>OU744329.1:14814470-20076970 GCA_916610235.2 Lasioglossum morio
GGATGCGTGCAATTTGGATGCGTGCAATTTGGAGGCGTGCATTTTGGATGCGTGAAATTTTCAACACTTGCAATTTGCAAATCGTGGAACTTGAAGGCGTGCAGTTTCCAACGCGTGCAATTTTCAACGCGTGGAACTTGGATGCGTGCAATTTGGATGCATGGAACTTGAATGCTTGTGGTTTCCAACGCGTGGAATTTGGGCGCGTGCAATTTGGATGCGTGCAATTTGGATGCGTGCAATTTGGAGGCGTGCATTTTGGATGCGTGAAATTTTCAACACTTGCAATTTGCAAATCGTGGAACTTGAAGGCGTGCAGTTTCTAACGCGTGCAATTTTCAACGCGTGGAACTTGGATGCGTGCAATTTGGATGCATGAAACTTGAATGCTTGTGGTTTCCAACGCGTGGAATTTGGGCGCGTGCAATCTGGATGCGTGCAATTTGGAGGCGTGTATTTTGGATGCGTGAAATTTTCAACACTTGCAATTTGCAACGCGTGGAACTTGGACGCGTGCAATTTGCACCGCGTGGAACTTGGAGGCGTACAGTTTCCAACGCGTGCAATTTGGATGCATGGAACTTGAAGGTGTGTGGTTTCCAACGCGTGGAACTTGGGCACGTGCAATTTGGATGCGTGCAATTTTCGACACGTGCAATTTGCAACGCGTGGAGCTTGAAGGCGTGCAGTTTCCGACGCGTGCAATTTGCAACGCGTGAAACTTGAAGGCGTGCAGTTTCCAACGCGTGCAATTTGCAACGCGTGGAACTTGGATGCGTGCAATTTGAATGCATGGAACTTGAATGCTTGTGGTTTTCAACGCGTGGAATTTGGGCGCGTGCAATTTGGATGCGTGCAATTTGGAGGCGTGCATTTTGGATGCGTGAAATTTTCAACACGTGCAATTTGCAACGCGTAGAACATGAAGGCGTGTAATTTCCAACGCGTGCAATTTCCAATGCGTGGTACTTGAAGTCGTGCCATTTCCAACGCTTGCAATTTACTAAAAACCGATTGACAGCACCCGATCGACATTTCAGGCATCGGGAGATCGGTCTGTCACCGGTCCGACTGGCGCGCTACACGCTCGCGTTGAACGCGATGTGCACGGACCCGAGACAGTTCCACGGACACGATCTCATCGGCACGTTGCAGCATCACGAACCTCCTACCGATTACGAGTTTGCTCTGACCACATTGGCAGCTTGCAACGCGCAAGCTCACGTGCGGAAGAGGCAGATTCGTCGGCTGCTCGACATCGCCAACGCTGCCCAGGATCATAACGTCGGTTAGCATCGTGTTAATCCATCAAACCATCCATGGAACTCAACGACGTCTTAGCAGAACTATACCACTAACAATTCCTTCCCGCAGATACTGTGGCGATGGTGATCCTCGCACTGAAGTGTATCGTGCAGGACCACAGACATAGAAACCTCCACCACTTCGTGCGCAAGCCTTCAATCGGTCTAGCGCAACAGCAGAGGCTAGACGGCAGTTTCGGAGACCTGAGGACAACAGCCTTGGTGATGCAAGCTTTAGAGGAAGCTGAGAACGAGCCCGCCGACAATTGGAACAGGTCTGCTGTTCTGGCCTGGCTGAGCAGCCAGCAAAGAGCTGATGGCTCATTCGCGGGCGATGTTAGAGCCACCGCCGAAGCACTTCTTGGAGTCACCCCTAGAGGTCTGTCCAGCATCAGGACTCTCGATTGTGGACAGGGACTCGCTGACACTTCGCCACCGAGACTGACTACCATCGGGAACGGCAACGGGAACAACGTGAACGGCAATGGAAACACCAATGGTGAGATGAATTTTCATCTTTTAACATTTCCAAACAGACTTGACTAGACTGCGGATGTTGCGCAATTTTGTTAAAAAAAATGAAACACAGACTATAGATGGTCACGTCCGGTGGTTCTGTCATAGATAATAATTAATAAACTCAATCATATGTAATTTCTGATTTTCTTTTCCTATTTGTTCCATTAATATTGCACGAGAATTATAACGAATTATAACATCAAATATTATAATTAATACTTGAATTATCATATTTTATACTATATTGCGAACGATAGAATTAGGAGAAACCTATTTCAAACAAATGAAATAATTCAAAATATAATACAAGTATTAATTATAATATTTGATTTTATAATTCGTTATAATTCTCGTGCAATATTAATGGAACAAATACGAAAAGAAAATCAGAAATTACATATGATTGAGTTTATTAATTATTATCTATGGCAGAACCACCGGACGTGAGAAGATTAACTTCAAGAAATTATTCGTTTTGAGAAATGTCCGAATCCTAACACGTCTATTTCTCCCAGAGCCGACGATATCCAGCAACCATAGCGAGTCAGTGTCATCCCCGACGCTAGTGAACAACGTAAACAATTCCAGTACAAGTGACAGCGGCTACACGAGCAACGGAAACAATGGAAATCTCGCCAGCAGCAATAATAACAACGGTAAGAACAGCAACAGCAGCGTTAAGGATAACGCCGCGGGGAACAACTCGTTGAACGCTAGCAACACGGACAGTGGTACGATCGTGGGCACCACGGCACCAATCATGGTGAACGTGTCGTACACATTGTGGGTCGGCAGCAATGTCAATGAGACGTACAACTTGACGGTGACCGCACCTAAGAACGAAACGTTCTACGAAGTGATGCTCCTGGCCGCGGACATGTCGCCGCACTTCCAGTTCGTCGCCTCGGAGTGGCCTAATGGCCATTATGTTCACACGATAGCTGGATACAAAGAGGAGCCGCTGACCTATCACTTTTGGCTGCTTTATCGGCTCCCCTCACCGCCAGACCCTTCCACACCGCCGGGCAATCAACTGGTCGCACCTGGAGGTATGTTTCACGGACTTTGTTGAAAGTTGCACTCGGTTGGTCGACAAGTGAATGGAAAAAGTAGTGAAACAGGAAAGGTGCACGTGTCTATATTTCCTGAATTATTCGTCAGGATTTGTAATTAAATGTTTCCGTTTGTATGTAGAATGTAGAAACAGTCAGAGTCTGCAGAATATCTAAAATCTGTAAGCTTCTCAATTTTTATCTGGTCAAACGAATCAGATTTTGTGAAAGTTTTCAAGCTGACGTGCTCGAAGTGTTAAAGGTAATTGTTGCGAAAGGGTCACTGTACTCCGAATTTGATGAAATGGTTCTTTGCCTATATTGGAAAAGGAAAAAGTTGTTTAAAATGTCGAAATATATAAAATAAAAAAAAAATATATAAAAGGAAAAAGTTGTTTAAAATGTCGAAATATATAAAATATTTAAATTTCATCAAAATCGGAGTACAGTAACCCTTTCGCAATAATTACCGTGTTAAATGGGCTTGTTTACACGCGTTAGAATTGTCAGTAGTGCGAGAAGGCACATTTAAAGTGAAGTAAAATTTTAAATCTACTAAATCAAGGTCATTGGTACCGATACATTAATTTCTAGATATTTTTTCCACTGCAACGAATGTTTCTAAAGCTTCTTCGTCAGTTCTCGTTTGAAAAATATGTGTTAGCAAAAGTGGAGGCGCGAGTTCTGATAGCGTTGGTTCGCAATCGACCGGCACAGATACAGTGAAAATAGAGTTTGTAACATACTTGTCGACCGACCCTGGTTCCGTTCCACTGGCACTAAAATCGATCGATTTCAGGCGTCGACGACCTGCAGATCAGCGAGAGCGAGCATTATCTGTTCTGGTACAAGCTGCTATAAAGTGCAACGAAACGTTTCGACGTTCCGTCGGGAAGCACACAGTTTTGAAGTACATATAATAGAGGAGAAATAAAGAAAGACAACAAACAAACAAAAAAGAAAAAAAGAAAGCGAAAGGAACGAAAGAACGAACGAGGAGTAAAACAGAGAATAGAGAGATGTATTCCTAGTTGCTCGAGAAACCGAAAAAAGCTCGTTCTACTCACTGCCATCGCTAAGCAACGTATTTTCAGGAACAGTTCCCGTAAGGAACGAAGCCTTGTTACGCGTCAACATTGTTCGGGAGACGTTAGAGAGCTGGCAGTGACAGTTCTGGAACTCTGCTACGATAGAGCCCCGCCGATCATTTTCTCGCGGATCGGCGAGATAAACCGCTAAATAACAAAAGAAAAGCCACGAAAAATAAAAAATAATGAAACGCTATACTTTTACGAGGAGTGCAAGACGGACGGAGGACTGACAAAACGCATGACGAAGGGGGGGGGGCGACGAGTTGTATGTGCGACCTGTCGTCGTATCGTAATCGTAAAAAAAAAAAAAGAGAAACGTAATCGTAAACACCGTAAACGTAACCGTATCGTATCGTAATTGTAATCGTAATCGTAAAACCGTAATCGTATCGTATCGTAATTGTAAGCTAAATGCATAACATTTTCTATGAAACTGCAATGCACAACCACGTTGTACCTATTTACATGATGATACATGGTGATAATCGCAACGACGAGTGACAACAGAACAAACAACCCTGTCGATTGATATTTAATAAATCCTCCCCGCCCCGACCCCGCATCCATACGTAACATTGTATTAGCGAAAAAAGTAATCTCTCCGAATCCTTGATCTAACGAGCTTCGTTGCGTGTATTTTGCTTGACACAACGATCCCGCCGCTGCCGAACGACAATTATTATTCAGTTCTCTTCGAGGAACACGACGACACGCGTATTTTTTGCTCGGATCATCAGTTTATCATGATTTGCCTAACGTCGTCTCGCAGTGTGTACGGTTCTATTTCTTTCGCAAACTTTCAGCTAATAAAGCGTAAAACCACCAATCGCCGTTCTCCTTTGTACGATGATTCTCCTTTTTGTCGAATATGGGATCCGGGGAAGGGGAACTGACCGATGCAATTTTTCGTTTTTATACTACGGTATGCTGTAAGCGATTTGCAATTTTACATAGACGCAACATTGTTTAAACGTACTGTATGGATTTGTTGCCTTCGTATACAGGCTACACGATTTTTATTAACAAGCCTGTGCGTTAATGGTAGACAGCGGATTTGATGCATTTGTGACGAAATAGCTGTAATTTAAAACAGTAAAGACATTAGAAGAATTTGAAAATATTCTTGTGTTATTTTCCACCTGTTGAAACCAAATTTTTCTTCAGAGAATATTTTTATTTTATGCGATTCCTAGATGGAACCAATTTTATTATGTGAATAATATATCGAATAATGCTGTAATCATTTTTACTGGTGCCTCAGAGTCGCCACTCGAGTGCGAAAAGAAAATTTTATATTTCCCTCCAATTTGTTGCAATTTTATTTATTGGTAACGTCGAGAACGACACAACCTGCGGTACTTAGAAGGATGGTCCATCTGCCTGCGACAATTTCCAATCGTTCCCATCCACTCGCTCTGCAACTCCGTTGATAAACCTCGTCCTTCTGCGAAGCTGCTGCCACGTTCTTCTGTATCATGGGAACAGGTTAGCGGAATCGATTTTTAAATGATTCAAAATAATATACAAGATCGATCGGTCCACTCCGTGTTTCAAAAAAGGGGATCGAGAAGCTTTACAAAAATTATGTGGTCGATATAGGAATAACTAAGTTGAAAAGAAAGGGATTAAGAGCCTCTTGCAAAAAATGATAGATTATAATGTCCGGGTAGGTATAATTTAAAAAAGTAATGACATTAGAAGAATCTAAAGGTACTGTCATATTATTTTCAAATCATAGAAGAATAGAATAGAATTTGCTTTATTTCAGCCTTACAGCTAAGAAATGTGACTTGGTTTACATTAACCTCTCTGTACAAATCTATCTTGTTTCACGCATTCGGTTAATACCTTCTCTCATTCTTTTCTTTGCCTCACTCATTCCTACCCTCTTTTAGTATCCTAATTATCACTAACCTAATTATTTACTTATTTATTGCATCCTCCCCCATTTCCTAACTTTTGCATTTTTGTTAATTTGGTATATTAATGCTCTCTTTTCTATCTTTCTCCTCAACTTCTCCAACCACTCTTCAACATTTCTATTTTCTTCCCCGCTCACTACATCCTCGATCCTGATATTAAGTGTCTGATTCCAGGCTTCCATACTTGCCCCCGCATAGGTCGCATCCTATTGCCTCGTCCTCCAGCCTATTTTCAACTAATAATTAGAAGCTGGGTATTCTAAGTTTGTATAATAAATCCACACGAAGACGAAATCGAAACTAAAATAGAGCGAAGTGGTTTGGCCTCGGTGAAAGGGGTATAACGAGTTGAATAAACCACAAGGGAAAGATCATAATAAAAATATTTCACTAACAATATGAACTTTGTTGAGCTAGGATTAGAAGCAATCTATTCCACCGTTGATTTCCGCGATATTCCGCTCCCCACCTCCGCACTATGGCTTTTTCCCTTCCGCCATTCACCCCTCGCCGTCTCTCTATCGGTATATCGTTGCAATTATGCGGATATAGGAAGCGCGTGCGAAACGATCGATGCTCGCGCGTTCAGGGAAAAAGGGAAAACTCGCTCTCGGAAATAGTGAACGATACGACGGGAGCAAGGGAAAAAAGAAAACAACTTTGTCCACGAGACATTCGACGGAAACGTTGAAATTCGGACAGGTGTAACACCTGCTTCTTTCTAGTGCTGCATTTACCGTTGAACGCACGGTGACAAGTGCATTGCGGATCTTCGCGGCGTGTGCGAATGACCCATTAATAGGCTTCCGAGTCATTGTGCTTCGACCAGGAGGCTTCGACATATTTCTTTGCGATCATAATCTCGAAAGAGGTACAAGATCGATGTGCCAAAACGCGAAAAGAAATCCACCGATACGAATCAATTGTAGTTTGAAATAGACGGAATGGTTGAATTCGCGTGAATCGAAAAATTCTGATTTGTTTTCAACGGGAAGTTCGCAATGTTCCGGTCGGAATCGCAAGTTTGCTTTAACGTGCGATCTTCTTTAAACGGCAGGGCGCGCGAGGAGCAGCTCGCGTGCCTATTGTGTCGGATGATCAAGGAGGAGCGCGACGAACAGAATTACGAAAAGGAGGGGCACACGAGATATCGGAATAGAAATAAACAGAGAAGAACGCTAGGAGAAAGCGAGCGTTCGAATCGTTTTAATCGGTTGATACACGATGGCGATACGGGGGTTCTTCAACCCTTAAACCAACCCCCCAAGAATTGTTTCGAAATCTTAAAAATTGTTGGTGTTACAGAAGGTGTAAAATAAAGCGTCAATATTTTGTTCTATTAAATTATAATAGCGGAACTAGTAAACCGAGGAAAATCAGTTTTTAGGAGCTTATGGTGAAAAGATAAGAGTATCTACTCAAGAAATGTATTCATTTCTACTGAACATTTATTCTTCATATTATGAATATTTCAATAAATACAGAGAAATTAATAACCAAAGACATCGGTGATTTAAATTATTTGAAGAACTACTAAATAAGTAACAAATGATCCATTTCTAATTTTATTTTAAAACTGCAAAATTTCAAGAATTAATTAAAAAATGATTACAAAAATATATTTATTATGATAGTAGGTAGAAATAATGTTTTATGGTTATCTCTTATGGTTGATAATAATTTATTGTAAAATGTTACAATCCAACCCACTGTGTTCTTGGGCCGTCCGAGATTGTATATCGCGGTGCAGCGTTGTCTTAAAATAATTTCAATTTCGTCAATGTTCAAACGTCCATTTTTTTATAGAGCTCTGTAAAGAGGACACTTGATCAGCTACTTAACCTGATCAGCAAGAGATACACAGACAGTAAATTCCTTCTTTGTGATTAAGGGACGAACAATCACGTTCTGAAATACCTTCTGTGAAACTGAGAAACTGTAGCGAGATTAAAGCAATCAATCGACGAGCAGGAAGTACTGGTTTCTCGAAACCGCCGAGAAATCTGCGGAATTAACATTGGGAACGATTGTTAAAATTCGGAAGAGCGATGCCTGCCATAAACTCGAGTCTTCGCGTGTGCTGCTGTGGAATTTCGTCGGAGTTCAGTATCGTCGAGCCTGCTGAAAAGCGTATTCGACGTAGAGTAGATTTAAAATATAATAATATATAATCTTTAAGTAAATTACAAGCTCGTCACTGTGTACGACGTAAAAGCCCTGATCATTAATTTCCCAAAGACCAACACCCGAAGGAAGCCTTTGGGTCTCTCTCATCAGGAAACACTTTTTCCAGCGCCTCGCAGAGACCGTCTGAAAAATGAGATTAACGTAACGAATTTTCTAATAATGTCTCAGGTAATTATCGAGTCAGCCTGGCACATGGTAAATTCGCTGCCGAGCGTGTTGGTGATGGTGTTCGTCGGTGTGTTCGTTTTTTTGTCGGCGTTTTCGTGGCTCGTTCAGCGAGTCGCGAGCGGCAAGTGTGCCCGGTCTCTAACGGACCCGACGAAGCGTCGTAATTTCAGCAAGAATAGAACGAGGTCGTGAACCAGACGTCCGACGGACGAACGTCAGAGGGAAGGAGAAATAGTCAGGAGGTCTGGTTTTCGGATGGCGGAGGGGGTTGCGATGGAACAGAGAAACGAGGCACAGAGAGAAACAGAGACACAATTGAACAGAGCGAGTGAGATATTGAAAGAGAGAGAGAGAGCGAGAGCGAGAGAGAGAGAAAGAGAGAGAGATAACCGGCAGAGACGAATGTATAAATGGACAGACGTTTAGGCGAAGAGAGGGAAACGTCGGGAGAACCTCGTTACGAAATCATTTCGCCAGCGCATCGCCGCGCGATGGATCGATCGCAGCCATTTTGCATCCAGACCGTGCTCAATGATTAATCCCTGTAGCCCGCTCCGGTTCCCGCTTCACGGTATCATCGAACAAGCCCTGGCTCGACTTAACCTTAGAAAGACCGATTGCGAGAACTGCAACAACACCAACTTCCTCTCGAAACCATATCTTCGGTTTAAACAAGTTTTTCAAATTATTAGGTGCTTCGGCTACTTCCGACGGCTCCGTATAGATGACTAGAGATTCGAGTTGAAATTTTTCGAATTTATATTCTAGGAGATTCAAGTTCAAATTCAAATTTTAGAGAATTCAAATTGTAGGAGAGTCTAGGTCAAACTCAAAGAATTCAAATTCGAATTCTAAGAGACGCGAGTTCAAACTCAAATTTTAGAGAATTCAAATTCAAATTGTAGGAGATTCTAGGTCAAACTCAAAGAATTCAAATTCGAATTCTAAGAGACGCAAGTTCAAACTAAAATTTCAGAGAATTCAAATTCAAATTCTAGGAGACGCAATGTTCAAATTCAAATTCTGCGGTAACAAATAACGGCGTCTCGAATTCGATTCAGAGGAAGCTCGAGAAACAACGAATCAATTGTTCTCGAGCGAACCGGTCTGAACAGTTTTCGACAGGACGAATTTCACAGATCTCGGTGACCTTTTGTACCGGGTCAGGACCGACCCACGGTCGCCGGTTGAACTACGATAAATGCATCGCGAGGTGGAACCGTTTGCAGTGGTCGATGGTGGTTCGACAAACTCCGGTGCTCAATCAGCGATTCCGGTGTTTCTGCGGTGGGCACGCGTGTCCCTGAGGTGAGAAGGTGAAGAGGTGAGAAAAGAGAGGCGAGACAGCTCAAGAATAAGAGGACGAAGAAGAGGAGGAAGAGGAGAAGGACGTGGAACGTTAAGCTGGAAGAAGGAAGAAAGCGAGCGGAGTGTGGAGCGGGTAGACGGTTTCAAGGAGTAGGCTCTATATTTATCGCGGCAATAAGGTGGCTCGAGGCCGAATGTCGTCGCGCGGCGTGGCTCGGCGTGGCTCGGCTTGGCGTGGTGTGCGCGGCGTGGCCGGAGGTCGGAGGGTGGATGCCGGATAGCGGTGGATGGCGAATGGCGGTGGAAACGGAGGACGGCGGGGGTGGAAAACGGGAAACGCGACGGTGGAGACCGGCATCGTTGGGACAATCGGTGGCTGTCGTTACCGTTAACGACGCACCGTCCAATACCGTCGCCACTCGCCTATTTCTTTTTCCTCTTCCGTTCCTTCTAGCCCTCCTTCTCGCTTCATCCTCAATCCTCTTTCCCTCTTTCTCTCTCTCTCTCCTTCTCTCGCTCGTGGCAGCTCTCCTAGTTTTACTCGAACCAACGACTCGAGTAGTCGCCTAGCCACCCAGCCGCCACCACTCTTCCAATATTCCTACCCTAAACCCCGGCATCCACGCGACGACGACGGGTGTGTCTTGCGATGCTCGATCGGTCTGCCAGATCGACTCCCGATCGCCGCGGCCGTTGATCGGACGCAATGTCTATTAACCCTTTGCACTCGGAACCATTTTACCTTAGAAACCAAACATTCCTCCCGATCCAGAATATTTCCATTTCACATTTCGTTTCTTCACCTTATAAAAATGATTTAAACAAAATGTTCACAATCTTAGACAAAACCTACCATTGTACTCGAGAGAGTCATTGTAGATAACAATCGTCCCCATCATTATCACAGGTGAGGCACGAAAAATTGATAAACCTGCACACGCGACGTTCGACTGTGAAGTTTTGTTCCTTCAAGAACCGACTCTCGGATCGAGATCTATAATAATCGAACCGCAGAATGGTTGTTGGTCGACCACCGTCCACGAAATCTCAATTAATCCTTCGCCGGAAGCGGCGCGAGAACGGCCAGGAAAAATGGGGTAGATTTTCCGCGTAGCCGAGCAAACGTGATCGGAAGAGAGACGGGAAAGGTAGCCGCGACACTCGTCGGATTGGCCTCGTTCTTCCGCAATTTTCCCGCCCCCGTGAAACGCCGGCTCGCCTCGAGCTATGGTGTTTTCTACTGGCGAGTCGTTCACCAATGGCGTTTCGAACCGATCTACGCTGATCCGAGTATAATTAACGGGGTCTACTTCGATATCCATGGGATTTCGATGCTCGAGCCGATTCCGGTGGCGAGAACGCGACGATGGCGCATGGCGGTGCGAAAACGATCCATCGATCGGTCACGTTAAGTAGAGGAGAAGAGATAGACGATAGAAAAGAGAGATAACCAGGGACGATAAGCGTGGGCGGTGGGCTTGCGAATCGGGGCGCACGAGTCCCCGAAATTCGATTACTCGCCGCAGCCACGGCACTTTGCAAAGTCTGACGCGATATCGGCGCGAGAAGAGGACAGCGAGCGAGAGAGAACGAGGAGAAGCTCGTGGAGGCGGTGGAGGCGTGACGGCACGCGTCGCCGACAGAAAGAAACTCGTTGCCAGTTTCGTTTGATCGAATGCCGTCGAGTAGCTGGCCTCTAAAGAGCACATCCGGACGAGGGCGTCGAAAATGCCCTCGAAACGACACCTCCGCCACAGAGAAAACATAGAAACACATTGTGGAACGTGTGGGTGGGATTCTGACACGTGCCGGCATTTTTTTGCGGAATTTTCCCACGCGATTATTTGCAGAAATGGCCCCGAATTCTGGCACGGGTCACCCGTTGCTAACGAGTCGCAGGGTTGACATTTAGGGGAGGGTTTCTTGATGCTCCGATTACTTTATTGATAGTTTGACAGTTGAATCACCAGTTGTGCATCTACTCGAATTTGTCGTGAATGCATAGAATCCGCGGTCTAGTCGTTACGTCAGCTATTTTTGTTAGGGAGAACAAGAGGATCGATGCGGATCTCAAAGGGAGAGATTCAACGTGGATGTCCGAATGGACAACTACTGAGGTTTGACGGTTAATCCAGCAGCTGTGCATCTACTCGAATTTGTCGTGAATGCATAGAATCCGCAGTCTAGTCGTTACGTCAGCTATTTTTGTTAGGGTGAACAAGAGGATCGATGCGGATCTCAAAGGGACAGAGTCACGTGGATGTCCGAATGGACAACTACTGAGGTGTGACAGTTAATCCAGCAGCTGTGCATCTACTCGAATTTGTCGTGAATGCATAGAATCCGCAGTCTAGTCGTTACGTCAGCTATTTTTGTTAGGGAGAACAAGAGGATCGATTCGGATCTCAAAGGGACAAATTCACGTGGATGTCCGAATGAACAACTACTGAGGTTTGACGGTTAATCCAGCAGCTGTGCATCTACTCGAATTTGTCGTGAATGCATAGAATCCGCAGTCTAGTCGTTACGTCAGCTATTTTTGTTAGGGAGAACAAGAGGATCGATTCGGATCTCAAAGGGACCCGAGTCACGTGGATATCCGAATGGACAACTATCGAGGTCGATTTCGAGCGATATTCACAAATTCCCTCGACTCCGGCTAAAACTAGCTACTTTCATCTAGCGAGATCGCAGTCGATGCCGAGGCAGCGCGTCGGAAACTGCAGATAAATCGATGCGGAACGATTGAAACGGATCGAGTCTCGCGACTGCCGACGTTTCGTCGGTGGCTGGCACTCGCTTCACGGGGGTTGAAAACTCTGGCGCACGACGGAGAAACGTTTCGTGGAAGACGTTCCCCTCCGGTTCGAAGCGCGCGAACTCTTCGGAATCGTTGAAAGGTGAAATCGAAACCCCCGCAGTAATCTCTCTCGGCATCGTCACCGCCACCCCCTATCTGCTCGTAGCCGTGGCGAGGCCGTTTCGCCCACCCCCCCACCCCTGGCAGTTTTTCCCTAGCCACGGTTTCCCTCTCTGTTGCTCCGGTTCTCTTTTCACCCTCTCTTTGTCTGTCGAAAGGCTCGCAGTCACAGAGAGAGCCGCATACGGAGTAACCGAGGCGAGGTGGTGCGCGAGGCGAGGCGAGGCGCACGTGCGAGTACGCGGTCGCTCGTTTGGCGTAGATATGTATGCGCGTTCGCGTAATAGCCTCGTTCCTGCCGTGCTCGATGGCAGATACGTGCGGCGTCGCGCAGCTCCGTTCCAAGAGTTTGGGTCTGCGCGATAAACGATACCGTGGCGTGCCTCGTCTGGGTTCGCCTCGGCCAGCCTCGCCGCGCCACGCCGCGCGCGCCGTACCGTGCCACGCCATGCCATGCCACGCCGTGCCGCGCCACGCCATGCCGCGCCACGCCATACCCTGGGTCATGATAGACGCGGTCTGGCGTGGCCTCGTGCCGTCGTGCCGCGAATCGCGGATCGCGGATCGTCGGAGGGGGTATATACGGGCAGAACCGAGGCGAGGTGAGGCGAGACGACGCGGCGCTAACTTAACGGAGATAGCTCCGTAATACCGTCGGAACGGCACAGTCCTCGCTCCGTGAAATGCTCCGAGATCGAAAAGTAGAGCGAACTCTCTCGCCTTGCCTCGCCTTGCCTCGCCTCAAACCGACAGAACCGATCGCCGGAAACCACCGAGATCCAGAGGAAATTCGACGAGAGAATCTCGCGCGCGGATTACACACTTACACACGCACCCACGCGAACCGAATCGCGCGCGTCTCTCTTCCGACAATTAACGGAATCGGACAAGAGGTCCGTCTGACTAGGATGTGCTACGAAACTGCAGACTGGAAATGTCTTTGAAGAACCTAGTCGATTCTACTCTGGCGAGACTCAAAAACGTTCGAATTTTCTACTAGCCGATTCGAATGACGGGCTGCTTATATTCCAACACGAAGATCTCCACGTTGATCTAAGAGAACTAGGCTCGGAAACGTGTATGAGTGTTCGAAGAGAATGATTGCAGACGTACACTGTTCCAGAATACTACTGTAGAAGTTTCTAGGGGTAGCATATCTTCCTAAACAAACACCTTTTTATAGGAATAAGCATATAATGATTTGCGAGTACTAGTGTGAACGGACATTCCGATATAGTTGGAGTAACCGTTCGCTGGACAGGTCGCTCTACTTCCATCAGAGTGATTTTTAATATTTTATCAGTTTCCGTTTCAAAATTGACCTGAGTTGTGCAAGACAGATCAACATAGATCAACACAGACCAACATAGAACAACCTAGACCAACGATGGATATCCCCAAACGCAATAGCTAACGCAGAAATGAATCGCCAGGTCTTTGCTATAGCTTTCCGCTGTCGCCAGGAAGCGTATCGGTGTCGACCGCTCGCGATCACCAGGAATAAGAGTCAGGGTGGTTGTAGTATCGACTGGAGTTGACGCGGCATAGGCTGACCGACTAGATAACGGATCGACAGGAGAGCGTAGCGACGAAACGGGTCCACCCCCGTCGAGTTACACGAGCAGGTAGCGAGAGAGAGAGAGAGAGAGAGAAAGATAGAGGAGTGCAGAGACCGTGCATGTATGTGTGCGTTCGCCTGGGGGCTACTCGGCTCTGAAACTGGTCTCTCCTCTTAGCTCTCGGGTGGCATCGCGACGCGTTTACGGCGTCGACGTTCTCCGATAGCCGAACTTACCGCTACAGAGGGGGAGGTTGGCGGGCGGGCGGGTTACCGGGTTGCTGGGTGTCGCGGGTACACACCGATACGGGTACCAATACCGATACCACTACCCGGAGAACGCCGGAGAGCCGAGTCCGCGATCGTCTGCCCGCAGACTTGGCTGAGAAGAACGGACGGGAGAGCCAAACCGACAGAGTGAGGCTGGAGAGAGAACGAGCTAGAGAGAAGATAGATAGGGAAAGACAAGAAGCAAGCTGAAGAGAGAAAGAGTTAGAGAGAAAGAGAGAGAGAGAGTAAAGAGGTAAACTGAAGAGAGAAGCTCGTGAGAGAAAGAGAAGAAGCAGGCTAAAGAGAGAAGAAGCTAGAGAGAGAGAGAGAGAGAGAGGGAGAGAGTGAGGGAGATCGCAAGATAGAAAGAGAGACGGATAGTGAGCCAGGGAAGAATTCGTAGGGCGTAATGCTGGCGGGTCGATGGCGTGGCATCCAGAGCTACCGATGCGTGGGGTGGTAGTAGCGTAGCACGGTCAAACGCGATAGCTCGGCGTGGCTGTAGGAGAAGCAGCGCCGTGGCGTGGCACGGGTGGCGTGGCCGGCTGGCGCCGAGGAAGAGCGCCGCTCCACGAGGCTCCGCGTGGCACGGCACGGTTTGGCATGGCGTGGCAGTGGCGTGGCACGGAGCTGCGTGGGATGGCCTGGCGTGGCGCGACGGCACCAGTATTCGACGCACAAGGGTAAACGGGGTACGGAGGTGGTAGGTAATCACCCGGCGGCTCACGTTATAGCGTCGTTACGCCGCAGCGCCGCTATCGTGCTCGTCTCCCTCCTCCTGCCAACACCCGCCGCGTTCTCTCCCGATCCCTCGTAACGTTTTCCACTCGTCTGTCCTTCCCGGCTTCGCCCCCAACCTCCACCCACCCTGCCCCCCCCCTCTCCCAGGTCTTTCTCCGATTTAATGCTCGCCTAGCCGCCTCTCTTCTTGCTCCTTCTTTTACTTTCTCCGTTTCGACTGATCCTCGCATCTTCGTCGCACCGCCGAGAGCCGTCTTCTCTTCGGCACCGAGGCTACCGCGTCTCGCGGAGCCTTCTAAGCGGTCGCCGGAGCCTTGCCTTTTCTTACCTTCGCTCGCCCTTCTTTGCGTCGCCTTGCCTCACCTTCCCTTGCCCTTCTTTTCCTTCCCTTTGCTCGTCTTTGCCTCGCCGTACCTTGCCTTGCCTCTTTCTTGCCCTGCCTACCTTTCGCACGCCGTTACCACCGCTCCGAATTATGGTTATGTCCCTTTCCGACCAGCCACCTCAACGAATTCCAATACCAGACTTCTTCGCGGCGAGAGCAATTATATCCCGATGATTAAAACACGTGGACTCGTCTGCTACCTGTCCATCGCCGACGGAACCTCAGATGTTGACGCAGAGAAAGGAGAACAGGGTGGAAACCAGCCCTATGTCCTAAATCGCTCATCCCCAAAAATCCATTCGTCATTCTTCACTTGACACCGTTATTTCTGGCGTCCTCGTCACTCGCTGGTCAATTAAAGCTATCCAAGAAGAGACATAAGGGTGGTGTTCTCTTTCTACCGTGCCGAAAGACTGTCCTGGATACTTCCAATCCCAACCTGCTGAACTACTGACAATATCCTAGATCTCTTGCCATGAAATCGTCGGAAGCGTTTCGCTGTTGGTTAAAGCGAGACACCTGGCGTAAAACTAGTTTTATAAGGGTAGTTTTCGACCGCAGTGAATAAAACAAAGCTGAAGTAAAAATCCACAGATCGGAACATCTTCGGAACTGTTCTAATAATAAGGAGAAGCGTTCGAGTACTAAAAACAGGAGAATCTCGTCGGAATTTTCGGCGATTCTCGGCGAAGCATCGAGGGCTTCGTGGATCCCGGTTGCCCCCGCGATCGAACCGAACAAATATCGGCCGCGGCGGAAGGATAACGTATCGCCGAATACTAATTTTAACCGTCTCCTTAACCCGCCTATTTATAGACGGCCGACTCTCGAGACTGTTTAAAACGTCTCGCTGGTCCATTTGTCGCTCGAAAGCGCCGCGAATAATTTAACGGCTCACTTTCAAACCGTGCGCCCGGCGTGGCGCGGCCGTACGCCCACACGACCGCAGAACCGCACGATCACGGCCGTTCGCGTCCACCAGGGAGATCCTTCGAATTCGCGAAAATCCACCGGCGAACCGTGAAATCTCCCTCTTTCTCTCTCTCCCTCTCTCTCTCTCTCTTTTTCACTCTCGGAACGCCCACGCACTTTTCAAATTTCTCTCCCCGTGCCGCTCGTTCGCGTGGGCATCGCTCGATTTCTACCGAGAGCCGCCGGAAAGATGCTGCAAGAAGATACAGGCTGCCGCAAAACAGGTGCCCCACCTTCCCAAGGGGTAGTTCCAAAGATATTCAACTATACGTAAAAATTCGATTTCATCTTTAACCATTTTAATAAATTAAGGATATCGCATGAGGATGTCCTTAATATTGTTACTGGTTGAAACTACATCTACTATAAATCAATGAAAACAGTATTCTATTGGATTGTGTACAGTTTGTATTATATTGGGTTGGCAAGAAAGTAATTTCGGTATTTTCAGGTGAAATACATCTGAATTTTTTTATTCAAGCAATGAAATTTAACGAATAAGATATTTTCCCTTCTGTTCGATGATCTTTTGTCAAAAAGAATAAATAAGAAATATTTGATTGATTAAAGTTCATCGCTTGAATAAAGAATTTCGGTGTTATTTCACTTTAAAATACAAAGAGAAATATACAAAAAGAATTGAATGTATTCACGCATTTCCCACGGAAGTAGCTGTATCATTTTAATAGTTGTAAAATGAAAAATATGAAACCCAGTTATTTGACCGGCAGTTTAGTGTCAAAGGGAAATTTAGTGGTACGAGTGAAAAGGATTGATAAAACAGCTGTCTGTATTATTTTTGAGTCCACTCGAAACTTTTGCATTCGTTTGGTAGACTTTGGGGTTCAGTGCGTGGGAGGTGTGGCACGTTTCGAGGAGAAGCCTGTACAGACACCTGTGCAGAAGAGGAGACATCCGAAGACGACGGATAGGGCAGGTCTCGCGTAGGAAACCCGGTGAAAAGCGGTGAAAAGCGGCTCGGAGGTAATAGAGCGACGCAACGAGCAGACACCTCGCAATTTAGCTAATGGCATTCCGCCGCGGCTCGGGCTCTGCATGGGTACACGACACGCGCGAACTACTTCTCCCTCGAAACCGCCAACTATCCGCCCTTTGTCTCCGCGAGTCCGCTCGCTGGACTCTCAGCGATTTTTTCCCGTTAGGGTGCGGTTAGACCGGACGCGATTTTCGATCGCACGCGACCCGCACTCCAGCACCTCGTTCCGCCTGCAGTTTCACCGACACTCGTTTTTCGTCCTTCGTTCTGAAATTTCGCCGAAGCTCCTCGTTCTTGATCGAATCGAAATCTCGTCGCAGATTCAAACACGCAACAACACCGCCAAACTAGCAATCGAGATTTCTTAACCCTTTGCACTCTGAGCTATTTTAACCCTTCATTGCATGATTTTTTTTAATTGGGATGAAAAAATTGTAGGTTGGTCAGTTTTTGTGTTTTATTTAAGGGAAAAATATTTTTAAAAAATAAAACAATATTTTCAGAATATGAACGTAAATAAACATAGCAAGAACCATATTCTTAGTTTACTATATACGAGATTTGTTAAATGTATTAGATATGATATAGTATGCAGCGAAGGGTTAACTCAAAAATGAAACGTTTTTTCCGGTCTTGAATATTTCCATTCCCTATGATTATTGAAATTTTATGGATATGAAATTGGTATAGTACCACGTACAATAGCTAAATGTTCAGTGATTGATTAGATACTGATATATTTAATGATTTCGTTCTCCGAGGGCCGGATCCTGGAAAAGGTGGTCGTGTAAGAAGGTAGTAGGTGTAGTGGTGGCTGGAACAGACCGAAGCAAAATTATTTTAACGTTATTTCAAAGTTTAAGGTTATAGTATAGTCAAAACTATGTATTAATATCGAGGTGACCTCGATTTTTTATAAAATTTCTATGGAAAAAAATGTTTCTCGAAATCTTTTGTATTGAAATTTGCAGAGAAGTGAATACCGATCAGCGTTTATTGGAAACACTTGTTTGCCGGATCATCGGAAATGTTTGAAAAATCGTGGTAACAGTGGCAAGTGGTCTGGAAAGTGATTTTTTTTTTGTGGCCGAAATTAAAAATACTTTTATGTCGATTTATTTTTAACGAAAACGCCATTATCGCAACTAACGCAAATGAAATAAAAGAATATTCGAAACAAAGCGTTGAATGAAAATTGTAAAATTCTCCGTTACTTTGGCCATTCTTTCTTGAAACGACTTTCAAAGTTGCGGACACCGTCGTCGAAAGGTTAATACGAAACGACGCATTAATTCAAACCTGTTATTTCGAAATTTCTAACGTTCCGAAGTGGTTAATGTTTTGAATTTCGAAGGTTCGAGGTGTTGTCGATTGGATGGAAAAATTTGTTGAAAATATGAAACTTGAAGAATCGAGTCTTGGCCAGGAAAAACGGGTTTCCAGCCCACTGTGCGACCCAGCCGCCGTTCCAGGTGTTCGTCTATGTGGTAGATAGCCTTCGTCTCTCGGCGGCGTCGTAGATATCGTTCTGGTGGCGGGTGGCGGTTTCAGTGACGCTCGCTTCTCGTCTACGCTCGCTAGCCTAGCTCTCGCACGAAGCGCACGAGAACGAGAACGAGTGAGAGAGAGAGAGAGAAAGAGAGAAGAAGAGAAGAGAAAAGAGAAGAGCGAGCGTGCCTCTGCCCACAATCGCAAAAGTCCGTCCGTGGGAAGGCATACATACGGAGAGCCATAGTCACCCTCCTGTATCCCCGTCCTCCGGCTCGTAGCTCGCACAGCTCGCAGCTCTCTCTCTCTCTCTCTCTCTCTCTCTCGCAGCTCTCTCGCAGCACAGCTCGCAGAGCTCGGCAACCCTCGCTCGACCGACGTGTTCCCGCCCTCTCCGTGTTTCCGCGGCCCGTTCCGACCACCCCGTTCCATGCCGTGTCCCGCAGGGCATGTCCCTGTACACCGACGAGTTCCTATTGTCCCCTTGCCGCGTCTTGCGTCGTCTACTTTCGGCCTTTTACGGTCATTCGAAAAAAAAACTTTCTCTCTGGATAGCTACAGGATGGATCGATGCGGGTGATCAAGGAGAGACGAGGTCGATGGCTGACCGTGGGGATTTTTCGTGAATATTTCCCGTCGAGTGGCTCGCGACAATAATTTCCCCGGCTGCGGAAAATTCTCATCCCCTTTGGTGGCACGCTCCGCGGCACGCCCGACCGTCTCTGTTATACTGCCGGCAGCGACCCAACTCACCCTCCCCCGGCTCTTCGCTCACCCATCCCGCTATTCCCACTGCCGCCTCACTCTCTACATCGGTCTCCAGCTACCGCTTCTACCACCGCTGCCACTGCTTCTATCCCCCTTTCCACTCGCCACGCTTTCTCTCTCTCTCTCTCTCTCTCTTTCTCCCTCTTCCTCTATTTCTCTCGCCCACTCTGCCAGTGGTTCTCCCTTTCCTTCTCTGACACCCTGTCTCTCTCCCTCGGCCGCGCCAGCTACCCATCCATCCATCCATCCATCTATCTGTCTCACCCTCGACCTCCATCAACCCACCTACGACTTCGCGCGAGCTTCCCAACCCACCTTTCCCATTTCCCTTCCCAACTACCCTCTCTCTCTCTCTCTCTCTCTCTTTTCTCTTGCTCGCTCTTTATCTCGCTATCGCGCGCTCTCTCTTTCTATACTCTTGCACCCCTCGGCTCTCCGGCTCTTTACCCTCCGTCGCGAGCACGAAACGGCGTGGAGAGCTGCAACGCTGTGTGTATGTGTATGAGAGAGAGAGAGAGAGGGAGAGAGAAACGGCACTGTGCGAGCCGCTCGTTAACCTGCTAGCGCTCCTATAACCGCCGTTGCACCGCCGTGCTACCACCATCGATGCTACCGGAGCTGCTATATTTACATATCAATATTCCATGGTCGCGCACCACCCAAGTACACTGCTAAGCAGCCGGCACGCTTTTCTGATTCTGCTTTTGTCTGTCTGTCTCTGTGTATGTCCGTCTGTCTGTCTGGATGTCACTCCGCCGACGGTTTTACGCGACCCCGCAATACTTATTACAACCCCGTCACACGTGGACGATTCTACTGAAACTTAGCTCCGTAGGCGTTCTTAGACTGCCACGTTGCGACTGGTGTCGTGGTTAGTTTTAAATAAATAATTCTAGCATGGAGAATGCGATTTGTGGACTGTGCTTTTGCAATATTTAATATTGTATACATTCATTCACTTTCTTGATCGTTTCAACACGAAAATCACAAGCTAATTAATATTCGGACACTGTTAAAAAGATGATATCTTGTTCAATATCTTCAAGATTTAATCCTTCACTGCATGAGTTTTTTAATTGGGATGAAAAAATTGAAAGAAGCTCAGTTTCTGTGTTTTATTTAAGGGAATAATATTTAAAAAAATTGAAACAACATTTTCAGAAAAATAAATATACATGGTTAGAAAACACATTCTTAGTTTACTGTATACCACATTTGTTAACTGTATCGGATATGACACACTATGCAGCGAAAGGGTTAAGACGACAAGTCAATCAATGTTGTCACTATATTGTATCGTTTCTGAAGGATTGTGATCTGCGTGTGTGAAAGATTTGCAAAAAGAAAAATACTAACCTGTATGCCTTTATGTCTGCCCTCATGTAATTTTTGTATTATATCTTGTACCATGTTGGAATAAATCTCATAAGAGATTTTCTAATAAAAAAAAAAGTCAATCAATGTACAAATACGATATAAAGTCTTTTGAAAATATACTGATTAATTTTCGATCATGTTTGGAAATATATATAACAGATAATATGAATTTTTTTTCGCGGCGCACAGTTTCGATCGTTATTACTTTTTGTATTAGCCCTACTTGTAGCAAATTTGTAAGAATTGTCATACGTCCTAGGACGAAACACCACCTTTCCTTTTCCCTCTACTATTTGGATAACATACGTATGACAATTCTTACAAATTTGCTACAAGTAGGGCTAATACACAAAATGTAATAATGATCGAAACTGTGCGCCGCGAAAAAAAATTCATATTATCTAATATGTCGATCGAGGAAAAAAAAATAATTATATATAACAGAGTAGAGAAAAAGGGGAAAGAGTCCTTGAAGCGAAACAGTTTCACATCTCTCGTTACTTCTCCGACCTCTTGAGATCCAAAGACGATTACGGTTGAACCTGCAGATAATGGAGTCGAAAAAAAAGGGAGAGGTTCGAAAAAATAGTCAAAGCGAAAGAATTTCGATTCCATTGTTTTATTTGTTGAACCTTCCCGGGATTCGAAGACGATTATGTTCGAAAATGTGTATAACAAGGTCGGGAACAGGTACGGCAGGCGATCTTTCGGAGCGTAGCTGATCGTCTGGCCGCGGCGCAAAACCAGCAGCGTTAGAATGTTTACGCGAGTCGCGACTCGTCGAGAAGAGGACGCGTCGTTGGCTTTCCACTCGGTGGAAGAAGTGTCCGCGTTGGCTTAGTAATCGTTCCAGTCGAACGCATCGCGCCGTTAAACACGGTTCAGACATTTTCCTTCGGAACGTTAACTGAAAACCAAATAGAACCGCGCGACGGTTCGTGATATCAGTACGTCTGCTTTAATGCGGCTCCTTTCTTCCTCGTTTCTCTCTCTCTCTCTTTCTCAGTCGCAGAGCTCTTCTCGCGGCGGAATCGGTTTCTAATTCGATACGGTTTCGAATTCCACGTCGCCTAAGCCGCTGCTCCCCGTGGGCGTCGAGGAAGATCCAGGACTTCCTGGATGTCTCGCTTCCAATTGAACTTTCTGCAATTTTTGGTATTGGCTGGAAGAATTAGACGCGAAGAATTCCGGCGACGAAGAATATCCCTATGATAAAAACTATGCTGTTAGTTTTCGATTCATTCGTTCATCAGAAATGTTGGTCATTGAATTTTTGAAAACGAAAATGGTGCATCTCGAAACGGTTAATCTTTGGATAATGAGGAATTTCGTAAAAGTTCTATGAAACGGAATTATACATGGCGGAGGATGTTACATATAAAATAAGAATGTGTTATCGGCGCTAGGTTCGATCACTTTTAGAAAACAACAAATATGCAAATTAAATATTCAAATTTCTCAACGTTTCGATCCCCATGTGGATCATTATCAAGAGACAAAAATTTTTGCGTCTGAAAACAGAAAAATAATAATACAGATCGAACCTAGCGCCGATAACACATTCTTATTTTATATTTCAATTTTCGATCGATAAGAATTTTTCCTTTATCGAGGATGTTACGTTTGTATCATGCAACTCGGAGATTATTATTAAAATGTTTAATGCTCTATTCTGATTGGCTTCCTAGGAATAGCTACCCCTAATTAATCAATAGACGTCTAAAATCGACTAATAAAAGTTCGAACTTCACGAGGTGGACATTGACCGCAGAACGTCTTCCAAAATGCAGTGAATAGAAAAGATTGAAGGAACCGAGGAAGAAGACTGTACAAAGGAGCAGCATACATATTTCAGGTGACACACGCTCGGATCGAAAGTATCCGGGAACGTTCTAGGGGTGCAGGGTCTTCGGATAACGACGGCCCGAAAATACTTCGGGTAGACTAGAAATAACTGCGGTAACGATGCAAATCGGGGGGGTAGGATGCTCGCGAAAAGGAAATCAATCGTGTCGGTGACAGTTTTCGCCGGCGAATCGCGACTCGCTGGGAGGACATCGATCCTCGGAGGGATTCTTCCGGTGGCTGGTCTGTCCAACTTCAAATCCGAAAGATCTCTAGAACGTGGGATCGATACGGCTCGAGATGAACCGGAGCGGATGACGCGAGATCGTGGACGCCGATCGTGGATTGCGGATTCCCGAGGGGACTCGACCAACGAGTAGAATGGTTACTCGTTCTCCATCCTCTCTCCTCTCTCTCTCTCTCTCTCTCTCTCTCTCTCTCTCTCTCTTTTCCGCTCTTCGTCGATTCTCTGCGTCGCACGGAACAGCGAGCAACGAAGAAACCACGAAGAAAAGAGACCAAACGCTGCACCGAGGGAAAGAGAGAGAGAGAGAGGGTTGGCAATGGGCATCGAAGGAGAGGGAAGAGAGAACCGGTGGACGGCAGTCTCGGGGTGTGGCGACTACACCGATTACGGCTAGCCTAGGAACAGCTATCTTCCTCGCCTCGCGAGTCTAGACTTGGAATACGCTCGTGCCTTCCTCCTTTCTCCGCGAGCGCATAACCCGACACGATTCCGAACGGTAACGAGCTGGATCCGATTAATTCTTTACGCGTAGACCATGCTTTCCATTGGTCCCTCTTTTTCCGACGCCCTCGGATTTTTCTTCTAAGCCGTCTCGGCTGCTGGAGAATTCGTTCTGGGTCGCTGGGGGGCTAAAATGTGGAAAAGATAAGGGAATATACTTTCGGAAAGGTTCTTCAGTCTGCGCCCTGCTGTAGGCAATGACCAGACTGCGGAACTCTATGCAAAATACATATTTTCCGAGCTTTGGATAACGAAGGACTCTCTTCGATACTCTCTGGGAATTTTGGGTGATACTACGCACACTTTATTACGAATATACTTTCGGAAATGTTCTACAATTTGCGCCCTGCTGTAGGCAATAATCAGACTGCGGAACTTTATGCAAAATACATATTTTCCGAGCTTTGGATAACGAAGGACTCTCTTCAATACTCTCAGGGAATTTTGGGTGATACTACGCACATTTTATTATGAATATATTTTCGGAAAGGTTCTACAGTTTGCGCCCTGCTGTAGGCAATAATCAGACTGCGGAACTCTATGCAAAATACATATTTTCTGAGTTTTGGATAACGAAGGACCCTCTTTAATACTCTCAGGAAATTTTGGGTGATTCTTCGCACACTTTATTACGAATATACTTTCGGAAAGGTTCTACAATTTGCGCCCTGCTGTAGGCAATGACCAGACTGCGGAACTCTATGCAAAATAAATATTTTCCGAGCTTTGGATAACGAAGGACTCTCTTTAATACTCTCAAGGAATTTTGAGTGATACTACGCACATTTTATTATGAATATATTTTCGGAAAGGTTCTACAATTTGCGCCCTGCTGTCGGCAATAATCAGACTGCGGAACTCTATGCAAAATAAATATTTTCCGAGCTTTGGATAACGAAGGACTCTCTTCAATACTTTCAGGGAATTTTGAGTGATACTACGCACACTTTATTACGAATATACTTTTGGAAATGTTCTACAGTTTGCGCCCTGCTGTAGGCAATAATCAGACTGCGGAACTCTATGCAAAATACATATTTTCCGAGCTTTGGATAACGAAGGACTCTCTTCAATACTCTCAGGGAATTTTGGGTGATACTACGCACACTTTATTACGAATATACTTTTGGAAAGGTTCTACAGTTTGCGCCCTGCTGTAGGCAATAATCAGACTGCAGAACTCTATGCAAAATACATATTTTCTGAGCTTTGGATAACGAAGGACCCTCTTTAATACTCTCAGGGAATTTTGGGTGATACTACGCACACTTTATTACGAATATACTTTTGGAAATGTTCTACAGTTTGCGCCCTGCTGTAGGCAATAATCAGACTGCGGAACTCTATGCAAAATACATATTTTCTAAGCTTTGGATAGCAAAGAACTCTCTTCAATACTCTCAGGGAATTCTGAGTGACACTTCGCACACGTTGTCACGGACTTGTGAGCTATGCTTCTGGAGAAAGAAATCTTGAGGGAATCTAAATCGGAATGCCTCAGATTGTCAGATAGATCAGTGCAACCTGGAGTGCAATTTTTGTATTCTCGCTCGCACCCCATGGTTCTCCGTTTCCATCGAGGGTAAATATTTTGCACAGTACGAGCCTGTACACTGTGATTCTAGAAAAAAGGAACAGTCCTCGGCGAAAGTGGGACAGCGTGGGACCTTCGGTTGTCATCTAGATCGTCGCAGGCTGCGATATCGTCGCGAGACTGGGAGGGCGGCCTGTTAGCGCGACGGTATACGTCTTCGTGGTCGTTGGTACGGGTAACAGGGGGTTGCACAGAGTGCGAGGCAGTAGGGGGTTGCGCGGAGAGGGGTGGTTGAGAGAGAGAGAGCGAGAGAGAGAGGGCTGGTCGGGGGTTGCTAGGCCGGTGGTGGCGGTAACGCGATAAACGGATTAACGGCGAACTCGAACCCGAGGCCGTAGTTTGGTGGTCGGGCATCGCGGCACTAGGGATCAACCTTTACCGAGGAGACTCGTTAATAGAACGCACCGGTACATATATGTACGTGCATGTACGTCAGAGAGAGAGAGCACAAAGTCTCTCTCTCTCTCCCTCTCCTTACAGATACATGACTCTCTCGCAACATCTACGAGGAAACTGGAGGAAAGCTGCCATCGGTGCTCGCCTCTTCAGATTTAAAAGAAGATTACGACCCCGAGGGAAAAGAGAGAGAGATGAGAGAGACGCGTCGCATCCGAACGTTACCGATCGACTGGCAAAGGTCCGATTAGACTCGCTACCCTCTCCGAACCCGAAGAATATTCGAAATTTCGAAGCACCGAGAAAAATCGCCGGGATGCACTCTGCTTTTAACGAGCTGGACGATGGTCAAAGTTCCCGGCCAAAGTACACACGAGTTCCTCCATTTTTGCCGTTTAATGGTATCGAGTCTGACTGTTACACTGCGGATCTTCGTGCAAAGTAAAAATTTTTGTTGTTGCGACAGTCGTTTAAATAATTGTGCAACTTCCAATCTTTCTGATTATAGAGATTAGAAGATCCGTGAGGAATCGTTCAACGAATTCGTATCTTTGGTTATGTATCTATGGTTGAAGAAATACGTATTTTATAGATTTACATAACTACCAGAAAAAAGTCATGAAAACAAAAATTAAAGGCTCCAAAAAATAATGCAATTTGACCGATGTCCTATGTGAAAGAATTAATGATCAAAATGGTAATTCATATCTTTGGTTCTGTATCCATGGTTGAAGAAATACGTATTTTATAGATTTACGTAACTACCAGAAAAAAGTCATGAAAACAAAAATGAAAGGCTCCAAAAAATAATGCAATTTGACCGATGTCCTATGTGAAAGAATTAACGATCAAAACGGTAATTCATTTCTTCTGGTATGTATCTGTGGTCGAGGAAAAAGTTTTTTTTATATATTTACGTATTTACCAGAATAAAAATTAATCGAAATAAATTCGAAAGGCTCCAAAAAGCAATGCAATTTGACCGATGTCCCATGTCAAGGAATTAGTAATCAAATCGGCAATATCTCGAAAGTGTGTGAGACGCGTCGTTCTTCTTTACGATCACGGATATTATAAGAAAAATTTGGATACAGGCATTCCCGTAATTTTTCTAAAGTAATCTGAAGTGGTCACTTTCGGCGTTTCGTAGACCTCAAGTGTCCGGTGCCAGGGGAATTCCCCCTACGGTCGAGTTCCGTGCAGCGGATAGAATCGTAACGATCCGGCGTGTTACGGGCAATTAATAAGCCCGCGTGGCGTCGCGTCGCTCCGGGTCCTGACGCGACGCGTCGAACGGCAGTCGCCGAATTAAACGGTGGCGCGGCGCTCTGGCACGGCGAGGAGGCAGGCAGCGCGAACGTTTAATTGGCCCGAGAGACCCGTTTTCGCTGGGAAGGTCCTCCTCCCTTCCATACCTTGAGCGTGGAAGCCCACGTTAGGGCGCGAGACGTAGGAAGGACACAGGAAGGAAGACGGTGAGAACTTCCAGAACAATGGGAGTCCACAAACTGGGGTGAAATAAAAATTTTTCTTGATTCGTTTTAACAGGCTCAGAATGATGTCACTGTTTTAAATTACAAGATCCCACGTTTCAGTTACTCCACTTTCTATATCGATTGTTTACATGGAACTTTACACGACTGCGATATAAATGAATTCTTATTGAATGAAACAACTACACCAATGCAAAATAGATATTTGCTAGTATATTCGACGCCTCTGTTTATGCTTGCAAACATAAAATTTCGAGTATATAATTAATATACGTTCTCCGCGCACAGAGTCGATCAATGATAAACAAAACAATTGATCGAATCTGTGCGCCGAGAACATATATTAATTATATAGTATAAAAATCTACGATCGAGAGATATTAACTGTTATAAAATTTCGAGTTTTGAAACTGTACGTATCGTATGCGAGCGACTAAAAATTGACAAGTGCGTACAGCGTGTACCTTTCCCGAAAAGATGGGAGAAGTAATTGAGCGATGTGACGGAATTCGTGGTGCCGATAGTTTCTCGGCGACGCAGCTACGGGAAAAAAAGTTGTTGCAAAATGTCGAGATTTATAACGCAAACAAAAATCATCGAGTAGGTAGCTGTTCTGCGGAGACTTCGGCGAGACTTCCATCGCATCGGCTCGGGTTGGCGCGCTCTTTGGAACTGTCGTCTCCATCGGGTACCACTCGATCGATCGACGGCAAACTCAACGTGCCGCGTACTTTTCACGATAAGGTGCAGGATAGACGAGGAGCAAGGGCGGGACGAAGACACGGGGGGCAGAGGGGGAGCGACGAGGAGGAGGACGAGGATGAGGAGAGGACGTGGAGGAGGAGGAGGAGGAGGGAAAGAGCGAGTTTGCCCGGTGGCTTCGGCATTGATCGTTCCCAGAAGGAGAGAAGGAGGCGAGAGAAACGAAGAAGAGGCGTACACGAGAAATTCGAGACGCCCGGCGTCGCCCGGCGGCGAAACGTTATCCGGTATGCAAGAAAGGACGTCCTCATTAGCGAGACCCGACGTCGTTTCAGCTCAACAGGAGCGATCGTGCCATGGCACCGCGCGATATCCCGTCAACTCGGCTTCGTTTGCCGCCGCACAACTAGTTGCACGCTGAATACTCGCGATTTTAGACGCGGCTAGAACCGACAAGATACCGTCGGCCTCTAATCTCACGCCGTTCCTTCGGTTCTTGACCATTCGAACGATTCTTCGGCCCTGCGACGTCGACTGTCGCTCCAAACCGCACGGAAATCGAAAAAAAAACCAAAACCCTCAAACACTTTGGTTCTAACTGGATTTATCGATCTCATGCGTGGAAAGATCGTACAAAGTGTCCAACTCTGAAGTTGATAGCTGCACACAAGTTTCATTTTATTTCGTTCGCGAAAGCTATCGGCGATAATTGTTAGTAACGAAGATCTCACCTTACAGTATAATGTAGTTCATTTGAACGTGTTAACCCTTCATGATTCTTTTAATTGGGATGAAAAAATTAAAAGAATATCCGTTTTTGTGTTTTATTTAAGAGAAAAATGTTGAAAGAAATTTAAACAATATTTTCAGAAAAATAAACATAGTAAGATAACATATTATTAGTTAACTATATAGTAGATTTGTTAAGTGTATCAGATATGATACACTATGCAGCGAAGGGTTACAGTAGCTTCCCTTTGAATGTCGACTCCGAAAAATGATTATTTTCACATAATATCCCACTTTATATTAAACACGATTTCCCTTCGTTTAATTCCACATTTGAGGCAACCCGATGCAAAAGTGGTGTAAATCAATATTCGTCTGTTTTCTCGTTATTAAACAAAATAATTGTAATGTAATTCTAGCTCGCGTAAAGGTGAGATCTCCGTTGCGCGTTTGGATTGCAGTGTTTCGTTATCCATGCTCCATTCGGCGGAGCTCTTTGCTGTGCCTCTGGACGCACAAGTTTGCGTTCCTAACATGCGATTTGGTATGTCTTTCCTTGTTTTCACTTGCGAGGAGAAGCGAAAGAGCATCGCCCAAACTGAAACACGTGCGTCGATCGATTTACGATGCGTTCGACGCACCCGTTTGCGTTTGTATTTCGATGAAGTGTGACGTATGGAAGGCGTTGGGATAACAAAACGCTGCGTCCAGACGCGCAAAAGAGATCCCACCTGAAGGCAAACGTAACATCCTTCCATAATATAAAAAGAAACATTTTTCCATAATATAAAAAGAAAACACAATTCCTCGTTATCCGATGATTAGCTGTTTCGACTCGCACCACTTTTGCATTAAACGGCTCATTCGGATGCACATTCGTTTGGTCAGTGCAAGATGTGATCCCAGTCGAAATCAGAGAATCGTCGGGTCGAAGCAAAAAAGTATCGATCGTCTAGTGGCCACGTCTACAGTCTACGGGTTCGATTCGAGCAGACGTCGATGCAACCAGGAAAATCGCAAGAAAAGGAGCTAAAAGAGAGAGACGCGGCCGCCTTAACGAATCCTCCTCTTCTTCTTCTTCTTCTTCGTTGCGGCGAGCAATGCTTTCCATCGATCGACGGTCGTTCGAGTCTCACAGACGTCGAGTCTCTTTTCGTTATCTCTGCGGACGGCGTGTTGCCGTGCATAAGCGGCCACAGAGACCGCATCTACTGCACGATACCACGGCGCGCCGCAGCTCGAGACCGTACACTCGAATAAGTATACCCCGGTCTGAGTTAACGCGATCCGTTTCTACTTTCGAACCGGTGGCTCCGCGATAGGCAGCACGCGTTGTTCTATTCGGATTCCCGAGCTATTTGGGACATCGCACAGTGGGGTATTTGGTCGTAAAAGTCGATTTCAAAATGTATATTTAGTTATTAAAAAACTTCGTGATCTACGTATCTAGTGTTAACGCTTTGCACTCGGAGCTATTTTAACTCGAAAATTGAACGTTTCTTCTGACATACAATATTTCCAATTTCTATGATTTTTTTAAATTTGATAAATATGAAATTGATATAATACCTCATACAATACTTAAATGTGTAGTAATTGGTTAGATACCGACATATCTGATAGTAAAGGTTTTGTTAATCTCGATCGCCAATTTTTAATAGAAATTGTGATTTCGGCGCACAGGTTCGATCCTATGTTACTAATTTACTAAGCAGTTGTACAAATTTATCATTCAACGTTTCGGTCTAGGTTAAGACCATCTTCAAGAATATAATTGCGTCTAAAAATGTTAATATGAGAATATATAATATCATGTTGAAAAGCAGAAAGACAGAAGGAATATTATTGAATTGAAAACCATTTTTTAACTGGTATTAACTTACTTGCTTAGTCACAAATATATCTGATAGTGTAAACAATTATTTAAATAATAGTACAGCAATTTTTAGTGGCGCCTCAGAAGCGCCACTCGAGTGCTAAGGGTTAAAATAATAAATTATATCGTTCTCACGAAACATACATGCGAATATCATTTTTTCGGAGTAATTATTACGAAAATTCTTGCCGCTAGAACGAGATTAGTGGAAAAAGCTTAAGAGCTGTATAGGTGTGCGACGTTTTCAAAAGTTTCGGTGGAACCGAGCTGCGACGAATTGGATCTCGCAAGTTGAGACGATGCAGACTGAAGATCCTCGAAGATCCTAGAGAAGCGTAGTCTTATTTTTGCCTTGCGTCGCCGCAGGGATTAACAATATCAATAATTGCGAAGTGAATAATACTGTATATTACACCATCGGTGGTAGGTATACAGGTTTATATATACAGGTATATACCGGTGGTGGTAGGTTTAGTGTTAACAATATAGTATGTAACTGGTATCGATAATAACAATGACAAAAGAATATTTCCCCGAGGTATGACAAATTAAGCCCCTCCCTAATCATCAACCAGGGTGTTGTCAACCGATATCGTTATCCTCTGCATTCTCTACGACGCGGTTCTAACGCGTTCCCCGGATAGTTTGCAGCGCGTGCAGAAGTCTGCATAACATCCTCTCCGCGCGTTTTCCCCCGAAAATTGGTGAAGCCTATCGCTCCACCTCCGCGGTAATTGTCGAGCTTAAATATCCAGGTCTTTGGAGGGCGTGCAAATTGCGGGCGGCAACCGGGGTTGATCGTAGTCCGGCGAAGATGGATTTCGAGGCCGGAAACGGCGCGGCACGACGTTGGAAGATTCGACTGGGGCTGGTTCGCGGCGCGTGCAGAGAGAGAGAGAGAGAGAGAGAGAGAGCGGCGCGACGTCAGTTTGTCGCGCTCACGAACACACACGGAACGACACAGAGGAGGCACGACAGTGTCGCGCGTAGGCGGAGGAAACGGCACTCTGACACGCCGCGGCGGTCGGCCGACAGGCCGGAACGTTGGCACGCCGAGGCAGGCAGGCAGGCAGGAGCAGAGTGAGAGAGAGAGAGAGAGAGAGACAGGGGGAGAAACAGGGGGAAAACAGGGGGCAGGCAGGCTGGTAGCCTGACACGCACGCTCTTTCACCTATACATGTTCGTCGGCGTGCACGTCAGTAGGTTGCGTGGGTAGAGCGTTTCGCGCCGCGCGTGCCGACGGACACCTTCCCCTCGCCTCTCCGCCCCTCGGCCACAGCCACCGCCGACTCTCCTCTTTCTCTCTCTTTCTCTCTCTCTTCTCCCTTGTCTTTCCTCTCACTCGTCTCTCGTTTCTGGCGTCGCCTTACCGGCTCACACGTTTTCTCGCTCTCCTCGTACTGGCTCCTCGTCGCTCTCGTTTCCCCTCGAGCGGCATCGCCTCATCGCTTTCCCAGCCACCCCACGGTCGTTCTTTCTTCGGTCCATCCGCTCGACCTCTCTCTCTCTTCCTCTCTCTCTCCGTTCGACCATCTCTCGGTCTCACTCCCACTCTGTTTCTCTCGCGGCAGGTCTCGCGGTCTCTGTCCCGTGCCATCAACTATAAAGCGGCCGCCGCCCGTCTCTCGCCGCTTGCCGCTCACCGCCTATCGTTTGCTGGCCGCCGCCAGTCGCGCCCGCCCGCCCCCCGACCACCCGGTTCTCGGTACCCACCCGCACCCGGCGTCGCCCGACGCCGCCCGACGCCTGCCCGTTTCCCCACCCCCCTCTCCCTCTATCTCTCTCTCTCTCTCTCTCTCTCTCTCCCTTTCCCTCGCTCCTCTCCACCCGCCTCGAGGGCTCATCGCCTCGACGAGCCGAACAGCACGGATCGAGCTTGCCTGCCCCTGTATGTGCGACGGTACTTGCCTCGAACTCTCGACCAGCGCGCGCGCCGCGATGCGAGAGTCGATTCGGGCCACGCCGCGCCGCTCCGCTTCGTGCCGTGCCGTGCTCAGCCACGCCGCGCCGGGCTGTACCGTGTCGCGTCGACCCGTGCCACGCCACTTTACGACCACGCCGTGCTGGCTCGTGCCGTGCCAGCACCGACAACGAGCCATCATCAGCCCACACCCCTCCGCCACCTTTCCTCGGCGAGTCGTCGTAACTCCCTGCATCGCGCGGCGTTATCCTCACCCATATCCAGTCGCACGCACACGACCCCTTCCCCCCGTGTCTCTCTTCTTTCTTCCTCTTTCTCTTTGTCATTTTCACTCTCTCTCTCTCTCTTTCTCTATCTATCTCTCTCGCTATCTCTCTCTCTCTTTCTATGTCACTGCCACACCGCCGCGCACCGTTCCGTTACCATCGCCGCCTTTTCGTTCGTCGCGTGAGACGCCAACCTCCACCACCGCGAAATATAGACGTACCGACGATGAATACCACGACAGACCGATAGACGAGATGCACCGGATAGCACACCGACGCGCCCCAACGAATCGGACCGGGTTTGATCGACGCCGAGACCGGGAATGCTCGCGACGATTAGTTTTTACGTTCCTTGACAAATTGGTCGGCGTTGCACCTCGCTCGCTTCGACCAACCTCGTTTGCAATGCTTGCGAGAACGAGAATGCAGTCCTAGTTTTGCTAGCGCGATCGTCCAAAATGAGAATGCGGTCTCAGTTTTGCCAGCGCGCTGGTCCGAAATCGGAATGCAGTCCTAGTTTTGTTAACGCAGGCGTTCAATAAATGGGGAAGATTTCATCGTATGAAATTTATACAGTACATCGTACGATGCTTGAATGTTTAGCAGTTGTTTAGACAACAGCATATGTGATATTGTAAATAATATTCTGAATAAATAGAAATTGCAATTTCGGCGCAGAGGTTCGATCCTATGTTACTAATTTCCTAAGCAGTTTCACAAATTAATAATTCGACGTTTCGGTCTAGTATAAAACCATCTTCAAGAATATAATTGCGTCTGTAAAAATTAATATGAGAATATACATTTCCGTGTTGAAAAGCAAAAAGATAAACAAATGAGAAAATTACAAAACTGAAACCATTTGTTTGTTTTCAACAGGGAAATGTATATTCTCATATGAATTTTTACAGACACAATTATATTATTGAAGATGGTCTTAACCTAGACCGAAACGTCGAATTATTAATTTGTAAAACTGCTTAGGAAATTAGTAACATAGGATCGAACCTGTGCGCCGAAATTGCAATTTCTATTTAAAACTGGCGATCGAGATAAAAGAAAACATTTATTTTGAATAAAGGTACAGCTGCTTTTGGCGGCGACTTCCAACTGAGTGCTAAGGTTTAAATTGTCCTAAATTCTTCTACAATGTGAAACCGTAGGTTTCCTTCAGTCGTCTTTGTCGAGAAATCGTTGAAGACGATTCGGCGACGCATTCGAAATATGGATTATTATCGGAACGATGGTCCACGCACGCGACAAGTATGATTCGACTTGTAAACGTTTCGGGTCGTTCACCTATGGTTCCGACGGACGAGCAGCTCAGCTGTTCGCGATGTACACAAACTACCGAAGCGCGATCATTTTTCTACGTAGTGGCCGGCGACACGTGCAAGAAATCTAAGAGAGAAAAGTAAGAAGTGGTCGAAAGTGTTCGTCGAAAGGGATAAACTTCCGAGAGCGACAACCCTCCGATTTTGTTGAAATTTTGTATATAGTTTCTTTTTATCTAGTACATAAGATTCCCAAATGGATATTTCACGTAGTTCCAACAGTTTACAATATTACCGTCCCCACCAAAAACTAATCCAAACCTACTCCGACAGTATTTCCATGTAGACAGTATGCGAAGGTTTGCATGGTTTTAAATTGGCTGAACTTTTGAGAATAGGTTTAGTGGTCACCCATATTTTTCTAAAATATAATTTAACGCGATTCATTTTTATATAATACACATAGAATGTATATAACCTTATTCGTAGAGCTTTTTATCAGCTTCATTTTTTGTTTGAAACTTTTTCCTCTGAAATAAATATTTTCTATTATATATAAATAAATATATTTCGTAAGGACTGTCAAAACTTTGAAGGGGGAATGGTGAGCAAACGAGGGCTTCGTCGCCTAAAATCTTAAGAGCTTTCTTCTCTAATCAAGGATAAGCTCTGGCAAAAATTTCAGCGAAATCGGAGGGTTGTCGCTTTCCGAAGTGCACCCGTCGAAAGGAATGATTAAATTGCAATCAACAACGTACAGCAGATGTCGTCGTTTTTCATATTTCAGAGGCGAGATCGCACCGTGCGACAATTCGATCCTCGGCACGAGGCTACGCAGCTCGTCACGTTGCGATCGCTGTTGTAATCGCGTTTCTACACGGTTTATCTGGCATGTAAACCGCGACGTAGAAAAACCAACAAAGTTTCGCGTGCGAGAAACGATTGATCGTAATTTAGAGTGGCGTCCTTGCGAGACACTCTCTCCGGCGTTGTCTTTTTGCGAGTGCATTCCGAGAATTAGACTGCCACACCTCGTGCAGCCTAGTGTCGCATACACGACCAAAGTATTTTAACTGAAACCGACGACCTAGCTGCGCTAGGAGACGCTTCGACCACCTCGAAACGATCTTAGAAAAGATAGGACATGCGTCTCCAACACGTCTCGTCCGACAGTTATCCTCCGAATTATCAATAAACTGCATCGCAGAGATACAGGACCATAATTTGTTTTCAGGGCTTATCCTCACACGTATGCGACAAATGCCCATCTTATAAATGGTTTAACCCTTTGCACTCGGAGCTATTTTAACCCTTTGCACTCGGAGCTATTTTAACTCGAAAATGAAACGTTTCTTCTGACCTACAATATTTCCATTCTCTATGATTTTTTAAATTTGATAAATATGAAATTGATATAATACCTCGTACAATAATTAAATTGTAGTAATTGGTTAGATACCGACATATCTAATAGTGTAAACAATTATTTAAAAATAATACAGCAATTTTTAGTGGCGCCTCAGAGGCGCCACTCGAGTGCTAAGGGTTAACTGGAAAATTAAACATTTCTTCCGAATTAGAATATTTCCATACCTTATTGTAAGAGGAAGAAATGTTCGTGGAGGATTTAATGATATGTACTTTATTAGACTGTTCGACTGACTGTCCTAAAGACGACTGACTGCTCGTACGGCGTCGCCAACAGAAGTCTCGCGGCCGATCGTCATTTTACAATCCGTGATCTCTTTTGTTTTCAACGGTCACTCACCTACACACACGCATCCACATACATACACACACACACCCATCTCTATCCTACATTATGATTTTTGCAATTTTATGAATACGAAATTGGTACATTACCTTATACAGTACCTAAATGTTTACTAATTGATTAGATACCGATATATTTAATAATTTAAATAATATTTTGAAGAATGGTACAGCAATTTTTAATAGTGCCTCAGAGGGGGACAGCCGAGTGCAAAGGGTTAATGCATGCCCTGTACAACCTTCTTCGCGTTCACGAAAAAACCTCGGTTAAAAAAGCGTCTCCAATCAACAACATCCACTAGAACGACCCGTACCACCGAAACCTACGGCTGGACGTACTAAATCCCAAAACCTCGTCGATATTGCTCGATCAAGAAAGGGTGTGAACGTCCGAGCAGTCTCCGAAAAGGTCCTCCCATATCGCGTCCGTACTAGAACCTGCCTCGCCTAACGGATAGTCCAATTCTTGCGGGCAGGAAAATCCATTGTCGTCGGACCAACGCATCGCTGGTCAAGCGATAAAGGATGACCGGGAAGTGGAGAGAGAGAGAGAGAGAGAGGTAGGGAGGGAGGGAGGGAGATAGAGGAGGGCCGATGGCAAAAAGAAAGCCATGGAAAAAGAGATCAAGGTAGGTCGCGTGAAACTCGCTGGTCGCTACTCGCCGGGGAAAACGAGAAGAGGTGGAGACGAGGCGCACGGGTACACGTTCGCGTGCACGCGTGCACGAAACGGAAGAGAAAAAAGAGAGAAGGACGAAGAGAAGAGAGCAGAGAGAAGAGAGAATGGGTATAGAAGAGGGAAAAGCGCACGTAGCCGCAGGCAAGGGCGCGCGTGAGCGGGCAAGCGAGCCTCATCCTCCCTCTAGGCCCCTTGACGGCAGTGGCAGAACGGCAGAGCGGCTCTGGCAAGCAGCCACGAACACGAACCGACCCCCGCCTCACGCACGACCAACCGCGGCCCCCGGCTTCTCGCCTACGACTCGCACACAAGCGCGAATCTCTGCGAACAGCCGCCAGCCGCTGCTCCGCTCCGCTCCGTTCCGCGAGCGCTCGCCGACTCGCAGTCCGTCACCGTCGCTCGAACAGCGAGCACCGCGCAAACAAGTCTCGAACGCCACCGGTTTCGCAAACCTCCGAAATCCCGTCGGTCTGTCTCGATCTACCTGCATCGGACTCCGCATCGATCTCTTTACGTCGATCTACACATTGATCTCTTTACATCAGCCTCCGCATCGATCTGTCAGCATCGATCTTCCACGCTGATGTCTTCGCGTCAGTCTCCACATCGATCTCTACATTGAACTCTGTACATCGATCTCCACATCGACCTCTGCATCAATCTCTACGCGACCTGTACCATTAACACCTCCGGATCGATCTCCGATCAACTTCTCCACGCCGATCTGTATCTCGACGCGCACATGTCTCCGCAATGACGTACCCGGTCCGTTTCACGTGTCGCGTGCCTCACGGCGCGACAAACGACTCGTTGGACGTCCGGTCGCAATCCGAGTAAGCCGCGATCGAGTGTCGCCCGATCGCAGTCTCGTCGAACGGGATCGTCGGCGATCGGCCGCTATCGTGTGTTTTGCCTGTTCGCGTCTGATCGAACGGGATATCGGCCGCTATCGAGTGTCGCCTGGGATCGCGCGCTATCAGGCCGCGATCGGTGACTATGAGTGCGACCGTCAGTGAGGAGCCACGTGACCCCGCGTTTCGTGTCCGTGCTCGGAGACTCTCTGGCTGCGAGTTCGTCGGCTGAGGAGAAGCCGCGTGCATAAACGACCGCGTGGATATCGGTGTTCTCTCTCTTTCTCTCTCTCCCTCTCTCTCTCTCTCTTTCGCACAGAGTGGAACAGAGTGGGGCGCGCCTGAGACAATAAGACAGGGGAGGCAGTTCTCAGCTGATAGGACGCGTGCTAGGGCCGATATATATCGGTGTGTTCTGGCGATGGTGTGGCGGGCAACCGCGACCGACCAGCCAGTGGAATAGGACAACCCGAGTCAGACAGGAAAATTCGACGCGCGACGTAGCAGCTGTCTGGACCGCGAGATGCTGAGTGCCTCGGCTGCGTCGTCGGGCCGGTTACTCTGGACATCGAAATCCGCTCTGTCGCCGCCGGCGTTGTTGCTACTTCCTCTACCACCACCGCTACCACCGACGTCGTCGTCGTCGACGCCGCCATCGTCGCGGCCGTCGACGTCGACGTCGCCGACGACATCGTTCCCCGCCGCCTCCGCCGCCGCCGAGTTGTTGTTGTTGTTGAACCGATCGCACTACCGATCGTACTCGGTTCACTCAGAGTGTTGTTGTTCGACGGAATCGTCTGCGCTACTCTCGTCGCCACAGCCAAGGGCCTGCGCGGCCTGCTAAGATGACCGCTCGTCTTCAATCGTTGAGGCATCAGGAGAAGAAGTCGGCCGGTAACAGTCACAGGCAGCACCATCATCATCATCACCAACAGTCGCAGCAGAGTCTACATCAGGGACCCAGTCCGGCAGCCAGCCCAAGTCCCAGTCTCAGCCCGAGCCCTAAACATCCGGACGGTCGTCGAGTGAGTAGAAATAAACGTTACAAATCGTGATTCGTCTTTCATATTTTTACCCTGAAGAACCGCGAACATCTTGAACATCTCGTATTGCCTGTAACTTTGTTGTTCATGGTTTGAACTCGCTGCACTCGTTGGCGCCATCGATTGTCGATCCCTAAACTTTTCCAAGTCGATTGTAAGAAATAAACTTTTCCTGTCAACAATCGTGTTGACGATGTTCTTAACCCTTCGCTGCGTGATTTTTTTTAATTGGGATGAAAAAAAATTGAAAGATGGTCAGTTTTTTGTGTTTTATTTAAGGGAAAAATATTTTAAATTACAATAACTTCCCTATAAATCGGGAAGTTAAAAATTAAAACATTTTCAGAAAAATAAACATAAATAAAAATAGTGGGGAAACACATTATTAGTTTACTATATACCAGATTTGTTAACTGTATCGGATACGACACACCATGCAGCGAAGGGTTTAAGTCTTCTATCGTCTTCACAGTTATGCGCTTCGTCTATTTTATTTCTGTCACGAATGCACGGTCTATATTCACGTGCATTCGAATGAAGAAGTCGAAGTCGAGAGATTCGTAAACATTTTCTTGTTTCTTCGGTCAGAAGCTTGTCGGTTCTCGAGATTCTTACTTTCAAGTTGACGGCACGATGTTGATGAAGAGCGCTGAGGGTTGAAAGGACCATAACGTTTCATCTAGAGTCAGTTGTCCTCCCTTGTCTTTCGAGCATAGTCTGACAAAGAAAGGAGACCGATCCTAGTTTATAACGAGAAAAATTAGCGGAAGTTTTAACTGGGCTGTGATTGATATTTTCGTAGAGTTTCCCTCTGCTTTAATCATTGTTTGGAGGCATCCCTTCGAGACATCTCCCGTTGGAGTCTTTCTGTGGTCTTCTTTAATATCGTCGAAGAATTCTACTCAATTCTTTTCGGTTTGCTAATTATCAAGGCTCGGTAAAGCTGTTGAATACATTATAGAGATACAGAGCGCAAGATTGCGTGCTCGAGCAGCGGTTTCTATCCTTTATGCTACTACCTTTCATTTTTTTAAACAGATATAATAATGTAGACATGTTTCAAATAGAATATTTTATATATGTAACATGATATTTGGTCCCCTCAGGGTTTCAAATTCATTTCCCCCTCTTTACACTCACACCATCGCCTTTTCAGCGGGACCTACTGTTTATGGTGGGTTCCGAACCACCCTTTTGCCAACAACACGTGAAAAACACCTCGGGTGGGTCACTTTCCGGTTTTTTTACCAGACGTTCACCCATCCTAGTGCCGTTCACGTTCCACATTGTTTAACTTCGGTGATCTAACGAGAACCGGTGCTTTCAACGGGACTACGGTTGTTGGCTACATGTTTCAAATAATAAAAACTTTATTACAACCAAGCGAAAACTACAAATTCATTTTTTATTAAAATATTTTGACGCTTGCCAGGTTGGAAATCGCTGTTTTAGAGTGTAAGATAGAACTGCGGTCGAAAAATTGCTCGAAAAGTTCCCCGGCGCAGGAACGCGAAAGATAAACACGGATCCCTTATTTCGTCACGATCCACCGTAGCCCTGACGCCCATCCCATTTTTTCCCGTGACCGCGTTTGATAATAGACTGGACGGTCGGTCACCTTGCTGTTTCCAGGCTAACAAACCACTAATGGAAAAGCGACGGCGGGCGAGGATCAATCAGTCGCTGGCGGCGCTAAAGGCGCTTATCCTCGACAGTGCCCGGCTGGAGAACACCAAGCACAGCAAGCTAGAGAAGGCTGACATTCTGGAGTTGACGGTCCGCCACTTGCAGAGGCAGCGATCTCTCGCGCAACCCGGCCTGTCGAGGTACAAGGCTGGCTATCAAGATTGCTCGAGGGAGGTACGTTCCGAGTCGCTGGACGATGTATACCTAGGGACCTTGCAACCCCCTCGAACCTCTGCAAGTTTACTCCGGCGACTTCGAGAGAGCTCCGAGTCTCTTTCGGGTTCGCCGATTTCGATGTATCGCTGGGAGTTCGGGAATTGGCAATTTGCTTCATTCATCGTGTCACTAACGTCTTCTCAAACTGAGAGATGCCATCTTCATCTCACTCGTTGGCCAAGCGCTTATTTGGTCACCGAGTGAGGAAGAAAGATCTCCTATAAATAATTCTATATCTTCGCTATCTCAGGTTTTAGATCTTGCGCAATTATAATAACAACATATACTTGGATAAAGAAACTTATCGAATCAATTTCCATACAAGCTACTTCATAATTTCAACAATTGTAAAATGGAAAAAATATAAAACCAGTGGTTACTGTTAACACTTTACGGACCGGAAGCCTATTAATAGGATTTTCAATAATTCTGCTGTACCGAAAAAAAAGTATAGAAATTTTCTTTGACATTGCAATCTTAAATGAAACTATTAAACGACGTTATTGAGGGTGACTTAGTTCATACTAAATGCTAAATGAAAATTTACCTATGTACCATAAATTTTTTAAAAATATGCAATAATCACCGGTCGGTAATGTGTTAATAGCACTCTTGGATAAAGAAACTTATCGATAATCGAATCAATTTCCATACAAGCTACTTCATGATTTCAACAATTGTAAAATGGAAAAATATAAAACCAGTGGTTACTGTTAACACTTTACCGACCGGAAGCATATTAATAGGATTTTCAATAATTCTGCTGTACCAAAAAAAAAAGTATAGAAATTTTCTTCGACATTGCAATCTTAAATGAAACTATTAAACGACGTTATTGATGGTGGCTTATATAGTTCATACTAAATGCTAAATGAAAATTTACTCATGTACCATAAATTTTTTAAAAATATGCAATAATCACCGGTCGGTAATGTGTTAATAGCACCCTTGATAGTCCCCATTCTTCCAAAATTCGTCGTACGGATAATCGACGATAAATATAAAAAGTTAATGCCTCGTTCGATCGTCTCGCCAGCAAAAAAAATGTGATTAATCGGTTGTCATCGGGCAAAGCGGGTCATTTATCGATATCGACTAACCGAGCGCCAGTGATCCATAGTATCGCTGGGACAGGCCGATCTTCGTGTACCCGTTACTACGTCTCTCGGCTAACGAGAACGTCGACGACGAATCTCGCGAAAGATTGACTGACCTCTTGTTGACGGGTCTAGGTAAGCCGATACCTGGACGCGCCGGACATAATCACGGGGAACACGACGCCGATGGACCCGGCGGTGAAGCAGAGGTTGCTGCGTCACTTGGACAGTTGCGTGTCGGAGTTGGACTTGGATCTGGGTTCGAGGCCGGATAGCGGATTAGGCAGCAGTCCCGGAAGCGTGACGGATCGAGTGACGGGCGCGGGAAGTCCCGGTCCGTTGGAGCATCACGTGGCGTCGACCGCGGCGCACTGCAGCACCGCTTTGAATCCGTCGACGGGTTTGATCAAAGCGGAGATCCCAGACGTGGAGCCGGCTAGGCCGGACAGCAGCACCACGGCTGGGGACGAGAACAACAACAACAACACCAGCAACAACACCAGCAACGGAGGTAGCGTGAACAACGGACGACCATCGTCCGCGTTCGGCCAGCTGAATCCATCTGGTCTGGATCCTCATCATCATCCCCCACCGCCTCCTCCGCCCCCTCCGCCTCCCCCGCCGCCACCCCCATTGCCAGCAGCACCACCCACGGGCATACCGATCATCGATCAGGCCCCCGGCTCGCAGCAGAACTCGAACATGCTGTCGGTCGTGCAAGTGATACCCTCTCGGCTGCCCGACGGCCAGGTCGTCTTTCTACTGCCCAGCCATTACGTTCAATTGGCAGCGGCAGCGGCAGCGAACGGGATCAGCATCGGGCCGAACCCGCCCACGGCGATCTGGGCCGCCACCAACATGTCCCTACTAAAAGCGACCGACAAACTCGCGAAACGCAGCCACGAGGACGTCCAGGACTGGCAACAGGATCCCACCACCTCTTCGGCTGGTGCAGCTACCGCATCCTCCACTTCCGCGAACCAGTCCGGTCCGAAGTCCGGCAAGAGTCCAAGACACGAGCAGTCGGCAGAACAGCCGCTCGATTTCACCACCACCTCGAAGAAGCTGAAGACCTCCAGCGGATCACCGAGGCTGGCCCACAATCAGGATCAGAGCTTGCATCAGCAACAGTTCACCATCCGGTTGTCCGCGGAGGGAACGATTCCCCATGAAGACAGACCGTCCAGTCATGCCAGCAGCAGCGATTTCGTCACGGGTTTAGGATCACCGTCACCACTGCCGCAGCAGCCTATCAGAGACGAAGAGGGCATGTGGAGGCCCTGGTGAACTGTGAGACACCGTGATACTACGTGAACAGTGTGATACCCCCCCCGGTTGTTGACCTGTTTCGGTTCCGTTTCATTCCGACAGAAAAAAGAAAAACGTGTGTGGATCCTCGGAACTATCATAGGATCAACGTTGTGAACTTGTTCTTTCTCATAGATCGCGAGGGACGTTGCGATCCCGTTCGAAAACATTGACCGATCGAATTTGTGAGACGAAAAAGAAACGGCCGCGCACGATACGTGTTACCGTGTACATAGACCCCCTCGATGAGTATAGATTTATTTTGATGTTAACTAGGTGTATACGCGCACGAGACGCTGTAAACAGAGAACGATCACAAAACATGATCGCGCGGGTGATCCCGCGGTGAAGAGGGACGCGGTGAGTTTCCTCGTTCGACGTACTTAGGCTTCGCATGGGTGTATTATAAATGTATCGCATATGTTTATAATACGTCGCGGGCGTCTGTAATATAAATAGATATGCGTGTACAATTACACCGATCGTGTAAGTACACCGCACAACAAGTCCCTTGTTCCCACGTTTTCTCGGTTGTGTATCGCTGTACCTTCTGATTCTTGTGATTTTACGTTCGCCACCCATCCACCCCTCCCTCCCACGGTCCCGCGTCAGTTTCGCGTTCAGAAGCGGTCCGAATGTAAAAACAAACGAAAACAAAACACGTTCCATTAATTTATTACTCTTCACTTTGTTGTACGATACTCGAGAGGTCCTTGTGGCAAAGACTTAGAAACAACAGTGTATGAAACGAACGACCTGTGTCTATTTCATTCAACCCCCTGTCCTCCACTGGACTTCAAGGTCATCGGTACCTTGGAGTTTTCTTTCAATGTTCTTGTAGAGCACGAAGAGACGAGTCCAACGACTACCATGAACATACCTTTTCGATCATCCGATCTCGAGAGATTCGTGTCCGAAGGGTTGAGTACTCAATAGTTTCAGGTGCGGATATTTTGAGATTGTTTGATCGAAACGGTATGGTCATGGTAGTCGTTGGATTCGTCTTTTTATGCTCTACAAGAATTTCGATGCGAAAATATAGGGTATTGTGAAAAAAAGGTATTGATGACCTTGAAAAGAAAAATGAGAATGAGACTTCGGAAGATCTGTCGAGAGCAATGACAAATGAACCAGATATTTAGGTGACATTGACAACGTCCTGGCTAAGCTACTGGTGCAGCAAGAGAGGTACGTAACAATAGCAGTAGTAGCAACAGCGGCAGTAGCAGTAGGTTGTAACAGTAATGGTAATAGTAGTTTCGACTTTACTTTCTCTCAACGGCAAAGTCTGACCTTCTCAAACCTTGTAGCTGTTTTACAGCAGTTTAACCACCTGTTACGTCGAGACAACCGCCGAACTTTCGCGCTTTTCTTTTTGCGAAACACGCGAGTATTCTCGGCGCCGCGCCGCTCTAGCTCCTCTTCCATTACTTTTCTGATCAAAGCCGACTCTAGTGTGCGCATCTCTAAAAAAAAACTGGTCGTTTGTTGCTGACGTAATTGCTCGCAGTAATGGTCTTTAGAAATTGACAGTGCGACTGGAAAGATTTTTGTTACTGTTCTATAATCGCTTAATTTCTTCTCCTTTGTAATTTTCTCATTATTATTTTTTCTTTTTAAAAATTGCTCTCGATCTTTTATAGTGGCGCTATCGTATTTATCAGTATTATTGACGCAGCAGAATGATGGAAAGGTAAGATGGAAACTTTAGTATTAACGCTTCGCGCTTCTTCTAACCAGAATATAATAAAGAGTATCATTTATACGTGAAATAAATATTACAACATTCAAAATATATGTTATAAACAATCTCTATGATTTCCTGGACTATCCAACATTCGTACCATGCCGAACAACCCAACGAGAAACGCGCAATAAATAAATAATGAAACAATAGACCTGGCACAATCTATCGGTGAAACCTGGAAACACGAAATTAGGAAAATGTTAATTACTCGGTAAGCAATGGCTCACAATTAATATCTTCCGAACGAAACGTTTCTAATGATTAAGTGGATCGAATCTATATCTCAGATTCCTATAAATTGAAATTAGTTTTTTTAAACAAAAGCCCGCAGGCGGGCACAGAAACAGTATAACCATCTAGCGGTTGAACGCTCGAACTAAACTACGCGTTAGAAACATTAGAAAATCGAACAAGCCTTCCGAAAATCATTAATAACTAATTCTCTGGTCTGTGATATGGCTTGAAAATTTCTGTGAATGTACAGGAAGGTTCATACTATGTTTTCCAATAGCAAAAGTGCGCGGAAAATTTATAAAATGTGTGAAAAATATTAATTATTAGAAACTGGCGCTTGATTCAAGGAAAGCTCGTAGTGGCGCCATCTCTGTGGCGAGTTTTCAAATATGTATTTCCAGCTTTTACCGATAGACGGCGTCATTTCCTTTTTTGGCGCTCGATTCATTAATTTATTAAATATATAATTATTACGCGATTTTGGCCAGGGTTTTTTGCATGATATAAATACTAGACTGTTAAGAAAACAATACACATTGTTCGTAATATTTTGTTAATTTCGTATTAACTACAATATCAATGATTCTCCAGCATTTATACAAGAATTACATATATCGTTGTCTTTCGATCATCGTCTCGATCCTTGTCTGACACGCTGCAACAATGAAAGAAATCATTGAACGAATTTAATATTACAATGCGATGATGTCAGTAGGCTCTCAGGTCGATTCTGTTACAGTTCCCATTGCGTTTGTATCTCATTGTACTAGTTTCGTAGAAAATATCTGACGGAACAGTAACATGATCGCAGGCCGCAATCGCAGATAACAATTCCGAACTTATCGAGTAAACATACATAGACGAGTTCGATGACACGAGCAATTTTGAATCGATGCGGAGGAATCACCACCTGCCTCCAAGCATAAAATAAATAAACATTAGGGACCTGTAAACCTAGGAGTTTGCACGAAAGAAATTTCATTGACAATTAGATACTCGTTGAGACTGAATCGTTCAATTAGCACTCGTCCGTTCGTCGCAGCCCGTAACCTAAACGCGCTGGTCGCACTACGATGCCTTTTAAGAAAGATTTACAGCTTCTGCTGAAGCCCTATTATTTAATAAACATTTTATTCAGTCTCTCGTACATCGTCTCGAAACGCATTCCGTTCATTTGCCATTATATGTTCGCGCAAGCAGAATGCGAACTCGATGGGGTAAGTCGAACTCCTTTGTAAAATTTCACTTGACAACTCACTGACAACTGGCTTCTCCCCATTTCAGAGGGAAACAGAGATCCTATTTTTTCTTATGATAGTCATAATGATAAGGTCACGAAAAACTGGAAGCGTGACCATGATAAACTACCTCTCATCCAGCTTTGTCTACACCAAAGTCGCCAATTTGATCCTTTGGTTTTACGCTGACATTCGCATGGGAATACTATTCGCTATCATATTCACTTGTATGTATCTACTTGGTATTCCCATAACGTATCCATTTCGCTAAGTCAATTTGTAATTACAGTGTGCGGTTTGTTGTTCCCTGAACCAACTTATCAAGGCCCAGAAAATGTGATATACTTGCGTAGCGCGAACGGATTGCAAGAGGAACTGCAGCGCGACACAAAAGTTATTTGGCTGGTCGCGTTCTACACTGCCTGGAACCCAGCTTGTGTCAACTTTGCCCCGATATTCTCTGAACTTTCCGCAGAGTTCGTTTACTTCAGTCAATACGCTAACATTCACATTGTAACGAGACAATAACGTTGCACTGCTTTCAGATACGCTTTGGATAATATGAAATTTGGAAAGATGGATATCGGTAGATACCCGGACGCAGGTGTAAAATATCATGTTAGCGACGCCAGCACCAGCAAACAACTTCCCACCTTGATTCTGTTCAAAGAGGGCAAAGAGGTGGAAAGACGCCCGTACGCGGACCATAAGGGAAAACTGGTTAAATTCCTGTTCTCGGCGGTGCGTGTATTACAACTAGACTGTGGACAAAGATCCGTAGACTTTTTCAAGTTATCAAGTAGACAGAACTCTGTATTTTGCTGTACATTAAACAAGGAAACCCTTTACAGGACAATATAAAGGCAGCGTTCGATCTGAACAATCTGTACGAAACTTGCAAAAAGAATCCATTAAAGAAGAAGGACAGGAAGTCGGTGAAGACAGAGTGATCGGATCCGAGTCCCTAGATACTTGTTAACGTGTGTTACCCACTCCATAGAGGATTCACTTCTACGGCGTAGAACAGACAGATATAGCGTACCACTGTCTTGCGCAAATTTTAATTTATACAAGATTACGAATGTCTGTAAATATTTCATTGTATCCTCTTTATCATCGTTCGCATTTCATGCACCGCTGTGTTCTATTAGCGATGAACAGAATGTTAGTCTAATTATAAAGAACGACCGATGGTTCATTGAAAACGGTAGGCATAGTCGGACGAGTGCCGATCGAGTATCGAATCGCGTGTGGGATAATCTTTCACGTTCCATTTACCCGAAGTAACGTATAGCTTTTAATTACGTTACGTACACAGACTCGTCTAACAACTCGTTGCGATTTTCATTAAGAATAAACGATTGTTGAATTGTACGCTTTTGTAAAGCCTTACTGTACATCGTATGCCATATTAAATTTTCATATATTACAAAATCTTCGGGTGTACATACAGGGTCAATTGATAAAAACATTTGTCTAACAACTAATTTCTTTAGGTATATATTACAAAAAGAATAGCTAAAAATTTGGATAGATGCATTCTCGTTATTTTTATTAAAAGCAATATAAAACAGTCGCTTTGAATGCTTCGTAAACCTAACGTTACTGAAACGGAGAGTCTTTTAGACTCGCCCTGTACATACAACGTATACAATGGTGATTTAATAATAATTATACAGGTGGCCAGATCGCAGCAACTTCCCCGTGCGCTGATTCCGGTAGCCATTTCTTATAGGTCGACAATAGAACTGAAATTGATTAGATATTATTTTAATTGTAGAGCTCTCCTCCGGTTCTGTCCGGCGTATACTTACAAGTCCTATCGTTCTCCCACGTCTCGATTAATTTGTCCCTGGACATGATCGCGTGAGACAGCAGAAGCTGAGACATTTCCTGCGTCCGCGGCACCAATTTCGCCCACGCCTTGTTAATACTCTGCGGTGTCGAGAGCAACGAAGGAACGAACCGTTTCAACTTTGGGCAGACTTTTCCTTCTAAAAAGAAGGAAGCGAATCGTTTCACTCCTTCTGTGGAGAGAGGATGTTCCACGTTCATCACTGGTAATTTCCAGCCGGCCCTTCCCACCGTGCCCGTGATGCTGCACATAACTTTTCCAGTTTCCTCATCGTACCATGGCGGTGGATCGGATAAAGGTTCTCCAAGTTGGCAGAGCGAGGGAGCGAATTTAGGCAGCCATTCTGGCTCGATGGCAGTGACGCCGCGCATGTAGATTTTATTAGTCTCGTATATCTCCTGATAGACCACCCACTCGGGACAGGTCTTGCGAAGAACGCAGGACGAGAGCATGAACACTGGGTCCTCCATGTCCAAAGTTTTGTACGCGTATTTCCATTGTTTCTTGTCCTGATCTTCGCTGAGCTCCTCGGGCATCACTTTTTTAGCGACCTGATCGGCCATCCCAGCCAGAATGATTTGCCTGAGCAACTTGGCTTCGACATCACCTGGCGGTTTCATTTGCGGATTGATCGTTAGGTTCAGGTCCTGTATGTTCAAGTTGATCTCGTTTGTCAGCTGCTGTCGGAGCTTCCTGATCTCCACCACTGCTTTCTGTCTCAGACCATGCTCTTCACAAAATGGTACAAGCTTGCCTTTAGTTCCAGCATATTCGGCTGCTCCCACTGCTCTTATCACCACCATTGCATCGCCTGCAATTGAAATATATTAGTAAGCACAGTGCCTGGACGCACACTGATTTACTTGTATTTTAATCGACCTACCAAGGAGCAGGCTGTTCCCTGCTCCAGCCCAATAGCGTCTCATCTGCAACCACTTGGTCTTCGCGCCAGCGTCAGAGCCAAGAGTCTCCACCAATAATTCTTGAACGGAGAACGCAGCAACCATGCAGACAGTGTACTGCAAGAGATCATGCTGATGGGACAGGGCCAACATTTTCCCATAACGAGGAGCAACCGGAAAAGCGGCGATGCTGTGGCCGAGGGGAGTAACTTTCGCGCTATAGGAACCCTCTTTGCCTGGCGTAGGTTGGAACAGTGCTCCAAGAATTAATAATCTCGTTTCAGCTGTTTTCAGCTGCACGATGTCCGGCGGCGTTGGGAAAGGGAAATTTACAACTTTGTCGATGCTCATCACTTTCATTTGCAGCAACAAGTCATCCACTGGCTTCCGTTGAATTTCCGATTGACCGAACTGCTCGAACTGATCGTTGAACACTGCTGAAGAATATAATCTACGAAAAAATGTTCTTATGTTAATACGAATGAAATGAATTACATACAACAATGAGTTGCATACCTGTAGCAATGACCAGGACCCGTTCTACCCGCTCTTCCTGCTCGCTGATTCGCAGATGCCTTGCTAGTATAGCAGATTCTATAAGTGCTTACACCTGTAACTTTATCATACATTCTTGTCTTACACCGTCCACAGTCTATCACATATTTCACATTGGGGATAGTTAAAGAGGTCTCTGCGACGTTTGTGGCTACCACGCATAAACGGTAGCCCTCGGGAGGTGGTTCGAACACCTAGAAGCGAGGAACACGCTTTAATTCAATCTGATTACTTGGAAATCGTGTGTGGAAAATTGTTGAATTACCCTGGCTTGCTTGTAACTCGGTAACAGAGAATAGAGAGGTAGCACCCACAGTGGCTGTGCATTCGAACAAGCTTTTAGATCGATAACATCTTCGTCCTCGTCCTCATCCTCGTCTAGATGTATCTCTTCGTCATCTCCGATTAGATCTTCGTGCGTGTCGTCAGTAGGAATTACAGCATAACTGTAAATCGGAAATATATAATGTAACTGTGGATTCATTCAGTATAGAATAATATGTCTGCGTACTCGTCTAGATTAATATTTGGCAACTGAATTTGCTTCTTCCGTCTCAATTTGTTCTGACGCAAGGACTTCCTTGAAAGAAAGTCCTCTTCAGAGTCATCTTCGTGATCGCTCTTGTTCTCAGCATCTTCTTCTTGCTCTTTCGAGTCTTCTGTCTTTTTCACGGTCGTTTCCTTCAGCTTCTTATCAACTTTCCTCTTGCTCTTCATAGGGAAAGCTTTCCGCAATTTGCGAACGATGAGATTAACTTCTTGTTGACCTGAATTAGTCAGCATAAACAAGTTGTAGTATCAGTGCGTTAATCATAATCATTGCAAGGTACACGTACCTGTTAGAAATATTAAGATACCACCATCAGGCAATCGAGTATGTATCTTTATCGCCTTTCGCAGAGCATCGCTGACATAATTGGTGCTGGTCCTTCTGTTAAAATGTATTGTAACTGGAAACTGCCTAGATTCCACCGTCATAACCGGTGGTTTTACTTTAAATAATCTTTTATTCTCTACAAACTCCTCCACCCTCAAAGTGGCTGACATCACTACAAGCTTCAGAGGGTTGTTCCTCTTATTGCGTAAAGGAACTATTCGTGACAATAAACCTATTAAAATGTCAGTGTACACACTCCGTTCGTGCGCCTCGTCCAGAATGATCACAGAGTATTTAGTTAACAGAAAATCCTGCAAATATCAATGCTGTTAGACATCTTTTAAGATCACTATTGTGAATAACGGAAATAACATACAGTTTGTATTTCTTTCAATAAAACACCGTCAGTCATAAACTTAATCTTTGTCTCCGGCGTAACGTTTCCCTCAAAACGAATCAGATACGAAACCTCTTTCTCTGTCAGATTCATTTCCTCTGCCACACGTTTGCTCATAGACATAGCAGCTACCCTTCTGGGTTCGGTCACTCCGATCATCTTATCTTTAGCATAACCAGCTTCGAACAGAAACTGTGGAACTTGAGTGGTTTTTCCACTCCCTGTTTCACCAGTGATTATTACAACAGGGTTCTCGTTAATCGCCTCCACGATAACTTGCTCCTCTCCTACCACCGGTAATTTTAATCGAGCTGCTTGAATCTCTGGCTTTCTCTGCAGCATTACAAAAACTGCAGGCTTCCTTTCAACCGGTTTTGGTGGCTTCTGAAGATCTTTGCTTGGAAGAACATCAGGCTTTTCTGTTTCCTTTTGGCTAGGCTCTGGTGCATTATTTACAGGCTTTTCTTCTTCCATAGTATTCTCCTTTGCATCATTTTCTACAACTTCTGTTTGATCTTGAGTCTCCAAAGTATTTTCTTCTTGTTCAGGCTCTTCATTCTCATCACTGGATTCACTGTCACTGGATTCCTATAATGCACAGTCATTAATAGACTGCGGATCTCTCTGGGAAGCAGGAGTAAAATAAAAATAGATATAAAAATATAGTCTAGTTATCAACTTACATCGAATCCAATAACATTCGGATCAGACACAGCTTTCTCTTTTTTTTCATCTTCTAGAATAGCCAATCTCCTTTTCTTTCCACCTTTAATAGCATTTATCGGAGTCTCTTTGTCTTCGTTTATGTTATCATTATCTATTTTGTTATTATATTCCCTGACAGGTAGTTCCACTTCCCTAAAATGACGTTTCAAGCCTTTCGTTTGAATGGACGTTAACGAAACATATTGCTGTAGCTCTTGCGGTGTTGCTTGAACTTTTGATAACTCTTCTAAAAGCGTAGCTCTCTGTGCGCAAAGAAAGTTTTTCATGAGACAACAACAGAAACAAAATGGTGCGCTATACACGAAACAACTTACTTGCAACTTCTTCTTTTTCTTGTCGACAACCTTTTCCAATAGTTTTCTACGTTTCTTGGATAATAGTCGAGTGACAGTGACTTTCTTAACTTTATTCTTTGTTTTCCTCTTCTCGTTCGGAAGAACTAACGCGTTACACTTGTCATAATCGTCCTCACGATGTTTAATATCCAATGTGATCTATACAAAATGCAATAGAAATTATTCTCTATACAAATTATTGTCACAAAATGATACTGTAAAACAATACCTTCTTCGTGTCGGAGTTGTCAATTTCAACTTCCGCGGCATGTCTCGCTTTCCAGTTGAATCGGTTTCTTCCCATGATTGATTACAATATTTCATTCAATTATCTCATTCATTTGCTCTCGAAGATAATTATTTAATGTATTTGTCGCTCATACATTATTGTTTTCATATTATTTTGTAGCCGCTTGTAAATATATACACCTGTACAGGCTAGGTTCCCCTCTGTCCACGTGCTTCGAAAAACATGTGGCAACATAGATGTTCTATTTTATCATCTATACGAAATCTGCCTACATTATCGACATTCGCCACAAAAGCTCCGTCGATAAATTAGGCTAGTAGTTTCAGCGTTTCGCCACTGCGTCAATTGGCGCTGTACGGACCCCCGAAAGGAGCAGATAATTCTTGCCGGAATTTCCACTGCATCTTATGGGAAAAGCGGCAAGAATTATTTGCGCTTGATTAAAACAAAAATTTCCAATACTTTCCAATTACAATAATTTCTATTCAAGATACCAGCAACATTTGAAAGACACTGTATCATTCTCGTTACACAATAATTCATCCTGTAAAATCCATGAAATTCCTGTAATTCCGCGAATCGAGGATAGAGAGAGAAAGAAAGAGAGCGCCTCTACCATCCACACGCGGAATCAAGCAGACATGTCGCCAGACTTATTCGACTTACTAATGATACCCTGCAAACATGTAAATAAACTGTTGCCGTTCAGCTGACCAACTCATGTCGACGAACCGTGCACGAGACTCGCAATATGTGTGTAATTACTAGCGCGGCTGTTTGTCCGATAATTCAAAGGTGGGTGTGTGCACGCGATTCATGACGTTTGTGCAGCAGACGGCGCACGTACGCAGCAATGCACTTTGACACTTTCCTCAATTGTGCGTAAAATTTCAATGCTGACCGTGCACTCCTTCAACGTGCACGGATCACATGATTTCGTTGCGATCATACGCGTCAGCGCTGGTCTCTCGTTGGTCTTGCCTTTTGCGAATGATGTTTCACCAAGACACTTTGCAGCCATCGTCGGTTTTCGTTCTGTACGTCAGTTTGACAGTCGTCGATGGGTATTCTCGGTTCTGTTTACTCTGTAAATAATGTTCGACGATATCACGCACCACTGAACACGTACGCTTTATAATGATCAACAAGCACAGAATTTTTCAGTAATGTATTCTTCCTTGGCTGTGTCGTGGCAAATAGTCTGTGTCTTTTTAACAGAATTATCTGTATTGTTCTGATTTAAACACGATTTCTCTTGTAGATGAATGTTCCACTTTACGGACTTTTCGGAGTTGTCACAGCTCTGTTCGTATACCTGGTCGGCATCAGTGCGATCGCTAAGCTGTTCATTTGCCTGTTAGCCTTAATTTTAGGGTAAGATGCTCGATCGATCTATATGTAATATTTAAATCTTGTTCTGTTGCTTTGATATTTGTGTATTCTTTGTTACAGAACCATCACATGCGTGTTTAGAACCTATGGTCCGAACCTTGATGAGGTGATTGCTTCCGAAAGGGAAGATTTAAACAAGAAGACTGAAAAGCTTCGGCAGGTAATACAATGTATATAGTAGACAATTTATGCTTTATTTAATCACTGTTACATGTTACAGTATATTCTAGAATTATCCAAGAAGAAGTTGAATCTTACATTAGATAAAAGAATCACCGGCAGCCGTGTCATCGACGACTCCCTGCAAGTACATACTCGTTCGCGAACAATTTCATTTTAGTAGACTGCGGATCTTTCTGCAAAATAAAACTGTTATGCATTCATTGTGGGAAGCAGAAATAGAATGAAAATTAATTTCATGCTTTAATGACTTCGTTAAATTAAAAACAACATTCCAATATTCTCAAATTTTTCACCGAATCAACTTCGTCGTAAATGCGTAAAGATCCACAGTCTATTGAGTAGCATTATTTACTGTTTGTGTCGTAGTAACTTAGCGATTCGCAATTTCCTTTACGCAGGAGATATTAGATTTTGTGATCAGAGATTACGTGGAACCATGGTACAGTATAGTCACCGACGACGAGGAGTTCATATATTCTGTCCGGGACACTGCTCAAAAGATAGCCATCAATATAGCCAATCGGTACGTAATACGAAGAACGTTGAATAGGAAAATATCCTAACTAAGAATCTTTTTCAACGAATCAGAGTGAAGGGCGTCGATTGGATACCTTACTTAACGACTCGCCTCGTCGACGATGCAGCCTCACACGTGAGGCTGTATCGACAGGCGAGGGCGAGGATGAAGCAGCTACGCACCAGGAAACTGCAAAAAGGTAGTGCAAGCTCTAGCACGTCCGGCGGGACCCCGAAGAGAACACCGACGCACAGGCGGAACAAAAGCGAGACGGACGTGTCCTGGTATTCGCAGTCAAAGTTCTACATTCCAAATTTATCCTCGTTAACCGAGCCGATCGAGACCGACGATGAAAAAGAGGACGAATCTCTCGAGAAGATATTCTTCGATCTAGAGGTACAAATGGAGAATAATCTGATCTGCAGGGATCTCGTTTGTACCGACACTGCTCAAGAGCTAGAGTTCCTAGGGGAGATATCAGAGATCCTGCTGTACTTGGTACTACCGAAGGGAGACTTCGATTGCCTCACCGTCAGGTTCATGTTAAGAGAGCTGTTGGTGAACGTGATCATCAGACCACTCTTGGATTTATTCTCTGACCCTGATTACATTAATCAGGCGTGTCTATGGCTGGTGAGTGGAGGTTGCGAGACCTTCGCTTCGGGTCACCAATTCGGGGGAGACAAGATAACGGAATCGATAAGTCCTCGGTGTTTTGGTCACCCGAAATCGAAGGTCTTAAGAGGGTAGATTCGTTTCTAGGAGGGTGCGGAAAGGGGGTTCTAATTTCTCGATAATGCAAAGATACGGTTTTTCAATAGTCAAAAGCGCTAAGTAAAAGTTCAATCTGGGCCGCGATCGTCCGCAGAAGTCCTATTTTTACGTTTACAGGCGTAATTTGCATTATTCGGCAGCATGTAATTGTCGTAGCTTTATGAAAATAGCTACATGCGCAGCTGCAAGCTTCCGAATAATTCAAATTACGCTGTCGAATAATGCAAATTAATTTTGCGGACGATCGCGGCTTAGATTGATCTTTTACCTAGCGCTTTGGACTACTGAAACCGCCCATCTTTGCATTATCGAGAAATGAGAAGGCGCATCCCCCACCCTTGCAATCCTAGAAACAAGTTTACTCCCTTAAGTTTCTTTTTTCGGATACTGGAGGTGTGGGAGAATTGAAAAATGTCGGGTTCTGGCACACCTCTATCGAATACGTTCCCAGGGTAAGCGAAAATGGTTGTTTCAGTGCGTGAAAGAGGCAGGTTTACCGAGCGACGTGTTTCTAACGGTGATCAGAGTGACCGATAGTTTGGACGAGCTGACGGCGACGAAAAATATAGTGTGCAAGGAGATCGCTCATTTACGCTCAAAGGACTCTGGCGGCGAGGATGATTTATCCGTGAAACAACAGCTGAACAGTCTACTGTACGTTAAGAAACTTTTGGAGACTAGGATCATCGGGATGCAAGAAGGTTTGGAGACGGAGAGCGACGGGATGGGAGCTAGGCCCGAGTGGAACAGGCTGCTGATGCCAGGTCAAAAACTGGTCAACCTGCCGTTGGACGAGTTGCTGAAGAACAACATAGCGCTGAGCTATTTCATCGATTACATGACCTCCATAAACGCAGAATCGTACTTGTACTTCTACTTGAACATATACGGGTGGAGGGTGTCCGCTGAGCAACAGATATCCGACATAGAGTTGCAGAAGCTGCACGCAGCTCAACAGGCGGGTTCCAGTTTCACTGGGTCGACGAAACGGAAGAACATGGATCTGGAGAACCTAAAGGAGGCAGCTACGAAGATTTTCCAGCAATACCTAAGCGACAAAGCGTCACCGAAGTTACAGCTGGACGATGGATTGGTAAAGATGCTGGTGCACAGAATTCGAACCGAGTTCGTCAAGGAGACGTGGTTCGACGAGCTGAGGCTCTGCTGCTACGAAAAGCTAAGGAACGAGGACCGGTTTCTGCCGGGTTTCAAGAGGTCGGTCGCCTACGTTCGTCTGCTTGCTGAACTAGATCTGTTGAAGGACCCGACTTCGGAGGAGGACTCTAAATCTCTTGATAGTATCAGTTTGTCGAGCACGAACAACGAGTTGGAGACTCTGGACGAGCTGTCGGAGATATACAAATCCGAGGAACCGAAGTCGACCGACTTCAGCGACACGAAATTCAGATCTGGCTCGTCGACAAGTCTAGCTAGCATGGCGGAGGCGAACGAGGCGAAATCACTGGACGAGGTTGACGAGGCCGCCTTCAGAGCTGCGAAGAACATGAAGAGAGCAGCTAGCATCGACGCTGACCACCACGTGGCCGAGGGTAAGGATCTCTCGTTCTTTTTCGAGTCGAACGCGGATCAGTTCGTCAAGCTTGACGAGAACACGTACGATCGGAACGCGATCAAGAAGCTGCAACAAGGTCGATTCGAGATCACTGCCAGGATCATCGAGACTGGGATCGTGAACGATCGAGGGAAAACTTATGGAATCTACGCGGTGGCCGTGACCAAGAACTATGATTCAGGGTACCAGGAGAAGTGGCACATTTATAGAAGGTACTCGGACTTCCACGATCTGTACCAGAAGATCAAAGAGAAATACTATGATCTAGCAAAGATACCGTTCCCGGCGAAGAAGGCGTTTCACAATATGGAGAGGACCGTTTTGGAGAGAAGGATGCTAATGCTGAACGCCTGGCTGCACCAGCTAACCAAACCAACAGTGGTCGATGGTCATATGGGTCTTCAGAATCTGTTGTTGAACTTCTTGGAACAGGGGGATTATGATAAAGGGGTGACTGGCGGACAGATATCCAGAACGGTAGGTACGGTGAACGAAGAATTGTTTTCACAACACCAGACAGGGTCCTCTATGTTTTCTTTACTGCAGATAGACAGTCTGATGAACCCTCTGAAGACGTCCATGAAGACTGTGACCCAGGCAGTGAAGACCATGCCGGATAATATGTTGAACACGGTGGACGGCGTGATGGACAACATCAGTAAATTCTTTGGGAACCCTAAGAAGCCCAGCGGCTTCTACGAGAACACCAAAGTCGGCGCCGGTCTTGACACAGAGGTAGTGTATTTGTTGCCTGCGCTAGCGTATCGGAAGCAAACTGTGCTATTAATGTCTCTATATTGCTTTCCAGACCGACGACAATATTCCGTTGCGTATAATGTTGCTGCTGATGGACGAGATCTTCGACTTGAAAGTGAGGAATCAATGGCTCAGACGACGGATTGTCACCCTGCTGAGGCAGATCATTCGAACTATGTTCGGGGACATAGTGAACCGTCGGATAGTGGAGTACGTCTCCCTGTTAACTAGTCCAGCCAAAGTCGCGGGGTACTTGAAGCTGTTCAAGTGAGTAGTTGAAATATTTTATTTTATCAATCCGTTTCGGAAAGTCATGGATTTCCTGAATATCGTTTAATGTAGTAGCGAACGTATTACGAAGAATGACTATTTCATGGTTTTCCTTGTTCGCAGGAATAGCTTCTGGCCCAACGGCGTGAAGGCAGAGAAGAAACCACCGCGTGACTCGGAGACGAAGGATAGGACTAGAGTGGCAGCGAAAGTCGCTCTACTGTCTTGCCTCTCCGACGAGTTGAAACATATCATAGGTAGCGACACGACCAGACGGGGTCTTCTGAGGGTGTTCGAATTGTTCCAGCGACCGGTGCTGAACAGACGGTTGTTGTACGTGCTGCTGGAGGGGATCGTCGAGACGCTGTTCCCGGAGAACAATTTGGTAGAGATTTTTCGGAAGCTGTACGCGGTTTCGCCGAGGGTGCACAACAGGGTGCATGCGAAAAAGTCTTAACGTTGATAGAGACTGTGCTCACGAGTCCTTTTCTTATCACGGTCAAAGAATCTCATAATCAACACTAACACCTGTACACGTCGCACCTGTTTACCCCGTTAACCGGGCGAACGATTACAATTCAATAGGAACTAATAAATGAACAAGTGGAGTAAACCGGATTCAAGAAATACTGATAAACGATGCACAGAGTCTACACACAAATACACACATTATACACATGTACACGTGTCTTCCCCGGTTAACAGGTTAATTTATGTCCACGAGGAAAATTGTAAAATACGCAATCTTTGTTCGAAGTACATATTGTTACCTTCTTATAAGTACATCGTTTCAGACTGGCGACGTGATTATAGAGAACAGTGCGGCGCCGTTTTGTTCCCACTGTTTCGCCATTGGCTAGACTGAAGCGAGTCCACGCCTACCGTAGGCCGTAGCCCCACCGATGGTGAGGGATGAAGCGTGTTTATAGGCAGGGGATACTATGTACTATAATTTCTCTGTACGGTGTTTTTCTAGCTTTCCTTCTGTGTCATCGTGGAGAACGTTGGCATACTAGACAGCGAGAAGAACGCGTAATCTAACTGGGAACAAAATCGGAAGTCTTAAACTTTCGCGGCGACACATTATTACAATTTCTACACGTATACATGTATATTCGATGATAAGTGGGAGAACATAGCGCTACCAAGCGAACTTGAGGTCTGTAACTGTCCTGTGGACGAGGTCTGACATCGGGCCACGATTCTGGAGGGCCAGCATTCATGTATTAATACAATCGGTGTCGATGATTTCTCGGTTCTTTTTCGAAAGCGTTCGCGACCGAACACGGCAGCTAAGTCATTCGTTATATCGGCGCGCAGCTCCTCCCCTAAAGGTGCGAACGCACTAGCAAGTATAATTTCTGAGATTTTCTGTATCTGTCGCAAGTTAAGCTTGCTAATGTATTCGAACCACGATAAGCTTCAAGTTTGCTCGGTGAGAAGCTATTGATTCAGTGGCCAAATAATTTTTCTCGATATTACGTAGGGCAACGTGATAAAAATGACCTCTCGCGATTACCTCGTAGGGAACACACCTTTTTAAGGACTAAGCATTCCATTCGCATTTCACTAATGTACTTGTTCATCCGACTATCGGGGCGAATCCCTCGTTGTATGTACGCGCATTAGGAGGCGACAACACTTATATTCTCTATACTTAATTCGTCGTCGGGATACAATTTTGTGCCATTCTCGCGCGGTGGCGATTATATTTATTTATTCGCAGCATTCTACGAATCTCAATATACATATGTATATATATATGCGTATTCAAGCGCGCGTGTGTGTGTATGCGTGCATAGCTACACCGTATGTGCACACACAAGCTCGTAAATCTATTAATTTATCTTTGTCTCTGACCGGACAGTGTAAAATTGTTGTAAATGTACGACTTGTACATATTTAAAGTTGTTTCGATCGTGTTGAAGCGCCATATCTATCACGTTTACTTATTAAAGCAATTGTTTATAAAAATCCGTTGTGTCTATCGTCATTGCAACTTTTACCTCTCCTCTCTTCCCTCTTTCTCTCTCTCTCTCTGTCCTTTCGGCTTTGTGGTTTGTACAATTAGAAGACAATAGTTCCTTCTGCTCGAGAAAAAGAAAGAATCATAAAGAATACATGTTCGACCGGGAACAAGAGCGGAAGTCCTCGAGTTCTTCAGGGGGTCCAGTGCCGACGGGGGCGCAAGACTTACAGCACCAATGGCCAGCGGCGGAGGAACGTTTAAAAAAGAAAGAAAGAAGGAAAAAAAACGATAATTGCTCTGAATCGGTCGGGCGCACCGCTCGCGCGCCACCGATAAAAAGCAAAGCAAAAGAGGGGGAAGGGACACCATGGGCAAACGAGGAAGAAGGGACATGGGGACACGAACAGAGTGAACAGAGCGGGCAAAAACAAAAGGGGTTTATTACCGTGGTTGGCCGAAGAGTGGCGCAAAGATTAGGGGGGAGAGTACGGGACATTAAGTGAAAAGAAGCGAGGGGGGTGGGGGCCCGCGCGAGAGGGGGGACGAGGGTACAAGAGCACACACGTCTCATCGCTGTTCCGCGTCTCGGGGAGACATTTTGCTTCGGCAAAAAGCCGTCGAACACGAGAAGAGGGGGTTCGATGGAGGCGGGGGATTTCTGAGGGCTCCGTGGGAAGGGGGACGCGAAAGCAGACCAAGGATTTTGGAGGCTCTTCGATCGGGGCTAGTTTAGAATGCTCGGGTAGGATCGAATTGCATGGAATTAATTGCCCGTGACAAGGAATCATCACTCTCCAATGTTGCTCGAAAATGATGCTGCGCCCCATCAACGAGCTGACAATTTCGCAATTCTTCAGGCAATAAACTCGCAATAATTTGGAGCACATATGGAGCTGACGGTTTGCTACCGCAAAAGCTAGCAAGCGAGATTATTCTTTACTATTTGCAGCTGACATTTTAACTACATTATTTTTACTTGATAAAAATCACACATGTGCTCCGAATACCAATGAATGCGCGTGAAAAGTCCCGATGCAAAATGTTCGATAGTTATTCTGGAAAAAATCTAAGAAATGCAAAACAGAATATCCCCGCCGTTAATCGGGTCTCTGGAGCCCTCGCGTCAACTGGCAATTAGCGCGGGTCACAGTAACCTTTTAAACGCAAAACTGAACTCAGGTTCGAATTCGGGCCGAGCAATCTACGAGAGATCGGGTACCGGGCGGTGAGCGTGCGCGTTTTGAAAAGGGGGGTTCGACGGTCTGCCCGGCCCCTGGGCTTTTCTGTGTTGGGGGACACAGTGGCAGCGGGCGTACGCGCGTCAGCGGCCAACTACCAAGCAGAATGAACGAGAGAGCGAGCAACATACAGGCTGAACGAACGAACGAACGAACGAATAGCGTACTAAACGAAAGAAAATCGATATGCATGATTCACGCACGCTATAGAGAGACGCGAGGCGACGCGCGTTGTGTGGGGAACAGGGAACCGAGAGAGGGCTAAGGGTAGGGGTACACGAAGGCTAGGGGTGGGTAGAGAGACCCGGTGAAAGGAGTGGCGAGGGGTGAGGGGAAAAGAGCCAGAAACTGGGGGGAAAGACGAAGAAGAGAGAGAAAAGATAAACGGATGGGAACGAGACGGGGTGACACCGTCTGAAGGGAGTCGAAGAGAGAGGGGAAGAAGCGAAGGTAGAGCACAACCACTCTTCTCTCCCCTCGATTCTCTCCCTTTTGCGCGAACCAAAAGGGGGACGGAGAGTTGTGCTCTGCTCTATGCGCGCGATGAGCGGGCACACACGTAATTCTATACAAGCGCACGTTGGAGGGGTATTCTTACAATGCTACCCCCTCGGTCACTCGATCAGTCGTGTCCGAAGTGCCATGCGGTTGGAAACCGATGCGATGCGATGCAATGCGTTGCGCCGAGCAGACCGATTCTCTCTCGCCGTCGTCCTTCGACTTCGAATCTACTCTAACCGACCGGTCGGCCGCGAAACCGATCGAATTCGTGAACGCAGAAAACGGGGACGAGTTCGCGAGTCGGAAACATGTTCGCGACAGCTTAGAAGTCAGTGGAACACGCCGCGAGGGCGAGAGCCCACCCCTCCGGTTCTTGTCTACGGGATTTGAACGACGCGTTTTACCCGCGCCGAATCGACGCGTCGCGACTTCCAGTGCGCCGCTACTTTCGAACGAAGATTCCAGTGACGACGAGGATGATGAGACTGCTACTACTGTTGCTGCTCCTGCCGGTGATCATAACGATGTTGATGATTAACACGATGATGAACGAATCGGTGGTGCCTAAACGACGAGTGCTCTCTCTCTCTCTCTCTTTCTTGCGTTGTATTGTAGAGGAACACTTTACCCGTGTGTGTTTCAGAGGAATGCTTGTAATCGTACAGGTAACATCCCGTATACGGAGGATAAGCTTGTCTTCGAGATCAGGCAGAAGTTCACTGTAGCTCCTGTAAAAATATCTATAGTGAACCGTGGGGGAATGATTGAAGCATTAGAAATTGAGAAACAGACTGCAGGTTTTATGCATTATTACGAGAATGAGTAGATCGTTATGTCATTCTCCGCTTGCTAAAGTTAAAAAAGAAACGAATGTCTACGTAGCTTCTGTATCTTGATTTTAATGCAGACAATTTTTATTTTGCATAAAAATCCGCAGTCTGTTAGCAAGCAATTGAATAATTAGGTGAATCAGTGATTAGATAGATAATTGGTTTCGCCCCGTTTCCCTTCGGGCTCACGGGGATTTCGATGCTAGGAACGCGAGACTAGGCGTCGCGACGCGGGCCGGTCCGCGTCTATTCGTGCTTTCTCTCTCCCTCTCTCTCCCTCCCTTGCATCCAGATGTGTATTACGCTTGGGTACTGACAAAAGCAGCCACGCTAACTATAAACACGATTGTTCGTCAATTGATAAGAGGGAAACTCACTGGAACAGAAAAAGAACCGAGAGTTCAACGCAGAGACCAGTGCTGTAGTCATGGAAAAAGCACGTTGACCACCGCGTGGATTTTAAACTATTAATGTTGCGACTAGAAGCAGGTACAAATTACTTCGTTTCTCTAATAATTCGAATAAGTCGATGGTAAAATCCGCTGGCTGACAATCATTTTCAAGCAAGTCGATAGCGCCGGTCAACGTGTAAGCCGGCTTCTATTTAAAAATTCGAGGTATGAATGCTCGCGAAGTATCTGATAACTTTAATCGCGGTATCGCGGGATAGGAATTTTCAAAGCACACCGAGAGCCACACGTTTATCGGCCGATTTTTCCGTGTACGTGGTCGCGCGCGGATCGACGCGTAACGCAAGCGGACGAAACGAGAAAACGATGCCGGGTTGCGGTCAGCTGGGTCTCGCTTCGAAACAGGATACGCCTGGGACTTAAAATGAAGTAACGCGGCAGATAGAAGCTAGGAGAGAGACGCGATCGAGCTGCGTGATCGTCGCCGATCGATCGATACCGGGTGACGCGGCCAAATCATCTACGTCGCGAGAAATGAGATCGTTGCTCCTGCGGGAGGCTGAGTCTTCTCTTCCGTATGTTGATGATCCTTCAGTGAAACTAGCCGTTCCCAAAATTGTCCACCTACGAATAAATAACACGATTAGTATTCAATAGTACTGTAAACCCAACAATTACGACAGCCTTCCTAGAAGATTTGTTTAACGCGGATTCATAGATACTATCAGTAGAGTTTATTTACACGATGCCTTATCGAACGGTTTATAGGCCAGAATTTAGTCCAGGGGCATTTTTGATCATCTTTATACCGTTCGCGGCAGAATGATTGTAATAGGAAAAGCTGTCCGGGAAGCCGGAAGGGCGTTCTTGATGATGACCGATGAAAATGTGAGGTCATTGGTGGAAACACCTGCTTGCGGCGCAGGGAAACAGCATCTGCCTAGGTCGGCTGTTCTATTTCCAGCTGCGTTTCCCATCGGGAAGCCGATTTGAAATTACAATGTATCCTAGGGGATGATACCGATCTCCGCATTGGTGTAAGATGTGTAAGCGATGCTCGACAGCTTCTGCTCTCGCATCTGTCGCGAGACTAACGTCGAAATCGACACCGATGCTGCGTGCGTCGAGTCCGCGAAACGCGTCGTTCTCGCGAGGGCAACAGAGGTATCAGTATCGTTTAAAGGGACTCAAAAACATGATACACGCGGACGGATTAGCTTACTTCGCCGCGCCACCAAAGAGAGTCTCCTGTCGCGTCACGCAGAGACAACTAGACTGGTTTATCCTAGTTCTTCTTGGTCCGCGAAGGTCGTTGCACCTCGGGGAGCACACCGCGTCGCGCTCTGCTCCCGTTTACCTGCAAAAGAAAAACAGGTTGAAAAAGACGCGGGTGTCGAGTTTCCGCGCGAGAACGTGCGAAGTCGTTCCGAGTCGTAGAAACATTTCATCAAACTCCTAGAACAATATTTTCCTTGCTCCATCATATTCGAAAGAGCTTCCTTTTGTTACAACTACTTCTTTTAGACACCAGACGATATCCAAACGATTGGATAGAAGAGTAATATTTACCTTGCCTTCGACAATCTTCAGAACCCTATCTCTTGGTTCCTTGCGGTAGAAGTACCTGGAATGTTTGAACATATATAATTACTTAAACTTGTAACGATTGGAAAGAAGAATGATCGAGAAAGTGAAAAGAATTTACCAAGCAGAGTTATAGTTGAGAGTCCAGGAGCAATTGCTCTTCGCCAGCGTCCTTGCGTATATCATAGAAAATCCAGCAGAAAGTCCTGGAATGTACTATGGAAGAAATGGGCCGGAGACTGGACCACCTGTTGAAGTCCACGCATTATTGAAACATGATCATTTCGCACATGGAATAAAACAGATAGACATATGATTACTAGATGCCAATGATTACTAGACTGCGGATCTAGTTACTCGATCGTTTCAAGGATAGACCATTTAAAAAGTGTTCTAGCTTCGGAGAGATCATTGAAATTTGGAGCTGATCAACTGAAGGAACGATTGAACGGTGGAAGAGGTGGTAAGGGTAAGGGGTTAAAGCAGAGTTGGACAGATGGGTCCTTGCGTTGGCAGAGTCCTCATGTTTGGAGGACACAGAGGCTTACAGGAAGAGTGACGGATGTGGTCTGGAAGGCGACGACGTGCAAGGAGAGAAGAGAGAGAGAGAGGAGACTTAAGCATAGGTGGTCGCAATTTGCACCTAGAACACAGAGAGCCACCGATATCTAGTATCCCGTCGTATTATTACGCTCGAGGGCGTTCGTAAGGGGGAACGGAGGTCCAGGGATGGCTGGCCGTCCGGTAGGCCGTCGCGGCGGGTAGGTGTAGGCTTACTTTGGACTCTGGTGTGGGATTACCGGTACTTATATTCAACTCTAATATTAAGTTACCATTTTGCTTTACGGCAAGTGAACAGGCTGCCTGCATATAGGAAGCCATCCGAGCGCTCCTGGGACAGTCTGGCTCGCCCGTCTGGGCCCACCTACGACACATAAAGCGTCCGGCCCGGTCCGGCTCGGCTGTCTTCCGTGGCCATCGTGTGTCGTCCAACGTGTCCCCTAATAGTCCTCCCGAGTTCTTATCGGAAATCGTTTCTATTCGTAATCGAACCGCGCCGGTGTCGTGGTTTCCGGTCGCGAGTGACGTCCTGTGGATGTGTACACGGTTTCCGACCGGAAATCGAAGGAATCCTGACGAGAGCGCACACTAACGGTGCGAACACACTAGGCAGCAACTCGCGAGATTTTCTCTCTTCTTCCGAAAATTGAGTTACTTTTTGCAGAACAAATAATTGACAGATATCGAGAGTAACGGTATGTAACGAAATGTGTATTGTACGGTATTCCGTGGAGACGCGGCTGGTTTAAAACTAGAAAAATGTTGCGCAAGTTAGTCGCTAGTGTATTGACGCTAGAGGCATCCTCTCGAGAAACTTGATTCGCGTAAACGGGTACCAAGTGGAACAGGTACGTCGGAAATGATTTACCGCTACCTCGAACACGATATTTTCGATTCACCTTTGTTTCCGGTTCTACCAAGTCTCAGCCACGTCAATGGACAAGAAGATGCCACCTCCCAGTCGGACGGGATCTGCGAGGTTTCGAACAGTTCGAAATACAGAAGTTCAAAGTTCATAAGTCAGCCCTTTGACGACTGTTTCACAGAGCATCCGGGGACACGGGTGGAGCGGCTCACAGATTGTTTGCACGCGCGTCATCAACCCCTACAACTTAAGCCTAATTTATTATAGAAACCAACAAGGGACCCGGCTACGAAACTTGGCGCACGTGTAGAGTATCGAAAAATATTCGACGCGTAGCCTTTGCAGCTGCTTTCGTGTTTCGGGGGGTGAGAATAGTCCCCGGGGAAAATATTTCATTAAACGTTCCGGAAACGTGACAGAAAAATACTCGTAACAATTGCTCGTTTTTTTCTTACAAATAATTCACTGTTTCGTTAAAACTAGCGCATGTTGCCTCATAAAAATAACAAGATTAAAATTTGAACTTTGTGCGATTCATATTATAATATCTGCGTTGCTAAATATATTTATTTAATAATTTACCTCGAAAGTATCTTTATAATTTCAGTAATTGTAAAATACAATATCTGGCACCGGGGCTGTTTCACCCTCGGAAAATGAGTTGCTGCAAAAATTACGTACAGGATATTTTTCGATACTCTCGCTACCCAGTTAGGCAATGCCCCTTGTAATCTAGTAAGGTTGCGGCGACGAGTACTCGTCGGTTAGGCAATTTGAAGAGCGGAACCGGAAGTGGGAAGATCTCGGCGGTCGGAAAAGAATAAGAAGGCAGAGGTACTGACTTCTGTGCGTGCTGGGGTACGCTGTTGACTTCCTAGCACCATTTGAAATCAGTACTACTCTTCTTAGCAATCCACGCAGGACGCGAAGGATCCAGAGGAAGGATCGAGGCGGGATACGCGTGTGGTTGAAAGTGTGTGTGCGTGCGCGCGCGTGATTACTAGACTGCGGATCGAATAAAAAGTTCTGTCTCCATTCACTAATTTCAATATGTTGACATTCTTAAATTCTTTTGATCTCCCCACTGTTTAATGTCCGCGGTCTAGCGATTACGCAACCACAAAATACACGCGGTAGACTGGTTTGTCGGTATTAAAACTGTTATCAGTCGCTTTATGTATCCTCTTCTTTCTCTTTAGTACACAATGCTCTTTCGGGCGAGGCTCGCCCCGTGTGTTACAAAAGCGTTTTTGTGCGACGATGTACACGGTGTCCGCGATCGTTCTCCCTAATCTTCGATCGTTGGAACACTCACGACTCGCATAATTACAACCATACGTACATGCGTATACGTATACATATTAGGTCGAGTCAGAAATAATTCTCCTTCTCTCCTGGTTATAGATCTACGCATTTATCATTCCTAATGACTCATCGTGTTCTCGAGTCGCCGCGATTATATAATTGTCTGCTGCATTATCGAGAAACAAAATCGCTAGAACGGAAATAATTCGTGACTCGATCTAATATATGAGCCCGTTCACTTGCCAAATCTTGTTCTAATATATTCTACAATGTATTTCGTCGAATTCGGCATTTCATCTCGTCGATCACACTCTCTATAACCTTTCAATTTAGCGAACGCGCGTGGCTCATATACAGGGCACGTCAAATAAAGTGTTGCAAGCTTCTATGGAACGATTTTTCATCTGCACGGTAGAGAAAAGAATCTGACAAGGTGTAACACTCTATTTGAGCCATCCGGTGCATGTGTCAGCCAAGAACCACTAAAACGATCGTACCGGGGAAAGCAAAAAGAGTTCGTCAAAAAGGGTGCGCATCCAAAAACGATTTTCCAGTCGATGTCTTGGACCAACAAAAAAATCTTTAGCGATTTCTTTGGCTGAACAACGAGGATATATAGTTGTATCTACATGTCTATCTATAGCTATTTTTTAATCAGTATGTATACACGCTACCATTCGAAAGCCTAGAATCAACTTCATAGAAATTTCAACTTTCGTGGACTCGCGACAAGAGAGTCCACCTCCGGAGTGTTATGCGAAAAATATTTTTTCTGGCTCGCGAACGACGGTGTATGTATAAACGTCAACATTTATGCGAATATTAATCATTACATGAACAACGTCCGTTGCGCTGCTCTCGCGATCCAGCAGATTGCGCGTGATTCTGATCGGTTCGCAATCGCGGAACAGGACGAACGGCGTGAGTGTAAATGAATCCGCTACTACAACTATTTAGCGAGGCTGTATGGGACAACATTGTAATAAATAAGTTCGGGCCGCGGAGGTCGCCGCGACAATGGCATAATAAAAGAATACGCCCGCGTCTATGTACAATGTATAAGCGCCGACACTGACAACGAACGCAAGATGTCTGAAAATAAACGGGATCGCCTAAACGTCTCCTTTAATTGATATACGAAAACCTTCGTAAAGTTATTTCAATGCGGCAACTTGAGATTTAGGTGATCCCATTTAGCCGGGACACCCTGCATACATATGACGTTCCCTAGACCGCGGTGCAACACAGTTTTCCCTCGTTAGCGCCCCATTGTCCATCGGGCGACGCTAACGGGGAAGAACTGTGACTCGTCGTGCGAGGGTAAATCGAAAATATAGAATGAAATTTATCCGTACAAAACTCCGCTTTTTGTTAAGATCTAGTCTGCAGGCTTCTCTGACAAGCGGCGCGCATCATCGTGCTCGCAACAAGTAGAAAACGCGAGCTACGGAAACAGACGCGAATGTTCGGCTTGCTGGAAAACGTTTCCCATTATTCTACGTGTAAAATGTCTTTTTCCAGATTTCGCTTGATCTCTGTACGCACGGTGTCAACACGCAACTCGTAGCACAGAACACAAGTCTGCGAAGCAAATCGAATAAGACTTCCTTAATGTATCACGTTTCAACTAGTTTACGAGAACGAAGAGAAGCAGTTGCGTGCGACGTAATCGTGTCCAATAAATTTCTTAATTAAGCTTCGCGAGAAAAATCACAGAGTCTGTTTGTGCTACGAGCTACGTGGACACCTTGTTGAGAGGTTTTCAAAGCAATTTTTCTTGTTCCGGCACGCGTCGTCGTCGTTTCCGGACCCAGGAACGGCTCGAGCTTCATAGCGTTCGAAGAGAGGTTAGCGTAGCTCGAGGCATCAGGTTTGTGGGCAACAATCACAAGAAACGACAACGGACGACCGTCTCCGTCGAGGCGAGGAACCCGCGATCAAGTTCCTTCCGCTTAACGAGTTCCTTTTCGATTTTTGGAACACTGGCCGCGCCTCCTGGAGGACGCCGAAGCACAACAAGATCCCCGGGTAGAACTCTGTCAACTCTCCGGCAGTTAGGTGGAGTCCTTGCGTCGGCTACCCGCCTGCAGCCTGGTCCAAGTCTCGCCCAACGCCTTCGCGAAGTGGTCGTCCACTGGAACAAGGCAATCAGTCAAATGATCAGTTGTTCTTGTCTTCCATAGAGGAGTGGCAATCATTTCAACTTCAAAGCACAGATGAAGTGGGTAATATCTTTTATCTTTAACCCCTATGTGATTAACCAAAATTTTCCACAACATTCGATTACGTTGCACGTTTTTATGCAAAATAAAAATTGTCTACATCCATTGCAAGCAATTAGAACCAAAAAGAAATCGATTTCCTTCGTTAATAACTAGACCGCGGGTCGTTAGGAGGGAATCTACTGGAAATAATCTGGGACCGGTGCTGGTAGATTTTCTGTTAAAGCGAATATATTCTGTTCTGAGAGTGACAAAGTTAGCCGAGACACCCTCTACATTATAATATAGCTAATGGTGTACCGCTGAGGCCAGCTTCCTTGTCGGTGGTGGCTGCATTGAAGACTGCAGCGTACTCCTCCAGCCCCAGAGATCGTTTAAAGTGTTCATCTATCGCAGGATCGCTTACCCCTCCTACGGTTCTCAACCCGGTCCTCTGGCCTCCCGCCGCTGCGGAGGGTGTGAGGGTTGGAGTGGGTGTTCCCGCGGTGTCTTCAATCGTGGTCCCTGGTAAACAAAAGATCTCGTGATCTCCAGAGCCCTCAGCCGGCGTCTTATAAATATTAGAAACCGCAACGCTCATACACAGACTCCTGCTAAATTTTCCCCCGGTTTCCTCGCGCAACAATGTAAACGGAGCAGACATTTATCTGAGACACCCTGTAGAGAAAGTGCAATGTTTCCAGGACTGAAATCACAACGCAACCCCTACGATGACGCAATAAAGACTGTACAATTCTCCAACGCTGTATTATTAATCTCTCTTAAAGTACTACGACTTTAAACAGCCGAGTATATAAAAAGAATTTGATTATTATTTAAATAAATATTGAACGTATTAACCCTTAGCACTCGGCTGTCCCCTCTGAGGCACCATTAAAAATTGCTGTACCATTCTTCAAAATATTGTTTACATTATTAAATATATCGGTATCTAATCAATTACTAAACACTTAGGTACTGTATAAGGTAATTTACCAATTTCATATTCATAAAATTGCAAAGATCATAAGGTATGGAAACATTCTAGATCGGAAGAAATGTTTAATTTTCCAGTTAAAATAGCTCGGAGTGCAAAGGGTTAATCTTGCTATCTGTCGGAGCTGAATCTATCGTATAAATTCGAGGATGAAGGGGGGTGGAGAGCACAGTCAGCGATAGAAGCGGCACGTTGGAGCAACCGTTCCTTGGCTGAACGAACAAAAAGCGAGTCTGAAAGCCGAGGAATTCTAGGAAAACGGGAAATACATCCCGTTGAACGTCGAGGCCGGTGGGCAGTCTGTGCTGGGTGTTGCACGGCGCGCATCTGCCGGCCGTGGATCGTGGTGCATTGTTCAAGGAGCCAGCCACCCCTTGCGGTGGACAATGGGGATGGCTGGGAGCCCCCTATGACCAAGAACAACGCGGCAACGTGCCTAACGAATTCGCGGCGAAAGCCTGGGGTCTCTCTCGTAGCCAGCCAGCCGTCTGTCTCTCCTCTCTCCATCCACCCCATAGGACACACGCTTACCAGGCTGCGGTGTGGTAGGCACGATCACGCTAGGCCTGGTGTGACGATGATGATGATGTACCCTGGCTGCTGACATGTCGAGAGCCTCGCTCTGGATGGGATCTCGCCTGCGATCCTTGCGCCACGCGCTGCTCGGCTTCCGGTGCAGATTCGTCGCCTTTGGCCTTTCCTCTGCGGAAAAAAATCCCTCGTCAGTATCGTCGCGATTCATGTCTCACTTAAATAATATTTTCATCGAACTCTTCCTGACGCTAAACCTCTTGGAAGCGCAGTTGTATTTTCTACCATTTTCTAAAATGGTTAAAGAAAGAAATATTTTTTGAATGTAGATCAAAATCTTGCATAAAGATTCGTACGCTAGTTAGAAGTGGTAGCTGTTTAAATAGATTCGTTTTTTAGGTAGATTCTTTTCCGTGATTTTTATTCTGGGAACCTTGCGGAAGGAAGTGGCTCGATTTCCGTTTCCTGGGACGTTCGACGGGTCGAGTATCGATCGAGCCACCCTTCGAACGATCGAGAAGGGGTGCTACAGAGTCCGGTTTCGCGGGATCGGGCCGGAAGCGCGTAATAGCCGTGAGAGGATCGCCAGGAAGACGCTCGGAACTGGTTTAATGACGAAGGACGAGCCGCGCAGACCGACGAGATGATGAATGGATCCGGCCAGCTCGTTCTTCCTCGTTCGAGCGATTCGAATCCGGAAATTCGGAAAATCGTGGGACTTTCACCGCTGTTACCCTTCATCCCTACCTAAGATTTTGGAGTTTTATTGTTTAAACGAACATTCAATGCGAATAGAACAAGCCGATCATTAATTTACGATTTCAGCACTATGAAGAAAAAGCGGTGAAAAAGAGATCGACCTTAAATTTCAAGATCTTCAGGTGAATGTTTGAGAAAAGTCCTTTTTACGAAAATTTTTTAGTCTGATCTCGCTTAAATCGTTGAATGAGAACAACGACCAGGTAGATCGACCGGTCCACGTACCCGCGGTCCGGTAGACCGATCGGAGGCTGCCGTTGCTAAGCCACGGCTGCCAGAAGCAGCTTCTCCTGGACGAGACTTCCATTGATGGTCCGATCTAGCGAGGAAGCTAGCCTGCGGCGTCGCGAGTCCTGTTTCAGGCCACCACACACATACACACTAGCAAACAGGTGTGCAGAACAGTCTAGACTAACGCTAGAATCGCAGAGACTCCTCTGGAAAGAATTTCTCGATTCATAGAAAATCGCGGGTGAACCTTCCTCGAACTTCTAGCGTTAGATCGGAGACTGCGGATCATCGGAACCGTTTCGATCCAGGGATCTTTCGCTCGCCGAAGAACGCCTCCATTGTGTCCTCGATCGAGCTAGATCCGAGCACCGGTGGATTAGGATCGTCGATTCGAATCTGGCGATCACCGTGGAGCGAGATCGCGGCTAAGGAAACGCGGGACAAAGAGCATGCTTTCGAAGAACAATAGTCCAGGTTGCAAAGCGCACCGCACAACGTATCTCGGGGAACACGCGACAACCGCACACGGAGACAGAGAGAACACGCTCCACGCTATTCGGAGGAGAGACACGCGTTCCTGAAAACAGGCCGTGCGGATTCATGAATGCCCCTCTTACGCGACTGTCTTAAGATTCATTCATTCATCCAGCTCGTCCCGGCCTCTCCGTGCCCCCTCCATTCGAGAAGGTTGCCCCTTTTACACGCACGCATCGCACACGGACACGCACGTGAACGCGCCACACGAGGGATCCTCACCAGCTCGACTCCTTTTCGCAAAAAAGAGAAATGCTCAGCATCGCATAATATATTTATAGAATTAATCGTCTTGCCGAGTTTGGAAAAGATTTAAGTTAGCAAATACATTGATCGTTTTGTTCTGTGCAAAGATCTGAAGAGGATCAATCATTTTGTATACGCTTTTAAAAGAAGGATTATGTACCAGCTTTGAACAAGTAGGGTTGTCTGGTAAAACATTGGCTAATTCAAGCAGCATAGCTTGAACTTTCGAGCCGCAAGAAAGAACAATCCGCAGACACCCACGATTTCCCGGAGGCTGAACGCCAAGCAACAAGCTATAGGACCAGTCCTTCTGCCTTGCAAAGGCAAGATCAAGGTGGTGCGTTATCCTCTCGCTGGATCGTGAGCCATCACCGAGGAATCCGTGGTATTTTAATAGCGGCGCGCGCGCGAGCGTCCAGGTAATCGCGGCCAGTTATCGGGCGTTCGTTTAACTGTGAAGCGTTCGCCCGTGGCCGTGAATACGCGAGAACACCGCGGGACAGTACCGTGTCCGCAGTTGTGCGGAATTAGAATCGAATGACTCTATCAATTATTAAGTGATTGAATTCTATTGCAATTTATACCGCAATTCAGACGTCTGCAATTATCGTGTGGACTGCAATTACAGCGCAATTACGCGGCAAATTGCAATCGAGACGGAATTATTCATACAGAAAAAGATAATCGATGACGAGCATGGTATTATTTACGCATTCTTCACATCTGGACAAAAAGAAATTGCTCTGTTTTCAACGTGATTCTGTTTCCTGCATTTCTTATAAGTCATGCCAAACTGTAGTTACTCGTTTCCGCGATAAATGTATAAAATCCGCAGTGTGGTGATTACTGTGTTTAGCAACTAAATTGCTATGTAATTGAATTGCTACGTGATTGCAGTAGAACGTGATTAAATCGGGTAATTAAATCACAGCGTAATTCGTGCATATCGGCGTCGATAAATTACTGATCGTCGCTCAGAATTCGTACTTACCGATCGCGCTTGCACTCAGTCGATTAAAAACTGTTAGCACGGTAATACCGACAGTTTGCGAGCGCCATCGGTCGGTGCGAAAGGAAATAATGCCTGCTATTCGGAACAGGTTCGAAGCTCGGAATTCCATCGGAACAAGAAACAGCACACCAGCGTGTGGACGCGTCGCGACGCAAAGCGCCGAATCGGAGAGCTCTCGTCACGGCCTGGTATTCCGTTCGATGATAGGGCCCGATCATTTCCATTAATCTCGGGTCGGCGGCGTACGCGACCTCGTTCGTCGCACTCCAGACACGCTACTTCTTTTTTCCTTCCTCGAATGAAAACAATTAGGGAATCCGCTTCCAACACGCTCGCGCGGCCTCGTTCTCGTTAACCCTTTATGGGGCACAATCCCTGAGACGTGAAAAGAGATTCGTTTGTCGGGGGTCTGGGAAAGATTAACGCTTTCGGTCTTGAGCAATTTTTACTGGTAGATTGACTAGGCAAGAGCATACCAGTATTACCCGTTTTGTAAACGAATCGTTACCGTTAGAACGTTTTCACACTGGCCAGTTTTCGTTGTCCGACAAATGAATGCTGGCCTATTATATCGTCCACCATGTTCTCTATAAATGAGTAGCAAAGAAGTATAACGGCGAGATCGGAACCGGACGTTAACAGTATAATATTCATTTGTCGGGCAGCGGGAACCGGACAATCTGAGAGCGGTGTTATCCTCGAAAAACAAAGAAGACGTTTCACCCTCGTGATATTGAGAGATGTATGAAAGAAAAGGGGGATAAAATCAGTGACGACGAAGAAGAAGAGAAGAGAGGAGAAAAGAAAAGACAGCACAGATACAAACGACAGAGCATCTGCTCGCTGTTCGGTAGTCACGTGCGTATGGTTCAGCAGCACTATGAGGACACGGGCGTCACAACAAGAGGAGAAGGAGGAAGAAGAAGAGAACAAGAGATGAAGAAAAAGAGAGAAACGCTGGAGAAGGAGCCACAAGTGCGTGGCGGCTACGTGTTGCCAACAACACGGCTCGAAGAAGCGGGAATCGAAAATAAACACTGCACAATGTTATCTAATTCAACATGAAATTGGCAATTGGCAGGAATGCGGTCTCTCGCGACTGGGGCGAAATATCACAGGAAGAGCTTCCCCCCTCTCCCTCTCACTCGCTCTCTTTTTCTTTCGCGTGTCTTACATAAATCCTCTCCCCGGTGCGGCACACGATATACGTTATACAATGAGGTCGGATCGTCCAAACAGAAATAACCGTCTCGGGGCCCGGGATTAATTGTCCTGCTACCAGAAACCCGTGGATTAGATAACTAAAAAGACTACTCGACCCGGCCCGACCCGACTCGCATCTCATCGCGTCGCACGCCAGACATTCCACGTGCACCAAGTTGCAACAGACTGACCTTGGACCATCGTGGCCGCCCTGGAGAGTACGTCCAAGGCGCTTTCGACAGCGGACATATCCGGTGATCCAACCAATCTCGACGATCCTGCGTGGATCCTCTCGAAGACTGTGAGCAGCAACCAGAGAGATATATATCCAAACGTGGGGGCGACTGTCCCGGTGATTTCCTTATCTATCCGATTAACCTGTTAACCGGGAAAGGTGAATTATCTCGTCGTTCGTCTCCATCCATCCAATCTCACTTTCTCCCTCCCCTCCTCTCCGGGGCTTCCTACTATGACGAACTTGAAAAAATCGATTTTCTGCTCGTCATTACATCTCCGACAATCTCTACGCGTTTGCCATCATAGTAGAACGCCCCCGTTAACTATTCGACCAGCGCGCCCGGTAAAATGCTATGCGAAACTTTCAAAATAAAATCTTTATCGCTACACCGCCAATTTTACGTTTCGATAACCAGCGGACGGTCCTCGCGGATTTTCAAGCGCAAAATTGGCGTTGGTCAGTGTCATTTCCACGTGTGCGCGGCGCGCAGTTGTCGATAACTACGAAAACTGGGACAAAACTGGAAAAAGAATTATTTTAGGAATTGAAAATTATTGTAGAAGTTGATTTGATTTTAATATTTGCATTAGTATTTGCGCAGTAATTAGTATTACTGCGGAATACTAATACTTAACGGGATGTTGAAATTCATGGGCTGAAAGTCATGAAACAGTTCTAATTATCGATTTTTGTCCCATTTTTTCGAAAAATCGACAGCTGTGCGGCGTGGTCGCTATTTCCCCATAACTTCACCAAGCCAAGGCTGGTGCTTCCTCCGTTACATCATACTATTTACATTAGTATATAAATCGTGTGGTATTTACGTTTGTCTAAAGGAACGCTATTTTATCAGGTGTTAATCGCGTCGTTTTACGTCTTCGTCGGCGTTTGTCATATCCTCGTAAAGACTCGGCTAGGTCAACGAGTTAATTATCCTGGTGGCGGAGCGGGAAGGTGTCTTCGTTCGGGCGGGTTGTCCAGGAGACGATGCCCGTCGACGGGTACGAGGACAACGTTGTGGTACTCGTGAACGTCGTCGACAACGCGCACGTACACCAGAAAATTATGACGATTGTTGCAAGGCCCGGCGGCTAAGCGCAGCACCGTTCTCAGGAATCCGCTCTCTAAGGACAGAAGTCGAACTTAACTGTTTGGGGGCCTTCCTCGCGGCCGAAGCCAACACACAAATAAAGTAAAACGGGGATTAAAAAACGTGACATTGTCTGTGGAATGCGGACCCCTCACCAGAGGCTCGCTCTCGCCCCCCTCGCATCTTTCCTCGCTTCGTGTCCCACCCACCCTCCGTTGCTTCGCGTGCTCTCCCTCCCCTCGATGTTCTCTCCCGACCACCCCCCTCCTGCCTCCCGCTCCATCACTACCAAGTCCATCGCAATATCCCACTCCACCCACCATACATTGCCGCCTAGCGCGATAAACTCGGCGCACACATTTTCACAAAAATCTTCTATTCGAATCTTGAACTTGTTAACCCTCCATAACGACGCGTTACTTTCCAGCCGCACGCCGATGCACCGATGTTTTTCGGTCTAATTTCGATTCGAGACACGGCGAAAGCACTTTTTCTCCCCTTCTTGCTGAGCGTCAACTTTCTTTCGAAAAATTCTATGGATTTTTCTGCACCCGTGAAACATTCGAAGAGTCTACGGATAAGTAGAGGGGTTGCACGACGATCAACCAGGAAATTTTCACACCTCGGGGTTTTAGAGGGGAAACATTTCCTTTCGCTGCCTAATCAAACAGGGTCGGCTCCGAAACTCGAATCACACGCGCTTCGAATTCTTTTCATATTTTCAAACGAATTCTACCGTGAAACCGTCTGCCTACGCTATCCTCTTTAAGTGCTCGAGAACCGCAATCGTTGTGAAAACAACTTGGTATGCCACGCGTATAAATCCGATACAAAATAGCAACAAAATCAAAGAGAGACAACCGCTGTCCGAATCTTTATGACGAGTACGTGATCCTGTTGCTAATTATTGGCATTGAAAATAAAACAGGCGATAATGATTGCAAGAACTAATCGCTGCCAGTTACGAACAACAAGTGCTCTGGCGTGAGAAACCGAAACTACAGATTGCAAACAAATTCCTTGTTTTCCCAAAGCAGCGATATAAAAGAAATCGACAAAGTAGTAAATCGACTAAGCCTCGAAGAATGTAGATACATATATGGAAATATGACGTCGATGAACGCGCGACGTTACGGAGGGTCAAGGGTGTCGGGATTTAAAAGAATTATTCGAATTCGAATAGAATGTCCCGCTCTTTCCATCTAGCGAGCGATCTCGAAATTTAGATCGAATACGCCTCCGCCCGTTCGGTAACCGAAACTCGCGCCGCTCTTCGAGTTTCTCCCGATTTCTATCGGAATTCGATCGCAGGACATCCGTATCGATATCGATCGGATTCCTCGGCGATCGACGTTCTCCTTGAAAAAGGCAGAATTTCGATATCGTCGGATCCCACGGTGAATCAGACGAGTTATCGAGTTATCGCTGTAAATGGGAATTCCTCGAAGGTGATGAATCGACGAAACGTCGGACCACAGCGAGAGAAAAAAAAAGAGAAAAAAAGAAATATGTTCGTACACTCGACTGACTTTCGCTTCGATTCGAATCGTTAATAGATCTGTATCCCCCGGCTTGTTCACGTAGTTCAAAATTACTCTATTACAGACCTTCAGCTTTCTAAGAGAGCTTGTAAATCGAATAAAAGACGTTGCGATTATTAAATCGTTTTAGTGGAAAAATAATGCGGTGCAGTAAGGAATACCAGAATACTTTCTATACGTATATGTTCCATATACGTTCAATTACGGGGGGCACGCGGGGACGAATACACGGGAGCGCAAATTGGTAAACGTTTCTCTCTCTCTCTCTCTCTCTATCTCGCTCTCTCACTCTTTCCAAGCGGAAAGAAGCAACGGAGAGAAAAAATGCCACAGGGGGAATTCCTCTATTTTTTGAACAAACAAAATTTCAACGTGATTTCCGCGGTAGTAGGTGTGTTTGTCCCCTAGCGAAGCTCGTGTCCGTCGGTCACAAGAATCGATAGAGGAATGCGGCGGCGTAGCATGGAGAAAAAAAAAGGAGGAATGAGGCGCACGCATTCCTCGACGTAAAATCGAACGAACGGTTTTTTCCGTTCACGAAAACTAGTCTACTTACCGAACGTTGCGCGATGACACCCGCGTGAACACACGATCAAACGTCCGCGGCGACGTCTCCTGGCATCCCGAGACCGCACCGAGCACGTATTTTCATTGAAAACGATGAAAATCTAATGGTATGCGGGCGGACACGCAGAACACGGACTGTTTGACACGAGAGGTAGCCTCGCTTCTCCTACCACTTCAACATTACACTGGAATGCATGGCATTCGGTTGTTCTCGGACCCGCCCTCTGCCGGCAAAACTGCCAACCGTTTGCCACGCTCCAAGCACAGCACTGTTTCGCGTATATGGCCGTTCGGGACAAAAATCATAACTCCGTATTCATTAGGGATCGGATCGAGTTCAATACCTGCTCGCAAACATAACTCGACTTCGATATTCTTCCATTTCACCAGTACCGAACGCCGCTAAAAACAGCACTGGCTTCGTTAAGGAGCACACTCGCTAGGTACTCGGTTCGTAAATGCTGGTTCCGAACCCTGGAACCGTGTACCTACCGATTACAAATGCTAACAAAATAAAAACTGTACGCATCAATTCCAATAAATATAAGTCAAATCGAGATTCCCCTCTTCCTTTAATGATTTTAATAAAACGAAAGTAATGTGTACATTGATATCCTTACGATATTTTTTATCTACGATTATCTATGTATAGGGGTTGAAAGCAGTTCACACAGTGGGGGGTAAAAATCTATTTCTACATATATCTTACGAACTAGAGGCTGCAGAGTAATAATTTTTTTTTTAATTACTGGGACCGGAGATAGCGTTAACGAGGTGGTCCGAGGGTTGAAATAAATATGGCGAGTTTCCTTATATACTGGATAACTGAAACACATTTTATTTAACATGATTTACTTCTCCGCTTTTTCGCTCAGTGTTCCGTTGATAAAAACAATATTGAAATAGCGCCTACAGTCTCCTGCTATCGGCGATTCATATAAAAGTTTTACGCAAAGGTCATGTCTGTAATAATGAATCACGATTCCAAGATGATACGTCACAATGACATGTACACTTATGTCAAATGTCAATTTTCTATAAAGAACATTAAAATCCAGATGCACAAATATTCAACCGCGCGGATATATAAATACTGATACCGTCGAATGTGTAGCTCACGTTATATTCGATGTGTAAAATGTTCTCCAAATGTTGTGTAGCAAAGGTACTTTCTTTTATTGGCGATAAAAAGTATGTGAGTGCGCGTTTTAAGGTGCATCTTTCAACTCGTCGATGTCGTCATCGTCACCGTCGCTTAAGTTATCCAAAGTATAACAAAGCTGCAATTGAAAAGAGAATGTAAAGATAAATGTCTGCGAATCTTAAAATTATTCTCGCACGTATAATTAGACAATACCTCGTCCAAATCAGGCCTTTTGAGTAATTGCTCTAGTCCCGACAATTTCTCTAAATAATTTGGAACGTTGCATGCGTCGAGTACAAACGATAAGCCGCGATTTTTATATTCTGTGACGATAGGTAGAGAACACGCTGTACAGGACGTAAATCTATGCGTTATCGTCAGCTGCATATCATAATTCCATAGGGAACCACGTATCGTGTGAGGCACACCTCCCAACAGACCAGCCAATTCTGCATCGTTGGAATTTATGGTTTCTCTGTTGTTGCCCATCAACGCTCCTGCTTCGATACTGTTCAACATAGAGACAACAAATAATTTAATTGCACTTAAGAAGCTCACCCAGTAGAGTAGCTTCTCGAACAAATTTTTTGGTTTACCCTTTCGGATGCTGCAGCAAAGCCACTAGCAACTCCACTGCCAACCCAGCAGCAATTTGAGACAAGCCTGGCCGGCTGACGGTGCATTGTTGGTCTAGCGTTCTATCGGTTTGCGACTGCAAGATAAAACAGTGTCCATGAAAAATCTGGTAAACAGACACACTTGATTAATTCGACTTATCTACGCACATTTCCTGGTTGCGTCACGTCGTTGCAGAAGTAGCAACCCAGATCGGGACCGCAAGGGTTTTTCTCTTCCAAGTCTGGTGAGGATGGAACAGAGGAGTTTCGTGTACCGTGCCTTTGTACAGTGAACGAATCGAATCCCAGAGCTGCGTTAATAGCGATTTTCTGCATAGCCGCGCATAAAACAGTGGGTAACCACCTAGCTTCTCTAGAATCCAGTAAAAAGAACACAACGTCGCTGCTGTTAACCAGTTCTTCCAACTTTGCCAGTGACTCTTGTGTAGTCTGCATCATGCTTTTACCCACAACGTGGCCAGGCATCGGAATATGCAGGACCACCCCCTCTACGTTCTATGAAAATCGAGCTATTACATAACTAACAACGGAATATATCGGGAACATTTTGTTTAGATGCTTACCATGCTCGGTCGTATCTTCAGCAACGCGTCTTTAGCCGCAAGGGCCTTGAACTTCCGCTCCACGGCGTCCTGATGGCTGTACAAACTCTGTCTAACAGTGTTGCTATGAGAAACGTTTGAGTTATCCACAAAAGTTATATTGCTCACGCCCCATCCTAAAAGTACTCTGGCCACCGAACATCCCAGTGTACCAGCTCCTAGCAGAAGGCATTTCAGACTACTTATTTTTTCTAGATCTAGATTTGGAACGAGCCGCCACTTCATTAACTTTAAGTTCAAGTTAATAGCTCTGTCCGACAGCCTGGAAAAAAATGACGAAAATAATGAGATTTTAAGAGAAATGTAAATATGTAATTCACGTTTGTAATAGCAACCTAGTCGGATCCATAGCATCTGATAAATCAGCGATATTAGGACCCAATTTTCCATTTGTATTGCTTTCCCATCCAACCAAATGGCTATTGAATAAACTATCCCTCGTTTGCTTGGTGTTCTCGCATTGTTTAACTCTTAGTTTGTACACAATACTCTTCTGTGCCTTGTTCCCCCTTATGGATATGACTTTAATCACTTTGGTGAAACAATGTGTCGGACAATGCCAGAACAACAGGCTCAGGAGATTGCGTAAAGGCCACCCTGGCTCTGAGCTTGTGCAAGGATCGTAAAAGGCAAAGTAAACTTCGTTGTACTCCTAGAAAATTCTATGCGTAAAGGAGAGAATACATGATAGAATTACAGAAAAATATATATCTGATACCTGCGGTTCTTTCTCGTAAACTTCGAGCTTTTCGAGTGCATTTACACCTGTTGCTAAATCGGTAACAATCATATTATTCTCGCAAGATATCAAGACAGCAAAATAATTCTTCAATTTGCTGTTTAGTTGCAGGAAGCCTGTACTTAGGTTTTCCAAATGAGTAGCTGTGAATTCTTCATCAGCTGGCCTCTGAGGTTCTTCATAGTACATTTCAGGCAGCTCTAGAGGAGTAGGATGAGCGACCCAGTAATAAAATTTATACTTCTTTAAATCCGAATAAGCCAGTAATAGAAACAACGACAATTTGCTCGGGTCCTTCAAGCTTGATCCATCTTTAATACTTTCTATGATATCCCTTCCCAAGAGTTCGATGAATGCAGCAAGATGGGTTTGTTTAAACGCTTCCAACGTGTTCTTATTGATCATCTTTCCGCAACAGAAGACTGACGAGGTATGGAGGATGGAGTCGACATCTCTAAAAATGACCTACGTGGAGTTGATTCCAACAACTGCTTACTTTACCTTGTAAATAAATTATCACAAAGTAAATGCTTTCATAATGTAAGAGTAAACTTACTCGTTGAATGACGAAAAGTCCAACACCAACGGCTTCATGTTGGCCTCGTTCGAGGGCTGGAGATCATAGCTTCCCGATATATTAATTACTGCCTTTTCGTCCAATTTGAATTTGTCTATTTTCAATTCTGCAAATTTCGCCCAGAACGTGTGATCCGTAGAGGTCCTAAGTTTCGTGAATTTCACGAACTTAGACATTGTGCTGGTTTTGGCTCAGGTAATGTAATATCTAGAAACAGAGATAAGATACAGCAAACGAAAGATTTACTATTGTTTTTCCTTTGCTCTATGCTATGTGTCAGAGATACCAAAAAAAGCACAAGAATATAAAACGATCAATCCCGAATTGCAGTCTGCTCGTTTTAATCGAATATATAGATCGCTTATGTTATATTCTGATAACGGTTGTGGGTCGTCGATAACGCGTTGTACAACAATATTTATACGATCAGAATGAAACTATACCATCGGACGTGCTTTGAATTGTGATGAATATTTGTCATGCAACGAAGAGCATACGCGCATGCGTCCGTTCAATGCAAATCAACAAAATTGCACGCTGTTTGGAGCTAAAGTGAAAGTATATACCCTCGAAATAAGTCCATCAACTGTTTCTCTCGTCTTCGTTAACTTCCTCGACGATCGACTAACATTTCCGAACGGGTGCTGCCTCATGACACACACGGCACACGCTTTTCATTGTCGTTAATGTAATTATAGCCATGTCCGAATAAAAATATAACCTTCTCTCGCAGGCAACAGCGCTAACGTGTATTGTTAATTATTAATACCCAAACGTTCCAAACACGTTAATATACACAGTAATGTCTCGATAAGTGTGAAAAAGATGTGCATGATATTTCTGCAACATTTATCCCCACTACATACCACGGATACGGGTACCCCTAAAAGCTCGATTGCCGCGAAGTGTAATTAAATAGAATACGGATTAAAGCGGAATAGGATCGCAATACTAATTGACAATGACAAACATTTTTGTCGTTGATTATCTCTTTGCGAAAATTTTATCGAGATATACTTCAGACTTTTCAATTTGGCTGACGATAACAGGTTTCAGACCCAGACAGAGACAGCGAATGAAAAAGAAAGAGAGATTGCCAGTCGCGTAACCGGCAACTATAACAATAATTTTATTTTTATTATAAGCTCGCACAAAGACGTTGTAAAACGTAATCTTTATTATTTTCCTCGCGCTTTCAGCCGAATGCAATTCTTTTGAAAGAATTTTGTCAAAACGGCGGGTTCTAATATTTTTAATTTACGATTATTGGGATTGTAGAGATGCATCCGCGAGGATTTATTCAACACTTCTTTGGATGGCTAAAAATTTGAATAGATAGACTCTTACTTTGACAAAAGTAGTGTAAAATAGTCAATTTTAGTGCTCCGTAAACCTAGTGTTAAAGAAGTTCTGATTTCAATAAAATATGCTCAGTAGCATGAGTCATCGTGCAGTTCCAGGCGAAGAACAGTGTCTCCGGTTCGATCAGGTTCGATACACTTTCGAGCAAGAAAAATTTCACAACGTCATTGTTGGGAAACGGTGCCATTGGCGCGACGACCGTGTTCGTACGGCACTGACGATGACGTCACAAAGACAGTATGGCCGGACAGCATCGGCTGTCTGCATTGTAACTGTGGGTGAACGGTTCCCGGGGGTTCCGAGGGATATTTTTCAAGAAATATGTCGGATTATTTGAGATCCGCGCTGGGATACTTGAACGGAGCGAACACGAACGAGTACGTCGGACAAATCCTCGAAATTAACAATGTGAAATTGCGCGTGACCAGGCTACTCGCCGAGGGTGAGTTTCTGTCAACCTTTTGATCATTCGATCGCTATGCCGTTTCTCTGTAACGGAACGAGATTCTCTCTCTGTCGACGAGTATCCTTGATGATCTTTCAAAAATCGCCGTTTTTCGTGGTACTCTCAGCGAGAAACGGCGCGGAACGATCGTGGACGATCGCGCTAGCACAGCGAACTATCAAACTGTTTTGACATGTGTTGAGTGTATAGTTTGACATTTGGCTGACAGCACACGCTAAATGTTTTGTAACACGTTATGGCCCAGGAAATTTTTCGACACCGCCGAACCAAGCGAATATACAATATTTCGATGTGTTAATTAAACTGTTCCTTTGTTTTCAAAAAATATCTGTACACTTAAGCACATGTTCATTATCACCAGTATTTAAGCAATGGTATGGCTAACATTCTGTCAACAGGTGGTTGGGCTCTGGTATTTGCCGTGGAAGACGTCAACACAGGAAAAGAGTATGCGCTTAAGGTAAATCGCATTGTATTTTTACTAATTGTGTTGCAATGAAAATTTCGTGCCAACGGAAGTTTTCTTGTTTTCAGAGGCTTATCGCAGTCGACGAAGAGGCGAACAAGACTATTGTGCAAGAGATAGAGACTCTGAAAAGGCTAACGGGACACCAGAATATCATTCAGTATTTATATGCTCAACGTTTGGAACGAGAGGACCGCAAAGGATACGAGTATCTATTGGTGACAGAATACTGTCCGGGTGGAACAGTAGCAGATATACTAAGAAACATATCCTCGAATTCCTTGAGCGTCGCCCAAATTTGTAGAATAGCTTACCAGGCAACTAGGGCTGTTCATCATATGCACAGTCAACAGACAGAACCCATTGCACATCGAGACATAAAGCTAGAAAATTTCTTAATCGGAAGCGACGGTTTGGTAAAACTCTGCGATTTTGGAAGTGCTTCTACTCAGCAAATTCTGCCAAATCCATCATGGAACGCTCAGAAACGTGCCACGTTAGAAGACCAAATGGCGAAGTATACCACGCCAATGTATCGTGCGCCGGAAATGATGGATACATGGAATAACGAACCCATTGGTCCACCGGTGGACTGCTGGGCGCTCGGTTGTATCCTATACACGCTCGTTACGCTGAAGCATCCGTTTCCCGAAGGTGTGTATTAAGATCGACACACACTATCGGTATGCTCGCTTTTATCAAGTCACTATGTTTTTCGATAAGAACTTACTCGTTCTGGAACTCTCTATAAGCATCTGTGCAACAGTGATCTGATCCCTTTTCTTTTCCAGGTAACAAACTCGCAATAGTTAACGGCAAGTACCCGCCGCTTCCTCCTAATCCCCGCGTAAACTGTTTCCACGAGATAATCAAAGGATGTCTGGAAATCTCTCCAGTGAAGAGGCTGACGACATCAATGGTCCTAGAACGCCTAGCAGCGGTAGCAGAGTCGAACAATTTCGATCCCAGAGAACCCCCGAATGTAGAGGTTGTAGCAAAAACCCCGCCACCACCACGACCCGCTCCACCTCCTAGCACACCGACGCCGCCACCGAGACCGTCACCTCCCATGAACGCACCGCCTCCTAGACCCGCACCAGCTCAAGTAGCCGTGGCAAAAATGCCGGTAGCTCAACCGACAACAGGCCTATTTAGTTCGTTAAAGGGAGGTGCTGGCAGTCTTTTACGAAATCTAAAGGACACTTCGAGCAAAATGATGCACACCGTGCAGCAAAGCATGGCCCGAACAGAGCTGGACGCGAGTTACTTAACGTCTCGAATACTGGTGATGCCGTATCCAGCGGATGGTATAGAGTCTGCCTATCGGGCGAATCATATCGAAGATGTCAGAGCGTTTCTTCAAGCGAGACACCCACCCCCGGCTCGCATTCAACTGTACAACTTGTCTCGCGGACGGCCGAACGTGACTAGGTTACCCGGCAGGCATATCGATTGCTCGTTCGCCTATGCTTCGTCGGACTCGAATGCCCCTTTGTTATCGGCCCTGTATCAAATTTGCCAAGACATTTATCGGTACTTAAACGCGGACTTCAATCACGTGGTGGTGTTGTACTGTACTGTAAGTATATATACGAACGTGTGAAACCATACAACCGTCATATATCAAATAGTTTATCTGTGATTTGGCTGGCACACTTGTCTGAAAATCTGAGAAGCTGACGTTGGACCATTTATTTTCGCAGGACGGATACCGAGCGAGCGCCACAATCGCATGCACATTACTGATTTACGCTAGAGCATTGGCAACCCCTGAGGAAGCGATAGCGCTGTTTACGACAAGACGCTGTCAGCCGCCCCAATTACAACCTTCGGAACTACGTAGTATTAATTATATGAGCTTATTGAGCGGCGGCGTGCATCCGCATACCAAACCGCTGGCGCTACGTTCTTTAATTATACAGCCGGTGCCGTTATTCACTAGAGCGAAAGACGGTTGTCGGCCGTACATCGACATCTATAGCAACGGCGCGCTGGTTTTCTCTACCAAGAGGCCAGAATACGAGGAGATGAGACTGTTCGGCATGATGGAGGGGACAGTACCAATCACGTTAGGGAACGCAATTGTCCGCGGGGACGTCACTATAGTCTTGTTCCATGCCCGGCAGCAACTTGGCCGCGTGATAGGAATTAAGATCGCGTCTTTGCACTTTCATACGGGCTATCTACCGCTCAACGAAAACACGCTAATGTTCGAGAAGAAAGATCTGGACGACACGCCCGATGTCGGCTGCAAGTTCCGCGTTATATTGAATGTTATGGTAGCTGAGGAGAACCAGAAAATGGCCAGAGTGCCGGCACCTTGGGAGGCAGAGTTATCCACGTCGAAACCGGAACCGGATCCGTTGTTCGCCTCGACTCTGGAAATGGAGGAGACGCTGGAGAACTTCCGAACCACCAAGCCGGCGGAAGAAGTAGGTCTTCGAAAGAGAATTTACCCGCTTAAAGAGGTATTCTTATTCTCAAGGTCGTTTTTCGCTAATTATTATTCACTCTGATGTTTTCTGATCAGACTCACAAGGAGCCGCCGTCGGCGCCCATAGCAATCGAAACGCCGAGCAACGTGAACTTGCCCGAAGAGGTGCCCTTGAATCAAGCGGAGGAAGCGGAAGAGGAAATGAAAGACGAGGGTGATTTGCAGGAGGCTGATTTACTGAATTTAGGAATGCCAGAAGCCAGTACCTTAAATACTCCGCGGCAGACCGCCGCCACTGCTGCGACACCTGGATTAGATATCTTTTCGCATTCTAGTCAAAATGATAACGATCTCTTAGCAGGTTTTGGTGTTTTCTCGCAGCAGGAAACGAAAACCACCGTACCGACTATCAGCGATCCTGTCCAGAACGACCTGCTGTTCGGACACGGTCAACAGCCTACTAGGAATGATAATACTAATAATAATATGAACAACTTGTTATTCAATCAGAGCCAGTCGACCGGTAAGCAGCAAGAGGTGAACGACTTCTTGTTCGATCCTCTGGCTGGGAACGCGGCGGCGAACAATCTTCTCGGTGGAGGCTTGCCGAATGCTAAAACAAACCCCACAAGGTCCCCGAATACCGAGGAGAACTTTCCACGGAACTCGAGCGTGCCGAACTTCGCGGCGACGCAGAACAAAGATCCGTTTGCGAATCTTGCCAATTCTTTAGGGGCCGGTCTGACATCCAGTTGGAACGGTACACCGAGAAATTCGAATACTCCTTTATCTGCTAGTCCCGCGCCAGCCAGCACGCCGATCCACTCGAGTCCTAACACGCACAAATCCAATGTAACCAGCGATGCAAACGTCGCGGACAACAACGGCGCCGCATCCGGCAATAAATCGGCGAAATCTGGCGGAGACGCGTTCGAGGACTTGCTCGGCAGTCAGGGATACAATTTCTTTAGCTCGAGGAAAGCCGAGAAGGATAGTCCGAAGACAATAAACCAGATGAGAAAGGTAGAGGCTGCGAAAACCATGGATCCAGATCGGATGAAGATCGCGGAGTGGACAGAAGGCAAAAAGGGGAACCTACGCGCTCTGCTCTGCTCGATGCATACCGTTTTATGGCCGGAAGCTGACAGGTGGCAACGTTGCGAGATGCACCAGTTGGTTACAGCAGCGGACGTTAAAAAAGCGTACAGGAAAGCCTGCCTAGCGGTGCATCCGGACAAGGTACAGTTCATTAACACTTATGTAACCGCCTGATTGTAGAATTTTTTGGGGGAAAGGGAGAATGATTAATTAAAAATTCATTTAGAGGTCTTCATTACACATGTGTCGAAGTATACAGCAGGGCGGTTATATAGCTATTATCTGTGAAACAACGGTGATTCTGCTGTTGTTGGAAGCGTTATCGAAAGGGGATTTGAATGAGAATGTATTGTGCTTTCAGCAAGCTGGTACGGCGAACGAGAACATAGCGAAATTGATTTTCATGGAACTGAACAACGCCTGGAGCGCGTTCGAGAACGATGCTTCGCAGCAGAATTTATTTAGTTAATTTCAATGACTGTTACATGTTAAAGAGAATTCAAATCTATGTCCACGATTAAGGTAGTTCCTAGCGGAAAAACCCGAGAACATTATATTTAATTGTAAGACAACTACTCCGTGTTACATTCCAGCTATGTTGTCTTAGCTGTAGTGACAGAGATGAAGTAATGGATCATAGTAAACGGCGAACGTTCAAGTTGAAGCTGCATTTGAATGGCTACTGTGTATATGCATCTTTATTATATAAAGCCTTGTAAGATCACTTATTCTGTTAAGCGTACTGCGGCATAAGCATATATGTATATATAAAGCATATGTAAATTAAGGAAGATTCCAAATATATGAACATATTTTCCGGCCAAACAGCTTTTTGCATGCCAAGCACAATCCGAAGTCCAATCTCCTATCACGAAGCAGTCGTAGTACTATTCGAATTGAAATTTAGAATTGTTCGCGCCACTGAGGAGTCTTTCAAATCCAAAATGTATACATATCAAAAAACGATCGATATTCGTGATGGACAATTAATTATATTTTTCGAAAGTTTTCTTCGAGGGGTTCATTCGTAGTGTGTGGTTTTCGTTTCTCACGCCCGAGTACTTATATTGACCAAAATTTGTTATAAAAAGAGTAATTCTGGTACTCAAGGTCAAACGAAGGTCACAATTTCTACAGTTACCGACTTCTTTCGTTTTATTCATTCACGTTCGTGTTACACGACAAAGTATCAAACGGATCGCACATCTGCTGAACCGATGAACTCTACAAGATGCACAGAAAATATGTAAAATAATATAGATTCGTTGTAAAGACTCTTTCCAATTTTTTGTCGTTAGAATGAAGATTTATAACATGCTTTGATCTGAAAAAAAAATCACGAGGTGGGCAGCTTTGACTTGTTAAACGCATTTGGGTTGTGACAAACGTTTGACATGATCGCGATTCGACTATACATATTCGTGTTGAGGAAGCATATTGTCGAAAGACAGTCGGTGTCGAAAGGGTTGATGGCAACAGAGATACGTATCGTTTTGTAACAGAGTTACTGGGACACCCTGTATACATAGATGGAATTCTGCGCGAGTGGTGTGGGTCGAAATTTTAAGGGAGGGGCTGCTCGGAAATGGCTGTTATACACGGGCACGGGGTAGGACGTCCAGAAGAGAGCGAGTGACGCGGTTCATCCCTGTCTTCCACACTGACCAATTGACATTATTTTGCAACAATTGATACGGTTACCTAATCGATAGGCTATTATGTGGCGGTTAAGAAGCAATCCTCGGACTTTTCTTCTCCCACCTCCGAATCTGCGCCATACGATTCGCTTCGGTAAAAGGTAAATCACGCTTTTTTCTCTCTCTTGCCAGCGCGTTCAAACGTCTTGACAGAACCGAAAAATCTATCGGCGTTCCGCGGACGTTCCTCGCGAATTTCTACGCGAAAATTGCGTGAAAACTCGGCGTTTCACGACGAAACTCGACGGTGTCTTTTCGAGAAAAGCTGAAACAGTACCAAAAAGAAAGATCGCGCGACGTTACCAAGAGGAAGTACGAGATAAAAAGGGTCGTCCCCCTTCAGCTTTTAGACGATAAAATGTTTCATAATGGTGCCCCCGTCCCCAAAGAACCACTCGGAAAATATCGAATATTTTAACCCATTGCACTATAATTTCCAACAATTCGAACTTTTTTTCTTACTTAACAATTCCCTATCAAAACTCGATATTATAGGGCAAGGGGTTAACGAGCTCAGAAACCGTTACACTGATTTGTGTATGAAAAAAACCAATTGTGCACACATGAGTAGAATACACACATATACTGTACACTATTACATGTATATATATATATATATATATATATACACATATATATATATATACCTATATATATATACGTATACATGTTCGTTTTTTTTTTTAAGTAAAGGTGTGACTACACTTAGCATATACAGTGTGTTTATTACATGTGCGACATATTTCTAACGATTTTGCTTTGGTAATTGCAGATTAGAGCCTTACATAGACAATGAAAGTCAGAAAAGTTAAGTGAATCAAAAAGGAGGGGAAAGCTCGGAAGACTTGAAGATGTTCGGCTCTTCCTGGAAGAGAGCGTTCCTCCTTTTACTGGGTGTTTCGTATTGCTCTATAGTCCTGTGCAGCACGAACATCACCAGGGCTGCAAGAGCTTACAGAGGAAGGCTTCAGTCGCCTCACTTGTCATGGCGTGTGGTACTGTGCGCAACACAGGCTCAGAACTCTTACAAAACAGATATTCAAAAAGCATGGGAGAAAGCGAAGCTACAATCGTTTCACGTGGACATGAATCTGTCTTATCTAGAAGATTCACCAAAGGCAGAGTCGCCGACGTATCCACTATCGTTTCTGAACAAATTCTGCACCGACATCAAAGGTGGGAAGACTGTGCTAAGCCTTATCATCGGAGGAGGATCGGCAGCCAGGTTTCTCGTAACAGCAGCAGCCGCTTTGAACCTTCCAACATTATGGCTGCCGTTCACTCACGAGGATTACCTACAGCAGGTGGAAAAACTTTTCCTTTTAGATATTAGGTTGTCCCTGAAATTCATTGAATTTTTCTGTCGTTCACGTTCTTCATTTACAACGGCGACTATATTTTACATGATTAAATCTGTTCACAATTGCATTCTAAAATCGGACATTTCACGCGAAACTGATACAACGTTCGCACAGCTAATTCACGATCGTTTGCAGGGAAATCTGGCGCCGTTCGAGAGTCGCATAGGCTCGAGCACGAAGGAAGTAGGAGCAGCAGCTGCCGCGTTGATGCACAGGGCGAACTGGCACGCGTTTACCCTCCTCATCGATACCACCTTGCTCCCAGTCAGTCACCTTTTGCAATCCGATCAGCCGACGTTAACACCTAGAACCATTATACACCTTCCCACGAACGACAAAGCGTTGAGGCTGAGATTGAAAAGAGTAGCTGAGGAAGGGGGAAGCGGAGGAGTAATAGTGATGGGTTGCGACTTGAAGAACGCTCGAAAAATCCTCGCGGCTGCTGGCAAATTCGAAATGCTCGCCGGGAGGTTCTTATGGCTCTGGCTGGACCTGAAAGTCGAATTGAGACCGAACGAACCGAACATCATCAGCTCGCATATTTTACACAGCTCGAGATCAGCGATCGCGACGAACGAGAACCCGACGCCGTTGGAGAACACGAACAGGAACACGAATCTTGTCGCTGAAAATCAATTGCTAGGTAACCAGATGAACTCTTTGCCAAGTTTGGCGAACGATATACAGAAACTCCAGGAATACAGGTGGCAGAGCGATCAGAGTTCCGCGTACAGACAAGAGGACAGGAGTTTTAGTTTCGATGATATCGACGAGACCTACGTAACGACGGATAAAGAATTGAACTCGAAAGATTTCATGCCTGTCGGCATGCTCGCGCTGAGACCGTCGAACTTGAAATTGATGGGCGGCGATACGATACTGTCTAAAATGATGAGAGAGACTTCTCAGGCCTTGGACGAGACGTTCTACGAGATGAAATCGAAATTAGCTACTCTCCGAGAGTCCCAGCTAAACGATAACTTTATTCCAGAATGTTTCCCGGGGAACAGAGCGAAATTTTTAAACAGTGAGATAAGGAGGAACGTGTCGAAGACGTTGACGCGGAAACTGAGGATGTCGGTGAACCAAATTTCAAAAGACAAAGCTAAGTTTCATTTGCTGAATCTGCAGGCCATAAGATTTCCTGGGAATAAGACTCAGCTAAGGTATGCTAGCTCCTTTAATCCCCTAAGAATGTTTATTTCGTGAAAATAAAACCTCGCGTTTTTGGTATGACTTTTCCAGATGGACCAAAGTAGGAACTGTTAAGGGTGGAAAAGAGGTTTACCTCGACAGCATCATTTGGCCGGGGGGTGGGATCGTGCCAGCCTATCTGGAGCAAGGTGGTGAGAAGATAGGCATGCCTATGTACCGCATAGTGACAGCGTTAGCGTCGCCGTTCACGATGGTGACGAGCTTGCAAGAGGGTATCTGCCTCAGAGGAATTTTCTGCCGTCACGGGAACACGGTGATGTGTTGCTACGGTTTAACTATGGACTTGATGTCCCTGGTGTCCCGCGAGCTTGGATTTCGGTACGATTTGTACGTGGTGAAGGACGGTCTGTTTGGGAAGAGGAATGGCAGAAGCGGCACATGGAATGGGATAATGGGAGAGCTGGTCACCGGCAGGGCACAGCTGGCATTCGCTCCTTTGAGCGTGTCCGCTCACAGAGCCAAGGTGGTCGACTTCACAACACCTTACTACTTCAGCGGAGTGAGCTTCCTCACAGCGCCAAAGTTGCAGCCCGCGATATCATTGTTCGCGTTCCTATTTCCGTTCAGCACCGAACTGTGGATCGCAGTTTTCACGTCCTTGAACTTTACTGCCATAGCGGTAGCGCTGTACGAATGGTTCAGCCCGTTCGGCTTGAACCCATGGGGTAGACAACGAAGCAAGAATTTCTCCATCGCCTCCGCTTGGTGGGTGATGTGGGGTCTCTTGTGCGGACACCTGCTCGCCTTCAAAGCGCCCAAGTCCTGGCCTAACAAGTTTCTCATTAACATCTGGGGCGGCTTCTCAGTTATATTCGTGGCCACGTACACGGCGAACATTGCTGCTCTGATCGCGGACTTGTTCTTCCACTCCGCAGTCAGCAGCAACTATCACGACAAAAGCGTGAGTACTATCGTATTATAGGAGGGTTTATCGTACTATAAGAATTATTTGTGCATTACAGTTACTGCTGCAAAAGGTCGGCGCACCCAGAGCGTCCGCGGCCGAGTACTATGTTCAGAAAGCGAATCCGGAATTATGGTCACACATGGCCCGGTATTCTTTGTCGAACGTTGCCGAAGGCGTCGAGAGATTGAGGAACGGTAGTTTGGACATCCTTATAGCCGACACGCCAATTTTGGACTTTTATCGTGCGACGGACGACGGCTGCCGTTTGCAGAAAATAGGCGACACCATAAACGAGGATACGTACGCGGTTGCCCTCACCAAGGGGCACCCTCTTAAAGAGAGTATATCGAAAGTAATAGCGAACTACACGAGCACTGGTTTGCTGGATATCTTGCAAGATAAATGGTAAATGCTTGCAACAATTTCACAGAGAGCTATTAGAATCAATGAAAACTTTCGTGGCCGATTTCGTATTGAAATAGTACAAGGAATCGGGCACGAACTTTTAAGCTAACCTAATACTTTGGTTTCAATTGATCCCTGAATTGAAAGATAATGTATACTTTGTAGGTACGGTGGTCTACCCTGTATGAGAGGAAGAAAAAGCATAGACACGGGTCTGGAGCATAAGTTTGCAGGTCAAGCCAGGCCTCTAGGGGTTGCATCCGTGGCAGGTGTATTTTGTCTGCTCGGAATGGGCATGGTTCTGGGAACCGTTATACTAGCCGGGGAACATTTGTTCTACAAGTACACGTTGCCGAGGTTAAGACACAAACCATTGGGCTCTACATGGCGCAGTCGGAACGTGATGTTCTTCTCGCAGAAGCTGTACAGGTTCATCAACTGCGTGGAACTGGTTTCCCCTCACCATGCAGCGAGAGAGTTGGTGCACACTGTCAGACAGGGACAAATCGCCTCACTGTTCCAGAAGAGTGTCAAGCGAGTAAGTACAGTTTTCGTTTCACACCACGATCCCTTCTATCCTGACATATATCTACAAGGAAACCATGTTCTAGAAGGAACACGAACAGCGTCAGAGACGCAAGAGTAAAGCTCAGTTCTTCGAGATGATCCAGGAGATCCGAAGGTAATATATGAAAATCTACACTGGCGTGCAAAATCAAAGGATCGATAAATTTCTCATTTAAAAATCAATTCATCCATATTCAAAGCATTGTAACATCATGCACTCTGCAATTCCGATAAATTGCAATTTTTCCAAAATTTCTCTTTCATGTCGCGTAGCAAGCTAGTTGTTCGAATTTCTCCAACAAAAGTAATTGAAGTCGTATAGTCTAATCTTAAGTGGCCGAATATTAAACTGCGAGCGACTGTACATCGAATTCTTCCAAAATTGGATCTTACTCACTATCTTACACGTCATCCGACAGAGTGCAACAGGAAGAGAAGATAGAAACAGCCCCGGAGGAACAACAACAGAAGTCAGTGTCGACGCTCAAGAAAGAGGACAAAAGTACGATAAAGGGTCGGGAAAGGAGTCGTAGCAAGAGTCCTCTGATGCCCCACAGCCCGAAGAGGTCTGAGAAGAGCAGGAGCTCGACGAACCTATCCAGCTCTAGACTGGGCCTGTCCCCGGTCAGTTTGGAGGCGCCAATGAAGCCGAGAGAGTTCACTTTGAGCAACACGAATCTTCGCGCGAGGAGTCCCTTGGAAACTGTTGGTCGTCGACTGAGTCACGGTGACGGTGGTTCACCACCCCCGCGGTTAGGCTCTCACTTTGGTGGCAGTGCGACTTTACGGCCGCTGCCGCCGACTAGAAGCGATTCGGTCGGCACGGGTCCTTCTGTGCCCAAGGTCGAGCAACCTGGGGGAGGTGGTGCTCCGGCGACGACGCCGAGATACTCTCGCAGTCCAGCGAAGCGTGGACAATCGTTCCCAGTGTTCGCAACATTGAGGCTGCCACCGAGTCATCACCCTTCGTCCAAGAGCCCTCCTCTCCCGTTGACGTCCGCTGTTGGCCGGAAGTTGTCCCGAGATTGGGGTTCGGGCACCATAGACCTGACCAGGTCCTCGGAAACGGTGGCTGGCGGTGGAGTAGGTGGTGGCGGGTCCACATACACCTTGAACCAGGAGATGACGTTGTCACTGGAGCGACCGTCGCACGAGAAGAAGATGACGTTGCACGATGTCGTCGCCAGCTTGCCGGTGAAGAAGATGCCCGGCGAAGAGGTGACCACGTTGCCGAGCAAGAAGACGATCGACGAGGTCGGTCTGCCGATCAAGAAGCCGATACGCCGAGCCAGAAGCCACGAGAACCGGGACACCAGTGGTAAATCGATGGCGGACCTACCGTCACCACGTTTCACCGCTCAACCGGTAGTCGGTGGCCGATCGGTAAGCGAACGAACGAAAAAACAGTTAGAGTCCGAGCTGAAGGCGATCCTGACTGCCAGGCAACATCATCGCGACTTACATCCTCCTTGATAGACGGTGACCGCCGGTTTGTCAGAGTTCTTGCAAGCACCGGGCGCTTCGGGGATGATCGTTGCCTCTGAGGGGCTTTGATTGATTTAAGCAATATCAGAGATTTATAGGTCAATTTGTAGAGGAAATCCGACAATTTAATGCAAAAGACAAAAACAACAAAAAAAGCGTTTAAAACCGAAAACAAAAAAGAAAACCATACGTACACACACACACATATATACACAGGCGCGCGTAGGCACTCTCCAGCAGCACTCTGGGGGTTAGGGGAGGGGGGAAAGGTTTGTATAACAAAGACAGAAAAAAGAGATTCGACGGGGAAATCTCTTTGTCTGTTCAGCGTTGTTGCGTACATTGATAAACTATAAATTAGAATACAGTGGGGTGGGAAGGGACATTATGTAAGGGAGAGAGCGAAAAATTAACAGTGTGTGCTATAAACTTTTAGTAGAGATGTCTTAACGAGTAGCGGAAAATACTTGCGACCGAGTACTAAAATATTTTCTTGTTGGCATTTGAAACTCTACGGATTACATCCGTGTCAGCCTGGGCGAGTCTTTCCTCGTATAACACGATAATGTATAAAAACGTAGACGACATTCTGCACTGCCGTGTGTTTCTCGACTTTCTTTCTATATCTACGTTGCGTAACGCAGGCTCAATTCCATTTTTCGAAATCATGATCACAGTCGTTCCGTTTACACACACGTTCATCCATCCATCGCGATCATTCCAACGAGGGGACGGGGAGGGCTAAGTGTGTGTGTGTATGTGTGTGTGTGTTATTATACATAGATCCACTGAAATCATGATACAATCGAAAATGAGAACACGATTCAGCTTTTAGAACTTGTTCCGAACTTGAGTACTCGGATACCCACTCAATTTAGATTCGACGCACATCCAAGTACTTGAGTACTCGTTCAACGTAGATATCCCAGTACTTGTTTCGGTTGTACCGCGATTTTTGCAAACGCGTTTGTACATAGTCACGGATAAGGAACACCAAGAAGAAAATTGTTAAAGCTAAGAATACCGGTCTGAGGTACGAGGATATTTTGCTGAATCGGATAATACTGCATCGCATACTGCCACTTTATCGTTAAATACGGTATCTCGAAGGGAGAGAGAGACTCGCTCAACGGGCTCCCGGTATAAAATGACCATTGATTAACGAAACGGACGCTCACAATGTTGTCTAGAAATCCCTACTGTGACATGCTATACATTAATAAACTGCGGACTTTATGCATTTATGCGCCACAATTTATTCGACGGTTTCAGTGATCGGAACTTCTTTGTAGTTCATAATTTCCTTAAAGAAGGAGAGGATTTATATCTACTGCAAGCCTGTATGTTCTCCGATACCTGTACATTAACAACAAGAAAATGGACTTTGTTCAGAATCTTCGTCGCGAGTCCGACTCGATGTTATAGTACAAGTGGTTGAACATATTAAGAAAGAAATTGAATTTTTATGTTGCATAAAGTCCCGCAGTCTACGTATTATTGTCCTCTGCGAACGAGGAGAAATTTCAAGATGTATCATTTTTGTACCGATCGCGGGGAATCCCCAATTAGCAAACACCAAATATGCCATCGTAACGATGACTCGGTTTATTCATCACATTTAAGATTCGTGAAAAGGTAATCGCGTGTTTGCTGTATCCGTAGTTGAAGTGTGGCATTACCCTTGATCGGTTCTTTAGACTGATAAGAGACGAGATTTGTCCCAGGAATTGCATGACACGTCGTTTCGGGAATTGAAGAAATCAAAGGAAGTAAGAGAAACAGAGAGAACGAACAAAAAAAAAAGAAACAGCTGTTGTTACACATTGTGCAATGAGAGAAACGTTCTGTCGTTTGTTAGCAATAGTGCACGAATAATTGCGCGAACGGCTGTGGTTTGATCGCGACAATTTATCCTCTGTACACATGGTTTCGATGCCTCCGAGTAAACTTTGGGAATATAGTGGAATGATTCAGGACTAATGACGTGCGTAGAAAGTTTATTTTGTATAGATAAGAGGCGCATGCTCACCGAAAGTCCCGTCACGCACAAAGAGTGCTGGGGGGCAAAAAGCGACAGTTATCCGTACACTACTGTACCCGTCTTCGAAACTAACTTATATGGACCGAGTACATTGCAGGTATACTCGTCGAAACATTATCGATTTTGAGCAGCATTCAAGACTCATAAAATCAGACGTGACTAATAAACTTGACCTATTTCTCTCTCTCTCTCTCTCTCTCTCTCTCTCTCTCTCTCTCTCGTTTGCTCCTGCTATTCGATTGCTAGACTATGTAGAGTGGATGTACGGGACTAAAAAAAAGTTATAATTTTAAATAATTGATGAGCGAGGCCTTAGGAGTAGTCGATCCGCCCAATTCTTTACTTGAATAGCATTATATCTCGTATTCCGAACAAACAACTCTCTCTAATATTACTATCGGAGGTGTAGAGCTAGACGTCGTTTAGTTTCATAGTTTTCACGGTAGACCGTTGTATTTGGACTTATCTCGATGGACCTGTTAACCGGGGCGACATTTGTCGATCGTGTACCGTGCGAACGCGTAACGTATAGTTTATACTAATATAGATTACTATCCCCACATAAGCAGAATGTAAGGAATCTTAGCGGTATAAATAAGAAGGTGAAGCGTTCGTTGAACACACTAGACGAGCCAAAACTCGTACTCCCCGGCTAACAGCTAGGTTGCAGAGTCTTTAAATTGTCGAAATGTAAGCTCTCCCAGTGAATGTAAGCCGTGTGAATCTTGTTCGACGCAGTAACTTTCATAGTGATCAAGTGTCTCCGATGAGTTCGATTTTGCTGTATGATTACACACATACTTACGTACATACGCGCGCGTGTCGCATACGTACAGTCGGCCGCAAAAGTTTCCGTAAACGTGGAAAATTCCGAATATCTTCATACATACAGTGAAACGAAAACTTTGAACGCGAAGCGAATACTTGTCTGGCAACTGGTCGTACAACAACGGTGAATTCTCCGAATCGATTGAATTTTAATTGATAAACTTCATCGATGATCGATGAATTGTGCAAACTCTTGCGACAGACTGTGTACATGCAAACGTGTACGCGCGTACATACACGCATACACACAGGTGACTACTATCGATGAAAGTGTTCTGAATAATTGCATTACTCGTTCATTTCGATTTAAATCATGATTTCTGTATGGTCGTGAGCGCACCTTACCGTGTACACTGTGTCCGAAGTGTAAACGCTTCGAATAGGACACTCTGTATACATAGGATCACGCCAGTCGGTTTTATCTGACAACACGTTGATAAACGCGTAGTGTACTCGCCAATTAATAACACACAATGACACCCCGATATTTCTTTATACTTTATCGTGTTTGGTCGAGCTACATTGTTTGATGTCGATTCAACGTTGTATTGCAATTCATTCAGGAGATAATCAAAATACAAATATAGGGGGCCAGTTTAGAGTCACCCAAGCCTAAATAAATCAAAAATAGACTTATTATATTAACTGTAGCTATAATTTTTTGATAAGTGGGTTCTGCCAGTAATTTGGTTCAGTAGTGGTCACGTGTACATGTATACGTAGACGTACACGCAAAATCCGTGTGCTGTATACATGCATACGTGTATATATATATATATAAATATATGTATATGTTGTGTTTGCGATTCGTTCAGGCATGTATAAAAGAAATCTATCTTCTGAAAGTCCTTGTACATACGTGTCTTCTACTAGATACCTGAAGAGACATTATTGCACTGAATTAAAGGTCGAGCCCCCTACTTCATTGTGCGCCAACAAGAACCTGTACAGTTGGAAGAATGTATGGAAAGAATAGAGCAAATATTTTTGTTAGACCGTGCGTACTATTTCTGCTAATTTTGTAGAAAGAAAAGTAACACAGAGATCGCTGAGAAATATGCATCGGCCTATATAAAATAAGAAGATTATTTTCTAGAAGATTCGTTTTGGTTGAATTACCACTGTATGTCGTTGAATTCACCATTGCTCTTTTCTTTCCACTTAAATTGATATTACAAAGTGCTGGCAGTAATTTCTAAGCGATACATTCGATGCGACCAGAAATTGAAACAACGGGGAAGAGTTTGTCAGAAGAGAAGGCTATAGCTGTGCGTTGCTCGATAAGTCTAAAGGAAATCTTTACCATTCGGTTTTTAGAAATGTAAATAGTACTTAAAACATTCTTATTAGCATCGTATTAGCCATAATATATTAACTCCATCTCTAATGGCAATAAGATTATTATACACTACAAAGCACTGCCATAATTTCAACTAATGTTATATTAATTTTCGGAGTCCTGCCAAATAACGTTACAATCATACCGAATCAAAGAACGTCAAGCGAAATAACTTTTTTTTTGTGTATTCAAAAAATGCATCGATAACGATCAAACGTTGCATATACGCATCTCATATATACTACTACTCGACCTTCAGTGGGAAAGAGAAACGTCTTATCGCTTCGTCGAGAACAGGAATATACAGCAAAAATCGAGAAACGTGGAATACAAAGAGCATTTTAAATCATCGAATTCTATGCACGGAATCAAATTCCTGTAGTTGCAAAAATGTATATTTTCGGTGACCGTTACAACGGAATTTTGCGCATACGAGGAAAACGTATTCGTAAGCTTCTCGATTGCACAGAATTGAATGATCGAAGAAGCCAGTTGTTGATTAAAAGATATATCAAATTCTATCGTCATTGAACTTTCATACTGTATACGATTTCTTTTTCACGTTTCGATATATATATATAGAAATATTTGATTCGATTGATCGCACCCCCCATTCGATAGTCTGACTACACTAGACTGCGGATGTAGCGATGCATACATATTATACAGGGTATTCCAGATAACTTGATCACCCCGTTTTATGAAAATTGTAAAACTAAAGTCATTATATAAAAAAGATGAAGCTGTCTTCACCCATAAAATAACAAATATCGTACGAGACGGGTCCCTCGAAACCATTTAAATTAAATGTTTTACAATTTTCATAAAAATGTATCGTTCAATTATTCGGGGTGAACAGGTTAGCTGGAACACCCTGTACAAGATGTCACCAATTTTTTTCTATTGCTCTTGAATATATCGAAACTATTTCCGGAGATAAAACAATGAATATGCTGCAGTGCCACAAATCGATCCGCAGTCTGTCGATTACATTAAAGTTGCAAAATCTGTGTCCGATCTATTTCGACTTCGCGGCGAACAAAACAAACGAGAAAACAAAGGAGAGAAAAAAAGAGCACGGTGCACGCAACTTTAGTGAAATAGTAAAAACTATCCGTAGAGCATAAAAAGTAGGGAGAAACCTTATTATTGTAGCCATAAACAATCACGAGTATTCTGTTGACGCGGTGACTTGTTGGCGTACGGTATTAGGTTAGGTTCCTCGTAACCTACCTCGTCTCTCTTGTTACGCCTACTATTACACTGTTATTGTTGAAAACTCCATATTAATAAGAAATAAATATATTGTCTCAAAATACGCGGCGTTCTTCATTCATCGAATACCACGTATACGAACTTCGACGGAGAACGATCACCGATCAATTACGATCGATATTAATGTGTACCGTCGTCTATTTATAAGCTTTATCAAATAAAGATCTATCTGCAAGACAATGTCAAAATATTTTAATAAACTCGATAGAACATATAGCGTTCATTTTCTGCATGTATACTACGACCAAGGTTGGCGCCTTTATAAATAAACCAATTACAATTGTTTCTAAATCTTAGTGCACCACGAGGTTTCGTTTTTATAGCTCAGGCATGTTAAACTCGTTTACCACCAAGGATTTCATCAGGTATTATAAATTAATTCGAGGGCCGCAATAAAAAGCAGACTCCGAATAAAGAAGAAACTCATTGTTTTTTTTATTAACGTCGCAGTTACACATACAAAATAACATGCGTGCAAAACAGAATAATATTACAAAAATATATTATATATATTGTATATAATATTAAAGGTTAAAAACCATATGTTAGGTTGGAGGGAAAGTACTCGTATTTCAAATAAGCAGGTAATATTGCTTGTAAATCAAAAATACATGCTGCCAGTGATTCATTGGGAAACAGGAATTGACAAGTTATCTGAAAGATGTCAACAAATTGTTGAAAATAATGGAAATGTTTTTATAAATTGAAAACTTTCCCTCCAACCTGATAGATTGCCGTTTTGGACGGGACGTATGTTTGACATGCCTGGTCTAGCTTATCACAGGGGTCAAGAGAAAAACCGAAGTCCACTATAAGTGATCTTAAAATGAAACTGGCAAACCTTCTAATATAAGCTAACAGTGAATATTCAACGTTCCACGTATTTTATTGCTCGGAAAACGGCGTGTAACTCGAAAGTTACGGTGTAGTACAATATTTACAGAGGCGGTCGGCTAAAAGAGGGGCTAACTATAGTTGTTCGGGTACTTGGCGAGTATCCGTGGTATCCAAGTTTTTAATGGATTATCGGATCTCGCGCAAATCGAACCATGATACGTGAAAAAGCCAGCGGAACTGGTGGTTCAAAGGTGCGGAGAAAATGAGTGGTCCGAAAAGTACAGAGTCAACGCGCGTGCGACGCGATAGCTAATACGTGGTTCATCGAGCAGAGTAAGCGCGCGAACCGAAGAATTTGCAAGTCATTCACGTCATCTACGATCACGAGTGCTGTTTCACGGTCGAACTTTCGTTTGTGTCTGTTCCGACGGCGCGGTTCCTGTCGGTGCTGCTGCTGTTGCTCGGCTCGAAAAATTTTTCGATTTACCCGAAGTGTGTGTGCGTGTTCGATGGTGTGATGCTTGGCGCGACACAATTGACAACCGAGTACCGGTTACAATCTTGTTAATAATCACGTGTTCGCTCGGCGTCCGACAATTTTGTCACCGCCGTACATAAATATCGAGAAAAGATATTCCTCCCGATACTTATTCGATTTCACAGAGAATCTGTGTCGACTATGGCTGGTAGCAGACAGTTATCGACTTGTTTCAATGGGATAACCCTATAGACGCTGTTTGTTGCGCGCATGACAAATTTCTCAAAAATAAAGGATACATACACGAGCGTCCGCAGGATTGTGCAGTGGCCGAGACAAGAGAAACACTGTTTTTTAATGTTTATCTATCCCGAGGCTCGGACAAAAGGAACACTGCACCGTGTGTGGTTTGTTGTAACGTTCCGTAAACGTTCTGTAGATTGAACGCGTGCGCGCACACTGTCTCCAGCAACCATAATCGCGCTCGCGCTCACCGAGAGCCGAGAGAACCTGAGAGAGAGTGCATTCGCCTAATTCTCGTCTAAGCCGTACAGTGCATCATCGATGAATTAATCGTCGAATTATGACCGCTCGGCTCCATCCATTCCCCCCCTCTTGATCACGACGGACGTCAAGAAAATTGACACTGCCAAGCACACGAGTTCCTTTAAATATATTCGCATTTTTCTCGATCCGTCGGAGGGCCTGTCTTGGCTTCTTAGTCATACGTGTAAGTGTTGCGTTACAACGCGTGTATTCACGCGATCGTTTTCCAAGATAAATGAAAGGCGAATACATAGTGCGTTGATTGTCGCGTCACACGAACGCATCGTGTTTGCTAACCGTTCCGAGTGTCACAGGCCTTGCACGAAAATTCAGACCGAAAAATGTTCGACAGTGTGATAGAGCTTCTCTGTTTCGTTAATCGATGCTCGGTATGAACCGCCGAAACTTATGACAATACGAATTTCCGTTTTTCAACGATTTTCGTGAACGGCAACAGTGAATACACGCGTTGACAAAGTCCGAGTGTGGAAAGGTTCGACCGATTAGCTGGCACTTTTAAAGGGGTAGTTTCGTTTGCTTCTCATTTTTCAATAACACAAACATGGGGTTTTTTAGTAGTCAAATGTGCTAGATAAAAGATTAATCTAGACTGCTGTCTCCCTCAAAAGTCCTGTGTTTATGTTTACAAGGCATGATTATGATGATCGCTGCAGAATAATGCAAATTATGCCTTATAAACATAGAAATGAGAAGAAACGAGACTACTCCCATAAGTAGCGAACTCAGGAACGATCAGTTCCAGCACTCGAATATTTATCGAATACCATCGCAACTCCTCGTTTGATTTTCCAATATTTTTTTTCAGTTTATTTTAATGGATGAAGTCAGGAGAGATTGTCCTAACAGAAAGGAAGCTCGTAGCAGCTTTCAATATCAGAATCTTGGATCTAGCTTGCCATTCATGGCATCTGATGATAAAGATCTGGAGGGCATGGATAGACATGAAGACCTCGGTGACATGACATTTCATATGACCAGCTACATCAAGGATGCCATGAAGATGATGTTCATTATGCGTACTCATCACATGCTTACCGACGTTGTGCTGGAAGTGGGCTCGGAACTGTTCCACGCGCATAAAGTTATTCTAGCAGCTGCCAGTCCGTATTTCAAGGTAATTTATAGAACATTAACGCAGTTGTTGTAGAACAACGAATAAAACCATTCGTAATGTTATAGGCAATGTTTACAGGAGGCTTGAAAGAATCTGAAATGAACAGGGTGAAACTTCAGGGTGTCTGTCCAACTGCAATGGCGCGTCTAATGTTCTTTATGTATACCGGTCAAATAAGGGTTACAGAGATCACTGTGTGTTCACTTTTGTCGGCAGCGACTATGTTCCAGGTAGATCAATATCGAAGAAGTTAATGTTTTAGTACACGATCTTTTTCTTTGTACACATATTTATTGTCGTTTTCGTCGCAGGTTAGTAATGTCATAGAGGCCTGTTGCACATTTCTGGAAAAACAGTTAGATCCGACGAACGCGATTGGAATCGCGAATTTCGCCGAGCAACATAACTGTCAAGGTTTACACCAGAAAGCGAATCAATTTATTGTTCAACATTTTAGTCAAATATGTCAGGAAGAGGAGTTTCTGCAATTATCGGCGATACAATTGATAGCCCTAGTGAGAAGGGACGAGCTGAATGTGCAGGAAGAGAGAGAAGTGTACAATGCCGTGTTGAAATGGGTAAAGTACAATGAAGAGGCACGAGGAGCGAAAATGGAGCATATACTGCACGCGGTCAGGTGCCAGTACCTCACCCCGAATTTTCTTAGGGATCAGATGAAGAACTGTGACGTATTAAAGAAAGTACCTGCATGCAAAGAGTACCTTGCACAAATATTTAAAGACTTGACCCTGCACAAGAAGCCGGTCGTCAAAGAGAGAACACCGAACACTCGCAGAGTTATATACATCGCCGGCGGATTTCTGAAACACTCGCTGGACGTTTTGGAAGGGTATAACGCGGACGAGAAGAGCTGGACTCAACACGCGAAACTAGTCGTTCCTAGATCCGGTTTAGGCGGAGCATTTTTGAAGGGCATGTTTTACGCTGTCGGCGGGAGGAACAACTCGCCGGAGAGTAGGTAAGCACATCGTGAGGGAAGAGCGACGGAACAGACTAGAGTCGAAATTAAAGACCTTTCATTCTGTGCACAGATACGATAGTGATTGGGTTGACAGGTACAATCCAGTTACAGATCAATGGAGAGCGTGTAGTCCAATGTCTGTACCGCGAAACCGCGTAGGAGTAGCGGTGATGGACGGATTGTTGTACGCTGTAGGAGGTAGCGCTGGTGCAGAGTATCACAGTAGCGTTGAATGCTACGATCCTGATATGGATGCGTGGAGCAACGTGAAATCGATGCACATCAAAAGATTGGGCGTTGGAGTAGCGGTGGTAAATAGGTAAATTATATTCGATCACTGCGTTTATCCCTCGTTAAAGTTACAAACCTGAAACAATGCTTACGTGAATTTTAACACCAACAGATTACTCTACGCGATCGGTGGCTTCGACGGGACGAATCGTTTGAACTCTGTAGAATGTTACCACCCTGAGAATGACGAATGGACGATGGTTTCGCCGATGAAGAGTAGTCGGTCAGGGGCTGGAGTAGCTAATCTCGGTCAATATATATACGTTGTAGGTGGATACGATGGAACTAGACAATTAAATTCTGTTGAAAGATACGACACGGAAAAAGACGTATGGGAATTTGTTAGTAGCGTTACTATTGCCCGTAGTGCACTCAGCGTGACGGTTCTAGATGGAAAGTTGTATGCAATGGGTAAGAACAACTGTACACCCCAACCTGTTAAGATGCACTCGTTGATATTCGAGTACTTGATTCCCTGATGCTCTTTTAGGAGGATACGACGGAGAGAACTTTTTAAGAATTGTAGAAATTTATAATCCTGCGGAGGATGTGTGGGAGCAAGGAGAGCTTATGACTTCCGGAAGATCGGGTCATGCTAGCGCGGTGTCCTATCATCAGTGTCCTATACACTGTGATCATTTGGATCACAATATGGCATTAGAGAAACCACCGTCGTGATACATGTAATTATTGTAGAAAAGAAATTGTTAGCCAAGGAACATTCGCGCGAGGACACAAAGAAGGAATAAAAAGGAGGCGAAGAGGAATCGGATCGAAATTTTTAAACTACTTCTTTGTTACCATAGACTGACTGTTTCCACAGGAATCAAACGAGTCTAGTTTCCGAGGTCGGAAACCGATACGGTCTCGCTTGATTTTTGTCAAATCTAATTGTTCATTGTTAAAACCTACGATTTCACGCTTCGAAGGACCAATGATTAAACTTCCAGTAAAAATAGGATTTAGTAAAAATGTTTTTTCACAGAAAAGAATATGTAAAGACCCAAATGATGTAAATATATTTGTATAGCGTTGTTATTTTTGAGAAATTTTTATAGAATTTTCTTATTTGAATGTCACTGTATATTTGTAACATACTACGAAAAATAATATTTGAAATATATACATGCCGAAGAACCTTTTAAAATACGTCAACGCGAGGTTGTTTCTTATGTTTTCCCCCTTCGAAAAACAAAAAAAAAAAATGCAAACAGATTACCGACCATGCACCCGATCACCGAATCAATGAAGATAGTAAGCATAGTGGATCCGTGGTGATCCGTGGGTGTTCAAAACAGGTTCTGTTGTCAAGATGGAACACATCAATCGATATTTTCGAAAGTGGAAGAATCCAGACGGTTCTACGGTGAAAATGTTCTTTTAAATCACGGTTAAAATTAAGTTTTCCATTCCCTGAATGGATTTAACGTTGTTGTTCATCGTTCGTGCATAATATTTATGCACATAACCGTACGCAACAGCCTGTTAACCTGTTAACATTGTTTCCCCGCGACGGTGAGAGGTTAGAAATGTACGTTTGAGTGTACGAAACAACTGTGGAGAACGTCAAAATGCCAAGTTCTGCCACAGTGTTGTCCACCGATTGTTTATCAAAGAGAATTCGGTGGAGGATGTGAAATTTACACAGTACAACGATGAAATCTGTGTACAAATTATTTTTCTTGTGCCTTATCTTCGTTGCGCTTATAATACTGCTTAATTTGACCAACTTTTCGAACAAAGTATACGATGCGCCGACCAAAGAGGCTGCCGTTGTTTCATCCACTGTCAAAAAGGGTACACCGTCCCCTACGACAGGAGAAATGACGATATGCGTTGTAGTCTGTGGGGACAGACTGGACGAAGCATTGACAATGCTGAAATCAGCCCTGGTTTTCACCAGCAGACATTTACGCTTCATCGTTTTAGCCGAAGACAATCTAATCCCTCAGTTCAAGGATAAACTTGCCGAATGGAAGCTACTATCCAACAAAAGCTTCAACTTTACGGTGAAGTCTATCACCTTCCCCAAGGGAAGCGACGCGGCTATGTGGAAAAAGCTGTTCAAGCCTTGCGCCGCTCAAAGATTGTTTCTACCTGTAAGTGCATTAAGGGGGTAGACTCGTTTACAGGGCTACAAGGATGCGGGACACTCTCATCTCTTGATAATGCAAAGGTGAGGTTTTTTAGTAGGCAAAAGTACTAGATGAAAGGTCAATCTAGGCTGCAATCGTTCTCAAAAGTTCTATTTTTATGTTTCAAGGTATAATCTATGGCAGCTATATAAAACTAGCTACATGTGCAGCTGTATGCATCCAAATAATGCAAATTATGCCTTGTAAATGTAAAAATTCTGTGCTTTTGACTACTGAAAAACCTCATCTTTGCAGTATCGAGAAATGAGAAGGCACACCCTGCATTCTTGCGATCCTGGAAACGAGTCTATCCCCCTGTAACGCTATCCTACTATTTTCTGAAACGTTTTCGCACGAAATCTGCAAAACACTACAGTGGATAAACCCTAAAATGTTCAAGTTCCTCCAAATAATCCAAGATTTTTTCTCTCACAGTTAGTTTTAAACGATACAGACGCTGTTCTGTATGTAGACACGGATACTCTGTTCTTGGCTCCACCAGAGAAGATCTGGGATGAATTTAAGAAGATGAATTCAAGTCAACTGGCAGCTCTAAGCCCCGAGCACGAAGATCCTAACACAGGATGGTACAACAGATTTGCGAAACACCCGTATTATGGAAAGTTAGGTGTGAATTCTGGAGTGATGTTAATGAACTTGACTAGAATGAGAGAGTTCAGATGGATAGACTACGTGATACCCATCCACAAGGAATACAAGCTGAAGATTACATGGGGGGATCAAGATATAATCAACATTATATTTCACTATCATCCTGAGAAACTTTACGTGTACTCTTGCAGATACAATTATAGACCAGACCATTGCATGTACATGCCTGTTTGTACCAAGGCAGAGAAAGAAGGTGCTTTGGTATTGCACGGATCTCGAGGAACGTTTCATTCTCAGAAACAGCCGCCGTTTAAAGCTATTTATAAGGCTATGCAAGAGTATCAGTTGAACACAGACCCGTACGATTATTTATTGGTGCCAATGAGGAACTACTTAACTTTGGAGCACAGATCGAACTGTGGCAAAGTGTGGAAAGTATTCATTATACAGCCGGAACTACATTTAGGACAACAGTAATACTTAATGTCTCTTTCGATGAAAGCAATAACGCGTAGAACATAGCCGTTCCCGATTAATATTTCTTTTTATCATCAGATCTTCGATTCTATGCAAACATTAATGGAAACACCGTAGCGTAAACAGTTCTACACGTTAATGCGAATCCTATCAACAGACTGATCGTATTTGATAGTGCATTCTCATTTTATTTGTTAACAAGTGCGCTGTGATTGTTACTGTTTAACACGATGTAACTTGAACCACGTGTCATTACAGTTTTATCTAAGATATTTCGACAATACTCGTCCGATAGATATAGAACAATGAAAAAAATTTCAAAGTCTTCTTCTACTTAATAATAAGTATCGTTTTATACCGCGATTTCGATCACTTTTTAAGATATATACATATATTTACTACTGTTACGCGACGTATAACGCGTAGAATCTCGACAAAACTTTTGAACAAATTTTCTGCGTGCACTTAGACCGTTAGACTACTCATAAGTGCGTGTACCTTTAATTGTTAGTTTTAAAGCGTACGATTTTCTATAGGGGAGGGGTTTTGAATTTTTATATATTTTCACAATGTATTATTATTGTACAACGATTTGTATAACGAACTGTTCATAAAGCGAAAATTGTTGGTGACGTAATAAATAAACGGATTACCTATACGAAGTTGCTATTAATTACCTATACACCAAGTAGCATTGTACGCACCCTTTAAGGGAACAGCGGCTACGATCATTCACGCTCAAATGAAAATAATATTTCCATTCTTCCCGGTTAGAATTTCGTAATGAAAGCTAAATGAGCGCGCTGCAGGTTGATTGGAGTTGATTGGAGTACGAAAATAATTTACGGTGACACAGTGAACGAAGTATTTCAAGTGCCCGCTCATTTTCAAACATAGTTGGCAGCACGTGTGCGATTGGTAGCGTTTCCTAACGTACTTCGCGGTTGTATAGTTGAGGTTTTAAAATGAATGCACGAGTTGTGAAACGTATTTAAATGTAACACCAAGATTTCTCGCGTGTTTCTAAATTGCGTGGTGTTAAAGATACTCTATCGGACGGTATTGTGAATATAGAGGCTGCAGGTTGATGGTATACGTCTTCGTAGGAACGTGACGGAATCGTGGAAATTTGGCGGCAACATAACCTTATGGTGACCTTAGCGAAAGAACGTATAAATGATTTTCTCGTATCCACTGTGCTTTAATATTGGCTCTAAACAATGAAAGAGTTAGAAGAAGTAAACTGTGAGGTAAATCTTATTGTCACATATTTTTTCTCTTTTCCTATATACTTCGAAACCTGCATGGGCTATTTATTGCACTGAATGTTTATGCATTTTCAAAGCAGGAACATGCATTTTGTATTAAGGACCCTGAATGGTTTAAAATGAAAGACAAATTGTGTAAAATGCACAGTTTAACCTTCAGTTACTCGCACCTCGATTTGTGCAAAATTGCTCGCGTTTCAATTCAAACGAAACAACTATTTCAGTTCTAGTTAGTTATTTAACATTTTAACAGTTTCTGACCGAAAGCTCGTCAGGAATTATGCACTTACAAAGACATTGAAGTTACTCTTTATTTTATCCACAGATACACAACGTCATAGACATTCAACATGCGTTCTCGTCTCAATCCAATAATACCAATGGAAACGAAGGAGGATCGTCTAACGGTTCGCAACCTTATAGCGGTATTGATAGCCACTGTGGAGGCTTTCTAAGCGATGCTAGATACGCTTGGTTGAACTACGGTTCCCACATAATCATTTTCAATGCAAGGACTGGAGAAAGCATCAGCTCGTGGACCTTTCGTGGGAAGATTGCTTGTGTGTGTGAATTTCCAGCACAGACTGGAGAATTACCGTTGCTTTTAATTGGTTTAGACAATGGCGCCACTAGAATTAAAGATTCCACAGGCTTGGTGTGCGTCTTCGATTGCGCCAGTTCTCGTGTTCTTCGAGCTGTAAAAGTAGGTTCTACATCAGGCATGCCTGTTCTACATCGAAACGTCGGTGAAGCATTTGGAATTGTTACTGACAGTCTACATGTTTACAGATGCCGGTAGGAGTTGAGCAGGTTTGTATTGTATCTGGTGGAGCGAAATGGGAGGAGTTCAACAAAAAGAGACCAGATAATTTCCTAATGCAAATGGATGGGATAGCTTGCATAGTATTGCGTAACCTTCACCATCTGATGATCGATCTTCAAAGATCCGCTTGGGAGACGCCGGATGATTTATCTCTTATTATGGACGAATCTAATCCAGCTGACATAGAATTTATAACGTCGAAAGATTCTCTTCATAGGAATCAGTTGAACAAGAGCAAACACATGGTTTGCAACTTAATGAATCAACGTAAGAGATCCTCCATAGTCTTGCTCATTCTTCCCAACGATACGCGCGTAATCACTAGACTGCGGATCTTTATGCATTTACGAAGAAATTGGTTGGGTGAAATATAAAACAATAACAGATTAGAAAATTTTAAGAACGTTGTAACGTTGTTTTTAACGAAAAAAAATCATTAAGGGATCAAATCCATTTTTATTTTACTCCTGCTACTCCACATTCAATGCAGAACATTTTGATTTTGTCTAGTAATCATATTTCGTATATATTTACAGGCATAGAGAAGCACATTGGATTCAATCGGGAAGAATTCGAGTCGACCGGTTTCTTGGACGAACGGTTAACAAATACCGTCGTCAGTTCGACAAAGATCGGCTGCTTGATATCCGGATGTCTAGGTAGAGTGATAATATGGCAGAACGATGGTTCCGTAGGGTCGATAAGTTTACCGGTAGACGAGACTATGATCGTGACGCATTTGGCGTTGTTGGAGCCAGCCGACGATCCTAGACCATTCTACTATTTATGGGTCGTTTTCCAAGACGAATCGTCGAAGGTGCCCCCTCTTCTGAGAATGTACTCGTTACTATTCCAGCGAAAGTACTCCGACAGGGGGACGAACTTGTACTTCAATCTAGAAGTGGAGCCGAGCCTTAAATTCGAGTTCGAATTGGACGTAGACGACAGAGTGGTGAGTCTATCCGCGATCGAACGAGAAATGAATCAGGATCAGACGGAGACGGAGTCGAGACGAGGCGAGGACAGCTTGTTGTTGATCTCCAGCACTGGTCGGACGTTGCTGTTCGACTTGAATCAATGGTACAAAGAGCAGATGCCTCGAACCGCGAACGAATGCAAGAATCCCAACAGTATATTGGCCAGCTACGACACCGAAGGTCGGCCGTCTAACGTGGCGAGCAACGAGATGGTTAGCTGCACTTACGTTCCTCGTACACTGCAAGAATTTCCGAACAACAGACTAAGTTCATCCGAGGAATTGTTCTATCCAAGATCGTTAGCACTCGAATGGATAGAGTTGAGCCGGTCGAAGTTGACGTGTTGGTTGACTCGAGGTGTCCAAGCGGAGCTGCTTCACGAAATAGCAATGGCCGGACCAATTCTCTTAACAGAACCCTCCGAGATGTTCCACAAGTGTCTCTCCGTCGGATTGGTACCGTTCAACACAGAGGTATCCTTCTCGAGCGACCATAACGCCCAGCGAGACATGTTACTGTCACTTTGCTTGGAGCAACACTGGGCGACGTTCTTGATAAGGTGCGCGAAAGAATGGTCGGACGGCAGTGCAGCGTACATGTATCCGAGCTTCTTGAAATGGGGTATACAGCGGGCAGCTTCTATAAAAACGATCGCCGATCATCTATGCGTGCCTTTGTTCGACCAATCGGGCAACACCATCGGAGAGTCCGAGCTGAAGACCTTGAGATTTTGTTACCAGCAGCTGGAGTGTCTGTCGAACGTGGTGTCGAAGTTGCCGTTGGAGACGAACAGTCTGGCGAAGCAACGAAAAGCACTGAGACGCGTGTCGATATATTTCCAGGTGCTTCTGTGGTTCTACGACGCAGGTTTGCTGCCGGAATCGCAGGACATGGAGGCGCCCATGTCTGCGGCAGTAAAAATACCTTACCCTTACGAGAAATTGCATCGCCTGTACAAGGAGAAGAGGGAGTCTGTTGTGAACGACAAACAACCTGGCGAGATCGAAGAAGTGTTCTTCATAGACGAGTTGATAGCACGGGAGTGTCCTGCTCTGAGTTCCCAATGGAAAAGAGAGTCGGGAGACGTGTCCGCGAGTGGTTATTATCCTCCTCCGTCGTTGCAGTCTTTGCTGAGGAGTTACCTAACGGACTGCGATCAAGGGGAGGCGGATAAGCTCCAGTGCAAACATCAGATCACGATCTACCTCCTGATGGACCTGGATCTGGTGTTATCGGACTCCTACGCGGGTGTAGATCAGCTGATCGAGTATCCCTCGTCGTTCAAGATCAGCTCCAGCATCATCAAGCTGACGCAAGCGTTCTGGCTTCTGGACCACGAGGACTACCGTGGATTTCTGGGCATGATGATCGGCCAGCTGATCTCCGATCCCGACGTGAAAGACTGGCATCACAAGCTGGTCCTGAGAACGCTGATCAAAAATAATCAGCACAAGCTGGCTCTGATGTACCTGCGCATAAGAAAGCCTCCTCTGTCGTCGGTTCAAGATCAAAGCACGTTGATCGACCTGTCGGTGGAACATGGTCTAGTCCAGTCGGCCTTTCATCACAGGCCGCAGACACATTACGCGCAGCTGCTCATGTGTTTCTTCCACTCGTGTAAAGCTTACGACAGGCTGACCGACGTGTTGCATCTAGCCCTGGACACCGAGGAGGAGGAGATGTTCGACAAGTTCCTGGAGGAGAGCAAGTCCGAGGATGTGAGGCTGTTGTACCATTTACAACGGTGTCGCTACATGGAAGCGAACAGCGGCAGTTTCGCCGCTGTCCGATTCAATCCTGCCACGAAAAACGATCACATGGACATGTTGAACGCTTACAACGCGACATTGCCGAACATCATGAAGAAGTTCTCGATGAACATGAGTAAATCCGTCTCGGAGACTGGGACGGAGCCCAGGTATCCGAGACCGATGACGTACAACAAGAACTGCGAACGAGCAACGAGCATCTACGAGACGGTGATCAAGAAAGCCAAGGAGACCTTCCACAGGGAAGAGAAGGCTGTGATCCCGTTCATCACTGCCCCGTGCACCACGCTCAAATCGGTCGAAGAACAGATCGACATCGACTGCGTCATGTCTCCGAAAGTGATGCAGGAGATACATAGGAAACGGACGTTGGACGAGGTGCAGGAGGACGACAGCGGTAAGAGTACACCGGAGAGGGTGAAGCGCAGAAAACTGGTGGACGATGGGGATGCGGCAATGTACGCAGCGTTCAGCACACCGTTGGTGAAACGCAAGGTGTCTCACAGGGGCACTTGCGTCGAGACGCCTCATTCTATCCTGAAGATCAGGCAGCTTATAAGGAACTCGACGTCGCCGAGTCTCGCCTCCGTGCCAGCGGAAGTCACCCACAGTAGCTCGGCAGACATCGATAAAGAGAAGAAGATCAACAGACAGATACGGTTCAACATCTCGAAGAAGAACAACAGCAACGACGAGATCAGCGTAGAGGATCATTCGGTTGAGATGCACACATCGGGGAGAAGCGAGGAGGCGCTCGTCAGCTCGTTGGAGGCCGACAAGTCTCTGATGGAGAGCGCGGTCTTGTCGGAGGGCAGCATCAATTGCACGAACATCTACGCTGCTCGTCCCAGGCCAAGCATCGGGAGATCTCACCTGCAGGCTTCCCCGTTCCGGGATTCGAGTAGAAAAAGCTTAGGAAACTCCCACTTGGAAGCGTCAAGCTTGTTGGGAGATTTTGGTGCAACTCCGTCGAAACGTATGTCGCACACATCTAGAATGGGTAGCTCATGGTTCTCCGCTTCCCTTCACTCGCCTGCTGTGCTCACACCGAACAGCAGCTTCGAAATCGGCACTCCTCTGAGAAGATCTAGCGTACTCCCCTCGCAATTAGCTTCCATGCATAATTCTACCAACGTCTCGACAGCTTCGGAGAGGCTAGAGACACCATGCAGGAACAGTGAAGAAGCGATGAACATCGAGGAGGAGGAGGAGGAAGAAGAAGAAGGTATACTGAACTCGTCTTCGAGCGTACAAATGATGTCGCCGACTATACCGAAGTCGAATTACTTCAAGTTCAACGACAGCGACATGTCGAGCCGACACAAGAACGGAGGCATTTCTAAGGATCAAGAGGAGATGCCGATGAACGTTAGTTACACCGAGGACAAGGAAGATGTGACCAAGGATGACGAGTTCGAAAGCTTCTCGAACGCGTTCGATAACAGTTCCACGCCGAAGTCGTGCGACGAGGTCGACAACGACGCGCAGGAGCAGCGTATAGACGACTTGAAGAACGGCGACCACTTCGACATCACCGACGACGAGTCCAACTACGCCGAGGACATGGTTTTAGCTCTCGAAGAAACTACCGAAGTGATCGAGACGGTGTCCCGGACGACGCAGATTTGCCGAGACAGCCAGTACGACGCGTCAAACATCACCGACGACGAGTCCGACGCGAGCGTTGCAGCAGACCCCAGGAAGAACGTTGATGAGCACCTCGACAACAATAATTCCATGTCCGAAGCAGCGGATAAAACTCCGCCCAAGGACGTCGAGGATGAAGCTTCGTCGCTGAACGACAGCGTCACCTCGAGGATGACTAGATCCAGAAGAGCCTCGTCGATAACAAAAGAGTTAAAATCATCTGTAGTCGGTTCTCCTTCGAAGGTGGTCCCGAAGACGCCCCTGAGATCGAGGAGAGCAAGCTCTTTGATGAAAGAGGTGCTGATCGCGTCGATCGCCGCTGCAGACGAAGGGATCAAGCGTACGGGATCGTCGGGGTCGGAGGAATCGTCTGTCACCTCTTCTCCGAGTAAATCGAGAGGTCGTAGAGCTTCGATGGTCGCGAAGGATGTTTCCGTCGTGGAGGAACAAGTTGAAGAAGACGTGGAGGTTTCTACGCCGAAGAAGACGAGGGGTAGGAGAGCGTCTTCGGTGGCGAAGGACGTTTCCCTCGTGGAGGATCATGGAGAGGAAGACGCGTTGATATCGACGCCAAAGAGAACGAGGAGCAGGAGAGCGTCTTCGATAGCGAAGGATGTTTCTCCTGTGGGGAAACAGGTGGAAGAGGTCTCGCCGAGTACTCCGAGGAAAACGAGGGGTAGAAGAACGTCGCTGGTAGCAAAGAATATTCTCGGAGAAGAAGAGAGGGAAGAAGAGTTTCCAGGGTCTGCTTCGTCAAAGAAGACTAGAGGTAGAAGAGCGTCGTCCGTGGCGAAGGACGTTACTCATATGGGAGAAGAAGGGGAGGAAGAGTTATCAGCCGTTGCCACTCCGAAGAAGACCAGAGGTAAAAGAGCTTCGTCCGTGGCGAAGGATATTCATTCTGTGGAGGAAGAGGGCGAGGAGGACTCCTCGAACGTTTCTCCGTCAAGAAGAACTAGAGGTAGGAAAGCATCCTCCAAGGATGTTGCTCCTGTGGAGGAGCAGGAGGAAGTCAGGACTTCGGTGAGGAGGAACACGAGACGGGCTGCCTCCGTGCAGAAGGAAGTGCCAGAGTCGAGGAAGCTCAGCAGGACTTCGTCTTCCTCGAGCATAGTGGTTGAAAATGATGAAGAGAAGTCGGAGACCAAGGGCTCGAAGACTAGAGGCGCGGGAGCAAGCAATAGGTCGAAGACGAGCGAAGAGGCAGCCGAAGAGAAGAGTATTGTTAAGTCGCTCGGGAGGAGACGCGGTAGTTCTGTGCCTAAAGAAACTATGGACACTGTTAGGACACGGAGAGCGAACAGCGTTGCGAAGGAGGTCATCCCGGAGGAGGACTTCTCACCTCCGTTGGATGTATCGAGAGGAAGACACGTGGTAGCAACGGTGAGCAGTCCAGCTGGGAATACCAGGAACCGTAGGTCATCGATACAATCGATACCTGAAGAGTTAGAGGAAATATTGAGTGTACCGTTGAAGGAGAGAATGTTCGGTGCGATCAGCAAGAGACAGACCACGTCGGTCCCTAGACAAAGAAGAGCTGCGAGCGTCGAGATTCCGCAGGCAGATACGGTTAAGAGAACTAGGAGTACCCGCAAGAAGGGCACCCTCAAGGAAACTATAGTGGAAGAGGAGGTAACGGAAGTAGAGGTTCAAAATGATCCGAAAGCTAGCAATGTTAGAAGAGGTACCAAAAGGAAGGACACCTCGGTGGATTCTGGTGCTCAGGAGATCCCTGAGGCAGCCTCGAAACCAAGGAAAGGTGGAAGAAGAGCGAGCATGAAGCACGATTCTAGCGAACAATTTTCGTTTTCTCAACCGGACAAAACAAACAATCCGCCATCGGATCAGAAAGGTAGTTCTTGCGATATAGTGTATGCAGTCTTGTTTTATTTGTAGAACGTTAACGATACCGTTTGCAATGTTTCAGCTATTCAAGAAGTGCCGAACTTTGTGTTTTCCCCGCCTCATACCAGGTCGAAGACCGTAGCACCTGATAATCGTACGTGTTTACTTTTCAATTAGTTTCGTTCTGTCTCCTATCTGCTCTGTTTACGACGCGCAACACTCGCGCAAAATACCAACACATCAACTAAGAATCGTGCACTATTCTTTTCTTTTTGTATTAGCATATCGATCACTTCACCGTAGTCGCATACTAATTTCTTCTTTTATTGTTCACGCAGGAGATTAAGCAACGTTAATCCTATTTTGAGTAAGGACAACTCGGAAGAGGAAGAATCACAGCACATTGTACAGAGAAAGTTACAGTTTAAAAACACGGGTAATTACGTTCCGGTTATTGTAAATCATTGTAGGAGAAAATTTGTATTACCTAAAAGATCGAATAGCATGTCGAATTAAATGCAGTTAATAATTTCATTTTCGACCGGTTCTCCAATTTTGATTGAACCATACACCGTCACAGTTTCGTAACATCTAAGGATTACAAACATTTCTTCCCGAAATAATAACGATTTCTTTTTAAACGACTATTATATTTTTGCTGATTTCTTTATACAGTAGAAAACAGAATTTGATACATGGGACCATAAGGGACGAAACGTTGTCACTGAAAGAAACGAGTTTTTCTTTTTGTTATCGAATGTGTTTATCCGTGAAAAATCCTTATTATTATCTTCGAGCTTAAATGTGTATTTTGTGTAGAGCATATTTTTCGAAAAAGGTGTGCGTTGTTGAAAAGATTATTTTGTATAATCTATAAATTTTTGTTCAAGTTGTTTCTATCATTTTATGCATCCTGCATTAAACATACATTTTACACTTACTTTTGTTATTTTCCTTACCGTAGAATCTCGAATCGTGTAGGCAGCTGTATAGAATACAAAACGAAAATTGTTGAAAATCTTTGGAAACGTTTCAACTGAGAGGAAGAGTTATGAGAGTGTATTATATCGAACGAACATCTGATCTTAGTATTTGTATATCGCGAGAATCACTTACTTTTATATACTATTCGTCAAATATATTTGTTACATTATATTAATCATTCTATCTTTTTTTCTCTCTTTCTCTATTTTTCACACACACACACACACACACACACACACAAGCTTATGGAATGTTGAATACAATTACTGTTGTATGGTATATTAACATGCGTATGGGGTTTTCGATGAAAACGTGTATTATAGCTTTGTAAATAATTTATTACAATTTTACATTTATTACAATTTATTACCCATGTATAGATGTATTCATACAATAAATGTAAAAAATAATACTACTTCTATCGAATACAGATTTCCAAACACCATAAATAATATACTGTTTATATTTTAAATACTAAATTGGTATTTAAATAATATTAAAAAGTAAACTGCTCTTATATTTCTTCCGAATATTAATCGTGTTTCGTTGATTAGTAGAAACAGTGTAGAAATTATGCTTCTCAAACTTAAATATTGGGAAATTGTTACAGAGATTATTAACATATATACTTTACTACATCTTTGAGTCTTAACAACTGATTAGAAGCTATTAAGTTATCAAAGTGCCAAGAAGCACTTTGTTAAAGCACACCATTCAAAATTCATTTTTCTTTCATATGGTTAACTCATCGATAATTAACTCATTTGGGTTCAAAGTGAGCGCTAATAATATTATCTTTGGCAGTAAATTATTTCTCGCGCTGCACCTCAAGTACTTGGAAAGAGAATAACTCCCTCTAAAAAGCAAGCACATCTTGTGTTAATAAACCTATTAAACAAAATTTCCTTCGGAGAGAGAGAGCGTGTATATATGTAGATTCGATTAAGCCTGTCTCGATTTAATCGTTTCATATAATTCAGTCTAAATAGTCAATCTTTTGTACATTTCTGTTTGCTTATTTGATTACGTCGCCTTCAAAACTCCGATTGTCTATTTCACTATGCCCTTTTTGCTTCCTCATAAAAATCTTTGTTATCAGCACAATAGATATAATGTATCATCGTATCTTAAATGGATTGTAAATGTACACGATTCAAGGCAGATCTACGATTTAGGACGGTGCGCAACTCGTTATTTCAAATGTTAGACCTTAAACATTCATCGATCTCATTTTACACCGTACCCTTTTTCTCGAAGGCACATTTCTCTTCATACTATGCAAAGTATTGCTTTTACTGGGACCTGTCTCCTTCTATGTTCCCGAGCTTCTTTTCAAAGTTGAACTCTAGGTTTCTACAATATATTATACTAATGATTAATGTTCTCATGGCCACAAAACGTAGTTTCATCGAAAGTACTTGATAAATTCGAACCTTGAAATCGTTTTACTGCTGTTTGCAGCCATCCTTAACTCTACGTTTCTGTTTCTCTTCGTGAACCTGTGATGGGGACTGCATTTGATTTCTTCGTTGTCCTTGTATAGGCATGTAGCATGGTATATCTTCGTTCATAAGCTCCTGGGGTGGTGTAGGTAACGCGTACGTAGGACTGACAGTACTACTTGAGCTACTGGAAGTGTGTCGATGCACATTTCCATTGTACGTGGGATCGATAATCGCAGCCACGTTCGGTACTTCTCGTATACTCTCCACAGGATCGTCCAGTATCTGGATCTCCTCGGGATCCGGATATTCTGGACAATTCAGATTCGGCTGCATCCTACTTTTGCCAGGTGTAGCTTTCAAGTCCAGCTTGTCCGGCCTCTGAGGCTTTTCGGTAACGCTCTGCTCCTCCATGTCTTTCTGAAGTTGCTTCTCCAGCTTTCTCTGTTTTGCTCTTTGCCTGGCCTTCCTAGCCTTCGCTCGTTCCTTCTGCTGCAACATCTTGGCCAATTCTGCATCCTGTGCTTCCATCGCGATCTTCTGATCCAACAGAAATTGTTCGTCCACAGGTCCATCCTGAGTGTCTATAGCATTCTCCTCTTCCTCTTGCTGCAACTTCCTTGCTAGTTCCTTTTATCAATAAATATAATATTAATGAAAGACATCGTTAATGCATTTAAACAAGCAACACTGTACCAGTACCTCGTCCTTTTCCTCTTGAATATGTTTCTCAAGTTCCAACTGAGTCACTTCGTCGTCTAGTCTCAACTGCAATCTCATCTGCTCTTGTAACTCTTTTTCTTTCTGCCTTTCTTCTCGCTCGAGGGTCAGAGCAATCTGCTTTGCCACCATAGCATCTCTTTCCTCTCTGAAAAATCATATATATCGTTGTGAAAAAAAATCAGTGCCATAGCTAGATACAAGAGCTAGATACGGACTGTTGTTGAACGTAGCTTTGATATCTCATCGCTTCCAATTCCTGTTCCACCTTCGCCTTTGGTAGATCTTCTCTGACCTGGGCATTGCGCACTTTGTTGCCGGTGTAGTGTTCCCTGACTGCGAACAACAACACTATGAGATTATTCTGGCAGGAGGAGAGCTTTCGAATATGTTTGATTAAATACCTACTTTCTTCGTCCTGCAAACGGTACGCGAGTGCCCCGTCCTCGTGAACCAACCACTCCCGGCAAACTGCAATAGCATCGAAACGAAGTGGCATTAAATCGCCCACAATCTAATCGCGACGATCGTGATAAAAAGTGACAGTAGATAAATAATTCGTAAACAGCCGTCGTCTTACCTTCGTTTACTCGACCAGCCTTCGGAAGAGAGTCCGAGCTCAACACAGATTTCGCCATCTCGAGTTCAAAGTTGTCTCTCCTTCCGTCGAAGGATCCTCCGCTCCGTGTCGTCCGACTTTCTTGTTTACAACCACCTTACGAGACACATACGTTGTTTTCTCTCCATCTTGAATCGCAGTGAATAGACTCTGTGCGCGTGTTGGTCCTATTCTCTCCGACGGTGTGCATTTCTCTTTTCCCAGTGTGCGTAGGGAACGTTCTCAGCGAGCGTGTGATAGAACCGTGCCTGTGTGCGTGTGCGCGCACACAATCTCGCGATCTTTCATGCGAGAGGTTTCTCTGAAACGTAGCGATGGCTACAAACAACTCGCGAACAGCGGTAAGATATGGTGCAAGATTTCTCCCGCATGCGTGTCTCGAACAGTAATGTATCTATATTATGATTTATGATGACAAGCAGTGGTGCACCCAGTAGGGGGGGGCAGGGGGCCAAGTCCCCCTCCAAGAAAAAGAAAACAATACACTGAAAAATTAGCTAAACCGTAGCTCCTTCCTCTCTGATTTCGATGATTTTTGGATATGTTATATGTAAATCGTTGACAGATATTTTTGCTAAAAAAAAGGTCATTTTGTTCAACTCGTCCCCCCCTCACCCAAGATTAAATCCTGGGTCCGCCACTGATGACGAGGTAGTGTAAATAGCCCTGGGGCAGTTATATTGGCGGGAAAGGACCGATATTTTACGGGGTGTTCAAAGTATCCCATTTTATCGAGAATTTTACTTCACTGGGTCTAAAATTGTCGTACATACGCGAGAAATCTTGAACAATATTTCACCACTGAATTCAATTGTGATATCACCGTGGTTTATATTCTACAACAGTGGTCGGCAAACTCATTAGTCCAAAGATTTCTTCCAAGAGCCAAATTCCTTTACCCAGATAACCAGGGCTGCACGGGGCAGCTATGTCGCGTTTTGGATGCGTTCTGCCGCTAAGCTGCATCGAAAACGTTCCTCGATTCTGCATCGCCGTAAGAGGGCAACACGGTCGCACTAATGTTTCGAATGCCGTACAGGTCTTGTACTAGTGGGGCTCTCGCCGGTGCGGTGAAACAGAGCTGGTCGAACTAAAGTGGATGTTCCACATTAAGATATCGGTAAAGAAAATTTCTATTGAACAAATGTGTAGTAGCAGCAGCAGCACTCTTCTTTTTACCGACAACATTAATATTTATTTCAATTACGTACTGGATACTATTGGGTCGTTTGGAAAGTAACTTCATTTTTCGTGTAGGGATGACAATGCTTCCATTTGTTATTACTAGACTGCGAATCTTTCTGCAAAATAAAAATTCACTACATCGATTGCAAGAAATAGAAACCAAATTGAATGTTAATTATTTCTTCGGGAAAGGAGAAAACGAAATGACTTTCCGAACGACCTAATAGTATGTAGTATGTAATTTAAATAAATATTAATTTATCTGCACAAAGTCTAAATAAAATCAATCTTATCATTTTTACACAAAGAAACATTTCTCAGTTACTTTTAAGGCTCGGTAGGTTTAGAGTATTGAAACGTCGTCATGCAGAAAAAAAGTGTCGTAGATGGGAAAAGAAACTTTATATATTTCGGTTGAAGCGCTTCGGGCTGCCCGAGTGCTTCGAGCTGCCCCGTGGTTTCGTGCTGCCCGGGAGTGACTCGACGTCGTCGGGCGGGTTCGGAAAGAATCGGACAAGTTCGGGCGAGCGAGTTATCGCGATACCCGAGATTCAACTCTGCGTTCCCGCGAACTTGTCCGCTTCTGTCCGAAACTAAATTGAATGTTATCTCTTCCCTTAATGATTTTAATAGAGGAGAAATCATATATTGACATCTTCAATTTTAAGAATTTTCCAACAACAATCAATTTCATCTACTCAATTTTGCTATAAATGCATAATGATCCGCAGTCTATCCATGACACATCAGACGGCCCGAGAGTGGCCCGACTTCGTCGAGTGATTTGAGCAGTTGGTGATTTGAAAATTATAGTCAACACGTGTTGGTCGAGAAAGTGTCGACTTCAAGCTCAATAGTAATGACCTGTTATTAATCTATCCATATAGAACAGCCCCGGGAACGTCACTGAAAGAAATCGTGTCTATCGAGTTGGGTCTGCCTAGTCCCACTACAGCCGCGCGCCTGAAGTCTCAATGTGTTGACTTCGATGGTGCACGCTACGTAGTACATGTATGTGTGGCCGCTAGGGGTGTGCGGGCCGCACGGTTTTCAGACACAGAATCTGGCTGCAGGAGCCTAGCCGTAGCCAAATTCTGTGTCCGAGCGTACCCTCACTCTCTCCAGCCTCGGGAACGGCAGAAATCGAATCTATCAGGTTGTGGGTTTCCCTAGTCCTACCACAGCCGTCGCGCCGAAAAAATTAATTAAATCCTGCTTTTCATTGACAATTATGATACATAACATATTTAAAAAAAATACTGAAGACGATGAAAATAATCGTTAAACATTTGTATCTTTGATATGCGCGATCTTACAGGTCTCACAAGGTTCCACTTCCTAACAAGTAAGGATCTTTTCGGTGAACCTTCCACTATGTAACGTGACAAATATTATTTCCAAGTGGGTCCGGGTCTTCAAGATATTGTTATCTGAAGGCATCCGCGTCGCGTTATCCTGTCCGCGCTCGGACGCAATACAGCAGAATTGTGAGCGATCGTTAGACAATACCGCGATCGAAATATGTTTCTCGCGAACAATTGCTGAATGATCTGATCGTGGCTTCGCGTTTCCGCAATTCGAAAAGATCGGCAGAGCAACCAAACATAACGATTTAAAAAAATACAGGACGTCAAGTAGTATAAAAATGTCAAGGATCACTACGACTGCTAATGTTTTTGACAATGATGTACCACAATAAAAAATTCTGAAAAAAAATTGACAACACTGCCTGTTATAGTAATTTATCAGGGAAACAAACACTAGAATGGCATGTTTTCATATTTTGGAGAAAAAAATATTTTTCCGTATTTTTTGGGGGGGTTTTTCATTTTTTACGACCACAGTTTGGAACAAAAAAATCTGAAAAAATTCTCAAAAATGCGTCTTACGATACAAAATATGTCACATTTTTTTCAGATTTTTAAAGCGCATTGAGACCGGAAAATGCGCAGAAGAGCGCAAAATCTAATTTACCCAGTAACTACCCTTACGGGTAATTTAGGGGGTTGAATTTTTGCTCAGAGGGGTTTTTCTTGGTCAGCTTTCGAATGGTTCAATAACCACTGAAAAACCTCCAAGGGCAGTTTTGATGATCTTATTCAGCTAGGCCCTTTAAATCACTCTGACGGCTCATCGAAAAAGACGTAGAAAAAGAATTAGCTTAAATTTTTCGGCTCCATACAGTTAATGGTCGAGATTGAAAAAATAATTTTGCAATAGCCCAATGCTTTCCGAATAAAACCACCGAAAAAAGTGTAGCTCAATCGGATTTCAAAAAAAAAAAATGATTTCATTAGTTTTGTTGACAAAAAATTCGAGTTTTTGCAAAATACTGAGGTGGTAGACAAATTTTGAGACGAGATTTGAAATAAGCGTGGAAGAATCTACGGGAAATGATGTACAGCATGTTGCAAAAAAAGCTTTTCCATTCGTGGTATTGTGAAAATCATAGTTTTACTGAAATTGTGCTGGTTTAACGAATTTTGTCGAGGTTAAAAAACGTTCGTACTATAATCTCCCTACTTTCCCCATATTCTGCAAAGTTTGAGCTTTAATTTAAAAAAAAAATCATCGTTCTATCTCTTTTCTATCGAAAGTTCTTTGATTTTAACACAGAATTCGTCGGGTTGGCGACCCGGCGGTGAGAATCCTTGCAGCGACCCGTGCAGCGACCCAAAAGCTGCACGGGTCGCTGCACGGGTCGCTGCAAGGACCGCTTCCTGGATCGCGACGGAATGCATAAAAAAGTTTGTCGGTACTGACGACCAGTCGTGGACCCGCTAGGGGACTCATCGGTAAAGCTACCCAGCAGGCCCTACCTGAGACGCTCCGATATCGTTAGACGGTTTAAAATTGTATATATAGAAATCGGTGACGGATCAGGTAGCAGCGAGAAAGGTCTTTGCATGACTGTCTGTCCATCTTGTGGCGAGTGTAGGAAATTAGCTGCCACAAAAGATTACAAATTTCAATAATTTATTTCATTTGTATCGAAAGTTCTTTCGATAGAAGAAGAGAGCGAGTTATCGCGATATCGGAGATTCGACTCTGCGTTCGCTCGAACTTGTCCGCTTCTCTCCGAACGCTTCCGATGGAGTGGAGTCACGCTCGGGGCACCCGCCCGATGTGTCACGGATAGACTGCGGATCTTTGTGCAAATTAAAAAATGTCGGCGTCGATTACAAGAAATAGAAACTAAATTGAATGGCATCTCTTCCCTTAATGATTTTAATAGAGGAGAAATTATATACTGACGCCTTTGTTTCGACATCGCGGCATAATACGTCCATGAGAACGAAGCGGTTAATTAGATACTTTTCTATCCGAAGTTTCGGATAGATTTGTAACTAGTATCTGCATTTAACCCTTAGCGGTCGAGTGGCGCCTCTGCGACGCCACTAAAAATTGGTGTACTATTATTTAAATAATTGTTTACACTATCAGATATGCCGGTATCTAACCAATTACTACACATTTAAGTATTGTATGAGGTATTATATCAATTTCATATTTATCAAATTTAAATCGTGGGCAAGTCCATGGGAAATGAAACGTTCTAGACTTCAATCATAGAATATAAAATAACTTCCCTATAAATCGGGAAGTTAATAATTAAGGTCACCTCCATCTTTCAAGTGCTAACACACACTTTTTACTCCGTCATATTCTAACTGGTGTTAAGACAAATTGAACGACCTATGATTATATAACATTAAACCTTCAAAGTACACCTGTTCCAAAGTACGCGCTCCCGACCCTATCGGGGCCCATTTGACCACATAAGTAGTGTACGTCGTGATTTTTGTACGTTACATTGTTTTCATACAGTCGGGATCGAGAATTTTGCTAGTACGTTATTTGAAATCGTTTCACTTCAGTTTGTGCGATTAACGTAGATTACGTGCACCAGATGAGATACATTTATATAGAATCGTCACGTCGATTTCATTTTGCTGTGATGTCTCCGAAAAGATTGAATATATCTCGATCGCCGCGAAAATCGCGGAGTCACTTAATTCTTAAACAGAAGCAGACATTCCAACGATTCGTTAAGCATTTTCACCACGCAGAGACAAAATTAATTTAATTAATTCAAAATTGTATTTTTAGTTAACACCTAATTATTTATTTTACACAGTATTTTTAGTAAGTTTTTTAGTGTTTTTGATGCTTGGCCAGCTTTTCGGCGTTTCGAAACACCGTTTGTCGAAACCTGTTGCTTCGAATACAATTTGTAACAATTATTTTTATATCGAAAAGGTCTGCGTACTCCGATTTTGATGAAAATTCAATATGTTACAGATTTCGACATTTTGAACAACTTTTTCATTTTTCAATGTAGGGTGGTCGCTTGTAGTTTGTAAGATATTTGCAAAAAACAATCGCGAATACTGGCAACGTAAGCCTGTCCCGGTGCGGCGTTTGTTTACATTTTGACGTTGTAGAGATGAGAGAGAATACGGAGGGGTTGGGGGCGGGAAGGGAAATTCTACCCATGATTGTCGTATAGCGTGTCGAAGTTCTTCTTTTCTACTCGGCTCGGTCGGCGCGGTGGACACAGCCATAAATCAGAAAAGCAAGTCCCCCTTGTAAATTGTCCCGCCAGAGACCGGCGTTTAGACAACTCACAAAGGTTTACTGTAGTTGGCTTATTTTCGTAAAGAATTTTTAGCGGTTTTACACCGATATACGTGGTCGTCGGGTTACCCGGCCGTGTTTATTGCATTACTATTGTGCTTAGAGCTCGAGGCTCGAGCTGGCTTAAGCAATTAAACGTTTCTTCTGACCTACAATATTTTCGTTCTCCATGATTTTTTAAATTTGATAAATATGAAATTGATATAATACCTCATACAATACTTAAATGTGTAGTAATTGGTTAGATACCGGCATATCTGATAGTGTAAACAATTATTTAAATAATAGTACACCAATTTTTAGTGGCGTCGCAGAGGCGCCACTCGACCGCTAAGGGTTAAATGCAGATACTAGTTACAAATCTATCCGAAACTTCGGATAGAAAAGTATCTAATTAACCGCTTCGTTCTCATGGACGTATTATGCCGCGATGTCGAAACAAAGGCGTCAGTATATAATTTCTCCTCTATTAAAATCATTAAGGGAAGAGATGCCATTCAATTTAGTTTCTATTTCTTGTAATCGACGCCGACATTTTTTAATTTGCACAAAGATCCGCAGTCTATCCGTGACACATCGGGCGGGTGCCCCGAGCGTGACTCCACTCCATCGGAAGCGTTCGGAGAGAAGCGGACAAGTTCGAGCGAACGCAGAGTCGAATCTCCGATATCGCGATAACTCGCTCTCTTCTTCTATCGAAAGAACTTTCGATACAAATGAAATAAATTATTGAAATTTGTAATCTTTTGTGGCAGCTAATTTCCTACACTCGCCACAAGATGGACAGACAGTCATGCAAAGACCTTTCTCGCTGCTACCTGATCCGTCACCGATTTCTATATATACAATTTTAAACCGTCTAACGATATCGGAGCGTCTCAGGTAGGGCCTGCTGGGTAGCTTTACCGATGAGTCCCCTAGCGGGTCCACGACTGGTCGTCAGTACCGACAAACTTTTTTATGCATTCCGTCGCGATCCAGGAAGCGGTCCTTGCAGCGACCCGTGCAGCGACCCGTGCAGCTTTTGGGTCGCTGCTCGGGTCGCTGCAAGGATTCTCACCGCCGGGTCGCCAACCCGACGAATTCTGTGTTAAAATCAAAGAACTTTCGATAGAAAAGAGATAGAACGATGATTTTTTTTTTAAATTAAAGCTCAAACTTTGCAGAATATGGGGAAAGTAGGGAGATTATAGTACGAACGTTTTTTAACCTCGACAAAATTCGTTAAACCAGCACAATTTCAGTAAAACTATGATTTTCACAATACCACGAATGGAAAAGCTTTTTTTGCAACATGCTGTACATCATTTCCCGTAGATTCTTCCACGCTTATTTCAAATCTCGTCTCAAAATTTGTCTACCACCTCAGTATTTTGCAAAAACTCGAATTTTTTGTCAACAAAACTAATGAAATCATTTTTTTTTTTTGAAATCCGATTGAGCTACACTTTTTTCGGTGGTTTTATTCGGAAAGCATTGGGCTATTGCAAAATTATTTTTTCAATCTCGACCATTAACTGTATGGAGCCGAAAAATTTAAGCTAATTCTTTTTCTACGTCTTTTTCGATGAGCCGTCAGAGTGATTTAAAGGGCCTAGCTGAATAAGATCATCAAAACTGCCCTTGGAGGTTTTTCAGTGGTTATTGAACCATTCGAAAGCTGACCAAGAAAAACCCCTCTGAGCAAAAATTCAACCCCCTAAATTACCCGTAAGGGTAGTTACTGGGTAAATTAGATTTTGCGCTCTTCTGCGCATTTTCCGGTCTCAATGCGCTTTAAAAATCTGAAAAAAATGTGACATATTTTGTATCGTAAGACGCATTTTTGAGAATTTTTTCAGATTTTTTTGTTCCAAACTGTGGTCGTAAAAAATGAAAAACCCCCCCAAAAAATACGGAAAAATATTTTTTTCTCCAAAATATGAAAACATGCCATTCTAGTGTTTGTTTCCCTGATAAATTACTATAACAGGCAGTGTTGTCAATTTTTTTTCAGAATTTTTTATTGTGGTACATCATTGTCAAAAACATTAGCAGTCGTAGTGATCCTTGACATTTTTATACTACTTGACGTCCTGTATTTTTTTAAATCGTTATGTTTGGTTGCTCTGCCGATCTTTTCGAATTGCGGAAACGCGAAGCCACGATCAGATCATTCAGCAATTGTTCGCGAGAAACATATTTCGATCGCGGTATTGTCTAACGATCGCTCACAATTCTGCTGTATTGCGTCCGAGCGCGGACAGGATAACGCGACGCGGATGCCTTCAGATAACAATATCTTGAAGACCCGGACCCACTTGGAAATAATATTTGTCACGTTACATAGTGGAAGGTTCACCGAAAAGATCCTTACTTGTTAGGAAGTGGAACCTTGTGAGACCTGTAAGATCGCGCATATCAAAGATACAAATGTTTAACGATTATTTTCATCGTCTTCAGTATTTTTTTTAAATATGTTATGTATCATAATTGTCAATGAAAAGCAGGATTTAATTAATTTTTTCGGCGCGACGGCTGTGGTAGGACTAGGGAAACCCACAACCTGATAGATTCGATTTCTGCCGTTCCCGAGGCTGGAGAGAGTGAGGGTACGCTCGGACACAGAATTTGGCTACGGCTAGGCTCCTGCAGCCAGATTCTGTGTCTGAAAACCGTGCGGCCCGCACACCCCTAGCGGCCACACATACATGTACTACGTAGCGTGCACCATCGAAGTCAACACATTGAGACTTCAGGCGCGCGGCTGTAGTGGGACTAGGCAGACCCAACTCGATAGACACGATTTCTTTCAGTGACGTTCCCGGGGCTGTTCTATATGGATAGATTAATAACAGGTCATTACTATTGAGCTTGAAGTCGACACTTTCTCGACCAACACGTGTTGACTATAATTTTCAAATCACCAACTGCTCAAATCACTCGACGAAGTCGGGCCACTCTCGGGCCGTCTGATGTGTCATGGATAGACTGCGGATCATTATGCATTTATAGCAAAATTGAGTAGATGAAATTGATTGTTGTTGGAAAATTCTTAAAATTGAAGATGTCAATATATGATTTCTCCTCTATTAAAATCATTAAGGGAAGAGATAACATTCAATTTAGTTTCGGACAGAAGCGGACAAGTTCGCGGGAACGCAGAGTTGAATCTCGGGTATCGCGATAACTCGCTCGCCCGAACTTGTCCGATTCTTTCCGAACCCGCCCGACGACGTCGAGTCACTCCCGGGCAGCACGAAACCACGGGGCAGCTCGAAGCACTCGGGCAGCCCGAAGCGCTTCAACCGAAATATATAAAGTTTCTTTTCCCATCTACGACACTTTTTTTCTGCATGACGACGTTTCAATACTCTAAACCTACCGAGCCTTAAAAGTAACTGAGAAATGTTTCTTTGTGTAAAAATGATAAGATTGATTTTATTTAGACTTTGTGCAGATAAATTAATATTTATTTAAATTACATACTACATACTATTAGGTCGTTCGGAAAGTCATTTCGTTTTCTCCTTTCCCGAAGAAATAATTAACATTCAATTTGGTTTCTATTTCTTGCAATCGATGTAGTGAATTTTTATTTTGCAGAAAGATTCGCAGTCTAGTAATAACAAATGGAAGCATTGTCATCCCTACACGAAAAATAAAGTTACTTTCCAAACGACCCAATAGTATCCAGTATGTAATTGAAATAAATATTAACGTTGTCGGTAAAAAGAAGAGTGCTCCTGCTGCTACTACACTTTGTTCAATAGACATTTACTTTACCGACATCTACCACATTGGCGCAACCTGCTCTTGTACGGCATTTGACACATTAATGCGACCGTGTTGCCCTCTTACGGCGATGCAGTATCGAGGACCGTTTTCGATGCAGCTTAGCGGCACAGCGCATCCAAAACGCGACATAGCTGCCGCGCAGTACAGGAGCAGTATTGGTGCAGCTGGTTATCTGGGTACAAGAACCCAGTTTTTAAAAGTCGGTTCAAACTAGGTACATTGAATGAATTAAAATAATATGAGTTTATTTTAAACACGTCATTTGCGGAAGAGCCGCACTCACGTAGCCAAAGAGCCGCAGTTTGCCGAACACTGTTCTCCAAAAATTTGTAAATTTGTAATTTTCGCTTATACCCAACGCTCTTCATACGCCGCGTTCAATGTGTAGTCATAGTAGTAGTTGTTCTAGTAAAGGTAGTACGTCTCATAGTAAGGGAACGTACTCACGCCGAACGTTAGTCAAGTGGATAGTAGAGACCCTTTTAGAAATGCAGCTCCTCACTGCGACTGAATGTACAATTTGCTTGAAGAATTTCGATGGGCGTGCAAAGGATACTGTAGACATAAGAATTCAATTTGCATATGTTTCCACTTGTTCGTTATGTGTTTAACGACAGTATTATAATGATTGTTAACATCTCGGTAAATATGGAGCGACGAGCTATATTATAGTTCCTTCAATAATTAACACTAATGGTCGACGATAGGAGACGGGACGCGTTTAAATCTCGTCTTTTTGCCATTTTATCTATGTTAACGAACGTATCATTTGAATTCGAATATATTTCAGCTTACATTTTTAGCTATGTTAATCAGAGAGGATCTCTGTGTCATTTAAATTTATGTAAAAGAAAATTGATTCACAAATAAGATTCAAACGGATTCGACTACACATATTATATATATGGTTGTAACGAAATCTTTTTGAATTAGATTAAATGTATTCTTGTTACAATGATTTTCTATTCAATTTTTCCTTTCAAACAATAAAACACGAAAAGCGCATGCACCGGACCACCGACGAGATACTGTTAAAGACTGCCAGCCTTACGGGACTACGTGTCCCGGGAAAATTTTCGGTGTTCTCTTACGCCCTCTGGGATTTATTTTCACTGGAGTGAGAAACAGAAGCACCGACGACATTTCGTCGGTGCAGAAGACCACTGAGGAGAGATTCTCGTCGCGACGCGTCGGTGAGAAGACAAATCATCACGAAACCTTATGGATTATCATCAAATGTTATATTCTCCGCCATATTTCAGACGATGTTTTGGTGTTGATTTTTGAGGTTTCAAATATTAAAAGTAAAACTCGAGAACAAAAGATTCCTAGAAATATTGTACATAAGAAAGTACTGAAGCATAATTTTAGGAAAATCTAGAATCACTATTCAAATTACATATCAGATACCTGAATTTTTAATTTAAAAATATTTCATAAATGAACATTATTTCCCTACACTTTTTTTCTACATGAATGTTCCAAGAATCAATCTGTGGAAACAGAAATATCTAGAAAAATGGAATACCTTTTACTTGACATATTGTTCCTGTAATTAATATGTTTAAAAAGTTTCAGCTTCAACTTTAATAACAAATTAATATATTCAAATACAATTGGAGGTAGTTTTAGAAACTACGTTTTGTTATGAATAATATTCTAGGGATACATATTGCCGATCTTATGCACACTCTGATTTTTGGAGTTTTTTTCATTAGACGACACACTGTGCGACGTGGAAAACATTTGTGGAAAAATAGCGGTAGTCCTCAGTGGACGTGCCCAAAGCTTGTCCCCACATTTCGTTCCGCTTAGCCTCTTCGCAAAGAAAACATATATACATACATATACAACCGTCCCCTTGCGAAGAGGGAAAGTGTAGGAACGTCTAGAAATTCGAATTGCTGACAAATATAATATATTTGTAGGAGCAGAAATAGACAAGTTTTTATTGAAATAAAAATTTCAAATAGCGAATAAGAGATAAAAAAATCATTTGTCACGCGTCAAATAAAAATAATTTTGGTTATCTCTATTCAACGCATGAAGAATATTGTTTTATTCTATAAAAATGTATCTTTTGTCGTTGGTTAAACTTTTCATTTTCATCTGTATCTTTATTGGATGGTTTATTCGATTTCAAATAATCTTCTGAGTCGCGTTCGAATGCTGTAGGAAGGACCGAGCACCCGAGCAGTCAAAGAATGGAGCGCGCGTTACAATGTATGTACGTTTAGTATCGCCCAATAACCAAAGCAGGGATCGAATAAATCTGTGGATTCTTTTAAATCGTAGTTCTGTTTGGGCTTTTTAACTTTCCTATCATTTCATTTTTGGTTTAATTTAACTTTCCACATTAATATATATTGACTCTGTTGTAAAAGTTTATTTCAAATAGTTAGTTCTCCGATTAAAAAAGGTACTAATGATATGTTGCTATTGCAAAAACATAATCAATGCTGTTTTTCAATTTCTATAAAAAATCTGCATTTGTCGAGTTGTACGTGTTTTTCATTTTTTGTAAATGACATTTTGAAAAAAAAATCGGAAGAAATCTCAAATGTCAATACAGTATTTTATCAATAATTATCCCCAACACAGGTCTCCCAGAGATTATCCGCCAGGGATACTATTTTTTGAATTTTGCTGAACGTAGAAAAGGACAGCGGAGCTCGAGAAGCCTCGGTCGCCGAGGTATGAAACATTGAAGCATGATACTGATCGGACCGGGTATATTCGTGTGAACCACTACTAGTGCGACGCGGAGAATCGCAGTCGCTTCGGCCTGCTTCAGCTTGCTTTAGCCGTGCGCGGTCTCTCTTTATACGCGCTGTCCTTTTTTACGTTCGGCTCGGTCTTTTAATTTCGATATTTGCTTGTGCAACGCACGACAAAAGTTTCGGGCGCAAAGGATAGCGTCGGAAAAGAATCAGAGACGCGAAGAATCCTTATTTTAATGATGTGTAAAACCGATTTTTAAAAAATTACAATTCGTAGGAATTACATGAAAAAATACAATAACTTCCCTATAAATCGGGAAGTTAATAAAAGACACTTTTTAAAAATTTTCTATTTGAATCCGCAATGAAAATTTAAAATATGTGTCTTTACATCTACATTAATGATACACTACTGAAAAATTCATCAAAATCGATTGACGCAGAAGAAAACAAAATGCATTAAAAGCAGGAATTTAAAAGCGTGATGATGTTATAACTGTTACGAGAATATCTGTTCTATATCGTCATCGGCTACGGTTTTGTTTCTGTCATTTTGTATTCCGAATTATCTTTGGCTTTATATATTTATTATTTAAGTAGTTATTTATTGTTATTTCTAATATAAACAATTTTTATACAAATAAATTTTAAAGATCTGTTTCTATAATCTTTATTTAAATTATTATTCCAATAATTTCTTGTTAAAATAAGTGTTTAAATAAATTATTATGGGGATAATAATTCAAATAATAAATATAGAAACAATTTATAAAATTCATTTCTTTGAACAATTATTTCAATAATAAATTGTTATTGAAATAGTAACTAAAATAATGAATATAGAAACAAATTTCTATACATTATAAATTTGTTTATTTAAACAATTATTTTAACAATACATTAGTATTGAAATAGTAATTTCAAAAATGTATATAGAAACAAATTATTAAAATTAATGTATTTCTTTAAAAATTGTTTGAATTATAAATAACAATAAATAACGATTATTACAAAATACCTTTCGTATACGAACCATTGATTTATAAATATCGCAATATTTCTTAAATTAATTTTAAATTGCAATACTTTTTTAGAATATTTCGTGGTAATTACTTTCATTTTTCATACAATCTATACACTGACGATTATAAAGCAATAATTACAATGGTGAACAATAAGGGAAATAAGAAAGCAATAAGAGTGCGTAATGAAATTATACAATAAAAAGTAATGTTTTTCTAAGAATTAGAGAATGGGTAATGTCAGCATTCTACATTTAATTATTACGTGCGGTACTAAATCTATTTACCTAAGACCTAAGCCACTGACGCAGTTTCGCGTGGTTCACGAACAAATGATCTAATTAGGTAGAGAGCGCTGAACCACCAACTGAATCTCGTCGGTGGTGGAACTTTTAGCGATGTGGTCTTTCAGGTCACTGTAAGTTCCACCGTTACCACCCCGCCCATTGCGCCCACTTAGCCTGCCGCGGGATAACACGGGCGGTGGCAGTCTTTAACAGTAACTCGTCGGTGACCGGACTAAATGATTTTTACCGTTTCCATCGTAATTCACAGTGTAAATATCGGCAAGAATTATTCAGCACTATTTTGGCATAGTGACGCCATCGGTGGCGGAACGCTGAAACTGTACGACAAATATTACCGATACAGGAGACAATAAATAGCGGGAAAGACAAAAGAAGAACAGTAGAAAGGCTTATTGAATTTTAAGTAAATCAACGAAGAGTTTTCTTAAATAATATTTATTCTTATTTTAAAATATATGCGCAACAGCTTAGGTGTTATTCACAATTAGGTATCTCATCCTTTCACTTCTTTTTGTTTGATTTACAAGTATGTAATACAAGACAATATACAGATATATATAGATACACGTTTACATCGTGCGTGACAGAAACTTGTATCTGTATATATATCTGTACAATTCGCAATGAGGTAAATCTAAATTATCAAAGATATTACGACTGACGAAAGTCCGTAAGAATTGAATTCGAAATTGCCTAACTAATCGGCCTTCCGGTTTATCGTTAAGAATCTAACACGAGTAGATCACAGATCGTAGAACGTCGATTTGATTTGTTTTAACTGCGGGGATGAGGGGCGAGAAATACCTAGCGTAATTAATTAATCTATTATCTTTATCATTTATACCGGTAATCCTTTTTTTCCCTTCGTTTAAATTACATTTCATAGATTCTTGCAGACACGACGATGTTAAACGGTCGATCCACGGAAGTGAAACATAGTCTCTTCGTCTAATCAAATATACTTTAACGATCGCTCTCACATTCGACGACGTTAACACGTTCTATGCGGATTTCCTTTTCGATTGATACGTTAATGTTAAGTAACATCGTAGTGTCTAAACTTTGGTGTTACTATCACGAACATCCAGCGAAACCGCAACGAACATGTTAAGGCGGTCCCCATTGTTACTCGTAAAATATAGATTTACAAATACAGATTGTTTGTTCGGTTTCTCTGCTGTGTTTTTGTGCGATCACGTAACCATCTCGGGTTAAGTCCGCCGCAAACGAGTGGTCGTAACAGGTGGAAACGGTGGCCACCCGCAAATAGAGGTCGAAACAGACGTATCGTTTTATTTCTAAAAAAGATCCTGACATTTAAGGGCGTAGTGGTTTTCCAGGATTGCAAGATGGGGATTTTCAGTACTTAAAAGCGCTAGATAAAAAATCACTCTATGCCGCAGTCGCCCTAAAAACTCCTACTTTTACGTTTACGGGATAAACTGCGGATGTTGATGCAATTTTTAATTTTAGCAGGAAAATTTCAAGAAAGTGGGAACAAATAAAATCTTATTTTCAGTGGTAGCCTTTACAGATCCGACATAAGTAAAGATCGTATTAAATTCTGTGGAATTATATATTCTAGCAAAAATGAGAAGACGCATCCCACACCCTTGCAATCCTGGAAACGAGTCCATCCCCTTAACACTTTCACTACTGACTGTGTCGAAGCCCGTCGCTTTTCGTCAGATTTGTTCGAGAGCGTAGCGAACGTGTTATAATGTCGTTCAGGACCTCGGGGCCGGAGAAAGTATACGAATTGCATTGCGATTGTGACAGTAGCTGCTAAATCGGAGAAGATCATGGAATGTGTTGAAACGGAAGAGTGCTCGCGAGCTGAACATGATCTTAGGCCGGACGAGTAAAAAAATCCCCGCGAACGAAAACGAAAGACTCGCTGCGTCGTGTGCACTCTCTATAAACTTTTCTCGTTCGAATTTCTCTCTATTTCCCAAATCTCACCCTTCCTTCCCACAATTCCCGCCTGTATAGAACAAGATCGATACTCGACATATATATCCGTAGCAACATTAAAAATCTATGACGACAACAATCGATGAGGATAGTCTGTGGTGCACGAGATGTGTAGTTTATAAAAAAACCAAAAGTGTATTGAGCTGCGAATGCCCACGACGGATTCCTGAATGTTTCTCATAATTTCTGTGCACTCGGACAACGACGAACACCTTGGAACACTATTCATAATCGACTACAAACACCTCTCGCGTATATTGACCGATAGAACGCGAGGTCCAGTCGACTATAACAGCCTTCTCGAATGTTCACGTTTGTCCGGTGCACGTATATATACACACAAGCTAATTATATTACATATACAACGTATGTATGTACATTAAACTATGATTAGGATGGTTGAATTGATATTTTCGGCCAGGACGCAGGCCATAAGCGCGCGTGTCTCGTTGTCCGTCGACGGTGTCCGAGGATTCAAGGTCTCCCGTGACCTTGATCCACTCTTCAGACCAAGGGAAACCGTACTTCTGAATTTACCTTGGAAATTCAAGTGGAACGAACCCTGATGCCTCGGACAGGCTCGCATGTCTTTACCGGTATACTTCTCTCTCTCTTTCTCTCTGATTTATATACACAATCAACCGTTCTCCGAGAACAGAGAAAACCTAACCGCGAGACTATACAACCGGTACATCTTCCCCTTGTATCTCTGTCTGTCGTTCACCTTATTACAAAAATATATATTGACCATCTGAACCGGCTACGGGTAGCGTGTCAGGTCATCATCGTGAGATAATACGTGATCTCGATTTGGACGCCGATAAAATTGCTTCTCGCTGATGATGATGCGTAACGAAAGAAAAACGTTTCCGACGCGTGAACAGATCAGAACGTGTACAGATATACATAGAGCAGAGAATTGAATCGATTAAGCGTGGCAGGCAGGCAGGCGTTCGCAATTGTTCACTATTCAAGTTAAAAGTAGTGTGCAGCGTTCTATTGTGGATTGGACAAGAGCAGCGCCTGATCGTGTAACCCTCTGCACTCGGATTTACTTTCAATCTAGAACCAAATTCTTTTTATTCTATGTACATGAAACCGATCCGTATACCACGTACAATATTGAAATGTTTAGTAACTTATTAAGTACTAATTTAATCGTGTACAAACTAGTTTGAATAATGGTATAACAATTTTTGGTGGCGCCTCAGAGTCGCCATTCGAGTGCAGAGAGTTATCTTCGAAATGGAACACAATAGTTTGGTAAAGAGACAAACAAACGAATGGCAGTCGCGACTAGAAGAAGAATTCGGAAACGAGCAGGCTACGTGCGTCAGCCCGGGCTCTGGGAACACGGTACGATCTCTGTCGGTGCGAGGACCGACGAAAGTATCTTTCGCAAAAATTGTAGCGACGGTGTGCTAGAAAAATAGTCGAGCTCTCGGAAAAATGCGTGTATCGTTCCGTCGAAGATTCAAGGCGAGATATAAAAAGTAGAAAAAGTAAGATGCAGGGAGTGGGAGGCTTGCGAAGCATGAGCCGGTTCTCCCTCTGATCAAAAATATTTTCCAGCCTTCTTTTTGATTATGAATCCGGCAGGGACAGTGTCGCGTCACACCCTTTGCGCCTTCTCGGTATCGTTTCAATTCGGAACCGAATAGTTTATAGAAACGCAATGTCGTCAGAAGCGAAAATGTTATTGCCGCGTCGACGCAGAAACGTTGGAGAATGATGCAAGCAAGGGGCAACTACGCAAGGTGTCCCACGATATGCGATTCCGACCTTGGAGTTCAACGAAAGATAGAGTCAATGGTTGGCTGCTTTTTCGTTTTCTGCTAAACGATCGAGCGGGATGAGAAACGCTCAACAATGGTCTTTAGGCTAAACCGTCCTCAAGTTTGGACCTCGTCAAGAGTAACGATCGTCCTTGGCAACGATCACCGGTGATATTGTGCGCGTTCAGCTTCCGTTAAAGGAATCCTAACGGTCGCTACTTTGTTTCCTTGATCCGGAATCGAGGGTGCTATCCTCGTGTGGTCTCTCGTGGTTCTAGGGTTCCTTCGTCTATCTCCCCGTGTGTGTGATCTTCCGCTTCCTCTCGTAGATTTCCTGACGCGGGGCCGGGAGCCATGAGCCTAAACTGAAGCGCGACTCGTTTGGATCGATCAAGACTCGAATCGACTCGATTCGTCTTGGTTTTTCGTGGATTCTATGGAGCTCTCTGTATACTCTTTGCTTCCCTAACAACGGCGATTCTCGCATCTACGGACCTTAATGCTTTAATTGTTTCCCTGGGTTAACCACCTGGAACCTTGGCAGGCAAAGACCGAACTTGCTCTCGATGCCCGTGAAGATCGGCAACGCGATCTGGTAGCCGCCTATGTGATCCGGGTTCGTCGAACGGATCTCGTGAGCCACTCCCGTGGCCGGGATCCTCTGCTCAGACCCTGCCGGTCGCCTAAAACCAATACGTTTGTTAGTATACTGTCCGGGCGGTCGGGTGCGTAATAGCGCTGTTACTTTTCCGAAGCTCCGACTCTTCATCAAAGAAACTCTGGTAGAGTACGGTAAGCATGGTCTTCGTACGTTAAGGGGGTAGACTCGTTTTTCCAGGATTATTCTATTTCTCATTTCTCGATGCAAGGATGGGGTTTTTAGTCAAAAGTGCTAGATAAAAGATCAATCTAGGCACCCTTGCTATCTTAAAAACGAGTTTACTCCCTTAAGCTATACTTTCCGAAGAATAACTCTTGAAATCGAAGCTTCAAAATTTTCAACCTTCGAAGGGAAGTAACAACCCTAGTCCGTATCTCGAACAAATCCAGTGTACTCACGAGCCTCCGAAGTCGACCACGAACAGCCTCTGCAGCAGTTCGTAGGTGAACAGGGTAACGCCGAACTGCGGCGATGATCTGAACACTCGAGCTGTAAAAGAGAGAGCGGCGATGAATCTAGAACTAGCCGCGGAGAAACATCCGACAAGTATATCATTAGAAAACTGTGTTCGATGAATGTTATAATAATAATGATCGTGTTCCGGTGAGTGGCGTCGAACGTTGGCTTCCGACACGCAGCGTGATGTTCGTCGCGGTCGCGACGGGACGATTCACATGAACATCAACTGAATCGTGCGACGATCAAAAAACTCATCGGGGGTTAGAAGTTATGGGGACAGAATGAGAGTGAGAGAACGAGAACGGAAAAGATGGGAGAGAGCTTGAACAAAGGGGGAGGGGTGAGGGTGGATAGATAAAAAAAAACTCTAAAGACCACGAAGAGGCTGGCAGGCACAGAGAAAAATAAGTACTCACTTAGAAGCAAGTGGCCAGGTCATATTGGAGGGGGAAGAATAGTCGAAAGATGCAACAGGGCCAATCCCCGCGCATGCAATCGACCAAAATCAAAATATATTACTAACTGTGTCTTCGCATACAGTGTCAAATAAAATCCCCCGCATTCCTAACTCACTACCCTCGCTCCGACATACCCGGATCGATCGATTGTCGAACGCGGGATCTAAATAGCTTATGTAACTACCTGATGCTCCCTTCCAGAACGCTCTAGCCCCTTCTTCCTTGTATATTTTCTGCGCACAGTCTAGCAGGCCGTTGTACGTTGTCTGACCCTCTCTGGCGACCACCTATCAAACCATTGAACAGTGTAAACAACGCGTACAATAGATAAATAGAGTATTCGAACGTAAGGAGACGCACTTGTAATCTCGTTTTGATCACATCAGCAGGAGTGACTAAAGCTGCAGCAGGCACACCGGCGAGTGCACCAGCAAACAGGAGAGAAAGGGGTGTGTTGTAGCCTCCCTCGTCCGCCAATTTCGTTTTCGTGTGGGCGTACATGGGGAAATAGATGGCACTAAAGGGAATATCCCGGAGGAAACAAGCCCTGGAACCCTGAAGTCAAGAACCACGCGTTAGAAGATAGAATGTTTATTTCTCGAATAATCCCCGAGCTCGAACTTACTTTGTACAATCCAAACAGACCCAGCTCTTTGACCACGGACCAAGCTCTCACTTTCTGAGCTCCAGCTATCTCTCCAGCCACTTGAAGCCGGATCTTAACGATCTCCAAAGGATTGGTGAATATCACTTGAGATCCTCCAGCCTGGAATAGTTTATATTTAAGTGGCAACTTTCAAACGGAGCAGTTTGTATAATTTTTTTCAGAGAGGGAGGATCAATCAGGTATAAGGACGACGAGTCTTCGAGTGACTACGATCACTTACACAGGCGCCGGACATAATCTCCCCGTAAAGTGGCAGATTGCCATTCTTATCCATGAACTTATCTCTGACGAAATCGTTGACGGTAAGTTTGATCGCTTTTTCAGGCGCGACGCCCATCAGCTGCGGCAGCAGTCCTCTATAAAGCCCGAAGAAACCCTCGTGCCGGATTACCTGTCAAACGCGAAACACCAGCTTCATGATTAACAATGCAGGCGGTGTGTCGTAGCGAGACTTTTCGATTCCAACCTTTTTCAAGCAATCAAAGCTGTTTCGGTACATCAGCTCGCCGACCAGAGAGCCGGTCCTCTGGTTCTGCAACCTCGTCTTTACCAGGTCGATGGGGTACACAGCTGTCGCGCCCACCGCTGTACAGAATATTCCTTCGTCTAGTTCTCTCTTTATCGTTACCGGAGACGATCGAGTGGCCATCGAGAAGAGAAGCTGCTCTTTACGGCTACTAAACCACCCCGCGCGGCTACAACTAGACGTACTAGACACGCGAGACTGGGACAATAGCTCTCGACTATAGCTCACAGCCTAGGCTCTCTTTCATCGGTCAACCATTTCCGTTTCATGTACAAGACTCTTCGGTTCTTCGATTACCGAGAGAGCTAACTTTTAACCCTTGTGTAGTCAACCAGAATGTATAGATCATTTAAAACCTTTCTGTAATTCACATGTTTGCACGAATTCTCATTATAATTTCTCTGAATGGACATTCAGAAATCTTCAAGAAAAGGCACAGTGTTCTAGAATAAACTGTGACTTCTAAATGTTGTGTCCCAGTCTCGAATGTTCGACGTGTTCAGGCGAATCGAATCAGCGCTATCCTGGAGACGCGCGGTTCACGGCTGTAAGAATCGTTAAGCAATTTGTTTGGTCAGGTTTTGTCATAGACGTACCTCCTCCAATCGAGCCGAGGACGAACCGATATCCGCTCTCTAGTATCTGTACGACCACGCCCCGCTCTTCCGGGCTCTGAAATAGAAGAACGCCGTGGCTGTTAAACGCTGCGACCGGTGTTAAACGTTCTCAGCCGATTTTCTACAACGATTCATTCTCCCGGGGATGATCGTCTGACTGACAGACAGACAGACAGACTGACCGACTGGCATCCATGACCGGCATGTGACAAAACGACACACGGCGTTTCTAGAATTCCCGTCGCACACTTACCGACACCGCCTTAATCTCGGCTAGGCGTTTTGTAATTTGCTTGAAATACTGCTCAGGTGTCATATCCACGAGATCATTGTATACAATTTTCCTGAAACCCGAGAAAATGCCTGCTCAATATAGGTGAGTTGTGGCTTCCGGGCGGCGTGAAAGCGATATTTTTGTTCGTCGAGAGAGAAAGAGGGGGCGGGGATAAGAGAGAGATAGAAAGAGATATATAGATAGAGCGATAGAAATAGATAATAGAAAGAGTAAAGAAAGAAAGAGAGAGAGAGAGAGACAGGGTAAGGGTGTGTGAACGGATCGTTATCGTAATAATTCCCTTAATGTTTGTCCCCCTTCGAGAACCGGGAATGGTGCGTGTATATGTCTAGGATGATCATTATAGCAACGTCGATGGCACTGGTTCGAGCGAATACTAAGAATCCTGGCAAACGGAGCTCCTCGAACGGGTCCTTAAAGCCTGACGAGAAAGGCAACAAACGGACTTTGATTTGGGTTGTAGGAGTGCTGGGGAGAGAGAGCAGAAACAGGGAAGATAGAGTATAGAGTGGAATCGTTAGTGCCCACGGTGTGCAAATGTTTGCAAATACCATCGTCCTAAGATAGATATATGCCGAAGAAAGTAGGTGAGACAAATACGGTGTGTTCGATTCGTGTCGGCTGCACCGTGCACCTGAGACCACTTCAATCATCGTACACGTAATCATTCTCTCGGAGAATGTTCCAGACAAAACAATCGAATTGTTTCAAAATGAAAATATAATCCTGATCGATTCTCCTGCAAGCGCACACGGTGACCATATTTTGTCACCTGTCCAATGCATCTACTTGAAGAAACACCGACCGTATCTTTCCAGAAATCATTCGATTCTTGTTCGAGACATTCTCTGGCAAAATCGTTGCTTACATGGTAACTGTAGTGGTTCCATTTGCAAGCTACATCCTGTATACACGTATACGAATACACGCCAACGATTTCGCAGCTGACTCGAGCATTCGTGAAAACATTTGCGATGCTGGAGTCGTGCGAACCCCGTATGCATGTACAAATATACGTGCGCATGTAGAGGTAAGATCCGTGTGGCAAAAGGAATGGGAATTTTCGTCTCCGAAAGCCAGCGATCTCTCGGACAACTATCGAGACTCGTTTTTACGTGTGGTTTTCGTGCGGTTCAGAGAGATTCCCGTTGCTTTCGCGCGTGGCCAACAACATTATGCTTTCTTAGAACAGACTTATAGCACGTGATTATTCTTGTATATACAAAGACGCACCCAAGCCGCGAGTCTGCCTCGTCATCTTCCGTAGATCTGATCATATCCAGGCAGCGTAAACACGTAAACAAATACATTGAATCATGAGAGCCACGATCGTCGCACACCGAACAGATTTCGGAAAATAGAGTGTAAATTGCATTCGGAACGAAAAGGTTTTCTGTTTGGTTGTTTTATCTTTTTTTTTTCTTTTCTTGTTCGAGGAGGGCGATTTCGAAAAATGGTAGTGGATTGTTCTTTCGCTCGATAGGAATCGTCGTTCATTGTCTTCCTTTGCCAAGGAACGAAATACACGTTTGGATGATGACGATGCGCTTGCTGGTACAACGGATAGCATTTCAAACGGTGGCTACATTGTTTTTTCGCTTTTTTTTCCGTTTCTTTCTTTTTCACCCGGTTCGGTTCTACCGTTCCGCATTGTTGTTTGTGCTTTTCGTTGACCAGATCAGCGAGGAAATTATTTGTTTTTCTATCGCGTTTATCGTTTTATCGGCGGCTACCCACATCCTCGACACCCGCGATGATACCGATACGAGATACAGAGAGTGAGAGACAGAGAGAGGGAGCTCGGTGTGTATCGCTTTTGTTTTTCTGATATCCTGCTCTTGCGGTTCACGCCCGTTCGATCGATCCACGCTGAAGAGAACCGCTCTTTGCTCTCCGGATCGGAGATACTCACCCAGTCTGATGAAGCAGGTCGCAAAGCTGAAACAGAATGTCCACCTCCAGCGGCGTGATCTGCGACATCATTTGCGCGGAATGGAGAAACCTCTCTGAAAACGAAACACATCTATTAATGAACCAGACTTCCAGTTTTTTTTGCCAAGCTAAATGGATTAGTTTACCGACTGCGGATGTTTATACAATTTGTCATTTTTGTACACGAATTTTAAGAATCTCGAATCAAATAATTGCATAAAGATCTGCAGTCTACTCGCGAGTTATACGCGGCACCTTTCCCGATTAGGTTCTTCCCCCAAAATAATCCCTCAGTTGTTTTTCACAACTTTTTTTAAAGCTTAGCTACCTTTGGTAACTTCGTCGTATCTGTGGCCGTTGGTCGCGTTCAGGTAGATACGTTTTATCAGCTCCATATTGTTCAAGAGCGAGTTGAACGCCATGAAATACGGAAAACTGACTTTTCTTCCCGACTGGCCGATACTCGCAGCCTGAAATCGAATGGAGTTTTCATAGTATTGTAACACACTTTATGTAACACGAATTCGTTCGGTCGTGGCACGACTAATATAGAGCTCGGTAGATTTAGTGTTAAAAGAATTTAACAAGGATCACATTATTATTTAATTTCTGATGCTCTCAACCGAACTGATTCACGTTACAACCAGTCGATTTCTTGTTATTTCGAAGAAAGCAGCTTACAGCGACCAAGTTGTCCCTGACATTCGGCGTCAGCAGATGACTCTTGATGCTGAGCATGATGTCTTGAAAGTCCAGCGCCGAGATAAAACCCTGTCCCTCCTTGTCGAACTTCTTAAAAGCCTCTGTCGCATACTCTTCGTGAAAGTCCTGATTACAGACAATAAATGAACAATTAAAATAGAAGCAAGTAGGTAATAGTTTTCCTAAATCTACGACGCAATTGTTTCTTGAAAATGATCTAAAGTAAGATCGAAACGTTGAAATTAATGTGGTAATTTGCAATAGAGCTTTTAAATAACAATTGATCGAACCGATGCGCCGATAGCATTAATGTATTGGTTATTAATAAATGAACAGTCGAGAAACAAAATCGCCGAAGATAAAAGTCTAGGAAGACTGGTTCTTCCACGTACATGTAAAAACTGACTGAACTCCGCGTAGCTGATCAACCGCTGTTTTTCTTTGCCGAAGTAGAGCTTGATGAAGCTGCTGTCCATGTTGAACGGCATCCTCTGATGCAGCTCCGTCTTCATCATCACCTCAGCGAACTCCTCTGCAAGAGAACATCGTTGTCAAATACTATTCTACTGTCAGACTGTTACTGTGTCCCTTGGTCGACTTACCAAACGCAACCATTCCATTTCCATTAGTGTCGAACAGCTGGAAGGCTGTCTTGTAGAGAGCATCCGGCACGCAGAGGAGGCCCTCGAACGCTTGGAACTCGGCGAACGATATGAGCCTGGAAGGGAAACATAAATATTGAAATTTATATCGTATTTTACAAGTAGACAGCGGATTTTATGCGTCCATGAGAAAAATCGGTAGGTGAAACTTGAAACGGTAAAAACGTTTAACAAACGGAGACGTTATATTCAATCAATTAGAATTGTTTACACGAGAAATAAATCTTTATTTAGCTTCATCTCTATGCAAATAAGGTATCAAAATTCGATTTTGCATCAGTGGCGGATCTAACAGTAAACGGACTAAACGGCCGCGTGGGTCCCGAATTTTAAATTTTATTTAACGTGTAACGGTATGCAATTTTTCATTACTTTTCTTCTTTGTTAACAGGTTTATGAAAATTTTCTTGCAACTTCTATATCTAACTTGAGTTGGAGGGCCCCCAAATTATTACCACTTGACTCGAGCCGCCACTGTATTGCATGAAGATCCGCTATCTATTTATAACGTATCCAAAAATCATCAATAAATTTTATGAAAAAATTGTTGAATGTATTGTTTCAATGCGGATGTAGCTTTAGAGGCTTTTTAGTGATTTCTAGCGACATTTAGCAGCCAGTAGTTCAATAGGAAAGTATGCGGGGGAAAAAACTGACCCATCTTTGCTGGTGTCGACGATGCCGGCGAGCAAATTGACAGAGTCAGGGTTGTAATCTGGATTGGTGTAGAGGCCAAGGTAGCTTCGTACGAAGTCAGCCGGGGTCATGAACCGCTCGCCATTCTTCTCCTGCGATGCGTACTACGGATTCGTAAAAAGAACACAGTCTTACGAGCTGACACTTTCATCTGGAAAAATCCTTTCTCCATCTTTGTCCACCTGGCACTTACCTGATTGAAGATTTCATGGAGGCGTTCAGTGTGCGCGCGCTTTAGATATCCGGAACCCTTAAACCGAAAAACATAATCGATCAATACATGAAAAAATTGATGAAGAAACTCTGTCCTCCTTCTCTCGAAATTTTCATTGATTCCTGGGAACCGCGCGGGTTATCTACGACAACGGGTTATCGTGCAAGCGATTGCGAAAAGGGCTGCAATTCACGCGCGCGTCTCTGTTTATGAATTTTTTTTCGAACCGCAAACATGATACGAGCCGTATACTTAACGTAACACGATAAAAAATATTTTGTAATTCATTGAGAGAATATGTTGATTAGAATGCTGTTTATTTTCATACATCAATTTATTTAGAAAAATATCTGTTCGACTTTACTCGATGTAGATTGGCAACTAAATTGGCGATCTTTTCTTTGGCGATTCTTTTATTGTATCATTGTAACCTCGTTCGGTGACCATTCCTTTTGAAATTTATATCATTGGGAAGCTCTGAATTTTTCGATTAATTTCATATAAAATACTCATGCTTAAAATATATACACATGACTTTGTTGCCAACCTAATAATTACAAAAGCTTGTACTTCATAGAGAAATATACTGTTAAAAATTGTTATATTAGGTGGACTAACGCAGCCTTTCGAGTAGAATCACTAATGTTCATCTATTTAGCATACTTTCGCCATTTCCTTCGCATAATCGCGCGCGCAAGGACTCGCGAACGATAGTGTACATCTCGTTGCGCAACAAAGCGATAAAGAAAGTTCGACTTGTCGAATTACGTGACATACTGATTATTATCCAACCGATAAATGTTCTAATGGATCGTACGTCTTAATACATTTGAAAAACTCGTAGTTTTATGTTATACATCAGCAATAAACCAGACAGCTTGCTGTCTTTATGAAAAACCTTAAAAGAATTTAAAAATATCGTTATTTTGATGAGTTCAGTAGTTCTAGTATGAGACATTAAAAAAAAACAAATTTCTATTTCAGTTTGCCTGTCGTTTTTTTTATTGCAATCGTATTTTGCGTTCATGCCTCGTGGAAGTTCATTCTAGCAGCTATATACGTCCAACCATAAGCGCCTGACACCGTGGCAAATGGTTCAAGGTTCAAAAGCAACGAATTTAATAGGATGTAGTAACTGATCGCCGAAAGGTCCCGAACCGTTTGACACGTTCGCTTGATACAGTTAGTTAACAGCTTGTTAACGACGTCGCACCGTCTCGAGAAATATTGAATCAGAAGTTAATTAATTCCCCGTGCCGAGCAGGGGCTCTTCGAAACGAGCTTCGGATATGCGAAGATCCATTCCTTGCTTATGGGCCAGGTCTGGCCTAAAAGTCGTTTAACCCCTTGCCGTAACATTTTCTTTACAGTTACGGCGATTAAATCGTTTTTATCCGGAAAAATGTCGTGGAAGAGAAAAGAAAATTTATAATATAGATTGTATGGCTACATTTATTCGAATGCTTAAATAGGTCTGGCCTAAAACTCGTTTAACCCCTTGCTGTAACATTTTCTTTACAGTTACGGCGATTAAATCGTTTTTATCCGGAAAAATGTGGAAGAGAAAAGAAAATTTATATAGATTGTATGGCAACATTTATTTGAATGCTTAAATAGGTCTGGCCTAAAACTCGTTTAACCCCTTGCTGTAACATTTTCTTTACAGTTACGGTGATCAAACCGTTTTTATCCGGAAAAATGTGGAAGAGAAAAGAAAATTTATAATATAGATTGTATGGCAACATTTATTTGAATGCTTGAATAGGTCTGGCCTAAAACTCGTTTAACCCCTTACCGTAACATTTTCTTTACAGTTACGGTGATTAAACCGTTTTTATACGGAAAAATGTCGTGGAAGAGAAAAGAAAATTTATAATATAGATTGTATGGCTACATTTATTTAAATGCTTGAATAGGTCTGGCTTAAAACTCGTTTAACCCCTTGCCGTAACATTTTCTTTACAGTTACGGTGATTAAACCGTTTTTATCCGGAAAAATGTCGTGGAAGAGAAAAGAAAATTTATAATATAGATTGTATGGCAACATTTATTTGAATGCTTAAATAGGTCTGGCCTAAAACTCGTTTAACCCCTTGCTGTAACATTTTCTTTACAGTTACGGTGATCAAACCGTTTTTATCCGGAAAAATGTCATGGAAGAGAAAAGAAAATTTATAATAATATACATTGTATGGCTACATTTATTTGAATGCTTGAATAGGTCTGGCCTAAAACTCGTTTAACCCCTTGCCGTAACATTTTCTTTTACAGTTACGGCGATTAAACCGTTTTTATCCGGAAAAATGTCGTGGAAGAGAAAAGAAAATTTGTATAGATTGTATGGCTACATTTATTCGAATGCTTGAATAGGTCTGGCCTAAAACTCGTTTAACCCCTTGCTGTAACATTTTCTTTACAGTTACGGTGATTAAACCGTTTTTATCCGGAAAAATGTCGTGGAAGAGAAAAGAAAATTTATAATATAGATTGTATGGCTACATTTATTTGAATGCTTGAATAGGTCTGGCCTAAAACTCGTTTAACCCCTTGCTGTAATATTTTCTTTACAGTTACGGTGATTAAACCGTTCTCATCCCCAAAAATGTCGTGGATGAGAAAAGAAAATTTATATAGATTGTATGGCTACATTTATTCGAATACTTAAATAGGTCTGGCCTAAAACTCGTTTAACCCCTTGCCATAACATTTTCTTTACAGTTACAGCGATTAAACCGTTCTCATCCCCAAAAATGTCATAGAAGAGACAAGAAAATTTATATTTTTTGCATAGCTATATTTATTTGATTGCTTAAATACTGATTACAAGCGCGTCATATTTTATTTAATCTGAAACGAATGGCGTAACATTCGTATTTGTTAGACTTTGTTAAAATCTTCGTCACGGGTCCGACTCGTTAAAATACGACAAGGGGTTGATAAAAAGAAAAGCAATTTCCTGATTCCAAGTGTCCGTTTCTTGTCGAACTCAAGATCTCCGGCAAGCTTTAAAGCAGCTAACCCGACCGACCCAATTCGAATTGGCTCGAGCATGAACTTTAAATGGGTGACTAACTGTTGCTCGCGTTCTCTACTATGTGTAATATTTCGACTACGACATGCTTGTTGCTCGAAGCAGTCATTTCGGACGGTCTACAGGGTGTTCGAATCGAATTCTATTGGTCAAGAATCGGGACTTCCACGGTGTGATAGATGCATCACGAGACTGCGTCACACAGTGATCACGTGCGACGACGTTCTGTTACATGCAGTCTTTCACGGTCGCTCGGCGTTCGAGAACTTGACGCAGAAAATAATACGAGAACGACAACAGAGACACATATATACAGACAGACGGGCCGACAGACAGAGAAAGAGAGCGAGCCTATGTGCCAGCTTTATGAAGACGATAACCCGGCCTGTCGCTGCTCAAAATAAAATTCCTACCAGCTAGAACGTCAGCGCACGACCGAATCACAATCTTATCTGACGAAATTATTCCTACGATTGCCTCGAAGAGCACCGCGCCTCGACATTTAAGGAGCTCGTTAAAGAACATTTTGCAACACAGAAAAAATTCGCGAAGGTATCAGCTCGAAGATATCGAGCTCAATCTCGAGGACCTGTTTAGATGGATAAAGTCCAAGTCGGATGAAGAAAGAAATACAGTAAAAATTCGAACTAGAAAAAACCCCACTCGTTTAGTGTCATATCAATCAGAAACATGCTACAAACAAGTTGGCGAAAGTCGGATAAAAAAATAATGCAAAACAAGGAAGTTTGGTAATTGGATTAGTAGTGGTTCACACCGATATACACCTTCCAATACCGGACTACACGGCTCAACCTTGGTTCCTTGGAGGGGGTATGCAATTCTTCTTAGATCCTGAAGCTCCCGTTTTCTTAGATCAAGACATCATTGTACATAATTAATCTTTCGTGAAGATGAGAACACAGCAATCTTATCTCTTATCAAATCTACATGAACCACTGTAGCTGCCTATTATGCTCGACAGAAATGTTATGTTCTAATTGTTTTAACCGTACACACCACTCTACTCTCTTCTTGTTTGATTATTTTACGTCGCTTTTTCAACTGCTATGGTTATTAAACGACAGGACCTACAGTTTAAGGTGGGTTCCGAACCACCTTGGGCACCACAGTTTTTTTTAAAAAAAGCACATTGAATTAATTCAAGAGGTTTTATTAATTCAAAGGTTATTAATCAAAGGTTAATTAATTCAAAAACTCTACTTGGTTATCTAGGGTGGGAACAATAGATATCGAGATGCAACGTTGTAGAATAACATACTCGGTGGTCCAGGAATGTACCTTGAAAAACCACATATCGCTTGGTATTCTCTCCCTTTGCTGTCGGCAAGACGAAGAAAGGGGTCGGAATGCGACGGCAACGGCTGCTCTCAGTTTATTCCAGCAGAACGAGTCACGTGCTGCCGGAAACTAGCATGCTGACGGGGGTCACGTGCTTCGAATAATGGGTCACCGTCACGGCACAGAAAAAGATCAGCAGATGGCGGAACGCAACGTGCAGTATGCGTGCAGTATGCGCGGAACGCCGGTCATCAAACCACGAAAAAGGATTCGCGACGAGGACCACACAAAGACAACCCTCGAGAGTATCCTACACGCGCGAAAGTCACTGTCGAACTGATTGTCATTGGCCTAGGTCCTAGGTTGCCGAAACGAAAAGAGAATGCAACTCTTCTTCCCCTCGACTTCCCTTCTCCTAACTCTACCACTCGATCTCTGGCTCGTTCGTTGGTAAACAATAAACCTGCCGAGCACTAAATGCGTTTAGAATGTTCTATCTTGTAAAAGTGACAAGGTCCGATTTATTTAAATTTTGTGCAATTTTTATCCCAATGTATGTGCTTGGATAAAGAAATTGATCGGATCAATTTCCATGTAAGCATACCACCGGTCATTTGATCGGCAATGTTAGTGTTTAGTGTTAATGTTTAGTGTTAGAAAAGATTGACACAAAATGGAAGGAGGATCAGATGAATTTAATATAGTAATATTGCATCATTTGGAACCAATTAAAATGATTACAAGATAGACATTTTTATGCAACTCTTCTTTCTTGTACAATTTTAAAATAAAAACGTTTTACCTAATTTGCGACAGACTGGAGTGAAATAGAAACGTATGTTCTTTCTAATGTTTTTACCGTTTTAAATTACACCTACTCATTTTTATCCTAAATGCATAAAATCCTGTGAGATATAGGCCGAGAATTGCGGTCGCAGTTTTCATGGGGAGAGTTCTAGGGGGTCCTCGGATAGGGGTTAATCGATTGATTGAGAAGTTTCTTCAGCAGTGAAAGAGCGAAACGGTCGTGCTCCATTGTCAAGAGCAGGTATTTTTATGTGTTTACGAGAGCGCGTGTCTTGGCCAACCGGTTCGACGGCGCATAGCTTCCTGCATGCATGCATGACGCTCATTTTGCAACGGCGCGTTATGCAATCGGCGAATCAACGAGCACACAGCCCGTTCCTATCGTGGACGTGCGTACACACGTGGCCGGCTAATTTAGCGGTGCTGTTCGTTTTATGACGTATGCGCCGCCGCGGCGCTAATTAACACGGCTCGTGCCAACATCATAGTACAAACTTGCAATGCACATGAACACCTGTCGATCAATCATCAAAATCATTTAATTGTATGCAAATAGACCGTACGTGATCGCTGATATCAAAGGAGTCGCATGAAACATCGATTACATGTTTTAATCCAGAAACTCTAAAAATAAACAGGAAAACCAAATATGTGCTATTACATTATTCATATTGATTAGATTATTACAATATCGTTGTAGATTATACAATATTGTTTAGATTATTAAGTATGTTGTGTTAAGTACGTCGATATTTAAATATGTTAAGTACAGATTCAAGTATCGTATGAGGTATTATATCAATTAAAAATTGAAATGACTAAATGAATGGAAAATGAATAAATGAAATTATTCTAGCTCGGAAGAAATGTTTAATTTTCGAGTTAAAACAGCTGCAAAGGGTTAGGGACTTTTCTGTGTGTCTGTAGAAACGTAAACCTTTGCAATAGCCTTCGCAGAGAGAGCTCAACAAATCTTTTGTCACCGAGCGGACTTGAACGAGGGATAAGCTCGTCGTTCACAGTTAAAAGCTCAGTGCACGAGACGTTTCCATTGTTCCGTTCAATCCTCGAAGGCGAACGCGATTAATGGTGCAGTTGGACGCAGTTCGACGTTGCTAGACGACGTTCGTTGCGGTCGAAAGAATGGTAAGCCGAGGCGAGCGAGCAACAGGTGTCTTTGAGTGGCACGGAACACGAAATTGGATCATCCGAGTGCAACACGAGTGCAATGGAAGCGCAATGGAAGTGCAACGAGTCAAGGTGGACGTCGAAACATAAATTTCTAAAATAATCTATATGTCCTCTGACCTTCTTCCAAAAAGATCCAGAACTCTTTTCACCCAGTTTCACGCCAGAATTACCGAGCCCGATAAAACGACGACACGAATTGATTCTGATTTCTTCATCCAAGCGTATATTACGATAAAAATCACAGAAAGTATAAATAAATCCGATCTTGTTATTTTTGATGCTGACCAGCGAACATTATCTCACTGTCATTCTTGATCAGGATCGTCTCTTGCAACGAGATCTCAAGTTTACGTAATCGCAATTACCCGTTTTCGTAATTGATAAAAAGAAGCATCGCGTGAGATCAATCCAGCTCGACATTTAGATTCTGATTCTGGATCGTTAATTGCGCAGCGTGCTCGAGGGAGGCGGTAATTAATGTAAATTTGATATGAGAGCGACAGTGTATGCTTGGACGTCCGGTGTAGTCGGATATTCTTTATCTCGACTGTAGGATAAGACTGGACGATCGTTTTTCGTTTCTCCGAAGCGCGATACGTACAACCCGAAATAAAGTGAACACGAGAAACAGTTTAGTCTCTTCGATAGAGATTAAAAATCGAGTGCTACTTCATGATCAATCATTCGCATCAAAATTGATTTCGACGAATCTGATCATTTGAACAGTAAATCTGTCGACCATTAAGAATACCTTTTATACGTTCTGTTGGCTTATAAAAATGGCACCATTGAATCGATTCAGATTTTGTTTCGTTTTTAATATAATTATACAATCAACCCTTCTATACATGATTAATTCATACCACGTTACAAGAAGCTCAGAATTAATACAAATCGGATCAGATTCAATTAAATTTGATACAGATAAAATTCCAATTATACTCCACGTTGTAAGAAACTCAGAATTAATGCAATCGGATCAAATTAACTTGAATAATTATGAGATAAAATATCTGTTTCCACCGTGAATTAACCCTTTCGGTCATGGCATCCTTATATAAGGACATACTAAATTAAAACATTGATATCTTCAAAGAACTTTTTAGCAAAGCCATGATTTTTGTCCAGGAGTAAATAATTTGTGACCGAAAGGGTTAAGAAGACACTCGCTGCCAACCACGTTGCACGTTCGAGCAAAATGTATAATGGTAGCCCCGCGACGCTAACGAGGGAACCGGCGCAGAGCGTATAATTGTCGAAATATAATCTGACCTCCTCGTAATACGCGTTGAGATTCATCCTATTTCATGAAGACTCGTCGCACAGAGAGACACTGATTATTCTCACGCGTACAACTGGATCCTCGTCGGCATGATTATCTTAAAACGGAAACACGGGATCATGCCCAGAAATAGTCAAGCATGGGAAGCGTCCGCGAGAACGATTCGATCGTAACTGGCTGTACTGTTTGAGAGGTGCACTCTCTCCGAGGCTGCAGTCGACTGCACTCCGCGCAACTGGTACAAGTTCACGCTCCAGAGGCCAGTAGGGAGGTGGTGGACGCTGACAAGGAGGTCCCCGAACCCTTCCTCTGCCAATGGAGAACCGTGCAAACTGTGCACTGTCACAGGAACACCGAGGATGAACGCGTCTACCAAGCAACAGAGTGCACAGTGTGCATTAAGTGCACCGAGTGCGATGGTGCATCGTTCTATCGCGGTATGCATTTTGCACGCTGGATCGACCGTTTCGAATTTTGTGCATCGATCATCCTGGACTAAATCGGTCGAGACACTTAACGCGACCGACATCGTGACCGGACTAAGGATTTCATTTTATTTCTCACAAAAATGGTGCAGTCTATAACACAATAGACGCAGTCGCAGAATTTCAGATGCATTGTCTCAGCATATTCGAATCGATAAAGACATTTCCACTATTTTTAGTATGCACTAGCTGACCCGACAGACGTTGTCCTGTCCAAATTTTTATTAATTTGTTTGTGATCGTTTTGTGAATTTGTGGAAAGCTATATAAATATTCCTATTGTTTTTTTTTTTGTTGTATTGAAATATGATTCAAAAAGCACTTTTAGTTTTTCCCGAATTTTCCATATATCCGGACAACTTTTCCAATTTTTCTTTCCCTAAAACCTTATTCGGACTAGTAAGAACATTAAAAAAAAAATTAGCCAACACGGTCCAGCCGTTCTCAAGTGATGCGCTTACCAACGAACATTTCCTTTTTATTCATATAGATGAAGGAGGTCCGCAGTCCAATTATTACTGCAGATATATTATGTTATATTACATGGAACTTTATATTGCATACTATACATCTGCAGAAATCGACTACTGTATTTTAGATTTTTTAAACGATATAGTTCTTCGAGGGAATTATTTGAAATATTTCGAGAAATCCTCGGAGGGCTCGTAGCTCGCAAAGACCGGATATTTAATATTTCCGAGTATGATAGTATGGAGTCACGTAGGCTGTCACGCGGATTGGATCGCGTTGCAATCGTCTATCGATGTGGTAGGTGCGTACACAGTATGCATCGATAATGCGCATCGTGTAAAATCTTCCAGAGGAATTTTCACCGGGCGGGATCACGGATTTACCGGAAAATAATGCCGCCGTCGAGATAATAATACCTCGGTATCCAGGTCTCGCTATGCCCGTGGAATTAGGTCGATGCGAGAAGAGAAGGAAACGCCGGAACGCGTCACCGATTCGCCTGCCGAGACGAAAGAATTTTCGCGAGAGAGCTTTTTCTTTTTTCTCAAACGGCTACGCGACGGGGCTCGCGAATTTTTTTCCTACCGTCGAAAAAAGAGCGAAACTGGAGCAGAAACTCGTGAACCGTGGCTCGATTAAGTGGCGCCTTTCGGCACGTGTCCAACGTAAACGTAATAACGCGAAAGCGTGGCTGTATCGCGCGCGGATACTACGAGCGAGCAAGTATTTATAGTATAACAAATATAGTGCAGTGTATAAATTGTATACCGATCCCCGACGATCTAGGCTGACTGAAATTAGCATTCGCAAATCGTCATTTAATTTATCGAGTGCTATTTTTACATCCACTCGCTAGCGTTAATATTCGGACAACCTTTTAATATTCGTTTTAAGATTCATATAATTATAATTTATAGCGTTGTAGACCGAGACTGCACGGTTTTTCTGATCGAGCAAAGATTTCCAATCCTGACGAAGAAACGAGAACATTTTTGCCGACGGTAACGCGTTTCGCACTATTTTATTCTAAAGATACGATCGATACCGTTATTAATTCATGCGCGCTGTATCCGAGCACGTATCGAACGTGTCTTCATATTTCATCGGCTTGCCCCCGAGGGTTATCGATTGCTCCCGGAATTATTCGAGAGCGCGAATCGCCGCGATTATAGAGAGAACGTCGATATATCTCTTTGTCGCAAATAGAGCCGTGATTTCAACGATTCCCTTCGTGCGCACTCGAAACGATCAAGGTGCGATCGCTTCGAGCATACCGATAACGTTATCTTCGATCGAACCATTTTGCGAGCTGACTCGTTATCGTTACACAATTACGTTACGTGATTACGGAAAATACACTGACCACGTGCCGCGGTCGCACAAGTGTACTGATAAAGATTTTCTATATTGAAATTTTTGGCAAACACGATGCCGATTCGCGAATTTCGACTCGCGCAGCGGGTCGGACAACTACAGCAATGCGGTTGAACTGCACTAGATGCGGCCTTGACGTGTTTTCTTTACCGCGGGATCGATAATTGATCCGAGGCCGGAGAACATTTTCACGATGTCACGCCGACTCGTCGCAGCAATTATCCGGAGAGTACAACATTGTGTAAACTGAGGCGAGGATCCGATGCGCGAGCCTCTGCAAATTACACTGGCCAACGGCAATTTTGCGTTGCGATAATCAGTAGATAATTCCTATACATAGATCCCGAATTTCCGAGAAACGTTATCCTTCAACGAGAAACAAAATTGTCGACTTCTAGACGCCAAAGTTTTGCGACCAATATCGATGACTTTGAAAATTGAAATTTCTAATAATCTTCATCAATTTAAATTTTACGCGAGCCCCGCGTGTTGCTAAGCATCGTTATTTTGTTTAACAAGCATTCGACGAGTTGACCGCGTTAGCAGTTTTCTTGCAAGTGCTTCTAAAAGCGGAATTTACGTGTGGTTTATATTGTAATTCCCAGAGAAACAAAACCGGTAAGTTGTACCGGAGTAATCATGCTATGTAACTTGTAACAATATCTCCGTTAAGCTCGTAATCCGTGTGTTTTTCTGCGGCAAACCGGAGTTGCAAAATCGCTTCGATACGCACGAATCGTAAAACAGTTTCTTGGGCGGCTGATAACGAGCGAACCGTTGAATAACAAGCGTCGTAACACGCTGGAACGTGGCAGAAAAATTATGAAGTCGGAACGGAGACGTACCGGGCAAAACCGGACCGACAAACAGATTTGTTTACGCGTATTGTTGTCCCGCGGCCGATTAAAAATTGTTTACACGAGCACGGAGATGTACAGGCCAAAATATTTGTCGTGGAAAATTTCTCAGTCCCGACCTCGACTAGTCGATAGTTCTTCTTCCAATCGCGACCGATTAGATACCGGTAACTCCAACTTATTCGGCTCGCTCGTTGAAATTCTGGTTTCCTCCATAACGTCCCGTGACTCTAATGACGTTTCAAAAGATGTATATACAGGGTGAACCACGTCTCGTGATCGATAGAGAAGTCTATACAGAAGTCTATACAGAGCACACTCTTGCCTCGTAAAAATGAAGATGATATTAAAAGTATGTAATATAAAACTTCGAGAAGAACACAATAAGCCGGCTGAAAATATGAACATTGTTTTTATGGCTGATAATAAATTCCTATCCGCGTTGGACGACTTCCTTTTTCCAGCTCATATTACACGTGCTGGAGAACACGACTGATGAATTATAGCTCCATCAAAAACACAGAAATATAAATCATTTTTTTAGAACTTCTGCCTTATCTCGTTCGTTCTCTGCTGATGTCACTCATTTTCTATACAAGGTGAACCACGAATCGTAAACGGTAGAGATTGCTCTGTTATTAACAGCCCGATCGAAAATGTCTTTATCAGATACATGGTTTCCAGAGCTTCCACGTGATTATAATAAGTGTAAGCTGTAATTCGACGAAAATTGTCGCGAAGAAAGTTTGCGTCCGAGGAAAGAAACGCGACGTTACGGAGGGAACGGCGAATTACTGCAGAAAGCAAGGAGCGACCTGGGTGTTTTCACGGTGGTAGCGTCAATTCGTTTCAATTCAGCGGCGGGTGCATTGAATAATAGGAGAGCGCATTAAGGTCCATTGCCAATGGAGCCGCTACAGGAAATTGTTTACGTGATGGTTAACGTTAACGTTCTCCTAGATCCAGTTTGGAAAATGTATGTAACAGTGCAGCCTCGACTATCCGTGCAAAAAAAAAAGAAAGAACTCTCCGTAACTGTGACAAGGATCTCTACCGTGTAACTATTACAATTTTGTCACTACCACTGTACAGTGTACCGAATGTCCAATTCTTAAAGAAATTCTTAAAACTTTTTAACCCTTGGCTGCATAGTGTATCATATCTGATACAGTTAACAAATCTGCTATATCGTAAACTAAGAATGTGTTTTCTTACTATTCAATATTTTTCCCTTAAATAAAACACAAAAACTGAACCTCAAAAAAAATCATGCAGTGAAGGGTTAAATATTGGATCCTGCAACTAGAATTCTTAAAATAAAACAATAAAATCAAGCTAGGTGCTTGTATTCTTTAACTACCATTTTGTTGGAGATAAGTAAATACGTATGCTATAACCGCGACTCTGTTAGTTTTCACAGTTACGGAGAGAAACCGTACCTTTATCGATTTGTACAATAAAAAGTGTCGCGTATCGAACGCCTTAGATCACGCTGTTTACATACGTGCAGCGTGTTGGACTAATAGAGACTTCGTGTAATAATCGATGTTCTACCGTGTAACTACAGCGTGTATGGTTCAATTATTTAATAGATACATTGATAAGCAGGAGAGTTGGGAATAATGATAGATGGTTAGGTAATCGGCTGGACAGATTCACGGTGTCGGGGTTTTCGAAAGGATTCATCGTCATGGTCAAGGCGACCGGAAACAAGGCTCCACGTCTGCGTGGGTTCAAGCCGAACGCCTCTAAAATTAGGTCATTGTTTCGTTGTATCTTATATAATCGGTGCAGCAAAACTCTATTTATTGCACGTCTCCTATCATCCTCGATTCCGGAGCGACACAATTTTGTCGCAGCTTTACACCCCGATTCGTTTATCGGGAGCGTCGAAATCTATAAACGCAGGTCGTCGGGATCTATAAATGCGCGAGGATCCGCAGTCCGGTTTATAATTAGCGGATATAAACGACATCTAACGGTGGAAATATGAAATGGACGAGCCTCGTACGAGTATAGGTAAAAAGCGGTCGCTTTAATCGAATTAATTACCGCCCCGGTGAAAGGTTAAACGTTTAATGTGTCTTCTCGATCAACGGGTCACGGATTCACCGTTATGAACCGCCGATGCTCGAACACGTACATACACGTACTACTCGCGTAAATGTATAACACATATACATCGGTGTGTGTGTGTGTTCGACAGTTCCACGTTTTCGTTCGATCTTCGGTCGATTCGAAACGAAACGTTACGAGCAATATGGGAAAACATGTTCAAGAAAGAAGCTCTGTAGATCGCCGTGCGTGGATCCGCGGGATCGGTTTCGATCGCGACACGATTCTCGCGAGTTTAGGGGCGTAGATTCGCGGAAGTCGGCGATCATCGGACCGCTTCCGGTTTCGTTAGGGTGGTGGCGTGGCTAAACAAGGTTGCGTGGACGGTTCCGATGGGAAGATCGAAAATGTATCGAGATCGAGAGTGAGGGTTGCGGGCTCGAGTCCCCGTGACCTCGAAACGAAGACGGCCTCGCGGCCCGACAATTCCAGGGGATCGATAATCGCACCGCCATTCGCGGACACGTACACCACACAATGCAGATGCGGTTCGGCTGGTGTGGCTGCAGTGCCGGCCTCTCCTTGGAATTTCGAACCGATACGGATCAACAGCGAGAGAGAATCCTTTTACATTCGAATAAAATCCGGACCGATCCAGCCTTGATCTACATCGGCCCTTTACGTCGCGAGAAACGCAACGGAACGCGACGAAACGCGACGAAACCGTCTACGTTTAAACGACAAACAAAACTTACCCACCTCTTGGCAGGATACTCGAACGAGAAGCGAGTCCTTCAACATTCCCAGTAGCAGAAGGTTTCACAGAAATATCGCCGGTTCGGTGTCAGTGTTATTCTCACAGGACGTAAACGCGAAGGTAACCCGGTGGGCTGGTTCGTTCGGTTTCGTTGTTCGTATTATACACCACACTCTTACACCCGTACCACTCACACTAAAATCATTTAGAACACGAGGGGATGTTGGTTTTTTTCTTGATACGATCCAATCGAGACTCACGATTCGACGATTCTCGTCGCGACACGATCTACCAAATGCTCGACCGCACTTTGAAAACACTCTGCGGAACGGAAGCTGCCATACTACTGCAAGAAAACCGACCACCTATCGCCATCTGGCCGACCACGCCGGGAACATGGCCGCCGTCACTGGCCGTCAGCGCTTTTGTCACCGGTCCAGCGGATTATTTGAAATCGGAATGTATCCGATTGTGTTTATTTTATTCGTGAACCAGAATTTAAATTGTGTCTCACAGTAGAATGATGCTACAGTGTGATAGTACAATTTGATATTATGCAAAAGCTGACCCAAAAAATAGCTCATCATTCGATCGGATTGTAAAATCGAAAAGGCATGACTTCCAACCTCGACAAAATGTAAACATGCCGCGTAATCTGATCTCGGATCACGTATATCGGTGATTCATTTATTGCATGAAGCGGTCTCATCGGTACGGTATTTTTTGCTACGCTTCGGATGCGCGCGTTCTCTGTTTACACGCGCTGTCCTTCTTTACGTTCGGCTCGGTCTTTGAAGCACAAAAGAATGTGTCTCTCTGCGAGCTATGCAAACGAACCTCCCCGAGGCCTTTGCGAAATTAATAAATTTCTATATTATTTGGAAGTTCTCGTCTGTACTTCTTTCTTTGTAGTAAACTCATGTCTGTCCTTTTTGGATATCAACTTGTATATCACGTTCGCCTAATACTTACCAGGGGACTCGAAATCTCGCTAAAACATAATAGGTAGCAGGAGTGAGACGTTCTCTGTGCTTGTCTTACACATGAGATAGGAAATATTAGTTTGCAAACCTGCCACCAGTCCAATCCATTACAGAATCTTTCGAGTAAATATACATAATACCTGCCAGAATTTACATCGTCCGTTAGATTTGTCTGTTTTGACGATTGCCATAGGTAGATACATAAAAAATGACTCACAGTTGCGAATGTAAATAAAATCTATTTTTATTTTCAAGAATCGTATCAACAAAGTTTTCAAAACGGACGGATATTCGACGGTGTTCTTCGGTCGATTCGGTTGCTCCTCAAAATCAAAACAGTTCGGACGTCGTTCATCGACAGTGACAGCAAATTGTAAGTGATCATTTAACCTCAAATTTAAAACTGCACATTCGGCTTCGTTATGTTTCTTGTTCGAAACGTTTATCTGTTTAAAGCGGCAATGCGTAACAAGGGTTAGACGCTGATCGTTGAGAGCAGATGCATGAATTGATTAGGTTATGTAGCTCTAACAGCAGCTGCGTGAAATTTGGTCTGTTCTCGGGCTCTGTGAACCAACAGGAACGCATTACGCTGTAAATATCATTGGAAATATTGTCAGGTTGCTCCAAACGCCCGTCCTCTTTAACTATGTAGCGCAACAAACGATCATTCTCCAGGTTCGAATAAGGGAAAGCACCGTAAGTGCAAATTTCCCACAGTACAACACCGAAAGACCATACGTCGCTTTTCGATGAGAACGAGCGGTCACGCAAAGCTTCTGGTGACATCCACCTTATGGGAAGGTGATGTGTTTTACCTTTGCTACTGTTTATCACGTATATACCGCTCCGCGAGAGCCCAAAGTCAGAAATCTAAAGATTATACGTTAACATTCAATATTTTAAGAGGTGCCGATCGCATCCTATAATATTGTTACCATTTCTATACCTTCAAAGTAGAATCTGCTCCAACAAGAATATTCCTCGCTGCCAAATCTCTGTGAACGATCTGTTTGCTTTCCAGATATTCCATTCCTGTGGCAATATCTACAGCAAACTTCAGGAATTGAAGCTTTTCTGTTTTGTCTAAATGGTTCTCTTCCTCCCAGTGGCTATTCAAAATATTCAGATAAGTTTTGTTGGACACTGCAGAGCTTACGTTCGTGTATACAGCTGAAAATGAATATAAACTGAAACCAAAGCGTATACCGAATGATAATGATAAACCTCATATGTGTACGTACTTTTGGAAACGCTCGTGTCGGACAGATATCCAAACGTGATTCCATGGTTGTGAACGAGTTTCTGGGCTCGATTCTTTCGTTGGAGATGTAAGTAAGAGAGCAGATCTCCACCTTGCATGTACTCTAGGAGAATGCATATTGGTTTATCTGGTTGAACGCAGTAGCCGACGAGGCTGACCAAGTGCGGATGGTTTCCTGCCTTTTTCATCATCTCGATTTCCTCTAAGAATTCTCGACGCACCTCCGACTCGATCGAAGCGTGGTCGTTCTGGGACATTTTCACAGCCACCATAGTGTCGGTGGTGTCGTCCAGTTGACCGAGATACACTTTACCAAAGTGTCCATTGCCTAATTCACGTAGGAGCGTTACGCTTCTAAACGGCGGTTCCAGCGCGTCCGTTTCTCCCTTTTGCTCCTCCTACAACAGGCCTCAATTTTTGGGGATGCTTGCTCAGCGAGAAATTTATGATTCGTTTTACCTCTGTCTCTGGTAGAAAATACAGAATGTTATTTTTCCGAAGAACCGTCTCCACCCATTGGCTTTTGCACTTAGGGATGCTCTGTATCCTGATAGCAAACAGTATCATCTTCAATCTATTATACAAAAGGATTTTACATATATTCCTATTCTATTTACCTAGCTCTCCTGCTGTAATACGTTGCGCAGTACAGCGTGTTATGGAACAGTACACAGTAACTGAAAACAGCGAACAGAACGCAACAGGCTCCCATTACCGCAACGAATATCAACCACTTCTGAAAAGTAAATACATCGATTTTGGGAGCGTCTTGTTTACAAAGCGTTCAGCAAACAAGCTGATACTTTACCAAGTTCTTATCGATAGTTTCGGTGGTCTCTGATAATAAAGAGCGTAATATAAATGTCCCATCTGTTCCAGCACAACCATGGTCGTTCAGAGCATAAACCATCAACTTGTAGCCATCTCTTAGCTGTACGCGTTGATCGTCGGACTTTATGTTCCACGCGAAACGGGTCGTTTTTGCGGTTACACGTCCTATTTGCGTTACATTGTAAACTAGCAGGCCTTTCTTCGAAGTTAGTAGCGGCACACCGACGCTGTAACAGTTAATACGCTTAACTATGAACACTTTACTTTGGTACAGAGATAGATTTCTTTGTACGGTATACAACATTGTCGTCTAATTACCTGATTACATAATAATGGACCTTTGATGTGTCCGAGGAGGTGCTCCATTCCATAATCACTTCGTTTTCCCGGGCAGTAACATTTAACTTCGGAATAGGCAATGTTGATTTAGCATTGACACAGGTGCATTTACGACCGATGCATTCTGGAACAGTGTAGAGGAACTGCAAATATTTTTATGAGTCAGTGTAACAAAGTGCACGCGCTCTAAAATGATATGGACAATTATATTATCAGAGCAACTTACTTCCGCGGGTTTTCTCATAGATTTTGTTCTCGGATTTGCGATAACTTGCACTTTGTAGGTGCAATTCGGTCTGATGTGTAAATCCGGTATACCGATCGACGGCATGCTGTTCACTGGCAGCAACGCATAATGTTGCTGAACGTTGTTCAACACGTGAAATATCGAGCCTTCCGGACATTCTGAGACGGCCGTCGTTTCGTCTTCGGTTTGCACGTCCGTGATAAGTATGCTACAACGAACGCAAAAGAGACGACGCGTCTAATATCAATTTAAAAATATTTCTACGCTCTTATCGCACGATCCTCTTGCCTACTCGACGACGGACATTACCTATAGGACGACGGTTGTCTCGCGCTGCTCGGAGGCAGCCAAGACACGTTCAGTTTCAGGGACTTGTACGCATTTTCGTCCGCCAAATATCTCTCGTCGCGAACAACGTTCACACTCAAGTTCCTGACTGCGCCGAAAAATTCGATTGCACCTGCAACATGCTGATCACCTGACAGATTCAACGAGACAATCAACGCGCAGTAACAATACGCTTTCAGCAACGAACTTCTTGCAAACATCTCATTTTCGTGTTATGATCCGCGCTCGATCGACGAACTGCTTGGGACACGTTCCGCGATTTATCTAATAATCTTGCCACGAAGGTACGCAAGATCGGCTCGAGTACCCGATAAGACGATAAGCTGTCGATATTTTCGAGTGACAAACAATTGTGCGAGCGTGTGCGTACCAAACAGTATGACGGAGAGCGTGAGGTGTCATTTTATCTAAGGTGTGAGGATTATTAATGGCGGACGTGTGGTAACCGGAAGTATCTGTTGCAGAAAAGAGCATGGCCTCGGCTACGATATCGCCGACCGAGGATGACGAGCTGACCTTGCCACGGGCGTCGATCAATAAAATGATCAAAGAGATTCTGCCGCATGTGCGGGTGGCCAACGAGTCTCGCGAGCTGATTCTGAACTGCTGCACGGAGTTCATTCATCTGCTTTCGTCCGAAGCGAACGAGATCTGTAACCAGCAGCAGAAGAAGACCATAAACGCGGAGCATGTTCTACAGGCTCTCGAGAAGCTCGGCTTCGGCGATTACAGCGCGGAAGCGGAAGCGGTTCTAAGGGATTGCAAGGCCGTCGCGGCGAAACGAAGACGACAGAGCACCAGGCTGGAGAACCTAGGCATCCCCGAGGAGGAGCTGCTCAGACAGCAACAGGAATTGTTCGCCAAGGCGCGAGAAGAACAGGCGGTCGCTGAACAACAACAGTGGCAGCAATTACAAGCTGTCGCGCAAATGGCTTCGATGCAGCAGGCCGACAGCGAACAGGAAGATTACTCTTAAATTGTCTCGAATTCTCTCGCCGTTGGTAACGAGCGGACGGTCTTCGTTTCAGTAAATGAATTCCATCTCTTTTCTTCTGTCGATTTATTGAAACGCGTACATGTTATTTATGCATGTACTGTGTATTATATTCAACAAGAACAAGTCACTATTCTCCCTTCGTGTTCCGTGTCTTCTGCGAGCTTTCAGTTCCCGATACTTGTACCGCTTCCGTGATTCACTATGCGGCTGTCATCTTGAGACCAGTCCTCAGTCACGCACTCGAGGACGAGTGCAGGTATTGTATATTTCTGCCATAAACAGCAGAGACTTAGGGCATCAATCTTCCGTACTCAGAGGAGAGGTGACTCTTCTTGATCGCTTCCATCACCCTCGACACGTAGTGGTACCTGAATCGTTTGATGAACATTTACAGGTTCATACAGTCAAAGATCTAACCCTTTGCAGGAATTGATTGCGATTGACGCAAATATTCTGTACAATATGATTCGTCCGAATTCCAGAGTCAACCTACCTTCGCCTGCAAAGAGTTAAAAAGACTATGCTCATAGTGCTCACCAATTTTTCTCGGTCAGGGTGGTCGGCGTCATGGGATTCCTGCTGACACCGTGTATCTTCGTCTTCAATCGTTCTATCAGTTTCTTCTCATTCTGGCGCATTGCAGATTCTAAACAAAACGATCTTGCTTTATAAATTAAATCGACATGATTGGACATTGCACCGTACCTTCGTTCACGATCTCCGGTATGAAGAATAAATTCAAGCTAGCGTCCGTCGATTGAGGACTCATGTCCAAACCGCTGTGAGTCTGCAACCTCGAGGCAGAGAATACTTTGCTGTAAAAGTCCTGCAATTATTAATACCATAGAATTATCAACGCACGGCTGACTCCAGAATAATTGAATCCCACCTTGGTCTTCTCTGTAATATTTGGAGTGAAGTCCTGCAACTCGGCCTTGTTATGCAAGAACACGATGTGAGGATAATACTCGACATAGTCTTGATCCATGTTACTCGTTGACGAAGGCTTCAACATTTCTGCGGTTTGTAAGAACCTGTATTCAAAAGAACAACGAACACATTGACGATTAAAATGGTTTCAGGAAGCTGAGGAACGATGCTACACTTGCCTAACTAAATTCGGATCAATAATCCAGTCCTGTACAAAGATAATAACGTGACAAACTGAGAACAAGAACGCTGCGAATTGCAAGGACTGCAGCTCCAAATTAGTCTCGATGTTCGCGAAATCTGTGTTCGGTTTCTTCTGATCGTACGAGATCGAATAGTCTATCGTCGATCCAGAAAGTATCGGCTGGGTATCCAGATATATCACACGATTTTTCGTTACAAAGAAATCGATACCAGAAGTACAGTTCGCGCCGCTTTCGTGATGCGACATATCCTGGACCGGGAATACGTTCGACCTGAAAAATCAATTATTATTATAACTGAAAAATAAGTCTTGTCGCGGTGAGATAGGATACAGACGCGTAATTCGATGTTAAGAGAGACATTATAGTAGATTTCCCAACACCTTGAGCTCCTAGACATCCTACCACCAAGAAGTCTTGCTGATCGTACAGGTATTCCAGAGAGTTTTCACACAGCTGCATGTTCTCGTCCATGAACTTGACACTGGTCGTCATCTCCACACATGGCGAGAGCAGGGTACGGCAGGCTACAAGTATTCACAATCTCGTAAGAGTAGTAAGTAGAATGTCAACACTAAACCTACCGAGCACTAAAAGCAATTAAAATGTTGTAGCAGCTGACAAAAATGACAAGGCTCTATTTATTTAGATTTTGAGTCATTTTTATTACAATATGTGCTTCAATAAAGAAAGATGAGAAATATAAAACCGGTCATTCGACTGGCAGTGATAGGTTTAGTGTCACAAAAAGGAAAGAATACCTACGTTCGGGAATCTTCGAGGAAACGTTGGAAGACTCAGTCTCTTTCCTGCAAGTTAAATAATTAAATATAAAGTCGTTCGGAATATTCGGATTTTCAGACAAAATGAAAATGCACTTACTTGTTGCCGTTTCGTTGACTCGGTGATACGGCCCTACTCTCGCCTTCTCTGGTTTTTAGAATGAACGTTGGACGATCTATAACTTTGATGGTCCCTCTGGCTTCGCTGTCCCTCATTTCGGAATCTTTCGTGGTTATCGACATCATCTTGTGCACGTTCATGATTGCTAGCCTTTCGTACACAACGGGACTGAAATACCGCGCGAATTAATTGTCGTAACTGAATCGTCTTTAGACGAATAATGAATTACATGTTAACAACTTACGATCTACACGGTGCTCTTCTGGAACTCGGGCAAGCTATAACGTAGAAATGAATTCAATCTTGTGCGCGAATAATTGTTGATTCCATCAAAGTTGCACAGGTGCACAATGTAAATAAAAATTAGAAAACACACAGGGCATCATCCACGGCAAAACGATCAAGCTATTATAACAATAAACATAATACTGTGTCATCTATCGATCACGGATTGCACTATAATTAGACTAACAACTTGAGCGTTCTTTCGTAGATGGCGCCATTAGGTATTTCCGATGTGTATTCGGCGGGGAAATTCAAAACGATTTGACCAAATCGTTTCTTATTAATAATACAACTGATAAGCGGGCGTGATTTCGAGTATTCTAATATAATCTGTGATTGACAATCAATCAATTGAAGCGGGTTGGGAGGTGAATCATAAATTGTCTCTCCTTCTATCGGTTGGTAGGAGACTGAGTCTTCTTAAATAGTTTAATTCCTTTTCTTCGACGGTAATCTGGTTGAGCAGACGAGGACCAAAGAAGCTAATGGCGAAGGCTCCGATCGGAGCCAAGAAGAAAACTGCGACCGCGCATATCTTCATCACGTCTATAGCCATTTGGAGATTTTCGTTGTCCGGTTTGGACTTCAGACGTTCGAACGCCAATGGTGCCAGGGCCGCCTTAAAAATAGATTAACATTTTACGGTATCTCACTACAATGTAACATGAATTTGGTCCCCTCAGGGTTTCAAATTCATTTACCAATCTCCTTCCCCCTCTTTCCATTCTCACTATCGCCTTTTCAGCGGGACCTACTGTTTATGGTGGATTCCGAACCACCTTATCTCACTACAATGTGTAGAATTGTTTTTTAATGGGAACTTGTTCTAATGGGAACAGCTTTTGTACATTTTCATAATCCATAAATGCATAAGGATCCGCAGTCTACTATCGACAACGACGTACCTGCAAAGTGCCTTTCGGTATCCAACAAACAACGACAAACAGCTTCTCCTTCCAGGAGAATGGCGCCCAGTATGCTGTCCCATAGGTGGTGATGCATCGCGCCTGTTTCCAAGCAAAATAAAATCTGTATACACATAATAAAACGAAAAATAATTGAAACAGCGTACCATAATTCCCAAAAAGATGCATAGAGTGTGAAGACCGAATCTGGGCATGGTCCAGAAAGCTAGATCGATGTCAGCGCCCATCACACCGACCAGTATCGGCTGCACCAGATGCCAGAGGACGTACGCTGCTTTTTGAAACGGCTCCGACTGCAAAGTTCAAGGAACCAATCGTTGAAAAGATTAGATTTATTTTCCGATTGAAAGATTACGACGAAGGGAGCACTCGCCCGGAAGTTCGAGGATAAGATCCTCCATCCAGTGATGGCGGTGATCGAGAAGACAACGACAGCGATGAATCCTCCGGCGGATACGCTGAGTTTCGTCGCGGCTGTGGTGAACATCAAGGACCCAAGAATCATGCCGATCACACGGTGCCAGGTCGCGTATTTCTAGTTCGTTGGGAAAACAAGACAAGGCCAGTGAAAACCGGAGAAGGTATCTGTGCGACGGGAGAAAAGAGGTTTAAAACAATGAGCGTGCTCACGTGGCTCCGATGGGGGAAGAAGATAAAGCAAAATCCGAAGGCGAGTCCGGTGACGATACCCAGCAGAAAGTCTCCGATGCCGACTGGTATGTAGAGCCACCATTCGGTTCGAGGATCACCTGAAAATCCTCGGCTTTAGATTCAGCTTTCTGCTGCCATTGCAGTCTTTCGATGTCCCAGCACTTCGACACACATTTCCACAAATAGCAAAGTAGAAATTTGTGGTTCTAAGGAAAACGCCGCATGTCACAATTTCAACGTTCAGTTTATGCATTAATCAAATTTTAAAATATAAAATTTACGTATTCACAGGAAAGAAAGTCATGAAAACAAATTACAAACACAGAAATCTACCCGAAAACCTGTCGAAGACACAGGAGATGCTGTTTTTTATAATTGATTCGGACAATTCTTATTTTGCACACAGATCCGCAGTCCGGTAATAAACGAGCTAGATAAGAAGTTCCGGAGTTCGGTAATGAATGGTAGAAGAAGATAGATCTTTCCTTCGGAAGAACTTCGGAAGTGCTTGGTCATGAGTTCAACGATGCCAAGAAGTTTTGCTGTTTACCGTTTCCGAATACGATGGAGAAGCAGACGACGAAGACGGAGATGATGTTCACGTCGTCGATGCAGGCTGCGGTGCACAGGATGCTGGCCATGCCCTTGTCCTCGCCGTAGCCCTGTTCGGCTAGGGCTACGACGCAGCTCATGGTGACCACGGGGGACAGGCATGTGAGTGTTGTCCTTTAAAAAGAGAGCTGCGATAACAGTTTCTTTCCAACCGAATAAATTAACCAGAGATTCCAACGAGGAGCAGGGCCGTCTTAAGCACAGAGCTAAATGGGCTAAGCCCAGGGGCGGAAGCCATTTGGGGGCGGCAATTTTTATTGGTATTATATGTATGTAACATGATATTTGGTCCCCTCAGGGTTTCAAATTCATTTCCCCCTCTTTCCACTCACACCATCGCCTTTTCAGCGGGACCTACTGTTTATGGTGGGTTCCGAACCACCCTTTTGCCAACAACACGTGAAAAACACCTCGGGTGGGTCACTTTCCGGTTTTTTACCAGACGGTCACCCATCCTAGTGCCGTTCACGTTCCACATTGTTTAACTTCGGTGATCTAACGAGAACCGGTGCTTTCAACGGGACTACGGTTGTTGGCTTTATTGGTATTATATATTTTTGTTATTATTAGTTATTTAGTTATTAGTATAATTAGTATAACTTTGCTGGTCACCCCCTCCCGCTAGCCATCCCGTGTATTTTCTTATGAAGAGGGGCGCATTATTTTTAGTAGCCCACGGTCGTCGAATATCTACAGACGGCCCTGACGAGGAGTACAAAAATAATGAAAAAACAGAAAAGTTCTATGATGGCAGTGTCCATCGTCGTTTTACCCGACCATGAAGGCCCAGTCCCAGGGATAGCCGAGGATAGTTCTGCAGCAGATGCTGAGGATGATCAGCTCGACGATTGATGGGACCAGAGCCAGCATCACCAGGAACATCGAGTATCTCTTCAGGTTGGTCAGCGAGAGTTGAAGACCAACGCGTATCATGATGAAGGTCATGCAGACTGTTCTGATCTTAGACGTGGCGACCACATCGAGATCGTGATGAATATCATAGATTCCTGAATTGCGAAGGATCAGGCCACCGAGCAGCATTCCGAATAGAGGAGGCAGGTGAAGGTAGGGCAGGTAAAATAGACTCCAGCCTAGCACGTAGGAGAAGATCGCTAGGGTAAAAATACCAAAGCCATCGTTTGGTGCAAGCATGAAGTCGCCAAATAGGAAATAGAGGACAGCCCAGGTGCTCGAGGCGAGCATGATCATAGTAACCACCCAGAACAAATGGGACCAGGTGAGCCACCCAGCGAGGAACGACAATACTGGTTGTACCACCAGGGTATTTCGAATCAGAGGGCTGATGAACGTCATCTGATGGCAACATGTCAAATCCTCGGGATCGAACTCCACTCTTCGCTGCCTGTCTAACGGTCTCGGTACGTCCATTTTTCGTCAGCACGTAATCTTTCCGAGACTGGAGGATTATCCGGGGCTTCTTCTCCGGCAATTCATGATCTCTATGACTTGTATCTCTGGTGTATAGGTTATCCGGGTGCTGTTCGATTGTATCGCTGCTCGGAATGTGTCGCGCGCTGAAGTCCTCGTTGATTAGAGTCGGCTCTTTGTGAGAATGCTTGTTCGCGAGCTTCAGGGCCTTCTAAATTCAAAGGAGCCTTCGTTCTGCGATATCATGAAAAATAACAGCGAGACAGGAAGACTTGTAAAGATTATTAAAGACTGTGATGTGGTGTAAAACGCAAGATGTTGCACCACGGTGCGGTAACCTTGTTCGCGGAGTGTTCGGCCGAGTTTCTCGGACCGGGTACGTGTCCAGGGCCATGTTCCACACCGTTCCCAGCTTAATTACCAACGAAGACACAGTCGAGTCGCGTAATCCGCGAGGAAAGTCTCTCTCTCTCTCTTTCTTTCTCTGTCGTGTATGATCGTTCGCGGGTCTTTGACCCGAAATGCGCGCGGCTTGGCGCCCGAGCACTTAAATCACCGGTATTGGATTTGTGTCTGGCTGGGAAAATAGCACTCTTGGAAAATGAATATCTATTTTGGTTGTTGAAACGACGCAGTCGCTCGTGCCGATGCGATGGGCAGAGTCGGACGTCAAGTGGATTTCAGGTTATTGAACCTGCTCATTGATCCTTTTCCTCGCATCGTTGCACACCTAGCTCTCTGCGGTGTTCGCGCGACCGGCACCTCTTTCTACCCCGTGCTATGGTTGCTGCCCGTCGATCACCAACACCTTCTCAACCCCTTTTCCCTGTCTACCATGTCCCTACCCTCTGTCTTGCCAAGGGAGGTGTCGGTCCTGCGAGTTCCGACGAAACGAATCCCGATTCCGTTCTCACGAACCAGCGCGCGACGCGCGGTGCTCCCGGATCCCTTAAACCTGGCTGAAACCTGAAAAATTAATTTTTATTATTTATTTATGACTAGACTGCGGACCTTTATGAAAATTAAAAGTGTTTCGCATTGATTGTGGGAACCAGGTATAACAGAAAAATTAATTTTTATTATTTATTTATAAGTAGACTGCGGACCTTTAAGAAAATTAAAAGTGTTTCGCATTGATTGTGGGAACCAGGTATAACAGAAAAATTAATTTTTATTATTTATTTATGACTAGACTGCGGACCTTTATGAAAATTAAAAGTGTTTCGCATTGATTGTGGGAATCAGGTATAACAGAAAAATTAATTTTTATTATTTATTTATAACTAGACTGCGGACCTTTATGAAAATTAAAAGTGTTTCGCATTGATTGTGGGAAGCAGGTATAACAGAAAAATGAATTATTATTAATTATTATAACTAGACTGCGGACCTTTATGAAAATTAAAAGTGTTTCGTATTGATTGTGGGAAGCAGGTATAACAGAAAAATTAATTTTCATTATTTATTTATGACTAGACTGCGGACCTTTATGAAAATTAAAAGTGTTTCGCATTGATTGTGGGAAGCAGGTATAACAGAAAAATTAATTTTTATTATTTATTTATAACTAGACTGCGGACCTTTAAGAAAATTAAAAGTGTTTCGCATTGATTGTGGGAAGCAGGTATAACAGAAAAATTAATTTTTATTATTTGTTTATAACTAGACTGCGGACCTTTATGAAAATTAAAAGTGTTTCGCATTGATTGTGGGAAGCAGGTATAACAGAAAAATTAATTTCATCCCTTAACGACTTTGTTACATTAAAAGCAACATCACAGCATTCTTGAATTTTTATAATCTTTCACTGTTCTATATTTCACCTAACTAATTTATTAATAAATTCATAAAGATCCCGAGTCTAGTAACAATCCACGCAAAACGAATCCGCGTAAATCGAGGATTGTATCGTTTTTTATCGCCGATGATCCGGACTCTCCGACGAATTTTGTCGAACGCAAGCGTTGTAATCGATTTTGGAGCATCAGTCCGAGTCTGCACGCTGTGCAGACATGTGAACAGCTCCTTAAATATTAACAGCGACAAGGTTAACCAAGGTTAAACACGCTGCCCGACGCAGCTCCGTTCGAATTGTCGCAGTGCGTCAGCGGCAATCGACTCCAGACGAAATCGAAACGACGACGCACAGTGAGAGAGCGAGTTCCTCTCGAGCCTCTGCTGCAGAGGGTTGAACGAAACAGTCGACTCTTATAGATCGAAAGTTACTTACCGGACTTTCTACTTTTATTAATCGAACTACCCCGACAGAGCCGAAGCGTCGATGTACAAAGTTAACTCGAGGCGAAAAAGAACGATTTGAACGTCAATAGTTCGATGAAGTTCCGGAGGAGGGTCCTACGGACATTTAAAGGTCGAACATCAAAGTTGGAAATATTCTTTCGATTGGTACGATTCGTGGAATTGCTAGGTTCGATCTTTAACAATTCATATATTAAATTAAATCGCTTGGTACAGCGAACGTATTGTTTGCAGGGTTCATTCATATTCACGATTGATTTTTTTACACTGTTCTAGGTTTTAAGAAAATCTGAAAAAAATTCTGGGACACGAAGAAGCAACTAAGTGGCACGATTTTGGCGAAACGTAGGTTCGATCCGCGAGATAAACTATCGTCCGAACGTATCGGCGAACGTATTGTTTGCAGGGTTCATTCATGTTCACGATTGATTATTTACACTGTTCTAGGTTTTAAGAAAATCTGAAAAAAATTCTGGGACACGAAGAAGCAACTAAGTGGCACGATTTTGGCGAAACGTAGGTTCGATCCGCGAGATAAACTATCGTCCGAACGTATCGGCGAACATATTCTTTGCAGGGTTCATTCATGTTCACGATTGATTTTTTACACTGTTCTAGGTTTTAAGAAAATCTGAAAAAAATTCTGGGACACGAAGAAGCAACTAAGTGGCACGATTTTGGCGAAACGTCGGTTCGATCCGCGAGATAAACTATCGTCCGAGGATTCTTCGTAACGATCGTCGCTTGTTCGAGGCTCGAGACGAGCGAAACGAGTCTTCGTGTTGGAACGGGTCGCGAGAGGGTTTCTTCTTTTGATGCGTCTACTTTGCGTGCCGGGCTCGGTTCTCTCTGTTCCGGCGTCGTGTGACGCGCGCGGAGGAAAAAAAGTACCCTCGAAACTAGCCGTAACGACCGGTAACCCCATCCTAAACGAAGCCTTAAACAGAGAAGAAGGGGGCAGGGTAACCGTGTAACAAGAGGTCGTGCAAAAGGGGCTGAAGAGTCGCGAAACCATGAAGGGTGGAAGCATGAGCGACGAGTCCGCGAGTAGGGTGTGACGTAGCCGTGTATTGTCACCCTAAAGAAAGAGAAAGAAACCGGCCGAGAGAACGAGAGACTCGAAAGAACCGGCAGAGTTTTCTTCGTCGTCGCTCTGAATAAAACTATTCTTCCAACTCCGAGCGCGGAGCAAAAGTTGCGAGGAGATACGCGCCGACAATCGATTACTCGACTTCGGACGTAGCCTGATACATCGCGTAGTTCTCCATTTCTCGAAAATCTGTTTGAAATCGGAATTTTCAGCTGTATATATCGTTCGACGTACACAGTTCGAAGCCACAGGTACCGAAAATAAAATACCTCGGTATTCGACGATGGAACCGATTCATAATGGCGGGGAAGTAAATTATTCCGGTTACCTTTGACGCGGAATAAGCATGTTTACAAACAGTCGGCTGCTTTATTTTGTACCGGGTGCTGGTTTCTGAACGAATGCGCGTGTCAGCTCGGGCCCTATAGCGTTCGAAATATGTATCTCTGGCTTCTATTCGACCGTTTGGCATTATGTGCGCGGGCGCTCGCGCTTGCGCCCCCCATCGATTCGCAGAGGTTCGTTTGTCTCTGGTTGCCGTCGCTCTCTGTGTTTTTTTCCTCGTTTCCTTGGTCTTTTCTTTCCCGCTGCTTTCTCTCCCGTCGACGTATTATCCAATGAAAAGATATTACGATGCCCGTTGAATCTCGAATCTCGGCTAGAGAGAGACAGAGAGAGAGAGAGAGAGAGGGAGAGAGAAAGATAAGAGAAAGAGAGAGAGAGAGAAGTTGTTCGAAACTCGATCGACGCTCTCTCGTGCTCCTCTTCCCGGCAACGCGTTCGCCGGTTCTCCCGTCTCTCTATGCCTTTTGTATCCTTTTTTTTCCCCCGGTAAATACGTGCAAACACTCGATAACGAACGGCTGGTTGGCTGTCTGGTTGGTTTGCTGGCTGGCTGGCTGACTGGCTGACTGGTGTATATTCCCTCTTTCTCTTCCCGAGCTAAGCCATGCAACGACGAGTCGAGTATATAAAGTCGAAACGGTAGACAATACTCTTTTGTGTGTAACCAAAGTCGCGTGCCGTAGGAATATTGCAAGGCCGCCTGCATAAACGCAAAGATCGTCGGATAAGGAAGTCCGGCAGGACGCGACATTGTTTCCCGATTGTTCCCGCCTCCTGCTGTTCACGGTTTCAGAAACCAGGTTTTCACACTTCGGGGACAGAGGATCCCTCCGTAAATCTGGCCAATACATCTCTCATCAAATTTTAACGAACGATCGCGCGTGCCAGGAAATTCGAACGACACCGAGAAGATCCGAAAAGAAGAAAGAAGATCTCTCTACATATCTCTTTAGTACTTCTATACGCAGGCTAATAAAAGGGATCGATTGTTTTAGCAAAAAGAGGTGCAATCGCACCTGGCGTATCGATGCATCCACATAAAAAACATACACGACTCTATCATTGTTAAGGTTAAATTCTTCTCGATCGAAATTAAGATAAACAATAAATTGATGATATCGGCACCAGGTTCGATCATTTATAGAACAAAAAACAACAAATGTGCAATTAATTCATGCTTCTAACGTTTTGATCCCGATGTGGATCTTTTTCAAAGAGACATTTTTGCTTATATGAATTTTTTCGCGGCGCACAGGTTCGATCATTATTACTTTTTGTATTAGCCCTACTTGTAGCAAATTTGTACAAAAAGTAATAATGATCGAACCTGTGCGCCGCGAAAAAATTCATATAATCTAATATGAGAAAATAAATAATTATTAGACATTTTTGCGTACGTTGTGTCAAAAAGTGGACAAATACTTAAGAATATTGAGTTACACGAAAAACCAACATTAAGCCACGGTGGCAAATATGTAACTTCTATCATTGTTTATTTTTCTCGTTTAAAGAAGAGCAGTAACTTGTCCCAGTTCCCAGAATCACCCTGTACATACTGTCCCATCATTGGAATCACGGCCACTGAAAAGAACCAGTATCGATCCACGCGTCCGGTTCTTAGAGTTTTCATTTACGACTCTCTGCCGGCCGGAGAGACGCAGCAGAGAGCCGTCAAAGTTGTCCCCGAGGTGTTTTAAATCGCGGGACGATCGAGGAACGTGCGACATCGATTTTCGGAATCGGGTGTCGTGATAGAGACACGTTCGCTACCGGAATCGGAGAGATTCCGGACAGGGTAAAATTCTGTCGACGCATCGTAATTAGAGTCACGTACGAGTCCTCGAGGACACGCGAGCGCTCCTCGAGAGGAGAGAAAAGGAGTCGAGGACGGAGGATAGACAAGGGTCGCAGACGGTCGAACACGTTCCCAGACGGTGGTGGACGGTCGCAGACGGTCGTGTGCACACCCGGAACTCGAGCCAAATATCCTGTGTCGTCTCCCAATTTTCGCTTGTCTCCATTCTATCTTATTGTACACCTTCCAAAAGTCACCGAACCGAATTTTTTTTCGCAGACCTACGTAATCCTCGTTCCCATCGGCTGTCACAATGTATATCGATTTTTAACCGAACAGCTACAATGTTATATAGTGTTAACGATAAAACTGACGTGTACGAATCGAGCGAACGGTAAGAAGAATGTCGCTACGCTATTCTCGAAATGTAGCTTAGCCCGTCAAGAGTGTTTCGCATCGTTGAAACACATTGTTAACATGTTTTCTCGGTGTTTTGCAGCTCGGTGTAGTATTCACGGCGCCCTTTGAATGCAGCCGGCACAACAGACCGTGTCGAGCGGGTTGCGTTTGCCAGGCGCGTCGGATACAGCGCCGCGTTCGTGCGTGCTCGGTCACGTTCGGCTAGTTCCGGAACGGCGAGTGGCCGAAGAGTGGCGCGCGACGCGTTCTCGCGTCAGTTACCGACGAGGCATCGTCGCGCGAGCATCGTTCACGAGCGAGTCGAATCGTGTGACGCGACCTTGGCCATTCGCAAAGAACACTAAGGATCGCGGCGAACAATCGGGGTGAACGCGCGAATCCTCTGAACGGATCCGCGATTCGTTGACCCTCGATCAAGCAGGACTCGCGAGGATCAACGGGGGACGCGTGTCAGTGCGAAGCTGCGTGGTGGCGTCGCGTCGGTTTCGTTCAGTGATTTGTTTTGACATGTGTGTGTTCTGCCATATTGGATTATCTCATCGTGCCTCGAGGGCTACGGGAGCGCGAGTTTCCCATTGAAAAAGGTAAGTACGTGTCGCAATAACATCGAGCGTCTCTCTCCCTCCGGTCTCCTCTCCCCCGCTTCCGTCTCCCTCTCTGTCCGTTCTGTGCTGTCGCGTCCGCGATCGTGAAAACTCGTTCGGAAATCCGAGTTCGTTCGGGCCGATCGATGCTGGGAACGCGACGCCGCGATTCGGCCTCGCGTTCGATTCGATTCGATACCGTATTATATTCGAAAGCACGCGAAAATGGGTCCAGCGGGGATCTGTTCCGTCGGATTCCGCGTCGCGAAATGGCTGTCGCGGGGCAAAAGCGGCGGAACAAGCGTCCGTGATCGCGGGACGGATCGGTCTGACGCGTGATAGCGTTGGTTGGCGTCGCGTCGGGTCGCGATTCGCGAACGATCATCCCGGTCGCGAATCCTGTTTCCACGCATGGATTTATTCGAAGACGCGGCCGACATCTTCTACGCGGAAATTTCGCTGGTCGCGTTCGATCGCGGTTCCCTTCCGACGAATTCGCTTCCGGTTCCCGTGTTTTCCCGATCGATCGCGGCCCGCAAACTCTCGGCGGGGCGACGCCAACGAACCTCGCAAAGTCGACCGTTTTTACGAGCGGTCGCGATGCCAGCAGACGCACGCCGCGAGAGGGGAGGAGGAACACACACGCGGGCTGGCTCACGCCTCGCAGCGGTGCATTTTGCTTTTAAAAGCGGAAAGAGCCTTGTGACAGCGAAACTACTCCGCTGAATATCATCAAATTTTAATCCTTAAGTGGGCTTTCAACGTGGGCCTTCTATCCGCAACAAACTCGAATTATGCATTCGACACGAAAGTGGCTCGGTCTTGTACAATAGCTTTTGGACAATTTTGGGGGTTGGGAGCGGTTTAGAGTTTCGGTTCCCGAACTTCACGAAACGGTAATGAATGTGTTTAGAACTGTATTTAGTAATTTAAACGGGGGCGAGAGAGAGAGAGAACCTCGTCAAACTACTAGGACGAATGTCATCAAATTTTAATCCTCGAGTGGGCTCGCAGAACGGGCGCCCAGCGTTGCAACAACTTGAATATTCCATTCGTATACTGCAACTGTCGAGCGCTGAAAGTGGCTCGTTCTTATTGTCTTCGGAGGACGACGAGGCCTTGTTTATTCCGGCTTTCAGACATTTCTCCTACCCGTAATGTGTACCCGGGTAAATGGATTTATCTTTATAATCGCTATAATTAGAGATGAGGAATGGCGCAACGTTTTTACCTGGTATTAAATGGTCGTTTTTACCGTGGTTATTAAATGATCGTATTGTTACACAGATCACAAAAAAAGCAACATAAAAGATCGCTTGTAAGATAAGAAGTAAACATCGTTTTGTTTACAACTTTTTTTTTATCAAAACGAATTTATTAGTCTAGTTATACATGTCACGCATATTTCACTTTTAATTAATCTTTGTCAGTAAGTCGTTCGAGGGTTAAAAAGTGTGTCCAGGTCTTCGAATGGTTAAATCGATAATCGTTAGACAAGCCGATCAGCGGCCTAATCGCGCTTTCTCCGTTTAAAATAAATTTCCCCTAATAATTACATGCAAGACCACATGCACAAATATTGAAAGGTATTTTGTCTTTTACAAGTAAATGGATGGTTTAAAAAAGTTATTCGAATCAATTTGCACGAATAAATTCGCACTGGGTCAGAATGGACCCAACCGGTTCACTTAAGGATTAGGAAGTGTCCTCGGGTGAGGACTTGGCGAAAACGTCGGAAGATTGTATAGTACAATGAACGAGTTTTACGACTCTATTTTTATCACTGATGTAACAACGCCGAGGAAAGACAAATATTTGCACAGATGTATACCGAGTAGCTCTTTATTAATGCATCAAAGCGAAGACGTAGGCGGCTAGGTTGCGCCGTAGAAAGTAATAATCAACAGTGGAGCTACCGGTTGTTAATACTGTTTCATGAATCAAAGGGTACACAGCGCAGGAATTTTCAGTACACCGGTATAAGCTATCTTAAGTCGTGTAATCCAATAATCCCTTTTGAGATTATGGTTCAAAAGAAGGCGATTGAGTTTCTTTTAAATCTGGCACAGCCGCTGAAAGGCTTCCGGTAGCTGAAGTGTTTAATCGTATTATGCAATTATGATACCGGACGCGTTCCGAGAACGTTGACTCGAATAAAATAACAACAAAACACGCGAACACGCGTAGAAGCTTTTCCCGTCTTGGTGAAAGGCTCTCTTAATTTTTAATCCGGGTCGTAATTGTTCAGTTCCATTAACCTTTCGCGCTCGGAGCTATTTTCACTCGAAAATTAAACATTTCTTCCGACCTAGAATAATTCCATTCCATATAATTTTTAAAATTTGATGAATACGAAATTGATGCAACACATTAGATACTAATTAATAACAACAGACTCGCTATGTTTATAAGCTGAAACATTTTAATCGGTTTTAGACGGTTTTCACGGTAGGTTTACCGTTAAACAACACTTTGGATTTTTACCATTCCCACTCTCTCACTATAGCTTGAGTGTACTCGAACGGTCGGTTGATTTAATTCTGGCCACCCGAATGGATCCTCGGATTCGATTTCGGAGCGACTCCAGACAGCGGCCTCTCGAATGGAACACGTTCAAAGCCCGAATTGGAGAAATTCGGTCACCGTATTAAAAGCTGCAATTGTGGAAATTCGAGCTTGGGAGAGAAAAAACCGCGTTTATTTTCGTCTAACGGTCCAGATTCGTCGACGAGTGTCCCCGTTTTCCGAATTCGGTTTTCCCGCCACAGGAACCGGGACACGACTAATAATACGCGCGGGCACTTTGAATAAATCCGAACCGTTCTCGAGAGAAAGAGAGATAGTGGGAGCAGAACTATGTTCACGAACGAAACCAAAGTCCGGGTGAAAAATATCGTGTCGGCATTGAACGTGACCCGTTTCACTCTGCGGCGAGCTATTCTCGGGTGTATCGGGTACAGTCGCTCGTTCTTTCTTCTTCTTTCTTCTCTCGCGTCCTCTTGGTACGGTGTTTCGCAACTGGCCCTTTACCAAGTCTCGAATCGAGTCGATCCTCCATCGAAGGGCCTCTGGCTCGTGGTACGAAGCCACTGAGAGCTTCATTTTCATGGATTCTTCTCGCTCGGAACAAATTCTCTCTTTTGTCTAAGCGATGCGACTTTCTCCTTGGCTCGCGGTCTCTTTCAGTCCCACTCGTCCCCATCTTGGGCGATTTAACCCCTGCAAGACCGATGCTTCTCGCGATATCTCGTCGTTCCATTCACAATGCTTACACGCGGATCTGTATTTTAAAAATATTTTTCAACCCCCTTTCAATTAAGAAGTACCATTTTTTTTTTTTAATTGGGGAAAATCCGATTAATGGATAACCATCCTTGCCGCCGAAGGCAAGGATGACCAATGTCGGTCTCGGTATAATCGTTACCGACTAACGACCCCAATAGTCTATAACTGGGCCCCTAGTCCTAACTGGGCCCCAATTAAGAAGTACCATGTCGACCTGATTCAATATTAAAATTAAATTACACGTTGAAACTAAATTAAATGACATATCAACATTTCTCTCTCCTTGGCTCGCAGGTCTGTTTTTTTTAAATATTATTCAACCCCTTTTCTTCGAGAGCCACGTCGACGTTATTAAAAGTATGAAATGTTAGAATTATATTATTTATTGAAAGTAAATTAAATTAAATATTAAAAGTCAATTCAATCAATATACAATGGAATTATTTTAGGTCGGAAGAAATGTTGAATTTTCGCGTAAAAATAACACCGACTGCAAACAGTTAAATGAAATATTACAATTTCATTTCTCGGGAGAGAGAGCAAGTTGATTTCTAAAATTCTGTGCAGTGCTCCCTCGTTAACGGAATAAAAGTAATCCTCACATTTATTTTGCAAACGACACGGTACCAACAAGCTGATCTCCGTGCGAGATATAAACGTTTTCTCCGTTAATTGCAACAAACAGGAGTTAAACAGGACTTGATCTCCATCCGTGATAGGATCAATTCGTTCAACGTACACACGAGTACTTCGAAATTCTTACTACTTTTTCATTACTGCCACTTTCACAATTTCATCGTAACTGCGTCAAATTCTAGTTACTATATAAAAAGAACATGATCAATTGGAGTAGAACGCTTATAATTGGCAGCTGTACTGCCAATTTAGCAAGAATAATTAATAAATACTGTTCACGAAAGCCTATACAGCATTTCATTAAACTTTTTAAAAATTAAATAGCGTTCTTCTAAACTAATTTTTACAAACGCATTTTTTCAGTATTGCAAGAGGTATTTCTAAGCTAACGAACTTGGCCGTATTTTGTTTGATCTCACAACTTTTTCCGGCCATAGAGAACTTGGCACCTGTTTACAGGATGTTTTTGTTGGTACAGCATTTCATTAAACATGTTAACCCCTTCCACTGTGATATCGAGTGCAAAATTGACTAGAGTGTACAATAAATATTTCTGTGACCGTAGAATAAATCATAGTGCAAGGGTTTAATGATGAGGACAGAGAGTGCTCGGGTCCATTCTGACCCTGGAGCTCCATGTAAATTAGTTGGCAGGTCGAATAAATATCTGAGCATCTGATCGATGGAATGATTGGACGATTAGTGTCCTCGAGGGTTAATCCATGGGATTTCGTTTGATTCCAGAGGAAAGCTTTCGAGGCCGCGATGGATCCTACGAGCAGGGCCTTGTGGATCAGTTAAGGTAAGGATTGATTGCGCGTGGGCGCACGCACTGTAACGCACGGTAACAACCGTGTACGCGAAACCCGAGCGAATCGCGTAGTTCGAAGCGATTAGGTCACCGGGTCGGCTCGAGGAAGCTCGTCCCCAGAGGACGGGAAACGATTTAGGCTAGTGGCATCGGTTAATTTTAGAAGGAATCCACCTTTTGTCGGAACCCGCCTCTCTATCTCTCCAGCTCTCCCCTTATCTCTTTTATTTTCGTTATCCGCGAGCTTCGCTAACCCCTTGGCTATCGTGCACGAGATATCTGTTCTATGTAGCTATTACGGTCGTCGTTCCTATAAAGTTTCTGGTCACGATCGAAATAAAACGATGAACATCGTAACTCATTTTATCTAACTTATTTGAATTCTGTCAAATAAAAATAATTTTAATTTCACCGTTTCATATTTCTTCCATTCATTTTTCTCATAAACGCATAAACCCCGCAATCTACTAAACGACATAAAGATCTTTTATTTGTTTTACTTCTCAATACCCGGAAAGACCGAGACCGTTATAATAGTTGCAATTCATTGCGAACGCTGTGATTAACCGTGACAAACAGGAAGCCACTCTGATTAAAACGACCACTTCTAATTGGAAAGGAAGCTCTTTTGCGTGTGCATTTCTCTGTGTATGGGGTGCAAATGCAATCTGATAAGAAGAGAAATAAAAAAAAGTTGACCAACGGAGAATTTCCAAAAGTTTTCCAGCAATACTGTCTGAGATATGTTTCAAAGTAAATACTTATTGAGGCAAATTTTCTCTTTTTCAGTTACACCCCTGTGTACGGTTAACTCTCATACGCTCCTCTGACATAGTTGCATAAAGAATCCTACAATAATATGTCACCCCTTCTCACTTCACATTTCAAATCTACGAATTATGCTTCCATTATAGTGTGTCATTTCAAAGAAATACATTTCGCAACACAGACAAAAAAGAAATCAATCGTTTTACAATATGTGAAAATAGGTAAAAACCGGTGAATCCTACAATAATAGGTCACCCCTTCTCACTTCACATTTCAAATCTACGAATTATGCTTCCATTATAGTGTGTCATTTCAAAGAAATACATCTCGCAACACAGACAAAAAGAAATCAATCGTTTTACAATATGTGAAAATAGCTAAAAACCGGTGAATCCTACAATAATATGTCAACCCTTCTCACTTCACATTTCAAATCTACGAATTATGCTTCCATTATTGTGTGTCATTTCAAAGAAATACATCTCGCAACACAGACAAAAAGAAATCAATCGTTTTACAATATGTAAAAATAGCTAAAAACCGGTGAATCCTACAATAATATGTCACCCCTTCTCACTGCACATTTCAAATCTACGAATTATGCTTCCCTTATAGTGTGTCATTTCAAAGAAATACATTTCGCAACACAGACAAAAAGAAATCAATCGTTTTACAATATGTGAAAATAGGTAAAAACCGGTGAATCCTACAATAATGTGTCACCCCTTCTCACTTCACATTTCAAATCTACGAATTATGCTTCCATTATAGTGTGTCATTTCAAAGAAATACATTTCGCAACACAGACAAAAAGAAATCAATCGTTTTACAATATGTGAAAATAGGTAAAAACCGGTGAATATTCACCCTGAGGAACGTATGAGGGTTAACATTATTTCGATTAGAATCGCAGTCCACAGAGAGAGAAGGTTCATTACACTAGAAACGATTTGCCTTTCGACCCAAAGTGTCCCGTTTCTGGAAAGAAAGGCTCAAGTCTTGTTCTCCGTTATAATAGCTGTCCACTCCTAGTTTCGCAACACGCGACTGACAGGAATTGCGAGTGACAGGAACGGCGGGTTGACAAGAGAGGCTATTCCGTCTGTCGGTGAGGCTTCTACCACGAAACGGAGCGTAATGAAAAAATTTCGCATGGTCTTCGCATATCGGAATTTCGAAGCAGCGATCTGTAGTGCAACAGTGTTCTGCAGGAATTCGGACAAATTGCATGGACCGAAATTTCCCGCGAACGGTCCCGATCGGTTCGTGATAAAGGGAGAGAGCAAAGGGGAGGCAAAACGGGATTGCGAAACGCGGATGTTGCAACGGTCTTGCTCTTGCTCTCGCGTTTGATCTCGCTCTTGTTCGTTCGCTGGAACGGACGATGTGGGAACGCCGTGCCCTGTATTCTCCTCGATTATTATACCCGTGGTCTTTTCGATATAGTCCGTCTTCCCGTCGATTCGATTCGATCCGAACGACCTCTCGTTACACGCGGAAGGTTTGCACCTGCTGCTTTTCCTTCCATTTTCATCGGGATAGAGGAGAGACTAGCAATACGAGATATTTTTATTTTTTTTTATTTTTAATAGAAAATCTCATATGAGATTTATTACAACATTGTTTCAAAACAGAAATACACTACATATAATACAGAGTATGAAGATTACAAAACAGAATAGGTTTCTTGTAGAAATACAGATATTATAATATTAACATATGATTAAAAGGAACAGTATATGAACAGAGAGAGAAGAGTATAAAAAAAGAAAAAATATATGCGAGATATTTTATTCTTTACTTCCAAAATTTTCTTACTTTCTTTTCACTCGTCATATTAACACTTTACCGACCGGAAGCCTATTAATAGGATTTTCAACAATTCTGCTGTACCAAAAAAAAAGTATAGAAATTTTCTTTCACATTGCAAACTTAAATGAAACTATTAGACGACGTTATTGAGGGTGACTTAGTTCATACTAAATGCTAAATGAAAATTTATCCATGTACCATACATTTTTCAAAAATATGCAATAATCACCGGTCGGTATTAATGTTAAGTGTAAAATGCGTATCTATATTGTGTATCCTAGTATCTCTCCTCTGTGTGATTTACAATCGTAGGCTTTCCAACCGGTTCGTCTTAGCAATCGCGAATATTGAGGTCGAAAAATCAGTTCTCAATTTCATGCAATTTATCCGTGTCCACGGTAATTTGTTTTTCCGGATAGTTCTTCCACAGGTATCTTTAATAATTCTAGAAAGCGAGTGATTGCAGACTGCGAACAATTGATGAAAGTTGTACCATGGCTGATAGTAAAACCTCGCGGAATTTGAAAATCGTTCGAAACCGATCGGAGTCGGTACAGTGCACATAAGGGTTCGTATCTAATACCGTGATTTATTTATGAGGAGAATGTATCGGGATGGAATTCGCACCTATGTAACGCGTCGATGTAACGCATCGTAATTTGTGAAAGAACCGCTAGAACGTGTCGACGATCCATTGAATTGATCTAACGAGCTGTTACGCCATATTTATGCAGAAACCGAGAGAAATTTTCATCATCGTTCATTTCCTCAGGCAAATAAGCTCGATCCTCGAATATTGACTATAGTATTCTCCAATTGTAATGATCGTAAATTTTGTATATGCACTATATGATATCGGCGCTATAGTTTCGATCACAAATACAAAAATGACCAATTTTGCAGTATTATAATTTCAAAGTTTCAGTTTAATTTGGAACCATTATCAAGAAAAGTCCGCGTCTGTGAAAATTAAAGTAATCAGATTTGTTATTCATTAACATGACTATTTAATAGCTGTGAAAAATAGGTATTTATACATACTTGCTAATTGTGACAAAAAACAAATTGAAATAAAAAAAACGTGGTAATAAGTGATATGGTACTAGTCAATAAGACGGTTAGAACTTTACTGAACTGTAACAGGCAAAGTCACGAACGGAAAAAATAGTTTTATTTTCTAGTACCGTTTCACTTATTTTGATTTCAATTTTTGAAAACTATTTTTTCCGTTCGTGACTTTGCCTGTTACAGTTCAGTACAGTTCTAACCGTCTTATTGACTAGTACTATTTCACTTATTTGGATTTCAATATGTTTTTTGCCACAATTATCAAGTATGTATAAATACCTATTTTTCACAGCTATTAAATAGTCATGTTAACGAATAACAAACCTGATTACTTTAATTTTCACAGACGCGGACTTTTCTTGAGAATGGTTCAAAACTGAACCGAAACGTTGAAATTATAATACTGCAAAATATAGTGCATTGACTATAGCGTACGATCTAAGAAAATGGAGTACCCCCTCCACCTCGTATCCAGCAAAAGGGGTCGAGAAAAATGTTGGTAGACATTGTTCTAACAAAGTAACGCGAAATGGTCGATGAACTGGCAATGTTATCTGTGTGCAACGACCTGCGTGGGCGTTGAGAGTGCATCATGCATCACGGGATGCGCTTTTGCCGGCGATTAGAGTCCTCGGACGGAGATTCATCCCGATTTCCACGGTCGCGCATCGAGCAGCTTCGTTTTCGTTCCTCGTACTTTCTCCGGCTTGGATTCTGTTCTTACATAACGTCACGGCTCGACGGTTTCGTTGGTGAGAGAGTCTCGAGGTTGTCGGTGTGCGTACGTATGCATCGTGTATCTCGGATCCGCGGGTATCTAGGGCGGAAATTCGTCGACGGTTAACACAAGAAACCGTCGTCAGCTCGGCTGGAAACGTGTCTGGTTTTCGTTTCTCCGCGGATCCGATTACCTCGAAGCAGTCGCGAAAATTCGAACCAACCAGTTCGCTGGCTTTCGTCATTATCAATCGATGAGAACGGATAATTAGCCTCTTGGGAAATCATTAATGGCGCACCGTTTCGTGCTGGATAAGGATATAAACGTTAATGATCGCTGCGAAGATCGATCTCGTGCATTAACTGTGCAATTGTTAGCTCGAATGTGGAAAGGTAAATTTTTTGATAAATGTTTGTTGGATCAATGATGTTGCAGACTGTTGTTCACACTAGTTTGGCAATGATGCTCGTGAGCGATCATTTTTTTTTTCAAGGTTCGATTTGTTAGAAATCTCCAATGGATCACTGTGGATCTGCAAGTAAAATAAAATACGCCGGCTGATTTCTGTCATAAACCCATCTCAACACTAAGACTATCGAATCTAGAAGAGAAATCTAAAACAGCAAACATGCAAGCGCTAAACGGCCTCTCTAATAGAGAAATTAGCTGAAAACACAGAGATCGCGCCGCGATATCAATAACTCGATTAAATTATCCGACGCTTCTCCCGTAAATCATCGAATATCCAGGGAATGAAAACTTCATTAATTGCAGCAGCTGCGGGAAACCTGAACGTAACCTGCAGCCCGTCAAATGCAGGATTTAATCCGGCGTGAAACGCGGAATTTAATCTTCAGCGAAACGGCTTTTCAACAAAATTTTACGAAATAGAAAACACGCAGCTTGTGGAGTAAAAAAAGAAAAAAGAAAAAAGAAATAAATGGAGAAGAATTTTGCAAGCAGCTCTTCTGGGTTATTCGGTCCGTCGGTTTTTGCGCACGAGACGACAGGCTGGATCGCGGCCGGATATAGGACGATGAGGGAATTTATTCGTTTGCACGCCTCCGTTAGCTGTCGTTAGCCGTTGCATCGTTGCATCGGGGCCGAGAGAGCTCGACACGCCTCTCTGCAAGCCTTTTTTTCTCTGGCCGCGCGTCCATCCATCCATTCATCCCTTTCGTTGTTATCCGATCGATGTGATTCCTCGGACCGTTCCGAACCAGTCCGCAAAGGTCACCGGTTATTCCACTCGTAGCTCTCTTTGCATCCACCAGCTCTCTCGCCGCTTGTTCCGCGATGTTTGCAACCGAAGTGTTTGCTTTGATAACAGTCTTCCATAACATTATCATTAAATGTTTGCGCAAAAGTGGCGTTGCAAATATTTGTCCGTTTCAATCGTCGGACGATCAAATGATTGCGATGACAAAACTTTATCGTCGTTAAGTATTTTACAAACGACACTTTTGCCAACACATTCCTGACATTTTCCCGCTTAAAACGAATCCAAACACGACGCCATTCGGACGACGTCCATTTCAAGTACGTGGTCGTTCGGATAACGGAAGTTCTACTGCAGCGCGGATTAAACGTGATGCGAACTGTGTCGTGATTGGGCTCGTTTTAATCGGTACAATGTGACGAACATGTTGGTGAAAGTTTCGTAGAGATATAATTAAACAAAGCAGAAGTGTATGTACTTTTAATGATTCTCCTTAGGGTTACATCCCTTACATTTCTTTCTCCTTCCCCTGTTCGCCCCCCTCACGCTACTCTTAACACATTACCGACCGGTGATTATTGCATATTTTTGAAAAATGTATGGTACATGGCTAAATTTTCATTTAGCATTTAGTATGAACTAACTAAGTCACCCCCAATAACGTCGTCTAATAGTTTCATGTAAGATTGCAATGTCAAAGAAAATTTCTATGCTTTTTTTTGGTACAGCAGAATTATTGAAAGTCCTATTAATAGGCTTCCGGTCGGTAAAGTGTTAACTTAACCTTAACTACTACCTTATATCTACCTTAACTTTACTTTTAACAATATACTTACACCTATACTTATTTCTAAAAAGAAAGAGAGAGAGTATATCTATGTACAGAAGCTTATATCTACGATACAATTAACTTATGACTATTTTATTATTTTTTTTTTAACAATGCAAAAGTGGTGTAAGTAAATTTCTTGTCTGTTGAACGCTGTACAAGATTCGGGAAGCGAACAGGAAATTTGTTCAATCTCGCAAACCGTAAACAGGATAGCTATCTAGAATCTAGAAGCATAGGGACGCGCAGAAACGTTATTCACGGTTTGGCAAACGATCAGGGGAGTAGGAATGGGTGACAATCGAAACGGCGAGTGGTTTGAGCGTCTCTTTAAGCGGCTCGCGTCGAAGAAACGTTGGAAACGGATCGGATCGTTCGAGAAGTGCAAGGTTAGGTTGCGTCGTCGACGGACAGACGAATCTATCGTGGATGGATGGATGGATGGGAGAAAAAGAGAGAGAGAGAGAGAGTGAGAGGGCGCGTGGTTCGAGGTTGGTCTCGTGAAATATGCAGGCTGCAATCACGGTGCCTTGAATAGAAAAGGTCAGAAACGGGGATGCAAGGTTGGAGAAGGAGAGAGGTTCTGGCATCGGGGAAACTGAAAGAGAGATAGCACGAACAGAGACGGAAAAAAGGGAACGAGAAAAGGGGGTGAGAGCTGGAAAGAATGCCGAGCGAAGGATGATAGAGCGACGTTTCGAGCAGAAGCAGAAGCGCGAACATGGACGGATAGCGGTGTCGGATAGCGGTGGTGGTAGAGAGAACGCGACTGTAAAGAGAAAGAGGGGCCTCCGGAAACTACAAAAAAAAAAAAAAGGAAAAGGAGAAAGCCGGTGCCCTTTGCGCCGTTTCGAACAGCAACATCCGTAATACCCGTGCTGCGTTCGCGAAAAATTTTCATAACTACCTGTCTCCTCGCGGCTCGCCACTCGCTGTGATTGGTCTGTTGATCGGACCCGAACATCTGACGCGAACCATTTCCACTGGGAAAGCATTCCGCGGATCATCCACCGACACGACTCCATCCAATTCAATCGTCCGGTGAACAGTAGTGATCTATTGGAAATGGTTGTAAATAAATGCACACTGCTACTTTTAACACATTCACGATGGCGTGTGCCACCGCGTGGCTCAAGCTCGAGTGTCCCATCGGACGGCGTGTACCTGTTGTATTCCGGAAGAGGATTAATAAACGTTTCTTTGATTTTGAGGTATCAAACACAAGTTTATTAAAAAAAACTCCTCAACTTGTAACTCCGGATATGAAGTATGAGAAGCGCGTGACAGTACTTATTTTCGTCGAGACGGAATGACAGAACTCTTAACTGCACAGAACTGGATTTCGGTTGCCGTTGGATGTGGGTTGTTTAGTGGCTGAACCTAATATTAAGGCATGTGTTTATATGATAGCGTTTATCAATTCTTGTAATTTGCGTGTCTAATGGTTTTTTTTTTTGTTAATATTGTTTTTGTTTTGTCTTTTGTCTAATGTTCTTACTTTTGATCTTATTTTGTATTACAATGTAATATGCTTTATGTTCTAATAAATCTCATATGAGATTTTCTCAAATAAAAAAAAAAAACTGCACAGAAGTTGTATGGAACAAAAGCTGGAATAAGACTCTTACATTGGCTTAAATAGAGGTCCCCAAAAAGGGAGAGATAGGTGATTACAATCATGGTGCAATTCTGCATAACTCAAGGTAGTGACCGGTCGAGAGTCACTGTCGGGAACATCTAGCTTAGTCATTATCGTAAGTAAACTTAAATAGTTGTCATACAACATACCTCCGGTGGCTCAAACTTGAATGTTAAATAATAGGAATTATTTCGGCGACGTCCCTTGGAGAGAAACATAAATTGCAGCACCGTCGTGAACGTGTTAAAATAAAAGCTAATCTTTATTACACGGCGCGGAAGGAAGCTCTTTACCATAAGAGATCTTAGCTTCGACTAACTCTATGAAAGAAAGAATCATTGGAACCCTCAGAAAGGAAACCAGAGTCCCTTCGTATCACGAAACTGTTTAGGTTAGCCCCCCACAGTTCGGCTCTTGAAAGAAAATATACTTCTGATAAGGTTCCATCGATACTTCGTAATCTCGTTTTAAGAATACGATTCTGAGATCGTTGATTCATTTTTGTAACTTGTTGATAATCCAACATGATCTCGATACGAACACTTATCCGGTGTCAGGACTTTCTTATTTCTCATAATCTCCCCATGAAACTTTCGCTGGCGTATTGACGACATTTTTCCGGATGAAACGAGTCCAAATACGATATGGTGGAACCTCCGGTATACGAACACCCAACAAATATGATCCTGAAACAAATATGATCCGAATGGTGTCGTGTTTGGACTCGTTTTAATCAGGAAAGAGTGGGGATAGCAATGATAGGAAGTCTGTAGGAAAATAATTAAGTGTATCAAAGTTCTGTTACTGCTTATAAATAGATTTCTAAATAACAGTTCCGCGGGGCTCTCTGCGAGAGATAACCGATCTCTGCGGCGATTTTCGAGGTCGAGCCGCGAGATATCTCGATGATCTGTCCGGGGGTTGTTCGACCGGCGCGGCGCGTGGAAAACGGAGGAAAAGTTTGGCGCGCGGGCTTGCCGAACGGGCGACAAATGAAAAGTACATAGAAGGCGACTACGGTTTTCTGCTGAGCAAGTCGGCGCGAGGATAGGGACAGGGATACAGGGACACGATGACGATGGGAGGGAACGCAGGGTACAGAGGAATAGAGAGAAAGAGAGGCTGAACGCCCTGCAGAGAGGCGAAAGTAGCGGGAAACGAGGGGATGAGAGGGAGCTGTCGGGTTCCTCTCGAGCATCGGGTAAGCGTAGTTGAAGGGATTCTGCTGGGAAAAAACGCGAGCGAGTCTCGAGTGGCAGCACTTTGCTGAAATATGCACGATCTAGCCGAAGTTAGCGGGTACTATAGAACGCTGCTTACATAATAAGTGTAAACGTCGGTCTCGAGAGAAAGAGAGAGAGAGAGAGAGATAGACAGGATGACACCGGGACGAAGATCGAATCCGGCGGACATTCGCGATCGTCGCTGCGACTTCGTTTCGCACAGGCTGCACCGTGAATCGTGACACGACCGACGGCGATGCCGCATGCAAAAATAAGTAGCGAAAGAGGGGACAACATTTTTCGGTCGGACGCCTTCGTCTTGGTGAATATCGGGTTCGCGTCAGGCGATTTTCAACCTCGATTTACCCGAAAACGAAGGGTCGAACGAGAAATATGTTCGACGTATTCTTTGCGGGATATCGTCACACGACAGGTTGCACTTTCGATTTGCACGTAGCGTATCGCGCGCGAAAAATTCGCACGGCTTCTTCCGTGCATAGAGAGAGAGAGAGGGAGAGAGATCCAAGCAAGACTCATAGAGCACTTCGCATGTTTCAGGCCAGGGGCGGTCGATGCCTGATGGCGTGGTTTGGAACGCAACGCTGGAGAAACCCTGCTCCAGAGTAAGTAGATTCAGAGATCGAACCGCTACTGCGAGCTTGGAGACCGGTCCCCGATTGTGCTTCGTGGTCCCGATGCTAAACATCTTGTTTGTTTTAACCCTTTGCGCTTCCGTGTGGCCTGTCTAACTCGATTCCGTCCTAATCGCAGCTTATTCTAGTTGCTATTTGGTCGAACTTCCCTCGACCACAACTGTTCTTGCTTGTTTGTAAACGGGGTCTCGACCGGCGGCACGAGGATCGCTCTCGCGCTACGGTTTATTCAGCTGACTTTTTCCTCTTCTACGCGCGTCTCGTACCGTACGAGGTATATACGTAAGAGAAACTCCGGCGACAATGCCAACCTTTCTGATTCACTGCACTGCGGTCTCAAGATGACCTTGCAGGATGGGTAGGAATGAATATTGGACGTTTTGTACTGAATGAAACATTGGGAAACGTGTAATTCTTTATGAAACGTTTGCCATTGTATTCCTGACATTTTTCTCGTCAAAACGAGTCCAAACACTATATTATTCGTATCATGTTTACTTATTTAATCCACGATACGGATGTCCGAACGTCCATGCGCTCCTAATTCGGATAACAGGGGGTTATCCACAGTATCGTGGATTAAACGAGTAAATGTTATCAGAATAGTATCGTCTTTGGACTCATTTTACTCGGAAAAATACCAAGAATGCAATGGTCAAGTTTTTACATAAATTGATTAATGAGGATTCTGCGATTGTTAAATATAAAATTCAATAGGGACATCGAAACGGTTTTCCAGACGATTATATCGCAGTAATATGCTGATACAGCAATAAAATCTTAAAATATGTTTTGGTATTCGGTGGGTCGAGTCGATTACCCGGAAAACAAGGCGCGTTCTGGCTTCGTTTTCTGTTCTTTTGGCGTGTCTCCTGGCGCACAAGATACGTTGCGGTTAGCTCACGGATCCGGCATTCGATCCGATCCGATTCTATCCGATTCGCGAAGCTGTGTTCCACGGCCCGGAAAAATCTGGAGGCGGGGTTGCCGGTTCGCAGATTGCGAATATGTCGAAGGGGGAGAGAGGTCTGAGCCCATCTAGATCGATCAGAGGCCAAGAACTCCTCTCGGTTTCCTCGGGCGGTAGGCAGCATCTTCGATCAAAGACGGTCTCGATTGGATGCTCCACCGATTGGTCGGAATATTCTGATTATGAATAATCGAGCAGCAATCTGCGTTTCTCGGGGAATCTGCCTGGTAAGCATGATCGCATCGCCGCCCCCAGACGACGCTCTGTCCTCGCGAGTTAACCTGAACCTCTAAATCCTGGTTGCACTGTTGCGTGCATTTTCTAACAACGATCTGACTAAAACAAAAACATATGTACATAACTCGTGTAATTTTGATAATTTTCCCTTACAAAAAATCACACGCGTACTTCAAATACCAGTGAATACGTGTACAAAATCCTGGTTGCACTGTTGCGTGAATTTTCTAACAACGATCTGACTAAAACAAAAACATATGTACATAACTCGTATAATTTTGATAATTTTCCCTTACAAAAAATCACACGCGTACTTCAAATACCAGTGAATACGTGTACAAAATCCTGGTTGCACTGTTGCGTGCATTTTCTAACAACGATCTGACTAAAACAAAAACATATGTACATAACTCGTGTAATTTTGATAATTTTCCCTTACAAAAAATCACACGCGTACTTCAAATACCAGTGAATACGTGTACAAAATCCTGGTTGCACTGTTGCGTGAATTTTCTAACAACGATCTGACTAAAACAAAAACATATGTACATAACTCGTATAATTTTGATAATTTTCCCTTACAAAAAATCACACGCGTACTTCAAATACCAGTGAATACGTGTACAAAATCCTGGTTACACTGTTCCGTGCATTTTCAAACAACGATCTGGTTAAAACAAAAACATATACATAACTCGTGTAATTTTGATAATTTTCCCTTACAAAAAATCACACGCGTACTTCAAATACCAGTGAATACGTGTACAAAATCCTGGTTGCACTGTTGCGTGCATTTTCTAACAACGATCTGACTAAAACAAATACATATATATATATATAACTCGTGTAATTTTGATAATTTTCCTTTACAAAAAATCACACGCGTACTTCAAATACCACTGAACACGCGTACAAAATCCCAACGGGGAAAGTTCATAAATGTTCCAGAAAAAATTCGTGAAAGTGGAGAAGCTCGGTGGAGCAATTACACAGTTGAGCCCATACAAAAAATATATATAACTCACGTAATTTTGATAATTTCTGCTTGGAAAAAATCACAAGTGTACTTCAAACACTAATAAATACGTGTGCAAAATCCCAACGGGCAAAGTTCACAAATTTTTCGGAAAAAATTCGTGAAAGTGGAGAAGCTCGGTGGAGCAATTACACAGTTCAGTCCATACAAAAAATATATAACTCACGTAATATTGATAATTTCTGCTTGGAAAAAATCACAAGTGTACTTCAAACACTAATAAATACGTGTGCAAAATCCCAACGGGCAAAGTTCACAAATTTTTCGGAAAAAATTCGTGAAAGTGGAGAAGCTCGGTGGAGCAATTACACAGTTCAGCCCATACAAAAAATATATAACTCACGTAATATTGATAATTTCTGCTTAGAGAAAATCACTAGTGTATTTCAGATACTAATAAATACGTGTGCATAATCTCAAAGGGAAAGGCTCTCCAAAATTCATGTAAAAACAGCCTGAAAATATCCTGTAGAGTTTCAATGCGAGGTGCACCGAGCGTGCACGTATCCGATCGAAAGCGAAACTAGATATGTTCCGCGATCGAATCGCAAAGAAAGGCTGCCGTCGCGATCTGCGATTCGCGATCCTTGATCCGGCCAGGCGGCGGCGATACGGATTAATTATCAGTTGCTGGTCTCCTCGGCTCGAGAAAACGAGAATGGGAATGGAAATGAGAATGGCAGAGGCTTGGGTATAGGTCGGGGCACACACAGGTGTATGGTCTGGGTTCCGGGTATGGATATGGGTATACGAGAGGATCTATATATATATATGGATAAGAGAAGCAAGGGGGGTAGGGTAACGCGCCGGTATCGGGCAGCAGACCAATTAACTACTTAGGACGGCTTTCATCGGCTCGACAATCGGACGGATCGATTCGGGGTGAATAACTTTTCTAGCCGTCGCTCTTTCTCTCTCTCCCTTTATCTCTTTCTCTCTCTCTCTCTCTCTCGCTCGCTCTGTTATTCTCTTTCTGGCTGCGTACCATTCGAGGATGCTGCGTTGCGTAGAACCTACGACCGAGATGGGTAGGCTTGCGTTCGCTTCCGCTCCTCGGATCCTTTTCACGGGCTCCGTTGTCCGCTAACCCCTCTCTCACCCTTATCCTGCTTGCTGCTACTCCCTTATCCTGCTCTCTTATCCACCGTGGAGCCATCCTTTGCGTCGAGGAGCTTGCGGAAAATGTTCCAGCGCGGAGAAAATGGAAAAAAGAAGTAATGGCGAGCCCCTGAACGGGACTATTTAGCCCGAAAGAACTCGGCAAAGGCTTAAACCCTTAGCGCTCTGATGCAGGAATTGCTTTCAATTAGGGTATAGTAAATTTTAGTGGTGCCTCGGAGGGTTCACCGTCAAAATTTCTGTTGCAGTCGCAAAATTGAAATGCAGCCTCTACTGTGACTACTATTTTTTAAAAAAAACGGTGGCGAATGAAAAACTGTACGCGTGTTAGAACACATCTACGCAGGGGAACAGTGGCGAAAGCTTATCCCTTAGCACTCTGACGTAGGAATTGCTTTCAGTCATGGTACGGGGACAATTTTTTGCAATCTAAAAATTTGTTAAGATGGATCCTCTGCTGTGAGTACTATTTTGACAAAACGATGGCGGATGAAAAACTGTATGTGTGGTGGAATATACGCGGGGGAACAGTGGCGAAGCTCATTTCGCTCGACCGCGGCGGCAATTCAGAGCAAAAAAAGGAGGAGACTGGGAATGGTTTCGATCACGCACGATACGGTTTCAAGAGGTTGTTCCTCGGTCGATGATCGAGGTGAATGGTCCGTATCGTTCCGATACGTCGAAATTTCGAGCAATATGGCAATATCGCTCTGCGCCCTTCCACCTTCGAACAAGTTGAACGACCCTATGAAGCGACAGAGAGAGAGGAGAGGCTCCGGGTTCGCTCTACTTGCCTCCACTAAAGTCGATGTCACTCCGTTCGATAATTGACAGCGTTGAAAATCCCGACAGACGCTAGAAATTGCATTAACTCTCGGGAGAGGGAGTAACACAGATCGAGAGAGAGAGAGAGAGAGAGAGAGAGAGAGAGAGAGAGAACCTCGTCGTTGATATTACGTTAACGAAGCGCGCGCGATTTCAGAGTGAATTACATCGAGCCACCGAGCCATCTCCATCCGAAGAGAGAGAGACGAAGCAGCAGGACACGGAACCTCTGGGTTAGTCGGCGCGAAAACGCAAAAGTTGATCGTCGGCTCGGATTTTCGCGATTCAGGCCAGCCTGCGGTCGGTCGTTCTCGTTCGACAGGATCGTATCGGCTCTCACGAGAGTTTGCGTGCGGGAACACGTCCGTTCGAAGGTTTGTCCGTGTCTGTCGGAGTCTAGCCGACGGATAATTCGATAAAGAGTTACGAGGGACTGCTGCTCCGGGTCTCTCTGGATATGATTAGGTCGTCAGCCGGCGTTCTAACGCGATTTGCTCCGGTCGCCGGAAGGGCTGCGACCTTATTACAACCGAGGATTAACCGGCCGAACCTGGCTCCACGTAACCCTCGAACATGCCAGACTCCGTAACCCCTGATGTACTGTCGTTGGAACCTCGATCTCGGTATTATACCGCACGCACCGCAGCCTGGAATCGACAAATATGTTCAGAACTTCGTCAATTAATATATTAAAGCGTTCGTGGCATTTTTCTGATTGAAACGAGTCTAAACACGGCACCATTCGGTTCATACTTTACTCGTTTAATCCTCAATACGGTGGAACGTCGGATGTCCGAACATTCCTGCGCCCCTAATTCGGATATTCTAAATGTAATCGGAATAGTGTCGTGTTTGGACTCGTTCCAATCGGAAAATTGCCAGGAATACATTGTTCAAGATTCTGCGAAGAAATAATGAAGGAACAAACGAAAATTGCCATTGTTTACACATATACGTTCCTCCATACGGTATGTTCGATCTCGGACAACTCGGGGAAGACAAGGATTTCAGAGCAAAGATGTTTTGCAAGAAGCAGCTTCCTTCTAACCGATTACGCACCGTAATCGCCATATGGGATCATGCACGCGGATTGCACTAACGAGTACCATAAAAGAACTGAATACATTCCACGCGGCGGCATCCCTAAATGGGAATATTTTGTTCGATTGAAAGCAATAATGAATGTCTGAAATCAAAATTCAGAAATCATCTTAGACATATACGTAGATTTCGAATAATTGAAAAATAAAAATCTAGGGTAAATATTTACAACAGGTCCACGTCCTCCGATTTTGATGAAATTTAAATATGTTATGCAGCAACACATTTTGAACAACTTTTTCCTTTTCCAATATAGGGGGACGCTTTTAGTTTTCGAGATATTTCAATTTTTGTCTGTATTGAATTTTTCGTATTTCTACACGCTCCACGGCAACGTAAGCCTGTCGCGGTGTGGCGTTTGTTTACGTTTTGACGCTGTAAAGATGATATGTGGTTTCTCCCTCATCTCTACAGCGTCAAAACGTAAACAAACGCCGCACCGGGACAGGCTTACGTTGCCGCGGAGCGTGTAGAAATACGAAAAATTCAATACAGACAAAAATTGAAATATCTCGAAAACTAAAAGCGTCCCGCCGATATTGGAAAAGGAAAAAGTTGTTCAAAATACCGAAATCTATAACATATTTAAATTGCATCAAAATCGGAAGACGTGAACCTGTTGTAAATATTTACCAAATCTAGTTTCCGTTTGTAACAGCGACAACGGTTTCAGAGCGGGGATGTTTCGCAAGAAGCAGCTTCCTTGTAAGGAGCGTTCGGAATCGAGGTATCGGGACGTCCGATTGTAACAGCGATGCGTAACAAAACACAGAGACGTATAGCGATGGCATGTCGCAGCGGGGAATTGGCAATCGCGAATCGGCGCGATGAATCACGCGGCGTACGCGATTCTCGCAGGAGCAGGGCGCGCCATGGCACGCCTCGCCTCGTTTCGCCACGCCAACGCCACGCCGTCGACGAGAGAGCAGGCCTGCGTCGCTTGATGCTGCACGCCGGACACATTGGACACGCGTATCGACCACTGACCCACATACGGAAACGACTGCGCCGTTCGATACCGGCCGATTCGCTGAATTAGGCGATACAACGCCTGCCTCGCCAGCTATTGTACCCAACCTGTGCAACTCCCCGATACACTCTGCCACACGCTCTTTCCGAGAGGCGGTTTCTTTGCCAAAGGCGATCGCTTCGGCGTCGATCGATCGATTCACCTTCGAAAGCTCAAGGTCCGCTCTCCCACAGCTTTCGGACGGGTCCAATTTATCGCGCGAGCTTTATCATCGCTCCCCTGTCTTCCCTAATTGACCATCCTACAGTGACACGATCCGAAGCTGTGATATTGCGACACTTCGTTAACACGGCTGGCTGCCACCATTTTGAAGCTGCCCACATGAAATGTTTTATTGGGTGCACCTATGCCTAAAATGTAAATTATTTTATGACCATAGAACAGGAAAATCTACAATAATTTTCGTATTCGTCTATAAATATTTTTAACCTACGTACGTTTCTCAATAATATCTACATACAACCGACTAGGATAACAATTCACCCATTTTTATTTTACACGTTAAATCAATATATTATGTTTCATTCATAGCGTCACAATTTAAAGGAATACATCGCACGACGTGGACGTAAAAAGATGAATAATTTTACAGTATGTGAAAATATTGAATGGGTGAATTTTTACCCTGAGGAACGTATGAGGGTTAAAGAAGTCTGAAAAATAAATTGAAGACTAAATTCATTTTGTATGCGCCTAAATTATGTAACAAGCTTACCGGCTTCCTCTGCTAAATTATTTCAATAATTATTATTAAATCAAAAATGTAAGAGCGGTCTTTTGATCGACTGTGTTCAGTGTTAATATTTCCCGAACAAGGTACATTTAACCAAACAATTTAACCGCAAAGATAAGCATTGAAACGATGGTCGTGTTAATTTGGACGGGACTGTAGAATGTTGTTTGTCTCCTGTCCAGTTGATTGGGCAGCCCGACTGTTTTGATTGCATCGAAACAATCGAGGGATCGTTCGTGCATTCGATCGCGTATGTGAGTCATTTTCGTCCGTTTTGGTATTTCCGTTCGATGATGCGATCGTTCGATTCGTCCGATCAAATGCATAATACAGAATAGTTTTATTTTCACCGTGTAAATGCGGAAGATCCTATCGATTCTCGAAATCGGCGACGCGTGCGACGCTGGAATTGAACGACAACGAGATTTGGTCGCAGCGTGCGTTCAATTAGGCGTGACGCAGTCAGACAGACTGATAACTTAGGATTCTTCCAAAGCTAATCGTTCGCGATTCGTCGATCCAAGAGTTTAACGGTTCGGTTCCCGCTGTTTTCCTCTGTCGAGCTCTCGGTGATTCGCTGATTGGCGAGTCGGGTCGTTAGGACATTTCTATTTCTCTCTTTCTCTTTCTGGTCTCTCGTTAGAGCGATCTCGTTTGCTTTGAAATCGTCCTGGCGTCGACGAACCTTCCTGATGACGATCGCCCGACGTCAAAAATAAAAGGACGCGGCTAGATGACTCTGTGTATGTCCAGACGTTGCCAGACATAAGCTCAGAGTAGTATGATCCGAGGGACGCGTACTTTTGTGCTGGTGCATTCACGAGTGAGTCACAAACGTAACAAACTGCAGCTTTGATGTGTTCGGACTACGGTTACGGTCGGTGCGTTTTATCATGGCCGAACTGTTCATTGGACCTAACGATGGTTCAAAACGTGGACTCTAAAAATGTCTGTAAATGTGAAAAAGTCCGTAACAAGACCGGTAATCTTTACACAGAATAAAAATGTTCTGCGTCAGTTGCATGGTATCGAATGAAAATTGTCTGTCAATATTTTTGATCGACTCTAAATGAATTCAACCCGCAATTTAACCCTTAGTACTCGAGACGCCACTAAAAATTGCTGTACTATTATTTAAATAATTGTTTACACTATCAGATATGTCGGTATCTAACCAATTACTACGACTTTAAACAGCCGAGTATATAAAAAGAATTTGATTATTATTTAAATAAATATTGAACGTATTAACCCTTAGCACTCGGCTGTCCTCTCTGAGGCACCACTAAAAATTGCTGTACCATTCTTCAAAATATTGTTTACATTATTAAATATATCGGTATCTAACCAATTACTGCACATTTAAGTATTGTATGAAGTATTATATCAATTTCATATTTATCAAATTTAAAAAATCATAGAGAATGGAAATATTGTAAGTCAAAAGAAACGTTTAATCTTCGAGTTAAAATAGCTCCGAGTGCAAAGGGTTAATCATTAACCCTTCACTGCAAGATTTTTGTAAATTGAGATGAAAGAACTGAAAGAAGGTCAGTTTTTGTGTTTTATTTAAGGGAAAAATATTTTGAAAAAATTAAAACAACATTTTCTGAAAAATAAATATAAATAAACATAGTAATACACTATGCAGCGAAGGGTTGAAAGTGACGATATTAGAAGAATTGTTCGACTATTTCATTTCGAAATTGTTTCGCACAATTGCCTAGGAAAATTGTACCTAATTCCACCTAATAACGAACTTCCCACCGGAAACCCGCATGGGCAGCGACGACCGCAGGCTACCCCTCGAAGCAACGTCCGCGTACGTTCATAGACTAGGGGTGGATGAACCAGGGACGTCTCTGAACGTCCGCGACATGGTACTGTGTCGCGTCGTTTCTCGTTTTCTTACGAATTAACATACCCGATTACGTGTCTCGCTTCGGCAAAGACCGCATTGCGCCAGCACGCGCAGGGGTGGTTTGCCGACTCGCAGGCTATGCTCGCGGCTCTGCTCGCAGCTTTTCCTCGCGGAGCTTTGCTTCGCCGACGCACACCCTCTCCGCATTCGCTACCCTTTTCCCCCCGGTTCCGTCGCCACCATCGTTTCCAACCACCCCTTGGCGAAACCCCGTTTCTCTCGCTTCCATCTTCGCCTATCCAGCCGAACCACCCCTTCGCGTTTCCCCTGACCTTTGCGAGTTCTCGGTTCTTTGCCCCTTTCGTCTCTCCTGCCACTCGTTGCCGGCTCCAACCCCCAACCCCCTCTCTCTCTCTCTTTCTCTCTCTGTTACGTCGGTCTGTATATTCCCTTCTCGTTCCTCGAATCCTTTCTTCGCTCGTCGAGGATACGTTCCAGACGACGACAAGGCGTCGCGACGCTCCGTCTCCTGCGTATGCTGCCCGATCGCTATCCGCCGAGACCCCGACTAATTAACCCCCTCGTTACTGTTTTCGAGAATGGAGCCTCCATTTTCCTTTATTGCGCTGCGAATCAATGAATCGCACCGGTCTAACCGTGCTAGGAAATGTTTGACGCGACTGATGGAGGAATCGAATCTAGCTGCACAGTCCATAAATGTTAAACTTGTTTCTGTGCACGATATAAATTTCGTGAATTGCACGATATCGGAGTTGGGCAAACATTTACTGTAACGAAACAGATCAAATAGGATCGGAGGGGGTTGCAGACAGCGTTGGAAGACGTTGAAGATTAAAATTCTTGCGACCATGTAATCCTCAACTAAAAATGAAAAATGTTAGCAAGATCTAAATTAAAAAATTAACCCTGCTGTCTTCCTCGGGTCTACATGACCCGCGATGGAGTTTACGTTATCATAAATAATATACTTTTAATCATTGTTTCATCATTATACACATATACCCGACAATGTTTATAAAGTGTCACACTTTTATTCATCGGATCACTGTGATCCAAAGGAATCCGAAAGTACAGTGTGACTAATAAATTTTTAATGTTATCGGCGCCAGGTTCGATCAATTTATTGTATTTCGTATTGAATTTAACATTAGCTAAGATAAGTAAGAAAAAACTATTTCTTCTTAAATGTAGATGATCGAACCTGGCGCCGATAACATTAAAAATTTATTTATCTATAATTGCGATCAAGAAGAATTTAACCTGTACAGTGTGACTAGTGTAAGTGAGGAGGACAGCAAGGTTAAATGAATGAAACTAAACTAAATTCATTGAACGAATGTAATGGAATGAGAGAGACGAAAGATGTTATGCAAGGTTTTCGAGTGCGGACTGTGTTGATCGAGGCGCGAGATCGCGTAGGTGGCTTGGTGGCGTGGTTACGGATGGCGGATCGAACGGGATCTGACTCCTAATCTCTATAGAATCGACCGATCCGTTTGTTCCAGAGGTGACGATGTGCAACGATCGATCGAGCTGCTGGACAAAGTGCTCTCCGAGTACGACGAGCACGAGCCAGAGGGTGAAGACGCCGGAGGTGGAGACGGTGTCGACCAAGTCGGAGGTGGTGGTGGAGGAGGAGGAGGTGGCGTCGTCGGAGGAGGAGGAAACGACGGAGACGGAGGAGACGACGGGGGAGGAGGAGTCAGGGGCGTCGGAGACGTCGGGGATTGTGGAAGCAGCACCGAACCGAGTATTGGTCTCACACCCGACGACGAGAGTCCGTCCTTAGGTATTTTTTCGTCCTGCGTCTCCTCAATGTCCTCCTCATCCTCGATTTGGCTCCCACTCCTCCGTCGTTTCCTTGCGCTCCTTTGAAATCGGTCTGGAGACTCGCCGATGCCAGAAAATCCAGCAGACGTTATGTAACAACTGATAACAAAGAAACAATGTAAATCTTCGTCGTAACATTACGCGCTCGGACTCTGTTTATCCGAACGGTTCGGATAATAGGAGTCCCATAGCTCTTCCCATCGCTGTCCTACGTTTGTTCGTGCAACGAGAATGTTCGTATGATTAGATTTTATTTATTAACGCGATTCAAATGATTAACACTAAACCTACAGATCATCGTAAGCGACTGATGTGTATTATAAGGAATGAGAAAATGTATTCAATCAGTTCCCATGAGAGAGCACCTTTATAATTTCGATAATTGTAAAATTAGAAATCTAAAACCGGTCATTTGACCGGCGGTGCTAGATTTAGTGTTCAAATAAGAATGTTCTGCATCGGTTGCAAGGGACTGGACGGTAGCGAATCAATATACATTTCTGAAAATACGAACGGTACGGTGATATCCACGTTGTTCTGTCGATAGGACACCAATCGGAGGACGACGGCTACATGAGCATGAATGGCCGGAAAGCGAAAATGGCCCTGGTAGCACTGCGTCCGGTTCCCGATTGTCCAGAGCCGCAGGATCCCACGGCAGGATTGCCCGCGCAAGAGTTTCCTCCGCCGCCGGAAGAGGCCGAGAGGATCATTTCTACCTTGTTACCGATGTGAGTATATCCATCCTGTACCGTTCCTTCGTCTCCAAGATAAAAGCGACATCGATTATAACATGAGTTTCCTTCGGCAGGGTATCGCCCGGAAATTCCTCGAAGAGAAGCGGACGGTCCTCTGACCGTCGCACCGGAAGACAACAGTGGATGATCGCCATGGAGGACGTTAGAGACGGAAACGGAAGCGCGGTCACCACGCAAACCACGCTTGTGAGTGTCGAGAACCTCTCGATCATCCTTCTGCCATTGTCCAGAATGGTTGACAGTGCGATTCTAATTTCAGCAGAGCCGATTTGATACACTCGATAGATTATCGCAAACATTTGTTTATAAATCTAGACAAATCATTCCGTGGCACTGAAAGTGTTAATCCTGCTGAGCTAGAATCACTCTTTCGACCACAACAATGACTCGAGCTAGCTAAGCTGCAATCTCCAGCCAATTTGTCTAATGGCAATGCTTCCCCACAGCCGAAGACGCGACACCAGAGACCGTATGGTTGGAAGAACGGCACGACGGAGCCGTTCAAGCTGACCAGCTTCGGTCAGACTCCTCCTCCGAGCAAGTTTGCTAGTCTGCCATTCGACGGGAAGCTGTCTTTCGGCTGGATTCCTCCTCGGACGAACCCAATGGTGACCGAGAGGCATCGCGAGGTGCGTCGTCGTTCCTCCGAAGAGGACGACGAAGAAGAAGAAGAGGAAGAAGAAGAAGACGACGAGGAGGAGGACGAGGAAGAGGTCGAAGAGGAAGAAGACGAAGAAGAGGAGGAGCAGTTTGAGAGACCGGAGGCTAGGAATCATCGAAACGACGGTGAGAAGGATCGACCGTCGTTGCTTCGAAAGCAGCGTCAGCACGAGATGATGAAGTCGAGCAGCGTGGAGGATCGGTTGCTGATGAATCATGATCGCCGTGGAGACCAGCAACGCGACAGAAGAAGAACGGATTCCGATTCCAGCGAGGGTAGATTCTCCAGGAATTCGGAATCCGAGAGATCCTCGATTCCTAGATCCAGCTCTGTCAGCGTCGAGAGGTTCTCCATGCGAGCGATATGCGACTCCAGCGATTTTTCTCGAGCAAACTCCACCTCGAACTCGAACGAGAGGTTCCACTCGGACTTCTCGATAGCCGTGGCCAGCGCTGGGTCCAACGACCGAGTCTCCGTTCCCACCTCCGACCCGTTCTCCATCCGAAACCTCGATTTCGTCTCGTTTTCCCTGCCTAATAGAGCGGACTCCAGCGAACGGTTTTCCGCGCCCACATCGGACAGGTGCTCCGAGGAACGATACTCCGACATGTTCTCCACCAGGAACTCCGACTTTTCCACGAGGAATTCCACGGACTTTCGAACGCAGTCCGAAGAGGAACGGTTCTCGGACGATTCGCTGGAGGAACTGCTGCCTCCGCCACCACCGCCGCCTCCTCTACCCATTGGCAAGAGGCATTCTATCGCGTGGGAGGTTTCCCTGGAGGATGATCCCCTCTATGCTCCTGGGAGCACCAAAGTCATCGGCAGGAGACGACGCAAGAGTAGCGACATGTCCAGTAAGTTGTCGAGCCTCTGTCGAAAGGTGTCTTTTATTTCCAGTTGCTTCTATCTACTTTACATTATCTCAGAATTAAGTTGACCTATTATTCTTTTCGTCTACAACCGTATGCGCAGTCTGCTAATAGGAAATTGATGTTCCAGGCGCGGGCTCGGTGTCGAAGCTGCGAGACTTCGACGACTGGCCGGACCAGCGTCTGTCGACGACGGACGACGACCTGATCTCCCCGTACTCGGACTCGTCAACGAATGAGCTGGACCAGATACGTCCCCGAGACCTGACCAAGAACGGCACCTACGTGATCCGTCGCGGTCGGAAACGGGAACGGAAAGGTCTGCCAAGGGCTCCGACTAAAACCAGGAGTCTATCGTTCGAGAACGGTGAGGAAACCCGGTTGTCGGATGCGAAACGTTACTCGAGCACCTTCGACAACATCCGTAGTCTCTTGAGAGAAGGGAAGCTCGATCCTCAACCAGCGAACGGCGCCTCCGTCGATTTCCCATCGGTGATTCCTCCGGATCTGGTCAGAGTGGTGTCTCTACCCGCGATCAACGACGAGATTGGACCACGGGGACAGCTCGAGGTCACTGTGGAGGAAGAGGAGACATCGGACGTCTCCGACAAGGATAAGGCTCGAGACAGAGCGCAGCTCGCCGGCCGGCTGTCGCCTTCTATCGAGACCCATCGGCGATCCAAGCTCGAGGACGAGCCTAACAGAGTCTCCATCTCCACGTCGAGAAGCTGCTCGAACAACAGCTGGGGCGGGAACAACGAGCGAGCACCCCCGAAGATGGAGGAAGCCTCGCACGCGAGGAGATCGCCTAGCAGCAGCCGCACGGAGCACAGACCAGCCTCGAAGATCCCGGTGACCCTGTTGATCGAGGAGCAGATCGTGAAGAAAGCCTTGAAGGAGAACCGCAGGCAGCTGGAGAAGGTCAGCGACGCCATCAAGGAGATCGAGAGCGTGAAGAACAGCGAGTCGTTCTCGGAGAACAAACGCTGGAAGACTGTCGGTGACTCCAGGTCCTCTGTGACCAACATCAAGAGAAATTCTCTCGAGATCGAGCCCGGTGAGAGAAAGGCTTTAGAGGGTCTACCGGAAGCTCGGCCCAGGAGACGACACGACTCGGATATGGAGGCTGAGAACTTGAAGAGCGCCGAGATCGACTTCGATGGGAACAGGACCAACGGTACGGACGTCGTCTACGGGTCCGAGAGGAGATCCAGACAGAACGGGGTCGTGGAGAGCCATAAGAACGACCAGAAGCAAATCGAGAACGTGATAGACGCTATACTCGAGGACTCGAAGAACCCCGAGTTTCAGGTACTAGTCTGCCGAACGTTTCAGGGTATTGTTGAAGCCGCGTACTATTTGATTTACCTATCAGTTCGAATCTTGTGTTTATTCCACCTCTCAAGAATGTCTCAATCCACAGGTGAGCGTCGAAGTCCTCGAATTCCCTCCGCTGCCACCTTCTCCCGTGGAGGAGGCGGACGAGGAGAACTCTGACGTGGGTCAGAGTGGAGTCGTGACCCCGAGGCCGAAGGCTCACAGCAGTAATCGGACGATGGAGTACAGACCAAGGGTGCCTCCTCATCGAGGACCAACAGCCTGCCTCTCCTCCGACTCCAAGGACCACCAGTCCTCTTTGAACACCAGGTCCATGGACGCTGGGTTCTCCAGGGGCAGACGCACGCCTGGGACCACCAATACCTCCAGACGCGAGGCGAGTTTCGTGTTTTTTTAGTTAGTACTTTTGTATTTTGAACTCTTATCGAATCATGACAATTTTCACCAGCAGCAGATACCTGCAGAACGACGAACCCTTCCAACGGACCTTCCAGGACCGTCTCGACGACGTCCGTTGACGAAGCGACACTCTCCGTCGACGGAGCCATGCTCCAGCTCCTCGGGCAGCGGCAGCAACGGAAACGGGAACGGAATCGTCAGCGGTGCGGCCAACGGGATCGGAAACACCATTGGTAACACCGGTCCCATGGCTGGCAACGTCTCAGCAGGCTCTGGGATGCAGACGTCCTGCTCGCTACCTGAGACCCCGGTGTTTGCCAGAGGCAGCGATGTCCCCAGGACACCTCAGCACGCTGGCAACCCTACGCAGACGCGTCGACAACCTGGTTGGTACGCTCCAACCACTGCCACCACCGGGTAAGAGGATAAATCGAGATGAATAGACAACGGATCTTTATGCAAAATTTTCTAACCGAATTGCAACAATCTGAAGTGAAATAGAAATTTATCTTCTTTCTTAATACGTTTGACAGGTTGAAAATAATGTAACAGTATTGTTAAATTCTTCTAATATTTTTACTATTTTAAATTAGACCTAGTCATTTTTGTCTTAAATGCATAAAATCCGCTGTCTAGAGATGAATCATTGGATAAATGGAAAGAAGTAAAGATGAAGAGTAATTGATGGCTATTTTTCCAGGTACCGAAGGAACAACCCGGGTCTGGAGCAGGCGATAATCGGCACGGAGCTGCTTCGGCTTGCCGGAGGACCTAATCGCGGCTGGTACCCGACGAGGAAGGCGAATCAACCTCGACCCGCGTCGATCGAGCACCTGGAGAGGCTGAACAACGCGTTCGACGCTAGATTGACCGGGCCTGGAGACCAACGGAAACCGCTCACTCTGCCGACCAACATCACACCGAACAAATACTTCGGCCAAAGTAAGCACAGCTCCGCCTCCAGCACTCGCGAGGCGCTACGGAGGGTCACTAGCTTGCTCATCAAGAAAGGTAAGCGCTGGAATTTGCGCTATTACAAAACAGGGAGAGAGAGCGAGAGAAAGAGAGAGAGCCCGCAAAACCGCAACACGCAAATCGCAGTCGTTCGCTGACCCTACTGATAGGCCCGTCGAATCGCACGGAATTCGCCAACAGAAACGCCGATCTTTCGCAACCTCAGACAATTCGTTACTTCTGTCTAGAACACATTATTCAATTGTGAACTTCTAACTTGACACTTTAAACTTTTCTGAGACCTTTCGCGATGCCTTTTGGTAGTAGTTTGGTACACTTCATTGTTTCGAAGCGTATCTTTATTTTGTGTCACGCTGTAAAGTAATTGTAGTTTATTCATATTTACAATTCATTCTATTCTCTGGCGTTTGGCTGGCTCTGAAAGTGTGATCAGACTTCTTAAAGCTGAGGCATTAAGATAAATGTGTCAATTTTAACCTGGGGCCATTTTTAGTCAATGATCCAATTGAAAAAGATATAACTTTGCTTTTAGAAGCTCTCTCACGCAGTGAATATATTTTTAATCTGTGGAGAAGATAGTTTGCGAAAAATTGACGATTCCGAAGAGAATCCCGCTCGATTTCATGCGGATTGGCCGCGGACGATCCTCCGCATCGAGTTTTCCACGGACAGTGTCTACCTTTCTTTCTGAAACCTTGATCGCGCGACGAACTTTGTCTCCTGCGTGACCTTTCGTGGCAGATGAGCGTCATTAATATTACTCTTTATAGCTGTTCTATTCTTCCAATAGTGAAGCTGTATCCATTTTTCTTTCTATATATATATGTATCTTCATATACAAGGTTTCTGTTAGCTTCCTCGATGTTTAAATCGCCAACGATCGCAACGAACAAACTGTTCTCCGGTTTGTTCGTTGTGGTCAAGCTCGTTATGGTCGTGCTCGCACGTGCTCGCAACGTCGTATGTTTCCTTTTCTTGGTCTTGATATTGGTATTGTTATTGTTTTCTGTAGATCTTTATTAAAGCGTCGATCACTCCTCTGGAATCTAAAAAATCTATTGTCTCTAAAATTAATATCTTCAACGCTGAGCCTGCCGAGCATTAAAAGCAACTAGACTTAATGCGTTGTAAGAATGACAAGATAAATTCCAGTAGCCTAAGTAATCGACGCTTTAAGATTCCAGTTTCAATCGATATATCGCTCTGAACAAGCCACAAAATTCGCAGCTTTCGCCATGCAATCGCAAAATCGCAGTGCTACTATCTCTCGCTGTTCGTCTAGTAGCAAAATGATTATCTTTGCGCAATCAGTGCTTTGCATGTTACTTACTGGCAGCCATGAAAAGATCTCAGAAATTACTACAATAGTTGCAAATAAAACAGTCCTACAGACATGACGGGTTGACTGCGGATTTTATGCATTTATATAAAAAATATTATGATTTCCAACAGTGGAAAGAATATTGATAAACTTCTATTCGGTCCCCTGCGTCAAGCCAACAATGTTTACTTCGCAAGGAGATCCGCAGTCTATTGATCAAGGGTTCATGTTCCATTTTGCATAGAGGGGCTCATCGAGAATCTAACAAGCTCCCAGTAATTAACGTGTCGAGTGTACAGCGCTTTTCGCAAGCTTGTAGAAATCTGCAGAGAAAGTTCAATCGAATACCGACGGGGCCGAGGTTGCGACGCTCGCGAATAGGTTCGCACGAGTTCGCACAGATGGCGCGTCCAGTCCTAATTGAAGAGCGGGACGCTCGAAAAGCTTCGGAACCAGCCACCACGGGTCTTCGTGCACGCTTTCAAAATTTCCTCGATCATCCATGAAAGTCTAACCAGTCCGAGCGGTGTCTCCACCTGTCGAAAATCCGCGAGCAATATATACATACGTGCACAGTACATATATCGTTCTCGGATTGAGGGGCGACCTTGAAAAAGCCATAACAGAGCGGCTGTTCTCCTGCGGACTTGTCGCGCCGGTCGGAGCCGGTCCTGGAACCGGTATCGAATGAGAAAGCGACGGTTTCTCGGTGCCGGACGACAAACGGGAAAACAGTTTCGGACCCGAGCCGGGGAATTCGGTCGCGTTCGCCGGCGAGGACGAAGGGCGGTTCGTGCGGATCAATACTCGTCCGCGCGGACAGGTACAGACCGTCTGTGCTCTGTACCCTCACGTTCCTTCAAACTCCGACCGATTCGAACCGATTCGGACGACATTCGCGTCCGAGGACGACGCGTCAACACGTCCGCAAACCGTGTCTTATCGCGTCCACGTTATTTTTAGCTCGGGAAATCGCGTTCTTTCCGCGTTCCCAAAATGATTCAACGGGAATCGGTATTTCTTGGGAATGGTTCTATTCTAAATTCTATAGTACACTCTAGTTTATTCTAGTATGTTCTACTACACTTTTGTACATTATAGTTAGACCACGGAGTTTTATCCAAACTACACAGACATGCATTTCTTAATCATTTTAATGAGTTGAAAATAATACAACACAGAATTTCTAAAACCCTCTGCATACTGGGTCGTTCATGTTCAGGACCAATTCCTTTACCGTTCCAGGCTTGAAAAATTCTACAATGATTCTACAAATACAGAAAAGAAAGAAATTCAAGATCTACTCATTTTTGTGATAAATGTACGAAACCCGGTCCGATTATGGTACATTGAAATTTGTTCTGGTATATTCCAGTTTATGCTAGAGTATTCTAGTATGGTGTAGTATAGTGTTTCCTTCGAAGGATGAATCGGGGGATGTTTTCGTATCGGTTGATAACCGATTCGACTTGGACTCGGTTCGATTCGATTCCGTAGAGGAGCGAGAGAGGATGCAGAAGAGTAGGAGGCTTGTAAATGGCACGGAAGGGGTGGTTCAGCAGTAGCGTCGCTCCTCGTCGCGAGACGCAAGAGGGGGTGGTGCGCACGTTGGCAATCGTTACTCCCGTCTGCTAGTCCGTCTAGCGAACTAGCGACCCTCCAACCGCCATACCAAAGCCAAAGCCGGTCGCATCACGGTCGATCGTTCACCGCCAGAGTATTTCGACCCGCGACGCTTCGACGACAAGTGTTCCCTGATCCGAGAAAGTTCGTGCCGTTCTTTCCACCCCCCACAGAATCTCTCTTCTAAACCCCTTAGATACTCTTCGGTATATTCACCGATATCGATGCCTATGCCCTGCCTGGTCACCAAACTTTCATAAACGGACACTTCTTTTAAGAGGAACTGATAGGATCATTGCTACCTGCAATATTACATTTTTGCAAAGGCATTAGAACAATTAAACAATAATTTATACAGAGGATATTTGTGCAAAATAGAAATCTCTTGTGTGAATTACAACAAACTGGAGTGAAACAGAATAGAATTCTTAGTATATTTAATAGGTTGGAAATACTATAACAGCATCTTTAAATTTTTCTAATATTTTCACTGTTTTCAATTATACCTGATAATTTTTATTATGAATAGAATTATTCTAGGTCGGAAGAAATGTTTAATTTTCGAGTTGAAATAGCTCCGAGTGCAAAGAGTTAATAAATTTCTACTAGAGTTCGTTTTTGGCGACAGTCGTCGTGCTTGCAACATTGCATTCATACTAAATCTATCAGCGCCTATGCATATCGAGTGTAGACCTATTCGTATCATTCACAGGAAACTATATAAATAGAATAGATGTCTTAATTTTACATGTCGTTTGAATAAATTCGATCAGAAATATTCAAAAAGGTATACATGTATTACGTATGCTGTACAATTTCAACGAATGCTAGCTACGACATTCTTGAGATGTCTGCAGTTTAATAATAATGAGGTCCAGAGACGGCACGAACGGTCCTCGTGCTCCCAATCGAAATTTCGCGTGACACGTGTCCCTCGGATTTTCCGTTTCAGCAGAAACCGCGACATCCTCCGGCAAGGTACTTCTAAATATACACCCCCGAACAAACCTACGCGCTCGATCGACCGCGTTTCATTTCGTTTCGTTTCGTTTTCAACGAAGATTCGCTTTCATTCGAGCGAGCGCTGTAAAGCCACACCACACTGTACTTTATCGTTCGACGACCAACTGCGGGGAACGATCTAACGTTACGCTTTGTTGCAATCTCCTCATCTCGTCTCGAGATGTTCGGACCTCGCGTAACATAATGAGAACAGGTTCAACAATTTTTGCCGCAGAAACTTTTCAAGACACGTTCATCAAACCTTAAGGGCGCGTGTACTGCGTGTCTGGTAAAGTGTAGTACATTTTTCTTATTCGAAATAATCGCCTCGTATTGCAGACTATAAATGTTTCTAGTTAATATTTCTCGATCGTAAATTTTTTAAATATATAATTAATATATGTTCTCTGAACTGTGATCACAGTTCAATTTAGACCAGTATGGAACTCAGTCAGTGAATTACAGTCTTAAAAACCTTTCTTTATACATAGCAATATAAAATAGCAATGTAAAATTTAATTATTGCAAATTTGTTTAGTTTATCATTGATCGAATCTGTGCGCCGAGAACATATATTAATTATATATTATAAATGTTTCTATTCGTCACAGAAGAGTAAAATTTAAATTCTTTTCTCGTTAACATTTTAATTTATAATCTTCAAACGAGAGTTTCGGCGAACAAGTTAAACAGAAAAGGTTTTCCATAATCTGTACACGTTGGTTGGCTACGTAAGAGTTAAAGCCTGTTGAAATCCACTGTGAAATGGCCGTTCATTCACCGGGGAGCCGACTGAAAGTCGATCGAATGTCATCGTCCGATTCGCGGACAGGCAAATCGATTTTGTCAACCGGTTTACGGCGGGTGTCGGACGAGCTCGAGCATAGTTGCACGCGTTTATCTCGAACCAGGAGAGAATGTACGCCGAGGTATCGATCGCCGGTACCGTCTGTACAGTCCTCGTCGGCCGTTCTTCTTCACGGTCACGACCGGGAGAGGTCTAGGCTCCGATCCACCACGAGAAACATGGAAATGGAAAGCCTAGACGTATCCAGCCACGCAGAGAACAGAAGGGGGTAGAAGCGACATGAAACACACCGGGCAACAAGAGACCGTGAACATTTGGACGACCGAAAACGTCAGCTGGTTTCAATATGTTGTTTGCCCTACACGCCACACACTGTGCTCTCTCTCTCGCCGCTCCGTGCACGCGTTCCGTTGCTGCCCGATAACCGAAACTTCGAGAAGCTTGGGACTTCCGGTCTGCCTGGATAGTTAGGCGAGATTTCGACGTTTTCCGATAACGATCCTCCGGGGAGATGCAGCCCCCTCGGTTCGAGGAAAACGATTTTCTATCGGGGAAACCCAGAAAAACGTTTCCTCTACGAAATTCTTCTTCTGAAAATTGATGCACACTCGTTGCAGTGAGTGGATAGAATCATCCAATCGCCTGGAAATAGGCAAGGTGTGTAGGTTCATCTAGGAAATGATTTATCAATTTCACCACACAATTTTATATGATTGTTTGCTTGTATTGAGCAATTTGGAAGGTGTAGGTCCATCTAGAAAATTGTTTATCAATTTGTCCACATTTTTATACGATTGTCTTGCTTGTATTGATCAATTTGGAAGGTGTAGATCCATCTAGAAAATTGTTTATCAATTTGTCCATATTTTTATATGATCGTCTTGCTTGTATTAATCAATTTGGAAGGTGTAGGTCCATCTAGAAAATTGTTTATCAATTTGTCCATATTTTTATATGATTGTCTTGCTTGTATTGATCAATTTGGAAGGTGTAGATCCATCTAGAAAATTGTTTATCAATTTGTCCATATTTTTATATGATTGTCTTGCTTGTATTGATCAATTTGGAAGGTGTAGGTCCATCTAGAAAATTGTTTATCAATTTGTCCACATTTTTATATGATTGTCTTGCTTGTATTGATCACTTTGGAAGGTGTAGGTCCATCTAGAAAATTGTTTATCAATTTGTCCACATTTTTATATGATTGTCTTGCTTGTATTGATCACTTTGGAAGGTGTAGGTCCATCTAGAAAATTGTTTATCAATTTGTCCACATTTTTATACGATTGTCTTGCTTGTATTGATTAGCTGGAATGGTGTAAGTCCATCTAGGAAATTGTTTATCAACTTTTCTACATTTTTACATGATTGCATTGATCAATTGGAAAAATCCATCTAGGATATTGCTCATCAATTTTTACTACATTATTATTGCACACCCTGACACGTTATGGTACTCTGCCGTGAACGCAATTGTTTAGGGCTGTGGCTGGACAGTCAGTTTTGTTCAATGAACATATACAATGTACAGGATGGGTCCCCTCTGACCCGGCAACGATTTTGGACCCCGTTAAACCCAGCGACTTTCTCGGCTAATATTTGCGAAATTCCGCGATTTTCCACCAGCTCTGGAAAGAACGAAGGTTATTGATTTATCGGGGGGGTGGCTACACACGATCACCACCCCCGACGACGAGCGTCGAAGCACTGAGCGTCATTGTTCTCGGCCGTTTCTGCTCGCCGCGGTTTGTATCTCCGAGCAACAGAAGCTTCCTCTGCGAGTGCAATGCCTCCCCGCCCCCCGGAAGCTCTCGCAATGTCGTCGATATCGGCGATCGATGACATTTCCGGCCCCCTGCACCGTCCCTGCTTCGCTCCTTTCGGAAAGGAAACGCGCGAAAGTTCAAGAGACTCTCTGCTCTCCGAAACCTTATTTCTAATTGTTTGTTCAATGAATTTATTGCTGATCCCTTCTTATTTTTGTAAATTAAAATAGTCTCTATCAGTGCTCTGTAGATCATCTTAAGCACACCCCTTTTTCAGCGGAAAAATTACGTTCTTTCAATTCGATGCCCTGACGAGCCCACTTAATATTCCGTGTCGATTTTTATTGCATGATACAGAGCATTATTCAACGTTCAAAACGTGTATCTTCAATTTACAATTACCATTTATGAAACCATCTGTAACAACATTTAGATAACACAATTAAAAAGCTAGCTTCCACTACGGAGTACACAGGGTGTTTTCGGTTCCACGTTGAACCGCGACTGGCACCGTTATTAACAAACAATTAGACGTTAAGAGGACGTTATCGGAGAACGGCTGGTCCTCTGGAAGTTTCGAGTTTTATCGATAGCGAGCTGGTGAATCCTGATTTCGGGACCACCGCGCGACGGGAGCACGAACTCTCTCTCTGTCAGTCCGCGCGTTGGGGTTTATTATTATCTTTCTAGAAATAGAGTCGCGAAGATGAAACGCGCTCTCCGGTTCGGATAATTCCACGGCCGATGCAACCACGTTGGAAACGGCGGATTCACGAGTCGCGAAGACCAGCTCGTCCGATGGAAAAACAAACTGTTCTGCGTCGGGGGTACAGCCATGCTTTACAGGGTTTCCAAAGCGTTGCGTTCGCGTCGCGTCACGTCGCTCTCGCTTGTTCTCCAGGCCCGCCTTATCGTTTTCGCGGTGTTACGTTTGCTCGAACGATTTCTCGATACGTATTATAGCTTGCTGGCTCGTTTCTGCTGCGCCGATAGACCGTAACCAGAACACGAGACATTCGATCACGAGGGGAGACCTTTGCTTCGACTGTTTCAGGGAACGGAAGCAAGGACGGGAAGAGCGGGAAGGACGCCGCGGCGCCCTGCGGAGGACCTTACGCCGGTGAGTTTGACATTCCTATCGAAACTACCTTTCGACCCTTTCGATACTGTCAGCGCACAGTAGGACACTTGGCTTGAAATGTCGGAAAACTATATTTTATTGTTATTTATAGGCTCGAGATAATAGTAGGTCCTTGAATTCGTCTTAACCCTTCACTGCATGATCTTTTTAACCCTCATACGTTGCTCAAAGTGAAAATTTACCCATTCGATATTTTCACATACCGAAAATTATTCATCCTTTTATGTCTACGTCGTGAGATGTATTTCTTTAGAATGTGACGCTATTAATGAAACACAACATGTTGATTTCACGTGTAAAATAAAAATGGGTGAATTGTTATCCTAGTCTCTTCTATGCAGATATTTTTGAAGAGCGTATGAGGATTAATTGAGATGATAAAATTTGAAAGAAGATCAGTTTTTGTGTTCTATTTAAGCGAAAAATATTTGAAAAAATTAAGAAAGATGAACATAGGTGGTTCGGAACCCATCATAAACAGTAGGTCCCGCTGAAAAGGCGATAGTGAGAATGGAAAGAGGGGGAAGGAGATAGATAAATGAATTTGAAACCCTGAGGGGACCAAATATCATGTTACAAGAAAGATAAACATAGTAAGAAAAGACGATTCCTTTTTTAGCATGAAAATTCGATAAAAGCTGGACATTTTGCAAAAAATGAAAAATTGTCTTCAATTCTCTGGTGAATGCTCCGGAACTAAAATTATTAAGAGAAAGAACAAGTGTCCACGTAGCTACTGTGTCCTGAAATAAATACTGACAATTCTTCCAACGATGAGTGTGGAACAATGAGCGACTATGGCGACCTACAGTATCGGAAGGGTTACCAGAGCGGACACACAGAACGAGTGAGAACAGAGCGCGGCCGTGTTCCAAGGACTCTGTTCCAGGAGGTAGCTCGGTTAGGCGTCCGCGGTTATTTATAACGACGGGCGGACCCGCTTGGGCGCGTCTTTAACGAACGTCCGTCGAAATATCGTCGAGCCAGGACCAAAATAAACGAGGATCCTAGGGAAACCGCGGAAAGCTTCGTTCTCGACCTTGTTTCTCGAACGCTCATTCGGACTGTTCGATCTCTGGCAATCTCTCTCTTCGCGATATCCACGAAGAAATCAGTCGCGTAAATCAAGAACACGTTGCTCAGCTAGTGGCTAGCGTATCCATGGATTAGGATAGTTCAAAAATACCCGGAGTCCCTCTCGGAGGGTGTTTACTCGCGTTTCCCACCTAACGCTATTAATATTGCGCGGTTATTTTCGGTGACTACCGCTTACGAAAGAAGAGGAAGAGAAGGCTAGAGCGTTGCTGCGAGTCTTCGGAATGGTTGATCGCGGTTTAGCGAGGTTTAGAGTGGTTTATTTGGTGAGATGCTGCGGATCGGACACGCCCAACCGTCTAGCTTGCTATCGGCGTTATCGATCCGCACGCATCTCTCTTCTTCTCTCGCTTTTACACCCTGCCTCTAAAGCAGAGTGATCTGAACAGAGGAAACGCGATCGATATGGATCCTTCCGGAGCCGAGGAGGACAGCACGATCTCGCAGCGACGCACTATGGGGCAAACGGCAGAATTCTGTGTCAAAATCAAAGAACTTTCGATAGAAATGATATAGAGCGATGAAATATTTTTTAAAATGATAGCTGAAACTTGGCAGAATATGAAATAATTATAGAGATTGTGGTACGAACGCTTTTTGACCTTGAAACTATTCGTTAAACTTGCACAAGTTCAAGAAAATTGTGGTTTTCCCAATACCACGTGCGGAAATTTTTTTTTTAACATGCGACACATCATTTCCTGTAGATTTTTTCACGCTGATTTCAAATTTGGTTTCAAAATTTGTCTACGACTTCAGGATTTTTCAAAAAGTCGAATTATTGTTAAACATTTACACTTTTATTTTTTCAAGGTTAAAAAAACATTCGTACCGTAATCGCCCTATTTTCCCATATTCTACAATGTTTCAGCTTTCGTTTAAAAAAAATGTTCATCGCTCTATCTCATTGCTATCGAAAGTTCTTTGATTTTGAATAAGGATGAAATTTATAAGAAATGCTTTCAATGTTCTAACGGGTCCCATGAAAATCACCGATACAGACTTCTCCGACACGGTTTTCGCTGACAATATTTCACCGACAATAGCTTTGGCCGACAACGTCTTTAACCGACAACGAATTTCATCGACAACGATTTTGACCGACAACGAATTTGATCCACAACATCTTAAGACGACCACAGTATGTATTATCATACAGTATTATCATATGTATTATCATACAGTGTTATCATACAATATTATCATACTGTGTCTCAAGTCGTTGTGGATAAAATTCGTTGTCGGCCAAAATCGTTGTCGATCAAATTCGTTGTCGGTTAAAAGCGTTGTCGGCCAAAGCTATTGTCGGTGAAATCTGAAGTCGGTGAAACATTGTAGGAGAAGTCTGTGTCGGTGATTTCCATGGGACCCGTTCTAACACGTGCCTTGCAGTCGATGCAGACAATTTTCCTATTGCTTGAAGGTTCGCAGCGGCATAGAAAAAAAATCGCGTATTTGTTCTCCGGTGGACAAACGAGACTATGGGAGTCGCCCGAAAGAACGTTTTTGGACCAGTGCGCGCCGCGACGAATCGTAAAGGCGACTTCGAGCCGCGTTTAAAGTCCGACGAATAATCGAGCGAAGCCGGAAAGACGGTCGATTGTCATGCAGCTGGCAGACAATTGCTAACGCTTCCCCATTAACATATAGCGAGAGTAAAAACGTGGCTGAAATACGTGACGGGCTACGTGGCGCGACGCGTTGGCCAGTTTCCCCTAACTCTCGTAAGGATACTTCTGAAAACGATCGGTGTCTTCTAAATACGTTGGCATCCGAGATCGCATAGAGTGGAATATATATTCTAGGTCGGCGGAAATGTTACAAAATTTCGTGTCAGAATAGCGTCGTGCGCAAAAGGGTTAATCTGACGACTCTGGTCGAGAGTGTAGGATCGTTTCGAGAGTTCAAAGGAACATTGTTTGGGGCCGGAAAGTGGGACGAGGCGGTGGGAGTGGAGGCTAGGGTAGGAGAATGTGCTTGTGACCTTTTGCGTTTCAGCGGCCGAGTGCGGGGACGCGCCTAAGAAGAAAGGATTCTTCAAGGGTTTCTGGAAGAGGTCGCGTCACTACTCGCTGGAGAACCAATAGCCCAGGTGTCAGCAACGGCACAGACACGCGTCCAGACAACAGCACACTTATCGGCAGCAACGCGTCGCTACCACCAATCTGGCGAACGGTCCTTGCTGCTGCGTCGTCCAATAGTTTTCGAATATGTATAACACCATCGTGGTCTCGTCGAACAAACCACGAGGAACGTTCACATATTCTCTCCACAGCGTCGGGAGAAAACAACCGTTTTCCATTCCGATCACCAGAAAAAATCTACCATCTCCAATATGAAAAATTCGACCTTTTTGTTTCCACTGTGACCTCGACTCGACTCGACTCGGACCCGACTCGCAAATCGCGACCATAATCACTAATAATGACACCCAAAGCCTCTCCAAAAAGAAGCCCAGACCCTCGGATCGATGTCCTCTTCGAAGCGATCCTCTCAGTTTCCTCTACCTTGCTCGTCGATTCGCTCGTTTCCTTTCGTTCGCCACAGAAATCGATAAACGGTGCTCGATTCGCCGCTAATCGACCTTTCCTCTAGCTTTCTTACAGTTCTCTGACCATGCATTTCGTAGCTTTCTCGTTCGAAATTCGTCTCGTCGACGTCACTGGCTCGAAAGACAATTTTCCAACGGTTCTATTCAGTATTCTGCTGTTGAACCTGCAGAGAAGAGACCCAATCGTTCGAGCACACACAATAATTATTTGTTCTCTTTTCCAGTATTTAGTTTTAATTATTATTATTATTATAGACGGACTGATGCCCTTTTACATAAGTGTTTACAATATCAAAGAAACGAAAAAAGAAGGGACATGCACAAAAGAAAAACTTAATAATGGTACAATCGATATGGTATTATCATATTAATCCTGCGTAGTTGCATTTGAAAATTTTGTAAAGAATCACTGAACAAAATCAATACGATTATATATAGTGCATGATTTTTCAATAATGCGATTCATTGGATTAATTAATCCATAAGTAGATTTCGCTTTAGGTATTTGAAAGGCCGCTCTTGTTCTCAGTTCACGTTCCGGTACATACAAAATTGATTGGCGCCAGTAGAGAGGAACAATCAATATGATTGTTAATTAAATTAAAAATTTTCGATGTGAAATATTCTTAACATCGATATGTCGTGTCACGAATATTTTGGCGCGACCCGTGCGCTCCGGCTTGTGTTGCGTTTCATCGTCCGCGTGTCGCCTTCATCGTGAGCGATCTGGCGATTTGACTCTGCGGAGACGTTGATCCAGTGATGCCAGAATCGTGGGTCGTGGGTTTTTTCTCCTCCGCCGCTTTAGCCGGCTCTTCCCCCACTCTTACTTCTACTGCGCACGCGTTACACACGAACGTATGCTAGTCTGCCCGTGTGAGCGCCACTCTGAACAGACATACGTTCGTGTGAAGCGCGTGCGCAGTACAAGTAAGAGTGGGGGAAGAGCCAGCTAAAGCGGCGGAGGAGAAAAAACCCACGACCCACGATTCTGGCATCACTGCGTTGATCTTGATCGTTCGAGTCCTCACAAAAATCTGTCGCCCGGTCTCGGGCTATCGTGGGCCTTGCTTCGCATTTTCCCCGCTCCGCAGAGTCACTCCGTCCACGTGCACGCATTCCAAAGGAGCCGAATTTGATTGTCGCAGCCGACAAACGTTTTCGGCTGCGCGTAAGAGAAACCGATACCGATTCTCGCGGCCGATCAAACGTCTCGGCCGCGCTACAATGTAGATACACGTGCGACCACTCGGCAGCCGACTCATGCAACTTCCAACGGTAAATGCTTACTATACGCTTATCCTAAAAACGCGCTTACACCTACGACAGATATTTTTAAATGCCCAAGGTCCATGCACTTTTTAACACTAAATAAATGAATGAATAGCTCTATTCATTTAGATTCCGTGCAATTTTTATTCCAATATGTGCTTGGATAACAAAAATTTATCGGATCAATTTCCATGTGAGCAACTTTACAGTTTCAATGACTGTAAATTAATTAATTAATTCGTCTCGAGTGCTTTCAAGAAGAATTAAACATGATTTGTGCTTCTTTGAACTCGTGGGTCTCTTCTGCTGGAAAAGAATCGAACGATCTGAAAAATCGAACCTGGATAGTTCGATCGACGAACAGTTTTTGGTCGGTTTGTTAATTAGCATCGATTTTCCCCCTCCTGTTTTCCCGACGCATCCAGCCGCACCACGTTCCATTGCTCTTCCTTTCGCGTTCGAGGCTCGCCTCGCGAACATTGTTTCGTGATAGCGAGCACCGAAGTTATTAATCGTGTTGTAGCCGAAGCACGAGCTCTCTCTCGAGTGTGCGACAAGACGTCACACAAGACGAGACGAGAGGAGACGCGCGTCTCGTTATCGTCGATACGATTGTCGTTTCTTGGAAACTGTCGGACGTCTCTCTGGCTCTTTTTTTTTTTTTGTTTTTCTTTTCCGTGTGCACGATAATCGAGTATTATTATTCTTACTATTATTTCCGTTCTTTCTTCTTATATTGTATTGTTTACCGAGTGAATCTATATTGTTCTTGCAACGCGATATAAACTGGTGCGCGACCAGCGAGATAAAGAATTTGTTTCTTTTCTGTACATACGATCGGCGTGTGATCGTCGGTTATTTGTTGCGATTATTATTTATTATTATTATTATTTCGGATTATTATTTATTATTACAATGTTGTTGTTGTTGTTGTCGTCGTCTGTCGTTGATGTTGTTGTTATCGTTAGCGTTGTTAACATTTATATTATGATTTCATTATTTGATTCGGCAATTCTCGAGGACAAAAGATAATGGAACACACACCGCTACACGCAAAATTCGCGTAACCGCGATCCGAAAGAACAAAAAAGGAAAAGAGAAATAATACACCGCGCGTTTCCGCGCGCGTCGGTGCGTACTTGTGTACTTGTTGTACGTATGTGTTTGTATGAGTGTATGCGCACAAACCGGAGGAAAAAGAGACGAGAGGAGGGGGGTAAAAAAAAAGAAGAAGAAGGAAGTAAAGAGGGTGAAGTGAAGAAAAAAGAGAAGAACAAAAGAGGAAAAGAGAGAGGAAAACATTATTACTGAGAAAATGGTAACAATTATTATTACGATTTAACTAACGAATTACTTACTATTATTGATAATCGGTATTATTATTAATAATACGTATAATAATACAGTATACATACATATAGATGATTGAGATTATATAGCTGGTAATGTAACGAACGGTGGCGCTAAACTACAAACGGTTATATTTAGAATAATTTCACGTCGATTATTCGGAATCCGATACCGCGATAACACGATACGATTTACGTATTAAATATAAGTACGGTTTTTCTCGGGATACTCGAAACGAAAGTCGATCGTAACGGAGAGTCGCTTGAATGCCAAAGACCGCCTCGAGGTGTGTTCAGTATAAATACAGTGTAATACCGTATACCGTATACAGTAATACAGTATACAGTGGTAATTCGCTGTACAGGGAGGAGTACAATAATCGATTTCGTCGGATCGTTCATTCTCGATCTTCTCGCGACAACACACGACAAAAACACCGAGACACCGAGGCCGCTTCTCGATCATTTCGAAAACAACGCCAACAAAACCGCACGGTGCCGAACAAAATCGCAAGCTCCACTGTCCAAACTATTTTTCACTTTCTACATTCTCCTCCCGACTTTCCGCGAGACAACCCTAGCAGCATTTATGGTTGGCCAATGGTAGCGAACGCTTGACACAAGGATTGGTGGTTCTGTCTAAAAATCCCCGAAATAGAAATTTCTTTATATTCTTTCTCAATACGTTTAATCGGTTGACAATAATATAGCAATACTTTTTCATTTTTTCAATGTTTCCTCTGTTTCAAATACATGTCTGTCACAACAAAACGTCAACGATAAATGCTACTAAGGAATTTTCTGTACCTGGCAAAAGTAACAAAGTCTGTAAGGTCGAAGAACCACCCTGCAGAGAAGAAAGTATATTTTATCAGTACTTTTACTTCGTCCTTGCGTCAGTACTCACTATCGAAAAGAACCGAGCTTGCAATTTTGCGAAGCACCGTCGAGCGTGAGAGACAGAAAGAAGCAGGACTCGGAGGCGAGCGAGAACTAGAAATGACGACCACACGACCGCGAATTATTAAACGAAAGAAAGCAAGAAAGAAAAAGCAAAAATACATAGATTTTGATATACACGTCGTGCGCAACGCAACAATTATTCTCAACCACGATTTCGTAGAAGCAAGAAGAAGAAGAAGAAGAAGAACACATGGGGGGGCACATCTCTATCGCTGTGCTGTGTGCGAGGACTGTAAATAACGAATTTGCAACGATAGGCATAGTGAACGAGACAGAGAGAGAGAGAAAAAGAGGGAGAGAGGGGTGCGAGAACGTAAAACGTGAACGTATACGTAAAACGAACAAATAAAAAATAAAAAAGGGTAGATAACGGGTTGGAGAGACGCGTGTTTCTCGCGTGTCTGATGATTCTAAGGACGACTCGAATGGGCATTTTTTGTGGGGCGAGAGATTAGGCTCCGAAAGATCGCAGAACACGATCGACCGTTGTCGTCGTATTCGTCTTGCGTGTAACACACACACACACAACACACAACACACACACACCGACCTAACAAGGTACACCGAACCCGGTGAAAGGTGAAAGGTGAAAGGTAGTTCAATAAAGGTTAATGCTACTGAATCTCAATGCCAGTTGAATGCACCACCTTCGTAGAATAACTAGCTGCGAGACGGGGCGACTCGTCGAATCGACGCGCAATGGGCTCTGTCTGCTGCTTCCAGTTTTATCAACAAATTTATTTAACTTATTCCCTGTCACTGAAATTGTATTTTCGACGGTCGACGCTGTGAGGTAAGAGATCAAGACACAGCGTCCCTACGCGATACAAGTGATTGTTCGGTCCCGAAGTTTAGAGGAACAGGTATCGAGGCATTACTGTGACAATAGAGATTCGACAATTTCTGAAACTCCGAGTCGTTTGTTTAAATTTCCAGGAGATAATTGAGAAGCGCAGGAGCCCACTGTGCGACGGTGGATCGCGAACGATCGCGCTCCTCCTCGATCGTAGATCGCTCGACGATCGTGAACGCGGTTGGTAGACTGCGGATCTCGTGCATCTTCATTATGAACTGCGAGAAATATTGCAGAGTGTCTGTAAACAACTGTATCGGCTTATGAAAATAATTCGACTGCAATTTCTTGCGAGATCCGCAGTACATGGATCAAAACGGGTGGATCCAACACCGACACAGAGAGAAATAGAGAGAGAGAGAGAAATAGAGAGAGAGAGAGTGAGCTTGCAAGTCGAGTCGAAAAGTTTGCAAAACCGTATGCCTTATCGAACGTTCGAAGGAGGAAAAAATCGAATCGTCGCCGCGAGCTTATCTCGACGGCTTCGCTTTTCTTTATCGCATAAGTAAGAGTGGAGAGGATGGAGGAAAGGATGCCTTTTGAGAAAGAGAAGAATCGTTTCAACCGTGCCGTTTTTTTGTTTTTCAAGGGAATATTGTCGACAATCAACGGTGAATCGCACGGCTCGAGAATCGACCGAAACGGAAGCGCGCTGTGTCCGATCGAACGTTCTCCCTTGCACCAGATTTTTCGTGAGTGCAGACGGAGCACGCGTGTCGAAGTCTTCCACGTTGCGCACAGAAACGCGCACAGAGTCCTGGAATCGCTGAGAAAAATGCGCACTGAAATTTACCCGCGGAATTTTCATCTTTGCAATTTTCTGTGCGGGAAATTTTCTATCTTTTCGATTTTTCGCGCGAGCAATTTTCGATTTTTGAGATTTTCTGCGCCGGTAATCATCTATTTCTGCAATTTTCTGTGTAGGTAAATTTATATCTTTGCGATTGTCTGCATGGGCAATTTTCTAGTTTTGCGATTTTCTGCATAGAAAATTTTCTGTGTAGATAAATTTCTGCGTCGACAATTTGCTGCGTACGCACTTCTATACGTGGGAAATTTTCTGCGAAGGAATTTTTTTACGTGGGAAATTTTCTGCCCTGGCAATTTTCTAGTTTTGCGATTTTCTGCATAGAAAATTTTCTGTGTAGATAAATTTCTGCGTCGACAATTTGCTGCGTACGCACTTCTATACGTGGGAAATTTTCTGCGAAGGAACTTTTCTACGTGAGAAATTTTCTGCCCGGGCAATTTTCTAGTTTGCGATTTTCTGCATAGAAAATTTTCTGTATAGGTAAATTTCTGCGTAGGCACTTCTCTACGTGATAAATTTTCTGCGCGGGCAATTTTCTGCATAGAAAATTTTCTGTGTGGATAAATTTCTGCGTTGACAATTTGCTGTGTAGGCACTTCTCTCCGTGGGAAATTTTCTGCGCGGGCAATTTTCTAGTTTTGCGATTTTCTGCATAGAAAATTTTCTGTGTAGACAAATTTCTGCGTAGACACTTCTCTACGTGGGAAATTTTCTGCGAAGGCACTTTTCTACGTGGGAAATTTTCTGCCCGGGCAATCATCTATTTTTGCAATTTTCTGCATAGGCAATTTCCTATCTTTGCGATTTTCTTACTCTGCAATCTTCTATTTTTGCACGATTTTCTGCGTGGGCAACTCTCTGCGTAGGCATTTTCCTATCTTAGCGATTTTCTGACTTCGCAATTTTCTATTTCTGCAATGTTCCGTGGACAATTTCCTGTCCCTGAAAATTTCTGTGCAAGCAGTTATCTCTGCAGACACTCTTGTCGGAATGTGTAATTATTTTTCCGCGTATTTCTGCGTGACCATGCGAATTTTTCTGTGCGCAATTCTCGGAAACGACTGTGATACGCACGCACTCATCACAGAACTCATATTTTTTTAATCGCGACCGTCAAAAGCTGCGAGCATGCTTGTACCGGTCGTGCACGCCGTTGGCCTAAACTCTAATGTATCGTGGGACCGGTATCAAAGCGTGTTCTCTTCCGGAAACAGTGCGACGCAAGCGAAAATCAAACGGGAGACAGCGACGTGAAGAACAGCGTGCGACAAGAATCCCTTAATTGTGTTCAGGTTTGTTAACGACCTCGTCGGTAACCTCATTAACTTGCTGGCTTGTCGAAGATTATTCAGACATTCTCGTTTTCATACATTCAGTTTAATTCATAGAGATGAAGATTGTCTTCGAATGATATTTCATTGCTGCCAACGCACGTAACTTGAGTTTTATTAGTTTTCCAGCAACGGGACAGGAAACTTCGCAATGATTTGCGGTGAATAATATGTCACTGTCTGTGTTCCTTATTGTCTAGGCAACATGTCAAGCTAACAGGACGAGGTGCGGTAACAAATGTGGACATAGCTTTAGGCTACGTTCCAATTAGACGTCGCGCAGCGACGGGAAACGAAGCACGTTCGAATTCGAGCTTGAAATTGAACGTTTCAGACTGTCTCTCGATAGCGTGGGATTTAAAAAAATCATTTAACAACTAAAAACCATTTATTTCAACCAAGATTATACGCAATACATAACCGAGTAAAACAATGGAAATATTCTAGCTCGGAAGAAAAGTGAAATTTTCAAATTAATCCTTTGCACTCGGAGCTATTTTAACTCGAAAATTGAACGTTTCTTCTGACCTACAATATTTCCATTCTCTATGATTTTTTAAATTTGATAAATATGAAATTGATATAATACCTCGTACAATACTTAAATGTGTAGTAATTGGTTAGATACCGACATATCTGGTAGTGTAAACAATTATTTAAATAATAGTACAGCAATTTTTAGTGGCGCCACTCGAGTGCTAAGGGTTAAAATAGCTGCAGAGGGTTTAAAATTGCAAGGGAGCGAAACGTCGAAGTAGAATTATTTGAAAAAATTTGAAAAGTCATAGAGAAGTCGTGTAGAGCTCGGGAAAGATTTCTTTCGGACAGAAAGTAAACAAGCTGGTAGGACTGATATGGGAGTCCGGAATAGGAGTGACGAGGTAGCAGAGAGTTTTCGAGCGGTGAAGATCGCGGTTGCGTGAAACTGTGTATGCGAAGACGGAGCGATCATTTTCGCAGCCGACATTGGCAAAGTCTCGTTGAAAGCCGACCGTGAACTTGATCGCTGCCATTAATCGAGAACGGTACGGCTGACGGCAGCGGTTCTCGTCGCGGTGGGACGTCTAATGTTCGTAGCCTTGCACGATTAGTGTATAGTTGTACGATTTAACGGGTAGAGGACAAGAATATGTAATAATCACACTTAACGACTTAAACGCGAACAACTCCCGGCCCGGCGCGGAGAGGTTCTAGTACAAAATCGATAGCTTTACGGACACTTTAAACGATGAAGAAGAGGAAGAGGAGGCACGATTACGATGATAAAGAAGAATCGGAGGAAGCAGAGAGAGACTGAGAAACGAGTGAACGAACGGTAAAAGGTCGAACCACCTTGACAATGGTGAAAAAAACACGGTGTACACCGATATCTCGTTCGCGAACTGGTTCGCGACAAATCGGATCGGGAGCTCTCGACGCGCACAGATACCTATCGAGGTTTCTCCTCGATCCCGCGACCGAGACACTGCACGAAACTTCGAGACTTTCGCAATGAAAATCGACTGTGCTCGTCGCCGGGTGTGTGCCATCATTTTGATCGGAGACGGACGTACGCCGAACCGTGCGTTTACGCTGCTGCTGCTATTCGAAATCCCCAAAATGCATTCTTTATAATCGTCCATCAGTCACAATGAAGCCTTTCAGATTGTAGCGCGGATCTTGGAAATGGTCGATTAACGACAGGGTTACAGACTGACATATTATTAACATTTGTATCGGTACCGAGCATTTTCTACGAAGTTCGTTAACCCTCGAGCGGACCGTTTTCATGACTTTCAAATAATCTTCTTGAATTTTCATAATTTTTGTCACGCGTTTCGTGTGGACATTCTTTCTTCCTAATCATTCTAGACTTTTTTTCTGTATTCTCGTTTGCGAATTTTCATCTTTTAGTTTTCTTTTTATCAAGAAAAATATACTGTACAATTTCCATGCTCTCGAATTTTTATAATTTTTCACGCATTTCTTGACATTCTTTCTTCCTAATAATTCTAGAAGTGATTTTCTGTATTATATTCTCGTCTACACCGTTCTGAAAATTTTCTACCTTCGAATGTTTTCTTTATCAAGAAAAATGTACTGAACAATTTCCATGCTCTCGAATTTTTATAACTTTTTCACGCGTTTCTGGTGGACATTTCTTTGAATGCTCTCCTAATAATTATGTGAATGATATTCTTTGTTGTATTCTCGTCTACATCCTTCTGCAAGTTTCTACCTTTGAATATTCTCATTATTATGAAAACTATACAGAAACAATTTTCATAGCAGTTGTGGGCGTAAACGCACCCGAACGCACCGTCCCGTCGATCATTTCTAATTCCGCTGAAGTGTTCTTCGCGGCGAACGGTGACCGGAAGTGGTTCGTAACCGAGGGCGAAGAAAATTCGCGGTGACAAGAGGACGATTTGATTCGGTAACCTTAGAGATAACGTTTCTTAGAGCGAGCTCAGCGCGAGTAAGTGAGACACACCGATTTTTATGTAAATCTTCTCGATAATTTTGTAAAGAATTTTATTTCACGTTTTAATCTAACAAATAAACGAAATGAGAATTTACATTGCGTACGACACAGCGGCGACACCGTTCTCCACCGGCGCGGCGATCCGATCGATCGAGATCAAGAATGATCAAGGTAAGTGGGAATCGCTTTGGAATTTCGAATCGAGCGCTTACCTTTCTGGTGAGCTGCGTTACAGAAAGTTGTTCAATATTTTCTATCCATTTTTGTCTCTTCGTAGAAGAACATCCTTGTAAGTTGAAAACTAGCACCATTCAACTTAGAATTATCACGTGAAATATGGCACTAGTCGAATTTAAATAAATACCGAACTGACCATTAATCGAATGAAGTTTTAATTTTCTGTCAATTGGAAGATTGAATTCGTAAAATATAGTACTAGTCGAATCTAAATAAATAGTATCTAAAAATAATAAATCTTTTGAGAACTGTGGATTTCTTTGTTTATTCAAAAGCCTGAATATATACCGAATATATTTGTCATGAATAATTGCATGAAAATAAATTTTTATGCGAATAAATCGAATATAATGAATTTATTGCTGCAAACTGCAAGAAGACGGTTGAGCAATTAACATGAAGAATCTTGACTTCTGGATGTTTATGTACAGTGAAAGCAGGGCTAATCGCTCAGACCGGAAGAGGCTGGTCTTATCAGGAAGCTCAAACCGCGACGTCCTGTTATCGAAGCGAAGAAAAAATTCATCGGGAATCTAGGGCGAAAGCAAAAGACCTTGTTGCACCGCTTTATACAAATTTATTATTCTCTTAAACATTACTGCTCGTACGATTATCGAAACTTCTGTCGACGTATGCAAAAGAGTAGCTTCAAAGAAACGTGTTTTCTCGTTCCGTTCTTCTTTTACGATCACTTACAATATTACATCGAATATTTTCAACCGACACAAATGCTGTTTCACCCCCTACCCCCGGCCGCATCTTTGCTGTCACTCTCACTGCCACTTTCGCGTTCTGTCGCATTCACTCGCTCTATCTCTTCCCACCGCTGCCTTTAACCCTTGGACAATAAACGAACCCTCGACATTTCAACCCTTAAGTGGGTCCCACTCATCTTTAAACAAGATCTATCATTTTTATCCGACGATACTATATAAATCAAAATGTTTAATTGAAAGATTCCTATCTCGAGTATCAAATTGGATCACACATTAAATTCTATGATGCATACAAAACTGTTCGTATTAATACTAGATTATTATAGTTAATTCCGGAGGTACATTTAAGGGTTGATCATTCTCCCTTTTGATTACTGAATACCAATAAATCGTCAAGAACAACGATTTCGATTCATTGGGGTCCCAATAGAGACCCAAGACTGTCCAAGGGGTAAGAGATTCGATAGTTTTCCAATTCCCAAGCCCAGTTGCCGATATTTATCGATCTCGGTCCGCTGGTTTCCCTCGTCCTTTTGTTCAGTTTCCTGTTTTCGGTCTGGGCTGGGAATGAGAATCAATGTGCTGGAAGAAAGTCGACCGCGCGGATTCGCTGTATATATCAAAATCGCGAACACTGAAATGTTTCACGTGACAGAAATTGTCAATTTTTATCGCGACGTTCGATAAGATAACTGTAGTGATTTCAAGGCTGAAGACCGAAATTGTTTAAATAAATTTCGATTCGGTAGAAAACGACGTCGACTTTCGTTCTCGCACAGAGTCGTAGCGCAACACGCAGCGTGGTGGGACAATCGTTGTTTCCAAGCAAACACGCAACAACGAACGGAAAACGGTCTGACGCACGGTTTCTCCGTGACGCGGAGTAAGTAAGTAGACACCTAAAAAGCAAGAATGATGAATGCAGAGAGTATTTGGATGACGCGTGATTAGGTCACCTTCGATTACAATTATTATTTCAATGTTTATTCCTTTCTTTTATCCATAAAAATCGTTACATAGTAGTTTAGGTTGCTGCCCGGCGTCAGACGAACCGCCCGGGCAACCAGTTATAGTAATAGTAGTAGCAGTAGTATTACAGTAATAATAAGTGGTAGCGGCATCGTGTCGTGTGTCTCGCGTGTCTATGTCTCTGTTTTCTGTTCCCGTGTGTGTTAAACGTGTTTCGTGTCCGTATCGATGTATCGTGTCCTCTGTATATATATATATGCATGTATGTATATACGCGTTCGTCTATGCGTGTGCACGCGTTACGCTCTGCATGTATATATATATAATGTATGTGTATGTATGTGTCTGCAACCATATGAAACGTGTGTCCTCTCGATGTGTACAAGATGATCGAAGCTACACGAGTCGAACGGGAAAAGACCGTCCACGTTATTTTTTCTTTTTTTTTTTTTCGAAAATCTGCTGTTTCCATCAATTTCGCCCCCAAAACTACTTCCAACTTCTTCTCGAACGTCGACGAACAAGCTTCAAAAAAAACAAACGGCCAAGAAAAGCGCGTCGACAAACAAACGCTTCCCGGTTGAATTCTGCTTTTTTTCCGGCGGTTGCGCGCGTGCACGCGTTTCGAATCGCTTTCTCAAACGCGTACACACACACATACACCCACGCACACACACATAAACACACACAAGCGACAAACACACGCAATCACGCGCGTCAGAATACGCGCGCATTCGAGTATACGCGAATGCACAGGTATAAATCGCGTATACGCATAGCATTCCTTGTGAACGATTTTCTCTCTCTCGCGCTTTCTCTCTCTCTCTCTCTCTCTTGCTCTCTATTATCACGCCCTTCCCGCTTTCTTCAACTCCTTCTTCGCCTACCTCTTCATCGTCTACACCTTCGTTTTCTCCTTCTTCTTTCTTTCCTCTTCTTCGCTATTATCGATAAAAGTCTCAGCAATTATGACACATTGTTCGCCGTTTTTTTTATTCCTCTTACATATAGCAGTAATAAAGACAGTAAATAGCTAAAAGGACCGTATCGATTTTGGGGGGTGGGGGGTGGGGGGAGGCGGCCAGGACTGCGGCCAATCCGTGCCGTTTCACCCACTGCCGCACGCTCGCCTGCCTCGTTAATCGTCGTGCCTCGTAGTCGTCGGCGTTGCATCTCTCTACCGCGCACTCTCGCACACTTCTACAAACATCACCGCCATCTCTCTCACTTTCTCTTGCTTTTCTCTCGCTCCCTCTCTCTCTCTCATTCCGTTCCGAGTTCTCCAAAAACGCAGGAACGCTCGATCTTTTTCTCCTGCCTCCCCCGCTCTCGTGACATACACAGTCTCACGCATTCGCGCCCGTTTTCTCAAACCCTGACTCTCTTTCTGTCTCGAACTCATTCTCTCTCTCTCTCTCGCTCGCTCTCTCGAACTCGTTCAAACTCTTCCAAAACTTTGTTCAAACACGCACAAATTCTCTCATCATCCGTTCGCTACAAAAAAGAAAAACTGTAAACCTAACGCAATAGTTTATTACTTATTATTGTTATGTCTTACGTTTAATGCATGCTTGCTTAATCTTCATCTCCACGATCTGTTCTCTGTTCTGTTCTCGGTGAGCCGAAACGCGACGTATCGCCCGTGTAAAAAGACAAGAAAAAGAACATAGAAAAGAAAAGAAAAACAACGACGCTACACCGATATTTTCTCTGCCTCGTTACACCGCGTACAGCCTTTTTTTAAATTCTTTCTCGCCTTTTGCGCGTGTGCGTGTGCGTGCGTGGCCTCCGTGTGTACCTATGTATCTACCTGTAGTTTGTGTGTATACCTGTTCAACGTCGTATGCGTGTGTGTTTGTTGGTCGCGTGGATTTGTGCGGGCGCGCGACTCGGTTTTTCCTCTGTTCCCGTTATCGGCGATCCTTTGTTCCTTCTCCCTCTTCCATCGAACTCTCCTTCTTCTTCTGCTTTCGTTTCTCTTCTTGTCGCGACACTTTCATTGGAAAATCATCGATCACGGAACGGGAACAGAGGGGAAATGGACAACGAGACGCGACGATCGATGAAAACGATCGATCGACGACGATCGCGCGAATCAAGCCGATCTCCGAATCGCGCTCGTCGATCACGCATGATTGCGTCGCACAGCCTATAGATCCGAATCTGGCGATCGCGCCACGCGTATTTCGTGATTTTTTCTTCCTGAGTATCGCGCGTCGAATCGGAAAGGAGAGAACGACGACTCAAGTATAATAGTTGCTGTTATTTCTTTCTTTTTCTTTTTTTTTTTTTACTGTTATTGCTGTTCTGCAGTTGTCGAGGGTGATGGTGGTTGTTGTTGTTTGTTGTTACTGTTGTTGTTGCTTCTCACAGAGTGTTGCGCGGCAAGCTTGCGGCAGTTCCGGCGCGACTCGTGCGGCATGACGCATTCCATTCGCTGTTCAGTAAAATAATCGATCGTATCGTTTAGTATTAATATTAGATATTTTGTGTGTTGGGTCCCAGAGGTTACTGAAACAGAAAAATACCAAAGAGACCGAGTTAGCCGTGCCAAGTTACGCGGTCATCCTCTCCAAAGATAACATGGTATTTTCGAATATCATTGAGAACGATATCGTGCGTGCCAAAGTTTGAAAATGTGGAGAAGGAAATTGTACCTTGAAACGTATTCTCGGTACCGATTAAAGTCTTAGGGGAACTCGCCTGTAACGGATCACTTTTGTCGAACGAAAAGGCTGAATGGAAATGAATAACCTCGAAGAACGAGGCAAATCAGCCCGATTAACCTGCAGTTACTCGCACTCCATTTTACATAGACCTCTATATGACTCGAACATAGATAAATTTTAAAATAGATATTTCCTAGCGTAGATTGCACACCTTTGTTTAAGCTTGAAACACTAAATTTAATGTTTTAAAATTGCACGTACCATATGCGCGTAATTGAAAGTTAAACAAGCAGTGTCCTGGAACAGCTGCATTTGCTTGCAGAGCATTGATAGAGATTGGTGTCATTGTTAGACTAATTAGATATACCTGCCACGAACGGCACATTCAGACTGTTCGACATTGGATGCCATTCAAGATCAAAAGAATTTACTTAATAGAATTTACAATCATCGAGTAGTACCATGAAAAAGATTCTGACAAAATTACTAGATTACAACTTGAATTAAATTATAAAATCCTTAGCCATGGACTTCAATGTGCCTCGTTCCTCAATGCCAATGTCTAGTGGCTTTAAATTGCTGACTACTGGAATAATTATCCTAACCCTCTGCAATCCTACATCGAGCTAGACTGAACACTGTCTCTCACGCCAATAGTGCCTAACTTTATTGATTCCGCTACCACAATTCCATAGTACGAACAATTGTAGAATTATTAAGTAGAAACAGACTCTTTTGGGACCGCAGAAGGTTGTAGGGAAACCTACAGTGAGTGTACAAAGTATTCGTGCACCTTTTAAAAACGAATAACAATTTCAAAATTGGACCCAACAGTAAATTCAAAGATTTGTACGTCTTATAACGCCCACAGCAATGAAACTTTGTATAAGTATATACATTGTATATACATTGTATAAGTATATAAGTATATGTATATAACTTTCTTATATATACAAAATACATGTTCTATATATTCCTTACATGTTTAAAATTAATCCTTCTACCGTCTCAAAGGAAACTGAAGCTGTTGGATCCAATTGAGAAGAAGTTATTCGTATTTAAAAGGTGTACGAATACTTTATACACCCAGTGTAGTTGTCCGGAGTCGGGAGAAGTTCCCCAGCGCTCTCGGCATAGCGCTGTCATTTGTGATAGCATAACTGGGGATCGGAGTCGATCACTGCTGTATTACTTCAGCTTAGTCAGCGCGCGGTGAGCCGATACACTGAGTTCCGAGGAGGCGAGCGGTATTACAAGCGCGAGTGAATCACTCTCGCGATAAGGAATACGCGATGCGCTACCAGCATCGATCGTTGCAAAATTCAAGTGCTACATAAAGGGAAAGAGAGAGATAGAAGCAGTTGCTCAGTATCGCGAGCGTTATCGTTGGTACTGTGTATATAGTGTTATACCAACCTAATAGCCGCAGCCCAAGAGGTAGTCGCCAAGCTTTTCGACGACCGACGCGGCTTGCTGTGGCTGTATGGGGTCTTCGTAGAGGGAGACGACCACGGCTTGCGTCGTCTTCATGCAGTGGACGCCGACCTTGCCGAGTTTTGCCCTTATCACCCGATCCGTGCCCGACAGATAAATGTACCTGTTGCCGGCCAAGGTAACACCCGACGACGTCAGAATGACCTGATCGTCGAATCCCTGGACCAATTTCGCCAGCTCCTCTTTACTCACCTAAACACACAGTCAACCATCCACCATTTAAAACGCTGACACCGTCTACAGTCTCGTATTTACAAATTCTGAATTCAATTCACTGATCGACACTCCGAGCACGTGGAAAAGTAATCAAATTATTTCTGGATCAGAAAAGAAGGAATTAAAATTTTTTTTACTGTTCTACCCCGTCTAGTTCTCGAGATATCGAGTCCTCAGGTTTGAGGGATGATTCCATCCCTCCAATGTGAATGGTAGCTCGTAAAAATTGTCTCAAGTAAATGTCATCAAAGTGTGAGGGATAATTCCATCCCTCCAATGTGAATAGCTCGTAAAAATTTGTCTGACAAGTAAATTTCATCAAAATTTGTGTAGCTTGTATATACGTACGTGCCAATAATGATGAAAGTAGTCTAAGTGAAAATTAAAAAACAAATGACATTACTTTAAACTAGATTAATTCAATGTAATTTTAACGGTATTTTCAAAAAAGAACCGTTAGATATTGCTTGTTTTCTCTCTTTTCTTAATTTAGTGTTGATATCATTTTCCTTTAAATATCTCGAAGGAAGAAATGCATGACTTTAGACCACTTTCATAATTTAGAGCACATATTCCCTCGTCGGATTTATATCACAGCCGAGAGTACGTGTTTAGAGAAGTATAACTAGGATTTTCTTGATATTGCATACCGTCTAAATGATGGAAATGATCTGATTTGCCTAGAAAAGTTGAAAACTACATAAACATCCGTAGTCGAATAATAATTAACAAGTTTCTAGTTGAATCAACATTCCTGACGTCTACGAGGCGTGCGATATATGAACGTTGTAAACATTCAATTAAAAATAACGTGATGCGAGATAACTGATAAACTCATCTTTATTCAATTTCCACTTAGACCACTTTCGTAATGATGAGCACATATCGATTAGTCACCGGTCTATCAGAAACAATGACAGGCGGAACAGTTTCCATTAGATTAGACCTCTGTAGACTCTTCAGAGATAATCGGATAAAAAATCCTATAGAATTAATACAATATAATTACAACGCCGTAAACAAGACAGGAATGTCATGAGTCGCGGCTAGAGGACAACCCGAAACGGCGACTCTGTTTGCACCGGCGTAAGACGGGTTGCGGGACGCCGATCGGACCAAGGACAAACAAAAAAAGACTGTTGCCTCGCAGTCGGAATTCCGACCAATTTTGTACAGTGTACAGCGCGATAGCTCGCCACAGTTTCCTACGGATTGGATCGTGAAAAACCAACAGCGAATAACTGCAAACACCAATTTCGGTCCGGCGAAGGACGTCGTCGGAAACCCTGACTCACTAATTTCAAGTACGAGAGCGATAGAGAGAAGTCTGCTTTGAAAACGGCCCTGACTAACCAACGGACACTAGCAACGACGACGGACGACGATGAATCAGCCTGATGCGAGAGAGCTAATCGTTTGCGAGCGAGAGAGCCCCTCTTCGACGATTTCGCACACGGTGCACGCATATCAACCACGGGGCCGAGCGAGCCTAAACGAACCGCGTTAACACGGCTAACCCGTCTCCCGATTTCGCACACGAGGCCTGCCGGCCGGCATTGTTGCGAAAAACAGATGGGAGGGACACGGCCGGCCGGCTTCGCCATTTTGACATTCGGAAAGCGGTCGCGCGACATGGAGCTCGTGCCACGAACTTTTCACCGTGCCCTTCGAACTTGATTAAATCGTTTCTTGAATACAGAAGGCACCCACAGAAATTCTGACGTAGATCCTTGCGGAATCAAGCAAGATTATCTAGAAGAATTTACTGTACCGACGGGTATCCAGTCGGCCATTTAACCCCTTGCCTGTAACATTTTTTTTACAGCGATCAAATTATCTTTATCTCGACTAATGTCGTAGAAGAGAAAAGAAAATGTACATCTTAAATACTGATTCCAAACGGATCAAAGTTTCTTTACAGTGATTAGAACGGCTTCATTAAAGAACATGTATATTCTTTGTATGGCTACATTTATTTGAATGCTTATATTTATCACAAGGCAGCGGACCTTTATGCAAAATAAAGAATGTTCGCATGGATTGCAAGACACAAGAGCGAAATCAAAAATTCCTTTCTTCGTTTAATTATCTGATGACGCTGAAGCCAATACACGGATGTCTTTAAATCTTTTTAACATGTCCACCTCTTTAAATTATGCTTAACCATTTTTGTCATGAATGCATACAATGAAATTTGATTTCATCTAGAAAGAAAGGCGTGACATACGCACTTAGTGGACATTGTTAAGATCTTCGTGACGAGTGTGCCTAGTTAAAATACGGCAAGGGGTTAGATCCTTCGATCCGATCGTTCCCGTGATCGGAACCAAAATAATCGTGTTCGGTCAGTTTTACCGACCCCGAGGAGTTTACCGACGCGACAGGACCCGTTCCGCGAGAACTTCCGGCGTCGAGCATGGATGGCGCTTGGGTCACGTCGAATCTTTCTGGAACTGTCGGTTTTGCAATTTTAAACGACATTGGCCCGTGCAGGCCGATCGGCGAAAACCAAGTGACGAAAGAAAAAGTCGATTGGTATATAGCTCGGTCAAAAATCCCCGGACATAATGGCCCGAGTCCGGTTTCGTCTCACCTCCGTTGTTACAAGCGCGGCACGTATGCGAAGTATTTTTTTCCATCGTGCGTACGTGCTTCACTGCGAGGTTTTCCAAAAGAGAATTTAACCGGACGTTCGAGAAAAAGCACGGGTGCGTTGGCTAAGCGCGCACGTAAATACGTGGGCGTCTTCGCGCGTCCCTTTCGATAACGGAAAACGGTGTCGAAGAAATGAGTCATCGTCCTCGGGCGAAATCGCCAATACCAATGGCAAACGGATATATTCCGAATAATCTATGTATCCGGGCGTGTGCGTGCCAGTGAGCACAACCCCTCGTGAAAACGAGACGACAACGGGAATCGTGAAAACTCAGCGGCGAAAGACCGACAGAACAGAGCCCACCATTTCCTGGCGGTGACGAGCGTAGTGTTCGAGGCGACAACGTGCCCGGCAGGCAGCCATGTTCAACTTTGTCGAAAACCGTTCAACCTCGAACTAGACGAAAATTTTCTGCGACCGAGCACAATTGCCACACCCAATTTCGCCCCCGGACATCTCGGTTCACGGCGAAATCGCTCGGTTCCCGAGGATTTTCGAAGGACGAGGCCACGTCCGGTCAAGCTTTTGTCGATCGAACCAGCAGAATTTACTGGTCTGGTCCGGTCCAGTCCGGTCTTGCTTCTGTATGCCTGATCGTGTATCTCTCTCTCTCTCCTCGGATACGGAGAAGAGAGAGAGAGAGAAAGAGAATTTTCGATCGAGAAAGAACAGAAAGCCAGCTCTCGGCCGGCCGGTGTCGAGTCAAAAATATATCTGCCCGTTTAGCCTTTCCGATGCTTGCCTGCCTCTCTCGCATTTGCGTCTAGCCGGCTTAGGCACGGCACGAGGCGGAATCGTGTGTGCGCCGGTTCGGGTTCGACACGCGGAAACTTTCCAAAGGTTTCTTGATTTATCCCGGGAGCCTTTCGGGAAAGCCGGGACGCGCGAATGGCTACGTGGCAGCAGGATTTTTCACGATTAAAAGCCGGACTACAAGGCCCTCGTGAACAAACCATTTTTCGAGAGCCGCTTGTCGATCCGGCTACTAAGGCCGCAACAGCGTATATTCGTTCCACGCATTCCGATTACACGTTCGCTTTCCGACGAGATTCGAAATATCAAACGATATTTTTGGGTGTGCGTATCTCTCTCTCCTACACGCACCTATATATACACGCACACACACACGCGTATATCCCGTATACGTGTGCATATATGTATGTATATTCGTGTGCACGGTTATACACGTAGGATATATAGATATGCACATGTAGATATGCGACGAGAAAACGAAACGTTATTCTCGCCGGCCACACCAAACAACAAAGAACCAAGAACCAGACGAACAGGAGGCGAGATATACTCGGAAAGACTAGGCACACGATACGTTCGTTCTCAGGCTTTTTTCTCGGACGATTATTCGGCCTCTACTGGTGGGTTTCCTTTTGTTCCTCTGGATACGACGATAACGAAGACGACTGCGACGACCGACACGACCACCACCATCCACCATCACCACCACCACAATCTACCGATGACGGCGATGACGACCACGACGAAGACGGTTATACCGATAATATATATTCGCGATAGGCCGCAAACGAGAGCCTCCGAAGCGTTAGCGGGTCCAGAGAGAGCGGTTTACTCACTTCGAAACCTTCGGACTTCGCCCAAAGATTGCCATCATGTCCCGCGATCGCAGCTTGGGTAACACACCTAGACGCGAGCAGCTGCTTGTCAACGTAATCCTGCCAGCTCATTTTTGAACACAAGCGATTCGACTCAACTGTTCACTACAGCACTAGAGACACAACCCGTCACCGACTGACTCCTCTCACGACTACCTATATGCGTTCAACGCCGGTCACACTTCTCTTTCACCCCTCCTTGTCCCTTCGTGGTTATTCGCAGACCTCCCCTTTGCCCCTCAAGCCCCGGAGTTTCGTTCACCCTGCCCCCCCGAAAACCCCGGTATCCAGCGATCGCGTCCCCCCCACCTTACAGTAATTGACTGACGAACAGTGCAGCCAACATCTGCAACGTCTTCTTCCCAGACTCCGAGTTACACTCGCCATGGACCATATTCTAGATGCGAAACTCGAATCGGAACTGAAATTTTCAATCAGTCAAATTTTCCATCCACTACAGACTATCTTACTATTTCGCTAAGTAGATATCAGCATTAATTCTTCTATTAATTTAGTATTACTGGTCTAAGATTGATACAAATGTTACAATCCGCATATTTGTATTTTATCTGATTTTATATTAGCCACCTAGGTGAAACAGGAGGAAACTACTGCTCCCGAAGGATTTGAGACGTGTTGGAATTCGCGGGAATATTTGTAACGAGGAAACGTATGTCCAGGAAACATGTAATATTATTTCGTTCGTAACTAATATTCATGTGTAAGATCATTTTTGTCGAACACTTCGTACGTTCAAGATGAATTTTATACCCATTTCGCAAAGATATTAAAAAGTTTGAAGGATCTCTAGTTCATGGAAACGATTCTGAAGCTATGTTCACGGTGTACGGAGTTCTAGGGGAATATTCCAGGTGGTTGCGTTGGAAACTCATCCTCGAAAAATGAATAGAGTTTTCTCTCTATAAGAATCCTTCTTTCTAATAATATAATAATAATACTATTATCTTTCTCGTATCTGACATTCATGTGTGAGATCATTGTTGTCGAGCACTGCGTTCAAGATAAATTTTCTACCCATTTCGTAAAAGTTTGAAGGACCTGTAGTTCATGGAAACGATTGAGTATGATTGAGTAGCTGTTTTCACGGTGTACGGAGTTCTAGGGGAAACTTGAATTATTCTTCATACACGTGCGATACGTGTCAATTGTTTCTTATTATGATAACGTTCCACGTGCTTTGTTATTTGCAGTGATGCGAAGTTTCATTAGTTTTTAATATTTTTCAAGAGCTTCGTCACGATGCAGGTCTCTTGTCCGAACAATGTGAAGATTTACAACTTGAGCGCCGGAAAGTCTTTGCCGGAGGTAACGCGTTATCTATGATTTTTCTCTAATATTATCTTTCGTATTTTTCGAATGTTATTCTAATTCTTGTTGTTCTTGTTATCTTGACAGTGGTTGTCAGAAAGGAAAAGACGAAGTTTGTTGAAGAAAAATGTCGGTGAGTAGACTCGCGTGACAATTCATGTACGTGATGCACGAACCGATTTTTTAAATATTGATGTTTCAACAGATATACGACGAAGGATCGAACTTATCCAGGATTTTGATATGCCTGCGATTAGCACGTCCATCAACGTCTCGAAAGATGGACAATACATTTTAGCTACAGGAATATACAAGCCACGCGTGAAGTGTTTCGACGTTCAAAATCTATCTTTAAAATTCGAAAGATGTTTCGACTCGGAGGTCGTCACTTTCGATATACTTTCGGACGATTACAGCAAGGTATTTCACATTTATTCTACCACGTATTTTTACATTTATAGTCGTCAACTCTTGCAACACAATGTTGTGTATTTCAGTTGGTGTTTCTGCACTGCGACCGAACTATAGAATTTCACGTGGCTCATGGAAGGTATTTCAGGCTGAGGGTGCCAAGGTTTGGCAGAGACATTAAGTACCATTATCCACTGTGCGATCTATTTGTGGTTGGAGACAGGTTTGTCCTTCTATTACTATAATATACCATAATTCCCATTGAAAAATCGCTTATTTCTGGAGATATACTACTAATTTATTTTTAACACTTAATCCTGTAGGATTTCTGGGATAAAAACATATTGGTGCACCCCTTTGGGCTAACAGCTACCTGTGTACCAAATTTCAGTTTCCTTTGTCTTCTGTGTTTCAAGATTTTTTTATCATTACAGAGGACAGATGAACTGGCAATTATAATATAGATTTCTCATTCTAATATGCATTCCGTGTTGCAGTAATGAAATTTATCGAATAAATCTGGAGAGGGGACAATTCCTGCAACCCTTCCTCACAGAAGCATCGTCGATAAACAAATGTGAAATCAATCCGGTGCATCAACTTGTTGTTGTTGGAACCGAGGATGGAAAAGTAGAGGCATGGGATCCAAGATCGAGAAGCAAAGTTGGCACTTTGGATTGTGCTTTGCACTGTGTCGGGCAGGACAATAAGTAGGTGTTAATCAGCGGGTTTCATTTACACAAGCATTCGCAAGTAGAATGTTTATCTGTCGTTTTGTAGACTGGAATCGGTTCCCGCAGTAACTAGCTTGAAATTCCAAGGTGGTTTGACGTTAGGTGTAGGCACTTCGACTGGGCAGATATTGTTATACGATGTCCGCTCGAGTAGGCCGTTTTTAACCAAGGATCACATGTATGGATTACCGATCAAGAAGATAGAGTTCCATCGAACGATGGATCTGGTTTATTCTATGGACAGTTCGATCGTGAAAATATGGGAGAAGAATAACGTGAGTAGATTGAGTTCAACGATGAACTAGATAAGAAGCAGAAAGATATTAATTTCTTTGTAGTCTGAACTAATTTAATGCTCCGTCTAATAATGTATATGATTTTTTTCATTTTTTGGATATGAAATTGATGTAACACTTCCTCCAATACTTAAATGTTTAGTAATTGATTAAATATCAACGTATTCAATAAACTAATGGTATAGCAATTTTTAGCAGCGACTGAGTCTCCACTCGAGTGTCAATTTTATCTAAGGGTTAATTTCTTTGTAATTAGGGTAAATTGTATACATCGATCGAGGCGCAGCACGACTTCAACGACATGTGCGTGATGCCGAACACTGGAATGCTTTTACTGGCTAATGAAAACACGAAAATGCAGACGTATTATATCCCGTCTCTCGGACCAGCGCCTTACTGGTGCAGCTTCTTGGACAATCTGACGGAAGAGTTAGAGGAATTGAATTACGAAACTATCTACGACGACTATAAATTCGTCACAGAGAAGGAGTTAGACGAGCTAGGATTGTTACACTTGAAGGGTACCAATCTACTCCGAGCTTACATGCACGGCTACTTCGTCGACATTCGACTGTACAAGAAAGCCAGAGACGTGATGAGACCCTTCGAGTTCGAGGAATACAAGAAGAAGAGGATTCAGCAGAAGATACAGGAGACTTGCGGCAGCAGAGTGCAGGTACTACATTGTTTTATCATTTCATTATATCCCACCATTATGCATTCATTTATTTACAGATACAAAAGATGCCGAGCGTGAACAAGGAGCTTGCTTTGAAATTAATGGACGACGAGTTGAACGCAAAGAAGAAGAAGAAGAACACTGGCAATATTCTGAAAGACGATCGTTTCAAAGCTCTGTTCAACAATCCCGACTTCCAAGTGGATACGACTTCGGAAGAGTATTCTCTGTTGAACCCTGTTATCTCTCGCCTCGATAAGAGCAGAGAGAAGAAATTGAAGGCTCAATTGGCCGCGGAGGAGGCCCGCCAGAAAATGGAAAGCGAAGCGGACAACGATGAACAGCACAGTTCGGACGAGAGCTTCATTCACGACGATAGCAGCTCGGACGACGAGAAACCGTGGGCGAAAGAAGTGAAGAGAAATTATCGATTGATACGCAGGAATGAAAGACAGAATGAGGAAGAGGAGGAGAACGCGAAAGACGACGAGCAGAACGCTGAGAATCAGGCCCAGCTTTACGAAATTAAGGATCACGTACAGTTCAAAGACGCAAGACCGATCGCGAAGAAGCGGATCAAGTACGTACTGCTAGTTAAATTTTTGCACAATCTTCTACTTTACACAGAATTTTTTCTACGAGTTGCAATCGTTGCAATTCATTTCGCTAAAGTGAATGCGTAAGATTATGCAATAATTGATAAAATGATACAATATTTTACTTTTTTTCTTAATTACAGTGCAGATGATTAAAACTTTCTTATTTTTTTTTTAATTTGACACGACTAAAAGACCGTACGAGGATTAGTTTAGAGTTTTAGCAGAGAAGCTCTCTCATTCACGTATTTTTGCAGGGCCACTCTCGGAGAGAGACTCAGGAACGAAGATTTCCACGATGTTAAAGTTTCTGGCTCCCGCGGTAACAGAGAAATGACTTTCCGCATAGAAAAGGTACATTTCTGTTTAATTCCACATCTTTATCGCGTAATTTTTGTTTTTCTCCGTACAAATGCTTATGCTTTCCCAACAGAAAAAACCAACCGGCCGCGCGAAACTACAAGTGAAACGGCACGAGAAGGAGTACAAACACCTTTTGAGACCGGCCGGGAATCTGAACAGGAAAAGGAAACGCTAATATTTATTGTTGTACAAACCGTTTGTTTTTTTTATCTCTATCTCTAAAAGCAGTAAACAATGTTATTTTTACAAACGATTTTATTTTGTTCGGCCACTTCCCAGCATAGGAAACGAAACGCAACAGCCAGCCGTCTCCTCTGCTTTCCCGATGTTGTCCCGTGTTAGAAGCCGCGCGTCAACCGTAAATAAAATAATTCGTTTCGGTGTGTATGCGTACGTGTATATCTTGACAGAGGTGAAGTGTCATCTGAAAAGACAGATATAATTTAAATTCATACGTTAGGGTGAATCACGTACAAGATGCCGATACAAATGTTTTCTTTTCAAGTTCAAAAGCATTGTGCTCAGCTGACGGGAAAAATGACATTGGTGAGTCCGACGATTATTTCATTCTTCGCTGTTCGTTGAATCCTTTTTTCCACCTACGTGGAAGAGATTGCGTGGCTCCGAATTTTGATTTGCCTGGGCCTGTATCGTTCACGCGTACACGCGAGTCGAGTTTTTAGCTGATAATTTCGATCCGTAACCGTCATTGTTTATTTTGATTCCGAAGGTCCGTGCGTGCTATTGGAATCAGTCCGAAAATTCGGTGTTGTCGCAACGTCGCTCGCTCTCATCTGATTTTCGCGAGCGAACGGCAAATTCCGTTCGGGTAAAATGGGGAAAAGCTCCGAGGCAACGGAGGAAAACCGCTTGCTAAAGGATCGTGTTGTTTCTCATAGAGTTCGAACGAGTCGAAAAATGGGAAGGATCCACCTCAACAGAATCACGAAGAGATAACACCGGCATCTACACCATCTGGATTATCAGACTTGCAGTTGCAAAGCACAGAAGTAAGGAAACGTACTCTCGTTCTACAGTTTATAGTGTAGACTGCGATAAACAATCAGGGGATATTTACGGGACCGCGTTCTTTAATATTTTTAATTTATGATTATTGAGATTGTGAAGGTGCACGCGTGAGCAGTTATATTAATTTTGGATAGACATATTCTCGTTGTTTTTATAAAGTAATCGCATTTTTATTTCGTTATCGAAACTTTTACATAATATCCCCTACTGTTTTGAGCATGTACGCGTGTATTCGGTTATGAATTATCGCGGTGAAGTGATTGGGACTAATTTTTAATGAATCGTAGATGGGAGAGATCACCGAGATGCCGGATTTTGAGATGCTGAGTACATCCGCGGTGCTTCATTATTGCAAGCACAAAATATTGAGACCGTATCTGAGATTATTGGGAGTGATGGGACTGAGGCCGGTGAGCACCGATGATTCTGATCGCTGCTCAGCTTACTGTATCCTCGTGAATCTTCACACCTTCCAGGTCACGACATTCATGTGCATTGGATACATTTTACAGTACATGGCATGCTTCAGGTAACGCGTGGAACCCCATGTTATTTTTAATAAAAACATATCTTGATTCTGATTCGTACTTGTAGAAGAGATCGGGGATTTTGTTACAAGACAGCGCCGTTAGAAATCGAAATACCATCGAACACGAACGATGATCAAGTACAAGGTATTCAGTGTTTCGGCAACGTTTTCTTCAGCTACTTCGTCCCCAGTATACTGCATTTGATGGCGTACCTGTACACGGTGTATCTGTTTCGAATTCGGGAGAACGAGCAGCTACAAAATTTAATGGAGAGAGCGTTCCTCCTTTCCTCGAATCCCGTGAATCGCGGGAACCAGAGGAAACTAGTTCGAATACTATGGTTGTTCATAGCGTTAAGCGTCGTTTGGATAATTACTGCACTGGTCACGGTAAACGTTTTAATGGCGCGGGGGAACATCGTGTTTCAGTGGCTAGATCAAAGGTAATTCGAGCGCTTTCTTCATTTTTACTTTTCTTTTAATTTACCGTTGATGTTTAATTTTCTTCGCAGCCCGCATCAAGTGAAGATAACGCTGAAGGTACTTCTAATCGTGTGCACGCTATGGCACGATATGGTCCAGGGAACAATCATAACTAGCTATTGTTTGCAAGGACAACTTCTACTGGCCCATCTGTATTTCCTTCGCGGGAAGCTGCTTCATCATACTTTACCCGCCATCGATTGGATGCGGGTTAGCTATCGTGTTAACGAACCAGCAAGCCCCCCTTTAAAAGATTTTTCAATCCCTCTTTTTGATGGATTTCATCGTCATTATTTTAACTAATAACCAGACTGCGGAAGTTTGTGCAATTTGCAATTTTTCGAGACGATTTTTAAGAAGGGGAACCAAATGAAATATTTCTCTCGGTGGTAGCAGCCTTTGTAGATCTGAGATATATTTTTTGAAAATTTTCAGAAGCCATAAATGCATGAAGATCCGCAGTTTACTTACAACCCTTGTTGTACAATATTAAATAGTGATTGTGGTGAAGCATCAAGATCTAAGCTAATTTTTCGTACAGGAAATCTGCGAGTTCAAGAAACTGTTGAAGTACTTCAACGACGAACTGGGCCCAGCCGTGTGTATTTACACAGTTGTAAATTTATCGTGGGCCGCGGCAGGAACAGTGTGGTTGTTGCCGTACAAGAGCACCCCGCCACAAAATCCTGTCACGTGGGTCGGTATACTGAATGTTGTCTTGTGGATTTTAATATCGTTGGCTCCGTTTATTCAGGTACGAATAAATGATTTGTCTAAAACATAATTACTAATTAATTAATTGGTGTACTTTATTCTAGGCGGCCCGATTGACTACAGCCTGCTCGATAATCCAAAACATTGGACACGAAGTGCGCATTCGACCATTCGTTTATCAGTGCACGCCCGGCGAGGATCTAGACACTATACTTCTGTACACATCATCATTGAAAATGTGTGCTAGACTGTTTAGAGTACCGATCACAGGTCGATACCTGTGTCTTCTACTAACTATAAGCAGCATCTTGATCCTCACGTTAGGTCTCTGCCAATATCTTTGATCTCAGTATTGTTCTTCCTCTCCCCTTGTCTCTGTGCTACTCGTTTGGATCAATCTTTTACATTAAAATTAAGATCCAACAAGCAGAAATGAAATATTTTAAGGATCGCGTACGCGTATAGCGTTAAGTAGAGCAATCATTTACAATATATTGTATTGTATTTTATACACCTAAGGAGATGTATTTAATTGAACTCGTTGCTTGTAATTGTATTTAGAACCGTAAGTTCTTGTTGCGTTATTGTAAAATAGAACATAAATCACCGGTGGTCAGAAGAATGTTCATAGCAGAATATTTTATGGTTGTGTGTGTAGGACATCGAATCCTTGGAAAGTGTTAGAACGGCTATGTGTAAGATTTTTAATAAAGTGCATGGATTTGAGTATACGCCGCGCGTATAAATCTGTTTTATCGGTCGCTTTGTCTACCGGTTCAATCATTTGCCCACTACGGGCGCTGTTTCAATGTTTCACGAGCGAATAATTCTTGCCGCAATTTACACTAAAATGCACGGCAAGCGCGGCAACAATTATCCGTGCGCACGCATACGAGAATGTATTGAAAAATCTCTATACACCGATGTTTCTCGCAGGTTTGAATCCTGTAATTATTTCTCAGGATAAACTACATATTTTCTAGTTTAACACTATATACAATACTAATAATTCTGATAATTCGATGTCTCTTCAAATTTGCGCTTTCCGCACATGTGTTTAGGCCATTTTCCACTGTGTGCAACACAGTTCGTGTAACTTGTCAGCACGTGCGAGGCTAAGAGAATAGCAGAGCACTGAGGTTTGTGATGGAAGAACTTGAGAGATATTAAACAGGAAAGTGTATTTTAAATACCAATTAAAGAGTGTATTAAACTCTATTCAAGATGAGTACGATACTGGAGAAGATCGCCTCGATCGAGGCCGAGGTAACCTATATTTTCATCATCAAATCTTTTCCAGCTGTTCATTGTGTCATGGATCATCTAATAAAATTGCTTTTTCAATAGATGGCCCGGACTCAAAAGAATAAAGCCACGTCCGGTCATTTAGGTTTACTAAAGGCGAAGCTTGCCAAGCTAAGGAGAGAGCTGATCACCCCCAAAGGTGGTGGTGGCGGTGGCGAACAGGGTTTCGAAGTGGCCAAGACCGGTGATGCTAGAATAGGCTTTGTTGGTTCGTATGCAAATTTTGTTTCAACCCTGCCAGTACCTCTGGAAATATTTCCAATGCAGTCTTCTCGTTGCGAAAAGACTCCATGTGATATCTAAAACTATTGATGCGACGTAAAACAAATAAATCAAATACACTGTCCATACATCAGGCGATGGTTAGTAACATCAACGAATACCTTGTTCATTGTTGCAGGCTTCCCATCAGTCGGAAAATCTACATTGCTGAGCACCCTGGCTGGTGTGTACTCAGAAGTTGCTGCTTACGAATTTACCACTCTCACTACTGTTCCGGGCTGCATAAAATACAAAGGAGCAAAGATACAGGTATTCAAATCAGGAGTAAAGGATTAATTCTCAAGAGAGATTATTGTAACAATCCATTATTGTCCCTGAAGGGTTAAGAATCAACTTACCATTCAATTTTCTTGCTATTTTTAGCTGCTGGATCTGCCTGGTATCATTGAAGGCGCAAAAGACGGCAAAGGACGTGGAAGACAAGTGATAGCAGTTGCCAGAACCTGCAGCTTAATATTCATTGTCTTGGATGTATTGAAACCTCTCGGACACAAGAGGTTGATCGAACACGAGCTGGAAGGTTTTGGATTGAGATTGAACAAGCAACCACCGAACATTACCTTCAGAAAGAAGGACAAAGGTGGCATCAATTTCCAGACCACGGTAATTAAATTAACACTAGATGAAACGGAAAAGTTATGCAGTTTTTAAAATTGTTCTTTCTTTTATAGTGCGCGCAATCTGAACTTGACTTGGAAACGGTGAAAAGCATTCTTTCAGAGTATAAAATACATAATGGAGAGATCACGCTGCGATACGATGCCACTTCGGACGATTTGATCGACGTGATCGAGGGAAATCGGGTTTATGTTCCGTGCATTTATTTGCTCAATAAAATAGGTAATGATCTAACATCATTCGTCAAACAACTGTTAACGCAACGACTTGATTTATTTTTGCTTGCAGATCAAATCAGTATCGAAGAGTTAGATATCATTTACAAAATACCTCACTGCGTGCCGATTTCTGCTCACCACAAATGGAACTTCGATGATCTCCTCGAGAAAATGTGGGATTACCTGCAGCTAGTTAGAATGTGAGACTTTGATTAGTTTATTTTCTTTACGAATACGTGAAGAATACATTTAATCATTTTATTTGGTTACAGCTACACCAAACCCAAAGGACAACTTCCGGATTACAATTCTCCCGTAGTACTAAACAGAGAGAAGAGAACGGTCGAAGATTTTTGCAATAAGCTTCACAGATCCATTGCAAAAGAATTCAAATAGTATGTGCATATTCGAACTTTTGCACTGACCTAATATTTATATAATTGTCGTTTTTCTAATTAGTCAATTCTTTTTAGCGCTCTTGTCTGGGGTTCCTCCGTGAAGCATCAGCCTCAGAAAGTGGGAAAGGATCACGTGCTGTGCGACGAGGACGTTGTCCAAATCGTGAAAAAAGTATAAACGAAACGTTTACAGTGATTTCACAGTATATAATCGCGATTGTCAAAATCGTATGATTTCTTGTAATGCAGAACGAGGTGCGCCAATATATATATAATATACATACAAATTTTTTCACTATAAATATATTTAAAAGTTACAATAAAATTAATTAAGAAACTAGTTTTCTATAAAACAAAATTACTCGCAACTTGCATTAACTGTTTGATGAATACTGTATCATATGTGAAATGCTCCTGAGCGCACAAAAAAAAATATAAAACGTATTATTAACTAACAGTGACCGTTCATACACTTTTTAAAATGTATTCTCTTCGTTGTTGATCTAACAACTTTTCCAAGTGCTCGCATCGTGATTTAACATCTCCGAGCTCTCTGGTGAGATTCTTTATCGTCAGGACCTTCTGAGTTATTATCAGCTTAATTCTAAAAAATATAAAACAGTTGTACGGAGCAAAAAATATTACTTTGATTGTTTAAATATTGTAGTAATATACCTGCTGTGTAATTGAGCAAGCGAAGCGTCCCTGTTCGCGTTGATCAGAGCGATCTCTTGGTAAAGCGACGCGATTTTCCCTTCTAGATCTCTTTTCTCGCCCTCGATCTCCTGTCTGACCAATTTCCTCGCGTCGTCTCTCTCCGAGCTTAATCTTTTCGTTCTCTACAAATTATTTATTATTTATTACTGGATTTCTTATATTTTTCCAGTAATCAATATTTGCATAATTACCTCGTTCGCTCTCCTCAGCTCGTTCGTACACTCCTGCAGTTTCCTCTCAGTCTTTTGCAACAGAACCTCGGTTCTCTCTAGCTTATCCTGGGCCTGCAACAGTTGCGCTTTATGCAACAGCTCGCTGTCAACTGCAGTTTGCAAATTCACGTCGAACTTCTCCTTCAAAGACCTAGGATCAATCCGTCAAAATTTCTGAACGATTCTGCAGTCATTTTTGCTTTCACTTTACCTGAGCTTGCAGTCGAATTGTTGCTGAAGAGTCACTTTCGTCTCTCGGGAATTCTTCTCGAGACGTTCAATGGCCAGCTCGATTTGTCGATCTCTTTCTCTGCTGCACTCGTCTCTGATGCTACTCTCAGCCCTCTGGAGCTTCAACGTCTGCTGCTTTTTATAGTCAGCAATCCAAGCCTCCCATTCTGACTTCAAGGACTCCTGAAGAGCCTTCTTCTCGTTCAGATGCTGTTGTTTCTGAGCCTGCAACTCTCCCTAAAGAAACACCACGATTTCAACATAATTTCACAATTTAAACTAGAGAAAATATTCAACTGTAATTGCACCAGGTACTGCTGATTAATCCTCTGCAACTTGACCTCCCACTCACTGTCCTGTTTAGTTAAATCCTTGTTGAACTTTTCCTTCTCTACTTGCAGCTCTTCCATCAGCTTCACCTGCTGGACCTTGAACTGGCTCTCCTGCTCCTCTATTTTGTCCTTGTACCTGAAGAAGTGGTCATTACTATTAATTTTCATATTAATAGCCAGAGGAAAGCGGTGTTACCCCTTAAATTACACTGTTCGCATTTCTGCACCTGGTCCACAGGATATTCTTCTCATTAGCTACCATCCTCTCGTGGCTGGCAGTCAATTCTAACCGCAGCTGTTCTAATTGCTGATTGGACCTGCGAATCACGCGTAATTCCACATCCTGCAGCTCCTTCATGTGAGCATTCCTCAACCCCTGGATCTCCTCAGCGTGTTGCTCCATCATGCTTCTCAACTCTGGCTCCAGTCCCTTCACTGTCATCTCCTTAAAGTGTCATCAGCTGTTCAAACTACTCTGAATAGCATTCTAAATCAGGATCAACGGAAATCGTTATTGATACCTTGATCTTGGTGGTCCTAGCCTCGATCCACCTCTCCCTCTTAATCTTTTCAGCAGCAGCAAAGTGCTCCTTGGCTCTCTGCAACTCCACCGAGTGTCTTTCAGCTGATGTTTTCAAATCCCTTTGCATCTTGATTTCAACATCCTTCACCCTCTGTGCCAGAGAGGTGCATTTCTCAGTCAGCTCAGTCTTCTCAGCAATTAACTGTTCAATGAACTTCTGGTGACGCTTCACAATAGCTTTATACTTGTCCTCTTGAGCATGCAGCTTCGAAGCGGTGCTTTTCCTCTGAGATTCGAGCTTCTCGCAGACTAACTTCCTGTCAGACCTCAGCTGCTCCTTCAGCAATTTTATCGTAGCATCTTTCTCCTCTAATTGCAATCGAGCTGTGGCCAAGTCTTCTTCAAACGCAGGATTGGCAATTCCCATTGGAACCACTCTTCAAGAAAAATAATTAAGTTTAATTATTTTATAAGGACTCGACTGAGAATTTCTACTCCTACCCATTGCAATTGCTATAGTTCAGAGTCTGCGACTTCACGAAGATTTCCTGCAGAATCTCAGGGTCTACTTCCGGTACATTAGCTTTCATTTCATCCAGAGAACCTACGGCGTTGAATAAATCAGTTGAAAGCGAAACGATTCGAAGAATATTTGAATTATTATATTAAATTACTATACTGCTCAGCTACCCTCTTCAAGCTTCGCCAAGAAGGACATGATGTCCTCGTAGGTGGTCCTTCTAGATCCTTTTCTACTGGAGTCATCTTTCTCAGGCTCCAGCTAAAGATAAGGCACACGTAAGTTTTCTTCAAGGAACAGATCAAAGGATATTTATCTCGAACCTGAGGTCCTTCGACTTCCGGTCCATCACCGGTGATGTTCTTCTCGATCACGCTGATCATATTACATAGCTGATCGAAAGAGACGTCGGATGACTCGATGACATTCTGATTGTGATCCGCATTTTGCGTTTCTATCTTTTTCGTTTCTTTCTTGTGGGGGACATCCTTTTGGTCCACGTGGACATCCTTCACTGCAAAGGATCTCTTCGCGGGCGGCTTGCCATGGATCATTGGGTGGCAGATATTTATCATTTCCCTCGTCATTGTAAGACGAGAGACTTTGAAGGTTTATTTATTTTATTGACGGTTTCGTGGTCACCTGGGCAACCATAGGGCGACGATCGTGAAACATATGGGGGGCAAGCAACCCCCACATTTAATGATCTATGGGGGTGCACTTGGCTAATGTGTGGAATACGAGGAAAGGTAGGAGCTCTGTTAAAAAATTTGTTTTTATTGAATTGAATTATTTTCAAATGGAATGCATCTGTCAGATTAAAAAAACTCTCATCGGAAGGTCATTCAAATATTATTTTTTATTTAAAGTTAAATGATTTTTGCCGCATTTCAAAGGATATGTCGATAATGTAGAATTCACATTGTCGGCCGTCTGATTTATGGTTGACTTGTACTACTTCTCAATTCGCGAAAATTTTCGAAAACTCGAAAGTAGTACAAGTCAACCATAAATCAGACGGACGAAAAATTTCGAAAATTCAGTAGTATAACTTAATGACAAGTCACAGGGCCGAAATTTTTTTGGAGAACCTCGAAAATCTACTTTTATATTAGGAGAACATATATGACACCAAAGGATTCGGGAAGAATAGGTGGTGCAATAAATTGTATACGGTTCTTTATGACATTGTCTTTATTTATTCATATATTGTATGTTCATTCATAAAACGTTGATATTGTACATGTACATAACTTATATTCTAACGCATATATGTATACAAACATAAAAACTATCTGCACTTTTATACTATTTAAATAAATATTAAAAAAATCATTTACTCCAATGAATAATATTTTGACGATCCTAATTAAAATTCTTTAACGTTCGAAGGCTCAATTTAAAGCTGGAAGAACGAGTGCATTGCAATTTGAAAATAATTAAGTTGAGACGCTAGGGATGTAAAAATAAAAGGGAGAAATTCCCGTAGGATTTGCATTGCTTCTATTCTTTGAGCTGTTATTCATTTATTTCGGTGAAAGAATTATCGATAAATGAACTATCGATAGCAATGGCGATCGATAATTATCGATATTAGCATCGATAGTCCTCCACCACTACACAGACAGACGGCCTACGTTTCCTGAACAACGTAACCTCTTCGAGTGCTTGCGATGTGGCACCTTCCGTTTTAACATATTTCTACCTTGCTGGTTGGTCGACGAGTCCGACGAGACGGAAGCAATGGTCGTGGCGTGAACGACCATCGTCGAGAAATATTGTAGATCGTCGAACGTGAACGTTGCCGACGGATATGATTGTACATACGTAGCGAAGAACACAAAAAGATGAGATTGTCATTACTGTTTCTCGGTGTTTTCTCTTTCCTCGACCTGTACAAATTCACGAACGCTTGGGATAATGACGAGCTCGAGGTGTTCGATGTCGTCGAAGAAGTCAATCAAAACTTTTACGAGGTCCTCGGCGTCCCGCAGGTCTGTTGCGCATATTTTTTAATTCTAAATCTAGTTCATGAAAGAAAAACCTCACCATAGCGATTACCAGCCTGTAAATCATTACATAGAATAAAAGTTTTCTGTAGTACCCACGGGATCTTTCTAAAATTTTATTCAAAAACGAATTTATTAAGCCTGGTTAAAAATCGATCGAAAATTCAAATGTTTTATGTCACCACTTAACACGTTGCAGACTGCAAATGCGTCGGAGATTAAAAAGGCATTCAGGCGGCTGTCCCTGCAGCTGCATCCCGACAAGAATCCAGCTGAGGATGCGGAGCAGCAGTTCAGAAAGGTGAGAATCAAGGAATTGGAAAAATCTTGAAGGAAATCTTTAAACTCGATTTTTGCAGCTAGTTGCCGTGTATGATGTACTGAAGGACTCAGGAAAGAGGCAACGCTATGACAATGTGCTGGTCAATGGCCTGCCGAATTGGCGGTCAGCTGTATATTATTACCGCCATGTGCGGAAGATGGGGCTCTTAGAATTAAGTGTAATTTTATTCTTAGTCTTTACGGTTGGACAATATCTGGTAGCCTGGGGTGCATATTTTGAGAAGAGATATACATATGTACGTAAAGCATTTCGAGAACTGTAAAGGATCCTTCTAGAATGGTAACGAATGAATAATTTGATTGTAGGAGCAAGTATTAGGTAGTAAGCTCCAAAAGATGCAGAAGAAGAACAAAAAGGGTAAAATGGATGTACCAGATCTAGCAGATATTTTGGAGAAGATTCCCACGCCGAGCATTTGGAATACTCTTCCATTCCAGTTTCCGAAGTGGATTGTAAATTTCACATTGTCCATACCCAGTATCGTGCGTGCAATGTATAATATGATAGAAGAGCGAAAACGTAGGAAAAAGGAAGAAGAGGAGGCGCTGTGAGCGAACAATGTCTGAATACACATCGACATGTGTTTTTCTATTCTAACAATTCTCCTGCTATTTCTAGAGCACAAGAGAACGAGCAACAAGAACCAGAGCCAGTGCCTCGCACTAGAAGAAGGAGACCCGGTTTCACTCCACAAGAAAGAAACAGTAACAATTACAAAGAAGCCACGAAGAAGCCTAGCGAGCAGACTAATCACGTCTATCAAAAGCCTGCTCCGTCGAGCGGAGGATTATGGGTCGACGATGATATTTTGGAGTTGATAAAGCTCGTGAAGAAGTACCCTAGCGGTACACCAGAGCGATGGGACAAGATTGCGGATGCCATGAACCGCACGGTTGCGGATGTAACGTACATGGCGAAGAAGGTGCCTGTCTTAATTTCTTATGGGGGTATTCTAGTTTTCGGGGCTACTTTTGGAAATCTATTGAACCTTTTGCGTTCGCATTTTGCACACGTATTTATTGGTATTTGGACGTGTGTGAATTTTTTTCTCGACTGATTTGTTGAAAATAGAAGTACTCTTTAATTAGTTCAAGGGGGATAAACACTGTGACTTCGTTATTTTCACCAGGTGAAGGACGAAGGCTTGAAGCCGAGCTCTCTGTCGGAGGAGCCTGCGGTGGAAGAACGTCCAAAAAAGGTAAAAACTCGCGTTGAGAACGTGGACAACATCGGCGATTGGAGTCAAGAGCAACAGAAAGCGTTCGAAGCGGCGCTCATCAAATATCCTAAGGGCACGTCTGTAGATAGGTGGGAAAAGATAGCGAACTGCGTCGAAGGGAAAACAAAGGTACAGCGTTCACTAAAATAATATTAGGTCACTGAAGAATTTCGTGCCCGATTCAATGTCACATTTTCATACGAAATAATTGACCGGACAATTGATTTCGTTTTGTTTCTTGTTGAAGGATGAGTGCCAAGTGAGGTATAGGCAATTGGTGGAGTTGGTGAAGAAGAAGCAACAAACTCAGTAGCCTGCCATGTACAAGATGTTCCTTTGACAAAAGTGTGTAGTCCATACAATCAAGTCCAGAAATGGTATTCAATTTCTATCACGTGAAACTGACTCTCGTTTCATACGGATAAATTACAGATTTCTTAAGGATTCCCTTATACAGAAAATGAAAATATATAATTGCATTAAGAGTGAACGAAACTTTATACGTGAAGAGGAATATTGCTCTTAAACATGATTCTATTATTAAATGTTTCTGGAGAATGTATTTATTTAATAAATTTAATAATTAATTAAGAGGAAAAGACTGATAAGACACAATGATTGAACACTCTCCTGTTCTGTGAGACTGACTTCGAAAAATCAGTAAATCGTTCGTCTGATCAAATAATATGAGTTTCACCTTCCGAACTTAAATGAGGAATAGTATGTACAATAATATTACGATGCCAAAGCACACGGATACTTTTGCTATACTTTCGAACGAGTATCGATATGTCGCATTTGTTAAAATGGGATTGCGTTGTAGTGTAGAACGCAGTTCGTCTCATATATATTTTTAGAAATTTTATCAATTCACTAATTTAATATATAATTACGTTACACTTATACGAAGCATAAATTGATTCTTTATAACTCGTTATATACTTTACTCTATAGTATAAGGAACGAAAAAAGTGTTACCAAACAAGAGTCGATGTAAATATGGAATAATGTTCGACGTGTTGAATGTATTTCCCGATTTCGTTTTAGTGTTATACTATAATCCATTCGATTTTGTATATCGTGCATAGCGAACGAAGTTGAATGAAAAATTACGTTTGCGTGTTTACGTTTCTCTTAATGATGGACTTACAAGTTAATTACTCTCGTTCGTATTTGCATGTGATACGAAACTCTGTACAAAAATTATTTACAGATTGTATAATAAACATCTTAATTACGTCTTCTACGGACTCTGGATATTCGCCAAGCGTTTGGTTCCTCGTATTTATTGTAGAGTGGTTCCAGTCGTTGATTCTTCTTGAATTTACTGAGTTTTGTCGGGTCGCTGAACTTGAAGAATGCCGGAGCAAACTCCACCAGCCATTTTGGATCGATGGTGGTCACTTCTCTCATGTATTCTTTGGTGGTCTGCACCAGCTCGTGATAGATGACCTGTGACAAAAATATGTATAATTTCTCATCGCAAAGTTTCATTTTTAATTCACTTACCCATTCAGGTTGTCTGTTGAACAATGCACTGCTTGGATGAATATAAACCACCTGGCTGTCCACCAGCGTTCTGTATCCTTCTTGAGGATCCTTTTTCGCAGCATTCCTGAAGAATCCAGAGCACACAGCCTTCTGGATCCTGACAGTATTCTTCCCAGCGGATACAACATCCAGCTTATGTCTGTTGAATTAATAAATTAAGAGTTCCAATCAATTATTCAAAATTATTAATAAAAATAACATGAAGTACATTAATAGTGTTACTCTACTTTGAAAAATAAACTTGATGTTTCATCAAATAACTCACCTATCCATGATGCCCAGCAACTGTTTGCGCACATCCTGCGCACGTTTAAGTGTCCTAATCTGCACGAAATTCTCGTAGCACCACGCATTACTGAATTTATTATTCCTCCAGGAATTGTACACCGCTAACAAAGTCAAATGGTCACCTTCAGGCTGATTGAACTTTGCCTTTTTCTGATCTGCTAGAGCCTGCTTATCTTTCGGTCTGTAGAACACATTCTGCACAGACAACATACTGACAATGGTCAGTATCTCGTCGGAGCACTGCAGGTGAACGCTCATGATCAGCATCTTGGACAAATTAGGCTCCAATGGGAACTCTGCCATTCTTCTACCCAATCTTGTCAATAGTCCTTCGTTATCCAATGCGCTGAGACTGTGCAAGGACTCCAAGGCCATGATGAGCGATTCTACAGGTGGCGCGTCCATGAAATCGAAGTGTAACAGATCGTTGATGCCCATAGTCTTCAGCTGCAACACGGTGGTGGCTAAATTGGTACGTTGGATCTCTGGAACTGGAGTAGGCAGCATTTCGTCTCTGTAAGCTCTCTCTGTGTAAAGTCTGTAACATTTCCCTGGACCGGTTCTGCCAGCACGTCCAGCACGCTGTTTAGCAGCAGCTTGACTGATCGGAGTCACAATGAGACTGTCCATGCCAGTCTTCGAATTGTACACCTTCTGTTTAACGAATCCCGGGTCCACAACGTAGTAGATCCCGTCGATGGTCAAGCTGGTCTCAGCAATATTCGTAGCTATCACCACTTTCCTAGAACCCGGTGGAGCTGGCTCGAATATCCTGGTCTGCATCTCAGAAGGCAATGCAGAGTACACCGGCAGAATGATCAGTTCCGGGACATCTGGACCGAGGGACTTCATCCTCTCGTACAAAATCTCACAGGCTGTGTCGATCTCCTCCTGACCGGTCAAGAAGAGCAGTATATCTCCCGGTGGCTCTCTCAAATGAATCTGCATCACTGTGATCAATGCAGCGTCCAAATAATCCGTCTCCGGTTCCTTTGTGTACATCACCTCTACCTCGAACGTTCTGCCAGGTATAGTGAAAATCGGAGCCTCGAAGAAGTACTGCGAGAACTTCACCGCGTCCAAAGTGGCGCTGGTGACGATGAGCTTGAGATCTGGTCTCCTCCCAACTGCCTGCTTCAGCAAGCCAAACAGAACATCAGTGTGAATCGTGCGCTCGTGCGCCTCGTCCAACATTATAACTGAATAAGTCTTCAGATCGAGATCCATGAGACATTCTCGGAGCAGCATACCGTCAGTCATGTATTTGATGTTGGTCTCCGGGCCGGTACAGTCTTCGAAACGGATCGTATATCCTACTTCTTGGCCTAATCGACAGCCAAACTCTTCGGCCACTCTTTTGGCGACCGACATGGTTGCCACCCTCCTAGGCTGAGTGCAACCAATTTTCCCGCGAGCTGTGAACCAAGCCTCAGCTAAATACTGCGTGATCTGAGTGGTTTTTCCTGACCCGGTTTCTCCAATTACTATCAGAATTTGATTATCAGTCACGGCCTTTACCAGATCGTCCCGTAGCTTGTATATTGGTAAGGTCTGACGTTGTTCCAGCAAAGTCAAGTTCGTTTTCTTTCCGAAGGATGATTTCTTGCCGCCTATAACGTGCTTCTTCCATTCAGGAAGGTCCTGAGTCTGCAGACCAATGCCTCGCATGTTTGCTACCAAGGTCCTGCTTTCCGCTTCTGGTAGAGGATCGATCCAGTTCTTGTTGAGCCCGGTAGGTACCGAGTCCATCTCCTGTTCTCTTTGTAGCATCTTCTGCTCTCTTCTCTCCTTCGCCAGAGCACTCTGCATCATCGCAGCTTGCGCTAGAGAACCGTCAGGGTTTTTCACAATACGCACAGGACTCAGATCTCCAAGTGCTCGGCCGTGGCCGTGCAAGAACGGCGGCTCTTCTTCGACAAGCTCGATTTCCACGTCTTCTTCTTCGTCGTCCTCGCGTGGCAGAATTCCAGTCTCCATGTCGAACTCCGGCAATTCGCTTCTGTCGATGCAGGACGCTGCCAGCATCTGCTTTATCTCCCACTTCTCTGGGGACGATAGTCTCTGCACTCGCTTCCTGGAACAAGTCTCGTCTTCATCCCAGTTACCCTGAAGTTCCAATAACGATGTTGGCCTGTCCGGATTACGCAGATGCTTCTCGTCTTCTTCGGTTTTAGCGACAACCACTACCGGATTCAAGTCTCTGCCAGTCTCCTGGTCCACGTCCTTCATGCTCAAGGATACCTGAAAGTATTTAATTTTAATTTCAGTATTACATTTTAATTAAGAATTGTTATTAGTAGACTTTCGAGTGGAAATTTAGTGGTCCATGTTACCTTCTGTCCACCAATATTAAGGACCTTCACAAGGACCTTCTGGCCCCTAGACACTACGTCGCTAGCACTAGCAACCCTTCCTTCTCTACGCAATTGTGAAATATGAACGAGTCCCTCCCATCTGCGTTTCAAGCCCTCCAGCTGCACAAAGCAGCCGAAAGGAACAATATTAGCTACTTTGCCATAGTAGATCTTCCCAACTTCAGGATCCATGGACATCTCTTCCACCGATCTCGATCTTGAACGATCCGATCCATTCCGAAAGGCAGAGTGCCTCCCAGAGTGTCTGTCTTTGTAATCCCGAGATTTCCTATCTCGTGATCTGGATCTTCTGCGATCTTTCGACCTGTGACGTTTCCTCTCTCTGGATTTCGAGCGTGCTCTCGATCTCGAATGCGATCTAGATCTATGTCTTTTCTCTTTGCGGTTCGATGAACGCGATCTGTGTCTTTTTCTGTCTCTAGATCTACTCCTTCTCGAGTGTTTGACCTTTTTCTCAGTCTCTACTGGTTTTTCTGGCTGGATCTCTTTCTTGGTATCACCACCAGACTTCTTGTGCGATGGAGCCAGCTCTTCCAAGCTTGCCATTGCGTTGCTGACTATATCGTCATCTTTGAGCTCCTTAGGGTCTGGTGCTTTCGGCTCGTCGTTTGGCAGAGCTAAACCAGGAAACTTTTGTGCTAATTCGTCTTGTTTGGCTGCGGACAGTGCGGGTTTGTCCTGCATTGGTTTAGTCGGCTTCATGTGCTGTATTATTCTCAAGAGATTGGCCATGAACGATTCCTAAAGAGACAATAAAGCATTAAAATGTATAAATATGAGGAAAACATTGAGTATGAGAATTACTCACTGAAAATTCAGCTCCATTTTCCAGCAGGACTTTCTTGAATTTGTCGAAGGTGCTGTTTTTCTCTGCTAAATGAATAATGAACTCGGCTGTAACACGAACGGAACATTGCGAAATTATGGGATATTGTTGAGTGACGAAATATTGGGGTGAAAACTGCAAACATTCGAGCCCGATACCTCGTTGTATTTTAATACGAAATTGGGAACAAACAGAATAATAATAGAGTGATTATATTGCTCACCTAAATCCTTGTCGTTCAGTCCCAAATGATTCTCCAATTCCGTGCATATCTTTGACACTAATGACAAGTGTTCGAGCTTCGACACCTCATCCATGTTAGACACTAATATTTGATGTATACCTTAGACCGATGTATACAAACTCGGACAATACACAACGGGAACGGCACGACATGCGTAAACCAGAGACGTTCGATGTTCGATTCCGTTTCGACTCTACGAGCGAGAAGATCGACTTTACACCTCGACCTTCTGAGAGATTCGATTCTATGCCGAAGACTCGGTCTGAAAAGAATCGATCTTCTTGCCGTGCATTGGTGTTCGATTGTTCGTGATTGCGGAGCTGTCTTGAACTATAATGCAGTTATCGTAGATAATGATTTTACCGACAGTGGAACCGGAAGTGGTGTCATCTGACGATGATAAGGCGAAGGCTGTAGGCACACTATTGGTACAGATTTCTACTTTATCCACCGTTGAGATTATTGCGATCGATAAATCAATTTTCTATTTTATTGATTATGTAATAAAATAGATGCCTGTCTTACCAACTTCGTCCGAAACTACGGTCATGCGAGCTGTCACTTGAGAATCTTTCCAAGTACAGTAGTGTTGATTTTCACGCAAAAATCGAATCGAAATTTGTTGGTACAAGGCGAACGAGGTTGTTCACTTTGAAAATATCATTGTTCGTCAGTGTTTATTTACTCAATTATATTCTTTTCACTTATTGATTCTTGGGAACAGTATCAGAAGAGTGTGAAATAATTTAAAACATTTGTCCAGCCAAACAAGCTTTGATTAACGCTTCGAATGCTTTAATCGAAAAATTCTCAGCCATTAGGCAATTGATGCATTCGCCGAGTTATATTTCCGTTTGGTAACCGGAAGTTCCAGATGCGTCCGCACAGGAAATACTAGGAAACAGCAAGAGGCAGAAACGTGCAGCCTATTTACACGGGTATCTATTGTTCTTCCGATAAAGTGTCGTGTTTGTAAAAGTTTCTCGGTTGTAGTCGAGGAACCTCGTCCGAGTTCCAGTTCCCTTTTCGGAGGGAAACTTTGGCGGTTGAAAGTGAGGACGGTTCGGAATGGAATGGACGTCGAGTACAGACACTGCTAGAACATGCAAGCCCCCTAATCAATGCAATTGATCATTCTAATTCCTTTAACCAAATCTACAACAATTATTCTAATTCACTCGCACCGTATTCCTCTGATTAATCAATTACCATGATCTCTGCTCTCGAAGCAAATTGAAAAGCCGTGTAGGCACGCGTGGTGTACAACTAGAAAATGATTAATTTAATTAGCTGAACGCCGAGTTATCGCAGATATTAATCGACAGAAACCGCGGCGAAACCTGTTGCTGGCCGTGGGTAATTACAGCTTATGGTCGGGAATTATGGCAGGAGTGGCGCGATCCATTCCGGTTTTCCGGTGGGCGAGACCGTGTAACTAACGCTATAACTGAAAATAGCCGGTCCACCGATGAAAATGAAAAGGTCCGGAGCCCGCCGCAACCGAGTCTAAAAACGTAAAAACCGCCGAGGGGCACGCGCGATCGAGGAATCCAGCTGTCAGACCATAAATCGTCGAACGGTTTACTTTGTATTCAGGGAATTTATTTGGACATTTTTCCACGGACCGGCGAACGTCCGTTTATATTCGCGGACGCGGGCAATCCGTCGGGCGAAGATACTCCTCACATTTCCACGTATTTGCGAATGACCGCGGTTGGCCGGGGCCATTTTATCGAAATGTTTTTTTAATTGCGAAACACTCTCCGCGACTGTTTTCTATTTTGATTAATACCTGAGTCCCGGAACCGTCGTTTTCGTTAAACTTACATGATCCTATCGTACAGTGCGATCCTTCACATTTAATTCGAGACATCGAACGTTCAAAAATACTTACGGGAACACACTCTAAAATTGATCCACGGTTATCCTTTAAAATTGCTCGAGTTTCCTCCGATGCATTGCGATTATTACGACGCGATATCGATTCTTCTTTGAGACCGACATTACCTTTTCATCTGTAATTTAAACGATGAAACATTAAAAAATTCGATCTTTCCGCGAAGACGTTAATTAATGGAGTCGATCCTCACTTTCTCCCGATAACGTATCGAGGAAGTACAGTCCCGCCGTATTGCCTTGCCCCAGTTTCGATTATCTTAAAATACTTCTGAAATAAGGAAATTAGGGCTTCGATAGTCATGCGAATGGGATAGTGAAGGTTCGCCAAATATTTCGGCTATATCGAGTCTTATTCGTCGAGGATGAAGAAGAAGAAGAAGAATATATAATTCATCAACTATTGTTGATTATACTTGTATAGCCGGTACAATGAGGTTTTGAAAATTCGATAGAGCGAATGCGCTTTGAAATCCTAAAATATTAACTTGCAGCTGAAAATGTCCTGTGTACCAAAATAATTATTTGTCTCGCTAAAAACATTTGATGAAAAATGAGATTTTTAGACATAGTGGAAAGTCAATTTACAAAGATAAATTTTGATTGACGGAGTTCCAAAAGCAGAGAGTCTACCGAGAAACATTTTCCTAAAAATTCAATTGATCATTAGAAATTGTGGAAAGTCTATTTACGAAGATAAATCGGGATTAACAGAGTTCCAGAAGCAGAAGGTCTTCCGTGACGGCTCTGTTTCGAAGAAAGCAATCGTTTGAAATTTTCATGAGCTATCGATTCCTTGTTTTTGGCGTTATTATATAGTGGCTCTAATTAGAACGATTCATCGCAGGATGTCTCTGCGAGGCGGATGCATCTCTCCGAGGCTCGGCGAGGCCGCGGTTGACCCGTTTAAAAAAGATCACCCTCGCATCTGTTGCTGAGCGCAACAGATCCCCGGGTCTGACGAAGAGGATAGCGAAGAACAAGGAGACGAGTAACGTCGGCGAACGCACGCGTGCACGATCAAACCGTTGAACGCACATGCACATATTTCTCATCGTCCTCGTCGCTGGACCAACGGTCCCCGTCGTTCTTCGGTTCTTCGTTTCCACAATTTCCACGGCTCAGTTCGCCGGACAACTCTGCTGAAATCGAAAGCATTGAAATCTGGACTCCAGGATCGATGAGACTAAAATACACCAGTCTGAAAAGCTGCACCGAATCCTACCATTTTCGATCTTCAAATTGTTACAATTTCATACAGTGTAATAGTACGAATAAATGAAAGATGAGGAAATAAGATGAACGCACAAAGAGATGGTGAAACTAGGATTAATTTACTCAACCATTCGCTGTATAATGTATCGTATCTGATACAGATAACAAATCGTGTATACAAACACGAAATTATTAAATTAAATTTAAATTTAATCAACCCTGATACAAAAGGTACAAAAAAATTTTTACTTCTTAAAATTAAAATAAATATCTTCTACAATACTATCTATAAAAAAAATTTTATTGTATAGTGTAAATTTATTATAAGGAATCGTTGACAGACGTGTTTGTCACAGGCGCGTTCGTTTCGATCTGATCTTCTTTTTACAATTCGTTGGCAATTACAATTTTAGAATTCTTCTGTTCCGATTCGCTATTTTATAAATTTAACTATACATACGGTTGTCTGTTAATACACACACGTACATATATACAATACACACACATCATTCGTACTTTAACCCTATAATAGTAAACTAAGAATGTATTTTCTCACTATTCTAAATTATGTTTATTTTTCTGAAAATGTTTTTTTTATTTTTTTAAATTTATTTTTCCCTTATATAAAACACAAAAACTGACACTCTTTCTATTTTTGCATCCCAATTTAAAAAATCATTCAGTGAAGGGTTAAAGTAAAAATTAATTAATCTTTGGATGATGCTAATTTGTTCGTCAGTTGACTTATGATTTATGAAACTGGCATTGTCAAGACGAGAGTGGTTTAAATTTTTACATACCACTGATTTCACGTTTTTGAGGCAAGAAGAAGAATTGCGTAAAATAGAAAAATCAAATTTCACAGAAGAGCGCTTCGAAGTCCTTCGATAGTTCATCTAGCTGTGGCTGCAAGTCGAAACAAGTAGTTAGATTAGAAAGATAAAGAAGTTTGAGTTGTGACGTTTTTCTTGAAGTATATAATTGATACTTCGCGTGATTTCGCAAGGTGCAAAATAAAAAAAAGTAACAGGAAACGTGACGTTTTTCCAATATAGTGTTATCCGATACCTTGTATGATTTCACCTGATACGAAACTAAAAAAGGGTGAGGAGTTGTGACGTTTTCCTGGTACACGAGTGATATGTACTGTCATTCGATGTCTCTGGATCAACGTGTTCGAAGCGGACCGAAATGGCTCGAGCAAATAATCGCACGGTTTATGATCGAGACCACGAGAAACATGTGTATTGCGAGATTTACAAGGGCTTTGACCCTCGAACGCCTTCAATCGACCAGCGTCCTACCGTTTCGAGGGTCTCTCTGATCTTCGTGATTCACGGGTATGGTAAACGCAATGGGAGACCGCGAGATTAGGTCATCTCTGACCTGTAGGGAAATTTCTCCGAAGTAACAGCCGCTTTGACGATTTCTACAAGCATGTTCCACGACGCGAGAGAAATTTTCGCGCTGCCCGTGAACACGTGCTTGAGTCATTAACGCACGCGAAGAAGAATCATGTATTGTCGTTGCAATGGTAAAGAGGACAAAATCTTCAGGCATCAAACTTTCTTCAACATCTGACATACATACACTACACAACAATGTGTAGCTCATGCAATTCTGATTACTCCGACTTGGAAAAAATCACGCATGTACTTCAAAGACTAGTTAATACGTGTGTACAATCTCAATGCAAAAGGTACAGTAGTTTTCCCGACAAAAATTCCCAAAAATTTGCTCGAAAACCGTGATACAAACTTTCTTCATCATCTGATATACATACTTTACACAACAATGCGTAGCTCTTGCAATTCTGATTATTCCGACTTGAAAAAAATCATGCATGTACTTCATGGACTAGTTAATACTTGTGTAAAATCTCAATGCAAAAGGTTCAGTAGTTTTCCAGACAAAAATTCCCAAAAATTTGCTCGAAAACCGTGATACAAACTTTCTTCATCATCTGATATACATACTTTACACAACAATGTGTAGCTCATGCAATTCTGATTATTCCGACTTGAAAAAAGTCACGCATGTACTTCAAAGACTAGTTAATACTTGTCTAGAATCTCAATGCAAAAGGTTCAGTAGTTTTCCCGAAAAAAATTCCCAAAAATTCGCTCGAAAACCGTGACACAAGCTTTTCTCGACGTACAGTCATACTCTATACAAACGTGTGTGACTTACGCAATTATCAAAATTGCGACATAAAAAAAAACATGCGTGCACTTCAGATGTCAGTAGATATGCGTACAAAATCTCAATGCAAAAGGTTCAGTAGTTTTTCAAAAAAAAATTTCTCAAAATTTTGCTCAGAAGCACGAAAACCAGAGTACCCTTAACCCTTTGCACTCGGAGCTATTTTAACTCTAAAATTAAACATTTCTTGTGACCTACAATATTTCCATTCTCTATGATATGTTAAATTTGATAAATATGAAATTGATATAATACCTCATGCAATACTTAAATGTGTAGTAATTGGTTAGATACCGACATATCTGATAGTGTAAACAATTATTTAAATAATAGTACAGCAATTTTTAGTGGCGCCTCAGAGACGCCACTCGAGTGCTAAGGGTTAATTGTTACTGGTCGCAATTGCGGAGGAAAAAGTAAAGGTGACGATTTTTAAATTTTTTGTCTGTGCCCGTAATGAAAATTTAAAATATGTATTTTGTAAATCTAAGTCAGTTACATGCATGTACAAAGTTAAATAATAGTACAGCAATTTTTAGTAGCACCTCAAAGACACCACTCGAGGGCTAAGGGTTAATTGTTACTGGTCGCAATTGCGGAGGAAAAAGTAAAGGTAACAATTTTTTAACTTTTTGTCTGTGCCCGTAATGAAAATTTAAAATATGCATTTTGTAAATCTAAGTCAGTTACATGCATGTACAAAGTTAAATAACAGTACAGCAATTTTTAGTGGCGCTTCAGAGGCGCCACTCGAGTGCTAAGGGTTAATTGTTACTGGTCGCAATTGCGGAGGAAAAAAAGTGAAGGTAACGATTTTTAAACTTTTCGTCTGTGCCCTTTAATGAAAATTTAAAATATGTATTTTGTAAATCTAAGTCAGTTACATGCATGTACAAAGTTAAATAACAGTACAGCAATTTTTAGTGGCGCCTCAGAGGCGCCACTCGAGTGCTAAGGGTTAATTGTTACTGGTCGCAATTCCGGAGGAAAAAGTAAAGGTGACGATTTTTAAACTCTTTGTCTGTGCCTGTAATGAAAATTTAAAATATGCATTTTGTAAATCTAAGTCAGTTACATGCATGTACAAAGTTAAATAACAGTACAGCAATTTTTAGTGGCGCCTCGGAGGCGCCGCTCGAGTGCTAAGGGTTAATTTGTTACTGGTCGCAATTGCGGAGGAAAAAGTAAATGTGACAATTTTTAAACTTTTTGTCTGCGCCCATAATAAAAATTTAAAATATGTATTTTGTAAATCTAAATCAGTTACATGCATGTACAAAGTTAAATAACAGTACAGCAATTTTTAGTGGCGCCTCGGAGGCGCCACTCGAGTGCTAAGGGTTAAAGACGAAAACGCGATTACACCCTAGGCTTGTTCATTGCAGAGAGAAGCTCCTCGAACGACACTCCCCAATTTCAGGACACTGACTCACCTGAGAGGAGCCCACCTTGGCAAGGGTTCACCGGGCGAACCTTGGTCCCCATTGTACCGGCGACTTTGACCTCCGGGACGAAGGGGGGTTGAGCAGGGTCCGGTTTCGTGGCGAGGAGCGAACGGTGACGAAGCACGGTCGCGAAATATCGCCTGCGAAGGAGATGCGGGATGCGTCCGCTATAACGAACCCCAGAAAAGAAAGAAGGAAAGAAGGGGGACCGGGTCTCTGGTGGTCGAAGCCGGGGGCGGGGGGGAGAGAGAACAGAGAGGGAGAGTGGTCGGGATGAAATCGAGAAAGACGCGTCGAAGGAGACAGTAACAACTGCGTCGGGTCTGTGGGAGAACGGGTGGCGGGGGGGGGAGGTGGTTGGACGAGAGCGTGAGAGAGAGGGGTGTGGACGGAGAGAGGGTAGTCGCGAGATCGCGGCAGTGGAACGCGTCGAGTTTAGCGAGCGCGAGAGAGAGAAGAGGAAGGGACTGCGTGGTAAGCGAGACAGAGGGGTGGAGAATGTGGACGGGAGGGGGGCGGAGGGGCGGAGAAAGAGGAAGCGGTTCGGGCAGAGAGAGGGCGTGAGACGGAGAGACGGGACCACGAGAGAGAGAGAAAGAGAGAGAGAGAGCGAGCGAGACTCGCGAGGAGAGGGGGAAGCACCGGGGCTTTTGAAAAAGTTTTATCTTGCCGGCGCGCTCGGCCTTTCAGACGCTACCGAACGCCGGTACGCTCTTGTACGGTGGCATCGTCGCGCGCGTGCCTTCCCGTGGCCCTTCGTGCATCGTCCTGGACCCTTTCCTCAGTTTTCGACAGTGCCCTTACACACGCATACACACAGAGAGAACTGTTCTACATCGTTGTTCTAAACGTGTGTCGACCCGTGATGCGACGGTCCCGTTGACCGGTCGCACATCGTTCGTTCGGTAGACTTGGTGAGATTCTAACCGAGAGAGGAGCTTCACCCTTCGAAATCCAACACGGCCTGGACCGCGGTCCTCTTCTTCGCCGGACATGAGGGAACCCGGCTTAAAGGGCTGCCTCCTGGTGCTCCTCGTCGTCCTGGGAACCGCTGTCGCCTCAGAGGTGAGTGCACGAACAGTGAACACGATTGAGTCGATCTGATTCGAAGGATCAGAGACATTTTTTTCGAGTGGGTACAGTTCAAGTATGAAACAGTGGCAGAATTTTGTAAAATATACTCCGATTATAGGGAAGGAATTCTTGGAAGTAAATGGACAGTAATTAGATAAAGACAGCTTTCTACAAGTGGCTAATTCTGAATATTATTCAATGTACGTACATAATAGTACTTAATATTTGTAATACAAAGTAATAATGATCGAACCTGTGCACCGCGAAAAATTCCTATTATCTAATATGGCGATCGAGAAAAATTAAAAACAATTAATTAGTACGTACAGATTGGTTCAAAAGTCACTGGACCATTTTAAAATGGAGCAAGCCTTTTAGTTTTCAAAAATGCATATTGATTCTCTTATAAGTTTGAGTTTTAAATGGTCCAGTTACTACGTCTGATACATACTAAGTATGTTGACCAGTTTTTGGTCAACTGTAGTAGAAAACGTTTAATAAATATAATTGTTGGTCTAAAAATGGAGGAAAAGTATGCTCAGCAATTTTAGCGATACCAAGGCTAACCTTGATAGTTTCTGGAATTTTTGGACAGGTGTTGGGAATTGTATAGTAATTTTTGGCACCGGTGAACGCTTTCGGAACGACCCGGTGCCCGAATTTCGCCTAGGCGTTCAGAGTTCGCTCACCCGAAGGGGAACTGGATTATTCGCGGCTGTTACGTGAACCGATAAGAATCTTTGCGTTGATTTTTTCGTCCCGGATCCCCTTATCGTGACCGGTCGCGATAGGTGTGTCGGCGAGAGCACACACACACACACAGGGTCTTCAAACAGCCATTGTTTTCTTCGGATAATTTCAATAATCGGCTCGGAACACCGGGCGACGACGCTTCAACGACGGATTTGCGGATTCGGCTCGCGGTTTTCGCGAATTTCCTCGTCCACTCTGCGAAATTTCACTGTCGCTATCTCCTCCGCTCGAACGGTGCCTTGCGAAACTGAGAAGAGTGCTCCAAAATACTGTTGATGAAACTATTGCTCAGACCTAACAGTAAAATGATAACACTAATCGATAAATATGTTCTAAAATATTCGTATACTTTAATTCGAAATTATTAATCCTATTCTATTCGATTATATACTTATACTATATAACGACACTTTGGTCACGTAATGAAATTACCACTAAATAATTTACGACATTACTCCGTTGTCCTACATTTCTGGTTTAACTGAAAAATGTACATTTTTACACAATAATGTGAATTTAATTATTAAGTTGACAAGAATCTGTTTCTATCTTCGGCGAACTTTTCTTCCGCACATATTGATTTATTTCTCTGTGTTAATAAAATATGGAGAAGATCTTTCAAAAAATAACATTGATCCTGCTCGTCGTGTCTGTCGAAATCTCGACGAAATTTATAATCAATTGTTTTACACGATACTAACTAGGAACACCATAAAAAAGAAACGGAGCAATATCGTTCTCGCTGCAGAATCCTCGATTGCAAATGATTTAGTGAGCTTCATTAACATTCAGCAATACATTAAAACAGAATGAATAGTGCAGAATTTGCAAGATCGCCAACAGAACTGGATAAGAACATAACCGAATCGTTCAGAACCGCGTAAAGTCCATGGTCCATCGACGATCGTCGACAACGTCCAAGAATATTCTACATACAATAATTTCAACATAAAACGGGAAAAACAGTCGGTTCAGTGAGAGAAAACGCACAGGATTCGCATTCACGTCGCCGGCGGGCGCGTGTCGGATTTGAAATTTCCTCAATGGGATACATTGATAGACCCGAACACAGAACGTTCCTTTCCCAAGGAACCGTTTTTTTTTCTCTTTTAGTTCTCACGTTTGCATTCTTCCAGGTTAATGTTTACCCTCTCGAGGCTGAGGCAGACTCGCGCGCGAGCGAGCGAGCGAGCGAGCGACCGTGCACACACACAGGGTTTTGTAATAACTTTTATGTAACACGTGTGTGTCTCGCGGCAGGCTCGAATATAATGGAAATTAGAATGGGAGAAGCGAAAAGACCGCAGGGACGTTTCGCCGACCGGAGTTTTTTTCACGGTCCGTCGTCAATATTTCTGCTTTTCGAATTTTAATTAAACTGTAGCTTTAAAACGATAGACAACGTCACCGTGTTCCCACGACGTTCCTTCTTTTCTCTTTGCACAGTCTCTTTCGTGGACGATTGTCTCTCCCATCTCGAATTTTCGCGCGCGCGCCCGTTCAGAAATGATTTCTGATGCTGTTAGATGAAGGATTAGCGAGCGATGATTCGTCTCGTGCAAACATCCTCTCTTCCCTCTCTGCAAATCAATTGATATCTAATTCTGTCCGCTTATCGCTCCTCTTCGTGACTCGAATGATTACTGGATACTGAGAATCGCATTCTAATTATTATCGCAGTCATTATCGTTCGCTAAGAATCGTAATCGCATTGTTGCGCAAATTTTTGAAAAGTCGTGGTTTATTTGTTTGTTAGGAGAATTTCTTGATCGATTTGCTAGGGATCTTTTTATTTCAGAGAGTACTCGACGAATTTATTGGGGAAATCCATGGATTTCTGGACCAAATGGACGAAGTCTATTGCTTTTGCTACTGTGATTCTCCAGTGGCACTTAAGATTTTTATAGATCTCCAGGAAAATCGTACAGTTCCGCGCTAAATTTAGGAGCATGGTGTCAGTTGATCTGAAATGCAAATTTCTGCATTAGACAGCCGGAGATCGTACTAATTTGAAGTGCGAGTCGTTTAAATCGATATTTCTAATAGCTCGTTGTAGATAACGAAGTTACTGCATTTTCCGGGTTCCATTCCGGAGCGGAAAACATTTTCGACGTTCCCAGACGTCCTGGGTATTTAGCATTCTGCCAGCCATCATACTAAATATGGAACAACTGTATTTAATTTCAAATCACCAACTAACTCCGAATTAGCTGAACGTGACTGCATAGAACGTTTCCGCTAATTCGATTGTTGGTAATCGTACCGTTGATATGTATGGAACATTGTCTGCATTAATTGCAAGACGTTTATTTCGTAATAATTGTTATTAAAGGAAAAGTAATGCAATGGCATTTATAAATTCTTTAAACGTCCATTTATTATTCGAGCTATCCATTTTTTTCTGGAGAATTCAAGATCAGTAAGTTAACGAAAATGGGCATAATGAAATGGTAATGTGACAAGTCGTGAAAGAGATTTTCGGGATCGATCATTACTCGGGGATGCTGTATCGGTCCATCCGTCGTGTCACGAGTTTGCAAACAATGCGAGCACAGTTCGGAAAGGGAAACACGGTCAGAACCCCTCGGATTATTATTATTCGCGAGGAATAGCGTCGCGGCGTGACCGATACTCGAATAATTGTCGGGACGATTATATTCCGATCACATCGGGAAACTTGGCCGAACCGGAGAGACCGTAGAAGACGGCAGACGACAGTAAGACAGTCCTCGTGTCTGCTACCGAAACTGCCGATACGTCGAAATGCCATATCCACCGTTGCTCAATTTTCGCCAGCCTGCGGAAACCATTGCTGTTTGTATCCTGTTCTCACTCGACTATACCAATTTTCTGTTCTAATCATTCTCCGACTATCCGAGAATATTCTCACTTGATTCTAAGGCAACGACTAGCTAGAAAATAAAAATATTCTTTAGCAATTCAAAAAAATTGAAAATTGCATATGAATTTACATGTCCCATTTGTTCATAAATGCACGAAAATTGCAACTAGAATATTCTCACTTGAGGCTAAGACAACGACTAGCTAGAAAATAAAAATATTCTTTAGCAATTCAAAAAAATTGAAAATTGCATATGAATTTACATGTCCCATTTGTTCACAAATGCACGAAAATTGCAACTTAGAATATTCTCACTTGATTCTAAGGCAACGACTAGCTAGAAAATAAAAATATTCTTTAGCAATTCAAAAAAATTGAAAATTGCATATGAATTTACATGTCCCATTTGTTCATAAATGCACGAAAATTGCAACTAGAATATTCTCACTTGAGGCTAAGACAACGACTAGCTAGAAAATAAAAATATTCTTTAGCAATTCAAAAAAATTGAAAATTGCATATGAATTTACATGTCCCATTTGTTCATAAATGCACGAAAATTGCAACTAGAATATTCTCACTTGAGGCTAAGACAACGACTGGCTAGAAAATAAAACTTTTCTTTAGCAATTCAAAAAAATTGAAAATTGCATATGAATTTACATGTCCCATTTGTTCATAAATGCACGAAAATTGCAACTAGAATATTCTCACTTGAGGCTAAGACAACGACTGGCTAGAAAATAAAACTTTTCTTTAGCAATTCAAAAAAATTGAAAATTGCATATGAATTTACATGTCCCATTTGTTCATAAATGCACGAAAATTGCAACTTAGAATATTCTCACTTGATTCTAAGGCAACGACTAGCTAGAAAATAAAACTTTTCTTTAGCAATTCAAAAAAATTAAAAATTGCATATCAATTTACATGTCCCATTTATTCATAAATGCACGAAAATTGCAACTTAGAATATTCTCACTTGATTCTATGGCAACGACTAGCTAGAAAATAAAACTTTTCTTTAGCAATTCAAAAAAATTGAAAATTGCATATCAATTTACATGTCCCATTTATTCATAAATGCACGAAAATTGCAACTTAGAATATTCCCACTTGAGGCTAAGACAACGACTAGCTAGAAAATAAAACTTTTCTTTAGCAATTCAAAAATAATTTAAATTGCATGTCAATTTACATGTCCCATTTGTTCACAAATGCACGAAACCTGCAAACTAGAATATTCTCGCTTGAGGCTAAAGCAACGACTGGCTAGAAAATAAAAATTTTCTTGAATAATTCAAAAAAATTGAAGATTTCATATCAATTTACATGTCTTATATTTTCATAAATGTACGAACACTGCAATGCTAAATACCGTTGGAGATGCTATTTCGAATGAGTTGTAACTTGCGAATAATTTTTTATGAAAGGTTGATTCTCCCGCAGCGAATATTTCATAAACTGTTCTAATTATTCTGTACGTAGTGGTAGAGTATTTTTGTTCTCGGTATGGATGCTATGGCTAAATAAACCGTCGGGTCATCCATTCATATTTTTGGAATGTAGAAAATATTTAGCGTCCACTACTCACGGGGTTAGCTAATACACAAGAAAAGTTTCGATACATGAATGATTTCTTCAAAAACTGTTACCTCTCTTGGATCGAATAATTTATGTGACTGTTATACCACTCGTTGGAGAATATATTCATGCTAATAACTACATCAAAATAATTCAATAAATTAAATTTGTATAGAAAATATATCGTAAGAAAATACTGATGCTTTTAATATTTGATTCACTACTATGGAAATAGTTTCTGCAACAGTCTCTCCGATAGATCAATATATTTCAATCTATTCTCCACATGCTGCATCACATTTTAGTTAACGTTAGAATCTACGGGAACAACAAATAATTAACACTAAATCTACCGAGCATCAAAAGTGACTGATGTGTAAAGTATTATAAAAACAACAAGATTAAATTTATTTATATGCCGTGCGATTTTTACTATAATATATACCGGAGTCAAGAAATATATTCAATAAATTCTCATTACCTTTACAATTTCAATAACTGTCAAATAATAAGTCTGAAATTGGTCATTTGACTCCTCGTCGTGGGTTTATTGTTAATTAAAGATGTACCATCAATAGCTTCTTGAAAAATTGTGAATTCTATGCGATCGGTTTACAGTGGCAGTCGAATTGACGACACGTCAGATACAAAATAATTATGGTAGAAAGTAGAATGTGGATCGATTCCGGCCACGTCAATTACTTTGCAGTAAATCATCGAGCTGGCTGGTCAGTGTTTCTATATTTATGTATTGAAAATATGCTAGCTCCTCGATACCGGTTGTAAAATACGGTGAAATAATTTAAAAAATTTCGGGGCTTGTCAAGCGGAGACGAAAGAATGCTCGAGCCGGTTCGATATACCATTGGTACAGTTTACTTTTCCAGCTCGACGTGTGTACAAATATAGCGGCTGATAAAATTCGGTTTCAGCAAGGAGACATCGTCACTGGTACGCGAAACAGTGTCGAATACTGTGAACAGATAATGTATTATACAACGTAATCGGTTCGCCGAGTATTATCACGAGATAGATTTCGATAGGACATCGATTCTCGGAGCAATGATCCAGCCGATGATCGCCGGAAGTAACCGCGATCGTATTAATCGTCCCACGGTGCTCGGTCAATAATGAATCGATGTTAAGTTAACAGTGAGTCAATGTTGATTCAGTGCCCGAACTGTTTAGCCTGGTTACTGTCGATCTAATTCTGGGAGAACGATTTAATACCGAATTCCGGTTAACAGGTGAGGTTTATTTTATCGGGAATTAATGTTGAGTCTCGATCGAGTCAATGTTGCGAGGAAAATTTCATTCTCACAGAGAAATTTACTATCGGAGTCAATCTTACTAGTAGCTGAAGCTATATTCGAATCGGATACCGATCTCGACGAGTCGAAAGTGCCTCGATTCGGCTCGCCAGCTATTGATCAAGATCCACTCCGTATCTTGATCAATTAGGAACTCACGGATCGAGTCCTATTCTAGATAAAGCCGAATACCTCGGCCAAATGTCGGAAGTTCATACACAGTTGTTGCCAAATCGATGGAATTCTCAGACTCAAACGTTCTCGATTAATTTATTGCCAATCGGCTGAACACAACTGGGGAACTTCTGGCTGGTGAATTTACTAGGAAAACAATTGCTGACCAATCTAGGGAAGTACCACATACAGAATTGATTAAGGGAATTTATTGTTGAATTTTCTACTAGGTGAAACAATTGGAAACACTATCGTTCAACTTTCCAGAGAGGTTCTAAGTCGATCATAGGTCGCGAATTTCCGAATTTTGTTTCATCGATCAGTTTCAGATGCACTAATAGAACGACTCGAACCGATCGCAATACGGGTCAAGACCGGATTGAGCATTGCCTCCACGCGAACCTGAACCTCGTGGTGAACTCGTTGCGTAACAATCCATTCAGTAGTCGCTATCAGTGCGGCGAGTCACCGTTTTACACATGCGAGTCGCGGATTTGTGGTAACTACGTTAAAATTGAACGATCACGATCTATTATTAATCGGTGATCGCATTGCGAACTGATTTCCGGCGACCTGGGAAATACAAACGCTTTTCGAACGTTCTTCGCGATAAAATACTCGGTTTCTGGTAGCTCGTAGCTCGAGTTCATTCTTGGTCCCTCGCTGGTTATGCTCCACAGTGGAGGGGATGTTCGTTTTTCTTAGATCGAGTATTTACTGTACATACAGTCGGTGTACAAAGTATTCGTACACCTTTTAAAAACGATTAACTTTTTCAAAATTGGACCCAACAGTTTGAGTTGTTTTGAGACGTTCGAAGGATTGATTAACCTGCTAATATGTAAATAATTAACTTCCGAATTACTAGTTTTCTTTTTTAATTGTTATTGGTCGCAATTGCGGAGGAAAAAGTAAAGGTCACGATTTTTAAACTTTTTGTCTGTGCCCGGAATGAAAATTTAAAATATGTATTTTGTAAATCTAAGTCAGTTATATACATGTACAAAGTTTTATCGAAATCGATCGAGCCTCTTATAAAATATAATTGATTTAAAATAGCATAAATTGTAAGAATCTGCGATTTGAACCCTGAATTCAATGATTATGACATCCTACAATTCCATACTTAGATTTACGAAATACATGTTTTAAATTTTCACTACAAGAACAGATAAAATTTAGAAATCATGACGTTTACTTTCTCCTCCGCAATTGCGACCAATAACAATTAAAAAAGTAAATTATTTGCACATTAGTTAGTAAACTAGTCCTCCTAACGTCTCAAAAAGGCTGTTGGGTTCAATTTTGAAAAAGTTATTCCTTTTTAAAAGGTGTACGAATACTTTGTACACTGATTAAAGACGTGCTCCTTCTAGGAAATGATGAATCACAGTAAATCCTCAAATACTCTCCAACAACCGTATACTGGACAGACAGCATTTGCGTAGAAGACACTATTTTTTGATTTATGACTGCGTCTGCCGCGCCGAGCGAGACTTCAATAGACAGCTGAACATAGAAACGGACAGAATGAAATACGGATTGCGTGACCGAAAAGTGTCACTGTCGACGGCACAGCGTTGACAGTTAACAAATCTGGTATACTAAGAATGTTTTTTCTTACTATGTTTATTTACATTTATTTTTCTGTAAATATTGTTTGAATTTGTTTCATTATTTTTCCCGTAAATAAAACACAACGACTGATCTTCTTTCATCTCAATTAACACTTTGCACTCGGTTGTCCCCTCTCTGCATAGTGCATCATATCTGAAACAGTTAACAAATCTGGTATATAGTAAACTAAGAATGTTTTTTCTTACTATGTTTATTTACGTTTATTTTTCTGTAAATATTGTTTGAATTTGTTTTATTATTTTTCCCATAAATAAAACACAAAAACTGATCATCTTTCATCTCAATTAACCCTTTGCACTCGGTTGTCCCCTCTGAGGCACCACTACAAATTGCTGTACTATTATTCAAAATATTGGTTACATTATTAATTATATCGGTATCCAATCAATCATTAAACATTTAGGTATTGTATGAGATATTATACTATTTTCACATCCATAAAATTTCAAAAATCAAAGGAAATGGAAATATTCTAGATCGGAAGAAGAAGTTTAATATTCCAGTTAAAATATCTCCGAGTGCAAAGGGTTAAAAAGAAAACAGTGCATTGAAGGGTTTTACCGTACAAAGAAGTTGTAATCACTGCAACCGTAAAATACATTGTAGTGTAAAATGTTCTGCAGTTCAGCAACTTTCTTCTGTAGGGAAACAGTGTGGAACACTAGAATTCGAGGACGTCCATCCCCCCCCCCCGAACACCTTCATCAAAGCCAACCACCGTCTATCCCACGGTCGGATCGGTTTTCTCAGTGCGAGAGACACGCGTGCTGCTGACCATTCCTCGGGCTCGAATGGCTTCGGGAGGGATTCGGGCCGGGAAAAAGCCCCGAAAGATTTGTACCTTATGAAAAATATGGTAATGCACACGGCTCGGTCGCGATACCGTTCTATGGCGTGTACACGTACCCCGGGTCTCGTCTTTCGCGCGTGAATTTATACGCGAATATACGATGCCCCGGCATAAAGGACCGGTGAAACGACGGGAGATCCTGGGCGATTTTTGAGGCTTCCTTCGGGAAAGAAGAGAATCTCGAGCCCCGCAACCAGGAAAACGCGTAATTTGAAAAGTTACCGGGCACGCCGTACAAATGCATCATTTTTTCCCACTCTTCTCTCGCTGATGTCTGCTAAGAACTTCCGGAAGGGAGAAAAACAGCTTCCGGCATGAAAAAAAATTAAAGAGGCTCACGGTTAACGAGCGAGTATCAGGTTCGTCATTCCAGGCGGAAAATTCACGGGATATTCTTAACGATCGATCTCTATTTCCATACACAGTCCCTCGCGATATTAACTGCTAATTCTGTTTCACGAGTCGTCGACTTGTTGCTCGTTATTAAACTTTCACGCGAACCAATTAGCGGACTTTTCGATTAACAATCGAACGTCTAAAACGATTTGTCGATAGCGTTCATTTGTGTCGACGGTAAAGCGCTCCTGATGTTTCTAATCACATAATCATTTAATAAACGTTCGTTCGCAACAGGTGTTAAGTAGGAACTAATTCGTTGCGTCAACAGCAAGTCCGAATGATTTGAATCTTGAATTATGTATAACTGTACCTGTTACGACGATGATGCGAATTGGCCATTATGTTAAAATAGAAGTGAGGAATGGTTGATGGATTCTGCAAAACGATGGATGTATGGTGGGCCTCGTTTCCAGTTACTAGAACATATTTTTAACGGGCTCAGGTGGCCCGGCCTTGACGTATGCGTCCCGAATAGTTCGCCGCGGAAATTTCGATGCTGACTCGACGATAAAAATAATCTCACAACGGTATTTATCGAACGATCGTTGATAAGAGCGGCCCGCGTCGCGATTAATACTCCGGGATCTCGTTAACGTAATAACGGTGGCATTATTACGGGCTGACGATCGGCGAACGTTACGAATATTCGTTGAAAAATGATCGAGATATCATCATTTACATACACATTCGCCTCTCCGATGCTTCATCAACAGAATACTCAATGCATTATCAACGGAAAACTCGATGCAGGCCGAACGCACTGAGTCACTAAAAGAATATTGGATGCTGACCTAATCTTGAGCTTCGTTAAAACAAAAAATTGGATGAAGACCCAGCTCATTGCTTCACGAAAAAAACGGAGCAAACCTAGTGGATCATCAGAAAAGTTGGATGACGATCTAACCTAGTGCTTTATCATTGAATTGAAAGAAGATTGAGTGCGAACCTAAACCCAGTATTTCACTAAAAGCATATTGGATACAGCTCTAATCCTGAGCTTCATTAAAACAAAAAATTGGATGAAGACCTAACCTAGTGCTTTATCATTGAATTGAAAGAAGATTGAGTGCGAACCTAATCCCAGTATTTCACTAAAAGCATATTGGATACAGCTCTAACCCTGAGCTTCATTAAAACAAAAAATTGGATGAAGACCTAACCTAGTGCTTTATCATTGAATTGAAAGAAGATCGGGTGCGAACCTGAACCCAGTACTTCGATAAAAGCATAATGGATGCAGATCGAACTTAATCCTTGATCGAAAGAAAATTGGACATAGATCTAATCCAAGTCCTCTGCGACTGATTGAAAATTGGATAGAGAGCTAATCCAGTGGTCTACGGAATCCAGAATCATTCCTAAAGAACCTGTCTCATGATGTAGGCTTACCAATTTCGCAAGAAGATCGGTAATTGTTCACGTAACAAGCAACACACAGTGTTGAACAATGGGTCCAGCGACGAGTGGCTGGCAATGTCACGGAAATCGTGTTACCCCCAGGGTAAAAAGGGGTGGCGCGATAGATCGATCTGGCATTGCATTGGCCAGCAGCCTCGTTTCAGATTCTCGAGGAGACCGCTCGGGGATTCTCGCGTTCGAAGTGCCGCTTGTCCCCGAGTGCCGGGTGCTCGAGTGCCGACGAGTGCGGCCTCTCGAGTGCCTTATCGCCAGAAGGGACCCCGACTTCATTCCGCGACAACGATCTCTCTCTCTCTCTCTCTCATTTTTTTTTCTCTTTCTCTTTTTCTCCCGTTCTCGCGATGACCATTTTTCAACGGGCGCGTTCACACGGCCCGGCGCGAGTGCCACTCCTCGCTCCTCCTCTCCGGGATACTATTTTTTCACCCGCTTTGTCCGGGAAATTTCGTCGAGCCGCCGTCTTCCTCCAGTTCCGGCGCTTTTGAACGGATTCTACTAAAAAAAAAATTAGGGACTTGCAAGTTAACTCCTCGTCCTCTTACAATCTCGGATCACCTGTCTGCTGCGACTAGTTCCTGGGTTAGGTCTGCATCCAATTTTTTGGCGATGAGGCACTTGGCTACGTCCGCATCCAATATTTTTTGGTGAAGCACTGAGCTAGATCTTCATCCAATCTTCTTTTAGGTCGGTATCCAATTTTGAAGCAATTGTCTGAGATCCAGGGTTAGGTGTGCATCCAATGTTTTGGTGATGAAACATTAGGCTACGTTCGCATCCAATATTTTTTGGGTGAAGCACTGAGCTAGATCTTCATCCAATCTTGTTTTATGTCAGTATCCAATTTTGAAGCAATTGTCTGAGATCCAGGGTTACGTGTGCATCCAATGTTTTGGTGATGAAGCACTGGGCTACGTCCGCATCCAATATTTTTTGGTGAAGCACTGCTCTAGATCTTCATCCAATCTTGTTTTATGTCGGTATCCAATTATGAAGCAATTGTCTGAGATCCAGGGTTAGGTGTGCATCCAATGTTTTGGTGATGAAGCACTGGGCTACGTCCGCATCCAATATTTTTTGGTAAAGCACTGAGCTAGATCTTCATCCAATCTTCATTTAGTTCGGTATCCAATTTTGAAGCAATTGTCTGAGATCCATGGTTAGGTCTGCATCCAATTTTTTGGCGATGAGGCACTTGGCTACGTCCGCATCCAATATTTTTTGGTGAAGCACTGAGCTAGATCTTCATCCAATAATCATTTAGGTCGGTATCCAATTTTTGAAGCAATTGTCTGAGATTCAGGGTTAGGTGTGCATCCAATGTTTTGGTGATGAAACATTAGGCTACGTCCGCATCCAGTATTTTTTGGTGAAGCACTGAGCTTGATCTTCATCCAATCTTCTTTTATGTCGGTATCCAATTGTGAAACAATAGTCTGAGATCCAGGGTTAGGTGTGCATCCAATGTTTTGGTGATAAAACATTAGGCTACGTCCGCATCCAATATTTTTTGGTAAAGCACTGAGCTAGATCGTCATCCAATCTTCTTTTATGTCGGTATCCTATTTTGAAGCAATTGTCTGTGATCCAGGGTTAGGTGTGCATCCAATGTTTTGGTGATGAAACATTAGGCTACGTCCGCATCCAATATTTTTTGGTAAAGCACTGAGCTAGATCTTCATCCAATCTTGTTTTATGTCGGTATCCAATTATGAAGCAGTTGTCTGAGATCTAGGGTTAGGTCTGCGTTCAGTTTTCTGCTGGTAATGCACTGGACCTGGTTTACAACCAATTTCCGTTTCTGTGGTGCTAGTATTTAGGCGTTTGAACGAATGGAGTAGTAGAAATAATCACTTTGGCGTTCCGAGACAATGCAGCACAGCGTCTCGTGAAGTTAATGGGGCCGTTCAATGGGTATTGACTCGGGGCAAACAAACCGTTAGGGTATAATGGGTTAATCCGTGAGGCGAGTCGATGAACGTTGTTCGTAAGTGGTCGGCGCGTCGCGAGGGAGCCGCTAAAAACAACGGCTGTTACTGTTTCATAAATACACATCTCGTGGAGAGAGCGGAGCCGCCGAAACGTCCACTCGAGTCAATGGGTAAGGAGGATCGATTTGGCTCACGGTTTAATTAATTCGGTACAGCTGCGATGAAATAATTAAATAGGCCGACTTCAATGTACGACGGCCCGGCGCCGCGACGTTTTCTTTCATCCCGGGCCGCCTCTCAATTTCTTCGCTTTCTTCCTTTGTTACGCAATAAACGATTGGGGTGTTGTGCTGTGTTCCGACCATGTTTCGTTCGCGTCTTGATTCGACTCGTTTGATGTCCAAGTTAATCGAGAATCTGGGGGTTTGTATAGCTATCATTTGAGTAAAAAGAGAGTCAAGATACAGTTAAGTACAAGTTAAACATTCAGTGAAGTATTTACTCAAATATCCAGTCAATATTTAGAGAGATACTGAGTCAATATTCAGTCAATATTCAATTCAATATCCAGTCAAATATAGATTGAAATTTTATATTAGTGCGCAGTGAATACGAGTTGAATATTAAATAAATCTTGACCCTTAAAAACTGAATAAACGTTGAATGAATTTTACGTTAGCATTGAGTTATGTACGAGTCAGCGTTAAATTAAAGAAGAATTCCAAATCGAGTGAACATTAAGTCGACGCCGAGTTCCACCGGGCACGACAAGGAAATTCGATCAACGAGTATTCAGATTAGCGACCTCGGGTCGCGTTTCATTCGAGTGACACAATACACACACCGTAGGACGATCCACATTGTTCCCGGCGGGGCATTATGCGTCCAGCAGATTTTTATTTTGCGAGACCAGCGAACAGATAGGTGATACAAGAGGTCAGGATTGTTTCGTGGAACGGTTTGACGTAGTCGCGTGACGCGCTGGTTCTGTTATTCCATGCGGTCCAAGGCGATCGCAACGTGTTCTCGTGTGATTGTACAGTTGTGTCTCGGCATAGAAAATTGATAGTATCTCGCGGATGATGAGTTCACCGATACTTGAGTTATTATCTATCGCTCGGAAATGACAGCTTTGCGCAATCGGAATTCTGAAGGCTTCGATATAGTGAAATTGACCTGGAGCTCAATTGCATTCTCGTGGCTATACTGATTTACGTTCCCAGTTTAAGTTTGAGTCCAGTGTTCACTGAAATTTATTTTACAGTTTCACACGAATTTCAACTTAACTATTGACCCAAGTTTTGACTGAATTTTCAATACGTACTCACCAAAATTTCAACTAAAAATTGCATTGGATTTTCCCCCATTTTTCGCAATAAAAATCCCCGTCTGCACTACCACTAGACCGTGTCTAATTAATAAAGGCGTTCATCGGCGCGTTCACGAATCTAATCGATTTTTCGTTTAATCCTCTCCGAGTTATACCTCGGCTTATACGCTCATCTGCAAGAAGATCGATTACGAAACAAAATGGACAAAAGATCAAGTTAATTAAGTAGAAAAGTGAAGAGGTAGAACGAGGATAGATAAAAATCGAGGAAAATATTTAGACGATCCCGGAGTGTTGGAATGACGAATTGAGTTGTTCCGCATGATCTGGGGAGTAGTTTGCCAGTCGAAGGAAGTGATTTGGTTGGGGAGCAGCCAGGTAACTTCGACGCCTGGACAGGTCGGGTGCTCCCCGACGCCTTTGGTGCATCTGTACGCATGCACTGGTAAATAACGCGTTCGCCTCCTTCCCACCGGCCTCGTCGTATCGATCCGTTTTCGCATTGGTTGCGCCCCATCGTGCCCTCGAATTTTCGCAAACATTACTCGACCGTTTTCGTCACATGGTTCGACGCCTTCACCAATTTTATCCAAAAATTTTAATGTAACAGTCGTTCATTTGGAAATTGTGTAAATTCGTAGGAAGAAGCCTTGATAGATATACCGAATTGATAGTAATTTACTGAGTACTTTGATAAGATGCCGAATAGTTTCACAAGCGAAGATAAGAATAACTAGAAATACCGATTTATATCAGCGATGTTTAGCTACCTTGTGGACAAAGGCTGCAATTAGCAAATCAGGTCAGTGCAGACAAGCAATGTAGCTTTAAGCAAATGATTGTGGGCGGTTATGCATTGTTAGTTTTCTTGCAAAGCAGCATTATAATCTTGCTGTAATTTGCACCGGTCGGTTTCAACCTGCCAGCAAGTTTTCAATAAGACACAATTTGGGGTGTAGCACAATTCTGGGGTGAAATCGAAGGACCCTCCAGAATTTGCTGAAAAAAATTGGGGACCATTCAAAATTTTCGGAAAATTGGGTTCGACTTTTGACGTGCAGGAGGTTTTTCGGAGGTTCTTGGTCGGTAGACGCGGTAACACGCCGGATCGACGCGGTTCGCGCCGCTGTCTGCTCACCTTTGCTCCTCCCTTCGGCTCACGGGGGACACCGACACGCTTGGGAACCAGTTTCACCCGCCCACGCGTTCAGCAACGCGACTATTCCGACCGTACCTCCCACCTCCTCCACCTCCACCCCGGGTTTTCTCCTTTTCTCTCTTTTTCCCGTGGCCGCGCGACATCGAATCTTAATGCTCTAATCCAGCTGAGCCTTCGGGCCTCTTTATCCAAGCGACGACGCTGTCTTTTCTCCGTCTTTCTCTCTGCGACACGGAATGCTGGGACGGGAATAAACGGGCGAGGACCTAATCCTCGAGGCTGCGCGATCACTCCGGGTCCGTTTGCCTCGTCAACGTTTGCTTTCGATTTTTTTTGGAACGGCCAGGAGGAAGTTCAAACACGCTAGAATCGGTCAAACGTAGGTCAAGATTGAGGCCTTGTTCGAAATTGAGGAGACAGTTCTTGAAATCTTCAGTCAGATTTCGATCTGTAGTTGGCTCAAACTTAGGCTCAAAGTGTGGCTTGCATTTTGCCTTGCTGTTAGGTGACTCATAGATTTCAACATGTGCCTCGAGTACAACTGAAGTTCATGCTAAAGTTGGCTCCAGTATGACTCAAATTTATTTTGAAACACTGCCTCTGACTCAACACTCATTGTAGTTTTGAACCATATTGCGCTTCATTTACGGACCCTTGAACTTCGGTTAGCGATTAACCTCAGGTCTAGTCCAGTTGGTCCAGTTGGAAACGAGTGAATCGTAGTGGATCCTAGTGGACATTCAGACGCGAATCCCAGCTCATAATTAGCCAGGCGTGCCAACAGACGACGAGACGAAAGAAATGTTCCTAGGAAAAGGTGTAGCAGTGCCATTCGCGTCCGCCACCAATGAGATTACCCATTCCCGGCACGGAATGGCTCGAGACTTGTCGAATCTGCACGTACCGAGCGTACCTTACGCGTCGCCTCTTTATTTAACCACTTGTCTCGGTATGTGTCCCTATGTGTCCGGATGTTGGTATGCGTCCGTGAGCGCGTTATCTCCGCGAAAGCAGCGTTGCCAGCGCTTCCGAGAAATCAGGGTCATCCTGCCGCGTCCACTTTCCTTTCTGACCAAACTTTGATAAACCACCGAAAACGAATAAATTATCAGAGTCTCCGCGTAAAACGATTCCAATCGACGCACAACCGAGAAACAAGGTTTCCAATTTATTACAAACACTTCTTTATACAGGGTGTTCCATAATTCGTGACGCTGTTGATATTATTTTTATTTATTTGTGTCAGTGTCATTGATAAGAGTGCTACTTTTCTGTGGTATTCGGTGACTGACACTCATTCGCCGCGATTAGGATTCATTTAAATGTGGGTGGGATTTAGTGTAAGGGGCGCCCGAATATAGGCAACCACTCGACACCAGAGTGCACGGTTTGCCTACAATCCTGCGCAGCTGGTCCTAAACCATCCAGGAGACCATGGTTTTCCAGGATGATCGTGACGTTCCGATGAGTTTCTCATCGAAATGAGGATGGGATAATGAGCACGCCGACGAATAGACGATAATTAGCCGTTGCCCTGGTTCGAACACGTGTGCCTATCCAATGGCACCAGTAATTCACTGGGTAATGAGTCAATCAGACTGCTGTTCGGCTCGATATCGAAAGCATCCGATCGTTGCCGGTTCGGGACGTATCTTATTCCACTTAGGGACTTCTGAAGACGTATAGAGACTTTCAGGAACATTTCAGTTCAATCTTTGCACCTGATCGAAACTAGAATATTGAGCCTAGAATATTTACAAAAGTTTGAACTTACGATTTGTTCGACTTAAGGGGTAGGTAAACCACGTGAATATCCACCTTAGAATATAACTAGATTTTGGGTCGAAACATGCAGGGAACTATGAAGGTACTAGAATCTAACTAGATTTTAGGCCCGAAACATGGGACCCACATCAGAATTTGTGGGTGTTTTTCTCGATTTTTGCTCTAATTCAGATGTATTTTTCTGTTAAAAAGATTTTTTTGACTAATATGGGACACAGCCAACAACCGTAGTCCCGTTGAAAGCACCGGTTCTCGTTAGATCACCGAAGTTAAGCAATGTGGAACGTGAACTGCATTAGGATGGGTGACCGTCTGGTAAAAAAACCGGAAAGTGACCCACCCGAGGTGTTTTTCACGTGTTGTTGGCAAAAGGTGGTTCGGAACCCACCATAAGCAGTAGGTCCCGCTGAAAAGGCGATGGGGAGAGTTGGAAAGAGGGAGAAGAGGATTGGTAAATGAATTTGAAACCCAGGGGACCAAATACCATGTTACTACTACTACTACTACTACTAATATGGGACACAGCGCTCTGCAATAAACCTTCCTCTATTAAACGAATCTTTGTGCAGTTTTTGATCCAAAATCTAGTAATATTCTAGGGATGTCACGTGGTTTGCCTACCCGTTTAAGGTGAGTCTCCACTTGGGACTGTCAAAAACTGGATGCACTCCAGACTTCTCTATTTCACCTGAAGGTGGGCCTCCACGCGGAACGTACGGAAACCCAAATTCAAATAATCATCGAACAGACCAAGAAAATGACTCGTGATCTCCAAAACGTGTATCATGCACGGTGGACGAGGAAGTAAAGCCGGAGGCGACGGTTGCATCCTAAATTGGAGATCAGGTGCGCCAGTGGATCCCTCCTTCCGGATTCACTGGCGTGATCGGTGGCTTATTGTTGCCACACCACCGGGGGGATTCTCTTCCTTAGCACGCACGCATTTTGTCACTGTAATCTCGAAAGGGCTAAGGCGCACCGTCGACTTCGATCGCCAGGGAATCTCGAATTCATAGGGCTTGAATAATGCAGCATGAAAACGCCACGCTCCCGAAAACCAGCTCTCGCTGACGTGTCCGATTCTCTTCCCGCGATTTTATTGTAACTCCGGCAACGCATCTTCTTCTCACAGAACCTGGTATGAATTCTCTTCAACCAATAACACTGTCCCAACTCAAGAACCACGACTGCTCGCAGCCTTTGATAATTGTTTTATAATTATCAACTTCGAGAATAATTCCTGCTTGAATCAGAAGACCTACCGGCACGATCCTTACGTAGAATTATTCTTTACACTCTCCCGAGTGAAACGGTATTGTTTGTAACATCAAAATTGCTTGAACTTGTTTAGAAAATTTTTAACACTTTACCGACCGGAAGCCTATTAATAGGATTTTCAATAATTCTGCTATACCAAAAAAAAGCATAGAAATTTTCTTTGACATTGCAATCTTGAATGAAACTATTAGACGACATTTTTGAGGGTGACTTAGTTAGTTCATTCTGAATGCTAAATGAAAATTTAGTTAAGTTTAGTTTAGAAAATTTTAAATATACACAATCTACAATATCTCACTCTCAGCGGATCGATCTCTTCGAATACTATTTAAACAAGGTTAAACATTCACGATGTTAAAAAGAAATTCAGGCACATTCGGGAGAGTCTAAAGAATAATTTCACGTAAGAATCATTCCTCGAACTTTTCCGGTTCGAATAGAAGATATTCTCAAAGTTTCCACTGATGCATCTTCTTCGAGACTGAGTGATTGAAAAATCGAGGGAGAAGAATGGCTTGTAAATTTGATCCATCGTCCGAATCAGTTGCAATATTTTGCACGATGAAAAGAGAGGGTCCTCTCGGGTTCCGGGAACGGTGTTAGCATTGTCGGTGGTCGAACAAGGCTTGTCGGATGTAAAATTAAACGATCCTATCGCCGCGTGTTTCGCTTCGCGCGAGCATCGCCCGGCGATTCGATTTATCTTAATTAAAAGAAGAGTCGGCGGCGTACTGTATCCTACGCGACGCGCGGGTGATATCCGAATGGCTGTATTAAACGCATCGTCAACGTCCTGGTTATTTTTCTTCCGGTTATTCGGCGGTCTCGCCGGCAGATCATTACGTTAATTGAAGTCGAATTCTCTCTGTCTATGGTTGGCCTCTATTTCGCAATCTGCTCGAACAAATTTTATTTCCGGGAATTCAATCAGTCTAAGGTAAATGGATTTTCACGGAATCCGTGCTTCTACGTTGGTCGAGGATTTGATTGAATTGGTTAATGTCTGAATAGCCATTTACTTAAAGGGTTTTAAACAGTATTCGGAGAGATGTTAGGAATAATTGATGATACGAAGAGATGAATTATCGTCGTTTACCAGATCGCTAGACAACGTGACCGGTGCACGAAGAGAGCAACTCGCTGACCGTGAAATCGTCTGATTATCCTCTCGTATCTCAGGTATTAGCTTACGGTTTCTCCGTCACGGCGGCGTGTGTAACGGGTGTTTAGTAAATAAGTGCAGTATGGTGTTCAGCAGGGGTCCAAAGAGCTCCATAAATGTCCACCAGCGAAATTCAAGGAAGTCTAAGGGAAGCCAAATCAAGCTCGGAGTGGTTAAATTTTCACCGACAAACTCCAACAATATCTACTTCGAATGTATATTTCATCTACTGCTGTTCAATAAATCAGGTTTCCAGAAGTCAATCACTGGCAAATGTACAGTCTCCGCAGCATCAATCCTAGAGTGTTTGGAGGAGTCTAAATTAGGTTTTCGTACGAACAAACCGGTGTCTTTGAGAATCTCTTACCGGGATCTAGATCGATTGCCACACGGAGGTCTTAGTAAAAATTCAAACGACCGTTTTACGACGGAGACGTACCGTTTTCACAGAATTTTGGCATGCTCGTCGCATCTGGATCGACGGCCGCTTTGTCGAAAGAGACGGCATGACGTAAGACTTTCTAAAAATGCGAGACGACGACAGCGACGGAGAGGGCCGTGTGCGTTCGCCGCACGCGAAATCCCATAAACTCGATCCGGCCGTAAATCCCGCGAAACACGGCCGGTTTCGCGGAAGAACCGACGATCCAGTTCCTACTATTTCTTTTTTTTTTTTTTTTCACGCCGGGGCGAGTGGTACGATCTCGTTTGCACGATGCCAACCGCTGGATCTCGTAAACCGTCGCCTTCTGCCCGGCTAATAAACGTCCGGATCCACCATTGGGAAAGATAAACCGTGTCGTTTCGATCGTCGTCAACGAGGATCTACGATCTGTAACTCATCGGGGCGATCGAACGCGATGATCTAGCTCGATGCTTGCTGGAAATCGTGTTCCCGAGCGGTGTAGCCTATTTGTCCATTGGGCATAAAGCAAGCAATAACTGTGAGAGCGATCCGTGACGATTAGGGTGATTCATGGAAGCTTATTTCTGCTGGGGAGTCTGTAAAACGTGGTCCAGGTGACGCGTGTTCTATTTGGGAAGGCGCGAGGGATATGTCAAATAATTTGCTGAAATTTTTTAACATGAAATCTGTAGATGATGGGACAGCAATGTGGTCCCCAGTTTTATGTTACTCCCCAAAATCTGAGTCATGATTTAAATTTCACACTCTTTAATAGAAAAGTTTAATAATTACTGGAGGATGATAAAATTTCATTGAAATTAAACTTAAATTTCGTTATATAGTAAATTTGTATATTAAATGAATTTCATGATCTATTTTTTTAGATCCAAAATAAATGGGCCCCATGGAAATCACCGTCACGATTTTCGTCGACAACATTTCACCGACTCCAGATTTGACCGGCAATAACTTTGGCCGACAACGCTTTTAACGGAAAACGAATCTAAAATCGTTGTGGTCAAATTCGTTGGCGATCAAAGTCGTCTTCGGTTAAAGGCGTTGTCCGTCAAAGTTATTTACGGTCAAATCTGGAGTCGGTGAAATTTGTGTCGGTGATTTCCATTGGACCCGAATAAATTTGCTTCCCAAATATAAATGTATATATAGAAAATTATAGGGGACTGCATCACCACTTCCAGTGTCTTTTCGATCTTCGGTGGTTCTAGGGTTAAGGCTGTTTAGAATCTGGGAACACAGCGACGCTTTCGAGGTTCGATCAAAACATAGTCGTTTAGCGACACTAAACCGTCGCCGGTGACGCGTCCCCGTGATAAGAGCCGCACTTCAGAACAACAGCCACTCTGCGCTCCTAATCAGTCGCCATTCATGGTCTTCGAGGCTCTGGGAAGCCGACCAATCACAGCCATTGGCCGAAGACCGCTTCATGAAACCGAAATCCGGCGATCAAAGGAGCTTCGCTTTTACTTTCGAACACATAGTTTCAGAACCAAAGATCTCAGCCTCAAAGAAGACACTTGAAACGAAGGTCTAAACGATTATTTAGACACCTTGAGGAAGCAGTCCTTGCCAGGATGATAGATCTGATTCAGAGACACGATCTACGTCTGCTTCTTGTCCTGCTTTGGCCTAATTTTTTAACGCTAGCCTCTTCGCACAATACATTCATTCATTTATTTAAACGAGGAAGCTCATCTAAGGGAGGAAGGGAGGAAGGTATTTAACAATGTACACTTCGGAGTTTGTTTTGGAGTTATACGCCCGTTTCCTTGAATGATCCGTTATCGTACACATAATCGTGGAAACACTATCCGAAAGGCGTGCGACACATTGTCAATTATCGACATTTATCAGTGACTGCTGCCCCATGTCCGCCTTGTTTACACGTGCTATGGACGTTTCATAGTCAAGCATCGATATCGCTAATAAGCTTCTCCGAACCATCTTTTGGAAAACGTTTTATAGAAATAACCTTGTACTTTATACGAGCCACCTAAAATTTAGTAGAAAATGATTCGAGCCCGCTACGACACGAACAAGACATGTATATTTATTTTGAATTTATTCATTGAAACGTTCGGAAAATATTTAATCGATTGTGTAAGAGTAGAAATATAAAGTAGAAAATACTCGATCGACTATTGAAGATTGAAAAATGAAATGTAAGGCAGTGAAGGCGAAGCTATTTTAGAATAAGTTCAAGTGGAGTTCGCGAGCGACTCGAAGCCATCGCTAGCTGTCCTCCGGGCGACGATCGGTGTCTAGATCGATCTCGGGAGACAATAGCTCCGGCAGATAAGCCGGCCGATGCACGGCCGTGTGTACGCGCACGCAGAAATGCGCTGGTATCGAGTTGAGACCGCGGTATCAATAAATTCCTGCTTATCGGCTCCCATAAATTCAACCTTTGAGGCTCGATGAACCGTGCATGAACCGCATGGTGAGCTGCGTGGGCAAGCCAGACACGGGCTCACCACCAAAATCCCATAAAACTAAAAAAGAATCTCGAAAAACCCATCAACGGGCCGTTTCCCCTTACTCCATTCGCCTCTTGGACGTTTAAGAATTTTTTTTCCGGATAACCAGTGGATCTACATTTCTTAAACTTTGCAGATTTATTTATCGATACCTGTGCTATGTCCACAAATTTTTACAACCCGCTATCATCTGTTCTATCATCTAATAACGTGGGCAGGTTTAAAAATATCATTTTGAATGATGGGCTGAGTCAACAATTTTTTTTTTTTATAGAAACTGATGGACCTAGCTTTTTGAAAATTTGCAAATTTGTTTACGCATGTCTGCTGGACGTTCACTAATTTTTGCACGTTGTTATCATTTGCATTAAAGCAGCTGTTTGCGTTGGAAGGTAGACAAGGTTTTAAAAGCATTCACATTGAATGATGCGCACAGTGACAGTTTCTTACGTCATCAGAAATGAAAAAGTCAAACGGTACTCGATTAGTATGTATGTAGCAAACGTCTGCATGGTGGAAAATAAAAATAGCGATGCTTCGAAGAAAAATGGCGTCGATATGCAAAACGAATATCGATCGTTGATCGTGACTCGACACTTTGAGCTTTCACTGTGAATAACTACCACAATTTTCACGCACATAACATATAAACGATCGCAGACGTAGCCCAAACATATCTGCATAACTCAGGAAAATTTCGTAGAGCCACGAGATTTAGGTCGTGAGAGAAAAAAATGTCCAATGGGGACGATATACAGAAGCTAAGAAAGGGGATTACCTTACATATTATTTTTTGTTAACAAAACTAATAAGAGTATCGTTCGCAAACTTTCTGGTCGTGTTTAGCAATCTGCAGAGAATGTGGAAAAAATTTTATTCAATCATCGAAAAGCTCGCGATGTGTTGCTCGGGTGCGTCGCTTTCGAATTCCGCGACGAGAATGTGCGAACGAGCTGTCAAACAACCGGCAGTCGCCTCGAATTACGCAATTACAGCTCGCGCGTGCGAAACTAATCCGCAACGGATGAGAATTATCCTGTTCCCCAGAATCGCGGAATTTTTTTCGCTTCTGACACTGCACGACCAACGCGTTTGGCTGACCTAGTTCAACTGCACGCTGTCCGATTACTGTCATTTTCTTGTTTAATTAACGCGTAACAATCCTGTCTCTCGCATGACTACTTGTCATATATTATCGTTACCTTGAGTAGCGTGCAATTTCGAAACGGAACATTTTCTTTCATCGGAACCGCGGTCTCGTCTTTTTCCAGTCAATTTCTTGTCGACGTTTACCTTGCCGCGCCAGAGATAACTCATCGGGTCTGTTCGTAGAACAGGAAACTTAATCATACTGTAATCAATTTATCCATTGATTTCCATTTATTTATGGAAATGAGTCCAATAAATTAAACCGGTTTGTTACATTTGATCGCGATGCGATTGTTCGTGTTCGAGCGCGGTTCGAAGCCATCGCTGTCGCTTAAATATGCGAAACGCGCGAGGCGTTCCAACAAGAAACCAACCTTGCGGTCATCCAATTAGGTGCGTCTGGCTCGCGCGCATTTGCTAGTCGATTAGCGGCGACGTATCAAAGTAATTCGCGATTCGATCACGTGATTTTCTTGTTTCATATTTATTTTTTTTTCAATTCGAAATTTGGTTAGGTCACCGAACGTTCGGCCCCGAGAGAAGCGAAAACACATTATCTTCCGCTCGATCGCTGTACACGTAGCGTTACGTCGTTGTTTACTTAGCCGATGGGAAACCGCGAATTGGAGGAGCTGTTTATGCTGATTTCAGTATCTATTTCCAGAACTGACGGTAATACTTGTCGTTCGGCGGGGCAAAGTATTTAAATGACTCACGGCGAACTGTTAACGAGATTATAGTGAAACGCGTGTGCAGCGAATTACCGGGTAACAGCGATTGCAAATACTCCACCGGTTATCTGTCTACCACGGAAATAGAGTTACAACACATCCGTGTAAAATCGACTAAGATGTTTTCAGTGAAAATTCAATTTTCCGCTAAGAGACACATTCCGAGCATTACATGCAACTCAAATGCTTAATTGACTTTTAATATCTCTATTTGGATGTTCTAATTATAGGTTCCAGGATGAGCATGTACTGAAGCAGGGACTAAATTCCTCAGGGTGAAAATTCACCGATTTACCTTTTTCACATATTGTAAAACGTTTGATTTCATTTTGTCTGTGTTGCAAAATAGATTTCATTGAAATGTCACACTATAATTGAAGCATAATTCGTAGATTTGAATTGTGAAGTAGTGAAATATTATTCTAAGATCTTTTATGCAACTATGTCTGAGGAGCGTATAAGGGTTAAGTCATTGGAAATGCTCGTGAGGTTACTTGAGTTTAAGCCTGATCAGTTATAAATGCACGATACCTCGTTACAAGCTCTGTATTCGGGTCCAACAGTGGACAACTAACGAAGCAGGGGTCGGAAATTGAAAATTTCATTAAAATCGAGGTCGTCACGCACCAGTTGACTGGATCGAGTATCTTTTCTCATGGATTTAGGGCACCGTGGGTGTAAGGAACGATTGTACTTTGCAATTTGTTCGTTGCAAGTGCTGTGTGCGACGCGACAATACGTCTCGTCTCGCATTCATCGGATCGCGAACGTGACGGCGCATGTGCATTTTCATTCATTCCCGATGCAGGCCATAACGTACTAGCTTACGCGTCTCTTTTTTTTTACGATCGGCCACGAGTGATGCGACGACCCAATTTAGAGATCGATGAATCGTGGATCCTGTTCGACGCCGGCGAAGATAAAGGCCGATCTAGCGGCGACACGGGGTCGTAACCCTGGCCGACGTCCCTCGTTAACGGTTCCCGGGTAATTACGTGGAACGCGCTCGCTTTCTGTCGTCACCAATTAGCGATAATTAACGCGTCTTTATCGAAACTCACTTTTGAATCGCCCTGTACTTTCTCGAGTCTTCAATCTGCTAATTTTCTGTCCAGTCGTACTTCCGGAACACCCTGTACAAGATACAAACTTTAGTTAAACTTTGCTAAATATTTGTTTCAATATACGACTCAAATTCGAATGAAGCTTATCTGAATATTGGGCTCAAACTTTACTCAATCTTGTCTCAATATGAGGCTCAATATAAGGTTCAATACATGGCTCAATCTATAGCTCTTTTTGATAGCCTCTCCTTCAGGGATTTTTAACAACGGAACTATTGAATGTAGATTTTTAAAATTTTTACGATGTTTGAACAATAGTTTGAGGATCACGTACAAAATATTTCACCTTGGTTGACTCATTTTTTGAAAAGATATAAGAATTTTTCTGAGAGCCTTTAATGTTTTGATAGCCTCTCCTTCAGGGATTTTTAACAACGGAACTATTGAACGTAGATTTTTAAAATTTTTACGATGTTTGAACAACAGTTTGAGGATCACGTACAAAAAATTTCACCTTGGTTGATTCATTTTTTGAAGAGATATAAGAATTTTTTCTACGACTGTATATATCACTAAAACTTAGGTTTTAACATTTGGTTTGGAACTACAATTAGATTCCAATCCAAGGTGCGATATTTTGACGAGCTGAAATTCCAGAAGATCGAGAGAATAATTTGGGGGTCCAGTTTTGAGCGGGATGAGAAGATCTGTCGAGATATCTATCGATCTATCGATGCACTGTCGCGAGGATTGCGCAATCCAGTCCATCCCGCAAGATATGCAAATAGCAACCTGCAGAGCAGGACAACTGATTCCGCTCGGCATTCCGTTCGAGAGACACGAGCGAGCAGCTTGCGTCACTGGCTCGAGACTCGGATCGGCTCGTCTTCGGCCGACTTTGATCTCGCCTTTAGAATTCATTAATATTTCCCACGTCCGGTCGACTGAATACAACGCTCTTAATCACAATGATACGATCGTTTCCCCGTCTTGGAAACTAGTCGTAATTAGCAAACTGTCCCTGGCGCTTCAATCGCACGACTTTTTGCGGCGTATGCACGACGTTTCTACTGTGTAAACATTCCTGTTACCTTGTTGTCGATTTTCCTTCACGTGCATGGAACTGTACTTTATGTTTTTCCGCGTTGATTCTATAAAAGAGGCTCCGTTTCGAAGTGTAGTGCAGAAAATATTCTCCATTTTGAGAACACATTTTTTGAGAAACCCCAGGGTACTTTCCATGAAACGTCCTGTACATATTATTGTACGTTACCAAAATAATATTCGTTTGAATCGGGGTTTTTGGGCTATGTTAAAGACAAATCGCTGAACAGAAAAGTAACTAGGCCTCCCAAAAATTTTCTAGGCCACGCCCCCTGTTAGGGGAGGTCCCATTAAGGGACAGCGGGGGCCCAGTTGAGTACTAACGTGATCCTGGGTCCCTGCAGTAAATGTCTAGGGACGACTATTGGGGTTGTTAGTCGGTAACGATTATACCGAGACCGACATTGGTCATCCTTGCCTTCGACGGCAAGGATGGTTATCCATTAATCGGATTTTCCCCAATTAAAAAAAAAAGGCCACGCCCCCTGTTATCGAACGTTACCAGGACTAATTTCTGTTGAAATCGAGTGACACTGAAATGTACATCGGTTTTATTTGTTAAAGAGAATTCTTTGGGTCTGCGCGAGTCTTAGGGGAGGGAATTCGAAGGGCGTCGCGGCTAAACAAAGATCCCTAGACGGGGGACAAGGGACGGTGAATCCTGTTGAACGTTCCTCGAATCGCACGGCTCGTTTGCTCGAACGGTTCGGTTAAAGTTACCGTCGCGAGCAGACGTCATTATGACGGGAACACAGAGGGATAGGGGGAGGGGCGTGTAGAACGAGCGGCGTGATGGAGGGGCAAACGCGCGGGGGGCAGGGCACAAACCGTTTGAGACTCATTCAACGCCGCGCGGCGGAGGGTGACATCCGCGCGACGGTCGTTGCACGGTCGAGCTTTTTCAAAAAGCGCATTCTCGACGGTTGCGCGCCCGCGCGCAAGAAAGAGAGAGAGAGAGAGACTCATGCCGCGCTGTGTGTTTTTTTTTTCAATGGGCTCGGTGCGTGCGCTCATTAACGCGCGCGATGGAATCGAAAAACCGCGTGTCTCGCGCGCGATATCGTTATCTCTGAGCGATGCCCTCAAATGAGGCGGCCTGCACGATGCAACGTGCGTCGACGGCTACGAAAAAGAAACGCATCGAATGCGACTGAAACCGTTCCCGAATCGTCTGCAAACATTCTCCCCTTTGTCGAATCGGTAAAATTATTCCGACGGTCGCTGTGTAGAATCAATCGGACCATTTTTTTTTTTACGATCAAACGGATGGATGTAGGTCTGCGAAACTTTCTCCTGATTCGAACAGTGCTACAGAGAATGTGTACAAAAATTTTCAGCTTGGAAGATCGATTTTTAAAGAAGAAAAGAAACATTTTTCTGCGAGCCTTTTGGGTAGACATACAGTAGCGATATTAGAAATTGCATAACAGGCTTCTCTTTAGGAATTTTTCCACAGAAAACAGCCAATTGTAGATCTGTTCAAATTTTACCAAGTTCGAACAACATTCTGAGGAACACGTGCAAAAATTTTGCAACCCTTTCAACAACTTTTCTGAATATCTTTTATCCCTGGATTGTCAATTTTTATTAAATATTTTTAGCTCGATTTAAACTGAATGCAATATTTTGATTATGGTCGATCGTCGGGAAACAACATCAAAGCCATTTTATAGCTTACACCCTCGACATGTTTAATAGATTCTCGATATCCGATTTCGGAGCACCTTAAATATTCACAGCGACGCGGATTGGATGAATAAAACGTCACAGAGCGATGCTTTCTATCGTCTTCCTTTTTCATTATCGATTCGGCTAATGGCGCTTTAATCAATTACGTGAAACGAAACGATTTTCTGAATTAATCGTGTCACCCTGTAGACAACGCCCGCTAAAGATAGAAAGGACAGCGGGAACCATGGGTCGAACAGCGTCTTGGCCTGTAATTCCTGTCGACTATTTAGAAGACGACTTCGCGGACGGTGACGGTCCAATCAGTTTCACGCGGCACGGATTAACGACGAGCAACGATTACGCTAATCCGTGGCCGGCATCGGTGATCTTCTCGTGGACCGCAATTTTTTCTAACCAGGCAATTACACATGGAAATGTATCTCTTTCGAGAAAAAACCAGCAACGAAATCTGCGGGGGTTGATGACCCTATCGCCATCCCAAAATTACTCGCATCAAAACCCAATTAAAAAAGAACGAAACAGTGAATGCAACTGTCCAGTAATTCAAGGGGGATGATGCACCTGAGAACCTTCGATTTTTTGATAGCCTCTCCTTCAGGGATTTTTAACAACGGAACTATTAAACGTAGATTTTTAAAAATTTTACGGTGTTTGAACAACAGTTTGAGGGTCACGTACAAAAAATTTCAGCCCGGGAAATTCACTCTCCAGGCAAATACACCGACACCAAAATTACTCGCATCATAACCCAATTAAAAAAGAACGAAACAGTGAATGCAACTGTCCAGTAATTCGAGGGGGATGATGCACCCTCTAATCGATATAATAAAAATGAAATGCTGTTCGTTGGTCACGACATCACGTGAGAACGGCTGGACCGATTTGGATAATTTTTTATTAAATGTTCGTTGTAGTCCGAATCAGCTTTTTAGCGTAATGAAAAGTTGCCTGGAAAAATGGAAAATTCGGGGAAAAATAGAAGTGCTTTTTACTATGGGATTATTGTATAAACTCAAGCCGATAACTCACGATTTGAACAATGGATATGCGTAATTAGAACGATCTCAAAACAAATTTATTGAAATTTGGACAGGACAACGTCTGTCGGGTCAGCTAGTTATCAAATAATTCTTAGGGTGCGGTCGATTCACATTCGAAAAGCACAGCGTCTCACCTGGAAGAGTCTTCCGAACTTTCCAGGACGTAAAGGGGGTGGTTCTTTCTCTACCCTCGAGGGAGATATTAGGTCGACGACTCGCGGAGGGTCGAGGAGGGGTGTACACGCGTCGCGTGCTGAGGGAGAAAGAAGTCGCCTGGAGCAGGAAACAAAGGGGATGAAATTTGATTCATCCCTCGCGACACAAAAGCCGAGACACACGGGCCGGCGCGGCGTGTACGTAAACGAGAGAAACGGGGTGGAGGTGACGAGCAACGCGCGCACACGGTAATCGTCGTTAACACCTGCAATTAACTTTGACGCGGGCGGAATGTGGGACGCGCGACCCAAATACCAACCCCAACGGCCGGGGTAGAGAAAAAGCGACGGAGGTGGTGGTGTTCTGCTCGACACCGGATTTTCCAGGCCGGCGACAAAAGAAACGCTCCCGGACCCACGTCTTTTCACGGATTTCCAATTATCCGGAACATTTCGCCGAAAAAAATACCGTGTCGCGTTGCATACGATTTTGCAGCTTGTTGAAGACTCTGACCTGGCCTCGTCGTTGTCGAGTCTCGATCCCGGGGACACTTGACACTTCTTCGCGATTCTTCATTTTGTAAATGATATTTGGAAGCTTCTAATAAGGGTGGCTTTTTTTTGTTATATGCTTCGTGGTGCACCGTGTCACTGTGTCGCTTTGTTTCGAATGTACCGTACACGTTTCTGCAATTTTTTGGATCAGCCTGTAGCTTCAGGTATGATTTCTGAAACGTCAAGGTATTTTATCTTCATTTTTGAAACACTCTGGTATAAAGATAAAATAAAAACTATGCTATCGGCGCCAGGTTCGATCACGTTTAGAAAACAACAAATATGCAAATTAAATATTTAAATTTCTCAACGTTTCGATCCCTATGTGGATCATTATCAAGAGACAAAATTTTTGCGTCTGAAAAAAGAAAAATAATAATACAGATTTTGAAAAACAAAAAATAATAAACATTAGGTAATATAACACAGCCATTACAATTACCAAGAGTTAGTAAAAATAACAAAAAAAAAGGAAGAAAAATAAAATACATACTTGCTGTGAAAGAAGAGGACAAAAACTATTAAACACATATTGTGAGGTACAAATCAGCTTAACCCATAGCTGGCAGAAATGTAACTGAAGCACGAAAACGTGCTAGCCCAGAGAAACAAAACAGAATTGTCTTAGATATGGAAGTCTCTGGTATAAACTCTGGTATATACTCTGGTATAAACAGGGAAATGTAAACGCAAAGGCGTAAAATGTTTTTACAATAGAATTGTTTGGTAATTACAATTAAAATTATACTACTGACTTGCTGCACCGTAAACAATTATATAAAATGACTTAAACAGGGAAATAACACTCTGGTATAATCAATTCTGTTTATGAAACACTCTGTACTCCGTGCAATAAACTTCTAAGTGTTGTATACTCCAGTTCTGTGTCTGATCATGGCTGTCCGTTTCTACTTGCTCCGCTGATTCTCCGGAAAAGTTCAATCTACTCGAAAACCGATCGTTTTAGGACAAAATTTCGTACCACCCTTTCGACGCGTCTTTTCTTCCGGAATAACTACGAGGTGGCCCAGGCGCATTGAAATAAGCGATCTCGTAAGAGATTATGTTCTGAAGTAAGGTTCCGCAGGAAAATCAAAAGGCTATTTCCAGCAATTTCGTCACAGGTCCGCCGAAAAACTGTGGACCCGGAGAGCGAGAGAAATGGAGTGAGAGTGCGTGTAAGACGCTATAAATACGCACTTACGGTGATACGAGCCGAGTAAAATATGCAACGGGAGCTGGGTGCTCCAGTTCAGGGAGTGAACTCACTCGGTCAATTAGTCAGCGGCCCTCTGACCAACGCGAACTCCCTCGATTATTCACAACTCGATCGTTGAGAAACGCGTTGATGCAACGATCCTGCCCCTTAGATAACTTATCGCGAGTACTCTCGACAAATAGGATAATTGATTGCCTCCCATTTCTATTACTCTAGACAGCGATGCTTTTCCCCATTGCAGATAGCATCTACCATTTTTATACAGAGCAACCGACTGAATGGAGATTCTTCAAAATTTTTACGGTGTTTGTTCAATATTTAGAGGAACATGTAGAAAAATTTTCAGCTTGAAAAATCGATTTTTAGAAAAGTTATAATTTTTTTTTGAAATTCTTTTACGAGTAGTAAGTATCTTTAGTATTTCGTAATTTTTCGATGGGAATGCAGGAGTTTGGGAATGCAGTTATTATAATAATATGCATTGCCCGCTATGCAGAAAATTGAAAAGGAGTAGGCGCAGGAACGAGTGCACGCTTTATCTGAGGCGTGGTGCGCGCGCGACATCATAAAACATGTTTTATCGAGGCTTGACCCGCTTTCGGTCTGACCGCGACGTATCTCTTTAAAAGAGAAAGAAAGGAAAGCAAAAATTAAACGAAATAGGGTGAGTAGAACGCGATAAATATGCAGACGCTAAGAATCTCGCGGTGTTCACCTTGAACGGTATCCGCAGCGAAGATTATCGGACGAAATTTCCGAAGGCGGCTGCTGGAGGCGTCGTTGTAGAACTATAGATAGATCGAGAGATCTCTCGGATCTCTCCACGGGACATCCGATTGTCGGCTTGCTGTGTAATGCTCGCCGTTGTGTAATCGGCCTTGCGTCGTCGACGAAGACGACGATACCGATTTGCTTGCCGCGCGGAGAAAGCGTCGCGAGACACGGCCACACGCGCGCACACATTTCATAATCCGCCGATGCATAATCTGCCCATTTACGGTGCTACACGCGTCTTCGGGAAAAAAAACGTGGTCCGGCGAGCCATCCGAAAACGTTCCTCACCGTCAGATTTAACCGAATCATTCGCGGAATACTTGAGAATACGCTTGAGGAATTTTTTACAATCAAACGGATGGCCGCAGATTGATGAAACTTGGTTTTTTGTTTGAATAGTGCTTCGGAGAATGTGCACAAAAATTTTCACCTTGGTGGACTCATTTTTCGAAAAGATATAACAATTTTCCTGAGAGCCTTTAATGTTTTGATATCTCCTTCAGGGATTTTTAACAACGGAACTATTGAATGTAGATTTTTAAAATTTTTGCGGTGTTTGAACAAGTTTGAGGGTCACGTATAAAAAATTTCACCTTGGTTGACTCATTTTTTGAAAAGATATAAGAATTTTTCTGAGAGCCTTTAACGTTTTCATATCTCCTTCAGGGATTTTTAACAACGGAACTATTGAATGTAGATTTTTAAAATTTTTGCGGTGTTTGAACAAGTTTGAGGGTCACGTATAAAAAATTTCACCTTGGTTGACTCATTTTTTGAAAAGATATAAGAATTTTTCTCAGAGCCTTTAATGTTTTGATAGGCTTTCCTTCAGGGATTTTTAACAACGGAACTATTAAACGTAGATTTTTAAAATTTTTGCGGTGTTTGAACAAGTTTGAGGGTCACGTATAAAAAATTTCACCTCGGTTGACTCATTTTTTGAAAAGATATAAGAATTTTTCTCAGAACCTTTAATGTTTTGATAGGCTTTCCTTCAGGGATTTTTAACAACGGAACTATTGAATGTAGATTTTTAACAATTTTACGGTGTTTGAACAACAGTTTGAGGATCACGTACAAAAAATTTCACCTTGTTTGACTCATTTTTTGAAAAGATATAAGAATTTTTCTGAGAGCCTTTAATGTTTTCATATCTCCTTCAGTGATTTTTAACAACGGAACTATTAAACGTAGATTTTTATAATTTTTACGATGTTTGAACAATAGTTTGAGGATCACGTACAAAAAATTTCACCTCGGTTGACTCATTTTTTGAAAAGATATAAGAATTTTTCTGAGAGCCTTTAATGTTTTCATATCTCCTTCAGGGATTTTTAACAACGGAACCATTAAACGTAGATTTTTAAAATTTTTACATTGTTTGAACAACATTTTGAGGATCACGTACAAAAATTTTCAGCCCGGGAAATTCACTCTCCAGGCAAATACACCGACAACAAACTCCCTCGGAGAAACATGATAGAAAAGCGAACAATGATACGCGGAAAAGGCTTATTCGCACGAACCGTAACTTATTACAAAGCACATTAGTAATTCTGGGGGTCCGGAGATTTTCGCCGGTCATTAAAATTACCGGGAAATATGCGAGGTTTAATTTCAGCTCTGCGGGTGCACGTACCATTAGTAAATTTCACAATTTTGGGGAATCATGTGGGCAATAGGTGGGGGTTGTTACTAGGAAGAGTTCGAGGGGTTAAGCTGTGAATCCATGCGCGAGTAATTCCTGAGAGTGAAGCTATTAAGTTCGGGCATCGCGGCTGTCAGAGAGAGAGATAGAGGAAGAGAAAAAGAGAGAGAGAGAGAATATGCGAACGGATTTAGGTGGAGAACGAAACGAAGGATCTCGTAGCAGCTCGACGTTGGTTTTTTTCTCCCGGTGGAAACGGAACAATGATTTTTCATTTCGCGCCGTAGTATCTTGTCAAACGCGGACGCAGATAAGTTTTCCCACACGTGGCGGGCTAGAACGAGCTCTCTCGCTCGCTCGGGGCTCGCGCACGACATAAAACTGGGTTACACCCAGAATCGCAGGAAGGAAACAGTTCGCGTGTTACCAGAGATTAGGTCGTCGAAAATAAAAGGCTTAATTGCCACAGCATTTTGCCAGCCTTGAGATCGTTTCGTCTGGAAATCGTTCTCCCTGGGATTTTCACGTTTCCTTTTTCTCTCTCTCGGATCGAGGAGTGTTCTGGCACGCGTCGCTAGGAATCAGTGAACTCTGAACATCCGAGAGATGCATGCAGATTGAAATCTGCGTGCCAGAGTCGGCGAGGATCGCGCGCAGTAACAAATGGAAACGCGTCGACTCGGTGAGACGGAGGAGAGAACGGATGCGCGATAATCTACCGAGGAAACGACCACGCGTGACCCTGGCATTACGCCTTGATTCCGACGATTTGTCGGACATTTATCTGCCTTTAGCGTCGGTTCACACCGCCTCGAGATGCCTTCTTCGACCAATCATATTGTTTCCGTTGGATTTGTTCGGAGACTTTTGGGAGTCCCGTCGAGGCTCAATCAAATTTTTATACATAAGAATATTAATCCTGGTTTATAAAATACAAATGTCAAGTAGAGGTACATACAATTTTTCAGACTATTCGGTTAATCCCATGAACAGAAGACTGTCTTTTGCGCGAATACGTAACTGTGAAGCACAAAAGACCACACTTTACGAAATCGCGACAGCGAACGGGAAGAAGTTGCCCCGACCACGGTTAAAATAGTACTGCGAATGTCACTTCGGTTTTTCGGGTAGATTTAGGTGGGGAAATGTTGCGTTTGTTAATTGGACGAGGGTGTGTCGGAAGGATTTTAGGTGGAGAAGTGGGGAAACTGTCACAGAAATTCCTTTAGTTATTGTCTTCGGTCGTCGATAATGAGATTTCTAAGGGTATATCGCTCGCCGCTTTGATGGGTCTGTTTTTTGTTTAATATATCGTCCTTTACAGGTATATCGCCTATTCCGCTGGAGGAACAGCGAGATAATAATATTTTATAAAACAGGATTAACCCTTAGCACTCGGCTGTCCCCTCTGAGGCACCACTAAAAATTGCTGTACCGTTCTTCAAAATATTGTTTACATTATTAAATATATCGGTATCTAATCAATTGTAGTCCCGTTGAAAGCACCGGTTCTCATTAGATCACCGAAGTTAAACAACGTGGAACGTGAATGGCACTTGGATGGGTGACCGTCTGGTAAAAAAACCGGAAAGTGACCCGCCCGAGGTGTTTTTCACGTGTTGTTGGCAAAAGGTGGTTCGGAACCCACCATAAACAGTAGGTCCCGCTGAAAAGACGATAGTGAGGAATGGAAAGAGGGGGAAGAAGATTGGTAAATGAATTTGAAACCCTGAGGGGACCAAATATCATGTTACAATATACAATCTAATCAATTACTAAACATTTAGGTACTGTATAAGGTAATGTACCAATTTCATATCCATAAAATTGCAAAAATCATAAGGTATGGAAATATTCTAGATCGGAAGAAATGTTTAATTTTCCAGTTAAATTAGCTCGGAGTGCAAAGGGTTAATATTCTTATAACAATGGATATAAGGTATTCTCTCATAAATACAGCTTCAAATTTATAATCCGAATGGGCAGGGAGACGATGAAGTCGTACGGACCTACCGACGAACGTCCCTTTCGTTTGTCTTTGTTATGAACAATTTAGCGGGAAGTTTCTCTTACAAATGTCCACCGATCCAGAGCGGATGACCATTACTCTTTATACACCCTGTACAGAGAATCCAATGAAAGTACATCTCTTCGGTGGATCTACCGAAAGCGCCACAAGGGTCCAGGGAAGGGTCAACGCACCTTCCGGCATTCCGTTTTCGCTTTGATAAATCGCATCGAAGAAAAGACAAGCTGCCGGATTAATTAATCGAAAGTCGAGCGGACGACGAGCACGAGGAGCGATATGATAATACGTCCGCGTGCATCGCGGAACAATGAGTCGGTGGAGGAGGATGGGTTTATCGCTCGTCTGAGAGAAGCAGATGAGCAGAGCGGAGCGCGCATATAATTTACTAACTGCCGTCGATGATAGCTGGCGAACCCCCACGCAAACGAACCTAATATCCCAAGGTTATCGGGTTTCCAATTAAGCGGCAATTATCCGAATATTTTCTGCGCAACACTTGCCGATCTCCCGGCGATCGTCATTAGCGGGGCTCATCACCGATTGATTACGGGGAAAATGCACGCCCGTAAATCCACCGTATCAAGAAATCTGTTCCGAAATTAATGGAACACGAGTCGCTCGGAAAGCGAGAGCCTCTCCGAACGGATCCGGTGAAAACATATTAATTCGGAAAGTATCACGTTCGGCGTACGAAGACGGCTGTGAAATTGCGATGTCGTATACACGGTGTACTATTGTAATTACAGAGAGAACTTTTCGAGTCTCGACTTCTCGATGGAATTCGATTTTTCGTTAGGGGGAACGATCAGGACGAGAGTAAACAATGTAGCAATGGTAGCCCGAACGGATTCCACCTTTCGATTTCCGGACCGTAGACACGCAGGCTGGAAAGAGTCAGGAACGAGAGCAATCGAGCGTCTGTCTACCGCCACGGTTCGTTACGCCGATTCTATTGTCTTCAGCGCGTGCAGTTGGCTCGCCTAATCGAGGCACAGGTAAATAAAGTCGTGCCGTAGAGGAGGGGAGGGGTGGCCACAGGAAGCGGTGGCGCGTGATCCGAGTGAATAGTCAATCTTTTCATTCCGCAAATGTCTTGGTAAATATTTACAACAGGTCCACGTCCTCCCATTTTGATGAAATTTAAATATGTTATGCAGCAACACATTTTGAACAACTTTTTCCTTTTCCAATATAGGGGGGACGCTTTTAGTTTTCGAGATATTTCAATTTTTGTCTGTATTGAATTTTTCGTATTTCTACACGGCCCACGGCAACGTAAGCCTGTCCCGGTGTGGCGTTCGTTTACGTTTTGACGCTGTAAAGATGATAAACAAACATGGGGGGCGGAAGGAGCCGGCTTGATACCATACACACCCACCCACTCAGTGCTTAATACACACCTAGTGTTTCTAAATTATACTCTAGATTTTTACGTATTTCGACGTGCTGATTACGAATATGATAGTGAAAATTCGATTAGGTTAGGTCAGGTTAGGTTATTAGCAATAATAAATAAGCACTGAGTGGGTGGGTGTGTGTGGTGTTAGGCCGGCTCCTTCCGCCCCCCTGGTTTCTCCCTCATCTCTACAGCTGTCAAAACGTAAATAAACGCCGCACCGGGCCAGGCTTACGTTGCCGTGGAGCGTGTAGAAATACGAAAAATTCAATACAGACAAAAATTGAAATATCTCGAAAACTAAAAGCGTCCCTCCTATATTGGAAAAGGAAAAAGTTGTTCAAAATGTCGAAATCTATAACATATTTAAATTTCATCAAAATCAGAAGACGTGGACCTGTTGTAAATATTTACCAATGTCTTTTCATTCTGCAAACTGAGTTTGAGATTGATACAGAATCATATCGAGCAGTGATATACCGAAGGATTTATTGAGGGTCCAATACCAATCCAGAAAACATCCACAAACGTCCAGTATGAATCAATTTGAGAATCCAATGAAAAATTCAGGGAAGGTCCTGAGTATCCAGCGAAGGATCGTCCACAGTCCAATGAAGATCCAGGAGATCCAACGAGAGTTACCCCGGGTCCAAGGAAGGTGAAAAGGCGTCCAATTAAAATACGGCTCGGATTTAACGAAGACGTTGCATGGTTAAATATGTTATAGAATGTTGGTATCGCGTGGCATTATTCTTTCTTTTAATGCGTGAAGTAATTTACAGTCGGCGGGTCTGCTTGTAAATTGGTCTAGGGACGAGCGGGAGCGTTCGCTTAGTCACGGAAGCACCACAATTGACGTTAATTGTGATGCGTCGCGACGCGCCGCAGCCTCCGCTGGCAAAAGGGGAGCGATCGTTCTCTTTTTTATTCCTCGAGGTCTGCCGAGCACCCCGACACACTTTCGCGAGCGTCTTTTCAGGCGAGTGAGTCATCGGTGAATTCTGGTTCTGCGTGGGGCCGTGCCTCGACTCGTTTCGATCCTCCGTTTCCCCCTTGGATCTATCGATCGATGACTTCAACTTCGACGAACTCTACGATTAACGAATCTCTTCTTACTTTTCAATACTTTCGAATACTTTTACTCGCGGGAGATACGCTCGTTAGAGTTTTGCCTTGACGACGATGCGATCGCAACAATGATCGATACGTCGAAAGAAGAACGCGATCGATATTCAGTGCATCCGATATCACGGTCCACCGGTGTATTTCTGGAGAATGACTCACGCCGTTTCTCTGCCACGTGCTTTCTCCGTCATTGAGTCACGAATCAAAAGACGACAGTCGAGCGAGACTGGTACACAGGGTGTCCTTCAAACACGCACGCCACTTAGGCGACTTTAACACCCGTGGAATTGGGAAATACGATGAATTATACGTCCGGTTTATCTTAATGATCATTCTGCCTTCTTCTCTGACATTTATACACGACGCAACTTACGCTTCGACAGAACATGACAATTTTAACCCTCGTATGCTCCTCAAAAATAGCTGTATAAAATAGACTAGTAGAACAATTCACCCATTTTCATTTTACACGTTAAATCAAGACATTATGTTTCATTTATAACGTCACATTTTAAAGAAACTCATCTCACGACGTAGACGTAGAAGAATGAATAACTTTACAGCATGTGAAAATATTTAATGAGTGAACTTTCACCCTGAGGAACGTATGATGGTTAATCAAAGTTACAAATCGAGGTATAACGAAGAGCATAGCAATTCCACCGTGCTAAAAATCCCTGAAGACTGATTGTCGAGAGTCCGACAGTCTGGAGCTCCTTTGCCCGGACCATGATTGAATAAGACATTTCGAGAGACTCGGTGGTGGCCGACGGAAATAGTGTGCGGGTTCGTTTCCATCGAGCCCTGCTAACCCAAATTTTCGCGGTTAAGAGAATCAGGAATCTGTAAAACGTGTGAAGGGCACGCGTATCGAACCCGAAGGAACAGTTTCTCGGTGTTTCGCGGCGAGGCAAGGTAAGGTAAGGCGACGAGTGAGACGTCGGTGGTTGGCGGGGGGTGTCGCGAGGATTTGTCGGTCGGATGTCAGACAATGGACTATTAGGGCAGTTTCGCGGTAAGCCGGCTCGGCTCGTGTGTGCAGCAGAGCTCTTTGTGTCGGAAGCAGCGTGGAAGACAGAAGGCGGTGCTCGCCGAAGGGAAGAAGAAGAGGATCGTCGAGAGTGCTCGGTCCACACCCACACCCCCCCTCCATCCCCCTCTGTCGTTTCTCTCCATTCCTCAGCCACGGTTCCTCCTTCTCGTGCCTATTCGCCTTGCTGCTTGCTACAACTGCTGCTAGTCTCGGCCGCTTTGTGCGACGAGGGTCCGTCGACGAAATTCCTCTTTGTGCCTCACCTTGTCCTGGATAATTTTTTTTCCGCGCGTCTGGAACCGGTCGGACGATCGATCAGGATCATCCGAAGCGCCCATTGTCCCAGGAAGTTCGCCAGGTTCGATCACCTGCGCACACATCCGCGGAGGAATCTTCCTCGCGCGATATAAACCAGGATCTGGGTCGTTCAGAGCCATTGCGAGGGTTGCACGATCTTCAATTCTAAAGGTCCTGGGATTCGGACGTCGTTATAGGCTCTTGGTTTGCCTCGAAGTAGTTCGGTGTTCTTGGGTACGCAAGCTGTGACGATTATCCTCCCCCCTGTAAAATAGGCTCGCCCTTAGGAATATTTCCACGGGAAACTACTGAATGTAGATATTTTAAATTTTTACCATATTTGAAGAAGAAATTCGAAGAAATTTACTATTCGAAAGGATACAAGTCTTTTCCTGAGAGTCCTCTATTTCCGGATAGGCTGTCTTTCGGAATTTTTAACGATCATACTACTGAATGTAGATTTTTACCATATTTGAACAACTCGAAGAAATTCACTATTCTAAAGGATACAAGTCTTTTCCTGAGAGTCCTCTATTTCCGGATAGGCTGTCTTTCGGAATTTTTAACGATCAAACTACTGAATGTAGATTTTTACCATATTTGAACAACTCGAAGAAATTCACTATTCTAAAGGATACAAGTCTTTTCTTGAGATTCCTCTATTTCCGGATAGGCTATCTTTCAGAATTTTTAACGATCAAACTACTGAATGTAGATTTTTACCATATTTGAACAACTGGAAGAAATTCACTATTCGAAAGGATACAAGTCTTTTCCTGAGAGTCCTCCATTTCAGGATAGGCTATCTTTCGGAATTTTTAACGATCAAACTACTGAATGTAGATTTATTTTTAATTTTTACAGTGTTTCAACGACATTCCTGATGATCCACAAGCGTGCAGACCTCTCGAAATTTTTCAGTACACTTACAGTCACAATAAACGCAAGGATTTAGGATTGAGTGATACAGACCAGAAGGGCTGGTTAGACGGAACTGAGAGAGCGCGTGTGTTTGGCGAAAGCAAACAGTCCGCTCGTTTCCGTCAGATCGAGAATAGATCAGAGTGTTTGAAGGTGTCTATCGTTGGATCCGTTTCGTGATTTTTCAGTAAAACAATTTCGGAGGAGAGTATTTTTTGCTCCATAAAAGATCAGTGAACCTCCGATGAATTTGGAGTTTAATTAATGAAAGCTCGACGAAAACGTCCCGATTAAGATCCACCTCGTGCTCTCTGGCTAATTGGATCGATAGACTTTTAAGAGGACAGACTGTTTTCCTTTTCGGTCATAATATTTTTAGGAAAAATCACAATATCGATGTCACCTTTATATTTCGATTCTGATGGACGTCCCTTGTCCAGAATCGTAAGACTGTTTCTCCGAGTCGACTTTGCAGTGTTTGCTTTCGGCCCCGGTATTTTCTCAGGGTGGAAGTATGTAGTTTTTAAAGGAATCGTTTCGAAAGACTTGCACTCCATTTCGGTAGAATTTAAGGGTCGCGTAGGAAACCGGAAGTCGCGGGGGATTCGGTTTCTTAAGTGGGTAAGAGAGTTTCGTAATTTCTCTTGTCCGCCACTCATCGCCTCGGGTTTCACGGCTAAACCACCACCGCGGGGTGGGAACGCTGAGAATGAGGGTGGAACCGAGAGTTAACCGAGGGATTTAGGCGACGCGGTGCCTCGTGGCGAGAATAAACTGACAACGATCAAGCGGCAGCCTTTTGAACGGCTTTTCGAGTGCTTTGGCCAGTCGTCGGAGGTCCACTTTAGCAATTTTTTTTTCTGGGGAAACTAAATGAGCCAGCGTTATGAAACATTACACAGTCGTTTACAGATGTTTGATGTATATTCATGATTTTTTATACGTTCGTGACTCCAAAATTGTGGAAATTATATTTTCTTCTATCGAGGGCTTACTTTGAGAACTTGTTTGATACCATGCGTATAAATAAAGAATTATATGAACAATAGCGATTTTTATACGTTCGTGACTCTAAAATTGTGGAAATTATATTTTCTTCTATCGAGGGCTTACTTTCAGAACTTGTTTGATACCATGCGTATAAATAAAGAATTATATGAACAATAGCGATTTTTATACGTTCGTGATTCCAAAATTGTGGAAATTATATTTTCTTCTATCGAGGGCTTACTTTGAGAACTTTTTTGGTATCATGCGTATAAATAAAGAATTATATGAACAATAGCGATTTTTATACGTTCGTGATTCCAAAATTGTGGAAATTATATTTTCTTCTATCGAGGGCTTACTTTGAGAACTTGTTTGGTACCATGCGTATAAATAAAGAATTATATGAACAATAGCGATTAATTTGGGTAGCAGAGGGTTAAGGATAGACCGCTTAATCTTTCTAATTGGCGGAAGCGTTTGGTGTCGCGTTTCGCGGCAAAACAGTTTACGCGAGTTCCGTTTGACGGAAACACGCAGCCGGAAGCCAACACTAGGTTTTCCGGCCGCGTTAATTTACCTTAAATCGGCCCAGACGGGACGTATTATTACGTTCTCGCGACGGACCATGCGGCCGATGCAAGCAACGTAGACGCAACAATTGCGTAACGGGGCCTCGTGGTCGGTGAACACGTGGTACGGGACGATAATGATCGGACGCGTGAACACTGATTCTCTATTCACTGAGAAATCGTTTAAATAATTTTTTCAAATTATATGAAATCGATCGTGATATCTGAAAAAAAATTGTGGAAACCGTGTTGCGCGTACAATTGTCGATCGATTATGCGTTCCGGAGGTGCTGAGTCGAACGTAGAAAACGTAGTAAAAAAAAATCATGGAAAAATACGGCGATCATGGGTCTCGGGCATAAATCGTGACGATAATGCCGTTGGCGAAGAAAAAAAAACAAGTGGAGCGTCGAAGAGGGCGAGGGGAGGGGCCGTCGAGACAAAACTTTGCTATTCCGGGCAAGTTTTACACGGGATTTCCCAGCTAAGTCCAGTCTATGATCCTTTCACGGGAACTACGTGCTCATACTTCGGCAAAACACCGGCCGCCTCGGCGCAGAGTCGGGCCGAGTCGGGCCGAGTCGAGTCGAGTCGCGGCGCGGTCCGAAATCCTTAAAATGCATGGGAAAGACGTGTCGGGGCTGGCTAAGTGGGCCAGAAGGAAATTCGTCCTCGGAACTTTTCGAGCCACGGTCGGCGAACCGGACAGCGAGATAGAGAGAGAGACAGAGAGAGAGAGAGAGAGAGAGAGAGAGAGACATCGAGAGAGACAGCTTTTGACACGGCAAGACGTTCAACCGGCTTGGAGATCGACGCGTTATGCAACCAACACGTGCGTGCACCGGTATAACGATGCACCCGCCAATGCACAGACACACGGACCCATTTTTCAGGACCAGCTCGCCGGCGATGACTCATCGTGCTGCACTCATTTTTGCGCGCAGTTCGTTCACCCCTTCTTTGCACTTCTCATTCCCTATCGTGCTTGCAGGAACCTCTCACACTGAACGACTAGCGGAAATCTTGAAATTCTACGATGTTCTAAATGTCCGTGACTTTTCTTGTCTTGGAAAGGTTGAAATCTAGTTCGAGCGCGAGTCGAACCCATCACTAGCTGTCGTAAAATCCGATAAATATCGTATCTACTGATCATCATTATTCTAAAACATTAGTCAGAGTCTCGTAATTTCCACTGGTTCTACCAATTACATCATCATGTGATAAAGTAGCGATGGCTCTACACGTCTCCCACTAAAAAGAGACGAGCCGTCACTGCTACAGGAAGTTCGAAGAGAGGAAGGCTCCTCAGGATCATGGTCGATCGAGTCCTCAAAGGTCAAGATCCAGCACGTCTGCCTTGGAGCTCTCCTCGTGCTCCGAAATCCCCCAATTTGAGGGACTTCTCGGGAGCTTCGCGCTAACGAAAATATAGTGTCTCGGCCGTAGGTGGTCGTGGCAGGAAGTAAGATGGCGCGCGGAGCCCCTGCCCGGGGCTCGTCCTTTGTCTTAAGCCCGGCTATATTAATGCGAGGAACATGTTGGCAAGTAGGCTCGCCGAGCCAGGGGTGGCTAGCGGTGGCTAGGCGCGGAAAAGAGGTCCTGCGCCGCGCGGAATACTAAACAGTGGCGCCGAGCATGCCGAATCTTCCTTCGCTAGGGGTCCTAGCCTTTGCATTTTAACTGCCCGGTTTTCGGGTTAGAGGCGCCGCCAATTCCCGACAGGATCAGGCCTCGGACACCTACGCGTGCTCGTTTGACGAGCCGAAGGCTACCTGAAAGTCAACGATACAGTGCTCATTTTAGGTGCCATCTTCTTTGCACGTCTGGATGCAACGTTTCGTTATCCCAGCGCCTTTTATACTCCATTCGTCATCGGCAGTGGGTCAAGAAACGTTTGGGTCTGGCGCAACATTCAGAGGTCCCAAATCGAGAATACAAATGCAAACGTGTGCGTAGAACACAACGCAAATCGACGCACGTGTTTGGGCGATGATCTTTCGCTTTTCTTCGCAAGTGAAAAAAAATAAATTTTTGGAAAATACCACGTTTTTAAAAAACGGACTAAAAAGTATAAAATAATTTTTCATAGTCCTTTTAAATTTAGTGAAAATTTGTGAATGTTTAATAGCTATGAAAATACTTGTAAGATTTCAAACGAAAAACGTGGGCGTAACATGCATCAATTATCTGCATCAATTATCTGCGTCAATTAGAAAGAATATATATGTCTATGGCAAAGACGTACCAAATCGCATGATACAAACGCAAACTTGTGCGACAACAGCAAAGACCTCCGATGAAAGGAGTATGTATAACAAAACGCTGCGTCCAGACGCGCAAAGGAGAACCCATCGTTTCGTGGGACATAAAGTTTGGTTACTGATCAGGACTAGAACAAGCACAGAATTAAGCTCAGAGCATAAATTTCTGAAATCCGATCGGGACTAGACCAGGCTCAGAATTGAGCCCTTAACGAAGCCCAGAATATTGGAAATCGGAGCCCGGAACATTACCGGACTATCGAGCTCCGTCGAAACCCGCGGCTGCCACTTGCCTCGGTCAGTTGAAATTCTCTTTCGACAGCTCGGAACGGAAACGTTCCTTTTTCCCTGCGAACGGCGACGTGCAGTTTCCCCGTTTGACGTCTGACTGGCGGATCTCGCGCGGTGCGGGGGCTGACAGCGTTTATGTCGGGAAGTCGAACCCGGCGTGATTTCCGCAATTTCACCGTTCCCCGGCTATGGCATTTCGCCCGTTTGCCCGACGGGATATGAAAGAGTTCATATAAGATGATCCTCGACTGTCGTTGTCTCCCAGCCTGGGAATCAACACGTGGACCCGCTGATGGATACCTCTAACGCCTCTCCTCCCACAGCCGTAGATGGGATTATCAAGAAGGGATTTGACAATGGTCACTGTAATTTTTACGAGCTTGCGAAATCCCTAGAGAAGTCATTCGAAAGTATATAAGAACTAGACAAGATATTATAATGAAACTTCGCAAGCCTGTTCATGCATATACAATTACAAAGGAAAAATTCTTATCGATCGAAAAATGAAATATAAAATAAAACTATGCTATCGGCTTTTTCAGACGCAAAAATTTTGTCTCTTGATAATGATCCACATAGGGATCGAAACGTTGAGAAATTTAAGTATTTAATTTGCATATTTGTTGTTTCTAAAAGTGATCGAACCTGGCGCCGATAGCATAGTTTTATTTTATATAAAATTACCATAGTTATCAACACGAGACGTCGATACATTTAAGAATTATCATTCGTTGAATAACTTCCACATATTTCGAGATACGATAGTAAAAAAAAATTCTGCATACACTTCGAGCGTCTATAAATAACTATGTAAAGTTTCATAACGATAGCTCACTCAGTTCCCAGAAAGAAATTTCCATAGTGGACCTTCCGAGTAAGAGAATATGCTAAAGGCCCGTTCCCAGTTGCGAGCAACTATCGAGGTATGGATTAGACGTATGGGGAACGCACTCCACTTAGAGGGGAATGTCTTCTGTAATGCGCGGGGTGTTCAGTACATATGTAACTCAGAACGTCGGGTATCGATTGTGTGCGGGTGTGTCTTTGAGTGCGGTCACGTGTCGCTCATAAAGAACCAATTCTCACCTAAACACGCGATATAAATTCAGGATCGGCGGCCCATTCCCGCGGCTGCCTCGTGATTCCGAAACTGGCCAGGATTCAACGTTCTCGTTGGTCAACGACGTCTTCTCCTTCCAGGATCGGAACAGACTACGTGGGTGGATAAGGGAGGACGAGAGAGAGAGAGAGAGGGTGGGAGGGTGCTTGGGAGAGACCGAAACTCGGCGAAATAAAGTATCGTTACCGGCCGAGGTTATGCAAGAAAGAGCATCGACGGTACGGTTCGGCCGCGACGCGAATAACAAACTCGATATTACCCGCGAGCGGCTACGTGACCGAAGATAAAAGGAGACGGAGCGAATGCGAGGCGCGGGCTCGCGTTCGCCTCGTTACGGACCACGGGCGTCCCAGTTCGATGATGGATCGACGGGGAATCCTCCCGAGTCTTTTATTTCCCCGTAGGACCACGGAGCACGCGAGAAAACCGATTTTCACCGTCTAACCGAAACGCCCCGCATAGTTTTTCTCGCGTATCTCCGGCAATCCCGGGGCTATCAAGATTTTTTTTTCGACGACCACGTGCGCGTATCGATGTCGCCCACCCTACGTTTTTTTTTTTTGGGAAATTTTTTGTGGATTGTTTAGACATCGATTTACCATCGTCGGCGTATTGGTTAGATCGCTGGAATTATATTTTGGACGAACATAAGCCGGAGGAAGGGATTATTTTTAGTAAATAGTGATATCGATTTCTGGTTGCGAGGTTAGCGGACGGCTATTTCGACCGGCGTCTTATCAATTAAACAACCGTCCGACTAGATTTGACTGTGTTGTCTTCGGTTGCGATACGATCCTTGCTAATGTAGCTTCGTTTTCTGTCCGCAGAACGATGACCTGGTCTTCGACCAGGATGGCAAGCAGACCCTCGACCAGACACCACTGATCGAGTCGCAGCAACAGGACTCCCTTCTCCACAGGATAAAGAGGGGTTTCTTCGACTTTTTCACTCCTGCGAAATCTACCACAACAACTACCACAACCACCACCACCACCACCACCACCACCGAGCTTCCTCCAGGTAAGAAACCTCTTCCAGACTTCATAGAAAAATCCTCTGGTTCTTGGAAGTCCGGATGAATTAATTGCTGAATTTGAAAAATTGCAGACGAAGAGGAACCCGAAGGAAATGAGGTGCTCGAGAATGTCCCGGTCGAGGTGTTCGACGACAAAAAGCCGAAGTCACCAACGAACCTCGTCAGAGAGACCCGGGAGAGTGCTGAAGAGAACGAGGAAGCTGAAGAGGTCAGTGGCATAGCGCAACGTGCACTCTGAGTGACACGTCTCTCATTGTTCTCTTATTTTTAACAGAACAATGAAATTGGTAATGCCGCGGCGGCTCGTAGGGAGCCAGCGAAGATTGGGAACACCGACGACGAGGACTTGGCAGGGTCTGGGGACATCGAAGGCAGCGCCACGAGTGAAGTTGGTCAACATGGTCCCCCTAACACCGGGAACAATCCTCAGCGAAGTGAGTACCGTCTGTTGTCGACATAGTAGACGAGTCGTGGGAACTTGGAGAGATTCTTCAGGGTCGTTTTGACCTTGACCTAGTACTTGAAGGTGCTAGGGAGACCTTAGTTCAATCCAAGTACTTTGCGACTTGAGGACCTATTAGTTCAATCCAAGCATTTAGTACAATAATGTTTCTATTAGAGCGACAATGCTACGGTTGATGCGACCAAGTTATCCTCCCCAACTTAGTAATCTGATCTCGGCTCGGTATATCGGTGTGAACCACTACAACCGCGACGCGGAGAGTCTGTAGTCTTCGGCACAGTTCAAACGCCCGTGCCACATCATGTTGGGAAAATAAACTTGATCCAGGGATGATCACAACTTGAACTTAAAAAGGGGAAACACACTCTTTTCACATATACTTTATTATATATTAAGGTGCTAATCCTACAACGCCACAGTGTATCCGCGTGATTCATAATATAGTACACGAGCAGTAAACGTACTATCCTTTACGGTGCTAGTGGGACCTATACTTTATCGCGATCCGCTCGGGTCAGCTTCTGCAACTGGACTGACTCTCCGCCCCCGGTTGGGCCCCACCGTCCCTTATACCTGAGCCCTTATACCTAAGCGCAATGGCATCGTTGAGTTCCAACACATCACAATGTATATAACACCAATACTCGTATTTAAATGACGATGAACGTTTCGATAGACGATAGCGTATGGAGAAGAAAGGGACGAAGACCTTGCTTCGAAGGCTCGCCCTTTGCAGATAAAAAGATAGTGCCTGCGCACGGTTTATGCGACCAAATCCCCCGAGGCTGTTGCTCTAACAGAAACATTACTGTACTTTCAATCAAAACCTTGGTGTTGACGGAGGCCCTAATTCCGATCGATGCTTTCAGAGTATTACCGGATAACCTTGACGATCGGAGAGCCGTATCTGCGGGAGTACGCGGACAGAAGTAGTCGCGAGTACAAGGAGCTGAGCGCGAACCTGACGCAAACCTTCGAGGACCTGTTCAATCGTCACCTTCCCGGCGAGACACACTACGCCAACGTCGTTAAGATATCGTGAGTCTCTTTGACAGTCTAGGATCTCTCTCTCTCTCTCTCCGACGTGGACAGACAGTCTAGCAAAGAGAGAGAATCCCCCAGTGACTCAACGGACAGGTGTTCGAGGAATGACGAGACTTTCTGGCCCACAGACCAACCGCGTCGGACAGCTTCACGTCACTGGTGACTCTGGACATCGGCTCGACGTTCACCGACGAGGCGGAGGTGCGCAGCATCATCGAGGAACAGCTGCGGCTGCATTCCTTGGACAACATCCAACTGTACCCCGACGAGTTCTTCATGAGAATATTCCAAGGTAACTTCCTCGCCGTGCCTCGGTTAGGTAAGGATGATCGATTCCCCGTCGGGGGTGTCGAAACTTCGGAATGCTGTAAGATCGATGAACTTCCCAACGGCAGAGATCCGAAAGGAATCCCGAGCCCTCGACGGGCGAATACGGTCCTCTGGATCGTTCTGGTAATTCGGTGTTGCACGCGGAATGCGGAACGTCCGGTAGACATAGTTAGCAAAGAATAGATTGATAGCCGCATCGAGTCTCCTCATCCGTTTGTCCACCGTAGCGACGATCCCTGTTCGATTATTTTATTTCAAGTCCACACATTTATTTTTCTTTCGTTTATGTTACTCCCTGTCGATACTCCAGACGGTAAGGAAATCGAAGAGGAATGCGAACCGTCCACCGAGCTCACCTGTAAGGACGGTGCATGCGTGCCGTTATCGGCCAGGTGCGACGGGATAGCTCAATGCAACGACGCCTCCGATGAAGTCGACTGTCCTGCTACCACGAACAGTGAGTACCCGGAAACGTAACGAACAAGTCCTCTGTACAGAATCCACACCTGATCAACACCGTACATCAGACCCCAAAACAGTTAGCCACCTGGGTGCAGAGCTGGTTGCTGGGGTACAGGTGCGAAACGATGACAGTTTAGTGCATTTGGATGCGCCCTCGTGGCGTCCGGAGAAAGCTCGATGTCCCTAGGAACCAGCTTCCAGCCCCTAACACGTGATTCACCATCCAATCATAGCCACACACTGTTTCTTTGATCTTTTGCGCCATCCACACACGCTTTGCTTGGTCGGTAATAGACCAAGGTCGATAAGTATAATCAGCAAGCCCCACATAGATCCCTATGTAGTAACTGAGGACCCTGAGGAGGAGACCACGGCTAGGGAGGATGAGGACGAGGAGGATGAGGATACCGGCAACGATTTCGATGATGGTACGTCGGAACGCACGGCGACGAACAAGTGTCGCGCCGACGATACGGTGCGTTGTAGCGACGGAAGTCATTACATTTGTTCCGTGCAGCAATGCGACGGCGTGCCGGACTGTAACGACGGCGCTGACGAGATTGGTTGCAACCAGACAGGTACAGGCTCGCCCTGACCCGGCTTAATGTGCCTGTTAGATCGTGCACTCTGTATATATGTATATAGATCGCATGCCATTCTTCATCGTTTACGCTTTTCTTTTCGATCATCGCGAAATTGTCACGATACTAAAAGATCGTTCGATTTCTAGGCTGCAGTGCCGGCGAGTTCGCCTGCGACGTCTCCAGATGCATCCTGGAATCGGAACGATGCAATTTCGTCGAGGACTGCCGAGACGGAAGCGACGAACACGACTGCAACTATCCAGGTAAGTGCGACGCCCCTGTAGTATTGATTTTACCTTCGTTCGAGATGCCAGAAATCTGCTTTTGCGAGCTGTGTTACCGACTGCGCGAGTCGACGTTCGATCAGTAAGGACGAAAAGTCACTAGAAAGTGTAAAAAATTACTAGAAAAGTGATAAAGTCACTAGACGACAGCAGTGCTCTGTCGGTAAACAGAGCCGGTAACTGTAGGTCGCCTCTGTTGGTACAATTACCTTTCGAGATTCCCCTAGACACATTCCACTGGTAAAACAGCGGTTTACCTACGCGCAATATCGATCCTATTCCGTTTGATGGAGCCGAGACATGACCGGACGTCGCCACCACCCCCAACTTCCGGTCCCCGACGCTCGAAGCTCTAATTAAAAGCCGTTCCGTCGTTGTCTCGTCGGAGGGGCTTCGAGCAGCCTCGAAGACGAGCGGGAACGTGCCGATTTTTCTGGCGGAAAGAGGGTCAGGTGGACGTCGCCCAGGATGTGCCTGGTGAATATTCAAACCTCGAGAGCCGTCTCCCTTCGCCCTTCTGTTTCGCCACGACGTTTTTTACCGCTCTAGACGCCATCCAGCTTCGAGTGGAGGTTGAGACGACGGAAGTTCGAACGTCGTCGCGCCCACACGTCTTCCAGCCTGACGGATTGGAAGACATCGGGGTCCTCCTACAAGCTGAACACGATTTTTTGGCGGTGCTTCGTCATCCTATGACCGCGGTTTCGTCAGAAAAAAAAAAAAATTAACGCGAATCGCAGGGAACATAATTTTGTACCCAGACACACGTGCGACTTTAGTGGATCCGTCAACCACCCACAAGCGACATTAGGCATTCAGATTTCGGTCGGGGACTCTTCCCAACCATCTGGATGCTTCGCGAATGCCAGCCACCTACGTAGCGAATTAGGAATGTAGATTACGCGTGTTTCCTCCGGAGGCCCGGAGGATACGTCCGCGATAATGGTTCCGCGAACCGCTACGCAGCCACCTCTTCCCCGCCCCGCATTCCTCGACAATCGGCAATCACCGTCGGCCACTTGGAATTTTTCGCTCATTCCGCGGAGCCGGGCACAGGTTCTCTCTTTAACCTACTTACCGCTGACGAGCTCATTGTTCTACTAATCGGCGCGGAACCAAATGGGAAAAATACACGTGACAAGTGGCTTCTACTAGCAATGGCCGCGTCACGTCGCGCGCTAGCCGCACGCCTGTCGGTGTCGGTGTTCTTTGATTGCCAGCGTCGCATTCCGAGAGATCGATGACGCAAATAGGCTGACCTATTCACTGGGATCTGTGATGCCTCTTGCTTTGATCATCGGCCTCTTCGGGGACACGGCTTTCGCTTCTTTCCCCTCCTGGTGATCTCAGAATCCAAATTTCTTGGCTCATCGAAGCAGCTTCGGGATCTATCCTTCGACTTAGGCTCTGATAGAAAATCCTAGCAGATCTGGAAAATTCTGGGTCTCGCGAGCACCTTAGGGTTTATCCACCGTGTCCTACGCTGGTTTTCCGCCTAGCACCGGCAACAGGAAGCTAGAGAGGAGGCGGGGGTGGGCAGGGACAGGCGAACGTCCCGTATAAATATCCGCAGACACGCAGAGCCCGGCTGGAAAGCGCGTTTACCTGCTTCCAGTAATCGCGATGTGCATGCTTAATCAATATTCAAGTATTCAGCCGCGAGCGAGGCACAGGGGGACGATCCACGGTGTGCCCCCCTGGCTCCCCTCTACGCCCGTCCTCAGCCACCGAGCTCTCATCACTAGCGATGGGTATTCAATTCCCTCCGCTGCGAGTTTTCAAGCAATGGGCGTCTGGAGACGCTCGAGGACCGCGTCTTCGGGTAAACGAGGATATTGTTGGGCGAACAGGTAGGGGTTACCGGTGACCTGGATCTTCCAGAGTCGTCCGAGGTCCGAGCAACACTGAGGGTCCATTGGTTTCGTCGGTTGTTTCAATTTCGAGGAGCTGCGGGCCTCGGAGGGACCAACCCCCAGTTTCATTTTTACCCGAAGGGGTTTCTCTAGACCTTTAGGGTGACTAGATGTCTTCTAGACACCTCCAGTGTTTAGGAGACCCTGCCAGTCATAGAACCTTCAAGCTCCTCGAATTCCTAGGGCCACTAGACCGACATGGTTACGCTTGCCGCATGCTCCAAGTGCCTTGAGTCCATCGCTACTCATTACACCCCCGCACACCCCCGCTCGGTATTTCTTCAGGTTGGGAATGCGCATAACCACTTTCGTGTCCCTCGGTTGCTTCCGCGATATGCCAGCTCGGACGGGGACAATTATGAGTCCTGGCGGGCCGAGGGGCCGCAGGAACAGGGCTAGGGAACAAGGGGTGGTGGGTGAGTTACGTTAGGGTAGTCGGCGGCGGCACGCTAGGCACCGCCACGACAAACGTCAACCCCCAATGTCCCGGAACATTATTCAGGTGCGTCCTCTTAGCCCGTCTACGGGGTGGCTGAGAATCACCCCCGTCATTGAATCTATAGGATAACAATATTTAAGGGTGTCAAAAATTAATAACATCCTCCACGTGTTCTACGCGTTGAGATACTACTTTTTGTGGCTGGTTATTGTCCGTGGGAATTTTGTGTACGGTCGACAGGGTGACTGAACATTATCCCCATCGTTTTAATAATTTTATATAATAATAAGAGAAACGTGAGATTGTCAGAAATTAATTTGATCATCTGCTGAGTTCTCTGCGCACTCAACGAATGAAGAATAAATATTTTTTGATGTTTCCGTGATCAGTGTTTGCTAACCACCCCATGTAGAAGCCCCGGTTAAACGTCCCCGCAATATGGTGGCCGCTTAACCGGGATAAATATCAGAACGACGCAGCCGGGTTGAAATTCGAGCACGTAAGCCCGTGGTTCACAGGTTGCCCCTAATTTCTCCGCGGTAAAGGACGCGCAGCGATTTCTCTTCCGGCGATCATCAGCAATTTTTATTCCCCGTGTCACGGTCCGCCGGTTCATCGGGTGTATTTCCACGGCTGTTTATACAGGAGCCATGCAGTCGATCATTTTTTTTCCCTCCCCGCAGCGAAAACACTGTCTATTGACAAAATAACCATATGCAAATCCGTCGCAAGTCACCCACCCGACTCCGAGACCCACCCCCTTCGATTCATCGTTCGTTACGTGAAACTCTGTCGCGTGATTTTTCTTAATTGCTGGTCACCGGATAACTGGGTCTTAGGAAATGATAAGTATTTGTACCCAACCACTTTTCACGATCGGCGGGTGAGAACAACCCTTAAAGTTTAGCGGCGGGATATTATCTCGTGGAATATCTCGGAAAGTAAAGCAGTCGGAACATTGTAACAAAATTATGCACTTTTAAACCGGGAGAATTGCGTTTGCTTGAATAAATTAAAAATTTAACATAAATCTTGAGGAATGAAATATTGTTTGAATTTTGACGGTGATTCGCGCATGGATATTCTAGGGGAAGATAGAATTAAAAGAGAATCTACATTTTTATAGTGCTTGCGTAATTATTACACCTCCCGCTTCATTAAAACAGAAATTTATTTAACAACCAACCACTAAATTGCCAGCGAAATCGTCCCAAAATTCGAAAATAGTGAAACTCACCCCTCCACTATCAAACGCGCTCGGGTCTCGCGTGTTTCTTAATCGTCGGTTCGTTCAACTTCTTGTACGGACAGGTATCTCCTAGTTATTTATGTCGGAACATGTTTTTTTTTATCGCGGAGACATTTTTTTACCGGTGTTTCAACCCCCGAATGCCAATATCTATCTACGGAGGGGTATTTCTCCGATTGTCAGAGCAGATTCGTAGAGAGTGGTGTATTTTTAGGCTCGGTCGGCGAAGTAGAACGCCGTTGAATAATTCCCGATTGGTCGCGGGCGAGACTCCATGAAATTAGCCATCGTACTTCCACTCCTAAGTTTCCACGGTGGGTTAGGGGGTGCGAGTAGGCTCGCGCGCGCACCTTGCGCTCTCGTTTCGTAAATAATTAACATTGCGGATAATGGGTCGGCGGCCGCGGTCACCCAGACATCGGATAACGTTATCAAACTGCAACCCCCGTGACGAGGGGCCTTCCTACGGGGGTGGCCACCCCTACGTTTCACTTTGTAGCTGAGGGCTGTATAATCAGAAAATGCACCGCTCTGCATAAAGATCGCAACCTCGTAAAACATTCGCCTGAGTTTCAATACTGTTGCCGTAGACAACCGACTGATCGTTTCAACCCTTCGACGGGGTAATTCAGGGTTGAACTTCACATTCGTAATTTCTCCAGTACGTTGAGAAATCTTAATAGCTGATACTATTGCTCTATAATAATTTCTATTCCAAAATGAATCACCGCGGAAATTATTTAAGGGTGGTTATCGATTTTTGAAAATTTACCAATATCTCCTGCCATTCTTGTAAATATTGCCAAGGAGTTTGTGAATGCCGGCCAAGTTTTTCTTGAGTGGTTATTGATCCGTGTTAAAAATTTCCCGGATATTCTCTTCGACAGTGACAAGTGCAAACATGCAAGGAAAGTTTCAAATTGGAAATTGATCTGAATGTACCTACACTGTGAACTTAATATTGTAAGAGAATTTATCCGTTCTCCACCAGAATAGTCAACATGTCTTTAAATATTTCTTCGATTCGTCTTTGCTATCACGGACCCTGTCATCAGGTGTCTATTTCAACACTTACTCCCTGTTTCGTTTCAACACCCTCTCCGCCATCGTCATGATCAATCTCTCTATAAAAAATCACATGGCTACCAAAAATATAATCGAACAATATCTGGTCAAACTTTCGGTCTGCAAGCTTTAAAAAACCGCCTACATTCATTCTTTCTGGATCAACCCGTGCCATCTCAAAACCCATCCCTTTCATCCCCTCCACTGTTTCGAAGTCCAACCCACTGAAAATTTGAAAAATGGGAGTGTACACGTTTCGCAACATGCTTCTTCGTCGCAGGATTGAACTTCGCGCAGACTCAGTTAGGGGTGTGGGCAGAAGGCACGGGGGTCGCACCGAGGGGGTTGGAATCGTAATTCTGCGGGCTCGCGTTCGTATCGTCGTAAATTACAAAAAAGCTCGGCTCGGATTGTTCCCGCGGAATAACCGTGAGGGTTTCGCCCTGGTGATGCACCCAACCGCAACCATAACCGCGGCGGGGGTGAGAAAGAGAGAGGGAGAGGGAGAGAGAGAGAGAGAGAGAGAGAGAGACGGGGGTTGGTCTGGTGTGTCGCGTAGTTCGTTCGTTATCCCGGGAACCCCTTAAGTGTGGCAGCGGGGCAACGGTAACGCCTACCAATCTGCACCGCGACGAACCTCCCTGCACCCGTCTGCACCACCGTTAGCCCCCTCTCCCTGTTCAATCCCTCGCGACACCGGCTTAATTCCGACCGGGCGAGAAATGAAGCTTAAACCCGAAAATGAATTCTAAAAAGCCCTGGCTGATGAAAGGGTGGCCCGCGGTTCAACCTCCACCCCCTTCAACAGCAACAACCCCCAACTCCCGCATTTTCGAACAGATTGCCCGTGGTATCGTAAATCTGGCGAGTCGCGGATGGATCGTAATTGCGACACGCTCCCCGACGATAAATCCACGGCCCGTTTCCGGTCTCTCTCCTTTTTTATCCGCACCCCAACACCCGCGCAACCCCCTCCGGCTACCCCTAGATGCTCGTTCCGCGATTAACAGCCCCTACTCGACTTTCTCCCTCGGTTGTGGTCAAGGGAACAGACACCGAGCAGTCTAACCTGCGGTTTTCGAGGGTGCGTCGCGTTCGCGCCGAGGGGATGCTATTGGAAAATTACACGAGGTGGATGGAAACCAGTATTGTAAAAGTGAGGGATGGTACTTCTTCTAAAAGAGTTGGAATTTGTTTAGGAACATATCATTTGTCTCTGTGAAATTGTTTCCGATCTAAATAGCCAATTTTTGCTATTTTCACCCCTCGGATAATAGAACAAGAAATTAACATCGCCGCATCCTCTTTCAGAAAATCGTATTTCTGAACAGCAGGGCATTATAATTAGCTGTTGCTGAGAAGGGACATGGAGCATGATCTCTAATTTAAATTCGATCAGTTTTTCCGGTGGGTTTGCCACCCTCATAATGCAAAGTTTCACGGCGAAAAGATAATGCAAGGTGACCCCGGGCTCGTGTTTAACAGCTTACAGCGTGTCCACGGCCGAAGACGAACTTCCGAAGAAGTCCATTAGTATGAAAATGTGATATAAGACAGGTTTGAATAAACATACGACCCGGTGCCACCCCACGCACCCGCCTCACCCTCACCAGCCGCGCCTGTCGTCCCGGAGAACGACGTGCAACAGCTTTTTCCGCGGGCAGCCGGTCTGGCACAGCCGTCATATCCCAGCACGAACCACGATTCTGAACTTATTTTATTTAAAGTTTTATAATCCGCCCGACCGAACGTGAAAGCACCCTTCCGACCACCCTCGTTCTGCCCATCCCCCCCCCCCACCCCACAGTCACGGTTTACGATGGCTTGCGGACGATTCTTCGGCCCCGTTCCCTCGAAATTGCGAGGATCTCGGGGACGTGGGATATTGAAAAGATTTGCACGCGATACGGGCTCGTAGGACTTTTACAACGGGAGCGAAGGGGGTGGATTCTGATTTCTAATATTTAATGATATTTCAAATCATTACTTTACCACAGCATAAATTATCTCTGCTTTCATCATCGTCTAAACCACCCCCAACAATATCAACAAATCAAAACTCGTTCCAAACAGTCCCGGAACCATTTCAAAGATGAAAACCGATTAAACTCACCATGACTCAATCCCTTTTCCCAGTTCACTTGAAACTACGGTCGAGAAGGGGGCAAATAATATCAAGAAGTGTTTGGAACGACCTCAGAAGTGTCGGAAGAGCTCCGGAATGATCGTCCGCAGTCTGGGGAATCTTGTTTTCATGAAAATTGCAGACGGGTGTTAGGCGGAGGGGGTGGTGGCGAAGAGAGGTTGGGCGGAATCCGTGGAGGATTTAGGCCGCGATAAAACCTGCCGGCCACTCGGAATAATCGAAGAGTTTTCAATTTTCCTGGCGGTTTGGCCCTCTCGCTGTTCGGTTCTCCGACGGGAGCCGAGCGACGCCGACGAGCTGGAGCGCGGCAAACGCCTGACGTCGCGACGCCTGATATTCCCATTACGCCACGGAGAGCCGCGGTACCTGCAACACCTCCCACGCTCCTCTCGACAGTTACTCGCTCGAAACAACGCGGTTCGGTCGACCGCTCTCGGCCGCTGATCCGATACCGATTCGATCGCGAGTTCACTGATTTTCCACGTCGCGAACTATTATTCCGTCGTTATAGTTGTCGTCGTCGTCTGGCTGGTACAGTGATTTTTTTCCCTGCGTAACACGAGCGGAATGTACTGGCCGGATTTTTATAAATAAAAGCACGTAGTTTGATCGTAGACTCGCTTTGTTTTTAACTTAATTAGGGGTTGTTTAATGGGTGATATTCGTTTTTTAGGATTTTCTGATATCTATACGTGGCAGGGGTTCATGAGTTGGCCTTTTCTCGAGAAGATTTTGTGTGCACTAGTGTTGAGTACTAACTCATTTGTTGAGTACTCACCAGTAGTACAGCGTGTACTTAATAGGTTGCCATTGAGAGGTCTAAATCGCACGAGACTTAATCTTGAGAAAGACCTCGAGACTTCATCAAAGATTTAACCAGAAATAAAACCAGTATGAACTCCATGTTAGACTTATCTCTACGGACTCGAGACTTAATCCAAGACTTAGAAAGGCTACAAAAAAATTTCATTTGCACTTTGTCACTCGTTGAACGTTATGTAGATATTGCGATACTAGTCTAAATGTGATGGACTTACTGTTAGACTCACTTTTACTGATTTCAGACTTAATCCAAGGCTTCGAAAGGCCACAAAAAATTTTCATTCGCACTTTATCGTTTACGGGTCTGGAGATTTAATGAGAGACTTAGAAAGGCTACATAAAAATATCTTTTGGACACTGTAGAGTTTGGGGTTTGTAGAATTTCAGGATCGATACAGATAAGAGGCATGTTAAATCGCCCCTTCCTTCCAGATTTCCCACAAGGCTTGTCGTCGCGGTCGTTTATTCGTAAGTTTCGGGTGATACGAACGAAAACGGTGAATCCCCTCGGCCGGTGCCCGATCACGGAGCAAAATCCTTGGCACCTGGCTGCCGCCAGTGTGTCCACAAATCCTTCCCGCCGCTTCCAGACCGAGGAACGCCTGTTGCGTTTCGAGAACTCCCGCGTAATCCCCTGGATCGTTCATAGATCCCTGCATCGACATCTCCCCAAAAACTGTGGCATAATTCACGAAATTAATCAGTTTCTTATGATGCGAATCTTATGGAAAAATGAAGAGAAGAAAGTTTTTCCTAGAGGATTTCACGTGGTCCTTTTTAATATAGAAATGTAGAGAATAGAATAAAATGCACGTAGCGGAGGTATCGAGTTTCATTGAGTATATTCATGACAGTTTTCATGACAATTTTTATCGCCGATCGCAAATCGCGATTAGAGAGATGCGCTGCGCGCAACCCGTTTTTATAGAGTTCGTGGGAAATATTGCTGGCATTAAACAATCGTTTTCTGCTAACGGAGTGCGTACCTCTGTTTATCAAGGTTACTGGATATGTTTTTGAATTTGCGTTTTCTTAATGTTTCATCGTCATTACAACAATTTTGAGAATTGTTAGAGATTTGTAAATTACCACGTAGGGACCATTACCATGACTCCAAAAGGCTCCGTAAAAATTATGATCCTCAAAAAATCCTCAGGCTAACGATTATCATAATAGGACCATTTTAATAAGACTTATTAAAAATTACGATTTTCTTGATCAATCCTCAAGAAAAAATAAATACCGATCTAGGGTTAATTTAACGTCATAAACGTTACGATAGTCTAAAAGAAATCCTATAATAATATCCAAAATAGTAGGAATATTTGAACGGCCCAGAAAAATCGTAATCAGCTTCCTCAATTCGCCAACAGCCAATGTCGTAGACGGTTTTAAATCGATTAGACAGCTGTTGTCCGTAGATCCGCGATCTGAAATCTGTTGGGGAGGGGCGATGAAGGGTTCACAGGGTTCCCAGGGTGTCAGTAACCGGTGGTCTTCTGTGAAAATCCTCGGTCGTGTCGGCACGGCAGTTGAACGAGAAAACCACCGTGGAAGGTGGGTCGCGGCCGTGTCGGCGTCGACGTAGCCGGGGAGGAAAAAAATCTAAAGCAGCTTAGTACCTCCTACCACGCTTCCCTTGTTGACAGCGGAGGTGGGGTGGCCCGTTCTTCGTTCGGTTCATGGTGACTACTAGATTGCCAGTCTGTCAGGCTCAGGCAACGCGGTATCTACTTCGAGCTCTCTTTCACGCGCTGTGTGTTCCTTCCGCATATCTCCGCGATCTCTTCAGGTACGCGCTCCCATGTGCTCTCTTCCTCGGCCAGATTCCGCTCGCGATTTTCCATCGAAAATCTCCAAATCTGCCTATTTTTCAACACGTCCGCGGAGTGATTTCCCCGATTTTTATCACGCCTCGATCGCGACGGGGATCCATGGAGAACGCGTGGAGAACGCTACACCACGAAGCGATGAAAAATATTCCGGTCTGTGACGCGCTGCAATTTTCTCAGATCTTTTAATCCTCATTTACCGATCGTTGCGGAGAGCTCAACTACCGTGTGATCGTGGATTAATTTTAATTTTTTGAATCGACTAGAAATTTTATTGAGGAAAATTGATGAGCTCGTTTTAATCGAATTCTTGTGTTTGATTGATTCTGTGAATAAAAATTATATCAATTTTGCATAGTATTGAGCTTTTGTTGAGAGTGAACGTGTTTGGAGGTTTGCGTTTTGTTGATTTGGAGTGATTTTTCCAGAACCAGTGATAGTATTTGTTTCACAGTAGCGTGGCCGTGAATCACGGTCTATGCACTTCTCAGATTAATATGAATTCATTTCTATTTTAAGAATGATGTAATATTTGCCACCGCACCGGTACGGTTGTATTGTGACGCGTGCAATTTAGATAAGGACACTGTCTTGCAATAATTTCCAGGCTGTCACTTTTGTAATCGCGACATGCAATTCGCTTTAGTTGCTCGAAGGTTCTCCGAGTCGTTCGAACTTGTTTCGTCGGAATCTGATTAGCGATTAAGTCATGCAAGTTACACATTCTCTAATCAACACATTCTGTGTAGTTGCACTTTGGACCTCGGTTTTCAGAATTCCGGAATAGCGACTTCCAGACAAATCTAGGATCTTAGCTAATGGAGCTTTATCATAAGCTCTTGATCTTTCAGAATTCAGAAAAGATTACAACTCAAAAGGACCTCAGTTTACAGAATTCAGAACGTAAGCTTCACAATTCAGATTTAGGACCCTACTTTGAGAGTTTGAATTGCAAGCTCCACAACTCAGATTTTTTTCAATTCAGATTTAGGACCTTATCTCTGCGAATTCAGACTATAAGCTCCAACAGTCAGAATTTGGACGTCGTCTATCAGTGCTAAGATTACAAGATCCATGATTCAGATTTAGGACCCCGCATTTTTCAATTCAGATTTAGGACCTTATCTCTGCGAATTCAGACTGCAAGTTCCATCAGACAGAATTTAGACCTCGTTTGTCAATGCTAAGATCACAAGATCCACAATTCAGATTTAGTATTCTAGCTTTCGGAACTTGGCTTGCAAGCTCCACAATTCAGAAGTAGACCTCAGCTTTCAGAATTCGCACCACATACTTTGCAGTTCAGATTTAAGACCCTTATCAGAACTAGGTCCGAAACATTCAGAATTAAGAATCTAGCTTTACATGGTAGGACCCTACTTTGCAGAATTCGGACCTTAGTTTCAGAGATTTCAAAGCTCCGAAGTTGAAGCATCGACATTTTATTTAATGCCGTAAGTCGGGGATCGTCGGTATGGAGAATTCTGGAATCGGGGGAAGCTTCTCGAGTCGCGGGTGGATCTAGGGGAGAACGATCGGTTTCCGAAGGTGGTCGAGTGCTTCCGGCGCGGAACAGGAGTCGGAGCGGAGCGGATTCAAAGCGCGTTTGGTCCGCTGTTCCGCTCGGCGCGGCGTCCTGAGGTCTTTGTCTGTTGGTCGCCGGTGACACCGGTGCGGACGTTTAAATTGGACGCCGACGTAGCGTGCACATGCGAGTCTTTCTCTCTCTCGCTCTTGCTGCTCTCTGTAGAAAGAAAAGAGAGATCGATACGGAAAAACGGCACAGCACGGCGCGGCGGGAAACAGAGGGAAAACGCGCGCGCGACGGTGTGTGCATCAAACGCGGTCGCGGCTTTCAGAAAATAATTAAAAATAATTGAAAAACACAGCGTGTCGCCGTGGCTCGCTCCGCCACCGGCTATTGTGACCCCTCCGCTGCACAATTTTCTTGCCTTCTATCCGCTCCCCGCTCCCCTCTCGCTTTCTCTCGCTCTCCTCTCTTATTCACTCCCGCCAATTCTCCCTTGAACCGTTTTTTTTCTGGTTCTCCGCAATTCGTAATCCAACGAGACAAAAGCCAAATCGCTGCGTGTAAATACGCCCGCGAGCCTCCGGTGTAGCCAACGCGTTGAATAAACCGATCGACCTCCCTCCGACTCCTCAACGTTACCACGGTACTACCTCGATGCTAGTCCATCGCGAGTTTCTTACCGGGGGTCGTAAATCTTGAAGACTTTAAGGCTTTCGGACCGTCAGGTATTCTTAAAGTCTGTTTACAGCAGTGCCTCGATACTTGTTCAAAGCCCCACCCTCGGTCACATCGATTTAGAGTTTGTTCACTTAAGGCAATGTACGTTCTCCTATATTAAATAACGTAATCCATGGATCCCTGTGTAAAGTAATACAGTATACCCTCGATACTTGATCGTCAACCGAAAACAGTGATAAACCTCCTCCAAAATTGTTCAGAGTCCCATAATCAGCGTTCAGATATTTTTTTAAAGAGTTGATCTAGTATCGAACCGGTACCGTACTTTTTCCGGGGGAAATCGCTGCGCGAACAAGAGGTTGGCAATCGATTAATCGGTGTGATTTAGTCGAGGGATTCTTCTTCCGTGTTCTGCGTTCCTGTGAACCCGGATCGAAGGCTCGCGAGACCTCACGAAAAAAAAAGACGAGAGACACTACTGTGTCTCTCTTTCTCGCTCGCTCGCTCGCTCGAAATCGACCACGACAAATGCGACGCCGGTGAACGGGCCTCGAAAGTGAAATGGGACACCCGGCGAGGAGATTCCTCGTGATCCTTGTGCTCCTGCTCGCGTTGGCACAGTTATGTCCTGCCCAGAGGGACGGCAGAATAAATCGGCAGCGGAACAGAGGTAAATGTCCAGCATTCTATCACGTTATTTATTCATTATCCATCGCCCACTCTTAATTAACACGTCGTCATGAATAGAAGATCGACCAGTCATAATTAGCACGCTGTCATGAATAGAGAATGTTCTCTTACCAATTTTATTATGGTCGTGCGAAACGAACATCTACAAGAACAATCTTCTTATGGAATCACTGGCTGAAAATAATTCTTGACTTTCTATCTGGCAATCTTTTTAGTACGTTTCAACTTTATTTTTCTTTTTTTATGGAGAATCAGTAATTGCGGTTTGACGAAGCGTGACGAGGTTTGTCGAAATTTGACAAAGTTTGACGACGATATTCGCGACGCGTTAAATAATGCGGAAAGCGATCCGGCTTACGGAACCGGTATCAACAAGGACTTTGATCATCCCCGATGAGTTAAATATTGTAAATACTCGGTACGGTTGAAAAGAGACTCCGTGGGTTTTCCGTGGCGGGCGGACGGAATAGCACGAGGATTAACTCGACGCGGACCAGAGAGCCGCCGGGAAAACTGTGCGGCCCGCGTTCATTTTCAAGCGAATTTCAATGTAAGTCTCCGAGGTGTCACGTCGGTGGCGAAACAATTACCTGCACGCGTGCCAGCGCGTCAAATTTTCCCGTTCTGTTCGCCCGGCGATTGTTTCCACGTCGGGGTTAACACCGCGGGGAGATTAACGCCTTGAATCCGGTCGAGTCGCGGATCCCCATCCGCGAGAATTCGTTCATTGTTCCGAGTCGATGTCGAGGACGTTCGATCGGTCTGACGGATGCAGCTTATCGCGATTTTCGATGGACCTAACTCGTCCGTAACTGTACAGGATCATTTATAGAGACGCGTCAGATACGTAAATTGGTTCTCCTATCGTGTGCTCAAATTTACTTTCGTTCATAAATTCACTCCTCTGGACTAAACTTGGGCTAATTCGTGTCCTAATTCGGATGAAACTCAGGTCCTAACTTGGATCTCAATCGGGTCCTAACTCTGGCTCTAATTTCGATACTAAATAGGATCAATGCAGTTCCTAAATTTGATCCTAATTTGAACCTAACCAGGTACTAAAGGTTGCAAAATTATAAAACGTTCTAGTTCGGTTCTAATTCGAGATATTTTTACCAGCTATTCATTGTAATCGATCAGGGAGTAAGTATATTTTTGAGTTTCAGTGTTGGTCCGTGTCTTGGTTTCCCGTAGTGCGCGTTTGGGGGGTTTCTCTCTTTTCCTGTGTTTCCGCGTTTTTTTCATCCGCCCTTTCTCGCGGGTCCGGCCGGCATACTCACGTTTAATTGCATGATGCCGGGGCCGGCGATGTATTTTCAGGGTAAACCGTGGTGCTGTTTCTCTTGCTAAAAAATAGCATAGCGTAGCGGCGCGAGAGGCGGAAAAAGGAGACAGAAGGGAAGAGGAGAAGGAGGAACCGGGCACAGGGTTGGGTAGTGGCTAAGGGGCGGGGGCGAGGGGGGCGAGCACACGCGCGCGCGCCACCGAGTCCTTTTAGTCTGGCGGCCCGTGAATATCATTTTCAGGGATGAAACAATCGTTGCTTCCCGCTTAAAGGTCATGCATTATGTCTATTTACGGGGCGAGTTTCGTTGCGTGCCCGCCGCTTGCCTTCCTAGCCGGAGACCAATTGTCCGCGCTCTAAATTCTCGTTAACCGAAACAAATTCGAGATACGTGCGCCGAAAAACAACGTTGGATTAAATTAAGGATCGTCCGCTCTCGCACGGACGGATCGCACATCCAACTTCATACCTGACTCGAAAGCTTTATGCTTCCGGGGCCCCTCTAATCGAGAAATCGAAAGAGTTTTCAAACCACCCCCAGACCCTACAAATTCGTCTCGATCAAGAGCTAACCGAAGCAGACCGTCTAGAAAATAATTGTGTATCGTTCCTCCGAGTGAAAGTCGACCCTTTTCGACTTCCGGAACCACTTAAACGCGTGTTATTTCCGGCCAGTCCCGAGTCATCGGACTGCATCCGGGTGCATTCTCTAATTCCGGTTAATCCTAGCGTCGCACTAATGGAGACCTAGTAAAAAAAATAGTGAGAGCGATAGATAGCGGCCATTAGTCACGGATTACACGGTTGGCGGAGCTTTCTTTCCGTGTATTCTTTACGAGCGGCCCGAAATAGAGACGGTCAGACGACAGAAGCTTGACTATAAATAATCGAACCGTTCGACAGGCGCATGATTCTGTCATCGTGCGGAGGCAGTAGCGGGAAGCTGCACTTACTCCCGCAGACTTTTGCCGTCGGCTGTAAAATGCATGCAATATAAAAGTGGCCGCCCGCGGTCGGGGTTTCAACCCCTTTTACCCACCCTTTGCCACCCCGCGGCCCGAAAAGAGTTCGCGGATAGCGAGCGTATGCAGCCGAAAAAGCGTTTTCAAGGCGAGCACACCCTCGAGAAACGGCGAAGGGGTAGCGGAATCATCCCTTGTAAGGGGATGAGCGGCGGCTGGAGGGTGGTGGAACCGAGTTAGAGCAACCGAAGGAGGCGCGGGACAAAGTTACAACCGGGAGAAAGGGAGGAACAGGAACTGATAATAAACTTGGGGGTGAACACGGCCGTGAGAGAAAAATTAGAGGGGTGAGAATGGCTGCGCGGAGTCAACAGAGGGATGGGATTGTCTACGAGACGTAGGAAAACGTAGGAATACAGTCGAAAGGGTGGAAAGGTCTGCAGAGAATTATTCGAGGGACTCGTTTAGAATTAATTTGAAAAGTGAAGGGGTGATTAGCGGGTCGATTATTGGGGATGAAATCTTCTAATTGGGTGCAGAGGCATTTGCGAATAGGGTGAATGTTGGAAAGTAGTCCAAGTATTAGAGAAGTATTAGAGAACGTGGAAATATATTAATTTAGAAATTGAAGGGGGGGATTACGTTGAGTTAAATTTAATTAAACATTAATTTCAGAGATACCCGACACCGTCAGGGGTGTACAAAATTAAAATAAATTCCTGCAAGGGGACGTAACGGAATTCACGAGGGATGTATAGCAAATAGGGTGCAAGTAGGTGAAACAGAAGCCTGCGGAGGGAAATGCTGTCCGGGATGGGAATGAAAATGCGGAAACCTTGAAATCGGACACCGCAGAAATAAATAAAAATTCATCTGGCTCCGGGAACAAACGGGAAAGACATCGGGGATGGGATACCTAATATGGGATGGAAGTTACCACGGGTGTAGGGGATGAGATCGTCGGCGAAGAAAGCGGTGTTGTACACGAAACGAGTGAAATAGCCGCGCGGAGCTTGAAATAGGTTTATAACAGGCCGGAACGGTGAGTTCGTTATTATTTATTAATACGTTTACGATTGCGCGGTAAAGTAGTAGGCTCTGGATGTTTCCGGGGGTGGGAACGACGTGCCTAATGGCCGGGGAGCCAGGGAACTTTCACAACCGGCGTTAACGACCGACTGCGTTTACGCGTTTGCTCCTACCTTCTTGGCGGGAAATCACCCCCACCACGCTCGTAAGGGTTGCTGCCCTCTTTAATCCGATTTGTCTCGACCGATTTCTCTCTGTTACGTGATCGACCGCCGTTTCGTACCTTGCGCTGGTCAGCTGGTCCAATTCGAGGTTTCCCTTAATTATTTATGGGGGTTGAATATGTCTTAGGGTATGAGAAATTATATTTTGCCCAGACGACAATCTCATTTCACCCTTGACCGCTTTATAGCCCACTTCCACCATGTTCTTCTTATTAACATACCCCAATTATTGTTCGACCCCAACCTGGACCCTAACCTCCACCCTATTCGGAGCCCTAACTTGGGCCCATCTCAAGCCCAACTTCGGCCTCCTTTGATACCAAAACTTGTGCACCTCTCAGCTCCAGCTTGGAAATCGAAACGGTTCCAAGGTGTATAGAATTTCCAGATGACAATCTCCTTTTTTTACACCCATCAGTTTTCCACTCCTGCCCAGGGGATGAAAGGTGAATCGAGGAGAATTTACGACGGCCGTTAACGGCCCGATTTCGCGAACCTGTCTGAATGCCGTGGATCAACGATACCAACTTTGGAATGATAATCAGCACTCATCAATATTATCCTGGATGTCCATGTCACCGTGACAGCTCCGTTAATATTCAGTTGTCGAGGTCCCACTTTTCATTATCCATTGATTTCCTTGATGTTGATCAATAATTTATCTTGTCATTTATAATCCAGCGGTGTTTGTTGTCGATTGGACGTCTTCTTGATTCTATTTCCAATCTTGATTTCGTTTCATCCTTCACACTGAAAATAGTTTAATTCAGAGACCCGTCTCACCGTATCAAAAATTCGTGTAACGTTATAATTGCCGTCTGGTTGATTCTAAAAATTTAACCAAGCTCGAATCGGCGAATATTGTCGGGGGTGGTTAGTTGCCTCTCAGACGGCAAAACCGGACACAGTTTTTCTCTCTGTTTCGCGGCAGCTGGCCAGTAAATCGGGCGATTCGAAAATCGCGTGGTAAAACATTGCCCGAACCCTTTTTTCTCGGTTCCACCCCCGCGCAGACGTTTCCCTCAACCCCTTCCCGCGAGGCGATCCTTTCTTGTTCCTCCGCGGGCGGATGAGGGAATCTGGGTTACTGGAATAATTAAGGTAGAATGATCGTTTTTATTAGCTCGTAAATTTTTTAAATTCCTGTTGAAAAAGAGGGGGCGGCTCTCGCCCTCCCTTCGTCGAAGGGGTAGTGTGGTGGTTGTGTTAACGGTGGTCGATTTAACGATTAGAATGATGGCGTCCCGGATCATCTTTCCCGGCGGAACGGTTATCCCATCGTCTCTTATACTGTTTAGCATAGCTAGTCGTGGTCGTTAGCGGCGATGATTTCCCTCCGAGCGAAACTTCCCTCCGAGGAAGGAGAAAAGATTCACGCTGCCCCGGAATAATTAAAACGCGAACGGAAGGAATCCGGTTAAATCAAATGGCGGGAATAGTCCCTACCAACCCCCTTCCCCTCTGTTGCATCGGGCGCGAAAACATTCCTAAGGTTGACGAACCTGCTAATCTATTAATCGTTAACCCCGGTGAATCACGTTTCACATTTTCTTAGCACGCGGTGTTTTTATCGAAAATCCCATTACGAGCTACACTCACCCTCATTCTGAAAAACTTGGAGACACTATTTACAGCGTATTCAAATTTTCCACCCTCTAAATGTCCCGTCTGCTATAATCTATTAATAGGACCATTGAAAACTATCAGATTTTCTCTGGATTAACTCATGATCGAATAATCATCCAGTTAGCTAGTTAAGGGTGCGGGGGATAGTGGACAGGGGATGGGAATTCCTCGGACCGTTCCGCCGCAGGGTTTACATTTTAAATATCGCGACGTGGCCGGGATTATTCGCGAGGAACGGCGATTTACTCTTTTCTCGGTCTTTTCTTAACCCCTTTTGCACCCCGGCCAGCCCCGTACGGCTGGGAAAAATCTGCTCATGCATATTGTACGGGTCGAGCGGAATCGGAGGATTTAATTACTCCGTCGTAGTCGCGATTACAGGGGTTCCCGTGTCGGGTATTGGGAGGGGGTGGGTTTTCTTTCTCGTTGAATATTTCGTGGATCCTGCGGAATTATTCTTTCGTTCGGGGGCGAGGATTGTCGTCGTTCCCCGTCGCTTAATTTAACCAAGGCAGCGGACGCGACGACGCGACGGTGGCACGAGATCAACCCCCAACGGGGTGTGTATTGTTCAAATATCCCGGCGTTGTTTCCAACTCTTAGATTTTTCTTTTAATTCTTTCGGCTCTACCTGTTTTCCGGCGCTCGACCCCTTTGAGCCCGACGAGAGACCTGCTTTGAGCGTAATGAGAAGCACCCCTTTTGTACGCGTTCTTAGGGACGCGGGAAGAAAGAGTGTTTATTCGTTCGCCTCTCGAGGACCGAGCACCTTTCAGCCTGCGTTTGCGACAGGTGTGGTCGACTGGCACGCCCCCACGCACCTTATTCCCACTCCACGGGAATCTAGGCCACGTTCAGGGTCCTTTGTTTTGGATCCGACGCGAAATTTTATTTGGATTTCCGCCTCGAGCCTTCTCAGTAATTAGCCGCAATTAGACGCTGCAAAAATTCGCTCTGAGAGATCCTTAGGGGGTCCGTGACGTGACCAACAGTGATCCATCAGGACCAACCCGAATCCAGGGGGTCGAACCTGAATCCAAGTCGTCCAATCTACTTCACGTAGACTTAAAGGGGTACCATACCCATGGATCTTACTAGCATATTACTAGAATATTACTAGAAAAATAAGTGAAAACAGTGTTTGCGGGAAACCATTTTTAGTTCTCATATGAGCATATTTTGAGCTGCATAAAGGTTCATTTGATAGAGGAAGGTTGATCGTAGTCCGCTCAGCTCATGATTTAGATAGATTATGTTTATACTTAATAATATGAGCGTTAAAAGTAGGGCAAACAAGTCGAGAGAACCACCCTCAGGTTCCCATGTATTTTTTTCTAATACAAAACGATTTTTAACTTCCCGATTCACAGGGAAGTTACTGTAATTTTGACTGAAATCGTTTTGTATTAGAAAAATACATGGGAACCTGAGGGTGGTTGTCTCGACTTGTTTGCCCTACTTTGGACGCTCATATTATTAAATATAGTAGTGACATGATATTTGGTCCCCTCAGGGTTTCAAATTCATTTACCAATCCCCCTCTTTTCCACTCTCACCATCGCCTGTTTATGGTGGGTTCCGAACCACCTTTTGCCAACAACACGTGAAGAAAAACACCTCGGGTGGGTCACTTTCCGGTTTTTTACCAGACGGTCACCCATCCTAGTGCCGTTCACGGTCCACATTGTTTAACTTCGGGGATCTAACGAGAACCGGTGCTTTCAACGGGACTACGATTGTTGGCATATTATTAAATATAAACATAATCTATCTAAATCATGAGCTGAGCGGACTACGATCAACCTTCCTCTATGAAATGAACCTTTGTGCAGCTCATAACATGCTCGTATGAGGACAAAAAAATGGATGCCTGCAAACACTGTTTTCCCTTGTTCTTCTAGTAATATTCTAGTAATATGCTAGTAAGATCCATAAGTATGGTACCCCCTTAATTAATTGTACCCCTTTTGTATCCGTGAACGACCCACGATAGACCTCCCAGAATTTACAATCCCTAGTATGTAGGGCTCGGGATCAATGAAGAACGTGATCCAGCGGCTGAGAATGAACAGCCCGTGTCCTCGATTCGAAGTTCATCCGAGGAAGAAAGAGTCTGCGGTGTTAGCTAGCGTGTGAATAGCGTTCGCAAAACAATTTGTCGTTATCTAGGCGACTGAGGAATGGAAGGCAGCCGGATGAGGCAGCTCGATCGGTTCGCGTGCAAGTTAAATGGTCTTCGACGACGGTGCGCGTCTTGACGCTGGTATCCTCTGGTTTGCTCATCGGAGCTCGTTTCAGTCGCTGAGCTGTTCATAATGCAAGTTCGAAACTGGGCTGGCGGATTGACACCGGGATCTGCGTCGAATTCCGTGGTGCTCGCGACTGACTCTCCTCTCGAAAACTATCGGGTATCGGCCACAGAAATAACCGAGCTCGGAACCGAGGCACGAAAATACAACCGGGTCACGGGACGAGATATTATGCCCCCGCGCGCGCGCGCCGGGGTTGTTTTTCGAATAAACATCGAAATTTCCGTGCGTAGATCCCCGGACACCGGGGATATTCCAGCCGCTAATTGTGTCAATCTTCCGCTGACAACCGAGGGGGACACGGCTGTCTCTCCGCGGGTCCACGGATGGCTTCTAAATTAGCGGCCCACCTCGCGGATAGATCGCCGCCATGAATTATGGCCGGGCACGCATACACGGCCACTCACATAATCTATAGCACGTACTTTAAACCAGAATTACTTTTTCATTAATCGACCAAACCACTTCTGTTTACCCGATAATGAGCATTTTCGAAAACTTCCGATCGGTCTGGATTACGAAAAAGAAAAAGTTGCTTTTCACATTGTTTGATTTTTTACTCTTTTATTTTTATTTTGTTGAGTCGTATAAGTTATATACATACATCGTGACCATTTCGTCGAAATTGCTTTACAAGTTGCGAACGATTAAACGCGGTGAGAATTGTTGAATAGTAGAAACGCTGTCGTTCAGAACAAACTGATTCAAATTTGAACAATATGAAAATATTTGATCGCTCTCGAACAACCACCACCCGATAATAAATCATGCATCGAACGCGAGAAATAGATACTTTTGCGAAGAACCTCGCCCGATTCCAGAGCGAAATCGTTCCTAAAGATACGATCACAATTTCACCGGAATTATTGACGTCGTGTCGCTTTAACGAGCACAGTGGTACCCGAGACGAAGAATTTCGAATTCGTGGAAACCAATCGGGGTTCATCTGTGGGAATTAAATCTTAATCACGAATTTTTGTGACTGTGAGATGAAGTGTGAATTAATTTGAACTCCTTTAATTCGTAATTGTTTATTCTTAGCGACTCTCGAACGCAGATGGTGTTCGACGTTTCGACCTCCAAGAAACGAGTTGAGAAATCATGTTTTAGGTAACGAAACTCCCTTCTGGTGTTCCAGCTCGGAACGAGATTGTTTCTGAACCTCGGTTTGAAAACAAAAAAAAAATGGCGGGAACAAGCAAGCCCTAGGGAGCCGCGTTTTCCTCCGGCCGGGATATTTGATCTGCGGTGTTATTAGATTTGTGGCTGGCTTTCGGCGTCCCCCGGAGTAAACATACTTTTCGCAGGCCGCACATGCTCCTCCTCGTCGTCGAATTTCATTTTCAGAGACGAGACTCGGTCTCGGAACCGCCTCGCTCCACCCAGGAAACATAAAGTCCCGACCATCGCGAATTATTTCATCAGCCGATATTAGATAGCCGACATTTCTCGCTTACGTTGCTGTACGTCATCGAAACCTCTGTGGCAGAGGACAGTACCCGGTATTTAAGAAGCACTTTGCACGGTGGTCAAAATAGCCGGGGATGGGGGGGTCAGGTGTGGGCCAAACTAGAAATGAAAATGAGAAATCCGTTTTCTCTCCACTTTATTGGAAGATAATGGAACGTTTCAGCAGATTCAGTGTATTTTTAAATGGGGATAGTTGGCTCATCTAATGAGAAAAGTGTCGAGGAATTTAATTTTATAATTTAGATCGCGGTGAGATGAAACTAGAATAAACTATTTTGGTACAACGGTGGAGCGAAATTTTTAGAAACGGTGGGGCCCAGTGTGCGATTTTCCAACATGTCCGAGCTGCTCACTTCGCTCCCCTTACTGAGCGTGCTCGCGAACCGTGCGGCAAAACGCACGGCTCTCGACGCGCTCGCGGCGCGGTACTCGAAGGTCTGTCAAAGCTCAAAGAATAAAATGATCTCCATTCTCCAGGGTCAACAAAAATCTAGTTTTCGAATTTTTTCAACTTCTCTGTGCCTGCACACTTGACTCTTTTTTTTCGAATTCGAATTACATCGAAGGGAGCGAAGAATGCAGTCACCGGGCGCGCGTTCTGTCAATACAGAAAGAAGTTCCTCGGTGGTGCGGATCGATTGATCGACCGATCGATCGGGATCGATCGTTTGAAAAGGGCCGCGATGAATGCTCGGATCGACCGGCTGAACGGTGGCACTCGAATTCCTGACGGTTTGACCCGAATGTTGTCAGCAGATACGCTCGTTAAGCGATTTTAAATTGCCACTAGAGGACAACACACAGAGCGATGCAGAGAGAAAGAGAGAGAGAGAGAGAGAGGCCTGGCTGCGTGAGCCTCGTAGCCTCTTGTCGAGCTGGTATCGTCGACCTCCTCGCGATGGAATCCGCGATCGTTTGAGTCGCGATATTTACGAGCGACCGGCCGCCGACCCTCGATTCCTTCTTTCCTCGGACGAATCGTGTATCTGCATGAGCCGCTCGCATGCACCTTGAACGATCGTCTCTTCCCTTGGAATTCTGCTACGGACAAGGTTCCACAAGGACTTCGTCGAATCAGCATCGCAAAAATGCCTTCGGACATTGAACAAACGTCCCCTGCAAACGGGAACGTCGAAACATCTCTCGTCGATCGCTTATCCGAGTGTTTGAAGTGAAACTTCTTTGCTGAGGGTAACAATTTTCTAAAATAACGGATGTGACGTGTCGACGTTACGGAAGTGGAAAGTGGGGCGCGAAAATTTAAACTGAGAATGAACGGAGAAAAATAATTTCTTACCCCGACCGGGATTCGAACACCGGTCCACCGATTTGGGATAACCCATGATCTTTAGAATGATAGCGAACATTTTGGAATATATCGCAACGAATAAAATGCTCGGTAGTAGGATCAAACGAAAAGGTTCGAAATACATGGTTATGTTACGACTACAGACATATAGAGATAGATCGCGCCGTCTTACGGGCGAGTTGAAGTAAAATCAAAAATAAAATAAAAATACTAATGTGTGTTTACCAAAATCTAAATAGATTCCACGTTTTCAATCAAAATGAATAAATATATTTTCATTTAAAAACAAAATTAGTCGCGTAGAAGAAGCTCAGTGTGGTGTTTACAAAGTATTATCATACTGATGTGTGTTTACCAAAATCTAAGTAGAATCCCACGTTTTCAATTAAACTGAATACATGTATTTTTTTATTCACCCGAGATACACTTCGTCAAAAGATCTGTAGAAATTCAGAGACAGTGACTCGATGCATCGACTTAATCACCGTGAAATTTTTTAGCGCTTTAGCTCCTCGACTTTTTGAGCAACTGACGGATACAGCTTCCTGAAACAAAAAAGAGTTGAAAACCCCCTCGGGTGATAGAATTTTTTCACCCGAAACACACTCTGTCAAAAAATCTAAAAACATTCAGAGACAATGTTTGATATATTCGGTTGTTATCGTAAAAAACGTGAGCACGGTGGTTTTTATTACTTTCCGGAAAAATCGATCATTATGTCGCGAGACTCCGCGGACGATTTAATTGCATTTCGTTTAACCAGGATGTTTCCGAAAAATCTGAAAAAATGCTGCGTTCTGTGTTTCGGTGGTCGAAACGTGGCAGAATTTTTTCGAAATTTTTCGCGTCGGAATTAGATCAACGGAATCGAGCGAAACCCGATAATCCGGATTTCAGCTAGCCACCCTCCCGGCGGGTACGGAGGGTTGGAGAACACGGCGCGGGGCAAGTTTCGTCGGCAGTCGATCGACTCCGGACATTATTCGAGACGTTCGGAACCTTCAGACACGTTGCTCCTTTCAGATTACCTCTTCGCGGAATCTTCTAGTTCTATTGCGAGCTGTTAAGCATCTTTAAGCACCTTGAGCGTTCCCTTATCTTCCGGTGAATCATTGAAGATCTTCTGACGGAGCTCGAATTGCTCATCAGTTTGAAATACTGCGATTAATCATAGCTACCGTATCCCGCGGTATTCTATAAATAGCATTCTTCGTTAAATACCGTCGTGCTTAAACAATGACATCGTCCACGGTGAAAATTCTTTTCTATTTCCACGGAAATTCGCGTGGCGCTTGAACTTCGATGCTCCGTCGCGCGAAGGATCGTCTGGGTTTCCCGTGATGCGTTCGGTTTATGGTTGCACGGCGTGGTTCGATCGACGTGCAAGAGAAGGGACCGGCGTGAAAATGACACGCACCGCGATGGAAATGGTAAATGTAGGTCTCGGTGGGGATCGCGCGCTCGAGCCGTTGCGATAAATTATTCGGCCGCGTTCACCTTGGCATGTAACGGCGTTCTAATGCATATTGGAACAGCTTTATCGTGGGTGTGTGTGCACGCGCTTCGGATACGGTTAAGATGTTTCTCCCGTGATGCAGTCGATCTACTTTGTAGGAGATCTAAGCGCGGCTCGATCCTTCGGCGTACGAGCCTCGGCTAGGTTCCAAGAATCCCTGTTTCTCCGTGCTCGACGCACAGAACTGGCAGCCGATCTCCACGTAGACAGTCGCCCCGATAAATATGCCAGATTCACGGTCTAGATCGTTCGAGAGCTTTCACGTTTGAGCGATGGACTCTGGACCCCAAATGGACTCTGAGGAATTCAGAGTCCTCTGCTGGATTTGGCAGGATTTTCAAATCAGCCGGAATAGGATCCAGGATTGGGAAGGGATCCATGGAGAATCCAAATGTGAGACATAGGCCAAGTAGAGGAGGGTCCTTTGTTTCGATTATTTTACGTCGCTTTTTCAACTGCTATGGTTATTAAACGATGGGATCTACAGTTTAAGGTGGGTTCTGAACCACCTTGGGCATCACAGATTTTTAAAAAAGCACATTGAATTAATTCAAGAGGTGCCCGGGCGCGGGGATTCGAACTCGAGACCGCCTGGTCGCAGTCGCGCGTTCTATCCACTGACCCACTGTGTGCCCACGAAGGGTCCACGAATTTGAATTTCTAATGGAGACCAAAGTCCAAGTAGAGTCCAAATAAAGTCCAAATGTGATAGAGATTGAGGTCCGAGGTAACCGAAAATCCGCTCCAGTGATTGGAATTTAGGCCAGAGTCCAAATCCACGGTGTGTGTGTGTTGTCCAGAGCATAACATCGCGAAGCTGGTGCAGCTTCTTCGGTCTTAGAAGTCTTCTCGCCATCCATAAATTGGAAAATCGATTCCTATAGATAAGCAAACTTTAGTGCACGGTTCAGTTATGTTTAGTCGCTCCACTTACTGCGGAATGTATATATGAAAATTATTTCTATCCTGACAACCGAGGTAAAGTAACATTGGTCTAAGACTTTCGTTCCGACATCGTCTAAAATATCTCAATTTTAAAATACCGCTTCCTGCTCTATGTGAAACAGTCTTTATATATGTACCGGTTGCATGACGTAACTCTGTTGACGTTTCGTCATAAAGTGCCATTAATTACTGTCTTGTTTAGTGGAGATCTCATTGTACGTCATCAACACTTCCGCACCATTGAAACTGAGTTCCGTTGCTGCGATATTCCAAGGCTGTCGTGTGAATATTTTTCCGCATTCGCGATCTGACTCATATTTGTCACTTGATATCTATTCCAAACATTTCACAGAAAAGACGTTACGCATAAATTCATGTACGATTTAGTTATGTAGTCTTGTTTCATCTTGGAGGAGGGGTGATGTCATCTGAGGAGGGGGTGTGCTTAAATTCATTTCCCTACCGCCCTTAAAAGAAAAGGTCCAAATAAATGTAGAATACCGTTCCCTCCGATAAAGTCCAAGATGGACTCTGGACCCAAACCTGTCAATCTTCAGAGCTATGGTTCAGGTAGGGTCTGTAAATGTACTTTGGTAGATTCAAACCTTTTTTGTTTTTTGGTTTTGTTTTCGGGCGATGAGGAAATACCGTCACGTATACCCCCCGAAGATGGTGGTTAGGGGGTAGTGTAGAACTCGGCTCACCCTGAGATGACAATTAGAGGAACGGGACTTAAATCCCTATCCATACCCACTAAAACCCCACCGCATAAGGCCATAGGCCCTACTCTCATCTGGGGTCCTTTTTTTTTAGGACCTGGGAGAACTGGTAGAACCCATGAACCTCCTCGAAAAGGTACTGGGGGTGCCGTAATCTCCCAGGTCCAGGCAGTGATGCCAGACGGAGGAACCTGGAGGAACTTACCCCTCCGGCTCGGCCCCCCACTCTTATTTCTACTGCGCACGTGGTACACACGAACGTAGCTCTACTCTGCCTGTGTGAGACTCCCAAGAGTCTGAGAAGTAAGAGTGGGGGGGCCCAGCCGGAGGGGCAAGTTCCTCCAGGTTCCTCCGTCTGGCATCACTGGGTCCAGGGGCACCAGATGACGATGGTGACCCTTCTTCTCGCCTCATTTGGATGAAGATGTATTGCGTTTAACGCATCGCTATTCGCATTTCATGTTAAACGCAATCAATTCCTTCATCTCACTATATGTGAAATATTTACAATATTTACAATTATTATATTCATTACATGCAATGTATTATCCGGAAACACCACCCTGGGTCCTATTCTACACGTATTTCTCCCGTGATGGTGTTTGACGTGTCTAAATCGGGTCTCTCTTTGTCTCTTTATGAACATATTCTATTCTACACTGGTGGACTCAAACCTAACCCAACTTGGACTGGGATCCTCTCCAGACAGGTTCAAAATGCGTTTGATCTCGAGTGAAGCTGACTCCGAGGAGTATCTGCAGACGAACCTCATTAGATTCTTTTGTAAGAGAAGCTTTCAAATTATCCAGACCGAAAACGGCAGAATTTCCGTCGGTAGAATCGCTCCAAGGACTCCACCGCTTAGTCCCCGAAACGAACGTCACACGAGCCGCGCATAGTAATCGTCCGCGTTGCCCCATTCTTCACGGCAGAAGATTAGAGTTCACGGAGATCCGAGCGCGCAACAGCCTAGCGCGTCGTCGTTACAACCGGGCTAACGTTCGCCGAATCTGCCCGACTCCTTCGTTGCAGTTTATCCTCCTCGACGAATGCCACGCTTCTTCCTCCGGTTCCACTGAATATTTCATCGAGCCGCTCGTGGAAGAACTAGCTGGCCGGAAGTCGCGAAAACCGGCAGTTTAATCGCGTTAAGTGAACCTTCAGCGACTCGCGGACACCGGCGAATTGTGCAATTAGTCCTTGTAACGCTCGCCAGCCTTCTCCAGGGTACTCGCGAGACATTAGCACACTTCTCGGTGTCAGAAAACATTTTCAATAAATTTTATAGACTGCCCTACACATAGCTCGAAGCACTTGGAGACCCGACAATGAACAAGCTTGATCTAATTTGGATTTGGATGAGGATATCTAGATTTGTTGGAGCTGGGAGCTAAATAGATCATCATTAAGAAAATTCTCTTGCGGTCACCCTCTCCTCCGATGTAGGTTGGAGAGGGTAGTGTGGAGCTCGGCTCCCCCCTAAGATGAAAGGGGGGATCATGTGGCCTTCCCCTCCGCCATACCCTTGAAGACCCCACCGCACAGGGGCCCTTTTTTTTCTTTTTTATAGTGCGGAAATGCGGGCACACAGTGGGTCAGTGGATAGATCGCGCGACTGCGACCAGGCGGTCTCGAGTTCGAATCCCCGCGCCCGGGCAGATCTTGAATTAATTCAATGTGCTTTTTTAAAAACTGTGGTGCCCAAGGTGGTTCGGAACCCACCTTAATAAAAAGTAGGTCCCGCTGAAATAGGCGATAGGGAGTGTTAGTTAAAGGTGAGAGGTGTGGAACGGGATTTGAAACCCTGAGGGGACCAAATATCCAAGACATACATAGTGCGGCAATGCCCCCCTTGGGGGGCCAGGGTTATGTGGGACTGTCCAGAGGACTCTCCGGCCAGCCTCTACCCACTAAAACCGCACTCCCACCTAAGCTATTGTAAGGGGGGGGGCAGGATCTAAAGTACCGCACAGGGGCCTACAGGACCCTTCTTTTCATCTAAAACAGGGGTCGACAAACTACGGCTCGCTGGCCAAATCCGGTCCCCCGCCCGTTTTGAGTTCGATCGGCGAGGTTAACCATCATCCACACGGATAATTGTTTGTACTATTCTAAATGAATTTGAAATAGGTACCCGGGTACCACGTCGTGTGGATGAGGGTTAATATTGTTCTTTGCAAGGAAAAATTAAATCTAAAGCAAATTACGTGAAATAAAAACTTATGTAAAAATATCACTTTCTATTAAAATAATATTTGGAAACCCTGGCTTTCTGTTGCTTTATGGCCCACCAGGCCTAAAAATTTTACGATCTGGCTCTTTCCAAGAAAAGTTTGCCGAGCCCTAACCTAAAATGTCGTGAATTTATGGTCCCCCTCTGGTCCCTTATCCGTATTCAGAGGGGGATTATTTCGCGACTATCACCACGAGCTTGTTCTTTGCTCTTGGGTCATCATCAAGGTTTAATTTTGACGGAAGCTCTAATTGATGGAGGCCAATGCCCAATTTTTAACTCGGCCCATGGCTAGGACCTGCCAAGACCTAACTTTAAGAACCCAACCTAACACGTACAGAATTCTGCTCGCATCCATCTCACCTTGGACTCATACGCACGCAACGTGCACCACGTTTGAAAAACAAATCCCGAGCTTATCCGTTGCCCGAAGTGATCGCGTTATCAATAACAACGTGGTAGATTTATCTCCCACGCGCAAAGATCAGCATACTCTTGTTTTTCACAACGTTGTCAGGTCCGCTATCAAGTTTGTAGACCAGAGCGACAACTCCTAGAAACTCTAATTGAGTCTTCTCAACGGCAGGTTCCATTATCGAGATCTCGTTAAACTACGACGGAACTCGCCGATTGAATTTATAAATAATTTTTCCCGGTGCGCAGAGATCCACGGTCGGTCGACAACTAAATTAACGTTCATCATCGACGTATTTTCCGATTATCTTGAACAACGTTGATTATCAGATAGATTAATGATCGATTGCACAAAACGGGTGGGATCTAGGTCCGGAATATCGATGATGGCCTTGATCGTTCCACGTGGAGCTTGCCACTGTTGGTGATTTTCCCTGAAGGTCAGAGGACGATCGCGTTGCGATCGGTAGGCGGAATTAATCAAAATTGATCTTGCCACCGGAGGATCGAGGAAAAAAGAAGGGAAACATTGATAGAGATAGATCAGTAGAACTCCAAAGTGGTTGCAAATCAATGGGTCGATGAAGATTGGCGGATAGAATTCACCAAGATCGAAGGATATTTGCCCTGATCGACCCACGCGTTTCTCGGCAATGCTAATCATTTTTCTCGGAAGATCAGAGGACGATCGCGTCGGGATCGGAAGGTGGAATTAATCGAAATTGTTCTTGCCACCGGCGGGTCGAGGAAAAAAAAGGGAAACGTAAGAGGAGATAGATCAGTGGGACTCCAAGGCCGCTGTAGATCAATGGATCGATGAGGATTGGCGGGTAGAATTGATCGAGGAGGCTCGTTAGCAGCGTGGAACGCGAGATCGAGACACCAGGCTCGCGAAGCCTTCGAGATTAATGTAGATCCAGGAATCCATTGTATCTGGATATGCAATTATTACGAGTGTGCATCGGCGCGCGAGATAGGACGAGAATGTTCTTGTTAACAGATCTAGCAAACGTAAATACTTAATCTACGATTGTGGAATTAGATGTGAATAATTTTCAAGACTGCGAAAAATCGAGACTCCTCTGACGGATAAAAATGGATAACGAAAGGGCTCGAATGGAGTGGGATTGAGAGAGGAAGTGATTCGAAGCGGATAACGTCTGTCGAGTGTGCCTAATCTACTTGTTACAAGTGGGCAAATCTGTGTGCAGAGTTTGGGTCGCGGAGTAGAGTGTTCTCTCTCGATTCGCACCAGGAATGGTGCGGGTTTCAGACCCGATTTACCCCAAAAATATTTTTCCAAGGTTTTCCCAATATCTATACCTCTCCATTTGTGTTCAGTTGATTGCAGCAATCCAACCAATAATAATTATTCGATGTTAGAGTAGCGGTTACCGACTCAATCAAGGATCATTTCTATGATCGCTGGAAAGGGAAGCAGCTGTGAGATCTTAACAGGATGGAGAATGTCAGGAAATCATCGTACAGCACCCCCTCCTATTTTCTAATCCTTTCCGAGGATCTCTCAAGGTGCTAATTCGATTCCGATATAAAGCCGCGCGTGACGTGAGCCGGGAATGCGTGACGGATGATTCGATTGATAATAATTGAAAAGAATCCGGCAGTGTGCTCGAGCCGTGACCACGCTCAATGGAAGGTTTGACCTCTTGCAATCGAGGCGGCTGGATGGGCTCTCTTCTCGTGCCCATTGTTGACTCCAATTGTGGAAATGCATTTGAATAAATCTGGCGGACGTTGCCCCTCTACGGGAGACCGCGATGAGTCAGCGGATGCAACTATTAAACGGATTCTAAAACTGGCCCTTAAAAATAGGGGAGGAGAACACATCTAGGAAAGCTAAAACAAAATGTGAAAGGTATACGATTGGATAAATATTGAAATGATTTTAAAAGAGGTATAGAAAGTGAGAAGGCAGACCATCTAAAAAAAAAAGAAAACTAGATTGGATTCCCAAAGGGGATCTAAAAGTGTATGAAATTGGATCGTCATCTAAGAATCCATTAATTGACTCCCTCGAGATCTCTGGAAACTCTTCCTGGTCAGTTGTGAAACGCGCGCGCACACACACGGCTCTCGGTGTATTCGCAAAACGCGTGGATAAGGATCTAGGTGATCCAACAGCCGGCCAGTCCACACCCGGAACAAGAGTCAAAGGCTGAGATCCCAAGCCGAGATATATCCCTCAGCAAAGAGTGTAACGAACTCGTCCGAGTGTACGAACCGCTCTCGGACGAGAGAAAGAGAGTTATTCAGAAATTTGTAACGCGAGTCGAAGAGATGGAGATTCGCAGATAGAGTTCGACGAGGAGGAGGGTAAATGGGAAAATAATTGTTCCAGTTTTCTGTCATTAACATGTCGGCGGAATCTAAGCGCGGGCCACTTGTGGCGTTCATAAAAGAGTCATGCTCGAGCAACGCCCATAAGCGCGCGCGCGCGTTTCTCCTCGGGCTCGTGCCGCGTGCACGCACAGCGATAAAACAATTGCGGTCTCCCGATGCGTGAAAAAGGTTAATGGGAGCGAGATGAGAGAAAAAAAGGCGTGATCCGATTGAGTAACCGGGGGGGCAGGGGCAGGGAGGGAGTGAACACGCGTGATAAATAATTAAACAGGAGCGGGAAGAGTCGAGCGCGCACGATTTCCTCGTACCCACGCCGCCGTCGCCGTTTTAAACGCGCGGGATACATTCAGCAGCGCGGAACACCCACGGATTCACGGTAATTAAAACGCCGCACGAGTGTCGGTTGATCTCATCGCGGCCGTGGGTGTCAACCACGTTCGTTAGAACTGTCAGCGGTCGGAAAGAATCGGCGGTTGGCGGGTGATGTCACCGCGACGACACCGCCAGAAAAAGAGAAGAAAAGAAACGAGGAACAATAACGGTGACTGTAATTAATAACCGGAGGCGACCGGCGCACAGTGTGCCAAATGAGCATTTTAGTTGGACAAAAGTCACTTTCAAATCAACAAAAACTAACTGGGCCAATATATTCTAAAATAACCCTGTATTAAAACCCTTGAATATTAAGACTTAAAATTGTTTCGTTATATGTTTACAGAGCGTGTAAACTTCACCTAAAAGACGGACGGTTAACCTATAAATTTATAGCCATATTTCCATGCGCGCTAGAAAGAGCTAAAAACTTACTAAGGAGTATCAAAATTCCTTTATATGACGTATATAGCATCTCAAACCATGTATTTTAACTTTAGTGATTCCAAATTATCGATAACTTTTCTCTATTTGTGTAAATAAAGTGTCAAAGATGACACTTAATTTTCCACAGAAACGTATATGTAACTCGACTTCGTTAATGAATTAGTATCTACCAAACGCCGCCAAACGTGATGATTTTTACATATTATAAAGTAGAGATCCTCTACTTTATTTTGATACCAAACTCGACTTGCAAAACGCTGCAAAACTATACGAATTGTTACAATGAAGTTGCGGCGTTTTACGTTCCGACGCAGCCGATGCCGTCGCCACTTAGCGGTTTCTTTAGTCTACTCGATACCTATGGACTGGTCTCTTTTATTTTTTTTGTATAATTTATATTTTTGTTATTATATTTTTATGTTATTATATTTTTATTAACATAATAAACTATAATATGAACCAGATTTGTTATTTGTAAATTGAAACCTTATACTAAAGCAAAGAATAAATTTTTCCCGTTAGAATATGTCTGAATCTGCAAAAAACAAATAAATAAATAAATTATATTTACATTCTGTTTGTCCATAATTAAAAATTACATCATTTATATCATTCTGTGCTATATAGGTCCATTACCAACTTTGTTGTAATTTATATTTAATTATAAATAACTAAAAATATATTGTTTAATTAACAAAAATCAACTAACTGTTATAAGAATTTAATAATCATTCATATTTTATGCATCTGTAAACATATTAATTGATAAATATAGAAAAATAGGCGATTTAGACTTTTGTCCAGCTAAAACGCTCATTTGGCACACTGTGCGGCGTGACACCAGTAAAATTTCAAGGAACCCCGTATTCACGCGTTCACCAGATCCACGCTTCGTCCTCGGACGGCAAGAACACTGTCTCAATTAACCAGAACTGTCCTGTTAGCACTGTACTTGTTTGACTCCATTTCACGCTCAATTTATGCAGGAGCTGACCCAAGAATAGCTTAAGTAACACGCTGTACAGACCGCGAACTGACCCTACTCCGTCTTGATTTGGTACTGACAGGACTGGCATAGATCATAGATTTCCACGTGACTGAAATTCTAACGAAATCTAGCAGCGTGCATCGTGTATTGGACGAGATTGCCGTGCGGCAATTGTCGAAATGATACAGCGAGCAGAGAGACGGCCTGGGAAAGGCGGAGGCTTCTTCCTTAACGACATTGACACAGAATCGTTGGCGGCGTCGTCTCTCCCACGTAGTAGTCGCGACAAGATCTCTCTCGGTCGGAAACTCGATCCGGCCGCTGCCGATTAAAAAGATGACAAATCATTTCCAAGGAAACGCGTGGCTTAATTATCAATTAGCCTACAAAGTGGCTGAACGTCGCGATTCGATTAGGCCTCCGCGCCCGGAGCTCGACCGCAGACTCACTCTCTCTCTCTCTCTCTCTCTCCGTCTCTCGTTTTCTCTACGAAGTCTGAGTCTATAGGAAGCGTGGACGGTATGGAAGTTTGCGAGAACCGCCTATGATATGCGTGGGAGGCTCGCCATTCTTCGGGGCCACCGGGAACCGTCCTTTTGTTCGGGAAATTTAATTTGCGCGGGGAATATCGATCCGGCTCGGTTCTGTTTCGAGACAATACTCCGTGGGTCTTCCACTATACGTCGATAACGCAACCGGAACCGCACGCTGCAAATAGCAGCCATATATTAATTTTTCAAACGCAAAGGAAGGTTTTTTTATACGCGATCCAATCCCGGCACAAAAATGTTAATAATATAATCCGCGTATTCGAGATATATCGAGACCGTTGTAATCGATCGGCGCAGCACATTACCCTCGCGATGAAAAAAGTTTATCTAGCAGCTAGAGCTCCCGTTCGGTAATCCGAGTGTCCCGCGCTCGAATCCTGGTCGAGTCCGACGCATTTTCACGCTGTTTTTCTACTCGAAAACGCCCGGCATTGGTGTTGTAACGTCGCTAACAATGTTTTATATCGTAAACGTGTTCGTCCGATGTTTTATTCAATTCGTAATTATAAAAGGCAATAAACATTCCTTGTTCGAACACTTCGATGGAATTCGTGATTGCGAGATCATCAGGCTGTGTCGGAGATGATGCATCGTTTAATCCCGGAAGGACAGAACTTAATCGATCGAAAACTGGTGTGTTGTGTGTATATAAATGTAAATATGATGGAATTTCGAATGATCAAGGTGCGCGAGGAATTCCGGGAACACACGTACGCGCGCCGCGTGGTGGTACGTACTAATGATCTACATCTGCGATTTAAATTGATAATAAACCACCACCTGAGTCAGATCAGATACTCCGATTGTTTAGATCATAGGTTTGATCGTCGAGCTGAATCACAATGTTCCGAAGCACGGAATTCCCACCGGGCGTTCTCGAATTCGAGACAAATTCCGAAATTCCGGCACGTAGGCATTTCTTGGAATTCGCGAGCCGAATAATCTATGCAGATCAGGCGACACGCGATCTATGCTGGCAGCGAGGAGTGCGTCGAGGATGCGACGATGACGATCGGCGAACGATAAACGGGAGAGCAGAAAAAAAGTGACATCATCGCGTCTGCCGCGCGATACCCGTCTCGATAGTTCCCGATGAACTCATCGCGTGCGACTCTCTCTCGCTCCGTGACATAACTCGCGATGCACGCGCCTCGATCCGTTTATCGGCCAGCCGCGACATCGTAAAAACGCTCGACCGCAGCGCACACGCTCAAACGCACGCTACCGCACATTCGCAACGGCTTGTTTCACTCTTACGAGTTTCCCTGTTGCTTTGCGACCCGCGTATGGCCGCGTCAAACGCTTCCAAACGCATTCGAACATTCATGATATCACGCAGATGGGTTCGCGATATCATACTAACTCAATTCCGTACTGCTTCGAGACTTGATTCGACAAACTTACTCGACGCACCTACTCAAACACATCGATAACACTGTCCAACAAATTTCAACTATTTTCATGTTTCGAAATAACTGTTTGGTGAATCTTATACAGTTTTTTGCGGTGATTCCGAATCTGACCTTAATGTTTCTCCTACATGCACAGTTTTTGAGAAACATGACTTTGAATTAAAAAAAAAACACATTTTTCAACTTCAAACAAATAATGTGCTGTTATTATGAAAGACATTGAATTTTTCTTAGCAGCAAAAGATTCTGCAGATTTTCCCGAATCCAGTGATATTCATCATTAAATCGTTGTGATTGTTAATCATACATTAATGTATGATAGTTAATCATACATTAATGTAAACATGTTTAAACAGATTCGGAATCAGCGCAAGAAATTCATGGCAACACTTGTTGTTAGACAGAGTAATTCTGATCCACGTCTTCAACAAATGTTCCAAGGTACCTTACAAAGCGTAAAAATAATTAATGTTATTGTTGAACCGGTTTGAGCACGGTTGCAGTGGTTTGAACGAGTTTGTCCGATCGGAAAGCAACAGGGAAACTCGATATTCGGCGGGGGCGTGGTGGACCTTGCACGAGACACGGCCTCGATAATTATTGGAACCCGATTCCCCGTTGACAATCGAGGAGAAAGTGTCTCGCGAGAGATCGACCGGACAAAAGATCGATGAATAATTCACCGGGAGCGATTTTTTCATTGAATGAAGGAGGGACGACGGATCTCGATATTCCGCGTGGAGTCCTAAACGAATACGGGCGCGCAACGCGGTCACGAGGACGCTTCTTCCCAGAGCACAGTTCGAATCGTTTATTTAAGAGAAGAAGTTCGATGGAAAGCTTGTAACAGAGCCGATCCCAACGATAACCGTGGCGACTCTAAAAATAAAGGCGATCCTCCTCTCATAATTGATCCCGGTACAAATCACGGTTGCACCGTGCCGGTTGTCGACCCCAGGCGAGATGCAGTTCGAGGGACTTCGCGGGACTACGATTCTCTTCTATTCTCAATATCGGTACACACTTTCTTTGTCGGGTGCAAACGCGCCAATAGAAGGGCTCGGCTTCTAGTCTAAATTGAAACTCCAATTACGCTCGCCTGGAAATACTCTCGATGGATTTCTAGATAGAAAGAAGAAGTTTCGAGCGCTCGCCGATAGCTGCAACGATTAAGCCGTTTATACACAGGGAAACCGGGTCGGTCGAATATCTATTGTTGGATTTTCATGCGGGACATTTTCGATTTCCCGTCATTCGTAATTATCGTTGTTTCGCAATGTGGAAAAATTCTATAACCATCGTGTACTCGTTACTTGCGTTTCACCCGGTATACGAGACGTCGAATTTATTATTCGTCGAGGGTCCAGCCATCTTGGAGTCATCGACAGTTGGCGACGATGACGCCGGTCATCGGTACGGCGGGCCAAAAGCGATCATCGATAACGGGCGCAACCGGGTCCGACCTCTTGCCGCCCTCGAGTGTCGTAAATAACGTCCAGGTAAAACGAATCGTCGATAAATAAATGCCGCGGAGCCGCGGATACGTGTCACGCGTGGGCGGACAGCAGCCGGACCGCCGTTCGGATCGTTATTTCATACACGGGTCACGCTATCGTTCGTCCAACGAGCCAGAAAACCCTCCCTCCCCGCCACGACAGACACCAACGTTTGTTAACTGACGCGTGTGCGGTTTGCTCTCCCTCCCAGACGCAATTAGAATTCGCCAGAGCGCTCCATTTCCGGTCGTACACGCCGTCCACGCTTCTTTTATTTCGCGACAGGCACGATATCTTTTTATCTGGTCATGGTCTCCGACCTCGACGACGAGGCAGTTCACACCGAAGCGTCGAATTATGCTGCGTTCGCGCTACACGCGCCCCTTGAATCCATCGTGTAAAACGCAACCGATTCTTAGTTAACCCTCATACGCTCCTTGAGAAAAAGTTGCATGAAAGATTCTGTGATATTTTCTCACCCATCTTCACACTTTAACACTTAGCACTCGAATATAAAATAATTGCTAAAAATTGCTGCACTATTATTTAAATAATTGTTTACACTATCAGATATGTATCTAACCAATTACTATACATTTAAGTATTGTATGAGGTATTATATCAATTTCATATTTATCAAATTTAACAAATCATAGAAAATGGAAATATTGTAGGGCAGAAGAAACGTTTAATTTTAGAGTTAAAATAGCTCCGAGTGCAAAGGGTTAAACCAATAAACATTGCTTCATTTATCACGTCATATTTTAGAGAAATACGTCTCTCAACACCGATAAAGAAGGACCAATCATTTTATAGTATGTAAAAATAGTAAATGGGTGAATTTTCACCCTGAACGTATTAGGGTTAAACTAGCGTGGGCTAAGTGTCAGTGATCAGTACTTTTCCTTTCGGTCGAGTGTATTATTTACGAAACGTGGCGAGATTAAATAACCTTTTCGTTTGATCCTACTACCGAGCATTTTGTTCGTTGTGATATATTCCAAAATGTTCGCTATCATTCTAAAGATCATTGGTTGTTCCCAATCGGTGGACCGGGGTTCGAATCCCGTCGGGGTAAGAAATTATTTTTTTCCGTTCGTTCTCAGTTTAAATTTTCGTGGCCGACTTTCCACTTCCTTTGCATCGACACGTCACATATCCGTCCCGTCAGAAAATTGTTACCGTCAGCAAAAGAAGTTTCACTTCAAAATTTTGTATTTTATAATATCACGTAAGTTACTCTGGATTTTATGCAATCTGATATTTCATTCATTGAAAGTCGTTCCAGTTGGGGTCTGAGGGGTTTTATTTTTAGGTTGGCAAACAACGGGCGCCAGGAAAGAGCTGAAGTGTGCAGGTCTTTAGGCGATTTAGCGCGGTGCCTAAGAGGCCTAAGCGTAGAATGGGTCCCGTTGTGCTCCGGGATGAGTCGCGAGCTTGTAGGAATGCGGATTATGTCGCGTGAGGATCGCGCGATAACGCGGCAACCGACTATCAAGTATGCGCGCACCGCTGCCCCTCTGTAGGGCTTGTAGGCTCGCGCGGTGTCTGGTTTCGAAACACGTTGAAGCCTCCAGCTCGGCTGTTTCTCGCTCAAACCGCCTGATATTTTGCAGTTCGCTTCTCCATCACATGGCACAGGTTACAGATCGGCTACCAAGCAGATTCGAAATGATCATTTAATTATCCAGCTTGGAGAACTGTCTCCTATAGTTCCGCTCCTTCATTCTTCATCTTGGCTGTTAATCCCTTATAATAGAAAATGATAATGGTTATGATAATCTGGAACAGATGTTTTTCGTTTGAAAATAAAATTCGGAATAAAGTAATAAATGCATTATAGATGCAAGTTAAAATAATCTGCTGAGCTCCGGAGTCAACTTGAATGAAATTATTCGCACAAGTAGACACGATCGCGGGGTTTTTTCGCGCGTTCAAGAGGTCCGTACGATCCGGCGCGTCGGATTTCAAGAGATAGATGCGGATCTGGTTGTGGAAACGAGAACCGCGGCTGGTGATAAGCCGTTTAATCGTGTTTATCGCGAGCAGACTGTCGCCGATTGCTCGGTGCATCGTTGCTGGCCGTTCCCTGCCCCATAAATTGCGTGAAATTTCTGGTCTCGGCGCTGTTCCTTGAAAACTATGAACCTCTTCATCCTCACAAACTAGCTAATTCAGACAATTTCGTAACTTCAAAAACATTCGTTATTTCTGTACGAAAAATTTCCCACACACTCTGCAGATCTTGACAAAATATACTAATCCTTCGCTTCATAGTGTATCATATCTGATACAGTTAACAAATCTGGTATATAGTAAATTATGAATGTGTTTTTTTACTATGTTTATTTTTCTAAAACTGTTGCTTCAATTTTTTAAAATATTTTTCCCTTAAATAAAACACAAAAACTGACCTTCTTTCAATTTTTTCTTCCCAATTAAAAAAATCACGCAGTGAAGGGTTAATATCACCATTAGTTTTGTCACAAAAAATTCCCAAATTTCTTGTTTCAAGCATCGATTTCAGATTGATTGCGAGGAACTGCCGAGCTTCGAGGATGCATCGCGAAGACCCATCGATAGTAATTAGCCCCATTAGATAATTAGCACGACCAAGTTCAGATAAAACCGAGTGCTCCGTTTTGCGTTACGTTCTCACCGCGGGACGCTGTTATTGTAATTAATTCGGTTGCGTGGGACTCTCGAAAACGCTCTGATTGAAACGCCTCGAGAGAGAGGGATAGAGAACCGGAACGTCGAGCGTTAAGCGTTATTAACCGCGGGAGAGTTAAAAGTTGAACGGGATCGCGGATTTCACGAGGAGCGCGGCGCGCAAAGATTGTCGAATCGACGGTGACGCGACCGGAAAATCGATAAACAAATCGTCGAGGACCGGTCCTGTACACAATGAACCCCCTTGCACCGGGTTCCGCAATCGATAACTCGTTTACAATTAATTTACCTGGAATGACGAATACTTTTCCGCGAGCTGCGCCGCTCGCTTTGAACCCGCCTCGCTTCTCCGTGTTTAAGTCTTCCAAGCGGTTCTCAAACCAGCCCTTAAACCCCCTTCTCGTCCTCGGAATAAAACAGTTCCGAGGCGTTAAAAATTGATTTTATTGCGAAACGGGGTTTAACAATATTTTTCACAGTCAGTGGTTCTCAATTAAACCGTATTGTAAATTTTCGAGACATGCCCGAAATATTCCAACTTTATTTTCCCTGCTGAATCGCGCACGGTAAAATCTACAGTTTCTAAAAATTGTCATTATCCGTCCGCGCGGTTGCAACGCTTCATCAGCTATTCCGGGGAAAAAAATTAATTCTGGAATTTCCATGGACGGTATTTAATCAGCCATTAAAATAGAAGGTGAAAAAATCGAGGATCTTCGAAAAAGTGGACTGGTTTCCCTTCGGTACGGCAATTCAATTTGGACAATTATCGCGTGGTCCCCCTTCCTCCGCGTCCCGGCGGCGACCGCGGAATTATTTTTTCCGCGGCGTCTGTGCGGCACGTTCGCGCGGCCGCGACAGGACGTCATTAATTATAACGTTTAAATTGCAAATCGGCCACTAAAATATGTCGAATCCCTGGACGGTCACGGAGTACGCGCGCGCGAGCGCGAGCAATTTTACATCCCTCGAAACACGATGTATGACGGGAATATATTTTATACGCGTATATCTGGAATCCGCGCGCTCGTTACCGTACGGCTCGCGCCCGTCCCGCTTATCGACCGGGGATTTTTCATGCAAATCGGCCCCGCGGTCCCGAAATCGATGGTAATTTTTCGGGAGGGGGAGGGAAACGGGCCACGATTATCTGCGCGTCCCTGGCGGATTCGACCGCGCGCGTTTTGCGGTTCTAAAGACAACGGGGCGAGTGCCGCGTGTTGTTATTATCGGCTGGGAGAGAACGCGCGGCAAATTAGTTCGTTAAACGATTTTTAAATGTCCCGTCGGAAAAAGACGCGGCCTCGCCGGTTCTTTCGGCTCGCCGTTCGCCCGGCGGAAAGGAAATCACGCCCTTTTTGTTTCCGTGTCTCATTAGGACGGCCGAGCCCCGAACTCGTTATCCCCTAAATCACGCGAGTGCTCTCTCGGTCGGCTTGCTTTTTCCCCGGGGACGCTCGCCTTTTTGCAAACCAGGGGGTTGCTTTGAATATCGGCGCGGCTTTTCTAAGCGGCCGATTAGTGTCTCGCGACGAGAGACTGCACGACACACACACCCGTGGCCTAGTAATTTTCCGTGGAAGAAGTAACTGTCTCCGTGGTGACACTCCGGGCGCACAGGTTAAGCGACGTCGCGCCGTCAAAGATGGGTCACCGCGCGCAGGTAAATTCATTTTCTGCCAAACACAAAGATTTTCCTCGACTTTTCCGAATACACGTTGGATCTGGATCAGGAAATGACGCGTGGAAAACGCAACCAAAAATTATTTCCCGGGGAAACAATATTTCACCGAGAATTCTTCCGCGGAAATTAACCGGAGCAACAGTTGAAGGACTTCGCGCACAAGGTATAATATTTACATGTGCCGGTATGTGTACGAGTCTGGCCTCTGTGAGAACCTCGAAAAAGACCAGCGGAAAATCATCCAACAAACGTACTACAAAGTGTGTGTTCTCCTCTCGTTGAAATGTGTGGACTGAGAGAGGGAATTTCCCGGGGAAATGAAGACAGGAAACGGAAAAGGGGTGTGGAGGGGAGGGGTGTTCAACGATGCGTCTCCTCAGACCGCTTCCGCGCGAAAACATATACATTTAGGAGATGGGGACGGGGGCGGGGGGAGAAAAACGGGGCTCGATATAAAAGCTGTGCGATATTAGCATGACAGGCAAACCGGCAGCATCAAATTGCTGGACCTAAAAGCAGCAGCCCCTCTGCTAAATCGTCCGTGTGCTTCTAATGGACTGCCAACGGGGGAAATTTAGTCCTGCGGCGAAGTTATCATCCTTCGAGGCACGCGTACTTCCGGACTTATAAAAGTCACCGGAAACCTCGAGCAACAAAACGTTTGGTACTCTATCCGAAGGTCAGAGAGAACTAAGAAAAAAGTCGAACGGTGTACAAGCACTCGAAAAAGAAAAAGCCCGAAAAGCGGAATAATTTCCTAGAGTAAGGGAGACTAGAAATTCTTGAAAAATTCTCGAGTTCCGTGGCGACATTAATCCAGGCTGTTTTCGTGCACTCTGTTCGGTCAAAAAGGATGCAGCCTGGTCCCGAGGGACTGTCGAGGGCCGTTGCGGGCGATACCAACGTCCTCGTTACGTCAGCCGAAAAAAACCGCGGGGGAGGCTCGACGGAAAATAAAGCCGGAGAATAATTTATCTGAGGGATCCGTCCTAGGGTGGGAACGCGAACGCGTCGACGTCCAAAAAGTAGATAAAGGACGAAGTGCACTTCGAGAAGAGAGAAAAGGAGACATTACCGGTATCTAAGAGTGTGTTTCAAGGACAGAAAATGGCGAGGCGTTAAGCAACCGCGCTCGCGCGGCAAACTTTCGCGTCAAAGTGGTTACACGGGGAACAGCAATTTCCGGAACTTGTGTCGGGCCTTAAATAGTTATGATCGAGGGATGGTGCATCGTCGAGGGCAGGTAGGGAAAGGGGGTGGGGAGACCGACGCGCGAGGTTGATAAGAGAATCGCGGGGTGTAAAAAGGCGCGCGTCGTAAAGGGCGGGCTTTCTCCGTGCATCTTGACGCTGTAAAAAAGGAGGAACGAACCGTAGGGAAACTTTTCCATCCGCCTGGCCGCTCTCGCGTCGCGCTTGCACCCTCAATAATTCACTCTCGCGAGCCTCGTCTCCTCGCCCCCGAACCACCCCCAATAAAAATGTTAATGCCGAATTTCGATGCGACTCGATTATCCAGAATTTCGAGCAGCCAGATGGGGACCGGAGACCCTAAAAGGGGTGACTTTCAAGCTACCCTCTCCACCAAGAACTTCGGTGGCTCGACCTCTCCAGGTTCCCAGGCGATGAAATTAACGTTCATTACCGACCTAGTAGAATCAAGTGGATCAAGTGAACGAGGAACAGTTTTAAGGGACAATTTCATCCGTTGACTATCACCCGCGTCAACTAATAATGTGCCAGTGTTGGAACAAACCGGGAATCAAGTGTGCTTTGACACCGGAGACTGATACCGGGATCGTTGCTGATCAAAGTCACCCCATACCGCAACTGGAATCCAGCTTAACCCTCGGCTCGCCGCTTATGGAGGTTAGGGGTGGGTTCTCGCTTCCCTGCTGGCCGCGCGCCACTATCAACTTCGTAAAATACAACGTGCTGTTCGAGTGTGTCTTCGGTAACCACTCGGGAATTAGGATTCCGTTGTAAACCACTCCTCGAAAGCGAAACCAAGCACCCACGAGCGTCTGGGGACTTGCAGCATCGTTTGCAAGGTGGAGAAACCACTTTTTATTCTAATTTTATTATGTACGTTTGTACAAACAACTATTATCAGACAGCGGATTTTATGCATTTATAAATTAGTAAAACGTTTTTATTTTGCATAAAGATCCGCTGTCTAACTATTATATAATTGTCGAATAGGCTGTCTTTTATCGATTCGACTTTTACCCGATGTTTTATGAGGATGCGTGAGACGTATCGCTAGCGGGTAAAGAGTAAATAGGTCTTGAATTTGTTTTTGGTGGTATTTTGGGAAAACGAACGGATTCGCGCGCGTCGACACGGTACGCCGCCGCTTAGCGCGTCATTGTAACGTAATCCAAAGCGCGGCAAACGGGTTGTCTCGAATGAACATGACATAATTGTGAAAACGAACCGAGGCTAGGGCCGGCGCCGATCCAATTGCTGAAACAACACTGCGGCCGACGGATTCGTATCGTCGGTTGAGTGGAAGCGGACCCGGAGAGTCTGTTGAAACTGAGCCGGTGTTTATGCGGAACGCAACGCGAAAACGTTTTTTACAGCCGTCTCGAGTGTCGATCGACAAATCGCAACCCCGACAACCCGGCGCGCTGTTGTCGAACTACAAAAACAACCGTGTCTTCTGCCTGTACCCCCTCGCGTTCCACAATCTCCCGCAGGCTCGACATTTTGTGTTCCACTGGGAAGCACAAAGAGAAAAAAAAAGAAAACAAATAATTTAACGTTATTTAATTCTCTTACGGAGAGAACACTTTAATACAGGGCATGGAAAATACTATTTTTCATTTGTACGGGACTCTTTAATATTTCTACTTTTGTCTCCGGGAGTGGAAAATACTAACGATTTTAAATCCATTAAATTTCGATGTAATTCGTTTGTAGAACGAATACGTTCACGTTGTACGGGGGTGAGACGTACTGTCAAGAATTTCATTTTGCTACGCTGCAATCTCAGCTTAATTTATACACACACGAATTTAGCGGGTGAGAAACTTGGAGAAGAGGAATTGCTTTTTGTCGTAAGGGATGTTGCCGGAAATTGTTTTTTCCATGTAGTTGATATTTATCGAAAGGAGAAAGGACTGTGTTAATATCGCAGACTTTTGTCTTTGATCGTATGGCGTCTTTGAAAGTCGATCACACGTCTCGCAGCCGATCTGGCGAGATTATATTAAAGGTCCGACATTATTGGATCCAAGGTGGATCGTCTGCAGTGCGTTTGAGACACGAGAGTGATCCGGGCACTTTGTAAACCAACGACAGAATTCTCCTTCGACTGCTCGTATGAGCTTCTTGAAATTCCTCGAGTCGCTCGGCAACGAACAATTTTATAATTCATTGAAAACTTGACTCCGCAATAACAATTGGGTTCTTTTTGTGCAGCTTGCAGTTCGTCGCAGTTCAAATGCAGAAATGGCCAATGCATCGACTCCGAGAATCAGTGCAACGGTGTCAAGGATTGTCACGATGAATCCGACGAGCGAAATTGCCGTGAGTAGATCGTCGAAAAAGCCGTCGCTTATCGTTACCGTAAAAGAGAGTCTTTGACTTCTCAATGTTCTTTTTTTTTTTGTTTTCATTCCTTGTTTACGTTTTCTTTTTTTGGTTGTTGGTTGGTGATCTCGAGATCAACGTCGAATATGTGCATGCATCTAGCGAGGATCGTATGTTTCGCAGGGAAAGCGTCAGCTGTCCCACCATTTTAAAAATTAACCATCGCGAAAAGGATCGACGCGTCTCACTTTTTGTAAATAATTCTGCCCGCCACGTCCCACTACCAAACTTATCCCCGAGCTTCTTGAACTACGCGCGCCGCAACCCGAACCACCTTAACCCACCATTCAGCGATGGATCTAACCTGTCAGCAAACTCGAACAACTCGTGTAACATATCAGATCATTGGAATCATAGCTTTCGTCTGTGGGAACAGATTGGAACATTTTTTGATCATCTAATTGGAAGTGATCTAGCAATGGGTTTAACCTGCGATCCAGTGTGAACAAATCCTAAGTGGTGTAACACATCGAATTATAGTCACAATTCTAACATTCGCCTGTGAAAAGCAATGGTTTTAGCTGTAAAATGTTGTGAAACACCCTGCACAGTTGAGGGTCTATAATTCTTTGTCACATTGTACAATCTAATGCTCAATTTGCCGGATGATTTGCGGAAGAGGCTATCGACAGGGTCGTTCATTTCTTTTTTTTCGATCGAACGAGACACGAAGGGGTGAGAAATAATTCCACTGCTAAAGAATTCGAAATGGTTGATTGCGGGGGTGAGTCGGCGGGGATGACAGCGTATCATCAGGCTATCGGACGGAACGGATCGCGGCGATGTTAGGAACGGGCTCAATAGTTCTAATAGCTGTGACAATAACAATAGCGTGCGGGTTGGCTTCGCGTTTCCAGGCCGTTGCACTTGTCAACCCCTCGCACCCCCGTTGCGTCGCCCCCTCAACCCCTATCATTTCTATCCGGCGTGGCGTTTCGTGGGGACACTTTTCGCTCTTTTATTCTCGCGAGCCACCGTTCGAGAAGGTCAATTTTCAGACACCGAATAAAAAGGGGAAAATATCCAGGCAGAATTCCAGAAATCTTTCTCACCCCCTTCCGGAGGGTAGACAATGAATTTCGAATCGGTCGAACTAACCGAAACGTCGCGATGCATCGTAGAACAATTTATTTATAAGCATAAGCTTGAAATCATAACTCAGTCATAATCTACCCTCCTCGTAATTATTAAATAATTATATACCTGTATATAATGCGACAGAAATACCTAATGAATTTTTCGACTGAAAATAATTCTAAAGAAAAGAAGATTTAGCTCTGGTTGAAAAATATGTTGTCGAAGAGGACGAATGTAAAGTAGGGTTCACAGTATGACATCGACGTACGGCTGCGACGAAGTTGCCGAGGAGAGAATTTTCCAGTGGGCGTTCATCCCTGTTTTATTTGTTTTTCCCTTTTACTTTTTTAATTCGTCAACAAACTTCATTAGCGGTATTAATATCGACGCGCAGCGACGTCGCGGACATCGCCGAATTTAGGGCCAGCCCTGCCGGTGGACGGGCGAGATTTACTCGCGTTTATTAAGCCGCCCTAATAACCGGCTGCAATTTTAATCCGACGTTAATCTCCAGCGGCCCTTTCGTCCGGCCTCAGCCCAGGAATTTCGTCGGTTTTCACCGGTTTAATCCAATACGCGGCCGGTAAGCCTCGTACCCATCACTCAAACCTTTCTTCGAATGCATGGAAACACTTCACCGTGAATAATAATATAAAAACCGTGGGGCTGTGTTCATCTGTGCGGCCCTTCAATTTTGAGATAATAGAAAGTTCATTGAACGCGAAGTAGAAACTGTGGGCCACGCACAGACGCAGTAGTCTTACTTGATAATACCTGCGACAAATTTCTCAGGTATTTTAACTGTAATCTGGAATTTTCCTTCGAGAAACTCTGTTTATGTGCTTTCCGAAGATTTTTAAGTGCGGTTATTCATTTATCGCGTTTTCTTTGAACGTGTTTCCGGCAATTGATGTTTGTACTTCGTAGAACCAATACGCTGGGAGGTTGTGGGACTCAGAATCGCGTTGTTCATGTGCTTTCCTAAGATTTTTAAGTGCGGTTCTTCATTTATCGCGTTTTCTTTGAATGTGTTTCCTGCAATTGATGTTTGTACTTCGTAAAACCAATACTCTGAGAGGTTGTGGGACTCAGAATCGCGATGTTTCTGTGCTTTTCGAAGATTTTTAAGGGCGGTTATTCATTTATCGCGTTTTCTTTGAACGTGTTTCTGGCAATTGATGTTTGTACTTCGTAGAACCAATACGCTGGGAGGTTGTGGGACTCAGAATCGCGTTGTTTATGTGCTTTGCGAAGATTTTTAAGTGCGGTTCTTCATCTATTGCCTTTTCTTTGAACGTGTTTCCGGCAATTGATGTTTGTACTTCGTAGAACCAATACTCTGAGAGGTTGTGGGACCCAGGATCGCGATGTTTATGTGCTTTCTTAAGATTTTTAAGTGCGATTCTTCATCTATCGCCTTTTCTTTGAATGTATTTCCGGCAATTGATGTTTGTACTTCGTAGAACCAATACTCTGAGAGGTTGTGGGACTCAGGATCGCGATGTTTATGTGCTTTTCGAAGATTTTTAAGTGTGGTTCTTCATCTATTGCCTTTTATTTGAATGTGTTTCCGGCAATTGATGTTTGTACTTCGTAGAACCAATACGCTGGGAGGTTGTGGGACTCAGAATAGCGATGCAGAAGGACGATCGAGATTCAGTCGATCGTGATCGAAAGGAGTGGGCGAGGCGGGCCTTGAACCCGGTTGGACGCGTCGGAAAACAGGGGAATTCCTTCGAAGGGTCCCGTTCCGCGAGGCTCGTCACGCCCCCCCGGGCACGTTTGCCAATTTCGAGGTCGCGATCCCGGCGATTTATATTCGCCGATCGAGCGGAAAAAGGGGGCACGTCGGCCGGAATCGCGTTAAATCGTAACCAGATTACACGGGGCGGACTCACGCGCGTCCGGATCGAATTAATTTCGACTTTTAATCTCGTTCCGGCATCCGAGGGGGCACGTGACTCGCGCGTTGCGATGATTCGACTGGAAAAAAAGAACATGCTTCGCGATCCTCCTTTTAGAATATTCTTCTTCTAACCTTCGACAGAAGATTAGAGATGAAATATTTTTCGTTCGCGCTCGATATACATAGGTGTTCGCAATTGGACAGATCTTAGCGAATTGTTTGCCACATTTTGTCCTCGAAGCGTTTAGTCATCGATATTACGGTAACTACAATTAGATGCGCGGACTTCTGAAGCACACCTGCGTCGATCTTATCCATTAAAACAATACTGTCTCGAAGAATGGGACGCCATCGTTTGTATTGTACGGCGACCTGTTTCTTAGCCGTGTTTAACCTTGACGGTATCGCGGCGATAACGAGTCGCGAATAGCGAAAACCTCGAACGGATGTTTATAAATGCTCCACTTGAACTTCGAGCCCTCGTAATTACCTTGAATCTTCGTCGATTCGAAAAATCAAGCACGCCGATCGATTCCTCGTTTCAAGACGAACGAAAATCGCGTAGTTTTCCCGTAGGTCGCGTCGTTCGCGATATAGAGTTGAAAGCAGAAGAGGCCCGAGAAGCTGCGTACCGGGTGTACCGAAGGTACGCGAGCAATGAAACCGCGAATCGATGCTCGCGGAAGCGATAATATTATTCTCGGATGGAGTTGACGTGTGAACAGTGGCTAGCAATTAGGGGGGGATTTGATGCAGTTTACGCGCATAAAAGTGGCGAGTTCAATTGTCTGATCACGCGTTCCCGCTGAAAAGGAACGTGACGCGGTATTGTCGACACGCGAGACACGTTATGCATACACGATAATTACCGGGCCGTGTCTACGCGTTTCCATTAAACGGCATCGGTTACGCGAAACGGTCTTGTCGCACTGTTTTTCCACACTTTTCGTTTCACCTGAACGTTGTCGAGTTGACACGCGAGAAAAAGATGGCGGCACGCGATCGAACACGCACCGTCGTCGTCGACGATCCGAATTAATCCGGTTGATCGGGACACGAGTAAACCGCTTTACCGTCGTCGTCGTCCCTTAAACAACCGTCCCGGTTCCATTAGCCAGGTTCCATCGTTGTATACACCGTGTTCCAAAAAGTAGGGCGATCATTAACGACTGACACAATACACTTTACCCGACGCGATTGGATTACGCGTACACCTGACCGGTCAAAGCTAAGACGACGGCTTAATTCGTTCGATTGGAATCCTGACGTACCCGGTGTCCGAAGAGTATCCTACACTTTCTAGAACATCTCTGCTCACACTTTGTTATTATCTTTAAAACGATAAAAATAAGTATCAATTCGGTGTCTTTCGAGATGACATCCATACATGAAGTATGAAAATTAACCCTTAGTTTTTACCTTACCTTAACCTTTAATTATTTAAATAATTGTTTACACTATCAGATATGTCGGCCAACAACCGTAGTCACGTTGACAGCACCGGTTCTCACTAGATCACCGAAGTTAAACAACCTGGAACGTGAATGGTACTTGGATGGGTGACCGTCTGGTAAAAAACCGGAAAGTGACCCGCTCGAGGTGTTTTTCACGTGTTGTTGGCAAAAGGTGGTTCGGAACCCACCATAAAGAGTAGGTCCCGCTGAAAAGGCGATAGTGAGGAATGGAAAGAGGGGGAAGAAGATTGGTAAATGAATTTGAAAACCTGAGGGGACCAAATATCATGTTACAATAATACTCACTATCAGATATGTCGGTATCTAACCAATTACTACACACTTAAGTATTGTATGAGGTATTATATCAATTTCATATTTATCAAATTTAAAAAATCATAGAGAATGGAAATATTGTAGGTCAGAAGAAACGTTTAATTTTCCAGTTAAAATAGCTCCGAGTGCAAAGGGTTTAAGGGTCACCTAACAACGAAGGAGATGCAGCTATCTGTGAATTTATGTGTACCATTCACTTGTTGTCCTTGGCTGTTTATTCGTGTCTACTGATATACCGTGGGTCAAAAAACTAACGGATACCTGAGGAGGAAATATCGCGAGTTCGCACCACGTGTACAGAGTGTTAGGTTAGGAACCGGGACTTGTTGGTCGGGTTCGGCTGATTTCTCAGTGTCTTCCCCTAATTTCCCGAGGACGTCCGGAGGGCTTCGTGGAAATTCCAGTCACGGAATCGGGCGAGGAGCTTCTCCCGGCCGCGTAGCTCATTCTTTCGAGTGCACTCGGTTCGAAGAGTCGTCCATCCTCGATCGTTAGCTAATTGCCGCCGTAAATTAGAGCCGCGTGTTGCCCCCGTAACTCCTTGTTCATTTATAATCTCTTCCGCGAAATTTCCTCGGGTGCGTGTTAATTAATGGCCGAGCCCCGAGGTTCACGTTCTCCTCCGTCCGCACGCTAATTAATTCCCTACGACTGCCTTTCTTTTCAACCTTCCGTCGACTCGCGTCCCTCTGCCCCCCCCTTCCACCCTTCCTCTCTTCTCTTGCAACCCTCTACGTGTCTTCCCGTTTCATCTTTTCGCCCTGTGAAGCCGGGACGCCGTCCGACATCCGGCCAGCATCTTGTCGATAGCGAAACCTAACCCTCCCCTTCTCCACCCTCGAACCGGAAGTGAATGGCTCCTCTCGTAAATCTGCGCACGGCTTCCTGGAAATCCGTTTTCCTTTTCGAGGAAGCAACAGCTCAACCAGCTGGCTACCAAACCGACCTCACCCGTATAAATTATCGATACCGATGCTCCGGTCCGATTCTTAACCAATACGTTCCGACCAATTTTTCCACGATTCCTCGGCAATATTCACTGCAATTTCGGAATTCTTGCTTCGTGTAACTATACGTTGTGTGTCATTCTACGATTCGTCATTCTCGGTGTACCTTTCATTATTTTTGTACGTCGTCGCTGTCTAACCAATACGCTCGGACAGTTTCCTCCACGTATCTTCACAAGTACATTCCGAAGATCATTATGTCGTTGTGTCGTCTACGATCATCATTGTGTGTGTATCTTCCATTATCTGTAGGTGTATGTCGTCGAGCCGATACGCTCGGACAGTTTCCGCCAGAAATTCAATGGTGGTTTCGAATCTTTTCCATACGAATCTATACATTTGTGCTTTCTGGAGCTCGCAGTCATCACAGCGTGTATCTCGTGATTAATACCTGTGCCTCGTCGAAGCAACACGCCCGGAACACACCGTTCTCGCCCATCAGATTCACAACGCACCGCTGTCTTCGTACATAAATGTGTCTATCGTGCTGTCAGATAGAGATACCCATTTCACGTGTATTGGAAATACACGTGAACACGTGTAATTAATATATCCGTGCGGAAGTCCGGATACTGTTTAATACACGGATACACGTGTACACGTATATCAAAATACACGGATAATACACGTATAACTGTGATCTTGAATATACGGATCCATGTGTATTATCCGTGTATTTTGATACACGTGTGCCCGTGTATTCGAGTACATGGATACACAGATAGTACGTTAAAATGTACAAGAGTTAACACGAGAGGTTTCGAAAATTAACGAACATCATAATTTCTGTTGATAAACCATAATCAATTAACTGTTTATTTTGATAAAGAAAAACCAAAATGTTTACATCGACCCACGTGTACCCTTATACACAGATAATACACGTGTAATGAAAATAACGGATAGCCGTATATTATCCGTGTACGATACACGTGTACCCGTGTATTATCTGTATATTTCGATACACGTGTATTATCTGTGTATTTCGATAAACGTGTATCCGTGTATAAAGAAGTACACGGATTAAAATACGGATATATATATATTAGTACACGTGGACACGTGTATACGTGTATCCTCAATACACGTCCGAAACCGTGGTCTCTACTGTCAGACGACTACCACGTGTTCATCAGTGTACCGAATCAATGTGCCGTGGCTTCAACATCACGAGCTTTCCACTCACGCGGTGTCGAATCGTGTTGAAAACACAATCGTTGTTGACGATTCTTGCAGCCTGCCGAGACGACGAGTTCCAATGCACACCTGGGTTTTGCGTGGACGCGCGACGACGATGCGACGGTGTCATGGATTGCAATGAAGGGACGGATGAGGCGAATTGTTCGAACACGAGTACGGATACGCACAACCTAACCCGCTAAAACAGGACTCGTCTAACAGTGGGGGGAGGGACCGTTCTCTCCCCTTCCCTTACACCTTACTCGTTCTCATCCCCACGTCACAACACCGCACGTGGATCCCGAATTATCCGGCTCTCCCGATAAATCACGGTCGATGAGCCGGGATTCGAAGCAGGCTAGGCGCGTGGCCGTTCGGCCGGGCAAATCGTTCGTCCAAGGATATAACGGCCGGCCTCCGATAACGGACGGTTGTTTCTCGAGCGATTAATTGCACGCCACGATGCCCCGCCAGCCCAGAATCTCGTTTCCTTTCCTTTATTCCGCGCCGAAGGAGCGCGAGGCGCACTGACATGCCGCGCGACCGATTAATCCGATTCATTACGATCGCTCCACTGCCTAATTAAACGACGTCCGCTCTGTTTCCTTTTACAGTGTCAAACCCATTCCTGCTGGCCGCCCAGTTTCGCCAGCTGATTCGACGGCTGCGCTTTACCTTACGTAACCAGAGACTTTTGCCTCTTTCCTATGCAACTCGGTAGACTTGCGTGCGAAAATGCCAAAAATCCAAGTTTCGATCGTAGGAGATCAGTGGATTAAAAGTAACGAGCGTTGAAGCTCGAGCGATTTTCAGCGTCTTTGACAGATAAAGGCGTCGCGGTGTAATTTACGCAAGGAAAAGTTTAACCGATTCGACTCCCGGGTTTTCGGGACTCGATAATTCGTTTCACAGCGCTTGAACGCTTCAGATATCGGTCTTACTGCACGCTGTATGCAATTTCTTTTTTATAGTGCTCGCCGCATGCCATTTTCTACTATTTATCGCTTTTCTCCGCCCTCGAGCCTCCCGAGGGCTTCGCAATTACGACCGGTTCGTCTTGTTACAAAAACGAAATTGCGTTTTTCACTAGCGGAACAATGAGATTTGCTCGGCGCGTTAATAGAATTTATTTAAAACGTGTGTTAATAATAGTCGGTGTTCGAGCGAAGTGTGCAGCGAATCGCACAATTCGACACGGTTTTTCATTAATTCCGTGGATTTTAATTCAATCGCGAGAACCGCCGAGGTCTCTTTGCAAAAATGTGCCAACCCCCGTACACCTCCTTGCCCACCCTAGTTCTTTGTTTTTCATTGATTCGAAACGTTGCGCCTCGCCCTTCGCCCCGAATTATGTTCTGTAATTTGTTCTCGCGGAGATTTGTGTTGATCGTTTATTGTTGTTTTCTTTTTCTTTCGTCGTGAACAGCGTATTGCCGACCAGACGAGTTCCAGTGCGGAACCGGAAGGTGCGTCAGCCTGAGTATGAGATGCGACGGTCGGTCGGACTGTGCGGACCGATCTGACGAACATAACTGCAGTGGTATTTTTTTTTTCTTTCTTTTCGTTCTTGGGTAAATATTTACAACAGGTCCACGTTTTCCGATTTTGATGAAATTTAAATATGTTATAGATTACGATATTTTGAACAACATTTTCCTTTTCCAATATAGGGGGGACGCTTTTAGTTTTCGAGATATTTCAATTTTTGTCTGTATTGAATTTTTCGTATTTCTACACGTTCCACGGCAACGTAAGCCTGTCCTGGTGCGGCGTTTGTTTACGTTTTGACGCTGTAGAGATGAGGGAGAAACCAGGGGGCGGAAGGAGCCGGCCTAACACCACACACAGCCACCCACACAGTGCTTATTACACACCCAGTGTTTCTAAATTATACTAAAGAAAGAAAATTGGATTAGGTTAGGTTAGGTTAGGTTATTATTTATGTGTTTGTTTATCATCTCTACAGCGTCAAAACGTAAACAAACGCCACACCGGGACAGGCTTACGTTGCCGTGGAGCGTGTAGAAATACGAACAATTCAATACAGACAAATATTGAAATATCTCGACAACTAAAAGTGTCCCCCCTATATTGGAAAAGGAAAAAGTTGCTTAAAATGTGTTGCTGCATAACATATTTAAATTTCATCAAAATCGGAGGACGTGGACCTGTTGTAAATATTTACTCGTTCTTGTTCTATCAATCTTCTGTCCGTAACTCTTCGAGATTTTTCCTGAAGAGACGCGAGTAATTTTAATTTTCGACATCCGTTGGTTGGACGTGGTGTAACGACCGTTCGATTTATCGTTCCAGTGACCACGTGCAGCGGCGATCAGTTCCGGTGCACGGACGGCACCTGTCTGAACATCAACAAAAGATGCGACTCGGTGCAAGACTGTCGGAACGGCGAAGACGAGCTCCAGTGCGGTAAGTGTACCTGTTCTCACCCCTCCCGCCCTAGCAAACGTCATCTCGATTGCCTCCAAGGAACAGGTGGAGCACCCTGGACGGCTTAGCCGTCCACAGCTGCGGAATACTTTAATGGGCCGACGACGAATGTCTGAATCCCCTTATTACGAGAGCAACAAGTTGTTTCCAAGCGACGAGCCGTTGACGGGGGGTTGATTCAGCGTTCTCGGGGCTGTTACGGAGGGATTTTAACCATCCCCGGATTCCCCCGAAAACCAATGAAACTCGAATCAAACCGATGAATTCTGTGTCCAAATCAAAAAACTTTCGATAGAAATGATATAGAGCGATGTAATTTTTTTTAAATGAAAGCTAAAACTTTGCAGGAATATGAAATAATTATGGAGATTGTGGTACGAACGTTTTTTAACCGTGAAAAAATTCGTTAAACTTACAGAATCTCAGGAAAATTATGGTTTTTCCAATACCACGCGCGGAAATTTTTTTTTTGAAACATGCTATACATCATTTCCCGTAGATTCTTTCACGCTGAATTCAAATATGGCCTCAAAATTTGTCTACGACCTCCGAATCTTCCAAAAAATCGAATTATTGTTAAAAATTATTATAATATGTATTTTTTCAAGGTTAAAAAACATTCGAACCATAATCTCCATAATTATGCCATATTCTGTAAAGTTTCATCTTTAATTTAAATAATATTTCATCGCTCTATCTCATTTCTATCGAAAGTTCTATGAATTTGAAACAGAATTCATCGGGTTAGCCCATAGTGCGGCGCGGCACCAGGTGTTTCAAAACCGAAAAAATATTGTTCCCGTCCCCCGACGTCCCGATGAACGCTCGAGATCAACCCTAATATCGCGGATGCTCGCGATACGCTCGGATACCTCCGCGAGGATCCGGTTTTCGTCGGCGTTCGATTTACGATTTTCCATGCTGACCGAACACCGACCGGACGTGGCTTCTCCACCCCCCGTGCAATTTTCCGCCATGGCACGCTCCGTCAGATTTTTCCACCACCCACACAGAAACCCCACCCCCCGGGATTCACCCTCAATCAGTTACACACGTGTCCCTCACCTGTGTCGTTCGGCAATGGGCTTCGAACCGCTACGAATTCCGTACGATAGCTCAACGAAAATCTCGAGACGTGTTCGAAGCGGTTCGACCTTGAGCCTCGTTCATTACCATGCCAGTCGCGGTTCATTTTCACTGACCATACACGAAGAAGACTACCGTCGTCGTTGATCGACGTGGTAGCAAGCCAGACGAAACTGGCGGGAAGCTTACCCTGCACTTTTAACCCTTCAACGCCACTTCGAACTATCTCATACAAGCGCAAACATCACGCTATCCGTGCGGCACGGCCAGCTTTCGCGGCCACTGCTTGCAGGGCTTTCATTTGCGGGGCGTGAGATTGATCTCATACCGCGCCAAACACGCTGCGAAAAAAATGCCAGCGGGTTCTCCTCTTGTTTGGTGTACCTGCGTGATCCTCTCTCGAAACGACAATGCCCGTGGGTGTCTCCTCTTACGGTTAGGGAGCGTCGGTTTGAAGGGTTAAATGTGCATGAGTGTGTGGTGTGGAGCAGGTTGCGGAGAAGGCGAGTTCCAATGCGCGGATGGCCTGTGCATCGGCTACGAGTTGCAGTGCAACGGAATGGAGGAGTGCCTGGACGGTTCCGATGAGAGGGATTGCGGTAATTATACCATTTCACGCCATCTATACTTTAACCTTTCTACACTCACACGTACACTTTTACGCGGCGACACTAGCTAGGGAATTTTTGTCGACGGAAACGACGTATCCATCAGACCGGAAACATATTTCGTCCTTTGTCTGCTTACGTTGACGTGCGTGGACAAGGGTCTAGAATTCTGGGGAGAGATTTCCAGTTCTAGAACATTTTTGTTCAAGTTCGAGAATCATTTGTGAAGTCTAGGAACATTTGCTGGGTCCTAGGGAAAATTTTACTCCCGTGTGACCAATTGTTTGTAGCCCTAGGGAGGTCTTTAGAGCCTAGGGAAAATTGCTAGTAACCTTAATATTCCATCGCGATCATCGTCATCCTAGAAAAATTTCCATGGAGGAACGTGTACAACGACGAGCGGATGTTCCTGGAAAAGTTTAACATCCCTAGAGATTGGTGGCTGAAAACCAATCACGAGGACGTCTGGAACAAAAAATCGTTCACTCACCCTGAAGAGAAGTCGTTGGTGCATCGAGAAACAACGATCGATTCGTATACACACTCGCTGCGCTCTGCCGAGAGTAGCCGACACTTGTTGGAGAAACGTCAGGACTACATTGATCAGACCACACAGAAGCCGAAGAGGAAGAAGAAGAGAAGGCATTCGAAACGGAAGAGCCTGAAGAAGGAAGCAGACGTGGAGGAACTACCCACATCTGATTCCATCCTTGGAGATGACATCCAGACTACAACGATTGTTGAAGAGAGCATCGTGTCAGAGAAAAAGAAGAAGAAGAAGGGGAGGAGGAGGAAGCATCCGAGACGAAAGACCCCGAAGAACGAGACGAATGCAGAGTTTTCGACCTTGGCTCACCACGAGGAGTTGCCCACACCTGTTTCGATACTTAGCGACGCCACCTGGGCTACAACAGTTGTTGAAGAGAGTACCGTGTCAGAGAAAAAGAAGAAGAAGAGGAGGAGGAAGAAGCATCCGAATCGAAAGATCCTGATGAATGACACAAACGTGGAGGGAACCGAGGCACCGCAGGTCGATCAACTGCGAGAATATTTAGACCAGATCTTCACTTCTACTACATCGAACAGTTTAGATTCGTCGGAATTCGGAATACTTGTCAACGAGATCCCGAGGTTAGAAGCATTGAACGAGGTAGAACTTGAAGAAGGCAGTGGCAGCTCGAGAAACGAGTTGGAAATGAGAAAAGAAGTGGGAGAAGAAGTGAAACAATATTCGACTTCTTCAACCGAGCAGTATGATCTTGGAGAGACCCTGATCAGCACCACCACACCTGAAGAAACCTCAGAATGGGAGTTGCAAGATGAAACGACGTTCACCGAGTCTACTACAAGTGATATAAATACAGAAGAAGACGCTGGGTACACGATGAAATTTATACGATCCTCTGAAGAATACTTGGGCGAGAGCTCCGAGACGATAGTCCCCGAAGAAGCGACCGAAGCAGACCCTGAAGAGACCACCTTCATGGAGGATCCAAGCAGCAGGGAAGACATAGGCGGTTACAAAGCCAAAAAGAACGGCGCTGTCGCCAAGTTTTTCCATAAATACTTTCCGGGGATCATAAGATCTTCAACCATGAGAACGGTCGTCAAGGTGGACGACTTCATCACCGAATCGAATGATACCAAGGTCAACGAGACATCCGTCCAACAGAAATGCAAACTGCTGAACGAGAATCTGAAAAATTACTCGGATGTCGGCGGCGACATCTTCAAGGACTGGCAACACAACTGCTCCTCGAATTGCGCGAAGTTCTTGAAGATGATCTTGGAGAAATCTAAACATTGGTCGAATGTCAACGAGAGTTCTGGAAGCGCGGAGGACTCCGGCCTGATCGAGTCTGGAGAACAGATGATGTTCACCGAAGGGAATCATACGCTGCACCCTGAAGAGTCGAAGGAACAAGGGCGCGTTTGGGGAGCTAGTTCCAATATAATTAAAACAACAGAGTCCACGGATTTGGTCGAGATATTCACCGAGGCGAGCACAAGCAAGCCAAGGTCGAAGGGCAAGGGAAGAAAGGGTAAGAAGAAGAGGAAGAAGTTGAAGGACGAAGAGAAGAGCAAGAATAAGAAGAGAAAAGGCAGAGGCAGGAATCAAACCAGCACAACCGTCGACACCTGGGACGAGCATCTCAGTTGGATCTCTTCAACGTCTCCGAGAGACAACCTTGAAGAGACGTCGTACCCTGACGAAGAGCATACTTCCACGGAACCCACACTCTTGAAAACCACGTCCCCAACTAAGAGGTGCGGACCGAAGTCTGATTGGTGGCCGAACGAAATCATCAACTCTGAAGAGGACTGCGAAGAGGGCAGTTCGACGCAGACGAGCACCGAGGACATTGGCGTGACGTCTGCAGAGACTTCCACTGTCCGTTGGGAGTACTTCACCGCCGGATCTAAAGTTGGGAGTATTGGCACCGAAGGGCACGTCCTAGCCGGAGGATCATTGACTAACGATGATCGTTTGTGTGGTGATGACATGTTCCTCTGCGACGGCGACCTCTGTATATTGAACAGCATGAAGTGCGACAGGATATCGGACTGCAAAGACGGCAGCGACGAGGTCGACTGCGACTACGAGGACCTCGACTATGTAAATCGAAACAGAGGCGACCTGCCCAGCTGCGGAGAAAACGAGTTCCCCTGCAACAGCAGCTGCTTCAGCAACGCCCTCATCTGCAACGGAGTCTCGGACTGCTGGGACGGAACCGACGAGGTCAACTGCGGCGACATAGGTAGTTGAAAACCGGCTCCAGCTGTCCTCTTCCTAAACTGTACAAACTATCTCGCTTCGTGGGACATCCGGACCGCCAGACGCAGCCGACCGGATTCTGGGGACTTTTCCTGTCGATGTTGTACAAAACTGCTACCTGAAGAGGAACTCTTTGTACTCGAACTTCTATGGGAACTTTTTTGTGACGTCCATCTGTGCTGTACAAACGCCTTGGGATAACTGTCTAGGGGATTTTTAGCTCTGGCTAATTCCCCAGGCATTCACGAAACAGGATTCTTTAGGGATTCAAGGTAGGCTCGATTGTTTGTCTAACAAATTCCCCAGATCTGGAGATTTTTCTAGACGAACAGTCGATGTGTGTCGTGAATGCTGGGGGGAATCGTCTGAAGAGGACTTTTAATCCCCAGAAAACTCCGCTAGAGAACAGTGGGGTTCTCTGTTCGACGAGAGTACGACGAGGTCTGTTTATTAGTGCTCGGCCGAGACCCGGCGAGCTAATCCTAGGGGATTTGCTCGGACACGTAGTTCCCGTTTCCTTTCTACGTCGAGGTGTAGCTAGCCACGAGCAGACACAACACGTTCACTCGATACCCGACACTGTACATAAACCCACGGAATATTATTCTAACCCGTCCACCAGGGGCTTCTTCAGATTGCTTTAAGTGTTAGTCAGCTTCGAAGGACTCCCCTGTAAAAAGTCCCCAACTGTATCTTAGCCCCGTCGAGGAATTGGTCGCTCTGCTGGGCTGCGGATATTCGTAGGAAAAGTCGGTGGCCTTGGCACGTTCACTCGATTAGGCGAATTGCCCTTGAACATGACATACGTCATTTTATCTTGCAACACTCAATATACCGAATGTCCGATCAATCACTAATACGGTCTACTTAGAGTCTGACTACTACTGTCACCTTTTTTTAAGGGCGGTGGGGGAATCCTATTACGGACACCCTCTCCGGTGGTGGTTGGAGAGGGTAGTGTCGGACTCGGCTCTCCCCTCGAGATGGTACATGGGGAGATTATCATTGCCTTTCGCATTCTAATGCCATACCGACTAAACCCCCACCCAGTGATGCCAGACGGAGGAACCTGGAGGAACTTACCCCTCCGGCTGGGCCACCCACTCTTACTTCTACTGCGCACGTGGTACACACGAACGTACCTCTACTCTGCCTGTGTGAGACTCACAAGAGTCTGATAAGTAAGAGTGGGGGGCCCAGCCGGAGGGGCAAGTTCCTCCAGGTTCCTCCGTTTGGCATCACTGCCCCCACCGCCCAGGTCCTTCTGATCTTCTCCTCAACCCTATACGACACATATTGCATCAGCATCGTACCGCTGTTCGCATTTCATAATGCTGACGCATTATGTGTCCCTGTACCACGCCTGTTCTTGGCTTTGAACTACTACTGTCACCTATTCCTTTCGTTTGTACCATCCTCGACCTCCAAATGCTTTTTAACTACTAACAACAGTAACTAGTAAACGAGAAGAAGATTGTCGTGGCTAGGCCGCCGGCGAGCTTGCGGGCTGAGGAATATATCGCAGACCCACAGTGTACCGTAACGATCACTGTGACAACAGCTTTCAGTGTGTCGACGTCCCGTGTCGCTTTAAATGTGTCCCAGGGTGGACAGCTTTTGTATATAACCATATCCTCCGAGAAAAAAACAATGGATCTCCGGGTTTTTCACGATCGCGTGGTCCATCCTCGAGGAGAACCATGTGGTCCTGAAAAGCTCGGAGCCGTAACACGAGACTGTGACCAGTGTTGACGAAACAGGCTATTTATTTTTGCCGGTGGCGCCCTGTAGGGTTGGCCCCGTGCCCTTCTATGGACTTCACCTGCAGCGACGGCTCTTGCGTATCGAAGGGCGCGGTTTGCGACGGATTCGACGACTGCCCGATGGCAGAAGACGAGCTTCACTGCGGTATACAATCACTTACGTTCTCTATCGGACCGTTCGACGTCGGACGATCCACCGATCCGTTGATCGAACCGATCGGGAACCGATTCCGACGTGGAACGGTCCCTGCTTTTTTCGCCTCTGCCAAAATAATCCTCGGCCTCTTGGGGCTGCTCTGTGTCAGCGTCGGACACGGGCCGGGCCGCGACGATGAACGTGCTCAATGTTAGTCACGATGTTAATTAATTGGTAATTTTCAAACGACGCGGCTCAAAGCGAGACTCGATGTCTGACTTGTCGTCGACCGGAATCACTCAGCGAAGTGTATATTGATTTTCGGGATCGCCGGACACGCGGTCCGATCAAATGCCACTTATCCAATTTCAATCAGGGGCTAATGAAGTGGCGCGTCACCACGAAAGTGAATTTATTTTAAAGGTCCGAGATTGGTCGGCCGCTGCAAAACAGGCACGCGGAAATACGCGGATCTGAATTTTCCGGAACACATTTCGAACATTGAAACGTCCATCGTTCGCGTTGATCCCTGCATTAATAGCTTCACGTGACCACCACCTCCCCCCCGAAACCCCTTGAAAATCATGTAATTAATTGTATGCATAGTGCGATCCCCGGGAACGATGGTCGACAGACTTTATCGTTTCCACCCGTAGAACTAACGGTGTCCGGTCACTCAATCAATTAACCGTCGGAACGTAGTCCCGTAAGTTGTACCCCCAGATACAGCTCTTCCCCTAACTCGTGTGACAAGCAACAGCTTTCGTACCAGTGTTGATCGAACGCTTTCGTTGTTCGAGCTTTTCCAGCTTCCGTGGTGTCACAATAGAAACGAAAACCCGAGGAGAATCGTACACAGAAGTAGCCCTCCTTTTTGTCGAGGAACTATCGCCCCCTCTCCGTGAACGGGGGGAACCCTTTCTGACCGGGGAACGGCTCAAATATTCACTCTTTTGAGCAACAGTCTTGTCACAAGTCAATTTTTCATTTAAGCTCGTCATCTGTGCTTTCACCAGGATCACTCGAACAGTCAAATTAACCCTTTGCACTCGGAGCTATTTTAACTGGAAAATTAAACGTTTCTTCGGACCTACAATATTTCTATTCTCTATGATTTTTTAAATTTGATAAATATGAAATTGATATAATACCTCATACAATACTTAACTCTTTGCACTCGGAGCTATTTTAACTCGACAATTAAACGTTTCTTCTGACCTACAATATTTCTATTCTCTATGATTTTTTAAATTTGATAAATATGAAATTGATATAATACCTCAAACAATACTTAACCCTTTGCATTCGGAGCTATTTTAACTCGACAATTAAACGTTTCTTCTCACCTACAATATTTCTATTCTCCATGATTTTTTAAATTTGATAAATATCAAATTGATATAATACCTCATACAATACTTAAATTTGTAGTAATTGGTTAGATACCGACATATCTGATAGCGTAAACAATTATTTAAATAATAGTACAGCAATTTTTAGTGTCGCCTCAGAGGCGCCACTCCAGTGCTAAGGGTTAAACTCACAAAATTCTCAAAGAGTGGCTCAAACTTGACTCCAGTTTTAACTTGAAACTTCCCTTAAATCTTGGCTCACACCTGACTCGGAAGTTAATGTTAAACTTCGTTCAAACTTGGGTTCGATGCAAATTCTGAATAAGGTGTGAGCACGAGTTCTGAGATAATGGTATGAGTCCTAGGGTCAATGGAGGTTCCCCACGTTCCCGATGAGTGCGCCGCTTCCCAGTTGATCGTCGACTTCATTGTACATAAATGTGTGTTCTCTGCTCATATATATTCCCGCTGCGACACAAACGATCGTCCACACAAAACAAACAGCACGGGAATGCACACCCACGCAGTTCAAATGCCTGACCGGGAACAAGTGCATCGAGGGTGTCTACAGGTGCGACGGCCATCCGGACTGTCCTGATCACAGCGACGAAGACTGTGCGAACAAGAACATTACACACATAACTGAGCTTACCAGTACGCCTTTTGTCCCCTCTTTTATTTCATTTTTCGTTTGTCTATACGTACAACAGCACCCATTGCCGCGGAATCCTTTTGACGGATATTAAATCTGCAGAACATACGATTTCTAATTAAATTGCACAAAGGGGTTCCGCGCAGTGAGAATCAATTGATCTACAGGGATTGTCACAGCCTGATGAAAGTTCTCCGAATTGATCTAGTTCGTTCGAATACCGGTTTCCAGTGTGTTTAAGAATGTTCCACCATGTTCGAGTAAGTGGGATCGCAAGTATGAGAAATTCTTTCGCGAACCACTCGTAACGGGAGGACTTTCATCCAGGCTGGACTGTTCCTGGAGACCTGTCATATGTTTTGATGTCTGCTTTGGACTGTAATTCGACTTCTCTTCCTCTGTGCTGTGCTTTCCGCACGAGTCCAAAGTCTACCCGGGTAAAAACTCTCGTTGTTTGTCCAGCACTCGCCCGCGGGGATCACGCCGCTCTAATTAATTAGCTGGATTAAAGAATCCGGCTTCTTTGCTCTAGCGAGAGATCCTACTCGAAGTGATCCATCTCTCGTGAAACCAGCCAAAGCGGTAAACGCAGCGTCGTGGTCCCCGTCGTCGTTCGTGTTTGCTCCCTGCTAGACCCGCTTCGTTTTCGGAAGTAGTTTTTTTTTGGCTATTTTTTCGCATTGTCTGTGTCCATGTACGCTCAGAACCGCCTTGGCCTGACTGGACCACTCCGAGACCGAGGGAATGCGATCCGAGCAGAGAAATGCGTTGCGACAACGGCAACTGTGTGCTGCTGGACCGCAAATGCGACAATGTCTTCGACTGTCTCGATGGCAGCGACGAACGCGGCTGTGGTAAGACCCTTCGTTCGCTCTCCCAGCTGGGTCACTCGGTTCCCGTCTCTTTAGGTTCCTCTCAAACCGTGGACAATTTTCTATCTGCACCGTTTCAATCCTCTTCAAATTCCAGTCTGACAGACCAAACAAACGTTGAACCACTGTAGGTTGAAATACATCCACTTCGAGTCTGACCAGTGCAGGTCCAATCTACTACTTGCACTCTTTATGACGGCTGACTAATGACAGGTTCAAACTACTTACTTCGCAATGAGCGACCCAATCTATTTAATGTCTGACAAGGCTTGACTAAATCTACTTAAAGGCTGATTCATTCTCGACACACGCCACTTTCAGCCTACCCACTGACCGACCTGTTTCACTTGTAGTCTGTGAATGATTTTGTCTGAATATCGACGTACCCATTCTACTTCCACCTGGACCAGACACAGTTAATATTTTGATTAATGGGAATCTCCGAGTGACCCGCACGTTACACCCTCCTCTCCCAGTGTGTCTACTAAATCGCCTGATCGAACAAAATGGCCGTGCTAACGATGTGTTCGTGTGCTTTACACGTGTTCGTACCGCCAAGGTGTCTGCACCCCAGCCGAGTGGAAATGCGCCAGCGGTGAATGTTTGCCGGAAAACGATCGGTGCGATGGCATAACGCACTGCATTGACGGATCTGACGAGGATGGATGTGGTAACTATGCGCCCTCTCCTTGACGAGTCCTGTCCACGATGAAAATTGGCCACCTAACAATCGAGATCCTTGCTACCGAAAAAATGAAAATCGATTTTCGCTACCTTTGAAGACGCTTGACCACGTATAATTCGGTTGCCCCACTAATCCTCGTTCGAATTACCCGGAATGCATCGGCTAACAAACGGTTCCTGACGATTAACGGGTATTAACAGTCGCATTCCCTCGCCGATCGTCCATGTTTGTATGTTGTATGACGTAGCTCGCTGGTGTAGCAAGCAATCGGTAGTGTTAAACGTGTCGTCGTGTCGCACGTTCGTGTGCGTGTCCTGTGCATGTACTGTAGAGGTTGCATGTTTCATGGTCTTTCGACAACTTCGACCGAATGTGTAAGTACTTCTCGACGTTCTGGGACTCGGAAGGATAAATGTGCTCGCGAGGTAGCCTGGGGCAAGGATGGCGACGGGGTTCGACGTCTCCTACAGTTACCTGTATATTGTTTATCGGGCACTCTTCTGATCCTAAGAGATCTAATTTTAGCAAGCTAATTTGGGACCCTATTTAGCTTGGAAGACCTAACTTCAGCAAGTCTACTAGGCCACCAGGGTATCCTGAGAGTTTTTTCTAGTAATAGAAGACCACAGACTTTGGTCTTCTAGACTAAAAAATTCTCTAAGTTCTCTTAGCCCCGAAAGTGACTCTAACTTCAGTGGTCTTCTTCAGGGTCAAGGTGGGAATCCAACCCCACAACATTCTATATATAATAATCATTTGCCATCGAACAATTGATAAGGATTGCTGAAGGGAATAAAAGAACCCTGTCGCCAGGGCCATTTTTCTTTTCCCACCCTACATTCCCGATTCCCTGAACCGCACGATGCTGTGACGGAGAACAACCTTGCCAAATCGGGGATGAAATTGTAGTGAACGAATGTCCGGCTGGAACGTTCCGCTGCAACGACGGACTATGCCTCGACATTAAGAGACGTTGCGACGGCCGGCCGCACTGTCGTGACGGCTCCGACGAGATCAATTGCCGTATCGTGGAGTCAAGGCCGCACCCGCCCTCTTCGGGTACTGCTATGTTTAATTGTCAATCGAGCTCCTCGATCTTCAGGACTCGAAATCTCCCGGGGTCAAGTTGCTCTCGAATCTGCAAATCCCTCTTCAGGGTAGATCGTTCTTCAACTCTGAAGAGCTACCTTGAGGGGGCGAAGACCTCGAAGAGAAAAAATGTATATTTTTTTTTAAAAACGACATCAAATCGACGAGATGATCGCGAATGGATCTCGCGGCTCCGACGTTAGATCTCGTGATGCATGGTGGCCCGAGACATCGACGCGGACTCGAGGCAATTTTCCCCGGGAGAAGCAATCAAGGTGCAACGAGAATCATTCCTGTTTCATTCTCGACCCATTTTTTCTCTCTCTGTATCTTATCTGTCTGTTTGTTTCCTCCCCGCCTGTACCCCCACCCTTAAACTCTACACACGTAATTTCACCGAGCTACTCTAACACGCAGCTGATGAATTATTCCCGCTACGAGTTTCGACGTTCCGTTTGACCTCGTGCGTTTTCTCCTTTCCTTCGAACACCCTGAACTGACGGCGGATCTTCGACGGAATCCACTTAACACTTTGTTTCATGGGGTCCCACGTAATTTCCCAAAGATATTGCAATTTTAACGCTTTCAGATCGACTCGTAATCAACCGAGAGAAATACAACTGCTGATACGATTGCTCTGTGAAGACTTCAGACTGACTTATTGCGTTCCCAATGCACCTAAAATTCAGAATTAGAGAACAGAGTTCATAGTTAACGCAAGATAAAGTTTTAAAAAATTTTTGAAATCTTTCGCAGACCTTTCATTCATTTTTTTTACTGGTCCCCATTTATTTTTCGCCGTCAATTATGTAAAGTTGGCTTACATTGTTTGTTTTAATTTGAATTGTAATTCACATCTGTTCGGGAACTTCCCTTTTATGTTTAGTTTTCATCAGTCAGCCATTTATTTGAATTTTTCTTTTGTCCCTCTCGCTTCTCTCCGCGTATTTGCGTCGTATAATACCTTCTCTTGTCCTTTCGCTTCACTACTCCTCCCTTTGTTCGCTTATTATTTAGTTTGCCAAATAATATTTAATTCGGAGTCAACCGGATTAAAATTCCCACGGGCTTACCGTAATTTATTCAAGAACAATCCTGCGGATCTCAGTGCATTTTTATTAAATAAACATGTGACCAGAATAAAATCAACAGGAAACCATTAAGGGAAAGAGCAAGTTTCTGTTCAATTAAAAACTGTATAAACCGGCCCGGAAAAAAAATTGTCTTTCGCATAAAGATCCTCAGTTCGCCGATCGCTCTTTCAACCACATGGTTAAAAACTGCCCTCTCATCGATTTATCGGAAACTGGGTCAATCCAACGCATTTTTGCGTACAATAAAATTTGGCTGCATAACCGAAACATCCCGAATATGCTGCACCAAGATTTTCATTTTTATGTCATCCCGATTCTCTGCAACAAATTGGTATGCAATTTTTAGTAGGTGAGCATTTTGCGATAGGTGTGCCACACAATTTAAAGCAGAATGAATATTTTACAAAAATTTCATAACGTATATAGTTGAGCGTTATTTTACAAATAAGGTATTTGTGCGCGGTCAATGTAATGATTTGTTTCGAGGCAGATTGCGCCGGAGTTCCATTAGCGAATCGTCTGAAAAGACAGATGCAAGAGTCAGCGTAACATACATCGATCGTTCCCCTAATTCCCATTGGCCGAGCTGGGAGAATCTTACGGGTATTTATTTATCGGGCGGCGTATTCCCCATAAAAATCGAGGGAACGGTACGTAGGTACGGTCGACGGGTGAAAAACGAGAAAGAACAGAAGCCAAGAGAATGGAAATCGATGCGTGGGCGCGCGGGATCGCTTCGGGAGGCTCCTCGGTTCGCGCGTCGGTCTTCAAGGCGGCAATTAAGAAGCTGTAACTAATGCGAGGGCTCGGCCAGACTCGGCGAGAGCCGTTAATCTCGTTTCGTCATTCTATCGACCGTGTTCTCCTCTTCGGCACGCGGACGTTGACTGCCGACCCTCGACTCGAAGCTGGCGCCGCGACGCCGTGCCCTCGTGGACCCCCATTTCTCAAAAATTATACTACTTGGACAGAATGTTCAAAAATAACCCTCCGAAAAATTCCTTAAACAAAAAGAAACATTTTTTATTTCTTTGTTAGCATGACGTTAGAGTTGTTAGCTTATGGGGGTTGTTTCCATAATTTTCTCGACCTAATTTCGCAATTTCGCGACCGTAAATCGTTTCGCTAGTACTTTGGTGGAATTTTTCGGCGAGAGTGGCACACCAGAGGCTCGTGTCTCGAATTTTGAGAACCGCTGAAGCGGCATCGCGCGCGAGCACGCACCCTCGACCGACTTTGAAGACGTTTTTCTCGGGGAGCAAAGGTCCGCATTCTAAAAAAACACTATACTCCCATTTTTCCGAGCAGCTTTTCCCCCGCTTCTGTTCTTTGTCCTTCTCTCTATCTCTCGTTCTCTTTCTGTCGAAGATTCGCCGGTCGTAACGACGTCAACCACCGAAAGTCGAATTAATTTTTCAGAAAAATATTATAACACCAACCCCGTCCGGCATTGCCACATGTACGGCGACGCCTGGCGCATAATTTATTCGGACAAAGTGGTTATTATTATTCGACTCGTTCGTCTCTGAAAATTTCTTTAGAATCCTCGACCCAGTTGCGCTATTTTTGTCCGAATAATTTGCGAGAGATGTTGCCAGAGTGAGCTAGCACCCCTTTCACCCCTCTCACACCCCCGTTTCATCGCTCTTTTCCCAACCACCGACGAATTTTGCTCCCTCGACGAATTATAAACGTCGATCCCTCCACACTAAAATCGATAATCACAACGCCCCACCCCCTACAAAACTGTCTTTGTGTGTTTCAGCGTGTCGGCCTGTTGACTATTGACTTTTCTGTCGTCTGATCATTCTAAGCGATATATCTCGATACTGCGTTTCCGAATCGTGATGCTACTTGCTCGACCCTCTCTCTCTCTCTCTTTCTCTCTCTCTCTCTCTATCTTTCTCTGTCTTTCTCTCTTCATTCTCACCTCTCTTCTTTCAGCACAGGTTGCCTAAAGATTGATATGTGAACGAGCATTTTTCTCTCCGTTTCTTATCACCTGTACATGTGCCTTTTTTTTTTACTATCTGTCTTTCAAGAATTTGGTGACGCATTGTCAACAATATCAAAATTATTTTTTATAATATTATTAACATAGGGTTAATTTAAAATTCGACAATTGAAAGAAATGTCTCGTCACTGAATTCTTCGACTCTGTCTTTCACATTGAATTTTTACTGCGTCCGAGAAGCTCGTGAGATCGAGGATCCAACAGGCTCCTCGAAGTCGTGTTTCTCTTTATTTTTGTCTTTCTCTCTCTCTTTCTTTGTTTTCCTTTCTCTCTTTCTCTTACGATATATGATACATAGTCTTAGATTTACGAGGCGTCTCCTTCTGCCTAGATCTATCTGTCTGATACCGTCTGAACGTTCGTAGCTTTTGGGAAAGTACATTTATACACCCCGCCCGCCTCCCCAGGGAGGACGTAGTTCACGGAGTTATCGTGGCTGCACACAGTAGAAATTTTCACAACTTGCTACTCTTCCGATAGCGGCGTCCTTCTTCAAATTGGAATACCGATCCGATCCCGGCAATAGGGTACCGGCCGCGCGACCCCTTCGGCGTTTAATGCTGATTATCGAGTCGATTAACAGGCCGAATGACACGGCCCGCCTGATAATAATAACGAATTGCTCCGCCCTCCGCAGAGAACCGACCACCGCGATGTTTTCGCCGTTACTGACAACAGAAAACGTTCGAGCCACTTTATAACACCACCGAACCGTTCGCTATAGTCCACCGAATCGATAATTCTCCGTAAAATTCGACTCCGACCGCTCCGTTAATTAATAACCAACCAAGAACCCGAAAACACTTGACTACGGTCGCGCGAGATCTCACTTGAGAACCTCTCGCGACTATCGCGAATTTCTCATCAGTATAGTCAATTCGGTAATGACAACTGAGGGTTTAAAAATAATAGGAAAGAATACTTATCTTATTCTCGTACAAGGTGGTAGTCCACCCTTACTCGACTCCGAGAATTATTTCTGTCGGGGAATCGGTATTCCAGTTTTCTCTTCGACTAATTTCCGTGAACACGAGGCCGTGCTCCGCGTCTCTTTTACGAAACGTCGCATGACATCCGGCAGTGTGCACCCTGTTTGTTTGACGAGCTTATCCTCCCCCTGGTCCCTCGCGGGACTGTCTATCGATCGCTTAATTATCGCAGCCACTTGTTCCCTTGAACCAGTCGCTCCTTCAGCCCGGTGAATAAAATCGGTTTTCCAAAAAAAAAAAAATATATAATAATTAATCCACCACACCCCGTTTGTGACCTTGTCGGTTTGACAGCGGTGCGCACTGCCTTCTCTTTTCCTCTATTGTCTATGGGATCTCTCTTTTTCTCTATCTCTCTCTCTCTCTCTCTCTCTCCGTCTTTTTCGTCGAGACTCCCTTGCCGATCGCTGATCTTTGACAATGATTTTACAGAGTGCCCGAACGGCCAGAGACAGTGCGACAACGGCATCTGCATCAACAAGGACTTCTTCTGCGACAACAACCGAGACTGCCACGACGGCAGCGACGAACGCGACTGCCGTAAGATTATCCTCGGAGCGATCCCTCGATCGAGATCCTCCTGTTTGCTTTGTCTCGGACTTAGAGTTGTACTGGAGATCGCTCTTGGCTGACGATCTTAAATATCGCCGGAGCTGTCTCCAGTATGATCTCGTGGAAACAGTGCTTTTGGTCACGAAACTTTGCACTTGTGCTTTCGAAAATTTTGCAAATTCAAACGTTCTTGCAGGTGTTAAAAATTCTTTTTATTGAACGAAACCAACTCATATTCGAAAATCGGAGTTTCAGCTTTAGCATAAACCCTTGATGCTCGCTGTACGATTTTTTTTCTGGCTAAGTTATTCAACATCAAATGAAATGTCTAAAAATGTGACATTTAAAAGAGTAGAAAATTTTTTTAAATTTAAGAACGTTATTGAAATTATTGAGGAAAGGAGAATATGTTAAATTTTGCATTTCTGATAGAAATTATTTTGGACCACAGGTACAACCGACCGACTAGACTTATGATTCAGGGATTTGAATATTTTTTTTTATAAACAATGGAAATTGCAGCGGAGACCGGGGAAAGTGGAAAGGATCCAGTCCGAGAAAGGTGTCAACATGATGAATTTACTTGTCGAGATGGCAGCTGTATCCCTCACTACGCTGTCTGTGACAATAGAATGGACTGTCCTGACGCGGATGACGAGTCTAATTGTCCTCGAGGTGAGCGAATCTACTTGGCTAGGTGTCAGGATGACAAAACCGCACCTAGACGCCATGTAGAAGAATGTAGTCCGGCCTACCGTTGGCAGCACTGCCGGAGGACTCACTGACAAGATGTGCTACCAGTTATACAATGTTTGTGCATACAGTACTTTTTGATACCTCAAAGAAGTAACCTTTGAGAATTGGTTGGAAATTTAAATCGATTATTGTTGACATTGAACGACTGGCAGCATATCTTATTATTTTCCAATGATGCCTTGCGACTATTCAGAGAGATTTTGACAATGCTTTCTCTGAAATGAAGTTAAAGTTGCCTTTAATCCTCAGGTGTACTGTCAATAAATTACATAATTATAAATAAATTTGTACTTTTGAATTTAAAGGATCAGTCAACTTTAAATAGACTTTGAGAATGTTTCCTGGTTCAACCGTGAAAGTTACAGATACAATTCTTCCGTAGAATGATTCCCTAGACTCTCCTGAATACAATAATATATTTTTTTATAACATTCTGAACATTTAAACATTTTTAAATAATTTTTGAAGAGATACAGAAAAATGTCCTAGAATATTCCAGCCTTGCACACGTCTTGCTCCCTTTAAAAATTGTTTAAAAATATGTCAATGTTCAGAACGTTATAAAAAGATATAGCACTGTATTCGGGAGAGTTTAAGGAATTATTCTACGCAAGATTTATTTAAATAGCTTTCACGGTTCGAGTAGGAAAAATTCTTAAAGTTTCAAGTATTGCCACACGTTTGACAGTCCACACAAGGTATCATTGGACTATGAGCGTTCGCCGAGGACAGCAGAGGGACGTCTCCCTTTGCTCTTTGTAAATACACTTCACTCTCGATCTTGCACCTTCGATCCATTAGATCACACTGAGCACCAGGTGCGTACACAATGTTTGGCTGTGACACAAGCGTGCACACCTGCTAGAGGCAACGAACCGTGTCGCACTGACTGCACCATTGTTAACGCTGCCGAAAGATCTTACTGCCAAAAAAACAGCTATCACAGTCGCAGAAACCGTTTCCAATTTTCTCAAAAGCCGGGAACAAAAAGATAGGACTAGGATGTATCGCGATCCAATACATTATAATTTATTTTTTACGAAAACGATAAAACACGAGTTCAAAATTGAACTTGTTTCTCGGAGTTGCACGCAAATAAAATATTCAACAGGAAAATAGTAAAAGCAATACATTTATTTATATTTTCTTTTTACCATGTAAATCTGTAATGCATGATCCACTCTCAGGAAAGTGTATGCACATTTTGACATTCGAGCAAAGAGAAACATAGTGTCCTATCTTTTTCAAAATGCTGTACTGATCTAACAGACTCGGCTTTAAATCTGCTTCGAATCGATCAGACACTAAATCGTGTCTGACAAGATAAATTACAATAAATTGCATTCAATAGGAGCATCTATGAAGATCCAAGTAGCGCACTGCTCGATCAGCAAAATTTCTAGATCAAAAGTTCTAGGTGAGAAAAGCGATTGAAGGCTTCTAAAGGGAAGAGAAGGGTCGGAGGGGTTCTTTGATGGGTCGGTGGCCCTCGTGCGATCAGGTTGTTTGTCCAGAGACCTAAATAGCTGGATAATAGAGACGAGGAGCCATAAGAGAATCGAACAAATGTTAGACAAGCCCAACCAGAAGGTGGGAAGGTGGCTTGGGCTTAGGCATTCGGTTACTTCTAGGTAGAAATGCGGATAGAACCTCCTCGGGGGGGCATCCGGACAGCCTGACCTACGAGAACCAGGCTGGCAAGGGTCAGAAACAGGACTATCAGCCGCCGGCTAACCTAAGCACTCGAAGGAGTTGTGCGCCGGATGATTTTGTTTGTGCTGATGGCACTTGCATCCCTGAAAACCAGCACTGCGACCAATTCTACGATTGCCGCGACTTTACCGACGAACAGTATTGCTTCGGTTAGATCACCGGTGGACCCTCGAGACCTGGTGGCCCCCTAATCCCCACCAACACCCTCTTTCTCCCCTAATTTCTACCCCGAGAATTTATCAATATTAACATCTTAGTCGTTCGCACTTGGAACTGTCTAATTATATGGCTGTTTATTGCATTGAAATACATCTAATAATTTTTTACACTTTGCTGGTTTGGGTTGTGGGAATTTTTTGACGAAGCCACAGAAACGATAGAGTGCAAAGAATTTTTTTGATGATCGCGTTTTTGAAAATTGTGGGGGTCACAGACTCTCAGGGGACCACGTTTTCTTTCAGTCAGTATTAGCAGCAGCCATTAGCAAGTGTTTAGGTTGCTCGAGTAGATATACTTGATACTACTCGTTCTGATCACTTCTACCGGGTGTCCCATTTCAAGTCTTACATGAGAATTGTGCTCGTCGTTTACAAAAATTTACTATATCGATTATATTCAATTTTATTAAATGAAAGTGAGCGTTTCGATGAATTCTTTTACGTGTGTTACATTTGTCTTTCAAAGACAGCTAAGCTCATTTGTTCTGATTCAATGAAACTTTGAATGGGATACTGTGTATAAATAGTGCATCTTCTGCCTGTTTCCTGTATGTAGATGTTCGATACCTCGCCCGTGGCATGAGTCCAATAAACAGTAGTGACACCAGAAAAAAAGGACAACTGAATATTGTTAGCATGTTTTCCATTATTCTCTTTACATCTAGGTGTGGTAGATGATAGTTTCCAATATTTACAACCAGTGTGCAGAGAAAGTTGATAGTTGACGATCCGAGACTGTGTTTCTCTGCGCAGATGATTTTACTGATTTGTTTTATTTTTTTTTTTTTACAAAATGCTCTTAATCCTAGACACATTTTTAGAAGACTGTTTCTATGGTAACAATAGATCCCTATGTTGGTTCCATCTTTGGTCGACATACATTTCTCGTTCATATTTTTAACAGACATATATATATTTATTAATTTCATTGGTGTGTTAACGTTCCTGCCACGTTTTGCAATGTTCGTTCTTATTTTAGGATGCGGAAAGGATCAGTTCCAGTGTGCGAACGGAGACTGCATCAAGTCTGAAGAGAAGTGCGACAGTTACATCAACTGTGCTGACGGATCTGACGAGGAGAATTGTGGTAATGATTAATTACTTCCAGTATTTTCATTGTTGTTTCAACTGTTTTCCAGGTTTGTTAAACAATTTTTTAATTGGATGTTTAGGTGGACCAGGCTCTGACCCAATGCCAGGACGTTGCTCTGCTGGCTTTATCATGTGTGTCACTGACAAGAACTGTGTCCCACAATCCTCCATTTGCAACGGTGTTCCAGAGTGCAGAGACAGATCCGACGAAGAGAATTGCGGTTCGTAATGTGTAATTTCATCGCGATAATTATTACAATTCTCCTTCACTGACATTTCTCTCTTCGATTCTCTTAGAACCTCCAAGGGAACCGGCGAACCTGAACCTGAAGACGTACCCCAGCGAGCAAGTGATCAAAGAGAGTAAGTACAATTCCGTAAGAACTACAGGATTATTCAGAGAAAAAAAATAAATTGACCATTAGTCGAACTGTTTATTAATTAAGATTCTCGTTATTTTTCTTGCCTTGGCCAGACCCGGCGAAGCAAGGTAAGCCTTTCGAGGAGAGACACGTAATTCTGGATCATAGCAAACATGGGGCTAATTAATATTCAATTAATCGATGTCCATACAGAATGTCTCACTGTTCATCTTTCATTGACAACGTTTGTTTAGGTCCTGGTGTCGATTAATGCCATGCCGATAATTACATGCTGGGTAACATTTTAATTGTCTGTTACTAGCAGGGGAAGCTGAGGAGAACCAGCAATACTATCAAAGAATGATTATGTTCATTTTTTAATATATAGGGTACCCGAACTAATTGCGAACGTCTCGAATATCTAGAATGTCGTTAATAATGAACAAAATATTTCATTCATAGCATGATAAACGTTCACGGGAATTTTTATAATTACATTAATATATGGCCGTTAACACGAGCATGTGTCACGATTAATTTCGTACAAGTCACCGAGAATGTTGTTAATTTAATAAACTATTGAAACATAATGATGACGATTAGGTCGCGAAGTGGTGTTCCAATGTCGTGACGAGGGTCCGATGCGAGCCAGGGTCCGTTGGTCCCGCGGGAACAATCTCCCATTGCCTCCTGGAAGCAGAGATGTCAATGGTCGTCTCGAGATCCCGAACATCCAGCTGGATCACGCTGGATCCTACATCTGCGAAGCTGTCGACTATCCTCAATCTACCCGTGGTCAACAGATCACTGTCTATCTCTCAGTAGAAAAATGTATGTATCAATACGAGCTCTTAATTAATTTTATAGTAGATCTAAAACTCAAAGTTCATTTACAATGCAATGAATGAAATTCATTTTAGTGGAGCAACCGATCACCAACAAGCCCCACGTGTGTCAGTACGACGAGGCCACTTGCAGCAATGGCGAATGCATCCCGAAATCTTACGTGTGCAATGGCCGACTGGATTGCACGGATGGTTCTGACGAGATGCGATGCAGTGAGTTGAATTTTTGCATACAGTTCATTCGAAGGAATTGTCGATTGTTTCACTATTATTCCTGCACGTTGCTTTATTTAATGCACCGTTTATGCTAGGTCCCCATGGCTGCGAGCCCAACGAGTACCGCTGCAACAACACACAGTGCGTCAGCAAAGTATGGCGATGCGACGGCGACAAGGATTGCGCGGATGGCAGTGACGAAGAGAACTGTGCACCGAACAGACCAGGCTCACCATGTAGATACACCGAATTCGCCTGTGCCAGTGGTCAATGTATACCCAAAAGCTTCCACTGTGACTTGGAGAAGGACTGCATGGATGGCAGCGACGAAATTGGATGCTGTGAGCAATCAATCTTAATTAATAATAACGAATCAACATGTGTTTAGTTGCTTCCAATAGATCTCAAACACAAAACGTCTCGAAACGCAAAGTTACCCTTTTCCTTCAGACTTCATATTCTCCACCAGACTTTATTTATAATTTAATTAATAATCATATTGATTGTTCCTCTCTACTTGCGCAAATCAATTTTTAAACACTCAGGATTTTCAAACCTTTAAGCGAAATATACTTATGGATTAATTAATCCAATGAATCGCATTATTGCAACAATCATACACTATTTATAATTGTATTGATTTTTTCATTGAATCTTTGCAAAATTTTAAAATGCAACTACGCAGGATTATATGATAATACCTATCGATTGTACCAGTATTATATTATTATATTTTGTTTTTCTTTTTGTGTCTCCTTGTATCTTTCTCTTTTTTTTTGTAAACACTTATTTAAGAGGGCTTCAGTCCGTCTATAATAAATAATAATAATTTATTCTCGAAAACCAGCCACAACATTAAAAATCGATTTAAATTATATTACAATATAATTATACAATATTATATTACATTAAAAAGCGTCATCCCCTTTCAGCGCCCGTGTACATAGTCAAGCCACCCCCGCCGATGATCACCCTGGAAATAGGCGACGTTCTAGTGATCACGTGCACGGCCATAGGCGTACCCACTCCGGAGATCAACTGGCGTCTGAACTGGGGCCATATTCCTCCGAAATGTACAATGACATCTGTAAATGGCACCGGAACTCTGACCTGTCCGGACATCCAAATCGGGGACCAGGGTGCCTACTCCTGCGAGGGATTGAACAGCGCAGGCTTCGTTTTCGCGGTGCCAGACGCCATAGTGATGGTGGAGAAACGAGAGGGCCCTATTTGCCCGAAGGGAATGTTCAACGACGACGCCGCAAGCTTGGACGAGTGCATCACCTGTTTCTGTTTCGGCGTCGCGCAAGAATGCAGGAGCGCGAACCTCTACACTTATCAGATCCCTCCGCCGTTTGACCGTCATCGATTCGTTCAAGTTAACCAGATATCTGGCTCCTTGTCCATCAGTGAAATTAATCCTTCGACTATCGACGTTAAATCAGTCGGCAGAGACGGTCTTCACGCTGGAAGTCGTCGCTTAGAAGCACCGTCTGCGGTTAGGTCCGATGAGGAAGGTGCCTATTTCGCTCTGCCAGAGCATTACCATGGCAGTCAGCTGAAATCCTACGGCGGATACTTGAAGTACAGGGTTCGGTACAATGGTACTAACTCGGCTAACACCGCGCCGACCGTTATCCTAAATGGGAATAACTATAAACTGGTGCACAGAGGGAGACAGCCTTTGCCATTCAGAGATAATGAGATGTCTGTTAGGTTCTTCCAGGGTGAGTGGTTGAAGAAGGACGGGTACGGTGAGGTGCCTGCTTCGAGAGAAGATATCATGATGACTCTTGCTAGGGTGGACAACATCTTGATCAAGTATGTCGGTGATAAAATAATTGTTTAAATAGTCTTCTGGTCTAGAAAATGTTCAATTCGTTTTCTCGTAGGGCACAGTATGACGATTCTCAAACATTGGACGTACTGATCACGAACATCGTGATGGACACAGCCGACGCAAGGAACACTGGCCTGGGATCTGCCTCGTATGTGGAGGAGTGTCAGTGTCCTTCTGGTGAGTGCTTTAGTTGCGGGTGGTTTTGAAATTTGCACGAAATAAAAATTCCTTGATCTCCAGGATACACGGGTCTATCGTGCGAACAGTGTGCACCAGGCTACCGGAGACGAGAGTCAGGACCTTGGCTAGGACAGTGCTACCGGGACGAGCAGGTACCCTGTCCTCCAGGATACTACGGGGACCCATCGAGGAACATCCCTTGCGAAGTTTGCCCTTGCCCGCACACCAATCCATCCAATCAGTGAGTAATCTCATGGGAAAATGTATCAAGCATTTCAAGCTAACTATATTGTTTCGTCTTCCGAACAGATTTTCCAGAACTTGCCACCGGGATTCGGACGGTCAACCCACCTGCGACTGTCCACCTGGCTACGTAGGTCGCAGGTGTGAACAGTGTGCCGAGGGGTACCGAGGCAATCCTCTGATATCTCGCGACAAGTGCGTCCCGGTGATACACTGCGATCTTGAGGGCAGCCTTAGTCCACACGCGGATCCCCAGACCGGACAGTGTCGATGCAAGGTAGACGATTTCACTAGCTTCTATTTATCCTTGACTTGACCTAGATGTGACCTTGACATAAATCTTGAAATAACATTGTTTTTACGTGGGAGAAATACTTTACGCATGCCCCGTCCTCCTGGGGGAAAGACGGGGTTATGTGGGACTTGCCCGGCAAAAAGGGCCTAAGCCTACCCACTCGAAACCCCACGTTGATCTCCCTCAGCTAAATTGGGAGTGGCTCGGATCTTGTGAACGAATGCTATCAACCACCCCCAACTCTGGTAGTTATGCTCCTTTTCCGGGGGGGGGGTGGAGAAGCTTCCTCTAAATAAAGCCTACTCTATCCCTTCCTCTTTCACAAGCCCCAGCTTGTACTACCCGCAACCCCAGGAAATCTTGAAATAACCTAGAGATTCACCATCTCAAATAAAATTGTTTGTACCCTTTATAAATTGTGTAATACATTTGGTACTGTCAATGCTCACTCGTTCATTTGGAAAACACGGAAGTAAGTGGTCAAAGTAAAAGGCAGTCGTAATAAATAGGAGTACTTACGAAGAAACTGTGCATCAATAACTGCATCTGTTTACAGCAATATACAACTGGGCCTACCTGTAATCAATGCAAGGCGGACACGTTCAGTTTGGCCTCGAGAAACCAGTTCGGCTGCATCAGCTGCTTCTGCATGGGCACCACCAAGAAATGCGTCTCGTCCAACTGGTACAGGAACAAAGTGAGTACTCTGCTGATGTTAAATTAACGAAAGCGATAGTACACCTTAACGAATCATGACTTCACGTCTTCCAGATCCAAGTGTCATTCACGAATTCCGTCAGGAATTTCTCCTTAATCGAACTGAAGTCTCCGGACGCGCCCCCCATAGTCGATGGGATTCGTTTGGGCTCTGCCTGGAGCAGAGAGATCATCTACGACGACTTCCCTAATCGCGGGAACAACGACGTGTACTACTGGCAGCTACCTAACATCTTTTTAGGCGATCAGATCACTTCTTACGGTGGGAACTTGAATTATACCGTTCGTTATGTTCCGGCACCGGGTGGACAGAGCTCCAGGAACAACGCAGCCGACGTAGAATTGATCAGCGTTAGTATAAAAGTGTTGAACGGTCTCTTGTTCCAGTGGAACAAATTAAAATGATTGATTCGTCCCACAGGCCAACGATATCAATTTGTTATACTACTCTCGAGAGTCTCCCGAGGCTAACACACCGCAAGCATTCAGTGTGCCACTGTTGGAACAGTACTGGCAACGTACCGATGGCACACAGGCTGACAGAGAACACCTGCTGATGGCTCTGGCTGACATAAGAGCGATCAAGATCAAGGCCACGTACACCACCCACACCGACGAAGCTGGGTAAGTTTGCAATCGACTGACAAGGCTAAAAATGGTTGCTGAGTCTGATGCTTCGTTCGAATTTTAAAAATCTACTTCTCTTTCCCGTAGATTGTCCCACGTGTCCCTAGACACAGCAGAGAAACACAATACAGGCAGAGCCCGAGCAGTGGAGGTGGAGGAGTGCAGTTGTCCTGTAGGATACAAAGGACTCTCCTGCGAGAACTGCGACGTTGGATACACCCGAACAAACGAGGGACTCTATCTAGGCAGCTGCGAGCTTTGCAACTGCAACGGACACTCGAATCAATGCGACCCTGACACCGGCGTCTGCGAGGTATCACCTTGAAACTAAATCTCTCATTGAAGAATTTCGAAAATTCTCCTAAATCGCTATTCCATTCGCAGAACTGTGCACACCATACTACCGGCGAGTCCTGCGAGTACTGCCAGGCAGGCTTCGAAGGGGATGCGACCAGAGGAACACCATACGACTGCGACTTCAGGGGGAGCAACGATACAACTCCTGCCCCCTGCCGCTGCAACAGCGCTGGGTCACGCAGCGACTTCTGCATTGGAGATCGATGCGACTGCAAACGGAACGTTGAAGGTCCTGAGTGCAACAGATGCAGGCCAGCCACGTTTGGCTTGTCCGCGGACAACCCCGAAGGATGCAGCGAATGCTACTGCAGTGGTGTCACTGACCAGTGTCATGAGAGCTCGCTGTATACTCAGCAGATACCTGTTTGGGTCTATGATGCGCAACATGGTTTCACTTTGACCGATTCGTAAGTAGCTGATTGGTCCAGAGGGCACCACAATGTCCAAAAGAGTCCCCAGGTGGATATCAAATATTTCTGAGCTGATTATTTATCCGCAGGACCAGGCAAGAGGTGATCGATGATGGTTTCGAGTTGAACATTGCTATGAACGAGATCGGCTATCGCTACTCGGAAGGAAGGGGTCGCAGACTTTTCTGGTCCCTGCCACCTGTGTTCACTGGCAACAAGATCAAAAGTTACGGTGGCTATCTGACGTTGACTCAACATATCACAGCGTATCCTGGTGCTCAAAGTTACAAGGATCAGGATGTTATTCTAGTCGGGAACGGGATCACTTTGTTCTGGACGAACCCTGTACAGATTCAGCCTGATAAAGGAACGGTATGTGTGCGAAGTTATTCGCACGCTTGGACAGCGACCATCATTAACTATACTCAAATTCATCGTTAACTATGCTAACTTTCTGTCAGACATACTCCGTGCCCCTGAGGGAGTCCGAATGGAAGCGTCTGACAACCGAAGGAACCCGAGTAGCTTCTCGAGTGGACCTGATGACTGTTCTCTCCAATCTGGAGTCAATTCTGGTCCGAGCATCTCACAGCGAACGGATGTCAGCTACCTACATCAGCGACATCATCTTGGACACAGCAGCGGACATCCCCGGTGGCAAGAGAGCAGTCCAGGTGGAAGTCTGTCGCTGTCCAACAGGCTACACAGGGACATCCTGCGAGTCCTGCGCTAGAGGCTATTATAGAGACACGAATGACCGAACGAATAGCTACCTGGGCTCTTGCAATCTTTGTCCGTGCAACAACCACGAAGAGATGTGCGAGATCACCAGAACTGGCCAAGTGAAGTGTCACTGTCTGCAGGGATACACCGGTCAATACTGTCAAGACACTGGTAAGACCTTCAAACTTTTTCACAACGTTTCTGACTATCTCCCACAGGTCCTGCCTCAAGGTCAGAGATCCTGGAGGATAAATAACGTTTAATTATTTACAAGATCGCGCAGGTTTCGTGTTTAAAGGATAGAATAGAGTTTCTTATCTTGACGAATTTCAGAAAACTCTTTTAGGGAGATATTTCATGTATATTAAGCTTGGTAATTAGCGAATGGAAAAGTGGATTAAAATATTGGAATGTTAGGTAAGGTGATGGTAAGTCTAATGCCAATGACGGACACGGTGAGGCCGTACACGTGGATACAGTTCACCTGCAGTTACGAGTCTTCCGACAAGTTGTATATATCGTTTAACCTGTCACCGTTCCGTAATTCAACTCTGACTGCGATATCTGCGAAACCTGGCCCCCTGATGTACACCGCGAAGGGCGGCTCTCGCACCTGGAACGTTTTCGTGACAGTAGAGCCTTGCAACGTCGAGTGCTACATACAAGATCGCGAGGGCAAGGAGATGATCAAGGTCGTCACATCGATCTCCACAGGTTTGACGGACCATGAGGACTCATTTAGTATTTGTCCGTCCTTGGGGGAAGCGACACCACGGCCCATCATCATCCTTGATACCTGGTGCTTGTAGATCGTAGTGGCACCTGTTCAACACACGATGTGTCATCGATTGTCTTGATTACGCTTACTTCATTCCGATTGGTGCAGGTGCTTCGGGTGGCGGCTAGTCGGAAGAAGCAAATGAGAACTTAGGGGTGTCTTTTAATTTGTTATCTTCTTGGAGTTTGTATTTCCTGTAAGCTAGAGTCTCTCAAGGGGTTTTTTTCACTTGTTTGCTTCTTCTTGGTACTACCGAATTCGATGGTTGTATTGTATCCACGCTGGTGTAGAACAGATGGTGATCAAGGCAGAACGTACATTGACCATTTCTTTGTGACAGCTGAATGTTACCATTTTGTGTGTTTTCAGTTTACTAATACAAGCTGCCTCGGCTAAACGAGACCAACATCTCTTAGAATCATGATCATTTAGTTTACATTTGCTAAGATATATTTGCGACCCTCTGAAGCCGAGATACCTTGTATTACTGTGGCAAAATTTACATTTTTGCATTGTAAACTTGCAGAGGGTTACCGACCACCAACCACCACGTCGTACCCGCCCATTGTGCCACCAAGGATCGAGGTTTACATCAGGGGACCAGAGTTCCAGATCGTTGGAACAGGAACCACTGTCGAGTATCACTGTTCTGGAATGTCTTTGGACAATGTTAGTAAAAATTTAGAGTTGACGATGTTCATGCTTCCACGGCTTGTTTTTAATATTTCCATTCTGCGACAGGAGTCTTTGGAGGTCAGATGGGAGAAAGAGGGAGGCCAATTGCCACCTGGAAGAAGCGTAGACGACAATCGAGGTCTTCTAATCATCAGAGAGGTCAAAGTATCGGACAGTGGCATTTACGTATGCCAGGTCAGCGACGGTGTGCACTTGGCCGTAAAGAACGTCACCCTAACTGTCGGAGGTAAGCAATGAACAAGTTCACCTGTAATTAACGGACCGCGGATTTTATGCATTTATGAGAAAAATGAGAAACTCAAAGAATTTCACAATACCGTTACATTATTTTATACTCCTGTACATTGTGATCAATGTAGAAGATCCGCGGTCTAGTAATTAAGAATTAAGTCCGCCAACTTTTCTCTCAACCGATCTCTCACGTGGACGCAGCATTTCCACAAAGTTTACTAGACATCCCAGGTACGATCCACAGAAACAATTACACTCTTCAGCTTCACCTGTCTATAAACGATCCTCTATTTTTCTAAAGGTGTCAATCCAGTGGGCCCGAGAGTAACGATCCTGCGTCCATCTTTGGAGGTAGTAGAAGGCGAGCCAGCCGAGTTGCGTTGCGAGGCTAGTGGCAACCCACCTCCTCAGATCGAATGGATCCGGGTCTATGGTCCTATGAATCCTGAAGTGGTCATATACAATGGAATATGGTCGTTGAGAGCTGTGTCGAAGAACGACGCTGCTGAGTACAAATGCATTGCCAGGAACAACATCGGAGTGGACGAGAGGACTGCCATTCTTTACGTCACAGGTGTGCTACAAAGTTCCTTGTGCTCTTCATGTTCTTCCAAAACGATCTGATCGAACGTTAGAACCTCATAACTCATCAAACTATTCTCCCATCAACAGAGAACCCCCATAAGCCTCCATCGAACGGCATTCCACCCACCATCACGCCACCAGACTGGACAGGCAGCATCGGCGAGGTCATCCGGATCACTTGCACACCCTCTCAAATCGCGAATGTCACCTGGGCCAGACAAGGCAACTTGCCATTACCAGGATCTGCCAGCCAACGGAACGGAGTACTCACTATCATGAACCCTAGTTTACACGATTCAGGCGTCTACGTCTGCACATCCACCAGCTACGTGGGCACTGAGGCCAGCAGCATAATCACCATAACGATCCAACCTAGACGACCGACACCCTCGGTCAAAGTGAAACCTGAGAAACAGACGGTTCCTCAGGGCAACGTAGCTGAAGTGCGATGTTTGACCAGTGGTGAACCGGGTCTGCAGGTCAGGTGGAACAAGTACCTGGAACAGTTGAGTCCTAACGCGCAACAAGTCGGCGATACCTTGAGGATTATAAACGTGCAGATCTCGGATCGCGGAGTGTACGTTTGCAGGGTCAGCGGACCCTCTGGCAGTCAGGAGGCCAGCGCCATCATCGAAGTGGAACGTGAGTAATCGCCTAGACTTTTCATTTCTTCTTGAGAGTCTTCAAGGTAGCCTTGAGTTTCTTCGAGGTCATCTCATTTCATCTTGATTTCAAATTATTCATTGCATTTGTTGTTTTTTTAACAGCTCGAGAGGCACCATTGTTAGAGCTGTACCCCAAAGAGTCGCAGACAGTGATCCTGGGTGGATCAGCGGACGTCCAATGCAGAGCCATAGCCGGTACCCCCATGCCAGAGCTTCACTGGTCCCGTAGAGACAGCAGACCCTTCGCTCACAACATTAAGCAACTTCCTGGAGGAGTGTTGAGATTGACCAACATCACCATCGGCGACAGTGGTGCCTATATTTGCACTGCGATCAATTCTGTTGGCAGCACTTCGGCAGTGGCTTACATAGAGGTGCACACGCAACCGGTGATCACCATCTCACCCAGGGCTGGCATACTGACAGTTAAACGAGGCGATCGTGTGCGACTGATGTGTACCGCGACGGGAAATCCGCAGCCCACCATCGAGTGGACCAAGCATGTGAATGGGATGCCTTACCAGTAAGTTACCAATGAAAGATTCATTAAAAATTTTTTTTGAAAAATTCATACAATTAGTTTGTCTCACTTGGACAACGATTCGTTCTTTTAAACCTCGTTTAAACATTTTGGTAACCTGCGCACAACCTCTCTCAGTAGCAACTCACCGGTCCACATGAACAAAGCGACCCCATTGAGCGCAGTCTACGAGATCGGCTCTGTTTCCCATAACGACGAGGGTTCCTACACCTGCCACGCCATGAACGCCGCGGGAATCATGGAGGAACGAGTGCACATTCGCCTGGAGGACGACAACGAGGTACCACTGACTGCTTCCATCGAATTGTCTTAATCAATCTGTCACATAAAAATCTAAACCTCCGAAAATCACAGGTTGGTCCGGATCAGAATGGGCCGACAGTATTATCAGACAAAAACTTCAAGATCCCCATCGGTGGCAAGGTAGAGATGCGTTGCCAAGTTCCTGAAGACAGTCAGATCTACTTGGATTGGAAGAGGAGCGACCATCGTCCTCTTCCTGAAGGTAGCATGGTCCACAACGGGATCCTAACTATCCCAGCGGTGGACAGAAGTGCTGTAGGAGAGTATGTTTGCACGGGCATGGACCCTGGTGGAGCTGTTCTCTTCAGGGCGAAGTCCTACCTCCAAGTTACATGTAAGGTTTTATGTTAGAAAATATTCACGCAAGTCTGACAATAAATAAAATATTGAATTTTGCAGCACCACCGAGAATCGTCCTGAATCCACCTAGGCAGACAGTAGGGCCAGGTGAAAACCCCTCTATCGTCTGTAGCGCGACAGGAGACGATCCAATGACTATTGAATGGTCGGCCATAGGCCGTGAACTTCCGTATAGTGTGACCCGTGACCGTGGTATCTTACAATTCCATGGGATCACGTATTCCGATGCTGGCAAGTACGTCTGCAAAGCTACCAATGGGGAAGCCACCGCTGAAGCTGTGGCTGAGGTCCTGGTGAATGGTATGTTTCAAATTGATGTTTTTTCTATTTATATTTATTTTCCGTCGGTTTCAACTCTTTGCTAAGGTAATTACGCGACGGGACCTACAATTTATTAAGGTGGGTTCCAAACCACCTTGGGTACCACAGTATTAGATCCCGATGACCAAACCCGTGACCTCGGAGTCCGTTCAAATTGATGTTGACAATCTTTAAAAGTCTACTTTCGTTTTAAAAAAATGTAAATTGTTTCAGAACGATCATACGAGGACACCCGCGTCAGAGCAGCTCAGAGGGACGTGATGGCTTCCGTTGGCATGCCGGTGCGTCTACGGTGCTCCGTGCAAGAACGAGCCACCATACAATGGAGCAGAGAAAATCAAGCCATCCCCTCCAGTGCTAGGATAGAGGATGATTACCTGGAGATACCACGAGCCAGCCCGGAAGACAGTGGAAGATACATCTGTCAGATACAGACGGACCGTGGAGTCTCCAGCGATTATGTCAATCTGAACGTATCCCGTAAGTCTGACTAGATCAGTTGTCTTTTGAATCCCACACGAAATTGTTAGGGCTGTTAATATTTATCCATGAGACATAGTCGAGTACCCCCCAGCCCAATAGTTAAGTACTCAAGTTGATCTATAAATAGTTAGTCTATAAATACGTTTAATCTGATGTTACTGCTTGAAACAATTCTTCAGCCACGTAGGACAACAATGTTCAACTGCAAGAATCATGTGTATGTACTAGTGTCGCTAGAAAAGAGTTTGGTATACGTTTTTATCCTATGGCATAGTCGATCGTTCGTTCGACCCACAGAGAACTTCGATAGATCGATGAATTACAGCGATCGTGATGTTATTTGATAGTTCATTCGTTCCCGGATTGCACACGAGCGAACCTAACGCATTGCGGTCAGAGAAAGTGCATGTGCGACGATCGAGGATGCATTCTGTTGGATTACGGTTGCTACTACTATGTCCGGTTGGACGACAAGAACTATGACCAGTCGTATCCTCGCAATCTACATCATCGACGCGGTTTGTTCAGAGATATATGTGTTCCTGTGACGTCTCTTCGGGTTAACGCTTCTCCCATTCTTAATCGACATCGGCTTTGTGCAGTTGTCCCTCACGTTTAGAGTCATGGTAGTCTCATACACTGTCTGCATGGATAACAATGGCGCTGATCAGCAGACGTACCAATTGGTTCCTGAATTCAGTTACACGGGGTGCAAGCTTGGACACTGAAGTATCTCAGGTGCAAGTTTGGATACCCGAGTACCGCTATCAAAATTCAGTCACACGATCAGCAGATGTCATCATCCGTCGCCGTCAGTCCATTGCATTAACCCTGTGTCGAACATCCCATGAACCTGTGGCGAAACACCAAGGGGAAAAATATGAAATGGTTGTGGAACACAAATGTGTCCGTGGGTTAGGTTTGGCTTGGTCCTAGAGTAGTCCTGGAGCTGGGCCTACACATTCGTGTGTAACGTGACACAGCCCTTATCTTCCGCTGACAATCACATTTCCATTTCAGCGACAATGATGCCTGCGGTTAGTGTAGAGGTGTCCCAGGATCCAGTGAACATCGGCGACACCATAGACATCCGTTGCGCCTGCTCCGGTACCCAGAATCCTCGTTACCATTGGTCCAGACCGAATCATCCCAGTCTGCCAGCGAACGCTGAGGAATATGGAAGCGTTTTGAGACTGACCAGCGTGGCTGTAGCTGACAGTGGACTGTACCGGTGCACCGCAGAAACGCCAGAGGGCATATTCGACCAGGACTTCAACCTTGTTGTTCATGGTAACATTTTTTAAAAACAATTTCTGCGTTTTTCTGTCCCGTCAACTTCGTTTTGTACAGTTTTGTACGAGAAAATGAAGTTTCGCAATATTAGAGAAGGTCAAATCAACGTTGTCCTTGAAAATCAAGGTCATCTTGAATTTTCTAACATCCCATGACCTGTAAACGACACCCCATTCCCTAGCACCCTACAGACAAAACAATTAACTAATCAATCATTCTGTCCATGCTTCTAAAATTTGTGGCCGACGTAAGTACCAGCTAAACTTCAAATAAACAAAGCACACATCACACTATGAATATCGTTTTTTAGGTGGAAACAACGACGCACCAGCGATCGAGACGAAATACGCCCCCTACGGATCCAGCATAGAGATGCACTGCAGACCTAATTTGGATTCTCCGCTCGAGTACCACTGGAGCAAGCTTGGAGGTCTGTTCCCGCGCGACGCCCAAGTTTTCGAGGTACAAAACACATTGAACCGTCGTCGTGAAAAGATTACTGGATCATAGAAATTTAATTCCTCGCTGGGTTTCAGAGTAATCTGATCCTGACCAACGTCACGGCCGAGGAAGCAGGCACTTACATCTGTACAGTGAACAACAATCACGAGAGTATAGAGATACCAACGGTTTTGGTAGTGACAGGAGTAGTGCCTTACTTTAGCCAGGCACCGATGAGCTACATCTCTTTGCCACCTGTGCGCGATTCCTACTTGAAATTCAGCATCGAGGTATCGTTCAAACCTGAAAGCCGCGATGGTATCATTCTATACAACGACGAGTCGAATCATGGAAAGGGTGACTTCATTCTGCTGGCCTTGGTGAGAGGGTACCCACACTTCAGGTGAGCAATTATCACAAACACTGCTTTAAAAAATGAGAGGATCTTGATAATGTACGAGCAAATATTCGTTTTGCAGCTTCGACCTCGGCTCGGGACCTGTCACGATCCGCGCGGACAAGCCAGTGTCCATGAGCGAGTGGCACACCATCAAACTGCAACGCAACAGGAAAGAGGGTAGCATGCTGGTCGACGGAGAGGGTGCTTACAAGGGCGTGGCATTCGGCAGGAAGCAAGGATTGGACCTGAAGGAGTTGTTGTACGTGGGAGGAGTTCCAAACTACGTGGTGATAACTGAACACGCGTCGGTGACCACCGGGTTCGTCGGGTGCATCAGTCGATTAGTCATCGGGGAGAAGGATGTCGATCTGAACGGCAACCAGGCGGAGAGCTTTGGCATCACCAACTGCGAAACCTGCGCCGAGAACCCCTGCAGCAATGGCGGCGTTTGCCAGGAAACGAGTACCAAGAACGGATACACTTGCATGTGCCGGGCAGGGTACAGTGGCAAACATTGCGACAATGTTGGCCAGTCCTGCTATCCAGGTGAGAATGTTTAATAGACACTGTACCTCTTTTTGCCTTTTTTAGATCAGAGGGAAACAATGCTTTTACGCACTACCTCCCTCCCTCTCTAGTTCCTTAAAAGGCGGTTGAGGGGAAGAGCGAGACTAACTCCCTGCCCATACCCACTAAAAACAACCTTTGATCAGGGGCCAATCCTGGTCCCTTTTTGGCTTATTAGAGTGCCGACGATGAAACGCATGTGAACCGTTTCTCACATACAACAATGCGTTCCCTCTTCGGCCCAACGTCACTCCTGTTCTTTGCTTAGCAATAGACACTGTACCTTCGGTAACCAGAAGTTTGTGCCTTTTTCTTATGTAATCCTGTACTCTTTGGCGAGAAAACGCCTGAAATCCAAGTTTCCATCATGGGAGATCAGTGGTTCAAATGTTATGAGTGTTTAAAGTTGGATTTTTGGCATTTTCTCGCCAATATTTACAGGATCAATTACCGAAGGTAAAGTTTAACACTGGAATTCAATTTACGTGCTGGTTCTGATTTAATTCAGACCTGTGTACTCACTCAGTCCTTGTTAAAAATTTGGCTTGCAGGTGCCTGCGGAGAGGGCAGGTGCGTGGAAAACGAGACTGGTTTCGACTGCTACTGTCCCCACGGAAAGACAGGATCACGGTGCGAGAACTCGATGAAGATTTACGATCCAGCCTTCCACGATGACAAAGCATTCATCGCGCACGACGCACCCAAAGCCTACAGACGGTGAGCCATTGCCACAGTCTTACACGAGTTTTCCTTTAAGTAGACAGCGGATTTTCTGCATTTATATTATTTTCAAAACAGATTTCTACTTGACTTCAGTTTCTTGTGATTGAGGTAAAAAATGTTTATATTCCATAAAGATCCGCTGTCTAATCAGACTAGTAGAGTCAGTAGATTTGTTTCCCCACTGCATTTTAGAGATTGCACCGCAGGTATTGTCAATTTGAAATAGCAATTATTTTTTGTCGTTCGACTCAGTGTTTCAAGGTTCCCCGAATTAACACCATGTTCCCCAGGCAAGATCGTCGGGAATACTAACTCCGTGGAAGTTTTGTTATGTTTTGTTAATTCAGAACCGTTGTTTTCAGGCCGAGAATGAGCACAACACACAGTCGGTTACGATCGCGCCGCACACATCCTAGAACGCCACGATCGAGGCCACATCACCACAATAATCTGCACCACACGAACCATTAGTCTTCCCCCCCCCCCCACCCCACCCCTTCTTTTTGTTAGTTTTGTCTTCACCAAATCCCGTGCACACATAGGAAAGAATGGAAATGAAATCGAACACTGAATTTCTTTCTGTCGAGTGGATAGCAAAAAATTCAAATGAAACACGTAGGAACAAATCAATTGCTATTTATAGTTGTCAGTCAGCATTATATATAAATATTATATATATATTTTTTATGAGAAGTTTATTTACAATACTATAGATTCGTTTTGCGTTTTTTTCCCGCCTCGTACGTGTCGTAGATTGTGAGGATGGCGTTTTGCAACGTGCCTGTATAGTGAGTAATTCCTCCCGGAATGAACCTCATGGTGCTGTAATAGTAGATTATCGATTATACTTATTATTATATACCTATATATAAATATATATTAATGTAACTCAACCTTTCACGGTCTCGAACGAGTCGTCGATTAAAATTGTGCGGTTTTTTTTTTATCTAAATACAGCTCTCTTCGAGAAAGCTTGCAGTCGAACGCTCGAAAGACCAGAAGGGTTTCTTTTTGTACAGCTTATAATAATACATGTCGCGCATTGTGTTAGTCATGTTAAATATTATGGAAAAAACAGCAGAAAATCTGTGTGGCATTAAATTAGGTCACTGCCAAATGAATTGCACCTAACAGAAGCCCGACAGCTTAGATACAATTCGTCTCGCGTGTATTCAGTACGACTGCCACAGACACACACTTAAACATACGTACACAGAAACACACAAGCACGCGCACGAACACATACACACTGTCACACAAGTTTGTACTTACTGTAAGAACCCGCGCAAACGTGCCAGAAGTGTGTTTCAGGTCACAGACCACCTCTAATATATTCGATAGGCTTTAATAAACAATGCTACGAGCGCAAATACATGTTTTGAGATGCAAATAAAAAAAATTGTTCTAACAGTATTCACAGTTTTCGAAACGTTCCACTACTGTAATTAAAAAATACACTGCCGAAGGTGAATACAGGTGAGTGACGAAGCACGAAAGTGTTGTTTATTTATGTTAACACTACATGCAACTATTAACTTTGTTTCGCTTCCCATTAACAGGAACTGGAAACCCTCACGAACTCGCGTCCCATCCAAGCCCGATTATTTAAAAATTTTGCTTACGTTAAGTAGTTTGCTTATGTTAAGATTTTTTCTTAACATTTTCACGCAAACAGCAAGTCGATATCTGTCCCCTATGAAAAACCACAGCCCTCAGAAAATTTCCTAACACGAACTTCAACCCCCATCACTTTCACTTCCCCATTCCAATAAAAAAGAACCCCTAACGCGTAAACTTCGAGTAAAATTGGACAAGAATAATTTAATTTTTGAGAACATTTTACCAAGAACCTTGAAAGTTGACCTTGCAATTTCTCCCCAGGTTCAAAGTATCAATGAACTTCAACCCCATAGACGAGGGGGACGGTATCCTACTGTACTGTGCTCAAAGTGACGAGGGCAACGACGATTTCGTGGCGGTCGTAGTCAAGGACAGACACGTGGAATTTCGGTATGACCTTGGAACTGGAACTGCGATCATCAAGTCGAACTTCCTCCTTCAACCTGGCTTGTGGACTCACGTGTCCGTGAACAGGGAGTACAAGGAGGGAAATCTGACCGTGAACGACGAACCACTTGTCGAAGACAGGTCACCGGGAAGTGCTCGTACGATGACCTTGAACACTCCGCTGTACATTGGTGGCGTGGATCGCAGGAGGATCACGATCAACAGGAACGCTGGTGTGAACAGAACCTTTCGCGGTTGCATCAGCGACGTAAGTTCAAATGCAGATTTCTACGAACACGAGTTTCTGCACTATTATCATAAAATGCTTATTCCGTTTCCAGCTGGGAGTGTCCTCCATGAACGTGGACATACTGAAGTCAGCGATAGACTCGGCGAACATAGACGACTGCCACGTTCTGCACCCTAATCAGACCAAGTTCGTCATTCCAACGACAACTCCATTGCCCACGACAACCCCATACGACCCCTGCAGCCCAAATCCTTGCGTCCACGGTGTGTGCCAAAGTGCAGAAATCTACGAGTACTCGTGCACCTGTGAGTACGGTTACGTGGGCAGGAACTGCGAGAATATTTTGAAACAATGCGAGCTGCTGTTGCCTTGCAACAATGGGGGATCCTGCACGGACCTCCATGGATCCTACAAATGCGACTGTCGACTGGGATACAGTGGGCAGAATTGCGAGAAACGTACGTCCATAAACACGTTAAGTTGTCGATACCACTTTTCAACAAATGCTATTTGTTTCTAGAGGTGGAAGTGACGTACGACGTTGCCTTCCGAGGAGACGGCTGGCTAGAGCTGGATAGGTCTGTCATGACTCATGACGAAGAACGTGAAGTTTTAGGGTTCGAGATCTCCACTAACCGTACCAAGGGGCTCATCATGTGGCACGGTCAGACGCCGAACGATCTGAACCCTGACCATTACATGGCACTGGCAGTGATCGATGGGTATTTGTTATAATACAAACAATTTTATTCCATAGCTACTGAGACACAGCGATGACCTTTAAGTGACCTTGCTTTTGTCATAGCTACGTGGAGTATCAATACAACTTGGGCACGGGTCCAGTGGTGATTAGGGTGACCGCTCAAAGGGTGGACGATGGGGAGAGACACAGGATCATCCTGAAACGTCAGGGCAGCGACGGTAGCATAGAATTGAATGGCGAGCACATGGAGAGCGGGGCGACATTTGGCACACTGCAGGACCTGAACACTCGAGGCAGCGTTTACTTGGGCGGTGTGCCTGACTTCGCGATGACCTACGGGAAGTACCAGGACGGTTTCTCCGGGTGCATTTACACCATGGAGGTGCAGGACTCCGGAGCTATAGACATCGGCGAGAAAGCGATACGAGGCAAGAACGTCTCACCGTGCACCAGGTAGTTAAGACTAAAAGATATATTGTGTTCTTGTCGTCGATCGAATTACCATTGATACTTCTGGTGTTTCATGCTGCTCAGAGCAAGATGGATCCCGTCCTCTTTGGTATTCACAGACGCGGACACGGACATGTTCGACGCGTTTGTTCCCCCGCCCCCTGTAAACATTATCCATCCGAAGCCGGCGGCGAACCTTGCCGCCTATAACATCAAACACTACTCACTGTTAATCCTGCTCCAAAACCTGCTTGCCTTCACCATGGATGTTCGAGAACAGAGCGTGCTTTTTACAGTATTATGCATAGACACCGTGAACGCGGTCAAGTGTATATTAAGTTAAGTGTTTCTTGTCCGGCCTGGTATGACAGTGCGTGTGTGAGTCCTTCCACTAAGGACGATACCGATGGAACGACACACACACACACACACCAGCGAACGCTGATATAGTTCTTGTAATGATTCACTTTGTAAATTCTTTAATGCTTCGTTCAAGTTTGAAGCAGGTTCCCATGGTACGTGCACACTGGAAGATATACTCTTATTACATTACCTATCGGGAGCTTATCAACAGCTTTTTAAAGGTCACTTTCAAACAAATCTTTATGGAATGTTCCTTCTTCGATATTCTTATAGAGCTTGGAAAGACGAATCCGACGACCTCTGTAACCATACCGTTCCGATTGTTGAGTCTCGAGATATCTGTGTCTAAAAGATTGAGTACTCAATCTTTTTAGATAGAAATACTTAGAAATTGAATGAACCAAAAGGTATGGTTATACAGGTCGTTGGATTCGTCTTTCCAAGGTCTATAAGAATATCGACGGAAATATACAGGGTGACACTTAAAAATGATGACCTCTATACTAATTCTCGATGTTTCGTAGACATGATTAGACAGCGGATGATGAAAGTATTTTTAAATTCTTCTAATTCTTTTTCTGTTTTAAATTGCACCTACCATATTGTTTTGTCATAAATGCATAAAATCTGCTGTCTAGTCATAATTACTGGTGAGTAAAGAGGTGAGCACGAGGTAAAGCTTGTCTTTCTGGTTTTGTTTGACAGTAACCTGGACGACAGACTTCCAACCCGCGGCGATCTTGGAACGTTTCACTAGGAGGTCTCGTTTCCTTCGATAAAAGTCGAATCGAACGATCGGTTGGAAGGGCGCAGAACATAGTCGAAGAGCCAACCGAAATACGAACAGTTTTGTATCTGTAGATATACACACGGTGACTCTCCAGTAACAACGTGAACGTTTTACAATTGAACTGACGACAGTTTTGTACAGCCTTGTTTTTACGAAGCCACGCGGAACATGACACCTGGTTCAGTTCACTTAGAAAATTCGTTTGTTTCGCGACTCTCGATACTTTGCTTCTCGACTGCCAAGCGTAGAAGTTCAATGCTGAGGTAATCACCGTCGTATACAAATATAAGTACACCAGGGTTGCGCAGTGTTCAATGCTCAACTCTGAGACAGGAGTAATAGTGATTCACGTATAAGTTCTCACTGCCATCGAGTTCTTAGTCCCCGATAGAACACGCCAGGACCGTTCATTAACGAGTAAGAGTTGCATTTTCATTACGCTCCAACGAATTCTCTTGTAAGCAAAAGACAGAACGACAATTTCGACGACGAAATGCACAATCATCGCCAATAAGCTATACCTGTCTTGTCTGTCTAGAGATTATGCCTGGACCAACGATTGGCTACTGCTTCTGGCTATAGTTAACCCTTGGAAACTCGAGCATTTTTCCTGCTGGAACTGTAAAAGCTAGTTACATAATTTTTACGTGGAATTGTTCTTTAGACTCTCCTGAATGTAATGATATATTTTTTGTATGACATTATAAACATTTAAACGTCTTTAAATAATTTTTAAAGACAGCACGACCCCTTTCCCCCACAGCAACTTTCTTGGACATTTCTCGAGCATCGTCTCTTTCACTTTAAAAATTATTTAAACATGTATAAATATTAATTCAGCCATTTAAAAAATACTGTTGTATTTGAGAGGGTCTAAAGAATCGTTTCGTGCAAGAATTATTTAAATAGCTCCTACAGTTGCGTCAGAAATAATTCTTGAAGTTGCACATTTGCAAGAAACGCAAAAGCTTGCGATGATTAGCTACCGGAAGCAGAGCTCGTCGAACCCAAACGAAACCGAACAGGCGACGATTGATTTCAACGAACCACTACCAGAGTGGACACTTTCGTTTCAGACGCTTCGAACTCCATTTATGTGATATCGGAAGAAAGTTACTCACGACGAAACTCGTATCTAACATTAAGGTCGGTGCTAGTAAGGTTCGTTGCTAGTTCTAATGCGATTTGTACCGGGTACACCCGCTGAAAGTATGTACATAATCCCACGGTATTATAGTCTCGCAAATCTTCGATGTTTCTTGTATCAAACGTGACTGCTGTTTCCGGAAACGTTAAACGAGAATCAAGTTCGCTAGTCAGATGGATAATAGCCGTAGCAAATATTTCAGAATATCGTTTATTGATTTGCGAAACGTCACAATGATACATTGTACTTCCGTTGAAACTCGTAAAAAACAAAAAAAAAAAAAGAGTACGAGATAAAACCGAAACAGACAGAGAACTGTAAACGAAACAAACAGAACAATGATTACTTTACAGAAAACGTGTCTGCCTGTCGAATGATTCACTGTCAATTACAATTACAGAGTTTTCTAGATTTGTATGACGGAGAAGAAACTGCGTAGCGTTCAGTTCTCGGTAGCCGACAATATTGTAATTCTAACTTTAAGTTGCCACAGAGTGAAAGAGAGAGAGATGACGGTAATAGAAAAAATCAACCGGGAAATGTCCCAGCGAGCCTTGCGGAACGGCGACATCGATCCCATTGTAAATGTCCGTGTACAGATAATTACGTTAAACGCCAAAAGAAAAGAAAAAAGTTTCTAGCATCCTCTAACTGTCCGACAAACCGAATGAATGCTTTCTCTGAATGTCGACGCAAAAATGTTCGCCGCACCACCACCGCAACAGCGTATGTGTGTGTGATGCCGGTACATATATACACGCATATATGCATATGTATATGTATATGTATACAGAATTAAGTATAAAAGCAAGCAAAACCGTGTAATCGATCCATTGAAAGTATCTATCGTAACAATGAAAGTGTAGTCTATTGTTATATGGGATAATTCTTCAAAAACAAATGAGACAATAAATATAATTTTGTTAAGAAGACACTGGTTGATCGTTGCTCGTTTCGGCAACAGGTTGCAACCACTCGATTATTCATGCATTCATACTGCAACTGGCTGCTGCTATAAATTGGCTTTGTAACCAGATATGAACGGCAGCCCCGTGCCCACTGATTTCTGGTACTCGGCGTAATCTTGTCCGAAGAAATACAGCAACGTGATCTCCTCGAGTTGTATACGAGCGTGGAAGAACTTCCAGGACGCCACTGCGTAGGCCAGCAAGCAGATCGGGTTCTGGAGTATCAGCTAGAAGCGGAATAAATCACTATGTCTGACCAATTTAATTTTCAACTTTGAGATTTTTCTCTATCCTTGACAGTTTTTCTTTGCAAATAATTTACCATGTAAAAGAGATAAAAATTTGGTGGTCAGTGAGATCAACTACGACCGCTTTACCGCTGGTAATTAATAAAAATAATGTTTCTTTGGGCTGTTACCTGTGTCCCAATGGACCAGTAGAACCAGCCCACATAGCTAGGGTGCCTGCAGAGCTTGTACACTCCGTAAGTAACTAGTTCATGGTTGTCGTCCTTCTCACTCTGTACAATGTGATTAAAGTTATGCCTAGCTGTGAACATGGCTAGCTTCCTCAACAATTCGCCACAGATACACAAGAATAATCCAAAGTAGGATATCAAGGAGGGCTCCTTCATCCATGGAAGATACTGCCTCTCCACGATAAACTCTACCCAACTGGAGCATGCTGCCACACCATAGGCTATGCTATGGTTTAAAATGAAGCTGTCGATAGACAGAGTGGATGGATTTATCCATGCTATACTTAGGAACTCGGAGTAATGAAATGTGGCTAGCACGGTGATGTAGACACCGAACATCTGCCATGATGGTGGCAGAACCAGGGTCAGTAACAGACCAATTCCAAATATATATCCTAGGAAAACTGCTCTGGTTGCAACCTGAAGCAACAGAATCATAATTGTATATACACCTGTATATCTATAAGATGTCTTCAATATTATATACTTAGATGTGTAGGATAGAAATGTTCTGGGCTTAATTTCAAGATCATCGGAATTTTTTTGACATTCTTCTAGAGTGTAAAAAGACAAATCAAACGACCATAATGACCACACACTTTGGTTCATCTCATTTCAAGATATTTCTGTCTGAAGGGTGAATCTTTCAGACACGAATATATCGAGATCGAACGACCAAAAAAATAGTTACTTGGGTCGTTGGATTCGTCTTTTCATGATCTATAAGAATATCGAAAAATATATATAAGGTGTTTTGTAAAAAAAGTACTGACGACCTTGAAATCTCGTGAAGGGACGACTCGCGAGAAAACTGATCTTGCCGTTTCATGTGACTCCCGAAACCGTATAACTTTCTCTTGAGAAGATGTTTAATAAAACAGTAAATAAGACAGACAGAGTGCCACTTGGTTGAGACACCCTATACATTAAAAATAGTAGAACTAATGTAAGTACCTTGTAGGTGAATCCTCGGAATACGAACAGCAAGAGGAAGTTCAGCAGTGCGAATTGAAATAAATGTATGAACCAGACATTGCTGAAATAAAGCCGGTACACGTCGAATTCTAACCTCAAAAAGAGCTCGGGCAGAATCGCCACTAACCCGGCCACAACGAAGCAAAATAAACTGATCTTTCCATCGTAACACAACATTTTACACTTTGCTCGCTTCAGTGGTTCGAGATGATCACCATTGTTGTCTAGCTTTGTAATTTGTTAACTCGCTCTCCCCGAGGCTCATCTTTATTTCCCAAATCGAGGAAACTGTATTTCGCTTTCCGCGATGTTGACAGATATCATATTGCTATCGTTGCGAGTCAAACCTGTGGCGTCATTCGCTTCAAGGTAAAGATATATCCTACTTTGAACTGTGCTGACACAGAGAACATACATAGTTCTCGCGGTTTCGACTGGTTTCGACTGCACAGTGTGCAGTGCACATCACAGACTTTTTATTCTCTACTTCTAAATTATTTCCGTGATCTACTAGGATATTTAGTTGTCTGGGTACATGGGATTATCACGGTTAAAACCGTGGAATAATGTGGGAAATATTACGGTGGATAGTTGGTGAGAAAGGGTTCTTTTAATTTGCTCGGTTGCATTGATCGCTTGTTGTGTATATAGCAGATGATTCATACCGGATTTGCCGTAAGATCAATGGAAATTCCGGCACGAATTATTTGCGCGTGAAGAGCTCCGTACAGCGCTAACGCACCGACGAGATAACAGTATCTCGTCGGCGGTCTGATAAAACAATTTGGTAATCAGACACTCAGCCGCAAGATGGCGCCACGGTCTGCTTTATCCTCGACTCCGTCGGTTAGTAGTTTGCCGAACAGTTTGAATTCTTGCCGGAATTTACATTGTATCTTACGGATGAAAAATAATATTCAATTATTTCTCATTGAGATTCTTTTACGTTCGATAGCACAAATTACCTTTTCGCTGAGGAGCGCTCAGAAATAAATTATTGAACTACTTTCGAGCGAAGTGGCGTCGCAGTGAGAGATCTGCTGCACGGACGACACGGTGCGACTCCGGCTGCCTGCCTACAGGCGCTGTTCGCAGCGAAAGGATTAAAGCTGAGAGAAAGTACTTTCGGTTTATTCCAATTTGAATTAATGTTTAATTTTAATGCGACTATAATTACGAGCCTAAGCGAGAACAACCTTCGTAGCAAGCTACTCGTCGTTTCGTTCGTTTGTTCCACAAGTATTCGGTAGATCGAAGCTTCAGGAGTCTGTTGCCAGAGAAAACAGGGTTGCAGCCGGTCTGGTAGACAGCAATCCCGTAGCCCGTTCCTCGGGGCGAAACTGCGTTAATCTATCGGCTGAGCAAAAAGTGTCGGTACGCTCGAATCCCTTGAACGTTCCGCAGACTGTACGTCGTTCCTCCAGCGAGCTGTTAATCCTGATTGCGGCCGTTAGACGGTCCAATTTCGGGCACCGCGTGCCTCTGATCGGACAAATTGATTTACCTTCACCTGGGGGACGGGCTCCCATTGGCTCCGGCTCTCCTGGTGGTATCATCGAGCGAACATCGTGCCTGACAACGGGACGTTGTTCGAGCGAGCGTCAACAACGTTATTGGACACGAGACGTCCAATCAAAGTTGTATTCACAGAGACCACGGCAATATTTCGTCGGAGAATCGCCTGACTTCCTCTACCACAGGCCAACAAATTGCCAATTTTTTCCCTCCTATGCAGGAACAGACTCCTTGTTTTTTTGGCTCTACCCAGTCAATCCGACGCTAATTGCCGGGCGACACCGCGCTGGTTGATTCGGCCGTCCTTTGGATAACAGCTCTAGCCAACTGGAGCGGTGGATTCTGATGGGAAGCTAGGTTTTGATTCCTCGTAGGTGGAGAAACGCTATGGGTCCTAATACACAGGGTCCCAATGCATCCTTTGACACTTGTACTGGAATGTACAGCACATTTGGGGTTATCAAAGATTTCTGAGAACCATTTCTGACTTTTGATTCTTCGTAGGTGGAGAAACGCTATGGGTCCTAATACACAGGGTCCCAATGCATCCTTTCACACTTGTACTGGAATGTACAGCACATTTGGGGTTATCAAAGATTTCTGAGAACCATTTCTGACTTTTGATTCTTCGTAGGTGGAGAAACGCTATGGGTCCTAATACACAAGGTCCCAATGCATCCTTTGACACTTGTACTGGAATGTACAGCACATTTGGGGTTATCAAAGATTTCTGAGAACCATTTCTGACCATCCTTGGACCTTCAAGAAATTCTTCAAGACTCTCTGGCACTCCTAATGGACTCTGAAATCCATTTGGGACCCTTGGCGGACATCAAGGAACTGGTACGGCCATTTCCGCAGGAATCCACACATCTCAGTTCTTCTTTCTTGTCTCGCTCCGAGCAATCAATTGGACGGTCCTTAAACGGCATATTGTACTCGACCACCCTTCTCTTCTTGGTCGGAAACGGGAAGGGGAAAAAAGAAAAGCCAGTTCGCCGAGGGACAGAAGGAAGGTCGAGAGAAGGGACGTCGGGTGTGAAACACGGGACGCGGTCCGTTAGGGAGACACGAGCGGCGGATTGCGGTTGTTGCGCCTGTACAGATATTGATCGGGCAGGTCACGCAACAGGCTGCTTGTCAGGACACACTCGTCAGTTTTCTGCCAGCCTGCACGGCACAGTCAGGAAACTCGCCCCAAGGATCCTCTCCTCTCGTCGACGTTAAATTCGCGCGCCCGGCCCTGGCGCATACCCGTCGCTCCCGCCATTCCACGGGAAAACCGTCGACGCAGCCCCCATTAATAATTCACCGTGGCGCAGCCGTGGCACAATTTTCGTGGACGGGCATCCCTTTGCGGCGGCGCTGCAACCCGCGAAATAATTCCCCCATGAATTCCGCGGAAAGTTCTACTACCCCCAATGACAATCGGACCCTTTGAGACCCAGCCGACGCGCCACGCCGAACCTCTCAAACGGATGGAGATCCGGCACGGAATAAGTTCCCGATTGAGTTACCCCGGGTCCCAATCCGTGACAACCAACTCCTCCATTATCTCCGGGGTTTCGCCCCTATCCCATAACCGTTCTTATCTACGCTGCTTGCCACTTCCTCTTCACCCCTGTTTCCCAAGGAGTATTCATACTCTACGACCCAACTCCCGTAGTTACGCTCCAACCGTTTACAAACAGTCGCTCTACAAATATCGCGAGGGGGCCTGGGTGCGTGGCGTCGGCTCTCTAACTGTTTCAGATGGTCTGAATGGAATCTTCGGAGTTGGGAAATGTCTAAAGGAACTTGCTACATAGTCTGCGTTGGGATAGGCATAACGATCCTCGTCGCAGGTTAGCTTAGCTTCGGTCCTGATAGAGTAGTATGTCTAGTATTAGGTCTTCGGATTGTTAAGGACTCCCCAGAGGATTCTTAATGATCTGAGAATCCCGGAGGATCGGAGAGGATCGGAGTCAATGAAGAGCCAGAGGTGACCTCGAGGATCTCTATCCCTGGGGTAGTCTCTAGAATTTTCTGAGCAGTCCAAGGAACTCTGTAGCGGAGTCCAAGGATCTTCGAAGTCCTCTAGCGAACTCTTTTCCTCGTCCTTGAAATTTTCTGAACCACCTCGAGTGGTTGTCGTACCTCGAAAGCAGGAGTTCCTCCGATGTAATTGGCTTTTGATAGCCACGAACGGGGAATCCTACTTTGAACAACGGGTAACGGTTAAACGACGCGACTCGGGCCAAGTATTCATGCATGTCATTTTTCCAGCCTCTGGAAATAATTACGCGGCTAAAGAGCTTGACCCGTTTCCCCGTTGACGTCAAAACTCGTGCTCAATTTCCGCGAAACCGCGCGGCGAGAATTTTTATTCCTTGGCAAACAGACCGTGGAGGGAGGATAAGGGGTGGGGTGGGTGGTTGTTTGGTGAAATAAAAACAAGCTGACTAACTTACAATTTCTGTGCTCGCGTCGCTCGAAACTACACGCGGCTCGGACGGCAACGGGAAGTCGGTTTTAATTTCCAGCAAATGAAAACGGTGATTCCCGTTCGTCGCGACGGAAACTCTTCGCTCCGCTCGCCTAATGCCGGATTAGATAAGTAATTAGCTACGTAGTTGCGGAGATACTCACGGTGCAACCCACCTACCGTCGTCCGCGGGACATTGCCTCATGAATGTTTACTAGCAACAACTCCGGGCCAGCCTGCTAACTCCGCTAATAGCTACCCGACAAAACAACGGCCCCGCTAACTGTGCTAATTACCCCGTATTCTTCATGAATTTCCAAAGGCGCATCACGCTTTACGTTCATGTCCGACGAGGGCCAAAGATTTAGGACGGCAGTGGTAAAACTAGGTAGCCTTTCTAGGTCTACCTTTAATATTTAAAGCACCGAGGACAGGGCGTAGTCTGCTACCCCTTTCGTCGTGTTAAAGAAATAATAGGTTCCTGGAAGGAGGGGTAGAATAACGGCACGAGCACTTCAAGTTTAATTGCAAAAAGCAATAGTCATTTGTCCACTTTATTAAATTACCCAAATCGAAGGAACCCGTCTCACCACTTAGAAATAATATAAATGAATAGAAAAGCTAGAATTGCCAACAACCGTAGTCCCGTTGAAAGCACCGGTTCTCGTTAGATCACCCAAGTTAAACAATGTGGAACGTGAACGGCACTAGGATGGGTGACCGTCTGATAAAAAGCCGGAAAGTGACCCGCCCGGGTGTTTTTCCCGTGTTGTTGGCAAAAGGTGGTTCGGAACCCACCATAAACAGTAGATCCCGGTGAAAAGGCGATGGTGAGAGTGGAAAAGAGGGGGATTGGTAACTGAATTTGAAACCCTGAGGGGACCAAATATCATGTTACAAAATAGAAAAGCTAGAATCCAGTGTAGGATGGAAACTAGAAGGCCTGAGAAGCTTTAGAGACCTTTTAAGCGAGATTTAGCTGAAGCAAAGCTATAGATCGGCAAGAACTTATTAACAGCCCAAGCGAAGCTGCTGTTTTAAGTAACTCTTTTAGCAAAGATCCAGAAACGAAAAGATAGACGGCCAAAGAAGCGCAATGACCTATTTAACCACTCAAGTAACGCAGGAGTGTGTACAATAAAGTCCAGAGAGCAACTGCCTCTTCGGCAATCAGCTGTGTCCTATGAGACAGACCGGAGGGGGGAGAGGTGAAGAGGTGCCCTTCCTATAGCAAGTCGTTATTATGGTTTTGGCAACCTCGTCACTTCTCTTTCCCCGGTCCTACAAACTAACTCGCAACAACACGCAACACATCTTGATATAGTAGTCTAAATCCTAGAGATCCTAGGTCTCTAAAATATCCATCGGCGACTAGAACCATCAGTTTAAAAATCCTGTGACCAGACGAGAAGCACATCAATAAACTAAGAAATGGAACAACACCAAAACGAGTTAAGAATCTTTTCTGGGTATCAGGTACAGCTCTCTCCAATTAAATTTCGAGCCGGCCATTGAAGAGCCGAGCTTCACGAAGCTCCACTGATGAGTCAAAGCTCCGGCTATCAAATTATACGTTCGATAACGCTGTCGGGTCTATTTCCCGGGGTCCGTATCCGTCGGACGAGTTCAGTGAACGATGTCTCGCTGAAAGACACCCACGCGCCTGAGATTCCGGGCCACCGTCGATATTAGATGTTGGTACGCTGCACGGTGGGGTGAGGGACAGGCATCGTAGCCTTTCTTTCCGTGCATAAACATGTTATTTCGCGGTAGGAAACCGGCGGGCGGACGTGACGACACGTACCGGAGCAGTAGCAGACCCGCCCCAAGCCCCTTTCACCCGAGGCTCGCCCAAAAACCTCGTTCCCGATGTGTAACGTAATTCCTCGGGCTCGAAACACCGCTCCCCCTGGCATTGCGGAAAGAAACGCCCCAGGCGATTTCTATTCCGACCAGTTTCTTCCTCCCAACACCGGATGCCCTCGTAACTTCGTAACGGTCCTTCCACCGACGCTTAAATCGCTAATCGGAACATACTTTCGCATTCGCTGGGTCCCACGCTCGACTCGAGGCTTCCAACAACCTCAGTAACACCCACGAGACCTTCCGAAATTCGTGGTAGACGGGTTAGTGGTAGCTAACAAGCTTTCGTACCTGGACCTAACCTCAATATGAATCCTTATCCTGATGTTGGTGCTTGGAAATAATTAGAAATATTGCACAGAGTGGCTTCAGGTACTGTTAGATACCTATTGGAAAAGAATATGGTCTTAGCCCCGGTTTTTGATTCAGCGTTGATGCGTCAACCGGATACGGGTAGAAATACGAAAAGTAGGCCCCCGTATGCGTATCGCTGGATTATTAGGAGGTGAAGGGATTTAATCCAGGAGATGAGTTTTTCGATGGCTGCGGCCAGTTTCTCATCTCTTTAAAAACAAAAAAAGTACTGTTAGATACCTGAATAGAAGTAGCCTCCTCAGAAATCCTCCTATCTATCCTCAAACCTAACCTCAAAAATAGCTAGTTGATAGGTCCCATGCAGACAAGTACATAGAGACACTACTACATTAAAGATAAAACTTGACCCATTTTTAGGGGACTCTTCGGATTTCCAAGAGATCCAAGGTCTCGTCACAGAGATCGTCATTATCGCAGTCTTTCAGGTTCAAATTCGAAAAAGTCAGCCGACACTGGCGCGATTCAGCCCATACAATAGCAATCCCGTGTGAACGTAGCGCACGCTCGTTGCCCAGGATTCATTTTCCGTTTCTTCAGCGTCTCTCCCTCTCTTTGTGCCCTCGCCTATTTACTCTGTCCCAGTTTCGCTCGGGGCTCGAGACTTGCGTAGGCTCGATCCTAATTGCGCCCCGAAGTGTCTCCGCGCCTCTTGTCACGTTGTACATGTTAACGACACCCTGGTATTTCCGTGGTCTCTTCAATTACGGCCGCGTTGCTGCCGTTTAACCCTCGCGGGATCGCGTTACGCTACTTCGGATGCGTTTCCGTTGCGGGCGCGCCTTCGTTGCCACGTGGTTGCACACCCAACACCTCTACAAACTAACCCCACCTGTTTTGCATGATATTCGCGGTGGGCTCAGCGTTTCCAATAATTTTTTGCACCGTGTTCTATCGAAGCCGTGTAATCGAAGAGTCGTGAGAGGATCAAGTTATATTTTTCACAAGATTTACCACTTCCCGACGTGTATTTCACATTGTGAGGAAACAACAATAGAAAATCGTGTTTTCCGGCCATTGTCCGTGACGCTGCCGGGAAGAGGGATGACGGTCCCCCGTTCCGGAAAAATAAGGGCGATTATTAGCGCGCAATTTATGTTCCATCGGGGCGGGAACGTCTTCCGCACGGACGGAGAAACTTTTCCGTGCGCGGGCTCCACGCCGTTTAATTAAAATCCTTTTCGGTCCATTTCAGCGCGGCCTTGTGCGACCCGCACAAAGCCAAGCGGACGTCTGCGTTCGCCTTTCGGCCGGCTAATTTCCGGCTTCGATGCCGCGCCGTTGCCCGCCGAGAGGGCCTGCCCTGAAATTTCCACGAAGAATTAACGTGTCACTGGCGTCTAATAAAATTTGATTTACCCGGTCCCGTTGGTTTCGGTAATTACCCCGGACCCCCTTTCTAGTCGCCCCAGAAACAGGGCTTGGCCCTTTTTGTTCGTTGGACTAGAAATCTTTTTGTTCAACTGTTCTCAGCCAACATTTCCCTAATTTTTGGCTACTCTCTTTTGCCTAATTTAAATATAATTGCTTAATTTCCACCGGAATAATTAAATACAATATCAGAAAGTCTTAATTTATAAACAGTTTACCTCAGATCAAATTGTTATAGCATAAACGCAAGATGAAAATATGTTTATTGATTGACGTTCTAAGAAACAACATTCAAGATGGTTTCTATAATCTGAACATTATTTTATTACGTTGAGCAATTTATAAAATATACAAATTTCAAACTGTGCTGTGATCTGTACGTGTCTCACACTTCAGGCTGTTACTTTCCCCTAATAACTCAATGAATCTACTATATTGCATAGATGTATAATTTACAGTATATCTTTCGATATAAGACGAAGATGTTTTTTTCGCAACGAGAAGATTTCCATCCCCTCAAGGATCACGTAAACGCGATACCAATACAGATGTAACTATAAAAACGGTGCTGAAAGACTGGCCGATTATAAAATCGATCCCCACAGCTGTGAAAAAGACCCAAGGTCCATCGTCACAGAAAATTTCCATCTAATTTCTCGATCGATATTTCTTAGCATCCGTTTGAAAATTCTATCCGTGACCTAACCCAGATAATCCAGGTTAGGTACAGATCAGATTATTGTTTGCGATCGGGCTAAACGGTGCTGCTTGTAAGTTGGCTGGAAGCTCTCCGGGGGACTCGTATCGCTGAAAAATAGATCGGGCTTGTTTCTGGCTTCTTAAATTGTACAGGGACAGAGAGAGAGAGAGAGAAAGAGCGAGCTCGCCGGGTTACAGCAATAATTTAATGCGACCAGGAGATTCCACGAACGACACAGGTGTACAGGCTGATCTAATAACGTCGCAATGGCTGGTTACCGGTTCTGCGAAGGGCTGCTTTGCATGGCAAAAGACACTGTTTCACCGTGGGCCATCGGACTGTGTCAGAGTAGCCAGAGTAGACGAAGGGGGATGAAGAGGAGGGACACAGGTGAAACGGCGTCGTCGACGTTTAAAATTCCACGTCGATATCTGGATATCGGCTCGAGGCCAGGCCTGGACGCGCTGTTTGCGTCAAACCATTCTTTTCTGGCCGCATGCACACGTCCGTGCCGTTATCCGTGTACACGTCAGTTCCAATAATTGGAGGACCCTGATAACGGAGGCTCGCAGAGCAGCCTGCGGCGCTGGCGTTTATTAGCCGGCCGTGAAACCGTCGTTCCCCTAACCGTCATCCTCTCCCATGGCTTCCTCGTACGGTCCCTAACGATTCTCTATGACCCTGTCTCTGTGGACTTGTTTTTCGATTTTATACAGGGCGAACGCCTCACTTTGTTGGACCCGAGTCGAAAACGTGCAATCACACAGACTTATTGGACCTAACTTTTTTTTTAAGGACCTGGGAGAACCGGTAGAATCCATGTACCTCCTCGAAAAGCTACTGGGGGTGCCATAAACTCCCAGGTCCAGGGCCACCAGATGACGTCGGGCCTCACTTTGATGAAGATTTATTGCAATTGACGTATCGCTGTTCGCATTCCTTATCAATTGCAATCAATTACTTCGATCTCAATCCATATCAAATATTTACAATATTTACAATTATTTGTTTTCGTTACATGGTTATATGTATTGTCCGGATTATTGGACCTAACTGTGATGGACCTGCGTCTATGGAACCTAGCTGAGATGAGGCCTAACCCTATAGGGTCCAACTTCACAAACTTTATTGGGACTTCAGCAGGGTGGAAATAAATGGCCAGTTGAGTTCTCGGAGATCCTGCCCCCCCCCCCTCCCTTACAATAGCTTAGGTGGGAGTGCGGTTTTAGTGGGTAGAGGCTGGCCGGAGAGTCCTCTGGACAGTCACACATAACCCCCAAGGGGGCCAGGGTATGCGTAACGCATTTCCGCACTATAAAAAAGAAGGGTGGAAATAAATAATTCACGTACATAACCTTTGGACTTTATTGTAAACTGATTTTAACGAATGGCGTACAACCTAACCTAACTCTCTAGCGTCTCTTCCGATCGCAGTCACATGTCCAATCGATCTCGTTTCGTTACTCTTCGTCAGATGGCGCTGTTGATATTCGATCTTGCCAATAAACTTAATCGGACCTAACCTGTCAACCTTAACCAATGGACCTGGCAGACCAGCTTCTGGCCTGGACAGTTATATCAGGAATCTAGCTTAAAATTAACTGAGATAAGACTAGACCTAACAAGACACTTCAGACCCAACGAAACGTGACCTAGCCCTGAAGAAACCGAGGCCATACCCACGAAGATCGATTTCGAGTGAACGCAGCTAATTATCCTGGACATCGCGCCATGGTTTCTATGGGCGCCAGTGGTTCGGATGGGAAAGGTCAGGGAAAGATTTCTATGGTGCGCGAGGCGTGCGTCAGCGTTCTGGTTTCAATTACGGCGTTGACAGGCGTCGGACGGGTCCGCGTTCGGCCGCTCGACGACGATGGGAATGCTGGCTAGGGCCGAGGCTGGCGTTCGTCCTTGAACTTTAATTCCTCGTGTGGGCGTAGAGATGGGGGGACACTGCGTGCCATTCCCGTCGACGAGAGCGACGGCGAGAGGCCTACCGGGGGCCACGTGGGACGATCGGTTTCCCCGTAAAATCGCCCGCCGGTCGACGATTTATACGATCGAAACGAGCAGCCACGGTATTCGTGAATTGCATCCTGTGACAAGATGCGGGCCGCTTCTGCTGGTAATCGTCGGGAGTTACTTACAAATGGACCGGCCACGCAATTGACAGCGGAAGTGACTCGTTGTCCCCTCGGCTGAACCGACCAATCGTTAGTCACTTGGTCCACGATCATTGCGGGCAACGTGACCCATCGATCAAACCGGCCCGACCCCCTCCCCCCGCCTTCATCTTCGAAGATGCTGACCAGGATTTGAGGTCTTTGGCCAATTTTCATTTACACATCTCTACGCCGCGTTTCACAGAAAAATCTAGTCAACGAAGTCTCCCAACGAACGCGAAGAGTGTACAAGAAAATTGGTACACGTCATCGCGTATAATTTTTTAACTACGAAACAGTTCGGCGAAAAATTTCAAATAATTGGGAGGTAATTGTTACGACGGTATGAAGCTGCTGTAAAAATTTTAACGAAATCGGGAAGGAACTGTGGAAGATACGGTGGTTTCAGTGATTTTTTGTTTTTTTAATTTTCACACCAATAATCCGCAGGTCAAAAATTCGAAAAAAATTCTGTACCGTGTATGTCGATGCCTGAATCGCGTCACATTTTTTTTTTTCATAATTTGATCTCGTCGGGATAGTGAAATAAATCGGTTTAAGCAACGCGGTCGCGTAGCGTTTCACGGATGCACTCGCTTCGACCATGATTTTAATAACGCGTGGCAGGGGTGGCGTATCGAGGCCTCGGGTTGGCTCGGGGCTTTCAAAGGATCGACGAGGAGAAGAAACGTCAAGCCGGTGGCCTCTCGACGATCTTCTTAACTGCGCCCTTCTAATACATGATGCTTTTGAAAAGTTTGCTTTTTTTAGAAGAGTTTTTTTTTTAAGCGGCCACTTGACACCATTCCCTCTTATAAGCCTCACTCGGCACCTCTCTCGCTCTCGTTCTCTCTTCCTCCCTCGCCCCCTGCCCCTCTCCTTCTCACCGTCTCTCTCGGGCATACCACAGATCCGACCAGCAGCTTCTGATCTCTATAAGCTGAGGTTGCCCCTAACATCGTATTAAAGGAAGATGTATCGCTTCTGGCTGACCGTGTCCCCTACCACGATTCCAATCCTTCTGTAGATCATAATCTCTGTAAAGATCCATGAAAGACGCTCTGGTCAACCCTCCAAGACCAATGTGAGCCTAACGTCTTTATCCAGCTTGGATTGATAAACGTTACACTCCGACGAAACACACATACAGAGCCGCACAATTTTCATTCTGGATTTAGATTATGATATCGCACGGCCAAACCTAACCCAGCCAGATCAAATGCGATCAACAGAAACACAGATCCGCCACTATCACACCTGACACTAATGCATCCAACACGGTCACTTCTAAGCAAGCCTAATATAATCAAACACAGCACAGCCAGATTCAACACAAACAAACCTAATACGATCAAACCCGACACAGCCAAATCAAACACAATCAAAGGGTAATCTGCGGTTAGTTGAATCTGAGTTTAACCAGCCGTACGAATCCAATTTTACATTTCTCCTCGAGCTTGAAGTTAATTTTCGTGAATTTTATCTCTGCTAGCTGGAAACCGACATAGCGATATTCACGGTAACTTGAACACGTCTGATTTGGACCGATTTTAAAATTCCGAGTAAAACCAAAGCGGAGTCGGACACGACGCTCTCTATCGATTGGTCAGGGTATTTCACGTAAATTTACGGAAATCATTTTTCTCGTTCGCGATACTCGACACCGTGACGAGATCGCTCTTCATTATGGGGATGCCGATAGTTCGGAAGGGTGGATCGAAGGGTGGGGCGGTTTTCGAGACAAATCACGCGCTGCACTGAAAGAGTTTGAGACCCCGGAAGATCCTTATCCCGGCGCAAATGAAAAATCGATGCCGGCCAAGTGGGAGAAACACAAGCCCGCTAATGAGTACAGTCAATCAAGGCGCGAATAAAAGGAGAACTACCGAACGAGCGGCGTCGAATAAAGGTTGCCGGGGACTGGTGACGTAAACAATGACCTGCACATCGGCCCCGGTTTATTTCCAGTCCGTCTGCCACGGTTCACAGCCGTATCCAACAGCACTCTTTTATCCTACCATCTAGTAGATCTTGGAATTAGCGATTCGTCGGGAGTGTTCAGTAATGCCTGATCTCTCCGGTCTGTAGGAAAATCCACACAATGCCCAAAAAACTCGGAATTCCACGGTCTCTATCGAAAACGTACCAGATTCTTTCTAACTAAAGTATTTTAGTATAAATACTAAAGTATCAGATGATTTTGGGGAAAAATGTAACGTATGGACAACCATCGAAGCGCTCCAGTACTCGAAGAATGATTCACTGCCTCTCAGATCCCCGGACGATGGAAGGCCAAGTTAAAGGTCTTCCTGGTAGATAATCTCGGCCCTCGACAACCCCTAATTTTTAATTTCTGGGGCAGGGTTTCCCGGAGCCCTCGATTGCACCTGTTGGAGCACCGATTAGATCGCAATCATGCTGATAGGGGGTCCTCGAATCAGCCAGGTGCGCCGGAACAATCAAGCCCTTGCACACGTCGCGATTATTCTGGGGGACGTTAGCCGATGGGCTCGTCAAGATTAGGGGGGCTCTTATTTTAATTTTCCCCGGGGAAGGCAGAAAGAGACAGAGAGAGAGAGAGAGAGAGAGAGAGAAGGTGGAGGATTGGCCGAGGCTGGTGGCTCGGTTCAGGATCGCTTCGGGGCCGTTTCCACGCGCGAGAGCAACCCTGCAGCGATTCCAAGCCCGGCTGGATTCGTAAGAAATCGATACGCAGCGAACCTGCCACCTGCTGGCAGCCTCCCACCGACGACCTAGTGCAGGTGCCTCTCCTCCGCTTCCCTCCAGGACAGATCAGCTCCTGCGGGACTGCGACGGCCTTGGTGCACAGAGAAAGTACTGCCTCAACTGCTCTACACCTGAAGGCATTCAAAACTCTTGACCCTGGGCCAGCTTTCTGGGGAAAGTGTCCCTCCTTGCATACTTACCTCGAACTCTTCACCCCTGCGCGTGGATTAGGACAATGGGAAGCGTAGAATTTTTATATAATTTTTTTAACACCTGCACTCTTAGTACAGTAATGCCTCAGTTCTAGGCACTGTCTCAAATGAGTACATTTGTAATTAATATAGCCACGATGCAGCTAGGGAGAGGGTTAAGGTGGTTTTGAACGAGTTTCGTGTGTGGACTAATAGCGAAACTTTACCGTACTTCAACAATTGGTAAACTTTCAAGTTATACTCTGCGGTGGTTTATTTAAGGTCTCACTTGTGACCACACGTTGGACTCGTCTTCTCAATACCTACAGCACTACGCTAACAGAAATACCCGTTCACTGTCAAAAACTAGTTAACGTCCGGGGGACTCTGTCAAAAGCGTGGAAAAGCTATCGGCCCGATTGAAGATTGGCCAGGAATAATGATCGGATGGCGTGCGAGATCGATCAGAGGATGAAGGGATCGTAGTTAGCGGAGAGGATCAAAGATGCCCGTTGTCAGCCGGCCGGTCAAAGCCGTCGACATTCCGGGCGACGCCTGCCGGCGTGTAAATCTTCATTTGGCACCGGTGCCGGCAATTTTTCAGGGCGGCAAAGCGTTCGACGAAAACCGGGACACCGTTACCGGCGTACCCCGTGCCGGTCAGGCTAAAGAGGAAAAACGAGCGTGGCGAAATGGGCCGTTGGCCTAGGGGAGGTGCGCGCGCGAGAGCAGACCGACAGAGCACGAAACGGAAAAAAGGAACCAGAGGGAGAGAGAGAGAGAGAGAGAGAGAGAGAAAGAGAGCGCACACACGGTGGATAAAAAAAGGGGGAACGGAGGAACGTGCCGGTGGCACTTTGACCGGTTAAGGTAATAAAATGCTCGACCGTGAATCCATTGCAGCGAAATCGAGTCGTCAATTAAGCCCTTCCCCCACCCCTCTCCGGCCCCGCCGCGCCGTTCGTCGCTCGGCCGAGCGTGTAATCGATGTAATTTAATGAATTACAACGGGACCGAGTCGAGAAGGAGACCGAGTCGCGTCGGATAGAAAATTCGAGCGGATCCGTTGCCCGTCGCCGCCGCTAGAAAAATCCACGCGCGCGCGTTTCGCGTGATCGATTGGAATTTAATGGGGCCGAACCCTTCAAGATTCGCCGAAGATTTATGGCCGACTCGACGAACTTCAAGATCCCGCATTACCCGAGGAGATTGCTCTAATCTGAAACTGTTGGCCCCTCCGTACGTTACCTGGCGCGCGAGCGATTCGCCAGAATGGGAATACTGATGCAAAGTGTGATTCTTGCGGCGAGATTGCGGCTACAGTTTATGTCCCGAGTCGCCGCCACGGCCCGGCCCGGCGTCGCGCCGGGAAATTGAAAATGATTAGGACCGTGATTCTGGACCCTGTCGGCGCGAATAGATTAAATTTCCTAAAGAAATTTGTCCACTTCCGGATTGAAATGTTCAAGGGCATTTTTTGCACAGTTAAGGTTGCTTCTATTGACACGGTGAGTTGTAGCTGGCGAGAAGACGAGTTGGACGATAGGTCGCAAGTGGGACTTGTAATCAGCTGTTTCGAGCTGTCGCGTTTTCATAAATTTTTTACGTGACAGTACGTGATCGAAACGCGACATGCGACACACGGTTGAATTCAGTTTTTCATCGGCTATCCGGTGAAGATTGGGTGATCTTTGACGATTATAAATACGGTTTTGTTTCCCGGTGGCCTTGAGACGCCGGTGGCGAGGCCGTCAGGAATCTAATCAAGGAACACGGCGTCGTTCAACGGACAAGTTCTATTGCATAATTATTCGAAAACGGAGTTGGCCGGGGGATGTTTAATCGACCCTTTCAGCCCGCATGGCCCGAAGGGTTCAAAAGCGTGTCTCCTACGTCAAATGAAGCTCCCCCGCACAAAACCCATAGAGCGACGTTGCTATTATTATCCGGGAGGCGAGCTCGAATTGGTGTTACAAGGGAGACGACGGTCCGGTCCAGGACACGAGAGAGGCCGGCATAATAAACAACGGATCCCCGATCCCCGGATATGGAGACACTGGGCTCTCTATCTGGCGCAAGGGAACCGGAGGGATTACCCTGAAGGCTGGCCACCGCGAGGAAGCCTTTCAGGGTCGGCCGCGATTAGAACAAAAGCGCTCCGCTCGAGAATGGACGGCTTGAAAATGGATAACGACGAATGTGGCCGCGGACGCTCGTTCCTACCGACCACTTTCTTTCCACTACACCCTCCACGGGTTTTTTCGTCCTTACAGGAGATTGGTGTAACGAGTAGCATCTGTCGATCCCTCTCGGTTCCGCCTGAAATTGTCCTTTTTGTCTCCACTCGAACGCTTAGTGCGGTAATGCCTCGGTGCTGAGCCAAAACGATGGCCCATTTACGTAAATTGGTAGCCAACGTTCACCTGATGCAGCCAGAAAAAGGGTCATGGTGGTTTCCAGCAAATTCCACGGGTGAACAATTAGCGAAACTTTACTGTACTTCGATTACAAGACTATCTCATTGTAGCTCGCGAAATACCGAATTCAGCCATGTATCATACGTTATATTCGAATCATAAGAATTTCTAAAAAAATCCACTGAGAAAAAGAGATATTCAAAATGTTGAAAAAATTTTTACCCTTCGATGGTTGATTTAAAGCCCAGCATGCGACCCATCGTTGAACTCGTCTCTTCGCCAGCTACGAGGCGATGCTGACAGAACTACCCCTTCACTGTCAAACGAGAATCCGATGTTCTCGCAAATCACGATTCTCAAGGTTCAGCTTAAAAATGACTGTTCCACGCGATGAAAGTTCAGTATGTTTTCCAACAGGACAAGTGTTTGCTCAAGGTCCCCGTCGCCGGCAACGAGAAGAAATCCATCTGCCTGTGGCAGACAGCAATCGCAATCGCGGATACGGCATTGGGTATGCAGGGTGTGCGCCGACCGGTCTTCCCACTAATAACATCACGCATCCCGGACGTCTTTGCATGCCGCGGGGCTCGGATCTGTTTCCAGCAAAGCGTCGAATCCCGAGTCGGGGACGTCACGTAACGTTTTCGCGCCGGGAACTTGGTTTTTCCCCCCTTCCGACGAGCCGGGGGGGGGGGGGTGAGAGGGGCGGGAGAGTTCGCTGATTGTCGCGCAACGGCGCCCACATTCCAATGAACGTGTGCCTTCCCTCCCTCCGAGTGTCCCTCCGCCCCCAGCCCACTCAGAGAAAGGACACGACTCCACTTGTAGACAGAGAACTCGAAGAGTCTCGTTCCTCACGTTTTGTTTCCTTTCGAGATAATAAAAGTATTTGCTCGGAAACAAAATCAATCGATGTTTCATCTCCGGACAGCCCTTCGACCCATCCCCCCGCCCTCTTTTCCTAGCTCCTTACCCTCCCGCCCTTCATCATCCATAGTTTCTGGTCGTATTCTAGTTCCTTGATTCTTTGCTAGTTCCCAGAGACAGTCTCCCGATTGTTCCCTGGATATAATGAGAGAATTATTTTCAATTTGGAATTTGTTGTCCATGTAGAACAATGGCAATGTTACCACGAGTATTTCGATTCAAGAGGAATCGGAGAGGCATCGTCGGTAATGTCCCCGCGTATTTTAACAAATATCCTGACGACTCTGGCGAAAAGATTATGCCGGGAAATTAGTATGGATTGTGACTGGTGAAACCGGAAGAGTCTTTGTGTATTCACGTGAATCACTTCCTCATACATTTTCATGCTCTTATTCTGACCGTAATAAAAATATGCCGGGGTATTAATATTAATCCCGCCTATTATAATTGGACGACAGAGGAAGAAAGTTCTGCAGCCACGGTCTATCCCCTTCCTCATCCATTCTCATAACGATCAACGGAAATAATGCGCGGAACACCTCCTCCCTTGGAGCCCTTCGTGTCCTACAGGGACGTTGAAGTACTCCGAAATTGTTCTACAGCTTATGGTAATATTTAAAAATTCGAAAATGAGTATACGGTGCTGGGTGAAGATGAATAGGGTGACATGTGGGTCAGGAATAACCCAGCCACGAGCTGTTAGAGTAGCTACCGATTCGAGGAGGGTTAATGATGTCACGCTTAGTGCCAACGACAATGGATGACCGTGTCGCATGCTTGGAATCTTTACGCCGCCTCCCCATTGACGTTCAAATTATTTTAACAAGCTCACTCCCTTTTTTCAGCGCCCCTCCGAGACAATGAAGGGTGGCGAACCGTAACAGCCACGAAACGGAATCGTTTGCCGCGACGAAGGGTGAGACGTGGCCTGGTTATGGGTTAGGGTGTCGAACCATTCGTTCGCTATAGATTCTCTCTCTCCCACTTTCTCATTTTCCTGAGAAAAATTAAAAAAAAAAACAAACATTTACTCATATTTTTTCGAATTAAATTTCTACGTCATCGCTAAAAACATCCCCCGTTTCTGCGAAGCAGCGTGACGCTTGAAAACGCGGAGACCCGCGCCGGGCAATACGAATTTTATTTACTTTCGAAATCCATTTGATGTTTGTTTATAGAATAATCAGCGCGCGACCGGCGCCGTATGCAAAAATAACAGGGATCTGTATCGGTCCCGGTATCTGTTTTAATTAACAACGTCCTTTCACTGGAAATTTACGACGACGCAGTTAACAATGCGTTTCGCCGGGGAAACATTTTATTTTGTATCCGCGGTACGCCCGGGCCCATACGAAAATTTAAATGTTGCGTAAGTATTGTTGCGTTCGTTTCGTCCAACCTTTTGTTGCTTCCGCGCGCGCATTACTACGCATTAAAATAATATTCGCAGCGCTACGAATGGAATATTAATTTCTACATTTTCGCCGGCCCGGCCAGACCTTGCTCTGGAATTTCCATTTTCAGGCTATTTTCATGTCGCGGGAAAACAGCATTATTTCCTCGGTACATTAACTTTTCCATTAACAGTCGGTATCCATAATTATCGCCCACGGAGCCCACGATTTTCGAATAAATCCACGGAGTCGATAGTTTAAGCACCATTGACACATTTACTAATTCGTCGACATAGTTTCCGACGCAGATTCGAGTCGTCGTCTCTCTCCGTTACAAGGTTAAAACGAACTCGAACGGAAGCCTGGTTAGAATGGGTGACTGAGCGCGAATCTAGGTGTTTCTTTTCGAGCACAGTCGATCCACAAAATTCTCTCGCAACCAATAATAACCTGGCTACATCCAGTTGGTCCAGCATCCACGGTCGCTCAAGAAAAATCACACTGGAAAGAAAAGATCCTAGGCGAATCAGTGGCTCGAATTGAGTTCTTAGACGTCAATTAAAGACGGAAGCTCCTCGGGTTGCAAGGTTCCGGGGGTTTGAACGAGGGAAAAAGGGCTCTTTTGGCACTCTCCCGTAGATCAACGTCCCTCGCCCCTCCCAATCAAAAAACTTGCCAGCGCCGGAAGCACTGGCGGAAAGTTAAATGAGTAGCGGGTGCGGGGATGTCTTCCGAATAGTTTCAGACGAGGCTCGAATCTTTCCCGGGGTCTCGGCGGAGTTGCTCGAAAACTCGCAACAAAGGGAATTGAATGGGCATCGGTGGATACGGGGCACGAGGCGTGCGCCGCCCGACACTCTCTCTCCACCACTACCACCACCAGTGCCACCACCACCACCACCACCACTACCACCACCACCACCACCACCACTAGAGCAGTAGCACCACCACTGTTGCCAGCAGCATCGCTGGCGAGCCATCAGCGCGCACCTCTACTTCGTGCCACCTCTCCTCGATCAGTCGACCCCGTGCAACGCGGCTCGCCGGCCGCCGCGCGATACCTAAACCCAGTGCCCAGTCTCGTGTGATCATCGTTGCTCGATTCTCCCGCTCTCGGACAAAGATCTCGCCTAACCTTTCGAATCCCCGGATACTTGTTTACCTGTTCTCCCTACTGTAACCCCAGGTACACAGGACACACCAAAAACAGAGAGAAAGAGAGAGAGAGGAGTCGGTGGTGGTCTAGGGGTGCGAAGAGGGTTGAAAAAAAGAAGGGTGATCGAGGGCGCGTGCGTGCGTGTGCTAGTTGGTGCGTGTGCCCCCGGAAGGTCACGGTGAATCGAAAGAAGAGAGACTCCCAGGTGTGTGTGCAGACACAGAGAAAGAGAGAGAGAGAGAGAGAGAGAGAGACGGGGCGCCGAGTTGTGGATAGAGGAGAAGGGATTCCGCGCGGAAGCCGGTTCCCCGCTAACTTGTTGAGTCTGCCAGCTCTCAGGGCTGATCCCAGGGGCACGCGATGACCGAGAGGCTGCCCGCGTTGATCTTGCTGGCCCTGCTGGGCTCGGCGAGGGCCAACGTCGCCCAGCAAAGAAACGGGAACGTCCACAGTGATCCTTTGGTAGTAGAAACGACCAGCGGCCTGGTCCGAGGCTTCTCTCGGACGGTGCTCGACAGAGAGGTGCACATCTTCTATGGTATCCCGTTCGCCAAGCCTCCCATAGGGCCTCTCAGGTTCCGGAAGCCCCTGCCGATTGAACCTTGGCACGGTGTGCTGAACGCCACTGTGCTACCGAACAGCTGCATCCAGGAGAGGTACGAGTACTTCCCTGGTTTCCCCGGCGAGGAGATGTGGAACCCAAACACCAACATCTCCGAGGATTGCTTGTATCTGAACATCTGGGTGCCGCAGAAGCTACGGCTGAGGCACAAGGGCTCCGATCCACCCAACAATGGTGACAGGAAGGGTGTTCCTCTTCTGGTGTGGATCTACGGCGGTGGATTCATGACGGGAACAGCTACCTTGGACGTGTACGACGCGGACATCATGGCAGCCACCAGCAACGTCATCATCGCGTCCATGCAGTACAGGGTCGGCGCGTTCGGATTTCTTTATTTGAATCAACATTTTGCTAACAGCGAGGAAGCGCCTGGTAATATGGGCTTGTGGGACCAGGCTCTGGCTCTCAGGTGGCTCCGGGATAATGCTGGAGCGTTCGGCGGTGACCCTGACCTGATCACCATCTTCGGCGAGTCCGCCGGTGGCAGCTCCGTCTCCCTGCACCTGATCTCGCCGGTTACCCGGGGCCTGGTGCGCCGTGGGATTTTGCAGAGCGGCACGTTGAATGCACCCTGGAGCTACATGACCGGAGAAAAGGCGAACGAGGTCGCCCGGGTACTGGTGGACGATTGCGGCTGCAACTCCACCATGCTCCAGGAGAATCCGGCTAGGGTGATGGCGTGCATGAGGTCCGCGGACGCCAGGGCCATCTCTGTGCAGCAGTGGAACAGCTACTGGGGCATCCTGGGATTCCCATCGGCGCCCACCATCGACGGCATCTTCCTGCCCAAGGACCCGCTCGAACTCCTCCAGGAAGCCGACTTCAAGGACACGGAAATACTTATCGGGAACAACAAGAACGAGGGTGAGTTTTCACGCCATACGATTCCGTCACGTTCTAGACGTGTAATATGTACATTTGTGGGTCGATCCTCTGACGGTCACCGGTGACCGGCGCTGAAGAGTTGTTCGGACAACAATTCCAGCAGCTTAATGACATCTTACAGTGATTTCAATCAAATAAATTATGGAGAATTGTAATTGTTAATTGCATCGTCGTACGAACGATGTTCCCATGATTATCTGCCCGCTAATGGAACGGAATAATATTGTTCGACGACGGTACAGTGGAATAAAAGGTCATCGTAGTTGTTAGTGTTGTTCCGGTTGTTTGTGCCGCGTTTCGATTCGAGCTTCAACGAAGTTTTATGGAATGGTATCTTCTTTATTCGCCGAGATGGGCAATGAAGTTGTTAACGGTCTGATGAGAACAGCCCTCCCGGTTCTGTTTGAACCTTCGAAAGTTCGTAAATTTATCTTGTAGAAACGTTTGAGGAACTTCTCGAAATCTAATCATTTCACTCGGAGATATTGACAGAGTTTTATTAACATTTCGATACGGTTTTGCGGTGTACCGTTGACCTGAATAAAAGTATCGTAAAGCGCGATATCTCAGGTTCGATACGAACGGAAGTTCAGACATTCCGACGGGAATACGTTTTTAAGACCATTCGAAGGTTCTCTTAAATATTCAATCATTTTTCTCGACCGATAGTGATTTATCGAGACTTTGATGAGCTTTCAAATTGCTCTATCAACCTGAACCGCGATTAACTGCGATCTTTCAGCTTCGATTCGAGTCCTCAAACCTTCGAAATTTCCTCCGAAAACAATGTTTAAAATCGATCCGAAGTTACCCCTTAAAGTCGCTTCATTTCTGTCAGATCTAGTGGTCGGGATTTTTTAATTTTCCGACGTGATAATGAATTTTCTCTTCCACCTCAATGATCCTATCATAAAGTGCAATCCTTCAGTTTGAATTTGAGCCCTCAAACGTTCGGGAATACCCACGAGAACACATTCCGCAATTGATATGAATTCCCCGTTGGCAATCTGTTGATGATATATCTAAATATACATGTATGGACTTCCCTTTGAACGAAAATTATTTAATTATAAAGTGCGATCTTTCAGCTCGACTCTGAGACTTTAACACTAGAACTACCGGACAAGTCAAAATGACTAATACGAATTTTTTTCGATTAGAAATATTAAAAGTATAAATATGTTTTTTTGAGAAATCTTTTTAGTAAACTTCTCTATTAAAGTACATATTTAAATATCCCGTGTACGAAATCTAAATAAATACCCTATTGTCATTATTAGAAGGCAATGTATGCCAACTGCGTTTAGAGCTCGGTAGTTCTAGTGTTAAGCGTTCCGGAGAATTCCTGTCGGAACGAATTCTAAAATCGTCTTGAACATTTCGTCTCGAAATGCCCGATCGAAAATGTTTAATTCGCGAACAATGTGGTGAAATTTCTCGAAAAGCGATTAGGCTCTGGAGGATCGTCGTGGCTCGATTTCAAGGCTGCGCCCGATGCTTATCCCGGTTGGTTACGTAAATCGTGGGGCTGGTTGGAACGGTTGTCGTCGTCGATCGGGAACAATGGTCCCGTAGACTCGTTAGATAACGCACAAAACCTATTCATTATTGGCGATCCACCTTTCTCGTTAATGAAAAGCTGTGTGTCGCGGATGCGTTTTACCGCGCGAAGGGGACTGGGAATTATTTTGCCCAGACTCTCTTTCTCTATGCCGGAGTCTTTAGCCCACTCCGGCTAATTAACCTTTGCCACGGGTACGGCCTCGGGAACGTTGCCGGGTTCGATCGACGGTTTCACCTGTAAAGGACGCCGCACGGCCGCGGCGTCTTTGAGTCGCACGAGTTCTACAACTTCCGCCGACGGTTGTCTCCGCCCGATTCGCTGGAAACGTGACTAATTAGCCCGGGGACCAAGGATTCTTGATCATCTCCCTGGAAATCCTGGGGATTTTCGAAAAACCTAAGAAAAGATACGGGTCAGGCTACACAAAAGTAAAAAGTCAAGAACATGAGTGACCGCACTCGAGATGGACACGGGTGAGTGAATCCAAGAAAGGGGCCCTCACCTTTTTTTTTTATAGTGCGGAAATGCGTTACGCATACCCTGGCCCCCTTGGGGTCTTATGTGGGACTGTCCAGAGGACTCTCCGGCCAGCCTCTACCCACTAAAACCGCAGTTCCACCTAAGCTATTGTAAGGGGGGGCCAGGATCTCCGAGAACTCAACTGGCCACCCCAGGGGCCCTCACCTCTTTTTTTTTTTATAGTACGGAAATGCGTTACGCATACCCTGGCCCCCTTGGGGTCTTATGTGGGACTGTCCAGAGGACTCTCCGGCCAGCCTCTACCCACTAAAACCGCACTCCCACCTAAGCTATTGTAAGGGGGGGCCAGGATCTCCGAGAACTCAACTGGCCACCCCAGGGGCCCTCACCTCTTTTTTTTTTTATAGTACGGAAATGCGATACGCATACCCTGGCCCCCTTGGGGTCTTATGTGGGACTGTCCAGAGGACTCTCCGGCCAGCCTCTACCCACTAAAACCGCACTCCCACCTAAGCTATTGTAAGGGGGGGCCAGGATCTCCGAGAACTCAACTGGCCACCCCAGGGGCCCTCACCTGTGTCCCCGAGTAAAGTACGAGAAAAAATAGACTACGCAAAAGTAAAAACAGCATGTAGGTCCTAGGACTATCAGACCTTTTTTTAAGGGCGGTGGGGGAATCCTATTGCGGACACCCTCCCCTACGATGTTGTTCGGGGAGGGTAGTGTGGGACTTGACTACCCCCTCGGATGGTATTGGGGGGGATTATCATTAGCTAATACTAAGTCTACCGCCATACCCACTAAACCCCCACCGCCCAGGTCCTTTTGACCTTCTCCTCAACCTTATTTGACGCATATAACATCCACACCGTATCGCTATTCGCATTTCACGGTGCCGATGTTTTATGCGTCCCCAAACCACACCTGTTCTTGGCTCATATAGGACTATCAGACCTTACACAGATCTAGCATTGAGGCTAAGGCTGTGAGACTGCAGAAAGCGTTTGAGACGTCGAAAAATTAAAATGAAAATTGTTTCGACGTTAAGATCGCGCAAGAATTTAAATTGTAAATCTCCGTTTCCGAGTGGTTCAGGGCCGGCAAGTTTGCGAACTTAACAGATGGTGCTCCTCGGTCTCCGACGCTTGTAATTTCTCGAGTCGAGTCCCGAGATCGAGCGATTAATTAGAACACTGATTTTCTCGGAGAGCTTCGTATCTGAAACCCCGGCGATAACTCGGTGGATTGAAAAACGTGTTTGGATGCTTACGTAAGTCACCGGGCCCGATAAGAGGGTAGGTACCGTTTTCGAATCGCGTCGATCAGCCGGAAACACGAGATCTCGATGTTCTCTCGAACTCCGCGGAGGCAAAAGCCGGGGGGGAGCCATTAATAGTCGATTCTCGGTCGGCCGAGTCGTGGTAATTAAGCAGTTTGAGGGAATGCCGTTCTATGAGCGACCCAGCCGCGTCCTAAATCCTCGATTTTTCTCCCTCGGGTGCTGCGAAACGTTCACCCCTATTATTACAGATCGTTTCAAACCCGTCCCCTAGATGTGTGATCGGTGATCGAGAATTAAATAAGGGGTTGCCGAGTACGTTCGTGACACAGTTCTACGTTTAATGGCAGAAATTTATCTTCACGGTGAAATACACTGCAAAATCTAATTGGTTAGGGCCTGGGGGAGTCGAGAAGCTTTACCCGGGAAGCGCCGAGCCATTTCGGGGTTTGTATGGCTGTCAGATTTCGTGAAATAAGGTTTGAACTGGACCTAACCCAGTTAGAAACTGAGGAACCTTCGTGAGGGATATAAAATCATCAGATCTAGGACTACCAGACCCAACCCAGATCTAGAATTATAAGTCCTAGTAAGGTAAAGGCACCAGTAGTTGACCAGGTACCAGTAGTTGACCATTTTATAGAAAAACGTAAAACATAAGGTTTTTATAAGCTGTGCACTTTTGATGAAAGTGACTCTCGGGTGCTATGGCATTTGTTGTTTAAATTTCAGAACAATTATATGCGAAGTGAAGTATGCATAGTAATAACGGACGCCTGAATTCATTAAGGTTAGTAATATTCTGATATATCTCTTATTTTATTCTTTAATTGTAATTTGTGTTGGTAATTGTTGAAATTAATTGATACTAAAATGATTCCCAACATTATTGCTTTAACCCTCTTTCTAGTATAAGTGGTCAACTACTAACGAAGAGAAGGTCAATTACTAGATTTTTCATGTTCAAGAGTGGTCAACTTCTGAAGCAATTACTGAATTCTTCAATATGTTCCTTACATTTGTATAAGTAAACTTTTTTTTAAAAAGTGGCCTTGTTACATAATCTAGAAGACTTAAAGAGTGTCTTCATGCATCGACTCTCGCTATTTGATGATAGAGCAAGTGGTTACTATTGTTCTCGTGGAAAACTTCTCTTAACTGGTCAACTACTGGTGCCTTTACCTTACCATCATATATCTAAACAAACCTAACCCATTCGAGACTATTTTCTCGAACTGTGTCCGAGAAGAGAAAGAAAGGTTCCGGAGCTTTTGCCCCGACCCTCCCCCCCCCCCGTTAAGTCTGACAAATTTCCATCGAGTATACCATCGAAGATGACTAATAGCCGACTAGCAACATTTCCCCAGGGGCATTTCTTTCCGCGAGCGCACCACCTGAAAAATGGCCGCGATGTATTCCCTCGCGTGAGCGCGTCCGTGGGGAACCACCGCGCTGGGTAACCATGGAGAGTTTCGGTTCCAGGGAGCCTCACGGGCCAATTGATTCGAGACAACCGATGCCGGGGACAATCGACTTTCCCGATAAACGTTACGGGGGAACACGTAGAGCCGCGAATCACTCGATAACTGCTCGCCTCGGCAACTGCCTCGGAATCGTTCCCACTTCGCAGACAATTCCAAACAAAGAGATAGAGACGCGACGGTCCGCGGAGATTGGAATCGCGGAGATTCGTAGCCGGGTCACGCCGGAAAGCCGTTCCGCTTGATAGAACCGTTCACGGTTCGTATCTCTTAATTTTTTAAGCGATTTCCTAATCATTTTCTGAGATATCAAGATTTTTTGATAACGTTGATCAATTTTTATCCATCTCTTCTTGTTGGCGATGATAAGACGAGTGAAATGAGTGGTCGCATGTATATCTTTAGAAGAAGTCTCGTATCAAAAACGCAAACGAAAAAATTCACCCCCGTCGTATTTTCGAAATTTACTCGTGCGAATACCAACTTGTCGCATGTCGTTGAATTGGATTTTCTCTCGTCCGCAAGATTACATCGAGAAAAGTGTATCTTGTCGATTAAAAATATGTCGAACAATTTTGGAAATGAAGTTTTGTCATACCGAATGCAGGATTACGTGGGACGGGGGAGTGTTATTTCGGTTCGGCAGGTTTCTATTCTGCCCCGGGGCAGCTAAGAATAACATCGTGGCTCGGGGTTACGTTGCATCAGCGAGGCGCAGTGCACATGTAGCCCGCGTCAGCAATTTGGCCTATTCAGTGTCCTGCTCGATATGACATCTTGCTCGTGACACCTGTGTAAATTCGCAATGCGGCTGACAATTCGGTGCTTCTGTAATTCCGGATCGGCGAGTCCCGGCGGTTGTGTGCGTCCTTCCGTCTTCTCCGTGGAACAAACTCGATCCGAACCGCCATTTTTCTACCCCCCACCCGAACGATTGTTTCGGCTCGTTTAGTTCCGTGTGAAAACGCGCGCGCACGACTCATGCATAAATCATGCCCGCGGTGGACATCCACCGGGCAAAGTGATTCAATTCCCGCGGAGAAACGCTCCCTTTCGAACCGGTTCCGGCCTCCTCAATAATTCAGGACACTTCCGGTCCCGGAAGTCTCTGTCTCGACGCACGAAAAACTGGAAACCCGAGCTTCGACGCGCGCGCGCGCGAATTTTCACAATTCGATTCCGGTGTCACGTGGTCCGGTCAGGCGTGTGCACGTTGCTCCGCACACCGTTTTATTTGTTTTGATATATATTTTTTTTTTTGTTTCGTTTGATTCACCGGAACGCTCACGCGCACACTTTTGGTTTTCACCCGCAATTTACTTTTGATTGCTCGCTGATCCGAACGTTACCTTTGTGGTCTTGCAATTTTTGATATTGTTCATTAGCTCAATCCGCGCGAAGAGACCCGGCTGACGTTTCCAAGCAGATTTGCAGACAGGTTGAAATAAAATATTGTTTTTCTGTTCCCAGGGGAATAATTAGAAATTTATTTCGAGAGGATAGTCACTCGCTGCAGGCTCGTGCAGTTTTTCATATTGTTTGTTCGCTCGATCTGCGCAACAAAAAATACGTTTAACTTTTAATTTGGACGATTATGAAATCGTCCGGAACTGTTCTAAAATTGAAGTTGTCGCAGTGGTCGTCGAATTGAATAAAATATTGTTTCCTCCGTGAACAGTGTTAGAATTGTTCGTGGTTGCACGAGCTAAACGATTCACTGTTTAATAATAATTATTCTGGGTATACAGTCAGGATATTCTACAGTATTTTTTATTTCGGTAATTAGCGAAAGTTAAGCACGGTGGTTTACCTAGTGATTGATCTCCGACAGTTGAGGTACTGCTAGGCTGATGTGGGCGTAGGGGTGAACGTGCGGGGGTGGTTAAGGGGTGCGCAACGTGACTCCCGTGCAATTTGGTTTCTTCGGGAAGTTTGTCGGTCGAAGAAACTTTGGAAAATCCAGTGACCTGGATTCAAATTTCCCACCAGCTCAGACTCTTCCCGACGCTTAACTAGCTTCCGGTTGCCACGTTCACTCCAGAATTTTAATAGATCCTCGAAGGTGTGGCTGACACGACCGATGTCCCATTGGAATGCTGAAAAATCGTTGAATACGACTTTCACGGACGATAATTCGGGGCTGGAAATGGAAAGTGCTTGACCTTGACCTATCGCGGTTCACGACGCATTATGAATGAGGTTATGTCCTCGAAAGGGCGAGACTTACAAACGAGGTTACAACTAATTACCATTATCTCTAATCCTACAAAATATAGAACCTATAAAGTCAAGAAAACCTTGTCGAAGCCTAAGTACGCGAACTCTATCGTTTTGTTATTTATTTAAATAATTATTGTGATCCTAACAACGGTCCCAGGATCTGACTACCGTCGGAACGCAAATGTTTTCGGGAGGGCTAACGCAAATAGAAGCGATAACACGGTATCGCAAACAATCAAACAACGGGATTGAAAATTTATCGCTCGGCGCACAAATAAAGCTCGATTCCCATTTGTTACGTCGCGGCGAAGCATTTGCTTATTTTTCCGAGCGATTGAACGGAATTGATTGAGGGGGGGGGGGGCGTAGAGCCAGTGAATTTGTTTTTCTTTTCCGATTGTTGGTTCTTTCTGGATTCGGAGGAACGGGTTGGGAACCGAACCGGAATCGCGGGTCGCATCCGATGTAGTAAACTCCTTGGCAACGGGTCGGGCGTGTTAACGAGGTCAAACGACGGGCCGCGTAGCCGATAATTACATCAACAAGCTGTAGGGATTATAATACGCGCATAAATTCCCGTACTGCTGCTATTAACCGAATAATGCGACGCTCTTTGCGCAGCCGGCATTAACCGAAACGGAATTACGGGGGCGAGGAAAGTGTACCTGCGCGAGCCCGAGTAATTAGGGCTGACTGGGCCGCGCAATGCGTCACGTTCGATGAAACCCTCTTCACCCCCCCTCCTCGTACCTTCCACCATACACACGGCCAGGTTATCGTTTTCAGTAACATCGAGCAGTGTATTTTCCTCTCCCCGGGTGTGTATCAAACGGTAATTAGTATGAAATGACGGAGGAAAGCGCGGAAATACAGCTAAATTCAGTTTATGCTCGGCACACGCCGAAATGATTGACTTGTACTACCGAAACCCTCCCTCGTTTCCCAGTAATTCGGTTGTTTATTTATTTACAGGGCTCTGTTGCGCGCGGGTATGAATTATGAGCGCAAACGCCATGAAAAAGCAATTGGACGCCACCATTTTGGAAAGCCGAACTTCCCTATAGGGGGTAGTTTTTGGCGCTGAAACTTTCAATTTCCATAATTACACTCCACATTCACCGATGATGTATTTCACTGTATGCAACGCGAACAGTCCCATAAAACAGTTAAAAAATGTTCTCGAATTGAAATTTCTCTAGTGGCCGTCGATGCGGTTGACTCGTACTACTGAAATTCCTCATTTCGACGGTTCTTCATGTATTCAACAAGCCGAACTGCGTGCGCAATCGAATTGTAGAAGCGAATAACACGAGGAACTGAAAAATATTCTATTTGCTTGCTATGAAAAAATATGCTTCTCTGACAATTTTAATTTTCGATGCTCTAAAGCTTACACGAACGTTTGCCTATCCGCAGCAGAATTTCGGCGCAGATTTCCAAGAACACTTTAAAATCTATTTCAATATCGAATATTCCTGTACAGGCACCGAAGTGGTTGACTCGTACTACTGGCATCGACCTGCTCCACCCGCTAATTGGTCTTTTTATGCAACGAAAGTTTCGTGTTTCTATTTTTGACCTGAAACCGAGTAGAACTTAACGAGAACTAATCTCAGATCATCTGAAAAAATTAGATAATTCCCTCCGTCGGCGTACGTGTAGCTGACTCGTATCACTGCGAGTCCTATTTCCGACCGTTATCTGTTCCCACGAACTTTCACCTGTACGTTCTCGTGTTGTGACGCACATTCGACCGAAATAATCCGGAAATGCTAAACGATCGTTGGCCCAATTAAATCGATTCAAAGTTCGCTCGTCGCGGAGAACGGTCGACTCGTATCATTGAAAGTTTCGTTGACCGTCGTGTATCGCCGAATTCCTCGGTAATCCGACGGTAAACTCGCGTGCCTGGACTTCATGAACGTTTGCCGATGATTGGGTACTGGTTTCAAGGTCCGTACGAGTCCATCAAGGTCACCAGAAAAATCCCTAGAACCGTCGACATGCTCGTATTTTCTGTTCCGCTACTGGCGCGTTTTGACGTATCAAAATTCGAGTCGCGCGATCCGTATCCGATATCCAGGCGTCAACGTTTCAATTGTTTAACCATAATCCAACATTGCGTCCGCGACACAACCGAATTTTATCGTTGCAACGGGATTGATAAATACCGGCGGGGCGGAAAACAGTCGGTGAAACAAATGAAAAAAACTGTCTCGAACCGGTTTTCCCCCGGCGATCGATAAACAATCGCGCATTCAACAATGGCCGCTTTTTTCCCGCCCCACCCCCCCGAAATCCTCATCGCGTCTAATGGTCCCGGAGCCGAGTTTTCATTGACAAATTACTCGATTTTGTACCTCCCTCCCCACACTCCCTCGCGCATTTTTATAAACTCGTTTCCCAGTGATTTATGCGATCGAAGCGCGGCGTAGATTCGAATAACGGAAGGTGGAATACTGTTGCGACATCCGGTACGATTTAGAAAATATTTATCGCCCCCTGAGATCCCCTTAATTTAAGGATGCTTCTTATTTAATCGCCGCCGGGTTTAATTAATTGTGTACAGAGTCTCGTTGGAACCACTGTTTCCCCGGATGAAGTGGTCGCTTTACCAGACTGCGAAAATCCTCGCGGACGAATAAATATTCTGTAACCTCGGGGTCCAATTTTTCCAGATTTTTTTTTTCGTAAAGAAATATTTCCATATAGTAATGGCGCGTTTTTGTTGCCAGATTCATATAACACGAACTACAACACGAAAATACGAGTCAAAAGATATGTCGAGTAGAGAGCTTATACAGGGTGTTTCAAACAAAGTATACCCAAAAAGTACGTATACATTCTCGAAAATTTAAGTAAAGCTTGTGTGTATAATACTTCTTGCTACTGTGTTTCGTGTTCGATGAAATTCACGTTAATTACGTACACAAAATTGTTCTGAAATCATCAGAACACCCTGTATAGTCAGCTGTACCAAAAAACTGGTGTGCGTCACGTCGTTGAACTAGACGTACCGTGGACCACCAGAACACCACAAGAAAAATACGCCATAATCGCGAAGATAAGCGAGATAATTTTTTAAAAAAGCAACAGTTGACGTGGACAAAATTTTCTCTCGCGGCGGAAACGATTTTTTTTATTTCTGATGCGAGACGATGAGTTAGACGGTTTACGCTCGGCCAGTCTTAACGAGTGGTTTTTGCAGCAATTAAACGCAAACCGATTCGCGCTGTTGCCTGCAGTACCTCGACGTCACTTTTTTGTTCACGTGAAAACGAGAAAAAAGGAGGAACGCAGGAAAATCGCCGTATCTCCGATCGTGTTACACGAAATGGATTTACATCGTGCGAAGTGTAAAGTTCACAGTCGTTAGCGCGGTCGATCGGAGAGCACGCTAGCGCGTTATTACCGTTGTAACTGGGCGGCGCAGATTTTTATTAAGACTCGGGCGCTAATTAACGCGGGAACAAGGACATCAGTCACGCGAACACGGATAGAATTAAAAAAAAAAAGAAAAGAAAGAGAATGGGAGGGAGGTAGTTCTTTCTGTCTTTCTCTCTTGCTCGCTTGCTCTCCACGTTCCCGTGATCGCGACTGTTGATTCGTTTCGCTCGGCGAAGTAGCACAATAACAATTAAGAGAAGAAAAGCGACGCGGAGAATAGAAATACAATGGGAGAGCCGGCTTTTATCGGGACGACGTCGAAATGCACGGCTTGCTCTACTCGTTACATTTCCAGCGTTATCATCGCCTCGCGTTTTTCATTCCTGAATCTATAACAAAGCGAGATCACCTGGAAAAATCTCGGAGCAATTTTCGAATTGAATTAAATCTACTCCGGCGTAGGTAGAAAATGGCTGACCAGAACCACTGCAGCCATTCTCCTCGATTAATGCACTGTTTTCATTAGCTCTCGATCTTTCTACTACACTCCAGATTGAGTCCAATCCAATTTTCCATTAGGTCAGCGAAATGCTTGACTTGTACCACTGAAACTTTTTATATATTTTTTTTTCACCTCCTATCGGTTCTCTGCTCTAGATCTGTCATTTTTTGATTTATTAGCGGGGAAGCGTATCAGAAATATAACAGGGCGAAGATAGGATTGAACGAGATCAAATATTTTCCAGCTGTTGGCGAAATGCTTGACTTGTACTACTGAGACCCGTAATTTCTTTCTTGCCACGAACTTCTCGTCTTAAATTCTTCAGTTCTCGCAACTCGTGTAAAGGAAACTCGGTAGAAATATTCCCCGACAACTACAGGATTGAACAAAATTGAATCTCTACAACTAGTGGTCGACATGCTTGACTCGTACCACTGAAACTTTAAGTTTCCTCCGCCCCTCCCCCCGTCCACGAACTTCCTGTCCTACATCTCACACTTTTTTAGCTTCTGTGCAGCATATTATACACAAATATTCCTGGACGACTGTGGATCTGAACGTTATCGAATATTTCCAAGTTTCCGGCGAAATACTTGACCCGTATCACTGAAATTTTTCCAATTTCTCCTTCCTCCGAAAACTTCCAATTTGAAATTCTGCAGTTCTCATGTATATTATATGCAAACGCTCCTGGGGGATGTTATGATCGAACGAAATGAAGTATTTCCAAGCATCCGCCGGAATGCTAGACTCGTACCACTGCGAGCTCATTAAATTTCCAATTTCTCGAGTTTACCCATCGAATTTCCTTGTTTCGAAATATCAGGAAAATTCGAACGCAAACAAAAGGCTGACAGTAGCTCGCAGCATAATTCCGCGAAAGTGCATCCCCCGGATTATTAGGTTCGAGACGCGTCGCTCGCGATGCGACAGCTCCGCCGGCGTCGTTACGCTAACGTTATTAGAATCGTGGAAAGGGTTAAACCGGGTAACGTCTTTTGTCAGTGGCGTGTAATTACACGAGACAAATTGCCAGCTGGATATACCTTGAAATTGCTAGATCACGAGGGGAAACCGAGGGAAATTCCACCAAAAATCCGTCCGATTATCCGTGCCCACACACGCTCGTAAATCCCGGTGGAATTTCTTTTTTTTCGACGGGGAAAAATGAAAAAATACCAACAAACGTAAATAATTTAATAGACCGGGCGAGAATTTGCGGTCGAGTATCGAACGAGTTGGTCCGCTTTAAGCCTGGAGCGGAGCGGAAGGGTGCATCGGTGCAGTACCGGAGCCAGCCACTCGAAATATGTTTGATCAAAGGGTTAAGGTCAGGCTGCGGCAGGGCCCGTGCCAACCAGACTCTCTCTCTCTCTCTCTCTCTCTCTCTCTCTCTCTCTCTCTCTTTCTCTCTCTTCATTATTCAGTTTCTTTTATACGGACTCGCGTTGTCTGACCTTTCCTCGGGTTTCGCCGCGCCGGCACCGCGATGAATGTTTCAGGTGTCCGTGCGTCAATTCTTTATTCCCGATTCCGCGATGACCCGGCTCTGCTTCTCGGCCTTTTAACATTTCCGCCATTTGTCTTCGAGCGCCGTCAGAATTTGTTCTGCCGACGATATTTCGGGGACACCGGCCGAGATCACTCGACAAATTGATTGATCGCTTTTCCCAACGACCTGCGGTCCGATTGTTCGATAATTCTAGGCATATGTTTGTTTGTTGAAATATCAAACTTTCTTAGTTCCGGTGAAAGCTTAATTTTTACACTCGGACCAACGTGTTTCACGATGGCAGAGAGTACTAAACGTCAACTAAATACTGTGCAACTCCCACAACGGATTATTTTTTTAGAAAAATGTGTTCTTGGGGAGGCCAATAGATGTAACTTTAACATGACGTACTTGGTTTAGTTATGAACAGTATCGGACAGCTTGAAAAAATGATTAGATAGCCCCGTGAATGATTTAGCGTGTCCCACGAGGGGTTTTTCTAGGACACCCTGTATTATTCAAATAACCTAATTGCGCCTACAGTTTGCCAGTTAATATTTCCGGCCGGCCGAAGGATTCGACGATATCAGGCGCCTTTGAGCCGTCGCGCCATTAACGAGAGAGGGATTAATTAAGGGAGTGCAGTTTTTCACGGAATTCCTTCTGACCCGGTTTAATTATCCGATGCAACCGTTTCCCGTGGCGGAATTAGCGTCTGGAACGGCCTTGGGCTATCCGTCTCGCTGCTCGGCTAATTAGTGGGAATGATTCTGATGATATACCATCGGCGAATCGTCCATTTACAAAATTGTAACGAGGAACAGTCGGCGGTGTGTCTCGATCGTATCGGTTGTCTGTTTTTTTTTTCCCCTCCCGATCGAGAAACACTTTTCACAGGGAAAATGTTTAACTGTCGAACGATCAAACGACCACTGGCAAACGGATTTTCGAAAAATCTGCTCCCGCGGCTGAAACTTTTTCATCCGGGACGCTCGTCGGTGTTTTCGAAACTATTTTACCGCGGGGCGAACTTTAAAGGGTATAGCCGGATAAGATGGTCAAAAATGCCCTTGAACCGAATTTTATCGACGATGCGTCATTCGATAGGGCACCAAGAAAAAACATACTGTGCAAAGTTTCAACCCTGTATCTCGATCGGGAGGGTAGTTATGGGGTAAAATCGAAAAATCAGTTTTTGGCCTTTTTTACCTAGTTAATGATGTCCAGAAATTCTGAAAAAAATCTGACACATGTCAAGTACCCAAATTCATACTTTGCAATTGGTTTCAGATTTTTAAATTGAAAATCCTGCTTGTAAAAAATCAAAAACCTCAAAAAAATCGAAAAAATGCAGATTTTACATGGAAGTTCTGAATTGGCCAACTTTATATTTTTACAGTAGCGATATATTGTTACAGGTATTGTTCATGAATTTTTTCAGATTTTTTGGTTTGGTGCGTTGTTGTTAAAAAAAATAAAAACCGATTTTTTCGACGTTTTTTCCGCGAAGAACTAAGCTAACCTTAAAATTATTACGTTCTATTTATTCTGTAAGTCTATCAGACACTTATAAACCTTGAACATTTCTCAAAAATAATTAAACAATGAAATCGGCTTGATTAGTATTTTTACTGTCAGTGTATTACATCTAAAAATATTAACCACATTCCCAACAGCTCGGTTGGCTCAGCGCGTTGATCGTTCGACTGTTGTCCTGCTTATACTAGGTTCACGCCCGGCATACGTATAATTTTTTTTTTACTTGATCAATTCTTTTTTTTATGTCTAACTGTATAATAATCAATGGTATTTTTGTAGATTTCTTTCAGAAGCAATATTTAAATATTTAAGACATATGTTAAGGTAAAATTCGCAAAAAAAATTTTGGAGTAATTGTTATTATCATCAATTTTTAGTTATGCGTCTTCTTAATTCTGGTAGTATTATATATTTTCTGCAGTAAATCTATACGTATCCTCGAGTTTTAAATAATCCGTTATAGGGAAAATCTATTGTAATCTATTCTTTCGAAGCATTCGTTTTTAGTACCTCGTCTTTAGTGCGGAACGGCAATTATTGTGTATGAATCACCATTGTGTAAAACTATATTTCGACGGACAAAGTGTCCGTGTTTTATTATCTTGTACCTTTACGCTGTCCGTTTACGTTTATCTTTACGTTTACGTTCATCTTTTCTTTTCTCTCCTTGCTTTCTGACTCTGTCGATCACGACCAACAGGTAACGGATTACTAGGGTTGTTGTTACCTGTTAATTCTTTATCGGTCGCGGGTGTAGTTGGGGAGGGGTACGGTTTTAAAACTGAACTTACCCCTTCCAGACCGGGGTATGGAAAAAGTCCGAAATGTGAAAATTGTGTGAGTATTATCAGCATGGCAAGTGTAGAAGTCCTTGATGCCAAAACCTCGTGTGTTAGGTGTGTTAAATGTAACATTTTGGTTCGAAAATTACACAGTACAAAAAAAAAATAAATACAGTTATAGAATCAATAAGGTGGTCTAGAATTTTAAATAAAGAGATATATTTTTTAAATATTTAAATACTGCTTCTAAAAGAAATCTACAAAAATACCATTGATTATTATACAGTTAGACATAAAAAAAAGAATTGATCAAGTAAAAAAAAAATTATACGTATGCCGGGCGTGAACCTAGTATAAGCAGGACAACAGTCGAACGATCAACGCGCTGAGCCAACCGAGCTGTTGGGAATGTGGTTAATATTTTTAGATGTAATACACTGACAGTAAAAATACTAATCAAGCCGATTTCATTGTTTAATTATTTTTGAGAAATGTTCAAGGTTTATAAGTGTCTGATAGACTTACAGAATAAATAGAACGTAATAATTTTAAGGTTAGCTTAGTTCTTCGCGGAAAAAACGTCGAAAAAATCGGTTTTTATTTTTTTTAACAACAACGCACCAAACCAAAAAATCTGAAAAAATTCATGAACAATACCTGTAACAATATATCGCTACTGTAAAAATATAAAGTTGGCCAATTCAGAACTTCCATGTAAAATCTGCATTTTTTCGATTTTTTTGAGGTTTTTGATTTTTTACAAGCAGGATTTTCAATTTAAAAATCTGAAACCAATTGCAAAGTATGAATTTGGGTACTTGACATGTGTCAGATTTTTTTCAGAATTTCTGGACATCATTAACTAGGTAAAAAAGGCCAAAAACTGATTTTTCGATTTTACCCCATAACTACCCTCCCGATCGAGATACAGGGTTGAAACTTTGCACAGTATGTTTTTTCTTGGTGCCCTATCGAATGACGCATCGTCGATAAAATTCGGTTCAAGGGCATTTTTGACCATCTTATCCGGCTATACCCTTTATTCTCACCCTTCCGCAGATATTGAAATTTCCAATTTATTTTAATGGATATCAATTCGATTTCAGCGAATGATTACGATAACGATATCTCTCGTTAAACGAACGATAAAGATTTTGATATTTCCGGTATACACACGCAGCCAATGAAACTCTCAGTTCTCGTTTTTCCGAGGATCGGGCATTGAAAAGCGACCGGAAGTATTTCGGGGCGCGAACCACTCCGTTAATTGCTTTCCTTCCCGAGCGGTTGCGTTTCAGTCGGATCCCTGGATCCACAGTGATCTCGGTGGACCATTAATCGGCCATCGAAAGCTGTGCCAGCTGTCGAAATTCACCGGGCGTGGTGCTGCGAATGGAAATGGCGCGCCTGTGGTCGGAAAAATGGTGGATAGCAGTCTCATACAATCGGCTCAACGTAATCGAAGTAGTATCAAAGATCAAGGATAGACGCGACCGAGTTCCGTGAGAAAATGACGTGATCCAATAATACAGGTAAACGATAGCGACGTGGAGTAGTATTGGACAGGACTTTGGATAGTTAGGGTAGTGTGGACCTCGCCAAGTAGTATAGATAAATGATATTATCTCGAACAGTGCCCGGGGAGACCAAGTGGAATAGGTAAAGGATACCGGAGATGTTAGTAGTATAGCCGTACGATAAAGGCGACCTGATATTAAGGATGTGCTTTGTGAGGTCATTAAGTAGTGTAGGTCAGTGATATCGTGAATGAAGTAGTGTGGGGCTGTTTTGGGATGAACAAAGCTAAGTAGTAGAAGCAAAAAATGTAGGTGACGGCTTCCAGTGGTAGAGGTCAATACTAACTGCTCCCAGAGTTAAACTAATGATACGTCGAAGTAGATTAAAATTTTCTTCGCCGGAGTCAGGTGGTGCAGGTAAATGATAATAATTGAAGGGACGATTTCTTGGGATGCAGCCCAGTAGTAAGCAATAAACTCGACGTGGTCGACTACAGTAGTTAAACAACTTCCGGCAATTGGTGCGGACAAACCATCGAGCCAACCAGCAAGTGGTACAGATAAAGCATTTCAGTGACTCCGGCGAGTGGTTACATGTAAACGGCACCGTTGACAGTACCAAGTGCAAGAAGTTAGAGGTTACCGGAGACATCGAGAAGTATACACCGACTATAGTATCCCTAAGGAGTACAGCAGAGAGCTCGTCCTTGGAACGAAGTGGTGTGGGTAAAGTATGGCGTTGGCCCTGTCTAGTAGTATAAGTAAATGATATCGTCGGGCGGGGGGCAAGTAGCGTAGATAAAGGGTATCTGTAATGGAGCCAAGTAGAACGGGTAAATGATGTCGCAGACGGCGGGGTAAGTAGTGTGGGTAAAAGACATCGACGACACGACGGTTCCAGTGGTGTGGGTAAAGGATATCGGCGACAGGGCGGCCTCGACGGAGAAATGGACGTGATTGCCGGCCGATTTCCGGCCGGTTTCGTGCGTCGGATTTTTCTGCGGTGCCGCGGCACGACACGCGATTCCGGAACGCGGCGATTCCGGCCCCAACGGGCGCGTTACGTGACAATTTACGAGGACGCTTAGGTCTAATTGCGAATTCACGGCTGCTCGTGCACACACGTACACGTACCTGGACAACCCTTTGACCGGCATTTTTGATATCCCGGTCACAGGAGAGAGACCCACCGCGAATTCTCAACGGAAATCTTTCGATTCTCAAGATTGTGACCCAGATACAGGATAGGGGGAAATTTCATACGGTGAACTATTTTTATTCGCTAGAGAAATTTTATGGAAACTCGAGTACACCGATAGAGCAGATATAGTTCCGATAGAACGGCGAAAAAACAAATTTCACGTACCATAGAAATTCCCCTGATAATTCGGTCGGGAATCCGACAACAGGATTGTGATTTCACATAAAGATGCCTGGTAACGGGAGATCAGGCCGGAAGCGCGTGCAACCCGACGCAACCGGATTTGCAAATCGGGCCGAGCTCGTTCGACCTGTTCGAACAACGAGATTTCACCGTATATCCCGGACGCGAGCCGCCGCACCGTTCTCTCCCTAACCCGGCCCGCGTAAAGCCTGTTTTTCTCGCTGGAATAACGAGAAGCATGAGAGCCACATGTGCACGCCACTCCCGTGCATTTTTACTGCTCGTTCCCATGAGCGAGAGACACGACCCTCCCCCGTGAAAAATAAGTCGTGAACACGAAACAGAGCAATTTTTCAAACGGCACGCCTGCTTTTCACGGAAATCTCGTTCGAATTCTGCTTACCGAAGTGCTCGCCAGATTCAACTATACACTGGTTTTGTTTTCGTTTATTTTCCTTTCCTATAATTTCTTAATTAATTGCTTTTCGCTTCCCCTCGTCTTTTTTTTTTTATTCACCTCGAGAGAGCTTCGCAGTTGCAGCGGATGGTTCTTTTTTTTTCGCAGTTCTATTCGGAGCAACGTTTCGTCGAGGTTTATTTGTCGGCGTGCGAGGAGTCCCAGATTCAGACGGCTCTCTGCTGGATGCGAGGGGGGAATCCTTCCGGGGCCGATGCAATTAAAATGCAACGGGCGTGCACGCGATCGACGCCGCGCGCGTTAACCGACGCGCGAACGACGCGCGGAAAACTTTTCAGCGTTGGTAACGCGAGCCGAGCCGAACCGAACCGAGCGCGTTCGCCGTAACAGGATCGCGGCCAATCACTGGCAGAATTCCAGCTGGTCGCTCAACCCGGATGTATCATTCTTGTGGCCTGTTTTGCTGCATCAGGATACCGATGCACACGTCGCAGAACGACGTATGACGACAGTCGTGGCCTGGAACGTGAGGTGGCCAGGGATTACCTCGTTAGTATACATTGGCTCATATATCTGTGCCCGGCTGCATAACCTTGCGGCTTCAAATATGCGACTGTCGCGCGCGGATGCCTTGAATTTTCTATCGTCGGCCAGCTCTCTGAACTCACCTGCTCTCCCATCGCGTTTCTCACACTTTTTCCAATTGACGCTTTCCTACTCGTTCTCCCAATTCCAATGATTCCAGTTTTCTCTGGTTTTTCATCCCACAGTGTTCCTCTGGAATTTTCTCTAGAAAAGATTTTTATTATTATTATTATTATTTATTTTAAACGGACCGAACTCCTTTTATACAAATGTATGCAGTATTATATAATATGACAGAAAAGAATCTTAATTTTAAGTTTTAATCTAAAATTCACATAATCATGGACAGCGCGAAACTAAGCAAACATAGGTACTATTAACGAATAGTACAGCGCAATTGCGTTTTGAATGCCTGTAACGTGCCATTGATAAAATCAATATTATTATAAAATGTGTGTTGAGCTAGCAATAATGCGATTTAAAGGATTTATTGCTCCATATGAGGTTTTGGATTTCATTGTTTGAAATCCAGCTCTATTTCTCAAAACAACGTTCAGGTACATAGAAATTAATTTGCCTCATTTTTACCGGAGGAGCCTATTTCGATTTTTTGTGGATCATATTAATCATATTTCATTCCCCTTTTTTAACATCTTCGAAACTTTCCTTCTGTTGGACTTTCCAAAGATTTTCCACCACCCGTTTTTCCTTATCCATTTCGACAATTTCTGAATTATCCTTTAGTAGTCTTAAACAAATGTTATCGGCGCTACGTTTTCGATCAATTTTTACATTAATATAGCTGTTTTACAATATACCCGACGTTTCGGTTCTGATTTGAACCTTTCTCAAGGGAAATTGCGTCTAGAAAGACAAAAAAACCAAATTTATATAAACCTTTTCTATATGTACTGTGACTAAACTATGTGATTTGAAGACTATTTGATACATACTTGCTATTACTTTAATATGAATCGTTTTTACTTTTCATAATTTGACTGAGTACTGATTGCTGTACTAGTTTAAGAAAAAGTAATAGCAAGTATGTATCAAATAGTCTTCAAATCACATAGTTTAGTCACAGTACATATAGAAAAGGTTTATATAAATTTGGTTTTTTTGTCTTTCTAGACGCAATTTCCCTTGAGAAAGGTTCAAATCAGAACCGAAACGTCGGGTATATTGTAAAACAGCTATATTAATGTAAAAATTGATCGAAAACGTAGCGCCGATAACATTTGTTTAAGATTAACAACATTTACGATCGATAAAACTAATTATTTATCCTTTAGTAGGATTGGAATATATCCGATTTTTCCGTAATTTTTCCCCGTAGGAGCGGAAATTACGGTGGAAAGTGATCGACAGTCGAAGAAACATGTTTTCCCGTAGCCGCCATGACTCGAAGCCGGGCCCACCGAGTGGTGTTCGAGCGATCTAGCCGCTCCGCCATCGACGGCTGCACCAGTCGTTTATTGTTTCCCTGTATATATTATAAAATCCATCGGGTTCCTGGCGACATATTCTATTCATAGAGGTGTCTATTATTCTCGGTGTTAATTCAGGCGCACGTTCGGTTTGGACACAGCTAGAAATCCAGGTCATCGGAGCATCATTTCAGATGCAACGAGCCGACACTTGTCGCGTATGTTTTAACGCGGACCGATTCACACCCCCTGTCCCAGTATTTCGCGCAATCGAATGTTGATTGTATTCGGCCCAGCCATTAGGTGATTTAGGATTACACGATTAGCGCACACGTTGATACGAGCGCCGGACAGCTTCCCGGACACTCATGAATATGCATGGCTGTTGTTTCTATCATTTGTACAACCAGTCAATTTTGCAATCTGATTCGAGACGCACACGACGGTGCCTACGACACGCGTAAGCCCCAGATCCCATCAGAATTTGTTCGATTTATTTAATCATGAATTTATTATTGATATGAATCATTTATTTTTTCAATCTATTCATAGCAGAATGCATCGTTGACCGAGCTTCGTAGGTCCTTTCAAAATTTACATTTATATTGCGTCTGCCCCGATATAGGCTCATCGTTACCTTCGTCAGCGTGATTGTAGAGAAGCAACGTTAGAATCCCGAATCCCTCAGTCCGATTCGAAGCAATCTTCGCCTTCGATGCGGTTTTCTTTAAACGGAATCCCGTAGTCAGAGAATCGCAAACGAACGATCGCGTCTGTGATTTCAAAGGCAAAGACGACTGGCCGGTTCGACGAACGAGCAGCACGTTCCGCCGAACGAAAACACGCGCGATTGTTATCGACATTCGTCGAAATCCCACTCGAGCCCATCCCCTCGGTCAAGCTATCGCCTCTTTTCGCTGGCACTGGCAGCAACATGTTGCTCAAACGGCGAATCGTATTTTTCCCTTCCTCCGAAACACTGTCCACTTTGTTCTCCTCTATACACCGCGCATTTCCCAAAATAAAAACAAATCAATTTAGAAACGTCCCTTGTAAAATAGGACCGACGTTCGCAGATAAATGAAAAGCGCCCTAGGATCAAATTAGAAACCGTATACCTTGACAGGGAGGGTAGTTATGGGATAAAATTGAACAATACACATACTGCAACTGAATTCGGATTGTTAAGGTGAAAAATCCTGCTAGTAAAAAATTGAAAACCTCCAAAACATCTTGTCCGGCTGTCTCCTTTGCAAGTAGATGTGTCGCGTGGATCTATTCAGTTTTTAATGGAAGAGTTCGCGCGACAGAAACGTTCCGGTCTCAAGCAGGGCCCGTCGTGTTGCTTCGCCAGTCCATTTCCTCTCGGCTCAGTCGATAACCGGTTAATCCGAAAGTTTGTCACGGCTGTCAGACACACGCCACTCGGTCGCCGCGAATAAGAAACAAGAAACAGGTCGGCGTTACTTCGACGGGACTTGGCGAACCGCCAGATTCAACAGATGCTGGGACGGCTGGTTAAAGCCGTCGAAATTCAGACTAGCCGACGGAACGTTTCCTCTAATTGACTGGTTATAGCCGACAGGGGCTGATCCGCCATGTTTCCCCTTCGCGAGTCACCTCAAACAAATTTAAAACTGCCCCCCCCCCCGGTAGATCAAACTCCGGCCGCTGTCTAAAGAATAATCGCTACGTTTCTCTGGGACCGATTTTACCACGTTTTTATTTGTTCGCTTACTTGTCCGTCTGTTTGTTTGTCTGTCTGTTTGGTACAGATCTTGCAATTGATTTTAAACTAACTTTCCGATGAGCTAGAGAACTGGATGACAATGCAGTATTCCAAAAATTTTTTTTTTAAAAGACTGCGTTTAGGATTTTTAACAATATTTTTTATTATTATTATTATAGACGGACTGAAGCCCTTTTACATAAGTGTTTACAATATCAAAGAAACGAAAATAGAAAAGAGAAAGATACAATACTGCTCGTGTAATAACAAAGAAGGGACGTGCACAAAAGAAAAATTTAATAATGGTACAATCGATATGGTATTATCATATAATCCTGCGTAGTTGGAAATGCAGGATCCTGTTTTGCTACCGATCTTAGGCTGAGTGTCCACTGGAGTGTCTTTATCGAGAGACGTCATGTTTTCAGCTCGGGAAGTTGTGACGAGTGTCCACGTGTAATGTTTAATTAATTAGGATGTGTGTAGAAAGCTTTTAAACTCTGTATCTTAAGCTGCATCTCCACGCGACTGATGGAAATGATCGACGACGATACATACGTTGTTTGTGCAGGTACATTAGCGAAAATAGATCTTGTAGTGTATATTCAGTTTATGTTCGAGCCTCGAGAACGGCACTCACGGAACATCTCCACTTGAGAGTCATTATCGAGAGTGGTTCTTATTCTGCATCTCCACTGGAGTGTCATTATCGACTGAGGCAATTATTATAACTGTTCTCATCGGAAGACACTAACGAGAGTGGCTCTTACGATGCGTGTTTGTTCAGGTATTGAGACTCTAGAGTGATTGTTACGCTGTGTCTCCACTTGAGCGCTTTCAGCGAGAGTAGCAAACATTTTATACATTTCTCCTGTAAAAAATACTGACCAGATCAATTCTAATGGTTCGTATACACTTGAAAATCGAGTCTGGCGAGTATTGTTAAAGCTGTATTTCCACTGGAGAGCGAGTAGAGAGAGGAATTTGGAGCGGATTGGTTTTTCTTCGCGCGGAACGCGATCCGAGAGCAGACTGACCGAGGTTGCGGGTCCGAGGGCTCGTAAAATCGCGGCCGGCTGGCTTTCGCGGGCGCTAACGAGGAAATTCGATACTTTGGTGGGCGCGGGTGCGATCATTGGATTGCAAATCAGGCGGAAGGCCGGTCGATCGGCGCGTTTATGAGTGATTATCCGAATTGCGGTTTGCGGGGACCGAGATTGGCCGGACGCGGTGTCCGGACACTCGAATCCCCTGGATATCAATTTATACGCATTGTTGGATATCCTAGACAGGCTCGGTGGCCGGAGATATCCAGCGAGATTATCGCGCGTTGTCCGTGAGAAATCGACTTCGCGTTTCTTCTACTCGAAATAAAAAAAAAAAAAAGAAAAAGAAAGAAAACAGGACCGAGAAAAATCGATGTTCCGAGGCCTCGAAAAAAGCGGAACGCAATTGTTAATAACGACCGTTGGCGAGCGCGCGCGCACACACGCGTTTTACCCTCTTCATCCGCCGGACACACGAGTGTGTCGTGTCTCTTTTTCCACGCCGGGGGAAAAAAACCGGAGGTGGAAAAAGAGGAGGAAAAGGTTTCTGTGCGCCCCCGCGAAAGCTTTGTGCAGCCGGGACCTCAAAGGGGACGCTTTAACCGCGTCTCGCGGTGGAAAGGAGTGCTTTCTCGGCGCGCGTACGGTTCCAAAGTGACGCCGCGACTGAAATAAAAGCTGGACCCCGCCCCCTCATCTCTCCGCCCCTCCCTTTCGCCCAACGGTAATTTCGAAAAAGAATCTCCGGGCGCTGGTCCTCAGCCAGAATCGATCGGACAGCTCATTTACCCAAAAAATGTTGATAAGCCAACGTGTGCATGAAAATCACTCGCAATCACGTTCCGCAGCTAATTCGTCGCGTCACCCCGGTCCGTTTATTGTTCTTCAATTAAAAACTACACGGCGGATTTCCCGACGGCGCGTGAACAATGTATCGATGCGACTCGTAAACACCTGCTATTTATTATTGCGGGAATGCATCCTGCCCACCTGCGCGACGATTAATATTGTATCGGACTCTTTCCGGGGAAACGTGACGCGCCGCGCTAAGAATGCTCGCACCGCTGCTAAATAATTCATCCTTGACCGTTTCCTGCTGGTTGGAGTTCCTGTTGCTTTGCTTGCCTGCCATTCGTAAAATAATGGAAACGTCTGCAACCACTCGTCGATATTTAATTCCTCGTATTATATCGCCGAAAGAGATTATTATTTTCCAAAAACAGCTCCAATTGGCCCATTAACATTCACAAACATTCCATTCGCATCGATTTCCGTTCTCAAAGTAACGAAATACGCTGTATTATTCACCGAAAGCTGTCTCTATCGCACCAGTAAGAGAGACACCGGGAGGCAAAGTAATTCTAATTGGACCACGTGTAAAAAATCCATACTGTGCCCAGTTTTCCAAATATTAGATACGTCGGGAGAGAGTTTGCTTTGTCGACATGGCTCTAATTGGACCGCGGACAAAATTTTTATTTGTGAAACGAGAGGAGAAGTATTCATTGTCAATGGAATGTTCGGGGATTGTATTCCATTGTATTGCGCACTGTTTTTATATGAATTTTAATTTTAACACTTTACCGACCGGAAGCCTATTAATAGGATTTTCAATAATTCTGCTGTACCAAAAAAAGCATAGAAATTTTCTTTGACATTGCAATCTTAAATGAAACTATTAGACGACGTTATTGAGGGTGACTTACAAGGAGAGTGCACCAACGACGTCTCACCGATTTAGTTGAGACTCTGTATACTTATAGATCTCGATCTCCCATTTACGTATATATACCATTATAGACGTTAACACTCAATAGTTGTCGAGATATTCATAAACAAAGTTCTTACGTATGCTTTTACGACACGTACCACTGTTGTAATTAAAAATATGTAAGTGCAATATTAATAAATTTATCGTATACCATATTTTCTCTTCCCATATTTACTTTATTTTTTCTGTTTTCAGACACGAGGGGATACTTTCTATTTCATTAATTTCGGCTAATTTATTTATAATTTATTAATACGTTTGTTCTTTAACTTGTTGTTGAATAAATAATATAAATAAATATGAAAAAAAAAATTTCACCAAACGAGAATCGAACCCTAGCCCACCGGGTGGAAGTATACCTACTCTACAACAGCAGATTTAAGCAGTAATGTAAGAACTTTGTTTATGAATATCTCGACAACTATTGAGTGTTAGCGTCTATAATGGTATATATTCGTAAATGGGAGATCGAAATCTATAAGCATACAGAGTCTCAACTAAATCGGTGAGACGTCGTTGGTGCACTCTCCTTGTTAGTTAGTTCATACTAAATGCTAAATGAAAATTTACCCATGTACCATACATTTTTCAAAAATATGCAATAATCACCGGTCGGTAATGTGTTAATCTCGAGTCACCGCAAAGCCAGATCGGAGCAAGACAATCACCAACTTGTTCCGCAGCCTTGGTTTTCCGAGTCTGGATCCGTCTATTACAGGGATGACGGATCCGCGCGCGAGATATGCCTGGTACAGTCGATAACCTTAATGAGCCGCTGTGGCCCGGTCGATCGAGCATCAAACTGCCACCGGAAAACGAACCCAGAACGAACCCAGGATCGAATATCGGTGCCCTCTGTGTGGTTTTTCCGCGTTTTCATTTATCAGTATCGAAAAATATCGGCTTCTCTGACCCGTGAAACGAGAGATTGAGTTTCTCCGAACGAGGGTAAAAAGTACTTTGACCCTCTCCTCACTAATATAGTGAAAAACACAAAGCCCGAAGCCCTTTACTAGGGGATAGAAACTTGAGAAAGAAAATTCCCACGGGGGTCGGGAGAGGGGAGAATGCGTGTTGGAAACTCGGACAATATGGGAGTTGTGTGTTGCGTACGTGTGTGGTGCCCCATATATCGATAAAGAGGGTTTCGAGCAATTCCCATCCCCGAATTCCATTGTTGCGATTCGGGCGCGATCTCGACGGTTAATCGGCTGAAATCGCGATCGCAATTTCGTAGATGATCTCCGAACGTGCTGAGGAGGAGGAGAGAGGAGAGGGGAGAGGGGGGGATATGCAGATAGAGAGATTGTGTGTTGCGTGGCGTGTGTGGGGAACAATCGTTAATGGCGCGTGATTGTGGATGGACCGTGAAAGCGGACACGAAAACGTAGTGACGTCTCTGCGTGACCCCACTCTGCGTGCGCTCTCCAATGACAAATGGAATTTCGAGATGGCTGCTCGAGTCGACTGCAGATGCAATCGAATTATTCGGCACTCGAAATTATTGCCCGGCTCGTATAGCAGTCTCTCTGACTGGCCCGACGACGACGGAATTCATGAAGAATTCCTCGCGCGCCCGCTATGCTACGAGAGGAACGCATCACTTCAATGAACGGGCCAGAGAGCAAAAGCAGCTGTACCAAGAACACATTGAAAACGATTATCCCGGTTAATTACCTCTCCCGCGGTAACTTTCTTCCTGTGGAATCCTTGCGCGAGAGCGAACTAGGTCCGTAGAGAAGTCAGTTTTTCCGAAGTGTCAAACATTCCATAGGAAAATCGTGTTCGGGATTAATTGAACAGGAATGAATCGGTCGCGAAGAACGTTCGGATGACGGTGTTGGACGGGTTGGGTAGACGACGAGGTTGCCGCTTTAAATTGTTCGATCCGCAAATTGCCTCTGGCGGTGGGAGGGGGTCGTCGAGTGGGGTTGCGAGAGAGAGAGAGCCGATTAAAGGAGCCTCGGTTACGGTCTCTTTAAGCGGCAAGTCCGCGCCGAGCAGTCCGCAAAAATTGGGTGAAGAGCTCTTCAGCTTGTTACGCGGTGTTTTCGGCCCCGTTGTGATCTCGGACCTCCAATTTAGAAACGGAATTCTGTTCAAGGGTCGCGACCACGGAAGGTCATGCGGGTTTTCTCCCCTTTCCCTCCCACCTCACTCTCTCTCTCTCTCTCTCTTCATCTACGTCTTCTCTCGAGTCTCCGAGCTAACAACGTCCGAAACGCGGTCTCTCATCAGTGTGTACGGGTCCTCGATCAGAGCTGGCGACCCTGTTCCCCCGGCTCGGCTGGTTGTTGTCAATTTGTCGTGAATCGATCGTTATTTATGACCCGTGTGCTCAACTTGGTATAATGGTCGTAACAGTGGCAGTCGGAGATCGGTTTCACGATTATTACGGACAGAACCGACCGGGGGCCAATCATGGCACGCATCGTTCGGTTGGATAATAGAGAGCGGACTTCACTCCGGGGCTGACCAGGGATAAACCAGGCGAGCGTTCGCTGTAAATGTACTTCTGATAGGACATTAAAATGTATGAGCTGTTTAGAGCCGTCGCGGAAAGAGGGTCCTTTGGCTTTCAGGGGCTCTCGCCCACAGCCCACGTGTCAACAGGAGCATGTTAAATACCCCGCGTCACCGCTGGAACCTCATCTATTCCGCAACGCGGCGGCCCGAGGGCGGATATCAAACCCGATACACCTTCCTTTGAGATCTTTCGAGGCCGCAAGGTGTTCCTGTGCACGTGACGTCCTCCGAAATATTAATTCTCCAACATCGCGAGAAACAGATTCTATCGGTGTTACCTGGGTCATACAATTTTCCCGGCCACTTCAATGTATTTATAACTTCCGATGAAATGTCGGTGAAATTATCAAATTTTTCTACCAAGCCAATTTTTAAAAAATCACTAGTAAAATTGATTGTAACTTTTTGAGTACTTTATGAACGAAGATGAAACTTTTCACGCATGTACATTCTAATCCCATCCACACGTGACGATAAATATTTTTCTACCAAGCCAATTTTTTAAAAATCACTAGCAAAATTGTTTGTAACTTTCTGAGTACTTTATGAACGAAGATGAAATTTTTCACGCATGTACATTCTAATCCCATCCACACGTGACGATAAATATTAAAATTTTCTGTCGAGGCGTTCGGCTGGAAAAAAATCCGGAATACGAACCTCGCTTAAGTAGAAACAGACAGCCATGGTCAGACAAGCACTAACGAAGATTTATTATGAAAGTTGACTGAATTCTTTTCCGTTTGATGTTTGTTTCGAATAAAGTCGAGTTCTCCCTATGCGAGAAGGACTGGAATCGTCGTCGTTAGCAATGAAGAAACAAAGAAACGACTGTAAAGACGATATCTACGATGTCCGTCGGGTTTTCAATGTTTCGTAGCGAGCGTTTAAGGGAACTGCGAGCCGGAAGTTAGGGTGATCGTGGAAAATGACCGGGACCTCAGGCGCGCGTTGCGGATCGTCGCTGGAAACTGGCGAAATGAGTCTCCCGGGGAGGCTGGCGTTAAAGTTCTGTCATAACGGCCGGAAGAATGGCGTTCTTATTTGCGCCTGGTCTGGCGCGACCGTGGAATCTCTCGGTTCGAGAGAATTCTACACAAAACAGCGGAAAAACCTTTAAATTAAATCCCACGAAATTCCAGTCGCGTTTAAAGGGGCATTCTTGTTTCCCAGACCACTTTTGCATAAATTTTTAGTCATTTGTTTTCGAGAAAGCTATCGAACCGTTTGCATTAGAAATTTGCATATATACATATATTTATATGCAAATTTATTATATATATATATTCGCATATATTTGCAGAAATTTGCATATATACATTTATTGTTTTTGGAAATATATGCGTAATTTGTTTCAAGTAAGATTGATCAAAATCACCAATTTTTGCATATTTTGAAAATGATAAGCCGGAATACACCCTTCAGGGTGAGTTCGGATCTGAGCGTCTCGAGGAGAACGGGGCCGGCCATTATTCGTCCCGGCTGACCATTTCCGCGGCTATGCGCTCGTAAGGAACTATACCGCGTTTTTTATGGGCTATATATCCCCCTTACTATCTCATATACAGGATTTAACGGTGTATTCGCCGGAGACATCTGTTATTGTGCGCCGGGAGTACGGAGCCCCAGGACTCTGTTCGATATGAAAATTTACCGGGTCGCGAGAATTCTTCGGCTACTGAAAAACCGTTTCTTCGAGTCTCGACCAGTGCCGCGTGAGCTGAAAACCAAACAAATGTCGGTATAAAATGATTTTAATATACATATATCGTCGATTCCATAATATTCCAGCCGATGTCGAGACGAACTCAACGACCTATTGGACCGTAACCTTAAACCTCGAAACAACTTCTAAAATAATTCGAACCACAAGAAACGTTTTTCCAGCCCACTATGCAGCGGTTTTTCGATCAGCCGGAGGGGCTTTACCGAGGACGAAACAAACCGTATTCCGGGGCCGGAGAAGTCGTTCCGTGCGCGGAGATATCGGCGAATCCGGTCCGGATCCCAGGATTAATCGGCCTTGGGCCGGGATCCGGGAGCAAAGTTTGCGGTCTCGGCCGACGGAACACAATGGAATGTCCCGGCGACGAGGGGCGGATGCATTAACCAATCCTCGTCGAACCGCAGATCGATTATTTCCAGAGATTGCGGGAAAGTCCTCCCGGAAAGTTTTGTCCGACGGGTCTCGCGTTGCCGATATACTCGTCGTCCAATTATCGGTTCCGAACATGTCCGCCAGGATGACTGAGGATGATTTATAGGCTCGTGGACGGACCAGAGGGGAATCAGGAGTGACCAAACACATGATACTTCCGTTATCCGATACTTCCGTGATATTAGCACGGGCTTGACCTTGAGTGGGCGGGGCGAGGCCCGCCTCCACCGAGTGGTGGGGCTTCGAGGACACGCCCTGTTGGCCCCGGATGGTTACTTATGCGTGCTCCGAGCTTCCTGAGCTTCTTGAAGGGTCTGTGATGTGTTTAGAGACACATTTAGACAGAGTTTGCTACTTGGGCCTTATCTGGATGAAAAGGATTAGGTCTTTACTAGGTCGTAATTAGATTAGCTTCAATTTTTAATCTTTGAAGTAACCTAGCATGCAGAGTTAGCTACCAGGTGCGTCTAAGTATACTTTAAGGTTTGCGAAGGAAAGTATCTCGTTGGTAAAATTTTTCCTGGGGGCAGGTGTTTCACTTATCTTTCATCAATCTTGCATCTAGGATTAGGTTCAATGCCAGTGGAACCTCGGTTCACTGGTGTCATGTCTTTTTCCCTTGAAAGGGACGCCACAGCTGCTGATACGAGAGTCTAGCTTTTCAAAGGTGGGATCCGATTTGAAACGGCAAGGTACTGAAAATCCGGTTGAACCTTGGTGTTTTTTCCAGGGGATCTCTAAGAGGCAGCCTTGGTAGACGAGAACCCCGGACAAACTTTATCTACGGGTTGTTCCGACGACTCGTGAGCCCGGCCGCGATAACGAATCACCGTCTGGGGGTCGATAGCTGTGCCGCTTACCCTACATACCTCGACCGTCATGTTTTAATCAAGCAATCAATAAATTCTCGGCCGGTTCTCACGCCGCTAAAGCGCGGAAGTCGCTCGCGGCGGTATTTCAAACGGCTAATCGGCCACCTGCGACCCCGCATTCTTCTAGAAATTGTTATTTCTCTTTGCGCCCCTCGTTTCCCGAACATTGAACGTTCGAGTGAAAATGAAAATCGAGATAAAATCTGCTATCACCATAAAAGTAAAAATACCCATTGAATTGTTCAGCATCGAATTGCAATCAATGTCAAATAAAGTCTGAAATAATAATGATTCTGGATTGCTGTCACTTATAACTGGATTTAGTGAATTGATCGAAAATCTGCTTTGTCTGTTTTTTTCATTTTTGCAGATTCAATCGTGATGACAAATATTTCGAAATTTTTTTGAACATGTGAGAGGGTCTTTTCTCGAGGCTTTTTTTTTGGAGGTTTAGCGAACCTCGGGAAATACTCGTCGGGGTTCTGCCAGCAGTGCGGAGTGTATAGAAAATTGTAGAAAGCAAATGCTCGGTGCTAAAACGACAAACCCGTCGCAGCGACCAAATATTTGCCAATCGACCGACTTTCTCCGCGAATTCGTAGCCCGAATGGTCCGCAATCTTCTCGAGTTCGACAGTTTGATTGGTTCCGAGGTCTCATTTAAACAGCCCCTCTGTCAAAGGTTCGTCTCTGATCGAAAGACCGGTTGCTTATTCACTATTTCACCGAGTGTCGATCGAGAACTCGGCAGCTTCTTCGATTCGATTAGTAAAGTATCGTTTGTACCCTAATTGAGTTGCCAGGACCGGCTCCTAGTCATTTATCATCAGAAAATTAGTATTACTCGTCGTTACAGTTTGTCTGACCATGGCTGTTTCTTTTTACTTAAACAAGCCTCGTCTTTCGGATTTTTTTTGACAGCCGAACGAATTGGGAGAAAATTACAATTCTTTCGCCACATACAGACGGTACTTTCATGTATTATACACATACAAAAAATTTCGTCGTTGTACATTTTTTCGGAAGTTATATACAAATATATAAGGTTCCTCTTTTTTTCATGTTCGATAAACTTGGTCCCAAAGTTTAATCAACTAAAAGAGCCATCTCGAAGAAAATATTTTCCTTACCTTTTTAATAAACAACGAACAGGGAATCGGATGAAAAGAATACGTCGTTGCGGGACGCGGGATCTTATGAGAAAACTGCATGCGAAATTTTTGCGTTAATTAGTCGGGGGCAGCTCGTGTTTTCCACACCACCGTAAAAAGCAAACTAGTTTCTCAGAGAACGCGTCTGAAATTCTCACTCGATTCACGGTTCACGTTGCTCGCGCAGAAAAATTGGTCCCTGAAAATGCTCAATCTATTGAGTGGCTTTATTTTTACAAAAATTTCTGGACAATAACTGCTCCAATGAAAATTTACAATTTACGCTAAATTTGCAATTTGGAACAATTCGCAGTAGTCAATAACAACGAACAGAACAAAATGTAAAAATATAATATTAATTTTAAACTCGCAGAAATTACTGGGGGAACATTTTCCATGGTTTACCATCTGTAGATATTTTTGTTCATTTCGTTACATTTGTTTTTGCCGTTCATTAAATCGCACAAAGACCTTGTATGCTCTCTGTGATTTTTTTTTTATAAATCGGGATTGACGTTCCTGGTGAATTTCGAAACCGCAGGTAATCGGAGGTTTTCGGGTACGGGCCGGCAGTTTTAAGGCGTGACCCAGCGCGGCGGGGGTTAAAAAGGCACTTCCGGTTCACGGGATCCCGAGCGTCAAATTAAAACAAAGGCCACGGGCTGGTAATATTATCGCGGGCGACACGCAACGGCCAATTATTTCGCTCTCGGTCGGATCCGGAGCGCAACAAGTTTCACGTGAGCGGAATTCGAGCGGGTGTTTGCTCGCGGACCGCTCGACCGTTTCGAATCGCCGCGTTCCGAACGATCAAAGCGTCGCCGGTCACCCCCGCGCTCGCCATTTTCCCATTTTTCCTTTTTCATAATCGTTCGCTGTCGAGAAATCGCGGCGACTCGACCACCGTCCCCGGAAATTCCCTTCCACGTATTTTATCGCCTTCATTTATTCATCCACTTATTTATTTAACACTCCACACCCTCGTTCTTCTCCTAATTAATTTTTCAAACTGTCACAATTATTTATATTCCATTGGGGATGATTCATGTTTATTTATTTAACACTTTATTTTCGAAAACTGTCATCATTATTGATTGTTTATTAATTTATTTATCAGTCCATCCTATCATTCCGGTCTTTATTATTTTTAAAAATTTTCCAAATCGATGATAGGGAGATACGAATAAATTTGAATGTTGAGAAACACTGGCCTGAACTTTTAGCCTGGTTGAACTTTTAATTCAACCGTTAATAATTTAGAAAGGGTCTAGCCGTCTTCAGAATGGGAAATAAATGTTGGCAAAATGATAAAGGGTCTACTGTTCGTACAGGTTGAAAACCACTGTTACACACGGTACTTTAAACATCGCGCTTAATTAATTTGATACGGTTTGGCCTCTCTACAATGCGCGTATCTAATTAGCTTGATTACTCACGGATTTTGTCGGTTTCGCAGTTCCAAAATGTATCGACGTCCCATGCCTGTAGAAAAATTGCTAAAATGTGTAGAATTAGGTGGAGAACTGCTGTCTTGAAATTTCTCGCTGCGTTTAATATTTATCGTGGTCGATGAATATTAAAAGCAATTACAGATATTTATTTCAATTGATAATTGTGAACATACTCAAGCAAGTTGAAAGCCACTGATCCACCATATCATTGTTAACGCGTTAATTTAATTTGAAAAGCACAATTATTGTTATTCGTTAATTGTAACAACGTATAATCCATTTCTTGCGGTTCTCTGACGGACCTACCCCGACTAGAAATTTAGTTAGGCAGGCCGTTAGGTCCACATTAGGCTAGCCTAATTTCGCGTTAGGCCCTAGTGCGGCAGCCCCAATGGGCAGGCATGCCGAATGTAACGCAGTATTTGATCACTGCCTAATTGGGAAAGTCGTATGAGGCCCGCATTGGGCAACCCGTGTTAGGGCCACATAAGGTTTTCCCAAAGACTATCCAATGAGGCAAACCGCATTAGGTGCACATTAGGATATGTCTGTTAGGCCCTAAGTTAGGCGTACACCACTCTTTCCGCATTACGCCCATGTATGCCAATTGTTAGGAATGCCTAATTAGGCGTGCATTCGTTCATCCCCATTAGGACCACGTATGGCACCTGTTAGGAATGCCTAATTAGGCGTGGATACGTTCATCCCCATTAGGACCACGTATGGCAACTGTTAGGAATGCCTAAGTTAGGCATACACCACTCTTACCGCATTAGGCCCATGTATGGCAATTGTTAGGAATGCCGAATTAGGCGTGCATTCGTTCATCCCCATTAGGACCACGTATGGCAACTGTTAGGAATGCCTAAGTTAGGCATACACCACTCTTTCCGCATTAGGCCCATGTATGGCAATTGTTAGGAATGCCGAATTAGGCGTGCATTCGTTCATCCCCATTAGGACCATGTATGGCAACTGTTAGGAATGCTTAATTAGGCGTGGATTCGTTCATCCCCATTAGGACCACGTATGGCAACTGTTAGGAATGCCTAAGTTAGGCATACACCACTCTTTCCGCATTAGGCCCATGTATGGCAATTGTTAGGAATGCCTAATTAGGCGTGCATTCGTTCATCCCCATTAGGACCACGTATGGCACCTGTTAGGAATGCCTAAGTTAGGCATACACCACTCTTTCCGCATTAGGCCCATGTATGACAACTGTTAGGAATGCCTAAGTTAGGCATACACCACTCTTTCCGCATTAGGCCCACGTATGGCAATTGTTAGGAATGCCTAATTAGGCGTGGATTCGTTCATCCCCATTAGGACCACGTATGGCAACTGTTAGGAATGCCTAAGTTAGGCATACACCACTCTTTCCGCATTAGGCCCACGTATGGCAACTGTTAGGAATGCCTAAGTTAGGCATACACCACTCTTTCCGCATTAGGCCCATGTATGGCAATTGTTAGGAATGCCTAATTAGGCGTGCATTCGTTTATCCCCATTAAGACCACGTATGGCACCTGTTAGGAATGCCTAATTAGGCGTGGATTCGTTCATCCCCATTAGGACCACGTATGGCAACTGTTAGGAATGCCTAAGTTAGGCATACACCACTCTTTCCGCATTAGGCCCACGTATGGCAATTGTTAGGAATGCCTAATTAGGCGTGGATTCGTTCATCCCCATTAGGACCACGTATGGCACCTGTTAGGAATGCCTAAGTTAGGCATACACCACTCTTTCCGCATTAGGCCCATGTATGGCAACTATTAGGAATGCCTAATTAGGCGTGGATTCGTTCATGCCCATTGGGACCACGTATGGCACCTGTTAGGAATGCCTAATTAGGCGTGGATTCGTTCATCCCCATTAGGACCACGTATGGCAACTGTTAGGAATGCCTAAGTTAGGCATACACCACTCTTTCCGCATTAGGCCCACGTATGGCAACTGTTAGGAATGCCTAAGTTAGGCATACACCACTCTTTCCGCATTAGGCCCATGTATGGCAACTATTAGGAATGCCTAATTAGGCGTGCATTCGTTCATCCCCATTAGGACCACGTATGGCACCTGTTAGGAATGCCTAATTAGGCGTGGATTCGTTCATCCCCATTAGGACCACGTATGGCAACTGTTAGGAATGCCTAAGTTAGGCAAACACCACTCTTTCCGCATTAGGCCCACGTATGGCAATTGTTAGGAATGCCTAATTAGGCGTGGATTCGTTCATCCCCATTAGGACCACGTATGGCACCTGTTAGGAATGCCTAAGTTAGGCATACACCACTCTTTCCGCATTAGGCCCATGTATGGCAACTATTAGGAATGCCTAATTAGGCGTACATTCGTTCATCCCCATTAGGACCACGTATGGCACCTGTTAGGAATGCCTAATTAGGCGTGGATTCGTTCATCCCCATTAGGACCACGTATGGCAACTGTTAGGAATGCCTAAGTTAGGCATACACCACTCTTTCCGCATTAGGCCCATGTATGGCAATTGTTAGGAATGCCTAATTAGGCGTGCATTCGTTCATCCCCATTAGGACCACGTATGTCACCTGTTAGGAATGCCTAATTAGGCGTGGATTCGTTCATCCCCATTAGGACCACGTATGGCAACTGTTAGGAATGCCTAAGTTAGGCATACACCACTCTTTCCGCATTAGGCCCACGTATGGAAATTGTTAGGAATGCCTAATTAGGCGTGCTTTCGTTCATCTCGATTAGGACCACGTATGGCAACTGTTAGGAATGCCTAAGTTAGGCATACACCACTCTTTCCGCATTAGGCCCATGTATGGCAACTGTTAGGAATGCCTAAGTTAGGCATACACCACTCTTTCCGCATTAGGCCCACGTATGGCAATTGTTAGGAATGCCTAATTAGGCGTGGATTCGTTCATCCCCATTAGGACCACGTATGGCAACTGTTAGGAATGCCTAAGTTAGGCATACACCACTCTTTCCGCATTAGGCCCACGTATGGCAACTGTTAGGAATGCCTAAGTTAGGCATACACCACTCTTTCCGCATTAGGCCCATGTATGGCAATTGTTAGGAATGCCTAATTAGGCGTGCATTCGTTCATCCCCATTAGGACCACGTATGGCACCTGTTAGGAATGCCTAATTAGGCGTGGATTCGTTCATCCCCATTAGGACCACGTATGGCAACTGTTAGGAATGCCTAAGTTAGGCATACACCACTCTTTCCGCATTAGGCCCACGTATGGCAATTGTTAGGAATGCCTAATTAGGCGTGGATTCGTTCATGCCCATTAGGACCACGTATGGCACCTGTTAGGAATGCCTAAGTTAGGCATACACCACTCTTTCCGCATTAGGCCCATGTATGGCAACTATTAGGAATGCCTAATTAGGCGTGCATTCGTTCATCCCCATTAGGACCACGTATGGCAACTGTTAGGAATGCCTAAGTTAGGCATACACCACTCTTTCCGCATTAGGCCCACGTATGGAAATTGTTAGGAATGCCTAATTAGGCGTGCTTTCGTTCATCCCCATTAGGACCACGTATGGCAACTGTTAGGAATGCCTAAGTTAGGCATACACCACTCTTTCCGCATTAGGCCCATGTATGGCAACTGTTAGGAATGCCTAAGTTAGGCATACACCACTCTTTCCGCATTAGGCCCACGTATGGCAATTGTTAGGAATGCCTAATTAGGCGTGGATTCGTTCATCCCCATTAGGACCACGTATGGCAACTGTTAGGAATGCCTAAGTTAGGCATACACCACTCTTTCCGCATTAGGCCCACGTATGGCAACTGTTAGGAATGCCTAAGTTAGGCATACACCACTCTTTCCGCATTAGGCCCATGTATGGCAATTGTTAGGAATGCCTAATTAGGCGTGCATTCGTTCATCCCCATTAGGACCACGTATGGCACCTGTTAGGAATGCCTAATTAGGCGTGGATTCGTTCATCCCCATTAGGACCACGTATGGCAACTGTTAGGAATGCCTAAGTTAGGCATACACCACTCTTTCCGCATTAGGCCCATGTATGGCAAGTGTTAGGAATGCCTAACTTAGGCGTGGGCTCTACCATCCCCATTTGGACCACGTATGGCACGTTTTAGGAATTCCTAACTTAGGCGTGCACCACTCTTTCCGCATTAGGCCCACGTATGGCAACTGTTAGAAATGCCCAACTTAGGCGTACCCCAATGCTTTCCGCATTAGGCCCACATTCGTCGTTAGGCATGCCTAACTAAATTTCTAGTCGGGACATTCACAATGATTTCAGTTTGAATAATATATTTCCCTCTTTCTTCAATAAACAACTGGTTTTAATTTCACTGAAAGTAACTAACGAACATATAAGAAAAAAATTTTAAAAATTCGTAGGAAAGTACACGTGAAAAGTAAAATGATTTCGATCGTATGAATATTAGTATGAAAATGGAGACGTATTTATACACGGAGAAAAACGATACGAGGAGTGCAAAAGAGCAGAGATAGTGAGACGATGTCGTCTGCGGCGTGCTCGAAATTCATCGGGCACGGTTTATTGATAGATTAGGGCAGATGCGTCGGCGTAACCGGCATCTTGACTCGATAAGGCGTTGAAGCCGCTTGCCTCGCGATCTCCCGCAATTTCACTGATGGCCGGCAATTGTCTGTTGTGGGTGGACGACGTCGGACGCAGATTCACGGTTGTTAGGCACATCTTCTCGTCATTATCTCTCTCACTCTCTATCTCTCCCCGACGCCCCAATCTCTTGTTTCTCGGGCTGGGAATTTGATTTCTCCGACGGAGCGATGGAACACTCACAACAATTATCTGTTTAGACGCCGTTAACACCGTGTTCGAGTGTACCAATTCATTTATAAAAATCCCAGCCCCGTACCTCTAGAATCTCTTTGTAATCTCACGAACAATATTCGACAATTATTCAAGATCTAAGTTGAGAATCTATTTATCCATACAATTTTATGCATAATAATGATTGTTTGATGCACTGGAAATTGAATCCAGAATTAATTACCAGTGAGAAAAGTCGAGAATAATTCAACGTCCGTAAAGTTTAACAATTATTACTGGCCGAAGGAGACTTCTAATTACACAGAGACGTTGTTCAACGTTGCCGAGACGTTCTCCGTCTTGTTCTCCCGGAAGATTTATGTTCCTGCTAGAGATCTAGCAGACTCTGTTCACGAAGAGATTTATCCGCCTCTCGGAAATTTACTGTACATCTTTTTACGACCGCTCGAGGTGGTCTGGCGTGCCGGGACGTGTTTCTCGTGGGATCGAGGACAGCATCTCCGTTCGTCAATTACACGGGGGATCTCGAGGATCGATAAAATCGCTATGCCCGATTCAGTTTGCAAGTAATTACCTTGAATATTTACTTCGCGGCTTGAACAAATTTATTGGCAGCCGTTCCGCTTGGACTGGGGTCCATCATTCTTCAATTCGTGGACCCAGAAAGCTCAGAGGCTAAACCGATTGATACAGAAAGCTCAGGGATCTCGGATGGCCGCAGAACACAGTCAGGCTGGATCATAACACATTTTACTATGTATAACTCTTCAACCATAAGAGATATCGGTATGAAATTCCCATTAAAATTCATCAAATAATTATTCCTACCTACTATCGTCATAAATATATTTTTTATAATCAGTTTTTAATTAATTCTTTAAATTTTGTTGTCTTAAAATAAAATTAAAAATTGCTCATTTGTTACATATTTAATAGTTTTTCAGATAATTTAAATCACCGATGTCTTTGCTTTTAAATTTCTCTGTATTTCTTGAAATATTCATAATATGAATAATAAATGTTGAGTAGAAATGAATAAATTTTTTGAATAGATAAGATATGTTTGCTAGTTCAGCTATTATAATTTAATGGAAAAAAATGTTGATGTTTTATTTAACACGTCTGTAAAGCCAATTATTTTTTAAGATTTCGAAAAATTCGAGCAAACAGTAGTCCGAACATTCAGAACGCTACATGAAATTCAGGGAGTTTAAAATCAATTTCAGACTTTCGAATAGTTCCAAAAATGATTTACTGTCTGTACAAGAGGTCCAGTTGGATTTTAACGATTCAAATTGGTTTCATAGGGTCCAATGGAGTTCATAACGTCCACGGGGGTCCACGGGGTACGCGGGATCCATCGGTAAACCTCGGGGGTCCACTTCCCCGCGAAGTAATGTTGTCAGACCTCTTTTCTCTTACCTCGTGGCCGGTGATTTATATTTCCACTTGGTAAAATTTACGGGGATTTTTCTGTGCTCGGACCGGGGTCGGTGATCCTCCAATTCGTTTCACGATCGAGCGTCGGCCACGCTGGAAAATTCTTCTCCATTAATTCGTTCGGAAAGGGAGGGACGAAGGAAAAATGAATGCTCGCTCCGAAGTTCCCCGCGAATCCCGTAAATCCGCGATCGTAACCGGTTCTTTGGAAATTCCGTTAGCTCGAGCCAGGGAACGCTTAACCAAAAATCCAGCTCGAGAAGAATCCTGCCGCGGATATGATTTCGCCGAGACTCGGGTCTCGATCCCCAATCATTCCTATTCACCGTCGTTTCCTGTCCGCCGACCGTCGCCCGACATCGGCTCGTTTGATTTCTTTTAAGTGATCGACCGAGGTAGACGTGATTCTGTTGGAATCCAACGATAATATTGTATACAGGGTGTCCCAAAACTACCCTAGGAGCCGAAAATGGGAGGTTCCTTGGGTCATTTGAAGCGACATTTTCTTTAGCAAAAATGTTATCCGCGGCTTTGTTTAGGAATTATTAACGAAAACCACGGACCAATCAGAGCACGACCTAGACGCAAGTTGGCAAAATCGGCTCGGCGCGCCAACTGTCCATTGGCCGTCTGTGCCAACTCGCGTCTAGGTCGTGCTCTGATTGGTCCGTGTTTTTCGTTAATAACTCCTAAACAAAGTCGCGGATAACATTTTTGCAAAGGAAAATGTTGTTTAAAATGACCCAAGGAACCTCCCATTTTCGGCTCCTAGTTGTCGTTTCACAGAACAGACCACACCGCAGCATCGTTTACGCTACAGCATTAGTTCTACCTTATTACAATATAGCCTTTTTTCTCTTATACACACTGGAATCCACTTTTGTATTTTTATTTTTTTTTTACGTTAAGTAAATAAAGTTATCTTATTTAACGAAATTAAAGTTATTACAACAGATTCAAGGGCGGTTTCGTCAACGTTTTTCAAACGGACCCGACGAGATGATAAATTGTTCGTGTCGGCAGAATGCGTTCGATTCTAATTGTAGTCGAAGGCTCGAAGCTTGCCCGATAACGGACCGAACAGAAAGCGTCACTATCTGCCTCTCGGTGGTAAATGGTAGTAGTTTACAGTCGACACGGAAAGTTGCCCGCTCGTTCCGAATTCCTATCACCTGTTATCACATATTTTTTATTCTCCACCTCAGGTTCACTTAATTTTCTCTATCAGTGTTCAGTTGCACGGGCGACGTTTGAAGGGGCAGTTCTTCAAGCATCATCTTTAAGGGCAGGTTAATGCTGACTATGACTTGTTTCTTGCTGTGACTGTACGTAACTGTATATGCTTTGTCACCCCCTCGTATCACCGTATCGTGTCGTTTCGCCGCCCCTCGGATCGTCCGTTTCAGAAAAAAAAGCCCTCGTAATTCTTGGTTAACGAGATAACGGAAGAGTTCGTTGGTGTTCTCGCAGCAGCTTGCGCCTTTTTACGAGACGTTACGTTATTAGTGGCTGTTCGGGGTGGCACCAAAAAGCTCGGGGTTCCGAAAACACCGGAAATATATCAGGGATCAAGAAAGCTCGGGAATTTGGGGATCTGGAGAGTCGCCGATATTCGGACAACAAATCCGAGGACGTAGAAAGCTGGGATCTTCAGGTCCAGGAGTTTCGATATCCTGAAAGCTCGAGGATTCGGAAGCGTTTAAGAATCAAAAAGCTCAACAATCTAGCATTATGAGTTGGTTGTAAGTACGTATAGATCCAGCTCCACAAGGGTCCATAAACACGACGTGCTTGATCTAAAGAGTAACTAGTGGGGCCTACAGTTATTAATGCCTTTTTTGATTTTGTGCGTGACTCTCCACAAGCCACACAAAGAACTTCCCGATTCGATAGTTGCAGTATATTATTATTATTTAGTGTACGTTTTAAGAAGATTATATGTTTTCAGGGAAAGTGATTATAACATTGTATTGGTCATATAGAGTATGCCCAACCACATGACGTAGTAGTCTTTTGAATTTTTCAAGAAAAAAATTTTTTTTTTTTAAATATATCTAAATATATATATATATATATATATATATATATATATATATATATATATATATATACAGGGTGTCCCAAAACTACCCTAGGAGCCGAAAATGGGAGGTTCCTTGGGTCATTTTAAGCGACATTTTCCTTTGCAAAAATGTTATCCGCGACTTTGTTTAGGAGTTATTCACGAAAAACACGGACCAATCAGAGCGCGACCTAGACGCGAGTCGGCACAGACGGCCAATGGACAGTTGGCGCGCCGTGCCGATTTTGCCAACTCGCGTCGAGGTCGCGCTCTGATTGGTCCGTGTTTTTCGTTAATAACTTCTAAACAAAGCCGCGGATAACATTTTTGCTAAGGAAAATGTCGCTTCAAATGACCCAAGGAACCTCCCATTTTCGGCTCCTAGGGTAGTTTTGGGACACCCTGTATATATACTTACGTTTGTTTCTTCGGTGGATACGCCTCTCGTATAAATTGCAATGTTGAATCAACTCCTTTCGAACCTTTCGACATTTTGATAAAAATAGTCTAAAATGACTCCAATGACCATGAAACGTGAAGATCTGCTAAAAATTCGATTTTCGGGGTAATAAAATAACTTCCCTATAAATCGGGAAGTTAAAAAATGAGTAATCGTAGAAAGTTTTTCGGCGAATGGGTCGCGCGATCAGGAGATTAGGCGGCAGCAGCAATAAAGCAGCGAAGACATTTCGCCGGCGCTAAAGCGCTTACAGTCCCCTAATGGTAAGCGGGCCAAGACTGAGTTCCGCGTGTTTTCACCTGAGCTCTTTGCAACACCTTAATAGCCTCGCCTCACCGCTGCGATCCTCTTTCCGCTCGGTTTGCGAAACTAGCGTCGCGAATCGATTAACGATCCTTCTCTCAACTTCCTTTGCGTCCTCCACGTTTTCTCTCACGAATTGACAATGAAGACCGCCCCCGGGCGGAATCAGCCGCGGATTCGTCGGTGGGAAATCGCGGCGACAGTTCGTCGAAATGATCCGTTTAAACGCGGCGCCGCCCGTCGCGACGGAAACAGTTTAACCGTGAATTTCCATTAATTAGAGGAGGCGGCCGCGCAAGTTTCATCGAAAACATTCCACGGGGGCAGATAATACGCTTACGGGCGGCCCCGGTAATAAGCTTATCATAACTAAAAGCTTGACGTTTTCTTGCTTGCGAGCCCGCCGCGCCCATCATCTCCGTTTCCAATTAAACGGCATTCCCCGGCGTCCGTTCGGCTCCGTTTCCAACGCACTGCCCGCAGAATCAGGCCTCCTCCGTTCAAAAATTCATAACTTTCGAACGTGTCGAGATAAACGGACGTTCCATTGCGCTCTGGAAAACCGCGAGAGTGTACAATATTTACATGTAAAGCTCTTTCAAACTGGATTACAGAGGAGGTTACAAAAAGTTGTTAGAAAATTATAAACGACCGTAACTTACATTGAATTTTCAACAGCTCATCACAGTGTTAATTTCGACGACTCGACCATGGAACTAAGCTCATTTTATAAACAAGACTTCCTAGAACCGTATAATATTTTTTAAAAAATGTTTCATTATATTTTCCAAAATGAAATTTTCAAATTGACTTTCAATCGTACAATTTGAATTCGTGTAGTTATATTAATCCAGAAAAATCTGTAGACGTAGTCTCAAGCTTCCTGATTGAAATAAAGAAAAGTTCGTTCCGATCAAACGACTAGTATCCGAGATAAAAATTCACAAGCTATCGTCTGCGGACTCAGTGGCATTTACTTTTATTCGATTAACAAATGGAAATTCCAAATAATATGGCAGTTTTCGGTAGTTTCGGGGAATTGATTTTCGAACGAGACGCCATTAAACGTCGCAAAAATCGAAGAGAGTCGCGACGATTCGATTCGATTCAATCCCGCGGGCAACTAGCGTTCGCTTCGCGAGAATTTCTATACCCCTTTTTTTCCCGTGTCGGTCGAAGAGAGGAATTTCCCTCTATTTCCTTTTTTTGTTCCTCCGCGTGGACAAACGCTTCTGCCGTGGAACACCGGCCGCCAATTAGCTACGGCCGTGTTTCCCGAGCCATAGGCGAGGTGGTGAGAAGGGAAACGGTGGTGGCAGGGGGTGCGTGGGGCATCGAGGGGTGCAAGCCGCGAATCAAAGCGCGCGGGCGCGCTGTAATCGAAAACCGAAAGGGAGTTTCATTAAGGCCGGAGTAACGCGTGAAAATTTAATGAACCGATGCTTTGACTAATATGGGAAATTTCCTCGGGAAAAGGGGACGCGTCTCCTTTTTGCGGGAACTTTACTGAAAGCCAATTCATTTCTCTAATTAATTACCTTCGGCGCGATGACGCCGCTGAAAATAGCCGGCTGTCTTTCTAACGAGATCCTCTCCGGCCCCCGACGTCGTACCAGTAATTTTTCTGGGTCTCCCGGAACGTATCGAATCGCCACGCTCATTATCTACTTCGATAAATTCGTAATCTCGTGCTGCTCGACCGAAGAAACGGCGCGCTACTCGGTATGTGCTCGGTGCGCCTGCCGAATTATTTTCTCTGTCTTGTATTTTAACCCTTCGCTGCATGACCTTTTTAATTGGGATGGAAAAATTGAGAGAAGATCAGATTTTCTGTTTCATTTAAGGGAATAATATTTTAAAAAATTAAAACAACATTTTCAGACAAATAAAAATAAATAAACATCGTAAGAAAACACATTCTTAGTTCACTATTATACCAGATTTGTTAACTGTATCAGATATGACACACTATGCAGCGAATGGTTAAATATCTGAGGAATGAAATGGGAATGATAAAAATTTATTTTCGCGACGATGGGCGTGCCGAGAGCGAAATGGTCGCGGAAAGGTTGGCGTTTGTTTATCGCAGCCATTGATATCGATATTCGCAGGCATTCGTCGGAGTCAGAAGTTTCTTTGATTGCGCGGGACGGCGTTTCTCGCGAGATAAACAACGTTCCAGCATATTCGAGTGAAATCAGCGTGGCGGGCTCGTGGCTCGAGCACCCATTCGCCAGGCTCCTTCGAATCCATTCCACGAGAAATATGTCGGCTCGGCTGCCTTCCCGGTTGACGAGGTCTCTTTCAGACAAAAGAGCCTCCGACTCGCTCGTTTCCTCGAGATGGAAGCCCATTTCCGGCCCCCGCGTGTGCACCCCCGCCGGGAGGCCGAGCTCTGAAGCCGTGGCAGCATCCCCAACCGGAACGATACACACGCGAAAGGGAACGCAGGCCGAATGTTCGCGTCACGGCAACAACCGGAGGATTTTTCCGCGTTTCCTGTAACGCCGAGGAACCGTGGAATCCGGGACACGCGGTCGCGAACCACTCGGAATCGCGCACACGACTCGGCGTCCCAGTCCTCGAACCAGCCTTCGAAAGCAAGGGAAATTAAAATTGGTATTGTCTGCCGGATCGAACAGAGGAATTCCAGCGATTTCATTTCACCGTGCCGGAAAAATTCCGGATTTTCTTCTTGTAGTCAGCCCATGCGTCGCTGCACCACGATCTCCTTGTTCGATCCGACTGATCTCGTACGACCCCCCCCCCTCCCTCGTTTGTTCCACTTTTTTCCCCACGATCCTTTGACTTCCCGTAGAATTTCATCTCTTTCCGAGAGATCGAAATGGTGGGCACCTAACCCCTGTCGAGCCTAAATCATCGCTGACTAAAACTGCAATACGTTCTGCAGAGATCCAGAACCTAATTTTGCCCGACTCGAAGACCACTTTACACCGAACTTCAGCATCTCGCACGAATTCTACGAATTCTCAACAGATTCCGAAGGCACTTCCAACTTCGTGTCCCAGCAGACTGTTGCTGATACTTACATTATAATTTCTAATTAATAAATGCATGGGATTGTTTGTAAATGCAGATTGGTATTATCGTCGGTTCGCAAAGAGATACGTCTCCTGCGCACGCTAATTTCCGGACAAAAATTCCAGATGAGGAAATTTATGTTCGACACCTATTTTCATAAATTAACCCTTAAGGATCCCAATTTGCATAAACATTCGCACTCCGGAGATAACATTCCCGTCGCGCCTCCGCCGGCAGATTTTCCGGCACGTTCTCGCCGAGATCTCGCGGCAAACGAAATGCATGGAATACATAATGCCTTCTGTAATTTCGTCGACAGAAAAAACAAGCACGTTGCGCGCGGTCCGCCGTGTCGGGGGCGCGCACGAGATCGTCAGATTTACTAACATTCTCATTCGGGACCGTTCTAATATTTAACGGGCTCGTTAATAATGCCGTCAAGATTTACAATCTTCCGTGAAACGACCTGCGACGCTCGCCCCTTATTCAGTAAATAAATAAAGCGACGTTTAAAAAATTTAGCAAGCTGAACGAATCGCTGCATAACAGACAAAATAATGAACCATACATTTTTATTCTTTAATCATTTTCTGAGGGCTGTATAAATTCGCTGGAACGTTATAACGTCATGATGGCGTTCTCTGCTTATTTTACATTTTGCAAGCTGTTCTCCTGGTACAATTTTTCTTCTATTCTCTTTCTGTGTTGGGTATAATATTTAAGGGAGTGTATACTGTGTGTTGGAGTATACACCGAAATGCACGGAACATGCGGAGGAGGAAAGGTCTCTTTTTTGACCTGCCGTTTATTACACCTCAAGCGTAGCCATCTTTTCCGTACTACAGGGCCTAAGAAGGAATGGTCAAGTCAGTCCGAGCCAGCCTACCGAGCTAGTAACAGCTCTCACAGTCTTTAAAGTATTCTAACCATCAATGGTTCCACTTTCAATGTAACAGTCAGAAAATATTATATTGTGTTATATGCGAGCAGTACATACTATTGTAATTCACCACTGATAGACGGTTATTTCATTGTGCCGTGGAGTTTGAATAAATACTAACAAGGAGAGTGCACCAACGACGTCTCACCGATTTAGTTGAGACTCTGTATGCTTATAGATCTCGATCTCCCATTTACGAATATATACCATTATAGACGCTAACACTCAATAGTTGTCGAGATATTCATAAACAAAGTTCTTACATTACTGCTTAAATCTGCTGTTGTAGAGTAGGTATACTTCCACCCGGTGGGCTAGGGTTCGATTCTCGTTTGGTGAAAATTTTTTTTTCATATTTATTTATATTATTTATTCAATAACAAGTTAAAGAACAAACGTATTAATAAATTATAAATAAATTAGCCGAAATTAATGAAATAGAAAGTATCCCCTCGTATCTGAAAACAGAAAAAATAAAGTAAATATGAGAAGAGAAAATATGGTATACGATAAATTTAATAATATTGCACTTACATATTTTTAATTACAACAGTGGTACGTGTCGTAAAAGCATACGTAAGAACTTTGTTTATGAATATCTCGACAACTATTGAGTGTTAGCGTCTATAATGGTATATATACGTAAATGGGAGATCGAGATCTATAAGTATACAGAGTCTCAACTAAATCGGTGAGACGTCGTTGGTGCACTCTCCTTGTAAATATATAGTAATATTTGATCTCTCAACCTCGTCCTCACAACACTGTGTCTATCACACAGCGGTACTTGCCCTATTTTTTCAGGCTGCAACGACTCTTTTATTTTTGCGGGATTCTAGGTGTTGGTAGCGCGCAGCTGTGAGTCAACAATAATTTTTAGCAGTAACCGGAAGCCATCTCCCGGCTACATGTGCGCGTCCGAGGTGGGAACGATCACCGCGAAGTAATTAGAGAAACTCTAGGGTACGTGTTCGCCGTTCAAGCTTCCGACCCCGTCCTCCGCAGGATCTCCCCGGTCCCATGGCGTTTAACCATACCGCCATGATATTCGCAAACTTACGCGAAGTTCAGAACCACAATGATGAACCTGCCGGGCAACGCCGTTTAATCTAATCAACGCCGCCACGGTTGCACTTCGTTACTGTTACACCCTGAAATTCGACTAGTCCGAGGTGTCCGGCTTCACCTGAAACGAATTGAACCTGGTCGCGTGCAACCACATCTCTCGCGACGTCCCTCGGAACCCTTGAAACCCTCCTACCCTCCTCCCGAAGCTCCAAAAATATTCTAAGAATTTGTCTATTTCTCAAAATTATTTTTACTATCCGTTCAGCAAAGGCTTGTTTCGAATACTGCAGTGTTCTAGCTGATAAAAAGCTGAAGACAACGATGTGTCACATGTCTGCGTTTAGATCACCTGTCGCACAGTAATTTGCAGATAATAGTCACGTTACCAGAGCTTCCATGCGTGCCGCTCATACTTTGTCCGACAACCTCGCTTATCGGCGGAGCAGTGTCAACATATCGTACATCGTTCGCTTGAATTTTTCATGATCTACAACTCTCCAATCAGAAAAAGATAGTTTCGTTATTGAAACGGAAATGTTCTCAACCTCGTTCATAATTTTTGGATTGAACAACCTTTAAAGAGTGTACCGAATGAACGAACAACGTCAGAAACGCTGGAAGCTCGCGGGAAGAAGTTAACAGGCCGCCAAAAGAGCCTAGTCGTTCAAAAAATCAGTAGTCCGCGCGTAGAAGGCCGGATGGCTCATCTCCATAGAGATCGAATTTTTATTCACGAGCCGGCTGGCTACGTGACGGGAATCAGTTTCGGCGGCCGACGATGACAACCATAAAGATCCAGCTTTCCCGGAGTTACTGTGCCGGATCGCGGACGCGACTAGCAGTCGTCATTAAATCTCGATCGGTCGGAATGACTGGCCGTGATTGCCCCGGTTCGATGCGCGTCTCGATACCTCGAACGTGTTCGTCAGCCACGACAGTTTCATTAAAAGCAAGTCAGTCGCCTGTTCCCCGGGACCATTTTTCATTATGCCATAAATTCCATCAAGCAACATCCTCGATCCCCATAAGACGATCACGCCAAGTGGAATGCCTCAATAATAAGTCAGACAAGTGGAGTGTCTAAATCATAGGTCAGGCAAGTGGAGTGACTGAGTAATAAATCTGGCAAGTGGAATACCTGAATGAAAAGTCAGACAAGTGGACTGTCTAAATCATAAGTCAGGCAAGTGGAGTGACTGGGTAATAAGTCTGGCAAGTGGAATACCTGAATGAAAAGTCAGGCAAATGGACTGTCTAAATCATAGGTCAGGCAAGTGGAGTGACTGGGTAATAAGTCTGGCAAGTGGAATAGCTGAATAAAAAGTTAGACAAGTGGACTGTCTAAATCATAAGTCAGGCAAGTGGAGTGACTGAGTAATAAGTCTGGCAAATAGAATACCTGAATGAAAAGTCAGACAAGTGGACTGTCTAAATCATAAGTCGGGAAAGTGGAGTGACTGAGTAATAAGTCTGACAAGTGGAATACCTGAATAAAAAGTCAGACAAGTGGACTGTCTAAATCATAGGTCAGGCAAGTGGAGTGACTGAGTAATAAGTCTGGCAAGTGGAATACCTGAATAAAAAGGCAGACAAGTGGAGTTTCTCTATAATAAGTATGGCAAGTGGAGTATCTCAATGAAAAGGCAGACAAGTAGAGTGCCTCAATAATAATACAAACAAGTAGAGCATCTCAGCGGTAAGTCAGACCAGTGGATAACCTCAATAAGCATTTCCCGATGCGAAACAAACCAACGAAAAAATTCTAGCAGTTTACAGTGGTTATGCTATCCAGAGCCGGTGGTGGAACTGTTAGTTGGTGGTCTGTTCAGTGTGCAGGATGATTCACGCCGGCAGCGTCCAGCTGTGACGGCAACGATGCTGCAGTCAGCCGAATTCACGTTCGTTCTCTGTGGCGCCTCGCATCCTGCACTTTGGTAAACTGTGCGACTCGAACAAAACGGTTTATCGATTTCCGGCGTTGGCTGCCTTATAATAATTCGGTGCACCTGCGAGGACCGCCATTCCGCGACACTCGTTCGCCTCCCCGGGGATCCTGTCGCAGCAACTGGCGAACGACTTCAAGGACTCGAACTCGATTTTCCGAGTCGATCGACGTTTGTTCTACGGCTTGCGAGTTCCTTCTCCTCGCCTCCCTTCCGCGTCGTGACTACAACTATTCTTTTTGATCTCGTTGTTGTTCCTGTTTCACGTACACCATTGTTTTCCTCTCGATTCGAAATTTTTCGCGAGTGCTCTTCGGGGGATGTTTTAAATCGTGCCTCGTCGTCGTGTGGCCGCGGGCAGAAAATCACGTCGCCGGTCGGTTACGCGCGGCAGCAAAATATGAATTATTACCGCCCCCTCGCAGGCACACCTCCATTGTTTGTCGGATGGCTTAATGCGGTCCGCGATAAATCCCCTCGCCGAGAGCTTAACGATGTAAAGATCACAATAAATTCCAACCGAAAGCGCTGCCCCGGCCGAGAGCTAGTTGGCTCAATTATTTCGTCTTTTCCGTGGGAAAACACTCGACGGAACGGAGTGCCTCTTAAATAACACTTTTCCCCGGTATTGTTATTTATCCCGGTTTAATTCGCGGCCGTGCGCGCTCGCCAATGGTATTGTTTATAAATCACCGGCCGACGCCGAGGGGAATGTAAATTGTGCTGTGCGGCGAAACGCTGCTTACCACTTTAGAAACGCGGCCTCTCAGCGAACTGCCCGCCTGAGAGGTTCTCACGAGTGGCTATTCGCCGAGAGTGGCTTACGAATTTTCTGTCGAGTGGACACGCAGCTTAGGAATTATTTATTCATCCATACGCCGCTTTAAATTTATTTCGAACTAGTCGGTAGCTTCAGAGTCACTTCCCAGTTTATTTCAAAAGGATTTACTTCCAAGTAGATACACAGTTTGAAAATTTCTTTGAAGGTACCTTCGAGCGTATACACAGGTTTATGTTTATTTTTAAATTACCTCCAACCGATTATAAACATTCAGGATTCCATATTCATGGAGTGAATATGCAGCTTAAGAATCTCTCTCGTTAATGGGTCTCGCGTGGGCACGCAGCATAAATTCAGAGCACGTTGTCAGTAGCGTGTCAATATAATGCGCACCCGGTGCCCCAAGAGTTGCAGCGTGTCTCACGGGTTTTCTAGATTAAATCGAAAAGAATAAAAATCATTTTCCCCGTTTCGCTCCAGACGAGAAATGGAATCTTCTTAATCGTCACGGGAACAAAGTAGCCGTTAAGAATTCATTAGAGCCGTTTATTGCCGAGACACAATAGTCGAGAACGAGGCTGGGGAACGGCGCATTGAAATCGAATATCGATTCGGGTAAAACGATACCGCCGCGCCGTGCCGTCTCCAGTTTCCTGTTTCAAGAGGAGGGGGGGTCGATTAAAACAATGTTTAATACCCAGCGAAAGTTCCATATTAATTTCCTGGCATTCAGAAAACCGTCGCTCCATTTTCCTTTCGTTGATTAGACGAGCGTCTGGTTAAACGAACCATCCCTTCTCCCGTTTATTTTTATTAGCCATTTACCCGCGTGTAATCGAGTTACGGGGGTGAGAACCCGCAACTTCGACCGCGCTTTTCTCAATAACCAGACAACGTATTTCGATGAAACAAACTAGAAATGGTAGTCCCACATTGGCTCTATACTGTGGTATTTTATCAAAATTTTTATCTTGCTCCTGATTTTTTTGTTAGATGTTGCAACTGAAACGATCCTTAACGACAAATCATTTCGGTATATATTTACAACAGGTCGACGTACTCCGATTTTGATGAAATTTAAATATGTTATGCAGCAACACATTCTGAACAACTTTTTCCTTCTCCAATATAGGGGGGACGCTTTTAGTTGTCGAGATATTTCAATTTTTCTGTATTGAATTAATACTAATTCATCATCATTTGTAGAATGTTGAGTTTTACAACATATTCACATTTTATCAAAATCGTTGAGGTGGGACCTTTTATGCACAATTAGCGGTTTCCGTTATGAAATTAACATTTAGAAACACTGGGTGTGTGTGTGTGTGGTGTCAGGCCGGCTCCTTCCGCCCCCATGTTTGTCTCTCATCGTGTAGAAATACGAAAAATTCAATACAGAAAAATTGAAATATCTCGAAAACTAAAAGCGTCCCCCCTATATTGGAAAAGGAAAAAGTTGTTCAAAATGTCGAAATCTATAACATATCTAAATTTCATCAAAATTGGAGTACGTGGACCTGTTGTAACTATTTACCATCATTTCTTCTGCCTCTCATGAGTGGACTAAAATTTTGAAAAAAATATATGTGATACACCTAATGTACACTTGTAATCCGCCTTTTGTTTCATCCAAATATCTCGCCTGGTTGCTGAGTAAATCTCTTCTAAAATTCACACCCCTTCGGTCCTTTTGCAAGAGAGAGTTCGAGTATTTTTTAAAAAATATTTGCGGCATTGTTTCTCTATAATCAGGCCTAATGGAGCGTCGGAATCGACGTGGGTACATACTCGATGCTCCGAGAGGTCGTCGAGAAAAAGGGGGAAAAAAGCAATTAACGGTAGGAGAGTCCGTAATCTAAATTGTCGCGGAGTTAAAATCGCGAAACAAACGCGAGCCGGGGCTGGGAGCAGATAAGAGTCGATAAGTATCGTGCAAGGGTAGCCCGATAAAAGGCTACAAAGGGAAGGACTTATATCCCAGGATATCTGACCCAATTTTCCGTCCGCTCGGAACGGGTAAACGATTCTGACGCACGCCAGTCTGCGGCGTTGCCGCGAAATACCGTGAGCATCGCGAATAAACCTCTCGATGAATTTTTCCGCGGAGGAAAGTGAATGCCTTTATGCTTGGCCCGCGCGGAATTCTCGCGGATCCATCTCCCCCGATGAGCAATTTTTAATTTCTATTCCCAACACCCCTCGGCAACTCTGTCTCTCCTCGAGCAGGTCGTTCCGAATATTTCGGAACGATTTTTCGTCACTGCGGAGAACCTCTTATTCTCCGAGAATTTTCCCGCTCGCGGTGTAAAGGAAATGTTACACGGCAGGAATATTTGTTGTCGTCGGGCGGAATGGAAAAATAAATGTCACCGGATACGCGTTAAGTGCAGATGAAAAATTCATGCGGCGTGGCGATTCCATGGGTTCGAATCGGCAATGATGAAGAGGGCAGCCTTTTTCCGAGGCAGCACGCCGCGCGCCGTGGCGTCCGGAAGGGTTGAGGAATTCGACGCAACCCTTCTCCACCTTCTGACAGCTACGATTATGAGGCAGGCCGCAGTTCTAAATTATTCATTCACCTTCTCCACGCCATCCCCTGAGCTATCCGTCCTGCCAGAACTCGGTCAGGAGACGCAGCTGCAACTACCACCACCACGGTCGCCTATCCGACAGCCAGCACCCACACGCCCACCAACCCTAAACCCGCCGAAACCTTCACGAACTTCGCAACACGCTGCTTCCGCCGAGCTAAGTTCCACTTCCGGGAAAATGACATGCCAGAATATTCTACTAAACGCAATCGAAACGGGAGTACGTGTTAAATGGATTCCGTCGGAAAGCTGGTCAACATTCCATGTTGATGCTACGGAAGCCCTACTTCGTGTTGTTGCTGAACGAACTTGTAGGTACACAGTGAGGCAACGCGTGCAGCTACTCGGATGAGACCCCATAAGAATTTCTCGCTTGAAGGTAACTTGAACTGACATAACAGCGTGTGAATCATGGACTACACCCGTGCAGTGCATCTGGAATTGGATATAAACATATGTCGTTCATATAAAAATTTATCTTAGTCTCGTTGCGATTACTAGAACTTAGGCTAAGTTTGGGGTGGTTCTCAGATCGACGAGTGCAAGCATTATTTATAGTCGATTTCAGGGCTCGGTCGGATACTCTCGGGACGTTTGATAGGTTGGCTCAGCGTCGCGGAAATTATCCGCGAATTTCCTGCGAGCGATCGCGAAGGCGTCGAACCGGCTCCGGTCGATGAGATCGATCGGCGCGGCCCGCCAGTAAATCACAAGGAATCCCGGATGGCACGCGCAGGAGGATCCACCTTTTCCCTTTGCCTTCTCCCACCCTCTACGGCGGAGCCCGGAATGAAAGGCAGACGTTCACCCGCGGGAGATTAAAGTCGAGCGAGCGATTCGCAGCAGGAAACTTTCGGTTAGATCCAATCAGTCGGAAAACTTTATTTTCCCCCGGTCGAGACGCCCTCTCTCTCTCTCGCCACGCTCGATGTTGATTCATGACTCGTTCGTGGATCGAGCTCGTTAAACGGCCGTTCAGACGCATTAAATCGATTCGCCGAGTCGATCCGGCCGACTCGAACCGCCCTTAAACCCTTCGCGGTGGAATTTCTTGGCGCCTGTAAGCCACTCCCTCGATTTCGTAACTTCAACGGTTAGCTTTACCGATAGAATATTCTGCAAGGGAGTTTCTCCCATTTTTTTTAAACACCCTGTATAACTGAAATCGATTGAATACTATAAATAATGCTGACCTCTTTTCTTTTTTATACGCACTTTATTGTTCTATTTGTTCATCTCAGTGAGTAATGCGTGTACACAGCGTTGATAAATATCGTAGTGCACTTTTGAAACAGCCTGTAGAGGATGAGCATTTGAATAATTGAAAGAACTCTTGTCTTTTCTGTTTCCGCTCTTCTCGTACAAACTTCTCAGCCAGCAGTGAAGTACTCCGCGCGTGACCCTTCAATTTTGTAACACACTCTACAAAGCGAATTGTTCAAGAATTGAAGTAAACGATCGTCGAATTCACCTCTCGCCTGTGGTTCCCGTCCTATTTCTCCCTTCATAGAAATTGCGCTCCCTTGCGAAGATCCATTATATATCACCCCGTTGAATTTTGAATCACCCTGTACCGAATGAATCCTTTAAGAATTGAAAGAAACCTCCCTTAAACTTTAACGTCCCCTCTGCTTTATTTTCGCCGCTGTTTTATTCGCGTAAACCCCCACTAGACGCCGAGCGTCATTATAAATGGCTCGAAATAATTTTGAAAAGTCTTGTACTAGTAATTCGCTAGACACTTATTTCAATTTCTGTCCTCGTGCAGTTACCCGACTAGAATTTTAGTTAGGCAAGCCGTTAGGACCGCATTAGGCTAGCCTAATTTCGCGTTAGGCCCTGATGGGGCAGCCCCATTGGGCAGGTATGCGGAATGTAACTGAGTGCGTCGTCACTGCCTAATTGGGAAAGCCCTATGCGGGCCACATTAGGAATCCCGCGTTAGGCCCATGTATGGCAATTGTTAGGAATGCCTAATTAGGCATGAACTCGATCATCCCCATTTGAACCACGTATGGCACCTGTTAGGAATGCCTAAGTTAGGCATGCACCACTCTTTCCGCATTAGGCCCACCTATGGCACCTGTTAGGAATGCCTAATTAGGCATGAACCCGATCATCCCCATTTGGACCACGTATGGCACCTGTTAGGAATGCCTAAATTAGGCATACACCACTCTTTCCGCATTAGGCCCATGTATGGCAATTGTTAGGAAAGCCTAATTAGGCGTGAACTCGATCATCCCCATTTGGACCACGTATGGCACCTTTTAGGAATGCCTAAGTTAGGCATACACCACTCTTTCCGCATTAGGCCCATGTATGGCACCTGTTAGGAATGCCTAATTAGGCATGAACCCGATCATCCCCATTTGGACCACGTATGGCACCTGTTAGGAATGCCTAAATTAGGCATACACCACTCTTTCCGCATTAGGCCCATGTATGGCAATTGTTAGGAATGCCTAATTAGGCGTGAACTCGATCATCCCCATTTGGACCACGTATGGCACCTGTTAGGAATGCCTAAGTTAGGCATACACCACTCTTTCCGCATTAGGCCCATGTATGGCAATTGTTAGGATTGCCTAATTAGGCATGAACTCGATCATCCCCATTTGGACCACGTATGGCACCTGTTAGGAATGCCTAAGTTAGGCATACACCACTCTTTCCGCATTAGGCCCATGTATGGCAATTGTTAGGAATGCCTAATTAGGCATGAACTCGATCATCCCCATTTGGACCACGTATGGCACCTGTTAGGAATGCCTAAGTTAGGCATACACCATTCTTTCCGCATTAGGCCCACATTCGTCTTTAGGCATGCCTAACTGAATTTCTAGTCGGGTAGTTGCTTTAAAAAAGATTCCTCTTCGATTTTGCTAGGAATTTCTTAAAATCCAACTCGATTCAAAATGGTCTCAGATTTTGAAAGGCCCTATACAACGTAAATTCTACACAGATCAAAAGTCACGCATCCCAACAGGAACCGGGCCCATTCGAGGAAAAGCAACGCGTACACCCGTGGAAACCGGACTCGACGCGTCAACGAATTCTCTCGCAAACTCGTAAAAAGTGAATTTATAATTTCTACTTATGCAAATTTAGGGGTTGGGACGTGGGAGGGGGACAAATATGCGGCAGTCTATTCACTCTCCCAAAAACGCTGGATACACCGTCGCCTCGAGGCATCGAAGGAGTTAAGTGTCCCGCAGAAGCCCCGCGAGTCTTTTCTAAATGCAAATTTTCTCATTTTTCCGGGCCATCGGTTTCTCGGTATCAATGGGAACCCTTGAATTGCCACTTCTCCCCGGGCTCTGGACCAGGTGTACGGATTGCTCGACGCCCTGCGGGCTGGAACAAAACTTCGCGTCGCTTAATTGCAATCCCAAAGAAGCCATTTAATTAATCCTTTCCGCTGCCTCGTCCGTGGACAATGGGAAACTTCGGCCGCAATCCGTACCCTGAAGCTCGATTCGCAATTATCGAGTGTCTAGGGCTCGATTAACCTTCGCGAGACTTCGCAGTCCTCGGTCTCCAAGAACAAATTTTTGTAACGGCATCTTCTGAATTAATTACAATTTTTTCATTATTTCTAACTGCCGCGAGTCCGGAGGGATTAATTAAGAAAATATATCTCATTTGCGCAGCTGTGTGTAATAAAAATAACAGCAGTGCTTGTTTGAATGTGTTCATCAAATTATATTGAAGATAATTGAAGAGTTATAATAATGCACTTTTTGATAGAGAATGTCATTGTTGCTAAATTAAATCGTAGAACATGCCCCGGGGACAGCACGATAATTTCGCTGTCGGGAAAAAAAAATTGCAGAAGAAACCAGCCCCATCAATTAGGGCTTGGGAGCCACCCCGATGGCAGGATCGATCGGAATCGGCCGTCGGCGACAGGGGGTGAAACAACGGGGGAAGTCGTGTCGCCGGGGTCTAAGGAAAATTTCAGGGACGCGAACGGAATCCAAGAGAGCGTGGAGAACCCGTGGAATTCTGGGCCGGCGTGGTTTTAGCGACTCGAAAATTTATGTTTCGGCGTGGGGCGAGAGGTTTAATGGGTCGCCTGGGAGCGGAACGGCGCAACTTCGGCATTTTTTCGGGCGAGGAATTCCAGTGATGCCGGCACCAACGGAGATAGACCGCGTTTTATTTGTCTCTTCCGGCGCGTTGCGGCCCCCGGAATAGTAGATTCAGATTCATGGTTGTCGCCCCTGAGATCATCCCCCTCGAGTTTGCGTTTGATGCGAAATAATATTTTAGAGTGCTGGCACAACACCTTTTATTCTTGTCGCCGGCGAAAAATTGGTTCTTGCATCTTTAATGTACAGCGGGCCGGCTCGGCCATTAATCAGACAAGTGGAGTGTCGGTTATAGGTCGAACAAGTGGAGTGTCTCAATTATATCTGGGACAAGTGGATTGTCACCGGTAATAAATCAGACAAGTGAATTGTCGCGATCGCAAGTCGAACAAGTGGTGTATCTCGATGGTAAGTTTCGACGAGTACAGTAATAAATCCGACAAGTGGAATGTCTGAATAATAAGACCGACACGGGGTGTAGCTCGGCAATAAGTCGCACAAATGGAGCATCTCGGCTGTAAATCAGACGTGTAACGTGTGTGTCTCAATTAGATCTGAGCGAGGTAGAATGCATCGCTTATGAGTCAGACAAGTACAGTATCTCAATAATATCACGGCCAAGTAGAGTGCATCAGTTATAAGCCAGACAAGCACACTATCTTAATAATAAATCAGACAAGTGGAGTGTCTCAATTATAACTCGGGCAAGTATAGTGACCTAGTTAGAAGTCAGACAAGACTTCCACTGTAAATCATACCTGTCTGACCAGTGGCTGACCTAGGCTACTTGTACGAATAGTGATCGAGCTGCTCCACTATATCTAACTAGAAATCTTCACTGGACTTTTTCACTTGCCTGATATATAAATCCTCTCGTTCACTGACCTAGCCGTTGGAAAAAATCTCGTCTCTCCGGTTTCCCAGCGAGCTACCGAAAAATCTCTGGGGTGAACGGAAACGTTTGACGCGAATAGTTGTAAACCCACGACCGTACCGCCGCACACGCGTGCTTTGGGCCGGGTGTGAACACGGGTTAAACATGTTTGCCGAGCTCCCATAGGCCCGATTACAGTCGGCACGCAAAGAGAGAACAGACAGACAGACAGACAGACGATCGTGGGGATGCAATACGACTTTGCGCGATTAATTCGGGCTGCGGTTCCGTCGGGTCTCGTTACAGCTCGAGCGCGCGGCCACTTCCGCTCGGTTACCATGCCAGAGATATCGAATCCTGTCGCATCCGGTGATCGCCGTGGATTCTCGCTCGCCCATGTGTAACCCAGGAAATTCCCGGCGCCGATTAGCCAGAGGGGCTTGATCGAGCAAAATTTCCCTGACGAAAAGTAATTTGCGTGCGTCGTCGTGCCGGCTCATTGAAATTCGATCCGATTTCCGGCCGAGCCTCGCGTTTTTCCTCTCATTAGAAAATTGGGAAAATTGAATTCGCCGTGGTCAAAGAGTTATCGATTTATCGATGGTCAGACTGTCCTTCCACCGTGACGAATTCCGGTGAAAACTCGGACAAGTGGAGCGTCTCTCGATAATAAGTCGGACAAGGGAATCGTATCAATGAAAAGTCAGACAAGCAACGTATCTCGACGATAAGTAGAACATCTTCGGAGACGTGACGGTCCAGCAGATTTGTTCTTCATTAGAGAATTGAAAAATCGAATTCGCCGCAATCGTTTTAGAGTATATCGTCCCGTATCAGCGGTCGAACTGTTCGCGCTGGAAAGTTCGTTCGTTGAAGCACCACGATACCGCGTCGACTATCCGGAGATAAAATCTGGATCTCTACAGCAGCGGGTTTAGAGTGGTTTCTCGATAAATCCTCGAGGAAAGATTCACGCTTCCTCGGGATTCAGATCCGAGGATCCGGAAGCCGAACTTTCCCAAGAGTTCCCAGGGAATATGATCGCGCGCGCTGCTAGGGACAATACGCATTCAAGCCACCGTTTCTATGCCGGTGTCGATCAGTTAACAGGTCCTTTTGGCCCGCCTTTAGCTGGAAAAGTCTGACAGTTCGCGGTTACGAGCAAGAGGACCTCGGTCAGTTGTGGAATTTATCGTGGCATCAACTTTCCTGCGGGCTTCTTGCTTCGCAAACTCTTGGTATCTACCGGGTGTCCCGTTATACCGTATCTTGACACAATTATTAACATAATTATCTAAAAAAAACAATATTTTGACAATTTTTCCATTTAGATCATTTATCAAGTTTGACTGAGTTTTGCAATTTCTTTCTCAACGAGAAATCTAATTAATTTCTTCTTTCCACGACAATGCCAGCCGAGCAAAATGCAATCAAGTGAAGGACAATGAACACGTTCCAGTGCGAAAGTGTTCGCGCACAGCCGTGGCTCGATTTATTCACAATGAAACCTGCTGGTAATCGAGATTGAAACGCGATACCGACTTCGGGGTCGTGCAGTTTCACTTTTGTGTCTCGGCTAAGGGCAGTATTCTTTAAACGGGAGTTTCTTTACTGGCTGACGCGGCTCTCGGGGCGCGCGAGAGGGCTGCTCTCCCGTAATTTATCCCCGGTAATTTATCTACCTTTCGACTCGACTTTCAGCCGGGGACATCATTCTTCGTCGACGGGGAATGAAATCGCGTGGGTGTCAACCGTCTCGAGCGGCCGGGGGTACCATCTCCGCCGCGCGGGAATCCAAACTTCGGATGTGTAGTTCCTTCAGTCGCAGCCGGGTCACCGAATATTGCTAAGCTACATAAATAATGGTGCCACTGTAAGGAAAGTTTCGCGAGGGTTTCCTCGAACGTTGACCCAGACGAAACTCAACTTTGGACTCGAGAGAGACTCGCCACGGAGTGGAGTGCAGTCGGTCTTCGCTGTGGACTGTCAAGTCAAAAAACTAATTTATTGCTTCTAGTCATGTGGTCGAGGTCTTTGGAATTTGGTGTGGTATTCTAGAGACACTTCCGTGAGTCTCGCATTTCGGTGCGTCTCGACAGCCTGGCTGGACCTAAGTGAAAGCCAGTTAAAAATTTAAATGAATTTGTAGCGGTCAGCTGCAAAAAATAAAGTTACATCTGCTGTGCAAATGCTGGAGAGGTTTTACGACTCGTGCAACAATAGAAGCTATTTTGGAGGAAACTGTCAGGCAGGGTCATTAAGACATCTGCTAGGGTGGACGGTAGTTTTTTTTTTATTAGCAGCAGTCTCAACAGCCTTGCGAAGAGTCGTAAAACCCCGAATTTCTACAAGGTCCGAGTCGATGGTACGGGAATCCCGCGAAAGCGCAAAGGACCATCCTGGAAATTCCGCTACAAGTCCAAACTCGTGCAACTTCACTCTCGTGAATTTTCCCCTTCTTGGGAAACGTTCACGAGGGTGGGGGTAAACTGAACGTCTCGGTTTTAGTAACACTAGGAAGACAGTCTTTTCCTAGCCAGCGACATTGACAGTCCTCTCTTTAATAAAGTATATCAAGTCGTATATCTCACTCACTCCTAGAACATTAACACTTCCTACAAATTCAAACCTCCTGATTTAAAAGACTGATAAGCGGCAAAGAGCAAACACGATTGTTCAACGCGAACGGTTGCGGCTGCGTATAGTTCCTACGAGTTATGAAAGTATAATATTGTTTGTGCAAGAGCGCGGTACGCGATGCACCAGCTAGCGAGACGGTTGCTTTGAAAATATGTAAACAATTTTTAAACGCTGCATGATCCCGGCAGCTCCTCGGTGCTCGCTGAAATTCCGCGTTACAGCTCTTCGAGCCGGAGGAGGTCTATAGCGACGAGAGAGAGAGATAGAGAGATAGCGAGAGAATGGCGGGAATTTGACGTTCCAGCTGCGTTGCGAACAATCGTTCTCATTCGGCCCGACTTGCCCGAAATTAGGGGAATTCCAAACAAAGACCACCCCGCCCCCGAGGGGCCGCCCTCGGTATCCGAAATTCCGCTCCGACCCTCTCTCTCGGTTTGCGCTGTTGGGATCGCTACTGCGTCGCATCCTCTTTCCCACGCGCCCGGTTTTCCAAACACAATATTTCATTCGGCGAGTTTTCCAATTCGCAGGGGCCGTCGAGAGTGTGTCGGTATCGGCCGCGTCGCGCCGACGAGAAAATTCCAATTACACGCGACTCCGGTGTTCCTGACTGCCGGCTAAATGAATTTCATCTCCGTGCAATTGGATATTAATCGAGATTCTTTCAGCCGGGCTTAATCCGTCCGCCGCTCCTTCGAATTTTCGATTCGCCACGCTCTCGTGTCCCTGGCAATAATCCTCTTATTTATTTATTAAAACGAACTGGCGCGGTCCCGATTTAATATTCCACTAGCACCCGTTCTCCCGAAAACCGCTATAGGATCGCTTCAAAATAATCTACGAGAACTGGTTCAATTTATTTTAAGTGGAACACGTGTCGCGTTGGTCAGACTCACGACGTAAATTAAATATTGCCGTGACGAGAAGAGCATATCGATTTTGTCCAGAACAAGTGGAACAGGTCAGTCATTGACAAACAAGTTGACAGTCAGACAGGTGAAAGGAATGCATGTTTGGTCAGACAAGTGAAAGAAATGTACGTCTGGTCAGGCTAGTGAAAGAAATGTACTTCTGGTCAGACAAGTGAAAGAAATGCACGTCTGGTCAGACTAGTAAAAGAAATACACGTCTGGTCAGACTAGTAAAAGAAATACACGTCTGGTCAGACAAGTGAAAGAAATGCACGTCTGGTCAGACTAGTAAAAGAAATACACGTCTGGTCAGACAAGTGAAAGAAATGCACGTCTGGTCAGACAAGTGAAAGAAATGCACGTCTGGTCAGACAAGTAGAGAAACTCGACGATTGGTCGGAAAAGTAGCGAAGCACCAGCATTAGTCAGACAAGTATCGAAGATCGGATACTGGTCAGACAAGTGAACTAGATCGACCGCAGGCCCGCCAACAGAATTAACTGGTCAGACGAGTGCGCAGTAATGTACACGGTGAGTTAGCATTTAAGCTGCGTCTCCACTCGGTCCGACGGCCTAGAATGAATTAGGTTAACGAATTTTCCGAGGACACTTACGAAGTCGACAGCACCAGCAGAATGGTAAACGTTGCACGGTTTTTCCAGGCGGATGGTTGATGGTACCGAGGTATATTTAAATGCGACATGGCAAGAGCAATACGGCATTCGACGGTAACGAGGAAGAACTTTCGGAAAGTTCCCTAATCGCAACAGTCGCGGATAGGTACCCTGCTACTCTAATTGACCGAGAAACAGTCCGAGCATTCTACTGGTCACTGCTCGACGAGCATCGTCGCGGAACGAACAGCGTCCCAGCTGAAATGGAATTGTCTTTATAGTCGTGGTTCCAGTTAAACACGAATTCGCAAACAACGTCTCTGTTGTCGTTGGAACTTTCTATGTCTGATGAATCCCGGGGTAGAGACAGAGAGAGAAAGAGAGAGCTGTTTTGGTCTCGACGGAAAATTTAAATACTTGCCGACCGACCGTGCCTTTAAGCATGGTATTGCTTTTTAACGTGAATAGAAAATTGAGGACTCGGTTTCGAATTGGTCGGGTGGGAAAAGACGTCGGGACGAGATCAAAGGTGTGTTCCTGGGCGTCGAATCCGCGTAATCCGGTTTCGCGGCGACCTCATTGGTGATTGTTTGCACCGCAGTGACGCAATGTTTGAGAACGATGTAGATAGACGGAGTGGCAAACTGTTTACATTAATTTGCAGCGGTGTGTGTCGGGGCACGTATCGCGGGGCGGATGGGAGAGGCACGAACGAGAACGGACGAGCGCGTACGACGTAACCGGTCGGGAGGAACGTTCATTGAAGTGTTATTAGGAAAGTTTCGACGATCGTGCGAGGCCGGAAATTCCGGCGACTAGATAGAAACTTGGCCCGTTGGTCTTAAGGAAACTTAACTGTCGCACACACACGCCTTTCTCTGATCGGACCAATTCGAATAATCGGCTCCAGAAAATAAAACCCGAGAGCCGTCCGTTCGCCTCGAGATTCACGATGGCTCGATTGTTTTCGCTCCTCTCGAGCGGAAAACGATTCCTCCGTAGCGACTTTGTTATGGCTGTTCTACTTGTCTGACTAGTTAGAGCTGCTTGTTCTACTTGTTTGATTAATCGTTCAGCTGTACCACTTGCCTGAGTAATAACGGCCCGTTCTACTTGCCTAATTAGCTACATCGATATTGCGTTTGCCTGGCTAATCACCGGGCTGTACTACTTGTCTGGGAACCGACTGGGTTGTTCTACTTCTCCGACGAGTGATTGATGCGTTCTGTTTGTCTGGCTGAACAACCTGCTCGAGGAATGATTAAATTATCCACTTAGTCTGACCAGTCCCAATGCCGTTCCACTTGTCTGACAAGCGACAGACTTGTACTACTTGTGCGACCAGTGCGTAGGCTGTTCTACTTGTTTGATATATGGCCGAGCTATACTACTTGTCCACTTAGTGGTTGATCTTCTCCACTTGTCTGACTGATAACCTGGTGGACCACTTGCCTGATTAATGAAGGAGATATCACATTCATAAATATATTTCAACCATTGTTCTGAAGTAGACTGCGTCACGGACCAGACAGGGGTTCCCGTAAACGATTGTGGTGGCTGACGTGGATGATGACAATGGTTCCATAGAATTATGGAAATTGATGGACCCGCTCGACCATTTCGCGCATCAAGCTCGAACCCGGGGAAGTTTCGGACTCTTGGTCGGTTCACGACGATATCCGGTGTCGAGGTAAGCACACGGTGGTTCGCCACAGTGCTAAAAGTTGCCGTCGCTGGCTTAGCTAGACAAATAGGTGCGCCGTGGAACCACTGAAAGTCCGCTCGCCGCGCTTTGAACGCGATTGCAATTAATGTTGCCGCTCTAGACGGGCGCGGGACACCCGATAACGTAACTCGGTACACTTCTGGGAACCGGGCAGAATAGCGTGTCAGATTTACGGGAACATTTCGTGTACGGTGACGCAATTATCCCCGGGAATATTCTTGGAAGAATTCCGCTCTCTTCGGGGAACATCGACCGGCCCTGTGTACAGGATATTTCATTTATTATATTACAGCGAAGAGAGAGAGAGAGAGAGAGAGAGCGAGAGGCGAGGGAAATTGTTCGACTTGACGGGAAGAAATTCTCGATTTTAGAATTTAATTATGCCCCTCTTTCTCTTTCTCTCTCTTCTTTTACATTATGAATTTATTCAAGAGAAACGACCACGCCCCCTGTCACGATGAACTGTTCAAGAACAGCATTCATGAAAATGATAGCCATTAGATTTTACATTATTATTTCTAAAAATTTTGTCAACGCAGCGAGCGAACAAATTATTATAACAAAATAGAAAGACGTTCTTCAACTTCTTACTTAGTAACAATTATTTTCCAGAAGCTAACGACACAGTCAGTTAAAATACATTTGAAGTACCCCTCTACCTAATTGAATGACAACCAGGAAAAATTGAAACACGCGATTAAATAATTTTTATGAACGAAACTACTCACCCCCGAGCATCAAGGGTTGGTTTCCCATTGTTCTGAGGGATTGTGGAAGGTCTTGAAAAAAGGACGATCGGTGGAGGATACCGTGGAGCGTTCGCAAATTGAGTTCCTTCGCATTGAAGCCCGCCGGGTCCACGAGACGGGCTCCGCGGGGTGAGTTATTTATTTCCGCAGATGTCGACCCCCTTCGCGAGGGTGGTAAATCGTAATTGTTCGTCGGCTTAAGCCCCCGCCACAATTTATTATTCGACTGCTTGAATAATAAACCGGGTCCGTCTGGAAATTTCCTGCGCGCCCTTCGCACAATTATTCCCGCCGGGGGTGGCAGCCCCATCCTCGGCATTGCTCGCAACAATACAGACAAAATTCATGGAAAACGGTGGCTCGCGGAGGCCTGTGCTCGTAGTAACCTCGCCGAGATTTTGATGAAAGCTCGCTGCGCGCACCCTTTATCCGACGTTCCGTCGCTTGGGGGTGGGAAAACGGTGGTTTGCGTCGTTCAACGCGAATCCAATCTGCGCGTCCCGCCTGCTGCATCGTCTCCCGAAGAAAATGTACCGCTCAGCCCGCTGAAGAAAATCTGTAGCCCGACCGAGGGCGGTAATGGAACACAATATCGCTTCCTGAGAATTTTTAACTTTCCCCGTAGGGTTGGTTTAATTTGATTAAATCGAGAGGACTCCTGAAACCCGGCAAATTTTGTGGATCCGGCGATGACGGAAATAGTAGAGGCAGAAGTTTACATTATTTGCAGCGAGGGGGTAAGGATTAATAAAAGTGCTGTGTTTCGCATGTTTTCTTTCCGACAAGTTATCCTCGAGCCCAGACGATGTTTCCGAGGGATGGGAAAGTAGGTCAGCCTGCTCCTCCCGTGTTTGATAAGCTTAGAGTCGTCACAGCGGGGAAAGGGACCGTCCAATATGTTCCCAGTTTCTTTTGATCCATCGTTTCTCCACATCTCTTTTTCATAGATCAAGGAGATCCCGTGGAATTAATTGGTCGTCGAAAGAAACGAAGATCCGCTTCAATCAGGATTTATACGTTTCCGAGAAGTTGAAGGTTCGTTGTTGCCCCGACAGATCCAGAAATTTCTTTTCACGGCGGGAAGATCGATGGGGGAACGACTGCCGAGTCCCAAGTCAATATTAGGACCAGAGGAACTCGGCCGTCATGGCGTGGATGACATTTCAGCGGACCATTAAAGTTCCCCGAGGTGTGATTAAGGCCTTAAGTCCACAAAGTTTGCGAGCGCAATTTCCGGCGGCTTCGAGCCTCCACACCCGTGTCCGACGTGGCTCGTTTTATTCCACCGAATCAGAGGACTTGGCGAAAGTATCGGCAAATCATGATCGAGCTGGTTAGAGTACGAATCTCGGGGCAAACACACGCTCCCGATAAGTAATATTGGATTGGTGTTCGGTACAACTTCGGCTCTGCTCGGAAATTTCTACCTTGCGCAACTCCGATGTCTCTTGGAAGCCATTTGAAATCCTACGGAACTGCACAGTTTCCTAACGCCCTCTCATTTTAGCGTTGACATGTGAAAGACGCAGGGCGAATCTACATAATATGGTTTCTTGAGTCCATACTCGGACCTCCACTCAATTTATTGTGCATATTCGACTGAATGGGTCGTCAGACTCAACCTGAGCCCAATGTACAGCTCACACTAAATCTACTTAAGACTTACTGTCCGTCGTTAATAATCATTAGCAGTTCATGCGACGTTAAATAAATAAAAAAAAAATACTGACTGTAAGGCCCTTCGTGTACCGCTTGCTAGCAATGTACTGCTCAGACCTAGTTCAGCCTCGTTACGAATTCCCCTCAGCTTTCACCTGATCATTAATCCGAAATTGCATCGTACAGATCTATTATTTTCGCTGGTTTCTAACGTGTACGTAATACGCATTTCTGAGAGCTAACTAGGGCTCGAAAGAAATCCATTATGGTATGTTTGACGCCACGTCGCGGAGCTCGGAATCCGGCATTAAACTAGCTCCGGGAATCAACGGGCACGTATTTACGTAGCACGGCATAAAGCAAGTCGCGATCGCGCAACACGACGCCGCCGCAGGACTCGTAAAGTTAGCGTGCTCATGAAAAGCGAAATACGTTTTGTTTCAGTTGGCATTCGACCGGTGCAATATGCATGCACCGCGCGCGTCACGTGGACGGTTTATTCCGAGCTTTCTTACTACGACGACGATGACGACGCTCGTTCCGCCGCGATCCGTTGCCGGCTGCGACGGGGGGTCGACGTTATTTCCTTCAACGTCGAGACGGACGCGAATTCTAACGGGACGATATTAACGACAGAAAGATTTATAAGATGTAGTCGCGATGCTTCTTCATTTCTACCCTCTTCTTCTTATCTCTCTCCGACCGATACAAAATTCATGGTTCGTTCCTGGATTCCCGTCGACAGCGACGATATTGTCAAACTCGCTGATGCGCTCGACAAAAACAATTCCCCGTTCTCAAAAGAGAACTGAGTCCAGAGATCGGAGAATAAAAACCAGTGTAAAATAGTTCTTCGGTCGGACAATAGACCGGTGGCCAATCTCCTTCAATGATTTCCCTCGGATTTTTCCACCGTCAAAGATCAGCTACGACGAGAGAGAAAGAATGAGAAGGAGACACGAGGGAGAGGGCTGCCAGCCGCGCGAAAGGTGTCTCATTAATGCGAGTTGCGACCACTCGGCAAGCCACAAGTGTTTGAGTTCGTCCCGGCCTCGGAGCGGCTTTACGAGCACAGCCCCGTAATGTCGTGTCCCTGTCCGTGGTCTGCCGCGGCCACTTCTCTTTCGTAAGCCTTCCTTTATCTCCCCGTTCGATCGACCGTCGCCCTTAAACCCAACTCCCTCCCCCCCCTCCGGTCCCATCCCTCTCCTTAGGGACGGGAATCGACGTGCCCTCGTTCCCGTTTGACCTGGCCCATCGAAATTTACCTCTATCGTCTTCGGATCGTTACTTTCGCCCCCTCCGCTCAATCAGCCGGGTAAAAGTTCGCTATCTTGATATTCCGCGGGAGCACCCCCGGGTCCCAGGGTTTCTTTTAATATCACCCCCGTCGCCGGTTCGCAGACCCTTCGTGTCTTCGACCGCCCTACCGGAAACTTCGTATTCGGATAAAGAAGTTATGTTTGTTCGACGACCCTCTCGGACCCTCTCGAGCTGCCACGTGGAAAAATACAGGGCTGGTTTCACGGTGGTGGGGGCGGGTTTCCAACGTCTGGGAGCGCACACGAGATCGCCAGGCCGGCCAACAAGTTGCCAGCACCGAATCGATAGACACCACCGGCGACTCGTCTAACCTGCCGAGCTCCTCCTTTTTTTCAACCCTTTCCACTCACGGCCGTCACCCTCTCGATCTCTCTCTCTCTTACTCTCTTGACCCTCTCCTGCTGTCTCCGGTTTCCTGCGACTCGTCGTCTTCTACACTTTCTCCTCGGCCACCCTCGACCCTTCACTTTGTTCCACCCTCGTCACTCTTCCTCGATCTCCACCACCACCTTCCTCGTAATGCTTTCCACCCCTCTCTGCCTTGCTTGTCCGGCGCCCCTCACCCCCTGCCTTCTACCATTTCCGTCGTTTCTACTCTGTTACTTCAGGCCACGAGACACGTCACAGACCTAACCCACAGTCTCGAGGAATCTCGAATATCCTCCGGGAACCGGCGGTAATTGAGTTCTTTCGCAGCCCCACCATTCCCTCGCGCTCTCCCTGTCCCTGCATCCGAAAGCACGCCCACACCAGCTGGCGAAAACTCCGCGTCAACCGTCCCTCGGACGGCTTATTGGCTCTCCGAACGACAAGAGCTCGCTGCGAGTTCGTATTCTTGCGCGGCGGCACCTTGTCGCGGCAACCGCCGACTCGTACCACTGAATTTGACGGTTTCGTCGGCTGAGACGTTGACTCGCGCTACTGAGCTTCCCGTGCTGCGGTAAGGAAGCTGTTACTACTCGGAAGTTGGTAGGTGTTGGAATATCTGGCTGCAAAAATAAGCTGAGTGTCGAAGGATACTGACAGGGTCTTTGTTTACTTTAAAGGCCCTCGGGTCAGGAACCGAAGGCCTTCGAGTCTTCTTTCTGAAGAAGGCCTGAGTAATAAAAACTATGGGCACTTCTATATTTAGCTTTCCTCGAATGGACCCAAATAGGGGATGTTTTACCCTCAAGACTTTCTTCTTTTTCCTCACTTAAGTTCTGGCTTACGAACCGTGCAGACGTCTTCCGAGTTTTCTTCCGTTCTCGTTTTAAATAAAAGGAACAGCATAAACTTCTCGTGGGTCATTTATTATTATAAATACCCATTTCCATTAGTAGGTCTTTCAGTAAGTACTACTGGAATGGTTGAGTTGTACTACTGAAGCCATTGTCTTGTTCCACTGAATCTGGTGACGTGTACTACTGTATCTGGCGACGTGTACTAGCGAAAACGTTGACTTGTACTACTAAAATTTCCAGCTCGAGCGTACGCAACAACGTTCAGAGATTCCCACGCCATTTACACAAGCCGGACAGGCCATGAATGAAGTTATAACGTTGTAACAAGAAAGGAAGTAATATTTCTTGTCGTGTAAACGCTACCACGTCGGCCGTCGATTCAAAGGCAGCCAATTTCTACGGGGGAAATTCATATTTCACTGGGGATGACGCGGGCGGTATGTGGGAAGAGGCGAGGGTACAGGGATTTTCGGCAAAATATTTACAATGTAAATAGCCCGACAGGTTGCTGGTATCGGTTCGACAGGAAATCCTTTGTACAGCGGAGGGTGCGCGCCCGGAGGGGGTGGCTCGGGTGGGAAACACCCCCTTCGCTCGATCTGAAAGTTGCTTTTACCGGAGGCGAGCTTTTTGCATATCGCCGGAGCACAGGGTTTCGGTGTGCAACACGCGTGAACGATGCGGGGTGGAGAGAATCGGTCCGCACGGTGATAAGGATGATTTATTCGACGCCGTTACTACTTGCTAATTTTTATTCACGGACTTGCACAAACCCGACTCCGAGGGTTTGCTTCGATTTTTTTCCACCTCCACTTTGACGACCGCGATTCTTTTGTTACCTATTTCGTCCCTCTGACCTTCGTCTTTTCTTTCCAGGAACCTACTTCATCCTGTACGACTTCATCGACTTCTTCGAGAAGGATCAGGCGAGCTACCTGGAGCGAGACAAGTTTCTCGGCATCATCAACACCATCTTCAAGAACATGTCCCAGATCGAACGGGACGCGATCACCTTCCAAGTGAGTCCTGATACCCTCTAAAACCTCGATCACTATTTTTATCAATGTAGGTCGCGTCATCCGTTGATTTCCACTACTGAACATCGATTTCCACTGCTCAGTCCATTCGCCTGAACTACTCATGCCGTGAACCTATCCAATCGGCTGATTTATACTACTGCATCAGTTGACTCGTACTACCGATTCCATTCAGTTGTATCGCTGAATACGTTCACCTACACTACCCGATATATTGATTCGCGCCATTTTCGGATACGAGGTCGGAGAACTTTCGGTGCTCAATTCGAAAAGACAGAGGAAGAGCGTAGAATTTCTATAAGGTCGAAATAATTTTTCATTCGCGTCAGGTGACTAGAGATCATCCCTGGCAGTTGAGCAATTGTAGGAACGCCGCGCCTCGCGTGTCACCGGTGAATTTGCTCGCACGGCCGCCCAAAGTGCTACAGTTTGTCACTCCGCTCTCAGAAACGAGCTCAGACAGTCGATATTCCGCTCACGTTGCCCTGAGACACATCCACCGCCGGATGAGTAGTATAAGACGCACGCTGCAGTAGTAATGGACCGCGCAGAGTCAGACCAAGTCGTAGCTCGCGAGACAGTGGTAATGGAAGTCAAGAGTCAGACACGGAACTCGAGTATTCCGTTCGCGTTATTACATTGGGCCCTAGGATTTTCCTAATGGCGAACTTTCGTCGAATCGAGTTCTCCAGCAATTTAAAAAAAAAGAAATCTCCTCACGATGCTCTGTAAATTGTTTCACAAGGAGTGACCTGTTTCTCTCGGAAACTTTCGTAACGACATTTTTAAGATCTCGGATGCGCCCATTAAATCTCGATGAAAATTTTTGATATTCGAATCACTGTAACACGGCGCTGAGAAATTGTCGGCCAGTGTACCTTCGCTTATCCTGAAGGGTAAAACTTTCGTTTTGCCGTGCACGAAGTACTTTTGCCTATAAGAATGTTTGCATTGAACGGCGAGAGAATAAGTAAAGACAGTCGATTTCAGACGATTATCCAAATTCAAGCGTTTCTGTGGAACTCCCAAAATTTTTTTCGGGACTCAAATCACTGAGGATTCGAAGAGTGAAGTGTGTACTTTCCAACGACGCCAGAAAAATTAATGTGCGATTTTTTGTCACCGTTTTAGAGTACTGTGAACGAGGTCTAGTGTTTACCGTATCCTGAATTTTTTGTGAATTCTAATGTTTTGTGGTGATGTAAAGAGGGCTGGAGTTTTCAACCCTGAAAAATGCAGTCTACGAATGCCATTGTTCCCCGGTGAATGATCCACTCCGAAAGACGAGTCAGCCCCTCAGACTAGATTTTCCGCTCGCGCAGGAACGAACCCACTTACCCTCGTGCGGGGGTGGGGTATCACGGGTGAGGTATCAAGGGTGTATCGCGAGGGGATGAAGAATATTGGCAAGATTCGTAGAGTAAATATGTTAGGTCATTTTGGGGCTCGAGGTAGGGCCGAGGCAATTTCGTCTCAGGGCTTCGGGTAAAAGTCACCCCCACGGCCCCTTTACCAGCGTTAATACTGGAGGGAGAATGGCAGCCTGCGATGGCCGGGAAACACGTCAGAGCCTCCGATGGTGGTGCATACATGTGCAGCTCGCCCACCCCCAAACGGCACTTTAAAGTGGTCCTCTTCGTTTTCATGAAACGAAGTTTCCCTCGAAATTCCCTATAAAACACTTTCAACCCCGTCGTTGGTAAAATTGAACAGTTTTTCGAAGCGAAAGGGTCTCGCAGGACAATGCCTCTCCTGGGGGAGCAAGGGGGGCAGAGACACTCTTCCGAAAAACGTAGCTGGCCATCCCGCGAAAATTAAGTTACCACCACCCTCGGATCAACCCCTTGATCTTCGCCCTTTGACGAGCAACGTCGACGCGGTTGAGGAGAACTGGAAACCATCGGATGGGTGAATAAAATTTTTAATCGCGCATTGTCACTGATTTCCCGCGCTGGTGTTGGGGTGGGCCACCCCCGGGGAAATTTCAAAACGGTAAACGGTGCGGCGCAACCGGTCCACTGGGCACCGTAAATATCTCGCTGCGGGATTATTCGGTATTTCAATTGCGCACCCTGAAACCAATTCACCCTCTGAGATTCCGTTAACAACCCGTTACAATAGCACTAACTACTCGAAAGGGGACAACATCTATACTACGTTCCAAGTACGATGTGATTGTTAATAAAATATTAAAGGGGAACATTCTACAGGGAGTTCCATAAATCCATCAAAATGCTATACACGCGATTCCCGATCGAATCGAAAGTTGTTGAAAGCGAGGGCTACGTCAACAAGCAAAATCGGATCACGGGAATCAACAGTTCCAGGTCAGGTGAGGGCAGCGTCGTTAATTCCAGTTCCGAGGGTTCCGCTGTTATCCACGTCAGCGATTGAAAACGGGGGTAGCGGACGTGCGGGGGCGTGTTCGATCGCGATAAGAACCGGTGGCCGGTTTTCCAGTGTCAGGGGAAAAAGGGAGGCTTTTCCACAGGTGGCAGGCGAGAGCCGGCCTGGCCGCGGCGAAGATAAAAGGGAACGACGAAAATTGATTTCCGACAAGGTAGCCGCATTTACATAGATCCCCTCGCCCCTTCAACCCCCAGGACCACCCGCCCGGCACCCCTTCACGAGGGTACCGTGTTCTCGGTGCATCCGAGCACGATTTCCATCCCCTCGGGACCGACTTTTGTCGGACGCTTTCGAGTGCACCGATGCACCAAAAACTCTCTGAGACAGTCGTCGCCGACGGAATTTCGTTCAACGACAAACCTCGTTGCGTCGCGCACCACCCGGAATCGCTCGCCTCGACGCCTCCAAGAACGTTTCCTCTCGCGAACTCGCGAGACACGCTCGGGGAAAATCGATTTGCATTGTTCGCCCCGCGTAACTTCCCATTTATTTGTTCGGTCAGTGTACTTTCCAACTGATACCTCACCGGGCGACAGGAAACGAGTTCACCCATGCGTCGACCCCCCCGAGAATCGCCAGCTTGTAACTAGAATGCGGATCTTCGCTCTAGTTCCGTTTTCTCGCGAACTGTTTCCAGAAAAATGACAACGAAAACTCTATATTCTGTGTGGCAGAAAAAAACTTTTTAATGGTTGGTCGTTTTCACTTTCTCACTCACTTCCAAACATTTTTTTCGAGATACAATACTTCCGACTGTCTCGTACGAAATTACAGTAGGTCAGACGTCACCGATTCTTCGTGGACGTGTCAGTGTATTATTATAAGTAATACCGGAAAAGAGTGCTGTGCCGTGCAGACTGCGGGAAAATCGAAGAAGGAAAGAGTTCACCCTCGGGAATGGTTTCCCACGAGGGGCGGCCAGGGTCGAGGGTCGAGGGTTGAAAGTCGAGGGTAGAGGGTCGGTCGGAAGTCACCCCGCCCCCTCGAACAAACAGAGGTTGTAACCACGCGAGAGGGTCGCGTCCAGGACAGGGAGGAGGTCGTTGATAATCAATATCGTTGTGTACACGGTTAATGCCGCCTCAAAGACACCCCCGGTTCGACAGGGAGGTGGCCGCTAATTATTTTCCCATCGGTGACACGACACGGCAAAGTCGGAGATCAGTCTGTGGAAATAATCAGTCCGGTGGTGGGAGGGATTGGCAACGGTGTCCATTTAATTAACAAACACCGGAAGGGGTGGCTGGAAGTGAATTGGATAATTACCCCGTCAGAATTCGAAAATTCATCCCGAAATGGTATCTCCGCTTAAAAAGCATCTCGAAAACGTTCTCGAATCATTTCTTCTAGCGTAACAAAATTTCGCCTGCTCCCGTAGGGGTGAAATTCCGCTTTGCTAACACCCTGCTCTGCAAATAGGGGTGGGTCAAGGACTTTGGCAGCTGCTCGCTCATTCCGACGCAAATTTCATGAGCGTTTCACCCCTGTTCTACTCCGTTCGCGTATTTCGATACTCGTGTCCCCACTTTTCAGGGGTTGGAAAATATATTTTCGAGTGGAATATGGGTCAAACATTTTGATACTTTGTCGAGCCGCTCGTTTGTCCTCTCGTCGATTTTAATGATGACGAGTTTAAAGCTTCAGCGATTCGAATGCGTGTAACCTGCCTGGTACCGCCCGAGCTCTTTGAAAATACTCCGGTTTCATCCCCCCCCCCCACGATCGAAACGTCAGGTTTCGGGCATTCGTTCAGCAAGGAATTCCGGTCGATCATGCATATTCAAATATTTGTCTTGGCGTGCTCGGTAAATACAGGATCCGTGGAAATGACGTTTCCAATGTCGCGGAGAAAATCGGATGCAGCCCGCGTAAATATGGATGCACGGTTACTTGCAGGGGGATGCAACCGGCCGGCTCCCCCTGCTGTCCCCGTCCGACGCAACCCCCTTCCGCGAGGTCACACAACAGGCATGAATATTCAGCCGTTCATTACTTCAAATCCCCGGGAAACGAACCCTTCGATCAAAGGGGTGGAAATGGGTCACGTGACAGGCCGATGCATCTCTTTGTCACCGGGGCTTGCTAATCACCCCGACGAAGATGCATCGAGTCCCAAGATTCACATTCCATAACAGGAACAACGAAAAATCGACCCGATCAACACCAATGTCTGACTAATGCTCGACCTTGCTACATGCACCTTCTAATTTTGTTAATATTCATCCGGCTACTGTATCGCACGTCTATGAAATAATTCAGGAGACAGACATAGACATCATCGATTAAACCGTAAGTACCAACATCAAGCATTAATCGGACAGGTTAAACGAAAGTCCTGTAAAATATTTTATTCAATCCTTGCTGTTCAGTTTTTCATGCAGAACCGTCTCCACTGTAGAGAATAATTTACTATTTTCCAGTTTACAAATTTGAAGATGTATCCCCTGAAGGACAATGAGTTTAGAATGCGTGGTAAGGGGATGATTCTGAAGTTTCCGAGAAAGGGGAACGGTTTCATGACAGCACTAGTCAAAAATAATTGCACTGGGATGTTCGACGCGCCCTATATCCACGCCTTCTGCTCCAAGCTATCGAAAATACGTGCGCGGAAAATATTCCAGGAACGTCACGAGGCAAGCTTTCCGCTCCCGAGCATTCGGAATAAGAAACGGCGACGATCTTCTCACTCCCGCCCCCTCCCCCTTTATGCTCGGCCATATTCCTGGGGAAAATTCACTGGAGATCTGGTGAAAAATTAAACGCTTACGTCCCGGAGGCAAATTCCTGCTTTTCAGGTGTATTGGCCTTTCACCGGGGGCGTTTCTTCGTTATTTGCCAGAAAAGAGTCTCGGAGATGAACCTCTTCGAGCAAACGACATTGCGGTCTTCGTGGCACGCTTTCAAGGCTGTTCTCAAGGTCACGGGAACCTCTCCAATCAAAATGATCGCAGCATTGCAAAAAAAAACAAAATTGGATCACGATCTACCTTAACACGTGTCAAAGGGCAAAGTCTGCGCTTTTGTATACAATGTTTTATTTTTGTAAGTACATGTTTGCATTCCGTGACGAGCAAAAATCGAATAAAACGTTTTATACACGTAAAAGTGGAAACGTTTTCCTTTGAAAAGAGCTAAGGTAGATCGCGAACGGGTCTTTTTCTGGAAGTTGCGACAAGTTAAATATTCCACATTGATTGGCATCCATTTTTTAAAGGGCCTGTAGAAACTCCTTAAAAATTCCCGAGTCAATATTCTACCGGAAACGGCGGTGTAAAAAGCGAACAGGTGTCAGTGGCGTATTCTTCGCGACGAGCCGCATAGATTCGCGAACGGTTTCACCGGGGATTGTTATTTTCGTGTTTGAAATTGCGGTCGAGACGGTCTCTCAAAGAACGGGTTCGAGGCAACGCGGGGCTGTCCAGATCTTTTCGAAACGAAACGGACGATACGCCGGGCGTTTCATGCGCGTTATCTCGACACAAAGGAGGCACGAAAGCGGAAGGGAAGGCCGCGCGCTCGCTGTGGGATGCCTGCATAATTAAAAAGAAGCACCTGGCCGCGTGGCGTACTCCGAGTGCTGGCATTTTCTCGACGCGATCGAAGCTCGCGACTGTGTCTTGCTGTTCCGCGGCTACAATCTTTTAAACGTTATCAGCCTTTCTTATCATTAGCTCTATTCCCACCATCGAAAAAGCAAAAAACATTCCGGGTGACCTGTAATCGTCGCTCCGAAGACAGAATTCACGGAGTCTGACCGCGATCGACCTTTTCTACTGGAAATAATATCCACTGAATTCTTTATTCGAAACGGCCGAAGAAGGAATTAAATATAACCAGTCGCTTACGAAAACGTTGTTCTAGATTATGCTGGAAAATATCATATTCCATTTAATTTCAAATTAAAAACAGCAAATTGTTTTTTCGGAATAATAAATGGTGTACAAATATTGAACGTTTTATTTCGCGTGCTCTAAAATATTTCACGTTACATGAAATTGGGCGAAGAAACACTTCGAAAACGAAAAACGCGACAAACTCGATTCCGTGCTGCGAAATGGAGTCTAAATGGGCACGCACGAGTTGGACACTGCAGCGACGGACGCGAGTTCCGTTCGCGCGTGATAAATTTCACGGTGGAACCTCGAATGCGTGACGGCCGTGTGCCACGGCTTCAGTTCTGCATTTAATTATCACTAATTTAGGCCATACACGGGCGCAACGGGTCTCGATAATTCACCATGTACCGGGTGACATTTCTGTATCGACTCGCTCGACTTTGATCGGTTGACATCGCGACGGTCATTTTAATCATTCACGAACGTCTTGGACGGACTGTCCGTATGAAAAATTCAGAGATTCTGATCTAAAGGTGGCGGGGGGACGGACGACGATCGATCTCAGGTCGAGAGTTTCAGGCTATCCGCGAACGCGTGCTCATAATTACCGACCCAGATCTCAGATAACTTCAGTTTTAGGGTAATTATAAATTTTCCCGCAGTCTTATCTCTGCCACCTGCCTTACCGGCCAAGCGGACGCCCGAGCCGATACGACGCCATCTTTGCAAACCTATGGGGGATCCCATGGGTTTTACCTCCTCGAGTCTCTAATTTGACACTGTTTCTATATTAATTAAATTTTTTCTCTAGCTGTATGGCCAATAGAAATTAAATTTAGGGATTTCCCTTGGGGGCGGAGCTTGTTTATGTTTTCAACAATGTTACAACCGATTAATAAGAGGGGTTGCCGTTAACAGGTTTCGTTGACCACTCGAAGAAGCTAATTTATTTCAGCAGCCAGATTGGGGTGCGGGGGTGGAACGTTGCGTACAGGTGAAAAGAATAGGGTGCACGGGTGTCCGTGGCCGTAACACGGGGAACCAGACGGCATGCGGGATGTGCTGGTCGCGTTCCCCGCTTGATATTAATGGTCCTCGGTTATCGAGCCAGTAAATCAAGCCGTGCGGTTACGCGGCAGTCTCGATAAGTGGCCACCCCTTAAATCTACCTCGTGAAGTCGCGAGAACCGAGGCGGTTTTCCCACCCGCCTCCAAGAACTTTGATATTCTCTCTCGTGTCTGTCCGCTTTTTCACGTTTTTGTTTTTTACGCTTCGAGCCGCGCCGCGCTTCTCGCTGGACACCTAGCATGTGCACCGTGACCTCTTCGGCGAAGATTTTTCTGAAAATGGACGGATATAAATTTAGTTTCCCATTAAGCGTGCCTCGTATACCTTGGACAGATAAGATTTAATCTGAAACGAGGTAGAAAGCAGTATTTAAAAAGCTGGTGACATTTAATCTCGAATGACCTTGCTTAACCTTGAGCAGATCGATATTTGTTTCCATAATTGATTTTACGTTCAGTTCTCCTACAATTTGAATAAGTTTGTTGTTTAATGCGGACGGATCTCGGGATCGTTAAAAAATTGTCGAAAGTCACGGAATTAACGACAGTATCGATCGACGCTTTCGATCCAGGAATCGGTGCCATATTGACCCGAGGTGTCGCAGCCGGGGGTTGGAAGCCTGAGCTGCGGACGAAAAGCGGCACGAGGAATTGGAGCGTTAAAACGGCGGCATATTTCAATTGAACGAACCACCCCGTCCGCTAAACAAGATAATCGCGTTGCACGAAGAGACCGGTATCGATTCCCCACGGTTGTCGTTTACCGTCGTGCCGTAAATTACTGGTAAATACGGGCCGGTCTCGTGAAACACTGGCTGACACTCGTAATAGCTGTTACCACGTGCTTAAGGGCGGTGATAGCGTCGAAGAAAACGGTCGGCCATATTGAGCAGCAATCCCTGCTGCATCAACATTGTCTTCAGCTCTTGCGTCAGCACAATTCACGTACACGTACCGTGGGTCAGATCTGGGTTCAGTAAATCTGTTACCCAACCAAAAGCTACTCCAAAGGTGGGATCTCCTTTGCGCGTCTGGACGCACCGTTTTGTTATCATTAATCCATTTTTTAATTTATTTTAAGAAACCAAAGAATTAATTAAGAAATAATTATAAAAAAGGAATAATAGGAATAGTAGGAATAATATTTTATTGAATTTTAGTGGAAATTTCATTCCGATATCTTTCATGGTTCAAAAGTTATAGGAAAATGCCAGGTTGAGAGTAGTCACTCCCATTTTCCTTTCGTGACGCTGTTCCCTCACCCTTGCGAATCGGTCGAGGCAGACGCGAGGCACGCGTCGGCTCTTTGCTCAGCGGTTAAAATTTCCCGTCGCAATTTTCGCTAATAAAGTAGATATGAATAATTTTTTTTTTAATGAATTTTACCCCGAAATTTCATCCCGATATCTCTTATGGTGGAAGAATTATATATATATATAGTTATAGAGATTCTATATTGCAGTGAAGCGTCACTTCAAATAAATTTAATTTCGACAAATGTCGGATTGACAAAAATATTCTAGAATATTCCTCGAAAGGCGGCCAGACGCGTCCGGACGCGCAAAGGACATCGCACCTTTAAGGTTCAACTAGGCCCAAATAAGGTTCACTTTTAGCATACTGCAGATCCAGTCCGGCCATTTTGAAATAGGGTAAGAGCATCATCCGAGCCCGTGCTAGGTCCAAGTTAGGTACGGATTAAATTTGGAGAGACAGTTTTAACTCGGTGGACGAATCTGTGACTATCGGGGGTGATGGGTGGGCTAATCCTGGCGAAACAGGGGCCGACCTATATTTGATAGAAATAGATACGCTAAACAGTGGCTGGGTAGGAGGCTGTTGAAGGAGTCCTTTCTCCTGAAGTAGGTCAAGCGAAGAAAGAACACGAGTACAGCCGAATAGAAGACGCCGGATCTTTTCTTCTCGAGCGGTCACACGGCCTGTCAGGACCGCTGTGCTCCGACGACGACGAAGTCGTCGCCTTTCCACGATCCCGAGGTGTTCCACGAATCGCCGAGATACGGATTATTTAAACAAAAATCTCCACGGCATTGTCTCTCTCTCCTGTCTAGCCCCGCCCCTTTCTTCCGCTTTTGTCCCGCGACACCGGTTCTCACTCGATGCGAAACAACGATCGCCTCGGAAACAATCTTTTGTGGGGGAGGGAAAAATAGTGTGCCGTTCCGTTCGCGTGGACGAGAAAGAGCTTCGAGAAGTTCGACGGCGCCCGCAACTTTCGTCGTAAACGGCGAGGCCAAATTTTCCGCAGGTGCCGACCGTACATTGGCATTTTTATACAGGCCGATTCAAAACACGGTCCGGGTTCTTTTAAGGAAACGTACGATAGGGAATTTAGGGCCACGATGCCCACCGTTTTCTCGTTTCAGGGTTTCTCCGCGTCGTAAAATACAACGGTGAATTTATTCCAGCGGGTACAGGGTGATTCAAAGGACCTTCGATCCACGATCGCACTGGCGAGATTTCGAGGACGCCTGCCCGCGAAAGCTAGGCTTCTCGTGGATTTTCGAAAACGCGACGTTATCATCGCGACTTCAGTTTAATTACAGGGCCGTTAATTTCGCGGTCCCCGATAACGGAATTTATCGCCGGTGCCGATCGACTGCGATTCCGCAGTTCATCATGCTTCCCGACATGCGATCCACAGGGTGTACGAGAACGTTTCACTCTCAAACATTATCCTTTTCATGATCAATTTCCCTCGAAATTCAATCGCGCATCTATATAATAAAAATCAAATGCTTTTTGTTGGTCACGACATCACGTGAGAACGGCTGGACCGAATAGACTAATTTTTTAAAGAGAATGTTTGTAATAGTCCGAATAAGGTTTTTAGGGAAAGAAAAATTGGAAAAGTGGCCCGGAAAAATGAAAAATTCGGGGAAATAATGAAAATGCTTTTTTCTATGAGATTTTTGTTCAAGAGCATAACTCACGATTCCAACAATGGATATATGCGTTATTCTTTTTTTTGTTTTGTTCGTTATGGTCCTGGAAAAGTTTGCAGGAAAAAAATTCGAGACAATTACAAAGGAAAGTCGGAAAATTCGGACAAACTGCAAAAAACATCTTCTAAATGTAGTCCTTTTTAAATTGAATATCCATGGCCACGATTGTTAATAGATACAATGATCCCTCAGAAATACGTTTTTTTTTCAGTTATACTTCGTTTACACATTTCCACTAGCTTTTCACAAATTCACAAAACGATCACAAACAAATTTATTGAAATTTGGACAGGACAAGCTAGTATTTCATAAATTATTCAACTTACAACAGCAAATTACATGTGGCGAGAATAAATTCGTAAGGTGTATTAAGAAATGTGTGATTCGATGTGAAAAGCCATTGAAAGAAATGCGTCTGCCATGAAATGGTTTTTCGATTGGCACACCGAGTGTGTGGGGGAGTCTTGAAAAGAAAACGGAATCGAACCGGCAACGTTTGGGCTACCCGATAGACCCGATAGAGCCGGCAGCCTCGCCTATCCGGTTCGAAAAGTTATCCCGAACTTTTAATAGCCAATTCCGATCTTTGGTTGATATTCGCGGAAGAATCCCGGCCGACGGCAGCCGACGCCTCGTCGGCAGAGCTCCGTCGACGTGGTGACGCAAGCACCACCGCGGGCATGCGTCCGGAAGGAGAAACAGAACGGTATAGAGAAGGAGTGTGAGAGGTGGAACGAGAGAAGGGGAGGAGAACGCAGAGAGAGAGAAAGAGAGAGAGAGAGTCGAACGAGCCTGGAATACCATTCCTCCGCTGCTGCTACAATGGATTTATGTAGATCAACCTTCGATTAGGTTTCCTTTTGATACTCCGTCTGCTCTCGCGAGAAAGGCGCAGTTCGTCGAATAAATACAGGCCGCTTCAAAAATTGAATGATCGAGCCCGAGAGGTGCGGAATTGCCAAAAGCTCTTCGCTGAAATTTTGAAATCGAACTCCTGGTTCAATTATTATTCTACCGATCGTTGTAACGCGTTCACCGATGTGGTTTAACCGTGAATTTCGATGGTGATACAGTCAGGGGTTTTCCGTTCATGCTTTTCGGCAAACGAGGAGGATGAATGTTCTCGCAAGTGGATGTAAATTGATCGGACAAGAAATTGCAGCAGGGGGTGTGCGGGGGTTTGCACGCGTACTCGAGCCGCGGAATGCCTCCACGGCGAGTTAAGTCGATAAGCTAACCGCGTGGGTGAATTTAAAGCACAGCTTGCGGTAGTTACGGCGAGGTTCAACGCATGAGAATTGCCTGTCACGTATAATTACAGGGCCGATCGAGAATCAGATTTACCGGTCGTCCGCGATCATCGACGAGAATCCGGGTCACACCAAATAAACTTCTCCTGATATCACCCTAAAATTAGCGACACGTGCTATCCACTCGATGACGGCGCAATTCCACGAAATTCAATACCGAACAGTCCCTAAATCCGGTTTCAAACATTCTCGATCTTTAAAGGAAAAATTCTTATCGATCGAAAAACGAAATATAAAATAAAACTATGCTATCGGCGCCAGGTTCGATCACTTTTAGAAAACAACAAATATGCAAATTAAATACTTAAATTTCTCAACGTTTCGATCCCTATGTGGATCATTATCGAGAGACAAAATTTTTGCGTCTGTTAAAAGAAAAATAATAATACAGATTTTGAAAAACAGAAAATAATAAACATTAGGTAATATAACACAGCCATTACAATTACCAAGAATTAGTTAGTTTAAGTATTTAATTTGCATATTTGTTGTTTTCTAAAAGTGATCGAACCTGGCGCCGATAGCATAGTTTTATTTTATATTTCTCGATCTTTCACGTAACTCCGTGAAAAATAATCGAATCGCGACCAATCTTGGCTCATTGTAAAGGGCAAAGCCTCCGCTTTAACAAGCTCCAATCACTTTTCCTCCGGAAAATTTTTCTATTCGATGGCGGAGGTAAATGTACAAACGATCGATTTTTGATAAATTGTCAAATTCAGATGCTATTGTACAACTCAAAAATTTCTTCCGGGATTCAGACTACCATGGATTCGAAGAACAAACTTTCCGCTTTCCAACGAGTCCAAAAAAATTGATCTACCATTTTTTTAGGCGCTTTAACGCATCTTCAATGAGAAGTCAACCGTCTCAACATACATAGTAGTCATTAATAATACTAGGGTTATTGCACCGCGGGGCTCATTTTTCATTCAAAGTGCGATAAAATGGCAACGCAGAATCGTACAGCAATTTTTTTGGTCTTGCTGCAAAGCGGAAACTTCACTCTTCACGCGAATGGTAGTGGAAATGCCCGAAAAGAAAATTTGAGTAGCACAGACGCAGATGAATTTGTAAAATTGTCAGAAATTAACTATCTTCACTGTTACGTTCACCATTGGATATAAAAATTTTTCCGAAAAAAATCAGTACCGTGATACGAAAGCAGAGGCTTCGCGCATTAGCACGAGCCAAAGCAGATTGCTCTCCGATTTTTCTCCGCGGAGTTATAACGGGATAAAAGTCGACAACTTTTCGCCTTAGAATCCGCGATCTATTTCCCGAGGATCGCCGAGCTTTTTTTTTTTTGCTCGGGGAAAAAATTCCTTATGTTATTCCGGCCGCTTGAAAGTAAAAATGCGCGAGCCTTTCCGAGCTGAGAGTGGATTCATCGAGAGGATTTTCGTTTGGGAGGTAAAAAAAAAAACGCTCGTGGCTGAGAGGGTTTCCGAAGTTGACACGGGGCGCAGTTGCCTCGCAGCACTGAGACCGGTACGAATTTGTCGTCAGAGGCGAGGAAAGTTGTTTAATTTCCTAGCGGAACGCGCGCCACGCTGAATTATCCACGGCAGCTTTGATGTCGAGGCTTTCGAAAGCACCGTGAGCGGCGACGACGCTCTTTCGTTGCACGCTTCAAGCCTACGCTTTCTCAGGACTACGAGACGGCGGGGGAGGGGAAGAGCTTTGTTTCCGCGCGTGCCGTCCCGTTTCCACGGCCGGAACGATCGCTCGCGATCCTCTCTGCCCTCTTGTTGCCCTTATTCCGGGAGCTTCTTAATGGTGGCGCCGCTCGTAACAGCTGGAACCGCCGGAAAACGTCTTGAATAGACTACGTCGTTTCGACGACTTTCAATTGTCCGCCTCGCTGCAAACAACGCTCACCCTCTCTTCGTGCTACCCTCACCTTGTCTGTTCGTAATTCGAGCATTAACGCGCTCGCTGCTATATTTATAGCTAAGCGAGCCCCATTTCCTTCCAGTTACCTGGGATAGTGTATTAAAAATGTTTAGCGAATTTGTTCTACGTTCAAGGTTCTGGAAACTGGTTCAAGAATACGGGCCAAATTAGGTCTATGTGGAGTCCATAGAAGATCCACAGGGTTTTCCCATCGGAATCCAAGATAGGTCCAGCAGCGAGCACAGCGTATGGAAATTTCATTATACCGTGGAAAATCCGCGTTCGTTTCCCCCTGTCGCTTTTATTCTACGACGGCGCGGTTCTCGCGACGCTTGAACAGCCGAATTTATGAGAACGATCTCGAGAATTCAAGGACGTGAAATATTATATTTATGGCGAGAGCGAGGGTGGAGCGTTTATGGTTAACGACAACGACCCGGGAAAAGGTCCGCGTATTTTCCCGCAGCTCGCGGACCAACGGCGTGGCTAGTCACTTCCGACTCATTAATACATCTCCACTTATAAGTACTTAAACTATTTTACATATTCATTCGACGCTCGTGCTCCTATTAATTTGTGAGCAGGCGAGAGCACAGTGATTTTTGAAGCGCGAACGCCAGAGGACCCCTGCGAATCGTAGAAGCGAAAACTAATTCGCTCTCGCATGTACTTGTTTATCGCAAACGATAAATTCGAACGGTCAGGAGCTAGGCCGGGGCGAACGTGAGTGAAACGGGACGGGGTTCCAGTTTATTATGACGATTCATTAATATTACTCACGAGTTACGAATTTATTGCCGGTCTTATTGTCCTCGCAATCTCGGGGGACGTGCGGGGTAGCTAGTCTCTCCATTAATTCACCGCTCCAGTTCGTCCGGTCGTTTCGATTTGTCACGAGCCGGCGGGCTTTCGGCGAGCATTTGCCGGACCTGACCAGCACCGACACCAAACCGTTGCCATTGCCTCACTGCCTGGCCCGGCTTCGCTCGGCGAGATTTTCAGCGACGTCCTATCACGCACGCCGCTCGTTACTCTCGCCCCCCGGCTCCGCAGAAAATTCATTTCCGCCATCTTGGCCGGCACCGTTCCGTGATCTTGCCCGTTGTCGGGAAACGCGGAACGACTTTTTAATTGCGCGGCAGTTCCGCACCGCGGGAAACGCTCGATTTCACGACGACGACGACGTCCGCATTCCCCACTCGAATCGCTAACAACCCTCTCGAAATCGACACGAGAAACCAGCGCAAACACCGCGATATTTAGTATTTCTATATAGGGTGAGGCAGTGATTATTGCCACCTACAGTAACTCCGAAAGTATGGTAGTAGCAGAGAAGTTTTCGAATTAAAAGATGCATGGGACAACAGGGGCTGTAATGGTGGAGTCGCTACAGAGATGTGAAGGTCACCTTTGTTTTTAAAATAGAATGCCATGTTTTGATACCTGTTTTCTGATTGCGGCTATTGAGACGAATCCAACGAGGTGCAACATTAAGGTCTTTGAAGGTCAGCGAAGGTCATTTATGACAGAAAAGGCGAAATAAACTTGCATTTATAGAAGGTGTTCAAAGTGATTGCCATTGGTATCAATGCAATGCTGCAATCTTCTTCGGCACTTATCGAATTACATGCTGTAACAATTTACTGTATAGATGTATTCAATTGTACAGCATATAGGGTGATACATATTTATATTTTCATTGTATATGATTTCTTTTTAGTTTACGGATACGAAATTGATATAATACCTCATGCAATTCTTAAATGTAAACAATATTGTGAAGAATGGTACAGCAATTTTTAGCAGTGATTCTGAGTCGCCGTTCGACTGCTAAGGGTTAACACATTTTCTCGAATGGAAAAATCATATTCTCCGATGGTGCTCGAAGAATTTTCCTCGTTTAATTAATCGAATGAAAGTCTCCGTCGCAGTATGCCGGCGAACATTTTAACAGGTCTCCGCGGCGCTTCAATTATTCCCGTCGACGACTCTCGTCAGCGGAGAACCGCGAGTATCGAGCAGCGTTTCGAAAAATAAGCTAACGAGCAAAGAAAAGTCGTCGTTAGGAATTACAGTGTCGAGTTCACGACCGGCAACGAACTTCTGAGGTCCTTGGTTATACATTCTGAGTAATTTTTCAATTCACCGTCTCCTCGCAGCACCTGCCGTTGCATTATGCTCGACGGCGGCGTTTCTTCTTTGCGAAGACGTCGCCCCATTGGTCTCTTTACAGTCCTGTTTCTTCTCGTTCCTTGTCGTTCTTCCCTTTTTAAATCGCTTAGGTTTATGCGGGACACGCCCACTGGCTGTTGGGACACGCCTTCCCTCAGCCGGATCCGCCCATTTTCTATTTATCGCCTGAATTATCCAACCCTATGTTGACTGACCCTTGCTCCACTAACAACCCTCAATTTCGTCCGAATTGGACCCACCCTAATTCAACACACCCACTCTAATCTCCACTCGACTTTCAACAAGTTCCCAGACGTACTTCATCTTTCAATAAATAATATTTTCACCCAGTTGACCCCGCCTACTCTAATTTCGACCCGCCCATTGTCCAGAGGATCTGCCCACCAGCTGGAAAAAATTGCGGGACACCCGTTACGCTTAAAGAGAAGAGTGTGAATGAATTTCCGGTAGGAGTGGCGCAGCGTTTGTTCCACGGAGCTGAAGTTTCTTCGACAAACAAATTTTCCAGCCAGACGGTCCGGAAGGGAAACGGTTGGGGATGCCGGGTTCGATTCTCGTTTTCCCCAGGCCTAGTGTCCGCGAACCTGTTGCCGGCTACAGTTGCAGCCGTCGTCGGGGGGTTAAAAAGTGGAAGCGGAAACGCGTGACTAGTTATACGGAGAGCGAGAGGCCGTTGTTCGGAGTTCCGCCGCGCGTTCTCGTCGGCGCCTGGAAAGTTGTGCTTCCGTGGAAAGCGTGCGACCTCGATTTCCTCGGCGCGCCGGTTAACTTTCGATTAATTAGCCTTCCCCCCGTGGTGATAATTAACGCCGTTGGTCGATCGATCAACGCCCCCGCCGCTCTCGGCACATCCGCCTGCAACCCTGCGTTTTCTCGCGTTCCCGTTTTCGAACGGCGCGCAGCCTGTGCCTGGTCCGAAAACCAGCTTATATAGCGACGTCGAAACGCATCCGGGAATGTCCGACGGCGAGTCTGACGGACTGAAACGCAGTCCGGTTAAGAGAGGGCGGGGGCCGCGGTTAAGTTGATGAATAATCGGGTCGGTCAACTTTGATTGCTCAAAGATTACTTTGCGCGGCCTCGTCCAATTTAATGAAACGAGAGCCCTGGTCTGTGTCCCATCCGCTATTTGGAGGAAAATGGCCGTCGGGACTGGCCAGGCACAGCTACGGCCCTGGCTTAATTCAAACAGCGAGCCTCTGCAACAGCCTGTGCTGAATTCCGCGTCCTCTTCCAGCCAGGAGACCCAACCCACCAGTTTGTCAAAGGATTACCGGTGATGGTCGATTTTAAATTTCGGTCATCGAATTCCCTAATTTTCCACGGACGGACGAGCAAGATCGTTCCGCGAAGCCACCGGGCCCGATTAAAGCAAACGCAAATGAGCCGTGTCCCATTCGCTTTTTACCAACGATTTCAGGCTCCGCCCCCGTCGCCGTTTCGCCCCGCCTACCACGGTTAATGAAACCGATGGCACACGGTTATCCGCGTGTATCCGGTGGATAGGCCGGAATTAACTCCTCGGCTACACGATACGACGCACCCTGTGGTTCGAGGCTTTAATCAAACTTCTCGCGGAGTGTCTTTGCTGCGAACACATAATCTTTCGCGTGTAACGCGTTCTTGTCGTGGAAACGTACCGCCGAGAACAGCCGACGCGTTCATTTCGTGAATTATGCACGCCGCGGCGACAAGGTTCCGCGTCCCTTTTATATCAAGATTACCATCTACGAGGCTTCTTACCCGACTGAAACAGGTCCCGGAGATATTTACTGGTGGATCTCGTTTTAGTTGCATCAACGCTCGCTGTGCGAGCTACATTGGAAAATTGGAAGGTGCTAGCTCACCGTGGGAGGGGTCGATTAAAAATGGAAAGTACCAATAGAAAATGGGTGGAAGGCAGGTCTAGTAGGCGGGTCTACATAAATGTAGGCGGGCTCTCTTGCAAGTAGGCGTACCCTATATAACAACAGGCCTAAGTCAATGTGGGCGTGTCCAGAAGAACGTAGGCGGGCCTCTCTGAAAATAGGAGGATTTAGTTAATAGTGGTACACGTACCAGTAATTTGGTTCGTATGAATATTGACTCGGGTAAATCAGTAACTCGTTTGCCGTCATATATCAAACATGTGTCAGGTGAATAAAAAAAGAGCCGTCCCGCCTACTGTTAAACTGGGAAAACAGCGTGGCTGTTTCACAGGAATAAATCTTTATTCACGACCTCTATATTCGGTCCAATTAACGATCCCCGTTGCGTAACGTCGCCAGTTCGTTAAGAATATTCATGAGGCGAGAAGATTGGCCAGCGCAGCGAACCAATCGAGGAAATCTTCTTGCCTCGGGCGTCGATACTCGGGCTGGCAGCGTCCGGGACGATTATCGCGAAGTAGTACGCGGCGTCGTTCCATTTTACACGAAAACACGAGCAATAATCGGCGCGTATCGAACCGAACCGAGCCGGGCGGCGGCGCGCGAGCCGCCGTGATAAATGGAGCTTGATTGTGCCACGAATTTTACCGGAGTACCGAAACTCACGGGCGCAGTTTGTTGTTTAAACGCGGGTGAAATATGGAGAACGGGTCCCGATACCCGTTCTTCTTTTATTAAAAAATTCCTTCGTGTCTCGGCCACATGCGTTTAATCGCGTCCGAGATCTATCGGAACGCTGCTGGTTTGTTGATTCGCGCCGCGAATAATATTAAAGCCGCAACGTTTCAGAACCGCCGGAATATTTTCTGGACGTCGGAGAATTTTACGCGGGAAGAGGATATTCGTACCTTGAAAAATAGTGCTCGGAAATATAAATGCGGTGGGCACAAAAAAAAAAAAAAAAAATAATGACAACGTTGACGCGAGCCTGGACGCTCGGAATATAAAATCGCCAGTGCATTTTTTTCGGTGAAAGCTCATCTAATGCGACACTTTTCATTCAAACCGCTATAAAATCGGAACGAAAAATCGTACGCCAATGTTTCCGGGCTCTCTGCGAAGCGGATACTTCAATTTACAAAATTCACGGTAGTTTGATTTCCCGGAATAATTTCTTGAGCCGAACACAGTGGAACGAATTTGATAAATCGTTAAAAATCAACCGTTTTTACATTCTCAATCGTCTCAGAGTGGGCAAATTTTTTCGACAAAATATCTTGCGTGCATGTTAAAGCGAAGACTTTGCGCTTTACAATGAGCGAAGGTACAGTGTCGTATGATTTTTTTTTCTTGAAGTTACAATAGATAGAATATCGAGATGTACGAATTTCCACTGACGAGAGAATGTATTTTGTTGCAGTACACGGACTGGGAGCAAGTGAACAACGGCTATATCTATCAGAAGATGATCGCGGACGTGGTTGGCGACTACTTCTTCATCTGTCCGTCGATACACTTCGCCCAGCTGTTCGCTGACCGCGGAATGAAAGTGTACTACTACTTCTTCACCCAGGTGAGCCTTCACACAGAGCGGAGACAGAGACAGAGGGAAGCCTCTTTCATTTTTCTTTTTTTTTCTTTTCTATCGGTCACGTGTGCGGGTCGCGAGGCACGGTGTCACGTGAAACACGGGGCGGACCGATCGATAGACGGCCATTATATTATAGTCGTAGCGCGGCTTGACATTTCCGGGGGACGCGACACGACAGTCACGTGGCGAAATGGGAATGATAACGCGACCCGCGGCTCGTGATTCTTTCGCTCGATTTAAGCCGGCCCCCTTATCGCCGACCGCCGCGCCGGGAATCGACTTCCAGACGAATCTATTATTCAACCGTGGAGAAAGATCATCGATTTCCCAGGGAAACGCAAACACGAAGGGCTCCCGGGCTCAATGGGTCGCGTGATTCCCGTTTCAGACTTATTTAAACCAAACTGCCACCTTGGACTGTCTATTCAGACCCGGCACAGAGCCTGCTAAAATATTTCTCACCATGCGAGCCACCGGCAAAGAAACATTTTAATAATGCACCCGCACTCGATACAACCCTGATTGATCCAATCCCAGTCGAAGTTCGAGTCGTAGGTTAATAACAACAAAGAAAAATACATTGGCTCATTTTATAGGGTCAAACATCCGCTCTTATATCCCGAAATTAATTTCCTTTTAAATTCACCCGCCTTTACGCAACTCGAAAGGTTGTTCTCCCCTTTCCAACGAGTCCTAAAAATATTAGAATTTGTAGAATCGACCGTAAAAGTGCCCGAAGAAATTCCAAGCGGAGAATGAAACGTTCACGGGGAAGATCGGGAGGATGAAGCGAGCGCGGACGGAGTGGGGTCGCAGGAATCCAGCGAATTTCGAAAATTTCTCTAGTCCCGTCCCTCCTGTTTCACGTTCAATCCCCGGCTCGTCGAGGGTTGATATTTCTGGGCGCTCGTAACGCTCCGCTCGTGCGTTACATAAATTGTGGAACTCTAATGTCCTCTCGAGCTAAAGAGGCGATGAAAGTTCAAGAGCCCTCCGCGAGAACCGTCCCCCCCCCCCTCCGGCCCCCGTCCTCGTATATATGTATACATAGCCCGCTTTTATAACTTCGTCGCGGGGAGCATATATATATCGGGAGACGTTTCGTGATAAACTCGTAGGAGGTCGTCGAGATCCTTCGTCGGGACGGCGATGTCCCACAAAAGTGGCTTAACCACGGAAATTGCGGGGGCGTCTCGGTTCGGTCCGCGGTCACGGATAATCGACACGAGCCAACGAGTCCAGGTAAATGTCGAAACACAGCCCGGAACAGATCCGATGGTCAATTCTCTGAAAAAATTAAAAATTTCCTCTTTTGTCCGACTTATCGTCGATCTGCACTACTTCCCCGAGCTATGCCCGACGGGTTATCGACTCGTTCCACTAGCGCGGCTCGTTCTCTATCATGGAAGAGATTCTCCTGCGTCGTAGAGACGCCACTGTGTCCAGGATAATAAAAATCGAGGAAAAAAGTTCGACACCGGGAGAGCCGCGGTTATGATCCGACCGAGCTTTAGTCAAGCAGAATGGGGGATATCTCGGAAGCTCCACGTCGATCCTATCCACTCACAGGCCAGCTTTTTTAAGCCCACCATTAACGGAGAACGGATATTCAGCCGGCGAAGAAATAGATGATAGAGGATCACCACAAAGGGAATGGGGAACCGAATGAATTTATTTGTGGGATCGATCGACACAGTAGACGCCGAAAGCTCGCGAAAGTCCCTTTTGTCGTTCCCGAACCGTTTCCGCAGAGAACCGTTCTGGTTATCTCGCGGTTAAGCAAAGATTTATGTTTCATTATTTTTCTGCGTCTTTTTGACATTCTTTCGAATTCGAAGGTTTGAAAAATTCGACAAAAATTTTCTGGGACTTTCGATCTCTGTTGATTTGAAGAGTAAAGCTTTCGCTTTCCAATGACTCCGAGAGCATTGATGTATCAGCGTTTTGTTGCCATTTTATCGCACCGCGAATGAAAAATGTATCTAATCGGACCAGAGTTATAGCATCGCTGTGCTCATTTTTCATTCAAAGTGCGATAAAACGGCAACAACAAATCGTAGATCAAGTTTTTTGGAGTCATTAAAAAGCGGAGACTTCACTCTTCGAGTGTATTGTAGTCTGAATCCCTAAAAAATTTTTCGAATTCCACGAACACACAAGAATTCGAAAAATCATCAAGAAACGACTATCTTCGCTTTTATGCTCACCGTCGGGTGGACAAATGTTTTTTACAGGAAAGAAATTCATGCATGCGAAAGTGGAGATTTCACCCTTTAAAATAAGCTAAGGCACATTGCCATGCGTTTTCTTTTTCATAAAGTTACACGAAGATGAAAATACCATATTTATGAATATTTAATTGTCTTACGAATCATCTACGAGTAAACGATGCAATTAAACGTTTTAATATTGTAGTAATTAGATCGGGTGAGTGGTGCCGTGAAAAATCAAAGGGTCGAGGGTTGAAGGGCTCGGGCGGGCCGAAAACAAAGCCCCGGTGTGTTTCACTTTCGTAGCCACTCGATCTCGGCCGGTTTCACGCGGCATCCCCGAGTAACTGGGACGTGAAACGCGCGTAAGCGGAATACCGAGGCCCAAGTAATTAGCGAAGGAGGTAATTTATCAGGGAGCGGCGGTGGAAGCAAAGGAGGATGTCATTACTCATGCGCGCCGCCCGTAATCTTAATAACGGTTTCGCTCTCCGGTTAAAGCAACCCCCTTAACGCTCGACCTAACCCCCACCTACCCCTATCCACCCAGCGAGACACGTCTTCGGCTCCTCCATGTTCCGTCACGATTCGCGTACTCCTTTTCCGGTTCGAGCTGTTAATCTCCTCGCCGATTCCATCATCTTGGCGCGTCCTCCCGTGAAATCGACGTAATTGTCTCGGCACGGTCGGATTCCTCCAAGAAAGATGTTCCGAGCTATCTACTTTGATCCTTTAGCCGGCTTATAGCTGGCTGGAATCCAGGATCAACCCTCGATGACCTAACCTTGGTGACTTTTCGTTAGAGACCTTACTACGAGCAATCTTTCTAGATCTGACTTGGACCCTGCAGCATGAATCTCATCAGGGTTCAGTGTACAGCTGAGACGGTTTTTCTCCAGACCTAACCTGTACTCTATTACATAGATTGGATCCCCACCTCACTTGGACTCAATTTCCCCAGATCAAACTTTGGACCCAGTTGGGATCCAATGTTGGACTCCAAGCCTTGCAGCTTGACGGTGACGTGTCAATGTCGAGTGGCAGGAATGCCCAACGTGTCTTGGTCCCCGAAAGTTTCACGGCGCTACGAAGAAAAGATGGTCGATCTTCATGAAGCGAAGTGGGATCTTGTTGCACGGCGGATCTCTTAATTAAAAGAAACGAGGCCCGGCTGCCGTTCGCCGATGTCAATTACGTCACTGCCGAGGAAAGGAACTCGTGGCCCGAGGCGGGATTAGGTTTAGCACCACTTTCGCGTCTCCTTGATCCCGTTTGTCTTCCTCTTGGCGGCCACTCGTCGCTACGGATTCGCTTTTTGCTGACGAACGCGACCAGACGACCCCCGTCCACTCTCTTCCCTCCCTCCCCCCCTCTCTCACTCGTTCGCTGACAGTCTTCAGGACCCAGGGCAATTATCGTCCCACTTTGAATTCCCTTGGGAGCGAACACGAAAATCGACTTAGGTCCATTCGACGTCTTGGGCGAGCTACTTAGACCGTCTCGTCCACCGTCTCTCCACACCGGTCGTGCAAAAAGGAGCGCCGAAAGGCACGCGGATAGAGGGAGGACGGATAAAACGACTCGTCCCGGTTTCTTGTTAATTTTTTAGCACCGGGAAAACGAGGAACCAGAAGAAGAAGAAGAAGAAGTGGAAGAAGGAAGCGAGCCACTCGAATGTCTCGAAAAAGTTCCGCAACCGGGAGAGGCGAAACGAGTTCAAAGAGGGTAACTGGGTCGGAAACGGGTTAACGCTGGAACCTGGGAACGATCCTCGAGAACACGTGTACCTTGTAGACTTACCGAAGCCGCCTCCCAAGCGCCAAACACATTCCCTCCATCAGCTCACGTTAATTTGAATTTATACCGTGTGCCGAGGATTTTAGAACTCGAGAGGGGACACGGGCTTCCATTGACGTTGCTCGAAAGTACGCTCAGTTTGGATCCTGCGAACGCTTTGAACCCAGTTTATTATATTCCAGACCAGTGTAACGAGGCCTGACCTACCTCGGATGGACCTGGCATCATGGTCCGCTTTAGATCCGATATAACTTCGACTCTGTCTGAGACACAGGAAAAATAGGACGTCGGAGTAGTTCATCTAACACCCTGCACTTAGTCGATAAAATCATATTTCGCCAGATCCTTGGTCCAGGGTTAGAATTAATCTCAAACATAAATTGGATCCAATCACTTGTATACCTTTCTTTTTTTTTGGAGGGGACAGTGGGGAAATGGTTTAACGCACACCCTCTTAAGATGGTGGCAGGAGGGTAGTGTGGGACTCAGCCTCCCCCCAAGATGAAAGTCGCGGAGAACGGGACTTAATCCCTAGCTTGTACCCTCTAAAACACAACCGCCCAGGGCTGTCGTCCTAATCCTCCTCTTAGCCCGACATACCAGTACCCGGGGTCCTACTGTTTGAATTTGCTCCCGGGTGCTGGGGGACGCATCTTATCGGGTCCTACCTGGTCTCGAAGGACTTACCCTATTCCTTAAATCACTCGTACAACTAATCCACAACCAGAAACGTCTATATTGACTCTGGAAACCCAACATGGACCTATCCTAACCCAATCTCCTTTCGAACCTAACTCATACCAATTGTCCAGCGGTCTGCCAGCTGCTCTGGGATCCCGTTGACCGTATTTTTCCGGGCGAGTCGATTGGGCCAAGGAAGAATAATGGGTTCGAGAGGCTCTATCCTGGCCTGTTAATTGAATCGGCCGGACGCGGCTTCGACCGCAGCCGGAACCCGCTCCAATTTCTGTAATCGGCGATCCTCGAAATCTACTTTCTCCGCGTGCCGGTCGGCAAAAATAATTGCTCGCCAGTGAATACAAACTCGGCCGATTCATTAACGAAGTGAATCGTCGTCCAGCGCGTCGATTGGCCGAAAGGAATTAATGGGAACGAGATGGTTCTAGACCTGCCGTATAGTTGCGTCGAATCGTTGAATACGGAACACTCCCCGTACCCCATCTCCCCTTTTATCCTCCATGTCCAACAAGAATCCTTTTACGGTGGTATTCCTCGCGTGTCTTCCGCACGAGATTCATTATCGACCGCAGAGCGGATCACGTTGTGCAAACCATCGCGCGAGAGCCATTCATTCCGTGTCGAAAGGATGAATCGCGGTTGCCGAAGACGCCGAGCAATCGTCCGATGAAAAGAAACGTTCCCTCGAAAATGTTATTTAAGTCGGACGTTCGTTTAACCACGGTGGTGAAATTAAAAGATGCATTCAGAAAATTGTACCCGACTCGAAATGACGGAAACAGGCTCCGTTTAGTGGGATCTCGTGCTCGTTTGCAATTTCGGTCGAGCTGGTTCAGTGGCGTGGCTCGTCATCGCGGCAGCCGCTGTTTAAGTAGTATAAGTCAGGGCTATTGTCCAAAGAGCGCGAAACTTTGTTTGTTGGACAGTGTAATCATTTTCAGAAGGGTCGTGATAAATTATAATATTTAGAGGGTCTCTGAGAAGGGGTGGAATATATTGGAAAGCGTTGAGAAAATTTTTACCGAATCATTTTTTAATCAAATTAATTTTAAAGAGCTGAAAGGAAGCTTCTGACAAGAAATGTGTAGTATTCACGGAGTTATATTTTGCTGACCGAATGAACCTAGTTAGACGTTCTCAAAGTCAGGCTCTGTCAGTGAATAGCGTATATAAATGATTAATCAGACGTCGAGAAAGTTTAAGGTCCACGTTTCTGCAGTGATTCGTGAGGAAGAATTAGTAATGTGTTGCGTTCCTGTCTATACATGATATGTATGAATAATTCACCAGACTCCAATCGTTTCTCTCCAAAATATATAACAGGTTTTGCTAAATGAATGGACGAGACGGTATAGATCAACGTCAAATCAAACGGGGCAAGTAGTGCGAATCAACGATTGGTCAGACATGGAGGAATATTCGCTTGTGGAACGTCCGGAGGATTTTTCGGTGAATATTAATTATACGTCGGAGCGTCGGCGAGCGAAATTGGCAGGATTTTTCGCAGTAACGTCCGCGCCGGTAGTAAAATGGCGTGCGTAACAGCGATAATGGTGTGTACCGTAGGAAATCGCCAGGTTAATTAAGAGATACCGGTCGATACACGTTTATTAAGCCGGCGTAACGAAATTCCAGCCATCTATCGAGTTCCGTTGGGCATTATCGATCGTCATATCATTATGCTCGCCTCTAGGCGTCCCTCTGGACGATCCTCGGAAGCCCTCGCCCCTCCATCGTCTGCGTTGCCTTTGTAATTTTAAGGATCGTTAAAATTAACGACGTTTACTGAACATGGAAGCCTGTCATAATAGCAGAGGCGCGTTTGGAGTTTCCTCTTCCCGCAAGGAGCGCTCCTTCGGACGTTTTCAATGGTACAACCATACGATTGCGCCGACGGATAACTTCTGTCGCTAGACGGATCAGCTTCTGGAGATAAAGAAATATGTAACTTGTGTAATTTTGATTATTTTGAAAACAAAAACACGCATATACTTTAAACACTAATAGATACGTGTGCAGAAGCCTACTGCAAAAGGTTCGATAGCTTCTCTGGAAAAAATTCGTATAGAAGCAGTCTCGAAAACCAGAGTACACCCCCGATCGAGCACGCTGACCTAATTAAATCAGCTGCTCTAATAGCGGCATGCAAAATCGAAAGAGAGCTCTCCCGTTGGAAGTTCCCGAAAAATCCTGCAAGAATCTCGGGCATCAATCCGTTCGACAACGGACTATGGTCGAGGTACCAACGGATTTATCGAGCCCGGATTCAATTGACCGCATTCCGACGGAATTAAATAAATTCCCGGACGTCCTGTGAACGATCGTGTGCCGGGAAGTTTGAAGCTGCGTCTGAAAAAGTTGGATTACCACCCCCACAATGGCGGAACAAGTTCGCGAACATCCCGCCGGGGAAGTTCATGCGAGAGACCGTTAAAGTTCAAACTGCGATTTTTCGCAGTGGAACATAAACGGACGAGAAGCGTCGTTATTTACGGCGCGTGGGCTTTCCATGGTTTTATGGCTTTTATGGGCCGGTCTATCGTTGGGAAGTATCAAGCAAAAATATAAATTAAAAATTTTTCTGGGCCACGGGATACCTGGGAGCGAGGTTCACCCGGATAACACGGTACGAACAAAAATCGGAAAATGGTGATCGAAGAGACAGCGAGTAGCACAAGTAAACGATAAGGTCAGCTCGCGTGTGTAAGTAGTACAAATCAACTATTGATCAGCCATTGTGAAACTTCGGAGTTGAAATTTCTCCAGCGATTTCCAAGGAATTAGTAATACGTTCCACTAATTGACTGCACGAAGTAGCATGGATCAACGTCAAGTCGGCCAATGTAAGTAGTGTGTGTCCGTAATTGATCAGACTTCGAATAACATCCAAGCCTACGTTTCCCCAGTGATTCCTGTGACAAATGAATGGCATATTTTGCTAATCGCGCGGTCGAGGGTAGTGTAGATCAACGTCGAGTCGGCCTGCAAGTAGTACATATCAATCATTGATCAGACATCGAGAAGGAATAAACAGTCGGTTGGTTGTGCTTTCGTGGCCTTTCTAATTCGATCTGTTAAATATTATTCACCCTCTCCCCGAACAAAATTCAATCCCAACAAAAATTGAAATTAAACCTCCGACCGCGTCCAGTTTCGATCCCGTCGAATCGAGATGGGTTTAGGGTAAAATAAACGTCTCAAAATGATTGATTGCTTTTCCCGGCGGCCTCGGAATTGCGCGGGGACACTCATAACGATGTGATCAAACTTCGCCAATCGTTCGCGAAACCGGCGTCAATTTCAAAACGAAATTAATTCGACGCGCGGGCGAACGTGATGCGGTGATCCACTCGCGCGTACCATCGCGATGCTCCGGGGGGTGGAAGTTAAACAACGCTATCCCCGTTCGCCCCGCCACGGTCCCCCAAACCCCTCCGATGGTCGAGAGCGCGATGTGTAACATTAATCCATTTCGCGTCGGAGGCGAATTAAACGGGGAACCAACTTATCCGGGAGTTTCCGAACTAAATTGCATTTCCCCTCGGACACGCCAAGCTGTTCTTAATTCCGCTGCGAATCATTCGATGAAACCCGAAGAAGTTAGCGCGACGGATGGTAGTGCGCGGCGTAGAGGGTTGGGCGGTAATGCGGAATACCGTTATTAATGTACAAAACGTTCCGGAACGATAACACGAGCGGACGGATGGCAATTTCCACTTGCAAATGCGAACCAACCGCCGACGGGATAAAATTGGTTTGGTGAAACTACTTTGGACGATGCGGAGGAGCTAGCTAGGACCTAGACGTTGTTTGGTACTCACTTTTGTGGCCAGACTAGGCTCCATGACGCTCGGCTCCGATTTTCTCTCTGGCACCGAGACTGACTAATTGGTTCAACTTTTCATGCTAGTTAGCTCCCTTTTGGCTATGCCGTCAATTTTATGGTGTAGTTAGGCTGTACTGTTAGACACCTCGTACGCGGACATGCATACCCTCCTGCACTCAGTTTTGCACTCGGTTCACCACCACACGATTAGGCATCGTACACGTTAGTTTTGATTAGATGTAAATATTCAATTCTCGAACGTAAATGTTTTAATTATTGGAAATGGTGATTGAAAAATAAACCGAAAACAGAATTTTTCAATATAATACGTTTATTATAAAGACTCGGAAGGACGTCTTAACTAGTCGAAGGCTAGAGAAGAAGTGAAGTGAAAAGGCTGTAGCAGAAAACTGTTTTCCACTCAGAACAAAGGACCACTGTATCCTGTCTAGAGTGTTCAGTATGAAACGGAAAAACCCAAAGACCCTTGGGTCCTATCACATCTGGTTTATTGCTTTAAGCTAGAGGTTCTCTCGTAACGAATTCATTTTTGCCTGTTGCTGACACATTGGTTCCAGACATCCAACATTAATAACTAAGATTTTCATTTCTTCTCGGCGCCATGGTTCGATCATTATGTTACATTACTGTAATTTTTTATACAAATGCTTATTCCTCAGCGATATACATCGGTGGTTCACCAAATGTGACCGGTGTTGATGATAAATATCCTGTTGAATATAGTTTGCGGGTTATTTCTAACTTGTGTGATGTCACCCATAAAAGGAAAGGAACGTTTCGTCCTAGACCCGCTAGAGGACTGTAACGTTTGCGACGACTGTGATGTAAAGAGAATGTAACACAATGATCGAACCATGGCGCCGAGAAGAAATTAAAATCTTAGGTTTGATTAGGTTTGGATATGTTTAAGTAGACATGGCTGTCACTCAGGAACCTCTCGTACTGCGAGATCTGGTTAGATTAAGTTTTGTTAGGTTAGGTTTGATTTTTTGATTCGGGTTAGATCACGTGACGGTTTTTCTCTTGCAACACGCTCGATTCTACTTGAACTGTCGCGTCAGGCGTGTAATGAATTTCAACGGGCGAGTTACAAGTTTCAGATTGCGAGGCACCCCAGGGACCAACGTTTCTATTACGCATTCCTGACCTCGGGCGACCAGCTCGGTTCCGGGGACATTCGATGAAATATTTTTACGGATCCTCCCGGATCGGTCTCCATTACGTGGCCCGGATAATTTCGTCCGACCTCGGGCTCGATTCGAGTAAATTAAATCGAATCTGCTCACCCCACTCGTGCCGACCTTTTTATAACCTCGTCGAGACGTCGTCGCATCGCCGGTTAGCCCGGACGGGACGAACCACCACGGATTTGAGAATACGCGCGGACCAGTCCGCTGCGCCGCCGGCTGAATCAATAAACGCCTTTGTTGATAATGCGTCCTACGCGGGAATGGCGTGGGCCTGCAAATAGAATAAATTCCCCGAAATAAACGGCGTGGGAAGAGGTTACGACGGGAAATATCAGAACGGAGCGTAACCGTTGCGTGGGCAGCCGACCATCCGTTTAACCTATTTTCTCCCGTCGTATTTTACATTCTTTTAAAATTATCATGAAACCGTTCTCCATTCTCGCAAAACTATTTCGGTTGTCCGCATAAAGGTTAAATGAGTCTCTCCGAGATAGTACACATCATCCCCTCCACTCTGTGTGCCTGGCGCAAATTCCAGTCTTGAAAACTCCATTCCCAACCCCCACCGAGCAACGAAACAAAAGGACTTCGACCGTCACGACGATCCGAATTTTAATTAGCCTCGCCCACCCGTGTTGTTATTCTCCGGGAGGCTAATTGAATTCCAGCACAAAGGATGGTCTTAAGGCAATTCGTTTCGCTTCGATGAAAGCTCAATGGAAATCATAAACCCCATTGTTCCCCGTGTTCGAAGATTATTCGAAGGTAGAGGAAACTATGATTCTTACATCCCCCCACCCTCTGACCATTTACAGGGTCGTTTCTCTCGCGCAAAAGAAAAATCTTACGAGCCAGTCGAGATCCGCCAGCGTCCTCGGACGTATCCGTAAACACGGCGAAGTTTGCGTTCGCGTGGCAAACAGCCAGATTTAAATAACGTCGTTACGTCTGCGTGTTTGCTCGCCCGTGTCGCGCCGGTCACCTGCATCAACAGAAAAGCTGCGGGTAATTTCTAATTTTAATAATTAACGTCCAAATTTACCGCCCCATTTCGCTGCATCCGCCCTGGAAATTACATCGGCGTAACACGAACGGAAGAAGGCCAGATTTGTAATATTACGTAGATGGAAACGTGCAGATGCAATTTCTAAAAACAGACATTATAATTGCGTTAATTAGGAATTGTTCGTTCCTCGGGACTGGGCTGTAGCTTGGTGGTGCAATATGGCGGCGATCATGCAGCAAACTGCAGTGGTCTTTATTGCCCACCGTCGAATATAAAAATCTTTGTTAATTTTTGCGAAAGGCTTACTGTACTCCGATTTAGATGAAATTTAAATATGTTATGTAGCAACAGATTTTGAACAACTTTTTCCTTCTCCAATATAGGGGGGACGCTTTTAGTTTTCGAGATATTTCAATTTTTCTGTATTGAATTTTTCGAAATCCAGGAATAGTTTCGAAATTTATTAATTAATACTAATTCATCATCATTTGTAGAATGTTGCGTTTTACAACATATTCACATTTTATCAAAATCGTTGAGGTGGGACCTTTTATGCACAATTACCGGTTTCCGTTATGAAATTAACATTTAGAAACACTGGGTGTGTGTTAAGCACTGGGTGGGTGTGTGTGGTGTCAGACCAGCTCCTTTTAGTTTTCGAGATATTCGCAAAAAACTATTGCTTATACTGTATTGATTTTTTCGTCTATTTACTTTTTTTTATTAACACGCTGTGGAGATGAGAGAGAAAACAGGCTCTCACTATATATAAGGTACTCCTGAATTTTCATATGTGTGGTAAATAATATCTTGAAAACTAAAAGCGAACCCCCTATATTGAAACAGGAAAAAGTTGTTTAAAATGTTGAAATCTATAACATATTTAAATTTCATCAAAATCGGAGTACAGTAACCCTTCCACAGTAATTACCAAATCTTTTTACAATAAGCGAAGGTACATTGTCCTGTAATTTTTTTTTTTTTTGCAAAGTTACAACTCTTTGAATGTTAACTCACTAACTATCCTGTAGATTGCGATATTACCTACGGAGCAGGTCGTTTATCGACCTACCCGTTCCGCGATCGCGACCATATTGATTGCCAGAGGGAGTACAGCCGCGTCTGCAAACAAGCGGCGATAATTCTTATCTGCAGAATGCATTTCATCCCCGAGCACCGGATCCCTGTCACAAGATTAAGTCAGAGCCTTAACTGATTCCCCGTCGGAAACATCTGGCCCCGCCTTATTGCGACGGTGGGGGGGGGGGGGGATCGATCGATCAAGGCCACTTTTCTCCCTCCCACGAGCCTCAAGATCCTTGTCACTGTAATTTTTTTCGAAAGGCCTGGCTCCGAAGCAGGTGGCCAGGGATTGGAAATTAATCGGAGGCGGTCGAGATTCATCCGCACGTGTCTATTACCGCGCGACTCGTCGGAAAATTGTGATTACAGAGGCGGAATTTCCCATGGGGTGGGTCTCGCGTCCCGTCAACCGCACGCCGTTTTCGCCGGTTGAGGAACGTTGACAAGCGTCTGTCCCCGGTTGCGGCCGAGTCTCCCGCGGAAATTTCTTAACAAAGGCGAACCTGCTTCGATTTTCGATCGGCCCCGAGAGGCGACCTGTAATTTTCTGCCGCTGACCCGACGCTTCGGTGATCCCCAAAGACTCTTTACCCCTTGTACCGACACGACCCCATACCAGACTGTAAGATTTTACAAAGAGCGTGTCTCGACTCGCCGTTTACTTGAGCAAACCCCATCGCAAACCCCCTAAATTAGGTCTCGAGTAAATTTCGTTGTATTGCGTTTTATCGTTTTAAATTTTGACTGACGGTTGGACGACGTTCGATCAAGTTTCTTATTAATCCGATACATTGATCACGGCGTACCGAAAGAGGCTGCATCACAAAAATTCGTCCCGCACGATAAAGTCCGCTGGTGTAGATGAATATTGGCAAGCTGTCAGCACTGTTGAACGGTTATTATCAACGTGGTTACGTGTCAAAAGCGATCAGCGTGGACGTGCGGGATCAGAGAAAATGTTTGAACGAGCGTTACATGCAAACCGGTTTAAACCATCCTGTTACAGAGGACTAGCACGAACCTATGGGGCGAGTGGATGGGCGTGATGCACGGTGACGAGGTGGAGTACGTGTTCGGCCATCCCCTGAACACCTCCTTGACCTACAGCGACAAGGAACGAGACCTGTCCCTGAGGATGATACTCTCCTTCTCGAAATTCGCCTACACAGGGTAAGTTTCCACCCACGAACATTTACACAACTCAATTTAACGTACAAACTCAGCGGAACACAGCAAAGGAACCATTCAACGTTCAATCTATCGGAATAAGTAGCTTTAGACATTCCATTGTACAATTATTGAAATTGCAAAAGTATTTCTTGTCTTGCGAGAATTATTCGAGGGAACGTAACCAAATTTGAAATTAAGTGGAACACCGTGTCAAGACAGGGAAGACGTCCGCACGAGGGGACAGTCATGTAAAAATTGCTCTGGATTGTGGCCTGTCGATTCCGCCCCGGTTATTTAATAGCTGGTCCCTCTCGCGGTCGCTTAAAATTGCATTTCATATTCACGTCCGTCCTCGTTTGAGATATAACTCGGTTGAACGAGGAGCCTCCTCGAGAATTCCTCTGGCCGTGACGGCGAAAGGTCGAGCAGGAAAGAAGAGAGAAAAAGAGCGGAGAAACAAATTTGACTTGCATGGGGAGGGAGCCCAGCGCTTGGATCGACATCGTCGGCCATTATGATGTCCTCATCTCGCGATTTTTAACCTAAATGTGAAACGAATCGTAGCAAATCAAGCGTTAATTACACGCGTGTCCAATCGCTCCGCAGTGAACGATATCATTCCCGATCGTTTCAACATTCCGTATCCTAAATTTACTGAATTACTCGCAGTTGAACTCGACGACCGCCATGTTGGATTTCGCGAGGAAGCAAATTTATCGGTTCAGTGGCTCTTTGGATCAGCGCGATTTCATTAAAAAGGACGTGCGAAACGGTCCGCATCGGCTACGAAAATAGCAACAGCGTCCCATATCAGGCTCCTGATAAATAATTCCGCGGGAACGGCTGCGGAATCACGCCAGCCAGCTGAGAAGTCGGACAGCCGTGTTAATTCGAGAAAGTGGCGCGCTGTATTTGACGACGACAAATTAAATATGAACGACACACGTTCCCTCATCGCGGCTTTTCAATCTGGGTTAACCAGGAATTATTTAACGACGCCGATACAAACAGACTGGACACGCCGTCACCAATCGGTCAGCGGTCGTTTGTCAGCCGCGATCCTTCTTTTCGCCTCGTTTTCAGTCGTTTCGAGTGCTTCGTCCTTCGAATATCGATTAATACTCCACTCTCCGATCCTTTTTTGTTCCCCCCGTTTTTTTTTTGTTCTTTTTTAACGAACGTTCAATGTTAATCGTCACGACCTTCGACCTTTCGCGGATAACTGTTGAAGAAGACGAGAGTACGATGCTCGCCAATCCCTCGCTAATTTCGAAATCGTTTTCCACGGGAAACACGGAAAAACCCGGGAGAACGGATCGACAATGATTAATCGGCGAACGGAAAATTGCCGGTGAAATATTTAAACGTCCGTCGGGCTTCTCCCAATAATTAATACAACGCCCGACCGTTGCCGCGGTGTACACAGTTTGTTAGCGTGTTGTTAATAATTTTAAACGAGCCTAGTTAACCAGCTGCCGTGTACCCGGTCGTGTAACTCGGATTAATTATCGACGGACAAATCGGTTACTCGTGTTGCCTCGCGCCGGCAGATTCAATTAAAACCTGCTGCCGCCGGAATCTCTAATTCGCGATCAATCACTATTTATCATCATTCGGTCGCGTCACTAAACAAACCTTTTTTCCACGCTGTACGATGAAAAAAAAAACACCGTGAACGAAATAATCATTTGAAAATACACCGATCGGTAAAACTCGTTGATAATCGTATCGATCGATCTGCCATACGATCGCCGGCCACATTGGTTAATGTGCCGCGAAACCCCACCACCCTCGGAGGAGCACCTCTCTGCAAGTTAGCCAAACATTATTCCATTACGAGTTTATAGAACCCCCACAACTTTCGCGGCGGAATAAATAAAACGCTACGCTGTCTACACTCGCTCCCTTGCGATTATGTTTCAGCAAACCAACAAAGGAGGAGTCTGAGTGGCCGCCATATTCGAGGGATCAACCGCAGTATTTTATTTTCGACGCGGAGACAGCCGGGCTGGGCAAAGGACCGCGTACCACGTCCTGCGCGTTCTGGAACGAGTTTCTGCCTAGGCTGAAGGGTGTGCCAGGTAGCTACCACACTAATTCTGGAATTCCACGGTCTCCTTATTAGTGGACATCCTCGAGGAACCCGGGACAGTCGTTCTTGCGCAACAATTTAATATTCACCCTGACCGCTTCCAAGAAAATTGAAATACCTTCCTATTAAGGCGCTACTTCAGGAGAAAACAGGTTCAGGGTAGAGCTCGAACTTTTACCCGGGTATATGAGATACCCGGGTACCCGAGTACCCATGAGATACCCGGGTAGAGCAAAACTACCCGGGTATCTCATGAGATAGCCAAGTACCCGGGTACCCGGGTACCCGGGTATCTTATAAGACAGCCGTGTCCTCGGATACCCGAGTATCTCATGAGGTCTCATAACTGGTTACGAGAGCTATTATTACCTGTGCCACAGCGCCATATGCTTTACTTGATTATTAAATTAGTTTATATTTTACAAAAATGATATATACGACTAAGTATTTTCAAGAATTGTCTTTATTAATATCCGCAGTCTATTCATGAGATACCCGGGTACTCGGGTAATTTTTGTTTACCCGAATACCCGGGTGTCCGGGTAATGTTTTTTACCCGAGTACCCGGGTACCCGAGTAATTTTTGTTTACCCGGGTATCTCACGGGTAACCCGGGTACCCGGGTATCTCATAAGTCACAGCTCTAGTTCAGGGGGGTTGGGAAACGGATAGCTGTAGGACAGGGCCAACTGTTTTAAGCCGAGCAAGTGACGCCCCCGGTACGTCGCGATGGCTTGAAATACCAGTTGCAAGCTCGTTCACGGATCTCGGCGTCCCCATCGCAGCCGTGACGGTCCGTCGATAAATAATTCAAGTCCTCGCGATCGATATCGACCAGATTTCCTGTGTTCCCTGCCTGGGTTTCCGTGTTTCATTATCCTCCGCGGTCGCGTGACGCGTTTCTGCTACGCGTCGAACCCCTTTCGTCCTCTACCACCAAGCATCCCCCAGACCTCTCGTTGTTCTCCCAGCTGGCCACCCTACCCGGTCGTCCTGTAATTCCACGGTTCTGTTTATTCGAGATCCGTCGCGGATTAAACCTATTGTTCGGTCGGATCGAGCGCGGGGGCGGACCGTGCGACCGCGTTCCACGGGAAAAATGATTTCCAATCCTTGTTCTAGCAGCCTCCGGGACGTCCTCTCGCAGCCGGGCTGCGAGCGGAATTCGGGTCAGGGTTAGAGGATCGATCGGAATCGGAGAGAGGCCGAGGGGAGCCTTGAAATGAAATTTTTAGGGAGACTCGGTCGATCATGCTCGGGAACCGAGCTGCCAAGGATCCATGGGAAATGGCCCGACCACAGGAGACCATCCCTGGGTCACCGTGACCCGCATGCCGCCAGCCCGTGTCCCGGCCGGAAGTCCAGGGATATTCACCCATTTCCTCTCTTTCACTTGTTTATTCAGTCCTTTCCTACCGTCTCGGTATCACAGTTCCTGTTTTACAGTTATTTATCGTATGCTAACTGCTCCAATGTGTTTTCTGGAAAGTTATAGAAGGAATCGTTCTTCGGGGAATGTTCTTTCTCGTGGTTTCGTGCGATCGTAGCGTTCAAACGATTAGATTCGCGGAAGATGGGGGTGCGCAGTTGATGGCACAACTTAAGGGTGATTTAATACACGGTTGAACGTTCCAGCGGAACGGGCCCGGTCATTAGAATGCTCGCTGGTTCCCAGTTCCGCTTTTAATTAACGGGACACTGAATTCACCCTTTAATTGGATCGTAACTGCCTGCTACCGGTTTCTTTTAATAACTACCCCCACGCCTTATCCAGGCCGGGATTTAACATACATTTCACGTACAACCCGAGAAAATAACTATTACTGCCATTTACCATGAACATTCCTTTAACTTGTACATTTTCTTCCATAGCCATTTTTCATAGTTCCACCCTTCAATGAAAAGACAGTAAAACAAGATTAAAAAAAATATCCGCTTATTCTTCAGGCATTGCCGAATACTCCTGCGAAATTTGGTAATTTTCCGTCGATGTATTGTCCCGGAAAAAAAATTGCTAAAGAGGAACGTGCCTCTTCTCGCGAAGCAGGATAAAATCGCCCCTTAAATCACGATCGCGTGATTCGACTATCATCGATCGCCGCTCCTTAATTGCTTCAACGGGGCCGACGGATTGTCGCGATTTTACACGAGATCGTTCGTAATGGCCGTCAACCTGTTAATCTCGCGGAAGTGATCAACGGTGATTTTAATAAGGCCAACAGGGTAAACTTGGTTTTTCGTTTTCTCTCGCGCAGACACTTGGTGAGGGTGGGCAAATATTTGCTGAACCATTTCGAAAAGCGTGGCTGCGATCGCGTGATTACGACGGGGGAGGGGTGGTCCCGAACAGCCGGAAACTCGTTATCCTTCGGGCGATTTTTTTCCCTTATTCTTTGGCTCGGCGACGCAATCTTCGCGCGGACTCATCCGGCGTCCCTTCGCGCGGCTCAGTCACAAAGACTCTACGGAGAACCTTGTTCCTTATTCTTCGCCGTTTTCGTGGGTTCATCAGCCGTCAAAGAGAATGCGAAATCAAGCGAGGGTGGTTCCGAGATCCCAGACGTTCGAGCAAACGAGTCCCCTTCCGGGGCCAAATTAATCCTCAGACTGGAAGATTGGGTAATCCTTAAAAATAAATTAGTTTCACGTAACCAATGTAGCTAACGTACCCGCCACTCGTATACACATCTCTTACTACTTTCCAGAGAGCATGTAGTACATGAAACTAATTCATCCTTAGACTGCAAGATTGGGTGATCCTTAAAAGTAAAATAGTTTCATATACTACATAGATTTCAAATTAAATCAGCTGCTAAATAATTTCGAAAGTTAGGATGGTCTGGATGAAAGTTCTGATAGTCAAGGACGACTGTCAGTTGAACCCAGTCGATTAAGCAACGTAATTGAAAAGATTGTGTAATCCTTAAGAATAAATTAGTTTCTCCTACTACATAAACCCTCGAAAGTAGTAAGACATGCGTGTATGACTGGTGGGAATGTTAGTTACATTAGTCCATAATTATTCTACGTGTTTTTTCTGGGATTTCAATTTAAATCAGCTGCTATATAATTTTGAATATTGGGAAAGTCTGGATGAAAGTCCTGATAGTCAAGAACGACTGTCAGATGAACCCAGTCGATTAAGCAACGTAATTGAAAAGATTGAGTAATCCTTAAGAATAAATTAGTTTCACCTACTACATAAACCCTCGAAAGTAGTAAGACATGCGTTTATGACTGGTGGGAATGTTAGTTGCATGAGTTCATAATTATTCTAAAGGTTTTTCTGAGATTTCAATTTAAATCAGCTGCTACACAATTCTGAAAATTAGGAAGGTCTGGATGAAAGTCCTGATAGTCAAGGACGACTGTCAGTTGAACCCAGTCGGTTAAGCAACGTAATGGGAAGATTGAGAGTAATCCTTAAGAATAAATTAGTTTCACCTACTACATAAATCCTCGAAAGTAGTAAGACATGCGTTTATGACTGGTGGGAATGTTAGTTGCATTAGTTCATAATTGTTCCACGTGGTTTTTCTTGGATATCAACTTAAATCAGCTGCTATATTTTGAAAATTGGGAAAGTCTGGATGTAAGTCCTGATAGTCAAGGACGACTGTCAGTTCAACCCAGTCGATTAAGCAACGTAATTGAAAAGATTGACTAATCCTTAAGAATAAATTAGTTTCACCTACTACGTAAACCCTTGAAAGTAATAAGACATGCGTTTATGACTAGTGGGAATATTAGTTGCATTAGTTCATAATTATTCTACGTGGTTTTTCTGGGATATCAACTTAAATCAGCTGCTATATAATTCTGAAAATTAGGAAGGTCTGGATGATAGTCCTGATAGTCAAGGACGACTGTCAGATGAACCCAGTCGATTAAGCAACGTAATTGAAAAGATTGAGTAATCCTTAAGAATAAATTAGTTTCACCCACTACATAAATCCTCGAAAGTAGTAAGACATGCGCTTATGACTGGTGGGAATGTTAGTTGCATTAGTTCATAATTACTCTACGAGGTTTTTCTGAGATTTTAATTTAAAACAGCTGCTATATAATTTTGAATATTGGGAAGGTCTGGATGAAAGTCCTGATAGTCAAGGACGACTGTTGGACCCTTTACCAGTCGGTTCGGCGCCGAGCAGCTCGAATTAACTGGCGAAATTCCTGTTGCAGATCCAGCACCCGAGGCGTGCAACAGCGCGGTGGCGATAGTATCCGCGGCATCGAGGGACCTGCGGAACTCCCTGATGATGACGGCCCTGTCGTCGGTCCTGGTGCTCTCCAGAGTGATCTAAACAATCGGAGGGAGACGGGCCCGTATCGATCAACCCTTTCTGACAGCCGACAATCCGTTCGTTCGAACAGCCGCGCACGGGAATCAGGGGTTCGTTGACGGTCCGAGGTCTGGACAAGCGGTCGCCAGCCGTTCAATTATTGTCGAACACCTCCGGAGTGCTTTCGGAACCAGTAAACGCCAAACGTTGGACCATTTTTCCTGTCGTCTCGCAGCCCCACCCCCGTAGATCGACGCAATCACTCTTGGACAAGCTGTGGACCAGAAAATCATTGAACGATCTTCTCCGAAACCGTGCGAAATCAAATGTTTCCAACAGTCGGAGAGGGTGCAGGGATGTAGGGACACGATGTTTTTTTGGTGTTGGATAAATCGACCACGGAGCCAATTAAATTCCCCCGGTGTCTCGGAAGACGTGCCCTCTGCCTCTCCCGCGGGATTTCCATTTCCGGTTGGTGGTACGCGATCGACTGGTGCGAGGCGAGACAGGTTAACGAGTTCCGCGAAGAAGAAGTGACACCTCGATTCCAGAGGTCTGCTATATCGATTCGCGGGCGGGACGTGCGGGACGGCAGCCAACCATAGAAGGAAGCCTCGAAACTCCTGTTTACGGAGTCTCCTCCGGACAACGTACAGCAGCTGACAACACCGGAATCGATTCCGGACGGGGGGACGCACACACGATTCGCACGACGAGGGACGCACACGGGGTGGTTGCGCGGATCGATGCTCGACGGGGGAAAAACGAGCCTAAACGGACGTCCGTCCTCGCGCAAACAACTCGCCCGGACGGCTGCTAACCACCTGTTCGCAGAATCGATGGGCTCGCGACAGAAGATTCATTAGCGAAACGCAACAAGTGCGCCGCGCGTTCTACATAAGACCTAAACGGGAAGGGGGGGGGGGATCTAGGATCGCTTGGATCGCGTCCAGGAACAACGCGGCACGCGATTTTTTCAGCCTAGGTTGCCAAGCAACTAGACACACAGATCCTGTAGAGAAGCTTGCAGTCGAGGTTGGTGTGTCCCGGGGATTAAGGGTGTGGGAGAGCAGGTCGGGGAGTCCCCGAAGAACCCTGGAAAGATCATCTTTCCGTGCTCCCAGAAGTTCCAAGATGGCTGGCTCTATTGAAAATTGAAGACGGGAGCCGGGGGAGTCCTCCGGTTTGCTGATGCAAAGTCGGAGGATCGAGTGCAGCAGCTGCGAGCCCGGGGAAAATGGGTCTTCTAAGCCGACCAAGAGGATCCAACGGTGTTAGACGGGCCGGACAAAGTATCGGCCGCCTCTCCGATGAACGAGATCAACTCGGGGAACGAGGGGGTTGGGTGGCGAGAACGTTCAGGGGACTCGAAAATTCAACGGGTTAAGTGCAGACCGGTGTCCCGACGCATCTCGAGGACACCTACGAGCCCGGGACAACGCCAGTTGTCCTCGAAAAAGGAACAGGAAACGGCCGGGGAATCGGGGCAGACAAGAACGACAGCGGATCGTGTCAGTTTCCCAAGGAATTCACGGTTCGCTTGTCTCGCCTCGCCAGCGAATAAATAGACTGCGGATATTTGTGCAGTACCGGGTAGAGATTTCGAAAAATGCGGCGCGCTCGAAGATCCGATCGAATTTAATACGGTCCCGTAATCTTTTCGAAACTGTCGCATCGGTTCAGAGGCTGGTCTTCTCTGTAGGGAAATAGGTCGCCTCCTTTGCTCCTCTAGCAAACATCCGCAGTCCGGATGTAGATTTCTCGGCTCGGTTCACCGGAAACGGGTCCATTTTGCCGCGCCGAGAGCCTCGAATCGCTGCGATCTTCTCGGTTCCTCGATCCGGATCTCACCTCTTTCGTAAATAATTGATATACTTGGTAATCTCTCTCGGTGATCGGTACTGTCACCTTCGAGGTCCTCGAGGATTTTTTTGTTTTCGCTGGGAATTCAATGGCCCTTCCGACAACATTATTTTTATTCTAGAATGTGTCATCTGACACGTAGTTTAGAATTTTTAAGAGATTCTACCCCTTTGAATCTTGATTTTGTCTCGACGAAAATTTAATCAAAGATACGGACCCTCGTAGGATGCATCGCGTGATAGAGTCGACGATTGTCTGGAAGGGCCAATTTTCCCGGGACCGATTCAACGGAGACCGGTCGCGAAGGAGAAAAAGTAAAATGGTGGGAGGCACTTAGGGGGTGAATCGACGTCGATCGATCATATTTTTTTTCTCTGAAAACGGACCAGGAACGGGCAAGACGGCACTTTTGATCTGGACTTGGACGATGGGCACAGATACCATGACAATACCGTCGGTAAAGTAGAGTTATACTGTCTACTGTCGTGTCGTGTTCGCTTCTGAAGCGGATCAATTAAATTACTAGAAAAATCACTTAAAAGGGACAAAAAAAAAAAACAGAAAAAAATCTATTCGGGGCGGGAAAAGGTCGGAGGTGGCGTGAACGTTTCCATCAGACAAAAAGGGTGTCCGTTTTTTCGGGAGATGGGAGGGCGAGTGGGGGAGGGAGAGTCCAGGTCAAATTCGATCGGTGCATTTCATTTTTCGTCTTTTCACTTTTTGTCCGACGAAACCCGACAAAAAAAAAAAATCGGTGAAAAAGTAACGATTACACGACGAGAGATGGTGGAATGAAATAATTTCGTCGTTCGGTTGCGGTTTTCTATATTTTTTTTCATTTTTCCGCTCTTTTTTTCGCTTTTTTTTTTGTAGTTTATTTTATTTCCAACCGTTCGTTTCTCTTTCCCTCCCCGGGGTTTCCGGGGCGGAAAACTTGATGCACCGGGTGAAACGGAGCGAAAGTAGGGTCAGGGGTGGAGTTAGGGGTATGGGGGTGGATGGCTTTTTTTCGGTTCGGTCGCGCCGCTGCCAGAGATATCGCGGAACGACGAGAGAAGGACGAAAAAGTACACGGCACCTCGTGAATTAATCGTGAACACGTTACAAAAGAAAAAAAAAAAATGAAGAATATGGTGAAACAAAATAGACACTTAAGGGATGTTAAGCGATGTAAATATACGTATACATACCGCACGTATGTATGTATGTATATACATATTAAATGTGCCGGAGCCGTTGCGCGCGAGGCCGACAAGGATATCCCGATTTCTATCCTCGTACCTACATTATTGTTTATAATTATTTCTTTAGCAAATAATAATTAGAATTATTCGTCGATGATTCGCGAATGTGTACAGATGGTGTTCACATTTTTTTACTTGAGGTATTATCGTCTGAAGAATTATTTCCGTAGATTAATGCCGAGGGATTTTCTGTTTCAACGTCATATTTCATTTTGTTTTCTTTCGTAGAAATGGAGAAGCATTAAAAGAGGATTATACCAAGCGAAAAAATCCGGAGTTCTCGCGCGCAACAGCCTGACAAGTACACCAGCTGTATATCTAATTACGTGTGCCGTCAGGTTGACGTAGAACGTAAGACAATTAAGGCACCCGTGTAATTTTCTTCCGTGAACTTAGGTCCACAGACACACAGACACAGCGACGTTTTAGAGAGCGAGACAGAGAATACCAATTAAGATAGATTTACCGTTCTAAGGGCCGGCTGGTGATTTCTCGATCGCTGAGCTACACCGCCATGACAGTGATCCGCGACCGTTCCACGCCGGGCAGCAAACGTACCTAAACCCCTTTTGCTCAAACAATCTCAAAAAAAAATTCAAAAATCATCTCTTGGCACCTCGGCACACCCCATTCATCGATTTTACAAATGATATTTCTTTCAGGAATTTCAAGAATTCGAAACATCACCAAATCGTGAACAAAGTTGGATAAAATTCAATTCACAACTATTTCATAGATTACAATTAATGTTATTGGCGCACTGGTTCGATCAATTGGATTTCATAGATTACATAGATATTTCATAGATTACACATAAATTTTTAATTGTCCCAAGACCCCCCAAAAATACGATTTTCAACACCATAGAAAATTTCGAACATTTGGGGGGGGTGACCGAGGCACCATTTTCCATTAATCTCAGCAACCTCGGCGTTCCGGCTCGACGAGGGGTAAAAATGCGGGTGAAAATCGAGCGGGCAGTGTCGGGTGGTCAAAGGTGGAAAAGCTGTGTCCGGTTCCCAGCTCGATGATCGACGGAGTGGATTCCGACTGAGCAAGGTGGATTTGCTCGGCCTAACCGCGGTCGACCTTGGCCCGTCTGCACGTGTGTGCGCGGCTGAATTAATCGGACCTAAAGCCGGTCGGAGTTGGTCGTGGATGGTGGAACACGTGCAACAAGTTCAGCTAGAGTGCGGGGTAAGAAGGTGGCGAGTTCTGACCGGCTTCTGAAAGAAAGTTTGTCTCTGAAAGCCGCGTGGGAGTCGGGGATCCACGACTCGATCCTCTAGGTCTCGAACAGCTGAGAGCTACGAAAAACAAACTAAAAAGCAACAGCGAGAGAGAGAGAGAGAGACGCTCGAGCTTAACGAAGGGAACCGGAAAACGGCTTTGCTGTCTCGCGAGGAACGACGCGGCGAAACATGAATCTTCCATTTCGTACATATCACCTATATAAATATATCATACAGCTGGAGAGCTCGAGTTCTATAGAGAGGACGTGAGTGCGTGTGAGAATGTGTGTGTGTACGAGGGAGTGGATTTTTTTTTTTGTTCAGTAGATAGAGCATGATCGAGCATCGAGTGTGACTAGCGCGTGCAGAGAAACCGAGAACAAAGCACGGGAAGAGAGAATTACGGATTCGGTATTTTGATTAAAAATGAGAATAAGAGTGAGAGAAAGAGCGAACACATATTTTCTACGGTGAGTGTGATAGCAGCGTTGGCTCTAGACTATCGTCCGTCGTCGCAGGCTTCGTCAAGAGGCCCCGGAGACTCGCAATTTTTCCCACGAATTGCCCACGAACTCGCTCTGATTTGGGCTGGCCAGTGGTACAGGTCAACGATAACCGAGACCTAGGATTTTTTGGCTGGATTCGCTGGCGGTTGATGGTGATCGATCTGTAAGTCAGATTTCGTTCGAACGTTTGGCTCGTGAGTGATTTTTGATTTCTGTTCGACAGTGGTACAAGTCAACCATAAATCAGCCGTCGTTTGAAATCGGTTCGAATCAAGGTCAGAGGTATTCTAGACTTGTGAGAATTTTAATTGAAGGGCGGTTGGCTTGTTCTCTTGTTCTATTGTAATTTTAAATGCACCTTGCAGAGGCCTAATGACAGGTGACTGTGATATAGGCCAACGATAAATCAGCCCCAGCTCGGAATTTACTGAATCTCAGTAAAAATATAATTTAAACATTATGTAATCTTGATCGAAGAATTGTATACTAATTTCCGATTCGGTTTGAGCTGGGAAGGCATCTAAAAATGGCCTACAATCAAGTTAGCAGTAGTACAGGTCAACGGTAATCCAGCCCCAGCTCAGTATTACGTGAAACTCGGTCCAAATCCAATTTAATATTCTCTACAAACTTAATTCTAGAAGTGTACGCTAATTCCTGATTCAGTGGAAGATTGGGAGGCATCTAAAAATGGCCTATAAAATCAATTTAACAGTGATATAGGTCAACAGTGTTTCATCCTCGGATTGAAAACCAAGCACATCTCGCTGATCGTGTCCCATCGCGGATAGAAAGATATTTAATCGCGGAGATAGTTGGCTCTAAGATACAGGGAAGGCTAGTTCAGCTTTACGAGTGGTTTGGGTCAACGATAATCGATTCCCAAGCGAGAGACTTGACCCTGACGAGCGGTTCGTGGCGTTTTCGCGACAGGGAAACGACGTGTACCTTCAAGTAGAATTTATTCAGGGCCGTATGCGCTTCTCGGCAGTGCGACGCACCCCTCTCATTAACGGTTAAGCACATCCTCACATATCATTAGCTAATTACCCGTGCGTCTTGTCGTGAAAACTTAATGTTAGGATTAGTGCCTCAACATCAAACACGCCCGGCCCGTTTTCATCGGACCCCGGAGGACAGGAAAACGCGTTCTCATACGACGGATTAATTAATACGATATCCGTCGCGATACCCCTAATCGATCCGTAATTATTAATCAACCAATAATTATCAGCCGGAGGTAACAGAAACCTTCGAAATTCTTCGCGTTACTAATTTAGTACCCGTCGTTCGCTAGACTAATTCGACACCCGTCTAATTTGGGTACCGATTAGGACCTATGGTGTGTCTAAGCTGAGCCTACACTCCTAATTACCGATCTACGTGAATTCTAACTGTCGCATCGCTTGCGTACTAGACCGAGGCTGATTAGGACCCCTCATCTAATTATTAGGATCTTCTCTGAGCTTAACGCAGGCCTAATTCGGTCTTTTAGACTGGTTCGTACCACTATGGACCCTAGTCCTAATTCAGAAGTGATTGGGACCTGGTCTTTGGAACCGGTGTGATTAAATTCTGTCTCGGGCCTATGTCAATTATCAATTCTCTCATGCCTAATACGAAATTAATTAGACTGTCCCACGTATAATCTAAGCCTAATTAGAACCTCACCGACGAATTAGAACCATAGCGACATACGACACAGAATTGTTTAGAACCTTTGTGTGTCCAGAGATCTGACGCGACGTTGATTAGGATCTATTGGAAATTGTTTAAGACCTTTCAACATTCTTTTCGTCTATTTCTTAGATTCTCCGATTCCAAGAGCTCCGATGGATAGGAAAAAGGGGGAGCGAGACTGGTTTTTCGATCGGCCACGGGAGAACGCGTTGAATTAATGGAAGCCTGGGAACCGGTGACGGGTCAATGTTTGTCTTTAACTAGTTGGTTCCTTCGTGTGCAATTTGTAGCGTGTAATTCGCGTCGCGGTCGGCGCGTTCGGCGCGCAACTAGCCAGAAAAAAAACAGCGCCGCGCGCGACGTCCACGCCAATTGGGCGGCGGAGGGGGAGGAGGAGGAAGAGCGTCGTTCCCCGAATCGTTTGATTTTCGCGCGCGCGGCAAGCGAACCGTTCTCTCTCGCGTCAGTTTTTTTTTTGTTTCGCCTTTTTTCGGGTCTCTCTGTGTGTTCCGTCGGCGTAGTTTCCCTCGAATCAACACACACGCCTCGCCGCCGTGCTTTTTGCCGATCCCGTACACGGTTTCTTTTTCGTCCCGTCGAGCCGCGAACCCCATAGCAGACTAATTAACAAAGAAACTATATTGAATATAAATAAGTATATTTTTCGCTATACACGGTGCCCGTGCCGGGACGCCAGTTTGCGTCCTGAACGTGCAAATTCGAGGGAACGTGTACTGGGAGCCACTGGTTTCTAATTGCCAGCAATCTTTTCATTAACAGATAGTGTAAATAAACGAATACATTTTATTCAGCGGTTTGGTCGACACGAAGTTTCTCTGCAAAATTAATAATCAGTAAAAAAAGACATGATCACGATGCACTAGATAAATTATTGAAACTATAATTGAACAATTTTAAACTCTAGATATTTTTTACCTGAGTCCTCGGGATTGTATTCCCCGACGGATGCAAACTGCAACGCGTCCGGTACTTCGGCGACACCTTGTAAAATCGCTTGAGAACTTGACAGGCCTAAAAGAAAACCGACTTTCGACGGAAACGAGTACGCTTAAGCATCGTCGCGATTCCGGTATTGGGGGCCGAGATGGACGGAGCCTCGTGTGTCACGCGACACTCACGTGACTCCCACGTGAGACGTCACGTGTCGAGCGAGGAGCCGCCCCCTCGGTCAGCAGCTGATCTGGAGAGAACAATCCGTTGAACGGTGGGGAATTAAGTTAAATAATGAAACCAACGAGCTTAAAAACGAGATCGTGCGGTCGTGAATTAATCCGTCGCGATTAATCAACGGCGCCGGACGAAGAAATCGATTGAAAGTAACCGGAATAGGGAACGTGAACGATGGGGGGTTTAGACGGCTAAAACAGAGAAAAAGAAAAACGTGGGAAAAGGGAGGAGAAACAAAGAAACAACACTGTGTATCGAACAACACGCGGTCATTTCGCTAATTAAATAACTCGATCGTGCGTGAACGTGTCCCGTTCCGTTTCGTTTCACGTTGTGCGGCGGCCGCTCGCGGTTATTTCCCCGGCGTCGATATCGACGCGTGTCTCTGTGTACGCGTGTATGCGCATCGCGAAACGCGCTCGCGCGAAAACCAATCCCGTGAAATTTATTCCGCGACCGGGCAATTAAGAATTCACCAATTTCCGGTCGGATAATTGGCTTGTTTTTTTTTTCGCGCGAGGAACCAAGGCGCAAAAATAAAAATCCAGTTGAATTGTTTTCCGCGCGCGTAGATTCGTCGATTTTCCGGTATTTTCGTTTGCGGCGCGGAGTTTCGCTTTGGGGATACGCTTTTTAAGCGGAACGAGACGTGAAATATGACAGACCACGGTGACGCCTATGCGCGCCTGGCGCACGGAACCCGCGCTGCACACTCGCCGCGCCGCGCCGCGTCGCGTCGTCGAGCATACTTCAAAGCCAGACCTTTGATCACCCCCACGGGGCAAACTCGGCCTAAGTGGGCCGGCACACTCGGATCCAGCGGCAAACACACGGCCGCCGCTTTATTTCCCGTGCACAATCGCGGTCCCCGAACTTCCGGAACCTCCTCGAGTTTTCTAATTGCGAAGTGACCACCTCGAATCGCCGAGACGGCCGGGACAAAACAAACGTTACTTTCCCGTTCGATTTTTAACCGTTAATCTTCGAGCTAATAAAACATTATTCGCGATCGCGTTTACGGACGAAAAAGAATTTTTTCTCAGCCGTTTCAGCGAGAGAGTATCGCCACCAGGGCTTTGAACAATTTGTAATAATCGTTCTGGTCCTTCCAATCGTTACGAGGAATCATTATTGATATTTTCTTCTAATCAGAGACTATATATAAAATTTTCTAAGCAGTGGTTTTCTCGAGGCCTGGTGGCCGCCTATTTTTCCAGTAGCTCGAACAATACTCTCGGCGCTCTCCTTGTACATTTTATCCTCGCAACCTTCTCGCAGCTTTTGAGCGGCCAAGACTCAGCCCCGTAACGGAGAAACGAAAGGAAGTGCTCAATTAAATCGTTCGTCTTCTCGAGATTAAGGAAAATTGAATAGTGGGACAGAGTGCGAGAAAGGGATAGAGAAGGGAGATAGTTGCTCCGGTGCTTTCTGCAAGTGGTCGCTCTTCTTAAGCCGCGTGTCCACTCGACTGCGAGCTGAAGTTTTATTTTTTTCTTGGACCGGAAGCGACGCCGCTGGGCCACTACCGGTGTAGAGGAGGCGTAGCCTCGAGTGGACTCGCAGCTAATCGGGGATGACGATGATCCGTTTCCTTTTTTCCTTCGACGAGACTCGGCTCGTTAATCGAGAAACGCTGACAGTGCATGTATGTATATAATATATATATATATATACCGGGTGTCGAAAATGGAACGCCCTGTGTGTAACGATGCAACGCGTGTCACGCGGACATACTATACATATATATACACACACATTGAATTTTATATATTATATATATATGTATGTATGTATGTATGTATGTGTAACACAGTCGCACGCGGAAGTCGCGCTTTCGCTTCAAAGAGAGACAGAGAGAGAGAGAGACAATTGAATGAAAGAGAGTGAGGAAAATACAGATACATTAATTAACAAAGAAAAAAGAGAAAAATATATATATTATATTATATTATAAAGGTAAATTGTACGAGTGTGCGTATGATTGTTGAGTAAACGAGAGGGATGAAGAATATTCTGTGAACACTGTGTGTCTCGCGTTAAACGTTGTTAGGTTATACATAAAAAATATTATAAATGTTACACCGTTGTACGTAATGATTACCGGGGACGGGGGAGAGAAAGAGAGAGAGAGAGAGAAAGAAAGTGAGAGAGAGAGAAAAAGCGAGTAACAGGAAAAATAAATGAAACTATGTATAAGAGAAAATTAATTAATGTAGTTAACGATGAAAATAAACGATACGACGATTACTACGTGCTCGTTTACATCCTTGGTGTCCCCTGCTTTCAGAGAACTGATGGCGGAACGGTCATTAAGCTTAGGTCACGTCGGACAGTAACAATATGTCTGCCTTACGTCGGATAGATAGCGGAGAAAAAATTGGGAAAGTTGCGGAGAATATTAATAGAAGTCGTTAGTCTGCGAACACTGGAAAAACGAGTGCACCACGGACGTGACGTCACGGGAGAACTCTTCTGGTCGACCAGGTACATTGAACAGAGATCTGCTTGACACAGTTCTGTGTTCGTTTCTTTTCTGAATGGGCATTTTGTGGGGCAAAGTTTGCAAAGTTGTTAGAATAATTTTCAGAAAATGAACACAAAATAGCAGATACGGCAAACCGGAAGCGATCCTCTTATTAACCGAGGGGGTCTCCGAAGTGGCAAGTGTCAGCTCTCATTCAGTACCATCGAGAATCCAATATTACAGTTCCGTGTTTCGGCGGGCGAGTCGCAGGTGCAACGTACAACTTTAATTTCTGGCGGGTTCCTGCAACCGGAAGTGTCTCCGGTGTGTAACGGTGGTGGTATCGCCCTAGAACATTTCCTAGAAAATCGAGAAAATGTTGAATCAAAAAATGAAACCATCTGATGAATTAAACAGTCGCCAGTAAATAAATAAGAATTAATATATTGATTGGCGGTGAACAATGAACCATCAGCAATTTTAATAATCATCAAGTTAAAACAATAAAAATAATTGAAATAATTCGTATCAAACCATTTGTTCACTTCTGTTCTATCGATCGAGTGAAAACGTCACGAACGAATCATCGCTAGAATGATTTTTCAGTTCGTAGAAATCTCGAGGTGCGTGACTTTTCTGGGAACATTCCGTGACTTTAATGGCGGCGATTACGTTAGCCAAGTGCTAATTTTCCGTGACTGAGACAAAGAGTATAACGAGCATCGTCGATGATTCAAAAATTCCTCGTAACATTTCGAGAAGAACACGTGCTAAATAAATCGAGAAAAAAGAAACTGTTCTGGTGTTTGTAAATGAAATTCGGGCGAAACGGCGCGGCGGGAAATTTGAATTGAGCACCGGCGAAAGTTTCGACACGAGCTGTGCCAAAATGGCGGTAGCGAAGAATAATTCGAAAGGGAAACGCGAGGCACGTTCTCACGTCGAAAACTTCCTCGGTTGCCGCGGGAAGCGTAAATTTGCATTTCAAAGTGCACCACGCGCGCGGTGCAACGTGTGCATCCGCCAGCAAGCTTCTCCAGGCGAAACGATAAATGCTTGGAACGAGATAAATCATTCGGAGCGTCGACTTAACAAAGCCTCGGCTGCCGGACTTTTAACCGTGAAATTTATATTTCGCAAAACTTCGACGATCCCTCTGCTTTAAGCCCCGTACACACCTGCCGATCACTCATTCCCGCATTGTTTCGTTTTCATCGATGAAATGGAAGATACTGCTGACACTTCTATCAATCGAATTCACCCCATTAATAAATACAAGCTTTATAAAAATTTAATTATTTTCATGATTCCATTCGGTTGCATCATGTTAAAATGAATTGATAAAAATTCACGAATATACAGTGGAGGATATCTTTACAATTCTGGTGAAGTGAGGACGCGGCATAAGCGAGCAAAATTCCCCGAAAAAGCCGTAAAACGAGCCAGTCGAAAATCACCTCGAACTGTAAAAAGTTTCTCGGTCCCGGAGCGTCTCGGGCAACTCGATAATTAATTCGGTGGGATCGGCAAAAACCGGTCGTCGACACGGACGGAGCCTGGCTGTCTGCTGTGTTTCGATCGATCGCAACCGGTCGATAACGATCGCGTCCGTTTTCGAAAAAACCGGATGCATAATCAACGACCGGCAGATAGCCGAACGACGTTTACTTTCTATCCGATCTTTAAATGCAGATTGCTCACACACAGATCTCCCTTCTCGGAACTGTAAACAATATTATGTTTATGAACCTATTAGCAATTTATTACAATAACACACGGCCAGTGCTCCATTAATTAACATATTCATGCGACTCGTCCTTTTTGTTCTCGCACAAAATTTATATATATATATATACATGTAATGTAAAAATTCATTCTCCATCACAGAGCCGTCGTGTTGACAGCCTAATCCGAAGCAGTAAGAGCACTTAGGCGAACCATGCTGGGCGTTTTCCTTTCAGAACAGCTTCTTCAAAATAACGATGATGATCTCAAGATGATCTCCAACGATCCTCGTGTAACCGTCATCCCCCACACCACTCCGCGATTACCCCGCCCGGACTAATTAATATCCGCTCATTAGGGGCCAGAAGCTCGAAAAGTTCCGTCCAGATTTATATATCCGAGCTCGTGTCGCCGGGAATGCTCGTTAATCTCGCGACGGGCCGCATTAATTATCGAAACACGCCTCCGTCGCGAGTCTTTCGGCCTTGAACTTCGCGAGAAGGTAAGATGCGGCCCGGCTACTATAGCTGAGGATGACTCAGTGTATGATGCACCATTTCCCTAAAATAGACGATTCAAGTCGCTCTGCAGATTTGCAATTTCTCTTTACGCTTGTCTCCAACTATTTCGAACTTCAGCATCCCATTATAAATCGTCGCAGCATTCTGTGTGATTCTCCGTGCAGTAGATCACTGAAGCGCACCTGCTGCTCGCCTAACCGATAAATTCACCTGACCCTGAGAGTCCCACAGCCTGGACCTTGACCGGTCCATGAGTCATGTCGAAGAACTATGGGTCTTAATCTTCAACACCGAGACGACATACCGAGCTGCGTGATCGTTGGGGACTAGATAGACCGAGGAACTGGCTCTTCAAGGTCGACGAAGGTCTTCAAAGTTGAGGACCTCGAACTATTTCAGGGTGGCAGTTATGGGGAAAGCAGTTGGCTGGCTTGTAGCCATCAGCTTCACTTGGGGACATCTTGTTGGAGAATCTTATTCGGAGTTGCAATGAATTTAAGTTGCTAGTTAGTATGACCTGGATCGTGTCTGAACTTGGCAGTGACCTCGGGACAATTTTTGACAACTCGAACACACGGATATTAATTCTAGTTTCACGAAGGCTAGGTTTTAACCCTATTCTCGAAGAGGATCTAAGTTTGGCGAAGTTCAACTTCGTAAATAGGCTCATATAAGTCCCTGACACAGGTACCATAAGAAACCAGCACTAGTCTGGACCAAGTTTATGATCGTTAACTTGACCTAAACTAAGGCTTCTCGTACATCGAATTCAGCTTAGCAATATCCAGACCAGTCCAGACACATATCGTCTAAAAGCATAATATCCATTATCGCAAGGTAAGTGTCATATAAAATAGACCTCTAACACGTCTGTTAACTCAGAATTCCCTCCATCAAACGGGACCCGAGTCTATCAAACGGTTGGAATCTCAATGAAGAGCCCCATAAACCATTAAGTGGTCTCTTCAGTTTGAGCCTCTGATTGTTGAGACATTTTTGGGAATTTTTCGAAAGAGAACGACTCAGTATTGAAATTCCTAACTTGACAGACTTATGAACCGGCACTCAAGGGAGTATACTAAAATCTTTTTAAACAATAATAACCACTTCTTAAAAACTTACAGCAATGATATTAAAATAATCGTAAATTATCTCTGAGACAGTATTAATCACTTTTCTACACTGAAAAAAAAAAACGATCACAGTGACATGAAAAACATTTAGTATTACTTGTTGAATGTTACTTAACAGCCATGTACAGTTTGGAATTATAATATTCAATAGTTGTCTTGAAAAAAATTCCTACAGGCAAAGCGTGAAGATAGGTGGACCATTAAGTCCACTATCAGCAGCTAATTGCTCTGTTAACTACCTCGGCGAGATTAGCAGCCGTCCCTTGACCTTGAGTCCCGGGCGACGGTCACCCTGACCCACGTTAAGCGGTCCCCACCATGTCGACACGCACAATTACACCTGGTCAGGTGAATATAAAGCGGCGAAGTGCTCACCGGGACAGCTGTTTCGTGGGACCGGTTCTCTCGCGCGGTTCATTTCCGAGGCTCGCTCGTAAAACCGACGTTTTTATCTGACGATCGACCCGGTACACGGTCTCTTGATCTCTCCGGTCGGATCCAGCGTAGTCGGTGTCCCAGTTGCTCGATCGAGATCCAAAGGGCAGCCTGGAATCGACTTATATCGGGAAAATGGCGCCTGGAGGGTACGCGATCCCGATTATGGTGACGTTCATGATCGCCTCGATGGCTCTGGCAGGCAATACTTGGCCATCCTGCGTTGGAAAAACCATTCTGAGTGAGTATTTTACGGTTTTCGACTCTGGTGGCCACTTTTCACCCCCTCGGGCAGCCTCAGCTTCAGAATGGCAGGGAAAGGTCCGGGAATCTGCGCGAGGCCTGAATAATGAATTTTAATAAATAAAGTTAATGGAAATTAATAAAATAATTTAAATTTTTATATATATAAAAATGTTTGACAAATTGTTTTTAGTTACAATTACTCTTTATACCGTTAAGTATTGTTTTCTTAATTTAAACATTTTAATCGGAGGTTCATTGAAGTTGCGTTCGTAATTGGATTTAAATCTCCCGCGAAATATTCGCGCCGGAAACCACAGCATCAGGGACCACTTCGTCTCCTGACACGGGTGATTCATCCGCTCGCGAAAGCGTTTGAATAATCTTTGCGGATAAGAACGTGACTGGACATAAGCTCGTGTTTAACGCGCCTCATTATTCGAGCAGCGTAGGTCCATGCATTATCTGTTTGACTTGTCAGCCATTCTCGTAGCCTTCATTTTTGTTTAATCTCCTCTTGCTACCATAATCACTCATTCCGACTTGTGTAATCGATCTTCGATGTGCGGAAATGAATGCATTTTATTATCTTCAACTTGTTTCGAGAAAAATAATAATTCTATTGGTAGACGACACGCGCGACCGTGGAAGCAATAAACGATTCATTTTCGCATCGATTATTTATTGCACCGAGACAACGAAGGGATAAAATTGTAAAGCAACGAGGGAAAGAACAGTGAAGGGGACGGAAGGGGCGAGATACCGGCGTGTTTACCTGAACTAATCAATTCGTCGAATTTATCGAGCGACGCCCGCTTCCGGTGGCCATTGTTCTGCCCCGGCGGGCAGCGAAATTTGCTCGCCGAGAGACGGACAATGAGAGATCCTGTCGAACACAATTACTACCAGATTTCGAATTTAGTTTCAGAGTGTCCATAATAGAGAGAAATTTTTGAAAATACAATATTAAACTTCTATATTATTGATTGCAACATTACAACTTTGTAACGAGGGTACAGAAACCACCCCTGTGCTTACTTCCCCATCCCTCAAGTCCGGAACAAAGGGGGATGAAGTTTCGTCAATCTCAGCGAACTTTCATCCTCCGGAACTTGTCTGAGCTTCATGTCCCCACAGGATCATCGAACCACCCCTAAATCTCATCCTCTAACACCGCGAAACCTCGCCGACTTTAAAAACACAAATTCCACCGACGCCCTCGGGTAAGAAACAATTTTCGCCACGGAAAGAATTATATAAATTATCCAATAGTAAAATACAGGGGTGGAAATAGCGTGGGTTGGGAAATTGGTTTCTATCGGATGTAAAATTGCGATTTGGCCAACGCGGGACACAATGAGAGATCGAACGGTGGAGAACGAAGATTTCTAATTTATTTTCGGGTAGCATCGACCGCGACTTTCTGGTCTATGTAAACGATCGTGCAGGGCTATCGGGTTTCGGCCGGTGCATTAGACCAGCAGCAATGGAAATTGACCGGGAAAGTTTGAACACGCCGACCACTATTTATTTAACAAGCGGCGTTCCCACGAAATCCATTTAATCGCGGGGCCACGAGACACAGAATGGAGTTAGCAGGTGTCGGCCCGAATCGTTACGTCGCAGGCCAAGCCCTGCTCATTTCCTGTGCAAAAAGAAACCAAAGGGACACGCGCACCTTCCCCTCTTCCTCCCCGCCACTATTTCAGTTCTCTATCATTCATTTAATTCGCTCGAGGCCGACTAATGGCCGCCTATCCTCCTATTGCAACGATTTGCTGTTTGTCGCGAAATTCAGGTGTTCCCATAACAACACCAATTTTGCGTTCCGATAACCACTAACTCCTCCCATAGTTTTCGATGTGCGTTTCACGATGCTCGAAACCATTTCGTCCCATCATTTTTAGTTTTCGAGAAAATCAGTTTTTAGGACAAAATCGAACTTTTAAGAGAATTGGGAATTCAAGAATTTTTCTTGATCAAACTAAAAGTGCTGTGTTAATAATTTTTACGTAGAACGATTCTGCAGACTCTCCCGAATACAATGATATATTCTTTTATTATATTATGTATTTTTGAACAGTGGTAAAATTATTCAAAGACGAGAAAGAATTCCAAGAGTGGTGCGCGTACAGGGTGTCCCGTACGAGCGGGAAATTCGAATCGGTTAATTGTAATTCTGCTATGTCTTGTTCGGGACACGGATTTCCCGTGATTAAACAAACCGGCCGGTTTTAATTCGCTGATCTAATCGAGCTCGGTGGCCGCGCATCCATCCGTCCCCAGCTATTTTTAGAATCGAATCGATCCTCCCCGGCGTCCTATCGAAATGTAATAGATTCCAATTTTCTCCCCGTAAATAATGTACGAGCTGAATTATTCATGAGCGCGGCCCAGGGAAGTAGTCGAACGAAAACCGGAGCAATAAACCTGTCCCTCCGTTTCGACTATTTTTTTTTTCTAGCCCGTTTCTCACTCTCTCTTTTCTTTTGCTCAATCCATTTTTCTCTCTTACTCGCGCGAGTCAATCGGTCCGTCTCGCAAACTGTCTCGCGCACTTAAACGGAGAGACTGGAACAGGGCGGAACTATTTTTTTAGACGATGAAAATACGAATTTTGTCACTTCAACGTCACCTTTTATTACGGTGTTATTATACCGTGTCTCGATGGTCCCGAATTGTTCACCTTCAATACTTTTTTTTCATCATATTTCATTTTTAGTGCGTAACATAGTTTATGATCGTCTCATACGTTTCTGCAGCGTTTCTCTCGATTTCTTGTTTCGACAAAATTTAAATAATTACCAACGCCATAACAATTAAAATTCTAATTTCGTCCCGGTGCGTATGCGAAAACAAAACTATCGGTTTGTAAAATAAAAGGTTAATGGATTTTTTCGACCTGTTATTCTAGTCTGTCCGAAGTTAAATACTTTTTCCTCGTCGAATAAAAATACTATCTTGGAAAGTATCAGCCCGGCCCCGTCCACGTGTCCCCGTTTTACAGTTACCGCGCTATTTTTAATTGCCCGGTTGTATAATTAGCTTCAAATTTAGACACGTCGGGCCCGCGTGCTCGGCAGCGACCGATTTCTCCGACTCGTTTTACATTCAAACGGTCTCGCGGGCCCAAAATATTCCGGTTCCCGACCGTTTCCATATTTTTACTTCCTTGTTTGACCACCTGGTAAATTACGTCTGATCGAGAGTTCTTTCTATATTTTATCTCGATGTTTGTTTCGACTATTTCTATCCTCGATAATAATATTTTTAACAGCAACCTTTACGAGGAATTATTTTATCCGTTGCACATAATGTTAATTTGATTCCTTCAAAATATGTCAGACTCTCTAATAACATTACCGAATAAACTCGAATTTAAAAAACGGTCTATTCGAATCAGCCTTGTATTATCAAATATGATAAAATTATTATCGCACGGTTCTGGCTCGCATAAATCGCGGAAACAAAGGCGTCCTGTCAGAAAGTAGAGCCGGTCGGTAAGAAATGAAACTCGATTGCCGATCCAGTCTGCGACAGTGTGGAAATTTGCATAAGATTGCAGGGGGTGGAGGATAGAAGGGGTTGGATGTAGAGGCGAACAGCCGGAACCTCGTTTTCGTCGGAGGAACTAAAAGTTATTAAAGGGAAAGAATACGGTGGAACTAAAGTTTCCCCTCCCTGTTCATCCCGCTTCTCGCACCCCCCCGGAAAGACAGAGGGAACGTCGTTAGAGCAGATTCCGTGAAAAGTTTTCCGGCGAGTTGGGCAATCTAGCGGCTCGGGAAAACGGATGAAAGACTGACGAAGAACGAGCAACGGGGGGTAGGTTGGGAAAAACGGGGGTGAGAAAATGGGGTGGCGAAAGGATAGACTTTCCAGAAGGACCAACGATGGACATTCGATTTTCCCTCCGTCGCGAATTATCTGACTATCTGGCTGCATAATAAAGCAACTCGTCCCGCTTCACGCTGTTTTCTTTGTGAGTCCGATAGAGTGGAGGGTGAGGGTGGGCGTTTCCATAATCGTATCCGCCTACCTTCTACAAATCATTCGATTCAGGTATTCAGACTTCATCGGGAATTACTGTTATTCGACCTGGGCCACGAGATTGCCAAAACCACCCTTATTCTTATCCGTCTACACCTTCTGTACTGCATTAATACTTTACGAGGAGTTCCTTCAATCTTGAATGACTTTCACTTTCTGGAACTTTACTTCTCTGAACTTCGAACCCCAACCCAATCATCGAACTTCCCCTAAAACTCACCTCGTAGCGCCAGCAAAATAAATTTCATCGACCTCCTCAGGAATAAAATAATTTTTATTTTTGCACGATTTAATTTATTCAACGTTAAAATACGAGGGTGGAAAATAGTGTTCGGAGATTGGGAAATCATGAGCTCCGATCAGGAATAGCTTGGGAAATAGCCACTGCTTGGGAAATACTTTCTTCAACTCCGAGGCAATCGCAATTGAATTATCGGAACGCTTCAACCCCCGTCAACCACCCGGTCCCCCGGACAAATGTAGAAAATTTCCGTGAAATATCCAGAGACATTTTTCATGGCGAATCGTTTCCAGGATCCGGCGGCTTATCTTGCGAGGAGAAGCAGGCTATTCTGGACGAGCATAACCGGCTGAGACAGCTGGTGGCTCTGGGACAGATCCACGGACAGCCGGGGGCTGCGAACATGAGAGAAATGGTGAGCAACCCCTCGCCTAATCATCGTAGTAAATCTTAACTGTGCTTTTAAATTGGCCGCGAAAATTCACGCAACAATTCAGCCTCGTAAATTTTATTCTGAGCCCCGGTTTGTCACCGAGAACGACCACCACGACGGTGATGGAGATACGGAGGGGATGGTTTAATGAGAAAAAATTGAGAGAGAATATTTTACGGATTTTTAAAGCAACGAAATTTTTTTACCACTAGGATTGTACGTGTGGAATTGAAATTTTTCGGCGGGTTATTCGAACATTTTTGAAAGCGGGGGTTGTTTTTCAGGTCTGGGATGACGAATTGGCAGCCGTAGCTCAGAGATGGGCAGATCGGTGCGCGGAAAACCATGACAATTTACGAAACGTCCGTGAGTAACATTTCCAACCTCCCCCACTAATTTATCGTATACAGGGTGTTTCATAAAACACTCTTGCAAAATATTTTCAGAATTTTTCTGTGGATCTGTCAAACTGAAAGTTGTGTTTATTATTGATTAACGACAGAGAGGTTCGCGGTGGGCCAGAATATAGCGAGAATGTGGACGACAAGGCCCCCAGGGCCGTACGACGACCAGCCAGACTGGCGTCAACGGATTTTCGACTGGTTCAAAGAGGTGCAACACTATCGTACCGGCTACAGCGAGGCAACCGGCCACTATACTCAGGTGAACGACCGTTAAATCGTCGAAAAAATACTTTCTTCGCGAAGCGAATCAAGTTTGAAATCGAGTTTAAACTGGTTGCAGCTCGTCTGGGGCGACACGTTCCTCCTCGGCTGCGGGTACTCGTTCTACTACGACCCGGCGCGCGGGTACACGAAGAATTACGTCTGCAACTACGGCCCTAGGTGAGTCTCTCGTTTTTCCATTTTTCTTTTTCAATACTGTAGAAGTTTCAAAAATTATTCTAAATGGTGAAATCACGAACTTAACATATTTCCCACTGCTCTCCACTTTAAATGACATTTCGAAGAATGTACAGCGAACGGAGGCTTTATCTTTGAATTTTTCCGTTGCAATAGATTTCATAAAAAATTTGGAAAATGATTTGCATTTAGATAGCACGAGCTTTTTCTAAAGCATTCGTGGGAAATACTGAACAATATGATGAGAGGGGGGAGGAAAGCTGGGGCTGGCAAAAGAGGGGAAAATGAGGGAAATCTGCGGCGCGATATTTCAACTTTTCGACGTGTTCCCAGCAGCCGCGGAAAAAGAAAACGGAATGCAACGTGCATTGAATCCGGCCGGAGCTTCCATAAATTTTCCCCGTTCCTCGAGTATTTCCTGTCAATCGGTAGCTTATTACTGTCGACAAATTGAACGCGTCGTCGTCGTCGTCTGCAGGCTGCCGCCATTTTCCCCTCCGCCCCCTCGCCAGCCAGAAAAAGTCTCGGCCCGCCACCGGGAATATTTATTCCCAATTTTTATCCAACGTGACCGAAAAAGAAGTCGAAATAACCGATACAACGAAGCCAGACAATTTTCTTTTAGCCAACAATTCCGATAAAAATTATTGGTCAGTGTTATCGAGTGTTATTTGGATTATGATTAAAATTTGTAGAGACCCACGCGAATTATAGATTCAAAAAAAAAAAAAGAAATAATTATACGTATATACGTTTGCAATAAATTATTGAATAAATATTTGATATCGTCGGCTAGCGAGAAGCATTTTGATAAATGCGAGGGGGTAATTTTTCGAAGGGTGGAACGACATGAAAAATATGTTTAGTTATGGCTTGTTGGCAAACAAAAATGGAACAGTTCTCTCAAGACGCTGAAGAACCAGAAGTGAGGGTGGGAAGTTAACCGGCACGGGATTTTCCCGGTGATTTACGGGTATTTTCACCGTCGAGAAGTTCTAACGCGCCGCGACGTTTTCGATTCGAGATAAATCATCTCGCAGATCGGCTTACGGGTTATGCTTTCATTGTTGTGCAGTGGCAACGTGCTCGGCTATCAACCGTACCAATCGGGACCGCCTGCTTGCGGCACCTACGGGATGTCTTATTCGAATCGATACGCTGGACTGTGTGGTGAGTTTCAATCTATTCTTTCATTTTGCTTTTTCCTCTTTCCCGCAACAAAAAAAAAAAAAAGAAATTCCACTTTCCTACTGAACATCCTTTCGGAAAAATATCTCTTTTTCGGAACAGAAGGGTTGTAAATTTGAACCACTATGTTTCCCCAGCTCGTGGCAGTTACTACCACCTGGGAGCCTACTGCGCATATGGCTAACACCGTCTGGAGCATCATAGCATTCCAAGAAAAAATATAATTCGACCACCGAAGTTCCTCGACCAAGAAGAGTCGGAAAAAGAGAACAAACCGAAGGGACTCGAGGCTTGCAAGAGAGACCCGTCGCCATTTTCCGCCTCGTTGCATTTGGTTCAGTGTTTCTCAAACGCGATTCTCCGAAAATTATCCTCAAGATTATTTATTTAGTTTTCTCGTATTAATTTCTTCTGCGACGAAGCAGAAACGATTTTAAATTTTACGAATTTTTATCGGCTAGTTTTTCCAGGTCATGGTTTGAGAGACACTGTTCCAGTGAACTGTTTCTAGTCCGCGAAAGATAGTCTGCGTATCGTAGCGTGTAGTTAACAAACGAAAGTTTAGAAAGCCGGTTGAATAAGTTAGGGGGCCAGCGTTGGGAAAAATAAAGCGTTGGAAAGACCGTAATCTGGCACCGGGGGATGAACAGGAGCTGCAACATGGTGGTAGGCTGTTGCATTCCGTGCACCATGCATTTCTCATCGAGTCCCTTACGTGACCCTGCCTCGTATAAATATTTAAAAGCTGCAAAGATACGGTGCACGCTTTTTTCCCACTCGACCCTTATGCAGGTTGATTATACTCGACGCTGTTTCGATTAATTTAAGTCGTACGGGGAACCTCCCAGCATTGAAATGTCATTCAGTACGATGACCGTGGCAGTGTCGGTCAAGCGCGTTTATATTCCCAAATGATTATGTAGAAATTGTTGTAAATACATAGGTACTATTTTGAATATTTTTAATAAAAGTGTGCAATAAGATTGACTTCCTATTTTTAAATTCCCGATGGAATGTTGTGATTATTTTTTAATTGCTATTTGTCGATCTTAGAGGGCATTGTTTAAGCTTTAATTTCAGGTGGTCAAACTTCAAAAATTCTCACGGCAATATATTTGAAAATTGATTCAAAGTTACCGCGGACGTCCAATCATTTACACCGAGACATCGATCGAGATTTATCGATTTTCCAACATGATTTCGAACTTTTCTAAAGATCTAAGTACATCTATCGTAAAGTGCGATCTTTCAGCTTTATTTTGAGCTAATTTACATTGAAAAATCTCTACGGTGAACTTTGAAATATTGTTTTTAACAAACGTAAATGATTCTTGCCGTTTCTTCCGCAAGATGCCATACAAATTCTGGCAAAAATCATCTGCTCGTTTAAAATGTCTGTACAGCGGCAAAACGCTCAAACTGTTATACAAAATTACCGACTGATTAAAATCGACTTTTCTACCAGATGGCGCTGTCATTGATATCCTGGATTCACCTAGCGATTCACTTTACGATTCTACCGCGGATGGCGTTACCGACAGTTTCCTAACACTGCCTTGTCGATAACGTTTAGCTAACAGTTTGAGCGATTTGACACTACACGTAATGGCGCTGTACGAACACTTTTTTAAGCGAGCAGGAGATTCGTACCGGAAGTAGCAGGGGACCTTACGAGGAAAACGGCAAGATTCGTTTGCGAGCAATGAAAATCAATATTGTAAACTTTTCCGTGAAAATTCCACCATTTTTATTAGCTCAAATTAAAGCTGGAAGAATGCTCTTCATAGCGTATGTACTACAATTGAATAATAACGGCGATAGCATGCTGACAAATTCGAAAATATAAACCGCTTGTATCTCCAGGGCACAGAAGCTGAAACACTCATCAAAGAAATTATTTTTTCAAATCTACGCCACAGGGATCATCAGGCATTCAAGGGCAAAGACACAAGCTAAAAGAATGCACTTCGAGATAGCATTATTCCATTTCGCCCACAATCCCGATAACAGGCTAGAAACTTAAAAATAGCGAGCGATTGCCCAAGGAACAAGGTCACGACTCTGCAATGCAAATTGTATTCCACGAATGTTCCGATGTCGACCGTGACTATTCGAATATCGTAAAAATGGTTCCGCGATCGTTTAAAAAGGACAACATCACGATAGAGTCAGCCGAGGATGACCAAGCATGCCGATAAACTGGGCAGGATGACAACAGATTCCCGATAAGAGAAAGCGAGAAGGAATCCGCGTGGGGAAGCACGGAAGAACAACGACAGTGTATAAATTACTTGCTAATCGGACGGGTACGTCACTTTTACCTGTCGGATGTATTGCGCCACTGTTATCTGACGAATTAGACTCGCTTTGAAAATATGGGAGGACTCGCGGTCGCGTTCGTGCAATTCCCCGTCTGAAACTCCTTGGACAACGACGCGACGTACTTATCTGTCTCGAGCGAGCCCGACGCGTGCAGATACCATGGTTTTTTTCAGTCTCATTCGGAAAACCGATTGGATGCTGATATAAAATGATGCACGATAGAGAGCGGGATGACGAGGTCCGATCGTGGCCGTCGTCGTCGTCGTCGTCGACGACGGAGAGCGTGAGGCGTGAGGAAACCTCCGTTGCCGCGAACTTCACCGCGTGTGTGACATCACGCTTCATTGTTGGAGGTTTACGTCATTCCCGTCGGGTCTGGTCTCGAGTCGGTGCGAGCGCGTTCTAAAGTAGCAGGCTTTAGACGCGTGCGGATCGGTGTGGCGGGAAGTGACAGAGAACCGGAGGGAAAGAGAGAGTGGCGTAGCAAGAAGCAAGTAAGCAAGCAAGCAAACAGGGAACAGAGGCGAGAGAATCACGGTGCCGCTGCGGCTGCGCGAGGAGGAACACACAGAGAAAACCAACACACCGCAACACAACACGTCCTGTGTGTTTTCGGGCATGTCGTTTCTCGTCGAGGTGTTGTCGCTGAAGCTCGCTCCTAAACATGAACTCTGTCGGGGATCGACCCACCGCGAGGGATCAATAAAAAATTAGCGTCTGGGAAGAGGAGCAAGATAGAGAATCAGAGAGAAAGAGATAGAGCGAGAGAGGGCAGTGGTGGCCAACGCTTCTAAGGTATACATACTAAAAAGAGAGTGAGTGAGTGAGAGAAAGAGAGAAAGAGAGGGACACACGAAGCGCGACGTTCAACAGTGGCATACAACAGCGCTCTGATTTCTGTGGTTCGATCGGTAGCGGGTTTACCCGATTCCCGAGGGTACCCGCCGTCGGGTACACCGACCTCGTACACCCACCATCTACTTTTTCGTGTGATGGTCCTCGCAGGATTGTTATTTATCATTTTTCCACGATCGTATCCTGCTCGTTACCACAGGGACAGTGTTAAAAACCCGCGACAGTGGCCCCTTCCGACCGACCGACCGACGACGCGCTCTTACATTTTAAATATAACGGTGTGTATAAATAAGTATGAGCAATAGCGGGAGTGCACCGACGGAGTACTCGACGCACATTTTTCCAAAGAGACCGTGTACCTCTGACTCGGCAACTGATAGATCAAACATTGACGGCCCGTGTCAAATGCAGCCGGATTCCACGGTTTCCTACTCGGGCCTCGCCACATATGTTCTTCATGCGTGGGCATGCAGCACCGAACTATCGTCAAGGTTAGTGTGTCTGACAGACATACCCGACATCGTATTCTCGCACCGACGCACTGTGTGCCGTTCGTTCGTTTGTGCGACACGAATATGAGGCCTTTCTTCTCTTGGAAATTTTTTCGTGATTCTGATCGTATGGAAAGGATGTTTATCGTTGTCCCGCTGAGATCACGTTGATCGGCGTGATGGAAAGGTTAGGCTTCGATAAAGTGTCGAGTTCTCTGTTTTCCTATTGTCGAGGCGATGGTAATTCCTGTTTTTCAGTGGGAAGCGAACGGTCTTGGGCTCCTTCTCTCTTTTCACGTTACCCAAGGTTGCTGTTAGTCGATCGATCCACAGCGTTTTCAGCTCCCAGACACTCCTGAAGACTTTACGCTCCATCGTTTCTGTAGGTGTAGCGGGAAAATCGACTGACCCCCACTGCTTTCATACTTGTTCTGTCGAAATACTTCGTTAGCCACTGAGACTCAGTCTAATTGTAAGTTAGGGACTTTGATAATCAAACAACTGATGAGGTACACGCGCCAGGACTCGGAATTTTTCGATATGAATTTTATTAAAAGCTTCAAACTTTTTTTGGTCCCCTTTTCCGTTCGATGTACATGTATGGTGTCTTACGAATAAGTTCGAATTTGGTTACACTGTTTCGGACACTTCACGGACAAGTTCCTGAACTGTTTATGACCATTTTCAGGAATACACAATACGCCTATCGTTCGAATTATGTTCGTTCACCCACATCGCACCTTGAGCAATTTATCTGTTTACGTTCGGCGGTATCGAGAACTGTTTGGTTGACAAGTTTTCACTTTAACCTATTTCGCGATTTATACTGATAAGGATACTCGTGTTTGAAAACAGTCTGATGTGTATAGATGTCTCTGCGATTTTAATTACTTCGATTGAATTTAATTGGAAATTGTTTCCTAGAATTCTTTTCATTTCGTGATTCACGAAATTCGTCGGAATTTGCGATTTACAATGCGGTTGAAAGAATGTGTCTGAATGAATTTGTTCACAATTTCAAAACTGAAAAATTCCATCATCACAAAATGTTAAAAAATTGCTAATAATATTGTCGATTTGTTTAGGAAAATTGAGGGTTGTCGTCCACTGGACAATTGAAGACGCACACATTGGATGAGAACAAGCTTACTCTACGCTCTCTGAACAATGAGGCTTCATTGCATACACATGGAACTTCGCATCAACCAGCGTCAACAAATTCTATGTGAGTCTTAATAGAGATCCTCCAACGAAGGAGTCTTTAAGAATTCTTTGAACCTAGTCTCACAGTGAACATGTTTCAGGGGTAAAAGGTGCACGTAATGCTGTTGCTTGCAAACTGGACACGAACCTCCAAAGAATGCCTGACAGCCAAAAATCGCATCCCAGTCGGTTTTGATCTTTATATGATGCACCAAGGATTTTACATGTTCATCATTGTACTGGCACGCTTGTGCAAGGAAGGGTAAGCGAACACAGTAGCGTCACACCAAAGCTACAACTAAAATTCTCCCCGAATCACCTGCACATGTGACAAAGGAAGGTAAAAACTGTGTTGTAGGTTCGAAGCAACAAATGCCTGGTTATAATAAATCGCAGCCGAGAAAAACACTCTGCCGACGATGCAGCGTAGCGTGCTTTTCCTCGTTGCAAAAGGATTTGATATTTGGAAGTATGTCCGGCGATTCGCAATCGGATTCGTTCACGGTTCAATTCAGTTACCACACTCGAACGAGAAAGTACACGTCTAACGACCGATATATAGCATGAAACTGTGTATCGAATCCTCTTGCAATCCGAAACGAATGATTGAGATACACGGTTTGAGTGTGATAATACCTTCGAAAAGTATCTGCAAGACAAATCTTGAGTAATTGTTCTCGTTTCAGAACAACCGTTCCTATGAGCGCCTCTCGTCCGTTAAACTGTGATGGGAAAGATAATAACAGGACAAACGGTTCCAGTAAGTCCTCTATTTCACGTTACGTGCATGATTTTAACCCCGTTAACTAATTTATCCTTATTCTGATTTTATTGTCTGGCTTGCAGAGAGAATGGCATATGAGGTATTTCTGGGTGGATCTTGTAATCCAACTACATGGAGATCAGAAATAGCGATACCGACTCTGCAGAGCCTCGGCATCACTTACTACAACCCCGTACGTGTTTGCTTTATTTTATGTGGGTTATTTTATTTAACTAACAAATTTTGTTAAATGGTGGCTGATGGTTTGTGGGATTTTAGCAAGTGTCGCAATGGGGGCCAGAACTGATAGCTCAAGAGTACGAGGCGAAACAGACGGCGAAAGTATTACTGTTCGTGATAGATAATCAGACGCGCAACAGCGCGGGCATCATCGAAGCAGCGCAATTAGCAGCTACGCGTCGGGAGTCCTTGATCTTGGTGATCTACCCGTACCGGCAGGATCAGACGATCCTCGGTGAGCCGGTGTCCATTCAGTAAGTAATCAGACCAACGTTCTGATCTCTCGTTGTCCGAAAACTATCTGATGCATGACGAAACCGAAAGAAATAAATCAGAAAAAGAGAACCGATAAACATACGCTTTCTGTAGGGAATATTACGACTTGATGAACGGTCTGTTGGTACTACAGTACCTCGTGGAGAGGCAGAGGATACCGATATTCGAGAGCGTGTCGGTCGCCCTTAATTGTACGTCCAAGGTAATCCTGAAACGACGGGGAATAAACATAATCGAGTAAACGTATTTGTTACCTGTCTTTCGCGTTAAATCGCGACGGCCGACGTTGGTTTAAATACTGTTCATGCTCGTAGGTTTTGCGCGAGGAGATTAAAGTACAAGATCTGCATTCCGAAGATGGCATTAGACCGGTCAGGATTTCACTCACGCAGAATGGAACGGACTCCGTGTAAGGCCCTCTTCTATCTACAGTCCACACAGCTTGGTACGCCCCTGGCAAAAAGTGTAGTCTACACTTTCGGCTAGGAGCAGTCGATCATTATTAATATTGTTGCTAATTTAACCGATCTTCTCTATCGCAGTACGCTCAGAGACATTTTCAAGTCGATGGACGTTAACGACACCGGTAGCGTTAATTTAGCTGAAGTAAGTTTCGCATTGCAAATGTTGTCCTACTCAAATGACATCGTTGCTAACGAATATCTTTCATTGATTTCAGGCTTGGCTGGCGTTACAGTCGAACGTGTCCGTCTCGGATCTGCTGAATGTGGTAAATAAGTCGGGTAATAGATTCTTACTTTGATTTTTTTAACAGCAATGTCATAGGACCCTCGCGATCGAACGTTATCCGTTGTGTCCGCCACTCTTCAAATTCACATATATGTTTCTAGAAACGTACAGGAGGTTGATAGACGACGGGTTTCCGGTGAAGAAAGACCCAACGGAATTACGGATAAATTACGAACAGTTCTGCGCCCTTGCCAGGGAATCGGCGTGGCGGACGAAGAGCAATGGCGTCTCTTGTGAAAGTGAGATATCTTCAGTTTGGAGTATAATATGTAGGAAGGCCTCGAAATTTCTTCGCAGAGCTATCGTGCAACCTTTTAGCCGCTTTCTAGGTATTTTCTATTTTCAAAAGTTTCCAGTGGTCGTTAGTAACACGCGTGCACATGAAAACGTGGCGAGAGCGGTCACAACACTAATTGAACTGGTGTGTAGAAGTAAAACAATACAGTAGACTACCTCTTAACCGGTAGTCTTGTTAATGTAGAGAAATGATTGTGTTTATCGCATAAGAGGAAGTCCACTGCAAATTGTTTCTCCGTCGTTATAATAAATTTCTGGAGTGTACTTCTCGACACCAGTTCAATTATGCTACTCGATAAGGCGTGGCGTGACGGTGTCACTATAAGAAACGCATACGATTTGACCGGTGGCGCTGTTTAGATTGGACCAACTCGCTCGTAATGGAAACGGAGAAGAGGGACTTGTACGTCGGTGTGATCGGCGAGGACCAGTTCTGGCTGGAGACGGCTGCGAAACCCTCCATCGAGTGAGCATTCGAGACCCTCTAAACACGTTCATCGCTTTCGCAAAAAAAGCCACACAGCGTCGCAGCGAGTCTACGTGGAAGTTTCTTCTTCCAGGTCCAGGGGGCTCAGTTTGCACCGGCCGAGCCTGAACGAGTACAACGTGAAGGTGTTGCCGCAGGAGTTGCAAAAGATGAAGAACTCCCGGCTAATATTACTGGTTGTGCCGCAGCACTCGCGCGGCATCACTATAATGGCACTGGCAGCTCATCTGATCGGACTGCGTGCTAAACTGGTTTTATGCGTTCAGACGCTTCCCGAAGGTTGTGTAGTTTCCGGTGAAAAGGTGAGACTTCGTCAGCCTAACCTTCTTTCATACAGTAGATTGCCGCTTCAGTAAAAACAATGTTACGTATATAATTTTCTTTCGCTTCCTTGTTCTGTGAACATCGATCTTTTTATTCAGCTAACCGAACAAGCCACAAAAGACTACAACCGAGGAAGAATGTACCTGTCGGACTACGCGACGCGCGAAGGTGTACCTGTCTTTCAGAATATCGCAGAAGCTCTGCAACACGCGATACAGCTAGTTCAAACCGTTCGTTGACTTCTCTACTCTACTCTCCCCACTCCACTATTTCTCTCTATCCTCCCCTCTCACCGCTCTTTTCCTACCCTTTCTTCTTCTCCTCTCTTTTTCTAATACTACCTTTTTCACCTTCGACTCTTTTTCTATTTCTTTGTCGTACGTGTAAGCTTTGCGATTCATCGATTAATTTATTTTTACACTTAGTAACGTTCAACTACCGATCGAGATCCGGAAAACGGAATGGAGGACGTGTCGGATTTTGTTACTCAGTCGCTGGTGTGGACGGTACAGGGGGTTGATTGCGATATATACTCAGCACGCGCGCGCACACGTACACTGCCGGCCAAAACTGCATTATAAATGGTCTGCGGATTTTTATACGAAATAGACACTTTCTAAATCAATCGTAGGAAACGGAACTTTGAATGTCCCCACAAGTTTGTCGTAAACTCGCGAAATCCGCAGTCTAGTTATAAACCATTTGAACTGGAAGCTGACGTTTTTGGGACCCCTGATTCCGATGTTCAACGCTGGAGCTACCGGGCCAATTAAAATAAACGGTCCCAGATTTTTTAATTCTACAAATTAGCGAAATTGTTTTCCTAGTAAAGTCTCATTGCTTGATAAACTATATATATCTTGCAAACACACGCTAGTCGCTTTCGGCGTTCGGTAGTTCTCGGCCAGCTGCTTTTGGACGACAGTGTACACACACACACACACAGAGAAAGAAAGAGAGCGAGAGAGACAGCGTTTTCTTACTCGTCCCACGAACACTCTATCCACGATCGCTCGTCTAAAAGTCACGCGTTTCGACTTTTTCCTCGGAATTCTATGCGAAACACGTCTCGCGGTAATTGAACACATTTTTTTTATAGCGATTGAACTTGGTAATTTTGTAACCTTTTTGGTAACTACTACTGGTTGAGGATTGATACACATGTATTGTACATAGATTACTAGTTGTTTTTAACGATCTAATGATAAATAATTTGAAATCTGGTAAAACAAATGTATGTAACTGTATGATTGCTGGAACACTTTCGGATGATGAAGATGATGATGATACGCGGGCGACCGTGTAATATGTGTATGTCTGTGTACGCCTCTGTTGTGTGCGTGCGTGCGTGCATGAATGAATGCGATTATGACTGCTTGCTCGCGTGTGTGTGTACAGTGAGACGAAACCATACGTGTACCTGTACGAACAAACATCTTATTCAGCGCTAACTGAAGGTGTTGTACACCGTGACGCGTAACGCAAGAGAACATTGTGAACGTATTATCCGTGCACAAGAATTAATAACGAGAGAAAAAGTTGGGATTCCGGGCACGTGCGTGCGCGTTGTCGATGTACAGTCGAGGAGAAAAGTCATGTCAACTACGCTCGACGATGGAATACCGACTGGCTCAATATATTTTTTTCTTTTCTCTAGTCCACCCTTATCTTTCTTGCGAACACATTATCGCGGTAAAATTAAAAAAAAAAAAAACACCGCAGTCTCGATTCCAACGGAATCGGAACGCTACGCCCTTGTTTTTCCAGTGATGTAGTACCTGTAGATATTTTTCAAAGAGAGCAGAACCGGTATCATGGCAGGTAGAAACAGAGGAATGTACACCGCGTACCTGTAACAATTAAACATACAAGTATTAGGCGGATATTATGCATATTCAAGACAAAAACTAGTACACTTTATTTACTTCTGGTCATCCGGGAAGTATAACAAGGCTAGAAGCGTAGGGTCTGAGAAGGCAGCTTCAGCAGCCACGAATGCCTTTTTGCTGGCTAGGAAGCCTTGCTCCAGATCCCCATTGGCTAGTCGATCAGCAGAGTACTCTACCAAACGCAAGGCAGTCTTTATCCTATCCCCAACCACGTCGGTGATCACGATGTTCCCAATCTCCTTCAGGAGCTGAGCTAGCGACTGTAGAGTCAGCTTGGCCGAAGTCAGCTGCTCTATTGTTCGTACACGCATCAACGCGTCGATCTCCCAGCTGTTCAGCTTCAATCCCACCGAGGAGACGATCGTCACGCCTGGGATCGGTTTCTATAAGAAAGAATGCCACAGTCATTATATTCGAACAATTCGGACGACCAAGTTAGACGCCTGTTGATGACAACCCGGTGTACAAGCCTGTGTATCAGGGTATCAGCTAACAGGCGAGGATCCGATAACGCTGTATAAAACAAACCTTATAATATAAAATCCCAATCAAAATTTTTTAAAAATTCCAGAAACTTTTGCACGTTTATACTATTATTACGGCTAATTAGAATATTGTGATTACCGGCTCTGGGATGCCTAGAAGAAGCTTCAGTTGAGCGAGAAATGTGCCAACGACTGAGGCTTCTGATGGCACTACTGTCACCGGTTCACCAGTCTTGTTGGTAGTGAGGGACTCCAATGAGGGATTAATTAGTACCACTCCACCCCACCTGCAATTGAAAAGCACTATAAGAAAATTCACCAATGTCCCCACAACCCTCTTACCTTGGCGAAAGGAATGCCTCCACGTTGGTGTTGACTTTGGACCGGTGTCCCGCCCGAGTATAAATGTGCAACGGAGCGCTGTCACACGGAACAACGTAGATAACGAAATTGATGGTTGGATGGAGGCTCACCTGGGAGGCTGGAACAGCAATTCTACCCTAACAATTCCCTAAAGTTCCAGAAGACAGTTCAAAACCTACCTAATTTCTTCTCCAACGGCGTGATCAGCTGTGGCAGCACGTCCTCGGGTAGGGCGAAATGCCTGCCCCAGGGACTGCTGTCTGGCACACGTTTAGGGCTGACCTCCAACGGCAGGAAGTACAGCCATTGGGACTTGACGGAGAAGTTGGAGATTGGGATCTCCTGAAGAAACGGTTCGACGTACTCTGGAAAAAGAATAAACGGATATAGAGATGCACGAATTCGTTGGAAATGTTCAACGTACCCTCGGACATCTTGCGCAGGTCCCAGTCGACCTTCAGCTTGTCCGGATCAGGGTTTACAACGGTGATTAGGATGTCGTAAGCGGGGCTAGCCGGGAACCTCCTCCTGTTCTCTTCGTCCAGGCTGTACTGGGTCGGCTCTGTCAGCGCGTTCTTCGTCAAGGTCAACGATTTCTCGCGCAGCATCCACTCTGACAACACTCTGACCAAGGTCGAGCCCTCTGGAACCGATTCGCTAGGTTATCAACCTTGAACGAACAGGATGAAGAGTAATAAATGCTTACTAGTGGTCGTGGAAAAGAACACGGTCCTCTTGGACCCGACGAGCACCGCATCGTTCGGGAGCTTGGCCTCGAGAAGAAACAGTTGACCGACTTCAACGTCGAAGCTGGCTGAAGGTACCAAGTTGGATATCACCTGTCGCTCCACCTCCACTTGATAGATGTCTGAAAAAAAGGATATAATGCTGAAGAGGGTCAAGATCAAAAGTGGTCTCTAGGTACAAGGTCGATGACTCACCCGCAGACTTAAAGGCCTCCATTATTTCATTAGAGAGAGCATCTGCTCGATCCCTCGACGTGGTAGCAAGAATGATCTTGGTACCAATCTTGACCTTGAGGTCAGAAAGTCGTTCGATGCCAGCGTAGGGTAACGAAACCCTTGGGACAGCTGTGGTGTGCCACCATAGTGGAACTCCGATGCCCAGCAGCAGCACAGCGAACGATATACTCGCGTAGACCTTGTATTTATCTGGAACAAAGGTCATCCTTCAAGGTCACTCATAGGCATTTATCTGATACTTGGTAAATACAAATTGGGGCAAATCGCAATACTGAAGCTGTTACTGAGCAGTCTATATGTTTAAAAGAAGATCGTCCGGAGCAGTCCGTAGCAGTTTTATGGCCACCAGGGGCCACTCGAAATGAGCAGTCGCTCTATTTGCGAAGGCGCCCGAGACTCGGTCGTCGGAATACAAATCGAGAAAGAGAAAAGTTGGCCAAGTTCGGCCGGCTGAGCGTGCACGGAACGCTTTACGAAGTGTGTTTACGTCCTCCTCGAATCGTGACGCGTTGCGTAATACGAACGAGGACGAACGGTAGCGTGAGCGGGTTTAATTACCCGATTAAATTGATTTGAATGCTCCGTCGACTTTGTTTTCCCTCCCCCAATGTGTCGTATCGGGCCACGGGCACACGTCAACTGATCTGTTTAAGTGATCCGATCTCTTAACGAGTCCAAGCTCGCAAGCTGAAACGATTTCGATGCAATTTTCCAATTAGTCCCCTCGGCTTTCCAATCGTCTCGGCCCTCTTCGAAACAGAGAACACAAGTCTACGAAGGTTTCGCCCGTTCATCCCCCTCGTTCGTCCTAATCTTATCGGTCCCATAATTTTGTAATACAACACCCCGCGTACTGATCACGATAACACCCTGGGGGAAAAAAGACGGAGATTCGTGTCTAACATCGACTCCTTTCGAATCGTGTCAATCGACAACGAGCGAGAAAATATTCCTTTTCAATGATGCTTATTAACGCTTTGATCGATCGGTATTCGAAATAGAGGATTAACGCGCTACGACACAGATAAGTGGTGGCCGTGAGTACATCGCGATTTTCGTGCGTCAGACCGTGTAGAATAGATGGGAGATCGTGTTACCGGAATTTGTGGTGTGCGTAATGGCACAGCCTCGACTATCCGAACAAATTGGATAACGGAATACTTGCTTAATCAATATTTATTATTCCCGGCAAATAGTCGGTTGCATATTTCAAACATTGCTATGCACTTGGGTGTGAAGAAATCGCAGGCCTCAAGGGCGCGATGACGATCTACAATTTTTATAAACTATAGCGGTGAAAGCGAATAAATTACCGCCGCGGTTCTCCTCCGCTCTGCATAGTTGCATGCGCCATAAACGCAACAGAGATTCCCGGTTGTAATTACGAGGAAATCTGGGTTCACTGGACTCATCCGATCAGCTGGAGAATGATGCTGTGCTTAGCGTGCGATCCCACAATAAAACACTTTGTCATTTTTAGACGAGGATACGTGGATGTGTTTAACTATTGCACAAATGGCGCCGGTTAGATCAATTTAGGCAGTAGTCAAACAACTTTTCCAGCATACTTTCAAAGCCACTTTATCCAGTTCATCATCTTTTATTGCACCCAATTACACAGCCTCTGATTCAAATTAATCACCGGGAGCTAAGCAAACTTGATGCCTTCGGTACAAGCCGGGTCAGTATCGACCCAGCCGGTGTTGATTAATATACCGTGGTCCCTGAACGTGTCGCATATCGTCGCGTACGTGGGCAAATAATAATTAGCAGCACTGACCCAGCCAATTAATCGCGAACCACTGGCTGTCTACGAACAAGCAACAATTAACTGACACAGCCTATTTTTGCGAAGTGATCGAGACATTGAACGACACCTCGTAATAACGAGGTCATAATTCTCGTACTAACGAGTTATCGTATTATGGTATTACAATGGGCTCGTTGATTATATTAGACTGCAGGTTTTGCAAATTTGTGAAGAAAATATTTAAAATAAGGAAAGCTACTTCTACAGTTATTCATTTAATCTAAACATATTGCTGCCATTAGCAATAACTATATTATGCGTACGTGTAATAATGATATACCAAATATTTTCGTATAGAATTAGTAACATATAAAACTTTCTACTTAAACATAATATAAACTAATATACGTCAAAACTTTTCCACGAACCCCAGAATTTTTCCATTGGCTCGTCAACTTCTCATCAATGTCCCCATCATCCCCAAAGCCGCACAGGTCCCAAAAATTTCAACGAAAACCCATCCGGATCGACGAAACAGTGTTTACTGCTAATTGTACGTCTTCCTGACGATGCAAACGGGTTAAGATCGATGTCGGCCAGTTGGGGTCCCACTTTGGGGAACCCGGGGCCTCGCCCGAGTCCCCATAAGGACAGGTGGGGGCAGTTTCGAGCCTGGCCACCGCGGAAGAGCGCATCAAGGTCAGCCGTCGGCCAGCGACTTCTGCAGCGATGGTTTATCGAGTTCACGTACCAGTAGTTGAAGAGTGCCGCGAGCTCTCCGCTCTCTCAAGAAGAGCGGAACGGGAGAGAGAGAGAGAGAAAAAGAGACTCCGGGAGGAAGGGGGAGAGGACACGAAGAGGACGAACAAGAAGAAGAGGAAGAAGAAAACGAAGCGGCGTTTGAGTCCGAGTGAGTGACACCCGAGGGAGAGACAAAGAGAGAGAGGGAGAGAGAGAGAGAGAGAAAGAGAGAGGAGAGGGGTGATAGCTTAATCAGAGACGGGAGACTCCGCAAGCCTTCGAGTAGATCGACGGCCAGTGGTGCAGCGGCGCGCGTGCAGCCGTCGCTTTTCAAAAGCCGCGTTCTTCCCGGGGCCATCGATCTTCCGATCTCGATTTTGTGAATCCATTGCGATCGACACGGTACGGAATTACGCTTCGAGTTCGCCACAGTGGTCCCGAACGATCTAGATCCATCCGGAATCGATCCGTGTGTCGGAAGTGTGCGTTGAACCCAACGGGACTTCATTCTTCCGATAACAACATTCGATAGGATTTTTGTATATTTTTTTTACGGATCGGTAATTATAGATCTCGATCCGGCGAATGTCATGCCGATAATCGTTTCTCGCCATCGGCTTTGGTTTTTGAGAAATTTCATTTTGAGTGACCGCAGGACTTAAGTAGTTTTATGATTTAATTGTGGCAGATATAGGAATGATTTTTGTGTGGAATTATTTCGTAGTCTTCTGAATAATTTGATATTTTTTTCTTTCGAGATTGTGAACGTTTGATGATGTTTAAAACATTTTTGATACGTGATTTCTTAACGACGCTGTCTGTTTAACTGACCTGCACGTGGTCGAATAATATTTGTGGATTTTTCAAGTGACTATCGATGACACGAGTCGCTCGGTCAAAGAGAAAACAATAATTGAAGACGTGCCTCGCGAACTTTAGAGGACGCCTTAAAAAACAAGCAACGTAATAATTGATGAATCACAAAACATAATATTGTTAAAATTGTCTCGAACATCTAGAGCTATTTTCTTTAGTACGAAGAACAAGTAATGACAAATTTGTAACTTTTGCAGACACGCAATCAATTATGGCTAACGAAAGATGCATGCAATCGAATAATCCAATTGCACAGGGTTAATGCGACCACTCTCGAGCAACGTGGTTTTTACGGTGCACAATGTGTTACGCGAATATGACAACTTATCGATTAATGACCGTATCGAATTGTATTTCAACGCTGTTAGTGACAATTCCCCTTATATTATTTGATGATAGATACTGACACCATAAATTACATTAGACAAACTTTTCAAAAAATTGTGCTCTGATTTGGAAACACCGGATATTATTTATTATATAATACGATCTTATACTGTTCAATCAAAATTGACTTTCGCCTCGCTAGATTGCCGAAACAACACACACACTGCGCGACAAATTGGAACAATTTAGAGTAGAGAACAGTTCTGTGCTCGCAATTCCATTACAGTTTCTAGCATGCAGTGATTATTTTCAATTTCAACCGGTTTCGATCCGGTCGATCGGATCGAGTGGTACATTTTGAGATTTCGACAGAGGTAATCGGTGGGTTGAAAACGTTTTCGGTGGCAGGAAAGAGAAAACGATGGCGTGCAGCGAATATCAATGTGAGATTCAATCGGTTTCGTTGCGACACTCTCACTACTCGGAAACGAAAATTTGGCTCACTGATTTTTCCCAAAAATCAATTTTTCACATTCAATACTTCTCTTGAACTTTTCATTCTTAAATGAAGAATATTTGTTTGCGAATAAAACAATTCATACCTTGAGTTCAAGAGTAGTGTTAACAATTGATCGAAAACCGTTCCGCAATCGACGACCTTTTTTACGGTCCCAAGATCCGCATAGGCAATTATTTACGCTCACTTACTTTCTAAAATAAATGGCACTCCGCTATTTATCCGCCACTAGAGATCAATAGTAAGCTACACACAGCTATAAAAATTAAACCTTCGTCGCCCTCAACAAATTCTTATTGAACAATATAAAATTATTGTCCTATCTAACAAATGATCAATAAAATTTTTAAATCTCATCCACCAGAATAATTACAGCGTTAAATAAACAAATTGATTAATCACTTATCAAAGGATAATAATCAATTTTTCATGTCTAATCGATTACGATGATAATCAAATTTATCAGTTCAAGTTGTTTATACAAAGAACTTCGATTCCGGACCACTGTGAAATTCGCGTTTCCCCATTTTTCCAGTTAGCGACGGGGTTAAACGGGAGTGGGGAGGTCAATCCCGTGCGGTTTACTCTGCAAAATTGTTTAAGTTTAACCGGTAATCCAGGCGAGAGGCTGTGTTACGCAATTTTCGCATAGTCGAGAAACAATGTGCACTTGTCTCGGGACACGAGTCGTAAACGCGCGATCCGATTGGTCGGGCGCCTTCACCCCTCTACGATCTACAGATCGCTAACCCCGCCCCTCGTTTGTACGCTCGCGGACAAAAGGATAGCGCAAAGGACAATAAACGAAAACGCATAAACACGGAATCACAAAACTTTCTCGAATTTTTTAAATAAATAACGATCACTTTTCTTCATTTTTTTAGTACACGATTATCTACGTTACAACCACTAGACGATTTCCAGAAAATTTGATTCATCTCCTCAGTAAATTGTTCTAAGAACGCCTCGCAAAAGAAAAAAACTAGAATAATATTCATTTAAAGATTTGCAATGCTGTTCAATGAATTTCAACACAAATACTATCCTCTTAATCATTGTTTTCCTAACGTTCAACATTTCTATGTGCTCGTGATTAAAAGTGTGCAGATAAAACTCAAAACAACGGAGAGATTAAATGAAATTAATGGTATTGACGTACATTCCACTTAGTGAAACTGATAAACGTTTTAGTAGTTTGCATAATCGCCGCGGAAAAATTGTTCTTCCTGCGTAGATCCGGAGATCCCACGGTTTACCGATAACCGTGGCTATCTTTTTGTTCGGTAGCGTGACAAATAAACAAATAAAGCCGCGTGGATCACCAGCAATGTTTTTCTGGCTCTACAGGGAGCAATGGCCACGCAGTCCGACAGTCCGTATCCGGAAATGAACAATTCCGTGGACATGAGGTACTTGCACATATCTGCTGCATCCTGCACGAAAGTTCGACTTCCTTTGTACACAAAAATACTTAAAAAACATACGTCCTTATCAATCGTATACTATCAAACATAAATAGAACAGTCTCAGGAAGTTTTTAACGGTCCTAGAATGTCATAGTACTTTCGTAGGGGGTGGTTCACCCCAATGCATAACAATATTTTAATTAATTCTGCCAACTTCACGAAGACGTCCCATAGTGCAGCGGGCTCGCAAGACCGTTCTCTGTTATCCGAACTGGTCAGCTGTTTCAGGAAGACGGCGAACACCGGTGGTCTGCTGGTCCGATTTCTCTCGATCTACTGGCGATCGTTGGTGATCGTGGTATGGCCGTTGATTCTGCTGCCGGTCGTCCTCGTCATCGACAGGCCCGAGGTTCGTAGAATTGATCGTGATTAATATTTTTACGACAGCCGGAACGATCTATGACCTTGCAGCAACGTGATGTTTCCTTGGTTCTTGCGTTCTGTGGAATTTTTACCACATTTTTATGTCGTTATTTTCCTGCCTGCTTTTTTCCTCGTTACAAAATACGCGGAAAAAAGCATTGAATTGTTGACTATCGATCTCGAGTGGACGACTCTTCAGGTGGCGGCGATGCGATGTCTCTACGTGGTTGGTTTGATGGCAATGTTCTGGATGACCGAGGTGCTCCCCTTGCCGATCACGGGCCTACTACCCGTCGTCCTTTACCCGTTGATGGGCATAATGAGTACCGGCGACACCTGCGCCTGCTACATGAACGACACGACCATGATGTTTATCGGCAGCATGGTGATAGCGATCGTTATCGAGAACTCCGGCCTTCACATGCGGGTGGCATTGCTGATCATCAAAACGATCGGATGCAGCCATCGCAGGTCAGCTTCCTCTGGTGACAACGATCTAGGTGGTCGTTTCAGGGACGAACACGACGCCTATGGATCGGTGTACATTGACACTGTGCAGGGTGATTCTGGGAACTGGGACAAGATTTCACTGCTCTTTGTTAAAGTAAAAACAGAAAGAAATGATAGAGGAAAAAATATTTTTCATGCACCGATGCACCCGTCAGGTGCAATTGCACAATTTTTTTTTTTGTTAAACCAATCGATCCCTTTTATTATTCCACTTATAAAAGGACGAACACTTCACGTCAGAAATTTACATTACTACAAGAAGTATCCAAACTCTCGATACCAATTGTAGAAACTGATACAGTTCTTGGCTTGAAAATTGGGTTGCATTAAAGAATGAAGAATAAGGAAACGGAAGATAGGGCGTATTATAGCATGATTTTTTCACTTAAAAATGAGCAGTAATTTTTGTCCCAGTTTCCAGAATCAGCCTGTACACAAGAATGAAAAATATGCCACTGACGATCCTCCGCACGTCCCGCAGGTTAACGCTGGGCCTCTTCTTCGTGACGATGTTCCTGTCGATGTGGATCTCCAACACCGCCGCCACTGCGATGATGCTGCCGATCATCGAGACGGTTCTTCTGGAGATCGAAGCGGTAAGTGGGACCCCCATCGGACGAGGACCGCCGCTACTTCAATTCCGTGCTGTTTTTTAGCAAGGCCTCGGCAGCATGTTCGTCCCGGATGAAGGATACGGAGAAGAAGGCGGTGCAAACGAAGAGTCGTACGTAGCTTATTTCCAAACGAGGAGTCTCATTTGTTCGTAACAATTCTTATTGTGTCTGTATTGCAGACCGAAGAAGCCTACACGCACCACCATGGTCTACTATCTTGTGGCAGCTTATGCGTCCAGTATCGGAGGCGTGGGGACCGTGGTTGGCACTGGTACTAATTTGACCTTGAAAGGATTCTTTGAAAAGTAAGTTCAAATATTTAGGACGTCTCAATTCAATTATTCAGTACCTACCCTCCACAATCTATCATATTTCCACATTTTTGGAGTTAGAGCTCCCTTCTCAAAATCCCTGCTACCCAAAGCAAATCTGTGTTGTGTTCCAGACGTTTCCCGAACAGTCCAGGCATCAGCCTGACCTCGTGGATGCTCTATTCGGTCCCGCCCATGTTGCTGATGGGGTTCTTGACGTGGCTATGGCTGCAGATAATGTACATGGGGATGTTCCGACCGGAAAGCAAGGATGCGACCGCCATAGACATAGGCCCACAAGGGGAGAAAGTTGCGGCGAGCGTGATCGAGAAAAAATATAAAGAGCTTGGCCCTATAACGTGGCACGAATCAATCGTGGGTATGCTCTTCCTACTCGTAGTTCTGCTTTGGTTCTTCAGAAATCCTGGATTCGTTCGCGGTTGGCCTACCTACATCACCGACTTGTAGGTATCGTAGAAACGAGACATCCAGTGAACAAACAGGACAATTGCCTGTATCTCTGCTTGCAGACAAGTCAAAGACTCGACAGCAGCCGCATTCGTGATCCTCCTCTTCTTCATACTTCCGTCCAAACTCGACTTTCTGCGATCATTCGACTCGGACCCAGCTAAGAGGCCTACCAAGCCGTCCCCTGGCATGATCACCTGGAAAATGATCCACCAGAAGATGCATTGGAGTCTGATCCTTGTTTTAGGCGGCGGGTTCGCCATCTCGGCTGGCAGCACCAGCTCCAAATTGTCTTCCATTCTAGGTCACGCCCTGGACTCTCTACAGTCCATCGATCCTCTAGCTATACTCTTCATCGTCTGCCTCTTCGCAGAGACTGTCACCGAGCTGACCTCCAACGTTGCCGTTGCTAACATCATTCTGCCAGTCCTTGCGGAAATGGTGAGTCGATTGGTCATCGAATCTTCCGAACAGCTACTTCACGTATATTCAAATCACGATCTCTAGTAACTATCCTTGGATTCCAATGATTTTCCGATACATCGTCGAAGCTGTTCTGCAGGTTTATTGATATTCGAAGATCATTCTTCAGAACTGGTACTACATTCGCAATTTTTGTTCCAGTGCATCGCCATGAGGCTGCACCCTCTGTACCTGATGTTGCCCGCCGCTCTCTGCTGTTCCTTCTCCTTCCACTTGCCAGTGGGCACGCCGCCGAACGCTATAGCCACTGCTGCGGCTCACATAAAGACTAGAGACTTTGCCATAGCTGGAATCGGACCCAGCGTGATCACTCTCTTGATCACCACGTTCGCGTTCTCCATTTGGGGCACTTACGTCTTCAATTTATCAGAGTTTCCCGACTGGGCCACGTAGCCCTTCTTCCTCTCTAGAAGAGTTTCCTCTGACTTCACTGTGTAGCTGACACTTGTGATCAACGATAGAACGTCCCTTAATATTTGTATGACATAAAAACCGCATAGTATTACGTCTTGCATCACGTTACGATATTATATTTCAGGAAATCCATTGAACAATCATCGTTATACCTCCTGTTCAGTACTATGAGTTTGGGACAGGTGAACCCAACTCGTAGCCTGAAGAGCTCTTATTTCAGCTCTGGCACGAGTTCAATCACACGTTATTGTAGTTTTTCCCATCGGATGTGTGCCAACTAACTTGCAATCTAGCTCACGAGCTGTAGCAGGAGCTCGCGCTTGCCAGCCATTGAGTTGGGCATGACTGGTCTAGGGCTTCCTGTTTTGTAATTTTGATTTTTGGGAACTAGTATAGATGAGCGTGAATACGCAATAGTAAATTATGTTATTGACGATGGAGAGAGGGAGAAGAAAGAGTAAAGCAATAAAGGAACTTACCATCGACAGTCGTGTCGTATTCTACGGTAGTCTTGTCCTCTTTCCCCATGATTCGGCTTGTTTTTCACATTACTTCATTAATATACTTGTTTAAATACCCGGGAATATAACCTATAAAAAGCGAATTGATCTTCAGTGAAAAACAAATGGTAATTGGTTCTGGATTTGTCGAAGAATTAATTTGTGATTACTTAGAGATTATTTAGAAATACTTACGCTCACACTGTATTGTTAATATTCACTGTTTCCAAGCTTACTAGGTTCAGAGATACTCTCTGCTAGGTTAACTCTGTCAACGCCGACAGTCCATTTAATTCGGTACACAGTGAATGGTAACAGAGGACGCTACCTACTGATAACGTGTAGCAGTAGATAACTTGTGACCGACGAAATACTTTACCGACAAGAGACGTGGTTTGTGTCTGTGCTATTTGGCTAACAGTTTGAGCGTTTTGCCGCTACGCCAAATGGCGCTGTACGGCAGTGTTGGGCAGTATTTAAATAAATCAAAATTGAAATAACAAGTTATTTCTTATTTGGATATTCAAACAAAAAGCAAAAATAATTATCTATTATTTCAGCAAGTCTGCTTTTTAGATGAACAGACCGACAAGAAAGCGCGTTAATAAAAACGTGGTAAAATATGATCGATTCTGACTAGTAGTTCACACAAGAGAACGGACTTTAAGGGGTCACTCAGAAAAGTAATTTTAAATGTAATCCCGTGGGAATTTTTGAGCTTGTGAGAGCTTAAATTAAAGCTGGGAGATCGTGCTTTGCGATAGGTATGTTTAGGTTTGTAGAAAAATTTGAAATCGTGGCGAAAAAATTATTAATTCTGACCGATGGCTTCTAGAAAAATGGTAGGATTGTGAGGGGTTGTTTTGAAGCGATTTCAAAACGTATTCCTGAATCTTTGAACTTTTGGGGAAGATAACTTATCAATTTGTGATAAGTGCATTTTGGTGAATGAACTCCTATAGCTTGCTCCTACCACAAGATGGGGACACAATGTTCATTGACGTCGGCTAATACCAATTAATTAATTATTATCTTAAATCTCCTTTTAAATTTCTTTATTTCAGATAATCAAACGTTTCTATTAATCTTTAGTAGCACACAGAACTATGTAAAATTAAATATTTATATAGACTACAAAACTGAAGTCAAGGAGACACAGATATGTTATACTTCTCCTATGCTACTGAACTAATTATTTAACAAAGAAATTATAACAGATTATAAACAGAACAATAATTGGAAATTATTTTTAATATAAAGTTGATAACGCAGGAATTTTATATACTGTCGATTCACAGATGACGCCAGCAGTATGATAAAAAGCTGGTACCAATTAAAAATTAAACAATACTAATTGTCCACTTCCAATAATCGCTTCAGGAAACATTATCGAGTTAGTTGAGTACATATTCAACGTCAATTTATTCTATAATCATTCATTAACATTTACAAGCCTGTAACAACAATCGTGGCCGCTGTATTACAAAATAATTCATTGAAATTGCTTGCCTGTTACGCTCGTAGACGCATGAAGAATCGTTAACTACAACAGAGTGCATTCTGCATCAGATGCAATAATTATTTGAACTCGATGATCAACGATGTTTCGGATATTTTGCGATTACGAACGCTATTGTTCATTGTTCGATCTTGAAATAGTATTATTGGCCAGAATAATGCTAATAAATAATGCAGTTCATTAATTCACCTGAAACATCATTTCCCAATTATTTTATTCATCAATGCACTCTTCAATAATGAAGATAACAAAGTTTCAATAATGAAGAGTGCAACTGCGGTATTCGCTGTAGATTTTAATGAGTTCTAAAATATTTTTGCAGACTACAATTTTTCTATGGGACACTACAATCATTTAAAAAGCTGTAGAATTTTTTGATGGGCTCTCGGATAGTTCCAGCGGCTCCACAAATATATTATAGTGGGTCCCAAAATGTTCCCAAAGGCTCTACAATTTTTCTGTGGGATGCTACTATCATTTCGTAAGCTCTAGAATTTTTTGATGGGCACTCGGATAGTTCCAGCAACACTGAAAACATTGTTTAGTGGGTCCTAATATTTTCAAGAGATCTACGATCATTCGGAAAGCTCCGTTTCCAGATCGACCAAGTTCTAAGATCGTCGACCGTTGATTCTTTGAAGAGGAAGGAAGTCAGTTATAGCGGAGGAAGGGTTTTAAGGTTTCGGAGACAGATCGTAGCTGGTCGGGGGTTCGAACTGGTTCGGAACGCGCCGGCAGGACCTCCTAGTAGGCGAAAATTCGGTGCGAGCGGATTCCTCGCGTTCTGCACGTACGGGTGGCTCGGCTTAATGGCAGCGACAGAGGTCTCGCGGACGACAAAGAGCCTTTAACGACGTTCGCGGTACGTCGGGGCGCTCGGTTGAGTGACGCGGGACACGAGCCGGCCCTTCGGGGGCCCTTTGAAAGAAAAGTACGCGACGCGTGTTACGGGGCGACACGCTGAACACGCACCGGGACCACGCACGTCGTACGAGGAAGCTGCAGCCTCCCTTCCCCACACCCCCCCCTTCACCCTATCTCCGGGCCTCCTCAGGCCCCGCGGCCCGTTTTTGCGACCGATGTAATTGAGCCCGTCCCGACGTTAGCCACCGTCTAAATGAATTACGAGGCGCCCGCGCCAACAGATCCCTCCCGAGCAATTATGCTACCTACCCTTTTCTTGCGCCGCGCCGCGAGCTCCGACGACCTCGCGAGATCGATCCTGCTCTAGCGGTCGATTGTCCGGCACACTCGAAAATAATCGTTCCAGACGCTTCACCCCTCTCCCTCCATTTTCCACTCGGTACGAAACAGTTGTCGATAACAAAACTAAAATTATAGGAATTTTTTTTTTGCGGCGCACAGATTCGATCATTATTACTTTTATATTAGCCCTACTTGTAGCAATTTTGTAACAATTTTGTAACAATTGCTACAAGTAGGGCTAATATAAAAGTAATAATGATCGAACCTGTGCGCCGCAAAAAAAAATTCCTATAATCTAATATGTCGATCGAGAAAATAAATCAATTAAACAAAATTAAAATGTTCGTCCATACGTAAACGACCTGATGTCTCCACGGGAGGTTAAGGGTCTGTTTATACTGGTATATTTCCGACCGGATATATCAGACCAGACAGATATTTTTCAATGCATTTTAATGGAAGCATGTACACCTACTGTAGGTCTGCATACTTCCATTAAAATCCATTGAAGAACATCTGTCTGGTCGCATATATTCCGGCGAATATATTTGAGTATAAATCGACCTTAACCCTCTTCAACAATTTGTTGACGTACTCTGAACATGTCCAATATATTAATTCATAGTCTTATAATTTGGTAATACAGAAAGGATTTAAATAATCTATTCATTTTAGTTGACTACGCAAGGGTTAACGAGGTGAAATCGAGCGACTTGAAAATTCGGCTAACCAGTATTCCCTCGGGTCTCTTCGCCCTAACCGACCCCGTTGAACCAGAAATTCATTGAGAAACAGAGATTCCAACTGTTTCCCGCAAACCTTACACCTCATTCATCATCGTCGCCTAATCTCTGAATCCAAATAGTCTCTGCTGAATCCTCGGCAGAGTCTGAATCCAAACATTAGCGTACCGAAGTGTTCACAGCGGAGGGGATACTCGAGACCAGTGTACGCAACTCTGCTCCACGAAAAAGACTCTCTCGCGGCGACAGTGCATGACCGGGAAAGTACTCCGCGTGACATATTTCGCTTAGGCTAGATAGATGGCTCGTTCGCGGCGAGAAACGCGCACAAAGAAATAACTGCAGCTACTGTTCCCTTCGCGGAGAAGGATGAGGGGCAGAGAAAGAGAAATAGAGAGAAAGAGAGAGAGAGAGCAGGGTTTAATCGGTCGGTTGAAGCGCGCGGTGCTCCGAGACAATGGGTCCCGGTGTTGATGGCAATATTTTAATGAAGTTAGCAAGTTCCCGGTACCGGCTGGCAGCCCGGGCGACGGCGACGCGATTCCAGGAGCGCGAACCAGAGAATCCCTTAAGGGCGGAGGACGGAGGCGCCACACAACCACTGATTTCCACTTACCGATACCGTTCTACAAAGCTGCCTTTATCTGTACGGCTTCTTTGCCTCTCCCCCCTCCCTCCCTCCCTCCCTCTTTTCGCTTAGGTTTTTGCTGGTACGCGATGCTCCTTCGCCTTCAAACGAGATCCATCGAGGTTTCTCGTCGGCGGGATGCTAACGCGATCGGCCTCCTCTCTGATCGATACCGGACCAGTTCGAAAACTCTGGAAGATCCAGCAAGATTTTTTCCGTAACGGTTTCCATAGGTGTCCTTCGAATTTGATTTTAATCAAGTCGATAATCAAGATTCTGTTGCTTATATCAACCCTCATCCGTCCCTCATTTCACGAACTGAATTTGTCCCTCGGTGTAAAATTGACACAGTGGTACTAAATAAAATAATATTTTCATGTTTTTTTAGTCAAATTGATGAGTTAACATTCACATCTTAGGTTTCTCGGTTTATGTGTTCTGCATTATAGGGTTAAAGTACGAATGATGTGTGTGTGTATTGTATGTATGTACGTGTGTGTATTAACAGACAACCCTATGTATAGTTAAATTTATAAAATAGAGAATCGGAACAGAAGAATTCTAAAATTGTAATTGCCAACGAATTGTAAAAAGAAGATCAGATCGAAACGAACGCGCCCGTGACAAACGCGTCTGTCAACGATTTCTTATAATTAAATACGGCTATTCCTTACAGCATTGAAAAAATAAAAGTCGCACAAAGATTCGGGAGAATTTATCGTAAAATAACAGAACAGCATAACTTATTTCGGGAAAACTGTGTCAAATGTTAAGCTCTTGTTAGTCATCAAGAAAATATGAATTACTCCCTTGTCGCAATGGTCGGGCGAAATGCTGATTTAGAAAATTGTGGGAGGAATTGTATTACGGAAATTGTATTACGAATTGTAGAAATTGCGTATCGAATAAAGTTCTGTTCGAGACTGTCCGAAGCGACCATTGTCTAGAAATCGCGTGGCAGCGGATTCGTGGCCGATCGGATCCGATTGAGCGATCGCGATACTAACGTCCCCTCGGCAGACTATGGTCGCCGGTTCGCGAGGTCCCTATGTGTACACAGAATAGGCAAGGAAGGCCGGTATCATTAGGGAGAAATCACATGCAAAACCCAAGACGTTCCGATCGCCCCGTTCGCCCGTAAACTTTCGTAGATTCTAATCGACCGCGCGTAATTAGAGCGAGAGCAATTGTCGGTAATTAATTGGAAGCAAATTAATTAGCTCAGATCGAAGAGAAAGTGGAAAATTACAACGTATTCGGTGCGGATCTGATTCCGATCGTGTCTCGAGAATCGCTGCAAAACGTTTCGTTCCCGGTCCTCTCGGCCAAACAAGACCTGCATTCGACATCGTATGACACAATTGTCAACAACGTTTGTCAACAATGAAACAGTCTGCTACGAAGCAATTTGGTAATTTTAATCCAGCTGCAACATTGCTCCGTCGACAGTGTACTGTCAACAGTGACGTTTCTAGATAAAATTTCATGAAATTTTAACAGTGCAATGTTCACTGCAACGTTGCAATAGTGCAATTGCAGCAGCTGATTTTCAATAATAAAACTGCAACGACAGATTTTCGTCAGTGGAATTGCTGCAGTACATTTTCAATAGTAAAATTGGAGCAGTGCAACGGTACAATTAGAACAGCAAATTGTGAACAGTGTTGCGGTGAATTGTCAACACTGAAAGTGTAACAATAAAATGACCACACCGTACCGAACGGCTCAAGTTCGATCGGAGCATTGAAATGGAGTTACAAGTGGGGAAGCAGTGGTTTTCTCGCAGGTTTTCGCACGTCCGCGTCGATTTCGGCGGCCAGATTCTTTGCATACAGCTTCCCAAGCTCTGAGAAGGATCACGAAGGAAGCTGTCCCTGGAAGGGCCGCGGATAAGGGAAATTTTACGAGGGATTACGCGGTTTATGACTTCTTCCAGCGTTTTCTCCGTCGCGTCCTGCCCGAATTTTCATCGTTCGCCGGTGTTCTTACGACTCCATTCTTCCTGCAGTCTTTACGAGCCACTCCGACGCTTCCTCTTCCTCCTCTCTGCCCCCCTCTCTTCATATTCAGCGAAATCTCGTTCGATGCTCTACCGTAGAACCTGAGAAAAAGTTTGAAAAATCGGAAATATCGTTTCCGGTTCGTTGGACCGACATTTCTGCAATTTCAGAAGTTATCGATGATGTGCGAGTGAAATGATTACACTGATCATCGTCGTGGAGCTCGAGAGATGATTTTAGAAAATTTAAAGGAGGAGATTGCGAAGAAATAAAATTGTTTACAGTGTTTCTGCGCAAAAAGAGGACCAGCACGGTTCTCCAGGGGCTTGGAAAAGTTATCGGGAACGTTGGTTCGACAGGCTTACCGATTCATTCTGGCTATCGAGTTCGTTTCTTCCGCGCAATTTAATCTGCTAGTGTCAGCGTTGCCCCGAAATTATCTGGCCTTCGAGCGCCGCGATTATTAACGTTAATCGGGGAAATCCTAGCGAACAATCCTGCCATTTAGCTAAATCGACGATCCTCGGCTAGACTAAACAATGAAATTCTCTTGTTCACCCCTAATTAATCTCACGAACGTTCGCTGTTTCAAAGAAAACATCCACTTTCAACCATTGTCCACAGTCTAATAAAAAAAATACCATTGCATTCGAGAGAGTCTGAAGAACAATTCCACATAAGAATCATTCCATTCCAAGTTCTCAAAGATGAAAATTTAATTCTTTTCGGATTGAAATGACGTTTTTGGAAAATTGAGCCCGCCAGAGAGTAATGACCTTTGGATTTGAGTTGGTCGCGATCGAGATTGCTTTCGGAAAGGTTATACTTCGTTGGACAGTGATTTTCAATCGGGGACAAGCATGAATTCGGTCGAGAACGATCCTGCTAACGACTTCGACGATGGCGAAACTTTCCGGGCGAGAGACGGTCACTGGGAAATCCTCCTCGGTGGAAAATGATTTATCGCGTTCGAAGGAACGTCTTTGTCGAGAGAAGTTTTTATTGAAACGATTACTCGAGTCGCCTCGGGCCGACTTTTCCACCGGAGCGAAAGGGCCGGGAAAAGGGAAAAGGGCCGAGCGAAGGAGAAAAAGAGGAAGCTCGCCCGCGGCTCTGGCACGTCATTCCTCGCGATCAATTAAATTTTTATATCTCTCGCTGAGAGTTTGAACGATAGGCGAACTTACCCGGCCTCGCCTCTCGTTCCAAAATGATTACTCTGCCTGCGAAAATGAATTTTGTCCGCTGGCGCCGCAGCGATCTTCAAATAAGTCACATACAAATCAATTAAATTTTTATTCACCCCTAACACCACTCCTCTAAAATTTTAATTGTTCTACAATATAAACCATGAAGAGTACCACAATTTTTAGCTGAACTTTTTTTCTGTATCTCTTATAGTTAACGAATGATAAATCATAAAAGGGGTGGTTCCATTGGGAAACCATTCTTTGTGTCATGAATTCTACAATATAAACCATGAAGAGTACCACAATTTTTAGCTGAAATTTTTTCTGTATCTCTTATAGTTAACGAATGATAAATCTTAGAAGAGGAGGTTCCATTGGGAAACCATTCTTTGTGTCATGAATTCTACAATATAAACCATGAAGAGTACCACAATTTTTAGCTGAACTTTTTTTCTGTATCTCTTATAGTTAACGAATGATAAATCTTAGAAGGGGAGGTTCCATTGGGAAACCATTCTTTGTGTCTTGAATTCTACAATATAAACCTTGAAGAGTACCACAATTTTTAGTTAAACTTTCTTTCTGTATCTCTTATAGATAACGAATGGTAAATCATAGAATGGGAGGTTCCATTGGGAAACCATTGTTTGTGTCATGAATTCTACAATATAAACCATGAAGACTACCACAATTTTTAGCTGAACTTTTTTTCTGTATCTCTTATAGTTAACGAATGATAAATCATAAAAGGGGTGGTTCCATTGGGAAACCATTCTTTGTGTCATGAATTCTACAATATAAACCATGAAGAGTACCACAATTTTTAGCTGAACTTTTTTTCTGTATCTCTTATAGTTAACGAATGATAAATCATAGAAGGGGAGGTTCCATTGGGAAACCATTCTTTGTGTCATGAATTCTACAATATAAACCATGAAGAGTACCACAATTTTTAGCTGAACTTTCTTTCTGTATCTCTTATAGTTAACGAATGGTAAATCATAGAATGGGAGGTTCCATTGGGAAACCATTCTTTGTGTCACGAATTTTTTCGAAATTTAAATTTTTCCTTTATCTCATGATTTCTGAATGAAATATGTGGATAAGAATGGTAGGATTGGTAATGAGAGAGTACGTGTTTGAGGATTGGAGGATGCAAGGGCTAATTTGCAGAACGATGTTCCCAGGACAAGAATCGATTTTCCCTTTGGCCTTTGCGCGAGCAGATTCGCTTTTCCACGCCATGAGAGCTGGCGAGAGATATCCGGGATGCGTCGCTGCCCTCCGGTGGAGTTTTCTAAGGAGCAGGCAATCTCTGTCTGCGTTAGATAACGCCGACAGTCGACCAGCGACCCTCCCGCTCGCTTTTCATCTTACTAAATCACCCCCTGACCCCACCACCCCTCGACTTGCTCTACTGTCCCATCCTACAAACGGGAAGAACATCGTCTAAACAACACCGGCTCCGTCCGGAAAACTTTGTTGCTTTCGCGCACTGCTTTTTCATCTTGTCAGAGCGAAGAGTCAGTTAGCTAGAACGATTTTTCAATGTTTGCGAGAATCGAGAGCGAGATAAGGCAGCTGCGTCTCAAGTTGAATAACTCGGTGCAAAAAGTATGCAGGGTAATGGATCAAAGCCTGTTTCGCACAGAAAACAACGCACTTTTAGTGGCAAAAAGTGTCGCTGGTTTTGTAAATTTTGTTCTCTTCCGTTAGCGTTACAAAGTAGACCAAAAATTTCACATATTCTCAATTTTTTGTTCTTTATGGAACCCTGTTTGAAATTGAATACCTATATCATAGTAGGCCACTTATTTTTAAAAATTGAAAATATTGGGATATAGCCCCAAGTGTTCCCGTTACGGATCTTTTTTCAGAAAGATGGACATTTGAAAATTGACGAAATTAAAATTATTTAAAGTGAACGCTGCATCGCGATATACAATCTCGGACCGTAACATTTTACTATAACTCTTCAACCGTAAGAGATATCTGAATGAAATTTCCACTAGAATTCATTGAAACATTATTCTACCTACTATCGTAATAAATATATTTTTCGCAAACATTTTTTAATTAATTCTTTAAATTTTGTTGTCTTAAAATAAAATTTTGTTGTATTCATGAAATATTCATAATATGAAGAATAAATGTTGAGTAGAAATGAATAAATTTTTCAAGTAGATGCTCATGATTTCACTATAATCTATTTGCTAGTTCAGATATTAAAAAGATATACCAAATCGCATAATAGGAACGCAAACATGTGCGTCCATAGGCACAGCAGAGAGCTACGAAGAATGTAGATGTATAACAAAACGTTGCGTCTAGACGCGCAAAGGATATTCTACCTTTACCCAAAAGAAATCCTACGACAACGCATAAACGCTTACTTTATACGGGAAAGTATGCATTTTTACCTGCAAAAAGCGTCGCCTGTCTGAAAAATTTTGGTCGTTCCCTCTCACGTAGCAAAATCAAACTGAAAAATTCTCAAAAGTGCTCGGCAAAAATGCGCGAACGAGGCTTCAGGTTGAAAAATTCGGGAAGATCGAGAATTCTGACGATGCTCGAGCCACTCGCAGATCCTCAACCCTCCCAGCTCCCTCCGTTTCGAGCAGAGAGAGGTCGAAAGAACCCTCGGTGTAGAAGGGGTTGGAACAGAGAGAGAGAGAGAGAGAGAGAGAGAGAGAGAGAGAGGGAGAGAGAGGGAGAGGGTGAGAGGGTGACGGTTGCTAGGCAACGACGAGAGGGGTGCCCAGGCAGTATAGATCGCTATCCAGCCGCCTCCTCAGGGGCGGGTTGGGAGTATGAGAGAGACAGGAACACCACCCCGTTGGCAAGATGGCTTTATTACCCTCCGAGCCGGAGAGAGGACTCGGCCGATGTTCGCTGCGGCTGTACCAACTTGCTACCCCGCTCTAGGAAATGACTTCGGCGCCGATGGTTCACAAGCGCGAGACTATCTGCTCTAGGAGTGGTGTACATTACGGTCCTCCTTCGATTTATGGCCGCCTTCCTACGGCCCCCAACCCCTTCGCACCCTCAGCTACAACCCCTAAAAGACGAAGACATCTTGAACGGCGGCCCGCCGGGCACAAACGCACCGGGACACACCGCATCATCACGGAAAAACTTCCTTTTGTTGTTGGTTTACCGAAAATCTTGTCTACGATGGTTTCCTTCGTTCGTTCGTTGTCCTACGATTTTTTATTCAGAAATTTAAATATTGAAATTGTCGAAACTTTGATTACCTTTGAAGACTTGTATGAACTGAACAGATTTTTTTAGGCAACCTAGAATTTTTGGGATTAAAAGTGGCTACTTTCCTGCGTAAAATAAGCGTTCGTTCATTGTCGTGCGATTTTTTCTGCCCGAGTTATTCAGCTTTGAACAATCGATCTTTATCGAAGACTAGTATCTTGATGATACTGAATTCTATTTTGATTTCAAGAAACCAAACAAAATCCGAACCCTTTCGGGTTCGAATCGAGTGAGGCAGGGTTGGAAAATAGGGGTGAGAGTAAAGGGGGTGTAGGGTGGCAGACAGGGAGCAGAGATTCCGCCTTTATCTCCCAAGATACCGACCGTCTTTGCTTTCCTCTTCTCCTACTTCCTCCTCGCAGTTCCTTCTACTGTTTGCCTGTCTTTTCTCGACGAGGAGATCGACAACCGAATACAAACGTTCAATTCGATCTGTTGTAAAATGCGATTAGAAGCCTGTAGAATACCGTGCTCGCCTTGGGAACTCGTGGCTGGATCGATTGGTCATGGATAGACTGCGCATCTTTGTACGAACGCGAGAATTCATTCGAGTACTGTTCGAGTATTCATGCTTTCCCGCCGTTTCGACATTACTGTATTTTTCTGAGTGATTTAGTCAACGAATTATTTAGTTCAACGATTAACCATTAGCTGCATAGTGTATCATATCTGATACAGTTAACAAATCTAGTAAATAGTACACTAATAATGTGTTTTCTTACTATGGTTATTTTTCTGAAAATGTTGTTTTAATTTTTTTAAATATTTTCCTTTAAATAAAACACACAAGCTTCTTCAATTTTTTCATCCCAATTAAAAAAAATCATGCAGTGAAGGGTTAAATTGTCCGGTTGCCTCAAAGACGTAACTGAATCGTAACAGGAAATCTTGATGGACTAATTTATAGAAATGGATTTACAATACACGTACAGTCTAGAGATAAATAAACAGAACAGTAACCACCCAATGTCCAATAAGTAGATAAAAATGGCGAACAGTAAGCTCTCGAAAAAAGGTATTTCCCGACGCGTCGGCGACGGTGCAGCCTCCGTGTGTCGTTCGATCGCGTTTTTTGTCAGCGAGCGAATTACGAAGACGAAACAAAACGAAGAAAAACAAGACAGGAAAAAGGAAAAAAAGCCCGTGGAAAATCGAGTCTCGCGAAGTGGACTGGTCTCGGGCTGGCTCGCGCGTCCGGGAGAACAAAACCCGGCTATTGTTTCCCTAGAACGAGCACGGACAGAAGCGTTCTGGCCTTCGTGCTCGAATCGGGCGATGGTATCGCGCGTGACCCCGCGTTGAAACGTAAACGGAGAGATTTCAAGTGGCTCGGGCCGCTAGAGAGAGAGAGAGAGAGAGAGAGAGAGAAAGAGAGAGATAGAGACAAAGACGTAAAGGGGGGATAGAGAGAAAGAACAAGACAGAGGGAGGGAGGGGGGACTAAAACGGGAGAAGCTTGCCGTGCAAAAATTTCGCGCGTAGGAGGAACGGAAATCCTTATGGAAATGGTTCGCCGCGACTCGCTAACGGAAGTCGGCGAACGTCGAGTTTACAGTATCCCCCCGACAAAGTGCTCGGCCAGCGAGATAGAAGGCGATCCTTCTTCGCGGGTTCTCCGCGGGTGTCGGGTTTCCACTGGGTTCTGTCTTCCGCGGTTCCCCCGCGAGAAAAGAAAACGAAACCGGGGCCGTGGCAGAGGAAGACGAAGCGGAGGAGTCGAACGCACAACAACAGGAACCACTTGCTGCTCCTCGGGCCGGTTCGCATCGCGTGCCACCGCTATTTGCGTTCATTATTCATGATGGGATGTTGGCACCGGTTCACCGAACAACCTCCGCGCCTCCGTGATCTATGATTTAACGGGTCGGGCCCTGAACGAGCGGTTTTTATTCACGGGTCGTTTCGTCCCGCCCGTAAACAGCCTCCAAGGAGCCGCGGACGATAAGTGGTTTATTTATGAACGGTTCCCTCCGTTGCGTCGCGTTTCTCTACGCACCGTTGCCCGATGCGAATTTTTATTCGACAATATTGTGAGACGTTACGGGGATACTGTATCTTATTGACTGAAGAAGACTCCTGAATTAAATATTTCGTTTAGATTTCCAGGGCTCCGTATATCCAGGCTCCGCCCCCGACACGCCCACATCGGTGTCGCCACCCAATAAGTACAGAAATGTGACGCTAACGAGGGAAAACGGTGTTTCGACGATCTCCACTGGTAAAGGGTTGATAACAGGTTGAGGGTGCGACGGTTTTCGACTCAGACCGCCATCTTTCATTCGTCCTTTGTTACCGGAACGCTGCCACGGAAAAGTTTCGGGTTAGACGGGCCCCCGACGGAGGCGGAGGAGGCGAACGCTCTCGGCTGCAAGTTTAATAACTCGTCGAAAGCGGCACGGAGCCGGTGGTGTTGGGCACCCGGTTGAACGTGGCGTTTTCTCACGGCGAATTCCGCCAAGGCGTGCATCGACTCCCCGCGCAACACCGGAGATGGAACCCCAGACGTAATTTCCGGTTTCGCCGCGGCGCGTTAGTCGAACCAAAAGACGATCGCTCAGCGAACGAGATAGCCCGAGATAACTTACTCCCTCGCGGTTCCCCGGCCACGTCCGCCTCTTCCCACCCCCTACACCTCCTACCCGCCACCCTCCTACAACTGCTCCTGCTCCCGCTCCTCCCCCTCTGGCCCTCGCCACTCCTCCACCCCTGCAGTCAGAGCTCCGCTCGTCTCCGCGTGCTAGGCTCGAATAACATCGGTCCGTTTATTTTTGGTGTCACTTTTTCAAAATTATCTAGACCTTTTTATTCATTAATAATCTATAATTTCAATCTTGAAATACCTGTTTGGTCGAATTGATATTTCGTTCACGAATGGAACCGCATAATGCAGACTGCGGATCTTTATGCAAAATATAAATTGTCTGCATTAATTGCACGTCACAGGTGTTTCGCAACCCTCCCCCTCCGATCGGCCCGTCACGATTTCTCGCGATCATTTGCACACAAACGACCGCCACGCTTTTGTCTCCCGATACGTTTCTAATCCACAAGTCGTCGACCCGATGACGAGTATGCGAGTTCCATTCCCCGTGTTATGCAATTTCTCTCAGCCTGGGGAAAGCCATTTTGATTTTGTGTTTTTTTACTATTGGGAATTTCACTATCTAAGGGTGTACCACATCACTCGACAATCTTGCAAGTGATCTGTCAGAGATTCCTAGCTTCGATGGCACCCAGCCAATAAGTCGAAGCCAGGATAACAAATGCAAAGATTATTCGAGGCATTAAATGGTTCCCCCCATTCCGACGGTTCGAAACAATCGAATTTTTTTATCGGGTCTATACTTCAAACGACGACCATAATCGTAAATTCACTGAACCACGATCTCCACGCAGCGTTACAGTTCAGGGGCCATAACTTTGGTGGAAATAGTTATTTGTCCATAAAAACAGTGGCGTGTATACTGTAAATATTGGTGAACACGACAATAAATTTTTAAATTGCTTCGCCCGTCAGGTCTGTTTTAAAAAATTCCAGAAGTTAGTCGTCTTTTGGGTAGTCATGTTAGACACAGCTCCCTGAGAAAATAAATGTTTGAATGATTTTACACATTTTTTTCTGGGGCCATGGATGCTTGGAAAACCCGTAATCGAATGATGCATCGAATTTATTGATTTGAAAAATGGGGAACGATGGACGTAGGACTTTTTAATGTCGGCAGCCGCCTGAGAACGAAAATTTGAAACGCTATCCGAATTTCGAACGAACCGCCTCCGCCGGCGACACAATAACGATAACAAGGTAATGGGCTAATAAATAAGTAACCGGAGCTGCGGAGTCAACCCTTTCGCAGTTTAAAATTTAATCGGGGGAGGGAACGGGTTGAGCGATCGTGTTCGCGACGCGTGTGAAACATTCCAAGTATACGGGGCGATTCGTGACAGGGACAATATGGCTCGCGAGGGGTTGAAAAGGGGAGGCTTGAGCGACAGATCGAGTTTGTAACGCGTGCTCGAGGAACCACCCCTTTTTCTTGCTACTCACCATCCCTTGACTCCTGAAGAAACCAGCCACAATTTTTAAACTGAAAACTTAAATTGTTACACAATGTTACAAACTAGACGGTCGAGGAACCATCCCTTTTTCTAGCCACTTTTCAACCCTTAGCTACAAAACAATTTTATGCAGGGTAATACTGAAGTGCAAAGGATGATAATTGATATATTTGAAAATAGTTCTTATTAAACCCTCGTGAAATTAGTAAATAATTCCAGAGTTTGAATTTCGGGGTGAATGTCTAGTGTAAATTTCGGATCACCAAAAAATGGTATTTTGAAGGGTCCCATTCCTTCCCACGAGGGAATGGGTTACCTACGAAATTTCTACATCCATCATTCCTCTCGTTCCAACCCCTTAACGACCATCCCCTCGGCCGTCGCGGCACGCGCCATTATAATGCGCGGGCTTAACTCGCTCGAAATTGAACTGCCCTTTAAAACTTGAACCACGGTTTACGAGGTTGCCGGCGACGCTAAGCGACAAGCACACACACCGGCCGTAGCAGCCACCTCGAAGGCGCTGTCTGTTTTTACGACCCCTCTATCTCGCGGCCTTTTGTTGCGCGGCCGGATCGACAAGGGAAAATGGAAATTTCATGCAAAAGATTCGGGGAAGATACACTCGCCGCTGTACCAGCCCTTCGAAAAACCCCCAAAAAATTCTCGAGAAGACACAACTATCCTTTGACTGATTTAGCAAAAAATTTTGGGCCCAGGAAACGAAACCAAATCGCAGAAAGAAATGATAGGTATGGTGCATTATCATATAAGAACAAGAACGAATGTGTCTGGGCCTTATGAATAAATTTTGGGACCTATAGAAAAATTACAGACTTAACTTACTAGAGAATCGTGAGGGCTACGACGAGTACTTCTGAGACTTGTGAACTGGAGGGGCAGTTAGTAACACGATGAGGCCCGAGGTTCATCGTACAAGGCCCAAACGGCCGGAAGAGAACGAGGTTTATCGGATATTCGGCGTGCGTTCGGCACCACCTGCCTCCGATGGGACATTGGCCGAATATCTATTATAATTTGCCGGACGACGAAATTCGTTGGTTCGCGACGGGGCTCCGGGGCCCGTGGGCCTGGGCCGGATTGCGGAACCGCTTGAGCTCGATTCCCCGATCGGGCCATCGTGCCACCGGGCCACCGGGCCTCCTATCGTCCTCGTATCGCAGCCTATCGCCTTTATCGCCGCATCGTTAACTCCGGGTTGTAAGCGCATAATGTATGCGGCCATTAAGCGTAATGAACACGGGCGTGCTTTCTTCGGGGAGAAGGCATATTCGAGAGAATTTGCTCGGAATTTACGAGGCATAACGCCGGCCGTGCGGCGCGCACAAATAACGTATCGGCGCCGAGTGCGTTCGGTTCGCACCTCTTATATCGGAGAAAAATCAATTTCGACGGTGGATAAAATTGGGGACCCACGACAGAATCTTTGGGCCTTGTAAAACGACTTCGAAGCTGATCAGACGATTTTATGGACAGTTGAAGTGTTTCAGAATTTATGGGGAAGTTGTGGGCCCTGTGACAAACATTCTGGGACCCATGATAATAATTGTGGGGCTTGTGACACGACTGAAAAGTTGTATACTTTTTTTAAACGTGTTCTGAATTCAAATTTTGGAGTTATGGTAGCTATCATGGCGAGCAAGATGGACGATGATTCTTGACGAAATCCGAGGTGGCACGTTTCCCCGTTTGGCAGCTCGTGACTGGTTCGTAGTCGGTTCATTATCTAGTTAATGGAGCGAGAGGAACGGCCGTGGAGATGCTCGCTTCCCATGTCGGCGAACAAAAAGGAATCGCAGGGGTGGCCAACAATCAGCGTACGAATTCGCACCGTCGAGTAGCGTTGCGTTCGAAATGAGTCGGCCGATTGATCGTTCTGGTTGCGTCCGTCGCTGGTGGACCGTGGGTCTTATCTATCTTCGATCGTGGCTGAAATAATATTTTCCTCAGACAGTTGCTGGTATCGTTAAAAACAGGGACTTGTGACGGAAATTTTGGGCGTCGTGAAACGATCATGGAACTATGAAACTCCAATCCAAATCCAAAAACTCTATCAGGTCTCCAACAAAATTGTGGGACCTACGATCAAAATGTTTGAGGCCCAGAAAAATTGTTGGGCCTTGTTGAGCGATTCTGGAAGTCGCGAGATAAATTGAAGGTCTGTAAAGCAGTTGTAGGTCCCATCAAAAAATTATTTTGGGACCCATGAGAAGAATTGTAGGCCTTATCAAGAATTTCTTAGAATTGTTTTAACCCGATCACAATGCCGAAGATAATTATAATAAGAGTCAATCGAATTTTTAGCTTCTCGCTATTGTTGTAGGATGTTTTGTCTATTTAGAACAGAAGTGAGTTAGCGCTGCGAGGGGTGGCAGACAGCTTATTCGTCCCCAAATGCGATTTTACGTCCGACCACTCGTGAATCCGGGGCCGGCGTTAAAAGGGCGGTTAACTCCGGGGATGCTGGTTGTTATTTAATCTCTAATCCCGACACTCGAGGGTGGCTCTCTCCGTCATCGATACCCCAGATTTGCGTGCTCACCCTTAGCAATCATTTTCGAGGGTTGTTCGCAGCGCGCCCCCGACCACCGTTTGCGATACAGGATCGATCAGAGCTTCGCTTCGACCTATCGCGATCCTTCTGGCTTCCTTGACACCCTGTCGTGTCGATAAAGCCACAACAATTAAACTAACACCACCAATTTGTTTAACAGCCCATTCTACCCGTTCTTCGAACGAATATAAGAATTCAGTCTTCAGTAAAAGACAAAGAGATACAGTCGTTCACTAGTGCAATACATAATGATAAACACAAGAGCAATAAATTACAGTCAAGAAAAAATTGTTGACAAAATAATGGTGGGAGTTCGGTAGCCAATACAAAGAAAAATAAATCAAAGGGGCAAAGCGGGGGAGGGAGCGGGCGAGAAAAAGTGGACTAGTCAGACACATAGTAATCATAATAGTAATAAAATGGAAAATGCGATCACAGTCGCGAACCAGGTCGTAAAAAAGACTTTCGTTTTCTCACGTGCCGCTCGTCCAGACGGTTGCGTCACTCTAATTAAGGGAACGATGAAACTGCGCCTCGATGAAAAATTGTTGCGCGAGCCTGTGAGAAAATGCTCGCCGCTCGCGGCATTGTGAATCGTTCCGCGGATATAATATTTTTATTCGATGCATTTTTTTCCTTTTCATTGCTGACAGTATCGCGCTCCTTTCCACCGGGAATCTCGCATCGTAAATCAAACGATGGAAAAATTGCCTGAGATGCTTCCTAAAACATTTATGGAAACACGAACTGCCGGGGGCCACAAGCCACGCCCCCTTGGGGCAAGTTACATTAAGTTATACATATTTTCTCACATTGACCAATTATTTGATCTTGTAACAAATTCTTCTGCTCTTTTGCAGTGAGCATGAGCATGGATTGCCCTGTGGGGCACTGTTCTGGCCCCATCAAAGGACGGAGCAACAAGGCCCCGCCCTCTCAGAGCTATTTTCACAAATTTTCCAGTTATATCTTGTTTCAATAAATTGTATGAGCACGTGGGATACTTCCTGGCCCCATTAGGGGCGGGAGAAACGAGGCCACGCCCTCCTGGAGCATTCTCCAAGAAATTATACAAGTTTCGACGTGCCTATAATGAATTCACCTGCTCCCAAGGGCAACACAGAGCGCTCCCAGGGCCAGGAGCCGTGGGTGCAATGAAAAATCGGCGTGCAAAGACGAATCGAAGGGGTGTGGTGCCAGGAGGGGTGGTGTTCGGGAGGGCCGAGGGGAGGGGGAGGACGATCGAAGAGAGTCTCTCGCGCGCTGCCGGCTCAGCGCGAGCGTAAATCCTCCACGCAGGAAGAAACAACTAATCACAGAGGGGAGTATCCTCGTAAATCTCGGCTGCGTGTCATTCGCGAGTCGCAACTCACGATTTAATAACACGCCAGCGGACTGACCGGCGCAGCCTGTTATTTGAGTATGAGCGAATTCCGCCCGTGGGGGCCAGTCACACTTTCTCGCCGTCAAGCGTCGCCGATCTATCGGGACCGTTCGATCGAAATCCAATGAAATTTATCAAAAAACCAATAAACCATATCCACGTATTCTCACAGCTGTCTGATACCGATTTTTGGAACGTATCTATATCATAAAATATTTTGTAAAGTAATAAAGCTAGAAAAAAATGTGCCACACGAAATTTGATCCTCTTTCTAGGGCGAATGCAATGGTGCAGACGAAATTTCGAAAGAATCAATGATGGCGGTGGTGCAGCCGATTGAAGAGGCAGTAATGCAGAAATTGTTGGTTTGAGGTGATTTCAAAAATTGTTTGAGAATGTGGCGGTTAGGGAGAAGGAAGGGAGCGTGGGTGTGTAGATTAAACGGCGCTCTATGAGGCCGAGAAAAATGGAATTGCACGGCCAGGGCGTTACGGGCTGCGAATAAATTGCAGTGGAAGGAGCAGAGAGGATCGAAAACTATAGAACACACCGGCCATCCACCGTGGCAAGAAAAGAACCGTGTTTGAACTGGAACGGGAGCGAGGTGTTCGAGATAAAGGAGCAAGGGACCGTGGAGGAGGGGTGCAGGGAGGCGGGGGAGGGGGGTAGAGGAAGGGCAGGGAAGGAAAGAGTGCGAGGAAGCCCGAGGCGAGCACGTCGTAGGTGCAAAGTTTAACAATGCGGCTCCGCGGAGTGCGGAGCGTACAGTGCGTTCACCTAGCACCTCGGCCTCTCGCTAGAGCGACGATTTATGTACGGACAAGTCCGCCCACTTCTAGTATCTTCATCTCGGCCGGAGGACGTGCTTCTTACCGTGTACACGGACGCCGGGAGAAAGAGAGAGACCCGGAGAGGGCATTCCTGAACCCTTCCAACCAATTTTCAAACAATTCGACAATTTCAGAAATTTTTCCGCAGACAACCAGTCAATCTTTCTTGGCATATTTTGTTGGATTTTATTAGATACACAGTGGACATTCTTCAGTAATTTTTTAAAATTAAAAAATATATTTTTGTCGAGGGAGTCCAAAGTAGTGCATCGTTCGGAATTTTTTGTCGGAGAACCGATCGATCGATTTTCATGAATTTTACTGGGTTTTATTAGATATATTTTCTGTTCATGATAGTAATTTTTTGGGGAGGTAATTATGAATATTGTGGGAGTTATTAAAATTTTTGTATAGCCAGGCACGACAGTGGACATTCTACAGTAATTTTTAAAAATTAAAAAATATATTTTTATCGAGGGAGTCCAAAGTAGTGCATCTTTGGGAATTTTTTGTCGGAGAACCGATCGATCGATTTTCATGAATTTTACTGGGTTTTATTAGTTATACTTCCTGTTCATGTTAGTAATTTTTAAGAGGAGTAATTATAAATCTTGTGGGAGTTATTAAAATTTTTGTATAGCCAGGCTCGACGGTGAACATACTTCACTAATTTTTAAAAATTAAAAAATATATTTTTGTCGAGGGAGTCCAAAGTAGTGCATCTTTGAGAATTTTTTGTCGGAGAACCGATCGATCGATTTTCATGAATTTTACTGGGTTTTATTAGTTATACTTCCTGTTCATGTTAGTAATTTTTTAGAGGAGTAATTATAAATCTTGTAGGAGTTATTCAAACGTTTGTATAGCCAGGTTCGAGGGAGCGATGTCTGGTGCAAGTGCATAGGGAAGTGCAGGATGCATTCGCGACTCGAGGCCATCGCTGCAACGACAGTCCTCGGTTCGGAACGAAGGGAACCGTCCACCGCTGTTCTTCCTCTGTTCCTCCCCCCCCCCTGCTCTTTCTTTCGCAGGAACAGTTTGCCGTTTCTCGACTTCCTCGGCGAACCTCTAATTAATAAATGCACCGACAACGCTCTGCCCCCGGGAACACATGTACCTGGTAGGTGTTACTATCGGGCATCGGGCAGCACCGGGCTCTTCGGAGGATAGTTTCCACGGAGGAAGATATATGTGACACCTGGAATGGAATCGACGGAGATCGAGAGACGTCCCGGCGGGAGAGACTTTTTGCATTTCAAATCAGCCAACAATGAAATTGCCCGTGGATCCGTGACACGAGGTTCTCAAAGCGTTCTCGAATTCTCCATGCAATTACCGTGCTCGACATTATGCAACACGTCCCATAAGTACAACATAAATCAAATAAGAACTTGACTGAAGAAAGAAACGTAAAAATTCCTTCATAATTATCGATGTTTACAAATTCGAATTCTGACTGCAAAAGAATTGTTAGGTGACAGACTGAACCTCCAGCTTCAAATAAAAAAAGATTCGATTAGATTTAGCGATTAGTTTCCGAGATAAAAATTGATAAATATACCTTGTTCTGTTACCCCCATTTTTAAAGATTGTCAAATTCAGAGTCGTGTATTTTATAAACAAATATGTATACAACAAAGTGGTGACACAAACCCCCATTAATATCGCGTGGACTATATCATACTACATTTCCAATGAAATCGATAGACCACCACCCCATAGAAATAGGCCCGATAGCAGGTAAGTCCGATAACGCAGTTTTTCGAGGGGTGAATTTATTTGCATGGTCCAGCGAAGTGTAAAAGATAAATACGCGGCGTTTATCGATGCGGCACCTTGACCTCTTTCGTGGGGGAAAGAACGATGCCAAGGAACGATAAAGGGTGGAATCGGAATGGACCCGTGCAAGTCCGATACTCTAACTTTCCTTCTCTCTCTCTCTCTCTCTCTTCGTTCTGGTACGTTATAAATCAGCCGGCAAACCATCCCTAACTAAATCGACTTTGCGTAACCAAATCTGGGGAAGGGGGTTTGCGGTGGTTACCGGTGTGAAATGTTCCCATGGGGGGTCGGTCGTCCGGATAGAAAAGAGACGCCGCACCCCCCATGCTTCGACGTCCCGTCGCGGAGGATCCCCATAACAGGACAATATGTTAGCCCGTGTTTCGTTACGCTAGCCACCAGACATCCGATTATGCTTATTATACCGATTACACCGCGGACGGCCGATCTCTGTGAGAATCCCCAAACAGGGAATTTCCCCCTACTTCTTCAGACTTCGATTGGGAAAAGACACTAGATAGAAAATAATAATATCCCTGCTTTATTCGTCACAATTATGATGCGAAGGTTTATAGCCAGACCAAGATTGATTTAAAAAATCACTAGATCTAGAGTAGCTCACTGATTCGAATGGAACTTTGTGGATATGTAGAACGATGATAGACAAACATAACGATATATCCTTTCGTGCCTAGACGCTCTTCGAAGATTTGTAAAAAAAATTCTAGAAAAATCCAAAAGTCTCCATTCACAGCCCACATGAATGTATCAAATCGTTCAACACGTCTCTCCATAAATAACACAGATAATTAACCCTTAGAACTCGAGTGGCGCTCCTGAGGCACCACTAAAAATTATTGTACTATTATTTAATTATTATTTTATTATTATTTTTTATTATTTTTCTATTGTTTACACTATCAAATATGTCGGTATCTAACCAATTACTACACATTTTATTGTATGAGGTATTATATCAACTTCATATTTTATCAAATTTAAAAAATCATAGAAAATGGAAAAATATTGTAGGTCAGAAGAAACGTTTAATTTTCCAGTTAAAATAGCTCCGAGTGCAAAGGGTTAATGATTTTGCTGAACATGGAAAAAAGAGTAACAAACAGTCAAGTTACAAGAGAAGAGAGAGTCTCGCAAAATAAATAAAGTGTCTTCGAAGACAAAGAAGAGAAAGCGCGAAGTACAGCAGCGTGGAAACGCTTCGGTCAACAGGTTACCAGCTCGGATTACTCTCGCGATTAGTATGCGAGAGCCGGCGATGTCGCTTGGAATTCGCTTCCTCGTGGAATCAGAAGAATTCGCGATTCCCTGTTCCGTGAATAGAACGCGCGTTCTATTGAAGGCGGGGGGCGGGGGGCAGAGGGGAGAATAGAGACGAAGCACATAATCGGGTTTAAAGTTACAAGGGAGATGACTCTCGAGCCCCGGAGATCGATTCGATCCTAACGCCCTGCCCTAAACGATCCCACAGAGATCGGCACGTGGCTCTGTCGCAACCCTCTGACATCGGCTCAAAGTCCGGGGGTTGTCAGCAATCCTCCCCTTTACCTCCCCACCCCCAGTAGACTAAGATTCACAGGGTAAACGAACGCTAAGTCACCGACGTCAACAGGCATCATGCTCTACTCGAGTTTATTTGCTCGAGCAGTCCCGTTTGTTTCTTTAGGATCAATGATCATTTGTTCGCGCCTCGAGCCCGCTGCCCGATGATTGTTGTTACTGGACACGCGGAAAACAGGTACTTCGTTCGAATCGTTGGAGGCCAAAACATTCTCATAATGTTTTTTTAGTACCAATTGTTGTTGATTCAAATTTTCTGGTGCTCACGACACCCTTCCCATTCGAATTTCCATAAAATGGTGAAAAAAAATCGTACAGCACTTTTTTTAGGTTCGTTGGACAGCGAATACTCAAATCTACAACCACGCGGTGATTAGAATCGCAGAAGAAAGTGTTTGAATTTTACAGAGTCGCTCGAATTTGGAGAAATTGAAAAAATTACCATTTTTTACTTTTCTTTGTGTCCTGACGCGAAATTTTTTTCCCGAAGAATATAACCTGCGGGTGTTGTAAGCAGAGAGTTCGATCTTCAAAATGAGCCAGGGTTCATCGTTCTACGACCTTTTTTAACAGAATTACGATATTTTGAATATCGACAAATTTTCGTTTGGGATGTACTCGCCCCAAACAGGTATCGCAATGCCATTAGTACTCTTCTTACTAAAACAGCCATAAAATATCGAAAAATAATCGTACAGCAGTGTTCTTGGTCTCGATTGAAAGCGAAAAATCCATTCTTTAAATCTAGAAAGGTTTTACTTGCGATAAACATATCTTCAACTCCACCGAATCACCTGAACTTGGAAAATGTTTCAAAAACGAGGTTTCTTACATACGACAGCGGTACTAAAGAGGAAAACGATTTCATAAAAAATGATTTAGTGGTATCAAAAGCTTAAATTTCATCCTTCAAAATGAGCCTGGGCTCGTGATTGTACGATTTTTGTTTCCCGAAGCAGCAACGACTCGAACATTGCCGTCGCTGAACATTATGACAAGATTGCTATGAATCAGTGCATGAGAATCGATGTCGACGGTCTTTCGGAAAGCAGCCCGAGTTTAAAAGTTATTCGGCAAATTCGTCGGCGTGCACGCGCGTGCGAATGAATAATTAATAACGACCGACTCGTGGCTCACGGGTCGGAGGCTGGGGAACGTCATTCATGAATGCGAATCTTGTTTAACGGAGTTTTGACCGGCCTACTCGAGCACCGCTATCGGCGACTAATCCGGCCATTAGGGTGACTTTGCGAGGAGAAGCGGCCGTTGCACGAGCCCCGGCTTTTCAGGGGTGGGCGGTCTGTATTCGGGCGACCCTGTGTCGTCATAAAGCGTCGATACATCAAGCTTTGCATGCCCGATATGGGAACCGGCGTGCTCCTTCGGCTGCGACGGGGGCTGCGACTGCTAAGTCGCAGAATTACGTCACGAGGAAGCAGGTTCATGGGAACCGGCGGAAACCGTCGCGTCGTTGCCTCGACAAAACCTCTGTCTCTATCCCTGACACTCGCTCGTCCGCGAAACATTTCTCGTTCGTGACTGTTTTCTGAATTAAGAGCACAAGCAGTGCATCCGTGACCACGTCTCTGCATTGTGGATATTCAAACTATTGCAACTTTGTGGGGAAAAAACGTGGGAGAGTCTACCTTGACTCGTTTCAAACGTTGAAGCCTGCGCTTTCGAACCGTATAAGTTACTTTTTGATAACACTGTTCTATCATTGAGAGCGACAGAGATAGTAAACAGACTCATTTTTGGTAGATTTTTCGAATCCAGGTACCTGTGGGAGCTCGAACAAATTTTTTTTCGCGAGGAAGATTACTTTGGGATGATAAAATGAAGTTTTTACTTTCCAAAGAGACCAAGAACATTGTTGTACGATTTTATTTGGCCATTTTATGCCAGTTTCAGTGAGAAGTGTGCCATTGGTTTCACAATTCCTGACTGAGGAAGCCATAATTCTAGACATGTCGATATTTACACAGCCATAACTTTGTTAATAAAAATAGCACAGCAACGACACTAGGCTCAATTTAAAGCTCAAAGTATCCGCTTTCAGATAGATCCTGTCCCATTTCATTAAAAAAATTATTTACACCAGAATCAAGGTGGTAAAGCAAAAAGGTTGATTTTTCAACATTTCATAAATTCAATTTGGGCCTCAAGACCGAAGTCTTGACTTTGCAGCGAGACCAAGAACAAGAGGCTACGATTTCCTCTCCCCACTTGATCGAGCAAAAAGTGGGCGTCAAAGTGGTTCGCGAATGTAGCTAATCAAATTCCATTCGATGATTATTTATTCTGCCACTGACAGTGTGTTCTCTCGTCTGGCAGGCTTCCGTTGTCACTGGGGGCCGATTGGGTCTCCCGATGGTCCCCGAGCGTGGTTCTCGGACTAATAGATCGAAACGTTGACCGGGTCCACTCAATATCTCAATATCATTATCTGTCCTGTCCGGAGGGACGGAACGCGGCAGAAAGAGAGGAGAGGGGGACGGTAGAGAGGGAACGAGAGAGGTTCTAGCCGAAGGCTGGATCCTCTCGGGCCCTGGGATCGGCTCCGATATCTTCGGGAATATCTTTCTGGTCGCTCGAGAAAAGCTGCTTCGAACCGACTGTCTATCTCTCTCCTTTTTTCTATTTATCTTTCTCCTTGTTTTTTCTCCTCTTTCCCTCCCGAAGAAGTTCCCGGGAGGAGAGCACCGAAATGGAATCATCGATCGATAAGCGATCGGCTCGCGAGGCGAACCTTTCAATCATGCGACACCTATCAAACCAGAAAGCTTCCAGTGTTCCAAACGAGCCTGCTCTCCGACTCTCTCTCTCTCCTCTCTCTCTCTCTCTGTCCTCTCTGAACCCGGGGGGACCGAACGTGGAACGATCCTATCAGTGATTCATGGCCAATGGCCGCGTATTTATTTGGATCACCGTTTCACCGGTTCCTCCGCGGAACGTCGACGCGACGATCATGCTCTTCCTCCTAATAAACTGTCGAAGAAACACACTACGTTCGCAACAGTGTCGTCAGATGAGGAAGCACGAATTCGAGGGAAAAAGTTACTCAACACCAGAACTACCGGACACCAGTCAAAATGACTGATGCGAATTCTTTTCGATTAGAAATATTAAAAGTATAAATATGTGTTTTTGAGAAATTGTTTTAGTGAACTTCTCTATTGAAGTGCATATTTAAATATCGCCTGTACGAAATCTAAATAAATGCCATATTGTCATTATTAGAAGGCAATCTATGCCAACTGCGTTTAGTGCTCGGTAATTCTAGTGTTAACCCTTTGCACTCGGAGCTATTTTAACTGGAAAATTAAACATTTCTTCCGATCTAGAATATTTCCATACCTTATGATTTTTGCAATTTTATGGATATGGAATTGGTACATTACCTTATACAGTACCTAAATGTTTAGTAATTGATTAGATACCGATATATTTAATAATGTAACTGGAAAATTAAACATTTCTTCCGATCTAGAATATTTCCATACCGTATGATTTTTGCAATTTTATGGATATGGAATTGGTACATTACCTTATACAGTACTTAAATGTTTAGTCATTGATTAGATACCGATATATTTAATAATGTAAACAATGTTTCGAAGAATGGTACAGCAATTTTTAGTGGTGTCTCAGAGGGGACAGCCGAGTGCTAAGGGTTTTACAGTATCTAAATGTTTAGTAATTGATTAGATACCGATATATTTAATAATGTAAACAATATTTTGAAGAATGGTACAGCAATTTTTAGTGGTGCCACAGAGGGGACAGCCGAGTGCTAAGGGTTAAAACCAAGAACAGCCCTCCTCGGAACAATCATCGGTAAGAGAATCGATGAATGGGGCCTTATTGATGTTCCGAGAAACAAAGAGTGGAAGAAACACCCTCCTAGGGCAAGAAAAAAGGAAGGGGAAAAAGTTACCCCATCTATGTACGACAGAGGTGAAACGCGTCACGTGACCGGTAAGCAAGAGGAACAACGGCGTAGAAGTTACAGACTTTGCAATGCAACAAAGTTTTTTTTACACAGTTTTTGAGCACATCATCCGAGTTGCACAAGCCAACAGGCACGAAAAGTTCGTAACAATTTTCTTTAATAATCTTCGAACAATATTCGAGGTTTTCACGGGCGTGTAACGGAAGGAAACACGCTAATTAACGCGCGCCTCGGGCTATCCGAGATCGCTGGGAAGGCAATAATACCAGTTATCCGCGTTTTATCAGGAAAACTCCGGGGTAATTAGTCGTATCCAGAATTTGTATACACGTGGATTCGTGCAACCAGCAGACTGAGAAAACACGCGGAAAGCAACCTTTTATTATACTGATCGAAATGATGTGTTCGCAACAATGTCACAATCGCAATATCACAAGTTGCATAATAAATTCTTTCAAATCAGTCGGTTTTCCTCCGAACTGCATTTATTCACAAATTCGATATTTAAACTGGTGCAACTTTGTGAAAAAAAATCGTGGGAGAGTGTACCCTAGCTCATTTTAAAGGGTGAAGTCTGTGCTTTCGAACCCTGGAAGTTATTTTTTCCTGCCACCTTTTTACCGTTGATGGTGAAAGAAATAGTAAACAAACTCATTATAGGAACATTTTTCGAATTCAGGTACCTGTGGGAGGTTGGAAAAATTTTTTTCACGAGGGACATTATTCTGAGATGATAAAATGAAGCTTTTGCTTTCCAACGAGACCAAAAACATTGCTGCACGATTTTCTTTCGCCAATTTATGCCACTTTCAGTGAGAAGTGTGCCGATGGTAATCGACTTACATGACCGCTAAATCCCAGGCGATCTTTACCGATATTTAAATAATTGCAGCTGTGCTAAAAAAAATCGCAGAACATTGTACCAGGGCTCGTTTTAAAGGTAAAAGACTGTAGTTTTGATACCAGCAAGATAAATTTTGTTTGGGCTACCTCTGTATTGTAAAACAGATGGGAGACGACCGAGTGTGCCGGCGAACGTTTCGATTAGACGATCGATCGGATCGGTAGTGCTCGTGATTTTCAGTAATTAAGGCCGGGTGTCTCGCGTGCGATTTCCCGCGGATCTTCCCGATGATCGTGGCCCGGCGCCGTGGACATGAAGGCGAGCGTGAAAGCCGCGGGAAAAAAAGCGGCAGGACGAAAATGGTGGCTGGGAATATTGTCACCGGTCACGAGAGCTCGTCCCGCGTGCGTGCGCGGGGGCGTCGACGATCTTCTCGCAAAGGAGAGCCAATGGGAGCGGAGAATACTTCGCGTGACACAGGATGGTCTTTTTCGCGCTCCGGAGCACGCTCCACCCGCTGACCACCGCCGATCGACTTCAAATTGCCGCCTCGCCCCTCTACGATCCCGATTTCCCCTAGATCCCGCCGAGAAATAAACCGCCGCGTTTCTCCTCTAATTATATTTTCCCGCCTCCTCTAACTACGTTCTAATTACTAAAAATATTTTACACCGAACAACGCACGGCCAGGCCGCATAGAAAAACGTAAACGGACCCCTTGATACCGTCTTGCTCCGAAAGAGGCGTGTCTGATCGTGGCTCGCCGCTTCCACTTATTCCGAAGATCATTCCGCTCGCTCAATTGTTCAATTAAAAATTTCGTTCGCGCTTTTTCGTCGAAGCGAGACTGCGATGGTTGTGAAGAATTAGAGATCGAAATAACAAACATTACCAGGCGGTAATTTATTGACATCTAACCCTCATACGTTGCTCGGGGTGAAAATTGCCCCATTTACTATTTTTACATACTATAAAATGGTTGATCCCTATTTATCTGTGTTGTGAGACGTATTTCTATAAAAACTGACGTGATAAATGAAACAAGATTATTAGTTTAAAGTGTGAAACAAAAGTGGGTGAGAAAGTATCATATAATCTTTTATGAAACTACTAGCTTTTCAAATTGATATTGTTTCTCCATAAAACCTTTCAACCCCCCATTCGTATTGTATAAATGAGCATTAAGACCAAGTATCAAGCAAATCCGACCACAAATAAAATATTCCTCATACAAACGTTGCACCTCTTTTCACCCCCTTAGGGGTTGAATTTTTAAAATGCCGAAATACGTGTTTGATGATTATCATAGTTGTAACTTCAAATAATTTCAAAGAGTAAATTAGAAACTAAAGATGGGGTAGGAAAGCAAAAAATAGGGATTTTCAAATATTTTATAAATTCAAGCGTCCAAACTCCAAAAAATCTTTCCACGCAGTAAAACCAGCGTGGGCCTGTAGATTCAAACCTTGGCTTTCCAACGAGACCAAAAACATCGGTCTACGATTCTTTCTTACCACTTTATGGCACTTTGAATGCACACTATGCTGCCAACATGACAATAAGGGGTACTGAATCAGAAATATTATGTTTGAACACTTGTAACTTCGTGAAAAAAAGTGTTACGATAATGTTCCTACGTTTATTTTAGAGGGTGGAACTTCTACTTTCAGACTACACAAATTTCATTTCGTGAAAACATTGTTACTGGAAGCTGGAGCTGGGTTAGTTCTTAGTTTGAGTGTTTGAGGATGTTTGTGGAGTTCGAGATAGCGGGAGAATTAGCCTGGGAAAATTATTCGGCGGTTTCGGGCGAGGCACGATGAAAACGGTCTCGATTCCGGCAATTAGGAGGTGGATCTAGATTCGGCGGGTCGCCGTTGCCGATTCATCGTGTGTCGAATATCACTCCCGGGCTATCTTTGCCGGTCATAAATCTGAGACGATATTGCGCGCGGCGCGGTGCGGTGCGGTTTCGCGCGCAGATTCGAGCCGTCGCGTCGCAGCCCCCGACACTGTTAGTGAGATTATGCCTGGCGCTGCGTGTCACAACGCTTGAGGAATTTATGCTTAGGCCGATATCTGGCGCTCTCGCGTTTCGCATGCCCGTCGCGTCGCCCGCACCCGCACGCTCGCGCGCGCGCGTGTATGCCTCGCTAAGATCGCGTCCGCCGATTACTCCGTGAATTTATAATGGCCTGGAAGGCGAATCGCCGAATCGGTTCTAACTCGTCGATGACGGCCTATCTCTGCCCGGTTACGGAAACGAGAGAAAGATCGCTCGCTCAATGGGATCCGAAGGGAACCGTGTCCTGCGATAGGATCGTGCACGATCTTTCAATTTATCCGATTTTCCTACGATTTTAGTGAAATTAGCGCGAACCACGAAGCACACAGTGGGTCAGTGGATAGAGCGCGCGACTGCGACCAGGCGGTCTCGAGTTCGAATCTCCGCGCCCGGGCACCTCTTGAATTAATTCAATGTGCTTTTTTAAAAAACTGTGGTGCCCAAGGTGGTTCGGAACCCACCTTAAACTGTAGGTCCCGTCGTTTAATAACCATAGCAGTTGAAAAAGCGACGTAAAATAATCAAACAAGGTCCATTGGCGTATCAAGTGAAGGCCCGAATGAAAAATTAAAGATTTTCGGGACCTGAAACTCAAGTTCGAGAAATAAAAGTTGCAAGAAAACTCTCATAAACATATTAAAAAAAAAGAAAAGTAATGAAAAATTTCATACCGTAACACATTAAATAAATTTATTTAAAATTCGGGCCTTAGTCCGCTTACCGTTAGATCCGCCACTGACCAGGTTCTACGTTGAATTTAATTCTTGATACATTTTTGGTAAAAATTGAGTAAAGATATCTATATTATATAGTCAGAAGTGGGAAATATTGTCTTGGAAATGTATTAAAAAAGTATACAATGAATTTCTTTCACTATAGGCCCACATAAAAAATTGGTGTACAACTTTCAACGTTAACTCTGCAGTTCCGTCCAATTGTTTCCAAATTTCTTCACATGTAGTCGATTGTTCTAACTTCTGAAAAGAATCGAAGTCGTTTTGCTCCGAAATTAAAAATCGATGGTCCTTTATGAAATGCACTAATATTATTTCGATTGGCTGTACGCGACGGTAATCGGGGGTATGCGCGGGGCTGAAGCGGTCTCGCAGGTTGTTTGGCACGTGATCCGAGCGGGCTCGCGCGATATTTAAGAGTTACGCGGATAACGAAGCGCGAGGCCCGCTAATGAAAGGGCCTGTAGCAATAGGACCGCTAATTAACAGCTTCTCGGGGAGTTAATTTGAATACAAGGTTGCCGGGCAGGTTACACGTCGCTGGCAGAGGACGCGTACGTGTGAACACAACGTGTGCTGTGTCTGTGTAGGTGTGCGTGGATCCTCGTCCCCGAGAATACGTGTAAACGTGTACCTCGATTCCCGATGCTGCTCGGAGCCTCGACTCTCTCTCCTTATCTCTCGTCTTCCCCCCTCCCTCTCCCTCCCTCTCTCTCTATCTTTGATTGCTCGCTACCAACCGTAGGAGCGACTAATTTAAATACACATGTCGATGCGTGCGAAGATTGCACCTATGCCGCATCCCTGCCGAGCTACGATGCCATCCAGATACACCATAATGCTATGCGAGAGCATCCTCCTTCGTGTGTACTCGCCGATGTAATACACCGCGGCACTCGTCGCGAATACGTCGACCAATATCGTTCCTCCCGGCTCGCCAAGATTGAACAGGATCCTAGAAGACGGCCTCGGACTCGTCGAACGGCTAATGAGCCAGAGAATCGACGGACCTCAACAAGAAACTAGAAACAGCCAATGGATTTTCATCGTTTCGCGATGCTTCGGGAAGATGAGGCACCACGAATTCAGGGAAAACAGTTACCCCCTCTCTGCCAATACCGGAGCAGTCAGGTGACCAGGCCGATGCGTGGGGGCAGCGTCGTAGAAGGGGAAGGTACAGTGGAGACACTAGTCTCAATCTAGTGACTAGGATTTGGGGTGCTGCAACTTTGTCAAAAATATCGTAGGACGACCCACCTGGGCTAATTTTTGGACGTTAAAGTATAAGATTTCTACACACTCAAGTCCAATTGTTCTTGAACTTTTTCACCTTTGAGAGCGACAGAAAATGTAGAAATAGTCATTCTTTTTTAATCTGTCGAATTTATACACTTCCGAGGCATCCGGAACATTCTTTTTGCGAATTCGACCAACGCAGATTTAAATAATCGAGTCTCTGATTTTTGACGAGACTAAAACAATTGACCTACGATTTTGTTTTACCATTTTATGATATTTCGAATGAAATGTGTGCCAACAGCGTTACTACAATTTGAGGGGTTGCTGAACTGAAGATGATTGCTGATGTTTAAACTATTGTAACTTTGAGAAAGAAGATAGTAGAGCAATGTTCCTTATCTCATTTTGAAGAGTGAAACTTCTACTTTCAGTCTGTATAAGTATTATTTTTTTGCGGCATTCCTCCTCTCTGGGAATTGATTGGGAAACTAAACATGGCGATTTTTGGAAATTTTACAAATCTAGGAGACTCTGTGAAATTCAAAAAATTTTTCTCGAAACGTACACTGTAGATTGGTACCACCATGTCTAAAGTTTAGAAAACAGTTCGAGTCCCAGAAGAAATCCGTTCGAATGTGTTCTCGGACATACCTTCGAGCTCGCAAAGCGTCACGTCGGGGCTTAGGCTCTCCCATAACCGTAACTATGCGTGTCTCGTCGAGATCAGGGTGCACACGCGTATCTCGCCACCAGCAACGACTAAATCGTCCCATGGATCGCAGCTGTATCACTTCGAATAACGATCTCGACCCGTATCGTCAAATTCTTAGCGTAACCCTTTCGCTTGACAAGAACAATTTCCACTAAAACTGTGATAAAACGACAGGAAAAAATCGTACCTCAAATTTTTCGGTCTCGTTGGAAAGCGAAATCATCAACCTTCACACCTACGCTAGTTCTATTCACGGAAACAATTTTTTGAACTCCTTAGAGCTACCTGAATTCAAAAAATAATCCAAAAACGAGTCTGCTTACATATTACAGCGGCACTAAAAAGGAAAACAATTTCGTAAAAAATGACTCAATGGTATCGAAAGCAGATGCTTCAAGCTTCAAAACGATATCAGGTAAATGTTTCTACGACGTTTTCTCACAAAGTTACAACAAGAATAGAAAACAAACAATTATCACTGTGTGTTACCAGCAAGATTTGTAATATTCAAACGTCTCTCCGTAGCTCAAATATTACATCTCTCAATTAAAACAACTTGGATCCTCGAAATAGAAGTTTCTGCTTTGGAACGAGTCCAAAAAGATTCCTTCACGATGTTTTATCTTTCACCACGTCGAGATCGCAGAAATTCGAACCGCACCGTGTCACGCTCACTGTCTCGCTCGGCTCCGAGCACAAACGGTTGGTTCTAATTAAAAAAATACTTTATGCATGTTAAACTATAGGCTTCTCTCTCGGAAATGAGCGCGGTCAGACCCTCGTCCGATTTTTATTCAGAAAGTTAGAGCAGGTATCGTCGAAGATATACCTCCGGTTCGAACGGTGCGCGTATCGTTCGAGCAGAGAGAACACGTCCGATAAAACTGTCATTATAAAATCGTACGGTTGGTACGCGACGGGCTAATGACACCCAGCTGCCGCGCCTATCTTCGTCCGTCTAGGCAGCGCGCGTTCTTCTTTTTTCTTTTTCGTTGCGGGGCCCGATCCGAAACGGTCTCGGGGAGTTTGATCGGGAACAGATGTCCGAGGGCAATAAAGACGTTGACCGCAACAAGTGCCAATCCCGTTCGAGGGATTTTGATCGAATCCGTCCGATATTCGCGTACACAATGTCCGGTCGACGGCGGCGGTGTTCTATCTTGCTTCGATCGTCGCAATATCGCGAGTCGTCGTACGCGGAACGCGTGTATGCAAATGGGGAGTGGACGGCAGAAGTCTCGCGCAGGCTGTTCGGTGTACGTTCGTTCGTTTGGTCGTTGTTTGGCCGGTTGCTCGGTTGGTGTTTGCTCGCTTGGCAGATACCAGCCTCGATTATTTTCGCTTCGGGCTTCCTCGGCGACACTTCTCTCTCGCCGCGTGAGTTAAGGCCGGCCCGATATCGAACTCCGAATTAAACGGGTGTGTCGTGAAACACAGCTGCCGCCGACGCCGAGCCGCGCCGCGCCGCGCCGCGTTTCGTTTCGATCGGATAAGCGGCTTAATTCCGCCGCGAGACACCTTTCCAACGGACATCGTCGACCGGGCCCGAGTGCATTAAGGGGTTGCACGACTTGCTCGACGAGGAAAAAGAATCGAAATTTTGCTTGGACGAACGTGCGCCACGTTTGAGGATGTTTGTGTGGGGTTCACAATAAATATCTCGTGGGTTAGACAAAGAAATTAATATGTATTTAATAAGTAAATGAATATTGAATAGAATAGACACTGTAATGTTAATTATAATGTTCTCTCGCGACACGTGTTCTCGCACAACGCTCTGTCTCTATATGTCTCTCTCACTTGCTCACACTTTAGGTACTCTCACAATATACGTCTTCACTCTCTCGCATCTCTCGACATACACACTGCTCTCCCGACTCTCGCTCGCTTCGCAGTCGAAAACACAAACATTATATTACATAGAAGGACCTTCATACAGTATATTTCTAATAGATAGTATGAAGTCTTATTTTCATTGCTCCTTGCTCCTAAAACCTAATCCACAGTTTGCCAGCCGATGCCGATGTTTCTACGGGTCTGAAACGGTTTTCTGCGAAATTATAGTTTATTGAACAGGAGAATACGTTAAACTGAAGACAAACAAAATCCAGAAATCATAACTGAAAACGTTACTCAATGCCACCCTTGTGTGTGACTCTAGCACACTCTGCTTCCTGACACACTTGTCAATAGACTTGCAGATTATACGCATGTGTGATAAAACGTGGTAGCTGCGATTTAAACCAGTGGAAACATTAAAGTGCATTGAATTATGCAGTGTAATTTGGGTTGTGGTATAACTGGCATAATTTGTATTGTAGCACACTCATGAATATACTGAGGATTTGACGCATTTATGACGAAATCGATGAAAGTTAACACGATTTTCAAAAATAGCTGCATAAAAGAGACTAGGATAACAATTCACCCATTTTTATTTTACGCGTTAAATTAACACATTATGTTTCATTTGTAGCATTACATTTTAGAGAAATACTTCTCCCGACGTAGACATAAATAAATAAGGATGAATAATTTTACACTTTGTGAAGATATTGAATGGGTGAATTTTCACCCTGAGGAACGTATGAGGGTTAAACAATAATAATGTTAGGATTAGTTGTTCAGGATACCCAGCCGGACAGAATCAGTCTTTACTTAAACAACGCAGACTTTACTTTATACACACGTTTATTATATATCTTGCACACGTGAATCTTTTATACAGAGTGAAGTAGAAGAAGAGAAGTGTTCAAAAAAAAAGGAAAAACAGAGGGAGCAGAGGTCGCTTAGTGGACGCGGTGAATTTAAGATTATAATTTATTTCTAATAAATAACGATAGAAGACTGTCTTCAACTCGTTGAAATGATTAAAGAATGAACCCTGGCTGGCAGTGTTTGCAACGAACGCCGAATAAAATTTGCTTTTGCATAAAAAAGGGCAGTCTACTACAGAGCCCGTGCAAATGCTAACGATATCCCATAGAAAAGCGATCTCTCAGAGTGTTCCTAGGTGAGTTAGGTTCGAGGTACGCCATATTGGTGGGGCGGTAGGAGTCACGCCTATGATCTTCGTGGCGACGCGGCACGACGAATCAAAGTTAAATCCTCCAAGTAACAACCCCGTCAACAGAGGGTAGATGCTGTCTGTAGCCACGGAGATGCGATCAATATTATGCTTCTCTCTCTCCCTTCCTCTCCCCCGTGTTCTCCTCGCCGGGAGAACGGCTCGTTCCCTCTCCTTTTCACTCTCCCTCACCATCCCCCTCTATGTCCCTCTTTCCTTTTCCCGTTCCCGTTCCCGTTCCCTCCAGCCGATTATTCCGCTTCCTCCTCCTGGACCTGGCCACCCTCTCGCTTCATCCCCCTACGCGCAGCCCTCGTTCCTCGCACGGTTCTCCGCTTTCCAGTAGCGATGGCCTCGATACGCCCGAGGAAAACATCCCCCTGGAACGTCCCTCCGATTTATGAACCCTCAACTTTCTTGTAAAAGCGAATTTTTCGAACGGGCTTGCAAAATTATAAACCTCGTCGAGCTCTATACGAAGCTACCGAAGGTGACTCTTCATTTAACTTGCGGTAACGTGGAAAGAAAAATCGTAAGGCGATGTTTCTACGCTTGTTTTAAACCTGAGACTTTAAGCTTCAAACTCACCTTAGCTGGAACTCGGGAAAAAATTTATTCGACCTCGCAGAGCCGTCGAAATTTGGAAAGACTGAAAAATTGACCAGTTTTACTGTCTACTCCGCTCACGACGCTAAAATTTTTTTTCAAAGAACGAGACTTCCGGTTATTGAAAGCGGAAGTTTCAAACTTTAAAATGAGCTAAGATAGATGCTCCTATGATTTCTTTTCACGGAGTTACAATATTTTGAATATCGACAAACTCTCACCTAGGATATTGGGACCCCGAGTTAGAACTCTAACACCAGGGGCAGACTTACAGTGGCACAACTTGGCAATAAAAAATCGTAGAACAATTCTTTTAGTCTTAATTTAAATAGGAGGCTTCAGTCTTCGAATCCACGGTGGTCCGAGTATCAAACAAAAATATTCGAGTTCATGGATGGCGTTTGAAGCTGCAACATCCTACTGTATTCAAGATGTACTTGAAATTAGCTGCATCGGGAGATCATCTGAGCTTTCGTGGGCACAATTTTGAACGTGGACAGGAAAGCTGAGAGAGCTTTTGCTCGAAAGCTGGCAGGATCAGTGCCCATCGCTAGCGAGCACCCCTCCGCCCGATCCCCGTCTTGCTCGCGTCCTGTTTTCCCTTTTCCACCCTGCTCCTGCGTTCGGTCTCGGTTTCTCTTCTCCTCGTCCTCTTCCATCTCGAACCGCCACCTGTGACGTCACTATCGTGGGACGCCATCTTGCCATCAGACAACCGAGGCCCTCGGTTATCGTTCCTCTATATAGCCGCGCCCCGACTGGCTTTTCCAACCCTCTCCCGAAGGATATCCACAGTCGAGGATATCCTTGTCCTCGTTTCCCAGCCCCCGGTTTTCCACGGTAGCCCGAGCAACGCCGGGCCACGCAAATTAACGAGATTACTCGGGGCTGTCGAACCCGCCACCCCCACCCCCCAGGAATCATCGAATGCCTCGCCAAAGAAACGTTATCATCGTTATCGGCTCCGCAAAATTAATTCCTGTCTCCCACAATGATTTTATTCCCACTGAATAACATTGCTCGCACCGATTTTATTTTTCTGATTGATTTACCGCGTTGCGAATAGGCAAGGACGCAGTTTTCGAATATAACCGGTACACCGCTAGACGTTCAGGAAAGTGGAACGAGGGCTCTTGACTTAATTAAAACCTGCCAGCAGGAAGCGCATTAATTAATGGAAGCCGCCGGTTTCGCGGAACAAAGAATATTCGAGCGGTTGCGTCACCGGGTGTTTCCTCGTTTCGGATCGAAATCGGCGGATTATTAATCATTCATTAATTTGCCGCGGGCCCTCTGAAGCGTGGCGCGCGCTGTTTGCCAAGCAGAATGTTACCGCAATCATTAAGAACACTCACGAATAACTTCATTAACGCCGAGAACGGATTCCGCGCTGCGGGAATGGAAACGGCGCCGGATCGATTGTTTGCTCTGCCGTGGCTCGGCCAGCTCTGATTCCGCTTGTGAATCAACTCCCAGGCTGTTTTACAATTTTATATTACACAGTAGTATTTGGTAGAATCATTCTCCAACGTACATATCAATCTATTGTCGACTGGAACCAACAGGACGAAATTAGTCATGATGACGTCGCCGAATCTTGGATTATTATAAACATTTCAGCTGTTGTAAGTTTGTGGAAAAAAATCGTGGGAGAGTCTATCTTGAATCATTTTAAAGGGTGAAGCCTGCGCTGTCGAACCTTGAAAGTTGTTCTTTGATAGCACTGTTTTACCATTCAATACCACAGAAATAGTAAAAGGACTCGTTTTTGGTACAGTCATCGGAATCAGGTACCTGTGGAAGGTTCAAACAATTTTTTCTACAGCAGAGACTATATTGGATTTGAAGAATGAAGTTTTCGCTTTAGAACGAGACCAAAAACATTGTTCTACGATGTTTCTTGGCCATTTGACAGTAGTTTCAGTGAAAAAAGTGAAACCATTGGTGTTGCAATACCCCATTTTCAGGTCAGTACATCCTACACGAAACTTCGTCGATATTCAAAATATCGTAACTCTGTTAAAAAAAATCGTAGGAGAGCGTATATAGTCTCATTTTAAAGATCGATGTCTCTGCTTTCAATACCAGCAAGTTTCATGTGGATTGATTTGCTCCATATCGGTTTAATCACCCAGTATATAGATTCAAGTTGTTTATAAAAATAAAATCATTAGACCAGCGTATTCTCTTCCGATTAACACCGTTCAGTTAAGACGTACATTTCTATTATCTTTCTTCTATTACAATTGTATTCGTAATAAATAACTTTTGTTAAATGACCTTTGGGTTGCTGGATTTAAAGTACATTTAATATTCAATACCAGCAAGTTCCATGAGGATTGATTTGCTCCATATCGATTTAATCACCCAGTATATAGATTCAAGTTGTTTATAAAAATAAAATCATTAGGCCAGCGTATTCTCTTCCGATTAACACCGTTCAGTTAAGACGTATATTTCTATTATGTTTCTTCTATTACAATTGTGTTCGTATTAAATAACTTTTGTTAAATGACCTTTGGGTTGCTGGATTTAAAATACATTTAATATTCAATACCAGCAAGTTCAATATGGATTGATTTGCTACATATCGGTTTAATCACCCAGTATATAGATTCAAGTTGTTTATAAAAATAAAAGCATTAGGCCAGCGTATTCTCTTCCGATTAACACCGTTCAGTTAAGACGTACATTTCTATTATCTTTCTTCTATTACAATTGTGTTCGTAATAAATAACTTTTGTTAAATGACCTTTGGGTTGCTGGATTTAAAGTAGGTACATTTAATATTCAATACCAGCAAGTTCCATGTGGATTGCTTTGCTCCATATCGGTTTAATCACCCAGTATATAGATTCAAGTTGTTTATAAAAATAAAATCATTAGACCAGCGTATTCTCTTCCGATTAACACCGTTCAGATAAGACGGTACATTTCTATTATCTTTCTTCTATTACAATTGTGTTCGTATTAAATAAGTTTTGTTAAATGACCTTTGGGTTGCTGGATTTAAAGTACATTTAATATTCAATACCAGCAAGTTCCATGAGGATTGATTTGCTCCATATCGGTTTAATCACCCAGTATATAGATTCAAGTTGTTTATAAAAATAAAAGCATTAGGCCAGCGTATTCTCTTCCGATTAACACCGTTCAGTTAAGACGTACATTTCTATTATCTTTCTTCTATTACAATTGTGTTCGTAATAAATAACTTTTGTTAAATGACCTTTGGGTTGCTGGATTTAAAGTACATTTAACCCTCATCCACACGACGTGGTACCCGGGTACCTATTTCAAATTCATGTAGTATTGTGCAAAAAATTACCCGTGTGGATGAGGGTTAATATCTCTCACATTCCATTCTTGGGTAAAATTTTTCAAGGGATGGGCAGAAGGGGATAGAGTGAAATTGGTAATTTTATTCCAAGTTTCCACTCGAAGGTTGACATTGCGGGTAGAAGGAGCTTGGTCCGGGAACCTGATAGCGAAGGTAGATGGTCTACAGTTGGAATTGCGATCGGTCAGGGTGTGTGTGGTAGGGGTTGAGCTTCCGCAGGGTTGGGTATCGAGTTGTCCCCGGCATCGACCTCCCGTAACGCACGAGTAACGAGCATACTGTCAGCCCTCGGTGGGTAACACAATGGCCACATGGAAACGTGTGTCGCCTGTCTCTGCTCTCTCCGGCTAGGTGCAGCAGCTAGCAGCAGCAAGCCAGCAACCCCTAAACCTAAACCTACCGCAGCCTCCGGTGCTCTGTATAGTTGGCTCGCGACAGGGGCGCGTGCCCTCACAAAGAACACTTCAGGGATGACTCGAGTGCCGTCGTGGTGGTAGTTAAGCTTTATTGTTTCAACTTATAGAGGCTACTAGGCGCAGCGTTCGTTGCGGAAGATCGCGAAGGCCTGAACGGGGTTGGTCGGGGCACGGGGGTGGTGGTGGCAGACCACCACCGCGTCGACCCGACAATGCTTTCAATTTCAGCACTCGCAAACTCCCCGACCGACCATCCAATAATATAACTTAGGACGCTTCCATTGTTGCGGCGCGCTCGCGCGACTCCCCGTGGAAACAGATCTTGAAACTGCTCCGGGATTCGGTGCGTAATTGTCTAGGACGCGCGATCCGAGCCACGGGATCCTCGATCGACGGATCGCGGAACCGCGCACGCACGCATGTCGCTGATTTTAGTCGAGAGAAGTCGTGGAGCAATTTCTCTGGACTCGTTGCAAAGCGAGGACTCAAATCTACGAACCCAAGGTGGTTAGAATCACGGGAAAACGTTTTGCGACTTCTCAGACTCGATCGAATTTGGAACAATTCAAAAAGGTATCATTTTTCACTTTTCCTTCCGTCCCGAAGTTGACAAATTTTTTTGTAGGATATAACCTGCGGATATTGAAAGTGGATAGTTTAACCTTGAAAATGAACCTAGGTTTATCGCTCTACGATTTTTTTAAACAGAGGTACGATATTTTGAATATCGACCAATACTCGTCTATTATGTACTCGCCCCAAATTGGGGTATTTCGTTACCAATGGCACTCTACTCACTCAAACTGCCATAAAATGGTTATAAAAAATCGTACAGCAGTGTTCTTGGTCTCATTCGAAAGCGAAAAAGTCACTCTTTAAACCTAGGAAGGTTTTACTTCCGGCAAAAATTTTTTGGACCTCCCACAGGTACTCGAATTCGTGGAATGTTCCAAAAATGGGTATTTTTACTATGTCTGTCGCCTTCAATGGTAAAATACTGCTTTCAAAAAATAACTTCCAGGGTTCAAAATCGCAGATTTTACCCTTTAGAATAAGCCTAGATGGGTTCTCCTACAATTTTTGTTCACAAAGTTACAGTGGTTTGAACATCTAAAAACGTTTACCTCTGCTCGACGTTTCAAAATATCCTTGACCGTTGTCCACCGTGGTACAGTTCGATGGAAGTGACGTTATGTAGAAAAGAAATAGCGCCAGATCGGTTGCAGGTTGCGCGATGCGCCTTGTCGGAGCGGTTTCCAAACTTGTCCTTCCACGCTCGGTTACTCCGGTAATCCGCGACACGCTCGACGAGCTGTGAATTCGAGTTTCGCAAGGACCTCGCTACGAAAGAGGAAGTTTCGCGGCCAATAGCTGCCGCGGCACACGCGTACACACACGCACACACACACACACACCGGCCAGACAATCGACCGGATAGGTTTCGCAACTGATTCGAAACATATGCGGCGCACTCGAGGCGAAGTGCACGGCATCTGTAGTAGCGGGCGCGTGCCGTACAATGCGTGCTCGTGCGTCGAGGATGCTTCGACGGTTCTCGAGTTATTTCATCGTTACCAAGATGAGAGAGAGAAAGAGAGAGAGAGAGAGAGAGAGAGAGAGAGAGAGAGAGAGAGAGAGACAGAGAGAGAGAGAGAGAGTGCAATAGGTGCAGGGCAACCACCTAACCCGGACCCTTTCGAGACCACACGCCGCACGCATAAGCGTCGGTACGTGGCGATAGCCACCCGCCAACAGAAGAGACACTTCCGAACCTATTAAGACCTACTCGACCCTCTGGAGGCTAGACTGCCAATTCTTCTGCATTTAGAACCACTAGAGGACGGGCTACATTCGCAGTCTTTCACTTGCAGAAGTTGCGATTCTTCAGTGAAAATTCTAGGAATGCTGGTCTCGCACTAGACCAAGGAGATATCTACATCTCCTGGTCTCCCACTTTAAAGTACTTTAGGTAGACCTAGAAATCCTGGTCTTCCACTTTTGAGTACTTTAGTAGGCCTTGGAAATACCTATAATTCTTGGTTTGCCACTTTAGAGTACATTAGTAAACCTAGTTCATCTAGAAATCCTGGTCTCCCATTTTGGAGTACTTCAGTAGACCTAGGAAACACCTAGAATTGTTGGTCTGTTACTGTAGTATACTTTAGTAGACCTAGTACATAAAGTAAATCTTGTTTCCCGTTTTTGAGTACTTTAGTAGACCTTGGAAACAGCTAGAATTATTGGTGTGCCACATTAGAGCATTTTAGTAGACCTAGTACATCCAGAAGTCCTGGTCACCCACTGTTGACTAGATTACAAAGTAGGATAGAGTACAACATTTTTATGATACGGGTCCCAGAATCCTTTCACTAAACCAAAATATTTTTACTCGAAGAGATTTCAAAAGTTCTGACCGACAATACAAACTGCAACATAGAGTAGCACATAAAGGTACGTCAGCCGCGTGTACCCGACTTTCCATTGCATCGTCTCGGCTTCAAGATCGTCGCAGGATCGTTCAACCGTTCCCGGTCCTCGGAACTGCCGCCAGACACGAACAGCGTCGCCTGAACGCACGCATGCACCCCTCCCTAAAACCGATTTCCACCCACGATTTGAAATTCGCCCTGGCAACGCGGTTTTTCTTTAGCCCCGTTCCTTCTCTCTTTTTTTTTTCGTCGCGGGAGCGCGGCAATTAATTAGCGGATAGCATCGCTGCTCCGAGGCCACGTACGAGAGCGTGCGATAAAAGTAATGCCTCGGAAAAATGTTTCTCTTTGACCGCGGTTCCACGCGGCTGTGCTGAAAAAATCGTCGTCGATTTTTCCTACAGAAATTAATTTCTCGTTGCGAATCTCGGAAACATCAGAACTGGGAGATCAAAAACGGAGGACTCGATAGTGTATAATACTCGATAGTGGGAGATCAGGGTTTCTAGATGTGCCTTGGGTCTACTAGAGTACTCAAAAGTGGGAGACCAGGATTTCTAGATGTTTCTTGGGTCTACTAGAGTATTCAAAAGTGGGAGACGAGGGTTTCTAGATGTTTCTTGGGTCTACTAGAGTATTCAAAATTGGGAGACCAGGATTTCTAGATGTTTCTTGGGTCTACTAGAGTATTCAAAAGTGGGAGACCAGGGTTTCTAGATGTTTCTTTGGTCTACTAGAGTATTCAAAAGTGGGAGACCAGGGTTTCTAGATGTTTCTTCGGTCTCCTAGAGTATTCAAAAGTGGGAGACCAGGGTTTTTAGATGTTTCTTCGGTCTCCTAGAGTATTCAAAAGTTGGAGACCAGGGTTTCTAGATGTTTCCTGGGCCTACTAGAGTATTCAAAATTGGGAGATCAGGACTTCTAGATATTTCTTGGGTCTACTAGAGTATTCAAAATTGGGAGACCAGGACTCCTAGATGTCTCTCAAGTCTATTAGCGTAGAGTACTCATCAGTAAGAATATCTAGCAATCTTCGGAAGGAATCAAAACTGAATCCTCTAGAGCAGGGATTCATAAACTTGTATAGTCCGAGGCCCCCCTCTTGAACAGTATTTTTTTGCGGACCCCAATCCAACCGTATTTTATTTATCGTAGTTATTTGAATAAAAGCGAAAAGTTGGGGGATGCAAAGTTAATGTCAAACTTGTTTCGCGGACCCCCGGTAAAGGCTACGTAGACCCCCAGGAGTCCGCTGACCACAGTTTAAGAACCTCTGCTCCAGAGGACTGCTAGATGGTCCAAGGGTTAGGCCCCAAGTATATTATAATCGGCTGGGTGCAAAAGTGTAGCAGAAAGACGGACCGACGTAGAAGACGGTTCACGTTGAATCGGCGTCGAATCGATCAGAAATCCATATCCTCCTCTTGGGGCGGAGATAACATGCCGGCAAACGAGACCGGGGTTCCGAGAGAGGAAGAGAGAGAGAGAGAGAGAGAGGGCATTCGCGAAAGCCTTGTCTGTCAGTCACACGTCAGCCGGCAACAATATCTATTGTGCCGAAGTGAATTGTAATACCTTGCGGGATATGGACGCGTATATCTGATACGATAGCTTGATATCGAGATGACATCGACTACCATGGGAGCCGACGCGGCGCCAACCCTACAGACACAATCGCTGACCTTCTCTGCGCGTTCGACGTTGTCCGTCTGTCCGTCCGGACGTTTCTCCCAGCCAGGATTAACCGTGGCCGACGAGCAATTAGTCGTTTTCACGATTAGATTACAGACGTGACACCAACCACAATCTTTTCCGAGGCACACCTTTGACGGGCCGCGAGTCCCTAAATGATCCTTACGATCCCGATACCTGCTGCATCAGAACACTACCGACAAATAAACAGCAACTTTCAAGATTCAGAGAATATTTCACCAGAAGTTTTCCTTGGATGGATACCTCCTCTGAGGGATCCTTTCTGTTTTTCTAGAGGTCCAAATTTAACCCTTTGAACTCGGAGCTATTTTAACTCGAAAATTAAACATTTCTTCCTAGCCAGAATAATTCCATTCGATACGATTTCTTTCTTTTTATAGATATGAAATTGATATAATACCTCCTACAATACTTAAATGTTTAACAAATGATTACATACCAACAGATTTAATAATGTAAACAATATTTTTAATAATGGCACATCAATTTTTAGTGGTGATTCTGAGTCACCACTCGAGTCCTGAGGGTTAATTTTTAATGGAGGCCCTAAACCTTGCCCCACCGAGGAAAATAAATCAGGGTAGAAGTAGGGTAAGGAGAGATAAGGACAGAAAGTAGAGGAGATAAAGACACACGTAGAATGTAGATACTGCAAATATTAGTGTAACAGTGTAGGGGAGCTAAGAAAATGTAAAAATAAGGAATGTAGAAATGAAGAATGAAGAATGAAAAATGTAACGCCGAAAGGCATACATTTGAGAACAAAGATACTACTACCTTACCCCACCGATGACTTTTTTTTAGCAATCTCAGAACAGCTAGTGTACCTTTTTTTCCCTTGCCCTAGGAGGGTTTTCTTCCTCTCTTTGTTTCTCGGAACATCAGTAAGGCCCCATTCATTGATTCTCTTACCGACGATTATTCCGAGGAGGGCCACAACCTGTTCTTGGCTTTATGACGACCTAGTATCGAATACAACCTGTCCCTGTATCGAATACAGAATACTGAATAAATCTCTGTGACTGTATAAAATGCAAATCAATGTTCGATCGAGAACTAACGAGAAGGTTAGCCCTGTACTGGTGGTCTAACCAACCACCTCCACAGTCCTCCAGCAATCCTAGACCATCCCCAAACACTGTACTATCTCGGAACACCCAAAACTCTTCAGAAGTCTGAGCCAAACTAAAAAGAATGTCCGTTCCAGCGACGAATAAATGTAAAAAATCGCATTTCAACTAGGCAGTGCGATTTAACCGCGACGTAATATCAGCTCGCCTGGAGGAACGTTGGGTGCATGCGACCGTCGAGTCGGGGGTTCGGAGGTAGGGGTGGAACACGGCTCGGGGGTTGGCCGAGGCGAGGGGTAGGTGTGTACGCTATAAAATATAAAGTATAACGTATATAAGACCATAAAGCCCGATAAGGGAGCGGCATAGATATACGGGCGGGCCGTGGCGCACGCGAAAAAGGGTTCGCGAAATTAGAATTTTTACGGTGGACTGCCGGGAGAATAATAAAAGAAGAGACGAGCCTGTAACCTCGCCGCGATACCGCCAACCCCCACAACCCCTTACCCTGTTCCACCCCTCTCGCCGCCATTTTTGCTGAGAAACCGTTAACGGGCCGAAGCCTGGCCTTTCATGGGTTTCCTCCGAAATGTTGTAATCGAGAATTTCGAGAATCCAGAAGGGGTTCCGAGTGGAAAATCGTTCGAGGTTCGACAATTCATCGGTGGGCCTCGTTCCTACGCGAACCAGGAGCGTAAAACTAAGGGGCGGGCGGGGGGGTAGGGCGCGGCATAAAGTCAGATAAAAGGAGGCCAGATATACGAGCAGCCGCGGCGAGGACCGTTCGTGAAATTAGAATTTTTATGGTGACCGTCCGCTCCGGCCGGGAACAGGAATAATAAAACGCGACGAGCTTCCGCCTGGATGGCGGTCCCCGGCCAGGTGCTCGTTAATCTCGCTGTATCTGCCCGGCTTATAACCGACTTGCGTCCAGAAACCAAGATATTCGGCCGAACGCGCACGCCTTTTCAAGAATTAGAACCGATACACCGCTTCCGGCCGTGAATTCACCCTTGACTTGCCGGGTTAGGCTAGTTCCGCCACGCAGATGCAACGCGTATGTCTCTCGAAACCTCTCAAAAATTTGATCAACTAAAAGAAGTTTCACTGAAAAGTTTCTGAAGCGAAAAGTCTGCCGAACAAATTTAATAGAAAAATTCGAAGAGTGCCGAGGGCCCGGAGAGATCGTGATACAGGCCTGCAGCGCCGAAAGTTCTGAATCGCGCGGTAAATTCAAGTATTAATCGACCGTTCGTCGAGGTTTCCGCCAGGGAACCCGGTGAACGACGCTGGAATCTAATTCGCCGTCGACGTCGCCCGTCTCCATGGAGGACTCTCCGGGGGTTGGAAGAGGGTCGAGGGACCGGGGGGTGGAAAAATCAGAGGCCTAGCTACCCTATAAGCGCGGCAGTAAAGCGAAACGAGCGACATATAAAAGCTCTCGTCCGGGTCGGCGAGCCAGCAAACAGGGGTTGATGGGAGTGACGTTGAAACCGCGATGTCTACCCACCCCCGCAGGAGGGGTCGGCGGGGGAGGATGAGCAGATCTTATCCGGTAACTGCAACCCGCCTTGCGCCCCTTCTTCCGCCCCCCCGAAGCCACCAGAAAATCCGCGTCGTCGATGCGTATCTCCGCGCAGATCGAATCAACGCTGCATCAACCTTGTTGTCCGCCGGCTCCATTTCCTACGCTACCTGTGCCACCGTGTTACCGCCAATAACTCCCAGAAACAACCCATACCCGTATTAATCGCTTGCAGTTGGAAATTTCATCAAAATTTCCAAAAATTTTCCCGAGAACATACGAAAACTCTCGTTTCAAGTGGTTAGAAATTTGTATATCGCGCCAATGTCTACCGCGGGAAATGTGAAAGCGGTCTGGCCTGGTTCCGATAGGAGGGGGCACTGGCCCCAGATGAGTCCCAGCCGGTCCCCGATTCCCGGGAAGGAAGATGACATCTCGTGGCTCTGGAATAACAAATGAAAGCGAACGTTTCAATTAGGGAGTTCTCGTCTCTCTCAGCGTGGCGTCCCTCTCTCCGCGTTCCGGGGACCACCCCCAACGTGCAACCCGTCAGACCCATCGGAAGAGGTTCGGTGGGCCCGATCTGCTGGCCCGGGTCTGCGTATTATGCTCACGCATAAACTGCTGCCGCCGTGGAAGAAAGAGGCGAGCTCTCGTGACGAATGAGGACATTATACGAGGGCAGCGTTAGGTGTCTAGCTGGAGCGGGGACCTGGGGCATTATTGGGACCTCCTGGGCCCTAGGCGTTGCTCACTTAATGTCGATTTTCTGTCACGTTACTTCACTATTATATCATATCCTCTTCATTCACTTAATGGTACTAGAAAGATAAAAGTGTAGAATGTAGATCCTATACAGAAACACGTAAAAGAAATAACATATTGTTATGTTGAGAAAGAAACGATAAATACAAATATACTTACTGTTAAAAAAATTTGTTAGCCCATAGGGATATAAGGCCCAAAAGAATAATCAAAATTCGAACAGTACGAGACAATAGGATCGAGTTCGAACTAGTTTGGGGCCCGAATCCCCACTCGTGGGCCTGGCCACCCATCCGAATACAGGTAGCTAAGTGAGTCTGGCCCCGGTCCGGGGCCCGATGCTCCTTTTGCGCGACTATTTTTCACTCGTCCAGTTTTTAATGGCCGGGATTAATATCGCCAGGTAACAAGACACTTTTCCAAAGGGCCGTGTGGGTGGGGAGGCCGGTTGCGCGCGCGCCTCTGAATAAGGCCCGCCACGCGAGACATAAAAGATTACGGATGCGATGCATCCGTTCGCCGGCAATAAGTCTGATTGTGTTCGGGTAGCCGGACAAATCGTCCGCCATTGTGCCCGCGTCTCAGTCTATCAATTATGCGATGCCTCGCCTCCTGGTTTTCGTACGAACGCGCTCATGTGTGCACGTTGCCCGTACTGAAACCACGCTGGACGTCTTCCGGCAAGCTGGCTCGATGATAGGATGAGTTTCGAAAGACAACTCAAATCCGCAAAATCTAAAATTTCAAACTTGAAAATTAATGAGAAATACCTTTGCTGATACTGCATCGAAATTATATATCTCATTTTCGTGATTGTTTCGGAAGAGTCCCGAAAAATTCATTTAGGGTCGTTTTAAACCGGAGATTTCACCCTTTGAAATAAGACTACGTAGACCATTCTACCATTTATTTTTGCGAAGTTATGCTTGTCCAAATTTTAACGATTTTTCGTTCATAATTTATTCTAATGCTGACGACACACATCTCATTCAAAGTGACACAGAATGACCAAACAAAATCGTAGATCAATTTTTTTAGTCTCATTTTAAAGCGGACGTTTCGTTCTGCGAAATCACGTTGCATTCACCAGCCAAACAAATTTTTTCAACTTTGTGGAGGCGTGTGAATTTACACAATTTTTTAAATTTACACTGAAATCGTTCTAAAAATCGAGTTTTATTTTTTCGTTTTAAAATCAGTATGCCTACTGCGGAGACGACGGCGCTTTTGAATCTCGGCGCCTAGGGAAAGGGTGAGATTTAGATAAAGTTCCCAGTACTTTTAGCCTCGGTTTTCCCGCAATTTGCAAATTATACTTAACGGTGGAGTAACGTGATCGTATCACGAGGTTTTAGGGACGTGGATCCTTCGTTCCAAAGGCCTGGTACTCCGAGCAGGTACCTCGAAACGAGCTTCAAAGTCGAAAAGCGACCCTGATCGCTTGCGCACAGTCCGCATAATTTTCCGGCGACTTCTGAACAAAGGAGTCGTAAAAACTGTGAATTACGACGGATTTTTACCTAGCTGAGTTGGGTCCGAGGCCCACCGGCGACTCGTGGTCCATCGAGGAATCTCGCCTAAAACAGTTACCCGTGTTAGGGCGAACACGTCCGAAGAAAAGGAACGTAGGGCTGTTCAAAGTACAAATCTTATCCTTCAATATAAACCTAGGTGCATTCCGGTAAGTTCTTGTTTTACAAAATTACAACATGTTAAACATTGGTACCCGAGTAACTAGTAAATGTCACGAACAGGAGTCACATTTTTCATTTGAAGTGAGATAAATCGACGAAAAAAAATCGTGGAACGTTGCGTTTGGACTCATTTGAAAGCGGAGACTGTAAGCTTCGAACACATTGTAGTTACAATCCTGTAAAAAATTTTTTTACGTCCCCAGAGATCTTTAAATTTGAAAAATTTCTGTAAAATTACTATTTTCACCATTTCTTCGGTTTTTCAAGAATGAGGCTATTTACAAGAAGGGTACTAGATGATATCGAAAGAGGAGTCTTCACGTTTTAAAATGAGCCTAGGTACGTAATCCTACGATTTTTTTTCGGAAAGTTATACGACAAGTTAAACAGGTATATTATTTGAGATAAAGGTGGAAAGATTTTTTGAGGAATAAATATCATTGTTTATAATGTTCCGGTGGTTACGGGATGGTTTTTCATGGAAGTGGAATTAATGTAGAGGCGATACGGTGCCGTAGATTTCTCAACGCGCGCCGATCAGCCGTAGATTGCAAGGTATCTTAACCGCATTAGGGAAATTACACGTTGTTCCGTACCGCCTCGCCGATGAAGAGACTCGTTATCGTTCGGTAATGATTCGACGACGTGTTATAGAATTTATGAAACACGCGATCCCAATTACCTTGACACACAATGCTAATTTACATGCGAATGCCGAGCATCCGAGTCCGCAGAGGAACAGAACTGTTGAATTCGTTGACCCCGATAGTGTCATCCAATTATTCACTCATTTACACCTTCCTGAAAAAAAACCCGACAAATTAATTCCACATTATACGTCCCAATTGCGGTGCAGCCGAGTACTGCTACCACAGTGAATCAAATTCGTTCATTTGGAGGAATAATTGTTTAAATCAGAATTCAATGCTGAAATTAAGATATTTGTTCATAGGTTTATTAAATAACACAATGAACCACCTAAAATCTGTCAAAAATTAATTGAACAGAACGGAAAAATGTTATTGAACAAATCTATGTATAAGTATCATAATTCTATCTGCGAGTTTTAATTTACAAACGCTACGAACTTTCATTTCAACCCAATATGCGACATGCGACGTTCTTCCTGACAACCACAGATATTGTATGTATGTAACATGATATTTTATTATAATATATATATTTTCAGCGGGACCTAGTGTTTATGGTGGGTTCCGAACCACCTTTTGCCAACAACACGTGAAAAACACCCCGGGCGGGTCACTTTCCGGTTTTTTACCAGACGTTCACCCATCCTAGTGCCGTCCACGTTCCACATTGTTTCACTTCGGTGATCTAACGAGAACCGGTGCTGTCAACGGGACTACAAACCACAGATATTAAAAAAAAACTTCATTAAAAAAAAAATTTTCTAGGAGGAATGAAGAGTGTGTGTTTGAGAAGCCCCTTTTGGGGGTGGAGAGGCGCGAAGTTCTTCCAGATCGTTGCGATTTTGATCGAGAAAAACGGAGTCGAACGCTTACGAATGTGGACGAACGAAACGGAGAAATGGTCGAAAATGAAGAGGAGATCGGCAAGGTGCACGAGAGCCACGGGGGTGTCGGTGAGCAAGGGGCCCCGTGAGGACTTCTCCGCGGGTTCCCATGGGCAGGTTGGCCCACCCATGGCCACTCGAGGACGTTCTCGACGCGGGGCCAGGGGTATTCTCGAAGGAAACGAACGCCACACCGGTAAAGAAACCAGGATAGAGTCCTTCGTTCCGTCGTGACAGCGGGGGCTCGCCGACCTGGCAGATATAAACGTGTGATTCCCGCGCGTTTCGCACTCATTGTTCCCCTAAACTATGGATTGCACCATTGTCCGCGAGGAGCCTCACCTCTCCGCGGGGGTGTGCGCCGCATTATTTCGCGCAAGCTCACGCGGGCCCGACTCGTTACCTCGTGAAAACGATGCACTTGACTCCGGCACGATGGGAGATGTCGTTAAACGGCTCCTCGGGAAGGTGAGTGTTTGCGGTGCGACGCTAACCGATCCGGCATTCTTCTTCTTAGACCGACGATCATTCCCAGTCCATTCGATACCGGCGTCTCTCACCTTGCGGAATGTCCCTGGTCGAACACTGCTCGCTATTGTTTCCGGCGACGTCCGTTGCGAACATTGTAGAAGAATTAGGTTTCAGCCAGCGGATTAAACTCTTCTTTTAGTGGACTAAATATCTTTATATATATTGAACGATACACTGAATTGATACGACTGTTCGCACGTGCGGTTGTACACAGAGTGAGTTTGTTTTCCTCACGTACGCCTTATTACATGCCATGGTTACTTTGTGTTATTAGAGATGTCACGATTATATGTACATCGGTAACGCAGTTTCTCTTATTTCCAACAAACATCCTGGGTTCAGCCGGTTGAAACAGTCCGAATTTTAGCAATTGACATAATTTTCGGTTTCCCGAAATTCAGCGCAGTAAAGGATTAAGGAGAACTTATACGAAGCCTGTTTTTCATGGGATATGCTCTCATCCCTTCTCAAATATCGTCGTTTGTGAATTTTTATGTCGAATTATTATGAATCTTTTGAGATGAGTCTTATTGCATTCGAATGGGGATACTGTATAGAAACTCTCAACATTTTTCTGTTCAGAAATATTTAGGATTATCCAAGATATGGTCACTTTGTTGGATCCAACTTTTCAGGTACTCTTGCCAATCAACGATATTCGCAATTATTATAATTTATATGGCACTGCTGTACAAAAATTCCGGAATACACTGTCCACATGTACGAACGAATCTGCAAAGTTCCGTGAAGATACCTCGTCCAGGTTTCCCGACAAAAAAAATCCGGAAGTCAGCCCTCGGAATGAATCGAGTAACGAATGGATTTCTGAGAGCGATAGTTGTCGCGATTCCCTGTTCTGGAGAGAATCGTGGCGTAGGGTGTTTGTGTGCTCCGGGAGAGGTCGATCGGGGTAAGACTTTCGCACGATCGTGACGAGGGTGGCGGCTCGCCGAAGCTGACCAATTAATGACCCGGGCTCCCTTGATCCAGCCATTTGGCTCGCGAACGACTTTTCATCCCCTCGGCATAATTCGATCCACGCCGCGCCACTCCCTGGCTTTTGGTCGAGCCACCCCCAGGGGCCGGGGGGTGCGGTGTCGGTTCTGGAGCGACCCCTCAGACAGAGAAAGAGAGATCGAGGCCGTTCCAACCCACAGAACGAAACATCCTCGTTCCCCGTATTAAAGGCATCAGCCACTTATCTGGCACGCGCATCGGATTGCGTTCCTTATCGCGCCGCTGCACTACTTTCTAGCTACGATACCCGGCAGCCACCCCCCCTCATCTAGCCGGTCCACGACGATGGAAAGTAAACGGAAACGACACGGATCGGGGAACGAAATTGTCTGGTTCCCGGGATCGACTTTTAATTCTCCCCGGCTGAACCCGATCGACCCCGCTCCCATTCAAACCTCCCGTAACCACCACGGCCATCTAGACACCTAGCAAATTTAGATAGACGGCCCATTAGCCCCCTTCTTCCTCGCAGAATCCACGGAAATGTCATTTTGCTCGAACTCGTTTTACTGCTATTCTCTTCTCTTGATTTATTTCGAGGACTCACTTTCGGATTTTCTTTTTTTTTTGAAAGAACTAGTCGAACCACCTTCATCAAATTTTACAGAGTCAGTTATACATCTATGTACTGTGTTCAGTAATTTTATCACGTTCGTATCACGTGGATTACAGCAGCTATTCGAACCGGAAGCTTACAAGATTAGGGGTGCATTTTTCCGAATTTATTCCGACGGACAACTTTTGTAAATTTTTGGGGGAAAACTAGTCGAGCTACCTTCACGATATTTTATAGATATATTTATGTATCTATGTATTATGATCAGTAATTTTTCTACATCGCTAGCTTTCGTGTCACACGAATTACTAGACTGAGAATCTTTATGCAAAATTATCGAATGTAGATGTAGATGTGACTTAAAACATAAATAAAAAAAAATAAATGGTGGCATAGCAGATCACATGAGCCAAATGAAAATTGTATTCTTCTTTTAATTATACTATTAAGCAGAAAGAATTACATCAGTGTCCTTAAATAGTTACTAGACTATGGATCATTATACACCATTATCGAATTCCTTAAAGAAATCAACCACCTCCACAAAATCTAAAAGCACCATAGAAATTCGTCGCTAATGACATAGATGTAGATACGACATTAAACCTTAAATAAAAAAAAATAAATGTTCGCATAGCAGATCACAGGAGCCATATCAAAATTGTATTCTTCTTTTAATTATACTATTAAGCTGAAAGTAGTACATCGGTGTCCTTAAATAGTTACTAGACTGTGGATCTTTATTCATCATTATCGAATTCCTTAAAGGAATCAACCACCTCCACAAAATCTAAAAGCACCATAGAAGTTCATCGCTAATGACGTAGATGTAGATGCGACTTTAAACCTTAAATAAAAAAAGAAATGTTCACATAGCAGATCACAGGAGCCATATCAAAAATGTTTTCTTCTTTTAATTATACTATTAAGCAGAAAGTAGTACATCGGTGTCCTTAAATAGGTACTAGACTGTGGATCTTTATTTATCATTATCGAATTCCTGAATGGAATCAACCACCTCCACAAAATCTAAAAGCACCATAGAAGTTCGTCGCTAATGACGTAGATGTAGATGCAACTTTAAACCTTAAATAAAAAAAAATAAATGTTCGCATAGCAGATCACAGGAGCCATATCAAAATTGTTTTCTTCTTTTAATTACACTATTAAGACGTTAATAGTATAATGTTAAAGTAGTACATCGGTGTCCGTAAATATTTTTCACGTGTCCACTGGTATAAATTATACGTGGCCTGTTTTCTCGTAAATGCATAAAATCCGCAGTCTACTAATTTCCTTGATCGAAAGTGGGAAGAGTTTTTTTTTAGATACAACGACACCGTGTCACTCGTCGTGGATGCTGCAAGGCATCTTTCAGTGTTTCGTGAAACGGACGTCTCCTTGGTTTCCCGAGTCACGCTCCCGCGGATGATATATGGAGGCTCGCGGGGACCGAACAAGTCGCTCAGACGCTCGATAGAAAGCCGAACGATCCCGAGACGAATCCGTGACTCCGGCGCCATAATCCGTAACAGACCTTTTGGGAAAGCATCGTTACACCGTCGCGTACACATTGTGCCGTGGACATTGTGTTTGTACGGGCCCCTCCATGTGTCAACGTCTTATTCTTATTCTTCGAGGGTGGGTCTATAGAGGAGCCTGGGAAAAAAAGGTTTGAGGGAGCGAGCATTCTGCTGCGAGTCCATTATACGGCCCGGAGTACATTAAAATGTTGATAAATCGAGTCTGGCAGCGGCTCCCTAATAAATAAAAACGAGAGAAAGACCGTCGATACACCGTGAAACGTTTTAACACACGTCGGCCTACCGTCGCGCGTCGGAATTAAAGGGTCGCGACCGTTTCCGAGCGAAACGACCGCTTTATAGGTCTCATTTTTCTGTTGGCTCCGAAGCGGTTTCAGGAAGCTGTAAAGACCACAATAACGGGATAACTACGCTCCTCGAAGCGGATACTTGCATTAACCCTCTGTTAAGTCGCGTTAATACCCTTTAAATCAGGGACGAAACGTATCTTTGAAATTTGACCAACGCCATTCGAAAGAACGTCAAAACTTCTATCAACGAGTAACTTTTGGTTAGTAGCAAATAGCTTCTTGTTTGAAAACTAGACCACTTAATCACAATTTTGGTACACTAAACGCATAAAAGAAGGAAAAACTTATGACTCAGAGTCACCACTAAAAGTTGCTGTACATTATTCAAAATATTGTTAACATTATTAAATATGTTGGTATTTTATCAATTACTAAACATTTAAGTATTGTACGAGGTATTATATCAATTTCATATGAATATCATTTTATTATTATTGCATATCAATAAAAAATCATGAAGAATGGGATTTTTCTGGGTCGAAAGAAATATTTAATTTTCAAGTTAAAATATCTCCGAGTGCAAAGGGTTAATTTTTACATGATTTTACGGCTCAATCCCAAAATCATCCCTTGTCTTGATCAAAACATGTGGGTCTTGCCTCGATAGGTTTCGTGAAATAGAAAAAAAAGCGAAAAAAAAGGCAGATACAGGTCGAATTGATAACCTCCTCCTTTTTCGAAGTCGGTTAAAAACGAACTTTCACCCTCTCTTTCTTCCAGCTTGAGGGTTGTATTGAAAAATTATTTCTTAGAAAGACGCGGGCCCTCTGGGACTACCACCCTGCAAAATTTCAGTGTCAGAGTGAAAACGATATTTGTACATGGAAAATCGAATCTGTATTGGTGCGAAGAGTACCAGCAACGTGGAAATTTCCGAGAAAATCGAGCATAGGGAGAGCACCGAGAACTTTCCGCGTGTCATCTTGGCTGGTTTGATTTGATCGGCGGACACGATGGAAATTTTACGGACCGTGGCGAGAAACGTAGACACCGGCGGATCGAATCGCGGAAGAATCGCGGCCACGTTTTTACGACTCCGGTCGGTCGCGATTCGCACGCCTCCTCGATTCACCGAGCTGGTATCAATCATCCAGGATCGGGCTGGTATAATTGAAATAGTCCATGATATTCTCGTCGAGCCGGCTGGCAACGCGGCACCTTGAATAATTTTATTACCGGCCGGTCTCCTAAATAGCCGTTCTATTGGCCGTGCCGAATCTGTGTACAAAACAGGCGTAACCCGATGGTGTCACGGTTCCGTTCTGGCTGCTGTCCCCCTCTACCCTCGGGACACGCGCTCTTCTAGAGGGAGAGAGAGAGAGAGAGAGAGAGACGTTCCGGGGGGTAAAGCGCGCGATCACGAGAGGGTGGGACTGTTTTGACTATCCGAGTAACCGTGGAATCCTCGGCCCTTCGCGAGGACTCCCTTCGGGGATGAAAAATTGTAGTCGGACCGTCGAACGGCCCGTAAAATTGGAACCCCGGGCCTGGAGACCCACCGGCACAGAATGGGCCCCTAATGCGACTTTGTCCCGGAAATTGATCTTCGGACTCATGCTTACTTCGCTGTTCTAACCTGGTGACCAACTTTGACCACTCCGGGAGACGTTCCCAGTAAGAGAATCTTCAATGTACAACTGCAGGTGGATTCTATGACGGAGGATTGATGGATCGATGGTGGGGGGGTTTGAAGAAACACCATAGAATCGCTCACCATTCGCTCTTTATGTGGTTGTTGTTGGTACACGAGTGGAAATATATATATATTATATATTAGTGTAATGAACACTGGATTGTACAATGTAGTTTATACTGGTTGAACGTACACGTCTGTTCTACTCGAAGGTCTAACTGACAAGGAGAGTGCACCAACGACGTCTCACCGATTTAGTTGAGACTCTGTATACTTATAGATCTCGATCTCCCATTTACGTATATATACCATTATAGACGCTAACACTCAATAGTTGTCGAGATATTCATAAACAAAGTTCTTACGTATGCTTTTACGACACGTACCACTGTTGTAATTAAAAATATGTAAGTGCAATATTATTAAATTTATCGTATACCATATTTTCTCTTCCCATATTTACTTTATTTTTTCTGTTTTCAGACACGAGGGGATACTTTCTATTTCATTAATTTCGGCTAATTTATTTATAATTTATTAATACGTTTGTTCTTTAACTTGTTGTTGAATAAATAATATAAATAATAAATATGAAAAAAAAATTTTCACCAAACGAGAATCGAACCCTAGCCCACCGGGTAGAAGTATACCTACTCTACAACAGCAGATTTAAGCAGTAACGTAAGAACTTTGTTTATGAATATCTCGACAACTATTGAGTGTTAGCGTCTATAATGGTATATATTCGTAAATGGGAGTTCGAAATCTATAAGCATACAGAGTCTCAACTAAATCGGTGAGACGTCGTTGGTGCACTCTCCTTGTGAGAAGAAGGAACGCTGCGATACAATGCAAACACGCAAGAGCATACACACAAGAGTGGCATGCTCGTTACAATATAGTAAACAACAGATGTCGCGATTACATATTTTTTTTTTATTATAGAAAATCTTATATGAGATTTATTACAATATAATTACAAAACAGAAATACACTACATACAATATAGAGTATGAAGATTACAAGACAGAATAGGTTACTTGTAGAAATACAGATATTATAATATTAACATATGATTAAAAGGAACATTATATGAACAGAGAGCGCGATTACATATTCTTATAATATTCTTAAAATTTCTTATTAAAATTCTTAAATTCTTAAAATTGAGCATTTGATAAGGTTAGAGGGTCTAGTTGATTTCCACATGTCAAAAAGCTAATATTGGATTATTTTTTTTACGAGAAAACTATTGTAACTACGCAAATGAAACTTTGCACGATTATTAACCACATCTTGTTCCATGCGCATGAATATTTTCACAGTAGAATATCGCAACGCTTTTGTATGGCACTTATTGAAACTTGATGCTGCATGGAATGGGTCCCCTTTGGACTCCAGATGAAAAGGCCCGAAACTGAACGGTAATAGCGATCGATCGACGGGTTCTAGCCGAACCAGAATCCTTCTAGAAGAAGATGGCCGTCTATCGGAGCTACTCTCGATCTCCTCAGGAAGCATTTTCACGGACAACGTGTCAGGAATCACTTAGGCCCTCGGGCTGCCCGACTAACAATGACACACACAGTCGGTCCTCTTCCTCCGCGAGTATATTCGAGTCCCTCGTGCATGCGATTCGGACACACCTGCTGCTCGTGGATACACGGATACGTGGACTCGAGCCGGCATTGGACGGACCCCTCCGATCCTCGGCCATAGACGCGGCTCGCACAATGCGGAGACTAATCGAATCTCGCGTTCTCTGCGAGTCTGCGTTCGCGTACAATACCTGGCAAAAGTTTCCACGATGTTTATTCAAATATTTACGGTCTCCAAACCGATTTGCAGCATTCATCGACGTAGCCGATCGATGCAGCGTGAAATTCTGCAGGGAAAAGTGCTGAACCGTTTATCAGAAGAAATCAGCTGTTCCTGAAATATTCCAATTTGAATTTAGGGTATACACTTCTGTTTTCATCTCTGATTCATTAGGCTGTCCTAAAAGTTTCTTACAGAATGTGTTTCTCTAATTAAAGTGTTCTAAAGTGCTGCTCAATAAATACAAACAATGCGATAATCTTTCTGTTAATGTTTTAGTACTTCCTAACACGAATATTTATTATGTGCATGAAACAAAAAACAAGTTTTGCTTCATTGCATAGTGTATCATATCTGATACAATAAACAAATCTGGTATATAGGAAACTAGGAATGTGTTTTCTTACTATGTTTATTTTTCTGAAAATGTTGTTTTAATTTCTCTCAATATTTTCCCTTAAATAAAACACAAAAACTGATCTTCTCTCAATTTTTTCATCCCAATTTAAAAAAACCATGCAGTGAAAGATTAAAGGAACGCGTTCCGAAAGAAACTTTTGGGATAACCTAACATAACTGTATCTGTAATGGTTGCTCGATAAAGCTGGTGCAGACTGGCATCGATTCATTTTCCATTCCATTTACACTAACATAGTTGTTAATATTTTTATTCGCGTCTAGCTAACTCGACAGACGTTGTCCTGTACAAATCTCCTTTGTAATTGTCTCGAATTTTTTTCCTGAAAAAAAGATGGAGTTTTACATGCGATAATTATACATCAAACTACGAGATTTCTTTCTTTTCTTTAGTTATTTGAATTCGATGGTGATGCAAATTGTACACTTGGAGATGCGAGAGTGCATTTGTCCCGAATTTTTCGATTGATCGAATTATACGAGATCTGAAGCTGAAGTTGAAGGACTCCGATGTAATTAATCTTAAACAATTGTTATCGGCGCTACGTTTTCGATCAATTTTTACATTAATATAGCTGTTTTACAATATACCCGACGTTTCGGTTCTGATTTGAACCTTTCTCAAGGGAAATTGCGTCTAGAAAGACAGAAATACCAAAATTAAATAAACCTTTTCTATATGTACTGTGAATATATATAATATATGTGATTTGAAGACTATTTGATACATACTTGCTATTACTTTTAATCTGAATCGTTTTTACTTTTCATAGTTTGACTGAGTACTGATTGCTGTACTGGATAGAGATGTACTAAAGTTCGTAAGAGCAATAGGACAAATCGATGGAAACAAACATGGAAAAACTGACCTACCTAGACATATCGACTGAACATATTGATCGTTGTCATTGAAATCAATATTAATGTAAAAATTGATCGAAAACGTAGCGCCGATAACAATTGTTTAAGATTAACAACATTTACGATCGATAAAACTAATTATTTACTCCGATGTAATGTTTGGCGAAGAGATTGTTGATCGCAGGGGATATGTGGGAGATGGTAGCGCAATTGAAATTTTTGTGGGCACTGTACGCTTTACAATGCGTAAGGTACGGGCACGCACGCGTCGGTGTGCGTGCGCGCATCGATTAGTATCGATACTCGGTCCGGAGTCCTCTGCCCATCGTCCGAGAGACTGACTTCATTGTCCGGCTGACGAACATTGTGCTCCTGCGGCCTCTCCGATCGCGACCACTCTCCTCTCTCTCTCTCTCTTCGTCTCTTCTGTTCTTCCTTTTTCTATCCTTGCGCCTCTTCATCCCGTTCGGGCCTCTGTGTTTCTGTCATTCGACCCATTCGAACGTCTCGCCGATGATGCGTCTCTACTTTGGAGAAAAGAAGCCCAACCACCACGGGAACCGACCACGGTGACACGTGGAATTTCGGGATGGGCTAATCTCGTTAGCGCAGGTTTCATCCTTCAAAATGATCTTAAATAAGTTCGCCTGCGATTCCTTTTGGCGAAGTTACAGAAGGTTGAGTCGACACTGGTTATTGTTTGCGAAGACATTCTGATATTAGAAAGATGATTTCGGCGCACAGGTTCGATCAAAAATAAACTATCTAATCCTTGTTTTATAACAAATTTGCAATTTCAAATCTCGACGTTTCGATCCTGATCGGGATCATTTTCAAGAGACATTTGCGTCTGAAAAACAAATTATAAATTTACAAAAAACTAAACTTTTGCTCTCAAAAGAAAGAACAAACCAATAATTAGAAAAGTGAACTTATTTATCTCACTTGTTGTGTAAGGAAGAAATTTTAACTTTAACAACCATATAATGATTCCATGCTGGTAGATAATGAACTGTATATACATTTCGGATATACATTCTGATATTCTTTGAACAAGTTAGAAGTTGTTACAAATAGTTTGACAGATCTAGTATGAATAAAAGAGGGGGGCAGGTTGCCATTCCGAAAGCGGTTTCCTCTCGTGGCAAGTGGAAGGCTGCCGGGGGGACGGTTCCGTGCCCCCCGATCTTCGCTGATGGTATCTCCGCGGCCAGCCACGGACTATAATTATATCGGATCCCCGAGCCACCGCGTATATTATTATTAATATACTTACTCGTTCGCCGGGGAGGAGGGAACGGGAGAAGGAGAGATAGAGAGGCCGTCGATCGTATGTGTAACACGTTCCAGTACTCGAGTTTCCCCGGTGTGTACGCGCCCATACGTGCCCTAAGCACAATGGACGCCCGAGGACGGGGGTGGAGCTGGAACGACCGGCGGTAGGCAGACAAAGAGAGCGCGAGGAGGCGGGGGGCACAGAGAGGGGGGCCTTATTTGCATACGGAACCACCCTGTAGAATGTGGATCGGTCGTTTCCTCTTCTACAGGGTGTTCCGGCAGGCACTCGCGCGAAATCAAATCAAAAATCACGGTGAAAATTCGGCTCGACCCAGAAATACATTTTTTTTTTTTATTATAGAAAATCTCATATGAGATTTATTACAACATAGTTACAATACAGAAATACACTACATATAATTCAGAGTACCCATAAATACATCCACTCAGGTTTTTAAAAAAGATTCTACGGCCTCCAATGAGACCAAAAAAAATATTCTACGATTTTCTTTGGCCATTCTATGCTACTTTGGACGAAAACTCATGGTTGTAAACATTATTGGATATTCAAAGTATTGTAACTTTGGGGGAAAACATGGTAGAACGATGCACCTCGGCTCATTTTATAGCCTGAAATCTCAGCTTTAAAAACACCCTAAGTCATTTTCTTCTAGGACTTTTCTGTATTCGATGGTGACAGAAATAATATAAATGGTTACTTTTAGAAACTGTTTCCAATTCATACACCTCGGAGAAGCTCAAAAATGATTTTCCGCGGGCATTATCACGGTGATTTTGAAGAACGAAGTTCAATCTTTCCGTGAAGACCAAAAAAATTGTTCTACGATAATTTTTGTCCATTCTATGCTACTTTTAGTAAAAAGTGTGTTGTTGCAGTTGTAACTCCAGACTGATGGGTCACTACATCCTACACAAAAATTCGTCAATATTCAAAATATTGTAACTCTGTAAAAAAAAAATCGCTGGGGGATGTTTCTGGTCCCATTTTGAAGCTGGAAATCTGAACATTAAAGTGAGTATAGAATCATTACCTCACCATTTTTTTCTAGTCAGTTCCAATCGAATTAATTAGAGCCCGACAAGATCGAGTGATACTGAACGTGCCAAGCACTCAAAAATTACTTTGAAGATGAAAATTCTGGTCGCCCTTGAACGACTGATGCAACAACAATACTATGAGCTCGCAGCATCGGTCTGAGGCTAGTTTCTCGTTAGCATTGTCCCCGGAGACGATGATCGAAGCGGCGCGGAAGAAATCTCGGTGAAATCTGCCGCGAGAGAGCAGGTTTATCGTGCCTAAACGTGAAGCTACTTCCCGTCCCGATACAATATTTACGAGGCGATGCATCATGGCCAACAATGGCTCGTAACACCCTTCAGAACCGCGAGAGAGAGAGAGAGAGAGAGAGAGAGAGAGAGAAAGAGAGAGAGAGAGAGAGAGAGAGAGAGATCGAGCCTCGGGCGCACACAGCCTCGCTGGGTGAAACGTGGGTGAAAGGAGGGTGGAAAGGGGGTTGGAAAGGGGCGCAAGGGGGTGGAAAGGGGGCGAAGGATCCCGTACGTTGCACGCACACGATCTCCCGGCAATACCCGGGGGCTCTATCGTATCGGAGCCCGACAGATAACTCTTATCTCAGCGCGGCAGTATTCTTACGGAGCGGCGGGAATCGGGGACGAAACGTCGACCTCGGCCTCGCCTACTCCCGCGATCTTTTTACGTCTCGAGATCGATAAAGAGCCAGCTGAGCCAAAGGGAAGGGGGCCATGGGGGACCATAAACCACCGCGAAGTCCGGCCACCAGTTCCAAAAATCAAGTTCTACTTCTTTGTCATCCGACTTCTAAATTCGACTCCTACTTCATCATGTTTTCTGCTGTAATATTTGTCGAGGATAAAACGGCTGGAGGTATCGTTTTGAAACTTTGTGGGGGTTGTTCGGGGATGTTTCAAAAGTAAGCAGAAATTTTTTCGAATGGGCACTGTTATTAGGTATGGAAGCGTAATATATTTTTAGTTTATAAATGATGAGCAGAAAGAACAATTTATTGAGTACGTGTATACAGGTAGAAGGAAGTTTTACGTCTGGTCCGATATAGACGTGTGTCAAAGATAATAGAGTAACATGTGTTACTTCTTATTGTATTACAGTTCTGCTTTACCGACATCTACAGAGAAATTAGAGTTATGGACAAATATGAATTTAAGAAGTCTACGCTCAACAGCCACATTCGTTCGATACGAAGTTACAGGACAGGAAGCAAGGGTAGTTTTTTGAACTGTCTTCTCCGAATTCGAATATTTGTGTGGACTTGGAAAAATGTTTTCCTCGCGTTAGACAACCGTGGAATCACGTTGAATGACGTCTCGTAAACGTAGTTCCAAGTTGGGGAACGCTTGTGAAAAATAAAAAAAAACCGGAGCCACGAAGGCGGCCGCGCGACAAAGGGACGGCTCGTCGCGTCCGCCACGAGCTCCGAAGGTTGACACCGTTCGGGAAAGCCTGTCATCCGAATCGGCCGCAGGGGGAAAGCGAAAGAGGCTCGGCCCCAGGCTCTGGGAATCCTTCGGGAAGAATGATGCGTCAAAATATGTCGAGGAAACGTCAAAACGCTGGCCGAGACCTCCTTTAAGGTGGCTAACCGCGTGTTTGCGTCTCGGTCCACGGCTCCGAGACCGTGTGTCCCCCTGGTTTTCTCGGAACAGCCGGCTCCATTTTCTACCTCGAACCCCCTGTCACGATCCTCCGCTCTCGTCCCCCTCCCGTTCGCAAACACACGAAAAAGTCGACGTTTCGCGACAGGTTGCTCGAAAACTTCTCCACCTCCGCCATTTAGTCGTCCCTTTCTCAGCACTCGCCACAATTCCCTCGAATTGAACGTTGATCTCGCGTAGACAGCAGACTGCCGGCAACCTTCGGTCACCTTGCCAGATGACAATTTCAAACGTCCGTCGATCGGAACGCGTCGCCGACGATGATTCTACCCCCGGCCAACCTGCGATCCGGCGAAAATGAGTCTGTCACTCCGCTTTTCCTACACCCGTCCACCACGTTTCCCTTTCCTGTTTGCCGTTCCTGAACACCCTTTCGAGACTTCAATCTTCGAGTTCGACCGGCTCTGAATCGCGGAGAAAATTTTTTAATACTTGCTAGAGACGTTTCCAAGTTACAGCCACCGCCATTAACACTTTAACGACCGCCCGTCTACGCAGTCAAACGTCGCCAGGGGCCGGTAGTATTTTTGAAGAATTAATTTTAAAGAACTTTATTGAATTATTATTAATAAATAACTTTATTGAATATTTTTCCTTTGTATGATAATTATTAAAGCAATCACCTACATGTAATGGTATTTTTACATGGCTTACACATAAAACGGTTGTTCCGGCTATCACACACATGTTGCGCGAGCGGTCGTTGAAGTGTTAATGCACACACGTTCCAAAAAATGAATACGTTCCAGACAGTTCAAGCGGAGAATTCAACGTTTGATATAAGCCTAGGTACATCGTTCTACAATTTTTTTTAACGAAGTTGCAATAGTTTCAATATCGACAACATTGAGAGTGGTTGTTGAGGACTTCTTGGCTCTTGAGGACAGTTGAAATGATTTTATAAAAACTAGTACGAACGTTCAGTTTCAACAATGAATAACCTGCAACCGAAGGAGGGGGTAAATTGCAGCAGCTATACACTGCAGGGTAGGGTGAGAGGCAGTCGTACAAGGGGTGGCTTACCCCCACGCCCCCCCGGGGTGAGAGTAAATCGACTAAACATATACCTTCCGGTTCGTTTAACCGGGGAATATGTTTTCGATTTGGTCGGACCTTGGGCGCCGGTTCGGTAAGTCGGCCAATTAGGTTCTCCCATCCAGAAGAACATCCCGATTCGATTATGCTATTCATAGTCCGCTAAAACCTCCGGAGATTTCGGGGAATCCTCTTACTGGCGGAGAGTAGAAATTAGAAAACGGTAGAAAGGTTGGAAAAAGGATGTTCGAAAGGAATGCTCGTAGATCGAAGGGCTGTCGGAAGGGCGAACGCCCAGCACTTCGTTCCATAAACGCCCATCCATGGAAATTTGAATACCATTAACCGCTCGCGCGACCTTCTTCTTCTTCTTCGGGCCTCCGCGAACAAGATGACGCGGCGCGTTCGGACGAGATCGTCCCCTGTTATTAGAGCAGTGTATTTACTGTTCCCGAGCGTCGGCGGTCTTCGGTTGAACCCCCCACCACGTGCCCTTGTCGATCGAAAACGGCCCTGTGTACCGAGGCATTTGGTCGGTGAGGATCGAAAAATTGTTGAGAGCATTTGTCCATATTCAACCATCTGTAACTTCTTGAAAGAAAATCGTAAGACAATGTCTCTTAGTTCATTTTAAAGAGTGAAATCTGTGCTTTTCAACCCTTAAAGTTATTTAGTTTTAGCACGCCTTTATTGTTAGTAGCAATACCATACGTGCAAAGACTCTTTTTGACAACATTTTTCGAAGTCCAGTGCCTCTGAAGTGTTCAAGAAATTTCTTCTCTGAGGGACCTTATTGTGAGCTTGAAGAATGAAGCTCCCGCTTTCAAATGAGACCAAGAAACTTGCAGTACGATTTTTATTGACCATTTTATGGTACTTCTAGTGAAAAGTGTGATTTTAATGATGGAAATCCTGATTCATGGGGTCACTGCACTCTAGACGAACATTTGTCGATGTTTAAACTACTGCAGCTTTGCGAAAAAAAATCGTAGAACAATGTACCTTGGCTCATTTTAAAGAGTGAAATCTGCGCTTTTCAGCCCTTAAAGTTATTTATTTTTAGCACGCCTTTATTGTTAGTACCGAAGCCATAGGTGCAAAGACTCTATTTTAAAAAATTTTTCGATGTCCAGTGCCTCTGAAGTGTTCAAGAAATTTCTCTTCCGAGGGACCTTATTATGAGCTTGAAAAATAAAGCTCTCGCTTTCAAATGAGACCAAGAAACTTGCAGTACGATTTTTTTTCACCATTTTATGGTACTTCTAGTGAAAAGTGTGCTTTTGGTGATGGAAATCCTGATTCATGGGGTCACTGCACTCTAGACGAACATTTGTCGATGTTTAAAGTATTGGAGCTTTGCGAAAATAAATCGTAGAACAATGTACCTTGGCTCATTTTAATGATTGAAATGTCCGCTTTCGAACCTCTGAAGTTATTTATTTTTAGCACGCCTTTATTGTTAGTACCGAAGCCATAGGTGCAAAGACTCTTTTTTACAACATTTTGCGATGTCCAGTGCCTCTGAAGTGTTCAAGAAATTTCTTCTCTGAGGGAGCTTATTGTGAGCTTGAAGAATGAAGCTCCTGCTTTCAAATGAGACCAAGAAACTTGCAGTACGATGTTTTTTGACCATTTTATGATACTTCTAGTGAAAAGTGTGCTTTTGGTGATGGAAATCCTGATTCATGGGATCACTGCACTCTAGACGAACATTTGTCGATGTTTAAACTATTGGAGCTTTGCGAAAATAAATCGTAGAACAATGTACCTTGGCTCATTTTAAAGATTGAAATCTCCTCTTTCGAACCTTTGATGTTATTTATTTTTAACATGCCTTCATTTTTAGTATCGCTGCCATACGTGAGAAGACTAATTTTTTTTCTAAATCCTACGAAGTTCCTTTTAATTGAAAAGTGAAAATTATGGGTTATCGATCGTGGATTATGTATCGTAGATCTCAGGTTTGAGATCGTAGCTGCATTGTCCCGTGGATCGAGGGATTAAACCGGCGGGTATAGTAGCGCGATAGCAGGTTGCTGGTCGGTTAATAGTCTCTCCTCGGTAAACTATCGACGCGCAATACGGGGGTGGCCTGTCCCCATTAAGAAACCCCCTTAACGAGGGTTACGTGGCTAGGACATAATGCGGAAACCCCCGTGGCGATCCTGTCGCTACGACCCGGCCGTGTAATTCGCGTGTGACGCGCATCTGCGATCCTCGGGACAAGTTGTCTGGACCGCGTTCAGGACCTCTGTCTCTCTTTGTGTCTGTCTGTGCGTGTCGATTGCCTTTTAAACACCGTTCCCCCAGGGGGTGATGCGGCAATGCCACCTTAGGAACTCATCAATCCACCCTCTCGACCCTTCATTTCTCATCGGCACATTGTTTCTAACCACAACAAACCCTGCTTCGCACGCGCAATATGTTGCGTCACGTATTACGAATGCCTGTCTCCTCTAATACATTCAAGAATCTTCTCTATGATATTTTTGCCCCTCCTATATGTAAGGAAAAGCCGTATTTATTATAATCATTGACAGACGTGTTTGTCACGGGCGCGTTCGTTTCGATCTGATCTTCTTTTTACAATTCGTTGGCAATTACAATTTTAGAATTATTCTGTTCCGATTCTCTATTTTATAAATTTAACTATATATAGGGTTGTCTGTTAATACACAAACGTTCATTCATACAATACACACACATCATTCGTATTTCAACCCTATATATAGCACTTTGAATAAGAAGTATGACGTCAGGATTGGAATAATTCACGTGTCAACGCAGGCGAAAAATCGTGAATAATTAATTTCCTGCAATAAAATCGTAGAGGGATATACCTTAGCTCGTTTTAAAGTGCAAATTCTGCAATTTCGAACCCTGGAAATTATTTTTCAATAGCATCATTTTACCATTGCACACGACAGAAATTGTAAAAACACTCGTTTCTAGAATATTTATCGAATTCAGGCACCTGTGGGAGGCTCAAAAAATTGTTTTCTCGGGGGAAATTATTGTGAGTTTGAAGAATGAAGCTTCAGCTTTCTAACGACATCGAGAAAATTGCTTTACGATTATTTTTTATCATTCTATGCCACTTGTAGTGAAAAGTGTGCCGTTGCTGTTGGAACTCCTAATTGATGGGGTCACTGCACCCCAGACGAATATTTGTCGATATTTAAACTATTGCAGCTATGCGAAAAAAAATCGTAGAATAATGTACCTTGGCTCATTTTAAAGATTGAAATGTCCGCTTTCGAACCTCTGAAGTTATTTATTTTTAGCACGCCTTTATTATTAGTACCAATACCATACGTGCAAAGACTCTTTTTTACAACATTTTTCGATGTCCAGTGCCTCTGAAGTGTTCAAGAAATTTCTTCCCTGAGGGAGCTTATTGTGAGCTTGAAGAATGAAGCGAATGAGACCAAGAAACTTACAGTACGATTTTTTTTCACCATTTTATGGTACTTCTAGTGAAAAGTGTGCTTTTGGTGATGGAAATCCTGATTCATGAGGTCACTGCACCCCAGACGAATATTTGTCGATATTTAAACTATAGCAACATTGTGAAAAAAAATCATAGAGGGATGTTCCTAGAATTATTTTAAAGGGTGAAGCCTGTGCTTTTAACGTCTTTCAGTGATTTTCCCTAAAAAAATTGTGTAACGTCAAAGGAGATGTTGAAAGTGAGCATCGTTTCAACATGAAACGTGTAAGGTGTCGGGACTGACAAATGACTCAACTAACTGAAGAGCCTTAAGTAGAACCGTGCTCCTTCAAGCAAATTCGAGATTCCGTCGCAAGGAGGCTGTCGAACGGTAAAAGCCCGAAGTGAAAGCGTTCGCATTCGAGTTGCAGGGTGTGCAGTACGGGGGTTGTCGCGCACCCCCTCCCTTGTCGGCCATAAAAACCGAAAATCCGCAGATCGGCGATCGCCGATAACCGAAAATACAGCTGCAGTTTGCGGTCGCACGATGCACGGCTGCCTGTAGATGTCCGATCGCGATTACCCCTCGAGAGGAACGGGGCGAAGAGGAGTGACGGGGAGGAGTGGGGTGAGGGCAGGGGATATATTTTGGCTAGAACGGCCGTAATTTGCCGAGCATTGTCGAGAAGCATTGTCCATCGATCGGCGAGGAGGCGCGATGGCGTCGTGAAACGCAGAACACGGCAAATGGCGCGCGTCTTCCCGTGAAAGGATCGACGGGAGACGGCCTCCTGCGAGATCCAACGAGATCCTGCGATCTACACGCGACCAACGACTCCCCCTGACAGTTTTGTTTGCGTACCGATCGTGTCAACGGAAACAGAATCGATGATCCCGACGCCCATTGTCGATGTTGTGGCAGGTTTTCGCGCGGGAATTTGCTCGACGCTCTTTGTCGAGTTGGCGACAATGCTGGCCCCCCTCCGATGGAGACGTCGTGGTGCCACGCAATTATTCCTCGATGGAGATGCGTTGCTGATATAGCCTGTATAGTTGCTGATTTTTTTGGCAGTTCTAATGAAATAGTACTATTTCGTGGGCTCGTCGACGTTTGCTTGCTCACAGACAGAGTTGATGGATTTCATACTAAATCACACCTAAGCAATTGAGTTGAGAAATGGAAATATTGTTCTCCTTCATATTCACAATTTTTGAAGAATATATTTAATCAAGTTAAAGAAATCTTTTCAAAAAAAATTTTTTCAATTTTCTTACAGACGCAATTTATTAATCTTGAAAATGGTCCAAACAGTGACCGAAACGTCGATTATATAAAATTAGCAAAATTGCTTAGTTAATTTATTATTTTTGTGTATTTAACGATCGAACCGTAGCGCCGATAACATTCAACGATTTTATATTAACAATATTACGATCGATATAAATAAGTTTATTTAGAGTTGATGGATGTTTGGGAATTGAAGATCGTTGTTGGGGATTCATTGTGTTAGACATTAAGGCACTAGATCGCGCTTTCGACAGCGGATTCGCGACGCGATCCAGTCAGTCGTTGGTAATTCCTAGAAATGTAAACAACGTACGCGGTGCTATGTACACAAGCAAAATCCTAAAAGTAGGAATAACCACAAGGAATGTAAAATATATAACTCCGTCTAATTTATAATAAATCAGTGTTCTTGTTCCAATACATAGCACATTGTTACGTACGTCTCGTTGGAAAATGATTATTCTCCATACCCACAATAATTTCCTTCGGGAAAACAAATATTTGTACCTCTCAGAATTGCTGGAATTTGGAAAATTATACGAGAAACGAGTCTTCTTACTAGAGATCGTGGTTTTGTACGTGTATTAAAAACACACGTGTGCACGTGTACACGTGTATTTAAATACACGTACCTCAGTATGTGTCCATTTAAGTACACGGGTACACGTGTCTTATTTCACGTATGTATACTTGAATATACATATTGAATAATGGATCCTCATTTTAACTCGTATAATTTTTAGAACATTGATATTAACTTATGTATACCCCTATTTTTCTTTCGAAAATTAGTAACTGTATCCTAAAAATTCAAACAAATTAAAACACGTAAACACACGTGTATTTATGTATACGTGAAATAGTACACGTGTACCCGTGTACTTAAAATGACACGTACTGGAGTACGTGTACGTGAAATACACGTGTACACGTGTATTTAGATACACGTGAAATAGGGATCTCTACTTCTTACGCAGGTCAGCGATACTACGAGTGAAAACGATTTCGGAAAAAGCGACTCAGCAGCATCGATAGCAGAGATTTCACTCTTTAAAATCAGCCAAACTACATCATCCTCCGCTTTCCTTTCATAAACTTACAAAACTTCGAATATCGACAAATGTTTATCTACGTGCCTACAAGACAGATATTGCAGAGCACGAACAGCACACTGTTCACTTAAAATGGCTTCTACAGCTTTACTATCCTGAAACAACGTCAATCCAATTTAATCATTTCGTGTTCTCGTAGCCTTCCACCCTACGACGAGCGCATCGAGGTTTGATGGATTAATCATCGAATACCTGGTGATTGCGTGGTCGTATTGGTTCCGCGAGAGAGGAGAACAGCGAGAAGGAGAGAAGGAGAATGGAGAGAGAGAGAGAATAGCAGGAGTAGCGTCAGGCAGCTGTCGCCCATTCTGCGCTATTGTCGCGCGATGTTTTGAGTGTTCCCGAACACTGGAGAACACCCGGTATTGTCCTGCTCCCGGAGATCCGACGATTACGCGGTCCGATACCATCTCATCTGCATCCCCGCACTCTCCTCTCGCTGTTCTCTCTCTCTGTCTCACTCCCCCCCAGCTATTCTTCTTCCTCTTGTTCGTCCCGTTTCTTTGGTTCCGGCGACGTAAATGCGTGGCAGCGCGCGGTTTGCGCCCGTGTAAGCGAAAACACGCGTCCAACGGTCCACGTTCATATTCACGTGCTGGGAAGAAGCTTCCGAGAGCCCCGGGACCCCGAACAACGATCATTCCACGCGAATTTAGATGACGAGATTGCTCCTGACCTGCCTAGCCTCCTCTCCTTCTCTCTCTCTCTCTCTCCTTTTCTTTCTCTCTCTTTCTTTCTCTCTGTTTGCCCACACGGGACATCCTTATTAAGAATGGAAATTCTGACGTGCGCTCGCCGCCTGCTTTGTCCGCGATTTCACTGTGCTCCGCCTTAAACTTCAGCCTCCATCTACCCCTTGTCTTGCTGATCCTCTCACAACCACCCTTGGTTGTCTCGGTTTGTTGTTTGTCATTTTTATTTCCCTTCCAATCATTTTATTTCACCTCTCGCACGTCTATGGTGATGTTCTGACGACACACTGCTCGCTCAAATTGCCGTAACATGGTGGAAAAAAATCGTAGGACTATTTTTCTGGACTCGTTGGAAAGCGGAAGCTTCGTTTTATACAACCCCGTTGATTTCGCTTGCGGGGACAGATTTTTGAACTTTTCGCAGATTTTTGTATTCGAAGATCTTTTAAAGATGTACTAGATTTAGTTTCGCGCGCACTCTGCAGCGGAAAAGCACTCTAAAGTTAAGTCAAGCTACGATTCGCGAAAGCGGAGATTTCGCCCTTTAACCCTTTGCACTCGAAACATGCGCATGGAACAAGATGTGGTTAATAATCGTGCAAAGTTTCATTTCCGTAGCTACAATAGTTTTCTCGCAAAAAAAAAAAATCCAATATCAGCTTTTTGATATGTGGAAATCCACTAGACCCTCTAACCTTATCAAATGCTCAATTTTAACCCTTTGCACTCGGAGCTATTTTAACTGGAAAATTAAACATTTCTTCCGATCTAGAATATTTCCATATTTTATGATTTTTGCAATTTTATGAATATGAAATTGGTACATTACCTTATACAGTATCTAAATGTTTAGTAATTGATTAGATACCGATATATTTAATAATGTAAACAATATTTTGAAGAATGGTACAGCAATTTTTAGTGGTGCCTCAGAGTGGACAGCCTTGTGCAAAGGGTTATACAGTACCTAAATGTTTAGTAATTGCTTAGATACCGATTAATTTAATAATATAAACAATATTTTGAAGAATGGTACAGCAATTTTTAGTGGTGCCTCAGAGGGGACAGCCGAGTGCTAAGGGTTAATTTGAGCCGAGGTACAGCATCCTACGATTTTTTTTCACAAAGTTGTATTGACTTAAATGCGAACAATGTTTAAAAACTCCGCAGCTTGGGTGATCAACTGTTTTAATTTCGGAAGACGACTCTATTAGACTATGATAAACATTTCGCGAGCGGAATTAGCATTAACTGGTCAAAAACAGTGACTAGATAACCGTTCCGACGGGAAGAATCGAACAATTCCGGAAAAAAACCGCGTCCAGAACCGGCGCAATTTGCATTCGAATTTGCATTCGGCTGGGCGGGGAGAAAAAAAAAACTGGTCATATCGAAATCATACGAACATACATATATATATAAACATGTATACGTATAGATACGCGCATTTTTTTTTGTGTCGTGCCGTCGGTGAAACTGCCTCGGCGGATATCGATTCGCGATACCAATCCGATAAGTTATCGGCATTATGCAGCGGCTTATAAAAACTCGACTGTCGTCGAACGGCCAAAAACAGAATTAATCTCGATCGGGCTTTTTTTTCGCGACGTGTCCGACCGTCCTCTGTGCGAATTTTTTTCTTTTTTTTTTGTTTTTTTGCCCGTTTCCACCTGCGCGTTGCGTGGGACGGGCATCGTTGGAACTAATACTGATTTATGGTCCGCGTTAATTCGAGATCATCTGCCGATTGTAAATATACGAAGTGTAAAAAATGCACTTTTGAAAAGCCCGCGCAGATAACACGGAAACGGATTTATCTGATTTACGGTCGGTCGAATCCGCGCGGCACAGCAACTTCCGGTCTTCTTAAACGCCGCGCGATGCTCGATTTCCATGCGATTCTGCTCAAATTGCAAATTATTCGAACAGTTCTCGAAAATGTTAATGATCCAACAGACATTTATGAATGGCAAAAAAAAATACCGAGCTACTCTTCGAAGTACGCTCTTTTAAATGTAAAAAAGTTTTTGTATCTAAGTCCAGAGAAAAAAATTCTCAAAGATCATTTTGTTCCGGCCTCCCGATTAATCAGAATACTATTCTTGTTGGATTCGAGAAAAATATTAATAATCTAACATACATTTCGGGATGGAAAAAAATATCGAGCTACTCATTGAAGTACGCTCTTTTAAATTGAACAAAGTTTTTGTTTTAGAGAAACAAAAATTACCTGTTTTAGAGAAACAATTCTCAAAAATCGTTTTTTTCCAGCCTCCCGATTAATCAGAATGCAATTCTTATTGGATTAGAGAAAAATATTAATAATCTAACATACATTTCTGAATGGAAAAAAATATCCAGCTACTCTTCCAAGTACGCTCTTTGAAATCCAATAAAGTTTTTCTATCCAACTTTAACCGTATTCGAGAAAAAAATTTCCCAAAGATTGCTTTTTCCGGCCTCCCGGTTAATTAAAATGCGATTGTTGTTGGATTAGAGTGTGAAACGATTTTTTCGGCGTGGCAAGGGTGGGGGTCGCGGGAGTGGTTTTCGTGGAAGATGCAGAATGCGGGGGCGGAGGGATCTTCGACGCGTGCATAACGAGTCGATCCCGAGAACGCGCAAAAGAAAGAGCGCGAGCTGGCGCCGTTCGTTCGCCGTTGCTTAACGCGCAATTGGCGTCGACCGAGCCGGAAAGAATTGCTGACAGGACATCGATGAGCCGGCGTGTTTCGCTGCATCCTAATTAATCGCCGGAATCTCCTGCTTTCGGACGATTCCCCGAATCCCTCGGACGAAGGGGGAGCCGCTCCTCGGAGCCATCGGAATTTCGTTCTTGCCGAGCTTCCCTCCGCTTTTCAACAGAAAATCACGTTGCTTTCTTCTTCGTTCACACAACATCATTTCCTTTTTTTGCCTTTATTAACCCTTCACTGCATGATTTTTTAAATTGGTGTGAAAAAAATTGTAAGAAGGTCAGTTTCTGTGTTTTATTTAAGGGAGAAATATTTAAAAAAAAATTAAAACAACACTTAATATAAACTATATATAAATTAAAAATAAACATAGTATATAACCACATTCTTAGTTTACTATATACCAGATTTGTTAACTGTATCAAATATGATACACTATACAGCGAAGGGTTAAACTTTAATCAACGATTCGACTTGACTGTGTCTGGCATTCAAAGTGTCACTAGTTGCTAAAAAAAAATCGTAGAACAACATTTTTGGTCTCATATCAAAGCGGAAGCTTCAATCTTCAATCCCGCAATAATATCTCCCTCGGAAAAAATTTCTTCTCGGAAGGAACTTTTGAAATGTGTTCCAAAAACGACTATTGTCACTCAGCGTAACAGTACCAAAAATTGAGGCATGCTAAAAATAAATAACTTCCAGGGTTCTAAAGCGAAGATTTCACTCCTTAAAACAAGCCGAGGTACGTTCTCGTACAATGATTTTTCAGAAAGTTACAAAAGTTCGAGTGTCACCAGTCCTTCACCGAAGCGACAAACTCGAGATCCTCGAATCGGTGTGCTCATAAATTTTCGTTTCCTCAGGGCCGGAGTATTTTCCGGTGACTACTTGTCATACGAAAGGTTCGTTAAATGAATGATTATCGTAACATTAGGTCGAACAATGATCGGGGACGGAGGAATTCGCCTCGGAGCGAGACGCGAGGTTGTAACATCGACGACAACGATCGTATCTCGTACGAAATCACGATCTTTCGTAAACGCTCGGACCAATCAAGATCTAAGTCGTAGGAGAACAACGCTTCGACGGAGCCTCGAAATTCCACCATCCGCCTCTCCTCACCTCTGGCGACGTCGCCCTTCCTACCTATTCCACCTCCGGAGCGAAGGAAGTCTCGGGAAAATAATGACTGGGGAAAACGGAATGATCGTCATGGAGGATGAAGCGAGTTCCAGGATGTAACTCATACATTATGTTCGGTGTTGGGATAGGTTTGCATCCTGAGGGACTGGTAGCGCGATCGTTAACCGTAGGAGGTCTCGCAACGTCCTGGGGGTTCGAGAGCTAGGTATCAATCTCGACACCTGGCCAGACTGATTTTCCAGCGGACGCAAGTCACCGTTGTAATTTATTTCGTTGCACTCCCACACGGCCGGACCCTCGACAATCCATTGTTTCGAAATTCAATTAACATCGAATCCCGTACAAAAAAAAACTGGACAACGCTCAACTAGACAACAGACCGAATGCAGCCTTTGAAAATTTTACTGAAGCTACAGTTCGAAGCAGAATTTAAGAAAATCTATTCGGGCTTGTGCCACTTTTTCAGGTTTCGGTGATTAGAACTTTCATATTGTAGTTCGTAATTTTATAAAAATGGAGAGAGTTTGTATATATTGCATGCCTATGTGTTCTCCAATAACTATACGTTAAGAAAACTAAAGTGGAATTTCATCTCGATTGAAGGAGATTAATAACACACATATTTATTAGACTCTGTTCATTTTTTAGGGGATGAATGAGGGGACAGGGTTGTATACATATACATATTACAATATTATAGTGTGTAAGATTAGGGTTAAGGTAGTTATAAGCTTTTGTAAATACAATTTTCCTTCTCTACATATATATATGTAATGAAATAAGTTAATTTTAATTCTAAGGTTAAATTTAAGGTTAGGTTAATACATAGTAATTAAGCTAAGTTAGATTAAGGGAAGGCTAAGAGCGGCGTGAAATGGAGCGAAACGGAAGAAGGGGGAGTTATGTATAAAAATTGTAACCCTGAGGGGAATCAAAAATAACATTACACATTAGACCCTGTTCAGAATCTTTATCACGAGTCTGAATCAATATTGTAGTGCAAGGGGTTAATTCTACGTTAATCTTACAAACAATAGAAAAGTTTTGACCTCGATAATTCAAGGTCAAAGACAATTTTGCACCTCAATTTTGGCAGCATTTCCTCCTCCACGAAAATAAGAAATATCGACCTCTGAATGACCCCACGCCATTGACGGAGAAAAAGGCGGGAAGGAGCTACGGGCTGGAATCTTGCCAGTAGACGAACGCGTGGAGAAGAAAAGACAGACTCGCCATAAGAGGTCCACGGTTCGTAGAAGAAGGAAAAGGGGAATTCCGGGTTGTAAGAAAAGGAAAAGGGGGAAGAGAGAGGGCGTAAGGGTGTGGCCAACGGTAGCCGAATCAGACCGAATCAGGCCAACGAAACGGTCGAGGCATCGAGCGTTAAATATGGGTGTTCCCCGGGGGATAACAGGATGTCCTCTGATTGCTGCTCTTGTCCACGAGATTACCAGCGCGGCAATTTCTCGAGATATTAGCATTTTTAATGTCCGAAACGGTAGTCGCGGGAGGGATTTAAATACGATCATCGACGCGACCAGCCACCTGGCTCTCTGTCCGATCTATTCCGGGGCGAAAGAGGATCAGTCGATTCCGAGAAATCGACAGCAGGGCTCCCTAGCTATCGAGACGGTCCGATCGATCTCGGAGCGACGCGGCGAGAAGAATGTTCCGGCCCGGGAATCTTCGGTGATTAAAAAAAGACCGTTGCTTCGATCCTTTTCAAACTTTGCGGGCCTGTTCGCCCACTTTTTTTGGGAATACGCAGACATTTTTTTAAGCTGAAGTACAGGTTTCATTCGAAATTATGACTAAGATTTTCTTAGCCTTTCTGCAGCTCTTTCAATGAAAGACATATGTATGGATCTTGAAATATGTGACTGTTTAACCCTCATCCGTCCCCCATTTCGCGAGCTGAATCTGTCCCTCGGCGTCAAATTGACACAGTGATAAAAAAAAGAAACGATAAAATAACAAGTCAAACAGTTACTTTTCGATGTTTTTTTTTACCACGTTTTTATTAGCTCGCTTTCTTGTTTATTTGTTCGGTGGCAAATTTTGGAATTGATTTTTTTACATTCAAATTGATGAGTTAATGTTCACATGTTAGGTTTTCGCGGTTATATGTTTCGCATTTAAAAAATAAAAGTCTCCAAGTATTGGACAAATTTACTTACAATTTACCGAACGGTATAACTTATAAAGGAAAAATTCTTATCGATCGAAATTTGAAATATAAATTGTAAATATGATATCGGCGCCAGGTTCGATCACTTTAGAAACAAACAACAATTGTGCAAATTAAATATTTGAATTTCTCAACTTTTCGATCCCTATGTGGAAATTCAAATATTTAATTTGCACAATTGTTGTTTGTTTCTAAAGTGATCGAACCTGGCGCCGATATCATATTTACAATTGGTATAACTTATTTCGGGAAAACTGTGTCAAATTGACGCAAGGGACGGATGAGGGTTAAACGATTGTAATTTCGTAAAAAAAATAAAAAATAGTAGAAGGACGTACCTTCGCTCATTTTAAACTGCAAAGTCTGCGCTTTCGACGTAACCTCGTAGTTTTTTTTTTGGACAAAATCTTTTAGCATCACAGTGGAACGAAGAAATGAAAATGGTATTTCTTTCACTTTTCCCTAATTCGATGAACCCTGAAGGATTCAAAAAACTGTTTGGGTGACTGAGATCACAGTGTGGTTGAAGCATAAACGCTATCTACATTCAAGGTACAGTTATTTAATCTAACGTTCAGCAATAAAATCGAGGTTTCCGAATTTCGAAAGTAGCATAACTCAATAAGAACGGAGTGGTACGTCAGTATCCAGGGACGGAAGACACGGAGAGCGAGTAATTCGCGGGGCGGTGGACAGATAGAGGAGACAAACAGGTTTCGGGAGCGTAACGAGGACGAAATCAAAGGGCTGAAGCACAGCGCCGAGTGAAAGAGAGAGAGAGGTGGAGAGGGAGAGATGGCAGATCGTTGAATGCTATCTATATTATCCGAGCAAGGGTTTAGCCGCTCACGCTGTTTGGCGTAGATCGAGATTATCTTGAGCGGTATCCGAGGCCACGGTCGGCCCGCCGAAAAGCGAGGGGGTGCGCGAGAGCGTGCGCTCTCTCGCGGAGGGTTGAAAAGAGAGACAGAGGACAGAGGGAGAGATTATCGCGAGATACGTTTGTGTGCACGCACGTTTGCTCTCCAAATCTGATGCGACGTCTGCGTCACGTAGCTCTCCTCTTCCGACGCGGCTCCTCTTTCCTTCGGCCCGGGGACGGGCCCAACCTCCACCAACCCCTATGCGCTCCGCGCCGCCTCGTAATCGGCGAATGTTCCACCGCAAGGGCTTTTCAAAAAACTGTCCCCCTGAACAAACACTCTACAATCACATGCGACGCCTACGAAAAGTATTGGGTTGGCAAGAAATTAATTTCGGTATTTTAAGGTGAAACACAGCCGAATTTTTTTATGCAAGGAATGAATTTTAATGAATAAGATATTTTCCTTTTGTTCGACGATCTTTTGCCAAAGAATATAAATAAGAAAATATTTTATTGATTAAAGTTCATCGTTTGAATAAAGAAATTCGGTTTTATTTCATCGTAAAATACCGAAATTACTTTCTTGCCAACCCAATATTTCCAACCACCGACTTTTCAAATTGCTCTTGGCATTCAACATTTTTGCAATCGAAATCGTATACGGATAAAAAAATTGTCGCAAAGTTTACACATTTGAAGCGGGTGATACAATAAGTGGAAAACTGAAAACACATATTTGTGGAAGTTCTTGCACGATGTCTCTGACATATTTGGTAAAGTCTTTTGGGAATAAACTTGGTAACTCGATCATTATGTATAACGAACCTGTGCGCCGATAAGAAATTACAAGCGAGTTATCAAAAAAACATTTACGATCGATAATTGAATACCTCTATAAACTTGGTAGATTAAATTTTGGAGGATGGAAACTATTGGATTGGCAAGAAAGTAATTTCGGTATTTAACGATGAAATAAAACCGAATTTCTTTATTCAAACGATGAACTTTAATCAATAAAATATTTTCTTATTTATACTCTTTGACAAAAGATCATCGAACAAAAGGAAAATATCTTGTTCATTAAAATTCATTCCTTGCATAAAAAAATTCGGCTGTGTTTCACCTTAAAATACCGAAATTAATTTCTTGCCAACCCAATAGTTTCCATCCTTCAAAATTTAAGCTACCAAGTTTATAGAGGTATTCAATTATCGATCGTAAATGTTTTTTTGATAACTCGGTGGTAATTTCTTATCGGCGCACAGGTTCGATCATTATGTATAACGAACCTGTGCGCCGATAAGAAATTACAAGCGAGCTACCAAGTTTATTCCCGAAAAAATTTACCAAATATTTCAGAGACATTTGTTCAAGAACTTCCACAAATATTTGTCTTCAGTTTTCCACTTATTGTTTCACCCAATTTCCGGTCACTTTAGATTGTCGTTGGTCCTCAATTGTTCCCAGTGATTTGTTTCTGAACGAATCGACTACGAAGAAAGAAATTTCACGGAATTACAGTCGGATTTATCTAGCAGTTGAAGACTGGCAAATATCGAGATGAATCTTTGTGTTTCCGGGACGGAGGAAATTTCGAAAAATTCAGCGAACCTGTCGGTAGTGTTCGGACAGTCTGTTCGGAGCTAGAACAACGTCGCCTCGGGGGCGCCGATGTTTACAGGGCTTAGGCAGAGGCTCATTGTTCGAGCAGGTTGGCCACAATGTTCTCGTGTTACGCGGCTCTAGTTCGATCGGCGCCAACTCTTTTTGTGCTTTCGCGTCGCATTAAGGATTAACGGGGACCGAGCGCACAGCGGGGTTTCGCAAGCCTTGAAGAGAGTGCCACCTTCTTCAGGGTCGTGGCCCGTGAAAAACTGGAGCCGCCCTTTTTCGCTCGCCGGAGACAATGACAATCTCCGAGGATCTTAAAATTCGCGATCTTCAGGATAACAGGCTCGCGGACAGGACCCTGCCGAAGCTTTACCTTGAACAAGGTAGCCTACTTCTTCAGCCGGACAACGGACCGGTAGTGGTGATCCTATCGAGCGTGGATCGCTTCGATCGAACACGATCGCAGGGATCGATGACACCGAGGGGAGAGGGATAATAATCCGTCGATCGTTGTCGAGCTCGGCTGTCTCAGATCGGGATCGATGCACCTGCGACAAACGAGGTATCACTGCCATCGACATCTGCTGCGGTTCACTGTCGACCTAACTGCTTGATAATCATTTTCCTCGTGCTCCTCTTGTCACAGCAATTGCACCTTTCCACGTGGCCCCACAGTATCTCCAGTTCAACTATTTCGTCAAGCATAACAACAAAATTCGTTTCCTCTGTGAATCCAATGTGATCTCGAAGAATGGAGTTTCCACTTTTGTTGGAAATAAGAGAAACTGCGTTACCGATCTATAATCGCGACATCTCTAATAACACAAAGTAACCATGAATGTAATGAGGCGTACGTGAGGAAAACAAACTCACTCTGTGTACAACCGCACGTGCGAACAGTCGTATAAGTTTATAAGTGTACCGTTCAATATACATATAAAGTCCACTAAAAGAAGAGTTCAATCCACTGGCTGAAACCTAATAATTCTACAACTTTCCATCGAGACCAAGAAAATTGCTCTACGATTTCTTTTAGCCATTTTATACCTAATCGAGGGTACAATTATGCGAATACCATTGGTATCGGAGTTCCCGACACACTTGAACCATTGTAATTTTGTGAAAAAGAATCGTAGCACGATGAGACTAGGCTCATATTAAAGCGTAAAATCTGCGCTATCGCGTCGCTACGTTCTTTTCCTGGAAGAAATTTTTTCGCGTCGGGGACAGACAAAATACTGAAAGTGGTTTATTTGTTCTATTTTTCCAAATTCAAACGAGTTTGTGGGGTTCAGAAAAATTTTTTTTCTATCTGAGACTATAGCGTATTTCGAGCCTGAGGGCTTCGCTTTAGAATGAGAGTAGAAACGTTGCTCTACGATTTTCGTTCACCAACTTATAGCACTTTGAATGCAGCCCGAGCTTGGGCGTCGATTCATCAAAGTGTCTCATCGGGTGCCTACTTTGTATTAGACTTGCTGGCTTCGTTCCTAGGAAAATAAATTCATTTCTGTTTTCCGAGAACACTCGAAATTCAGGAATGCTTCGTCAGCGTCGTGAAGGTTCACGAAATCGAACAGCAACTTCCGGAATTTCCGTATCGGGCTGTACGATCGGTTACGAGAGCCGTGTGTACAGTTCGGGAACCTCGTACTGGTCCGTTCTTTGAGAAAAGAAGACAAAGGGGCGGGCACAGGGGGCAGGGAGGGGGTGGGGAAAGAGAAGGGGTGGGGAGGAATCTAGAGAACGTATCTGTCGGTTCGCGGCCGATACACCGGTCTATATAATTATTCTCGATGCAGGATACGAGTATCTTTATAAGGAAGGGCTCGCGTGCACCGTGCAGTATCCACCATGGTATCTTTATGGCTTATTGCAACGCTTTGGGCTGTTTCGTGATCGACGGGCCACGGGGTGGAGGGGGAAAGCGATACCGAGTCGCGACTCCAGGCGTTATTGGCTCATCCCTTCTTCTCCTTTTTTTTTAATGCACATCCCGAAATCGAGATTTCGAAAACGAGCCGGAGAAAATGTAAGTTTGCTCGAACCTGCCGGTCACTTTCTCTGCAACGATGAATGAGAGCAATTTTCTTGGTCTCATTAGAAAGCTGAAAATGCATTCTTCGAACACTCTAAGTCTCTGTAGCGAACAAAATTTTTTGTATCTCCCACAGATATTTGAATTCGAACAATGTTCCAAAATCGAGTGGTCTTACCATTTCTGCCACCATCAATGGTAAAATGGCACCATCAAAAAATAAATTACAGGGTTCGAAAGCGCATACTTGATGCTTTAAAATGAGCTTAGTGTCATCTCACCACAATATTTTCTTACAGAGTGGCAATAGTTTGAATACCGCCAATCCTGAAGAAGATGTAAACAAGAGAGAGAGGGGTGGATGTTGGGGAAAAATGTGGGGTGCCGGTAGAAAAAGGGTGAATCTCTCAAGACTGTCGAAGGCCCGAGGGGGTACCCCATGCATTGGACACCGTGGAATTACAAAGACGGGGAAAGAAGACGTGTAAGATGCGGTGGCACGGAGGAGGAGGTGCCGGGGTGGGAAGAGGTTGGATTAAGGCAGAGAGAAAAGGAGGTTTCCTATGACGGGGCAAGAGCCCGACGTCGTCGTCGTCGTCGGTCGTCGTCGACGTCGTGATCGTCGCCGTCCTCGTCCACGTCCTCGTCGTCTATGCAGATACGGCCAGCTGATACGTTTCAACTCCCGGTCTAGCCCCCACAGATAGAACCGATATTATTCAGCTAGCCTCCTCACTAATTCCATTCATTCGCTCGAAATAGAGGAGAGAAGGTTCCACCAAGCGGACCCTCGCCTCCCAGCCTCTCTCGCTATGACGCTGCGAACGTGCTTGCTGCTGCTGCTGCTGCCATACTACCCCTCGAATTTACATCAACGCAACCCCCAACCTCCTCACCCCCGTTACACTTCCATATAGACGATCTCGCTCTTCCTACAGTGTTTCCAGCTATTATCTTGCTTTTAATTGAATCGTCTTCAGCCTCAGCGACCTGGGATTCGATGCTGAAGAAGCTAGCCAGCTTGTCTTTTCACCAGTTCTTCGGAATTTGATGAAATAGTACATGTACGTTGTTTCTGAGAGTTCTTAACAGAGGGGGTAGTTCGGAAATTTTTTGCGGACGAACCGAGGAGCTTTGTACAATTTTACAGCTGTGTTTGGATATGTGTGCACTATGTTCAGGAATTGTTTTGCATCTATAGCTTTCGAATTGCGATGGTTATTTATATTGCAAGTTGATAGGTTCCTTTTTTTGTGTCTATATTTCTTTTAGACAAAACCTAGTGGTGTATATAGGAATTTTTCGCGGTGCACAGGTTCGATTATTATTACTTTGTATTAGCTTTACTTGTAGCAAATATGTAAGAATTGTCATACGTGTGCTATCCTTTACTATTTGGATAGCACACGTATGACAATTCTTACATATTTGCTACAAGTAGAGCTAACACAAAGTAATAATGATCGAACCTGTGCGCCGCGAAAAATTCCTATTATCTAATATGGCGATCGAGAAAAATTAAAAACTAGTGGTGTATGTTTTTGAAAGTTTATAGACGTGTATACTACGTTTAGTAATTTTTCTGCACTGTCATTACGTGAACAATTGTAATGGGGACCCGTGTTAAACGAGGTCTTCCTAATACGGATCGTTAACGCAATTCTCTCGAAACGAAGGAAAGATAGGAAGACGATGAATGGGAACACGGGGGCGGTAAGAGGGGCTCGTCTAGGTAGTCAGGTGGCAAGTGGCAAATCTCGCTGGGTCCCTTCCGGTGTCGAAAATCCGCTCTACTTTCCTGTAACGGGCCCCGGGGCGGGGATTTGACCGCGATTAAAGAGACTAATCATCGTTCCGTGCCGATCCTTTGTTCCCCACTGAAAATCTACCAATTATCGATTCGTTTCCACGGATCAAAACAATGGGGAGATTAACGAGCTGTAGACAGATCTTTCGCGGGAACCCGGACAAAGGCCTCGAACCTCTCTGAACTTCATCGCCAACGTTGAAACAATGAAACAAAGCGCAGACACCTGCGGATATTCAACACACAGTTTTAAATTACAATCATACCTTCTTCCATGACTCGATCTACCTCGGGCTTCGAGATCGAAACGCCCCTTTCACAACTATTCCCTAAAACTTAATCTTAGTAACTTTGAACAATTTGTTTTTGAACATTTCTATATATTTTTGGTTATCAACACTAGTTCATGGTATCGTTTAAAATATTATCGACGATCACATTACAGAACGGTAGAAAAACGATTCCAGTAGAAATCGAGCAACAATTTTCTTCGGTCAAACTCCCACAAAATAAGCAAGACTAACCACAAAGCGAAAACCGGAAAAAATGCCTGGTGGCTCGCGTTTCCAGGGGTTGGGTTCGCGTGGGGGTGGAGCCGGAGGCGAGTCGCATTTTACATTTTTGCTCGGCGCTCTCCTTTTTTCCCTGGCCGAGCTCCATCGCGGTGAACGAACGAGCACCCCCTTCGCACCCCTCTCCACATCTGCACCCCCGCACCCCCTTTGGACGGGGGGTAGTATTTCACATTGAAAGCGACGCGAGGCTGCCGGACCCGCTCACCCCTTCGCGGGCTTCTGGACAGGGTGGTTTACCCGGCGTATCTCCGCAAGGAATACAAAAACGCGCGCACCACCAACCCCCCTCCCTTGGTGCAACCCCTGCGCGCGGCCGGCTTTAATTTCGAAAATAATTAAACCGCGAAATTAAACGAGTCCGGCTCCGCTCTTCCTTCCCTCGCCTCGGCGACGAGCGTCTCTTCCTTTTTTCGATAGGACGCTCTCGATTCACTCCGACGCGAGACTCGTTCGCCATTTCACCTCTTTTTTTTGGCGAGACAGGGTTGCAGCTACGTTCCATTTACCCCCGGAATTACTGGCCAGCTTTTGTGAATGCAAATGCCACGGTTTTGTGGGAGCCTGTAATACTTGTGCGAGGTCCACCATTTTTTTGAGACTCTATAACATTACTGAAGATTCTAGAATTTTTGTGCGGGCACCACAAGACTCACAATTTTTCAAAACGCTCTACAACACTTTCGGAAACGCTCCACAATTTTTATATCCGCTCAGAAATACTTGTGAGAGCCCTATAATTATTCTGGAATCCCATAATGTTTTTAGAAGTCCTCCAGTACATTCCTGAAAAAACTACAATTTTTCAAAACGCTCTGCAACATTCTCGAAAGCTCCACAATTTTTGTACGCTCTCAGCATTAGTTTTGGAATATCTCGAATTCTTTTGCAAGCTTAATGTTGCAGTTTTGGGGCTATACATTTTTTCTGTAGGCTCAACAATATTTTTCATAGCTTTGCAAGTTTTTTTGGACGCTCTATCTTGGGGGCTATAATTTTTCTGCAGGCCGTGTTTGTGAACGTAACAGTATTTCTGCATGTCACACAGTTTTTCTGTTCGATCCCCCCTTAAGGTCCCTCTTCTATTCCGGAGACAATGCGAATGTTTCTCTCTTTGTTTTTCTCTCTCTCTCTCTCTCTCTCTCCCTGGTTCTCTACGAGGGTGGACGGAACCCTCCCGTAAGGGGGTGGGCAACAAGAGCCCCGTATGTGGGGACAGGAACGTGACTCTCCGACGAGGGGAGGGGTAATTGGAAGTACAAAGAGAATAGACACGGATAACCGATGTCTCCATTAAAGCGCTCGCCGATTGCGGTCTGCACGCTCGACTACGCTCCCTCTCTTTCCTCGCGCGAGCGGCGCGGAAAGGTGGCGCGCTTACAGGGGGTCGGCCTCGATTACCAGTAATTATATTAGCTCCTCTCTAATAAGTCGCCTAATCACTCTTTACTCTCGCCTGCGATTCTTTGAGAATATTAAACAAAAAATTATGCAGAGATTCGTTCAACAATATCCCCTGGAATGTGGCTACAATTTTATACATTTTTGCAACCCTTTTTTCAACTTCTATGCACAGCTGCAGGGTTCAATTACAGAATGTCCACATTATATTGAGTCAAATCATGGTAACAAAATATTTATAAAATGTTTTGAATATTTTCGCAACACTTTTTGAATTTCTATGCACAGCTGCAGGGTTCAATTACAGAATGTCCACACTATATTGAGTCAAATCATGGTGAACAAGATATTTATAAAATGTTTAGAATATTTTTGCAACACTTTTTGAATTTCTATGCACGGCTGCAGGGTTCAATTGCAGAATGTCCACATTATATTGAGTCAAATCATGGTGAACAAAATATTTATAAAATGATTAGAATATTTTTGCAACACTTTTTGAATTTCTATGCACGGCTGCAGGGTTCAATTGCAGAATGTCCACATTATATTGAGTCAAATCATGGTGAACAAAATATTTATAAAATGTATAGAATATTTTTGCAACCCTTTTTGAACTTCTATGCACGGCTGCAGAGCTCGATTGCAGAATTTCAATATTTTTTTTAGTTAAATCATGGTGAATAAAACATTTAAAAAATGTTGCAACGCGTTTTGTAAAATTTGGCGTAGAGCTAGGGGTTCGAAGTGTTAGATCGCAGAGATTAGAGCAGTTCGATTAGAGAAATGTTCAGCGATGGAGCCGTGAAGATTTTACGCGAATTTTCGCGGGATCGTGCGGTTTTTTTGAATTCCTCCTCGAGCACCGGAAATATACGAGCCGCAGGAGGAGGAGGAGCGTGTCCTGGAGAGGACACCGGCCATATAGAGGCGGCGATATATGTATATCGGAGATATCGGCCGTTATCTGCGGCCAGATATATCGAACTCGTATACTTCGGCCAGGAGAACCGGAAAAAGACATTTTTACGAGGAGCCTGCGGGATATGCGTACAAATACCGGGCCATATATCCTATTCGCCAGCCGGCAGTCATTCTCCTGTGTGAAATATTTTAACCGGAGATAACGGTTCCATTATTTTATTCGCCGTCTGCGCTGTATCGAAACCATCTGCCCGCAATCCCCGGCAAAAATAAACTATTTCTCATTAAAACCAGCCCACCGTCGCCTTGAACGCTCGTTTGGCCGCTGGTTATGGGAACTACGTACCTCGTAAACCCCCACCCTCATCCAGAAAAATTATTATCTCTCTTTTTTACCCCTTTTCTAGATTTTATTCGATTTTTATGTCGGTTAGCAAATTGCGTTGATTTTATTGTGATTCGTTGGTTCGAGATCGTTCGACGGTCGTCTTAAGGTTCCTAGATTTGAAGAAAATGAATTTCTGTTCTGTAAAATAAACAAGTTTACTTCAAAATCCGTAGCGTACTCGTAATTATCCAGCACGAGGTATCATCTTCGAAAATTCCTAAATAAATCGCCAGCCACAACATCCCCAAGAACCTCCAAGAGAAGAAGCTAGCAAGAGGGAGGGTGGTCACAAGGGGGTGGCAAAAGAGAATCTTATGGGAGGGGGTAGTCGTTACTTTTCCATTGGACGGATAACTCTAGGTCTGCGAAACGAGGTAGGGCGCGGGGGTGGTGTGGGGCAAAGGGGGGGTCGGAAGGAGGGATGAGAAGGTATATTTTTTCACCCCTTTTCTTGCAATAAATCTGGTCGCAGGGAATTAGTTTCGAGATAAAGTATAATATCGGGCCCTCGCCGGGTGACGTCAGAGGCTGCTCCCCAGTATTTATGGCCGCGATAGTGTCAGTCCTGCGCGCTCGAGCACCCACCACCACCGCCGCCGCCACCGCCTAACCACCCCCTAACCGGAAAACCGCCACCCGGCGCAACCCCCTTCCAGCCTGGGGTAAATTATTGGAAAATAGTCGGCCGCTCTGAGATCCTGAGGCCACCATGGGTGGGGGAGAGAGGGTGGCAGGGGGTGTCGAGAGGAAGGACTATCCTTCTTCTGTTTTGTATTCCGCGGTACGTTCGGGTGCCCGTCTGATTTATGCTCTTTTCTGCTCCCGTTTTCCGAACCGACCACCCCCGCGACCCCTTCGTCCTCCGTCGCCGCCGGAATTTTGTTTCTCCCTCTATCCCTCTCCCTCCCTCTCTCTCTTTCTCTCTCTCTCTCTCTCGTTTGCTAGCTCGCTAGCTTTATCTCCGCAACTTTTCTTATTCCTCGCCGGGGCTGGCCTATCGACTTCCAACCCCTGCCACCATCGCACCGGCAACTTGCTCCCATGGAGGGTGGCAGTCGTCGCGATACTACGCGGACTTTGCCTGGAACTCGATTTTTGTGGAGGAAGTATCATGTTAATTTTCAGATATTTATAACGACTACACTGTTGGATCTGTACGCAAAATAAAAAAATTCCTATCCGAATTACAACAAACTGGAGCGAAATAGAAATTTATTTTCTTCCCTATTACGTTTAGTAGGTTAAGAGTAATACAACAGTATGTTCGAATTTTTCTATTTTTGCTATTTTAAATTACACCTACTCATTTCTGTAATCAATACATAAAATCCATAGTCTAATAATAACTTTCTGGCACGGTTAAAAATTTTCTCTACGCACTCTGTGGTGTTTTTAAGGGGTTGTAATTATTCTGCGAGCTTTGTACAGAGTTCGTGAAGCTCCACGATTTTTTTTACAATGTTTAAAAACAAAAATTAAATTAATTAAGACATTTCCTATAAATCTGTTATTCGGAATGATTCCGGTGGCAGAGGGGACACCGGGAACAGGTTGAGCGAGAGTATCGCAGCCAGTTGCGTCGCCGGCAATTACGTGACGTCGAACAATGGCCCGGAACGATGTTTTCGCGGTCCGAGGGTGGTCGTTCGGGGTGTCTATTTCACCCCCTGGACGGGACCACCCGCGGATCTCGATCGGCTAGATCGTACAACAGCGATTCGCGCATCTGTTCGCCGCCGGGACCTGTCTCCTCGGACGTTAAATCGTCATGGACAACCATATAGGGTAGCCGGTGTTGACATTGAAATTATTTTATCGTGCCTCCGGGGAGCGGTTAGGCCATCTGGACGTCTATACGTGTTCATCTGTAATTCTTCTGGAAGATTTTGACACACCTTGCGGCTCCTTGACACGGATTTTTTACGATCTCGCCGGATGGATTGATTTAGCGAACTGACAGGGGAGTCCTTCTCGAATTAATTGAACGGTGGCGTATTTATGCGCTATGCATTATGCGACCGCGCCGAGGGATAAGACTTTCGGGCAGGCCTGCGGCTAATTGAAACGCCACCGCGCGCCCGATAAGCCCGATTGCGACGGAGAGTTATGAGACAATATTATGAGGCGTCGTACGTCAAGCCGAAATTAATTTCGGCCATCGCTTCGCTGGTCGCAGATAGCCCCTCCCCCCCCCTTCGTGGCCGCTGTGCTCGTCTCCATAAGTCACAACGAGATGGAACCGCAAGCACGTGTTTCCTTTCGAAGATCGCGATCTTTCGATCCCGAGGCTCGACGAGTCGCCGGAAAACGAGGATTCAGTGTGAGGGCCCAATGGTGGTCCCAGAGAAGTTGAAGGGCTCACCAAAAATGTTGCGTGACTTCCAGAAGGAACGTAGAGTTCACAAAAATATCGTACAAGGTTTGTAGGAGAATTTTAGGGCCCAGTCAGAAATGTGCAGCCTCACAAAAATATTGTAAATCTTGTAGAACAATTGTGGTGCCTACAATCAGACTGTATGCTCTGCTGCACTATTGTAAAAAACATTGTGGGGCCCATATATGAACACTAAGGCCCGAAAAATGTTGTAGCGTCGCTGAAAGGCTCGCGATACCTCTGAAAAGATTGTGGAGGCTTTGAAAAAAATTGTGGTTCTCATAAGAATGTTAATGGGCCGTTGGTGGGCGTGGCTTGGACGCTCTTGATTTCCGAGGGGCCAGTGCAACGCCCCAGAGGGCACTCATCGCTCGCGTTCGTTCTTCTTGTTTTTTTCTCTCTCTTTCTCGGCTATCGTCGTTACATGATATAATATAAACCGTTCGCAGAAGCAGCGTACTCGTCGAGGCGTGCACGGGGCTCGACGAGTGGCCTGCATTAAACGCTTTAGCGCCCTCGAGGCTCTAGATGTCGATAGGGCAGATCGTGGCCCTCTTCGGAAGGCGCACTCGAGCAGCTTACGGGGTGAAAAAGGTAACTTGAGTTCCGCGGCGACGACGTCGAGTGCAGCCTTTTCACCGGGCCGGGGCCCCGGCTTCTGATCTTTCTCATTGTCGTGTCACGAAGGACCACCGGAAGTGTTGCTCCATGCTCGTTTTCGACGTCGACGAGCCACGATCCCCCGCAAACTAGCTGCGGACCGTGGACGTAGCCAGATCTTCTAATAAACCGTGCACCAGCCATCCATCATTTTTTTCAGAAACCGACTTTCTCCTCTTTGCCTCGTACATTCGGAACACTCTTCAGTATCATTCAAGTGTAAACCGTAAGACAATCCTCAAAGTTTCCATCCCCGTTTGCTAATTAACCCTCATCCATCCCTCATTTCACGAACTGAATCTGGCCGACAAAATTCTCATTTTCTGTACCCGCGGATTCCAACGACTGCCATTTTGTTAATAAATTATTTAACTTGATGACATTCGCTAGAAGTATTCTGGCACTCCTGAAGACTCAGAAAATTGTCGATTCAATTTTTTCTGACCGCCAGGACAGCCAAGAGACACACTAGAACAGACTAAGGGGATTATTCACTGGACGTCTCGTTTCAGATCACGTAACTCGGAACCTGGTGAACATTTTCAACTTTTATATACAACATTGGATAGTTGAAAGGACACTGAAAGTGCCCACAAAATTTCATTGCCGTACCTCTTTCCATATCCGATTAAAAAAATAGTTTGAATCTCCTCAAGCTCAGTTTCAGTAAGCGGAGGAGATATAGCAGAACCACATACCTGCCTCGATACTGATCTCGACGTAGTCCGCGCACAGGGTCTAATAGAGAAGTGTTATACTTTTTTTGAAAAAATGAAAGAAATTACAGCGATCTCGCGGCTCGTTAGTCCCTTGGTAGCAGTTGCAGTCAATTAGCGCGTCAAAACACCTGGCGCAAATTATCGGGCAATTACACGTGCCATTAGAGAAGCTCCGGGTAACTTTAAGCGAAACAGAGATCGCGTCTCCGACACAGGACCTGGCAGAGATCACGCTCCTGGGAGAGAGAGAGAGAGAATAGAGTTAGGGGGATGAGGAGAGGGGAAAGGGGTGGGCCGATGCGCAATCGTCTAATTTACGCAAATTGCAAATCTGCCCGGGACGTTCTCCGTCGCTCTCACGGCGTGTTACGCGGTAATGTCGACGATCCCGGGACTCGGTGCGCAAACTAAGATCTAATAAAGCGACAAATCAGCCTAACGAGCGACACGCGGACGCTGGAAATGCGGCTTAATGCGGCACGGCCCGTACGTTGGATTAACGGCCACACTAATGGCTTTCCTATGCATGGCTGGCAAGGATTCCTGGACACCACGGCCGCGTATGATTTTCCTTATCTCCGGCCAGACCAAACAGCGGCTTCTTCGCGGGCTCTTTCGGCTCTACGGCTCTTGCTTATTTTCGCTAGTAGCGCAGGCCCGTAACGAGGCTCCCTCGAGCTCCTGACATTTTTACATTCGATTATTTTTTTAGTGATCCTATCAATTTATTGAAGGATCTACAAGTGTTGTAATTTGAGTCTTCTTATGGGTACGAGCGTTAAAGAATGAACACTGTTTTAACTCCATGATTTATTACAACACGCAAAGAATATTAACATTACAGTAGGTTTGGTCGTAGAGATACTTAAAACAAGACTGTCTGACTGGGTCAGCACTAGAGACCTCGGTTTTGGACGTGTATTGAGGACACACGTATTCACGTGTCCACGTGTACTAATATATATCCGTATTTTAATCCGTGTACTTCTTTATACACGGATACACGTGTACTGAAGTAAACGTGTACACGTGTATCGAAATACACAGATAATACACGGGTACACGTGTATCGAGCTACACGGATAATATACGGGTATCCGTTATTTTCATTACACGTGTATTATCTGTGTATAAGGGTACACGTGTGAAGATGTAAACATTTTGGTTTTTCTTCATTAAACGAAACTGTTAATTGATTAAGGTTTATTCACAGAAATTATGATGTTCGTTAATTTTCGGAACCTCTATTTTCAATACACGTGAAATGGGTATCTCTAGTCAGCACATACGCAATTACGCACAAGCACACGACAGGTGACAGCATAGACAACTTGTACTAATGATAATAGTTTGATCCTTCGTTATCGACAATACTTGTCGTTACTACATTCAACAACAATGATAAATTTTTGTAGGGAATGTGCAAGCAATTTTGTCCAAATTTTTACAGTGTTTGTAGACAGTTACAGAAACTGTCCGTGAATATTTTTCAGACTTTTTGGAAAGCTCCTCGAGTGGTTAAAAAATAGGTAAGTGCGGTAGATTTTCGGACGTTCGAGAGGAAACGGAAGGAAGTTTTGATGCGAGAGTCTCGCGTATGGTGCAGGGGCGTGGTATGGGATTCCATAGAGAGGTTTGGTAGTTACGCTCGTGTGGCGCATAGTCTCACGCAAAATCCCATTTGGCCCCCGATGGTCGCCGGTGATTTACGATATCTCAGCCCGTCGGAGACGACGTCGATGTTTACGGAAGCTGAAAACGAATAGGAAACCGAAGCCAAAAGTCATAAGGACAACCGCACATTAGAGGGTCGTAAAGCATTTGTCCGGGATAAGTAGTCGCCCGTGCTCGATAACGAGGTGGGCGTGGCCGTGTTTTCCGCGCTCGACCATCTAACCGGCGAAGGGACCACGGAAATCGCGCTTCTATGGGGACCGTAAGGCCCCGAAACTGTACCCATAACCCCTGGCCGAGGATTTACCGTTAGCTTTCACCTCCCACACGATGCTTCTCAACGAAATCCTCGATCTCACGGGAATACCCGACTACAGCCCCTTTTCCGTGTCCTAAACGAGCGTGTCATTACATTTACACGGTTCCACTTTCTGTTTCGTGTGTCCGCAGAATGTTTTGCTGATCTGCTGATGCATTGCGAACAATTGTAAAAAAATCTAGGCTGATTTATCTTAAGAAACGAGTCCGTGGATAAAGAGCTCGTAACGCGACTTAACGATCGTAATCACGTGTAATTGGAAATCAATTAACGCTCGACGGTGACGAAGAACGTCGAAATCTCCTCTAATAACGGTCCGGCAGCGGAACCTCCTACTTTTCCTTTCTTCCGTGGACCTAAACCGACGAATTCGGCGATCTGTGGTTATACGGTAGCGGCCCCCGGCCGCCTAACAGTCGGCATAGTCAAACACCGGAAGCCCCGGTGATCCTAATTTCTGTTATTACCGCCTCAATATTTTCCACGTTCACCGACAGCTCGATCGGAACCCACACCATCATCCCCCGTAATTAAGGGTTAACTCGATCGCCTCCCGACGATTATGCTTTCTCTCTCTCTCTCTCTCTCACTCAACACAGCGAAAATCGAATCACTGTTATTTGCCCGGGCCCAACACCTTGCTTCCGTCATTTTGAACCGTTTGACAATTTGTCAACACCCTCTAAGCCGAGATGTACTTTTCTTCAGAATTCAGATGAAGTAATACAATAATTTTGACAATTCAACAAATGAGTTGTATATTTTTAGTAAACTGTTTTCTTTCGGCCAGAAAGATGTATCAGTACTTTCTTGTCGAGAATGAGAAACTGCATCATTTGCTTCCCCTCTACCATTATTCCTCTGGAAGTTGTAAAAAAAAATAGAAAATACCTTTTCGTTCGATCCGGGCAGACAGGGCAAAAAATGTAGAAAAATAGGAAAGCAATTGTACAGTGGTCGCCGCCAGCAGACTCGAGGCTCCGGACGTGCCATAAAATTGAAAGGCATTGGCCGTGCTACCCTAATCCCGGGGAAGAATGCGAAACAGCTCGAGTCACAAGGACACCCCGTGTCGAGGGCTGGATTGTTATTTACGACCGTTGAAATCGATACCCCAGCAAATCAATTATGACAATATAGCTGTACCTAAGGTTCGTCTAGCTAAAGGGCCCGGTTTTCTCCAGGCTGTATACATAAACCGCGCAAAATTTAAATACACTGGACCCCGGAGTACGCTGACTAAGAGGGCAATAAAAGTGGCAGTAGCCTTGACGATTACGGGGAACATTAAAATCTAATCAATCTCGACAAGAGCCGTTCGACTAAGATGGAGCTTGCAGTCATTAAAAATGTATAAATTATTCAAAAATTACAGAGACCTTGAAATGACCTTCAGAAAGACTCCCAGCAGACTCGAACCATCAGAATTTTGCTGGAGTAAAATTTCGAGCATCAATCACGGGGTAGTGATGCCAGGTCATGAAATAATGCTGGGCTCATTTGATCCTCTTTTCTGGCATCGCGGGGGTGGCATAGATTCCCGGAAGAAGAGTTTCATCCAGCTTAGGCTCCTTCGCAGGTACGAGGGTCTCTAGAGCCGGTGTAGTCGCTCCAAAATGTTGCAATGTCTTACGTGTCGGGACCCCATTGTCCATTGGGCCCGGACACCCTGCCTGGACGCCATAGGCCTCCCTCCTCCACCCCCTCAGACTCCAACGTACCATTAGGAAGACGAGACGAGGCGAGCGACCAGATCGCGGCTGCTTTTGCCATGCTTACTCCTGTATACTTTCGAATACCACGGTTTTATGGTCGGTCGCGACTGATTTATGGGACGGTGCGAACCCTGTAAAATCTAAAAAGCGTCTCGTGCTCGCGCCCGCTTCCTGGACCCCTACCCCCGACCCTTAAACACTGAGGACTATGACGCCACCGAGGAAATGATGGCAAACGACTGTCTGGAATGAATTTTCCGCGAGCCTAACACTAAACCTACCGAGTTTTAAAATATATGTAGGATTATTGTTATGAAAGTAACAAGTTTATATTCAGGTCTTAACCCTTAACCCTTAGCACGCGAATGCTGACTTTGAGAGGCACAACTAAAAATTACTGTACCACTGCTCGAAATATTGTTTACATTATTAAATGTATTGGTATCTAATCAATTACTAAACATTTAGGTATTGTATGAGGTATTGTATCAATTGCATATCCATAAAATAAAAAAGAATCATATAAAATGGAATTGTTTTAGGTTGGAAGAGATATTTAATTTCCGAGTTAAAATATCTCCGAGTGCAAAGGGTTAAGTATATCAATTTAATAGTTTACTAGGAAAGCATCTTTATAATTTCAATAATTGTGAAATGAAAATTGTTTTAGGTTGGAAGAGATGTTTAATTTCCGAGTGCAAAGGGTTAAGTATATCAATTTAATAATTTATTAGGAAAGCATCTTCATAATTTCAATAATTGTGAAATGAAAATTGTTTTAGGTTGGAAGAGATGTTTAATTTCCGAATTAAAATAGCTCCGAGTGCAAAGAGTTAAGTATATCAATTTAATAATTTATTAGGAAAGCATCTTTATAATTTCAATAATTGTGAAATGAAAAATCTGGGACCGGTCATCGGACCGATGATGTTTAGTGATAACCTAATAGCACTTGCCAATGGATCACATATTAGATTGTTCATATTGTTTTATATTTTAGAATACAGATCTTTTAACAATGATCAGGTTTGAAACCGGGATTTAAAATGATACTAATCGCCTTGGCACAGCCACTCGTTCAACAGTGAATCACATGAGAGAGGCTGGGTCACTTCTGACCCAGTCGATATTACGCTATTATGCTCCAACGCAAACCCACTGATTTAGTTCTACATTTCACTGAAACAGAGGATGTTTGAGACGATTTGGCACGAGATCAGCCCAGGTTAGGCTGTCCACAATGTAACCAGGCGTCGTCTCGAACAAATGTTTTCGAGGATCCTCGGTAATTTTCACGAAACTGGCAACTGTCTTAATGCTTGTGTACCTGGCAAGTCTCGGTTGCGATAATCCGGTGAATGGGCATCTGTGTTCTGGAGCGCACTTCGACGAGCACACAGGGGTTAAACAAGGATGACCCAGTTTCGCATTAGCGACATCCACCGTGGCAGCAGGGGGTCCGTAAGGTGCACGAAGCGGGACCAAAGCCCCATGAACCGCTTACCTGGGTTCCCTTCGTCCTGCCTGAAGTACTGTGCCGCGATTAAATAGCCTCGCTCGGAGCTTACATCCTCCGGGGATAATATTTGTCACCGATCCCACCACTGCTGCTACCGAATCGACACCGTCCTTTATTTATTATTGTTCTTGTATCGCTCTTCTGTACTTATTATTTCTCTAGCTGACCCAGAATACCACGTCCGCTGAAAATCAATCCACGAACAGAAAAATCTTCCTCTCTACGTACAGTGACTAATATTCGGACACTCTTAAAAAGACGATAACTTTTTAAATATTGTATTATACGATTTGAACTGTTTTCGGAAGCTAGAGCAATTAGTTTGCTACAGGATATGAAAAAAAATTTTGTCAAAAATTGCAATTGATGGGAGTTGTAGAAGAAATACTAAAAGTTGTAAAATTGCTCTAGCTTCCCAAACAAGTTCTAATTGTATAGTACAATATTTAAAAAAGTTATCGTCTTTTTAAGAGTGACCAAATATTACTAGGAGTCATTGTATTTGAACGATTTTCTGTGGACGCAAGAGAGCAAGACAGAGAATTATTTAAAATATTGTTTACATTATTAAATACATCGGCATTCAATCAATAGCTAAACATTTAAGTATCATATGAGGTATTATACCAATTTCGTATCTATAAAATATTAAAAATCCTAGGGAATGGAAATATTCTAGGTCGGAAGAAATGTTTAATTTTCGAGTTAAAATAGCTTCGAGTGCAGAGGATCAAAAATCAATCCACGAACCGAAAAATCTTATTCTCTACGGATCTGAACAATTTAAACGAATCCAATGTATTCTGCACTCGATAAAAATCTACCGAATAAAAAAATCTTCTTATCTACTAATTGTAAAAAATGTTGACAGGGCGTGGCGTTGCTGAACGGGGCCAAAGCGCTGCCCCAGAGGGCAACTCGCGGCTCGAACAGCTCCAGGCGTGCTCCAGCTGAAATTTTCGCTTTCTCACCGGTTTCAGGTTGCTAATTGGTGCTCCTCGAGGAATTATGTCGAGTCACGTAGCCGAATACGAGGATCGACCTGGCCGGCGAGTCTCGAATCGATAGAGACGTGTCGCGTTCGAGTCGGACGGCAGGCGGAGTGGAATGCTGCGGCGTAAGACGATGCCGTCGGGGTTTGCTAACCCCCGGGAAGAAAGGGGACCGAGAGAACAGGAGAGACAGTATTTAGAGGTTACAAGGCCTGGCGCCTCGCTTACAATGTACCCGGCTGGGTCTCGCCTCTTTCTTCCGCCCTAAAACCATTCTCGAAAGTGTCCCGGCCCTCTCCGAAACGAATTTGCATGAAAATACCAGGCGTCTCAATCCGGGGCCACACCGCGGCGACTCGCGTCCCTGATCGAACTGGATCTCGCAAAAGTATCGATCCTAAAACCTCTACAATACTTTATTTTTTCTCAACGATAAATAAAAATTAGAAGTCGACTCTGTGGTTGTAAGGAAGAATATTTTCACTTTCGAGATATTACCGTTTAAAGTTTAGGTCACTAATTCTTTGACATAGAATTATACGGTTGAATGTATGTATGTATACGTATCAGCAGACAACCCTATACATGTATGTACATAGTAAATATATAGTATGTAAATATATATACTATGTATATAGTAAAATTTCTCTCTCTCTCGCTCGGTATATAGTTAAGATCTAGGTTAAGTTTAAGTGTAAGTTTAAGGTTAAGCGTAGGTTTAAGTTAGTATGTAAGATAGTTGTAAGGTTAAATGTGTATGTGCGGCGAAGTGTAGGGAGGAGTGGTTTTTGGATTTGTAACCCCAAGGGGAACAAAATAAAGATATATATATAGTAAAATTTATAAAAGTAGAAAATCGAAAATAACAACAGAATTGTAAAATCACGATCGCCAACGAATTAGAAAAAAGAAGACAGATCGAAACGAACGCGCCCGTGACAAACACGTCTGTCAACGAGTCCTTATAATAACTCACAACCACAGAAGTATTCTTCCCGTGACCGCGAAGAATTAAATAGAATTTTACGAAGCATTCCGCATCCCGGGTCGACGATGGAAGTAGGATCGCGGATCGATATCCCATCGCGAACAACGGCCGGCGGGCTCTCGATCGAACGAAACAAGATCGACAATCACCACCGATAGGAACGGAGAGGGCGGCGAAAGCGTTGTCAATCGCGGACGGACGAGGATCGATTGCTATCTACCGGGGGCCGATAACCGGTTTCCTCGCGAGGAACCGCTAGAAAATGAACACGATAAGGACGGCACGAGGCGAGAGATGCGAGAGGCCACTTATCTGCTGCTGCCGGTCCCGGGCTCGACTCGGACAGATAACGGCGCGGTTTTACACGGTGTCGGGGCGTGTCGAGGATGCTCGTCGAAACTTTTGCCGGCCTTCCGCGGCTCTTTCCTCGTTTGTTCGGAATCGGAGTTTATCGATGCCGCTCACCATCCCTCTCTATCTCTCTCTCATTCTCACGGATTCTCTCACTGTTGTCTGTATTCGACGCCGCAGGCCTTATCTGCGAGGCGTGGCCACTGCTTTTACAGGAGGCCACCGGAAACACGTGTAATCTCGCCAATTCGAAAGGGTTGTCCTAACCGGCTAGGATTTCCCGGACACAGCCGATTTTTACGAGCCGGATAGGATTGTTTAGACAGACTAGATCGGAGCATGATAACGCTGATAACACCGGTCGACACTCATTTCTGTCCGCAACTGATAATCGACCAGAGATTCCGATGGCCGCTCGGAGAAAGCGAGCTGCAACGGATGGTTGACTTTGGGAAGTTGTTCTGCGACAATGCCGCGAGATATTAACATATTTCTTACGTAGATATATTCCGTAGGCTGTACCGAGGGTAATAATATTTTTCTTATTAACCCTTTGCTGCATAGCGTGTCATATCTGATACAGTTAACAAATCTGGTATACAGTAAACTAATAATGTGTTTTCTTACTATGTTTATTCTTCTGAAAATGTTCTTGTCATTTTTTCCAATACTTTTTCCCTTAAACGAAACAGCAAAATTGACCTTCTTTCGATTTTTTTCATCCCAATTAAAAAAAAAACAACGTGTTTTCTTACTATGTTTATTTTTCTGAAAATGTTCTTGTCATTTTTTCCAATAAATTTTCCCTCAAACGAAACAGAAAAACTGCCCTTCTTTCAATTTTTTTCATCCCAATTAAAAATATCATGCAGTGAAGGGTGAATTTTTCGACGTTCGAATTTAAAAATAAAAATGTTCGCAGCCAACACTGATTTCTTGATTCCATGTCGAACTGAATAGTTGACTTCGTGAATTTTTTCCGCGACAATGGCAAAAGATATCGAGGTGTTACCCACGTGACAAACAAAAATTCTGTGGATCGTCCTCAACCATCTGAAACACTGAGATAAACGCCGAAGGCTTCGTCATCAGCTGAAAACGCATCAAGATCGAGGCTCCGAATAACGAGAGCAAAACAATTCCCACAACGTAGCAGTGTCCTCCATCCAGCGGGCAACAGAACTCCCGATTCCCAGAAACCGTGTAAACTCCGCGCTGACGTGTGTGCAGCTCCGAGGATCTCGAAAAGGGCAAAAACATAAAGCACGCGCGCTCTCGCCGTCGCTCCGGCGCGGCGGCTCACAATATGGCCCCCGCTCCCCGCTCCTCCGCCTCCGTGGGGCAGCAGCGTTCTTTCTCGTCGTAGGAAACACAAAGCCAGACCGGAGTTATCTCGATGAACCCTAAGTACTACAAGACCTATTTGGAGGAGAGATAGGCCGGGTCCTGAGGAAGAACGGGGAGGACCAGAAGAGACGAAGGAAAGGCGAAGGTGGACAGCCACGGGCTCCGTGGAAGGTAAAAAGGGAGCGGAGGGGCAGAGGGTCCACTTTGGAAAAAGAGATCTTTCACGGTTGTCGATGCCACGATGATAACCGGGGACGACGGTATTTCACGTCGCTGCTACTCTTTTTTTTTTTTAGTACACCGCTCTATGCTCTGTCACTTGTCTTACGATTTTCCAGAACCTCCTCGACAAGCCACTGATCGGTCCCTGGTTGGAACACCAGTCGAAACACAGAGTTACTAAAGAAAGCAATTTTTTTCAGCTAGTCCTACAATCTTTCCACAAGCTCCACAATTTTGCTGTACACTCCGCAAGCATTTGACAAGCTCCACAATTTTTTCCCATGACCTACAGAATTATTTGACGAGTTCTAGAAATCTTTCGGTAAGCTCTGGTAAGGCAATCTTTAGGATTTTTTGTATAGAAAAGTATTGAAGATAATAATTTGAAACTTGGTAGGTCTACAGATTTATGTTCGAAGAGTGTGCTTGAATTTTGTCGAGGAGTCATTGTAATTTTCGTCGGAGTTACGGACACTTTTGTACAGGCCAATTTCCAGCAAGCTTTAGAATTGTTTTACAGGCTCCAGAATTTTTCTGTGAAACTTGACAATCGTTTGGCGAGCTCCAGAATGTTTGCTGTGTCTCTAGAATTATTTGACGAGCTATAGAATGTTTTTGTCAGGCTCTGAAACCGATTCCGTTCGAGTAGAAAATCGACAGGGCAGGCTAACGGTAGTGAAAATTGGCCATCGAAACCGTAAACAGTCGGAGTCAAAGAGATTTATGTCAGCACGTGGCCACTCAACCCTTTCCTCCGTTTCCGGCGAATAAGGGAAACCACGTGAATCGTGAACAAGGACGAAAGGGCTTGCCTTGGACACGGCGTCACGCCCTTTCAAGACTCTCTCTCTCTCTCTCTCTCGGTCGGTCGGCCAGCATCGCCGCAACGTAATTGTCCTGTCCGTGGGTCGGCTTAGCCTTTGAATCCTTAATTACTCTAGACTCCTCGGCGACATTGACTGTTGCACGGCTACGTAAACCTGGCGGCCAGGTGCGTCTTTTCGGGCTTCCTCGTCTTCCATATTACCGCTCACGTTTGCTCGTTTGTCTCCTGTGCGCGAAGATGACAAATTATACCCGAATGCATAATAGTCCTCCGGACACCGCCCCCTTTAAAAATCATTTACCACTGTCACACAATTTTTAATCGTTTATGTTCTCTAATAAAAAAAAGTTCAGAAGAAAAATCAGAAAATTATGTTCTCTTACAGGTTCAGATGCTATCCAGGATCCTTCGTTCCGCAGTGACACGTTCCAAGGAGTCTCTGAACTTGGATTCTGCCTCTCGAGCAGAGAAGAGTTCACAGGACCTTCCATTGTATCCTCGAAAGCAGCACAAAAGCAACGAACCACTGTTGCGATACTCGTCGATCGGGCACACTCGTCCTTTGTCCTTGACAGGGTCGATTGTCGATCTTCTATGCACCGGAATGATCGACGGAAAATTCCAAACACACTTGGGACCCAAATCGAGAAATCGACCTCCCATTGAAACAGCCATTCGTCCTCTTGAATTTTCAGGAGAACCTACAACCCCATAATCTTAATTCAACTTTAGGATACATATTTGCCTTCCTGTATTCGTAAAAGTATTAAATCTTTCTATAAATATCCTCAATCAGTACCAGTAATTAAATCAATGTTTAACTACCCTTAGAAAATCATTGAAAAACCCTTCCATATGATTTTTATGTGTCCTGAAGAATTTTTCTTCTGGGAATCAATATACAGAGCGACGAGCTCGAACGTTCGCGGTGCAATGAAACGGATTTTTAATGGAAACGATCTTCGGCTCGGCGAGAGGCCGAATTTCCTGTTGGAAAGTCGTTTAAAAAGGCTGCTGGCTGTCGGGTAAGGGCCGTCGAAGGGCGAGGGCATCGTGTCGGTGCATTAACGTAATCACAGAGACCCGAGGCGAGGGCTGGCCGTTCTTTTTTTGCCCACGAGGCAGAACTCGATCGTTTTCCGGGTGCTTTCTATCGGGCCCTGATGCGCTGCGATCGCACCGCGATGCGGATGCAACGCGTTCCTGACACGCGTCTACAACCACGTTACAATAAATCCACCCACCGGTGCATCTCGGGCCCCGAATCGGGCCCGGCGATCTCGCGGACGATCATCAACCGGGCTCTGACTACGCAGAATTTCGAGTTTTTCGAGCCTCGATCCGCTCGCCGACCCGTACTTGCTCAAATACGGAAGAACTCGACGCGAATTTTGCTCTTCGTGAACTCGATCGTATCTCGCGGTGCTCGGCGGCTGCGTTCACTTACCTGGAGAGCCCTGGAAGTGATTACTTAAAGGATTTCCTCCATTCGACGCTCTAAACTGTCTAGAATTTTTTTGCAGAAAAAGTGTTGAAGATAATTTGAAAATTGGCGAATTTAGAAACCGATATTTGGACAATGTACTTAATTGTTCCCAGTAAAAATATGAATTTTCTTCTAAGTTATAGGAGGACCTAAAAAAAAGGTGGCGTTGAAGTCGTCCTAGAATTTTTTTGCAGAAAAAGTGTTGAAGATAATTTGAAACTTGGCGAATTTAGAAACTGATATTTGGACAGTGTACTCAAATTGTTCTAAGTAAAAATATGAATTTCCTTCTAATTTATAGGAGGAAGTGATAAAAAGTGGCGTTGAAGACCTCCTAGAATTTCTTTTGCAGAAAAAGTGTTGAAGATAATTTTTGAACAGTATACTCAAATTGTTCCAAGTAAAAATATGAATTTTCTTCTAAGTTATAGTAGGAAGCGAAAAAAAGTGGCGCCGGAGACCTGTCCGGGTTGTCGGGCCTGACCCTGTCGAATCATAGCAATCGTAGGGCCCATTGTCTCGGGGAAAACTCTTTTGCGAAATTCGGAAACTAAAAGGGGACGTATTTTTTGTCGGTCGACCCGGTGACCATGGTGAGACTGAGGTGGAGCAAGGATATCGATGTCGTTTAACGAGGATGGACCGGCCTCGCGGTCGGGGCCCGACGAGGTGTCTGTGTTTTACGAGTCCGGGTTACACAATGCAGAAAGTCGAGGGCGCTCTCGGTGGACGTCGTAAATTAGCCGAGGGTCCACGAGCATACTGGGGCCCCGGGAAAGTCTCCTCCTTGTTTTTTCAGGCCCCTTTCTCCCCGGGGACCGGCACCTTTCTCCCGCCAGCCCGCCATTGTTTGTTTACCCAACGCGACGGGACCGAGAGACTCAGGTCGGAAACTGCTGCCAGCCAGACTGCTAGGCAAACTGTAAACGATAGCTTGCTCTGTTCTCGATCGCTGCGACGACTGATTCTCGATTGTGTTTGTTTCTTTACCCTTGTACATTATCCTCGAAATTGGGACGTTTGTAGTTCGAGTGTTGGCTTGGGCCATGGGTGACGTTCGAGGCTGGGACAAATTTTGCTCTTCCGTGGCTCTAGATAATTTATACAGTGTGTGCAATTTTTATTTAATTTAACCCTTAGCACTCGAGTGGTGACTCAAAGACACCATTAAAAATTGCTATAACGTTATTCAAAATTTGGATTAGATTATTAAATATGGTGGTATCTAATCAATCACTGAACATTTAGTTATTGTATGAGATATTATACGAATTTCATATCCATAAAATTTGAAAAATCATGCAGTATGGAAATAGTCTAGGTCGGAAGATATGTTTAATTTTCAAGTTAAAATAGCTCCGAGTGCAAAGGGTTAAATCTCCTAAAATAAAAGATTATTCGTTGAAGTATTGTTCAATCATGTTTGACCCTTCTGTAACCCTCAAGAAAATTAATAGTTTTACTTGAAATTTTTTTAGTACATTTCTCAAATATTAGTCTACGCACACACCCAGTTTCAAATTGTTATCTTCATTACTTTTCTTAAAAAAAGAAGAAATTGATGTATGTATAAGCTATCACTCTTGGGACTCTCCTGTTAACAGAACGGAGATACGTTTTGTACAACAATTACTGAACATATTAATGAATAATGTATGATACCCGAGTTACATTATTTCTGTTGAAATATGATTCGTGAAAGGTGTCGATGTAAACATTTCTCAGTGGCGTTTTTATGGTGTCCCGTGGAGTTTCGTGAGGGAAAAGCAATTGTATATGTAGAAATCGTGTTGCTCGTTGCCGGAGACTTAATGGGTTAATCGGTGGTAGTTAATTAAACCGGACAGGATCGGCCATTTTGCCAGGATCTCGTCGATCCGATCTCCGGCCAAGAAGTTTACCGCTTCCTCGGAAACTCGCCGGCAGATTTATCGGCTCTCCAACCTCTTTTTCTTCTTCCTTCTCTGGATTTCGGTCGGTCTTTTTCGGAGCTCGGCGCGAAAACACCGCGGATTAACTGGAATCTTAATTAGACGGGCCGCTCGTTCACGAATATTGCATTTTGTTGCTCGGATAGGCGTCGGTTCCTCGAACTGTCGATTCCACGCTTTGTTCAACATTTTTACTGTAATTTTAACACATCTATAAATTTATTTGTACTCGTTAATCGGTGCGTCTCCGTTGTTTCAATTTTTGTAAAAGAATTTCTGAACAGCGATTCATTTTTAAATGAAGAGATATTTACAACGAATTTTTATCAATTTTATGATTTTTAAGAAATTGGAGGTCTAGTGTTCAGATAGAAAATGTTCTCAGTGGATATTTTCGTGAATAAATAAATAAATATATAGTACAGGGCAAAGGGGGCACAAGAGAAAAGTAGTGGTCACGCGATAAAAAAAGCTGGCGACGGGGTATCGAGCTCAGAAAACAGGGGGTGGAAAGAATAAGGGTGGAAACCGAGCTCTCTCCAGGGTCTCCTTTCAGATAGCGAGCCTTCTTCTTCTCCCAGTAGTCAAATTCAGAGACGATAATAACTTTTCTTTCTACCTTGCTCTCGGAAGACCCCGAGCCGACGCGCGACGTCGAAACTTTTCAAAAAATGCTATTACATCATCCTGGTGAATTTGCAAAAATTCACATTTTACCAGAACCCTATTAATTCTCTTGCCTCTATTAATTTTCTAAAATTATTTCCAACCACTTAAATAAATCAACACATTTAATTCCTCTTTCCAGCAACAGATTTCGAAAATTTCACACAGGGATTCGTAGTATTCAGGTACACCTGACTGCAGGATTGTCAGGGGTTGAACAAGCGGCTCGGATCGAAGGGTAAAGGATAATTAAGCGGCGTTCGAAGGGAACATTAAGAGCAGCCTACTTAAAGCGTCCCGAGATTCCGTTAATAGCGGTTAATGGAACACGGTGACTCATTGAAGATTAGGCGAGTCCTTCGGTTACGCTTCTGCTCGTTCCGAGACTTACCCTTTTCTGGAAATGAACCCCTAATGAAGACTTCAACCAAATTCAGAATTAGACAACCAACAAATAACTTTTAAGACAGAGATTCACGATCCCCACATAGAAATGCAATCATTAAACATGTATTGTAAAAATTCAGTCAACGCACCAGCACGGAATAAAATTTCCAAATTAATTATTCACAAACGCACGCCGCTGAAAATTTTTCTGTGCACAATTCGGTGTCCTAAGTGATCCACAAGAAATTTTCAGACCCGAGAAAAATCGTAGAAGGTTCCCAAAAAAATAATCGTGAAGATCCATTTTGAGCTAGAGAGCGCAACAAAATAAAAATCGACTTTTCCGGAAGTTCTCGACTAGGCCGAGCGAATTGTCGAAGGAAAGGAAAGCGAGGTGAAAAGTCTGTGGAACGTGTTTCCCGGGGAAATGATCGGCGCGTCCCTTGGGGTGACGCTTCGGAGGACGCTTTTGTACCTGGCCCTGACGGACAAACGAGACGCAGCCCGCAAATTCACAGGCTTTATTGGGGATCGCTTACGGTCGAGAATCGTCGGGGCTTGTCGGAACCGATGCTCGCCTAATGATTTTATTAACTCGCGTATCAGCTCGGATCTCGTCGTCACCGGGAACGGCGGTCGGAATCTGGTTTGCCGAGCGCTGATAAAAATCAAAGCCCCCCTCCCCGGACGTGTCCGGCACTGGTTCGCGTCGATGGACGACCGTCGACGTCGAAAACACACGCTTCGAAACCATAAATCGCGGTTCTGCCGTCGATAAAACCGTCGTTAACGGTTCAGACGTCTCCGAGGTATTCGGCAATTTTTTTTTCATGGAAAACCGAAGCCGCCCGTCAAAAAAGAATTATGTACTTGTTAAACTTGCACACTTAAAGAATTGCCAGACATTTTTTCTTTCTTAGAAAGTCGCCTAGACGTTGTACAAAATGGCGTCGAGTTCCAGCATCGTTCTCATACGCTGCCTCTATTCTTGGATTTTTCCTGAACGAACCATTGAACCGAAATCAAAATTTCCCACAGCTCTACAATCTACATGAGTACAGATTCTATACACTACAATAATTTTCTCTTGGGACAACGATTTCCAAAATGGCGGTGGTGTAAAAATGACCTAGTCTCCACCGTACCGAGATACCCACTTCTACTATTTTAACCCTGAAAGAGAAATATGAAAAACTGATCCGAGATAAATAATAGTCTCCGAAATAAGAATTGCACGTTTCCGAAACATGTGTAGCAAATTTCGAAGCAATTGCTTTAGCAGATTCTTTTTAGATCGCACGATGAAGGCATTATGTAGCCTCTCCTCTGGTTTTCTGGAAAAATGCGTCACCGGACTTTGTCGTCGATTTGCAATTAATTGGCGTTGTTTATGGTAAGAAGATAGCGGCGTGGACACGGCGGACCGCAGAATAATTTGTCTGGTGTACGCGTGACCTTGCGGTACATCGGCGTTATCGCGGACAATGCACTCGCACTTTCATCGGGAACGTATTGGAACCGGGGTCCCCGGTTTATCCGGATCCGCAGCCTTGGAATAAGCGGCCCGCGAAATAATCCCGGCACTCGGCACTCTCGGGGTCGCAGCTCATTATCATTAAACTCGTTTGCTCTGCGCTCGCCAGCCCGCTCGAATAAAGCTGCGATCGAATTATTCGGTGCCCGGCTGCCGAGTCGCGTTTTCACCGTGCGAGTACGTCCCGTATGCTGCCCTAAGCAATCACCCATCCAACCATAGCGCAAACGGTGCAATTACTCCCCTAACCCCTCCAGAAATGTCTACATAATGTTTGCAGTATTTACACGTTTCACTTTTCTGCATTTCGAGGTTTCTATGAATATTTAGAATTGAAGGGAACATGTGAATTCGTGAATATAATATTAATTAATTTTATTAGAATTCTACAACCCCTGCAGAAATGTCTACATAATATTCTGTACTATTTATATGTTTCACTTTTGTGCATTTGGAGGTTCTATGAATTTTTACAATTGAAGAGAACATGTGAATTCGTGAATATTATATTAATTAGTTTTATTAGAATTTTACAACCCCTTCAGAAATGTCTACATAATATTATGTACTATTTATATGTTTCAGTTTTGTGCATTTGGAAGTTCTATGAATTTTTGGAATTGAAGAGAACATGTGAATTCGTGAATATTCTATTAATTAATTTTATTAGAATTCTACAACCCTTCCAGAAATGTCTACATAATATTCTGTACTATTTATATGTTTCAATTTTGTGCATTTGGAGGTTCTATGAATTTTTACAATTGAAGAGAACATTTAAATTGATGAATATAATATTAATTAATTTTATTAGAATTCTACAACCCCTCCAGAAATGTCAAACATAATATTCTGCAGTATTTATATGTTTCACTTATGTGCATTTGGAGGTTCTATGAATTTTTACAATGGAAGAGAACATTTAAATTGGTGAATATAATATTAATTAATTTTATTAGAGTCCTCCAACCCCACCAGAAATTTTTCCGATAGTATGCATGATTTATTTGTTGCATTTCGAGGGCCCGCGAATTTTTAGAACCGGAGATACAGTGTGAATCGGTGAGCATCAATTTTTTTGATTTTATTAGAACTCCGAGCCCCCGAAGAAGCTGAGTAGACAAAGAGAAAATGAGAGAGGGAGATAGAGGAGAGGAGGAAAGCGTCGCGCGTTTTCCCATCGATTTTCCGAGCGCGTAGACGAGGGTCTCGAAATCAGGATGCACGGAGCGGCGGCTCCGTATGCCGGGAGGATCCAGAAGGAAGCGGCCGAGAGAGTCGGAGAGAGAAAGGAGAGAAAGAGAGAGAGATAGAGAGAGGGGGAGAGCGAGAAAGAGAGCGTCCGGAGAAAGCCACTGGAGAGAGGGGAAACAAGAGCGGTAAAAATGAATCGATAGGCGGAGTTTTTCATGACGCGGCGCTAGAGGTTTGCCCGTGGGGTGGGGGTGGGGGGGCTGGATAGGCGGAGTCAGGCTGATTTAGGGCCGCCATTTTGTGACAATGGACGAGAGGGGGTATGCCTATCTGATTGGCTGATCTACGGACTTCTCTCGTCCCGAACAAGCTTCTACAGATTGTTCGGTTGTATTCTCCGCTGGTACTCGAGCCACCCGGCGACCCGGCACCGCCGCCAACCCGTTCCCGTGGCTCCCCCACCACCTCGCTAGCTAGAGCACCCCTCTCCCCTCGCCCCACCCACCCACGAGTCGCTCGGAACCCCTCCCCCTCCACCCGAGGCGACGCGAAAGCGAGACGAACGCGTCCTTCGTCCTCGCGCGGAACGCTCGTCCTTCCCGGGACGGAATCGACTGCTCTCTCTCTCTCTCTCTCTCTGTCCCTCTTTCTCCTTCTCTCCCACCCTTCTTCCTCGGTCCGCACAGTTTGTCCCTCTTTCTTCGGCTTTCGCCGATGTTTCTCGCGTACGAGATTTTTCTTTCGCTCTCTTTCTCTTCCCCTCGTCTTTTCATTTGCGCTCCCTCGGCCGACTTCCGGGGGGCGGGAGAAAGCCCCAGTTATAGAGCGGCTGCGGGGGTGGATCCACTCGTCCCCCTCCCACACCCCTAATCGGCGATCGCTGCACCGGCATCGAGATAGAAGTCGGGAAAGCTCTCCGGTGCGACGCTTATCCGATCAACTGACCCCCGGCAACCTGTAACGCGGAAGATCGGCGCGCTCGGATTTTCGGCGATCCCACCGGCGGCGCGTGCGATCCATGGATCCCAGAGATCGCGACACGCGCCCCGAAATCACCGGCGGCCGCGGTGCGTTAGAGCGTAGAACGGTGCGACGCATTTCGCGACGTACGAGAGGTTTGGCAATTTTTTCGGGAAAAATTGGTGGAACGATCTTCTCGAAACTTTTCGTACGTTTTAAACGATGTTTTCGTATGTGGAAGATCATTTCTTTACAATGAATTTTCGAGCTGAACTGTTTCTGCGCCGACCGCGGTCTGAGTTGGGTGTCGGTATGTATAATTCTGTTATTTTAGAAGGGTACATACTAAAATCGATTTTGGGAATTTTTTTCGAAGAAACGGTTCGATGCATCGTTTTGAAATTTTCTGTGTGTGTTAAAGGATGCTTCGAAATGTAGACAAAAATTTTTCTTTTCAGAGCTACTACGTTTTAAATGGGTTTCTATGCTTATCTACAGCTAATTTATGTTAATACAGGGTGTTTACGAAATCTTGGTATATCCGGCAAGGGGGTGATTCTACAGGCAACAATAAGTGGAAGAAAAGGAATAACATTCTCTCGTTTGCAGCTCGTTTTCGAGAAAATCGAGTCTAAAGTTCCGCCAGGTTCGCGTGCTTATGCACAAAGTAGAATTGGTTGATCATGGTCAGACGCGTCAGGCGTTTCGTATGCAAAAGCACGCGTATCCGCTGGACTTTCAAACTCGATTATCTTGGAGAACTAGCTGCCAAACGCAAAAATGTTATTCATTTCTCTCGACTAATTTTTACACGTAGAATCATCCCCTGCCCGGTTGTACCACGATTTCGCAAAGACCCTGTACACAGATGAATAAATCTAACCTTCTTAACGAAACGTAACAAGAATCCATATCCGCATTCCACCAATAAGCTATCTACGCTATTAATCTCGACTAAAATCTTGATTTCGCTGTGTAAAGCTGCAAACGAGCATCCGCAGTCTATTAACCCCTTAACGGTTTGCCGAGGCTCGCTTATATCGCGTTCATAGAACAGCATATGGCTCGGCGAAGCTGTACCCATGGACTTCCTGAAGAATCCACAAAAAGAATAATTTTCATCAATTCCAGAATAGAAGATCAAATGATCTATTAACCCTCGCACGGTCATCAGGGTGAAAATTCACCCGTATACTATTTTTACATACTATAAAATGATTGATCCCTCATTATCTGTGTTGTGAGACGTATTTCTCTAAACCGTGACGTGATAAATAAAACAATGTTTATTAGTTTAAAGTGTGAAGAAAAAAATGGGTGAGAAAGTATCGTAGAATCTTTTATGCAAACATTTTTGAGTAGCGTATGGGGGTTAACCGCGGAGCCGAATAAATTGGTCGACACCGCAATGTTTATCGGTCGGACTGCAGGAATGTCGGATGCACGGTGCTCGGAACCGTTGAATGTGTCCGCGGAAAACGGTCCGGCGGTGTCGCGTGGCCTCGCGGGTCGTCGGTTCGGGCTGCGGTGTCGATGGTGGATCTCTCGATCGTGTTTCAAAGCGGCCGGGGGTATTGTCTTACGGGTTTCGGGCCGCGCGTGAAACAGTATCCGGCGTGCGCGCGGCCCGTTCATTCATGCGGCCGGCAAAAAAGCGAGATCCTAATTCCCCGGGGCGCATTGTCTGGCGCAAACGAGGAAAAAAGCGGGCCGCGGACCGGGTCGCGGGGTGGGAGGTTCGCTGTGGTCTGGATAGTGGGGGTCCAAGGCACGGCGTTGACGTTCGCGCGACGGTGGGGGGTCCTGGAGCGACCGCCCGCGAGTGGGTTGGTCCCTGCGAGGGTGGGCGTGTCCGAGTACGGCCGACCGCGGCCGAGTAGCGCCGAGCTGGGGCTCGCGCGAGGGGAACGCCGAGGCCGGTGTTTTCGTTCGCCTTAGTTCCGCGCCGGGTGCCACGACAGTCGCATCGCTTCGAGTTTACGTGCGCGCGCGCGCGTGCTTCACAAGCCTCTCTCTCTCTCTCTCTTCTCTCTCTTCTTTCTCCGTTTTCGCTGCTGGTTTCCCCTCCCCGGGCGAGAGGAGCGCGGTTACAGAGATCACATACTACTATCGAGAATACGGAAAAGAAGAAACAACCTAATCGGGCGGCCCGCGGTCGGTCGCTCTCTGTTTTCACACGGATTATACCAATCTCGGGTTGAGTGGCGAGGACCGTTTTCTGGAGCACACGCGTCCCTACCCGAGGACGCACCAGAGGAGAGACACAACACGGTTACTTGTCAGAAGGGACCCGGATCCAACGGAACCGGGGCCGCAACCCCCACACCACCTCCCTACCTCTACCCCGACGACCAAATCTCGAGAGAGCCCACGATGTGCTGTGTGTGTGTACAGTGCAGTGTCTTCTACTTCTGCTTCGTCGACTTGGTGCTAACGAAAGTGATAACGATTTTATAAACACGCCCATCGAACGTACCTCTACTTCGCTGTCTGGCGAGCTACCCGCCGGCTACTTATCGCGACGCACTGTGATATCGAAAGAGGTAAGCACCTTGCGGAGAGATCGAGAGATAACGTCGCGTCCTGCACTCTCGGACGCGAAGCTTTTCGTAGATTTGTACACGGGAACGATCCGGTTTGCGCACCAGATCATCGGACAACTCGGGGGTGTTGCTCGGCTTCTGTTGACGCCCGTTAAACAGCCGGACAGCGGCTTTACAGGAGATTGTTTGGTTTCTACGGTCAGGCAATTCGCGGGAATGTTGTGGTAGTTCGGTTGAATAGTATCGTTTTTGTTAGTCACGGTTCGAGATACGTTTAGTCAACTTCAGTATGATAGAGGTTGACTTCCATCCAATCAGTGTACAGTCATATTCATGATCAGAATCGTGTGTTACATACTGGTGAGCTCGAAAAATTCAAGGAAATTTGAGCTTTCTGGTTCTATTTTTATCCCCATCAATCTTTGATATGCTCGAAACACAATTGTACTGTAAGATAACATCAATGTGTTTAATCTTCTTTAATCCTCTTTTCTCAAAAAGCGTATTATAAACGTGATCTCTTTTAATATGGTACTTAAACTGCCATAATTCGGCGAGAAAAAATCGTAGATCCACTTTCTTGGACTTGTTCGAAAGCGCAGACTTCAGGCTTTGAATCCCCGTTGGTTTGAATCCCGGATAAAATTTTTTAACTTCTACAGAGTCTTTCGAATTCATAGAATGTCGAAAAAAACGCCTTCGTCACATTTCTGCCAGTTTCGTAGCGGGAAAGTACTTCGTTAAAAATCGACTTGGTGCACTCCAAAGCTCAGACTTTGCTCTTCGAAATCAGACTAGGTTCATCATCCTCCGATAATTTTTCTCGGAGTTACACTACTTTGAGTATCATGCCGTATGCAACTATTGTCCACGTAGCAATGCAGCAGGGTAGGAGTGGTACCATCCTCACTAAAACAACTGTAAAACAACGAAATAAAATCGTACCTAAATTTTCTTTAACTCTGCGTAAATCTGAATTTTCAATCTTCAAATCCACACTAGTTAGACGTCGCTAAATATATTTTTCACTTCTCTACAGACTTTCAAATTCGCAACATTTGGAAAATACGATCGCTCCCACTGTTCTACTCACTGCTCATGGTAAAGCCATCTTAAGTTGAAACTTTTTATGGCAAAGTAAAGCGCAGATGTCACGCTTCAAAACGAGCCTAAGCTCGTCATCCGTCGATTATTTTTCGCAAAGTTACATCGTGTTGAACGTATCGAGAACCTCTTCGAAATTCTCGCTTCTAGTTCTGTCGCTAGGAAATGTCGATTTTCAACAATATTTTCGATTATGGCAATTGTACGTGTGTTGCAAGAAGTATGTGAACGTGTGTCGGAAAAGTGTCAAGTGTTAGTCTAGACCGAGTCTAATTTGAGAAGACTGTTTGAGAGGCTGTTAATTAGCAGTTCCGTGGATAATGGGTAGCACGATGGTTATTCGACGGGGTGTTTCGGTGTGAATTCGCCTAAACGCGCAGTATGGCCGCCGACGGTTATGGTTGGGATCGAGGAGCACGCGTCCGCGGTCGTGTCTGATCGTAAATCGCGGGCGAAATCGAGTTCGTAACGAGCACCGCGACGTTCTCTCGATAAGTGTTACCTTGTACCGGAGTGTGCTCGTGCTCGGGAACCTTCCCGGCTATAGTGTTTCGGACGGCGGGAGCTGGTTTGCGGCCAAGATCGCAACGGCGCGCGCGAAAATCGCGATTCTGGAACCGGCAGTCGACCGAGAATTCGATAAAGCGGTACAGAATTTACTCTTGCCATTAACTTGTCACGCTGGATGCGGTTCCATTAGAGTAGACAGTGAGCCAGATACGCATTTTTCACCGTAGACAATTTTTACAATCCGGGAAATTGCGCTTGTGAATCACACGTTCGCGATTCAACTGCGATTCTCGAAAATATCAACAATTTCAACGGCGTTCCAATCGAATTCCTTTCTACTTCGCAATTCTTACACGGTGTAGGAAACTCGAGACGTTTCTGAATTAGATTCAGTTAATTTTCGATTGAGAGTTCTTCCGAATTCTCCCGAATACGATGATTTGTATACGAATTCAGGAGTCCAGTTAATTATGCGATCAAAGCCAACGCACGGTTACTATTATAATGGATTTTTTTGTATGGAAAGTGGCAGTTTATCTTCGGAGAGATTTCGTCGTGTTTATCGACTATCTTCTTCGATGCCGATGACTTGGGAAAAGCTTGATGTATGTTGACTATGGATTCTGTCATCGATGCAAAAATTGCAGTTGCATCCTCGCGATGCAGTCGCGGTAGAGAAAGTAGTTTGTGTCTCGAGCGGTTAGGATAGCTACTGTGTCTCACCTCGACTTGAATGTTCGTTGCCGTATAATAATCTGATATTCGGGAGAGAGAGAGTGTGTGGAATCATTCTACGCAAGAAATATTTGCAAACTGTTGACATGTATTTAAACATTCTAAACCTGATGGAAACTATGTCACTACATCCAGGAGAGCGTGTAGAATCGTTCTAGATCAGAAGTGCTTCTTTTCTTCCCAAAGCAGAGTATTCGACTTTCTGTTCACCACCGTACACACCACCAAACAAACACAGTTCAAACACACTGCAGCACACATAATACTGTAAAAAAAAATATCGTCATACTCGGGAGAGTCTACAGAATCGATCCATGTAAGAAACATTGCCATACCTTTCGTAGCTCGACCGTAAAAAATTCGCAAAGCTCCGCTGAACGTCTGAAATCAGACTTTCTGCTTCCCACTCGACACACCTGCGAACAAACACTGTTCATGCACACGTAGACAAACGTAATCTTATGAAAAAAAAATATCGTCATACTCTGGAAAGTCTACGGAATCATTCTACGCAAGAAACATTGCCGGTACCTTTCATAGTTCGATTGCAAAAAATTCCCAAAGGTAATCAGCCAAGCTGAAACAATTCACACGTCTTCAAAATTTCGGAAAAAAACAAAATTTGTAGAAAAGAGCGGTTTTTGGATTCGAATTCAGCTTTGCAAATTTTTCTTGGACCAAGCTATGGTTTTCTAGAAATAGTTGATAATGAAAAAACTTTCTGTTCACCGCGGGTCCCCATCCCTCGCGTCGAAGTTAGGCTCGTTTGGCAGTGTTAGTGCGTTTGGCAGCGCAGTTTTTGCGATGGCCAGGGTTCGTTGGCTCTGGAGAGAGCCGTCGCTCGCTGTATCAAAGGAAACTGTTGTCTCTCGAAGCGAGAGGGACGGGAAGATGGCGCCTGTTCACACTCGACGGACCGTTTCGCTCGTATTTTACTTTCACGCCTCGCCGTTGCTCTTACAATTAATATCTCTCTCTCTCGAGAGAAAAAAAAACTGTCCAATATATCCCTCGACGTCGCCGAAGTATAAACACGATCGTCGAGAACCCTTGGAAACTGGATAGAGCATCCAGTTTTTCCGTCGGATCGGGTTGCCGACCACTTTTCCTCGGGGAAATTAGAGACCGATCGTCGAATAATGACTCGTTACGCTCGATTGCGCAACGAACGGGGCCCGAGGGGGGCCGACGGGACCCGACGGGCCCAGGTAGCCGGGCCGGAGGCCCCGCTGAGCGTCGCGTCGCTTTTCGCGAGGACCCGAGCACCTTTGTTCCGAGGGACCCGCCATCGCAACGATGTCCACCGACGCGGAAATTTCGATTTCTCGACTCCCCGGGCCCGAAAAGGAAATCACTGGGCCTCGCAAGAGACCCTCCGAAATCTCTCCCGACAGATAGCAACAAAGTTTCTTTGCCTTCGAAGATCTCCGTGCTTTTTAACCCTTTGTCTTTCGAGGTCTCTTCACTTTCGTAAAAAGCGAACATTCAGTGATTATGCTGCGGTCACAGACGGTTAGATGATAATTTGTTTTTGTTTGAGTTTGTGGAGTAGAAAGTAATTCAACTGCATCGAACTTCTGCATATTTGTAACATTATTTTAACACAATCTTTACTGAATTTTATGAGTTTCATTTTAGATTATGAAATTATTTTGTATTTGGTTTTTCTTCATGGTGCGACAGTCTTTTGGTTCGCTGTTTAACTTCTGGGTATTTCGAGTGTGTATCAATTCGACGATCCTCCGCCATCTTGTGGACAGAGAAATTATTCTCTGGAGTGTGTAAAAAGTCGCGAAAGTTTTGAGCTTTTTATTCGAATAAGTTGATAATGATATTTAAACATGTGAGAATGTTTGAATTTGTCAATGTTAATAATAATCATTTGTAAAGGGGTTGTTGTATCCTGGAGCGTTTTATTCGGACAGGTGTCCGTCGGATAGGAGTAGGTGTGTTCTGAAGTCCACTTTTTCGATTAGCTGTCTCAGCTGAACTGTAATCACTTTAAACAATGTCTAGTGTATCTTGAATCGTCAATAACTGGTTCGTTTTAATAAAAAGGAATTAAGTGGTTGATAGAACTAGTTTACAAATAAATTGCATGAACATTTAAATCACTACTTACAAATATTTATCTGTCATTAATCTACAAATCTACGAAGTTTTCATAAAAATCCAAATCTGACATTTTCCGAAGGGGTGGTTTTTTTGTAAATTCCGTAAGTGGCACAATTTTTGTCCAAAAAAATCATCCGAGGTCTCAAAATGACCGTCACAGTATCCACTACAACTTCCACTAATTCTCATCAAAATTAAACTCCGACTTTTTTCATGCCAGCAATTTTTACAACTACTCTCCGTTGCTCGATTCTTTGCAAATGCTCTTGACAGTAAAATTCTTCTAAATTCTGTCAGTGGCGTAATTTTCGTCTAAAAACGTTGTCCAAGGTGTTAAAACGATCGTTAAACCGTTGACTATAATCTGTGCTAAGTTTCATCGAAATCAAAATTCGACTTTTTTCACGAAAGCAATTTTTGTGCGCATACTTTCGGTGAGGGGATTGTGTGAAATGGTCTTCGGCGGCAGAGTTCTCGAAAAACCTGTTCGAGGGTTCAAAATGGCCGGCAGACGATCGACTATCGTTTCGCAACGACTGTTTCGTGGTTTCGCGAGAAACTCTCGCGATGGTTTTCGAAGGGAAAAGCGGCCGGTCGCGCGTCGCTCCCTCGCGAAAGGGAGGGAATATTTGCGCCGGCGTTCCTCGCCGCCCATAATTGCCAATTTGCAAGTATAATAAACGGCCGTCGGTTTCTGTTTTCATTTATTAACCGCGAAATGCCTCCGCTTATTAGCGCAACGATGCATTCGAAGCCGGCTCGCTCGTTTCTTCGCGATAAACATTCTTTTCGCCGGCGAAAACGCTCGAGCTCCGCCGGACGATTCCGTTTTCGAGCGTCCGCAGACTTTCCAGTGGAATTCCACGTCGAATTTTACGGTCCTCTATTTTCGCTTTCCTCGAATCAATTGACGATACAACCCTTTTTCCATTTTTTACAGACCTTTCGATCACTTTACGATCCTTTCGATCGAGTTGACTGTATTCACCATTTTTTCCCAGAGAAAACTATACTAGCTACGATAACGAATCTTTTCGGAGATGATTCTACTATAAATTCAGTATACAACCATATTTTTTAATTCCATTTTCATTACCTTTTCTCATCGTTACAGAACGAACACTGAACTCCTCCCTACACGGATGGTACTATCCACGAAATCGCCGTAGCAACCACAGAAATGCATAAACCTTGAATACAAAAATCGTGTCGTATGTTCCACTTTTAGCAGAAAAAATTCCAAAAAGTTTCATATGCCTACTCGGTTCAGTTTTCACAGAAAAAAAAAAATCCAGAAAGCGGCCCGGGCCGATATATCCCGACCACTCGGTCTCGCGCCGGCGGTTGTATCGCTAGAAAGTACGTAACGTCTTTAAATCCACGAGCGCAGAAACAATTACGACCGATATTAAACTCGATGTTGTTGTCCGAATGTCTAATTTCGAATCCTTGAATAATATTAATTTCGCCGTGGCGAGATTCGCATCGCGTCGCTCGGATCTCTCGAATCTGTAGCCAGTGGAAAGCCTCTTCGTGACAGAACAGATTATTAACGCACAAGTAGACTGCGTGTCTTTGTGCACTTACGGCACGCGCAACAGAACCTCGCAAACTCGCCGCGAGCACGTACTACAATCGAAACGGAGAGTATTCCCATTCAATTTTTAACGTCGAAAGAGTTCGATCGTCATTACTGCGCTTTCGATCGAACTCGTCGCTGTTGCAACACTTTTACCGAGCCGGCGAACGCATCATGATCGAAATCGATCAATCAAATCATAGAAGCTTCATTGAAACTGGTAAACAAATGTAAAATTAATTCTAAAGTACATTGAGGCTGTGTGAAAAAGGAAAATTAATGTAACAATGATTTTTATTAATTTACAGTTTATTATACAAACCCTGTTAATCGCTAAAAATGTCCTTAAAGTTCACAGAAAACTATAATTGCACAATATTCGTTCTAAAATAAATAAACGAGACTCCAACAGACAAGAAACACTAACTTCTAAAACTTCGAAAATAAATCCACACCTACTTCGGTCGTTAAATATTAATTCTGTAAACAATAAGCAAGGTATTCAGACAAAATAAAGTGCAAAATTAAAGAGAATCGTCATAGTGAAAATCAAGAAGATCGACGTACTCGACGAGCGCAGTGAAAATAATTAGACAACGTGGCAAAGGATCGGAACAGACCTGGGAACAAAATAAAAGGAGCTGAAACGAGTGGACAAGATAATAAAATGGTGGGGGGATCGGGGGCCGGATCCTCGCGATAAATAATCGAATATAAGTGTCCCTGGATCTACTAAAGTAGCCTGAGGATAGCGAGTCTGCTCCGAAAGAGTCCACAGCTCGATTTTCTTTTTCGTTTCCATTGGAATCGTAAAGTTTGACGTTCCTCCGCGTTAGGTCCTCCTCCGGTTGGTTCCTATTTTAGCTTTGAGAGGTCCAGAAGGGTATCGTGTTTCCCCCTCGTGCCCGCGGTGTGTTGTGGAAGCTCGATCGGCCTCGATCCGACGGCGGGGATCGAGCAGGATCTCGAGTGAACACGATCGATCTACGCGCGCGATCGAGCGCGTGCCACTTTCTCAGTTTTCGGAGGCTGTTGTCGATTGGAAAACGCGTGCGACCGTGGCGATTGCCGATCGAAACTCGATCGGATCACTGTGGATCGCTGCCGTCGGCCACCACCGACGGCGACGACGCGCTGGATCGATCTGCAGATCGTATAGATCTCGCGCCTTTCGCTTATCTCGCTTGTATTCGCTGCTACCTGACAAACGGAGATGTTTAACAATTCTAAAAAAAGAATCTGTTGGAGATATCGTTCCGAAACTTTGTGGATTTGTTCCTGTATATCTTGAGACTACGCAGTAATTTTTTCAAGTGAAAATATTCATTCGTTTCAGAGTCACAGTCAAATGAGCGAAGATAATTTTGTATCTTGAATAAAATGGAAGTTTGGAGGTCGAATGTCTGCTTTTTAACAAATTTTTTTTTTTGAGACTGAAACCAACGAGAATTCGTAGCTCAGAGTCTCCCTTTTGTAACCAGTTCAGACACGCTGATGTGCGAGTTTTTTTTGTTTACGTTTTATAGCTATTCGTTGTCCAAGTAGTATCGCCTGTTTCGAGAGAATTTGATTGTTGCGGGAACTTTGGCACACAGAACAGCGAATTACGTTGTTTCATGAAAGCGTAATCGGTTGATTAATGTTTCGTCGAAGCGAGCAGTTCGAAGTTCGAACCCTCGAAAAATTCCCCGGCCGCTGCGCGCTTATCGCGAGATTCTTATCAGCGAGTCCCGAGCAACAATGCTATTTTATTGAATCGCGTTACGGGACGCGACCTAACGACTCTTATCGACTCCTATCGACGTCTGTCGCTTCCACCCGGACAAATTTCCGCGGTCACATTTTTTTTCTGAAACCTGCTTGCTCAGGAATACGCCTGACTCATCCTGCTCCTCGGGAAAATTCGAAAACATTTACTTTTGTACAGTAAAGTATTTTCTTCTTTTTGTTAATGTTCTCCCTTCTTCTTTTCTTTTCATACGAACTCGAAGAACTTGCACGTAGGACATGTACAGTAAAGTATTTTCTTCGTTTTGTTAATGTTCTCTCTTCTTCTTTTCTTTTCATTCGAACTCGAAGAACTTGCACGTAGAACTTTGTACAGTAAAGTATTTTCTTCTTTTCGTTAATGTTCTCTCTTCTTCTTTTCTTTTCAATCGAACTCGAAGAACGTGTACGTAGAATCGTGAAGAGTAATTGTAACTATGTAAAATTATGAAATTGAAGTTTCGAACAAATTTTTTTTGCACGAATTAATCGTGCGATGTAGAATAGGGAATATTTGACGACGCTCGATAATTTTCGCGAGCCGAGGCCCGGTTACGTGATCCGCCCGAAAAATTCCCTCCATCGAGGCGAGCCGTTCGATCACGTATCGCTGTCACTAATCTTATCGACGTTCGTTAATCGATTGTTGTCGGAGAGCGGCGCGGTGCACGTGCGCCACCGAAAATCACCGCCGACTCGTGGCACGCGAGATTAACTTTGTCAACAGCCTTCGAATCTCGATCAAAGTTCGCGAGTCGTTCGATTCTAGCTCGAAGATTATATTCATAAAACCTATAAACTCCGTCACTCAAACTATTTTCCCATCTGGAACATATCCGACATTTCGTGCAATCCGCACAGCCACCAAACATCGTCCACAGCAGCCGCCATTTCGCGAGTTTTCGTTCAACAAAAATACGATTTCATAGCCAGAGAATCAACCAATTTCATGAAAAAAATAACCTGTCGATATCTCTCTCCTATCCGTGGCAAAAAATTCTCAAAATTTTCATATTTCTCGAACCTCGATAATCTAAAAATTGTTTATTTATTTATTTATTGAAGCATCGTGAAATGTTTCACCTGAAAAAAATATTGTCTTCTAGTCAATGATTCGACGGATTAGTTGCGAAAAGGCTCATGTTGCTATCTCTTTCCATTGCGCGGAAAAAAATTCTCAAAATTTTCATATTTCTCGATCCTCGATAATCTCAAAATTGTTTATTTATTTATATATTTATTGAAGCATCGTGAAATGTTTTACCTGAAAAAAATATTGTCTTCTAGTCAATGATTCGACGGATTAGTTGCGAAAAGGCTCATGTTGCTATCTCTTTCCATTCCGCGGAAAAAAATTCTCAAAATTTTCTTGTTTCTCGAACCTCGATAATCTCAAAATTGTTTATTTATTTATATATTTATTGAAGCATCGTGAAATGTTTTACCTGAAAAAAATATTATCTTCTAGTCAATGATTCGACGGATTAGTTGCGAAAAGGCTTATGTTGCTATCTCTTTCCATTCCGCGGAAAAAAATTTGCGAAGATGATTCTCGACTGTGAAAGATGTGTCGAGGTCGTTATTTATTTACTGTTTGAAAGATTTCGTGTGTATCTGACGGATCGAGATTTGTCCGTGGTCATTCTATCTCGAATTCTGGAAGCAAATCGTTCCCGGGTTCGATTAGTATCGTAGATCGATCGCGACAATGTCGTAGGTTGTTCGACGCGGTTTTCCAACAGGATGGTGGCGTCCGTCTCGCATAACCTTCGAAAATCGTCCGATAGTTTTCGGTTATCGGCTTCGACGGTCTTATCTCGATCGTCGGACTCGTCCAGGCCCACCTCACGGTTCCGAGGAGTGATCGGTCGAAAATATCGGGCGAGCTAATCTCGAGAGTGCTCTCGACCACGATTCACGTCACTCGTTTTCCTGTGACGCGCTCGCGAGATCGATCGGACGGCCTCGAACGTCTTCGGGATCGTGGAAAACACTTCCAACAATTCTCCGAAACCATTTTTTAGTTTGAAACATTTTCAGTATTCCCAGACAATCTCTCTGAAAGCATTGGTTCTCAATGTTGAAACTAGTCCCCTCTTTATAACTCAGGAATAAACTATTATTTCAAAACGAGACAAATACCAGTCGAATCTACGTCAAAAGAACTATTAATCATCAGTTTTTGGTTCCCGTCGCAGGACTCCTTCTAGGTAGAACAGCACTGCTCAATAATATTTTGGCACGATAAAAAACGATAAAAGTGCGGCAGACTTATGTAAACAATGTGAGATAAATTATAATATATATGGTTCGAAAGCTTGATTTTTTCGTGATTTTCTGGCACAAATTGCAACTCGATACCTGCTCTTGTTCAAAAGTTATAGTCCTCGATAGATCTTTCGAAATTCGAAGTTTGATCTCCTCTCTTTTGTAACCTAGGGGATCTATCGAAAAATTACTTCGTGGACTCAATGCCGGACCTATAGGGCTACTGACTTGCAAAATTTGAGAAGAACTGGGCGTGGTCATTAAAATCTATGATTTGTGGTAATCGGGTCAGTGCTGACCCAGTGTTAAGGGAAATGTGCAAATGAAGATTCGAATCGATGTGGCTTGAACGTGTAATATTTGAATCGAGTTGAATTAAATTCGATCGGATCGATGATCGAACATCGGACAGAAGAAATCGCGGCGAAATGTGAAAGAGCGATATTCGCTGGCGTTAATCTTATCGGTTTCTCGTGTATATCTTATCTGATCTTGTTTTCGAGTATTTTATTTGCCTGGGACACACAATTTTGGAAACGGAACGTCCGCAGGTAAACTTCGTGGACGCTCATGGGGAGATTATTCGTGGCGTGACCGATACATTTCGAATCGCGACTGATTTTTTCGGAGCACAAAATTCTTTTCGAGTTTTGCCTAATTCCCAATCGAATTTTCTCCCTCTCAAAAATTCTACTACGTTCATCTAGTAGAAGATTTATTCGAAGCCGTCTATATCAAACACTATTCAACTTAACACGGTATAAAAATTCACACACACAACTGAATCATCTCTGAACACATTGCATGAAGATTTTTCACCCTCAGTCATCTGCTCTCCGAGTAAAAAATTCCGAAAGACATTCTATTTTTCGAATCTGAACAAAAATCGACGAAAGGCTTTGCTCCGAAATCGTTATTAATTATGGCATAAAGGGCGTATAGCAAGAATTCGGTGGAAATAAATATTTCGCCTACGTCGATCGAATTGGTGGGCGATCGGTTCTGGAAGCGTTGGCCTAATCGCGGCGTAGATAAGGGCTCTCTCGGTCCTTTTCCCGTGGGACCGGGGCAGCGCGAGGATTGGCCGATCGCGAGATTAGGGTCCCCGGTTATTCGGTTGCGTCATCGATGACCTTGACGATGATGGTGGCGAGGTGAAGCGAGAGTTGCGGGGGCCGTGGCGATTGATAAATCGTTCGGGAGGCACTTGATCGTCGAGTGGGTTGGCCGATGATCAGTGTTTCACGCACTAAAGCGCAGATCAGGACCCAATTAACCGAGATCTCGGCGGCTGATCGATTATCATCGGCGATCGTGCCGGGTAAGTGACTCGAGATCATCGAACGGTTCGCGCGCGACTCGGCCCCCGGTTTCCGGGTCCATTCTATCGTGCCGATCAGTACAAACCGATCGATCTTCCTTCCGGGATCGATCCTCGATCGACGCACCATCGATTTTTCCGGGATCGGTGACGCCGCGATCGGCGAAGAAATCGGCGCCGATCGTTCGATCGATCGGCAAGTTCCTTCGGTTTCCCGCGGTGATATTTCGCGATCGGCTTGCGCAATCGACCCGCGACAACCCGACAGTGCTAATTAACGGACCTGGCTGCGTGCGGACTGTGGGAACACGAATTTTCTATGAAAAACCGATGCCGACGAGACGCCAACGATGATGTGACAGTGTCGAACGCTCTCCTAAAGCAAAAGACGCTGACTCGACGACGGAATCGAGTCTCCGACGACACTCGTGGTTATCTAATCTGAAGGAAATCGTCTCCGCGGTGACTAATTAACGATTTTCGCAGTTTTTCGTCGGATCGCCGAGTTTCTGGGAATCGGATTCTTTTGTTGGATAAGTGACGCTCGGGATTTCAGAGTTTTTGCCAGCAGGTGTTCGTACGGTTCTTTTCGAGTAGAAATACATAATTTTCTGGTTTGCATTGATTCGTAAGATGGCGGTACTAGGGTTGCATCGATGAAGGTGTATTTTTGTGTGCGTCGTTGCTGAGGTTGTTGTGGCTGATAGTGTACTCGTTAACCCTCATACGCTCCTCAAAAATAGCTGCATAAAAGAGACTAGGCTAATAATTCACCCATATTTATTTTACACTTTAAATCAACACGTTATGTTTCATTTATAGCGTCACATTTCGTGAAAATATTAAATGGGTGAATTTTCACCCTGAGGAACGTACGAGGGTGAATAAAGTTAACGGACGAATTTGTTACTGGAGTGGTTAGCGTGTTTGTTAGAGGGCGCGTACTGTGAATTTCATGTAAATCTTTTGTTTCAGAAGGCGTAGGGTGGAATTTTTGCGTTGCCAGCCAAGCCTGGCCCTATGATCTCTCGGATCGTGCTCGCGAGGACCACGCTTCCGTCAGAGAGGCGTTTTTGGCAACGTTCCTAATCTCCTCCCCCGCGTTACCCGGATATCCCTCCGATCCCCTAATCTCCTCCGTGGTTGTCCGTCGAACGACCCCCTCTGAGAGCATCCCCCTCGTATCACGAACGGAGGGGGAGGAGGAGGAGGAGGAGGTGGAGGAGGTGGAGGAAGGGTCGGGCGCTACAGAGGAGGGTTCTGGACAAGGATGGACATGAGCAGCGAGTCGAGCGCGGCTAGGTGGTACGAGCCACCTAGATCCACCCTGGAGCCGCCCTCGGGAGGCGCTGGAGTCGCTGGAGTCGTCGGCAACCCCACCGACTACAGGGGATACTACCCTCACGCTGGACCCACCGCGCATCACCCAGCTGCCGCGGCTGCCGCACACTATGCTCATTGTAAGTCCGTTTTTTTTTATTTCCGCAAATTTACTGCAGTTCATTCTACATTGTTTACTGTAAAAAGATCATTGACAAGGGACTGTTCCATGTGTACGGTACCTTCAACGACATTTCAGATTGTAGAACGAAGGGAAAAATCGTACACGATGTCCTGAGCGCTCGTTTTAAAGAGGGGACTTCGAGCTTGAAGTACACGGTAGTTTGAACTCGGTAGAACATTTTTTAGACCTCGCCGAGACATTCGAATATGGAGAAAATGATAATTTTCACTATTTCCTTTGTTCTCGAAGCTGAAAAGTTTTTTCCGAGAACATAACTGAGAGGTGTTGAAAGTGTAGATTTCACCCTTTAAAATGAGCCTTGGTAGATCCAGCTACGATTTTTTTTCACGAAGTTACAGCAGGTTGAATTTTGACAATGGTTCGCCTGAGAGATCTTGTGTTCGTCGGTGTACCATGAGGCCCAAAAAAATGATCGGACCCACGAAAAAATTGTAGAGGCTAGAGAAACCATATAAGGTCTATTACAAGATTCAATAGAAATATCTTGAGGCCTGAAAGAAAATTCTTTAAACCTCGCAGAGACATTCGAATATGGAAAAAATGATAATTTTCACTATTTCCTTTGTTCTCGAAGCTGAAAAGTTTTTTCCGAGAACATAACTGAGAGGTGGTGAAAGTGTAGATTTCACCCTTTAAAATGAGCCTTGGTAGATCCAGCTACGATTTTTTTTCACGAAGTTACAGCAGGTTGAATTTTGACAATGGTTCGCCTGAGAGATCTTGTGTTCGTCGGTGTACTATGAGGCCCAAAAAAATGATCGGACCCACGAAAAAATTGTAGAGGCTAGAGAAACCATATAAGGTCTATTATAGGCTTCAATAGAAATATCGTGAGGCCTGAAAGAAGTTGTGCAGACGACAGAAAAATTGTGGGACTGACATTGCGGGCCCGAAAGAAAACTGCGGATTTCGCGGCAGTGGTCGCAACAGTCGCAGACTAATTTCGCCTGGTCTGCTTGTCGACGGTGCGTGAAAAAAAGGTAGCATCTAGCGGGGCATGGTGGAGGAGGAGGAGGAGGGGAGACCGTGAGGAGGAATAAGGGCCCGGATTCAGCACGGAAAGGGGGCCAAAAAGTGCACGGGCAGCCAAACGAAACTCGATACACAGCCGGTCGGGATCTCGAGGCGGCTCGGGAACGCGATATCCCTGATTCTCGCCGACGCGCATGGATCATACTCGGCCCTCTGTTAACTCGTGCTGCGAAACCGAAAAAACTAGCCGGTGCCCCCCTAATCGGAATCAAATCTCTATCTGTCGCTGGAGCCGCTCCGAACGTACTCTCCGCGACTTCTTTACGACTTCTACCTCCTCCTTCCTTCTTCAGGCTGCTCCCCGGCTCCCTCCTCGCCCTGTTGTAACCACGTCCACGGTTCTTTCTCGGCCGGTCCCATGGAATTTTTTCCCGTCGGTCTGTTCGTGCACGGTTTCTTCTCGGAGAGAGAAACTTCTCCGCTATCCGACGGTGGATAGAGAGATCTCGTTTCGAGTCCGCCGAGAGAGGGTCCGAGAGCGGTTCGCCAGGTTCCCGTAGCGATGTTTCTGTCCGCGAGTGATCGATCGTCGAGAGCGCGACGCGTATCGGGGTGGCGGAGTTCACCAGCCGGCCAGAAAGAGAGAAAAAAAAAACAAACAAGACAGGCGGACGCCCGATGAGCGCGCGGGGATGCATAATACACAAGGTGGTTGTTGCGCAGACAGGAAGGAAGCGCAGCGGACCGCGAAGCCCGCGGGGCCCTCGCGGAGCTGCATGCGTAATTGCGGGGCCACGGGAGGCCGACGCTTTCGTGGGTTCGCTTTGCCCTCTCCCCCGACCCCTTTCGACGTCCCATCGTTTTCATGAAAATTTCAAACGCTCTTCTCTCGCGGCCAGCCGCTACATCCGCGCTGCCATTCTAAAACCAGTTGCACCAGCTTATTCTACGTGAAAAACCCAGTCGAAAATGTACGAGGTAGCTCCCTGCTACGAAGCTTCGATCTCCGGAAAATCGATGCTGAAGACTCGCCGAGCGCCAAGTAGAAACGGTATGCAGTGATCAGACAGCCTCTTGAAGTTCGAACATGAATTTTTCTAGTACGGTCGGAGATTTACGGAGAATTTTCTGTGGAACGTTTTCACACTTTTCAGTGCTTGTATTCGACATTCTTAGAGTACAGTAGAGGTTTTAGGACACACCCGGTATGTAGAATAGAAAGAATTATGCAAAATACCTCTGAAATGCACCGAAACCGTTTGGGCTGACACTTTCTACGGTTGTAGCCCTATGCATCCTGCATCGAGTCCAGCAAATAATTTTTGATAGCTGTTCTAGTTTCAGTAGGAGAGGGGGTTGAAATTCGAAATTCGCAAAATCTATCGAGCGCTATAACTTTCGAACTAGAGCAGGAATCGAGTTGCAATTTGTGCCAGAATTATTTATTTAATTCTTACCAACTTTTACGTACGTCTCACATCTTTTTAACCTTTTTATCGTGTGAAAATGCTATCGAGCAGAACCGTTCCGACCAGAAGGAGTCGTCCTGTATTAACCAAAAACTCATTGTGAGCAGTTCCTTCGATAGAATATTTTGTTAACCCTGATACGCTCCTCAGAAATAGTTGCGTAAAAGATTCTATGACACTTTCTCGCCCATTTGTGCTTCATACTTTAAACTACTAAACATTGCTTCATTTATCACGTCACATTTTAGAGAAATACGACTCACAACATAGAGATAAAGAGGGATAAAGAGGGATTTTATAATATGTAGAAATGTTAATGGGTGAATTTTCACCCTGAGGAACGTATGAGGGTTAATATCGTGATCGCGAAGGTACACCTGGAACAAGGCGTCCCGGAAGGTTCGAATTTCAGTGAACGGTCACAATGGATTTACTTTTTGATCGAGGGATCACTCGATCACGGGTTTCTCAATGCCGGGAGGTCTCGCGGGTTATTTTTTTCCGAGCGGTCGCGCGCTCTTTCCATTTTCCGTTCGATCCAGCCTCCCGTTCCAGTTTCACCGCGCAAGATAACAACCCCGTCCGTTCTATTTCCGCTTGGAACGCGGCCGTTCCTCCCTGTCGGCCTCGAGGTCGGTGCACCGGGTCCCTCGTCTTCAACCCCCGAGTCTCTGCGCTCCCCTCCGAGCTTCTCTTTCCCTCTTTCGCGACGGAGAAGAGGGTCCGAGGCTCTGGGCGCGCACGGGTCGTGCAAAACGCGCGACCGCCGCCATCTTGCGCAAATGCACACGCCAACCGAAGGCGGAGCCTCTAGCCGCCGGTTCTCTCTCCGACTCTCTCTCTCTCTCTTTCTCCCTGTGTCTCTCTTTCTTGTTCAGCACCACCCCCTCCACCCCCGCGCGCGGAGAGTGACTCGCGCGCGCGGCAGATGCGACTCGCGATGCAGCCTCGCACCGCGCGATCAATCTTACTCCTCGTTGCTGCTCCCGCTCGCCGCGGTTTGCCGGCACCATTCTTCTGCCTCACCCCCTCCGGTGAAGGGTACCGGGTAGCCCCCTCTCGGTGTCACGATTCGACGGGCCCCCCTACGGACACTCTCGATCTTCTTGTTTCGAAACTAGTCGCGAACCTTTCGATCATACTGTCCGGCGCCCGGGTTCAACAATCCGCCTCGTTAACCGGAGAAAACCGACTCGAAAAAATACGCGCAACCCTCTCCCGACGCTCGCTCTTCTTTCTGCTTTACCTTCTAATTCAACAAAAATTTTCTTGAACAATGTCTCACAAAAGTTACTCTCGGTTAGGAAATAACCTTTTTTTATGGATTGAGAATATTTCTGAAGGTGGCTTTCCGAGGTCCGATACAGGGTTCATATTTAATGTAAACTTCGAGGACAAAGTTATAGAACACTCACAAGATCTCTGCGAGTATCTAGATCACACACAAAAATTCTGGCGCTCGCAGAAAAATTGTTTCAGTCAGTACAAACCTGAGCAAACCGACTTAAACGTAGAAAATATGTAGTTGAGCTAGTCCCACAATACTTAGAACTATGTCAGACCATGGGAAAGGTATTGGATTATATCTACAAGTGTCTGGGAGCTATACAAAAATTCTGGCGCTCGCAGAAGAATTGTTTCAACCAGTACAAACCTGAGCAAACCGACTTAAACGTAGAAAATATGTAGTTGAGCTAGTCCCACAATACTTAGAACCATGTCAGGCCATAGGAAAGGTATTGAATTATATCCACAAGTGTCTGGGAGCTATACAAAAATTCTGGTGCTCGCAGAAAAATTGTTTCAGTCAGTACAAACGTGTGCAAACCGACTTAAACGTAGAAAATCTGTAGTTAAGCTAGTCCCACAATACTTAGAACTATTTTAGGCCATAGGAAAGGCATTGAATTAAATCTAAAAGTGTCTGGGAGCTATACAAAAATTCTGGTGCTCGCAGAAAAATTGTTTCACTCAGTACAAACCTGTGCAAACCGACTTAAACGTAGAAAATATGTAGTTGAGCTAGTCCCACAATACTTAGAACCATGTCAGGCCACAGAAAGGGTTATTGAATTAAATCTACAAGTGTCTGGGAGCTACACAAAAATTGTTTCAACCAGTACAAACATACACCTACGCAAACAAACTTGAACGTTGCAAATCAGTAGCTAAGGCAGTCCCAGAATACTTGGAGCTACGTCAGACGATACTAAAGAGTGTCGTATCGAACCTTCGAGTGCCTTGGACCTCCAGAAAATTTCTGGAAGAAATGTTCGGAGCCACAGGAAACGTTGAAACGGATGCAGAGACGGTTAAACGGATTCGTTCTGATAAATGAAACGAGGAGCGACTCCCTCTGTGCTCTGAATAACAACGAACGGCGGAAGACAGCCGGGGGCAGCTGTCGGATGAAATAAGAAGACGGGAAAGTCGATCAAGCCCGGGAGAAGTACACTTGCGGGGTGAAATTGCATGTTATTACGGCGCGGCTTGGCTAGTGGCGGCCTCGGCAAATGAGACGTTATTTTCTCCTGGAATTTCGTGTACGCTGTGAATCTGATTACCGCGGAGCTCTGAAACCGGCTGGCGTTTTGTTCGTTTTCCATCGTAATTCGAGGATTTACGACGTGCGACCGGCCCGAGCCGTTCCCACGAAAATCACTACCCTTAATTTTTACGCGTCTTTAATGATCGGAGATAAGCAGCGGCGAAATTTCGCGGTGCGAGAGCCGGCACTCGATCGACGGCAATTGCTCCCTGAAGAATCGGTAATACTTCACCCGGCCACCGATCTTGTCTCCCGGTGAAAAAAGAAAGATACTCGACATTTTGTCCGCAATTTTTGTTAATTCGTTCGGCAACAGCTCGTTTCAGCGGAATCAAATTAAACAGGGAGAGTACTGCAAAATGGCGGACTCCAACGATCGATCGATCATCAGAGTCTCGTAATTAGACGCCGCGACCCGTAGAAAACGCGGTTAGAAACGTTCGGCTGCATAGCAATAGGCGGCGACGACTCGCGCATTATTCACGCCGATTTCCTTTTTCGCCGCGCGATTTTCTCCGAGCCTCGCCGTGAATGAAACCGCCGCCATTCTACGCGATCTTTTCCCTGAATGAAAGCGATCGCGACACCGTTGGAAAATCGTTCGCGATAGAATGCATTTTTAACTTCCCGATTCATAGGGAAGTTACTGTAATTTTCAAATTGGAATTGCTCGTTTGAAACATTATTTAAAATTATTTTTAGCAGTGTGAGACACATACAAATAATAAAAACATTTTTATTAGAGGGGAGGGAGTACGAATTAAGGGGAACAAGTTACCCTCTCAATTATTATAATTATTTTCAGTACTATCAAACACACACACAAATAATGAAAACATTTTGTATTAGAGGGGAGGGAGTACGAATTAAGGGGAACAAGTTACACTCTCAATTATTATTATTATTTTCAGTACTATCAAACACACACACAAATAATGAAAACATTTTGTATTAGAGGGGAGCGTGTACGAATTGAGGGGACCAAGTTACACTCTCAATTATTATTATTATTTTTAGAACTATCAAACAAACACACAAATAATGAGAACATTTTGTATTAGAGGGGAGGGTGTACGAATTGAGGGGAACAAGTTACCCTCTCAATTATTATTATTATTTTTAGTACTATCAAACACACACACAAATAATGAAAACATTTTTACTAGAGGGAAGAGAGTACTAATTAAGGGGAACAAGTTACCCTCTCAATTATTATTATTATTTTCAGTACTATCAAACACACACAGAAATAATGAAAACATTTTGTATTAGAGGGGAGAGAGTACGAATTCAGGGGAAAAAGTTACTCTCTTAAGTATTAAAAATTCTTTTCAGAAGAATTTCTTATTAATAAGGGAAGAAGCACGAATTTAGAAGTAAAATTACACCCTCTCTGCCAGTCCCAGATTAGTCACGTGACCGCGGGCAGGTAGAGTGGGGTACGAGTGTTAATCTTCTTCGGCCGTATCTTGTAATGAACGGTCAGAATTTTGATTTTGCATGAAGATTGACGGTCTAGTCATCGCGTAAAAGGGTTCGTGGCGTGAAAAAGGTTTTGAAAAACCGTCTGAATGGTTCTGGGGCAGAAGGGTGCGAGAAATCGGATTAATCGGCTACATTTCCATCCTCGTCAGGCTCGTCTCTTTTTCCGATTGCATCTGTGCTGGTCTCTGTCTGTCCGTCTCAGGGTTGGGCTCGTCCTTTGAAAGGCGTCGGGGGCCGGCGCTCTTTGAATCCTTTCGAGCCTTTGAACTCGTTCGCGACGCCTCTGCACAAAAGCGGCGCAAAGTCAGCGACGCTCGGGGCGACTAATTATTTGAAGTAGCCGCGCTTTGATGTCGAATGCTGACCAAACCCGGAGATACCGCGATACGGCACACACGTGTCGCTCGTGCATGCTAGCGTGCGCGCGCGCGTGCACCACAGTTCCCATTCACCGGAATAAATCGAGGCGTCGCGAGATAAAATTTCGGTCGCCTGAATGGAAGATTCAGAGCGTCGCGACGCCATTCCATCAGCCTACACCCCTACCACTGTATCTAGAGAGTTGGTCAAACCAGCTCTTTTCCCTGCTTCTTTCCAATTAGCTTCAATATTCATTAGCACATCGCACCTTGTTTTTAAACTGACCACCTCCTTTACTGGCACAACTCCGTCAGCTTTTTGGGATATTCTTGCTTCGAGATGAGCCATGATTTTGAAACGAAAACATTTGAGTTTGTAGATCGAAGTGTGCTCTAAATTATCAGACAAGCTTCAAAGGAATCCATCGAGTCTGTGTTTTGAAAAACATTCTCAAACTTTGGCATACCATTAAAATCCTGGAATAGGAGCTTCGTGCTGACTGAAAAACTGTTTCCCGACGAAAGATCGCCTAATAAATATTATTTTCCGTGAATGCTGGTCTTGTTTAAAGTATGTGAAAAATTTCCGAGTTCCATCAAGCCGGTTCGTGGAAAAAAAATTCCGAAAGTTCGCCTTATCGCAACAGCCCTTCAGAGCGATTTAAAAAAAGAAACGAGCGACAGCCACTTCGCACTCCATACTCGGTAAAAAGTTCTTCTCGGAGGGACATTTATCATTCTGGATCTCGGTGGTCCTCCTTCTCTCGCAAGGTTTCCTCTATTTCGTCGTTTTTCTCTGGAACTTTTTCGCTCGTTTCTCTTCTCCGGTAGCTGGCGAGCTCCCGGCGTCGTTATCTCCGTGATATTGCTGAAATTGTTTCCGTGGAAGTCGCGGGGAGGGGGTAGAAAGATGGTTCGAAGGTAAATTCACGGTTGCCCGTCCCGGGGAGAAGAGGGGTTTGGGATCCGTCGTGGATGCTCGCCGAAAAATTGGAAACCCGGCCAAAGGAGCAATCGCGATCTTATAAATCGCGGTGCGTATGATCGCGGTGACCGTAAATTTCGTCGGGGAAGTTGGCAAACGCGGTGATGTCGCGGCGACGGAAAAGGGGCGAAAAAATGTAGAAAAACTCGCGGGACGGGCTGCTGATTAAGGCTTACCGGCGAGGAGCTCCTTAGGCGTCGACTCCCAAGGCGCTCGTTTCGAAACGGGTCGCATGCGAATATGGCGCCGCGCTTTTCCAAGACTTTTGCACCTTCATTTTTGCCTCCCGGCCGCTTCTCGGACTCTCGTCCCCGCCACCACTCTCGGCTCGACCTGAAAAAATAAACAGCTCCGACGTTTTTCCCGTGAACAGCTCGCTTCTGGCTTCGGCGATTCAAATTTTCCTCCTTTTCTGGCCGTACGAACATTTTCCCCCACTTCTGTATACTTCTGAGACTGTAACACATCAGATACTGGGTAATGAAAGCATGTATACCTTCTGTGATCTTTAGTTTGTTTTATTATATTGGGTGGAAGCTTCCGACAATTTTTTAAATCGATGAACAAATATCGTACAGAATGTTTTGTTCAGGAAAATATTCTTTTAGATCTGCAGACCTGTTCGAACCTGGATAAATTCACAAAAGTACCATTTTCACTGTATCAGTCGTTCCCGAGACCAAAAAATTTTTTATAAGAAAACGACTTAGCGGAGTCAAAAGCGGAGATTTCACCCTTTAAAACGAGCATAGGTACGGTCCTCTACGATTTTTTTTCTCTGAGTTAAAGTAGTTTGAATATCGACAATTATTTTCTAGGATCTAGTGACACCATGTTGCAATACCGACGGCACACTATTCACTAAAATTACCATAAAATGGTAAGAAAAAGTCTTAGGGCAATATTTTTGGTCTCGTTGGAAAGATAAAACTGTGCTTTTCAAAATGACATTAGTTTCACTGGAGAACATTTTTTTTGAGATCTGTAGCGATGTGTGAATTGGGAAAAGTGTCAAGAAAGTGGATTGTTACATTTTTGAGTGGTTCTTGACGAAAAATCGTCATCGAAAGGAACCATCTTAGGTATGTTAGAATAGAGAATTCATCCTTTAATACGAGCCCAGGTTCATCACTGTACGATTTTTTTTCTCGGAGTTACAGCAGGATTGGAACGATGTCCCGGGGATAGCGCATCAGTAGATCGCGCCGCGATCTACATAAATCGGTCACTCGATCGCGACAGCTACGCCCACGCGCAGAAATCGCTCGATCCAATAAGCTGTGCACCGTGCATTCCACGCGTTCATACGATAATTGACTCGTCGCGTCGGTTGAACGTCTCGCGAGAGATCGAGTACGAGATATCTGCTTCGATACGCGAGATTCGATTCGATTCTATTCCGAGTGGCTCCTCTCGAAAAATTCATTCGGTCCTCGAATTTCGAATTTGATCATATTCGATCATATTTCTTCAATCATTCTTTAATTTCATTATTGCTCTAACAAGTTACCAAAATTCATTCGGCCCTCGAATTTTGAATTCGATCATATTCGATTATATTTCTTCAATCATTCTTTAATTTCATTATTACTCCAACAAGTTACCAAAATTCATTCGGTCCTCGAATTTGGAATTCGATCATATTCAATCATATTTATTCGATCATTCTTTAATTTCATTATTGCTCTAACAAGTTACCAAAATTCATTCGGTCCTCGAATTTCGAATTTGATCATATTCGATCATATTTATTCGATCATTCTTTAATTTCATTATTGCTCTAACAAGTTACCAAAATTCATTCGGTCCTCGAATTTTGAATTTGATCATATTTGACGATCATAATTCTCCGATCATTCTTGAATTATTTTTTAACAAGTTCCCAAAATTCATTTTCACGGGGTTAAAGAGCGCTTAAATAGAAAAGGAAATTTCTTTAAATTTTTGATTTCTGAAGTTAAGTTGTTCCGGTGGAATTTTGTGATAGCGTTAGGTTGATAATTTTTGGTTGCGTTGCGTTCGGCGTCGCATCGTTGCAGCGAACGCCGCGGATCCAATTACAGGCGGGGCATCGTTGCATTCGATTAATTGCGTGACGCTGCAGCTGCTCGTCTCTGTCCGCGATATTCCCTCTCTCCTCGCCACGGTTGATATTACGTTTCATGCTCCTAAATTTAGACGGCTTTCCACGACGACGTTTCTCTACCATTCGGTTAGCATACTCGCCGCCAGAGAAGAATAGCAGCCGCGATTATTTTCACGCTGATGCTATCCTCCATCGCCAATCTGTCCACCCCTTCTCCTGTGTACCCGGTATCATTCAATCATCGACGCCTGCATCTATCATTTATACACAGTGCGTTCGTTACCTCTACATAGTCAAGACTTCACTATTTATATAAATAATTCCATCTGTCATGTAATTCTTGATTAATTGTCTTTCCTTTTCTTGTGCTTAAACATTACTCAACACATTACCGACCAGTGATTATTCCATAATTTTGAAAATCTATGTTACACGGCTAAACACTTTCTAATGGAAACTTCAATAGCAACAGCAATTGATCTAACAACTCACCCTCAACAACCCTCAATAATTTCATTTAACCCTTATCCACAGGGATAATTTTTTGTACGATTCTGCATGAATTTGAAATAGGTACCCGAGTATAACGTCGTGTGAATGACGGTTAAAATTATAACTTTCTTTCGGCACAGCACAATCATTGAAAATCATATTAACAAGTTTTCGGTAAGCGTTAAAAATGACAGTAGAACCTTGCAGCTGACGGTGCAGCAGTATATCGAGACAAAGAACATTTTACAAGAATCAAACAAAAATTATAATACCGTATGAACACGGCAATATTTTCGAAAGTACTAAACCCGGATAATGTCCCCACCACGGTGTACAGTGCCGAGCAAAATCCGTAGGGTATGCAGTCGCAGAAATCGTCACGGGAAATACGTATCGCGTCTCGGCTCGGAGAGAGTTAATGCTGGTAATTCGGCGAAGTCTTTGCTCGTGGGTGGGGTTTCGACAAAACACTGGCTCGTTATCAGCGTATGCCGGCGAGGCGGAGCCCACCCCGTGTGGGGGAGGTGGGGGAGAAGAACCGACTCGATATATCGATTCGACGGTATGTACTCCTCTTTCTCTCTCTCTCTGAAGTCTCTCTCCTCTCCTCGGAAGGAAACGGAGAGAAGCGAGCGAGCGATATCGAGGCCGCGAATTAACCAGGAGAGGAGGCGGGGCCCCGACGGAATTCGGGCTCTCTCTCGCGCGCGCGAGCGCACCCGATCGAAAGGTGAAAGATTCATGCGCGCCGTCTGCGCACATACATGGACGAGGGGTAGGGATCGGGGGGAAGGAGGAGCGAGGACGAGAATCGAGGTGGGGGGACCAGACGAGAGAAGAGAGACCAATAATAGCGCGCGCCTCCAGCCACCGGGGGCCCCTCGCACTTAATTAAGATGTCTCCCGCAATTAGGTGGTTTTACGGTCGGCATAAAAGCCGATCATTCCGCGCACGCACGAATCAGGTTCCCCGTTTCTGCGATCGACAGAGTCCATGTTCGTACCGGGGCTTCTGCTACCCGGTATACAACGTACATACCGGTTTCTAAGTCGTCTAAGGCGAGGATCATTACGCCTCGATGGCCGATTTTCCTCGGACCCCTGGAAATGGACAGATCTCAATTTCCTTCGAGGCAAACTTTGATGTTTATCCAATCGTCGCGTCGATCCACTCATTGCAGAACGTACACTTCCCTCTCTGTAAGATCTGTTGATAATCTTACGAGATTGTGAAATAAAGCAATGCCAAGGATTCGTAGTACAGGAATATGAAAACTCGATATAGAGGGTTTATTCAATGAGAGTACAGAAGAAGGTTCTCGCTCAAGCGCTTCAGTTCATCTAACTTGGGGTAGAAAACGTGTTCAACGTCTACCTTCGACAAGACCGTATTTAGTTTTTCGATAGTCGAAGGGTAGAAGGACCCAGTACATATAAGGGATAGCTAAATCCTAAATACCTAATTTAACAAGATCACACTGAAACGATCCCGAGAAAAAATGTCTTTAAACCCAGTGAAATCTTCCAAATTGCTAGAAAGTGTAATTTCTGTTCCTCACCCCTCTGTATACTGCCAAAGCAGACTCAGAGAAAAATCGAATTGAAGGATATCAAAGTAGAGACTCGGAGCTTCGAAATCAGCCCAGTTAGAATGTATCTCTACCCCAGCAAAAGATAAAACAGGTGAAAGTCGAGCAGCAGCAGCAGCCCGACGAATTTTTGAAAAATGTCTCCGCGTGTTGAGGAGCGATTTTGACGTTTGTTTGTCCTGTGTTTGCAGCAAGGATGTCGAGCAGCGGCGTGACGAGCGGCCCGGTGAGCCAGGTGTGTCGGCCGCACTTCCACAGTTCCGTGCTGCACCCGTGGCTAGCGGGTAGCGGCGCGGACACGTCGAAAACCCCTTGGGGTTTCCCGACCTCGACGGGTTCAGGCGGCGGTGGCGTCGGTGACGACAAGCCTCAGAGTCCACTGGGCTCGTCCCTCCCACCGAGTACGGGTAGCCTATCGAGCCACGGCGGCGCGGGGGCGGGTCACCACCTGTTCTCGTTCCCGCCGACCCCTCCGAAGGACGCGACACCGGACAGCATCACGGCTAGCACGACTTCCGCGACGAACAACAACAACAACAACAACAGTAGCGCCACGAACAACAACAACAACACGAACAACAGCAGCAATCCGTTGTCGGGATTGGGGGGTGGGGCGAGCAGTGAATACCAAGCGGCGGTTGCGCACGCGGCGGTGATGGGCGCGTTCATGCACCACCAGGACGCGTTGGGAGCGTCGGGGGCCAGTTCGTGCGACGTGAAGCCGAGCGTGATGCTGGGCCACCACCATGGGGCGCCCTCCCCTCCCCACCAGCAGCACAACGGGACCACTGGCGCGGGGAACGCCGGGAACGGGGGAAGTGGAGGGTCTGGGAGCGGCCAGGTGAAACAACGAGAAGGTAATAACCAATCGGGAAACCAACAGGCGACAGCCGCGCAACAACAGCAGCAACAACAGCAACAACAGCAACAGCAACAACAACAGCAACAGGAGTATCAGGGAAACGGCGTGGCGGCCGGTGGCGGGGGTGGCGGGGGAGCTAGCTCGCCATCGTGCAGAGACAATTACGCCAGCCACCACGCCGGGTCCCAGTACGACCCGGCGACCAGCGCGTATAACATGTACCAGCACCTGCAGTATCCTAATACCACCCACCACCACCACCACCACCATCATCACGCCGCATCCTCGTCGTCTTCTTCGTCTTCGTCCCACAACCCGCACAACGGGACCGCCGCGGTCACCTCGGGGCTGTTCGGCGGCCACCACGCCGCCGGAGCTGGGGCCGCGGCGGCTGGGAACGCGACCGGCGTGGCAACCGGCGTAAACGTCGACTCGAAGTTGTTGGTCGGTCACGCGCACCCTAACACGCCCGGCTCGCCGGCATCCGCGCACCAGCAGCAACAGCAAAAGCCCAGGAACAAGTCGAGGACGTCCGCCGGTAAGCGGCACCCGCCTACCAATCTCACTCTCTCTCTCTCTCTCTCTCTTTCTCTCTCTCTATCGGATCTGTTTACCCTATCACCCGGTTTCTCCTGGAATTTTTCGTTGAACCCGGGACAATCACGTGGGGCCTTACTTTTTATGCTTTGGCTTTGAGTTTGTCGTTTCTCGTTGGTTTTTTTTTCTTATTTCTCTTGTTTGCTCTGGTTTGATCGTGTTGCGGTGGGTCCGACGGTGTTTCGAAGGGTCTGAACGTTTTTTGAGGGTTGCATATCAGGTTGCTGGGTTTGATTCAGAGTGTCGTGGGGAGAATGGGTTTTTATATAGCATTTTTCTGGGAGTCTATGTTTGAATATTTTTCATTGTGGTAACTTCCAAGACGCGCGTCGCAGAGTTCTGTTAATGATACACACTCGTTGTAGAGCGCAAGCACTTTTATCGTGCGGGAGAGACACGCGTGCAGTCGATTTCCGGTTCTCGAATGTGAGAACGTTTACTATCTCATTACAGCTCCGTCGATCTGAAGAAACGGCTCGGATAATCGCTTGAGAAAGGAATCGAAGAAAGGGGCACTTTGCATTCTAAGAATTTCCTCGTTCCCCTGGCTTCCTTGGTTCCACCGTTTTGCGAATCGGGACACGACTGCACCCTCGTCTTGCAACACGATGTTTTTGTTTTATTTTTTCTCTCTTACCGTTTCGACTTTTCTTTCCGTTTGATCCTTATCGTTTGGTGCACTTTCTTCATTTACGTTTCTCGTTTCGCTTTTCTTTCTTTCTGTTGTTTTTCGACGACTCGAGTCTCGACGATGGCCTTGCGCTCCTCAAACTACAATCACTTGCAAAAACAATTTTGAAATATTCTTGCAAATGGTAGAATCAGTCCTGAAAAATGATCTTCACTTTACAGTGATTATTCTGCATATTAGCATCTTGCCAACAGTATTAACGAACAATTAATAATAAACATAATAGACACTCAATTTTTATTCTATTCTTTACTGTACAAGAAATTCCTTATATAATTATGCATAGTCTTAAAAAATCAAGAGGATCTCAAGGAACACCGTTAACGCAGGCACAAAGAGCTCTTGGCTCTAAGGGCCACCTATATTGCTCCCAGGGGCCACTCACATTGCTCGCAATGGCACTCGAGTCACAACAGAGACACAAAGTGTACCGAGGGTTCATGTTCGAGTGCCCCTGAGGGCAAACTAGTGCTCCAAGGGACAAATTTTGCTCCGGTGCTCGCAGAGACTCCAGTCGAGGGTGTTTCATCCCCAAACTTTCTGTTTTCGATCCACTCCCGAGCTTTTGGTGGCGGTCGTCTTTCGCTTACAGTTCTCGTTGATCGGAACGTTGACGAACACACTTGTTACTTATGTTTTCTCGTTACTTTTCCTCGAGATTCTCGAGAGCTGAGTGTTTACGAGAGGGAGAAACACACCGATCGTGTATTTTTGTATTTTTGCCTCACCGATGTGTTTTTTGAGTGGCACCCGCGAATACGTTACAGCGTAAACAGCACCACACCTCGTTCGTTATCAATTGTTTATCGACGATTTAACGTCGATCTACAGGCTGACCGAAATGTTACACGATCGATCGCGGAATCGTTTTTTCGATTTGTTTTTGAAAATCCGTTCCACGATCGGTTCCGCTGATGTTCTCGATCACTCTGTACACCGTTTGTACGTATTTTTTCTATCTGTCTCTAGATCTGTTCGTGTCTTTATACATACACAGGTGTGACACACGTCTACGCAAGCGCGATACAGCACACACGTATTTTTGTTCTCGATGTGGTGTGGCTACATGCTGCCGTTTTTTGGTTTTGTCACAGCAAATCTCCCTCTCGAGAATGAGTCTGCGGACCACGATTTTTGCGTGTCAGATCGAACGGTTTCGAATTTTCTGTTCGATCCAGTCGGCGACCGGTACATATTCTTTTTTTTATTTTTCTTCGGAAATTCTCGTCTGTTTCCCGGAAAACGAAACTTGATCAAAGTGATTTTTATTTTGCAATTCAAACGCGCGTCTGTAATTTCTACAATTTTCAAGATATTTGAAAAATTCTTAAACGTAAATTCCCCTAAAGGATCGTAGAAAAATATCACGTGTGAGTTCGGGTTTCATTTTTCGGGGAACAGACGAGGTGTGATCGCGAGTCACTGGTGCAAAGGTGATAGGGGCTGTACCTCGCGTCGATCGTCGCGAATCGATGGCACAGAGGTGGGGGAAAAGCGAAGAAAAGTGTAGTAGGAGGACTGGGAATGAAACGTGCCGGTTGAAAAATGCCGGATACGTTGATTGCGGTAATAATGGCCGGTCTGCGGCGGGGACGGCGTGGTAAAAATCCTAATTCCGGGAACAATGGCCCGACTTCGCGGCGTGGAAGTCCGCTAATTAAATCGACTTACGACACACACGCTCGCCGAGCGGCACCGGCAGCCTCGATCACGGCGAAGCCAGACGATTCCGTGGATGTCAGCCTGTTTATGGCTGCCTGTTTATGGTTTTCCGCGAAACGAACGCTATTTCCACGCAATCGATCACCCTCGGATCGATCCTGCTTCGCCTCGTGTCTGGAAATTTGTTCGGAACACATGGGAAAACAAACTCAGTCGATTTTCAACGATATTCTAGAATCGTTTCACAATCTGACAGTCACCGGTGACCGTCAACGAATACCGCGACTTGATCATGAAATATTCATCTACCAACACTTCTTTTGATGTAGATATGAAAATATTGTTTTTTGGGAATTTTCCGGTTAACCCTCATCCACACGACGTGGTACCCGAGGACCTATTTCACATTCGTTTAGAATAGTACAAAAAATTGTGGATGAGGGTTAATCTTGTGGTTCATTCAAGTTCCTTTCTATGTAAACACTTTTCCGGCGACCATCGAGGAAGAAATGTATATTTTTTTGCACCAGTGATTCGCGTGAATTGATTCGTGATCGTTTCCGTTCGGTTCTCCGTGGATCTATGATTTCTCCCGCGACCGTTTCGGCCACGTCGATCGCGTTCGACCAAAATCGCATCTCGATGCTGTGCAGGGAGCTTGTGCAGTCTATAAAGGCATCTTTTCCAGTAAAATGGCCGCCGCTCGGTGGCGCAGAGATTCCGAGGAGGATGCAGCTCGATGGACGAATATCCGAGAGAGACGCGGAATTTCACGGCACGTGAAATATCAAAAAAAAAAAAGAAAGAAAGAAAGAAAACAAATAACATCCTTCCATCTCCCGTTCCCGGACCGGCAACAAAAATTTTCAGACCTAACAGCTTTGTCAGATGTTTTTCGAACGAGAGAGGAGAAAAAGGTCTGAAAATTTCGACTCGTTATCCTGTTTGGTGGAGGGTAGACTAACGATACGCCAGGTCTTCTCTTCTCTCCCTTCCAATCTCTATGTCTTTCTCTGTCTCTCTCTGGCTCCGGTGTTCTTTCTGTCTGAGAAAAATTGGTCCCCGCTATTAACAAGCCGCTATCGGACGATCGTGTTCGATCCACGAGTCGTTCGAACGCCCACGGTCCTAAAGAGACTCTGCTTTTGCTCTGGTAATCGCTTGGTATGGTATGTCTGCAATTGCATGCGAGTTCCATCACCGAATTTCGTCGATGTCTACCGTTTCTCGCGTCGGCCACGCTCGCTCTGCAATTTCTCAAACTTCGCCGCGACTCCCACGTTCGACTTCGAAGCTGTCTCAACGAGCCTCCAGTGTGAGATTGGACTCGAAAAAATATTTGACACGTGTCTTTCTTTTTCTCTCATCGCGAAATCCTCGCGTCGAACAGCCCTCGAAACTCGAGCGCGTAACTTCAGTGTCTTATCATTCATCTCGACGATATTCAATCATTTTTTTTTCACAGTTATTACTCAATCGATTTTAATGAAACTTGGCAGACATCTGGTCCATATATTGCTACACCATACAGAATTTTTTCGACCATCAACATTCGCGTTCGAGGGGTGAAAACAGCCCTTAAAGTTCAAGGACGCGACTCTGATTTTAATCGATCTTTGTACTCACTCTGATCTAGTGATATTCAATAATTATTTCGAGAATCATCGTTTGATCGATTTTGATGAAATTTGCCTGACAGTTGGTCCACATATAAGTGCGCCAATCGGAATTTTTTCAGCTCCCAACATCCACGTGAGATTGGTGAAAACAACCCTAAATTGTCAAATATTTTTACGAGTTATTTACGGTCGAGAGTTATTGAAGAATACTAAGAAAAGAATGCTGAAGAATAATAATACAGTTTACGCTAGTGTTGAAAAGAGCTAGCGTGTCCGTGCTTTAAAATGGCGAGGTCGAGCAGCGACGGAATCTTTTTTTAGAGTCACCAATGAATTTTCAATACAGTTAAATGATGTTTAAACAGAAAATTTGGTTCGCTGCTCGAGGATCGTAGAAGTAGCTTCTTTTTTTTTATTACCTGTCAAACCAGCTATACGAGTCTCGCTAACAAAGATGTTGTTTCTTCGATGCGATTCCAATAGAGGGCCGCGAGTGCGTCAACTGTGGTGCAACTTCGACGCCACTGTGGAGACGGGACGGCACCGGACACTATCTCTGCAACGCCTGCGGACTATACTACAAGATGAACGGACAGAACCGACCACTCATCAAGCCGAAACGACGCCTGGTAAATACCTAAGCTGAATCACCTCTATCTTCAATTTTGTAACACGTTCATTGCCAATGTTCAGTCTCCAATATCTCAGTCAAAATAAAATCCAGAGAAAATTTTTCAAGTTGCTCAAACCCAACAATTATTTTTATCTCTGAATTTTATCACTCGACCGATTGTTTTCCACCCGCCAATATTCACGTCGAGGAGTGAGAACCACCCTTAAAGTTGATGGACGCAAATCCTGCTTATTTCAATACATATCTTATAAATCATGACAGAAAAATTTTGCACGACGATAAAATCTGTATTTTTCTGAGAGGTTGGCACTGAACGTGTTAATTACGCTCCCATTGATTTTCGCAAGCGATTTCAAGAAGGATCGAAGACGGGGAAGGGAGTGAATATATTTTCTGGTCTCCGTAGCCTATGTAGCACGATGATCGTCGGTTCTCTTGCGGATATTTTTATTTCTTAATTTTATCACTCGACCGATTGTTTTCCATCCGCCAATATTCACGTCGAGGAGTGAGAACCACCCTTAAAGTTGATGGACGCAAATCCTGCTTATTTCAATAAATATCTTATAAATCATGACAGATAGAAAAATTTTGCACGACGATAAAATCTGTATTTTTCTGAGAGGTTGGCACTGAACGTGTTAATTACGCTCGCATTGATTTTCGCAAGCGATTTCAAGAAGGATCGAAGACGGGGAAGGGAGGGAATATATTTTCTGGTCCCCGTAGCCTATGTAGCACGATGATCGTCGGTTCTCTTGCGGATATTTTTATTTCTTAATTTTATCACTCGACCAATTGTTTTCCACCCGCCAATATTCACGTCGAGGAGTGAGAACCACCCTTAAAGTTGATGGAAGCAAATTCTGCTTAATTCGATAAATATCTCATGAACCGTGACAGAAAAATTTTGCACGACGATAAAATCTGTATTTTTCTGAGAGATTGGCACTGAACGTGTTAATTACGCTGCCATTGATTTTCGCAAGCGATTTCAAGAAGGATCGAAGACGGGGAAGGGACGGACAAGGGAAGGAATATATTTTCTGGTCCCCGTGGCCTATGTAGCACGATGATCGTCGGTTCTCTTGCGGATCGGGTGCCGATGATTCGCAGAAAAGCACCCGGTGCACCTGGCTGACTCGTAAAAGCGAGTCCTTGATCGTTTCCTTCGCGCATACCGAGTCGCACATACTTAATTAATACACGCGCGGAACACCGGAGCGTTACACGTTTCTCGCAGATACGCAGATGCAGTCATCAGAATGCAAGATAAAACAAGGCCAAGTTAATTTCCTGTACACGACGATTAATATACGCGACGCCCCCTCCTGGCCCCCCTATGTTCCCCTACTCGACAGACTGGAAGATCGACGGCATCCTCGACGATCTCTCGAATTAGGATCGTTTCCAGATACACCGACGATCCAAACCAAAAAGAACTCCGGTGAAAAGTGACCGGCGTTTTCAACCTGCTGTAACCTCGCGAAAAAGTATCGGATCGCAGCGCACTTAGGCTCATTTTAAAACCTGAAATATTCACTTTCGAGTGCTTCAAGTCATTTCTCTCTGGAATTTTTTTACTCGAGATGGCAAGCTAAAATGCAAAAATAGTCGTTTTTAACAAAACTTTTGGACTCTACTGTCTCCGCTGATCTCGAAAAATTTTTCTCTCGAATGAAACCTATGTAGGTTTAAAGAATGAAGTTTTAGCTTTCCAATGAGATCAAAAAAGTTATTCTACGATTATTTTTTATCATTTTATTGCGCTTTGAAGAAAAAGTGCACTGGCAGGATCAGAATGAGGACCACTGAAGCTCAAATATTTAAATAAAATTGAATTGTTGTTACTTCGCGAAAGAAAATGGTACAATATCGTGCCTGGGCTCATTTTAAAGGGCAACGCCTCCTCTTTTAATGCTTCCGAGTCATTTTTCTCTGAAGCTGTTTTTCATGAAATGCTAGGCGGAAAACTGAGCAAATCGACACTTCGGGTTTATTTGTAGGCGTCAGAGACAGAGATTGGGTATCGAACTCGGATTAGGGGGTATCGGGTCGGATCGATAACGCAAAGGGTGGCCGGGGGTTTCGTGCGATCGGCTCGTAGAGCTCTCGCGAATTCGATCTATTTTCGTCGAGCAGGCTGGCACCTGCGGAATAGTTTGCTCCGATACACGACTCCGCGGAAATTCGATATCGACCTCCCCCACCTTTCGCACCCCTTATTCACTTCATTTCTGGATCGTTGTTCCGCTTGAAAATGAACCTTCCACAATTTCCAGTGCGCTCCAAAATTTCAAAACGGACAAGAACACATTGTAGAGGATTTAATGGAATTGCAATTAGGATCCTTGGAAATCGATTGACGCCGCGCGATTAATTACAATTGATAATGAGCACGGTCCTTGAAGGTCCGAGTGAAATAAAGAGCAGACGATTTATGGAGGTTTGTAAACGATCGTCGGATAGTTTCGCGCAACGAGAAAAAGGCGATGAGCGACGGGTATATAAGAAAGAGGCTGCATCGGGGGAATCTCCGTTGCATTCCGCGGACGCAGAATGCAGTGACGTTTCACTATCGCTCTCCGCGCGCTTTCTCTCGCGCGCGATAGAGCAGAGCCGATGGATTCACCGGTTTTTTTTTATTCCCCTCTCTTTTTCACCGCGCGCAGACACCTCATCATTTTTCTAATTACGCCGCTCACGCGCCGGATAGACGTATTAATCGACGCGTTTTTGCATTCGCGATTCCTCGCCTCGCCGAGAGCGAAAACGCGATTCACCGATCATTAACCGACGGCGAGGCCGCCTCTGGGGACTTTCAACGCTATCTGCTCCACTTGATAAAATTCCTCTAGGTGCGTGAACACTCCCTCTTGCACAAAAAAAATTACAATAATTAATAGATATTTTTCTTGCGTAAAGCAATCACGAAATAAATATTTGTATATCTCCGCTCGCAGTGAACATTTTCCAACGAAAAAATTTCTACACATTGTTCAAACGTTTATTAAATTGTCTACAAAATTTCGAAACGATTCGCCGCACGGTTTCCGAGGGAAAAAATGAAATGGGACGAAAGGTCCGGGGACACAGCGTGCGCGCGGTCGATTAGCGTGCACGGGGTTCCCTCCCGAAAAAAAGGAGGAGCGATCGCCGGGGTTAGGGGGGCCATATGCTTTTCGCACAATATGTCGCATTTTTACGGGGCGAGCATGGGAGCGAATCCGGTCACAGATGCGACGAAACGAGAGAAAGAGGGCCGCGCCCGATACGATCTGCGAAACAAAAGGCCGGCACGCCACCAGGTATACGCGGTCCCCCCCCCCCCCCCTGCCGAAAATAATAAAGTCGTGGCACACATATCGGGGGCCACGTGGAAACGCATTGTGCGGACGTGTCTCTTCCACGGAAATTCCAGCCGAGCGTTTATTATGAACGGGTACGGACCCGCCGTGCCGGTGCTCGAGTAGAGACCCGATGGGCCAGATAGCAAGGGTTGAAAACCCCCTTGGAGGCCCCCTCTCTCCTCCATATTGCCCCTTCGTCGGAACGATCGCCGCCATACTTGATTCCTCGAGGAGATAACGGGAGGAACAGCTGGGAGCATTTTTCGGTACAGTTTTTTACCCGTCGACCCTTTCCGGCCAGTCTCTGCTGCAGGCCATTTCTTCAGTTGCCTCTTGGACTCGAGGGTGGACTCCTCTTTAAATCCTCTATGACCTGCTGAATGTGTTCGTAGAAGTTTTACAAGAGTTTGTGACGGTTTAGTTTTCCTCACAGTGTTCTTGACTTCGAAATGTCCTACTGAAGTTTCTTGGAAAGTTCATCCCTCAAAAACTCCCCAACTGGTGTAGTGTCTTCTTGAAGGTCCTTGAAGGCTTCCATCCTTTTTTGAATCTCCTGAAGCCGCGTGGACTCTCCTTTAACCCCCACACGCTCTTCAGAATAGTAGTATGAAAGATTCTACGATACTTTCTCACCTATTCTTCCTTTACACTTTAAACTAATAAACTTTGCTTCACTTATCACGTCATATTTAAGAGAAGTACAGCTCACAATACAGATAAAGAGGGACCAATCATTGTATAGTATTAAAAAATATTAAATGGGTGGATTTTCACCCTGAGGAACGTATGAGGGTGTCCTTGCCCTACAATATCTTGATGGAGATTCTGAATAGAGTCTAATAAATATGAAGTTCTGTTAATGTATAGTTATTGGAGAACACGTAGGCATACAATAGATATAAACTTTCTACTTTTCTAGGAAATTACGCACTACAATAAAAGTTCTAATCCCTGAAACCGTAAAGTAAATCGTAAGGGCAAGGGGTTAAGCTTTCTCTCTGACTTGAGTTCGACTTTGCTGTCTGCTTGAATCTCTTCAGCATTCTGGGAAAAATTGCTCCGGCAATTATCTCGGTTTTAGGAGAGTGTTTTGGCGACGGGTCTTCAGCAGGACGAAGGACCGAGGATCCTCGTGGTAGGGTGAGGAAGAGGAAGCCGGTCGAGCGGCCGCGGCCGGTTCGAGGCACGTAGAAGCGGGAGGCTAACCTTCTGCGTGGAATCGCTCGTTAACGGCTGTCCTACACGCTCTTTCTCCCTCTCACTCTCCTCTCCCTTTTCTGTTCCCTTCTGGTCCTGGCGATGCTTATCGCGCACCACGCCACGGCGTGCAACGTCGTGCAACGTCGTCGTGCGCGATGCTCGTCGAAGTTATACGGTGCCGGTCCTAGCCGTTCCTGGACATTCCGCTGGCTACAGAAGCGCCGGAGACCCCGCCGGACCCGTTAAACCCTTCGAGGAATTTTTCGGACCGCCTGGACCCTTCCCCCAACTCATTATCATTATTATTTTTACCACGAACGATGCGACTCGTCCCCCAAAAATTTTTCGACACTTTGTTCCGTGGACATTTTGTCTTCATGAAGCTTCTTGGACTCTCAGGACTCTTGTTAAAGGACTCTCGCTTTCTTAAAAAATTTCTAGAAGCTCCTTGGACTCCTCTTGAAGCTCCTTGAACTCTTAGGACATCTTTGAAAGGACTCTCGCTTTCTTAAAAAAAATCCTTGGACTCCTTGGACTTCTCTTGGAGCTCCTTGAACTCTTAGGACTCCTTTGGAAGGACTCTCACTTTCTTAAAAAATTCCTTGAAGCTCCTTGGACTCTTCTCCATGCTTTTCGAACTACTCCTCTTTCTGCGGCTTGAACTTCTTGGACTATTTCTGAAGGACTCCATCACCCTTAGAAAGTATCTCGGGTTCATTGAACTCCTGAAGCTCCACCGACTCTCTGGACTCTTTCCGAAGGACTTTAACCCCTTAGAAAATTTCTCGATCCCTTGGGACTCCTCGCGAAGCTCTCGACGGTATCGGAAGCTCGAATCTCATGAAACAAGATCAGCACAGCGAGCTAATTGCTCCCACAGGATCCGAATCGTGTATTTGTTATATCAAGCGATTATCGTACGAGACTCCGAAGCTCGTTTAGACTCGTCTCGTCTCGTCCCGGCTCGTCGCGCCTCGCCTAACCCCGCCAGTCGTTATCATAATTAATCCCGATCGCGTGGAAAGTAGTTGCGAGTCGCACACGAGAGAGAACTCGGCGAATCTGTGTGGGGAAAACTCGACTCGCTTTCGGTCTCAGCCACTCGTCTCAGGGAAATCCTCTCCTCTCTTCTCTCCTCTCTCTCTCTCTGGAAAAATTACAGCGCCTCGACGCTTTCTCGAGAACGGGGCAACGACACCAAAGTCCGACGCGTCTCGCGGATCATACGCGGACAACAATGCTCCCGAGATCGTTATCCACTGTCTCAGACACCAGGCGCGAGCATTGTGCTCGGCAAGGTAAACGACACCACCCCCACCCGTTCGTAAAGAAAATTTTCCATCGACGGTGAACTCGTTTCCAACGTCGGAATCCCTTGGAAAACTTTCCTACGATTTTCTGAAATTTTCTCCTTCGTGGGGAACCAATTCTCGTTTTTACATCTATTATTAGAAGTAATCAGAATAAATTATTATTAACACTCATACGTTCCTCAGAGTGAAAATTCACCCATTCAATGTTTTCACATACTACAAAATTATTCATCCTTTTATGTCTACGTCATGAGATATTTTAAAATGTGACGCTATAAATTAAGCATGCGTTGATTTAACGTGTAAAATAAAAATGGGCGAATTGTTATCCCAGTCTATTTTATGCAGCTTTCGAGGAGCATATGAGGGTTAAGAATAATAATGACGAAATAGGTACAGAAAGGTAAAGGAAAGTCATTGTCCCAATTAATCGTAAATTATCAATATGTACTTTGAAGCCGGAAAAGTCTCAGCTTATCTGTGTGTATATAGCTCCAAGTGGGCGTGGCTTATATGCTCACAATTTTCTACGAGCTGGCATAGTGCTCCAGAGAGCAATCTCCCTCTAAATTCAAGCTAGACTCTCGGTATCCACTAGAATTTTATGTTTAAGGACAGTAATCTGCCCCATCTGTGTGTACAGTGTTCATAGTGGGCGTGGCATAATTGCTCCCGGTTCTATTAAATGCTCCAGAACAGTGTCCCACAGGGGAAATCCATACCCCTCTCAGTATTCACTGGAACTTGATGTTTGAGAACAACAATCTTACTCCATCTGTGTGCAGAGTGTTCGGATTGGGTGTGGCCTAATTGCCCCTGTCTGAAACAACTCTGGAACTCTTAGAGGTCGTTTCCTGGGGAATCTCTTACAGTACATTTTTGGGGAACGACGATGATGGGATCGCTATTGGAGTCAGGCGACTGGTCGTGGAATAATTAAATGCCGACGTACGGCGCCGGTTAATTATAATTGCGGGGAACAAAAGGGTAGCGTAACGATCCGGCCGAAGCACGGTTTCTGGTCCATTAAAATTCACCGGAATAAATTTTCGAGCGGTCGCGCGCGCGAGCGGAAAGGAAAAGACAGAGAGAGAGAAAGAGAGAGAGAGAAAGAGAGACGGTCGGAGGGAAAAAAGGAAGAAGGCGCCTCGTTATTTCCCTAGTCCCGGGGCCTTCTGGATTTCGTGAGATCGCCACCGGTGTGCTTTATGAACAGCACACGCAGCCCGATGCCGCGCCACGGCCGTGGTCGGGGGCAGAAACGGCGACTGAATTATGTACCAGATGCAAATGTCGCCGTATTGTCCGGTGCCGGCGGCCGTGCTCCATCCATCTTTCAGCTTCCTTGAAAATTCCGCTCATGAGAGACGAGATTTGCATCCGTTCACACTTTGAATACGTCGCTGTCCGCGTCCAGATCGCCGCCGACTCCATCCTCCTCCTCTTCCTCCTCTGCCTCCCATCGAGAATCGACCTGTCAATCGCTAAGAAAATTTTGTCGTCATCTAACATTTTCTAAAGAAACAAACACGCTGTCGATTGTAATCAAACTTTACTAATACTTGGTCCACGTACAGACACACAACACAGCATTTTTTTTGGTTACCTATATTCACATTAAACGGATGAGAACAACCCTTAAAGTGGAAGGAACAATACACTGATTCCATTTCTAACTAGGTGACGGTTAATAATTAATTAAATAATTACGCTTTAACGGATCTTGATGAAACTTGCCTGAAATGTGGTCCATATACAGACACACGACACAGAATTTTTTCGATCCTCTACGTCCACAATAATGAAGTGATAACACCCTGGAAATTTTATAAGAATGATAAAATGCGTGTCCTTCGATGATTAATTTGTCGTTACACATGGCTCTGCAAAATGCCCATTTGTTTAAACACCCAGCTCGAAAAAAACAATTAAAATTAATTACCGCGTCGGATCGGTTGCCGTTTGACCGTTTCGGACAGCGTTCAGTGTTGCGAATGTTTGCCAGCAGTGTGGCCAATAATTTGGTCGTGTGTCTCGTTTCGCCGGACGACAAGCGCCGCGATTTATTTCGCGGATTTATGCGCGACCGGGATCGCGCACCAGTCGGAAGCAATTTACAAGTTAATGGGTTAGGACGATTCGTTACGCGGCCTCCGCTTTCTGTAGTCTGTTCCTCCTCGTCTCTCCGCCTTTCGCGGGATTCATTTCGCTGTGGAACGGCACACGCCCATCGTCGATTGCTCTCTGCCTTTCTCGACGCAACCCTCTTTGCTACCGAGATGCCACTGTACGATCGCTACCAAAAAAAACTGTCAGTGTACAAACCCTGCAAAATGGGAATGCAAAATAAATTATAAACATAAATTTTACACTGCTGTTTTATGGAAATTAAATTCGGGTAAAAAATTTGTTGAATCTTTAGAGAACTCCTTGGTTCTGTCAATTTAAAATTTTCTGTACAGAAAAATATTAATTTCACAGGAGTGGGTTTTGAGAGGGGAATGCTAATCGTAGTTAAGTATTCCTAGAATTAGTAAAACTATGATTATCTACTTTTGAGGCTGTTTTTATAGAATATTACAGTCAATTTAAAAGTTTCTGTACAGAAAAATATTAATTTTACAGGAAAGGGTATTGAAAGGGGAATGCTAATCGTAGTTAAATATTTCTAGAATTAATAATAATATGATTATCTACTTTTAAGGCTGTTGTTAGAGAATTCTACTGTCAATTTAAAAGTTTCTGTACAGAAAAATATTAATTTTACAGGAGAGGGTTTTGAGAGGGTAATGCTAATCGTAGTTAAATATTTCTAGAATTAATTAGAATATGATTATCTACTTTTAAGGCTGTTGTTAGAAAATTCTACTGTCAATTTAATAGTTTCTGTACAGAAAAATATTAATTTCACAGGAGAGGGTATTGAGAGAGGAACACTAATCGTAGTTAAATATTTCTACAATTCATAAAATTGTTATTTATCTATTTTCGAGGCTGTTGTGTAGGGTCTCCATATTTTGTAGAGGCTCGCAGTTGATTGTTTCAACTTTTTCGAGAAAGGTCGGGTGTAACGAAGTGTTTGAACTACGAAGGTTGTTAGCGGTAATGGCAGGCGGACACCGTTACTCGAAGCGACGCTGCGCGACTTTAGGCGACTCCAGCATCGCTTTTTATTTGTATTTTTTTTCTCTTCCCGTTCCTGTTCGGCTGTGGCTCCGGAGAGCGAGAGAGCTCCGGCTACTTAAGATTCGGCACGCCGAGCCGAGCCGGGCCGAGCCGCGATCAGGCGACCAGTTTTCGACTGTCCGACGAGTCGATCGATCATTCACCGACACAAAGAAACAATTCACCGGCCCGATAAACTACCGTGCCGTACGAGCCACGGACTCGAAATTGATTTAGCTCGCGCTCTCGAGATAATTCGCTTTTCGTACGGTCGATCCACGGACTCGTTTCTCTCGCATAACTTTCTTCACAGAGAAACTTTGTTATTAGAATGGTAGTTTCATCAATAATTAATGTCAACATTTTTAGACCGGCCGGAATCTATAATTATATTTTCGTACCTCTGAGTCGATCTTAATGAAACGACTGATTTGAATAATTAATTACATAATTATGGCTTAAAGGATTTTGTTGCAACTTGCCTGAAGTGTGGTCCACATAGAAACCCATCACACCAATTTTTCTCAGCTTCCAATATTCACATTAAGTGGTTGAAATCAACCTTTATAGTCGAGACTGACACGAACCAATTTTCAATTCGACCCTTAATCACCTGACATTCGGTAATTATTTTCTCAACTATGGCTTGATCGATTTCGATGAAACTTGACAGAGACATAGTCCACACACGACTACGTCACACCAATTTTTCTCAGCCGCCAAGGTCCGCGTTAAAGGGTTGAACTCATCCCTCTTATGCGAGGCAACGTTGCTCGAGGAACCTGGCGAATAATTAATCCAGCGAAGGAAGAGATTTTAGGGGTGCGATTAGGGGTGGGCACGGAGGTTGTTTACCCATTTGCGGCGTCCCTACCGTTATTATTTCCCTCGGACCGCCATCGTGTCGGGGTCTAGGGGTGGCTGGGAGCAATCCCGAGCAATCCCGAGCGTCCTAGCTGCGAGGCATCGGGTTCTGCCTCTCTCGGCTCTCTCCCTGCTCGTCAAAGGGGCTCCTCGGGATCTCCGGAGAAGGATTCGTAGATTCCCCAGGGCAGCTGCGCTCGCTATCATTGGTTGCGATCTCGATCTAGCCCACCCGAGTCCGGGAAACAACCCCTCCACCGTGGCCCCACCAATCCTGTTCTCCTGCAACCCTCTGATGGGGCGAGATCCCCTTCCTGTGGACGCCTGATTCACCCTTGATCCTTGATCCGGTTGAAAAATCGCTTGGGAACACCTAACCGCTCCACAATGTTGACCAAACTAATCTTGCGTTTCCTGGTTCCACAATTAAATTAAACAATATTAATTCTCACGATGCCGACTAGCAAAAATTTGTACATATAGTCTGAAGTTGTATCATGATACGTATCAAGCTCCATAAAGATTTATTAGAAAAAAATCTCAAAGTGCACTTCACAGACCACCCCTCTCAAAATCGAAATTTTATTCACTGGTATTTAAATAATTCTGATTCAAATTAATTAATCGCTCCACAATGTTGATCAAACTAATCTTGCGTTTCCTGGTTGCACAATTAAATTAAACAATATTAATTCTCACGATACCGACTAGCAAAAATTTGTACATATAGTCTGAAGTTGTATCATGATACGTATCAAGTTCCATAAAGATTGGATATTCGGTTTAGTAGAAAAAAAATCTCAAAGTGCACTTCACAGACCACCCCTCTCAGAATCGATATTTTATTCACTGGTATTTAAATAATTCTGATTTAAATTAATTAATCGCTCCACAATGTTGATCAAACTAATCTTGCGTTTCCTGGTTCCACAATTAAATTAAACAATATTAATTCTCACGATACCGACTAGCAAAAATTTGTACATATAGTCTGAAGTTGTATCATGATACGTATCAAGTTCCATAAAGATTGGATATTCGATTTAGTAGAAAAAAAATCTCAAAGTGCACTTCACAAACCACCCCTCTCAGAATCGATATTTTATTCACTGGTATTTAAATAATTCTGATTCAAATTAATTGAATCAGCTGAAGAGACGCGGGTGCAGTGGCACATTCCAGGGGTAGGAAATAGTGCAAACCACCCCCGGGGGTCATCTTCGACCCGTCCCAAAGCGAGCACCCTCATTTCCCGAGCTCTCGCCGCCGACAGTCCCACTAAATTTCCTTATCTCTCGCATTCTCCAGCGGACGGAAGATGCTATCCCAAGTCCGGAGATCCCGAAAGTGGATAAGGGTTGCACAGCATCCCCAATCTACCCCCGAAGACGATCTTCCCGCGCGAAATAGGGTTCGGTCGGTGTGTCTCGACGACCGAAATCCCGACGATTTCCTCGACCGTCTCTCGTCGCGGCCATTACCGAACGAGGGTGGACAGCGAGTGTCGTGGAAAACGTGGAAAGCCCACCCCACGCTCACCGAAATCACCCCTCGTCCTCGAACGGTCGAAGATCCCGGACAGAAAAAAGGTCTCGACGATCTAAAAAGAATCGTCCTGGAACTCCATAAATCTTGGCCACCCTCTGGGGGTGGGGTGTGGGGGTGGCGACCGGTCGGCGGACCGGTCTCGGCCACGAAAAACGCGGTGGCGCGTTCGAATAAATCAAAGTGGCGTGAAAATCAATTGCGAGACACTCGCCTCGCGTGTAGCCTGCTCCCCGGCCCCCGGACGCCCTCTCCTCGCGCCCACCCCTCGTCGGAGTCACCTTGTCAACCCCCTCCGCCCCTTCGCTGAAGTTCCACGCCGTTGAGGAATCGGAGAACAAAGAGAAGGACGGAGACAGGGGCTAACCGGAGCCGCAAGCAAGACACCGGAGCGTTAAGAGCCCCTGGGAGGGGAAATTGTGGAGGGGAAAGTGTGAGGGGTTAAGGGAAGGGGGTGAGGGGTAGCGACGTTAACGCGAGAGCCAGCGCACGCGGGCCCTCCGAAGGAGAAACGCGGGAAGAAAGAGGGAAGGGGGTAGGGTGTAAAGTCAATACGGACGGAAAACCGCGCAGACGCTCGGCGTCGACCAATCCCCGTGGAGGAGGGAACGCATGGCGTCCCGACGCCGTAGACGCGGCGCTCGCGTCGCCTGGTCGCGCGTTTCGGAACTGTTCGCCGATCGGTCGATCGATTTTTCAACGGGGTGTTCCATGGGACGAGCCGGTACATAGGAAATTCTTGTGGGGACATCGACAGGGGTAGTTCCGCGAAACTTCGCGGGGTGGTTTGCACATCTATCTTCCATGTTCAGGATTTTTTTTAGGTCAGTATCTTTCGAATTGTAGGAACTGTAGATAGGAGAAGACGATAGGCTTAGATGATAGTCAGTAAAAGAAAGTGTTCTCTAGAATTATGCATATCTCCGACAATTTCTAACGTTTCGTAATGAAAATATTGTGAGGATTACTCGAAAATATACTTCTTTAGATGCAGCAAGTCTTCTCGCGAAACATTCACGCGTCTACGAGAAAAGAATTCACGAGTATTCGCTTTATAGGGGGTTAGATATTACACCCTTCGAAAAAGGATGTTTTATAGATTGATCCATATCTCGGACAATTTAAAAGATTTCCGAATGAAAAAATTGTGAGAGTTGCTGTAAAATAAACGTTTTCAGATGCCGCAAGATTCATTAGAATACATTGGCGCGTGTTTGAGAAAAAAATTCTCGGAGTCGGGGGGGGGAAGGTTTTACGAAACGTATCGAGGAATGCGGCGTCCCGTAGCGGACGAGTTGGTCAATCCCCGCGACAAACCGGGGCCGCGTTTGATCGGTCGATCGCGAGAAAAGGCCTGGCGGTTTTTTTTATCCGTGCGAGTGACAAGCAAATCGAGACGCGGTGGAACGATCGCTCGAACGGAGAGACAACTATCGACCGGGCAACGGTGCCTAAGCCTGGGTTGCTTAATTGCGCCGGGGACTCGGGGCCTGTATATATCGCGCGCGCGCGCGCGCTCTCCTTTTCGCTTTTTGTCTCCGGTTGTTAATGGCACTCTCGGCTGGTTCCCCGTTCGGCCCATTATTATTAGCTTCGATAGCGTCACGGTTCGCGGAAGGGGTCGCTGCACTTTTCCCCGGTGAACGTATTATTTCGTCGAGTATACTTTCGCGCCGTGCACCTGAGAGTCCTTGAGCCGCGATAGCCAGCTTCGAGAACTGTCTCAAAGTTTTCGGACGGTGTCAATGGGGCCCCCATGGGGTCCCATAACTCCGCCGTAGCCACCACAGTCCGAACAGTTGCTGGCCACCACGAGAATCGAGCGTGAGATTGCTCGATTAACTGCCCGAGTGGAAAGCTACAGGATACAATACTATTTCTATTCTTGCTTTCGGAATTTTCTTCTGTTGAACGAAATGGTGCAGTTTTATAAAATTTGACAGAGGTGTTTGGACATGTTAAAGCAACAATCCTGATTTTTTTTCTAAGTCTCTATTAATAGAATCGAGAGAAGACTATTTATCCTAGAAGGATGCTCCGACTCCTTGAGGTACAGTGATTGAAATTTTGATGCTATTATAGGAGCTTTATTTAAATAGATGTTTTTCGTTTCACGGTATGTTACAATCTGAATACAAATGTTTAATACAAACGAACGTCAATCGTTAATAACAAATCGATCGTCGGCTCGCAACGACGACCAGCAGCAGACGATCAGCTGGTCACCGACGATCGATCGGCACCAACACATATAAATATTAAAATCTATCTAATACCTACACTATCTTGGTAAAAAAATTCATGTACATAGTCTAGGGGTGTGTTTCTATATCTGTCAAATTTTACAACGATATTTTTCTCGGTTCGGTGGAAAAGAAAATCACAAAGTTGTTACCGTGAAAAGCAACTCTGGGAAATCGATCGGATGCATTGTTTAGGGTGCATATTCGAATGAATTATGGAAGCAACGTACAATGCTCGGTCTGGGGGTGTGTACTAGGCGTAACAATGGAGGTCGATGTATTTTTTTAAGGAAGATTCGATCGGATTCGTTGAGAATCGACCGAGACACAGCGTTCCGAAGTTGCGAGTATTTTTGTGACGGTGGTTAGCAGAGAATGTTTCCGCTGTAAATGGTGGAAAACGGGGGGTGTGTGCGGGGGTGGCGGCGATTGCACCCCCAGGAGCGGAGCCAGAGGGTGAGCGACAAGTAATGGCCGCCACCGTCGACGCCGCGCTCGTTATTTATCGCCTCTGTCGCGGTGCACACGCGAGCGTGGGCGCAGTGGCAATTTCCAGCGATAAGCGAGCGCGTGCTCGCTCGCTCGCTCGCTCTGCTCGCTAGACAGTCTCGGCGATTAGTCGCGCGACTGGATAAACGGCGCGCGACCGACGCTTTAAACTTGGACGTCAGAGTCCGATTAAACGATGTCCGACGACGCTTCCGTGACCTGTTCGTCTTCAGCGACGGAGGAACACCGTCGCAACAATCTACTCCTCGATCTTCGATAATTACAACAAAAAGTTATACCTACCGTTGCCCGCAACCGTTCCGAAACTTTATCGGTACGTTCACCGATGCGTTCGGAATGCACGGTAATGTTTTCATGTAAAAATATTCACTCGTTTCGGAGTTATGCTCGAGAAAGTGACGACGGCTTTCTATTTTCGAAGAAAGCGCTTAGTGGAAATTCAAACGACTCCACGGAGCCGAAAAGATTTTTTTCGCCAGAAAAATCAACAGGAATTTAAAGATCGAAGCCTTCTCTTTGAAACGAGTGATTGACAATTGGTGTGCGAGTTTTTCTTACCGTTTCGTGACACTTTGAACAAGCCTGGTTCCAAATCTCGAGTATTAAAAATATTGAATGTTATAACTCGGACAAAAAATGTCGCAGGGAGATCTACCTTAGCCCATTTTGAAGCATTAAATCTGCAATTTTGGACCTCTAAAGTTATTCTTTGGTACGATTTTTTTACTGCGAAAGACATGCGATAGAGTGAGAATAGTCGTTTTTCGACAGTATCTCGGATTCGAATATTTGCGCAGGATTGAAAAAATTTGTTTCCCAACTAGGACTACAATGGTTGCGTAGATTGAAGCTTTCTCGTTCTAACAACTGTTTGAAATTCAAAGTGCGATTTTTTCTCGCGATTTTACAGCGCTTTGTAACCGTGCATGATATCTCGCTCTTCTCGGAACGATTCTAGTTGTATTTGCATTTTTTCTCGAACCGCTGAGAGTTCTGCTATCTCGCAGCTATGCGCAAAAGTTGTAGATGAAAAATTGTAGTTTTTCATGTCCAGTGGAGCAGAACTTGGGGTGCACGCCGGTGGAGTAGGGAGGAACGGAAGACGGTGTTAATTTATACCTCGCCGCGGCGAGATAAAACCTCGCCGAGAAACAGATTGACCGTCTTAATGAGGCTATACTCGGATTCATATTCGCCGTAAACGCCTTTTATCGGCTATAATTTATATCGGTAGAGTGCGGGCTCGCGCGCTTATCGGTACACGTGTTTACCGGGAAACTGGTATGCGCCTTACATTCTGCGCGGCCGATGTCGTTTATTTCGCGCGCGGAGTTTCCGAGACGTTTTAACGACGGGAACGGTAAGTGTATCTTGTCGGTAATGCCCGTGGCTGTCGCGGGAAATTGCTATTGCACGCTCGCCTCCATAAACAATCCCATAGACAATCGGGGAATCGCGACGATGACGATTACGTTGCCTCATATTATTTCATATGTTCCGTTTTACACCGCCTCCCGCGTTACAACAAATGAAGCAACTAGCGTAACAGCTCCGCGGAAAGATAGATGAAGGTTCGAGTGAACTATGCTCTCGATACAAGAATAAATAGGATCTGAAAAATTCTTTTCTGTTATAGTTCTGGATAAAAAATTACTACGCTCAGAATTTTCAGAGTTTCCGGCTGAAAAATGAGACTCTATTAGCGAAGTAGTTGAAGAATATTATGCAAAGAATCTCGTGTCGATATCTCTTTTTTCCGCTCGATAAAAATTCGCAAGGTTGATCATAGGGGTATTAGGACACAAGCGAATTATAATGATTTCTGCTACTATAATTCAAAATTTTTTCATTCGGAAAAAAAAATATTCTGTTAGCGAAGTAATTGAAGAATATTATTCAACAAATCCCGTGTCGATATCTCTTTTTTCCACTCGATAATAATTCGCAAAGTTGATCACAGAAGTATTAGGACACAAGCGAATTATAATGATTTCTGCTACTATAATTCTGAATTTGTTCATTCGTATAAAATATATTCTGTTAGCGAAGAAGTTGAAGAATATTATGCATAGAATCCCGTGTCAATATCTCTTTTTTTCCGCTCGATAAAAATTCGCAAAGTTGATCACAAGGGGTATTAGGACACAAGCGAATTATAGTAATTTCTGCTACTAGAATTCTGAATATTTGCATTCGGAAAAAATATATTCTGTTAGCGAAGTAATTGAAGAATATTATGCAAAGAATCCCGTGTCAATATCTCTTTTTTTCCGCTCGATAAAAATTCGCAAAGTTGATCACAGGGATATTAAGACACAAGCGAATTATAGTAATTTCTGCTACTAGAATTCTGAACTTTTTCATTCGGATAAAATATATTCTGTTAGCGAAGTAATTGAAGAATATTATGCAAAGAATTCCCGCATCGATATCTGTTCTCTTTCCGTGTGAGAAAGATTCGTGAAGATGACCAGGTAGGGGTGTTTAGCAAGCTATAGTTTTGGGTATAGTGTGTGCTCGCGCTTATAGCGGGCGTCTTCGCACGGTGCGGCGACTCTGCGGCGTTTCCTGGCCCTCGCAACGCGCCTCGAACAATTATAATTGTTAATGGAAGGAAAAGAAAATGTTCCGTCGTCCTTGATTCCCGCCTTGGGCGAAAAAAACGCGCGATAATTACGTATTCGCGATCGCGACTCGAACGAACGGAGCGGAGAAGGAAAGAGAGCCTGGCGAGTCGCGAGGACGAAAGGAGAGACCCGGTCAACGTGTACCGTACGCTCTCGGGCCGCGCAGCAACAATAGAGACAACATAATGACGCTATAAATAAATAATAATGCCACGGTCTAAGCGCGGTAGAAAGGCTCTTTGTTGCAGGCTCTCGCTGTACATACGGCGAGGCTAGCGAGCTAGCCCACTTGCCTAGCGCGTTTATTATTCCGCCGAAGCACGGCCACGCTCTGCCGACTCTCGATCTTTGGAAACTCCGATCTCTGGATCGCGCTGGATCGTTCCGTACCTGCTCCGAGCCTCCTCTCCCCTCTGCCACCGAGAAAAATCATCCGGAGCCTGATTAGAGAAAATCAGAAACGAAACTGTTCCGCGCATCGCCATGAAACTTTGTGGACTTGTTTATCATGGTTCTGAGAAGCTGCAGGAATTTTTTCAAGTAAATGTAAGCGGTACTTTTCAAGTTATAAACAGTAATCTACAGATAGTTTTATTGTTTGAATCCAATTCGGTTTTGCAAGTTTCAACGTGTACACTGAGCTTGAAGAACGTTTCATCGACAATTTAACTAAGGTACATTTAAAAGATTGACGTTTCCGCTTTCGAACAAGATCAAAAAATCAATCTACGATTTTTTGTTACCGTTTTATCGCGGTTTGAATGAATCATGAGCGGGCAGCATTTGAATAACTCGCCGGACAACAAATCTCCATTGTTTATGAATATTTAAATGATCGTAACTCCGAGAACAAAAATCGCACGAGAATCAATCTTGTCTCGTTTCAAAGCTAAAAATCTACGCTTTCAGATCCTCCAAGTTATTTTTATTGAAAAAAATTTTTACTTAAATTACATACGGAAATGTGACAATGGTCAGTTTCGTATCAACGTTTAGATTGAAATGTCTCTGTAAGGGTGAACACATTTTTTCGAGCACTGAAACCAACGCGATCTTGAAGAATGAAGTCTCCTCTTTCAAACGACTGCTTGAAATCCGCCGTACGACTTTTTGTTCCCGTTTTATCGCCGGTTAAGCGATCCCCGAACACGTCTACCGAGAAGATACACAGCCTAAAGGATAAATAACGAAAAAAAAAAGATCGTGTACAACTTGAACGATAATCGAGAGGGGAGGGGGGTTGGAGGGGGGCCGAAATGGCGGCGGAATTTAATATAATTAACCGGGCGAGCGTGACAAGCCAAGACGGATTGTCGCGAGCCGCGTCGGATGACAGCGGTTGAATAATTACCGCGACTAATCTCGTGATCGTTGACCGAACAAATAACACAGGCCTGAGTGTGCTTAATGCGTTCCGAAAGGCGGGGGCAGTAGCTGAGGGGACGGGGGGCACGGCGGAGTTGATGAACGAGCGACGCGTGGAAACGCCGCGGATCGTGTTTTCCGGATGGAAAAGCTGCAAGAAAACACCTAGAGGACGGCTTTTTGTTCCCCTCGAGACAGGACCATTAGAAATTTAAATAGACCGCGCGCCACGTCGAATTACGTAAAGTCGTCGAGTTGACAACACCTACGATGCGGTCTCTCCCGATGGCCGACGGCGGCCATTTCTGGTCACGATTTTCTCGTTTCCTTACATTTCTTTCCAAACATCTGGTAAACGGAAAAATACGTAGCATATCAATTTACTGATTTGTTAAATTATTCTGTTAATGTTACAATTGGTTTTATACAGAGCACTCATTTTTGTAGAAGGATAAAACCCTTATCAGTTATACATACAGTAGAGTCTATGAGTTTTTGTAGACGTAGATAAGCTAAATGGTAATATTCCGGTTAAGTGAGCTCGGTTGGGGTACCGAGAAAATTATTTCAATTATTTGGATACGTTTTCTGGGTCTGATCCAAGACTCCAATCTTCAAACCATACAAAATATAATGTCTCGTCAACCCTGAGAAGTTCTGGATGAGTTTTATCATCCAAGATCAGAATTTGGAACACAATAATTCCTAAACTTCAACCTCCACACCATACAAAATATAATGCCTCATCAACCCTGAGAAATTCTGGATGAGTTTCATCATCCAAGATCAGAATTTGGAGCACAATAATTCCTAAACTTCAACCTCCACACTATACAAAATACAATACTTCATCAACCCTGAGAAATTCTGGATGAGTTTTATCATCCAAGATCAGAATTTGGAACACAATAACTCCTAAACTTCAACCTCCACACCATACAAAATATAATGCCTCATCAATCCTGAGAAATTCTGGATGAGTTTCATCATCCAAGATCAGAATTTGGAACACAATAATTCCTAAACTTCAACCTCCATACCATACAAAATATAATACTTCATCAACCCTGAAAAATTCTGGATGCTGTTCACCACCCAAGAACAGATTTCGAAGCACGACAATTCTGCATTCGGGATAATAATTCCTATTGGCTGAAAGATTAAATTGGGGGATGTCTTCTCGTCCAATAAAATCAGCCTCGAAACATCCAGAGAAACATGGGCCCTGTCCAAGAAAATAGTCTTCAAGTCCCATTCAGTGTCCAACCGGATTGTCGAGAATCCTGCTTCCAGGATCGGTTACGAGCGGTTTGTCGCGGCACGAACGGGCCCCGAATAGTTTCGTATAGGGCCCCGGCGCAGCTACAAGAGGGGGGGGGGGGAGTGGAGGGGCTAGTATGTTCTGTAATTCGAGTCGTCGCGACGGTCGCGGGCAAGTGGTTAAAAGGCGCGCGAGCGCATGTAAACCCGGTGTACACACAGGTTAAATATATCGCGAGTTTGTGTCGTGGCTCTAAGCTGGCGCGGCATAGCGAGTAAGTATCGTATCGTGGCGTGGCTCTCTCGAAGCGAGTTGTGCAATCGGTCTGCGTACGCGCGTCAGACAATATAGAACGAACGCGCGCGCTCGGCTGCTGTGCCGTGAGCCGACAACGGCGAGCAGGATTGAATATCCTGTTCGGGCTTATTAGGGCAAGGTGGCCAGCCTTGCCGGCTGCCTCGATACCGGTATCCGCGATAGCGTTACAAGCGGACGAGGGCAGCGACGTCAACGCTGCGTCCTGTCGCCTCAAACTCTCAGTCCAACGTCTCTGCTACTGCGAACTTAGGTGACAACGGTCTCTGGGCTCCTTCGGAGCTGATACCACGTCTCCGAGCCCTGGAAGCTAGATTACAGATCAGAACATTCATGTAAAAATAGAATTACTGTTGGAGGAACAGTTAATGAATGTGATTCAAGAAGTCGCAGGTCGATATCTGGTCTCTCTCCACCAGTATAAAATTCGAAAGTACGATCATAGCGAACCACGAGTAAAGTTCTTGGTTTTCCTATATAAAAAAATGTTCTTTGTCAGTGGGAGAGTCGATGAATATCGTGAAAAAAGTCGCAGGTTGATATCTGTCCTGTTTCTATTCGAAAAAAATTCGCAAAGCGAGCGTGGAGAACCGAGAGAGACAGAGTCTCGAGTGTAACGGCCACCACGAGTAAAATTCTTGGATTTTCTAATAAAAAAATATATCCTGTAAGGGGAATGGTCGGCGAATGTGATTCAAGAAGTCGCAGGTCGATATCTGGTCTCTCTCCACCAGTATAAAATTCGAAAGTACGATCATAGGGAACCTCGAGTAAAGTTCTTGGATTTCCTATATAAAAAAAATGTTCTTTGTCAGTGGGAGAGTCGATGAATATCGTGGAAAAAGTCGTAGGGCGATATCTGTCCTGTTTCTATTCGAAAAAAATTCGCAAAGCGAGCGTGGAGAACCGAGAGAGAGAGAGAGAGACTCTCGAGTGTAACGGCCACCACGAGTAAAATTCTTGGATTTTCTATATAAAAAAATATATCCTGTAAGGGGAACGGTCGGCGAATATGATTCAAAAATTCGCAGGTCGATATCTGGCCAGTTTCCATACGAAAAAAATTCGCAAAGGCAAGCATGGGCAATTAAGAGAGAGTCTCGAGTGCAACGACCACCACGAGTAAAATTCTTTGATTTTCTATATAAAAAAAAATATTTTCTGTAAGGGAAACAGTCGACGAATGGCATGCAAGAAGTCGCAGGTCGATATCTGGTCTCTCTCCACCAGTAAAAAATTCGAAAGTACGATCATAGCGAACCACGAGTAAAGTTCTTGGATTTCCTATATAAAAAAAATGTTCTTTGTCAGTGGGAGAGTCGATGAATATCGTGAAAATAGTCGCAGGTCGATATCTGTCCTGTTTCTATTCGAAAAAAATTTGCAAAGCGAGCGTGGCGAACCGAGAGAGAGAGAGAGTCTCGAGTGTAACGGTCACCACGAGTAAAATTCTTGGATTTTCTATATAAAAAAAAATATTTTCTGTAAGGGAAACAGTCGACGAATGGCATGCCAGAAGTTGCAGGTCGATATCTGTTCTGTTTCCGTTCGAAAGAAATTCGCAAAGACGAGCATGGGTATGATCGATCGGGCGAAAATGGCCGGTCGAATCGATGATTGCGTGGAAATGTGTGACACCTAGGTGTCCTGGCAAGAGCACCGCTGCGAAACGACTGAAATGCCAGTGAGCCAGCCAGGCAGCTACACACCTGGATAGCAGCAGCAGCACTCGTCCGCGGCTCGGCTACGTGTCTGGCGCACACGAACGCGCACGTGCACGAACAAGGACGCGCGTGCACGCCACGAGACGAGGAAAGAGACAGCGGAGGAGCGTGTACGCGTCGGCGGTCGCGAAGTTTTGTCCAGTGACGTAATTAATGCACTGGCTAGGCCGACTTTCTCGCGAGCCTAACCCAGCCAGGCCGAAGCCGAATTCTAAGCTCGGAGAGCGTGCGCCTCGGCGCGGGAACCATATAATCGCCTCGAGTTTTCCTGAATCCTCCAGCGAGAAGTTAATAAATAAATCCAAGCACGGCTTGGTTTAATATGCGCCGATAACCACTGTACAGGCGAAACCGATTAACCGCCGATCGAAAGTAATGCTCGGGCAAGATCATTTTTCCTCGGACCGGGCTCCGGCAAAAAACCGTTCTAATTGGATCCGGCAATTTGTCACGATCGACGGCCACCGGGAAATCATCGCGGCCGCGCCGCGATTTTCAATTACGCTTTGGGTGATCCCGTCCGTCCCGCTGCGAGCCAGTCCGGCTTGTAATGGCCGCTAACGACGCCGCAATCTACGCCGGCTACGTCGATCCAACGCCGGTCTGATCATCGATCGCGATCGATTTCTGATTTTCACCGTCGAACTGTCTGATAAACCTTTACACCACAATTCCTTCCTGTGCACGTGCCGTTCTCAAACTTTGCGGACCTCTTCGTCCACGTTCTGTGAATGCATCATCATTTTTTTGAGCCATACCATTCGTTAGAATCGAAGTTACAGAATCGATCTTCTAACTTAACACTAGAACTACCGGACAAGTCAAAATGACTCGAATTTTTTTCGATTAGAAATACTGAAAGTATAAATATGTTTTTTTGAGAAATATTTTTAGTAAACTTCTCTATTGAAGTACATATTTAAATATCCCCTGTACGGAATTAAGTAAATGTCATATTGTCATTATTAGAAGGCAATTTATACCAACTGCGTTTAGTGCTCGGTAGTTCTAGTGTTAAATTGAAGTTCTTCCAACTGCCCTGGAGATCTTAAAAATTTTGTTTGGGAACTTGTACTACCGGGGATTTAAATTTTCTTCTTTCCAACGAATCTTCAAAATTCGACTACGATTTCTCTTCATCGTTCCACGACGCTTTAAACAGACCTTATTATTTTTATTGACTCAGTTCAATTTCAGACAAATGCAAACTTTTCTGCAGAGCCTAAAACATTCCTTCTGGGACTCTAACCAACGTGGAGTTTGAGATTGAAGTCTCCCTTTTGATATGAGATCTAAAAATTGGTTTCACGATTTTTTTTCCTGATTTCTATCAAGGTTCAAAGACGAGCACGCCTCGCAGCTGTTTTCGCGGTGCTCGCATCGCAGTTGTTGATGGGTCTGGAGAGTTTGTTTTCGCACGGCTCACCCGTTAGATGGAATACGCCCCGGACGAAAGTACACGGTGCCGAGTGTGGGTGTGTGTAAGAGGTCCAGCCTTGCCTCGGACGGAGGCTGGGTGTGGCCGTGACTAAAAGTTCACTAGAGCACACTTAACACACTTAACAAGCGGTTTCTCCGCGGATAGGATAGTATTGGCGAGCGATCCTGGCCGATACGCAGCCACCGTCGCGAATTCGAGGTCCTTGGAATCCTCTTGTTCCATGCCTGCCATTACAGCCAGCTTCCGAAGGTATTCAACAAGCACGACACACTATAAAATCATTTTTACCTGTTCGAAGAATTTTCGGAATTTTATCTCTCCCATCTATACGAAATTAACCTTTTGCACTCGGAGGTATTTTATCACGGACATTAAACATTTTTTTTTTTTTTTATTTGAGCCACTGAAACCTATTTTAGGTTTATTTCGGCTTTTACAATTGTACAATAGATTTACATTTTTAGTACATATATAGTTTTAGTAGACGCTAGATATGGAGTTTACAATCATTTAGGAACTAATAGATGAATTCGCAGGCTTTAACATTTGGTTTGACAAAGAATATGTCTGCTTTTAGTGGGGGGAAGAACTTGATTTTACGTAAATTGCTCATTAGTTTGGTTCTTTGGGAGTCGTATAGTTACATTAAACATTTCTTCCAACCTAGAATAATTTTATTTGATTTCATTTAAATATAAATATCATAGAATTCCATTCTATATGATTTTTCTCATTTTATGGATATGAAATTTATACATATAATATCTCGTACGATATTGAAATATTTAATAATTGCTTAGACCGAACGTATTTAATAATGTAAAGAATATTTTGAATAATGGTACAGAAATTTTTTGTGGTGACTTTGAATCACCAACTCGAGTGCTAAGGGTTAATTTGGAGATTTTACCTCAATCTCGGAATTAATGAGTAGATTCTTCGACATTGAAAAGGTTTAACGAGAAACCAGAAAATCGATGGCAAATTCGATCGAAGTTTAATCGACTGGGTCGCGCAGTCTCGGCCGTCCGGACTCGGTTTTTGCCCGAGGAAAATTAATATCTCGTCCCAGTTGAGCGCGCGGCATTTGCATATCGAGCACGCGGCCCGCCCGGTGGAATGTCGATTCTCTGTCGACGATGTGATCGCGACACCTTGGATCCTCGCGATCTTCCAAACTCTTCTCGCAGAATCATCTGAAAATGTTCCTGGAACTTCTTCGTTCGCTTATTTGGGCGAGAAAGGCAACCCTCGAACTGGGGGATGAAACACGAAAAAATTAGAAAATTCTTCAAATTCACAAAAATTATTCAATCCATCGTTGGAAACCTTCAAAAGCTTGCTATAATGACAGGCAAACAGATGTACAAAATTATTCAACAAATCCTTCCGAATTCGCACCATCGCAATGAAGTCATACAAATATGTTAATTATTAATCTTCTGATCGGTTGGGTCAAAATCAGTAAGCAAATCTGATGTACAAAATTATTTAACAAATTATACTGAAACTGCACCATCGCAATGAAGACTTACAAATATGTTAATATATATTTTCTGATCGGTTGGATCAAATTCAGCAAACAAATCATATGTACAAAATTATTTAACAAATTCTCCTGAATTTGCACCATCGCAATGAAGTCTTACAAATATGTTAATATTTATTTACTAATTGGCTGGATCAAAATCAGCAAGCAAATCTGATGTACAAAATAATTTAACAAATTCTCCTGAAACTGCACCATCGCAACGAAGTCTTACAAATACGTTAATATTTATTTACTAATTGGCTGGATCAAATTCAGCAAACAATTCCTTCCAAATATATTAATTATTAATTATCCGTTCATCTGGATAAAAATAAGCGAACTCACGCGAGCGTGACACCGGCCGTCGAGCCAATGTGAAACCGAGTGATAAGATCCTGAAAAAATCGTTCCCGATCGGATAGATCCCCTTGATATTGATCTCTCGCTGCATTAACGACATCATTAGCCATTCAGAATGATGTAGATCATCGTAAAGAGTGGAGGTGGTGGGGGGTAGGCAGGCAGTTAGCTGGTCGATCGAGGATTTATTCGCTCCGGACGCGGCTCGTTAATTACAAAATTACAGAAATCAGTTAAGTCAATGGAATCGCGTAACATAGTGTTTGAGGCGGTGAACGACGACGGGCGACGGCGATGATTATGATGATGATGATGCCATTAAAGTGGCATCGACGTGCTCGCGCACGCACCGGGGAGACCACACATGCACGCACACACAGCCACACAGAAAGAGAGAGAGAGGCAGAACCGTGTTCGGTATACGCGTGTCCTAGCGTGTCCACGCTCGCGATCATGCTGCCACGCTAATCGCGTCGTGGCATCTCGTCCTACGGTGTATTATCTAACCAAGGATTACGGCTGGCAGTCGCAATTATCCTGCGTTCTATCGCCTCGTGCCTATAATTCGCGACGTTTCAACGACTTCGACGCTGCCGATCGTTAGCCCCGAGTTTTTCCGCGAAAACGCGCGGCTGAAATCGCTAATCGAGCCTTCTGCCATAACCCGCCATGTGCTGGATCATGCTCGTTTCGCTCGTGGTCCTTTCCGTCTCGTTATTACCCGAACCATCGCAAAAATTGTCGAGCAATTTCACAGAAACTGTTTCAACGCTTCATATCCCAATATTTTTGAAACCTGTGAATTCAGAGTACTCGAACACCGTTAAAAAAATCGTACAAGTATGAGCTTCAGCTCATTTTTAAGCACAAAGTCTCTGCTTCAACAGCCCGTAAAAAGTTCTCGCATGACAAATGTTTACACGACAGTTACAGCTGAAAAACTGCAGGCATCGAATCTCTGAAAATGTACGATTTTCATAAAACCTGGAAAATTCAAATATGTTTGACGCACGATTCTTTTACGCGTTCTATCGCTGCAGAAAGTCGAAGGTTTCGGTGCTGAATTGTTACGGGTCTCGACACCCCCTCGCGGTCGCCGTTTTGTTTCCTTTGCAATGTAGAATAGGTCAAGACGAGGACAATGATCCACGGGGGATTTCACTTTGTAATTGTTACGCGTCAGCGCGCGATCTCGATATTCTAATTCCGACGCGTTCGAACGGTGTCTATTCAAATTTCCCGCCTTAATTTAAAGCGCTGCGCGACCGCGATGGCGCGGCTCTGGCGAATACAAAATGGCTTCGTGGGGGACGACGGTACGCCATATTCGCAATAGATCCGGTTAGAAATTGTCGATAATATTTCTGCGACGGATATAAATCAATTTCGACCAGGAACAATTATATATACAATAACATATCGAGTAATTTCCAGGAAGAAATTTGCGATGTTAGATTCTGCGAGTTGCTATTGGTCGAAGGCTGCTGCCGTATGCAAATCTTTCCTGGGAATCCATTGTCTAGGAATCGGCATAGCGAACTATTCATTTCACAGTCAACGAGGATGCAAATCTGTCGATGTATTCGTGTCAGAAAAAAATGAAATGGATTCTGGAGGATCTTCGAAATGTTGTTGAGAGTCTCGGAGGGTCCGCGAACTCGAAAAAAAAAAATTGTTAAATGATCAGTGATTTATTTAGCGGATCCACGGGGGCGCTGCGCGTGGAAAGTATGGCTGGTTGAGGGGTCAAGGTCAAAGCAAGCTGCGCGTGTAGCGAAAGGTTAATAAGATTCAGAAGGGACAAGAGGATTTTCGCATGATACCCGCGGATCGTTCGAATATTCGCTAGGCATTCGGTTGCGCAAGCTCCACCTGCTCCTCGAGGGGAAAAGATCAAGGTGGAGGGAAGGTGGAAGCCTGAGCAAGCAAGCAAGCAAGCAACCACGGTGGACTGGGGAATACGTGGAAACACATCCGCGTGTGTCTGTGTCCGTGTCTCTCGAAGTTTGCTATTGAAAGATCGAGTCGCCGGAGATTTATGTCGTGCCGGGACCGTTTACTTGTAACGCCTTGAATCCGCGATAGCTATACGGAGAACCAAGTCGGAGTCCTTAGCTGGCGAGAAAATCACTGGCAAGCTGCAGATCCTTGTCGTCCGAGGAAAATCCTTGCCATTGTCTGAACAATCCTCTAGAAATCAGCTAGGCCCGTCACTGGTTCTACATCAGTTGGAGCACTGCAATCATCAAAGATAGGTCTGTAAAAACTTAGATGGTTCTCTAAATTGAGGCGATCCTCTAATCCAAGGACTCAAACATTCAATAATCAAGTTCTTTATAATCCCAAATTAAAAATACCATCTAATTGTGCATTGAAATCATCAAAGATTGGTCTCGAAGAAACGAGATAGTTTCCTAAACTGGGCAATCCCCTAATCCAAGGACTCAAACACTCAAACACCCAATAATCTAGTTGTTTATAATCCCAAATTAAAAATACCATCTAATTGTGCAATGAAATCATCAATGATTGGTCTCGAAGAAACGAGATAGTTCCCTAACCTGGACAATCCCCTACTCCAAGGACTCAAACATCCAATATCCTAACTCCCCATATTCCCAAAATGATAATTCTAGCTTCTAAATCAAATCGGTGCACACAAGTCCTCAAAACTAGGTCTCTAACGATCTAGATAGTCTCCTAAACAAAGGCAATCTCCTAATACCAAGGACTCAAACATCTAATACCCTAGCTCCCCATATCTCAAAATGATAATTCCAGCTTCTAAATCAAATTGGTTCACACAAGTCCTCAAAACTAGGTCTCTAACAATCTAGATAGATCTCCTAAACAGAGGCAATCTCCTAATCCAAGGACCCAAACATCCAATATCCTAACTCCCCATATTCCCAAAGTGATAATTCCAGCTTCTAAATCAAATCGGTGCACAAAAGTCCTCAAAACTAGGTCTCTAACAATCTAGATAGTCTCTTAAACAGAGGCAATCTCCTAATTCAAGGACTCAAACATCTAATATCCTAGCTCCCCATATTCCCAAAATGATAATTCTAGCTTCTAAATCAAATCGGTACACAAAAGTCCTCAAAACTAGGTCTCTAACAATCTAGATAGTCTCTTAAACAGAGGCAATCTCCTAATCCAAGGACTCAAACACTCAATATCCTAGCTCCCCATATTCCCAAAATGATAATTCCAGCTTCTAAATCAAATCGGTGCACAGAAGTCCTCAAAACTAGGTCTCTAACAATCTAGATAGATCTCCTAAACAGAGGCAATCTCCTAATTCAAGGACCCAAACATCCAATATCCTAGCTCCCCATATTCCCAAAGTGATAATTCCAGCTTCTACATCAAATCGGTGCACAGAAGTCCTCAAAACTAGGTCTCTAACAATCTAGATAGATCTCCTAAACAGAGGCAATCTCCTAATCCAAAGACCCCAACATCCAATATCCTAGCTCCCCATATTCCCAAAATGATAAATCCAGCTTCTAAATCAAATCGGTGCACAGAAGTCCTCAAAACTAGGTCTCTAACAATCTAGATAGATCTCCTAAACAGAGGCAATCTCCTAATCCAAGGACTCAAACATCCAAATATCCTAGCTCCCCATATTCCCAAAATGGAAATACCATAATTGTTACATTGCTGAGACCGGAGATACAAGATGGAAAAGTTCAGGAACTAGCTAAAGTAGCGAGCCGAGCGAGTTGTAAGAGGAAGACAAGGAGGATCAGCTTCTGGGTGCTGGCTGCGAAGCCCGAGGCGACCGGTTCGAGTCGTAAATCGAGTTTCGAGAGGTGAATCGCAGCCGCGAGACGCACTCGCGTGCTTTATGCATTGTGCGAGCGCACGGGGGCCATCCGCCCTCCATAATTCACCTCGCGTCCCTTCCAGATCGAGGTTGCTACAGCGCTCGCTACACCACGCTCTATAGTCTGCTTTTCCTCGAATCGGTGACCTGGCTCGCGCTCGCGATCACTGCTAATGATCTACGGTCACCTCTCCGATAAAAAAAAACGAAACGATCCGACACCGTTGTTTAAAAACCTGTAGCACACTGTCCGATCTTATTGCTACATTTACAAATAGAAAGCTGTATGTTTGCAATTATCAGACTAACGATTTTTGCATTTATGGGAAAATCGGTTGGCTGCTTTTTTACTCGGTGAACAGATTGCAATAATTAGAAGATTACCCGGAGGATTAACATTATTAAACAAAAAAGAAGGAAGACTGTTCTGCTGCTTGGCTGGAAGGTTTTCTGCAATTTAAACAGAAAATTTTGCATAAATATCCACAGTCTAGTAACCATTTAATTGCAGCGCTGTGCACAACAGAAGCTCGAAATCATTTTTTCTTGAACAGCAAAGTGGAAAAGCAATAAACGTCGATGCTCGCGTTACAGGATCGTTGTAAAATTTGTGTACAATTAGATCGCGGTTGCAATTAGACGCAATTACGGCGGCGGGGCTCGTTATTTCATCGTCGGCCCGACGACGGTGGCTGATTCCCGTTCCCGAATGAAAATTAATTTCAGGTTTAGCTGTGCGAGAGCTCTCTCTCTCTCATTTTTTTCTCGCAGCTCTTAATGCCTCGGTTCCGCGTACGCGTAGAAAAGTGGATGCGTTTTCGACGCATCCTGGTGTAACTGTGGCATTGTAGTAATCCGCTCGATTGTGCCGGCCGCTTCCTGCCGGCGTGTAATAATTAACGAACCGGCCGGGGCCGGCAGCTTTATGTTTGTTTAGGCAGGTGAAACGGGGGCTCGCGCGAACTCTCTCGCCCGCGGGAAAAACTCGAATGAAAACCATAACGAGAACGTGTCACCTGGCTGCGCGCGGAACACAGGAATCCCGGCTTTCCATTGTCCGCTTTGTTCACGATTTTTAGTTAGACACTGATTTCAAACGCCTCCGCTTCATTTTTCCGTCGCTACGCAGAACTGTCACTTTTGGCAATTTTTTTCTAGAGAAATCGACGAGGTAATCGAAAATGTGTTCTCAGTTGTATGTTGCACGTATCTTGATCTACACACACATATTTTTTTTTTATTCGGATTCGATACAAAATGACGGAACTGGAGTAGTCTTAGCAGCTACTGAATAGGGGTTGTATCACGTCCGTCCTGGAAAATGGACTTTCAAAAATTTTTTCTTTGAGAAAACAACGATTCTATGAAATTTTTATTATTGCTAGCTTATCGTATCTTCCTTCAGGTAAATAGTCATATTTTGTTCACTTCATCTTACCATTAGCCTCCACTAAATTCGTTATTACTAGACTCCGGACGTTTATGCTAAATAAAAAGTTTGTGTATTCATTTCAAGACGCAGTAGCTATATAATAATCTACGTTCTTTATTAATAATAATTTTAATGTGGTGAAAATAATAATATTCGTAAAGTCTTAATATTTTCACTGTTTTATATTGCACTTGGTCATTTTTGTTATAAGTGCATAAAATTCGGAGTCTAGTTATAATTTTTGTATAAATCATTGAATGTATTTCAAATTTTACTAATATGATCTCTAATTATCCCTCCACCGATACACATAATACTTCTTCGGTATATTCTAGTGTATTTGATACGTCTTGAAAGTGTAAGAAATATTTACAAAAGTTATTATGGAAGCAACATTGTGGTGCTTGGTAGCGACGGAAAGGCAGCGCAACAGCGATCACTATGTCGGTCGCGGGAACACGGTGAACCCCCGAGTTTACCGGAGCGTGTAGCAGAAGAAGCAGGGTTATCGAGGCGGACGGGACACGCAAAAGGAACAGAACCGCGAACGAGCTTCCGAACCGATCGCAATTAGCAGGTAGACCGTTCTGTTCTGCAACGAGAATTCCTCCGGACGGCAACTAATTACCGGTTGCTTTATTTCGTCGGTTCGACGCGTCCCGTTATCCCCCGACGTATCACACTGCCCACGAGGATAGAGCCAACAAACGATTTTCTCATCCTCGACGTTTAGCTACCTTCCATTTATCAAACTTGTTATCGCCGAACTGCCGTTGCCATTCTAAAAATCGCTAGGAAATAGATCGTTTCTAAGAAGTACATATTTGTGAATTTCTCTGGACAAACAAACAACTTAATGCAAAATTGCTTTGCAACCTTACATTGTACACATCTTAAGCTACGCGTTCGTATTCTTTTCATTTCACTCGCTAACGAAATAGCAAAACTGGAGACGTTTCAGTTTAAACAACTCTGATCCTGAAATATCGATGTTCGACAATTTTTCCTGGAGAAATCAATCTGTCGATCGACAATCGATTTACGGCATCGTATCGTGCACATCTTTAGCTATGTGAACATGTTTCTTTTTGTTCGCATTTACAACAAAATGGCCGCTGTGAAACAGTCTCAGCATCCACTGACTCCGAAGATTGCACTAGCTTGATGATAAAAAGTCAATTGTGGAAATTTTTGGAGAAACCAATCTGTAGGTTAAAAATCAATATACAGCATCGTCTCATGCACATCTTCAGCTATTTAAACATATTTCTTTTTGTTCGCATTTCCAACAAAATGGCAGCTGTGGAACAGTCTCAGCATCCACTGACTCCGAAGATTGCACTAGCTTGATGATAAAAAGTCAATTTGTGGAAATTTTTGGAGAAACCAATCTGTAGATCAAAAATTAATTTACAGCATCGTTTCGTGCACATCTTCAGCTATTTAAACATATTTCTTTTTGTTCGCATTTCCAACAAAATGGCAGCTGTGGAACAGTCTCAGCATCCACTGACTCCGAAGATTGCACTAGCTTGATGATAAAAAATAAATTTGTGGAAATTTTTGGAGAAACCAATCTGTAGATCAAAAATTAATTTACAGCATCGTTTCGTGCACATCTTCAGCTATTTAAACATATTTCTTTTTGTTCGCATTTCCAACAAAATGGCAGCTGTGGAACAGTCTCAGCATCCATTGACTCCAAAGACTGCGCTAACTTGATGATAAAAAGTCCATTTGTGAAAATTGTTCTTAACGAACCTAAAGGGTTAATTAAAAATCTGATTGGACCATCACATTGTGGATGTATTAGGGTATACAGACATATCTTTTGATAGCGTTTAGAAATCGTGGGTGTGATCTGGTTCTGCGCGTATCGAGCGTATTGCTCCGGGGTCCGGAGAACCGGCTCGATGGCTTCTGGGTATCGTTTTAACGAGCGTACGGGCTCGATTTGCAAAAATCCTGGTCGTACCGTTCCGCGGCTATATTAGAAACATCGTAATTGCACGGGTTTCGTTCGGGTCCGAACGATCTTCCACTTTGTCCGCGTGTCCCCTCGTCGATGTTGTCGTTGATTCTCACGAGGTTGTACCGAGCGGAAAAAATCGAATCGAATAAAATGTGCAGAGGAGGAAGGACAGGTACTGGGGGGCTGAGAGGGTGCGGAGGTGGCGTTGTCCCACGGGGCGACCCACCGTCCGACTTCTCCCCGCCTTATATAAACCGGCGAGCCACCGTCTCTCTCTCTTTCTTTCTCTCTTTCTCTCTCTCTCTCTCTCCTCGTTCTCTTGTTTTGCTCGATTTCGATCGCGCCGGACCAGAAGAAGCTGCTGAACACGCTGGAACATTGCTCGCAATTTAAATAAATTCACCGCGTACCCGTGGCTCCGCTCTGCCTCCCTCTTCCTTCAGCCCCCGTATCCTCTCAGCATCCTTTTTCTTCTCTGCTCTCTTCCTCCTCGCGATATCCTCGATGTGGGACGCGAGGACGATGCTCGAGGTTTGTTTCTTTACTAGCTTGTCCCCGTGGGACCGGAGAAAAAATTTTCGTCGTGGACCGAAGAGTTCTTGGAAGTCTGTGAAAGGTCTCGCCGAGTTTTGTTCGACCGGTTTTTTTTTTATCCGGAAAAAATTTTCAAACTTTATCCTGTTGCTTGGGGAACTTTCTAATTGGTCCAAGCAGAACTTTGCATTCCGGGCTGGCTAGAATTCCACTCTCCTGGAGAAATTGCTACTTGAACATTTTTTATCCCGTCTCTGGAAATGTCCTGCGAAATGTGCGTGAACTTTCGAAAGGAAAAACTTCTTAAACGCCACCTTATTTTCGGGAAAATCATCGTATTGACCGGGAATAAGTATTTCCCGAGAAAAATAGTCCCGGGAAAAGTAACGGCCTACACTCTCAAGTATTTTCCAAGATACAAGTGTAAGGAAAAGCCGTATTTATTATAATCATTGACAGACGTGTTTGTCACGGGCGCGTTCGTTTCGATCTGATCTTCTTCTTTCAATTCGTTGGCAATTACAATTTTAGAATTCTTCTGTTCCATTTCTCTATTTTATAAATTTAACTATATATAGGGTTGTCTGTTAATACACACACGTTCATTCGTACAATACACACACAGATCATTCGTACTTCAACCCTATACAAGGAAAATTTGAAGGAGCCCCGCGTCGCCCGGTTTTCCCTAGAAAAATTCCTAAAGTATCCGCTGGCTGGATCGTCGAAGCCAGGGCGTGCGGTGATCGGATAAACGCGAAGGATCGATCGATCCGGCAACGACGAATTCGGATCCAGCGATCGTAACGGTTATTAGAAAGGCGGAGAGTCGGTGAAAATGGTTTGCCACGTCTCGATCCGGGCCGCGTGCACCTTGTTGTTCGTAGCGGATCGAAGAGATGAGTGAAAGGTTGCTTACCCGGACCAAGGTCCGTTGTGTTCAATGTCTCATCTCGGCTTCGGAGCAACACCGAGCAGCGTATAGAAATCAGCGGGCTCGGCGCGCCATTAGAGCCTGCTGGTAACCGGCCTGCCACGCAACAACGATAAATCCGCGGCGAGGCGTGCTGATTTATTTCCAGGGAAATGCAATCGACGGATTAATCGAGCCTCGTCCAGCGACGCATACGAAGGAAAAATGGTTTCTCGCGATCGCCAGATTTCGCGTGCTCTATTTTCAGAGTAGCGGAAACGAATCGCGAGGCTGCCACGGTTTGCAAGGGCTCGTTCGAGACTTATCGCGTGTTGCCCGCACCACGAATCATTCGGATCGGCTGATTAATCAACTTGATTCGGCGACGTCGTTGCGTGTGCTCGTCTCACGCACGCTAACCTCCGCTAGACCCCTCCTGTTGCGCTGCGACGCTGTCTATCCGCGAGTATGTTGACCCGCCAATTTGTCCATTCGATGCAAAATGCATTTTTTTTTAACTCGCTGCGAACAGCTGCGAGTCGTCTATCCGCAATTCTTCTCTCTGCACCGAGACGCTACCGATATGGCAGAGGGCGTCACCACCTCGTAACTTTTTTTTTTTTAATTTGGAAATCTCATATGAGATTTATTGCAACATAATGCTTAGTACAGAATATTATATAACAAAGTACAGAGTATATAGTATAGTATAACAAAAATATTATAAGCAATAGAAAAATCAAAAATACTTAAGCACGTAGATTACATGAATTTAAAAACCTCGTAACTTTAACGCTATATCGACCAGTTTCGAGTGATCAATTTTGCAATAAACAAAAATGTAAAAGTGCTTTTGGATGGAGTCAATAATATGTAACTCTTTGAGCTCAATCACTATGGTAAAGGATTCAACTGGTCGAAGTACCCGAAGTACATGACCGTCATAGTGCACCCCGCGATTTTCGGGAGTGGTTGCACGGACCCGTCCATTGTTCGTATCTTTCTCTAGTCGGTGGCAGCGTCGCGAACGCGAAAAACGCGGCGAGAGAGACGGAGCGAGAAGAATAAAAGGGGGATAGAGAACGATAAAGAAAGAGAGAGAGCAAGATCGAGAGTCATAGGGGGAAGAAACAGGGGGCGAGAGAGACGGAGAGAAGGTGCACCGAGAGCGGGTCGAGCTCTCGCGCTAGTGTTAGGAATGTGGTACCACTGCTTGTCACAGTCACAAGCGCACGCTGCACCGTACCACCGGTACGTTGCATTATGCGGCTGCGGTTGCATCGGGCTGCAGCGAGGCGGACGACACACGGTTCGAATATTTCTTCCCCTAACCGAAATCTCGAGTCGTTTCTGTTAGAAAAGAATTTTTTTCTTTTTTAAATCCACAGAAACAGCGAAACTATGTGGAGAGACGCCCGTCCCCCGTTAACGTCCCACGCGGTACGATTTTTCATACCGTAAGATCGCGGAGCGTAAATAGCCGCGTGTATCACTGCGCCGATTCCGATCTCGCGCAATTAAAATAAAATCAGGGCCCCTCGGGCCGTGGGGCTCGCTCGATTTTCCCCCTCTTCGGGCCCCGGCGACGCCCCTACCATTGTTTTCAAAAGAGAATCGTTGTAAATCGGGGGATTACCGAGCCCGGAGATCGAGACTTTTCCGGCCGGATCGTACTCCGGCGAGTAAACGATCGTTTTACGAGCGCTGGCACGATAACGATCGCCGTGTATCCTTGACTAAATCGTGACTAGACGCGGAGGGACCGCGGCCGATACAACCTCGATACAAACATTGTTCTCGGGGGGATACAAATTGCTCCCGTACCGTCGCAGCTGGACCCGACTACTTTTTCTTCGGGCTCCGAGACCTCCCCTCCTACGATTCCAATGAAACTTCTCTACCTTCTGAAACAATCAAAATCATCGGACACGTGTTTTTTTTTTTATTATTACCCGGAGCGCGATGTTAAGGGGGGAAACAGCCCTTCGAACATTTACAACTCTCAGGTTGTGTATCTTGGAAAGTATCGAAGATAGAATGATAGTAACAAGGGGGAAGTTGTGTTTCAGTGTAGAATAATGTGATATGGTTGGTGTTTCACAAGCGCAGAGGGCAACTACCCTTATTTTGATTGAGTTTCATCCTTTCATCATTTTCGCACGATCTCAATTTTTTTTTTGTAACTTCTCCGAGCACGTGAAGTTTCGTCGAAGTGGTTTGCGGAGAAGCACCGTGGAAAAAAAAAGGAAGAGGAGCGGAGGTAAAAATAAAAATCGCCGCGGAATCAGAGCGGAATCGAAGCCGCGGCTTCCGAGAATCAGCTTGGCGGTTCCCGGCGGCCATTAGGCGTTATTAATTAGCCCGATGTGGTGATTAATGGCCGGCGTCGGTCGGCGATCGCGCTCACAGGCGGTTCTTTATAAAATTCTGCTGGGCAACGCGGCCCGGGGACTCTCGGGGAACTCGAAATCCCCGGGATTCGTGGAACGGTTCTGCGAATCGGGGACAATATCATTGCCGGGAGATCGATGACGCAATTAACGAAGCCACAGGCGGCGTCGGCTATCAATTTACGATTTTATAACTGCCCTCTCCCCACCCCCCCTTTGGCCGATCATTACGCAATTATTGCGCAATCTATTCTTCCGAGAACCGTCGAACTTTTTCTCGGACGAGTACGTCGGCAGGTACGCCATCTTGATAATTACTCCCGCGCCGCGATCTGTCACAAACGATCGATCGATCGGCGTAGATCAACGTTGAAAAATCGTCCCGAGTCACGGCCGATCCGGTTTCCCCGAGGATCAACCTCGAGCCGGACCTCGTTCGATTAGGTTCCCGCGACACGATCTTCCCAAAACACTCCCCTCACCGCCGCAGATTTAAAGTTTCGAGACCCTCCCCTCTTCCCCGCACCCCCTCCACCGGTCGAATACTAACGAGACGTCCGAGGATCCGCTGGATCCCCCTGGATCACTGAACCGCGTCGTGCACGTAGCCGTGCACGCATTGCTGCGCGATTAGATCGACCCTACCCCCTCCATCGAGACCCCTGATCGATAGATCGACGCTGGTTGCATGGATCTATCGGTAGCATAGCCATTCTGAAATATACACACAAGTAAATAATGAAAATAATTGTTTTTCAATAGTTTTACAGCTTTTTATACGAATTGGATTTAGATAACTGTATAATGTTCAATATGTACTGCAGCGTACACACGGTGTCTCAATTAAACAGGATCACTTAATTATCTACTGATTTCAAGGTGATTTCCTTTTTTTTTATGACAACTTATATTTTTTCTTCGATATTCTTATAGAGCATGAGAAGACGAGTCCGACGACTACCATGATCGTACCGTTTCGATCATTCAGTCTCGAGATATCTGTGTCTGAAAACATAAAAAACAATATCCTTCCGAAAGAATTCTCTTGAGACTGAAAGATCGGAACAGTGTGATCATGGTAGTCGTCGGATTCGTCATTTAATGCTCTCCAAGAATATCGAAGAGAAATAGTAAGGCGTCGTTCGAAAAATAATGAATGATGACGAATAAATGTGAAATTTTGTCAAGTGAACAGGTACTGCACATTTCTCGCGAGGAATCAACAAAATGGCGTCAACGGGCGGGTTCGTTCTGAAACGGGCGAAACGTCTCGCGTGTCAGCGGAACAAGAAACGCGTAGGGGGGCAGATCGACGGGAAATAAAAGCACGAGCGGGTTCCGCCGGGTGGAAGGAACCCTTCGGGCGGGTTTTACGCGCGGAGGGACGCGTCTCACAAAATAAAATCCACGGGGAACGGCCCTCGGAAAGCGACGGAAGAGAGGTAGAGAGTGAGAGAGAGAGAGAAGGAGAGGGGGGAATAGTGACGCGACCGGAGACGAGCAAAACGAGATAATAAGGGAACACGGGACCCCGGCAGAAAAATCGAATCGAAATAAAAGGAGGACAGGGATTCGAGGGTTTAGGGGCGGGAAGGGGAAAGAGAGAAGAGGAGGGGGAGGGGGGGAAGTAGAATGAGAGGAGAGAAACGCGGATCGCCGCGGACTTCGCAAATGTCATATCCGTCAGTGTCCGGCGGCTCGACGATGCTAACCGGTTCCGGCCCGACGGACAAGTATTGTCCTGTGGCCCCACCCCTCCTCGATCGCGAACAGATCCGATAGGTGATTTCCCGCGGATCGATAAGATCTAGATGTATCGCGATCGAGGTAATTCTACCGCTCGGAGAACCCTGACCAATTTTTTCCAATCTCCCTTTTCAATGTTTCTACTGTTTCCCTAACGAATGTCGCTCCATTTTTTCTATTCACTGTTCTGTTATGCAGGCTGGTCCAATAGTTGCGACACTATCTAAAATTTTAATCTATTTGTAAAAGAGAACGTACGAATTTTTCAGTGAATTTTGCACCACTCAAAAATAAAAGAGAAATATTTTCTTTCACCTTGTAAAAATTGCCAGTCAATGGACTAGAGATGGAACGTAGTTCGCGCTCCATTTGCCAATGGCGTTTCCATTTGCTAACGAGCGTCCGAGTATCCGGCAGAGTTCCGCCCCCTCAGCCCCCTCACCCGCCTGGTAGTTTAATAACCATTAGGAGAATTTTCGAGGCACGTCGGATATCCCCTGGCCGCGAAGGTGAAAGGCTGGCGGACTCGAGTCGATGGGACGGCGACGCTCGGAGGGTGTCAAAGATCTAGAGCAGATAGCCGAGGCTCTCGGTATCGATGAGCTGGCTCTCCTCATATCGATTGGACGCCGGGGCGTCCACAGGGGCCCGGAGCACCCTGCAGACCCCTTTTGCTGGCCGCGCAGACCCGATAAGATCCCCCCGATAAGGCACGATTACGCGTCGCGACGCCCCTCTTCACCCCTCTTCAACCCCCCAACATTCTGTTCGAGCTTTTCTCGGCTCTCGACCCTTACCCTTCTCCCCTTTGACCGGCAGGGTAAACACCGCCTTCTCCCACGATCCTGCTCGCCTCTCGAAACCTCCTCTGCATCGGCAAACAGCCTCGGCTAGTAAAATGTCACTGGGAACTATCAAAATCTTTCGGGGTCATTATAATTCTCTCAACGAACACATACGTTTGTCAATATCATTCGATAGGGCGTACAATTCCGCGTGGAACGAGCCGTCACACCCCTAACTTCAAACCACTAATTCACAAAGAAAACTTGATATTATTAATTTAGGGGGCAAGTGGGGTACAATGGAATATCTTGTAAACTAGGCATTCTTAGCTTCGAGTAGCTTAGTAATTTTCTGTGCAGACTCGGAAATTACATCGAATGGTGTACACGATTCTGGTCGAACATGGTCGACCTTCACGTGACCTTTATACAGGCAAATCATTTCATTCACGATACGTACTTGCCGTTACCGTTTTGTTTAAACACGTTTCTGTAACTGCAACGGTCTCGCGAGTACTCGAGTGGGCAGATTATCCATTTAACAGATTATCTCCGGGATTCTGCTCGATCTAGATCGCAAGTTTCGCGCTGTCGGCGGATCGCGGAGGACAATGGGGGGGGGCTCTCTCGAAACAGGAAGACGGTCGGGGGACACAAAAAGGAAAACAGTTGTTGCGAGCGGGGACACTTTATATTCGTGGACACGCGCTTCGGGCGTATTGTGACGCGACGCACGGCCGGCGAGGCACAAAGGGGGCGCAATTTCGAGGGGCACGGGGGCTTGGCGCGATTCCGTTCTCGCTCGGGCGAGTTTCAATCGGTTTTCCATTAGCCAGCGAAAGAGAGGAAGCGCCCTTGTGCATTTTCGCCGACAATGATCCAGGTACGCCCCCCCGCCCCTCCTTTCGAACCCCCTATTTTTCCTTGGAAAAACACAAGGACAACTGGCGACACTGTTCCCGACGAGGGTTAAGTGGTCCTCGAGAGGAAACGAAGCCAACGGAGACAGAATAAAAAATTGCGAAGGAAAAGGGGGGTCGGAGGGGGCCAACAGATTTCTTTTTTTTCGAGGTTTCTTTTTCGAGGAGCTCACGATGGTTTGCGCACAGTGTAAACAGGTGTACCGAAGATCGTTTCTCGTTCACAGGGGTCGAGAATAGGGGGCGGGGGGCCGAGGGGGGCACAGGTAAGAGGACTAGCTCGCGTTTCCAACCGAGTACGGCCGAACGATCGGGATGGGGGATTAAGGGCGGCCGATTTCACGCGATCCCATTCCTGGATCGTGGCTTCTCGAGTCTAGAAGCTGCTCGACCGGAAGAATGGAATTTTTTGATCGAAGAAAAAAAAGCTCTGAAAGGGCCACGGTGACGTGGCAACGTGACCTACGCTCGATGTTAGACGCCTCCTCGATCCTTCTTCGAGACTCGCTACTTAAATATCTTTATCTGGGGAACTTGATATTCGATAATTGTCTTGCTGTTACCGGTGTGATATCTGTTTGTTTTCTTTTCTAAAACTGTCGCTGCAGAGTGCGGCGAGGCGGGCGGGCACCAGCTGCGCCAACTGCAAGACTGCAACCACCACGCTATGGCGGAGGAATCAGGCCGGCGAGCCAGTCTGCAACGCGTGCGGCCTATACTACAAGCTCCACAACGTAAGTAATCGATCGTGCACTCGACCAGTCCGATATACAGTTACTCCGAAAAATACCCGAACGCTAAATCAGTCCGGCTCTCCAACAATAAGCGATACAGTCCGCGAGCAAATTCTATGGTTGTTAGGAAAAACGTCGCATCTCACAATTTCGACAAGTTTGAGTTTGTGCACTGACCCCTTGCCGTATCATTTTTTTTACAGTTACAATGATTAACCCTTATCCGTCCCTCAGTTCGCGAACTGAATCTGTCCCTCGGTGTCAAATTGACACAGTGATTATAAGAAACGATAAAATAACAAGACAGTTACTTTTCAATATTTTTTTCATTCAAATCGATGAGTTAGCATTCACATGTTAGGTTTTTGCGGTTAGATGTTTCGCATTTAAAAAATAAAAGTCACCAAGTTTTGGACAAATATACTTACAAATTACCGAACGGTATAACTTATTTCGGGAGAACTGTGTCAAATTGACACGAGGGACGGGTAAAGGTTAAACGTCTTTATTCACAAAAAATATCGTAGAATAGACAAGAATATGATTTGCATGGCTACATTTATTATAATGCTTAAGCATTGATTACAAGCGGATCAAATTTTACTTCATTTGAAACGAAACACGTAACATTCATATTTGTTAGACTTTGTTTAAAAATTTCATGACGAGTGTGGCTTGTTAAATTACGACAAGGGGTTAACACTAAACTATAGCAGTGAAATATTAGTTACTCTTAAGAAATTAGTCGCAGAAAAATGTTTTGAAGTAGAATGGAGGCAGTGTTGGAAAGCCGGGACTGTATTATGATCGCGGCTCGGTGAACTCGAACAGACGACGCTGGATACGTATTTTCCGCGGCGGTATCGCTCGCAGGGACTTCCGGTGGACGTCCTCCACAGAAGAAAACAAGCGGGGTAGGAAAATCCGGGACGTTAAGGGGGGAAAGGAAAGCGGATCCGTCCGTGGCACTCGATACAATGTTTGTCGTGAAGGGAGTCCGACAATGGGAGGTCGGGTATTAAACGGCGGATACGAGATTCCACGCGATAAAAAGCTTTCTTCCGATAAATAGAGGAGGCAAAAGGTCGTTCTTTGGCCACCGTCGAAGCCACCGATCGTCGCTTTACCGCTCCGGGATGGATCGACTGTGAGAGGAAGAAAGAAAACGAGAGAGAGAGAGATGGAACAGACTCGGGTTTTGTAACGCGATATCGGATTGCCATTGTCGCGAGCCTCTACTCTCGAGATCCATTGTCGGGGACACCGTGGAACCTAATTCCTGGCCCCCCTCCTTTCCATTCGGTCCTTCCGTTTGATTGGAGGCTGGCCCCAAGTGGTTCTGGCACGGGTTAACTCTTTTAAGAAGACACGAAAATTCGTAGAAAAAGATTTCGTACCTTTCGACTCAATCCTAATGCGTCAACCAGATTTTCAGAAATTTAATATTATTATTTAACTCCCGGGTCAAGGCAGACAACAAACATCCACTAACAAGAAACATTTAGTAAGATATAACTCAGCGTGTAGAGGAGGATTTTTATTTCTTTATTATTAAAACGTCTCATAATTTAGTTCCATTGACGACAGATTGATGATGAGATAAAACTACAAGCCTGAACAGGGTGAAATCGATTTTCTACCGAGGCTGAAAAATATAAGAGACGTCCGGAAGCTCGAGAACAGTGTTGCGCCAACAATTAGGGTGGTTTGCAAGTATCCGTGCGAACACGGCGATCAGTGTTTCCCCTGTCGAACGCGGGGGTAGCAAGAGAGCGTGCTCAACTGCGTGTGACACAGGAAGCAGCGGAAGTAACAGCGCAGCCCTTCGCAGGGTACAAAAGGGAAGAGGAAATCCTCGGCGATTCCTCTTCTTTTTCTCGGCGGTATTTCACCGCGGCTAGGCTACTTGAGTTTCCGCGGGGCGGAAATCTGCGACGGGACGCGTGGGTGGTGGCGACCTTAATAGACGCGACACTGGAGAATCTGCTTCGCGTTCGACCAGACTAAAATTAAGGCTGGTCGAATTAACAAACAAATTAAGACTTGCTTCAACCAACAGGAAATTCTTTTGAAACTGTTTGAAACCGATTAGAACAAACAGTTTCAATCAGCAAATACAATCTGAAAACTGCCGAATGAAAATGGAAGAAAAAAAACTCGAAACCCTTCGTTGAAATAAATAACTGTGGGTGTGAGTTTGCACCAACATGAGCAGCCTAATCACAAAATGTCGACTTTCGTGTTGACGCGAGACAATGCGTCTGACCGTGCTATGTTAATGTCGAATTAACAAACAAATTAAGACTTGCTTCAACCAACAGGAAATTCTTTTGAAACTGTTTGAAACCGATCAAAACAAACCGTTTCAATCAGCAAATACAATTTGAAAACTGCCGAATGAAAATGGAAGAAAGAAACCTCGAAACCCTTCGTTGAAATAAATAACTGTGGGTGTGAGTTTGCACCAACATGAGCAGCCTAATCACAAAATGCCGGCTTTTGTGTCGACGCGACGCGATGCGTCTGGCCGCGTTATCTTGATGTCGAGCTCGCGATCTCTCCTGCGATCTCGATAAGGAGAGTGAAAAGAAAAGAAGGGAGAGAGAGAGAGAGAGGGAGAAGTGGATAGGGATTCGTTTGCGGCTCGCGCTAATTGGCTCGCGATTTCTCTGTCGAACGTTCGTTACGCTCGCTCCCGTCGCAGAACTCTTTTTCCCTCTCTCTGCGGCTCGGAGACACAGGGCCCACTGTCTCCTCTCTCTTTCTATTCGCACAGATTTTTCCCGTGCCCTCTCGTTATCTCTCGAGCCTTATCGGATCGCGGGACGCCAAACGGTTTCAAACAGTGGCAAACAGTCTCGAACACGGTCGAATTTCCGCGCGACGGAGCCGCGAGTCTTCGTGGGACGCTGCGTCGCGTTAATACCGACTGTCCAGACCGAGACAAGTTTCCTGGTAATCGTTAATTAAGCGGAGGGCCTCCGTTACGCCGTCGCGGGCTCCGTCGACGACGGTGGCCCCGCGGGTGGGGATAAATTCGACTGCCGTGCGCGAAATCCACGGAATTCACTTCCTTTGTCATTGCTCTCGCGATGAATACTACGAAACTGCGATTTCCAAAGTGGGACTGATCGTGTTCGAATAGGTTCGGGAAAGGGGCATTTTAGAATTTTTAATCCACATAAAAATTATGGCCGTGTTATATATTTTAACCCTTTGCACTCGACCTAGAATATCTCCATTCTCAATGATTCCTTAAATTTAATAGATTCTAAATTGATACAATACTTAAATGTTTAATAATTGATTAGATACTAACATAACTAATGATCTGAACAATATTTTAAATAATGATACAGCAATTTTTAGTGGTGCCTCAGAGTCATCCCTCGTGTGCTAAGGGTTGAAATAGTATCAAAAAACTGATGTTGCAAATTGCAACTTCACCGAAAATTTTCAACTAGATCCGGACTCGTCACCAAATATTTTAGAAGCTGTCTATCAACACTGAGAGTGCATACATACATTTTTCGAGTTTTTTTTCAAACAATAGTGTAGAGTGGCACGATTCTGTGAAACGAACACGGTATTTTGCCACGGCATTGTGGCACTGGTGTTCGTCAGGAATGCCACACGTTATTAGCCGGAGGAATCCGAGAATCCAAGGAGATTGGCCAGGGGAAGGCGAAGGTTTGCGCTCGTTTGCGAGCGTTTGACGCGTGGGTAATCGGCCTCGGACTCGGTTTCACTTGGCTTTCGAGTTCGGTACGAGCTCGCCCAGCCGGAATAGGCGACCGTCTCTCCGTTGACGTTAAGCCGACACGTTATGGTCCCGGCCAGCACCGTGTCCGTCCGAATATGTATGCATGTATATCTCCTCGGAGCCCCGGTATAGTATAGTTGACGCTCGAACAATCGGATGACTACTCGCTTTCGGATTAGTCCCACGAAGAGGTCGTGGACTCCTTCGAGGCTCTGACGAAGGACCTCTGCACGTGCAGAGGCTCGCCAACCACGTTATACATTTCGTCGTAAACACCTGCCCAATTTGTTTGTTGTCTTTCGTGACCGTCCATGAAAATCGGGCTTATTAAAAATTATATAACTCACGTAATTTTCAGTATTTTTACTAGGAAAAAATTAAACGTGTGCTTTGAATATCGATAAATATGTGTGGGAAATTCCAATGCGATAGTTCCACCAGGTTTTCTGAGAAAATTACACATAGATTTCAACTATTAGTAAATGTGTGCAAGAAATTCCAATGCGATAGGTCCACAGGTTTTTTTAGACAAATTCGTGAATTAGCGGAAACATGGGATCCCATTGCAAAGTTGATGCCCTATAAAAAAATTTTTAACTCGTGTAATTTTCATTATTTTTACTTGGAAAAAATTACACGTGTGCTTCGAATATCGATAAATACGTGTACAAAATTCCAATGCGATAGTTCCAACAGGTTTTCTGAGAAAAATTCGTGAATGCGCGGAAACTTGGGGGCCCATTGCAAAGTTCATGCCATATGGAAAAAAAATATAACTACTGTAATTTTCATTATTTATAGTTGAAAAAAATCACACATGTACTTCAACTACTAGTAAATGTGTGCGAGAAATTCCAATGCGATAGGTCCAACAGGTTTTCTGAGAAAAATTCACGAATGCGCGACAACTTGGGGGTCTCACTGCAAGGTTCAACCTGTATCCTATAAAACAATGTTTGAATCGTGTAGTTTTCACTATTTACACTTGAATAAAAATCACACATATACATCAAATACCATTGAATCTGTACAATAAATCCCATTGTAAAAGGTACGATAGTATCTCTGACAAAAATTCCTAAATTCGAAGAAATTAAGAAGCACGTTCGACGAACGATAGAAAAATCGATATTGAAAATCCGAGAAACAAAACGAGATGTACGAAGACTGGGGTTCTCGGTGACCCGTCGCGAACCGAATTAAAAGTCCCGGACGTCGTGAACGAGAGGCCGGGAGCGGAAAGAGGGTTATTGGTTGGAGAAGGGAAGCGAAGGGGAAGGGAAACGAAAAGAAAAGAAAATAAGGAGGCGATGGCTGACCGGCCAGGGCGAAGATCGATCGTTTCGAGAGCAGAATCTTCGGCAGTTTCTCTCGAAGCTGCCACCGGTCGCGTCCGGTACGCCTCCGGGCCGAGTGCTCGCCTCGGAGATTATTCGAGATAGACGCTCTCTGTGCTGGACGAGGAAAAGAGAAAGGAGAGAGAGAGAGAAAGAGAGAGGGAGAGAGAGATGGACAAGGGGAACGTCGTTAAGATAGAGCCGACCGATAGCGTTCCCGCTCGAAATCGCTAGTCGAAAATACACGGATTACCCGCGGCCGTCGCGGAACGTGCTCGTGCCCGATTTTTATCCGTCTTGGGGAAACAGACGGACATTTGTGAGAAATGTATTTATAGGAATCGTAGTTAATTGAGTCCCCTCCATCGACTTACACAAAAATATTTCGACGGATACTTCGTTTATCGAATTTACACGAGACACGTATCCTGGGGAAGCTTAGAGAAAGAAGAGAAGGACACGTTGGATCGTTTTTGCTCGGGTACTAACAATGCTACGAAAAAGTTTCTGCGTGAAATATCTTCGTCAGATTTTCTGAGAACTTTTTTTAAGTAAGAAGAAAATATGAAAAGCGAGGCAAGATGGTAAAACTTATTTTTTTAGTAAAATATGGATGAATGACAATTCATACACATCTGCTACAAGTAGAGCTAATACAAAGTAATAATGATCGAACCAGTGCGCCGCGAAAAATTCTTATTATCTAATAAGTCGATCGAGAAAAAAATAATTATTTAAAATATGGATGAATGTTTGAAAAAAATAAGCTCTCCTGTAGAATGCGTGTAAAGATCATTGTACCGTCGGCGTTGCTCTAGGTCCGGAGGATCGTTCGGGAGATTTAAATTTAAAACGACACAGGGGGGGAGAGAAACTCGGCGGATTTCCACGTGGAAACAGAGGCGGTCTGTCTCTCGATCGCGAACGGTGGTCCGTAGATCGACCGATAGGCCGCATAATTTTAGGCGGGCTGTTCCCGTACCATGAAAGAACGACTGCGCGTCGGGTTCTGCTAGAAACGCTGCATTTAAACCCGCAACCCTTGAAAATTCATGAAATCTTAACTGCGGTTCCCTGAATACATGAGCCGGCTACTGACACGGTCGAAAGTTTCCATAAATCGCTTATCGCTCGAGTAATCGTCAAAGATCAATATTCCAGGGCTGCTTATCCAAAGTTAATTGTCAAATGACCGGTTTCTTGTATTTTTGTATTCAAGCACATATTATATTAAATTGTTTCTTGAATTTTTGTATTCAAGCACATATTATATTAAAAAGCACAGAAGATTTATATAAATTCTATGATGTTATTTAGAAGGCAATATATCCATACTCATTCTTGTTGTTTTATTATACAACAGTTGAAATTATCACTGGAATTGATTGTACCCATTTTTGTATTCAAGTACATATTATATTAAAAAGCACAGAGAATCTGTATAAATTCTGTGATATTATTTAGAAGGCAACACATCCATACTCATTCTTGTTGTTTTATTTTACAACAATTGAAATTATCACTGGAATTGATTGTACCAATTTTTGTATTCAAGCACATGTTATGTTCTAAAGCACAGAGAATCTGTATAAATTCATCCATACTCCTCCACGTCGTTAGAACTATAAACTTTGCATAGGAATGTAAGATATCGCGACAAAATTTATGCGAAAAAATGTTCGTCAGAGTCTACCCTAACAAGCGCAGAAACGGTGTTAACACATTACCTACCGAAAGTTTATTAATAGGATTTTCAATAATTGTGCTGCACTAAAAAAAGCACAGAAATTTTCATTTACATTATAATCTTAATTGAAACTATTATATGAGGTGAATGAGGGTGACTTGTTGGTTCGCAACGAAAATTGTTGTTGCTATTGAAGGTCTCAATAAAAAGTGTTTAGCCATGTACCATGGATGTTTAAAAATTAAACAATAATAACCGGTCGGTACTGTGTTAAGAGCGGATGCTTGTTTGTCGAGTGGGACGAGTTTCGAAGGCCTGAATCTCCGGAGGGTCTTCAGGAGGATCGGATCCGTCGGCAGAGGATTCTCCGTTTCTCACACTTCCTCCGAGCTTGTCAGGCGGCTCACGCGCGTCACCACTCGCGGATAAATCACGGATCGATCCGAGGTGTGCGTCACGGGCCTCGGATTCGCCGAACCATTCGTCTCTCTCGCTCGAGGAAGTTGTAAAACCGCGTTACGCAGAAACGGAGAACCGTCCGCGAACGGGCCCCCGTCCCGAGGGAAAGTATGAATTGAATTCGGGGGACTGGACGGGTCGCATCGTTGGCGCGTCACGCGGCGCATCAAGGAGCGTCCCGCAGGTTCCACGAATCGATCGCGATCCGAGGGGAAAATTCGAACGAACGGTGGGCCGCGTGCAATCTTTGATTCGTTGACCCCTTGTCGGCGGGTCCGCGACAAGATCCCGTCGATTACGTATGCGATCGGTGCACAAGCGTTCGCCGCTGTTGTGCATCGTGTGCGACCGCATCGATCCGCATTTCGAATCCGACTCGTCGGCTTTCCGGCGCGCTGCGACTCGACGCGTCGTCGTCCTCGCAACGTGCGTCCCCGAGGCGTCCTCGCCCCTTTGTTTGCACCTCGTGCCCAAGCTTTCGGACAGCGGTTCCTATTAAAATCCGCTCGTATTGTATTCAAATCGCTCGGAACTGACCGCGTCGAAAACCCCTTCCCCCGTACCGGCCTCCCGCGAACTCGTGGGACACCGTACTGCCCCCCCTTAATGACTCCTTTTCTTTATTACGCTGATCGTCTCTCGGTTTTCGCACGGTTCCGATGAGTTTTAGGACGATTTGCTGGTTGGATTTTGCGTGGGAGTGGGTATTCATCATCAATTTATTTAGTAGGATTTTTTTAATTATTGCTCTCTACAGGTCCCTTTTCTATTGACCAATTAATCGCCGTGGGATTTTTTAAAAGTTCGATTTTGGTGAGGAGTTAGTATGATATGGTCAGTGCAATTTTAGGAGGGTTTAAGTAATCATTGTGTAGGTATTTTAATTATTGCTCTCTACAGGTCCCTTTTCTATGGACCAATTAATCGCCGTAGGATTTTTTAATAGTTTGATTTGGTTAGGAATTAGTATGATATGGTAAGTGCAATTTTAGGAGGGTTTAAGTCATCATTTTGTAGGTATTTTAATTATTGCCCTCTACAGGTTCCTTTACTATGGACCAATTAATCGCCGTAGGATTTTTTAATAGTTTGATTTGATTAGGAGTTAGTATATGATATGATCAGTGCAATTTTAGGGGGTTTTAAGTAATCATTTTGTAGGTATTTTAATTATTGCCCTCTACAGGTCCCTTTACTATGGACCAATTAATCGCCGTAGGATTTTTTAATAGTTTGATTTGATTAGGAGTTAGTATGTGATATGGTCAGTGCAATTTTTGGGAGGGTTTAAGTCATCATTTTGTAGATATTTTAATTATTGCTCTCTACAGGCCCCTTTTCTATGGACCAATTAATCGCCGTGGATTTTTAGGCGATTTTTATGTAAAATTTGAAGTCGATATAATAATTGAATTTTGGTTACACGATGTGTAGTAGCGAGTGGTATGAAATTCCATCATGAAAATTGTTTGTAAAAACCTCGAATGCCTTTTTCCTTTGTACGAACTGTAAATTTCAATCTCCTTAACGACTCTAATAATCCTCCTCGAAAACAAACAACACCACGACAAACCAGATCAACCCGTCGGCGATCCCGATAAGACGACGCCCTATAAAGGTCCGGGCATTTTTTTCGGGTGGGTCGGCGTCGCTGGAGCGAGCGGCGTGCGATGCTTAAGTACGAAATAACTAGGTATGCAAGTGCGGTATGCTGCACCGGAGGCAGAGGGGGGCTGGCGGGTGCCAGGGGGAGGAAGGGAAATGCACGAGCGGGGGAGGAGGTGGAGGATTGCTTTGTAGTTGCCGCGACGTGACGCAACTGCCAACTTAAGGAAAAGGTTCCTGGTATTGCGAGCGGACCGCGCGCGCGCTCGAGGTGGCGGCCGAGGCATCATCCTCCCTCGTCCTTTTCCCCGTGCCGCACTCTCTCTCTCTCTTTCTCTCTCTCTGTACTCTTCCCCTGCGCTGGCCGAACACGACGACGTCCAGACACGACGGTGACAACGTCGAGGACCACGGTCAACGACATTCTTCGGAATTACGCGATACCGCCCGAATTTACTCGACTGGGTCCCCAACGCGCATGAGAAACGAGCTAGACTCCCCTTCAAGTCTGGTTTGGGCGACGGAGATTCTGGGCCTTGTGAATTTGCTAGTCGCGAGCTTGGATTATGCTAGCTGCAAGATTTAGGAGTGATGGGAGCCCTTAAATTGTGGTTCTGGTAATAGGGATTAGGCAGATTTGGATCACTGAGCAAAGAACATGAGTGACGGAGGGCCGAAGAGGGAACGCATTGTTGAACGTGAAAAACGGGTCGCATGCGTTCCATCATCGGCACTTATAGGGCCAAAAAGGGACCAAGATTGGCCCCTAAACAGAGGTTGGTTTTAGTTCGTATGAGCCAAGTCTCACACTCTTCCCCTCAACCGTCTTATTTTTTTCCTCTGATCTTAAAAAAGAAGCAGATTTGAATTAATAAAGATATAGAATATGGACAATATACATGGAAGATTCCTCAGATGATTAAATAGAGTACTAGACAAATGATTAGTTAGAGGACTAGATAGACTACTAAATAGAGGATTAGGTACACGACTAGACCTGACTAGCTAGAAGAGGATTAATAATACAGGACTACGAAGATCGGGTACATCCCTGTTTAGCTAAATCGTCATCTTCGATGAAGGTTTTGATTGAACGTATTTGGTTTCACTTGTCAGTAAATCGAGGCTCCTCGTAGCAACTGTAGTCCCACCGAATGTGTACAATTCCACTTAGAATCCGTCCCCAGAGGAAAGATCTCCCCAGCCGGCACGAGCCAGAAGTGGACAAAGGTTGCGGCGTCGATTTGATGATTGCTGCCTCTCAGCCGTCCCCGTACCAAGAATCCGAGGGATTGGTTAATTGCTGGCCGTCTGCATTGCGCGCAAAAGTCCCCCGGTCGTCTTTCCGCGATCGTCCCGAGTTCACTGAATCTGCGCGAAGCACCGTCTCTTTCTATCCCCTGTTTGAGCCTAACCCGAGACACGGCCTAGATGTATCGGCTCGACTCAACGAATTGTTGGCTACGACTCTTGCAGGTGAACCGGCCGCTGACGATGAAGAAGGAGGGCATACAGACGAGGAACCGGAAGCTGTCGTCGAAGAGCAAGAAGAAGAAGGCTGGCGGATGCCTCGGTCTGGGAGGAGTGATGGGAGACATGATCAAGGCCAGCGGACACCTCGACCTGGACAACAAACCGTTCCATTCTGGATTTGGCTCGCCTATGGGTAAGTTGAAGGGTTTCGTGGAAAATTGTCTCTAGATGTTCGGAATGCTGAATGAAAAGACAGGTGTATTAAACCGATCGTTGCGCGCGTTGTGTTTGCAGGCACGTCGCAGCATCATCACACGATGCATCCGGCGATGCAGCATTACATGTATCACACGGGTGTCGGCGTGGCCGGAGGTCTTCATCAAGGATTTGCGCCACCGGCGCCGCCCCCCATACACCCGCACTCGCACTCGCATTCCCATTCCCATCACATGACGAGTCTTCAGGGTCTACAGTTGGCCGCGACCACGAACGCGATGGTGAGTTTACCGGAACCGGTACATCAATTTTGGAAGCCTTTCGAATCCCTCCGAAGCCATCAATGCTCGCCAACAGTGTACTCGAACTTTTCGTTTGACGCGTCGGTCGGTGTATAATAATAAGTGTAGAATATCGACGGGAGAGGTATGCGAAAGATCGAGAGAAAGACCACGGATGTTTGTTTGCTTTCAGACCGGCTGGCGATCGGAGTACACATGAATCACGAGCGATCACCGGCTCGGGACGCAGCCCGGCACTCTCGTACGAGCGTAATCGAGTCGTGCTCCCCACTCTGTCCCTCTTGACACGGGTCTGGAGGGGGAGAGACGCGCGAGACGCGAGGGAATCGAGAACGATTTTTTCCAATCGCGACGAGAGATTTTCCCCGTTTACCCATTTTGCAATCGTTTCTCGTCTCGTCTGTCTCTCCCCCTTCACTCTGCCATCAAAAACACAGACACACACACACACACCCCAACCCCACACCCCCCGTGCTACACTCGCGGTCCCGCGACGCCTCTGTACATATGTAAAGTTCTCTATCCAGAGGGCCTACGAGCCCCGGCCCCAAGTACAAACGAAGTCAGCTAACTTGTATCGAGTCTAATTAATATACTTGTACATATTATACGAACGCTAAGTGTATGCGAAGCCCACACGGTCTACGGAAGAATTCTGTGAACGATCCCTGTTCCTCGAGCACGATTCGTTTGGGATGGTTTGTTTGCGAATCGAGGAGGTTCCAACGTCGACTCCGCCCACCGCGGGGACGCGAGGAACCAATTCGGAGGACGGGCTGTGAACGCGAGACCAGGTACATCACGTCCGCAGTCGAGACTGTACATAGTTCGAGGGAGGAGTGACCGGAAGTCGTCGGGGTATGAAACCCCGGGAACATCGGGAGGCGGTCCTCGGAGGCCAGTGGACGTTCTAGCGTGTAAGTGTGCTGCTATTCGTGCGGAATCGTCAACAGAGACGTCGTGCAATCTTCAGAGTTTCGTTTTAGTCACGCGCGAGCATTCTCGGTGCCGGAAGCCCGCGTGGGCGTGGCCTGGCGAAGGCGTTTCCAAACGCCCGGAGCCCGCGAGGGCGTGGCTTACCTTCCGATCGGGCCCGTCCGCTCCGGACCTCGCCAAGCGAGCCGGGGTGCGTCGTTTCTGAGCTCGTTTCATCGCTTTCGACGCCTCGAGCCCCTGTTGTTCGAGTTCGAATCAGTTCGAGAAGGTTTGAAGAGATACGGGAAGTGGTTATGTAAGCGGAATTTCCTGGCCGAGGCGTCGACAGGCGAGACTAGTCCCCGAGCGTAATGGGAACAGAGTAAACTAGCTACCAAAAATGATGTCCGGCGCGGGCAAGGACGGGAAGGAGCTAGGTGGAAGCGTGTAAAAAAACTAACTAAGCGTGCGAGGAGAAAAAGAAGCGGAAAAGCGTTGTAAATTTTGTATCTTCGAGATTGCGTACCGTTATTGTACCGAGTAAATATATATATATATATATAAATATAAATAAATAAATCTTTATATATATATATGAAAGAAAATTGAATATAAATATATATGTATAAACAAAAATACCGATGAACGCCGCCGCGAACACGGGAAAGCGGCCCAGGCAAAACCTTGCGGGAGAGAGAGCGCGGAGAGGAGTGGAAAAAGGTGATTGTGCATAAATTAGCGGTTAATTGCGCATCGTAAGATTTGCATCTAGATAGTCGAGCGATGGTAATTAAAACGATTTATCGCGAGCGAAAAGGTTAATAGCCGTAAATGACGATTATCGTTATTATTCTTATTACACACCTATTATCGTCGTCGCCGATCGGCCCGTCGGCCGATTCTCCATTCATTAATCGTTCTAATTAATTAATTAATTAATCGCGAGGCACTCGGCTAAGAGATCGAGTTGACCACGAGCTCGAGACCGCATTGTGATCCTTTCTGTTTGCCGATCGTCGGAACGTTTCGGGCGGAGACCGCGCGCTGATCGTCGAGGATCGATCGCAAGCCGCGACCAGCCCCCCTCCCCGCTTCGATCTATCGATCCCCCGCTCCGGAAATACCCCTTTCACATCCTCCTCACTTCGAGATACGAAGCCAGAAGACTCGGGCGTCCGTTTGTGCATGTTCAGTGTGTCTACTCGCCTCTCCGGAGCAGGAGATCGACCGTGGAACACGATCGAAGGTGTGTCGGGGGCAGATCGATCGCTCGAGCTCGCGGCGGGCCAAATGGGCGCTGCCAGCAGAAGTGGGACGGACCGAAGGCGGGGCGAGAAAGCGGGAGGGGGCTCGACGACGTTGTGATTTCCCAGAGAAAAGACTTCGAAAAGACTGAAAAGTAAGAATTCGCGATCCACTCGAACCGACACGCCCCCTGCCTACCTCCCCGCTCGCCCCGTCCACGGATTCTTCGTTGGACAGGTCCAGAGCCACGCGGACGAAGAAGGGGAAGCGAACGGGGGAGGTTATTCTCGTAATAGTATTATTAGGGAGTAGCGTGTAGAGTGTTTGTATAAAGACGCTCGCGCGAGCGTGTGAGAGGCGTGCGAAGGACTCCGTGGGGGACGAGGGGCGGGGCGTTCTAGCCCGCCCACCGATGGAGAGGGAGTGGAACAGTCGATTGGGAGGAGCGAGCGAGACGGACACGCGCAGTTTCGTCGCGGTTTTAATTTCGAATGTAAAAAGCGTCATTGTAAGATATCGTTGTAAAAAAAGGTTTTAACTTAAAATAAATTAAATGATAATTCACGCATATTTACTTGTGGTAATCTTGTCACTATCCTGTCATTCGCGGAATCCCCTCCGCCGAGGCTTTAGCTATAATTAATTAGAAAAGGGGGCGAATACCGAGTCACAGAATAAAAGTGAGATACTAAAAAAATTCTAGGGTCTGTAGAAAAATTTTTAGAGCCACCAAAAAGACATACAGTTTTTAATTGGAAGGTAGTAGAGTCTCCCAAAAAGGGTTAGGCTTTGCCAAGAAATTGTCCACGTGAGAAAAAAATGATTTAGAATTTGAGAATTTACTTGAAGGGGAAAAGTAGTAGGGAGAGGGCTACTGTTAGAGTGTCGAGGGTCCAGGAGGGCTATCCTGCGCCCCTGATTCCGCAGCAGCTTGAGATATTCCGTCCTGTCAGAAGCGGCCTCGAGTACCCGGTAAGTGTTCGGATCCTTCCTTTTGTTTTGGCGTTCCCTCGGGCACTGATCTAGGCCGAGGCGAGAGATCGAGGATCGTTTTCGTTGACGCGAGGGACTGAGGTGCGGCGGTCTCTTATTAATTAACGGGCGCGACTCAATTAAAGCTTATCGGTCGGTAACACGGCCGGCACGAGGCGTTTACGCGTAAATCAAAGACCGGTGCGCCAGATAGCGCGAGGCAAATAAATCTTGTCGCCGCGGCCGGGAGATAGCTATCGACATCCGGACGACGCACGGAAATCGAAACGAAGGCAACACGAGCTCGGCCAACGGCGAAATTTTCGGATAACGAACTCGTCCGCAGAACTGAAACGATCAGTAGGTTATGCGGCTGCCAATCGGTGCGAGTTGGGTCTGAAAAAGTAGGTGTTCAAGCCAATCCGTGAGAATTTCAACTTGGTAATTTAGTTGATTGGTTCTGCAACTTCCCTGAAACCCTTAAAAATTTTCAACCAGCCCCAAACTTCGACCATACACCCTTCAAAAATTTTCTATAGTTTCTATAGTATTTCTAACAATGTTTCTGGCACATCCTACAGCTTTTCCACGCGATCTACACCCTTCCTAATTTTTCTGCGAGCTCAGCAGCGTCCCCACGACCCTCCAATTTCTCCGGTAAGCCTCTCGCTCGGAATATCAAGCCGGTGATCAGTCGATCGCCGCTGTCACGCGGATTGCTCCACCGATACGTCAGAGCATACGAAACCCGCCAGCAGGTCCGGCAAATCCTTGCGATCGGCCCGGCCCGGCTCGGGATCCCTCAGTTTCACACTCGACGTGAGACTGACCCTTCGGTCTCGCCGTGGGGGATTACGAAACACCGGGAATCGCTCCATTTTCCAGCGACATACTGTCCAACGGAATAACCGGCCTCGCCTCGATTTGCGAAACGGCGTGGAAATCGCGTGCGCGAGTCCAGCGACCCGTCGATAACCGAGTAATCGAATCCCCGAGATCACCGAGATTATCTCCGGACCAATTTTCCGAGTCGATCGACCCCCGATTCCGTCCCTTCTGCCAAAAAGTTCCTTCGACAAAATCCGAGTCTATTTCGATTCCGGGCGAAGTACACGAGTCGCCGCGGATGATCCGTCTTTTCGACGCGAGACGAGGATCAATTCTACGTTTCCGTGGGCTCTTACGGGTTCTTGCCGGCCCAGGTACAGAGGCACAGCTGCGGGGAACCGCAAACGTAAGGGGGCCCGAGCGAATCTCGCAGTGAAAGCGTCTCGAAGTCAACGAGAGAACTCGTGAGAAGCCCTGACCCCCGGTGGCCCCGGAAACGGGATTACGCGAAATCCCGGTCACTTTTGGCTCGAGGAGAGTCCCTCTCTCCCTCGGGACACGATTATCCGACCTTCCTTCGATTGCCTCCCTCTCCGGGAGGTTCAAGAACAGCAGCCATTTTCTAGCCAGCTGACGGGACTTAGGTTTAACCTTTCGCGATCCTTTGCTCCCGAATCTATCCGGATTCAATTCACCGTGAAACGAGCTCCGCTCTGGAAACTGAAAACGATCGTTTCACCCTCGTTCGGTTTCGGAGCATCGGACGTTCTTCTACTGATTTTTAATAGGGTCGTCCCTGTATCTGGCGAGTCGTGAGAGAGTACTGTTGGCTTCTTTGATAATTTAATCAGTTCTCGATTAGAACTTCGCAGGGCTCGAGTATTGTTTCTTGATTCTGTGAGATGCCTGATTTTAACACTTTACCGACCGGAAGCCTATTAATAGGATTTTCAATAATTCTGCTGTACTAAAACAAAAGCATAGAAATTTTCTTTGACATTGCAATCTTAAATGAAACTATTAGACGACGTTATTGATGGTGACTTAGTTAATTCATACTAAATTCTAAATGAAAATTTACCCATGTACCATACATTTTTCAAAAATATGCAATAATCACCGGTCGGTAATGTGTTAACAAGTGCCAAAGTGCTTATAAACAAATTTTGGGGCCTGTACGAAAATGTCTGGATTCACTAGAAATATTCTAAAGCACATAGATAAATTTTCGGATCTGTGAACAAACTGTAGGATGTGTAGATAAAGTTTTTAGAGTCTCAGGAAAAATATAAGACTACCAGGAAGTGATACAAAAGTTTCCAGTGTCACCAAAAATATTGTGACAAAAATTTTAGTGCTCCGAAAATACTGTGATGTTCGTAGAAAAATTGTGGGACGCATTAGAAAAATTGCACAGCCTATGGAAAAATGATGGGGCCTGTTAAGAGGAGTCAGGAGCGAACGGAACTGTCGAACGAAACGAGACTGAGAGGCGGCCGGGGGGTGGAAGAGGAGCACAGCGCGGGTGCATTGTTTCTGTGGGAGGATCTCGCGCATAACTTAGAAGGGCTTGTACAGGTGTAAAGGAAGAATGCTCGTGTGGGTATTGTGGGCCCCGCGGAGGAGGCCGGGGGGAGAGGTAAGGGTTGGGGAGGAGGCTGGCAACTCGCACAAAGGCGCGAGTTTCGCCGAGTAATCGTGCCCATTAATAACGATGCTGATCCACCTCCTCTCTGCCTCGTACCTCTTCCTCCTCCCTCTTCGCCCCTCCATCTTCCCCTCTCCCCAATGAAACGCGCCGACTATTCTTCCAGCACCGTCCGGAAACAATATTAGGCTAGTCCGGGTTGTACATTAACACCGTCGGGCACCTCGGTCGCACCCCCATCGAGAAACATCGGATCGTGAGTGCTGCAGTCCTTGTTCAAGTCCTCGAATATTTCCGCGGGCACTGCAATTTTTCTGTGGACTCTAGATTTTTTTTTTTGGTGGACTTTAGAATTTTTCCAGATGCTCTAGAATTTTTCTGTGAGCTCCAGAACTGTTTGAGAAAAACTAGAATTTTTTGGTGGACCCCATGATGTGTTTTAGTGAGCTGTACAATTTTTTCCGAAAGCTCCAGAATTTTTCTAGAGGACCCATTATCTTTTTCAGTGAGCTCCAAAATTTTTCTATGAACTTTACAACGTTTGCGTAAGCGCTATAATGATTCGGTAAGCTCTAGAATTTTGTTGGCACACCCAGCGATTGTTTTGGTAGATTCAGAGTGTTTTATAGGGGCACAGCTTTAAACGATTCTTTTCCGGAGCAGAACTGACCGGCCCGGTTATCAGTCTTCCGACAGATCGATTCGAAGGTACCGCGAGCCGCTCGAAATTTCCTTATCGACCGGTCTGCCCCCTTCGGTTGATCTTATCTGACCGGAGGAATTGGATTAACAGGATCAGCCGTTGATGCGATTAATCCGGTGGACGTGTATCGTTGCCGATCGAACGGCAAGCTTCTCCCCCCCTCCTCGATCGACAAAAGGAACTCGAGGAGAACTGATTGCGAGCAACGGAGAGAGCTGAGAAAGAGAGCAAGAAGGAGAGAGGACGAGAGACGCGGAGGAGGTGCCAGCAGGATCAGAGGAACCGATCGAGAGATCTTCTCGTCGGAAATCGAGCACGAGGGCGTCTACGAGGCGTCGATGCTTTCATATCTCGGTTCTGTTTCGTTTCCACGATGCACTTTCCCCGGCCCCGAATCAAATCGACACGTGCAACACGCCAGCTTCAATCCAATCCGCGATATTAACGAATCCGATCCATGGGAAGGATCCAGAGCCCACCAAAAAAGTTGGACAGATCACCAAATAGTAATATTATATAAATAGCTCACAGAAAAGATCTAGGAGTCATAAAAAAAGTTTTAGAGCTTTGGGACCAACTAGAAAAATTGTTTGAAGATAAAATGATTAAACATCGATGATCCCGAAAACTCTAAAACTGCGACTACAGATTGGGCCTTACGAACATGAACACATTTTCTTCCAATATTTTTATTTTTTGTCGAAGAAAAGTGAGGTGGAACACTGTGTGTAATATAGACAGTGTCCGACGATTTTGGGACTATTGCAACCCACGGGCCCGATATTCGGAGCGTTTAATAACGGCAATTATCGGCGCCCTCCCGTTACCGAATCGTTCGATCGTTGGCAGCTCGTATTCGCCGGATCGAATAAGGTAGGCAAGCGTGTTAATCATCTCTGGTTTGAACGGGGCCCGGTGATAGAGGAGGATAGAGAGAGCGCCGGGCCCCGTGGATGGGCCCAGTCATTGTTGCCTCGTAAAGCCAGTGAATGCCCTCCTCGTGATTCCGCCTCGACGGGGCAGCCAAAAAACGATCGGGCTAATCGTTCCACGATTGTAATAGCTTTTCTTCACGGTCATTGTCCCGCCTTGGGACCTTTGATATACGGAGAACGGCAGAATGGGCCTCTCGCTACCCTCTCTCTCTCTTTGGTCGATACAAACGCCACGATTGCCGATCGATTGGTAATTTTGTCGGGGTTAAATGGAGAACCCGGGGTGGGGGGCCCGTCGAAGAATCGTTCGGGAACAATGGGCCCGGCTTGTAAGAAATGTCGCGTCGCGTGGCCATCTCCCCTTTCGGACCCCCGCGCGCTACGAGCGCAATAATTTTTCTTCCAATTGCGCCTTTCGGCATTTGTTTTATTCAAACTGCGATAAATCGGTAAGAAAAAATCGCAACTCAATGTTTTTTGTCTCATTGTAAAGCGAAAAATTCAATCTTCACGCTCCTCTCGTGATCTCAGTCAAGAAAAAATTTTTTTGATTTCAGGAGAGACATTTGAGTCCGATGAATTTCCAAAAAATGACAATGTTCACTATTCCGCCTGTAACTTGGTGCGTCATTTCTTAAACTAAAAAATTCTTCAAGCCATCAAAACCGCGATCTTTTCTCTTTCAAACAAGCCTAGAAAGATTGCTCTCCGATTTTTTTTCCTCAAAATTACAACGAGTCAAAGGTGAAGAAATTCCCATTTACGAACGTACTCGAAGATTTTCACCGAAAAAGAATAACAAAACAAACATTCCAGCAAAACCATTAACGCTCGTGGGCACCACAGTCCCCCGCGAGGCGGGAACAAAGCGTCGCCTAATAGAAATCAAATCGGCCCACGATTTATAACGACTCGGTGCCCCTCTTCCTTTTGTGCGTCGTCGGAGTGGGCCTCTCTTTTTCGCCCATCACGGAATAATCGAACAAGATCGATGAGAGCGGGATGACTGGCCCTAAAGCGGGGCCCCGAGGAGTCGCAGCGCGCTCTGGCGGGGCCGGACGAGTCTCAGCGGGCCCTGTGACACCTCTGGACAGCCGCCACGCCGTTGACGTCCGGAACATCGACATTTTACGCTCGGAATTTTCATTGTGCCCGCGTTCCCCGATTCCGCGGCCACTGGGCCTCATCGATTACGATTATGTCGGGGTCCACGGACCGGATTAGACCCGCTGGATTTTCGGGGGGAGGGGGCAGCGCGCGCGAGCCGAGATCCAGGGACCCCTGGCGCGAAACAACAAGCAGCCAGAAAAATGGATGGGCTGCTAACCGTGCCACACATGGAGCCCGCTCGGTTATTATCTCGCTTTTACCCGATCGTCCCGCGGCGCGCAACGCGCTTTAATCAAGCTACATTCTTAATTACGTTTTCACCTCGCCGAGGTTAACAGACAGAACCGGCTCTCTATATTTGGCGATGCCCGCTTCGATGAGGCCTCGCCGCCATTATTCTCACCCAGTTGTGTACCATTTTTTCATGTGACAATTCGTTCTTTACTTTTTTTGAGAATTTTTTCAGGGAAAGTATTCGCTGTTTTAATTTGAAATTTGGTACAGTTATATATAGGGATATTTGAAGTACGTTCACAAATATCTTCGACCATCAATGATTATTTTCTTGAAAATTACTGATACTTTAAATGGTCGTTGAATCAAGACAAGTTGTAAGAAATTTGTTAGTAATTTTCAGTATTAAAAAACCGACTTCCAAGCGAACAAAAAATCCTTATCATCGAATGAACCTTCCTCTTTCAAACCACCGAAGATGGATCGCAATCGAGCGAGTACTTTCCGAGATAAAAATTCGAACGCACCGTCATCCCAGAAATTGCGAAACCCAACAATGTGTCCTTTATCGTCGAAACAAATTGGACGCGAACAAAGCGACGACACAAACGACTTCCCTAATGTCTCACAATCACATTTACGTCTGTTTAGGCTGCGTCTCGTGAATTCTCTTGCTTACGTACCTCTTCACAAGGTGTAATGATACCCTGAAACACGCGATTGCCCGAGAACAAAAGAAGGTCAGAAGAACGTCTGTCGCAAATAGCGACGCTAAGGAGGAGGACAGACGTGGGCGTCGCAGGATCACCGAAAGGTAAACGGAAACGGGAACGCATCCCTGGTCGGCGATCCTTTGAGCTGGTAAGGAGGTCCGTCGAAAATCCACTAACCCGTGGAACCGTGAAATCTTATTTGCAAACGAGATTTCGAGTGTCCCCTCTATTGCGTCTCGCCGTGGGCCCCCCGACAATGCCGAAACCGTGAAACCTTCGGCTGACACGGAGATAAAGGAGGCCAAAGCCACCAGGAGCGATTTCCTGCATGAGTTCCCCCTCTGACGGCGAGAGATCCGTCTGCTATTCGGATCACCGTCACCTGTAATTTCGTCTCCCTTCCCCCTCCAGAACAGATCGCTCTCTGTTACGCGAATAAGACCGCCGGCAATCCTAATCTGACCATTGTTGCCCGCCGTTCGATTCTCGTTAGGATTCCTTCTGTTGCGGCCAGATTGCGGACTGTCGTACACTCTACAAAAAAGTCGACATTTTTACGAACATACCTCGGCTTGCGGTTGTCTCATAATGTTCGAGCTGGTATGAAAAATATACAATTTTATGCCGGTTTCGCCCTTAACACTCCGCTGCAAATTGTATCATAATTTGATGCAGTTAATGAAATCGGTATACAGCAAACTAAGAATGCGTTTTCTTACTATGTTGATTTATTTTCATTTTTCTGAAAATGTTCTTTTGATTTTTTAAAATTAAAAAGGTAACCCTTTGCACGCGGAGATGTTTTAACTCGAAAATTGAATATTACTTCCTTCATATTATTACTATTCTTCTATATTATTTTTTTCATTTCACGGAGATGAAATTGTTATAGTATCTCATACAATACTTAAACGTTTAATAATTAATTACGCACCACAATATTTAACACATTACCGACCGGTGATTATTGCATATTTTTGAAAAATGTATGGTACATGGCTAAATTTTCATTTAGCAGTTAGTATGAACTAACTAAGTCACCCTCAATAACGTCGTCTAATAGTTTCACTAAGATTGCAATGTCAAAGAAAATTTCTATGCTTTTTTTTTTTGGTACAGCAGAATTATTGAAAATCCTATTAATAGGCTTCCGGTCGGTAAAGTGTTAATAATGCAAACAATATTTTGAATAATGATGTAGCAGCTTTTAGTGGTGACTCTGACTCACCCCACTCGAGTGCTAAGGGTTAAATATTTTTCCCTCACGTAAAACACAAAAACTGACCTTCTTTCAATTTCCTCATCCCAATTACAAAAGTCCCAATTACAACAGTGAAGGGTTGAACCAGTTAACTTCGCTCGACGCGTATACTCGTCATTCCTTGATCTTAATTCCGCACTCTGCGGGGGATTTTTTAATTCCTACATTCCGTAGTTAAGAAGTTAAAACGAGCCCAAGAAGATCGATTTTATTTCACAATGTTACAACTATTTAAACATCGTCGAACACGCGCGACGCATGCGACATTTGTGGCGTGCAGTTTGAGGTAGTTTGCCAGTGTTTGCGAGGGTTTTAGTGGCTTACATAATGGAGTGTAACCGCGAAAATATAGTAACAGGAAAGGAGAAGTCCTTCTCGGGCTGCGGTTCGAGCCAAGGTTTATGAAGTCTTCACTTAGGGTATCCTTCGAAGCGAGACGTAGGCGTCGTGCGAGAGCTATCGGCGCGCGCGGTCTACCCGCTAGTTACACTCCCATAAAGCCACGACGTAAATTATCCGCGAGACTGACACTTCGGGGGAGTGTTTGCGATGGTCCACCTCCCGTCAACGCCCTCGCGTAAAACGCGAGAGGAGGAAGCCTGAGCGAAACGAACCGGCCGAGCCGGACTATTGAATAGGCATCAGATAACGGTGTCTGTCCATCAATTACCTCTTCTACTTATAATCTCGAAAAAAATTACAACCCTCTCCAAACACTCGGGACGTCTCTCAATTAAAAAGGAACTGATTTCAATGATACTGAACCTTCTTAGATATAAACATTCATGTCTGGACCAACAGATAAGTGTCACCGAGTACTCCCTCGACGTTTTAACCCTTATGTAGTCAAAATGGATATAGATTATTAAAAACCTTTCTGTATTTGACATGTTTGCACGAATTTTCATTGTAAGACTATGAATTAATATATTAGCGAGTAAAGAATGGACATGGACATTCAGAGAAAATCTTTATATTTTTTAGAGGAATATGAACAAATTGTTTAGAAATGTAAATAGGTACCCAGTTGAGTACGCAAGGGTTAAACACGATCTTCAATCGATTGGTCAGATACGATAACGAATAAATGAATTTCAATATAAATTGATTCGTGTATCTCGGCACGGATAAGTATCGTAGCAAAGTCCCTCGTCGTTTCAACCTTTATGTAGTCAACGACAATGTATAGATTTTCACATTCAAAGAAATTTTGTAATATTTTTTAGAGGAACATAAACAAATTGTTCAAAGAAGTAAATAGATACCCGGTTGACTACACAAGGGTTAAACATGATTTTCAATCGATCGGTCAGATACAATAACGAATAAATGAATCTCAATAAAAATTGATTCGTGTATCTCGGCACGGATAAGTGTCGTCGCAAAGTCCCTCGGCGTTTCAACCTTTATGTAATCAACGACAATGTATAGATTTTCACATTCAAAGAAATTTTGTAATATTTTTTAGAGGAACATTAACAAATTGTTCAAAGAAATAAATAGATACCCGGTTGACTGCACAAGGGTTAAACATGATCTTCCAATAGATCGTTCAGATACAATAACGAATAAATAAATCTCAATAAAAATTGATTCGTGTACCTCGGCACGGATAAATGTCGCCATAAAAAGTCCCAGGATATGTTTCAATCCTCTCGGTCAGATTCGACACAGTACGTTAATACGGATGAAAAATTGAAGGTGTCTGGTGGATCTGGAGGGGATTAGAGGGAATCCCCAGAAGTGGTGGATTGGGAAAGAACTATGAATTTGGAGGAGACAGAGGGGTGGCCAGGGTGTAGGGTGGATCGAGGGCTGGTCCTGCGTTTAGCGTTCGTGCAGGGGTCACTAAATGGTCTCCGCAGGAACTGCATGGTATGGCGGTAACGCCTCGCGGAGTAGCGCTGCTAAGACGCATTACTTCCACCGTCGGTATCCGGGCATTTGTCCAGGACGACGCGTCCAGGAACTGAACGGACTTGGCTTGCCGGGGGATGGGCCGGTGCTCGAGGATTTAGTGCACCGACGCGACGGTGCACCAACGCGCCCCATACGTCTCCGGAATCGTGTTAGGATTTTCTACCCGGCCATACATCTTTTTCTAATCGTTCGCTCCCCCCCACCAACGACAAACAGAGAGAGTCCTCCAAGGATTAAACGAGAGAATATCGCTTAAAGGTATTTCCTCGGAAACCCGTGGACTCGCAATTAAACGATTACGCAATCGTCCGGCGAATCATCGATCCACGAGGATCTAGCGAGACTCGTAAATCGAGAATCGTGCTAAATGCTCTCGCTGAGAGGTTTGATGAGAACGGCGCCACGCATCGAATCGAATTAACGATCGACGATTTACCCAGCACTGTTTATCCTCGCTTATTAATTACGTTTACGACCGTGGAATTGTTCGAAGTTTTTATTTCCGTGGTTTTTTTCTCTTTCAACAGTTACGATTGTTCTGGTATCGATCATCACCTGAGATTTAGTCATTTTCGAGTTACTCGGCCGTGTCTCGTTCAGAGTGCTATGAAATGGTGAATACAAATCGTACGGCAATGTTTTTAGACTTGTTGCAAAGCTGAGATTCTAATCTTCAAGCATGTTGTAGTCTCATCTTGTAAACAAATTTTTTCATGTCTGCAGACACATTTAAATCCGAAATTTACCAAAAAAAATGATCAATTCTATTTTTTTGGCTGTAATGCACAGGAAAAATTTTTTACAAGAAAATAACCTGAGAGCCTTGAAAGTACAGATTTTATTCTATAAAATGAGCTAAGGTAGATGGTCCTGCGATTTTTTTTCGTGAAGATATAATAATTTGAACACCGACAACCACCCAAGACCTACTAACCCTTCAGTAACTGAAGTGCAGACCTATTCATATTCCATACAAAGTGCCGTAAATCGGTTCCAAAAAATCGTAGAACAGTGTTTTCGGTCTCGTTCGAAAGCTAAATCTTTAATCAATAGACACATTGTAATCCCAATGGCGAGAAAAATTTTTCCAGTTTCGTAGAGTCACTTATACTCAAAAATTAAAAAAAAAAGTACTATTTTCATTTTTTGTTATATATTTTACAGCGAAAAGAATCTGAAAAATTACGACGAAGGTGTATCGAAAGCTGAGATTTCAACGTTCCGAATGAGCCTAGCTACAGCACCGTCCGACACTTTTTCACAAAGTTACAAATTTTCAAAGTTGCAGTTTCAGCATGCGACGTCACTCCAGTAATGTTCTATTACAGCAGCATGACAACGAAAACCTTCCGAAAGCTGAATCAGCTGCTCGAGGCATTGTGGGTGTTTCGATCGGAACCATTTCCGAGGAAGAGACTTGCTCGGACACAGAGAATAACCGTCGCGCATCACGATTGAGGTGTTCGTACGTTAATTATGGCCGGAGAATCCGCGAGTTTCGTTAACGCATCGAGATAATGCGATTCAGAAATGATCCCCGGCTTACGTGTCGATCTTAATCGGGCCTCATTGTTCACTCGGCGCGGGTTACATAAACGCGTGCGCGCGCGCTGCCGAGACCGAGCCGCGAACGCTAGCCTAACGCATGTGTGCCGCCGCCGTGCGATTACTTAGCGTAATATATAAAGTATCGTGCAATTACTCTGGCCCGACGGTGTTGCTGCGCGCCACGGTCGATCTTATCGCGGAAAATCTGATCGGTCTCTTAACAATATCGTTTCATCGAGGAGTCTCTCGCGTGCACCGACGAGAACAAACATCGTAACTCGAGGATAATCCCCAGGGTAAACTCGAGGACGGACCGAGGACGAACGGATGCACTGCGATCATCTGCGCGGATTCGTAATCTGTCTTCACCAAAAAATAATTCTCGTTGCATAATTATTCGCATTGGTGAATTCTTAAAAAAGTAAATTGATAATTTATTTAAAATTGATGAACGAGCTACAGGGAGCAAATACCATGATTTGTATTATTCGAGTACGAGGAAGATCGTAAGGGTTGCCGGTGCTCGTTAGCAGGAATTAATTGGAAAGTGTTTCACTCGGCGAATGGAGATCGAACGATCGATCGGAGGTCTGGGCCTCTCGCGAGTTCGCATTTTCGATTGGTTCCGGGCCGGCTCTCTCGGATCGTAACTTTCCAAGGTAATTCTTGTCCGTATACTTCGCTCCGGCGTCGTACTTGACCCGCTGGCTATTAATCTCGTGTGCCATCACCCCCTCGATCCCGAGGAGGCGTTTCCGGACTAATATACGACGACACGACCCACGCCTCTATCGGCTGCAACCTAACGAGGACTGACTTTAACGGTTAAATAATAGTAAGAGCTTCGGCCAGTGTGGCAGCCTCGTTCCTGACCACTCTTCACCCCGTGGAACCAAAACACAATTTTTCCAATCTCGATACAAACAGAACTCTCATCCCGCAAACCATTTCAAACAACACAAATTTATCCTTAACGAAACATTTGTATCTTTTTTTAACTGGATATTTTCAGATCAAGGGAGTCAGGGGGATGATCATCAAGAAATTGTGTTCTTTGGAAACGATCGTAGCTAATTTTCAATTAAGGATACGGGGTGGCTAACAAGGACTGACTTTAAAAAACACAATTTTTCCAAACCCGATACAAACAAAACTCTCATCCCACAAACCCTTTAAAACAACACAAATTTATCCTTAACGAAACATTTGAATCTTTTTTTAACTGGACATTTTCAGATCAAGGGAGTCAAGGGGATGATCATGAAGAAATTGTGTTCTTTGGAAACGATTGTGGCTAATTTTCAATTAAGGGTAAGGGGTGGCTAACGAATACCTACTTCAACGGTTAAATAATAATAAGAATTTCGGCCAGTGTGGCAGCCTCGTTCCTGACCACTCTTCACGCCGTAAAACCAAATCACAATTTTTCCAAACCTGATACAAACAGAACTCATTCTACAAACCCTTTCAAACAACACAAATTTATCCTTAACGAAACATTTGAATCTTTTTTTAACTGGACATTTTCAGATCAAGGGAGTCAAGGGGATGATCATCATCAATTGTGCTCGTTTGAAACGATCGTAGCTAATTTTCAATTAAGGGTACGGAGTAGCTAACGAAGACTGACTTTAACGGTTAAATAATGGCCACTGTTTATCCCGCGGAACCAATACTCAAATTTTCCAAATCAGATACAAAGGGTGAAAGCTGAGAAAGATGTTATACCAGATAAAAAAAGGAAACGCATCGACAACACTTGCGACAGACCCACCGAACCAACGAGCGAATATACATTTGTAAATAACAATATTGATGACCAAAGGCAATAAGAAAAGAAATTTCTTCGAGAGTTCCCCTACTTATCAACCTAAAGTCCTTCCGGAACAACTGCGTTCAATGAACACAATCTACGTTTCCCCACCCTTAACCATCCACGAGAAAAACCGAGTTGACAATCGCAGTACTATTTTGACCTTGGTCGGAGCAACTTCTTCTCGGTCGCAGTCGCTATTTCGGAAAGTGTGTTGCGTAGTACATATTTAGTAATTGTGTAGAATTACGGTGTTTCGTGTTTCATAGTGATTAACCCTCACCCATCCCTCATTTCACGAACTGAAAACGTCCCTCGATGTCAAATTGACACAGTGATAAAAAAAAATCGATAAAATAACAAGTCAAACAGTTACTTTTCAATGTTTTTTTCCAGAAATTAATGAGTTAACATTTACATCTTAGGTTTTTACTTACAAACAATAGAATGGTATAACTTATTTCGGAAGAACTGTGTCAAATTGACACGAGGGACGGATGGGGGTTAATACGTATCCTTGTACATGTCAGTGTGCTGTGAATCCAGAGGCACAGAAGATTCTGAAAAACTTGTAAGTACCTATACTTCACATTAATATTTTATAATATAGAATTACAAATGTAGAATATAAGGTGTCCACACATTTCTTACAACTTGAAATTCGTGATTTAAATGGGCGTCATTAAATTTCGTTTGTTTCGCCGCACGCACACGATTATATTCAGTCTCATACACAATCAGATGTACTGTATCACATAGTAGGCTTTTGTGGATATACAATACAAGTAACTCTACTCACTAAAACAACACAAATTTATCCTCAACGAGACATTTGAATCTCTTTCATAAATGGACATTTTCAGATCGGAGGAGTTAGGGGATGATTATCGCGAATTGTACTCGTTGGAGATGATCGTGTCTAATTTTTAATTAGGGGAACGGGGTAGCGAGCAAAGGTGCGCACCGTTGCTGCGCCGATTTTGCATTATAACTCAGCCAGGCCGGTATCGACTCTCAATTAGAACAGTTCGGACAAATGACCGTGATTACCGGCGTAATGATAGCTTGGTCGCGTTCCACGTGATTCATTCGATCGCGTCGAGAGGCTGCAGCTTGCGCCCCCTCCCCTATCCTCTCTTTCTCTCTCTCTCTCTCTCTCACTCTCTCTTTCTCTCTCTCTCTCTCTCTGTCTCTGTTCGGCCGGGCGTTGTGCGCGCAGCACTCGGTTCTTGTCGCGTGCCGGACGCCTTCCTCCTTCTCGGCCCTCAATTTCGCGATCGCGTTCCTCGCCCCGTGTTTCGTGACCAAGAGCCCAGCCGAATTTCCGACTGTTCCAAACCATGAAACCGTCGAGCCGCTGACGCACGAACCGCCTAAACGGGGCGAACCGTTGTCGCCGAGTGCTCCCGTTTTGGGCCGACGCTGTGTGTGTGACCTTTCCCGATCCGTCGATGCTTTTTATGCGACGATTCGATAACCGCGAGGTGTAGACGGAGCTTCTCGCGCTCGGGAAACTGTAAACTCGCAATGGTAAACACGGTCACGCTATTTACAAAACAGTATCTCTGTTTTCGTAGCGGCTGTTCGCATCAAATGGCTCTTCTTCCTGTCATAACACAGAAGAGAAACGTTTCTTCGGAATGTGCTAAACACCGTTCGAGCCAGCGTGACACCACTGTCAATAAGCAACTTTTGGTAAAATAGACATTTTTGCATGATGAGAAACAATAAGAACACGAGTAACTTATACAGGGTGTCCCAAAACTACCCTAGGAGCCGAAAATGGGAGGTTCCTTGGGTCATTTGAAGCGACATTTTCCTTTACAAAAATGTTATCCGCGACTTTGTTTAGGAGTTATTAACGAAAAACACGGACCAATCAGAGCGCGACCTAGACGCGAGTTGACAAAATCGGCTCGGCGCGCCAACTCTCCATTGGCCGACTGTGCCAACTCGCGTTTAGGTCGCGTTCTGATTGGTCTGTGTTTTTCGTTAATAACTCCTAAACAAAGTCGCGGATAACATTTTTGTAAAGGAAAATGTCGCTTCAAATGACCCAAGGAACCTCCCATTTTCGGCTTCTAGGGTAGTTTTGGGACATCCTGTATATAAAATCAAATGTAGTATACATATAGAGCTAGGATAGAGGATAAGAGCAAAGCAGGGAAAACATTGGAGATATATGTAATATTAGAATTGTAACCCTTAGGGGAACTCAATAAACACATATATATATATACATATAGAGCTGCATGCTCTTGGAATGCTCGATTTGTGTAATCAGTTTTTCTGTGTAAGCTGCACCTCCGTATAAGATTCAAGTCAAAAGTTCCGGGCCTTCAAAGATTTCTTTGAGATAAAGATTAAGATTGGAGATATATGTAAAAATTTTAAGATTGGAGATATATGTAATATTATAATTGTAACCCTTAGGGGAACTCAAGAAAGACATATATATACACATAGAGCTGTATGCTCTTGGAATGCTCGATTTTTAAATCAGTTTTTCTGTGTAAGCTGCACCTCCGTACAAGATTCAAGTCAAAAGTTCCGGACCTTCATAGATTTCTTAGAAAAACGGTTTTAAGCTTGTATCTTCTCTCAGCCTTGGCGCCCGACGGGACTAATTTTGCCAGGAATCGATAGCCTACATACGGGACCAGTGACGCGCGAAGTTTTAAGAAAATCGACCGTGGTTCTCCGAATGGAGAACCACTTAACGGGGTCCGCTTAACTTCGTTTGCAAAATAAATCGAGTCTGCGAAGGTGAATCGGTGCTTAAATCGGTAGGTCGTTGATTTCTCGGGGCTGTTACACGCGCAACGACGAGGGCACCGCTTCCTGGGGGGAAAAATGGTGGGAAAACCGGAGGACGTCGAGGCGCGCGAGGTTGCGGGCAGTTCTTGCTATCGCGGGGCGAGCAAAAAGAACGGCCGATGGTATTGCAAATGATGCAACAGGGCCGCGAAGAAGAATAAGGAGCGGCGCGTCGGATCGAAAACGGCGAGTAGCCGGGGCCCAGGCCGGCGTGTATCGTTCCCCGTCCACAAAACCGTGTGGATTACACCTGCGCAGCTGCCGGGGCCGGGGCAGGTGAATCCTCGGCTCACCTGATCCACGGTGGGTTCCGCGCGCAAACCTGGCCGGAGACGTTGCACGTTGACACGTGTAAAGAGAAACACAGGGGAAAAGTCTCGTCGAGGACACGGGCAGGTGATATCGATTGCGCGCGAATTATGCTTGGATCGGCTCTCCCCCTCGTTCCCTCGGCTGTTCCCCTCGTCGGCACGAGCCGTCCACGCGAGCAAAAATTGTCCCTCGTGGCAGCCGAATCCGAATCTTCGAGCGATCGCCTCCGGGCTAATCGTGTCGCGATTCCCGGAGCCCTCGAAATTTTGCGCGCAGCTGTGGCCCCGTTCGCATATGCGAGGCCCCGGATCGGCAAATAAAAACGACGCATCGATCTATAATCTGGAGCTCTGCACGTTAGAGGATCCCAGATCCGGCCTCTCTCTCTCTCTCTCTTTCTCTATTCAACGTTCGATCACCGTTCTTCGTTCACTCGGCCCGCTCGGATAGTGGCCAATCTTTTGTAATTATAGAGCAGCCGCGAGTCCCATTAGCTCCGTAAGGCCCTCGCGCAAACCCAGCCCTCGATCGGGAACCGAGAAGCGAACCATTTACCTGGCACCGCCGACAAGTCCCACCACTGACCAGCTCAACAGTCCTCCGGACTCGTAAGAAACGCAAACCGTCCGGCTTGTGCAACAAATTCCAATCCAGGTGCCTTGCTTCCCCGAAACTAAATAAACAATTTCAATCTTGCGAAACTCTGCGTTTCGTGATAATAATACAGCCGCGCTGCGTGTAATTCATTACCGCTGCGATCGAAAGGCGTGTTTGGACAGAATCACTTGTGTTACGTAGTATTTCCTTAAAATTTACTTTGTACTATTTGGAAGAACGTGCAAAATACTACTGGTGGTGAGTTTTTTTTGTTTAGTTGAAACTCAAAAATAACAATATAATAATGTAACATGATATTTGGTCCCCTCAGGGTTTCAAATTCATTTACCAATCCTCTCCCCTCTTTCCACTCTCACCATCGCCTTTTCAGCGGGACCTACTGCCCAGATAGCACTCGGATGTCCGAAGGATGTCCAAAGTACGTCCGTATTGGACCTTCGTATGTCCCAAGGATGTCCGAATCATGTCCGTATGTCCGAAACATGTCCGATATACGTCCCAGGAATGTCCGAATGAGGTACGATTTACAAAGTGTGATGTACATAGGATGTCCCGTTCGGACCAATCTGGGATGTATGTGGGACGTATCTGGGGATATACGGACTTTATTTGTACATCCCTGGTACGTACCAGGGACATAAGGAAATTATTTGTACGTTCCTTACAGGACGTTTACAGGAACTACATAGAATATGGGTTCTGCATTTTAATTTTACTTTAATCAAAATTACATATATTACAAACACATAGATTTGGCACATAGTACAATACAATAGCACATATAACACTAATATATACAGTAATTTATAACATAATAAATATATATATTTATAACAATTATAAAATATAAATTTTTAATTTTATTATTAAAAATCTTTTAAAAATGTTTGTTTCTTTCCACGGTTCTCCGCTAATGTACGCCGCATCTGTATGGAAACACTTCTTTCTTTCTGATGTATAGATGATTTGGATATCTTCGCTGCATCTGAAAATTAAAATTTCTTGGTTAGAAACATTGTTCAATAAACGGGAAGATTTTAACATGAATATATTAGGTTAGAGGGAAAGCTATGTGGTATTTTAAATAAGCAGGTAATTTTACTTGTAATGCAAAAACACATGTTAATTAGTGAGACATGGGAAAACAGAAATTGACAGGTTATTTGAAAAATGGCAACATATTGTTACAAATAATGGAAATTATATCATTGAATAATATTGAACATGTATTTTTATAAAATGACTCAAATGTTCTCTTTAAAATACGATAGAATTTTCCCTCCAACCTAATAATATTTTTGTATTTTCGTTTTGCCAATAATGTTTCAATGACTGAAGAAACGTAATAAAATAAATATAAAATAAAAGCTTACCTGAAATCGCAGTAACGAGTGTCACCAACACAATCCTGACAAGTGGCTGAAGGCATCGAATCACTTGCACACGCTTTTTATTAATTGGAAGGTTACGAATACGTGCACAGGGAGCACGTGCTAAATTAACCTAACCTCACTTCACGTAAACGCACGGTGATGAGACGCGACGGTACTGTGAGGTATTTGGCTGAGAAACGGGAAAATCGTCTATAAAGTCTTGAAATCGGAAAAAAACTTACAAAGTGATTAGTAATATTCTTATTATTATAATATTATATATATAATATAAATATTAATAACAATACAAATTTAAATGATAACTGAATGAAATCTGAGTGCTCTGTACATCGCACTCAAAGCATTCAATTATCACTACTTTTCAAGAGTTTGCATAATCTGAGGATAAAATGTTTCGAATAAAAGTTGAACAGTACTTAAATATGTACTTAGAACAGTAGTTAGTAATTAAGAACAGTAATTAAAAATTCTATATTTAAAATTTCGAAAAAATTTTTTTTCGACAAAAAGCAAAAATCATTTTGATTTTTTAAATGTTAAAATACATTTCTTATTTTCGGCCAAATACCCCACTGTGTGACGCTTTGACTCTGACTATGTCACTCTGCTCACCTGTCACATAAGATTATTATAAGACTTAAAAAATAAACGTACTTGAACATTCGAAACTTAGATCCCACGGATATCCGACGGGACGTAATAAACAGATGTCCCACGGATGTCCGAAATTGAAGTCCCACGGATATCCTTAGCACCTGAAAAACGAATGTCCCTGGAACATCCGAAATTTAGGTTCCACGGATATCCGAGGAACGTAAATAACGGATGTCCCACGGACGTTCGAAATTGAAGTCCAACGGATGTCCTTAGGACCTAAAAAACGGATGTCCCTAGAATAACCGAAATTTAGGTCCAATGGATGTCCGAGGGACGTCCGTAACGGACGTGGGACATATGGACATAAAGTGGACATGAAACGAATGTCCTTCGGACGTTCGGTGCTATCTGGGTGTTTATGGTGGGTTCCGAACCACCTTTTGCCAACAACACGTGAAAAACACCCCGGGTGGGTCACTTTCCGGTTTTTTTACCAGACGGTCACCCATCCTAGTGCCGTTCACGTTCCGCATTGCTTAACTTCGGTGATCTAACGAGAACCGGTGCTTTCAACGGGATTACGGTTGTTGGCATAACAATATAATAATAATTGCTTTATTTTCAGCCTTACAGCTAAGAAAATGTAACTTGGTTTACATTAACCTATTTATACAAAACTCATCTCACACATTCCTACTCTGGTCTACTCTTTTAGTATCCTAATTATCACTAACCCGATTAATTCTATACTAATTGCTTCCCTCCCCATTCCCTAATTTTTGCATTTTTTTGTTTGGTATTCTCTTTGGTGAAAAATAACAATATTAACACATTACCGACCGGTGATTATTGCATATTTTTGAAAAAATGTATGGTACATGGGTAAATTTTCATTTAGCATTTAGTATGAACTAAGTCACCCTCAATAACGTCGTCTAATAGTTTCATATTTAAGACTGCAATGTCAAAGAAAATTTCTATGCCTTTTTTTGGTACAGCAGAATTATTGAAAATTCTATTAATAGGCTTCCGGTCGGTAAAGTGTTAATATCGTTGTGTTAGTAAAGTGTTAGTATCGTTTTTGTCAGCAAGCAGCTACTCGATATCTGTTTCGAGTCGAAAGTTAAAAATAGGGGTAGATTTAAAAAAAAATCAAATACACCTTGCTCTATAGTGTAGATCGATGGCGGGTGGGTGCTAATAACCCAGTGAAAAATTTGAGGTGGATAGACGCGTGTTTGTACTCGAGGTCAGGATTGCTCGATGTGTCGCGATCGTCTTGAGGGCGTCTTGGGCGCCCGGAGCGTGGAGTTTGCGTGGCGAACCGCGAAGGACAGGGCCCTAGCCGGCCGGAAGCCGGTTGTAAAGGCGCGCAAACGCTTTTGTTCGCGAGGGAACGCGGGAACGCCAATAAAAATCCTGTAAAACACGGGCTTGTGGATTTACAAGCGGCTCGGCGAGGCGAGCGCGTCATTACGGAGGCGTAGCTACGGACAGAAACCGCTCGTTACACTCCTCCCTGATGTCATTATTTCAGTGAGAGGCCAACGAGTCGACGAGTTCACCGCAGAGCATGCCAGAGCCCGACTATTCGTTGTTAATTCGGCCGTCGTCGGGCCGGGCCGCGACACCGGGCACAGCGGTCTCTAATTCATTGGTTCCGCTGCAGGTGCGCGCTTCTCTCCGGCGACGATCCTCTCCGCGCCGGTGTAAAGGAACTATTAAATCGCGATTTTATGCTCGATCAACGACTCCTGCCCCGAGCACACTCTACGGTGCCACGCGCCCCAACGCTCGCCACTCTCACGCAGAACCCTCGTCGTCAATTCTCATTTCTTCCTTCGATTCTCCAATTTATAGCTGATTTAAAAGACATACCTTTCACATTAACACATTGTTCAACGGCAATTTTACACACAGGCTGTCTCATGTCACCGGCTATTATTTCGTAACTGAATCTGGAAACAAAATAATTTAAATAAACTTTATTTATACATAGTTAATTAACCCTTCGCAGCATAGTGTATCATATCTGATAAGAATGTGTTTTCTTACTACTCGAAATTATGTTTATTTTTCTGACAATGAAGTTTTAATTTTTTTAAATATTTTTCGCTTAAATAAAACACAGAAACTGAACTTCTTTCAATTTTTTTCTTTCCAATTAAAAAGAATCACGCGGTGAAGGGTTAAGATGAAACTTTAAACATATCTTTCATACAACTTTTAATAGCTTTTTTCAGTATGATTAACAGAGAATATAAATAGCAATCACTATATTAAATGAACAAAGGTTTGGGAATATTCTGGTTTGCTCTGGGTTTCATAAATTTAAATTGATAATGCAAGTGCAGATACGAATTAACTCGTGACTGGTCAACAATGTGTTAACCGTATGTAAAATACCTTCACTTTTGAAATATTGCCGTTTATAGTTTTGATCACGTCGCAGACATCGAGGCGTTGATTTAAGAGTATTTTTGAAAAAAAATTTCATGTAAAATTTCGGTCGCAGTATTCGTTGGGTTTCTTGAGCGCATCAAAGAGTCGTTGACGGCCGGCTCGCTAGAAGAGTCGCGTCATCGATTCGCTCATCCGTTCGCGATCATCGATCGGAATGGCGCACGCGTGCGGACGATCTTTCCGCGCGTCGACGTTCGTTAGATTCCAGCTAACGGTTTATCTCGATCGCGGATACACGTCTCAATTCCCCGGAGTCGACGTTCATTCGCTCGAGTCGATGATTTATCATGAACCGTTCCCCTCGAACAAGCGCGTCGCGTCGCCTTGTCGCGTTTCTCCGTTCGCGAGTCGCCCGCGGCCTTTTTCCACGGGACTCTACAATTTTCTGACTCACCAACACCATCAATAATCCACGCCACGGTAATCTCGTGCTGCAAGTCTGGAGTAGCTGGCGCCCGCCGAAATACCAGACCGTTCCGCAACCTGGTCTGTCGAGTAAAAATTTTGAAAATATTCAGAAATCCTTACCCCCCAAGGCTACAACACTCCAGATTTTTTTCAAAATTTTTGCACTCCATTCCGCGCCGAAAAGGGAGCTTAAAGTTTACCACTTTCCTCCCCTGAAATTAGAGACCTCCCAATCGAGGGCATTTTGTAATTTTTTCGCGATAAGGATTCTCAAGTAAAAGATTTGAAAAAATTCTTGAATACTTACCCCTACTGCTCCAGATTTTTTCAAAATTATTGCATTCCAATCTGTACCGACAAAGGAGCTCAAAATTTCCCATTTTCCTTTCTTTAAATTAGAAACCTCCCAATCAAGGGTATTTTGTAATTTATTCGCAATCAGGATTCTCAAATAACAAATTTGAAAAAATTCTTGAATGCTTACCCCTAAGGCTACAATGCTCCAGATTTTTTCAAAATTATTGCATTCCAATCTGTACCGAAAGAGGGGCTCAAAATTTCCCATTTTCCTTTCTTTAAATTAGAAACCTCCCAATCAAGGGTATTTTGTAATTTTTTCGCGATAAGGATTCTCAAGTAAAAGTTTTGAAAAAATTCTTGAATGCTTACCCCTAAGGCTACAATGCTCCAGATTTTTTCAAAATTATTGCATTCCAATCTGTACCGACAAAGGAGCTCAAATTTCCCATTTTCTTTCTTTAAATTAGAAACCTCCCAATCGAGAGCATTTTATAATTTTTTCGCGATAAGGATTCTCAACTAAAAGATTTGAAAAAAATTCTTGAATTCTTACCCCTAAGGCTACAGTGCTCCAGATTTTTTCAAAATTATTGCATTCCAATCTGTACCGAAAAAGGAGCTCAAAATTTCCCATTTTCCTTTCTTTAAATTAGAAACCTCCCAATCAAGGGCATTGTATAATTTTTTCTTGAGAAGGATTCTCAAGTAAAAATTTGGAAAAAAATCCTGATTATTTCGCTGTATAGTTGCGATACGTCAGATTTTTTAAAGACTTACAGCATGTAAAGCAATGGCAGCGGAGGGTCGAGAATTGAATGACCGATTTTTCTTGAGCTTGATAAATCGGTTGTCTCTCACTCTGAAAAATCGCAGATCGGCTTTCGATCGTGATCGGTTAGGTTCGTTGCGGAAAGTCGGCCGGGAAAGAGTGTTCCGGCGGAGCTCGTCGATGTCCCTTAATTAACGCGTGACGCGAAATAAATTACGACGATTCGCCGATACCAGGCTCGCAATAAATATAACACGCGAGGTACGCGGCATAATTTCCCGGTCTGGAGCGCCTCCGCAGGTGTCGTTCACCCAGCTGTGTGCGTAAGCGAAGCACGGTTACACCTGCGGTCCGGGAACTCGGAGGAGGCGCTCCTGTTCGCTGTCGTTCTTTAACGAACGCCACAGAAATGCCGAGTACATCGTTCATCCTAGAACGATTCCACATTTTTCCGAATTTTTCTGTTGTCCACTGTGGATCAGGCAATGTTGATAAGTGGTCTTGGCACCTGAGAGCGATCTGTGCTCTTGAAAGCGCTCTACAATGTCCCTCGGAGCATTTCTTATCACGATTAATCCAGGCTTTTTGTTCATCCCTTAAAAATCTATCTTTGAAAACAACAATTCTAAAAATCTCAATTAGACTGACTGAAAATTTCAATCTGAGAATTTTGCATTTTCTGTGGGAGTATCACAAAAAAAGTGAACTCTAAGGACGATAATCTTGCTATTCATATTCAACGAGTGGCCTGAATGGACGTGGATCGTCGAATTATAAATTTTAAACAGATCTACAGCCAATTTCCTTTAATTTCCTTGAATTTCGACGATGATGAACGAATCGGACGAAACCTGTTCGGTATCAAGGTCGATTCTCGTGTCGGCGACGAATAAACACCTGCCGTTTTCGAGAGCTCGAACACTCGGCGCCGTTTTCAAACGAACGCCGACGACAAATAAGGGAAACCGTTACTGCGGAGGTCTGAAGACCGTTGTTCCTTAATTTTCTTGCCTGGAAAGGAAGCGTGAGGAAAACATTCTGAGGAAAAAGTTAGGGACTGTATTTGGGTATAGAGAATAGGGTATGGTCTAGGAACAACTGCAGGATCTAGGAATTATAAAATGGACTAAGTAACTAGAGAAAAAGGTCTAGGAAAATTCGAAGGAACTGTTCGAAGGGCGTATTTTTAAACATCCTGACGAATCATCAGGATTCAGCAAGTTTATCAGCCCGTAACGTTTAGGTGGCGAAGTCCTCGAGGACGGAGACATCTTAAGGGTGAGCAGGGGCGCGCCAACGAAGGATTGCGCCCCGCGCAATGAATAATTTAGCCCGGGGACGGAGGCCTGGTGGGCGCACGCCATCGTCCGGCAAAAACTAATGCCCGTTCAGATAAATTACCGATAAACCGGCCAGATAACCATCTAGATAACGGAGCGTGCATAAGCGGGCGGCACGCGAGACTCCCACACCGTCTACGCGAACATAAACGCGAGCCGAGCAAGGAAACCGAGCCGAGCAAAGCCGAGCAATGCGAACGAGCTCGAGTGCTTCACGGGAGAAACGGTCGTATGATCGTCGCGTACGGGCGTCACGGTTTTATCCGGATCGGACGAGGTCGTAGATAATTCCCGATTATCGGTCGACGTGGCCCCGAACGCGTCTCGCGAACGGTTTTTATTATTTTTCATTCTCTCGCGGTATTAAGCACGCCGCGTAAAAAGAAACAACGATAAGCCGCGCGACCGCGTTTATTAATCAAGAGGCAAGATCGGGCCCGTTTTTATTCCGCGATCGCAGGAGACGTATCGTCGCGAGATTTCCCAAGCTGACACCCACGGGAAATTAGGGCCGCCCGAGGCTGCTTGTTTTTCCCGCCGCGACGCGAGCCTAATCTCCGACTTTACGAGCGGGCCGCGCCGCGAAATAAAATCGAGCCTCGCGTGCATAATTAAATTTTATCTTTCGGGGTTGAGCCAGCACCTCCTTCTCTCCGAAATTAGAGGAACGATTCGCAAAGTAGGCGAGAGGTTAACACAATTTTTTAAAAAATTGTTTCGCGATTAATGCAACCCTTCGCTGCACGATTCTTTTAATTGGCATGAAAACATTGGAAGCAGGTCAGTTTTTGTGTTTTATTTCAGGGAAAAATATTCAACAGAAATATTCGTTAACTGTAAATATATACAGATATAGAATATGATACATTATGCAGCGAATGGTTCAGAAAGAACAGCTGAAGGGGTGGAAGAAAATAATTTTCGGTTCAAATTTGAAACTGTTCGGTCATTGTTTGCCGGGAATTGTCTTTTCGGGACACGGTGAATTCGCAATTTCCCGGCAGTGGAACGGAAGGGTAAATTTTCCGGGTTGTAAAAAAAACGGTGAAAACCGGGTCGAAGACAATGAGCTGAATTTCTGCGGTGCGAGACGCACGGCCACCAGGAAGCAGGCATCTTCTTTGGTCCCTTTCACGAATTCCGAACACGGGAACCTGTCGTCGCCGATTAGTCGTATTGTCTCGCGAGCATTGGCGCCTTCCCCCCTCCCGAAATGCTTCAGTTTTTGCCCCCGGGGGAGAGATCGGTGCGCAGCCCGGACGACAAAGGGACCGTGAACGGACCCCGGCTTCTAACCCTAGGCTCCCGCTTCTGCAACGTTCCTTTTGCCTCACCCTTTTTTCCCTGCTTTTTTTTCGCCCGATCGGACGGACTCCGGAGACAATGGATCTTGCACCTTGCACGCGAATCCTCGTTTGCCTCTTCTGTTCCTTCTTCTGCAAAGGTCCCGCCCTTCTAGCTTTCTCCCTTGGCTTGGCAACAACGATTGCTTGAAATTTTTACTTCGCGTTGTATTTTTTTTTTTTTATTATAGAAAATCTCATATGAGATTTATTACAACATTGTTACAAAACAGAAATACACTACATATAATACAGAGTATGAAGATTACAAAATAGAATAGGTTTCTTGTAGAAATACAGATATTATAATATTAATCATATGATTAAAAGGAACAGTATATGAACAGAGAGTTCGCGTTGTATTTCTATTGCAATGATAACATGTGAAAGACGTTCGCGACATCTGCGAGCAATTAGGATTAAGTTAGTTTTACAGTTCCTTCCGGACAAATGCGTTCCATCCTTCAGTTCTTCCTGTACGAGTGTACGAGTACGATGTGTTACAAAGTTATATGCAAGTATGTTTGTTTGTTCGATTCATAAATAAAGTATCTTCACTCTGAGAAACCATCCTTCAACATGTGTAAATCAATTTTTATTGGTTGACTCGTGCCTGTATTCCGCAGGGGAAAACATCTATTTGAAAGAGGACATTTCGCCCTTTAAAATAAGCCTAGGCTGATTGTTGTACGATTATTTTTCACAAAGTTATAAATTATTAAATATCGACAAATTTTTATCTAGGATCGAAGGTCCTCGCGAGGCAGGTTTTCTAATGTCAAATTGCACACATCTCACTTAAAGTGCCATAAAATGGTGAAAAAAAATCGTAGATCAATATTTTTGGTCTCGTTCCAAAGCTGAAACTCTAATCTTTGAACCTGTTATAGTCTCTCTTCTAAAAAAAATTTGTTCATCTCTGCAGAAGCATTTTAATAAAAAAAATTTCCAAAAAACGACTTATTCTACATTTTTATTCTGTGGATACAGAGAAAATTTTTTCGGAAAATATTATCGCGATGTATTGAAAGAGCAAATCTTGCCCTTCGAAATAAGCCTAGATAGATGGACGTGCGATTTTTTTCCACGAAGTTACAGAGACTATCACCGAAGAAGTAGAGTTTCGAGTTTCTTCGAAGCCGAGGGCATCGCATTCGAAGTGCGATAAAATGGTAAAGAAAAATTTCGTGATTTTCCATTCGCGGCGACAGGGGACATTTTTAAACGACATCCTAATGAAAGATCCTCCATCAATTCCGGGCGAGTTATCAGCGGAGAACGACGGTGCGGAGTGTATGCGTGTATCCACGTTGTAGATATAGGTTCGGCCGAAGCTCAGCCCCGCTAATGGACGCCCCCGCCCGATAGGATCGCCGGTCGTTCGTTATCTAAACGTGAATAATTATCTTTCACGGCGCCGCTAGATCACCAGGCCCGATATATTTCTTTCGCGAGGACGACGCGGCTTTCGTGCCGGTCGCCATACTTTTTTTTTTTCTTTTTCGAGCGCGCGCGGTCGCGTGGGCGTCCGTTCGTGATTTCAACGCGGAATTCGACGCCTAATTGGAAGCTCTCCCGCCTCGAATGATATTCCGTCGCGCGATCGTCAACGACGGACAACCGATAAAACCGCGCTGGATACACGGCTTCTCGTCGACTTCTCCCGCTCGTCAATTATTTATCGAACGAACGGGCGGATCGTTACGCGATCATGCTAGATAACGCTCTCCGAAAAACGATAAAATATGAATAGAATTTTCCATTACCCTCTTCGGCGAACGCCGACCACGATCTGACCAACTTCCACCAGCCAGTTTTTATCGTTTCGTACTTTACCGAGAGGATCCTCTCGAGTTGGATTCTTGACCAAGGTGATGACAGATCATACAAAGTGCCGGAACGTGGAAATAAAAAATCGTACCGAGCAGTTTTCGGTCTCGTTGGAAAGCTATAAGATCAAGCTTCGCGTCTATACTGTGGTCTCAGTCGTGGCAATAAATTTTGCATCTCAGCAGAGACATTTGAATCCGAGAAATTTTCAATGAACGAACAATTCTCTTCTTTTTTTTTATTGAGCCACTGAAACCTATTGTAGGTTTATTTCGGCTTTAACAAAGATACACTAGTTTACAGTTTAATTACATTTACAATATGACTAACCACAACGAACAATTCTACTTTTTTGTTCATAGTCAGTAGAAAAAATTGTTCACAAGGATGTAACTGACGGGGATTAAAAGCGCAAGGTTTCTTCTTTTAAATGAGCCTAAATAGATGACCGTGCGATTTTTCTTCAGAAAGTTACAAAAGTTTCAATGTTGAAGATATAACGAGCCTTGACTAGCTCTAGCAGTTGTTCATATTTTCTTCGAAGTGGCATAAATTGGGGGAAAAATCGTAGATCAATTTTTGAGGACTCATTGGAGAGTTTAGTAGTTTGTTTCAGAAACAAGATTGCACCAGTTTTTTTAGGTCACCAAAATATTGCGAGTCTTAAAGGAAGATGAATCGACGAATGCAAATATGTTTCTTCGGGAGAATGGCCATTTACATAAACATTCGTAGGCTAATAATTAATAATAGATAGGATCGCGCGGTCGCTACCAGTCGTCTGTCCCTCGAGGAGAAAAGGACGAGCTTCCAATGACGACTTGATCGATAAGGACGACGGTCGATCACCCGATAATGGCCGTGCAATTAATTATTAATCGTCCTCCACTTTATCCCCTCTATCGGGGCTGGCATCTAATCGCGACTCGATACACAGGGAATTCCGACGATCGATCTGTCGTCATCGAGGCGGAAGTGGTTTTTCCTCTGAGATCGGGGGAAATTAGTTTCCCTGCAATTCGAGAGGAAGAACGTAGGGCAATTAACTCGCCGGAAACAAATACCATTAATTATTGAGCACAAGGACTGAAACATTGCAAATTAAAAGCCAACCGTTCAAAATTCAACTTGCGCAATCCTGTCGAATGATTTTTCTAACACCCTCATCTCTCACCCTTGCGAAACCAACCCGTTTGCTGCATTTCTTTCAACAAATTATTAATGTTCCTCTAAAAATATTATCAAGTTTCTCTGAATATTGTTTGCTCTTTAATATATTCATTTGTAGTATTAAAACAAAAATTTGTGCAAATACTTGAAATACAGAAGGTTCAAATAATCCATACATGTTGGTTGACTACATAAGGGTTGATATTTGTCAGGTTTATCCGTATAAATCATAGAACCTTGTATCAAAGCGATTAACATTTATATTAACCGTAGTTCATATCTAAACACGCATTGATTAAGGTGACTACTGAGAAGTATATTTTAATGAAACTTCTTTGTAACACAGTTTTCATAGTCAGTCGTAGGTACGAGAAATTTGCAACAACATCTGCCGACTGATAGGGCAGTGAAAAAAAAGAATGGTGGAGCTGCTGGGAGTGGAGAAACTGCATGGTGCAGGTCAGTGTCGAGATGAAAGCGGCTGGCTGGTTTCACGAGAGGAAGCTCGAGTCGTGGACCGAGGCAGCGACTGTCGTATCACGGCTTTTAATTAATATTTAATTAGCCGAGGCCGTCCGCGTCGCCGAGGAATATAAATAGGAAGACTCGGCTTGACGTGGCGTGGCTTGGCTGTGCTCGACTCGGCAGCGTGGTCGTAGCCTCGACTAGACTCGGTGGGGGTAAATTATGACTTAACGAGGGGTTAGCGTGATCCCGGCCACTGGACAAGCCTCGTGGAAGCTCACCGGCTCGTGTTTAAACGGCTGATTCTCTCCCGACTTCGTCCTTCTGCGCGGCGAATATATAATCGGTTAGCCACGCCGGAAGTGACCGCTGGTTTCCGTGAGAGACCGAGCATTACGCGCTCGGACACAGTCGGGCCGCGTCGGGTCGGGCCCGTTGGGGGCTCAGGTTCGCTCTCCAATTGGCTATCCATCGATGTTTCATAAAAATTTCGATTTTTCCTTCATTTTATTCCTCTCTGTTCGAGATGAGTCGGGCCTGGCCCGCTTGGGGCTCTAGTTCGTTCTCCGATTGGTCCCATCAATGTTTCCAACCAATTAATCATATTAAGGAAGAAAATCATATTTCTATTTCACTCCGTATTGTTGCAATCCAGGTAGAACAATTTTTATTAATTCTGAAGATCCGTTGTCTATTCATAGAGATCTTGATTTTTCTTTTATTCAGTCGCGAAAGAGTGAGCGATATTGGGACTCCAATTGGTACCATCAATGTTTCCAACCAATTAATCATATTAAGAAAGAAAATCAATTTCTATTTTATTCCGTATTGTTGCAATCCAGGTAGAACAATTTTTATTAATTCTGAAGATCCGTTGTCTATTCATAGAGATCTTGATTTTTCTTTTATTCAGTCGCGAAAGAGTGAGCGATACTCGTTCTCCAATTGGTCCCATCAATCTTTCCAACCAATTAATCATATTAAGAAAGAAAATCAATTTCTATTTTACTCCGTATTGTTGCAATCCAGGTAGAACAATTTTTATTAAGTCTGAAGATCCGTTGTCTATTCATAGAGATCTTGATTTTTCTTTTATGCAGTCGCGAAAGAGTGAGCGATACTGGGACTCTAGTTGGTTCTCCAATTGGTCCCATCAATGTTTCCAACCAATTAATCATATTAAGAAAGAAAATCATATTTCTATTTCATTCCAGTTTGTTGCAATCCAGGTAGAGCAATTTTTATTTTGTATAAAGATACGCTGTTTATTGATAGAGATCTTGATTGTTCGTTTATTCAGTCGCGAAAGAGTGAGCGATACTGGGACTCTAGTTGGTTCTCCAATTGGTCCCATCAATGTTTCCAACCAATTAATCATATTATGAAAGGAAATCAATTTCTATTTCACTCCAGTTTGTTGCAATCCAGGTAGAGCAATTTTTATTTTGCATAAAGATACGCTGTCTATTGATAGAGATCTTGATTGTTCCTTTATTCAGTCGCGAAAGAGTGAGCGATACTGGGACTCTAGTTCGTTCTCCAATTGGTCCCATCAATGTTTCCAACCAATTAATCATATTAACTCTTCGCTGCATAGTGTATCATATCTGACACAGATAACAAATCTGGCATGTATAGTAAATTAAGAATGTGTCTTCTTACTATTCGAAATTATGTTTATTTTTCTGAAAATGTTGTTTTAATTGTGTTTAATGATTTTCCCTTAAATCGAACACAAAAATTGACCTTCTTGCAATTGTTTCATCCCAATTAAAAAATCATGTAGTGAAGGGTTAAATTCCAGGTATAACAATCCAGGTAGAACAATTTTTATTTTGTATAAAGGTCTGCTGTCTATTCATAGAGATCTCGATTTTTCCTTTATTCAATCGCGATCGAGTGAACGCTACTGGCTCAGGCTGGGTCAGGCTAAGTCAGGCCTGGCTAGAAGGGGACGCTCTAGTAACTTCTTTGCTCTCCAATGGACCCAATCGATATTTCTTTCGGTCTTCCGTGGTACATCTTCATTTTTCACATTTTTAATTAGAAAAGAGTGCCACTGGCCCCCAGGAGCACTCGGGGAGCCAACTAGCTCCCACCTCGACTGTATCCACATTTTTCACCCGGGGGGTCATAAAATCGCGCATTTTCTCGCTCCTGAATTAATTGCGACGCAATTAGCGACCTAATTGCGAAAAACTGAGACGCACGGTTTCCTGCGGCGCCGGCTCGCAGTCTAGGATGATTCCCAGCGGGTCGGTCGCGGTTCAGTTCGCGAACGGTTCGCCGAGAGAGGCCAGACAAACCGGACGCGGAACACGAGTTTTATCTTTGACAGCGTCGCGGCTCGACCGTGATAATTAAATGTTAATTAAACCGGCCGGCAGGCTACGGCATGTCGGTTGTCCGTCGGCGTGATTGATTCCTCGAGATACACGCGTGTGTCCAAACGTATCGAAATCCACAACGTTATTAGTCTAACGAGCGTGCTCTAGCGCCAGTGAATCACCCGCGAAAGTCGTTAATACTCGCTCGTGATCCTGGAACCAGAATCGTCAGATGAGGGGAGGGAGCACGAATCGAGGGGAAGACTTTCCCCCTTTCTGCTCGAACCAGATCAGTCACGTGACGTTGCGATACGTGCGCGACAGAGACGAAACGCGTCACGTGACCGGGAAGCGGAGGAAGGGTGGGGATGAGCTTCGTGGAAGGGGAAAGTAGTGCGGGGACACTTAACCCTTTGCACTCGGTGATATTTGAATTCGTAAATTAAACATTTCTTCCGAGAACATTTCACATACAATATTTTATTGGTATGGAACTTCCTACATATAGTACTTGAATGTTTACTAATTGATTAGATACCGACAGATTTGATAATGTGAACATTTTGTAGTGTCTTGTTTAGTAGTGTCTCTGAGTCACCATTATTAATCTGGCCACTCCGGCTGAAACGAAAATTAATCATTTCTTCCGACTTAGAATATTTTATAATGGATATGATATTGGTATAGGACCTCATACATTACCTAAATGTTTACTAATTGATTAGATACAGATATATTTAATAATGTAAACAACATTTTGAATAATGGTGCAGTAATTTATAGTGGTGTCTCGAAGTCTGGCTGTAACCTGTGTAATTTGTGGCTAATTTAAAATGGCTACCAATTTTTCAAGATTGTTTTCTAACCAACGATACGTTTGTTTAACAGGAGTACAAACTAACTCGATCGCTACAATAATCGAACACGTCTTTCTGGAAGCTTGACAAATAAAACAGAAATTTCAAACATATTTGTCGAGTTTCATAGGTAATGATTTGATTTCATACTTACCACACAACTATCTCAATCTAAATCGCTCACAGTCTTTCGCGTCAATTTTTCAAAGGTTGTTTTTACAGAGTTTGAGGTACACGCCGCGTGACATTTTAGTAATAATATGTTGCTTGATTGTGTTAAATAATTCTGCACATATTTAGGTGGAATATAAAAGTCTGCAATACCCGTTGCCTACACAAGGGCTCACCGTCTGGGCAAACAAACTAAAAATGAAGGGGCACCGTCACCGATCTCGCACATTATATGCAAAACCGCGAAGTCGTTCGAATCGTAATGACGAGGGGCGGGGGCGGGTTTACGGGCACTTTAAGGCTTCGGTAAATATCGTAATCACTCGGATACTGTCGGAGCGTGCCGGCGAGAGTTAACCGACTCATTTTTCTATCGTCCCACGATCTGCTTCTTTTCCACCTCGCTGTTGCACAACAAACTTCTCGAGGAATTAAATTAACCTGCCTGCGCTAACGACCATTACCACTTTTCTGCCCATATTTCTGCAGGGAATAATGCTAGGTAAAAACACTCGGAGGAGTTGAGAGAGGACATTTCGACCTTTAAAATAAGTCCAAGGTGATTGTCGTACGATTTTTTTTAAACAAGTTTCAATTTTTTAAGTATCGACAAATATTTAATCTAACGTTGAGGGTCCTCGCGAGGCAGGTTTTCTAATGCCAACGGCACAATTGTCACTCAAAGTGTTGTAAAATGGTGAAAAAAAAATCGTAGATCAATAATTTTGGTCTCGTTGCAAAGCTGAGTCTCTAATCTTTGAACCTATTATAGTCTCTCTTCTGAAAAAAATGTTTTCATCTCTGTAGAGACACTTTTATCAGAAAAATTTCCAAAAATCGACTAATTCTACATTTTTATTCGCTGCATGCAGAAAAATTTTTTTCGGAAAATCTAACGAAGATACTTTGAAAGAGCAGATTTTACCCTTTAAGATAAGCCTAGATAGATGGTCGAGCGATTTTTTTTCACGAAGTTACAGTGGATCAAATATCGTCTATCACCGACCAAGCAGTAATTTTGGAGTTTCCCCAAACCTGACGATCAGCCTTCCATTCAAAGCGCGATAACGTGGCAAAGAAAAGTCGTGGATCCAATTTTTCGATCTCGTTGAAAAGAGGAGACTTTGATCTTAAAATCTGTGGAAGTCTCGGTGACGGGAGAATTGTTTGAGCTCCGGTAGAATGATCAGAATAGATGGAAAGAATTTATTGGTTTTTCGTCGGCGCAGATGTTCTGTCGCGTTCTAAAAATTTGGGTACAGTCTGGTTGCTTAAGGATGCGCAGACTAATTACGATTCGGTAATAAAAAGGGGGTCTCGAGCCGAGAGAAGAGGATCACGGGATCCGTCGGCGAGGGTGGCGGCGCGCACGACTTCCAGCCCGCCGTATTTCGGGCTGTGGTTTCCACGGCGTTGCGGAACGCGGCCCGCCGCTTTAATATAATATTATTGGCTATTGATAAATTGTCGATAATGATGGGTTAGCCACCCCGGCCGCGTGGGAGGGAGAGAACCGAACGAGAACGCTCTCTTCCCATCCTGAGCCGGGGCCCCTTCGTCTCTTTGCGAGCTCCGAGCGAAATTCTTGTTAAAATCCCCCCTTGGCCCCCTGTTTCGCCCCCCTTGTGCCACGATGCTTTGTTTTCTGTTCGTCCTTTTTCATTTCGCTTGCTTTTATTCGCAGTTTGTCGAGTCGTGAGGGACTGAAACTTCGTTCCTCTTCGAGAGGGGGGGCCGGAGGGGGGTTGCCCCCTCGAGATTTTTTCTCTCTTTCGCTCTCCCTCCCCCCTTTTAAAGCGAGACAGACAACGAGTGCTGCGAGGAATCGAGAACCGCTCGTGAATATTCAGTGCCCTCTCGAATTTTCGCACGATCTGAGGTAAATGGTGAAGGCCCAGCAGGGCCGAGGGTGGAACGAGGGGGATCGAGAGTTATGGGATGAAGGGGGTGGAGACTTTTCATCGCTATGAAATCGTCGGAGCTGATGGAAAATCGGGGAATTAATTAGCCGAAGACTTTTGTTTATCAGCGAGGGATCTGCGCGAGGTTAATTGCGCTCGATTCGCCGCGCGAACCGCGATATGCCTGTTACGGCGATCCTTACTCCCATAATCGTAAACGAATAATAATAATAACTTCGGCCGCAGCCGAAAGAGAATGCGTTTAATCGGTAATTCGTGACTGCTCGTTCGTGTCTTTTTGGATTGGCCGAGGGACCGGTGTATGGGTGAGCAGTGTTGCTTAGGATGTTGTCCTTGACAACATAGTTCAAGGTCGTTCGAATCGGTACAGAGGTTTGTTCAGAGTAATTACGTAAAGTTGATCGCGAGAAAATGTTTGAAGAAATTTACAAGGTGTGCAGTTGACATCTTAATAATAAAAAGAATGTTGACAGCATCTTGGAATATGCAAGAAGAATATCCGAAAAGTTTTTTGCAGTTATCTTTCGTCATTCTTCGCAAAAAGAAATTCACGAAGGGCCAGTTAAAACACTTTCCTCAATATATTGATGTTTAAAACATGTTTCACGGCTATAAAAATTTGTAATGGAGATTACTTTTCGCGCCCATCCACTCTCTCTCTCTCTCTCTCCGTCTCTCTCCAGCTGGCTGTGCCATTAGCGTTCATAAACTGTCATCGGAAGCCGGCAAAAAATTGCGAAAGCCGGTAGATCGGCGATCCTCGGGAGCAGTAAAGTGGCGGAGCCGAGAGAGATCGAGGTCTCAGGCCGATGCTTATCGCGATCCGAGCGATGATCGAATGAAGATCTATCGGCGGATCGTATCTTCCGCGGCGCGTCGGCTCGGCAGCAGCCTCCCGAGAAGACAAATCGCGTGAAACCATAACGTTAACGCGCCGCGGCCGATTTTTGTTCGCGGGGCCGCCGAAAGTCGCGTGCTGGGAGCGAGGGACGCGCATGCGCACCCCGTCGTTGCCGCGGAGAGATCGGCTGAGGAGGCGAGTCGCGTCGAATTAGAGAAAATTACGAAACACCTCGTAAATACATCGTCGGGCTAAGTGGTTGATTGGAGAGATCGTGTGTAGAAGCGGACTACCGCTAAATTATATCCCGACAAGGCCGGCTATCGCCGCGATCGCGATCGCTCTTGTAAATTAAGGCACCCGCAGACACCGCGCGTGCGCGCGCGCGCCACAGAATGCCCCAGAGAGCGCTGCTGTGTTCCGGATCCTCGGACATATCTTTCCCAATTTTTCCTCGACGACAATGTCGACAGACCTAGATTTCACCATATTTTTTCTTGCGGAACCTGTGAGACAATGAAAAATCGGTTAACTGTAGTTTATTATACGTGTCTTGGGGTACACAAACATATTTTTTAATTCTCCATTGTTAATAAAATCGTGTCTGTAGAATCTCTTCATTAAACACCTAAGAAATAGCATATTTGGTCCTGAAAGATCGTTTTGTGTATTTTTTTGTCGACGAAACAAACAAACTAATAAAAAATCGGTTAACAGCAGTTTATTGTACCTGTCGTAAGGTATGCATACGTATTTTTCAAATCTCCTTTGCTTAGGTTTCGAAAATTTTATGTTGTAACACGTACTTTTATACGTCCAAGTTCCTCAATGTCTCTAGTGGACGATTGTGGGAGTTTCCCAGGAAATTTAAATTTCGCGGCAATTTCGCGCACACTTATCGGTCCGACAGGAACACAGGTACCCCGGGGAGGACCGCTGACACATCCGGATGCAGGGGTCCGGGGGCCCGTGGGGCCCGGGGAGAGGCTGGTAGACCGCGTGTCTGAAAGGATGCTAACTAGATGCTCGACCCCGGGCCCGAAAAGGCCCGATCCGGGCCCGCACCAGACTCCCCTCTGTCCCCTTCTGTTCCTCCGAGTTCTCCCGCTTCTTCCTGTTGAGCGCACCGCGGCTGGGGCCCCGGAGATTAAAAAGTTAATGGGGGGGCGTGCTGTGGGGGCGTGCAACGTGTACGTGGTGCCGGGATTTATGTCCGCACCACCGAGATATCGTTCCGCTCGAACGCCAATAGGCACTGACTCGCTCGAATTCTCTCCCCAGAGCGCCCCCGCACCCTACCCCCTCCCCCAGCCCCTCTCGATTCGTCCCCCCTCCGTTTTGCTCTGTTTCGCCAACCCTTCAGTCGCCAGCTTTTCGAGGCTCGATCGCAGATTCGAGAAACGAACGCGTTACCCTTTCGGGAGCCCGTTCGAGGAACTCGGGGACCTTTTTCAGACCCCGTCCCACCTTCCTGGGCCCACCCCCGTATCCCTTCTTACTGCTAGCTATCGCGAGTTTCTGCGAATTGACACGATCTGCAATGTGGTTTCTTCTCGAGAAGACGTTAATGATCGGACTGCGGATTTTTGGTTGAAGGTGGGTCGAGCGGGGCATAATGCCCAATTTAGAAGAAGCAGCTGACGAATAAAGACGGAACGATTCGATGAGCAAATCTTGACATTTGATTTTTTATCGCGATGGTCGATAGGTAACCTAAAGTCAGTGGGAGGGGCGTGCGGCGGGTCCGTGACGAAACAAGGGGCCCGCAATTGGACGGATCGTGTGCGATCGTCTTCCGGTGGTTGGTACACCGTCACGATTCGGCCTCGCGATGCACGAAACCGATCCCGCCGGGAAGAAACCGTGCTCCGTTCTGTCAGGTAAAAAACCTGCTAGACACGGGGCCCCGTTCGCCTGGGCCCGACCGGTCGTCTATCTCACCCCCGGTCCCCGGTTTTTTCTTGCCGCGGGACCCAGCCTGTACTCCATTTTTTCCCGTTTTAATTGCCGATAATTTATATACGGGGAAATATTAGATTCGTGCGAAACCGTATTAAAACGGGGCCCGGGCCCGCGGAAACAAGGCAGCGCGGAGTGGAGAGGGGACCAGCCCGACGGAGCCCTGTAATTATTGCGAAACATGAACGCTGCACGCGGACCCATAAGATTAATTTCTGCGCGAGATTGATGCCGCGGGATCGAAGGGTATCGACTGACGGCTCTGGGGACGAACGGGGGGACGATCGAGGGTCACAGAGGGTGTGCGGCTCCGTTCCTAAGGGAAGAAAGGGACCTAGGGCCCCGTCCGGCCCCAGACTCTTCGAATCTTAACGAGATTCTCCCAGTCTCGAACAAAACCGAAATTTACAGCCCGGTAAAAATTGAATAAAAAATTGTTGTGTGTTTTGGATATGTCTGAAATTTTAACTGGAGCTTCCCGAACGTGTGGATCAAGTCTCCAGGTGTGTAGAATTTGCATGAAGTGCCCGGAAATATTTTCACAGATCGAGGAAGTGGGGGGAGACGAGAAATGGTAAAATTTTCGAGGTCCGCCCTTCAGCTCGTGCAGTACACTCTCGGGATCGACTTAATCGATCCGATCGAGACGCAGTCCTCCCCGAGAGGGCACCGAGCAAGGAACGCAAAGGCGGTGCCCTCACGGGCCGAGACGGGGCCAGGCTTTACCGGCTTTAATTACGTGAGCCGTGAGAATTTCGGTCGAGTGGACGGAGATTGAAGTTTCCGAGTTTGCCAAAGGGAAGGAGATCGCGTATCGATGTAATGAACTTTGGGGAACCTCGATCCACTCCCCTCTGGCATCGCCTCGTCGTTGGCCGGTTGCAACATTCCAAAAAACGACTATTTTCACTCTACTCTCTGCTGCATACAGCAAAAGAATTGTAGAGAAAAATGAGTTGCGAGTCTTGAAAGTGCTGATTCTACCCTTCAAAATGAGCCTAGGTACATCATTGTACGATTATTTTTCACAAAGTTACAATAACTTGAATATCGTCAACCACCCAAGATCCAGTAGCCCTCGAATTCCTCTAGCACTGATGGTTCACATTTCGTTCAAAGTGCCATAAAATGGTAACAAAAATTCATAGATCCTTGTTTCTAGTCTCGTTGGAATGCGGAGACTTCACTCTTTACATCCACGAAAGTCTCAGTCGCGAGAAAAATTTTTTCAACTCTGTACAGAAGTCTAAATGTAAAAAATTATTCAAAAAGTTACCTATTTTGATTTTCGTCCGATTTTCAGAGGAAAATTTTATTCGAAGAAAATCACGTAGATGGATCGAAGGGCAATCTTTATCCTTTAAAATAAGACTAGGTACATCGATCTGCCATTTTTTTTCACAAAGTTGCGACAGTTGAAATATCGACAATAGCGTGTCAAATGTATGTAAAAAGATGGCAAGTTTGCAAACCGTTGTAAATTCAAGTGAAAACTATTTTAAGCAAATGCAGATAGTTCAATGGCCAGAATATTATGCGAATAATTATTTTAATGATGTGGTGCGGGGTCACCAATGATCCAGGCATCGTTCTTCGATGTTCGAGGATGGGAAATTGTTGCGGAGGGACAGCGGTGAGCCCGCAGTCGCGTCGCATCCAGCGACGAGAGGGACCCGTCCATGAATTACACGGTCGACCATTAAGACAAAACCCGACCTCTGCCATAACTCTGCATAGATTTATAGTAGCCTGGCGCGCGCGCGCGTTCCCGGGGAAAAGGAGCCGGCGTTACGATCCTCCCGGTGTCCACCGTGGGAGGGGGTGGGGGGGAGTGCTGGTGGACCTCGGTTCACGCGGACGAACGCGATACATTAGCATCGAGAGACAGAAACCGCAGAAAACGAAGCTTCGGAGAAAGCCACGGGCTATAAATATCCGCTTATTTACGGACACGGGCCAGGCCGAGCCGCGGCGGGGATAAATTCAACAAAATGCCCGTTTAATTAACACCTTATTTATTGAGACGTCTCGCGAAACAAACCGCCCCCTCTTCCGTGCCTCCTGTGACGCCCCTGCGAATCTGCTCCCCACCACAAAAGATTTTCAAATTTTCACGAAACTACTCTACTATTTTGTAAAACATTCAGAAAGTTACCTAACTCGAATCCTGCTGCCGGAACCTCTGGAAATATTCCATGAACCATTTAATACTATGTTGCCCAAGGTCCCTTCGCGAAATAAACTAGAGTTGAAAGCAACGCTAAATAAATATAAAAAAGAAAGTTACCTAATACCCCGTGCCACAATGTATTTGTGCCAGGTTTCCCAGAGGCGTCCTCAAGCGGGCGTGGTTAAAGAAACAGTGGCAGCGCAAGGACCATCGGGAGGTCCTCGAAGAGTGTCCTCGAGTAGCCAAGAGCAACGTGATTGTATACGCGCAGCGAGGAGAACGCGGCAAGCAAAACGATACGCGAAGACAAAGCGCACAAAAGTGTCGAGGGCTTGTGCGCGCGCGCGTTTCGAGTACACTTGGCCCCCGAAAAGCGTTACGATTGCTGGCTCGTGGCAATTCTTTTCGATGAAGGACCTCTAATTGCCACCAATTCGATGCCAGTTCCAGTGCAATCGTGTTTTTTCTTTCGCTAGTGCGGCAGACGTGTCGTACAATGGTACAAACGCGCTGGCTTTTTTAGGCCGGGGCAACAAAGCCACGCCCACTGAGGGTACTATTCGAAACGAGTGATATTTCAATTTTCGGAACTAGATTTTCGGAGAAGAGAAAGTTCAAGATAGGTGTGGACATACATTTATCTATGGCTCATGCCCTGGCTCTTTTATAATTAAGAGCAACAGAGCCACGCCCCTTGGGGGCACTCTTTATACAGAGGAAATAGAATTGTCGTGTCGGGAATAAGATAAGTGCTCTCCGGGGCACCGGTGTGGCTTCTTTGAAATCAGAGCAACGATGCCACGCCTCCTCGGAATACTGTACACACACAACGACAGAGCAGGACTTTTATTTTTCGAAAATCTCGGCGCGTTCGAATTTCCCGCGCTGTCTAATAGGTCAGCGCGTGGGCAGCCGGGGCACGCGGAAGTCCGAATCGAAATTCCAGGATCTCCGGAGCGAGGGAGAATCCCAGAACCGATTCGCCGTTGCGCTTCGACGTGGCTGAACGTCCGTCTCCTCGCTCTCGCATAGTCCTCTCGCTGAGATAACCATCTTTGCCCGAGATTTATCGCGTCGCGAGGACTATGCGGCGGCCGGGCGACCCGCGACCGAACACCTGCGAGCCATAGGCCAATCTGTCGTTTTTTTTTTCTTCTAAAAACGCAATAATAAAATCCCCCGTCCAACACGAAATTGCCGCTGCGATTTTTCAGCGGCACAGTCTTAAGAAATCCTCCTGCATCGTCTAAAGAAATATTTACGAGTAAATTAGAAAATTCAGGTGGTCAATTACTTTAGAGTTGAAACGTAGAGTACAAAAGAATTCTCTACATTATTTAGATGAACCTTTATGACCAAAATATCAATTTAATTGAGTGGTGAATTTATTTATTTACGGTTGAAAACTTAACTTATCGAAAACTCGACGGACAATAATGTTGTCAAATTAATTTAATAGGGTTGTCAGAGCCCCTTTCACGGATGCGCCGAACATGGACAGTTAATGTCTCACTCAATTAAAGCACATCAGAAATAAAGCATGTAAATGGGCTAATTAACCGAGCAGCAATTACAACAAAGGGACACGCTGAGGCATGCGGCAGCGACCGGTGGAAAACGTTGCGTTCTACCAGAAGCGTTTTGAATATGGGGAACAGTGGTACGGGGTGACAAAGAGTGGGGTGGTTGCCGTGGTTGGGGGGGGGGCAAGGGGGCCCGGGGACCTAAATCAAATTTAAAGTGCGACGTCGTGTATAGTTACAGGCGGGCCCGGACGTCTGGGGATCGAGCTTAATAGCGGCTTTTTATCGGGCCACTCTGTCCCTGTACGGTGCTCGGCCGCGTGGATCGTATTTATGAAGGCGTGCATCGTCCGGGGCGACAGGTGCAGCTGCAACAGCGGTGCAGCACCATGCACCAGCAGAAGCGACCAGAAGCAGCAACGGCGGGCACGCGTCTTCGCTCGCTGCAGCTGAACTAATTACCGATGCCCGAGAGCCGAGTAACAGGTTAACGCGAGAGAGCCTCTCTCTGTCGTTGATGCCGTTGTCGTTGTGTCATGTATCCGCCCGAGAGAGCCAACGCTCCGGAATTACTTTACTCGGACAGCGTGTCTTCGCGTACTTCGGGCCCCTCTCTGTCTTCTTTCTTTTATCCACAGTTTTTGCTACGGCGAAACAGCTTGGGGAACGACAATGTCCGCTTCGAAACAGCGGCGTGTTTTTGTCAAATGTTTTTCAAGGTGACCTGAAAAATTTCGATGAAGCGGATCTGCGGGCGTGTAGCTGGCTCCTGGGTTTTGTATATTAGCAAGTATGCTCAATGTACTTCATGTACTTACAATGTAGTTACTAGGACGTAATATATCAGGGTATGATGAGAGCACCGGATATATTGCTGCATATTTGGCGTACCTGATGTATTGGTGTATGTATCATGTACCTGATATATTGTTGTATATTTAATGTACCTGATATATCAATGTACATTTGATGTACCTGATATATTGATGTATATGTGACGTACTTGATATATTACTGTATATGTATTTCATGTACCTGATATATCAATGTACACTTGATGTACCTGATACATTGTTGTATATTTCACTTACTTGATATATTACTGTATATGTATTTCATGTACCTGATATATTAATGTATACTTGCCACACCTGATATATTACTGTATATGTATTTCATGTACCTGATATATCAATGTATATTTGTACATGATATATATTATTGTATATTTGCCACACCTGATATATTACTGTATATGTATTTAATGTACCTGATATATTAATGTATATTTGTACGTGATATATATTATTGTATACTTGCCACACCTGATATATTACTGTATATGTATTTAATGTACCTGATATATCAATGTACACTTGATGTACCTGATACATTGTTGTATATTTGACGTACTTGATATATTACTGTATACGTATTTCATGTACCTGATATATTAATGTATATTTCTACCTGGTATATATATATTGTTGTATACTTGGCACAACTGATATATTAATGTATATTTTACGTATCTGACATACACATTAATATAAACTCTTTGCTCCTGATATATTAATATACACCATTTACACCTGGTACATTCTTGCACCGTTAACGTATCTGATGCATCAACAACTTCAATGTAACATATTACTACATATTTTTCAAATGCCTAATACATTACTGTACATTTAATATACCTGATATATTGGAGTACATTCCATGTACTAACATACCTGATACATCACTACACAGCTAAAGCGTTTGACCGTGTTTCACCAGGTAGAACAGAATCATCTGCGCGAATAAATGAAGAAAAATTGGTAAATAATTGTGGAAACGTTCCCGAGTGCCATAATCATTAGTACGAAGAGTATCAGGTTAACTGCAGCACGCAGCGAGGATAAATGTATAACCAGCATAGTCGTGTCCCGTCGCGTCGCGTCGTCGGTTCGAATTCGAAACGCGATTCCCAGTTATTTTCTCGATCGGAGGGGCCCCGATCAATTATGTACGATCGCGTCGGATCACGCGATCCCGATAAATCGATTAACCGTGAAACGGTCGCTTTTTCGGCCACCGACTGGTTAATCGAGGTTTAACGATTATACCGGTTCGATCGAGACACGAGAGAACGGGCACGAGCCCGTGGAAAGCAGGTGCGAACTTTCGACCGATTAGGAAACGAATGCGAACAGGCAGGTGAACGTCCCTTGGCCAAGAGGCACCCTGTCGGAAAACTCAACCTGGACTGAACCTGCCGATCCACCGGGCTGATCTTCGAGCCGCAAACTACCCCTAACTATACCGCAAACTCACACTATCGAACTTGATTCCCGAAAAATGATCCACAACTTTTCTAATACAAATTTCACGATGTTCGAACAGCTGGCATTTCGCGAAAACAAATCGTATGACCATAAACTTGAGCTTATCTTAAAGCTTGAAGCTTCTACTTATACGGACTATTGATAATTTTTCCATGAAAATTTTTTTCACGTTGTAACAAGTGAGAAAATAAACACACTAAATTTTCGATTTTTAGAAAGTTGACGATGCTATTGAAATTGTTATAAGTTTGTCGAAAATAATCGTTGAACATTAGACTTGGGCTTATTTTAAAGCTTGAAGCTTCTACTTTGCACTCCATCATTGATTTCTCGCTAAGATTGCGTTTCACGATATGGCGAATTAAAGAATGTATACACGTTTCATGTTCAGAAGAGCAAAAATCGTTGAAGAAGTTAATCCTGTGTATTTCCTGTGGATTTCTATCATAATCTCATTTAAAAAACAAATACAAAGAAATGAAAGACGGAGTAGCAGGTCAATAAACATCAGTGTTGATTGAACATCCATAAATTACAAACTTAATTATACGCAGCACGAGATTACCATCGGAAGAAGTTGTCAATGCCACGATAAACAAGTCTCGTTACATTTAAACGAACTCGCAAGGCGCATATGCAGGTACACATGTAAAAAAAACGTTTCTGTATTAAACCATGCATTGTATGATCAATTTGTAAGTATCTGGAATGAAAAGTGTAGCTCGAAAGTAATGATAGGTTCATTTAGGCCTTGATGAATTCACCTAGCGAATTACGGTGGATCAGAAACGCGGAAAAATTGATAGGATTATATGTATTTAATTAAAAGAGATCTAAATTAGTTTGATTAAGAAATCTGGTGCTGGTGAACGATCTGGAACGATTCCATATGTTGCGTCCGAGCCGGGAAAGCTAGCGACGGAAGATAGCTGTGCTACGGTTAAAGCCACAATTTTCATTAAAATACTATTCCCAAACACTTAATTGAAAAAGAATCTTATAATTTCGTATAATTCACACGAAACCATTTTTACTAAATACAACAACAGAGAAGGTTCCAGATGTAAAATTTTCAAACTTTTTGAGTGCTTAAAATTGCCAGGACAAAATCACTCGCCAAATATTTTACAACAAGTAACAGATTTTTTATTGGAATAATATTTGATCGTGTTCCAACAGGATATAATTTTATTCGTCTTTTTGTGGATCGTGTTTTTCGGTTTTGTGCAAAGGTGGACGGTTTAATTGTTTTTTCGAGCCCGGTTTCAGAACCTCGAGCCGTCGACATCCAGCAGGAATACTTAGCGCCGAGCCGGCTTGTATCTCGCGGATCGGCCATAAAAATCGTCCAGCCACGAAATGTATTCTCCGCGAGGGAATCGGGCGAAACTGGAAAAAAAGGAGACCGGTTGAGTGCCGCGCGTTCTAAATAATTTCCAACGACTCTATCGTTCCTCGTAATTACACGTTGTCCATCCGCCGTTCCGTCTCAATACCGGCAGCTCTGTGCAATTTCATACCTCTTCTTCGGATCCTGTCGTATTTCGGAAAAAAATTACAATCAACGGTTCACTGAAACTTGTGCTAATGCATGGGAAACGTTGATCGTGTAATAATACATCGGATCAATTAACTGCACGAAAATGTAACAAGTGGATTAGTCACACACTAATATATTAGATTAGTTCACCATAAATGCATTAATATATGAAGACATATATTAAAATATTCATTGTTTCCCTAAATAAATGCAATTGCACTTTAATTGTAATTATTGTAGCTCGTGCTCCTCGACCCAGGTACCCTAATCGAAGTGTTCACCGTGTTTCGAGACTGTTGGATACACTGCCTAGAGGATCCGTGACCTGACATCAAAGAACTCGACTTCTATGAACATTGAGAATCGCCTAAACAAAACCAGAGCATGCTGAATGAAAGTATTTTGTTGTATACCAACGTCATTTCACTCTACATAGATACCCGGCTTTCTATGTAGTTTCATCCTCAAACTCTGCCTCATCATAAATCTGATCTCCTAACTATTTATCCTAGCACATTATACTACAACACACAAGGGTGGAAAAAGAACTATTAACCCTAAACCAGCATATCCGAGCCGCCATTTCATCCTCAAACTCTGCCTCATCATAAATCTGATCTCATCACTATTTATCCAGCACATTATACTACAACAAACAGGGGTGGAAAAGAACTATTAACCTTAACCCAGCATATCAGAGCCGCCATTTCATCCTCAAACTCTGCCTCATCCTCATCCTCATCCTCAAACTTTGCCTCATCATAAATCTGATCTCATCACTATTTATCCTAGCACATTATACTACAACACATAAGGGTGGAAAAAGAACTATTAACCTTAACCCAGCATATCAGAGCCGCCATTTCATTCTCAAACTCTGCCTCATAATAAATCTTATCTCATAGCTATTTATCCAGCACATTATACTAGAACAAACAGGGGTGAAAAAGAACTATTAACCCTAACCCAGCAGAGCAGAGCCGCCATTTCATCCTCAAACTCTACCTCATCCTCATCCTCATCCTCAAACTTTGCCTCATCATAAATCTGATCTCATAACTATTTATCTAGCACATTATACTACAACAAACGGGGGGGGGGGTGAAAACGAACTATTAACCCTAACCCAGCATATCACAGCCGCCATTTCATCCTCAAACTCTGCCTCATCCTCATCCTCAAACTCTGCCTCATCCTCATCCTCAAACTCTGTCTCATCATAAATCTGATCTCATAACTATTTATCCAGCACATTATACTACCACAAACAGGGGTGGAAAAGAACTATTAACCTTAACCCAGCATATCCGAGCCGCCATATCATCCTCAAACTCTGCCTCATTATAAATATGATCTCTCATAACTATTTATCCAGCACATTATACTACAACAAAACAGGGGTAGAAAATAACTACTAACCCTAACCCAGCATATCGGAGCCGCCATTTCATCCTCAAACTCTGCCTCATTATAAATATGATCTCTCATAACTATTTATCCAGCACATTATACTACAACAAACAGGGATGGAAAAGAACTATTAACCCTAACCCAGCATATCACAGCCGCCATTTCGGGGCAGCTGGTTGTTCAATTCACCATTCGTTCGTCTCACTGAAAATGACTTTGGGCTCCCATTACTCGGCCAAATAATTCGCGAATTTCTTCCGCGACGTTGAACAAAGGTGGAAGAGAACTATTGGCGGAACGAGATAAGGCGTCACTTCCGGTCTGGAAGGACTGACGCGGAGTCGATAATTTCCGAGCGATCGTAGGAAGACGAGAGGTATCTTCGCGTCGAAGAGAGCCGAGCGAGAAGTGGAGAGGAGGAGGAAACCGAACGAATCTCGCGAGGCGTGCGGGCACGTGTATCGACAGGCGTTTTTCCATGGAATCAGGAACGAACGAATGCACGGACGAACGAGAGAGGCTCCCTATAGAATCTCTGGTGTGTCGACACGGTCGATTAGCCGATCGAGGCCGGCTCCGGGATTTCGTTAGCGCGAGATAAAAGCGAGCCAGGCCGTGCTCGCGTGTCGTTTTCCCCGGCGCAGGAACAAACGAACGAACGAGCCACCGCACACACCGCCTTTTCCCTCTGTTCCCTCCTCCACCGTTCGCTTTTCCCTCGTCCCGTTATCCTTTTTCCCTGTTTCCCCGTGATTTTTGCACAATGCCCGGCCGGGCGACGGGGCTTTGTTTTAAAATTATCAACGCGTCGCACAATCGGCCGTCGCCTCTCTCGCGTCCCCGAACAAAGAACTCTGCCGACGCTTTCTGTCCCTCTCTCTGTCTCTCTCTCTGTCCGTTTGATACTCTATGTCTCTCTCTCTCTTTCTCTGTGTGCGTATACACGCGTGTCTGTGTGTGTGTACGTGTATACGTGTGTGTTGTGTTCTGTTGGTTCTCTGTACTTGGACCAGGCTCGTCGTTGTCCGTATGCGACGTGCACACGGCACAGAACAGCTATTCGAGCGGATTCATCCCCGTGGACAATTCACTGGAATAACTTCTAGATTCCACGCTTCTTCCTGCCAGAGACTGTCAATGCTGGTTCGGAACGGTTCGGCACGATTGTGTACCAGCTAAGGCTTCTCTGTTCGGACACCAGCAGGATTTAACCCTCGGACCACGCCGAGTCGTCCCGACCCTCTTCCTGGGTCGCTTCTGACCCGTACCAATGTGAATCAAAATATTCTGACACTTTTAAAAGAGGTATCACTTAGTAAATATCGGACCATACGATTGGGACTTGATTGGAAATGTAGATCTCGGTTAATTATGTATGCTGAAGATTTGGTCCTTCGAGCTCATCGTTACCGCGACGGGTCGTGAGAGACCCCGGTATAGTATGAGGAGCGTTGACCACTTCAACCAAGGGAGCACTTTAGCATTTTCTCAAGAGAACAACTATGTCCGTTAAATTTCTAATTTTTAATTATACATGCTCTGAATATTTTATTGATCGTTCGAGATCATCGCTACCATGTTCGATCACCAGTAACCCCGGCGTAGAATACGGAGGGTTGAACACTTTAACCCTTCACTGCACCAGTGTTTTATTTGAGGGAAAAATATTGAAATAAATTAAAACAACATTTTCAGAAAAATAAATATAATTTAGGATAGTAAGAAAATAGATTCTTAGTTTACTATACATATACCAGGTTTGTTAACTGGGGGTCGAATCCCCGCGCCCGGGCACTTCTTGAATTAATTCAATGTGCTTTTTTAAAAAACTGTGGTGCCCAAGGTGGTTCGGAACCCACCTTAAACTGTAGGTCCCGTCGTTTAATAACCATAGCAGTTGAAAAAGCGACGTAAAATAATCGAAACAAAGGTTTGTTAACTGTATCAGATATGATAGACTATGCAGCGAAGGGTTAAACTTGAAGGGACCACTTGAACCGTTTAACTGGAGGAACAGAACCCATCATATTTTATAAATTTCTTCAAAATCATCATTCCGCCGAGTCGCAGCTCCAAGAGGACGGTAAAGAGGGAACCAATTCGCCTCGAATGACCCCATAGCGTCGCCACAGGTGCACCTGGTGAAACTATGCAGAGGAATCGCGAATCGCTCGCGATTCGACGCGCAAAACGGCCGGTTCTCTTTCTCTGTGGCATGTTCGGGCATAGCTCGTGCATTTGGCGATGCTATGGAAGGGGGCGACGAACCGTCGTCGTCTGGGGGACGATAGGGGGGTGTGTGCAGCGCGCGGGGGGCGGGAGGGAGCGCCGAAGGGGCTTACTAGAGCGTTGAAAATTGAAAATTCAAAATGGCCGATATTTCCGGCCGACGGGACCGAAACAAAAAGTCGCCCGGCGTTCATTATGACATGCATCGCTGTACGCCGCGCGCGCTGTGATTTGCACTGTTTCGCTGCAGAACGCGGCGTTCTGTGTCGCGAATATGCATCGACGTGATCCCCCACCTCCCCTTCACACCCCTCTCGATCTCTCCTGTACAGTGATACTGTGTCCGCAATTTTAGGAATCGAGGGAATGTTGCAATTCTGATTAATGTACAGTTTTTAATTACATTTAAGACCGTCAGGTTGCAAGAAAAATCGTCTCGGAAGATGATTCTTGAAAAATTAATACAATATATTATATGTAAAAAGACTAATATTTAAGACCATCACGTTTTTAAAATAATCGTTTCAAAAATCTTGGTAAATCACAAGAACAGTGTTCAGGAACGATGAACACAAATGATTCTTGAAAAATTAATATAATATATTATATGTAAAAAAAATAATATTTAAGACCATCACGTTTTTAAAATAATCGTCTCAAAAATCTTGGTAAATCACAAGAACAGTGTTGAGGAACATGGAACATAGATGATTCTTGAAAAATTAATACAATATATTATATGTAAAAAGACTAATATTTAAGACCATCACGTTTTTAAAACAATCGTCTCAAAAATCTTTTTAAATCACAAGAACAGTGTTCAGGAACGATGAACATAGATGATTCTTGAAAAATTAATACAATATATTATATGTAAAAAAAATAATATTTAAGACCATCACGTTTTTAAAACAATCGTCTCAAAAATCTTTTTAAATCACAAGAACAGTATTCAGGAACGATGAACATAGATGATTCTTGAAAATTAATACAATATATTACATGTAAAAAGACTAACATTTAAGGTCATCACGTTTATAAAACAATCGTCTCAAAAATCTTGTTAAATCATAAGAACAGTGTTCAGGAACGATGGACGATATATGTTTCTTGAAAAATCAATACAATATTTTACACGTAAAATGAGTAACATTTAAGGCCATCACATTTTTAGAAAATCTCAGAAATACTTGTTAAACCACAAGAACAGTGTTCAGAAATGTTACTGGTAAAACGACTAACATATAAGACAGACACGTTCGAAGAAAATTATGTCACAATGTGTAAAAAAATGGTTAAACGGCAAGGACAATGTCCAGAGACATTGAAACCGAATGTAACAAAGGTGTTTCTGCGGACAGGTTCGAAAAAGTGGTGCAAAGTGTTCGTTCCCCATAATCCCGTTCCCGGGATAGACGTCCGAAAATGACGTCCGTGGCAACGGACAGGCGACGATACGTATCGCCGCTGTGTCGTACAACGATCTTCGCTACGATCAATGGTAAACGCGTTATCGCTTGTAGATCGCGGAAGGGTTCGTTTCGTCCGGATAAACATCGGGGTTTCGGACACCGGCGCTCTACGGAATCGCAACGGCGGTAACGACTATTGCAATTATATTATACTTTCTTCTCCCCACCGCGTTCTAATGTATGTAGGTGCAGTCTCCGCGAAATTTCAGAGCCCGATCGGTTTTTCCATCGTGTAGCACCGGAATCGTTTCTTTTTCCCGTGTGATTCGACCGGCGATTCTTCAAACATGGACGGGACACGTGTTTCGACGGGATTTGCACCTGGCGTCGACGCTCAGGTAGCCGCAAATGACCGTTTTATGATCGCCGAGGAATACGGCGATCGAATTGTAATTGGCCGAGTGAGGATTTCTGGGTAATGTAAACATTTATCGCGTTGGAAGAAAACTCGAATAGCCATGTTCAAATACAAAGTTTTTTAAAAAAAATTTTTCTTTGTGAATGGATTGGACATTATGTGTGGCTGAATTTTTATAAATTTTTCATTGTCTTAAGATTCACCTGCTTGATTTGTAGTATGATATTCAGTACTGTGAAGAGACTATGAAACTTTGGGGACATTTTAGATTAATTTTAAATAGATTGTTAAGCTTCTTAAAATTTTTCTAATGAGGTATTATTAATTGACTTGATTAGGGCAGGAATTAAACATACACCTTTGCCATTATTTTTAGCTTGCTTTTATTAAGGTACAAATAAATCGAGATTCAAGGAACGTTTAGATGTTAATACCGAAGTAAATGATTGTTTTTACGATTGATAATTTTATACGTTTCATCAAACTCTTCCTATTCTGCAATGTTAAGTACAGACTAAACAAAACAAGTCTTATCAAAAGCCCTACAAATAAGAAATGTTGACAAAATACTCGTACATGTTGTGAAATTGTTCTTTTACGGTTGTGGAATTGTTTAAGGATTGTTCTTTTCGTGGATTGATAGGAACGCGAACACACAAGAGACAAAATGGCCGCCGCGAAGGCGCTTTCACCGGTCCGTCGCGACGGGTCGCTCGTTAGCTTGTCGTCGGTGTTCTGTTTGGCAGCGATCCACGGCGATCCACAAACGATCCACGGGATCGAGACGGTGGAGTTTTCGAGCACGGCTGCACCCGGGGGACAGGTGCTCGAGGAAAGGAGAGCCCGTGGCCACGGAATTCGAGAAAACGGCTCGAGAGGTGGGCAAAACGCGAGCATTAGCATCGCCGGCGATTACGCATTTAAATGCGGCCTGTTCCGGTGATCAGCTGCTCTCTGTTCCTGTCTGAACGATGATCGTCGTTCTCCTGGATCCCCCTGACCACGCGATCCAATCCCAATTATGCCCGATTCTTAATTGATCTCATTTACCTGATTGATTTTGCCGAAAATCGTTTCCGGAAGTCTACTATCATTGAGAATTTTTTTCGGGAGAACCGAATGACGTACGACTACGAAACCTGATGCATCGTGTTTCTTCATGGTTCAATATTGCGGACAAATTTTTGTTGCACACTGGGTTCGCTGATCTTTGTTGTACCGCAGTTACAACAAACCATTGAACTTTGGATAATTGTACACATCAAAACGTTTATAAAAAAAATGTCTAATTGAAGAATTATAATTGTAGGTTGTTCTATAGAAATTCTAACACATTTAAAACACTTTTCCCCAAGTTCCTACGATTCTACAAAGTGTTACACACCTCCCAGATGGAAAACTTGTTGTTTCACCAATGACGTCAACTAATGCTGTCTACAACGAGCATTGTGAAACGCAGCGTGATGTAAAAATTCATCTAGAATCTGTAATCATGTCCAAACACACAGCAGCAAGTATTTCCAGCCTACGTCAATCCGTTCTCCCACAATAAATTCCCAAAAACTAATCAACAAAAATTTCCAACAAAGCGATTCAATAATTGTTTTTAATTTTTCTCGATCGCCATATTAGATAATAGGAATTTTTCGCGGCGCACAGGTTCGATCGATCTAACTAATACAAAGTAATAATGATCGAACCTGTGCGCCGCGGAAAATTCCTATTATATAAAGCGATTCAAGTCTGTTCGGAAAATTACAAGTTTTCTTTTTAAAGAATGAGTTGAAGGAGATTATGGGAGCTCGAGGAAGAGGGTTTCCGACAGTTCAGGAGGCAGCGCTGAAGAAGGTAGCCAGAGAGGTCTGCGAGCTCGCAGCGTGCTTGTCGATCTTCGATCGGTTGCGATTCTTTTTTCTTGCGAAAGGAAGGCAAATAGAATTACCGGCGGAAAAGGACGCAATAATGGCGGCGTTGCAGGACGCGCAATGGAGAAGGGAGGGTATGCGGAGGGGGAGGATAGGAGGAGGAGGAGGAGGAGGAGGAGGAAGAGTTTGAAGAAGTCAGGATGGCGAAGCTAGCCAGCCGAGACCGACGGTCACGCGAAGCGCAGCGCGGCGCGTCTTGCCTCTCGCGAATTGAACAGAACAATGCGAAACGGCTCTCTAACGAACCCCGTGGATATATATTCCTGGACTTTCCGAACGGTTTTATCAGATACGATTTAAAGGCAGCGAGAGAGCGCGAGCGCGATTCCGAGCGGGCAATTACCATTCATGAGATGCTCTATCGCCGAGGGGATTGAAAACAACGGGCAAAGTGGACGATTACTCGAACGTACTAATTTTTGCCGGGACTGCCGAGCCACGGGCCACGGAAATTCGATGGCCTGCGCGAGCCTCTTCCGAGAGCCTAATTCGTTTCGCTCGCCGGAAATTGACTGGTCAAACCGTGTTTTCGATCGGTGACAATTTTTGGCCCTTCTGGTACCCGCAGGAAGAAAAATTGTAACGAGGGAAAAATTTGTTCGAGCGTGTACTTCCAGTGTACGAGAACTTCGTCCTTGGATTTTGCGAAATTGTACCATCGAATAGTGATTTTGAGAAGTCTCTTCGGGACTAGATAGCGGGGGTTAATTTTGCGAGTACATGTTGGACTTTGTGAATTTTTTTTGGACGACCTACTGAATCCTTCGAGATGAAAATTTCTGGATCTTATATCTTGTATATTCGAGTAGTTCTCAGAATTTTTTCATTAGGAAGTATCAATAATTGTCAAAGTTCCACCGAGTATTCGAACAGTATTCCCAAGATCCCATTTGTCAATTTTGATTTTTCTTCCATTAAAAAATTCACGAATACCCCTGGAATATTAACGAAAAGAAGTCTCGTAGCTATAAAAATATAGTACCCAGCCTGACGTGGTTAATTCCAGATGGTTTGAAGTCTGACGTCAGACGGTTGTATAATTCCGAGGCAGATACATGTTGCAACCGGCCTAAAATGGCAAATTTTAAATGGTTGAATTTCTACGAGGATTGCGAAACGAAATGCACGCGGCTGTTTGGAAAAGCGTAATTTCCAGGGGAGCGAAGCGGATCGAAAATAAAAAAAAAAAAGGAAAAGAGAGAACGAAGACGCGGTGGAGAGCGTCGACGAATCAGCAGGAGAAACTCCGGAGAGCAGCGAGCGGTCGTCGAGGTGGAACGGCGACCACGCGGGAATTATCATAATTTCATAATTAGCTCGTTCCGGGGGTCCTTCCCGGCAGTCTCTGCGAGCCAAGCAACGTTTAAACGCTCCTCGGACACGCTACCGACGATGCTTCTGTGTATCTCTTTCGAATTGCCTTTTTTTATCCTCTCTCGATCGGAGCCCGGGCTGCTCGCGAAATCGACTTCCGGAAAAACCGTGAGACCCGTCCTCGATGTCCCCATTCACTGACCTACAAATGACCTCCAAATACCAACACGACAGGCCTCGTTCCCCTTTAGCAAATTAACAAACATACATTCATTCATTGAAAAAATTTCTTCAAATTTCACGGTGTCTATATTACGATGCAGCTCCGAACATTTTGCATATTTCTACATGAAAAATTTACTGAAGTTAGTCGAATGTCTAATCGACACAACCCAGTAAATCTCGTAATGATAACTCTACAGGTTCCTCCACAAAAAATTCCCAAAGTCGATCAGTTCACTTGGTAAAGACCACGAGTCTGTATTTATTCGATCTGGGACGTTCTCGCGAGCAATTTCGAAAAGAGCGATTTTCGGCGGAGAAACGGAGCAAATCAAAGTCCGTCCACCCCCTCCTGGATCACCTGGCCGGCCGGTCGCATCGTTACTCTCCGCTTCCGCGGAGGAACGATCGGTATCGTGGCGGGTTTCGTGCGAGGGGTGGGTTCTCCGGTTAACGAGGAAGCAACAAAACCACGAGTATGTTGCTGGCTGAGCTTTCCGCCGTTCCTCCTCCTCCTCCTTCTCTTTCTCCTCTCCCTGCACGCCTCTCGCTCCTTATTTTCTTTCCTCGGGAGAGAGAGGATGACTTATCGACTGGGCCGCGAGCACACGGAAACGGACGTGCACCACGCTCGGCTCGGCTCGGCCCTCTCGGCCCTCTTCCACCACGGACGTTTCTCCCTCTGGACGCGCATTATGTAAAGCGCGACGGTTTATTTCGGCACGAGAGCCGCGTCCGAGCGTTATCGGATCGCGTGCTCACCAGCCACCAGGCGAACACCACGATGTAGGCCAGCTCTCGTCGTCCTGCTCGATTAGCAGCCCCTAGGACATTTTTCAACGGTCGCGCCGCGTTACTGATCATCCACCGGCCAGCGATACGGGTTTTTTTTGCGATTTTACCCCGAATTTAAACCTCTGACCGCCTCGAAGAACCCGTTTCATTAGGTGTATCAATAACTTTTCGGTGCCTTTACTATGTGCCTTTATATTTATTATTTATTTTATTTATTATTTATTATATGTGCCTTTACTATGTATTCCATTGTGATTGCATTTCAAATTCAACTTTTCTCCCTCCGCTTCGGTGTTTTAAAGCGCCAAACTTACCCTACTAAATGCACTACCTAAGTTTACACTAATTGGTACGTAACTTCAAGAACACAGTCGTCACTGTATTCTATTTGCATTCGAGTCAAAGAAAAATGCTGCTGAGGCTACGAAAATGATTTGCTCCGCGTTAGATGAAAATGCTGTAATCTATAAAACATGCAAGAATTAGTTCCAAAGGTGTCGTTGTGGAAATTTCGATATCTGCTGGTAAAGCAATTTCCGTTCGTGTTTGAAGAAGCTATGGAGAATACAAAAAGGCACCGAACTTATTTGTGCGTATAATAAAATTCGTCCACTTTGTTGCATGGTCTCATCATGTTTGAAGATGTATGTTTCTAATTTAAACTAGATAAATTTATGGTCTGTACACACCCCTGCGATCACACTTGCCTCAAACACTGTCCAACAATGTCGCAAATGAGTTCGCATCAGAGTCCCAAACACAGAACTTCTGGAACGTCTATAGTCTTCACATAGACTCCTCTATGGGCGTGGTTTTCTCGCCCCCATGGGACATCTTGGTGATTGAAAGTGTTTGACTGGGTTTTGGAGAGTCTGTGAGACTGATAATACGGTTCCAAGGCAGGTGTTCACTCTAAACGATATAAGCGTACGATCTGTGCAGTCTGTTAAGTGGTTTGTGCATGATTGCCCGTGTTTGATTGGGTTTGACCGAGCCAAGAAGAAATTCGAACACATCGTTACGTACGAACTGAGGGGTGCGCGTCCGAGTGGTTCGAGGAAAATCGACGATCGGTGATTGGCAATATTCCGAAGACGATGACAAGACGCCTCAATAAAAGCGGAGCACGCGGCTCTGCGGTCGGCTGAGCCAACAAACGCGTTTACACGGACGGCTTTGTGCATCCGCGCCGCCGCTAAATCGTTCTCGGACTGCCTATCATTTCCATATTATTACGGTTCTTCACCTGTTCCCGAGCCAGCCCCCTCGCCGGACAATAGCGTTAGTTCCAACTGGACGTTTCCAACCGGTTCGGAACACACAGCAAAGCTACGAATCTCTTCGCGAATCTTTTTTTTCCCGGAAGAGAAAAATTTATGCCAATAGATAGATTGTCGAAAGAATTCGAAGAACGATTCTGTCTGTTTCGGTGGGGGATCGAACTCGATTTTCTATGGTTGTCAGAGGAAACACGCGGCGTGTAAGAAATTTGATAAAATTTGAGCTTATGCATTAATTGAGATCGTAGTATAGGACATACGTATTTACCAGAAAAAAAGGCATGCAAATAAATTCGAAGAATAATGCAATTTAACCGATGTTCTATGTTAAAGCATTAGTGATCGAAACGTGAAACGGCAAGATCTCGAAAGTGAAATTATGTTACACGCTGCGTTCTTCCTGACAATCGCAGAATAGTCGGTGGATCACCCGGTATAATCACATGTGCTGGAACAACGGAGAGCCGGCTACCGTTCGATTCTGGGAGCGAAAGGGAATCGATAAGGACGTCATAAAAATGCAAATAAATTTGACGGAGGGCCGTGTAATCGAGCTTGACGATCGGCTGCTCGTCCCGTTTCTGTCATTGTCCACTATCCGCCTGCTCCCCCCTCTCCGCCTAACCATCACGTGCTCGATATTCTTCCATATCGAGGTCGCGCGGCTGAAAGAGGCTGGTGTCATCGCGACAGAAGAAAAAGGGCGGGAGTGAGGGCGGGAGGGAGGGAGAGGACGAGAAGGCAGAGAAGCTGGAGGAGAGCTTAATTTAAATAATAACGTCGGTGGCTGGGACTTTTAAGAGCTCTCTGCCTGTCCCATTCCGCCTTACATGGCACGACAAGATTAGATAAAAAGCGGCCAACGCGGAGAGAAAGAACGAAAAGAGAGAGAGAGAGAGAGAGAGAGAGAGAGAGAGAGAGAGAGAGAGAGAGAGAGAGAGCGAACTTGGCTCACCTGGATCCCCTCGCTTATATCACTTCGAAAAAGGCACTTTATTCCTTATTCAAATTAGTTTGAAGGCTGCTTTGAATACAGACCGGCCCCGCACGCGCTTAAAAATCCCGCCATTATAATACAAAAGGATTTTTGGTAACCGGAGCACCCAGGTTTCCGGTGGAAAGAGCTTTCTCGATGGAACGCTCCCGAGACCACTGATAAGAACACCGACGCGATCCTCCCCTCCTGCCCCACCCCCTTCGGAAATCTGTGAACTTTTAACCAAAGCTGCCTCTACGTGTGGACCAAGTTCTACTGCGCGTAAAACTCGCCAGGGATTGGTCGACGTTTTTTGAAAAATCTTTTAAATCATGTAAAATTGACTGTGCTTACTATACTTTTGTGGTAGAAGTCTAGCTAGACTTTTTCTCTCGCTCTCCGTGGTTAGATAGCTCTGACTAGGCGTGGTCTTCTCGCTCTCCAGCTCTACAGTCCCAGGGGGCGTGGTCCCGTTCCTCCACAAGGCAATTTGTACCTCTTCCAAAGATCGGAAAACAATTTATTAAAAGATAGACCAGCTTGTGCAATTTAAAACTTCGAAAACGTTCTTCGTGCAGATCGCCCCGAGTGGGCGTGGCCCCATTACCCCTTTCTTCGATGAAGCCTGTACAGTGCTTCATAGCGTTACGCCAGTTACAAAGACTGGCAAACAATGTATTAAAAGTACATGTCGATGCTTATCCAACTTCGAACTTCTGAAACGGTCGTGGTTTCACGCTGATTGCTCTGAGTAGGCGTGGCTATCATTTCCTTCAGCTTCTAGGAAGCCAGAATAACGCTGTGCAGGATAATTTATCGTTATGATTGCTATTGAAGAACAAGTAGCTGGTCATTCACCCTAAAACTTTGAAAATGTTCATACTTCGCGTAGATTACGAAAGCGGGGGTGGTCTGGCGGCTCCATAGAACATCAAAATGCTGCACGGTACCTCCAAGGCAGATTGCAAAAACGTCTTCACGCAGATGGTCCAGAGTGGGCGTGGCCGGTTGGCCCCGGGGGTCAGCGAGCCCACGGCGGACAGCTCGATCTCGAGGAATCGGCTAAAAGGGTAAACAGCCGTCGATCGAGCATAAAACGCCGGAAAATCGATCCGATCTCCGTCAGCTTCCCACGAGGAGCACGAGTCGAAGAGGTCGGCTCCTCGCGGACAAAGAGGAGCTCCGAGGCGCACCGTGGACAGTCACGGGGTTGAGGGGAGTGGAATAGGGGGAGGGGGGGCTCGGTAAGTGACGTTTCTCGGAAGCTCAGGAGCGTCCTCGGCGGACACGGCTCCGGACAATCGTTCTCGAAAATCTCTCACGATACCCTGTGGCCCCCGCTCTGCCCCCGACCCCTCTCCCCCTCAGGTGCATCATTATTCCCGCATCACCCACGCCCGACGTTCTCTCCGTCTCTGGACTGTCCGCGGCTGTTGCAACCTCGACATGTCGGTCTGTACCCCCTCGCGTGCTCGCTCCCGCCGCGCCGGGGGCCAAGCGGGGGCCACCGAGGGACCGGGGGGGAGAGTTTAAGGGAGCGAAAGAGTCTCTGCGCGAATTATCAGTCGCGTGTGATCGCCGGAGTCGAACCGAGCCGAACCGAGTCGGCCCCCGACAAAGACTCTGGCCATCCATAATTCAAGCAATCCGGTCATTGTGTGTCGCAGCAGCGCGCGGGCGCCCGGGCGCCGATTGCCTCTTTAGCCGGCAAGGCGCGCCGGTGTTAGCGCCGCTGGGGCCACTGACGACACCTGCGGGCTCTGCCCCTCCCCCCACCTCCCACCAACCCCCTCTTCCTCCTTCAGACGTGTTAATTCAGACGCGAGCCCCGCGGGGCCCGATCGCGCGAAATGATGGCTGGTTCCGTGGCTGTCTCGCGCCGCTGTGACAAGATCTTCTCCAAAAAGAACCTCCACGAAAACGACTATATCTCCAGAAGCAGTGAAGATTTCCCGATGAAAAAAATCGGACAGATAGTCGAGAAAGCCCTCTTTCTATCCTATTAATTCTCGTGTCGATATCTCTGCACGTTTTCTCTAGAAAAATTCTCAAATATCGCCGTCCAGGCCCGAAAAACTACACCTCGTCAAACTTCCTTAGAAAAGTACCTCCACAAAAGTGTCCGTATCTCCACCAAAAATCAATACATCCTAACAACAAAAATTGCATATATACTCTAAAGTACTCTCTTTCGGACGCACTAAGTTTTATTCCGATACCCCAACAGACGTCTCCAACAAAAATTCTGAAATAACGGCTTTCCAGAAGATGGCTACCGGTGTTATGCGCCCTCGGGTGGGCTGAGAAATTTCTGAAAGCCAGTAGAAGAGCAAATATTTATTGGTAGGGACACCGGCAAAGGGTTCGTAAATTTTTCTAGCCGACAATGCTCGTCGGAGTCTCGGGTCTCGCGACGGTCTCGCGGACTTTCGACAAAGATGTACCGTTCGACGAACGCTGAATGCATTCCTCGGTGATAAGGATCGGTGGCGTCGGCAGCGTCAGAGGCGGCGGTTCCAGCGAACAGAGAAAAAACACGGAGAAGGAACAGAGAGGGAGAAAAGAAAAAACGGAGAGAGACACCGCGGACTCCGGATTGTAATCGTTTATTTTGAGCGCGGTTTCACGCTTTCGATGGCCGGGGTCTCTGCGGAGTTGGTCACCGTCGGAGCGCGAAAGCGGCGGCACCGATTGAAATGAAGCAATTAGAAAATTACCATACGTAATACCCGGCCGTTTCCGAAAGCAGTACGGAGGCGCACGCACGTTCGGAGTCCGAATGCTATCTGATAGGAGCGCGTTTCCTCGCGTTTAACCGGAGGCATGCAACAACAACGTTCCCGTCCGTGCATTCTTCGTATGTGGCCCCCGAGTCTCATTAAGGATGCCAGCAAGTCTGACCGCCATTGAGTTTCACCACCCTAAGCGGGTTCAAGGTCCTCTCCGCTCGCTCATTTCCCTGACGGGACTCCTCCTCATTCATTTTTCAAATACTACACGAATGCAATTGCAATCGTGGATGTTTCGTGCAATTGTTTTCACAGTTGCCACGTTTCCGACGGGTTTTTTAGGTGGGTTTTCTGAACGACGAACACGCCTAGGTTCCAGGGGGGGGCCTTCAAGTTCGAGTCACGCAAAAGCCTTTCGAAACCCCGGCTGTTTCTTCCACGGAGGAGCACGAAACCAGGATTTCCTCATCGCGGCGAGCCGCCATTCACTAATTTAGCAACGTCTCTCGCGCTCCGGCCGGGGATTTACGCAATTACCGCGATTAATAACCGCGCGTCCGTTCTGTGGAAATCGGCCGCGAGATGAGCGCAAGCGCCGCCGGGGCGTCCCGTCAGGCGAAGCAGCTCGCTCGAATGAGCCTGACTCGCTCAGGCTACCGGGAAACATGGAAAATCATTGTCCAGTGGGAACTCCTCGCGGGAAGGACCTCTCGGACGGTTGCCGTATCTCTGGTAATAATCAACATTTACTCATACAAAAATTACGATGAATGATCGAGGACGTACTCTTACAAACCCACCAAGGTTCATTACCATAGGTCTTTTAGTTCCTGTTATATAAATTATCAAAGATCGCCTTATTTCGCTGAGCGCCGGATCTAATCCAATTTCTGGTTTCAGGAAACTCGAAAAGGACCTCCATGAAAATGGTTGTAATTTCAAGTACGATTAACATTTCGGGATAAAAAAATTCAGATATATAGTAGAAAGTACAGGTTTTCAAACGCCGCAGGTCTCATTTCAATACCTGTACAGGTTCCCTCTAGAGAAATTCTCAAAAATCGCCTTCCTCTCGCTAGCTTCGAAACCCCGTCAAACTAGTTTCGAAAAGGGCACTCACGAAAGTGTCGACGTCTCCGCGAAAGATGAAAGTACTCCAACAAAAAAAATTCTGTCGCGTACATTGAAATCCGTACTTCCACAACCGCCGGGTCTCATTTCCAGGATGGCAGAAATCGCTCAAACAAAAAATTCCGAAAGAAAAAAACTTCGTTTCTTGATACCACCGACGCAGGAACTTATCTCGCGATTCCGGGTTAATAGGTGTGAAACGGCGCGCATTCTTTCGCGAGCACTTCTTCCCCGACTCGGTACACACGGGAATCGTCAATAAAAAAAGGTCCGCAGGACTTGAACCTTGAAACGGACCGATTTGCCAATCACGGGACCGAGAGGGGGGTGGGGGGGACTGCGCGGAACGCGAAACGCCTGGCATACCGGGACGACAAATGCGCCTCGGGCTGCCTGGCTCGAAGACAAAAGGTGCTAAGTCAGTGGTAGGGAGCGAGCCCGCTTGCACCGATCGTATATTTCGCCGGTCGCAGGTCGTTGCAGCGGCGCAGCGCCACGGTGCAACGCGCGGCATTCGCGGAATGAAGGCGTCCCGGGGCCCTCTCGAATCCTTTTCTCGGATAAAAAGCGGCGCTGAGGGACACGGTCCTAACTCACCGGCCAGAGAGGGAAAGAGAAAGAGAGAGAATGGGAGAGAGAGAGAGAACGCACTCACCACCCCTCTACGTTTTTCTCTCTCTCTTTCTCTCCGCCCCGCGGCGCCGCGAGTGCGAAAATAATCGTCAGCTTTGTTGCGAGCCGCCTACACATGCGTCGACACGCTGCACGCGCACTCTCACCGTCTCTCTCTTTCTCTCTCTCTTATTCTCTGGCTCTGTCTCTCTCTCTCGCTCTCGCTAAGGTCCCTCAGAGTGGACAGCGTCGAACGGGACGCGCTGGAACGGGACAAGACGGCTGATGTGGTAATCCATCGCGCAGGGAAGCGAGGGATTTAATTAACCGGCGCGCATCTCGCGATCGCGGGCGTGGCGTAAATCAGGATTCCTGGTATTCGCCAGGGCCTTCGGACCGCCAGCGTTCCACTGTGAATCAAAGACTCGGTTCAGAGAGGCTCCGTGAGCGAGACACACTCTCTCTCTCTCTCTTTGTGGCTCTCCCCTCTATCTCACTCTTGATGTAGGACTGCCTTTGGCTCGCGGGTTTAGGTCTAATGGAACGCAGACGCGATAAACAAACAGGAAACACAGATAGCGATCGTAATTGCGAGAAGAACAATTAGAACCGCGAGCCGAATGCCCGGGAAATGTACGGCAGGCGAATGGGATTGCGCGAACAAACTATTAACACGGTGATTAATTGTCGAGGCGAGATGAGCTGCCAGGGATGGACTGTCGTGCTGGACAGGACCATTAAATGGAATTTGAGGTTTACTGATCTTTGGGGTATTGAAAATTCATGATGGGTGAACGGAAGTAGAAATATCGGGCTTTAAAATGGGACCAAGTATGGTACCCAGCGATTTTTTTTCATGGAGTTATGGTTGTTTGAAGATTGATGGGTTTCCAGTCGCGTTTAGCAACCCTCATTCGGATGACCTTCTCATTCAAAGTGGCATAAAATGGTAAATAAAAATCATAGAACAATTATTTTGGTCTCATTGGAAAGCGAGAGCGTCATTCTTCAAGCTCATAATAAGGTCCCTCGGAGAAGAAATTTCTTGAACACTTCAGAGGCACTGGATATCGAAAAATTTTGTAAAAAAGAGTCTTTGCACGTATGGCATTGGTACTAACAATAAAGGCGTGCTACAAATAAATAACTTCAGAGGTTCGAAAGCGGAGATTTCAATCTTTAAAATGAGCCAAGGTACATTGTCCTACGATTTTTTTTCGCAAAGCTCCAATAGTTTAAACATCGACAAATGTTCGTCTACAGTGCAGTGACTCCATGAATCAGGATTTCCATCACCAGAAGCACACTTTTCACTAGAAGTACCATAAAATGGTAAAAAAAAATCGTACTGCAAGTTTCTTGGTCTCATTTGAAAGCGAAAGAAACGATCTTCAAGTTCGTATAAGTCCGAGTTCCAGGAAAATTTTTTTTACTTCAATAGAAAGAATCGATTTTGAGAAAGTACAAAAATATCATCATTTTTACTTCATCAAGCGCAATTTGGAATTCGGAAATCCCAAGAGCACGAAACTTACGGGGTTTGCAAGTGGAATATTCACTCTTTAAAACGAGTGTAAGTTCATCACCGTCCGATCATTTTCCACGAACCTGCAACAGCTTAAGTATCACCAACCAGAGGTACCCCTACCATTCCACAGAACTATTATGCTAATAATTAATTTACGATTGTTAACAAACGTGAATCGCGATGGTGTATTCTTCGCCGACATCGAGCAGACCTGTCGGCGCGATCTATCGCGATTAGATCACCCAGGAGGCGGCTCTTATCTGCGCGTTTGTTTCTAGCGGTGATTGAGAGTGGTTACACAGTAATTCTTTAAATCGACTTCTCAATTAGCCATTTAAAATCACAATGATTTTCGCGTCGGTTTCCCTTTGCTATACACACGCTCTTTCTCTCTCTTTCTCTGTCTTTGTCCCGGTTGGCAGCGTCGGCCCCGTGGCGAACGAACGCTGTGCGAATTGCCGCAGTAGCGAGACCGGACGATTCCGTTGCCGCATGGAAAAAGAGTGAGAAAGAGAGAACGAACGAGAGAGAAAGAGAGAGAGAAAAAGAAAGAGAGTCGGCGAGGAGACGCGTGCACGAGTGCGTGATATCGCGGACACGCATCTGAGATCCCGTGCCGTGATATCGAGCACGCATATTACGAGGCCCAGAGAGCAGATGCTAACTTCGGTTGAACCCGAGCCGCTGCCTCCGTTCCCGGTCGTTGCTTCGACGCGAGCAACAGAAACAACCGCCACCGTCGCTGCCGACCGAGAAAGACAATGAGAGAGTTTTCGAGGTGCCCCGCGGGAACTCGGACTCGCCAGCCTGGACTTCCTCCTCCGGTTCAGTTTCCTTCCCTTGCCTCTACTTTCCTCTCCTTTCCTTTCTTTCTTTCGTCTCGGCCTGACAACCGACTCAACGTTCAAATCTCCCGCCAAAATTACTCCACACCCTCGCCCTCAACATTTCAATTGCAAGATCATCTTCACTCGAACAAGAATCGTTGTTTACCTTGTTCTTATAACTTCCTTAAGGATTTGACAGATTCAAATCCTTTTATATCGTTCAAATTTCCCGTCAAAATTACCCACACCCTCGCCCTCAACATTTCAATTGCAAGATCATCTTCACTCGAAGAAAAATCGTTGTCTACTCTGTTCTTATAAATTCCTTAAGGACTCTGACAGGTTCAAATCCTTTTTTAACGTTCAAATTTCTCGTCAATATTACTCCACACCCTCGCCCTCAACATTTCAATTGCAAGATCATCTTCACTCGAAGAAGAATCGTTGTCTACTCTGCTCTTATAACTTCCTTAAAGACTCTTACTGGTTCAAATCCTTTTTTATCGTTCAAATTTCCCGTCAAAATTACCCACACCCTCGTCCTCAACATTTCAATTGCAAGATCATCTTCACTCGAAGAAGAATCGTTGTCTACTCTGTTCTTATAACTTCCTTAGGGACTTTGACAGGTTCAAATCTTTTTTTAACGTTCAAATTTCTCGTCAAAATTACCCACACCCTCGCCCTTAACATTTCAATTGCAAGATCATCTTCACTCGAAGAAGAATCGTTGTCTACTCTGCTCTTATAACTTCCTTAAGGACTCTGACAGGTTCAAATCCTTTTTTAACGTTCAAATTTCCCGTCAAAATTACCCACACCCTCGTCCTCAACATTTCAATTGCAAGATCATCTTCACTCGAAGAAGAATCGTTGTCTACTCTGTTCTTATAACTTCCTTAAGGACTCTGACAGGTTCAAATCCTTTTCTATCGTTCAAATTTCCCGCCAGGATACTGCTGGCCACGCCCCTTACGTACGCTTACATCCATTTTTACAAGCTGAATAAATCTACAACGAACAATTCGGAGAGTTTGTAAAATAGAACGGTAATGCGGGGTGTCCGAATGATTTCGGATCGGGTAAATCGTAAAATTCCTCGCGGCCCGATAAAGCCCGGGCTATCTTGATTTTCCAACCCTGCGTTTATGATTTTCTCGAAGATAGACCTGGCCGAGTTAATAGGAGGGTTCGCGTAGCGCAATGATCCGTCGAGGGCAGGTTCGCGTGCAGTTTCCATCTCGGGGCCACCGCCGGGGCCAGTCGCGGGCCAACCGGGGCCCTGACACTATCCGTGTGCGTGCTCCACAAGCTCCCGTAATAAACGCGTTCGTTCCCGGTCCGGCTACCGGCCCGATGCAGTTTCGAGTCGAGTTTACGAGCGCGGCAGCTGCAAATCGTCGCAATTGAATTCGTAGTTTACGAGCGCGACACGCGATCCGATGGAATCTACTGAAAACGAGGATATCTACTCTCCAGTCTGTCCAAAGCCGAAACTCACTGAAGCTATAAACGAGTGCATTCATTAGAAATCTGAGGATTGACTGTCGTCGATAGTTTCAAGAGGTAAGCAATTTTAATAATTTTATACTTATGGACTCTCTGTGCTCCGAGGGCCAACTAGCCACGCCCTCTTTCCGACGTTTCGGTTGTATAATCATTAGACTTCGGATCTTTATGCAAAATATAAATACTTTGCATTTATTCTGGGAAGCAGGAATAACATAAAAATTGATTTCATCCCTTAACGACTTTCTTACATTAAAAACAACATCACAACATTCTTGAATCTTTTAAATCTTTTTCCATTTCACATTTCACCCAACCAAATTCTTTATAAATACATAAATACCCGCAGTCTAAAGATCATTATTTTCAATTGAAATTTGTTAGATTTTAATGTCTTTGATTAGTTGACAAAACGAGGCCAACTTTGTTAATTTTTTTGTGGAGAAACCGTTACAGCTAGAGAGATGCAGTGCGCAGCATATAATTGTATAGATATTAGTCTACACAATGGTGTTTTTTGTTCGACGATGTTTTCATTGGTTTGCTTGTGAAATAATAGGAAATAGTGGAATCGAGCCGTTTGATAAATCACGAACGACAGCAACCGCAAGAGCCAGAGACAGTTAGGCGGTCGGTGTGCGTTAATTAGTAACGGTCTTAGCCGAAGGGCCCGCTGGCCAGGTACCCCAACCCCATCGGCCTACTTCCGCCGCGAATACATTACCACGGGGTGGCTGTTTTTTGTCGCGACGTTTCATTAAGGAACACGCGGCCCCGTCGCTCACCTCCCTCTGCTCCCAGATGTCCTGTCTGTCCAACAGTCAAACGCAAACTGCCATCCTCTCGTGTACAGTGCTCCCCTTCCTTCGCACTTCCCCCATAAGTCATCAAAAACAGCTTACGTTCAATCTGGAACAAACGCGGTGTCACCTAATTGCACGTAATCGCAAAACTCGGGCGCGAAGACAGTCTAGTTTGACCTAATTCGATCCTTGACATTTTTTTTATCTAGTTTGATCTAGGGTCATCTAGACCTGGCCCTTAATTCTGTGGTTGGTAACAAAAACACTGCAAGTCACAATTTTCAAAAATTTGAGTTTACGCATTAATTGAACTTTATAGTATAGGATTTATGTATGTGCCAGAAAAAGTTATAAAAATGAATACTAAAGGGTCGACAAAAATAGTGCAATTCAACCGATGTTCTATGTCGAAGAATTTAGTGGCGAAAACTTTAAACGGTAATATCTCGATCCTCCTTGACATTGTTTGATCTAGTTTGATCTAGTTTGATTTAGTATCACCTAGACCTGCCCCTTAAATCTGTGGTTGTTAACATAAACACCGTATGTCATAATTTTCAAAAATTTGAGTTTACGCATTAATTGAACTTTATAGTATAGTATTTACGTATTTTCCAGAAAAAGTTATAAAAATGAATACCAAAGGGTCGACAAAAATAGTGCAATTTGACCGAGGTCCTATGTCGAAGAATTTAGTGACGAAAAATTTAAACGGTAATATCTCGATCCTCCTTGACATTTTTTGATCTAGTTTGATCTAGTGTCACAATTTTCAAAAATTTGAGTTTACGCATTAATAGAACTTTATGGTATAGGACTCACATATGTACCAGAAAAAGTTATGAAAATAAATTCTAAAGGGTCGTCAAAATAATGCAATTTAATCGATGTCCTAGGTCAAAGTGATGAAAACTTTAAACGGGAATATCTCGAAAGTGAAATCCTGAGAACCACAATAATAACGTGTGGAATTTGTTAAATACAAAAGTGACGATACAGGAGGAAGCGTTGTCCTCGATTCCGTTCGGGCGGGACCCCTTAGGGTCGCGTATAAAAATACGTTTCACCGTGGTATGCGGTAGAAGCGAGCGGATCGGAGCGGAGAGAGCAGAGCAATATCCACCCCGCGCGATAGGAGTGGACGGTCCAGCGTGTTCCCCTGTTATTAGGGACAATTTCCAATTGGCCCCGGGCTCCCATGCGGTCTTGGGAGGGAGCGCGGAGGGGCCAGGGGGGTGCTGCGAGAGCCGCGGCAAGGCGCGGCGCGCACTCCCATATACGTACTTTACGAAAACACGAGAGCGATCGAGTTCTCTCGTAAGACACACGCGGGGCAGCCACATAATATTATGTGATACCCGGGGGTAAGTGCGTGGAGGAAATCTTTCGAGGATGGGGGTACACGGTGTTCCAGAAACACGGGAATCCTCTGCATCGACGAGTTCGATCATCGTACTAGCTGGAAACGTCGATATTTAAATTTAAACCCCAAAATGATTGAAGACGAACTTCCTCCATTTGTTAACCCTTTGTACTCGGAGCTTTTTTATTTCGAAAATTAAACACGTCTTCCTATCTAGAATAATTCCATTCTATATGATTTTTTCATTTTGTGAATATGAAATTAATAGAATACCTCATACAATATTGATATGTTTAATAATTGGTTAGATCCCAACATATTTAATAATACCAAAGTACTTGTATAAGGTTCAGAACAGTCTGGCACAAGTTCGAGTATACTTAGGAGTACTATTTCTGTTTATCGAAGTACTTATAGAGATTTCAATCAATCAAAGTTCGAACCTGTTTGCGAGGTATTTGATCCCATCCCTAGTTGTCATACTGAAATGTCTCTACATTATTTGGATAACAGAAAACCGGGTAGACAAACATTTCGAACCGAAACGGTCCGACAAATACACGCAATACATAAGCCAGCCCCTAGAAGCAAAGAAGACGAACGTCCCCTGTGTGCAGCTAGGTGAAACTGGACCGGAGCATCATACCGAGGTGTTGATACACAATTATTCTAGCCGAGAACCAAGTAAACACACAATTCCCTCCAAAAACTAGAGTGGATTAGACCAGAGAGCATACGCAATACATAAGCTTAGCCCCTAGATCCAAAACAGACGGAAGACCCGATTGTTTAACTGTTTCGAGCAACTTAAAATGACCAGGGCTATTACCTATTGCGGGATGACAGTAAGGTGGACAATTGTGAGCAAAATTACTGATATCTAACATTGAAACTCTTGGATATGGGTGTAAATGAATGTACACTGGTACTTTTAAAGTAAAAGTTAGTCTTTATTTCACGGCGCGATAGGAAGCTCTTTACCATGAGATTTCTTAGCTTCGACTGACTGTATGAAAAGAAAGAATCGCTGGAACCCCCAGAAAGGAAACCAGAGTCCCTTCGTATCTCGAAACTGTTTAGGTTAGTCCCCCACAGTTCGGCTCTTGAAAGAAAATATGCTTCTGAGAACGTTCCATCGATACTTCGTAATCTCTGTTTAAGAATACGATTCGGAGATCGTTGACTAATTTTTGTAACTTGTTGATAATCCAACAGAAACAACAATGGGAAATGATCTCGGGTTGGACGCGAGAGTCTGGCTCGTTGGATGATTTTCGGGACGCCGTGTAGGTTTGCGGTTTTATGGCCGGGCCGTTCTCTCTCTCCAGGTGCATCTTGAGCATATTGTATGATAAGCAGCGTTGCATTTTTGCCACGAGACCCCGCCGGGGGCGATCGAGGCACTTCCAAGTTCGAGCCAGACGCCGCGCTATGCCGCGCCGCGCCGGCAGAGAGGGTGGAAAGGATAAGCGTGCGCGCCGCGCAAAAACGAGCAAACCAGAAAGAAAGAGAGAGAGAGAGAGAGGATCTCCGAGTCGCGAGAGATCACGGGCCCAGGGTGTGTGTGTACACGACGGAGGATACTGCGCAACGGCCCCGTGAGAAGGGAGGCCGGGACGTATAATCATTGCGATTATCTTGTATTAGGTATTGACTACGGATTTGCATAATGGTACCTACCTAAGGCACCCTCCGAGCCGTGGAAACCGATCGAAGCTACCCCCTAAGCTGCGAGGCCTGGACGTTTCCCTCCTTCTCCTAGCAAATTCTCGAGATCCGAATCTACCACGCGGCTGTTGCTTCAACTTGGAGGAACTTCGTGGAACTTCGAAGGAAGCTGGGAGCAACGTTACAAGAGAGCCCACGGTGTGGATGTTCAAGCTATCCAGTGTCCAGGTGAGCACCCGTGGTCCCGAAACCGAGGTAATAGACTTAAATCGACTCTAATCTGTCTCGATATTATAATACCGGACCGCCGGAAACGCGATACCCCAGCCTGAGAAGGTGTTTCATGCCGACGATCCACACCCCGGCGAATTTGAATACGCTGATGACCATCGGTCTAGCGGCTAACCATAGGCTGCAGCTGTAACTCATGGTTTCACCGCTACAGGGCCACGGTTGACACCTTTCTCCCGCTGATCATCGCGCGCGATCTAACCTCCATACATGTAGGCCGACGTCGATCGACGCGACTCAGGACAAATCCCATTCTGCTACCCACTGATCTTAGCGTCAACACGAGTGTTCATGAATTTCGGAATTCTCGGACGGGAAAATTTTTTCGAGATTCGTGACTTGGTGGGCCTCGAACCACTGGCTTTTCCCTTTAAAATGATCCCACTTAGATCCGCCTACGATTTTTTTTCGCGAAGCTAGAACAGATTGAACATCGACAATTTTATACTGATGACTGCATGACCCTTCTTCTGATACTGACGGCGCACTTTTCACTAAAAGTAACATAACTTGTCTAGAAAAAATCGTACAACAATTCTTTTGATCTCATTGGAAAACGGAAACTTTAATCTATGAAAGCATTTTAGTACGATTTGAGAAAAAAATTTTATAAGTTTGGTAGAGTTACTTTAATTACAATAATTTCCGAAATATGACAATTTTTACTGTATCACGCGTATTTTCGAGTTCGGAAGGTTAATGAAAATGTGTCTTATGGGATTGTAAAGCAGAAGGTTCGCTCTTTGAAACGAGCCTGAGTGCATTGCGCTCCCATCGTTTTCCACGAAATTACATCAGACTTAATGACCCGAGTTTGAATAACTACTGTCCCCACGTGGTGCCATTGGATCGGGCTTGACTCGGGTCCGAAAAATGGCCGATGCGATTCGATAAGGCCCCGTCAGACGGTCCCAGAAGCACGTTCAGAGGGAGGGAAGGGACTTCCGCGTGTCGAAAGCCGCGGAAGGACGTAAAAATGACGAGACACGAGAGGAGTCGACGAGGGGGAACCAGGTGAGACGGTGTTCCGCGACGGCTGAAGCGTGACGGGGGATGTAGAGGCGGAGGGCGGAGGGGCGGTGGGGGAGGGCAGTGAGCCCCGACTAGGGCCCAGAGATAACGATCCCCTCGATCTGGATCGCAAAACGCATCCAGGGTCGTGAACGCACGCATGCACGCACGCGGCGTGTAGAAGACGCGGACGGAACGGAGGAGAACGAAAAGCTCGTGAAATGGAACGAGACGGAAGAGGAGATTTTTATCTGACCCCGGGCCTGGGTCGACATATGGGGCCGTTCGTGGGACCAGCGAGTCATTTGGCCCCTCTCTCGCTGACTAATTAGCGAGCTTGCGGTTGCGTGAATCGAATATTCGGAGACGACAGCAACGAACAATTTTCGGTGATCGAAGTCCGCGTCGAGGCACCCACGTGCCTTATGGTCTCACGAATCGTCGGGCGAAATGGTAACGGGCATTGTTTCGAGATATCGATCGTCGATCGCCGTCTACTAGCGCAGATTCGCATCCCACGATTAAGATACGGCTGATTAACACCAGGAATGCCAATTAAGGCGTCTCCCCTTTAAGATGAACTGGATAACGTTTTTCTTCTTGTACTATATCGTAGATTAGACGTTAGAAAGTAGATCCACGGAGTTGAACAGTTGAATATATGTCGATTTCGAAGGAGCTGTGTAGTCAAGAATATTTTGTTGAGGAGTAACTCCGGAACGAGTGAAGATTTTCTTTTAAATTACGGTGTATTTGCATGGTTTTTTTTAAAGGTTCGAAACGATCGGCGAAGTGGTTTTTTTTTTGCGCGCGAGTACCGAGAGTCGCGATCGTAGGCGTAGTTTCGCGACGCGCCGCGGTAGGCGTAGTCGCGAGGCTCCGTTGCAACGCATACCGATGGGAGTAGGAACAAGAGGAAGAAGAAACTAGGAGGGAGGGGGGGTCGCGGAGGGTCCGCGGAGGAATTATCGGGGTCTCTCGTTTGCCTACGGGGCCCGGCGGACCCTCGCGGAGTAGCTAATGCAAGCGACCATTACTCGGATGGTGAACCAATGGAGAAGATCCCCACGCCCCCTTCGAACTTACTCCGCGCAGACCGCATGCAAATACGCGCGTGCAGGATGCACCCAAGGATAAGCCTCTTTCTCTCCTCTCCCCCCACTCTCTTCCTTCCTTCCTACCTTTCTTTCTTTCTTTCTTTCTTTCTTTCTTTCTTTCTTTCCTGACCGACGAGCAAATATTTATTCGCGCGAATCTATGGGACCGGCTCCTACGATCTGGCCCCTGGATTTTCACCGGAGAAGAGAAATCCTTGAACACGAACCCAATTTCACTTATTTTAACCATCCTGAACATTTCACTGGGCCCTTCTTATTTATTTCAGTTATTTCAGTTGGTTCGAGTCGACGCAGGAAGTGGTCCGTATGTTATTTATTTAAATAATAAAGTATCGGTGGATGTATTTTACAATATTTAAAATTTTTCTCACTGGTCCGAAAAGATTTCTCTTGAAGAATAAGTAGTTTACAATTAGTTAATAATAATTAGTAGTTTCCGCTAGGATCGCGGAAGATGAACATGCCACATTTGTAACTGCGCTAGAATGAACCTGACCGCCGTAATCAATGGTACATAATTTGTACATAATTAAACGTACATTTCACACCAACTGCTAGAGTAGATTGGGCCCAACGGGTATACGCTCCCGGGTACAAACTCCAATATTCATTTCGAAATTACGAAGAAAGTCAAGTCGTTACACTTTCCCCGTGGGTATCCGAGGGGAGGATCAAGGATCACTCTCGATCCCGACAGACACGGTGGACGATCTCGAGAGTACAAAGGAGGGAGGGGGTGGGACGGGGGGGTGTTGCGGGGGGCTTCAATTTAAAAAAGTGAGACCTGACGCTGGTAAACAATGGCCAATGATAAATACGACGCATTCCCACAGCCCATTATAATCTTATTGTTGGACTTGTTTCTCGTGTGCAGGTGGCAGCAGCGAGTCACGAGACGGTACAGGGGCTGGGAGGAGGGGGAGGTGCGCGAGAGGGCACCGGTTAGAGAGATATAAACGAGTACGGGGAACCGGGGAACCAGAACCAGAGGAAGAGAACCACCAACAAGACCCCGAACCTCTCTTCTCTCTCTCCCCCCCACGTATTCTATCTTATTTGAACGTAGCTTCCCTCTCCCCACCCCGTGGGCCCCTCTCTCGGGACCCGTGTCCTCTCTCGGGGCCTCGTCGAGGGGGCACACAGATGCCACCGTAGAGATACTGATTATAAACTCCATTCCATTTGTAACGAGGTCCATCTATTTTGGCGCCCAACGCTCGTTGCGAGCCGGGACCTAGGTAGCGCCAGATTTTAATACGATATCCCCCGCATTATCATTCGTTTCGTAGCCCCCCCCCCCTCCCCCGCCCCTCCTCGCCCCCCTCTTTATCTGAATGCTGAGGAATCGGGGATGAGGATGGAACGCGATAGCACAGGTCTTCGAGGAACTGGGGAAAGTGGGGCACCGTAATCCTTCTCGAGGGGAAAATTGCTGGTGGCACGCCATGGGGAGCTTCAATTTTGTGTACAGGGGGTACCGAGACTTGCAGTCCTGGAGAAATTAAAGTGGGACCATCGGTACTGAGGTATCGGGACCCTAAGTTGGGGTCTAGGGAAAAATAGCATTTGATAGAGGGTAGATAATAATTTTTTTGCGAGGATCTGGGGAGGATATCGTGGTGTGACTTGGTGGGTTCGATAGAGGGCACTTTTGTGCAGATCTCGGAATTTTTTTGTTCAGAAATATTGATAATTGACGAAGTTACAGTCGTTCAAGTGAAGCCAATTCTAGTGTACGAAATCTTGATTAGTGACTCTCAACTTTGACAATTTTTTCCTGGGAAGATTCTAATGGTACGGTGATGACATTCATTCGGTTCAACAGAGTGTACTTTCGAGTAGATCCTGTATTTTCTTCGTGCGGAAATATTAAGAATTGTCAGAGTTATAATCAGCCTGCTTAAACCCATTTCCCTTGTCATATTTTTATGAACATCGACCATTCTTTTCGAGGAACCCCGTGAACATTCTAACCATTTTGATAAAATTTGGAATAACTGTACCTGTAGAACCCTAAACAGGGTGTTGCATCCTTTCGCCCCATGGTTTCCTTTTGGTTTTTTTTGTTGTTTTCGAGGAAAAAGAAGACGAGGGGGTGGAAACGAAGAGGGTGGAAACGCGTTTCCAAGGGAGCAGGGCCATTCGTTACGTTTCGAGGTCCGAGAGGACGGCTGGACGGACATATTTTTCGACGAGCTTGCGCACAAATCACCTGGAAGCCACCGTGAGGCGCGCAGGGGTCGTGAGAAACGTCCTCTCTCTCCTCGGTTTTTCTTCTTTTCCTTTTTCCCCCTGTGTGTCTGGCGCACGCGGGGGAGGGATGTCACCGCTCGCATTGTTTTAAGGCGGATTCCTAACGGGAGATCTGCCGCGCCGGCAGGTAGACGACGTTTACGAGCCAAGATCCCTGGTCGAGGACGAGGTCCTGGTCGTTAAAGCTCCCTACGGCGCGGGGGGAGGTCTCTCGAGGAACGTTTAATTAAATTTCTCGGGTGTCGACTGCCTCGACGATCAAATTTTCGAGCGACGCCACGGGAAAATTGAGACGCGAACCAGCGTTCCTCACGAACGTATGCCATTCTCGCAAATTTTTCTTTCGTAGAAAAAACCACTCCAGTACATATCTATCCCCGTTAAATGGAACGCGGTTTTTATCTGGCCTGACTAGAGTAACAATAACTTCGACAAATCTAACTATTCTTTCATGAAAAAATTGCTATATCTATTCGAAAGTATGCTCCACCGGGTCCCATGGAGATCACCGACACAGACTTCTCCGACACGGTTTTCGCCGACAATGTTTCACCGACTCCAGATTTCACCGACAATAGCTTTGGCCGACAACGCTTTTAACCGACAACGAATTTGATCGACAACGATTTTGGCCGACAACGAATTTTATCCACAACGAGTTGAGACACAGTATGATAATATTGTATGATAACACTGTATGATAATACATATGATAATACATACTGTGGTCGTCTTAAGATGTTGTGGATCAAATTCGTTGTCGGTCAAAATCGTTGTCGATGAAATTCGTTGTCGGTTAAAGGCGTTGTCGGCCAAAGCTATTGTCGGTGAAATCTGGAGTCGGTGAAACATTGTCGGCGAAAACCGTGTCGGAGAAGTCTGTGTCGGTGATTTTCATGGGACCCGCTCCACCAAATCCAATGAACCGCGTCACGATAACCTCACGATCTCCCGATCAATTCTCCAATCTGCAAATTCACTAATTTGCTAAGAAGTTGATATCAAGATTTCGTATCTTAGAAGTACCTTCAGATTGATGACTATAACTTCGCCAATTAGGAATATTCCTCCACAAAAAAATTACAAGATCTACATGAAAGTATAGTCTATCGAGCCCGGACGAACCTCGTCCCGATACCTTCAGAATGTACTCAGAAATAAAAAAGAATTGAACTGTGGAATCCAAGGAACAGCACAGACTCGAAGATTCCTGCGCGCACATATTTCGGAGGATTCATGGAAATATAATACGTGAAGGAATCCCGTTGTTGGTCCCTGGAAAAACGATACGGCAGATTCAAACGGAAAAGCTGAAGGAGGGCGGGAGGGCGAAGGGGGGGGAACGTGAAACAAAAGGTGTTGTCAGGCGTTAAGGTCGAGAAGTCCTGGTTTCACCTAAATCTTCCTGACGTTTTCCCGAAGAAACACGCCGCGAAATCCCAGGTAAAATCCCGTTTCGTCACGAGGGGCCCCTTCGGACCGAGAAAATAAAGTTTCCACTTTACACGACCGGCCCCGAATCGTGGCAGGTATATTGCTCGAACTTCGCCCGGGCACACCCCGTATAATTGGTCGATGAAGATTCCGGAGATTACCGTCGGAATATTAATCTCTGGACCAACGAGACGTTTTCGGCTACCGAAACGCTGCGCTGGCTGTCCGACATTCCTGACCGTGTCCGTGAGGGAGGACACGTTTTTCCATCGACCGTCGAACAGCCTAACTGTTCGAAGGATAACGGACCTGTCCACAAAATGCACACCACTGTTCCAGCACTATTGTTTCGAGCTGCGACACCAAAAAATTACGTACACCCACGATCGAAATTCGACTCACAGACGAAAAATTGGGAACCTTCAGCCGGGTGTAACTTGGTAAAAGATAATAATCCGTCGATTTACTTAAATCCATTTTAATGGGCACAGTCTACGCTTCCAATTCACTCAAGTTATCTTTTCTATCCATTTTTTGAACCCAAGATGTGAGCAGAAAAGCAAAAATAACCATTATTAAGTAGTTTGGCGACTTTAATCGCCTCCACAGAGATCAAAAAATTTTTTCTAGGACTCGGATTTAGACGAATTTGAAGATTGATGTCTGCGCTTTTCAGTGAGACCAAAAACGTTAATCTACGATTTTTTATTACCGTTTTATGACAGTTTGAATAAAAAGTGGACCCACGCTGTGTGCATAAGGGTTAATATATCCTTGGTGAAAAACCGTTGATGTTTGAACATTTACAATTTTGGAAAAAATCATCGCCGAATGATCTACCTTAGCTCATTTCGAAGGTTGAATCGTGCGCTTTCAGCTCCTTGAACTCGTTTCTCTCGACACTGTTTTTACCCTGAGATATGAACGAAAGAATAAAATAAAAACGTTGTAAAATCGCAATTTGTAGGTACTTTTTCAAATTCAATCGCCTCCATGGGGTTAAAAAGAAATGTTTTTCGGTACTGCGACTACGGTGTCTCTAAAGATTAAGGTTTTCGCTATCCAATGAGATAAAAAATATGGATGTACGATTATTTCTGATCGTTATATAACAGTTTGGATAAAACGTGTCACGCGGATGTGGTGGTTGGGAAAACAGAAGGTATTATATATGTAAAGAAAATATTTCTTTATGTCTGAATTAGAGTAGTTACCGGCTTACCCGGTAGAGGGAGAAAGTAGAATAAAGGAAAAGGAAGCTGAATGAGAATTAGGATAATAAAGAGGGAATTGACATCTTAAATAATAACTTTAATGTTGTTTCTTTGTTCACAGAGAAACGCAATAGAGTTGAGTTGATGTGTCAATCCTAACCAAATAAGAACAATTCAACATTATATATATATATATAATGTTTTTAATCATTATATTTCATTATATATATATATATATATATATATATATATATAACTTTTATTGATTCCTCTTGTGGTTACAAATCCTTATATCTACCCCCTTCTCATTCGCCGCTAACCGTTGGACCCCTGGATCTTTGGATATTTATTTGGACTAGTGGACTTTTAGTTCTCGAAACCTTTGGATATTTACACCAGCGGACTTTGAGTTCTCTAAACCTTTAGATATTTTGAACAGTGGACTCTTAGTTTTCTATACCTTTGGATACTTGGACCAGTGGACTTTGAGTTCTGTAAACCTTTGGATATTTGGACCAGTGGACTTTTCGTTCCCTAAACCTTTGGATATTTGGACCAGTGGACTTTTAGTTCCCTAAGCCTTTAGATATTTGGACCAATGTACTTTTAGTTCTCCAAATCTTTGGATATTTAGACCCGCGGACTTTGAGTTCTCTATACCTTTGGATATTTGAACCAGTGGACTCTTAGTTCTCTATACCTTTGGAAATTTGGACAAGAGTACGTTTAGTTCAGTAACCCTTTGCATATTTCCATAACACCTTAACTTAATTTAACTTAAAACTATCTTAATCTTACTCCTAACTAGAAGGTAATTATAAAAAAATGCGTAAATTGAAAGAGTGTCGGCTGTTATGGGAACGGGGATTACCGTTGCACGATTGGCAATGGTTCTGTCGAACGGTCGCCCAATAAAGACGGCATAACAACAATCCCCCATCGGACAATACCGTTTGTTTCTCGTGGCCGGATCCACATTGAATTGCGTGTGGTCAATTATATTATGTTAAGTAGAGCAGCGCGTATGCGTGGCCCGTGACGTATCGCTGGTAAGGATCGGTCGTGGTCGAGAGAGACCGGTGGCCCATTCCCCTGCCTCTCTAATAACGCATTGTGCCCATCGCGTGGCATATTAGGTTTATGCTAATACCTCACTACCGAGGATCCGCCGATCGAGTATCTCTGATTCGAATCGCGCGCTTCGGCCCGCGTGGGCAGTTTCTAATCGACCGAATCTACTCGCCAGCTAAATTAATCGAAAATTAAAACCTTCGTGTCATTGATATTCAACCCGAAATTCACAGCATTTCACGGTGAACGTCGACAGGCGAACGCAGCATGCGGCTCTGCACATTCCACTTTTCGTTCGAAGTCCCATAAAATCCTAACAAAAAATCGTACCGTCACGTTTCTGGTCTCGTTCGAAAGCTAACATCTCAATCTTTAAAGATAGTGTAGTTTCAGTAGTGAAAACAATTTTTCGAACTCTGTGGAGGTGATTGAATTTCAGAAATACCCGAAAGTTTCTATTTTTGCATTTATATTTATATTTATATCTGTACTTTCAGGTATAAATTTGTTCGGAATAAGTGACTTAGAGATTTCGAAAGAGCAGGTTTCACCCTTAAAAATAAGCCCAAGGGGATCGTCTTCCGACTATTTTTCACAAAGTTACAATAATTTGAATATGTGTACTCTGGAACATGTTAATACCGTCGGCACACTTTTCATTCAAACTGGTATAAAACGGCAACGAAAAATCGTAGAACATTTATTGATGCTTCGAAGGAAAGCTGAAACACAAACCTTTAACCCTTTGCGGTCGGAGCTATTTTAACTCGAAAATGAAACGTTTCTTCTGACCTACAATATTTCCATTCTCTATGATTTTTTAAATTTGATAAATATGAAATTGATATACTACCTCATACAATACTTAAATATGTAGTAATTTGTTAGATACTAACATATCTGATAGTGTAAACAATTATTTAAATAATGGTACAGCAATTTTTACGCTAAGGGTTAATTCATAGGTGGTCTAAATAATGAAAAAAAAAATTTCCATCTCTGAGAGAACTTTGAATTCAAAAATGTCCAAACAATAACGTTGTATATTTTCGATGAAAAAATTCTGAAATAGGTAAATGGAATCACAGGGATTCAAAGTGCAATAATCTTCCTGCTTTAGAATGAGTACATCTGGGTACATCGCTCACCGATGATTTTTCACAGAGTTACAAACCGGAAAGTTACAGGACGAAGTACTTTTTATTTCACGACCAATGTCCAGGACCATCAAAGGCGGTTTACTTTCGATTTCCACGAATCGAAGACACTTCAAAAGCGTCGGAACCGCGTGAAAATCGCGAGAGGCGATTGGAGGGGAGTAGCCGGGGATTCCGCGAGGACTCGGAGGCATCGTCGGGAATGATAATGAGAGATTGGCTTGGCTTGATAATCGGCGCGGATCGGCGCGGCGCGTCTCTTCCTTCGGGTGTGGGTGTGAGCGGGCCCTGGCTTTTTAACGCTTCTCACAGACGAGCGAGACGAACGAGACGAGCTGCCGGACCCCCCGGCGCGTTAACGGAACCCGATTGTGCGTCAGCCCGAAGAATACGCGCCGCGAGGAGGATCGAGAACCAACTCGCATCCTCCAAATCGAATAACGCGCGATCGAACGTCGTTCTATTATCCTCCAACGCGCGACTACTCAATATTTCAGTACCTATCGAACAACATACAATAATATTCATGGAAACTGCCCAACGATATCGATAATGGCTCTGCAGAAATTAAACAAATTTTTCCCCAAGTGAAACCAACGTTAACTTGAAGAACGAAGTCTCAGCTTTCCAACAAGACCAAACAAAACGATCTACGATTTGTTTTGCCGGAGTTTCAGTAGTTTGAATGAAAACTGCGTCGCCAGCATAATGCGTGGATCATTAAACTTTCGATCTTTATCGATGTTCATCGTGTTGTAACTTCTTGAAAAAATATTGCACGGCGATGTTTCTGGGATCATTTTGAAGGGTGAAATCTGCGCTTTCGAGCACCAGAAGTTATTTCTCTCGACCACGATTTCCTGAAAAATAGCGATCAGAATTTTCGAAATGGTCACTTTTTGAGAGTTTTTCGAATTCGATGGTCTGTCCAGGATTCAATAAATTTTTCCCGGGACTGGTACCATATTGTGTTCAAATATTGAAGTTTTCATAATAAAAAATCGTTGAATGCTATCGGCGCTACGGTTCGATCGTTAAATACACAAAAAATAATAAATTAACTAAGCAATTTTGCTAATTTTATATAATCGACGTTTCGGTCACAATTTGGACCATTTTCAAGATTAATAAATTGCGTCTGTAAGAAAAATAAAACACTTTTAACTTGATAAAATATAATATTCAAAAGTTGTAACTATTAAATGTTTAAATATGAAGGAGAACAATTATTAACAATATTACGATCGATATAAATAAGTTTATTTATTGAAGTTTTCACTTTGAAAAGAGAGCAGAAACGTGATGGCGCGATGTTTTCTCGGCGTTTTATCGCAGTTTGAACCAACAGTGACTTTCGTTGTGTAATGATGGTCGCAGGGTTGAACTGCGAAATGGGAGGATTTTCCAGGAAGAGGAAGATTTGTAAAAATAGTGGGGGGCGGGTAACGAGTGGTCGGTTTCGCTCGCGTGCGCTCGTCAAACGGCGAGATGGGTATAGTAATTGAATTTACGACGATTAGCCGCACACGTGGGTCCGATTCCGTGGACGATCGATTCCTCGATTCACGGCCCCGACCGGTGGTAGCGGCACGTTATCGAGGATAATGTGTCCCGACTAATTTAGAGACGTCTCTCTGTTGGTCCCGGCCCTCGGTGGATCCTGTATACCTGCAGATGGCATTCTGACTGCCGTCCAGTCTCCTTCTGTCTCGTTCGTTCTGCGTTTGGTGGGGCCCCACGCTAACGAGGTCCTGCCACGGACCCGAAGGACACGGGACCACGGCCTGTCAATTAAGGACACGGCTCTACCGGGCCACATTTCTGCCTCTCTGACTCCTCTCGCTGACTCCTCTCTCTCTCTTTTTCTCTGTACCCCGACATTCCCTGCGTTCGACTCCAAGCGAATCTCTTCTCCTTCTACTTCTTCTTCTTCTTCTTCTTCTTCTTCGTTCTCCTCCCCTCGCATCCCATCCTCATCCTACGAGTTCCTTCTTGGTCCGCTCTTGTTGTCAGCCCTGCCGGACTCCGGCTTGATGTATGCAGCGACAGTAATAAGGGAAAGAGCGTTCGCCAACAGAGCAAGGTGCAATCAATCGGAAAAACGAGCCGTCACTGTCGGAAAGCTCGATTACTCACCCCCTTAGCTTCAATTGCAGCCTCGTAGATTATCGTGTCGAGTCCTGGACACGGATTCCTTTCCGGGGAAATTGTCTCGGGAGGAATCTGGATTTTGGGAATTCCTAGTGGACTCGATATTTTTGAACCTCTACACTCGTAGAGCTTTAGACTTCGGGAGCATCGAAACTTTTGAGTATTTTAACCGTTGGACCCCTGGATCTTTGGATAGTTGGTTATTTATTTGGACTAGTGGACTTTTAGTTCTCGAAACCTTTGGATATTTACACCAGCGGACTTTGAGTTCTCTAAACCTTTAGATATTTTGGCCAGTGGACTCTTAGTTTTCTATACCTTTGGATACTTGGACCGGTGGACTTTGAGTTCTGTAAACCTTTGGATATTTGGACCAGTGGACTTTTCGTTCCCTAAACCTTTGGATATTTGGACCAGTGGACTTTTAGTTCCCTAAGCCTTTAGATATTTGGACCAATGTACTTTTAGTTCTCCAAATCTTTGGATATTTAGACCAGACCCGCGGACTTTGAGTTCTCTATACCTTTGGATATTTGAACCAGTGGACTCTTAGTTCTCTATACCTTTGGATATTTGGACAAGAGTACGTTTAGTTCAGTAACCCTTTGGATATTTGGAGGAGTGGACTTTTAGTTCTCGAAACCTTTGGATATTTACACCAGCGGATTTTGAGTTCTCTAAACCTTTAGATATTTTGGCCAGTGGACTCTTAGTTCTCTATACCTTTGGATACTTGGACCAGTGGACTTTGAGTTCTGTAAACCTTTGGATATTTGGACCAGTGGACTTTTTGTTCCCTAAACCTTTGGATATTTAGACCAGTGGACTTTTAGTTCTCCAAATCTTTGCATGCTTGGACCAGTGGACTTTTAGTTCCCTAAGCCTTTGGATATTTGAACCAGTGGACTTTTAGTTCCCTAAGCCTTTGGATATTTCGACCAGTGGACTTTTCGTTCCCTAATCCTTTGAATATTTGGACCAGTGGACTTTTAGTTCTTCAAATCTTTGGATATTTGGACCATAGGACTTTTAGTTTCCTAAACCTTTGGATAGTTGGACCAATGGACTTTTCGTTCCCTATACCTTTGGATATTTGGACTAGTGGACTTTTAGTTTTCTATACCTTTGGATATTTGAACCTGTGAACTTTTAGTTTCCTAAACCTTTGGATATTTGGACCAACGGACTCGTGGTTCTGTGCTTCGTATCACATATATCACCCGACTTCTGCAACATCAGCGATGATGTGCACTTAAAAGAAAATTAAGGGTCTTTCCGAGCGCAGCGTGAGGATGCAACAGCTTCGCGTCGCGAGTGGCTGCACCTATGCACCCACACGCGTGCACCGTGAGGCACGGGTGTATAATACGCACCGTGGAATGCGGCGAGCACTTAGCTGAAGTGAACATTGCCGCATAGCTCCGGTTGTTCTTGCGATGATCGCTCAGCGGTCTAATTACAGGCCGATTACTGAATCAACACCTGCTTCCCTGAAGGCCAATGACGCCGTCGGTTCCCATAGTCGGCGCTGAAAATGCACGCGACGAATCGCTCGGAACGCCTGGGCCCCGAAACCGGAAGCCGTCGACGACTCACGATTTGACGTCCACTAATTACTTCGCGACGACGACGCCGTATACCAGGCCTTCCCTTCTTCGTTTCGCAATCCGAGCCTACGGCGCGCTGGTTTGATAAATATTTTATAAGATTCGATACACAATGGCCGCTTTCTTCGGCTGCGTGCTTCCGTGGGAGAGGCGTTATTGTTCTTTTCTTTTTTTTTCAGGGAATCGTGGAAGCAACGCTGTGAGCAGAGCGACGGTAGCCGCCGCAGCGTATTCCGGAGAACGTGCCCTGTCCAATATATTACAATTTGTCCGGGAAACATTGGCGTCCCTCGACGCCCCCCGCGGCGACGGACCTCCTGCTCACGGCCCTGGCTTTTCGTGTTCCCACGCGTGTGCTGGAACCGTTCAAATGAAAAAAAGAAACGCTCCGAGCACCACGCTGACGACCGAAAAGTTAAACGATCGTCGAATCCCAGGTGAAAAATTGCCGATCTCGCAACCGCTGTAACTTTCGGGGAAAAAATCGGAGAACCGTCTATCTAGACTTATTTCGAAGGGTAAAATCTGCGCTTTCAAACTCTCTAAGTTATATCTCTTGAAAAAAATTTTAGCCAAATATGTGGAGTGAAACGTAGAAATGATCGTTTTTGGGGGAGTAATCAACGTTAACCATCTTTACAAAATTGAACCACGTTGGATCCAAAGAATGAAGCATTCGCTTCACAACAAGAACAAAAACGTGACCCTGTGATATTTTTTTGCTGTTTTATCGCACTTTTAATGGAAAGTATACCACGAATACTAGAATGAAGATGAATATTTATATTTATATAATTGTAACTTTTTGGAAAATAATTGCACGGCAATGTTTCTGGACTCATTTTAAAGGACGAAATGTACGCTTTCAAGCTGCATAAGTTATAATTCTATACCACAATTTTCTCAAAAACAGCGACCAAAAATGTAAAAATGTTTATTTCTCGAGAATTAATGAAATTCAATTATCTGTGCAGAATACAAAAATTTTCTTTGAGGATTGAGACCAAATTGCTTCGAAAGACTGAAGTTTCTTCTTTCGAACAAGCCCAAGATCAAGGTTCTACGATTTTTTCTCGCCGTGTAATCGCAATTTTACCGAGACGTACTTAGGGCGTTGGATAAACGTCGCAAAATACACCTCGAAACAAAATCTCGCGTACGATTTTCTCATTGAAGAGTCTGGGACCGGTGATTGGGCCCACCGTGCGTGGCAATCAAGTTGTCCGTCGAGGCAGGAGTCCGTCGAATGATCAAAAGAGCCGAGGCGGGTTTCCTGTGGGACCGCTTTCCACCAGAACCACTGGAGGAACTCGGGTCTCGTTGAAGATCGGCCTTAAATCAGGTCGAAATCTTCGGATCCACGTAGTAACCGAATACCTTGGTACAACTCTTGGGACAGCACTAAGCTCGCGCGTTTTATTAGGTGGCCGGGGCCATCGAATTAGCATGCATTGTTGGTTTCGAAACGGCCTAACGGGGTGAGGGGCTAACCGCGCGTGAAATTTCGCCGGTCGATTTGCATTTCCCTCGTCATCGGCCGGTGCAGCCTCTGAAGAAGATGAAGGAAGGAGAGAGTGAGAGAGAGAGAGAGATGGGAGGGGAACGAGGAAGAGAGGAGAAGATAATTGTCGAGCGAGGCTAATGGAGTTCGGGAAAAATGAGCCGACTCTCACCAGGTGGGTCCGCTTTAAATGCATCAAATCGTTGCTAAGTGAGGTCGAGACGCGCGCGACCAGGTGAGAGATGACCTACCTGCTGCACCCCGTCTTCCCCACCCCACCCCCCCTTCCCCCGGTCGGGGGGCGTGGGCCGGTTAATTATTATATTGGCCATTAACCAGACAATTTTTCATCTTCGAAGCCCCGGTAAAACCACGGTGATATCAGGATCCTAATCGCGGGAAGACGATAGCGAAGCACGCGTGCACGTTTTTTTGTTCCCCTGATCCTGGACACCGAGTCTGGCCAGGTTTGTCGAAGATATCGGGGACCGTAGAAGGTGAGGCCCGACGCATACCGGCCCCCTGGACCCGGTCTAATCTTAACGGCTCGTGTCCAGCCGATTAAGGCTTGTTTACAATCAACGGGACCAGCGGCCGGAATGTTCTCGCTGAAGGACTTTCGGGGACACATGGAGACCGTGGAGACAAGGTGGGCCTCGTGGAAAGATTTGACAAGCCGCTGAGAGCCTCCAGTTGATCCTCGAATCTCTCTGATTAAGAGTAGAAATCGTGAAAACATATGGGAGAACCCGTGAAATTGATACTGATCGCCGAGGTACGTGAATCTTGGGTGATGTAACTTTTTCAAAAATGCTCGGAGAACGACCCAACTGGGCTCATTTCGAAGGGTTAACATTGCGCTATCCTAACACGGAAGTTGCTTCTCTATCAAATTTTTTTATCGAAAAATCTGGGGGGAAAAATAGAAATGGTCCTCCCGATTGAATTACTCAACTGCAACCACGTGTGCAGGACTCAATAAATTTTTCTCGCGAATGGAGTTGGAATGTACTTAGAGACGAAAGCTTTCTCTTTCGAACGAGCCGAAGAAAATTGCAATTTTATTTTGTTACCACTTTATCGCAGTCTCCAGTGAAAAATGAGCGAAAATCGGTAAGGTAACGGAAGTGCAGGAACCGACAGCTCCGAAATTCTTTAACCCAAAAAGACATCGATCAATCTCCTGCGCGCCTGCGTTGTCGATCATCGATCGCGCGGTGCTCGCTTGTAATTGTCCGGCAGGTTTCCTCCTCTTTTGCACGGTGTGCACGGCGTGGCCGCGCGTTAATGCATCAGAAAAGAACGCTAATTCGTGCCCGGTTCTTTTCTGTCTGTTTTTTCCTGCGGTTTCGAACGCTAGATACCATCTGGAAACTGATTAATGGAAACGATGCGAGTGCCGCGGGGTTCCGCGATTATACAGTACGCTCGAGCTCCGTGCGGCGTGTGTGCCGGTAAGCGCGCGCGCGCGCGCACACCGTTCTCCACGAAGAAACACACGAACACCGAAGCAGAGAGTCAGGTCTGAGCCCGGGCTTTTTACAAACAACTTTACATGCAACCTCGTAGCCGAGGCGAACGCGCGGAGCCTGGCCATTTAAGCCAGACACGCGATTCGCTGGATAGCTAAGAACTAATTCCGGGTGTAAGTGGGTGAGAGAGCTCGTTTGGAATCTTGCCCGAAAATGCCGGGAGCTTTCGGATCGATCACGATGTTTTACGAGCGATTAAGCGCTATCCCGGTTGGCCGCGATCCCAGATCTCCGACTCGGACGCCGCGGAACTTTCGATTAAACTTGGATGCAGCGAGGGATGCACCGTTCCCATACGCCTGACGAGAGGCCAAGTGCATCGGGAACAGGTCTACCGAAACGCTACGCGATCCACCCAGCAACTTCAACGACAGGAAATTTGTTAGGAGGCTCATTAACGCTAAATCTACCACTAGGGGTCCAAATGACCCATTCTAGATTTTTTTATTTGACAATTATGGAGATTTTAAAGGTATTTGGAATTGATTGGTGTAGGAAATATAGGAATCCTCCTATAAAAATATGTAATCACGACATTTGTTGCTTACTATATTGTAATGAGAATGACACTCTTGTGTATATCCTAATGCGTGTTTATATTGTTCGCAGCGTTCCCCTTCTTCTCTGTTAGACCTTCGAGTAGGACAGACGTGTACGTTTCAGCCAGTTCAAACTACATTGTACAATTCAGCGCTAATTACGCTAATATATAATATATATATATTTCCACTCGTGTACCAACAATTGGATACAGTTTTTTAATCGCCATCCGTCCCTCGTGTCATTTGACACAGTTTTCCCGAAATAAGTTGTATCGTTCTGTTATTTTTTAAGTAAATTTGTCCGAGACTTGGTGACTTTTATTTTTTAAATGATATTTAAAAAATAAATATCATTTAAACAAATATCATTAAATAAATACATTTTAAATAATATATGCGAAACATATAACCGCAAAAACCTAACATGTGAATGTTAACTCATCAGTTTTAATGAAAAAAACATCGAAAAGTAACTGTTTTTCTTATTATTTTACCGATTTTTTTATCACTGTGTTAATGTGACACCGAGGGGCAGATTCAGTTCGTGAAATGAGGAACGGATGAGGGTTAAAGTTGGATGTAACGAGGGATGCTACCGAAACACTATGCAATCCACCCAGCAACTTCAACGAGAGGAAATTCGTTAGGAGGCTGTTTAACACTAAACCTACCACGAGGGGTCCAAATGATATCCATTCTAGATTTTTTATTTGACAATTATTGAGAGTGTAAAGGTATTTAAAATTGATTGAATACAGTTTTTGAAGGGGTTGCATAAGCCCTCCTCCTTTGGTTAGGGTTTTGAGTGGATGACATATAGGCTAGACACCGATCTGAGTTGAGTATTGTCGTTTCACATGGGACTTCTAGATGCTGCAGTACTTTGAAACGAAACTGAGTAATCAGTACTGATTGTAATGTCGAGGAATGATCGGGTGCCCTAGTACATTCCTCGTCAAAAAGATAGCCCAGGTATGCGATCTTTAATTTCTGAATGACGCATGTAAAGTTTTACATTTGTGACGTATAATATCAAAACATTATTAGCTCAGAATATGCGGTTCGTTGAAAATAATTGAAAATATTATAAGGTTCAGTGTGTAACAAAAAAAATTGTTTTATTTAGATGCAGAAGAACCAAATCGTCGAAAATCTCATGATCAGGTGCTCCCACGAAAACCATAGCTCCACCGAGCCTCGTCTCAGGGCCGAAGGGTTGCGAGATCCCTCCTCCAGAACCGAAGCAACCCCGGACCACTGTTGGTACCAGGTTAACTCGTTCTCCAGCGGGGCCAGGGGCTCGTGGCTCGCGCGAGGGCCGGTCACGTTATATTTTATGGTGGTTGCGCGATGTTTCTGGGGGGAGGTCGGTCGGTCTGGCGATGGTGGAAGGCGAAGAGGAGTAGGCAGAGCAAAGAGAGTAGCAAGAAAGCAGGCTCGGAGGAGGGCATGCACACAAGGCAGTCAGGCAGCCAGGCAGGCTAGCAGGCAGGCAGGCAGGCAGGCAGGCAGGCAGGAAAGGCAAGCAAGCAAGCAAGCAAGCAGGCCGCCGCGAGGTTTATTATTTCGTCTGTTGGGAAGCAGGCTTGTTAGCGAGGCCGGGGGCCAATGGGAGGCGTGCTCCCATGGACGCCCAGGCCGATGCTCGACCAATCGAGCGGCCTCGCGCCGAGAACATGCTACATCGCGTGTCGGCGAGCACCTCCCCCCGGGACTCGCGCGCGTCGCCCGTCTCCTCGCGCCGTGTTTCCCTCCGTGGAAACCTTTTACGCAACCTTTCTCTCCTCCTTCCCTGGGGCCGCTCTCTCACGCTCCCTCTCCACGCCCCTCTCTGCGCTCCACCACGCCCCTCCCCCCGCCCCGCGTTGCTCCACCGCTCGCTGTTCCGCGGAACCGTGACCGTGTGTTTCTCCGTCCGTCTGTCTGTCTGTCTGTCTGCCAGCCAGCTCGACCGAGCTGTGTGCGTGTCTCGCGAGCCTGCACCGCCGCGCCGCGCCGCGCCGCTTTGTTTTGCTCGCGATACTCGAAGGCCTGCGGAGCCCTCTCCCGCTGCGCTTCGACCTCTCTCTCTCTCTCTCTCTCTCTCTCTCTGTCGTCCTCTTTTTAGGTGTTCCCTCCAACCCATACTCTCCTCCTCTTCTTCTTCTTCTTCGTTGTCGTTGTTGTTTGTCGTCTTCTTTCTTCTGATTCCACTTCTTCCGAGTCTCTTCGTCTTCTTCTTTCGACGGTGCTGGAGAATGCTCTTCTCGTTTTTCCCTCGTTTTTACCTGGCATCTATGGAGCGCGAAACTCCGACAGCATGACCGCGCTCGCACACTTGTTCGCACTTATCGGCCGGGACCCTGCACACAGACCGTCTAACGAGCACGCACCCCCGGTATCGGAGGGGTTTAACGAAAGGGTACTCGAGATCAACCTGGGTAAACGCTCTTTTCGGGATTTAGGCGGTGTTATTTGCGATTGAGATTGATATTGAGTAAAATAGTGTAATTAATATTGGAAATAACGCGTCTATATTTTATTAATATAAGATATAGTTTATTTTCCGCTTTTCAAAAATGTGTATTAAAAAAGAAAAATCAAAACGAAATACGTCACGTCGCTTGCCTGGTCAGAACTCTAACTGAACATCGATGGCGTCTCAATATAAGATATAGTTTATTTTCCGCCTTTTAAAAATGTGTATTAACACTTTACCGACCGGCAGCCTATTAATAGGAGTTTCAATAATTCTGCTGTACCAAAAAAAAGCATAGAAATTTTCTTTGACATTGCAATCTTAAATGAAACTATTAGGCGACGTTATTGAGGGTGACTTAGTTAGTTCATACTAAATGCTAAATGAAAATTTAGCCATGTACCATACATTTTTCAAAAATATGCAATAATCACCGGTCGGTAATATGTTAATAAGAAGAACCAAAACGAAATACGTAACGTCGCTTGCCTGGTCAGAACTCTAACTGAACATCGATGGCGTCGCAAATTAAAACCGCAACGAAAATGGCACAGCCGATCTTGCGAATCGGTGGGCGCTCTCCTCATTGGCCACTGTCGTCGCACAGAGTGTGAAAAGCTTACTTTCCAACAATTAACGTTCCAGTTTTCTACAATGCTTACGAACGCACACGGTTACAATGCAGATCATTTTCATCTGATACCGTCGAGAAGCTGACACTGCATATTTCGTTAATTGTGTTAATTGACGTACAGGATTCCACTGGAATCGTTCGGGAAGTCCGTTTCATTTTTGTGTTTCTGCATAAATATATTCAAACCGTTCTGATTAAATCTCGACCGGAGCTTCGCGAATCAGATTACTCTTCAGTGCAAAAAGAACACCGAAACCACTCGGTTCTTCCACCGTTCAATTTAATCGCGGACTTTCTTCCCGGTCTCAAATAGAAACTATGTACCGTTTCGAGAGAAATGTAAAATTGATGAGCAACGGAAAAAAGAATGATGCTTGTACCGAGTGTCTCTACGAGAGGATAAATCCTAACACGATTCCGCGTTCACGGAAAGTTCGAAGAACAACTGCTAGCCGCGTCGTTTCTCGATCTCGATTAAAATCGAGAGATGCGAACCTCGAAGATGTTCGAGGTGTGGACCATTATCTAAATTTCGGAGGATGGACAGCGCCGGTGTTTGGCTCGGGCGAAAAAGCGCGGAGGCTCGTACCCGTCCGGCGAATATTTGAAATGTTAATCGCGACGGGTCCGCTTCGTGAATGGCTTCCGAGATCGGGGGAAACGATTCCCTGAATCGGTTGACACCTCGCGTGATGTACGGGCGCACATTGAGTACTTGTTAATTCAGGGACGGCAGTTCCTGTAGGATGCCAATGGTTAATGGCTGTACATTTTGAATAACGTCTTCACACCTCCAGCGGCCAGCCAGGAGATACTGTGCGTACGTACACACGTATACCTGCGCTTGGGAAACGGACGGCCGACTGTCGCCGGATTTATTCCGTTTCCAGGCGTCGTTGTCGCCGGTTTCTTTTCTTTCCGGTGGAACGGTCGCTCGACGCAGCTCCGCGCTACCAACCGAGAAGATAGTGTCCGACTGCGAGACGATCTGCCCCGGCGTGCGTCGCTCCAGTTCGCCAACGACAACCGTTCGATAAAACACAATCACAGAAAACTGCGAGTCCGAAGGGTCACTGAATCTTCAGCGAATATGCCGCATCTTTTTTCAACCGCTGTAACTTTCACGGAAAAAATCGGACGCTGTTCTATCTGCTCTCGCTTTACAGAGCAGCTTTTGCACTTTGGAAATGCTCTGTGTTATTTTTCTCTAGCGCCTCTTTTCTTCGAACTGCACACGAAAATGTGAATACAGACACTTTTTGACTCTTTTTGCTAATTGAAACTTCTGTGCAGAGTTTTCAACCGCTGTAACTTTCACGGAAAAAATCGGACGATGTTCTATCTGCTCTCATTTTACAGAGCAGCTTTTGCACTTTGGGAATGCTCTGTGTTATTTTTCTCTAGCACCTCTTTTCTTCGAACTGCACACGAAAATGTGAATACAGACACTTTTTCACTCTTTTTGCTAATTGAAACTTCTATGCAGAGTTTAAAATTTTTTTGAGGGATTTGAAGGATATGGGATGTAAAGATTGAAGTTTTCGCTTTAGAAAGAGCCCTCAAAAATTGATCTGCGATTTTTTGTTATCTTTTTATGACAGTTTGAATGACGGCCGACACCTTTGGTATCCCATTTTTCATTCAAAGTGGGATAAAACGGCGAGGAAAAATCGTGGATCAATTTTCGAGGGCTCGTTGGAAAGCGAAAAGTTCAATTTTGATATCCCTTGTGGTTTCATTTCTGGAAAAAATTTTTTGAACGATAGCCAACATCTTTGGTATCCCATTTTTCATTCAAAGTGGGATAAAACTGCGAGGAAAAATCGTGGATCAATTTTCCAGGGCTCGTTGGAAAGCGAAAAGTTCAATTTTGATATCCCTTGTGGTTTCATTTCTGGAAAAAATTTTTTGAACGATGGCTAACATCTTTGGTAGCCAATTTTTCATTCAAAGTGGGATAAAACGGCGAGGAAAAATCGTAGATCAATTTTCGAGGGCTCGTTGGAAAGCGAGATCTTCAATTTCTACATCTCATGTAGTTTTACTCGTAGAAAAAATTTTTTGAACGATGCAGAGAAGTTCGAAGTTCCAATGGTTTTTTAGCGACTCAAATCCGCTTTCTAGCGTTCGATTTCCAAAGTTATGCACGCGGACCCGAAGTGAAATCGACCATTTATTGTTTACCGGTGGTAATGTAATAATAGTTTGGCCATCGCTGCATTTTTCGTTGGCTCACGGTCGTTAGATTTCTCTGACCGCCGCGAGCCGCGCGCCGCGCCGCCGAGATTCTGATCTAGAATGTCGAGCGTCGTTAGGAGCTCGCTCGTTTTCTGTAACTGCGGGACGAGCAGCCACGAGGATTTCCTTAATTCCATTGGATTTCAACACCGTGACTTATTCGCCTCCGCGAACTATAAATTTTTTCGGATACCGGTGAGACCACGTGCCGGTGTCGCAACCCGCTCGACCGTCGAAATTTCGTCGATGGAAACATTCGGTGAAACTGATCGTCCTTGGTTAATTAACCCTCTCGGTGCTCGTAAACCGAGAATGACCAGTCTCCATTTCAATTCATTTATTCAGAGAAATTCGGACGAAACTACCGATTAAAATATACTACCTGTCATCTGGAAATTTGGCAAAAGAACACTGTTCAATTTATTCAGGAAAAGATCGAAGAATATTTGCGTGCTTTTTTTAATTAAACCCTTCGCCCATTGCGTCAGAATAAAATAATCTCTAACGTGCTGAAACTCTGTCGGACCAAGAAGCCTTTCGAATGAGGAAATTGATTAGGGCGATTAAAATTAAACAATAGACTGGATCGAAAAAACATTTAATTCGAAAAGATATGTACATACTCTGTGATTGCCCTTGCGCAGTCTACATGTAACAAAATATAGAATAGAATTTGCTTTATTTCAGTGAAGTATTTACAGCTAAGAAATGTAACTTGGTTTACATTAACGTATCTGCACAAATCTTAATTCACGCATTCGGTCCATACCTTCTCTCATTCTTTTCATTGTCTCACTCATTTCTACTCTGTTCTACTCTTTTAGTATCCTAATTATCGCTAACCTACTTATTTACTTACTTATTGCATCCTTCCCTTTTCCCTAACTTTTGTATCTGTTATGTATTGGAACAAGAGCACTGATTTATTATAAAATAGACGGATATATATATATTTTACATTCCTTTTGCTTATTCCTACTTTTAGGATTTCGCTTGTGTACATAGCACCGCATACGTTATTTACATTGGAAAGATGATTTCGGCGCACAGGTTCGATCAAAAATAAACTATAGTCCTTGTTTTATTTAATTTTTATTTTTAAAATTGCAAATTTGTTATAAAACAAGGACTATAGTTTATTTTTGATCGAACCTGTGCGCCGAAATCATCTTTCCAATATCAATTATTTTCGATCGCAAAACTACCTCAATATATACGTTTTTTACACTTGTAGGTATTACCAACGACTCACTGGATCGCGTCGCGAATCCGCTGTCGAAAGCGCGATCTAGTGCCTTAATATCCAACAGTATCTTTGATGTAGCAAAATATACTTCGATTCAAAAATCTTGAAATTATAGGCTCAACACAATCTGTAAGGATCGTCGCACATCTTTTCCCGTGCGAGGCGTTCACGATTTCGAAAAGAACATTTCTTCGATCCAGTCCGTGGAACAGCGTTCCGTCCCTCGAGTGCCGAAATCGATGAAAAAGCAAAGCTGTTGGTCGAAGTAGTGGGGAGAGGTTCGATCAAGATGCCCAGGCGTATTCGAACGTTATCAGGTGATAGGCTGAAGGATCGTCGGCGCGCTATGACATAATGCGCGCGTCAGGCCGCATACTGATGTGCGCAGCGCATCGTTTCCGAAATCCTGGGCCCCCATGGAGATCCGAGGCCCTACGTGAGCCGGTTGCGCGATCCGGCCATCTTCCGTTCTCTCGAAAATTTCCCTCAAAACACGGCGCTTCTCTCGTGGCACGAAGAAACGCGTTTGGCCAGATGATTTCCTTGGAATTATGCTAATACCCCCGTTCCACGAACCGTCGGATCCGACCTCGTTGGGCCTGATCGGGCCCCGCGGAACGAGGCCGGGCCAGAAAGCGATCGTGCTCTGTTTCGCGGACGATTTTCCACGCGGTTCACCAGGTTTTCCAGGTGAAAAATGCGGCGAGCGCGTCGCGTGACGACAAGCTGTGAGAACGAGACACAGGCCGACGAATTAATGGGCTTATTCTTTTATTCAGTGGCACGGCGTACACCTCCTCCTCGCCCGCTCCGCCAGCTCGCTCGCTCGCGTTTATTTTATTTCATTTTATAGGGACGGACGGCCGGCCGGCCGGCGTGAAACGATCGAGGATCGCGATACCGGACCGGGAACGTTCGTTAATGTCGCGTTACTCGCGCCATGTTTCGCCGACTCGTACCCCGCAGCTACCCCCGCTGCTGCCACGGAGACACCGCGCAATTAGAAAATTAGAGATTCCCTTTCTGCGCCCTGAATTTTCCCGATACAATTTTCCCACTATTAATCACCACTACTATTTGGATAGCACACGTATGACTATTCTGACATAATTGCTACAAGTAGGGCTAATACAAAGTAATAATGATCGAACCTGGGCGCCGCGAATAAAATTCCTATTATTAATCACCACTTTTGGGAATTTCTTTACCGAGGACAACATATCCTTTTTTTTTTTAATTTATTTATTTTACGTTGCTTTCAACTCTTTGTTAAGGTTATTTCACGACGGGACATACAGTTTATTAACCCTCATACGTTCCTCAGGGTGAAAATTCACCCATTCAATATTTTCACATACTGTAAAATTGTTCATCCTTTTATGTCTACGATATGAGATGTATTTCTTTAAAATGTGACGCTATAAATGAAACATAGTGTGTTGATTTCACGTGGAAAATAAAAATGGGTGAATTGTTATCCTAGTCTCTTTGATGTAGATATTTTTGAGGAGCGTGTGAGAAAAGTTTTTACTAAAGATTATTCTACAATCTTTGAGCTGCACGAAGAGTACGCAAAGTGGCGAAGTTACCAACGATTTTCTAAGCTATCACTAAAAGTGCAATAAAATGGGAAGGAAAAATCTCAGATCCAATTTTTTGGACTTTTTAGAAAGCAAACAAATCAGACTTATCCTCCCTTGCAGTTTCAGCCAAGGAAAAAAATTTTTGAACTCCACACGACCGGTTGAAGTTTATAAAATTAGAAAGAGTCGCTATTCTTACATTCCCAGTGAATTTTTCAAGAAAAAATATTGTTAACAAAAAAACTTTAAGGAGTGTAAAAGCACAGGGTTTAAGCTTTAGAATGAGCCTAGGTACGCTGTCCTCCGATCATTTTTCATGGAGTTACAGTAGATTGAATATACAGAATTTTGTGACTAGGAAGAGTGGCTGTTTCATTTCGATTGTTTCTTCAGTACGGTGTTTGAAGTACAGTTTCTGTGAAGTCGAGGGGAAGTACCGTATGGTCTGCGAAGTGGTGAACAGAAGAAGACGGAGGATCGTTGGAACATGGTGTTTCGAGAATAAAGGGGGCCGCGCTGTCGAAAAAGCAGCCGGTTACGCGAATCCGCGGTGTAATTGACCAAGGCTTATTGAAATGTACGGCGTCGCGTGGACGACACTCTCCCAGGATCCCGGCGTGCATGATTTCACAGTGAAAAGTAATGGAATTCCGGTCACACCGCGGGGCTAGGAGATTTTTATCGGGTCCCGTGACGCCTCGGCACCTCCGCTCCTCACGCATGTGTCCTCTTTACCTCTCTGTCCCTCTATCGCCACTCTGCCGTGCTAGCATAGTCTTCTCTCGTCGCGCAGCATCAACCCAGCAAACTTTCCTCGACATTCGCCTCCGTTAGAATTTCGGGGAACCTAAACATTTGGGCACGAGCCAGCTATCAGAGTCACCTGCGGGTTTCGACAGCCCCTAACGGTAACATTGTCCATACTTTTATTGCAGTGTAACTTTGTCAAAAATGATCGTAGAACAATGTACTTCGACTCATAATAAAGGGTAAAGACTGCGCTTAAAAAAAGCTGTAACTCGTTTTTTGTTTGCTCTTTGTTCTACTGAGATACGAGCGAAAATGTTGAATCGGTCCTTTTCTTGAGATTTTGCAAACTCGATTATCTCTGTGAAACTGAAAAAATATTTCTCGTGACTCAAACCACCTGGAATTCGAAGATTGAGGTCTCCTCTTTCGAATGAGCCCAAATAGATTGTAGTACGATTTTTTCTCTCTGAGTTATTGCAGTTTGACTGGGAAGACTACCGATGGCACACCGAAAGGGACAACGGAACAGAGGATAGTCCCTCGCCGGGACGGTGGATTTTTGAAATGTTTCGTGTCGCGCGACACGCAACGGCCTCGTCCACGCTCCGATTGGCTTCGTCTTTCCGTCGGACGATTTATTTCGCCGTGGAGCTGGGGAATAGTCGGGCCCAGGAATGCCGGACGGGTTCAGACATCGGTGCCTCGAATCTAGACACGATGGGACTCGCAACAGCTGCTAACGGTAGTCCGTCGGCCGAGAAATAAATTACTTGATCGATGACAAACGCGTCAGCCCGAGCTACCCTTCGCGTGGAAATGTTCAGCTTGCTCTTCATTACCTCCGAAAACAATGATTATTTCGCTCGATCTTTGAAAAACAAATTCTGTGGGCGTGGCTTCGGTGCCGGTCCACGCAATGGGCGTGGTTTCTTGGCTCCGGAGACGCCCTATGGAGCAATTCGGCTCGATAAACGAAAATAGCTGTGTAGATGTGTGTTGGAAAGGTAAATGAATACAGGACGTGTCGATTCGGAGTTGAGCCGAGGCGACAGAGGACCGAGAGACAAATACGAGAGACATTTTAAACTCGTCGCTTCTCGGCAGCGGTGGAAACGGGCTCGGAGCGGATTCCAGTCCGAGAAACAATGTAATATACGTGGTGTGTAGGTACGCGGGAGATCGCGCGGAACAATGCAGCGAGTTGTCAGGGGGCGGGGGTTCGTACGCAACTGAAATGAGAGAGAGGAAGAGAGACGGGAGAGTCACGCACGTACGTACGTCGGTGCCCGGGCCGTTATCGTCGCGTTCACATCCGCCAACCGGCCCGGAGAAACGGATAGAGAGAAAGCGGAGAGGAGAGGAAAAAAATACGAGATTCCCAGGATCCGCGCTGGACTCGTTTGGCCCGGACGCGCACCACAGCTACGCGGAAGAAGCCTTCCCATGCGCCACCGAGCGTTCCTGCTGCTTCACGATTCTACATTTTTGTCATTCTCGACTGAGAAACACGCGTCTTTGTTCACCTGGTGGCTAGAAATTCCTTGGTGGGGCGGGGTGAGGGCCACAAGGCCACGCCCGCTCGAGCACCGAACCACGCCCCCGCGTGCAATTCATGTCGATGAAAAACGTGTAAAAGAACGCCGTAAGCGCAGAAATATATTCGAGCGTGCCTCGCAGTTGATTTCTCCGGGGCCGATCGACGATTCATCGACGGATCGCGAGATCGTTTCTCGTCCGCCCCTCACGAATCTCCGCGAGATTAGCTAATCGCCGGTCTCCCGGCGAGGCGTTGCGCAACGGTGTGCAACGTAACCAATCTCGCGGAGATCCTATCGGCTTCCGAAGAGCGGCTGCAAACCGAGCGCTCGTTCGACGGGGGGCGGGGACCGGCGGGGTACGACGGGGACCGTGCGAGTAGCGGATTTCGCGTCTAGCAAAGTTACTCGGATCACGTCGGCTGTCACATTAGCGTCAGCGGGAACATGCAACGCGCGATCATCGCCGTGCCACCGATCCCCGGACTTTTTTCGACGGGATTAACGGGCTCGCGCGATTTTCCTCGCGACGATTCCCACGACCGACGGGAGGGCCCCGATAGGGGCTGGTTCCCCACAGCTCCACCCCCTTCTACAAGATCCAAGGAGGAGGAGGAGGTGGATCGAAAAGTGGCTGCGATCTATCGCCTAGCTAATTAAATAATCCTCCGGGACCTCGCCGGAACAGGTCGATACATCTCATTGTAACAGGATAAACAGGAGTTGAGACACGCTAAAACGGGGCCCGATCCGGGGCCCGAGGAGCGAATACGAGGACCATCTGCGTCCTCGTTCCGGCGAAGAAGAGGAAACAGTTCGAAGAAGAACAAGCAGAAGAAGACGACGACGAAGAAGAAGTGGAAGAAACGTTCGGTGGGTGGAGGAGTAAAGGCAACAGAGTATGGCGAACAGGGTGGAGACGGGGTGGGGGCAGTAGAAGAAGAAGAAGAAGAAGTCGAGGGGACTTAGCTTCGGTTCGTGGGCCCACCGGCCGTTGGAATCCGAGATCGCGTCTGATCGCAATTAAGGCCCCGCTCGGGCCGCGGCTGTGAATATTTTATTCCACTCGTTGTCTCTTTCTCTCTGGAGCTCTCTCTCTCCCCCACCCTGTGCCTCTCGCTCTCTCTCACTCTCTGTTTTGGGCCCTCTCTGTGCACCGGCTCAGTGTTACACCGTGCATCGCGCGCTTCTCCTTCGTCCTCCTCCTCCTCCTCTCTCGAACACACTCGGGGCTGTGTCTCTCGACCGACTCGTAATACGGGAGGCTCTTGCTCCCTCTCGCTGGCCGCGCACCCGGGGACCGGGCCCCGGGAGAGAGAGAGGGAAGGGACCCAATTCGAAACGAGCGAATTTGAATACGGACGGCCAGGTTCAGAAACAATGGGGACATCGACGGACCACACGGGATGCGAGCAAATGGTCGAACAACCGGAGGACATGCGTTCCGGCAACCACTGGCTTTCTTAGGGGCCGCGGCGGGGCCCGATCTCCCCCGCCCTCCGCCCCGAGCACTTCCTTCCGCCGGATTCGCCAGACCGGACCCCGTATTCCTATCGAAACTTGGTCGCAAACGTGGTCCTACAGCCAAACACTAACTAAAGGCATGAAACAATACACAGATGACATAAGGCCTAGTTTCACCAATCCTCTGACAAAAGCAGCAAGACCTACAAGAGTAAACCAACAAACGATGTTCCAGGATTAAAGCGCAAAGAGAAGGCTGAAGTACATGGGGGGGCCTGAGGCCCAAATGCATTGATTCGACAGAGTGATCTCGCGATGGGTAAACGATCTTGCGAGTGGGTAATCGATGTAGCGGGGCGCGTAATTCGATGGCTCGTCGACAGGAAGGAAAGGGTCGAGAGTCTGGGACCGCTGGGGCTTAAAGAGTAGGTGGAGGGGGATCGAGAAGAAGAGGAGAAGCTTTTGTGAAATCGATACCGGGCGAAGATGGTATCGGCCGGATCCAACACGTGTAACGTACTACCGCGCCGGGACGAAATCAAATTTATTTTGTTGTTATTTCCAGCACCGTCCTGGCTGGGCCTGACTCGGCCCGGTTCAGCCTGAGTACGAGTTCGCGCTCGCAAGCAGGAAACATAGGAAATCGAACGCCTCGAATTGCACGGAGCGTCGCGCCTGGGACCTGCAGCTACACACCGCACCGGGCCCGCGCGTGTAACCGGTTACAAGCGATAACCGATGATGTCCGACCGGCCGTTACGAGTTACGTAAATATTCCAGGCGGTTTACAGCTTCCACCGGTCGCTTAACTGTCGCTACTCGTCTCGGAGGCGACGCGGAGCACTGTAGGCGATTCCGGAGCGGAACCAGTTTCGAAACCGGGCTGCGGATCGACGAATCAATTCCAGGAGGAATCGATGTTGACATTGTCAGTCTTTTATTCTGTCGAAAATCACCGTGGGCGTAGGTCCATTTTCGAGAGGTCCACAGTTTGATCAAGTATAACGTCGTCGCATAATCTTTTCATATTTCGAGCTCGAACACTGATATCGATGTTCATGAATTTGACGCATCATTAAATAACAACCTCGACTGTCAAACAGGGTCAACTAAAAGATACTATCGATTTTTTTGTAACTTCGCAGGGTGGTGGTCCAATGGGACCGTGACAGACTGCGCATCACAATTTCCCCATAGGGCCCGAAGATTGCGGAAGGGAGGGGGTACAAGTGCCCCTCTCTGGCAAACTGTGCCCAATCTGGTGGCACTCGAAGGTACGTCATCATTAATATAGTAAATTGGATGATTTCGGTAGAAGGGGGGTCGTCTGGGTTCGTCGGTCCCAGGGGGGAGGGTCGTACGGGGCCCGTCGAACCGTCGTTCCCACGTGAAACGCTCGAAACGAAGAGTTATGCGCGGTTAGCGCCTCCACGATATGGGCACCGACTACGAGAGATGCGTGCCACGGTACGATCCGTGACAGGTCACGTGACAGACGGGAATACCTGTCCGGTACATGGGGTGGTCCCGCGTCAAGGGATCCTCGCAGTCGAGCCGAGCTACGAGCGGAGCGAGGACCGAGCCTCGTGGGCCCACTAAAAAAGACAAGAGATCGGGGAACAGGGACAACTCATGCAGAATCGCTAACGAGCCGAGCAGACACCCGAACGATGGATGGGTTGGTCCAGGGGACCCCGAACTCTTCTCGGACCCGATACGTCCTGAGAAAAAGGGGCCCGCGACATGGGCCCCCAGGAAATCGCGAAACGAGAACTGAAAACGAATGCATCGAAAAACCACTGACGAAGCCCGAACCGAGGGCAATTGATCTCCCACTATCTCGTGGATGATATTCCACGAAGCACACCTGGTCACTACATAATCTTACCTGCACCATAGCAGCCTATGATCACCATGCTGAGGCAGCGGGTCCAGGAATCGGCATGGTCGTAGGATCACCGCGTGACTCTGGAGAGTTTGACCCCGGAATAACTTGGACTACGTAGCCAACAAGAAAGAGAGAGAGAGAGAGAGGATAGACTCTGGGAGAAAGAGTATAGAACCCCGTCAGAAGTCTGCTCAAGAGAGAGAGAGAGAGAGAGTGGAGGAGAGGAAAGAGTGATAGCCGATGGAGGCGGTTCGAGATATCAGATCGAACCCAGGAGAGAAAGAGAGAGAGGGAGATAAACCTCGGTGAAGATGGCGTATCTGACTTAGGAGAGAGCCGGTAGCCGGCAGGGATGTTCTGGTAGGTGAGCACAGCGTTCACCATCGCTACCACATCGATTGATTGCTCTGATTGCTTACATTCCGTCGATAAACCAGCTACGAATCGCGCAAGGGACTCCGCTCCCTCGGGCTAGCCACTGTGCGAATCGTTGACAACGGGAGGACCTGGAGAGAAAGAGGAGTAAGAAGAAGAAGAAGAGGAACGGGCGGCACCTTGCAAGGATTTTAGCTCTCGCCGACACAGAGCGCCGACCCGTAATTGGAAACGTTTCAAACCGCCAGCGCGGGTCAACGTTCAGGAAGAGAGCCTATCCTCCTCTTTAAACAACACCGTCCCCTTCACCCCCGTCCCCTATAATTGACCCCGCGAGACGTCCAATTAGTAATCGGCCGCGAATTAATTAGAGCCCACCTCGCGAAGTGCGCCGCGATCTACATGATCTGCTCGGAAAGTATCCGATCTTCTGCTGTAACGAGTGGGAATATCATTTATGGTTGATATCAATGGTTATCACCCCTCAAAGTATTCTTACAGCAATTCTCCCACTTACACTCGTTAACCCTTCGCTGCATGATTTTTTAAATGGGGATGAAAAAATTGAAAGGAGGTCAGTTTTTGTGTTTCATTTCAGGGAAAAATATTTAAGAAACAATACAACAACATTTTCAGGAAAATAAACATAATTTAGAATGGTGAGATTATACATTCTTAGTTTAGTGTATACTAGATTTGTTAACTGTATCAGATATGATACACTATGCAGCGAAGGGTTAAAATCATCTGTATTCTGTTTTATTACTTCTACGTCCGCAAATCTTTGTCATTTGAGAAGTTTTTTCATTTTGGGGAACAAGCAGAAGCAACAAAGTGCCAGATCACGACAAGAATGCCCAAGTTTCTGCCAAAAGGACCCCCCTTACTAATCATATGGAAAATCAAATGACAGTTTGCAAAGAATTGTTGCATGGTCAGTCCACTTATTACAAGGTCGCCTCTAGTATAAACAGGCGCTATCCGCCTTGGATATGTGCAAAGGTCAGATACTTTCCGGACAGGCCAGGTAGATCCAGGCTAAGTGTACCAGGGAACAGTGTCCCCCACCGAGGATACAGGAAAGTATGAACCGTCTTGGAGGAATGCTGATCGGTGTTCAACCGGGTTCGGATAGCAGAACGACCGTGAAGAAGAAGCCTGTTTCCTCGGGAACAACCTGCCCCGAGGCTCGGCCAACGAATGCAGCGACGGTAGTCATAACGACGCGTCCGCCAGCGCCTAACAGATTGTCCCTGCCAGCTGTACAGTGATGGATCGGTCCATCGCGCCGCCAGGGCCTGCTCGAATATAACTGAATATTCCTGGGAACAAGCCCCGTTCCCAACCCCCCGACACCTCCATTTCTATGTTACCCGGTCCCCATCCAGTCCAACCTCCTCGGCATCGCTCTTTTCGTTTTCTTCTGTTTTTTTACGGGACACTCGGGGACCAATCTTTGACCGATCGACGGGGTTTTCGAGCGACAGGTGGCGCCACTGTCTGGCTCCCGTACAGATTTTATGGGCAGATTACGGATTGTTCAATTGAACCTGTGGGTGGTTCAATTGTCGGCAGCTTTTCATTCAAATGAATTTTTGCAGAGAGCGTCGAATTTGGAAAAGCTGAGAACCAGTCTTGTATTTCCGGACCACAGTTTTGGGAAATTTTTTTTTTGAAAGAATCACGAGGATATGTTGAAAGAGCAGGGTTTGTTCTTTAAAATGAATCTAAGTTTATCGCCCTACGATTTTCTCTGACGAAGTTACAGTCATTCAAAAATTTAATGCCATCGAATTCCTCGAGCTTCTCTGAAGCTGACGCTAAACTAAAGCACGGTTTTCACTGGAAGTGTCATAAAACCGGGGGAAAAAATCGTAGATCAATGTTTTTGGTCTCGTTGGAAAGCCAAGGCTTTAATCTATGAATACCATCTGGTCGCAGTAGCTAGAAAAATTTGTTCACTTTCGTAGAGTGACTCGAATCCGACAAATGTCTGAAGAATGACCATTTCCACGTTGTCGTCCAAATCATGCAGTAAAAAATTCGAAAATGAAAATAACTTCGGCATTGCGAAAGCGCGGAGTTTACCTTTTAAAATGAGCCCGGGTAGAGCGGTCTGTGATTCTTTTCCGTGTAGTAACAGGAGATTGAATATGCGGTTCGATGGAGTTCAACGTCCCGAAATGATCGGCAGATTTGTCTGTTAATCTCTGTTCTCTGGTAACGATGTTACAGCTCGCGCTCGGGGTTCTTAATTAGGCCGTGTTCACCGGTCGACTGTGCCGGTTCGGTGCTAGAAAGGCCGACCGAGTATCCTTCGAGTTGTTCGAGTTGTAATTTGACCGTTTAGGCGCCGTCTCCCGGGGCGTCGGATCGTAGTTCGATATTCGAAAAGTCATTCTTGTAACTCGAATGGCATTGTGTGTTATGCAACTCGAAAGACACGGCGAGCTGTGCCGGTGCTGGAACGTTGCCACGGGCCCCCGAGTATCGAACTCGGACACGCACACCCACTGGGCGACGTTTATTCGGATCCTTTTATTACTTCGAAACGTTCATTAACTCGATCCGTCGTCCGCGCGACTCTCAGGGTTAGCCGCTCTCGCACGGATTTAAGATTCGTGGCGGGGAGGATTGGGAAACCGAGCGGCGACGTATATATCCGTCGGTAGACAATGGAACACTTGTTTCGCCGCCTCGCCGAGGAAATTGAATCCCAGCGAGCATTATATACAAGGTAATTACGATCGAAAAGCGCGTTTCGAGGCGTGAGCGACACGAATAGGGCGGCCATCCGACGACACTCCCTCGAGAAAACTCGAGGAACACGCATGTATTATGCATCGCGACGCCTAACCACTGTTCCAGCATTGTTCTGCGACGACCGCACGCTTAGACCGACCAACGAATTCTTCGGCGACATTCTCTGTGACCAACCAGGTCGCCTGACCTTCCCTGAGCAATTGCCGATACACAAATCATCGTAACTTCGCGGAAATCGATCGCAGCCTGATCTATCTTGGCTCGTTTCAAACGGCGAGATCTCCTCTTTCGAAAACTGCACATTATTTACCGGGTAGACGGCAATCTAAAAAGCAAATATTCATTTTTTAAATATCATTTTTTTAAAACATTTTAAGAATTTAAGTGACTCCACGAGACAGGAAAAATTGTTTCCGCGAATTTCACTATATAGAATCCATAGATTGAAGCCTTCGCTTTCCAACGAGACCAAAAGAATTGTTCTATGATTTTTTGTTGACATCTTATGACGGTTTCGGTGAAATGTGAGCCGCCAGCTTCGGAAAAGCTGAAGTGTTACTGCATCCTCGATGATAGTCGATATTTAAAACACTGTAGCTCCGTGGAAAAAAATCGTAGGAAAACGTACCTAGGCTCATTTTATAGGGCAATTCTTGCACTTTCGATACCTCTAAGTTATATTTTTCGACAAAGATTTTCCTCCAATGAACAGACAAAAATGCAACAACAATGACTTTCTTAACACTTTCCAAATTCAGACTGCTGTACGGAGTTGAAAAAATTTCTTCCAAAGTTGAGACGAACGTGGATTTAGAGTGTGAAGTCTTCGCTTTCTAATGAGACGAAGAAGAGTGAGCTACAATATTTTCTCGCCGAGTGATCGAAGTTTGAACGCGAAGTGGGCCGCGTCGGTTATGTCGACGCATCTTATGGGATGATTGCGAGAGCGAGGGATCCCGAGGCGCGAAGGGAGAGCATCGATCGAGAGGTCCGTAAAAGTTTCTCACGTGTCGCCACGGGTCTCGATTCCAGGCCGGTGTACCCTCGGAGGAGGAAATGGCGGGGTGGTAGGGGCGCCTCCGTCGTAACAAGGAACCCCCCGCGGACGAACTAATTTTCCCGGATGACTCGCGAGGCTGCGGCCCCGCGGGGGTCTGAAACAATGCGCGAGAAACGGCCCTTAAGGCCCTATAAGACTTACACGCCGCCGGCCACGGCGTCCTCCTCTCCGAAACTCGTCGGCTATTCGCTGAATCACCGGGGTACCATGGTGCGTGATGTGTCTCGCCATTCCAGCGACGTCTACGAACCGATCGACACCGCCGAATCGGCCATTGTCGATCGTCCTAGCTAATTTAATATCTAAATTGCTCGTTGGTCCACGGAGATTAACCGGAAGGGAGAGTTCGAGGCCGTCGGCCTCGATTGCCAACAGCACTACGAGTTCGTTCCCTCTTGGCAACGGCCAGCAAGGACGGCGTTACACGGAAGATTGATTGGCAAACCGATTGCAACACCTTGACCCTGGTGCCTTGGAAATCGGGAAAGTACGCGTGCTCTTACATGTGAAGCAGCTTTGAAGCACTGTCAAAGCTGCTTCAAATGCTTAAGCACCTTCCAGCCACTGTTAAGGTTGCTTTAAAGCTGCTTTGAAGCTTCGAGAAAGGTCCAAACTTCTTCAAACACTTTAGCAGCTTCGAGGCACTGTTGAAGCTGCTTTAACCCCTTGCCGTACCAATTTCTTTACAGTTACAATGTACGTCTTCATCTCAAGAAATGTTCTACATACAAATGTTATTATTATTATTATTTATTATAGACGGACTGAAACCCTTTTACATAAGTGTTTACAAGAAAAAATAAAAAGATACAAGACTACTCGTCTAATAAGAAAGAAGGGACATGCACAAAAAGAAAAACAAAACAAAATATAATAATATAATACTGGTACAATCGTTCTACTAGAAGGGAAAAGAAAATTTATATCTGTTGTATGGTTACATTTATTGGAATGCTTAAATATATTGACTATAAATGACTCACATTTAATTTCATCTAATAAGAAAGGCATAACATTCATAGTTGATAGACTTTGATGAAATCTTCGTGATGAGTCTGACTCATTAAAATACGGCAAGGGGTTGAAGCTACTTCGAAGCTTCGAGACATTGTCAAAGCTGCTTCGAAGCTTCGAGACACTGTCAAAGCCGCTTCAAAGCTGCTTCGAAGCTTCGAGACATTGTCAAAGCCGCTTCAAAGCTGCTTCGAAGCTTCGAGACATTGTCAAAGCCGCTTCAAAGCTGCTTCGAAGCCACATCTAAGCAACTTGAGCATCCTCGAGCCACCATCGAAGCCATCGCTTTCTGATCCCAAGCAGCAGGGCAGTTTAAAAACACCTGCCCCATACGGAGAGACGCATTGTCCTAATGGCCGAGCTTGTAATTACCATTGTCTCTGTGTGGCCGGGTCTACTATCGAGGAAATCGAAGGAAGCAAACGCGGGATAACCACGTTGCAGAGATCGCGGTCCTCGATCGACCGGGTTGCGCCCGTTTCTACTCTCATGTTTATAAACCAATTAAGCGGCTCCAAGGTTTCCACGAACCCGGAGACAATGAAGCAAATTACTCGATTGGTCAGCACCGGGGCCTGTAACACTTTCAGGCCCCGATACGGACCCATAAAATATACCATGGTCCCCAATTTCGTTGTGCGTTTTACTCGAGAAATACTCAAGATGGAAATGGACAGGTTTCAATTATTTATTTTAGTTTACTGTTTTTAATTGGACATTTTGGAAGAGGGACCTATGGGAATGAGGATGTTTCTGTTAGGATTTCTGTTTCGGAATTGTTCATTTCGAGAAAGACACGATCGAACGGAGGTGGCGTGGGTGACAGGACTGTGAAACTGGCACACGGCTCGTCTCGTCCCGTAGAACCAGAAACCCGATACACCGGCCGTTCGACGAGAGGCACACGTCCGACGGGCATTCTCGTCACGTAGGACGTGTATACGCGTTCTAATCGCGGATAGAAATCTAGCCGCGCGAGAGGTTTTCGGGCCCATCGGGTCGAGTTTTCGGCGAAACGGCGCCCATCGAGCTCTCCGGGGCCCGTAGATCCCCGGGCCCAGGACTGCTCCAGGACTTCCAGGACATGACTCACGCCGGTAAAAAACGCGCAGACCGCGAACGCGACACGATAATGTATGAAAGCTCACATTCCGCCGGCTCGTTCCCGCCGCCGCGCGCCTCGAACGCCGGCCGGAGTCTCTGCTATCCGAACCCTCGGTATCGTCGCACTTCAGAATTTTTATCTCGGAAACTGTTCGACCTGTAAAGCTGAATCTTCTTTCATTCTAATCTACAGACCTTCCATCGTTGTCACAATTTTCCTGAATCCGCAGAATTAAGTTTTTCGTATCGAAAATTATAAGTGAATTATTTTCACAGGCTGACACACTTTCTCGAGTTTCCTTGAAAATTTTACAGTGACGTGGACGGTATAAAAAATTGAAAAACTTCAATGTATTCTTTGGAGTTTAATGTGTCGGAGTTTCTAAAATTAACGAAATGACGTGAATTAATGTTGCGAGCTACAGGATGTCGATAATTGTTCATAACACTTTAGATTTGCTAGGAGGATGTTAATTTGTGTTGGTTCGTTTGGAAGTGGCTGGTCCTTTTCCAGCGAAATTTCGGTTTTCCTGCCGCGACCAGTTTGTCCGTAGTACTGCATTCCCCGGCGTACATCAAGAGAAACAGGGGTGGGGCTGTCTCTTGGGCAACAACATTAGGATTATACCGGAGGGGCCGCTTTACATTCGTGGCCGGTTCCTCTTTTTCGTTCCGTTGCCTCGGCCCCTTCGTCTCCTTCTCGGAAGCTACGGAGATTTTGACGATAACGGGGTGGTTCCAGCGGCCTCTCGCCCCATCACCGATCCATAAATCCAACAATTTGTCCGGCCCGTCCGCGGTGTTTTGATCTCGGCCGATTCCAACCGATTCGACCAGGCCCCTCCCTCTCTTCCTCTCTCTCTCTCTCTCTCTACTGGCCCCCCACCACCATACACAGGTTTTGCATAATTATGCCGGATACGGATGTCGATATCGCGTGTCACCCAGCGCCAAATTCGACTGCTCTCGCGATCGGGAGATGGCGCTGCAGGACCAACGCGGTCCCCCGTTCACCAAAATGGCGTCCCCGGCAAAATGGGGCCCGAGAACGCCGCGCGGCCCCTTTGTAAGGCCCCGCGAGGAATTCCATCGTCGAAAAGCTACTCATAGAACGCTGCTCGCCCCATATCAGAGCGCATACAGTGCCCGCAAAAAGTATCTCGAGGTCCGCTGTAGAATTACAAAACAATGTAAAAAATTTTTATTATAACAATACTATAAGAACAAAGTACGAAAGCGCATTTTAATGGCATAGTTACTTTTTTTATAATACACATCATGATCGATTGAAAATGGTACTGAAGATAGGCAGAACTTTGGACATTTTCTTTGGAAAGACGACGGAACGAAAAATTTTGAACCTTTTTGTACATCTTGAAGACTGTTCCTGCACACAGAAAATATTTTTTGCTGCACAGAATTGTGTGCTCGTTTCGAGGCACAAGGTTTCGGAGTGGTCGGTTGAAACTGTCGGGTTAAGTTGGGTTAGGTCTGGGTCCGGGATTGTTTTTGGACAGGACTGTATGTCCGTCGGTTCTCGAGAGTGGCGTGTTTTATTGGGAGGATCCCGCGACATAGTCGGCGCGTTTTGACGGGCCCCCGCGGATCGCATACGAAATCAACGTGGATCGCTTTACCCGGGACACCGGCTGAGTTTTATCGCCGGAGGATGCACGTCGACAACCGTGTAAATTATGCGTCACTTTCGCGTCGACGGGCTCGACACTAATTTCTACCGTTAACCGTCGCCGCCGCGCGTCGTCCCCTGTTTACCTCCGCAAACGTGTCCCCCCCTCATTTTAACAACGATTACGTGGCGAATCGCCCGGCCGAACGTGTACGAAAGTTTCGATCGGCTCTTCTGTAAACCCGGCAATTTTATTGGAGTCCTAAAAATAGTTCGTTTGATCCGCTGTCGTTCCTCGGCTCATTATTATTACATGCTGCAGAGACTTGAGAAAATTAGGCGCCACGAAGCAGTTTTGAAGCCACGAAGCAGCGTAAAAACTGCTCGATTTACCCCTAAGTATGGAGTCCTAAAATGGTTTGTTTGATCCGCTATCGTTCCTCGGCTCATTATTATTATATGCTGCAGAGACTTGAGAAAGTTAGACGCCACGAAGCAGTTTTGAAGCAGCTTTGAAGCCACGAAGCAGCGTAAAAACTGCTCAACTTACCCCCCTAAGTATGGAGTCCTAAAATGGTTTGTTTGATCCGCTGTCGTTCTTCGGCTCATTATTATTATATGCTGCAGATATTTGAGAAAGTTAGACGCCACGAAGCAGTTTTGAAGCAGCTTTGAAGCCACGAAGCAGTTTTGAAGCAGCTTTGAAGCCACGAAGCAGCGTAAAAACTGCTTGTTCTACCCCTAAGTACGGAGTCCTAAAATGGTTCGTTTGATCTCCTGTCGTTCCTCGGATCATCATTATTATATGCTCCAGCTTTGAAGCAGCTTTGAAGCAGCTTTGAAGCCACGAAGCAGCGTAAAAACTGCTCAACTCACCCCTAAGTACAGAGTCCTAAAATGGTTCGTTTGATCCGCTGTCGTTTCTCGGCTCATTATTGTTATATGCTGCAGAGACTTGAAAAAGTTAGCCACCACGAAGCAGTTTTGAAGCAGCTTTGAAGCCACGAAGCAGCTTTGAAGCAGCTTTGAAGCCACGAAGCAGCGTAAAAACTGCTCAACTTACCCCTAAGTATGGAGTCCTAAAATGGTTCGTTTGATCCGCTGTCGTTCCTCGGCTCATTACTATTATATACTGCAGAGACTTGAAAAAGTGAGACACCACGAAGCAGTTTTGAAACAGCTTTGAAGCCACGAAGCAGCTTTGAAGCAGCTTTGCAACAAAGCTTCTACAGCTTTGAAGCCACGTAAAAGCTGCTCGTACTTACCCCTAAGTATGACGTACCCGGTGATAAAATAATGAAAGAAATGAAGCTCTCGTTTGCCGCTGCACCGAATTTCCGACAGCGCAGCATGAGACTGCGGCTTCGCGGGAAATTACGGGAACGGAGGCGCGTCGAAGCGCGTTTATCGACGATTCCCGGCGATCGATCCGTCATTATCAAAAGAAACGGGACGGCCGGGGTTGGCGGTGCGGTTCAGAATTTTCCTTTTTTCCCCCGGCTCGCGAGGCGTTCGTCCGGGGGGGGGGGTGGAGCGTGAGCTTGCGATATTCGAGGAGAAAGAAAAGCGTTTCCGACATATTTCATGCAGGAAAGATAACGCTTACGGTCACGTGAAACGTGTCAGAAGGAACTATGAAGATTTATCGCGGCCGGCATCGGTGCTCCACTGCCTCGGCGAACGATCGATAATTCCTTCCTCGTTTGCTTGCCGGAGCTGGGTTTGCTCGGCGGGTTGCAGGGCCGACGCGCGAGCTTGCAAGCCCGTTTAGAACGCGATAAAGTCGTTAACGCGCATTATCGCCCGGCCACCGGCTTCCCAAGGCCACGCCAGCTGCCTGAATAATACACGCTCGTTCGCTTCATAGATATCGAGCGTTTATTTCGCGGGGGCGAGCCGAGCCGACTCGGTAAACAAGCTTCGTCCGCCATCCGACGACATTAATGACTACTCGGAAGCTCCTGCTCTATGGTCGAGCTCGTGCCATCCGTGGAAACACTCGGCCTAACCTAACCACAACCCTCATCGCTGTTTTCCTTCTTCAGATATCACCCCTCCGACTGAAACCATAAGAACTTTCTCATCCTCCTCCGGTAATAAAGCCTGAACCTCGGCCACTATCCAAGATATCTAAACGATTCGCATCGGAAACTAAAGAGTACACATTATAGTTGCTCCATGAATTTTTTCAAAATTTTCAGGCAATTCATTAAGACCAGAAAAATTATTATTGAAATACTGTTTCAGGGAGGTTCGTTCCTGCAAAGTGGTAAGGGGGTGGAGAGTTTGAAGGCCTGTTGCTCGATGACTCTGAGAGATATCTAAACGATTCGCATCGGAAACTAAAGAGTACACATTGTAGTTGCTCCATGAATATTTTCAAAATTTTCAGACAATTAATTAAGACCAGAAAAATTATTATTGAAATCCTGTTTCCGGGAGGTTCGTTCCTGCGAAGTGGTAAGGGGGTGGAAAGTTTGAAGGCCTGTTGCTCGATGAATCTGAGAGATATCTAAACGATTCGCATCGGAAACTGAAGAGTACACATTGTAGTTGCTCTATGAATTTTTTCAAAGTTTCAGGCAATTCATTAAGACCAGAAAAATTATTATTGAAATCTTGTTTCAGGGGGGTTCGGTCTTGCGAAGTGGTAAGGGGGTGGAAAGTTTGAAGGCCTGTTGCTCGATGAATCTGCGAGATATCGAGGTGAATCAAAAAGCACGTTGAAGAGCATACATTGACTAAGCTTCATGAATTTTTTAGAAATTTTCAGTCGCTTTTCAGGGCTGGTAGAAATTATTTTCTTCGGACTGGTCTTGGAGGCTACCTCAGAGCGAGGCCTACTACAATTAGGTAAAACGATATACAACCTGATGTACAATTTTCGTGGAGGAAGTAATTATTACCAATATGGGAACGTCGAAAAAAATCAATGTTTTCCGTTCGAATGCGACTGGCAATTGATTGGTGTGCAATTGTGTGCAGGGTCGAGGAGTTACTGGCAATTACGCCGAGTGGAATAACGTTGCAGGTGAGACGCGACGGTGTGTAGGAAACGGGAGGCAGAGTTTTATCGGGGGTATTCGGGATGCGAGATCGAAAGGCCGGCTTACCACACAAATTTCGCCGATTCCTATCCCGAAACGGCAACAAGGGATCCTGCGGCCTGCGAGGATAGGTAGGAGCGAGCGTTTAATATATAAATATGTAAATAATGCGCTGCCGCGAGTATCTCTCATGCAGCCGGGTTCAACCGGTGGCAGCTAACTTATGGCAGGGACCAGGAAGACCGGCTTTAGTTTGGTCATCCATAATGCCGTTCCTCGCTGCGAATCTATCGTCACGTTTTAAACATCGAGGAACACGCTGCTGCTCTCACCCTCCGCTCTCACTCTTCCCATCCCTCTTTCTCTCTCTCTCTCTCTGTTTGTCTCACTTTCTCGTGTCCAAAGAGATCATTAAAAAATTCTATCGGACAACGCCTGGCCAACTCGTTCCTTTTTCCTCTGTTTTTATTTTTGTCGAACACAGCCGGAAGATTACGGTGACCGATAGCGACGAGTGGCGTCGTTCGCGCTGGAAAGGGGATTTTCACTCGGAAAGCTCGTTAATTAACTTCACCGGAATCAGGACATCCGAGATCTAGCGGGTCGAAGCGCGGCGGCTACCCGATTTTTACTCGCCACCCGAGAACGATAACGAGTTAAAAGTCTCGCGTGCCCGACGGACTCGCGTGACCGGCGATCACCGGCCCTGACCCGCTCCTAGACGCGACACAGATCTCCGGAGGCTGAACGCCGAAATTGCCTGAAAACCACTACTTCGTTGCATTCGATATACAATAAATCGATGAGAAAAATATCGCATGTTGATTCTATTGGTCTCGTTACAAAGCGAAGGTTACGGGCTTCAAATCCGTCCTAGTCTGACCCGCGAAAATTTTTTTTTAAATCCTCCACACAGTTCTGAAGACAGAAAATTGTTAAAAACAATTCATGTCTACATTTTTCTTTGTCACTCAGGGGAAAAATTTCTTTCACAAAAATGCTTTAATGGAATCGATAGTGGAGTTTTTACCCTTTAATTTAAGCCTAGGTGCAGTACCCTGCGATTTTTTTTCACGGAACTACAGTTGCTCAAAGAGGGACTATCGCCGAGGATGTATTGATCCTTCAGGTTTTCAATTTCTGACGGTAAAATGGTGAGAAAAAATCGTGGAGCAATTTTTTTGGTCACTTTAGAAAGCTAGCGCTTCAGTTTACAGCTTGACTATAGTTGGAGTGAAGAAAAATTTTTTTCTGATCTCGGTAGAGGCATTTGAATGCAAAACATTTCCAAAAAATGACCAAGTGCACAATTCGTCCTGCAGTAAACGATACAAATGGTCCAGTCGAGAAGTACTTGAGGGGCTTCGAAAGAGCAGACTTCGCGCTTTAAAACTAGCCCAGATGCATCGCGCTGCGATGATTTTTCACGAAGTTACAGCAATTTGAATATGGTAAACACCGTGTCGACACACGCGCTCATGATTAATGGAGTTATAATGAAGTGAAGTGAATTTTCGGTGGGAGAACGAAGGACACCGGGGTGCTCGGAGATAGGTCCGTCCCTGGAGCAGTAGTAGAAGGGAGCGGAGCCAGTCGGTTGACAATAGTTTGGCCATCGGTGGAACAATTCCCGAAGGGCTCCCCGTCACAATAAAAGCTGTTCGACGGTGGATGTGACAAAAATGAATTGTTATATTGTTTTAACAAATGAAGGGAGAGACCGGTCACCCGGTTGGCCCCACTCGGTCTCTCTCGGGCCCCGACGCGACCGCGGGGACCGTCCCGGGCTTCTTTTTCGTCTGTTTTGTGCCCGGTGTGCCTCCTCGCCCGGTATTATGTATCTGGACCCTCTCTTCTCGAATCTCTTCTCTCCCACACTCTCTCTCTCTCCCCCCCCCCCTCTCTCTCTCTCTCTTTCTCTCTCTCTGTCTCACCCGCACACCCACTCTCTCAGTTTCTGGTCGGTGGTTCGGTCTGCGCCTCGGCTGGTTTTGCAGAGCGCGCGCGAAGCACGTGTTTTGCCAGTTCCTATTGTTTCCTGTATGATAAATGGGCCTGAGGCCCTCTCGCCGGCTCGGACCGTCCTCCGACCACCGCCCCGGCTACTCTCCGATTTTCGATACCTCGATACCTCGCGAACACCCCTCGAATTCCTAACCGAGCTCGCTCTATCGTCCGTACAATTTTCCAGATTACAAAAATTTATGTGTCGTACCAATTTATGAACAGAAATCAGGGACCAGGATTGTCTCAACTGATTCTCCGTAAAAGATATAGTGGAAAGTTCGGTATATAGTTTTCCTGTACGAGGCTCCCATTCCGAGTAAAACAGTTTGGAAAATGCAGTGGGCCCTAGACAAGGCCCATTTTAATTTGTAATATTCATTCACACTTGACTTGACGTATAGATGAAACAGAAGAAATCATGCATCTTCTGTTTAATTGTTTCGTATTTTAGTCCCGAATTTTGGGACTGTTTTTACTCGAAAACGGGACGTCGGACGAGAAAATTTGAAAGGATGATTTTACTTAGGTTTTCACGTAGAATATAAATATATGTTTAGTTTTTTGCCTATTTTTTGTGCAGTAGGTGTTGTTGATCCCGTCGTTTAAATTGGATAAATACTACGGGCAAAGATTGGGGACCATTAAAAATAATAATACCGCCGACAGTGGCGGAGCCGGCGGTAATAATGCGGGGGGCCCGACAGAAACTGCAAATCCGGTGAGCAGAAAAATCTAGCCCCGCGTAACGGCCGGCATTCCCGTATCGGCCGATTATTTATCATCGTTTAATTCAATTAAAAATCCGCGCATAAAAAGGGCCGAACGAGACATTCCCGGCAGTCGTAAAGCCAGCTCCTCCGTCCTGGCTTGTTTTTTAGCCCTCCGCGGCCGAGGATCCAACGTTAGGATCTACACTACCGGACGAAAGTTTGCTATCGTCCCTCTGGATCGATCCAGTTCTACATTTTCAAACAACCGTACGATAATTTTACACTGAAAAATATGTCTGTAATAAATTTGTCACCAACATTCTCAGCCGCAACACGTGATAAAAATAATAAATTCAGGAGACGTATGAATTTGATAAATCTTGAAGAAAATGTGTGCTGTTCTATATAAAAACAAAAAATCAACGATTAAACTGCAGCCTTATCTCTTTAGGTAGACCATTAAGAGATACTGATCTATGAATTAATTTTTGTAGAAATGTATACAGATGAAGTTTCATTGTTCTCAGCTGAACGTTAGATCAAATGTAACACGTGACAAAAATAATAAACTCAAGAGACGTATGAATTTAATAAATCTTCAAGATAATGTGTGCTGTTCTATTTAAACAATTAGAAATGAAACTGCAACCTTATTTCTTTAGGTTGAGCATTAGATGTTAACGCAGTTCTTAAATTAACAATGTTTCATGTGGTACTGGCCTATGAATTGATTTAGTAAAATTGTTTAGAGATGATGTTTGACAAAAATAATAAACTCAAGAGACGTATGAATTTAATAAATCTTGAAGATAATGTGTGCTGTTCTATTTAAACAATTAGAAATGAAACTGCAACCTTATTTCTTTAGGTTGAGCATTAGATGTTAACGCAGTTCTTAAATTAACAATATTTTATGTGGTACTGGCCTATGAATTGATTTAGTAAAATTGTTTAGAGATGATGTTTGATTGCGTTGGTGAATTTTGATTTTCAAGTTTCGTGGGAGGGTGGATCGAAACTTTTGGAGGGTAGTGTAGAGCGACGGGCCCGAACGGCCAGGACACGTTAAGTATTAATAAACTGGTTAAGATCGTAATTAAATCTGGCCCCGCGTAGGCGCGTGTGCATATCATTCCCATAACAGGCTGGCGCTGCCGTGGAGAGACACTTTAACGGACTCTATTCGCGTCGAGTCTTTTAATAACCCGCCGGTGTCTCCTCGGACCTTTTGCGAGACCGAAACTGGCTCGACTGGTCGTCCTTTACGACCGGAACCTTCCCTCGAAACAGAAACGATTAATAATAATTGATTCGTCGCCCGTCAAAATCTGTACACATGCCTCGAAAAAAATGAACTCCGCTGATTCACATTCAGTTCATCGGAGTCAAAAATTTCATCAAACCAAAATTACTTCAGCCATTCGAAAGAGCAGATTTCAAACTTCAAAATAAGCCCAGCTACGTGGCCCTATGATTTTTTTCCTCGAAGTTATAGCAATTCAAAAATTTAGTATCACAGGGTGCAAGGATTTTTGAGCTTTTCCTATCCTGCGGCACATTTCTCATTCAAACGGCAATAAAATGGCCAAAGAACATCGTAGATCAATTTTTAAGGCCTTGTTGGAAAGTGAAGACTTCAGTCTTTAAATTGTAGGTGGTTTTGGTGGCGGAAACAATTTTTTAAACTTTGCAGTGAAGTCTGAATTTATGAAAATATCAAAAATAGTGATTTTTGCTTTCACGTGTGATGTTTCTTGTGAAAAATATTTCTGGTACAAATAACTTAGGGGGATTGAAAGCGTAAGGTGCACGCTTCAAAATAAGCTTAGTCCCATCGTCCTACGATTTTTTTTCTGGAATCTACAATAGTTTAAACATCGACTATCTCCGAAGACTTAACGATTCTTGGGTTGTTCCAGCAATGACCGTTCAGTGTTCACTAAAAGTGCGATAAAATGGGTAAAAAAGATCGTAGGATCATTTTCTTTATCTCGTTGGAAAGCGAAAACCTTGATCTATAATTCCCCTATAGTTTCAGTAAAGAAAAAAAATTGTTTATTTCTAGGAGAATGTTAGAATCCAACAAATTTAAAAAAATGTACCATTTCTAAATTACCGAGTGCATTTTAGAGTCAGAAATATCCAGAGAAATGCAACTTGCTGGTTCGAAAGCGCATTGTTCACGCTTCGAAATAAGCCCGGATAGATCCTGCTGCGATGATTTTTCGCAAAGTTAGGTCGAGACGAATATGAATAAAATTTAAAGGACTCGTCGATGCTTGAAATTCGATCAGCAACGAAATGTGAGTTAATTAATTAACACGAATGTTAGACTATTTCCAGGCAGCGAGGAGAATCGATCGTCTAGCGAGGACACGGGCAACCTACAATTCCTGACGGACGACCTGGCCTGTTGTTATCAAGCGCCTCGGATCTCCGGTCGGGCCGCGTGTCCGAGCGGCTCGGATTAATTTATCATAAAAATCATTGGAGAAAATGAGCCCGCGGGGCAGAAGCACGGTCGTGCGCGCGCGCGATCGCGCAATCGGCTTGGTTAAACCGTTCAACGAGCTGCTTTACATATCTCCGCCATAAATCACCGGAGCGAAAAATAGACTAGAAGCACTTAGAGACCGACCGAAAACCAACGTAACGTTTCAGGGGCCGAGGTTTCCCTCGGTAGGATCGAGATCGATCGGCGATCGACGAGAGAGGATTAGCGGGACGTCCGGCTCGGTTCGATAAATAACCGGCGGATTCGAAAAAACAATGATCCATCAGGCTGGAAATTGATTAGCGGACGAAAGCCGGCGGACAGACGAGCCGCAAATTATTACACCTTTTTCCCGTGGAACATCGACACCCGTGGCGTTTGCACGGTGTTTGGTGGACAAGGTATGTGTGTTTGTGCGCGTTCGTCGTTGACGTTGGTGAACGTACGTCGGTGTTCGCAACCGTACGTTCGTGTTGGCCACCTTTCTTTTGGCGACGTGGCAGCGCAAGAGTCGCGCTGATACAGCAGGGGGTCCGTAAAGACTGGCCGCACACAGGCATAAACATACATAAACGCCGCGGATATATAGAAGTTGGTAGCTTCTGAAATCCGTGGCTGATCCGGGAGCGATAGTGTTGGGACGCCCAGCAGGCAGTCCCAGCTACCACGGCACCCAACGATCTATGGTCGTGACGTGAATCCGGCGACCATTACGCGGACCGATGGACGTATGCCCTCTGGGGAGACTAATTTTTGCAATTACGCGCTCCCGTATCGCCGCGGACGCTCTTACCGGCGATGTTCGCACTGAATCCTGCCTCCCAACTTCCGTCCCCGGTTGAAACTTACGTCACCGCGTAATTAATTGTTTAAAACGAGATGCTCGACAATTTTACCACGTTTTTATTTGTACAGTGAAACCACCATTGATTAACTTTGCCAATTTTTACCCACCCATATGCTAATCCAAAAATTCTAGAATTTTGCTCTTAAATCTATGTTTGCACTGAATCCTGCCCCCCCCCCCAACTTTCATCCCCAGTAGAAACTTACGTAATTAATTTTTTAAAACGAGATGCTCGACAATTTTACCACGTTTTTATTTGTACAGTGAAATCACCATTGGTTAACTTTGCCAATTTTTTCCTGACCCATCACTGATCCAAAAATTCTAGAATAATTTATTTCTAATTTATTCCTCCTTTAATCTAGTGTAATTAATTGTTTAAAATTCGATGCTCCACAATTTGTACAGTGAACCCACCATTTTGCCAATTTTTTCCCCACCCATCCGCTGATCCAAAAATTCTAGAATTTTGCAAGCATGTAACCGCAACGTTCAGCAATGCACACGAATTTTTGCAACTGAAAATATTACGAAATGACGGAGTTACACGCCCGATCGATATACACCTCACCGATTTCCGGAATCCGGGAATTTCGCGGCGCAAACGGCGCGCGGGTATTTTTTCCGCGGGCCGGCCGCGTCCCGCAGATAAACGGGGAAAGCCCGAGACAATGACGACGCGATAACACTCTGTTTTATGGCGCGTATCCATTCCTCGTACGTGGGTTGAATGCCGCGAGTCGCGGGTCGTCACTGTGACTTTCTGATTCGGTCTCTCATTTCCGCCGGGAAAAATTACGAAAATATTTCCCGTACACGATCTACAAACCCGAATGGCGGTCTTCCACTCGGTCGTAATACGAATCGGATTGTTCGTGGACGAGTTAACTCGTCTTCGAGGAGTTCCCGGTCGATTCGAAAAAAATTCCACGGCGAATCGACACGCGGCTACCGTGTCTCATATCGAGGGGACACATTTTTCTAGAGGCAGATGCGTCCCCGCAGATAAGGATGACCGAGGGTGGCTGTCGTGGCTGGACGTCGCGTCGACTAAATATCGCCCCCACTAATTTGATTTCTGCGTGGGCCGGGCTATCATCTCGGTGTATCGTTTGGTTTTACGGCGCGAGGACACCGGTAGCCGGTTACAATTCATCAGTGCCGTCCCCTGGCCGCCTCCCTCCCCAAGAACCTCGTGAATCGATACTCGACTCAAATCCATAAACACAAAATTCCCGAGTGCTCCTCGGGTATAAAATAATATAGACCGATGTGGAACAGAGCAATTTTCTATCCCGGGTATCTTCCCGACCGCAGATAAGGCCCAGTACAGGGGGTCTGATCTTCGCAGGGGGGCCCCCACTTTCCGCGGAAGCCTGACGGAAGCGTCGAAATGATTGGCAGCACGAGTCGGAGTCGAGGAAAAATGATGGGGCCTCGTGAAGCGTAGTGTGGCGCGGGGCGGGGGGTAATAGGATCCACGGGGCCCGATCGGTGGGGTTGGACACGATAAATCCAGAGGGGAATTAATTGCCGTTTGGTGCTGTCGGGTCCGGTCCGGTCTGGGTCCGATCCGGGTCCCATGCCCGTGCGCGGAGCTCCTCACTGTCTCCGGCTCTCCTCCTCGAGAGAGGCCCCAGCGTCACTCGTTCCCCACCGCGGGAAAGGATCGGTCCTCTTTCCACCTGGCGGGGGGAGGGCCCTCTCTCACTCTTTCTCGGTCCCATCTCGGGGCCCCGGCATTCTGCGTCCCTCGGTTGGTCCCTCCGTTGGCTCCGACTGGTTGACATCCTACAAATAAAATCAGCTCCAGGAATGCCCGCGACGACACGGGGCCTGTGGGACCTCTTGCTCGGCTCCCCCCACCCCCGGGGGCCCGCTCCCTCCATCGAGGAAGTGAGCGGGCCCCCGAACGAGTGGGAGTGGGACAGAGCGACGGCGCACGAGCGGGTGCGACGAGCGCCGACCGGCCGGGGGGACCCACGGCATCAGACGTAATATATGGTAGCCTTAAGACAACGGTTTGGTAGAGCCACGGTATACCTGGCTGTCCCGTGGTATCCACCTTTACTCACACCGGCCACCGAGCCGCCCCGGGCCCATACGTGTGTCCCGCTGGTGTAGGAGTCCTCCGTTTCCTTTCCTTTCGTTCCCTTTTGCCCGAGCCTTGCCTCTCTACCTTGCCTCTACCTTCGCCTTCTCTACCTTCGCCGTGCCGAGAGAGCCTTCGACGCACCAGCGCGTCTACGAACCGCGATCACAGACCAGGACGTCACGGCGACACCGAAGCGAGCGTCGGGCCCCGACCGGGCCCGCGATCGCGACCTTTGTCGACTCGGCTTACCACGAGCACCGGTTTTCGAACATTTAGATCGGTGCTGGGTATTTCACTGTTTCACTTCATCTTGGGTCCTACTCTGGGTCCTCAAGGTACCTAGGGGTCCTAATACAGTTGGACCTGGGTAGCAAATGTGGGTCATAGGAATTTCAACTGAAATGTACTTATAGAAAACTGGGTGGGGTCTTGATGGTAGCTGTAGGAGTTGATCTGACTCGTTCGGCCTGTTTGTTATTAACAAATTCGTGGACACTTTTTAATCGGAAGGTGCTTAACTGTTACTGTTCCTGCTCCTGTATTTAACATCACGTGGTCTGTTCCCCCCAGGGCAAATCCGCAAACATTTGCACCGCACAAAAACGCGGAGTTTTTCGACGTTGGTCAGCTAAAACCGTTCCGTAAATGTTTGTGGATAAATACCAGTATTCGAACGGTCGGGGAACAACATTTTCGTGTTCCTCGAGGGACTCGGTAATGAAACACTGCGATAATTTGCCGTAGAATTGGAAATATAGGTTTTTGCGATCGGGTCGCGCAAAAACGTTCGATGATGCGCGCTGCCGCCGCCGCCGGCTCGCCACGCACCCAATTATCATAAAACGGTCCAGATGCTGGTGGCTCAGGGCACAGTCGCCTATGGACGAGGAATCCCCGACAATAAATTCGCGGCGCGTCGGAACGATACGTCCCTGTCGAACTCGACTTTATTCTCGAACCCGTCGTCCGCAGAAGAACACGAGTTTTAGGTGATCAGAAGGCGAACGGTCTGATGGATCGACCCGGCCCGTCGTGTTAACGAACACGGTGGTCCCCCGACGACAGACTTTCCTCCGCGCCGCGTCGACCGGAGAGAAGTCTCCGGCTTCGCTATAACTAACCCGTTTCCGCGACATAAATTTCGTGAGCGCGCTCGCGCCGCTCCGATACCCTAAACGATCGCCGTCGGACACTGCTACCTGGCATGTAAGTCACGTTCAGGGTAACACGTACCCGACAACTAGAAAAAACCCGATACCCACTTCGCTAATCTGGCCTTATAAGCGTAAACTCCTCCGGGGCCGCTGCTTTGATCCTCTATAACCCTATCTAGGGACTGGCTAGGGGGAACCAGAAACATCAGCGCGATTCTAATCGCGACAAACCAACACCTGTTTATCCCTAGCCACTTAATTCTTTCGCAATTATGCTGCGGATTATATTTTCAAATTTGTCTTTGATTGACGATCCACTTCTGAGAGACGCCACTAAAAATGGATTTATTCGAAATATTATTGACATCAGTAAATATGTCGGTGTCTAATCTGTTGCTAAACATTTAGTTATTGTATGAGGTATTGTAACATGATATTTGGTCCCCTCAGGGTTTCAAATTCATTTACCAATCCCCCTCTTTTCCACTCTCACCATCGCCTTTTCAGCGGGACCTACTGTTTATGGTGGGTTCCGAACCACCTTTTGCCAACAACACGTGAAAAACACCCCGGGCGGGTCACTTTCCGGTTTTTTACCAGACGGTCACCCATCCTAGTGCCGTGCACGTTCCACATTGTTTAACTTCGGTGATCTAACGAGAACCGGTGCTTTCAACGGGACTACGGTTGTTGGCTTATTGTACGAGGTATTATTACCAATTTATTCATAAAATTTGAAAAATCATAGGGAATGGAAATATTCGAGGACGAAAGAAATGTTAAATATACTAGTTAAAATAGCTCCGTGTGCAAAGGGTTATTAATTAATGATATAAAATAACACTCGTGAAATGTTCAAACTCGTTCTCGGATCCACAATTCAAATGACGCGGGCTTTTTCCCAGCAGCAGGGAGGGTATCGTTCAGGCTCGTCATAGGACGAGACGATAAATAATTTATCGGGGGGCGAATCGCGACGGCGGGGGCCGTGCCCCCCTCGTCTCGTAAAACCGAGTGAATTAAAGGATAATAAAAATTTAATCGATACACGGATTCGACCGGATTCCAGGCGCTCCCGAATCCATAGTAAATCTTATGGGGCCCCCGTGGCAAATGTGCGCGGCCGTGGAACTCGAGCCACCCCCTCCCCCGCCTGCCCCCACCTTCTATTTCGGTCACCCTTAATGGTATAATGTAGCGTTCCACGGTGACAAACTCCGTCGGCGAACAACATTCCCGCCTCTGGTTCCTTTTTTTTCGCATCTGGGGAACGCGACCCATTGTCCCTCGGGACCCCCCTCGCCCCCACCATCGCTCGGAACGGTCCTGTGTTTAACTGGGATCCTGAGGGACTAGACATCGAGTCCTGGGGACAATTAACCCCTTGTAACCAGAGTTACGTGATTCTGGTCCGTTTCGTCTTGTTTCGAGTTGTACGGGTTATTCCTTAAATTGTGTTTCCAGTGACTTCGGGAAGTAACTGATCGAAAATTGAATTCCAAAATCTGGACCCCGGAGCAACGTGTGCAATTCTAAAGCGAGCCTTACTCGGTCAATCAGAAATGACAGTCTGATTGAAAAGTCAGATAGTCATTCCTGACTTTTCATACTGAATTCGGTATTAGCCTGACATGATCAATCAGAATGTCAATCTTGGACTTGAATGTCATTCCGACTGACCGTGTACGGACCGCTTAATAAAAAAATTAATGAGCGGCTGCAACACCAAGTTTAGTGCATGGAATAACACAGGGATTTCCAAACTGTGCTTCTCGGAGCACCACGGGAAGGTAGCAAGTGCTCCAGGAAAAAATATTTATCGATTATGTGTCATAAGTAGTACACAAAGTGCTCCGTCAAAGTTCGAAAATTCTTACAGTGCTCCATCAGAGAAAAAGTTTGGGGAAAGCCTGGAATAAGGTATGAACAAAGTAAGAAATCGATTAAAAGCGGTCGGGCCCGCGTGGACCCGAGCGCCCAAAGGGAGCAAGAGGTTGGATGAACGATTTCACAGGGGCAGGGTTGCAGCGAAAGGCGTTAATTGCGAGTCTCCGCTCCTTTTTTCCAAGATCGAAGCTATTCGGGGAACGCCGAGAGTTGTTCCCCGGGTGCAAGAGATCGGAAGCGTCGAAGGTTTATCGATTTCTTCGACGAATTTCTCGAATGCCGAGACACGCTTCTTCGCGGACCGTTCACACCTCGAACGTATCGAGCCATCTTCGTCGATTTGATCCACCGTGCTGATCCCTACCGCGCCGGACCCCCTTTCTCGGAATCACTAATTAGTGTCCTTCTCGCTTTCTTCCTTTCCAATCAACGGCGAACGGGACGCGCGGTCGAATCTGATTGGAAACCTGGCCGATTCCTACGGCAGACTGAGTGACGCCCGTTGGGGGCCTTCTGCACCCTAACCGTGGCCCTGTTAGGGGCTCCTCTTCCAGCTAAATATACATGAGAGAGGATGCGAGAGTTGTAGACAAGCTGGGGTAAGCACGGGTTCAATCATGATTAATACTGGTCCAGATTGTAGAGAAGATTCAGAGGGACGGAGGAAAAGATCGGGGCAAGACTTGCTGGACAACTAACCGAGACGATCTAGTAATGACTGGATCCAATTATGGGATCTAGTTTAGGAGCTAACCACGATTGGGTCAAGAATTGAACACAAGAGAACTGTGACCTAACGAAGACCTGATTAGGACCAGCTCACGGTGGCCTATCCAAGTCAAGATGAAGGTGGTCCAAGAAGATTCAGAGGGGCGGAGGAAAACATCGGGGCGAGACTTGCTGGACACGTAAACGAAACGATCTAGTTTGGGACCTAACCAAGATTGGGTCAATACCCGATTCCAAGAGGACCGTGACTTAACGAACACCTGATTAGGACCAACTCACGATGGCCTATCCAAGTCAAGATGAAGGTGATCAAAGAAGATTCAGAGGGACGGAGGAAAAGATCGTGGCGGGACTTGCTGGACACCTAAACGAGACGATCTAGTTTAGGACCTAACCAAGATTGTGTCAATACCTGATTCCAAGACGACCGTGACCTAACGAACACCTGATTAGGACCAACTCACGATGGCCTATCCAAGTCAAGATGAAGGTGATCAAAGAAGATTCAGAATGACGGAGGAAAAGATCGAGGCGAGACTTGCTGATACCTATACGAGACGATCTAGTTTAGGACCTAACCAAGATTGGGTCAAGACTTGATCCTGAAATGACCATGACCTAACGAAGACCTGATCAGAACCAACTCACGATGGCCTATCCAAGTCAAGATGAAGGTGGTCCAAGAAGATTCAGAGGGGCGGAGGAAAAAATCGAGGCGAGACTTGCTGGACACGTAAACGAGACGATCTAGTTTAGGAGCTAACCAAAATTGGGCCAAGACTTGAACCTGAGAGGACTATGAACTAACGAACACCTGATTAGGACCAACTCACGATGGCCTATCCAAGTCAAGATGAAGGTGGTCCAAGAAGATTCAGAGGGGCGGAGGAAAAGATCGAGGCGAGACTTGATGGACACGTAAACGTGACGATCTAGTTTGGGACCTAACCAAGATTGGGTCAATACCTGATTCTAAGAGGACCGTGACTTAACAAACACCTGATTAGGACCAACTCACGATGGCCTATCCAAGTCAAGATGAAGGTGTTCCAAGAAGATTCAGAGGGGCGAAGGAAAAGATCGAAGCGAGACTTGCTGATACCTCAATGAGACGATCTAGTTTAGGACCTAACCAAGATTGGGTCCATACCTGATTCTAAGAGGACCGTGACCTAACGAACACCTGATTAGGGCCAACTCACGGTGGCCTATCCAAGTCAAGATGAAGGTGGTCCAAGAAGATTCAGAGGGACGGAGGAAAAGATCGAGGCGAGACTTGCTGGAACCTAAACAAGACGATCTAGTTTAGGACCTAACCTAGATTGGGTCAATACCAGATTCCAAGAGGACCGTGACCTAACGAACACCTGATCAGAACCAACTCACGGTGGCCTATCCAAGTCAAGATTCAGGGGGTCGAATGAGCGAAGCGCAGTTGGCCACGTGATAGATAATGACAATTTCGCGTCAGCGGTCCGTTGGACTAACGAGCGCGGTTTAGCTGTTGCCGGAGGTCCTCGAGTATCGTGTGGAAGTAAGGAAGGAAGGAAGTAAAGGAGAGCTTGAGGACTGCCTCGGGAGGCCGGTTGTCCAAAGGAGTAGCCCGAGTCGGTCAGCCGCAGTCGCAGGAACGAAGAGAACGGCACAATGCGTCCCGGCAACGGATAGCAGTTTTTTGCCCAATTGAATTGAATGTAAAACACGGCCTTACATCAATCTGAGCCGCGAGGCTGAGTGACCAGAGTGATTTAAGTATCGGCCTCACCGCGGTCTTTAGAGCTTTCGTACGTGCCCGAGCCACTGGGTTCTCTATAGCCTGGACTCGCTCGCTCGCGGGAATCGGACAAGAGAGGAGTTAGTCGCGTTCAGTCCAGTCGAATCGAATCGAATCGCATCGAATCGAAGTGGAGTGGCGTTAAGGTACACCGTCTCCGATCGCCTTTCTTTTCTTTCGACGTTTCGGTTAGGGGAACCGATCCCAGGAACCGAAACGGGTCGTTCAACCTACTCGTTGCTCGATCGAGGGGATGATGTCCTGTCCCCTTTGATAGAGCGACTGTTTCAATCCTTTCGACTGTTAAGAGACGCGCTCAAGGTGCGCTGAGATAGTCTCGCTGACAGAGATTCAATCCCGCATCTCCGATCAACAGATCCCAGTTTGCTATTCGTCCCTAAAATGGTAACACCAATCTACTTCTTATTAAACGTTCGTGAAATGCTAGGTCTCGAGTTTGGCTGCAGTCTTGGTGGGATCTCCTCTGTCCATCTGGACGCAGCGTTTTGTTATACATACTCCATTCGTCGTAGCTCCCTGCTGTGCCTCTGGACGCACAAGTTTGCGTTCCTTTCGTGCGATTTGGTATGTCTTTCCTTGTTTTTACGTGTCATTTTAAGTACACGGGTACACGTGTACTGTTTCACGTATCCATAAATGCACGTGTACTATTTCACGTATATTTAAATACACGTGCGTTGATGTGTTTGAATTTGTTTGAATTTTTAGGATACAGTTACTAATTTTCGAAAGCAAAATAGGGCTATACATAAATTAATATGAATGTTCTAAAAATTATACGAATTAAAATGAGGATCCGTTAATACACGTGTATTCAAATATACATACGTGAAATAGTACACGTGTGTTATTAATACACGTACAAAACTACGATCTCTAGTATCTACTCAAAAATTTATTCATTTTTCAAGGAATACAGAAAAATGTATAACCAAAGACAGCGGGGATTTAAATTATCTGAAGAACTACTAAATAAGTAACAAATGAACAATTTTTAGTTTTCTTTTAAGACAACTTTAAAGAATTAATTGAAAATGATTACAAGAAATATATATATATTACGATAGTAGGTAGGAATAATTTTTTAATGAATTTTAGTGGAAATTTCATTCCGATATGGTTGAAGATTTATAGTAAAATGTTATGATCCAGCCCACTGTGTCCTTCTGTTCGAAAAGAGGTCCGTAATAATTTTAATTTCGTCAATTTTCAAATGCCGGATACTCATGTGTCGGTGAATTGCAACATTCGGGAAGCCACGATCGACAAGAATATTCTAGAACATTATAAAAGCGTCCAGACGCGCAAAGGAGATCCCACCTGTATGATCCATCTTGAGTCAAGTGTTACTTAAGTCTTGACTCAAAAGTCTTAATCAACCCTCAAAAGTCTTAATTAAATCCTCATCAACTCTCATCCACGTGCCACCTCGATTTGCAATCTGCTGACTAAGAAGATTGTTGTTATGGGACAGGTCTGAAAGGAAGTGGACTAGCAAATGTGCGGAAAAGGCGAGATGCTGTGACGGTCGGCCATCGCGCCGATCCTTTTCCTTTTTATCCGTCCGTTTCATCTGGCCCGGACAACAGCTCGTCGACCAGTGGGAAGAACACCCTGTTCCCTTTCGTCTTCGTTTTTTTTCGACGTGGGATTCCGTGCGGAGAGAGAGAGAGAGAGATAGACAGGGGCCCGGCGAGTGCGGTATTTTCCTATCGGGATCGAATCTACATAGGCGACATTATTCTCGACGACGTCGTTATTCGGTATGCGGGAATCCACGACGCCGCTTTTGACGTAAATTGCGAGGAGCGCCGGTCACGTTTCTGCTTTATTCCGTTGCCGTTCTATATCGCCGACGCTCGACGGACGTGCAGACATCCGTGGACCGTCGCACGACACGCGTACACACCGTGACCCGCGGCGGACCAGGGCTACGCGCTAACGATCTCCTTTCGAAGACTATTCACCGTTTCCTGGACCTTCCCAGCAAAAACTAGCTACGTAATCTCGGAACTGGGCCCTCTGACACATTCCACGATTCAGCAAGACATCACTCCCACCAGGATTTGAATAATACTCTTCTGCTAGGGGATGAAACGAAACTTCAACATTAGGGTGGGTCAACAGACCTGTAAATATTTCAAGAATTACGTATGGTAAGAAAATGCACCCTAGGCTAATATGTTCAGAATACACCAACAATTGAAGTCTACTAAAAAAAATAATAACTCGGACAACATTAGAAATATCGATATGAAACAAACAGCAACCGAAACCCCAAAGTATGCACATTTACCAAAAAAAAAAATCCACGACGCAAAATATCACTCCCACCAGGATTTCAATAATACTCTGCTGCTAGGGGATGAAACGAAACTTCAACATTAGGATGGGTCAGCAAACCTGTAAATATCTCAAGAATTACGTATACAAGTAGTAAGAAAATGCACCCAAGACTAATGCGTTCAGAATACACCAACAATTCCAGTCTACTAAAAAAAATAATAACTCGGGCAATATTAGAAATATCGATATGAAACAAACGGCACTCGATACCCCAAAGTATGTACATTTACCAAAAAAATCCACGACCCAAGAAATCACTCCCACCAGGATTTCAATAATACTCTTCTGCTAGGGGATGAAACGAAACTTCAACATTAGGGTGGGTCAACAAACCTGTAAATATCTCAAGAATTACGCATGGTAAAAAAATGCACCCTAGGCTAATATGCTCAATTTTTGCGAAGAATTCCAGCCTAGTAAAAAAAATCATAATTTGGACAACATTAGATCTATCGATACGAAACAAACAGCACTCGATACCCCAAAGTATGCACATTTACCAAAAAAAAAATCCACGACCCAAGACATCACTCCCACCGCGATTTCAATAATACCCTTCTGTAAGGGGATGAAACGAAACTTCAACATTAGGGTGGGTCAACAAACCTGTAAATATCTCAAGACTTACGTAAGTTAAAAAAATGCACCCCAGGCTAATATGTTCATTCTCCACCAACAATTCCAGCCTAGTAAAAAAAAATCATAACTCGGACAACATTAGATCTATCGATACGAAACAAACGGCACTCGATACCGCAAAGTATGTACATTCACCAAAAAAATCCATGTCATACTAGCAGTGCTAGATTATCCGCCACGATTTTTTTTCATTTACCTCTTGCTCGGCGCAGCAGCTACGCGAGGCTGTAGACAAAAATAGCGAGTCACGGTGTTACCGACGAGCGAAACCGAGTGTCTGATCAAACAGCGAACCCTATGATAGCGAGATAGGACACGGTGGAACCGGTATTTCGCTGGAAACGCGGTGGATGAAATCGTCAGGCCGCGTGTCAATCCCCGGACCGGATCGAGAGTCTTTTACGAGACTGCGGGAAGGAGAGAGAAACTCGAAGGGAGAAAGCAAGAAGGAGAGAGAGAGAGAGGGGGAGCGGAGAGCAAGAGTCTCGGGGCACCGTGTGGACAACGATTTTCAGGGGGAGGACGAGCGGCATGGGAATAAAACAAGGAGGACACTAATTAGCGATTCCGAGAACCGAGAACACGAACCGTAGTACAGCACACACGGGGCCCTGTTCGGCCCCAGGGGCCCGGTAACGTGTTGGATCCAGCTGGAACCCGTACCGAACGGGGACGAGGATGCACCGAGAGACGAGGGGACCAAAGGTCGAACAGCCAACGAAGAAAGAGAGAGGAGAAAAAGAGAGAGAGAGAAAGAGAGAACCAGAGGGAACCGTCCGAAAGATTCGGGCCAGCTACGAGTGTCAACTCGTGGAATGCCTTACCCTTGACCCTCCGGCGTCCACACACGCTCCTCTCCCGGTTACTTTGTTTCTCTCACGAGTCCATATTGTGTCGTCCACTGAATTTTTATCCCCGCATTCCCCGTTTACGCCGATCGCAGATAAAACGCGGCCGGCCCCACGAAAATGTCGGCGGACGCAACGCTCGCTAGAAATGCTAGGCCCAATCCTCGAATAAACTGCCAGTGGGTCTAACAAGCTCGACACGGTGGATCAGTGACGCTCCAATTAGTTCCCAGGGCCCACAGGTCTTCTGCAGAAGAAACTTTTACATTCTCCACGGGGTTTAAAAAGTTTTACGATTTTCAATGAGGAGGCGTGTCTCGATTAAGAAATCCTCGACGACAGGCGACACTCGAAACTCTGTCACTTCGTGAAAAATAATCGCAGCGAGACGTACCTACGTTCATTTTGTAGGGTGAAGTCTGCACTTTCAAATCATTTTTACATTTTTTGCCAGAAAAAATTTTCCACCGAAATCCAGACGGGAATGTGAAAATGGTCCTTTCTAGCCATTCTTTCGGATTCTATCGTGTCTGTAGAGTTCAAAAATTTTTTCTCGACAGTCAGAGTACAATGAACATGAAGATTGAAATCTTTGCTTTCGAAAGAGGCCAAGAAATTGGATCTACGATTTTTTTCGGCCAATTTATAGCACTTTGAATGAGGAGTGTGCCTCCAGTGTCGAAGCTGCGCTAATTAAATGTTGAATGAAAAATTGTTGAACTTTGACCTGCTGTGACTCCGTGAAAAAAAAAATCGGAGAGCAGTGTACGTGGGCTCAATTTAAAGGATGAAATGTCCGGTTTCGGTTCCACGAAGTAATTTTCTCCGAAAAAATTCTTACACCGTAGATGGTCATTTTGTGTGGAGGACGTAACCGCAACAAAACGATGGACACAGCATGGACGAAAGCAAGGAAATCATCGGCGTACAATGTGAAAAAAAAATCGAGTTTATCAGAGGGGCTAATATCCGCCTAATCCAGGATGCGACCGGCTCGCAAACGCGCTCCATCACCGGCTGATTACGCTGACGGGTCCACAAAGGGTGCGGGGGCGGTGAAGGTGAGAGGCAGGAGGGGGGCGGCGTTGTCGCTCGGCTCGTAATCATTCCCCTGATCACTTCCTTATTCGTGATCGAACACGCCGGCCCGTTCCACGCGTTCCTGAATTATTTCCAAACGTGACCGTCCGCTTCCACGTCCTTCACACCTACCCGGCTGAATGTTAATGCGCATTTAGGCGATCGCCTGTACACCGGACGAATGTTGCGCGCCACACACGTCGACGGAAAGTGTGCTACGAAACCCAACGCTCAATCGGCGCCTTCGATCATTTTCAAATACCCGAAATCATCTCTCTACTCCAACCAGCAATCTGCTTGAGCAGCACCCCTCAATCTGATTTTCTGGAGCAGCCGTTTTCTGAGAAAAGCAAAATCAAAAAATGGTTTTATATAGGCCAAGAAAGGCATAACAAATGGCACATGAAAATTTTTAATTGTCTCGTTGATTTTATTTGGAAAAATTGCTGAATAACATCTGTGTGCTCCAGTGAAGGATGACCCTTAATCTGATTTTTTGGAGCAGCCATTTTGTGAGAAAAGCAACATCAAAAAATGGTTTTGTATGGGTCAAGAAAGGCACAACAAATTGTACATGCAAATCTTTTGATTATCTCGTTGATTTTATTAGAAAAAATTGCTGAATAACATCTGTGTGCTCCAGTGAAGGATGACCCTCAATCTGATTTTTTGGAGCAGCCATTTTGTGAGAAAAGCAACATCAAAAAATGGTTTTGTATAGCCCAAGAAAGGCATAACAAATGGCACATGAAAATTTTTTAATTATCTCGTTGATTTTATTAGGAAAAATTGCTGAATAACATCTGTGTGCTCCAGTGAAGGATGACCCTGAATCTGATTTTTTGGAGCAGCCATTTTGTGAGAAAAGCAACATCAAAAAATGGTTTTGTATGGGCCAAGAAAGGCACAACAAATTGTACATGCAAATCTGTTGATTATCTCGTTGATTTTATTAGGAAAAATTGCTGAATAAAATCTGTGTGCTCCAGTGAAGGATAACCCTCAATCTGATTTTTTGGAGCAGCCATTTTGTGAGAAAAGTAACATCAAAAAATGGTTTCGTTTAGTCCGAGAAAGGTACAATAAACAGCACATTAAACATTTTTTGTTGCATCATTCGTTCTGCTATGAAAAATTGCTGTATATGCGTTAATACGATGTATTATCTGGAGTGGTTTGATCAAGAAATGTGCTATTATGTCTGTGTATTTTTGCAAGATTTTATTGAAAGGCAACGAGGATAGTAAACGTTTTATAGAGACGCTTATGCGAAGTTTGCTAAAAAGGTTTATCGGTCATGTATCTAATATTATTAACATCGACGAGAACGTGATCTAATAATTTTTCCGCGGTATCGCAGACCGCTTTCAGTGCCGGCCACTTGTAGTTAAAAGGTGGCGGAGCCGGCCACCGAGGAAAAAGAGGTAAATCGCAGCGATAAATCCTGGGACTCATTACCGGGGAGCAGAAAAATCCTCGATACCGGGCCGATCGGCAAAGCCAGTATAAGGCCCTCCGTCTAATCGGTTTTATTTTAAGAGAACAAAATTTAAAGAATTAATTAAAACATTATTACAAAATATATATTTATTACGATAGTTATCAATAGGTAGGAATGATTTTTTAATATATTTTAGTAGATATATATATATATATATATATATATATATATATATTCTGATTATTAATATGGCCAATTAACAAACGCAACATATCCCCACCTAAATTCACCCTTAACCATTCCGAAAATCCGAGGTGACAACAGCAGTATTATTTTGACCGTGGTCGGAGTAACTTCGTCCCGTTTGTTGTCATGATTTTGGATCATGTGCTTGTGATTATGTGTTTTGTGCTTCGCACTTATTAAGACGCGCAGATGGCAGTGTGCTGTTGATCCGAGGGAGGAACATAAGCTTCTAAAAAAATTGTAAGTACCTATACTCGACATTAGTATCTTCTAATCCAGGATTAATATCCTTATGTATAAAAACGCAGTCTTTTTAAAAACAATTTCTTTTGAATATTGAATTGACATTCACTTCTGAGCTATGTTGAAAATTTCAAGTCTCTAGTTTATTGGGAAGTTAGTTTAAAATCAATTGCTAGATTTGTACCGAACAGACAGACAGACAAAAAAGCTAACTAATAAAAATGGATATAAAGTATTCTTTCATAATTTGCTACTGCTTAATGATTCGAATGGACAGGAAGATGATCACTTGATACGGGCCTAGCTACGAATGTCCCTTTAAACATATATATCTTTTTTCGTAATGATGCGAAATTTGCTGTACGTTTCGTGAATAAAGTACGTGTACGCGTATCTGACAGAACGCACCGTGGACAGAGGGCCTAATCGTGAAAGGAAAAGGGGATCCGTGTGAATCGTTTCGAGTAATAGTGTTATCAGACGCGACTCGTGTAGGACACGATGTGTTTCTGATACCAGGACCGAGCTACCTGATCGCTTCGCCGTTGGGAAGTCCTCGAACAACGCTCGATCACAAACAAATCCTCGATTCCAGCCACCTGTATCAATTCAGAAACATATAATACCTCGCTTCTTCAGCTACAACAGTGGAGAACAATCTATACCACTTCCTAGAAAATTGTTTTCTCAGTTCAGACCAAAATGCGTTTAAAGAGACGAGTATATCTGTTCAATAAAACCAAAAGAATTGATCTATAATTTCTATAATTTCAGTGAACATTGTTTCCATTTGAACAGTTGTCACTCTGTGTAAAAAAATCGAAGGAGAATGTTCCTAGGTTCGTTTTAAAGAGGAAAGCAAGCGCTTTCAAATCCCTTTACTTATGTCCTCTAAAACAATTTTTTACGGTAAATACCGAACGATAAAGCAAAGATCATTAGTTTTGATACTTTTACAAATTCAGATTTCTCTGGCAAGTTTAACAAATTTTTCTCGGAACGGAAAGCAACATTTGTAGATTAAATTCTCCTCTTTCTAGCAAGCGGTGAAGAAATGTTCTACGATATTTTGTTCGCGTTCAACGTCGGTTCGAAGCCGTCACTAGTCGTGGTGTCGGTGCGAGCCCGCGGGACCTGGCCGGCGAACCTACTAAATTCGAAATCCCGAACAAGCCCCGGGGGCGAAACTATTGACCGGGAGCGAGCGGGCTTGCTCCCGGCACCCGGACGACCGTTTCATTTAATTAAGACTTGTTTTTATTTCTGGTAAACTCGTCCGGGTATTTTAGGAAGACCCGAAGGCGGTCGCCTCGCTCCCGGACCCGGTCCGATTAATTTATCGGACTCGACGGAGGACTCGCCTCTACAGTACCCGCCTCCCCTGCCCCGGAAAACCGCGAACTCAGGTACAGCAATCGTTTTCCATTTCATTACGCCGACCAGGTGCCATTTACACGCACTTCGCTCGCGGACGTGTCGAGTTTACGACTTTCCGGATGTTTCAAATTTACGAAAAAATCAGATCCTGCTCCGGGACAAAGGGGAGGAGGTACGAAGAGCAGAGGGGGGGATACACGCCACTCCCATTCATCGTTTAGCGCTCGTCGCAGTTCAGATCAGAGCCCCCGAGTGCTCTTTCTTGTTAATAATCATTCTACTGCCGGTGAAAACTGGTTGCTGTGGTTACGACGTGTATAAAAGAGAACCGCTGGATTAATAATCGCCGATAAAGCCTTCTGGGGAATACTTGCGGCCCCTCGCCCCTCCCCCAGCCACCGTCGAGCCTCGCCGAGCTCCGATCTTTTAATATCCTGTTGCGAAAACTAAGTCTCGGCAATTAAACTTTTAGCGAGAGTCAAGGACAGCAGATCGGCACTGTTAACCTATCGGGGAATAGTCCACGGACAGAATAGACCTTGAGGTACTACAATTCGTTCCAATAATACATGAAGATCAAAAATCGAGGGTCAATGGACAGCAGGTAGAAAGTTGTCGACGTTCAATTTGTTGTAACTCTGTAAAAAAAAATTGGAAGAGGGCCCATCCAGGCTCATTTTAAAGGCAAAAGCCTGCACTTTCGACACATACACGTGAATTTTCTGGAAACAATTTTTTCTCTGAAGACCAGACGAAAATACAAAAATGGTAACCGTTTGGGAATTGTTAGTATTCAAACTTCTCTGCAGAATTTGATAAAAAATTTTCGGGGTCGAGACCACCGTGTTGTTTAAGACTATTCTTTTAGCTTTGTAACGAGCTAAGAAACTTTGTCCTGCGATTATTTTTCACCGTGTTATCTCGCTTCGAATGTCAGGTGTGCAGTAACTTCGTTAGAAAGAATGGTAGGAGGACGTACCTAGGCTCGTTCTAACGCTGAAATTTCGCGGCGTGTTGTCCGGCCACGGTAATTTCGATGTAAATGACGAGCCAGGCCGTCCGATAATTTATTCGAGACGAAATCAATGAAGGGCAGCAGCCGATGATATAAATCAGCCGCGGCGTCGTTTTTTAAGTTTAGCAGGAAGCACGGATCGAACGGTCTCGCTTGGTAATAGACTTCCACCGCGGGAGGATCATTAATTATGGCGTAATACTCCGCCGGGGATGCGCCTCGTTCTCTTCTATTAGGCGTGGAAATGAGCCCGCCACTTTTTCGAACAACCGAGACTGCGCAGCGGAACTTTTCGTCCTCGACGTAATCGTACTGACATTTCATACTTCATTTTATTTTCCGGGAAGATCTAGTTAGAAGATTTAAACGTGCCGGTGTTAGGGCCGAGAGATAAATTGCATTCGATTGGAGAATTTGCATAAACTTACGCGGAAGGTCGAACGATGACGAATATTTCTGTGGTTGCCAGAAAGAACGCCGCGTGTCGCATACTTTCACTTTCAAGATGTTTCCGTTTGAAGTTTTGATCAATTATTCTGTGATATAATACATCGGTTAAATTCCATTGTTTTTTTTCAGCCTCTAGAATTTGTTTTCATACTTTTATTTATGGTAAATAATTTAAATGTCGTTTCTTTGTTCACGGGTGAGATTGGACATAGTGTAGATAATTGTTGTAATATAGTATTGTATAATAAATGAAGAAATAATTCTTTCTTTACAGGGAAACAATTTCTAGTTCATTTTGAAAATCCTTCGTAACAGATAACTGTCTAAAGAAACGACATTTAAAGTTTATGCTATATCGCTTCTTTATTTACACTTTTATTAATCTGTTAATTTATTCTCTTTAACTTTTGAAATATGAATTTAAGAAATACCATTTCTTTACATACATAAATTATATACTATACTATTACAATTTCTCTGTAAAGCTAGAAGTTAATTGCTACACGAATTATGAACAATTGAAAGTAGTCAAAATATAAATTCTTCGTGATTTTCGGCCTATAACTGTCATTTTTACCACTTTTGGTCGTTTATAATTCAAGAACCAATTCAATTTATTCGGAATTAAAGTATGTGCAATCAGTTATCCTCCTAACTGAAGAGCTCAACTAATGCATAAACTCGAATTTTTTAAAAATGTATAAAAATGTTTATACCACCGTATACATGCCATGTCATATGTTTAACCACTATAATATGTTTTTATTCATTTACGCGTTGTATATATTTTTTTATCGATTTGTACATCGCGTGTTTTGTTAACAAATGTACTTAACGTTTGATTTTGTTAAAAAGTAACCATTAGAGGCAGTTCCTAACGAGCAAGGAACGGATAAAGAAATATTACGCCGTTTTGAGTCTCCTCCTTACAATTGTAACATGTGTGAGAGATATTAAGTATACTTTAAATCAAGCAACCCAAAGATCATTTAACAAAAGTAATTTATTACGAACGCAATTGCAATAGAAGAAACATAATACAAATGAACGGCTTGATTCGCTATTATTCTTCTAAAGAACGTAAATCTCTATACTGGGTGATTATACCGAAATGGAGCAAATCAATCCACAAGATTTGACGTTTTTCCTTGCAACCACAGATTTCTCCGGGTGATCCCTCGTATTTCGGAGTCGCGCGGTGTCACGGACAGGCTCGGAGCCGAGAACGAGTGCAGGTAAGCACGCCGGCATTCTAACTGGACCCGTGGACCTAGTCCTGGCCCTCTCCTCCCTCGAAAAAGGGTAGAGAGTGCCAGTCATATATTAGAGAACTGTTGGGGACACCTAACAAGCTGGCAGGACACGTTTCCCAGAATCAGGGGTACCTGCCGGCGCGAGCAACCCTCTCGCTCCCCGACTCGCAGCGTCTTTTCTCGTTTTGTCCCCGCACCCCGCCTCGCCTCGCCTCACCTTGCCTCGCACGCTCCTACGATCCCCCTCGGCAATATTCCACCTTGTATTTCACATCCAGCCATCCGGATAGATATTGTTTCGCGCTTTCTGGCTGGGTCTCGCGCGATCTTTTGCCGAAAACGAGCCGCCACAACCTTCCGAATAACCTATGGCGGGATAGAGGATGATGGACGACAGGTATCCGAATCCCCAAAACAGCAGGACAATACTACCTTCAGAAATCTTTATGTCACGTTGCTCGAAATCGAACAGTCCTCAAATCCCAGCGAGAAAAAGACTTCCGCGGTGACAAAGTAGAAGACTTTTCCTTTAAAATGAACCTGGGTACATCCTCCACCGATCTTTTTTCATGGAGTTACAGCTTTTTAAACGTTTACCCTTCGCTGGATAGTGTATCATATCTGATACAGTTAAGAAATTTTGTATATTGTAAACTAAGATTTGCTTACTATGTATGGAATGATATTTGGTCCCCTCAGGGTTTCAAATTCATTTACCAATCCTTTTTCTCTTTCCACTCTCACCATCGCCTTTTTTCAGTGGGACCTATACTGTTTATGGTGGGTTCTGAACCAACTTTTGCCAACAACACATGAAAAACACCCCGGGCGGGTCACTTTCCGGTTTTTTACCAGACGGTCACCCATCCTAGTGCCGTTCACGTTCCACATTGTTTAACTTCGGTGATCTAAGGAGAACCGGTGGTTTCCACGGGACTACGGTTGTTGGCTTGCTTACTATGTATATAAACTTTATTTTGTTCCCATTGGGGTTACAAATCCTTATACAACACCTCCTTTCCTTTCTCCGCTCTTACAAATTTAACCTTAATTCTAACTTATCTACTATCTTACACTTACTTCAATTAACCTATATCTAAATTTGCTTACTAGGTTTATTTTTCTGAAAATGTTTCAATTTTTTAAAATATTTTTCCCTTAACGAAAACACAAAAACTGACCTTCTTTCAATTTCTTTTTTCTTTCAGTTTCATCGTTGAATATTCCAGTGCTGGTAGCACTGTCTTCACTTAAAGTGCAATAAAATGAGCAAATGTAATCTAGGAACAATCTTCTCGGACTCGTTCGAAAGCGAAGACTTCTATCTTCAAATCCCTGTTAGTTACACTCCCAAGAAAAAATTTGTCGAGTTCCTCACAGCATGTTAAATGAAGAAAATTTGGAAAAATGGAGCGATCATTTTTCTCGAGAGGAATTAGAAAGAGGTATCGAAAGCGCAGAGCTGAACGTTTAAAATGAAGTAAACAGATAGATCGAGCGATTTTTTCCGCGAAGTTACAGCCATTGGGATGTCGACAATTTTTCATTTGGGATTCCAATAAGCAGACTTTTTGTTTAAAGCGCAATAAGACGGCAATTAAAAATCGTAGATGAATTTTTTTCAGGGCTGGTTGGATAGCAGCGTTTATGGGAACCGACAAGAATGATCTTTTCTATTTTCGTAGGGAGGGATCGGGCAGGCGGATCGATCGATCACCGGCGGAATCAATCAGAAATGATTCTCGGCGCGGCGACCCACCGCGGCCGCGAGGCTTGATGATGTCTAGTCACAACACTATTGTTTCAATGACCCGGTGCCCCGCCCAGTAGGTGGCACCCAGCCATCACATACTAATGAGCCAACCAGTTTCGAGGATCATCAACGCTTGCCACGGGAGGCGAGGTGTTGAGAACACGCCGAAGCGTTTTTTTTTTAACGTGGTTACACCGGTACCGGCGCGCGTTATCTGGCCCCCACGAACCAGGCCGAAAACGCCGCGCGACGCGATCGTTTACGCGCCGATCCGATTAAAAATTGTCCCTCATAGCCGGGGCCCTTCGCAGCGAGGATTAAGGCGCTGCCTCGGGGCACCCGACCGCGAGTAATTAATTCCGATACGAAACCAGATAGACCGACACCAGATAGAGCCTGTCCCCGTTCACGAATTCTCGGGGAAATCATCGATATTCGGTATCAAGATCGAAAGTCCTGCGACCGACTCGCTTCCGAGTCAAAGTTAACAGACTCGATCGCGAAAACCACATTTGCTCGGTGCGTCTTGTCGTTCGAACCGCAATGAAACGGTAAGGAAACATCGTAAATCAATTTTATCGAGCTCGTTAGAAAGCCAAGGCTTCAATCTTTAGACACAGCTCAGTCCCAGTCGCGAATCAAATTCTTCAAATTCTGTACAGACTTTTGAACTCGAAGAATTCTCAAAGTGTCACCGTTTTTGCATATCTTCTCGGTTTTTGGAGAAAAATAATTTCTGTGAGAAATCGCGTAGATACATCGAAAGCGTAGACTTTCCTCTTTAAAATGAGACTAGGTTCATCGTCCTGCGATTTGTTTTCAGGAAGATACGAGGGAAGCTAAGATCCAGTAACCCCACGCTGCTGTGGCGCATATTTCACTTGAATTGGCATAACTCGGTACGAAAGCATCGTAGATCAATATTTTCGGACTCATCGGAGAGCGAAGACTTCAATCTGTGAGTTTATATCAGTGCGAATAGCGAGAAAAATTTATTGAGACTAAAAATTTCCAATTGAATCCGAGAGTTGTCTGAAACCGATCCTTCTTACATTATCACTCCCATTTCCGTGTAAAAAAACTTCCACGAGAAAAGGAGTTGGGCGAGTGGAAAGCGGAGGGTTCGCTCTTGGAAAGGAGCCGGGGTAGAGCCTGATCGGACTTTTTTTCGTGAAGTTACGGCTGGTGTAACAGCGTGGACTTAACCTACCGAAGTTTGTTTAAAGTGTGCGGGAACACGTGTCCGAAAGTTATGGCAACGGGAGATCTCGGCAGGCGAAGTAAGGCAGCTCCGTGACGTCCGGGAAGATCGAGCGTGAATGAGGCGCTAACGACCAGTGATTACGGAGCGGTGGGACCGCGAGCGTGTGTGAGCGGAGTCGGTGCGAGAAGCGGATATCTACACGCGTAAAAGCGGTTACGGACGCGCGGCGCGGTTACCATCCCCTAACCCTTCACCCTCCGTGGCACCGAATAATCGGACGTGTAGGTGAGGATGTCCATCAATCCCGGAGTGTGGGACCTCCCGCGACGTTTCTCATCTTCTCGCCGAGCGACGCCGGCCGTCTACTCCGACGTCGCCGTCGCCGTCGTCCGCCGACGTCTACCGGCCACGCTTCGGCCCCCGGTGCAAGATTGATGCACCGGCGTGACGCCGTTTTTCGACGATTTCATGCCACCTTCAGACTCTTCCCTCTCTCCTCCATCTCTCTCTCTCTCTCCTCTCCACCGCTTCGTCAGCTCGGAGAGTTAATACGCTGCGTCCTCGGTCGGGCGTTGATGAACGACTTTGTTGGTAAAGGAGAATCTGTTGGGGGGATCCAGTTGTTACGTCCGGGACTCTCTCATGCTACGGTCAAGGAGATCCACTCGGAGTATTGGCTCAGAAACTCTGCCCCCGGGGCCACTGCTCTGGCTCCGGGGAGACCCGGAGCTGCGAAGCCACGCCCCAAGAACACTCTACAAGAGAACACTCGCGAAGAGATGAGGAGATTTGAGTATCTAAGTTTCATTAACGCGATAGCTCTACCCACATTGGAACCGACCACGCCCACTTAGACCAATTACACGCACACTTACACAACAACGGAGTAGAACAATTATGTAACGAAAAGCCGTATTTATAATGCACGTATAACCAATCGTTGGTGATGGTAATTTTACAATTCTCCTGTTATTTTCGATCCTGTATTTTTACAAATTTAGCTATATATAGGGTTGTCTATCAACACGCATACATACATACATCATCCGTACTTCAACCCCATAGTTAATGTCACTAAACGGAATCTAGGGTTTCTCCAACAGCGTCCATCTCAACTCAATGGCCCTGTGAGCTACCCGGAGCAAAGTGCTCCAGGCTCCCAGACTCCGCCCCCGTTCCGCCCAGGAAAATTCCAAAAAAAATCGTATACCGTAACCGTTACGCAACCTGACGCATGTAAAGTGCAAGATCAACGATCTAGGATCGAAATCCGTTCAGGTGAAGAGCAGAAAGGTGGTGTATCTCCGCGCGATAAAAGTGGAATTACACCATCCGATAAACTCGGCGAGAGCCGAGAGAGTATGGACGGGCCCCGTTCCCTCGCGGGAAGCATAATGCCCCGAAGTAGACAATGGACACTTATGGGGCCCGAGAGGGCCCGATAACTTTATACGTGGCGGCGATCCGGGGCTGTTCTCGCGCGAAGGGCTGGGGGTGGGGAAGAGAGAGAGAGTACCGGTAGGCGTGGAGGATCACGATCCACCCATAGAAAATCGCGGCACGTATGCGCGCGGGCCGGTAATCAAACCCATAAATCCGAGGCATAAGCAACCTCTGACACAGATTCTGCTCGGTTCTCTTTCTCTCTCTCTCTCTCTCTCTCTCTCTCTCTCTCTCGGCTCCTCTCCTTTTATCTCTTTGTCTCTCGGGTCTCTCGGTGGCGCGCGGGCCCGATCCCGCGAGCCGATAACTCGCTCGTTCGCACTCGATTTCCTTGTAATTATCGTTTCGTTGCTCTCCGGGCCCTTCTCTCAGCTCGTCCGAGTCCTTCCCTTTCCCGGCGAAAAGATCGCGAAATCTGTCTGAAACGATTTTTCGACTGGATCGAATAATTAAGAAGAGCGAGAGAGAAGGGATGCAGAGGAAGGGAGGGGGGGGAGAGAGGCTTGGAAATTGCGGGAGCACCTCGCTCCGCGTCCCGGGGCCCAAGGGCGAGAAATCGAAAAGGCCGTTGCGCATCGGAGCTGCTCGATCGAGCGAGGCATAGCATTAAACCGGGCCCCGGTCCGTCGGTTACGTTGCGTTTCTCGCCGGGGTGTTGCACATCGTTGCATCGGACCGTTCTCTCTCCCTCTCTCTCTCTCTCTTGCTCTCTCGCTCTCTCGGTGCACTGCGTGTGCCTCCGCGCGCTGGGCGTGGTGATGCACGACTGCCTATCGAGCTGCTCTATCGCTAATAAATCTGCGCCGCAACTAGAGTCCGCCTCGAGTTATATACCGGCGAACGGATAACGACGCGTCCACGTTCCGTCGAAAAAGTTGCCCGCGCGGAACGACCGAAAAATAACAGAAAAGAACAACAGCCCCCGCTCGCTCTTCGTGGACCAGTTACCTGCCCGGACGACGCGACGGCTACACGCTCTACCCGGCAGCAGCCTTTTGCTACCTCGAGCACGATTTTTCCACTTAGCCGTCACCCTGTTGCCAGGGAAATTCTGTTCGCCGGGTTAGAAACCTGTTTGGTGGTCTTCGAAGACTCTACCATGTTGTCACCCATGATAACAGTCGATTTTGAAGTGGTAGACTTAGGGTATGCACCTAGAATATCAAGTCTGTCCACGCTGATCATTGAGTGTCCTCTAATTGTCCTTAAACCAAGTAAAACATACTAACATCGTGTTTTGACAGCTCCAAAAGCTAGCGATGACGCTCTCTACAGAATCATAAAAATACATCGCTGAAACTCAACGGATCCTAAAAATAATCACTTCATCCCTTCCTACAGCACCGACCCTTTATATTTGGCTATCTTTTCCGCACCGATTGCAAGGATCCATCAAGATAATGACGGATTACCAACATCATTAGCCCGGAAAATTCCCCATCGATTCGAATCCTCGAGCAGCGCCGGATGGCGCCATCTGTCAGCTTCCGCGCGAACTTAATCGCGGGGTTCCCCTCAGGAACATCCTCGGCGCGTCCTAGTCGATATGCCGTCTAATAAATAAAAGAGCCCCAAATCCGGGACAAGTGGGATTTCAGGGAAATCCTTTGGACGTGGCTAGACAATCACGGAGCAGAAATAAAACGTTCTGTCCGATTCGATTTCGAGATGTCTTCGAGAGCGTATCGACGCGACAGGGAGAGAGACCCGACGGACTCGTCCATCGATTCTCAGAGAGTTAAAAAGCCGGCGGCGAACGGCGACTGGTGGATTTCTCATTGATTCCTGGCAGACCTCGGGCCAGGGTAGCACAACGAGCTAGGAAGTGGCTGGAACCGTTCGCCAGGACATCAATACTTCGACTACGGTGCATTATTCGCCGATAATGTCCGCAGAGCCGAACCCAGAGCGTATTATCGTCCGGCGGACGGTTTGGCACCGACGCCGCGGCACGTTCCCTTACGAATTAATAGAGCCGCCAGGTTTTACGAATCACCTGGACCACCACCAAATTTTCGGGGGTGGTAGTCCACACTGTGTTCCATCTTTGACATCAAACATTCGTTACAGTAAAATCATTTTCCCTCCGACCGACTCATCTACAAAGTTCGATCGCGAACACTACATCTCGGTCCTGAGCGCAGCTATGCATTCAAAGTGCAATAAAACGGCAAGAAAAAATCGTACGATAATATTTCTGGACTCGTTTGAAAGCTGCGAAATCACTCTACAAATCGGCCCAGGTTTAGTTTCAGAAAAAAAATTTTTCATCTCTCCGGAAACACTTGAATCCAAAACATTGTCCAAAAACTACCCTTCTCACTGTACCGTCGGTCGAAGACCCAAAAAATTTTTTTTAATAAAAGTTAACTAGGCTGTTTGAAAGCGCAGAGTTTGCCCTTTGAAATGCGCGTGGACACATCTTTGTCGGATGTTTTTTCACAAAGTTATAGTTGTACGAATAACGATAATTAGTTGTAGCGTGGACGATTAGTTTCGTGTTGATCGGAGATTGATTTTGTGATATAGTGGATGCACTGGAGGAGGTTTCGGTGAAGCGGGACACCCAGTATGTGGGGGAAAAGCGTATTTTTCGGCGAGATGTCGCCGAAGTGTCTCGATCGGGGGCCGCTTTTGCGCCGAGGGCCGTTTATCGCGGCAATTTGCGGGACAGTTCGCAAGGAACTCGGGGCGATTGTCCCGCGGGCATTAATTGGCTACATTATACACCGCGGCCGGGCGCGGAACGGCCCGGGAAATCGAGCGTGACGATCAACCGGGACGATCTGCATCGCGGCGCACAACCCCGGAGATATGAGCAGCAGGAAAATAATTTCGCGAGATACCCGGCCGCGGCGTATCGTAAAGTTACGCTGGAGGGGGGTTGGCGGGCTTCGTAGAGCAAATCCCCGCGTAGATCGTTCTCGGTCCCGTTTCCGTTCGGTGTATCTCGACGCAGCCGTTCCGAAATCTTGACGATTACCGCGGAAATTCGCGTTAATTGCTGCCTTTAGCCGGTTAATTAGCGGCCGCTCGCTCGCCTAATCGTCCTTCGCCAGCACGGCCGCTGTGTTTGCCTCCCTCGCGGCTAAACAAACCCGCTGCGATCGAACTAGATCAATTTGACAACGCTGACGGACCCTGAAAAATTTGAAATTTTTTGTGCAAGCCATTTATAACGTTGTTATTAAAAAAATAATGGAATTGAATTTACACTTATCGAAAAGATTAGAAAGGTGTATGGACAGTATAAATTTTCAAAATCATTTTCTATAGGGATTGTGTACTTAACCTTCATACGCTCCTCAGAAATGTTTAATCACCTGTAGTGACGTTATACTATTCGTAAAACTCAGTTTCTTTAATAGTTTCTTTTCTTGCATTATTATTTTATTGTAAATCGTATGTATATCTTCTGAAATCATACCGTAATGTCTGACGAATCCATAAAGAAGCTGAGCAAAGAAATTACTGCACCGTTGAGTATGTTGTAGCATTACCAAAACGATTGCTGTTCGATACTGCAACAGAAAAAGTGTTCTCTTCTTCAAAAAGAAGAAAGTAAAATAAATGTCTTCTGTTTCACAAGAGTTTAGCTGAATATATTTACCTACTGCTTAATTTTATAAATCTATATTGTGCTATGGATAATTATTAATTCAAATATACTGTTGGATTTCAGACGAATAAAAATTCTATGATACTTTCTCACCCATTTTTGCTTCACACTTTCAGCTAACAAACTTTGCTTCGTTTGTCACGTCACATTTTAGAGAAATACATCTCACAACACAGATAAAGAGGAACCAATCATTTTATAGTATGTAAAAATATTAAATGGGTGGTTTTTCACCCTGAGGAACGTATGAGGGTAAATTGTCAATTGAGATTATTAATCCTACAATCGAGTATGCATATTATTGAGCATTGAATAAATTTCTTTATTAAACTTCTTTGTTAAAATATGTTCCAGTGTGCGCTGCCTTCGTAGGAGAAGTAACGGGAAGAGGGGGCGGTACGCAGGAGGACGGCACGGAGAAAAAATGAGGCAAAACTGTATCGGCAGATAATGAGGGGGTAGCCGTGTGCCGGTGATCGGGTCCATTCACCGGAGAAGAGGAATAACACGAAGCAACCGAGACGCCAACTATTATAGATGCAGCTCCACGATGCAACGTAAAAGGAGGTGAGCTTTACGTGGATTGCACAACGCAGCACCTCGATTCACCACGAATTTCAAACTACCCTAACATCTAGATTTTGCATGACCAAAAGCAACCCTCGTGCTGAATCGTCCGTAGAATAAAACAACAATAAAATCGATAACTTTTAAATGCGAAAGGGTCTCTCGGAAGATCTACCCAGCAGGAATGGAAAAAATCTCAACGATCGAAAGAATTTCCTAGGGTCGACTCTAATGGCCGCTGCTAAAATTGCAGCATTCTCCGCTGCTTCTCTCACGGAAAGAGATCGAACGAGAACAACGTAGAGAGAGAGAGAGAGAGAGGGAAGGGGAGAATCTCGGAGAGAGTGTCGTGGTTTCTCTATCTTCTGTGGGTATACTTGAACGAGCTCTCGCGCCGTAGCCAATAAATTTTTCGCGTTACCTGTACCAATAAAATGAGATAGCGGGAGTAGAGGAGGCATCGACGCGATCCTGAAACAACTATACTTATCGAGGATCGTGCCTCGCAGGGTCTGATGGAACCCCGCGTTTTCAGTCCCGCTTCTGTAATTACTATCCTCCTCGCGTATACAGGATCGTTGCCTCTTTACTCCGGTTCGTGCCAAAAACGAGAACTTTCCTCTGCCTCTCTCTCTCTCTCTCTCTCCTTCCATCACCTGTCCCGTGTTCCTTCAGCGATACACGACTCCGGTGTGTCAATACTGCTGATCAAATCATTCGTTGTCACTTGTAGTCTTCAGGCAGGCACGGTTTCTCATTATTTCTCCAGAAGAACCTGATTTAACCACATCATTATATTGTAGTTCAGAATAGTGTCTGCTATACTTCGTTTCGAATCATTTCAAATATTCTTTTCCCGGTGTAGAACCCTTTACCTCCCCTTCCACGACGCTGTTCCCGTGGTGGAAAATTTTCTGGGGAATATTTTAGATAAACAGATTTTTTGCTAAATTATTTTCTGCGGGGGTTGTATATTTAACTGTGAGTTTGTATTGAGTTTACAATTAAGTATGGAAATTATTGAGCATTGGATCAATTTTTTTAGGCAGAATTAGGAATATGAAACCTGTTTTAATCGTTACATTATATTGTAGTTCAGAAACGTGTCCTCTATATTTTGTTTCGAATCATTTGAAATATTCTTTTTCCCGGTGTAGAACCCTTGTCCTCGCTCTACCTCCCCTTCCCCAACACTGTTCCCGTGGTGGAAAATTTTCTGGGGCATATTTTAGATAGTCACATTTTTTGCAAAATTATTTTCTGCGGAGGTTGTATATTTAAATGTGAGTTTGTAATGAGTTTACAATTAAGTATGGAAATTCCTGAGCATTGAATCGATTTTTTTAGACCAAATTAGGAATATGAAACCTGTTTTAATCGTTTCATTATATTGTAGTTCAGAAAAGTGTCCTCTATATTTTGTTTCGAATGATTTGAAATATTCTTTTCCCGGTGGAGACTAGTGTCCCCACTCGATCTCCCCTTCCACGACGATGTTCCTGTGGTGGAAAATTTTCTAGGCATATTTTACATAGTCACATTTATGGCAAAATTATTTTCAGTAGGGGTTGTATATTTAACTGTGAGTTTGTGTTGAGCCTACAATTAACTATGGCAATTACTAAGCATTGAATCAATTTTTTTAGGCAAAATTAGAAATGTGAAACCTGTTTTAATCGCTTCATTATATTGTATGTCAGAAAAGTGCCTTCTATATTTTGTTTCGAATCATTTGAAATATTCTTTTTCCCGGTGTAGAACCCTTGTCCTCACTCTACCTCCCCTTCCCCAACGCTGTTCCGGTGGAAAATTTTCTGGGGCATATTTTGGATAAACAGATTTTTTGCTTAATTATTTTCTGCGGGGGTTGTATATTTAACTGTGAGTTGTATTGAGCCTACAATTAAGCATGGAAATTATTAAGCATTAAATCAATTTTTGTAGTCAAAATTAGAAATTTGAAATTTGTGTTTTCTGTGTAGACAATTTTAGAAGGTAGTACAGTTAGTATAAAAATAATATAGTTATGACTTCTGTCTTCTGGCGACTGAGAAAGAAGAATATTTCAAGGTAATGATTCCAAATGAAGTATATAGGGTAATGTTACGTAACTAATTCGGTTCTGGAAGAGGGGGTAAATGTATTCCCCCAAATTCGAGTATCGAATTGTCGCCTGATCTGGCGACTCTGTGTTTTCCTGCAGAAACGAAGTGAGAACGGTCTAGAAACTCGGACGAAGCAAATCGAAGGTAGCAGAGCCTCATCAACAATAACCGCTCAGCTCGGCAACGCTTCGCAACGCTTCGCACAAGAGCGGTTCGCTCGGCCCGTCGCGGATCGACCCGTCATACAGGCCGGGCGGTCGCGTGCAAAAAATACGTTAATTCCGCGGAACTTGCATGACCGTGCAAATAAATAAAACGGCGACACATGCACGGCAACGCACACAGGTAGAGCGCGGCTGTGCGCGGCTCGCGCGGCCGCCGGCGTATTTTATATTTTATCCGGTTCGAATGATTGATTGCGCTCCGGCCGGCGGGGTTCTGCCCGAAGACCCGATACCATCTCGCGGAATGCCCCGACTGTACTTGTCGTTTCACGCATTGTTTATTATTGTCCGATGGTTTTATCGCGATCGTCGTCGTCGTCGCCGTCGTCGTCGACGACCCAGCTAGAAACGACTCTGCGAAAACCCGCTTTTTCCCGTGAAACTACGCTCGGACCACTCGGTATCCGCTTCGAAACGCTTCGCAATCGACTGCGGATCACGCTGGACTGAATTGATCAACCACGATTAAGTAGGTTCTGTCGCGGAAATTATGACAATGGACGCAAAGAAGACTATTGAGACGCGAAAATGAACAATTGCCTCGCGCTTCTTTTTGCGGAAAACCATGTCGAACTTACGGTACTTCGAGTCGACTCGAGATCAATACAATTTTTTAAGAACATTGCGATCCTTGGAACCTCTATACAAAATTTTAGAATTGTTCAACGCTTAATCTACCGAGCGTTGAAAGTAGCCAGAATTAACAGAGCCGAACTCTTATTATACAGATAAAGTATTAATGATTTAAACACAATAAAGCAGTTTTCTTCTTTCTTGAAAATGATCCACATAAGGATCGAAACGTTGAAAGTTTAAATTAATTTGTATAATTGCTTTATCGTGTTTAATTGTTCGAACCGTTGCGCCGAAATCATTAATACTTTATCTGTTTTAACAATCTTACGATCGATAACATTAACAACATTCTCATTATACAGGTTGTCTCAAAATTCCTTCAACATCCGGAAATGGTTCCTGAGATCATTAGAAGCGACATTTTCCTTTGCAAAACTGATGTTCGCATCTTTGTTCACGAGTTATTAACGAACAACATATTTTAGTTAATAACTCCTTAACAAAGCCGCGGACGCCATTTTCGCAAAAGAAAGTGTCGCTTCGAATGATCTCAGGAACCTCCCATTTCCGGATGTTGAAGGAATTTCGAGACACCTTGTATAATATTCTTAATTTTCGATCATTAAGATTGTGAAGGTGCTTCCCTCGGAAATTATTTACCAAATTTATTTATATCCTTATATATTATTGGACAAATGTCAAAAAATTCAGACAGACACATTCTTATTACGTTTATATAATAATGTGATACAATTATTTCCAGCCCTCCGTGAACCTAGTATTAAAGATATTCATTTAATCATTTACCACGAGCGCATCTTCATCATGTCAATAATTGTGAAATAAAAATCTTACAGAGAGAGAGAGAGCCCCGACGCTGTTCCTCGCGAACAGTCTGAAGCTGCTTTCCATTTATTACAACGACGAGGACGCTTTTCCAAGGACGGTGTCCGCAGGATCCCAACGTCCGGTTCAAGGCCGCGTCGTCGGAGTAAGAAGATCGGTTCGGAATATTCGTGGGGGCAGCAGAAGACTCGGACACTTCGCCAGTCCGTGCACACAAGGTGATGGATGGCGGGCTAGGTATCGCGGTATCGCGGCTACCGCTTGCTTATTAAACTGTTCGGTATTTCTCGTGGACGGGCAACAACGAGGCCCTCTCTCGAGGAGAGCAACACGAGCGTAGCCACGCTGGAAGAAGATCGATGCTCGTCCCGAGCCGGGACCGAAACTTTTAATAAATGTCATCTGCTACCGAGGTAGCTCCGGCGACTCGTTATAAATTGCTACCGTGCAGCGAGAGTCGAGTTCCCCTCTCCCTCTCTCTCTCTTTCTCACTCTGTTCGGCTTTCTCTCGCTGTCCGAGACGCGTCCCAAAAATTATCTGATTCCCTGGAACCGAGGCCCATCCCCTTTCCCGTCCCAGCATTCCAGATCTCATTCATTTATTGGCCCGTGCGCGCGGGACACTCAATTATGCGAGCCGATCGCCGCGATTGCAAATGGCTGCGACTCTCCCCGAGACACTCGAGGACTTAGCATGCCGGGTCTGGGTCAGACTTGACCCGGCGCACGAGCACGGTATGGTAGTTTCAGTTTTTGAAAGAATTGTACAGATCCATCCGTGGTTCTCGTGATTAATTAATTGTTTACTAATTTTTTATAAGGCCCAGTTGGGATGTTTTTAATGTTCGTAGATCGTCAACTAATTCATTATTTGCGCGCCTGATAAATAGAAGAGTGTCTAGTACCAGTGGTAGAATAATTCTTTGGGAAATGTTTAAAATGTTGACGAGGATCGGATCGTTGGATGGTTGTCGGACACCCGGTACGAAACGGATGATTGCGCGTTGCCCGCGAACGCAACAGATCGCTACGTTATTATTTTCGCCAGTTATCGAATTAGATGTTGGCTTAACGGGTACGTACGGCCGGGTCGCCGTGTACCCGGCGCGCTCATAGGCGTACATACGCGGCTCTTTATCGCGCGATAGCGATCCGAAGGGGAGCGGAGGACTTCCTGCAGCTGGTCCATTCAATTTCCAACCGCAATTTTCCCCCGCGGACAGAAAAAAAAGACATCTATCCTGGGATCCGGTTTGGAAATCGTCCGGTCAAATTTTCTTCCGAACTTCCACCATATTTTCCTCGGTAAAATCGTCCTGTCCTCGTTCAGGGATTACAAGATCCTCTATGACTCGGATCGAGGATCCATTGATCCACTGCCGGAAGCAGCGAGAGAAATCTGTATGATCGCAGCTCGTGCTTCGCGAGCAAGATTTTCACGCGAACCGGCTCAATTTCCTGAGAGTTGTAAATTATGCCGATTCTAGATCATGCGTCGCGGTTGACGCCCATGGGCCCTTCTCTCTTATCCTCCGTCCCCTAACAGAGAATCGTTTCGCTCTCTCTCTCTCTCTCTCTCTCTCTCTCTCTCTCTCTCTCTCTCTCTCTCCCTCTTGAAAGGCTTCGGATTCCCGTCGAACCATCTCCCCGAGATTACCGCTCACTCGTTACTACCTACAACGTACTTACGTTACTTTTAGAACTGCTTATTACTGTGATTACCGGCGCATAATGCGACGACCGAGCGTTCTACAATTTATTATTGAATTGCTATAATACGGGCCGACGTGCCCGTGCAGGCCGTGCCAACGCGGATTCCTGCGACCACGAAAAGAAAGGGAGACCTCACTTCCTCCTCGAAAACACATCCCACACGTTTTTATCCGGGGAAAACGGTTCTCGAATTGCCAGACAATTTTTTCTGTCGTCAGGTACGTGGTCGGACACCTTTCGATGATGATTTCGACGGCACTGCAAGGTTGTTTTGTAAAATATAGACATGTATCGACAGTTGCGAAGAATAAAGAATATTTGTTACAAAAATTTATGCGTTCTTTTTACCCACCCTGTACACGACTACTTCATGCTCTATTGACTTGTGGTTCAGTTGTACTGCTGAATTTTCGGCCTTCTGACTTGTCGTTGACTTGTACTACTGAATTTTCGAAAATTTTCGGCCGTCTGATTTATGGTTGACTTGTACTACTTGTCAATTTGCGAAAAATTTCGAAAATTTTCGGAAACTGGTAAGTAGTATAATCAACCATAAGTCAGACGCTCGAAAATTTTCGACCGTCTGATTTATGGTTGACTTGTACTACTCCTCAATTTGCGAAAAATTTCGAAAATTTTCGGAAACTGGTAAGTAGTATAATCAACCATAAGTCAGACGCTCGAAAATTTTCGGCCGTCTGATTTATGGTTGACTTGTACTACTTGTCAATTTGCGAAAAATTTCGAAAATTTTCGGAAACTGGTAAGTAGTATAATCAACCATAAGTCAGACGCTCGAAAATTTTCGGCCGTCTGATTTATGGTTGACTTGTACTACTTGTCAATTTGCGAGAATTTTCGAAAATTTTCGAAAACTGGCAAGTAGTATAATCAACCATAAGTCAGACGCTCGAAAATTTTCGGCCGTCTGATTTATGGTTGACTTGTACTACTTGTCAATTTGCGAGAATTTTCGAAAATTTTCGAAAACTGGCAAGTAGTATAATCAACCATAAGTCAGACGCTCGAAAATTTTCGGCCGTCGGATTTATGGTTGACTTGTACTACTTGTCAATTTGCGAGAATTTTCGAAAATTTTCGGAAACTGGAAAGTAGTACAAGTCAACGAAAAGTCAGACGGCCGAAAATTTTTGTTTTCTGAAGTTACTCTGTTTTCCGAATTCCGCTATAGTAGTGTAACTTAACAACTAGTCGGACAATCGGGAGAAATTGATGGTTCAATAAATACATACGCAGATAGGATTTTTAATTACATTGTCTTTATTTGTTCATTGTAGATTTATACATGAAATATTGATACATTTAACAAGAATGTAGGTAATCAAAATGGGGCCTGCATACCTGTGTAAACTCTAGACTGTTGAGACCAGGTGGGTTTTGAAAGAATGTCACATGGATGAGGATGAAGAAGGGAAGAAAGAAGGATTAATATAATTGAACTTGAATTGCAAGAAAAAACAATATATTAAAGGAAAAATGAATCGAGGTACAGAAGTGTCGGATAAATAATAATACAAATTGAGCGAATATCGTTCGGCGTGTGATTGCGAAGTCTGCGCTGATGCGAAATGTAAAGACGAGGAAATTGATCAATCGATCGAAATCCGCATATCAAAGACTTAACCCTTAGCACTCGAGTGGTGACTCAAAATCACCACTAAAAGTTGTTACATCATTATTCAAAATATTGTTTACATTATTAAATACTTTGGTATCTAATGAATTACTAAACATTTAAGTATTGTATGAAATACTATATCAATTTCATCTCCATCAAATGGAAAAATCATATAGGAGAAGAGTAATAATATGGAGGAAGAAATGTTTAATTTTCGAGTTAAAATAGCTCCGAGTGCAAAGGGTTACTATGAGCATCCTGTGAATGGCTAAAATGATTCTGCGACGCAATATAAGTTATTAGTCGATGGACACAAACGCGACTCTATTTAAACTTGGACGGGTCATTGGTTTCCGAAGGAATAAGGAGTGGGAACTGTTGGATATTAAACAATATCCGTTTGCAAGGCTGGAACTTATCAGGCCCATAGCGCCCCTAATACCCCAGGCATTTATTTCTTCGGAGCTGAGACACTGCTGATAATAAGTAGAGGGTCTTGCGTCTCCATTAGCATTTTTCCGCGTTGCCATCGTCTAAATCGCACTTAACGTGGCAGCTTGTATCTCGTTGGTCTGTTAGGGGTCACCGCATATGGTGTTGGCCATTACCGTGGCTGCGCAGCTGTGGCCACGGGTGTCTTCTCTCTTTCCTATCGGTAGAAAAATCCTGCTATATAACTAGCAGATCGTTCGGTCCGCCAGGATTTTTCCTTTTCCGGCGACGTGAAACGCGGAAGAGGATGGCCCAAGGCGCAACGTGCCGACGCACACACTTAGCCGCCGATGGGGCTCTCTCGCATCATCGATATACCCTGCGAAACAAGACGAAATCACCGGTCTCGGCCTTCTATCCCACCATTTTGAGCGCTCCTCTCATTGTTGCGTTCATGCGTGATTGGCCTGCCTCGCCAAACAGGCCATTCGCGTCCAACAACCCGTTTTAACATCGTTTACCCGTCTGTCCATGGTTTCTGGACCTGGTGCTAGAAAAATTAACACTTTCGGAAGCGTACTGTCCAATTCCATCCTTCCCGTTCGCTTCTTTTTCTTTTGCCGCCTTTTTTCAAAACTGGTTTTAGATCTCCACGCCATCTGACGGACAAGGTGTGAACTTAAACGTCGGAAATGGTAAAAAAGTTTCTGCGAAATCTAGTAGTTACCTTACCATCGAATGGTATCAATGAACAATCTTGCCTCGTTGCAGAAAATGGTCGACAGATGTCACTGTTGAATATCAACAATATGGTTGCGATGTAGACAGGTCTGACAGGTAAATTCTAAAAGAATTGTAGGACTGAAGAATGCGTTTTCAGAAAGTAGCAACGTGAGAAACAGGTAATTCCATCAGCTTATCTCCGACAATCGTGAATTGTTGTTTTCGTGGGTGAGTATGACCTAACCTAACGAACAGAAATAAACATGCATCCTCTTTCAGGTGTATGTGATTCCTTGATATAGAAATATTTTCCAAGATGCAGCGGACAAACTTACCATATGCGACCATGCAACTGGACTCGTCCATAGCAATTAAGATCAGCATGGGTGGGTCAATGTTCCAAGAGAGAACGTTAATGGGTAGATCTGATGTCTGGCACAGCGTTAGAATCCTTAAGGGTACGCAGTACGACAAGGAGACTGTGCTGAAAGCAATTTTGAACGCTATAGAGCCAGCAGAGTTGGTCCCTGTTAAGTACCAGGCAGTCGGGGAGGACACGTACTTCTTGGCTAGAAACTGTGCGCACGCCCTGGACAAACTATGCAAGACCAACTTGATAATCAAGAACCCTGAAGGGGATCCCTTGATCCTGATAGTCACTTTGGGGTTCGCGTCTATCCACGAGCTGAAAATCAATCTGCAGCCCTTACTGCTGGCTGCTCTGGCCAAGAAATACGATCCTACTAGAAAGAGTCTAGACTTAGAGCAGTTCCACAAGGATCCTGATCTGTCGAAGGCAATCTACTGTCCCCTGACCCAGCAGAGGACCTTCACCCACGTGATGAAACTGACAAAAACTGCGATCGCGACCGTGGAGCGGCTGAACCTACAAAAGAACGAACTGTTTAATATAATTCCAATGGAAGCCTCTGGCCTGACCTCCATAAAGAATCTGGACCTGAGACACAACAATCTATATAGCATGGAGGTCCTGTCTCCCTTGAAAAATATGCCCATAGTCAGGCTATGGCTCGATGGGAATCCTCTATGTGAGAACTACTCAAAGCCCAAGCAATACATTGAGTCTGCCAAGAAGTATTGCCCTAATTTGATCCAATTAGACGGCGTTTATATAAGTACAACTAACATGCCGCATATTTACAATAGCTATGTGAAAAACGAGGATAGAAAAGAGCTGGTCGCTAAGTTTATTAATCATTTCTTCAATCTGTACGACCAGTGCGATCGAATGGTTCTCAGAGGTCTTTATCATAAGAACGCGTTCTACTCGATGAGCTCTGGTATCGCCGGAGCTGTGGCTCATAAGAGGAACCTAACGCAGTTCACTGCATGTAGAAATTTGACGAAGGCTGGAGACCTTAATAAAAAGAGACAACACCTGTACTATGGTCAGGATAATATTTTAGGTGGCCTGAAGAGGTTGCCCAGGTGCTATCACGATAGAAGTTCGTTTACTTGCGATCTGTTCTACGACGACGGCATATGCTTCTCCGTTTCGGTCAGCGGTTTATTTAAGACAATGAACAACAAATCGCAGGTACTCTCGTTCAACAGGACCTTCGTCCTGCTGGCCGGCGAAGACAATGAATATAATATTCTGAACGATCAGTATTATATCGAGCTGCCTGCTCAGGAAATCCCTGCAGCCAGCATCGAGACCAAAATATCGTACGACGAATTTATACCGACGTGCTTTAGCAGCTCTGAGAAGGCGGAACTGTTTAACAAATTCTCCGAGACTACGATGTTGAACGAAGAATGGTGCAGGACCTATATGGAGGAGGCCAAGTGGGACCTGAAGAAGGCCATCGGAAATTTCTTAAAGGACTACAAGAGCTCTGCCATTCCTGGCGAAGCGTTTATGAGATAGTAATTATGGTTCCTTGCAAGGGAGTGAATCACAACAGATCGCTGTAACTATAGAGCTTTTTTTATTTTTGTTTAAGGGCGGAGGGGAAATGCTTACAGATAGGGGAGGGTAGTGTGGAGCCCGGCTCCCCCCTAAGATTGAATTTGGGGGATTATATGACCTTATGTATCCATCATACCTACTAAAACCCCACCGCCCAGGACTTTTAGGACCTGATAGGACCTTTTCGTTCTTTCTCTCAGCTGAAGCCAAAACAACTCTGCTGACCCGATTTCCGCATTCAGCGGAGTGTAACTACAGAGCTGATACCTTGACTCTTGTACATAACTGTATTTCCGATGTTTGTAATAAACTATTTTAAATAAATATCCACAAGCGAAATAAATTGTAGATCGATAATGTAGATGTCCGAGGATAAGATAGATGTCGCAACGTAACGATTCCACCATTCGCGTGCGGTGCATTTGTGGTTACGTTTTTGTAAACATTGGAGATGATGTTCACACGGACGAATTTGATTTTGGAAACGTTGTACAAAAGGCCTGCTGTAATATGTCGCACTTGTTCGTCGGTTGCCAAAGAGAAAGGTGATTTAAGACAACTGTCTTATCCTGCTTTACTAGAACATTTTATTCTGTCCGCAGGTTATGTTCTTCCATCGTCTATTATAACGTTTGTCATTAAAAAAAGTACTTATTTTTTCACAGAGAAGCGGGAACCTGAGAAATACTTTTTCAGCTATCACGTTCAGGACATACTGAAGACACTAACACGCGCCGAGACTGAAAAAGTGTTTCGATCGCGTAAGGATGGAACGCCTGTGAAAAGTCCAATTTTCAAGTTCCTGACCACGGAAAAATTAAAAGAAATGCAGAAGAAAGCTGAAAAAAAGATGATCATGCGATTGCAGATGCCACCTGTGGTGAAGATGGCCGATGACACTGTCAAAGTTCTGTCGAAGGACCCTGAGTTGGAGGGCTTGACCACAGTGAAGCATGTGTTCACCGATATCAGTTTCGGAATTACCAACAAGGAACGACTAATAGTTGTCAGGGAACCTGACGGTATGTTACGACACGCATTTACGAATGAAAGAAGTAGGATGAACCAGGTGTATTTCCCAACGCCTGGCAAGGAGTTGGACACACCGAGGATGTTCTTCGACCCGCATTTAGCAGTAAGCGTACAACTATATAGTGTGTACTACTAAAATAGGATAATACTGTAATCTAACGATTTGTTTGCTTGCAGAATTTACTGGAGAGAGAGGAGTACGAATTCATTTTGGACCGTGCCTGCATACAATTCGAGCCAAACGATCCAGAATATCATAGAATCACGAAAGTAGTTTACGAAGATGTCAATTTGAAGAAGAAATTCGAACCCTTGCGATCCACCAGGCATTTTGGTCCCTTAGTGTTCCATCTAGCTTGGGAGAAGAAGATTGACAACTTGTTGGTCGATGTAATTCACGGCGAGAGGCTAGATGAAGCTGCAGCTCTGATAAAGCTCTATCATATCTTCTATCCACAAGCTGGGTCAGCCTCGTCCGCTCCATACGAGGACGAAATAACGACAATAAGAAACTACGCTAAACTAGATTCCCAGAATAGGAAAGACATCGATCACGCGCTGCTGGTTTACGAGAAGCTGCAGGCGCAGAAACAGGAAATTGAAGCTAGTATATTGAAAGCGCACGGGAAAACAGGCGTCGAAGTAGATAGCCCGGACATACCGCCGCAAAGTTAATGAACAAAGTCTGATACACCTACACACGCTCGAAAATAAATATGGTTAATTCTGTAACAATTACTCTGTCGTATTTTTCAATTTTATAATAATGTTTATACACTGATGTTAGCTCGAAGAATCCTCTAAGATCGAGCCCACGTTTCCATAATAAGGATTAATATAAATATAAGTTGCGTATTTAGAAATAAATTTGTGATCCATGTTCAGAGAACAGAGAAGGAGCTGGTTCGGTGATTATTTAATCGATTATTTTATTACGTGATAGTACTTACAAACATTTACAAATGTAACAAGTCAATTCGATTTGGCGTACAGGATCGTCGGAAAACATTAGATATCGATAATATCGGCTAATGTTACGGATCAAATTAAATTGATACTCGGGTCGTCCCGCTTTGCGTCGGTTTTTCTCGCGTGAGAAAACTTGTTACTCGGTTGGGCGGGCGAGTGAGTAGTAGTGGGGAGGTGTGGAAGGGCCAGGGGCGTGGCGATGTCTAGGGAGGCAGGGCTGGAGGCGGACTTATCTCAAACTGGAGCAACGCAGTCCCTCGAAGTGTATAAATAATACGTTCACCAACGAAAATATGAGAATGGATTAATCGGCAACGAGAGATGGAGAACAATGAACAAGATCGACGAAGAATAAAAAGAACGATAGAAAGGGGATGCATCGGTAGAAAGTCGCTTTGTACAAATGCAATGAAAGCTGAAGATTGTGTGTGTGTGCGAGAGTATGTGTATCTCTGTGTGTGTTTGTATGTGTATCTGTTTGTGTATATGTAAAGTACCTACTATTCGTGAATGGAGCAATATACAGGTCCGATCGTTGTCTCGATCGGAACAATAATGTGCTTTCGTTTGTCGGAGAATGAATGGGGTGGGGGTAAAGGAGGCGGGGCAGAGATCGTCTATCGCGTCTTGTCTCGTTTCTTTTTTTTTTCTTAAACACACACTCGCTGGAACAGAATGAAACTGCGATCGATGATCCTCGTTATTATCCATATTCTTACGCGTTATTTATTACTCTTATCGTTAAATATTTAATTATTACTTCCATATAGATGTGTTTTCCTGGCTGTTTACGTAGAAAATAAATGAGAGCACGATCACTCGCAAGTGTAGCAAGACGAAACCTGACTAATCCACTATGTTTAAAGTGCCGGAAATACGGCGATCAAAGAAGGCGCAGAGGGAGTGGGGGGCTCGTGAGTTTTTTGGCGAAATGGCGCGCGATTGGAAATAACGTAACCGGTAAACGAACGGGTGGAGGCAAGCACTGATTCGAATCTATAGGCTATTAGGCCTCTCGAAGCAAAAGTATGCGTGTATCGATTATATAGGTATATCTCGGATGTCTGTCGAGCGTCGGGAACGCACCCTTCTTCTCCAATTTCTTCTTTTCTTCTTCGTACCCCACTTATTTTATATTTCGTCGTGGCTGCGACGCCATCCCGAGCGACGAGAAAAATTCACTAAAAACAAAACCGCCGGTCTATGTTCAATCAAACTTAACAATTTTGTAAAGAACAACTACTATCAATAAAATATTAACAAATCATTTCTACACTTTCCAACGATCCACGAAAAATTAATCGTCCACCTAGTAAATTATAAATCAACGATAAAATAGAACAGAGTTTTTTCGAGGAGTTTTCTATGTCGCTCGGGGCGGGTCCACAGTCTCCGCCCACATTCTCACCGGGCGAGGTGACGTCACTGACGAAACAGGGTCGAAGGGTGAACTATCGACGAACTGATGCGATCCAAGCGAATCAATTAATCGGCTAAGTGTAATTAGGAATGAATCTTGTGTTAGCGTGAAAGCGGCGGGCCGTGCGTCGACTCGCCTCCGCCCATCAACACCGGTGACCATGGAAACGGTATGACACGCCCACACGAAGCATCCTACGAAGCGAGTCGCGACGCTCGCCGCGTTCCGATCGGTAAATATTGAGCAATGTTCCTTTCAATCTTTGCCTCTGTCCGTCGAATTAATTCATCGATCCTCGGAATTCCCATCTTCGAATCCTCCTTGACCACGCCCCCTCGCATTTCCCTTTCGACTCGCACGTGTTCCCTCCACTTTCGCGTCACATTCTCGCAATCGACCGTATCGATTGCCTCAACGGAGAAACCTCAAAATCGAAATCGATATCGTCGTCGACCCGAGGCTCGCACAGAACAGAATGAAAGTCAGAGCTATCGAACAAATACACCTCGGTTAATTGAAAAAGTGATTACGGAAATGCTTGCGAACGCCGCAAGTAGAATAGTCCGCCAATGGCCAGACAGTTGCACCGAAACGAACTGACGGTGATAAAAAACAGTTTCTATAATATTACAATTAAAATACGGAAATTAATGTTACCCGACAGCAACATTAATTGACCATTCTCCTTGCTTCACGATTTTCACCCAGTCCTGCGTACTTTACATGATTCGATGTGTCTCAATAATCCCGAACGCGCGTTCGGTCGTTCTACCCTATCTTAAATACTCGTTTAAATATAAATTCTCTCCTCGCTCCCGTCGTATATGTATTGTAGGATATAGCGAACACCGTGTGCGACGATCGATCGACCGAGAAATGCGAGGATAGCTTCAGTCAAGGTGCTGCGTCCGTGTTTTCTTCGTTCGTTTTTTCATTTTTTGGCACAGTCGTTGCGAAAGGAGTTTTCAAGAGCCTCGTGGACACCGGAAATACTTTTTTTTTTGCCTTCGTCTCTCATCTGGAACTCTCGCGATCGATCTCGACCGAGGAATCAACGCTCCGATTACACGCGTCTCCGGACACATCCCGTTTTTTGTTACCTTTTTTTTCTTTGTTACGATTATTAATACTATTACCGTTTAATTATGATATTCGATATTATAAATTACGCGTGACTCGCTCTAAACATTCTCTCTACGCAGTACTCCCTACTTTCCCGCCGATCGGACCGTTCCGATGTACCCGATGTGTGTATGTGCTCGCCCCATGTTTCGTTTCGATCGCACTGACGGAACGGTTCTCGCAGACCGTCTACCGTTGACAGAGACTTGACCCGTCGAAATTTCGATTCTCCTAATACTGAAAAGCGTCCTGCGTGGTCGTACGTAGAATGGTGCTCGACCGCGATCGAGCTTCGCCAAGCGACATCGACCCCCTCCGGACGGCAACCGGCCGGGCAGCGGTGTAAAACGTTGACTCCAGCGAACGGCAACCGACCGGACAGCGGTGTGACGGACATCTAAGCAGACGTCGAGGTTAATGCGACGCCTATGGCCCTTGCGTTGGACGCCGCTAGAAGGGGTTAACTCGCGAGCACGGCCTCGGCGGTGATCTTGATCAAGGAGGACCGACCTTTCGGTCACAGAATGTCGGTCTCGTAGATTTTGCTGGTGGTCGTGGTGGTTGTGTTCAGTGCGATGGTCGGTACGGCGTTGCCGGTGGTCGCCGATTGGTCGTTAATTTCGCTGCAGACGGTGACGTTGCTGGTGCCGTTTCCTGTCACGGAAGCGACCGAGTTGCCGATTGTCTTCACCGGTTCCTGTTCCCCGTTGTTCTCCTCCGGTCGCGCGGGTTGTTGCCCGTCCACAGAGGACTCCTGGGAAATTAACGGTTTACCGGTCAGGCTGGTCAAGGATCCAGAACTGGTGGTGCTCAGGCCGAGGCCCATCTTGGCTAACAGGTTGCTCTCGGAGCCAGTCTTCTTCAGGAGATCCGGCGGAGCTGGTGGCACCGTTGTCAAGCCGGCGGTGTTCCTCTGCAGCTGCTGCAGCCGAGCATACTGCTCCTGCAACGCTTTCTGCTTGCGCAGTAGCTCCTGATGGCGTTGCTCCAGCTGCTCCTGTCTGCCCTTGCGGCTCTGCATACCTTCCTGCGAGTTCACGCTCTCGCAAGAGCTTGAGTTACTGGCGGACAACACCGCGGACGACTGGGAGGAGGAGGAGTTGTGGAGGACTGGCTCCAGAGCCGCTACGTTATTAGTCGCCTCGGCGGGCAGCGCCATTGGAGGCTTGCCTCCCTCCTTGGGAAGAGTGCCGCGAGCTGGCGGCCTGCGCAGTGTGGAGTTGCCGGACTGCATATTGCAAGCGTGGTTCCTGGGCGGCAGTTGGGGACTGGTGGGGCTGGCCAATGGGGATCTGGAGCTGGTTCTAGGCGGCGGAGGGGGTGGCACCCGTCTCGCAGTGGCCATCTGCAACAGCTCTGCATTCCTCTCAGGAACGGGCGGTTTCTGACCCGGCACAAAGCCTTGCGGCAACACTGGCAGGCTCGGCTGATCTTGCAGGGATACCTGCAGTCTCGCGATGGGCGGCGAGGTGTCCGTGTCCGAGCTCGATGGGTAGGAATGCAATCTCCTCAGAGTACCGCCGGAGTTCTGAGCTCCGGCTCCGCTCGCTACCGGTCCGCTAACGGCCAGGACTCCGCTGGATGAGTCCACGCTGCCCTTCCTGCCTATGTCCGAGATGCACGGCGCTCGTCCAGGTGTTCCAGAGCCCGGTGGTATAGTCGCCTCTCTGCTTCCTGATCTGCCCATGTCCGACAGGATCGACGAAGAGCCAGACACGTGGCCCAACTGCGAGCTCGGCCTCGAGAAGGTCTGCAACTCGTCTAACAAAGCGTCGAGTGCGTTCTCCGGACGCTGCTGATGGGCGGCGGGTGGCTCGTGAGGGTGGGACCCTCCCCCGATGATGCTCGCTGACCCCACGACAGTGCGTTCCGCTGGCACAGGGGCAGGTGCCTGTTTCGAACAGGTTCGGCAGGTTACGGCAGGGTCCAGTGTATGGATGGGCGTGGTTTACCGGGCAGCAGCGGTGGGACAAGTGTCACGCTGGGTTGCCATTTTTGCGACTGGTGGCAGCACGGTGCTGTTGCGGTAGGTGCTCGATTAATTTGTGAGAATAGGGGATGTGGGGAAGGTGCATGAGTTTTATTGTACAATTGGAGGGATGCAAGAGTCGATCTAGTGGCGATCCAGCGTCGATCGTTGTCCACCGTTGCCGCCCGTGCGTGCGAGCATGGCGTCGATGAATCTCTGAGGCCTCGTCAGAAGGTTTGTGCATGATTGTGGCTTCTGACGAGGTGCTCTCCTTTTAAAAGCAGTGCGCCAAGACGTTGTCGAACGTTCGTCGCCCGTCCTGGAACTTTAAGCACGCCCGTGGGCGTGCCACGAATAGAGGCGTGGCGCGCACAGGGGCGTAGTTTTCTTGACCAGCAGATTCGACGAACGGCCGGCAAGCCTCGAACGGGTGACTTATCATCTACGTCATGCTGATAATAGTAGAATGTGCGCGAATGTGTTCCATGCAAGATGCCGGTGAGACAATAATAATGGTGAGCGGGGCTAGAGCGTGAGGGTGAGAAAAACAAAAAACGAGAAGAAAGGCGAAGAAACAATTACAAAAAAAACAACAACAAAAATCATGAAACAAATAAAATTGAAAAAGAGAATGATGTTGAATGTGCAAGGTGTCCTAAGAGGAAACTCTGGTCAACCACACTCGACACACCCATTTTGTGAGAGAGGAAGATGATGTCGTCTGTACACAGTATATATATATATATATAGCACGATTATTATCTGGTTTTTCTGTACAACAAAGTGCGACAAGTGAAGACAATCGAAGTACGAGTAACATGAAACGGATATCCGACAGTGCTTACGTCTTCGCTGGCTCGTTGCTTTCCTCCCGGGACACCCGGTACATACTATATAATCCGAAACGCGTGTATCGAGGCGACACGATCGATAATAAAATGGTCTGCGAGATCAACATGAGATAGATATACAATATATATAGAGAGAGAGAGTTAAATGAAACGAGATTTAATTTAAAAAAAAAAACAAACAAAAAGAAAAACAAAAAAGATACGTATGCATTATTTCCGTTAGATAGTTACCTGCGGTCGGGTGTTATGCGTTTTGTGCGTGCGTTGTGCGTGTTACAAGTCAGTACTCGTTTGGGGCTCTTTTACGTTTGGCATCGATTGCTGTCCGGTATTAGTCAACTTAAAAAAAGAAACAGAGAAACGGAAAATCAAAAATCCAAAAATCAACAGATGGCCGTGAGAATCAGTCGCGTGCACTCTCGACTGTTGCCGACGGTCGGTACAGCTCTAATCAATTAATCCCACTTTAATCCTCTTTGTCAGTGTCCAATTCGTGACGTAACAGAACCAACGGGAAGCCTTATCGGACGGGGCTGTGGGTACGGGTGGTAGGGGGGTGGGCGGGGCTACGTTGTCGGGCGTCGAGGAAGTATATCTCGAACGGAGTCTGGCGAGATTCGTCGACACCCGATGGATCAACGTATTTTCGAAGCTCGAGAGAGATAGAGTAAACGGCACATGCACAGATTACGCTACAAAGTTACGTGCTCACAACCTTTTGTCGCAATCTACTGTGTAACAGCATAATATATATATATACACACACACATGCCGCATGCTTGCCGTATATACACACGGAGGGGCATGCTCGAGTATAGTAAACTTGCGAGTAAACAGAGGTGTGAAAAGTGGCCAATCGTCAATCAAAGATACACAGTCGAAACCTTCGGTCCAATCCTTATAGTAAGGCAGTATATACAATATGTATACATAGACGGACTCGAGAGTCGAATTGCTGCGTATGTGTACGTTTACGATACGCTTCTGTCGTGTTCTTGGTGGAAAATCGTAGAACATTAAACCTAACCTTAAAATTAATTATTGAGGTTAGGTACGATCAGGTGTTCCGTTGAACCAATGTGGAACGGGTCACGTGCTCGGTACAACCATTGGAGGTGTGGTCACGTATTCGGTTGAAACAATGAAGGACCAGTCAGGTGACGAGTCACATGTCCATACCTAACCTCAAAAAATAATATCTGTAGATTGTTTGAATTATTGACTAATTTTTTCTTGATGTGTGCAGCAGTTGATAAGATGTATGAGGTGCAAAAATGATTGGGGGACAATGATGCTATACTTCTTCCACCAAAAACACTGGTACAAATGGGCGGGGCGATCGAAGTGGGCGGCAACCCTGTGGGCGTTTATATTAAATGCAACCGTACTTGTTTAGAAGTTATTTTTGAAATTTTATCACGTGAGTGATGACGCCAACAGGGCTGCATGTCGTTCCACAAGGGTGTACTTAAAAGCCTCTGTGGTTTCCGGAGGACACACGATTCTACGTGAAAGATACGTTCAAAGAAAGACTATGGAATGTTGTCGTTCAACGAGGGGGTTGCACTCTCGAAAATGATTATGATGCTGAGGAGAGTGTGGAGGTGCAAAAGAAATATGCAGAAATGTACGTTCCAATGGGGGGTGGGCAAAGAAAACGGTGACAATGAGTGGACAAAAAGATGGCCAGATATGTCGATCATCCCCCGTCCCCATGCAACTCAAACAATGTATCCTCGTTCGTTCAAAAGCCACAGAGACGTTTAGGCACCCGTTTTTTTTTTGGATGCCCCACTCTGTACATACGATATACAGAGAGAGAGAAAGAGAAAGTGAAGAATATAGAGAATAAACAGAGAAATATAGAGAGACAGAGAGAGAGAGAGAGAGAGAGAGAGCGAGAGCGGGAGAATTAGAGAGAGAGAGAGAGAGAGAGAGAGAGAGAGAGAAAGAGAGAGCAAGAGAGAGAGAGAGAGAAGTATAGAGTGAATGAGATAGAGAAAAAGAAAGACAGAGATGGACAGAGAGCGAGAGACAAAGAAAGAGAGGGGAGGGGAAAAGAAAATAGAGAGCAGGGCCATGTGAATACGAAATCTGTGTATCGTACAAAGTATCGACGGATGGGGGCGAGATGGCGAATGAAAGTTTGATGGCGAGAAAGCGGGGGTGGTGGGGGTGGGGTGCGAAAATCGATTCGGCAGTGAATGATTGAACTGACGGCCGAGCAGAGCGAAGTAAGCACAGTGCTATGGGGGAATTTCGTATGAGCGCGGGAGATTTGAATGACGAATGAGTTTCTTCACGAAGAGAGACTTCTCTGTTTATCAAATTAGAGTTTCTTGCGGTACAGGATGACCTATTTTTCATTGTTTTTTATCCACTGGGCCAGGCTGTCGACTCGATGGAACAATTTGAACATGGTAACGTAACTAGGGAATTGTCTAGTGACTCTCCGAGAAAATAGCCCAGCCCAGCATTGCTCACCCTGACTGTGGAAGGAAACGATCGATCGTCACAATGATCGTACTCGTTTCCCACCGCCTCTCCAAGGTCTCCCAGACTGTCTAGGGACACTTTTCTAGTTCCTCGAACAGAAAAAAGCTGTTTCTTTCTCTTCTCTCCCCGTAAATCGAGTGATGACGGTGCTGGGGTTAAATGATGGCGGAAATGAGGGGTGGCTGGAGGTGAGAGGGGTGGTATCAGCGCTCTCGACGACGATCACGTGCAAATTCGTCGCCGTGGTATCTCAATAATCCGAGGGGGGGAAATCCAATGTAAACCTTGCGTGTACGAGAAACAAAGACGGGGCGTGGTTTCGGGGTTAGGGGCGTGGCTTGGGGCGGGGCGTGGGCAGGGCGTGGGGTGGGTTCTGCTTGTTACACCTTACTATAAGAAATGGATTGGAACGAGCGGTTCTCTTGTCTTTTCGTTCGACCTCCTCGCGCAGGGCTACCAACCCTGTCCTCGAGCTATCAAAGAAACGACACGAAACGGTTCCTCGAGCCGCGCAGTCGATAGACACATGATCCAATTTTGCCGATGGTTGCAATGCCGGAACAAAAAAAGAAACGAGAAAAAGACAGAATTTACAGGATCAGAGGACAAAATTAGTAATTATTTCACTTCGAATATAAGAACAAAGTGAGGATGAGACTGGTGGCAAAGTGAGATAGAAAGAGAAAGATAGAGACAGAGAAAGAGAGAGCGCGCAGCGCGTAGCACGGAGGCGGATGGGTTATTCAGCGTGGACTTCCGATTGGCGCGCGCGTGAGTTTCCGGAACACATCTCTGAAGCGGTCAGGTTGGTAGCGAGGACAGAACGATCAAGCTCTAAGTTTTGATGCAGAATAACGTAAAATCGGAGAACGACCCGTCGTAATTTTTCACGGGACGCGTGTTTTTTTCATTTTTAAACTTCCTTTTCGGGCGGGCAATTGATGCGCGCGCGCGACAGCGAGTACTTCCGAACGAAAGCGCGGGAAAACTCGAATCCCCGGACAAGCTCGAGAGTAAGGTGTAGAGACAGGTGGAATGACAGTGTAAATGTTTCACGGCGGCGGAGGCTCGAACAATTCTGGCGTGGTCTTGGCAATATTTTGTCGTATCTAACAATTTGTTAGAAAATCGTAATTCTCGTTCGCCAGAATGCTTCGATAATCGCTAAGGATAAACAGCTATAAACAGTATGATGATTTGTGCGGCAGACATTATACCGACAAAAAATATATATATAATATATATAATCATGTGTGTGTTTGTGGATGTGTGCGGTATGGTGTGGGCTTATGGGCAGATATATATATAAATATATATATATATATATGTAATATATAAAATAGTACAGAATAATAATAATAATGATAATATAAGAGTAATGGTAATAAGTAGAAGTATTAATAATAATAATAATAATAATAATTAATAATTTATAAATATGAATCAGTAAAAAATTACTCGTGACTGGTCTGTATGGCCTCCTTGAAGTTAGTACTCCACTTCCAGCCATACTAAAAAATTAATATCACTTTTTCACTATTCTGTAGCCTGTAACCTACGCTTATAGGTTGTCATTAAAAAGGAAAAGAGAGAGAGAGAGAGATAATATATATATATAAAATATATAGAGAAGCGTATATATGTACAGGGTGTCACACGATCGGTGATGCGACACGAGAGAGGGAGACAGAGAGAGAGAGAGAGATAGTCAAATTCTACGAGGAAAACCGAGTTGACGTCGTAGACAGTATATTTTCCGAACGACGCTTCGTTTCGGAGAGAATCGATGGTGGCGCGTGTGCGCACAGAATGGGCGGAGTCTAGAACTAGGTGGGCGTGGCGCTCGACGCCCGTAGCCCGAATTTTCTCGCGAGCGGAGCGTCGCAGGGAAAAAAACCAAAAAATGCCTTCTACGCTTTTCCATCGAGTTTTCTCGGCCGTAGAATCGGGCCTCGGCGTCGGACCCGATCGCGGGACACTCTGCAGACAGATCTCCTCCACAAACTCTCCAAAATTCTCATTTTGCGTGACCCGCGTCGCTTGCGATTCCCCGTGCACAGTTTTTGTTATAAATTCTTTCCTCTCCAACGTGTAAACAAAAACGATTCGGAATCCGGATTCGGAACCTCTCGCTTCGCTCGTTAAATATTATCATCGGAAAACAGTGAGTGAGAGAGAAGTAGAGAGACAGAAAAAGAGAGAGACAGAGAGTGTGAAAAACAGAGAGCAGGGGAAAGAGACAAAGAGCGAGAGACCCTCTGGCGAGCAAGCAAAACGGAAGAGAGGGAACCGAAAACCGGGACTCTCTTGTCGCGGTCGCGACGCAGTTTTCTCTCGTTTTTTTTTCTTACGTGTTGATTCGTTTTCTTGTAAATCTTGTTCAATCCGCATAATATCGGATAGAAATTGGTTACACTTTCGCTTCCTTATGGTCACAGCTAACACTGACAATGATCTGACAAGGCCGACGCAGTTCTGTCGTCTCTGTGCCGTTGGAGGCGTGGCCGGTCTTGCCACATCATACACGCTAAATGTATATAAAATAATATCTATACTATTCAGGACACAGCAAACACTGAAAATATTGGTTGTTGGGGGTGGGGGGGTTGATCAGGGTGGAGGGGGTCCAATGTCGCACAGAGACAAAGTCGGTAGGAAAGTTCGCGCGACGCCATCTTGTCCTTTCGTTTTTTTGATCAGGGGGTCGCCGCTGTGTGAGACGCGACAAAAAAAAAACAATAAAAAACAGCCTAAACCAAATTTCGTTTCCATTGATGTTCACCCCGCACTGTCCCCTTCCCCCAATGGCCGCTTCGCGATAAATTTCGTGTTCCGTGGGGCGGGCTCATTCCCCCGAAACGAGTGACGCGCGCGCGCGTTGTGTTCCCTGAGGAAAGGTTTACATTAGATTTCGTGCACAGAGAACTTAGAGGATCGACCGGGCGTCGAGGATGATGATCTGGGCGGCCCTTTTGTGGGCGTGTACCAATCGTTACCCAAGGATCTTATCGAGCGAGGCTAGCACGTCACGCCCCTTGCGGTCCTCGCCATTCGTTGGGAGGGCCGGTGGGGGAACTGGAAGGAGGTGCCGGCCGCCTCGCTCGCTGTCAATCCACTCCGAGCGTGTTTCTCCCGTTGCCAATTCGCGGTGCGGGTTTTGGGCTCGAGGTCGAACTCGCGGGGACCGATCCTCGGACAGCCGAACAGTCCAATAAGCGTTCTCTGCCGCAGTGTCCCCCCCATACGCGGCAGGGAACATTTGTGTCGTACACGTGCGTATGTACACAGGTACGCAAACAGAGTACACGAGCACGTATCACACGAATACAGAAAAGATTTGCATATATACATAACTGTGTATGTATATATACGAACACAGCGTCAAAGTATACGCCGGACGAGAAACTGGGTGGTCGGAGTTCCTCTCTGAGCGAAGACAGAAACATGATGGAATCTGATACTTAGGAAGAGGCGCCTGTAACACTGCAACCAGTCACACTGGCCTGTAAGAAGGATTGCAGCGTCACAGGCGAGCCGCAGCTAACGCCTGCAGCACTGCAACCACCCGCGCTGGCTAGTAAGAGGTGACGCAGCATTTCAGGCGTGTGCTCTGTCTTCGCTAACAGAGGGCCCAGTTTCTAGGCCCGTCTCGTGGGTACACACATACCGTGTGTAGACAAAACTCTAGATCACTCGGTGCATGCGCTCATTAGCAATAAATAGGATACGGGGGTAAGCGGTGGTCGGACTTGATACACGTCATTGCAAGAGATATAATAATAATACCACACATCGCTTTACTCGGTTAGGCCAAGAGAGAGAGAAAGAGATCTACAAAGCGTGGATCGGTGGTCGTCGACGTGTCTACTTCGCCGAGGGTCTTGTTCAGCGAATCAATATCAACTTGATAGGGGTCCTGGGACACAGAGAATTTCCATCGTTCTTCCGTGACTCGACCAATATATATATATGTAATATATATATACGTATCGATAGGAACAAAACTACGGGACCGTTGATCGATCAAATTCGTTTTCTGCTTTATCTTGTTGGGCTTCTAGAGTTTCGTGGTTTGCGACAAAAAGACTGGACGATCGTCGGGGATCGTTTCGGGCTCACGATCTGGAGATTCCATGCACCGGAAGTAGCGCGGAGAAGGGAAAGGGAGTTTCAGGAGACGGACAAATAAATAGACAGACAGACAGATAGACGAGAGAGATAGATTGATAGATAGATAGACAGACAGAGTGAGAGAGAGAGACAGAGAGAGAGAGAGAGAGAGAGAGAGAGAGAGAGAGAGTGAGAGAAACTGAAAGAGAAGTAAGAATGGGAAGACAGAGAGCGAGCGAGCAGCCGGGACAAGTGAAGCTTTACCTTGGAATGTTGAGCAGACGTGGGTGTGATCGGAGGCGTCTCCTCTGCGTCCACGCTCGTCGCGTTTGGTAATCGCTGCTCTTGCACCGACGCCAAGCTGTGGAAACGCAAGAAAACAACCATAGTTCCATTAATCTTTCTAGTCTCGGTCTAAACTACCTTCTATCTGCGAGGTGTAAACTATTTCTCAGAATTTTGCCACGCGATCTATAGGGAAGAACGGATCGATATTCGATAATCCGGATTCACCTTTTAACTACCCTCCTGGTTGAGATCAAAATTTGAAAATTGGCATAGGGTTGCACCCCGATTGGCGAGCTGTTGATTTCACTGAGGAGTTTAATTCGTACACCTCTGTATCGTTATTTTTTTAGGCAGGTTTGAGGGGTGGGGGGTTGGTGTACGCACCGTTTGAGCGTCACGAGGGTACCGGTCAGTTTTTTGCAGCGTCTCAAGGCTGATTCCAGTCGTTCTGGCTCCTCCTTCAGGAACTTTTCTTCGCGCACGACCTTCTCCATCTCGGAACTCAACAGCCCTTTCAGACCCTCCTGCAGACCCGGGAAGCGCACCTTCAGATCCGCCACGGTTTTGCTACGAAACCGAATTAAAATTCAAATAAATATAATACAAGTGTTTGGACGATGCAGACGACAGACTTTAGTAGCCACCTTGATTTACTGAGGATCAAGGCCATGTTCTCCACGTCGGACATGTTGACGCGCGTTTTTCTGTTGATGACATTGCCGCGGAGTTCCTCCACCGTGCTCTCCAGCTCGCTAAAAAACGAACATCATTAGGATACACATGAAGAATTGTATTTTCGAAGACGCTCACGTCAGATCTTTTTCCAGCCTCAGCATCTCCTGCTTGTAGAGGTCTTCCTCGCGGCTCAGTCGCATCTTCTCAGCGTCCCCAGCGCTCCAGGAGGCGTCCCCGCCAGATAACAACATCGCTCTGCAAATAAACCGTCATTAGAAGATATCAAAATTGTTTTGTCGTGATTAAAATTTGAAGGGTGATGTCTGGGTACCTGATTGTTATGAACGTGTCCCTGATGGTCTCTCTTACGGTGTGCGCCTGCGCCTGAGACATGCGCCTCAGGTTCCTAACTTCTTGTCTGAGGTCCTTGGCCTTCTTTTGCAGACCTCGCAGCTGGTTGTACATTTCCGGGGTCAGTGCAAGGTCTCGGTAGACGTACTGGCCGGCCACCAAGGCCGCAGGCTTCGGCGGAGGTGTCGGCTTGTGCCTGTCTCGCTCTGAAACCGTTTTGGGTTAGGTTCAAACGGGCACTTCCGGTCGATGGCCAGATACCCACGGTTCCCCACAGAAAAAGCTTCTCGTCGTCCCGTTGAACCGTGCGAACCCATTCTCTATTTTATTGCAACATTCTTCGATGGTGGAATTATTAAAGACAATGGAATAAATGAAATTCAATTCTGATGGCTACATTCGAAGATTACTAATAGCGTTTTTGTAAATCATAACTAGAAAAGAAATGATCGGGCTACATAACTCGACATGTTGCGAGAGAAACGTTCAGCAAAAAGAAGCATTCCTCCAGCAAGTATAATTTAACCAGAAGATGCACAAAAAAAGATTGCAGTGAAGAATTCACAAAAAAAAGGAGTTGGGATCCTATAATCTAGTGGATCGAGAGAATTTACAGCTTCCGCAAAAGAACGATGTGTTCGAGCGATCTGCAATTGCGAAGTCTGCAAACTTTCGAGCTCGGCCATTTTATTAATCGTTTCTTGCGCCGGATAAGTTCTACTTTCTAATAACGAAGCGGCTGGGATCGGTTTATCCTTGAACGGATCTACGGGGTGCTCGATTGGGTCACCAAAACAATGCTGTCGGTTGAATTCGGCGACAGACGCCACTTGTCGCTCGTTAAACGTTTCGCACGATCCAACGGGTCGTTACGGGTGGTGTAGAAGGAAACGAAGGGATATATATGGTCGCTGGGTAATTTCGTTTGTCGCCTCGAGTGTCACCGTTTGATTGGCTCGATGACGGAAGCGGGATGAGAATCGCGTCCATGATTCGAGGGGACTTGGATGTTACCTTCGGGCTGATTCCGAAATGACGCGCGATCGCCACGAGAAACCATCTCCATATTGCACAAATACCATCAAATTTGTACGAATGCTTATCACATTGTTGAACCAATTTTAACTGCTCTTCTGTCTCTCGATTTTTTTCTCTACCGGCCACGATTTTTAAAACATTTAATTTTAGAAGGAAAGTCAAGTCGTTAAGGAAAAGACACATTTTCGATGTTGGGAATTTCTTTGCCTCGACTATGCAAGCTAGGGGCACGATTTTAAATTGGAATTGTTCTACGGACTTTGTCAAAGACAGCAGAATTTTTTTGAAATTTAATATTTACCCCTAAAATGAACACGACGAACAACAGAATTCGTGTAAAATATTTTTTAGCAGAGTTCGACTAACAGTGCCTTCGAGAACCAATATGGCGGCCGTTCACCGAGCGATTACATTACAATTTCTTGTCCGGCGAATTACGCAATTCATAGTTGTACAACAAAATCGTCGAAACAGCTGCGTCACAATCGAGAAAATCGAGCAGGTCAGCCAATCCCTTGACCAAATTCGTCATCTGTTCCTGTAACGCGACATTTCTCGATCGCCATCTTTCTTTCTTGCGCAACGATCGATCACGCGTTTCTCGGTTCGATCGCGCTTTCGCGATTACCGCGTTGATGATTCCAAAATGACAAGACACGTGTAGGACAATGATCGGTAGACAGAGAGTGACAGAAAGAGAGATAGACAGAGAGAGAGAAAGAGAGAGAGAGAGATACGATAAATGACGTGGACATGAATAGAACACAAGATGACGGACGAATGACCGAACGGAAACGTAATGATGACAAATTTTTGGGTGGGAGAGTTAACACGAGATCGACGATCCGATCGCGACACACATATAGAAACGAGACGAGTTTACCTTGCGAAGACATCCTCGGCAACGTGGAGGATTTGATCGCCGGTTTCGTTGGCTTAGTGTCCGCTAGTCGTGGTAGGCATTGCACGAGAAGTTAGGTCAGAGATTATTGCGTTAGTATTGTCCAATCCTCGACGAGAGGGCTTCGTCTCGTCCGAGGCCTATCGAGAAAACGCTGGAGCGATTTCGAAACTAATTGCTCGATCATGACGATCCCATCATTTCAACAACGAGATCGTGAATTTGCAAGAATCAACGCTCCAGCGTTTCGTCGATCGATTTATCGTCGAGTCATTCTAGAGTTTCGATTCTCACGAAAGAGGAGGGTGCTCGGAGCGGAGACCGCCCTTACCGACACACTCAACGTCGCTACTCCCGTCTCCCCACCACAATATTATTTTTACTATGCGTACTTTACTGCGTATGCGTATACTTTACTGGTTCATAAATTGTAGTTGTTAAACAAGAACTATTTACCGAGAATCTGTGGTGGGGAGCACGGGGCGTTACCTAAGGTGTGGCTTGAGGCGTGGCGTTCCCCGTAGAGGGGAGCGTAAGGGCGTTACCTTGGGTGGGCGTAGCCTCTGGTGGGGAGCGCGGGGCGTATACCTTGAAGGCGACGGTATAGTCGGTCTCCGCTGCGATTAGAGTGCAAAGTGCTAATAAATGGTTACCTGCGTGTTGTGGTGAATGCTGTTTCGGCGAGTTCATGTCTGGCGGCTCGTCACTGAAGGACACTGACTTTTCGAACGACACCGACTTGTCTGGAATAGATGTTGATCAGCGTATTTTTGCAGTCCCGTGCCGGACAGGGTGGAAGCATGGCAGCGTGCGCGACAAAACTTTCAAAGGAGAGGGCGGGGGGTGGGTGGGCGGTGCTGATTTGATTATTGCGGTGCTGTTATCGTTTCGGGGGGCGGGGCAACCGGGATGAAATATATCGATAGATTTTCTCCAGCGAGAGAAACAACTAGGCTCGCGTGACATAACCCGAACGAGTGCTGGAACCGACAGTGAAGCGAAAAAGGTTTACATCAGTGCAATTAGAAAAACACTGTGTTTCGACGAACGAAGGAGAAAAATCATGCGGAAGATTCAATTGGTAGAATTTTAATGTAGAATAAGAATCGGTGAAATTTATTAAGGGATTGTGCGACTATGCTTTCAGAGGTGTGTGTGTGTGCAAGGGTTAAAAATATTTTTGTCGCTTCGTTTGTCGAGCTACAGCGGCTGCCAAAGTGATTCGTAAGTTGCGCGCCTGGAGGCTGCAACCGGCTGCGAATCGTTCGGCGTACACAGTGCGCGGAAAAGAAACAAGCTGGGTGGTGGGTATGCGTGTGTGAAAGGAAACACAGAGTGGCATGATATATAAGTATAGCGTGCAGATGAGCACACGGACGACCACGACAACTATGCGAGAGGCGGGCGATGCTTTTTTTTTGGTGCTTATAGGAGAAACGTGGAGATGTTGTGAACCGCACCTTTGCCTAACTTTGGTGGTTTTACGTCAGTCCTTAAGTACGAGTCATCTGTAACGGCAGGTTGAGACACTTAAATTTTACAAAGGAGAACCGTTTTAATCACACAGTGGTAGAACGTAGGGCACTATTATAAAATATTATAAATAACAACAGTAATCACATTATGCATTACGCGAGAGTGTACACCATCGGTCGGACATGTGAATATTTTTCTGTAGTAGCAGGTTCAATTGATTCAAAGACAGTATATAGATTCTACGCCATTGTAACATGAAGATGGCGACCGATGTTCGTCGCCATCTTGGATCCCTTCCGTCCGACGGTGTACGAGACTATATAGCGGTCACAGTGATTCGAAGGAAAATAGAAGATAGAAAGAAGATGAGAAGAGACACACCTGGCAATGAGGCAGAGCTGGAGCTAGAGTGTTTGTCGAACTCGTCCCCGGCGCCTGGTGTGCGCGTCAGTCGGAATAACAAAGCAGTTGTACAGCAGGGTTTTCAGGAAAATTCTCAGACCGTGCTACGACTCGTCGCAGTGATGCAAAATTGCTCGATAAACAAATTTTCAATTTGACAGAAAAACAAGATCGGATAATTACCACTGCCACGGCGTAGTTCACGGCACAAATTGTACTTATACGCCCGATCGAGGCGCCATTTAGCGGCTCGAACGGCGCAGCCAGCTAAAGATGACTGGCAGCGATGGGATTCTAATCTCAAAACCGTCCCGAGACCTCTTGAGCCGAGAAGATTAATTCAAGAAGTCTCTGGACGGTCCTCGAGGGCCTGGGAAGTCCTGAAAATTTCGTGGACACTGTTCAAAACAGATCAATATATTTCATTAAACATTCTCGAAAGCGAGAAGATCAAAGAACAGTTTCCTTGGAAATGTTCACGACTTCCAACTCTAAATCGCGAGAGAGCACCGAGGTGCCTAAAAGAAAACATGGACAGTCCCGCTTAAAGTAACGAAGAAATAGTACTCAGGTCCCAGCGCTAGCTGTCCGGTAGCTCCGATCGATCGATTACCTAGAAAAGTATCTAAAAGAGAGCGGAGGAAGTCGCGCGACTTGATGAGATAAACGTGAACGTGACAGAATGGGCGAAAGGGGGCGTGGTATTAGAGGCAGGGGGCGTGGTTTGTCGAACGAATGGGGTCGTAGAAGAAAGCGATATGGGCGGGGTGAACAACATTCACGGGCAGAGAGGCGGTCAAAGCGTCGCAGAATGAGTCGACTTGAACGAAACGAGAGGCCAAACACGCTTCTAATGCGTCTAGGTGGTGCGACGGGGGATGAGAAATCGTATGAGAAATGAAATTATGCGAACGTCCGGAACGTAGTCGGAGGCGAACCGGTTTGGGGGAAACAGGGCGGAAACTCAAGAGCCTCGGAACAGAAAAGGGTGCGGATACTACGCGGCCACCGGAGCTGGGCGTGGCCAAATGGCACTCGTACTGTTTCAGGGTGACTAAAATAAACTAAGGTCAGCGATCAAGTAAATAACAAAAAAGAAATACTTAGAATTGAATGTAAATGGCACCCAGCCCTGGCGAAAACGGGGGTCCCAGCTCGGGGACCGGGACCTAGGACAGCGCGGCTAACCTAATTTCTCATGATGGCGGATCTCGGAGCGGAGAACGTACCTGGCCCCCTCGCGTAAGGGTCTCGATTTGCTGGCACCTGTAGATAGTCCCTGGGTGACGGACTCGTGTGTGGAGCATGGGTCAGAGCCTTCTGCACCAGTCCGGTCAGGTTGGCCAACTGTCTCTCCATGTGTTCGACCCTTATCCTAGAGCAAGGAACACGATCGATTGAGTTGGCGTCAATGGATCCATTTGTCAAGCAGGTCCAACATTGCAAACTATGGATCTAGCGGATTATATGTGCCTTCGGAGAAGCGGTTCACTGGATGGTAAACGATGTAGCAAAATCTTAGGTCCATTCGTTCGCTGAGGTTGCCTGAGTTTGCTACCTCGTTATCGAATACCAGGTGGGGTGGGGGCGGTGACGATGACTGACATTCACGACTTCGCACAGGATCTTGGGTCCAATGTTCGATTTGATAGTTGTCTATCGAGGATCGGTTCATGGATGGTCAAGTTCGTGTGGGACTAGTCCTAAGGTCTACATGTCGTACATACATAAAAGCGCTCCATATGCATTCTCACTACGATCGCTAATCGGCATGCTGCATTCCACCGATTCGCTGCTGAACGCGTGGAGCACGATCTAGCGAACGTGATCGAAGGACAATGTTAGGGTGAAATGCTTCAGATACGTTTCTGACCCATGAGTCAAGTCCTAGTGTAGGTAGCTAAACTCGAATCTAAGTTCGCAGCACTTGCAGCCTTTACACTTGAACAACTGCCACACTGCATAAGATCAACGCAAAATCATCGTGATCAGGAACGAACGTGATCGACTCACGAGTGGTCTAACCTAAAACTAATTGTGATCAATTATATCGAACATTGTCCTTCGGGACTGGATCGTCCTCCAGATCCAGATCCGATCCCGTCCGCTCGGTCATGTGACACGGTTCAACGCGTGCCAACCAACTGACTGAAAATTACCGGACACTTCCGCGTTTCGAATTCGACCGCGGGCCAGATCTCTGCATGCTTCGACGCGTACTATACATGCATCCAAACGAACGACCAGCGTCCCGGGGAGGATTCAGCCTAACGAGAAATGGTACAGGGCTTGTGTGTGCTCGAGAAGCCTCCTCTCTCTCTCCCTCCCGGGTCAATGAAGCCTTCGTTCCCACCGATCGATGAACTCGAAACGTGTCGATAAACGAGTGAACATAAATAACCGAGCCGAGGGAGGTATCGATAGAGCGTCGACCCGAGGGATGAAGAGCAAGCTTTTCACTTTCCACGAGCTGATGTACAGGGTGTACAATGAAGAACAATAGAAAAATCCCTAAATCCTACTAAATTCATGTTGTTCGGTTCGAATTTCGAATATATCTATATTTCTCCCAGGAACGATGGTCGTAGGATCTGTGGACGACGCATTCGCAAGCGCATTCGAGTCAGATTAAAAGCGTTTCGAAGACTGACGCTGCGTTTCCGGTTTCGGCATTGGACTATCCAGAGACTTTTCTAGGGGAATTCTGTTGGAGAGGGGGCTGGAAACGTAGCGTCAGATTGTTTCTTTTTTTCATTCTTTCTTTTTCAGAGAGTTCTACGTTCACTGATTTCGGTTTCTATCGACGTGTATAACACAAGGTGGATCGGTACCGAGTAGCGTCGTAGCTCTGACCACCGGGTGGCAGAGGTGGTGGCGCCCCTGGAGGAAACGGGGATCGCGGAGGACCGGATGGCTTACGGCCTGACGTGCACGGTTTCACACCGTATAGGCTGTACGATTCCTCCAACAGCTCCGTATCGCTGCACCATCCACAACAGAGACACACGTATCCGCGCTATCAGCCATCCATGGTGACACGTGAACCGTTCTTCCCCTCCCACGCACGCCAACCATGTTGCACAGGGTGTTCTTCAATGTATACTCGAACATCCCCAAACTAGACATCTCCGTTTCACGTGTATGTAAATACACGTGGTACGTGAACCGTGTAGCACGAATTTAAGGCTCCGTGAATACGAATCCGTGTACACGTGTATTTTAGTACACGTCCAAAAGCGCGATCTCTACACCAAACCCCCACCGAGACACTACCATTCCAATCAGTACACCCTGTGCAACCATTTCTACAGGGTGTCCTTCAATCTATACCTGATCATCCCCCAAACCCCTCCGAGATACAGTAAACGCCCCTTTACTGTCCCAATTCTTGGGCACGATCACTGTTCAGTGTGAACCCACTCCACTACTTGCCAACGCCGCATTTCATTCTGTCCTTCTCTATGTTCGGCTCTCTATTGAAATCTCGTATAAATAAATGAAAAATAGTGTCTGGGTACGATCACTGTTCGTGCAAAACACGGATAATAAAAGGGCGTTCACTGTACCATCATTCCAACCAGTACACCCTGTGCAATCATTTCCACGTGTACCCTCCCATCAGACTGATCCGAAAGATCGCTGTAGAGACACCAGCTCTGATCAGCGTTGAAAGGAATTTCGAGAACGTCGAGGCAGGTCGGCGTATCACCAGCCCTCCGATTCGATCGAATCGAATCAGCCGGTGACCCGTTTCGCGTCGACGGAGGGGAAGTTCGTCGTCGCGTGAAATCGCGAATTCGATTACCGATCGAAGCCGCTCGTCGGGGCCCCGTCGATAAGAGCGTCGCGGAACTCTGATTACCTGGCTTCCTCGTCGATAACCGGCGTGACGGTGCCCGAGTACTGGGAGTAGTACGGGTCCTCGTAGCTGCTTCCGGCGCTGTACGGTCCTGCCGGGTATCTTCCGGTCCCTGATCCGACTCCGCCGCCCCTTTCCGGACTGCTCATGTAGCCGGTCTCGCCGTGCAGTCGATCTGCGACAATCGAGAAGGTCAGTGGGACCGCGGGTCACCGCGACCACGCTGAATGTAATCGGGTCCGTACCGATCGGGCACACCTCCCGGTCGGTAAAATAGAGTAACGAACAACGTGTACAGGGTGGGGGAGTAGGGCCACTTCCGTGGGCTTCACGTGCTTTACGGGACATCCAAGAGTATAGTAACGTCTACGTTGCGGTGGCACAACCGGGGGTACACGATACACCAGATTCAGGGGATTTCGCTAGTTATTACTCAATGCCGCGCGTTGGGAGGGTCATTCAGACGCAGGGTATTGCTGGGTCGCGTCTCGTTCTTTCGCACACTATCGAGTCTGGGTTAGTGCTGGTTCTCTCGACTACTCTTCTCGTGCCTACAGTCCCTGGAGACTTTCGTTCTAGGAATTACTAGAGCCAAGGGACTTAATATACCTTGCTAGTTTCAGTTAGTGGGGTTAGCAACTGTTAGGGAGTTTACACTGCGTTATACAACTGGGGTATTTGTCTCTAGAATAATGGAGCTACAGGTGGCTGTAGGGTCCCTAGATGATCAAGGTTTCTAGAAGCTTTAGTAGAGATTTTCTAGGGTCCCTAGAGGCTTTTATGCAGGAAGTTAGGATCTACTGGGGACAATATTCTGCACAGAGCTTATACGCAAGCTGTAAGCTAGATCTAGGGAATTCTAGCGTCCCCGGTTATCCGATAGCTAAAGGGGCATTGTAATCAGGGGCGAGATGGTTGCACTAATCCAGACCACGGTGCGTTATGACGCTTGCCGCCGCAGGGACGTTTAACGGTAATTTGACGAGCCAGTGTGCCAATTAGGGTATTCGGTTTCGACCAAACCGCCTCTTTGTAGTCGAGCTCTCTATTTTCGATTCGACGAAACGACGCCTGCGAATCGACTGGAGCGATTCTCGAAACGTACACAGACGTTGTCGACCCGGTTTCATCGAGACGGTTCTCGATCCGGGTCGCGAATTGTTCGCCGCGCGCTCTTTCGAATACGCGTTGAGAATCGTCGAGCCAGTTCACGCGCGTGCATATGTTCGAACGATTTCGAGTGGCCAGAGGGCATCGCGTGATTAAGGGAAAGACAAAGATCAACGTTTTCCCACAAGAGGAGTCCCGTTCTCTTTTTGTCGATTATTTTGCTCTTAACAGAAGTCTGTCGTTTTCGTCTTCTTCGTTTAAGGATAACTACTGACCTGCTATACTATAGAGGGAGACCGAGCTGTCTCTAGAGAAGCGAGCCGAGCCCCCGAGGCTTCCAAGGGGACTCTTAACACACTGGTAGCTGCGAAGCGGCTTGGCCGGCGGCGCCCCGCCACCACCTATCCAACCGTCCGGAAAAACCAAACAAAAACCAATGTACCCAGCTGTTTCGGTTCACGTCGCGTCTCTCCCTGTCCTCGCTCCTTGCCCACACCAACGACGCCCATAGTGCTCGTCTCTCATCCGCCCCTCCCGCGTTACTCCCCTAGTTCCATTAACACTCGACAGTGTGTATCCCCACGGTACACGTTAACCACACGGTTCACTAAATCAATTCCCCGAGTGCACGATCTCAAACTTCATTTGATAGACCCTTGCCAACCTTTCTCTAAATCTCTGAATCGTCAAGAACTTTTGCTGCTTTGAGTTCTAGTTGTTTATCCTAGTTGTCTTTAATATCTACCACTCTCTCTCTCTCTCTTTCTTCTGTGAGCCTTCAAATTCCCAAACTACAATAATGTTTCTATTACAGCGACAATGCTGCACACGGTAAATGCGACCAAATCCCCCGGAGGCTGTCGCTCGAATAGAAACATTACTGTACTACGGAAATCTTCAAGGGGGTGGATGGACAGTGACTCCTTAGGACCTAAGTTGTCGTTGCTAGGTTCACCACCCTAGTCGTGAGCACTATGGACGTCGCCGCTATAGATCGTTCAGGTCGGTAGCAAAGACTTCCCTCACTTGGGTGGGTAGCAAAGACGTGACACGGATGATCGTCAACGATCGCGCCGGAAGGATTTCCGCGTAATCGACGAGGCAACGGGCAGGTCTCGTGCTAGCAATCCTGGCGTCGAAAGCTTGGATGATAGCGAATGGGATTATGAGGGGCTGAGGAGGCGTTAGCTGATGCGAGTCGACGAACAGAGGTTGACTGTGCAACCGAATAAAATGATTGAAAGAGCAAATACATAAAAAAGTATTAGGTGTATAAATCAAATATGTGATTATTCAACGATGTTAAATCAGTCAACCTGAGCTCGTCGACGAACCGTTACTCGCTCGATCATCGATCTGCAGGCAGGATCGGATGGCGGGGTCAGCGCGTGCGGGTGCATCGAATTCGGTCACTCTCGGGGTCAAATATGACTCCGGAATGGTCGAAAATGAAATTATAATATCCGAAGAGTCGTTTAAAACGTCCTAGTCGAAAAATTTCGGTGATTCGAGTTCCGGCGGTCCCCGGGTCAGTTATGACCCTGGAAATGTTTTTCTTATGTATCTGAGGAAATGATTGATGTTAGTTGAAAGGGGAGGAGAAATGGGGCCAGATTGACCCGGGCACCGCCTCGATTGTGATTGTAGCTGATTCTCGCGGCGTTTAAGATTTGTAATAGCGTGGGCAAGCATGAGGGGTTAGTACAGGCGCAGAAGCAGCGATCTCACGCGGTAATCGGTCAACCGAGTCTCGTTTCGCGCAAGTAGTAGCGACAACGTCCGTGAACTTCCGGCGTACCTGGTGTGGTTAGAGTTTTCGGTTGCGTGGGCAGCGCGGTCGAACCGCCCACAACTGACGACGCCGCCGGACTGTACGCCCTCATCATCTGACCGCCACGCGGCAACGTGCTGCTTCCACCGACGTAATAGCCGCTGCTTCCGGAAGTCGAATTCTTCGCCGTCTGTAAAAGAAAGCGATTTTTTCCTTTAAGTGGTTACACAAATCGTCCGCAAGGGTAGTTGAAGGGTCCACATTGAAAAACTATCAATAAGAAATTGAACATAATCAAGAATTCGGAAAAAATGTTAGGGAATTTTTTTAACGTTTCCGAAGAACGTCCAGCCAAAAATAAAAATAAACTTTTAATGAATACCACGTTTTTAAGAACGGACTAAAAAGTATAAAATATTTTTTTCTAATCCCATACAGATAGTCCTGATAATTTGTGACTGTGAATTTATAAAAGCCATGAAAATACTTGTAAGATTTAAAACGAAAAACGTGGGGCGCATGCAATAATTGATGCATGAACAGATCCCCTAGACAAGATCAATAAAATACGATACGGTTTACGAAATAACGGAATTACGATTTAAGAACTAAATGTTTGTTAAGTGCTTGTTAAATTAAATATATGTCGCGTGCTTTTCTTTTCTAATAAATTAATTGTTCAACATTTCGTATCTTACACTCGCGGTCCCTCGTGATACAAAACAAATGCTTATTAGCACGTCGTCATCCAAGTATATTTTGACAGAAAACATAACCTTGCTCCAAGTAAAATCATCGGCACAATACTTGTATCACTCTTAATTAAAACTTTGTACACTCACTTCACTTACTGTAAATTACCAGTTTCAAACCAACAATAAAATCAATGTAATTCACACGCGTCAATGTCGAGTACAATTGCGAGATCGAATAGCGGACGTTGAAACCATTTATCTCCATGCACGAAAACACACTGACAATGAGCTCGTGCGGTGCGAAGTGGATCAGTAGAGTGGGGATGAGTCAGAGTGCGACCGCGTGCTGGAGTAGGGGCCGCTGTCGCGCAGAGTGGGGATAGCTAAACGCGATGACGTACTGTCCAGCATATTTAGTGATGCCCGAGTTCGAATCCCGGTCAAATCCTAATTATTGTCTCCTAAACGCGAAGTTTTTTAAAAAAGAATTTTTTTAAATATTGCATTGTTATCCAGTTCTGAGCTGTGTTTAACGTATCAAGCCTCTAGCTCAACGGGAAATTAGTTTAAAATCAATTGCAAGATTTGTACCAAACAGACAAACATGGTAATAATAAAAAATGATCGAAAACGATGAGGAACCTAAAATGCTTCTCGAGCGTGAAGCATTGACAAAGCTTTCCCCTAAGCCATTATAATTCGAACAAATACGGAGGTGCTATCAAGTTATACGATATACGCGAATGCAGGAAGATATCGAAAATAAATTTACAGAATTGCACAACCGCGCATCGATGGAAATCGACGATTATGGCTAGAAAGTGATCTAAACGCTCGTCTGCAAACAACGACACGCACATGCTTGTTTTTAAAAAACCGACGCATTTATCGCGCACTTAGATATCGATATATCTGTCACTCGATAAAACGTGATTGTGTCACTTTCTCCATCGCTCTTGATACTGACAGGCGATACCCTAAAAAAATTTTGTATTTCTGCTCGAAGTAGTTGCATTATTGCTGTCATTATAAATTTCACTTTTAAAATCGATTCCACTTTTTTGACTGAATTACCAGGCGGACGACTGTGGTAAAATAAGTGTTTGCTCGGTTGTTTGATTAGCGCACGCGTTGCACTCTTTTCGAAACCAATTAGAACAGCATTAATTTACATAGAAACGGAATGTTCGTCGTTGCGTGCGCTCGCGGAGAAACCGCCGCGAGAAAGGGAAAAGATGCGCGTCGGTTGGCAATGAAAACGATACGGGTCGCTTATGGTTCGCAGTTTCGTCCCCGCGTTGAACCGTGTTTCTCCGTCCGCCATTTTACAGCCCATAAATCCATGCTCGCCCGTAATTCCCTACGATTCCCGGGTATTCATCGCATTACCGTTCGCATTAAGACTTTCGAGATTTCGAAAGCGGAGCCTGGCAGCGAGCACGCGTTTCTGTTTATTACTAATTCGGAATCGGTTTCGTCCAACACCTCGTTATTATCTAACGTTCGCGTCCACAACAACTCCAACCCACGTAATCCACGGTCATTATGCAATCCGCCCCGATCATAATTACGCTTTCGCTGTTCTTATCCTCGTCGAGAGAATTCGATCCCGGATGAAAAACTGTGTTACTTCTTTTCACTAGATACACCAGCTAGAAAAACAGGAATTATCAAGAGTGGAACGCGTCACAATTTTACGTGTCATCCTTGCGCAGGGGCCATGCTAATATTCTCTGTATCGTTCCAATTTTAGTATATGTACTGCCGAAGCAAGTACAAATTATCAAGAGTGTATGTAACATGATATTTGGTCCCCTCAGGGTTTCAAATTCATTTACCAATCCTCTCCCTCTTTCCACTCTCACCATCGCCTTTTCAGCGGGACCTACTATTTATGGTGGGTTCCGAACCACCTTTTACCAACAACACGTGAAAAACACCCCGGGTGGGTCACTTTCCGGTTTTTTACCAGACGGTCACCCATCCTAGTGCCGTTCACGTTCCACATTGTTTAACTTCGGTGATCTAACGAGAACCGGTGCTTTCAACGGGACTACGGTTGTTGGCTAAATTATCAAGAGTGAACAATGTGATAAAAAAGAACAGGCTCCGTTAGTATTATCTACATGAGAAACCGAGTCAAAAACGTATAAAAACCTTCGGGTACGATGTACAGTTATTCTGCAAATCGAGTCCGAAGTTCAATGATCCAACAGGAAGACTGTAAAACATGTTTCCAATTTATTTATTCGTGGTGTTTGCCGCGTGGCTGGTTTGCCGGTAGTTCGTGTGGTGATACGCAACGTTTGCGTTTGTGCTGTGGTGCGTGACGATCGGTTCGAGTATCAAGGGATGAGCGAAGACGCGTAACTTCCTTTACGCGAAGCGGAGTCTCGGTTTAAACGACCGGTTCGGTTCTCCAATTCACCTGCCCCACCAACCGAGCAGCCCGAGACCTCGAGACCGAACCGACCGGCCCTGTTTAGTATTGTATACTCGCGCCGAGTGCTAGCCGCTCAGTCATCGGACCTCTTCGCTTCGCCGGATGATCGCCGACTAGAATGGAACCGTGACGACTACTGATAAACACTTTCTGCACCTGAGATGTGTTAATATTTGAATGGAGAACGGAACTACACGCTAAACGACCGACCAGGGGATGATCTGTGGCAGAGATGGGTGGCACAGCCGGGATTATACTTCGGGGCTGCATAATTTTCTTTCTGATACTCGAGGGCAAATCCATATTCAACCACGTACAACATGGAACACGTACAACACCTATGCACAAGGTCCAACTCACTCAGAAGGGATACATACAGGTGAGAGAACTACCCTTAGTTAGAGAAATTCTTTTTAAAAGCTTGTCAGAAGTTTTTATGGTGTTGTATGTATGGAAGTGACGCGTGTATCTTCTAGTTGTATATGTATAAGTGCGATTTGGAATTTTCGCGTTCGTGACTGGTCTCATTTGTTATACATTTATGCAATTAGAGAAATTTTAGATGAAGAGAAATTCTTAGGATTTACTTAGAGAGGAGTTGATAAGATTCTGAGTAAATCTCACGGTCTAGTGGTGAGACGTTTTAGTGTATTGATTGCTAAAATTTCTAAAATTGATTAATTAATTTTTTTTTTTTAAATAAAGATGGAGACTGAGAGAATTGCTTGGATCTAATGAGTCCTAGCAAAAGTTAGGTGACATTTCACTGAATTTTTGAAAAATTTACAGAACTGCGGAAGATTGATGAAGGAAAATTGTGTTGAGAAATTCCAAATTTGCAACTCGGGACCCTTTGTGTTACGAAATTCACCGGCGTCCGAAGAAAGCTTAGAAAGCGATCGCTCGCACGCGATGCCCCTGATCTAGTTTCCCGCCTGTTACGTCGCCGTCGCGTTCTCTCCGCCAATGGAAAAACCGGTGGCAATGAATCGACTGTCAATTTCGACACCCTCTGTCAATACCGCAAATCGGGGCTCGTTAACGAATTCTTTCGAAGGAAACTATGCGCCGTACAAGGCTGAAGTTAATGGGATTTATTGTCCAAGAAAACTAGAATGTAACAAATTTTTTGGCACGCTGTCCAGCAGCGTAGGAATACATTTTTATATTCTAGATTCGCCAACAGATAAAATCCACAAATGTCGTCTCATATTTTAGAATATTTTGTGCGAACGTCGAAAACAAAAATGTTGTTCTAGAATTTCAATGTGCGCACTTTCGTGCACAATTAACTAATTAAACTGTTTTGTAATTTACCTGAAAAGTGTAAAATTATATTCAACCAGGCGAAGATAGAACTGTATAAAGGAATCTAAAATTGTCAGTTGTTTTTTACGAGAACTGACGAAATGATAAATATTTTTATGTAAACTTCATTTTAGTATTATTATAGTGTATTTGTTTACTTCACTTCAAGTAAAGTACAATGTACGCACTGTAATTCCGTGTACTAGCGTTAGTAAGAAGTAACGTTGCCTCGGTTGCAAAAATTTCCACATAATTCCCAAAGATGTGGGTTACGAGATTGACAAAACCGGATCGTTAACCTAAAACGGTGTGATTCCAGTTCCTCAGATGGGAATTACCAGTGCCGGAGCTGACTGAGTTCACGTTCTGCCTGTGGCTCAAGTCCGTCGACCTCACTCACCCCCATTCCATCTTCTCCTACTCGAGTGAGTAACCGGGTGATAGAAGGGGGAGGAAAAAAGCCGCGCGGATCCGATTTTCCGCGAAACGGAAACTCGCCGGGATGCAATCTCGCCGGAATTTCATTCGCCTACTTTTCGGACTGGGTTCGCCGAACCCCGACAACTTCTTTATTGGACTTTTTCGCTCATTGGAACATCAGCCACCTCCCGCTGCGGAAGGCTTTTATTAATTTCCCGTCGTGTATCGATAAACGATGCAATTTTTCTTTCTGTGGGAAATCGCTGCCACCGTTTGATCGTCGACACTGTGCAAGTGGTGGAGGGTGCACCGCGTTCCAATGATTTCTTTTTTAAATTGCTTTTTTTTGCCCGGTTAGACGTCACGTGGAATGTTTAAGGGTGCTGATATATATATATATATTTTTCGTTCAACAGAGAATGAAAAGGATCGATTGGTTCGGGCGTGGGTCTCGTCACGCGGACGCAGCGTTCACCTGGAGATCGCCGGAAAAAAGGTGTTTGCAGCGCCGACCGACATTCACGAGAACCGCTGGTACCATCTGTGCCAGAGCTGGGAGAATCAGGCCGGTCGTTACGCTTTGTGGGTGAACGGAGCGCTCTGGGTTCAAGGTCGCTCCGAGGAGGTCCGTAAGCATCCTAGATCCTCGTCGAAGATTGGGCAACCACCGTGAAACGTGCTTTAAGATAGCTTTATCCCCACCCCAACTAGAGACTCCATTTTCTCTCGGTCCACCGACGACCGAGTCAAAGGTGACCCACGCCGAAATCTCCCCACTTTCATTCTTTCCGTCGTCCTAATTAAAATTCTGCTGAGAACGCCATTTTTGAAACGCTCTATACAAGATCTCTAAAACCTAAAGGATTTTCAATTATAAAATCATTTTTATTGTAAATTATTGTAAATCTCTTGCGTTCACTGATCTCAACGATTCAGAGCAGCTTGATACAACTATCGATCATTTTCAGTCGATCGGTCACGTGATCCCGAGCAAGGGGGACATAGTGCTGGGCCAAGAGTACACGGACTTTGACAAGGGTCTAGAAGAAGGTGTCGAAGGAGCAGTTCTGGGATTCAACCTGCTATTATTATCAGCCTTCGAACCCCTGAAGCAGGGTCTAGGTGATCCAGAAATGATTTACGTTCCGATGGATCCGTTCTCGACGTTTCCTTCGAAACCTATGCACCGGAGCCTCGTCTATGGAGCAAGGACTATTTACACGGTCGTTCCGATTCAATCTCATAGGATCGTCAGATCGATCGACGACTATCCAAGACCTAGGAGTCGTTCTAGAACGTCCAGACTCAATGCTATGAGACCTCATGATGGCCACAGCTTGCAGAAGATACCGTTGGGTCTACAATTGGTACAACTGACCTACCATCGTTGCGAAATCGGGAGAGGGAGTCCTTTCATTGGAGGATCATCGATGCTCATCTCCTGGACGAGAACGCCTGTTCGCGTTTTCGGTGGGGCGGTCATTAAAAACGTCCGCAGCAAGTGCGGGACTTTCGAAGACAGTTAAACGAAGCCTTGATACGTCTGTTCAATCTTGCTTATGTTTCAAGAGTGAACTTCGCGTGGAATTTGTAATACTTTATCTCTCTATTTTATAATGTCCTCGAAACTTGCTGGTCGATTGGGACCGAGGATGGACATGTATCGAAGCAGGTTTATTTTACGATGTTTATGTCCAGAGAAATATCTTTGTGTTTGAGAAAAGCGTTTTCCAGAGAGATACTTTTTAAAAGTCGAAGTGGGGATCTGTTGGTTGCTTATGTTTCAAGTTTGAACCTCGTGTGGAATTTGTAATACTTTATCTCTCTATTTTATAATGTCCTCGAAACTTGCTGGTCGATTGGGACCGAGGATGGACATGTATCGAAGCAGGCTTATTTTACGATGTTTATGTCCAGAGAAATATCTTTGTATTTGTGAGAAGCGTTTTAGAGAGAGACTCTCTTTAAAAGTCGAAGTGGGGACGCGGCTTGAGACGCGGAAAAGTAAGGGATCGTCACAATGGCACGCGTTACGCGGACGAGACACGTCGATCCACGATTTCGCAACGATTCTCACGAGAGCCCGCATCCGCGAACCCATTTAGGGCGGCGTTCCTTTCAGCGTCATCGGCTTGCGATTTCGCGTGGATTGCGGAGGCCATTTTTCTCGCGCGCGGGAATTACGAAACTCGATGGCCGTTCTGCGGTCTCACAACAATTGTCCGCATTTTAACACGCTCGCTCGCGACGTTTTTCTGCTGGTTCCCCTCCTCGTGCTCGTCCGAGTGTGTTTGTGTGTGTATATAGTTTACCGTGTGTACAGTTGCTCGCAAAAGCGGCCGAACTTATTTATTCACTATGAAGTTGTAATTATTGTAATCGACTCAAGTTTTTGAACGAACCTGTACAACATATATCAACACTGTATTCCAGATACTTGTGTGAATTTTATCACTGTATTTAATATGTGTCTCGTAAGAAATAAAAAGGAAAATCTGAGTCAGAAGTGCAAGTTTACTTGCCCGAACCACCGAGTGTGAAGCGTCCTTTATAAACCGTATGAAATTGGCATAACAGACCCCGCTGATTATGAGACCACGTTGGGTATCGAGAACTAATTACGCCCCAGTCTAATAACACGTCGGTTCTCCAAGTAATTAATGTCCAACGAAAGCGTGGTCACTATGTAACGTCCAGTACTTCGAGCTGACCGAAATCCCACGTAGAAAAGCCGCAAATTACCACGCGATCAGGTCCAATCACGTCCAAATCGGAAATTAAACGTGGCTCAGCCTGGCATTAGCAGAGTCCTCGATACCCGGAGTTAATGATCGTTTCGTGGATCATGGTCGATCCAAGAAACTCGATCGCGAGTAACCCGAACGGGCTGGAACGCGATCATTTGCGACACATCTCGCGATTTTTATTCCGTCGACTTTCTCGATTCGTTTGCCACGCCGCCGTGTATAGATCGTTCGCCGACGGCGATCGAGAGATCGCTAGGGGGGCCGGCAGCGTTCCATTTTAACCCAGATACGGTGTCGTTTGCGTCTCGAAAACCATTACCGCCCCGCGATCAATACTCTCGAGACTTCTTGCGCGTCTAGCCGCCATAATTATTGCGCAATCTGTTCGCTGGCCATTATGTAAAATGGCCACGACGTTCCGTCCCCCGGAATACCGCCGCTTAATTGATCTTCAATGACTCCTAAATCCCTTTATTGTTCCCGTTCACTCTACACAGTTTCCTTGCGATAAGATTTATTCCAACACGACACTGTGGCGATCGAGTCGTCCACCTCAGAACTTTGACAAGCTCCCAAAAAATAATTACTGCGTTTCTGCAGATTATCAGCTGATTTTATCGTAGACAGCTAGTGAACATATATGCGCATCTAAAAATTTCCTGAGAAAAATTGTTTAATAACTGCTTAATGTAGAGGAGAAGAAATTCGTTGTTCGCCATCTTGGAAAACCTACAGTAGCGCCGTCCACCGTCAGAAAAATTGTTTTACTTATTTATGTTGGAATGAAAAGTAGTTTTTTTTATTGTTTATTTAACGTTGCATCAACTGCTAATGGTTATTATCGACGGGACTTACAGTTTATTAAGGTAGCACATGGAATATTTCCATAGGCGCCGGCGGCGGGATCGAACCGAAATGAAAAATATGTAATTTTTCCAGAAACAGAAATTTATACGAGGGACGGGACAAGTGAATGGCAGCCACCGTCGTGAGTCACGCAAAAATGACGCAAAAAGGGCCGTGGTGCGTCGCCGGCCGCCCACCGGCGTTTCGGTGAAAGTGAAAGTGTGTAACGCGACCGGTGAAACCGAAATCCGCTGTCGTTGCATCGTCTGGCGGCCTCTATAGATCTCTAGATCGTAGATAAACGGCGGCACTGTCCTAGAACGAGACCGAGATGTGAATTTTCAGGGTCGCGATTGGCCGAACCGACTCGACGAATATCTCGCGTGCGCCGCACGCCGAATACAGAGGACACGTAATCTGCCCGTTGAGAAATGTTCTCGTACCGGGTGAAAGTTTCGGGCAGAAACATCCTGGTCGAATGGCCGCTGGACCTCAAGCTGAACAGACAACGGATGTGGCATTCCCGGGTTGCGCAACAACGCATCTGTTACATGCGTGCCCGGCAGCAACGGTGTAACAGGACCGGGCCCGGTCGTGGCAAGGAAAACAAAGAACACTTGACTAATCCATTTCCAGCAGTGTCTCGCGTAATACGCGATCAGGTGAAAACTTGGAACACGACTTTTCCGTGATGAGAGATTAGACTGGGGAAATTGCACAGGGCGTTGCCAAAGCGGCGCGCTGCTACAAAATTTTTTAAAACACTTGGTCATTACAAAAATAGGGAGTGACTTTTCAGAAAATTATTGAGAAATTGATCCTATCAGAAATAAATACAGTTATTCAAATTAAGTTATGAATTATACAGGCTGTTACCAAAGTGGTTGCCAATGTATACCACGAATTTTTCAAAAGATAAATATGTTTTACATATGTCGATTCTATTAGAACCACGGTGGGTCACTAGAATTAGATATTGAATTCTACAGGCAGTTTAAAAAGTAATTATCAACGCGTCAAACAATTTTCAAGTTGTTCTGGCAACTGCAAAATATCTCCAGAGATATTAAACCTCATACGCTTCTCAAAAATAGCTGCATAAGAGAGACTAGGATAACAATTTACCCATTTTTATTTTACACGTTAAATCAACAGATTATGTTTCATTATAGCGTCGAATTTAAAGAAATACCTCTCACAACATAGACATAAAAGGATGAATAATTTTACAGGATGTGAAAATATTGAATCGGTGAATTTTCACCCTGAGGAACGTATGAGGATTAATACAGCCACTGAAATTAAGTTAATATTTATACAGGCTGTTACCAAAGTGGCTAGCAACGTGCAGGACGGATTTTTCAAAAAATAAATATGTCTTACATATATCGATTCTATTAGAACCACGGTAGGTCACTAGAATTAGATATTGAATTCTACAGGCAGTTTCAAAAATAATGATTAATGCGTGAAACAATTTCCGGGTTGTGCGCTATTAATGATAGAAACAGGTGTGTTACGTGATCGACGGCGTGCGTCTAGCACAAACGCATCGGAACCGGAAGTCGTGACATTCGCGACATGGAAGAAAGTGTCGGTAGGTAAACGAATAGGTTCGGGAGGGGAGGGTTCGGGAATAGCTCGGCGTCCGCCCAATGGAAAAAATGAGGCCCCTCCATCGAGTAGGTGCGAACAGGAGGAGGGAATGGGCCTTTCTCTCCCTCGATTTTGCGTTTCTGTCGCGTCTCCTTTCTCCGGCAGCGGCGGGTCACCGGAAGGAAGGAAGAATCGGAGGAACGCCAGGGGCACGGCGAAAGGAAGACTCACCCTGGAAAATGAAAGTCGATTCGCGCGTGTAATCGAACGGCGCGACGACGTTCGCCGCAGAAATGCAATTCCGGAATTAATGTCGCTCGGTGTTCGTCCATACTTGCCGATACTTTTACGTCTTATTTATTCATACGCCCAACCCGTCGGCGCCGTTGTTTCCGCTGGAAGAGGGAAACCCGGTTCGAATTCAACACGATTTCCCGCCATTGTCGTGCCCCGTGGAAATCGAGACTTTCGAACGATGTTGTCTGTCTCCCCGTGAACGGAAGTTCTTGAAATATACCGTTCAATGAAGTGTTTCTATGCTAAACAATTTTGTACCGTAAATTTATTATTCATTTATCACGTGGTTCGAAGTACATTGGTGTAGATCATCGATCGAGAGACGAGTTCCTTACTGCATACGAGTCACCGTTTGCAACGAAACAGGGAAAGTTTCCAGGAAGAGGACCTTCCCGAAGAGGAAACGAGATGTCAGAGGTCGACAAGCCCGATTCGGTGGATCTATCGATCGGATCGACACGGGTCCGGTTTTCTCCGGAGAGGACGCTCGACCTCGGAACACTTTGGCCGGACCTCCGAGCGAAATTTCGCAATTGTTCCCCGTTAATAATTGCCGGTCGCTGAGAAACAGAGATGAAAGAAACGAAGAGAACGAGGGAGACTGCAAAATGATCCTTTTGTACTCTATTGGCGCCGACACGGTGACACACATATTCTCCTGTCGCAACACACGGGCGTGACTCATAATAACCCGGATTTTCATGCCAATTTGTAATGTATGCACTTTCAGAAATGCTGTTTACGCAGATGAATTTGTATAGAAGAGTTTTCAATATTACAAAAATTTGTGGAAAATAGTATACGAATATGAAATTGTTCTATATAAAATACAAAAATTTAGAAAATGGTACAGGACAATACATAAAAAAAATGATAAATAATTATGCGATAGTATGGAGCACAAAAATCTGCAATAAATAAACACAGAAAATCGGGGAAAGAATTAAAAGAGGAGAATTGTAAAAGTTCTGAAGAAGTAAAAGTCGTTAAAAACTGTGGGAAAAATGTAGAAGTACAGCAATCAATGTAATATATAATTTGAGGTGTCTAAATTGGTAACGAGGCAGCGGATCGCGATGGCAAATAGGATTGTCCGCTCGACTGACCCGCTAAATCGAGAAACTTATCCATGCACCGGCGATCGAGGGATCGTTGGATCATCGGGGGACTGGATCAACCGTCCGCCACAAAGAGAGAAAGAGAAAAAGGCGAGTACGAGAACCGGGTAGGAGGCGTGAGTGCACACCACTTGCGAGTTTACCAGGCCTACGTCGTGGAGAACGTGCCGGACAGTTACCTTTCTGTTTCGAGACCGCGAGGATCTACCTTCTCCGTGGATCAAAAGGATTAACCGTCGATCGTTCCCTCCAGTGCAGCCGTCCATCGATTTCCCGATCGACCTTTCGACGAATTTAATTTTTCCAAGTCGGTCCAGAGGGATTTGAACGAATCTAAAAGGATTCAATAGGATCCAGAGCGATTTAAAGGGATCTAGAGGGGGTCCAGGGGGATCAAGGGACGATCCAAGCAGGGACACGAGCTTTCCTCGATCGCGGTAAGCTTTTCAATCATTCTTTTGTCTCTCATATAGTGGAATGGACAGAGTACAATGTTATCTTCGCGCTTCAGTGAGATCGTTGATGAAAATGGTACTCGGTTTTGTCTCCGGGGAAGCTTCCTGATCGAGAAATTGCATTTTTAAAGGGCAACGATGTTTGAAGCGTCGGTGATGGCTGGTTTAATTGAGTTTTCAGATGGGAAGTTTTTGTTCCTTCGAATTGAAGGCCCTGGTTCATTTTTACTCGGAAAATTGAATTCGTATTTGAAGATTCATAGAATTTTATGTATTGTTAATTTTACAGGGCAGGAAAATTGACAAAAATTCTTAATCACCTCGTTTTTTCCAAGGTTTTTCATTTCTCTCTGTGAGATTGTTGACTCACAGAGGATTAATTTCTTAATATCCGCAGCGTTTGTGAATTGACACCGAGGCTGCCTCTTTGAAAAATTGCTCAGAAATGCTGATGGACAGTTGCTCAATGGAAATAGTACAAGGTCTTATTCTAGGAATTTTTCCCGATCGAGAAAATTGCATTTGAAGCGTACGACTATGTTCAAAGCTTTGCGAAAGTCTGCTTGATGGAATTTTCAAATGGGAATTCTCTTTCCTTGAAATTGGAAAGGTCTTCTTGTCGTGTAGAAATTGAAAAAATCCAATTTTTCAGAAAATCGTTTTCTAAAATCGCTGCGCTCGCGCGTTGTTTCAGCAGAAAAATTTTCAATTTCACTCCTAAACAGAATTTTGCAGCAGCACAGGCGAATTCATTAATTTCCGCGATGTATGCAAATTTAAATCGAAGGCTGTCCCTTTGAAAACATGTTGAAACGTGGACAAACAATTGCTGAATTGCAAGAAATATAGTTCTTTGGCATGCATTTGCAACTTCGAGAGGGGAAAGTGAAACATTGCAATCGACTTATGCGGTTCCAAAAATATAAATTTGCATGAAGGTTCTATGACTAGTTTTACAATAAAAAAAGAGCGCTTGTTTACGACGCGTTCTAACATATTTGTGTAGGCGTGTTTAGTTTCTGCTTCACTGAGACCGACAGGAAAGAAAATGAAAATACAGTTGTCTTCGCTTTCTCTGACTTCTGTTAAAACGCACATTTGCAGCAGCTTCCGCGGTCATTTAATAATTAGTCCTCATTATTGCTACAGTTCCTGCATAACTGTCTGGAATTTATATCCAATATTGTCCTCAAAATATACCCTATAACTCAAATTATTATTTATATTTATTTTTACATTATATATATACCAATGTAAATTATAATGCTAGATAATACTAGTTATGGGATAAAACTTTGAGTAAAAATTCCACGTACTGCATGAATTAAATCTAAATAGCTCAGTTTATTTATTTACCGATGCGTAAACAAGCTATTGCATCAATCGTGCGAAAACATTACGATAAACGATAGCGATAATCGATTCCCGAGCTAAACGACCGGAAAATTTATGCGAGACAGAATGAATTCGCATGATTCTCGCATCGGTCAGTAAACGCTGAAGAAACACAAACAGCATGCGGTTGATTATAGTGATCGAGGCGAATGTAATTCACTGTGACACGAAGAAAGTGGAACGGGCAGGAGAATCGAATGAAAAATCGGATAAGCGATTCGAATAGAAATAGCTCGCTTTCCCGCCCTCGCGGTGCCGTTGCCAAATACGAAAAACAGAAAACTAATGTCCTTGACCAGGCGAATTTCTCCCGGGGCAACAGGATTTTCCAGTTTGGGAGGCTGGTTACATATCCTTCGGAATAAACATGTTTTCGGTATTAGATACTTGATCCAAATACTTGTTGCAAAATTCAATGTAAAAAAAACGGTGATGAAAAGAATTATAAAACTCACTGTAGAAATTACAATTGATAGTATAGAAGATTACAGGGCTGGTAAAAATAGTATGGAACACAGTAAGAAATAATTTTTAAAAGGAAACCTCACGAAGGAATGCAAACATTACCGAAAATAATCGTTGAAAAATTGCAAGCGGTTTTTGCACTGGCATTGAAATTGTGGAAACAAAAATGGTTGACAGAGAAAAAAGAGGGAAAACTGGCTGGGAAAGGCAAAGGGAGAAACAGGACGACAATTTTCGGAGGAAACGAAACGTCAGCGGGTTCCGTGATTCCCCGCGATTGCCTCACGTGCGTGCGTGCATACACGGATCGATGGAAATTCTGATTTTTATCGCAACTGTGGGGCGATATCGTTCCGGTGCCGTGAATTGAATTTCGCAACGGGGAAAAGACGTGTAACAATGTAACGTTTAACGCAACCCGGCGTCTAGTTTATCCGTTTTCGGCGTTTTTGCAACCGAAAAAATAGCCGGGGAAAAAGGGTACTGACCAACGCTGGCGAGTCCATTCAAACGAGCTAGTATTGTGTCGAGAATTTTTGCTATATTATCCGTAGAAGTAGCAGGAAAATCTGGTTCGGAAAAATAGAGTAATTTTTAAAAATTAATATCTTTCAGGTTTGATTAGATTTACAGGCAGCTCGACGGTGAACGAATGGGGCCGATCATTTTTTCGGTGTGTGCCATGATGGCTGCAGTCATGGTGGACGCCATATCTACAGCATGGCGGCCATCGCTGCCACAAGCGTCGTCCAGCATCCTCCATCAGGATTATGATACTTCTGCAGCGCAAACCCTGTACGAATTCGACGACTCCTCTTTATTGGGAGGGGGCCAGGACAAGTGCTCCCTCTATAAGGTCGCCATGCGCCAGCAACTATACTTCGAGGTACTTAGAACAATATAATTTCTATTTTTTTTTCTTCCTACACCGATGTATTTATATCTTCAATTTCACGTATAACGAGCACGAAAAGGTAGCGAGTGAGACGAAGCGTTTTTTTTGCAAAGAAAAAAAAAATCTTCGTGATTACGAAACGTGGCAAGTCAGAGTCTAACGGGCGTGAAAAATGGATCGGTTCTCACGCGTGGGGGCAAGAAAAAGATCGGCAGACAAAAGAGTGACGAAAGGCGGAGACAGGTGTTCGACGGCCGAGGATAACGGGAATCCGCAATCCGTGCGGATTCTTTCCGCTCCGCGTCGGAATTCTTCGGCTCGCGTGCCTCGGACACCGGCTTCACGGTCGAGAGCGGCCGGAGCGAGCAAAAGGACACGGATCGCGACGGCAACGAAAGTAGGAGAAAACGTTCCTACTTCCCGTGCGTGCTTTGACGCCTAACTGACGACCGACTTCTCCATCCCCCTCGATCAAGGTCGAATTAAACGAGCCCAAAAATCTACCTCCCAAGAACAAGAAATTTTTCACTTCCAGAAAAAATTTCCAGTGAAGACGTAGCTTAATTATCGATTTACACTAGGGAGCTCGAATCTCGACTAGGGACGAATCGCGGAAGCTAATCTTTAAAAAGGGAACTCGATTGAGTCAAGCTTCAAATGGAGACGCAGCTTAAGTTGGTAAATTAAAGCACACGTGGAGACTCTGAGGTTGGTCTCCAAGTAGATACGCAGCATTAAAGCTGCACTTGATCGTTAGATTCGCAACAGATTGAAGAATAAACAGTACACGAGTTCAGCTGCAAGTGAAGACGCAGCTTGAGGATTACTTTCAATAATAACACTTCACACAGATCCACCTCCAAGTGAAGATACAGCATCAATGCTATAGTACACAATGAAATTCATTCTGGTAGAACTTGTAAGTGAAGACGTGGCTTAAAGTTTATCCAGTGGTCGGTACTTCCGGGCCACCCGGTGTGCATTTTTCTACCCTTCTTCCGATCGATCCTCTCGAGAGGACATCGTCGCGTTTCACGGGACAATTAACGGACTGCAATCACGGATTCGAAGCAATTTGCGATCGAGGCACTTCGCGTGATCTTCCGAGCCGTTGTTGCCGGTTCGAGTGGCGGAGGGAGAGTATCGTCCTTTCACGTGGAGAACGATCCTAGGCGTTTCCGGTTTCGTCGATCGATCGAGCGTTGCGTGACGGGTGCGTAACCACGGGTGAGGAAATTGTAGCGAAGACCTTGTTCGCGCGAGATCGATGGATCTCCCCCCCTCGAGAGATCCAGCATTGCGCAACGGACCCAAACAAGGAAGATCGGGAATCTATCACGAAGAACTTTTCGAAATTTTACTCTAGGAAGTGACCATTGCACTGCGTCTCCACTCGAAAACAGACATTTTTAAATTTTCTGAATTTTCTTTGCATAATGAAACTTCTCTATGGAAATTTTATTCTGGAGATTAATTATAAAGCAACGTCCTTAGTGGATGCCCCTCAACGAAGTTGAACTTTTAAAATTTGGGCTTAAGCTGCGTCTCCACTCGACAGAAGACCTCTCGAGGAATTCTAGCTTCGGAAATTGGCTGTTAAGCTGTATCTCTACTCGAAAACAGACACTTTTAAATTTTCTGAATTTTCTTTTCATAATGAAACTTCTCTATGGAAATTTTATTCTGGAGATTAATTATAAAGCTACGTCCTTAGTCGAGGCCCCTCAAAGAAGTTGAACTTTTGAAATTTGGGCTTAAGCTGTGTCTCCATTCGACAGAAGACCTCTCGAGGAATTCTAGCTTCGGAAATTGGCTGTTAAGCTGCGTATCCACTCGTGACTCGACTCTCAATGAAATTTACCTTGGGAAACGAAGTTGTCGATTGTACAACCAACATAACAGGATTAAGACTTGACCGTCCAGCCGTCGTCTGGGGTCCATTTATGCGCGTTACACGACCGCAGACAGCTATTTGAACCACGGATCATTCGTAATTCAGAGTCGACAACTTTTTCTATGACGCGGTCTCGATTCGAACGGCGAACGCGATAGCTACGGAGCCAATTAACCGCGATGGGAACGACCGGTTCCAACCGGGAAGAAGGTGACGCGCTGCGAAAGGGAATCGGCGCCAGCGGCCTGTTGGCCGCGCCTTTTGATGCCGGCCCATTCCCAACGGTGGAAAGAAACCTCGGATAGGGAGACACACACGTAATCTGGATCGATCGTTGCGTAGCCGTAATAGATGCTAATTACCGGAACACGGTATTGGATAATTGGCAGGTCTGGCTGGTTCCAGTGCCTCGACGGTATTCGTGTTACTGCCGCTAATTACATCTTTTATTGCCGCGAACGCCTCTCGCGGTGTTCCCTATCGATATGAAATAATCGTGAACGTCGAATGCTCATTGTCTGTTAACGTTCTCGAATCCCGTGAACGGCTATCTGAAATTGGCCTGCCTAAGGTAATTATCGAATGTCTGCAAAACAGATGATCCCCCATAAAAATTAATGAAAAATTATATATAGAAATTTGTAATGGTCATACACTGTTTTTTTTGTTACAGTACATTCATTACAAGACGGAACTGCCGAACATGAAGGAGTTCACCCTGTGCATGTGGACCAAGTTCTACAATCACACGAACGACCATCCGTTATTCTCGTACGCAGGTGAGAGTCTGTTCGTTTTCGTTTCCCTTTCACCGGTTTCTTTTTCGCCGGTCGAGGAACGGCCCAACGAAAGCAAAAGTCCGTCGAAAATAACGTTCCCCGCGGCTTCGTTTCGCAACTAATCAGTAGCCCGAGGGCATTATTAAGTAATAATTGTTTATTCAAAAACTACCGGCGGTCGCGTAACCGTTCAACGAGGCTTTCCACGAAGTAGGAACGGATCGTGGTATCAACTGTGGTGTAATCTAAACGATTTGCCTTGGAACATCATCACCTTTACATTTGAAATTAGATTCCGTCTGAAGTGTTCCGGGAATCGTTAATATAAATATCAAATTTTGAAAACATCAATCAATAAGGTCGAAATAAAGAAGCGCTACCGTCGGGTATATCCGTTAGCGAAAGAAAAGATTCCGGTGGACGAGTTAGAGCGTGTTTTAGTGTACGACGATTCGATTGTATTGTGTTCCGGGATCGATTTGACGGTAATCGAGGATCGTTTATGGCGCAGTTGGTGAACAACCGCGCGGCTTACTTGCCTGGGTGGCGAACACCGCGAGGAGCTCCTATTTCATGATGAACGTCGACGGGCACAACTTGTTCAGATTGAATTATCCCCTGCGATTGAACAAGTGGTATCACTCCTGCCAAAGCTGGAACGGTCGGACCGGGGAATGGCAGATCTGGGTCAACGACGAGCGCGTGGGTCGCGGGTTCAACAACAGGGTGAGTGATCGCCGATTGCTCCGATCGGTTTCGCCTTGAAAATGTACTTTCCCGTTGGTGTCCGAGAAAATTTAATCGTACGCCTGGTCAATTAGAACGGCCGGGTGACCGTGAAAGTAACGCGGCCATTCTCTCTCTATCAACGACGAACGAGAGCCGTTGAACACAAAAAAAATTGAACAGCCGGTTCCGCCGGTAAAAGGGGATTCGAACGGAATCGCCAGGCGTTTCGAATTCCCCGGCTCTTGCCCGCTACCGCGCGGAAAAATAAATAACCGACGAGAAACTGGTCTGTAATGCTTCCCTTCCGCGTTTCTGACTCTGACGTCGTCGGCGAACGTATACCTTCCACTCGTGAAAAATCGCGTTTCACGAGGTTTTCATTTAATCGATCCGAGTTTGATCTAGTTGGCTCGAACGTTGATCGCAATATCTTTACCTTCCGCAGTTGTTTCTCCAGTAGCTTACAGATGTATCTAAAATGAAGATGTCGAACAGAATCCAGCCGAAATGCTGCGACACTTCTCGAGGCAACCTTACAAACGAACGATCGACGCGTCTCCCACGGGGATACACGAGAAACTGATCACCTATTTCTGAGCGTTTGAAGCTCCAGCCACTTCGTGTCGAAACTGTTCATTAGGGGATCGGCTGCAGCCTCTATTGTCGCCGACCCCAGCGAACAAGGGTGGCCGCGGGAGGGATAATAAAAATTTTTCCATAAATTCTATCGAGCCAAATCAGCCCCTCTTTACGAGAACAATTAACCGTGTCCACGGCGATCGATACGACCTGATGAGATCTTTCTTTCGTGACAGTTGGTGGGTCACGTGATCAAAGGGGGCGGTATAGCGATCACGGGACAAGAGCAGCGACAGCTGGGCGGCGGTTTCCTCGAGGGCGAGGGTGCCCCTGCAGGTAAGACTAACCCCTTTAGCGTCGCATAAAAATTCGACGACTTCAACGACTGTTATTTCAGGGTCCGGTGGTTATCTCGGCGAGGTGACGATGGTGCAGCTATATGGGGTCGCGTTGAGCGCGGGGAAGGCTCACAAGGACCACAAACACCATCACGCGCATCATTATGAACACGACACGACCAACAACACGCCCAGACCAGCTCGGCCACCAGTGACTGGTCCGCCCCTTCCTCAAAATCCTTTCCTCACTGGAGGACAAATCAACACCCAGGTGAGAAAGATCTTTCTACCTTCGATCTATCCTAGAAGAATCTCTTCTGACTTTGAAATGTTTCAGGTGAAACTCAATCCAGGTTCTCCGCTGCAGATTGTTCAGGGTGGTGTCACCCTGAGACATCCAGCTCTGGTTCCTAGGAAAGAACCCCCACAACCACTCCCTCCCGTTAATACTAACGTAATGCCGACAGCGTTCCCTCTGCAGATCACGCAATTGTTTGGCAATCAACAGGCCAGTTTGACCTCTGCGAATGGAATCACAGGGACTGGGGTAAGCTTCGTCGATGGACCTTATCGGAATCTCTTCAAACGTGACGAGGAAGCATCCTCTACGAGCACGAGCGAAGAATTGAAGGATGAGGGGCTGTTGGAGAATGCTGAACAGACTCCGAAGAGGAAGAGAAAGGCTTTAGAAGCTTCTGAGGGAGAAACTGTGAACGACAAGGTGGGAATTTGGGAATACATTGATGATAGGTCTGAGTTGATAAGGTAATAAATATCTGGACCCAGAAGTGTAACTAATGCCCTTCGTTTCAGGTGACGTTCGTTCCGAAAGAGTCGGAAGAGTCGGAAGACTCCGAAGACAAGAAGCTGGAGAAACGGGAGTCCGACAAGAAGAAGAGAGGACTGGTGCAGCTGGGTGACGGTTTGATCATAGACGACAGCTACATCTCGCAAGGCTTGGACAACGAGTACTTCTCTGGCCTGACGAACTTCGGTCTGCAGCTACCCAAGTACGAGAACAAGGACGACGAGAGGGAGCCAGCGGAGGCCGAAGTGAAAATGGTCATGGACATCTGCGACGGGTGCAGCGAGGAGCCCTTCAAGAAAGCACTGATCATGGCGTGGAGATCTGTCCCGAAGAAGCTGTACTCCGGCGCGCTGCACGTGCCAGCTGTGCCAGCGTGCAAAGCTTTTTAGGCACGAATCGACGCCATCAGGACCTGGTCCAGAACTTTGCAGAAGTGCTCGTTTGAGGACGGATCGATCGATGATCGAGGATTCAGCATCTTGGAGTCTGCCAACGACGAAGATCAGCGTTGCCAACCTGAACCAATCGAGAGGATCAACGAGAAGTTGTGCCACCTTTCGTTCGAGCGTGGTCCACGGGACGTCGAGGATCGCAGTAGTTGTATTTATTGTAGCATAAGCACCGGATCATTTTAATCGTATCGTTTAAGTGTCAGTATTACGCGTTCGAATAAAAATTGTCTTTCGTAAACGAGCGTTCGGCTCACCTTGCTCTTGTGGATGTGCTGATGTTGGTACTCGCTGTCGAACTCCGGCTCGCTGAAGTAGCTCTGATCCTCCCAGTGCGGTGGCAGGCCTGATCCTCCGCTGGGTATTCCCAAAGGTCCTGGCATCCCGGTCACGCCGTCCGAGCTCTCGAACAGTCTCAGCACGCTGCGATCCCGTATGTCCCGCAGATGAGATCTGAAATTGAAACCGACCACCGGGATTGGTAACAGAGACTCCAACTGGAATTCTTATATTTACTGCCAGAGCTCCGCGGACCTCCTACCCGAATTACCGATCAGAAACTCTAATCTGGGGAATGCACGAGTTCCCTCTAGGATTCAAGTGAATTATTCTTATTCCCCATTCCGTTCTTCTTTCTTCTGTTCCAGTATTTTTTTTTGTTTTATTTTTCTTCAAGCACAGCAGGGAAATGCATTCTACGTACACCCCCTCTCCGAAGATGGTCGAGGGGGTAGTATGGAGCTCGTCCATTCGAAATAAAAACTAAGGATGGGACATACCCACTAAAACCCCGCTGTCCAGGAGCCGAAAGGACCCTGTGCATACTACAAGGACAATTCCTTCGGCTCCTACACACTTCTTGGCTTTAATCCCGTTCCAGTATCTGATCCGCAATTATCTGTTCTCCGGATTAGGGGATGGTCCGGGGAGGTAGCGATAATTAGAGTGTTGCTAACGATAGTTACCTGAGGTCCTCGAGCTCGTAGAACATGTCCTTGTTGCTATCGTGTATATAAACCTTGACATGAGGACTGTCTAGGTATTCCATGGTGAGTTGTTTCGGAAAGCTTCTGACAAACAGCGCCTTGACCGTGTCTATGCTCGTGATTTCGTTCGGCAGGAGCGCCCGCTTCGTCTCATTTCTATACTGCAGGAACACTAGACCTAAGGAATCGTCCACAGAAACGCATCGTGTCGTCAGGTATGTCCGACAAGGGGATCGAGCAGCGAGGCAGCAACAAGACGATCCTAATTCTAGTGCGGTTGGTGTGTTACCTAATGGTCGCTCCAAAGTCTTGCTGGGGGTCCGTACGACGGGGAGGCTGCTTCTCTGTTTGCCACCCCGTCTAAATCCGGTGCTCGATGTCTCCACCTCGGACATGATGCCCGGGTCGTCATCGAACAACATCGCCGAATTTGGAGGTGGGAACCCGCGCGGAAGAGGCGACTGAAAAGTCAACAACCGAACCAGTTAATCCTCTACTCTTTCCGTTCATTTACATCGGTTAGAAAGTTTTCATCCTCGGAAAGTCAATATTCCGAGTACGAACTTTCTAGCCCCGTTACTTTTTAAATCACAGCGGCGCCTCTCTACAAGCACCTGAACCGGACCCTCCGTGGACAAGTAGCGAAGCACGAGACTCGAATCTTTGAAATTAATTTGTATGAGTCAGTATATGATATTTGCATCCCTCAGGGTTTCAAATTCATTTACCAATCTCCTCTTCTTTTCCACTATCACTATCGCCTAATTTTCAGCGTATGAATGTATGAGTTAGAAACCAAGATTTCATCGTGCAAGTTAGGGTTTAAAGAATGTCCACGGACAAGTATCGAGGCACCGCGTCGTCCGAATGAAATGAAAATGACGGTCACATCGAGACGGTACGAAAGACAGTGTCATGCATCGGACACACGTCGAACGAAAAAAAGACGATAAAGAAAAGAAAAAAAGGTGGAGTGTGTTTTACCTTTCTCTGGCGAGACTTGGTCCCCATCTGTATTGCGGCGGCGGGTACACGGAAACACACACACAAGTAAACCAGTTAGATAAATATATATGTATGTATAATAGCATGGAGCAGAAAAAAGAGGGTGGGAATTTCGGTAAGCTGGCCGTTAGAAGGGGGCGTGGCGTTCGATCCGGCATCGTCGGCTGGTCTCGTGTCCGCTCGGCCGATCGACTCGAGTCGTTGGGTCCGAGTGTCCTGGAAAAAATCTCGTCGATTCGGAGCCTGAATCCATCTCGCGAGATAAATCCACATCCGACGAGCCTGTGAACCGCGTCATCGGCGACCAGGCGTGGCCTGGATTGTCACGTGGTCACTCTCGACACAGGGTGGGGGGAAAAGTCACGAGCAGAGTGAAAAAAATATCTGTGGAGGGGGGACAGATCGAGCAGGAGGGCGTGTCGGTGTACATTGAATTGAAATTGTCGCACATGAAACATTTGTTTCAACTTGTCCGATTTTTCGTTTCAAAAAACTGTTTTTTTCCATTTCATGTACGACAACGGTTATAAAATGCAAATATGGAAAAAAAGGAGGCGATAGGGAACACAGGGGCTAACGTGTCCTCGGCGTGAGCTGTCGTCAACGGTCGCCCTGCCCCGCCCCACCCCGCCCACCGTCGTGCAAACAGCCCCACCCACCTCCGTGGGTAACGAGCTATCTCGCGGAACCTCCGAAATAGTTCGACCGTTCGCAAATATTTGCTGCCGTGCTCGCGAGTGAAATATGTACCGTGGCCTCCTCCGGACACTGTTTGAACAGAATTACTCCGCGAACGATTATTCAAATAATACATTAACCCAGTTCGTCGAGGAAGAGAGAGAGAGAATGAGCAATGTTGGATCAGAACGAACAGAGGAAACCTAGGTCGTTCCTTCGCCTGGGGAGAAATAGTTCCTTGACGGACTGTACTTTTGATAAGGAACTGTGTCGTACACTGTGTAAACCCGTAGAGTTTATCAAGATTTTAACGACTACCCAGAGACCAATTTGGCACCGAGTCCTAAAAAGTCCTGGAATTTTATCGGGAAGTAGGTCCTAATTAAAATTAGACTGGTTACTAATTCGAGCATGTCTAGACAATGCTTTCAATCTCAAGTTTAATTAAAATTGCCTAGCTCGTAACCTGGTCCTAATTTTTCTAACCACAGACTAATTGGGACCTCCTTCGGTTTCGATTAGTCTTGAAATGGTTCAATGGGTTCAACAAGGTCTGGAGAGGGTCTCTCGATTTTAGCTAACCAGATCGCAACTAAATTCCATTGAGGCGTAGGTCCTAATTAGGGTACCGACCAGGTCCTAACTGGTTTTGTTCATCATCGTTTCATCGTGATCCGAGAACGGGGATAATAACGCGTCGAAGAAGATCAGGTAGAAGAGCTAGATGAAAGGAAGCCTCGAGTAGGCGAGTAACCGTGAACACGGCGGCGTTGTAGGTGGACACGCGGCTTAATTAACCTCTTCCCTTTCTCAACGACCGGTTCTTGACCTCGGAACACGTCCGTTAAAGCTGCTCGCCGACGCGGTCGCCGGATGCTAAGATCACCGCACGCGATCCGCTAATTTGTATTACCGTCGCGAGCGCGCGCGCGTTGGCGATAGACGCGCTCCCTCTGTAACGAGATTTACGGTTGGTTTTCCCGATCGGTCGACGCCATCTTCGTTTATTTTCATTCACCGTAAGAATTCTTCCACGGGTCGTCGCGGATATTCCGTTGCGCACCCGTTCCACGTTCTCCAAGCAGCCCCTGCGGTTCCGCGAACACGCCGGGGAACAGGTAAAAAAGGGGGAAGTGAGAGATAAATCCACCTGGAAGAACGCAAAGCCTCGTCTCGATGATTCTGGGTCACGTTAAAATAGATGTTGCGGTCATCCCGTGCACAGTTACCCGACGCCGACCGCGGCGCACAACGACCCGCTGACATCCAGCGATCGATTGGAAATCACGTTGCCAATCACCGGGGGTCGATCATCGCGAAATAACAACGGCCACTCCAGGGTTCGTTGGTTCTTTCGATTGGAATCTCCCGCCCCGCATACTCCGTCCGATTTTCACTTTTCTTTTCGATCGAAGCTTATTATTTCTGTAATTATGCTGTAAAATTGTAAGGAACCGTTTCCAGAACGATCGAGACTCGGCTGTGGTAAAATGCGAGTGAAAACCATTCTCAGTGGGGGGGTAGCAATCCTGTGGGGTGGGGACACGGTCCGTGTGGTTATAATGTAAGTCGACAAAGAAATCAAACAAGATTAGAGATAAACAGTAAAAGAAGAGAAGGGCGTGTGAACGAGAGCGTAAAGAGAGTTAATTTATGTATTTACATGTTGCGGGAGCAAAGATTCACCTCGAGATCCATGGTGGTGTGTCTTGTGGGCGGCGTGCCGTACTGGCCGTGTGGCGGCGGCAGATGATGGGGATGAAGGGGGTGCAGCTGCTGGGCCGCGTTGAACTGCTGATGATGCAGGGAGGGCTGGTGATCGCCGCCGAGGGTGTGCCTCCTCGGCTCGTCCCTCGACCGGCCTCCACCCCCGGACCCGCTTCTACCACCCCCGCCGACGCTCCCCCCGCCTCCAACCCCCAATACACTTCCTCCTCCCCCGCCCCCTCCGCTGCCCACGTTGACGCCACCGCCACCACCGCCTCTTCTACCAGTCGGTATCTCGTTCGAGCCTGCCTCACCCTCCCCCCTGCCGGACCCACCTGCAAAACAAATGGAAACGCATCTTCAGTTCTCGGTTCTTCACCCTCGAACACACAACTATTATGCCGGGTATCCGCCAACGCGATATTAGAGAGACAGGTTCGGGAAATCAATCGATTAGCGAAATCAAATTAACGGTAATGGGCAGTTTACCGTGTTGTGCTCTACCTTAGGCTGCTTCTCCACTTGAGTGAGTTTAAGGAGAGCAGACAGGCACTGTCTTATGTTTAGGAGTAGGTTTTATTTATGTCTGGATTAGGTATATGTTTATTTTCTAATAGTTTCTAATATCTATGTTAATTTATTATTGCGTGTCTTGAATATGGCAGAGTATGGAGTAGGTTTTAAGCTGCATCTCCACTTCAGTGGCATTAACGAGAGAATAGTCGATACTACTATCCGAGCATAGTATTGGTGTATTCTCAGTAAGGAATTTCTGTCAACCATCCCCATAATGTTTTTCTAACGAATTTGATACCCTTTCCTTTTACGCGGTCTATCCACTCGAATTAAAACATAAAACAAGAGTAACAGGACTGCGATTCGACAGCAGTCTCCTCCTCCGATGAAATAATCAGATAAAGGATTCAACGGTGCAGGAATTCCATTTCGTTAAAAAGAGGATCGCGGTGTATGCAGCGTCCGAATACTAGGCTCGCCGATGCACAAGCCGGGCACAGCCACCGGGATTCGATGATCCTCCACTCGGATGGATTTCTGATAATTAAGACCCGAAGCAGTCCAGTGCCTTCTCTCTGTCTCTTTCTCTCCCATTCTCTCTCTCGCTCTCTGTCTCTCCCCGGTGCATCGACCCATTTGCCGGTAACTCGGCCGAGAATAACGGGTTCGTGGAAAACGCCGGAAATAGTTTTGAGTGCGGCACGTGTGCCAGCCCCCTGTGCCACGATTTACTCGATACATTTCCACGTACCGGAAACGGAGGATGCCTTTAGCGAGCCGAGCCCGTGATGCTTACAAAACAGCCCACCATAAGTATCCACCGGCTGTCAACCTTACGTAACCCCGAAGGAAAACTACGGTGAAGCCTCTGATCTTGTTCATGTTACACGTGTCACAGATATAATGCTTACAATCTCGTTAATGGGACAAGCAAGTATTTCATTCCAGTGTTTAACAATTTATCTTGTTCATGTTATACACATGTCCAAAATATAATGCTCACAATTTCGTTCATGGGACGAGCAAGTATTCTAGGACCATTTCATTCCAGTGTTTAATAATTTATCTTGTTCATGTTACATATACGTCCAGAATATAATGCTCACAATTTCGTTCATGGGACGAGCAAGTATTCTAGGACCATTTCATTCCAGTTTTAATAATTTATCTTGTTCATGTTACACATATGTCCAGAATATAATGCTCACAATTTCGTTCGTGGGACGAGCAAGTATTCTAGGACCATTTCATTCCAGTTTTATCAATTTATCTTGTTCATGTTACACATATGTCCAAAATATAATGCTCACAATTTCGTTCATGGGACGAGCAAGTATTCTAGGACCATTTCATTCCAGTATTTAACAATTTATCGTGTTCATGAGACTAGCAAGTATTCTAGTACAGTTTCTTTCTATCAATTAATATCGAAAATTTCGAATCCAACCCTTAAAAATTTTATCAATTTCGGAGGGGACGATTCGTCTCGGGTAGAACTGAGACATTGTCGAATGATTTGCATCAAGGATCGGGAACTGTGCGGAATGCAACGGCCCGTGACCCATTATCGAGACAGGCCAGCGCTTCGCGTGGATGCACGAGCGCCGTACGCGATTCGGCTGGCACGCGACTCGTGCGTGGAAGCTGCGATTAATCGGACCGACGACGGACGCTCGCGGGAGACGAAAGTAGGTCGGGCGCGGCCCCGTCGTCGGCCGTCGACGTCCAATTAATGACGAGCCTCGGATTCCGGCGCGCGGGCTGACGCGCGTACGAGCCGGCTCTCCGATCTACAGCACCGCGAGCCGAGGCTTATTGACGATCACCGTCTCGTGTAATTGGCGTCCGTGGCCTCGCGTGCCTCGATCCGTGCCTCGCAATCAAGAATGCGTGCCCCTTGGAGCCTGACTTTTCTGCCCGAAAATCTGAACAATAATGTTGGTTAAACGTTATCAAACCAAAAAAGTATGAAAAATGTTCAATCATTCTTTTAAATCTGTGGGTAGAAGTCTGTAGATCTCTACTAGGATCTCCGATCTATTATATTGAACCTCGCATGCCTCGATCCGCCTCGCAATCAAGACTGACTCTCCTGCCCGAAAATTTGGACAATTAGGTTCGTCAAACGTTATCAAACCAAAAAAGTATGAAAAATGTTCAAACATTCTTTTAAATCTGTGGGTAGAAGTCTGTAGATCTCTACTAGGATCTTCGATTTATTATATTGAACCTTGCGTGCCTCGATCTGCCTCGCGATCAAGAATGCGTGCCCCTTGGAGCCTGACTCTCCTGCCCGAAAATTTGGACAATTACGTTCGTCAAACGTTAACAAACTAAAAAGTATGAAACATGTTCAAACATTCTTTTAAATCTGCGGGTAGAAGCCAGTAGATCACTACTAGGATCTCCGATCTATTATATTAAACCTCGCATGCCTCGATCCGCCTCGCGATCAAGACTGACTCTCCTGCCCGAAAATTTGGACAATTACGTTCGTCAAACGTTATCAAACCAAAAAAGTATGAAAAATGTTCAAACATTCTTTTAAATCTGCGGGTAGAAGCCAGTAGATCACTACTAGGATCTCCGATCTATTATATTAAACCTCGCATGCCTCGATCCGCCTCGCGATCAAGACTGACTCTCCTGCCCGAAAATTTGGACAATTACGTTCGTCAAACGTTAACAAACTAAAAAGTATGAAACATGTTCAAACATTCTTTTAAATCTGCGGGTAGAAGCCAGTAGATCACTACTAGGATCTCCGATCTATTATATTAAACCTCGCATGCCTCGATCCGCCTCGCGATCAAGACTGACTCTCCTGCCCGAAAATTTGGACAATTACGTTCGTCAAACGTTATCAAACCAAAAAAGTATGAAAAATGTTCAAACATTCTTTTAAATCTACAGGTACAAGCCTGCAGATCTCTGTTAGGATCTCCGATCTATTATACTGAACCTCGTGTGCCTCGAATAAATATTTAAATCTGCGGATAGAAGTCTGTAGATCTTTGCTAGGATCTCCGATCTATTATATTGAACCTCGCGTGCCTCGATCTGCCTCGCGATCAAGAATGCGTGCCCCTTGGAGCCTGACTCTCCTGCCCGAAAATTTGGACAATTACGTTCGTCAAACGTTATCAAACCAAAAAGTATGAAAAATGTTCAAACATTCTTTTAAATCTGCGGGTAGAAGCCTGCAGATCTCTGTTAGGATCTCCGATCTGTTATATCGAAAAGATCGTTGGGTCTTCGTAGCGCAATCGGCTCTGGGATCTATCAATAGCGAAATTGAAACGTCACCCGTCGAGTTATCTCGCTAGGCCCGCGAAGACAGGGTCCATTACTAGAAGACACTCCCGAAGGCGTATCGAAATTCGTTAAAAGCACCGAGAAGATTCGACAACTAAGAGAGAGAGAGCGAGAGAGAGAGAGAGAGAGAGAGAGAGGAAAGAGAGTGTGGCGTCCCCGTTGGAAACTTAATTTCCCCTGCCCGGAAAACTGTCTCCGCTGGATGGTCTGTGACGTCGCCTGTCATCGCGGCTTTTCCCGGTCGTCGCCTTGGGGCTCTATTTCTTGTTTGGGGGCGTTGGTCCCGCGCTGGTTCAACGGTCCAGGATGTCACCGTGCCAAGAATCACTGGCAAAAGTCGAGTTTCTGATCGGTTGAATGGCCAGGCTGAACAAACGCGGAGATCGTCGAGGCTTCACGCCGCGAAGGGGATTCGCCAGACTCGATGCAGAACCGTCGGATGACGGAGTCTTCGGTGAATGTGGCACTTGAGACACTTGCGAGGGATTTAGCACTGACGGTACACCCGGTTCTGGTCTCGAGTTTGACCCCGGTGGTCTTGAACTTTCGAGAACTGAGCTGGCCTGATCGCAAACAGTTCGCAACGGTTTCAACTCCCGAGACAGAAGAGCTACACAGAGGATTGCTAAGCCTAAAATTGATAGTGATCCTCCTCGACACTCTGCGGAGTGCAGCTCAGGCAATTTCGAATTGCAAAGCCGGGTACCATACTTTAACGTCTACTACGTTTACAAGTATTTCGTAGCAATTAGGATTTCGACTTAGCATCCCCTAAATTGATAAGTGCCTACCTTAGATCTTCCCTAGCTGACAAAAACGATCATCAAAGGTTCCACCTTGACCCACAAAGATGACAATGACACTTCCAGGTCTAGATCAAGTAATCCGACCTCTCACGAACCCTGACCCTAACGACGACAAGCAAGTCTTTTACACTGATGCTATGATCAACTCCAGAAGAGAATAAAATTGTCTTTGCGATTCCTGTTGCATTATCAGAACGTTGCAACTCCAACGTTATCGCGTTGAAGTATCGATACCTGGTTATCGTAATCCTCCGGATGATCGCGATTAGCCTGGTCTGAGTCACGCTGTAAAAAAAAAATGGTTACACACACCGGGTTCACGACCAGCACTCACGGTGGAACTCTCGAAGCGTCGCGCGCGACGATGCGACCGACACTGGCGAGACCGCGCCACGAGATCTCGAACGCGTTTATTTTCAGAATAGCGCCGAGAGAAGCGAGGGACTCGCGAAGAGAGACTGACTAACCGACTGACTGGCTCCCTTCTGCCCTGCCCGGCCGACCAGAAATCTAATCTCGCCGCGAGATACCCGATAATTCCTGATAAGACTCCGCCGACGCGGCCCGGATCGATCCCTTCGATTGGACCCGCTTCCCGAAGCAACAATCGACTCCTTTCAAACCCAGATCAAACCCGAAAACCCCTTGCAATCCGTATTCTTTATTCCTCCACGCCTCGATGCAACGAAATCGAAAAAGCAATGCTACTTTTAAAAGTCTAACACAGGTAGATTCCTCGCTTTTTACCGAGTATAGTGTTTACTATACCATTTTGTTCTTTACAGTATTTATTTATCTCCAATAGTTCCGGAGATGCACCCCTTTTTAACTGATTTTTAAAATACAGATTCCCCGTTTTTTAGCTTTTTACCATTTTCTCCTTTACAGTATTTATGCACCTCCAGTAGTAACCTTTTTATTATAACCTTGTTGAGTGATTTTTAAAATGATGCGCTCAATTTTGGATCATTTTTTAAATAGCCGATCGAAAATCGGAGGAGTCACTGTTGCGTGGTTTTGTGTGAAGTATGCGATGAAGGAGTTTGATAATTAATTGGATGGTTTTTGGATGAGGCGTGGTTTGCAAGGTGTAGATTACAGGCATCCAGTAGACGAGAGCAATTCGGCGTGCCATTAAAGATTTTCTGGAAATTGGGCCACGCCGGTATCCTCACCGAAATAACGAGGCCGTTCGCGCAACACGGTCGACCCGACGATCCCGACGAAAATAATCGCGGCCCGATATCGACGCCGGTTCATCGTACCCGCCTCGGCGGGACGGGCTATCCTAACGCGAAAACCAGCCCCGGTTAATTCCACTGGTCCGTGAAAATAGATGACGTGGAACGCGAGAAATTCCTAGTGAAACAAAAAAGAAAGAGAGCGTGGGAACAGCGACGATCATCCTCTCGTGAATGGAGCCGGCGTCTGTATCAAGGTTAGGCGTGAAACCCCACCCTCGCGCTATCATTTAAATAGCTACACATCTTTTTTTGTGGCTGGAGCAAATTCTTTTTAAACGATCACGCGTTGTGTGCTCGTCCGAAGCAACAAATTATCTTCACGATCGCTCTGCACGGCATCAAAGATATTGTCTTTTCTCCACGACGAATATACTCGTCGGAAAGGGTTGAAAAATATGTGGAAATCTAACGGTGACACAGTTAGCAAATAATGAACGCGAGACAGAATTCCCGCTAGAATGCAGTGGCTAATTTTTATCGCGAATATATTTCCTCGTGCGTACTCGTGTTGAGTAACGCGGTGAAAGTTCCACTTCTGTATAAATGTTTAACCGGGTTAGAGGCTCGTCAGTGAACGCATTGTAGCTGCATAAAATCCGCAGTCTAATTGCGATATAAACAGGCGTCTGAATCGCATTGTTGGATGGGTGCATTCACCGTACCTCCCATAATCCCCCCATCGAATCGAGTATAGGGTGAGTGGTGTACGCCTGCGTGTGGAACGTGTTTTCTTGATGAATGTGTGCGTGCGGCTGGCTCTGAATCGAGCGCGTGCCGCCTGGAAAAAATCTATATCGAAGCCTTCCGGGGCACGTGCACGTGCGTGCGCGCTTCCACGTTATTATTTAGCGACGCTGTGCGCGTCCACGTGTCGCCAAAATCTCCACGCGAGTCGACGACAAACCTACCGACGAGTTAACTCGTCGGGGACGCGAGACCTGCTGACATTGAACCGATATTCAAAATCGAAATGTCTGACGAGACTTCGTGGATAGATGGAGCACCCTGAATTGTATGGTGAATTATTTTTGTCGAAGAGGAATGACGGATTAACTCGTCACTGAAATTAAAGCTTTTGATATTAAATCAGTATTCAAGTTGAATGGTTTGGCTACTTCGTGGATAGATGGAGCACTCTGAATTGTATGGAGAATTATCTTTGTCGAAGATGAATGACGGATTAACTCGTCACTGAAATTAAAGCTTTTGATATTAAATCAGTATTCAAGTTGAATGGTTTGGCGAGACTTCGTGGATAGATGGAGCACTCTGAATTGTATGGTGAATTATCTTTGTCGAAGAGGAATGACGGATTAACTCGTCACTGAAATTAAAGCTTTTGATATTAAATCAGTATTCAAGTTGAATGATTTGGCGAGTCTTCAATGGATAGATGGAGCACCCAGAATTGTATGGAGAATTATCTTTGTCGAAGAGGAATGACGAATTAACTCGTCACTGAAATTAAAGCTGTTAATATTAAATTAATATTCAAGTTGAATGCTTTGACGTGACTTCACACAGGTGTTGTGACTCCATGAGAATAATATTTTTTGATTGGAGATGAATTAACATTGAATCATCACTCAATTTGAAATATTTAACAAAAGTGAAGGCTAAATTTTGTTAACTAATGATGACGCATTAATTCGTCATTCATAAATGGACTCATTCCCTTGTTTGAAAATTGATACAATATTTGACGAGTATCCGGAGTACACTGAGCCTTACGAAGAGTAATCCCTGATAATCAGCTATGACGAATTAACTCGTCATCATCGTAAACCATCCTCCTTTCAATCTAAAGATCCCGATTTCGATAAAATTTTGCAACACGATCAAACTCATTATCAACCACTAATCTCCGCTCAAAATCTCCAATAAAAATCACAGAACAAATTCATTACGAATGCAGTAGACGGATAAAATTCCAAAAAAGAAAAAGGTAAGAGAAACCAGCACTTTCCCTAACGAAACTCGACGATTACCATCTCCGAGAGTTTCTAAACCTCAGGTTAGGCTAATGGCAGCCCCAGTCACCCCTCCCCAACGTGATTCACCGCCGTTTCTCCGGAGCGCGGCCCACCACCCCGACGTAAACAGAAAAACGAGGAACCATAAGTCGTCGAGGACGATACGCGAGGCCAACAACCTGCTGGATCGTCGGCTGGAAGCTTCGTCCACGCTTACTCACCGAGAAAAGTGCGACCGGCGATCAGCAAGACACTGAGCCCTCGGGGACACTGTGTCTTCGTTCCAGGGGCGTAGAAAACTCATCTCAGGGCCCCGGCGAAGGCTACCCTTACCGCGTGCACACGTTATTCGATCGGGAAAAAATAAGAAAAATAAACCGAGTCGAAGGAAACCACCGGCAGCATCCTCTCGACGCCGGCCACCGGCGTCGCCGCCGCTTTTATAATCAATATTAGTTGCGCTAGGATCCGCGTAGCGTCGCCGTTGGCCCACCGGAAGGAGCTCCGTTATCCTCCAACACCCCCGACACACAAAATTAACAAAACCCCGGTAATACCATACCATCCAAAACGGTTTTCAAAAAAAAAAAAAAAATCTAAGAAAATCCAGATTGAAAATCAGTTTGGAAACGCACCTCCAGTGTGGTCGGCGTCGATCCGCATCCCGACGTCCCTCCTTCAGCCCGACACGACCCTCCCGAGTCATCTTTGATCCTTCGGGATCATCTTGTCACAAAACTGACCGGCGATCGCATTTTTTTCACGCGCACGACAACGGGGAAAAATCGAGAGGCTCGGAGGGAGAATTGGAGATTCGTTTTCGCGGAAGGGGCGTGGGTGTAGGGGTTTTTTTTTAACGGAACTAGAGGGTGCAAACGTGCAAGGTTTCGTGGGTGGTTGGACAGTGGATTGATGCTGGGTTTGTTGTGGGACACGCGATTTTTTTTCCAACGGGAAACCGGCGCCAGGGTGTGGCGAGGGAGAGAGCACCGTTTTAAAAGATTGGCACACACGCGACTCACTTCGACCGGCGTCCACCGACCGCGAGGGCGCCCATGGGCGTCCTGAAGCGCCACGACGACGCCGGTTAGCTCTGGTGAATCGGCTGGCCGCGTGGAGGCGCTCCCGGCGCCTATGCATCGTTCAAATTGCGTTCGAGAGCCTGATCGGATTGTATATTTTATCGAGTCCCCACGGCGTCTACGCTTTTGTGCTTCAAACGTGTCTGAAGAACGAGGGGATTTGGTTGTTTTGATTCCCTCCTGCCGACGTCTATGCATAGTACAAATTGTATCGGCTTTGCGGGTTCAAAAGATCCCGAGCATGATTGCATTTTCTCAAGATACTTCAGATTTGTGGAATTATCTTGGTTTCTCGGAGCCGACGCCTATGTCAAGGGGCCAAAGTTTCATGGATTTAAGCGTCAATCGTCAATAAAAAATAAAAACCTCTAGGGCAATACATTATCCTAACGTTTTCATTTTCGCACAGTGAAAAAACTTCGAAATTACAGATTTTGAATTCCAATGGTTTCTTATCTGTATTGTCAGGTGGCAGCAGCTTAGGGTTCTCGTAGGTCGATAATGTCGCTGTAGACGACAAATTTGAAATTGATAATCCGTATAAAATTCTCTCGTTTTATTGATCTCCTTTTTTTCAATTTGCAGACCCCACTCCCCTTTAATATTTATCAATCTCAATGACTGACCGGGCTTCCAAATTTAATTTGGAAAGGATTGGTGTGTCGGCGAATTTGTGCTAGTCTGGTTAAATATGTATTTATGTACGTTGTATAATATTGAAGATCCCTAAACTGCGCGTTCGATGTTAAATAAAATTTCTCTGTTTTCAAATACGCCTGGCCGTTGACATGGTAGCGCCATCTTGCTGATGTCGGCGCCGTTCGAAACGAGAACCGACGGGGTGAATCGTTTATCCGACGAGGGATTTGTACGAGTGGCATTCTGGTTTGTTTCTTATGGCAAGAGATAGCGACGCGTGTACTATATTCTTGGGACTTCCGGTGCGAGGGGTTGTTCGGAGATGGACTTCCTTCCTGTTGGCGGAGTTTCAGGAGTGTTTGTCAATGTTTGCATTCATCAGTTCGCTGTTTTCATACCACTTCGTACGAACACGAATGGAGACATTATTTTCAATGAATTTCTTCTCTCGTACAATTTTTTCCGTGGCGTTGATCAAATGCGATAACAGTTAATTGAAATATTCGTTCTATTTTATACCGTTTCGTGGACGTCTTTAAATCTCGTTACCTTCGTTAATTTATTTTTTGGACCGGTTTTTGTGTTTCACAACCGGATAATAAAAACACGATTGATTGTTTCGTAGTTAACAACAAACGCAGCGTCACCATTTGCAGGCGAATTCGAGCCTCGATTGAACGCTTCAGGATCCACTTTTCGGAATTAAGGGCGTTCGATTCGATTATTGGATCACGCACGCATAAATGGGAATGCGATCGCTTCGGCGAGACGTTCAGAAATTTTAAATCGTCGCCAGCTAGGGGCTTCGAGGGGGTTAAACCCATCGAATAGCAGGAAGACTTGGTCAACACACACGTTTCAAATTTATTGAAAGTACGTGGCACATTGTCTGACCCATGTCTGACTGTTCTCATGAATTGTTCAACAATTTCAAGTCTAACGTTATTAACGTAAAATGTACAGTGCAAAGCTGCTCGTGTATTCCGTTCTTCAATGGAGCACTAGTAACCGGGACGTAAGCACTCTTACGAACAACGCCATTTAGCTCTTAGTGCTTAGACGTCCGACTGCTAATCGCGCGGTCCAGGTTCTCAAGTCCACCACCCAAGCAACATCTCTATTTCCAAGTTTTATAACAATCGTAACAAGAAATAATCTCCCAGTTCCAAAATGTCCATTCATATCGATTGTTCTAATTAATTATCAATTAATTACCTGTCACCCTCCCAGAGAAGTTCCGTAACAAATTAATATGATCCCAGGGTGAGAAAGTTCCACCACTCTCATCCCTATAGAAAGTAACCCCTAGTAGAATTGGAACTGAACATCTATTTGTTCCCTTATCAATCACAGAGATTTGTCGCGATAATCTCAGATTCACGTAATAACAATGAATGTCTCCTGAAGTAATCTGTAAATAGATATAAAAACACGGTTTCCGCATCGTCGAATTAATTAACAAACCTCCCCCCAAAGATGCCCCAGTCAAGGGGTGAGATGGTATTGATAGGGAATCACGGGGTGCTGACTAAAATACCTATCAGCGTGGCCGAGAGGGGATTCAAGTACAAGGGTTTAAAAGGGAAGAATGCGGGGGGGCGAAGGGGGTGGTTATCGTATCACTTTCACGCGTCGAAGGGTGGTTTGAGGGTGGAGGTAGAAGGAGGTGTGTGAAACTCGAACCTAGGAAGAAACCTGACAGTGGCCACGCCGATTCCAGGGGTTAAGTTAAGCCTGTAACATCGAGCACGGCGAGTGTGTGTGGAAAACGACGGAGAGAGAGAGAGAGAGAGGGTAAGAGAAATCTGTCGCGAATCACACAATCGATCCGAGGGAGAACGAGAGAGAGAGAGAGAACGAGAAAGGGGTGGTGGTGCGAGGAATGAGAGAAGGGGGATCATCGACGAAAGTGTTCTCGAATGGAATGAATCTCGTGAGACTCACCGGTGTCGTTGGACTGTCGACCCTTGCCATCCGGGTTCCACTCCTCCTCTGTAACAAGAAAAAGGAGAAACGGGTCCATTAGCAGGTGGAACGAGAGGGAAAACCGTGGACGCGGAAACTGAGACGGTGTTGTTGCTTCTACCGAAATTCGAGTTGGTTCCGTTTCCGCGTCCGAGCACACCTAGCCGTGTTTAATTACGATTAACTGGCATGAAGCAGTGAATAATCAAAAGGGAGCGAACGTACTAAATAAACAACCCTTCGCCTCGCCAATGGAGAACGAGATGTACTGGTGTGGAAAACACTGGGTCGAGTTTACGGCTGCGTGTGTCGCTAAAGCGTCATTAGCGAGAGAGTAGGTTACTTGAAACGATCGAGGGTGCATCTTACGCTACGTATACGCTTGGGGGTTCGAGAGGAAAGCATGGGCTGTCTACACGAGCCACGGGGAACGAGGATTAAGCTGCTTACAGAACGAAGAAGACCATCGGTTCTAGAAGAACGGTGAATCTAGAAGTTTCTCCTTGATCTTTGAGGTCTGTGTCAAGCCTACGTTAGAAAAAGGGATCTAGCTAAGGGTACCAAGGTTCACCTACGTTTACCTATGCGTCTCGCAGTCGCGTTTCTACGAGACCTCCTTCCGTACCGTCCTACAACAAAAAAGAGCCTTTTAATAGTCCGCAGTAGCAGCAGCAACGCTCCATCGAGTTTCTCAAGGGAACATTAATACGGAATACGGGGCGTGTTCTGTTCGAAGAAATCTTAATAACCTTGAAATCAGACACTCTCTCGGGCTCTCGAATAATTTCGCGGGCCGAAGACGGTCCCACGGGTCAAAGGAAAGACGCTCGGCAATGATACTGCATATTTCAGGGGCGTGTACCTCGCGAATTCGCCTCGGCGCGCGTCACTACTTCCGCATTCTCAGCCGCGCGGGAGTTATGAATATAAATTCGACGACCCGTTTCGAACGACCCGCGCGCGTCCCGGTTTCTCTCGATCGCGGACGTCGCCGGCTGCGAGTAACGATTCAATACAGAATAAAAAAAAAAAAAAGAAATAGCTTTAGACCCCTCGAGGGAATTTCCATGACAAACATCGCGAGCGAGAAACATCCTCTGATAAGCAACGCAGAGGTCCGGCACCGCATCTACAAGTCAAAAGGCGACGGTGTTTGCGCGAACTGGATCGCCGGAGGCTGGCCTAACCCCCGGGGCAGCAGCTTTCGCGACCAATCCCCGGCTCCGTAACCTTGTTTAGGGTATGCATCAACTCTACAGTCACGGGCCGGACCCAACCGTTCCCCGCCTCGACTCGTTCTTTATACGACTGTCATGCAAACCAGCCGCTCCGAAGGCGATTCCACGGAGACGCACGACACCCTAAACTAGCTCCGGGCGGATAATTAGCACCGTGGATCTTTGAGCCGAGTCTCAAAGGTTCATTTTGTCTTGCTGGGACCACGCGTCAATGACGCGGGCAACTCAATTTCACTTTGATTCAGTGGAGATTGAGTTTTCGAGTCGCTATACGACACCTGACTAAAGGGATGTTCCGGGTTTCCGTACTGATTAATAAACAACTTCATTTTTTGTTTCGAGTGCTTCGAAGGTCTCATGACCTTTTCAGAGAACCAGAATAACCCCCTAACCCACATACGCTCCTCAAAACTATTTGCATAAAAGAGACTAGGATAACAATTCAGCCATTTTTATTTTACACGTTAAAATGATAATTAATTGTACAGTATTTGAAAATATTGAATTGGTGAATTTTCACCCTGAGGAACGTATGAGGGTTGAGGGTCAAGAGATGATGTAAACAATTTAGCGGAGGAGAAAAGGATGAATAATTTTACAGTATGTAAAAATATTGAATTTTCACCCTGAGGAACGTATGGGGAAGGTCGAGAGATGATGTAAACAATTTATCGGAGGATTAAGGTCACCTTGTTTCGCGAGAAGTGTTCTTTCGTGGTATGGGTGATGATTAAGTGTCACGAGAAAAAATTAATTGTGACAGATGAGAGTGTTCGATGTTGCTTCAAGTGATCCATGGGTCTGGTTAGATTACCTGAGATGTCGGAATCGGATCCAGGCGTGGGGCTAGCGTCCACACTGTGACGAGACCCTTGGCAACACTCGCTGCACTTGCTGCACATCGTGTCCGAATCGTACAGGACCGGTCGACCGGTCTCGAGAAACCACCACCACCACCACACCGGCTCGCTGACGATCGTAGATCGTCGATCACGGTGGTGCACGATCACGTCCGCCACGCAGTGCCGCTCCGAGCAATCGATCATCGACGAAACCACGACACCACTGTCACACAGTCACTGTCTACTGATCGTCTCGAACGATTTCCCTCGATCACCAACTGGCCGGAACAATCGTGGCACGTGGTCATCTAACTAGGAAGGCGTGGCCATTGAACGCGGGGCGTGGCCATGCAACAGTAGGCGCGACGGTGGAACGGTGGGAGGGGCCGCGTCTAAAGTCAATTCGCCCAATTTTGCAAAATATATCTTCAATTTTCAATTGCACAACATTATGGGTAGTGATTTATCGTTCAAATCAGGTCACAGTGAAACAACGCTGTTAGTTTTCATGGTATAACATTAACGATTAATATTAATGCACTATTATAATATTTATGCATTCATTTATATACTATTATAATATTCTGCATAATCGTTCGATCCGTAACGTTTCAGTGTAACAATTTCACGAGCCACTTCAATGTGGTTTATATTCAATACTGGTAGTTGTTTAACAATTTCTCACGACGCTGTTGTTTTCAAAGACCGTACGTTACTCTTTTTGTCTCGGCGATTGTTTAGAGGCGAATAATCAGCGACTGGGGTCGGAATAATATTTAGACAAAGGTCGAAGCGCTGTTTAAATTTTCATTTATCATTTCACGGAAACAGTGCCAATCTACGCGCGCAGGTGACAGTATACAGGTGTCCCGTATACTTGAAGCCCGTCGGTTCGCGAAATTAATTGGCTGCCCCGTTTAAGCCCGTGCCCCTCTCCGAACGATTTCGAAAGGAAACGAGAGAGCGAGAGTTCGGGCGAGTCGTGAGCGAGTGGGGTGGGGAAGAACCGGGGCGTGTCCTCCCTGCGCTCCGCCTATTCTCGGTCTCGTTAGCAAACAAAGCCCCGAGATTCGTTCTCGATACCGACGGGGGGAAAATACATTTTCCAGTTGACCGTAAGCATTAAAAACGACCGAGTCACTCTACCGATGCAATCGGGTCGAGTTAATTAATACGAAGCGAAATGGGGAAGGGGCGGGCAGGGGGCGGTGGTAGAGAGTGTGTCAGCGGTCCAGTGAAATCCGAGTTAATCGGGGACCGCCGGTAAAGGAAATTCAGAGAGCCACGCGGAACGGAATGGGAATCGGGAGCAGATGGGCTGTTACGGGCCTTGTAATACGATATGTCGCGGAATTAATCCTCTCGCAGTGCAGCCCGCGGTATAATTGCTGCGTTTTCTTTGTCTTTGGCGAATCCGCTCGTCGGATTGCATTTCTCGGACCTGTATTAGGTTCTGCATCCAATTTAAAGACGTCTGGCTTCGCTGTAATTAACATAACCGTTCCCCGCGACAACTTAGAACATTTCCCCTGATAATTTATTTGCCATTTCTCGATCTCACAGCACCGTCCTGCTCCACGATTGTCGGAGACCAATATTTTCTGTATTTATAACAAATGAGACATTATTCAGAATATTAAAAATTGTTTATAGTGAGAGTATTGGAAATTTTCGGATTTTTAGAGTGGAGTGCTTTTCGAGGACACGTTAGGGGATAGCGGTCTACGAATTTCACTATTTTCGAGCACTTCACGTCGAGAGGAGAGTGAGAGGGAATAGTCCCTCTCTCGCTCGTGGCAATCGATCGTCGAACGCAACGATGCCAATTTCGCAATTACGCGACAGGCATTTTGCGGCCCGGCCGCCTACACGCCGAGACTAATGGGGGGTTGGGGATGGTCAGGGGGTTGCACACGTCATCGCCACCCCTGGGTCACCCCCCTAAACTCGATGGTAATGCGGACCGTGGTATTCGCGAGTACGCACTCGGTGGCGCTGCGTTTCCATGGACCGAAAACTCGTCTTGAAATTGGGTTGAGCCCCTGGTCGAGCAACCCCTAAACAACGGGGTGAAAACGTTCGAACGGTTTGTTTAATCTCGTTCGCAACCGGATACGCGCTGCGAACACAATTTCAGTCGAAGGACCAAATCACGTTCCACATTTTTTTACCTTGTAACTTTTTCGAAATTTTCTAACAGAGGGTGAGTTTTCCGTTGCCCAGAGACATTGCATAATTTCTGTAACAGTTTGATTTTCAATGGATTTCGTGTCGTTTCTCTTGAACTTTTCGGTGCTCAAAGAAAGAGAAAGAGAGAGAGAGAGGTGCTCTGGCAATTTGCGAAATTGCGCAACGAAGCGAGCTCACGTGATCCTTGAGTGGCGATTAAGCCCGAGGCTCGCGACGAAGACGAGAACCGACGCGACGCTGTCTGCACGCTCAAGTCAGCGTCTTTCTTTGTGCGTCCGCATCAGTTGACAAGGAGACACTGTCAAACCAATGTCCCACTTTTGGCAAGAAGTTGAATTAACGCGGATCTCGAGAAACTCGGCTAATTCAAAGAAAGCGAATTACACCGCCGGCTTCTGCAAGCACACACTTTGGAACGAGGCTTTAGAAAAGGTTGTATAGCATTAAGTTCATTGCTTGACCAATGTTTCACGTATTTATTTAACGTTAGTCCTCTTCGTTAACCTCATTCGAGCAGCACCAATTGATCCAACAAATAAACAAATGAAACATATTTTGATCCAATGCCGAAAATTCTCAACAATGTTTACGAGCTGTAAAGATTGTTTAAAAAATTCAACAGCATTCGTAAGATCCCGGAAACATTTTAGAAAGTCAGCACTCAAGTCAGAGGGGAGGTACACTGTTACGAAACTTTTTAATAGCCTCTATTTAAAATGTAGACGGCGGAACTGTTTCAAAAAAAAAGAACGCCCCCACATTATAAGTTCTGATGAGAACGGACGAGGAAAAGTTCTTGAAAGTAAAAGTTCGAATGAAGTGGAACTTGCGAAATAAATAAAAATCTTTAACAGCTGAGCGAAAGTACATTTCAAGTGCAGTGTAAGATCATCAGGTGTCAGTTACTCCACACGAAAGAAAAATATAAAAATAATTCATTTGCCTTCTAACCTTTTTCAACCCTCCATCATTTCCATGAAAATTCCATGAAAGCAAATAGCTTTCGAAATGGTACCGTGGAGACTCGAACAAAATTTTTTCGAAATGGAGGATCACTGTTTATTTTGTTCCTGAACCGTTAACAAACACCGCTCGCATCTGGATTATACTCGCGAAATTGCGCTGTCGGTTGGATTCGATATAGGACCGCGAAAGGTTAGGGGTGAGGCGGGGGTGGGTTCAAGGATCCGGGTGCGCGAGAGAGGGGAAATAAAGGGACGGGGGTTGGGGCGAGGGGAGAGAGAGAGAGAGAGGGGAAGGCGGTTGGAAAAACTGGCCGAGTTTCTCGACACCGTGGATCGTCGACTCCCTTTTTCCGAGAAACGGAAACGCGATATCCCATTGGTCCGGAGATTAACGCGAGGTCTGCGTCCGCGATGACGTCACCGAGCGAAGTATTGGATTGCCCTAACGCTGCTAGCGCACGGCTGTGATAATGATAATGGCGCTTATTACCGGCCCCGGGACCCCGCCCTGCCACATAATTATTTACTTCACAGAGAGTGAGAGAGAGAGAGAGCGAGAGTCTTCGTTTGTTTTATTTAATTAAATCGCTCCACCTTTTCCAATTATCTTGTCCCCGATTTTTCCTCGTTCGCCGTCTCGCGACCTCGTTCTCTCTCCGTCTCGCTCCTTCTTTTTATCCGAAAGAACGGTTTTTCTTGTTCTGTTTGCCGAGTACCTTGCACTGTGTAATCTCCAAGTCTTCCTCTCACCCTCTTTTCGTTTTCTCGTTTCCCTGTTATCTGTTTGTCGTTGCTTATCGCCGCGGAAATATCTCCGTTGACTCAACTTAAATTTTTGATTTCCCGCGGATAGAGCAGCCCCACCCTCCGATATATCGAAGGCGGGCCTGTACCCGTGACCCTGTTGCCATACATCGCGCACTGTTGCGCATAAAAATTGCAGCCACGTGAATTAGTCACGGCGAGCAACTTAATGGGGCATGCGAAGTGCATGCTTAATATTAAAGCCCACCTAAGTAGCCACTTTCCGAGACTACTCGAAAATTATTCGCCAAAGTGCAGCCTCGAACGAATATTTATATACCGAGCCTTCGCTCCTATGCTACGAACAAATTTTTAAATAACAAGCCACTGCGAAGTAGACATTTCTCTGGGACACCCAGTAGCCATCTCCGAAGCCTTTAAAAGCGTTTAACTCCAAGAAGATTGGATACTCGGCAATTGTCTTCGCTCGAGTCCCTCCTCCTGATGAATTTTTACGAGCCACCCGGCATATTGCTTTTAACTCGAGCCCTAACACTCAGTCGACCGTTCCTGTCGGAAAGCGTTCAACTGCTTCAACCGACCTAACACTCGGCAAATCGTATACCTTCTTTTTTTTGTATCCCTTATCAATTGTAATGAGACACTCGGTACGTTTCGTTCAGCAGAAATGTATTACTGGAAGGAAACGTACGCGACGCTTTGCGATCAACTTCCACGGCGAGATGAAACGTTTTTACGGAGAACGTTCGACGCGGGATTTCTAGAAATCTGTAATTATAACCGGCTCGCTGTAATTATAACCGCGGTATCAATTATTCCCAGGCAGGCCGAGGCTATTATTAGCCCGGCCTCGAGAGGGAGATCGCGAAAGGGACTCTTAATATCCGATTACGATACGCCGGAGCATAGTACACCGTGGTTACGCGGTCGCGCGTGAAAATATGATCGATGAGGCGACGTGTGTGCGTTGCCCGGCCACCTGGGATCCACTGGCCAGGATCCTCGATCCCGGTGGCCGCGCGTGCCTATCGGACATCGGAAGACACTTTCTTTTAGGACCAGTCACCCCTCGACGCCGACAAAAGACGTCCATTGTCCCCGGTAGTATCGTTTCACCAATTCGGGGTGGTCACCCCTGTCGCCGACCGTTTAACCCCTCCGCAAAACCCGTCTTTTCGACTTCCGATTGTCGACCCACACCTTCGAGTTTTCCCAGACACACGGTAGAATCTACGTCGGGCATTGACATTTCAAGTCTAACCCTCTACGAAGGCTTTCGAGTCCGTCAAGATTTCATACTACAGGTTTTCCACCCTTCTCCCTGCTTGATTTTTAGGGGATATACAATGTACAATTTCCAACGCTGTTTATACAACGTTTTATATGTAGATCTTTAATTTTGAATTTAGGACAGAGCCTCTTTACAACCTTTGAAACGCCCTGTAGAAGATTTCAATGTTTATTTAATCTTTACCCAAGCTGTATCATTTGTAAATATTATTTCTGCATAATAATCAGTTCTCGATCGGTAGAATTTTTTAAACGTTCTGTTTATTAACCCCGAGGGAATCATGGCTTTTGAAACGCCCTTAGAAAATCTCTTTTATTTACTTCTTACCCATGCCCTATATATTAGCAGCGAGAGGACCACGGCTTTCGAAACGCCCTATAGAAGATCTTAATGTTTATTTAATCTTTACCCAAGCTGTATCATTTGTAAATATTATTTCTGCATAATAATCTGTTCTCGATCGGTAGAATTTTTTAAACACTCTTTTTATTAACACCGATGGAATCATGGCTTTTGAAACGCCCTTAGAAAATCTCTTGTATTTACTTCTTACCCATGCCCTACATATTAGCAGCGAGAGGACCACGGCTTTCGAAACACCCTATAAAAGATCTTAATGTTTATTTAATCTTTCCCAAGCTGTATCATTTGTAAATATTATTTCTGCATAATAATCTGTTCTCGATCGGTAGAATATTTTAAACACTCTTTTTATTAACACCGAGGGAATCATGACTTTTGAAACGCCCTTAGAAAATCTCTTTTATTTAGTTCTTACACATGCTCTATATGTTACCAACGAGAGGACCACAGCTTTCGAAACGCCCGGTACCATTTTAAATTTCCCCGTATCGAGCCGAACGATCGGAATGTCGTCGAGCGAGCAGTGTGTCCGTAAAATAGTGATTTTTTTAGTGTTCATGTACGTGGTCGCGATTGGATCGGGTTTCGGTATTGCACGCCCCGGATAAGAGACGTTCCGGCGGGTAGCCGGGCAATTGATACCGAATAGTCTGATCCTGGAACAATTAGGTGGCCGGATATCTGTATAGCAGCCCACGTTCGTGTACGTGGCTGCGGGACTTTGGATAATTGGAGACGGGGCTTAAGTTCGTTGCCATCACTCGCGGCGGCTCGTGCCAGTTTCCACATCTTTTCCGGTCGCGACTCTCGCTGATCCTCGGATTACCGTGCACCAAACGGTACTAATCCGAGGCTAGATGGGGCGCTAGTTCGACAATTTATGGGGTCTTTCCGATTTCTTGCCGCCCTCACCTAGGTTCAATCCTATCTATGCTCGAGACGCTCCTCGGATTAGCGAGAGGTGAACGAGCAATTTCTGCAAGGATTAATCTGAGGAACAATGGGTTGCTGTAGAGCGTATAATTAGAAAAAAAATAGAACCTTCCAGGTCTGTGTATAGTCTGATGTGTTCCGCAGATTAGCGTGCATCGAATGGTTAAAATCTCGTAGGAACTTGTTCAGACCTATTCTATCCTCGGGTTAGTGCGCGCCGATATCGAAGAAGATGATCCACGCAGCTTTTTCACCTTGGTAAAACGATAAAATACAAGAACGAAAAAAAATAAAATCTTATAGGCCTGTGTATAATCTAATGTGTTCCACGAATTAGCTTGCATCGAATGGTAAAAGTCGTAGGAATTTGTTCAAATCTAGTCGATCCTCGGGTTAGTGCTCGCCGAGATCGAAGAAGATGATCCTCGCAACTTTTTCTCCTTGGTAAAACGATAAAATACGAGGAGAACGAAAAAAAAAATAGAATCTTGTAAACCTGTGTATAATCTAATGTGTTCCACGAATTAGCTTGCATCGAATGGTTAAAGTCTCGAAGGAACTTGTTCAGATCTATGCGATCCTCGGGTTAGTGCTCGCCGAGATCGAAGAAGATGATCCTCGCAACTTTTTCTCCTTGGTAAAACGATAAAATACAAGGAGAACGAAAAAAATAGAATCTTCCAGGTCTGTGTATAGTCTGATGTGTTCCACAGATTAGCGTGCATCGAATGGTTAAAGTCTCGTAGGAATTTGTTCAGACCTATTCGATCCTCGGGTTAGTGCTCGCCGAGATCGAAGAAGATGATCCACGCAGCTTTTTCACCTTGGTAAAACGATAAAATACAAGAACGAAAAAAAATAAAATCTTATAGGCCTGTGTATAATCTAATGTGTTCCACGAATTAGCTTGCATCGAATGGTAAAAGTCGTAGGAATTTGTTCAAATCTAGTCGATCCTCGGGTTAGTGCGCGCCGCGATCAAAGAAGATGATCCAAGCAGCTGTTTCACCTTGGTAAAACGATAAAATACAAGGAGAACGAAAAAGAATAGAATCTTATAGGCCTGTGTATAATCTAATGTGTTCCACGAATTAGCTTGCATCGAATGGTAAAAGTCGTAGGAATTTGTTCAGACCTATTCGATCCTCGGGTTAGTGCATGTTGAGATCCTCGGTGGGCCGAGATCGAAGAAGATGATCCACGCAGCTTTTTTTCCTTGGTAAAACGATAAAATACGAGGAGAACGAAGTAACGAGTAATTGTTAGGGGGGCATAAGGGCCGGCCAGACGAGGGACGAGCGAAGTAAGAGAAAGAGGAAAGAGAGAGAGAGAGAGTGGGAGAGACAGGAGGGAGAGTCGGGCGAGAGGAAAATGAAACGAGACCACTCCGCTTACAGGCTGCCGCCGTTCTTTCTCGTTCGCGACGTTACTATTCTTTTTGTCTTCGCGACGCGCCGTGGCTCTCCACGGGCCCCACGAGTAGTTTAGAAGAGATCGTTAACGACGCTGAATGCACGGGACGAGCAAGACGCTGCTGGAACATAGGACCAACAACCGGAGGCGTCGTGCGAGCACAATCAATTAGAAATTCCGATTGGACCCGGCCGACCAATTGTCCTCGCTCTACTCGTTAGTCGACCGAACAATGCCCTCCCCGGATTAGTGAAAACGCCGGATTACCGTCGCGTTGCAAATTGGTCGAGCCGGTGGAAAGAGATCCCCGGATTACTGCACTATTTGTATCACGACTCAGTATGATTCGAGAGGAAAATTGTGTCCGCAGTAGTGCACCATTTTTAGGAGTGTCTTATCATGATTTATTTCAATAATTATTTAACTTAGATTGGTGCACTCTTCGTAGAATGTCATGGCTTAATAATTGAATGTTTGTTTGAATGATCATCGACTTCAGATTAGTGCACTTTTCGTAGAATGTCATGGCATAATCATTGAACGTTGAGAGAGCGAAGCTGCCCACGGATTAACGATGGAAGACGACCCTTTCGCAGGTGCACTAATGCGGGGTGCGTGTGGAACGACGGATTAATGATTCCTCGAACCGCGAGCCAGCGACACGATGCCACGGGAGCTTTCATTTCCGCCCCCTTTGGCAAGCGTGTCGATCGCGACGCGCTAGACGCCCGGCGTCGCCACCGCGAGCTCTTTTTTATATGGCGAAGCCAGTCCCATGCCTTCCGAAAGCGTTCCTTTTTGTCATCTCCCGTGTACTTTACCGCGCTGCGAGCGAGCGAAAACGGGCGCGGCGCGGACGCGTCTGTGACTCACGTTGAGTCGAGTCGCGTCGAGTCGGTTCACTTTCCGACTGAAATCTGAATCGCGGCTCGCGACGCTCTTTAAACGCGACGGCGCGCGACTCATTCTACCGTGGAACCGGGACGCGACGACGGAAGAAACGAGTTCCCGGTAATTAACGACCTTCGGAATAGTAGTTTTTTCGTGTCGTCACGCTCCTGTCCGCAATAATGGGAACTCTCTTTGTTCTCAAATTGTTCTACTGAGAATCTGATCGGTATGAGCAGTTTTGAGCGAGGTTTCAGACTTGAGTAAGCTTCCGACCGATTACAGTGTGATTCTCGTCCTGTCTGCAGGACGATTGACTACGTTTCACCACGTTTGGTCAGGTGTTAACAGTGTTTGAGCTCAATTTGAGCAAAACTTGAGATAGGGTTCAGACTTGGGTAAGCTTCCGACCAATCACAGTGCGATTCTCGTCCTGTATGCAGGACAATTAACTACGTTTTACCATGTATAGTCAGGTATTAACAGTGTTTGAGCCCAATTTGAGCAAGACTTGAGATAGGTTTCAGACTTGAGCAAGCTTCCAGCCAATCACAGTGCGATTCTCGTCCTGTCTGCAGGACGATTGACTACGTTTCACCACGTTTGGTCAGGTATTAACAATGTCTGAGTCCAATTTGAGCAAGACTTGAGGTAGGTTTCAGACTTGAGTAAGCTTCCGACCAATCACAGTGTGATTCTCGTCCTGCCTGCAGGACGATTGACTAGGTTTCACCATGTATAGTCAGGTATTAACAGTGTTTGAGCCCAATTTGAGCAAAACTTGAGATAGGTTTCAGACTTGAGCAAGCTTCCGACCAATCACAGTGCGATTCTCGTCCTGTCTGCAGGACGATTGACTACGTTTCACCACGTTTGGTCAAGTATCAACAGTGTTTGAACTCAATTTGAGCAAGACTTCAGTTAGGTTTCAGATTTAAGCAAGCTTCCGACCGATCAGAGTTCCATTCTCGTCCTGTCTGCAGGACGATTGACTAGGTTTCACCACGTTACACCACGTTCAGTCACGTTAGGTCAGGTTTGAACCGACTTCGGGCAGGTTTGATCGACGTTTGGCGAAGTTTGCGCCAGTTCCCACGGGCCCCACCCCAGCTCAAGCGAGTTCTCCCGGCACTGGTGGCGGTGACGCAAAGTCAAAGTTCGCCTCGAGCCGACTATTCCCCATCGGGACGGCAATTAGCCGGCGGTGCACGCCTAACCGCGGTTCATAGGCCGACGTGGCGCGTTAGTCTCGCCCCCATTCCCCGTGTCGGCGTTCTTTTTTTAATCGACGGGATCGACCGTGTGTGCGGGAGACTTTTGGAGCGTGAAGGAACAAGCGCGAGAGTCTGCACGGTATCGCATCCGCCCGAACGCGCATCCCACGGGTCAAGGACACTCCTCGATACAGCTCGGTCTTTCCCGGTGACCAGCCCGCTTATTTTTACACGGTGATCGTTGTTCGGGCGGGGCTCGCGAAAAAGTCCCAGCCCCGAATCCTCTAAATAGCATGATCGTTCAGCTTGAGAGCGGATTGAACGCGACTCAACCGTGAGCAGCAACAGCCCGTGTCTGGCCCGAGTCCGGGTGAAGAGCAGGGGACCGTTCACCGACAGATACGCCTATTCATCGGGTCAAGGACGCCGGTTCCCGCCGTTTAGCCTCGCTCGCCACAATTTCGCAAAAATTTTACGGATCTTCTTCCCCGTGTACTCGGACCTGTACGACAAGAATGGTTCTCCGAGCACAATGTAGAACAGGAATGCATCGGACGTTCGTTTCAAGAGAAGACAAGTAGGAGCGTCGACTTGGAACCGAGCACAGAACCCCGTTTCCGGACGCCAGCGCGCCGCAAACGGGAATCTGCCAGGGTTTCGCCACGATGAATTGCTACCAGACTGCGGATGCTTATGCAAATCCAGTTTTATGGTTCGAGCACGCTCCTGCGGAGCTTGGACCTTCGCGGTCTGGGAGAAAACTGGCAGCTAAGTTGGGATTGTTGGCCGAACTTTGGACAAATGCTTTCGAATTCTATAATGCGGATTAAACGTGGATTTCGGGAGGGGCTTTTAGCAGAGCTAGACAAATTTTGGATTAACGAGCTTCCGAAGCTTTCAGAGTACCCGAGCTAAACGTTATCAGCTCCGCTTTGAAGATTAACTCTGGACCTAACGCAAGTATGAGTGGTGATCTAATAGGACAAATTTTGGATCGCCAGCACTAGCCTGGATTACGTTGAACAAACTTACGAGCCCGTGGTATCAGTCTCTATAACCGTTACACTGCTTCAACTATTTTTAATTCCCCATCTGAAGGGTCCAGGTGTTTAAAATCCTGAACCAGATGGAGGATAAAACCGATTTTTAATCACCCTCGAACCAGATGGTGCTCTAATCAATTTACAGAACTTCTGGACCATCGGCAGAAGCTCCGAGCAGCCAGCGAACTCCTCAAACAACATTACCTCGTATCCTATCTCATTAACTGCTCCGTGACCCTAACTCAATCTACTACGATCGACCAGCTTAGAAAAACTTTGGACCATTAGCCCGAGGTTCGAAAGTAATCGGCATTGCTCAAGCTTCATCAAAACCCGATCCGCTAAGCTAGGTCTTCCGAATCCCTTTGCGCGGAGCTACCGAACGAGAGTCTCTCGCCGCGATATCCCGAAAGCGCGCACACTGTTGCTCCGGATCCTAACATCAGGATCCTGGAACCACAAAAGGGCTGATCCACAGCCTCTCTCTCTCAGCGAGAGTACGTGTGTGTCTCGCACCGTTCCACCGTGAATCTCTACGCGTGTGGTACTCTATCGATTGTGGGTCTCGAAGCAGATATCCCTAGTCTTAGAAGTGTGCACTCGCGATCGCGGGCGGGACCGAGTTGCGCAACGCATAGCGTCCGGATCACTGGGGTTCTCGGAACCCGTTCCGAACCTGTTCGCGAGGCGAGAGAGAGAGAGAGACGGTTCGAGCAGAACCCGAGGCACGATCGGGTTCAACCTCTCTCGCTGTGACGATCGAAGGGAACCAGACTGCCGCGAGATACGGAGCCGACTGACGACTCGGCATCCGCATGCACACTGACACCCGACGCTCCTCCCTCGACGCTTGCACCGCGAGCCCTCCTCATTCCTCACCCCCTACCCACCATCTTTCTCCCCTCCCCCCTCTTGCACGCCCTTCTTCCATCCTCTTCCACAACGTCATCGCTCCGCTACGTTCCTGTTACCAGCATCGCCCACGTCTACGGCTCTCCCTTCAGCGTCTTTACTATCGCGGGATAGCATCCCTCTTCTCGAGAGGAATAATGTTATTTGGAGCTGATCTTACCAGAGCCAACGAAGGTAGTTGAGTTTTAAACTTTTTGGACAGGGGCTGGAATTACACTGATTTTTAGATCGACGAGGACTCGGGTGAACTCTGGTTGGGATTTTCGAGGATTCGAGTCGTCGAGTCTGGTCCAAACCAATTTAAATTAATAATAATAAATTTTTCATGTGAATTCAATATTAACCTGAATAATATTAACGCCTCTGAGGCGCCACTAAAAATTGCTGTATTATTATTTAAATAATTGTTTACACTATCAGATATGTCGGTATCTAACCAATTACTACACATTTAAGTATTGTATGAGGTATTATATCGATTTCATATTTATCAAATTTAAAAAATCATAGAGAATGGAAATATTGTAGGTCAGAAGAAACGTTTAATTTTCGAGTTAAAATAGCTCCGAGTGCAAACGGTTTTTTCTATGGACCCTTGTTAGGCTTGATCCTGATCCACGCTGGACCCCTGTTAGACTCTAATGGACTCTGACTATTATATACCAATCCAAGTAAGCCTTATTTGGGTTGCATCTGTATCTGTATAACCTGTGTATCAATCTATCAAAAATTTAGTTGAGACGTCGACTAGTGACGTACAATCTCAGAGGTAGCTGTAGATCAGGTAAAACACCAATATCAAATAAATCAGACAGGACCCTTCATCCCATAAAACGATCAAACATATCAATACCCCAGCTGCAGCCTGTCTACTGTTCCATCCCCATGCGAGATCTCCACGAAATCTTATTGATTCCTCTGAAATCTAGCCTTCGTACACGATTTCAATCCAGCTTGCCTGTAACATATTACACTCGCTCCACCGTTCGCCTCGCGGCTGGCTGATATTCATCCTACGAAATTTTCTACGATCGGGTAAACGGATCGGGTCGTTTCCTCTGCAAAACGGAAGAATGGCAAGACCGTATGGGGGAGAGAGTGTTCAGGGGAAGAACGGAGCAGAGCTTGCGCAGACGGTTACTCCCGTTTTCTCGGCGCTTCGTCGCGGAATCCCCTTCGCTTGGCACGCATCTGCGTAGTCTCTCTCTCTCCCCGCGGCAATTGACGTTAACTGCGTCGCAATTGAATCATCTTCGTGGTACCTTCGAGCGGAAGCTCGTTCATCGGTCGTTTCGAGGGTCGCGCCCGGGAGCCGTAGACGATCGGTTCCTCGTCCTTTGTCCTCGTCGGACGACTCCGCCTTCGATTCACGCTTTCTGCCGTTGCCCCTCCATCCGACGCCATTGTCCTCCTCTCTCTCCTCTCTCTCTCTATCTCGTTCCTCCCCCTCGCCTTTCTCTGTTCCTCTCGCGACACGTGAAATTCGACGCGGAGCGGAAGCGAGGATTTGTTTCCTCTCCTCTTGTTTCAGAGATTACCGCTCCCTTCGAAAGCCGTGTCGCCCTCGCTCGCTCGCTTCTGACCGTGCTCGAGCGCGAAACAACGTTTTCTAGTCGAAACGACATCCGAAACTTATCCTCTCGTCTCTCCCCTCCTACGAATCTTCCCTGTCGCCTGTAAAACTCGCTCGAATCCGCTCCGACACGCTACCGAACGGATCCAACGGTTCCAACAACTTGTGCGATTTTTCTCCGATAAATTGAAAACCGAAATACATCGTCTACCGGACCCCAGCGAGTACGAAAATATGTCTTTCATCTCACAAAATGGCCGTCCGACTTTCGTAAAAATACAAGCACCGCCTGTCCACGGACGAAGTACGACGACGCGTCTGCAGCGCCGCCATTTCGAGGAATAAAACATTTTTCTTTTTTTCTTTCACTCTCCGTAACCCACATAGTGAAGCACCGGCGAGAAGTACTTCGGTTCACTTAGCGTTCCCCGCAGGGAGAAAAGGCTGAAATCTCGTCGAACCAATACGCTCGGAATCGTTAGAGTGAGTTGCTATTTTTAATTCAGCAAAATATTTCATGCTACAGATCGTCTGTCGCCGTTTCTTACGTTTTCTTTAGTCTGTCGATCGATTTCCTTTGATTCGATCGGAGCGCATTCGCAAGCGGATTACTATTTTCAACGGAGAAAATACTCGACGATTAATACGTAGCATGGTCCATTTACTTCTCGTGTCTTTGTAGTTTTGTGATTCAATTACCTGGCGATTAACATTCCATCGATTGCGCCGAACCATCGTGCCGGCCGTTTCAAAGCGAATTACCATAATTCAGTCAGGAAATGGTTAATATCTTCCGTTCGTAATCGACTGTTTTCACTGTTACCGCTCCGCTGCGTCTAGTCTCTGTATTTTCCGGCTTCCCAATCAATTACTTTGGACGCTGGGCTGATTAACCCCTTGCCGTGACATTTTCTTCAGAGTTACAGCAATTCAAACTTACTAGACCGCGGATCTTTGTGCATTTTATGGCTCGTAAAAGTTTTCGATAAATAGCAGACGATCTGCAAAGGCTGCTACCAATAAAAATAACATTTCATTTGATACCACTTCTTTAGAATTCGTCTACAAACATTGAAAATTGTATGAACATCCGTAGTCTATTGATCACAAACGAATCAAATTTTACTTCGTTTAACCCTGATACGTTCCTCAGGGTAAAAATTCACCCATTTACTATTTCTACATACTATAGTTTCATCAATAAATTGTCCTGATAGAAGGAACATCATAGAATTGATATCAAAAATTGTTTCTCATAATATTATATGTTCAATGTTATAAGTTCTAAATAAATTTTAATAATTAACTTCAGCCAAATACAGTTATTGGAGGATCTAATTCAAGAGTCCCCAGTGATCCTCAAAAGTGATATCAATTCTATAATGTTTCATCTATCAAGACACTTTATTGATTAAACAACCCTTAGTTTGTCTTTGACAAAATATAACGTTATTTTTAAAACATGTTAAAATCAAACAACAACTTCACACTTGAGCGCTGTCTGAAGGTTATCACAGTCGCTACAGACATGTTTCTCTAAAATGTGACGTGATAAGCGAAGTTTATTAGTTTAAAATATAAAGTAAAAATGGGTGAGAAAGTATCATAGATTCTTTTATGCAACTATTTCTGAGGAGCGTGTCAGGGTTAAAAAAGAAAGACGTAATATTTACATTTGTTAAACTTTGTTTGAAATCATCACCAGGAGCGTGCCTCGTTAAAATACGGCAAGGGGTTCGACAGCCGATCGAATTGTCGGGCCAATACGCTGGGGCCTACCGCTGAAACAAGACACTGCAATTTTCTTTTACGGTGGTCGCTCGCTTGTTCCGTTGTTTACGGGCCCGTTGTACCAATTTCCGCGGGAAAAACGTGTCCCCCCTCTACGCAAGATCATCCAATTGGAAGGAGTTTCACGGAAGTCTGCGGCGTCCCACGACCACCAGACACTCGAACCCGCAGCCACTATTTTATTTCGCGTCCGCCAGCCTCTATCTCTCTATCTGCGAGGCTCGTTGCGGAGGCGAGGCACGTCGGAGATCATATTCTCGAAGGACTCCGGCTCGAACGGGGTCAAAGGACTGAAAAGAGCCAGGCTACCATCGCGGGCAGCACGGTTGGCGAACGTCCAACCGGCTAGCTGGCTCGCAAGAACTTCCGCGGATCATCCGGACACGATGACAGCCATCATTTCTCTTCCTGCTTCACCGTGTCGCCTCCAGAACGAATTCCTCCAATGATTCTCCGTTGCAAACGGGCTTGATCGGTCACAGCTGACCATCGCAGACGAGCTTCGGAATTTGAAGACTGAGAAAGAACTACTTGGATCTAACCATTGCTCTTCATCACCTCGTCAACATTCTTCGGGAAGAGTATTCAATGATGACGATTAGAATGAGGATCTTTATGCATTCATTGAGTAGACGAAATTCGAAATTGTTGAATAATTTTGAAGATGTCAATATGTGATTTCTACTCTATTAAAATCATTAAGGGGAGAAACAATATTCAATTTAGTTTCTATGTCTTGCAATCGATGCAGATAATTTTTATTTTTCATAAAGATCCGCAGTCTAATAGTGAGTGATTAATTTCAAGGTAGGATCGTCTGAGTTATCGTAGTTGATTTTATCTATCTGTGATCGTTTGAACCAAATATTAATGGACTCCTGTTGGACATCCTGTTTGGATCCTTGTTAGACTTGATTAAGCTCCAGTCTGGACTCTGGACAAGTATGATCCTGATCAAGAACAGACCGTGGTTAGGTATGATCCTGAACTAGATTGGATCCCTGCTAGATTTGATCCAGATCCAGTCTGGACTCTAAACAAGTATGATCCTGATGAAGATCAGACCGTGGTTAGGTATGATCCTGATCAAGATCAGACCCTGGTTAGGTATGATCCTGAACTGGATTGGATCCCTGTTAGACTTGATTCAGCTCCAGTCTGGACCCTGGACAAGTATGATCCTGGTCAAGATCCTGGTTAGATATGATCCTGAACAAGATTAGACTTCTATTGTATTTGATTTGATTAATTTCTAAAAATCTGAACGGAGTTGAGGCCGAGGTCAAAGTTAAGGTCTGGGTCAGGTATTGGTTGTGATGTTAGGTCACTGCCACGCCTGTGTTAGGACTGAATCATGTGTAAATTAGCGTGTAGCTCGAAGTGCGGTTTAGTCGGCGACGTTGACTCTTCCCAAAGCGCAATGTAGCGCTTCGCAAACTCCATAATGCAGTTAGACCTTGACGAAGAAAGAGCAGCGTGTTGTGTCTGTGTTGTATTTGGGTCAGGATGTTAGAACTAAATTAGCCCCAATCTCGCACGTCAAAAGAGAATTGGGTTTACCCATTCTCCGTAACAGCCTGTCAACGTTTCAGATACAACGCGAAGGGTTAGGTCCAGGGGGTTAGGTTTACTTATTCCGCGAGGCGGCCTGTCAATGTTTCGTTAAGCTATCAGGCAGCGGAAGAGGAGGAGGAGGCCGGAGATAAGAGTGGAAGCTGGTAGAGTACACGAGAGAGAAAGAGAGAGAGAGAGAAAAAGAGAGACAGAGAGAGAGAGAGAGAGAGAGGGAGGAGGCAAGTAAGGAGAATTCGCGAGAGAGCAGCGGCTGAGGGTGTAACCCGGTCGATAAACCGGGGTGGGTGCGGTCCTTCCTCATCTCTGCTACCACACAGCCCCGACCCCGACCTCGGTTTGACCCCTCAACCCCGCTAGAGTCACCGACCCGCCCCTCGTCACCCCCTGCCCCAAACGCGATAACCTAGTGAGGAACGCGTTCACGCATCGGCCGCGAATTCACCCCATTTCGAGAATACGGATTCTGGGGATGACGGCTGGCTCGGATGCTTTGCATCCTGCATCCATCAGCATATTCAGCGCCGCAGTAAAAAATACCTGGCCTGTGTAGCTTCGCTGTCGGTGTAATCCATGACCCATGGAAAATCTCTGGTGTATTTCGGAAACGCGATAACAGTCTATCTACGGTTCATGTAAGTACGTGTTAACAGAATTAGGTTAATGATAACTGTTCTCGAAAGTGGGTGCTACTGTCTGGCGACGCGTGCGAACTTTCCACTCGACCTCCTCGTCTGTCCACGGCTGTCCGACTCCACTGCCAGTGGAAGCAACCGTGAATGCACGGACAGACCCGTTGCCCGTCGGTTTTTTCGGGAAGCGAACACGAGGAGAGAGGGTTAGGTAGGATGGCTAGCATTCCTGAGGGGATTTTGTCGCGCGGGGTTACGCCCCTTGTCTTTTCCGTTCGGCGTTGTTCAGCAGCTGGATGCAATAAATAAGGCGTGCATGTAGGTCGAGCCGTGCCCTTTCGGCGAACGCGCGAGCGCCGGACGGACAGAGGGGAAAAGCGAGAACAGAAAAGAAAAGCTTGGTGACTGCTGTCGTTGGTGCACTGCGCGGGACTCGTCGGAAAGGAAAACAACGGCCGGTGCGCGCCGCTTTTACTTGCGATCACAGGTCGACGCTTACGCTCATTATAAATACATGGCCGTGGTGCTTTTTTGAGCGATCGATCGATTCGCCGCCGGAGAAACGAGAAGGAAAGCATCGCACCACCCCCCCTCTCTTCTGTCTCCGATCCTCCGCCTCCACCCCTCGCCATTCCGCGTTTGTTTGTCTCCCCGGTCGCACATTTCAACCACCCCCCCGTTCCACCGTCCCCCCACAGTATTCTTGTCAATTATGAACGGGATCGTTTGTCCGACGCGCCTCTGTCCTCGAATAAATTCAACGTCGCTTTGGCGGGACACCAATTTTCCCGTTTCCGAGCTCGACGATCGAGTGCGAACGATCTTTTCGCGCAGGGAACACCATCGGAAATTGTTTTTCAATATTAACGAGGTCGCTGGTATATCGGCGGATCATTATCGTCGCGCAGGAGACTTGGGATCCCGTCGAATTTTGCCCTCGATCGCACCGGAATTAGCACTGATTGGCACACAATTGCGATGTGGACTTCCGTGGGATTAGGTGTAGTTATGTCTCGCAATTTGGATCTCGAGTGGATCTCATTGGAGCTTCGGTCAGGTCCGTGTTAAGTCTGATTGAGGTCAGGGTGACGTCTCCATGAATTCTGACTGAGGAGTACATTTGACCGAGGTCTGATGAGGTCGAGAAATTTTATACAGTGTCAGATTGAGGTCTATAATTTTTTAGGAGTGTAGTCGAAGTCCGAACATTTTTTTAAAGTGTGTGACTGAGGTTCAGACATTTATAGATGTTACCTGATTGTCTGATCGAGGTCTGAGAAGAATAGAACGTCTGATTGGAGTCAGGCTAGGTTCAGTGACGCTTGAGCCGAGAACGTAAGAGGTCAAGGTTAATTACAATCGCCCCGAAATCTCGTGTTTTTAATGAAATCTGATTGCGGCCTAATCGCTATTGGTTTCAGTCGTTCGTTAAACCTGATTCGGCACAGATTACCGGATCTGAATTTTCCGAATTAATTAAACGCTCCAAGTCAATAATATACTGGTTTTAATTAAAATCATGCTTAATTTCGATACGTACATTGTGCTCGCACGATAGCAAATTTTATCCTGGGTACGTTCCAGTGTACATCGGTTTCGAACAAACTGGATCCTCCAAATAAACAATACAATATTATGACCGGTATGTGTACGTTAATTAACGATATAATCGATTGCCTCTGTTAACAATTCTCATTCATGGAACACCGGTAAACCAGCGTTGAACAACAGAATCGAATCAGTCGACGAGTGGAACCAACTTTATTAGACTTTCCCTAACTCTTTTGTGTTTAACTATGCTGTGAAAAATGTTTTCTTGTCTTGACAAGTCTCTGTTTGATAACTGTCAAGATTTCTCTGTTAAGCGTGTCGCTTTGAGAGAGGAGTGAAATTTTCCTTGGAGTTTTTATTTCTCGAACAATTAATCTGACGTTGTCACCCCTGTTAGGCTAGTTGTCGGAAGTCCGGTTTTGATGGCCACCTGCCGAAGGTCGACAAGGCAGGTCGGACGTCAAAGGGAACGAGGAAAAACAGCCGCCGTGGGTAAATATCGCAAAGCGGAATGATTTATTTGCAAACAGAGTTAGCAAGGGGTTGAAGAGGGTTCGGTAGGTGGGGATTGGAGAGGGTTACGGGTTCGCGGGACACTCGACCTATTTCCCTCGAATAACTAGGCTTTATGGCGCCCTCGAGGTGGGTCGTGAAATATCAAAGACACCGGAGGTACGAGCGGGAGAGGTCGAGAATGTTACCTGTTCGACTATCGATCGGAATTTCCGCGAGCGGAAGATGTGTATACCAAAAATTACGATCTCGCCTCGGGGCTGGGTCAAAGGTGACTCTTTCTATCCAGCTTTCTCGGGGGAGAAAAAAAAACCCCGCAACAGCCACCTCTGACATCGAACGCTAAAATTCGCTCACCCTATTTTACCTCGACTCGTCAATCTCTACGGAAATAATTAATTCTACGATTCCGACGCGAATCTTTCCAGTCTCCGGGAGACAGAGCGCCCAAGTGCTTGGCTAATGCGATTAGGCGAGTCTGTCTGCTCATGATCCAACGTTTCCACTCGGAACCAGCAAAGACAACACGACGCTGTCTCTTAATTAGTCCAAGTAGAAACAGTCGACAGTAGTCAGACAACGAGACAAGAGGTGTAGGAGTTGGCAAACTCGATATTCCGCCGAAACTTCGAACCGGAAATTTATCCCGAGCGTTTTCACAGAAGAATAAACGCCTATTGATCTTTTCCCTGAACCCTATGTACCGGGTGGTCAAAAAATTTTAATCAATTCCATGAAACAAAGAGTCTAGCTCATTATTAAAATTATGTTCTACAACTGTTTAATGAGAACAGATAGAAAAAAAGATTATACAGTAATTCTACAGGGTGTTCCAAAATCCATTGGTCAGACATTACATTAGTCTATAAATCTCCTCAGACATGGACTCGGATATTATTGGAGCAACAATTTAACAACAATTAGGATGATCCATATATTTCATTACACAAAATCTAATTTTCTGGAAGGATCAACTAAGAACAAGGACGAACAAGCCCCACGGGCAAGTTATGTACGTGGTCCATAAACGAATCACGTCCGAAGTAATCGAATAAGAGCGGAGAGGGCCATAATGCGGAGGTGTAATGCCGATTAAACGGTCCCGATCATGATGATAATTGCGACGTTTCACGACGGTTATCCGAGGACATCCAATTTTATCGGTTCTGCTCCTCCGGGAGAGACGGACGCTCGTGACCCAGTTCGAGGGCCACGGGTTCGATCGTAACCGTCAGGAGAGCCGTCGTCGCGACGACGATTCGCGTCGCGAGACGACGAGCGAACGTCCCGCGTCGAAACGCGCTGACCCAATTGCAACGACGACGAAGTCGACGAGGATGATGGGAACCTTAGGGAACTCGGGGAATGTACATTTATATATATAGAGAGAGAGGAAACTCGCCGAAAGAAACGGCCGCCCAAGGCGGGCACGATCCGATCCGATAAATTTCGTTTGTGTCCTGCAACGGGCAACGCATCGACCGTCCAATTTATGTTCGGTAGCCGCAGGCTGGCCGGCGCCAACGTTGCCGCCTCCATTTTCCATCGATAATTACCGCGAGTTCGAGCGGAGGCCAACGAAACTCCGGATATTTATCGGACGTTTTCCTCGCGGAGAGTCTTTTAACGATCCCCCACTACTAATTCATAGACCAATTCCCCTCTGGATTATGTCCTGATAAATTGAAGCGATATCCTGACTCGATTTCCGGTGGACCAGCCACGAGAAATTGGTACGTGTTTCGTCCGGTCCGAGGTATTTCCTGGATTCGATCAGGGCTCATTCAGAATTTCTGTAGGATTGTTGCTACATATTATTCGCGGTATTAACACTAGAACTACCGAACAAATCAAAATGGCTAATGCGAATTTTTTGTCGATTAGAAATATTAAAAGTATAAATATGTCTTTTTTTTGAGAAATTTTTTTAGTAAACTTCTCTATTGAAGTACATATTTAAATATCCCGTGTACGAAATCTAAATAAAGGCCATATTGTTATTCTTAAAAGGCAATGTATGCCAACTGCGTTTAGTGCTCGGTAGTTCTAGTGTTAAATAAGTTGGTATCTAATCGATTAATGAACATTTGAGTATTGCACGAAGTATTATATCAATTTCATATATCATACAATAAAAAATATTATATAGAACGGAATTATTACTGGATCGGAAGAAATGTTTAATTTTCTAGTAAGAATAGTTAAGTCACCAGGTGCTGATTCTGGGTCGCGTTCGAATCAGTCGGAGGATAATCCTGGTGCAATTTCGGTAATTTTCAACTTACTGTTGATTTCACGGTAATTCTAGTCTTCACCAATCTCGAATTCGTTCTGACAATTGCACGTACGAGGTTCGGAAGTGACTGCCGTCTTTGGGAGGAGCTAATTTCGTAAGTTCCCGTCGAGTGTGGAGCACGGCAACCGAAGGATGAATTTTTCAGAGGCAATTCGTGTCGGTATCGGGACGAGTCGGCGTCGCATCGACGGACGAACGTCGTCGGGGGCGTCGAATCGACGGAGTCACGGGAGTCCAAGTTCGCGCTCGCGCGATAACTGGGTCACCAGGATGCGAACCGCCCCGACCTACGCTACAAATGGCCGTTCACCCAAGGAACGGCGGGAGGACGCAGAAGTGCATCCGTTCCGGCTGCCGCTCGTAAAACGAACGGCCGAAGACGACGTCGTCGTAATTTCCTACGGTAAAACGAAACGGGCCTAAGCGAGCCCACCGCGAGTACCCGGAACAACCGGAGTATCTTCTTCTTTCTTTATCCCATCCCTCTACTACGTTTTCTTTTTTTTTTTTGTTCCTCTTCGAGCTCGTCCTTTTTTCTCAAGGATTAAAGAATCAGGGGTAACCAGGCCTCGACGACTAACGAGAAGATTATCTCGTTGGTTGCCCGCGAAACAAACCCTGTCCTCTCAAAGGAATTCTCTCCTTCGTCTACTTTACTCCTTCTTCCTCTCCCTCCGCGGAACCACCGGTTTCTCCTCTCTCCCCTCTCTTCTTCATCTGCTTCATCTCGGCCGCCCTCTGACCCGACATTTTACCCCGAATACGTAACGAACGATTAAGTGCAGGTAAACTCGGTAACGGCGGGAAAGGGTGCTCGTGGTCGACGCCTTCGGAACAACGTAACTTCCGGTTCCTGGGAACCACGCCTTCCTCCGATCCACCGTCGCGTCACCGGCCGATTCAAATCTTCCGGTCCAGAAAACCATTTCTCCTTTCTTTTGCGAATTTCATTGGCAGGACAAATATTGAATCGGAGAGTGCACAGTCCTACGGAGGTAATCCGAGTGGAATGTATCGAATTCTATTGGTTTTCATAGTCTGTGCTAGTTCGAACTAGGGCAACGAATTTTTTTTCTTTCTCGATCTACAGGCCGGTTCATACGTGTCACAGAACAGGTATACTATCTTTCTCCGTGATCTTGGTGAATTGATAGAACTTGTAGTTTCGCGGTGTTTCCAATTATTAAAGTTTCACGTGACCCACTTTTGGAACAGCCTGTAACCCCGAGCAGAGTTTTCGGATGAAGATCGTATCTCGAGGATGTTGGATATAATTTCGAACCGTTCCGAGTGCTTTCATAGACGGTTCAGATCCTCGAGACTACGGCTTCCGCCTCAGAATGTTCTCTAGCTGTTACAGGATGTTCCGAAATAGTCGTCGTCTCGTCTGTAATCCAAAGACGTTTCCTACGTTCGTTCTGGGACATTGTGTAGAATGTCTAGTCGCGTGGAAAAGCGGTTAGTCGACTGCGGGTTGATTCAATATTAATTTCGCCTGCGGAGATCTACGAATATTCACGTGCATTCAAACAATACGAATGAACGGTGTAACACGCTATATGAAAGCACACCTTTAAATCTCGGGTCTCGAGTGGCCCGGTCACGGGCGAAACTACAATCCAACAGAAATTAAGCTCCAGTCTCCCTGGAGCCTGCAAACGAACTTCTCCAAGTGTGTCGACCACTAACAAATTCACCAGGACGAATTAATAAGGTCTGTAGGTCATTTTGGGGTCCTGGCTGACCCGACAAAGCTGTAGAGATTGTAATCTACAGGACCCGCTCGGGTCACAACTGACCCGGTCACAGGAGAAACTTCAATCAACGAGGAAACCAATTCTACTTTACATTCCAAGTTCAAGTACAGCATGTTAACGCAAGAAATATAAAAAAATCGATCGCCTAGTGGAATTTTTCTGTGCTAGAGGATCTTTCTGCACGAAAAGAAGCTGAAAGGATCCGAGATCCGACGGAATCCGAGCAATTCGAAACCAGACAAGCAATCCTCGATACGGTGTCGCAGAAGGGCTGCCGATCGACGCGGGCATCGACTAGGACACCTCAGTATTTCCTCCTCGCGGAGTCAGACTAGAAAAAGGTGTCCGCGAGTAGTTGTCCGATCGGTCGATAAAGGCGACCGCGAACGAACGAACAAGCCCCCCGTTTCGGACCGCAATAATCCCTCGATCGTTACCGCTGTAAACTCATTCATCGTCAACTAACCTTTCTCTCCGACTCACATTCTCTCTCTCTTTATCTTTCAAGCTTACCGTCCAACGACACGCAATGTCTCCAGGCGAATATTCGCATCCTGTCCGTGAACCTGGCGGCTGATCAGCAGAGGACAGCGGCAAACAATCGAGCCGGCATTCGTGCTGGATCGTGCTGATAGTTTGATCACTGATCACACCTCACTGTCATCACCGATCGGGATAGAAGATAGTCGGTGTCTCATTGCCTTGGCTCCGGAGAACTACGGGGTTTATGGGTGTGCTGTAAGCTGATGTCTAGCTTCGAGACAGATCGAGGATCCTCTGTCTAGAGTCCTCCGTGGCAGCTGTCATCGCGTTTGACGGGAACGTGTACGCGTTTTGCGACGCGGATCTGTTCGGCGATCTAGTTTCGATCGCACGGGGACGGCGAGCGTTCGCAGGTTAGGAGATCGTCGGGCCGGTTAGAGGATCGGCGAGCCGCCCCATCGATCGCGCGAGGCTCCCGCGAGCCGATCGCGTCACCGCACACACCCGGTTCACACGGGCCGATGCTGAGAGAGCCGGAGGGATGTGAGAAGGGAAGAGAAGAGAGGCGAGAACTGGCGCGTCACGGAAGAGAACGACGCTGGTCGCCGAGGATTCGGCCTGGCAGAGGTGCAAAGAAGAAGGGGGCGGGGGCGGTTCGGCAACCTGCGCGCGGCGCAAGCGTCGAGGAACCGTGTGACAGGGTGTAGCCGACGCCAACCGCTCTCTCCTGCACCCTCTCTGCTTGCTGCTGCTGCTGCTGCTCGTTGCTGCCCACCTGCACCCTGAGGATGCTGCATCCGAACCGATATCGCAGCCTGACTGTCTTGTCCCCGACGATGCGACAAAACTCTGACACGTCCCCGTACCGATGCTAGCCCCCCTTCTCATTGCTAATTACTAATTGATTGCCGGTTGTTTCATGCACCGAGGATTCGAGCTTGAAATCTGTCGAAACGTAGCTGAAGGGTTGGGGATGTTTAAAGGAGTGTAACTTTTTGAACAAAAATCGAAGGACAGTGTTCGTCGGATTATAACAAAGGGTGAAATCTCTGCTTTAGAAATCCCTAAGCATTTCTTTCGAAAATATTTTTCCCCGAGATTCAGTAAAAATGGTCATTTTTGAGAATTGTTGAAATTTAGTCTCCTCCATCGAGTTGAAATATTTTTTCGCGATAGTAACCACGGTGGTTTGAAGGTTGAATCCTGCGCTTTGCAAAGTGATGGAAAACGTGGATCTACAATTTTCCGTTGCTACTTTATGGCACTCCGTGTGAAAAGTGTGCCAACCTGTCCCGGCCGGTTGAAACTAGGAAAAGGACTGGTGGAGTTGTACGTTTTTAAAAATTGTTTAAAATCAATTCTAGAGGGAAATCTGAACACGTTAGACTACCAGCAACGTTCCAATTATACCGGCACTGAAAAGCACGTCCGGGACATAATGGCTCGTGCACAGCACCTGTTTCGAATCGAACATAACGAGGAGCAGTTAGTAATTAATCTTGGGGGCCGCGAAAGCAAATTTTCGCTCGCGGTAGCATCGATACGAACATGGCGAATTGGAACGGGCCAAGTAGCGATTAGGACGAAGAGTAACGATGACGATGACGCAACATTCCCGATTATCATGGGACCGACGCTGACTGGCCTCGTCAGCTCTTTCCTTAATGCCCTGAATTTCTGTTTCCGTCGCGTCTACCGCGCAAACTTTACCTACAATTCATCACCGATTTTAGGTGTACACTGACATCCTCAAAACTCACTTAATTTTTTCACAAATTCTCTTCAGCTCTACATTCACAAATTTGCATAATATTCTTCTTCTTTGAGATTATAATTTTGTAGAAAACTTTACCTACAATTTAACATCGATTTCATGTGTACACTGACGTCCTTAAACGTCACTTAATTTTTTCACAAATTCTCTTCAGCTCCACATTCACAAATCTGCATAATATTCTTCTTCTTTGAGATTATAATTTTGTAGAAAACTTTACCTACAATTCAACATCGATTTCATGTGTACACTGACATCCTCAAAAGTCACTTAATTTTTTCACGAAATTTCTTCAGCCCTACATTTGCAAATCTGCATAATATTCTTCTTCTTTGAGATTATAATTTTGTAGAAAACTTTACCTACAATTCAACATCGATTTCATGTGTACACTGACATCCTCAAACGTCACTAAATTTTTTCACAAAATTTCTTCAACCCTACATTTACAAATCCGCATAATATTCATCTTCATCGAGATTGTAATTTCGTTGAAAAATTAGTAAAAGATTCTGGTGAGCCACGGAATAAATTGCAGCGCAGGGTGTTAATCTTTGAAATTTTTGCGGGCTAATTTTCTCCGTTATTGTCCGAGAAATTGTGTCCGAAAAGTGGATACGAGAGGAGACGAGCACGGATCGTCGCGAGTCCCATTCTTTTCCACTCAGCGCGAAACCACGTTACTTACGGCACGACCCAATAATGTTACGACGGAGGGAGGACGCAAAGGAGGACGGTTTTTCGTGGGAAATGAGGAGCGCCGGGAAAATTTCCCGGATAAAAGGAAACGCCGGAACAAGATCCATCGCGCGCGCGAGGTCGGTCACGGTTCGTCGGCCGCTTTGTTCGATTATCAATTCCGCGGAAACGTTTTCCCCCGGCCGTTCGTCGCGCGCGCGAAAAACGTGCACCTCCTCCTCCTTTCTTCTCGCTCGAGATATCGCCCGAGGAATCCTCGAATCTTTCGAGCGCGTTGCCAAAAATCCGCTCGAAAAGCGAGCGAAGAGGACGAGGCGGGATAAAAGGAACGGGGGGGGGAAAGAAAAACGAAGAGGGAAAGCCGAGAGAGAAAAAAATCCGAGAGAAAAAGTGGAGAACCGCGAGAAAACGAAATGGTAGAAACAGAGGGAGAAAAGCAGAAACGGGGTCAGCGTGGAAGGAAGAAGGCGGGAGGAGAGACGGTGGGAAAAAGAGGTTCGATCCCGTTTCTGATTTTTAATTAACTCGGACGGTGCCGGGAATTCCGTAAAAAGACCGGGCGGCTCGCGATTCGGCCTTGCGTCCATCGAGAATCGATGCGACCGCTTTGTCGCGGCGAGCCGCGACGCTTTTTCACAGGTGACAGACGAAAAATTGCGCGATTTTAACCCCCACGCCACTGTGCCGGACGAGACGAGACGCCGCAGGCCTCCCGTTCGATCGATCTCCTACGGACATAATTCGAATGCGGCGCGGGGAAATCAAGCGAACCGCCGTCAAAATGTTTTTCCCCGCGTCCGGCAGTTTGTCTTGTTGGTAAATACGCCGGCCGGTATGTTTGCAGTATGACTTCCGGTCGAGGAAATTATTTGCCTCGTACCGCCGGTCGATCGAACGGCTGCGGTGAAAACGACGATTTTAACGTTCCACCATATTTGAAAATTACCGTAAAACTGCCAACTGCTGAAGCAGTTTGAATATTGAATTTATCTAGTTCCACTAACTTTCATTAAACCATAACGGGTTCACAAAATTCCCCCGAGTACCCGTAACTCTAGCAGAGTCTCGCCGCTGGACCAATGGAACCTGTCTCCACTTCTCCACGGTTCCGCGAACGAGTTCGCGACCTATATCAGATTTTGTCCCCCAGATTCACCCAGCAGTCGATGATCCCTTACCTTCTCTGCCGAACTTGCGTTTCTTCTTGCCGAGGCCGGCTCCGGCGGACGAGCTCTTGCCGGAGCTCTTGTCCTTGCTCTTCCAACGGGTCAGCATGATTGCGCGCCGCTCGAATGTCTGTCGAACCGGTGGTCCACGATGGATCACAGCAACTCGCCGAACCCTTTCGATCCCGTTTCTCGATCGTGGCACAACGCGGCGCGGTTGGTCGCGCGTGTTCGATCTCGCCGGCTACCCGCCTCCTCGTTCATCACACACGCGTCTATCCTTCCGGTTTGTCACCTTCGACCACGGCCACCCGTTACATACAGGGACAACCGAGAGATCTACGAGGCGATCGCGCGACCGGATCGATCCTCGAGCCCTCTACCAACGACCGTGCTCAACCGACGAACCCTCTCTCTCTCTTTTTTGTCTCGTTTTTCTTGCTCGATCTCTTTACTCCTTTCCTTCTCGCGCGATCCTAAGGGAGAACGCACGCGAGCCGTGCGCGCACACACGCAGCAAAGACACACACACCGGCTCCGACCTCGGACCGTGTCAAGAACGAGACGCGCTCCCTACCGTTTCCGGTCGACGCGAGCGCAACAGTCGCGACGACGACGTCCCGGCGCCCATGACGTCGCCATCTTCCGGTCGCCGCGAGCTTCACACACCGAGCGCGGGGGTGAGTGTACTCGAGCGTGTGCCGCCACCGTTCCGAATCGGATCACTGGGTCAAACGAGAGAGCGAGGACTCTCCTCGGCGGTTACCCTCGAACGCAACGAAACGCAACACGCAAATCACCCTAACCGATCGGGTCTCTGTTACGATCAAAAAAAGAGGATCGAACACACTTCCACCTACGCGCACATCCTCCACCTCTTCCTCCTCCAAGCACAACAACCTCGAAGGACCCCGAACCGGGAGACTATCTCTCTCTCCCTCTTTCTCAGCCTCTCTGCGAGAAAAAGATCCTCTGATTAGCCTCTAGATATACTCGCACAGGCGGACACGTCGAGTTACAGGATCACCCGGAAGAAGAACGAGAACAGCAGCAACGAGAAGAAGACGATCAGCAGGAAGAACACCAGGAATATGATCAGGTGAATCCTGCTGACGGTGAGGTCCATGGCGGGTAGATCGATAGCCTAGCGTGCGCGTCCGTGGCTCCTCTACCCTCTTTCCCGGCTGCCGCTCCGAGGAACAAGAAGCCGCCCGGCAAAAAAAGATCACACTCTCTGACGCACAATGGTGTTACAGGCTTCAAGGTCGGCCGACGATCAACCACACACCGAGAACTGAGAGGACCTGAGAGAACATCGTGTTCAACGTTTAACCGGTGGCGGCGACAGTCCGACGCGGGGATCTGACGGTCGTTTCTATCCCGCGGATCCGATCGCACGGGGATCCTCTCCCCGTGACTTTCTGGAGGCCCCTCGGACCACCGGTGTCCGGTGCGCGACTCCTTCGCCGAGGTGTCCGGCCCCCGAGGGTCCTCGAAGGTCGCGATCGATCAGTAGTTCAGTTCACCCCGAGTCGAAACCCCGCCGGTGAATAAGACGCGAGAGCAGCACAGGTAGAGAACCAGCAGCCACCCCCGACCACCAGCCGCTAGTCGCTACCATCACTGAGCCGGCCGCTAGCTAGGCGAGTGTGACAGGGTGCGCCAACACCGCCGCAACCCCCGCCTCACCTCGGCGATTCTAGCCGCGCGGCACCACCGTCGAAAACCCGCGGAACCGAGTCGCCGGGATCTGCCCGAGTCCCGGCACAACTCCTTCCCCACCTCTCCCTGCTCCACTCTTGGCCCTTCCGCCCCTCGACTCTCCTCTCCCGGACGTCCCCCGCTCCTGTTCTACCCCTCTCTCTCTCTTACCCTTGCTCCTCTATGCCCTCCCACCACCAACCGGTTCCTAGTCCCGTTTCTGTCTAGCTCTCAGCGGTGACGTCACGGGAACCCAGATCGATCCCGTACGCCCACCCACCCTCTCTCGCGCCAACGCATCATCCCACCACGGTGGACGTTCTTTCTCTTCCCTTCGCTCTTTGTGTCTCTTGATCTTTCTCCTGCACTCTATGCCGTTCCGCTTTCGCGTCGAACGCGACCGTCCAACGAAACCTCCGCCACTAGGTAGTATAGCTGCACACCGAAAACATTCGACGGAAGCACCCCCAGCTCTCAGCTCTTTGATGCGAACCGAACACCGTGACCTAACCGCCGTTCGCGGTTTATGGGGCGGCACAGAGAGAGCGAGAGAGAAAGAGAGAGAGAGAGCGAGAGAGAGAGAGAGAGAGCGAGAGAACGTTTTGCGGAAACCGGCAAGCCTTTGCACCGGTGATGGGGATGATGTTTGAGATTGATTCTTGTTGACCGAGGCTGATGGATTTTTGCCCAGAGACATCGCTGGATTGATATCGATTCCGTGCGGCAGATGGTGGTTATTTATTGTGGCAGAGACGGGGTTAATGAGGCTGGATAGGACAAGTTCGATTGGGGTCGCGGTGGGATTGACGAAGTTACAGCAACGGTGCAATTTGTCTGAACGGAGCCACGAAATGAATTCGTGTTTAAACCCGGCTCGAACTAATTCGGATTTTCGTTTGATGAGGTTGCGATCGGTTTCGAACGGTTTGAAACTACCAATTTTTATTTTGTTTAATTTAATGATGGAGTAGAACGATATTGATTCCAACTCGGAGCTAAGTCGGGCCGATTTAAGTCAACTAAAGAATCTCGTCTACCGTCTTTGACGTCACGAAACGTCGTCCTCGAGCGCGGAAGAGGCTTAAGGTCTAAGAACAAGATTTGTCGGGACCTCGCGGGACGTGCCTGCGCGCGATGCTGCGCTGCTCCCGGTCCTCTCCCTAAGAGGCTCATTGAGATGCATAGTCATACGCGGAGGAGCGGTTCACACCTTGTCTAGCTGGAATTACGAGGTGCAGGAGCCTTCTCACCGGAAGTATCCGCGAACCGAGCCAGATAGTACACCCGATCCCTAAACCTACCAGTCCTAACAGGTTTTCGGTGTACCACATAATAATATGGGTAGTACCAAGTAGGTAGAATCGTATCGAATTACCATCACCTGATAATTAACCTTCGAATAGCAGACGTTGATGAAGCAGATAAGCAGATGTTGATTGTCGATGTTCGAGAAATTCTCAAAATTCGTGCAACTGAAACTAAATATAGACGCTACTCACCCTTTTGGCGAGGCAGACGCATGGGGTCAGCGTTATGAAGAATGCTAGCCTGTCGAGGGTCCTGCCACCTAGGGTCCCCGAAGACGTTGCCTCTGGCTGCAACAGATATCTTGGAGCCAAGATCCTTGGGTAGAGGGGGCAATGGTCTGTCAGCATCGTACTCTGCATCCACGCAATGCGCATGATCGCGACGTTCGTGATGGGAGAACACAGAATCGGTATCCGATGTGCTATCCTCGCTACGGTGTCTTCTGGTGGGAGGCTCCGGAGCTGTTCCATGTTTGGTGGGCCAGTTGCCAGTGGGTAGATCCTGGCCCACAGTGGACTGGTTCGAGAAGCTAACCCTTTTAGCCCCACCTGTAGTCCCATAATCGACGGACTCTGACCCGCTGATGAGACTGCCCCTTTTGAATATGGGATGAGGAGTCGCCTTGACATCAGGATCGTTCGTCTCCTCATAGCTGGTAGCCTCTGGCTTCCTATGAGGTTCATTTCCTCGATGGAAGTGGGGTGAGGCGCTCTTGGATCTCTGAGCTTCTAGTCTCTCGGGGTCTACGGGTTTGGTCTGCAGCTCTCTGCGGTCCCTGATTGCCTGCTGGGGCCTGACGATTAGCACTGGCTGATTAGGCCCCTTCTGGCTCTGCATCAACGGTGGCTTGCCACTGACAGTCCCCTTCGCCCTTCTGAGGTTCTCCGGCCAGGCGTTAGGCTCTCCACAGGCCACAACCGGTGCCCTGAGGGACCCCTGTCTAGATCTGACAGGACTCTTCGCTCTGTGGACCACTTCCTCGGCCATGTTCTGCTCGTAGATCCTTCTCTGCTGCTCCTCGTCTAACTTCTTCAGCTGCTGCCAGTACACCGCCTCTCTAACCTCAGGTAGATCAATCTTTCTAGCAATCTGCTTGAGATTCGGAGTCGTTGGAGAGGTTACCGATTTCCTCTGAGCCTCCAGGGCCTTCTGCTGCCAATAGAAGGCCTCCAGATTCTGCCTGGTCTCCTGTTTCGACGGAGAGGTGGGCCCTCGTTGCGCGTACACTGGCTCTGGCACTCTTTGAACGTAGAGGACCTCTTCAGGTCTACGGTGCTGTTCAGGCGAGCGAGATTCTCTCTGTCCAGGGCTGGAGACCCTGCTCTTAGTCTGTCCAGGTGAGATCTTGGGCCTCTGGACCTGCTGGACTTGTCTCTGGCTCTCTATTTGCAGATCCAAGCGACTGGTCTTGTCCATCGCCTGACCTCTCTGAGGACTCTGCTCTGATCTAACTGCTGGAGTCGGGGAAGAGGCTCTACCCTGGACCCAGGCCACTCTATCATCATTCTCCTTCTTCTGTGAAACCGTCCTGTATTCGCCAGACTGACCAATTTCACTTCTCTGGATGTAGACTGGTTCAGGTCGAGGCATCTCTGCGGGGAAATTAGGAACAGGACCTTGGGAAAAGTTCATTCTAGGAGGAGAGTAGTCCTGTTTAGGTTCCACGGGTCCAGAAGACTGAAGTCTGGTTGGTCCAGTAATGTTCACTGGTGACTCAACTGGTCTAGGTTCGTTAGAAGGCCTGGGGATCCTTGATTCATACGGTGCTTCTCTTTTCGGGGAAGCTATCAAGATCTGCTCGTTGGGTTGAGCTCTTCTAGACGCCGGCTGTAATCTACTCTTCCCCTGGCTACCTGGCGAGCAAGGTCCTGGACCAAAACAACTGTCCAAGGACCTCACTTCCAGACGCTGCGATCTGTCCTCACTTTGACAGCTCTTCGCGCTGCGACTACTCCCCTTGGATTCTAAGGACCTCTCCTGATTGGTAGGAGTGGAGTGTCCCGGGGAAGAAGGTGTTACGTCATAGATCCTGTCGTCCATGCACCTGGTGGACGATCTAGACGGCGATTTCTCGTTCTCGTAGATCACATCCCTGTCGTCCAGGTCCTTCGTGTTCGTCGGTGAGTTTCCAGGAGATTGAAGATAGTACTCGCCACTTTTCGAGCTGGAGGGCGAGAACTCGCTCTTCTGACTGGAGTTAGGCGTGCAGCTGGAGTCAGCGTAGTCTCCCGACTTCTGGCTAGACCCTGGAGAAGGGTACTTAGGAGACCTAGCTATGGGAGTTCGACTGTTAGGATTGACAATAGGCTGTCTAGTAATCTTCACTTGTGCAGACACCGACTTCAAGATCATCCCCGAAGCGTTCTCATTCTCATAGAGACCAGTATTAGAGAACGTCTTCTCGACGTACACGTTGTCCCCGAACCTAGCTGCCTCTCTGCTCTCTTCAAGGTAGTTCTCGTAGGTCAGATCTGTCCTCGAATGAGGAATCGCTGGTAGGGGTCTGTCTACAGGATGAATGGCTCTGGGTCTGACCAAGTAACGTTCAGCCGGAGGCGCAGAAATTCTGCCAGTGGGTCCATGATTTCTGTGGAAGAAGTATCGATGGTTCGGTTCCTGAAGACTGTGCTTGCGCTCAAGGTTTCCGCGACCCAATTCCTCGCGCTTCTGTCTCTGCTCGAATTTTCGTATGTCTGGAGAGATTCCCAGGTTCCTTTCAGCCCAACGGTCATCCGGGGCAATGGAACTGAGGCTGGAGTCCGTGGTGTACGACCTGGGCTGGCCTGCCCGATCCCTCAGCAACGCCTGACCGTCGCAGAGTGGCGCTGACGAAGCCTAAACGTGGAAGATAGTTAGCTTTACCACCTATCAATATCTTTCACCTTTAAAAAACAAAATTTCTCTTACCGTATTCGGACTGCATCGTCCCCACCGCGCATCGTCCCTCGCCAGGTGATCCGGGGTGCTAGTGATCGGTCCTTGATCAGGAAACAGCTCTCGCTTGATCTCGTCCAGCCTCTCCTCGATCATCGATCCATTAAGACTGTTGTCCAACTTGACGTTCCTCTTGATGTCCTCGTTCAAGTTCATCGTGTCCGGCGACCGAGTATAATTACCATTTTGTTGGTACCTGGCGAAGTGTCTGTCGTCCTGACGTTTCTTCTCCTTGGCCTCTTTCTTCTTGTAGTCCTTGCGCGAGTCCTTTGGCGAGAAAAAGCCGGGCAGCAACCTACGCAGCCCAAGCTTCTTCTTCTGTTTCTCCTCCTTCTTCCTCGAGGTGCCGACCTCCATGCTGAACTCGCGGATCAGACTCGCGTAACCGTCCCTACCCGGCGGCCCCCTGTTCACGAACAGCTCGATGGAATCCGTGGACGACGCTATTCTTCGGTCCTGCATCAACTCTAGGATCCTATCTTTTCTCCACTGGCATTCGTCCAGTCTCCTTCGATCAACTTCATCCTCATTGACCTGTGCATTATCGATCCTCTCGATGTCCTCATCCACAGCCTTGATCCTGTCCTCTAAACAGGAATCGGAATCTACAGTGCTAACCAAATCACTGCTGACTATCGTCAGGACCTCTTCAGACGTCTGTCTCTCAGTTATAGAGTCCTGATCCTCTATGTTCTCCCTGAACAAGGTCCTATGATCCTCTTCAACGCTGTCCCTCGATGATACACTGCCTAGTTCTTCAACGTACGAGGACTTCGAGGACTCCGAGGATCGACGCCTCTCTAGGAACTCGCCTGACCAACGCTTCTCCACCTCTGACACCTTCTTCGAATAGCTCGGACGCTTCTGCGCGTCTCCTTCGTTCTCTTCAGGACCTAGATCTTGCTCTTCGATTCTCAGTCGCTTGTCCAGGCTCTGTCTGCGGAGGAAGTCCTCGTCGAATTCGGTCAGGGGTTTCTCGTTCGAATTGGTGTCGACGGTTACCTTCAAACTAGTGCTGGCACGGAGGTCTAGCAGCTTCTTGTATTGTTCTGCCGTGGTGGCGTCGATCCTGGTCCCCAGGTGTTGCTGAAGATCCTCGATCTTTGATTGACTTTGCTCTAAGCGATCCTTCGCGTTCTTTTCCTTTTTCTCTACGTCCTCTCCTACCTCTGGATCTTTTAAATCTTGCGGATCTTCAGAGTCTTTCGGCTTCTCTGTAGATTCTTCAGGGTCTTTAGAGTCCTCTAATTTTTCTGGAGTTTGAAGCACGGGGCTCTTCAAGGTAGGTTTCGCTGGTACCTTGGGGGGAATTTTATTTTTCACCACTATGCTGCCAATCGAGGGGCTTTTCGTTAACTTGATCGGCTTGATCCTCTTCTCAGGGCTGCTCTCCGGGCTCTTCAAAGTCGACGAAGGGCTAGAGAGGTTCTTCAGCAATGTTTCGTCGGGAAGGGAGCTGCGGTGATTTGTTTTAGCCTGTTCGGTTTTCGTCGACGAGGGATTCGTAGGTTCAGACTTTATTGATAACTTTCGAGAAGTTGCATTCTTCGTGAGGAGCACTTCGCAAGATCCGCTAGAGGACTCTAACACGTACTTCTCGACGGTGACCTTGTCCACCGAGAGGATCCGCAGCCTCTCAGGATTGGCTGTCGTTTCCCCAGGATGCTGAAGAGTCTCTGGTCCCTGGGAGTCGTCATCGGTTGTTCCCTTCGCCGCCTCCATGCTTCCTCAGCCTCGCGATGCTCGTTGACGACGCCTGGAATTCAAAACACATCAGCATTGCCTTCTGGGTCTGCTAGGTAGTTGGTCCTTCTCGCTGACAGTTTTTTGCAAAGCGCAGGAGAAGCGAATTATGTTCTGTGCAAAAGTATCTGTGTGTGATTTCCAATTTTTTGAGACCAGAAATTTCCACCAAAAAAATCTGGAAAAATTCCCTAGGTGTGTTCAGGTGGGCGCAATGTATCAGATTTTATAATATATATTATTATAGTACGGTTTGTGCCTCTATTAACCCTCATACGCACCTCAGAAATTAAATAAAAGATTCTATGATACTTTCTTACTCATTTTTTCTTCACACTTCGAACTAATAAACTTTGCTTCATCACGTCACATTTTAGAGAAATACGTCTCACAACAAAGATAAAGAGGGACCAATCATTTTATAGTATGAAATAATAATAAAATGGTGAATTTTCACCCTGAGGAACGTATGAGGGTTAAGATAGGGTATTGCAATTTTGCACAATGCAGCACCACTGCACTTTCCACCCTCATCTACGCGCAATTGATCGACCAGAGAATTATTAAACGTTCAAAAATATTTTTAAAAATTTCTGGAATCCCTCAGCTGTCGATGACGGCTCGCAGGCGCCAGGACAATATAATCCGCGGTTCTGTCGCGGGTGTCGCGTTACCATGATTACAAGAAACCGATCTGCGAGTCGTGCGTGCTTGCCCCGCGGTCCTCTCGGCTTCCATATTACGTGACTCGTGCCCTGTTCGCGAAAGAATGTCGCGGTCTCCGGTTTCCTCGGCTGATTCCATGGGAGCCGTCGACGACGGAGGATCGTTTCGGCGATGACGATCCTCTTCTTCGGTCGTTTAAACGGAGAAGGGCCTCGAAACTCGGCACACCAACCGAAGGGGATCTTGAAGCGGCCCCGGTCGTCGTCTTCGGAGCGGAAGAACCGACGCGGCGAAGCTGCCAGGAGCAACGACCGTAACCAATTCCCGCCGTGGTCGGCCCCCGCGAACCGTTCGACGCTCTAGTCGTTTTTGATCCCGATGCAGAGGTCTTTTATGCACCGTTTACATTTCCTACAGGGCGATACAGAATCGAGAGCACGGGGAACCGTTCGGTCATCTCGAGGAGTGTCTATAATTCCCAGACACGACAGTGAAGTGCTCTGGACAGTGTGGATTTTCTAATGAAAATTAATTTTTCGGTTGCAGTATGTACAGGGTGATGCAGAATCGAGAGCACAGGGAACAATGCGGTTATCTCGAGGAGTGTCTATAATTCGCAGACACAACAGTCAAGTACTCTGAACAATGTAGATTTTGTAATGGAACAAGAAATATTTTGTTGCAGTATGTACAGGGTGTTTTGAAAATACCTTGACCAAATATTTTGCGGTAGAAGCAATTTGTATAAATTGAACAATGCCAATGAGATATACTAAGCATTGTGGATTCTACTATAAAAGACTTATGTTTATCTATATACAGGTTGTTTCAAAATTGAATACACTAGCAAATTTCGAAATGTACCCACACATGACTTCCTGCTGTGTACCGAACGTTTCAAAAATTGGAACCTACACGTATCGTTACGTCACCCCCGTTACAAGCACAACGGTTACGTAATCGACGCGGGCAACGCGTATTTTTTCCCTAATCGTCGTAAGTCAACACCGGGAGGTGTTCATTTCACCAGGCGAATATTGCGTTCCCCTCGCGTCCCTCGTTCCGCTTTGCTATCGCGCCCTCTCTATTCTCTCTTTCTAGGCGAGGCTTACTTTTCGACGCGCGCCGCGAGTGAAGCGGAACCGATCTGTAGTTACGCGTGCCACGCTCAGCGTATTGTTACATAAATGGTCGCGTGGAATCCTGATTCCTCTTCTCGAACCCTATCAGCTACCAGGAGTTCCAGAATTCTTTTAGAGACCATCAAGCTTCTTGGAATCCTATCAGAAGCTACCAAGACGTTCAGAATCCTATTTTTAGAGACTATCAAGCTTTCTAGAATCCTATCAGAAGCTACCAGGACTTTCAGAATCCTCTCAGAAGCTACCAGGACTTTCAGAATATTTTTAAAGACTACGAGGTCTAGTAATCCTGTCAGAATCTATAAGGTCCTTCAGAACCCTCTAAGAAGCTACCATGTCCCCTAGTATTTCTATCAGCAGCTACGAGGTTCTTCAGAACCCTCTCAGAAGCTACCAAGACTTTCAGAATCCTCTCAGAAGCTGTCAGGATATTCAGAAAATTTTTAGAGACTATCTTGCTTTCTAGAATCCTGTCAGAAGCTACCAGGACTTTCAGAATATTTTTAAAGATTACGAGATCCTCTAGTAATCCTGTCAGAATCTACTAGGTCCTTCAGAACCCTCGAAGAAGCTACCAAAACTTTCAGAATCCTTTTAGAAGCTGTCAGGATATTCAGAATTTTTCTAGAGACTTACAAGCTTTCTACAATCTTATCAGAAGCTATCAGAACTTTCAGCATATTTTTAGAGACTACGAAGGCCTCTAGTAATCCTGTCAGAATCTACCAGGTCCATCAAAATCCCCCTCCACCCACTCAGACTCTACCAAATCCAAAACAACAACTCATCACATTCCAAGATGGTCTCCCAAGGTTAAGAAAGTTCCAGCACAAGGATCGCCAGCAAAAATCCTCCGAGTCCCATCTTCTCAGGTTTATATTTCTCGGTAGCAATCCTCTTCCTGGATTCTTGCTACTCGTAGGAGCTCGTAATAGGCCAAATAAGAAGTCGAGTACGATGAACGAGGATAAGAGGATGCAGGAAGCATCGGGAGGGGGCAAGAGACGTTAATAATCCCGAGTTAACGATCGACAGGGTCGGTCGGCTCGACGGGCACCGGTACCCGCCGCTAATTATCGCCGGCCTCGTTATCCCATTATCGTCATCCGATACTATCGCGGGTCGCTGCTCGCTTTGCCGGTTGCCGACCGTCGGTCTGCAGGATGCACCGTCTGTTGGTCTCTCTGTCTCTCTCTTTCTCTCACTCTGTTTTTGGCGAGAGAGTGCATCCTGTCGCGGCTGTTGGACGCCACAGTTGCATAACCGAGGACATTCCGCACGAAAGCGTTACGAAACGGGAGGAAAAAATTGTCGAACGGCAGACTTATCATTACCGTGTCATTCCCCGAGGTTTTAATGGCAAGGAGTTTCATGAGCTGCGATTTTTATTCGCGACAGTGATGAACCTTCTGCGAGCGGATCGGTGACCGTCGATGCTCGGGTCCAAAGATTGACGTACGGAGATAATCGAACACATCTCGGTTTTGAACAATGCAAATTCTGTGTATATACAGTCTTGAATAATACAATTTGTTATACGCTTACTGTACGTCGATCAGCACATGAAAAAAAATTTATACTATTTTTTCGGAACTCTATTTTGGGTTTGAAACAGACTCGATGGGAAGTGTCGAAGGATAAAGTAAACGAGGCTCTTTGCTTATTATGATCGTAACGCTTTTGATAATGCGCTATCTCGCAGACTTATCAGAGGAGCAAAGAGACAGAATTTTTCTTTGGACTTTAGTTGTCATGAATAGAGACAATGATTCACCATGAACATCTGTAACGAACAAAAATTCTCTATCTAACTGAAGACATTATATTTCAATTTTACAGTGAGCAAATATTTGCAACAACTTTCCACAATCGAAACCTCATTGTCAACGTAGAGAACTCTTCGTGCTACTTTCACAATCTCTCAAACGTCAAAAAAGAGCACTGTCGTTCCCCACAAGAATAAAAATAACCGGTCATACTCGTCAAGGATTTTTGAGCCGCACTTAAACTGGCACGAATTTAGCAAATCCGACACTTCGCACACATCTTCGATACAGTCCAAAGATCGTATGGTACCAGAAAAAATGAATTCATCTTCGGATTACGTCGATCTACTCACCGAGCGAAGGCGAAAATGAAAAAATCGAGTATAGGAGCAGTTGTAGGATCCGTGGATCCTTCCGACGGACAGCCACCTGTTCGCCTAATCGCGTCCAGGCATCCTGAACAGTAGGGAGACGGATCTGGCCATGGTTCGTGGTCGGGATCGGTTTAAAGCACTCACGGCGTCATCGGTAATTCCGTCGATTGTGTGTCGCCGTCGCGACGGACGGGTCTCGCGTGACTCGAACGCCGCGTTGGGACTGAGGAGAGGATCTACACGGCGTCGGACAACCACGTGGTGTCCTCTCTGGATCGTCGATCGTCGATCGTTACGTGTCGATCGGCGCCGAGCGCCGACTAGCATCGGGGACTTGGTCGCCGGGACAGATCGAGAGTGTGAGAGAGAAAGACAGAGAAGAAATTAATTCTTCTTGAACTGTGGGTGGGAGAGTACAGAGGGAGGGGGGACCGAGAGAAAGAGAGTGGGTGAGTGAGCGAAGAGAGAAGGAAACTGCGAGAGCGAGAGAAACGTGGAAAAGCAGCGGAACGAGTGTGCCGACAATTATCAAGCTGATGTGACAAAATTCCAAACAAATTGATTTTTTATGCTCATTGCATATGGACTGCGGATCTTTATGTGAAATGAGAATTGTCCGCATTAGTTGCAAAATACAGGAGCCACTTAGGGATTTCTTTCATTCTTGAATTACTTCGAGAAGTTGAAAATTGAATAGCAAATAAACTTGAAGCGAAAGCTTTTTCGAAAATTGTCCGTATTAGTTGCAAAATACAGGAGCCACTAAGGAATCTCTTTTATTCTTGAATGACTTCGACAAGTTGAAAATTGAATGGAAAATAAAATTGAAGTGAAAGCTTCTTCGAAAATTGTCCGTACTAATTGCAAATTACAGGCGTCACTTAGGAATTTCTTTCATTCATGAATAAATTCGACAAGTTGAAAATTGAATAGAAAATAAAATTGATGTGAAAAATTCTTTGAAAATTGTCCGCATTAGTTGCAAAATACAGGAGCAACTAAGGAATCTCTTTCATTCTTGAATGACTTCGACAAGTTGAAAATTGAATGGAAAATAAAATTGAAGCGAAAGCTTCTTTGAAAATTGTCCGCATTAGTTGCAAAATACAGGAGCCACTAAGGAATCTCTTTCATTCTGGAATGACTTCGACAAGTTGAAAATTGAATGGAAAATAATATTGAAGAGAAAGCTTCTTTGAAAATTGTCCGCATCAGTTGCAAAATACAGGAGTCACTCACGAATTCCTTTCTTCCTTCGACAAGTCCAAAAACTGGAAAACTGGATAAAAAATAAAATTTTTAATGGTTAAAGTCGAAGAGCAATGGAGTAAAGCATAATCCAGTAACCGAGAGAAAAAGAGCATGAAGCTAGAAAGAGTGACAAGAAAGGATTGATACGAACGAGGAAGCAAGAGAGAGAGAGAGAGAGAGAGAGTCAGTGACCAGCAGACTTAGGAGAGACTAGATGCAACAGTGTAAGAGCAAGAGAGAGGGTGACAGAGTGAGTAATCGAGTGGAACAGAGGGAGAGCAAAAAGGTTGAAGAGAGAGAAAGAATGCAAGTGAGGGGACAAGAGGAGACAAGACAGGAGGAAGGTCTGTTGATGTTTTCGCGAGCGGGGGGAGGGAGAGAGAGCCCAGGCAGATGAGTCGGAAGAGAGAAAGACAAGGAGAAGACTGAACAAAGGAGAACAGGCACGAAGCAATCGCGAGAGAGGAGAGACTGAGAGATGGCCTCTCGGATTTACTCCTTCGGTGGACTGAAGCCGAAGCCGCGGCTCGAACGGCTCCAGCCGTGTTCCAACGCTGATAACGAGAGCCGCAGGTACGCCTGTTTGCTCGTGACGCATCCCACTATCAGTGGACAGCGGTTCTCAATCGTTGGATAAAGAAACTAGTCTCCTAGATAGATACTTGACTTCTCCCCACTTTTATTTCCTGGAAATTGGTGATGTGCAGGGTCCGAGGGATGAGGAGCCCTGAATTATTGAGATAGTAGGTGTGAAGGTACACAGGTGGACACTTGCTGATAAGGAACTGGGCCTGGGAACTGGAACTGTGACGTATCTTCAAGGTTCGAGACTTGGGATGAGTATTGACTGTGGGGTTGTTGAAACTTTTTGGGACCCAGGTTGAGTACTCGGTTGAATTTTTATATTTACCTTTGAATAGAGTATTTTGATACTCTACAAATTATAAACAAAATTGTTTGACTCTAGTTTTTGCACGAAAGTATTATTACCTACAGAAATACTTGATGTCCCAAGTGACTAGGAGATAGAAAATTGTCGAAGTTGCTTAGATTCCTGCGGAATGCATATCTTACATTCCCGAGTCTAGACTGCAAGAATTCCCTTCAATAAAAAATTCCTCTGATGCAAGAGAATAAATACACCGAAACTAGAATAAAGATATTGCGAATTTCTATTAACGTACACGTTTAAAATTGTCGTTCTTAGAGCAAAGGAATTTCTATTCTCGACATAATACATTTACCGCGACAATCGTGGTTATTGTGTGTAAAAAAGGGTTAAGTAAAAAAAAGTCACGAGCGATTTCAAGTGGGTCTCGAGGATCGATCTATCGGAGACCTCGGCGAAAACTCGATCTTGCAGCATTCACCAACTTTTGTCCCCTCCGAATACAATAACCACGCACACGGTGTCCAAAAAGTGCATCGATGCACCTGATGCATTTCAACTCCAACCTGCTATGTACTTATTTTAAAATATCTAGAACAACATTTCTTAACATAATTACCGCAACATTGAAGACCACTAATTGTGCAAATGAAAAACGATTCCAGATGGATCAGCCACTTGGTCAGAGTAATAAAAATACTTTAGGCCACCGAGTACATTGTGCTAACATCGACCGGTTGTTTCGGCTGTGCAAGGCGAGCGGGTGGTTGTGCAACGCGAAAGAATATCGACGTTGTGACACACTCGCGTGTATAATTTCGATCGTCGATCAAAGACAACGCAGAAAAACCGACACAAAAAGAACTGGACCGGCGAAGGACGGCCGGGGAGCCAGGGTTCCTTGGATTCCATGTTCTCGATTGAAAAGCTGTGCACATTTGTGCCGCTATTACTCACAATAACTATACCACTCGCGCCTGCCATTGCTAAATCCACTCAAATTCCTGCAAATCAATTTTTCTTCCGACATCTTTCACTTCAACTAAACATTAATCCTCTTTGGGCCTAATAATAAACAGCCAACTATGCAATTAATTTTGAAATATTGGATTTTTGAATTGCTCGATTTCTGAAATATTCAATTTTACTTGACGGATGAACAATTCGAATTTAGTTGGGTTTTTACTTCCGGGTTAAAATGAACCCACTGAAGGTGTGTCCTTGTTCTAATACGGTGATCGTAAGTCTTTCAAATTGGTTTTTAACGCATCGACCGTTATTGTCCTTTCGGGCCGCCGCGAATTACCATTTTCATTAAAATGCTACTATGAATCAAATATGCATTATAATTGCAGATTCCTCGCAGACAGGCTGCGGAAGTTCATGCATATTTACACTAGTTACTGCCGCGGATCTAACGAGATCGAGGACGGAAAGAAATCTTTCTCCTATCGGCTAATCGAATAGAAACAAAAAGAGTAAAAACAAAATCAAACACGGCAATCAATGGAACAAAAATGTTTTATGCATGCCATTCTTTCGGCTTCTTTCATTTTTATTCAATAGCTGACGGTGGACTCATTCATTTCAATAGCACAACCTTTAAACGACCTTGAGCTGAAAAAATGTTTGATCACTCTACAATCTAATTTCCATATTTGGAACATTTGATGAACTTCAAATCTTGTGGTTAATCAATAAATTAATTCGAGCATACGCTATAATAAAAATTGGATGGCATGCAAAGTATCGAGGGTTTGAAGGGTCGAATAGTTCGATACAGGGGAGAGATCAGATAATTTGCAACATCGCTAAATTATTCCCGCAAGATGAGGATGCAGCGCAACGTGGAAAGTTCGAGCCCGAAGGCTCGTAAATTCCTCAAGGTGTGGAGAAACGCAGGTAACGCGGCTACCTGCAATGGAACAATGGTCCCGAGTGCCAGTGGCAGTGCAGTTTTCGGCTCCCGTGGGATTCGACCTGGTGCAGGGCCTGAACCAACCACCATCTGCCTGCATTCCTCTCCCTGGAGGAACATGGATCATCCTAACACCGGATTCCTTCAAGAATAACACCGAGCACTGGAGGTACATGCGAAAATGTCAGAAAACGCCTCCCACCCCTTCACAACTTTGTAACACAAACACAACCCCTTGAGAACATAAACATTTCATCTTTTCCAATCAGGTTCAGAATATTTTACATCATTGAAAATAATTTTTACCACAGTCCGAGTGCGGAAGAAAATATACTACCTTGTAACGTATTGTTTAAAAAGATAGAGATTTTGCAAATCTGTGTAGACAATAAAACTTCGCACTCGAGGACACACATGTTCACCAATTTAAAAAATTTACAACCCTTTTAGTTCCTTAAATATTCATCAGAAAAATGTTTTCATCCCCTGACTTTGAGAATTAATTTCACCGCGCTAAAAGTAATAAGAAAAATAATCTGTGTTTTACGTGTGCTACAACTCAGTCAAGCTCCGTCGAAATCCGTGCATTATGGTGTTCTCGCGAGGCCCAGTTCCAAGAAAAGCCGAAACTTTTCCGGGTGGGGGGGTGGGAAAAGAAAACTCGAGGACAGAAAAGTCTTCTAGTAAACACGACGCGACGAATGTAAGCCCGGATACGCTTGAATCGAGCCTCGTCCTCCTCCTCCCTTTTCCTTCTCTGTTCTTCCTGTCTGTCCTTCTTTTACGCGGACGGTCAGATTCGGTGTCCACCCTACTCCAGTTGTTCCAATGGTTTTCGTATACAACAGGCCGGACACCTACACTGACAGTGGCCGCATGAATGAATATACGGGGAACGTAAAGCGTGTTCGGCGGGAGTCCGTCTCTCTGTTCGGCACTCTCAAAGACTATTTCGGTCGAGACGCGCCCTTCGACTTTCGTTAGGGAGAGAAAATTATTTCGGTCGAGGCGAGAGCTCCTTCCTGCCGCCATGCTTCCTTCGCGATCGACGTGAGATCTGCTAGTTTATGTGCCTGCCGCCGCCCAACATGGTCGTAACCCTGACTGGCAAGGTCTTGTTGTAATAAACCCCCTTCTTCTTAACGTACACCTTCCTCTTTAAAAATACATCGGAAATAATGGCAATTTTATTTTATTTTAAATTTCTTTTGAAAAATACATTGTCCACCTGCGGTACGAATAAAATTAACAATTGGAAAAAACACCCTCTCTCAATTTATAAATACGGTTGCAATAATCCTGCCAATTTAAACAAATTGTTGATCATAATTTATCTCGTTTGAAAATTAACAAAATTCACCACCAGAAGAATGGTTGTCTCATCGTGAAAAAAATTTGTAAATTAATGCAGTGGGTTCGTGGGTCCATTCCGTTGGAACCAAAAAATGATCCAGACGATCCTACGATCGATGATCGAGAGGGGGAGGTCGGGTCGGGTCGCAGAAACGGTTGCATAGGTGCGCGTATGTGCGAGAAACTGGACGCTGACAGCTGGAAACTGGTTTCCAGGGAGCGGAGAGAGACGAAGAAAGAGAGGAGAGAAAGAGAGAGAGAGAGAGAAATGAGCGTTAGTGGCCGGCGTCGTTCATCGAGTTCGCGGAGCCAGACCAGGAAACAAAGGAGCGGACCGTGCAAAACTTTGAATCGGCTGCAGATAACGCGGACGACCGTTGTTCATGACGTGGAAAACCCGTGAAAATTCCTATACGCACGGGCCCACCGACGAAAAGCAAATTTTCAGGCTGTATCTTCGCCTCAGATAAGATAGAAGCTCTCTCGGCCCGGGTACACTTCCAGCAACAAGTTTACGAACCACCGAAACTCCAATTTATCTTGTCGTTACTACGATCCTCAGGACTCTAATTCGTTTAAATAAATTATCACGCAATCTCAAAACCCAACAGTCACAATTTTCATCCTTGATGATAACTTTCATCCTGAATTGCAATCATTTTTATGCAACAACAATTTCCACTTTGTTTAACAAGATTCCTTTTAAAAAAGAAATTAAGAAAAATGTGGTAAGATACAATTTAATATTCATTTTAAAACTTAAGATCCTCAATTTTCATTCACAAGATAAACACTACCCTTAACTACTTCTCCTAAATGCTACAGCACAAATAAATCACCTTTGAACGGGACTGTGCACAAGAATCACACCCCCAAAAATTTCGGTACCATTAAAAGAAGACCCACGACTAAATCAAAACAGGAAATAAACAAAATCTTGGAGGTGCGAGAACTTTTGGTCGGTACTGTACCCGGCCTCAGTGATCCTTGCACAGGAGGATCTTCCGTGGATCATCGCTGGATCGACGCTCGGAAATGCCGAAGATCCACGACTCCGAATAATCGAACCTCTCCGCAATTCTCCCAATTCTCCCAATTTAACAATTCATTAATTTACTGACCATGATGATGTTGACGAAGACGCTGGACCTCGTAGGATCCGCTGTGGAGAATAGTAACAAACACGCACGCACAAAAAGAGCACACACTGTATCGAAATAAGAAGGAACTAGATATTCACGTGAATACCGTTGCACTGTCGGTGTGTTCGCGTCTCGCGAGATAGGGAGACCGTAAGGGGGTTAGAGACGCTCGCAAGGAAACCGGAAGAACGCGGACCGGTGCGAGCAAAGCACACACGCCGGGCCTGGAGCCGAGACGAGCGAACGTCAGGCCGACGACGGCGATGCAACAAGTGACAGACAGTCTCCGCGGCTCCGTTAGTTCATCGGCGGAGACCGCGTAGCTGGATGGCGCTACTGATCGGTACACGAGGCATTGCTGGACCTCAGACGCTCCGGTGGGCGGTTACCTTACAGATCGGGCCCGATCGGGCCGAATCGGACCGCGTCGGAGCCCCGAAACTGCCCCGTGGCACGATTACAACGTGTTTGACTCGAGTGTCCTCTGGTCGAGAGGGAATAGGAGATCCAGGGGCTCGATGCATGGGGCGGGCCGCAAGGGGCCCATGGAAATCACCGACACAAATTTCCCCGACATGGTTTTCACCAACTCCAGATTTGACCGATAACGATTTTAGATTCGTTGTCAGTCAAATCTGGAGTCGGTGAAAACCGTGTCGGTGATTTCCATGGGACCCGGACCGGAGCGGGTATATCGGGCCTTGTTTATACTGGGTCTTAAAATGATCTCCTGCGCTCTAACATCAGGATTTTTAATTTAAATATTTTTTAACAGCGAGGGAAGAGTACTTGATGCTGAGGTTGGGTACAGACAGGTCAAACGGGTACACATGGGTCGCTTCTAATCGCCCAAAATATGTCAAAGATATTCGATTTAAATATCGTCAGATCCTAGATGATCAAAGTTACAGACACTGGAGTGTCCAGGCGGGTCGATTCGGGTCGTATCGGGTCTGGATAAAGTACCTTCGCGAAACTTTGCACACTCATTCGTGCACGTTTGAACTATATTTCTGAATTTTTACAAGTACCTGTTATCAGTAGTCTAGAAGTTATCAGGCTGTAAAATCAATAGTGTGAATCACTCAATATTTCTTAACAGTTTGTTACACAGTTTCGTCGTCGGCTTTCAATTATTATTAATATTTGTTCACAGGGTAAATGATGAAGTGCAGGACTTCCTGATTGCTGCTGGACAACACCGAGAGGTGGCAACACCAGTTTCGTCGACGGTCCTGCTCTCCCGATCGATCCTCGAACAGAGATCTCGTGATCTCCAGGAATCTTCGAACCCGCCGAACGTCTAACAACTTTTTAAAAATTGCTTAGACGTTAATTACAACTTTCACCGATCAACGGGTGGGAATCGACACGTACCCAGAATGCTGAAAACAACTACGGAAAACCTTCTCGAGCTAAATTAATATTTCCGAAACATTATTCTTCAAGTCAGCAGAAACGAATATAGTAGAGTGAAGATTTTGAGGAAGGTGTCGACGAGGGCAAATTGGAGCCAATAAAATCATCGCGTGTCAGAGGATCTCTGAATTTCTGAAACACCCGGTAGGGAAGGAGCAAAATGTGCACGGACAGCCAACGATCCGAGCAACCATGAAGGCTTGTAATCGGACTTGCCGCAATACCACTTGACATTTACACACGGAAGATCCTGAATGTCTGTGGATGCGCGACGAGACGTCGCGGGCCGACATCACGACCCGTCTGGAATTGATTTTATCGTTGGAACAATGGCGGTATCCTGAGCCGGACACGTCGTACCGTCGGTTGATCGACGATTTTTCCGGAGGATTCAGCTGATGGAAGAAGGCGAAAAAAGGATAGGGCATCGCGGACAGCGGGGTGTCTCCTCCGGCATTCCTGGCTACGGCCGCGATACCAGGCCTCCGTGTCGTTTACTTTCACCGGTGACGCTCGATCTAACTATAAAACACGTCCAAAGCTCCGGCTCGGTTTCGTTTCGGTGGACCGGACCGCGAACCAGCCGATTCCCGATCCCTCGAGAGCCAAACCGGACTCCCACGCTGTCCCCCCGAGACACCCTGTTCGCAACACCACTATAAGAATATGCGGGAATATCCTAGACTTAACCTGCGAGACTGTCCTTATCGGCGAGGTGGGCTTTGATGGGCTTTCTTAGGTGAGTAGCGATGAGTTTGACATCCGAGTAATAAGAATTGTTCCCAGCCTGTCGAAAAATCTGTAATCGTACCGTCATTTCTCTCCGAAGATATCGGTGACAATTGGTCTGGAGAGGAGTTTGAATGGCGAGTAGTGATGAACTAATGCGGACTCGAAGGTATAATGCAGTCTTGAAAAGATGTCGAGCGACGTACACGAATAGTGGCAATGAAAACAATTGAGTAACGGAAGAAAAATACAAACTTTAGCACAGTGGACAGTGAGACTGAAACTTCGCGAGCACTACAGATTACGCTCGAATGAATTCCCTGAAAGTAGTGATGGGTTTAAGCGACCGCGAGCAACGAGGGAATCAAAACGGACATTATCAATATTTATTGAGAATATTGAATACAGCGTTGCAAACGCTATCGAGTGATGGCATCGAGTCGAAATCGGAGCCCGTAGACTCGAGAAAGTCTAGTTGTAAATCACCGGTGGCGTCTCGGCGATATCTCCGAATCCCTGAAGCTGGCCTTAGAGATGCAGATAGAGGGAAAATCCGCGGGAAAGAAAAAAATCAGTGGAATCCGCGAGCGAGCCTCGGCTCGCGAAGAATTCCAGTGTCATTCCGAGGCGACGCGAATACGGGGGAACAGGTAGGCAGTGTGGCAGGCGGTTGTGTCGAGAGGGAGGCTTCGGAGGAGAAGATTCGGAATTCCATGGCCGCGAGAAACGGCCACATGGTGGTGTGTTCTCTCTCTCTCTCGCCGGATATATCAAAGTCACACACGCTTATAGGTGGATGGGGCTTCTCCACTCGGGACGGCAAACGGGTGGTTGTCCGGCTGAGTGAGAGTGCCAATATATATAGAGGGAAGGGGAAACCCGCCGCGGCACTCCAAAGTACACAGCCTCCGCGATTGCAGTTGGTGTGCTTGGCTGGGCTTGCGGTTCCCTCTACCACTCCAAACGATATACCCATTCCTCGCGGTATCGCGGCCGTGCCAACAACACCAGTCGTCGTCGTTTACGAATACTGCACGATCCACCGTCTCGATCAGAACCGGGACACGTACGAGCCGACGTACACCGTTCTGCCTAACGCGCGTCCCTCGTCATCCGCAACAACACCAGCCGCCAGCAACCCTAATCTACACAGCATGAAGCTCGCACTGTTCGCGTGAGTACCAGCTTTGAGCTACCACCATTGGGACTAGGGTTCGAGATACGTTCGCGAGTGATCGAGACCGGACCTCGGTGCTTGATCGACCAGATTTCAATCCTTAGGCTGATTGCACACTTCGGAGCTTTTATCGAGGGAAAGACGATATTAGAGTTTTTTTCTGGTAAACTTTGAAGGCAGGTCGTTCGGGGTTGAAAGTGTTGCGTTTCTCCTAGGCATTCATTCTTGAGCTTCAGGGTGAAAAATTATCGTTAGGCTGTGTCCACTTGGGAACCCTTATCGGGAGACAGTCTGAATTAGAGTAGATTTTGTGATGAACTTTGAAGGTAGAGCGTTGGGGATGAATGGTGTCGTGATTCTGTTAGAGTTTAATTCTCAAGCTGTGTATCCACATGAGAGCCTTTAACGAGAGAGGGTGTTGATCATCGAAAATCAAATATCTCAGGCTTATCTCAAATATCAGACATTAAACTGTATGTCCACACGAGAGCCCTTAACGGGAGATTAAGTTTGGATCAAACTATTTCACATTGAACCTCGATAGTTGATCATCAAAAAGGAAAGATCTCACGTTTATCTCAAATACCAGCTTTCAAGCTGTATTTCCACCTGGATGATTTAATTAAGGCGCGTCACCGCTCGGCCCGTGAGTCGAAATAACGGTTCGAGGATCAGAATCGCCGCGAATCGAGTGCAGCAACCGAGAGCGGCTGCTTTCAGGCGTGCACTATCAAATTCAACATCGCCTCGCCGCGACACATACGTCTCGGCGAGCTCTCTCGCGTGTACGCGTTCGAGTGACCAAGGCCAGGCTCCTTGGACGCGATCGAAAGGCGTATTTAATCTAACGTTACAAGCGGTACCCGGAGTATCTCGCGGCTTGCCGTCGACAATTTCCACCGATCCGACCGAAGGAAAACAAAGGACCACCAGGACAGTAGAAACCGGACAAGCCCGGCTCCTGTAATAACAGGATGCGGGAGAGCGTTATGCAAACCCAGGTTAGGTCCGTTCCGCCGAACCAGGAAATCGATTAGAAAACGAGTCCAATGAAAAATATCGATTACGTCGGGCCCGGTGCGCGGTACCGTTGCTTTTCCTTCGGCGATTCGGTGAAAACGTTCACTCCGAGCGAAACGGGCTGGGTTTGCACGATATCAATGAACGTGTGGAGGTGTTTGAAGATGTTTGAAAAATGGCTGGACTGGATCGTTAAATTGTTATCGATAGCGGAGGTGAGAGATCGGTCGGTTTGCTGAATGTTTATCAACGTTTGAAGGCTGTTCGAAGAAGTTTGAAAATGATTGGCCTGGATCGTTAAATCGTTTTCGATAGAGGAGGTGAGAGATCAGTTGGTTCGCTGAACGTCTATCAATGTTTGAAGGCTGTTTGAAGAAGTTTGAAAAATTATTGGTTTAGATCATCAGTTTGTTGTACGTTCGTGAACGTTTGGAGGTGTTTGAGGACGATTGCACTGGATCATCGAATTGTTCCGAGGATGAGAGCTCGGCCGGTGGGGCAACGGCTCGTGGCGCAACCCGCGCGCGATTTTCCCGAGGCCTCGCGTGTCCTAACGCTCGCGCGGCGCGTAGTAGCAGGCGAGAGAGGTGCTCGCGTCTGGTGCAGCGGCGTGTGCACGTTTTCTCGACGTTGTAGATCCGCCAAGCAGCGACGCCGGCTGGATTTTGACCTGTGACATTCACGGGTACGAAACTCACTTTCTCTGGGCTGTTGGCTCGTGCAACAAGCTACTCCCGGATCGGGATTGGCCGGCCGGCCACGATCCGTTACCACGGACGTGTCGCCGACTCTACACAGCCGCCGTAGGTACGTGACACGGCTAACAAATATATATCGAAAAAAAAAGGACGGCGCGCCGCTCGGGGAAGCAAACGAAAGACGAAATAAAAGAAGGCCGAGAGACGGACGCAAACCGTGCGAGTCGAATTTCTCGAAAGCCGATCGAGTTTTATCGACGAGTTTCGCGATCCCCAAGTGCCCCTCCTCCTCTGCTCCCTCTTGCCGCTCCGGTTTCGAAAGCCCAACGTTTTCCACGTTCGACCGATCCACGGTCAAACTGACAATTTCTTTGTTGCAAGCACACGCGCGCGCGCGCGCGCCCGACCGAGCGACCGGCCTTTGTTGCCGCCCCGCCGATCGCTGACGCAACCCTCCGAGCGCCGCGATTGTGTCACCGGCGTCACGCTCGCTAATTTTCGTCGATGATTTTGCGAGATTGTTACAGAAAAGGACCGTTTTACCGCGTGGTTTTGCCGCGCCGTACGATTTCTCGGAGGAGATCACGGTACACCGGGAAATCGGTGGTCTACAATGTTCTGCTGTTGTTTAAACTGTCTTGATTGTTTATAATCTTGGACAGGGAAGTAATATTACATTCTAGATGAACTACAGCATTATTTAGGGCGACCACTGTTCATGTATCTCTTACAGTTCGGTCGCAAAAGTGTCCGAAAATCTACCAATTCATTTTGTATATTCGGCAGAATTTTTAGAATCATTTCATTTCACTTATCTTTTACGATTCTTTCGCAAAAGTGTCCCAAAGTTTCCCGTGCACCTGACCCTTTTAAATTGAATTCTCGGAAACGGTTTTCTTCAGGATTCACAAGGATTATCAATTTGTCTAATACTGTTTTTTAACATTTTCGGAGAGGATTTGGTGGGATGTAGAAGATACGTCGCGGTTAATTGTGAGCGGATCGCGCTGCCGGAGGCGGCGAACGAGGGGCGAGATCGCGACGGCTGAATCCGCAGGACTCGTCCTCGGTATTCTATTCTCGATCCTTTCGCGGGCGAAAGTTGCGCTGCGAGAGAGGCACGCGCCTCGATGTCCTGTTGCCCCGTGCCTTTTTGGGGACGGGTACAGTATTCTGGGAACGCGGTCATTCGTCGAGTGGGTGCTGCCCTTCCACCCGATTCCGCCATCTTCGATTCGATTTGCCCGGTCGTGTTGCGAGGCTGCTGCTACAGGCTCTTCCAAATATCGTGATCCGAACGAGAGAATTCGACGTTAATGTTCACACCGACAACGTGGAATATAAATGGCTTTGGATTTGATGCACGGGCTGATTCAACTGGATCATTCAGTTGGCTACAGGGCGTTGCATATATTAGGGTCGAAATATAAACATTTTAGGAAATGACAATACTAAGAGACTGTGCCAAGAATATTCCATAAGAATGAGAATATTGTAGAAAAGGATCATTCAGTTGGCTACAAGGCGTTGCATATATTAGGGTCGAAATATAAACATTTTAGGAAAATGACAATAGTAAGAGACTATGTTAAGAATATTCCATAAGAATGAGAATATTGTAGAAAAGGATCATTCAGTTGGCTACAGGGCGTTGCATATATTAGGGTCGAAATATAAACAGTTTAGGAAAATGACAATAGTAAGAGACTGTGCTAAGAATATTCCATAAGCATGAGAATATTGTAGAAAAGGATCATTCAGCTGGCTACAGGGCGTTGCATATATTAGGGTCGAAATATAAACATTTTAGGAAATGACAATACTAAGAGACTGTGCCAAGAATATTCCATAAGAATGAGAATATTGTAGAAAAGGTCTACTGAATTACTCGTAAGGACAGAAATAGTGTACAGGGTGTTTCAATTCCCACATATATGAACCTCCCTGTATTTGACTAATCGCGATCCACTTTCTACCCGGACAAGACCATCTTTCTTTCACTCTATTGTTGCCTAACGATTCCAACAGCTGATCGTTACAGATTAGTGACCATATGGAGACAACGATCGAAGCGAGGCCATCTTCCTCGCAGATTTTTCGTCGAACAGCTGTTCGATCGTTAGTTACGTTGAACACGCGACCTGCTCGAGAAACAACCGACTTCCTGTTCCCAGTCGATCGCGCTGGAGGAAAGCGTTTCCTAGCTAGCTGGCGGTATCGTTTGCATGCGCGGTCGCCTTTCACTATCGAAATCTTCGCGGTCGGTAAATTATTTATTTTCTGTTCTATTGCTGGATACAAACGTGCTATACGAGTCGGGCCGAAAGTCACTATAAAATTCCTGTATCTACAGGGCGATTCAGGGATCGTGCGACGAACGTCGACATTTCCAACGTGCTTTACAGGATGATTAAAAAATTGTATAAAGAACGTTATAATTCGTGAAGATCTATATATAGGGGAGTGCAAAAGTCGTACAAAAGAAATGACCACAGGGTGTTTAAAAAAAGGGTGACTATTCTGAGAACCATTAGAAACGAAAGAAAAATTTTCTTGACAGATTGCTGGCGACCGGCTGCCTGATAGCCGTGGCCAGATCAGAAGAAGAGTACGAGGACTACGAAGAGGAGGCTGCAGCACCGGCTCCAGTAACCCCCTCGGCTCCAGCCAAAACGACTTCCGGTCGTCTCGGAGGGCTGCTGTCCCCGAGAGGGCGAGTCAACGTGGGCAGAAAAGGACCAGCCACTGTAAGTCACTCGTATCCGTGAAACTATAGCCACTTATGCACGTGACAATAGAATAGGACGATTTTTTTAAGTGATTCTTTTGTTCGTTACGACAGACACAAGGGACCACAGCGAAGCCGGTGGAACAGCCAGCGGAAGCGGAAGAGGAAGTAGAACTCGAAGAGAATCAAGATCAACAAGAGGAGGTTCCCACCACTACCACCGAGTCTTCGAAAATCGTTCGTGGGGGAGTTAGACCCTTCAGGTCTGGGTTAGGTTTCACTTCTTCTAATCTTTTCCCCATATTCGCCGGTGGAGAATCGGACATGATTTTTGGGTTTTCAAATTGTAGATCAAATCAGGATTTATTGGCAGCTTTGAAGAGAAGGAGAGCTCAGGTACCCAGCCATCGAGAGACCTCGGCCGGACAGTCGACTGGTGAATCGACCACGCCGAAGTCCAAGTAATGATCTTTGTGATCTAGAGACCGGTGATTCAAGATTCTCCCCGAAGAATTAGTCTGGATATTATTCTTGAATGTTGAACGGAGAATTTCATTGTTTCTTGTGTGCAATTGTGTTTCTAGTGGGCAGTATTTATTCTTGTTCGATCCGTGACTCGTTGCTATCGTAGTGCTCGTGCTTTCTGTTACTTCCATAGTGCTCGCCGTAGATTACTATCCGACCGAAGATACGTTTCCGTGATTCCTTATAAATCGACAGCGGATCGTTGTGCAGTATAAAAATTGTTTACTTGCATTGCAGCGAACTGGAGCGACATTGAAATTCATTTTTAAATTCTTCCAGTGTTTCTACCGTTTTAAATTACACCTACAATGTTTTTCCAGAGCTAGTACAAGCAATCGCCCGAAGAGCACCGCCGCCATAGACTCGAAATCGTCGGGCCGCGGCAGGTTCGGCGGGACCAGAGGAAAACCAGTCCAGGAAGAAGTGGAGGAGACCCAGCGGGAGGAGGTGCAAGTAAAACCGAAGCCTTATCGCCGAGGATAAGGAACAGTCGTGGGAGTCCTCGATCCAGCTTCTGTAAACCGCGCGGATTAAAGAAATCGAAGGTGATCTAACCTCACAGTGATCGATACGCCAATTCGTCTCGCGCGTCGGAGGGATAACTCTCGGGACGGTGTCGCTCTTGGTCAACAGCACCGTGTATACAGGGTGTCCCGCAATTTGCGGTACAACCGAAAACCAGCTGAATCGATAAAACAGAAAAATTACAAAATACAAACAAAAAAATTTTTTAAAAACCATAAAATCTCGATCCTCCTCTACAGCTGTTTCTCGGTTGCACCGTTCGTTGCGGGACATCCTGTATATAGATGGAAAGGCTGCCACTCGCAGAACGGCTGAGCTACTTACTGTATAAATGTAAATTAATACGACAATAAAAAAAAGTCTGCGAAAAAAAAAGGAGAAAAGAAATGGCAAGAGAAAGAGACGAGAACGACAATGACGACAATGATTACTGTCTCTGTGTGTTTATCCCGTTTCACCCCCCCACCCGGGTGTCCTCGGTTGAGAGAACCTTGACTAGTCTTCGTCGATGATCCGTATCTCGTAAATTATTTTCCTGGACGGCCTGTATTTGCATACGCGGGTCCGTGTCGCAGTCATAATCGAACATAGAGAGAAAGAAATTCCAACGGGGCTGGAATGTCGTGGGCGTGTGCTCGCCCGATCTGCAACCGGGCTCATCTTTTAATCATGACCCCGCACACAACGATCCCGAAACTTTCGGACACCTCTCGCGGGCTCTCGAGACGGAACCAACCTTCCCCGGGACGCCTTGGTAACCGATTTTTCACTGTAACTATTTTTCTAAATGGATTGACATTCTACTGCGCGGTTCAGTAACACTGGCCCGGAACATTGCCGATTTTAGGGTCCACAGAAGTCTTTCTTTTTAAACTATTCTATCATTCGATATGGATTGCGACTCTACAGAACAATAGAGATAGGTCAATGGATCAATAAAAGAAAATTACTGTTTTGCTTGTATTCTAAATTATACAGGGAGTTTCAAAAATGGGTGAATGCTAATAGAACTTGTATTTAGAATGCTCCATTTGTAAAAACGTTCCGACAATTGTCCATGAGACGTACTATTATTAGAAGCAATTAATTCTCGAGTTCTACAGGCAGTTTCAAAAGAGGTGCCATCAAATCCTGGCATCTATTATGTACTTGAGAGATCATATTTGTTAAAGTACATTTGAATAATCGTATGAAGCTCGTGCTCTGCTGCAGGACAATTAAATCTAGATTTCTACAGGCGGTTTCAAAAGCGGTGGCGCAAAATTTCAACGCTATCCGAGAAATCTTGTGGAACCGAAGGAGGCTCGATTCCCGGCGTGTTTCTCGACGTTAACTGTAATACCGGTTGCAAAAATAGCCTGTGACCGGTCAGCCGGGAGGAATCCGTTCTTCCTCCTCCTCGTCTTCCTTTCTTGGTCCCTGGCGCGGCGTGGAGCTTGTTATCAGGATCCGTGACGCGCTGCTCGGATGGTCTTTGCAAGTGAAATGTTCCTTCGCGGAGGCCCCAAGGCCGACGAGATACTGCCTCCTCTCACTTTCGTGCCACTCGCTTTCTGCGTGTTTCCACCGGGGTCTCCGCCTTTCTCCCTCTCCACTCTTCCTCTTCTTCTTCTCGTCTTTCAGGCCCTGCGACACACACGCCCGAAATCGGAGACACCGGCTGAGGTCGAAGGTCCTCCGGCTTCTTCGTCCTCCAAGCCATTTGCTTTCTTCACAGAAAAATTTCTGTCACTTCAGCTAGCCGCAGACTGCAATGATTTATTTATTAGAGGACTTCTATTATCAGGACTTCATTGTTTCTCTGGGCCCGTTGATCCAAGAACGTTTTCCTGGGAGTAAAAATTGATTCGCGTTTGGGTCTCCGCTTGTGTTTTACCGATTTTCGAAGATTTTCGATCGATTAGTGGATCGAGGAAACGTCGACCGGTGATCCTTGGACGACGACATTCCGTCGACGATTTCCCGTTTCTCTCGACCTCCGTCGCGAGTGGAAACTCCGTTCGGCTTGCAGCAAACGCGAGCTTCTACCATTATTATGCTAAAGGTTATGCCACGATTTCCTCGCTCATGGGACCCAGCTGGGTTTCGTAACGGCGCGGCGAACGCCGAGCGCGATTCTTCTTTGCTCGCGGATCTGATCATCCTCCGGCGTATTGTTCCGCGACACTCGACTAAATTCGCGTGAACCTCTGCGAACAACATTCTGCTGGAATTACTTGCAACTATTCCGGCCACGATTTCTACTTGTCTCGCGATCATCTCGGCCAGATAAAAACACTTGCACAAAAAGTCCCAAGGTAACACTTCGCACGATTTTAATTTCATATTTTAAATCGTTACGTTGCGCGTCGTTCGACGGATGTTGCTCGAGGGATCGCTGTTCGATCGTGTTCGAATAATTTTACATCGATCCCGAACAGGTTTTGCGCGAACTTCCAGGACAACGCACCTGCAGGCGAAGTGTTAAAGGCGCATTGTCGACCCGGCGTTGACCTTTCGATAATGTCGACGACACCGATGCAACCGTCATCGCGATCATCGGCGCTTTCTATCCGTCCACGTGACGCCTTTCGTTATTCCGCGGCGTGCACGGCGCCGCGGCGTTTCCAATTTTTCCCGAGCAAATTACATAAAAGGCATTAACGCTATCAGATCGCGCGGGAGAAAAAAAGTTCCCCCGAGCAGAAACAATCTGAATTATCGTCAATTTCGATCACCATAACAAGAACTCGTTGAACGTGTAAAAAATATGTCTCGGGAATGTTAATTGCTCCATGTTCGCTCGTTTTCTCGTCCTTTACGAGAATTAATCTGTTGCTCCACTGTACCGTGGAATCTCGTTTAACCGATGTTCTCGAATAAAATTTTTTCTTCCGTAAATACCGTTTCGAAAGACGGTTTCCAAGCATTTCGAAGCTTATTTAGGCTAGCGGAGAGGACCGTTTTGAATAAAACAGTGTGCGAGCTGAGGTTGACTGACATTTTCGTGTCGAATAGGAAAGATGGCGGTGGTGAGAAGATAAGAGGCCACGAGGTACCGTGCACCGTGGAGAGATTAGCCGTCTGGAAACTGGAGTGTACACCGTTGGAGCAGAATAATCTAAATAATTGCAAGCGATCGCGAGGGAACGGTGCGCGTTGCTGCGCCGCGCCGCCGCTCGAAAGCGGGCTCCGTCGCCGGAAGGAAGTTACGTAAAACGCGTCGCGGGAGCTTGTCTAAATTTTAGAAAGTCCGACGGCGGGTTCGCTAATTTCGCGGGCCGCTCGAAAAGCTGCTCTGCTTGCTTCTACTCTCTGCCTTCTCCCCCCGTTCCTAATACCACCCCCTCCCCTCGGCAAGGCGTCACGAAGATCCTCGACGACGAGCACGAACAGAGATGTACCGGAGTGTCGCAAACGAAGAGCCATTGCGAAACGAGGAAACGATTATAGAAGTGCAACTGCGACGGTATTACTTGGCATTACGTCGGCTGAGAAGTGTAGCGAACAGCGATGGCAGCGATCCTGGTCTGGGCGCGATGCTTCCCTTCGCACGGCCCTGGAAGGTTCAAGTTTGAGAAATGTGACGTCTAGCTTGGAAATCGTATTTTAGAAGCTCTACGTTCTGAGACCTATTTTGGAAGCCCTACTTTGCCTGCCCCATTTTGCGAGCCCTACTCTGCATGTCTCATTTTCCTAGTCCAATTTGTGGATCTCTGTCTCGACAGTCCTGTTTTGAAAGCTCTATGTACAGAGTTCTATCTTGTAATATTTTATCAGGCCCACTTTGCCCGCCCTATTTTGCTAGCCCTACTTTGCGTGCCTCGTTTTCCTAGCCCAATTTACGAATATCTGTTTCGACAGTCCTGTTTCAAAAGCTGTATGTAGAGAATTCTATCTTATAATATTTTTCCAGGCCCACTTTGCTCGGCCCATATTGCTAGCCCTACTCTGCATGCCTCATTATTTTCCTAGCCCAATTTGTGGATATCTGTTTCGACAGTCCTGTTACGAAAGCTCTATGTACAGAATTCTATCTTGTAATATTTTATCAGGCCCACTTTGCCCGCTCCATTTTGCTAGCCCTACTTTGCGTGCCTCATTTTCCTAGCCCAATTTGTAGATCTCTGTCTCGACAGTCCTGTTTTGAAAGCTCTCTGTACAGAGTTCTATCTTATAATATTTTATCAGGCCCACTTTGCTATTTTGGTAGCCTACTTCGAAGTATCCCTTGTCTCTGCTTCGCAGCATCGCGTCTCAGTCCCATCACTAACGCGGCTCCACACAGTTTAGCCATTTTAGCTGTCCGAGGGAACACGCCCCCGGGAACTCGTGGGAATCGCTGGTAATTGTATTTCATTTGTTCAAGCTCACGTACTCGCTCCTCGAGCTGTATTGTCTTCCTGGTGCTCACTCCTTTGGAGAACGATTCCAACGATCCAGAAAAAAAATCGGCAATTACAAAAATCAATGGTACCACTAAAAAGTAAACGATTCGATCGAGGCCTCGATCGGCCTCCAGCGAACCCGGACAGGAACGATTACGCTCCGAGTAAACCGCGATAACGCCGATCGAAAATAAACCGAACCGTTCGAAGCCGAAGAGGAGGAAAGGACTTTCTCCCGTGCAGGAATCCTTGTTCGCTTTCCCTGATATCATGTGTCCGTCCCAGCCGCGGACAAGGATCTCGCGAGGAACAGTCTGGAACGGTCCGGTACAGGGTCCCTAAGGTCGGCCACGATTTTTTCTACGGTACCGTCCGCGTGCGCGACGCCACGGTGGACAGGTATATCGCGGTGCTCGATCGCTCGATCATTACGACGCTCGCGTGTCCAATGTTAAGGTCGTTCCATCCTCGGCTACACAGTAGACACCGATGTGGGTCAAGTTGACGTCCGGTTTTGCGAAACCTGCCCGGATCGGAATCTCGGTGCATGAATCCTCGTCCAGGATTTTTCGAAAACCAATACCACCTCGCCGCCGCGATTCGATAAACTGCACGATTTACGGCCGGTTTAAATAATACTTCGAGTCCGCACCGAGAAATTCTACGTATCAAGATTTTATTTGCAGTTTCAGCTGTTGGAATAATTACGACGATTCCCGCGAAAGGAAAAATTTTTAATGTGTGCGGATCGCTGGGGACACAATGGCCGACAGAAATCGGATTGGATCGGGAATGCAGAGTATCGAAGTGAAATCTCCAAGTTGCAAAACGTCCTCCCATCACGAGGTCGAACACGACCAGAGCCCGTTCAATGTTAAGGACAAACGAGAACCGGAATCTAAGACACGCGTGAAAAAGAGAAAAAAAAACGAACCCGGCGCCACTTTCGTTCGCGGAGACAATGGATCCTGCTTGTCGATCCTCTAGATCTGGAACGCCCTAACTGATTGCTGATTCGGCGACACTTGAACAACGCCGCTCCGAAAAATCTAGATGTTACTTCGCAATCTAATTCGACTGAAACTGTTTGTAGAAATCAGTCAAATTAAATCAAATAAATTCAGTCGAATAGAATGAAATAGGAATAAACCTACTGAGACTATAGGGTGATTCAAAAACAGCGTCACCAAATTTTAGCATTCATTGCACATGGATTTTAAATATGTATTGTACTTGAGGACAATCCATTAATCTCCATGAATCCAAGTGCTTTTTCAAGCGATAAAGATAGACTTGTACAGGGCGTTTCACAAAAGATGGTCCCATACGTCAACAAGAAATTAACGACACGACGATTTCTTCCCAAAGACATTAAATCAAACCTAAGAACAATGCTAACAACAAAATTACCTTATTAACCAAGTTGTTTGCAACGAAACTACGTCTTAATTCGAATTACACGCTAGTTATCTGATCGCACCGAAACAACTAGAGCGCGATTAGAGAAAAAATACTGTCGGCCGGTACAGTAAGCGTTTCACGGATCGTAAAATCGTGGAACGGCCTAGTGGTACCGTTAAGAGCGAGGATCGCCGTTCCGCCACGAGGAATGATAATAGTTTTCGATTTCGTTGGATACGAGCGATGACGAAAGCGACGGCGTCTCTCGAGGCGCCTCGAGGAATTTCATGGAAAGTAAGGCCTCCTCCCGAGTGTCGATTCCTCCCACCTGTCTGCCACCGGTTAACCGGTCCCCTCACCCCCCCGTTGAGGGCTCACCTTTTCTTCTCTTTTGCTTCTACCGTCTCTGTGTGAGTGTCGTTACTCGCCTTTTTTTTCTTGTTTTCATTCTTGTCGTATTTTTTTTTTCATGGCGCCGTGACTTTGCCGTGAATCGTCGATCATCGATTTCTTTCGGGGACCAACAGATAAGTGATCGGTTGACCCTGGGTGTGCTGGGCGTGGCGCCAACCGCGACACAAATTCGCTGAAATCGTCATGTTCTCCTTTAACACTGAACCTACCACTACCGGTCAAACGAGCGGTCTTACATTTTTAATTTTTTAATTATTGAAATTATACGACGTTGCTCACATTGATTCGACATATTTCTTTATCCGAGCATCGCAATAAAAATTGCATGAAATCTAAGTAAATTGAAGCTTGTTTGATTATCCGAGTACCAATAATTCGGGAGGGAGGGTGTCCCCAGAAAAGCGACAACGCGCGACATTCCTGTCGATCAGCGAATAAGCGATCTCGATCACGTCGCCTGGGAGCGTCCAGAGAAAGTCGAGCCCTGTAAAAGCGAGTCGAAAATCGCTAGAAAACAGGGGAACGTCTTCCCGCCGCATTTTTCCCGTAATTGCTCGTGTAATCCGTCCGGATCGCGCTGTTACAAAGCAGCCCCGCTTTCTATTCCAATCGCGTTCCTCACGCCGCCGCGCCAGTGGATCCGCTCTTTGATCCCGATCGATCCGTTCGATCGCGTTCGTTTCCACGTCCCCGTGATTCCGAGTAGGCTCTCCTCCACCTTTCACGCTTCCGATCGGAGCGTTACGGAAACGTGACTGGAAACACGAAATCGCTCAGTCTAAGCCGAGAATCGATAACGATCCTCTAAACAGGTGTTCGAATCTTGTCACGCGGTCTTCGGGCGAATTTCAGAAATTTTCCTGAACGAACTACTGAACACACCAACTTGAAACTTTACAGATCTGTTTGTACAAGTTTGAAGCAACACTGTGAATTCTTACGAGACATTTAAACAAAAATTGTGGGAATTACTGTTAAATAACAGAACATCGGGGTGAGGTGGTCTACTTTCAACTGTAAGAATTTTTTCTGCTTCAATCATAAGAGCTACAAGAATGATTCTCGCGCGGAACAATTTTTCGAAACCGTTGCAAACGTTTGAACTTGTTTGAAAAATAATTACAACCTTCGTGGAATGAAGTTTAGACTGTTTCTACGATGGTCAGAGCAACTTTCAGCGGATGCTACCGCTATTAGGCTCTACGAGATTAATTTATGGTTACGTTTCCAGTTGTTGCACACCTTTTTTTCACCTAGCCGCGATAAAGTTAAAAGATTGTGCGCGGAATTCGTGGAATGCGGAGAGCATACACAGTGGGCGGACACCTCGCGCGTAATTTCCGAAAGCGGAGTCGACTCGGTCGCGGTCGTACCGTTTTTTTCAAAAGTTCCCCGACGTCCCCGGCTCGAAAGCGTATCGAGAAATCGCGTGAACCGTAAAGGTCGATTGAAATGCGGCTCGAGTCCCGCGAAAGTGCAGTCAAGGTTCCCTCATCCCGAGCACGCTTTTCGCGGCGACGTTTCTCGCTCGAATCCGCTCAAACTCTGCCTGTCGTTGCGAGGTTCAGGCGATGCTAAAATGTGGAAGAGCTCAAAAAAACTGGCCCAAACTGTCCCAAAATTGGGACCATGTTTAGGAACAAATTCTCAGGGACCAATTTCAGGAACAAATTTGTGCAGACCAATTTCAACAATCAGTTTTGGGGATCAGTTTAACTGAGACTTCCAGGATCAATTTTTGGGACCAAAAACAAATTTAAAATCGTGCAGATAAATTTTAAGACCCAATTTTAAGGACCAATTTTAGGAATCAGTTTAACTAAGACTTCCAGGACCAATGTTTGGGATTATTTTTGGGAGCAAACACGATTTACGCTACCTCCACTACGAATAGTGACTCCAAAGGTTTCGATCCTTTGTTCTGGAGAGCGAGGCTCGAAGAGGACGCGTGCCCACACGGAGAGGCTGTTTCCGAGATGCGTCACGTCGCATTCCGGCCTCGAGAGATGCGTTTTGCAAGCGTTTCGCCCGTTTCTGCGTGAAAAGGTATCTGAGATTGCAAGACGCTTTCGCGGTCGTCAAACGGGGAAGCAACGATGACTCTCTTCAACTGAATCGTTTCGTAAGCCTATTTTCTGCATGACTGACGCCCGTTCAGAGCAGCAAGTAATCCATTTTCCTCGATGAATCCATTCCACGTTCATATACACTGTGGAAACTTGTTTCACGACCTGAATCCCTAGTGACCCCTCGCTCGTCATCAGAGAATTCCAGTTTCTGAATTAATTAAGAAAATTCTCTGCTAGACGTTGAATTCGAAGAATATTCCATGGACGAGTACTAAAGACTTTTAAGAGAGCGTCAAAGGAGTCGTAAAGATTGAAGAAGTTGCGAGAAGTAATTCAGTCTAGCGATAATTTGCCGACCGCTCGTTGCACCTGCGTTCACGGGTGCGCCTCAGTCAATGGCCGGCCGTATTTAGCCTTCGATTTGTACGCAGAAGGTCCGCGGCGCAGCGGATATAGTAGGCGCCGGGTTGAATGGTAATCGACCGGTACTTTAAACGACAGTCTTCGATCTGGTGCAGATAATGCTAGATAAGGATTCACTGGCACGCTGTTCGGAATACGAAAGCAGGCTCTACCTCTGTTGAATCATTGCGCTTCCTAATTGCTGGAAAGCTTTGGATGGTTCTCAACTAACGCCTGATCTACCGGATAACTGTAAATGCAGACGATATTATTTTTCAAAACGTACCCGACCTATTCAATACAAGCATTTGTTCGAATACAAAAATATTGTTCTGTGTCTGTAGAATCTAGCTACCTTCCCCAACCAATCTCTGTACCCGACGTACCCGAGCAACCTAACCCGACTTACCCGACAAAAGGTTTTCCCCGAAACAAGAAATGTCGTGCAATCCGTTGATCAGCAAGTCAGGCAAATCAGGAAGGCGCGTTTCTAGGAACAATTCCGCGCGGCGTTCTAGATAACGTTTCCCGGCGCGATATGTCGGCGCGTCGCAGGTGTCAAGGCCCGGCAAAGGCCCGAGTTCCGTAATCATATAAACCATCCAGCCCGGAGCGGAGCGGAGCGCAGAGCGGCCAGAAGGCAGGCAGCCGCGTTAAAGGTCTTTACGTCTCGTTGCGCAAGAAGAATGTCGATCCATTAGGCCCAGGCCAGCGTACACGACGATCGAGCGTCGAGAGTAAATCGCGCGGCCCGTGTCGTCGCGATCCATCGATCCGTGGTGTACGCCGCGGGACTGCTGTCAACGCCAAAAACAGTAACCCGTCGACCCCTTCGGTTATCCAATACGAAAGAGAATTTGAATAAAAAATCTTGGACGAAACGGTACGATAAAATGTGAAGAAGAAGCATCGTTCCTTTGATGTCGTTTCCTGCCACGAAACTCGAGCCAGCTAGTTCTGTATGCGGGTCGTGCAGCACTCGAAGCTTGTTCCTCGGGTCTAGACCGCGGGTAGCGTAGAATTTTGATCATCGGCCGGATGATACTCGCCGATGAGGCAGGAATAACGCTCGGGGCTAGCTGCGCACGATCTTTGTCAAAGGACAAAGGCATCGGTGTTGTAGGCGTGTGCACCGTAATACACCCACCGAGGACTTGACACGCGCGTGTACCCGCGGGAGAGAACTTTCTCTCGGCAAGGAGAGCGCGCCCCTTTATCGAGCAGGCATGCGAAACGCCGACACGGAACAATGTCGACGATACTCGCGACAGAACCTTTCGTGTACGCGCGACCGCAATCTTTATTAGCGCGGGTACTCGCGGGTCGCAGGGGTACCCGCGATACGGGTTTCTAAATGATCGTGTTACATCCAATCTTACTCTCGAGATTAAAATTGATCTACAGGTATGAAATCGTGGGTCCGTGACCTACCCGACGGACCCGACTTACCCGCAACATGACCCGATCTAATTCATCTTGATCTATGTCTCTTATCCCATGATCTTTTATTACATCTGATCTTTGACGATCTACGAGGCGTGCTCAATGTACCCGACGTACCCGATGTACCCGCAACATGACCCGATCTAGTTCATCTTGATATATGTCCCTTATTCCATGATCTCTTATCCCATCGGATCTTTGACGATCTACGAGACGTGCTCAATGTACCCGACGTACCCGATGTACCCGCAACATAACCCGATCTAGTTCATCTTGATATATGTCCCTTATTCCATGATCTCTTATTGCATCTGATTTTTGACGATCTACGAGGCGTGCTCAATGTACCCGACGTACCCGATGTACCCGCAACATGACCCCATCTAGTTCATCTTGATATATGTCCCTTATTCCATGATCTCTTATCCCATCTGATCTTTGACGATCTACGAGACGTGCTCAATGTACCCAACGTACCCGATGTACCCGCAACATGACCCGATCTAGTCCATCTTGATCTATGTCCCTTATCCCATCGGATCTTTGACGATCTACGAGACGTGCTCGATGTACCCGACGTATCCGATGTACCCGTAACATGAGCCGACCTTGTTCATCTTGACGTATGTCTCTTATTCCATGATCTCTTATCCCATCGGATCTTTGACGATCTACGAGACGTGCTCAATGTACCCGACTTACCCGCAACATGACCCGACCTTGTTCATCTTGATCTATGTCTCTTATTCCATGATGTCTTATCCCACCTGATCTTTGACGATCTACGAGACGTGCTCAATGTCCTCGACGTACCCGATGTACCCGGTCTATTTCGATCGTTTCCATTACCAATGAATTTAGAAGGCCCGGCTCACGGATCTAACACGATCATCCTCTATCGAAGGAGCGGCGATTGGCGGAGCCAAGTGATTCACGCGACTCGTGAAAGTTCGATTGCGTCGATCGAAGAATGATTCGAAACCTCCTTGGCATTCCCGGGCGCATAATTCGACGATCCTTGAACAGAAAACGACCGGATCAGGGCGAAGAACGACGCGGCGGGAAAAACGGATGAAATTTTTCAGAGAATCGAAACCGGTGAGTAAGAGAAGTCTTACGGTTCGGAGAAGTGGTCGTAGGACTTCGAAACGTTCGCCGGCTTCGAGTGAAGACAAGGACACCTCCGGCTACGTCATCCCCTAAATCATGGAACGAGTCCCGAGTCTGAAAGGCTCGTCGAATCCTTTCAATATTTGCCAAGCCTGTTCCAGGAGGTTCTCAATTTCCGAGTGGGTTTAACATTGTTGGCTGGGACTTGGAATTTTGTCAGATGGGACCCTATTTTTCGGACTTAAAGAACGGAGGTTCTAAATTTCCGAGTGGGATTAACATTTTAGACTGCGATTTGGAATCTTTCGGATTTTGTGACGTGGGGACCCTAATTTTGGGACTTATCGGACAGTGGTTTCCAGTTTTGGAGAATTCGAGGACCGTGGAGATCTTGGATATCTAAAATCAGGTTTCTAGCTTAGGCCCTGGGACTATTTTGGGACTCTTGGAGCTGTAGTTCTCTGTCCAAAAGATACTTTTCGGAGCATTCATGGCAGACCAGAGGTCCGGATTCTAAAAGATTCCAGAAGACATTGTCATCCCGAGTTCCACCTATTCCGCAGCAGGGCCAGGCGTCGTCAGGGCGGCAACGGGCCTGGTTCAATCTCTCCGTGGCCAGGTCGAACGATCCGAGCGTCGAGCAACCAGCAGCCAACCAAACAGTCGGTATCCCGACACGCGTACATCGAGTCGAGTGTCGAGCTACGTGGTGTCCAGTTTTCATGGCTCGAGTGGGGTGTGCTCCAGGTGGCCGTGGTGGGTGGCATATAAGTAGAGGCCTGCATTCGCCGCCGTTCTCATACCCTCACCACGTCCTTCGGCTACCTCTTACTTTTACTCCGCGCTCGAAACACGTATTTCTTTTTTTTTCTTTTCGTCTTCCCGCCGCCGCAGCGCCGCTTCTCTTTCTCTATAACGAAGTCTCCTGTCGCTGGGCCAACGCGCATACATAGAAACACACCAACACACATTCATACAAACACACACCGCTCTCTAGCTCGTCTCCCGGCTTAGGGAACCGGAGCACGGAGAGTGAGAGTGATCACGGAGAGATAGAGAGAGATAGATCGGTAGATCGAGAGGAACCGAGTGAAAAATCGAGGAGGAAACGACGCGCGAAGAGGAGTCGACGATGGTCGCGAGTGTCCGGTGACGATACTGATCGGTGTTCTCGTTCGCCAGTACCGCAACCGCATCCGAACCGCATCGGTCGACCGATTCACAGTGTCCGCGTACCTCGCGATACACCATCGACGACCACGGAACAGGAAGAACAAGGATCCAGAAGGACTCGGGCCGTGCCACGACAGGACCCGGACCGTTTCAGACCGTTCACATCCAAACCGGATCAAACATGTGGCTGAAATCCGCGCTACTGTGAGTACAAATTTAATTAAAGACGGCCCCGCAACCTCGTCGATTTTCGTCGGCCCCTAATTCAGCCTGTGCGTCTACTTCAGAGCAATATTGTACGAATATACAGATTCTTATATGCCACGTGTCCGATTCGGAATGAAATCGCTTTAATTTTGAGGGGATCAAGCTGAGTACCCACTTCAGATTAGAATTGTTGTGTTTGGGTATAATAGTTTTTGCGGTGCATATGTATGTAAATAGTTTCTACTTGAAAAAAGAATTGTATATTTCGAGGAACTTCGGTTTAGGCTGCGTGTCCACTTGAAGGAGAATCAACCAGACCTAACTCAGACCTTATACTGTGTACTCACGTGAGAATATTCCCCTCGAAAATATTATTATAAGGTTTTCTAATAAATTATTAGACGATTTTCAAGTAATTAATGCTATTATCTGTTTCTCTGAAATTGATTGTAATTCTGCCTCAAGTGGACACACAGCACAAGTTTCCTATCTCCCGAGTACCTTTCACGCGACCAACCCGTTGTCGCGACTGGATTACCAGTCGTATTCACGACGTTTGACCGATTCTCAATGCTACAATCATTATTCCGCTGCCAATCAGTGTTTCCGTGGATAGACCCACGTTTGATCTATGGGATTGTGATCGTAGCTCGTCGAGAGTCAACCACCGGACCCCTGTTTCCCAATGAACGGCACAGAAATCGTTACCTGTCGCAATCGAGATCAATTTTCTCGCATGTTTTAACCGATTGTCAGACGAATCGCAGCTCGCGGCTTGTTAAGGATTTTGATCGTGGTTCGCGAAAAACGCGAGTGCTGCTCGGTGTGTGGACGGGGCATGACGAAACGGACCGTTACGGGAACTGAACTGCGGTTTTGGAGCTGTGACGCTCTCCAGTTGGTCAACTATGTTTGTAAAAAAGACAGGGGAAAAAGTTATTGACAAATGTGGTTGCGAGGAAACAGACACGCGTCGGTAAAGCCTTGTTGAAAGATAAGCACTTCCAAAACCTAGTCGAACCTGGTGAAACTACATCAAATGAAATAAAATCTTGACAAACTCAAATTCTCTACCAAATATCAACACGATCAAAAAATTAAACAGAACCCGAAGGGACATTTGCAATAAAATGAAGTAGAAATAACAGGAAGTAAAATTGAGTGAATAATTATGGAAATCACAAGGAGGAAATGGGAAAAGTGAGAAACGAAGGAATTCCGTAGCACAGTAGCACAACACGGTTCAATAAAAATCGTGACCGGTCTCGGTCTGCGGAGCGATCAATGGGCCAGGATCGCTCGATCTCGCTCTCTGTTTCGTTCCGGACCTGATCATACTAGTTAGCGAAGCCCCGACGGGACGTTAACATAATCGAATCAACAGCAAAGCTTGAACAAATATAAATACAAATAATCGAGATCGACAACGATGATGAACCACTACGAATATATAGGGTTGGTGAATAATTAGAGAGGAAAAATAATTCGCCACGGGTGCTAGAAAAAGGAATGAACAGTGATTAGGCCCGCTTTTCCCCGGATTCCTCGGCGAGAGCGAAGAAAGCGGCTCTCCTTGAGCCAGGGATTGCCCAACAGGCTCCGCGAGAGGATCTATCCGTCGGATAGGTGGATCGCGATCACAGAGAGACGGTGGTTCCCCGTCGCGGATCAAATCCCGATCCAGTTTCCATAGAAACCGTGTAGAAAAAACCGCGAGAGATTCTCAGGTGGACTTTCGCGCGACCGTAGCGAACGCTCGCGTTTTCTTTCGGCGTTTCGCGCCTCGAATAGAAAGTTCCCGATCGAAAGGTTGCATCCTCCGAGTCGGGTGTTTACGCGGACATTTAACGCCCTGGCTCGTGGTTTAGCCAGAACGGAACCACCGCGACGACCAGCGACGAAAGACAAAAAGAAACGAACGAAAAAGTACGAATATTTACCGACTTGCGATAGAGTCTCTCGCGGCAATGTTGTTGGTTACGTAAGCGAGAGTTTGCGTTGATCCTGCGTGTCTGTGGTTGTGTGTTTGCGAATGTGTTTCGTACCGGTGGAGAATATATATGCCCACGTAGTAGCGGTGCTTACGTAGATGGCCGCGTGAGACGCGGCTTTCTCCATATGGAATCGCGAGGAATTCCTCTCGGATACGACGAGCCTCTTCTTTTATGTACGATCCACGCGCGGGTGGATCCTCGACGCGCTCTAGCTGCTCGGCTTCAAGCTTTGGCTTTGGAATTCCAAATTACTCCCGGAATTACGTTTGGAATTCAGAGTTAGTCGCGGAAAATTGAAATTAGTCGAAGGAATCAGGATTGGTCATGCGAGTTGTAATTGACCGTGAGATCGAGGATTAATTTTGGAATTCGAAGTTGGTAGAAACGTTCAGAACCAGGAATTCGGAATTAACCATGGATTTCAAGTGACGGCTCATTTGTCTCAGAATCGATCCTGGAATTCGGAACTAGCTAATAGAATTGCAAATTATTCGAATCACAACGTAAAAACAATTCTCTCCAATTAAATTCCGAAAATACAGACGAGAGTCGATCATCCTGTAATTAAATATCAGTGGGTCGCGGTGAACGCAATCGGACGAGTAAACTCGTCGCAGCCGGTTAGCAGGTCGCGGATAAGGTTGGAATATGTTAGAATATTGAAACGCGACGAGTTTGCGCGCGACAAACAGGATATTTACCGTTCCTTTCGATCGCGTTCGTAAATGTCGCGGCTCGGGTCCGCGAACCCATCGACTTTCTATCGAACAGAAGAGACGGAGAGAGAATCGGAGAATGGTAGGAATAGAAAAGAAGAAAAAAAAGAGAGAGAGAGAGATCCCGCGACCTTCCCAGAAAGGCAAAGGACGTGGCAGCTTGCGAAACTCAAAGGAAAAAAAAAAGAATAATCATCTGAGAAACGAGAAGCCCTTGATATTCGCCTTTATTTTACAAGCCGCTCTCCTTCGTCGCAGGTAATCGATCGTAACCGATCGACCTTGCGAGTACGCGCCGCCATTAAATCGATCGTCGACCGTCGTCCCCGTTTTACCAGTTCACCAAAAAAGATCATTATTTTCACTCTACCCTTGTTCGCACAATTTTCTTCTGGTATCAAATTTGGATTCAGCATTTTTTTGCAATTTTTTGCAAGTGTCGGCAGGTTGTTTTCGAGTCGGTGAAAATTGGTCGTTGGAGTAGAGGATCGAAGCGAGCAGTTCGGGGATCGTTTTAAGTGCACCGCTACCGATTTTCACCGAATTTCGGCCCGTTGGCGAACCCGGTCGAGCAACCTTGAGGAGAACGAGGACGAGGTCGCTCTCGTGTGTCCCGAGGCAGGCTACTAGACGGCCTTGACTTTTTCCTTCGATCAAATTGTTCGACCGCCTCGAAAATCCCTCTTTCCCGACGGCCATTTTTCGCGTTCGGGCATTTTCTGCGGTGCCACGTTCGACCACTCTATCGTCATCATTAAAAACAACACTCGAATATTCAACCGGAATAAATAAAATCAAATTGTTCTTGAACTTTCAAAAAATGCATTGTTCAAAATTGTGAAGTACTAAGTAATCGTGAGGTATTGTTAATGCTACAAATGTACTCGATTATTGAAATGAATTTGTGAATGTACTCCTGAGAACGGTCGGGTGGTTTAATTGAGTGTGAATGCCGGTGATTGGAAAGTTGTTCGGAGTTGATGTTACAATTTATTGGGATTGCTCGGAGTGTTTGAAACTGGAGTAGCGATCGGAAACCGTACGTTTGTTGTCCGACATTAATGCAGGCCAATCGAGTGATTAAAGTGGTCTGAAAGAATCAGCCAACGGCCCGTTGGGAACAGGCCGAGTTGGTTGCAGCTTCCAGCTGGTCTCGGCCAGACGCAAACTTTCACCGTGGCAAACGTTGCCTCGCCAACGTTACGCTGCGTCCCCACATCTCCACGATCCACGGACCCTTTTCCTCAAAAGCAGACGCGCCAATCTGCCAATGTGTCCGATATATCCGTTGCACACTTGAAAGTAATGTCACGCCCACCTAGATGACATTAACGAGAAAGAAACTAAAGCTGAATGTCCACTTCGGTGACATTAACGAGTGCGCAACTTGTGATTGAAAAAACTGGATGAGAGAGAAACTAAAGCTGAATGTCTACTTGGGTGTCGTTAACGAGAGAAAAACATTACAAGAAGATATTCTACTGCGTCTCCACTCGACAATTATTAATTAAAGGACACGATAGATTCTCTATATTGTCTTTTAAGCTGCGTGTACACCTAAATGACAATAACGAGAGAGAAACTAAAGCTGAATGTCTACTTGGGTGACGTTAACGAGAGAACAACGTTTCGAGAAGATATTCTACTGCGTCTCCACTCGACAATTATTAATTAAAGGACATGGTAGATTCTCTATAATGTCTATTAAGCTGCGTATACACCTAGATGACAATAACGAGAGAGAAACTAAAGCTGAATGTCTACTTGGGTGACGTTAACGAGAGAAAAACATTACAAGAAGATATTCTACTGCGTCTCCACTCGACAATTATTAATTAAAGGACACGATAGATTCTCTATATTGTCTTTTAAGCTGCGTGTACACCTAAATGACAATAACGAGAGAGAAACTAAAGCTGAATGTCTACTTGGGTGACGTTAACGAGAGAACAACGTTTCGAGAAGATATTCTACTGCGTCTCTACTCGACAATTATTAGTTAGAGGACACGATAGGTTATCTAGAATGTCTATTAAGCTGCGTGTCCACTTGAACACAGGCGATCAATTTCATAGTGATTCTCCTTCCTGATTGCAGGTTATGCTGCGCCCTCGCGAGCGTGCTGGCTGAAGACGCAGCTCCGTCGAAGCAGCCAGTGAGAATCGAAGGTACGGTATACCGAAAAGCTTTTTCTACTTCTTTCAATAATAACGTCAGTCTAAAAGAAATATTTCCCCGCCAGAATTCGTCACGTCTCACAAGCTGCCAGCGGATCTAGCGAGGCGGACGCTGTTCGACGACGACGAAGACGACGACGTGGTCGACGTGGAGAGTAGGACCGTTTCGAAAGACAGCAAACACGCGAAGAAAGTGGTCCCGCGGTTCGAGAACTACGATAAGAAGCCGGACCCGGTTCGCCGATTCGATTTCGGCGAGGACGAGAAAGCGAACTCGAAGAGGCAAGTAAGAGTGGAGCTGGAGAACTTCAGCGACACTGGAGTCCTTCAAGAAGACGGGATCAGGAGGAACGACGGTCATAGATCGCGTTCCGAGTCGCAGAGGGACTCGGTGATACCTGGTGTCCGCGTCAGGTAACTGGAAATTCAATCAATATTATTATTTTCTCTTGATCACTTCGTTGCGATTGTAATTAGAGAATCGTCGTTTTTCCAGCGATGAGTATCCGACGACAATGATGCCGATGCTGACTACTCCTCGGGAGGCTCGCGGTTTCGATTTCGTTCCGGTGAACATAATCCGCGACGACGGCAAAGAGACGTCCTTCCGCGATCGTAACTTCGGAGACTTCAGCGACGTCAGTTTAGTTCCAGCCGGTACCAACTCGCGAATCCAGGTGACAAAAACAATCCTACGTTAATCAATTTTCTGATTAGTTGTCGGTCGTCCTTCGTGTGAATTCGATACAGTTTTCACAGGAAGTGAATCAAGTATTACTTTAGGTTCTCACGGTAACATTGTTCCAACTGGCACGTGTAACGGTGTAAAAAGAATTTTTTCTCGGGCACGAAGTTTCTCTTGTTGGATACGTCTTTTTCCTGCTGTACTTTGTACAGCAACGTCCAAGAAAAAATATTATCGGTGATCTCGAAATGACCCTGAGAGAAAATTCTTTCTGATACGATCTCGATATGAACGGATGACGGTGTGAGGACTAAATAACGATGAACTTTTCCAGGTAAAGAAAGGGCCGAACGGCAAGGACTACGAATACGAGTACGTATATTATTACTATGACGAGGAGGATGAGAGTAAGGCCGGTTCGGCCGACTCTTCCGTCACCAATTCTTACGACGTTCCTTCTAGAACGACGTCCGCGCCTAGGCGCGGCGGATCGTCCACCACCAACCGTAACAAGTACACTAGCGTGGAACGCAGCACCGTCGAGCCAGCCAGCAACGAAGTTATACCGAATCGAAACGGGAACAGAGGCAGACAGTTAACCGAGGCAGAAGATGTCTCCGAAGAACGGCTGCCTGCCAACACCAGATTCCCGCCAAGGTATCCCCACGCTTTTCACAGTGGTCGACGATTTAATTCGTCATTTTATAAAAAGAGTTTGAAAACTGACTTTAGAAACATTGAACGAACAGGTCCAGGTCGAACCACAACACGGGTACCACTGAACCGTCTAGGACCCGAGGGAACCGTCCCAGACCTAGTCTGGACCTGGTAGACTCGAGCAGCTTCAGGACCCATCAAGAGGGGCCTGAATTCCCGCAAGTACTGCCTAAGGGACCTGTCAGGTTCCTGGGAGTGACACCCAACGAGGAAACAGAAGAGAAAGTCAATGGCAAAGGGCGAAGCAGACCTCAAAGGGTCCAGGAGCCTGCGCCAGTAGAAGAAGACGTTGATGATGCGCCTGTTCCCACTACCAGGAGGAGACCGATCAGTAGCACACCGTCGTCAGAAGTGAGAACGATCGTCCCTTCAACTATGACAATATTTTCAAACACCCAAACGTTCCACTAATCCTGTTCACTGATTCTCTTCAGGTAGAGGACGAGACCAAGAGCAGCTCAAGGTCAGTCGAACAAGACAGCAAAGAGGACTACTCCTCTTCAGCTGAAAGAAGCAGAGAGAGAGGTTCTACGGAGAAGCAGGATTCAGAGGAGCAGGACTCCTCCTCGATCTCTCCAAGCACCGCCTCTGCTACCACTGACAATCCAACGACAGAGTATCCATCAGCCATGGACAAGGTCGCTCTGGACCTCTATGCATTCGTCCAGCAAGGTCAGAACAATCTGGTCGAAGCTTCTAGTAGCGAACCCACATCAGACGGGACCACTCTAGCCGAGGAGCAAACTACCACTGACTTGGCAGCTACTACAGAGTCTTCTGGGACCACTTTGACTGTCGACTTAACTACTACAACTACTGAGCCAACCACTACCACTACTACCAGCACTACCACGACTACCACGACCACCACAACCACCACTGAAGCGCCTACCACTACCACGCAGGCTGCTGGAAGAGGAAAATTCAGGAGACCTGGGCTAGCTGGGTCTGCCACCTCACGCAACAGGTAAGTGTTGATGTTGGACTTGACGATATTTAGACTAGGTCTAAGCTAACCTGTACGTAAACACCTCTTCGCCAATCAGGTTTAAGTCAAATGGAGGCGGCAGCACAACGACCACCGAATCCCCAGAGCCTACCCAACGTCCCCGAGCTCGTTTCGGAGGGAACGGTTCAAACGGAGGCTTCAAGAGAGCAAGACCAGGTCAGAAGCAGCCTGTGGAAGAAGACGCAGTTCAAAAAGAGAGCTCTAGCTCCGTCCACGCTGAACGACCATCGACCACCAACGGTCGTGGAAGGTTCCGTGGTACCGGGACAACAAGGGCAACAATCTCCTCCACCACAGCATCACCGTCAAATGGCGCAGCTCCCACCTCCTCGACCAATGGCGTGTCTAGGCCGACGTTCAACAAGTTGAACATCAACAGACGTCGAGGTAGACCAACTACCACGGCGCCAAACACTAGCGAGGAGAGTCAGGATTCCAAGGAGACCGCTAAGGAGACAGCTCAGGAGGCTGTCACTGCTGCACCGAAGTCCACAGTGCGAGCGAGAATTCCAGCGCCTGGAGCTAGGCCCCCAGTCATCAAACCAGGTGGGGTTCGAGTAAATTTGAGACAAAAACCAGGACAGCCTACCACCACTAGCACCACCACACCGTCTGTGCCTGCGGAAACATCCGAGGAACCCTCTATCGAAGAGCCTGCTGGAGAGGGAACCGAGGAGGAGACTCACGAAGTAAGTTTCATCTTAAAAAATCTTGACCAAATGAAACTAGCGAGCCAACAATGGCCCGATCGATCTTCCCCAATCAGAATGCCAGCAATTCCCCAGACCGGTAGACAAAAGCCAACCGAATAAGGTCCAAAGTTCTCGCTTTCACCGACTGGCATTTCGCAAAATGTCAGCCGCCGACACACTTCACGCGATCTTCACGACTCTAAATTCCACCCAATCCTGTTTCGTAGCTAAACCAGCTAACTGATTCTATTCAGGCGCCAGCGGAGACCACTCCACCGCCAGCCAAGTCGACGACGGTGAACCCCCTGAACAAACTGCGTAACCGAAACAGATTGCAAGTGCACCCCAAGTCGACGACCAGGTCGACAGTCACTCTGCCGGCGAGAAGGTCGCCATTGCTACCCCGACGTAAGGTGACGGAGGCGCCAGCGGCCCAAACCAGCCAGGAAGAGGTCTCCGAAGAGCCACAGACGTCCAGCAGCGAGACAGAGTCGACTGAAGCAACATCTGCTGAAACTAGTACCGCCGCGAGTACGAGACACGAGGAGACACGTGGGCTGAGCGGGCTACTGGCTCCCAGGCGCAGGATAGCGCCCCGACGCCCTGGACAACTCGTTTCCCGGGAATAGGCAACCGGAACACTTGTCCAGACTCGGTGCTCGATGAGAACTCAGCCCCTAGCATCGAGACACCTGTACTCGGCCGATTAGGATGACAAAGGAAGGACCACAGCTGTCCCCCTTCGATCTTCACAAGCTTTTGCACAATAGCGTACAGGTCCTTAAACAGTAGCTAGTAGGACCTGTAGGTTATTGTATGAAATGCTAGTTAACCTCAAAGTGGGACAGTTGGGGTCCTTTCGTTGTGAACTGACTAAAGGGACCGCAGACACCGGTAGGATAACCGTCGGCTGTCGGAGTACGCTAGCAGTCTTTATGCCACTGTATACCAGGTAGTCTACCTTCAGGCGCGACCCGCTCCGACAGCGAACGGTTAAGAGCGTCTCTGGCGGGATGGGCATCATTCTTCAGGGGTCAGGCGTGTTCTCGTTGGAACGAATACACACGGTGATTTTATGCGAAATCTTGCTACGCTTGCTCCAACTGCAGTTAGCATCCTCGACTTGAATACAAGCTCCTAGACTACTGAAATTGATCTATATATTGTTAGTTTGCCTGCTTAATTTGAGTAGTATCGTTTGTCAGCACTAGTCGGTAGTTGGGAATCGTTGGAAGTATTGTGTCACGATCTGCAAGCAGTTGGTCCAGGTCCTGATGTCTCCTAACTTAGATCGAGGGCTCTAAATAAGTCTTAGCTACTAAAAACTACTCGCTAGTGGAGGAAGGGTGTTGAGAGTTGGTCGAGGGCCTAAATACTGACGTCCAAGGTGAGCAGAGTCGTTCCAACGAGAACAGGTGCGAGCGAGAGCGAACATAGGCTACGCGATAGTCGACGAATCGACGCGGGGGCGTTTTCGTAAACGGTGTCTCGAGCTCCTAGACAGAAGGTCGAATGTACATAGTGAATTTTGCGCAGCATGACCCGCGTCCTTTTCCACGGTGTTTATCGCGAGGCGCGATCGATACGTCCGCGATGCCATAATCGAAGCCCGGTACCAACCAACGGGCTTCCGGTTCGCAGCGATTTCCGATAGGAGCGCGAACTGGACACGATTATACGAATACTATTTGTTTTTATTTAAAGGCGACGATCGCGAATGATAGACGGTCGCCGAGAATGATCGACGTATGGTTATAATTAGACTGCGGATTTTGCGCGGCGGGCAGAGAAAGGAATCTGCTCGAAGTTTAATCGTGTTTCTTTCAACTACGGGAGCGATCAAATTCAACGAATGCAAGCTTCTATTTAATTTCCGTGTTTCTAGTAAATCGAGTTGCAGACAATCGCGACGTCCGCAGTCTAGTATTAATATTTTTGTAATTACAATGTTCCATGATACACTGTAAATATGATATGATATTGCAATTAAACGTGTGTAAAATTAACCACGAGTTCGTTATTCCGTATCGAGTGTCTTTCGATTGAGAAGGAAGCAAAACAGGGAACGACCAATTTTACGATCGTCTACAAACTGCACCGTTCTTGATCCGAATAAAAAAAATTATCAAAAATTACGTGTTTCCGAGACTTTCGAACGAGAGGCAGTAGGAGGTCAATAAACTTCCGGTTGAAAGAAAACCAACTAGGGAGCGTCGTTACCGATGTTTCGTATGATTGAAATTTTAATAAATTTTGTAGAAAACGAAGCGTTCTTTCTCGTGGAATAAATAAATTGTCTGCGAATCGAAGAAATCGGTTGTTAATTAAGAGAATAATTTCGATCGAAATGACGGGAGCGTTGTTAACAGCCGAGGCGAATGGTACGGATAAGCAACGCGTGGTTCGCGGCAGTCGTGGCAAGGTGAGCCACAAATAGAAGAAAAATTCAGTGAAGATGGTAAGCCAGGACGGACGGCTGGCGGGACGGTTTTAACGTTTCGATGTCTAAATTGCCAGTGAACGCTCGTGGTGATCGCGGCCAATATGTGAGTGATGGTTCATGGGCTCAGAGTTGCCAGTCGGAATAAGCGCGGGCCAATTTCGAGTGCGGGACGACACTCGGTCTAAACGAAGGTACGGCCCCCGATGGCAGCACAGACGGCCAGGGGTATATCGCTTTGTTTATGGAGATCAGCTGGTGTTACCAAACATTCGTGTCGCGTTTCGCGGCTGGCCTGCGTATACGCGACGCTTCTATTTTCGTCGAATAAAGGTCAGAGCGGAAAGGGAAGAGTAGACAAAGCGGGACGCTCACCCGAGTCAGCTGGACTTGGTTTTTCCCCCCTCACCAGTTCTCTCTCACTCACTCACTCTCACTCTCTCTCTCTCTCTCTCTCTTTTCTTCTCTCCCTCGTTTGTCTCTCCTCCACTCACGACACATACGGCAACAACAGAAAAAAGAAACAAGAACGAAACTGTGCAGTCTCGGTTGCACACGCACTCCTCGAAGAAAAAATGAAACGCATTCCCCTATCAGAGAATGGATTGAGTCCTTTGTCACGCGGCTGGCCCGTGATCGCCAGCCAAGTGCGAATCCCATTTTATGCGACGCGGGTTTCGCGATTTCCCTATGCACAAACTCGTACATATTCGTCGGGGTAACGGGAAATTCGGTGTCATCCGTTGAGTTGGTGTATTTTTACGGATTTTCTCACGTGATAATCCCTTGATTGATTCATCGATTGCTAAAGCGCAGGATGACCCATCGTTCCATTCGCAATCGCAATATCTTGATTCACACAGATAACAGAGGTAGACAACAGAGGTAGACAAAGAAGGGGCAATGAGAAAGTGCTATTCAGTATTTGATTACCATATAATAGACCCGATAGTGCGAATCCATTTTGCTAGCAATGCTCTGTGTTGTTGATCCGCCATTGATAGCTTTGTATATTCTAGATGCTAACGGGGCAACTGTCAACCGGTAGTTAATTAATCTTAATGACATGAAAGAATGAAACGAGAAACTGTCATTACCTGTGTAGAGCCAAACCGACGAGCAAAAACGGTAAGGCTCCATCGTGAGGGACTCTTTCTACACGTCATACATCTCATGTTGCATGCTTGTTTTGTTTTCGTTGCACCTTGTGAGTTTAGTTGGAAAGCGTACAGTGACTCCAGTAAGAGAGATAGCGGATGCTCTGCGAGTACTTCTCTTGAGACAACACTGTAGCGGAGACAGTATACCAGTTAGAAGTTTCTACAATGATTTTGTGGTTTTAGATGACAACGGTACTGGATGGCAGCTACCAACGCATGGAGCCATACGAGGGAGAGGAGAATGGGGATGGAGATGACAAGCACGAAGAAACACCACAGGAGTCCGGTGTAATGATACACGTAGTGCCGGAGGGGAACAAGGCCAGATGGAACCACATCGAAGATCTGGATTCGTTTTTTACAAGAATGTATCTCTATCATCAGAAGCACGGATTTACTTGTATGATGCTGCAAGAGGGGCTCGAACTAGGACAATTCATTTTTGTAGTTACCTTTTCCACTTTTCTCTTTCATTGCGTCGATTACTCCGTATTATTTAAGTAAGGCAGAGATCTGATAATCAAGCTTGCCAGATACATGCGAGAGATTGTCTTTAGTATAAACCTTTTTCCTCCGTTTTCTTTTCCAGAGACAAAGTACTAAACAATACCTCGCACAAAACGTCGATAAGCGACGCCATACTGTCCACTGGGGAATGTACAGCATCGATGGGTCTGGTCACATGGATTTGTATATTGGTAGCCGCAATCTTTTGGATACTAAGAGCGGTAAAAGTTTTATACCATCTCACACAGTTCTGGGATATTAAGTTGTTCTTTAACACCGCTCTAAAAATCGAAGACCGCGATTTGGATAATCTGACCTGGCACGAGGTGCAGAAGCGGGTCAGGGAAGTGCAGAAGGAGCAAGAGATGTGCATACACAAAAGAGAGCTCACAGAGTTAGATATGTACCATAGAATATTAAGATTCAAAAATTACATGGTCGCGATGATCAACAAATCATTGCTACCGGTAAGGCTCAAGGTTCCCGTGTTGGGAGAGGTCATATTTATGACTAGAGGACTAAAGTACAACATGGAATTACTCCTATTCTGTAAGCTGCCCCATTTTTGGCACGATCGGATCGAGGAAAAAAAGACGAGATTTGCTGATTGTAAATTTTGTTTCAGGGGGGCCATGGTCGCCGTTTGAAAACAATTGGCACTTGAAGGGAGACTACAAAAAGTCTAACAAGAGACAGGAACTTGCCCGAGCCTTGTCCAAGCATATTCTATGGGTCGGGATTGCGAACTTCATACTCTGCCCCTTGATCCTGCTGTGGCAGATACTATATTCTTTTTTTAATTACGTAGAGGTTAGTTACTCTTCGCTATAACCGATCAACTTTGCAATTAAAATACCTAATAGCCCGCTTTGAGCAGATTCTTAATTTCAAATAATCAAACCCCTGCCGCAGATCATCAAACGAGAACCAGGCACCCTAGGCATAAGAATGTGGTCGTTGTATGGCAGACTATACCTCCGGCACTTCAACGAGCTCGACCACGAGTTAAACGCGCGTCTGAACCGTGCATACCGTCCAGCTTCAAATTACATGAGCATATTTACGTCCCCGATTATGACCGTGATCGCGAAGAACGTCGCTTTCGTGGCTGGTAGCGTGCTGGCTGTTTTGTTGATACTGACGGTATACGATGAGGACGTTCTGACCGTGGAGCACGTGCTGACTCTGATCACTATACTAGGCGCCGTGGTGGCCGGAGCCAGAGTACTCATACCGGACGAGAACTTAGTCTGGTGCCCGGAGACACTTCTAACCGCTGTCCTAGCGCATATACACTACAGACCGGATAGTTGGCGCGATCATGCCCACACCCAGACGACCAGGGCCCAAATGGCCCAGCTGTTCCAGTACCGCGCGGTACATCTTCTGGAAGAACTGATCTCACCCTTGCTCACACCCTTCATCCTGTGCTTCCACATGAGACAACGAGCTTTGGACATCGTCGACTTCTACCGGAACTTCACCATCGAGATTACCGGGGTGGGCGACGTGTGCAGCTTCGCGCAGATGGACATCCGCAAACACGGGAATCCCACGTGGCAAACAGTCACCCAGAACCCGATTCTCAAGGACCACACCACAGGATTTGACAATCGTTACTGTATGGACCCCGAGAAACTCCAAATCCCCGTCTCCAACCAGTACACCCAGGCGGAGAATGGCAAGACCGAACTTTCGCTCATACACTTCACCCTGACCAACCCAGACTGGAAGCCACCCAGCGACGCGAAGAACTTCGTCACTGCCCTCAGAGAGAGGGTGAAAAAAGAGGTGCAAACGGTGCCAGGAGAAATCAATCCTTTCCTGTCCAGCTTCAACAGCTTGTCCGGATTTGGGCCTGGGGTGAGTCTTTCTTGGCGTCAACAGGTTATTCGAATAAATGTTTAGTCCTCAATTCACGAATAATAAATCAATGAGTTTACAATGGGCAGTTCGAACAGCCAAAGATGACGTAAATTTTGTTCGTATGCTTTCAGTACAACGACATACTGTCGAACAGAATCCGAAGCACAATGGTGAACTACATGAGCGCACCCAGCGTGGGCAACGTGTTCGCTAATCAACCCGGTTCCTCAACGGCGACGGGTGCAGTTGACGAATCCATGAGCATGGGGTCGGTCATGACTCATACCGTTCGAGGCTCCAGTAAGCTGGAGGGTCCAATATATAATACCGAAAAAGGGTTCCTTTCCGAGTTCCAGCAAGGAATGACAAACCAATCAACGGGCGCGTCCTGTTTCGGCCAAGAATTCTCAACAGACCTATCCGTGCCAGTCGAACTGACTGCTGTCGATATGTCTCTGTCTACGTTGTACCTGCATGAACTTCATCACAGACAAGTACTGATCTTCAAGATTCAACCTCGATTATTTGAACCTCTAAAAGATGCTAAATCTGCTTTTTGTGATTATAGATTAAAAGGAGGGGCTACCAAGAGGTGGCTACAAAGAGTGTATGGCAGCGAAGTCCCATGCAAGAGTTAGGCACGCTTCCCGAGGTCAGGCAAGAGAGGGAGCCGTTGTTGTTGCACCAGGACTCTTCGATACGGAACGATAGAGAATCAAAATACAACGTAATCACTCATTTGAATAGCATCTGAACAATGTGTGGCAGCGATCATCCGTCGTCCCCGCGACACTCCGAATAAAGAAATTCGTTTTGATTTGACTTACGACTCGACCGAGGACCACTCGTTTCTCATTTCGTGTCGCCGAGAGTGTGTAGCTTCTGTGTTGTCGATGTAAATACAGGAATTAACGATACGTTTGCTTGACTAGACTGGCATCGGTGAGGGGTCAACGATTCCGAGGTGTGCCTACTACAATCCTCGACGGCCTAAGAGCTCGTTGACCTTTGCCGTGTCGTGCGCGTGTGCACAAGGCATTGTGGGCTAGAGGCGCGACCAAAAGAACACTACTTCTCATTTCGCAGAAACCACGAATCTTCTCTTACATTGTGATAAACGCCTGGTTGCCAATGCCACGATTCTCTAGTCATATGAAATTAATCGCGCGCCATAGAATAAACAAGTTTATTATTTATTTTTCCGTGGGAACGTAGTTGCTCGATCAACATGGTGGCTGAGGAACATATTTGCCTGTACATACGCGAATTTCATTCTCCTCCTCCCCTCCCAGCCTTTTTTAATTATAATTTGATACCATTGTCGCCTTCGTCGCAGCTAAGGATCCCGTGGGATTTTTATGCTCCTTTTCTTTTATTTTTGTTTTCTAAACTCGCGGGTCCGTAACCAAGGCGTAGGGACAATTTAACTAGTTATTTCTTTACTATAACACACGTTCACTAACTCGCATAATCGCCAGACCGGCACTCGACTACTATGGCTCATGCATTATCTTTTTCGACAAACATAACGCGTAACAAAGAATCACCTACGAAACCTGGTTTTTACCGGACGAGATCTTCGAAGCTATTATTATGAATGATAATAATTTAAGGGATATCTGTAATTTATCATTACAAAAAAATAAATAAATACGTTTCATAAGAAAATCCGACGATTTTTCCTATGTTTTTGTTTTATTTGGAGAAATGAAGGTTGACGGTGACAAAAGAAGAATAGTAATTGGGAATTCGGTGCAGAGATCAGGGTTGAAGAAGAATTGTTTGAGAAACTCGATGGCGGGAGACGCGATTAAGTACAATCTGCGGTGCAACCGTAATATTAGTGAGAAGATGACCAAGAAGGATTTTATTTACGACATCAGGCCACCGAATCAAACCATCAGAAAGGTTAGATTTTATGGCTATTGTCTTACTTCAATTTTTTCCCCCATCGGTGTTGTATTTTGCATTTACATTCAGTCGAAAAACGCGCGAATTTCAAACGGTGAATATTAGGTTAGCTTCTGTAAAAATTACAATTATCGTGTCGGTATCGGTCTACGTTCATAATATTAAATATTATGAATCTAGTAATTGTAATTAATGAAAAACAAGTCGTATGTAGTGTACAATGAACGTTTGAATCGAAGATGACGCTGCAGTCACAACTTTGAATCCACCGCGAAACATATTCATAGTACTACGAGAAGGATTCAAAAATCTTTCGAATCCAATCGAGTATACAAAGAAGATGCTTCAAGCTTCAATTTCTAATTGAATACGTAGTACAATATCGAATTATAAGCGATAAAATTGGAATCGAATGAAGTAACATTCAAAACGAAGATGTCACCGTTGTACGTAACGTCAAACTTCGTTCAGGCATTGTTATTTGCAAATTTTTGAGTCACTTACCTTGAAATTCAGTGCAGACTTGTCCGAATCACATTCTCCATCCTTTTAACTATTGAAATCACGCAGCACTTGGAACAATACACGTAAAACTTAGTTTGAAAATGAAAAACTGACATGCTCATTCGAAGAGACACACACTGCTCGACAGCCAGCAGTTTAATGGCGGCTGAGCATGCGCAGTGATGGTTGATCGTACACACAGCATAGTGCAACGCGCGAACATTCAAATGGTGAATATCAGGTAGCTTCTTTAAAAATTACAATTATCGTGTCTGTATCAGTCTACGTTCATAATAGTAAATATTATGAATCTAGTAATTGTGATTAATGAAAAACAAGTCGAATGTAGTGTGCAATGAACATTTGAATCGAAGATGACGCTGCAGTCACAACTTTGAATCAACCGCGAAACATATTCGAAGTACTACGAGAAGGATTCAATAATCTTTCCAATCCAATCGAATATATAAAGAGGATGCTTCAATTTCTAATTGAATACGTAGTACAATATCGAATTATAAGCAATAAGATTGGAATCGAATGAAGTAACATTCAAAACGAAGATGTCACCGTTGTACGTAACGTCAAACTTCGTTCAGGCATAGTTATTTGCAAATTTTTGAGTCACTTACCTTGAAATTCAGTGCAGACTTGTCCGAATCACATTCTTCATCCTTTAAACTATTGAAATCACACAGCACTTGGAACAATACACGTAAAACTTAGTTTGAAAATGAAAAACTGACGTGCTCATTCGAAGAGACACTCACTGCTTGACAACCAATGGTTTAATGGCGGCCGGGCATGCGCATTGGTGGCTGATCGTGCACACAGTACAGTGCGACGCACGAACATTCAAACTTTACGAAAACAACGTTAAACCTGTCAATTTTTTATCATATCTGTGCTATTAACAATATCTGATGTATCATTCACTTTATTCGGAACTAATATTACACAAGAGAACGATTAGAACGCACTCGTTTGAACATTTAGTCCACAAGTATTAATCTCCATACAATTTATGGTACAGTGTAAACTTTCGAGTTCGAAATAAGGGGAACTTCTACGCACTGTGTTTGTTGAAGAACGCGCATTTATACCGTTTGTTAGTCACCTGTCGCGAGTTAGGATAGTTCCGGGTGCTTCGCGCATAAACGAAACGTGTAATTCCAGTTCGAGGACGGAAAATACCCGGTTGTGTTGCCGTTGCAGTTGCGTCGTAAACAGAGCTCAGACTCGAGAGCACCACAGTACACGGTGATCTTGGAGAAAAGTGATCATGGAGGTGGCGGAGACGCTATGAACGTGAGTACAATTTATGTATTTCGTTTATAATTCATCACTAGATTCTGCGGATTTCGTGTACTCGTAACAAAATCGAGTGAGCCGAATTTGAACAACATATTTCCATATTTTCAACTTATTCAATTGACTGAAGAAAAATAATTTTATTTGGCACCCCTTCCTAAAATTTTTTTTTTTCTATTAATTCAATCCTCACGGAACGTTCGAAGCGTTTAAAAGTTTCAAATTGAAACGTCTAGAAAGATGGGACAAATTTTTTGTTATTTGTTCTCCATTGTTCTGTTTCGGGAGTGGGTGAGTCAGGATAATGCGCCATGTAATTTCTCCGACGCGAGGGACCAAGCAAGTTTTCGAACAGCTTTCAGAACAACGGCCCTTGGGATTCGAGTGCAATTTCTGTCGAGAACAGATTGCCACTTTGCTATCGTTATCGACACACGTCAAGTTTCATCGTCGGACCTACTGCAAGTACTGTTACTGGATCTTATTGGAGAACGAAACGATGGAAAAGCACGTCCAGAACAACCACCGAATCAATCCCACAATTCCAACGAATGTCTGACCCTTGAACGTTCGACCACCAAGATTTTGAACCAACAAGCTTACCTCCTATACTACCCTAGTACGTAACTTAATCCTCGCACAGAATCCTGTTATCGGTACACCGCCACGTGATGAAATAGATCACTATTGGCATTGAGATTTCTACTGTTATCTGCGAACTAGTTTAGTTAAAATATTAATAAAACCAAAATGAGTTGGACGAAATTTAATTTGGTTCAGCTTTAGTTTGCTGACGTTTGTTCAACCTTGCATCAAGTCTAATCGAGTCTATTCACGTTTGAATCAACTTCAACAATGTTGTTTATGCCTTACCAGTTTTCAATCAACTCCATAAAAGTTTATCTCTAGTTCAACCACGTTTGCCCATATTTGCCCAAAATCTGCCAGTCCCTCGTAAACTTCCAAGCACAAAGCTCCGCCCAAAATTTAATCCCAGCAGTCCATCAAACCCCCGAAAATCACCATTCACGTACAGGCCAAATAATAAAACCACCGAAACAGCAACGCGGTTTAGCAATATTCATCGAAAAGATTAAAGATTCAATATTTGAATGGTGGTATTGAAGCTATTTTTGCAGCGATTTTATCCGGAATCAAGCCCCGCGGATAACGGTAGTAGATCGATAAGGTTATCTACTAGTGAGGAAACAATTCACATTTACAGGTGATAGCATCAGTAACAGTATTTTCAGTCCGCCAATATATTATTTTTATTCCTGTCGACCTGATCGATTAAAAAGAACTATCCACGAATTAAAAAATAAATAAACAGTTTCTAGGAACAACCAGCCGTTAATTACACTTTATATATCAATTAATCTATTCAAAATATGGGCTGCAGAAGAGCCTGTCCTAAATCTTTCGACTTCCATTTTTGGAAGATCGTTTATACTTTATAGATCCAGGGACGGATCGGTACATAAATCGGGTGCGACGGTTCTCAGGACGTTTCGTACGTCCTCGTGGCAGTTGATGCAACTCAGAGTCTGGCCGCGAAGATGAAGATCGTTGGCCAACAGCTTCATGTTCTGCGAGAACATGAATTGGTCAAGGTAATTAATACGCGGAGAGGGATACGAGTAATTGCAAAACGGATGTACAGGTCAGAGAACCGGTTACCTTTGCAACCGTGACATCGATCCTCTTCAAGTTTCTGCAGTCCAGCAAGACGTTGCTCGGGCTCTCCTCTGATAACTTCATTATGCTTATCCGGAAGTTCTCCGCCGCTGGGAACGTAACAGCTTCTTCCGGCGTGACGCGTATCACAGAGCCGGCCTCGACCTGAACAGAGAAATCATTCCCGACTGTGAGAGCTCATGCTGACTGGAGACACATAACGGTTCCGATGAGATTAAGTTGATTTACCTGCTGGATCTCCGTCTGCACGGACGGCCGCGCAGAGAAGTAGAGCAGCATTAATATATTCACGATGATGCCGATGATTATGCCCCATTCCAGCTTCAGGAACACGCAGAATAGCAGCGTGATCATCATCAAAAGGAAGTCGATCTCTGTGACAAATCAGAGACCGATGATTTGCGGTTGGTGCGCCCAGTCTTCCGGCATAAGGATTACGGAGGGGCTGGAGTACCTCTCTACGAGCGCGTTTGTCGAATATTCCGTTAGAGAAAGGGTAGTTTTGGCTCGGTGTGAATATGAATCAAGACATTGTGAAATGATATTGAGAAAAAATATTAAGTACCCGCGGATCACGCATTTCGCGTCCCAAACTGAATCCAAATTTCCATCCACCCCTAACAAATATTGTCCCCGGACTTCTCGACTAATGAACACGCTACGGTATAGTGTTCATACACAGCTATAAGCTTGCCGTGGCAGCGAACAATGGAGAAAGGGGGAAAAAATGCAACACAATACCCGCTACCAACCACAATACTAAATCACGACGTCGGCCAATGAATCACTCGCCGCCTGATACCCACGCCTCTCTACAAGCTCGCGCGCCGTCCCGGGGGTAACGAGCACGCTTCGTTAGGCTCGCAGCCCTAAATGCAGACAAGGTGAACGACGCGCGACGCCCGGACACTTACTCTTCGCCCGCCACAGCATGGCGTAGGTCTTGAAGTCGAGCATATAATACATGGCGCATATAATCACGCCAGCCAGGGTTGCTTTTGGAATGAAACGAAAGGTGGAGGTCAACAGACCCGCAGCCAACAGCACCAGACATCCTGCAATGAAAGACGGCTGTGTAATTAATGGAAGTCAAGAAGAAACTCGCTTTGGTTGCCTCTTCGCCGATTCGTTCAAGAGTCGCCGGAGAAGACCGGTTCTGGGATAAAATTCGAAGACTATGGCGGTATTTCAGACTCACCTGTAAACAAACCACCGAGAGTCGTTTTAACGCCGGACGCATGATTGACGGCGGTGCGGGTGAAAGAGCCTGTAACCGGCATCGATCGAACAAACGAGCCGAACACGTTGCACACGCCCAACGCGAACATCTCCTGCGTGGCGTCCAAAGATTTTCCCATCGCTAAACCGAAACCATATCGATGTTCCCACGGTTATTTATGGTGGTCGGGCGCAGTCGGATACGCGAGCTTGCCGCGCAACGGTTGGCTTGTAAACATCCGACAAAATGCTCGAGCACAAGAGTATAATTTGTTCCACTGCTTTTACGAAAATATTCGCGGATTGTTTTGCAAGAAAAATAATTGTCATTAGTTTTGAATCAATGTAAATCGTTTTTTTTCTGGTGGGTGACAAGTTTGTATGAACATCCGCAGTCTAGTGATCGGCAGAAACAGTTGATTCTGATTCGACGGTGACAATCGGAACGCTAAAGCGATTATATTCGCCGTTGCAATAATCACTTGAATAGTGCCCGCGGTGACTGAATTACGTGAATCGGGGATTAACTGGAAACGTTATTGGTATTCTCGGAGCGTGTACGAGCTTTCAGTGTCAAAGCAAATTAGCAGAAGAACTGTGGGAGAATTTCAGAAGCGGTATCAGGGTTTACGAGCGTTATTGAAGTTCTAAAAGCAATTCAAGTGTCTCGAGCAGGAAGGTTGTTTCGGGAACAGTTAAACTTAACGACTACAGTACCGAAGGCCTTCGCGATTGCCATGTGCTCTATGGTGGAGACGACCGGAAGTGTGAAGAGCGTGGTCCCCATAGCGGAAGCAATCTCCCGGAAGTTGTAGGTGTGATTTTTCGCTGTGATGGAGAATGGTGGCGGAGCGAACGGTGGTAGTCCTTCTCCCATGGTTCCTAAAAAAATTCAATTTATTCGTTCAAAGTCCCGAATATTGAAAATCGAATGACGTCGACGATTAAAAGACGGAGTTGGCGAACTCGTGGGACGACCGGATAGTTTGACGCGAGAGAAACATAAGCAAACGGCGGTGCACAGAAGCGAGAAAAAAAGCATTTTATATTCTCACCGGTCAGTTTGAACGGTTGCTGGTGGTTTACACAGAATATGTACGCCATAATAGTCCCCGCGACGACCACCAACGCGTTACGTGCTAGCGTAACGATCCATGCAAGCTTTTGGGGCCACGTACCGGTTCGGCGTCCAGGCAAGTTCTTGCGAAAATAGTTAATAGAGAAACGTTAGACAGTCCTGACACTGTGCACGACACAAGCAGAGAAATGGAGCGCCTTTCTCTCTATATCTCTTAGGCTTTAATAGATTTAATAAAGCGGGTCTCTAGCGGGATACTAATCATACCGGATCACAGGACACATTCTCTGAAGCCTATCGCAACAGCAACTAGTCTCTCGCGCCGCAAACTCGAGGGGGGCTACCTGTTCATAGACAACAGTCGAATCGCTTTCATCAGGATCGTCTTGGCAAATACCTTCAGCTTAATACCTTCAGCTTAGTACCTTCAGCAAGACCAGCGCCGCTATTGTGCACACGCCCAGCAATGTGTCCTCGTATCTGATCTCCTTCAGATTCGAGAACACCGCTACCAATGAGTCTACCAAGTCCTCGCTTCGACCCGGGATCCCCAGCAGGGATTTGAATTGCGAAGCGGCGATGTTGATGGACGCTGCTGTCGTGAAGCCTGTGATCACTGGCAGTGAGATGAAGTCCAGCAGGAAGCCTGAAAAATTGGGTATCGTTAAGTCAAAGCAGTAGTTAGGTCTGGCTCTAATCTCGATCCTCGATTAGATTAAGTCTGCCTCTAATTGTGATCCACCGTTGGTTTGCATTCCTGTTGGGTCTAACTACAGTTTCAATCTAGAATTGAATCCTCCCAACAAAGATACTCACCTAAATGCAACAATCCCAAAGCAGTGATGAAACACCCCTTCAAGAAAGTCAACAGAACAGCTATGTCAGCTCCATAGATCGCTACCAGAGGCTGCACCATGGTAGCCATAATAGCGGTTGGCCCAATAGTAATACTATCGCAGGATCCAACGATAATGTAGACGAAGGACGCCATAAAGGACGCGTATAACCCATACTGCCAGGTGGAGAATCATAAAAACACAGACTTCTGGTGATCATTATTCGAGCCCGAAGATTGCAGACGAGTCTCTCGTTTTTATTTACCTCGGGATTCAGTCCAGCAACGATACCATAAGCGATACCTTGGGGAATAGCGGTCAGACCGACCGTGAACCCGGCGAGCAAATCTTGAGGCAGCCATGCGAGCTTGTAGGCCGTCGCCCACGTCAGAACCGGCAGCTTCCGTTTCACATAAGCCCAGCAGGTGTCTTTGCTGCACCGCGGCACTTTGAACAGAATATCACCAAACTCACTTGAGAAGGCATTACCATTTCTACTTAGAGATTTTCTAGCGCTTTGCTAGGTCTCGGTCTATGCAAATGATCTGTGATCAAATGAACGTGCGATGAGTTATGCTAAATGATTCTCGGTGTGCTCTCCATTTGCATCAAAGCTAGGTTTACGGAACACTAAAACCGACTTACATCGCTTCATTCAAATAACGAGGATATATCTAATATAAATATAAAGTAAAAATATTGAAAACCCATCAATTCGGGTCCCGTAAATCTAGTGTTAACGTTGATATTCACTTGCGAATGACACTACTCCCGTTCGGCGTTTGCAACGTTGTAAACAATCTCTCGAAAGCGGCTCGTCGCGCTTATCGTGCCGTCACGTGTAATAAAAACAACGGATTATCTCAGCTTCTCTTCTTTCCGCCTGATGGATCAGGCACTTCTCTCGCGTTTTCGTTTAATATACGAATTTTTTCGAATTCACTGTTGCAAGAGGTTTTGGTACCCTCCGGGAATTTTCTGTTTAATGTTCACAAGGATTTCAGTGGTCCTATTTAGAACGATGATCGAGGAAGCGTGGAATTAAGTGCTCCTCGTCGGAAGAGGACAGGTAATCCCTTCGCTGTCGTCCTGGGACAGGATCACTCAAATGAAGGATCGTTTGCAACCGCGGAGGCAATCCTGGAATTTTTGAAATATCACAGACTCGAGACGTCTAGAATATGCGGGATTTGAAATAATTATCCTTGGCCTCCCTTACAGAAGACAAGAAATGATTAGACCGCGTTACCGAAATTTGTATTAAATCGAGGAATTGACTAAACGATATTCAAACCGAACACTATGTCGAATTTATCAAACGTGCGTCACAGTTGCAGGCGAAGCACTCGAGGAAGCACCGAAGAAAGAGAAAGAATGGAAATAATATTTTTAAGGCGACGTCGGCGGATAAGAGCATCAACTGGAGTCCCCAGAGCGGCAGCAGCTTGCAACAACGAAGAACAGAGCGGGGAAAAATGTGATTATCATCCCGGAAGGTCGGAGATGATTGTCTGCCGCGTTTCTTAGGCCGGGTCTCCACTCTGGAATCGAGTTTGCCTCGGTAGTTTCAATTGCCGTTCTCGTGTATCTGTAAACGGATCAGTTCGGAGGTCGCGAAGTTCCCGTCCGCCGTTAAACAGAGGCTAATTAGCCCTTGCGATATTTCTCCGTGCTTTTAATCTTTAGTTTAATCCCGAAGCAACAGAAGAAACTCTGCTATGTATTCTCTCACTGTTCAGCTAACAGCCAACAATAACCAGCTCGAACTAACTCGATAACCAATGTCCGAGAACAATCTCCCCGAGATAATTAAGATATTAAGAAGTTTTACGATCTTAATACACTCCATCTCTGAAAACCGCTGCCGCAAGAACGCCTCCGGTTGACTCGCAATCTCTCATCGCTCTTCATATCTCTTTGACGTCCTTCCTCCCTCTCTCTCTCGCTTCTTCATTCACAGTCCATATCCCCTGTAATCTCTCTGTCTCTTTCTCGATTAGACAATCATTGTGTTTCTCTAACTTTATTTTCTCTTCCATACTCGCAGTAAATCATATTCACTACATTACGAAGTTGTATACATGCTCTTCTCTAAAAGTCTTCCCGGTACACTGGCTCCGGCAACTCGTATTTGTCCTTTCACTCTGCACTTCCATTTGTCCTTCTCTGCCATTTCATTCCCCTTGTTACACTCTATTCGTTTGCTTAACTTCTTTGTGATTTTCCTGATTTTTCCTGTTTTCCTCATCTATCTCTTCCTTGGTCGATAAGTCATTCTATCTTTCCAGAGTCTCAGAAAATCTATTTCACACATCTATTTCCCCGAACCCACATTCTCAATATACGATCGGACCTCAGACTAGGAGTAGAGAAGGTAGCGAAACACCTAAACATACTTCAGTCAATATCCCGGAGATGGAACAATCACGTACACCAAACAAAATGTATTCTCGTCCGGGGAACACAGCTGCGCAAGAAGATTTGCAAAAATCCGGTTCGTTTAGACGCTACGAGACACAATAGGAGGTGTGTCGGAGACTCACTTTTCCGATTCGAGAGGCGTCGTTCCTTGTTGTCAACCTCCATGGCCCCCCTGAGCAACTAAACTATTCTGTAAACCGATCCACGTTCCACAGCTCACGGTTTGCCGGCGTCGAATTTCACTGGGATCAGCCGGCGTTGCGACGACGTCGTGCAAACGTTGAATCCGCACGTGTCCCGTTCGACGAACTATCTATGAGGGCCCCGTAATCTACAGAGATCGCTGGAACGCTGCTATTTATCAACCGGTTCGATCCCCCACCCCTTTCCCCCCACTCTCCACCGTTAACCGAAGATCCGACTCTCCATAATAGCTTGCGATCCAACCGTCGCATCGGCACAATCGCTGTCTGCGATTTTTAATCCAATGTCACACGCTCAATCATAATAGACAGCGTTTATTAATTGGCTGGTGGTACGTTCGTTCGGGATATGAAATTGTTTACTCTGAGGTGTGCTTTCCTTTTAATTAAATTATGAATTCAGTTTGGGAAGCATTGTTGGGGCCATTCGGTTAGTGGATTTTTTTAAACTTGTTTATCCAGAGTTGAATGATGGCTTTTTATTATACATAGATGCATGTATGTATAAATTCGGTTTATTAATTAGATTTTGAAATTAACTTTTATACGATACTTTTTTAATTACTTATTTCGATGGTTTTTTTAATATTATCTAATCGGAGGGGTATATCCTGTAAATGAAACAACGCATTTGATTTGTGGAACATTGTTCTTTTACTGAATTTATTTACGATTCAATAACGTTTTTGTCAGATAAAATATATGTCGACAAGTTTAGCATTCAGGATAATGATGATTGTGTAAATTGTACAATGGATCGTGGTTATCGGAAATTCCTTTAGAAGTTGGTTCAAAGGTTTTTTTTAATAATTTTATCGTTTACCTACGAGCGTGTGGAATTTTACGCGATGATCGCATATGAATTGATTAAAATTATAATTTCTATGCCGAATTCCTTTACAAAATTATTCGGTGGTGTTTTAAGATATACAATATGATTTACACGTTTACGATGTACATCGTAAATTAATTAAAATAAGTAAAACTCTTTTCAGGAAGTGATTTTTGTTGATTGAAACTTTAATAAAAGTCACAATGCCTGTGTTTATAAAAACGAAGATCTTTATTAAAAATTCTCTTACAGTTTTCCCAACAATTTTGTCGTTTATTTACGGTGGAACTTGTATATATAAGAACTATTTGCATTGCACGGCAGCCTCCCTCGTTCGATTGCAACCAAAAAAGCAATATTAACATTCTATTTTTTAATATACATCTCAATAAATCAATATAAGTAAAGTAATATATTTTACCTGAGATAAATAATCCAGTAGTCAAACCAGTGTCACCAGACGACGCATTTGCTTCGTACAAACATGCGATTCAACACATAGGGAATCCGAATCAGCGCCGAACGATTGAACTAGTAACAATTTCCGACGGAATCAGTGAAAGTATGCTAAAATCAATCTCTCCCTGTGAAACAGTTACAGCCTTCCACGGTTAACGCGTTCGTGAACGACGCACGAGTGCTCAAACGTTGGGGTTGATGCGTTATTAATTAATCTATTACAATGGTTCGCGGCCGATTTGTTTCATGTAATATGCAGCCGTTAATGACAATCGAGATGGAGACAGCTGGAAATGAATATCGACCGATTAACGCACAGGAGTCCGTGTGGTGTAATTAAATGGTGGGGCTGATTTCGCGTTCGTAACTCGCGGACTAGATATCTTTCATATTCTTCACGCCGGTCACGTTCCATCGATACAGAGAATCGAATCTCGAGAGCCTGCGATCGCGATTTTATCGGACAATTTACTTACGGTTACACCAGTTCAATATCGTTTCTCGTCCTTTTGCTTACGTAAGGATCGAACATGATCGTTAAGAAATCGGAACAACGATCAAAGGTGACCGTTGTTGTTATTACTATTATTATTATCATCGTGGGCTTAGGTAAGAGAAAATATGTACGATCGGATCGATAGAGAACGAATCTACTTGGGAGGGAAATCCTCTCGATAATCTTATCGCACGGCCAATTGATTCCCAATTGAAATAACAATATCTAGGTACTTAATCGCACAATAATATTGGGTGGAGTACAAGTGTTCCGTGCCAACGCAAGTTTCCCTGGGTAAACCGTTTGTTCAGCCTTTTTTTGCGATCACCGATACTGGAGTATTTATGCTGCTTCCTCCGAAAACGTTTCGTTTATTACGGTATTTATTTTAATCCTGTTCGACCTAGTTTCGCTAATACCGGGTCATTTATTCGGCTAATATTCTGGTCGCGTTTATGGCTTAAAATTATATATATATATACGTATAACGTTTTAATGGCTTAATTTTCCTTCCAAAAACCGTGTAGACCCTGGAGAACGTCGAGCGATGAGTTCACTCGTCCGCCTACAAATTTATTTGATCAATTAGTTAATTAAATTCATCTTACTTTATTCAATTATTGTATACTTGTCATTTTTAGTTTATTGCCTCTGCGAGACACTTTTCAGAAAATCGGTTATATGCAGAAACGAGTTTACTCGTCATGGTGATTTATGTATGTTTACAACTGTACTGCAGTGGCACAGTTTCCTCCGGTAAACTATTTGATCAGCCATTTAGACGATTGTCGATATTGAAACATCTCTCTGTTGTTTCGGACAATGTTTATTTCATTCTGTCATCATTAGAATAAAAATCACTTTACTTGTGACATTTTATTAAAACAATGTTGTATGCAAATTTACAATTTTTAATACAGTTCCAAAAAAAGCCTGAAAATCTTCTAAAATGAAGTATATAATTATATAAATCTTTATTTGATCCCCGCAGGGTTATAAATTCGTTTATCTTTCCTCCTTTTCCTCTCTACTTCAATACGAACTATTCTAAAACGAAGTACATATTCCCAGATGTCTAAAAGCATGTGTTGCAGGTTCCATTAAATGCCGGAAACTCCGCGAACCATCTAAAACATTTTTCTACGGACAACATAAATACTGCGGAGCATTATGCACCCAGGTCGCATAAATTCTCTGCAGTCACCTATTTCAAGCAGGTTCTACAACACGGTTGAGGTTCTACGAGGAGGAAACGTCATTAATACGTTTCACTGGATAGAAAAACACGGTTGTATAAAAGCGACTCTGTCGTTGAAGAAAAAAAAACAAAAAAATATCGAGGGGTTTTCGTGAGCGATCGAGGGTCCATTGTCGGGTCTATCGACGCGATTATGCCCGGCTCCGGTCGAGTAGCATCGATTCCAGAAACCAAACAAAAATCGCGGTGCCCGCTGGGAAAACGGAAAAAGGGGGCCGGGGTTACCCTTTGATTCCGCGCGACCTCGGCTCTCGAGGAAAAGGAACCAGACGGAAGTGGTTGTAACGCCTGCGCGAGAAACCCCGGACATCTCGGTCAGCTCACACGGGCTAACGGCTATGAATGAAAAGCCCGAGCGTTCTCTCAGTACCGCGCGGAACAGTGCCGCGCGATCGTGATACCGATCGATCCCTTCCGGATCCATTTATCGCGCACGGGACTAATAAGAACGTTCAATTAAAACGCGCGAGTTCTTGCACTGACAACCGTGAATTTCTGCTGGTGACGAGCTTGTACGTCCGAGGTATACGCAACGAGATAAAACTAATCTTGTCTTTGTATTTTGATTTTTTTACGATCGTCTGTGAGCAGTGACGAGTCAAGTCGTTAGCGGAGAAATGTTGAATATTAATCTTTGAATAAACGTGACGAATTCACTCGTCAGATTCCGTCGCAAGGACTGATTGATTTTTCAGAGAAAAGACCAATTGATTTTTCTTGTGATTGCTTCGCGGTCGTTGAAGTTTCTCGCGCGACGTATAAACTCGTCGCAGCCGTTTAAACAGGCGTCGTAAATCTGCCGGACGATTAGCTCACCCTTAATTACTGTGCATTGTCTGTCGCGTCTATTAGTGCGGTTACCGGTATTAATGCATCGGTCGCATAAATCAGTCACTGTAACGGCGTCGGAGTGCAGCGAATCAATTTTCATTAATCTTTGATCGCCGGTCCGGTTCGAACAGGAAAATTAGAAAACTGTTCCTCTCCGGGGAAAGCTGAGTTTTCGGTTCGCGAGCGACGCAAAGTAAGCAGCCAGATGAAAAGAAAAACGCGAAGAAGATGGAATAGATGGGAAACGTAAAATAAACACGATGCCTGTGGTAGAAGTCGACCCCGAAGAGACGTCCAGGTAAGATTCTGCACTTGTCATCTAAAATCTACATCCTCCGTTTACGAAAGTCAGTCACGTATAAACTAAACCTTTTCTCTAACAATTTTTCTATAATTATTAAAATTTCAAGCACATTTTTGATGCTCCACTTTGAAGGACTATAGCGCGCACAATTTCAAGTATTTCGACTTGAAAAAATTCTATCGCAGGGTACATTTAATGGAAACGATTTCCCCGTGAAAACTACTGCATTCACCGTTTAAAAATTACCGGGACAGGCGAACAAGCAAATCGAATGGTTCTCTTTTCAATTCCGTGAGAACCAGTGAATGATTTAGCGATCGGCTAGTAATTATGAAACGCGCAACGTGTTGGCCCGCGCGCAGTGCACACCCATTTTAGATTCGCGATTAATTCCAATAGAAATCCGGCACGTCCGTTAGTGAGCTTTATTGATTATTATTTACCGGAAACAACCCGGGGGCGAAGTTTTAATCGAAATCACGGTATATCGATTAAATTTTGATAATCTTCAATTAATACCCCGGCGCGCACGTCTTCCGAGCGTATCCGCCGACGCGATGTATTATTCAATCGACGACGGGGGAAATGTTTAAACGCCGCGTCGCGACGCTCGCAGAATGCGTGTCCCGTCGTCCTCCTCGCGGAAAAATTCTTATCCATCAATCTTTTCAGGACAGGGTATTTCGATTAAACATTCACGAATATTTATGGCTTGTTTTGCATGCCGCACAGATTCGCCAGTGTTGCGAGTCGGCTCGAAGAAACGTGAGAAACGCATTCGATCGTTTGTCGAATGATTATCGAGTCGATGCGTGCCTCCTGTCGAGATACAATTCGTTAATCGAATGATTGGAGCTCGATCCACGCCACTTGTCCGTGCGGTGACGTTCCTTAATGACGTACGAGAACCCACTCTAATTGATGACACTTAAGGGGGTTGTCTGCTTCAAAGCTTCGATTCGGATATTTTTCTTAGATAAGGTTCTGCGTACATGCTTGCTATTATTTGGACCAAGAATTTGTAGAATTCTTTTGAATCGAAATACTTGAAATTGTGGGACCCGTTCCTGGAACAGGCACGTGTGTCAGAAAATGTGACTTTAACAAACAGTACCTCGAATCAGTAATTTGTCGACTCCGGGTTTTACGCATTTATAACAGAAAGGAGCAAGCGTGATTTAAAATAGTGAAAATATTAAAAGACTTTAACCTTCATCTGTCCCTCACGAACTGAATCACCAACAAAGATTTCAATGTTTTTTTAGTCAAATTGATGAGTTAATATTTACATTTTAGGTTTTTCTGTTATGTGTTCTTTATTAAAGAAATAAAAGACGTACAAAGTTCTGGGAAAATGTATCTACAAATAACACAACAGTATAACTTATTTCGGGAAAACTGTGTCAAATTGACACGAGGGACGGATGAGGGTTATGAGTATTAATATATTATTTCCACCACATTAAAATTATTAATGAAGAATATAAATCTATATTAAGCTCTTGTGTCTTGCAATTGATGCACAAACTTTTTATTTTGCATAAACATCCGGAGTCTAGTAATTCGAATTATTGAAAATTGACTAATAAATGTATCTGGTAACTTGCAGCACTAATAATTAGCAAACGTCTGAAGAGATTCGTATTCTGCATGAGAAATTGTCACTCTTAATTTCACAATCTAAAATGATACTGATCAGCCTAGGCCAGGACACAGTACAGGGTCTGACTCTTCAAGTAATTAGCTCCTGAGTCAATAATGAGTAACATGTCAGCCTCTCTCATGCCTCCATTAACCCAGAAAGCTAATAACAGGTATCTGCCATCAATGTTCAGCTCGATCGACATTATTTATTGAACCTATCAATCGTCGATCAGATCTCGAAGATCTTAATACAGGCACATTCTAGTGACCAGCTGATTCGTATCAGCTGGAACCTTTCTCCGGGCCTCGTGGCAGAGTCTCTCGAAAATTTTCCTGATTCTTATCATGTTGTATCGACGATAGAGCATCGGTACGTGACAGATAAATCAATGATCGATCATCGTGGTTAACGATCAGTTGGAAAACACATCACCAGGTAGCCTTAATTCGAAATCGATGTCCGATCCGAAGATGCAGGAGAATCGTGCTTGTCGTTGGTCTAAATTATTACATACCATCATTGTCTTTACTGTTCAATTTTAAAATTTCCCACAGAACGGGAAGTAATTTACATACTATCCCCAAGAAAAACACGTAGAATAATTCTGTCTCTGATAGAAAACCACCGGCCCTCCATTTCCATGTAAATTTTGCCAACCCATGGAACGGTCTCGCACACCGTTAGGCAACCCGCCATGTTTCCCCTTTACACAAATCAAGTCCGTTCGAAAAAAAACTCTCTAAAAACACCATATAAATTGTTCGGTGCCGATAGCTGAAATATTTATGGTCTTTTCTTTAATTGTGACGTATTTACTCGTAAAATCCTCGTCAATTATATTCATTTTTTTTTAAGCGTAAAGTAGTTGCGGTTCCTTTATTTTATTCTTGACTTTACACTATATATTTCTGATTGTATAATACTGTAGCTGGTGTTAGATCTGAGAAATTAAATACTCGCGACACTATTGCAATTTATAGTCGCCTGGTCACATTTTTTTCCAAATATTTTTCTGGACATAGCTTTTTATTGCAATTTATAGTCGACTGATTCAATTTTGTTCGAAACATTTTTCTGCAAATTGTTTTCATTCCAGTACGCAGTCTCTGAGGATTTATTCAATTTTCTTCTAATTACTTTTGTACCGTGAAGGTATACCCGGTACAATTTTGAAAAGCTTCCTCGCGGATTCGAACAGGTTCGCCTATATGTAGACTGACTAAACATTTGATGCCCTGTCGAATTGTTTGTTAACGAAGTAGAAACTACAGTTTTTCGAAATTTTCATTTACCTTGCACGTTTTTACAGTCCGCGTGAGAAACGTGTGCGCAACCGTTTACAATGAAATCTAATTACAATGGAATAATAGTGGAAGCTCAAATAAAAAGTTTAATTTCGTTTGATCACGAAGCTCGTGAAGTTAAATTAAATGTAATTCTATTCTACTACAGACTACAAATATTCGCTTATTCCGAAATACAGTTTCAAAGCACTCGGCGACTTTCAGAAGCTTTTTCACAGTTCAAATACGGAAGTAATGTGACATCCACAGAATAGACTCGAAGAAAAAACAAAATGAACATATATAGTAGCGTAGTTTAACTCAAACAGAGACATTTTAAATCTAAGAATCGATACGAACTCGGTGAATATTTCAAAATATCATTTCTGCTCGACATTGCCGGAGTCAGTTGGATTAGTTTCCTGTTTCGTTTACAAATGCACCGGGGGATCCGGATCTTTATACGAAACATAACGCATGAAGAGTAACGTAATGACGTACGACTTAGTCGTAGTCGTCAGGGGACCAGCTACAAATCCGTCGTGCTTGTCGCTTTTTCCTGAAACCCTGCACACTGTGAGACTGAACCTAAATTCAAAAGAGAAATGTACACACCGTTGATTGGAAAAAAGCATGCACACTCTTCAATATTCATAGAATACCTGTGAACAAACCCTCCTAAAAATGCGCCACAAAACCAAAATACTATCTCTAGAACTGGTCCTAGAGTTTGTTGACGAGGCCCAGCAAAAATTCGTTTATTCAAATAATGTTACAGGAATAAGTATAAATGCAAACTGTAACTAGAAAAGTAGAATGAGTCCTGGTAAAAATTGATGTCACCAATGAATCTAACGTGGTGAAGAAACAATTTGTGTCAACATTAACGAGATGATTCGAGCAAATGGTCGGGTATTCGAGACCGGGAAGAGTGCAGCGGCCAACATGGCGTCCGTCAGCGAGGAAACAAATGTACTTCGGAACGAGGAGTGGAAAAGTTTCCGAAGGACCCCGGTGTTTGATGATATTAGGCCGGAAGAGGGGTAGTTTCGTTCGGGAAGAGTGCACGAAACGAACTTTCTCGCGATTTGTTCCAGAATGATCGAGCACCGCGACGCGATCCTTTACGAGACCCGCAGCAACGAGAGTTTTATACGAAACGAAACTCTCCTGCAGAACGTATCCTTGATCGAAGACTACATCTTCGACAGGACCGACGTAAGAGTGATCTTCATCACACTCTACACGGTCGTGTTCGTCTGCTGCTTCTTCGGTGAGTCCCTACCATCTTTGATCTTCTGTAACTTTGTGAGAAAAAATCGTACGATAATGTACCTAGGCTTGTTTTAAAGAGTAAAGTCTCTGTTTTCACACACCCGCTGCCATTTTTTTTCCAAAAAAATTTATTATGGTTTGGGTCAGGGTGTAAATCTAAAGTTGCGTTTATTCGAGATTTTGTAAGTTCGAGTGACTGTACAGAGCTTGAAAAATTCTTTTACGGGTTGATTTTAATGTGATCTTGTAAAATAAAGTCCCCCTTTCGAAATGGCTATTCGGAAATTGGTCTGCGATATTTTCTCGCGATGTTATCGCACTTTGAATACATTATGAGAACGTGTTTAAATGTATTTAGAAGAGTTCTGTAGTAGACTAAGTTGGACGGTTCACAAATTAATAATGTTCCGTTCCGATAAGACAGACGAATGTGCATTTAATTCCGTTAATGGTCCACTGCTTTGGGAAAACATACCCTGCGTAATTATTATTAACGTCTCGACACAAGTACGCGGCACGAAGACACAAGTGTGCGACGTGTACGAAAAAGAAGAGAACGATGGCGACAGCCAGAGCAAAATGAAAGTAGCCGTGTCACCATAACCTTTTTTGTTTTCGCTTAAAGTGTCTCGTTTTAATACGAAACTGGCGCTGTAGCTTTGCGCGCGTGAGACCGTTTCATATTTTTTCCCGGGGACCATAACGAATTTAGCAAAGTGAACAGGAGAAATATCGCCGAAATAGAATTCACGTTCCTGGAAACGTTGAATTCGATATTCAATTGGCAACGCTCGCGGGACCGGGCTAATTTTTAATTAGAAAATAATGTCGCGCGCTCGAGGAGTCGCAATTAAAAAATAACGAAGACCGGATATACACCAGCGACAAGTCTGTATTAAGATTTATCGACGAGCCTCGACCTCGTAAACAAAGTGCAAATCGATACCGCCAATCTTACATTTCTCCTCCGTCCCAACCGGAAGTTCTCCGGCTCTGTGGAATTCGTTTCCGTACCGTTTCCACGGTTCAAAGCTAATTTGTTTTTCAAATCAGCCACCCTTTCCGAAGAACCGCTCGAAAACGCAATCTCTCGCGGAATTAACGGTCGCGCAATTTTCACGACATTACCGGTCGAAATTAAAATACATTTTCATATTTCTCCCTTGATCGAGCGCGTTCTTGAAAACAGAGCTACCAATCCATTCCACATTAAAAGTCACTTTACTGTACGCATTCTCGAAACCTTAAAATTCATCGAATTAAAAGTCTGTATCGCAGGAAAATTGTAAGGTCGCTCCATTTCCAAAACGGTCTAGTGACTTTCGAGTCACCCTTACTTTGCGGTGGCCAATTTTTGGCAACTTCGATTTTTACTCTCGCTCCGGCAAAAAAATCCCAAAAAAGTCTTTCATCGCATTTTTTCATATACCTGCTCGCGCGGATGGTATTTGAAAATTTTGTAGGCATTTTACGGAATACTTTTCGATCCAACTAAAGAAAAAAGGCCGAGATCCTTTCAGCGACGATAATACCTGACCGCCAGAGCTCCGAAAAAATCACTAAAGCGCAGCAGTCGGTCGCATAAAATCCGTCTGGATCGCGATGTCGTGCTCCAGTGGCAGCCGATTTCGTTTGTTCCGAATTTCGATGGAAAGCAATTGTCGTCGTGACGAAATTGCTTTTTTTTTTATTCGCCTGGTAAACTTTCAGAGCGAACGGCTCGCTAACAGGAGATGGGCGGTGGGTGGGCGGGGTGAGAACAAAAAGGAAGTAGGGGAAGCGCGCAGAAACGTGAAAAACAAACAGCAGATATGATTTTCTCTGAATAATCAACGGGGACAGTGTTGCGTGGAGGGGTGGGTGTACTGGAAGAAAGGATTCATCGCGTGCACGAAAAAATAGAGCGGTGAATGCCGGGTATTTGGTACTGCAGTCGCGTTTTAGAGACGGGGCGTTATCGTCACCTTAAAATTGCCTGGCAGATTAAATTTCGCCTGCCGGCCGAACGGAGCGGTGTGTTTGATCCTATGAAAATTCAATTAGCCCTACAAAAGGAAAACGGTGACGAAATTGTTCGAAACCGTCTAAAACGACGAAGTCCGGCGGTGTGTGCAAACCCCGCCCCTTCTCCGCACCAACGCAAGTTTTTACGTGGCTTTAATCGGCCAGAATCGTTTGACTCCCGTTGGAACGCGCTGAAATAACGGATTGCCCGAGATGGCGAAAGATTTTTCAATGATCCTTTTTAGAGATGCCGGGAAATCCAGGTATTTGTTGAGTGACGGCGAAGCGAACGGTCTCCTTAACACGCTCGATCTGCTTAATGACAGCAATTTCGCTTTTGTCCGAAATAGTCGCGTTGAAACTTTCGCTGGATTTTACGTGATTAGAGAACTTACGAAACGGTAAACAGGATAATTGAGGGTCCAGAGGAATGGGAGCGTGGCGTTGGGACGAGTGATCCAGTAAAGGAGTTTAAGGGAAACAGATTTAAAACAACCAAGTTAGACTACGTTAAACACAAGATTAATCCAAGCACAGAACATATAATACCAAAGTGTATAAGGAAAGTACAAGAGGAACTTATTCCAAGGATTTAGTAGGAGGGGCTATTGTCATGGGGCGGAGTCTCCGCCACAATTGGGCAGGGCCCAAGCGTCGAAGTGGGGAGCGCGAGGACTTTCCCAGCCTATCACGCGACACTAGTAAGCGTATCGTGCCTCTAGGCCCATTCTGTATTCACTGACGATTCGAAAATAGACGCGAACGGCGGCGCATGTATAAGATATGAAACGAGGCATTCTTACAATTCAAATTCGAACCGAGCATGTCTCGAGAATTCGCAGGTCGAGCTGTACCAAGCAAAGGATTAGACGAAGCGAAACAGCAAAAACTCAAAGCAGTCGGCGAAGCCTGCCTCGGCCTCGCCTCTCCCTGCCCACTCACCGCGAATTTCATTTTAGCCTGGCTCGCCTATGCAAACCTCTATCCGCTCCTCGAAGTCGCCTCGGAAAATACGCGAAACTTGACGCTCGAGGAGGACTTCCGTAGAGTTTCATTTTAATCTCTGTAATCGTTATATACCGTCGTCGGTCGGTTTAACCGAAACTCATTATACCACTGCGGGTGTCGCCAGACAAAATCATAAAATACGGGTTACGGAGGGTGGCCGGGGAGAGGAAACGTATGGGGGAATAGTATTACGCAGACCGCCCACTCGAACAGGTTTTAATAGGATTCAATTCGCCCGTTCGCGACTTCGCCCTTTCTTGTCCCGCGAATCTGTCGTTATTCGACGAGTTTTTCAACCAACTTTCTGTCGACACAACGGTGCCCCGCCCCCTTCGGCTCCCGCCAGTCGACGTCCCTCCCCCGGCCCGCCCTCTTTCCATCCAGAACAGCGAACGCTATTCCTTTCTAGTTTCGTAATCTCGTTACACTGCAAAGTGTTCGCTTGCGAGAAGGGAAAAGCGTTTCTCGAACTCGCTTTAAAGCGTGCACTGACGCGACAGCAATCGTGCGCGAAACTCCGTAAAGAAAGATCGTGACGGGTTTCCCTTAAATATAACCACACCCGGAAACGATCGTTTCCGGATCCGATAATCGGAACTCTCCAGGCGACTAAAGACCGTCGTGATTGGTTTCTCGCTCGCCTACAAACCACAACGGAATCTCAGATTAACAGCCCCTAATGAAACGCGGCAACCTAGCTTCCTATAACCACACTTTGAACCGTGTAACAGCGCTTCCTCAATTTTATTGAATGTCGGGTCGAACCGCTCAGCAAATGAAATCAGCACTGGACAAAGTAGTGATTCGAAATATAAAATACGAAGCTTCTTTCGTTTGTGTTAATAGTTTTGTAAGGAAAATCTTTCCTGAAAAGAATATTTTAAATTATTGTTAAATCATAAACACACAGTCTTTTAAAAATTTTTGTTTGGAATATTGTATTGTCATCCAGTTCTGAGCTTTGTTGAAATTTTCAAGTCACTAGCTCATCGGGAAGTTTAAAATCAATTGCAAGATTTGTACCGAACAGACAAACAGACAAGAAAACGAGCTAATAAAAACGTGGTAATAATTGATACGCGTTAGTAAAACAGAAAATCCGACGGAAGTTCTTGCAGACTGATCTCGCCACAAACATGGCGTCTTCCATAAAGAACTCTAAAGAAACTGTATATTCTACAAACTCTAGAGATCACTGAGTAACATAGTTCGTAAACTTTCACTGCTTCTCTTTCTTACGACACTAGTTTCAACGTCACAAGTGCAGTACTCGCCTCCATCGATGGAGTCAAAGTTCTCATGTGAGCAGCTGCTACACGACCATCTTGTACGAGAGACACACAAGCAACAGAACTTTGAGACAGAACGAAAGAGTTTAAGCAATGCTGTGTTGTTTCCTTTTTCGACTGGGTCTCTCGATACCGTAGTCAGACGAGGACACAGCGTAACTTTTCATTATTGATATTCAGGAAACGAACGTGGTTCGATCGTGGACAAGTTGCTCCGTCGGTCGCGAGACGGAGCTTAAGTTATGGAAATCGAGTGAAACCGTGGGGGAGAAAAATTCGGATGGGAGCGCGCGTGCTACAGGCTGATCTAAAATTTCGTTACACATTCAATAAAATCTTGAGAAACACACGTGTACAAAGCAGTGATTGAAAATTAACACATTACCTACCGAAAGCCTATTAATAGGATTTTCAATAATTGTGCTGCACCAAAAAAAAGTACAGAAATTTTCTTTTACATTACAATCTTAAATGAAACTATTATATGAGGTTAATGAGGGTGACTTGTTGTGTTGTGTTGAAGTGTTTAGCCATGTACCATAGATATTTCAAAATTATACAATAATAACCGGTCGGTAATGTGTTAAAATTGATTTACGAACCACGGTTTTGTTTACAGCTGGACGGTTTAATTGATATTTCGGAGCAGCCTGTACGTTTCCACGGCCGGAAGAAAGAGCAAAACGGAGAGCTCGTCGAATAAACACGTAGAGGTGGCTTGCGGCAGCGAATCCGCGAGAATCTTGAGAAATAGAAAGGTGTCGATAGCACTGTCGACGAGTCACGCGAATATCGAATCGCGTGCTATCTTTTGACGGGGCGCGATAGCATAGCCATTTTCTGGCGACAGCTTTTAAAAGGATTCCGCGACAGAGAACGCTGACAGAATGTCCCGACGTTTCAGCGTTTACTGATTTCTGATCGAATTGATGGAGGTGGACGCGAGATTCCCCCGAGTCCAGGCAACACTACGAAATTGTTAGCACACAGTGGGTCAGCGGATAGAACGCGCGACTACGACCAGGCGGTCTCGAGTTCGAATCCCCGCGCCCGGGCACCTCTTGAATTAATTCAATGTGCTTTTTAAAAAAAAAACTGTGGTGCCCAAGGTGATTCGGAACCCACCTTAGGTCCCGTCGTTTAATAACAATAGCAGTTGAAAAAGCGACGTAAAATAATCGAAACAAAGGCAACACTACGAACGGAGCAATTGGGACCATTCTACCGGGTCAAACATAGCGAAGACGGGATCTAGGGAATCGCGAACCCGAAATACGTTGTGCCGTTATCCTTTTGTTTCTGACGCGCGTTAGGGATTATTAAATTGTTAATTAGCAAATTACCGAACCGAAACAAACACAAGAACCACACCTGTCTGGTATATGCTTGCGCAGCTGAGACTAATTAATTTACTCTGATTAGAGCTATCTAAGTGGAACGCGGAAATATGCGCTGACACGTCTTTACCGGGCGCGCCGGTTTAAACATAATTTCCCAAAGAGTACCTCGGAGCCCCTGTACACAAGATGGCGAAGAGGCTCGGGCTGCGAATGGTCTTAGACGGACTTACAGTTGCGAGCTCGAAGCATTTAACAAGCGTAAGTAGTTCGGATTAATTTGAATAGCAAAGTGAACGTTTTGTTAGGCACGTATATTTTCTCCAAGACTAATTCGCTGTGGGGCCGAGACGCGATGATCGACCAATCGTAAGATAGCAATCGCTTTCGTCGCTTTACCACCGATAAGCCATAGACAAGATTCTAACTTATTCCAAGCAAACTGGTCTGTAGACGAGCATAGATTGGCATGTCTCAATTTATCGTCTCGGTTCCCTTGAGATGGTCGATAAAAGCTACGATTCGATTCCGACAGAGCTGAATCCTCCGTTGAAGGATACACGCCCGGAGCGTTGAATTTACGACGAAGGGCCCCTGAGCGTATGTTAACGGGAACGGGGCCAATGCGATTCCGCTGAAGTTCGCCGTCACGATCATGAAAAATCGTGGAAAGTTCGTGATCAGAACTATCGCGCAGCTGGTTACCGAGTACTAGACGCAACTTATTGTTAGACATATTATTTGCGCAGCTCCGACGAAATCGAGAACGATGAAGCCACGCCTACCAAGCACTCTGCCCAGTGGTGGCTCGAGTCAAGCGGAGGCCCCAAGCGGTAAAACTTTTGGGGCTCTTGAACTCAAGTGGGAAATAGAAGTTGCAAGAAAACTCTCCTAAACTTATTAACAAAAAAGAAAAGTAATGAGAAAATTTCATACCGTTACACATTAACCCTTCACTGCATGATTTTTTTAATTGGGATGAGAAAATTGAAAGAAGGTCTGTTGTGTTTTATTTAAGATAGACAATATTAAAAAAATTAAACATTTTCAGAAAATTAAACATAATTTCGAATAGTAAGTAAACACATTTTTAGTTTACTCTGTATACCAGATTTGTTAACTGTATCAGATACGATAGACTATGCAGCGTTAAATAAATTAATTTAACCCTCATACGCTCCTCAAAAATAGCTGCATAAAAGAGCCTAGGATAACAATTCACTCATTTTTATTTTACACATTAAGTCCACACATTATGTTTCAATCATAGCGTCATATTTTAAAGAAATACATCTCACGACGTAGAGATAAAAGGGTGAATAATTTTACAGTATGTATAAATAATGAATGGGTAAATTTTCACCCTGAGGAACGTATGAGGGTTAAAAATTTATAAGTTTTTTGAAGTGAAACTTCTTTTCTGAGGGTAACAATCGTCTGATCCAACGGAAGTCGATGTTACGGAAGTCGAAAGTCAGTGCGAAAATTTAAACTGAGAATGAACGGAGAAAAATAATTTCTTACCCCGACGGGATTCGAACCCCGGTCCACCGATTGGGAACAACCAACGATCTTTAGAATGATAGCGAACATTTTGTTATATATCGCAACGTATATTTTAAAATTCGGGCACCACGCGACTGCTTAGTCCGCTCACCATTAGATCAGCCACTGACCGAGTACTCTTTCCAGGGAACCTGATGGTGATCTTCGTGGTGAGCTTCTCCAGCCGATTGCGCAGCATCACCAACTTCTTCCTGGCGAACCTAGCGGTCGCTGACTTCTGTGTGGGCGTGTTCTGCGTCTACCAGACACTGACCAACTATCTGACGAACAGTTGGCAGTTAGGCGACCTACTCTGCAAGGTGTACATGTTCGTACACGCACTGTCCTACACTGCCAGCGTCCTAATTCTGGTGTTGGTCTGTGTCGAACGATATCTGGCCATCGTCTACCCAATCAAATGCAGGTCTGTACTGACCAGACGACGTCTCAGGCTGGTAGTGGCCGTGGTCTGGCTGATGGCAGCGGTGTACGCCTCGCCAAGGTTCTTTTTCGTCGAGACAGTGAGCAACAGGCTGAACACCGGCGACGTGGACATCATCTGCATCGCCAACATCAAAAAACACAACAAGAACGTTCTGGACGCGATGAACCTGATCTTCCTGTACCTGATACCACTTGGTCTGATGACCTGCCTCTATTCGAGGATCGCTGTGGGACTATGGAGAAGTGCGGCTACATTGTCCGCCCCTGGCATGGATAGGAACAGACATGGCGGGGGCCAACACATGCACAGCTACGGCAGGAACGTGCTGAGGGACAGACGGGGCGTGATCAGGTGGGCGTCACCTAACGTTAAGCTTACGGAGCATTAAAAGTCACCGAGCCCATGACCTGCCAGTGACCTTTAATGTAGAAATCTCGGATGAACTTTCGAAAGCGACAACCAATTTTTCTGAAATTTTGTACATAGCTTCTTTTTATCTAGTACATAAGATTCCCAAATGCATTTTGGGCGACGCGGCCCCCTCGCCGGATATTTTGGGTCATAACACCCAAAATAATAGGTTTACGTTAAAATGTATAAACCTTTTTTTAAAGCTTTTTATGAGCTTCATTTTTTGTTGGAAACTGTTTTCTCCAAAATCAATATTTTCGAAAATATTTAGTAAGAACTGTGAAAACTTTGAAGGGGGCTGTGGGGCAAACGAGGCTTTGTCGCCATAAATTCTTTTAGGGACTCTCTTCTCTAGTTATGGATAAGCTTTGGCAAAGATTTCTGCAAAATCGGTGGGTTGTCGCTTTCGGAATCGTACTCGAAATCTCAATTAAATCAAGGGAAACGTAACAAATAGGCTTATTTGGTAAATGAAGACTTTAAGGGGGTAGACTCGTTTCTAGGATTGCAAGAATGCTGGATGCGCCTGAACAGCTGTCGTAGCTTTATGCCTCCGAATACTGCAAATTGCGTCTCCAAAATAGGACTTTTGAGGAGCATCGAGGCCTAAGTTGATCTTTTATATAGCTCTTTTGTATACTAAAAGACCCCGCACTCTTGCAATCCTGGAAACGAGAGTCTACCCGCTAAGAAGTGCTAGAAGAGGTTAGTGACGTTCGTTCTTCCAGGATGCTGATCGCGGTGGTGATGATGTTCGCCGTGTGCAACCTGCCGCAACAGGTGCGCATCGTCTGGCGACACTGGGACTCCGACTACGACAGGACGTCCGATTTCAGCACGCTGCTCACCCTGTCCACATTTCTGATCTCCTACATGAACTCCTGTCTGAATCCACTGTTGTATGCGTTTCTGTCGCGCAACTTCCGCCGGGGGATCCAGGAGCTGTTGCTCTGCAAAGGATCCAGAGGTCGCGGAGTCAGCCTAGCCATGGTCTTCACCAGGAACACTCAGACGAGGCAGGAGAATGGAATAACCACTACTCAGCCCCAGAGTTCCGTGATACGGCTTAGCTCCATCCGTGATAGTCCTCGAGGCTCCAGGGCTAGCACCAGACAAGTCATCTGCGAGAAGATTTCCTGACCCGAGGCCACTGAGGGCGGCAAGACCGATTGCGCTGAAACGGAGATGACCTAAGGTTGCACCTCGGTTTAGAACGCTAAAACTGAGGTAAATTTTGCAATTTTTTTTCTTTGAAATTTTCGGATGCATCTCTTTGGATATTTTGTCTCGTGTTCAAAGAATATGCATCGATTGTGTACGCTAGAAATGGATATACATTCGAATGTAGCGTGGAGGATAGTTATCTATAGTTCAAGGAAATTTTTGAAACTGATAAACGTGACTCCCCTCTTCAGTTTTTAGCTTGGGGGTTCGGTGTCAGTCGTATGTTCATCTTGTTGGAACACGAAGCCCAGAATGGTGGTTTCCGATACCGGAGACGCAAGGGAAATCTACAAATTGCTCAAGATCTATTTTGATGGGACTACTGGAAGAGGAAAAGTGCTGTGAGACTGTGTGCTAAAAGAAGAAATCGGTAAAACGTTTTGAATCGATTGCACGATTAATAACGGAGTCGGCAACGGTTCGAATCGGTTTCGCGATCGGTAATTCGGTCGACGACGTTCTTAATCAGTTGCATGATTAATAAATACGATCGATAACGCATTTAATCGTGGATTCTCGTACCGATCGAGTGAAATATCGTTGGGAACTACATAAATTTCGGTAAATTCCCCTGGACTTCGTCGAAGACAAAGTGTGCGTCGTCGGAACACGAATTCCAGCGGATTTCGTTGGCGACAGACTGCACGTTGGACCGCGACTCGGCGCTCAGAATTGCGAACGGTGAATCTTTTTACGGTATTCGTGATTCCGCACGGATATTCAGGGCAATTCTAAGCCGTCGACTCCCCGGTGACAGGGAACTCGCATTAATTTCGCCCCGGTGTAGACATTTGGCACCGGTACAAGTGATTTCGTCGCGAAACTACCCGTCTCTTAGACAATACTTTTCGTGGGGGGAGGGGCACGTGGGGCTTTCCGCCGGTGGCAAAGAAAGACTGCGGAGTAATATGCTCCTATTGGAACCCGCAACGACCCGAACGTGTTCTGCGGTTATTCGATACATCGATGCCAGCCGGCCCGAGGCACTTATTGCATCGACTTCGAACAGGGATGGGCAGAAACTTTACACCCGCAACGGACAATGAATGGGAACAACGAGCGTCGGGGCCGAAACCATCGTTTCCCCAATAGCCACGGCTGCAAGACATCTTCACGAACACGTAAGTAGCCTTTAATAATCCAATCTATATAAATAAAAATCAAATGCTGTTCGTTGGTAAGCCCATCACTTGAGAACGACTGGACAGATTTGGCTAATTTCTTTTTTAAATGTTCTTGATAGTTCAAATAAGGTTTTAGGGAAAGAAAACTAAAAAACTAAAAGTGCTTTTTGTATCATATTTTAATACAACAAAAAAAACGAACGTCGCAGCTTTTAACCCTCATACGTTCCTCAGGGTGAAAATCCACCCAATTATTATTTTTACAAGGTATAAAAGGATTGGTCCCTCTTTATCTATGTTGCGAGACGTATTGCTCTCAGATGTGACGTGATAAATGAAGCAAAGTTTATTAGTTTAAAGTGTGAAGCAAAAATGGGTGAGAAAATATCACAGAATCTTTTATGCAACTATTTCTGAGAAACGTATGAGGGTTAATCAATATTTCAATAGGAATTTACATTATCGACGCCTGTTTGTAACAAATATAATCCTCTTACACGCTGCAGCTTGAACGCGGTATTCAGACGTTTTCTTCAACAAATGGATTTGGTATTATAATTCCAAGTTCGGTACACGTTCACAAATTTTTCGAAGCAATAATAATTGTTTTCTAGAAAGTTACGTACACCAGACTTGCCCGTTAACGTTTCAGATATCACCCGAACTTTGTGTACAATTCCCAATGTTAAAAAATCGAGTTATTTAATCGAGAAAAGTTTGGATGATATAGTGGGCAGGAAATTTCAAATATTAACGAAGTACGTCGTCGAAATCTATTTAGGGTAATTGATTCACAGTGTAACGTCGGTCGCAAACATGATTATAGTTCAACGTTCACGTTGTTCGGGAAAAACATCGTGAACTGGAGTTGCTTGAAAGATTAAGCAAAGGAGAAATTGGAAAGGTGTTTGGGAGAACGACAGCAGCAGTTTGAAGTTCTCTTCAAGGGATTTTAAAGATTCAGACGGCCGCAGGCTCTCTCCAATTACCCGGCAAGCCTCTGAATCATTGATACCGCAGAAGCCCGCCGGTCACGGCATAAATGCAAAGCAAAATTTCGGCGATTCCGTGAAATCCCCGAGGGGAATGGGACGCGTGTAACATCAAACCCGATAGCACACGCCTCGTTGGCGATCGTAACGTTTCATGCACGCCTGGATCAAACATTAATCCCGGTTGTCGAACACCGTCATCCGCGAAAATCGCGGTGTTCCTCGGCTAATGAACACAGCTACACTCTTTCCCGAGTATGGATCCCGCTCTTTCGGACGGCCGAGGATCGACGGCCCGTTCGATCCACTCGATTCGAGTGACCCTTCAACCGCCGCGCCGCAAAGGAGCCAACTCGAACGATGCACATGTTGAATCTGCTTGTGTGAAATTTCGAGGCGTACCAGCGACCGATTCAAGAAATAATTCCGTGAAAACGGTCAGAACCAACAAACTGAAATTTTCTACAGACATTTACACGTATCAAAACTAACAGCATACATTTTTACAAAGCATTTCAGTAAAAATTGTGGGAGTTATTATCAACCCCGAAACAAATAGAAATGATTTTACTAAAATTATTGACCAGGCGACGCAAATTTGAAGAACTCCTCTCGTCCCAGTAATTTTAATGATATGACCACAATAGTTAGTGGATTAATAGCAGAAAGTGTACTTTACATCTGAGGAAAATTTTATGAGAATCCGTCCAGTGATATAACAATCCTGCCCGAGAGAATAGCTGTCCTAATATCATTTGCAGACTCGTTACACGTTAATTTCAATTACGTCGCCGGTGTAATCACGATACTTTCTGGAAGAATGTCCGATGATATTCGAGCCGGGGACGATAACACTGCTGAACGGAATTATCTCGCAACGCTCAGGTACCGGTAATTCCCATATTTTTCGGATAGGATTTCTCCTGGAGGTCCGGAAGGAATCTCAAATTATTGCTCGCAACGCGCGCTTTCATTTCAGCTGGCAGCCGGTGAAAATGATCGCAGCAAAAAAGCAGTAAGCCCCTGTAATAACGGTCCATCCGGCTGCAAATATATCGTTGTCAAAGAGTCATTAATTGAACTGGATGGAAATTATCCGGATGAAAACCGGATTTAAATGATTCGAAATATTTAAGACGAGATGAACACTGCGCTTTTGGAGCCAAGTTCATTAGCCATTGTTCGTTAGCAATGCACAGCCCGATTGTTTGACGCGTGAAAGAGGAATAGGCTTGATTTTCTACGGAATGAAATACGTTTTCAATTGTCCTTGGAGTATAAATGAAAACTCCATTGGAATTCTAGTGGCTGTTACGAGAACTGCGCCTAATATGTCTGCCCTTATGAATGGCAACACTCATTCAGCACTGGCTCGAAGCAGCGCCTGAAGGTGGCAACCACGGAGCAGCACGCGCTGCAGTAGTTGCGGCTCAAAGGCGGCGTCTACAGGCTGCAACCAGTGTTCCGATTGAGCCATCCTTTTTTCGCTCATCCGCGGAAATTTCAACCTCAGTCACGACACCTTTTCGATCATATCGGGTTGCTTGAGCACCCCGCAGTCTTTTAAAATATTATTAGTGTATACATATGAAAAGGCAAGGGGTTAAGTTACCCTTAAAACGTTAGCAATTAAGTGTCAAGACGGAATAATACTGGTGCCATCAATAATACCGGTACACTCCCGCCAATATAACTGCCTCAGGGCGTCAGGACCCTCGCCGCTCTGCTGCGTCATTGTAGATACGCTACTGTTTGAGCATTTGATTTGAATTTGAATTTGAATTTTGAATTTTGAATTGAAGTTATGTATATTTTTAAGATGGCCGACCCGCGTAAATCCTGTATTTTCTCAGCTATTACAAACCATTTATTACTGATAATTTGCTTCTCATTGCTGGGCGTGTTTTTCTATACTTTCTCGATTCTCGAGAGTACAACCGATGCTATAAAATTGATAATTTCGGAATTATTTAATCGATCATTGCAACACGTCGTCGCGTATGTATGATCTCGATTAATGTTAAAATATTTGTAATCTTCGTATTACTAGAGCATCACATTCTTTTCAAATGTTTCTTCTGCATATTTATTTCGATTTTGATTCTCTAGGACTTTGTATGGCTGCAAGTGGATTTTGTTTTGAGGGTTTACAATTTTTGTAAATCCGGTACGGTGTGCGGAGTTCTGTGGTTCCATCTGTTCTTTATTTTTGTCTGTTTTCGTCGATGCATTTGTAGGTCCCTCTTTCCCAATCGAATCATGTGAACGTTATCGTTTGTCTTCTTGTTTCCTCGGACCACTATCGTACGGGGTCCCGGGGTCACAGCCGGTTAACCGGTTCATGCTAGTTAGTTCGCTGGATTTGTTAGAGTTGTCTGTATCATTGTCTCGGGCTGGCGCGACGTGACGAGTCAGCTCTCGCATCCCGGTCAAAATGGAAAAATTTTTATCGACCGATACACGCTACGGAACGGGATTAACGGAATAACGCGGCCGGGGTAGTGTAATCGAGGGAAACGCTCGATCCGACCGCCAATCGGCGACTGTACAATTATCGAAGTCAGCGTTGCTTCTCGAGCACTTCTCGGAAACGCAAACAGCGTGCCTTCCGCCATCGTTCTCGATCGCCTAAAACATTGGAAAATAGAGACTTCCCTGAAAACAGTTTCTACGCTGACTATTCGACTATGTAGAAAATTGTAGGATGCCCCAAGAGTCTCTCAAACAATTTCACATATTTTTAATGGAATGCTAAATCTTTTAAAATGTCTTCGAATCCACCTAGAACATTTTTAAATTCCTCCAGAGCCGTGTTTAGAAAATTATTAACATTTTTAACAGAATGCTAAACAATTCAGAAGGTCTGCTAGTCCATCTAGAAAATTGTTTTGACACTACCAGTCTTTGAAAAAATAGTTGGAAAATTGAGGGAGGACGGTTGAAGATTTGAGGAAGTGTTTTCGGAGTTTAAAGCAGAAAATAGTTGATAACCCTATCAACGTGTGTCAACAAAATCGTGTCACAGACACGCGTCGTGCAATACTTTCGATTGAAGTATCGCAGCACGTGGTTCAATGTATGTCCACCTTTAACCTGTTAATCTGTTTAAACGAGACGGCTCTTCATTGATGTTTCAATTCACCTTGAATGGTGTCGTTCCACCAATTTGTTGCGTCAGAATTACACGCGGATTTGCGCGTAGCATTCGTGAATTTGCGAAATAGCGATGAACGATCTATTGACAAGCAATTGATCACGTTTCCAGTTTATTTGTACACGGTGTGGTAAACACGGGGGTAGCAGTTTGGTAGCGGGAGATCCCGAAAGCTAGAAAACTTTTCCCCAACAAAACAGATTTTCCACGACTCGAACATTGCGAAACGGTGCACAATTGGCTGGATCAACATTTGCGAATTATTTCAGCAGAAATAGTTTATCATCGGCGGAAAAAACAACAGCGTTGCCGTCTCGATAAGGTTGTTTTCCACGCGAACGCGATAAGACGGTCCGCTGGGGGTACATCACGCGAAGATCCGAGACCATGTTCAAGTAGGCGAGGGATCCTAATCGGTCTCGATCTGACGACACGTTTTAAAACGCGTTCAAAGTTCACCGAAGTAAATGGGAGACGTTATCAGGCCTGGTGAAAGAGAAACGGGAGCTAAAGAGGGAAGAGACGTAGCCTGATAACGACGTGACGATTATTGTTGTTGCTACATCGGACCCCCAGCAGAAAGTTGCGTCACCCCGATGACCTCCCAGTGGAAAATACAATAATTTCTTGGATCTCGCGATCGGTTTCTCGCAATATTTCATCATTCGCTCCAACATTCAAAGGAAACCGTTTTTTAAAATTCGACCCCCCGCAGAAGTATTTTAATTTATTTCTCTACTAATAATAATGCGCTGCTAATTCATTGAATTATTTTTGTGTAAATATATATATATATATATATATATATATTAATTAAATTATGCTTGTAGGTGTCCTCCAATTTTCGTCTTCAAAGGGGTTAATTAATTAATTGGAATGTTTGGTTTCCATGATTTTAATTAATTGGGAAATTCATCTCAGAGACCATGTTTACGATCGATATCGATCAGCCCTTGATCTAAACGTTTCACCTGGACACCGACAGGTGTCGGTTCTAATCTCTTAGCGGACCCAATTGAAACAATTTTGAATTCTGTTAGTAAATGTCCGTAAATGGACTTTAACTTTGCTGATTTTCTCGGATCAATCAAAATTATCAAGAATTAATTGGCAGTCAAGGCTTCGATAAAAACGTTTTAAAATTTTTGTGAAACGATCCAGCAACAATGGGAAGTTGCAAAAATGATTTACCAATCAAATCGTTGATAGAAGCGTACCTAAAGTTGGTTCAGGCTAGATCGTTGTGGTCGTAACGATTTTCTAAAATTCACAAGGCTGGTTCCCATCGAGCCGTTGTCTCGGGCCCGATTTGCAAGGTGGTGGGGACACAGCTATAAGAAGATTAATCGCCAACCGGGAGAAAACAGTCTTGGATCGACGATCGACTCCAGACTTCACGATCGTTCCGAGGAATCGTCGCGTGCAACCGCAAGTTTACGTTCTCGCACGAGGTATGTCGTGTCACGATCTACGGATCAATTGCAACGATCACTCGATCCCACACGGTTTCCAGTTTACGTAACCGATTATTAAATTACATTCTCGTCAAACCGCTTCATTCATTTTATTAATTCTCGATCTACGGAGCTCGTTAAACATTATTTCCCAGCTCAGCGTAGGCCATTAAAAACTACTATTTTTAACAAGTAATTTAAATGTTCAGAAATCAATTAAATTAATTACAATTGAATCAAAAGAATACCAAACAATTTTATGCAAATGTTAGCTTCCTTTTCCGGTGGTAAATAATGTAAACATTTTCGATTTGAAACAACAATCTATTTTAGCATGTCCGCAAATCAATTACGCTATAACTAAAAAGGGAACACACAATTTTATGCAAATGATAGACTGATATTTTCTGCTATTGATTTACGTTGAAACGACCGGGTCGGAAAAGACCCAGCCACAGAGAAGAGGCGGTTGATAAGCGTCCGATGGTGGAATTTTCAGAGTTCAAAGTTTCGATAGACGATCATAAATTAAGAAAACCAGTCGGAGACTGCGGTCGTGAACAGAATCAGCAATTTTCGCGTGTAGCATTATGGGAATGTGTTTAAGTGGCACCACGTGCGGATCGTAGATATTTATCAGCGACTTTATATGTGCAATGGATCGAACGGCAGACAATAGCATATATTGAGGGGGATTTGCCTTGTTTACCGGGTGGCTGGAAATCGGCGTAAACATACTGAACGAGTCTCGGGTTTGTTCAAGGATAACATGTCGGCCAGAATCAGGAGCGTTCTCATCAGCGATCCCGTGGACGCTTGCTGCGGCGAGTTGCTGGCTAGCCACGGAGTCCCGGTCACCGCCAAAAACAAGCTGACCAAAGAACAACTAATCAAAGAGCTTCAGGTAACTCGACCTCTTCGTGTCTCTTCATAAGAATCCTCGAAACCGCAAAATTCTCAGACCAACAACATCTGTCGACCGCATTTTAACAAACTTAACACAAACAATTTCTCTGTCTAACAATAATAATAATAATTAGACAGCGGATTTTATGCGTTTATGACAAAAATGAATAGACGTAATTTAAAACGATGAAAATATTAGAAGAATTTCGTATTAAGTATATAATTTCGTTATCCATTTCACTCCGGTTCGTTGTAATTCAGATAGACCATTTTTATTGTGCTCGATAATAGTTGAAAATTTCATTGGCTAGATCAAGAACGTTATTCCGTTCGTTCCAAAATTGCGAAGTGCTGAAAGAGCCGTGGAAATTCTGCTCCTTTTAATTCGATATAATTTCAAGTACCTATATTGTTTCCTGAAAATTCTTAACGTTCCAACTAAACCACTTTAGGGACTCGATACCCGGTTGCCGCTTGTAGAACGTTAACAATTCACCGATATCCGGTGTCTGGATCGCAGACAGACTTTCCAACTGGCCTACAGCCGCCGTTCTCTCACCCCTTTCCCCATGGCTGTATCAGCTAATTGGTTACATTCGAGCGATCGAGCCGGTTCGAGCCAGTTCGCTCGGCAAACGCGAATACCGGTTAACAGAGTGTACGGGTCGTTGTACTTATCAATCAGTTTGAACGCTTCCCCGTCCTCCTTGCCCCCTCCTCACCCCTCCTCACCCCCTCCAACTATGTGGCATAGGTCCACGATGTATCTCGCCACTGATAAGCACGTGCTATCGACTACCACATTGTTGGAAAATCTCTTTCTACAAAGTTAACGAACCAGTAACGCATCTTCCTAAACAATTTTCTGGCTCGAAAAACCGTCGATGCTGCATTCGATCGTATCTTTTCATTTTACACACTCGGCAACCGTGCAATCGGTTTTCGTTTTTCAAAATCAATTCGTCAGAATATGTGCGCAACAAAAGATCTATAAACCAAAAGCGACGTAATCCATTTTTCGCTGTCCGTTGCAGAATCACGACGCTCTGATCGTTCGATCGGAAACCAAAGTGACCAGCGATGTATTCGAGAGTTGTCCGAATCTCCGAGTGGTCGGCCGAGCTGGTACAGGAGTGGACAACATCGACCTGAAAGCTGCCACGATAAACGGAGTCGTTGTTCTCAAGTAAATCTTCCTTGTACTTTACACCATTGATTTTTATAAAATTCAAGGGGGCAAGTGAGGGTTGTTGCAGTGGCGCATCCAGGGGGGAACCAGGGGGCCAAGTCCCCCAAGAAAAAGGAAACAAAAAACTGGAAAATTAGCAAAACTTCCTCTCCGATTTCGATGATTTTTGAATATGTTATATGTAAAACTAAACATTTTGAAAAACTTTTCCCTATATATATATATATAAGTAAATATGTGTGGCTACTGTTGACAGATATTTTTTCTAAAAAAAAGGTCATTTTATTCAACTTGTCCCCCTCCCCCCAAGATTAAATCCTGGGTGCGCCACTGGATTGTTTCCAGGAAAACTGCAAAATTCCTAACCGTGCAATTATGTTTCAGCACCCCTGGTGGGAACAGCATCAGCGCCTGCGAGCTAACATGCGCGATGATCTCCGCATTGGCGCGGAACGTAGTCCAAGCAGCCGGGGCCCTGAAGGAGGGACGATGGGACAGGAAACTGTACTCTGGGTTCGAGCTGTCCGAGAAGACTCTAGCGGTCCTGGGAATGGGCAGAATCGGTCGCGAAGTAGCCCGGAGGATGCAAGCCTTTGGAATGAAGGTGATCGCGTTCGATCCGTTGCTCACAGCTGAGGATGCGAAACAGTTAGACATCGAGAAGCTCAGCTTGGACGAGATATGGCCCCAGGCGGACTACATCACCGTGCACACGCCCCTGATTCCTCAAACAAGAAGTAGGTTTTAACAATTGTGTTATTTTAACAATTGTATTATCGCAAACTAACGTGTCCTCCTCGTAGATCTGATCAACGCGACCACGCTGGCAAAATGCAAGAAAGGCGTGCGTGTCGTGAACGTGGCTCGTGGGGGCATTGTGGATGAGAAGGCGCTCCTCGAGTCCATCGAGTCTGGCCACTGTGGTGGCGCCGCTTTGGACGTTTTCGTCGAGGAACCACCCAAGGACCCCGTCACCTTGAAGCTGATCGCGCATCCGAAGGTCATCGCTACTCCTCATCTTGGTAAGGCTACCTTGATATTGCGCAATGTTCCAACTAGATCTGGACCAGTGGTCGGCCAACTCTATAGTCAAAAGAGCCAAATATCAACAGTTCAACGATTTAGATTTCTTCTGAGAGCCTTTCTTTACTTTACAAGGACGCGGTTTTTAAAAGTCTGTTAAAACTATATACTATTAAAATAAAATAACCACTGGTCTAGGCTTGTTTGTAGACCTGAACAAGTCTACAAATTAGTAACACAAAACTACTCCATCCTGTAGGAGCAAGCACAGCCGAGGCCCAGAAACGAGTGGCCGTAGAGATAGCCCAACAATTTTTAGTATTGGCCGGTAAGTCGACCGAGTACGCAGTCACCGGTATAGTGAATGCTCCCATGCTGTCTGGCGCGATGACGGAAGAGAACGCACCGTGGATTGAACTATCGAAGAAGCTGGGTCAGCTGGCTGCCCGGCTCTCCAAGGACAAGGGCAACTTCGATTTTAAAAGCGAAACGCTCGGCGACGGAATGAAGGAGAAGGCGTTCATTCACACCGCTATTTTAGTCGGTGTTCTATTCGTACGAACCAAGAATGGCTTGAACTTGATTAACGCACCTATACTGGCTCGGGAGATAGGCGTTAACGTCCAACCGAGCCATCGGGACGCTGAGACGCAAGCCATCAACATCGAAGTCGAGGGGCATACACTTAAAGGTACTACAAAACCCTGCTAGCTACCCTAAGTTTAGCTCAATGTGGTTAATACTTGGACACATTGATCATTGTTCACCTAACGCCACTTGGCAATCATGAAGTAGAGCCTAACAGGCTTTATCGGGTTAACTCTGACGTTCTAAATGACTCAAATAGTTTGCAACCCAGTTGAGTACTCGGAACTCTAACCAAAATTGCTGATTCTTGAAACAACTGCTCCTTATTTACGTAGTCCCTCTTAGTACTCGTTAAGCAGACTCTTGTTGAAGCTGAAGCCCCAGCTGAAGGGTCCAAGTGTTCACTGTTCCAATTCTAACGAAATTATTTAGGAACCGTCCGCAACAACGAGCTGCTCTTGCTGTCCCTGGACGATGCAGTGTTTCCCAATGGAATTGCTCTTGGGAATCACATCGCCCTGTACCGAGCAAATGGCGTCCAAGACCTGGCACAGATCGTGAACGCATTCTCGACGAAGGGTATCAACATCCATAACTTGAACGCCGGCGGCAACTGGATCATCGTTCAGACCGACGAAGAGGTTTCTTTGAAAGTTGAAGGCATCCAGAGTTTCTAAGCTATGGGCCGGGTACTTAAACGCTAACATCCCGAAGCACGTCCATTAATTATTTCTTGCGACGGAAGAAACTTGGGGCGAACGACGAAGCAATTAGTATAATGTTCTCGCTACCGGTGTGTCGTTTGCTGAGCGAAGTAACCGAGGTATACTTAGGGTTCCTAGATCATTCTTTTCCGAGCTTGCCTTTCTTTTTGTTCACGTTCTAAAAAAAAAACAAACAAACAAACAAAGATACAGTATTTAAAAACTCGAAGTATTGTCGAGTAAAAACGATTGATGCCGAAAATGACGACGACGTATTAGATCCGACAGGCACGTCGTTGATCATTCGACTATGAATAGTTTAGGGCAATTGTCCTGTGTGTATTCGTTGGAAACGCTCTCGAAATAAAATCTCGATGTATGTATATAAATATTTATACTTTTGTATCGCTAGCGGTAATAAAATAATGAATTACATTGTTAAACCGACGGTGTTCCGCGGCTCGGAGCCCCCGACTTAATGTTATTACTTTTTCTTTTTGTATTATATACGATAAATATTATACGATATGTAGGAGAAGAGAAAAGCTACTGAAATAAATATCACATGTTCTTTATACAAAAGTACAAGAGAAGTATATTTCGTACAAAATACTTTTCTGTCTTATGGTAGAGTGAAAAATCCACTGTGTGCAAAACATCGAGCAACGTTATTATTCCTCGGTAAACTCTAACATACGTAACGTATATCGGAAAACATAAACGTTATTTGTTACTTTATACAATATAAAATCTATCAAAATCAAACACTGAATCTAATGCTACGCGGAGACACGTGTTAGGCTTCTCTAGATCCGATCGTAGCTGCTGCTGTAGCAACAGCTGAAGGTGTACTCGATGCCATCCTGAGGAAAATGCAACAAAGTTGATTTATATTGTCGAGGCAGAGTTTTATCGCTAGACAGCGGTTTTTATGCATTTTTGACAGAAACGAATAGATGCAATATGCGACGGTGAAAACATTAAAAGAATTTAAAAAGCACTGTTCTTTTTAACCTGATAAACATATTAACCCTCGTCCGTTCCTGTTGGACAGTTTTCCCGAAATAAGTTATACTGGTCTACTAAGACGTAAATGTTAACTCGTCAATTTGAATAGAAAAACATCGATAATGTGAAACGAGGTACGGATATATAAATTTTCATTTTGCATACAAAATTCGCTGTCTACGTTATCGCGAATATATCTTACTCGCACGAGTGACGGTAGGCCCATCCAGAACTTATGATTCGGTACCATCTCCCAACCTCTTGCTCCTGTTAACAGGTTCAAGGCTATCATGCCTCCAGCAAAGTATGTTCCAGTAAATACAAAGAAATAAATCACCAGTAATGAGCCAGTGGAGAGGCCAGGACTTGGGCGCAGCTGATGTTTGCAAGCGAACGGCGACAACAACATCAATCGCTGAAACAAGACCAGAATATAGGGTGGTTTCCATTTCTGTCGTCATGCTTGACGTTAAGCTTACATAGTTTAATTTATTCGCAGTCACATCTGGCACTAACTGAGTGGTGCAGTTATCACAGCAAAACAGTTCTACTTTCGTGGTGTAATTCTTATGAACAAGAATTAAGGAAGATTTAGTTGGCTCAGGAGATATATCCATAGAAGTCTCCTCAACCGTTCCAAGGCTGATGGAATTAATCCCATCTACTAGGCACATCTGGAAGAACAATCTGAATTAGAACAATGCATCCCCCATAAGTACAGCTTGTCAAATCTAGCTGTGCGGCTCAATGTCCCCTGCAAGGGGAAATCTCCCTGCTGCGCAATGGTAGATAGGTGGGGAGATACCTTATTGTTCATATATTTTTGTTTTAGTCTGCGCATACCTAAGTTTTGGTCAACCGCATAGCTAGATTTGACAAGCTGTACGTGGTAGTATACAGAGTTGCATTTGTTTAATGTCACTGTTAAAAATCGGACATTTCATACGCAACAACCTATATAATAGAATATTGTTTATCTTACAGATACTCCTTTTCCTTGGTTACATTCGCTATCCTTGGTAACATTCATCTGAGCGTTCGTGCACGGATGAAATTGAAAGAAGCTGGTGTTAGAAACTGTTGCCTTCAAGGGCCTGCAATGAAATATTCGTGAATAAGTATGAAACGAACGATACAGTTGGGGTTAGGAGGTACGTGACTGCTGACCCTAAGGTAACCAGGTGTGTCAGGTTGTATCCCTGACCGTCGGGGAACATGCATAAACAAGGTGTCTGTGGCATGCATTTCGAGAACGTTTCGCTGCAGAAAAACGTCAGGACAACCAGCGCAAATACCACGGACTTGCTGCCATCCTCTCTGAACATTTTCGGGCTCGACAACTGCGCGTCAGAATGATGGTTTAACTTTTTAAACCGGTTCGATTTCAGTTCAGATTCAGCTCATACTACCAGATCATACCAGATCAATAACGATCGTTGTTTGATTCGAATTGTGTCGCTTTCAATACTATATTTTAATGGATAATGTTAATGTTCTCTTGTTTCGTTTCACGCAGCTCTTCGTCGACCACTGTTCATGATGATATCGGCCGACAACACACGACAACGTGGTGCAGCCCTCTGCAGGACGGATCCAGAACACTCACAATCGTTAATTAACTATTTCATACGTTTTTTTCGGATTTATGAAAGTAGTCTGTCTCTATTATGCGATGTATAATAATTACGAAAGGCGGTGATTGATTTAATCGTCGAATTACTGAAGCTTCAACAGCCAGACTTTTTAGAAAGCATTTATTATATCTTTCCTTGCGTGTTACGTATAATTAGACTACTGCATTAATTGATATAAATTGACTGTTGTTATAGTTAATTATACGTCTCCACGAACGTATGGAAACTGATGTGTTATTTTCATGCATTTATAACATGGAAATTACGTTGTATATCAAGTTCATTAGATAGTCCAAAATGGCGGCAATACAAAAGGATAGTAGGAGGGACAGTAGTAAAATGTATATACCCGACACTATTATAGACATTTCGGTGTCTACATGCACAACAACTAATTGCTTAACAATTGCTGAGTAAATTATTACTTTCGATTCTTGCACAGGCAATTATCAAAGAGAATAAATTGGTCTGGCATGAATGTAGTCCCAGAAGCCCATATATATATTTTAATTTGTCCTGCGCCAATGATTACTATGCAATTACTAATATGTAATTACTTATAACTTCAACCCAACCTTAATTACATGGAGCCGTGACTATCGTTATATTTCCAGTATGTTGTCATAATTATTTTCAAATTGTGATTACTCTATCATGAAGTACAATTTTTCAGCTCAATTTTAGCTTTGTTGATAATGTGAATTAATAGTTTATAACGTATACTAGTTTTCTATGTTACCGACACAAAGAACTGAATCACTGACGAGATAATGTCAGGCTGCAGCTCGCAGGGGCAGGCTAGCTGTCCTTTGAACCAGAGCCTTGTATTAGGAAAATATGATATCGAAAGAGGTGGCAGCGATAGGAAAAATTGGTGGTTTAATAAATAGATACTCAGATATGTTTTTTCATTACTTTATTTGTCATGGTCGATTCATACATAAAATGTTTGTATTGTACATGTACAGACCTTGTCTGTGATTGTGATCATCTTTTAACCTGGATCAGAACCTGTGTTGTTCCGCGGATAAATTTATTTGATTAGTAGTTTCAGCAATTCGTCGCTACGTGCGTTGGCGCTGTACAGAGACTTTTCGGAATAAATAATACTTGACGAAATTGGTATTACATCTTATAGCTGAAGATAATATATATATGTATATGAACATAATTAACGAGAATGTAAATACTTTAGATCCGACAATACGTCAGGAGAACGTAACGGCAATGAGCGAAACGCTCGGAGACGTTAATCGATAAGTTTTACAAGAGTATGGGTGTGGACAATGGAATCGCGCGTGTGTGCGCGTGTTATTCGTACGAGTTTATTAAAGAACCATGGCTTTATCATGTTAGGTCCATAAGCTGACAACACGTGTTTGTTAATATGATACAAAGTTTATAACATCCTATCCTTATTAATAACAAAAAAAGAAAAACTCCGTCGGTCGTCCTGTAGCTACAGCTACGTTCATGTTGTAGGAAGTTACACACGTTTAAAAAACATACTTCTGTGGCTACGTTCACGCGGCTATATTCATTACCAAGAAACGCCGTAGTTTCTCCTCTGTAGGATTCCGCTGTTTACGTTCTGAACGAGACAACAAGGGATCAGCTGTTGTGTCAGAAACCTTTTGAAGTTTCATCTCGCAAGGTACTTTGGTGATCGCATGCAGCACTTCGCTAGATAGTCTGTTCTAATCATTGATGCTGGTTGTCGAAGAACGATGAGCTTTCCGGAGAAACAGGACAATATATCGAAAGACGAGTGGGTCGCCAAGTTGGAGGAGAACTCCCACACGCAGCGTGTCTCCATGAACAATTTGATTATGAATTATTTCGTTACAGGTCAGTCGATCGCTATACCCGTTTAGGGTATAAACAGGAACAGCTGTTTCCAACTGTTATGTTACTATGACTACGGAGAAAACAATCTTTTTTCCGCGGCTCCCCAAACGTTTATATTCTCAACAGATATATAATAATATATAGACACGTTTTAAAAACTGTTAAGCTTAATTAATTTGTAGATGCTATGGTATGAAAATTAATTTTTCCCAGGTTGGAAACTGCTTAGCTAAAATTCTAGAATGCTAGGTGCACTAAGAGATTCATTGTTTCGCAGAGGGTTTTAAAGAGGCAGCCGAGAAATTTCAACAGGAATCCGGCGCCGAGCCTACGGTGGAGCTAAACTCCGTGGACGATAGAATTCGTATAAGAGACGCCATCCAAAATGGTCGTATCCAGGAGGCGATCGACCTTGTGAATCAGTTGCATCCGGAATTGTTGGACAACGACAGATACCTGTACTTCCACCTGCAACAGCTCCATCTGATCGAGTTGATCCACACCGGCAGAATCGAGGAGGCTCTACAGTTTGCTCAAGAACGTCTCAGTGAAGCTGGAGAATCTGACGACAACATCCTCTGCGAACTGGAGCGTACCTTGGCTCTGTTGGCTTTCGACGAACCCCACAAGAGTCCCTTCAGCGATCTACTGCATCCGAGTCACAGGCAAAAGGTGTCGATCAGATAAAGTACAAGCTGTTGGATTAATGTTTATAACGAGTTATTATACGACCACAGATAGCAAGCGAGCTGAACGCAGCCCTGCTCAAGATGGAGCACAGAGAGTCCACCAGTCCACGGCTGAACAATTTACTAAAGATGATACTCTGGTCGCAGAACGAGCTGGACAAGAAGAAAGTGAAGTACCCAAAAATGACTGACCTGGGCAGTGCCACCATCGAGAGTCCACAGTAATTTCTAGGACGGTATCAATATGTATTTATTAGTATGAGGAAAGAATGCGTGATTGTACTATATTAGCGTTTTACATGTGAACGGGATTCGGAGGAGGTACGGAGATTCTATTGTTTCAATGTAATCCCGCTGTAGTAGCAACAATTATTATTCTTTTCGGAAACGAATTGTATAAAGATCGTATTATACACCGGAAGTTGCAGAGAGGAGTTTGCTCCGAGTATCGAGCGTTTGTTCCCGCGAACGTCCAACTACTTTTGTATGATAATTTGACTGCGGATTTTACGTATTCATAACGCAAACCAACTGGTACAATTTGAAGCAAAAAGTTCGAAGTATTGCATAATATTAGTACATTGTATTCAATTTATTAAGATCATTAGATCATCAAATTTGATATCACATAAAGATTCGCAGTCTAATAATCGACGAGACGAAGATCGTCCTCGTGCTGTGTTGCCAATCGAACCATTTCGACGCCCGTGCAATACGCGTGATTATGCTCCCCTCGCATAAGTTAAACACGGTTAGTTTAAGAGTAAAAAAGAGACAACAGGATTCAGTGCTGAAATTACGCGAAGATTATTCCGGCGTTTTAAAGATTTATATTTCGTATCATTTCCATAGTAAAAAATACAGTAACACATCTTTTAGGTTCCTCAAACATTCTTCTCTCGAATTAGTCGTTATTCGTTGACTTTTATAAAGCTAAGCAAATTACAATTAAATAACATTAGTCAGAGAAATGAACAGTCACAGAACGGTTTCTTTTATTACCAATTACCACCCGAACATATACTCCATCGCTTTCGAAACTATACCAGTGGACTTTTGGGGGATGCTTTCGGTCGCTTTCACGGACTGAGGGCTTAGGTGTTGATAATAACCAGCAGCTAAAGGTCTCGCGTTTTGCAGTTTGATCGGTGTGCACGGGGTGTTGTATTCCGGGGATTGATTGACTCTTCCGAAATTCGAGTAGCACTTTATGTTCCCGTTCATTTTCGTGCGATTCTCTTTGTCCGATCCCATGATAACGCCCTCGTCCGTGCAGGGGACCACTCCGATCATTATCGATCCCGAAACAATATTCCCATTGCAAGCGAGAGCCCTCTGCGCTTCCTGCTCCGAGGCAGACTTCAGGTGTATCCAATTGCTCTGCGGATGAGGAGCAGGATGCTTATCTACTATGCGAACCCTGGTTGATATGTGAGCCAGAACAGTGTTCAACTCGCTGGGTGCAAATCCAAACACCGTTACCCACAGCAGAAGACCTTGAGAGTCGTTCGTGTTAGGATTCAGAGAGCCATCGCTGAACATAGAATTGTTCATCGAGTTCATTAGCAGTCTAGATTGGTTGTGCCCTATGCTTTGGTTTATTGAGGACATGTATGGCGACGTTGCCTGAGAGGTTTCCAAGGAATCAAAGAGTCCTCTGGTCGGTGGCCCTCCTGTGTGGCTCTCGGTTACTATTTGGGAGGTATTCGGTGTGTTCGATCCAAATACTGCTTTCTGACGGTTCGAACGGTAGTCTGGAGTGCCATAGTGCGATAGAGGAGACGTGAGACCCGTGTGGCCCATATGAAGCTGCTTCGAAGTATCCTGAGGGTTTGTCAGGTTCACCTTGGACGACTAAGAAATATTTACGCGTTAATTAAAGTTATATGAAGCTTGAGGTAGGATTTGGTCAACATACCGCTGAGGTGTCGCCTAAGAGAAAATTAGGAAGGTATCCAGAGGCTGGTGGGCTTCCAGGTGTTTGTACAGGACTTCCAACCGGCGATCCCAAGGTCATCGGTTCCATCTAAAAAATACATATATATATATATATTTATTATAAAGTAGAGATAGTTAATCGACGTTTAACTGTCACAGGTAAAGTGTTATCGCCACCGTAGAGGTTATAAATTTCGAAACATTAATTCGCAGGTGAGCAAACGAGTAACTGACGCGATAAATGATTTGGTGACCATTACTACTTACCATTTGTTATGTATATATTATTAAAAAAATTCGGTGTAGTCTAGATTCAGCGTAGACGCCAAATTCACAGCCGCGCAGGAACGTTTCACATTTAAATAACGAACGGAAACGGAAGGCGTTTTCCGTCAACAGATGGCGATTTGGTGCTTGACGAAGTTGGCAGAAAGAGGGGAAAGACATCGATTCACCTGCTTGAAGTTGCACTTGCGTCTTCATTTTATAAATTTTATATTTTATACTTATACGAAGCAACAATAGTTGTTGTAGCTGCTTGAAGCTGGACTCGCGTCTTCGTTTTATATTTTATACGATGCGACAGCAGTTGGTGATTTGTTTCCTCTTTCGAAAAATGTTTCATTGTCTTGGCCCCTAATGACTGACATCCCTTCCTACATCGGAGTTGAGCATGTCGGCCAGGGCCCAAGTATTATTATCTTAAAAACTGTCTGTAACAAATAAAGTTCCAAGTACTTCGCAAAAAAGCATTATGTACTTCTTTACTATGTATTTATGTTGTTTATTAGAGGACAAGAAAAGTATATGCATATTCATTGAGACCTGTACAACCAAAAACCAGGTCAAACATTTTTCTCGAACCTAAAGTAATTTCAGGTTTCTGCAACGAGGGAACGAGAAGACGGGGACGTATTATAATAGTGAATTTTAATAACGATGAAAATTATGTACATATTTACAAATTCGCAAAAAACGCTCACGTGACACAAGTTATCGGGATACCTAGATCTACGGGAGAAACAGATTTCCGGTTTCGATTCGAACGTTTTAACGAACGTTGTTGTGCAATTAATTCTGCCCTTTCTGTCTGCCTCTCCTTGGTTTTCCTATCGTTCTCGTAATTCGATTGCAGCACGCCTCTTTCGAGGACGCGTATGTCGAGGAAGAAACGAGGAACGAAACAGCGGCGTAACACGATGTACAAACAAGCAACGAATAGAACTCCAGCAATAAGCAACAATATTGTCAACAATAAACGATCAACAAGCTCTCTTGTGACATTGTCCCGTCGCGGGGAAGACGATATAAACAATTGTAAACGAGCAACGATTTTAAGTCTAAAATCGAGACGGAAGTATTAAGCGAAAAGTATCTGTTTTGACAATGTGCGCTTTCGAGTGTAAATTTCGTTTCGCAAACGTTGTGCGTGGCTGTGTGTGTGTGCGACGCATACGCGGCAATTTCACAAGAAAGATCGATTTAAAAACGAAACGATTTTCCCGCCATTCTCAGAGTGCGGTAAAACGGTTGAGAAAACCGTAGGGCAATGCGCACCGAGACCGGGAAAGCGAAGACAATTTTTTCTCGGAACACCGACACAACCATGCAACACCCTTAAATCATTAATTCCCGCTCGAAAACGTTCTCTCGGCCATTTTCAGTTCGTCAATTCCTGCTCGCGCGGAAGTGAGCAACTGTTTTCCGCGGGAAAATTGCGAATGCGCGATCGCACGTCCTTCGCGTAGAAAAATCAAGACGGAACCAGACTCGTTGTAACAAGGAAAATTATGCAGCCCCTCGTGCTGGTCATCCTTCGAAAATTATAGGGTAACCTTCTACAGGGAAATATATACAGGAGGTCGCAAAGGTCTGAAGACATTTTCAGAATTACGAAAGAGGAAACAAAGATTTTGCTGAGATTTCGATGCTCGATAAGAAACTTTATTAGTTCTATTGTGAACTCTCTTAGTCGAGCAAATTTCTGATTTGTTTGTTGCAATTTTTCTATACAGGGTGGTCGACTTAAATGTATCCCCCTAAATGGGTTGTTTTCTTGTAAATTAGGTGGGCCCACCCTGTATAGTTTTAAACCTGAAAGTTGTTGAATGGCTGTAGACAGTGCAAAATCTTTTTTTTCTTTGTAAATACGTGAGATTCACGATGTTGTGACCCAATGTATCTATTTCTCTGCTATGGATACCGAGCGCCAGTAACGTAGTTTTCTTTAGAACGAAACGACTTAGACGCGGGAGTTTCGTTTTTACAAAGTCTCAGTAGAAAATAATGTTGAAGTAACAAGAACGTTGTGCGATTTCTCTGCTAGAACGACGTATTTCGGACGACTTAACATAGACACGCACGGAGAGACGGATTTATGCTCCTCCTCCATAGCGATTTCGCCTGTTCATGACTCTCATCGTCGATTCTCTCGTTTTCATACTTCTCAAGCTGTCTCTCCCTCTCTCTCTTTCTCTCTCTCGATTAATTCCACAGATATGTTTGAAACGAGACCCCTCTTTCTCCAAACGAGAATACATTTAGAGCCTAGAACATACTTTGGTTTAGTGGCAATGGCGGATCCACGAAAATCGCGTTCCCAATGGGTAAAACGAGGACCATAAAACATCTAAGGGACTTCCCCTACGATTGATCAGCGTAGCATAAGCTCTGCAACCTGCATCCATAAAGATTATAGCTATTCTGACGCGTTCATTATCCAGTTGCTATCCCTCAAATTCTCGTAAAATTAAATTGATTCTAAATGTATTGCATCACGACCTTCGTGGACCTCGAGGAGAAGAATTGTCTGTATAAATTGTTCAACAAACATAATCTGATACCGAGTCACTTCTAGATATGACAGAGTGATTAGCAAGCTTACCAGATAAGTAATTTAATGTTTAAAGAGATTATAAAATGGAAAATGAGGAAAACATTATTTTTGAAGATAGTCAACGATAGCGAACGCGTCAGGTTCTCTTTTGTTCTTCTGCTGCAGAGCTTTTGTCATAGTCTCGTCAGTCCTCGATGGTAAAAATAGTAAAAAAGTGTGTGTCATTGTCTCGTGACGGAAACGAACGATGCGCGAAGAAGACGTCCTGAGGGAACGGTGTAGAACGTTCGCTGGACCCGCCAATGGTTCTCTTCTTTTCTTTGTACGCGGATGATGATGGCCAGCCTTACCATGTGTTTCTTTTTTTTTCTTTTTCTTCGTTTTTTTTTTTGTTTCATTTGTTATCGATATGATATTTAATTACGATTACGCGGCTTAACTGTTAGTATTTAGATACGATGGGAACGAGATCGCCTAATGTACTCGTCTTACACTCGTAGGAAGCGACGTGGAAAAATGTGTGTTATTATCGGCCGAGGACGACCAGCCAAGTGACTGGTGCCACTAACATCATCCAGGTCGGTGTCGTCGATGTCCTGCTCCCTGAAAAAAGCAACGAGTCGTTTTAAAAATGTGAAGAGACACAATCTGAAATTTTCAATATTATTAAGGCCATTTCGAGGTAATCTCAAGGTAACTTCAAGGTAATGACCACTCATATCATGTCAAGAACCTGCGATTAAAATTTTTCGAAACTCTCTAGTGATAAAAAAGTAACGCTATCCGTAGAGACGAAAGACACACTACGCGAGGGATGATTGTACTACCTACAACTATAGAGTTAGTGGAACAGGGACGAAGTTCTATGACGACGATCAATTCCAAGAGTGGGGGAAGAACCTGATCGGTGAATGTGTTGAGTATGACTCGCGAGCTATAAGTTGGAACTGGCTGGTCTACTGGAAAGGCATCTGTGGAACCAGCTCACCGTTGGTTAAGTCGTTGCGAGTGTGGCTCTGCGCCCTGGTCTCGCGGCTCTCCATTACAGGTGCTTTCAGGATCCTCTCGTCCCCCTCCACGCTCTCCTCGTTGCTCTGCAAGTAGACGGTCGCTATTGTCGCCAAGCACTTTAGCTTCATGTCGCCCCGCTTGAAGTGTTTGTTGGCGACACGGAACTCCAAGCCCAATACCGCGGTCTCCAGGCCCTTCTCGTCCACCGCGGTTATGTGCGGCCCCTTCAGGTACTGGGTATCAGCCTGGAACACCGCCGATTCTTTTCACCATAATAATCTCCTACGACGAATTCACCCCCTCATCTCCCCCTCCAACCATTCGTTGAGAACCGAGAGAGAGATAGAGAGAGAGAGAGAGAGAGAGAGAGAGAGGGGAGAACAATTGCCCAGGCGGGAACCGATTCGCGGCCAGGAGTGTTTGACTGCGATGCCGGCTGAAACGTGATTAAAGCACACTTTGTCAAGCGACCCCTTTCAGCTCGGCGACCTTTGTCTGCCGCCTTTTTTTTTCAAGAGAGAGCTTCACTGGATATGTCGTTTACCGTCGCAATTGGCTAAACGGATGGAAATTGTTTCCCTTGAACCAAACGCGATCCCCCATCCCCTCTACCCCTTTTTGTGCGCCGGATCTGCGGTGGATTCTTTCAGAGGATCGGGCGATGATGAAAGACCTGGATGAACGGACGCTACGGTGTTGGTAAGATTTTCTTCTGGTTCCGGATATATTTCCTTGGCTACTCTATCTCATTCTTTTTGGATCAGTTGCTAATCTGTGGATCCTCAGGACTCTCCAAGATTGAGTAACAGCTTCCAGGCCCAGCTTAAGAGTTACTAAGAATCAAAACCACTCCTTCGAGAGTCTAGGAGAATCTTGAAAAATCAAACTGGTAAGTCTCCACGTTTAACAGCTTTCCCCATTGTTGCTTAGTTTGTAGGACTGGGGAAAGAGAGGTGACGGGGTTGGCAAAATCATAATAACGACTTGCTATAGGAAAGGCACCTCTTCACCTCTCCCCCCTCCGGTCTGTCTCATAGGACACAGCTGATTGCCGAAGAGGCAGTTGCACTCTGGACTTTATTGTACGCACTCCCGCCTTACTTGAGCGGTTAAATAGGCCATTGCGTTTCTTTGGCCGTGTATCTTTTCGTTTCTGGATCTTTGCTAAACGAGTTACTTAAAACAGCAGCTTCGCTGGGGCTGTTAATAAGTTCTTGCCGATCTATAGCTTTGCTTCAGCTAAATCTCGCTTAAAAGGTCTCTACGCTTCTCAGGCCTTCTAGTTTCCATCTTACACTGGATTCTAGCTTTTCTATTCATTTATATTATTTCTAAGTGGTGACGGGTTCCTTCGATTTGGGTTATTTAATAAAATGGACAAACGACTATTGCCGTTTGCAATTAAACTTGAAGTGCTCGTGCCCGTTATTCTACCCCTCCTTCCACGAACCTACTATTTCTTTAACACCCATCTAATTGATAATAGAAGTCTCCTTCCGAACGGCAATCTGCATGCAGGGGAGTGAACGTCGAAGGGGCATTTGCGTACATATTGTTGGGTGCTTACCGGGTCTCCGTTGATGAACCAAGTCAACAGGGCAGCGGGTTTCGAGGGTGCGGACGTGCAGTTCATACGAACAACCTGGCCAACTTGGTAGCGTGAATGGCCGCCGGTTATCCGTGGTCCCTCGTCAGGAAGCACTGCAAGAAAATGACATTTTCCCTGTTCTCATCAAATACGTCTCGTCCCCTTCTCGTCGAGCACAGGACCGCTGTTGCCAGCCACTCGAGAGATTGAAACGAAACCTCCCCTATCTATCTTTCGTCCCCTAAACCGAGGACCGCCGTTCCTCGAGACCAGAGAGAAATATTTTTCCGTAATTTTCGCTCACCGACTACCGTCATGTCCGCGTGGTCCGAAACCGTTTGGAACGCCGGAGCCTCCGCCGACACCTCGCAACGATACCTCCCCGTGCTGGTCAAATTGACGTTCATCAGCACCACCGATTTCTCCGTGGAATTGTACGTCTGAAATCCGACGCGACATCAGAAAATAATATTCAATATATTATTTTAAATGTAATACTTTTTATTATAATTTTAACCGTCACACGTTCCTCAGGGTGAAAATTTACCCATTCAATATTTACTGTAAATATACTCATCATTTTATGTCTACGTCGTGAGATGTGTTTATTTAACACTAGAACTACCGAGCACTAAACGCAGTTGGTATACATTGCTTTCTAATAATGACAATATGGCATTTATTTAGATTTCGTACACGGGATATTTAAATATGTACTTCAATAGAGAAGTTTACTAAAAAAATTTCTCAAAAAAATATATTTATACTTTTAATATTTCTAATCGAAAAAAATTCACATTAGTCATTTTGACTTGTCCGGTAGTTCTAGTATTAAACGTGACGTTATAAATAAAACATAATGTATTGATCAACGTATAAAATAATAATGGGCGAATTGTTATCCTAGTCTCTTTTATGCAGCTATTTTTGAGGAGCGTATGAGGGTTAAATATATCGGTATCTAATCAATTACTAAACATTTAGGTACTGTATCTTGTATAATACTAATTTTATAACCGAGTGCAAAGGGTTAAGTATAAAGTATTTATTAATTTCGTAATGGTTTTTGGAATATTATTAAAGGTATACTCACGTTCACGTTCACCCCTGGCACCACAAACGTCTGCACCCTTGGCTTGTCCTGCGGCACGAAACGGTAAAACTCATGGCCGTCTTTGTACCATTTCACCGAGTAGAGTGTCTCGTCGTCTAAGTTGAAGTTGCACTGCATCCGGACCGTTTCATTCAGCACCACGTGCTGCGGAATCTGCAGGGCTGTCATCCGAAGGGCCACCACCCCTGCACACAATTTTCCTTCCTCAGTATTGCTCATCCCGATTCGATTCTACACATATATTCTTTGGTCGACCCTGTCTGACCAAACATTGTCCCATTCTACTGCAGGAACACATTCCCTGATTAATCCATGACTCGTTCCACTTGGAAATGGTCTAATGATAATCCAATATTTTCACTGATCTTGTGTCATAAAGTAGACTGCGGTTCTTTATGCATTTATAGAGAAAATTTCGAGAGCATTAAACAGTTTTCTGTTTAATGCCCTCGAATATTGATATTGTTTCTCCATAAAACCTTTTAACCCCCTATTCACCCTTATGATTGTATAAATGAGCATTAATTAAGACCAAGTATGATGTAAATCAGACCACGAACAATATATTCTTCATACAAACGTTGCAACCCCTTTTCACCCCCTTAGGGTTTGGATTTTTAAAAATGCCGAAATAGGTGGTTGATTAATTATATCAAAGAGCATTAAGACCAAGTATCAAGCAAATCCGAGCACAAATAAAATATTTCTCATACAATCGTTGCAACCCCTTTTCACCCCCTTAGCGGTTGAATTTCGAAATATCCTTTCTTATTGCGTGTATAGATCGGAAAAGAAACCTCTGAGCAAAATTTCAGCTTTCTAGGTCCATGGGTTTAGCCTGAGCATTGATGAGTCAGTCAGTCAGTCAGGACTTTCTTTTTACATGTATAGATTGAGTAGATTGAATTCGAAATTGTTAAAAAATTAAAAAAATCAAAGATATCGATGTACGATTTCCCCTCTATTGAGATCATTAAGGGAAGAAATAACATTCGGTTTGGTTTCTATTTCTTGCAATCGATACAGACAATGTTTATGTTGCATAAAGATCCGCAGTCTAGTGATAAGCATGGAACACGTATATTCAATTCGAAATTATGGTTGCCTCACCAGAGGCTGATTATACGTCGACTTCTTCTACTTGAAACCTTGCGTAACAGCCTCACCGGCTGTGTCTGAGCGCAGACTGACTCATTCTACTCGCCCCTATATTCCTCCACACAACTTCCAGCAGAGTTTCTCGGTACGGTTCATCGCTCTCCCCATACAGAAGCCGCGAACAATGTCATGTCTGACCATACAGTAGCCTCTTCCACTTGCTACGTAAACAGCCGTCTATCGAACTAACTCCGCAAGGTTACTAGCTAACCATCGACGCAGAAGAAGAGACGAGAAACAACCAAATCAATTCTGTGGCTGTCAGGAAGAACACCGCATGTCGCGTACTTTCACACTCGCGATATTACGTTTTTATTAATTATAAATTTTAATTAATAATTCGTTCTCGTATAATAATATTTCTATTCTAATCTAATAATAATAAATCCAAATTAAAAAAAATTATTTAATAATTATAAAATTATAAAATTTTCATCGCTAACGCTTTGAACATAGAACATCGGTTAAATTGCATAAATTTTTAACCCCTTCGAATTCGCTTTCATGACTTTTCTTCTGGTAAATACGTAAATCCTATACAACTCAATTAGTGCGTAAATAAATGAACTGTCACATGCGGCGTTTTCAGAATTCTACGATCTGACCCTTTGCAAAAAAGGATTACCCACCCCGTAATCTCTATTTCATAGTAGAAAGCTGGGGTTTGAACAACTACACGCGGCATTTCTTCGGGAAAGTTTTAGAGTAAACCGCATTCGAAAAAGTACATTCGTTCAAAAGTTGTGAAGTAATTAGTGACCAAATACGACTTTTTCGCCATTTTTTGGGTACGTCTCTGCTTATAACTTATGACTGGTAGCACCTATATTCAATTTGAAGCACTCATTGGATTCAGCTCGCCGAGTTCTTTCAAATGGCCACTGTGCCGATAGGTTGCATGGTTTAATAGTTATAACACAAGAAGTGTGCGTTTCTCTTTTTGGTTCATCGACTTTGTAAACAGCAGTAACTTTTCAACGATATGTTTAAGGAAATGTCTGAGACCACCTTGGCGATTGGAAATTTAATTACGTTAATGATCAACCAGAATTTGTTATTGCACGCGTAGAAAGTCGCGGATAAAACTCGTGTATAATAAAAATAGCGAATGAAACATTTTGTAATGTGCAATACTAGGTTGAAATTATATAATTTCGCAATCCGGAGGAATTCCGTGATCGTATGAGCCCGATCACGTCGACTTACGCTACTTCCGGCTCCCAGGGCCAATAGCGTCTGTCGTGAAAGCCGATGTTACGCTCGGTGACTTATCGAACGATGACGTATCGACAGCTGATCGTGGCCGGATCCTCTTACAGCTTAAGCTTCTTAAAATTACCGGGGGCTTGGTCCTCGAAATACGCAACGTTGCTGCGAGGGTGGAACGCGAGAACGTTTCTCTCATAATACCACCCCCTTCCCCGCACATGACTCAAATAAAAGTTGGATGAGTAGGGCAGGGGTGGTGGGGGGGAGAAGAGGGAGGAGTTACTAGATACGACGGGGGAACAATTAAATTGTATCGTCGTCAGCGGGACGGAATTAGCAAATTTCCGATCGGCGATACGATCGCCGGGAAATCAGCGATTTTCAATTCGATACCGAGCCAATCGGATCTGTCGAATTTCTCTTCAGGGCCGGGCGAGGGAGTGGGGGTAAAGGTACCCCGACGATTCAACGAGGGAAATTACGAAAGCGATATCCAGGCCTTTTCTTCGTCAAGTGGGAGCGGGGGTGCAAAACTGTGCTCAGAGAAATCCCCTTTACATTCTATTGCCCAGTACTCCTTCTCTCCCTCTCTCCCCCTCTCTCGGTTTTGCTCCCCATTAGGTCGCGGTTATTCGCCACGCATCCGCTGCATTAAACGCTACTCGCTAACCACAGTCGCTGTTTTTTTTTCGAGTGGTCTTAATTAACTTCCACCCTCGACTAGCTGCGCCGTTTCATCCGCCGACTGCGAGACCCCGTTTCAATAGGAACCCGATGACGCTCTCTCGATATCCAATCGCTGCCTTGCTACCGGACAACAGTCAATTGACACGCGTCGGTTTTAATGTGCTTCCGCGAACGCAAAATCGGGGGATGAAAAATCGTCCGCGTTTGACCCGCTGCAATTGGGGAAGAAAAAATCGTACGATGATGTACTCGGGCTCATTTTGAAGAGCGAAGCACCTACTTTCATCGCGGATGCTGTACGTTTAATCATAAATTGATAAATGATGTGTTACATGGAAACTGAGAACGGTCTTTTCGACAATCACTGTAAAATGTTACAGTTTGACACGTCTCTGGAGAGTTTAACCCTCATGCGATCCTTAAAAATAGCTGCATAAAAGAGACTAGGATAACAATTCACCCATTTTTATTTTACACGTTAAATCAGCACATTATGTTTCATTTATAGCGCCACATTTTAAAGAAATACATCTCTCAACGTAGACATAAAAGGATGAATAATTTTACAGTACGTGTAAATATTGGATGGGTGAATCATCATCCTAAGGAACGTACGAATTAAACCAAAGTGTATTCAAAGGCCGAATCTTCCTCTTTACGACGGCCGTCGCGAAATGCGATGCACGATTCTTTGTGTTGCTGTTTTATCGCGCTAATAAAACCTGCCAATGGAACCCATTCGGAGTGGATCGTGAATATATGGTAAATTCAGTTGTATGGAGTTTCGAGAAGAGGATAGTACGTCTGGGAAAGCGACGATATTTCGCGGGGGACGTGGCTGTACCGCAGAATCGTCTCTATAAAAATACATCGATCGGTTTTGACAGCGCCGTCTCGGGTCACGGGCCGACATCTTGCTCCGATCGCTTTATCTGGGTCACTCCGGCCGGGATCCGTTGTATTTTTCGGCCGTTCTGCTATTTCTATTTCTTTTTTTTTCCACTCGTGGACTGCGCCGGGCAAAATAACAAAATAAAAAAAAAAGCCGACTCCTTCCACCCTCCATCCCCCCCTCTCCGCCGCAGCGTAACGCGATCCGAGAAAAAACCGAATTTGGCCGCTTGTAAAACGAGCCACGGGAATTGCGAAACCAGAACCCTTCGCAATCAATTACGGATCGAGGAAAAAAGCGCACACGGACGAAAAAGCCCGCGGAGACAGACGGGCTCCGCGATAGCCGATATCGGGGCATCGAAGCGGAAAAAATTTTTCGATCTATTTTTCGAGCCGACCCCCCGAATAGTCTGAACCGATTGTCGATTTGTTTTTGTCGCGGCCGGGAAAAAAAACCGACGTCCCTTTTTTTCGAACTGCTCCGTTTTAATACCAACATTCTCTAATTTATTGACACCCCGTACTCTGTGCGTTTTCCAAACATTTATCAATCGATCTAAACTACTTATTTTAGAAGACATTTATCGTGTTGATCTAGTCGTTGAATTGATATTTAAAATATTATATTATAATATAAAATATAATATAATATTATATTATATTAAATTGAATGTTTAAAAAGAGGTATTGATTAGATTAAATAGTTTCTGTAAATCTGTGTATTCAAGATATTTTATTCACGTCATTTTATTCCCTATCGAGAGGCAACCATTTTTCGTATTTATCATTGTCTGCTATCTTCAGCATTATTTTTAACTCTTAGATATACTTTAGGGGAGGTACAAAAAAAACACGTATTTAATATTTTTCAATGCTCTGTACGTGTGCCAAGTTTCATTAAAATTGACAGTCTCAAATTGGCTGAAGTATGCAGCTCGTTGATATGGCTGACCAATGCAGTACTTTTGTTTAAGTAATAGAGTGTCCGTATTGATTTGTACGTTGTTCGTTAATGCGTACGCTGTTCTGCATTCTAATGAAAAAACGTGTTAAAATAGAACCACTGTCCAATTACAATTTAAAAGCACACACTTATTCATTGTTAAACTAAATTTCCTTCATGTTTAATCTCCCAAAAACACTGTCGCATGAAATGTTGGATACTCCAAAAAAAAAACAACAATGTTTGAATACATTCGAATGCTCCCCACAATTGCCAGAGGCGAAAAAGTTTTGTTGAATGTGTTTTGTTATAGATGGTAAAATATTTGTACTTGCATTTTGGTAAAATAGAACCACTGTCCAATTACAATTTAAAAGCACACCCTTATTCATTATTAAACTGAATTTTCTTCGGGTTCAATCTCCCAAAATTATTGCCGCAAAAAATGTTTGAACACTCCAAAAAAAAAAAACAACAATATTTGAACACATCCGAATGCTCCACAATTGCCAGAGGCGAAAAAGTTTTGTTGAATGTGTTTTGTTATAGATGGTAAAATATTTGTACTTGCATTTTGGTAAAATAGAACCACTGTCCAATTACAATTTAAAAGCACACCCTTATTCATTATTAAACTGAATTTTCTTCGGGTTCAATCTCCCAAAATTACTGGCGAAAAAAATGTTTGGACACTCCAAAAAAAAATACAACAATGTTTGAATACATTCGAATACACCACAATTGCCAGAGGCGAAAAAGTTTTGTCGAATGTGTTTTGTTATAAATTTCATGGTAAAATATTTGTACTTGCATTTTGGGGAAAAAAAAACACGAAACGAGGAGTTAGAGTGTTGTGTGTGTGCTCGGTTAATTCGGGCGTAAATAATGATCGTCGAACGGGGGCTTCCCAGCCCCGGCACAGTTATGGTAATTGATTTTTGACCTAGCCTTATATCCGGTATACACTTCCGGCCGCTGATTAACCTGCCGCTGCGACAGGTACACACATCCAACCCTCGTCCGATTGTCTTTAATTAAATCGACCGTGTCGGCGTCCGTCACGAGCACGTGCGAGCGGCGTCGCGACGTCGAGCGTCTGCGGGCCCGACAACCCGGGAAGACACGGCAATGATGAACGTTCACGTGAACAGCCAAGGGGCTGGAGGAACGTCCTTCCGCGAACGCTCGCACGAATCGATACTTCATTTGTTCGTTACGCCTGAACGCGAACCCCGAAAATCTTGTAATTCACCTAAATAACACAGCAATCTCTGCCTCGTAACATAGCACAACTGGATTTTCCCTCAGATTTTCCATTCTCGAAATACGTTAAACAATATCCGTCAAGGTCCAAGCGTTCGCGATGCTCGCTCCGATTAAAAAATTGTTTGCGCGTGCTACAATGTTTAGAATTTTAGTTAATATTTCTCGATCGTAAATTTTTATAATATATAATTAATATACGTTCTCGGCGCACGGATTCGATCAATGATAAACAAAACAAAGCAAATTTGCAATAATTAAACTTTACTAAACGTTTCGATTAGGGTTTGGATCATCTTCAAGAGCATTGCGTCTGTGAATATATACTAAAATAATGTACTGGGTATTTCACAAGATGAACAATGACTGTACAATAATCTTTTCGAAAGAACCATACTTGCTATGTATAAAGAAAAGTTTTAAGTGTGTAATTCACTGACTGAGTTCCATGCTGGTCTAAATTGAACTGTGGCAAAGACCGTTAAGAGAGAGCAGCGAATTTGCTTTGTTTTGTTTATCATTGATCGAATCTGTGCGCCGAGAACATATATTAATTATATAGTTTAGAATATTGTAAGAAACTATACGGTTATACTCGAAAGGTTTAAGCGTAAAAAATTCTGCTAGTTGGAAATTTGACTTTTGTTATCGTATCGATTTTTGCTGTTTGAAAATGCATTTTTACTGACTAGTGGAAAATGATTTTTATTTGAATGCTTCCGAAACATTGTCTGGAACAATAAAAATGTAAACGATCATATAAAATCGTTTTCAGGGAAACGATATAGTAGAACATTTTTAGCAGGGCCAAAGCATCAAGTAGAACAGGTGAGCAATGGTCAGACGAGTCAACTGAAATCGTGGCTGCGTAATAAACCAGCGGTCCCACCTGTTCAGCCCACTTTTCCATGAGAAATCGCGTTGTGTTCGGTGTCAGAGACTTTCAGCGTGGCTGGCAGAGGCATCGTGTCGTGGATTAAACGTTACACGACCGTTCACGTTAATTCCCAGCTCGCATGTCTGAGCAGTATTTTTCGCGAGTCGGCGTTATTGAATTTTCTGCGGATAGCGCGACCGCTTTTCCAACATACAGAAAAATAAGGAAGGGACTCTGTGTCCACAACACGCGACCGATTGTTGAGTGGATGGTAACGATGTGCTCGATCGTCGATGAACAGAGAACAGATCAAGATTAATTTCTTTCTCACTCTCAGCTGCGAACCTAATCGCGTGATGCGACGAGTTTACCAGGGGTTCCCAACCTTTTTTCCTACATCAACACCTTTTTAAAAGAATGATCTTCCTCGTCGACCCCTTTACAGTGTTCTCTGTAATATACAGCATACAATAATAATAATAATAAAATTGCACATAAATGTTATCATTTATCTACTATTTCCATTTTTAATTTTCGCGTGTGTTTGTGCACATTAAAACTGATATTATGGTCTAATAATTACATTCCTTGAAAATTCAATACGATTTTAAAATAGAAACATTTATCATCGACCCCCAATGGAATACCCAATAGACTCTTTTAAAACTTGTAACTTCCCGAAGGGTTTCACCTAGATCACTTTTTAAAAGAATGATCTTCCTCATCAACCCCCTTACAGTTTTCTCTATAATATACAGCATGCAATCATAATAATAATAAAATTGCACATAAATGTTATCATTTATCTACTATTTCCATTTTTAATTTTCGCGTATGTTTGTGCACATTAAATCTGATATTATGGTCTAATAATTACATTCCTTGAAAATTCAATACGATTTTAAAATAGAAACATTTATCATCGACCCCCAATGGAATACTATAGACTCTTTCTAAACTTCTAACTTCCCGGAGGGTTCCACCTAGATCACTTTTTAAAAGAATGATCTTCCTCATCAACCCCCTTACAGTTTTCTCTATAATATACAGCATACAATCATAATACTAATAAAATTGCACATAAGTTTTATCATTTCTCTACTATTTTCATTTTTAATTTAAGCGTATGTTTATGCATATTAAAACGGATATTATTGTCTAATAATTACATTCCTTAAAAATTCAATAAGATATTAAAGCAGATAAATTTATCATTAACCCCAATGCATACCTGGATTACCACAGACTGTTTTTAAACTTTTAACGTCTCGAAGGATTCCACCTCGACCCCGTTGGGAATCCCTCGGTCAATAAATTGGAGCGGACGATGAAACGTACGTAAACATACGCGTACAACCGTGACGTCACGTCCGGTTAAGAAACCGGGTGGACGTGGCGTAAACGTCCCGCGAAGCCGCATTACGATAGGTCGTTAACTCGAGTACCCTAATTGGCTGAATTTCCAATAAAGCTCGCCATTCCACCACGACCTCGCTCGAATCAGACTTGGATTGTCGTTGGCGGCGACTGCTCGATTATTCAGAGCACTATGACCTTCCCGTAAGGACTATGCTCGAATCCGCTTCAGTACACGGGGTTTCGTTCAACTCGGAGGATATAGTCTTCCGGCTAATCACCTGACGGAGAGCCGGCTGTTGGTTCGTCCTGTGTTTATGTCTGAGATAATTGTCCGAGTCGGATGTAGGTCAGACCTAATCTTGCGCTGATCATTCAATCTCGGCGCAATATTAGCCGTAGAATCACTTGCGGTAGACCGGAGGAGTTGTTTAACTTTGGGGGTAGGACGATCATTTGGGAGACATAATATTGGGAGAGTGGCACTGGGGACTGAGGTCCTATGACTGATGTGGACCTGGGAATGTTGAAGCTGTCCACACAGACGGGACCTAAATAGGGGTTTCGGTGTTTTGGGAGGGGCCTAACACATCAATCCTACCATCAGCAAGGCATAACTCTTGTGACCACGCTCTGATAATTTTCTGACGCTATAAGATCTAGTCCTGATATGTCTAACCTTGATAAATCTCCGTCTAGCACAGTCAAACATCGGAAGACTAAGCTCTGAATGTTCCAATCTTGTAGGGCGGTCATTTGGGAGACAATGTATTTGGAGAGTGACATTAGGGACTGAGGTCCTTTTTTAAGGGCGATGGGGAAATGCATTTTACGTACACCCCACTCCTAGGACTAAATGACGGTTAGGGTGTAGTATGGGACTCGCCCTGTTTTTAACAAAACCAGACTAGGACATACCCACTAAAACCCCATTGCACAGGAGTTCAAGAGAAACTCTTCTTCTCCTTGGTCCACACCTGTTCTTGGCTATTATGGAGACTGAGGTCCTAGGAATGATGTGGACCTGGGAATGTTGAAGCTGTCCACACAGACGGGACCTAAATAGGGGTTTCGGTGTTTTGGGAGGGGCCTAACACATCAATCCTACCATCAGCAAGGCATAACTCTTGTAACCACGCTCTGATAATTTTCTGATGCTATAAGATCTAGTCCTGATATGTCTAACCTTGATAAATCTCCGTCTAGCACAGTCGAACATCGGAAGACTAAGCTCTGAATGTTCGAATCTTGTAGGGCGGTCATTTGGGAGACAATGTATTTGGAGAGTGATATTGGGGACTGAGGTCCTTTTTTAAGGGCGATGGGGAAATGCATTTTCGCATACCCAACTTCTAGGACTAAATGACGGTTAGGGTGTAGTATGGGACTCGCCCTGTCTGTAACAAAACGAGACTAGGACATACCCACTAAAACCCCATTGCACAGGAGTTCAAGAGAGACTCTTCCTTTCCTTGGTCCACACCTGTTCTTGGCTATTATGGGGACTGAGGTCCTAGGAATGATCTGGACCTGGGAATGTTGAAGCTATCCACACAGACGGGACCTAAATAGGGGTTTCGATGTTTTGGGAGGGGCCTAACACATCAATCCTACCATCAGCAAGGCATAACTCTTGTGACCACGCTCTGATAATTTTCTGACGCTATAAGATCTAGCCCTGATATGTCTAACCTTGATAAATCTCCGTCTAGCACAGTCGAACATCGGAAGACTAAGCTCTGAATGTTCCAATCCTGTAGGACCTAGCATTAATTAAGGATTTCACTAAATAGAGATTTCGGTGTTTTAGGAGGGGCACTATCTTACCAATCCTAGCACCGCGAGAAACCTAACCCAACGCTGATAAATTTTGGCCCTATACGACCTAGCACTATGGTACACCTTAACATTGGAAGACCTATCGCCACGAGACCTAGCCCTGAATATCCTACGTCTCACACGTTCCTACCTTACTGTACTTTTTTTCATATTTAAGGACGATGGGGAAATACATTAGTGTGGGACTCGGTACGGGGTTAAATAAACCCCTACCCATACCCACTAAAACCCCATCGCCAGAGGGACTTTCAACCCTTCACTCTGTCCCAGTGATAATCGGTGCAGGGACCTACTGTTCGTAATACTTCCTACACCGGTTTCGACTCGTCGCACTAGGTCTACACTGACACTAAGGGACTCATTCAATTCCGGAAAGATTTTGTTGTATCTAACCTTCCGGGTGAAACTGTCCCCAACGTCAATTCCGCAACAATGAACCAACAGGCGGAGGAATAAGGACAGCCACCTCGCGTTAGAAAAATGATTAGGCTCATTGTGGCCAGTCGTCGGCGTACTGTCAACGGGAGAAAGACCGGGTTTTTCCAAGCCCTAGGAGAACCCGGCTCGATAATGAGGATGGTTATCGGTCCCGTGATAGGATCGTGGAGCACGGGCCAGCCGTCGGGACAAAGGGAAAACGATTTCCGTCGGTTTTTGCCGAGGACGGTTCGCGCTGTCAGGCTCCTTTCATCGTCCACCGTTCAACAAGGGTAGGGAACGAGGTCTGCACAAGGGACGCGGAGGAAATTAAAATATCGTGCAGGACCGACCCGAAAAAGAAAGAGAGGCGGAAGGTCGACGAATGTTTCCGTCTGGCGGGTGCGGGAAACGCTGGGTAATGCGGTAACCAACGGACATTTAGATAGGACCTGGGTACCTTGCGTCGCGTCAGGGGGCGGAGGGTACAGAAATAGGATTCCCCGGGACGCGCGGAAGTCCTCTCGAGGATCCCACCGTGAAAGTAGATCGATTACGAGCCGTGAATAAAGCTCTCCTCGGGAAAAACCGTTCGAGAACGGTTCCATCAATTTTTCCGAGCCGGGACGCCTCGCCGCACCCGATTACACTGTTGAGTTAGGTCTGGGTTAGGAGAACGGCGCTCCGCGTTAGGTCTGAATTAAATCCAATCCGTCTAAGCCCGAGTTCAATGCCTGGTGCATAGGGTCGATGTTGTGGGGTTGGAGTTCGTCGGTTCTTATTGCCATGTGGTTCTCGGAAGGTGAGTTTGGTTTGATAGTGTTTGGTCCGGTTGAATGAGGATTGCTGATTGTCCATGTGGCTCTAGGGAGGTGAGGTTAGCTGCTAATGTGTTAGAGCTGTTTGAGTTTGGTTGGATAGTGTCTACTCTGTTTGGCAATTAGGTTTGCTTATTGTCCATGTGGTTCTCAGAAGACAATGTTGGATACTCATGTGTCAGGTCTAGTTGAGTTTGGTTGGATAGTGTCTACTCTGTTTGGAAATTAGGTTTGCTTATTGTCCATGTAGTTCTCAGAAGGAGATGTTGGATAGTGATGTGTCTGGTCTGGTTGAGTTTGGTTGGATAGTGTCTACTCTGTTTGGAAATTAGATATGCTTATTGTCCATGTGGTTCTCAGAAGACAATGTTGGATACTCATGTGTCAGGTCTGGTTGAGTTTGGTTGGATAGTGTCTACTCTGTTTGTAAATTAGGTTTGCTTATTGTCTATGTGGTTCTCAGAAGGAGATGTTGGATAGACATGTGTCAGGTCTGGTTGAGTATGATTTGATAGTGTTTGGCTCGGTTGAATTAGGCTTGTTTATTGCCCATGTGGTTCTCAAAAGGTGATGTTGGATAGTCATGTGTCAAGTCTGGTTGAGTTTGATTTGATATTGTTTGTTCCAGCTGAATTGGATTGGAAAATCAGGCCCGTGTCAGTTAATAATCGGTAGCTGTTGACTCCCAAGTAGAATAGCACCATTATTTTCACCGTCGCGAAGACCGAGGAGCACGCGTTCGATGTTCAGGTGGATCGATTGTTCGATAGATAGACAAGAGTCCGGGGATCAGATACCGGGAACAAATGACCGGCTGTCGGGCCGGGACCGAGTGGATTGCATCCGTCTTCGAACTAATTTCCTCGTAGAAGAAGCAAGATCGACAGTGGACGAGACTATTGGCTGCGGTGTGGTTACTGTGCTTCTAGCAAACGAAAATTAGGGGATGAAGAGTATTGATGTTCAACTACCTGTAGCTCCGTGCAAAAAAAAAAATGGTACAACAGTGTACCTTGGCTCGTTTTGAAGGTCGAGACTTCCTGTTCCATTAACGTGCAAGTGAGAGAACAGGTCTGATTATCTCCTTCCTTATTAAATAATTCTTGTACAACGAAAGTATAAGTTCTGGTACAAACCAATTCTAGTAGAACAAAATTGAATTCGTTGGTTCGGTGTGGAGCGGCGATCATGTGTTGTATGGGATCCCAGGAGTCGCGTCCAAGTTAAGCAAATTACACGGGCTAGACAGAGATCGATGACGGTGAAATGCCACGACGGTGGGCCATTGTCGAACGCGTAGATCCTGATCGCGCAAACATCCAAACAATGCGAGGACGACGCCGCGCGAACCCGCGTGGACGTGCGCGCGTAGTATATCGTTGCTTCCGTATATATCGACGCTGGAATACCGCCGGGCAATCGGCACGGCGGCTGCCGTTTCCACGATTATCGCAACAGTGGCCCCCCGTTAATTGTTTATTTGTCGCCTGGCGAGCGCTCAATCGACCACGGAGCCAATGGGAATCGTGGATGCCTGCTCCGCTCCCTCGGGATCAGCCCCGGTATATAGGTAACACCTTCAGGATCTTCTTGATCTAGCTATTCGAAGGCTCAAAGAAGGCTTCCACCAAAAGATCCTTAAGCTACGTTCTTGGATAAACGTCAGGAAAGATCCCGTTGGAGTTTAAGAGGACCTAGAGCTTATTCTTGGGAAACAATAGTACCTCGGAATTCGGGGACTAGAGTTCAGTTAGAGAGGTTTAGACACTACTCGGAGGCTAAGATAGAGCCAGAGTTAGTGTCTGAGCTGGAGCCTAATCAGAGGTGTCTAATAGAGCTAGAGTCGGTGAGGTAGGGGTTGCGATTGTCGCCGAGGTAGTATTGGGATCTTTGATAGGGAGTGGAGTGAGGAAATGTTAGATCCTGAACCCGTGCCTGACTTATAAATAGATCTAGGCCATCAATTAGACTCCGAGACAGATTCTGAACCAGTACCCGACCTGGCTCGGATCATACCTCAACCCCAAAAGTCGATCCCTCAAACTGCACATCGCTCAAGGTTCTACAACGAAGTCTAAACCCGATCCAAACCAAAACAACCGTCTGGAATTCGATTTCCTAAAATTTAACATCACCACCGGGACTATCGCGAACGAGTAGAACGAGGTTGAATCGCCTAGGCCTGGAATTCGCGAGCACCATCTACCAGGAGCTGGGAGGATCGAGGAACAGCCGTCGAAAGGGAGGTCGTTCGCGCACCACTCGCGGGCCAACGAAACTTGCCCGGTGTTCGTCCATCGACGACATCGAGCCCCGAACGGATCCTCGTTCATCCCCCTCGGAACCGGTCCGAAGAAACAGTTTCGATCGGTAATTGGAAGACCCACCTGAGTGCAGCATGAGCACGTAGAGCGCCGCCAGCCTGGACAGCAGGGTCCTGCGTATCGTCCGTAGCTGCGTCATCCTCGGCGATCCTTCTGGCATCATGCAGCATGGACGACGTCGACGAGCACAGGGTGTCCTGTTCGCAGCAGCGGGGTTAGAACGGTGTCACTGGTCAACCATGGTCCCTCGAAGCTAACAGAGAGCTAGGGTAGCACTGTTCACGCACTGGACGAGGAACGAGGGATCGATCTATCTCTCTCTCTCTCTCTCTCTTTCTCTCTCTCTGTTCCGCCGTGTCCCCGTGGACCCCTCCCCCCGAAGGCAAAACGAGCTGGTCCTCGACAAAACTGCACTGTCAAAGAAACCCACGACAGAGAAGACGATGCTCGAAGAAGGACTCCTGTGCGACCTTCCAGGTGGTCAGCAGGTGTCGTCACCCCGGCGGCACATCGTTATCCACGTTCCTTCGGGTTGCACTAATTGAAAATCTATACCGAGGGTCTAGAGAGAAACGGACCGCTACTGCGGCACACACCAGCAGGAACAGGAGAGGCGCCGCCGGTGTGTTGCTGCTGATGGTGTAGCTGCTGCTGCTGGTTTAGCTGCTGCTGGTGTAGCGGCTGCTGCTGATACTGCTGCTGCTACCACTGATGATGCTACGTTGTTCGTGGATAGTAGTGGTGGTGCTGGTTCGTCGTGGTGGTGGTAGAAGCAACGATGGTGGTGGCAGCGTTGTAAAGAGGGGACTGGGAAACGGGGCGGGAGAAGGGTGGAGGAGCTGCCGGGAGCACAGCGGCAACGACGAGGACAGGAATGCTAGACCTGACTCGGTGAACGAAGAGGACGGAATGATTTCGAGTCGGTTCCTGGGCGACTGCGCCGTTCTCCAAGTCGATGATCGCTGCAAAATTCTCCATCTCGCTCCCTGCCCCTGCGCGGCGGACCTCTTTTCGATGCGTTGCCTGACTGCCGGCTTGCTACTTCGCTCGCGCGCCACTCTGACCCTCTCTGTATATGTCTTCCTGTATGTGTTTGCATGTACCTGTATGTCTCTCTCTCTCTCTCTCTCTCGCTGTGTGTGTGTGTGTGTGTGTGTATGTCCCTATGCGTGCAGGCGCTAACGAAATTGGGGGAAATACGCTACGCTCCCGCCACGACCTCCTACTCTTAGGATACCAACCGGGAAGAGACGCTCTCTTCCGCCAGGAATTATGCGGATTTTTCCGACGAGACCGCCGGTGTTTCCTTTCGGTTTCGACCGGCGCGCGTGAACCCTCCCGCGCATAGCAATTCCGAAAGAGCGGAGACCGTTTGTTTCCCAGGCTTCTTTGTTTTGCGTTTGATGAGAAGCAAGTACTTCCACGAGTCCTGGGACGGCTTGCTAATAAGGGACAGCCGACTTTGAGCAAGCTTTTTCATGGACGGCACCCCGTCGTGTTCGACTATAATTTGATGATCTCCAGCTGGATTAGATGTCTGAACGACAATGCGGATGTAGGTTAGATATCAATCTGCAAATTTGGGACCGGCTTAGAGGCAGTTGGTTAATGTAGACATAGATTTCGACTTCGATTTTGTAGTGCAGGCCTGATATTGGATCCCATTTTGGTTGTTCATCTACTGAATCAAGCCTAAAATTCAACCTCAATCTACTAGCTTAGTCCTAGCCCAGACCTCCATCTAAAGTCTCACACCGCGTTTGAACGCCAATCCACTGAACTGGATCTAACACCCGACCTCTAGTTGCTAGCTTAGGTCTAATATTGGACCTCGATCTGCTAGCTTAGGTCTAATATTGGACCTCGGTCTACTAGCTTAGGTCTAAGATTGGACCTCAATCTACTAGCTTAGGTCTAACATTGGACCTCGGTCTACTAGCTTAGGTCTAAGATTGGACGTCGATCTACTAGCTTAGGTCTAAGATTGGACCTCGATCTACTAGCTTAAATCTATGATTGGACCTTGATCTACTAGCTTAGGTCTAAGATTGGACCTCGTTCTACTAGCTTAGGTCTATGATTGGACCTTGATCTACTAGCTTAGTCCTAGCCCAGACCTCCATCTAAAGTCTCACACCGCATTTTGAACGCCAATCCACTGAACCAGACATGACACCCGACCTCGATCTACTAGCTTAGGTCTAAGATTGGACCTCGATCTACCAGCTTAGGTCTAAGATTGGACCTCGATTTGCTAGGTGGTTCTCGAATCCAGACCTCGATCTAACACCAAAACCTACCCTTGGACCTCAATCTACCAAAGCAAACACGTCCCCAATCCCCCAATTTGGACCCAGATCTAACCATCGCGAATTTGATTAGTCCCAGAGCTAACCCTGATCAGACAGGCTTGCATAAGCTAGAGTCTGGGCCAGGTTGGGCTCAGGCTAAGACTTTAATCTGCCCTATGCCAATCAGTAGAATTGGAGCGTATTTGATTACTGTAATATTTGAGATCCTATCATCCACCGAGTAATCCTATTTTCCAAGCTTTCGAGTTTGCTCGCGAGTCGATCGATAGATCGAGGCCGGCCAAAATCGCGGGGGAATATCAGTGGGAATGGTGTCACCGAGTCGCTACGGAATCCCAAGTTCTTCCCGAAACCGTCGCGGATAAGCGCGTTACGCGATAGGCCGGGAGAAACGGCTGTCTACGGGATTCGTGGACCGACGAATCCCCGGATAAATGCAGAAACCGATGCACGTAACAGATATTTGCCTACCTACCTTAATTCGTTACCAAAATTCTCATCCTCAAGAATTGTCTGTTTCCCCAAATATTTTAATCATTAACCAAAGTGGTCACTTCTGCAATTAATTTTGACGAAACGCATTAACATAAAAATTTATTCATTTCCACAATGCTTAATAATATTATTTATTATGAATGCAAATTTTTTCAGGTCTGTAGCTTTAAACGGAATCATGGTTTTGCTCAGTGTACACGAGGTTTTGATAATATAATTTTTTTTATGTTGTCTTTCTTATGTTTTACGTACGTTGCAAGCTACCAAATCCACAATTTCACGAATTTTAGCACAAACCATGTGCAATTTTATCCGGGAAGAATGGTTTTTCCGAGAGCTAGGAAGACTCGAAATTTTTCGCGGCTGGTTTACTCAGGGTCGACGATCGTATCGACTCGGTGTCGGCTAAAATGGGATTCTCCGAGGATCCAGTGCAGAAAAGGATCTTCCCGATGGTTTCTAATCCTAGCTTCCGCTTCTGGGATCGAATCAAGCTTCCCAAAGCCACCTTCTAATTGCCGACTGTCCAACGTCGATTCCCAATAAACTCTCTTCGTTCACGCGAACATTTTTTTTTTCACCGCCGACGCTTTTCGATTTAAACAACAAAAAAAAATGGCTAAAAAATCCGGAGCAGCCTAAAATGTCGCTTGGCGTCGTTGATAGATTGCGAAGAGGACAATCGAGGCTCCGCACAGTTATCCAGCTGGACAAAACCCAAAAATTCACCTGCGAAAAATATTACTAATGGCACATCCTCACGAGTACGAACCTTCGGTGCATTCAATTTTGCTTGAAACTCATTTGCTACCGAAAAATTAACAAATTTCTATGATGTATGCTAATGTGCGACAGCGTTGAATTGCATGAAATTATTTCAAAAATCCCCACGGTTACTGTAATTAATTTCGTATCATCACCGTTGTTCCTTCCAATTAATGCAATTGAAACTTGATTATATGTTAATGGTTCTACGAGGTAGTTTGGAAAGTAACACAACAAAAATCGTTACGTACAATTTATAACAGTGGACATATTAAAAAGATATAAGGTCACCAGTGTACTCGTTTCACCTTAACACATGACCGACCGGCGATTATTGCATATTTTTGAAAAATGTATGGTACGTGGCTAAATTTTCATTTAGCATTTAGTATGAACTAACTAAGTCACCCTCAATAACGTCGTCTAATAGTTTCATTTAAGATTGCAATGTCAAAGAAAATTTCTATGCTTTTTTTGGTACAGCAGAAGTGTTAATAAGATAAGTAAAAGAACAAAGATATTTTTGGTAATTATTGCGAAATGGTTACTGTACTCCGATCTTCATGAAATTTAAATATGTTATAGATTTCGACATTTTAAACAACTTTTTCCTGTTTCAATATAGGGGGGTCGCATTTAGTTTTCGAAATATTCGAAAATGAAAACCAAATACGGAAAATTGAATACAGTATTAGCAATAGTTTTTTGCGAATATCTCGGAAACTAAAAGCAACTCCCCTGTATTGGAGAAGGAAAAAGTTGTTCAAAATGTGTTGCTGCATAACATCGTTAAATTTCATCAAAATCGGAGTACAGTAACCCTTTCGCAATAAATACCATATTTTTATTTAGTTACTGCTTTTTGCAATCGACGCGTACATCTAGTCATGAAACTGATTCGAAATGGTAAAAAATTGGTTTTCATTTTCCCTTGGAAAAATGAAAATTCTTTCCGAACGACCTGATAAATATAAAAAAACGTGGTAAAAATACGATTTTGCGCTGTTGGTGTCTAGTGTTTGGGGGACGGCGTGCAACAGCACGTGGAACACCGTGCAATTATAGTCGTCTGCGGCGCACCAAGGTGACATTGCTGCGGCCGACTATAGTTGACCGTAGTATCGAGGGGTTCGCTTTATTCCCGAGGAATTCTTCTCGCGCTAATGAATTTATCGATCCCTCTGGCCAACCGACGGCACAAATACACGGAACGCACACCGACAAAACGCACACGCACACGGTCGCACGGCACCGAAATTCACGGCGATTAATCGATACACACGACCCGACCACGTGGAGCGTCGGATTCCCACACGTGAAACGTTACTTGTCCCTACCGAATGGTTATCCGAGACACGTGACTTCGTGCCGACATTTACAGACCGGGTCCACAGGTTGTGCAACAGTGCATCTCGGGATCTCAGCCTGTTCCGTGACCGTTTCACTGATTCCGCATCGCGTTTCTTACCAAGCCGATCACTCCTACGCGATACAATGCTGCCCTTCGATCGAGGCTTCGCTTTGCGAATTTTTTTCGGGGAATACTGGAACACCGCGCTTCGCGAAACTTTGCGCAGTTCGTTCTGCAAGTATGTACTGCGTTCTGGAATTTATTTATGTCAGTGCCATTTAAATTGCAGTTGTGGTATAACAGTATAGGGTCATTGACTTTTTGGAATAACGTCACACGGTTCGTCGAATGAATTTGTTTTGGAAAATGTAATGAATATATCTTCGTGAAACTATGCACATTTGTTCCTGTATGTTTGCACAATTATTTTGTTTATTGAACGAGAAAGAAGAAAATTTACCGTCAGATCGCGTTGAGTAGGGTTAGCAGAAGCTTGCAGGGGGTGGAATTTCCGTTCTCCACCCCTGGTTGCGTCGAAAAAATTCATTTACCGGTTGAAAATAATCCCCTCCTCTCGTTCCCACAAGCGTCTGATAATTGCACTCGAATTTTTAATTAGTCCAGTTATCAGCTTAATTACGGGGATCGGATAATCCCGCAGGAACTTTCATCCCCGGTCCCCCAACCCTCTGCAACCCCCTCCACAGTGGGGGATACCGAAATAGCACCGTCGAGGCAGCGGTTCGTGGCTTGTCGAATTCGAGTCTGCGGGATTCGACTGTGATTCGGGTCGACTTCCGGTGACGACCGACCGGAAACGATGCCAAAACAATCCTCCCCGTCGCGGAATAACGTTTTTAATTTTTCGATGCCGGGCTCATCGATCTCCGGGGTTTCCCGTCGGGGCTAAATCGGGAGCAAATACAATATGGCTGCCGATATCTCGAACTGGAACAGGACCATCACAGTGACGAGACTATCCTATCAAAATCTTGATTATGCTTGTTAAAAAGATTATTCGAGCTTTTATTGTGAACGCGGAACGGTGCTTTGTATGTGTCAGTTGTCGATAAAATACTGAAGGAGGGAAACATCCCCTCAGACTGGAGGAGGAAATTTTGCAACGGTGAATCCGCAACACGGAGGCTGGATCGTAAAGATTTCTGGGAATGGTTTCCAGACCCTCGACCCCCACGTTTCCACTTAATTCGCGTGTATAACCCTTCCCCCCTCTACAACCGCCATTTAGAAAATCGTCGGAGTGATTTCGAGAGGGGTGACAGCAGTTTCCATCGCGCGCCACTTGTTGCAAAAATGATAACGACCCGGAAGTTGTTGTCGCAATCGTTAATCTCGCTCTCACCCCCTTCCCAAGGCATTGTCGAAAACTAGATTTTCTCTTGTTTTAATCCCGAAAATTTCAAACGGTTTCTCCCACCCCTTAGGAATCACGTCCCTCCCAAATTGGTTCTACGTTCCGATTCACCGGATAAAAAACGAGTCGATGGTAATCGAATCCGCGGAATGGCTCGCGGAATTCCCCAGCATCCCCTGCACGGGGATAGCCCTCTTCAAGCCTGTCCCACCCCCTCGGTATCAAACTTTCGAATCGCTGGCTCGATTATCGTCTCGCTGTGTTCGGTTCGACGCGAATCGTTTATCGGTGCACTCCTCCAACCTGTTCAATGTTTCGGAAACCATTTTGTCATTGGATGACGTCTATCAAGATTCCGTTCTTACCTGTGCGTCCTTCAACCCCTCAGGTTTACTGGCCACCAACCTTTGAAAACGTCCTATCGTGATCGGTATCGCGTCTGTCCCCGCGGGCACCTATCAAAATTATTCTCGGAAGATGCCCTATCTGCCGCTGGATATTACACGTTAAGGGCTCTTATCGGACAGATTCATGCTCCGGATGATACATGCGACGCACATGGACAATAAACTGCCCGAGGGGTCAAAGGGGTTGTTCGTTCCATTGTTCAATTATAAATGGGTCTGGGTTTTCCGAAATTTTCTATCCTATACCAACGAACGGTGCAACTTTTATTATAGCTCGCAGACAATCTCTTCTGACCGATCTCACGATGTGTAACGATGTTGTCGACTGATTTTTACTGACCTACTATTATCGATTAATATCAATCGACAGATCTCTATCGATCGTTGCCGAGGAAACGGGAGAAAAGCAAAATCGTGCATAATTCGCGGTGAAACAAAAACACTTGGGGTGGAAAAAGTGGTTAGCCTGGGCTCGTGCAAAGGCAGGAGTCATCGGTGTCGAGCGAGTTTGTGATAAATAAGGGAGAGATCTGTGGCCGGAGAAAGCAGCACGTTCCGCAGGGTAAAAGCCCGCTGTACAGTCGGGCCACGTACGGTTTCGCGACTCGCCGCGAATAAGCAGCCACGACACAGCCTGGGACACCGAGTGGCCTATCTTCGGGGGCACAGAAATCATGCAACTGGTACCCTCAACTGTGAACCCCAACCAAATCATTCCGTACTAGTTCAAAGAACTTCTGATTCAAGATTGGGGCGATGGAAAAGATGATTTCTTCGATATTCCTCGGTCCCTAATTTTTACGATAGACCTCCCACAAGACAGTGACCCCTTTTCTTTTATACATTACTCAGGGTGAAAATTCACCAATTTGCTATTTTTACATACTATAAAATGATTGTTTCCTCTTTATTTGTATTCTGAGACGTATTTCTCTAAAATGTGACGTGATAAATGAAGCGAAGTTTATTAGTTTAATGTGTGACGCAAAAATGGGTGAGAAAGTATCATCGAATCTTTTATGAAAATATTTCTTAATCATTTCTTACTCGTTCCAAAAACTGATTCAAGATTGTACCGATGGAAAAGATGATTTCTTCGATATTCCCCGGTCCCTAATTTTTACGATAGACTTCCCACAAGACAGAGACCCCTTTTCTTAACCCTTATACGTTCCTCAGGGTGAAAATTCACCAATTTGCTATTTTTACATACTATAAAATAATTGTTTCCTCTTTATTTGTATGCTGAGACATATTTCTTTAAAATGTGACGTTATAAATAAAACATATTGCGTTAATTTAACGTGTAAAATATAAATGGGTGAATTGTTATCCTAGTCTCCTTTATGCCGCTATTTTTGAGGAGCGTACGAGGATTAACGTAAGCGCCGCGAATAAGCGACCACGACACAGCCTGCGAACCAAGTGGCCTATCTTCGGGGGCACAGAAATCATGCAACTGGTACCCTCAACTGTGAACTCCAACCAAATCATTCTTTACTCGTTCGAAGAACTGATTCAAGATTGTACCGATTGGAAAAGATGATTTCTTCGATATTCCCCGGTCCCTAATTTTTACGATAAACCTCCCGCAAGACAGTGACCCCTTTTCTTAACGTAACTACAGCCCGGGGGGATGATTGAGCTGTCCAAGGAGCGAGCGTCGCGTACAAAGCAATCGTGTTTCAGCGTTTCTCGGCAACGTAGGGTCTCTCTCGGTTTTCGGGACGCTAAACTACGGTGTCCCAATTCGTCGGCGACAATGGCCGTCACTCATAACGTCGTTTAGGTAACGTGAAAGGGGGCTGAAAGTGGCTACGTGTTCCGAAAACAAGGAGACACAGAGAGAGAGAGGGGGGGGGGGAGAAGAAGGGATGGAACAAGAACAGGTCGGTGGCCGTCGATGCGAGAATAAATTAGGAAGTGGCTCTAATCCTCTCCGGTGGCTGCGTGGCAAGGGGGTAAGGCAAGGGGTGAGTGTTCTCGTTGGAAAGGGAGCATTCCGGACGGCAAAAGGCGTGAAGAAACCGGTGGAAGAGCCGCGGCGGTATTCCTCTCGACCAAGCTGAATAAACGCCGGCACCAAGACGCATGCGCTTATTTATTAGCGCGACCGAAAATCGATATTCGACCTCCCGCTTCGCGCTCTCTCCCCCCGTTTAATATTTCTTTCGACTCGCTGGTTTTCCTGCGAAAACGCGACGATACGGCCTCCGCGACCGAGAATACAGCTCGCGCGAGCTGTTCCTTCGAACCCACTCGCCTCTGTCCGGAAAGCCTGTCGCCCCTTTTGCCCAGAGCATGGGGATATCCTCTCGATCCCCTGCAGGTGGCCAGATCAATCGCTCGAGCATCACAAAAGACCCAATAAGACGCCATAAGTCTGTCACGCGCCGGGGATTCTTCGTATCTCTCCGCAAAACCCCTCGAAAAAATACTACACGATATTAACCCCTTCATGTATTTCAAAGAGCCAGTCTCGTTGACGATGATACGAACAAAGTCTAACGAATACGAATATTACGCGTTTCTCTTTCGATGAAATAGTATCTACATATTTAAGTATCAACAGAAATGTAGCCTTACGAAAAATACAAATTTTCTTTTCTCGTTCACATTTTTGGGGATAAAAACGTTTTAGTCGCTGTTACCGCGACGGCAAGGGGCGAACCCTTCATCCGTGAATGTCGTTTACATACTGAAAATAGTTTTAAGTTTCTGTGCTTTGAAACAAAAAATTCTGAAATTCTCCCTCGTGTTTGTAGGAATATGTATAGCAACTTGTTAGCATCAGTTTTAACCCTTAGCACTCGAGTGGCGTCTCTGAGGCGCCACTAAAAATTGCTGTACTATTATTTAAATAATTGTTTAGACTATCAGATATGTCGGTATCTAACCAATTACTACACATTTAAGTATTGTGTGAGGTATTATATCAATTTTCATATTTATCAAATTTAAAAAATCATAGAGAATGGAAATATTGTAGGTCAGAAGAAACGTTTAATTTTCGAGTTGAAATAGCACCGAGTGCAAAGGGTTAAGAGGACAGGACTCCATCCCCTATTACCAGGTGATTTTTATTTGTAATTTTATGTGTAGGTGGGAAGAACGCGATAACCCCGTTGGTCGGCCCGCCATAAAACAGGACCAGTGGTCGGATTTGTGTGTCGGGGGTGGTTGGAACAGTGATTCGATTTTTTTTTATTTCAGCCTTCCGGAAGGGAATCAGTCCCGGCCCCGTTCCCTTAACCCGTGATTCATCGTACTTTAATTTCCATCGGTTCGGCCGCGACGAGATCTCGGTCGCGTCTCCATTCTCCGTCTCCTTCGGATAAATACGATCGTCGTAAAAATTCTTTCCGCTCGCGGGAAACACCGGGGGATATTGATTTATCTCGACTCGCTGTTTCGACGTCGGCACCGTCGAGCTACGAGCAGATATCCCGTGTCACGGTGCGTCTCGATTGACAGCTTTTTTGGACCGGTTGGATTATTTTCGTTAATCCTCGCGCGACGGTCAAGATGAAATTTGACAACGGATTGTCGGATCGCGAGTGTTAACGATTCCAAATAAAAAAACGTCCCGAAACGAGAACGTGTCTCGATCTGTCGGACAAATCGAGTCGACACCCTCCCTGTGATATTCAGGACTCGTGATTCCCCGAATACTCGCGACTCGAGACGTGTCATCGGATGGAAAAAAAAAGGGTCGGGCTTGCGTATGAATTTTTCCCATAAATATTTATCGAGCTCTTATCTAGCCTCCCTCCCACCCGCCCCTCTCACCCCTATTGTCCATCGTGCGCGGCCTGTAATAAATTAAGGGATAATAAATCCGGGGGAAAACGTTCGGTGCCATCTCGAATTGGGAATGCGAACGATGACAGGGGTCGATACCGGATTTTTCGCTGTATTTTTTCCCTCGTTTGTTTTTTTATCTCCCGACCAAATCCACCACGTCACCTTGTATATCGAGTTCATGCCCTTACCCGTACCCCTCCCGGCCAACCCCCCATCACCCATCAACCCGCACCGCCCACCCCCGCGACTATTTTCTCCCGAGAGTCGTTCCATGAATTCGATCGACGCCGCTTCAGAAGATACGCGGCACCCGCGGATAGTGCCGGTTCGTATTTTTCCCGGGCACCCTGCCGCCCCCGACCTCTTTCGTGGATAGTATCCGACCCGTTCACGGCGAATATCGGGTCTTCTCGACGGGAAGCAATTATCGGATAGCCGCCCGAGGTAACCTGTCCGGCCCTGGATTATTTAACCCTGCAGGAAGCGCTTACTCTTCTTCGAATTTACCCTCCCAACGTCGCCGGACCCATCAATCGGTTGATAATTATCGAAATCATGTCGATCGATAAAATCAATCCCCAATAATAATCGATAATAATCTCTAAAGGTTGGTAATAGTAGAGAATGATCTACATCATGTATATCAGTCGATACGATCGATATTCATCGATAATGATCAGTTTAAACGGGTCGATGAAGGTCGGTAATAGTAGATAATGATCTATATCGGTCGGTACGGTCAGTACCCGTCGATAACGATTTGTATTGCGATCGATAACGATCCGCAGAATTTTCCTAGCGCACAAATTTTACCGGCAGAGCCACCGCGATCTATCTGCGCTATCGACCGATCGATAACGCGTCCAGGCGCGAAAACAACAGCGTTTTGAATGAGATCGCGTGCCCGTAATGAGTCTCGTTGCCGCCGCGCGAGCAGTATATTGTTACCAAAGCGATTTTATTCGTTAACGATTCCAGTTTTCACAGTGAATTCTGGTCCCGTGGCAGCGGGGATCGATTTATATCGCACGGGAGTGGGCTGGAAACGATAAACAGCCGTGCCAGCGACGAAATACGGGGAACCGCGGAATCCGTCGACGATTCGACGCAATTGGCCGTAAATGAAGGGACGGAACGTTGTTCTAATCGCAACGAATCGGCTCCGGCTACATTAACGCCGCATTATCAGCGTCCCGTTACGCCGTTAATGGCGTTCCCCGGCTGCGAGCAACGCGCTCGCCGCAGAATTTATCTGTCCGCTTCGCTTTTTACTTTGACATAATTAAAACGTCATTGAATCTCTATGATTCATCTACTTTTATTCCCACGGACATGGCCAGCGACACGGTTCCAACGTAATGCTGCACAAAAGATACAACTGCGACGGTCTATTTTTCAAATTGTAAGACATGATAATGCCCCGTTAATAGTCCTTCGTCACAGACTAACGTTAAAAATCAATTCGCCGGGTTACTCGAAGTATTAACCCCCATACCTTCCTCTGAGTGAAAATTCACCCATTTACCATTTTTACATGTTACAAAATGATTGTTTCCTCTTTATCTGTATTGCGAGACGTATTTCTCTAAAATGTGAGGTGATAAATAAAGCGAAGTTTATTAGTTTAAAGTGTGAAGCAAAAATGGGTGAGATAATATTATAGAATCTTTTATGCAACTATTTTTGAGGAGCGTATCAGGGTGAAACAACAGGAGAACCAAGATCGGCTGATTGGCAGGAGAAAGTGAGCGCTCAACTATCGAAGCACCGCCGCAGAATCGGCAAAAAAAAACCCACCAAACATAATTTCGTCGACAAATCCACGGTGAAATCCGATCGACCTGAAACCAAACGTACCAAAAGGGGTCGCGCGCCAGTTGAATCGCTGGAGTGCCTCTCTCGATGATCGACTGGAGAGCGGAAATCGGTGATGCCGGCTAGAAATTAGAGGCGAACCGGCCCGCGAGCAATTACCGATTTTTCGATGACGGCCGATCTGGATCGGGCTGCGTCGTCGAGCGGACGCGTTCCCAAGGCAAAGGCGGTCGATAGGCCGCGAACGAATCGCTTAATCCTCGTCGAAAACAGCGACGCGCGTAATTACTCTCGAAGCGGACACAACAACGACAAAGGAGCAGAGCGACGCTTAACTCGGTTAATTACTTCGGAAAAGAGCGGACTCTGAGGGGGGGGGAGTGGCAGAGGAAGAGGGGGCAGAGGAGAAAAAGAAGAGGGGAGTTGAAGGAGCAAAGAGGGGGGCGGTCGAAAATTGCGCTGGAAAAGGGCGTGCGCGGGCACGAGCGCGATATCTTGTTACGCGCGCCTAATTGCGACGGGTGGGGATCATAAACCTTTCAAGGTTCGTTTTTTCTTGTCTCCTAAACGAGCGCTGCCCCTGGGCCGTGTTTTTACGCGCGTCAAAACGCGGCCGGCGTCGCGTCGTCGTCGTTGCAGACGGGAGAGTGAGAGAGAGAGGAGAGAAAGAAAGGGCCGCGCGTCGGCCGCACAGGTCGCCGGGAACACGCGCGCGCGTCCGTTTCACGAGAGAGCACTATACTGTACAACCGCCGCGCCGGGACACTTTGTACCAAGGCCGACCGACAAATTGAATATGTACATAAGCCCCGGTGATGAGAAGCGTCCACGACCGCGCCGAGTCTCTCCTATTAGACAAGATGCTTTTCTGACAATTTCGTCGGGACTTCTTTATTGATTTATTACCCTAACAGCGGGACTAACACGCAGACGTTGGCTCTGTGGGAATGAGAGGCTCGACGAGGACCCGACACTGACCTAACCCACAGAAGAACGGCTACATTTCAATTTTTCACTTGCGAGGATACACTGTTTTCTCAACTATTACGTTTCGCAAAAGTTTCTTCCTATCGACGCCTGTTGCTAACAAATTCGAAAAAGTGTCCGTACTAAACGGCACCGTAAAGCAGATTGAATTTTTAACCTAACCCAGTTTGCAGCCATCCTTCTCGATTCATAATGGCCGCAGCTTTCGAGAGGCTGAACACATCCTAGCACTTTAAAGCTGAACATGCGTGTATTTCGACCTGACCCAGACCTAACCCACATCGCGTTTTTCTTATCGATCCTGTCCACCGATTCGAACGTATAATTTTCCCTCGAATTAATAATAATTACCGGGCGTGTTTGTATATGTATGTGTTTGCTCGGTGAAACTCGGGAGGGAGAGAGAGAGGTTGACCCAGGAGAAAAGAGAAAGTTTCACGAATCGACAGGGATCTATACAGCAAACAACCACCGATTCGAGTTTAACCCTCGAAACCCTGCCCGAACAATGGGCCCCTCGGATCGTCGAACAGAGCCGACAATCGTTCCCTAATTTTCGACGACGAGTACAATGCCCGATGTTGGCGAACAAACCGTCTCCCGGACGATTCTTCTAGCAGTTCTGTTAATGAGATCTACGAAATCCTGGACAACGTTAATTGGGTAGGGGGAGTACGATGACCCCCAATGCCAATTGACTTTCCTCGTATTAACCAAGGCCTACTACGCTCTGTGTCCTTATGCTACGGAATTGGCCAGCTGCCGCCGCTCTGTCCGGCCCCGGCTCGCTGACAGAAATTCGGCAGATGTTCGCGTTTAGATAATTGACGGCTCGATGTTCCAGACGAGCTATTACCTTGCTTTTCCTACCGAGAAACAACTGAATTATTCGGTGGAAGACCAGCCGTGACTGCAATTCGGATTTTGCACCCTCCGGAGGAGTTAGTTCCGCGGTCGATTTTCGCTGAATCAGACTGCCCCTTTGACTCAGACTTCAGCTAGATCTAAGTAGGGGAATACACATAGTTGGCGAGGTGAGCGTAGCCGTTGAGGAGTGCGGTGATTTTTGTTTCTATGTGCACGGCTATTCCCTCGTCATCGTTTCAATATAAACAGTCGCATTTCATTGTATTGTTTTGATTTTTCTAAACATTGATAAAACCTTCTCCATTTTTAACGATCGTTAATTTTGTATATGTATACTGTATGATATCGGCGCTACAGGTTCGATCACAGATACAAAAATTAACAATTTTGCAGTATTATGATTTCAACGTTTCGATTCAGTTGTGAACCATTATTAAGAAAAGTCCGCGTTTGCTAATTGTGAAAAAACAGAATGAATTCAAAATAAGTGAAATGGTCAATAAGACGGTTAGAACTGTACTGCATCGTAGGATATACAGAAATAGCAAACGTGGACTTTGCTTGATAATGGTTCAAAACTGAACCGAAACGTTGAAATTATAATACTGCAAAATTGCTAATTTTAGTATCTGTGATCGAACCTGTAGCGCCGATATCATATAGTGCATATTAATAAAACCTCTTTTTTAAGATCAGAGGAAATGCATTTACGCACTATCCCCCTCTCCAGTTCCTTAAAAAAAACGGTTGAGGGGAAGAGTACCCACTAAAAACAACCTTTGATCTGGGGCCAATATTGGTCCCTTTTTGGCCCATTGCCGGATATGGAGCACGCGACCCATTTTTCACATTCAACAATGCGTTCCCTCTTCGGCCCTCCGCCACTCCTGTTGTTATAAATTGAAATAATTTTCTTTTGTTTTGTTACAGACACAATGTTATTTTGTTAATCTCTTGAAAATGATCTGAATTTAGATCGAAACGTCGAGATAAAATGTTGTGATATTTTGCAAACAGTGTTTTAAAGTATTTAATTGATCGAACCAATGCGCCGATAACATTTAAAATTTTGCTTACTCCTGTTGTTTGCTCAGAAAACTTTAACCAAACCTGGTTAAACTCAAAATAATACCAGACCCAACTGTAACCAGAATTTTTACCCTACCACTACGGCAGACCCATTCAGCGCAACTAAAAGCCAAGTATCGTCGGTTTCCGATTTTTCCCACAGAGAACACGGCAGCGAGCGTTCGCTAAATAAAGAAAAAAGGGATGATTCGCCGCGGGCGATCCTGATGAATTTTCAATATTTTTTTCGACCCAGGACAATGCGAAAAAAATCATTTTTTGAACTCTATAAAGGGAGGAGACGGCGAAGGGGGATAGGAAGGGATGAAATGCGTCGACAGGCTTTGGTAATTACTCAACGCGGGAAGACAAACGAGCGTGGATTTCAATAACGACAGATGCACGGGCCGGGCCGGGCCGGACTAAGCGGATGATGATCGATAGCTCGAAAATCAACCGAGCGAAAAACAGATCCGCGTGGCCATTCGGTTGTTGTTGTTGTTGTTGTTGTTAGCCTCATTCCTACGACAGTGACGCTCTCTCTCTCTCTTTCTCTCTTTTGGTCGAGAGAAGGGAAACTTTATGCAAATCATCTCGAAATATACATCAGCAACGTCTCCGCCTCCCAAACCCACACAGCACCCACCCCGTCCCCCCATACTATCCGGCGAACTCCACCCCCGCCTCCTGCTCGTTTTACTTTTGCATTTTACGCTTTTACGAACTTCTCCCCGAGATGACCCACTTCGTGTCTTCCTGACGGAAAATGCAGCCGCCTCGACCGGACCTGGACCACCCCCGCACACCCTCTCCACCCATCCCTATTTCTCTCTCTCTCTCTCTCTCTCTCTTCGTCCCATCCTCTCCACCCTCCATTCTTTATTCTTCGGACTTCATTGTTCAACACGCGGTCCCGTTTTCTCTTTCCCTCTTTATTTCCGCACGTTCCTACTCTGTGTTACCTTTTCATTGATGTTATTGTTTATTCATTACACGGCTGACCGTAGCAGGGTGCATATGGAATTGTGGGGGAGAAAAATTGCTATACGAGTTTGCCAAACTAAACCGTCTCTCCAGTACACGAAAAACTTGTTTCGTAAATTCATCGACATCGATTATCGAGAACAGAATACTCGGTTTCCAACGAGTCCAGAAAAACTGATCTTTACGATCTTTTGTGTTAAAGTTTTACCGCATTTTTAATGAGAAACGTACTGCCTATGGTAAAGCAGGGGTTACTGTATATCGAATGAAAATCTGTTGATGTTTGAAGTTTTGTATCGAACACCGACGTATTTATCCTCATTTCGAAGGTAGAAGTCTCTATTATCGCTGCCTGAAATTCTTTTTTCTCGAGAATGTTTTATCAGTAGACAGCAAACGGAAAAGCGGAGGTGTCTGTATTTTCTTCTGCCGTGCGGTGCACATACTGTACGTTTTTGGTACACGGTCGGACAAACAAGCAGAAAATAAAAGTCTAACCGTGTTACAATAACAGTTTTACGAGCAGCAATCCCAGTCACGCCTGTCAGCATACGAACGCATAAAATTCGAATTTCCAACCGACAAACCGAACGCGTCAAGATTGAGATTACGTCGGACAACAGTCATAATAGAAAGCGTCGTCGTAGTCGTCGCGTGCGCCGTCGTAACGCCGCTAATAATGATCGTTACGATTCACGATCGAAATATTTATGCGGGTCAGTGTTGCCCCCGCCGTCGGGGGGTGGGGGGGAACGGTCGGAGCCCGTAAGGGGGGAACGGTCTGACATAAAACGGAGACAGAAGCCGACGCGCGCTCTCCGCGTCGTTTTGTGATTCTACGAGCGCTTTAAGGATCCTTTTAACTGCGGCGCAGTACTTTATACTTCTATTGCCCGTATATGGACGCAGGTCGATTGAAAACGGCTTCTCCCCTTATCCCCGAACCACCCCTCAAAACTCCGACAAACTCCCACCCTCAGGCTCTCCACGATGCTCTCCTGCCCTCTCCGCCGACACAACGCTTTTATTTCGTACCCTCGTTCAGACGCGCGTGTTTCTCTCTCTCGTAGGAGCCCGCATTTCGTGCAATTACCCCCGTGGTCCGCTCCATTTCGACGATTGGAATTTTTCGAAATCCCCCCCCCCCCCCCCCCCGATCCCCGCCACTCGACAAGATCAACCACCAACACAGTCGAGAGAAAATGTAATCTCGCGAATTCAACATGTTCTCGGTGTTCGCTGAACAAAAAATTCATACACGGTCCCAAGTGTGTGTCATCGGGGTCCCATGGAAATCACTGACACAAATTTCCCTCACCGACAACGTTTCACTGACTCCAGATTTCACCGACAATAACTTTGGCCGAAAACGCTTTTAACACGTTTGTCGCCACGTCACCCATGTCTGGGTGACGGGTATGCTTCCGTGGGGCCCCGTCACCCAAATATGGGTGACGCTCTTCTTGTTCGAGTTAATTAAATATAGGTTATTGTATTATATATAGTATATATAATATAAAAATATTAAAAACACATTATACCGTTCTGCGTACCGACGGTCGAATTTGGGCCAAGCGGGAAACTTAGCCGAATTACGCTGGGCGACCAACGCCTTTAACCGAAAACGATTTTCACAGACAACGAATTTGTCCGGCAACGATTTTAGATTGGACAAGATCAATTCTTTGTCGGTCAAAAATTCGTTGTCGTTCAAAGTCGTTTTCGGTTAAAGGCGTTGATTTCCATGAAATCCGTGTCACCGACATTTCCCAGGTACGAGACTAAAGCGGAAGGCCACTAACCCTTTGGACTCGAGTGGTGTTTAAATGAACACTTTACCTGCCGAAAGCCTATCAATAGGATTTTCAATAATTGTGCCGTACCAAAAGAAAGCGTAGACATTTTCTGTTCCATTACAATCTTAAATGAAAGTATTAAATTATGTTATTGAGGGTGACTTATTAATTCACAATGAAAATTGCTGTCACTATTAAAGGTTCCATTAAGAAGTACTTAGCCACGAATCATAGATTTTCCCAAATTATTCAATAATCACCGGTCGGTAATGTGTTAAAATTGCTTTAAATCCAAAAGGTTAAGTCAAAGTTACGTCTATTTAAACTTTCAAATAATATTCGAATAAAACACTCCATCATGGCGACGAGATATCTCGTCCACGGGATCGTTTCTGCGACATCGTGGAAACGAGATATCTCGTCCATTGTAGCGAAAGGATTGAAGAGGAACAAAGCGAGCGGCGCCCGCGATCGATACCGCGATTCCTTCGATTGGACCCGAACGACAGGCCCGGTGACATCGCAGTTTTTCCTCCCCTCTTCGCGCAACAATGTTCCCTTAAAAAAGGATCTGACAGTCCTCTTTTACCCTCTCCCCGTCGCGAAGATAGATTTCCTCTTCTTCCGGGCGGTCTCAAACGTAATTACTACTCCTCGAGACTCTATCTTTCTCTGTTTCCGGTTCGCTCATCGGCCAACAGAAATCTTATCCCGCTAACGAGCAAAGCGAAACTCCGGTCGTGCCCCCTACCATCCTTTTCCCCCCCCGTATCGTCCTTCTTCGTGGCCCGCGAAACAAAGAGGGACGTTAACAAAAGTTGACGCGGAAGAAGAGCGCGGGAAAAACGAGGAGGAGGAGTGGAAAGGAAAATGGAAGAAACGGAGGAAGATAAGCACAGTGGCCGGTAGTCAGTCGAGGCTCCAGGGAACGTTCCCAGACGGCTAGGTGGCTATGGGAAACGCTGCAGACACGACGGAGGGGAGTATCCTCGCGTTTTTTCGCATTTTTTTGGCTCCGAAACTTTTGAAAATACACGGTCCAGTCTCCGGTGGAGAAATCGTTGATATTTGACTTTCCGTAACTTCGCGGGAAAAAATCTGACGGAGGTCCACTCGGGCTCATTCGAAAGCGTGAAATCTCCGCTTTCTACATCCGGAAGTTTTTTTTTAAAAAAGAATGTTTTTACATTTTCAAATTGAACGGAGAAGAGAGAATGGTAATTTTTCAAAGTTTTTCGAATTCCGATGGCCCTCCGAAGATTGGAAAATTTTTTTCAGAATTCGGATTAGCATGTCGTTGAAGTTTCAGCTTTCCAACGAGACCAGGAAAGTTCGCCTACGATTTTTTGTTGCTATTTTATTCGACTTTGAGCGAACTTAGCGATGCCTCGTCTCAGTGATCAAGTTTTGCCTTGTTCAATTTTCTACAAATATTTTCTATTTTATAGATTCGCAATTACGTTTGTCAGTTTCGAAGTTGAACGGGACGTTTTTCTCCGTTCCTGTCGCGTTAAGCTGGATCGAGGTACTCTGCGTTAAAAGGCTCGAACAATAATGATAATAACAATGAATAGACTGCCTCCCCTGCCCCCAAGCTCGATCCAGAGCGTTTCCGTTTTCTCCGGCGGTTCAGGACTTCTTTTTTCCAAGGAGGCGAGGAAGAACCCTTTTTATGGTGAAACGAGAGGGGGGAAGGTGGGGGGGGATAGTGAGTTTGCCAACACCAGCTTTCTATCATTGATTGATATCGCCAAGAGAGTTTTCTGTGGTTTCTTCGGGGACATTGTTGAACCGAGGGCGGCGGGTACGGCGAGGGGGTGGGAGGGGCGACAGAGGTGCAGAAGAATCCTTTTGTGACGATTCTTCGAAACCAGAGGGGTTGAAGACTGGATTGCTAATGGAGCGCGGATACTTGGATCCTTTTCGATCCTTTGGATTTTGTTTTTCGAGCGAGAATAAATCCTGCAATGCTCGGGACACTTTCTTCAGGGCTGGAGAGAGGAATGAAATCGTTTCATAACGTTTCCATGAAATTCCAGATACACAGCTCGCTCGAAGAATAATCCAACAATTCGCATATTAAATATTCAGAGTGTGAAATGCGAATGCGTCACACATATCGTTGCGCGAGTCGTAAATATTTTCTGAATGATCTATTTCTGAAAATTGTTCACATCCAACCGTCTCGCCAGAGTTTAAAATATTTTTCGCCCGACTAGAACCACGTGAATTTCGAAGAATAATGTTTTGGCTTTCGAACGAGTCCAAACGAATCAATAGAAATAAAAAGATCGATAAATCGAGCGCAGCGAAATGATCGATTTTTTTTTCGGGAACCACCCCTAATTCGGCGAACACTCCGTCAGACACACTCGCCGCAAGTTCACGAATTCAATAACGTTTTACGTCGGTGCGCGGGGAACGGAGGACGGCGCAGGGTAGCTTGGGATATTCGATAAAATATTTGTACGAATATCGGAAAGTGTGCGCACGGGGGTGGTACCCCGCGACGATATTTTTCCGTGAGAAGGGGAGGAAATCCCGCACAAGTAGACGGTTCGAACTTTTTCGGGCCTCGAAAACCGGAGAGAGAAAGAGAGATAGACCAGTTTCCATTCCCGAACCGTTCCTCCGGCGAGTTACGGGAAAAATAAGCCCCGACCATCACGTGTTTATTCTGCAGGGATGGATTATTATCGTGAAATCGCGCCTCGTTTAATTCCGAGAAATGTCTACAAACTTGATCGCCGCCGTTTCAGGCCAGATAAACCTCCGCAATTTATTTATTCCATAAACGCAGTTCTTCGTTAATCACATATTAACGAAGTCCAACAAATAGGAATGTTGCGCGTGTCTTTTCAAATGGAACAAAAATTCGATTCGTTTGTAATGATTAGAACGCGGATCTTATGCAAAGTAAAAATAGTCTGCATCGATTGCGACAAATAGAAACCAAATTGAATGTCTTCCCTTAATGATTTTAATAGAGGAGAAATCGTATCCTCATCTGCGACAGTTTTGGGAGTAAAGACGTTTTAATCAGCGTAACTGTAGAGAAAATGTTGTAGCAAAGAGTTAAATACCTCCAGAAAAGAATTTTTAAATTTAAGGGTGTTCACCCTTGGATAAGGGGCGAACCTTACTGTAGTCAGTCACGTAGCCAGAAATTCAGAGCGGTCGTGATAGCGAGCTCTCCACGCAGGTATACACGGGGTGTGGGTCGACGGGGGTCGACGGGGTGAATCGGGCGCACGTGCGACACGTGTAACGTGCAAGGTATTTAAACGCATATGGCCAGCCGCCGGCATAAATATGGAGTTCCGTTAGCGGCCGGAATGCGCGACATACGGCCCTGCCGCCCGCCGGGATAATGAGCACGCGATCGTTACCGTATCGATGCACGACACGTCCCGCCAGCTGGCCGATCCCCGTGTCGCTCCACGAGAACCAACCCCTAACTCCCACCCCCGTAGAATCTCTCGGGGAGACGAAATTCGAACCGGTAATTAAGGAGCGGCTGGGATATAGTTGGACAGTTGCGATTCCTCGCTGCTCGCCGGATCGAACGGGGTGAGTTAGGGGTGGCTTTGGCGTTGCCGATGTTGACCAGTCTTGTCGGCTGCTGGTTCTGCTAGACGAGTCCTTAGATCCTCTCCAATTTGCTTTGCGAGGCGTATTTAGGCTTGGGGATTGTTTCGCTCAATTTTGGAAAATGAAGTTTTTCAGGATCTGGAATATTACGGGGATGATACAGTTGATAAGAATGGTTTTTAGAGGCAGTATTTTTGAAAAGAATTTTCAGGGGTGGTTCTTGCAAGGGACGGTCTATGAAATGCTGTTCAACCGAGTTCGAGGACGCTGGGGTTGGGGATGGTCGAGACCGCCCTTCTCAAGAAACGCGCCCAGTTGGCCGTGATTAGTTGGAGATTGATTCGACAAATGTTTATCGAGCAAACGACCGAGCTCGATTAATTACCACGTACTGGCTGCAGGGTCGGCATTGTTGTCGATGGCGACGTCCACGTGTTGCGCGGCGTCGCGTCGCGTCGGCGAACGATGCCTCAAGTCGTGCGGAATAAAACGTTAATTATTGCTTAACAATTAGCTGGCAATTAATGCGGTGGCGACACGGCCGATTAATTTGCCCGAAAGTTCGATAAACAACAGGGCGCCGTTGGCGCGTCGTTGATTTTATCCAACCACCACCGCCCACTACCACCGCTACCGTTAGTTGACTGTAGTCGAGTTCTGCCACCCCGTCACTGACACCGTCCTCCGTTCTGCCACCCTACCGAAAACGCTCAGTCAGTTCGTCCGGAACGACTCGAACCCGTCCGCCGACAGTTTCCGAGCGACGGGTAATTAGTTTACCGGCCGGTTGAAAAATTCATGGAAATCCCACCGAAATAAACTACCGAAGCTACCCGGAACCGGTCCCGGATCAGTCTGCGCCGGCACGTTGAAAATTTCATGGATCACCCTAGTCGGTCGAACTTGCCAGCAGTTAACGGGGTTACTACCCACCCAACCCCTAGATACACCCTCCTCGGCCTCTGCGAAGTTGAGAAGTTCTGGTCTGTGACGAATCGAGACGAAATTACGATTACCTGGTGTTGAAGACCGAGAGTTGGAGACAATATAACCGGCGACAGCTTTAGCGAATATCCAAGGACTCTTTCTCAAGGCGAATTTCAGCCGATTTTTATTGGCAACCGCTCTGATCTATCGATCGATACGTGGAATGGCCTACTTATTGACTTGTAGACTAGTCTACTTGTTGACTCGAATCAGCCTCGACCTACTTATTCGATCGTCTACCACTCATTGACACCTTATCGATTGAACTTGTCGACCTACTTATTCGATCCTTTACTCGTTGACACCTTATCGATTGAACTTGTCGACCTACTTATTCGATCCTTTACTCGTTGACACCTTATCGATTGAACTTGTCGACCTACTTATTCGATCCTTTACTCGTTGACACGTTATCGATTGAACTTGTCGACCTACTTATTCGATCCTTTACTCATTGACACGTTATCGATTGAACTTGTCGACCTACTTATTCGATCCTTTACTCATTGACACCTTATCGATTGAACTTGTCGACCTACTTATTCGATCCTTTACTCATTAACACCTTATCGATTGAACTTGTCGACCTACTTATTCGATCCTTTACTCATTGACACCTTATCGATTGAACTTGTCGACCTACTTATTCGATCCTTTACTCATTGACACCTTATCGATTGAACTTGTCGACCTACTTATTCGATCCTTTAGTCATTGACACCTTATCGATTGAACTTGTCGACCTACTTATTCGATCATCTACTCATTGACAGTTTTTTTATCAACTAAACTTATCGATCTACTCATTGACTCATTCTATTCATCGACTCACCGATCTACTGTTAAATTGCTCACCAACCTACACAGTTCCATTGATCGATTTATCGATCGTCCTGCTTGAGAAACATTGATTCATCGACCGGATCAACCCCGAAATTCGCGAGTCAGCGACTCGCCCCCGAAGCGTGAGTTCATTCAATTAAAATTTCTCGTAACTCGCAAGGACCGCCGCTAATGCCATCGGACCATGACTCAATTAACCGTCCATGAGGAAATTAATCGTCCATTAAGGAAACAGACACTCGCTCAAGCGAGTCTCACACAGATAGACGAGCGTGCACAGAGGCGGGCTTGCAATTTCGGTGAGTTTGATCGCGGGCAACGTGTCCGGACGATCGATCGATTAACGTTACTTCCCCGGTAAGTTTTTTTCGAGTTAACCCAGCGCGCGCGCAACCCTCCCCTACCCCACCCACCGATTCCCTGCACTACACCCCCCCGACAACCCTCCTTGGATCGCTTCGAGTCTGCTTTTCGGCACGAACTTTTCCGCTTAAAATAACTCGCCTTAACTCAATTATCTCTCATTAAGTCCGCCACGCGGGTTGGACCCCCGCTTCTTTCTTTTCATCCTCGCTAACTTCTCGCTCGAAAACCGGACGGCAAGGACAACGGGGGTGGAGGGTTCCACCCGCCGCCGAGGGTTGCCGTTAAATTAATTCTCCGACGTGGAACCCTGTACCGGACTTTTGGATAAAGAGTTTTGCTGAAGGGAATTCGTTTCTCGTCGTGTTTTGTCGAACGAAGCAGACAGGGGATGAACACCGATGGCCAACGATAACGTTAGAAAATCCGTTCGAGAGGGTGCAAATGAAACCTATGAGAGCGAATAATTTTTGTTTGATGGTGAAATTAATTTTTGGAAATTTTATAAAAACAGGGGTTGACGGATGGGAACCACTGGTGTACGATTGATTTCTACCCCGATCGGATTTTCGACGCGTCGAACGGGCGATGCATGAAAAATTCACGCACTGAAAAATTCACGTCGATCAAATTTTGGATTTGCTCGGGAATCCAGTGGCGCAGGCACAGACTCGTTTTCAGTTGAGAACCGCTGCGCCGAGCGAACGCGAACAAGATTCGCAAAATTGGTGGATACACCGGGTCCCTCTATTAATTCCGGTGCGGCGGGAACCGGCTATTAATGTTGTCATTCTTCGAATCGATACTTGATAAATATTGTATTCGCGTCGGGCACGACGAAATCGTCAAATGGGTGGGGGATGGGAACAAAATGGCGGGGTGTGTTCGACGGAACAGAGACACGGACCCGGTTGTTTTAGTTGCCCGGTTATGTCCGAGTTGGTTGGTAATCGTGGTAATAATTAATCTGTCGGTGAATAATTTGTTTAATACGGTCACCGGTACTGTTCACCGTGTGCTGACGTCATGCGAATTAATTTCGGCGTTATTCGATTGCTCGCCGGTATTACTGCAAAACGAAATTAATCGGTGCGCGTCCCTTTTTGTTTCGCGGGAGGGGGGGGACTAATTTTCGAACGGGTCGCGGGGCAAACGGCCACGGATATCGATTTAACCTCGGTCTGGTGGTGGGGGTAGTGACCCTGAACGGTCATTTCAATTTTGTACCTACTGTAATCACCTCTGCAGCGAACTATTCATTCTTCTTGTTCACTGTAGCCAGGGTGGACGCTTGGATAATGTTAGGGTAGTGGTGGGGAAATGTCTTTGAGCATTCTTTGAAAATCGTACAGTTTATACATATATAAAATGTTCTGTTCTACTTGGAACTATAATGAATATTCCAAAAAAACTCTTTAGCATTATAAACAATGGTTTTTAAAAAAATTCTGAATTAGTAACACGACAGGATACAACGTTTGTCATACTGTCGCACGGGCGACAGCCTAGCCAACGCGTGCCACGCGACAGTGCCGTGAATTTTGTGCAGGGCACAAATCAGGCTCGCCACCCCCGTCATCCCTTATTTCATTTCTCGCCCGGGATCGAACGGGCTTTTCTCTCGGCGCTTCTCCGGCCGGGCAGAGAAAAAAAATATATTTCGAGGCGAATATTTCGATCTAAGTGGCCCATAAACTTCCCGGGGGAAGATCGAGGGTGGCCGATTCGCGGAGTGCCGGACAAATAACGGGGGTAGGAATCGCTGGGAATAATATACGATAAATCTTGGACGATGGTTCTTCGCGTGGTGGAAGGATGAGAAGGTCGAAGGACGCACGCGCGACCCTTTTACACGCGTTCCATATACATCCCCTTGCGCGAGGGTAGTGAATTTTGCCGGGCTGCAGGGCACGAGCGAAATAAAAATGAAAACAAGAAAAACCGTGGGGACGGAGAGGTTCAGAGAAAAGAAACGACGGAACCCGGTGTGCACGCAGCATTAATCCTTTTATCGCGCATAAATGTTTGCTACGATGACGAGGACGCGCGGGCGCGAGCACACAAGGATTATTTCGGGTTTTTAATAAAGCGATACTTCTACCCGGTTGGTTCAACGCTCCGGGGAATTTCTGTTTTTCGGGACAGTGTCCTTCCCAGGAACGAAAATTAATCGTTTCGACGCAGCCACTGCGGAGGGACGCGCCGATGTATAGCTCGGGGCGAAATTGTGCGGGTGGTTCAAGGTCGTTTCTGGTAGTTCTTGCTGCAAATGGACCGTTAGTGTCCGTTATGGCCGGGACGAAACTGAATTCGAGCGAGTTTAATGAGATTCTAAATTTCTCTGCGTGTCTATAGTATGTTCAAATTTAAATGTGTGTACTCAAGGACATTTCCTCCACCATTACCCTAATGGTGGACCGCCATTTTAGACGTCTACAGTCCGTATAAAATATAAAACACGCTAAGGACACTAAGAACAGGGTTGATGTTTCAAAAATGACTCCCCGTGCAATTACATCGAATATCCTGGCATGGGACACTATCAAACCGGACGGGGACGTTAATTACTAACGGGGGTGGAGGGCAGGGCCGGCGGAATGGTAATTGCGAAACGCAAACACTTACGTGTCCCGTGAAAAAGGGGTGGACGGGGGTGACCGTGCCGCGTGGCGATTCTTTCGAGTTAATTACATTGTTGTACCCCTTTTTTTCTCGTGTTTTTCTTCCTCCCTCTAATTCAACCGCATACAGAACTCCTCCCGTTCACCTCCACCTCCCCCACATCGTGTATTCACGTGCATGCGGGCATAAATAAGATAACTGCATGGAATGCACTTTACGCGTCGGTTATTCTTCCAGCGGGGGACATTAAACGGCCATTCCCGGTACTCTATCGAAAAGCTAGCCGGCTAATTTCTCGCCCGGATAAATATGCTTCCGCCCTCGGCGCAGAATTACCGTAAGTCCCTGTCGGATTACGGCCCTGAACTTCTCCACGAATAAGTGCAACAGATTCCGAGGCTGTATTTTTCCCGATCGACCACCCCTCAATTTTGTTAACTCCCGTGATTTATCCTTACATTAGGGTACTCAAACAATTTGTTAATTTGGTAAACCTTTTTGCCGTGAAGGGTGTAAAAATTGAACGGAAGAAAAGCATTGCCGCGATATCGTTCGCATGTACTTTGTCTTGATTAAACGACGAGAAAAAGGTTACGTGCATTTATGTTTTGAACTCGCGTCGTTTTTTTGCGTACGCCCCGCCGCCGTGCGAAATGTAGAAAAACCACCCGAAAGCGAAGGGTTGCGCCAAAGCACAAATCATTTAAAAAGACAGAAATGCGATTATCCGTTCGCGGCGAGCAAGAACGGCGGAGCAAGTCGACGAGGGGATGGTGCATGATCCAATTAACCCCACCGTGCGACCTCTAAATATGGCGAAAGAGAGTGGCGAGCCGTCGGTGAACGATCGGTGAATAAAAATAAAAGTGTAAACCTCCCTGTAAATCTCGCTGGATGCATTCGACCGTTCCGAAATTCACGGACGCAATAAAAAAGGGCTGGCCGACAGCTCTCTCCCTCTCTCTGAGGGGAAGGGGCGGAAAATGGAGAAGAAAAAAGGCGGGAAACACAAAAGGGGTTGCGAAACCAACATCCACCGCCAACACCTGAGCCTCTTGGCGTACTGAAAAATCGTGTCTCCCTGTGCATTTCAGCGAGAGAAATTCCTTGACCAATAATAAAGTTTCGACCATTTTTTCCGGGTGTCCAAAAAATTGAACAATTTTCAGAGGTAGGAGACAGATGTACGACACTGCGATTGACGCGGAGACGAATTATTAAGAGAAAGATGGGGACGTTTATCTTCGTTCGAAGGTTCTACATTTTTGGCAGGCGAGATTTTTCCCCCCACCAGGCTGCGGTGCGATTTCAAAGGGGTTGAAAATTGATTAGAGCCAGAAATCGAGGAGCGAACGATTTTTCAGTGGCTCGCCGAGACGCGCGCCGGAACAATGTGTCGCTGTTTTGGCTTGAAAAGCGACCGAGGAATTGACGCGATAAATCTCGGTCGGATATGTTTCCCTCTCTCTCTCTCCCCTAGCTCCCACCCTCGTCACTCTTTCCCTACTTTCCTGTCTCGGTTAGGGGGTCGTGGAACGTGGCAGGATCTCCAAAGGACACGCGCCTGCGCAGAATAACCCCTCTCACCCCCGTGAACACCCGATCCTACGGAAAGAAAGTTCCATTAGCGGCGAATATTATTTAACCGCTCGATTTAACCACCCCTGGCCCACCCCTCAACCCCTATCGATACTCCTTCACCGCTTTTCTACGGATCCCGAAATTGATTAGCTCCAGGGGGTAGTTTCTCTACGATTTTTACCTCTGGCCAGTCCATATCCAGTCCTTCTCAAGAAAATCTTACACAAATGATTTTTATAATTAGACTTCGTATTTTACGCATTTATGAGCAACATTTAAAATGATATGAAAACATAATTATTCAACATTTACAAGTATTAACAGAGATATTTTAATTGAAATGACGTGCGCCCTCCAAAATATGCAAAGCATGCCCTCGTCGATTTTTCCCGTATTTTTCCACCCCTAAGCGGCAATCGAGAGAAAAACAGGAATTACAACGTTACCCTGTTTCACGGGAAATGAAGTGGTCGCACAGAGGGAAACGAGTGTTTCGCTCCGGTTATCGCGCATTTCGAGGCCCTTCAGCCGAGAAATATTGTTTAATTGATACCTGCGCATGACTAATGCCCGATAATGATACAGGGGCGGCGGCTCGTTTGCATTTCAAGCAGCCAGAATGCGTCAACAGCCGGCGAGAGGTGTGAAAATCGCGTAAAAAATAACTTCGCGACACAGAAAAGTCGCTTGGAAATTGTCTGATCGGTTCAACCTTTTCCTACTCCCGTCCGTCCCTACCGAAGGGATAAAAAACGCGGAGAATTACCTGCCGCGTATCTGGCAGCGGCAAATAAAATATTTTCCCCGGACACGTACACTGAAATCTACACCAAATCTAAAAAAATATTTTTTGTCAAACAAATATTAGAAAAACCGTTTCTCACCCCCTTTTCCCGGTTTTATCCTGACACTCTTGTTCCTCCATTTTTGTAGCTTTATGTCCGTTTCTTTTTACAGCATTTTCGATAAACGTTTTTATCTAAATCTACAACTAGCATTGTTTACTTTTTGCAGCTTTCCGTTTTGCCAACTACTTTTTATTCTATTAATGATTTTTGATTTTTCAGCGATCCTTTTATATTTATATGTCTGCATTCTTCACTACGCCCCATTCCTCTTTATCATTTAAATCAACAACCGCCCTTCTTTACTTTCCGCACCCCTTTATTTGTTTCAGCATTTTTATTTTCGTTTTTGCATAGCTTTATTTGTACTTTCATTTTTCCCATTTTTATTTTAGACAAACATTTCTATCAGCTAAATCAACAACCATCGCTATTTACAATCTGCTCCCCTGCGCTTTTTTTACCCCCTTTTAACTAACAATTCTCAGTGGTTTATTTTCTAGTATACACTTTTCACTGTTTCTATTCCTGTGTTTTTCACATTGCTCTGTTTTCATTTTGCCGTCTGAAACGCTTTATTTTATCAATCCCCTTTTAACTAACAATTTTCAGTGGTTTATTTTCCAGTACACCTTCTATTCTTTCTAATTCCGTATTGTCCACTGTGCCCCATTATTTCTAATCATTTAAATCGACCTCCACCATTATTGACTTTCTACACCCTTTTTCTCTTTCAACCCCCTATTTATTGTTTCTATTTCTGTATTTCCGCGGTGTTCTACTTTCAATTCTCTTCCTGTTCGCAGTTCTCGTGTTATTATTGAACCCACCTAATTAAGGTAGAATCGTTATTATTTGCAAAACGGTCGGACCGGGTCCGTCAATTTTCAAAGTGACCGTTGATTAAATAACAGTGCCTTTGGAGTTTGGTAAATTTGCCGGGGACACGATCGAGTGTTTATCGGTGGTATTTGTGAAACGCGAGCGGCAGTTCTGTGATTCTGACGTTAAGGTCGTGAGAGACGTGTGTCCCGGTGTTTTTTCTGCAAACAGCCCGACTTCTTCGCGTGCACGGCCAAGCAGAACACGGGCCGATAGTGCAATCGCGAACCGGTACAACCGGAGCGCAACCCCCCGGCGCGGTCATAATTGCATGCACACGCGACGATAACCACTGCAGCAGCCGGCAGCAGCTTGTTATTGCGGCTCCACGGTTCAACGCTGTTGTTCCGTTTGTTTACGCGCACCGCCGGACCCCGTTCTTTCTCGCGAGCTTCCGATATCTGGTGAATTTCCTCCCCGGATGTCGAAAATGTCACTAAACTAATTTTTCAAATCACCAGAAAAATTGTAAAGCTCTCGAAACATCAATTCCCACATTTACTTGTAGAAATTTCACCTGTTGGAACTCTCTTCGCTGCCTCGAACAAAATGAAAAAACTTTTTACGTCGAAAATGTCAGTAAACTAATTTTTCAATTCACCAGAAAAATCAAATCGCTTTAAAAAAAATCAATACCCATATTTACTCATACAAATTTCACCTGTTGGAACTCTCTCTTCTCTGCCTGAACAAAATGAAAAAACTTTTTACGTCGAAAACGTCACTAGTTAAATTCTTCGACTCACCAGAAAAATCAAATCGCTCTAAAAAAAAAATCAATACCCATGTTTACTCATACAAATTTCACAAGTCAGAACTCTCTTCGCTGCGTCGAACAGAATGAAAAAAATTTTATACCTGGAGAATGTCGGTACACAAATGTTTCGATTTATCAGGAAAATCGAAGCGCCCTCGGAAGGTCAATTCCCACGTTTACTTATACAAATTTTCCAAGTCGGAATTCCCTTCGCTGGCTCGAATAAACAGAAGAAAAAAATTGTTGTTTGCAAAACAGCTCGACTTTCCACGTTTCTTACAGGAAGTTGATATTTTTTTTCCCCGGTCCGCGATCTATCTCCGAGTCAGAGTTCCAAACAGCGCAGCATCACGGTAGAACGCCAACAATTTTCACGGGGTTGTTTCTCGCATTTCCGTTTCTGCATTTCAGCTTGGGGAACGATGGCACGGAGAGACGGGAGTACAGGGGGGGGGGGGCGGAGAAAAAAGGAAACGCCGAGCAACCCCGCGAATTAAAATAAGGGAGGCACGCGAGGGAGAGACTGTTAACGGTTGGAAACTCGCTAATTTCCTCGTTTTAATTTTTTCCCCGCGCAACGAGAATCTAATTAACTTGCTCGAGTGGCTTTCGCGGGGGCGGCACGTTACGGCAACTAAGGGGCGGGGGTCGCGGGTGCCGGGGGTATGAGGGTAAACAAAAGGCGGTCACAAATTTTCGTCTCCCGGGACGACGGGACATTCTTGTTTTGTCCCCTCCACCCCCGTTCGCCCGACCCGTTCGCCTCGCGGATGGAGCCGTTCTAAATGCAGAACGGGACGCGATAGTCCCGGAATTGTTCTCCGACGAAAGAAACGTCAACAATTACGGCGACGCCAAAGCGGTTCCTCAAATTCCCGCGATCCATTCTGCGAGGGAGGCCGCGGCGTAATCCCGCCGTAAAAAAAAAAAAGAAGCCGAGAAAAAACTCGCCGGGGACGACGATAAAATCGTTATACACGGTGTCCCGGCTCGAGCGAAAAAATTGCCAATTGTCTCCTATTTATAGTTCATTCGCAATTTCCCCATTTCCAGTTTATTCACCGTCACGACCGTGACAGAACAATTTTTCAAATTCGCAATTTCCAATGTAGTTCACGTACCAGTTGAACGACAGTTTCGATCAAAATACAAAGTATAATTTCAAAAAAAGAGTACTCACCGGAGAAGTCGACAAAAATATTTCAAGAAGATGCTCCTCTAACGTCCACGTTGTCTTCGTCGCGTGTTCAACAGCCTCGTAGACGTGCACACTCGCTCAGGACTGCGGGGGTCAGCGTCGTGGGGTCGATTACGGTGGTGTCCGTTAATTGGCAGCGCTCTTTATTTACCGCGTTCCCTTTCGATACTGCCGAGAACCGCGAAGAACCGCTCGAGTGCGGAGTGAATAAACTTCGAATAGCTTTCACGAAGAAACAGAAACGCGTGCTATCGCGTGAAGAGGTGGGGGAGACAGTTTGTCCGTTCCGCTCGAGTGTCCATTTAATTCGTCCGGTGGCGCTTAAGACGGTAGCGATGGGGGCTGGGGGAGGGCGGGAGGGGGGGGGGGCGGGTAACGCATTAGTAACGCGTCAAGTGGCACTTGCTCGTAAACGAAGCAACCAGGGAGACGTCCCGTAGAGTGTTCATTTAATTCAGCCTCGTCCCGTTTCCCGTGGGTAATAGCGAAAGTATGCTCGAGAGAGTGACGTTCGCAGCAGTGTACATCACTCGACTTACAGCGCGACTCGACTCCGCTTCTGGAGCGACGAAACGAGTGAATGGTCATTTATAAGAAGAAGATGAAGAAGAAGAAGAAGAAATAGAAGAAGCAGGGTGTCAGTCCCGTGCGCGACGCAAACAAACGAGAGAACCCGTCGGAAGGTATCGCCACGGAAGCAGGTAAGCAAACGGCTCGGTGCGGGCGAGGGTGTCCTCGACCGTTTAATTTCGCCGGGGATTAGGGCAGCATTCACCGACACGGGAAACGACACAATACAGGCGGGTGACCCGCCACCTCGACGTTTGATTCATCCCTGCCGAGCATCATCGCGATAAGGGTTGTCCGACCGAATATCCGGCCGGCCGAGTAGTCCCTCTCGCGTGGCCGCTCTCGCTCTCTCTCTCTCTCTCTTTCTATCCCCGCTACGCCGGACGGCGAAGCTCGCCAATTTTCCGGGCGAATTTCAGCCCGTGTGCTGGTGGAAGGGGGGCCCCCGACTCGCGACTACCGCCCCTGAAAACCACCACCAGTCCGTCATTACCGCACCCCACCGCTCCGGAGCCGAGCGGGTTGCGTGGGGACGGGATCTCGGGCGCGGGGACCCGTTCGGCGGTGTTCGGCTGTCCTCGGGTAGCCTCGTCGCGGCTGCTGGCTGTCTGGAGGGGAGCGCGAAGACTGTGGAAGGGGCAGCGGTGTCGAGCGGGCTGCATTAGCTGGCGTCGGGGCAGCACTCGTACACGCGACCCCCGCGCGGCACATACGGTTCTGCCAAATGCCTGGCCGGCTGAGGTTGCTCCGAAGCGACGCGTGCCTCTCGCGCGATCGTCACGCGTGTCGCTGCTCCTCGTGAGCAAGAGAGAGAAAGATAGAAAGAGAGAAGACAGAGAGAAAGAGGGAGAGGTCAAGGGGAGTCCCTTAGACAAGACCCGTGTAACCCCGTGACGGTTGACCGTGTCCTCTCCGCCCTCGCAGAAGCCGCCACCGTCGACCGACGGCGGTTCTTTCTCCGACGGTATTCTGTGACGTGGAAACCGAGAGGAAACGAGAGAAGGAACTCTCGGTGACGCACTGCTTCGTTAAGTGCACGCCAGAACGTCTATCAGTGACAGTGACTATCTGTTGTGCCGCCTCTCGGTTATTGTTTTCCTTTTTCCGTTCGGTTTGTTTTTGCATCGTGTGCGACGAGCAACACGACGGACACGCCATGGATTGGAGACTCGGATTCCTGCTGGTCTGCTTCGTCGTCGAGGGTGAGTGTGTCTGTCTTGCTTGTCTGTCTGTCGCTTGTCGACGATATCGTTGGCTCGCGTGATAACGTTGCGAATCGCCGTCGCTCTTTTCCGCGGGTTCTCTGCCCGATGCTATGCGGTGCTGTGTCACTCTATGCGGCAGCACCGATGAGGGTGTAGCGTGCGTCCGGATCTATTCAAAATTCCACTGCCGGCCCGCCCCGACGTTTGTTCGATAACCCCCCGGGAGTACCGACTTGGACTTTCTTGGATTCGCGAAGCCTGCGAGCCCGTTTTCACCCATTGCAGATCTGCGACGCAGCGCGCCAGGCTTCTCCGAGGACGAGGGTTGAAACGAAATAGTCGGAAGAACTCGACGACAGCTCAGACTTGGGGATGCTCCGGGTAGACTGAAATGAAAGATGGTCGAGTGAGACTGAATAGCACAATGGTTAGGGATAGACAGAACGATCGACGATGGATAGGGTGGTTACGGATGGATAAATTGGTCAGGCTGGTTAAGGGTAGTAGAGAATGAAAGACGGTTAACGGCAACCAGAAATTTGCAGAACGGTTGAGGGCGGATAGTAGTTGATTTATACTATCCGACTAGACAAATATTCTTCAATGCGTTTGGTCGTGTTGGTTTCGATGCTATGGATACGTTCCGTGTCTGCGCGGATAGTATAAATCGACCTTAACGCGGTTAATGCTGAATAGCGCGGGAATATGTGGTTCGACGAAGGTGATTCAAGATTTACGACGGCGTTGAAGGAGTACAAAACGGCTGGTGATGGATAATGTGGTTAACGGTGGTTGGGAATTGTATAAATCGTCGATAGACGCATGAAGCGGTTATTTGTGGATAGGACAGGCTGTAACGAATGAAACGATCGACGATGAGATATAGTTAAATAGTCTATGAAGCTGTTCAGGACGAATAAATGGTTAACGATCGGGCGGACTGGTTAAAAATGTATAAAAACGAATGAGGATTATCGAAGTGGTTAACAATGCATAGAGTATCAGGCTATAAATATAGCCACTCTGAAAGCGGTTTAAAATTAATCAATCTTGTCAAAGATCATACCGTTCATCAATTCGTAAGCAAGCACTAGTCGTCCGATCTATTATTAACCATTTTATTTAACAGATCGGACGGTTAAAAATTTGCCGAGCGGTGTAACCATGCGCGCGGAATAATCAACCGCGTGCAGTCTGCCGAAGTAAATGAAAAATTTCTGACGCGGCTTAAAAATAGCGCAAAAGAATTATCATACCGTTAACGAACAAAATAAAAACTTCCGACGGGACGTTTTATACGGCGAACAAACAGCGAAGAGGGGCACATCGAAAATCTAATTCACCCGTCGTCCATAAAATCATAAAAACAATGCAGTACCGTAATCCCAGCATCCGCAGCTCCGTCGCTCGTAAAAATCTCGTTTGGTCTCTCTCACGGAAAACCATCGTTGTCGTCGTCGTTGTCGTCGTTCAAATCGTCGTCGTCTCTTATTTTCCCCCGGACTTGAGACTATCTCTCATCGAATCTCCGGCCTGGCACTCTACACCTGTAACTCAGGTGTTCGCCGTAAGCCCGTCAGCACGCCTCGGCCACCGGGGATTCTCAATCCGGAGCCACTTTCGACGATCGGTTTTTAACCGCCGTAACAAAAGGTCACGAATAAAACTCTGCCGAATAAAGTAGAACGGATTGGCCCCGGATCCTTTCCACCGCGTTCATTCCTTCCGCGTAGCCCGTTCCGGAACTCATTACGCGATACGGGATAAACGGGCCGCCACCGACCGCCCGTCGGAGCGCGAGAGCTTGCTCCGAGACGCCCCGGGCCATCCCCCACCCCGCCCACCGTTCGATCCAATCACCCAAACGCCGTTCGAGTTTTTTCGGCCGATCTCGTCGAACAATCGCGGTCCACGGATAAACGATATACAACCCCACCACGAACACCTCCAACACCAATACGTCCCTCGGGCTGAAAATTCATTTTGTCGGCTACGGATAATGCAAAACGCTTCATCGTTTTCTCTTGGAAAATTTGAACCGATGAAAACTCGACGCTGGAAACGCGCGATTCCATTTAACGTGCCTCAAATTACATTTGATTTCTGAATTCGGCTGTGTATTGTTCGAGTTATTGCGCATTTAATTAGTCATTGTGATTTACTCGAAACGATGGAATATATCGACGCGTTTACAAATTCTTTTTTCCCCTCCCCGTTTTGTTTGTCGAGTTAAAATCTAGTGCAACAACGGCCGCGGTGTTTTTCCAGGATCATTCTCGTTCGATCCGATCGGCGATAGAGGGCTAGATCGATAGGGCGGATAGACAACGGCGTGTGCCGAGGAGAACCGCGCTCGTAGAGTCGACCGGAGCTCCCAACGAGCTCCAATTTCCTGATGGAAGTGGATTAATATAATTTGATGGCACCCTCCTATCTTCCCCTCGCCCTACCTCGCCACGCAAGAGAATTATGCATCTCGCAGCGCGATCTCGCCGCGAAACGCTGCGCCAGCAATGCCCTACGGCTGCCCCCGACTCGCCGGAAATGTTTGCTCGTGCCGTGCAATACTCTGATGACCGACGAGTGCCTTGCGAAATTTTTTGAACCCCCTGTAGCCCTTGTCAACTTTTGGGACCGCCTATTGTATAACAAGTGATTCTAGGAAAGTGGGACAAGTTGATGCTCTTTTTTAAATAAATTAATATGCATGTATGTAACATGATATTTGGTCCCCTCAGGGTTTCAAATTCATTTACCAATCCTCTACCTCTTTCCACTCTCACCATCGCCTTTTCAGCGGGACCTACTGTTTATGGTGGGTTCCGAACCACCTTTTGCCAACAACACGTGAAAAACACCTCGGGCGGGTCACTTTCCGGTTTTTTACCAGACGGTCACCCATCCTAGTGCCGTTCACGTTCCACATTGCTTAACTTCGGTGATCTAACGAGAACCGGTGCTTTCAACGGGACTACGGTTGTTGGCTTAAATAAATTAATATAAACATGGTAAAATAGACGAAAATCACATGTCACAATACGTCCTGACTTTCTATGACCTTATTTTTTCATGTGGATGCACCGATGCACCCGCCTTTGCTTGTTTGATTATTTCACGTCGCTTTTTCAACTGCTATGGTTATTAAACGATGCACCCGCCAGGTGCAATCTATAAATCAATTCTTATTTAAATTTTATATTCTGTCCATTTCTAGACGCCCTGTAGCACCGACAAATTATCGTCCCCACCACAATAGCCGTTTGACGTGAACTTTGAACGTGTCTGGGGAACGTCTTCGCCGCCAAACCGGTTTCGTCTTCGCCGGTACAGGTGTGCCGGCACGCGCGCCCCATCCATCGGCAAAGAAAGAGAGGAGAGAGATAGCACGGTGCCGGTCGCACGATAACGATCATAATAATTTAATTTAACACTCGGCGGGAGAAGGAGGTCACAGTCGCATCGATCTTCCCCGGAGAGTCCGCGAGATGCAGCGAGCAAATATTAAAGAGGCGCCCGCCGCCCCCGGCCCACCCCTTAAACCGTACCGACCCCGCACCCGCCTCAGACTTAACTCTTTCGGGGGCTGGGGTGTTGTGGCTGTCCCTGTTTCTTGAATGTTTTACAATAACGTCGTTCCGTTACCGATTTTATTCGACGCCATCTTGTCCTCTGTTGCGATCCAGACGTCTTGGATTTTGTCGAATCACGTGGCACAAAGAGCGTCACTATTTTTCTTGGATTCGCTAGTAGCCAAATAGTTTGTGTTCTGTCTAGGGATTTCCCTATTACTTTAGGCGTGACACGATTCTGCACTGATGAAACTCGACGTGTAATAATTCGCGCGAGTCGCTGGTTTCGCAAACAATGTCCCCTTGTTCATTAGCAGCCGGTGGTTTTTCAATATTTTAGAGTCTCATTAAGCAGCGAAAGCGAAGTTTCCACGTTATAATTTAAAGTTACGCTGCTTTTCAGCCCTTTCTCGCATTCAGATTTCGTGTGTCCCATTCACCGGGGCGTAAAACGAAGAAAACCGCTCGCGTAAAGGGCGCGAATGAAATAATTATGCAAAACGAGGAAAAAAACGTGTTTATCCGCACGGACCCCCGGGAAGCACACGGACGAGCAAAACAGAGAGGAGAATGCGTTCCAATTAACCCCACCGTATAAACCTCCGCAAACCAGGGATTTTTGTAGCTCTGTAAGAACCGTTTTGATTTCTACGCCACCCGGTGTATCTATACATGTTTACGTAAAATACTTGCACTGCGTTCGCAGAACTGTTGCCATTTCCTTTCTCTCTCTCTCTCTCTCTCTCTCTCTCTCTCTCTCTCTCTCTCTCTCTGCCCCTCTCTTCCACTCTCTCTCTCTCCTTCCCCGTGTTTCACGTAATACCTCATTTTAGTCGAGCATAATTGAGTTCGAATCCAGTCGAACGTTTAGTTCGATACTTTTAATTAATTTATACAATTAACGTAGTTCATTGGTCTGGTTTCGAACAACCTCTGGCTGCTCACCCTTGTGTAACATTGCATAAACTCCATATTTGCAGTGGTACTATAATGTTTGCAGCCATACGATAATCGTTATCACGTGCAAGGACAACCCAGCGCATTTTCGGGCGTGCAAAAATGTTTGCAAAATCGGTGGGATTCAATTGAAAACTGTTTATTCAATAATGAATAAAACGTCAACTTATAAAACATTACGATGCGTGAAAAATATATTTTAATGAAAATGAAAACTGTTGATTCGAAGGTAAACGAAACGTCAAATGACTGCCGAAAAATCACGTGATATGAAATATTTGAAAAAGGCGCAAGCAATACCGATTAAAAATGGCCTGGCAATAAAAGGGGTATAGGATTTTGTTTAAACTTTGGTGTTCCCGAACGGGCCCAACACAGTGACACGGTTTCGACAAGGGGGTTTAGCGGAGGGTTGGGCCAGCAGGCGTTCATCCCCGGATACGCATCGATTCGTGAAATGGGTGATATCGATAGGCGACCACTCGTTACCCGACATTATCGTTAATGCGATGCATGGTAGAGGAACATCGTTGCTCGCAGCCATCATCGTGCGCTCTCTCTTCTCTCTTCTCTCTCTCTCTCTCTCTCTCGTGCGTGTGCGCGCGCTTAATAACCGGGACTGTTGGTTTCATGGATTTTAATGGAATTGCTGCGAGAATAGGATGGATCGTTCCGTTGGAAATATCCGCGGCCGCTTGAACCAGTCGATTCGATTCGATTCGATTCGAAAGGGGGAGCATTAAAATGCGTAACACAGAGAGAGCCATGCACGCGTGTACGTGTCAACAATCGTCCGAGTCATTAAGCCATTCAGGCTAAGTGGCTGCCCGCCCCCTTTTTTCCCTTAATCGAAACGTGTGTCTCCCGTTACGACAACGTGTTTCGCGTCGCTAGCATTTTCTGTTTATGCATTCCCGAGTGGTTGCAGGTGAATTAACATAAATTTTTTAATTAAAATTGTTCGGTTGCTGCATTTTCAAGAGTCTTCTTGTGAAACATCAAACTCTGAATGTGAATTAATAAATTATTCTTGTCTCCTGTGTGCACAATATTTTCGGAGAACATTTGATTTTTTGACTTTGGACTGATGTTTCATGAGGGGGTATTTTTGACAAATTTTTTAAGTGACAAGGACACTCGAGTAGCGTTAATTTCAATTAACTTTCAGTTTATCTAGGAAATCTAATTATGCGACTCTCGGGGCGTGGCTTCGACGTACAGAAGTTACCAACGAAATTTAAAAATCACGTCCCATTTTTGACATGAAAATATTTTGACGAAACGCTGCGCGGAGAAAATTTTAAAACTGCACAGATAATAAATATAAATAAACATCAATTAAATTATGAAATCGTATATACCCGTAGCACGCGTAATAATTATCTGAATTACAAAATTGCCTGCCGAAAATGGTCAAATAAATTGCTAATTAGTGTCTGCGGATGGAAAAAGTATTTCCGCCAGTTCTCCTCGGGAATGATTGCTTGCGCGAAAATTGGTATGAAATTGTAAAATAACTCTAAAAATTCGTAATTAGTAATTTTCGGTAGAAAAAAAAAATTGTCGTTATAAGCATCGAGGGATTTTATGGATTGGTTGATTCGATCGAGTAAGAATGGCGATTTTCGGCGAGTCGGGGGTTGTGCGGCATAGAGGGTGGCGGACAAGGGGATGAAGGAAGATACAGACGACTTCCAATCAGTGCGCTCGAGTTGCGGGGGACAGATCCCCGAGCAGGATAAACGGGAAACACGCCGGTGTTTCGCGTGCGGTGGAATTAACCGCGCCACGTCGGTCTACACACTCCGCCACCCCCGTCCGCCCCCGCCGATGAACAATTATCTTACGAAGCTCGTGGCTGCGAGAGCTTGTCGGTGCTCGTGAACCTCGTATCGGGAAATGGGTCGCTGGTAATGGCCACGTAAAGTCCTCGTGAAAGTTGCACGCTTGTTTACGGCCACGCCACACGCATCGTCCCATCCGTTTCAAGCCCCCACAGCCCCTCCGGGGGTGCGGATCGTCGATGGGAGGCTGGTATCGAAAATCCGCACCATCACCCTCCGACACGATGACAGAACATCCCGTTCCATCCGTTGGAAATCGATCATTCTTCAAAATCAGTTCTATACGATGAAAATTATAAACAAATTACTCTTTCGTTAATTTTACCAATTCTATTAACTTTCTTGTGGAGATCGAGGTATAACAATTTTTTAGAAACTACTCCCAAGAAGGAGACTCAAACATGAACGTTCGGAAAATGCAGTAAAAAATAAGGGATGGTCTGAGTTAGCGGATGGTTTATTTTTATTCGATTAAAAGTTGTTTTTTCGAGCACGACGATCGTTTTCATGTGCCGCAGGGTTTTCACGTGGTGCGATGGGGGTGAAATCGCTGCAAGGGGTGTTGGAAACTATGATGGAGACTGGTCCGTCGAAAACCACCCTTGTAAACGGTTACGTAGAGTTTCCGGGTTTGTGCTCGCCGTTACAGAACTAGACATTTGCCGCGTCGACCGTTCAGAGGTTTGGGAATTCATTGTTCCGCATTGTACAGGGCGTACCATAAATTTCCAACCCCTGTTATTTCGAATCTACGTCGAGCTCAAGGGCGGGAGAGCGTATATCAAAATGAAAATTCGAATCTACCTAATCTAGATCAGAGTTAATAGTTTGTACAGAGTGTTTCGAAACGGTCTGATTGATGCAGAGTGTTTCGAAATGTCTACTATAACAGAGACAATGTCTGTTCGCTGGTCGTGGGTGTGAGCAGAGTTTCGTTCAGATGAATTTTCGATGGTTGACAAATGGACGTGACCCGTCGACCATTATTAATAAACCATCAGGATTTTTTCCATATGGCGCGACACCTCTGGCCTGCCTCACCTGGTCCCCTATCTAAACACATCAGATGACGTTTAAAACCATCCCACCCACTCGCGTTCCATTGAATGGGCAAGTTGTGAGTGGAGCTCAGTGGTTCGCAATTTTCGCAAAGAATTGACTCCACCATCAAAATGACATTTACTGTGACAATTAAAGAATAAGTTGATGCAACTCGTTGGAAAATAGACCAAGTTGTTTGAGAGAGGATGCAGAGCCGTAATAAAATTTTTGAAGACTGTCCAAGCGCCCAATAAAAATGTTGAAGAGGATAAGTGGCGGATAGGATGATAGCCACTGTTTTAACGTGAGCCAGGGAACACGTGAAATTTTTCCAGGCCGTCACGGTACACCGCGGCGGCGGCTGAAATGCACCGGCAGATGGTACTCGTCATACATGGGCGTGCCACAACACCGGCGGGCCCGTTTTAATCGCCCGAAATCGCCGTTAATTGAAAATGAGTCAATTCACGAGACACCGCGACCGGCGGATGACGTCGCGACACGAAAACGACGCCCGTCCTTCGGCCAAAACGATCGACAACATCCGGGACGTTCCCGTAGGCCGCTCACATTTTTTCACGGACCGCTGGTTTTGCAAAATAATCTCGCGAAGATGAAATCTATCCGCAAGAATTATTCTACAAGGTCGTTCCAATTTAAATCTTCAAATTGGAATTCTTTCTGCCACGATTTCGTCATACCATTTCTCCGAAGTTATCAGTTGAAAATAGCCGAACGAAATCACTGAAAATTTTGTACAGGCTGTTAAATTTATCTCGGTCAACGGATAACCGAAACACCGCGCGAGCAGACTGGTCAGATAAAAATTTGTCGGTTCGATCCGCCCGATGAAATATCAGCAATTTTGTTTAATTCGCCGGGAACACCGCGCGCGATAAACCCGACAATGTTTTTCAGTATTTTAATTAAGAAAAAATTGCGTTCAGGCGTGTAGAATGGACTCGTTGCCCGGGAGGTTTTGGTATTACGCGCTGACTAATGGAACTCGTATTTCCCGCCTTCGCACGGCTCCGCCCCCTTGCCCACCACCCTCGTCACCTTTCCACCTTGCCACGACGCTTCGTCGTTCGGGTTCCTTTTTTTATTTTTCCTCCTTGTCCGTCCGTCTCTCTCGCTCTATTTTTCTGTCGTTGTTCTTTTTTTTTTTACTTTTTAATGAAAATTCATATGCGTCTGGCGGCTCGTGTTCCAGTAATCTGTCCGTCGGTTTCCCGCGGATCAATAACCTACTTCTCTGATTAATATATACAGGCGCGCGATCATTCGAATGTTCGTTCTATCGCAGCCAACCGACGACCTATATACACGGTGTCCTTTGTGGAAAAATCTCTAGGAAACCGAGCAACCGTTGAATAAAATTGATAATTGAATCTCCACAATTTTTCTTCGTAGGTAAAAGAATGAATGAATTATTTATTACTGTTCCGTTTCGGGTTGCAGGGGGAACCCGATCCCTCTACATTTAATTTATATACATATATGCAATATCTACATTTCCTATAACCTATATCCACATCTGAAGCATTTTCTCTTCGTAGGTAAAAGAGATTTCTGTGATTAAAACAGTAAGGGTGAGTGGAATTTCTCCCCGGGGGTTGTGTTTGTCGTGTTCGCTGTCGACAGAAATTTGTTCCGCGATGCTTTTTACGTGCAAGGGGCTGCACAGGGTGCATCGAACATATTTATACCAGGTTGACACGTGGCACGCGCCTGTTCCTCGTCCCGACTGGCTGTTCTCTAAACAAGCGGGGTGGCTGGCAGCCGTGCGACGATTGAAAAAGACCGTGAACCTCGGACACGTGACGTATGGCAGTACTGGCGGAAGTAGAGTTACTTTTTTCCACGGACAACTCACGTATAATTAGATCTGATAGTCGTGTGAGTCATATATGCATGCACACGAACCAGGGAATCTCGGAACTAAAATTTGTCGACGTTTTGACTTCGCGTAACTTCGCGTTAAAAATTGAACGGCGACAAGCTTCGGCTCATTTTAGAAGGTTCACTTTCGATATCTTTATATAGCTTTTCTAAAAAGAATTTCCTCTCAAAAGCCAGCAGACATACGTACAGGGTAGCTTTTCTCAAATTTTTCAAATCTTATCCAATTTCTTCTAAGACAAGCTCCTTAGAAAAAAGTAAGTCGCAGGAAATGAAAGTGGAGGTTTCGCTAATCAAAGTAAGCCTAGGTAGACGTCTACAATTTTGATTGTCAGTGGTAGATTGCCTTTTTTTTGGCAGTGTCAGCCGACTTGCTGGTATCGAGTCGATCTGTAGACGCGGGACGGAAAACCGACACGCGAAATACAGCCTCGACCCACTTCCCTTTTTCTGGCGGACGAGGGGGTTGGTTCCCGGAAAGTTTGATTGCGTCTGTTCTTCCGTGAAAGAATTAACGTGAACGACCGGTGTTTTGACGGAGCTCGACGGACAGAAACCCGACGCCGACGGGGGAGAAAATGGAATCGGGGGTTCACCGAGTAATATTCCGTGATTAGGTCCGCCCGGGAGACAGGCCTGATCCCCTAGACCACTCGTTCTATTATAGAAGATTTCCCCTAGCTCATTGTTACCGAGTTATTATTTCGTCTAGGGATATCGCCGCTAATTGGACGACCCCAGGGACTTCCCTAGAATCTGCAGCCTCGCGACCACGTCGCGCCAAAAGTGAGGTCATGTCCCATCATCTTTATTTCACCATCTTCATTCATGACCGTTCGGAATTAGGGTCGCGCGAGAACGTTGCCAAAAAGGCTTAAATACAAAACTGTCAGATACGCTTGGAACCGTTTAAACAATGCAAAAATCTTGTTCAGAATGTCTGGGGTGAATGGCAGAACTATCTTTCATTCGTTGACCGAAACGAATTTTATTTAGAGAAAGAATTTGCGTGGACTCCGAACGAGGATGGGGTTGAGCCGATTGGGGAAGGGGGCGGGGCGAACCGTGTGTACAGAACGCCCTCTCCACCCACACGCCCTACCCACCGGTTTCCTTCGATCATCGTTTTTCCAGCGTCGACGGGGTTTTAATTATTTTCCCGGATTTAGGAAACGTTCGTTGCGGACGAGGATGCGCGCCGCTATTATTTCGCGGAGAACAATGACTTCGGGCCGGGCCGTCATCGACGGATCGACTACGATATTATTTTTTTTTTTCGCCCGCCCAGTCGGTTTCCTCGAACCGTTCCAGGATCGTTCCGGAGAATTATGCACGGTGCGCGGAACAATTGGGCCGGATTGGATCGCAGGAAAATCGGGATCGGCGATGGAATCGCTTGGCTCGCGATTAAAATCGTTTGTCGCGACGGGGGGAGGGGCGAGGCGACGCTCGAGGGTGGCTCACCCCTGCAGACTGTCCTCCGGATGACGCTGATCTCTTGTACGCTTCCAGCGGAATTTCATTTCCCTTTTAGTTCTTCAATTTCGCCTCCTGAGCCGGCTGCACGGTCGTTTATATCACTGGGACGGGTAATGGCGGTAGTAACGAGGTGAGGTTATGTTGATAGTTCTGTCAGTATCTAGATGTACCAAAAAAAACCCTTCCAAATAAAGCTGGGGATTTAAAAATCATGGAAATTTTCTAAAATACTGGTTCTACTTACTTGAATTCGCGACTGCGGTTCTTCATGAAGAAATTGACTGTAGGAAATATAAAACTAAAAATAAAGGGTTGAAATAAATATTTTTAAAGTTATTTATGCTTTCCACAATCGGCGCAAAGCATTCATATTTTGCATAGAGATCCGCAGTCTACTTGTTATATTCGGGACAGGGTGCATTAAACATTCCAGAAGGGAATGTAAATAATGGAAATAACTGCTTGACAAGATACTTGACGATCGTTTCAACTTTCGCAAATCTCGATCGAGCGGTAGAGCGGTAGGTGCGCGCAGTCGCGCGAAACGTACAGGGAATATCCGTCGAATATCCGGCGCGCAAATATTTGTCCCGCATATAAAACGTCCGTCCGTTTTAACGCTAATGAGAAAAAGTATATCGCGGCGATATGCATCGTCATTGCCGGACGCGATAACGTCGGCCATTATTCAGGTATTACCGGCGAGAACGTATCACCGTGATCCCGGCCGGACGTGCTTTTTACCCCCGAAACGGGCGAAAACGTATTAAATAAATCAAAGGTGCCCAGCACCCCGCACGGGATTTCACTGTTTTTTTTAATTTAATATTTAGAGCGTCGCCGCCGTCCACGGAGTAATGCGAATTTACATTCCACGGTTGGTAGCGGGGCAGCAACAAAATGGCCGCTGTCCAGAAATAAAATAGCAAACAAAAGGGTTACGCAGTATTCAGATTAAAATGTCGTTCGCTGCGTACAAAAATATTATTCGACAATTAGCACGAGATTACTTCTTTTATGTTTTGATTATTTCGCGCAGAGCGTGCGATTTAGTAACTACGAATAAAGTTACCAATTATTGGGGAACAGGAGCGAAGGTTCTTCCGACGGAAAAAAAAATTTGTTAACATCCGTGGGAAGGAAGGTCTGAAGTTGTAAAAAGAATCTATCTCCACGATCGAAATTCAATGTTATTCCGTCGTCGAAGTGCTCCGCAACGAAAACACAAGTTTCGCACGAAGATCAGCGGACGTCGGTTATTAATATTAATGTCTGTGTACGGTGAAACGAGACCGCGTGCGCCGCAGTACGTAGAAAAACGGGTTCGCAGGGATCAGCATTCAAATTTACCGCGTTCGGAACGGCGGATGGACAGAGGCCCTTCCTCCGACGGGTTTCCCGAAACAACAATGGCGTCCGGCGGGGGTTTCCCTAGCGCAGATAAGTTGCTCTAATAGCCGTGGACGCCTTCATTAAAAATTCGCGGCTGTTATTAGTGGAATTTATTAGCCGACGGTTTCCATAAACGAGTTATCAACCCCTCCGGATCTGCAATTACTCCGGATTTGCATCGCTGAAGTGCCGGCAAAAATTCATATCTGTTTCTAGTATACGTTATTAATTATTACAGGCAGCGTTGATTGTTAAGCGCGGCTTTTACAGGCTATCAAAATTGCTCTCTTGCACACTCGGTGTCTATTACGTAACATACAAAGAATTGGTTAGAACATGACCGACATAATGTTTAGTGTTACTAGATATTAATTCGTTTTCGGATGAAACGGGACTGTTTCGTGGAAATGGCCCTCGAGATGGCCCCGGGAAATCCGCGAGCCTAATCGCGATCGTGCAGGCACGCACGCGCAACGTGCTCCCGAGGCCGAAAGGTATTTCTGCGTTCTCTCAGGTTGTTTCTTCTTTCGTTTTCGTAGTCACGCAGCCGATTTCCGGTCGCCGGAAACGGCGAACAACGCTGCCCACCGATAACAGGCCCTTGACACGCTCGCGGACATTGTTTTCGCCGTGGCAGGACTGCCGATCGCGCGTTCACACGCGTCGATAGCGATGTTAACGCGCAACGCGCGTCCACCGACTCCTCTTTGACACACATTGTCCGCGTATGTCAAAGTGCATTTTTCCACCGCGGAAAAATTCCTACCGCCATTGTCTCGATTGTTCTCGTCTAGCGATGCTCTGTCGACGTGAGAACGGGCATGTTTTTGTTGCGTATATGCAAATTAAGCCCTAGCTGATCTTCGGAACGGCCTCGCGAGAACCGAGACCCCACAATTTCGTGATCCTAATTTTCCACTTTTTTTTCTTGTAACACTAGTCCCTCAGTTTTAAAATGATTACGGAAGTCGTAGGGCCCGTAAGGAAAATTGTGGGACTCGTAGATAAGTCTTAACGTCCATAGAAAAATATTCTAGGGTCCACAAAAGAAACAACGAAGCCCACGAGAGTATTTTAACTTTTCTTAGTGTTCCGTTTACTTTCATCCGAGCGCGTCAGGCTTGCTGAACATTTTTATTTGCCTGTTTATTACTGTTTATCGTGGCAGTCTCTTTCTGTCTGCGCGGCGATCGGAAGACGTATTTCGTGGGAACGCGGCATAATAACCGGTGGAAACGAGGCGGAGCGGGGCCGATAGCGCTCGGCGACGGCCCGACAGGAGGAAATTAAAGGATAAAGAGACGATCTCCGCGCGTTCATCTTTTGTCGCGTAATATTTTCCGATAAGTGGCGGAAGTATTGAAGGTAAATGTTCGGGAAATATAAGCGGGAGGGGCGGAAAGGGATGGAGGGAGTGGGGCATCGTCGTAGCGATGATAAGCGAGGGAAATGTACCGGGTGTGCTCCACTAAATCTTCCGTCGAGGCAAAGTTTCCGCGGGGGGCGGTCTATTGTCGCGAGGACTCGCGAAATAAAGGACAATGAGATTGCCCAGCGATTTACGGGACGGTTCGACCAGCTGATTATTAATTCCGATATCAGGCCCTCTGTAGAACCTTCGAGAACTACCCGTCGACCGCGGTGTCACTGGTGAATTAATCGTTACATCCTCCTCCATCTTTCAATCATTCGAAAGACACCTAGAAACTCTTATCTGAATTTCAACCCCTCTGAAAAATTCCTGTGGGCCTTACGATTTTTCTACGGGTTCCCAGAATTTTCCTACAACGGCTGTGACCTCGCGAAGTGTTCGCCAGAGGTCGAGGGGGTGAGAAATCGTGGTCGCGAACCCACCCCGTGACCGAACCGCTCCTCAATGTTTCATCGCAGGTTGTTACAGTACTTAGCGAATCGCGGGCCATCATTCTCCATTCGTTGCGGTTAGGTTCGACGGCGTTAATGTGCGACCGAGTGCAGGATGGCAATCAATAGGCCTAATGAGTCTGCAGAGGCTGCCGGTAATTAACGTCTAACCACCGGATATCTCCTTTCTAGCAGCCGCGCTTATCACTAGATCAACCCCCTTTCTTCTCCGTTCACTGTCGCAATGACACTGCCGGAAAAATCTGAAGATTTTTCTATCTTCTATTGAGCTAGCATTATTGCTCAAACACATTTTATAATAATATTGATTTTCTCAATGGCACGTTATAGGCATTCAAAACGAAATTGCGCTGTACTATTCGTTAATAGCACCTATATTTGCTTAGTTTCGCGCTGTCCATAATTATGTGTATTTTAGATTAAGACTTAAGATTAAGATTTATAATACTGCATACATTTGTATAAAAGGACCTCGGTCCGTTTAAAATAAATAATAATAATAATAAGATGAATGTCACTCGGCTAGAATCAAAGAGTTTACTTTTTGAAGTCAGACAAGATACGTTGTTCTGCAAATGTGAAGACTTTTTTTACGATGCTTCTTCGACAGTAAATTCGAATTGGAATCAATTCGGACCGGTCTCGGCCGGATCATTTGAATTTTTACGACGATTGTCTGGGTCGACGAGACAGTAGAGCCAAGCCCGGCGACGTCGTCTGCCACGCACATTTACACGGGAGCCAATATTTGCACGATGGAGTTGGCATCGGTTTCCTTTGGTCAGGGACCTATCTCGGCGCGCGGCGTCGTATTTATCGTGCAAACGAACCACGATCCCGCCGGAACTTCGGTATCAGAGGGCACACGCTATCAGACTGCCAGGTAAACGGGGGAGAGGAACTACTTGATCCGGATAAATAAAGCCGAGATAGCCGAGAAAGATACACCTGCGGCTCCGTCGATTGATCGACCGGCAATTTCGCCGGTCCGATCGCTGACCGTTGTTGCCGAGCCCCGTAATGGGAAGCTTTGCTTAAAAGCCGGCCCCGGACAAGTCCAGTCGATCGATTTTCTTCGTTACACGCGACCCCGAAGCTACGAAGCATGCATCAACGTTCACCCACGGCCCTCCCCCTTTCACCACCGAATAGCAGATTTTTGCGAATTTTTTCACGAACATCTCACCGACCTATCGACATCGAACCTGACAGAATTGTTCTTCACCTCTTTGTCTGTGTACTCAATTTTTTTTCATGAAAATATATCCTATAGTTTTCTTGCAACGCGTACCAAAAGACACCCTTGCGCGAGAAGCTGGGTCGTCGATTGAATTTGAATTTCAACAACATATTTCTTTACTTCAGTCGATCGGTTTTCTTCGTTAAGCTTCCATTTCGCTACCGAAAAGCAAATTTTTGCGAATTCTTTCACGAACATCTCACCGACCTATCGAAATCGAATTTTACAGAATTGTTCTTCACCTCTTTGTCTGTGTACTCAATTTTTTTTCATGAAAATATATTCCATAGTTTTGTTGCAACGCGTACCAAAAGACACCCTCGCGCGAGAAGCTGGGTCGTTGATTGAATTTGAATTTCAACAACATATTTCTTTACTTCAGTCGATCGGTTTTCTTCGTTACGCTTCCATTTCGCTACCGAATAGCAGATTTTTGCGAATTTTTTCACGAACATCTCACCGACCTATCGAAATCGAACTTGACAAAATTGTTCTTCACCACTTTGTCTGTGTACTCAATTTTTTTCATGAAAGTATATCGCATAGTTTTGTTGCAACGCGTACCGAAAGACACCCTCGCGCGATAAGGCGGGTCGTGAATTGAATTTGAATTTAAGTAAAATATATCGCTGTTTTTCGTGTATCTAATAAATTTTTTATGTCGACGAATAGACTGCAGGATAACATTTTCAAACGGTCGTTGAAAGTCGCCGATAGAATTCTTCTCACGGCCATGATAAATGGAACAGCCTGTACGGAGAGGCGAACGGTGTCGTAAATAAGTAAACGAGCAAGTTTCAGTCGCGACAGATAACCCCCCACCCGGGTCTTAAATAATCTGGAACGTTTGAACGCTTCAGGAAAGTCCGAGGAACAAAAGTTCCGGAAGTTGGCCAGTTTAAGGAACTAGAATACCTCAAAAATTTTCCCGTCGATTTAATTCGATAACGATCGAGTCGGGTCCGGGAGATACGTCGATTCAAGAAATTTGTATACTCACTCCCGGCGGAAGATGGTCGAACCCCGTCGAGACCGCAGAAAATAGACAGAAAAAAAAGGGAACGCGCGGAACACCCTAGGGAAATTTTTCTAAAACGCCTCGCCTGCCAACAGCAGCTCTTCTCCCCGCCCCCCTTTCACCCCCACTACCTTTCCGTAAGCCGTTCTCTTGGAACGATGATCGCAAAAAAAAAACGGAGATGTTCGTCTTCTGTGTCTGAAAGATACTCGAACCCTCTTTCACCGAGTCCAATATGATATATACTCGGTCGGCCAACTTAATAATCAAAAGTCTCTTTCGTTTAAATACAGTGTTTTATTGGAACCTGTAGAAAAATTCTGGGGACTAAAAAGAATTTCTAGGGACTAGAAATTTCTAAAGAAAATTGCAGGACCAACGAGAATTATTTGCAGCTGTGTACACAGCAGTCTGGTCTCGATTTTCGAATCCGCCGTTATTTCGTTTCGCGAGGATACAGCGATTTGTTTCCCAACGATTGATTGCTCGGTCGTTGAGATTATGTTGTAAGTCTGCAAACACCGTGAAAGGTTATGAACCCCGAGGATTCCCGCCACGATTGGCGCGATGGTTCGATCGAGGCCTGGAATCGATTTCTCGAAGTCAGTAGAGAGAGAGAGAGACGGGTTTTCCCGACGTCGTCTTTCAGGTATTTAGATCCGGCGTGTTCGATAGCTGATGGCTCTTCCATCGAGTTTGCTTTCGCTTGGCAAACAAGGAAATGTTAGTGGTGCTGGTTGATAGGGGGTGGCAGCACAGGGGCGGCAAAAAAGCGAGTGGCGGCTTCTCTAGTGCGCTTTTTTCCCCTCTACTCGAGCAGAAAATTTTCGTGTTTGCGATTTGGGAAAAAATCTGAAGGAATAATTATCGTCGTTAAAAGTTCGTCCCCACCAGCGAGTCCTAGAAAACCTCGATTCACTCCAAAACGAGTTTTTTTCCGATTTTTGTAATTATTTCGAGAATCCGAAACGAATGTCGGTTGAAATAAATTTATATTTTTTCCTCATCGGAGCTCGAAAAGCAGGCCTTCCACACGACGGGTTCATTTTTGTAAAATGTTCGAGCACGTATGCGACGCTTTTATTTATTCTTCGCCAAAACTCGTGATGACTTTGGCCCCGCCTCCCCGAGTCAAGCGTTGATGGGAAGTGTCGTCGCGTCGCCGTGAAACACAGTCGACGTGGATCGATCGGAAATCGATCGAGACAACGACAGAACGCCGGCGTTACGCGTCCGTTCTGGCCGCGTGCATCCATTCACTGGCAACAATGCCAAATCGCCGGATACGACGCATCCGCAAAACTTATCGTTCGTCGCCCGGAATTTCCTTCCATCTCCCCCTTCGCACGGAATTAGGAGGGACAAGGGGGCCGGGGAAAGAAGCTATAAAAGTTCCGGTAACCGGTCGGCAAACCTCGTCCCCTGAAAATGCAAGATTTCCTGTTGAAGGTCCCCTCTGTGATTGCCTAATCTTCCACAGTAAACTTCACGTTTCACTGCAATCATTTTGTTTCATAATTCTGCAATTGACATAGGATCGTTACAGTTACAGATTTTCGTGAACCACATGTGAAAACATTTCCTGTTATCTGTCCCACTTTTTCAGACACTTTGCAAAGGAAATTGTATTATGGGCGTGGTTTCGGTGCTTTCGCAGTTAGAGTGCCCGACGGGCGTGGCTTCGTTGAGTTATTAATCTACAGTGTCCTAAAAGACTCGAGTATGTTGCCCTGTTTTTGCTATTAAAATTTACCATCCTTTAACCCAGAATCCGTTTCCCCAATTCCGTGGAAGAATCTAGAGTCGATTCTCCGTCGATGGAATAAAACACAGCAGAATCTGCGGCTCCTGGCGCACGTATCTATTTACAATGGCTCCTTCCCGCCCTCGCCCCGCCCCCGGCCCGCCCACCCGTACCGGCCGAGTCCGTTTAATCCGGCCGACGTCGCTCCATCTCGACTTTTTGTTCCGGACGGCACGGCGACGTCGGCACGTCGCAACACCGACCAAAGTGGAGATCCACCGTGGTACCCGCAATCGGATCGGTAATTAAACCAGGCTCCGTCGGTTTTCCCCGGGAACAGAAAGAGAGCGAGAAGACAGGGAGGTGGAGGAAGAGGAGGCGGAGAGCTTTTCCGGCTCGACGCCCGCGAACGGACCGAGGAAAAACAAAAGCCGACGAGAGAGAGACTATTCCATTACACCGTCTGTTTGATCCTGGCCCGGGTCCGTCCGCGCGCTATATCGATCCTTCCTTCCTGCCTCCTCCGACGTCCCGTCCGGATGGATCGTTTTAGTGGCCCGTCACCAACACCTTCCTCCCAGCCGAGATTCCTTCTACACCCCCTTACTCCACCCCATCCCACTACCCGCTCTATCCCGTATCAAGCTCTTTCGTCTTCTTCCACCCGACGATCGTTCCGTCCGGCTTTTTGAATTTCCCGCGCTTCCTCGATTTATTGGCCATTCCTCCAAAGGGCAATCCGGACGTTGAAGGAGCGATTGGTTACATACAAAATAGCCACATAAAACACTGGAACGTTTGCCATTCCTTTTGAAACGTCTGCTCCGATATTACACACGAAACAATACTTCTCGCTATTGTTGTTGAACGGTGTACAAAACTATAAATGATCGCAGTCTAAATATTTACCATTGATATTTTGTTGTCGATTGAACAGATCATAAAATTAGGACTTCTAGTTAGCGAAACGAGAAGGTAGAAACGGTCGGTTGAAAGTTGTCGGTTCAAGCCGCGTTTCCATGCAATTACGCCCCAATTAATTCGGCAAGATCGACGGAATTGTTTCGAATTTTACGCGACAAAAGCAGCACGACTCTCTCCCGGAGAAGGAGCCGGCTCAAAACTGTTCCGGAACATTCAGAGTCGAGACCAACCACTCGGGGGGGCGAGGCGGGGGCGGGACGGTTCGATTCGATTCGGTTCGATTTAAATGTCAAATTAAACTCGACTCGCGAAACCGTCTTATCGACTGATCCCTTAAGCAGCCAGTTAAATCTACTGTATTCCGTGCCCGGGCTGCTGCAATTGTTCGTTCAACGGCCGTTGTTAGCTCTTAACCCTGCGAGGACTGAGCCACGGTCCGTTACTTCGAGGAGTCAGGACTTTAAAGTGCCCTAAGGGGCGTGGTATTGTTACGATTTCCATTTACAGTATCATGAGAGGCGTGGAATTATTGTATTTTGTATCTAGAGTGCCCCAACGGGCGTGGCATCCGTGCACTTTTCATCTAGAGTTCCTTGAGAGGCGTGGTTTCGTTGCCCCTGCTATCTACGGTGCCGTGGGGGTGTGGTTTCTTCAGTCTAAAGTGCCATAAGGGGCGTGTATATGTAACCAAATTTTGGATCAGTTGTGAAACAATAATACTGTACACTCTCGTCAAAGTATGGCAACTCATTTGAATGTTTGCTTGTTTGTTGTTAACAGTCTCTGATTTATGACCAACGTAGGATCATAGTTAACAATGAAAATTCGCAGTCTTTTCAAGGCAGGATTAAAAGTACATTATACGTGATATGTATACGTGTACATTATGCTTCTCCCTCGAGAACTAATTACTCAGTTAAAGAGTTAATTATTGCGGCCGAACATTGCTGCAGAATGCGAAATCGCTGTACGTGCACCGGTCTGCCCGATTCTGCGACTCACCGTTCCACCCGCCGAAGCAGGTCACCCTACCCACACCACTTTTTCTATTAATGAAATCGTTATCGTGCCATCCGGCGAAATGTCATCCTGAAGACCCTAAAATACTCTTATCTGTCCTTTTATGTTCACCGTAAAAACCGAAAAACCTTAAGATATTTGCGAAATCATTTATATTTAATTCTCGAACCATTGCGATAAATAAACGAGAGCTGAGTATCGTCTTTGTGACTCGGTGAGGACTCTGGCAATTTTAAAATTCCTTCTGTGGGAACAACCCCCGGACAATTATCCACGGCCAGGGACACGGTAAAGAGAGTAGCACGGGGTCGATCGATGTAAAATACAGCACAGACAGGGAGCAGAAACGTCGAAATCCCACAGGAGCACGTCTCGCGTGTCAACGACCCTCCACATGTTACGTGTCACCCCGCAACACCCTTTATTACGCGTCACCGTTTAAACGCTCGAAAGCACGCGACGTCTACCCGTTATTACCGCGAAGCGTCTCGGGAACTTTGGGACGTGCCACGGATGAGAAATTGTATCGTTCCTGTCGCCGGCTACTCTCCCCGGAAAAATAACCATCGCTTACCTCTATGATCGCTTTTCAACCTCTCCGAAACCAAGTAGCGGTTGATCTTCCTCTCGCGACTCTTCAATTGTTCATTAACATTTAATTACAGTTCCTTGAACTTCATTTCATGAACTCATCTGGTTGTCCAAGAAGTATCTCCGCCCCTGAGGTGTGACTTTATTCCGAGAGGTGTGGTTTCGTTGCTCTCTTAATTTAGAGCATACTAATTGACATTGTTTGATAGCATTCTCTATCTAGAGTGTCTGGGGGCGTGGTTTCGACGCTGTGCCTGCCTAGAGAGCCCAGAGTGGGCGTGGTTTCGTTGCTCCCGATGTCAAACAGAGCCCTACAGGGCAATTTCTGCCTTCGCCAGGCTTAGTACTGACCACGGCTAAAAATATTCGACGAGAGCTGACCGGGCCCTAATTCATAGCACATAGTGACCGCTATAAAGTGTTGTACTTTCATCCGGGGCCGTAATCTCGATCGGCCGACTGCTCGAATATTAAGCCCTCCCGCGGCGTTTATTATTCCATGATTTTTATCGCGGTCTAAATGACTCACACGATACTTCCCGCATGGGAAACGAAAAAGAACGTGACTCAGCCTTCGTCGCGCTCGTTTTTCCCGCCCTGGCAATTCGACTGGAACGATAATGTCGAATGAAAAGCGATGATCCCGACACCCTTCCACCTCCATTAGATTTCTTGTTGCCGGACAGTATGAAACAATCAGTTCTTCACTGACAATTTCAATTTTATTCGCTCAGAAGCGCAATAAATATTGCAGCAACTTTATTGTGGGGGATGCGAAGGGGTGGACAATGTTTCCCACCCTCTGACATTTCCCGCCAGTATCATTCGAAAAGCAGTGCTGGTCTTCGACGTGACCGGATCATCCCCCGTGTTAATCGAAAACCCGATTAAAACTGGTTAAAAATCCTCTGGGGTTGGAACGTGGTGTTCGCGGGGGTGGCGAGGGTGAATAAGAGCAGCATAAATACGCGAACCACAGCCGGGGCTTTAATTAAATAATACCTGGTAGATTTATAGGCGGCGTGATTCGATATCGACCTCCCCTGCAAAGGGAATATAAAATCTACGCCGGAAAACCGGGGGTGGCACCATCGAGGGGTGGGGAAACACTGAATGAACGACCAGCTTTGCTCGACTTAAGTCTGTTCTCCATATTTATACGTGGTCGAGTAACCGTGCAATCTGCCACGATACTCCACCATCCGCCCCCTTACAACTCCCGAAGCCACCCCTTCAACACTCACGAACAAACCCCTTACCGGGACACATGTCCAAGTGTCAATTACCGGCTTTAATGAAACACCTCCTCACGAAAATATATCTGACACGCATTTCTCCGAGCTGCTAATGTTCTGTTGGGGGTTGGAAACAGCCTGGAACATTAGGGGTTGGAAACCTATCTTGGCAAACATCAGGAAAATTGACTGAGACAGTGAATGTAAAAAATTCATATTGTAATATTCGTAATATAATTAAAAATATAAGAATGCCAGGGGGATAGATTAAGGGGATGTAATTAATTATGAATTTTGGCGAGCTTTCAGAGGAATGGCAGCGTCGTGAGACGCCGCCTGTTTATTTAGTGTCGCGAAAAGTGGTCGACAGCGCTCCCCTGTGGACTGCCATAAATCACAGCATGTCCCGTGAACCGGAAGCAGGAAGAAGAAGCACCGAGGCTGCCCGGGAAGGAAAACCGACACCTCCCACCTCCGACTCCGCTCGTTTACCGCCATTATTAAAACGTCTCTTTTTCGGCGGCGCGTGAAACGAACGCGAGGGGCAAAAAGGTCCCGGAGGAGCTTCTCCGTTTCTCCATCCGACTTATGGTTTCCCCCATCGATTACGTTCGACCCCTACCCACATCCGATCGTCCCAGTGACGCTCAACCGAAGCCCTCACACTGTCATTCTTCTCTACAATTAGGGAATGTTAATTGGCACATAAATCCACATTGCGGTGATCATTTCTAGCTGCTAACTAATCCCTGGAGGCACCACCATCTTCCCTTCATCAAAATAAATTGACCCCATAACGTTAAAATTAGAAAAAAAATTGATGAAATATTGTATAATCAATGTTGGAAGTATGAATATGGAAGAATCCAGATAAGGTCCTCCTCGTAAACAAGAAAACTGACGAACAAGTAAGGACGATACGCACGAAGTTCGATAAAGTTCCACAACATCTTTATGCTCGCATCGAATCCCGCAGGTTAGGGGATGCTGCGAACGCAAAAGCTTCCGCAGTCTATTTATTATTAGCAGACTGCGGAACCTCGAGCATCTCTGATGCACGAAAATTCCCAAAAATTCTTCAAACACAAGATTTAATAAAATTCGACGCCGTCACGCCACTCCTGACAGATAGCGCTCCCCCAAATTATTCGAACGTATATAAAAAAATGAAAAATGGTTCGCATAAACAGGGTTGCCATTTTTCATCTTCGTACCAGACCCTTCGAAGTTTCCGTGAGGCACAGGTGGGGATCGAATACTCATCGCGCGAGCCAGTGGACGGGGGATAACGGAAGGTCTGGTTGTCCCTTTGTCATCGGGGTCGGCAGTGTCGCGACCCCTGCCCGGAACCCGACACTCGACTCCGTTTGCCCTTTCCAGGACGGTTCGGTAGCCGATCGCAGATACCGGGCTTCGTTTATGGTGTACGATTTCCGTAAAGCAACACCGCCGCGCCGACTCGAGTCGCGCCGGAGCCAAATTAACCGAGTGTCCGGAGACACGGAGGCGCAAGAAGGGCGGTCTGGCGCGGCGATCACACCTGCGAGATTCCCTTTCGTTTCTCCCTTTCTCTGTTTACTCTCTTTCCTCGTGCTCGGTTTCAGGAGCCCGTTCGCACGCCCTCCGGTACGCCCCACCTCACATTCCCCACCTCGGTGCTCCTCCAGCCCCGCCCCACCCTCTCGGACCGATCATTCCGTTTCCCTTCGACGGAAAAGGGCTTCCCCGATCAGCCCCGACTGATATCCAATTGTCCACACGTATATCTGTTCGTCTCGTTTCCCGTTTTCGTCTCGATACCCTAATGTCTAATCGCTTTAAACGAGAGACCCCTCCCACCCGAACCCGCGCGCCGGATTAGCATCGGCTGTCTCGGTATTACTGGTTTAACGGAGTTTTCCCTGCAACTGGAAACCACCGGCGAATTTGTTCGTCAACGGATACACGCGGATATATACCCAACGGGACGACCGAGCCGGATTACGATTTCACGCGGATCGCGTTGCGAGAGAGCGGGAAGTTAGGCGGCGATTAGGGGCTGGCTTGGGATGCGCACCCACCGAGTTTCTATATTGTATTCGGCTGTTTATTGCCCGCGGTTTTACGGTTTTATCAGGCCGCGTTTCTGGCTAGCTTGCGGACGGTGTGCGCCAAGGCTATTTTTACGGGGACGTTCGCGGCCGTGTTCCGGAACCATTCCATCTCACCTGTTTTTCGCCCGACCTGTATTCCCAGTCGCTGTTATTTCTACCATTAACGTGTTGCCTCTATTAGTTTTAGAACTGATGTTACTACGCGGCAAAACTGAATCAACAGAAACTACGCTAAAACAGTTCTCCCCGGAACGAAACGGAAAATAAACACTGGAAAAGAAACGGAACACCGTTCGCAGCTTTGATTTACAATTATACTCCTACGAGTTAAACGTAGTTCGTAAGAGTTATTAATCGTTTCAGACATTTTTGATTTCGTCCGAAGAAAATTGTATTCGATCAATGTCGATCAATGGCGCGGCGAATTTATCTTCGAACAATGTTTCGCCTTCGCCGATCGAGTTTTCGGTTGCACTGTTTCTATTCACCCCCGGAACACCGCAACCGGAAGTTCCAAGCTACAGAACGTGTGTTTTCTTGGCGCTGCAGAGTTGCGGCCGGAGGGGCGGAGGGGAACACGGTGCGGTAACGTTTCCGAGAACTTTCCGCGAGAATCAAAGCAGCCCGGTCTTTGTTCTGCGCCACGGTTGAACAGCCGGCCGATTAACAGACGATTCCGCGTCTCATTAACCAATAAACAATTTCCCGGGAACCGTATCGGTCGTTACCGAGACGTAGCTCGCGTCCGCCCTGTGCCCCACCGCTGGGCACGCCCATCGGAGCGGTCGATCCTCCCCCCGGGGTTGCGGAGACGTCGATCAAACCCGCAGACCGTATTCCCGGTTCATCGAACAACGACAACAACAACAAAACGCTGGATCGGGTCCGGAGGAACGGGTATATCAAATACCGACGAGGAAAAGTCTTCGGCTGTTTTTGTTCGGACAGTGTTCGAGGGCCAGGGGGCGGAGAAAATGAAAGATCGATCGCTCTTCGAGAGCGCTATTGGGAACCCGTTAAACGGTTAATTAGGAGGAATTCGGGTTTACCAAATCGAGATATCGGGTCCGCGTCTTCTCGTTGGGAGTATCGGGGACGCCCGGCGTCGTCGACCTAATTAACAAGCGTTGTTGGGGCTCCTCGGGCGCCGATTCTCCGCGACGGAAAGTTTAAGTACACCCGGCATCGACGATAATAGAGAGCCTCTCTCTCTCTCTCGTGTTTGCCATCCGTGTGTGTACGTGCTTATTCATCGTCAGTCACCAACACCGAGACGCATGACGACGACGACGACGACGCTTCGTCTCGACGTCGGGACGCGTGCACTGACTCACAGAACAAATCACGGGCACGTTGAGTGAGAGAGAAAGAGAGAGAGAGACACCCCCTGCCGTGTTCAATATGCATGAGTTATCATTCGTAACGCAACGGGAATGAATCATATATTCGCGATGTTCTCGGGACGCTCGTTAGCCCGTGCCCCGCCCTCTCCTCGCCTTTCCTACGCAGTTCGGGGCGCGCCCCTGGAGATCGCAACCGCTCGCACACGCCAGCACACACGCTCTTCACGAGCTATCGACACCAGGATCGACTTCTTCGGGGCACAGAGGGTCGCCCTTTCACGCAACACCCCCGCCACCCCGTACACCGCCGCGAGACAACCACTTTGGCCCCCTGCATGGGAGAAGTGACTTCTTTCACTTGCCGGAGTGCTCGCGAGCTGGCTTAGGAGCTCGGAATGCGGATCGATCGAAAATCTTGATGTTGTTATGCGGAGGGCGTGGGTGTAGATATATCGTCAACATATTTTATGAGAAACATTTCTCGTAGGACCATCACTTTTTGATGCTGCTGTAGAACATCATAAAAGTGCACCCCGCGTTTCGAAATCGATATTTTTCTCGACTACCAACCCTTTTCCGTCTGTACACAGCCGCGACACGTTATCGAGCCCCCTTATCTCGCTTTCATTCTCTCTCGTTCCGTCGTGTCTTCACACTTATCACCGTTTCTCCACCCCTCCCCTTGCCCTGCCCCGTCCCCACGGTCGCCGCATTTTCCCTTTTCACGGGGGCCCTCGGTCGCGCCATTTACATCGCCATTCAACGCCGGTCCGCGTGCCCCTCTTTCTTATCGTGTTCAACCCCCGGTTCTCTGTGTGTTCCCTTTAATAACCGGGTGGCTCCGCTATCTTCCTCGGACAACACGAGATTCCTTTTCTTCGACCGCCTTCCTTCGCTCCACCCCCGCGGCTCCAAAGACCTCGGTTAGGGTCTTTCTCGGACGACAAGCAACCTCTTCGACGAAAGCGCCACCCCCGCAAGGAGTTAGGGTGTAACAAGCGATTTCCGGGCCGATGGGAAAATATTTGCACGACCTCCGGGTAACATCCAGAGGGATTTTTTACAGGGAGGTGAAGGGGCGAGAGTAGAATACTGTAAGGTGTACATGTATGAAAATAGGTGAAGTCTCTGAATTTTTTCTCGAATAAAACATAGAGGGAAATTTTTTTAAATGTCGGGGAGGGGGTGAGACAGAGACAAGAAAAATGTCCCTCGTTCCACGGATGCACCGGAGGAAGGGTTGTTGCATCGGTCGATGCGGCAGAAGCGGCCGTGCGCCGATAAAAGCGACGCGGGCGTCCAACCCCCGTTCCCCACCCCCGGCGACCGACCGTTCGCGGAATAATTGGATCGGTTTTTGCAGCTGTGAATCACGAGCCACGACAATCGGAGGAACAAGGCTTTTTCTTCTCCCCAGAGGCTTTTCCGGGCCACATATCGCGGCACCGTTGCTCCCGATGCTTCGTTTCGCTCCCTTATCTTCGAGGAGTGCCATTTTTTTTCTCTCTTCCAACCCCTGACTCTTCTCCGCCCCCCCCCCCTATTTTCGAACAGCGAGGGGATGCAATCCGCGTCGGGAAACCGGAAATATCGCATTCAAATCGTATTCATAGATTCGAAGGGAATCATAGTCTCCCAGGCGTCCGAAGAAACCACCCCTAACTAGAGTCGACTGTTTAAAATTATTCAGCGATTCCAATTTTCCTATTGTTGCGCGATTTTACTACGAATATTTGAATAATGTGACAACAGATAGGAATATTAGCACAAGGTACAAGTTACATTTATAATAAGCGAACTCAACCGCCATATTTTCCTTTTTGATGAACTGCGCAATAAACCTGCTTGTCAAACGAATTAACTGTGCGTGCAAAAATCAATCAACTCTGGTACAAGCGTTCTTAATGATTTATACAATACCACCCACAATTTACTATATATGTACACTCCTGTCCCATCGTTCAGTTTTTTAATTCCAGTCTAATGACAATAAAAACGATCTCGTTAATCTCGCCAACTCGATTATTCTACTGCGTATTGCATCTACAGGGTGTCTAAAAAGTTTTGAACCGTCGAACAAATATTCCAATAAAATAAATCATTTTCTGCAATCATCACGAACATTTTATCTGTGTTATTATAAATTAATTTTTTATCCTCTCAATCCTCTCAATCGAGATAGAGTCCAAGCACATTTTTAATCATGGCTGTGCAACCGCGTTGGGGATCAGCGCGACTCGCGGAATCGCTCGCGGAAGATCAAAAGGCGGGCAATTCAATGGAATTGTCTCGTTGCGCAAACACGCGTGAGACCAGCTTCGTATCCGAGCGATTCATTGGCGCGGGACGCGATTATCGCAGTCACGGTTCGATTGTTCGTTGCCCTCGAAGAGCAAGAAAGAGAGTTCTACACCGGCGAAGTTCTCCGCCGAAGAGCTGTCTTAACGTTCGCGGAACTGCATTTCCGGTAGGTCCGCTCGCCGGAAAAGTATTCTTCGATAACTCTTCCGGCGAGACAGATCCATCCATCATCCCCCTTTTCTCACGATAAGACGAAAGTCTCGTCGATCGTCCCCGACTCGACGTCGATAGTCCCCGGGAAAAGAGTAACAGAAAAGTCCTGTAATAGCTCGCTGCCGAGGCTACGTGCCCACCTGGGAATCGATTCTCTCCCGAAATCTTCCCTCGCTGATGGAAAACGCGAGTGGAAACTCCCCTTGAAGAGGTTTCCTGCTCCCTACAACACTTCGCAGCCATCTCAATAATTTTTTTTTTCCCCCGAGAGATGGGACGCTTAGCAGTAATACAGTTGCTCTAAAGTGCGCACATTGAACTTTCGTATAACATTCGTTTTAGTTCAAATCTTGCGTTTGAAGTCGTCCAACATGGCGCCCCATGTGCTTAATATTGTTCAACGGGTCTTCTAGAATATTCTGGGTACATTAAACCATTTTTATGAGCAAGAGAAATATTGTTATTCACGGAGGAAGCGTATATCGTTAAAGTACACGTATTCGACTGTTGGAAAAATGTTTTCCTCTTTCTAAATTCGTGCTGCTGACAACAAGATATGGCATCAGAGCGAATAATTGATGTGAAACGACTGATCTGGGGATTTCGTTTGTTTCCGGGTGTGAAGATATGGACGCGCTGCGGATGCTGGACCTGGTTGTCCCCCAACACGTGGTCCGGGGCCAAACAATTCGGCTGGAGTGCAACTTCAACCTGGACGGCGAGACCCTGTATTCCGTGAAGTGGTACAAAGATGGGAACGAGTTCTACCGATACGTGCCGCAGGACAAGCCGCCGGTGCTCGTCTTTCAGCTGCCTGGTGTCACGGCGAACGTAAGAATTACTTCCTATTGATTTTTCTCTTGCCCCCGTGGCCAATGCACTGCTGTCCCTGCCTCCACTTTCTATTTAAAGCGTCTCTCCTTTTATACGGTCGCGATTAAAATTAAAGGATCGTCGTTAAATCTCGAATTGAAAAATATTCAAACCGTCGCAACTTCGCGAAGTTAAATCGCAAGAACGAGCGAACTTGGCTCATTCTGAACGGCGAGACCTCTGCTTTAAACGGCACTAAGTTATTTTTTACTCGGAACGGTCGCCGTTGCGTAGAATATTTTTTTCTTGGGGATTCTTCGAATAGGAACCGCCGCCGGCATTCTTTTCATTAAAAATGCGATAAAACAAGAAAGGCAAAATGGTAGCTCGACGTTTTTCACAGCCGTTGCGAAGCAGAGACTTCATTCTTCGAATTCCAAGTGGTTAGAGTTGTGGAAAAATTTTTCTAAACTCCGCAGGGACGTTTGAGTCTGGAAAACTTTGGGGAAACGTACGTTTCTACTTCTCTACTTGCAGTTTAGCGAAGAAATGTTCAAGAAGAAAATAACTTACGGTGGTTATAATACAGAATTTACTCTTTAAAATAAGCCTGGGTTCGTTGTCGTGCGATTATTTTTCACGAAGTTACGATCATTCAAAGATCAACGACTTTTCGCTCAAAATTTCGATGACCCTTACCGTAACGGCAAGATCGTATTTTTCACCAAAAGTGAAACGACGTAAAAAAAGTCGTAGAGAAATTATTTTGGTCTCTTTGGAAAGCGACGGCTTCAATCTGAAAAAACCATGACAGTCCGAGTTGCGAAAAAAGAAATTTTGAGTTTCGTAGAGAGTGTGAAAGTTGGAAAATTTGGAAAAAATCACCATTATCGGATTTCTATTCGATTTTCATGGAAAACATTTTCTTTTATCAGAATAGCCTTAGACGATTTGAAAGCGCAGGCTTTACGCTTTGAAATGAGCCTGGGTTCGTCGACCTACGATTTCTTTCCACGAAGTTACAGCGAGTTAAATATCAAGCATTTCTTAATCGTATTTTAGCGGTCTAAGGGGACGACGTAGTGGATCTATTTTATTTTTTCTTGTTAAACTAATGGACGATCTTTTAATGGGGATTTCGAGGCGAGGACAAGCCCTTGTTTTTTCTATTCACCCCGTGCCTTGAACTTTATCGATTCCGTCGAAGGTCCGCTAAAAATAGATGGGGCTCTTTGCGTTTTATTAAATATCGATTAAAATAATAAAAGATTTATGACGGAGCGGCGCGGGTTTGTTGAACGGGTTCGCCGACTGGTCCCTCGTCAAAGAGATGTACAACTTCCATTTAACGGTCACGTTTTCCACCCTAACCGCGCCGCAAGCCTCCCAATCCCTCCCACCAATCGGCGATGTTCCACGAATCCTCGAGCTCGAACGATTCGGGGAACACCGGGCCGGGTTAATTGCTCGGTTAATTGGCCAGGACACGCCTGTTCTTCTTCTTCTTCTTTCAGATTCACAATTCCACCGACAGCTCGGTCGTTCTCTATTCTGTGAACCTAATGAGCACCGGCAGATACAGATGCGAGGTGTCCGCCGAGGCGCCATCTTTCCAGACGGTCTCCGATCATTCGGACATGCTCGTTGTCGGTAAGAATACATGGATCAATATGGATCCATCGATCTCCTTCCAAAAACTGTGATCAGGAAAATCGTTCGATCTATAACCGCTCTATAAGTTATTAGCAACTATAAATAATGATAATGGGGATATATTGACGGGCAAATGTCCTGCGGACGAAATAACGCATAAAATCAGATAACAATCCTGTGTTAGGGAAGTATAACGAAGTATAGATTCGTTCTGAATGGCGGGGCCGGGGGGTTAGTACAGGCTCCGGGGCATGTGAAAGGTGCTAACGAGCCTCTGGAAACTTTCAGCTCTACCGGAAGACGGGCCCGTTATCACCGGAAGACCGGGCAGGCATCGTTATCAGGAGGGTGACGTTGTGCGGTTCAATTGCACTTCGGCGAAGTCGAAGCCGGCCGCTATGCTCAGCTGGTTCATCAACGGGGAACCTGTAAGTGACTTACGTGGAATCCCCCATGACCACTGTTCCGTGGGAACGGCGGGAATTTGCGAGATGCAACCCCAACTCCCGTCATCGACACTCAAACGTAAACAATCCTATCGGTGCAACCCTCACCTATTTTTTTTTTTAATAAGAGATGAGAAACTGGCCGCAGCCAGCGAAAAACTCATCTCCGGGATTAAGTCCCTTCACCTCCTGATAGTCCAGCGATACGGATACGGGGGCCCACTTTTCGTATTTCTACCCGTATCCGGTTGACGCATCGACGCTGGATCAAAAACCGGCGCTAAGGCCATATTCATTTCCAATACGGTGCAACCCTCACCTACCACATCCTCACGTTTTCAGACCTGTGTCCCTAAACACTTGGTAGTATTTTTGTTAGCAAGTCCTACCGCTTATCAGGACAATAAGTCCTGTTGTCAGACTGCAATTAACTCGAAGTACAACTAGATAGTCTATTGCCTAGTGTTTTGGGACGTGACAACCTTTCCCCGGGCAAAGAACATTCCCAGACAGCCAGACGAGCTGAAAGATGGACCAGACCGTTTTTTTTTTGGTTGCGTCAGGTCGACCCGCAGTACTTGAGGAGGCCCCACATCACAGAGGTGGATCGCGAGGGTCTGGAGACGGCGGTGCTCGGACTGGAGTTCCGTCTGCGTACGAAGCACTTCAAAAAGGGAGACTTGAAGATCAAATGTCTGGCGACGATAGCGACCGTGTATTGGAAATCGAACGAGCTCAGCATAGAGGGTGAAAGGCCCCTCAAGATGCCGGTAATGGAGAGCAGGGAGACAAGAGCGCAAGGGCACACGCACGCCGAACATATCTTGGGAGGTACGAGCGATTCTCTTCAGCTAGAAACCATTTCCTTCAATTCGCAACACCTTTCCCGCCTTTTCTGCACTTTATACCGATGCCATATCACTCCCTGCCTTACCCACCGCCCTTCCAGCTAGCGCCTTGAGCAGACTTCCCTCCTTGCCGTACCGTAATCTCACGGTTTCTTACACTTTCGTCGATCGAGTTTTTATTTATTTTTATGATAAATTACCCCGTCTTATGTACTCTTTTATCTTGACCTTCTGGACTAAGAAAAAGGGTAGACGCTATTTTTGCACCACCCTGTACACGGATGCTCAATGGCACCGCTATTCAGCCAACCCCCCTCGGTCATCTGATCAATGAATTGCGAGGAAGCCTTCAAACGACTCGTATCAGCGAAATGTCCCTGAAAAAAAAACCTATGAATTACGTCGCCGACGACGTCAGGTGCACCCTGAAGATGACACCCCCTCTTCAAGGATCTCTCTCCTCATCGATCGGCCGACAGAATTGTGTTTCAGACCCTTCCCTCGACTAGTATACCCAAATTCTCGTATCTGTCCGGAGTCCTGTTTATACATTGTTTCATTTCCTCTGTGAGATTTTTGCTAATTTTGCTTTTGTGCTTGTTCTTTCCGTTTCAGGAAGTGGAAGCAGCACATTAGCACCCTGCATCCTGACGATGATCGTGAGCCTGCTGGTCCTACGATAAGAAGAGGAGGCCTGTGTGTTGTCATTCGTGCTCATCCCTGATCCTCCACCCCCATACCCCCTTGGTCAGGCCTCCAAACGAAGCTGTGTGCGAAGATCACTGTGTACTAAATTAACCGTGTTGTTTCTATTTTTTATAAAGAAGCAGTTAGTGGAGTTAGCGGGACGTAAACCGGAGTATATAAATATATATACTTAAGTACACACGCATTAGGGTGTTAGAAGGGGTTGCGTACAACCGTCGTACCATGAGTCTGTGTGCACCCAGTTAAGTGAGATTTTTACTGAAACTACAGAGTGGTTCTGACGGAGATGAATTTTTGGAAATTAATGATACAAATTGATTTTGAGAAGTTCGAGTGCAATTTTCTTTCGCGAATCGTTCGGTGAACAGATTTCTGGTACGACTCGAGGCGAAAGATGGTCGAGCATGGTTGTTTAAGAGTTTTTATCCAGTCGTTGACACGATTCAATGGACAGAGTTTAATCGCAACTGAAATTTATAAGAATCTATCATCGTCTGTGTGTCCCTGGGCATTGGAGAGCGTGCAACTTTCACCCTCGCATTTTTCCCACTTTCTACTTTGTCTTTTCCATTGTCGACAGAAAGAGAGAGGGTGGGAGAGATCGAATTTCGAACGAGTGTGTACATTCCTGCCTCAGGTGACGAACTCCTGGTCCATTCAAACCGTTTTTCTTTATTATAAAATATCGCATTATTTATTACTGAATAGATGTTTATTTCTCATACAATCTTCATATAAACCTAGTTATTTTATAAAAATTAACATTTTCTCTTAATATATCACTGTAAAACTATGTAAAAAAACGTGGACGTAAATTATGGATCAAAATGGACCCGGAGTCCGCCATGGGGAATTAATGCTGTCCAACAAACTATGCCTTCTTCCGGATTGCTAACTTTCAGTTAATTCAAAATTTGCGAACCTCTCTTCAAAATTGCGTGTTCTATCACGTGGAATAATTAGATTTCCTTCAGCAATCTTCATTCCCAGAATGCATTGAAAAAGTCCAAAATTCGTTTACCAGAGTCCAGAGAGCAATTTCGAGAAAAACCAAAATTGAAAGTTAGCCATGCCGGCAGTGTTGAACAGTGCAATCACCGTAACGCCAGCGTGACTGCGAGAGCTTGCGTGCCCAAGATATTTCTAACATAATTGTACACGAGTGTTTCTATCGTCCGGTCATCGGAGAACGAGAGAGTGCGGACTCAGCCCGATGAGAATTAAAAGCGGTCTCTCGCGTCGTAGCTTTTATCAATCTAGTCGCTATTAATCGGCAGCAATGATACGTTATATCGTAGAGTTATCGTGAGCCGTGTGTATGTAAGGATGTACGCGTGGTATGTATGTATGCGTGTATGCATGAGCGATCGTGTAGGCGTGTGTTTTACCAAAGAACATTCGCGCTATAACATTCCTAATTGTTACTTAACCGCCAGCCACACATAGGGTGTGTATAGTTGACGTCGTACTGCCTGGTACTGCCACACACACACATACACAAAAAAAAGAACAAACATACACACACCCACACTTTGTGTACGGTTTAAGCGTAAGGACGTGCAGTCTGTATATATGTACATAAATCGGATCGACTTTTATCTTTAACTTAACGTTCTGATAATAAACCCGACGGATTTGCGTCGACGAACGAGCGACACCGTGTCTCCCCTCATTTGTAAACCAACGATTGCAGCAACCATCAGAAGCTGGACGTACTAAACAGACACCTCTCGCTAAAGAAAGCATGTCTTTTCCTCTGCGACTGGCAAGACCTTGCAGGCGACTTGCTAAAGAAGCTAGAGATCTTTTGCTCCCCCTGCGCTGATTCCTCCTCCACTTCTTCCCACTCAACTGCTAGGGCCTGATTCTCCAGGATCTTCTCAGCAGTGGACCAACTGAACCTGACTAAACGAGGAAACCCAAACACTGGATCCACGTGTCCCGAGAGCCACTTCTTGGTCTCTGGGTCGTTAGGGTACCCGCTCCCATACTCTGAGTTAATATCCCCCTCCAGAAACTGCCAAGCTCTTATAGCATGGTCGCGGGATACCTTGGCACAGATACTGGCTGCACTGACAATGGGATACGTGGAGTCAGCTTTCTTTGCAACAACTATCTTCATACCTGGGAAAATCTGCTCCAGCCTAGCCTGGTACTTCTCCGGCTTGCCTACAGTGTCCACATAGATCTCTGTGATTCTTGCACCAGCCTCTATCACTCTCTTAGCCAGCTCGATCGCGGATACCATGGACACCTCGTTCAGGGAGATCTTGCTCCTTCGATACATGCTGTTGCATATGATGTTGGGCGATATCACATCCACTGCCCAGCCCATGCTATCTCCGTGCTTGCAAATCTCGTCGAAAATAGTGTCTCTCTTTTCCTCAGTCAGGCTTTTCGAATCTGCGCATCCTAGGTCCACCAGAAGCTGCTTTTCGGACAATGGGGCATAGGCTATTCCATAAACCATCGGTCCGAGAACCGGGCCACGACCAGCCTCGTCGATACCTAACTGGCATGGCTCGTCCTTGCAAATTTGTGGGACCTAACAATACAATGTAATTAATAATTAAAAAAGAAGCAATCATTTTTTTAAATATCTAGTAAAAGAGCGTATGTTTCGTAAAAGTTTTGCCATAATAATTTTGTGCATTACGGCGGCATTGTTTACATCAATGATTTCTAACCTGGGAGGCGCCAAAATTTTCTAATAAAAAATCTGCTTGTAGTTTTCAAGTTTTTGCAGAAAAATTTTTATTATTTAAAACGTGTCTGCATTATTATATCTATTAGAAAATAAAAGGTAGGAACGGAAAACTCCGTTTCAGAAAATTTTTATCTCGATGTTTACCTCTGACAAATGTACTTTGTTGATGCTGTGGTCCCAGCCCTCGAAATACGGAGTTAAGTCACCTCTGTTGGTAATTAGGCCATTATCCATAGAATCGGAGCCATTCTCCTCTGAATTCATAGTATTCTCGTTCTCCTTTGCGTTTTCCATGATATTTTCAGGTTTCTCACAGACGCGCGAAATGTACCACACCTAACCTAAAGATCGACGTCTAACGGTTTGGACCAGTTTGGACTGACCGCCACAAATGAAATGAATATCGATAAATATCGATAGCAATGTTCATGGCATGAACTTCATGCACGATATTGAAAAGTATCGCTATCGACATTTGTTCAAAATCGTGAACAAAGATATTTTTAATTATAATATTTTACGTAGAGTAGTTTGTTTATCAGATTATAAAATAAAACATACTTTTGGAGGGGGAATTGTTGAATAAATTTATTGATTCGGCAGTATTCGGCTTTGGAAGTTGCTTCAGTACGCGCCATTTTGGGCACCTGAAAAGCGCGGGTTGTACCAAAACTGAAACACTGCGACTTGCTGCGACTCTAATGACATTTTACGACGTAAATTGTAATGATCTCGTCGCAAAAGAGGATCTATTTTGTAAATAAAATAACAATGAACATTTCCTTGAGCTTATAAGCCGTGTAGTTTTCAAGGGAAACGTTATTACAAGTAAAAATAATTAATTCTTTTCAGGAAACAGGTTTTGAGATTAAATTTGAGTAAAACAGGTAACTTAAAATTTAATCTTTGATAATTAACGTTACTAATAATTAACATTAGACCTAGCAAAAATCATTTTGTCCAGGATTCGAAGCATATTCGACAACACACCGCGTTGGGGACTAAGAATTAAGGATTACAACATGAAAATTAGATCGTATTTTTATCGATTTCGAGTAATCAGAGCAGATAGGGAATTATCGCGATCATTATTCGAAACTACACGTTTCGAATAACGATAAAAGATTGTCCGTTGCCACACGTGATTGAACGATCGATCAGCTAAAAAGGGGGAAACTGTGGGACTCTTCAATGGCGCTTTGCGTATCGATAAACTAGCATCTGTAGACAAAAATTGAAACATTTCAAAATCTTTTCTCCGATTAGATATCCGTGAGCATTCTCGATAGAAATAGTTGATGATGCCGTGCAACTCCGGTGTTGTTCAGGACTCAAACATAACCTCGAAGTAAAATGCTCGGACTGTTGTCCACGTCGTTTAAGTGTCTGTACTCGCCAAGAATTTGATTATCCACGTTCCCGTGTTGATCTACGCGTGTTTCCACCACCGGATTGCATCATGAAAGTTACCGTGAAGAAGCTCCAGGGAAACGAATGCGTTGTTGACGTGAGTAACAGTTATTTTGGCATGCTTTGCTTCGTTCCTGGATCATTGCTTTACAGGACGTTGCTATTGTCCGATATCTTTTAACCAGTTTTATGGTCGTTTCGGTTTATAGATTATGCCCACGGAAACAGTTTTGGAGCTGAAGCATAAGATCAGCGATCTCCTGGGCATTGAAGTACCGCAACAGAAGCTTTTGCACACTGGCAAAACACTCGCTGGTAAGGATTTGGGCATTTGTAACTTGTACAACAGGTTGCCTTAGTTATCTGGGTTAGAGTACTTACAATCCTAATTTTGCTTCAAAAATTGGATTTGACTTAAGGGGGTAGACAAAGATGAGGTTTTTCAGTAGCCAAAGCACTAGATAAAAGATCAATCTAGGCCAAAGTCACCCTTAAGAGTCCTATTTTTACATTTACTAGGCGTAATTTGCATTATTTGGAAGCACAAAACTGCATATGTAGCTATTTTTATAAAGCTGTAACAGTTGAACACTGTTAAATATTGCAAATTATGCCTTGTAAATGTAAAAATAGGACTTACTGTGGCCTAGATTGATCTTTTACATAGTTACTATCTCCTTAATCTGCAGTACTCAATATTGAGTCTGGGAATCTAAACAGTAGTAAGAGTTGTAAATGAATATTGAGACAGCAGCCTATATCTAATGTTATTTTTCAGACGAGAATCCCCTGAGTTTCTACCCAGGCATTAAAGATGGCAGCAAATTGAATTTAATTGAATGTAAAAAGGCAGAGGAAGGCTCCAGCAAGGGGAAAGCACCGATCCGCAAAACGGGCACCCACATTCTAAAAGATGAGGTCTCCAGAGTTCTGAGGCGTTACTACACAGAGTCGGACACAGAATCCATAGTAAACGAATTGATCAAAGACCTGAAGAACAAAGTGATCAACCTCAGTTACGACGATCTAGAACGATTAGCGACCGCACTCCTTCAGGACCAAGAGTACATAGGTTAAGGATACTTGGACTTTCCAACTTCGCTTATTATTTGATTATTGTAATACACTTTATTTAATTGAACCATTGCCTGATTGTACCCCGAGGCGAACTTGGAAAATCAACACGAGGGGGGAGATGATTGTATTGCAAGAATGAACGCATGCTGAACGTAAGAAAAAATTGATTTTATTAAAACGGACAAGTGTAATGGTAACTGCACCTTAGGAAGCGCACTCCTACGGATCTGCCATGTCCAACTGACGAAAATACCTTGCAACCAGGCAAATAAATAAATTCAACGACCTTATTTCGTGTACTTCCAGGTTCTTCTAGAAAAGAAAATAATAAACTAGACTGCGGATTTGTATGCGAAATAAAAATTATTTGCATCGATTAAAATGAGCAGGCGCCGAACAGAAGCTTCTATTTTTTTTCTTTAAATAATTTTAATCACCGACATTTAATCAATACATCGACGTTCTTCAAATTCATTTACTTTAACTACTGCCTTAAATTGTAACTACTCATTTTTATCATGAATGCATCAAATCCGCAGTCTAATTAGAGTATAGCAAGTTGACAAATATTGATCGAAGATTCGTTCGGCCGTTTTGTACCTTCTTTCAACGTCGATCGTAGGTTCAAATTGACTTTCGGTTAAATTATTTCTCGCGATTATTCGAACGATTATGTGAACGACAAATTTTGTATACTACTATGCAATAAAATTGATTTGTTAAAAAATCGATATCTTGATTTCTCGACGATGGTTTACCGAGTTCGCGCGCATGATTGAACACGTCCTGGCCAAGTTGCGTAAGCACGAACACATTTCAGGGGTCAAAGGCATCTCTAGGACAGCTAGCAGCGCATACAACCATTGGCCTAGCTTGTGCACTATCTTTTTCTGCAGCTGCAAATGTTCTACCAAGTACTCCAGTATTTGCTCCACCTTTGGTTGGTTCAGGGAAAACATAGTGTTCAGGGTAGGATCAATCTGGTCGCGTTCCTCACAGTTGCCCAAACAGAATCCAATCCAACCTTTCTCATCGTCCATACTTGGCTGAAAATGGAACTATTTAGCACCAAAGGAAATCTCATTGTTGATCTATTTGGAAACTATACTTTTACCAAATTAATGGGAGGTGGTCTCCATTTGCGTTTGGACGTCTGAATTTCATTTTTTAGCTGACTAATGTACAGTCTCACATTGGAGAAATCTGAGAATTGGCACTGCTGCCAGTCTAGCGTTGGTCCTAGCCATGTCGGTGCTTCCACACATCCTGATAACTTTGTTGCGTTTGCATTATTATTGCACGAACTGCTCCTATAATGTTTGGCACAACTTTACTCGTCACTTGTGCGTCTTGTTTCGAGAGTTGAACATGTTTGAGTAAAGTGATACCAGACATTCTAGGGATACAGCGTAACGTACATACTCCACTAACTTGTACATGTTGCGAACACGCAATTGGGAAATAGTGTTTGCACACTTACAGGTTCAACATTGATAGTCGGCCGTACGAAATGACTTCGGTCGATGTTTGCTACCACAACATCCGCGCATTGTTTCGCCTCGATTCTACAATGTAAATCAATGATACCTGATGAACGAATCCCATGATAAATTGCTCGTAATTACTTACATCACTCTTTTGATATACTCTTCGCCCGAAGACGGTGGCAACGAGAGATTTATCTCATCGTCGATATCACCAACAACGAAGACTGGCTCTCGTAAACAATCTGTCATTGTACGTTTTTATTATGTACGTCCTGTTAACCTCACTACTATTAATAACGATCTTGCAAGAGGTTCTCAAGGGTAGGGAAATTCAGGATAGAATCTGGGATATATAACGAAATGTATAAATTTCGGTCACTTATCGGTGATTTAGGAACAATTGTATGGGTATATGAAGGTTGGTTGTTTATTTTTATTGTTCGGGAAGTATTTGCTATAAAACATTTGTTACATATGGCGCAGATAATTCTTGCCGCTTTTCTCGTAAGATGTAATGGAAATTGCGGCAAAAATCATTTGACTGGGATTCGATTGCGGCCAATTGCGGCCAATTGCGGCGCGCCTGTCGATGATGTAGACGGATATCGATAATGTGGATCTCTATTTCAATATTGATTATAATTGTAAATTTTGTAAAATGATTTTCGTTGATTTTTGTTAATACTCATTCAATTAACCTTCTACGAAGACACACGTAAATTTATTTGAGAACGTTGCCCACGCTATTTGTTTCCGTAACTCCAGAATTTGATAGATCGACATTCTTCTTTTTTCAAAATGATCACGTCGGAGAAATAGGAGTAGACGCGGACTAATCGTATTTTTCTGTCCAGGGATTCATGGGAATGTGCCAATGAAATCGCTCGAACAAAATCCACTAGACATGTCACTTCCGTTCCAAACAGAGGCTCTTCCGTTTGGTTACGTGTTTGATTTTGATATGGTGCCACAACTCTAACTCTAAACCCGAACGAGCCGGTGTGTCTCGTGGCAAGCGACCGATACATATGCACGATGAAACTTCAGGATAAGTTCCTCTGCTTTTTCACGATAGTTGGTCTCGCCAGTGCTGGCGGACCAACTCTCGTTCTGCTGGATAATTTGGCCATTAGGGAAACGCACTCGATGTTTTTCAAGTCATTACAGGGTACGTAAACATTCCGGCATTTTCGGTGAAACGTTCGCCCACTGACAGTTTCTATCGGCGCCGTTTTCTCTTTTTATAATCGCGAGAGAAATTAATACTTTCAGCAGAAATGCTTCTCGTCATTCTTCCTTTCCTTCGACTCTTTTACCTTCGCATTCCTTTTTGTTTAACCTGCTACGAAATATTTCACTATGCACGTTAACAGTAAATTTTCCTTTTAGATAGCGGATACACGCTGACGTTCAAATTAGCAGACGATGCCAATCTACTGCTCACCAAGTACAGAGAATACCTATACGAACACTTGATCATATTTGCTCCAACCGTAGAGGAGTTCGGAGGAGCCCTAAGCGTCGAGACAATCACTGACTTCATCGACGGCGGTGGAAACGTCCTGATCGCCGGATCCTCTCAGTCTGGCGACGTCTTACACGAGCTAGCATCCGAATGTGGCTTAGAGATAGATGAAGAGGGATCTGCGGTGATAGACCACTTGAATTACGATAAATCTGATAATGGCTACCACACGAAGATAATCGCAGAGCCATCCAACTTGATAGATGCTCCTGTAATCGTTGGCAACAAGAACATACAGCCCCTGCTATACAAGGGCACAGGTTTGCTCGCAGACACAGATAACCCTTTGATCCTACGTCTATTGACTGCATCTAGCTCGGCATACTCTTACAACCCTCTGAACCCTGTAAAGGACTACCCCCATGCAGTTGGCAAAAACACATTGTTAATCGCAGCTCTGCAAGCCAGAAACAATGCGCGCGTCGTGTTCTCTGGTTCGCTGTACTTCTTCAGCGATGAAGCTTTCACTAGCTCCATTAAGAAAGCTCAAGGTAAGAGTGTCCATCATCTTCGAAGTTTCTGAAATCGAATCTTCAAAATCTTCGACCTTAAAAGGAAAGTAACAGCTCTAGTAACTAATATATTAATTGCACAGGCGGAAAGGAGTACGAGAAGTCCGGCAATGAGGCGGTGGCAACAGCGATCGCCAGGTGGGTCTTCAAGGAGAACGGTGTGATTCGAGTCGCCTCTGTGCACCACCATAGAGCTGGAGAGAATGCTCCCCCAGCAGCGTACACGATCATGGACGACGTGGTGTACTCCATAGACGTCCAGAAACTGTCCGGGGACAAATGGGTCCCGTACGAAGCGAACGATTTGCAGTTGGAGTTCGTCAGGATCGACCCGTTCGTCCGCATGACGATGAAACCCGTTGGAAACGGCCGCTACGAGGCTAGATTCAAAATCCCCGATGTATACGGGGTCTACCAGTTCAAAGTAGACTACACTCGGATCGGTTTGACCCATTTGTACCACACGACGCAGGTTTCCGTTCGTCCTTTGCAGCACACGCAATACGAACGCTTCATTCCGAGCGCGTACCCGTACTACGTCAGCGCGTTCTCGATGATGGGAGGCGTGTTTCTGTTCTCTCTTCTGTTCCTGCATTACAAAGAGGACAGCAAGCCCAAGGCTGAATGAATATCTCTGTGCACACGAATCCGATGTGTTCAACGAGACATTAAGAGAGTGTTCAGATTAACATATGCACATATGCAAGGTCGCGACGTCCATGTTTACTTAACCCCTGAACAGTGTCGACTATGTATTTTCGGGACTGGTCTCCAATGTTGTATTTTACTACACGCTGTCAGTAAATTTTTTAAACGATTTTTCATACAGTCAATAAATTACTTGATTTGCTGTATATAGGATGTTCCCACAGGTGGATTGAAGCCGGGTCAAAGGTGACCCCGAGGGTTAATATTGCGAAACGGAGAGGGGGAAATGTTCGGCAGGGCTGTTTGCACAGTCGAATGATCTATCTGTACAAAATGTTAGACGACATTAAATATATACGAGACAGGAATTAGGAGGTCTTATCCCTAACCGTCCGATAACGTTCGACGATAAGTAATTTACAATCTGCGATAATGGCTACGTATACATATCTAGATCAATGTAGAAATTCGATTGTGAGACCGTTGTTCCTTTTCGGAATCGATTAAATAAATAGAATTCGTGAGAATCGTGCTCGGAAGTTGAATCGGTTATCTGTATATAGCGTGCAATGTTGTGAGAAAGAGGTTTCTTATTGGCCGGTAAAAGTGCATCGTGATTGCACTTTGTACGGGGCTTAGGTCTCGAATGGGAAAATAACCGCAAACTGTTTCTAAGAGTCGGACAAACATAAACGGGTCAAGAAATTAACGCTATTTAACGGTATAATATACGACCGATGATCTTGTCCGTTCGTGGGCGTCTCAGAACACGCAAAATTCCTAACGGTTGATCTCGTCGACGCGAGCATTACCTCAAGAGTCTAATAATAAATACTCGCGTGTATGTACATAGCAATGCGGTTAAATTAAAATCGTGCACGCACGCTGTACAAAAAACTACAACGAGAAATAACATTCAGTGACACGAGGGGATCGTGCGGGCCGTGACAACTGTGGTTTCACGCGCAGTTATTGTCGTGATCCGACGATACTGTCGGGTGCACGATCGATGCAACATTGTTTAACATGACTCCCAGTGGTACACAAGAATTTTTGCAGTTTTCGCGACGAACGGAATAACTGGCAGACATGAGAGACATTCTATTCGCAAGAGGAGGATCGTGTCTCGTCAACAGCATGAATCGCGGATGCTGTTATTTCGTGGATTTCGAAAGTTCTAATGAAATCCGTAACGGATAACCTAAACAGTTTATTTATGCCTACTACTGTGCGCACATTATTCGCTGTAGCAGTTAAGGGACCGCCCGAACACTATCAAAATGTTGGAAGGACTTGTCGCGTGGGTGTTGAACAACTATCTCGGGAAATATGTTGAGAATTTGAATACGGATCAACTCAGCATAGCTTTATTATCGGGTAAGGTTATAATCTGGCAATGGATCAGGATGATTTTTGATTACCAACTTTCAGAGAACACTGATCATTTATCTCGGGTCTGGGCAACATTCACTGGCAAACAAAGTCCCCACGTTCACTCAGAGTCTTTCTTCAACACGAGCCCCACGCTGCTACATGTACAATGTATATGTAGTAGCGATGAGATCTGTTTGGCGAGCCAGCGTTGTCCAGGCCTTGTTTATCTAATAGCAATTCTGCTAGCAGTTCTCATACAGTACGACTCAATATTGTTTTTGCAGGGGAAGTCGAATTGGAGAATCTTCCTCTGAAGAAAGAAGCTTTAAGGCACATCGGGCTACCGATCGAGATAAAAGCTGGCTTCATAGGCAAGGTCAGGCTGCAGGTACCTGTTCGTCAGATCAGGACTGCATCCTGGGTTATAGTCATAGAGCAACTATATTTAGTGGCTGGACCAATAAGTTTGAACGAGGTATATACTAATTAAAATGATCTCGAAATATTCACTTCTTGTCTTAACTATTCTCCTGGTTACAGTTCGACAATGAAGCCGAAGAACAAGCAATTTTAGAGTACAAACTGAGTCGCCTGGACTCCTTGGAAGCAAGATGGAGGGCGGATACAGATCGCGATCCTGGTTACTACGCCACCAGTTACAGTTCTTGGGTGAATTATGGTACCTCGTTGGTTACGAGTATCATCGAGAACTTGCAGTTACACATTAAGGATGTACATATAAGATACGAGGATGGGGTGACGTTGTCAAACGGTAATACATCTACTTCGAACCCCAAAGAGATTCAGCAACTTTATTCAGCAAGATTAAAAATAACAATGGTTTCGATTCGAAGGTGGTGGCATCGCACTCGGTATAACGATAGGATCTCTAACTGCACAAAGCTGCGATGCCAGTTGGATACCAGGGTCTGCCTCGTGGAACCTCACGGACGCTTCCTTGAAGCTGATGGAGCTCGACAGGCTCGCTGTTTACTGGAACCAGTTGAAAACAGACGAGTTTTTTGGGTCCCTGAATCTCGGTGATTTAGCTGTATATATTTACTTTTTATACGAACTGTCTAATCGATAGACTGCAGATTTTTCAATTCCAAGATTGTTTTCCGTAAAAGTCCGCAGTCTACTGATCAACATTGTATGCACAATCGACTGATCTTTTTTCGAGTTATATTTTTTAAACCTTTAGATTGCTATGAGCGAGCCAAAGAACATAACGAAGAAGTACATATTGTCGCCTGTTAATGCTAGAACTTATATTAAAAGGGATAGATCGGAAAGACCGTTGAGATCTACGAACAAGCCTAGAATCGTGGTGGATCTTCTTCTGGACGATGTACCATTGTGTTTCACAGATGTACGTACCCTAATTCCTATCCTTATCGATCTAAAATATAAAAGCTGACTCTGCTTTTAGGTACAGTATGATCAAATAGTAAAATGTATAAGAGGTCTAAAAGATATAGAACGTCAAAAACAACAGAGACGCTGTCGTCCATCGGTCAGCGTATCTACAGCGCCTAAAGATTGGTGGAAATACGCAGCACGCTGCCATCTTGGCAGGGAGGCTCTGAAATCCAAGCCAACATGGGGGGATATGCTTCGCAGGGGCAAAGAGAATATTTTATATGTCGAGAGCTGCACCAAGTTGCTAGGTACTCAAAATAAACTCCACACGAATCTACCCAAAAAATTTGTTGATCTTCAAACTCCTGTAATTTCCTGTAAAAAAGTCCTACAGTGGTTTCTTTTCAGAAAATCTGCCTTGAAAAGGGAAAGGTTGTTTGAAGGTCACCGTGTTACGAATATCCACGGTACCTAATATCAATCATTATCGCATTACAGGTACGCCAACAAGTATTCTACCGTTAGACGTAAAGCAGATAAAGGAAAAGGTGGAGCAGGAGCGCAGCTTCGACGAGCTGAGGGTACTCAGGGAAATAGCGATGTACAGAGTCAGACCGCCGAAGTCTGTTCCGAACGAGAACGTGAACGTGCCTCAAGGTCGTGGGATGTTAGAGCAATGGTTCCCACAATGGTGGGGCTGGTACTCGAAGGTCCCCAATACGAACACCCAGGGCACATCCTCAACCTTTGATGGGGAGCTTTTAGACGTCCTAGCGGACACCATAGACGACGACACACTGTTACGCCGGGATATGGTGTTCGGCCAGTTCAATTTCACGTTATCCAAGGGAGCTATATCCCTCTGCACAATAAAGCCAGACAGCGAGGAGGCTAAAACTGTGATACAACTGCAGTTCGAGCGAGTAAACTTGAACTATGAGTCAAGGCCTAGATCAGGATCGCATAAGTTCGCGATCAGCTTGGGATCTTTGTATTTACACGATTACCTCACGGAGAATTCGACTTTTCCAATCCTCGTGCAGCCTCAGGTAGTGTCCACCATAGTCTCGAGAGCTCGTAGTTCCTCGGAGAAGCTTGCCAATCAGCTACCGCAACATTTATTCGAAATGACTTACGAGAAGCGACCACTGCACATAACGGCCGACCACTCGTTGCACGTCAACTCAAGATCGTTGGACGTGGTGTACAACCCTGTCGTAATCTCCTGGCTCATCGATTTCATGTGCGAGCCACACAGGACCTCCACCACCCAGAGGATACAGGCGATGAAACGCAGGACGCACAGGCAGCTGATCAAGAACTGGGAGCAAATTCTTGAAGGAGACTTCGTTTATAGGTCCTCCTGGGACCTGCAGTTCAACATCTCCGCGCCGCAGATTTTGCTGGTTGAGAATTTCACAGACTCGAACGCCGCGGTCGTGGTCGTTGATTTTGGAAAGCTTCATTTGACGAACAGTGTCCAGGACGATGAGGTGATCATCAAGCCAGGGTCTGGTACGAATAGCGACGACGAGGATGAAAGGTTCGAGACACCGTGCTCGACTCCACCTGGCAGCCAAGAGAACGGGTCCGTTCAAGATTTCCAGACTATATCCGAGACAGCTTTGCACCAGAAGTTGTACGATCATTATTCCATCAACTTAGTGGACCTGCAGATTTTGGTGGGCAAGGTGAAGGACAATTGGAAGCACGGGAGGACTAGAGGCATGTCGAGTTTGCACGTCCTAGAGCGCTTCAACATATCTCTGCAGATCGAGAGACGCGTGTTTAACACATCAGACCCTAACTTCCCATCTGTAACGGTGTCCGGGAATCTGCCACGACTGGTGGTGCACGTGAACGAACAAAAGGTGGAGGCGATTAGGCTGATGTACAATCTACTCTCGAACTTCTCCAAGTCGACGGGAATCTCGCAGAACAGCGTGGTCAACGACGAGCCTGAGAGTCCGAAGAAGGAGGAGACGACGGATAAATCTTTAGGTCACGCGGTGATGGTCCAGTTTATTATTGATCAAATGACTTTCGAGCTACAGTCTAGAGGACGCAGTGTCGCTGAGCTACAAGTCTCTGGTGTCAGGGCAGCCCTCAGCAAAAGGACAGCGGACGTCAGTATTTCTTTATCCGTTCACGGTCTGCTCCTTGTCGACGCTCTTCAAGAATTCGGCCCGGACTTTGAGCTGCTGGTCGCTAGCCATAAACACGTTGGCATGGACAGTGTTTCTGGCAGCTTGAGGGACTCCGAACCCACCTCACCGGTCTCGCCAGTTTCCCCTGGCTCTCCAGATCCAAATCTACCGAAACGTCTAACTTCTCCTATCGCTTTGACCAACGCGTTATCCAACTTAGCCAGTCGATCAAAGAATCTTCAATCCCCGAGAAACAATTCCTTCATCGAGCTAGACAAGATGGACTCCGAGGCTCTAATCGTGGTGGAGCTGACCCTGGTGTACGACACCTTGGAGAACTTGAGGGTTGCCAACATACAGTTCAATAACCTGGACATCATCGCAAATCAAGAAACGATAGTAGAGCTGATGGGCTTCTTCAGAAGGATATTCCCATCGTCGAAGATGCGACCCGGACACATAGAGAGGCAGGAGTCGCTTTCCAGTCAGACTATAGAGTCCAAAGTGTCCACTAGAACCGAGATCACCTTCGACTTTCACAGACTGAACGTTCTACTCTTGAGAGCGGTGATGCACGACAATCATCTGGTGGGTCAGAAGATCGCTACCGCGACGATGTGCGACGCTCGGATACAGGCGACCTTGGCAGGGAACACATCGATCTCCGGCTCCCTTGGAGGCCTGCAGGTCTTGGACCAGACGTTGACCGGGAAGATTCACCAGCGGATCGTCAGCGTCGGAAGGGATCCTATCGCGGACCCTCATCAGCAACCGTTGGAGCACTTCAGCAATCTGTCGAATCAGCCCGAGGCGTTGAGGTTCTCGGCGAACAGATGCACGAAGCAGAACGGGCAACATCAAGATGAAGTGGAAACATTGGTGGAATTGACGATCCGTATAGGGAGCGTGTGGTACACCCATGCTCCCCACTTGCTATCCGAATTACGTTCCTGTGCTGACGAATTCAAGCAGTACTTGAAGAACCTAGCCCGGCAAATCAGCGCAGCGGCTACAGACATGGCTATCGGCCTTGTCAACGCAGAAGACTGGTCCATTCCTCAACGTAGACGCTTGCCGAGTCTCTCTGTAGACCTGGAGAACTCGAGCAGCGTGTCTCTGAAGCTAGACATCCTCCTGGACAGTCCCGTGTTGGTGATACCCCGTTCGTCGCACAGTGTGCAGGTGTTCGTTGCCCACCTTGGCACAATGTCCCTGCAGCACGAGCCCCATCTCGACTCCGTGGCAAAGCATACGCTAACCCTAGAGGTGCGGGACATGAATCTGTACTCTCTCGAGGTGTCTCCTAACGTTGGCCAAGGCCAGAACAATCTTCCCCAAAGAGCGGAGGAGATATACTCGTGCAAAGAGTCCGGGAAGCCGGTCCTACACGACACGGTATTAAAGATCGTAGTGGAGATAGAGAACACGTTGGTGCAGACGCCCAGCTTCTTCCTGGACAACGATTTTTCGAATGGTCCCGTAGTCCAGGTCCATGGTGTGGTGACCAAGCCGTTAAAGGTATCCTTGTCTCGCGGCCAATACGAACAGCTGTTGGACACTATCAACAGGATGTTCTCGATGCCAGTGGCGGTGCCTGTCGTCCAAAAGTCTCACGTGATGAACAAGCTCCCCAACTACTCCGACAAGCTTGATGTATCCATGAAAGTCCTGTTCGAGCTGCCCACACTGAACGTGGAGCTGAAGCAGGGTCTCCTGGAGCAACCGCTGGTCGAGCTGTCCATGAGGGACTTCATAGCGAAGTATGAAAAATTGCAGAGGAACGAGTCCACCATCCAGGTCGCCCTGCGATCTCTGCTGATGGAGGATCTGCTGTGCCCCGTTGGCTCCAGGCATCGATGCATGATGCAGTCCTCCGCACCCAGTCGAGCCAAGCTCCCAGCTGGCGTATCCAAGTCCTGTCCAGACCTGGCCTTCATTCAGCAGTTCCGGAGCGAGTTTGGACGAGGAAGCTTGCCCGATCGGCTAGAAACTGATACCCTGTACGGCGCGATTCCTGCTCACTGGCGTAGGCAGCCTGTTTCTTTAGCAGACACACCTAATACTCCACCTCCGTCGCCTGGGGCTTCTACGAGCGAAGAAAATCTGGTGCTGATGAGCATCACTATAACCGAACCAGATCCCGATCAGGAGAAGGACCAGTTTCAGCAGAAGAGCATCACCGTGGACTTCAACTGCCTGGATCTGGTGATCAGCGTGGAGTCTTGGATGGTGGTCTTCGACTTCTTCGGCTTCGCTGGACCGTCCGGAGTGAACCCCAAAGTCACCATGATGACCTCCATTGACGTGGACCAGCTGGACAAAGCGGGTTTGCCTATACGTTCTGAAACCGAGATTGAGGTGAGGTCCCTGACCTTGGTGCTGATACAGACCGAGAGAGAAATTGCCAAGGCCAACGTATCCAACGCTTCTATGCATATACTGAAAGTGAACGGGAAGACGATGGTGTTCGGGTCCTTGGGATCGATGTCCCTGTTGGATCTGACACCTCACGGAAGGTTTTACAGGGAGAGGTTCCTGTCTTCCGGAAGGAAAGCATTGACTTTCCAGTACTCGAGCTACGTGGACTCCGAGAAGAGGCCCTACGACGCTCAACTAAAGCTAGAGATGTCCGCCGTCCACTATGTGCACACTCAAAGGTTCGTCTCAGAGCTGCAGGCGTTCTTTATACATTTCTCTCAGCTCTGGACCATCATGGCTAACTTGAGAGCTGGGTTAGGAGCCGTGATAGACACCAGCAAGCGAAGCATGAGGTTGTCCTTGGAGCTTCATGCCGGGGCTCCTGTGATACTCTTGCCGGTCAGCTCCAGGTCCGACGAGCTGATACTGTTAGACCTGGGAGAACTCACTGCTCACAACAAGTTCGCGGCTTCGGAGCTCATCGACAAGTGCATGCTGGATATAATGTCACTGGAACTAGTCAATATGGACGTATACGCCGCGAGGAGGGTGCCCTGCGACGATCAAAGCGACAACATGGACGCGTTGGTCGTCGGCGGGTTCCTCATCAAGAAGTTAGGCTCTTCATTGCTCACGGAGATGTGCCATTTGAAGCTGCGCATCGAGAGGAACCTGGACACTTACGTCAGCAGGGACATACCCGATTTGAGTATACACGGGACCCTGTCGACGATGGACTGCGCTCTGGACCCTGCTCAATACATGCTTATCCGAGGACTATTGTCTTACAACATCGGAGAGAACTTGGAGGACCTGCGACAGTTCATGCAAGACCTGGATCAAACGGTGAAGTACTCTATGGTCAGCGTGGATACTCGAGAGAAGATCTGGAAGAGGTCCTGCATAACGCTCGAGCTGGTGAACGTCACTGTGAAGCTGCACCCTAATCACAACATCGCTGCTCTGGCTTGCGTGAATTTTATCAAATCCCGACTGACCTTGGACTCTTTGAGCGACGGTTCGCAGGATATAGATCTAGTGTCTCAGGAGATACTGATCACGGACACACGGTTCCAGGACGAACCATCCAGCATGCAATCGAACGTGTTCACGGGGATCCTGCAGCCTCTGAGGAACGCGAACAACCAGAACCGTGTGCAGGCTGAAGTGCATCATAGAAGACGGAAGGCGAACGCAGCGACGACCATCCTGGTGCACAGTATGCGGCTGACGGCGATCTTGGACTGGTGGGAAGCCGTGAGGGACTTCGTGGTCCTGAATTCACCGGAACCTGAACCCATCATCGGCATAGCGCAGATAGCCGCGGAGAGTAATCAAGATAACAGCGCTTCTACCATTATACCTTTAGAACTGAAGATCAACATCACCGATTCCGAGTTGGTCATCGTGGAGGACACCTCGGTGAAGGACACGAACGCTGTGATCCTGAAGAGCACAGCGGTCTTGTCGTACAGGTCCGTTCCTCAAAAGGGAGAGAAGCCTCTGTCCTGCAATCTGTCTCATTGCGAGCTCTTCTCCTGCGTCCCTGGCTTCGAGGAGGAGACTGCTCTATCCATCATCGATCCCGTGGGAGCCAGTTTAGATCTGACGCAGGACAAGTGTCTGGAGATCCAGCTGCAGCCATTGTGCGTTAGACTGAGCTACCACGACGTGACCATGTTCTCCAGGATGCTGAGTTCTCTGCCCAAGCAGACTCTAGTAGCTAAGCAAAGATCCAGCGAGGTGCTGACTCCTATGGAAAGGCAAGTTCAGAAGTTAGCTGGTCTAGGATTCGCGGACTCGGATTGCAGATCAGCCTTGGACCTCTGCAACGGCCAGCTGGACGAAGCAGCCTTGTGGTTGACGCAAAACGCGGTGCCAAACTCCGACGTAGCCGCAAAACAAGATTTCGTCTTTCATACTATCGAGCTGCAGACTGCCTGTGCTAGGATCTGCATCATCGACGATTGCAGGGACGCCGATGTTCCGTTGTTAGAGGTCACGTTGACGGACTTCAGTCTGAGGCAGGTCTGCATGGGACCTGGTCTGGTGTCCTCTACGTTCAGTATCGACTATTATAATCGAGTGCTGAGCGGCTGGGAGCCATTCGTGGAGCCCTGGCAAGCTACCGTCCAATGGGAGCAGACTTTGACGAACAATCTGAAGTCGAAGAGACTGCAGATGTCCGTAGACTCTCAGAACTCTGTAGACGTTAATGTCACGTCGACGTTGGTAGAGCTGATAGAGCTGGTCAAGAACAACTGGATGCAGGATTTTTATTTGACCTCGGTCAAGGATGTGAATGTGAACAAGCCAGCGAATGGACAGGCTTATCGACGCAGGCAACCGTTCATACCGTTCGCGTTGAAGAACGAGACAGGCTGCAATCTGTGGTTCAAGACCATCATTGCTACCGCGAACGACACCAAGGACGTGGGACCGAACTTCAAGCAGAAGAATAATTTTCAGAAGGACGATACGTGGATTGAGGTCGTTCCAGGAGGCACAGTGCCGTTTACGTTCGAAGGTAGAGGAAAACTGAGACATCATGCTACCCACAGCGTTAGAAGACATCAGATCACGGTGCTCGTGGAGGGATTAGAGGCTGTGGAGCCTGTTACCGTTGATCGCGTTGGCATATACTTCAGGCACGCTTACTTGAGCTGCGCTAGTTTACAGGTGATTGAACGTTCGCCTGTATTCTTATTTTCAAGGCTGTTTCTGATTACCAGTTTATTAATCGCATCGATCTACTTTAAGGTGGTTGCGCCCCAAGCTAGGATTGTATTCGCTGTTGAGTTGGAAGGATCAGCTAGGAAACTGGTAACTGTTCGATCGGCCTTGCAAATATCGAACAAGCTGGTACACACGGTAGAGATTAAAATGGAGAAGTCCTTGCATCAGTTCGAATGTAAGTCCACGTGTTTCTATTAGGTGTGCAAATAAGATTCGATCGAATAAAAAGTCCTCGAACTGATTTGCACACCTAATACGAAGTTCGAGTCGCTTTTCAAACGCTGAATCGTTTCAGATCTATCTCTGATCTCGCCGGTCAGCGACAAAATCTTCCAGGTACCGGCACAGTCCACCATATCGGTGCCATTGACACACACCAGTGTGCAAATGTGCCTGAAACCCCTAAACATGAATTATTTGTTCCAATATTGCACGGAGACGATAGATTGGACAACAGTAAGGAAACCACTGGAAGTTATAGAAAATCGTATTACATGTAGAGCTAATCATAATAATATATTTAGGTAGGTGAACGTCGCATCCGTGTAGAACGGTTTAACGCATTTATAAATTACTCTGTTATTGTAGGATGTGCGTGGCAATTATGCGCGACAATTATCCGCCAGACATCGGTCACTTGTTGCCGGCGCATACTGTAATCCTAATGGCTCCGCTCACTTTGATCAATCTACTGCCGCACGAAGTGCTGTTCAAGGTCGGTGCTGAAAGTAACCGAATACCAGCTGGTGGCAGCGCTGATCTGCACTCGGTGAACATCGAAGAATCTATAGAAATTACGATACAGTTAGATGGTTATTCTGGCTCAGGAACGGTGAGAGATTCTTCATCGATGTCAATAAATTCTCGGTCGGAAGAGATGTAGGGTTTTCGAGTGAAGGGTTATTTGTTGTAGATGATAGTGCCACCGAACGCTAACTCCTTCACTGCTCGCCTCAGGCTGACAGACTTCTCTGGCAGAATACTCTTCCTGCACGCAGCTATTAATATAGAAAAAGGCTCTGCCATACAGATTAGCATAACTTCGCCGTACTGGATTCTAAATAAGACAGGCCTGCCCCTCGTGTTCCGCCAAGAGGGAGTTGGCATTGAGGCAGCTGGACAATTCGAGGAGCACGAGAAAGCTAGGATGGTAGCGCCGCTGTTGTTCTCTTTCAGCGATGAGGAGGCTAGCAGGACTTTGTCGGTTAGGGTTGGCACCTCGGTGCATCCTCAGGGTATACCGCAATGGTCCCAGCACTTTCATCTGCAGCCTGGCATACAGGTTTGTTTGAAAAATAGGGTCGAATAAAAGACTTTTCATTTTGCAACAAATAACTTCGGAGTTATTTGAACTTTTTAAAGAAAAATTCCGTTCATCAACTTGGGTGATCTTCCAGGTGCACAGACTCAGGGTATCCCTGCGCGACGGCAGACCAGACATAGTTTATTTGATCAGTGTAGCTACGAGGACTGCCAGAGGAAAGTACAGGGCTACAACGGTCGTCACACTGTCCCCCAGATATCAGTTGCATAATAAATCGAGCTTCACGCTGGAGTTGGCACAAAAATCTTTTACCACAACAATCGTAAGTTGATCCTCCAACTTCCGGTTGCTCTAGACTATACGTGATTATCTTCCAGACTCATCCAGACGCTCAAGCAACGTATATCAGAACCATGCCTGATTGTCACATGCCCTTTCATTGGCCTCGTCTAGACAAAGACTTATTGTTGTGCGTCCGCATCATAGACGTCAAGGATTGCATGTGGTCGGGTGGTATTAGGCTAGACGACAACTACTCATTGACGATCAACATCAGAGACTCGACAGGAAGGATGCACTTTCTGCGCGTCGACGTAGTGCTACAGGAGAGCACGTATTTCATAGTGTTCACCGACGCGGACACTATGCCGCCCCCGATTAGGGTGGATAACTTCTCCGAGGTTCCTTTGGTGATGAATCAGGTGATTACCAGCACGAGCAACAATTACGCTTTTCATGATCAGAATACATTGCGACAGGGTGGAGCAAGCTTCATCTGAGACACTGAATGCTCCTCCTTGTACGATTCCCAGGTCTCATTAGCTAAGCCATCTGATTGAATTAATTAGAAATTATTTTCAAGAATTTTCTTATAGATCACCGTGGACGACAACTTGCAATGGACTGTGAGACCTCATTCGTCGGTACCTTATGCATTAGATGAGCCAATACAATCCGCTGGTTTAGTTATAACCGCCCCCGGAGGCATCACAGCCACTTACGACTTGAACATACTCGGTGAAGGCAGGGGATTGACGTATGAGAACTTTATTTACATTGCTTTCACTGGTAATTGTTACTGTCATCATTATCGCACAGGTATCAAAGGTGGTCAAATGTGCCTCTGAACCAATCTGATTTGAGGGTACTTTTCACCACCTTATTCGAATGTAACATTTAGTCCTGCCGATTATAAATGTGGTTGTGACACCAGGAACCTTCAAAGCTGACGGCGATCTGGGGTCAGGAGAGTGTGGATTTGACCCGTTGGACGTGGAGACTCAGAGGTTAGTTTTAGAAGCTGGTCCTGGTGGCTGGGTGGCCTTGAGGAGGAAGCAATATGGCGCCAGGTCGCAGTTGTGGAGGATGACTGGCGATGGTCAGTTGCAGCATGAAGGTTTGCATCGATAGCAATTTATTTGTCACTTTATTTTGTCTTGTGTACGACTTTAACTTATTAAGTACTAGTAGAAAGTATTTATTGCCATGATCAATTATAAAAATATACAGGATCCAGTCCGCCGAGGGACAAGCACTCGAAAACCCCGGACACGGTGTTGGTTCTAGATATAGCAGGCACAGCACCGCAACCGTTCACTTATTGCGCGCTAGCCTTGAGGAAACCCGATCCCAGAAGAAGGTCTACTCAAACCTGGCGGTTCACGGACGACGGAAGGCTGTGTTGCGCACACAAAAATATGTGTGTTCAGTCAAAAGACGGATTTATGGGATTGCACGAAGGTTCGACTAAAACTATCATCTCCTACACAAGTTTTTCTTAGTGGAGCTTTTCTTTACCCCTTCGTCATCACACCGTACATCTCTAGATCTTTTGTTCACGTTCATGACGCCAGTTGGTTTTCTATCACACCGTTTAACAAAGCTTTCGTGTGTCTGGTTTTGCTCACCGAGCACCGTCACTGCCATGCAGATTTATTTTTATTCAAAATTATACGCAGCTCGGAAGTTATAAAAAGCGACGATACAGAGTAGTCGATGATGTATTCACAAGGAATGGAAGTGAATTTCGGCAACAGAACAAATCGCGTAACACATCACCAAAGTTTCATAATTTGTTGGATCTCCGGGTTCGAGATCATCGTTAGTCACCATCCCGTTGATTTGAAGTCTATGATTTCGCGTCCCGTATTTTACCTGAGAAAGTTTCTCTTACCCCTTGTATTGGACTGGCCAGGTCTACATTGATAACGAATGTTGCAGGCGGCTGTGTCGCCCGTTGGCAAATGTGTACGTATAGTTTTCGGGGTACACTCAGAGTACCGTCAATTTACGTATTAAATATTTTATTATCAGCTAAGACTTTCGCTTGCTTCTTTTTTTCTTTCATTAGCGCTACGCGCACTCATTGCTGTCTTTGCATGTGTATTCTCTTGTAAAATATCTGCAGCATTCCCTCCGTAACGTCGCACGGTTAAGGGTCAGTGATTAACTGTAGAATGAAAGAGGTAGGGGTAGAGGGACGACGCTACCGAGGGAGAGCTGTACTTTAACTTCGAGTCTCTTACGCAGCCATTTAACTTATCCAACGCGATTGTTATGCACCTAATGAAGACTCCGCCATTCTATTGTTTAGGGAGCGAGGCAGTGTTGGGCCCACAGACGCACAGCAACCCTCCACCCATTGAGCAGCGCGTTGGAAGGCAAAAATTGCGTCCAGGATCCGGATTTTTGTCGGTTAGGGTTGCGACCGACGGACCGACACGAGTCTTGCAAGTATTGGACATCAAAGAAAGGGTGCGGTGTTTATACACATTTCATAAAAAATTAGTTTTAACCAGTGGACGATAATCAAATAAATAAATCCTTGCAGAAGAAGACCTTCGCATTGCTCGAAGAACGCGACTGGTCCCACATCGCCGTCAGCCATCGTCCAACTCAGCTGAACACGGACGCCGAGAGCTTGAACTCCAGAGAGCTGGAGCTGAAAGTAAACCTAACCGCTGGCATAGGACTATCCATCGTCTCTCGAAGGCCCGTGGAAGAATTGCTATTTGCTAGGCTGGCTGCCATTTCGCTGGAGCTCGTGCAGACACCAGCGAACACCACGGTGGATCTCAGCATAGAGGACATCCAAATAGACAATCAGCTGTTCGAGGCACAATGCACCTCTGTCCTGTACGTTACTCGGGCAGCACGCATAGAGAGCGAACACCGCCCAGCGATCCACGTGGTCGCCGAGAAGCTCAAGTCCAAGAACCAGAACGCCGAGATCTACAAGCACGTGATCGTCAGCATCAAGCCTCTCTGCATACACCTAGAAGAAAAGCTGATCCTGAAGCTAGCCGCCTTCGTCGGCGCAGGAAGGTCCGAGCTAGAGGCCCCCGTAGACGAAAATGATTTCAAAGCCCAGAGATTCATCTCCGAAGTCTCCGCTGCTCATGCGAAACGATACTACTTCGGCGCGCTGAAGATCGTCCCTAGCCAGGTGAAACTCAGTGTGTTGACCACTACCAAACTGCCCCGGCACCTACAAGCGATAAAAAGACAATTGGGATTGACTCTAATCAAGTTCGAAGACGCGACTATCGAGTTGGAGCCTTTCATCAAGAAACACCCGTTCGAGAGCACACAGTTCCTGGTACATTCCATTATAAAACACTATAAGGATGATCTAAAGTGGCAGGCTGCGGTGATACTCGGCTCAGTCGACTTCTTGGGAAATCCTCTTGGATTTGTTAACGATGTCACCGAGGGAGTTTCCGGCTTGATCTACGAGGGAAGCGTGAAGACTCTGGTGAAGAATGTGACCCATGGTATTTCGAACTCGGCCGCCAAGGTTACCGAGTCCTTGTCCGATGGACTGGGACGGGTCATAATGGACGAGAGACACGAAGAAGCTAGACAGAGGATTAGGGCGAATACTGCTGGGAGCAGCGATCATTTGGTAGCGGGATTGAAGGGATTTGGGTTCGGGTTGCTGGGAGGTGTGACCAGTATCTTCAAGCAGACGTACGACGGGGCTGCGAACGAAGGATTTCCGGTACGTAGGAATAGTTATTATTAAACTGGGGATGTTTATACAAGAAATTTTAACTACAAAACATTGATAAATGTTTTCAGGGATTCTTTGCTGGATTTGGTAAAGGGGTCGTTGGGACTATCACGAAGCCAGTCGTTGGTGTACTGGACCTTGCCACAGAAACTGCCACTGCCGTTCGAGAAACCAGTCGAAGGTAAATACCTATTTTTTAGAGGAACATTAACAAATTGTTGAAAGAAATACAGTAAATGGGTATCTGGTTGACTACACAAGGGTTAAAGACCTTGCCCACCTCTATACATCTTTCGTAACGTGTCTATAATATTCACAACCATAATCCTCGCTGCCATCAGTGCTCATCGAACAATACCAACGAGGGACAGGCCTCCTCGCGTGTCGAGCGGTCCAGCGGGCCTACTGCCACCTTACAACCGTCAACAAGCGGAGGGACAAGAGTTCCTCTACATCATAAACGACCATGATCACTCGGAACTATTCGTATCGTACGAGTGTCTGCGCAGCGGGACAGAGAATCTGAGGGTATTAGTCTCCAACGAGAGAGTTCGTGTCATTTCTGGTGGCACGAAGGGTGTGGTGACCGAAGTTAGCTTGGTGGATTTGCTGTACTGTCAGCCAACGCAGAAGTTGGAGAGCAACGGGACAACGTTGCACTACATAGAGCTGATATCGAGGACAGACTCGACGATGATCTTCAACAGCGACGGGCCCGAGCTCCTCAGGAGACCCAAGGTCCGCTGTGACAACGAGGACGTTGCCAAACGAGTGGGTATACTTTTGAAGAGTATCTTGAACAACCTAGGTCATTCTATTCGTCTCGAAACGCGCTTTGTACAAATAAAAGGACATATCGCTGCATTTTAATGAATAGGATTGACCGACGTTTAGAGTGAACACACTGTTGTTTCAGGTGTCGCAACAGATCAATTACGCCAAGGGAATGCACGAGGAACGCAACCTGACCTTGTCCTCGTCCGACAACATGCTGGACGACGTTCAATACTACAAGTAACGGCGGGGAACGTTCCTGTACTCCGCGTTCCATGTACATTTCGGATACTAGTCAGACATTAGGTACTCCTTTATCCGTTCGTCTCCTCTACTCCCTTTTTTTCTCGTTGTGTAACAGTGCACATACATATAATGATGCCTTACTACGCTTAACACTAAGTTGACAAGACTGATACGCAAGGCACCATCGACGCTGCGGCATGAAGCTCCTCGCAACAGCGTCGCATACAGGGGGGGTATTATGTATATATCAGTTATGACAATTGGAACATAGCGTGAGAGAGAACGTTCCATTGTCGTATAGGTAGCACACGTGTTATACTTTTGATACTACGATAGCAGGATAAAGAGAGGGACACGCATGACCCGGTCGAAGAGAATGCAAGAGATTTCTTTTTTTAATTAATTTCGCACAGGTATGCGTGTGCGTTTGCGTCCGTATGCGTTTGATTGTGTGTTTCTGTGTGTGTGTCTGCATACGTAAGTACAACTTGTAAAATATAGACGACTAAGGTACACCGTATCCATTAACCGTAATCTACTTAAACTGCATCATATGAAGAAACCAAAGTTTTTATATAGAGTATAGATATTTATTTTCTAATTAACGTGTTCGATATTTTGCATACTTTCGGTTCGAACCAGTGAGGATCGTATTTTCTAACGGTGATAAGGGTAGATGGAAAGTCACGAGAAGGGATACGCCACTAACATATGTATTATAATTGTACATTCTGTCTCTAATCGTGCCTGCAAATCTACTTAAAAAAAGAAAAGGAACACCTGTACATTATACTAGTAACGATCGGTACTATTTGAACACTTGTTACAAGTCTGACGCATTGTACAGATTACGCGCAGTATAGTCAGCGGGAGGACGAAGTGTTTGTGCAGTTTACCATATTCTATCGGGACAACTAAATGATTAGCTATACAAAAAAAAAAGACACGTTGTTATAGATGTTATAAAACAGAGAACTTTTACGGAGAACGGTCAGCAGTGTGCAAATACTTTTTCCGCCCTCTGTATTCTATATTTCTATCGAAGGAAGAATTGAATAGTAATATAACTAACTAGGAAATATATCAACGTGTTGACGACGTGTATAATAATCTATTATTGTATACAACGATTGTCTAGATTTGTTACACCCCGACCATTTTCACACTGTCAATATAATTTAATAAAGAAAATCCTTCTATTTTGTTCGATAGACGAGCGCGCCGATTATTCCGTTAAACTTATCGTTTCAATGATCATAAACAGACTGCGGATTTTTAAGCATTTACAGCAAAATTAAGTGGATGAAATTCTCTTATTCAAGATATGATTTCTACTCTATTAGAAATATAATGCAGACGATTTTTATTTTGTATAAAGATGCGCAGTCTAATTATAAAAATAAAAAATCTGAAACCGGTCATTCTGAGCGGTCTTTCGTTGGGCTATCAGTCGATAACACGTTATCACGGACAAGTTTTGGTCGGAGGATCATGGCGGCTCGCATGATCGCCAGAAATGTCAAACCGCTGATCTAAATCAGTCGCGAGAACCGCTTTGTCTCGTCGCGACAGCCTTTGTCGAGCAACAAAACATATCAGTTGTGACGTAGCTCAAGAATAACAGCAACGTCACGCTCCGGACAATTAGTTTTTCTGAGGTGTACGAAGGAAAAACAATAACCTGCAGTGATGGACGAAACATATTTCGACGAGGTGCCAGCGGCAAATTTTGAAACGGTCACCCTGGAGATCACAAAGGACCTCGACGGAAACGAAGTTAATCACTCGACGGCTACGTCCGACGGTAATTGTCCAGCTTTTTATTCGATTAACGTAAACGCGGCGCTGTATACATTATTGATGGACTGCGGGTTTTCTACGCGGATATATTTGTCTTTGTAAATTAATTTGCAAAAATTGTTTTTCAAGAAATCGCTACTGCTAGGAGGAACATGGAGAACCAGGGAAATATTTTGAATCAAGTCCCAGTGTCCAGGGACGTTTCCAACATTCCTTTCAAACATATAGACATCCATTCCTTCTTTACGGATAGGAACGAAGTGGTGGAAAAGGCTCTGAAGGATTGTCAAGACACCTTGATCAACGATGAGGAGAAGGACATAGCTGGAAGCTGGCTCCTGACAGAGTAAGAGGCTCTAGTTTATCGGTTTTAATTCACATGTTTTATCTGCGGATAGTTGTTTGACAAACAATACTTGCAGAATTAGTTTGTGGGACATTGAGAAGGAAAGACTGGTACTACTCACTAAGAAAGCTATTTACTCGATAAAATACGACTTTATCTCCTTAAAGATACTAGAGTACAATCGAATACCACTGTCGCAGATCGACACACTAGTGTCTGGCGAACTGATCTATCCACCTTCCTCCTTGGTTCCGTAAGTGTTGCGGTTTGTACCAAGAAAAGGTATTTTTACCATTGTACAGGGTGTCTGAATAGCTGTCTTAAATACTGTTGTACACAAATACATTTTTGAACAATGTTATGCTTCGTCAACAAGCATATGTACGAAAGTCCTGTGGAGATTTTTGTACAACAAATAAGACATATATACAGACGATCCCATTGTATGAATTGACTAATAAATACATTTGACGATTTCTAGACGATTAAGTGGATTGGCAGAGGGTGTGTCTTCGTCGCTCACCTCTTGTACCGGTCTTGCACAATTCGAGTTTAGGTATTTCGAACAGTTACAGGAAGTTCACAATCCTATTGTTTCGATCAGTAGTCGCTTTGCATCTTTTACATTGCAGTTAACAAATACGTAGTTTCGTTCACATATAATGCACGAATCTTTATTCGCATGCACTGAACCTGCCTCTCGAATTGTAGAGAATCGATGTATAATTGTAGTTCTTTATAGTAATGGCACTTGAAGGGTTGAATGTATCGATGTGTTTTTGGTGTGGGTAGCTGAAGTATGTATGATCGTAACTTTCTTTTATCGTGTTGCAATTAATTGTTCAGTAGACGATCCATGTACGGAGTGAGACTGATGTGGAACAAGGGAGATCCATTGCCTTTAACTAAAAAATGGAACCCGTTCGCGAAAGATATACCGTGGCTCACGTATACTAGTCATCCATTGTTTTGGTACAAAGGTAAGCTCGTGGTCAGCTGATTTAATCATTTAGTCTGTATAGAAACTTTTTAAATATATTTTTCTCAGGATCCGAGGCAGAGAAAGCAAATTTCGACGTGGAGGGTCTACATTCGACGATCCTAAGTTTATTGCCAGTCGAGTGCAACGTTAAAACCGCATCTATCATCATAGAGAATTACTTTGGGCTAGGTGCGCTAGTGCACAACAAAAACGAGCTGGGCTTCTTCAAGATCCGGGGCAAAGTTAGCTTTTGAATTTTTTCAATTTTTCTCTTCGAGTCTTTCAGAAAGTTTTGCCCGTTTCAATTCTCGAGGTACGTCTATTTCGAAAGTCTAAAGTTCTACAGTATTCGTAAAAAAAAACAAGAGAATATCAAAACTTATCAATGGTACGTAAACATATATAATTTAATTTTTTCTTAATCTATTCCACATATTGTCGCAAGACTTCGCTATGAACTACAGAAGAATCTGAACGTTCTTCGCGTTGATTCAATTGTAAATCTTCTCTGCGTACACGCGACGAATAATCTAGTTGTTATACAATATAAAATATATGTATTTTTACTCTGTACCTGGCTGATAGAAAAGAAAAGAAACTCTTACGATAAGTATACGGCGTCGTGTTAGAATAATTAATCTATCTTCTACGTACGAGACTAAGTTTTATAGTTCTACACTACAAAGATTGTGATTGATCTTGCTTATAATAATAAAGAAAAGACTTCCGATAACCGATTACAGTTCCAAGGACTTCCCCTCGTGAAGTATATGAAATATATGGAATATACAAATACATCAAATATTCTATCATTTTGTTCGACACTGTGTAAGGTGTTCAAAACTTTCCCGCCACCTTTTTCTCATAATATAGATACGTCACTGTTGTCAACGCGCATGCGCTACGACATTTAAATATCTCAGTGAGTCACGTCGTCACGTTCGCTTTGAACCACTTTGAACTTTGTTTGCTACCATTCTCGAGCAGAACGTTAGGTTAACTTCGAACAATTTCGATCTATTTCTGTTTAAATCGCGCGGGAAAGATTTGATTTTATGCAATGTGAGGTAAATGCGACTGCCCAAACGGTCCGTCGGTGTTGACATAGCAAATTATGCTTCCTGACCCGTACCGCTTTTAATTAGGATCGTTCGAAAGAACCACTTGTCAAGACTCGGATGACAGTCATGGACACGGGAAACAACACTTCTGGTAGTGATTCCTCCTTCGCTAAGAACATAGAAACAACCCCCAGGGTTGAACGAGTAAGTTCTCTGTCAGTAACTTCGATGTTTTCGATAATTACGTAGATTAGGAGGACGACCCGGTGGTGACCTTGGTACACGTTGTCAGGGTCGACATTCTGAATGTTTCTTTACTCCGCATGCGATTGTTGTTTAGCTGTGGTGTTCAAGATATAATGGAAAACGTAATAATGTATATAATGTAATATATAATAATTGTAACCTTGCACTTGCCACAGAGGGTCACCAGAGGCTCCAGACAAAGGGTGACCAAAGGGTTGGACAGCGTGACAAAGTTTCTCTCCAATTTTGACCCAGAATGCAGCGAAAGAGAAAAGCGTAAGCTCCACAGAAAGCTCAACCAAATCCACAAGAGGCACGCATTATACAATGAGCTGGGGCAATACATTCAGACAGGACAAGACATGTGCGACTGTTTGAACATGAGCTGCACAGGCTGCCACTTCCCTTGCAGCAAGTGTTCCTCCACCAAGTGTGGCCACGACTGCAGGTTTGTGTATCTGGACTGTACAAGCTTCGTAGATTCCTGTTGTTAACAAACATTTTTGTAGAACGAACCGTAAGTGGACCTACGAATCCATTGAGAACGAAGGAAGTGACATAGTCATAAGGAATTCCTTGTTGAAGGAGGGATGAGTTTCAGGGTTTCGCAAGCATTTTCCCCATGGCTCTGCTGTTTAGAGGACTGTATGATCCTGCGAAGATAAACTGTGTTTCTAGGCTAAGACTGAACAGACTAGGATAGACTATCGTAAGGTGAAAGCAATAAAGTTATACAAGCGTTTCTCTGTATTCTTTCCTCTGGTCCTTGGAAACTCTCTGTTTCGAGTAGACTCGGAGGACTGCCTGAAGGGGCCATTGAACTTGCTAATCGGTAGAGTGAAGGATGAGTAATTGGGAGAAGACAGGAGAGCGGGTAGATCGCAAAAAGAAAGAGAGAGAGAGAGAGAGAGAGAGAGAAAGAGAGAAGCGAACGAACCTGTGTGCACCGGCACACGCACGCACACATACACCTAACAGCCTATTGATTTTCCCCGGCACTTTTGCCGTAGTGCGCACCCATCTATCGCGCATACAGGTACACACCTGCACGGTAATGCTGTAGGGGGGAGAGCACATAGACACACGGCCACCCTCGGGGGATCGAGTGGGGTGAGCCCCGGTGCGGAGGGCGTGCGCCTCGTTTCCCTTCGAAATCATCGTCAAAGTTCACGCAACCGAGTGCACGGCGAGCCAGCGATAGGCAGCTAGTATGCTGATCCTGCGGCCGGTGAAAATCGAGCGCAACCACCGTCGATCGATCCGTTAATTAACCATAGTGCGCGCCGATACCGTTTAACGACCCGTCGCCGGTCCTTGCCTGTCTGCCTGCTTGCTTGGTTGCTCGCTTGACGACCTGCCTCTGTCCGTCAGCGTGTCGTCCACGTTTCCAACCACAGACGACATCAAGTGTTGTCGTTGTCCTGACCGCCCGGCACCGTCGTCCTGCAGGGAGGTTACCCAGTGAATCCTGGGCCAGTGACTTCTGATCATCGGACGGGAACAGGCCTCTGCTACTTCACTGTTTCTTGCTCCTGAGGACCAGCGGGGTGCACGGACCACCTGGTGGATCAGAGGCTCGCGGAAGATCGGGCAACATGCCAACCTGAAAATAGACCCAGTGTCTTCGACCTCGTGAGCACCTCGAGAGGACACTTAGCAAGACATTGCTAGCGACTTTTAATCAAGGACCAGTGTGCTTTTCGGAAGAGTCAATAGAGAGGGTCTGCTGATTCTGGACGTTGATATTTTTTTTTATTACCGTTTCAATACATCGTGGACCAGCTGCTGGGCATACCAATTTTCTTGAAGACACCTCGTTAGACGCAAGAGGGACCACACGTTTCAGCAGACAGGTTCACAAATACACGCTTTATCGTCGCGGGTCAACGCGATCCTGATCTTATCGCTTGGCGAGACTCGTGACGCGTTTACGCTTAACCGTGGTCGTGGTTCTGAATTTCTTGTCAGCGCTCTCTCGCTCTCTCTTTCGCTCTATTTGTGTCTCGCTTTCTCGCTCTCTCCGACCACGGCTATACTGCCCCCTACCCCTCCCTTTTTTGCCTTTCAATGAGCCGTGTCGTTAACCGCGACCTGGTCACCACGTGAAACCCTGTCCTCGGACGCCGGTCGCCGGGTCGGGCCGGACCCAAGCATTATTTTCTCTGGCTTGTTGTTTGCGGGAAAAAATGTTGCATCTTATCAAAATAACAATTGTTAGAACAACACGCCGTTTCCGGTGAAGTTATTTTTACAATGTCGATGACAATAATGATTTGAAATCATTTGAAACATCTATCAATAAGTGTTTGAACGATGTATATTGGTATTAATTGATTTCTCATTGTAATAAAATGAATTTTCGGAAGTTCGATGAAAGCATTTTTGCAGTCATTGTAAAAGAAGAAACATTTGTAAATGTTGTTTTAGTGATGTATGTTATTTTTATCTGTTTCTCGGTCTCTGGTATCGTCGAGGCGTTCAGTGGACAAAATATTGGAACGGAGGTTTTTCGGCCGGCTATTGAAACTGGATTCGATGATTCAGGCTAGCGTTACAATTGCCACGTGGTTGCCGGCCCTCGCGTCGATACGTCCCATTGAGAAAAGCCTCGGTGTACACGCTGATCCGCATCCTCTGTCGAACACTCGATAATAGCAGTTACTCGAATCTGTATTGCTTCCTCGTTTCGTTTGTTTGCACGCTTCTGCTACCTGGCACCCCTCTATATCCCACCCCCGGTCGCTTTTTCAGTCGAGTTTCCGATTATTTTCGCCTTTGCAACGGCACAGTCTCGCGAGCGAGCGTGGGCGATCCGTTGTTCGACTATAACAAGGGCCACTCTTTCGAACATCACTTGTTGAATACTAGTGTACAGGCTCTTTCACAATATTTACGCCGCTTGCAAATTTCTACGAGGATTCTCGAGCCATCCTGTATAATCGTTCAATTTTTCAACTGAAATATATCGACGGGAAATAATCCGACAGGGCAAAATTTTAGTTTCGCACAAAATTGCAATTCTCAAGGCGACTTCAACCTTTTCTAATTATTGGGAGAAACGATCCCTTCCCCATTTTTTTATCCCTTCGATCAAACCTCAATGAAAAGTCTAAATCCAGTTAAAGGGGTGTTCTCTTTTCCAAAGATGGGGCTGTGCATGTTCCTATTTTAATAAATAATAATGAATAATGTAAATGACGCGTCGTAAACGTACAAGTAGGATTTTTGAGGGAGACAGCAGTCTAGATTGATCTTAATTTATCTAGCGCTTTTCACTACTGAAAAAATCCCAACTTTGCATTATCGAGAAACGAAGAGGTGCATCTCGCACCCTTGCAATTCTGGAAAGGAGAATATCCCCTGAAAAGGTTGAAAATGATTTGATATTTTGGAAAGCTGGCGTCGGGGTTAAGAAAATGTTATCTTGCATAAACACAGTTCAGTTTAGAATTAAATGAAGAAGGAAGAGCCACCTTTGGCACTTTTTAGTGGCAACCTTTCGCCTCGTGGCCGCCCACGAGCGATGCGTGTTATTTGCCCGCGTGGTCATTGTGAGATCGTGTGTGTATGTGCCGCAGGGGTGGTCCGGAGGATCTCGCAGAGGGTGGCCTGAACGACGGGGGTGCGTTAGGGGTGTCGTTGGCGACGACGGCAGATGTCAGGATGCCGGAGCAGAGCAACGATTACCGCGTGGTGGTTTTCGGCGCGGGTGGCGTCGGCAAGAGCTCCCTCGTCCTCCGCTTCGTGAGAGGAACCTTTCGCGAGTCCTACATACCCACCATCGAGGACACTTACAGACAGGTGAGTCTCCTCTACCGGCAACTCAAACGAGAAATAAAATACGAACGAAACCAGAAAACCGCTATCGAACTATCCTAAACCAGTGTCTCATCTTTGCGATTTTTTTTTCACCAGAGAACCGCGGAACCTTTCGCCTCGAAACCACCTGAAAAAACATTCTCCCGTGTCTCCAGATCATTCACAAATTGTTACATCATCAGGACATTAAAAATTGTGCAAGATATTTGGACTATTATGCTCCCCTTCCTGGGAAGCGTGAGTACGATCTTCTGGATTTTATTACAACGCATTGGATGGATAGAATAATTTTATATTTTTACTCTGTTTCGAGCATAGTGTGGAGTATTTGTATAAAAAATGTCAGCTCGATCGGAATTCTCTTTCAAAAGTTATCGACGATTTGGTGGAACCTATACTGTCAGAACAGGTTCGGATAAGTCGCTCCACGATACCTCCACGAATCTGTTAACAACTTCCGAACGGAAGGTCCGTTCGAGCTGAAATTTTTTATACAAGTACCCCACAGTATCCTACTAACATAGTAAAAATATGAAACTTTTCGTTGAACCCATTGCGGAGTAAAAAAATTCAGATGAATATACTCGAAATTAAAGAATCGAAACTGCACGGCAACGTAGAATCCATATCATTCTGATTATTCTTCGGGGCGTGATGGTGACATATAAACGTTGCCTTGTGAACGAGCGCAAAAACTATCTCGTCGAGACGAAACTGCAGCGTAGCAATTTCCGCGTGGTGAGTTCGAGAAAATGAAATGTTCACGTGTGATCCATAGCCGTTCGACGATTCGCGAGGTCTGTGGAGGGGGGTGGATCGTGTCGGGCCGATAATTAACGGAACAAGTAGCGGGGAATTGGATCGGACAGGCGGTGCAAGTAGCACACGATACGTATACAACACTGGTAATAGATTCCGTGGATCAGATAAGCGAGGCTAGCGTGACGCAAACCGTTCTGACATTTCATCGATGATTCACGCATGATGCAAAATGATCAGAGAGACTCCCTTCCACATCCCTCCAGCGTCGATCGTCCATGTTGATTATCTTGCGGAGAGGGGATGGATCTTGACGAAACGATATTTCAGTTTCTTCGAGTCACCCTCCTCCCCCTGTGTTGCGGTCGAGATTATGTGTGCCGGTCCTCGATAAGGAGGGGTCGGACAGTCGATATCGGAGTCATTTAAATACATTTCGCTTGCAAATTGCCCCTCCCCCGCGGCTCTGCATCGATTAAGTCGAGAGCCGAGCGGAGATTCGAGTTCGTTGACGGGGAAGAATGTCGATACGTTTTACAGCGGCTCGCTGAAATATTCTGACCTCGTCGTTTCATCCCTTACGGTCGCGGACTTGCAATTTGTTACGAAAGAAAATTCGGTACAACGACGCTGGGCCATTACAGGGTAACTGTACCGATTACTGCGGTATCATGCTTCGATCGTACTTTATTTTCACATTATCCCTAATTCATCATGAAACAAAATTACGTGTCAGCATATTATGTAATCATTTTACAGTGGCTCACTGATATATTCTTACCTGGCCGTGAACTTGCAATTCGTTGCGAAAGAGAATTCGGTGCAACGATGCTGGCCACTATATAATTGTACCGATTACAGCATCGATCGTACTTTATCGGAATATTATTCCTAATTTATCATGAAATGGAAATACGTCTAAGCATTTTACAGTGGCTCACTGAAATATTCTGACCTGGTCGTCTCATCCCCTGCGAACGCGAAATTGCGATTTGTTACGAAAGAAAATTCGTTGCAACGATGCCGACCTCTATATTTAAGTATTTTAACACTAGAACTACCGTGCACTAAACGCAGTTGGCATACATTGCCTTCTAATAATGACAATATGGTATTTATTTAGATTTCGTACAGGCGATATTTAAATATGTACTTCAATAGAGAAGTTTACAAAAAAACATATTTATATTTTAATATATCTAATCGAAAAGAATTCGCATAAGTCATTTTGACTGGTCCGGTAGTTCTAGTGTTAAGAGAAAATCGAGAAGGTACCGACTACGTTAACTTGGCCGTTGGTTTTTTTTCAGGTGATCAGCTGCAACAAGAATATTTGCACCCTTCAAATTACGGACACGACCGGGTCGCACCAGTTCCCAGCGATGCAACGGCTCTCTATAAGCAAGGGTGACGCGTTCATCCTGGTGTATTCGGTCTGCTCGCGGCAAAGCCTCGAAGAGCTACGGCCGATCTGGGCCATCATCAGGGAGCTCAAGGGGCAGGATATATCGCAGATACCTATAATGCTGGTAAGACCACCGATATTTTTCCCCGATAGCCACCGCACTAGTTCAGAATCACCAAAACGTGGCCGAAAAACCAAGACGTACTTCAATTTTGTTGGAAATCGGTGCTCCGTGGATTTACGGGACGCTGATAGACTGCGGATTTTTATGCGACATAAAAAATGTTTGCAATGATTGCAGGACACAGGTGTCGTATAAACAATGTACTCTTCTTTTAATTATCCTATTAAGCTGAAACTAAATACATTGACGTCCTTAAATATTTTTAACACGTCCACTGGTTTGTATAAAATCCGCAGTCTACTGATGAAGAATCTGATGTCAAAAATCAAAATATTGTTCCTCGACGATCGACGACGCGAAGATACAACGGTTCGAAAATTCATAATATTTTTTTTTGAGACGTCATTTTGTTCTAAGGAATTGATTTTTTTCGGCTGGTTCTGCCGCCAGGTGGGGAACAAATGCGACGAGAGCCCGACGGTGCGCGAGGTGTCGATGAGCGAGGGTGCAGCGGAGGCTGCGAACTGGGGTTGCGGGTTCTTAGAGACCTCCGCGAAGACGAACCACAACGTGAACGCCCTGTTCCGGGACCTGCTGCTGCTCGAGAAAAACCGGGCGGTCTCGTTGCAACCGGTGCAGAGCAACAATGCGATCAGCCTCAAGGAGAAATGCACCGTGATGTAATCGAGCTCGAGGAGCAACCTCCTACCCCTCTTTCACCCCCTTCTGCTCGCCCGCGTCGCTCGAAATCCTCCACGGGACGAGAACAAGCTTACCCACACACTCGATCTGATCAGCTTTCAGTACGTTTCGAACAAACATTTTTAACGAAAGTGCATGGACATCGACCATTTACAAATGTTATACACAATTTCCAACAATGTCGCAATAACCAGGAATTGTTTCGCACTCTTTGAACAGCACTATGTGCTTTTCCATCGTGAAATCCGGCTGGCGAACTTCTTTAAACTGTTATAAAACGGAGACAAAAAAAAATTGCAAATATACGTTTGAGCCGCCATTGTAAAGGGAAGAGTTCATTTTGTAAGGTCACATTGGAACACACTTGGGAAGACAGTTTCTGAAATGCCAATGCATTTATCTACGAAACATTTATTTGTCGACCAACTAGAATTCGCGGACCACCCGGTACATTAGCCACTGTTTCAGACTTTTCCCTTGTTTCCCAGCCGGATTTCCCAAATTTTCTCTGCGCGACGGAAGCTCGACGCGGGAGAGCAGAAGAATCGATGACACACACAAACACAGAGGACACACACACGCACCGACACACGTACACACCGAGAGACTTGCGCGCGTGCAAACGAGAAACGAGGAAAACTAGATAAAAGTTGTTACGAGATTGGTTTTTGTTGAATAGTTGTAAGGTTTTTGTAACGACGCTAATTAGAGTTTATTAATCGTGGGTTACACTGGCGCACACACGTATACACCGAAGGAGACGCACACGAACATACAAGCACACGCGAATACATACGTACATACACGCACACGATTAATTCGCTATGCGCACGAGTTCATTAGGCACTCGCGTTGACCCAGATTTTTTAGTGCTTTCCTCTTTTTTTCCACCTGTTTCTTTTTTTCCACCCCACTCTTGTACTACTCCGTGTGGTGTACACGTAGACCGCAAACGTGTTTCAGTGTTCACGTGGAGACGCTAATTAGAGGGACTCTCTCTCAGGCTACTCCACGAGTTTTCCCAGCGCGCGGGAAATATTTTCCATTCGCGTCTCGAGCGCGTCGAGATCGGCCCCGAACAAAGTACAAAAGATTTCGCGCGAACGATCACGATCCGAGCTGAGATTGACCCACTCCGCACGCGCTCGAGACCGAAAAGAGCCCTCACGGGCGGGAAATGGCCCGCGGGCCGCTGCCCTGTCTCCGCCGGAGCCGAGGGCAACGAAGCCACGCCCACAAAGCGCTGCCCATTAGACCAGATCGATAAACATTTCTTTCGAAATCGGGAAAAGTTGAACGCCCTAATAACAGGATCAAAATCCCAATATTCTGCGATCCTGATCCTGTTTTTCGAAACAAATGTTTTTTGGATCCGGTACCCACGGCACTTGCGGACCACGTGTTCAAAACAACGTTCGGTTTCGTTTCTCCAGAAATGAAATAGAGTATCGTTTTACAGTTTTCGACGAATTAGTGAAATTGTGACCGAGATCTTGGAACTGCTGTAACTTCCGGGGAAAAAATGTCGTACGATTTTTTTTTTGACGAAGTTACAGCAATTGGAAGACGAATGATATTTTTCTCTGATTTTGTGGACTAGTATGGCGATGTATGAAGTTCTATTTAGCACGATGATCGCAAGTGCACCCGCACGTGCCATTTATTGTGGTCGACCGTCAGCTTGAAGCTTTTCCCGCCGCGCCAGCAGGAACACGTCGCGAGACAGGTTTCTCAATAGTAGGAAGGTCGAGGCCGCGATTGGCCAGAAGTTGTGACGCTGACAGCGACCTCTGCGCAGCGGTTCTCAGCCGACTTTTAATCGGGAACCTGCCCACTCCCGGGTATTTTAGACGATTGATCGGTAGCGAGAGAGAGAGAGAGAGCTGATTTTAACCCGCGGTCAAGAGCGACTTTGACCCCACGCGTTTCACTGGCTCCGTTGGTGCTCCACGGAGCTCCGAGTTGAGAACCCCTGTGCCCCGGCGGGCATTTTAACGGACACACGCCTCTATACACCCTCTCGATCCGCGACGATAGCATTTAAGGGACGAATTTCAATGTCGAACGCGCGTTCACCGATCAGCGAACACACAAAAACTCGTACCGTCGATATTACGCATATAGGGATCGCCAGAACCGTGAACAAAAAAAAAATACGCCACTGTTACTACGATTGTTAACCGTTGTTAACGAACCATCGGTATGCGCTGCGCAGCGCTGGTTCGGACAGAGAACACGGGACACACACGTGTGCTGTTCCGCGCGACGTTGTTGATAACACGAGGGCAGATCGTTCATTATAGCGAATAGATTACGTGCGTGCGTGCGTCTCCGCCAAACTCGAGGGCCGGTTTCATGCCTTGGATCCCCACCAATTGTATTTTACTGGAAAGAGGGAGAACCTCGATAGATGTCCGTGATTGGGCCTGTGAGAGGACATGTAACGAGGTAACTGTACTCGATGAAACATCGAGATATTGCTGAGCTTCTACAGTAGTCCCTCGTTTCATGTACCAGTCAGGGAAACGAAGGATGTTGAGATGAAAGTATATTTTACTGGAAAGACCTCGATACCATGAATACTGTGCTCGACGAAGGCTTCACAGGGAATTGTATCGGACAGTATAACGAATGAATTATTTAATTAATCGATCGAACCGCTGGCCCAATTGTTGATCGACGCTTCTGGAGAAGTTGTGTACAGAGTTTTGTATGTTGAAAGAGGACTGGCTCGCGCTTATTCGTCCAGAGATGAATCGAGACCTTAATTCGTTAATAATATTCAATTATTCTAAATTGCTTGTTTTTTTTTGTATTGAAATTGGTAGAAGAGCTCTTCCCTCGAACAAGTCAATTCCCCGACAACCTGATGCATGCACACACACATATGTACACACACACCCAGCACACGTGTATACCCGCTTATCTGTGTTTGATTGTATGTACATATACATATACGGTACTCACTGTTACACGTATATTTAGACGCAAGGTTAAAAGGAGAGTCTAGTCAAAGGGACGCCGGAGATCCGACCTTATGAAATCGACCCTCGACAAGCGTGAAAAGATAGGCCGGCCGAGAGAACGAGACAAAGCGTTGCGAAGCCACACACAAATACACAGAGTCGCGCACAGCATCGATGGAACAAATACAGACAACGTGAGGCGACTGGAAACGCGATAAACAAATTGAACAAATTTCAATATCTCTGGTCGCGTCTCGACGGTAGCCAACCCCGATATATTTGTTCCATCGATGACGGCACGCAGTGACACACGCACAGAGTGTGAGTGAAAGCGAGAGAGAGAGAGAGAGAGAGAGAGAAAGAGAAAAAGTATGAGAATGCGAGATTTACCGGTACACGCGTGAGTGAGAAAATTTACCAAAAGAAAAAACGAAAAAAAAAAAAAGAAATGTATCCTCTGATTTTTTCGGGGCCAATCAGTGTGTGACCAACACATAAATCGCGAGCTTCTTCTTCCGCGCGACGGTAGGTCGACTTCCGTTCCTTTCGCGTGTATCATGCGGGCCTCCGCAAATTCTTTCTTTTAACCGACTCGATCCTCGACCAATCGCACGACACTCGACGCCCCCCCCCCCCCCTTGTATTTTCGACGATTTTCTCTGTATTCGAAGATACATCCGACTTTCTAGCCCGACTTTGGTACGCACACCACTGACAGAAAGTTTGGATGCCAACGGTAGCCGCCAAAACAATCATACCGCTATACGTCGTTCATCCAAACAGCCATTGACTCGCGCACAAAACGATTCATTTCTTTTTTACTCTGACCAAAAAAGATTCCAGCGAAATACGGATTCCCCTCTGTATGGGCGCGCTGTCCGGGACCAGTCGCGCGCTTCCAGAGCAGCGGAGGCGATTCCGAGACCGTTCCATTGGTCCTCCGCTTGCCCCACTCCCCGCCATTCGCTCTAGAACACGCCCACTTCGCCGTGGGTCGGGAATGGGCACGATAGGGGCCCATCAAACGCTATAATGGCGCTATGATGGCCGCTATCGTGGTCCATTCTTATCTCGAGCTCGACCAGTAACCTAAATCCGGACTTTCTGTCGATAGCGTGTTTTTAGATGCGATTTTCGAGCGTCTCTCTCCGAAAGAGAGGGGCCGCTTCGTTTCCCCTGTTCCGGGTGTTGCGATCCTCGAGTGGTCGATTCGTTCGCGCGAGAACACCGCCGATAACGAAGATTTCTGTTCCACAGCCGATCGACTGCGCGTGCGCGTTAGATCGGCAACCGGCAAGCGTAATTTACATCGAGAGCACAATTTTTTATCGCGTTGTGGATACAGCCACGGCACGCACGACCACCGCGATGGATCTTGAATCGACATTAACGAACCACCCCTCTAAATCCCCGCAACCCTAATCTCTCGTCCCCACCGCGGCGAACGAGGACACTGTACACGGTGTCCGAGTACTTTGATATTTTGGCGATCGATCGGAGCAATAAACCGGTGCTCGAGGACGGAAACCGATTATCGGGGATGAAAAAAAAAAAAAATAAAGGAAACGCTAAAATAGTCGACACGGACAAGTCGAGAAATAATGATCGTAGCATAGTCCCTCTAAAAGGACATTCATGTATTCGCTAATCTTCGAGTCGAGTGACTTTAGTGTCTTAAATAGCTGAGAGGTAATACAGCAGATGTTACAGGTTCGGTGGCGTCGTCGCTAGATATCCCGACTGCCACCAAGATCGATCCAGGATCGAATCTTTTCACCAAGTGCTATAGGATATTTTCTCGAAATTGTACTTAATCTGGCAAGTAGTATAGGTCGAGTTCTCTAAGAGGCCCCTCTCTCATATTAAATAATTAATTATCATGAACTCCCCCCTCCCCCGTATATCGATTGAAGTTTATTAGGGGAAAAAAACTAGATTTGTCTCTCTGTATAGTTACACTCTCGAGGAATCGAGCGCGCTCCTCTTTCTCGAGAGAGAGAGAAAAAAAAAACTGGAAAAAAGATGTCACAATCGCGTGTATTAATTCATCGAATTATTATATGGTGCTCTCTCGTCCTCGAGCAAAACGCCAGGTGTTTCCGGTCGAAAATTTCGAAGAAGAGGTCGTCCGTGCCAAAAATATTCCGTTGTCCGTTATATTTATGGAGTTTACTTAGGCTTAAGCTTGTTGTTAAGTGATGATCGATTTTCAAAAACACCACCCACCACATTAAACACGACTAATATATTCCTCCGGGTAATTATTCTCGAGAGGGAGAAAAGAATAATGGGTTTGCAAAATAATAAAAAAAAAAAATAAACGATATCACGAGTAAGAGAGGAGAAAAAAAAAGAAAGAAGAGAGAGAGAGAGCATGCTTTGTTGCCGCACCTCGCGCTTTCCGTGGAAAATCGATGTGTAAAGGGATCTTTTAAGGAACTTATAGGAAACTTTGAAATGCGATCGCGCCCAGAACCGGGAGAAGCACAATGAAAGAAGAAAGAGAAAGTGTATCGAGGGAAAATCGAGTTCGTAAGATGTAAATGTAGGGTCGGTAGAAAATTTGTAACGTATCTCGAACGTATCAACGAAAAGTACCATATCAATAATAAATATCATATAGCCACGCGCACACCACCATCCATTGACTCTCAGGTGACTCACGAAAACTTAAAACGACTATGAACTCGATCGACGAAAGAGAACATAATATAATTGTTGTTTCTCTCTTGGTCTTCTTCTCTCGTTTCTGATCGCGATCGTCCACGTAGAGAAAAACGAGAGAGAGATAGAGAGAAAGAAGGAATCACATATCATGGCTGCTGGTTGGCGCGCGTTCCCAACGCGTGCGTGTGTACAAGAAAAACCGCACCGGAAGGTGAACGCGCGCGTTGCTCGAATTCGAGAAACCGTGAGAGAAAGAAACTACTAGCGGAATGGGAATGAGTACGAGAATCGAACGACGACCGGATTTATTGTTACGACGGCTCGTTCATTATTATCCACTCAGAACAAATCGTTAACCGGCTGCGAATCTGTACTCGTGAAAGATAAAACTGCGAAATTATACAATCTTGATTCTTGAAACATGGATGATCGATTTAATACCTTCCATGTCCACCCGACCTCCCACCGAGAGTTCTTCAGCGTGCTGTTGCAGGAAACTCAAAACTTAGTCGAGCCCCGATTTTGATAAAATTCAAACATATTTTGGAAATCAACATTCTGAACGACTTTTTGTACGTTTTGTCAATTGTTTCTACAGAAGGGGCACGCAGTGGGTCAGTGGATAGAGGATGGAAATAATTCAATGTTGTAAGGAGGTTTGACACGTCAATATCCTTTGCTCACTCGTAGGAAACTGTTTGTTTAACCAAATCTCATAGTAACATGGATTTGTTAACAAAATGCTAACGCAACGTATAAATCAATAATAGTATATATAACAGTATAAATCAATAACAGGTAAATATATAAGTAATACATTTAGTCGTCTACATGGTGGTATAAACATTCTTACAATGTGCTATTTGAAAAAACTGTGGTGCCCAAGGTGGTTTCGGAACCCACCGTAATAAAAAGTAGGTCCCGCTGAAATAGGCGATAGGGAGAGTAGAGTGTTGATAAAAGGTGAGAAGTGTGGAACGGGATTGGAAATCCTGAGGGGGCTAAATATCTAATACATACATACAATTTGTTTCTACAGATACATATACACCGCGTGAACTTTACGAAACAACTGATGCTGAAGAATCAGTCGAATCAATTCTCCGGAAGGAATTAGCAGGCTTTGAAGAGGCAGTGAAATATTGAAATGACAAAGAACAAAGGTCATTGAATACACGAGAACCCGACAAGATATTTAAAAAAATCATCGGCGAGGTGGCAGCTTTTATGCAGAATTACCGAAATATTGTGGGGCAGCACGAATTCCGGATTCCGTTGGCAAGAATATCGATCGGATGCGGGGGAAGTGTCGACGCCGTGCGAGACCAGAATCCCTCAGCAGAAGAGGAGGCCTAGCCGGCGTCCTCCAGGAGGAGTGGCGGGAACCAAAGGCAAACATCGGCGAACCAATCGACGGGAAAGGGTGGTCCGGTGGATGTTTGTCTTGTTGCCAGTCCGGGGGGATGCTGGAGGCACGTAGCCCGACGCACGGAGCCAATCGTCGCGAAGAATGTCCGAATCACTGCCGGATGAAGTCCGCGGAGATTTCTTTCGGCGAAGGAAGACGGGCTTGCCGCTCAGTCGGGCATCAAGAATCGCGAAAACGATAATCCCCCTTGACCGCGTCTGAATCCTAACGTCACTAGCATGAACATCGAAATCTCGTCAGTCAAGCCTGCGGAATAAATCATCTTCGGCTACCTAGAATCTTGCTATACCTTAATAAGTAACTTTTGTAATTTGTGGCTGGTGAGACTGGCGATTATCTAAAATTTACTATCGGTGGTCACCGAGGGTTGGAAATTGATTTCTGACCGTCTAAATCTTGTCACCTGTGGCTGCGGATCAGCTAGACCTCGCTGAGATTACTAAAACAATTTCCATACCTGGAGAACCGAGGCGATGGCACCGGAAGTAGCATAAATCGCACTCGGTCGTCCTGAAGCGGCAGGAAGAGGATGCTGCGAGGGAAGAGTAGAAGCAAGCCGGAGAACGAGGACGAAGAAGATGGCCAGACGAAACAGAGGAGGCCGAAGTGTGCACGTTGCCGGAACCACGGGCTGATCTCGTGGCTTAGGGGACACAAGAGGGAATGCCGGTACCGGGACTGTCTTTGCCCTAAGTGCTCCTTGATTGCGGAGCGGCAGAGAGTAATGGCGGCGCAGGTAAGCTGTCCTTTTCAACCCTTTCGTTCATTCTTCCAATTTGATCTTTCTTCTCAATCGTGTACGTATATTTCTTGATAATTATACTAATCAATGAAAATTTTGTTTGCCAATCGCGAGATGAAAAATGCTATATAAAAATTCCCTTTGATCATTGACAATGTCAGGGGGTTGAAAATACTGAATCGACATCCAGATATCAAATAAGAAACAGTAAATTGATGCCAGAAAAAATGTGCGAGCATCATTTGTTCAAGTATCAGGAAAAAGGTTAATCGACCAGGGTTCAGTTGATTTTTGCATCGAGTAACATTCGAAAGGGAGTCAAAGCCGATTAAGCAGAAAGGTCAATCGAGAAGCTTACGATATTTAATCAGCCTGCGGTGTTATTCATTAGCCTGGTGGATATCGTCGATGATTTTTCCAACCCCCTAGCAGGAGACAAGGAGAAAAGGGGGATGATGATCCGGTTTCATTCGACGCACTTGTGCCACTCGATCTTGCTCTCTTCCGTTTGCTGGCGCTCTTTGCCATGACGGGGACAGGGGAATTAAATCCATTAACGCGCGGTATTGCGTTTCATTTCTGTTTGCGCGGGCATTATGACACCCGATACCCTGCCCGCAGCTTCCGACACGGTCGATGCAAACGCGGACGCTTGCTTGCGACGAGGAAACCCGTCGGGTGCAGCGGATCCTCGGTCGAAATATTTTTGAACGTGCATCGAGGTCCTGGAAGAGTATTAAGATCCTTTAGCTAGGTTCTAGAAGAGTATTTAGCACACCAGCTTCAGTAGTTGATCATTATTATTCTACTGGTCGAGTCAAATTCCAATACTGTCTGTTGAGGGAATGTCTAGAGTAGTGAATCCTCTTTTCAGACAGTCAAACAATATTAATATGTAGGATCAGTGAGTATTAAGATCCTTTAGCTAGGTTCTAGAGGAGTATTTAGCACACCAGCTTCAGTAGTTGATCATTATTATTCTACTGGTCGTGTCAAATTCCAATACTGTCTGTTGAGGGAATGTCTAGAGTAGTGGATCCTCTTTTCAGACAGTCAAAGAATATTAATATGTAGGATCAGTGAGTATTAAGATCCTTTAGCTAGGTTCTAGAGGAGTATTTAGCACACCAGCTTCAGTAGTTGATCATTATTATTCTACTGGTCAAGTCAAACTCCAATGCTGTCTGTTGAGGGAATGTCTAGAGTAGTGGATCCTCTTTTCAGGCAGTCAAAGAATATTTATATGTAGGATTAGTGAGTATTAAGATCCTTTAGCTAGGTTCTAGAAGAGTATTTAGCACACCAGCTTCAGTAGTTGATCATAATTATTAGTCTGGTCAAGTCAAACTCCAATACTATCTGTTGAGGGAATGTCTAGAGTAGTGAATCCTCTTTTCAGACAGTCAAACAATATTAATATGTAGGATCAGTGAGTATTAAGATCCTTTAGCTAGGTTCTAGAAGAGTATTTAGCACACCAGCTTCACTAGTTGATCATTATTATTCTACTGGTCAAGTCAAACTCCAATGCTGTCTGTTGAGGGAATGTCTAGAGTAGTGGATCCTCTTTTCAGACAGTCAAAGAATATTAATATGTAGGATCAGTGAGTGTTAAGACCCCTTAGCTAGGTTCTAGAAGAGTATTTAGCACACCAGCTTCAGTAGTTGATCATTATTTGTGACCTAGTCAAGCCAGAGACCCTACTATTGTCCCTTCATAAAGGAGTCTTAAATAGCAGTTTCTCGAGCAACAGTATCAAGGTCCTCCAAACGCTTATCAGTGGCAAACTTCATCTGACAGCATCATCGCAACAGGAGCCATTCTCCGAGACATCTTCTGTCTTCTGTGAACGGTCGAAGCTCGATCGATCGTTCCTCCATCATTCGGTCGTAAAGTCTAAAAGTATCCGGACGCACAGGGTCACGATCGATGATCACCCGAACAAAGTGAAACAATTCCGTGGGTGGTCCGGGGGGGGCCGGAAATAACGGTGCCAAATGGTCCCATATGTATCTCTCTATTGACGTTTCCCGCTGAGCGAACATATGCACGTTCACGGTGTCTAAATCGGAACCGAAACCACGGCCGAGATCGATCCGTTCGCGATCGAACGCTGAATGATGATCTCGTTATTTGTATGACGGGTGGCAAGGTGGCACTGAAGAGGCAACAGGCAGCCGAGGACGCTATCGCCCTGAAAATGGCCAAAGTAGCAACTGGACAGAAGATGAACCGGCTACCACCAGGCAAGATCTTTGGCATGGCGATCACCGAGCCTAAGTCATCCATAGACACCGAGAAACAAGGACAATCAGCTCCTGAAGATGGTCAGCCGGCGTCCGAGGATCAGAAGAAAGAGGACTCCAAGGTCCAAGGTCAAGAACCTCCTACGGTAGGTGTCAATACTAGATAAATCATCATCATCAAGCTCAGCATCAAGCTCCACACGGTGGAGAAGTTAAGTACCTCCCATTAATCTTGAAGACGCGTAATCTAATTATTGTCAGTGGCGGATCTAACGACAAGCGGTCTAAGCGGCCGCGTGGGGCCCCAGGATACCATAGGGCTCCAAATTTTAAATAAATTTATTTAATTGCGTAACGGTATGCAATTTTTCATTACTTTTCTTTTTTGTTAATAAGTTTATGAGAGTTTTCTTGCAACTTCTATTTCTAACTTGAGTTTGAGGGCCCTCAAATTTTTACCGCTTGTGGCCTCCACTTGACTTGAACCGCCACTGATTATTGTAATTCGCAGAGGCAACTATAGTGGGTGTGCAAAGTATTCGTACACATTAATTCGTAAACTAATTGTTGTTAATAAATATCCTTCAGATAAATGAGAACAGTATAAGGGGCGCTATATCATCTGACAATGAGACGCGTTCTGTCCACTGTGTCGACAGGCCGGCGAGAACCTGGCGAAGCTGAAGAGCCTGGTGTTCAACGGCGGCAAACAAGAAGAGTCGAAAGAGAGCAGCGTGTCGCAGACGTCGGTAGACACTCTGGCACGGTTGTTTCCCAACACGAAGCTGTCGGTGCTGCAACTGGTGTTGCAAAGGTGCGGTCAGGACCTGTTGAAGGCGATAGAGTACTTCGCCAGCGACAGCCTTGGCATCGGTTCAACCGCCTACACGTCGGCCTTCCGGCCTCCCAGTCAAAGTATCAATGAAACCCGACCGGCCGACCAACTGACCGGCTCCATGCTAGCCCCTATCTATTCCAATCTCTCCAGAAGCCTCTACAGCGACAGTTATTGCGTGCTGAACATCATCCCCGACCAATTCCCGAAAAGCATCGTGGCGGACGCTGCCACCTGTACAGCTTTGCCCAAGCACGATCAAGACAGCGTTGCCCTGAACGTTCAGTATAATAGTTACTTCAATGCTGGCCTCCAACAACAGATAAGGGATCACGTGTACGCCCAGGTCACAGAACACCTTCCGTCCAGACCAGGATTCCTTCATCTACCCCCTATCATGCCTGGGATGCCTGCTTGTGTACAACCTAACTGCACTCAGTGCGCATACAAGTTCCCGTAAAGGAAACAATGAGAATTAACAAAATTATAGGCGGTTCGGTATAGGTAATGTTAGCGGCATCTGCGGATCTTTGGAAATTCTGTCTTCGCCTCTTTACACTGAAAGTAATTAAAAAGGAGAAAGTAATTAAAAAAGAGAAAGTAATTAAAACAGGAGTGGCCAACCTTAGCATGCGTCAATTTTGTTCGCATACGAGTTCAGATGCACCATACAACCCCATCACTTTCTCTACCTTCTTAAGTTCATTATTGGGCTTGGAAAATCTACAATAGTGATCGATAATCTCTTGGACGGCGGAGAGATCGCGGTCGTGAACCCCAGAATTTGCATTAGAGCTGTAAGTTTCCTTCGAAGGAAAATATAAAGATGGATTTAATTTGTGGCACTTATTCAAAAGATTAAGTAAGCGTCAATTTTGTTCGCATACGAGTCCAGATGCACCATAGAACTCTAGCACTATCTCTACTTTCTTACGTTCATTATCGGGCTTGGAAAATCTACAATAGTGATCGATAATCTCTTGGACGACGGAACGATCGCGGTCGTGAGTCCCACAATTTACATTAGAGCTGTAACTTTCCTTCGAAGGAAAATATAAAGATGCATTTAATTTGTGGCACTTATTCAAAAGATTAAGTAAGCGTCAATTTTGTTCGCATACGAGTCCAGATGCACCATAGCACTTTCTCTACCTTCTTACGTTCATTATCGGGCTTGGAAAATCTACAATAGTGATCAATAATCTCTTGGACGACGGAGCGATCGCGGTCGTGAACCCCACAATTTACATTAGAGCTGTAACTTTCCTTTGAAGGAAAAGTTACAGCCCTAATTCCCGTCCTATAATTGTAAATTCAAGCGAGAGCACTCGGGTGTTGAAAATATAAAGATGGATTTAATTTGTGGCACTTATTCGAAAGATTAAGTAAGCGCAAAAATATAATGCGTCGCGTGCGGCGCATGCGCCACAGGTTGGCCACCCCCGATTGAATTAGAATGATCTTCCGGCCGAGACAGGATGAACTCTTTTTGTATTCGGTACTCGTGGATAGTTAAGATTTGATATATTTTCTCTGCACAGCTGTTGCGAGGAACTTGATTGCCCGGTAGCGAAACCGGTCGGTAAAATTAGATTCGAGCGTAAACAATGAGCTTAGAGGCGAGAAGTCAGCGTGCGGCTAGTTCCCGGTTCACGACGGTGACACGACGCGCGCGGCGAATCGATTTGTCGTTATCGTGTGTGAAATTTTTCCACGTGTGCTTAACGAGGTTTCTCTGTCGGTGATCGGTGCTGATATCAGCGAGGGGATTTCCGTGATCGGCAGACCTTAATCTTCAAAGTTCAGCGCGGCCGAGCGCTGGGACAAGCGGAGCGTGGCCCTTGACGCGCATCACTTGCTCCACTTGCGGCCTTCTACACTCTATCGATTGACCTTTGATCGTCGAGCGTGAAATAAAACCTGTTAGAATATCATTCCCGGTGACCGTCAAACTGCTGCTCGTTTTTATTTCTGCCGGCTGGCGTACCAAGTTTCAGAGACCACCCACGGGATTTATCGATCGTTAAGATATATAGAAAAATCCACCGGTGTTAGGCTATCGAAAATATGCCAAGATAATTGTAAACGAAATTATTTTTTCAACCCTTTTTCATTATCCAAAATATCCAATCGAATTGGAGACCAATTAGTGGTACCAATATGGCGGATCAAAGATGTAAATCGGTGATCGTTCGATAATCGAATTGTCGATCTTTGAACCCCCGTTCGCTTATGTAAAATGTTCGCAGGCGTTCTTACGGGGTTTTACGAAATTTTGGAATTGTTTCTTGCTAGTTGGTCACCCGGTGTATTAAAGCACAGTGGGTTGGTCTTGAACTTACAGCACGAGGCCTCAGGCATAAATAGTTTGGCTATATTTGTCCGTAGACGATTGTGCACCTCATATTTTTGCAGCCCAATTACCAAAAACGAAACGCGGTCACAAAGTCGTGCGAATATATATTCTATGGGTCTGAATTATAGAAATGGGTAGATGTAATTTAAAACAGTAAAGATATTAGAAGAATTCTATTATTCGCTCCAGTTTGTTGCAATACAGCAAGAAACATTTTTATTTCGCATAAAGATCTGCTAAATTAATTTAATCGCGATCGTCGCGTATACGTGTTAATTTCTTAACCACTCGATTCTCCCTTGCAAAAAAAAAAAGAACGTGTAAACAACCGCGCAGTCTATTTATACGTTATTTACCGATAAATAACGCCCGGGCTCAAGGATGCAGTGCCCCTTTAACCCGTTGTTTTATTTAATTTCGGAAGCGTGCACTCGTATACTAGACATAAATGACGAAATTGATTTTTTCCGTGTTTTCATTAGCAAAAATAAAATGTCTACATTTCCATGCTCGACACGATATCTCGGTTGTGCTGCGAAGAACAAAAGTGCAAAGTTCCGCTATCGCAGTCGCTGAGCTAATAGGGCGAATATAATCGAGTTAAGAAGATTCAATTGTCTGTGTAAACAGCGAGAGATATCGCCGGGCAACTGTCGATGCCCGGAAGCGTTTTACCCTGGCCAGGGAAAACACAGTTTCCCATTGTTGCCCCATGGGGCCGGCCTCCAATCTGTCGTGCCCCGAATCGCGAGGAACCGTGACGCCGTGACGGGAAATCTAATTCGCTCGAAACCGAAGAAATATTTATCTTCTCATCCTTTCGAAAGGGAGGGGTATAGAAAAGAACGAAACACCTCGGGGATTACATGAATTAGTCGTTTCTCTTTTTATTTCATCTTTCTCGCGAATAAAAATCATTGCAGGTCTCTTTCTCTCTCTACACGTTACGTTTGTCAACAATAAAACGGATTCGCTGAACGATAGGCACGTGTCAGTTCCGCGCTAAGTAACTATAACAATCAAGAGCTTCGCGTCGCTATAGTCGGGTAAGAACGATAATCTTCGTATAATCCAAAGTATGTATTGCGCGTGGAAAAAAAAACAAAAGATTGATCCATTCTACCTGATGGAAAGCGGTCCGACAGACTTATGTACACAGACGTTAGACTCTGATTGGTCGTATGTACAAACTTCGATTGATACGAAACGAAAATATTGCGCCCGGAAGTCCTCGTCATGTTCCACGACGGTGCTCGATTCAGAATCGAAGGTGCGGCTTGTTCTTGATCATATGCCTGTAACGACATCAATTAAAACAGTTAGAGGATGCTCAACGTCTAATAATTATCAAGTCATTCGTAAAGTCATTTTGTTTTCTCAAGGGAAAATGAAAGCCAATCTTTTACCATTTAGAATAAGTTTTAAAACATTTCGTTCTATGATCTGTTGCAATTTCTTCACACAACTTAAAGATCTCATGCTCGTAGAATTTAATTTAATATTACAGAATTCAGGTAAACTATCCACCGACGATGTATCTACCGTGACCTTCATAAAACATTAAGCCAAAGACCTCTTCCAGATGTACCTCCCAATTAAGTGATTTTTAAACATATTTATAACATATAATATTTACTAAAATTTGTATTAACATGAATTATTAATAAGCGAGTCGCATTAATGTATCCCATACATCGGAAAAAACCGAAATTATTACCGGTAAATACATGCAAATATACCGGTATGATGTCATCCTATTTTCCATAAAATTCCAGTCTAGTAATAATAATTGGTCTAGGTGTTTGTACATACTTATCCAGGTGTTCCCAAAACACCATCAACGCGGCCCTGTCCAAATGCCTTTTCGTTCTGCTAAGTTCGATCACAGTCACGGCCCAGCGAGCCACGTTCGCGTCCAGCCTCATCTCATCGTATTTCAAATGGAACGCGCAAACTGTAAGAACAACAGATTAGTATAGTGTTAGACCAGGAACACTTTTTATAAACATTAATGTTCATTATGGTAGATATACATGCATACTTTTCGAGAAGATTTCAACAGGGTTGCCATCGAATGGCCAGCCTTTGAACTGCCATGCCGGTCCCATGACGAACACGGCAACCACCCTCTCCCAGTCTGCATTCGTAAGTTTCTGGGGATTGTCGACAACCCTGTATGGCACGGTTAGTCCTCCTTCCTTGCGTCGTTGCAGGAGGACCTCGTTCTCTCTCTTGGTGCCTTGCGCACGTTTCTCCTCGTTAGTGAGGTACTTCAGGTCCTGAAGGATGTCCTTGGAGTTGTACATCGTGATCAGCGACGTATTCGCGCTGGGAATGATGATAATGGGTGTCCTGCTAGGTCGTTTGTTCTGAGCTGCCTGCTGAGGAGTCAGTTTAGCAGCTGAGGTCGGCAGCAAACCAGAACTCGGCGTGGCTGAAGGGTTTGGCTGTGGTTTCCTGACTGCTGGATTGGTACCCTCAGTCACAGACTTCAAGGTCATGCCGTGATAGGTTCCCATAGTGTCGATTTTGAATCCTTCGGTCTCCTCTTTCTGCCTGAACCTTTCCTGATCGTAACGATTGTAGACAGCTGGTTGAGGAAGAGGACGCATCGGCGTTGATCGAGGAGTAACCATAGGAGTGGGAACTGCAGGACCTTTCTGCCTGCCCTCCTCGCGAGCCTTGATACTTTGGAGAATCGCGAATATATTCTTTGCGAATATTTTCCCGCTGCTCTGCAAGATGGTCGCGCGTGTTCTCCACTGTCTTTCCCTGGAGACGATGTCCTTTGTATCGTCGACGTCCATCAGGATTACACGCAAATCCGAGCCCATCCCAATGTCGTCGTTCTCTTTAATAGTTGTACGCTTCTTGGCCAAACGTTTCGCCTTGATGGCTGCAATCTTCTCAACGGACATAGCCTCCGAGAGAGACTTAATGTTGTCCACCGTGACAGAGGCTTCCTTAGGAGCATCCAGCCGAGCGGCAAGTTGCTCCTTGACTTTCTGTACATGAGTCTCCTCGTAGCGTGGTTTCTTTGAGCAACCGCTGTCCAAACCATCCTCTGCGGTTCTTTTCACTTGGGTGGGTATCTCCAAGGGAGCAGATTTGTCTATGGCAGCTGATGTTGCTGTTTCTCCATTCAGGTAGGCCAACAAGTCCTTTCTGTCAGGCCTACGCACCACAGGTATGTTCTCTGCAGCTGCCTGACGCACGTACACGGGATGCGTGAGCTGCACATGTTTAAGTAAAAATAGCAGGCACTCTAGGGTGTAGTATTCCTTCGGGGTCCCCTCTTTGCCGGACCTGTAGAAAAAGGCATTGTCATATTGTTTCTGTTCTTACATGAATATATTCATTTTTGTTCGATCATAGACAAGCACAGAGTTGTGTTTTTGTTTCAAAGTAGTTCTTGTTGGCCTGTGAAGAATATTCAGTGTCGTAAAAGAAAGAATTGCATCCGCGCAGGAATGTCACGTTGCACTGTTATTCCTTTTCTGTTCGCGTGACCAAAATATTGATGGCCGAAGATATCGTTGGGGAAAGTCGATAGAAAATGTTTCGTTTGATGTTTGGGCGGGGAATACTTTTAATGCGAATCGTGCGCTATAAACGTTGACAACTTTTCCGTAGTTTGTTTGTTATTTTCGATGGTATGGGACGTTCAGGGAAGAGACAGACCATTGGAAGAACCAAGCCAAGCTACAGCTGTCTAGATTAAGGCTAGGATAGTTTAAAGATGACTTACCCATATGTTAAGTAGTTTGTTTTAACATTTTTAGGCCACGAGAACTCCCCGAAAATAATTTGACTCTCGCGTTCAACGATTTCCTTTTTATTCACGTTATATTGCCGCAGCAAGCTTAACGGGTCCGCCATGATTGCAAACTGTTACACCCAGCACTACCTCTCGGCTCTCGGTTCGTTTGATAAACAGCAATGACAGCAAATGCAAGCAAATGTCAGAAAATCAGCAAATGTCCCTACTTCTCGTCTCGACGAGAAAGATCCACAATCTATATATAAAATATTATATATAAAATTATCTAAATATATATATATAAAATTATCTAAAATCTAAGGTATCCTTGATGCGGGAAATTTAAATCAACTGGATTGAATATTCTTATTTCGCGTAAATACATATATAATAATTACAAATCTATTCGTGTAAATTTATAATGTCATATTTATTAACATTGGTTTTACATATATATATATTATTATTTATTATTTGTATAAGCTTGTCGTATCCCCACTTTTTGATTCCACTAAGTCTGATCCAATGAAACAGCTCGAATGAAATTTACTAGAAATCCATCGACACAATTTATCCCACGACAAATGAACAAAATTCAACAGACAATTTTCCCGTGATACAAGACAAAAACAACATTTATAGAAATTACGATTTCCTCTCCATTGTCAAGTTACGAACAATCAAAATCGACCAATGGCGACACACAAGCCATCTCTGCGTCTCTGTCTTTCGAACGCTACCCCTATCTGCACCCCTTTATATCTAACTTACGCTCGCTGGCATTGGCGGGTCAGGATTGACTTTTAATCGGCGATTACTTGAAAACAAAGATGAAATTGCAATTCATTGATTCTTCAATTCCCTTTTATATCATCCTGAAAAATCCTCCCTCGGAATTGCCCTCTATCGCGAACACCCTGTAGCATGTACCTAGAGGAAACTCGAGCGACTTTTCCCCGATTTTCCATAGAAAATCTTAGGGTAAATTCGCTCGGCCTCGGTGAGCAAACGGGGTTCAACCGAATGGTTCCTGTTTAAAATTTCTTTTGTTTGACGGAGAAGGATTCGTTCGAAATCCCATGAACACGGCCAACAAGTGTCACGCATGCTCGAACGCGTTTTAAATGTCAAAACCAATTGCCATTTGTCTCTCTGCGTTTCCGCATTCTGGTTGGAAAGATTATCACGGTGCATGATTCGCACGAATCCTGTATACACGCGTTTTGTTAGGACACCGAAGAACCGATGGCCCAGCCGTGTTATAAATTAAGCACCTCGATGTTCGGTCACAATTCCGACGTGAGGGCCGTGGCAGCGTTCACGGATGGAACCATCGTTTCCACATCCCGAGACAAAACAGCCCGTGTATGGAAACCGTCTGGGTATTTAACCTCTCAATGCATTTCCGTTTACAATGATTCTACGTGCCCGATAAACACTCGAACTAAATAAAAACGTTCTACGATACATTTTACAGAAACGGCAGAGATTACGTACACGCAGCGACGCTCAAGGGACACGCGAACTTCGTGAGCTCTGTGTGCGTATTGAACCCGTCCGAAAAGAATCCTACGGGCTTCATAATAACCGGCAGCAATGACAAAACAATATGCATTTACGTGCCAGACACAGACGAGCCCTTCAAGGTCCTGAAAGCACACCAGGACACAGTATGTAAACTGAAAGCAGGAGTTAAAGAGGGAACGTTTCTATCCAGTTCCTGGGATTTAAGCGCCAAACTGTGGGACATCAATGACTTGAGCGAACCGCAGTTGACCCTAACAGGCCACACCGCCTCTGTGTGGAGTGTGGCTGATTTGTCCAGTGGAAACATCGTAACTGGTTCAGCGGATAAACTGATTATAGTATGGTCAAGCGAAGGATTCGTGCGACACAAACTGTCTGGTCACACGGACTGTGTCAGGGATATCTCTGTAATAAACGAGAATGAATTCCTATCTTGCAGCAACGACGCCACTGTGCGCCATTGGAATGCTCTGCTGGGAGTCGAAGTGGCGATGTACGAGGCGCACTCTAATTATATATATAGCATTGTCTCCAGAGAGAACAGTGTGAAGGTATTTACGTGTGCAGAGGATAGAACTATCAGGGTGTGGGAAAAAGATCAGACTATCACGTTGCCGTGCCAATCAGTGTGGAGCATCGATCTATTGTCCAATGAAGACATTGTTTGTGGAACCTCTGACGGCGTTGTTAGGATATTTACCTGCGATCCTGAGAGATTCGCAGACTCTGAGACTTTGCAGGAATTCGAGCAGGAGGTGTCGAAAACACAGATAAACGCTCAAATGGAGCTGGGAGGAATAAAGATTAAAGAGTAAGGCATAATACGTAAAAAGTAAAACAAATAATATGATAATACTGTACAAGGTATGAGAAATAATTAGATTTCTATATTATCAGTTTGCCAGACGCGAAGGCGTTAGAGCAGCCTGGTCAAAAGGACGGTCAAACGAAAATAATAAACGATGGGGAGGCAGTTAGGGCCTACAGTTGGTCCCAGAATGAACAAAGGTGGATCAGAATCGGAGACGTTATGGGGGCAACTGGTGGCACTGCTGCCACATCGGGGAAGGAGCTTCACGACGGGAAGGAGTACGATTATGTGTTTTCCGTCGACATACAGGACGGGGTACCTCCGTTAAAATTGCCTTACAACAACGGCCAGGACCCCTGGCACGTTGCGCAAAAATTCCTTCACGATAACGATCTCAGTCAATCGTATTTAGATCAGGTAAATGTGTGAACGAAAATTCGTATACCCCTGGCAGAATGTGTTGAATCATTGACGAGATATTTTTTGCTAAGGGTTTTACCTTTGTTTGGACTGTTTTTTGATGACTGACGTTTTGTTTTCAGGTTGCCAATTTTATAATAAAAAATTCTCAATCTGCGCCAGGTTTGAATACAAGTAGTCAGTTTGCTGACCCTTTTACAGGAGGCAACAGGTACATACCTAGCTCGACAGCGAGCGCCACAGAACCCTCGAGGACAGGAATGCTCAACTCCTCTTACATCCCCCACACGAAATACTTGAAGATAGAGCAAGCTAACTTGCAGACGATTTTAGGTAATTCCAACCCGTTCTATCCGCGATGAGCCTGCAGAACAGCTACGATGATTGTTAAATATGTTATAAATAAACTGCAGATGTTTATGCAATTATAGAAAAATTGCATAAAGATCCTCAGTCTAGCTGTAAATCAGAACGTTCTCCAGTTCCACCCTGTCGGTTCCCGCGAGGACCATTGAAAGCTAATTACAGATCGTTTGCAGACAAATTACGGGAGCTGAACTCCAAGCAAACCGAGGCCCTCAAAGCGTCCGATGATATGCTAAACATCTTGGTAAAGCTCGCTAAAGACCAATCATCCGAACAATTACGAACAGACGGTTTGAACACGTTGAAAATACTGTTGAATTGGCCAGATGATGTGTTGTTCCCTGTACTCGACATAATGAGACTCGCCGTCCTGTCCAAAGAGATCAACGACGTACTATGCACGGCCGAGATCCTCGAGATAACGAAGAAACACATGAAGCCTGACGCCTCCGCCTCGAATCAGATGCTCACGTTTCGATTGCTGGCGAACATGTTCGCCCACGAAAAAGGGGAGCAGCTCTGTTTGAGCAGCAAAGACGAGATCCTGAAGCTTATGTCGGATTTGAAATCCCTTGGAAGCAAAAACAATCAGGTGAGATTCAACTTCATCAAAATCAAAGTCTGAAGAACCAAGGAAGATGTGTTAAATAATTTTCAGGTTGCTGTGTCAACTTATATACTGAACTTAACCGTGGCCTTGAGCAAGCACAATGATAAATTTGGCAAGGCGCAGTGTTTGAACACGATGTTCCACATTTTGTCTCGGTTGAACGAACCCGAGGCAGTGTTCAGAACACTTGTGGGATTAGGCACGCTTTTGTGTACGACCTCCGACTCGACGGACCGAGCTGATCTAATCAAAGCGGTCAGACAGTCCGAGGTCACGTTGAACATACTGAAAACCATGTCCCAGATAGACGTTCCCACCGACAAGTTGGCCAATTGTTCGAAACAGATCATTAATCTGATCGTTTAAGCATAAGTTAAGTATATAGAAAATTTTTAAAGGGGCTCGTACCACCAACACAAGACTCAAGTAATTGATATCGTAAATTAAACAAATGTATTCTCGTCGACTTGATCGCGCTGAAAACACAGGTTTCTTATATTTCTCCTTTTCTCAGTTTGACAATTAAATCCTTATAATTTTGCAATGCTAATAAAAGTACATTTTTGCCATAATCGAGACTGTCTTTTCATACAAGAACCAATACTGAAAGCGCGTCTGAGCGTTTCCTGTTTTTATACATAAGCTGTACAAAATTAATCTGTGGACGAATTAATTTACTTTACTGTTAAAATAAAAAGAGTTGTAGTGTAGCTTACTCAACGTAAAAATAAACAGATTGGGAAACGGCCACGAATCGATTTGTGCAGCTGATATATATATTAAAGAATAGTTACACTCGGTTCAGGTAAGATAAGTTGTATTTCTAATGAAAATTAATTAAAATATATGTACAACGATGAATATAAAATAATAATTTATGTAATATACATAATATTTGATTAAATCTTTCGAGCATCACGCCCGATAAACATACAACAGACAACAGTGTAATAGTAGAATATTGTTATTACATTAACGTCAAATATATATTTCCTTAGTTGTATATCAATTTTCGCCCTCGCAAATAGTCAAGAGTTCGTTACCGCAACTTTTTTTTTAGTTAATTACATGAAAAATAACATTCACTGAGTGTGTTTGTGTGTATCATGGTGTGTATGTTTTGTGTGGGTGTGTTTCACGTGTGGTACACTCATATTAACTTTTTTTCAATTATGCTCGATGAACAATACATATAGTACATGAAAGATAGTCGTTACAAGTATATCAGGTCAATGTGGCTCATTGTGGGAATGTGAATGCGATTAGCTTCTTCGTTTTTACAAAAATAATTTTAAATATATATCTGAGATCTGTAAGATAAATAGAAACAGTGCTGATTCGTACAATTCAAAAATTTAGTGTTCAAATTGCTGTACAGCATTCGTTTTAGTTGCATCCTTTTGTCGACGTACAGGATCGAGGATCGAGGTGCAACAACAACCCCTATGGAATTCCGTAAAACAGCACAGAACATTATTCTGGACACGATTTGTTCATAAATCAGACTGGAAAGACAACGTTTTTTACAATTTGTCCACAACACTTCCGAGCTCCTAGATTTTTCTTAACACTAGCCTTACGGAGCACTACAGGCGACTAACATTATTTTATAAAAGTAACAAAAGTGTGTCTATCTAATTTTTAACAATTTTTGTAATAATATTATATGTGCCTATAATTATGAAAGTGGTCCAAGTGAAAATTTCAATAAGAGTTTATCAGTTAATTCACATCGTATTCTTTTAAACTAAATTAATTCAATATAATTTTTATGATACCGTGAGAAATGAACCGTTAGATAGTGCTTGTTGTTTCATCATTTCATAATTACGGGCACATACACCCAAAAAAATAAATTTGTTGAATAATTCCTCGTGGATGAATCTTTACGAGTTCAATAATCGTGAATGAAGAATATTAAAATGCGTCCCGTAAATCTAGTGTCAATTTTGTATGCAAACTTTTTCATTAAAATAATTCCACCGTTAGCGGACTGACCTTTTTGCACTGATGGTTTGTAAAATGAAAGTAAAATACAAAAGTTGATTGAATATGTAGATTATCTTTTAGTTACAGTTCTAGTTTAATTTTTTCTTGGCTATGTTGATATAAAAATGGAAATTTGCAGGAACGTCTGCAGTCCAATTGTTTGAGCCCCCCACGAACAAATCAATAGATATTGTTTACGATTAAAGTACGAGATGGACAAAATAAAGAACGATTGTATTTGTGCACGACGACCCTGATTTTCGTTTTGGAAGTAGAAGAGATTCGGAATGCCCTATAGAAATGCACTGATGCGCATAAGATGTACTCCTTAAATTTATTTAACCGAGATGTTCGCTCGAGAAAACACGTGCACGCGACTCTTCGTGTATTTTTTCTTTCCCTGGAAAAGTCAGCGTGCACCGAGAAATACCCTTTTCTCAAGATAAGTCACTTTTGTGTATTGAAAAACTATGTCAAAAATTACGCTTGAGTTTCAAATTACTTTACATATGTGTACATATATATATATATATATAGATTTACTTTATCATCTAACTGTTGAGTACGAGACATTCTTCAAATTTTTGTACCTCAGATAACTTAAAAATTAGTGTGTCAAGCAGTGATCTCTTTCTCTCTCGTTCTCTCTAATTTTCTTTTTCCATAGTTTTACACGTGATTGCCTGGGATCGACGATGTAATTAGAGAAATTACTTGTTTGCGACTTGATTGAATTCTGTGTTCACAGTAATCAGATCTGTGCACTTTTGAAATGACGTTATTCCAAATACCATTTCAAATAATATGTTATTTTATTGTATAATTGTTTTAGATCATTTGTGAAATCGTTCTTCGAAATTATATTTCAGTGGCCTGATCAACAGGTTTCGGTCTAATTTGTAAGTAGACAGCAAATCTTTATGCAAAGTAAACATTTTCTATGTGAATTGCAACAAATTCGAGTGCAATAGAAATTTATTTCCTTTCTTAATATTCACATCTTTCGGACAAATGCATAAAATCCGCTGTCTAGTTATAATGATGCCCATTGTTGAATATTATTCCAAAAATCATTCGACAAATTTAAAACACAATAATACGAAAATAATAAATTACTTGAAATTTTGCTATTAGTTCAAATAACAGTATTGGAAATAACGGCGTGAAATAAACTTATATTTCTTATTTTCATTTCAGATAGAATTTGCCCAGGTCTGACGGCAACAAGCATCGTCCGCGATGATTTAAACAAACACAGCCTCGTTAATTGAAGGGTTCAGGGAGTAAGTATTAAAAATATAGATTTTCGTCTTTCGAGGAGTATAGTGTTACGTATAAAAGTGTATCCCTAGAAATGTATTGGGTTGGGGAGAACTGGAAGGTGTGTGGGGCAACGTAGCGCTGACCAACGAACTTAACACTTGTCTCGAACACTATGACGATATCTGCACGGAAAAATCTCGAAACTTGGAAGCATAATCTCATAACGTACAATCACAACACAGCGCACCCCTCGGAATCGGCACGGCGCTCAATTATAAAATACTTTCAGTGATCAACGCTATCCGCGACCAACTCAGACAAAGAAATAGTCACAGAGAAACGCTATTTCTCTTTCTCTCTCTCTCTCCCCCTAAGCTACGAATACGACCTGCGTCGCACTAACCCTTTGAGGATTTTTTAAAATATCAAAAACACTTCTAACGAAGCCTCTTGGCTTAAAGTGTGTAACGATTTTTAACTTAAGGGGCTAGGCCACCCTGAAGCGTTACGAAAATAAAACCCAAAGGGGCACGTAAATAAATATGTAGCTTCAACTTACTAAAATTACTAGAAACAGGAAAGAAAGTTTTACTTGGTTCCTGTTTATTGGATATATAACTTTAACGCGCTGTCTCGTGTGTACGGTTCAAAAAATCGATTTCTTTTCTGTTACATTTTTTCAAAGTGTGAAAGAAGTGTTTCGTTTTGCAGTTAGAATAGATACATAAATCAATTACAGAAAAAAAAGTATATTATAAAGACGTATCATCACTTTGAAAAAAGTTCTTGAAAATCGATCGAATCTTCAGTATTTACACGAGACAGTCCGCAGTCACTTTCCCCAGAGGAGCAGACCATACTATCAACAATTAAGAGTACGAACTGTATCCAATGCTGATCCTCAAAGGGTTACAAAGTGAAAATCGGTACAGCTTCGGAAAAGAAAAAGCTCAGTAGCCACTCTCGCGGTGTGACAAGCAGAGGAATGGCTCGCGAGAAAGTATGTCTGGTAGAAAAATAGCGGAAAGGCTGAGCCGTTTAACAATTTCGCCGGCACACGCGACGAGCAACAATGGATCTCTCTCTCTCTTTCTTTCTACGTAGATCGTGTCCTAGATCGTGCGTGCACAGGTTCGCCGGAACCGATGTCGCAGAATGTAAATTTTCATTTCCCGTTAACCCTTCAATTTCGGGGTCTTCTACTATATGGCATAGGGCGCACTAGGAGGGACCTAAAACTTGTATTGGGTCCCCCCTGGCCCGTCTCATTCGGCCGGGGTGCTGGCCGCCCATCTATCGAACTCTATACCTGAATCGGGACTGAGGCCCAGATCGATCGGGCTGAGGAAACTCGGCGCGGGACAGTTGCACGGGCCGTCCGGCCTGCACGCGCCGATACACCTCTGCTCGTTGCCCCTGTTACGGTCCCCACGGTCCCTCAGCTCCTTCTCGAAGCTGTGCAGTTGCTCCATGAAATGGAAATTCGGCGCGACGTTCGACTTCCGACTACGGACTAAGTTAAAAGCATCGTTCAGACTCAGGCTGCACTTGTGCATCAGGTAGGCTACGGTGATCGTCACAGATCGAGACACGCCCGCCAAACAGTGCACCAACACGCCCTTGTGCGAGCTCCGTGCCTCCTCTGAAACCAACGCAAATTCCTATTAATCTACCGACGAATTCACCTGGGGGTTTTAGTCTAATCCCTTGTCTAAGATGCCTACAATTCGTAGGATGCTTACATTATGTCCGGAGTGCCTAATATAGCTGTCTTTATGGTCCAACTTACCGATGAATTGAATTGCTTGTGGAAAGAAACTAGCTAAGTTCTGGCTCCAGTGATCACTTATGGGTATTTGCATGTATTTTATCGAACCAGCGCTTTCAAATACATTTGGCAAATCTGGGGTTACGTTGAGAATGTACTGTATCCTGTGGCGGGCTAACGCATCCCTGTCCCCGCTGTTGGCTGCATTCCCAAGATACAAATGAGGCAAAATTTCAACCGGAAAGTCTTTATCCTCCTCAGGTCCTGTAGAAAACGTCCATACAAAACTTTATTACATTTCCCTATGGATTTTCATATTACAATGATGTATATACAATGATACTAACCGACAGAATCACACGTGCTATCGCTATCAGAATCCGAGTAAGACCTTGTTGGTGGAGTAGATATCCGAAGGGACCTCAGACCCATCAATTCACCGTCATTGGAATCCTGACCAGGAGGACATTCACCTCCGACTTGACTAACCTCACACCATTCAGGATACTTGTCTCTGAATGCACTAAAACCACCTGTGAAAAAGAAAGAAATATGTATTCCATTTCAAGGAGCAGCTTTAGCTCAAGAATGCTCTGTGAACTATAGCATGGGTATAAGTGTGCTCCATTCAATAGCTATACCCTTAGCACAGATCAATATTTCATTCACAACTGTTGTAAACTGTCTCAATTGATGGATACGAACGACTTTACTCTGTACATTACATAATTCCAAACTCCCACAGTGATTTACAACTTGGTTACCACTAAGCCTTTGCACTCGACTGGTTGCAAACGACAAAACAGTTGGTTCCTGATCCACTACATAAATTGTGCTACCAGTTTCCCATTATTCTTACCAATTAAAATAGCTACACATCCTCCGCTGCTCCTAAGTCTCCGACTCAAGACCTGGATCGTTTCTCCCTGATGTCCTGCAGGGTCTGTAGAGTCACCGATCAACACGAATGTTCCTCTATTATTTTGGTCTCCACACAGAAACACTTCGACCCTATTTCTTAGATCTAAGCACCGTATGGTGGACAGCAGGTCGACCTTGCCAGCCGCCAGCCGTCTCAGCATGATACTAGGTATAGCTAAAGGAACCGAACCTCTAATATGGGTCTCGGAGAAATCGGAATGCACCCTGCAATCGAGGATCAGTAGCTTGCCAGGGCCCTCCTGCGACCTGAGCTCCCTGAATAGCCAATCAGGCCCCACGAGATCCTCCTCCATAGCGTTTCCTCCTGGCATTGTTGCCTGCGCTTTAAACTCTTATTCCTGATGCTTCTTTGGTCTTCAATTCGTTGCGAGACACGTCTGGCCCTGGTTCCGTCCTCACAGAGGTGGTTTCCCGGTGCCTGCGATCTCGCAGTCTCCCATCGTGCTTGGTAAGGCTACCTCAGCTCTCGTTACGTCAGGTAATCAGGCTTTGCTGTGTTCCACGGGTCTCGGTCACCCTATGGCACTGTCCGGCAGCGTTTACACCGCTTGCTGCCACGAGACGGTCAGGGTGCTGGCGCATGGCTCCACACCATGGACTGAGAACAGAGGTACGGCGTTGGGCCAGGAGTAATCGGCGAGCTGGGAATTCTTGGGAGACGCAGCGAAATGGCACTTGTAGTTGCGTGGCAGAGCATGTGGGTGCAGAGCGAGTCCAGGTCCTTGTTTGTGCACGTTCTCACGTGTCGGGCCACCGCTTCCTGGCGGCAATGGTGTACGGGGCCGTGCACGCTCTACTCCATCATATCCTCCACTTCCTCCACCTCCTTCGTCGGCCTCCGCTTCCCCGCGGCAAGCAGCACCAGCAGCAGCCCGTCTCGATTATTGATCCTCTCGTAAATAAAGACGACAGGCCCAATTAACCCTGGAGCCGCGGACTGTGTGCCGTTCGGCAAACGCATGATCCACGCCGCCCGAGCCTCGGATCCGATCTGTCTATCTCGCGCGGGGTTCCGGGGAACCTCGCGTCTCTCCGCTCCACGGGATCCTCGGTGGCATCGCGTGCTTTGCCTGCGTGCGTGCGTGCGTGCGTGCGTGCGTTGTGTCCTGGTCTCTGCTCCGGAAGGCTAGCAAAGGCGTCGAACCTTCGGGGCCAGACGACGTCGACGGCGGCTGGCACACACACACACGTTCTCCTCTCACGATAAAAGGGATGCTGCTCGGGTCTCCGCGCACGCTGGACCGAAGCGAGAAACAAGGTACTCGGCCCGAGAGCAGACCGTCGCCCTCACCTCACGAATCCCTCCAGCATCGCTCGACGACGCGTCTTCCCTCGGCCGTCGTACCTCGACTTCCTGTTCCTTTTTTTCCCTTTTTTCCGCTCTCCGCCGTCGTCGTGCTTGCCGTCTCTTCTTCTTTTTTCTTCTCTCTACACACACCGTCGTCACCTCTCTCTCTCTTGCTCACCCCGCGCGCCTCACACTCTTCCCACTCTATCTTCGCGCACCACCGACGACGGATTGTCTCTCCTAGGTCTCACCGTCCCGTTCTAACACACCGCACGACCCTGTACCGTTGTCTCCCTCGCACTCCTTCGGGTCCTCTCGCAGCCAGCCCGCCGCAGGCCACACCTTAACTCGACCGTTCTCCCGTACAGAATGGGCAAATGGCGGTCGGGTTGCCGAGCGTAGGGGCGCCCGGACTCGCCACCCATTGGCCCAGGGTCACGTGGTCCACGAGCAACGGCCAATCCCCGGCCAGACTGACGTCAGTTCATTGACAAAAGATGTTTTCATTAACAAGGCGTGGGTAGATGGGTCGGGGGGTCGGCGCTGACCGAGTCGTTCGACGATACGGGACGGAGAGGGGATTACACGGCGGTAACCCCCCGGTGGAGGGACGGTAAGGGGGACACATCGAGCTAAAAGTGGGGGGATACACTACACGGTCTCGCACACTGTCTCACGCGTGCGTGGGCGCATATTATTACGAGTACCCCACCACCGTGTCGCCATCGCTCGCTCGCTCGCTCCCTCGTCGTCGTTGTACCTACTCTCGTCCCTCGTCGCCCCCTGTCGTCTACGAGAGTCTACGCCGCGTATCGACGTACACGCACACTCGCCTGCACGTGCTCACGGCGTCGTCGCAGGCGCGGCACAACCAACCCCAGCGCCCCCTGCAACCCAACCACCACACTCACCGTCTTCTGCAACCGTGTCTTTGACCGACCTCCTATTTACAATAACGCCCACCGCACACCGCTTTCGAAAGCCCTGTGTCCCTCCCCACCCCCGACGGATCTATGAACATGAAAACATGAATGAAACTGTGTGAATTGAACCACCTGGCCTCTGCAACACAGACCACTACCTGGCCCCTTCTACGAGGGGCCTCGATTCATTATGCTAACGGACTATGATATCGCTCGAATTCTTATCGGACCGATCAATTCTCCCTTGGACATCCACGGATGCTATATTTCTGACACAAATATAGCGCAAGAGCCGATTGGATCGTCCAAGGGAGCCCCCTTACGATCTTTAAGGGACTTGATTTGATAATCACTTTTCATTTCTACTTTCAAAAATGTTGTACTATGTTTTTTCTAGATAATATTAGCAGTAATGTACTCGGCTGTGCGTACAATCATTTGTGTTTGATATTAATAAGTTTTCTGGTGAATGGGCTATTTTCAAAAAAGGTTCTACTACGTTGTTCTAAGTAATAATAGCAGAAGTATACTCGGCTATACAGCCAAGGGGTTGGACGAGGTTTCAAGTTGCTGATACGATAGCAAGCAGTATTAAAAATTGAAAGCAGGAGTAGGTGAGTCGTCGGAGGTGTACAGAGGGTTGCAGATGCTTCGCGACCCCGAGCCGTGCCGTTCGATAAATGAACGTTGTCCAAGGGGCTGTGCCCATTAAGAGAGTATTCTGGTATACAACTTTGAAAATCAATTTTCTTGAAGTGTATGCTTCAAGTATACATTTCATTGGAGTCTTGTTTTCTTATGTGTATAGTTGACATCGTTGCTTAAAATCTGACGGTCCGAGGAACTTCAAATTTTGACAAAATATTCTGCAGACCCGGTGCTGTTACACAAACTAAAATTGATAGCAAAACTTGAACTTTTCGAAAAATATGTCTCTGTCCAGTCTCGACAATTTTGAATGTTTTGGCTTGAGAGAAATATACATTGAAATAGTAGGGAATGCATGTACTGAAAATCAATACAGCCGGTTCGTTCTATTTGTTAGAAAAAAAAAGTGGTTGAAGGTGGGGGTGTAAATCAGTACGCCCCCACGGACGTACGCCCCTGCCGCCTTCGGCGTGGTGTGTACGTGAAGCCTCACCTCGGATCGAGCAGCCTATCAGACGGCTCTCAGGCGTGGGCTGGCATTCCATTCATTTGGGCTGCTGTCGTTGAAGATTTTCACGTTCGATCACGCGAACAGCGTAGGGCCGTCTGATCGCGCGACCCCTAGAACCGTAGCGTCGCTCGGGGCGGGGGACAGAGACAGAGAAGGTCGCTGTGACGAGAAGAGAAGACGAAAAGGGCTGTTCCGGTGTCGGTGGCCTTCGCCGTGCCGCAGAGAGCACGTCCGTGCACAACCAGACGAATTTCGATTCGATCGCGTGGGAGAGCCGCTGTGATAAGAGCACTTCTGCTGCAACCTCCTTTAATCCGAGACCCGTGGGCACCAAATCCGAACATCGATTTTCCAAAAATATTCCCATCCGATACTCTACAACCTGCGACAGTGACGTAGCGGTCATTATTTTTTAACAGTATACATCAATCACTTTCGCCCAGCAACTCTACACTGAAACGTTGTACAGTTTTATTTAATTCTATATGATTTTTATCTCGACAGCGAGACGATGCTTCTCGTTGAAAAAATTTCAGTTATTACTTCAGCAGTACAATAACATGCTCAAAAAATTTCGCGAAGATCGGTCGTCCGGTTTCTGAGCAAAAAATTCCGACCGATCACCTGATTTTCAGCGAGTCACGTCGTCGCGTCGCGACCTCCCCCCGTAGCGACGCGCGATCAATGGCCGTCTACAATTTACGTAAGGACCGTCCCCTTGCCCCCCCCCGCGGTTTCGTCAGTGTCTCGGAGCCAGTAGAGCGACACGATAGGTTCGCAGATTGCAGGTGAGTCACGTAGACACACGGTTGCTCCTTGTTTAGTCATTGACAAGAGAAAATATCGGATCTGGAACCTGTCTACCGTTTACATAAACGCTGCGACGCGTAACTGCTACTACTCTCTGAATGGAGACACGTGTTCCCGCATGAATCCGCTCCCTGGGAGTCTTCTACGCTCCCAGCAGCGGCGCGGGTCTCTCGGATGTAGCCGCCTTTGAATGGAGGTTACGTGAATCGGCTTCTACCTGCAACGGCGAGGTGTTAATCAAAACGCTCGGAATATATCGAGTCCAGCTGATAAGATTGCCGGTGTTTATGCGCTCGGTTGTGTATTCGCGGAACGCGATAACGCAATTGATAACATTCTTACGCTGCCGGGATCTTTAACTATCCTTGACTGCAAAAGCCAGCAACTTTGATCTTTGTAAAACTCGGTTATTTCATAGTGTAATTAAACACTAATGTATTTAGAATTTTTTTGTCAAACAAACGCATTTGTGCGTCTGCTAAAATAATTTCTAATAATTTACGAAGACGAGTAATTTACGTGTTGAACTATGCGTTCATAATTAAATTCTCTGTTGGAAATCGAGTTCTATGGTCAGAGACGTTCGAGAGCAGCGGACGAGATTCTCCTGGTAATCTGATTGGATAACGAATCGAAGACGGCGGCGTAAGAGTGGTGGGAATAGATTTATCGTGTCTGCAGCGCCAACGTAACGCGACGCAACAGAGGGAACGAGGCGTCGCGATACAGGAAAACGGTCGTGCATTAAATTTGTATGATTGGACGACTGCAGCGTGTCGTTTGCATCGATCGTACGTCGTCAGCTGTCCGTGAGAAAAACGTTGTGCAGTATGCAGCCCGGCATGATACGCGCGCTATGTAGAATCGTGATTGAGTAACGCGCGCCGGTGACTTCCGACTGCATCACGAAATACGTAATGTCAGTGTTATTAAGTATGCGCACCTGTTAAGGTCATCAACAGGTATCACTTACGTCATCTTTAGCGTACGCATTGGCGACGGTGTGACCGCCATAAAAATCGACGACGTGGGGCGTGCTCGACGAGGTCTGCACACTTTGACGATCCCTGTGCCAAGCTTCCTCGTCCAACTAAAATAGGGAATATTTTTTGGTTAACTGGAAGATTCTTTCTGACATGGAGAAATAAAAAATAAAATTTTCATGCACCTTGGACATTTGATAAAATTAAAAGTGTACCATTGCGTACCTTTGGTTATTGTACATTTTTTCATTAAAATCGCGATGAAACGGCAACGAAAAATCGCAGGTGCAATTCTTTGGACTTTTAGGACAGCGCATAGTTTCGTCTTGAAATCCGCTGTGGTTTTACTCCTGGAAAGAATTTGTTCACGTTTACAAAGTAAATAACAAAATGAATTTCGCCGGGCATTTTTGATTGCCTGGCGCTCCCATGGTTTAGGAGTTACAGAAATCGATTTTTGCAGATTTCCAGATTGGATTGGGATCTTTCGAAACGGTATCCAGACACGCGCGCCCTTTATTTAGTTCGATCGAGTATAATTATACCTTTATCCTACTCGCTGCTAAATGCGTCGACGTCCCACGCCTCGCACGTGCTAATTGTAGTCGGGCACAGGTAGCCCCGGAGCGAGTCCTCTTTATTTTCCGGAAAAAGAGTGCCGTCGTGATACGTCAGCGGACCTTTGTTTTATTAGCATCTCGCGTGACTGGCTCTCGTGGCGATCGAATTCGATTCGTCATTCAGGGATTCGAACTCCGGGCTGCGTCATACTGTTAGCGTAGGCCGTGCCCCTTGGAACTATCGCTCTCTCTCTCTCTCTCTCTCTCTCTCTTTCTCTCTGACAACTCGTTTCGTCACAGAAACGATTTGCTACTTTACACAGTCGTTCTAAACACTCCCACTCGCCTCCATAGAAACTTTCGTTGGAAAGCAATTATAACTTTCGGTGGCGAACAGTGCCTAGCTCTGAAAAGAGGTAGAAAATAGATTCTCATTATACATACAATACTTCACTCTATCATACAATAATGCCAGTAACATTTTTATTGTAATTTAAACAGTCTTTCAACATTTTCACGGATGTTTGAATAGACTAACTGTAGACTAAATGCAACGTGATTGAATCAGGAGTATTTTGATCGCAGCCAGAAAAAGTTTTCCATTCGCAGAGCGGATCGCGCCAACAATACTGACCAGCCGCAACACAGGCTGCTCCCTTCCGTCGTGATACGCCGTACATTACAAATATCTCGCCTGGACCTCCCTCTCGGCTCGATCCGTTCGCCGAGTCGAAAGGAAACATCCGCAGGAAGTGTGTCGATCGTTTCGAGCCGCCTGTACGGCCGGACGGTTTCCACGAATCGAAAACAAAACTCGCACGCCAAGCCGTTTATTTGCGTCTGGGTCCTGCGGCCTCTCCGCAGAATCGATCCGGAGATCCACGCAAAATTCTTCGGGGAAAATCAAACGATCGTCGAAGCCTCTATGCTTTCCATTGGAGAAACTACGGAGATGCGTTTCCACTCAAACATTCTACAGCATCAAACGACTGTGAAAATGTTTGAAAATTTTTTTGCTTACTGGATTTACCGTGAATTTATAGACTGAACCTTCCCCTTTACAACGACATTTAAAATATTGTCGTACAATGTTTTCTTCTACAAAGTTTCGAATTTCCTCTTTCACTCTTGTTTACGATATTTTACGACACTGCGATCGTTCGACCAGCAATGATTTTGTAAACACTTGTACAGTTACGATGCATCGTTGTGTAACTAAACAATAATTTTGTTTGTTGTTTTAAGCAATTGTCAAGCTCACTGGAGAAACGAGATTAGAGTACAGTGGAAAGTCGTTGATTTCGAAGGGTTCCAGTCGACCAGCATCGACGGCAGTGTAAACGTCCCCCAACACGAAACAAGCAGACGCGCAACACGCACACGCACATTATAGAGCGAGTGTGCAACGCACCGGAAGCAATACTCCTCAACACTCGGTGCCGGGCATTAGTGCACGCGCTCGGCTACGTGTCGGTGCACACCGCGGACGCGTGGGCGTGTGCGCGTGTGATTACCACGAAAAGCGGCCCCAGGTTGACAGGAAATGGTTCGAGATAAGATAATGATGTCCCTCGCCTCTCCTGCATCCGGCAGCTTTCTTCGCCGAGTGCGCTCCGCCGACACCGAGCATCGCTCCTTTTCCGTGTCGTTCGAGGAGCCACGTTGTCCCCCGAAACCCATGGGGGACGGGCCCTCCAAAACCACCATGATTATTTCTCCAGAGACAACGAACGTCGTCACGTTGTCAAAAATTAACCACGCATCTCGATGCTCTGACAATTTATTTATAAATGGTCGTCCTTGTGCTCCTCTAATTTCTCGTAGAAAAATCTTACAGACTTCCTGTAAGCATCCTCCAATTAGCTTCTCTTTACAGTGCCTTTAGATGATCTTGGATTATCGGATTATTGAAATACTGACGGCACACTTCTCGTTCAAATCGCGGTGAAACAGAAGAAAACAATCGTAGAGTAAATTTCTTGGACATTTTCAAAAGCGAAAACTCTAGCCTCGAGCACCACAGTGGTTTCATTCCCGAAAAAAAATAATTTCTACTCTGTACATACATCTGAATCCAGAGACATTCGAAAATTGACTAGTTTCGCTGTAACGCGTGTACTCTAGAGTCAAGGAACTCTAGAGAAAAATAACTGGGGTACATCGAGAGCGTAGGCTTCGCTCTTTAAAACAAGCACGGGTGGAACACCGTACGATTATTACCTGCGAAGTTACAGGGGTTCGAACACGGACGATTTCTCATCGACTGCGAGAATCTGAAGCTTTCCTGTTCAGTCGTGTCATACTTAATCGTCCAGATCTCGCTGCGATTCGGCACAATTCCTGGCAAGGTCTCCGGGAATGCGTGTACGGGCAGGAAGAATAAAAACAGCATGGGCTAACGAGCTGGTGGGTCTCTCCGCGTGGGCGCGATCGTATAAAGTTCTTTCGCTTTCTCCCTCCTGGTACCGTTCGCCTCTTCATTGATTATTTTACTCCGGCACCGCTTTCCCACCTACCACCATGTGCCCGTCATCCTGTATTAACGGGTAAAGTATACGTCCTGTGTACAACAAGCGCGCGTACATACGCGAACACATATACACACTTGCCTACACACAACGACGCCACCGCGCATCGGTGTATTCTTAGATCCCCAACGGAAAAGGTATTCTCTAACGAGCTAATTAAACGGCCGATCCCCATTGTGTTGCCATCAAACAGGCGCCCATGGAATGCCGTTGTTTAGACAAACTTCAAACCCCTGCAAACCGATCAATCGTGAAGCACTTCGCCGCGTACGTTCGCTATTCCTCCGTCGTTCTTCCTCGTTTTGTTTCGGGTATTGATGAATTGTTTATCCCGTTGGACGGGGTCTCGTCCGGCTTTATCAATCGTGGTGTAAGCTGGTACATTCGTTCTGTTAGAATTAGAAGAAGGAAGTTTATAAATTGGGGTCATAAAAGTCAATTGAGAACGTGTTACAGATCGTACAATTTATATTCACAAGGAATGCTGTTGTTTAGACAAACTTCAAACCCCTGCAAACCGATCAATCGTGACGCACTTCGCTGCGTACGTTCGCTATTCCTCTCCGTCGTTTCTCTTCGTTTTGTTTAGGGTATTGGTGTTTATCTCGTCGGACGGAGTCTCATCCGGCTTTATCAATCGTGGTGTAAGCTGGTACATTCGTTCTGCTGGAATTAGAAGAAGGAAGTTTATAAATTGAGGTCATAAAAGTCCATTGAAAACGTGTTACAGATCGTGCAATTTATATTCTCAATGAAAGAGCGGAGCAGTTTGACAACAGTGTACGCTGCCAGTGGCGCTCAGCACTGAACGCAGTTGACAGCGAATCAACCACATAGATGTGGGGGCGGCAGACTTCGGGATAGCGTTGAGTACCGCTGCTGGCACGCGTTGTTGCCAAACTGTTCCTTCATTAAGCTTTATCATAGAGGTTCGCTGTTTAAGAAGATTGTACCTTTTCCAATGTTTTCAAGGGTGATCCATAGATTTTCCGAAACTGAGAGAACGTTTTGCAGATCGAGTTTAAGGTCACGGCAGGGCGTGAATGGAGCTGGCCGAAAGTGGTTGATAAAATCAGGTGGAGGACTTTCTATATTATGCAGGCCGCTCGCCGCCGGTACAGTCAGGTATATAATTTATTGAATTGCGTTCCCGGTGGTGGGCGACGGCGGTGGTGGGGCGGCGGCCTTGAGCAAGCCGCGCACTTTCATCCGCATCAATAGGCGTGTGGGGCGAGCAGGGACACGAAGGGAAACGGGATGAAATCCTATAGGCAGCCTCGCAGCCACCGTAGAGAGGCGTTACATGGCCGGAGGAATGTGGGCGCACCAGTTTCGAGAGTCATTCAGAGAAGCGGGCCGCCTGTATTCAGATTACTCTGTCGATCGGAGAAGCGCGGGAAACGACATGTCCGATCATCCCGACAATAAATACCATCGATCCGACCCGGTAATCGACGTCTCCAGCCGCCTCCGGAACTGGCGTTCGCTGGCTTTAGGCTCGGCTCACAGCCTCACAAACATGACCAACCGGCTGAACGAAGGCTTAATTTGCGACTCTCGACTTCATATTGTCTAAAAAATTTTTAAAAAGCCCTTTAAGCTTTTAAAAGTGCTTTCATCCCCATTGAGCACCGCCAGGATTGCTAGCTGCGGAGTATCAGCGCCCCACTGCTGAAATAGAGCTCTCTGTTTAATTTACACGACCGTTTCCGGCCCGGTTTGTATATTTTCCAAAATCCGCCAAGCTATTCCCAGCCTCCGGACCCTGCTCACTATATCCGCCGGCTCCAAAGTATCAATGAACACTTTTTCCGGTTTTACAACTTTCATTTTCGAATGGAACCGGAACAGCCTGCTGGGAAGACTATTTTTTCAAACACGCCGTTTACCCCCTACGGGCAGCTACACTCAAGTGTCTGTTCTTTCTCAGCGCTTTCGAAAAGAATTATTATCGCTCCTTTGATTTTCCAATAAATAAGGGTACGACCACGCAGTTCTTCTATAGGGTCGTACGTTATATGTCCCTTTTTCGTATTGCGTTTACGTGCGCAATGATTTGTTGCTATTTTAACAGAGACACCCTGGTTCAACGACTTCAAACATCCTGGTAGTCCCGATTACGGATGCCGAGAACTGCTACTTTTGGATCGTTCGCGATTCGATCACGTTCGTTCCTAATCACGGTGATTTTTCAAAGGCCTCCTCCTTCAAATCCAAAATTTTCCTAGGCATTCTATATATGTTTTTCTTGGTAGCTTCAAACTAAGTCTAGGTTCATTGCCCTCCGAATTGGTTTCACGAAGCTGCAAAAATTCAAACGTCAACGGAATTGAAGATTCAACGAGTCTCTATCAATTGTTCGAATTTAAATCGAAAATTTTCCTAGGCACTTGCTATATTTTGACTGTGCGATACATACTTTCGGATGGTTTTTAGAGTATGATTCGTGGAGATATTTTCGTCTTGGACGCACTTTTTCTTATACTTTTCCCCGGGGACCGTTTCTCCGCGGCGTTCGTTCACCGAATTAGTATAAATTGACGATGAGCAATCGTCGTAAACGCCGGCTTCCGCCGATGAGAGTAATTAACCCCGTCGCGTAGGCCGTGTGCGACTGGGCGCTCGGGATTCCAGGAAAAAGTACACAGGCTCTCGAATTCCCGGTGGCGAGAGAGATTCCTCGGCGTTTCTGATTCTCTGCTAGGAAAAATAATCTCGACGAGAAGCCTTTCCGCTCGACACCACGTTCCGCGGAGGAAATGAAATTCCAAAAATTTATCCAGACGGTAATTGGACGGTTGCAACAACGGAACAACGGTAAAAGTATATAGCGTCGACGGTTTTCCGTTAACCTCGTTTTTTAAAAGAGAAAACCAATTTGAAAACTCGCCGCGGGCATCGTTGGCGCTCGAACACGACCAAAACGTACGTAAACTTGACTTTTTTTCGAAAATGAACCGTCTGATAAAAAACAGACAGTTTTCAACTGGTTTCCTCTCGTATCGTGCTTTTTGTGAAGTTTCTAACCTTCAATGACTTTTCGTAAAATAGTGGAAACTGTGCTGCTGACTAATTCTGTCGCAACGAACTCTAAAATGATTAGAAAGTTTCATTTCTGTTACTTACTTAATTGCCTACTGTTAATTGTTCGATTAATTATCGACTCGTTACACAATTAAGAAGTGTCATTTATATTGACACGAGGCATGAAAGCCCGCCTGTTTCAGCAACCAACGCCCCGCGAATTATAGAACGGCAACTTCCGGTGGTTCGATCGATACAAAGCTGCGAGATCGTCGAATTTCATCATTGCAATTTATATTTAGAATCCCGCGGACTGTCTCTCTCCGGTAATTTAATTTTTCAAACGTTTAAAAGCCGGTGATTAAGAGAGCCTGTCTCAAGGAATTATAAAATTCTATTTCTTACTGACATTTAAATGTTTCATGTAAATAGCGTCGAGAAAAAGTTCAAATGTAACCGAAATAGGACACAGTGCTGATCGATTACAACCGGAAATAAAATGCAGCAGCTCGCTCTACCTTATCGGACGTTTTCTATGGGATAAAGAAATCTATTATCATTTTTATTGTATACCGTAACATTTTTCCGCGAACAAATAAAAATAGCCGTAAGGATAAAATCTCAAGATCGAAAAGGGTCGTCCGATCTATAGATTGTTCTTATCGATGATTCGTAATCGATGACACGTTGGGCCCGATAAAAAAAAACGGGAAATGGACTCAACGATTGATTGATTATCGACGTCAGATAAACCCTGAAGTAGCCGTCCGATGGAATCGCCGAACGAATTAACTGCTTTCCTGTAAAATTATCTATTTCCTTCGGCAATTATCTCTTAGAAGATATACCGTGGCGATAACCGACAGATATATTTACCCAGTGTATCGATTCCAACAGTCCAAAAGTCCACCACTTTAATAAATAATAGAATCGTATTTAACCGGAATTAGCGACCGATTCGACTGAGGAAACGTTGTCCATCGATTTCCGTTTAATTTTTTTCATCCGTTCCGCTCTTATAAATAAGGGAAGTCAATTAGCAATAACGATTTCATTTCGTTGAATCTGCGTGGGCATTTCCGTTGCATCGTTCAATTTAAACGAATCACGATCGTTCTTACCGACTGAGAATCCAGTTGAAATTGTTTTATCGACGTAGTCAACATTGCAGATGGAGCTTGCGACTAAATCGGAAGTCGGTCGAGTCGGATTGAGCTAAAATTTTCAAAGTTCACTTTGCATTAAAAATATGCTTCACAAAGAGATTTTTGGCGACTCGAAAAACAGTTTCTCATCATTTTCATACCTCGCCGGGTTTACATTTAATAAAAATTTGATATAATCGTATCCAAATCTAACCCGGAACAACGGAAAAGTTTTTAATGCAAAATGAACTGGCTTCCGGTAGTTTACCCGACGACCTTGCGAACAATTTGCCCGACTATACCGACAGAGCGTGTAACTACATTGTGTTGCCGACGAAGAAATTCGATAAACTGATTACAATTTTCCCCGCTGCAACATTTCGTTGAAAATAAGCGACAGTTTAGCTAGATGTATTTCTTGGCTTTTATTTCGTAAGAACACTTCTCTTCGATTGTTTGATTACAACGTGATAAATGCGGATTACTCTACTAGGTTTCGTTTTTTTTTTTGTTTTTTCGTTGAAAGCGATACAATGGCCCGCCGAGTCTCGGAACATTATTGCACGTGTCTACTTTGCGAGTTCCTGAAGCCTGGTCGCTTTAGAAAGTCGCAACAGCGTAGACAACAAGGTCGAGACCAACGATCATATCACACACGATACAGAAAAAAGTGTACTCTCGATACAAGTACCGTTCCCACCGAAACAATACCTATTATTGCACTCGTGAGATTGCGACTATATGCTATAGATCAGCTACAAAGACATATATCTATCGAGACTCGAGTAGAACTATACAGGGTGGTCCACCTAAAAATGTAGCCACCTAAATATCTCCTTCATTTTTTATAACACAACGAAATCACGAGGTGAATGCTTTCCAGATGTTATTTTTTTCTCGAGGTCTTGTCTCCGGAGTTTGCAAGCTCATCGATACATTTTATTTCCTCGTAAATGTATAATTCTCTTCCTTGCACATTCTACTTCACATTAACATTTCTTATGTCACCACAGCTGATCTTTATGCAAAATGAAAATTTTCTATCTAACTGGAGCGAAATCGAAATTTATTTTCTTTTTTAATACGTTTAAATGCACATTGTTGTCATAAATGCATAAAATTCGCTGTCCAGTCATCGCTAATAAAGAAGATTCTTAATAGGTGGCTGCATTTAGGTGAAACACCATGTATAGACTCGATGCATCCCTTCGTTGAACTCGTTGCACTTTTATGGCTTGTTTGGCGCGGTTCTGAGTCTCTTAGGAGTGGTATACCTAATGCATAAGAATACTATCATGATCAGTACGCTAACTATGGCTATTCCAATACCCAACCACAGCTCCCCTTGCACGTTCAACTTCTCCAGAGCGATTTCGTACAACGCTAGAGCACCGTCCGGTGGTTCGCATGCAGCCTGTACAATGATGTCTTGCCTTTGAATCTGTTTAGGTTTACAATTGGCCAGTTTGCTCATGACCTCTGGCTGATGAAGAGCAGGCAACAACATAGACAACGACCACTGCATGGGACTGATCTTTTGGTACCAGCCTGGCAGGTTCTCCAGATGAAGAGTCACTCCACCAGCCAGGCTCATCTCCCCTATCACAATCCCAGAAAACAGGCAAGCCAGGTAGATCCACTTGCAAGTGTGAGCGAAGAGGATGCAGATCAGATGCTGTAGGATGAGGTACAGCAACCCGATGCTCAAATAGCTCCATAGGGAGGTCAGAGTCTCGTCAGGTACCAGGTGGAGTCCGGACATAGCGTAGCCAGGTGCCAGGTAGATCAGGTAGACTATGCACCAGGACACAGCTCCGCAAAGTAGCTGAAATGAAGAAACTAGTTTAGCAACAGCGTCTATAACCAGGGCCGGCAGGTTCAGCGCGTTCGCCGGAACCCGGCCTCGCGTCTTGAAAGGCCCCGCGGTCTACGAAAACTCAACAAACATTTTGCAGGACCCCCTGTATAGTAGATTGAATATTCGGGTGTGTGTGGAAAATACAATCGCAAAATAATAGTAATTCCTTATTGTGAAATTTAAGTATGGGATATGAATGCGTATTCTGGCCCTGCAAAATTTTTGAACCTGGCCCCGCAAAAGGTCACGCCGGCCCTGTCTATAACTATACTTGACACCGAATAAGAAGGAACCTGGCGTAATTTGCATTATTCGGCAGCATGTAGGTATTGCAGTTTTATGAAAATAACTACATGCACAGCTTTACGCTTTCGAATAATGCAAGTAACGCTTCGTAAAAGTAAGAATAGAAGCGAGACTACGCCCTTAACTCAAACCGCAGGAGTGCGAGTAGGGGATTAGCCAATGAGCGAGTTCCATTCTTATTTGTTGTCAAGTTGTAGGTACAGTTGATGACCAACCTCTGTCAGAATGTAGATGAATCTACCGTAAAGGCCGTCCTTGATGTCCCTCTCGACGTTGGGCCTGCAGTCAGCCACTTCGCAGATGGCGATCATGCACAGTGGCCAGAAGAATACGCCCAGGCTAGCATAGTGGAAGCCCACCCTGTCCCTCAGGTTGAGATTAGAGTCCCCAGCAACGTCCCAGAATATTGCACCGAGCAGAATACTGAGCGAGGCCGAGACCACGATCTTTCTGAGCAATCTGGTTAGAGTCCATGGCTGACTGTAGATCAATGTTCTCAGCAACAACGCGTAGATTTGCATGAAAATATTCGGGCTGGAGATAGAGGGCGGTAGTGCGCCAGGAGGTCCAGGATCAGTTAGAGGAGGCAGCCTGGTCCTGGCTAGCTCAGCCAGGTGGTCTATCCTCTGGGAGGACTCCAGCATCGCCTCGGCTGACAAGTCATCCAAGGTCACCAGATCCACTAAAAGAAAACAGCTTGGTTCCTACTAATACTTCCTTGCCTTATTTTTTTCTAGGGTACGTACAATAGTAGTCCGAAGGGTTCTTGAAAGGGGGGCAAGGGAACTCGGCGAGCGCAAAATATGGCAACATGTCCCGCCTGAAACCGGAGTACATGATCCTGCCACCGGACGTCAATGCCACCCTCGACACCATCGTCAGGATTTCGTAAGTGGGCGGGTGCAAGGTGAGGACGACGAGTCTCTGGCCTCTGTGGGCCCATTGTCTCAGATACTCGACGAGGAAGAACGCGTCGAATATATCCAAACCATGCGTGGGTCTGTCCAGAGCTAAAATGTGAGAGTCCTGAAGCAGACGGCAGGCTAGGGCCAGTCTCCTAGCTTCCGAAGTCGTCAACGAGTTCACCAGACAATGTTTCGTTGCTTCCAGACCCAGTTCCTGAAGAATAGCTTCAGCCTCGAGCTTGGACGTATTGGGACCGCCTCTCAGCAGCATGTAGAAGCTGAGAGTCTGTTGAGCTGTTAGACCGGGACTTAGGCTGCTCTCTGTGGACAAGTAGGCGACACGGGACCTGCTGACAAAATCGTGTTGTATGAAAGGGGTAATTTTTCACGAGGAAGAGAAAGGTGGCAATTTTGTACCGTAAGGAACGCGAGGACACGGACTTCCCGTTTAGAAGAATGTCCCCCCTTTTGATTCGTTTCCGGCCAGCGATGGTCTCCACTATGTGCTTCCCCTCCTTCTCGGTGGTCGCCATGATGGCCAGGACCTCAGTGGCGCCGGCCTCCAGGGTGATGCCTCGGAGAAGAGGTAGCCCATCGCTTCCAGAAGCTTCCACACCTCTTAGTTGAAGATGAGGATGTTGTAGACAAGGTACAGGCCTGAGAGGTAGGGTGTAGCCTTCCGGCCCAAGCATACCATGACCTAAATCATTCGAAAATTTCAGCAATGAATTATACAAAGCAATACAGTAGACGCACTTCATAACAAACCGTTCAGGAGCGTACCTCTAGGTTCGTGGACCCCATAGCCCGGATCAATAGGTGCTATACTGTGTCTTCTGTTGTTCCTAGGCCCTCCCTGAAGCAGATTCGCCTCGCTGGCACTTCTCAACCTCGGATTCTCTCTGGATACCGTCAGCTGAGAGTGTGCATGCTCTCTAGGCGCCGCGTGGACATGCCTAAAGTCAGGATCGCTCCTAGCAGATCGCATAGCAGAAGTTCCGTGACCGGAGGTACCCGCGTGCGACACTCTACGACCCTCCTCGCTGGAATCGTACCCGCTGGACCCGTCCCGGTTACGTGCACTAGGGGGCAGGACCCTTGGAAGACCAAACTTCAGGTAAGTGTAGGAGTTGCTGGCTAGGGGACTTTTAGGACCGTATCTAGGGTGCCTGAGGATACTCTGCACCGTCGAATCCCGCAGCTGGAAATTGCCGTAAGGCAGGGGCGACTTCTCCGCGGACCCCAGGGCGGAGTCTGTGAAATCCGAGTTCAGGTTTTGCCTGCAAACCAAAAATTGTTGGCAACTGTTGGTGGTTCATTGTGTTGGCCAGACTCGGAATACTATAAATTTAATATTTTATTAAAAAATTTTGCGCCTCCCAACCGTTGGAACATAGTAATGCCTAAGGGATAAATTACCTGTAAATGGACCAGGCATGCAGGTCTTCGCTAGCCGGCGGCTCCAATCCCCTAGTGTCCAAGGCACCAGGCACCGAGTACCTCCGTTCCAGCTCCCACGCCTCTGAACCCATAGTTTTGCGGAGTCTGAACAGTATATTTCCATAGGTTTAGAACAACCGCCCGCCAACTATACTATTCGGGGCCTGAGACCCGGCGTTCCAGCCGGAACACGCGTGCACAACGAAACACGGATAATCGGCGAGTCTGAGGAATCAGTGGCCCCGCTGCTGGAGGCTCGAAATTGTTCGCCAGTCGCTCTCACTCCCCCTCTAACCGGCGGCGGCAGCGTGAAAGGAAAATATCCGACTAGAATACCGGCCCGAAACGGGCCCAAAGAGAAAACTCGCGGGACTGATGCTCGCAGGAAAACATGCTCGCACCTCCACTAGGAAAATCTTGAAATTTCAAAGAAAATATATATACCGTCCGTATCGAGAGGGTGAAAACAGGCCACAAAAGTCAGGAGTGTAAAAAGGGTTCACCATAAGGCAACCAGTAGGTGTAGAATAATAAATCTTTTCTTAAATATCCGTTCTGGAATGGGGAATTTAATAGCACAGTTAATTAAACGTTTAAATTAAAAATGAATTGTTTTATACATGGTAAACTCGTGGTTTCAGTCAAAAAGAATGAAAAGTTCCGACATTGCGAACAACAACGCGGGACCAGCTAGTGCGAGAGGCTACTCTTTCCACGACCCATGCAAATACCTAAGCGTCCGATGGTACTTCGTTCTTTTACAACAGAGCCGAAGTTTCCCGTTAGGCCTGTTGACTCACGGCTAGTACTTCGCTACCCAGCGAGATACCCAGCGTCCTTTGAGCAGCTTCTCGAAAAATAAACTACTCGCAGCGATGCGGGTTCCCGAAACGATTCATTTGACTGCGACAGCTCTGGACGTATTCACACGTCGTTTGCATTCTCCACTTCCTCCTCGCGACGAGTCTCGCACGTTTTTCTACGCGTTCGAGTCTTCATGATAGACACGTTAATAGGAAATGAGTGTAGTCGTTCGTGTTTATTCTTGCTTATTATTTTCTATTTATAATATCTATTACTTTATCCAGTAAATTATAGAACAGAAAAGTTGATTTTTGAGATGAACAGAAGCACAATTATCACGTCAGACGTTTATTAATGTCACCAACGTTCACCCTGGTCGAGCACCTGTTTCATCAGGTGAAACGCGCAGACACTGATGAAGGCTCTGATGAATTGGACACAGTTAGGGTACGTAGACGGTCTGTCCAACATCAGCTGATATTTTTACCGATGATGGAGTGTAACGGTACGACCATTGATCGCCTGAAACGCTAGCCAAGATTCTACGTTATTTGCGCCGCTAATCACTGCTCCTGCAGCCGATACTGCCATTATGGTGGAACTGGAGGAATTACGACCTGAACAGTTCATCGTGTAACTGGGAAATTTTCCTCGAATCACCACGACACCTGCTTAACGTTTTTCTTATTATTTACGATCACCTACTGGGTGATGCTGAACCAAAACGATTTACTAAAAATACTTTTATTCGGTAAGCTGAACATTGTTTGAACTGAACATATTTTTGGGGGGATTTAGGCATGCTAACATTGAATACTATCATCTTGGGAGTTTTGAAACAAGATACTGAATTTTAAAAGTGCTTTTAGCGATAGTACGAGCCTGAACCCGCATCCAGGAAGCGTCTGCGGGTCACCGCCATCTTGAATCCTCAAGTTACCACCATTACGACCGAACAGCCTGCAACTATTACAATATTATAATTGTATTGTACGCTGAATCGATTCACAGCAAGAGTAAGTATATAAAACTGTAGAAACTATTATACATTACATCCTTCTCGATCGAGACAAATGAAACAACAGAAATTTCTATTCCACTCCAGTTTCTTACGCCCCAGAAATATATTCATCGAACCTCTAAATGAAATCACTATGTTGCAAAGAAAACCGTGTCAGAAAATCTAGAATCAGTCTGAAAATTTTGTAGATCACTACCTTTGGAATTTCACTAAAAATATTTATGTTGCACACTTTCTAACTCCTTTTTCTATTACAGAATGGTGTACGAAATAACTTGAACCGTTCGGCGGGACTTCGATTATGTCAACGACCGATCCGCAACTCAGGAGCACGATGTAAATTCGCATAATCTTTTAGTTTTCCGTGGTCCGGTGGCTTTAGCGTTAATGGAAGCTCTTTTACGTAAGTCGTCACGGTTCTTTCGGCCGGCCGATAACTATACTAGACCTATGCGAGTTAACTGTTCATTTGCATATCCCGTTTCTGCGACGGTTGCCTACGTGGAAGCAATTTCAAACTCGAAATTTTTCAGAAAACCAGCAAATCTTGATTTTACTGTATAAGAACATCTGAAACGAAATCGTAGAACGTTTATGAGGTGCTTATGGTCGTTCCGAGGAACGCGAGGACGAGGACATAAGTCCCATGCTCATTGGAGCATGCGTCAGCCTCCCAATGGTGGGAAAATGATATTTAATTGATATCTTTCGTTAACGACCGTCCACTCACGGTCCGCTGGCTTTCATCGCCAACCATTAGCTTGCTGACTCGTGCACATACAAACGCATCGACACGCATACCAACGGATTAGGTATGTACGTGCCTATGCAAATTCACTTTTCGACCCGTTCGAGATCAGACTTTCGCGCTTCGAAAAGCGATAGTTATGGGCTACGAGGCCAACGATCGCGTCAGACGAAATTCCACAAGGATTTTTGCGCTCTTTGTTCCTTTGTCGGCGATCAGACTCTGCAAGGACGATCCGACACTTGCTGAATGTTCGGAAAAAACCCTCTTTATTTTTAAAAGAACTTGCAACGCTTTGGTAAGCATGCTAACAATGATTTACACCCCTTTGGAAGAACATTGGTGGTTGGAGAAGTATTACTTATGTACTTTCAGCCCTTCCAATTTTTTAAAATAATATTTACAGTGGTCCCCACCATCCCATATTTTTGAAAAATATGTTCATGTTTCTTTACGCATGCTCACAATTAATTTTGTCTTTAAAAGATAGGTGTGTTCTTGCAGCAGTAAATGGTTTGACAAAATGATGGGGACAAGGGGTCAAGGGAAGATATGTTTTTCGTTTTAATGACGATGTTCACCAGATGACCATCATGGTGAACGACGTGTTAATAATTCTCGTTAGCCAGCATGGAACTTGACACAACGGTCCTGAAGAGTGGGGGATGACACACACTCCGGTTTCGAAATCTCTTCCGGTGGCTGTGGGACTGTCCCACGCACCGATTTCTACGCTCGACTCTGGATCGTGCACTCGTGATCCACAGCCTGGATCTTAATCCAGGCGATGGCCTGGATCTATCGTGCGCATTCCGTGTTATCAAAGTTATCCGGTCACTTCGCTACAAAGTGTACTTTGTAAACATAACACTCTCACAATTAGAAATGCGATGAGAACACTGCTGGCAGGATCGTTGCGTTAAGATTTATATGAAAAACGAAGGTGGTAGGTAGTTTTCCAATCAATGAGGTTTCTAGAATTTTCTATGAAAAATTTGTAAGAAAAAAAAGTACCGTGAGTCACGTGACGTGTGTTAGAGGAGAAGCAACGTCTTGTGCGCGCATCGAAGTCTCCGCGATCATTGTTCGGATGACTCAATGCGATGCCCTCGGGCGTTACAGCGTTTATAATCGGCCCGGTGAAAGTGACGACGGCGAAATTCAAATTGCCCGCGCGAAACGGCCCCGTAGAATGTGTCTCCTCTCAACCATTTAATATTTACCAAAAAAAGAGAGGACTAAAAATCATATCAATTCTCCGAAGAATGCAACAGCGACTCGTATTTATCAATTTGATAAGCCTAATTAATGTCGGGTCTCCTACGACCCCCAGCAGACTTTTCAATGCGTCAGCTTGTAAACCAGCAATTTACACATTTCATGCAAAACGTTCTTCCAGCTAATTATACAAGTTCCATAGTTTCGCAACTATCTTCCATCTGTTCCCATCGTTATTCCCACCATTTTCTACATTAATAGCGTTTTTTCCACTCCTTTATTTACCTGAATGCCCAGTGCGAAGTCGTTTTTATTATCATTGTACTTCTGCAATGGGTCACAAGCGACCCAGACCTTTTTTCCATCAATGCAACCATGTAGAAAATTGTGGAAATGACTTGGGAGTCTTGGGACCTATCTTCAATCCATACATGAACCAATCACAAGCTACATCATGGGTCCCAGGTGATTCTTCTCTAACCAGACCCCACTCAACCAACTTAAACAAGATTCCCAACTGAAAATCGGCTATCAGAGGATGCCAAAAATTCGAAAAATTTCGGGAATCCGTGGTTGCCTAATGTGTTGTCGCTTTCACCTGGCCCAGGGCTTTCTCGTTCCACGAAATCAGGTTCGCAGTCGTTGAACCGGGACGGTGCCGGTCGTTTTATCATGCCCGCGTCTCTTTTTCTCCGATTTTCCCCCAAGTTTCGTGTACTCTCGCACGCAACACGACCGGTGAAAATCCGCTCGCGTAATCCTTTCAGGAAGCCATCTAGCGTCTCTCTCACTCTCCCTCTCTCTCTCTCTCTTCCGCGTGTTCGTCGGGAGGAATTCAGAGTCTTATTTCGCGACAATGACTCACCGGCGGCGTTCACGATGAGCTTTCAACCGAGGCTCGTCGAGTCAAGGTGACGATGCTGCTCCTCCATGATCCAGGGAGTTTGTCTCTTCAGCTTCCAGATCCCTTCTAGTTCCCCGTGACGATGGAATCGACGCGTACCAAGCGAGCCACTCCGTCGAACCGCACGGAAATCGTCTCTAGCGGACGCATCACTTGGCTCCGCGGCTACTGACACCGCGACAGACAACGGATCGGTATGTGCGACGCTTGCTGACTCGCATGGAGCCTTTTCTGAACGCTGCCCTCTCTGACAGACGTGCCTTCCGAGGGCCCGGACCCCCCTCTCGGGCCAGGCCCCTTCCTTAGACAACGCTACGTCTTTCAAGTTCGCAGTGGCGCACTCGCGCTCGTCTAGGCCCCCGCACCTGGGCCTCTCTGACCCCTAGATCAACGCAAACAGCATCAACTTCAATCCCTACATATCTCAAAAATTCTCACGCGAAGGCTCCTCCTGTTCTTCTTTATTCGTGCTTATTCAAGCTCTAAGGTTGACACCAGGGTGCTAAGGGATATTTGAAATACATCCATCGTTATCGTATAACTTTATGTACTCTGTAGTTCAAACAGAAGTTAGAGTATGAACAGCTCTCACCTTACTAAAAGAAGACAATCTATTTAAGCTTTTATAATTAATTTACAGGGATCTGCAAAATTCTGTCACAACTGCTTAATCCAGGGGGCCCCATCAGGTAGCTACGTGGCTGCGCTACTCGCCGATGGTGTGTACCTTCGACCTCCCACCAATCTCTCTCCAGAGAGGAGACATTCACCTCGCGAAGCCAACTCCCAAGTCCAGGTATCGCTGCCGAGTGTTACCTTCTAGCTGCAATGGCTGGCGAGCCGCTTCCACCGACACTTTGCTCCCGAGTTCGTCCTGCTTCGTCTCAGCTACCCTCTGACCTCAGGAAGAAAAACCGTTTGAACAGTTCTCATCTAGTGGAGTGAACCTACCAGTTGATCTTCCATGTGACGAACCGTGAATCAGAAAAGATGATCCCGTCGGACTGCACCTTGGACATATCGAATGTGTACCATTCGACAGCGGTCGTGATCGAAGGGAGCTGCGTGAGCAAGACAGAACCCACCGCGGTGCTCAGGGATGTGTCTGCTAGGGTCCATGGTGGAGAAGTCCTGGCCATCCTGGGTTCCAAGGGGTCGGGCAAGAGGGCTCTGCTGGACGTCATCGGTGAGTGTCCTAGGATTTTAGCTACCGGCGATTGTTTCGTAATTTTTGAAAGGCCGTGGTTCATACAGAATTTTGAATGGATCCTGAAAATGGAAATGGATGTAGAAATTTAGTAGTAGAAGCCCTGTAGAAATTTCGTTCTTGCTTTAATAATTTTGGCATGTTGAAATTAACACACAGACGTTCTCTAATCTTTTTACTGTATGAAATTTCACTCGCCCATGTAATTATAATAAATAATATTAATAATTTGATTTGGAGTGTGGAACCTAATCAGCTTAATCTATGCTTCAGCTGGCAGAGCAGAAGGGGAGACAAGAGGCAGAGTCACCCTGAACAACAACCTGCTGACCCCAGAGCTGTTCAGACGTCATGGAGGATACGTGGCCCACAGATGCCACTTGCTACCCAGCCTAACTGTCCGTCAGACTCTAACCTATGCCATCTGGCTGGCAAACTTGAGCAACAGGGAGGCCAGGGTGCGACAGACTCTAGCAGACCTGGCACTGTCCCAGGTAGCCAATAGGTCAGTGAATGACCTGACTAAACCAGAATACAGAAGGCTGATGCTGGGTGTTCAGCTGGCCAAGGACCCCACACTGTTGCTCCTCGATGAGCCAACTTGGGACACAGACCCTCTAAACACCTATCTGATCGTCTCCATGCTCTGGTCCTATGCTACCAGGAGGGGGTCCATAGTTGTCCTCACTATGGAGACACCTAGGTCCGATGTCCTCCCATTTGTGAGTCGAGTGACCCTGCTTTGTCTGGGTGCTGTGGTGTATTCTGGGCCCACTAGGAGCATGCTGGACTACTTCACGTATATTGGATTCCCTTGTCCTGAGCTGGAGAACCCTCTGATGTATTATTGTAAGTATTATGTATATCTAGAGAATTTGGGCCCTACGAAGAAGGAGCAATATGGGAAATTGAATGTTCAGTGTGCCTGTCCACGGTCGATCGTCGCTCCAGAGACCGTTTCCTGGAGTCTAATCAGCAGATATCGGTACTGGTCGACAAGTTCAAAGCTGAAGGCGTGATCTATATGAAAGAGGCCCCGCAGGTCCCACCTAACATGAAGGACACGCCCCTCGGCATCATGCACAAGGGGTTGGGAAGAGGAATCAAGCCGGGATGCTTCTCCACACTCCTTGCTCTTTATTTGTAAGTGATTCATCTTTGGGATTTTGTAGCTATACTAACTGCAGAATGTAAACATCGTAGGAGAGGTATGGCAGCGACGTTCGCGTTCAACAAATCGGGATTGGGACACTTCGCGACTAGGCTCCTGTTGCTGCCGTTCTCCGTCGCGCTGATGAGCATCCTTTACTCTCACTCCACGCCTGTTCAGTCCAGGATTTTTCTGCAAACTGGGGGCCTAACCTTCAACGTGTTAACGTTGTTCTACGTTGCTGGGATTGCCTCTACGGCGCTACTTTGTGAGTAGACTCATCCGGTCGTTTAACTACACCACCTGAATTTATTCGTAAAAAGTTCCTTCAATCAGTTCCAGGTTATCGTGCCAGATACTATCAAGAGAAGCGGGAGGGCCTCTACGGCGGCGCCATGTTCCTAACAGCGTACGCGTTATTGAGCCTGCCCCTCAGTTTTCTATCCTCCATGATCACTATAGGCATCCTAACGCCAATCTTAGAGCTAGGCCTATCATCCTGGGCCTACGCATCTGGAGTATTATGGGCCAGCTACGTGGCAGCCGAGCAAGTCACCGTGGCAGTGATGATGGTAGTCGGGAAACCTGTAACAGGCGCCATAACCGTCTTGTACATGACGCTGGCGTCTCTCGTGGTGGCGTCTGGTGCCATCAGGAGCCTGAAGGGCCTGCCATATTGGCTGGCAGCGGTCTCTACAGCGTTGCCAGCTAGGTACGCGTCTCTGGCACTCAACCAACTGGCCATTGACATGCCAATGTTCCTGAATCTTCCGTATAACGAGACTTTCGCCTGTCCCGGAGTACCCGAGCTCTGCAGGTACCCAGATGGAAGGACCTACCTAATAGAACGATTCACCAGAGAGGGCGAGAACATCTCTGAGGTCCTCAACGTCGATCTAAACCTGTTGATCTCTCTGGCGTTCGCTGTGGGACTCTGTATATTCAATAGCGTGCTCTATCTTCTACCTCTACCAGCTCGGGTCAAGGCAAAGTTTCGAGAATAAACACGTTTATTCGATTACAAAATTATGTTACATCGTCCGCGAAGACTTAGCCGCCGTTAACTTGTATTCGAGCCGTTCAATGCGATAACGGTGCAAAGTCGAAAACAGTGAATCATTGGGAAAAAGTAAGTACATTGTATTATGCGGTCCACGCTGAGATTATACTACTATTGTTTTATTTTATAACGATTGAGCCAAACAAACAAATATTGTGTTACACCGTTTCAGCATTGAACGGCTCATCTCACTGCGTATTTATAGTAGACTTAAACTAAGCTATACAAAGAATGTGTGTGTGTATAGTTTTGCAATTGTGTACTTAAGAGTATCAAGTCGCTGTTTTTATTCACAATCTTCTGCGTCCACCTGTCTCATCTCTTTGAGGTCGTCGGCTACCGTGAATTCGCACCCAGTCGAGCTAACTACGTCGCTCATTTCAACACCAGGTGCGATTTCGATCAGCTTCAGACCCTCTCCCTTCATCACCTCGAACACCGCCATGTCCGTGATGATCAGGTCCACACATTGATGCCCTGTAAGGTCGAAACACATCGTCAGTCAGTTGTTCGAGTCGGTATTTTTATATTGTGTTACCTGTCAGTGGCATTGTGCAGCTCTTCATGATTTTCGGGCCACCATCACGAGCCTTGTGTTCCATGGTGACGACCACTCTTGTTTCTGGCGCTACTATCAGATCCATGGCACCTCCCATACCCTTCACCGACTTTCCTGGGATCATCCAGTTTGCCAGATCTCCCTTTTCAGACACCTGCATCGCCCCGAGCATCGTTAAGTGGACATGGCCCCTGAAAAGATTAAAAACTAGCATCGATTCTTTAGTGGAATCGTAAAATATTGGATAGGTACCCTCGAATCATAGCGAAACTCTCGTCGCTGCTGAAGTACGACGCGCCTGGCAACACTGTAACCGTCTCCTTTCCAGCATTGATCAGATCCGGATCGAGCTCGTCCGCGTCAGGGTAGGGACCGAGACCGAGAATACCATTTTCGGACTGCAGAGTCACCTTCACGTTCTTCGGGAGGTACTTGCATGCCAAGACTGGTATGCCAATCCCCAAATTAGCTGCAATTTATTTGTTGTCACTAAACTGCGGATGTTTATGCAATTCGTAATTTTTGCAGGCAAATTTCAAGAAAGTGGGAACAACTAATGTTATGCACATTATTCTAGTTTTGAACAATTATCGAGAGAACACTGTAGTGAGTCATCCTTACCGTACATTCCATCTTTGAACTCAAGAGCAGCACGTTTGATGATCCTGTCCCTAGCTTTACTAGCTGGAGTGACCTTCTTCGGCTTTTGATTTTCCTTCGTGTAGCGTTTCTGATTAAGAAAATAGGGAAAGTGTTCACTTATCTGTTAAGGATCTCTGTTAACATGTTCCGTGCCAAAACAAACTTATGTGTCTTGTTCTATAGTGGATTTTTTATAATGCCTCATTCTTCCAGTGGAAATATGTTCGAAAATATATGTACACGTGGCACGGAACGTGTTAAATGTCCTACATCAATTTCACCGAATGTAGACAAACCTCAACGCGTTTTTGATACGATGGCCCCTTCACTATTCTGTCCACGTAAATCCCAGGCAAATGCACGTGATCAGGATCCAGTTCCCCGACCTCAACGATTTCTTCAACCTCAGCAACAGCGATCTTAGCAGCCTTGCACATTACCGGGTTAAAATTCCTTGCCGACTTTCTAAAAACCAAATTTCCTGCTTTGTCCGCTTTCCACGCTTTTATCAGAGCAAAGTCTCCAGTGATCGCAGTTTCCATCACATAGTGTCTACCATCGAACTCTGCTATGCTTCTCGGTTCCCCAGATATTTCTGCGTTCCCTGCCTTATCGTACTTCACAACAACATTACCCTCTTCGATTAAAGTTCCACAGGCTGTAGGTGTGTAAAACGCTGGTATACCAGCACCGCCAGCACGAATACGCTCAGCCAATGTGCCCTGTATTGCGAACAGTCAACTATTAAGTTTATTGTGTTGTTAGTTCAATTTTGATTACCTGTAATAGTCACCTGAGGAGTTAGTTCAACTTCCAGTTTCCCACTGAGATACTGTTTCTCGAATTCAGGATTCTCACCCACATAGGAAGCTATCATTCTTTTTATCCTGTATTCTTTTAATAGTAAACCTAGTCCGAAGTCCTCGACGCCTGCGTTGTTCGAGACAACAGTCAAATCTTTGACTCCCTTCTTTAAAACAGCTGCTATTAAATTCTCTGGGATTCCACATAGTCCAAAACCACCGACTAACAGTTTCGCACCGTCTGGGATGTCGCAAATTACTTCGTCCACACATTTGAATACTTTGCCGTCCCCTACGGGTGCAGCTTTTCGTGATTCTTCCTCTACTTCAGAAACATCGGTCTTGACTGAAAACCTGACTGCGCTTATCTGTGAATAAGATTAACATAAAATTGATTTACATTTTACTATGTACATTTCTATTGTTTACTACATTATTTACATTACATAATTCGACGAAAATGAATGGTAAAAATATTGATTAAATCTCTGCGTTACATAATTCAAGATAACAAATTGCTAATAAGCAGACCGGATTTCATGCAACATTTAAATAGGTTAAAAATACTGTTGTATTGATTTCAACTTCGTAAAATGATTAAGAGAAGAAATTAATGATCATATAACTAATAATTAGGTAATTTGTATTTCGAATAGACATTCGCAACCCTTGTGAAATAAAAGTACCGGGATGAAGTATAGGTTAGGTCCACGGAATGATTCGCTGCTTTTTTGACAATCTTTACGTACCCTCGAGAGCTTGAAATTCGTGTAGCAATTTTTCGAACTTTCGCCGATGCGAAAGAGCCAGCAACTAGCTCTAGTTATGGCAAAAGCCATGGTTACCTACGCCGTATTATTGCGCGGATGTCGAAACTTGTTTGCTACAATATACTTATATAGATGTTTTCCGTATAGTTATCAATACCGACTGTGTAGATAAACTTTATACATATATGTGATTGCATTTAAATCAAACAGGTTCTTATTGGTCGGAACTAATCGACTGATAAAGAACAAAATTACACGCAAACATATCTGAAGTACCAGGAACATGAGAAATCAATTGGCAAGAGGGAAGTGAGACAAATTCAAACAGAGAGCTTTCCAGATTGTTTATTTCGTATCATTTGATCAATCTTGAGACTTACGTGTCTCTGTGCTGAGTTTGTTCTAATTGCACTAGGTCTACAATGAAATAATTTACATTAATATAACATATATATATAATTACTCTGTTCATTATTCTATGAGGGTCATAGTTTCCCAATTATTTTTTCTGGCTCGTAGCCCCATTTATCAAAGTTTCTATTATTCATTTGAACGTTAAAAAATGGGGTCGAGAATAAAAACGACAAAGTAACCAAAAATTCGAAGATCAACGTCTCTCAGGTGCCCTCAGCGTCGCCATTGAGAAACTACGACGAAGGCCGCCGCGAATCGCTTCGCAGGTGAGCATTTATAACAAATGTACAAATCCATGGCGTTTAAAAATGATGTGTAGCCATAATTTAATTAGTCGTTTTCATCATCGATGTCTTCCAGCTCTGGCATCTGTAACTGCGCCCCATAATTCGATCACGAAGTCGTCTGTGAACCCAAAGGCCTCTAGATCGGAATTATCTATGGCCTCGGCGAAATCGATGCTGTTGCCTTTGCCTTCCGACAACTCCCAGATTTGTGTGGCTGTTTAAAAAAACATATGCAACATTACAAAACGAAGAGACTTATTCAACGATATGCTAGGCCGAGTCATAAATAATTTCTGTAGCGATAGGTTGTGAAACCACATGCCTAATTCAGTGTCGTATATCCCCATGAAGCTCTCTAAGATCACGTTGATCTTCTCGATCCCCACTGTCGCTGCATCGTCCACCTGCGAGATAGTCTTCAATTATTTGTGGCAGAAATGAGTAGCACAATTGATAGATAAGAATTGAAGAGCTACAATGTACTATTTCAGCTTATCAAAATGAGTTTGTTTAGCTTCTATTCATTGTATCAGTTTCATCCAAACAATTTTTATTGATGAATCGATGGATTTTTTAATGGAAGAGATAGTTACTGTTTCCACAATTTGAGCGCTGCCATCAGCCTTGAATCTCAGAGTCTCCTTTCCAGAACCGTAACCCGCTTTCTTCCCCCTTTTCAGGTCTCCCCTTGGACCAATGCTGCCAAAACCATTCTTCAACGGTTCCACCAGCCTCAGAGTGAATGACGAGCCTTTAGGAATGTCTTTTAGCATCCTAGCTACCTCGAAGTGGCGTTTACCAATCAGGCTATTCGAATCTATCTTCTCTATGTGATCCCCGACCTCTATCACCTTTATCCTGTCGATTACAGAGCCTTCTTTGATGCGTTTGATAAACGCATAACCAGCGCCGTTGTCGGTTATCGTTAGCCCTAGAGCGTCGTCCGATTTCACCAGCTCGATTTCCTTGGGACGCCCTGAAGAGATTTACACATTCATAGAAGGTTCCTTTCGATCCGAAGGATCCAAGATCTCAAGACGAACAGATTAATAGCAACTCACCTTTCCTATGAGCGAATATGAAGTCACCCACCCCTATCTGACTGCCTAACAGCTCGGTCATCTCTATCTTGTGCGTGTTCAGCGTACAGAACAGTATCTGAAAGAGGAGGAAGTCGTTAGGACCCCGTAAAAAGTGAATGTTCATGTTAGAGCATAATGATTAGCGAACGGGTGAACGCGTTACACGGAAAATTAAACGGACCAGCATCCAGCTTAATTGTCACGCTATATTTCTCTAATAAACGCTAACACGCATGGCCGAACTAAGACACCCTACGCGATCCCTATGGTTCGGTTTATTAAAATCCTTACAGTTTAATTTCCCTCAGCTTATTTCCCAATTTACTTCTTTCCAATCAATTTGTATCTACATCCATTCTCCGCTCTAGTTAAGGCTTACTATTTTCAACATAATTCGAAGCTAATTTCGTACAGCCAAAACATTCATCTCCGAATATGTATCGTTAATTGGGCCCGCTCTATTAAATGCACCAGGTTGCAAATAGAAAAAGCATCTCGCCCGTTATCAAGCGGTCGTATCATTAGCGGCGCGTCAACTTTCACCGGCGACTATCGCAAGCAGGGCCGGTGAATTCAATTGGTATTCTGTCTGTACGTCTGGGATCGATACCTATTTGCGCAGGACCCCGCAAAATATAGCGGCGGCCCTGATCGCAAGCGAGGCAACAAGTGGTTCTATTCGGTCCTTATTTAAATGGCCGGTGGCTATCGGCATAGGAAACGTGTCCGCAACATTTACAACCAGTTATTACGTGTCTCTCTCGAGGAGGATGTGTGTGGTGACGTGAGGCCGCGGCCCGTAACCGATGTTTCCTGTATCCGGAACCAACGCACTACCCGTGGAGCACGTTGAAACGTTCAACTATGCGTGTCACGGATCTCAATCCGAAATAATGCGATCCAGGAATCCAGTGTAAACGAGTTTATAAATGATATCGTGTTGGATATCGTTTTAATCGGGAAACAAGAAAGTCTCTTTCGGTTTACCGTGATCGGGACCATTTTATCCGATCATTGGTCAACTCACTTCTTCCACAGATAGATCGTAGCATTCTGCTATCTTCTGATAGAGCTCTCGGACATTGCTGAAGCCCGATATCAGTCCAGTGGGACTGCCATGCGCCAGTTGACAATGAAAGACCAGAGGGGGTCTGGAGACCCTGGACGAGCGACGTTGTTCCTGCGCGTCCGCATTGTTTTTCTGGACCGCACGTGTGCCAGCATCCAATGGCGTCTGCTCTCCTTCGTTACCATTCTGCTGGCAGTGATTATTATTGCCATTATGGCTTCCGCCATTTAATTTATCCGACGTCGGCGATCTCTGAGCGGCTCGCGCTTTGAACAGCGGCATGTCTCTGCGAAAGAAATTGTCTGTACGTGAACAATTTTCGAAATCGTATGATGCACGCATATTTTATTACTGGCGAGAAATCAGTTGGGCCAACGTTAACCGAGAGTCTGTGCGCGCGGTGCGCCGATAACGATAACGGAACGAACGCAACTGTCTCGTGACAGAGCTCGAAACCACAGAGACAGGTGATACCGGTTTGACAGATTGTCCGTATCGCGTTGCAGTTTCTCACAGTTACCAATTTCATCGCGATCGGTCGCTCGATCGCTGGTTCAACGATCCTCGACCTCTCGGTTTACGTTTTTCCAATACGTCGACTCGACGATCGTGATCTACAAAATAACAGACATCGTTAAGAAATTGTTTCCACTCAGTTCAAAAACAAAACTTTAATAACGAAATAGTTCTTAATCCTTTGTTATATCATTGTCCGAAACAATTTTGAAACTATTCAATTCTTCTGTATTCTAAAATTGCTCGATATACAAATTTATCAGAAAACAATGTAAAAGGGATTATATAGAATCAAAATCTTCTAGATTGAAAGATACGTGTTGATATAGGAATTCAAATTGCTTCGAGTCCAAGGGGCTGAGCAATTTTCAAGTCTCGACTAACGTGGACGAATAATTACTTTCGGGACTGACCGGTCTCCTTAACAATTTAGAAGGCCGACATTATTTTTTCAGTGAACAAGAACGAAAAATAATATTCATTCCAAGGCCGTCGGTCAGCCGTGCCCTCTCACAATAAAGTACCGCCCACCGGTGACCGGCGGTCAACGCGTTAACGTAACGTTGGGAAACGGTTGCGCTGTCTCTTACCTGGTCTAGGTTGCACTGCACGACGTCCGGTAACAAAAACAATGCTGCTAATGGCGTGGACAAGCGAAAAATTTGCAACGACACGTCATATCTGACCTACTGTTTTCCCAGAAAAAATTCCTTGCTCTGCACAATCTGCGCTTATCGGTTTTATCGTTGGCCGTTATTATCGCGGAGAACGATTCAGTGGCCACGCGAGCATGCCTCCATCGTAGATCGTTGATCCTACCTCGGCCGCTGGTGCATACGAATCAACGAACACTTCGTTTTCCGTCGTTCGCAACAACTGGGTTAAACGATCGTTCAGCGACCGAGTCGTTTGTTGATCCGTTTAACGAGCCAGACAGTCGTTGATCTAATTCGACGAATTCCCTCGGAACGAGCGATCCACCAGAATACTCCTCTCTCGATCACAACTGGCAGGAGCGTGTCGTTGCACTGCTGAACGGTTCCCTTTACCGTGGAACCCTTCAACACGACGTCCCCCTCTCTATTCCCCATCAAATGTTGTTTACTGTTGCATTCGTACACCATACTGTACCTCGACGCTACCGTGTATCAGGAACCTATGTAGTGAAATCGTAATATTGTTGATCACGCATGTATGAAATTAGACTATCCGTATTTGAAGAAAATCTGCTTCTTCGGACAGTTTTGATCGAGTATATTTTGACCGAGAGACATTATATTTGCAGGGTAGTTGTTGCAGATGAGGTTTCAGAGTGACAGCGCGATTTTTGAAAGCTGAAATCATTGATCCTGCGGTTGGAATCCTTCGATTTCTTATCGATGAAAATGTTCGATTAGCTAGTTTCACTGACGAGATATTGGTAAAGACGGCCAGCCTTATGGGAGATCGTGTCACTCGAATAATTCGATGATTTCTTACGCCATCTAGAATGTATTTTGGCTGGAATAAAACACAGAAGGCCATCGACGTGATCTCGTCGGTACAGAAGGCCACTGAGGAGATTCTCGTCGGTCAGAAGTGGTCAGAAGGGAAATTGTCACGCAACCATCTTGACACCAACGAGAGACTGTTAGTATTGTTACATTCTGTACCGAACAGGTTAAGCAGGTATTTCAGACGATGTTTTAGTGTTGGTTATTTAAAATTTACAATATTAAAAGCAAAACTCAAGGACAAAAGATTCCTAGAAATATTAAGAAAGTATTGAAGCATAATTTTAATAAAATCAACGATTCCGACCTTAAATTTTATATGACATATCGCAATTTGTACTTTCAAAGTATTTGATAAACGAGAATTATTACCTTACACATTTTCTTACATAAATGTTCGAAGAATCGATCTGTGGAAAAGGAAATATGTTGAAGAACAGAGTAAGGCAGAGTTTACTGTAAACAATTAAAATGGCAACAGAATTATTATAGACATTGAATAGATAGAATCAATAAATTTATCGTAGTATATATGTTGAATAAATTAATGTATACTGTATTTCGCGTTCTATTGCCTACTTTGACTAAAAAATTAGATGGTCAGATAGTGAAGGGAGTGCTGGTTAACATCGTTGGCGAAAGGTATTGTTATAAACATTGAACAGCCAGAAATAATAAATTTCTCTGTGAATTGTACCGAATAAATTAACGCGCGCGAATATACATGTTATAAATGTTATTCTTTATCTCGAGTTCTATTGCATATTTTTAGAAAAAAATTAGGTGGTCAGATGGTCAAGGGAGTGATTGTGGGCATCGTTGGCAAAAGGAATTGTTATAAACATTGAACAGCGAGAAATAACAAATTTATCAATAATTACTAACTCGGCGATCGAATCGATCGATGGGAGAGGAGTGGGGGGAAGACAGCTAAGCCAGAGCGATGAGTCATTCAGTCAGTCAGTCGGGTCGGCAGCAGTCGTCAGGAGCGGACGGGTTGCGGTACCGGGGGTGCTAGGATGTTCCCGGAGACCAGGGGTGGACCAGGGGTGGACCAGGAGTGACCAGGGATCCCCTGGTAAGTTTTAATTCAAATATTCTTGCATGCTCGTTGCTTTGTTCCCTTTCAACTGTTTTCACTGTGCAATCATTTTCAATGTTTGCCTCCAATATTCTTATTGCAATTTCCAACGGAAAAGTAACTTTCACAGTTCAGTGTTCGAAACATATTTATATTTCTGATGTTGGACTTGTGTTTTTCTTCCTGCTTCTGTTTGTCAAATTCGCACTTTTGCCTATCTAATTTCTCGATAATTACTCGACGTACTTGCGTAACTTGGTAGTTCGGTGTTGTAAGAAAGGGAGCCAGAAGGAATATCGCATTCGTTCTGACTCCCTTTCCGGGTCTCTTGTGCAGCAACCTCCACGTGGTGAGACCTGGTAATCGGCATTATCCTCTATTCGTAAGAACTTCAAGTATCTTACGAATAAAGGATAATGTCGAGCTAATAGCTGCACGTATACAATTTTTGATAACAATGTGTAATGGAATTTAAGAATGGTAAAATGTTACAAGATATTTCATTGAGTTGAATATGAATTTACCTTCAGCTAACTCGCAGTTGGCCAAGGGTACATCGATGCTTTTGTTCGATTACCCTTGGCCACCTTCGGTTCGTTATTTCGAAGTACTCGTTCAGTCAGTGAACAAGACAATTTTAATTTCTGATTCGATAAGTGTTCACATCGGAACTTTCACAAGTTCCTCTTCGAGAAACGTTCACATCTTGTTGAAAATTGGTATTCCTCCGATCGGAGTTCCCTCAGGGGCTCGCTCACGGGTGGGGCCTTGAGCGAGTACGGGGAGTCGCGTCCCTGGGGCTACCCGAATCGCCTATAGTTAGGTCAGGCCGCACTCGTGTGCGGGGTTAGTTTGGCTCTCGTGAGCGGGATTATTTTGGCTCTCGTGAGCTGGTTAGATTCGCACTCGTGTGCGGGGTTAGTTTGGCTTTCGTGAGCTGGTGGTAGGTAGGCTCACGTCAGCTGGTAGTCAAATTTACTCTTGTGAGCTTGTTTTTTGGTTCTTCTGGTTTTCTCGTTTTCTCGTTTTCTGGTTTTCTGTCGTCAGGTGTATTGGTGGTCTAGTAGGACTTCGCACACGTGTGCGGCATTATGTGTTGTGTATAACAATTATTAGTCTGTTTCAAGTAAAGTACTACAACCAGAGAGCCAACCATCCATCCATTCAGCCAACCAGCCATCCATCCATCCATCCATCCATCCATCCATCCATCCAGCCAGCCAGCCAGCCAGCCAGCCATCCATCCTTATCGTCGAAAGAAGAGGGCACAGAGAAGGAAGAGGGCACATCCCAAAGGAGAGTTGTCGGAAAACAGAAACAGAAACAGTACCGGAAACAGAAACGGAAACAGAAACGGATCACGGAGACACGGTGTCAGAAACAGAAACAGATACAGAAACGGGAACAGAAACGGAAACGGGAACAGAAACAGAAACGGAAACTATTGTATATGAGTCTAAGATACTAAACGCATTAAAACATGCAAATAGATATCAAAACCATATACAATAGACACAGATAGCGGAAACAGAAACAGTCACAGACACAGAAACAGTCACAGAAACGGAAACGGGCCCAGAAACGGAGACGGTTAACAGATACAGAAACAGAGCCAGAAACAGATACAGAAACAGAAACAGAAACCGACAACTCGAAGAAGAAGGAAGGAAGGATGACTGAAGATGGGAGAAGAGGAGATGAGAGGAGGAGGATTGACAGAAAACAACGTGAGAAGGTAAGTAAGATCAAAGTTCCCTCAGGGGCTCGCTCACGGGTGGGGCCTTGAGCGAGTACGGGGAGTCGCGTCCCTGGGGCTACCCGAATCGCCTATAGTTTGGTCAGGCCGCACACGTGTGCGAGGTTGGTTTGGATCTCATGAGCTCGTTTTTTGGTGTGCTCACGTGTGCTCTTTTTCTGGGTTTCTTGTTTGCTCTCGTCAGGTGGTCTCTCGTATGGTCTCGTGTGTTTCGTTGTTTTGTTCTGGTGGTTCAATAGGAATTCGCACTCGTGTGCGGGGTTTGTGTTTGCTCTAATTATCATTAGTCTGTTTCAGTTATGATACATCAGTCTTTCATCGTCGATGGAGAGGACACACATGGAAGAGGAGGACACTCACCAAAGAAGACTACAGCGTATAGTTAAGTTGCGTTAGTTACTAAGACGTTAATTGTATATCGTCGTTGTACGTACGTCGAGTAATTATCGCCGTAAATTCACTTTGTTCGTTTTTTTTTTTTTACTCCGACACAGTCTTCTACTGTGTCGGAGACCTTTGCTCGCATGTAGTATGTACCAGATTTATTGGTACGGGAGTTCGCGGCAGTTTATTAATTAATGGGGGGGGGGTCGAGACGCGTTGTGTCCGCTCTTTACCACTCTCCCGTAAAAATTTTCCACCCATGTCCGTCTCTGGCGGCAGGTGGTTGGAGAAGTTGGTATCGGTGTCGGAACTCCTCTCGACCATTGCTCGCGTTACCCTCAAACCAGAGCCTTCTGCTCTGGTTTGCTTAGTTTTTCTTTTTGAAAGAATCAGAGCCTTCTGCTCTATTCGATTTTTCTTTTTAAAAGAATCAGAGCCTTCTGCTCTATTCGATTTTTCTTTTTGAAAGAATCAGAGCCTTCTGCTCTATTAGATTTTTCTCTTTGAAAGAATCAGAGCCTTCTGCTCTACTCGATTTTTCTCTTTGAAAGAATCAGAGCCTTCAGCCTGATTCGCTTTTTGTCCCCCGTGGATCGGGGACTTCTTCTCCGATCCACACCCTTTTGCTCCGCGATAATTACTCGACGTACTTGCGTAGTATATTAAGTATAAGTTCGGCGTTGTAAGAAAGGGAGCCAGAAGGAATATTGTATTCGTTCTGACTCCCTTTCCGGGTCTCTTGTGCAGCAACCTCCTCGTGGTGAGACCTGGGCAATCGACATTATTCTTTATTCGTAAGAACTTCCAGTATCTTACGAATAAAGGATAATGTCGAGCTAATAGCTGCACGTGTACAATTTTTGATAGTGTTTAAGACTTGCAAAATATAGAAACATATTTCATTAAATTGATTATGAATTTACTTCCAGCCAGCTCGCAGTCGGCCAAGGGTACATCGATGCTTTCTTCGTTTACCCTTGGCCACCTTCAGTTCGTTATTTCAAAGTTCTTGTTCAGTCAGTTACAAGACAATTTTAATTTCTGATTTTCCAACTATCCATTTTCGAGCTTTCACAAGTTCCATTTCGAAAAATTTGTACATCTTGTTGAAAATTGGTATTCCTCCGATCGGAGTTCCCTCAGGGGCTCACTCACGGATGGGGACCGTGAGTGAGTACGGGGAGTCGCGTCCCTGGGGCTACCCGAATCGCCTATAGGTCGGTTAGGCTTGCTCACGAGAGTTCGCTTTTTCGTTTGCTCACGAGGCTCTTTTTCTGGTTTGCTCACGAGAGCTCTTTTTCTGGTTTGCTCACGAGAGTTCTTTTTCTGGTTTGCTCACGAGAGTTCTTTTTCTGGTTTGCTCTCGAGAGCTCGTTTTCTCGTTTTCTGATTTCCTCTCGTCATCTGCTTTCTTGTTTCGTCTCGAGTGCGGAAGTTTGTTTTGTCCTGGTGAGTATGTTGGGATTCGCACTCGTGTGCAGGATTTTGTGTTGCGTCTAAATATGATTAGTCTGTTTCAGTTAGGATACAACCGCCGACGTCTTTCAACGTCGACGAAGAGGACAAACCAAGAAGAGGAGGACACACACCGAAGAAGAAATCAGCGTATATTTAAGTTGCGTTAGTCAGTAAGAATTTATTTTTTGCGATAGTTATTAAGTTTGTAAATCGTCGTTGTATATACGTCGAGTAATTATCGCCGTAAATTCACTTTGTTCGTGTTTTTTTTTGACTCCGACACAGTCTTCTACTGTGTCGGACACCTTTGCTCGTACGTAGTATGTACCAGATGAATTGGTACGGGAGTTCGCGGTAGTTTTTATATTAATGGGGGGGTCGAGACGCGTTGTGTCCGCTCTTTACCACTCTCCCGTAAAATTTTTCCACCCATGTCCGTCTCTGGCGGCAGGTGGTTGGAGAAGTTGGTATTGTAGTCGGAACTCCTCTCGACCATTGCTCGCGTTACCCTCAAACCAGAGCCTTTTGCTCTGGTTTGCTTAGTTTTTCTTTTTGAAAGAATCAGAGCCTTCTGCTCTTTTCGATTTTTCTTTTTGAAAGAATCAGAGCCTTCTGCTCTATTCGATTTTTCTTTTTGAAAGAATCAGAGCCTTCTGCTCTATTCGATTTTTCTTTTTGAAAGAATCAGAGCCTTCTGCTCTTTTCGATTTTTCTTTTTGAAAGAATCAGAGCCTTCTGCTCTATTCGATTTTTCTCTTTGAAAGAATCAGAGCCTTCAGCCTGATTCGCTTTTTGTCCCCCGTGGATCGGGGACTTCTTCTCCGATCCACACCCTTTTGCTCCGCGATAATTACTCGACGTACTTGCGTAGTATACTAGTATAAGTTCGGCGTTGTAAGAAAGGGAGCCAGAAGGAATATTGCATTCGTTCTGACTCCCTTTCCGGGTCTCGTGTGCAGCAACCTCCACGTGGTGAGACCTGGGCAATCGGCATTATCCTTTATTCGTAAGAACTTTCAGTATCTCACGAATAAAGGATAATGTCGAGCTAATAGCTGCACACTTTGAATTATCGTTTATATTGCATACTAGAGTGTAAATTAGTATCCACGATTATTTCAAACCTATTCCCTTCCATAACATTTTTCCAATGGCACGTTCCCTCAGAACAAAATATATTATTCAAGCTTGTTCATTTAATTTTTTTATTAACCCGCATGTCAATTATTATTAAATATTACATTCTCTTCTATATTTCAGCCGATGTTTTGGCACTATTTTGATAGTATTCTTGTCGGTGGTGGAACTTGTAGCCATGTGGTCTTTGAGATCACTGTAGTTTCCTCGTTATCCCCGCACCCTTTTCGTCCATTTATCGTTCCGCAGATTAGCACTGTGGCTGGCAATATCTCGTCGGTGCTCTTTTGCTGGAATTTAGTTTGCAGCCTCTCTGGTGTTTAATGTGGGAAACTTCAGGATGAACTACTTTGCCTACCGAGTGGAGGCGCTATTTTTCTTGTCCCGATGAGACATTAATCGCTTTATTTTATTATATTTCTTCTTCTTTAACTTCATTTCTTTAACTATCATGTAAAATTAACACAAATACTTTGAAAACCAATGTTAATGAATATTACAAGATGGCGCCACGAGTCTATTCCATTGTTTATCACAACCACAACCGTACTGAAAAACACGACCAACGTATTCGTGAATTTCTATAGTTATCTCACCAATGTAGTAATTTCATAATTTGCGAATTCGTTCAATGAGGCACATACGTAGTCCCTTAGTTATAGATCGAGGCATTTGCATAATTAATCATGCCTGTTTTCCAGGAGTCCTGTGCAGAGGTAATAAACTGCATTCTTTCAATTTTGTGCTTAAACGTGTGTCTGAACTTTTTATATTTCCTCCAGCAAATCCAAGCACAGACAATCGTTATAATTCACCCTGGCTCCATGTACCTCAGAATGGGTAGAGCCTCGGATCTGAATCCATGTACCATACTAAACGCTGTCGCTAGAAGAAGACTACCAGCCGGTTTGGAGTTCAAGGACAGTCTACTACCACCAGCTATCCCACGAGTAAGTTCCCCATGAAAGACTGATCGGAAAAATGTATTAACTCTCTGCGCCTTTAGTAGACCAAAGAGTTGACCCAGGCGATGGAAGAGTCTCGTCTACAAGTCTCGCATACCCTGCAGTCTTGCCTCCAGTCCGACGGACGAAGGAGATACGCCACACCTCCGCAACAAATAGCTGCTTTCAACCGTAGATCTAACCCAGAAGTATCCTCCCCGTGCAGCGTCGAGTGGATTAAAACGAACAAAGACGTGGTGGTCGGAGACGATATACTATCCTTGAATCCTGAGGATAACTTCAACGTACATTTCCCATACAGAAGAGGAGAATTGAATGTTCATTCTGGTCCTGGCGGAAGTTTACGAGCTGTTATGGCTGATCTGAAGACAATCTGGGAATACGTGCTCACCGATAAGATGGACATCCCTCTGAGAGACTTGAAACATTATAGAGCTGTTCTGATTATTCCAGATATATATAACAGACAGTATCTGAAGGAGTTGACCACTTTAATGCTGTGCGAGATTGGATTTGGAGCTTGTTTTTTGCTACAGGTCTTCTTACAAATTCTTACAAACTCTTGCAAGGGTACGGGACCTTGAAAATCCTATTTTTACGTTTACAATGCCTAATAAAACCCCATCTGTGCATTATCAAGAAATGAGAAAACGCATCCTGTACCCTTGCAATCCTTAAAACATCGTGGGAAACCAGAATACCCTTATTACAACTAAATTCCTTCTTTTCTAGGATCACGTAGCAGCCACATTCGGCGCGGGATTAGGCTACGCCTGTGTGGTGGACGTGGGTGACCAAAAGACTTCCGTTTCTTGCGTAGAAGATGGAATTTCCCATAGAAACACAAGAGTCCGCATGGACTACGGGGGCGGGGACATAACGCAAACATTCTTCTGGCTGTTGCAAAAATGCGCGTTTCCTTATAAAACGTGCGATCCTGCGAATAAACTAGACGCCCTGCTTCTAAACCAACTGAAAAAAGACTTCTGCCACGTTGACCTAAACGTGTGTGGCTCACAAGAGAAGACGTTCGTCGTTCGAAAACCTAAACAGCAGACGGAGAAGTATACTCTACAAGTAGGCGACGAGTGTCTGGTCGCGCCTCTCAGTTTGTTCCAACCGGAATTGTTCAAAGTCACTGGAACGCACAATGTGCATATACAAAAGAGATCGATGGGCGATCCAGAGGATCCACATGACGAGAATTATTTGAGAGAGACTAGCAGGAGGGGTATCAAAGAGAATTTAGAACAAACTTCGGAGTTGCAAGAGGAAGCAACTGTTCCGACTGCTGTTGGCGAAGAAGAGGTGGTTGTAGACGCTGTGGACTCTGCTCCGATTACTTTGTCCAATCGTGATTTAGATGCTCCAAGAGATTTCGTGGTTGGACCGCAACAACTACTTGGTCTTGATCATGCTGTTCTGCAGAGCATCGATCGTTGTCGTATGTACTCCATTTTGCATAAATCTTTAATCTACCGATTGCTATACATTAATTGTGACTTCATCGCAGCTACCGAAGACTTGAAGAGAAAGATGTACAGTTGTGTGCTAGTTGTGGGATCAGGGATGAAGTTCCAGGGCATTGGGATGTGGCTCCATAATCGAATATCCCTTCAGATACCCTACATGTACAGAGCTGGTAGGTTCATTAAGAATTAAGAATGGAGAATTGTTCCTCAAACTTATTTCTTCGGATACATATTATACAAACATGTTTATAAATTCGTTTAGACATATTCTGGTTATTTTTATAAAGTAAATTAGTTTATTAAGCTTGTTGCTAGGGACGCATTAAAAAGCAATTCCCGAAATTGTTGCAGAGCAACTGGACATAATAACACAACCGAAAGAAATGGACCCAGGCATGACAGCCTGGAAAGGTGCAGCGATCCTAAGCTGTTTAGAGTCCGCGCAAGAACTGTGGATCGGTCGACAAGAATGGGAGCACATAGGTGTTAGAGTATTAAGAGAAAGAGCACCGTTCATGTGGTGAAATTTCAAAGTACAAAATGTCCATTTTCTCCATTTTCTAAGGCCATTAGAAAGTCTATATCATGTCCATCAGTCTGATCTTCTTCTTGTCGTTCCTGTGGTAAGCAGCGATGTCCGCTTCGATCAAGAAATTCTCGAAATCAATCGTTCCGGGTACGATGTCCACGTAGACATCGTCCCCGCCTTTCACGGACGCACTGACCAGTTTCTGTAAAATTTATTTATGTAAACGAGCTGTCCAGCGGTGAGAAACGTTCGAATATTTACCGCTAGGAATACCCTGATGTTTTCGTTGTTCGGAAACAATATGGTGATCACGTCGTCCTGTAATATTAAATTAATAAAACCATTGCAACGAATGAATTCTTAATAGAATTTGCTCAACATACCAAGTCGATCTTCACTTGTTTGAACATACGCTTGGTTATTGCCTTCTCAGCAGTGTATGCTGTGTTCGCTATTAACTCTTCGTGTTCTAGGTAGGCTTGTTTCATATTCTCCAATCCTGTTTTCTTGGTTTGTAAACTGCAATAGAAATGTGACAATTGTTGGTAACCGTTTTTGGAATATTGTTAGACCCCCATATAACTGTTAAGCAATTTTAAGTATATCAAAAATTGGTTTTTAGGCGGTGGGAAAATTATGAATTCTCGCGTGGACAACCCCCGTCGTATCTTCCAAATAATCGTAGTTACCGAAGTTTTAGAATTGTTTATACATTTTGATTGTCCACGTGAGCATTATGGCCATATAAATAAAGGATTGGGCTATAAGGAAAGTTTTACGAATTATGTATATACAATGAAATAACTACTTTAATAACTACGTTAAGGGGGTAGTCTCGTTTCCGGGATCGTAAGGGTGCGGGATGTGCCTTTTCATTTCTCGATAATGCGAAGACGGGATTTTTGCATTGCACCCTTACAATCTTAGATACTACTCCACCCCCTTAAAAATCTTTTCATAATACAGTTGGGCATGATTCGATTGTACAAATGAATTTTGTGAATAATACAGGGCGTAGATATGTGGTATTTAAAGAAATTTTTTAATCGCGTTGTATGGGAGTACTAAGCAACATTTCGATCTTCTTATGGGGGCCTACTCGGCACAGTCATTTTACTGACTACGATATGTCTTCTTCGATAGACGACAGACGTTGCTTCAGGCTTTTAAGGAGGTTCTGGGAGCATCGCTTTTGCTCCTCCAGCTCTCTGAAAACTTGCACATGTAAATCTAGCGTTCTGGGGATAGGATAGTCCTTCGTCTCGTCTTGGACGAGTTCCTGCAGCAAACTATAACACATCTTTTCCTGTTTCGTTCGTATTTCGTCGGAATCACTGCCCCCTGTTAAAGTTGACTGGCTAGTTTTAGACATTTTGTTCACTAATGCGCCTATCTGCTGAAGACGTTCCATCCTAGTTTCTTTTAGCATATCTACGGTATCCTCCAACGTGAACTCCATCCTCTATTTATCGAGATATCTATAAAAATGTGTGTACAGTAATTCTCACTGATTTCCTTAAAAACGCGGGAAACAGCACAATCGCCATCGCAAGTTACGTGGCGCCATCTATCTATATTGATCACGATTTCAAAATTTTTTCTTATGTGAATTTCCTTTTAAATCGAAGTGACCCTATTACAAAATGCAGTCTTCTAAGAGCTTCCAAATGTATACACATTCTAAATCACCGACCCACCGACTTTCGTTGGCGGTTTTATTGCAGTACAAATGAGGTATACGGTTCTCCAGTTATTCTCGCTCATATGCCTAACTACTCAAACTTTGGAGAATATTGGACGCGACACCGAAATCGTCCTCTCGATTTCGTAATCGTAATATTTATTTAAATAGTATAAAACTGCCGATAATTTCTTTTATGTTTATGTATGTAATTGCTTTAGAATATAAGTTATATAAAAAATTGCTCCTATCTACTATCGTAATAAATATATTTTATGTAATCATCTTTTAATTAATTCTTTAAATTTGATTGTTTTAAACCAATATTTAGAATTGTATACTCGTCACTTATATTTAAAAGTCGAGTTTTATGAACTTCTCAATATGCCTTCGCATTTTTTAAAATACCAAATTACCCTTATCCTAAAATAGCATCCCTCACCCTTAATTTGAGCGCTGAAGAATTGACAAATTTTTCCTACGTACGGTGCAAAATATCGTGCAAGAATAAGATCGCATTTCCCAACATTTTATTACTGAAACTTCTCATTGCACATATACATTATCATTACAAATTACCACTGCTGCATCTACACGAACATTACATACATTTATAATATCGTATAGAAATATTACAAACAGGTACAAAAACTACTCTACTTCCCTTATATCGTATCGTTTATCTTACTTAATCATGGATTACAAATTACCGTCTTTTCGTAATGAGAGATTATCGATTAACAGGAAGCTGCTGTAATCTATTCAGCTCCAAGTATAATTAACCCTTTATTCGTGAACGACTTTCAATCGGTCGAAGAACAAACGTGAACATATTGATACATCAATAGAAAAATAAAAAGAAGATTTGTCCGAGACTATTTTCACTGATCGATCTCACTGAAAACGTCTTTCTGTTACTGCCCTAATTTAATCTTCTAAATAAAGGGTTAATCCTCCGTCGGGCGGAATACAGATCCAACAATATTGATCGTTCGATTAATTAATTGGGTTGTTCATCACAATTGACACTATCTGCGGCTATGTACAGTGTTCGTCTCGTTCCTCGATCAATTAATCCCTCGGTTGTTTAATACAAATGAAAAATTTATACATTTTCACGATCCACAGCAGCCACAGGGATTAGCATTAATCATCCGCTTCGTGTGACGTGGAGCTCAATGAAAATATTCACTAAACTGAATTACTAATATAAATAAATTGTTTCATTTACAATTTCCTCTTTTCAGTTTCAATGCATTCGAATCATTGCTGATTTTACTTTTTTTTTTTAGTGATCACTAGACTGCGGGTGCTTATGCATATCTGCATCGTCAGAAAGAATATAAATAAATGGTTTCAATTACAATTTTCATTTTAATTTTAATCCGTTCGAACCATTGTCGATTTTCTTTTTTAGTAATTACTAGACTGACAGTTATGCAATTTGCAAGTTCTGTAAGACGAATTTTCAGAAAGCGGAATCGAATGAGATCCTGTTTTTGAAATAAATAAAAATCGTACTAAACTCTGTCGAATTTTATACATTCTACCATTTCTTCAATATTTTCAGCAGTCGTAAATGCAGAAAAATCCGTAGTCTGGTAATTTTGCAACGCATAAGGTCAGCGGTCAGCTTATAGTTTACGTAAGATTAACGTTAAGAGATCATCCAGAAAGAAAAGTTGGCAGTGACGTTTCCAGAAATGCATCGTCCCCTTCGCAAAGGCAGTGCAGCACGGAATTTTCGAGAAATGTTTTGTAGAAAAAGAAACGGCATTATCACAACCCAAGGCACTCGATCACACGGTTCATAGTATGAGTACTGAGTCGTATAATGTTACATACTTTATTATTCAAATCCTAAGTCTTTACATGTCTGCTAGAGAGATCATCCGACCGAATAATAAATAAAAAATATACAATTTCCGAGATAATTAATACTTTGCTCACGCTATCACTTTGTAACGCACAGAGACTCGCAAATTTATTCGCACGCTTTTGTCAAACGAAAAAATTGTTGCACCTTCGTATTCATATTTGCTAGTATATGATTTTGGACGTCCGAATTTTTTAAAAAATAAATTTCGTCATTCTCCGCGAACGAATTCGTCAGTCACTGTGCATATTCTTATCAGCGATGCTCCACAATCGTCGTATATCGTGTGTTCAATTTGGTTCTCAACGGGGAACAATACCTGTTGTTACTTTAAGGATCCATTGATCCTTTTTAACCCTTCATAGGCTTCTAATTGCTATACTTTAATTTATACAGGGCGTTTACGCGCTTGTCAGACAATTTTTTTAAAAATGTGTTCCATAATATTAACTCGGAGCTATTCTAACTCGAACAATAAACATCTCTTCCGACGCGGAATATCTCCATTCCCTATGATTTTTCCAATTTTATCAATACGAAATTGATAAAATACCTAACTGGTCAGCAAGTGTTTAATAATGTCAACAATATCGTGAATAATGGTACACAGATTTTAAAATAACAAATATTTCCTGATACTTGTCATTTGCGACTGCATGAACACCCTATATATTATATTTCGATACATTACAATGTACGATCATGTTTATTACTAGACTTGTTTTCAGTATCCAAATTTTAGACCGCAGGTCTTTCTACGAAAATCAAAATTCTGAGCAATAACTAAACAACGCTATTTCGAAGCAATGGTATTCTCAAAATTCTTCCAATACATTTATTATTTTACATTATAATCGCATCAAATCTGCAGTCTACTTGCAACAATGGTTTGCATGTTTTGCACAGCCCTACAAAGGGTCAAGTGTCAAGTCGAATCCCAATGTCCCCGCTCGTTTAGATTTAAAAAAAAACCCATCGGATTCCCGCTCGATTCCGTATCCCGCGTAACCGGAAATGCTGCAACACTTCCGGGGACGCTCGGTCGCCGAAGGGTACAGGGTTTTACAAAAAGAGAAACTCTAACGTACACTATCAGAAAAATCTCGCAGCACCTGTTCGCTTAAAACGCGTTTAAAAAAATACGTTCGGTATTGTTTTTTTTTTGTTTTGTTAACTATTATTATGGCATTGTTTTCAAGGTGTACAACGAGCAGCAGCCGCCGTTTAGGCGCGTCTAGCTTCAAGGAGCGTTCAAATAAAAAAATAAGCTATATCACGCATCGCCGAACTAATTAAAGTCCACGCGGATTAGTATAATATTGACAACTCTTTCTTTAAGAGAGGGAGGGGTGCTGAGGTACGTGCGCATGCACTCCCACGAGATCAGACACAATACCAGGTATGTTCAGTTCGTTTTTCTTTTGTTCTTTCTTTGAAACTCTAAAACGAAAACAAACTCTTAAACGTCTAAGGTTTACTGGAGAGGGGGGAAAAATAAAAATAAAATGAGAAGCTAGATTGTATGTACAGGGACTATACAGGAAAATCATAGAACAGAGTGTCGTGTACGAAAAACTTACAGATTAAACTTATTAGAACAGATCCTAAAAATACAGATTGGTCCCACGTGTCTAGATTTCTCTCTTTTTCAGTGTTTTCGCCGTTTTCTCTTGCCGCCTTGTTCGTTCTGCCTTTCGTTATAAAAGAAAAGAAAGAATAAGCTTCTGTACACCTTACAGCGACTCGCTGTGTCGCGGTTCTTGTATTTTTTTGTTTGAGACGAATCTACTGTACTTGTTTTGTAAAACTTGGTTCGTAAAAAAAAGACTATAATATATATATATATATATATATAATTATGTATATGTATATCGTACACACCGGGTGGAACACACAACCGGAAATACCTTAAACAACCAGCGGAAAATGTCTCGAATAATAATTTTACGTGATTGGTCTTTTCCAGGAATAAATCCTTAGTAGTCTCTTAGAAGGCAAAATTTATATTCTAGAGGAATTACATATTTTTCAATGAACCTGCATAGATGAATGTTTATGCAATTTTGGTAGACACGTTTTAAGAAAATGGTATACCAAACCTATTTTAGTTGGTAATAACACTAATAACAATTTGTAAGTGCAAAATAAATAAAAATCGTAAAATTCCGTCGAATGTGATAGCCCAGCATTTCTTGAATATTTTTATAAATCATAAATTCATAACGATCCGCAGCCTATTGATCACAATTGAAATATCTCACGGACTAATGATTACATGCTACAAATGGTACGTCGCCTTTTCGTAGAGTATAAAATATATAATTCCCTTGAAAAATGTAATATGACCTTTAAATTGAGAAAAGAAAACTTGTAGAAAAGGACCAATCACGTTGAATTCAATTGACATGAATATACGAGACGTTTTCCGCTATAATTGTTGTATAATCGGGACGACGTGCCCTGTTACGTGTTCCACCCGGTATATACGGCGCACTATGTACAGATCACGGAGACTATTTTCTCATCTACCCTTTAGAATATGTTCCTGCGTCGTTCTCGACGAAGACACAGAGAAATCATACGGAAAAAGTACATGAGAGCCGGTGAGAGGTGCCGCGAAACGTTCTTTTCCCACGGTTGGCCCGGCGACAGAGACTGAAGCACAGCGTGTCCGGAGTGGTTATTTACAAATTTTACAGTCTACGGAAAAAACAATAGAAACGCTGTAGAATTCTCTCAACCGAACGTCAGCGGATCACTCTTCAACACACGGCCCTGCACGATAACACAGTTTTCAAAGTTTGCCGCCGTCAGCCCGTGCACCACTCGGCCGCACGAAATTTCAATACGAAAGATACTACTGAACTCGCTAAGAAATACATAAAATATTTTGCAAATTTTATTTTTTCCTCGAGATCATTTTTTTCCAGAGTTTCCGAGGTCGTTGATATATTCTTTCTCCTTGCATTTAGGTGGACCACCCTGTACACTCGTTTCTTTTTATCATAGATGCATAAAATCCGCAGTAATTAACTAGTAGAACCTCTTCGTAATCTTGGTTGCGACTCGATCTTACAGTGCAAGGGGTTGATCAGTGGTGCAAGGGCTGAGAAGGGTTAAACTAAGATTAAGTTCCCCATTCGGGACGAATGACTAAAATTACATATGTATATACAAGTACATACGTTTGCGAATAAAAAAAAGTTTCTGGGGGGCGGGGACTAATTCATCTGTTCGATTAGCTGAGGAACGAACTTGCTACGCTTAAATGAGAGCCTGGGAGAGCGAAGGAATAGTAGAAGAAATACAAAACGCGACGAGAATATCGTCGAACTATTTTCGAGAACTCGGAAAGAACGCGATCTTGTTAATTCTCCTGTTGAATCATGTAATACGATTATTCCCAACCGCACCCCTTCCCCCCACTGTAATCATATATGCTACAAAATTTTACAAATTCAAATCGTTTTCCTACAGCTGTCATCGTTCACGTATTTTTCTTTTTTTGTACTCTATATACCTGTCTCCCGTTAATTAATATGCTTCGAAATTCTAAGTAACATCATCGTCGTCGTCATCTCTCTCACTCACTCACTCATTCTATCTCTCTCTCACTTATATCAGGTATACAAAAACGCGGGAAACATTTACAATTAATCGTTTGCCATCCAGCAATGTATAAAAAAGTATAATACATCAGTCTGGCCAATCCGCTGACCAAAATACTTATTCGACTTAAACCTCGTTATAACCCTAACACCTCTTCCGTTCTACATGTTCTCGGTACACAATTTTTCTTTTTTCTTTCTACGACCGTTTTTCCTTTTTTTTTGTTCGCTACTACTAAACAAAATTTCCATGCCTGGAAAAATCAGTTTGTCAATCGTATAAAAAGTTGCTCGAAGAACTGGATACGGTCCTGTATCAATCTCGGTTAAAAGTGGGGGAGAGAAAGAAAGTGTCGAACGGCGTATACTGCAGACGAGAGGAAAATAATTGTCACGATTTTTGCATAATCTTAATTATAACGATCAAAGTACAGGTCTCTCCGTAGCGTCGCGTCTCTAGCTCCGCTTACTCATTTCTCAGAGTTCCAGGCGCGACCTTACGAAGCCTATACTGCATAAACTCTTGTTCAAAATGAGATCAGAGAGGACTGACTCTCGTGTCACTGACTCGGAGACTCACGCAGAAGCTTGTGTAGAAATCGTACTGAACGTCACACGATCGAACGTCGTTAGAAAAATAGAAAAAATGTGCAGTCTCGTGGTAAAATAAATTCTATGAATCGAGGAGCTGCTGCATGGTCTCCTGGACTGTCGTTCGTTGGCCACTGGAGTCATTCCTCATCTCCAATCTATCTTGTCACCTTTCACAAACGGATAAAAAGGACCGTGACTCGATTTACAAACATTCTTCATTCTTTCGAAATGAATCGTAATTGAAATTGCCTAGATTAAATATGTTGCATCTCATGAAATTTACAAAACTGTGTCTACGTCATGTAATACCCTACAGCTACTTCTCATTCGAATCTTCGAGTACAAGTCCCCAATAATTATCAGAACAGTATCATCTATTTTCCTCTCGGCGTTTCGTGTAGACGCGCGTCTCTAACTCTGCGAATGCATAGAAAACTAGAAATTTTAGAGTAGTCCCAGCTGGGGGGTTCAATCTATCTTGAGGAAGGAGCCATTCCCAGCACCGGCTCGCAGCAATAGTGGAGCTTTTCTCCTGGACGTTGTCACGGGTTGGTAGACATAGTTCCCCTGTATCGCCCCCGTTAGAGTCTTCTGCCTCTTTGTGCTGGGGCTGAGCTCGTACTCGAACGTCTCCTGCTTGGAGATGTTCAGCTGCATGTGCAGCGACTCCTTATTGTCCTCGATGTCGATCTCGTCGTACAGGTGCTCTACGATGTCGATGTCGCAGTCCTGGCTGCTCTCGTCGTAACTGTCCGTCACCGAGTTCGCCGCTATGTGACTGTGGATAGATTCGTCATACGTTGTGCTCTCTTCGACAGCCTCGTCACCGGAACTTTCAGTTTCTTCGGACATGTCCCCGCTGCCTGCGTACTTCATTTCACCGCGTTCCAGTAGCTCCAAGTGATCCGGGTAGATCATTGCTTTCTTGATCGCCAGAGGATCCTTCCTAGACCATTTCTGTACTTCTTCGTCCATCTTAGCGACCTTCGCTGGATTGATAGCCCACAGGCAACCTTTTCGCTGGTTACCGTTGCCAGCTGGCTTCTCGATCTTCTCGAAACACTTGTTCAAGGACAGGTTGTGCCTCACAGAGTTCTTCCAGCCGTTCGGCGCGGTTTTGAAGTAGGGGAAGTGCTCGCTGAAACGACATTTCGATTGGTTAGATTATTCTGTTTCGTTCGGTTCGGTTGAATGACGAGTGGCGAGCTATCTCGTATTATACTAGGTGGTCCACCTAAATATCTCCTGTAGTTTTTGCTCTCAGTGATGATTGAAATGAACATATCCAATTTCAAGTTTAGAAGAAGGTACTTCAAGGTCACGTTATTAATATCCAAGGGAAAGAAATATACGTTTTCAAGAAAGAACTATCGATTACCTTGAAAACTCCGGAAAAATGACATTTGCAAAGCATTGCGATACCATTTACATTGCATTAAAAACATTTGTTACGACATCAAAACTAAAGAAGATACTTAGGATAGTAACGTGCAATTTTATTTGGCACAGCCTGTACACGGATAAATTTTCCAATAAAAATTGAAGCCTCGTAAGATGATCGATAATATCAATAATAGTGTTGCTATTTTAATTACGTGTATCTGGATTGATTAAATTAGCTCGGCAATTTAAATATGAATGAACTCCTGAAAAATTGGTTATCGCGATACGAAAAGGGTAAAAGAAGGGCAGCTAGTCGGACAAAGGGCACGCGCGTTATTTTCTACAGGGACTGTACACTCTGCCATGCACCTGGTGCTCCACGAGCCCCACACAAAATGGCAGCTTCCCCCCTTGTAACCTGGGAATAAAGGAAGGGACGACAATACTTTCTCCCCTCGCGGGGCTAAACACCGGAGGGCTTCGACCAGCCCTTATCCTTCCGGCCAAATGGTCGAAAATAAACGAATAGGTCGGCAACACGTCGTTTGTCAAATAGGAACCGTTCGCCTCCATTGTTCGACGGGCGTATCAAGGAAATATTAATCACGCTTCAACCCTCTTACACCCGGATAGGATTTTTCCATTGCATGTTCCCTTGTCGCCTTAAAAAAACTCGTAACTATCCGTCCGCTATGTTTTCTCCGTTGTAACATCTATTACCTCGTCTTCATACATGTAAAAGTTTTACAAAATCAAATTCGAAAGCATGCAGAAGCTCTGCAAGTATTCATCTATTGGCAATGTTTTCTAGCTGTTCGGTCGTTCGGAAAGTAATTTCGTTTTTCATGTAGAGATGGCATTGCTTCGATTTGTTATTATGTACTAGATACCAACTTTAATACTACTTAATATAATAAAAATTTCATACAACATTACCAGATAATACCCTAACCCAGACTTCTTCAAGTTCGCTGCGCGAGTTTCCAGGGTCACAGAAATAAGCAAGGGGTGAAGTACTACCCGAGAATCTTTTATACACTATTTCCCAATGAGGGTTACGATTGCTGGCGCAGTATGTAATGTTTAAATGAGACTCTTCGGGATGGGTAGACCGCAGTGAACTTACCACATGAAGTTATAAATCTCCGAAACCGGCAGAGACCCTGTTTGGCTGTTCTTCAGCGCCATGGCGATCAGACAGGAATACGAGTAGGCTGGTTTAGGGTACGGCTTGTCGTCGTAATCGGACAAATCGAAATCCTTCTCCCTCTTCATAGCGGCCACAGTAGTAGTGCCGGGACCAACGTGTACATTATTGTTGTATATCTGTTTGCGCACGTATTGCTGCGCTTGGCTGGGACTCTGCAGCACCTTGAAGTTCTGCATCCTGATGCTGGACACTCCGTTCATCTTTGGAGTGGCCTGCGTCCTTGCAAACTGAGGAGTGGCGGTCTTCACGGTGGATATAGAAACAGTTTTCGACTTGGTGGGCGTCAACGGCTTCCTGATCTCTTGCTCATCTTCGGAGTCCTCCTCGGTCTCCGTGATGTCGTTCTCGTATTGTTCCGTCTCGGTGTCGTTCTCCATGTCGTTCTCCTGATCGTTGTCGTTCTCATTCTCCGTGCAGCTACCAGCCTCGTTGTCGATCTCCTCTTCGACGTCGATCTTCTCTTCCTTGATGTCCCGCTTCGGTGAGAACGAGAAATGCCTCCTGGCGTTGCTCGGAGTCGGAGTCCTCACCGCCATGTGCGGCATCACCGAGTTAGGATTCACCATTATAGAAGCTGCATCCCCGCCGCTGAGATCCAGATTGAAATTGCTGGAAGAGGATGGGCAAGGTGAATATTGAGGGTTTAATTTTTAGACTGTTTCCACGCTCCCAGACAAGATGTTTCTGGGTACTATCTTTATATTTCGCGTCTTAACTCTTAGTTGGAAGTACACATAAACCGACACTTATTAAATTGTGAATGTTCACGCAATTTTCAATTTTCGTAGACTAGTTTTAAGAAAGTGGAATAAAATAGAATCTTATTTTCCGTGGTAGTATCCTTTTTAGGTCTGAAATAAATTCGAAACGTACTAAACTCTGTCGTGTTTTATATCCTAGCATTTTTCGAAAATTTTCAGAAGCCATAATTGCATAAAGATCTGCAGTGTCTACTTATTACACATTTTTCTAATAATGTACGGAACCTCCTTTATTCTCTATGATTTTAATCATACTTTTAGGTAAAGAATGATGTGGTTCTTGAATTTTATAATAACAAGAGTTCTCGATTGATTTATATTTGAAAATTGTCGGTCTTCCGCATACACTGCTTGCGAAAGCGTTGCCCAGCAATTTCAATGAGATTAAAAATACATGGGTTGTTTTTTTTTTAATGTACAATAGGTCCTAGCTCAGGTTTGGGTTAGCTGCTGGGTCTACAATTATTCTTTCCCTGTCGCAACCATAACCGAGGTCCGATTATTCTGGCGATCGTTCAATCTCGAGATAAGCACCTGTTGGAACTATTGCTGTTGCCGTTTAGCAAACTGGTGGATCCAAGCCAGCCGCTAAGGTCGTTCTGGCAGCCAATGGGATCGTCGTCCATCTCCAGGGTAGCCATGTCTGTGAAATTGAAGCCCAGCTCTGGGTGGCCGCCGATGACACCCTCGATCTCGCATTTAATGTCCACGTCCAGCATCTCCTGGAGCGAGAGACTGTCGGTGCCAAGGTAGTAGTCCATTGTGAGCCAAGGGTCCCTCGTCGGCCCCTGATCCAGCCCAGTGCTATGTCTGCTCTCCGTATCCAACATTCACCTGACTGAAATCAGACATCCAACCGTTAGACTTTCGGAATAAACATTTTCACCGGTTTGTCCGTTGTACAAGGTGTCTCGGAAATCCTTTAGGACAAGCTCAAATTCTTGCTGCGATAAATACGAAAGATTCCTAACAATATTTCTATTCAACTCCGTCAATAAAATTACATTTAACAAGTAACCAAATGAACGCTGAATCATTTACCGGACAAGTAATGAAATTTTTATACGAGGGTACAGTAACTCCTCGGGTAGATGAACTATGTTCATGGAAAATTTCTCCCTCATAAATAGCTGAATGTCTACGCTGTACACAGGCAAACATTTAAGGTCGACCAGACAGATATTCTTCAATGGATTTTAATGGAAGTATGCAGACCTACAGTAACTGTACATGCTTCCATTAAAATGCATTGAAAAATATCTGTCTGGTCTGATATATCCGGTCGGAAATATACCAGTGTAAACAGACCCTTATACCGACAAAAAAGTCCCGGCAGTCAAAAAACGAATATAGTTTATTGATTCGCTTATAAAGATCAGCGTGAAACTCACTGTATTTGAAACAGAGAATAATTTTCCACGCTCTGGACGAAATAATTTTCGTACGCGGTCATGGGTTTCTTTGGGACAGGCTGACCCGCGTGAATTTCGATGATTTTATTCGTCCGTAGGAGATGATCCTTACGATCTCCCGTGGCAAGGCCAATAGATTCTCGACCGTATCCGTACGCGTGACCTCGTGAGCGAGCTCGCTCGCGTCCATGTATACGCGACGCGTGTGTAGGTGTACACGGAGCGGTGCACGAACGTGCAACGAGGGTCTTGAACCCACAACCGGCTTGTGGGTGTGACTGACTCATAGTACTATAGTCGATTTACTATAGGAGCGCGTGGACTCGTAGTATTTCCTCCCCTCCGTCCCCTCGTACCCCGTCCGACGCTTGTACCCCCCACCAACGTTCACTTAACTATTCCACTCGTTCCCTTCCTCCCCGTTCATCATTCCCCCTCTCTTCAAGCCGTTCTTCTCGCCTCCCACTATATCTCCCCTACTATATCCTACCGTCTCTCTCCAACTATCGCGAACCTCCCACTCCCTCTCGCCACGCTACCGGTTCGTTTCGTCTCTGTTCCACTCGTACGAGCGCACAACCGTGGCGCAAGGGAAGAAGCGCCGTTCTCTCTGTTGCGTTCTTTGATCCTCTATCTACCACCGACCGCCATCTTCCCGTCCCTTTCCCGCGCGTTTTTATACCCGAACCCCCTTTTTCCACGTCTGTTTCTTCGAACGTTTGATGTCCTGAGCCCCGCGCTCCCCCGATCTCCTCTCGCGCGCTCGATGATTCCGACCGGCTAATGACTACTCCTTCTGGCCGCGCTAGCTTTTGTTCCCCAAGGATTGCTCCCGAGGATGTTTATTTTGGTGCCCTGGGACCTTGCTGGGATCTTCCTACCCCCTCCACTTTTCACGCAGGAAATTCTTGAAACATTTTCGGAGGAATTGTAACGGTTGACCGCTACGGTAGATCGTAATTATGAAAGTGGTCCAAGTGGAAATTAATAAGAAAAGAGTTCAACAGTGGTCCAAGTAGAAATTTAAACAACGTGGTAAAAAGAAAGGAGTTTATCAGAGTTATTTTGCTTCGCATTATTTTCAGCTATACGAGTTCGATGTAATTTTTACAATGTAAATATCTCGAAACGAGAAAGACTTAGAACATTTTCATAATTATGGACAGAAACAGCACACGAATGATTTTCTATGTATTTCAAATGTCTTTTTTCTAAAGCAGACCGTACTATCCGTTTTGTTTCGCCGGAGAGTGTAACCCCTCCGTCCATTTAACCCTCTATTGACACCCTAGGGTGTGCCGCAGCCCCACGAAAATTTTCTGCACAACCCTCGCTCGCATCTGTACGTAACGAAAATAAAATTTCTCCGAGTTCCATCGAACATTTCAATTCCGTAGTCCACGGGTAAATAACCGAAAAGTGTCCGTGTAAAATTCCAGGGAATTTTTCTGGTCTGATTCAGGGGTAGAATCGTGATCATTTTCCCCGGTACCCCTTCCCACCATAGTCATCGGGGGACACGTACCACCGAAGGACCTGTATCATTAAAGCCCTCGAATGCTTCTCCCCCGGCTCGCATCTTATTAACGATCCGGGGTATTATCAATTCCTTTTTTCTCTACGAGCAACCATCTTCTTTCCTACCTCTTCCCCGCCCCCTCCGAGGCATTCTATACGTGTTTGTCCTTCGTGATTCTTCGTTCCCTCGTTCTCCACCGGTATCCTTTCCGCCCGTGGTTCTCTATCCTCTCTCCTATCCCCCGTGCGCCTCGATATTTTATTTCTCCGTCACGAAGAGAATCCCTCGTTCGCCCCGCCCCTTGCCCCGTTCCGCAAAGCCCAACCCCCTTCGCCCTCCCCGCCCCCGCAGCCACCATAGAGCCGCGCTAGGCTCTCCCGCGTGTTTCTGTCTTTGGTGGTTTGACGACTCGTTGGGACGGGGAACGACGGGGAACGGGGAGGGAACATGGACCGAGGCAGCCCGTGGCCTACCGAGAGCGCAGAAGACTCGGGGCCTCGCGTGCACACCGTGCAATGAATGCACTACAATGTGCCATTACTGTCCACTGTTACCGGCCGAGAAGGGAAAACGCCGATTAATTATTCCTTTCCTCCTCATTAACTCTGGGGACTCACCCATCCCTCCCAACAGAGAAATCTCCCGTCGGAAAATCAAAACGAAAAATATAGTGGCCAACGATTTTAACGCTAAACCTGCCACCGCCACCGGTCGAACGACCGGTTCCAGATTTGTTGTTTCGCAATTATTGAAATGATAAGGATGCTTCTGTGGTGAATTACTAAATAGATATATTTAGTAGCGCAGATATTAACTAGACCGCTAAGGATAGTGACCAAAGATTTTAATACTGAACCTGTCGACACCGTTCGAATGACCGGTTTCAGATTTGTTGTTTCGGAATTATTAAATAGATATATTTAGTAGCGTAGATATTAATATATGAACCGTACAAAGTTGAGATCAATTTAGTCTGGTTATTTTTCTATGGCAACTGTGCAGACCGCTTTTAAAGCTCGGTAGGTTAATAAGCTTAATTTTTGGATCTTTTAGATACGTTTTTGGCAGTGCCGAGGACCAGATTGGGAACTGAAATGACGGAAGAGGGGCAGGGAGAAGGAGCAGGGTAATAAAGAACTGACCCCGCTTCACACCGACCCTGTGGAGCAACCTTTACGCGCGCGAGACATTCAAGTCCGCATGCCGGAACGATATTTTTAGGCGTGATGGATCTTCGCGGCTCCTCGCGGCGGTCGTCGAGCTCTATTCGATCGCACTTTTCGACGCCTACGCTCTTTTTCCGGTCGGTTACTTTCGCAAACAAAGCCTCTTCGAGCCGACGTAAGTACCACGGTCGGCGAAAGATAAAGAGAAAGAGGAAAAAGAACGGGGCAATTAAGTTTTAGCATTTAATAAGGAGCGCGCGCAACTGTGGAAAAGACCAGACGCAAGAACGTCGTGTAAATGCTGCCGTTGCCAGTAATGGACAAGGCACGTTTACACGGAGTACTCCGTGGAATCCGCGGTCAGATGCAATCGCGTATGCATCGCTCGGTGCATCCACACGATGCATCGCGGTTCTCTCGAGCTTTTCGAACCCCGGTTAACAAACTTTTCCAAGGTTTCTTTTTTGCGACGATTACGGGCGCACACCGACGGCCTGCCCCCCCCCCTGCTTTCCATCGCTCTGGCGAGCTAACTATTGTACGTACTCTGAAATGCCAGCGTCCCACGCACTAGATCAACTATAACGGAAATATCACTTGCTATACTAACGTGAAAATGTACCGCTACTATAATTTACGATATTCTTGAATCATCGCTGTTCTTCAATTCTGTTATATTTAGTCAGGGGAACTATTCTATTCACAACTATATTCAAATATATTGGACAATATTCAACTATATCTTACAACTGCACTAGCATCATGTTTTTGGGGTTTATACTGTAAATTATGAAGCAAACAAATTTTCGAACAACTATATCATTTGTGTTATATTTATTTAGGGGAACTACTATATTCATTGAGGATATTCACAACTATATCCTAATATATTGGACAATAATTAACTATATCTTACAACTGCACAAGCATCATGTTTTTGAGGTTGTACTATAAATTATGAAGCAAACAAATTATCGAACAACTATATTCACTGTGGATATTCACAACTATATCCAAATATAGTGGACAATATTCAACTATATCTTACAACTGCACTAGCATCATGTTTTTGGGGTCATACTGTAAATTATGAAGCAAACAAATTTTCGAACAACTATATTCACTGTGGATATTCACAACTATATCCAAATATAGTGGACAATATTCAACTATATCTTATAACTGCGCTAGCATCATGTTTTTGTGGTCATACTATAAATTATGATGGAAAATTTTTTTCCCCCAACAACTATATCAATGTACTTCAACTATACTGAATTTTCAGGTGGTACTCGAAGGTATATTATAGTTGCAGCTACGAGGGATTGTGAAAGTGCGCAAACACCATCTGTTAAAAAGTAACGAGGCTGTTACGACACGTTTCCCTATGTACAACTATACTCGGCAAACCACGGTTAATGGGACCAATGATCTTGAATCGCTGGTCGAAAGTCGCCGCATGAATCGCAACCCGCTGCAACCGAGTGCAATTTTCACGGACTGATAATTGCAATGGATACACGCCGCGATCGAAGCGTAACGACCGTCTCCAATTACCTCGTTCACGTCGTGAAAAGTCTACTACTATACTTTACGCGGCGATTCCCACGATAATGAATATAATATCAAGCTCGGCCGATCAGCGACACATTTAACTTTTTTTTTATGCGGCCAGTACGCGATGTTGCTCGTGGCAACCAGGAAACTACAGTTCCCATCGCGTTAAAAAAAATACGAATTAAACTATGCAATAAACAAGACTGGTCGGATGAATGAAAGGAGTAATGACTGGATCGATTTAAACATCAATATTTAAAAAATTGTGGAGTATCTAAGCTCGTGTATAGTTGCTACCAAATGAATACTCTAAAAAATCCAAATCACTATAGAGAAAAAATTGTGAATCAATCAAATTGGATTCGATCCACTGGATGGATTCAATCACGAATATTTAAAAAATGATAATCGAAGCAGATGTATGGTTGCTCCGAAAGAATTACTACGCGACAAGTCTCATTGATTGGCATAACCAGAGCACTGAATGGCCACCATACGATTAGCCGGCATCTGCATCGGATTCCTCTTTAACCGACCGGAGTTCTCGCATCTGGCGTTTCTAATAATGGCGCCCGAAATCCTGCGCCTCCAGAGATAAATTACGCTCTGAATGGAAATTCTTGCTTCGTGGCAAAGGGAAAAAAACGAGAGTAGTGTGAGAGAAAGAGAGAGAGAGAGAGAGAGAGCGCGCGAGCAGAAAAAAAAACCTGAAAGAGCAGAAGGAAGCTCTCGTCGGTGGAGGCAGGAAGGAAAAACAGGCCAGACGTTTGATGCAACCAGACGTCGGGGGTCGTGGGCGCGGCAGACGAGTGTGCATCAAGCGTTTTAGAGGCGACTGCGACGCCAGACTCAAAAACAGACGAAAATAAAGCGGCCAAGGACCCAAGGTTGTTATTCGTCGAGGTCTCCGCGGGTGAAAGACCGATTAGCCAGTGAAACGGGACGAGCAAATACGCATGATCTCTTCATATTGTCGCGACGCTGCGCCAATAACATTAGCAACCGTTCCTGATCAGCCATGACCTCCCATTCTTCAACAAAAGTATCTAAAAATTTTGTCGAGACATTGGAGACACATTTAGCACACTTAGAAAGATTCTTCTTATAAATGGAAATATATGCAATGCCATAATGGTTGTTCTGATCAGCTACAACCTCCGATTCTCCAGCAAAAGTAACTCAAAATTTTGTCGAGACATTGGAGACACATTTAGCACAATTAGAAAGATTCTTCTTATAAATGGAAATATATGCAATGCCATAATGGTTGTTCTGATCAGCTACAACCTCCGATTCTCCAGCAAAAGTAACTCAAAATTTTGTCGAGACATTGGAGACACATTTAGCACAATTAGAAAGATTCTTCTTATAAATGGAAATATATGCAATGCCATGATGGTTGTTCTGATCAGCTACAACCTCCCATTCTCCAGCAAAAGTAACTCAAAATTTTGTTAAAACAGTGGAGATACATTTAGTACTCCTAAAAAATTCTTATAAATGGTGATAGACGCAATGCAATAATGGTTGTTCTGATCAGCTACGACCTCCCATTCTCCAGCAAAAGTAACTAAAAATTTTGTCGAGACATTGGAGACACATTTAGCACACTTAGAAAGATTCTTCTTATAAATGGAAATATATGCAATGCCATAATGGTTGTTCTGATCAGCTACAACCTCCCATTCTCCAGCAAAAGTAACTCAAAATTTTGTTAAAACAGTGGAGATACATTTAGTACTCCTAAAAAATTCTTATAAATGGTGATAGACGCAATGCAATAATGGTTGTTCTGATCAGCTACGACCTCCCATTCTCCAGCAAAAGTAACTAAAAATTTTGTCGAGACATTGGAGACACATTTAGCACACTTAGAAAGATTCTTCTTATAAATGGAAATATATGCAATGCCATAATGGTTGTTCTGATCAGCTACAACCTCCCATTCTCCAGCAAAAGTAACTCAAAATTTTGTTAAAACAGTGGAGATACATTTAGTACTCCTAAAAAATTCTTATAAATGGAGATATATGCAATGCAATAATGGTTGTTCTGATCAGCTACGACCTCCCATTCTCCAGCAAAAGTAACTCAAAATTTTTTGTTAGACTGTATGGATTGTAGAATTCCTAGAAAATGTTCAATTGTTTATAGAAAGCAATGGTAGTACTATAAAGTACATCTTATAAACAAGTGACTAGGAAATGTTGTTCAAATTGCCAATAAATTATTGAATTTAAAAAACATTTCTATGATGCAATTTTATGCTCCACTGCTATATAACGAGTAAAGGGTGACGCGTGACTCTTTATGCGCTGGTTTCTATAGCAGTTGTATTTTAATGAGGCGGCAAAATCCAAAAGGAACTGGGTCAGCCTTCAAACCACGATGAACTGTGTCAAACTAGGGGTGAGATTAGGTTCGCAGAAGAATAAAACAGCTAGCCTATTCAAATCTATAATACTATTGTTTTTCCAGCACAGTTTTCCAGCCATCTTTCATTAAACGATGTTTAAGGAGAAAAACTGTGTTTGCGCATGAGAAATTACCGTCTATAAAAGGGTCGAAATTGTTCATCGGGATCAGTGAGTTTCTCGCGACGGCCCTGACCGTTCCTCAATGTCTTCGCGCGAAAACTTGACCGAGGGACACGACGAGCAGACCTTGAAAAAGAATGTCCGCCTGTGCCCGTAATAATATCGCAGAGTATCGAATGGTCGTTCCACTCGGCCGTTTTCTCTGAGAACGACTCGCCAACCCGTGGTCGACCTGTCGTCCAAAAAACACAATCTCGAAATCCATACTAATCCTCGCAGGAACTCCTAAACGAATGTATACGCTCTGTCACACGTGACCGCGTCACCAAAAGCGCGGGAAACTCTACATTAATCCTAGAAAAAAATCTACAAAATTTTTTGGATTTTCTGAAAATCGAAAAATAATTGCAGGGAGGTCAACATCACATTTAATTTGTGTTATATTTTGGAATTTTTAAATTTTTAATGGAAGGAGTATAAAATTGTATTGAGAAAATTGCTAGTTCATTTTTGTTGAATGTCACGGTCGAAAAGATAAATTCATTGATAGCTTGAATTAATCCTGTCAACCCAGAAAAAATTTACAACAATTTTTGGATCATATGAGAATCGAAAAATATTATAATTACAGGGTGCTCAACCTCACATTCCATTCGTGTTGCATTGTGGAATTTTTAAATTTTCATGGAAGGAGTATAAAATTGTATTGAGAAAATTGCTACTTGATATTTGTTGATGTCACGGTTGAAAAGATAAATTCGTTGATAGCTTGAATTAATCCTGTCAACCCAGAAAAATTTACAACAATTTTTGGATCATCTGAGAATCGAGAAATATAATTACAGGGTGTTCAACCTCACATTCCATTCGTGTTACATTGTGGAATTTTTAAATTTTCATGGAAGGAGTATAAAATTGTATTGAGAAAATTGCTAGTTCATTTTTGTTGGATGTCACGGTCGAAAAGATAAATTCGTTGATCGCTGCAGGTGGCCATTAGCAGGGAAAGGCAGGCCCCAAAAATTGTATCTGGTTCATGCAACAGGATAATCTTTCTCGTTGGTTGGCTCTTCAAGCTCGAGTTCCAAGAAGGGTCCTCGAGCGACAGACGATCCTTAGACCCCGAAGCTATTCAACCTGAAATCCTTCGCAGGTCATAAAAGGTTCCCCCTAGAGGCTACCTTCTCTATTCCTAGTCGAGAACCATGCCCGAAGATTTTTGATACAGGTTTAACCTATCCAACCCGATCTCTTCATGACTTTTGACGAACCTGCTCCGCCCTCCTACCGTCATTATTTTGGCTACACCCTACGGCAAAAATCATTTTTCACTTGTCTACAACACGACCCTGATACGTCCCCATAACCTTTACTTTTTATTCCTCAACCGTTTAACTACTTTGGTGTCAAATAGCACATCAGAAGTTCAATTTAAAATACCAAGGATTTTACATGATATTATTTTTTTTTTATTTTAATCGATTGTTTACGAGACTGTTGCTAGTATATTCCTAAGATTTTTCTGGTTAAAACGATACCCAACACGATGCAATTTGGGAATCGAGTAATTCGGATAGTAGAGGTGGATTACAGAGTTAAAATACGTATAGAATTGTATCATGCGTGGGCTCGTTCCAATTCAGAAAAATTGTACGGATGTATTGATAATAGTTTCATAACAAAATGATCAAATAAAAGAAGGCAAAGGATTAGACTTTCTTAAAATGAACTTTAAACGTTCCTTACAGTATAGTGTTGTATGTATGGCAATTATGAGGGTAGCATTCTGAAAATGGTGAAGTGTACAGGGTGATGGAAAGCATTTCTTCCTGTTTCGGTGTTGGCACACGTTTTATCAGTTCCCGATCGTCTCGCGGACGTTTCGTCAGGTGTTCACGAGGCTCACAGCTGCGCCCACCGCGCTCTCTCACAAACACATACAGACACAGTTACGAAAGCCACGGTGAAAGGGAAATCTCGTCGATTGTTGTAACAATACCGGAGTTATCGTGCTCGATTTCAGCGCGGCGTACGCGCCTCCTAACGTCGTTAAAACCACGCCGGGCTCCTCTCTTTAACCCTTTAACCGCGATGCACGATCACGCCCTAACCATAGGCTATCTATCCAAGCCAAAGTTAACTATGAAAAAATCCAACTATGAAAAATACACGAACAATTTTTTAGTAGAATTATTTTGTTGTAGGAATAACGAATATTCAATTTGGATTATTTAAACTATTGTAGCTCCGTGAAGAATGATCGTACAGCAACAAACCAGGGTTCATTTTACATGTTGATACCTCTGCTTTTACACCCTGTTGTTCCTATTTCTCTAAGATTTTTATACGCGATGTGAAACATGGGATTATGAAGACATGTTTTATTGTCGAAGTATTTGTTTGATCCCATTTTAGTGTTTTCGTATACGGGGATGGAGAACGATTGTTTATGAAAACACAGGGACAACTATGAAAAATACATGAACAATTCTTTAGAATAATTATTTTGTAGACTCTCCTGAATATAGTGATTATTCTTTTTTAAGGTTTCCGAATTATTTTGTTGTAGACAGAACGAATATTTGATTTGGATTATTTAAACTATTGTAGCTCCGTGAAGAATGATCGTACAGCAAGAAACCAGGGTTCATTTTACAGCTTGAGACCTCTGCTTTTACACCCTGTTGTTGCTATTTTTCTAAGATTTTTATACGCGATGTAAAACATGGAATTCTAAAGACATTTTTTATTGCCGAAGTATTTGTTTAATCCTATTTTAATGTTTTCGTATACGGGGATGGAGAACGATTGTTTATGAAAACACAGGGAACGACGAGGCCGGGGCAATCGCGGTTGTGTTCGCGTGTGCGCTTAAAACGCAGGGTTTCTTTGTGATCGCAGCCGGAGAACCGGTTCTGTTGAATCGCACTGAACACGGCTTATGAAGTGAATCGAACGTGAATCGTGTTCGTCTAATAAATGGACTTTTGTTGGCCGTCCGCCGATAACGACGATCTACGAGAGAGGAGTCCTGTGGCCCGTTCACGGACACCGGTTGACACGATTACGGATGCGTCCGGGCCACTTCGGTTACGAAAACACGGTGACCGGACACGAAACACACGTGTAAGTTATCGTGGCCATTTCACCGTTGCCCACTTCCCTCTCGCTCCTTAGGAAACGAATTATTCTACGCTCTCACTTCCTCCGCGCGGTACGAGCCCGTTGACTTTCCATTCAAAACAAAATCGTCATCTTAACCCTCGTACGCTCAAAATTAGCTGCATAAAAGAGACTAGTATAACAATTCACCCATTTTCATTATACACGTTAAATCAACACATTATGTTTCATTTATAGCGTCGCATTTTAACCCTTTGCACTCGGAGCTATTTTAACTGGAAAATTAAACATTTCTTCCAATCTAGAATATTTCCATAGCTTGTGATTTTTGCAATTTTATGGATATGAAATTGGTACATTACCTTATACAGTACCTAAATGTTTAGTAATTGATTACATACAGATATATTTAATAATGTAAACAATATTTTGAAGAATGGTATAGCAATTTTTAGTGGTGCCTCAGAGGGAACAGCCGAGTGCAAAGGGTTAAACAAATACATCCGCGACATAAAAGGATCAATACTCTTACAGAATTTTCACCCTGAGGAACGTATGAGGCTTAAGTGAACCACGATATTTAAATTGTCGTAACCTTGTCAAAAAAAATCGTACCACTATGCACCTGAGCTCATCCTGAAGGGTGAAGCCTCTACTTTCAGCATCTACAAGGGTCTCTCCGAGAAAAAAATGTCCACTGATATGTGAGCGAGAAAGTAAAAATTGTACAAGGGTCTGGCAAAGTTTTGTCTACTACGTACTTGTTCGAGGCTAGACAGTGTACAAAAACGCGGGACAAAAATCCCATAAACTTGCCACGCGACCCGATAATCGACTGCCAAAAAGCCCTCGAAATTTGCTTCGCCAGCGAAAACTTCTCCGCGTTATTATCCCCGTGTAACTTCCCGGCAGCCAGCTGCCAGGATCAGTCGATTTCATTGTGGAGAAGGGTCCGTGCCGTTCCCGCACCCTTCTCGCCGATGGATAATGGAAATTCGACCTTCAACTCGGAATTTCCTAGTCCAGGAAACTTCAAGCCCCCTCCACCAGACCGAAAAAAATACCTTTTCTAAAATTACTTTGTTATTAAAACTAAAAGCAGTGCTAACTAAAAACAAAAGCTAGTATTGCTTTATAACAATAGAAAATTGAACTTTGTGAACGGTACGGGCTTTTGTACCATTTTTATTACAGTATGTACAGTTGTGCGTACCTGAGGGATCTAATTGTGAGTACAGGATTTATGGTAGTTGTACTTTGAAAATAAAATAATAGAAGAAATCTGTTAGTTTAAATATGATTGAAACGAGGGAATGGACCTCGCCCAGGAGTTTCTATAGTTTCTAAAAGGTCCTTGGGTTTTGAGGATATACCTGGAAAGGCGGGTTTAGCCAGCGGGGCTCCAAGAAAGTGGAAATTTTCCATCCGGAACGAATATATTCGTCCGGGGTCGGGTTTTTACCTCGGTCCCAGGTACAGGTGTAAACCCGGCTGTCCCTTTCTTCAGAAAACTGCCATTACAGTCAGGTAAGAAGCGCTTCGGCGGCGGAAGTCTTTCTCGACAGGTAGCTACGAAATTTTAACGACCGCTCAATTGCTCCGGGGCCCAATACTTCCTGCCAATTTGTGCCCCTTTACCCTAAAACTCTACCCTCAATTTTCCGTTCTGGAACGAACAGACGACACAACAGAAAATTAAACAAATACTGAATTCTATTCTGGCACAAAACAAAATTGTTGATAAACGATCAATTCTTCTCGATCGAAATTAAGACATATAATAAATTTGATGATATTCGAACTGTTATAACTTTTTGAAATAAAATACCACGACGACGTAACTTGGCTCATTTTAAACAGCAAAGTATCTACTTTCAGTACCTCGAAGGATTTTTCTTTTGAAAAATTTATTCACTGAGGAAAGAACGATTAAGTTTGCTCGGAACCATTTCAGTAAATTCATCGCCGGTGACCGTCGGCGAATCCCAAGTGTTAAACATCTGGGGGGGATTAAGAATTCTCTGTTTGCGGAGTAGGTAGCGTTACGGTCACGGGCCTGTGATCGTTCCAGGAGACTTCACCGAAGGTTTCGGTGCAGCGAGGGACGTTGCAGCGTGTAAAACATGCATACGTCGAACTACGACGGTTTCACGGTCGTGAAAACACGAGGTGCATCGCGCGACGCATCTTTTCCCATGGTGCCTTACCGGCCACACTTCCTCTAGAGGGATACACTTCCGCCGATAATGTTCGTTAACCTGGACTCCGGAGAGAAACAGAGCAAAAGACTCCTTCAACTTGGCAGAGCGAGAGAGAGAGAGAGAGAAACATCGTATTTTTTCCTTGCCCGTTGTATGCAAATAGGTTTCTGTATCTCTCCGACTGGAAAATAATCGGACAATGATGTGCCTGGACTTATTTCGAAGCGCGAAATCTCTGCTTTCGACGACACCGAGCAGATTTATTTCGCAGAATGAAGTGACTAAGAATTTGAAAATAGAATTCTCATAGATTGAAGTCTCCTCTTTCCAACAAGTCCAAAAACATTGATCCACGATCTTTTAATTAACGAATTAAACGAACAGTGTCAGAAGAAATATGAATTTGTTATTAGTCAAAAAAAGGTTGATCTTTGAATTGTTATAACTTCGTGTAAAAAAATTGTACGACAATGTGACTAGACTTATTTTGCAAGGTTCAATCTCCCTAAAGTCGTGTGCCCAGATAAAATTTGTTTCTACTACAAAATGAGCGAGAAAGTGAATATGCAAATCGGTTTACGTGTGTATGCGTCGATCGTTTCGATCGCGTTTCCCTCGCTTTTCTACGAATCCAGGCAATTACAACCACCCACCACCGATCCTACAACAACGAGACTACTCCCAAGCGAATCATAATTCCACTCTGCTGGCAACCATTCAACCCGTCGTTATCCTAATTGATTGCTAGATGATGCTGCTACAAGAAAAAACACTTGTTTCGTCCCCCAAGATACTGCAGTCTGCTCGACAGCTGAACTCTCATCGTGGGACTTTATTTTTCTGAGAATGTTGTTCAGTCTATAACATTTTCTACGTGTACAATTTACTGAAATCTTCAGTGAACCGACTCACCCATAAATAAACAAATCCCGTACTTGACGCTAAACTTACCGAGCTTTAAAAGTAGCCGGCACATTATAAAAATAACAAGATCAAATTTATTTGAAGTTCGCGCGGTTCAAAGCATCTTTATAATTTCAATAATTGTGAAAGAAACAATCTGGAACCGGTCATGTGGCCGGTGGTGGTTCAGTGTTAATCGTCAAAGTGACTATCAAAGTATAAATAAATAAAAATACTAAATCCTGCACGTGCTAAGACATTCTCATGAATAAATAATAAAAAAAATTTAATCCTGTGTATATATACTGACCCAGCAACAAAATGAACAAATAAAAGAATAAATGCCGTGCGTATGTACTAGCTAAACATCCCCAGACGAATCCTCTAAATATTACGGTCTCGTGAGAAAAGTTCCTGAGGGGTGAAGCGGTATTTCTGTCCACAAAAACAGACACGTTCGTCAAGCGAACAGTTCGGTCCGAATTTGTTTGGAAACGGAAAAAGACGTGTATTTGGCCGGGCACAGGCTCAGATGTTTCCATTATTCCCGGGACAGACATTGGTTAAATAACGGCGGTATTATGCAAGTGAATCGGCCAGAGATTTCGTTGGGTGAACAAGCGGAGTCTGCACTCCGGATCTCGCGATGGACCAACCGTGTATAGCCGTGGCTCTCCTACCCCCAAGCTTTTCGCCGAGTATCGATCTGATATCCCAGCCGGCAGTCGACCAATGTTTGCTGCGAGTGCTGCGAGTGTGCACGAGCCCTGTCGCCTCACCAACAAGCCCACACAACGTTGATAATGCGAATGGTGGGGGCACAACTCGACTCACGGCTGCCGCAAGACCGTTTGAAAATTCAACCGTGTTGTTCTTCCTTCCTGATCCGCTTTATAAGCTCGCCTCGATCGCTAAACACTGCGATATTACCGGACTGCACCTTTGCATTCGCTTTCCCGAATATACATAAACGACACGATGATCGGACGCTTTTAATTTTTGCAGATTTTTTGGTTTTGAGGATTTTAGGCTGGCTGCACTACTCGAGGAATTATGGAATTGTATTTGGATGTCTTTTCCACTTTGTGTCCGGGTTTAAGGGAAGGAATAATTATTAAAAACCCTTGTATCTATCGATACAATATTGTATAATCTAATCCAGACTGCCCCTTTGTATTAGCTTTCCCAAATATGCATGAATTTCACTTTGTTAAGACGTTCCAATTTTCTAAAGACTTTTTGGTCTTGAGGATTTTAGGCTGGCTGCACTACTCGAGGAATTATGGAATTGTATTTGGTTGTCTTTGCCACTTTGTGTCCGGATTTAAGGGAATGAATAATTATTAAAAATTCCTTGTATCTATCGATACAATATTGTATAATCTAATCCAGACTGCCCCTTTGTATTAGCTTTCCCAAATATGCATGAATTCAACTTTGTTTAGACGTTCCAATTTTCTAAAGACTTTTTGGTCTTGAGGATTTTAGGCTGGCTGCACTAGTACTCGAGGAATTATGGAATTGTATTTGGATGTCTTTTCCACTTTGTGTCCGGGTTTGAGGGAAGAAATAATTATTAAAAACCCTTGTATCTATTGATACAATATTGTATAATCTAATCCAGACTGCCCCTTTGTATTAGCTTTCCCAAATATACATGAATTCAACTTTGTTAAGACGTTCCAATTTTCTAAAGACTTTTTGGTCTTGAGGATTTTAGGCTGGCTGCACTACTCGAGGAATTATGGAATTGTATTTGGTTGTCTTTGCAACTTTGTGTCCGGATTTCAGGGAAGGAATAATTATTAAAAATTCCTTGAATCTATCGATACAATATTGAATAATCTAATCCAGACCGTTTAAAAATTCAATCGTGTCGTTCTTCCTTCCTGCCCTTTGTATTAGCTTTCTCAAATATGCATAAATGCAACTTTGTCGAAACGTTCCGAATTTTTGGAGATTTTTTGACGAATTTTTTGGTCGTGAGGATTTTAGAGTGGCTGCACAACTTCGGTAATAGTGTTCGAATCTCCTCGCCACTTTGCAGCCGGTTTCAAGGGCAGAAATAATTATCAAAAATTCCTCGTACCTCTGTATACAATGTAGAATAACGCAGCGCGATGTGTACGCCATAGCAGAGCGCATTTAGATGCATATTTCATGCGGTATCGTGTGTATAGAACACATGGTGGCAAACGTAGAGTAGGAGAATCGAACGCGGGAACGTTGCGTACACGTGGACGCGAGTCACTGGTAAATTGGCGCGAAAAAAATGTCTTCTCTTAACAATCGCAATCACCATTGTCCGAATGACTGATCAAAACGTTAATTGGACATACGAAGGTGACCTTCCATTAACGGAACGGTTCGTTGGTTTGATTTATGTTTTTGGGTCTAACCGTATCAGAATTTAACAATATGTTATTTAATAACTGTCGAGATTACTCGAGACCAAAAATGAAAGAACAACAATCATTTTAAAAGAATATTTTTTGTTTTTTTCAGTGGGCGGGGGCTCGAAATGACGCGAGTCCGCGGGATCGAATTCAACCGGTCTCTATTCGCGCCATTTTGCTTTCACCCGGAGAATCGAGTCCGCTTCTTGCAAAAATTTCGCGTGTTCCCGACGCGCGGCACGCAATCCAACGTTCGACAAAGCCGCGTTTCTCCGCACGGCCAAGAGTTCCGCGAGAGCTACAAGTTGTTGCGTGTCGCACACAGGGAAACAAGATCGATCCTCGATCTCAATTAGATTCGTACCCGATTAAGGACACGCGGCACCCTGCGCGAACATTGAAACGCAAATGGCAGCGGGGTAATTGCCAGCGAAGGATACCGCACGGTGATTACGGTAAAGAAAAAAGAAATCTGGCCATCAAAGAAAAATTCAAGGCTTAGGTCTCGATTGGGCTCGGGAACTCTGGACAATTTCGTAAACGGAAGGGGGCCCGGGGCAAGTCCCAAATAGGCCCCCAGGAACGTGCCTAATGAATTAAATAATGATTTCGAATGTCCTTCTTCAGGTAGGTTCGAACATTTTTTGAAATCAATTACGAGACAGATGTTCGAATATTTTTCATTTATCCGAATGGAACGGAACGACGAAGAAAATTTGTTGTTTAATTGAAACGGGGTAATGAGAAAGGAGTTTCCATTTCGTAACAATGTCAAACGGTCGCGTGTCGTTTGCGCAACGAAATTTCAATCGCCGCTGACAGTGTGGAGACGGTATGCTCTCGCGAGAGAGCGAACTATAAGCGCCGCATGAGAGCGTAATTTACGAACTTTTTTTTACGGTTCTCTTTCCACATCTTCCAAAGCGACTTTCTAACTCGTCCGAGAGAGACGCACTTCTCTTCGCCGGGGCATTCGTTACGGAACAATTGTGCGAATTAAATGCTCGCCTCTCTCGAACAATTCCTTGATAAACGAAAAAAAGAGGAGGAGCGAACGACCGAGCCAAGATTCTACGGTTTAGCATCTATTGTTGCCGCAAGAACAATCCATTGTTCCACAACTTATTCACGCGAGATAGTGAAATATTTTCCAAAAAGATACCTACACATCGTTGCGATAATATTTTGTTGTAAAGCAAAACGACGAGTGTAATTTTTCAAAAATATCTTTACCTCGTTGCAATAAAATCGTTCTGTAAATTCTTTAATATTCAGAGTTTCTTGACGAAGCAAAATGTTGCAAAAAAAAAAGTTAAAATTACGAGAAACCGCGTTTCCCACGGCAAGACATGGTATCCGCTTGAGAAACGAGAACGGCCAACCTCAAAATGTACAATTATTGTGTTTCCTGGAACCCCGACAATCACATCGCCGGAGAAAGAAGAAAAAAAAATACTACGAACACAAAAGGGCCACTGGCCGAACAGAGGATCGATTCACACTGAACAGCAATTTTTCTTCTCGCGAGAAAGAGAATGTGAGGAGAGAGAGAGAGAGAGAGAGAAAAGAGATGTTATAAACGGAATACGGAATTCTGGATCGTTGGTTCGTTCTACGTGACAAATAATTATCCCTGAATATCAATATTAACATAATTCGTTTCCGGTTCCATTTCAAAAACGACACCCCTCAGAACAAATTCTTAAAAATGTACACCCAATATACAATATTTTTTTACTTATTAAAAGGTGGGTTCTAAGAAAATTGTTTTAAAGAGTTCAGTTAAAATAGCAAAATTGTGAACGAAAATATTCATTTAAATACTTTAGTACATACTAAAAAAAAAAAAAACGATAAAATTCAATGAAGAAAATGTACATTAGAAGTGGCGAAAATGGCTGAACGTGGAAACAGGAAACACGAATATTTTCATAGGCAGTAAAATTTGTCCGGCTTTGATTTTGCCGGAGCCCGTAAAATATTTCCTGCGGTGGGCATATGGCGAGGGGTAGAGTTCCCAGAAAGTTCCCACGGTCAATAGCTTTCATGGCGGTGATGCTTGAAAGTGCTCGAGGGTCCCCAATGGCTCCCCCCACCCTTACCGCTCGTTATTCGCAACATTTTCGAAAAACGTCCTTCTGGGAAGTGGCAGGCAGGAAAACCGATAAATCTTCCCTGCACAAGGTTCATCCGATGGTCATCGTAGGTACACGAAAATCCCAACTCGAATCGATTTCCCGTACCGGTCCTGCGAGTCGACAGTACGGTTTCCGTAGATCCTAATCCCCGTTGAAAATGGGCTCCTTTAATTATCTCCTCCTCCCCTTCTTCCTTCTCCTACCCCCCTCTCTACGCTATCGATTACCTACGGCTATTTCGGCCCGGGTAATTTCAGACAAAATTCCACTGTAAAATGCAATAGGTCAATTGCTGCAATCCCATAAACCGTGTCCCGTTGGGCCCTTCGAATGCCAGACAATTCAGAAGTTCCTTCATTTCAACTAATCCGTGTCGTTTATTACTCTGGGCACTGTGGTCTTTATACGAAAATATAAATACTGTAGGAAACAATGCAGAACTTTTTCCATTATATTCTCAACTTTCTGTAATTGTTGCTGGACCTCTAGTTCCTCCAATAAATATTAAATTAATTATTTGTGCCCATAATTATAAATGTGGTCCAAGTAAAAATTTTAAACTAAATTGATTCAATGTAATTTTTACGATATCGTCGCAAAAACAAACCGTTAGATAGTTCTTATTATTTCAACATTACACGGAATTCATTTAGCGTTAATATCCTTCTCTCGAAACAAGAAATCTTGTATGACTCAGATCCACTTTCATAATTATAGGCATGTTTATTCTCTCATCGTTTACAATATTCCACGAGGCAACGAAAGTGCATAGTCCAAGTAAAATCGTCAGTTGAAACGAACCCGAAGACTAATTAAAAATCGATAACAGGGAAATAGAATTTTATTTCAGTCGAATCTGCGTTGCTATTATAAGGCGAATGGGAGGAGCGATCATATTAGAAATAATATGATTAAAATTCACTAAAGATTATTGGATCGTTATTACAAAATGAAACTGGTCTCCACATTTGCGTTCAACCGTGAAATAAGTAGGTTTGAACAAAGCAAGCCACATTGCCCAAGAATTTCAATAAAGACAATAATTCCCGACGGCTCCCCTCGCGCAGTAATTGCAGAAGCAACTCATCAGACCCTGGTTGATTACCAGAAAACGCAGTGTCGTCTGCCGGAGGCGGTAAACCGTGGAATTTCGATCGGACGTGCAACCGGAAATCGATAGCTATTTATTCGGACCAATCTCGAAAACCATCTCCCAGTAAAACATCAATTAATCCACCCAATCCAGCTTCTAAAAAAACCTCAGATCCTCTGTAGTAACACCTAAAACCACAGACGTGCCTATGTACGTAGCGCATTTCCCGCCGAAAGTTGTCGATGAATCACTCATTGAGCCTCATCGGATCCGTCTGTTTATTTTCGCGTACACGGCTAGCATAATCGCGCTCGCTGTGTGGCGCGGCAAAACGCGAAACGTGAGCCAATAAATCCGCACGTATAGACCGGTAACGCGCAGGGGCAGACGAGTGAGAAGGAGTAACTCTCTCGCGAACCCTAACGAAAAAGGATAAAAACTATAATCTGTCACAGACGTACACACAGATACACACACAAAGAGAGATATATATACACACGGAGAGAGCGAGAGAAGGAAAGAGTGAACGGGATAGAGTAAATAAACAAACCGACGTAAGCCGTGTGTCGCGTACGACGACCGGCGCCTGGCTCGAAATCGTGAAAAAGAAGAAAAAGCGCGTTCGCACAACAGAACACACAGAGAACGAACGAAAATAAAAAGAAGCATTCGTCCGCCCCCTCTCTCACGCTCTCTGTGTGTACATCGTGACAGAGAGTTCCTGCAGGGGCCGGCGAATCGCGAAATGTTTTTTCTCGGCGTTAACACACGCTCGGATTTTCGCGTACACCGCGGAAACAAACCCGTGGGATTGTCTAGTAGACTTACCGTGTGTTCGACGATTCCCGGAGCACGTCGTCCTCGCTGCGAAACACCACTCTCACACATATATTCACTAAGGGAGTCGCGCGGATTTTTGGCAGCGACCATGCATGAAACGGACACCGACACGGGGCCCCCTTTACGGAACTGAGGCAACGTTGACACGGCCTGGCTCGTGAACAAAGACCACGCACGATTTCAAATCCCTCCCCGCCGATTGGACGACCGCGGTCACGTGGCTCGGCCGGGCGACACGCGATTGGACCACCGCGAGGACACTTCAAACGGATCCGCTAATGCACATGGCCGACCAAAGGGACGCTTTACTACCCGGTCTTTTTACAGAGATCGAAACTCATCCGCGGTATTCCTAGCTCGATACTAATCAACTGTAGATCGATTACGCCAGGAACGATCGGTAGAACGTGCACCGGGCTCGCTCGTCCGTGCGCGATTGACAGAAACCGCCCCGTATTTTCTCCTAACCTTCCCCACTACCAAAATGGCCGAACCCGAATTAACCGAGAGAATATTGCAAGTTGCGAGACCACGTCGATATGTTTTGTCTTGAATGTGCCGTTGAAAAATAGAGCAGATTTTTCTCGATCGATTACGAGAAGAATCGGCTGTAAGTTTGATACAGGGTCGTCAGGATTCATTGTCGGAAAGGATCCTACGCCTTGGACGAGTCCATTGTCGAATGGAGGGGAGTCGGCCATTCTCGTTTAAGAATGAACCACTACGATAATGGCGGGAATGCACACACGCGATTTCGACGATTTGGCGCGAGAAAATGTACACAAGACGGTCTCACCTTCCGTTCAATGTTTCCCAGATGCGATCGATCGGAAATTCGATCGGGATGACGATTTTTTTTGCAGTTATTCGCACGGAACCGTGGACTTTCAACACCACCGAGGTCAATAGACGTGCTCCACTTGGCTACTTCCTCTTTTCTTTTTACGAATTAATATGTATTTGGCGAACTTTGAATAAAAATATATATAGACCGTCAGGTATATTCCTGCGGTCGTTTATCATAAAATATATATATATACGATTTAAAAAATAAACAATTACATGTGTTTAACGTAGATGTTACAATAATCTTGCGATTTTGCATGGCACTTGAATCTGGTTTGACCATTTCACCGAGATAATTGAAATCCGTTACTCTTTCTAATTGAACGAGTATTTCGAATGCTCCGAATACCTTTTCTTCGGATTTGGTCCCATCGATGCTTATCTCCTTAACTGTTATCCGTGATCATGTTATTGCACGTTTTCCGTTTGTATCTTCGCGAATGTTTTAAAAGCTGCGCACGTTTATAACGATTATAAACTGTGAAGTTTGTACAACAATTCTTAAACAATATCTGAAAATAGACAGTCTGCGACGTTCGCGTCCTACGTCGTTACTAATTCATTGCTCTCCACGGCGATGCTTTCGCTCTGCATCCCTTATCTGTTATTTCATATATTCCTATATCGTTCTGGTAGCTTTGGTTCGTTGCCTCGACACCGTTCTTTACGATTAAACGTTGCTCACCGCCGGTATTATTTTCATGTACATCTCGATTCCTTTCAGGAAGATATCTTTGTTCAGATACTCGTCGTGATCGTGCAGCAGGATTTTCGTCTTGTTCATCGGCGAGAAACCGATGGCGGGGATTCCGACCTGTGCAACAAATAAAGAGAAATCTTATTTAGACGTTTTTTTCTTTCATTTTACACGCAGAACAATTTTTTAAAGCACATATTTGGCTCGAAGTAAAAGAACTCGGTAGTCAGATAATAAACAAAATACTTTCTGACCGTACCTCTCGCACATAGCGACTGTCAGTCCCACCCGGAAAGATTCCCGACTGCAAAGTGATTCCCAAATCATCGCACGTCTTCTTGAAAACAAGCCAATAAGGATTGCTATCGTCCAGCTTCGTGTTTTCGATTCGGGGATTCTTCTGCTCGAACGAGTACGTTACACCTTCCCCTGCTTCCTGGCACCATTTCTTGATCATGGCTTCGAATTCTTCGTGATCTATCGAAGGATCTAAGCGGATATCGAAGATCGCTGTCAGTGAGGTCGGTACCACGTTCGTTTGCACTCCGCCCTGAAACAAAGTTGTTTACAAACGTTAACGACGATTTACGATTCCTCAATCGTGCGCAGAGACTTGAATGGAGAAGTACAATTATGTTTTGGTACGTGTGGAATCTTCAGGATTGGAATGTCATTCAGTATGTTTACATATTTGACAGGCATATACAGGGTGTCCCACGGATAATAGTACAGTTCATTGAAAAATGTTCCTTCCTCATTTTAGACTCAGTTTTCAATGTAGATGTAAAATCATCCCATGTATCGTTCTTGAAATACCCTGTAGATACAATTACGCTTCAAGTTATCGACATACTTACACTGCAGCGCACTCCTGATCGCACAGACATACAAAAAGAAAAAGAATAATGTCGAGATGATGCGAAATGATTTTTAGACAAGCTTCAAGGAAACACGTACCTTTAGCTGCGTCAAGTTAATAGTCGTAACATCACCGAGCTGAAGTTTCGGGTTCGCCAGCTTCGCCTTCTCCTTAGCCCTCAGGTCCATGAAGCGATCGATGATCATTCTGACCTTCTCGCCTGCAGTGTTATCTAGCAAAAGCGATCCATGACCAGGGGTACCATTGCATTCTATCGCGACGTGCCATATAGATCTCTCGCCGTAGAACATGTAGAAGTATTCTTCCGGAGAAGCTACACCCTCGTCCAAAGCGAAGCCAACGTTTAAAGACTTGAAGTCTTTCGTGTGAACGAAGTCTTTCATCCCGAGAACTCCGCCGATCTCTTCATCGGGTACGAACGAGATGTGGACTGTACTTTGGAGACGCTGGCCGTTTTGTTTCAAACGACGCACAGCTTCTAGGTATTGTATACCGACGCACTTCATGTCCTGGCTGCCACGGGCGAAGATGTTGCCTTTGTCGTCCATGTGGGCGCTGAAGGGCGGGTACGTCCATTTGTCCTGCAAATGTTGGTATGTTAGGAACGCATTCTGTACTATATTTTTTGAAATTGCAATTTTGTTCTATGTCCTATGATTTTCTACTATTTATATTTCTTTTCTGAAACGAACTTAATGAACACTATATGAATTTATGAATAGTACCATGTTCATCGTTGATACTACTCTTTTTCTTTCTCCACCTCTTCTTCTTCTTCTTATATATATAATCTACTTTGTAATTGTATTTCAATTGTAAATACGAATTACATTCTCATTTAATTGAATGAAGTGATTGAATTTCGAAACAATTGAATATACAATGTAATCGAATTACTTTGTAATTACATTTTGCAAAGTAATTCAATTGTAATTCAACGCAACTCAGCCTCATTGTGAATTATTTACCTCAAAAACTGGCACCACGTCCATGTGACTGTTGAGTAGGATCGATGGCTTGGACGGATCGGTGCCTATCCATGTGAGAACCACAATTGGTTTATTAGGATGGGCATAGTAGATCTTGAGAGGCAGGTCCAAGGATTTGGCCTGTTTTTGCAAGAACTTAACGCACTCATCTGTAAGAAAGTAAATAGTAGATTAGTATATGCATATATATATATATATTTAAAACCAACAATTTCAAATCATAGATACTTCATGGAAAATAATTAGTCCAGATGGACAGGGGGATATGCTATATTAAGACGAATGGTGGCAAATCATTTAATTATGCAAACCAGACATGAAAATGCAGATTGCTGTCATAAATATTGATAAGAGATAAGAAGGCTTTAACTGATCCCCAGACATTGGACATGTTGTGCTCCTGAGGAGCCATTTTATCTTATCATTGTCAGAATTTTTGTGGGACCAATCTTATCAACTGATAATTTTAGATTTCAAAAGTTGTACAGTCATTGGTATTCATGAAATCTTATTAACCTTTGGTTACTTGCAGTCTACTGTGCACGTAACTTTCTATTACTCCAGCATGAATGAATTTTTATCCAATTAAATAACCATTTTAATGCAAACGAAATGTCTGCTAAATTTCAAGTTTCGCGATCGTGCGATTGTACTAAAAATCGAACTGTACAAGTGCAACTGTACCAAAGCTACAAATACAACAATGCACTTGTGCAGTACAACGTTAAACGAAAAATCACCCCACGACAGTGCAATCTAATAAAAGCTCAATCAACGCACCAGGAGGAAACCTCAACAAACCGCGTCCGCGAGCGTCCGGACAGCAACGGTGACCCACTGTACCTGTAATTTAGGTCACCCACGAGTCGTCCGGAGTTTCCGTATCCAGCCCATCAAAATCCCGAATTTTGAAACACGGTAGCTCGAATAACCGGGTGGACTCGTGTCGTCGGGACACTCGTAATCGAAGACGGACAGAAAAAAGGGTTGGAAAAGAAAAGTAGAAAACAAATTGGCACGCAGGGTGGGGCATGGCAATGGCTGGATAGCGTCGAAGACGCTGCGAATATTCCTGATGCCTGCAGGCCTAAGTCCACGGCAATTAAGCGACGCTTCGAACTAGCGTAATTCCCTGATAAACGAGCAGAGGAATTCTGGTTAAATCGGACGCGGTAATTTCATTAATGCGGAAACGAATAGCGACCTCGTTTTCTGGGTACGCGTGCACACGGTGCGCGTGTTTCCAGCGGAGGAGGAATTTGTCAGCCGGGTTCAAACTGTTTCGGGAATTACAGGATGGTTTATTTACGGGGAGGAATTATGGTTGCTCACCGTAGTTGATGTTCGGCTGGACCGATGGTATGCGAAGGTACTCGCGGAAATTTTCTACAGCTGTTGCGTCCAGCTGAGCCTGGGACAGCGGAGACATTGCGTGACGGTAGCGTTGGACGCCGCTCGTTCGACTGTCACAGCAGACGCCCGGCGACCAACATGCCTCCGCCAATTGCCGGCGATTATCCCGGGTCACGTGGTACAAGGAGGATCAATCGAACCGCCGCGAACGAAAGCGCGCGCTCCGTTCGAATTGAAACGCCGTGACGCACGAGGCTGCGACCCTTCGTACACCTAGACGCTCCGCACTATTTAGGGCTGTTACCTTCCCTCGGAGCTCGAAGTTCTCGAAGCTTCGAACCTTCGATTTCAGGAACTTCGAAGGCGATCAGTAGGCTGCGGATCTTTATGCAAAATAGAAACTTTCTACCTGAATTGCAACTAGCTGGGATGAAATAAATAGTTAATTTTTATACATATATCACCATAAAAGAAATTGTCTGCGATTTTATACTACTTAAACGAATATTGTAATTATTAATTTTCCTCTGTTTTAAATACTACAATGAGGTATGGAAAAGAAAATTGAATATTTTTTATTCTTATCATTAAACGAAGTCAGTTTACGTTACATGCAGAGAATGTTGCGTGCAGATATTTTAATGCGAGCTAATTGATGTATTTGAAAAAAGGAACTGATTCGATCGAGATGATGAATTAGGATGACAGTCAGCAAATTCACTGTTCTAAACAGATTCAAGAAATTGTTCTATAAATTTCCTTCCATCGGTAAATCGTGTCGTATTTCTGTACCTCGAAGTATTTAAAATAAAAACTGGATCGTTCAGGTAAAAAACTGATAATATACATGGATATATTGTACATATAAATACAAAAGATTAATTACATTTATCGGAGGAAATGTCGCCGCATAACTAAGACATCTACTTTTATGTATATCTACATTTCTTTAATAGAGCCTAACACTTCCCCCTAATGTTAATTATTGCACAACGGCGAAATAATTGCTAAAAAAAACGAGTGGAGTATTTAGAAAAACATTTGTAGTCACTCTGACCCATCGCTACCATAAATCTCCCGGGAAAGCAATAAGTAGTAGGGAGTCGATTATAATGTACACAATGCACAGACGTTGTTTGCATTGCGTCTCGACGTAATCAGAATTTGTTTTCGTGAGATAACGGTGCTACTTTCGATGAAAAATAAAATTATATCTCCTGTGTTCACGACTTTTGAAATACAATGAATAAACAGCATGAGGTACGACGACCTCTTCGACCTGCAGTTCCCTCTTTAACAAAATATAAACGTAAACATGTATTTTATTCATCGGAGACGACGGAGATTGAACTGAATGTAAATTTAAAGCAGAAAACTGAATGCGGAGAATTGATTGGCGAATTAGCTACCCTGTCGTACCGACCCACAGTATTAATTCCCATGGAGGTCGCATGGAGGCCATCGGCGGCCATATTGAGATTAATAGACGCTCCTGATTTCAATAAATTGTCGAGATAAATGCATATTTCTCCTTGAATTTTCAAACTCATCCCAAAGGAAACATTCCGGTTCTAATCTCCAACTTAATGGTGGACTCTTTAAGTAATTCCTGCGCCATAATTACGTAACAAAAGATCATGTCAGTTTGCACGGTGATAGACGAGAAAATAAGCCCGAGATAATAGACTATTAACGCGATGATGTAATCAACAAAGCGTACGAACAGAGAACGTTAAAAGCGTTTAATTTACGAATCGTACGAGCTAATATAAAAAACGTAAAAAAATCAGACGGAGTACTTAACGCATTCACTGCCATCATGAGTATCCTGACGAACAACCACTGTCATATTGTACAATTGTTTTACCGTAGTAGTTTCTAACTTTGGTTTTACTACGACTCTAAAAACAAGATTGTTGTATTTTTACGACTTCCATTAATTTTGAAATTCACGTCTACTGTTTCACGAATTATATTCAAAATAATAATCGTCGTCTCTGGAATGACTTTTCTATCGACGGTGAATGCATCAGAATGGGTATACAGAGACAGAGAGTAAGAGAAGATCAGGCACCAGTAAGAGAATCGCAATATGGAACTTAATTCGTAAAATGTATTCCGATTTATTAAATTTTCATGTATGCCTAAATATGAGCTCTTTACACGTTACGCGATAATATATATACATATAGTATAATACACATACCGTTACCGGACCACGTATACACGCACATTATATTATATATGTATATATTATCAATATATAGGAGAGTTTGATATCGAAGAACTTGTGTATGTATGTATATTCCGTGTATGCATCTCTGCGTATATGTATATATATATATATATGCTGCGTGTACGTCCTCAGTGTGTCTGCGTGTGTGTCTCTCTCTCTGTGTGTGTGTATTTCTCACATACATTAATCGGTAGTACGAATTAAATTATCATACAATATGTAGGATAATGCAACGTGGCTATAACTAGGCACATACATGTTAACAGTGAATTGCAAATAAAAAAAATTATGTGTTTCTCAGACGAGTCTTTCATCTTATATATATATGTATTATATATATATAATTATATACCTACATATAATTATATATATATATTTCTATATATATGTATGTACATACAATAATATATCATCGTAATCACTATGATCTGTTTCCTTTATTTACAACATTGAAACTATTGTACTAACGAGCGTTTTTCTCTGAACCTGTTTCGGTTCTTACGGTTCGATTCCGTGGCTTACCACCTAGAGATTGCGGTACCTAGCTATTACCCGCGGGTCTTTTGCCATTTCTCTCGCACATTTTTTAATCATTATAATATAACAGAACGCGTTTGTCGTCGCTTATTATCAGAATGTCATTATACAGATACGGTAGAATTGTACAACGAATAATTAATTGCAAGCTGAATGCACGACTGTGTGAGTCTGTCTGTTATGTCTTTCTATTTTTGTTTGTCTCTGTGTACGTATGTAATGCCTCTCTCTCTCTCTCTTTCTCTCTCACACACACTCTATCGTACTTTTCCTCTCATTCTACAATGTGTGTGTTATATCTGTGTGTACGTATGTATCTGTATTATGTTGTAGCAGCAAAAAGCAATCGCATTACCGTCTCTACAATATTTTTCATTTATCCACATCCAAAAGAAACGTTTTGTTTTCTCCGTTCTCTTGAAGATCTCGGAGAGGATCCACTGTGTCCAGACTTAAATTTATCTTACAAAAATATTTACAATGTTTTTCACAGGTCGACGCCCGTTTTGCGCGGCGGGACGGGAAAGCCTGTACACCGTTACCGAATAAACACGCCCGCGCCTTGCGAACGGGCTCCTCGCAGAGTAACTTACACTAGTATACACGGTTTATTACAAAATATCCGCTAAACTACCGGGTGGCACGCGCAAAACCCCCTTCAGAATGCGAAACGCAACCTCGAGATTAGGCTACCAGGGACTTAGAGTGAGTAAAAGTGGCGCGGGAACAATAAAACTGGCCGGGCGGATTGGGCAATCTCAAATCTCGACCTCCGCACGCTCCTCTAGTATTGTTTGCTAGGGGCGGTACCCGAGAATCTGTGACATTCGGGTCTCTGAAACGGGCACCCGAAAATTTCGCCCACCCTTATTTTTCGCAATGAATGTACAGTGTTTCACAATTTAGTTTCACCTATATTGTGTCTGCAATTTTGTAGTTTGAAATAAACCTTAACTTTTAGCAACAGATCCAGAAAAAGTTTAGCATCTAAAACAGAAAATCGGTCAATCTTTGTCCGAGAAGCGTGCGGTAAAAATACTGTTCTCTTTTTCATCGTAACGGTGAACGTCGACGAAGTTGCGTATCGCGTTCGGGTACGGTTTTACGCGAGTCACCCGGTACATATAAACGAACGCCAAATACCAAAAGTATCCGTTGTATCGCGGGTGTCTCGTTTCCACGAACCTCAAAACAAAACGTTCCGCCGTTATAATCGAAGCGGTTAACATTGAATAAAAATTTCCGAGATAAATCGTGTGTTCAGAATGCCAAATTTTTATGTACAGTGTCGCCCCTTCTCCTCACACCTTCCTCTTAAATCACAGATCACTAAACTTTTCGTGCATCCAAACACTCAAAAGTTCCAGAATTATATATATAAAAAAAAATCGAGGAGCAAAGGAAACAGTTGTTTACAGATCTGTACAGGTTTTCTTGTGGTACATTGTGTCGACAAAATCGAAGGTGTAAAGTACGGAATACTTTTTGACTCTCACTTAAACAGCGAACTAATTGAGACATTAACTAATTACTCGATAATTGACACAACCACACGCACAATATTTTGCGAATGTTTCGGACTTTCAACTCAACTTTGCATTTCCTGTACATCGTGATACGTTAGGCTGTTGCCCCAATCGTAGAACGTAGTTCTATCGAGACAGACAATGTCGCTAAAAAGCTGATCGTTCAAAACGAGCGAGCCGCGTCACAACGGACGGATTACGATTAACCAATGAACGCAGTTCTATATATACACACGAGGAGAATTCCGAATACGAAACTTTGTACACTAATCGTTTTAAATTACACCGGTGTGTACGCGCGCACACATTTACATTCTCTTCGTTAAAACTCCGTGATCACCGGATCCAAGTAAAAAATATGAAAAAAACGAAAAAGAAACCGGAGAAGAGAACGCGACGATAAAGCAAGAATCAAAGAAAAAATAAGGGAAACGAATTTACAAATACACCATACGGAACGCACAATAAATACTTAGAGAATAATTTTCCGAAACGAATAGAAAAAAAATAATAACAGAAGAAGAGAAAGATAGAAGAAGATGTATAGAAGCTATTACTCTCTCGCACTAGCATATAATCGCTTCCTAAGTAACCCCTTAAACAGTTTTGTACTTGCGAATGAATGTTCAGTTTCAGGACTCGCGCGGATCGTCGAATGAATAACTAACAAAGAAATGTTGAACGAGGATCTAGACAATTTATATAAATTGTCATCCCGAGATTTTCTTTGTCAGTCGCTAGCTATTGGTGAACAGAAGAAGCTAGGGGTTGGAAAGACGAGATATAACGAGCCTTCGAATGTTTCCAGACTTGTCGAGGATTTCGAGCCTCGATCGAGAAAAATAGAGACGAAGAGAGAGAGAGAGAGAGAGAGAGAGGAAGAGAGAGAAAGAAAGAGAAAGAGAGAGAAGAAACGAAAGTCGCGCTGTACAATTTTTGTTTCACCTAACTCCGGGCACTCAAACACGGGATCGAGTATAATGTTAATCACGAGCCCCTTTTGCTCTCCTCGAATTCTCGCGCCCTAAATCCCTGCGCACATTGTGGCCGATCTCTTAACTATCTTCTCTCGGAGCCAGTCACCCGTGTCGATGACGCTTTCGTTTCCGTTCACGGCGCTCGTGAATAACAATGAGAAAAAACAGCGAAACGACAAGCCTCATCGAGACGGTAACATACTACTTCGAGCAACTATGATTAAATACACTACTCTTAATATCGTTACATTATGCGTATATGTACAAGTAGAATCGAATAACGCTCCTGTGCATGTTTTCTTTTTCTCTCTGTGTGTATGTTTGAGTGTTTCGCTCCGGCGTTTATATATAATATATGTATATATAAATACATACATATATATACGTATGTATATTCAATCATATATATATATTTATATAACGGTTCAATATCCGAGACGAGGAAAGTATCGCTCATCGCCTCGGATCACCAGTCCCGACTTTCTTTATAGTTCCATCAAAAAATTGAACTACAGCTATGTATAAACGTTTTCATTCGCGAAGAGAAAGTGGTCTTCACGCACGCACGCACGCGCTTTTGGCCGTTTTTTTTTTTAAATATTCCTATATAGATTCGCTTAGAATGTCGAGAAACTGGCGAATGCTCGGGACAACCAGTTTTTGTTCAAATGCAAATGCCGGCGTAACCCCGTTCTCGAATTCGGTCTTCGCGGAAATACTTAAACTATCACTTGTGTTAGGCCATGCGAATCCCAATTTGAATCTCCCACGTCCACCGTCCACCGGCGGACCGTTCTTAGCACCTGGGTGAATCGTCTAATTACACGTGAGTCGCTAATTCGTTTAATTTGCACGCCCTCCATCCTCGCGAAGGCTGGAGGAAATACGAGAAATTGTCGTCTAAGGGTTGTCTAGGCTCGAGCTATAGAAATTACTGTTGCGTACAGGTTTTCTCACTGAAACAGTCCTGAGGAACCTCCGATCAACTTTATCCAACACGCCTTTAATAGGTCGTGGAGCTAAATTGTAATATCGTTGCTTCCAACACCGATTATTATCTTACCAGGAGAGGTCACAGTCATTGGATCTTTGTTAAAACTTTCCCCAATGAATCTAGAACAAAAATAAGCTGATCCATATTTTCTGCATGCTCATTATTTATGAAGGTACTTTACATTTAATCTTAGCGATTCTCACAAAGACTGGATTCATTGAAACATATTAAGAATTTCCTTCTTTCTTTCAAAAACCTGAAAATAATCTGTGGACATCGTTAAATTGTTTTATTCTCTCGATTGTTTTAAATGCACCTACTTGTTGTAATCATAAATGCATAAACTCTGCAGTCTGATTATTGACGAAAACAGCAAAATATGTATCGATGTAGTTTTGCTGCAGATTCACCGGATAACCTTTTATCAAGATCGACAATCCAATGACTGTGACCTCTCCTAGTTAGCAAAGATTCCTCAGGGCTAGTAGAAGAGTCAAGATGGTTTCGCAACAGGTTTCAAGCCCTAACGAGAACGTCCCTGCTAGCAACGCAATGTTATGCGCGTTAAGACCTAGGCGCCGGATGGTTGTAAAACGGCTTCTGAGACTGACCGGCGACCGGGTACATCTGCGTTCCTGATGGAGGCGTGCCCGATGAGAATTTCGCGATGGAGACAGCAGTGGTCGTCGGTGGAATAAACTGAGGCGGATACGGGTTTGATCCCGGCGGCGCCTGCGACGCCTGAGGCACCAGGAATTGTTGCTGAGGCTGTTGCTTGTTGCTGGACGTTTGTGCATTCGCGTACACTGGCTGTGGTGCAGTCTGAGGTACCGTAAAGTTAGGGTACTGAACTGGACAAGGTTTCGCTTGGAACTGGGAATAGTGGATTGACGCGGAGCCAGGAGGAGGGATGTACGGTTGAGGTGGAAGCTGCGGAACAGGATAACCCGGTGGTGTGCTCGTCACTGTAGGATGTGGAGGTGAGGAGGATTTGCGCGCCTTCAGTATAGCCTCTGCTGTCAGACCTGGGGAATGAATTGGCATTATGGAAATTTCTCCGTGTGCTCACCCTGTCAGCCCTTTCGGGGCTTGAAATGATAATAACTGTTTAAAACCGTGATACAGTTACTGTATAGCAAAAGTATACTACGATACTCGTCACTCATACTAATCTTTCTCTCTTTCCACCTCTTATTCTTCTTGTATATAATTCATAATTACACTGTACTTTATAATTGTATCTCAATTTTAAAAACCAATTACGAAATAATTGAATACAATGTAATTTAACACTTACCATGCTTGCGAGCTCTCTCCTCTTCGTCATCGCTCAGGAACAGACCAAATTCTCGTTTTAATCTCTCGGTGAGGTTCTCCCGCTGGCGTTCGACTAGAGTTGGAGCGGCCGACCAACCGATGGTACCTTCCTCACCGCCTGAACAAGCGAAACAGCGTTATCAAGCATGCCAACCTTTGGTTTACACTGTGGCCGAACCTTTGTACTAACCGTTACCTTTCTTCTCCTCCGTCTCAGAGTTGTTGAAGAGTGGTAACGCGGTGAGGCCTGGTAGATCGAGAGAAAGGGAGGGAATCTTGGACGCTTCTTCGTCGGAACTAAGGGACGAGGTGCCACTACTTGCACTATCTGATCTGCCCCTCGCACTTCCCTTGTCCGTGGAGGTTGCGTCGTTGGAAGATGGCTCAGGATCCGGTGGAGTACCGGACGATTGTTGCTTACGTTTCCGATACTCTGATATGGACAACTGAAATCAGGAAAACCTCAAGTTAGAATTCTACCAATTGTTTAATTTTGCACGTCGGTGTAGAAGTTATGTCTAAGCATGCTAACCTTTCGCTTAACAGGCGGGTTCCCGTCGGGCTTAAATGCAGGCGCAGGCATACTGTTTGGAACGACGGTTCTGGGATCCTTCAATCTCTTCACTTCTTTCACCGGAGGGACTTCTTCCTCTTTAGCCGGAGGATCCTCGACAGGAGACTCCTGTGGAGCAGGTTTCGAAGAATCGGGCGCGTCCACGCTGCTTTGCTCCGAAGTCTCAGACTTCGGCTCAGTGTAGCTGGTACTATTCTCATCGACAGTTTCCTCTTTGGCCTCCTCGGGCGCCAAGTCGTCCAGCTTGGCCTCCAACAATTCCCTCAGCGCTGTAGACAACATGGACTTCTGCTCGCCGTTCTTAGACCCGTCGGAGGACTCTATGTCGATGGTAGACTCGATGATGGCTGCCTCGAAGTTCAGCTGGCTCTTTGAAGTGCTGGCCTCCGTCTTCTTGCGAATCCTCTCGCTCAATGGTGGAATGGAATGAAATATTTTCGGTGGCTCGGCGATGGACTCCGTGTCCATGTTGGAGGACGTGGACTCGAAGATGGACTCTTCCGACGAGGCTACGAAAACGGACGGCTGATCTGCCTTCTGAGATTCTTCGATCTGCTCCAGCTCCTTCGTGTCGTGATCCACGACGTCCTCCGGCTCCGGTTTACTCTCAAACTCTTTGAACAATCTTTCTTCGTGATCTATACTAAAAGACTTGAACGATGTTTCATATTTTATGTCGTCGAGGTCCTTGTCCTCGGATTCGGAATCCTCTTTCGAGCTCTCCATCAGACCCTCTATCCCGTCCATGCTCTTATCCTTCTCGGAACTGGTGTCCACTTTCTCCTTGTAATCGTCCCCGTCGTCCCCCGTGATCTTCTTCATCTGAGCCTCAACGTCGAACTCGTCGATCGACATGTTGTCGTCGGACTTCACGCTATCCTGTTTTCTGTCATCGTCCTCGGACTTGTCGTTCTCTATCTCTGTGATAGCGCCACCGAATTCTAGCCTCATCTCGTCCACTCGCTGCTTCAAGATGGCGTCCGACTCGATCGCGTCGATCGGCGAGCTGAGATCTTCCATTTCTGTGTCGCCCTCCTCGTTCCGATCCACTATCTCCACCGTGCCCTTCTCAATCTGCACGATCTCCTGTTTGATTACGTGCTCTTTCTTCACCCTGTCTCTCTGGTAATCTATCTCGCTCTTGATCAATCGAAACTCGTCCTTAACGGGCTTCGAGTCCAAATGTTCGGTAGACTCGCAGTCCATGTTCTCTTCTTTTGGCTCGACCTTCAGCTCGATGCTCTTTTCTTTGACCAATACGTCCATCGGAACGATCTCGAGACTCTCCTCGTCCTTTATACTCTTCGTGTGAAAATTTTGACCAGGTATCTCGATGCACAGTTTCTGACGAAGTTTGTCTTCCGACGGTTCTTCCTGTTTCACTGATTCCGTAGGCTCCGGTTGTCTATCGTCCGTCGGTTCTGTTAGCGGGGACTGGGGATGCTCGATGTAATCGTCCTGGAAAAGAAAAATTCATATAAAATCATTTTTATATATGTCCACTTACTTTTATCCCCGCACATACCTCTGTCGGACACAGCGACCTAACGTGAGGAACAGCTTCAGGATGGAGCATGGTCGGCGTGGTAGGCGGAGTGTAGTTATCAGAGGACAAACTCTCCCTGGCTATCCTTCTTTTCTTCGGGGGAGCGACCAGCTCGCTAGCAGGAGGACTTTCCGGTCTGCTATTAGGCGAGTCGCACTCCTCGGAGATAGCTTGCCTAAGCCACCTCTTCTTGGCTGATCCCGAAGACACAGGGCAACCAGTGTTCCCAGCAACTGTTTGCTTGCGTTGAGGCGGCGAATCACAGATACCAGAAACAGAATTGGCGGCTTGGACAAGGGTGGCTAAACTCTTAGCCGCGTAGCTCTGGCTAAGGAATTCCGCGGATGAATCCGCGGGCAGGGAGAAGTCTGAGGACCTGCATAGAGGGTTGATAGAATTGGAGAGCGGCGTCGAGGGCAAGGCTGGTAGCGGGGAGATTTGTGGCACGTTGGTCTGAGGCGGGTCAGGCGATTCCTTCAGCCACTCGTTCATCAAGACCTTCTTGGTCTTCGGGAATTTGAAGCCTGGTGCCAGCGGACCAACCGCTGCAGCCACCAATAAACACGCTGAAGACAATGGCGTGGGCGGGGTGGAGCTCTGGGAGCTGCTACTCGCCCCGCTGTCGCAGGTGGGACTTTTAACTGGCGTCGGTTGCTGAAGAGGTGGAGAACTAGGCCCGGGTGCGTTGGAGTTCGCTAGAGCCAACAGCAGACCAGCAGCTGTTGGTATCCCTTGATGGGCGGACACGGTGGTCGCATTGTCATTCGTATTTTTAGCTGGAGTGTGTAAATGAGAGGAGTAAGGTGCGTCCCGGGTTTGCGAATGGTTCTGACTCGACAATGGCGGCGATTGCATCGAAGTACTCTCCTCTCCCGATGATAAATCAGAGTCGGCAGAGTTCAGTCTGGACCTCCGACTACCGCTCTGCGATTGAGACGTGGTCCTGGTTCTACCTTTTCTCTTCTTCCGCCTCAGAGGCCTGTCGGAACCCTGCTGCTTCTGCTTCGGTGCTAACGTCATCGGTGGATTGTCTTCGTTGTCGCTGTGCGTGCTACCGGATTCTTTCCTCTGCGCGTTCCTAGCTTGTACTTCTTGTTTCCTCTGCTCCGCTTTCTCCAGCCTCTCGAACGCCTTCATGATTGCTTCCATCTTCCGTTCTTCCCTCGTCATCTTCTTCTTGTCTTTCTTCGTCTCCGACACTGTTACTGGAGTCAAGTTTGGGGATGTTTGAGGTTGTGGAACTGGCAGAGTCGGCGGCTCTTCTTTCGGCGTTTGTTGTCGGGTCACCGTTGCCACCGTGGTGGTAATTGTTCTTCTAGCTGGCGCTGGTGACACCGACGGCGCCGGTGTTACCGGGGGAGGCGTCGGTTGCGCGACGCTCGTGCTTGGCGCCGCTGTGGACGAATCGCTGTCCTCGCAGACTGTGTTCCGTCTGCCCCTCCGTCTCCTTTCGCGGCCACTGAGGGTGTTACAAGTCATATTACAAATATAAATGATAATCTAGTCAATACCATGCACGTGAATCGTAATAATCTTCTACGTATTCTCTAATTCCACTAATATAACTATACAATAAATTCCTCTAAAAATTTTGGAACTCACTCAGCATTTTCGACTAGCGCCCCGTTGCTACCTCTTCTAGTCAGCTGGTTCACCGAGGCGATTTGACACTCCCTTGGGTTGTTGCACGCGCACACGATCGGCACCATCGGGCCGTTCGGATTCGGCGACAGCAACAAGTCATGCTGCTCGTGCCTGATAGTGATCTCCGCGTTCTTCTCGATCGCGGTGGTGGTCACGATATACAAATGCAACGTTCCTTTCTCTATACAGTGCTTCACTTCCGCGTTCGGCCTACAACTACGACGCACGAACCGGGCGTCGTTCCCGTACGTTCTCGTGTCCACGCACACCTCCGTACCGTCACGTGGCAACCGGTAAAAGAACACGAAGGGGCCCGGCCTCTGTGTGTGCTGTCTACCTTGGGGATGCGACGGTCGGTGCTGCGTGCTCAACATGTACTTGCCCCTTAGCTCCACCACCGGTGTGTTAGGCGGCAGGTACATCGTTGCTACCAAAAACTAAGAGGACAAACAAAACATCAATGAATATTCTGTAATGTAACGTCATTGTAAGAAACATGCAGACAACAAAAGTCCTTTACCCTAACGTTATTATTGTGGACGTTCAGCCGACACTTCCCGGACGCGATGGCGTTCATGTTGCTCTGCCTGAGGTCGCTGTGCGTGCCGTTTACTTTGATGGAGGATATCCGAGCCCTAAGCTCGGGACTATAATGATTCGTGACGGCCTCCTCGTATCGCTCGATCCATTGCCTTAACGGCGCCACGTTCGAGCTCCACGAGTCCTGGGTCTCCTCTTCTTTGTCTTCGACGCTCAACCGACGTTTCGGTTTACGTTTACCCGGTCCTCGTTTCGTTGCCTCTTTCTTACGCACGGCGCTCGACTGTCTCGGATGCGAATCCCTTCTCTGTCTTTTCGCCACGTTATTATTGTTATTGTTATTGTTGTTCAGACGTCTTACTTGCGGCGGCGGATCGGACTTCCGCCTGGGTACCTGCTGCGGCTGCTGTTGCTGTTGTGGCAACGTACGTTTCTTCGGGATCGCGTTCACACCGACGTCGGTGTCCGCCGAGCTCGTCGACGACGTGTCCGAAGACGTGTCCGAGTTCAACAACTCCTCGCGCTTTCGCATCTGCAGGGCGCGAGCCCTTTGCCTATCTACGCGCCGCGGACGACAGATCTCGCAAAGATACTCGTCGGGAATGTTCGAGCGATCTATCCCCATGCAATCCACGTGTTGCCACACCCTGGAACAGCGTACGTACACCGTGAACCACCGAGACACCATTAACACAATATTACGCAGGGCTTGAAAAGTTAAAATGTATACGGTGAGCTAAGAGGGTAGTCCCGTTTCCAGGATTGCAAGGGTGCGGGACGTGCCTTCTCATTTCTCGATAACGCTAAGATTGAGTTTCTCAGAAACCACAAACACTAGATAAATCAATCTAGGCCGCAGGCGCTCTAAATTTTCTATTCTACGTTTACGTAATGTGCATTATTCAGAAGCATAATGCTGCGACAGCTACATGCTACTGAATAATGAAAATTATACCTCGTGAACGTAAAAATAGGCCTTTGATGTTTTATCTAGCGCTTTTCATTACTGAAGAACCTATTTTGCATTATAGCGAAGTGAGAAGGCGCTTCCAGCACCTTTGCAGTCCTAGAAACGACTCGACTCCCTTAACTACACCACCTGAATTTACTCAGTTATCTTCGGAACCGTTTCAAGCACTGCAACTTACACACCTCAGGCTTGGACATATTTCATTCGCGAAAACATAGACTTAAATTAATTGTAAACAGATTGCGATAAGATTTTATTTATGCTTGTGAAAATATTGAAACCCCACGAGTCTATCAGGGTTCATGAATTTTTCTAATGCAACCACATTGGCCCTCGAAATTGTTCTTCTTCCGTCCACATTATGGTACATCTGCGATTGCAACTCTCCGCAGGAGTAGATGATGACAGTGTCGATTGTAGGAAAAGCTCCCGTTAGAGAGCGTTCGACGAACGGTTCAAGTAACGATTTATTCAGGTACAAAATAATAAATAAATAAAAACTTATTTCATTGGTAACATCTAGCTAAATAAAATATCATTCGAATCTTCGTTTGACGAATATACTATTCGAATAATGCCCAAGCCTGATCCAGATCTAATCGTAGGATGGATGAGGAGTACTCACAGACAGCGGTCACAACAGATCATGTATCCATCGTCGTGCTCGAAGTCACTGAAATCGTGAGACAATTCTGTTGAACGATTTTGTTCAATGATCAGACTGGATTTCTAGTGATTAATCATACTTACCATATGCACCTAGTGACACTGTCTTCGTCGTCCCCTTCACCCTCAGGAGCAGTCTCTGTCTCTTCGCCTTCAGGCTCTACCTCTCGGCCAGCTTCACTGCTGATAGCGCTGGCTGCATCATCCTCCACGTTGCTACCGCTCACAACTGTAATCAACAAAACTATGAACACCTGTTCCACTATATTCTAATAACAGCGTTTCTCAACCTTTCTCGTTCTCATCGATCTATTAAAGTATCCGTGAGGTAGCACCCATTATTACACGGCTCATTAAAAATTAGACTGCGGATTTCATGTATTTTTAACTTTCAATTACACGCACACTCCACTTACAATCTCGACACTTTAAATTCAGTACTGTAAGCATAAACAAAGATGTTGACTACACTAAACTTTGGACTTTTTAAATCATTAAACACAAACTGTTGATTTTTTGCATGAAGATCGGCAGTCTATCAAGAATTTATTGTAGCTCGAGAAACGCTGATCTAACAGGTAGTCGTAAGGTGCAGGTACCTTGGCCAAACATGTAAGTGTGCTGAGAAGTTGCTGCAGAACTTCCAGCACCGTTGATGGCCTGTTGCTTCGGATGGGGTGGTGGTGTTGGAGGCGATGGTGACCTCGGCGGTGGAGCCACATAGTTGTGATCTTGCAAAACAAACTGGAGACACTGTAACGAGAAATTCGACGTCTTACCGAATGCTCGGACCCATTTCAGTGGCATGTTATTGGGACAGTACAGTACATAGGTTACCTCGTAGGGGTGAGGCATTCTTCTCACTGGAGACTTCGACGCTGGCTCTTGATGGTCATCTTCTTCAGGTACTCGGGGTTCCGACTCGATTCTGAACATACAACAATTTCCGATTACTCGACAGGTCTTTGTATACAAAATTATTATTAGAAATTCCTCGAAATACTAACTTGTTCTCGACTTCCTTGCGAGGTTCCGTGCTGGTGACCGGCAGCAGGGTCTTAATCTGTCCAGACTGCTGCCGGACCTGCTGAGCAAACTGTGAGGTCATGATGAGCTGTTGTTTCTGCTGGATGGCTTGCTGTTGTATTTTGATCGCTTGGTTTTTGTGCACGAGCATGTTTTGCGTGACGGGTTGTTGGGGTAGCAGAGTCTTGATGCTGGTCTTTTGCGGGACCGCGGTGCTCGGTCCTTGGCCCTTCACTGCGGTCACGTTGGTGTTCAACGAGGTCTTGATGCCGGTCACTTTCTGCTGATGATTCCTCTGCGCGGATTTCTGCGGCGGTATGGTCTTGATACAGCCTGGTTGTTTCTGGGTGTTCTGCGGGCCTATGACGTTCTGTTGTTGCTGAATGATTTTCACGGGCTGCGAGGTCGTGTTCCGATGCAGAGGCTGTTGGACAGCGTTCTGCGAGGCGTTGGACGTCTTCACGGTGTTCGCGACCTTCTGAGGGATGCTTTTCAAGTTCCCCTGCTGCAGTGCCTGGCCCTGGGTCTTCTGTACGCCCACTCTCATCACCATCTGCTGTTGCTGTTGTGTCTTCGAGTTCGCCACCTGGGTACGTTGATTGTTCGGCACAGTTGCAATAGCGGTAACCTTTTGGTGCACGTTCGCCATGCTCTGGCTCCTCTGCACCTGCTGACCCGCGTTCCCTTGTTGTTTACCAGTAACTTGCTGTTGAGGCTGCGAGGTCTGCTGCAACAGTTGCTGCTGCAGCTGTGGCGAGGACGCCGCCTGCACGTGGATCTGCTGTTGCGGTTGCGAGATTACTTGCGACTGTTTGTTCGAGGCCAGCAGGTTCGAATTCTGCTGCATCTTAGCGATGTTCGATACGCTGTTGCTTTTGCCGACGTTCGCCAACCCCTGTACTCTGTTAGAATTCACCGTCGCGAGTGTCTGGGACTTTTGCTGTCCGGTGGACTGTTGCGAGATCCTCTGCGAGGATGACTGTACTTGTTGGACTTGCTGCACGTGCTTCGGAACCGGCACCGACGGCAACTGCTGACCTTGCACTTGTCCTAGCGATTGCGCCTTCTGTATACCAGCTACAGAATTGCTAGATTTCTGTACATTGTTCATTGTGCCTGTCTGTTGCTGCCTGGTGACAGTCAGGTTCTTCTGCTGCTGGCCCTGCAGCTTCTGCAAACCCGCTTGCTGATTCCCTACCTGTTGATGCTGCGTTTTATGATTCGGATGACCGGCCAGAATCTGACCGGACACCTTCTGATTGTTGTACACCTGCTGCGCCATCTTTTGCGTCCCCTGCGCCTTCTGGAGATTCGTATTCCCAGCCTGCTGCTGGCCTCTCTGCATCGTCGTCGTATTGTTCACTGTGTTCACCGTGAACTGGTTCGTCGAGGCCGGCGTCGACACGGTCTGGCCCTTCTGCATCGTCTGAATCCTCGGCAACGAGTTCCTCTGGACGGCGACCGCCTGGTTAGCGTTCACCGTCTTCACCTTCTGCAGATTCACGGTCTGCGCCTGGCCAACGAGATTCTGCGTCTTCACGTGTATCCTCTGAATGTTCGGCACTGAGGTGCTGATCGCCTTCACCGGGTTCCCGGTGACCAACTGCTGCGCGGAGACCTGTTGTTGCGTCGTCTTCTGGTGCACGTTACCCTGCAGACCTGCCACACCAGTCTGCTGTTGTTGTTGCGACTGCTGTTTACTACCCTCTATCACCTGACCCCTATGGTGAAGCTGTTTGCTCTGCGCCGACGACGCATACTGCAATGGGTACACGTGCGCCACTCCGTTCCCCGCTGATGATAACGTCTGCGAGTTCACCGGCACGTGGGTCACGTGAGGCCCGGTGTTCAGTGTCGGATGACCGGTTGATGGTAGCTTCTGCGAGATCACACGGGTCGTCAACACCTGAGTGGTGTTCGTCTGAGATCCGCCGATCCTCTGCACTTCTCTAGCTGATTTAGCGACCGGGTAAGTTACGTTCACCGATTTCATCGTGGCGAAGGATATCACGTGACCAGATGGGATCTCCGGCGTCGCCGCCTCCAAACACTGAAGGATCTGAGACTTTCCGGCATCCTCGACCACCACGTTCGAACCATCCTGGCTGAGTAATGTTGAGGATGACGATGATGATTGGTGGCTGCTACCGTTCTTCTTCTCCACAGGTGTCTCAACCGTTCCCAACTGCAAAACGAAGCTCATGGTGGTCTCACCAGCCTGCGGGAAGCTGCTGTCGACGCATTTCGATGAAGCGACCGCATCGTTGTTCTTCTGTTCATCGGCACGCTCGGCTGGGGACACCGGGGGAGGTGGGCCAGGCCCTGGGGACAATTGCTCCCCACCCCCACCTGTTCCACCCCCCGATAACTTGATCACCGACGGGGTCGACGTTTTGGAGGCCTTTCGATCACGACAACTGGGAAACTGGAGCGAGTTTTGACCGAACGGCTATCCTCGGCCGGCAGCGTCGCCGTGTACCACGCTCTTCGATTCCGCTATTTGAGGATCCTGAACCATAGGCTGCAACAAACGTAAACATTGTACGTTAACAATCTTTTTGTCGAGCTATCCATTCGGAGTATGAACATACACCTTCTTTGATCTCAAGAGAAACAGTTAACCCACAACGAGGAACCTCTAGCTAACCTTGCATCTATTTAAGTTATGTCTGCTTTCTCTCCATAACGTCCCGCGACGCTACAGGAGAACTGTTGCGGTACGAATACAAACAGTTCCCACATTCGATTATGGCTTCTGAAAATTTTCAGGAAAGCATGGAATATAAAATTCGACAGAATTTAGTACTATTTGTATTGATTTCAGACCTGACAAAATTGAACCAATGTCATGTAATTGTAACTTTGCAACCACCCGGTACGTGTGACCAGATTTTCGCAGAGGCATGACAAATGAAGTGGAAGATCATTATAGGATTCATTGACACAGAATGAACGAGTTCACTTCTCCTTCGGTTCGACAGAGGGAATCATGCTGCCTACGTTGCCCAACCTGCAACAGGGATTAACTATTCAGCAGCCACGGCGTGGCAGTGCAACATATACACCGCTATTGATCCAGAAGAACTTCCTACCCGCTAGTGAGGGATTGTTCGACGATGATCGTCATATTTTTTTCGAGTTATTCGATTGCGCAACCTGAAGAACCTGATTTGTCCTGCGGAGAATCTAATATCTCGAGGGTGTAAATAACGTGACTTGTATGTAGTATGTTCGAATAAAGAATATTCTTAATGATAAAATCAACATTGTCAATCTTTCTGCAAAAGAATCGTCTAACGACGAGAAGCATCACGCGCGTCACGTAATAATAGTGATCGAGTAGTGTCAAGAGCGCACGTACAGCTGGACACGCGCCAACTGTGCCTAAGCATCGGCCACCTCTTGGTGCCTCGAGCTCCCCTGATCAATTAACGCGATCAATTTCCTCGAATAAGATGGATAATGCTGCGCCAATGTAAACAGCCAGACCTAATCTAGGAACGTGCAACAGTGGCGTCCCCGGAGGGATCAGAACCACGTCTCGCGGTGACCGGGTCAATCTTGACCCGGCATCGAACAGTCTTTGAACTGGATGAAAATATTTCTAGTTTTCAAACGGGCCTAAATATAATATCGCTGGTGTATAGGTTGCATTTCTTCCCATAATTATGAAAGTGGTCTAACAGTTAAACAAAAAGAAAAATGAGTTTATCAGTTATTTCACATTGTCTTATTTGAAACTAGATTAATTGTAATTTTCATTCGCGTGAAAGGGAGCAAAAGGGAAGAAAGGGGAGTTATGTATAAGAATTGTAACCCTGTGGGGAATCAAAATAAAATAATATTATTATTATATTGTAATTTTCATTAATTAAGAATTCGTTTAGTGTTAATACCCTTTTCCTCTAAACATCTCGAAACAAGAAATACAGCCATCCCTCGCATAGTGTGACTTTCGCACACGACTCGGACCACTTTCATAATTACGGGCACATCTGCGGTTATTCCGAGACTAATTCAATTTAGATAGCGGTCGTGTATCGATAAGCAATAGTCGCGAAAGTTGATTTCGCCCGCGTTATCACGCAACTGGACCGGAAAGCTTATTGTGTCTATTTATGCGTGTCATGCATCAATGTCAGAACGTGTCGATATTTATTGCCGATAAGCCCTGCGGCTGTCCGACGATGCATCGTTTCCACAACGTCCCATGAATTATTTACTGTGACGCATCGAACGGACCAGATATTCGCTGCTCCGTGCTTCTTACATCATTAACGACTTGGTTATTGCCGCTGAATTCCCGGATTTTTGCTCATTTGCAATGTAAACGGGTCGTGGCTGAATTTTTATATAATTGTTGCAGAGATACGAATGCAAATCGGTAGGGATAACAATAAACCTCGGACCAAGGCTACGGTCTGTATAATGACTTTATTGTCTTGCCGATCGTGTCCCATGCTCCCGCGCGATAACTCCAAGTGCAATCAGGGACGTATTGTTCCGATTGAATTTCTGGGTGCAATAGGGCCCGATACTGTGTTGGACAATTATCCTATTTAATTGTGATATGTAATATTTTAATATCGTATTCCTAATTCTTTGGCCTTGAGACTTTTCTGGACGCATTTCGTTATTTATTATGCAGGCAATTCATCGATTCAGTATTTATACAATTTTCAAGTTTTCTGTATCTAGAATGAAATAATTCACGGGTAGGAAAAGATAAAATTAATAGTGGAGATGGTGTGTTACATACATGTCGAGTCGTATTAAATAGCAGGGCCTACAGAAAAATAATACGGCCCTGAGGACAACCGTCGTTCATGTTTTGCAACCACGATTGTAACATCTCTGTACCGAAGGAATCGAGATTATACTGCAGGCGCATAATTTAGAGGAGCATGACTCTCTCAGACGATTTTTTTTTCTGGAAATTCAAACACGATCACGTGGCTGGCACGTGCTCTTTTGCGCGCCTTGCATTTCACTGTACACATCGCGTTCTATCCAATGGAAAATTTTAGAAAAACATTATCTATCGCCGCTTGCGACTTACCCTCTTTAAAAATTGTTTGAACATACTTAAACATTTATAAAAAATATACAAAAAATCATTCTATTTGGAAGCATGTGTCAAACCATTTTTATTGTTTTTACAATGTTCTCTGTATTTTGCGTTAACAAGCACCCGTTAAGACGAACGTAAAAAGTCGATACGGATAAAGTATCGCCGAGAACATAGTGCTTCCGACGTGCACGTAATTTATTATCGAAAAGATAAGCCCGGGTTATATAGTCTTCGAAACGGTGATGTCCTTTTTAACGTGTAGCGACATTCGTTACCAACGCCGTTTATTGGAACCGATTGTTTGGCGGCTATTCGCGATTTTATTTGCCCTAAAAAGATTGCAATAACTGCTGCCACGCGACAAGGGAGAACGGAGTGTTGTACAACATCCGGTGTGTGCGCGATGGTAACGGTACCTATGGCCACGTGACTTTCCATAATTGATACGGCCTTCCGGTGATAACCAACTAACGCTAGTTTCCGGAAAGTTCACCGGACAGTCCACTATTTATTGTATTTCATACACTGCATGACAGGATAGACAGAAACATTCTGTAGAACAATGTAAATGACAGAAATAACAAACTCAATATGGGAAGATTTTGCTGTTGGTCACTTATCGGCTACCTGTTCCAGTCGATAACATAATCGCACCCCCAAGAAATCAGAATTCAGATGTACCGTATGATACTGTGGTTTTAATAAAACTTTAACAACATTATAATTGCTAGAAGGTTTTTAGATGCTTCTAACAATAAGTTTTGCAATCTTTCAAAGTTGTAACACATCTAGAAACTGATTAGTGCCGGAATCCGCCGCACGGTGTGCACTAGTCGTTCTAGGGTGTACAGGGTGAACCACGAATGATCCTTTTTATTGATTAACAAAATGAGACCTCGATGATAAAAGAACAGGTGCAAAATAATAAATCCTTTCTTTCATTAAAGGTGTTTCTAGAACTTCTTAAATTGCGCTCACTAATTTCCTACATAAATGCATACATAAATGTAGTCTAGTAATTATTCCAAGACTCAACAACATCCCTTTGGTTAATCAATGTCAATACACCGCATCAGTTATCCCACAAATTGCGTTGCAATTTCATCTGCTAGATCTTGAGGTCTATATTGGAACCCTGTAATTAATTTCATCGCAACCATATTATTTTCCCTGAAGGTATCGAGATTGTATAGGGGGAATTCCCTTTCCTCCAACTTTCTCCTCCAACGTTCTCGGCTAGAGGACATTCCCAAAGGATATGCTTTCGGTCTGAACCTCGGCCGACAATTTGTCGCGACGTGCGAGAGACCAGTCGGTATGTTGGCAAATCATGACAGTGCCACGTGACCGGGCGCATCGTAACGACGTTATCGGTACTGTCAAAATGCCAACGGCGGGTTCCCCCGGCCGAATCAGAGGCCACGCAGCCGTTCGTTAACCGAGGTTATGCACTCTCGGTCTTTTAGCTCCGTTGCGACGCGTTCTCGCGCGGTGAAAACTAACCGTACCTCGCTGAAACCAATTAACGCAACCTAATGAACTGATAGACCATTCCCCCAAATCCCTATCTGACGCAAGACAACATAAAACCTCCAACTGTTAACTAGTCCTGAGGATTTAGTGTTCTGAGGGCTGTAGTGTACTGGGGATTCTAGTGACCACATAAAAAATTTTTATATGACCCCTTCGTTTTTGCTGGCTTGAGCTATAACACCTGACAGAATTTTTTAAACTTTTTATAGTACCCGCAGTGTTAGACTGTTTCGAAAAACCGTTTCCTTCACTTAACCATTTCCTATAATCGGGGTTGTTTGACAATATAAAAAATTTGATTTATTTTCTCGGGAGGTTGAGAACCCCTGGGCAAGTGTATTATTTCAGATGGTGAGAAATCAGGAAAACTGCCAAACGCGAGAGCGTGGATCCCACGGCAGAAACAAAACTATACACATCCCGCGACTAAATATAACCTCGTTGCAACGGTTACGTATGGCATCGTTAACTGCCCGATAAACGCGCAACGATACGTTTTCGTGAAACGCGTGAATTTCGTCCGGTGCCGGTGACGCCATTGTATAACCATACTTTCTAGAGGTTACGTCAATTCCCTTTTCCAAATCTGGGGAGTAACTTTAACGACCCTCGTCATACTTCAAACATGAATCCGTCGAATAAACACCGACCCGAAAAAAATTATTGAGAGACACTGCGTTTCGGGACACTCCGTGCAATATAATCGAACAGAGTTGCATGGAGAAAGGTCAGAGGTCGATCTCGACGCAGGCGTGTTGGTATTTTGCGCGTACTCGAAAAAAAAAGTGGCACGGTGCGCCTCATTCTCATTAAAAAGAAAAACGCACCTGAGAAGTGTTAACCTACAACGAAGCAAATCATGTAGAAAATACGTATTAAACAGTTAACATTGTTCTGTTTTGAACAATGTTTCGAGTAATTTGATTGATAAAACCGTGTGAAACTGTGACGTTCCTAATCGGCGAGCCAAAATTTTTAATTCAAGGTCACACGCAGGTCATAGTGTAGTGGGTCATTGAATTCAACTTGGCATCGGCTACAACCCTATCGAGTCAAAAATACGTAGTGCCATTCACGAAGATCACGATGTCGTTGACTGTTCATTCAAAAGGCAAGTCATTAACGAATTTCATGAATTTCTCATTAACTTTTGTTCAGGGCTGCAAAACTGATTTTTCGAGGAACACAGTTCACACGTTTCTGAGAGACAGGATACATTTCTCATTTTTCTAACACGTCGAACGAATGTGATTGTACTGTAAAGATTTTGATTGTACGATTTTTAACTTGATAAGGTAATCGGATGGATTCTTTTCTATCGTAAAAGACAGTTACGGAAGGAACGCAAATAAAGCGGCTGCGGTGCGACGCGACGCAACGGAGAGTCTCTCGGCCGAAGTTTGCCTCCCCTTTCCCTCCCGTATCGGCACGCTCACGCGAAAATGAACGAGCGGGCGAGCTGCTCACCGCGTAGTAGAACGCGCGAGCGTGCAACGTTGCAGCCTGGTTTGTCGCGTTGGCAGCAATGGGATTTCTGACGACCTACTTGGCGTACCTCGACCCTCGCATTGATTCGACGCGAACCAAAATTATTCCCGAACGATTATCGTACAACCCTGTCCTCCCTGCCTCCTCCCACACGAACCGTTCCATCCTTGTACAACGTCAACGCTATCGACAGCCGTTTGCCGGTCGATCGTCACCGATAAAAATTCAAATTTGCCGCCGACTTGAATCCTACACCCCTCTCATTCCCGCCAAAAAATAAATAACAATGTACCAAACAAATTTAATGTTGCAGAGCTATGAGACACTTTGGGGACCATTCAGGGACACCATTGTAGAATTTAGGGCAGACTTCAAGGTGACCTAAGATGGCGGAGGGGTCAATTGAAGGAATAGGTTTGTTTTGATGTTTCAGACTGCTGCGAGGTTGTTTACACTGCTGCCAAATGCGATCTTGCAAAGTAAACTAGCCTGGATAATGTTTTTACTAGCAATAATGAATTGTTTTTATTTAAAAAAGCGACATTGGCGTATACGTTTTGTGGCAGAAAATTAGGATTTCGTCCAGCAAGCATGCACAGTTTGAAACGCTGCGTGCAAAGCTCGCTGTGACCCGTTCGCCGCAGCTACGTTACATGGAAACGGTGTCTCTTTCTAGCAGCTAGTGCGCTACGTTACATGGAAACGGTGTAGGTCTTTCTCTACCAGCTAGTGCGCAGGCTAACCGCGCATTCTATTGCCATGCAGCCAACCCACTGGCAATAACCGCGCGGATGTAACCGATCTAATCTTTCGATATGATCGAAAAACACACCTGAACCGGTCAGCATCTATAGACAAAAGAAACGGTTTACAAGACCGCCTGGGTCATCGCTGGTCCACAGTCTAGTTCAGCATCTACAGAGAAAGAAATTGATCTACTCCGCCATATTGCGTCCTCACTCTGCGAACCCCTTTTATAGTAGCAACTCTTTCGAGGAAGCAGTTGTAATTAGCTGACCGCGGATTTTAATGCGAAACAAAAATGGTTTGTTGATGAATGCATGAAATGATGAGAAACATCAATTTTCAATGTACTAAAATTATTAATTGTTTGCTTGGCTCCTGTTCCGTACGAGCAATGCACGAAACGTATATTTTCTATCCGCAGTTTAGTTATAATGCTTTCCGCTAATAAGCTCAGTGAAACCAGCGAATATATCAATTGCGTTGGTCATCCAATACCATTGGTAGATCTAACCGGCGTACAATAGTCGCCGACGAGGACGGAAAGCGCGGCAACGTGGTGGGGAAAGTTAAATGGCGGTACATACACACAGAGACGCGGAAATTGCGCGTCAATCTAGGACGTTAGCAGTCGCAATGCTATCCAGCATAAACATAATCGGAACGAGCCTAAAATCCCGCTCGCTAGAATGCGCATCTAACCGCGCGATCTTATCCGCCGGTTACGAACAATGAAATTCGAGCATAGCGAACCGCGCACGCGATATCGATTTTTCGCATCGCGTGCTTGCCGAACATTTCCGCGCCGCCCACGAAAATCAATAACAAAAAGAACTAGTCGACTGGTCTAGGCCAGGGAACCGCCATTTCCATTCCAAATATCCAACCTGAAAATTCCTCCACTGTCCTTTTTCGACAATTTTATAAAATATAGTAGAATATTCATTAAATCTGAGAAAAAATTACATCAGCTCAGGGTGATACAATAAAATGTGTTGCAAGATCTAGTCCCCCACAGAGGGTCCAAATAGTTGGACAACTTCTAAGAATTGTTCTAGAAGATCCCTATGCAATTTCTGAACCTGGAAGATTCTCGATTAATTTCGAATCCTTGATTCCGAGTATCTAGAAAAGTAATGCGAGGAGCGGGGTAATTTGGTGCAGTCCGGTTCCCTGCAATATGGCCGCAATTGCGGAAATAAAGAAAAGAGTGGAGAGCTATACCGCCATAGTACGGTGTCTCCTACCGTCGGGGAATACTAACCGTACCTGTGCGACTAGTCCTACGCCGTTGAATAACCGTTCGAACATCTCCCCTCCCTCTCGGACTCTCCCCCCACCCTCTCGACTCTCTTTTTCTCTGTCTCTCGGTGTAAAGTTTATCTTTTCGCTCGCTCCCTAAGACCGGCGAGGGAGAGCGGCTCTCCGAGAGCCACGAGAGCGTACATCATGCAGTAAGCCGTATACAAAGGCTTGATTGCCGGACACTCGGTGAAATATGCCAGTCCCCGCCAATAACCGGTATCAGGCTGTCCTTTATCCGCTAGCGAGCCGTCTTTTACTCGCCTGCTCCCGCTCGCGGAGGCTGCACGGCGGGGCAACGGAGCAAGGGGGCGGGGCCGAATGAGAAGTGAACGAGAAACGTCGGTGGAAGTGAACCAAGATGCGAGACAATGCCGTGTGCACTCGGCAGAACCCGATGCCACCGTGCGAAAGCTTTTCCACCGAGAGATGGAATCTTTACGACCTCCCCGAACATTTTAAAAATGTTTTCCCTCATCCTTTTAACTTGGCCGAACCTGGAAAATTGATGGACATTCCGAGGAAAATAAATGCGAGGCAATCTTCTATTATTTATTGTCTGTTCGATTATATTCGCATTGTGGGGATCTACGGAGATTCATTCGAGGAGAGAGATTTTTTCGCGTGTCTCGGGAATCACAGTAAAAAGGCGAGCGGAGACGGTCGCCGAGAACAACCACTCGATTTCGCGGAGAGAGCGCTTGCGCCCCGCCCCTCTCCGCCCCCCGGGACACGATCGTGCATGTAAATGCATAGAGGAGCGTCGCGATAGTGAACCCGCGCCTTTTACAATCTGTTTTTCATGCTCTCGTGTCGCCGTACTCGGCAGATATTTAACAGACTGTATTTCAAATATTGTTGGACTAAATATTGATAAAGAATGGGATTGCGGAGTCGATTGTAGATGAGGGACAGGACGCAAATGCATCCACGGTGTAGATAGAAGAGTAGACTCCACTGTCGGACAGGTTTTGTTCCTGTTCGTCGGCAGCTCCGCGCTGCGGTTCTGTGGATTAGTCACTCAGGAATGCGACCGCGGTTCGAGGGGAGGCTGCGACCATGCTTAGCCGGTCCGAAGACATTCCATTTTCCCAGATGTGGGGAAAATTTGCTCCCGCATAACCGGCTTCGTTGCGCAAACAATTGTGCCCATAATTATGAAAGTGGTCCGAGTCAAAATTAAAACACATGGGTTTCTCGACTCGAAAAATCCCAATTTCATACAAAACGGACCAAGAAATTGACAGATGCTTTTTCGGAAATTTTACAGATCCTGCAGGCAACTCTACGGAGTTGAAATCATTTTTTTTTTCATGAATCCCGCCAAGGTGACCTTTAAGAGGGAAATTGTTTGACAATTATTTTTGTTTGCTTGGCAAGAGGTTGCAAAGTTTTGGTAAGTGAGAAAAGGCACGCGACAGACAGGTTTGAATAAATCGATATCGGGAGACGCTCGTTACCCGCAATATTGGAGCGGCGCTGCGTTACGTGGGTGACTCGGAAGAACGGGGGGACAAGGGACCAAGATCCAGCATTGTGCACCTCCGCTATTACACCCAAGGTTACCAAGAAGCGCTCATTTCTTTTTCTCTCCCCCGCCCCTTCCCTCGCGCCGGCAAATCTCTTTCTCTCTTACTCGCTCTCTTGTCTCTCCCGCGACCAGACTAAATTTTATTACATTTCATTGCAACGCGGATCCGGTTCTTAACGAATTCTCCCCGGTTTTATGTTAAGGATATCCTTCCTTTTCCTCGGGCTAGAGTTACACAACCTGGCGTCGTAAAAAATTGGAAACCATACACGAGAAACCATTTTCGGTAACAAGATGACAGCACGGTAAAAATTCAACCATGCCGGGTCTATTTCGACCCGTATTTTAATTTAACTCCACGAGAGGTCAAAAATGTTTTACGTAATAAAAATGCAAGACTTGTTGAAGTGCGATGCGATCAATTTTGACTCACGTTTGGATTCGATACGATTCGTTTGAATTCTTGAAAATCCTGAACGGTTTGGCGAAGCATGAATTCTAAGCTTAGAAAGCAATAAATTTCTTGCAAAAATATATAGTTTCGTGGACGCGCGCCATTTTAAGTTTCCGCGCTACGTCGGTTATGCAGTTGCGAAGAAGCGTGTGCATCGCAGATACATCGTTCCCATAGTAACCGCGGGCACCATTAATACAGACTGACGTCACCGTGAAGAAATGCATCGGTACATTGCACGGCACGGATCTTGCGAAATCGTCCACGGATTCTCGCGGCCGTTTGATTTTCGATCGAAGCCGAGAGGTGAATTCCCGGCGAATTTCTCGTCGGAACGTTGGCTTCTATATTTAACCATTCATGACTATTCCGAACCCGCGGGAAAACGTAGTCCCGAATAAGCATCTACTCGGAACCACTATAGCGCTCCGAGTCAACGCACGGGCCACGAACGAACTGCGTTCACAATTTTTTACTGCGAGTCTGTTTACCATACGCAACCTCCAGCTTCCTCCGTATTGTTGATCAACAATCTTCTGGTTTCCTGGTAAATATTTACAACGTTCAAATTGCCTCCGAGTTTTTCGAAGGAGGTTCATATTTTTAATTTTGCTGAATGTGTTTACGTTGTAAATTTTTTCGTTTACCGTACGTGACATCCAGCCTTGTCTGTTTGTTGATCAACAATCTTTCAGTTTATGTAAAATATTTACACGATTAAAACTGGCTCTTCCTAAAAATATTTGCGTTGTAAATTTTCGTTCGTTGCGAGGTGGCTCCTGTTTCTGCCTTTTTTCGTAGAAAATACTCTTGCTTCTCTTATTTGGTCAGTTTCGACCGTCCCCACCCCCACCCCCCTGAATCGATCAATGCAACGCTTTAGCTGCTCGTTGCCCTGTCCCCCGCCCCACAACGCTTTTCAACCAACCGATGTAACTTAATACGAGGTTTTGTACTTGATAAAGGAATGATCAACTTTGATGTAAATCGATCATGGTGCAATGTAACCGACTATGTAAAATATTCCAAACAATACACTCCACTGTGCATTAACCCCTCTCATTTAATCGCGCAGTTACCAAAACCCAGAGGTTTTGATATCGGGAGATGAAACCTTTGAAATATTATCACTTCAATAATTGTGAAATGGAATATATGAAACCGATCATTTGACCGGCAATGATAGGTCCAGTATTAAAAATTTTGTGAATCGAAAACTTTTGCAACAATTTTCAAAAATGCGGATAATTGGATTTGCGCCGGTTGTTAAGCGATACCTGATGCATTCAATTTCGCCCGGAGTCAGTGATCACGAGATAATCAAGTTATCTCTCGATGACACAAATTCGAGGGCACAACAGGACATGCTTGCCGCCACTTCGCAAGCGAGTTGCAGCGGCAGCAGCAGCAGCAGCTCGACCGTGCGTACGCACTGACATCGTTCTATTGGACCTTTCCCGATGACGTCAGTAGAGGTGGCCAATGGTAATGGATACCGCAGGGACTGGATCAGCAACCCGTATAAATCCCAGTGCCTCGGTCCTTTACCAGCGAGCTAATAAAACGGACAATGGCAGGGCGATTGCACGGTTCGACCCAGTTTCATACGGAATCCACCGAAATCAAGCCCATCCCCCACCACCGTCCAAAAACCGCCCACTGGAGAGTCGAAAAATGAATCTGGAAGACGGAACGCGTCAATATTTTTTACCCAGTTGCACCGCTAGCTAAATCTCCGCATCCAACGAATAAATAAAAATTACAGAAATATTAAGATCCCTTCTTTATGCGAATTGTTAAATGGAGGGAATTGGTAAAAATCTATATGACCCCGGGGGGGTTATACATCTAGATAGAATTATGAAGGGACGTTGGATGGTTGTAGACACAGCGAATTATAAGAAGTTTCGCGGCAATTCGGATTCGCGGATAGAGCGCAATAAAATTTCGCCAGGAATGCTGGTTTCACATCCTGGAAAAAACGGCATGCCTTTCGACCGTTTTCTTCTGGTTCCCCGTGGATCGGCTGCGCGTTTACTACGTGTCTGCCGCTGTGTAAGTGTGTGAGTGTCGCGCGTGCCCGTCACTCCGCGCAAACTTCCCTTGCGGTCGATACGATTTCACCTCGTGTCGACAAATGCTACCAACCAGAGGCGTACCCATCGACCACATTTCGAGTGTGTCAGCTTTTGACTCTCGAAACACCGTTTCGTACACCCACACCTACTCTAACCCCTGCACATTCCTCGAGAATCTGCTAAAAATTCGAAATCCAATGCTAGCCCCGGGGGTAATACTTGTTGATCGAGTTGTATACGTTTCTTCGAAGAAAAATTGGGGTCATAGAGGGTGAGATAGAAGCCTTGGTAAAAATTGAGCCAGGTAGCAGATTAGTGTTCAAGATATTTTTTTTGCGTAGGTTTTTCTACGGCTGGAATCTATAGGAGAGAATCTACACGAGTGCTTTACAAAACAGCGAAGGATCGTTTCCGGTGCGAGAGCTGTTTATTGAGTCGTTAGTTCCTCCGGTGGCTGCGTTTTTCTTTGAAACGATAGCGGCGGGATAATGGGAGGGAGGGGATCGATCGGTATTTGCGAAGAAGAAAAAAAATTGGTTGCGGCGCCACTGGTTGCCGCCAACCACCCGCGAGCCCCATATCTGCACCCCCTTCCCCATTCCGCATGCAACCAGCCAGAGGGATTTGACTTTACAACAAGCACTTCGAGCATCTTTACATGGAAGTAGCTTGATCCGGCCAGAGGCGGAGAGAAACCGCTGGATCTTTGAAAGATTTATCGATGCCCGTGGATCGACGAGCGCTTATGAATTTCCGGAATCTAGTGCTAACATCGACCGGCTAACTCGATAGATACCAACATGGTGGATGAGCGTCACTGCGATTGATGTATTTACATGTATGACTAAGCCGACCTCTAGATGCAAAGATAATCGGCCGGATAAATTAAAACGAGACATCCTGTGCATACACGACTGTGCCACGAATTATTTAAATATTAAGAAGGATATCCTCGACGCTAAGCCCTGCTGCTGCCGGTGCATTGTTAGGGGGAGAGGGGAAGCAAGATTCACCCGCGGGCTTGACGATCTAGTCGACGACTGATCCGTGGCTAACCTGCATGACACAGCGGATTAACGCGGATCGATACGATTCGATCCAACGGAACTCGAACGGCCGATAATTAATCCCTGATCCGGCGTGTACACCCGCAACATTATCGCCCCGGTGTAATTAGCGACACGATTTCTCATCGATTTCCCCCTTGACGCCGATAATCTGACATAACCAGGTTATCTCCTTATCTGGATCGGATTTCGAGTGGCCCAACTCCGGAGGCATTCTTCCGTTTCCGGATTGTCGGTACCGGAAGTCTGCGTGCCGCCAATAGGCCGCGAAATTCTCCAATAATTCGAATACAATTCCCCCAAAATTACCTAGATATAGGACACTAAAGAATACAGATTCTGAAAAACAACAAGACAGAGAATTGCGGAACTTAGCTCCCAGCATTCTTGCGCTTCCGGGGAACCAAAACCGGAAGTTTGCGCTTTATTTAAAACAAAGCGTTCAAGGAAATAATTCAATTAGATTCCCCAGAAATTCTCTAGACATGGAGTACTAAAAAATATGAGACAAGAATTCTCGACTAAGTTCAGAATTTTGAGAAACTAGAAGATAGAGATTGGAACTTGGCTCCGAGGATTATTGAGTTTCCTGGTAATCGGGCCGGAAGTCTCTGTGTAATTGAAGTCTGTTCGTAGGTAATCATTTGAATAGATTCCCTAGAAATTCCCTAAGAATGCGAGGGGAAAAATAACATTGGGGAATCGATAAATTGGGGATCTCGAGGATGCAGGCAAGCTGCTCTCTCTCGGCCAAGGTACATACAAGACATGCAGAGAAGGGAATTTAGCGTGACAGGAAAGAGGAACGCGCCGAGGTTTCGCGGAAGAGGGGGTGGAAAGAGAAAATAGGAGAGACACACGGTCTCTCTGTGAATGTTGCGTATATCTGTGTTGGTAGGGATCGCGAAAAGATCAAGAAAAAGGAGAACGAGAGGGGCCGACGAAAGTAAATGACGGGGAGGGGGCGACACGACACGGAGAGAGAAAAAGAGCGAGAGAGACAACAGGAGCAACAGAGCGAGCAACATGGCGGCACTCAAGAGCGAGAGACCAGCGCCGCCTAGCAGATTTTTCTATTCCCGCCCGTAAAATCAGTCTCGACGACTGTATCCAGAACTCTCTCTTTTCCGCCTTTTTTTCAAAGTTTCAGCAGGTCGGGATGCAAGCCTCTGCGCTCACATCCGAGACAATGTCACTGTCGACGTTCTGAACCAACTTTTACAGATACCTTCCCCTATAAACAACACTTTCAGAACGTAATTCATAACTCGAGCTTTGAAATACTTATCTTAGAATGAAAGTAGTCGAATCCGAAAGCAGACGTTTCGATCAATTTCAGTCTTCTCGAAAGAACAAGCATTCAGTTTTCCTTTTCGACAAGTTATCTAGTACATATATTATATAGCCGCTTTACGGGCACATTAAAAATCTGTTTCGCCATCTCGCTCGGTTCTTATCGATATGCCCTCGCAGTCGGTGGACGAGATACCTTAACAGGCAGACACTGGTTGTAAAGATACTCAACGAACAAGACAACCGTAAAACTTGGTTGTAGCCTTCCGCTGCCAAAGCTGGCTACAAGTGACATTGCGGTCGTGACCGTGTTCTTTCTCCTGGCAATTTTTCGTGAACCACTCCTGTCAAGTATATTGACGTTGTAGCGAGCATGATTAGAGCACGCAGGTGTGTGCGCAAAGAAAATGGAAAGTCACTTGCCTGGCTGAAACGAATATAAATAAAAGTGACACAAGCTGTTTCAGATCTGACACGTATGGAGGATAGTACTGTCACCAAAGGGGGTTAAACGAGAGGAGTCATGAGAAATTTCGTGGGGAACTGGTCGTGCCTTGGATAAAGAACATTGAAAGGCTATGTAGACGTTAACAACTATGTAAATTCCCCGGGTAGAGTGGTATGTGTACGATGTGGTTGACCTGTAGTCACTCACCATTTTATCAGCCATTGTTGCCACCATTCGGACACGAAAATCGCACCAACAGATCTGTCTTTCAAACAATCGGTTTTCGTCTCGAGAATCGTCGCAACAACAACCACCATTAGCCGATCAAAAATGTCTAACAATCAAATCGCGACAGGCGAAAGATCGATCCCGTTCGAAGTTCGGCGAACAAAATTTTTTTTGGTTAAGTGAAATGCCCGACGAACTCTCGCCACAGTATATTAACCGTGAAAGAAATTACCGTAATCACGGGAACACAGTAATCAACACTCGTTTACGATGATAACTCGCCGAGAAAAACACTGGCTAACAAGATCGTTTGAACGTCACAAACGATTCATAAATACGGACAGCGACGTATTGTTGCAACTATGTTTCCGATGACAGTTCGAGCGAATTCGATCGTTTGCCGCGTAAAACCGTGGCCCCCCAAGCGTTCCCGTACACGAAAACCCGTGAAAATGACTTGCTTACCTTAATATGACAGGAATACAGAGGCTGACTTTAAACTTGGATGTAAACACAAGCATTTTTCAACGGAACTGACACCAGGGCAGCTTCGATAACGAACGGTAGAACACTCTTTACATCGCGGACAACGTTATTTCACTGTTCGAGAGTTTCCTACGTGATTAAATATCGCGATAAATACGAGAATTCACGATCTCTTCGGAAAACATCCATCGAAAACTAAAGATGGCAGCCATTCTTCTGTACAAAACAAAGGTTCACATCCACGGACTCGCGAGCGATCAAGCCTCGAACCCAGATAGCTTCCGGCGCTGTGATCAACGCGCCAATTTCAAATCATCGAAACTTCAATCGTCCATTACTCTGAAATTCCTTGTAACAATTCCAATTTCGATAATCAATTTCGATCTCTAGCTTCGTTCGAATTACTCTGAGCACTTACAATTGTCTGGAACAACGGTGTACTTGTTAATTACGATTTTAATTTCAGACTTATTGGTGCTCGAGTTAGTCGATAGTTGTCGCTCGGATAGACTTAATAATTTCCGACGCCACCTGACTGGAAATATACGAACGAGCTCTCCGTTGCCAACTTCAAGGCAGCCGAAACCAGCGCATAATGTTCGGCTGTTTCGCTTGAATTTGAAAAAAGATTCGGGGAATGAAAAGATCTACAGATCGATCCTTGAGCAGCGCGTTTATCGATGAACCGATTAAAACACGGTCCGACTCGACTCGACGTTTGAAAATGTCGGTGGCTAGGTCGATAGGTTGATCGAAGTCGACTGACGTTTAAATAATTATCGACACACCGGAACGTCGTCGGGAAAGTTGGCAGTATTTGTCGCTCTCGAACGGTGCGAAACTTCGACGATCACTGTTGCTCGGGTTATTGATTTCTAGCAGATATGCTCTCCGAGAAAACAAAAATGTTTTGATTAGTGATCTGTGACTGTTGAGCGACAGGTATACCGGTTTTACGGTCAGAGAATGCCGCATTTCGATCCGAATCGTCTACGCTAATCACCTAACCAGTCGCCCGGTATAATGACTTCGAAAAAAACGACAATAAAAGATGGGGAGACACTGTAGCAAAAATACAGTTTGAATCTCCGAGTTCGTTGTTCGATTCTCTGTAACTAAATACGTTAAAACCATTCGATTTTTTTTCGATGTTTCTCGATTGTTTCAACGATCATTCGGTTTACGTATAAATACAGAACGCAGCCGCCTCTTCTCGTGTTTAGAAATGGCAGAGGCTGATCCACAATTGAAACGACTGTTACTTCCGGCCGAAGAGACACTGTTCGAACAATTGATACGATTTGGTTTATGCGTCGGAGCAGTGTTTCAGATTATATGTTTACTGGCCATTGTTGTTTATCAGGCTGGCCCTTCCGATGGCATTGCTGCACTGAAGGTAATTTCACTTGTTGACTGTTGTCTCGTCGACCATATGTCGAGATTGAACTGTTTTCGTTGTTTTCAGGATGATCCGAGCGATGTCGAATGCTCGGAGAACAGTCCCCAGGTCACACCTAGGAGACCGCATAGACCGAGAAAACAGGAAAAGAAGAAAAGACGTTGAAACGCTCTATAAAAACACCATGACTCTATTACTGCTTGTATAGATATTAGCTGAAGACTGCTTTTAGATATTATCGTATTTATTTATACTATTTATTCCACGAGGAACTGGGTGATCCTACATTTATACATTTTACAACTATTTCCAATGAGATAGACACTGTTTGAATACTACTACTGTTCCAGAAATATTTAAAGAGATGTTCTCCACAGTACAAATATTGAATAAAAATTGTTCTCGTAAAAATTATTGCCCCTTTCGTCTCGTTCAATTGCGCAGTATATCATGAATAATCATAAGACTTGTTTGTAAGTCCCAGATTTCTGTATTTAGTCAATTTTCCTCTCTAACGTCGCGCAATATCAGAATCCCAGCGTCTTGATCCTGATTGCCTACATAACAATTCACAAAAGACATACAATTGGAAGTCTCTTATCAAAGATAAGGTTATAAACGCGACGTTATAGAGGTTCACGAACGCGTCTTAAAGGAGGTGACACGTTCCCGCTTCGTTATGCTGCCACCTACTGAAAACAAGTGAGAGACCGCTTTGGAAAAGGTGTAAACGTTGCATATTATTTATACCTGTTTATATACTTTGTTTACATCCTTCGAAGTCTCTCGGCCAATGCCGATCGCAACGAAATTGTATTGGCGGTCGTAGGAAGTATGATAAAATGACGCAGAATGTTGCATCGCAGTAGTAAATAAGAAAACGTGCGATGCTCGAGCCTAACCCCTAACCAGTCGACAGAAGATGTGACCGTAATACTTATTTAAGGTAGCATGCGATTTTATTTGTTGACTGAGAGCAGCGATTCAGAATGTACAACTCAACGGGGACGCTTTCGCCGCAAGATATTTTGGCGGAGGTGAGAAAGTTCATTTCTGGTGCCGTTAGACCAACTCATAGCACCAGCACCCTCGATGTCACTCGCACAGCATTATCTTTGCTGCGAAATGTGCCTGCGGCTAGAGACGCGGTGCTCGAGTACTTCTGCAACGTGTTTTTCGTTGCTGTCACCAAACACGTGCGTCAGATTGAAGTAAGTTAAGAAATATTCGTTACTAGCGTTCATTTAAATAGTTTTCCTAGTTGTAACTTTATAAACAAGAATTTTGTTAAACGACAAATCTAGCTTCATAATTAATTCCCATTTCCTCAGACGAACCAAAACCTAGCGATATGCGAGGAGTCGATCATAGCAGAGATACACACAGTTTTAAGTGGTTTCATCAATGGAAATCCAGAAGCCTGGGCTCCCATCATCTCGGCATGGTCCCTGGAGCTGTTAGGTACAACTTGGTCGAAGTATTTCAGTCTACTCGATCTCAGAACACGTAGTAATTAATTTACATTGCAGGTAAACTATCGTCCGACTATGCGAAACGTGGCAACCTGCCGATCAATGCTGGAATCAACGACTTCCTACAGCAATGGATGTCCTGTCGTGCCACTCGTACGCTCATCGACATCACGGCCCAGTGTCTGCAGTGTCTGATGCACTCCGACACAGAGTCCTGTATCAAAGCATTACTGGACACCAGTGTCCTGCACAGTCCTCACTTTGATTGGGTAGTTGCTCATGTTGGGAGTTGTTTCCCCAACACAGTGATCACCAGAGTGCTGTCCTGTGGATTGAAAGACTTTTGTTCAATGGGCTATGAACATAATATAAAGAACCCTAAGCTGAATTCAGTGGTGGGGATCCTGGGACACTTGGCAGGAAGCCATTTTCAGGATATTCGAACAGCGTTGTTGGATCTGTTTAAATGGAGCATGAGCGAGGAGGCGACCGTGGACGAGGACATGAAGAAGCAGAAGCTAGCCACTGTCCCGTTCCTCTTAAATCTAGCGTCCTTGTCGCAGACTCTTCTAAAAGCTATAACCAGCGATGTATTGCAAACTCTGAAGCCGGATATCATTCCGAGGCTAGCTTTGTTTGCTGTAGACTGGTGCAAGTACTTTGACAATCAACCGGAAGCTCTGATAGATTTGACAGTGCATCTAGTCTTAGGATGCGAGCAGGGCGCGTCGCAGATCATCAATTTGTTGTTGAACACTGCTCTGAACACCACCAGCGTTGGCTATCATAGTGTAAACGCTGCACAGAGTGTGAGGAGTGTATGTAGCGAGATTCTGGAGTTAGTGTTGCAGGAAATTGATCATCTATTGAGAACGCATGGGCCTCAGTCTGCGAATATTGTCTTGCTGGTTTCGATTAAGCAAGAGTTGCCTGTGATACTGCCGCTGCTTTTGAATGAAAGTCCGCTGAGGGTTCAGACTGCTGTTAGATTGTTGTGCTTCCTAGGGAGCCAAAGTCCTAATATACTGATCTCTGCTGCCTCGTACATGTTAGTCAAGTCTGTGACCAACTTTCACCTTGCAGCTCTGATACGCCTGGTTTGCAATAATGTTGTACTCTTCCCTGCAAACAAGTCTGACACTGAAAACATGCTAGCAAGTCATGGATACTTCACCCAGGTGATAGAGCAAGCACTGAGGGAGATTAATTATAAGAATGTGCTGGAGAAACAGGAAAGGAGGCAGCTCTTCCAAAATCTCACTACGATGTTGAAGTGAGTAAGGTTTTTTGGTTTTCTGGAATGGTTTTCTGATCTCTAATGAATCTTAATAATTTCCGCAGGTGGGAGAGGTCTAATAAAGCTTCTATCTTCCGGTCGAAGATGATCACGAACGCTATAAAATCGAATCTGCATCAGATCTCCTCTCTGTTGACGAAGACGTACGATTTCGCGCTAGCTAACGACATTGTGAGAATGTTGGATCTGTTCAGCGCACCCGAAGAAAATAATTTCCTGCCTAATGTGGAACTTACATTGAAACTGACCAGAGCTGTGATCCAGTATTTCTTCTTGTGCGTTGCCGAAGAAGGTAGGTCCCAAAGTATGAGGACTAGACTGTGGATTTGACGCGTTATGACAAAAATGAATATATCACATAGAAAACAATGAAATTGCCTTATTCCCACCTGATGTCTCTTTCAGATATAATAAATAAACAGCAGGGGATGAAGATGGTGTGCCACCTGCTGAAGAATTTCACCTGCTACTCCCCCTGCGCCAGAGTTTTAGCGCTTAGAGAAATTCTGGGACACACCATCAGTGGCGATCCCGCGAAATATTTCGGCGCCAAAGAGAAATTTGAACCGAGATTCGAGGAGATGTTGCTTCTACACCAAAATCATAAACAGGTGTGTAGCTAGATGTCATGAAAACTTGTTAAAAAATTCAGCTAACGAATGGTATTGTTATTTAGGTTACCAGTACTATGTTAGCTCAGAAACACTCTTCAGTGTTCCACGCTGGGGTGATTGGCCACGGTCCACGGAAACCACCACCTGAAAACACGACCGATAAAGAAATTATTGCGTTAAACAAGATGCTATTGATGGACGTGATAAAGGTACCAGGTTTTGGAGAAATAGTTGGACGAGTTTTGTCTTGAAATGTTGACAAAGTGTGCCACCTTAAACTTAGGGTATTCGGTATACAGTCAGTCTCGCAGTTGATGCACACTTTAAATGGGAATAACTTTTCTGTGCGCCATCAATTATGACACTGACTGTACATACACGACATGGAAGATTTGTAGAAAATCTTTTGACCCTGTTGAGTGCTTCTGAAAATCTGAATGTTGCAGGCTTGTTGCAGCACCAAGGATTCGGAGCGGTATCCCGTGAACTTGGACGCCCTGACTGTGGTCAGCCTACTGTTGGTCGAGTTGGTGTCACCTGATGTTATGTACAATGGACTACCGTGGCCGGATGAAGAGTTTACGAAAGTACATTTACAATTTTTAATGACATTAGTGCTGAACAAAATTGGTACGATTGATTGTATCGTTTCGATGAATGTAGGTGACCATAGAGAGGGACTTGCAAATCCGGAGGACGTTCAGGGATGTGCCATTGTTATGGACACTATTAAAATTGACGGCCTGGTACAGGCCAGCCCTGGCATACTGTTCGGTTTTATTAAGGGGGATTGCTGCAACGGTGATGGCTAATTGGAATACGAGCGAAGGCGTTTCGTTGGTCAGTGTCATGGCGCTGGGTCAATTGTTACCGCCGCCATTGGCTAGCATAAGGGACATCTTGCCCGTCTTGGAATCGCATCAGGTTTGTCGTATTGTTAATTACGTATGTTACGAGTAAATTCTTTGCATTATTGATAAATGAGAACGCGCATTCCGCACCCTTGCAATCCTGGAAATGAGTCTACCTTCTTAAGCGACACACCCAGTATAATGTAGAGTCGAAGTTGCTAACCAGATCGTTCCTCGCAGATAAACACCATCATGAAGGAATGCGTCTGGGCCTACATGCGCGAGAATGTCCCATCCCCAGCGTTGTTCACTCGCAGCGAAGGAGCAAACATCGCTTGGAGAGACACAGACACGTCCATGCCAAACGTACGGTTTACGGAAACACTTCGTTTAGTTTTACTGTGCAACATTCACACGATGGGCCCGCTCTACGCCACCCTGTTTTACAATGAAAATAAATAGCTCGACGATCTCACACACACGAACTCGTTTGTACATACAACCCTGTGAATAGACTGGTTGGGAGAATTTGTATCATACAATAGAAACGTTTGTCACGCAATGATGTATTAGGTCACCCCACGAGTAAAATGTTTTTTATCTTATCTTTAATTTAAAACTGCAACATTTTTCTCCAGGAAACATAGATACGAAACGACATTACTTGCGGGACGACCTAATAAAATTGTTAAAATATTTGTTTCATTCTTGTTCCACGACCTCGACGCTTAAAAAATACGTCGCGTAAACAAAATGATTAAAGGGTCTCGTTTTCTCAAAAAATTATTGCAAGCCCAAAAAATTTGTATAGGTCATTATATATTGTTTACAAAAAACAGTACCATTTTTCTTCGTTCGTTTTTTTCTTTTTCTTTTCTCATCGAATGTTTATAATATTTATGAGCTAGTAAATGCTTCGACACCCTGTATATCCAGACTCAAAATTCGGATAGTCGGGGGTAGCAAAATGAGCTCTGCCTCGGAGTCGCATTCGAACACCGTTGGTTGGGACATATTATTTTGTTTTTTAATAACAATACTAAATACAAAATAAACGGCCACCATTTCGTGTATGGTATATATATATAAAATAAGAAATTCCATATTTTGTTTGTTTGTTTGTTGTACAACTAAGTAATATACAATCGATAGGACGTTGTATAAATATTATGAGAGTATGCTTACAATTAGAAACCTTTCGCATGCTCGAATCGTACAGTTTTATTTCGACGCATCTTTTTGGAGCGCAGGAACAGATTAGCAGAGAGAACGGGGAAACAAAAAATAAACAATAATGAGGTCTTTTTCAGAAGCACATCCCTCCTAAATACATATGAGAAAGCAATTAATGATGAATTGAACACCTGTTTTGAACATGTTCCACGAATATACCCTGGGTGGGTGTCTCGTCCTCGCGAAATGATTACATATATTATGTATGATGGATTTTTTAGCCACTCGAATCTCGCCATTTTGGAAGAAGAAGAGATAGAAAGATGGAGATGGAGAAAGAGATAGATAGAGAGTGTATTCATCGTGATTTCGTTCGATCACTCGGAGTATAGAACACTATTAAAAATGTTGAAAATATTTAATTACTTTCTTCCTATGTACATCGCTCGTCGTGTAACACATATTACATCCTCGCTTGGGAAAACCCGGACGTCGAAGCCCGGTATTTACATTCGAGCATTTCTTCATATATGTTGTATGTATATATGTATTGTATGCGTGTTCTGTGTGTATGTACGTGTGCGTGTTGAACGTGTGTCCTCTTACGCTTCGTCAACATGCGTCTCGTAAGTCTCGTTGATACTATCCGGTTAAAAGTTTCGATATATGAAAGAGCATGAAACGATAATTAAATATTCCTCGAGTATATGACGATCGTATTATGCGACAGAAAAAAAAAATAAATTGTTTCAGGTAGAAGTTTAAACACACAAACACGTCCATATGTGTTTCTTCTCTCAGGTTTGTTTTTTGCTGCTGTGCGGTTCGATACAAAAAAAATGAAGACCGGTTCCCCGTTTTACAGTCCGCCGGTTGTTAGCGATCGAACAGACCGTCGACCGACGGTGGCTCGCGTTACAATAAATTATTATTATTTCAGTTCTTCGGAATTAAAAAAAGTTCACTTCGATGTCAAGTGTCTATCGGGAGAATTCGAATTAAAAGAGTAGCGTGCTCATGCCACCCATTTCACTTTGCTCCTTGACGAAGATCTCGAAGTACTGGTAAATGATCGTCACGGCGAGGAGGATACCGGTGCCCGATCCGATCGCGCCCAGGAAATCAGCTAAAACGGATAACGCACCGATACACAAACCGCCGAACGCCGCCGCGGTTGGTATGTATCTGTTCAACTCGTGGATCATCGAGTTGTCTCTGTGCCCCCTCATCACCATCTGCTGGTCCTTCAGCTGCTTCGCAATCTGCAGAAAAGCAAATTTCAATTAACACGTGTCAGTGGACAATTTTAATTAGACCTCATACGCTTCTGGTTTCATAGAACGAACTGATGTTGACAAAAATTCAAGTCGAATATTAAAAGACGAAAGAAGTTGTACTGGTTGAATGAGTATCAGTGAATAGTACGTACATCCTTGGCTGAACTGCCGGAGAAGTCGATCCACGTCTTCGAGAAGAAAGCGCAGGACCCCAGCATGAAGATGATGTATAGGACAGCGTGTATAGGATCTTGAAGTATATGTCCTACGGATTCTGGCGGTGATAGATAGTAACATAATCCTCCCACAGGATAGGACCTAGCAGGCCCTCCGCCGCTAACGTCCGACCATACTCCCAGGAGATTCACGATGATGTTCCCTTCGAACTTGACCGCTAGCATTTGCGAAATTACGTACAGATTCGATACCAACGCGGACTGAAGGATGATAGGTATGTTGCTGGTGTAGAACAACTTAATCGGATAGCTACTGTACTGGCCTCTGCACCTGGCAGATTTGATTGGCAAGTCGACACGGAAGCCCTGGAATGCGATTATGGCTGTAGTTCAAGATCTAACTTTGGATTTTGGAATTTTGATCGAACTAGATCGGAAGATCAAAGTCCAAGCTGGAATTTTATCAACAAAGTGGAGGAACGTCTTGTTTTACCTGGAAGTATATCACTATAGCGAACACCAAGATGGTGGCGAGCAAGTTCATCAGGTTGGGAAGGTTCTGTCTGTAGAAGGCTTCGCGCAGAGCACGAACTTTGTCCTGTCTGGTAGCCAACAGGTGGAACAAAGCGATCACAGCTCCTTCGAACTCTGTGCCTCGTCCTATAAATTGTTTATCACATGAATTAGCGAATGCGACTCGATATTATCGATTGTTATTGACAGCGAGACGTACCAGTGTTGACAGTGGTAGGAGAGAACGCTTTCCATACGATTGTCTCGCAAATGTTGGTCGCAATGAACAAAGAAATTCCACTTCCCAATCCGTATCCTTTCTGGAGAAGCTCGTCCAATAATAATACGATCAATCCAGCAACAAATAACTGGATGATAATTAATAAACAAACTCCGGCTCCTATTACGGTCGGGTCACCGTACATTCCTGTCATTACGTATACTATGGCTTGACCTATGGTGATCACCATACCGAATACTGTGGAAATAAATCAGTATTAATATTGGAGATTTTGGTACTTCAGGGTTGAAAATGACATTTGAAGTACTTTAGTATTTAATATTCGAAAACTCGGACCTCACTCGAGTACATATTCGAGTAATCGAATACATTTGGATGGTTGAATTGAAATGCGAGTACCTGACTACCTGAGTACTTAGCATCGATATCCATTTTATTTATTGGGTATCTGAGGATTTAACATCGAGCAGTGAGTACTGCAGTACTTCAATCTAAATTGGAAGAGCACAGAGTACTCGGATACAGTAGAATTTCAATTTATGATTTACTGCAGTATTTAGTATCGAGGACAGTATGCAAGTGAGTATTTGGATTTAAATTGATTGAGTATCCAAATACAATGAATGCAATAAGGTTGATTGAGGATTCGAGTACTCCCAACAGTTCCATTTAAAATGCTCCTTGAATGCTTGAAACTTACACTTTTGTGCCCCATTGAAAAGGGCTCTGTCCTTTATGGTGTCACCAACATCAATGATCTTGGCACCGCCCAAGATCTGCATGATCAGTCCAGAAGTAACAATGGGGGAGATACCCAGTTCCATAAGAGTACCTCTATTCGACGCGAGTATCACACGGATCCAATAGAATGGATCCGCGCTGTCCGAAGACATGATACCGAACAGAGGAATCTAGAAATCCAACGAAATTCAAATATATCAAACAATAATGAAAATAAAAGAAACTCAAAGCATCCTAGAGTAGAATCTCACCTGACAGCATACTAAGAAAATAAACAGCGTGATCGCAGTCCATAACACCTTCTCCCTGAACTGGATCTAAGTAACAGATGGCAAACGTGGAATAAATCGCGTCCGATAACCGAAAATCTATTAGGGACAGAACGAAAGTGGATCAACCGTTAACTTACTTTTCGCCGCGGCTTCTCTATTTCCGGGAGTATGCTGCAGAACGGTTTGATCACCTCCAGAAATTTGACTGAAAAATAGAAACAGCAAGGTGGATTATGTGATTATTCGTGGAGAAGGACGAGTTTCGGGACGAAACCGATCGGGTTTCGACGACGCGTGCAATATGTGTTGGGGAAAAAACGGGAAACCGAGAGGTTACGGTCACGGGCGACCACCGCGGCGTGTTAATCCTCACGGAAACAATTCTCTATAATTTTGAATGGAAGATTATGTGTACTTACATCCCATTTTGAATCCGAGGTTCCGTGCGAACAATAAACTCTAGGAAACAATCCTCACTGACGATGCCCGGGATCGACACAGACGCGAGGATACCCGACTCAATCTGAAACACGAGTAAACCTGGCCGCGTATGCCCGACTGGCAAATCGTAGTGAGTCGTGGCTCTGTTCGTCGGACACGTATCAATATGCTATTGTCACGTGACCTGATGATGTTGGCCGGCACGGGAACCCACTTCCAACCAGCGTCAGTAGATGACGCACACCTGTCCGCGATCATCGCGACATCTTCACGAGACACTCTATACAGACGAGTTATCCCGTCGATAATTGAACTTATTAATCACAATATCAGGTTAGACAAAAATAAATCAGGTTTGGCACAATATCTGTTAAATACTATCAGAAATATGTGTTACTTTATGTATGTCCGCCAGTTTTGGCCTAAAGCGTATTAAAAAAAAATTGAACTGTCGGTAACTAAACTGTCAACAATTGCACTGTCGATAACATTCGGCTAATAATTTGAGCGACAGCAAATGATTTGCGGAGGAATAAATGTAATAGTTTAGTGTTCTTTTTTTACAAGAATGTTCATTATGATAGGTTCATTGAAATTTAAAAATAATGACGACAATATACTAGAAATTTAAAGATAACCACAGGTCGCTTTACAGAACGAATTTTTATATGGTTTTGAAAAATTGATTTTTAAATGCTTTGATCTTTAATTAATTCGATTGCAATTTGAATAGAATGACGTTTGTAATTACTGGTCGAATTTCCTTCGTCGATCTGTTTCGCCAATTAAAAGCTGGCGATTAATAAATTTCCAGGTGTTATTGGTAACAGTGCTGCTCTCCTCTTATGAGAATGATTCAATGTTTCGCTCAGCTCTGGTATTCAATCACAAAAACAACGAGGTCTTCCGCGAAGAAGGCAGAATTTGCGCAATATCGAACGAAAGTTCCGCGATTAGACGAGACACAGGCCTGAGGCGGCTTGGAACCAGAGCCTTGACATTTTCTTCGTTTCTTTTTCTGCGTGTCGGACGTTCACGGACCTTTTCTCCGCGACACTCTGGCCGCAGCAGTATTTATCTTTTATGGTAAACGAACAGAAATCGGGAAAACTCATCGATGCAACCTTATATATCTTCAATTGGCTTGCACCCTTCCGGCCATCTTGGAGAACGTGTTCGCCTCAACATAATTGCCAATTCTACCCCTGTGCATCTAAATAAAAACAATATATAAACTGCCTGTCTTTCAAAGACTAATAACATAGTCCTTTCTAAATCCCAACATTAAAAAATTCCTCCAAGTTAAAAGAATTATAACAAAAATTCAGCGATTCCAATATAGACTCCAATTGGAGTGCAGAACCTGTATAAGCAAGGAAATAATTACAAAATTGATTAGGTCGTCAAAGGTAGTTAGGAGGATATAAATGCCAATTCTACCCCTGTGCATCTAAATAAAAACAATATAGAAACTGCCTTCCTTTTAAAGACTTTCTTTAAAAACTAAAAACATAGTCTTTTCTAAACCCCAACATTAAAAAATCCCTCCAAGTTAAAAGAATTGTAACAAAAATCCAGAGATTACAATATAGACTCCAGTTGGAGTGCAGAACCTGTATAAGCAAGGAAATAATTACAAAATTGATTAGGTCGTCAAAGGTAGTTAGGAGGATATAAATGCCAATTCTACCCCTGTGCATTTAAATAAAAATAATACAGAAACTGCCTTTCTTTTAAAGACTTTCTTTAAAGACTAAAAACATAGTCCTTTCTAAATCCCAACATTAAAAAATTCCTCCAAGTTAAAAGAATTATAACAAAAATCCAGAGATTACAATATAGACTCCAATTGGAGTGCAGAACCAGTATAAGCAAGGAAATAACTACAAAATTGATCAGGTCGTCAAAGGTGCAGGATGCGTCACCTATGCGAGCAGTTAGGATCATTGTTGCAATCCTGAGGCCTCGGGCTCGGTAAAGGCAAACACAGAGACGGAAATAGACTTGTGAAAGGGGGGCCCGAAAAAAAGGCAGCAGCCGAAGAGGACCGAGAGCAAGTCCATGGATGTGAGAATCGCGATGAGCATCGTTGTTCTCTCCTCTCCTCTCCTCTCTTCGGCGGGAAGACCGGCCTGAGATGATAAAAGCTCGCGAGGAAGAGTCGTTCGGACGTAGTGTCTGTTTCGGGAGCGGGACGACAGCAACTCGAGATGGCCTCGAAGACGATCGTTTATCTTGCGATTGCTTACGGCGTGTTTGTGGCCGCAACCCGTGAGTAGATCATCGAGAATCCTCCGGAGATCTAGATCGTGGTAAACAGTGGCGGCTGTGTTCTGTGTTTATGGTCATCTTGATCCGTTTTCAAGGGAAACCCATTAGAGAGTGTGAAGAGAGAGTTTTAAGGGTATGAGACGGATATTTGGGGACATTGGCTAGATTAGGGGATGGGATCCTGCTAGATTTTCAACCCTTAACACTCGAGTGGCTACTCCGAGGCACCACTAAACGTTCGAAAATAATTGTTACTTTATGAAATTATTTCATGTCAAATAAATTACTAAACATTCGAGTATTGCAAATTGTATAGAATGAAAATATTCTTCGTTAGAAGAAATGTTTAGTTTTAGTTTAGGGGATGAAACGTTTAGGGCGTTGAACTGATACTTTGGGTATTCGGCTAGTTCAGAGGGTGGGTAGTAAATTCTGCTAGATTTCAAAAGTTATTCGAATTCTTGAAGAAGAAGCTGAAAGGAGCTAGGCATCGTTTAGAAGTATGGCGTACCGCTTAATGGGTCGATGAACATAGTGTGAAGCGATTGAAATTCAACGCGCGACTCGTCACAGCTGCACCATTGAAATATTCAACGGTATGGATAATCGTGCGTCATTCCAAAGAACTTGAAGAGGATGCGGTCGGGGTACTTCTTTCTCGAAAGTTCGGATGATTCGATGCTCGGGATTCCTGAGATTCGTGATATGCAAATGTCTCGCTTAGGAATTTGCTTCGGCCGCGTTCAGGGACAATTTCGATGTTCAATATCCTCGTTTTAGACAATGAACAGTGCGCGTGGCAGCTCAAAGTTCTAGTTATGTATGTACACCCCCAATTATTGTCGAATAGTGTAAATCGTTTGTTTTACCTGGAACATCTGATTCAGTCGTTAGGGTATAGGTTGCTTCACGGATTCAAAGACTCCTGGGATCTATTGTGTACTCCAAATAGGCTAAATGGTTAATCAGACGGATCAGTTATTGAGGATCAAGTAGGAAAGGGAGAGATCGAGGAATTTAGAATTGCTACGGTATCGTCTAGAAACCTAGCAGGACCTATAATCATAACTAGACGAAAATTAGTAGGTGTAACTTGAAACAGTAAAAATAATTGCATAAATATCCGTTGTCTAATCATAGCCTCATAAATAGACAGTGGATATTTATGCATTTATATCAAAATTGTTGAAAAATTTACAAAATTGAAGATGCCAATATATGATTTCTCTTCTATTAAAATCATTAAGGTAAGAAATACCATTCAATATAGTTTCTATTTGTTGCGATCGATTCAGACAATTTTTTATTTTGCATAAAGATCAGCAGTTTACTGATAAAGATTATAGCTTTGGTAGATCCTTTAGAACCAGGACTGCGTACCCTAAAATTTTATCGAAATCAATCAGCCATGAATTTCGGAGCTGATTAATTGAAGTGGAGGTTGATTCGAAGGATTCCGGAGGTATTTATAATGGTTCAGAGAGTTAGGGGGACCGAAGCTTCCGGAAACAGGTGGATCCCCGGCTCCAATCGGAGCAGAATCCTCGGGACTCGGTTTCGTAAGGCAACTATGCTAATGCCGGACCGGCTTCGCAGAGGTCGAGTCGCATCGCCGAACTTTCTCCGTGGATTTCAGCGTGTGCACGTTCGCCGACCGGTTCTCCCGTCTTCAAGGTGTTCGCATTATGTAACCGGCCGGGAATTACGCAATCCATAGATACACCTGTATTTGATATTCGAGATCCTCCTCGGACCCGACCGGAGTCTTTCCTTATTTTTTTCATGAAATGTAATTCCGTCGATCTTCAAGGTTGAGATTCACTCCCTGGACACTGGCGGACCAACAACTCGAGGCATTGCTAGACTATCCACAAAATTTGCATTGTTAATGAACGAAAATAAATATTTAACGAACGTGAAATTGGGGAGCATAATTTGAATAATTAATTGAATTATACTAAATCATTGTTACATACGCAAGTAGTATTGAATTTCTCGTTAATTCAAATACAGCATTATAGAATAATGATTGAGTATATAAATTTTATATTAAAATGTGAATAGAATCTTTTAAATATTATTTATTTAACAATTGGAGGGAATTAGGTGTTTGTGGTTGGAAAAATATTCTCAGCTTGAATCAATAGTGTCGTTTATTGTTACCGATGCGATTTTTATCGGCAATATCGCGTGCAGTAAAGTATCGCTGGATTTACGGTCGTAAACGCGGAAAGGATCAGTTAGGTTTCGTAAAACAGTTGGGAAACGATCGCGTGAAATATCGAAATAGATGGTTTAATGCTCTCCCATTTGGAATGAAGATCTGTGTGTAATAGCTTCATCTCCAGCGATGTGCTTCCTTGAATTTGGACGGGACTATATTGCATAAGAGGCTTATTATAATACGGTGGAACTATGAAATCTCTTCTAGCTCCTTCCTCGAGATGGCGGAGGTTAATGATGCATTTGATTTCATTTCTTCACATTTTTTTTTTCTTACGATCGGGGAAAAAGTGTCACTCTTGAAATGGTAGAATTAACGTAGAAACGAATTTCAGTGACACTAACAATTTGTCGTTTTCTCTCGGAGTCAGTTTTGAAAATAAAATTACGATTAACCCTCCGCTGTATAGTAAACTAAGAACGTGTTTTCTTACTACGTTTATTTTTCTGAAAGTATTGTTTTAATTTTTCAAAATATTTTTCCCTTAAGCGAAACACAAAAACTGATTATCTGTCCACTTTTCTCATCTCAATTAAAAAAAAATATGCAGTGAAGGGTTAATATTAAAATGATTTAATAATTAATAATTAAAATAAAATAAAAATAATTCACTGTTTTTTACTGCAGCGTTGACCAACTATCAGCGTTTCACAAGCACAAATAACCAACTGGCGCACAATGTTCCTGAGAGACAGTCACCAGGTTCTTGCGAGGAAAGAAATGGTCGATTTCCGGTCCCTAATCAGTGCGACGCCTATATAGAATGTATCGATGGTGTACCTGAGCAAAAACTCTGTCCGGAGGGTCTCCTTTTCAACCCGGAAGCCAGATTCAATTATCCCTGCGGCTATCCTATCGACGTCGACTGCGGAGCTAGATCTAACCGCCGTAAGTCCACCCACTATTTAATGCATCATCGCTAGCAACAATTGAAAATGTTCGTATTCCACATGTTATTTACACGAAAAATAATAGGGGTGCCTTAAAAGGGTAGTTCCATATTTTACAAAATATTCGCATACTCAATTCTTTAATTTTAAACTGATTTAGTCTGAAAAATGGTACACCTTGCAAATTATAAAATATAAGGGTGTCTCAAAGGGGTGGTTTTACATTTGCAGAGCCTCCCCAGCCAACGAACGACTGTCCACATCAATATGGCTACTTCAAGGTTGGCGATCATCAGAACTGCGGCCAGTTTATGAACTGTGCAGACGGTAGAGGGTATGTTTTCGACTGTCCCGAGGGGTTGGCTTTCAACCCTGAAAGTTATCGCTGCGATTGGCCGGATCAAGTACCGGATTGCGATGCAGAGGGTAAGAGGATTTAACTTCTGTTAACTGAATCAGCCAGAATATTGTTCTAAGCATCCTAATTATTAACCCTTAGCAGTCGAGGGGTGACTCAGAGTCACCAATAAAAATTGCTGTGCCATTATTCACAGTATTGTTTGTATTGTTAAATGTGTTGGTGTCTAAATTATTCTAGCTAGGAAGAAATGTTTAATTCACAAAATAAATGTTTAATATTGGACATTGCGATTAATTATTGTGTAATTTGTGAATAATGTTCGCAGCGTTCCTCGGCTTCCGGTGCCCGGAAGTGAGGGACCAAGGGTTCTTCGGAGGTCCTCAGTTCCATCGCAGCACGCACGATTGCCAACATTATTATGTTTGCGTGAACGGTCGTCCGAGATTGCATAATTGCGGCGAAGGAAACGCGTTCAACGAACTGTACAACACCTGCGACGCTGCGGAAAATGTTACCGGATGGTAAGAGGATTTTCCTCGGATTGGAGCACTCTAATTTCCCATCTGCTTTCCCTATACTTCATCCACCGTTTTCTTTTTTCCAGCGAGCCACCAGAATCCTCGCTTTTGAACGAGCAGCTGCGCAGACCTCATCTGTTTTAAACAAATACAAGAAAAATACTGAGCTTCACTATAAGAATAAAATCAGACAAAAGACTTGCGAAATTCTACTAGCGTTATCTGGGAATTTTATTGAAAAATTTGTACGATTCTGAAAATTCTAATTCACAGTAGACATTCATATTTTCGTTACGACTTAAGAACTAGCGGGGAAGTGAACGATGCCATAAATAATTGTGTAAATATTTATGTGTAAGTATATATAGACACATTGTAAAAAGCGTGCACTAATTGTTAGTACAAACTTTGTATTAGTTTCATAAAGAAATTGTTGAGAAGCGTTCGGGTTCATTTATCTAACCATGGAAATGACGAAAAGTATTCGCGGTTCCGAGAATAGAGATGAACATTTATTATTAATATTTATACTTACACTGTTCAAGAGATGAATATTGACTGACGGTTTCTCACGACTCACGGATTTTTATTTATTGATTTTGTACACGTGACTTTGCATAATCGAGGTACACATCAAATATTACGCGACCACGTAAATAATTCTTGTGGACACAATTCAACCTTAATCGCTACAGTTCTCGTTCTCACGACGATCAACCCGCAAAATTCACGATCGAATATGAATTCTTTGAGCAGATGTAATCTTCGAATTAACAAAATTTCAGAACGTTTTGTTTATTAATTAACGCGGCGGTAGATCCACTATCCCGTTTAACCGCGGCGCGAGTATAAATTAAAATCTGATTCCAATTGCAAATTAGCGAGGCTCGCTTCGGCGATCGTGATATGCATAATTCATACGTGTTCTCCGTTGATTAACGCGATTAAATGAAGCATACGCACGAAGTGCAAGACTCACAGTAAACGAAATACTCGAGATTACGTTACGCAGGAGAGTGAACAATTTAATATTTATAATAACTCCGACGAGATAATTGACGACAACGTATTCGTGGATCGCGATCTATAGATCTCCGTGTGCGTTCGGCGACGCAGAGCTTACAAAAGTAAAAAACTCGATACCGTAAATATATCTCTGTTAACGAAAAGTTATGCTATCAATTGTTGCTCGGCTAAATTATGTCTCTGTCTGAAAATTATCTTTTAGAGAAGCGTGTTCGATATTAAATGCACACGGAAGATTTTGAACTTTGCAGTATTATAATAGTCATATCCACACACACATACACGCACACGCACGCTCTCCTGTGCATATAAACACACACGTGTACACATATAGAAACATCCATCTGTTGTAATGTACAAGACAGCACACGGTGCACGCTCCGTAATTAATTATTTTTACAAAGGGAGAGGATGTTGCATAACAGTGCCACGTTAATCCGGAACAATGAGAAGCTATCACAAAGCGAGCACGATTCAAATCGGATCCGAATTTACGTGGCACCCAGCGGCTACACTGGCATGTAAATACAGTAGTGTACAAAAATAAATAATGAATCCTTTCTTGCGATCTCTTTCGATTAAGTACCGGTTTTGATTGGGTTCGTTTGCGATCGACGTCGCTGAGCGAGAGAGTGGATTGCAGATCTACAAAGATCTATACAGTTGAACTTGCTATTGTACATCATTTGCATTGTTTCAAGATGTTTGAGAACGTTTGAAGAAGCTGTCTGATCTTGTAAAAATTTATGAAACTGTTTAACATTGATTTACTAGAAGTTTGATGTTTGTGAAACCGTATCAAACATTTCGTAGAGAGAATGGACTACAAGATCTATACGGTTGCTCATTGAACTTGCTATTATAGATCGTTTGCAGTGTTTCAAGATATTTGAATAGGTTTGAAGAAGCTGTCTGATCTTGTAAAAATTTATGAACACTGTTTAACATTGATTTACTGAAAGCTTGATGTTTGCAAACCGTATCAAACATTTCGTAGAGAGAATGGACTACAAGATCTATACGGTTGCTCATTGAACTTGCTATTATAGATCGTTTGCAGTGTTTCAAGATATTTGAGAACGTTTGAAGAAGCTGTATGATCTTGTAAAAATTTCTGAACACTGTTTAACATTGATTTACTGGAAGCTTGATGTTTGTAAAACCGTATCAAACATTTCGCAGAGAGAATGGACTGCAAGATCTACACGGTTGCTCATTGAACTTGCTATTATAGATCGTTTTCAGTGTTTCAAGATATTTGAATACGTTCCGAACACTGTTTAACGTTTGATCTACTGAAAGCATGATCTCGATCAAATCGTATCAAGCTTTCCACGTTGGTTCGTCAGTGATTACGGAGACAAGTCCAAACCTAGTAGGTTATTTTGAGCAACAGTGGCTGCAACGAATCTCTCAAAACTCCGTCGAGCGTTGTCAAACGAGTGAAAACAACGGTCCAGTAGCGTGCAACGACGGTATCAGCTGGTACGTCGAAGAAACCCGAGTTGGGAATAGTGTGAAGGGACTCAGGTTGGCCCGTGGTGCAGATTGTGCAGTTCGTAGGCTAGGTGACAGCATTCTGAGTCACTCCAGCGGTGCTGGTCCCGGACCCTGTCCGTGTTCGTGCCTGTGCAAGGTGTGACTTCGGACACCTGGATCAAAAGATGTAGATAGAACGATCAAATGTGACGTGGTCTAGGTTAAGGTTGAATCTCCAAAAGGTGGAATCTCCTTTGCACGTTCGGACGCAGCTTTTTGCAATCATGGAGTCTCTTACACTTCTAATTCACCCTTATGCAAACAAAGTACAGTGAAACCTTAAATACTGTCCGGGGTAGTTATCGTAAACGTTGCACAGACTGGTGTTTGACCGATTTGGTTGGTCAAAAGTCAATTTTCTAGAACTACCCCCAGGTAAAAAATAACAGGTTATTGGGAGAGCCAGGTAATCCCTCGAACCAACCCCATTGTTCAAAACAAGTCATTGTTGCAAACGCTGTCTGCCCAGAATACACCTGTTGGACAGCATTTAAGGATTTACTGTATTTCTAATATAGGTTTGCGAGACCGGGACGGGAGTACGGGGCGTACTCCACACAGTATCAGAAACCGAAAAAAATTCACAGGAAACCCATAAACCCCGGAATCCCGAAAAAATTCACGGGAAACCCGAATACCTCCGGAAATTCCCGAATATTCTCGCTCACCTCTTTTTTTTAAGGGCTGTGGGGAAATGTTTTTACACACACCCCCTCCTCAGATGACGTCGGGAGGGGGTAGTGAGGGACTCGACCTTCCCTAAGATGTTACGCGGGGGAAAAACGGAACTACTTGACTCGTTATGCTAAAATACCGCGCACATCTAACTTCTAAGTAAGTGTTCGTTTTGAAATTGATTTACGAAACGGTGAAATTGATTCGCAAAAGGGTGAATTTGGAGTGCACAACTTCTATATTCATCAAAGTTCAGAAGTGATCGCTTGTGCCTGGATGTCTGCTGCATCTCGACGAATGGAGTGTGGCATTTAGACGATGAAGAGACTCACGTTGGAACAGAAGGAAAGCAACGACTGGTCGGTGTACTTGCTGCAGAGGGGCGAGGTGTAACGGGATTGTTGGCTCTGTGCACCGGGGAGTGCAGCCTGACCATTCTCAGCGATCTCCAGGTATCCTCTGCTGCTGGCTAGACTACCTCCTCGCGTACCAATATCTAAAAACGTCCGGAGTCAATGCTCAATGGGCACTACACCCCGACGAGAATTATAGGAAGCGAGAGAGCGAGTGCAGTGTGAAGAAGACGAAGAAACTAGATGTGCTAGCAGACTACACGGAAGACGATAAGGACGTGAATCGTTGCTTGGCTTATCACAGAAACCACCCGGACTTCGTCTCTAATAGACAGCGAATCTTTACGCGTTCGTGGCACACAGTAGCTTATGAAGTACAATAAAACGCGTACATAATAAATAATCTCCTTATTGTATAAATAGGTTTCTTCTCTCTCTCTATCGTATATTAGATGTAACTCTATTATTTTGTATTTTTTACCAATCATTTACCAATCCTCCTGTTTATGGTGGGTTCTGAACCACCTTTTGCCAACAACACGTGAAAAACACTCCGGGTGGGTCACTTTCCGGTTTTTTACCAGACGGTCACCCATCCTAGTGCCGTTCACGTTCCACATTGTTTAACTTCGGTGATCTAACGAGAACCGGTGCTTTCAACGGGACTACGGTTGTTGGCGTAACTCTATTATACTCATCCTATATTAGATGTAAGCATAAGGTAGCTTGTAAGTTAGAATAAAGTTAGTTTAAGAATTAGTGAATAGGAAGATGAAGGCGAAGTAAGGTCAAAAGAGATTGTAACCCTAAGGGGAATCAATAAAGTTATACAATAACCAATCTTCTATCTTCTATATAAATAAAAATTAAACGGTATTCGTTGGTAAGCGCATCACTTGAGAATAGCTTTACCGATTTGGCTAATTTAAAAAAAGAAAAATGTTCGTAATAGTCCGAATAAGGTTTTTCGGATAAGAAAAATTGGATAAGTTGCCTGGAAAAAATGAAAGTGCTTTTTTCTATTGAAATTTGGATAAGACAACGTCTGTCGGTTAGTTCTTAACCCTTTGCACTCGGAGCTATTTTAAATCGAAAATTAAACATTTCTTCCAACGTAGAATAATTTCGTTTTATATGATCTTTTTTTTAAATTTTTGTTGATATGAAATTTATATAGCACCTTAAACATATTTAAATTTTTAGTAATTGGTTAGATACCAATTTTTTAACAATGTAACCAATATTATCAATTCATTACATCTATTAATTCATTACGATCGATAAAATGGAATATTTATTTAATGTAAACAATAGTTTGAATAATAGTACAGTAATTTTAGGGATGACTTAGAGTCACCATTCGAGTGCTAAGGGTTAATAAACATATTTCATTTCTGATAGAAAAAAACCTTTCAGTCTTCCAGTCTTCATACTATCGAGTGGAAAAATGAATTGCATAAAGATTCGCAGTCTACTGAAGGGTCTCTACTGGAAGTTCCTGTCGGGAGGGTTGTTTCTGTTGCGGATCCTTCGACTGCGTTAGCTAGAGGTAGACCAGAGGATTGTCTGGATAGAGAGGACACCTTGTGTACTCGCCATCGAGTGCGTGGAGCGTCGAGCGGTCTTGTCATGGAAGAAGCAAAGCCAGGGGTCCTTCCACCAAGGTGGTCGTTTGGTCCTCCTGCCTAATTTAGCCGCGTTGCAACTACAGGTGCTTCCAGAATGCGTGGACGGTCTGGACAACCAGTTCGGCCGAAACCGAGGCCATTTCTGGCTCCTGATTGCTCTGGACAGCTCCGTGCGCACCTCGCCGTTCAGGAAACAGTACAACACAGCCACGAAGAAACCCTACGTAGACAAATAAAATATTATCCACCGATGTTTAAGATGTTTCGATAGGCGACGAATTTTGTTGACACCTGGAAAGATGCGAACAACTGGTCGCAGAACAGCCACACCACTTCTACAGTCTCGTTCACGCCGATGCTATAAGACATGCCCAGGAAGACAGTGTAGTGGACCCCGAAGAGCGGCACCAGGACTAGAGTGCTCTTCGCCCATCTCCTGAAAGGTGTCAGTGGTTAGCAGTTAACAAAAATACAAAGTAAAAATACTTTATAAAGGTAAAATTTTTTCTCGATAGCACTTGAAATATATAATGATTTCGGCGCATGGTTTGATCAATAAACGATCAATAATAGTTTATTGATCGAACCATGCGCCGAAATCATAAATTTATTATATAAAAATACTTTATTTTGTAAAACAGGTGAAATTGATTTGCGAAAGGGTGAATTCGGAGAACCTGTGGAAGAACAGTTCCTACTTGTATCTTTGAGTCTCTTCGGAAACGGTGGACTTCAGCTTCAACAGCAGCACCCTGACTATGTTCACGAACAGGACGAAGTTGATCTGCAAGCGGAAACCTTCGTTACAAAGGGATGTTTGAGGTATCTGCTGTCTGATTAGGGATGTCTCACCAGAATAGATAGCATGGTGGGTACCCGGATGAGTAGGAAGAGGTAGGGGTTCTCGTGAGTGGTCCAGCAGTACTTGTTGTCCAGAGTGATTCTCACCACGATCCAACAGGTCACGAATATCGCCGGCAAACCTGAAGAGAGCGGATTTTATGCATGTCTGAGAAAAATTAATAGATGCAATTTAAGACAGTAAAAGCATTGGAGCTATTAAGGATGTTCTGGACGTACAATGGGAGACAAAAGTACAAGAAATTCGAAATCCATCAATATATTGGCAATGAAAGCCATTCATGAGTATATTTTGCATTAAAAAAAGTAGATTAATTTAAAAAGCTTTCGTTTCATTAGTGAATTTCATGTTATATTTATTTTTTAATCAAATTCTCTTCATATTATAAAAAATTGAAAGTGATTTTTGTGAACGATTGTACCTCTGATTTGAACTTCAAGATAATAAATTTGTGATATTCAATATTTCTATAATTTATGCAAATATAGAAATGAAATTTATTAATTTCACCCATTCAATATTTTCACATACTGCAAAATTATGCATCCTTTAATTTAATGTTTACTTTAATAATGTGTTGATTTAACGTGTAAAATAAAAATGGGTGAATTGTTATCCTAGTCTTTTTTATGCAGCTATTTTTGAGCAGTGTATGAGGGTTAAGGAAGAATATAAATTTTCAATTTCGCTCGAATTTGTTGCAATTCAGAATATTTTTATCTTATGTTTGTCTTGATCATAAAGATCCGCCGTTTACTTATCATAGTCATTCTATCAGAATAATTTTAGGGGTGGCTCACCCCATCCGAGGCAAACGTATCCAGCTATACTGGAGTTCACATCGGTGAAAAGCGCCAGGAACACCAAGTTGTGGAGATAGAGGCCCTCCATAAGTATCCAGAAGTAATTGGCGAGGATGAAGTACTGCCAAAAGCTGGTGAACGCTTTGCACAGCCAGCTGCTCTCCTTCTCGTCTACCAGCCAGTAAGTCTTCCCGTTCTTGATCATCACGTCAGAGGCCAATGCGATCCCGGACACGAACAGGATGTCCTTCATCAAGGCCATGAACGCTCGCAGCATGAACGACGCGAAGAGGTGCATGTGAAGCATGTTCCTCGGGCACCTTAATTTCCTACGTCCGATTCGGAATAAACTTGGAGTAGTGATCCGAGGTGTCAGCGATCGGAGAACGTTTCGCAAGCTTTCCCGATGAGGATCGACTGGATCTTGGATATTGGACAGGGGATCGAGGACTGAACTTAGAGGGGAACTTAGATCATTCCATGCCATATATATTTTTCAAAATTTAAATCACTCTGGCCACCCATCAAAAAACGCAGAAGAGGGATTTTCCTACATTTCTCGATGTTATAAAGTTAATTATCGAGATTGAAAAAATTATTTTATAATACCTCAATCCTTTCTGAATAAAACAAAAAATATATAGCTCGATAGAGCAAACAGTTTCTGAGATAAAAATTCGCTAGTGAGGCCAAGAATTGTAAAGTTCGAAAGCCTGTAATTTTTAAACATTTGTTTAAATTTGACTAAAGCAGCAAAATGGTGACTTAAACTCCCCCTAAGTTCGCATGGACTATAATATACTTAATTCAGAACAAAATCGTCCGATCTAGGGTCAATATTAAGCTAATGCTTACTTGATCAACGCCAGAATGAAGAAAGCAACGACCAGCGTGAAGAAGGACACGGTGTAGCCGACCTTGGAGATGGTCTTCACTATCGGCACGCATTTCTGCAAACAGAAATGATCCCAATTAAATTGTTTGCCGTTCCCCGACGCATAGTGATCGCCTTAATTACAGCTCCCATTAATTCACGAAGTGCAGGCGCGCGAATAGGAACGTGTAATGCAATCACGGAACAACGTCCATCATTAACGAGATGCCGTTTAATGCTTTTCCAATAATGGTTGTCAGCTAAACGGCGTTGCTAATGGTATTTCGTCAATTTTTGGACCGATCACTTTAGGTGACCTCTTCTGAATTGCGATCCTCTAGAAAAACTCCAAAAGATAAACACCCTGGGAGAGAAAGAGAGAGAGAGAGAGACAATGGTGAAACGTATGATCGTTGTCAGAACCTGCTGTCTGTCTTCCACTTAAAACCGTTTGACGTCATTGACATAATTCCCATCGATTTCCAGTAACCGCAACAGCTCCAGTTTCCTTGAGGAGTCCCACTCCCGGACTTTCTTGTAATTTTCTCCGCGGAATATTTTCCTCGCTAACGAGTCTCTGCCGATGCCCAGGCGAAAATACTTCTTGCCTCCGTCGAGAATTCAAATTGATACTTGGAGGGCTCTTAGCCGCCCTTCCGAGTGCCTCACTGTGATTCGGAAATCGAAGATGCTCAACAATGTTCCACGTTGGCTCATCAATGGTGAACTTTGCTAACAATGTACGAACATGTCCTGTTAAATGATGTACATTGATGTACAAGCATGTCCTGTTGAATGATGTACTACAATTATGTATAAACTTGTCCTGGTAAATGATGTACATTTACGTATTGTACAAATATGTCCTGTTAAACGATGTACTACATCTATGTATAAAAATGCCTTGTTAAATGATGTACAAACATGTCCTGCTAAATGATGTACATTGATGTACAAACACGTCGTGTTAAATGATGTACACTGATGTACAAACATGTCCTGTTAAATGATGTACACTGATATACAAACATGTCTTGTTAAATGATGTACATTGATGTACAAACATGTCCTGTTAAACGATGTACTACATTTAAGTATAAAAATGTCTTGTTAAATGATGTACAAACATGTCCTGCTAAATGATGTACATTGATGTACAAACATGTCCTGTTAAATGATGTACTACATTGATGTACATACACGTCCTGTTAAATGATGTACATTGATGTACAAACATGTCCTGTTAAACGATGTACTACATTTATGTATAAAAATGTCTTGTTAAATGATGTACAAACATGTCCTGCTAAATGATGTACTTTGATGTACAAACATGTCCTGTTAAATGATGTACACTGATGTACAAACATGTCCTGTTAAATAATGTACACTGATGTACAAACATGTCCTGTTAAATAATGTACTACATTGATGTACATACACGTCCTGTTAAATGATGTACATTGATGTACAAACACGTCCTGTTAAATGATGTACATTGATGTACAAACACGTCCTGTTAAATGATGTACATTGATGTACAAACACGTCCTGTTAAATGATGTACATTAATGTACAAACATGTCCTGTTAAATGATGTACATTGATGTACGAACAAGTCGTGTGTTGAAAATTTTACAACATACTGCACATCAAGCACGTTTAACGATGAAACAATCTTTTAAAAACATCCTGTCACAAACTATGTACTACCAATGACCCGTCACTAACAATTTATTTTTCCCAGAAACCGCCTCGAAATTTGTAACCTTCCCACTAAAATTATTGCAGCAATTACGCAGCCAGAAGATTTACCATGGCCTTTGTAAATACCACCGGACATTGTTCTCGCATTTAGAAAGTTTTCGTTATTGTGCAGCACGCTTCTGCTTAAATAATTGCAATAATTGTTTACCGGAGAAGTTGGCAAAGCGTTTCTAAATATCATCGAGCATTCTGCGCAATGAGAAAGTTCTCCAGCGAGTGGACACGGTCGTGCGGACAAACGACGGAATGATTGAAATTTATGGAAATAAACCGCAGCCCGTGGAGTAACACCGATTTCGAGGATATTATCTTCATGGTCTTTGGAGTAGAGGCTAATGGCATAAGCCCCTTGTGCCCATGTGGAACTATACTAAACGGAGGTGCGGGCTGCGCCTAATCGTTTGAGTGAACGCTTACCTTAATGAGAGTGTCGTTGTTTTCCTGACCACCGGGAAGCTCCATCAGTAGAGTTACTAATGGATGCCTGTAACACTGGCTGTAGTTGGTCCAAGTGCCGCTGGTCCCATTATTCCAGAACCACTGGCCATCCGGCATACACTGTCTCGATGCATTCGCCTGTTGAGTCATGCTCGAATTAGTATCGATAAGGATCCTGTTTCTCGAATCTCGCAAGTATTTAATAGAATTTATCTGTATCATATATTATAGTTTTATTATAATTTCAGTAGAATTTCATGGAACCGTCGGTCTCTTTGACGGCGAGCAAAGAGAACTTAGGGCTTTGAGGTGACGTCTTAGAGACTGTTAGCTGATTGCCTAAGTTCCCGAATGAGCTTGCGGTTACCGGGTCCATGGGAAGAAAATTATTATTTGCTTCATTGCATCTTGGAAAATAATTGATAACTTTGTATGTTGCAAGGAAATTGATCTCACTGAATTTTGTAACTTGCTTAGGAATTATGAAATACAGGGTTGTATTAAGGGGTGGCTGTAATTTATTCCGTTATTTTCCATAATTGCGGTTACCGGGTCCATGGAAAGAAAATTATTGTTTGCTTCATTGCATCTTGGAAAATAATTGATAACTTTGTATGTTGCAAGGAAATTGATCTCACTGAATTTTTAACTTGCTTAGAAATTATAAAATACAGGGATGTATTAAGGGATGGCTGTAATTTATTCCGTTATTTTCCATAAATGAATTTCTGTAATTTCGATAATTAAAAAAATATAAAACCGGTCCCTTGACCGTGGCGGGTTTAGAGTTAAGCATGATAAAAATAATGAAATTAGGGTATCGCGTGAGAAGAGTGAAAAGTGTACGTAGAACGCAGTGGTGCATTTAGTGCAATTTAATCAAGGATCAGGACGAAGGAGTTTAAATTCGAGGCACGAGGGCAAAGTTCGCAAGAAAAGTGGTATTCCCGGAAATTAGAATAGTTAACGAGTGGTTGGATCGTTCGAAAGTGAGACTAAGGGTTCAATTTAAATTTCAAATATTACCTGGACGTCGAAACCAGCGATGTAAGATGGACACGAGGAGATGGCGAGGTCTCCAGGTGCGGTTGATGGCCAGCACAGTATCTCGTCCCAGTATTGAGGACACCAGCCTGTTTCATAAAGGTTCCTCATTTTTTTGCACGCACGTGTAGGATACATTTAATAACCCGTCCCTCTTATACACTTTTTTAATCAACCTTTTTCTATCTGAAACTCGCCGACAGGTATTTTAATAGTTCGAACTATTAATAGTTTTATTTCCACGTGTCGGTGAATTGTGGAAAATTTTCTTAAAATGTATTTTTACCTCGCGTACTTTGCGTTAGTATTCGGAACGGCGTTGAATAACAATTTTTCAACGGAGAGACTGCGGAAACGATTAGATCAAGCCGTCGAACTGGGCAATCTAATCCATCGCGCGACAATAGAACGCACTAGCTGCTCCGACAGGAGTTCAAAGAACTTTAACAACAGTACCTCCATTGTTACAGCTTCTGTATACTGGGGAATTGGTTTGTCACACGATCCGGGATTGTTGAACGTTTTTCCATCTCTTTAGATTCGAAAATACATTTTTAAATGGCGTTGAAAGTGTCCGTTTGGAAACAGTTTTACTAGTTCACAATTTTATGAATAAAATCATGGATTAGAAAAAGTCCTGGAAACATTGTCCTGCGTCCTAAATTCATTTTTACAATTGCTCCATGCAATTTGGAAGTATAGAAAATTCACAGAGACACTCTAGCTATAGTATGTTTTCTATAATCTTAATCTAAATTCTATAATCTTAATCTAAATTCTATAATCTATAATCTCTTTCTTTCTTCTTCTTGTATATAAATAAAAATTAAATGCTGTTCGTCAGTAAGCGCATCACTTGAGAACAACTGGACCGATTAGGCTAATTTTTTAAAAAATATGTTCGTGATAGTCCGAATAAGGTTTTTAGGGTAAGAAAAGTTGGAAAAATTGCACGGAAGAATGGAAAATTCGTGGAAAAAAGTGTTTTTCACGAACAAAATTGTTTGGACAGGACAAGGTTTGTCGGGTCAGCTAGTTTGAAATATTATTGGTTAGAAGAAGATAATTTTCTCGTCGAGAAAACCTCTGTGAAATATCACAGGAAGAAGCGGTTCACGCCACTTCAATAAAATCGAGACCACTCTCGAAAATCAAGCCCCAGAAAATAATCCACTTCCGGCGGCAGATGGGGAAAAGGATCGCTTTAAAAATCAATGGTTCAAACGTGATTCAGGACTGGGATTAATCTCGGAGAAGTAATTCAGTTTTCCTCGTCCGGAAAACTGCACTCGGCGTTCGAGCACCGTCGCGCGTCGGCGCTTAATGAAAATCAGGTTCCCGCGCCTTTCCGTAATTTCTCCGAACGTACAACTTTGAAAGCAGCTTTTCCGCGGGATTCTGGGACTTCCGCGGTCCTCCGAGTTACCCCTAGCTAGTTTATAGATGTAATCCGTTCGACGCATTCGAATAAAGGAGTAAGGTAGAGTTAAAGGGCCGGCGAACCGCGGTGAATTCTGATTCGCGGAGGAACCGGAAGTGGAACGCACGTGCCCGAACGTCCGCCGCCCCACGGCGATCCCGGCCAACCTAATATTGCTCCCTTTCCATTGCAAAAAAGAGGAAAGCACCGAGGAACACGGGGACGTGACCGTCGCCAAACTAGTTTCGGAACCGGAACCGGTCCGCCAGGAACGAAAATGCTCTCCGGGATGAATTTTTATCGAGACTGCCGGAAATTCCACCCCGGAGATTCGACGATCTTCCCAGGAAATGTTACACAGCGAAATTCGCCACCATATCGAGGCGGCGAATTTTTCGGAATCCTCCAGACACTGTCGAAAATTATTTTAAAAAATGTCTCCGGCGAGAATTAAATTGGATGACCGCAAAAATTAATTTGAAGATAGTACAGCTTTGTGGGACTTAAAATTTGTTTGGCCAAGCTTTTTGTGCAGTGTTTTACACCATTGCAAAAAGTACGAAAGTGGTTTCAAGGACCGTTTTTGCAAAATGTCTCCGGCAGAAATTAAATTGGGTGCCTGCAAAAATTAATTTATCGTGGGAGGCATTGTGGGGTTTTTAAAAAAATTTTAGACCATGGTTTTTGTGTAAAGTGTTGCTCTATTGTCTACACATTTTCTGATTCTCTATTAGGTGATAGAATTATCGTGAAAAAACGGTTTGAAACGAAGAGACACAATACGCTTTTCCACAGGGACGTTATGAGTGGGGAATTTTCACGTAAAAATGTAAAAAATTTCATCCGATAAAAGAGTGCTACTCGGAATTATGTTTCAGTCTGTTTGCCACGTCACCGGAAGCTGCGAAGCGTTATAACGGTTTTCACCAACAAAAAAAATTGCTGTTTGCATGAACTTTCGAAATGCCGATTTGAGAAACTCTGTCAATTTGTACGGGAACAGGTCCGCGCAGTTCTCCGTGTTGAGAAAAAATCTCGCCGGTGTTTAAAAGCTGCGAAAATTAATCTGGAAATGGAGGAGAAATAATCTTTCAGTAATAACTTTCATAATTTGCTGAGAGAGAGAGAGAGAGAGAAATCCTTGTGTACGGTGAAAGATTTGATCACATTTGAAAAAGTCTCCTCGAAGTTTAAATGAGGCCAAGAGCTTTATTAACCATTTCCTCGTGTTTCAAATAAGCTGGAGGACTCGTTAAAACGTTCCCCAACGTTCTATACGTAAAAATTTGACGATTAGTACGAACGGAATATGGAAATGAATTCGCAGGCGATCGAGTCGAGTACTTTGCGATTATGTGAGCGCATGAATTTCGCGGGTGGGCGAATTTCAGGGGAAAATTGAAGCTGCGGGAACGGGGATGACGATGGAACGACGAGGATAATAGTCCTAATAGTGACTGTAGATTGAATTTCATTAAGCGGAGTTAATGTCCAGCAGGCATTAACCCTATTACTTTTCAGGAAGGTCGAGCCGATAGGTGACCCGCACCCCGGCAATTGATTTTTCATTAATCGATTAGTATCGAAATATACTTCCTGTCACCGAACGCTCAATCATTTAATTGCCGTCGATCGACTTTTATTTTCCCTATTTTTCTTGTCAACTGTCCTCGTTCCCGTCGATAAAACATCGATTCCTCTTCGTTAGCCCTCCAATCGAACGATAAATAACAAACTTAACAATAAATAAATAATAGCAGATCATCATTCTTGTCCGGGGTAACAAACCGAATTAAATGACATAATTATGCGGGTCAATGGGAGAGGTAATCGATTGACGACGCCCCTTGCCGGGGAATAAATGTTACAAAACCGATTTACCACGACAGCCGATAGCTTATTGTTCCGATAATTAACTAAAAACAATTCACTCTCGGCTGAGCCATTGATAAAGCTGGTTAATGAGGAATAGACTGAGGGAACCGTTGACGTTGTCGTTTTGCAGATTAATGGTCTAAAATTAAATACACAAAATGAATGATGAGGAGTTAAAGAATTTCGATATTTTGCAAACAGTGTCTTAAAGTATCTAATGATCGAACCAATGCGCCGATAACATTTAAAATTTTGCTTAAATTTCGATATTGTTGTAGAACTGGTTGGAGCACGTTTATGGGGCTGTTATAGTGATATAACTCGCGGTCGAACAAGCCTACTCGATGGTCCCAGGTTACAGGAATAGGAATCCATTAAGGTTCCCGTGTGTGAGCGGCGAAATCACGTTTAGGCATTTGCATATGCTACCCAGCAGTCACTCTGCCGGTGCAATTCTCTTTTCCGCGAGCCATTACGTCTCGCGTCGCATGTCTGTCAAATTTCTTTTCCTTTACTGGCTAGAGCTCGTAGCGTGGACCACGTTTCTCAGATTTACCACGCCCCTTCGTGGGAGGGGTCCTGACTCTGCTCATGTACACAAAACGCTTTGGTAATGAAAATAATTCCTGGAAATATAGAGGAGCAATATGGAGATGACGATGAACAATAGAAAAGCAGAAATGTTAACGTGGATATCTATAGGTTTTACCACGCCCTTCTGTGGGAGGAGCTCTGGCCCTGACCATTCGAAGAAAAATATGGCAGCCAGCAATAGGAAAACAGCAATTTTATGTTGATAAAACTTGGCTCCGCCCTCTCTGATAATAATAAAAGCAAGAATGAAACTATATACACATTCACGTGTCTTTCTCCGCCCATTTGTGGGAGGAGGTCCGGCTCCGCCCATTCGAAAAAGACATGGTAGTCAGCAATAGAAACGTAGCAATTTTATGTTGCTAAAACTTGGCTCCGCCCACTCTGATAATAATAATATAATAATAATACTAAAAGCAAGAATGAAACTATATACATTCACGCGTCTTTCTCCGCCCATTTGTGGGAGGAGTTCTCAGCCCCGCCGAATTCAGCAATAGTGATAGAGAGGAAAAGAATGATCAAATGAGCTGCTACATAAAAACCCGGTTAACTAATGAAACGTGTGCAAACGAGCTGAGTAAACAACGGAACCGGAAAGCAAAGGTAATATGTTACAGCGGCGTGTTCCCCTGTTTGAGAGACATTTCAATCACCAGACACAACTTTATAGTGTTAACTGTGGATCGAGGCAACTTGTAGTTTCAATGACGTAACGCTCAAATATTTGCTGTCGGAAGTTGAATTTCGAGAAAGGGCGGCAGAGTGAGAGGGAAATAGTATTCGGAACCACAATTTTCATCTTCCTGCGTATGGTGGTCGACTGCGAACCTTTGTCGCTGCAATTTTCCCTGCTTATTTCCCTCGCATACTTTCGACGCGCCGATATTATAGTACGTATACATATAATATTACAGGCCCTGAGGAAAAAAAATTATTTACAAATTAGCTAGTAAACTAATCCTTATAACGTCTCAAAAACACTCAAACTAAAGTGTACGAACACTTCGTAATTTTTCGAAAAATCCGAATCCTTTGTGGAAGGATTCCGCACTCAACGCGAATTAGATTTTTCCTCACTACGTTTCCCGCTTTCTGCTCAAAAATACGCAGTCTACTTAAAATCCGGGAGATAGTCGCGGCTTTTCATACACTGTGCGATACACGTCGTTCCGGTCTACGTCAAAGGTATTACTGTCACGCGATACGTATCAAAAGTTTCCCTGTTAACCCTCATACGCTTAAAAGAGCACATATATGGAATATCCTGCAAAATAATCTACAATTATAAAGACGTAAGTTCAGCGAGTTAAAACAAAAATTACACATTTTTTCCGCAAAACAAAGTAGATAGGAATAATTCATTTAATGAACTTTAGTGAAAATTTCACGTATTCCTCGTTCGAACGCAGCGATACCAGAGGATCATTTATCATCTTCCCTGAACCGGTGACCTATATAATCTTTGGCAAAGAAAACCATCGTATTTTTCCGGTGACGTTCTCGTTGAATAGTTAAGCCGTCGTTTTGACGAGACCGGCATCCGATAGAAATGCTGAATCGAATTCTACAGTAATACCACAGGGGTAGATAAAGTCCCTGGGGGGTGAAATCATCGAAACCCGTGGTTCGAAAGCTTCCGATAAACCGCGCATTTGAGTTCATTTTCACGGAGTTCCGGCCGGCTATGTATCATGATTAATTGTGGACAGGTCCGTTTGTTTGTCGCGGCTGGAAACCAGATATCGTTGTGAATAGCGTAGCGAGCCGGAACGTCGGCACGCATTTATGTATATTGTGTGCCTCCGTTGTCGTCGTGCGTATTCACGGAACAAACACCAGGCACTGCTGAGCAAGATGGTATTTGAAATAGGAAACGTATCGGCTCATCAAAACAAAAACATTTTATTTGCCGAAGTTCTTCGTTCCATTCATACTAATATCCAACTATATTAATGTATACCATTTAAAATAGTATTTAAAATATGTTTCCTTGAAATTTTGCGTAGATCCGACCCGCGGCGGAATAGCGGAAGCGATGGGCTACGGGGCAAATAAAAATCCCTGGGAAATATATGTGCTACGAGTCGTGAGTAAAGGGTTCAAGAAAAATTCGAAAATACACATCCACGAGACAAAGCTAGCTATTTATATTCCGGAAAGGGAATTCTCGAAATGAAGTTCACAGGTTAAACTGAAGCGTTGTTTCGCAAGCTTCGTAGGTGTGTTGAGGTATTGTTTTCTCTAGAGAGAGAGAGAGAGCAGAGAGAGAGAGAAAGAGGAAATATTGAATTAAATGGACCAGCGCGACGTTTAAACGGAAAATGAACTGTGGTGTTGCGTGAACGATGGGGAACCAGAGAATTCATGGAATGCATACAAGGGAAATGGTTATAGTTTTTCTAATTAAGGGAAGTAACATTAAAGCAAAGCCTGGCGCACGAGCTTCTATTCCATCGGTACCTCTAGAGGTAGAGTTAAACTGCTCTCCTGTTCGAACTTCAGCGCGGTGTTGTTTGTTGCTAATTACATACTCGAACGGCTGCGTGGAATTTGTCGAAATTCCTCACCCTTTGCGTAATCTGTTAGTATCGTGTTGCATAGAGATTATTAATATAAGGGTCACCTCCGTGAAATTTTTCTTGGATGATTTTAATAGAGTTCTCTAGCAATTTTTAGGGGATTCTAGAAAGTACTAGTAATTTTTAGAGGATCCTAGATGGTCCTAATAATATACGGGGGGTCTTGAGGAGTCCTAGAGAGTCCCAATAATTCGCAGAAGATTATAGAGGGTCGTAGTAATTTCTAGGGGATCCTACCAAGCTCTAATAATTCTCAAACGATTCCTAGAGAGTCCCAATAATTTTCAACAGATCCTAGAGGGTCATAACTAATTTTCAGGGGCTCCTGCCAAGCTCTAATAATTCTCAAAGGATTCCTAATTAGTCCCAATAATTTTCAGCAGATCCTAGGGGGTCATAACTAATTTTCAGGAACTCCTACCAAGCTCTAATAATTCTTAAAACTTTCCTAATTAGTCCCAATAATGTTTAACAGATCCTAGAGGGTCATAACTAATTTCCAGGGACTCCTACCAAATTCTAATAATTCTCAAACGATTCCTAGAGAGTCCCAATAATGTTCAACAAATCCTAGAGGGTCATAACTAATTTTCAGGGGCTCCTACCAAGCTCTAATAATTCTCAAAGGATTCCTAATTAGTCCCAATAATTTTCAGCAGATCCTAGAGGGCCATAACTAATTTTCAGGAGCTCCTACCAAATTCTAATAATTCTCAAACGATTCCTAGAGAGTCCCAATAATGTTCAACAAATCCTAGAGGGTCATAACTAATTTTCAGGGGCTCCTGCCAAGCTCTAATAATTCTCAAAGGATTCCTAGAGAGTCCCAATAATTTTCAGCAGATCCTAGAGGGTCATAACTAATTTCCAGGGGCTCCTACCAAGCTCTAATAATTCTCAAAGGATTCCTAGAGAGTCCTAATCATTTTCAGCAGATCCTAGAGGGTCGTAGTAATTTCTAGGGGATCTCACCGAGCTCTAATAACTCTCAGAGGATCCAAACCCACCCCAAAGATCCCAGGATCACGAAATTCCCATCACGTCCTAAAATGGTCCACTTCCTTAAACAGATTTCCGGGAGGACCCCTCCTCATAAATACAAACTAAACTGCGCGTCGTCGCCGTAGCAATTCGAAATGCACAATGCAGGAAGTATTGCACAGCAGGGAATGTGCAACATCACTGGAATACCAAGGGAATTCTATATCCGGTCCGTTTTATTTCGACAACGCAGTCCAGATATTTTTATATGCAACAATTACTCACCCAACGTGGATACGTTTTTTTGGTGGCATTGTATCGCCTTCCTCTCCAGAATGTCATTCTGGATGTACACGCTGTTCGGCTTGTTGAAATCGACATCCTCCTGGAACGAGACGAGGAAAAACGTTAATTTCTACGCCGTTGGTAGAGCGACGCGTTCGTTTCAATTTGCCAGCAAATTCTACGAAGAAAACGCGGAGAACAAAAATCGAGACGACGATTCTTCATCGTGGAATGTAGCTCGGGTCGTCGCCGGTAATAATTAAAGTAGCATTCTGCACGAGACGCATGACCGCTCTGCCGCTTCCGGTCGAGGGTCATCTTTAATCCTGGTGCAGTGAAGTTTTTTGCAGGGAGTTTACGAGTGATGAGTTCACGCGGATTACTCGTTTTAATTAAGACTAACGCATAGAACCGGGGATCGCGGTAAATATTCATTGAAAACAGACACACGAGAGAAGGTGGAGGGGAGGAAGGGTGGAAGTTCGAGGTCGTTTTCACCGGCGAATAAATTGCCACGATCTGCACTCCGTCAGTATTTTTTTTTTTCACTCGCTCTCTTTGACGGGGACCAACGCAAACGAGGCAGAGGAATTCCACAGGAATCCTACTTAAATCTGTTCGCCACCGTTTCGAGATACGGAAAAATGTTATCGAGAGTCCTTCGCTTGGCTATGCTGAAATCCAATGAAATCTCTCGCGTTCGACCGTTCCTCGATACCGTAGAGAAAAGCCGCTTGCGGAGAGACAGCAGTCATCGCGATGTACGCTTCGAACAGCATTTATTCCTCGCGTTGCATTCTCGTGTTCGTCATCTGCGTACGTGCACTTTTAATGCATGCGCCAGTCCGGGAAAAATATTCGAGCCTGGAGATCTTGACAATCTTTAACGAGTCTTGAGGGTTCTCAACAAATGCCAGAAAATTCGATAGAGTCCCAGAAATTTCACAAAAAATTCTGGAACATCTTAAAATTGTTTTCACAGGAATCAAAGTAGGTCCTGCTATGTCCTAGAAAGTCTCCGAGAGTCCAAGAGAGTTATAGAAAAATTGTGAAAGTTCCTGAGAGTCCAAGAAGATTCCAGAGGATCCTAGGAGGTCCTGGAGAGACCATCAGAGTTCTGAGAAAAAATTCTGGAATGTCTTAAAATGTTTTACAGAAATTCAAGAAGGTCCTGCTATGTCCTAGAAAGTCTCAGAGAGTCCAAGAGAGTTCTAGAAAATTTGAGGAAGTTCCAGAGAGTGCTATAAAGTTCAGGAGAGTCCAAGAAGATTCCAGAGGATCCTAGGAGGTCCTAGAAAGACCAGCAGAATTTTGAGAAAAGATTCTAAGTCCTAGAAAGTCTCAGAGAGTCCAAGAGTGCCAAAGAGTCTTAAGTCCCACAAAGGGCTGTAATCGAATCCTCAGCTTTTCCGCTGTAAAGTTGTCTCAGCGGTTTCAGCGAACCTCCACTTCTCGATAGCTCACAATATTTACGCCCGACTTTTGCGTTGACCATCCAGAGTCGTAATCTACTTTCCTCGAGGAACAATCTCACCGATCCGACGATAAATTCGTCGTTCGATTGAACGCAGACCTAACCCGTCTGCTATACGGGAAAACGATACAGTTACGATCAGCCGGATGGAGTTACGGCTCCGGCGAACTACCAAATGAGTTCGCGAACGGTCGCTGATCGACTCAATCATGACGGACAGGGAGAGATGGAGAGAGCGAGAGAGAGAGAGAAAGATAGTGACGTGCATTAGCAACGAGGCACTTAGAGTCCGACGTCTGTTCTCGAGCCCGGTGTCGTAAAGATGAAAAAACAGACACCGGGCTCTTCTGTCGATCCATTTGCTCGGGTCTCGACTCTTTAACTTCCGCTGCACTTGGCCCATTTCCAGTTTCTGATTGGATCATGTTCGGATCCTAAAGGCTCGTGTCATCGGTACAGATCCGCGAGAGTCTTGATAGTCTTCGGAAGATCCTAGGGGGTCCTAGTGATTTTTAGGGGATTCCATAGAGTCGTAATGTTTTTCAGAAGATGGTAGAGAGTCCTAGCAATTTTTAGGGGATTGTAGAGAGTTCTACTAATTTTTAAAGGATCATAGTCTTTAGACGTTAGAGGAGATTTTAGGGAGATCCAATAATTTTTTGGCGATCCTACAGGGTTTTAGTCATTTTTAGATGGTGTTAGAGAGCTCTAATAATTCACAGGGTGTTCGAGAGAATTTCAATAATTTTTAGAAGGTCCTAGAGGGTCCTAGTCATTTTCAGGGGATCTTAGAGGATCCAAAAATTTTTTTGAAGATCCTACAGGGTCCAAATAATTTCTAGGGAATTTTAGAGAGCCCTAATAATTCTCAAGGTATCCTAGAGAGAGCCCTAATAATTTTTAGAAGATCCTACAGGGTCTAACTCATTTTTAGGGAATTTTAGAGAGCCCTACTAATTCTCAAGGTATCCTAGAGAGAGCCCTAATAATTTTTAGAAGATCCTACAGGGTCTAACTCATTTTTAGATGGTGTTAGAGAGCTCTAATAATTCACAGGGTGTTCGAGAGAATTTCAATAATTTTCAGAAGGTCCTAGGGGGTCCTAGTCATTTTCAGGGGATCTTAGAGGATCCCAAAAATTTTTTGAAGATCCTACAGGGTCCAAATAATTTCTAGGGAATTTTAGAGAGCCCTAATAATTCTGAAGGTATCCTAGAGAGAGTCCTAATAATTTTTAGAAGATCCTACAGGGTCTAACTCAAATTTAGGGGGTCTTAGAGAGCTCTAATAATTCTCAGGATGTTCTAGGAAGTCCTTATAATTTTGAGGAGGTCGTTGAGGGGGTCCTAGTCATTTTCAGGGGATCTTAGAGAATCCCAATAATTTTTAGAAGATCTCAGAAGATCCAAATAATTTCTACGGAATTTTAGAGAGCTCTAATAATTCTCAGGGTATCCTAGAGAGAGTCCTAATAATTTTCAGAAAATCGTAGAGGCTCATAGTTAATAATTTTTATGGGATTCCTGAGAGTCCTACTGTTTTTCAGAAGCTCGTAAAGAGAGTATTAGGATCCTAAGATCCGAAACGTGTGAAAATGAGCTTCCATGGAATTACGACACTGGAATGCTGCCAAAACACGCGTATTACTGAGCGGCATCAAATTTGCAAACACTTGCACTCAAGTTGGAGGCGGAATCCGTATCAGCCAACCGTTTCTAAATTTATATGGACAGAAACTGTGCTGGAAAGCCTCCGAGCGCTTTTGTAATATGAAGAGACCGCGGACTCCGTGGGAAGAACGAGAAGCCTCCGGATATCGTGGTATTAGAAATCCTCGCGTTCCGCATAGTTCCACCGTCGGATCCTTTAAATCCTTTCCGGGATCGCATTCAATTGCTAACCGTGCCACTAACTTCTTCCGACTGGAACTTGCCGAAAAGACACAGCGAATTGAAAAGGGGAAAAGTTCACACCATGGCAGGACGAGGAAAATACAAATCTCAATTTATTCGAAATAAAACAGCATCGAACGAACATCTGTAGTCTATCGTGTTTTCAGGATAGGTCCCTGGTTTCGGAAGGTAGATACAAAACGGAGTGGCTCAAGTAAACTTTAATTACGCGTCTGCTCGGAGCGATTGTTAATTGCTCTTTCTGTCTTTGGCAGTAACGGAAACGAGAGACGAAATTAGGACAACGAAGGCCCTTCGAAGATTAATAATGAAAGATATAATCCACTCTTGTGTGTATAATACATTTTGTTTCTCACTGTTGATTAATTTAGCGTATGGTTATTTTCTGTTTGAAAAATACCTCGTTTAATCGGGATACTACTGTTGTTGCAACGCTACGTAAATTACACGTGGAATCGCATTTGGCGCATCGTGGGATCCTAAATTTAGCGGATAAAATGATTAATCGGCCCCGGGAAGCATCACGTCGATGGTTTTCATTGGCGTGGACCGTGGCAAATGCCTACCGACCGAGTTTTCCGAGTTTTCCGGCTCGTGGAGAGCAAAATTAGCTTCGCCGGCCGAGCGAGAAAAGTATCATGGCTAGGTCTTGACCAGCTTTTCCGCGTTTTCGCTCCTCGGCCGTGGAAACGAAGTTCTTGAAACATTTTGCCGTTTATCTCGATAATTTCGTTGTGGAAATTGGCTTTCTATACTTGATCGAGTTTGAACTTCGCCTACTCTGCCACCACGGGGACCAATACGACGGCCATTTTCTTTGACAGGTTTAATTCGGCTAACATGGCGGCCGAATGACGCGAGACTTCACCTCGTGATTTGAACTTGAAATTAAAATTAATCTACAATGCTTTTCAGAGTGAAAATAATGAAATAACAAATTTTAGCATTGAATTTAATATATGTATATCATTTTTTTGTATTCTTCAGTGTGTAATTAACGAAGTATGAGTGTAGTCGTGGTTTCTGAAGTGTCCTGCGTGTTGAATGGAGTGTTTATTTGACGTTTTCCATTAAATAACCATTAAAAAAACTTTGCTCAAGCACACACCTCCTTTTGCAAATATTCCAATGGTAAATGGCGTGTTCTTGATCGAAATGTTTAATGGAAAATATCGAAGGGATTGGGATTTTTATGAAAAAACTGGGAAATCGATGTGGAACGACGTTTTCAGCATCGCATGGACGCGAAGAAAATAATTGCAGGTTGCGTTGACGGCATTAGCAACTCCATTACGGGAAAGCGTTTATGCAAAAACGCTAGCTATCCGGAGAATTCCGTGGAGAAGTTTTTCCGAGATTTCTGACCGTTCCCGTAAAGTTTAACCGAGAGTATTTGCTGTCGCCACGTATCGGAGCCGAAGTGGCACTCGACGAGTGGCCAAAGTGCTTGTTCCCTCCTCGAATCTCGGGTTTCCCTTCTCTCCTCTTATTATAGCTAGCACAACGTCCAAAAGGAATGCCCGGCGACCTGGAACGCAGTCGTTGACCCTTCGAAAATTCTCATAAAAAATCTATCAAATCCCACAGAATCAACGAACAACTATCCTCTAGCAATTGAACGGTACACTGTGTATTAATCGGTGGCGAACCTGATATTTTTCAATGGTAAAACAAACGCGAGAGAGAAAGGTGCGTCGTTGAATTTACACCGAAAAAAAAAAATGAAATCCATTTTGCAGAATTTAATAAACGTCGAGCACGAGGGCGAACTCCACTGATAAAAATTCACATGGAAATCAAGATTTTAATTAAAAGTTCGTCGTATTGTCACGAAAGTTCTAAAGAATTCGTGGCATTCTTTCCCGTCCTAGTTCTGCTGTCCATTTGTTTTACAAACATTCATAGTACTTACGTAAGTGTCCATTTCGTTATTTTGTGTTGAGTGCGACGTTGAAACGATCCTCCGGTTGTCTGGAACAGATTCAATTACATTAATTAGAATTTACAGATCGAGCTGGATTCCAGGTTAATTATTTTCTCTTGGAATTACAGACGAGAGTATCACAAAGTTTATTAAGCAGTGTTATAATTAATTAGTGTTATAAAACTGTCCTTGACAGTTAAATTTATAATATTTTAATAAATGTTCTCTCCTGGATTTTGCAATCCAATATAATTTAATGTAAATATATAATTAATTGTAAAATGTTGTTAATGGGTGAAATTGATTTGCAATAGGGCGAATTTGGAATGCAAAACCTGTAACTGAAGGGTTGTCACAGTTAACAGAATGCGTTCCGATCATTAAATCCAACTGCGTCCCTAGAGCGGGTAGGTATTATCAATGTTAACCAATGTAAATGTAATCAGGGTTGTGAAACGCTTGATCACATAATATGGCAATGCGAATTGTATAATTCATAAATACGGAAACTAACAAATTCCCTACTTAGTATGGGCCTCCAACTGTCCCTTAATATAGACACAATTATAGCAAAGCCAAATATCAAAGCTTGTATTAGCATCCACTCCTTTTTCCAAAATTGTAACCTACATATTATTATAAAATTCTTATTGTATCATTTCTGTATTCCACATTACTGTATTTACTTATATTATTCATGTAAATCAAAATAAATCCAGAAGGGTTTCAAATGCTTACAAATAAAAAAAAACTGAAGGGGTAGTTTGAAAGATTTAGTTTAAGGGATGGCTTCTGACCAAAATCGAGCAACAAGTCAACCGAAATCAAGATCCATAGTGCGCATCGATTGTCAGAGATCAGCCACCGCTTGAAATGTCGATCGAGTCGGGAGATGGGGTTGCAGGTGGTGAAAAAAATTGGGGGTTAAAAGAGAGCGTAATTAATTCGTATCGTAACAGGTTGGAGTTTGGTTACTGATTGAATGGAACAAACGATCCCAGCGAGCCAATAACGCGAAAGTGATGACGAAAGGGGTTGGCACTGAAGGGATGGGCAACCCTGTAACCGCTAATATGGGGCTAATGAAATGACAAACAAGGGCGTGGCGCAGATGGCACACGCCGTTTTTCCCGCAGTCAATTTGCGAATTCGTGATTCCGTTATCGACTCCGCATACTATCCCGGGAAATACTAATTTCGACCGGGCTAGGGGCTGCAACCCGCTAGGCAGCCGTACAATTGTTCTCAGTAATAACCATTGCCCTTCAAATTAAATAACCAAAACAGCTAAAACAGTTCAAACAGCTCGCTCAAATTAATTTGCGTTTCAATTACACACTTTCGGCTAGCTAAAAGCCACCCCCTCAGTATTCCAATCGAAAAAGTACCCGTTAATATTTTTTAACCATATATCGCGAACATTCCTGAAATATTACACACACCCTTAAAATCAATAATAATCTAATTAATTCATTTAATAAGAAAACATTCGTACAGTGCTCGTACTTGGAACTGCAACAAAGTCTCCTTGATCATTTCCAACCCCTAGGGGGCGGAGGGGTTGACAAGAAATCGCACAAAGACACGTTTCAATATTGAAGTCTCGGTTTTATTTTCGCAGGCTACAATCTTTGCCTCGCATTGTAATCGGAGCGTGTCGTCGTAGCTCGTTAGGGGTGGAATTTCTCAAAGGGGAGGGTTTCCACAATCGGTGCGTGAACTCGAATCGCCGAGGACGTGCACCTGAGAATCAGCTACGAATCGGGGTTAGAAATTACTCGAAACCTGTGCCCGCTACCCTTTCTATAAGGGTTGAAACCCCGCGGCCACTTGATACTGCCGTTGAATCACCGTTGCCTCGGTTATTGCCGGCTTCAAGAATATTTTCTGCTTGTTTCGCGCGCTCTTTGTTGTCCCTGGGAACGAGTCTGATTTGCCGCGGAATTAATTAGGGGTTGATTTTCTCCATGTATACTGAGTCCAAACAATGAGAGGAAATTTTTCACCGAGTTCAATGGCGTGGTATAATATTCCAGGCTGCTGTTCATTGTTTCTTTGTGCCGGTTTACATTCGAGATAATTGGGGGACGATTTCTGGAATTATTTAATTATTATTGTACGTATCCTACCATCAAAATATTTTCTTAATTTTCATCATTGAATACGTTAATTCATCCAAAATATAATAATTGCAATCAGCCATCCTCTAAGACTCTAAGCGTGAGAGCCACCCTCCAATTACTTATCTAACTACTATTAATATCCTCGAGCCCTCAGCCCTACCCAGTAATTCATTATTCAAAAATCCTATCATTATAAACAGCCCCTAATCTCAAAAGTAACACGCACCTCAATCACCAACATCGCGAAATTATGTAATTCTATATCTTATTTAACCCTCGTACGTTCCTCAGGGTGAAAATTCACCCATTCAATATTGTCACATACTGTAAAATTATTCATCCTTTTATGTCTACCTCGTGAAATGTATTTCTTTAAAATGTGACGCTATAAATGAAATATAATGTGTTGATTTAACGTGTAAAATAATAATGGGTGAATTGTTATCCTAGTCTCCTTTACGCAGCTATTTTTGAGGAGCATATGAGGCTTAACATTGTAAGAGATTAATGTTATATTTTTCTCGGGTTTCAGAAAGAGCATAGACAATTACACAATAATTTATTTACGATCCTCATCAATTTTTGAAATCAAGGTTAGAACTTTCTCGAAACAATTCTGAATCATTTAATAATTTTAACCCTCGTACGTTCCTCAGGGTGAAAATTCACCCATTCAATATTGTCACATACTGTAAAATTATTCATCCTTTTATGTCTACGTCGTGAAATATATTTCTTTAAAATGTGACGCTACAAATGAAACATAATGTGTTTATTTAACGTGTAAAATAAAAATGGGTGAATTGTAATCCTTAATCTTAAAATACAATTTTCTTTAAGCAAAATAAAATCGAAACATTAAATAGTATAGGTATTGCAACATGTATATGAAATATTTGTTTCGCCAAATAATCCACCCCTGCCTACAGCCCCTAACGGAGATGTAATTCCAAACTAATCATCCCCCATTAGTATCCGCAAACCCTTCGCCCCACGGTCCAATTCATCCAAGATAGTAACACCATGAGCTGTCCCTAATCTGTCCACTGTCATCCAAAAGATCAGCCACATACATAATCAAGGCTTGATCCTAGTTTAGTATAACTCAATCAAATATAATCTTAGACCCAGTTCGGGTGTATACGACGCCATGAATATTTTCAGAGCTGTTCCAGCTGGTTTATGGAAATGGCTCAAAGTGTAGGGGTTGTTTGGCACGCGGGGGTTGGAGCGAGTGTCGTCCAAAGTATGCAACCTTGCAACCACTCGTGCCCATAACCCATTTCGCTTGCGGACACGCGACGAAATCCCTCAAGTGTGTCGACACCGCGGCTTCGGGAATCCGGCGCTCGAGAATCCCCGGATCAACCGAGATTTATTTCTGATTCATTGCCGTTTGCCTCGGTCCCGGATTTACAGCTGCCCTTTACGAGGGCTCGAAGCACAGGGCTGTAGCCCTTTCCTGCGAGTATGTATCGCGTGCTCGCGGAGATGGAAAAACTCTTCATTCCCCGGCGACGCTCCTTCAGGGGATGCTGGGGCAATGCACGCAGAGATAGGGTGTCTGTTCCGCTCTTCCGATGGAAAAGACGAGGTGTAGTGTGTGCTATCGGTAGCTCTTCTTCGTCTTCTTGGCTGCTCTTTTGTTAACATCTCTTGTGAGAACGGGTCCATCCTGAAAGCTTCGGAGCTGTTTCTTTTTTAATAGTGGCACATTTTACCACGGTCTGAGACCCTCTGTCTCCCTAAGGGTGCTATTTTCATCCCCTACATGCGTACGTGCCTTTTTAATTGTTCTCGCGTTCGCGTGAAATTGCGACATGATTTTTCGAACGACGAAATAATGTTTAAGCATTTTCAAATTGTGTCTGACCACCGCAGACTATTCTACTTGCGAGAAACGCTGTTCCAAACATTTTTGCATTTGAAGACGATCGATCATTAAGTTTTATTAATTAGAAAGACGGAGTTGCGAACATGAAAAATTGCTTTTCTAATCAGCAACACTCCGAAAGAATTTCCACGTTGTTTTCTTGTAATCGGAAAATTGCCGGTGATCGATTAATCACGATATCCATAATTAATTTTCCGGTGCAGAGCTGTAGAACGGCTGGTCAATAAACGTGGAATTGTCGATAATGAATCCCAACGAAATCATTTATTGTTAATAACGAATCTCGGTTATTGTTGATAATCAGTTTGCAGTCGCAGAGAATAAGTGTACTCGCTGATACATCGGAATATTTCGTTATCTAATTTACTTAACAATGTTTCGTCGCAAAAACAGCATCCTGCAGACACATAGATAATTTCCCCAGGATCCCATGGAAGATAATTAATTCTCCAATTAGCGCTGTGCTCAGCTGCCGAACTCAATCTGGGTTAAATTAAAAGCGAGGCCGGTTGAACTTACAAGAACTTGTTCCACTTAAGTTTCGATCGTTCCGAGTCCCATAGCATTCGGACGATAATTAACCGACAAATTCACTCTGACTAATTACTGTCTCCTAAACACCGGCTGGACGAATTTCCAAGATTGTAGAAAGATGAACTGCACGTCGATTTCGTGTTACCGAAACTAATTTCGAATTTCTAAACGTGCTATTCATTCGAACCTGTTAATAGCGCTGTAACAGAATGCGGTACGATTGAAAATTTGAATAATACATTTCAGTGGTTGTGTATTTTGTCGACGTAACATCTAGATTCGTTGTATCATCGATTATCTGTCCGTTTCATGAATATTTAGCCTGAGGTAAAATAATTAAATCGGAGTAGACATTTTCCATCGTCTATCGAAGAATGTTCCTGCGTTTTCGGCCTTTGTTTCTGTCTCCATGAGCCAATTTCTGTTTCAGTCTTTCCTTTTAGTGGCCGCGGGTAACAAAGCGTATTCTTTTTTTTTTATTGTGCGTGTTATTCGCTCGAGCTCGGCATTGTTTCGTACATCCTGTAAACAATTCGATGAAATTTAACGAAGTTTCTATTCACATGGCAGTTCTATTCATGAAGTTGCCCTATTCTGCTCGTAAAGTATTTGCACAGGGCTTGTTTCGCAAAATCCACCGGCCGAGTGGAATAATAATTTATCGATAAGCTTTTTACAATTGAAACCTCGCCAAGAATAAAATATCGGTTTGATAAATTTATTCAAGCTTTCTTTGAAATGTTTTTAGCACGGAAATGGTGGACAAATTTGCTCCAAAAGAATTATTTAATACCTATATACATATATTGTCATCTCTATTTTCCTAAAAAAAAAATGTAAAATCAATCTTTGTGAATTTCTTTAAAGGGAATATAACAAATGTAGAAATTAGGAACTTTATATATCGGTTAATGGGTGTTTGAAGGATATAAAGAAATGTTTGCAAATTGATAGAACCATGAAATGAAAAGTTACAATTTTTTTTGAAGCATCAATGTCGAAGGGGAGTTTTGTAAGAAATATAAATGGGATTAAAGGTTTACGCTTGATACAGACTGACGTAACAAAATTTCGTAGCCACGATCGATCATCGAATCGACTGCGAGGCAGCCGGCACAACAAGGAAACCATACATCAAGTCGGATCTCTCATTCAGGCAACGCAACAACGATGAGCGAACGCGAAAACTTTGTTCGCCAACGAGTTCACGAAAAACTATCAGCGGAAACTTCGTTTCCAGACGACTGCACTTTTGTTCTCTCTTGCAAAAAGTGTCGTAACCCACCCCCATCGGTGCACTGTTTGCAGCTTACCGTCAATTTAGAAATTCAATCGGTTTTACCAACTTCCTGCCTTGTAAACCCTCCCGGAGCCTTGCTGACGGCCGTCGAAAAACGTCCGCACGTTTTCAAACAGAATTCCTTTGGTTACTTGCATTGTTTATAACAAATTCACTCTTCCGACGAGTCCATCTGCACGAACAAAAACTTTCGACGAAACTACACAACATGAGATTGAAAACATTTTCCCTGGAGTCGCTGGGGAAGATACCCTAAGTTCCATGCGTGGGCTTGCATTTTTATCAGTGCAGCGTTCGATTGAAATAATGTAGCTTGGAAAGGGGTGATTTTTTTAGAAAAAGTTATTCTTCTGAATTTGTGTGGTTTGAACTGGTCTGTAAGGGGATGATTTTTGTTTTGTGGGATTTTGCTTTTTAGCGGGGAGATTTTGATTTCAGTTTTGTTCGATTTTGCTTTTTTATCAGTTGGTGCAGTATACGATTAAAAAAAATGTAGCTTGGAAAGGGGTGATTTTTTTGGAAAAATTTATTCTTCTGAATTTGTGTGGTTTGAACTGGCCTGTAAGGGGATGATTTTTGCTTTCTGGGATTTTACATTCTTAGCGAGAAAACTTTGATTATATGTTTTGTTGGATTTTGCTCACTCAACAGTCGGTGCAGGATACGATTAAAAAAATGTAGCTTGGAAAGGGGTGATTTTTTTGGAAAAAGTTATTCTTCTGAATTTGTGTGGTTTGAATTGATCTATAAACGGATGATGGAAGTTTCAGTGGTGAAAAAAGGGGGTGAAATGTTTGTTTCTCTGAATGCTTGGACGTGGTGGGAACAACTTCTTTTTACCTTTCAACCCCTTACTATTCGCGGACGAGAGAGAGAGAGATATCTCGTTACGAGGCATCAACTTGCACCGATATTTTGTTCGCAGTTATGGCACACGAACGAATCTCGGACAGACCGATATCGCGTGCGATACCTAGCATTTCCATCGATATTATCGAGGAAAACAACCCCCGACTAAATTCGGCGTCCGTTCGTACTCACGGATGGACTCTGCTATTTTTTTCCATGTATTTTTCACGGATAAATCCTTATATTTACAACGTTTTCCAATCTCTCTGCTAAAACAATTTTTAGAAAGTTAGTCGATGGGATAGCCGATCGATTTTTGAATAAAACGATGATGTCAACAAAAATTCCAGCGACCCAGAAAATCAGCAATATAATAAACCGTACAGTTTTATGAATGGAAAATATCGATTGTCAATTGTTTCCTCGAGCATAGGGGTCGCAACCTTGGATGTAGGGGTTGATTTAACCCACGAGACTTCCAATAGGGCAAATATAAATATTCTCGTGTGAATAAAAATGAATAAAAATACGACTGATACAGTTTTGAATAAAATAGCATTCAAAATTAAGGTTCTAAGGGTTGATTTCACTCCCGAGAATTCCAACAGCCCAGAAACTAATCAAATAAAGAAGTGTACGGTTTGTCAATGAAAACTACAGATTGCTAACTTTCTCCCCTGAGCATAGGACGTCGCAACCTTGGATATAAGGGTTGATCCAGCCCTTACGACTTCCAATAGGGCAAACGTAAATATTGAGAAATAATAATATCGAATAAAAATGGCTAACAATACAACTAGTACACTTTTGGATAAAACAGTGTTGAAATTTATGGGTTTAAGGGTTGATTTCATCCCCAAAGATTCCAATAGTCCAGAAAACAGCCAAATGACAGTCTGTCCACTTCGGGAATGGCAACTACAGGCTGATCATTTTTTTCCCTTAGTGTAGGGGTTGCAATCTTGCGTGCAGGGATTGATTTAACGCCTGCTCTGTTTTTCAGGCGGAATTTCCGCTGGGGAGCTGTCCACGAACTAAGATTTATCACTTGTAATCCATAAAAATGAGCTGATAGAAAGTTTCGAAGCTGTCCGCCGGTTACAAATTGTTGTCCGTAGCCACGTGCACCTAGCCTCGTGTCTCGTTGTCGCGATTACTCTTTGGTTAGAGGCAAGTCGGTAAATAACGACCGAAGATAGTGCTTTATTTTTTTCATCTACCATGCGAACCACGCCTACGACAGGATCACAGATCCATGATCAATGACACGGATCTCTCGCCGAGACACACTTTTTCACCAGTATAATTCTCAAAGCGTGTACAGCTCGTCTGTTTAATCAAAACTTAATTACCTCGAGCGCTTCACACCGGAAAATGTCACAAAGCAAAAATATTTTTCAAACCCATGATTTATAACATCGCCGCGCTCGCATGGATCAGCTTTATATATATATATCACGTTCGATCTACTCGTTTCTGTCGCAAATGCAGAAAATCCGCAGTCTGATAAATATAAAATCTAATTCCACCGGGACGTTAAAAATATTTACAATACAGATCTTGCAAATTAATTTCACCCATTCAGAATATTTAAAATTCATTATATAATTATTTCGAATTAATTATATCTTTATATCGATCGCATTTGCTGTTAATGTTAAATTATTAATGCTCTCGATTAAATTATCAAACCTTTGCGCTGGGCGCATTAATAATTTAATATTTATTTAGACTGAATACTAAATGTTTGATGCACATCCTTGCAGTAAATAAAATGTTGAATTTCTTCACAATTCATTTACAGTTGATTGTTTTTCCGAAAATTTAATTAGAAATACTTGGTTTGTGAAAGGTTGAAATAGATTTGCAGATGGGTGTATTCGAAACCTGTAAAGATACGTATAAAATGGAAATATCATTTCGAGATGTAGAAAAACGCATACGAGTTTCAAAATATTTATCGGAGAGAGAGAGAGAGAGGGGCAGACGCTTGTTACGCTGCGTTTGTCCGAAACAACCACCCTTTCTGCGGACTACTCTCGTTCAGACCGGTACGCGTTTATTTCTGGAGGCTCGGGGGTTGCTGAACTTTAATCCGGACCGCAATTACGCGTTCTTTTGAACGGGAAACCGAGCGGCGGCGTTAACGTCCGCAATTTTCTGCGGTGTGTACCCCCGCGAAATTGGGAAAATTCTTTCGATCCCCTTCTCCGGATCCCTCGCTACATCCTGCGCTATAAAAATGTTTTTTATTTTTTAAAGTCTCTTGATCGACGGAACTGACGCATTCCGCTTGACCTGCGATTGCAGTTTCAAAGGAGTTCACCCTTGAATTTGACACCCCTCAAGTAAAAATAAAATAGCGTAGTACTGCTGTTTGTGCGCGTTCGGCTTTACAAAATAAAGGAAAGTTGGTCGAAGTCTGGGAAAATATTTGACAGCATGTAATTGGGTTATACCCAATGTACTCCTACGAAACATAATAAGTTGTTCTCTTGTTTGGAAACCTTGGTTACGGAGTGGAGCGGCGAGGTGAGCGTAGCAGTGATTTTACCACGTTTTTGTTTCTACGTGCTCCGCTATTCTCTCGTTTACCGCTCCACAATAAACAGTCGCATTTAATTACATTGGTTTGATTTTGCCCGTAGGAATTGAAACGAGAAAAGAGGAAATGTTAGATAAAAACTACAATTAATGTTATTGGCGCACTGGTTCGATCAATTGGAGACAATAAGCAAATTTGCGAAATATCACATGAAATTTAATTCAACGTTTCGTTCTAGACCATTTTCAAGAATGTAAATTTTTTGTATTGCGTCTGTAAGAATTTATTAATTAATATATGGTTAGGCAAACGCATGCCCGAACAAGAAGAAAACACTAAGGTATTAAAAACGAAAACAAATGTATAAACTCACTTGCTTAGAAAAATGTACTAATTTAAATTCTTAAGAGTCGAGGAACAGCATGCTGCTTCGAAACATTTGAAAGATTTGAAACGATAACGAATCAAAGAACACTGATCTATCTATTGGCCAATCGATAAGTGGCGGCATATATGAATCCTTTGAAGTCACCCAAACAACACTGTAGTTGTTGAAATACCAATATGAAATTGGTAATAAATTAATCGACATTCAATATGCTTTTTCTTAAGAAACAAAAATTATATTATTTGGAAGGTGATTCATCATAAAACATTACTGATTCAGTAATGTGTTTCAGTAATGTTTAATCACATGTGAATCGTTTCCAATAAAACTCTGCGTTGTAAATTAGTCTCTTTATCAACTATTTTAATATTTTCAAAATTAAAAGCATGATCAAATTCCATTGAATGTTTCGTCAAAGCCGTATGCTGCGTTGGAGACAAAAAGATATTATGCTTGTGTTCTCTGATTCTATTCTCTAAATGTCTACATTAGGGTGGACCTTAGCTATACTTGATGAAAATTATTTTGCAAAATTTTTTCCAAGGCACCCCCCAGAATTGTGACAACTGTTGAGAAAATGATCTGGAAAAAATTTGGGGCCGATTGGATCATGGAAAACCGAAGCTCATCGAATTTGAAAATTTTTTTTTTTTTAAATGTCGATATAAATATACGATGTAATATATCGTTGAATTTGTCTTTTTTTTCTCTGTAAGAATCCATATATAGCTTAATCAGTTGTTAATAGAAAAAACATCCGTGACCATGAAAACTTGAAAAAATGACCTTGAAAAAATTTTTTTTTCTCTGATGCTATATTCACCTCCTTATATACTACAACTTTTGTTTGAAGAGTTTTTTCATATATACATAACTGACAGAGATATAATAGAGTTTATTTTAAACGTTCGTAAGTAATCTTGTAGAGAAAAGATGAACCAAAGTATCCAGGTGTTTAAGATACATTTTAAATTTTATCTGAAATATATAATAGTTGTATTTCTGATAATACTACAGGTTCTTAAGTAGTTAATTCGTATATTTTTTAGAATTTTAGTTTTGAATGCCTTCCAAGTATAACTGTTCCGTCGTAAAGAACCGTAGTCCTTCAGAAAGTTCGTATATCCTTTGTAAAGAATAGCAGCACAGAGATTTGCGTTTCGCACCATTTTATGACACGGTCGTGTTCGAACGTAAAGAATTGTATTCATTCGCAAAGAACCGTTGCACCCTGATCCTCCGTCAAACCTTTATTTTATGACTAGCTCGCGACTATAAGGACCTTTTTGAAAATTAAGCAAACTAGCTATTTGGTTACCATCCTAGATGTGGCTCAAACATTTTATTTTTATGTATCTTGTAAACTTGCAACGCAAACTTGGTCCCCGTTAACGATTATCCTCGGCCATCAAAAAACGGTCATTAGAAACATCCGCGCCTGGTAAGTACGGTTTCAAGTACGGTCTTCATTGGAAAATCCGAAACCCAGCAAACCAATCAGGGTATCTTCTTGCTTATGACAATCGGTAAAAAGCCGCCCTCTCGACACCATCAGTTCAGTTCAAGTACTCGAACAAATTCGTGAACCGACGCGTCCGCGAGCAAACAGTTAAGAGAACAGTACGTTCTGGTTTTAAACCGTGTCATAAAATGGTGCGAAAGGCAAATCTCTGTGCTGATATTCTTTACAAAGGATATACGAACTTTCTGAAGGACTATGGTTCTTTACGACGGAACAGTTATACTTGGAAGGCATTCAAAACTAAAATTCTAAAAAATATACGAATTAACTATTTAAGAACCTGTAGTATTATCAGAAATACAACTATTATATATTTCAGATAAAATTTAAAATGTATCTTAAACACCTGGATACTTTGGTTCATCTTTTCTCTACAAGATTACTTACGAACGTTTAAAATAAACTCTATTATATCTCTGTCAGTTAGGTATATATGAAAAAACTCTTCAAACAAAAGTTGTAGTATATAAGGAGGTGAATATAGCATCCGAGAAAAAAAATTTTTTCAAGGTCATTTTTTCAAGTTTTCAAGGTCACGGATGTTTTTTCTATTAACAACTGATTATGCTATATATGGATTCTTACAGAGAAAAAAAAGACAAATTCAACGATATATTACATCGTATATTTATATCGACATTTAAAAAAAAAAAAATTTTCAAATTCGATGAGCTTCGGTTTTCCATGATCCAATCGGCCCCATATTTTTTCCAGATCATTTTCTCAACAGTTGTCACGATTCTGGGGGGTGCCTTGGAAAAAATTCTTTGGTCGAAAAATAAGGTCCACCCTAGTCTACATGTTTGTCCAATGTAAGATTGGCTACACCCATTGCATGCTATTGAATATACAATATTACAAGTTTTTAGTAACGGTACTTTGTCTTTGATGTTGGGAAAAAGGTCTTTATTAATACAATTCTTTATTAATACAAATATTAGGTCGTTCGGAAAGCCATTTCGTTTGTATATCTTGACAGCTGACATTTCGGACGTTATTTTCTGCCTTGCAGTGCTTTACAACGTTTCAAGTATCTTTTTTTTTATCATCGCATCAAATATGCAAAATCAAGGTACGCGTTTCCATCACCTTTCGCGGTTTTATCGCCACGAGGGTAAAAATGCAGTGCGCGACAGGAAAAGTTGTGTGCTGTTTAAGGAGAGGATGTATCATCGGTTTACCATTCTCTTTTTCACTTTTTTTCAACATTCTATACGCGGAGCAAATCTCATTTAATATGCAATGGTAAAAAGTCATATAATTCAATGTTTGCGACAGATCATGGAACAAAATGTCGTAAAAGTTATTCTAACTGGTGAAAAATTAGCTTTCATTTTTTAAAAAACGAGTGCTGTCTAAATATTTTGAGATCTCGTTAGACGAACCATAAAGCTAACAAGGGCAACAAGATCCGTATATGAAATGAAAAATTCATGAAACCGCGCAGCCATATATAATTCAATAATCCCGCGTTGTACTTCGTTCGCGAAATCTACAAAAAAGATAAAATATCATTCGGACGTTTCCTGTGTCTCCGACGGTTCCTCTGTAAAAATTGGGATTTGCATAAAACCTGTGCGTTTACATCGACGTCGTATGGGGTTAGCTTAACATTACAGCGTCGACGAGTTTACATAGCTTTAATCGTGATTTTATTATTACACATAACCTGGCCGATTTGTAATATCGTTCGAGGGTGATTTTCATTTGTCGTTTTGATTGAAGTGATATCAGCGTACGGTCGCCATCGGATTTCTATCGAAATGATTTTATAGGCTGGTTCCAGTCTTTTTCAATTTTACGCAGCGAACGTCATAGAAGATATTTGAAACGCGAGAGAGGGATTACGAAACGGGACACGCAGCAGCGATATTTAATTATCGCGATCCCTATCAAATTCTCTCTCTCGACAGAATTTTCCACTGACCCTCTCTGTCTCTCTCTCTCTCTCTCTCTTCGTTTCCGATCGAGCGCAAATAATCCTGGAAGGTGATCGTCGCATCATCTGTTTATCGGAATTTGTTGTAACGCGTCCGGGAAATGCTTAGCGATTAACATGAAAGTCTAGCGACCAATTCAATAATGCAAAAGTACCTTGGATAGTAAACATGCCCATTGGAACAGAGTATCGTAAGTTATCGTAAAGTACTGTTATCGTAAATCTACAGAAAATGGCAACCCAGTTTCTCTCAATGACTCGTACTACTTTAATGCAATTATTCTATTTTGATTTTTATTCATATCCTTCCAGTTCTGCGTAATAGAAATTTCCCGATTTGGTCTGCTACTTCGAAAATCATTTTAAAAAGTGAAAAACGCGTTCTCCATGCCACGGTGCAATTATTAAAACAATCTAGTGCTTCGATGAAATTCTAATAATATATTTGTTCCTGATTTTCAACGACGTTGTATATTCTTGAATCTTCTTGTATATTCTTAAATGTTCTTGTATGTTCTTGTATATTCTTGTATATTCTTGAATCTTCTTGTATATTCTTGTATATTTTTGTATATTCTTGTATATTCTTGTATATTCTTGTATATTCATATATATTCTCGAATCTTCTTGTACATTCTTGTACATTCTTGTATATTCTTGTATATTCTTGTATATTCTTGTATGTTCTTGTATATTCTTGTATATTCTTGTATATTCTTGTATATTCTTGTATATTCTTGAATCCTCTTGTATATTCTTGTACATTCTTGTATATTCTTATATATCCTGGAATCTTCTTGTATATTCTTGTACATTCTTGTGCATTCTTGTACATTCTTTTACTTTCTTGTACATTCTTGTACATTCTTGTACATTCTTGTACATTCTTGTACATTCTTGTACATTCTTGTACATTCTTGTACATTCTTGTACATTCTTGTACATTCTTGTATATTCTTATATATTCTCGAATCTTCTTGTACATTCTTGTACATTCTTGTATATTCTTATATATTCTCGAATCTTCTTGTACATTCTTGTACATTCTTGTACATTCTTGTACATTCTTGTATATTCTTGAATCTTCTTGTATATTCTTGTATAATCTTGTACGTTCTTGTATATTCTTGTATATACTTGTATCCATACAACTCCTTCTCATCCATCTCTGGTTTCGCAATTATTAAATTAACCGAATAATGATAAGAAGAATTGCTGAATCCTTTCAGAAAATTAATACTTACGTTAACAATATAACGAACTGATTTTATCAGCATTTTTGTTCGTGTTACTCTCATCGTTCTTGCAGCAGAACTTCCATGGCGCGAGAAACAATTTTGCTGATTAAAAATGGTAAAAACAGTCCCTTCGTCGAGGGATTACAAAACGTCGTTATCCCGTTCTCACTCGGTTCAGCATTGATTAAACTTGATTACGAGTATTGCAACTAATTACACGGGTATCTGGAGGCCCTCGAGATTATGCGCGCAGTTCTCCAGGCGGAAAGTTTTTCAAACGAGAGATCGTGCAGTATCTGGGACAAGATTAGACGTGCAACCTTTTTATAATTCATCGAAATGGAACGAAATCGTAAAATCGATCATCTGCGGCTTCTATCACGTTTTCTTTCTTTCCGCGTTATCAAAATTTTCGAATTCAAATTTTTCTCAACGATTTCCGTACTTCCGTTTTGCCATCCGCGAGCACTCCGAGGATTTTCATTCCATTATTGTGTCTGCTTTTCCGATATCGCGCGACTTTTTACTCTTGAATGGAACGCCGTGCGATTCTTTTGAAAAAATTCTGCTGGATCTTTTCAGCTTCTAAAAGCACTTGATATTTCCTAAAACGGCGCAGCATTAATTTGATTGTCTCTACTGATGGCTCCAGTTGCAAATAAATGAATAATACGAGAGAGATTTATGCACTTTTAATCAGTTTCTTTTTCACGGAATTGATCGACCGTTTCATTTGAAAACAGTATTCCTCAGAGAGCACGCGCACGCGGATATTAATTCAAGTGAAAGATATTTAAAAAATATTCAAGTAGTGATATTATTTAAATATTCGTTAAAGGGTTGTTCTGCATATTTATATTGCTAACATACTCGCAACGCAGTGTTAATACTGATTTCAATCGAATACAATGATCAGAGTTAATTGGACCACAACTGTTATTTTCATGATGTTCAATAATGATGTCGTACCACCCCTACTTCCAAGAGATACTTTCATATTTGTTGGAAAAACATATTTGCATTCCAGTTCGATATTAATCCAACTGCATTCGAACTCAAAGCGAGTGGTTCGTGTAACCACCCTTATTACAAATATATATTCATTTAATGAAAATATTTCTATTTGACGTCTGGACATTACTTTAGCTGTAATATAGCGAAGTGAAATTTTCCTGAAGGGTTGACGATTCCACCCCCTAGTCGTGTATACGTATTCTGAGTCGACCTTGATACTGAATTAATTACGAAACGACTGAAGGCGAATAATGTTGTTCTGTTCATTTTTTTTTTTAATTAGAGGATGCTTTCACAAACCCACCCCCATGCTCGTCATCTATTCGGAAACATCGATTCTTCCCACACTGAAACCGGCTGTGTATTGCGGTCGCGATGTTTGCGTCTACTTTAATTCAATTAACCGGACCGATGGAAAGTCAGGGTCGAGTGGGGCTGATCGAATGTATAATGAGACGTCCCATGGTAGATAGGGGGTATCAATTAAGGGGTTCGATTAATATTGACCTGGTATAGATGTACAGCAGTGGCTTCTCTCGTAACGAAATCAGAATCGGAAATTAAACGAACGTTCGTGAACTGTCTTACAGCCTGTTGGTGGTTGCCATCCCTTAACATCAAAAAACAAATAAATTTACTCTTCTAGTCTTTATAATAGTACGAAAATGTACAATTGCATATATAGATTCTGAATGTACTTATTTCATTTCCGATTGAAAACAATGTCTTCTGGTCTTCGTAATACCGAGTGAAGAGCTATTTTAACTGGAAAATTAAACATTTCATCCGACCTAATTCTCTTTCCATTTTATGAATCTAAAATTGATATAATACCTCACACGATAGTTAACTTCTATTAATAAAGATGCTTCCCTGAGGAATTATTTACCAAATTCATTTCGAGAACTTTGACAGACACATGCTTGTTACGTTTATAAAATACTATGAAACAGTTATTTTCAAGTTCCATAAACCTAGTGTTAAACGTGCAGTGATTCGGTTAATATTCAGCGGATCTCGTGCAATATAAAAATTTTCTAGCTGAACTGCAACAAACTGGAGCGACATGGAAATTTATTTTTTATTCTTAATACATTTAATAGGCTGAAAATAATGGAACGGTATTTTTAAATTCCTCTACCATTTATACTGTTTCAAATTGCACATTTTTTTGTTATAAATGTATCAAAATCCGCTCTCTATCGAATCCAACATGTTTAATTAAATGAAAAAAAAGTGCTGAACGGAAGAGTGAAGCGAAGGTTGGATAAATATGTAAGCTGAACGGACTGCTTTTCCGAGTACGAGGGAAATAAACTGCAGTAATTCCGTTCGTGGGCCGGCGAGGAGAAAATGTCAGGTACTCGTCAACGCCCACGAGAATCCTTTAAGGTCAGCGTACCTGAACCAGGTGAGGGGTTATGTTTTTACAGACAATCGAACGAGCCCTGCGGCAGCGAAGTGGCATTCCGATAAGGATCGATATACCTCGCGAGAAGGGAGAAAAGCAACAAGACGAGAACGAAGGCGTTGATGCGACGCACCGGCATCGGCCGGGCTATTAATTGGTTTACCCGGCAATGTGTCATCCCTTAATTAATACCCTCGAGGACCAACAAAGGCGCGTTTGTTGCCGACTTAATACGATGAGTCACGTGCGGACAGTCTTATGACCGGCCGACGAATATACACACAGGACTTCGCAACTTTTTTTTCCACGGAACATCATCCCCGTTCGATCCAATTATCCTTTTCTTTTCCTGGCAACCCCTAAAACCACGTTCCTCCCACCAAGAGGAATTTCATGGCTTGAAGTTTAATCTTCACGGGCTCGACCGGCGACATATAATATTTTTCTTTCTTGAATTATGGCCTTGCAGAGCTTGGCCGATGAACGCAGACTATGGTGAGCTGAGGGTCTTGACTTTATGGAGCTTTCTCAGGCGATTACTCTTTTAATGGTGGATGGCGGTACTGAAAATGTTTCTGAACGAGAATTCTGTTTTTTAGGTGTTGGAATAATTGATAGAAAATTATGAATAAATTAGGAGCTTGATATACTGTGTATCTGCACTTGGAGAGTGACTATAGTGAGGTGGGGGTCTTGAATTTATGTAGGCTTTCAAGGGGGGCACATTTTTATGGCGAATGGTGACGCTGAAAATATTTCCGAACGGAAATACTACTTTTTACGTGTTGGAAATGTTGAGAGTAATTTATAAATAAATTAGGAGCTTGATATACTGTCTACCTGCACTTGGAGAGTGACTATAATGAGCTGGGGGTCTTGATTATATTGATACTTTTATGGGGAGCACTCGTTTTATGGCGAATGGTGGCGCTGAAAATATTTCCGAACGGAAATACTATTTTTTAGGTGTTGGAAATGTTGAAAGAAATTTATAAATAAATTAGGAACTTGATATACTGTCTACCTGCACTTGGAGAGTGACTATACTGAGTTGGGGTCTTGATTTTATTGATACTTTTATGGGGAGCACTCGTTTTATGGCGAATGGTGGCGCTGAAAATATTTCCGAATGAGAATTCTGTTTTTTAGGGGTTGGAAATGTTGATAGAAAATTATAAATAAATTAGGAGCTTGATATACTGTGTATCTACACTTGGAGAGTGACTATACTGAGTTGGGGGTATTGATTTTATTAATGATTTTAAGGGGAGCACTCATTTTATGGCGAATGGTGGCGCTAAAAATATTTCCGAACGAAAATACTATTTTTTAGGTGTTGGAATTGTTGAGAGAAAATTATAAATAAATTAGGAACTTCATATACTGTGTATCTGCACTTGGAGAGTGACTACAGTGAGCTGAGGGACTTGAATTTATATAGGCTTTCAAGGGGAGCAGTACCAAAAATATTTTTCAACAAAAACTGTATTTTCTCAGGCCTTCAGATTGTTCAGAAAAAATTCTAAATAAATTAGCAGGATGATATACTGTGTACCTGGACTCGAAGAGTAACTATAATGAGCCAGGGTCGCGATCTCCAAAGCGGCAGTGAAGAACTCCAGTAAGTTCCCTAAGCAAAGAAACCGTTTCATTAATCGCAGGGCTCCTGTTTCAAATTAATGACGCGAAGCCGGAAGACCTCTCGAACGAAAATTATGACAAGAAAGCTCGACTTGAGTTTGAAAGTCCGGCAGCTCGTTCGTTTACGGCGAGGGGACCGTAAAAAAACACGATAAACTAGTGCAATTTCAGCGGTGCCGATGGGAGACACTGGCAAACTTCCCAGAGAGTTAATCAGGATAATGTGTCTGGCTATGGCCGGTTCGTTCTACTGTGGACTCTGGTCGAGCATTAAGCGATGGTTAATGGAAACTATGGGTCTCTGTACAAATATGGATCTATCCGAGTTCTTATACAGTGTGGCTGATAGGCTGAAATAGTTAATTAATTAATTTTCACAAATAAATATGAAATCGTAAATCGAGTTCTTCCCTTCTCCAATAATAAATCCTTATGCACGTATTAAACTATGCACTTTCATCTGCATATGTGTTTTCATAGTTTCTAATTCTAGAATAAAATTCATTATTTCTTAAGGCACAGCTTAAAACAATTTCGAAGCGAACATTTAAACGGAGTATTTGATTCTATGCTAAGCGGATTGGCGCCCGAAGGGATGGTTTTAATAAATTCGTGAACAATTAATTGGTTCGTTACCGCGGACTTTAATCTATTAAATTAACGCCTCGACTGTGAAGAAATGGCTTTTGTGCTCACAAAGTTGGTTCAAATTTCATCCCCCTGTTCGATCCACCGTTTTGAACGAGCGTTTCAACTGAAGTTAAATAATTTACAATTTTTGGGTCTTCCGAGGAATGGAGCAAACTCTATAACCGTATTGTAACTAGCTCCCCTTTGTTCAAGAGAAGAACTTAATTAAAGGCAGTCTCTAGGATTCCCTTCGAAATTATTCGAACCGTAAAGCTACTCTCCGCCATGCTACGCTCAATCGAAACTTTACAGAAATCTTGGGAGCATGGTTTGTGTATCGCGTGGAAGAAGCACTTTAATAACTGTTCTTAATTAATAAAAACTCAGTCGAACACGCGACGAGTTAATACTGCTATTTTTCATGGAATCCTTCCTATGGAACTTCTTCACCTTCGTGCGCTTAATACAAAAAGAAAGTAGAGGGAAGAAGAGCGGAAATATTCCTCTTACACCTCCGTCGCGAGAAAAACTGGATAAGAATTCATCCAAACTGGTGGCACGACTAAAAAGAATTCTACGAAGACAGATTATGCCAGTGCCTCTTTCTCGCTGGAAACAGCCCGTGCCGAGTTTCACAGTACCTATTCTTAATTAGCATGTCGGTTTCTACATTTTAGCTATTCTTCAACGAAACTCCTAGAATGAATGACAAAAGTAGAGTAGGTAGCATCTGAACAGTTAGAAGAAAGAAATGAACGATGTGTCATTTTTCATCCCTTGGTTCCATTGATTTAATTGTTGCTCCCTTAATTTGGCGAAACCGACAGAACATATATTCTCCAAAAATATTAAAAATATTTTTATTAACACTAGACCTACCACTGTCGATTAAACGATCAATTTTACAGTTAGAAGAAAGAAATGAACGATGTGTAATTTTTCCTGGCACCACCTTTTAGTGAACATCCCTTGGTTCCATTGATTTAATTGTTGCTCCCTTAATTTGGCGAAACCGACAGAACATTTATTCTTCAAGAATATTAAATATATTCTTATTAACAGTAAGCCTACCACTGTCGATCAAACGATCAATTTTACAGTTAGAAGAAAGAAATGAACGATGTGTCATTTTTCCTGGCTCCACCTTTTAGTGAACATCCCTTGGTTCCATTGATTTAATTGTTGCTCCCTTAATTTGGCGAAACCGACAAAACATATATTCTTCAAGAATATTAAAAATATTCTTATTAACACTGAGCCTACCACTGTCGATTAAACGATCAATTTTACAGTTAGAAGAAAAATGAACGATATGTCATTTTTCTTGGCTCCACCTTTTAGTGAACATCCCTTGGTTCCATTGATTTAATTGTTGCTCCCTTAATTTGGCGAAACCGACAAAACATTTATTCTTCAAGAATATTAAAAATATTCTTATTAACACTAAGCCTACCACTGTCGATTAAACGATCAATTTTACAGTTAGAAGAAAGAAATGAACGATATGTCATTTTTCTTGGTTCCACCTTTTAGTGAACATCCCTTGGTTCCATTGATTTAATTGTTGCTCCCTTAATTTGGCGAAACCGACAGAAGATATATTCTTAAAGAATATTAAATATATTCTTATTAACACTAAACCTATTAGTGTCGGTCAAACGATCAATTTTATATTTCTCGTCTTACAAATATCGAATGTATGAAGTTGCACACAAAATCTAAATCTAAATAAATAGAGTCTCGTCCTTTCTGTAAGCTAGAACATTTTAACCCTCGTACGCTCCTGAAAAATAGCTGTACAAAATAAACTAGGATAACAATTCCTCCATTTTTATTTTACACGTTGAATCAACACATTATGTTTCATTTATCGCGTCACATTTTAAAGAAACACATCTCACGACGTAGGCATAAAAGTATGAATAATTTTCTGTGAAAAAAATTGAATGGGTGAATTTCCATCATGAGAAACGTGTAAGGGTTAATCGGCTTCAGTGTTCGGTAGGTTTAGCGTGAAAAGAATATTCTCAGAAAGTTTAAGAACGTTGAGGCTGCCTTTCAACGAGGTATAATAATTTATAATAATTCTGAGGAGTGCTCCTTTGAAGAACAAGTCTCCCAGAGAGTCGCCTGCAGTAACCAGAGTCTCGATATCATGCTGCAATTTCGCGATCCGGCAAGTGGTTGTTTATTTAAAGCTACATCCCGCGGATGTATTAGAGTCTGCTTAGTGTTCAGTTAGATTCCGCCAACGATGTTCCTGGCGAGGCGATTAGACGAAAGGCCTCTCTCACGCCGTTGGCCGGTGTGTGTGTTTATTTATAAAAGTATTAGCCTCGCGGCACGCGATCCTAAGAGCTGCCGGTTGTGATAGCGTTTTATCTCAACCGGCCGCGGACCGATTCAAGAGGAGGCATTAAATCCGCTCGAAGCGTTTTCAGCCGGATTTCCAACGCTGACCTTAATAAACGCCACCGCGACGCCCACCTAGTTGGCATTTTCACGAATTTATTTACAATTCGCTGGACCCTACTTCTTCTTCTTTTTTTTTTGTATCTTTTTCGCCGACGCGCGCATCACGCTCGCACGAGTCGCCTTGAGACTTTTCGCGAAGCATAAAACGCTGCATCTTCGCCGAACCGAATGACCAAATTGTTGACGGCCATCTGGCCGCTGTGTTTCTGCGAGGAAATCGTATTTTTTTTTCATCAAGCTCTCTCGGTTAATTATCACCGAGGAAATTTCTGCACTCGCGGTTAACAGGCTGCCGCAAAATTTATGAGGCTTGCGATTGCAAGAGGAATTGCATTAACTCGGCAATTCGGAGGATTAAATTGTTGCGGATTTTTATGCGGAAATTTCCCGCGTACCTTTGCAAGACACAGGAACAATATGGATAATTAATCACGTTAGTAAGTCGAAGATAAAAGAAACGTCTGCACAGTACTGCGGAATAATCTTTTCCTGGAGATTCAATCTATTATATAAATTAAAATGAAATGCTGTTCGGTTGTAACCGCATCACATGAGAACAGCAGGACCGATTTGGCTATTTTTTTCTTTTTTAATATTCGTTACAGTCCGACTAAGGTTTTTTTGGGGGAAAAAATTGGAAAAGTTTTTTCCGGAAACATGGAAAATTCGGGAAATACTAACAGTGCTTTTTGAATCATATTTCAATATAACAAAACAAACGAACGCCGCAGCTTTTAATCCATATTTCAATAGGAATTTACATTATCGACAACAAATATTGCATAAATTCACAAAACGATCACAAACAAATGTATTGAAATTTGGACAGGACGTCTGTCGGGTCAGCTAGTATTTTTATATTTTTATATTGAAGACTTGCTGATCCGACAGACGTCCTGTCCAAATTTCAATAAAGTTTGCGATCGTTTTAATTACGCATATCCATCGTTCGAATCGTGAGTTATGGTCTTGAGTTCATACAAAAATCCCATAGAGCTGAAGAGCATAGAAAGAAGCACTTTCATTTTTTCTTTCCCTGAAAACCTTATTCGAACTATTACGAACATTTCTTCAAAAAAAAAGTTGGCCAAATCGGTTCACAGCCGTTCCCAAAGGGATGCGCTTACCAACGAACAGCATTTAACTTTTATTTATCCAGATAAGAACAGAAATTTGAATGTCAATGAAAAACCCAGGGCACTTAAAGCACTGATAAAAATGTATTATGGAAAAGAGCAATAAACTTTCCGAACAGCCAGATAAAAATTGCGTTTGCATAAAGAACCGCGGTGACCTAACAATATCGCGCCGGCAATAGTTATCGACCACTTTCCCGAAGAAGCGGCGTCGTTTTCAAGTTCCGAAAATTTATAACAGCGTTATCTGCTCTCTATTCCTGCCGAGTAACGTCCATCGCGCTTCAGCCGTTATCTCCCGATAATAAATCATAAGAACAAGACCAGGTCAGGTCCGAGAAACTGCGTCCGCGTCAGGGGAAGCTAACTATCGGTTTCCCCAGCTGAGAAATATAAGGTGTCTCCAGGTCTTTTATTTCGTTGACTATTCGATTCACTAAATCGACCCACGTGCTGTTCAGATTGTCTACCACAGGCGTCAGTAACGAATCCCTAAAATGAGAGTCGGTGTATAAATTGGAAGGCATCCGTTGCCCTCTGATGAGGGAGTCGGAATCTACCCTTAAAAACTACGGCTAGCCTAACCCATATCTCTCTCTTTTTCTCTGTCTACCGAATAACCTGCTGAATTTATCCCCCTGTAAATTTTAATAAGAACTCTTACTTTAGTATATAAAAATGAATCTCTCTTTGGTTTTTAAAGTCGAGCAAACTGTTAGGGTTCTGTGATGAATAGCTTGGACAAGCCTAATCTCTGAAATGTATCAAAACATGTTTGGTACATTCTTTTCTAGGCTGGTAATTTTTTAAATAATTTTCCTGGGTCCTACTAGAGCTAAATCAATTTTTAAGAAGACATTTGTGCAATATGTTTTTTGGTACATTACTTTCTACGCTGCTAATATGTGTAAATAATTTTCATAGTTCCTACTAGAGCTAAATCAATTTTTAAGAAGACAGTTGTGCAATATGTTTTTTGGTACATTATTTTCTACGCTGCTAATTTTTGTAAATGTTTTAATTTTTAAGAACATGTTTGTGCAAAATGACTGAATAAAATGTCTTCGGTAGTTGTCTCGAGTCCCATAACTATGGAAGAGAACAAATATCCCCAGCCTCGAGCGATTACGTAAATTTTTAACCAGCTTTGTTTCCTCGTAACCGCTCACTTCACCTCTTGTCACCAGCTACTAGACACAGTCCGAGGAAAGTTTCAATTGCCTGTGTGTCTACAGTTTCTATCTGATAACAGATATAACTGCCTACTTATCTTATGGCTTTCTTCCGAGCCTGATAATGATAGTGTATAGACATGTAACGCTCTTCAGAACTATTTCTAATAATTCCAACGTGAATTATGTTCAAGCATACACATGTATCGAACAAAACATATTATGTGGAACACAAACAATGTTGATACTCGATTTCTTTATTTCGTTTAACCCTTGTTTCAAACATTTATCCTCTCACTGATTATATGCAATTTGTATTACGTGTACTATAAAAATTAACCCTTTGCACTCGGAGCTATTTTAACTAGAAAATTAAATATCTCTTCCGATCTAGGATATTTTCATTCCCTGTAATTTTATCAATTTTATGGATACGAAATTGATGTAACACCTCCTCCAATATTTAAATGTTTAGTCATTCATAAGATACCAACATATTTAATATTTTAAATAATAACATATTTAAAATTGATGTAACACCTCCTCCAATACTTAAATGTTTAGTAATTCATAAGATACCAACATATTTAAATAATAACATATTTAAAATTGATGTAACACCTCCTCCAATACTTAAATGTTTAGTCATTCATAAGATACCAACATATTTAAATAATAACATATTTAAAATTGATGTAACACCTCCTCCAATACTTAAATGTTTAGTAATTCATAAGATACCAACATATTTAAATAATAACATATTTAAAATTGATGTAACACCTCCTCCAATACTTAAATGTTTAGTAATTCATAAGATACCAACATATTTAATAATCTAAATTGTATTTCGAATAATGATATAGAAGTTTTTAATGGTGACTCTGAGTCGCCACTCGAGTGGTAAGGATTAATACACGTATTTCGCCCGAAAAAGGAAACCATAATGCCTCCTAAACAGGTACAAGAAGTAGAATCGAGTACTCACTGATGGTCAGCTCGGTAGATCCTTTCGAATAAGGACTCCTCGAAGAATTCCCAAGGTTTGTCAGTCGTGGAACCGCCGCAAAGTTTCCATCGGTCTAATTTCGTCAACGTGTGTCACCTCGAAGTTTTCAAACGGTTATTCGCAGTTTCAAAGAGCAGTTAGCACCGGAAGAGTGTCTATGACACCTGTTTACATGGTTCGCACAGAAAGAGAGACAGAGAGAGAACCAGGAATCGACGCACGTCTCGTCCAGCAAAGTGCAGCTTTCGCCTTTGCTTGTCGCCGACTGTTTTGCACCGAGTCGTAAACGGCCACCTTCTGCGAAAACAGTGACGACTCTAGACCTGGATCACTGTCACCTCCGGGAAAAGCGCAGCAGCAGCTATTTACGCGACGATCTTCTTTGAACGATTCACCAGTTGCTTTGGTAGACGATCAGCTGGTTGATTATTTAAAATCTGATCGGGGAGGTCGTCCGCCTTATCTGGGAGGGATTAGAGTCGCGTTACTTCGTTGTCCCAGGTGTTCCGATGGTCCGAGTTGTGTTCGAGAGACAATAATGAACTGGATATCTCTGGTAGCTAGTGTTAGCGTCTGCCAAGTTTTCTTTTCAAGATTCAACAGGTAATAATGGATTGGTAAAGGATCTTCTTTGCAGATCCAAGAGGACTTCAAGAAGTGACTCCACAGCTAATAGTAGGATCTACCAATTCTTTTTTGAAGGTCCAAGAAAACTTCAGGAAGTAATTCTACAGCTAATACAGAGTAGGATCTATCAATTCTTCTTTGAAGATCCAAGAAATTTCAAGATGTAGCTCCACAGATTATATAGTGTGGCTTCTACCAATTCTTCTTTGAACAGCCAAGAAATTTCAGGAAGTAACTCCACAGATAATATAGTGTGGCTTCTACCAATTCTTTTCTGAAGATCCAAAACCACTTAAGGAAGTAATTTCAAAGGTAATAGTGGCTTCTATTAATTCCTCTTTGAAGATCCAAGAACAATTCAGGGAAGCAACTTCAAAGGTTACAGTGGTTTCTACCAAACATCTCTGAAGATCCAAAAAGATATCAGAAAGTACCTTAGCTGCGTAACAAAGGCTTCCACCAATTCTTCTTTGAACATCCAAGAAATTTCAGGAAGTAACTCCACAGATAATATAGTGTGGCTTCTACCAATTCTTTTCTGAAGATCCAAAACCACTTAAGGAAGTAATTTCAAAGGTAATAGTGGTTTCTATTAATTCCTCTTTGAAGATCCAAGCAGAATTCAGGGAAGCAACTTCAAAGGGAACAGTGGTTTCTACCAAACATTTCTGAAGATCCAAAAAGATATCAGAAAGTACCTTAGCTGCGTAACAAAGGCTTCTATCAATTCTTCTTTGAAGATCCAAGAAATTTCAGGAAGTAACTCCACAGATTATATAGTGTGGCTTCTACCAATTCTTTTCTGAAGATCCAAAACCACTTAAGGAAGTAACTTCAAAGGTAATAGTGGCTTCTATTAATTCCTCTCTGAAGATCCAAAAAGATATCAGACAGTACCGTAGCTGCGTAACAAAGGCTTCTATCAATTCTTCTTTGAAGATCCAAGAAATTTCAGGAAGTAACTCCACAGATAATATAGTGTGGCTTCTACCAATTCTTTTCTGAAGATCCAAAACCACTTAAGGAAGTAACTTCAAAGGTAATAGTGGCTTCTATTAATTCCTCTCTGAAGATCCAAAAAGATATCAGACAGTACCGTAGCTGCGTAACAAAGGCTTCCACCAATTCTTCTTTGAACATCCAAGAAGTTTTGAACCGGTAGCCTCTAGCAAATGCCTCCAGGTCTCCCGCTTCTAGTTTTCGGATCTCCAAGTGAAAACACAGCGAAGCTCCAACTGAATTACTGCTAAGGAGGACCGACTGACGCAGCGGCCTCGCGTACCTTGGATCCCCGGCGTAAACAGCGTTGATCAGGGTTGTTCTTCGCGTCATCCGAGATGCTCAAAGCTCATCGAACTCCCCACGCGCCGGCTCCAGCACTTCAACACGACACTCGAGTACTACGAACAGGTGACAGCGAAGATTCACGATGCTGCTCCGAAAGCATCCGTCTCGACTTGTCGACGTGCACTGAAGAATTAAATGAGACCACCCCCAGGTCCCTCTGGGATTCTCGTCCGCTGATCAGGTCTAGCGATGTCTGAAGTTCAAACTTCTCGATCACTGGGTTCCCACGACGGAATTAGATCGACCTTCTCAGATATCGGCTGGATCACACAGTTAATTAAGATTGTAATTTTTCGACGAGGCAGACGGTGGTCTTTGGACGTTCTTGAGCCATAATCTGGTCCAAGTGACACTGGCAGGTGAAGACGAGACCCGAGAAGAAACGAGTCGTCTACACGTCCAACGCCGGGCGCCGTTTAAGCGCGACTGACTTCCTGCGGTGCTCTATATCGCATGATCTCACGCATGTCCGATTTCCGAGTCCACCTGCCCCTCTCTAGCGTCGCGGCGCCGCGCGTCCCGTCCTCCTTCTGCGACGCCTCGCGCTCGCCAACTGTTGCTCCCCGCGGATGATCAAGCCGGATGAAAAATACCCGGCAACGACACTGCAATAACCGAGGCACCTGCAATACGCACACTTTCAGACTCTGCGAACTCTCTTCGGCGAAAATCATTTTTTCATGCATATGAAAAATACCTGTTGACGAACAAATACTCTGGTTGCTTGGTTTCCATTGGAAACCTACGTCAATAAATCGTCACAGCAATAATAGACAGCGGATTTCATGCATTTACCAATTAGTAAGTATAATTGAAAACAGTAGTTCTCATCTTACGGTTATTGAAATTGTGAAGTTACTTACGTGGAGATTCGATGGATTTGTTTTTTCCAAATATATATTGCGATAATATTTGCACAAAATGGAGCCTTGGTATTTTTGAGCTGGAAGAATTATTATTCAATCTATGAAACGTGGGAAGAATGAAAGCAATTTTCTGCTCCAGTTTGTTGTAATTCGGGTAGACAATTTTTTATTTTATATAAAGATCAAATTGAATGGGTGCTCAATTCTAAATAATAGAAAATTTATACTCCGGTTTTGGAACGGCCCAGACAATCTTTTATGATTATTATTGTAATAATCTTATCGATGGGTCTCCAGTACTTCATTTTGAAATGATCAAATTGATTAGAACCTCATTTCTAAATAATAGAAAATTACTCTTGCACAAAATAGAGCCTTGTTATTTATGTAAGCTAGAACAATTATTCAATCTATGAAACGTGGGAAGAATGAAAATAATTTTCTACTCAAGTTTGTTGCAATTCAGGTAGACAATTTTTATTTTCCATAAAGATCGAATGGGATTTGAATTCTAAATAATAGAACATCTTTTATGATTATTATTGTAATAATCTTATCGACGAGTCTCCAGTACTTAATTTTTCAAAGATCAAATTGACCAGGACCTCAATTCTAAATAATAGAAATTTGTACTCCGGTTTTGGACAGCTCAGACAATCTTTTATGATTATTATTGTAACAATCTTATCGACGAGTCTCCAGTACTTAATTTTTCAAAGATCAAATTGATTGGAACCTCATTTCCAAATAATAGAAAATTATTCTTGCACGAAATAGAGCCTTGTTATTTTTGTAAGCTAGAACAATTATTCAACCTATGTAACGTGGAAAGAATGAAAATAATTTTCTACTCCACTTTGTTGCAATTCAGGTAGACAATTTTTATTTTACATAAAGATCAAAAGAGATATCGATTCTAAATAATAGAACATCTTTTATGATTATTATTGTAATAATCTTATCGACGAGTCCCCAGTACTTAATTTTTCAACGATCAAATTGACCAGGACCTAAATTCTAAATAATAGAAAATTTGTACTCCGGTTTCAGACGGTTCAGCCAATTTTTTACGGTCCAGAGCTTTGCGTGGCACGCTTCCAAAGGCATATATCCCTAGAATAGATTAATTACTATGACTGGAGCGAAAGCTGATCGTTGCCGCCAGACACGGCGCTCCGTTTTCCGATGCGCACAGGCCACTTCGATATTCATGATGCAGTGAACGGAGATTAGACGAATCATTGATGTAGCAATGAAAAGAAATACATGCATGAACCTGATTTTGCCGACACGCGGAGCTCCGCAGTTTCCATCGGCGATGAAGCCAGTTGATAGACCCTGAAATGCTATGTCACTCAATGATCCACGTGCCTGTTGAATGGATGCATTTGCCTCGAATGCGACCAATCAGAATTCCCAGCCGCACCCCCTCGGGGTTACATGTGAAAAATGGAATGAAGTTACACATGTGGAGGTTACAGGCAAAATAATGTAATAGGCGACACGAGGATGTAATTGAGCTGTGTTCCGAGTTCCAAGAAAGAAACATTCTATACAAGAAACAATTCTCATCTGGTAAATTAATCCCTGGCAGAAGAAGTGACTGATATAGTTATTCTGATTGAACGTGTGTCTCATCAATTATGCGACCGTGGCTGATTCCACAGCTTTCGGATCTCCTATAATTAGGTATCGAACGTAGATAAGGAATAGATGATGATTATTGCCGATTCTAATGGATAAAGGCTGAAAGGATACATTAGAGAAATTTACTTTGAACAGATTCGGAGCCTCTCGAAACACGCGAGAGCACGTGCAAGTATTTAGTGATCAATGATAACGATATTAACGAGGATCGACGATAACGGTGATAATGGACTCGCGGGATTTGATTGCTCTTTTTATCGGGTGTGTCACTCGCGAAAGGTCGAGTCCTTCCTGTACTCCACCCTCTATGAAATTTGATTTTCATTCCATGCTCGTTTCATAACTCCCGATCAAATTAACCCATCGCAATCGGAGCTGTTTTAACTCGAAAATTATAAACATTTCTTCCTATTAACTCTTCGCTGCATAGCGTATCATATCTAATATAGTTAACAAATCTGGTATATAGTGAACTAAGAATGTGTTCTCTTACCATGTATATTTATTTTTCTGAAAATATTGTTTTAACTTTTTAAAATATTTTTCCCTTAAATAAAACACGAAAACGTACCTTCTTTCAATTTTTTTAATAACAATTAACGAATTGATCTTATGAAAGGATTGGATAGGCTCAATTTGTTCCCACCCTTAAATGTCAGATCGTTGCTGTGTAAACTGAACATTCAAGCACGTCATTTTCTTTTGAATTTTTTCAAATAATGTTATTTACAAATTTGAAATTATGTATATGTCAAATACGTTGTTGTCCTATTAGTCTTAATGTCTAATAGTATAATAGTCTAAAAAAAAATAATAAAGCTTCATAATCCCCTATGGGGAGTTACATTTAAGCTCACAATAAAAAAAATATTAAAAATGCATGCAGTGAAGGGTTAACCCTTAGCATTCGAGTGGAGACTCAGAGTCATCACTAAAAATTTCTGTACCATTATTCAAAATATTTTATTACATTATTAAATACGTTGGAATCTAGCAAATACTAAATCTTTCAATATTGTACGAGGTGTTATATAAATTTCATATACGTAAAATGAGAAAAATCATATAGAATGGAATAGCCAACAACCGTAGTCCCGTTGAATGCACCGGTTCTCGTTAGATCACCGAAGTTAAACAATGTGGAACGTGAACGGCACTAGGATGGGTGACCGTCTGGTAAAAAAACCGGAAAGTGACCCACCCGGGGTATTTTTCACGTGTTGTTGGCAAAAGGTGGTTCGTAACCCACCATAAACAGTAGGTCCCGCTGAAAAGGCGATGTGAGAGTGGAAAGAGGAAGAGGAGGATTGGTAAATGAATTTAAAACCCTGAGGGGACCAAATATCATGTTACATACATATAGAATGGAATTATTCTGGTTGGAAAAAAATACCTTCGAGTGCAAAGGGTTAATACCTCCTGTGATAATTATATGTGTGTAATAATCGACTATCTAAATGGCTGCGAGCTGGAGTGAAATAGAAAATGGCTTTCATACTTAATACGTTTAATAGGCTGCAAATAATACAGCAGTATTTCTAAATTCCTCTAATGTTTTTACTGTTTTAAATTGCACTTATTCATTTTTGCTATAAATGCATAAAATCATCTGGTTTGCAGTAGCTCGGTGTTTCCACGTAACTCGTGTAGTTCGCACAAGGTGTCACGCACTTTTAAAACAGCAATTTTCCCGTGTTAGTGCCTCAATCACGCGCGTGCATTGTTTGCTCGCGCCATGCGGCGAAAAAAAAAAAAAGAGAGAAAGACGAGACCGGCCGAGAGATGTTGCGTCGAATAACAAATTCCATTCGCTCGTAACGCGCTAAGTGGAAGATCAAACGTGCTGGATTCGAGTATGTAGCCAGTTTCATACGTCAATGAATTTTTATCCCGGGAGAAGCACGCCTCGACTTCTAGTAACCGGATCCCCGCGGCTTCTCGAATTTGCACAGCTAATTCTCATTGGACAAACGATGGGTAAACATTTGGCAGAAGAGATGGCACGCTCTTCATACTGCTACCGTAATCATTTCGTATTCTTCGTCAAACAATACTCGCTGGAAAATCGAAAGCGAGAAACGTGCATTTTCAAATTTAATGAACCGTGCTCACACCCTGTAATTACCCTTGCGGCAGGGGTGGCGATTTGAAACTTCCCGTAGAGGGTTTCCTTTGACAGCTATGAAGATTCCCATTAGCTTGGAAAGCAATTATTCGTCAAAGGGTCAAGTTCCTAAGTAAGAGTCGCGTGTATATGTTTGTGGCTTAAAGCTATCGTCGCACCCTTTGATTGTATACATTCGAGAACCGGCCGATTAATCTCATAATTGAACTACGCGTAATATCAGTTCGCTGATAACCATTCACGTAATTCAGTTACCTTATATTACATCTCTATCTGTAATCCGTAGCAACATTATCGTCCGCATCGATTGTTATCAATTTATTCGCTGATAATCGTCCGACCGTGTCGAACTGCGCAAATTCCAACCACCTATCGGTGCACAGTGCTTTGGAAACTGGAGTTTCGTGGATGGAATTACGGACACCTTCGCGGGCCAATTAATATGTGCGCAACTATTGCGATTGACATTGATTTCAAATAATCTAGTCGCGATTAAGCAAATACTTTGACAATCCTATTCGGTTTTATCGAATCGCTCGTGTTGAATTAATTGATGACTTTAAATTGCAGGAGGAGGTACCTGAAAATTTGTATTAAATTGTTTTAGTAGTTGCTGAAGCACGTGATTTTCTTGAGTTTTCGATATATTCTTTTCGCACGTGTAAAAATGATCAGTACATCTTCGGCAACTATAAAAATCGGACTTTGCCCTCGAAAAACCGGTTTCCAGATCACCATGCGCTGATAAGGCTATCGGAGATGACACGGACTGCTTTTGTTTGGTACTCTTGCACCCGATGATCTGTTTCCTGGTAAACAATTTGTTTTTTTTATTATCACTGAAGTGGCTATCGTCGTGGTAAAAAATAATACGAACGATTATTAATAACCAGGATATGAATCAAAATATGAAGACAATCGGAGTCTCGGTTCAGCCGAAACTGCAAAATTATGCTCTGATTATCTTGATATAAAAACAATGATTGTAAATGATTTTTAATCCGTGTTGATCGAAACGAAGAAATAAGGAACGGCCACGGCACGCTTTTAAAGCGGTATTTAATTCAAGGCCTGGACACTTTCGCTCTCCACTATGAATTATACATGGTGCGTGACACCTAGTCCCCTTACGGGGGACCATTCAATTGGTCCGACAAACAATAATGGACTCGTCGGAACGAAATCCGATCGCGCGTTCCATTGTTAAAACCTCCCGCAGTCCTCAACATCATTCGATTATTCCAAAACACGCATTCTCCGCCCGAATATTTCACCATACATTGTGCTGCCTCCTTATTCCTGACACCACGAGAATTAACACCACAGAATACAAGATACAACACGGATAACGAATGTTAAACAATTACAATAGTTCATGTATTTCCAACGTACATATCACAAAACTATTTTACCACGTTTTTTATTAGCTCGCTTTCTTGTTTGTTTGTTCGATGGCAAATTTTGCAATTGATTTTTTTCCAAAGAGGTCCAGTCAGGAGAGTTCAATGTCTTCGCAGAGCTTCTCTCGTAATCAATAAAATGTTTCTATTAATCACAGTGGGTGTACAAATTTTCATTACGTAACAATTGAAAAGAAAATTATTTACAGAAAGAAACTCAAGCTGTCAACTCCAATTTTGAGATAGTTATTAAATATTACGAATACTTACACCCACTTTACACGCGTCTAATAATTACGTAAATCTTCCTAGCATTCTTTATCGCGCGCTTACAATACGAAATTATAAAATATATTTTTACAATTTCAGAGGCAAGATTGTACAGCTACTGGCTTACCAATGGCTTCTTCGTCTTTTATCAATTGAAGGGGTGTTCTGGTTTCGAGCATACTCCATAAAGGAATATAGAATTTTAATTAGTTTTACATGAGAAAAATCACACGTGTACTTCAGACGCTGATGAATAATTTCTCTTGAAAAAATTCCTAAAACCAGAATTTCCTTGAATTCGTTCGAGATAATTGTTCGACCAGGAACAATGGTATCATCAGCAGTGTCGCTATTCTTCAAAGAAGCCACTCTAACTCCGTTCGCCGGTGATGCGAGACATTCAGAAGTTGGTGTTCTCATCTCGCGACTTCTCCTCTCCACAAAGTAGCTCTTAGCTGAAACTTGAACACCTCTCTGGCAACGGGAAACTTTTTACAGTGCTCGCGCTGTCTCCCAGCCGTCACATTATTTTAACAACATTTGTCAAAACTCGTTGCAAACGCCAATTCTCGTATCGACGTTGCCCTTCCACGTACCAATATCATTAATTAGAGTGCCTGACACATTCTCCATACCTTCCCTCGCACGCACACGCGAACACAGGCTCCTGTCGACGATGTTCCAGAATAGTAATAGGATTTTTTTTTGTAAGGGTGTTTTCTCTATCTCGGTGGCATTCGATTTTTAGATAATGCTCGATCAATAGAAATAAAGAGCTATTTGCTTTGAGGGTAGCCGCCCTATCTTCCCTATTGACAAAGTAAATTAAATCACTATATATTCCTTTTATCGTTTCATTTGTCGATTTGTCAATCTGGTTAAACAAGTGAACCAGATACCGCTATTAGTCTCTAAAAAAAGAACTGAACATTCGTGCTGGCTTTCCGAATACTTTGGTCACGTCCTATTTTGTTTTTGTTAACACTGAATCTACCGACCGCGTTGTAACTTACGTAAGTGACTGATGTTTATTGTATTATAAAAATGAATTTTTTTAAAATACCACGTTTTTAAAAACGGACTGAAAAGTTTAAAATAATTTTTCCTAGTTCCATTTAATAAATTTCATAAAAATTTGTGATTGTGAATTTTTAATAGTTATGAAAATACTTGTAAGATTTGAAACGAAAAACGTGGGGCGCAAGATGCATCAATTATCTGTTGTAAAATAATCTACTCGTTTCTGAATGGCTGTGAGTTAAATATTTAAGAAAACTGTATAGGTGTAATAACTGTTTGTGTACTGGCCAACGATTATTTATATGTACTTTGTATTGTACTATATAAAGTATAATAATGTATAGAAAAATAATGTATGGCAAAATAGTATCTACTTTGACATTCTAATTGAATTAAATAAAAAAACAAATTATCTATTGCATGCGCCCCGCGTGGTAAAAAATACCAAGATTAATATCCAATAATATATACTGGAATAAGAAAATGTAAGAAAATGTATTCAATGAATTTCACTGTGAAAACTCCTTAATACCTTCGATAATTGTAAAATTACCGGCGGTGGTAGGTTTAGTGTTAACCAGCGACGGATAGTCTATAAATTAAGGGAATAATTATTATACAGATCTATGTCGAGGTGTTCGTCTTGAAAAATAATTGTGAAGCAGCGTTAAGGGATCTACAGACGGATTAATATTTCTAAGGCACCAATAAGTCCGCGAAATCTCGAATTTCATTCTGCCCCACGAGTACGCTGAACACGTCCCGCATGGTCAGATGATGAATCGTCTCATTAACTCTTCCCGCTATGTAATCCTGGATTCCCGGAAGTACATCTGGCTTAATAATGTCCACCACCTTCGGCGTCAGCTCCTGGAAGACCTGCGGACGAGGACCACAAAGTTAATTTCCCCGAGCAACCTTATATTCAATAAAATTAATGAAAAGACTCCCTACAGTTCGACAGTCCTTCTGCGACGAGAGTTTGTCTATACTACATTTTGCTCCAAAAATGTATAGGGGTTTTCAATTTTTAAATCAGAAAACTTTTAGGAGACACATGCATGTCTTTCAGATTTTTCGAGATTTACAATAATTTTTTTAACCCTCGTACGCTCCTCGGATGTAGTTGCATAAAAAATCCTAGAATAATATTTCACCCCTTTGTACTTCACGTTTCATATCTACGAATTATGCTTGAATTACAGTGATAGATAGATAGATAGATAGATATTGCTTTATTTTCAGCCTCACAGCTAACAAGGAGAGTGCACCAACGACGTCTCACCGATTTAGTTGAGACTCTGTATACTTATAGATCTCGATCTCCCATTTACGTATATATACCATTATAGACGCTAACACTCAATAGTTGTCGAGATATTCATAAACAAAGTTCTTACGTATGCTTTTACGACACGTACCACTGTTGTAATTAAAAATATGTAAGTACAATATTATTAAATTTATCGTATACCATATTTTCTCTTCCCATATTTACTTTATTTTTTCTGTTTTCAGACACGAGGGGATACTTTCTATTTCATTAATTTCGGCTAATTTATTTATAATTTATTAATACGTTTGTTCTTTAACTTGTTGTTGAATAAATAATATAAATAAATATGAAAAAAAAATTTTCACCAAACGAGAATCGAACCCTAGCCCACCGGGTGGAAGTATACCTACTCTACAACAGCAGATTTAAGCAGTAATGTAAGAACTTTGTTTATGAATATCTCGACAACTATTGAGTGTTAGCGTCTATAATGGTATATATTCGTAAATGGGAGATCGAAATCTATAAGCATACAGAGTCTCAACTAAATCGGTGAGACGTCGTTGGTGCACTCTCCTTGTAAGAAAAATTGGACTTGGTTTACATTAACCTATTTATACACAACTATCTTATTTCACACATTCGTTCCATACCTTTTCTCATTCATTTCTGTATCTCACACATTCCTACCCTGTTTTACTCTTTTAGTATCCTAATTATCACTAACCCGCTTAATTCTATACTTATTGCTTCCCTCCTCATTCCCTAATTTTTGTGCTTGAATTACAGTGTATATTTCGCAACACAGACAAAAAGAAATCAATTGTTTTAAAATATGTGAAAAATGTGAATGGGTGAATTGTCACCCTGAAGAACGTATGAGGATAATCTAAACTTGATAATTTAAAAAATTTGGTAAAAAATACCCCTTTTCTGTGCAAGTCTATGAATAATTAATTTGATTTAGATCAGGAACCCACCTTGCTCATGATCCTGGAGAGATCCTCATCCCCCATAAAGTTCTCCAACCGTACGTCCAAGGATCTAAGGTTGAAATCCAGGTCGAAGGTCTTCAGGTACATTCCCCTGGAGTAACCAAGCACGGTGTTCACGTAGATCTGGAAGTCGTAGATGTCGGCCTTGAATGGTCCATCTCCGAACAATTTCACCATGTTCCCAAGAACGCCGGATATATTGTAGAGGCCCTCGGCGTAAAGATGTGGAACGGTTACGTTCGCGGTGATCGTAGGGCCGATTAGGGATAGTTTCGCCTTGTTGATCACGAACGTGGAGAGATTGTGCAGCACCAGGTTCTCGATCACCAGAGTTACGCTGCGAAATTCATCGATCAACTAACAATACCGATATACGAAATTTTCAATAGTCTCCTTAATCAATAGAACACCATATTCAATAGAATACCCCTCAAACAACCCTACGTGTCCAATCACCAGAGTCTCGCTGCGAAATTCAACAATACCGGAAAACACGCGGAAAATCCCAATGCAAAACTTTCTCTAGTTTTCCCCGAAAAAATTCACGAAAATTCCTACAGAGAAAATCAAAGCATCCCTTAACCGTTTGGGTTATGTTCGTGTATGGGGTGCGAATGCACCGCAGGCTAAAAATGAATAAAATTTCACAGATACGTATGCAGACAAATTTTTCTTTACAGTTTGCTCGAAGAATGTACAGGGTGTTTAAAATTCTCAATTTTTGAACAAAATTTCATTCGACACTGATCACGACGGGTCAAATGACCGATTTTAGATTCTTTATTTAACAATGATTATAAATGTGTTTCCATGGGAATCGATTGAATACATTTTTTAACCCCAGTATATATTTATATAGAAATTGTAATTTCTAAGCAGTTTTACAATTTAATAATTCAACGTTTCGGTCTACGTTAACACCATCTTCAAGAATACAATTGCGTCTGTAAAAATGAATATAAAAATATATATTTCCGTGTTAAAAAAGCAAAAAGAGAACAAAAGAGAAAAATACAAAACAAAGAAACCAATGGTTTGTTGGTGCAAACTTACTTGCTTAGTAACAAATTTAATTTCGATTTAATATTTCAAACACTTGTTGATCATGTGCCATCATGCCAGTATAATATATTATAGTAAAAATCGTAGTAAATACAAATAAATTTAATCTTGTTATTTTTCTAGTATCATACACATTAATTACTTTCGATGATGATAGGTAGGTTTAGCGTTAATGTACATTTAATGTACAGGGTGTTCCCAGACGAATTTTGTCCTGTAGAGGATTAACGTCGGAATAGCAGTGCGCAAGAGAGATGGTTAAACAACCCCATGAATATTTATCCGCGTGGCTAGAAGGGGTGAAAGCCGATTGCTGGGAGAGGCGAACGACCTTTTTCCATTGAGGGGTGGAAAGATCCAGTACTTACTTCCCTAGCTCCGGATTATCAATGACTACATCAATCTCGTCGAGCTGCAACGGCTCCAACGGCGGAATTCCTAGCTCCGGTATACCGTAGCGCATTCTACCGCGAAATTTCTCGAGGAACCTCCGCAGCTTGAACTCGAGCCCCTTGGATGTTGCGCTGTCGACTGTCCTCTCACGCTCCCATTAGCAGAAGTTACAATAGAAAAACGCGGAGGGGGTTTAGGGGGGGAAATATAGTATTATATTTTGTCACCCCTGCAAGAAGGTTACTTACTGATGCCGGTGGTCGCTCTCGTGGCGTTGATCAATAGGTTCCTCGGCTTCTCCACCGCGCTGCTGACTGAAAAAACAAAAGACACACTGTCAGCCAGCTATATTTGCTTCGGCGGTTCCCTAGTCACGTTCGTAATTGCCTCTAGGTAAAGCGGACCGGCAAACAATCCTCTAGTGACACGAGTGACATGCGAATCGAACGTCTCCGGGACTCGCGAAGACGCTTTGGTGCACCAATATAAGTTCGATACACTATAAACTACAGACAAATGTTAGCTGTGCAAATGTTTCTTTATCAAATCGTTACCTTTTTTGTTTAAACTATACATTTTCCCCCGCTCGCGGTGATCTACTGTTAGGGGTCGACAAACTTTTTTTGGAAACTGTTTCCATGATCTCGATCGACAAATTGTTAATAACATATATTCGTGTTTTCAGCGCACTGGTTCGATCAAATACTAATATTTAAGCAATTTTGTGAATTAACACAACAATTTTCAACGTTTCGGTCAACTATTTAGACCATTTTCAAGAAAAAAGAGTTTTCGAATTAGTATAAATTATGTTCAACCTGATAACAAATAATTTAAAATGTTTCAAGTACGAAAGACCACATAGTTAATTCACTTAGCAAGTATATGTGGTCTTTTGTACTTAAAACATTTTGAATTATTTGTGTATCGTGTTGTGTAACAATATTAAATATATCCATACCTAGATCGAAACGTTGAGAATTATTTGAATTCCAAAATTGCTTTTCATTAATATTCGATCGAACCTGTGCGCCGAAAGCATTACCTAAATGCTGTTATTTAATAGAATTATTTAACCCTTTGCACTCGGAGCTATTTTAACTCGAAAATTAAACATTTCTTCCTCCATATTATTACTCTTCTCCTATATTATTTTTTCCATTTGATGGAGACGAGATTGATATAGTATCTCATACAATACTTAAATGTTTAGTAATTCATTAGATACCAAAATATTTAATAATGTAAACAATATTAACACTAGAACTACCGGATAAGTCAAAATGACCCATGCGAAGATTTTTCGATTAGAAATATTAAAAGTATAAATATTATTATTATTATTTATTATAGACGGACTGAAGCCCTTTTACATAAGTGTTTACAATATCAAAGAAACGAAAACAGAAAGAGAAAGATACAATACTGCTCGTGTAATAACAAAGAAGGGACATGCACAAAAGAAAAACTTAATAATAGTACAATCGATATGGTATTATCATATAATCTTGCGTAATTGCATTTTAAAATTTTGCGAAGAATCACTGAAAAAATCAATACGATTATATATGTATTAAGTAGATTTCGCTTTAGGTGTTTGAAAAATGTTTTAAAAATATGTTTTCTTGAGAAATTTTTTTAGTAAACTTCTCTATTGAAGTGCATATTTAAAAATCCCGTGTACGAAATCTGAATAAATGCCATATTGTCATTATTAGAAGGCAATGTATACCAACTGCGTTTAGTGCTCGGTAGTTCTAGTGTTAAATAACTTTTAGTGGTGACTCTGAGTGCTAAGGGTTAATAGGATTACATTTGTACACGGTGAAAGAAACTTTTGGGGCAAGCTAATACGAAGCCTTGATCTAAGAAAGTAGAAACCGTAGGATTTTCGTAAAACGAAGTGTAAAATGTAAACGTGCCGCGTAAATTGATACAGGGTCGGGTATATCCGTGTGTACCACTACTAGTGCGCTTTCGGTCCACGTTTACACGCGATGTCCATTCCTGTAGAAATGGCGAGGTCGCAAACAAATAGTGGAACTGTGCGATTCTAAGAAACAGGGGTTTTTCTTGGATCAAGGCTTTACTTTATCGTCGTGTTCCTTTAACGTAGAAGGAGATTGCGTGTGTGGAAATTTTTCGAAACGCCCGCGCAGCACGTACTCCGCTGAACAACTTTTGCCTGGAACATTTTTCTAAATTCTGCACGCATCAGGAGTTATAATGGTTCGAATGGGTCGTACTAAGAATGCTTGTTCGACGGCATGCTTACGCACCTGACGTGCATTACAATGAGTTACTACGGCCACTTCGAAACATTACAATTTTTTTTTATCTCCGTGCGCTGTGTTTGAAAAATGCGCAAAAGCCGTGGCGAAAAAATCGGATTGACTTCGAAGCGTGCGATCCTGAATACAAAATACATATTTTTTTTTTTATAGAAAATCTCATATGAGATTTATTAGAACATAAAGCATATTACATTGTAATACAAAATAAGATCAAAAGTAAGAACATTAGAAAAAAGACAAAACAAAAAACAATATTAACAAAAAAGAAACAAAACCATTAGACACGCAAATTACAAGAATTGATAAACGCTATCATATAAACACACGCCTTAATGTTAGGTTCAGCCACTAAACAACCCACATCCAACGGCAACCGAAATCCAGCTCTAGTAAGATTTTGGATGAATTTTACAAAATACATTATCTGTAGCGGCGAGTTCTATTGGTGCACCTAATTTTATCTTCGCAAATTCATTTATCAACTATTATTCTAAGTTTTTGAACATTCACTACCACCATAGACACTAAAAATTGTCCTGTATAAAAAATAGTTTAAAAAGCGCATTAATAAGCAGTCGGTGAGAGAGAGAATCGAAATGAATCGCGCCAGTGAAAAAAATGTCTTCGAATGAGCCGAGCTTGGTGGTTGAAAATTGCGAGAAACTGTATTTTCAGTTTTCCACTAAATTGCGATATCTCTCCTGGATCAAAAGTCGGAGAGAAATGTTTGAATCGTTATGGATCTAAAAATTCACGCGCCATTAATTTCGATCTTGAAAACGAGCCCGGGGGCGTCATTACGGAGGAATCATAACTCATGGTTGCCGAGGATTCAAGGACGATCAATTTTACCACCAAGCCGAGCCCTCTCGCAAACGGTTACATGAGAGCGTGTATTTACGCGTGGTTAGGTGTCCGTCGGCGAAACCCGTTTTTTGTGGCCAAAATTATTTTGCCTAGAACATTGTGAAGTCAAACACGTATATTAACCCTTAAAATGCTGTATACTTGTTGTCAACACTAATAACGATGCGGGATCCTCAAGGGACCTCAAGTTAAAAAATTGTAGAATTGAAAATAAAAAATAGATATGTTTAATATATGTATTTATTGCTAGACAAATCATCCACAATACTTGACGATGAAAAAAGAGAAAATACATAAAATATAATCAGAAATATAAAATACTTTCCCCTATAGGACTCCACTTATTTTAAGGGTCAACAATTTACCAATCTAGGTTACCTCCAATTTTTAGAAAAAAATTTTACACTAAAAGTACATCTATAAAAATCAATTTCTATTATAATCTACAATGTTTAATATGTCTGAATTAACCCCTTGCCGTATTTTAACGAGTCAAACTGGTCCTGAAGATTTTAACAAAGTCTAACAAATATGAACGCGAAGTTTTAGAAGAAATAAAATTTGATTCGTTTATAAAAAATATGTAAATGCAGCTGTACAAAAAATATACATTTCCTTTTCCCTTCTACGACATTTTTTTGGGGATAAGGACGTTTTAATTACTTCAACCGTAAAGAAAATGGTACGACAAGGGGTTGAAAGCTCTAGAGGGTTGTCAAGTGACAAAAGTCATCTAGAAAAATGTTCTAAAAATAGGAAATTGTAAAAATTGCATTTTGGTTGGGAAAAAAACGGGTTTCCAGCGCAGTGTACGACGCAGAAAAAAAAGGGAAATGACGAGACTGTCCGTTGGTTTCGTCATGGTCCGACCGACTTGGGAAACATGGTTATCCCATCCGTGGCAGAAAGGCTTGTACGAACGCAGCGTCCGAATGTCGGCGATTAGAAGCGATGCCGCAAGCCTGTAAGAGGTCTAAAAGCTCTCGCGTGTACCTGGGACCCGCGAACATGATTCCGTCGAACTATCTCGTTGCATCAGGCCTCATTGTAATTCGGTTTAATGGATTCTGGGCCAAGGGAACCGCGCGGCACGGTTGATCAACTTGGACAGACGTACTCTCTGGGTCATCCCATAAACAGCCGACATAACTACACACCCCTGTGTCGCTGCGGTTCGGTTATCGCCTGCCCAACGATTCTAATTAATCTTACGTAATTACATCTCGTGTTTGCTATACCGTCACGCATTTCGCGGCAACTAATATTCAGTCTCGGGAATATTGGTACGTCAATATACGTATGCACTGTTTGTACACCTAACAGGATATTTTTTAATTCACTTTCAATGTTCGCCATTTATTTGCCGAAATAAATGTTTCAAATACTATTTGATATTTCACATTTTATTTTGCTCGATGGAAATAGTATTTCGAAAATGAAATATTTTAATAATTCGAGTATAGTGTATGATATCTGATACAGTTAACAAATCTGGTATACATATAGTAAACTAAGAATGTGTTCTCTTAGCATGTATATTTATTTTTATTTTTCTGAAAATGTTTTAATCTTTTACAATATTTTTCCCTTGAATAAAACACAAAAACTGATCTTCTTTCAATTTTTTCATCCCAATTAAAAAACAAATATCTTCAAAAATATTCTTAAAATCAAATTTTCAAAAATTACTGCATCGTATTTTATTTCTAAAGTCGCACGATATTTTAAAATACATACGGTCATTCACTATTTAAAATACCATTTCACCCAGCACTGTAGAAAACTATTTACACTCGAAAATGTATATCGAACTCGACCAACTAATTCCAGCAACAACGTTTAAAATTGAAATTGAAGATAAAGACAAACTACAAATCTCTCTATTATCCTTGAAATGGAATACAATTCTCAACCATTGCCGCATCGAATAAAATATTTGATATTTAACACTAGAACTACCGAGCACTAAACGCAGTTGGTATACATTGCCTTCTAATAATGACAATATTGCATTTATTTCGATTTCGGACACGGGATATTTAAATATGTACTTCAATAGAGAAGTTTCCTAAAAAAATTTCTCGAAAAAACATATTTTTAAAACATCTTTCAAACACCTAAAGCGAAATCTACTTATGGATTTAATTAATCCCATGAATCGCATTATCTCAAAATCATGCACTATATATAATCGTATTAAAATGCAATTAAAATGCAATTACGCAAGATTATATGATAATACCATATCGATTGTACCATTATTAAGTTTTTCTTTTGTGCATGTCCCTTCTTTGTTATTACACGAGCAGTATTGTATCTTTCTCTTTCTGTTTTCGTTTCTTTGATATTGTAAACACTTATGTAAAAGGGCTTCAGTCCGTCTATAATAAATAATAATAATAATATTTATACTTTTAATATTTCTAATCGAACAAAAATTCGCATGAGTCATTTTGACTTATCCGGTAGTTCTAGTGTTAAAGTTGTGTGCATCGAAAATAAATATTTACTCCGGGTACGACGTCACGCGGAAACACGAGGGAAGAATTCACAGATGAGAAAATAGCCTGAACGAGCAAGCCTGCCGCGGAGATTCGAGTCCAAAGCGTTGCCGAGACGGTTCTTCTTTCTTTTTTCCGGCATTCATTTCCACCGGAAATTGGAGAACATTAATGCAAAGACGCGCGACAATGCGGTTTACCGAGCCACTGATGCTTGAACAGAGATTGTTCGCAACGGAACCAGGTTTGAAAGCCCTCGGTTTTTGTAGGCTTGGCTCGATCAAACTCTCACATACTGTAATCCGAGGCAGTGTCCGTCACACGGTGTATTAGTTCTTTCTGCCGTTGCATGATTCCAGTCACTGTAACAGACGATTAGGCGTAACAATTTCCTCTGGAATCACGACCACAGCAGGCTGTGCTACAAACGATGGATCTATGTACAGCGACCATCGAAATCCAATCGAGTCTTTCGCCGGAAGTTCGGACCATCCGTTATAGGAAGTCGATTAAATTCGTCGCGACGAACGAATCATTAATCCAACAAGAATTAATTAATTTAAAAAAAAATTCGAGAAACATCGATATCGCTCGACGAAGCGGATCGCGTCACGCTACGGTGACATAACGATTCTCCTAAATTCTTTCCGAGAAAATTCTGCTTCTCTTCACGGTTGTAGTCTGGCTAAAAAATTCATGCAAACCAACCTCGCGTGTTTCCAACAGTCTGGCAAAACCATCACTTTCATTTAAATGTTTAATGCTCGCCGGTTTTTGCAGGTTTCATGTGTAAATAAATCGAAGCTGTCAAGATAAACAGCTCCGAAGATAATCCAATTGATCTGCCGATAGCCTTAATTATCTCGAGAACGATTAATTAGCCGGATACAAATGAAATCGTTTAGAATAAACTCGACCGCTCGGAACGGCGAAGAGTCAGGTGACACGGTTCATTGAGCAGTGGAATATAATTGAACGGAGGATTGTCTGTTAATAAAGAGTTAGATTGCTTCTAGACCGGAAAATGTTCCTCGCGAGCTACCCGAGAACGGACAATTCCAATTGCCATTTTCGTCACGCGCTTTCGCCGGGCAACCGAATTAATTGCCCGGCCGCTGACAGTGACCGCGCGAGCAATGCGGAATTGCTCGCATGATGCAGGCGATACCATTCCAAGGAACGCGAGAACAACAATTTCCTCGAAAAGTAGACACGGCGCACGTGTACACGCAGTGGCGGATCTAATAGTAAGCGGTCTAAGCGGCCGCACGGGGCCTCGGGATACCGTAGGGCCCCGAATATGCAGCATTAATTTCTTTGCTTACAAAAAAATTCAATTTATACGGTTGAATGTATGTCGATGTAACATGATATTTGGTCCCCTTAGGGTTTCAAATTCATTTACCAATCCTCTTCCTCTTTTCCACTCTCATCATCGCCTTTTCAGCGGGACCTACTGTTTATGGTGGGTTCCGAACCACCTTTTTGCCAACAACACGTGAAAAACACCCCGGGCGGGTCACTTTCCGGTTTTTTACCAGACGGTCACCCATCCTAGTGCCGTTCACGTTCCACATTGTTTAACTTCGGTGATCTAACCGGTGCTTTCAACGGGACTACGGTTGTTGACAATGGTTGAATATATGTATGTATACGTATTAGCAGACAACCCTATATATAGTAAAATTTATAAAAGTAGAAAATCGAAAATAACAATTTGTAAAATTACGATCGCCAAGGAATTAGAAAAAGAAGGCAGATCGAAAGGAACGCGCCCGTGACAAGCACGTCTGTCAACGATTCCTTATAATAAATACGGCTATTCCTTACAACTTTATTTACGAAACGTAAATTTATAATTTATTTACGTAAGCCCCAATATTTCTACCGCTTGGAGTCTCCGCTTGACTTGAGCCGCCACTGCGTACACATCCAGGCAACATTTTGTAGATTCACGGTAGCATATTCAAAAGGCGCAACAATGCGAGCATAATGAAGGAATTCCTGTTGCGCTTCCGACGACCACAGAGGACGCGCACAATGGACACCGCGAAACAATGGAGCGGGCGAGCAACTAAAAAAGTAGATTACTATTCTATGTATCCGAACTTTTTGTATCTCCGTGTGAATCACGATTCTGTCGATAACGGAACGCAATTATGTAATTTGTCTCTGACGATCGTGTTTTTTTCAACGAGTCCCGTTTCGTCTCGAGACGCGACGTAATTGGCTGACGGTGCCGGGAAAGGTTTTTTTCCGACATCGGAACATTTGCATTATGCGCATGAAGAATGGTCAGGTGGGGCGTTTCATTTGATCTCGGAGAGGAAAAGGTGAACCTTGACTTTGCAAGGCTCGCAACACGGTTGAATTGTATCCAGTGCGAAGTATCTTGTTTCCTGTTATTTAGTTCGCAGATTGAGATGATAATTCTCAAGGTTCCACCGAGCGAACAAGAAGGTGGCCAATTCGGCTTTGTGGAATCGTCAACACTCGCTCGAAGTTTACTGAAATTTCGAGTCGTCGATCGAGGTTAGAGATTCGTTCATGAGGTGGAAGAATTTTCTACTTGATGTAGCGATTACTGCCACTATTAACACTAAACCTACCAAGAAGAAAGACGATTCAAATGTTTCAGCTTGCAGAAATGATGGGGCTATATTTATTTCGATTTTGTGCAATTTTTATTAGTAGACAGCGGATCTTTATGCGACATCAAAATTTTCTACCTGCATTGCGATCAACTGTAAGGAAATAGACATTTATTTTCTATATGTTTAAATAGGTGGAAAATAATATTGTTCTAATGTTTTTATTGTTTCAAATTACACCTACTCATTTTTGCTATAAATGTATAAAATCCGCTGTCTATTTATTACTAAACAGCGGATTTTTTATGTTAACATGTTTAAATAGGTTGAAAATAATGTTCTTCTACTGCTTTTAATGTTTTACATTACACCTGCTCATTTTTGCTATAAATGCATAAAATCCGTTGTCTATTTATTACTAAACAGCGAATCTTTAGGCGAAATAAATATTTTCTATCTGCATTGCGATCAACTGAATTGAAATAGACATTTACTTTCCATGTTAATATGTTTAAATAGGTTGAAAATAATGTTCTTTTAATGTTTTTAATCTTTTAAATTACACCTGCTCATTTTTGCTATAAATGCATGAAATCCGCTGTCTATTTATTACTAAACAGTGGATCTTTAGGCGAAATAAAAATTTCCTACCTGAATTGCGATCAACTGAATTGAAATAGACATTTACTTTCCATGTTAATATGTTTAAATAGGTTGAAAATAATATTCTTCTACTGTTTTTAATATTTCAAATTACACCTGCTCATTTTTGCTATAAATGCATAAAATCCGCTGTCTATTTATTACAATATACTCTTGGATAAATAAATTTACCGAATTAATTTCCACGCAAGCAGTGTCATAATTTCAATAATTGTAAGATGAAGTGGTAGGTTTAGCGTTAATACAAACTAAAACACAATCGTAGCACAACAAAGCGGCTCAAATCTACGTAACAATGACTCCAATCGAAACGACGAGAGAATTACGCTGTGAAACTCACGAAAATTGGTCGCGCTCGTCGCAACATTTCCAATGCCACCCAGGATCGCCGGTAGTGGTTCCTCAGGTTGTGTTCGGACATGATGAAGGGTCAGAAGTACCAGCGCGAAGATGAGGAGTCGCGACGCGGGGAACATTCTGAAGGACGCACCACTTTGGAGAACGTTTGTTATTCTGTTACAACGAGATGTTCACGCGACGAGTCTGCCATTCATTCGTACCGCTTACGAAGAAGCAGAGAAACTGACTGACTGACTGACTGACTGACTGACTGGCAAGATGAAAGAGCAATCCCGCACGCGTTGCCGTCACGCACGTGTTGAGCCTGTGTTGGTTTCGGCCTCGTGCACGGACATGGTTGTGCAGCGAAAGCGAATGTTACGAGCTGGCCCAAGAACGGTATCCCCACTACCGCTTCTGTAGTCGATCGCTGGATCGTTGATCATCCTGTGACATTGCCGAATGTCGCGCTCGATGGGTCACAGGTGGCCCGAAGCCGCGATATTGATTCTCGTTCTTACTTTTCGGGGGTCCTATTGTCGTTGTCTGATGCCAGGAAGGCTGAAAATATTTCTAAAATGGTTTTTTCAAATGATTGTTGATCCTATCATGCTAAGATTTCTCAATATATCAATCCTTAGCACTCGCAGATATTTTAACTTGAAAATTAAATATTTTCTTCGACCTAGAAAAATTCTCTTTATGATTTTTTTCTTTTTATGGATATGAAATTCATATAATACCATGTACAATACTTGAATGTTTAGTAATTGATTAGATACCAATATATTTAATAATGTAAACAATATTTTGAATAATGTACAGCAACTTTTACTTAAGGGTTGATTTTTAGAAATACGAATTTTGGTCAGAATTTTAAGTTAATTAAGTTTTTCTTATAATGCTGTAATTGATGTTTATTGTGATGGCTTGCAAGGTTTATTAGAGAATTAATGAGTTTTCAGTTTTTAGATGGGAATGAGTGGGTGGATGCTGCAATGGCGTCTCAAGAGAAACCATCTTTATACTGTCTTCATTTCCCTGTAGACGCCATGATGGATTCACCGGCACCTTCCAACGCCCACTTTGCAACACTGATCAGCAGCTGCGACATTTCTCAAATCTTTGCATAACAAACCATTTCTGTCATCCCATTGCAATTGCAACTGAACAGTGTGTATTAATATTATGGAGATATTAATTTATGCAAGGTTCAGTCATTTTAATCGTTTTTTTATCCATAATGTTTTCTGCAATTCTCTTCGAACATAGTTAGTTTGTTTATTGCATAAGCACGTTACAGGGAATTTCATTAAGAAATCGTCTTTCCGAAAGATACGAATAAATTTGCCAGAGATAGAAATTATGGAATACTTTTTGTGATACGCGTTACTTTATTCCATATTGAAATCGAGATTAATAATTTAATGCAGCGGAGAATATTTCCAATCGAATTCAGTTAATATGTAGCACATTTTCCTACTTTGTTCGCAAAGAAGGAAATAAATCGCAGAAATCCGGTCGCGCCTCGTATCCGATTAAATCATAGTTGCGGATGCATTTGAATGTCGATCAGGTTTTTTAGTATTCAAATTAATATTTATCACGCGTTGAGAATCAAGTTCTCAGAAGTCAAAGTACTCAGGACACTTTGCGAATCGTTTCAGTAGATGTTTGAGCACGTTTAAGCATCGATTAGTTGCATGCAAATGAATTCTAACTAATTCTAGAATAACAGCTGTTATTCTATTTTTCCAGAAAAATGTATAAAAGTAAACTTACTACATAAATTTTAATGATAAATCAATTCTACAATATAAATGATGCTGCAGCAAATAAGAGAAAACTACGTGGGACAGATTCGCAAACGTTTGTCCATGTCTCTGTAATTTAAAATTGTTAATTAATTCCTCTGACTCGGAGAGCACACCTGTTGCCACAGCACGAGCTGGCACAGTATAGTAATTCAGCAATTTTTTATGAAAAAACGCCTGTTCGATTGTCCTTTCTATTTAGATATTTACTGGTATCCTTAGATAACAATTCTGAATACTTGTAAACGATCGGTGTCGATTGTTTAATTCTCTGAGGGAAGGTGAGGATAAATATTAGCCTGGGATAGATCCATCCACGAGGCTGAAACGATGGCCTTTCTGGTACGAAATACATAGATTGCTCCTGAAGGAGCGGCAGTCGTAGCCGGCTTAACGCTTATCATCGTCGCACACATCACTGCGATCGCGACGGCGACACTCAGAATCCTCCTCAGCGTAATCTGCAACTAATTGGAATTATCCGAGATAATCTGAATTTTTAACATAACATATAGCAATATCAGAAATTCCACGTTCTACACCTGGAAGAAAGGAGAACAACCTTGTCAAATAAAATTGGTTCATACTTTGATAAATAAATAAAAATCGTATTAAATTCTGTTGAGTTTAATACCCCAGCATTTTTTGACAATTTTTATAAACCATAAAAGGTAAATAATCTGCCTGCTATTTGCTGTCGTTTAATGTTGGCTCGATCAAATACAGTATATTCGATATCGAGATAAAATCTCGTATCAATTAATTCAACTGGAGCATTGTATAATTCTATGAAGGAATACGTTCGAAAAACCGTGTATTTTGACGGTTGTTTATGGTGGAATATTTTACTGTGAATTTTCTCAGAACGGTCCTTGACCCGTTTGTCAGCGACCAGCTTTGAATAGCGATCGGTTCGTCGAAAGTTGATAGCTCGGACACACGTGGTTTCTTCTACGTGTCTTCTTTTGATATTAAACAGCTTGTTCAAAGATCAAAGTGGTTCTTGCTGTGCAATCAGTAATACATAGATTGATTGCTCTGCAATGAATCATTGCGATTGTCGTCCAGGCCGCGTGTGTGTTTACTAAGTATTATTGAGATTTCTCGAATGATTCATTTTTAATAAATTCCGCTTGCACTTAAGTTTGACGCGCGAACCAGCTAATACAGCTTCGAGCGTTTCTTCTGATCTGCGTGGACAAATCGAGCAGTCGGCTGAAATTAGGAAAAAATGGTGCTAGGTCTTGTAACAGTTGTATAATACTGTATATTTCGTTCAAGAAACAATTTTAATAATCGCCTTACAAGTAAAAATGCTTCAGTGTGCGCAGTTCTCGAGGTATACGATATGTTTGTACGTTCGAAGGCTCCTTATACCTCGTACGCTCCACAAATGTAGTTGCATAAAAAATCCTAGAATAATATTTCACCCCTTTCTACTTCACATTTCAAATCTACGAGTTATGCTTGAGTTATAGTGTGTCATTTCGAAGAAATCAATCGTTTTACAAATGAAAAAGGTAAACGGGTGAATTTTTACCCTGAGGAACGTACGAGGGTTATTCATCGTGTAACAGTATATAAAAATTCACGGAATGTAACGTTCATTACTTAGAGTTCATTCTAATAACTGTTACGTCATTATATTGCTCTGCGTCGCGGAAGACTGAGACGATTGGCTATCCTCATTTTCGACATACATGTCGTCGCGGTCCTGCTGCTCGTTTCTCATTGTAAAGTGAATCACTCTGTAAAGAAAAATATGTTGTTAAATAAATATGAAACTCGTAGAAATTCTACAATGAGCTAGTCGAGAAAAGACGCCTCGATAAATTATGAATTGCATAAACATCCGCAGTCTAGTAATGACGCAGAGTTGTAATTTAAGCCTCATCCACACGGGCAATTTTTTATACGAATTTGAAAGAGGCACCTGGGTACCACGTCGTTTGATATAATAAGCTAATCGATTAATATGACACTAATACAGAGCGAATTGCCTACTCACAATGTTAGCACGAATACTGATGCTTGAGTGGAGAATGTCAGCCAATAAATGGAAGCCGGCTCAGTGTGAATAGTAGCATTGTACAGTTGAGAGTACAATACGCCGCTGAACAAAGGAACAGCGTTGTCGCAAACGGAAAGCATTGCAAACACCTTTCCTGTAAACGATCATTGCATAATTATAATACGCATTCGAGCTAAGATTAAGTTAAAATTAGACTAGCTCCAGTTAGAATTTGTCTGGGTATTTTGGGAATCCATTCACCTCTCTCTTCCTCGGGAACTAATTTCGAAGTCATCGATCTCAAAACCGGCGCCACTATTGGGCCCAACGCAGCCACGCCAGCGCCTGCAACAATTTTACAGAAAATTGTAAAGTCCTTTCGGTTTATCGTTTCAATAATTTAATCTGAACGAGCTCAATTACCAACGTAGAACATTTCCGGGATCTTGGCGAAGACGAAGACGATTCTGCCAGCGGCGTGCGATATCGCGCCAATCGCGACGATGACGGTGTCCTTTATTTTCAATAATTTACTCATCAACGGCACGCCAATCAGCATCGCTGGAAAACGAAAGTATCCCGTAACCATAAATGGTGATTGTTTTCCTCGGCAACGCGGCGTTAACTTGTCAGAGCGAGATCTCATGACGAGTGAAAGTCCCTCGGATTTCACCTTTCACTCGGATCACTCGATAGCGATTGACCGAGGATCTTTAAAATCTCGTGGAATCATACTTGCACTGACCAAGTACAAACGTGGTCGATTGGAAGGTCCTGAAGTTGCTGAACTTCACCACGTCCCATTTGAACTGTAGTTGCGTGTACAAATAGCTCATTGGCTTCTCGTCCCTCTGAAACGTGTAAAGCATCATGATCGTCAGCAGCAACCATAGGTGCAGCTTGCCGTGGTTTCTTCTGCGTTTGGTCAATGTCCTCGTGATCGCGACAACGTGTTCCTTGTCGAAGAAGTCGGTGAATAAATTTGTACCTAGAAGAGACTGTTGTTGGGGCAGCGTCTGCCATTTCAACACGACCAGCGAGTATACTATAGACAGGATCAACAGGCTCGAGTTTATTATGAACATATTCGTGTACGACGCTTTGACGATGTGCGTGTACAGGTAGGAACCCAGAGCCACTCCTGTAATTAATTCAATGATCGCGAATGAAAAATATTCGAAGCATGTACATTAAAGTCGCCATCTAATTGCGAAAGAGGTGAACAATTACAAAACTTCGTTATTTTTCACTAGCTGACCCGACGGACGTTGCCTGTCCAAATTTCTATAAATTCAGACGTCGATAATGTAAATTCCTATTGAAATATTGATTAACCCTTAGCACTCGAGTGGCGCCACTAAAAATTGCTGTACTATTATTTAAATAATTGTTTGGACTATCAGATATGTCGGTATCTAACCAATTACTACACATTTAAGTATTGTATGAGGTATTATATTAATTTCATATTTATCAAATTTAAAAAATCATAGAAGAAACGTTTAATTTTCGAGTTAAAATAGCTCCGAGTGCAAATGGTTAAAAGCAGGGAAAAGCACTTTTAGTGTTTCCAATCTTTCTTTCCCTAAAACCTTGTTTGGATTATTACGAACATTAAAAAAAAATTAACCAAATGACCAACGAACAGCATTTGATTGTAATTTATACAGATTATTTGTATTAGCTTAAATGGCGACTTTACTGTAAATAAGATAGAACGTAAGGATTAGTTTGAATTGTTGAAAAGTGTACCGGTTGGCATAGTGCTGAGGTACACAACGTCCAGCAACATGATCCTCATAGTCCTCTGTTTTACGGACGAGATGTCGGATAGGTATGCGAAGCAGCTGCCAAAGATGGCAACGTCACCCCCTAGCATCCCCATAGGTAAGCTCGCGGTGTACACCACGGTATTCAGGTTCCACGTGTCCATCAACGAATTGATAACAATCATGAACGAGTAGATGAACTTCCCAACGAGTCCCATGATCAATAATAATTTACGACCTCGTCTGTCGCTCCAGTTGCCGAAGAACATCGCTAAGATTATCGGCACCACATGTCCGGCAATATTGTTCCATTGATGGAACTCGGATACGGTCACCTGAAATAAATTCAGCAAATGCCGGAGCTTGTTAGTTTCCCCATAGAAAGTCGATCGTGAAATATTTCCGAATGGAAAACACAGTGAGATGGAGGCATACTTGGTCTCCTAATCTTCTTCGATAGCTTACTGTCTCGACTATTTCTCGTTTCTCTTATCTTAAGCAAACATGGTCTGGCCTATTATTTGCTAATTATTATCCCCTTCGTTAACACTGTCTCCGACCATTTTCGAAAGTTTCTAGGTATTGTTCTTGAGAGACGCCCATTAGAACGGGAAAGCGGTTACTATAGAAATTTGTTGGGTGCGATATTGTGTACCTGCACCGCGGATTTTATGGTCTCGTTGTCGTTCAGATTCGAGCAGACCTCCTCCGAGTAACCGTGATCGACGCGACAGGATTTGTGAACGAAAAACGCCTGCTCCACCACCGAGGTGATCATGTACGCCATCATGAACAGCCACATGGTCGGCTCGACCGAGATCTCGCGCACCCATTTGAAATATTTCTTCCATATTCTTCCCGTCGTGCTCGTGTTCGCGTGCTCGTTACATGGAAGATAAGGCGAGACGTGCTCCATGATTACGTCAAACGGTCTTGCATAGATATAACTCCACTTTCAGATCAGTTGCAACTGTAGATAAAACGATGTTATTACTTGCCGCCGTATTATTGCGACGCTCGTTATCGCCTCGTTATCCCTTGCGTCAACAACCGAAATTTTCGACGTTATTTTTATGCCTCGAATCAGTGGCGGATCTAACGGTAAGTGGACTAAGCGGCCCCGGGATACCATAGAGACCCGAATTTTAAATAAATTTATACATTTTTAAATATATTTATTTAATTTCATTACTTCTCTTTTCAATTTTTCATTACTTTTCTTTTTTTTATGAAGCTTATGAGAGTTTGCTTGCAACTTCTATTTCTAACTTACGTTTGAGGGCCCCGAATTTGAAATAAATTTATACATTTTTATATAAATTTGTTTCATGTGTAACGGTATGCAATTTTTCATTACTTTTTTTTAAAGAAGCTTATGAGAGTTTGCTTGCAAGTTTTATTTCTAACGTGACTTTGAGGGCCCCGAATTTGAAATAAATTTATACATTTTTCTATAAATTTTTTTCATGTGTAACGCTATGCAATTTTTCATTACTTTTATTTTTTGTTAAGAAGCTTATGAGAGTTTTCTTGCAACTTCTATTTCTAACTTACGTTTGAGGGCCCCCAAATTTTGACCGCTTGGTGTCTCCACTTGAATTGAGCCGCCACTGCCTCGAATGTGAATTAATTTGTGATCTACGAAAATATTAAAGGAGCCAAATAAATTGACACTGGTTTATGGATTTTGCACTCCAAATTTACCCTTTTGTAAATCGATTTCATCTGAACAATTCATTTACGTCCGATTTGATTCTTTTTACGAAAACTTACTCCAAAATTACTTTGTTCGCAGAGGGGCGAAATCGGAGTGCAAAACCTGCGTTGACACAATTATGTAATTATTAAATACTTTTTGACAGAGCTTACCTGTTTAAAAAGTTAATTACATATCTGTCATGCCAAACGCGAGTGGAGCAGCTAGGATAAGGCCGAACGGAGCACACGTGAATGGAGCGACATGACATCATCTAAATCCCCGTTTTTATCTGTAATACAATATTTTCTTCGTCTCATATATTTCGGCATATCTCAGCAAGTCTAAGCTTGCCATTGTCAACGTAGAGTGTGGCGCAAACACGTGACGGCCTCGCGACTATTGTATAGAATTAAACAATAAATCGCCGCGCGATTGTTACATTTCTATCACTTCTACAGTGCAATAATTATATCTACGATTAATATCTACGATTAAGCTGTTTGTGGTTGCAAACGCAGCACAGTATTTTATTTACACATAAACAAAAGACGCAGTCGTCTGTTTTTTATGTATCAATATTTTCGGGTTTCTAGATATGTCCGAAATTTAGCGTAGAGTTCATATATTCGCGTAATTATTTCCGATAAGAGATACCTGAACTTTCTGAAAATATTTTCGGGTTGATTTTTTTTCCAACGGGTGAGTAGGGGTTGTTGCGACACTTGCAACGGGAACGAAACTCACGATTACTCGAGAATAAGAATTAATTCTGATTAGTATTTTTTTTTCAAATTTGTTCATGACGCAGTCGCGAGATAGAGTCTGCGATAGATCTTCACAGATCTTCGGAACAGATTTTTCTGACGCAATCACGAGACAGCTTGTGTTCACGTAGAAGTTATCAATGAAAAGATTGACCGATCACGTGTGCTTGGAGTTATTTAATTACTGTATAAATCCTTGATTATTATTCATATCGTAATAAGCAAAAGATAATAATTTTTAATTAATTAAGTCTATTTTTCGAGTACTACTTAGTTGCCGAACAAGGTTCAACGAGACTGGTCCAGTGTTTTAGTAAATAAGTGACGTGTGAGAGGTCAAGATTTTTAAATGCTCCAATTGATTACCGAAGAACCAGTTTGTTAGAAAACAACAACTGAAACATGTAATAAAGTGGTATTACCGCTTTCTCGGCGTTTCCCGTGGCGTTGACCCACGTTCAGGTGAATATTCTCAGATCAAAGTTCCAGCAAACGAAGACACGGTCGCGTCCTTAATCACCTCTTCAACGAGTAATCAGCATCTGATTTGGAATATTGCGCCAAAACACTCTCTGGAAGAGACAGCCGAGAAAACGGAGCAAACCACGTGCTGACTCCAGTGATACAGATATCGACTACTTGGCAGTGGTGCCAACGACAGACTTAATATTAAATCTGACTCAGACTGTCCGAGTGCCAACTTTACCACCCTGAAAACCAAGTTTAGATTCATGGTAGCGACCTCTTGATAGGTACGTTTGAATTTGCCCGCGAGGGTGGAAAGTAGATGTTCCATTGTTTTACATTTAACCCTTTAGTGCCTAAAGATACTTAAAAGTCTTGTCGTTATTAGTTACTTATTTTCTTTTTCATTATGTATTTTATTTAGTTTAAATTTTCAGAATAAACTTTTTTATTTGTTTTTAATTCCTGAAGATACTTAAAAGTACCTTTTTTTTTAAAAAAATACCCGAAAATAACAAAAAGAAAAGATGTAAAATGTGTTTTCGTGTTTCTTTAGACAATAATATATAATAAATGAATTAAATAATGATTAAAATTTGATTCTTTTAGTTAAATACAAATTTGGACACTAAAGGGTTAAAAGAATTTGTACTTGCGGTAATACAACGTCGTCTGAAAGAAAAAAATACGAGGATAGAGAATGGGAGGACAGTCTTTCGATAGAAATTTATTTTGTATTCTTGATAAATCACATTGCGTAGACATAACTGTCGATACAGATGACCGTGGTTCCAGTGCAATCGAATATTCGTTAGGCCATCGAAATTGCACGAGAGATGATCGTTTGTGAGACCTGTCGTCCACGAATTGACGAGATTTTTGTAAATTCCCACGCCGATATAGACGGCCAATTTACATGGCGCAATCTATACCGGCCGGAATTCATTTAAATAATTATCGCTAGGAAGCTAACACTTGTTTAGGCTTATACATTGCACGATTAGTTTGATATGACATTTTCTCCATTCGGGACGATCGAGTAGCTTTTCAATTATCACAGATGCTTCGACGCGTTCTATATATTCTCGAAATTAAAATAGTTCCACTTTTCATTCCAACGAAGATCGTTCGGCAAGTTAAATATATCGTTCAAAACAAATACAAAAATGCATATAGAAAAATTCACGTAAACCATGTAAAGCAGCGCAGTCGATTGTTCCACTGACGAGTGGTCAGTCCAATAAATAAATGAATAATTATCGTATTCAACTGGATTAGTGTATCTTGATTCGACGAAACTGTTCATTAATTGATCCTGCTCTGTCTTAGTTAATCGGTGTATCGAAGCAGCCACGATATTACATGATCGACTCGCCCTAATTAAATGGCCCTTTTTTTTATATCACGTCGAATGCAACACATCTACATGTCTGGACCTGCCAGTAACATCTAAATACTTCTGTAACAGCATTGTTTATTTGTTTTTTTTTCTTTTCTGTTAATTTCCGTTCGTCGCGAGAGATAACATTTAATTCGATCCGCGGATATCGATTAGACAGGACAATTGACTGGTTGACTAATTGCAATTCATTGAATAAGTGATTGGTCACAGTATTGTACAATTATATACATATGTATATTATATAGATTCGTATAGTAACTCTGTAATGCGCGTAGGTCGCTCGAAACTCGTTTTCGGAGCCCGGTAAAACAGTCTTGCATTGAAATTTTGCAAGTTGCAGTTACGTTTCGTTCGTAATTCAATAAAAAAATATTCAAATCCCCCTTTGGCCATCGATGTTTCGCATTTTTTCAATAAACAGAACCGTATCGTTGATTTATTTGGCTAACTCGTATCGATCCAACTACGGCTGTACGAAAAAAAAAAAAACGTTCCCGTGTTGGCGCAGAATTATTTATATTTGTGCACGTCAAATATTTTCGTTCATATTTCTATGTGCATATTTATATCGCCGTGTTATTTTGATTTTATTGCTGAATTTTTATGATGCGTCACCGAACCTGTTAGATAGAGATTTGGTTTTTATTATCTTCGCGGTGTCGTGTGAATATTGCTGATGTTCATACAAATATGTTTACTGTGTTAGTTTATATAGTGGCTGACTTTTGTCTGTATAGAGAGAGAGCATGGAACAGAACCTGTAAATATGGCTGTGGGTTCTGTTACGTGCTAAACCTGATATGCTCTCTCTCTCTCTCTCTCTCTATACTGAACTTTGTGCTGTTCCCACAACTGTAGACAGAGACAGAGCATACAGGTTTATCATGGAACAGAACCTACACTCATACTTACAATTTTCTTGTTTTCTTTCGTTCCATTTGTTGTTAACCCTTCGCTGCATAAAATCATATCTGATACAGTTAACAAATCTGTTTACAGCTAACAAATTTATTTTTCTGAAAATATTGTTTTAATTTTTTAAAAATATATTTCCATTAAATAAAACACAAAAACTGATCTTCTTTCAATTAGTTCATCTCAATATCTTCAGGTCTGTATAAATCTTTAAGGATCATCTTCGTGTTCACGTTTATGGTGTCTATCGATGATGGTGTTCGTTGCACGTGTGCATGCTTTATCTCGATGCTGTTTATTACATATTGCTTGCTATCGTGTATGCGTTTGAATGTGTTTTTGGTTTTATCTTCTTTTTGATTAAATTAATTGTGATTCGTTTTACCGTGCTCCGACACACGGTGGTTTTCGGAGCGTAAGTCTCGCTCTTATCTGGACTATATCAGACATTGATTTTATATGTACATAGATTTGTTAATTGAGATAAAACGCTTACATAGAAGTATTTACAGTATGCACGCGCGCATGCTGGCGATAATGTGCTTCGGTAACATCATTCCTGATACGGGCCCGAAGAGAGATCCCGTTCACTATGCACACCAAGTATACAGATACCCGCTGCATAATTGCATATATGTATATATCCATCGCGGATACATGTTATAGCGACTCTCGGATATTCAAATTTGCTTCCACCGTGAGATAGAGAGGTCTTCTGAGCTGACTCTACATTTCAAACTCAATGCGAAATTTAATATTCCATCGGGGAACTGCGATTTCAATTTACCGGTACCGTGCAGTTTTGCAAATGCTTGTATTTATTCGATAGACCGGCATGAAACTTTCAAGTAGCTCGCAGGAATATATCGAATTAAATAGGTTGATAGAAAGCGTGAAAATGAAGTCGGCAGAATTGGTTTCCTATTAAATCGATAGCAGAATCATAGTTAGCTTGTGCTCAGTCAGACTTAATGTTCAGACGCAAAGTAATCGAGGATTCAGAATCGTTTTTAAAAAATTCTTGTGCTTCTTCGTGTTACTCAATTGTGGCGAAATAATTTTAAATGGTAAAGTATAGTATAGTTAATCTGTATAACGTATTAACAAGATGATAACAGAATTTTTGTAACGTGTGTCCAGTCTCAGAAGTCCTCAATTTTTCAGGGAATTATTTTTTACTGTAAATAGTAGGCGAAGAGAATGTAATGTTAGATCTTCATCAGTGGCGGATCTATCGGTAAGCGGCCGCGTGGGGCCCGGGATACCATAGGGCCCCGAATTTTAAAGAAATTTATACATTTTAAAATATAGTTATTTAGTTTCATTACTTCTCTTTTCAATTTTTCATTACTTTTCTTTTTTGTTAAGAAGCTTATGAGAGTTTGCTTGCAAGTTTTATTTCTAACGTGAGTGTGTGGGCCCCGAATTTTAAAGAAATTTATACACTTTAAAATAAATTTATTGTAATGTGTAACGGTATGAAATTTTTCATTACTTTTCTTTTTTGTTAAGAAGCTTATGAGAGCTTGCTTGCAAGTTTTATTTCTAACGTGAGTGTGTGGGCCCCGAATTTTAAAGAAATTTATACACTTTAAAATAAATTTATTGTAATGTGTAACGGTATAAAATTTTCCATTACTTTTCTTTTCTGTTAATAAGCTTAGGAAAGTTTGCTTGCAAGTTTTATTTCTAACGTGAGTTTGAGGGCCCCGAATTTTAAAGAAATTTATACACTTTAAAATAAATTTATTGAAATGTGTAACGGTATAAAATTTTCCATTACTTTTCTTTTCTGTTAATAAGCTTAGGAAAGTTTGCTTGCAAGTTTTATTTTTAACGTGAGTTTGAGGGCCCCGAATTTTAAAGAAATTTATACACTTTAAAATAAATTTATTGTAATGTGTAACGGTATGAAATTTTCTATTACTTTTCTTTTCTGTTAATAAGCTTAGGAAAGTTTGCTTGCAAGTTTTATTTCTAACGTGAGTTTGAGGGCCCCGAATTTTAAAGAAATTTATACACTTTAAAATAAATTTATTGTAATGTGTAACGGTATGAAATATTCCATTACTTTTCTTTTCTGTTAAGAAGCTTATGAGAGCTTGCTTGCAAGTTTTATTTCTAACGTGAGTTTGAGGGCCCCAAATTTTAAAGAAATTTATACACTTTAAAATAAATTTATTGTAATGTGTAACGGTATGAAATTTTCCATTACTTTTTTTTTTTGTTAATAAGCTTAGGAAAGTTTGCTTGCAAGTTTTATTTCTAACGTGAGTGTGTGGGCCCCAAATTTTAAAGAAATTTATACACTTTAAAATAAATTTATTGTAATGTGTAACGGTATGAAATTTTCCATTACTTTTCTTTTTTGTTAAGAAGCTTAGGAAAGTTTGCTTGCAACTTTCATTTCTAACATGAGTTCGAGGGCCCCAAAATTTTTACCGCTTGGGGCTTCCACTTGACTTGAGCCGCCACTGATCTTCATGAGACAATTCTTTAGACAATTAACGAAGGAGGCGATGTTTAAGAATACTATTCGCTAGACTTTCGTTTCATTCTCTCTTCTAATTACAACTTTGCTTCTATTGCCGTGGTCCCGTTCGATCAATTTATTCAGCGGGAAACAAGTAAATGAACAGAGAACGAAAAATCGCGAATCTTGTTTCGTTGTGTCGAGCTTCTCTCTCGTTATAGCGATTCTCGGTGCTGACTAGAAATATGTCTGAATAGAAACGAACAGAAATTTTCATTTAAGTACAAACGCAGAGTTTCGTTTCTACTCGCGCGGTGTTTCGATCTTAATTCTCGGGAAACGATTTTTCTACCGGGTTTTAGTCTTGTTCGCGTTTATGGATCGAGATCGACTGAATCATTCGCAGGGACGGCACACTGTGATTGTATTCCAGGAATTCGATTCGAGATGCGAGAAATATCGCTGGCTCTCCCGCGGCCGCTCCGATATTTCCTATTTTCGCCGATTCAGCTTTCTTATCAGCGTTTCCAGATATTTCACAACTATCCGAGAAACTTCTTTTCAGACGCACGCATCCGGAATTGATCGGAAATCATCCTTGCTCGGGTATCGAATTTTTAATTAAATTGTCCCACATGAAGGTATCATTATTCCTGGCGTGGCGAGACTCAACGAAAATACAACAGCGAAGAAATTTTGTAAAAATCGTTATCGATCGTGCGTAATAATTCACAGCTTCATGTGCAACAACTTAACACGTTTATATAGACTTTAGATTCGATAGTAACGAGGAACATTGATTCATAAAATCGTCGAGTTTCATTTCATATCGTTAACTACTTTCTCGTTAATTGTTAATATTAAAATCTGTATGGGAGTCGAATCGTCTAGGTTTACGTGCGCGACCCCGTCGAACATTGAATATTCTTGCTGTATAATAAATATAGTTCTCTTAGGCTCGTAATCGTTAGCTAAATGAAATCCTTGAGAAAAATATTACTCGCTCGGCAACATGATTATTTTTTTAAATTCTAACATCCATTTGATTTTATACTTCGAAAAGCAGATAGAACGTCCAGGTTCTTCAATATTTCCTCTCAAAAATATGACCAGTCATACTCGAAAATTCCGTTCTGCATTCTCGAATAACACCCTATACTTTCACAATTATTAAAACATCCCTTCCGAACATTTCGTGTAAGCGCCTCTCGAGGGCAATTCAATCGGTTCCGCCAGTTACGGCGATATATCTAGGACTCCAAACATTCCCAATAAAATCCCTCAAACATCCACGCTGTTGGACGCTGTCACAGCTTCGATGTTGCTGTTGTTGTTCACCTTGTGGTCAAGGTTCTCGATAGGTTTGTTAGTTTGCCGTGGACCATCGAGGAAGTATGTGACCATGCTGCCCTTGCCCTTCACCTGAATGGTGCCTCGACAGGTCAGCGGATATCCTTTCGCGATTAGGATGTCTCGGACCTCCTGAGTGACCTGAATCCCGTCCAGGATGCCTGTAGACTCCATTCGCGAGGCCACGTTCACTGCGTTACCCCAAATGTCGTACTGCGGCTTTCTGGCGCCTATCACACCTGCCACCACCTGCGTAAAACAATTGAAAAATTGTTCAATTCTTCCCTGGACACAGCTAAATCACTGCAGGACTCGTTTCTACATTTTTAATCATGAATTGAAGGAGTCTCATGGGAATCACCGAAACTTTCTCCGATACGGTTTTTATCGACAACATTTCACCGCCTCCAGATTTGACCGAAAACGACTTTGATCGACAACGAATGTGTCCGGCAACGATTTCAGGTTCGTTATCGATCAAAATCGTTGGTGATCAAAGTCGTTTTCGGTTAACCCTTAAAATGCTGTATACTTTTTGACAACACTAATTACGACGTGGGTCCCCACGTTAAAAAATTGTAGAATTGGAAATAAAAAATAGATATGTTTAATGTATGTATTTCTTGCTAGAGAAATCATCGATAATACTTGATGATGAAAAAAGAGAAAATACATAAAATATGAAAAGAAAGCTTTTCCCCGCGGCTTCGCTCGCACAGGAAACTGTTTAATGCTCTCGAAAATTGATATTGTTGCTCCATAAAACCTTTCAACCCCCCATTCATACCATTCAGATTGTATGAATGAGCATTAAGACCAAGTATCAAGCAAATCCGACCACAAATAAAATATTCCTTATACAAACGTTGCAACCCCTTTTCACCCCCTTAGGGGTTGAATTTCGAAATATCCTTTCTTATCCCTTGTATAGATCATAAAGGAAACCACTGTGCAAAATTTCAGCTTTCTAGGTCCAAGGGTTTAGCCTGGTCGTTGATAAGTGAATAAGTCAGGACATTGCGGGAGGCAACCCGCTTTTCACATTTCGGTTCCCCTTCTGGAGGCAACCTGCTCTTCAATTTTTGGTTCCCCATCGGGAGACAACTCGCTCTTCAATTTTCAGTCCCCCTTAGAAAGGCAACCCGCTTGTCAATTTTCGGTTCCCCTTCTAACAGGCAACCCGCTTGTCAATTTTCGGTTCCCCTTCTAACAGGCAACCCGCTTCTCAAGATTCGGTTCCCCTTCGAGCAGGCAACCCGCTTCTCAAGATTCGGTTCCCCTTCGAGCAGGCAACCCGCTTCTCAATTTGCGGTTACCCTTCTAACAGGCAACCCGCTTCTCAAGATTCGGTTCCCCTTCGAGCAGGCAACCCGCTTCTCAAGTTTCCGTTCCCCTTCTAGCAGGCAACCCGCTTCTCAATTTGCGGTTACCCTTCTAACAGGCAACCCGCTTCTCAAGTTTCCGTTCCCCTTCTAGCAGGCAACCCGCTTCTCAATTTGCGGTTACCCTTCTAACAGGCAACCCGCTTCTCAAGATTCGGTTCCCCTTCGAGCAGGCAACCCGCTTTTCAAGTTACGGTTCCCCTTCGGGAGACAACTCGCTCTTCAATTTTCAGTTCCCCTTAGAAAGGCAACCCGCTAGTCAATTTTCGGTTCCCCTTCGGAAGGGAACCCGCTCGGCGTTTTAGCGTGACAGAACTATTTTATATAATAGAAAGATTACAAAATATTACTTAAAAAGTTATTAAGGAAAAATACTTTCTAGGGTCCCTATTGGACCCCACTTTTAAGTGTTAAAGGCGTTGTCGGTCAAAGTTATTGACGGTAAAATTTATGTCGGTGATTCCCATGGGACCTCAATTGAAGTTTGCAAAACAATGTCTGCATATTTATTTCTCTGCTTTGTATGTGTTTAACTAAATTTTAAATTGTTCCAGGACGTGATCCTAATGGTACACAAAATGGGCGTGCACTCCACGTCTCGAGTTCTGCCAATGAATCAGCAGCTAAGCAGACTATACTGATCGAGCAAACACCTGCACACCTGTCGAGGGCGTATCGTTTACCTGTCACCTGATTGGGTCTCAAAGTTATTGGTCGCTTAGGCCCCTATTGGCTCGAGCGTTTCTGATCTATTCTACCGTAGGCTTCTTTTCGCCACTCTCGAATGTTACCTGTCCCAACGGGTGGCCCCTAAAATGGCGTTCTAAGGCCTAAACTGCGAATGCTTTTTGTTGAAATACTTTGGAAACGGCGAGAACGTTATTTATAAATTTTTTTTAAATACTCCATACCCGGGACGGTCAATAGACCGTCTCTCTACTAGAATCTTAGTGCAAAGGGTTAATATTATTCTTTACATGAAAACAAAATTAAATATAAATCAAATTACATGAAATAAAAAGATTACGTAAAAATATCACTTCATATTAAAAGAAATTTGGAATCCCTGTTTTCTAATTGCTGTATGGCCCACCAGACCAAAAAATTTTACGATCTGGACCTTCCCAAAGAAAAAGTTTGCCGATCCCTGGCTTAGACAAATTCGGGTTCATTGGGTGTGATTGACGTTACCGGTCCAATATTGATGCCCACGCGCAACCGGAAGTTGTTGAAGCTCTCTTTATTAACGTAGGCCAGCTGTTCGCGTATCCTGAGCGCGTAGTCTGCCATCGCGGTCACGTGCTTGTAATCTTTCATGTCGCAGGTGCTCCTCGTCAGACCTGCGGAAAAGGAGGAACCACTCGCGTGAAAATTCCTAGCCGCCATAAATACACTTTAACCGTCCGTTTCTCCACTCTTGCCAGATACCGATTGCCACCATCAAAAACACTGCTTCGAAACTTTGGATTTTCGCGAAACAAACTTCTGTACTGTCTCTAGACATTTTTCATCCGAGTCTCGTTTTTACCAAGCATAGTCTTCAGGTAGAAAAAAAAAATGTAGGGAAAATTCGTGGTTGCGAAGGGTAGCTCAGACTTGTAGAGGAAAATTTCGCTCACCGGATGCTGCCATGTAGGTGGCACCAGTGCTCTTGATCTTCTCGATGTACTTGTAATCTTCCTCGGCCAGAAGCTCGTCGAAATCAGCGATGATCTCGTTCAGAAGCCGGAGACACTCGACGCCCTCATTGTTCGCCTCGAGCTCCACGTAAAACTCGCAGAAGTTTGGTATCGAGGCGAACATTATGCAGACGAAGTCACACTGCTCGTGGTACAGCTCCTGTAACAAAAATTTTCAATCTAAAACGTTTATTCTTCACCTAAAAACTTTTCCCAATCAGCCTCTAATTTGTACAATCTTCAAAACTGCTGTACGCCATTCATTTACAAATTTAATCAGAAAATATGTTTAATTATATTTGTCTGTTAGCCGGACGTGACACTGAAAGTATCACAACTTTTACGTTATATTTTATTCTGCTACTGCGAATAGTGTCGAACAATTTTTCTAGTGAGCTATAAATGACGTTGACGTTTCAAAACTGAATTGGGAATTCCTGCGAGCTCCTCGGAGAAGAGAAAAATACTCCTGGCTCGTGATATTGAATTAACTCAAACAGAAGGCACCGGCACAACCTCGGATTCAATTGGTGTGTTTGGAGTAGTCGAAAGTTTTTTGGCACTCACGTCTGAATTGACAGTGGACATGAAGTGAGCGGCCACGTGTTCAGGAAGTATGTTTGCCAAGAGCTTCTGGTTGTAGGCCTTGAGGTGTTCCATTTCTTCTTTCTCCTCCGTGGCTTGGAGCTTCCACAGAAAATCCAGTCTGCGCTCAATCAGAAAAATTCCGAAATGATTAACGCGTTCAGGTAATTCAAAACGTACCCCCCACAGTTACTTAATTCACTGTACAGTTAAATTAAATTATATAAAATGATCCGAATCACTTTTTAATTAATTTTAGTTTTTGTTTCAGGCTGTGCTGTGCTGTATAATTGTTAAAACGTACCACGACAGTTATTTAATTCATTGTACAGTTAAATTAAATTATATAAAATGATCCGAATCACTTTGTAATTAATTTTAGTTTTTGTTTCAGGCTGTGCTGTGCTGTATAATTGTTAAAACGTACCACGACAGTTATTTAATTCATTGTACAGTTAAATTAAATTATATAAAATAATCCGAATCACTTTGTAATTAATTTTAGTTTTTGTTTCGAGCTGTGCTGTGCTGTATAATTGTTAAAACGTACCACGACAGTTATTTAATTCATTGTACAGTGAAATTAAATTATATAAAATGATCCGAATCACTTTGTAATTAATTTTGGTTTTCGTTTCAGATTGTGATGTGCTTTATTATTGTTAAAACGTACCCCTACAGTTACTTAATTCACTGTATAGTTAAATTAAATTATATAAAATCTTCCGAATCATTTTGTAATTAATTTTGGTTTTCGTTTCAGATTGTGATGTGCTTTATTATTGTTAAAACGTACCCCCACAGTTACTTAATTCACTGTATAGTTACATTAAATTATATAAAATCTTCCGAATCATTTTGTAATTAATTCTGGTTTTCGTTTCAGATTGTGATGTGCTTTATTATTGTTAAAACGTACCCCCACAGTTACTTAATTTACTGTATAGTTAAATTAAATTATATAAAATCTTCCGAATCTTTTTGTAATTAATTTTGGTTTTCGTTTTAGATTGTGATGTGCTTTATTATTGTTAAAACGTACCCCCACAGTTACTTAATTCTCTGTATAGTTAAATTAAATTATATAAAATCTTCCGAATCATTTTGTAATTAATTTTGGTTTTCGTTTCAGATTGTGATGTGCTTTATTATTGTTAAAACGTACCCCCACAGTTACTTAATTCACTATATAGTTAAATTAAATTATATAAAATCTTCCGAATCTTTTTGTAATTAATTTTGGTTTTCGTTTTAGATTGTGATGTGCTTTATTATTGTTAAAACGTACCCCCACAGTTACTTAATTCTCTGTATAGTTAAATTAAATTATATAAAATCTTCCGAATCATTTCGTAATTAATTTTGGTTTTCGTTTCAGATTGTTACTTAATTCACTGTATAGTTAAATTAAATTATATAAAATCTTCCGAATCATTTTGTAATTAATTTTGGTTTTCGTGTTAGATTGTGACGTGCTTTATTATTTTGCATCTACATTTCGCAGGGGCTTTATCGGTTTCGCAAATTGAATAGCGGTTCCTAGACATATTAGCCGAAGCTCCCGTATATTTCACCTGTACGTAGCCTCGGTGTGCTGCGAGTGAGCAACCAGACAGGCCATAAAGAAAACCACTAGAACGCCTGCGAGCCATCTCCCAGTCAGTTCGACGTCTTGCTCGTGCAGAGCCTCGTATATACTGATACCCAGATAGCAGACGACCACTAGGCTCAGTATCGCCACTTTGAACACCGACGTGAGGATTTGGTAGACCGCGCAGGTTATCATCACCAGCATCACTAGCACCGGGAAAAGCTGGAAAATTCGTTTACCCTTTGTACGTCTTTTCTCCTCTTCGCTTCCCCTTTCAACTTCCCACAGGAAATGCTTAATCCTATTTCTCGTTGCTCGAGGAGCTCTATCTCTCTCAGTTTTCGGGATTTCTCGGGTTACCCACTGATCTTCCCCGGGGAAGATCAATTTCATGCTTTGCTGGCCACTTTTAAGGTTTAGGGTAGCTTTTATCTCGAGGTAATTTTTTCGAGAATGGCCATCAAATTGGAAAATGTATTTTTGTATGGTGTCTGCTAAGGGGCGTTTTGATAAATGGCCGAATAATGAAATTTTTCAAGCTGCGATAAGACGGGGGTGATTTTTTAAAATTGTCTAACATTCGTACAGAACGTTTCAGCCAACTTACGTCAGCGAAGACAGTGTAGTAGCATACGTCACTGGGATTTTCGATGCTCCGGAACGTCACGCTGGAATTCTCTGGCCATTCCATGTAGGAAGTGCCGTTGCTGCACACACGCACCCCTTCCAATGTCAGCTAGATAAGAGGGAACATATAGATAGAGGGATAGATCAATCAAGTTTGTATTTCCACCGAGGTGCGATCTATCGCAGCTAGTATCAAGCGATCGTCACTCTTGGGATTTCATTAATCAGGAGGAGGCAATCTTCCATTCTGTGGATTTTATCGATAGTAGTGATTGATTGTGTCCACGAGGTTACCAGGTGATTTCACGGTATTGATGTTGCTATCGCAATCGCTGTTCTGTCTAATTGATTGGGATCACCTTTTCGATTCTTTCGAACGCAACAGATAATTTGCAATTGCTGTTGCAGTTTTATCGGAGATACACGTGTACATTTTTGTGGACGTGCCAAGAAATTAATTAAGAGAATGTTGGACTTGCAGGTTCTTTTTTTTAAAATTGATTTATAAAGGACCCCGCACTAATCGTATGGAAAATCTATCCCGGTTAAATCAGTTGGATTTTTTATATGTTGTAGCTTATGATCTACTGAACAAATGATGTAATGGGCACAAAGTTTAATAATGGACAGTTATCGAGTTTATAATCAGTGAAATATAACAAATTCGTGCTGCCGAATACTCAAATCTCGGGAAGTATATTTACTTAATCCTTAACGGTCCAATGGCGCCATATAGGCGACATGACACTTTTACTTACTGGGTCCAATGGCGCATATATGGCGCCATTGGACCGTTAAGGGTTAATAAATTTTCACTAAAATAATATTTCTTTTTCCAACTTCTTTTACAACTTCTCTTCGTATGAAAAATAGCTGGACCTGGTGGGAAGTAAACTTGAAATACTTCCGGACCGTTAAGGGTTAACACGCTTGCCGCACCCCACTCCTTCGATTTTCACACGGACCACGGACAGAGGGTTTGGGGTGAAATAATACTACGGGAGTGACGAATCGTGGGCTCCTTATCTCTGCTGTGACACGCAAAGATTTTTCTGAAAGATTTCTGTTCACAGACTTTTTCAAGATCATTCAAAATTAAAAAAAAAAATAATCACACCACCTAACAGATTTTATGAAACCGTACTATTTTTGTGTCAAACATTTTTCCAAAAAATAAATACTTCCCGAGATTTGAATACTCGGCAGCTCGAATTTGTCATATTTCACTGATTATAACTCGATAACTGTCCATTATTGAACTTTGTGCCTATTACATCTTTTGTTCGGTAGATCATAAGCTACAACATAGAAAAAATCCAACTGATTCAACCGGGATAGATTTTCCATATGATTCGTGCGGGATCCTTTGTCCAGCTGCGTAGAAATGTTTCTTGTTCACTTACCAATGGGCTTAAGGAAGTGAAGAATGTTAGGAACACGACACAGGTGGCCAGGGCCTGCGAAACCCCTCTGTTTTCAAAAATGTGCACCGCTACGGTTCTCAGGCTTTTTGGTACTCTCTGAAACATATTTTTCTTTTTAAATTAATACAGTCTGCAAAATAATTATCGACCGCCTACAATTTACTCTTCTCGTTCAAGAATAATTATTGCGAGTGTAATTTGTATCAATGATGGCCAATGTAAATGCAATCAGGGTCGTGAAACCCTTGATCACATACTATGGAACTGCGAATTGTATAACTCACAAAGACGGAAACTAACAAATTCCCTACTCAGTATGGGCCTCCAACTGCCCCTTAGTATAGACACAATCATAGCAAAACCAAATATCAAAGCTTGTATTAGCATCCACTCCTTTTTCCAAAATTGTAAACAACGTATTTAGTTCTAAAAGACATTACTGTTATACTCACTTGTATTATTAGAAAACTCTTACTGTATTATTCCTGTACTCCACATTACTGTATGTACTTACATTATTCATGTAAAGCAAAATGAACCCAGTAGGGTTTCAAAATTAATTCAATGTGCTTTTTTAAAAAACTGTGGTGCCCAAGGTGGTTCGGAACCCACCTTAAACTGTAGGTCCCGTCGTTTAATAACCATAGCAGTTGAAAAAGCGACGTAAAATAATCGAAACAAAGGGTTTCAAAATGCTCAAAATAAAAAAATAAAAAAAGTGTAATTTGAAATAAATCGATCGGAGGTTTGTTAAACGAATTTTGTGGTGGAGCTTCGTGGAAAGGATTTGTTGAAATGGTCGGGATCAAGTTCTGGGATCAATGATCCGCGATTCCTGTTACACAAAGGGGCAGACTCGTACTGCTCATTGTATAATAGGCGAATCGATGGCTTCACCACTGACCTGGAATCTAGCCACGTATTCAAGGTTAAGAGGAAATGGCAAGATTCCAAAGAGTGTTGGCCATCGATCCAGTCTACTTGGAAATTGTTCAAAAGAGGTTGTATCGGTGTACAACTTGTCCTTATCAGTCCCTCCTGTTATCTGGATTCAGAATGAACTAACGCGACGACTTACCTCGTTTTTCTCCGCCAATAGGATCCCATTGATCAGTGCAATCAGCGTAGAACTCACTCCTATACACGTGTAGAAATATACGCTCCTGAAACAAAAACGATCACAGACACTATCCATTAGTATACACGATTTAAAAAATTACTAAACTTGCAAGCACGAATTTCTCAATTTATAAGGCTTTATTTTAATTGGTTTAGTTTAATTGGTTACCCGTTCAGAGTGATTGCTATAGCGATCACCACCACCAAGAAGACAAATCCAGAGCAGACGAAGTAGGCTGATAGCATTCTGTCCCGTTCACGAGAATACTGGAACACAAATGATGAAAGTGTCACTGAGAAATATTTATTGCAACTGGTAGAATCGATTCTATAAAATAACGATATCTATTTGACAATAGTTGGACGAATTTAGTTTCTGTATTGATAATGATTTGATGAAATAAAGAACTTAGATGTGGAAAGTTCGACAAGTTGCACAAGACGTGTAGCGAGCAATTATTATGCATGAACATTTATCGGAAAGCTCTCGCTCCATCGTGAAAGTGAGACTAACAGGGGAACTTTTTAACGAGGCACACCGTCGGTATTCTTGGTTTTTGTCGTTGGGGGATGATTGGGGGATGATTTAGGGTACCTTTTCCTCAACTTCAGGCCGTCGAAACGTTAGAATAAACGGGGTGCAGTATTCCGTCCTTAGTCGATCTATGCTCCTGGCGTCTATCGCCCTCATCAGGTACTCGTTCACCTCGTCTTCAGGGTCCTTCTTCGGCTCGTTAGTCTCTCCGAAGCCTAGCCTGTCGGTTAATCGAGAATCGATATCGGGAACAGGTCGAAAATGATACTGGAAATACTCATCAATCATCGAAAACCACCCTCGCGCCCTTCAACTAATTCTCTGCACGGCTCTGCAACAATTTCTAATCCCTAGAATTCTTCGCAATGTTATTCTACAAGAGCCACCGTAGTTGCCAATAATTATGTACCTCCCAATTAATTACTGAAGAAATTAAAAAAAAAAAATTGAATTTCCAATAATCTAATTTTTAATTTATCGGAGAATTAATTGGGAATTTTTTAGTAATCTGAATCACAAAATAGAATATTGTATTTTTTGTGCCTACTGAGGTTTATTGATAAACATACAGTGAATCTTATCACCAGGAAACTATTTCTATTCTCTCTCTCATAAATCTATTGAATAGAATCATTATTTTCAGCAATAGTATCTCAAATTGAAATTGCAAATAAACACAAAGTCCAAATATTTTCAATATTCTTAAAATAAACTACCATTTTCAAAAGTTACTGCCTCCAATAAATTATTTTATTTCCAAACAATTACTGCATCAAATAAAATATTTTATTTCCAAAATTGTACACATTAAAATAAATAGGATTCTCAATGTTATTCTACAAGAGCCACCGTAGTTGCCAATAATTATGTACCTTCCAATTAATTACTGAAGAAATTAAAAAAAAAAAATTGAATTTCCAATAATCTAATTTTTAATTTATCGGAGAATTAATTGGGAATTTTTTAGCATTATTTTTTTCGAAGGCTCTGGTTTCCAATCAGCTTGGGAAATATTTTTAATTGCTTCTACCCCAGTTTATTCACTCGATCACGGTCCGTATTATTTTCAGTTCCCAACCGAACGGGGATATTTTTTAAAATTTTTGTTAGGGCTGCTCCGGTTAATGGAACGCGATCGGCTCTCACGATAAAATCGATTTCCTTCGAGTGCTAAAGGTTTTCTTTACTCTCTCTCTCTCTCGCTTTCCCTTTCTCCCTTACTTCGCCTGTTTGCCGTGCTGCGATCCGTGTCCCATCATTCTCATCTCCTTGGACACGTTTCCGTTCGCGGGCAAGCCCTTTCGCAGCCCTGTGGAGGGTATGTTGCCCTTAAACGAGTCCCCCGGGACGATTAGGTACGTTTTGATATTGTTCTCTTTGAGGTAAGCGTTCCTCTCGCCGCCGTGGCCCTCCTCCACCTCGTAATAACCGCCGAGACAGTCGAGTGTCTCTTTCGTGATGTGCACGCGCCTGGAACAATTAATTGGGGACCAGGAGTGTTCGTTAATTACCACTTTAATTGCTCCTTCAATTCATTAGGGGATTAAACTGTTGCGCTTATCCCGTTTCAAACTGGGTATTTATTTTCACGAGCTCGGATTACACTGGTTTCATATTTTCTATATCTCAGTATTATTTTATCAGCTTTTCCCTCATTTTTAATATCTGCTGTTATTGTACATAATTCCAAATACTTTTTTTATTTTTAAAATATTCATTTAATCGCTGTATATTTTTTTAGTTGTACAATGCTGAATGTATTCTACTGTTAATAATAATAATACACAAGTTTGTCAGTAGAACAAAGTGCAATCCGAGTGAAAATAACTACGATAGAAAATATGAAATAGCAGTGGAATTATTTCCATATCCACTCCCTGTAATTTCCATCGAATTTTGCTCAGCTTACAGGCTAGAGGTATCTTGGGGAAAGCAAAGGAAAGCGAAATTCTCAGACTCCGTAATCCATTCGAAATTCAAATGGGAATAATATCATCCTCCTCGCTCCCTAGCTGGAATATCTATACGTTCGCAATGGTTGCACCGTTGGTGCCATTTTGTAACGTGCTTTTGTTTTCCCAGGAGCGATACGGTAATTCAATATTTATGCATGATTAACGCGCCGCCGTGTTCGCAAGGGTTGTTAGGTGATTAACGAAGGCAAAGAAAAATCATGTTACCTGTTAGGTGATACAGAATATCGTTCGTGATGAGCAAATATCGAATTACTCACCCAGGTACTCCGCCGCTCTCCATGTAGTTCGCGAGAGTGACGTCGTTACTCCAGACGTCGAACTGCCATTTTCGCAAGCCTAACACACCACAATGAACCCTGCCGGTGTGAATTCCGACCCTCATGTTCACGTTCACGGCACCTACCTCTCGGTACAGTCTGCGAAAATGTTGCAAATTGCCTTAGAACTTCCTAGAAACAATTCTTCATCATTTAATAATTTTAATATATGCTCCAATTGTCAGAGATTAATGTTATATTTTTTTCTGGTTTTAGAAACAGCTTAGACAATTATACAACAATTTATTTACGACCTCCACCAATTTTTGGAATCATGGTTAGAACATTTTAGAAACAATTCTGAATCATTTAATAATTTTAACATATGGTATTATAAACAGCATAGACAATTACACAACAATTTATTTACGACCCCATTAATTTTTGGAATTAAAATTAGAACTTTCTAGAAACAATTCTGCATCATTTAATAATTTTAACATATGCTCCAATTGTCAGAGATTAATGTTATATTTTTTCTGGATTCAGAAACAGCATAGACAATTATACAACAATTTATTTACGACCTCCACCAATTTTTGGAATCATGGTTAGAACATTTTAGAAACAGTTCTGAATCATTTAATAATTTTAACATATGGTATTATAAACAGCATAGACAATTACACAACAATTTATTTACGACTCCATTAATTTTTGGAATTAAAATTAGAACTTTCTAGAAACAATTCTGCATCATTTAATAATTTTAACATATGCTCCAATTGTCAGAGATTAATGTTATATTTTTTTCTGGATTCAGAAACAGTATAGACAATTACACAACAATTTATTTACGACTCAATCAATTTTTGGAATTAAAATTATAACTTTCTAGAAACAATTCTGCAACATTTAATAGTTTTAACATATGCTCCAATTGTCAGAGATTAATGTTATATTTTTTTCTGGATTCAGAAACAGTATAGACAATTACACAACAATTTATTTACGACTCAATCAATTTTTGGAATTAAAATTATAACTTTCTAGAAACAATTCTGCAACATTTAATAGTTTTAACATATGCTCCAATTGTCAGAGATTAATGTGATATTTTTTTCTGGTTTTAGAAACAGCTTAGACAATTATACAATAATTTATTTATCAAGATTAGAACTTTCTCGAAACAATTCTGCATCATTTAATAATTTTAACCCTCGTACGTTCCTCAGGGTGAAAATTCACCCATTCAATATTTTCACATACTGTAAAATTATTCATCCCTTCATGTCTACGTCGTCAGATGCATTTCTTTAAAATGTGACACTATAAATGAAACATAATGTATTTATTTAATGTATAAAATAATGGGTGAATTGTTATCCTAGTCTCTTTTATGCAGCTATCTTTGAGTTGCATACGAGGATTAACATTGCAAGAGATTAATGTTATATTTTTCTCTGGTCTCAGAAAGAGCATAGACAATTACACAATAATTTCAAATCAAGAGTCAGAATCAAGCTTGATCTCCAAGGATTTTTATCTTTATTTACAACAACGAACATTATTGGAATTTTTCAACGGAGGATGACTCGAAAAAACGAGGTTGTAATTCCTGTGATAACAGGTGATTCACGCTGTTGTTCCCAGGGCTATTATTGCAACGGACGTGAAAGACCAAGGCACGGAAAGGCGAAACAAAGAAACAGCCCCAACATCATCGTTAGCAATCACTGTCGACTTTCCTTTTCTTTTTTTTGGTTTGTTTCCGCCGCCAGATTAAGACTTCTGTCCCCACTCTACCGTTCCCCCTCTACGACGCTATTCCCCCACGTTTCCGAGCCGGTCACGTGACGCGTCCCGTCTCTGTTCCCTCATTTTGCTCGCTGCTAATAGATCGGAACGAGAGAGGGGGAATGCTACACTATAGTGGATCGAAGCAACCGTCCTAAGAGCCGGAAACAAAGTAAACCAGTCAAAGTAAACTGCGGACTCTCGAGACAACTGTTCTTTGCCTTCTCGTTGCGGCCTTGCGACGCTAAAAAAAACGAGTCGCTTAGGTCAGACGGATGATTTCCTCGGAGAATAAAAGCACTGTCGAAGTAGGTGCCGAGTATGGCCCTAGGGACCTGCGCGATCTCTATTCGCATGAATGATAAATTAGGTGACACCTGTTTCTGTTTGAAGATTCTTGGATCATTTCTTCTGCACCTTTCAATTTTCCAACGGTTGAAATTCGAGATTCGCGAATTGCATTTACCGTTGTCAGAGCTTAGAAGAGCAACTGGACAACAGTATATATTTTGTAATTTTTTTCCAACAATTGATAAAATTAAGAACAATATTTTTCATTGAATGTAATATTTATTGGAGCGTATGTTTTTAATGGTGGAGGGTTTTTTTTTTGGTCGTTGTTTTTCGGCGGTATCAAAGACCTTGCAGAGTTCATTAGTTCCAGTTCTTCGAGATTGACCCGAATACAGGTTGTCGATAAGCATAGGGGCATAAGGGTCACGGAAAGTCGTGAAAGCTGAGGGTATAACGTTAAGTCAGCTCGACAGAAACTCACGTGATTGCGCTAATCATGTCCAAACCCATTTCCACACAACACCGAGCGTGATCAGGTCTCGGCTCCGGAAGTCCTGAAACGCAGTAGTAGCAGTCCCCCAACAATTTGATTCGTAGGCAGTGGTGCTCTGCCGCCAGCGTGTCGAACCTGCATTATCAAAATCACCACAATTTTAATCTATCAATTCCGCACGTCATCGATCATTTTATTTCTCTTCCCTGTGATCAGAGGTGGGCATTATTTGGCGAAACAAATATTTCAAATACTATTGAATATTTTAGGCTTTATTTTTCTTAAAGAAAATAGTATTTTAAATAAGATATACAATTTCGGAAATAAAATATTTCTATTTTAATAATCTGAAACACAAAATAAAATATTTCTATTTTAATAATCTGAATCACAAAATAGAGTATTGTATTTTTGTACCTACTGAGGTTTATTGATAAACATACAGTGTATGTTATCACCAGGAAACTATTTCTATTCTCTCTCTCATAAATCTATTGAATGAGAACCATTATTTTCAGCAATAATATCTCAAATTGAAATTGCAAATAAACACAAAGTCCAAATATTCTCAATATTCTTAAAATAAACTACTATTTGCAAAAGTTACTGCCTCCAATAAATTATTTTATTTCCAAACAATTACTGCATCAAATAAAACATTTTATTTCCAAAATTGTACACATTAAAATAAATAGGATTTTCCAGAATTTTTTCGATGCCTGATCTTCAACATAGAATTGTTAAAAAAATTTCATCGCAACAGTGAACGAATAGAAAAGCACCAATCACATTAATTGCTAACCGATTAATTTGGGGATAATTAATTTCCCGAGAGAATGGTCAATAAGCTTGCTTGCCAGGTAGCAGTAATTAAATATTCTCGAATTCAGTTGAATTCAGGCGATTGTTTGCGATGGAATAGTATAACTCACCACACGAACAGTTTGTTCAACAATCTGACGACCTCCTCGGCGGTGCACTGGTCGGACAGAGACGTGAATCCGCAGATGTCCGCGAACAGGATGCTGTGAAACAGATTCTACGCTGGAATCTTCCGAGTCCGGCGGGTTTTAATTAAGTGACACGGTGTTAATTGGAATTCGTTAGCGGGTGTCGGGTGACTTAACGAGGCGCGAGTGGCAGAACGGGTGTTACTTCAACGGATGATGGACGCGTTCATCGCGTCGGATGCATTATGCACTCCCATATGTCTGCTGCGTAGGATCCTTGCTGTTTCTCATAATTATTCCGGCCTCCCTTTAATCACCGTTCGTCGCCACTCGGTCCTCATCTTGCATAATTTCTCCCGCGAAAGACGTTTGCTCGATTAATAATCTCGAATCGATTGCATAAAATCCCTCAATCTGCTTCCTCACCCCCGGGAAATATTCGATTTTATTCGCTCCTTAAAACGTCCCTCTGTCTCTGATCACCCCTTTGCAATATTCATTTTTAATCAACCCTACATTATGTATGGACAGGAAATAATTTTTACTTCATTAAAATAATCGTGAACTATTTGTCACAGTATAGAATAGGAATTTATTGTCCATGGGATTCTTTTATTCATTGTAACAAGCACTGTAAGAATTTCTATTTTGCACAACATGTTTAAATTATTTTTTTAGTGTTTTCAATTTCTAGACCGAACGATACGAATTTGTATTTGCTAGGGGAGGATTTTCCAACCGCTATTTATCCAGTAAAAAATTGTGTGCACCGTGGGAAAAATTAGTGGAATGTTCTTTGGTTCACGGTACGCTTTCACCGAGTCTCCGGTGTGAGTGCTTTGTTTTCTGACACCTTTTTTTCGAAATGGGAGATGTGTTTGCTATCAGCACCGTGTTGTATATATATATTTTTTTTGTATTCGGCAATGCTCACCTGACGTTCTCGTGCCTTTGAATGTAAATTTTGTAAAACATGGTATCCTTCGGCTTGCCGGCGATGTCGGCTTTCATCTCCATGGCTACGTGCCTCGGCAACACGCTCAATAGAAGCCGTTCCTGAAAAAAATCAGAGAAAATTCTTTGGTACACGCCACGGGGAACAGAGAACGCAATTTCCCCGTATAGCATGGGAATTTCGTGTCGTGTGCTCCAGACGTATGATTTTCGTCGCCGCGACGCCGCCGAGAAAAATGCATTTCACCACGTTACCCCGGCCTCTATTCTATCAATTCAGCGGATATTCAAATTGCAAACACGGCTGGGACCCTTCGGGTAGAGAAGCTTTTTAATCGCTAACATCGTTTGCATCTCTGTTTGCGTCTCCGTATCTCTCCTATAGAGACCCCATTGCAATAATTCCGCAATTTAAATTCGCTATTACAAGGGTTGAAGCAAATTATTTGTTTCTCTGGAAATTAGATGACACTCTCAATGATTGTAATTTCTAATAATTAGTGAAATTTAAATGAAATTATTGACCAGTGAGATAATGAAACTTATTTATTTTAAATATATGTATGTAACATGATATTTGGTCCCCTCAGGGTTTCAAATTCATTTACCAATTCCCCTCTTTTTCACTCACACCATCGCCTTTTCAGTGGGACCTACTGTTTATAGTGGGTTCCGAACCACCTTTTGCCAACAACACGTGAAAAACACCTCGGGCGGGTCACTTTCCGGTTTTTTACCAGACGGTCACCCATCCTAGTGCCGTTCACGTTCCACATTGTTTAACTTCGGTGATCTAACGAGAACCGGTGCTTTCAACGGGACTACGGTTGTTGGCTATTTTAAATATATATTTATATTTAATATAATTGATTAACGATCCTTTACGGTGAGGTTAGATTATTGATTTTAAAAAAATGGTTGAAATGTCACTTTGAAATTTTTTTGTGACATTAATTGTATCAGATGAAATTTTTCGGAGATTCTCCTTTGTTCGACAATATTCCCGACAAAGAGCAAACTCGCGATTTGGTATGCCGGCTTGGTAAAAATGTTGTCCACGATCCTCCACGGTACAATTCGGCAACTTTTCGAGCAGACGTGCACGGAATTCTCGAATTTCCAATCCCCCGTGACTATTTCGAGCTCCGAGGGCGTAATTCAACGCGAAAGGCCTTCAAGAGTATCCTTTGACAGCTCAATTCGAAACGTTCCTACGATTGCTCCTGTGCCTGTCTCTCCATGCGGCGTCGATTCCACTCGATTAATTTACACTGTGTAATTAGTAAATCAATTGCGATTTCGAGTACTCCGTTTCCGAGGGCTCGCCAGAGGAAACACTGGCTTCGTGATTCAGTTAATCGCGATAGGATTATTCGATTTTCTGGATTTCAGTTCTTTCACAGAGCGGCAGAATTCCCTCGCGACTTCGCGGACGATCTCTGTTTGATCGTGTCGCGCTTGATACCATGCTTGGAATTGCGTTTTTATTTTACGACCACTTGCGAATTACCCCCGCACGATTCCCAGCCGTGATTGTTAATGCTTTGCCGTGAATTTATGCCCGTGGTCGGTGTTTTTATTGCTGTGGTTTGTTCATAGTCATTTTGGTTTTACTCTCTGTTGCGTTGCTCTAAGTGGTCGACAATGAGTTCTCAATTTTTCTGCATTATTCACTCGTATATTTTTGTGGACGTGCTAAAACATTAACCCTTCACTGTATAACTGTTTCAATTGGGATGAAAGAATTGAAAGAAGATCAGTTTTCGTATTATTTAAGGGAAAAATATTGAAAAAGATTGAAACAACATTTTCAGAAAAATAAATGAACATAGTACACAAACACATTCTTAGTTTACTTTATTCCAGATTTGTTAACTGCATCACATATGATACACTATGCAGCGAAGGGTTAATGTAAAAAATTATAGACTTTGGGTTAATTGAACAAATTCTAGACTGCGATTCGTTTGAGATTTGAAAGTGAATTTACAGATTTGTTCAGATGCAATTTTTCTTGTTCACTTAGCAATGGGCTGAAGCGAGTGAAGTTTAATTTTTAATGAATTCTGACACGGAACGTCTCTAGTGCTCACAGTGTTTGTAGATGTTTGAGATATTTAATCTCTCTGGCATCTGATCTGCTTGCTACTCGATCCCTCTGCGATTCGATTTCCTCATTCAATTATTTAGGTCCTGCAGTTTTCGAATATTCCCAAACAGAATTGTGAGCCATGTCTGATCAGCAAGCCGCTCATTAATTCTGCGATACCAATATCGTGGTTCGGTCGTTCCTAAAGCGACAGGCACGTGTCCCGGTACCGGAGCCCGGTACATTAGCCAATCTCGCGAATGGTACGAACCAACGTGTCTCGCCTAGGTGTGCAACTGTTGTCGCAGTCGATCAATTTATCTCGCGTCAAATTAGCTCGGCAAAGGGGAGAGAGCTCTCTGTGTATTGTAATTCCCCGGGTCTTCCGGTCCGCGAAACCTCTCCTGTCCAACGTCGCTTGTCACTGTACAACGCGATCTAACCAAACACTGTTATTGAATATTTAATATATTTACTACGGATCTAGCTGGATCCGTTCTAACCCGGATCTCGCGGTTTCAAGCCCGACCACCGTTATTGTTCCAGTCAAACGATCCCCCCCTGGGAATTCCGCGATGAAATATTTCGACGCGGCACGCAGACCCCCGTATCATCTTCCCGCTCGCAGATCTTTTGATCCTCCACTTTATTGAGAAATTCTCACGTTTCTTCGCGGCTTTAAATTTTATTAATGGATGAATGCTTCTCCGGTTCTCCTCGCCTAACCTTCTGCCCATCCTTCTCAATTTTATTCAATCCACTGGTCACCGTATACTTTCACACTAATTTCATTTGTCGGGGAATATACTGCGCGTGAGCTCCGCGAGTGGACGGGACTTGGATTTAAGATTTTTTTTTTCGGAAAATTGCAATTTTATGGACGGTGTACAGGATGGATTATGGTGGTGAGAAAATTTGTGATTAATTTCATAGCGTCGTGGATTAATTTATGCTTGATGGAAGTGTGTTTTTATTGTTTGGTTTCAGGTGTCTCAGTCTTCTTGGGTTTTTTTCGGAAAATTGCAATTTTATGGACAGTGAAGAGGATTATGTTGGTGAGAAAATTTATGATTAATTTAATAGTGTCATGGATAAATTTATATTTGATTAAATTGTATTTTTATAATTTGGTTCCAGTGTCTCAACCTTCTTGGGTTTTTTTTAGCAAACTGCAATTTTATGGACAGTGAACAGGATTATGTTGGTGAGAAAATTTGTGATTAATTTAATAGTGTCATGGATAAATTTATACTTGATTAAATTGTATTTTTATAATTTGGTTCCAGTGTCTCAACCTTCTTGGGTTTTTTTAGCAAATTGCAATTTTATGGACAGTGAACAGGATTACGTTGGTGAGAAAAGTGATTAATTTAATAGTATCATGGATAAAATTATATTTGATTAAATTGTATTTTTATAATTTGGTTCCAGTGTCTCAACCTTCTTAGGTTTTTTTTAGCAAATTGCAATTTTATGGACAGTAAACAGGATTACATTGGTGAAAAAATTTGTGAATAATGTACTAGTATCATGGATAAATTTATATTTGATTAAATTGTATTTTTGTAATTTTAATTACAGTGTCTCAACCTTCTTGGGTTTTTTTAGCAAATTGCAATTTTATGGACAGTGAACAGGATTACGTTGGTGAGAAAAGTGATTAATTTAATAGTATCATGGATAAAATTATATTTGATTAAATTGTATTTTTATAATTTGGTTCCAGTGTCTCAACCTTCTTAGGTTTTTTTAGCAAATTGCAATTTTATGGACAGTAAACAGGATTACATTGGTGAGAAAATTTGTGAATAATGTACTAGTATCATGGATAAATTTATATTTGATTAAATTGTATTTTTGTAATTTTAATTACAGTGTCTCAACCTTCTTGGGTTTTTTTAACAAACTGCAATTTTATGGACAGTGAACAGGATTACGTTGGTGAGAAAATTTGTAATTAATTTACTAGTATCATGGATAAAATTATATTTGATTAAATTGTATTTTTATAATTTGGTTCCTGTGTCTCAACCTTCTTAGGTTTTTTTAGCAAATTGCAATTTTACGGACAGTGAACAGGATTACGTTGGTGAAAAAATTTGTGATTAATTTCACAGTGATATAATTGCATTTTGTCATTTACTAGCAAGTGTCATTGACGTCTCAGCCTCCTTCAAAAAAATTGTTTATCCCCTCCGTCCACCTAGAAAATGATGTTCTGAGAAGAGGCGAGCATTCAACTGATTTGATTATTCCTCAGTCCTCAGCCGGACTGAACGCTTGCCAAGGACTGGTAGCGTAGACACAGGGATTTAATTCTCCAGCAAATTCCATTAGACGAAATTTCATTTGGCCAAGGAGCTCGTAATTCAGCCAAGTTCCTCTGAAGATTTCAATTTTCTGGGCCTCGTGTTTCCCTTATATTCTTACTGGCTTTGAGCGTACGCTGTTCTCGTGTTCATTCTGTTCGCCACTATGTTGCGATCGGAGGAGATCAGGAGTGCCTTTTCATCATCGCTAGAAGATCATCGGGCTTATCAGCGAATACGTTATAGACAGGTTTGACTGAGAGCTTGCGCGAACGTTGATGCATCCTGCGCGAGGATCCTGTGTCGGGAAAGACGTGATCCCGACGTGAATTATTAATCCCGTCAGCCAAGGAAATTGTTGCCCCCGTCCTGGAGCCGTCGGCTGACTTTCAATTTGGTTGAAACCCTAGAACGAGGTACGCGGACACGATTTTGCGAGGGCGTCTCTGTCTTCGGGAAATTGAGGGAAATCGAGGGAAATTACCGGCGGCGATGTTATATTTAAATTGCGCGTGGCTGGGGAGACAGTATCTTTTCACTGTCAGGAAATTGCGACCCGACCAGACGGACCTGTACAATTTATTTGGCAACCCCGTCTTTTTTAGCTTATCTACATTTCTCCGAGACAGTGTACCAGAATCAGATGAATTAGAATTTTTTTATTGCTGCGTTGATGAAACGAGGGTCCTCGTGAGCTGATCACAATCTTAGAGATAATTTAATTTTGATCTCGAAGTCTGCGGAGTTACAGCAGCTGTTCTTTGCGACCCGACCAGATGGAGATGAAGAATTTATTTGGCAACCATTTTTTAGCATATCTGCATTTCTGCGAGACTGTGTACTGAAACTAAGACGAATTAGAATTTTTATTACAGCGTTGAGAAAATGAGGTTTCTTATTGTATTGTGTAGAAATAATTATATTTTGAGGCAACAAAATTTAAAGAATTAATTAAAAAATGATTAGAGAAAATATATTTATTAGGATAGTAGGTAGGAATAATTATTTAAGGAATTTTAGTGGAGATTTCATCCCAATATCTTTTATGGTACAAAAGTTATAGGAAAATTCCAGGTTGAGATTAGTCACTCCACTCACCCTTAAAAAACACAGTTTTTGCTAACAAAGTAGATAAGAATAATTTTCTACTGAATTTTAGTGGAAATTTCAATCTGATATCTCTTAGAGATTTTTAATTTTGTCAATTTTCAAATTTCCATCTTTTTAAAAAGAGTTCCGTAAAGGGGACACTTGGAGCTACATCCCCTATTTTTTCAATTTTTTATAAAGTTGCCCACTATGAAAACACAGCATTTGTTTAAAACAACTGAAAAATAAATGGTGAAGGAAACATTGATTTCAAATAACAACGATACTCTTATGGCAGCAGGCGTTCGTCTCAATTATTCGTTAATGGTTTTTGCAAGCTAGATGCATTCGGAAATTTAGCAGACCATTGGCCAGGATTTACGAGCCGGTGTAAATAGGAGTTTACACAGAGAAGGGTGTAAATTAATGTGCGATCACCTGATTGCGTTGTAATGTTCATAGGGTGAAATTGAGTTATGTTAATGGGGTGTGAGAGTAAGTGTTGTTCGCTGGAATTCACATTGACGAACGAATATATACGTAGGGGAATGCAGGTCGACGTAATTCTTCGGTCGAGGTGTGTAGCACGATTAGAATGATAATGAGACATTTGTAATGTCAAGGTACTTCAGTGAAACATTGCTTGTTTGAGCCATGTTCTTTCTCTCCAACTATTTCATTCATAGCGAGCCATGCTAATAATTTCATTCATTAATGTCTGTCTTCTTTTGTGTTATGACTCTTTAATCTTTTGGCAATAATTATCCCATTCTTCCTGTTGTCTTCAGTGTAATTTCTTATTTCTTAATGATTTTATTCATTAATATCTGTCTTCTATTGTATTATCACACTTTAATTTTACTATTTAATGTTTTGGCAATAATTACCCCATTTCTCCAGTTGTCCTTACTGCAATTTTTTATTTCTTAATGATTTTATTCATTAATATCTGTCTTCTATTGTATTATTACTCTTTAATTTTACTATTTAATGTTTTGGCAATAATTACCCCATTTCTACAGTTGTCCTTCCTGCAATTTTTTATTTCTTAATAATTTTATTCATTAATATCTGTCTTCTATTGTATTATTACTCTTTAATTTTACTATTTAATGTTTTGACAATAATTACCCCATTTCTCCAGTTGTCCTTACTGCAATTTTTTATTTCTTAATGATTTTATTCATTAATATCTGTCTTCTATTGTATTATTACTCTTTAATTTTACTCGTTAATATATTAGAAATAATTACCCCATTTCTCCGGTTATCCTTACTGTAATTTTTTATTAATGATTTCATTCATTAATATCTGTCTTCTATTGTATTATTACTCTTTAATTTTACTATTTAATGTTTTGGCAATAATTACCCCATTTCTCCGGTTGTCCTTATTGTAATTTTCTACTTCTCAGTTTATTCTTTTCGTAATTTTTTCCAAATTATGATATTGCTGTGATAATATTGGTTTCTCCGCAGAAATTGCTTGGATAAACAATTGCACCATAGAGAAATAGCGAAGCAGTAATTTCAGTGGAAAAATTAAATGAGCGGTCAAGGTAGTAGTACGATGTGAATGCGTGAACCACGCGCCCCGTGAACCGTGCATTTTTTCACGGGGAAATCGCAAATTAGCAACAAAGTGTGTAATTAAATGGGAATGAAATACGTCGCAGGGGCGGCATATCATTACGAGCGGCAATATCGCAGCTTTCAGCGGTGCAGTGCAAACAGTGATACCTTGTTAATCAAAACCGCGACGACGGAAATTCCGCCGTAGGCTATCTCGCCCGCCGTAGGAGAGAGAGAAAGAGAGAGAGAGAGAGAGAGAGAGAGAGAAAGAGAGTGTATAGGTAGGAGGGGAAAGTGCATTCGCGCGAGTGCATGCACACGCGATTATATCGCGGCGTCAGGGAAACGTGGGCCGCATTCGCTTGCAGTTCCGTGGCTTATCTTCGGGGCTCCCAATGCACACGCATCACTTGGTGCATGTGCATCCATAAACTCCTCCGTTGAGAACAGTCGTGTATGTGTCGTCCGGGCTTCTACCAAAACTCTCTCTTTTACCCTCTCTCTCTTTCTCTTTCTCTCTCTCTCTCTCTCTCTCCCTCTTTCACGTTCATGCGAGATTACGTTCCGTGTCTGTGCGGCTGTTGAATGCACGCCAAGATGCATTCTAATGCAAATAAGATGACCCCGGGATGGAGTCGTTTTCGCGGCTGAATTTTTGCCAGATTGCCGGCGGGATCGCGAAAACCTTGCCGTACCGACACGCACTCGGCTTTCTGTTTCCATTGGTCCTTTGCGTCGCGTTTACGTGCATTTTTATTCTACACGCTGCATGCAATTCTGATAAATACGAGCTTTCGAGGTGATCGTATTTTTCTCTCGTCCTATGAACTGTTTCCACGTGACCAGCCCGTGGAATTTGTTCCATTTCTCGTGTGATCAGACTGGAATTTGTTCGTAGCGATTTTTCTTCGATTTCTCTTCGATGTATTTCGATTTTATATGGTTGTTTATAATTGTGGTCCATTCTTGATTCAATGATCCGTTCATAATTAAAAATTGGAAAATATAAGACCACGAACTAGTAGCACGAGTGACTCTATTGTCCGACAGAGGAACTAGTGATTCAAGCAGTGCTATAGTCAGACGTAGCTATGAAATTTTGTATCCACTTAAATTGTAATTACTCTCTACACTTTTATCGTTCAATAATTTTTTAAAATCTTCTCTCCAGTGCATAATAATTTTCAATATCTCGACTTCATCCAAACCATTGACTGCAGCGTCCCTTTCTTTTAAATCAAGGAGATTGGGCCAACGCCAACTCAGGACGATTTAGTTACTCCTTCCGATGCGCTATTCTACAAATTATTGCCGCTGAAGTCAACTACCAAATGCAATTCATGAAATCCATTCGATTTATCCGTCCTGCATATTCAGGCAAATGGGTCACTCTACAGAAACAACACCATTCAGTTTACTACTATTTCTTATCCTCTTGTACATGACGCGATCGCTGTTATAAATATTCATTTTAATCTTCTCTGATTTGCACTGCTATTCATAATGAAATTGTAAATCCAGTACTGGTACCATGCTTCCTGCATTTAATTAATTGATCTGAATTAATATAGGTCACTTCCTCAGAATGCTGTTAGAAATATTCTAATGTATTTACTAAACATTCTGAGAATATTATAAAGAACATCATAAATTATATGATTAGAAATATTCATTTTAATCTTCTCTGATTTTCACTGCTGTTTAGAATGAAATTGTGAATCCAGTTCTGGTACCATGCTTCCTTCATTTAATTAATTGATCTGAATAAATATAGGTCACTTCCTCAGAATACTGTTAGAAATATTCTAATGTATTTACTAAACATTCTGAGAATATTATAAAGAACATCATAAATTATATGATTAGAAATATTCATTTTAATCTTCTCTGATTTGCACTGCTTTTCATAATGAAATTGTAAATCCAGTACTGGTACCATGCTTCCTTCATTTAATTAATTGACCTCAATTTATATATTTTCCTCAGAATGCTGTTAGAAATATTCTAATGTATTTACTAAACATTCTGAGAATATTATAAAGAACATCATAAATTATATGATTAGAAATATTCATTTTAATCTTCTCTGATTTTCACTGCTGTTTAGAATGAAATTGTGAATCCAGTACAGGTACCATGCTTCCTGCATTTAATTAATTGATCTCAATTTATATATTTTCCTCAGAATGCTGTTAGAAATATTCTAATTTATTTACTAAACATTCTGAGAATATTATAAAGAACATCATAAATTATATGATTAGAAATATTAATTTTAATCTTCTCTGATTTGCACTGTTTTTCATAATGAAATTGTAAATCCCGTACAGGTACCATGCTTCCTGCATTTAATTAATTGATCTCAATTTATATATTTTCCTCAGAATGCTGTTAGAAATATTCTAATGTATTTACTAATCATTCTGAGAATATTATAAAGAACATCATAAATTATATGATTAGAAATATTCATTTTAATCTTCTCTGATTTCCACTGGTTTTCATAATGAAATTGTAAATCCAGTACTGGTACCATGCTTCCTGCATTTAATTAATTGATCTCAATTTATATATTTTCCTCCGAATGCTGTTAGAAATATTCTAATGTATTTAGGATACATTCGGAGAATATTATAATCTTATTGGCCCGCTGCTACACGACAGACTGCCTAATGAAGTTCAAGCGATGAATCCCATTGGCAAGACGTTGTCAAGGGTGACGGGACCATGAGCTAAGGGTGTAGTTTCGGGGTTGATGAACAAGCTGAGCTTGGACAGTGGCCGATCGTAATCGCGTCGAGTCACGGATTCTCGATTAAACCGCACAATGGACCTGGTCACGGGCTAGAACGTTGGAATTATAAGCGATCAATGATAACACGCTATCTTTAATAGGCTTCCGGCGCGGCGGCGGTACCCTAACAATTATTTCGCATGCTCTCGGCGAGAATAACGCGACTCCACTCCGCAAACCGCTTATACCAAAAATTCCACGTCAATTGAATCTAAATATTAGCATTTATTTCGCAGACCTCTCACTCTTTTCACTCTGCACACCAGACGGAGCGTTAAACTTCGAGTTCTCGTTTCAATCCAACCACTTAAAAATTTCATTTCAATCTAAAAGTTGGAATTCTCGCTCGTCGTCGATCTACTTGCTATTTTTATTTCGATCTCGAAGTTGGAATTCTCGTTTCCGAAATGCCTGAAATTTTTTTTATCTCGATTTCAAATTCAACGTTCCAGTCATTTTTGCATTTATCCCCTGGTCAATCCAGTTTTAATTCCGCGATATTATTTTCGTTGTTCGAGGTTCTGTTCGAAAATTAATCCAGAATTTGTTAAGTCACTCGTTGCTGAATAATTTAATTCTCGCTCAGTGGTGAATATTATGCGAGAACGTTGCTGACCATTTCACAACTATTCCACTTGTTGCTGAATAATTGAATTTTTCACTGAGGGTACACACACGACGATAATAGTTATGATACTGTTTCGCGTTAGCGGTGTTTTGTCCACAAATTCTGCAGAACATAGTCATTAACGTGAGCATGTACTACAGTTTCGTATCCGCGAAGTTTACGCGGCCAACAACAGCTTTATGGCTCCTAAACTTTCCGAGGTTGAATTTCGTAACCGAAGGTGTGCTCAATCTACTAAATTGATACTCGAAAATGACGAAAACTGATCTCTTCCTGCGTGCAGAAATATTGTGGATATTTCGTCGTACCTTTTTCCGCAATTTCACCTAGATCTTGTTGATCGTCGGGATTAATAATAATTCCCAGCGTTCGAGGCTATTTTATCGTCTCGCAAACCGGTGACATTTCAAGTTTCCATCTTTTCCCCATAAATGCCGGGGAGTCAAGGATTTCCGCGTCCTTTTGAATAAACGCTTGCGAACTTTCGCGGAGAGTTCTCAATCTGTTTGCGAGCGGACCAGTTTGCTCAACTTCAATGAGAACTACCGCGCGGCATCGTCGCCGCTGTCGTCTCGGCCGTTTGATGTTCTCGCAATCGTAAAAATTCCGACGAATATATTTCGACGTTGCCCAAAGCCCGCGCTACGCTCGCTGCTTTGCCTCCTCTAAATGCCACAAGTCTCCGCCACTTAATTTACCATTTATCAAAGTGTCGCTCTGCAGACCTCAATTAACCTATCACCGCTCTAAACTCGCAAAACATTCTTTTGTGGCTGAAATATTCACACGTTCGAGCCACAGACACTCGACTGCGAGCTAACACGATTTTACAAGCCACTTCAAACTTTCCTTTTTAACCACTTGGCCGTACTTTAACGAGCCAGACTCGTGATGAAGGTTTTCAACAAAGTCTAACAAATATGAATGTCACGCGTTTCATTTTAGATGAAAGAAACTTTGATTCGTTTGTAATCAATGTTATATATTCAATATATAAGCGTTAAAAGAAATGTAGCCATATAAAAAATATAGATTTTCTTTTTCCTTTGACGACATTTTTGTGCATGTAGATCACTGTAACCGTAAAAGAAAAGGTATGGCAAGAAGTTAATTATTTATTACACTACTAGCTGACCCGACAGACGTTTTGTCCAAATTTCAATAAATTAGTCTGTGATCGTTTCGTGATTTTTTTTATGAAAAGCTATTGGAAATGAGAAAAAAAAACGTATTTCTGAGTGATGATTGTATCTATTAACGATTGTGACCATGTATATTCAATTTAAGAAGGAGAAAATCCCCTAGAACAAAGCAGTTTCATTTTTTCTTGAATTTTCCATTTTTTTCCGGGCAACTTTTCCAATGTTTCTATCCCTACAAAACCTTATTCGGACTATTACGAACATTTTTTCAAAAAAATTAGCTAAATCTAATTTTTATTTATATAGATGATTCGTTTGCAATCAATGTTATATATTCAATATATAATCGTTAAAAGAAATGTAGCCATATAAAAAATATAGATTTTCTTTTTCCTTTGACGACATTTTTGTGCACGTAGATCTAATCACTGTAACCGTAAAAGAAAAGGTACGGCAAGAAGTTAATTATTTATTACTGTACTAGCTGACCCGACAAACGTTCTGTCCAAATTTTAATAAATTTGTCTGTGATAGTTTCGTGATTTTTTTATGAAAAGCTATTGTAAATGAGAAAAGAAAACGTATTTCTGAGTGATGATATCTCCATTGTGGTCAATAAGCATTTAAGAAGGAGAAAATCCCCTAGAAAAAAGCACTTTCATTTTTTCCCGAATTATCCATTTTTTTCCGGGCAACTTTTCCAATGTTTCTATCCCTACAAAACCTTATTCGTTCTATTACGAACATTTTCTCAAAAAAATTAGCTAAATCTAATTTTTCTTTATATCGATTTATTAATTGGGATGTTTTAAATAACCTGAGCAACGAAGCGATCGATTTTCCGATGATCTGGCACAGATGGGAATCGTAGCCACGTGGTAGCGGTAGGTTACGCCATAAATAATGATCATAGGCCAATTAATTAACCAGAAGCCAGGGCAAAGTGAAAGCCTCTCCCCGCGAACTATAATGACGGAAATTTGGTTAGGTCGTTTCGTCTACGTCGATCATAACTTCCCGGCTAAACGTGTTACGTGTTTCCGCTTGTCGATCTACTAAATTGAGAATTTTCGATGCCTCCCGTAAGAGAGCGAGAGCGAGAGAGAGATAGTGTGTGTGTGTGTGTGCCGCGAAACATTCAATTTTGCGTCGCGTAAACTTCCGACTAACGCGATGCTTTTTCTTCGAATTTTATTTCCCGTGTAAACTGTCGCCGTTCACCAGCGCGCCGAGTTTACGCAGGTATTCGGATCAACTGTATTTCGCATCGGCGCGGCGGAAGCTCTGCAACCGGAAGTAATCCGTTATGCTATACAGAACGAGACCGTGCTCGAAATATTTAGAAACACTCTGTTATTCACCTGGTGCGCGTAACACTATCAGCGTTCTGATATTTAATTTCGCTACACGGCGGAATGTGTTGCGGCATTGTTCTGTCCATCACAAAGTTACTCGCAGGAGTAATAAGTAACGAATATCTGAATGAACAATGTTCACGGGGAATATTCGCATTGAAATTCTTCTGACGAGACTTGTAATTAGAATTCTTTCTTTAAAATTGGATTTCTTTGGTCGAATAGTGAAATTATATATTAATTTAAACATTTTATATTGTACGTAGTATGTACTATTGCGTATGAAATGTCTGATTCTTAACAGTAACGTTAATGAACGTTAACTATTTCTTGTTGATCAAAGAATCACACGTGTCTTGATTGTATTCTGGTAGAAATTGCATTTTCTGATCACTCACAGGATTCGTTTAGAAGATTGTCATCTCTATTTTGTAGTTATTTTTACTGTCAACGAATGGTGCGTTCATTAGTAGACACACTGGAGCCACATAAACAGTTTAAATCTTAGTTTATACATTTTAACAAGTGAGAAAAATAGATTAACACTCTTAGAACATTGTAACCTTTCTACTGTTTTAAATTGCAACTTCCCATTTTTGGCATAAATGCATAAAATATCGTCGGTATGTTGTTTTGTCCACACATACAAAAAGAGCACGCGGCAGTCGACCTGATTTCTTTTTGACGTTGAAATCAAATCTATATAAACAAAGAATGTATTTTTCTTACTATGTTTATTCATGTATATTTTCCTGAAAATATTATTTTAATTTTTTAAAATATTTTTCCCTTAAATAAAACACAAAAACTGACCTTCGTTCAATTTTTTCATCCCATTTAAAAAAATCATGCAGTGAAGGGCTAAAAAGAAATGTTTATCGTAAATTCTAAGGATCGTTAGCTTTGTACCTCAAATTGATGTACAATGAAATCTGACATTTCATATGCAACATCCTAATAAATATGTCTAAAATCGTTTCATTGTCAACTAGAATATGCAAGGAGGAGAAATACATATACGTCTATAAGATGAAAACTGGCTAAGAGAAAAACAAAGAGGCCCCGGTAAAGCATGGAAGAAAATCATCGCAGCGTTTTATTATTCGGACGGAGGGAGTTCTTTCTCCAGTTATCAAGGATTTATGACATTCAAGGTATACGCGTACCTGTTGCTGGTTCTCCCTTTGTGTTGTCAGTCGCGCCTCGACGCATTGTCTCGTTTCGAGGAACGCTTGCCTTTGAGCTAGTTCCCGAGGGTGGTGGGTCAGAACACCTGCCATATTCGTTCCGCCAACCACCACAATAGAACTCAGCAACTGAAACAGAAAAATTTACTTCGCTCATGAAACCGTCGGACCTTGGAAATTGTATCTCGCGAAGCCACGGATATGTTTCAATCTTTATTCATCGGACTAGCAAATAGCCGTGGTAATCTCTCGGGTGATTTCGGATCCTGTCAGATTAGTGCTCTGGAAAATTAAACGTGGCTTTGGATTCATCAAGGGAAAGTGACGTGGCTTATGAAAATTAAGGGTGACTCTAGGCGTACATGAAATTAGGGGTGGTCCTGGGCTTCCGCAAAATTAAGGGTGACTCTAGGTTTACACAAAGCTAAGGGCGACTCTAGGCTTCACTAAATTAGGGCTGGTCCTAGGCTTCCACAAAATTAAGGGTGACTCGAGGCGTACATCGAATTAAGAGTGACCGTAGATTCTATGCAATTGAGGGTGGTCTCAGGTTTCATCAAAGTAGGGCTGGTCCTAGGTTCCAGAAACTTATTGGTTAAACTAGGTTCCACGAAATTAAACTTTTGCACTCGGAGCAATTTTATTTCGAAAATTAAACATGTCTTCCTATCTAGAATAATTCCATTCTATATGATATTTTTCATTTCGTCAATATGAAATTAATAGAATACCTCAGACAGTATTAAAATGTTTAATAATCACTTAGATCCCAACATATTTAATAATGTAAACAATATTTTGAATTATAGTACAGCAATTCTCGCAGCAATTTTATTTCGAAAATTAAACATGTTTTCCTATCTAGAATAATTCCATTCTATATGATATTTTTCATTTCATGAATATGAAATTAATACAATACCTCATACAGTATTGAAATGTTTAATAATCAGTTAGATCCCAACATATTTAATAATATAAACAATATTTTGAATTATAGTACAGCAATTCTCGGGGCAATTTTATTTCGAAAATTAAACATGTATTCCTATCTAGAATAATTCCATTCTATATGATATTTTTCATTTCGTGAATATGAAATTAACAGAATACCTCATACAGTATTGAAATGTTTAATAATCGATTAGATCCCAACATATTTAATAATGTAAACAATATATTTAATTATAGTGCAGCAATTTTTAGCGGTGACTCAGAGTCACCACTCGATTGCTAAGGGTTAAATTCAGTCCTAGATTCCTCTAACTTATGGCCACAAAATAGGGCTGCATTCAGGGGCTGCAATAACAGAAACTGCGCGTCGAAGTTCTGTATCAGTTGAAGGCACAGCATCGATGGTGCGCGATGAGGTTGTAAACAGAGAAGTTTTATCAGGGTCAGTCCTCAGGCTAAATGGATCAGGGATCAGACTCGGGAAACTATAACAGAGGATTATCAGAGTGGTAGTCGGTGTGGAGGGATCGTGGGAACGGGACAGAGTTACAGAGGGTAGATATCTGCAGAGGCAACACATGGTTGCTAAGCTCTGGCTTTGGTAATTGCACCTAATTCAATCCCACACTTTCCAGTCGTTCCCCGTTCGTTTCGATATTCGCTCAACACGTGCAATCTCGCATTAATTATAATTATTCATCAGTCCCCTATTTCGCGAACAGCAAACATCGCAAACATTATTATAAATGTCCCCGCCGATTTTAACCCTTTTCACTGCAAGTCTTCTTTAATTGGAATAAAGAAATTAAAAGGCCAGAATATTAGAAAAAATTAAAAAAACATGTTCAGAAAAATAAATAGACATAGTAAGAAAACAAATTATTAGTTTACTATATACCAGATTTGTTAACTGTATCAGATATTATACACTACGCAGCGAAGGGTTAACATAAATAAACATATTTTTTAGGAAATTATTTTTTACTGAATAATAAAAAAGGGAAATCGCTCGAATAAAGTATTAAACATTCATTCACAGAAATGTATCGGAATCGCCAGCACGGTATCGATATAAAAATGCAACAAAATGAAAGCTTAGTAAATATCAATTAACAGACGTGTAATGGAAAAATGATTTTTATCTTGACAATTTAAAAAATGTTTCCCCGATACTTATTGTTGTTCGGTGAAAATGTTCAAACGTTGTGTACGAGGTAGAGGGGTCTCGGTCGGGATAGTTGGCTAACAAATTTCGTTAATTAAAAGTGACGCGATTGGTACCCGTGGGATAGCACAATAGGCAGTTCGAAATTCCGGGACAGAAAAGTAGAGGAGCAGGTCAAAGGACCGAGTTTATTGAGTTTGCGAAGTCCGCTGGATGTCGAAGCGCTAGTATACTAATTGTGGAGCCCTGGTCTAATTAAACTGACGTCGCCGGTGAATAGGAAACACTTAGTACGCGCGTAACGCGGCTCTTTGATCTAACTTGAAGGTGGTCCTGCTGGAACCGATGCTGATGGCCACTCCCCTGGCTCATTTCATGTGTACCGTGATTTATTAATCATTGCTGCCACCAGGATTTATCTGATCCGTGTTCTAGCCATCGATTATTCATGTTAATAGTCCGGTGTTAATTATTTACCGATCAATGAACGACATAATGAGTGTGACTGAGTTTCTCCATTGTTTAAGTATATCGTAGAATTATATATTTTATGTTCATTATTTCATTGGACTTCGTATCGGATTGTTTTATTTCATTTCATATGGGATTATTTTATTTGTACGCTTGCATTTTCATTGATAATTTTATATTACACTGTTTATTATTTTCTCCAGTAATTGCGATCGATTAATTTGATTGGCTTACGTGGTTTGATAATACAGTTTCGTCGAGTACGTTGTCTTACGGTGTTACCTGATTAATTTATTTGTTATCGGCAATTTATGGACCAGAGGCTTTATCAGCAACCACCTGTAGCATCGTTCGAATCCTTCAGGAGCCACTAAGGAATTTCATTCAGGAAGTCAGGCGACTCGATCGGGATCTTTTTTTTTCTTCTTCGAATTGGTCTTCGATCTTCTCGATTTCTTTTCTATAAATTATACCAACAAGTTCCTCCTTAAGACTAAATTGTCTCGCTGTGTTTCGTGGCGTTTATTCTTTGTTTAATGCTCTCGAATAAATTATTCGATGTTGCTTCCTTGAACGATGGTCAAGGTGTAATTATCTCGGCGCTTCCGAGAGTTGATTTTTCCGTGGACGCGAGGGAATGGCGCAAGAAAAATTCATTTCTACGGTCCCAGTTCGCATAATATCCGTGGAATAAAATATCGGAACCGATTAGCCAGGTAATCGCGGAGAATGCTGCCCCTGAATGATTAAAACCGGCGGGAATTAGCCAGGTAATTATTCAGGAATTCTACGAGATTATTCGTTGCATTATGCACACCAGAGCCACTTGGTACCGCCGAGTACGTTTTCCCGTCTCCCAGTCAAATTGCAAATTCACCTACCTGTGCCTACCTCTCCATCAATTAATTATTTAGGCTCGTGGATCTGGCTCGGATCATTTGATGACCTCCATTCCACGTGAATTCTCATTCCCCCAAAATTGTTCCACGAGACTCTGCAATTTATAGTACCCTCGTTCTCGCACCTTCCGCCCTCATTTGTTGCTAAAAATCCTGAATTTTTACTCCCATCTCCTTCCACTTTAATTTCAAGGGGAATTTTTCATCTGAAAATTTAATTACCGACTACATGTTTTTTTTTGCAGGAATAAATAACTGATTTCACAACATTCAGTACAATATTCTTGAATTTTCTTGATTTTTGTATTAACACGAACTCTTATTTTCCCAAGCATTATCTTTTATCGTTGTTTCAACCCCTTTGTACTTGTAATTATTTTTGCATTAATATACGACCATCAGGAATTTGTACGATTTTAATTCAGCGGAATTTTACAATTATTTCTTTGACGGTATAAATTGTTAACGATGCTCTCTACTGTGATATCATATGTTTTATATTTTTTGTCATGTTGGAGGATTTGTTCGCTGGATGTGATGGGATTAGTTTATCGTTTACAGTGCTCGCAAGAGTGAAGATCGACGTTTTACTTCCATTTGGCAGAGTGGTTTAATCCGACGTAAGTTCGGGAGAAGATTCAATAAACGATCCCATGAAATTCATGGTTTCTTGATCTTCAACAGAATGTTACTTAAACCGGGACAACTTGACGAGTTGTCTGCCTGTACATCCTGCCGGCTGTTACCGGAAGTTTGTAGCTTTTACGGTGGATCGTGCTTCCACGCGATGTCGTGATGTATCCAGCCGATATTTCCTAGGAAGTTGGTTATCTTCGAGTGAGCTCGTCGAGTGCCTCTTTAATCACGAGTCTACCGAACTCGTACCGACATGCCATCTTATTCTTCTTACTCGGTTTCACTTGAACGAATCACTAACTTTTATTTGATCACAGAGAAAAATCGCTATACCCTCTACATTTACTTTATGATTTTATTTTATACTAACTTTTCCCGGCGGCTTCGCTCGCACAGGAAACTGTTTAATGCCTTCGAAAATTGATATTGTTTCTCCATTAAACCTTTTAACCCCCCATTCACCCCTACGATTGTATCAATCTGCATTAAGACCAAGTATGATGTAAATCAGACCACGAACAATATATTCCTCATACAAAAAATTGCAACCCCTTTTCACCGCCTTAGGGGTTGAATTTTTTAAAATGCCGAAATGCGTGTTACCAAGTTTCAAGCAAATCGGATAGCGAACAAAATATTTCTCATACAAACATTGCAACCCCTATTCACTCCCTTAGGGGTTGAATTTGGAAATATCCTTTCTTATATTATATTTCTTAACGACCGTAAATTTTGTATATGCACTGTATGATATCGGCGATGAATAGGAATAGGAATAGGATACAGGTTCGATCAAAGATACAAAAATTAGCAATTTTGCAGTATTATAATTTCAACGTTTCGGTTCGGTTTTAAACCATTATCAAGAAAAGTCCGCGTCTATTAATTAATTAGCAAGTATGTATAAATACCTAATTTTCATAACTATTAAATAGTCAGTTTAATGAATTATATAATGATTATATAATTATATGGTGATATCGTATAGTGCATATCCTTTCTTATCCCTTGTATAGATCATAAAGGAAACCTCTGTGCAAAATTTCAGCTTTCTAGGTCCAAGAGTTTAGCTGGGCGTTGATGGGCGAATAAGTCAGGACATCATTTTTATATATAGAAGTAATATTTTCTTCCGATCTTCTAGGATGTCGGAACGAACTTTTAGAACGTTCTCCAAGTGATCGACCAAATTAACATTCAAAGCATTTCATCGATGGATCAGAACTCGAATAAAGGCGATCTCCCTGTATCTCATTTGCATTATCGAGTACCAGCTTGCTAATTGCTTCTGGAACTTTTAACCACTTCCCACGGTGGAATCCTGCGAGTTTTCTAGCGAGTCTTGTTCCCCTTCTTTTTTAATAAAAATATTAATTATTATTCCTCCCCGTAGGTAAGGGTCCGAATAATATGTTAGAAAATAATGATTATCCCTCACATTTATACACAGCGAATCTTTATGCAAAATAAAAATTTTATTCGTTAACCCTTCGCTGCATAATGTATCATATCCGATACAGTAAACAAATCTGGGAAATAGTCCACTAAGCATGTGTTTTCTTACTATGTTTATTTATGTTTATTTTTCTGAAAACGTTTTAATCCTTTTTAATATTTTCCCCTTAATTAAAACACAAAAACTGACCTTCTTTCAATTTCTTCATCCCCATTAACCCTTTGCACTCGGAGCTATTTTAACTGGAAAATTAAACGTTTTGATGAAACAGGAGTTGCAGTGGATAGATGGATAAACTGAATAAATTAACAGTATGCTCTGATATAACGGCTTTATATGACTGTGATATAAACGCGACCGATATTCGTGAGGACTTCAGGTGAACTGCGTGTCAGTTGTAAACATTCAAAGGTGTAGACAAAGCGTGTCTGCTTCGTCTATTCGGATACGCTCGTATTCGCTCGCGTTCGCTTGTTTTGATGTACGCTCGTTCCAACACGTTTCTTCTGACCTACAATATTTCCATTCTCTATGATTTTTTTAAATTTGATAAATATGAAATTGATATAATACCTCATACAATACTTAAACGTGTAGTAATTGGTTAGATACCAAGACATATCTGATAGTCTAAACAATTATTTAAATAATAGTACAGCAATTTTTAGTCGCTCCTCAGAGGCCCCACTCGAGTGCTAAGGGTTAAAACAGTCATTCAGTGAAGGGTTAATACGTTTAACAGGATATTTTAAAAAACATTCCTGCGACTGAATATAATTTTCCAAATGCCTGTACGCGGACGTACGGTGCACGGTGAAAACGTCAGCGAGAATATTCGATGGGAAATAATTTTGTAAAACGATTTCGCGCGCAGCGATATGATTTCGTGGGAAAATAGATGGATGGGGCATCGGTTTACATTATTGGGAAATTTGGTTCACGCGTCAGCGTTTTGTTCGGACGAAAACAATGCCGGAAGCAGGGGACAACGTTGATGTTCATCCGCGTATCCGGCATTCCCAGCATTCGTTGCTGTTTCTCTGATCGCGTATATCCGATCATGCTCGGGCAACGTAGATTCTTCGCTTCAAGCGGCAATTGAATCTTCCGGTTCAATGGTCGCAAAATGTTTCGATCTTTCCTCTCGTGTGCATCCATCTGTTCGTCAAACATGAGCCTCCAGTTTTATCACCTCTCGTCGCTATTTCGCGGCGTCGTAAACAGAAAGTATTTCGAAAATTTCTTTCGTAGATTTCCATCAATTCAAAAAGTTCTGACGGAAGTACGACGAACGGAGTATAAAAGGCGCTGTGATATCAAAACGCTGCACCTTTTTTTTTTGTTTAAGGGCCGTTTAACCTCCCCTACGATGTTGTTCGGGGAGGGTAGTGTGAGGCTCGGCTCCCCCCTCGGATGTTATTGGGGGGATTATCATTAGCTGAAACTATTCTATCGCCATACTCACTAAACCCCCCCCTAAGACCTTTCTCTCCACCTAATATGTCATGTTACCCCCACCATCGAACCGTTATTCGCATTACTTGATGGTGGGGGTATTGCATGATCTCCAACCACGCCTGTTCTTTGCATCAAAACGCTGCACCTAAATCTGTCCCTCGTGTACAAGTATTTCCTTTATCGAATAATTTTGCCAATTAGGTATTTTCGTCGTTCAGTTTCCGCCAGCCAGGACTTCGCCCGTTACACAAACAATATTTTACTCACGCGTGTCGCAATATTCCACGAAAATTCAGCAAAATCCGGATATTAATTGCATTCTTGCGATCGGTTCCCATAATTCCAACAATTCCATTTCCGCCGTTAAACGCGTTAGATTTAATTAAATTTCAGGGACACGGAATTTAAGTGATCCGCGTCAACCATTAATCCGGCCGTCCTTTATCGATGGATTCCATTAATTCTATCGGGTTCTCCGCAAATTTTATTAAAGCTGCAGATGCTCGTGTTGCAAAATATTTATCTCGAGTTCCACGTTGTTTCGCTTGCCTTAGATTTCGTTGACAATTAATATTGTAACATCGCCGAGGTAGAATAAATGGATTTGAACGTGTTCGCAGGATTCTTTGTGTTACAGCGGTTTGTTTAATTAACTGGGTCTCGGCGGACTCAATTATTACCAGCCGACATGTTAGTTTTCCATTTGTAACAGAATTTCGAATGCTCCCGATGAGAAAGTTCCACGTTTTTCTCGACTGTTCTCGTTCATGCGATTTGTTTATTGATGTTCCATAACGCTGGGAAATGTTCAAGCGTTCCGTCGATTTACGCGGAATAAAGGCAAACTGCACTCCCCTAGAGTCTAGGAAAAAAAAAATTGAATCAGTCGTACGGCAGAATGGAAACTCGCCATCGATCGCGGTACCGTTCAAACTTCGACTTCTCCTCCATTAATCACCTTTTTACGGTGCTTTGCCGCGTCGACGGGAAAAAAATGTTCTTTCGCAAATCGAATTCTGTATTACCAACATACTCGATTATCAATTTTCCTCTCAGTTTTGATCAAAATTTCAATTAGCAAACAAATTTTATTCGTCAAACTACAATTGGGAACATGTCTTTCTTTTCGGAGCAAATAATGAGGAATGAAATGCGTGTTGTTTCAAAATTTTTTGTGGTCCCGCTTGAAATATAAATCCACCGTCTTTTTTTGGTATCATTGTTGCAACGCAATCGTGCCCGGCATTTTCAGAATCCTGCCGGAGTTTTCCAGAATAATTCAGAACCGTATTATATTCGTGCTTGTAATTAAACCAAAAAAAAAAAAACAACGTACCTCCATGAAAATGTCCTGCAGAATTGCAAAATATAAAACGGAGAAATCAGTCGAAAATAAAGATCCGTAATAAACCCTCGATAATAGATGTTCGTCCCATCTGTAAACGAATTATCTCGCCGAAGAAAAATGTACAAACGTGTCCCGCCATTCCCGATCCTATTATTTTCCCTTAGGGTCGATCCCCAAGGGTTTCGGGAATACATCGTGCCGGATCCAGCTTTGTGTACGTCTCACAGTAATTTTGTTCCTCCTTTTTTTTTATTGAAATCGACGAATATATGAATAGTTAAAGCTTCGGCTGCTGGAGCTCTGACGTCACGAGCTCTCGGGGCACTGTTGAATTCTCCGAGGACGAGATTTGCAAATTTCTCTTGTCTTCCTCAAGATAAAGCTCTCGGCATTCGGAGCTTTTGATGAATGGGTTTCTTCGCGAGAACGAACCATGATGAATGTGCCATTCGCGAATGAATCTGCTGATGAGTCGGTTTTTTATTTGCAAAATATTTTATGGTGGGTTTTTGATTTTCTGCGATGACGTCAAGGTCTTCGTGAAGAGGTTTTATGAAGGATGCAATTTTAAATTCAGTTAAAATAATAAGAGATCAAGGGCTACGTAAGGGTGAAGCTTATTTTCAACGATTCTATAATGATTTTCGTTCACCTTGGCATAAAAAGCTAACACGAGAATGTATTGTTTCAATAAATCGATGCAGGGCGGACCATTGCCATATGGCTGCTACATTGCTTAACCATGTTCTATGGCAGTGCAATTTATATAATGATCAGAGGATCAAACTTATCCAAAACCTTACTAGAGCAGGTTTTCAATTACCATTGGATATATGTTGCTTAATATGTAACATAATATTTGGTCCCCTCAGGGTTTCAAATTTATTTATTTACCAATCCTCTTCCTCTTTCCACTCCCACCATCGCCTTTTCAGTGGTACCTACTGTTTATGGTGGGTTCCGAACCACCTTTTGCCAACAACACGTGAAAAACACCTCGGGCGGGTCACTTTCCGGTTTTTTACCAGACGGTCACCCATCCTAGTGTCGTTCACGTTCCATATTGTTTAACTTCGGTGATCTAACGAGAACCGGTGCTTTAAACGGGACTACGGTTGTTGGCATATGTTGCTTAATAGCTGAGCCTAATATTAGTGCTTGCGTATATATGATAGCCTTTTTAAATACATGTAACCTACATGCCTAAGGATTTTCGATTTTTATATTGTAACTAATATTTTTGTTATACCATACAATATATCTTGTAATACTCTGTGCTAAGCATTATGTTGTAATAAATCTCGTATGAGATTTCCTAATTAACCCTCTCCGTCCCTCGTGTAAATTTAACACAGTTTTCCCGAAATAAATTATACTGTTCTCTTATTTGTAAGTAAATTTGTCGGAAACTAGGTGACATTCATTTTTTTAATGCGAAACATATAACCGGAAAAACCTAAGATGTTAACTCATCAACTTGAATGAAGAAAAACATCGATAAGTAACTGTTTGACTTGTTATTTTATCAATTTTTTCAATCAAATGTGAAATGAGGGACGGATGAGGGTTAAAAAAAAAAGAGGTCAGAGTGTTTCTGATAGGTACATTACCTGTCTCCAGGACTCGCACTCTATTTACAAGTTTCCATAGCTGCAACAAGGACCCGTCCAAAAAATCGGCTCCCGAAATATATTTCAAAGTGCGCATCAAATTTGCATAATCGAATTCTATTTGCGAGAGTTAATTGCCGATCGGACTCGCGCACTAGCTGCATACCAACCCTGCTGCCGGTGGGATATCATGTAAAATATTGACCGAGCAAATTGGCCCATTATTTTCTGTGTTTCCAGCAGCCACCAGTCAAACTCTGGTTAATTGATTCCGTTTAATTTGCATTTTGAATCTCTTTGCCTCCGCCTCTCCCTCGAATTTTGATAATGGAAAATTCGCTGAACAAGATCTTTCCACGCGGAAATCCTCTTTACGAAGCGACTCCTAGATGACGCGTTGATTCTCAGCCGTTCGTCTTATATCAGAATAAAACTGTATCAGCGGTGAGAAATATCGATGCGAAGAGGAGAGGATCGTCGCGAGAAAGAGCATGCCCTCGACCAATCGATTTTGCATGAAATCGATGCTCGCACGTTTTCCGAACCGGAAGCGGGCTGCGAACGATGAAGGACGTCGCGTTACACCGGAGCCAAGTACGCCTAGCATGCTGATGGAAAAGTTAATCGAGTTTCGTGAATCACTGTCAGACCGTCTTCCCCTGGCATTCCGTTCCAGTTCCCTTCTTCAGCTTCTGTTTCTGAAAATCTGACTGACATTCGCTCGGTCCTTCCGCGTGCATTCCGCGTTTCTGTGGTCTTTGATCCTGCCGAGCGGACGTTTAATCGATGGCTCTCTCTCTCTCTCTCGGTATTTCTCGGATATTTCGGAATTTAACGTCCCCTTAACGATTTATCACGCAATTTTCCATACACCGCGCATTATTTCTTATTAAATCTGACATTTATTTTAACGGTGCTTGATCAACAAATTTACTCCCTGCCCGATCATTCACGGGCTAATTTCGACATCAGAATCGATCACGGTGGTCGTTCTCAATTTTTCGAATTTTGAAACTAAAACGATTTTATAATATCCTGTTCTATGATTTTTTGATTTGGACTTTTCAGAGTTTTCAGGAAACTTGAAGAGCCAATGCTAGTTGTTAATGCTGGTATTTGTCAATTGCGCAATTCTTTAGCTCATCGGAAAGTTAGTTTAAAATCAATTGCAAGATTTGTTCAGAACAGACAGACAGGAAAGCGAGATAATAAAAACGTGGTAAAATGGCAGACAATGATCGCAAAGTCTCTAGCTCATCTGGAAGTTAGTTTAAATCAATTGCAAGATTTCTTCAGAACAGACAGACAAGAAAGAAGGATAATAAAAACGTGGTAAAATGGTAGACAATGATCGCAAAGTCTCTAGCTCATCGGGAAGTTAATTTAAAATCAATTGCAAGCATTGTTCAGACAGACAGACAAACAAGAAAGCGAAATAATAAAAACGTGGTAAAATGGCAGACAATGATCACAAAGTCTCTAGTTCATCGGGATGTTAGTTTAAAATCAATTGCAAGATTTGTTCAGACAGACAAACAAACAGACAAGATAGCGAGATAATAAAAACGTGGTAAAATGGCAGACAGTGATCGCAAAGTCTCTAGCTCATCGGGAAGTTAGTTTAAAATCAATTGCAAGATTTGTTCAGACAGACAGACAGACAGACAAACAGACACACAAGAAAGCGAGATAATAAAAACGTGGTAAAATGGCAGACAATGATCGCAAAGTCTCTAGCTCATCGGGAAGTTAGTTTAAAATCAATTGCAAGATTTGTTCAGAACAGACAGACAAACAAACACACAAGAAAGCGAAATAATAAAAACGTGGTAAAATGGCAGACAATGATCGCAAAGTCTCTAGCTCATCGGGATGTTAGTTTAAAATCAATTGCAAGATTTGTTCAGACAGATAGACAAACAAACAGACAAGAAAGCGAGATAATAAAAACGTGGTAAAATGGCAGACAATGATCGCAAAGGTGTACGCAGGCTCTGTTGTAATAGCTGGTGCGACGACGGGATTTGCTTGTTGGTAAAAATAGCATTTGTTAATTGATCGAGGCTTTGAAACAGATGGCTGATAAATGCCTTCGCCTGATGTTCTCGGGGAAGATTGTTGAGAGCAGATCTCGAATCCCAAGCATCCCTTGAACGCTCGTTAACCGAGCAATTTCGCAAATGGTTGCCAACTCCCTTTCGCGTTTCTGCGCGGTTAAGTTCCCTGAGAACAGACATATTTTCTCGATTTAACCGCGGCGTCTGATTCTGCGGCTCGTCTGGAATTGTCATTATCAAATCGGCTTTACGACTTTCCCACTTTCTAGACTACTCAATGACTTTCCTTTCTCGTAAACCCGTCCGCAGTCGAAGCTGCATTTTCTCCTAATCAAGATCCGGATTTATTTCGGTCATGAAACTGCACTATTTTTAAAGAATTTTTCAGATAGACGCGAGGAAATATTTTATGAAAATCCGAGGCGGAGCTGCTGAAAGATTGATTATCCGGAAGATTCAGTCGCCGGAGAATTTAATCTGCTCTCAGGATTGAAGTTCTCGAAGATTTCATTCGACATCCCGAAGACTTGTAGAACCTCCTGCAGAACAGAATTTTAAGAACCAATTAACATTTAAAGTACTCGATTTCCTTGACTGTCCATTCTACAGATTGTAAATCTCCATTTCGAAATTGAAAATCTAATTATCCGTCGGAGAATCGCCGAATAAAACTGCGAGCAACAAATCCCGGTGTCCAATAATTGGGGATTTATCGTCGTCTACGTGTCAAGCAACTAAGAACGGAGACGCGAGTGCAATTTCTTTTCTAAATATATTTTTAATGGTCTCTCGTCTCTGCGAACAGCACAAAAGCGATCACAATTTCAAGATCGTAGTATCTCGCTCGGTTGAATCATTTTCTCGTTCGAAATGCACGATCACCTGAACGTGTCTATCGTTTCTCTCTCTCTCTCTCTCTCTCTCTCTCTCTCTCTCTTCGCTGTTCAGTACTCTCTTTGTAGCCGGACAGCAATTTCACAAATTGTCGAGCCAGAAGCGCCGTCGTGCAACTTCTTTTTTTTTTCTTGCTGCCCAGAGACCAAACAGATACGTTTATTTCCTGGCAGAGGTCGTCGCCGAATGACTTTTCAACTCGTTCTCGATCTCCGCACGATTTCCTTTTACTTTGGCAACTCTTTCTTCACTATTAACTCACCACTCTTGCAAACATTTCGATTCTTTTGCTGCGCGCCTTCGCCGTTGATCTTTTGACTTCTATTAGCCGAACATATTGGAAACTCGATTCCACAGAGAAATGAAGTTTCGTCCCTTTCAATTCGATTCTTTTTGCTCGGCAATTGATTTATTACGATCTGATTGCTGTTTCTTTCGTTCGAATTGCGTTTGTTCAATTTGTCGATCATTCTTGATTTATTGCATTGCGATGCCAGATTGATCTGGATTAAATATATTTATAATAGATTTCCTATCTTGATCGCCATGGTTCTGTTGGATAGAGTCTGGACTGTTTCGATCATCCTGGGTTTTTTAGATCAAGTACATGGACTGTTTTAATCATCCTGGATTTTTTTAATCGAGTATGTGGACTGTCTGATCATCCTGGATTTTCTGGATGAAGTCCATGGACTGTCTCAATCATCCTGGATTTTCTGGATCAAGTCCATGGACTGTATTGAACATCCTGGGTTTTTTAATCAAGTTCATGGACTGTATTGAACATCCTGGGTTTTTTAATCAAGTTCATGGACTGTCTTGAACATCCTGGTTTTTTTAAATAAAGTTCATGGACTGTCTTGAACATCCTGGTTTTTTTAAATAAAGTTCATGGACTGTCTTGAACATCCTGGTTTTTTTAAATAAAGTTCATGGACTGTCTTGAACATCCTGGGTTTTTTAATCAAGTTCATGGACTGTTTTGAACATCCTGGGTTTTTTAATCAAGTTCATGAACTGTCTTGAACATCCTGGGGTTTTTAAATCAAGTTCATGGACTATCTTGAACATCCTGGGTTTTTTAATCAAGTTCATGGACTGTCTTGAACATCCTGGGTTTTTTAATCAAGCTCATGAACTGTCTTGAACATCCTGGGGTTTTTAAATCAAGTTCGTGGACTATCTCGAACATCCTGGGTTATTTTGATTAAGTTCATGGACTGTTTTGATCATCCTGGATTTTTTGGTACAAGTTCATGGACTGTCTTGATCATCCTGGATTTCTTGGATGCAGTACATGGACTGTTTTAATCATCCTGGATTTTCTGGATGAAGTCCATGGACTGTCTTGAACATCCTGGATTTTTTGGATTAAGTTCGTGTACTGTTGTGATTATTCTGGAGTTTGTTGGTTGAAGTCCATAGACTGTTTTGATCATCCTGGATTTTTTGGTGCAAGTTCGTGGCCTATTCCAGGGTCTGAAAAATTGTTCGGAGATTGAAACGGCGCGTTCCGGGTCATTAAAAGTGGCGGAATCGTTCCGCAGCCGCGTTCCCGGTCGTATCAAGTATTCAGACCGCTGTATAACGGATTCCTTTTGCAGTGGGTAGGCCACTCGAGGCCTCTCAGCATGCAGTCGACGCTTTGACAGCTTGTATAAGCTTGTCGGGGATTGAACAGTCTTGTTCAAAGGGTGTTGGACACCCGGTAGACGCGTCGAGCAAGGAGATGCCTCTAATAGAGGTGGACGTCACGTCCTAACCGCGGTGTGATTGCAACCCCTGTCTTGACTTCAGATTCTCACAGCACCCTTTCAATGAAGTGTGTGCGTGTGTGTGCATGTCTACGCTCGCGTGTTTGGAGACAGAAGGCTAGGGTCACGTCCAGCCGAGAGTAATTTGTCGTTCCGTGAACAGTTATGAGGAACGTACCTCCAACCCCATCGTCCACGGTTCCCTGTCTTTCCTCAGTTACGTGACTATGTTCAACAGACACTTTTATTCGGCTTTTCAACTCCAAACGAACCATTTTTCATAGGAATTGCTGTCTGGGGAATGCAGCCGGCGACACGGCGATAATTTAGTGTGATCACCAGCGGGAATTGATTGCACTCGGTCACGTCTTTATTTTATTTTTCTGACGAATATATCGCTGCATTAGATCCAGCACGATGTGCATTTATAGTCTCTTTATACATGCAATTTTTAATATGGTTTCCCGCGGCGTGGTACTCGAAACACTTCTTCTAATTTATTAGGGGATGCTCGCATTAATTGGGGCTGCAGTGTTGTTGGGAATTTCTTGTCTATTCGAATTGTACATTCAAATTTTCTATCTTTCATTGTTCATTTTTCATTGTCCTTTTCTGACTGTCCATATTTAATTGTGTATTTGAATTATCCATTTTGTAATGTCCATTTTTAATGCTTGTGTGTAATGGTCTATTTTAAATTGTTCTGTTTTGTCTGTCCATATTTAATTGTATATTCGAATTGTCCATATTTAATTCTACATCTGAATTGTCCATTTTTAATGCTTGTGTGCAATGGTCTATTTTTAATTGTTCTGTTTTGTCTGTCCATATTTAATTGTACATTCGAATTATCCATATTTAATTGTACATTTTTAATGCTTGTGTGTAATGGTCTATTTTTAATTGTTCTGTTTTGACTGTCCATATTTAATTGTACATTCGAATTGTCCATATTTAATTGTCCATTTTAAATGCTTCTGTGTAATGGCCTATTTTTAATTGTTCTGTTTTGACTGTCCATATTTAATTGTATATTCGAATTGTCCATATTTAATTGTACATTTGAATTGTCCATTTTTAATGCTTGTGTGCAATGGTCTATTTTTAATTGTTCTGTTTTGTCCGTCCATATTTAATTGTACATTCGAATTGTCCATATTTAATTGTCCATTTTTAATGCTTGTGTGTAACGGTCTATTTTTAATTGTTCTGCTTTGACTGTCCATATTTAATTGTACATTCGAATTGTTCATGTTTAATGGTTCATTTGACTCGTCATATTAAATTGCTGTGTACCACTTTCAGCGGACTCGGCGTATAAAATATCGGGGTGAAATCAATGAGGAAGCAAGGTACCTACAATAATTATTTTAAACGACCAAGTGAAATATAACGCTGACCGCGTAGGAGTAAAGCTATCCCGTATTCAGAGACAGGGTTTCCGTGCATCAATAAACGTCGAAGGGGTATCGACTATCTTTCCCGCGAGGCTTTCAGCATAATAATACTTAAATAAATTGGTCCGCGATGCTCGTGTGCAGGGTTGCTTGATGGATGAAGACGCAAAGCTGCTAGGAAAATCCAATAAGAACGAACTGTTTCCGTGAGATTTGAGAGTCGATCCTGTCAGCTTTATGCCCCTCCCCTCCTCCATCGATCTGTTTCCTTATCTCTTATCGTTCAACGCATATGTCCCGCGAGCCACCTACAATAATCTCTTTGTATACTCGTGACGTGGCCCTTTTTAAAAACTACTATCGCCTGTATCGGTTCATTCTAGAACATTCATTTCCACGTTTCACGCGTCGCTCTGCTCGAAAATAGCGAATCAAATTTCTGATCAAAGTAATCGCCAATTTATTTTATCGACACCCTTCTGCTGGTTCACAAAATTCAAAAATGATCCGCCCCGTGCATCCTGCTTTTTAATAAAAAAATAATCCGTCGGGCTGCAGATTGTTTTTAACGTCGAAATTGCGATGAAAACGAACAGCAATATTTTTAGTGCATTTCAACGTTTTGCACGGGATACATTATTTTTGTTTAGTGATATTATTGTCACAAATTTTATGAAAAATGTGATCTTCCCTCGTAAATGTATCGCATTTTTTTAACATAAAAATGCTGGAAATTGAATACCTGGTCATGTCATTTGGCAATGCACAAAATATGATGTTGAACGTGATACATTACTTTCAGATCTATTTCGACACAAGTACTGTCTCCCGACTTGTATAAAATACTTCCTATGTGCTCCAGATATTAAAGTTAATTATTTTCGCTTTCGTTAAGCGTTGTGCATTAAAAATATAATTTCATTTCATGAAATTACAAATTAATGTTAAGTTAAGTTAAGAGATGAACATGCTATATAAACCATATTTGATTTAAAGCATTAAATAAATAAATACCTTCTTGTTTCAACTGCTTTTTCAACTGCTATGGTTATTAAACGACGGGACCTACAGTTTAAGGTGGGTTCCGAACCACCTTGGGCACCACAGTTTTTTTTTATAAATAAATAAATAAATAAATAAATACCTGGTTTTGAAAAAAAAAAATTGTTCAAACTCTGTTTCGTCTTTTAATATTATTCCCATGAGAATAGAAGGAGTAAGGGGTTTACAGGAATTAGTGTGACAAGTATGCGGTCGTTTCGGCGCGATTACGTCGCCGGTTTGGCGTTGTTCTGTCTCGGACAGTCATTGAATAATTCAAGGGAGCTCCGGCGGCGGGATGAATTGAAAATTTCGCAGCTGTTCCGGAGGGTGGTTGGCGTCGAGTCCGCTTGAAAAATGGCGTTTGACGGGCCGGGGGCTTGTCGAGTCCTCGCAGTTTCTCATTTGTCGGGGGCGTGCAGGAGAACGCAGCGTGAATGCCGAGCAATTTTACCCTTTGATACGGTTAAACCTTCCCGGGGACAAAGGTCCCGGATTAATCGAACAAAACACGATCAGCGCGCGCGCCGCCGCCGCCCGAGTAATGCAACTCGCGCTAATTAGACGTCAATTTCAATATCCGGTAATTTCCCGAGCGCGGCTGCCGCGGCAGGAGGCCTCCGTTTCGACTGCAAGGAGCTTGATTAAACGGACAAATTAATTTTTCCGTTTGCTGCCGCCGTCGAGCCGTGCCCTCTGTTCTAATCCTTCCAAGTGTTCCCAATTAAATTCCCTCACGCGTTCATTAGCGCCGTTTGTTTCACTTTGCGGATACCGTGCTCGATTGTTCCTCCACCTTTCCGCCCAACAACCAAAAGAATTTTGTTAACCTTCAGTTCTATTCACTTCAATTTCTTCGCAACTTTACACCACTCCAATAGAAATAAAGGGCTTTTTTTATTTTTAATATTTTTTGTCGTTTTAGAGCCCATGTCGATATCTTTTCTCGTTTTAGAGCAAATTGCATTTAAGTGCGGGGGAATTTACCCCAATATCACCCCTATCGGTGGGGGTAGACATTTGAAATTTTACGCAATGTTTTTTTAGACATAAAACGATGTTTTAAGACAGGAATCAGGAAAATCGGAGCGGGGCCGCTGGCCCATGCTTATCCGGCTAGACCCTTTCTATCTAATGAAATAACTGCCTTAAACTTTACAGATTGTAAATACTATACGCGAGTAATTAAAAGTTAAAGAGACGATCTCGATCGATTTTTCAATAAAATATACATTCTTCGCTGCAGGAGAAAATTAAATTCCTGATTAATTCCACTGTTTGCCAATTAACATATGCCGTCGCGATATTCGCCGAGGGTTCTCGCGTATTAATACCGGATTCGTTCGTTTCCACGTGGCTCTGTGCATTCGATATTTTGTCCCTCGTCAGCCTTTTGTGCAAGCTATCCATTATTTATAAGAGGACAGTCGGACGTGGTCCGTAGATTTTGAAAATTTCGTTGGATTCGATGAAGTTATTTTAATCACGCGGACCTCGGGGAATATGAAATCCCGGAACCATTCTACCTCGTCCGTGGATATTACCATTATGCATTTTTTGTTAATTCTCCCAGAGGATCCTGTAATTTTTACGTTGCTCGAATTACGTTGCGAATCATAATATTCCGGTTTCGCAAACTTTCCTGAAGACCGTTGTCTCTATTCATCTGGTAGGGATTTTTGAACGGATAAAGGGCAAGGGATCAGCAATTTCCATTCAGTTTGCGTCGTCGGTTTGCAGTCTCCCATTGACAAATAATTGGTCAGCCATTTGCCGTCATTACGGTGTTGACCATCGAATTAATCCGAAATAGTTTCGCCGTGTACGTGGCTGCACATGTGCGCACGCCATTTTCCGAGAGCCATTACGCCACGGTCAAAATCTTCTATTCAGACCTCGGTACGTTCTATATCGATCATAGGGTTTTAGCTAATCCTATGTGCCATTGCGTCAGGTATCCGGTGCGCTTTGTAGCTCGTTAACCGGGCTCGTTCGTCTATTGTTGCTCGTTAGCATTCGGCCCTCGAAGATTTAGCCGCCGTCGCCGCTCTCCGCGATTTAATGAGACACGGGAACACGATTGTTTTCTGTCGTCGATTCATCCATCCCTCGGTTAATTCTCGCAAATCTCCATTGTCTCTTCTATCATAGCATTGCCGTTCCACACAACCTCAGTTTTTAGAAATAATAAAATCTATCTCGATTCATGCATCACTGCATCCCCCCCCTTGCATTTCTGCGTGCACCGAAGTCATTGTTCTATTCGTTCTTTCCACGCTATTGTCGTTCAAGCTTCAGCTACTTAAAACAATAATACTCCAGTCGATTTACAAAAAGTGCATCGCGAATGCATTTCCAATACCCCGAAAACCTTTCTCATTGTCACTCTGACCATATCATTGTTATTCTACAGAGAATTAAATTTTCGAACCAGAGAATATTAAGATAAAAATTCATTAATTCAATAACAGAGAAAGAAAAATTGATTTACAAAAAGCGCATCGCGAATGCATTGATAATTCCCACAAAACCTTTCTCATTGTCACTCTGACCATATCATTGTCATTCTACAGAGAATTAAATTTTCGAACCAGAGATTATTAAGATAAAAATTCGTTAATTCAATAACAGAGAAAGAAACCTTGATTTACAAAAAGTGCATCGTGAATGCGTTTTATAATTCCGCCAAAAATCGATCTCATTGTTATTCTACAAAGGATTAAATTTTCGAACCACAGAATATTAAGATAAAAATTCAATAACGAAGAAAGAAAAATTGATTTACAACAAGTGCATCGTGAATGCATTTCATAATTCCCCCAAAAACCGATGTCATCGTCATTCTACAGGGAATTAAATTTTCGAACCACAGAATATTAATATAAAAATTCAATAACGAAGAAAGAAAAATTGATTTACAAGAAGTGCATCGTGAATGCATTTTAGAGATCGTCCAATTTGATAGGCACCGTTGCCGCCTTCACTGTGGAACCGAAGGGTGAACGCTCCCTGCAAGTATTCTCTGGTGCATCTTAGTTGCACCTCCTGATCCACCTGCAGTCTATTATTAACACGTGCAGTCGGGCGTGTTGCACCGATGCATTCGCGTGGCGTGCATCGCCGTGGTATCGTGATCCAACGACGCGTCGATTGCACCGTTTCGGATAATAATCGGCGTCGTTAACGACGCCCACGACTGCATATGCATTCGATGCATTCTGCATCCTCTCCTCTCTCGTTCGGCCATTGAAGTTTCCGTCGGTGCCAGCGGCATTCAAATTCCTCGGTGACGATGGTTTTCCTTCGTGGTCGCGGTGCAACGTTGACAGCCAGCACGCGACTGCTCGCTTCCGTTTCCCTGGACTATTATTATCCCCGTTGACTAACGGTCGGCTGCGATATTTATAGTCCCCTGTAATTGGGACTGTCGTATGGCTCATTAGAGTCACTATGAATAGTTCCTTTCTTGTACCGCAGTAATCGATGGGCTGGAGGGCTATTTTATTATTGCTTTAGCGCTTGTAGTCAGCAATTCTCGTGCTCCGTGACTTATAGTCACTGTGCTGTTGATAATACAAGACCCCTGTGATCTTTGAGTGCTACCATAGCTTGCTTGTAGCCGTCACATTTTTCATAGTTTATTTATAGTCGCTTTGGATTTATTTTCAATTAGTTCGTTCACAATTTATAAGTTTGCACCATCCTTTTATAATCCCCTATTTATTTACAGGCTATTTTAGATTATTTATAGTCCCCACGATGTGAGACAAATGACAAATATGATCTTTTTAAAATTTACTTTACAGTTACTTTATTCAATTCTTAGCTTTATAGTTACCACCACCATTTCTAAATTTGGACCGTTCTTTTCTAGTCTCCCTATTTATTTACAGACTGTTTATACTCCCCACAATTTGTACTAGTTGTTCACATTCGGTATGTGTAGATAAATGACAAATATGATGTTTCTAAAATTTATATCCTTTATTCAATTCTCACAATTAGCTTTATAGTTACCACCACAATTTCTAAATTTGGACCGTCCTTTTCTAGTCTCCCTATTTATTTACAGACTATTTTAGATTAGTTATAGTCCCCACGATGTGAGACAAATGACAAATATGATCTTTTTAAAATTTATATTCTTTATTCAATTCTCACAATTAGCTTTATAGTTACCACCACAATTTCTAAATTTGGACCGTCCTTTTCTAGTCTCCCTATTTATTTACAGACTATTTTAGATTATTTATAGTCCCCAGGATGTGAGACAAATGACAAATATGATCTTTTGAAAATTTATATCCTTTATTCAATTCTCACAATTAGCTTTATAGTTACCACCACAATTTCTAAATTTGGACCGTCCTTTTCTAATCTCCCTTATTTATTTACAGATTGTTTATACTCCCCACAATTTGTACTAGTTTTTCACATTCGGTATGTGTGTACAAATGACAAATATGAAGTTTCTAAAATTTACTTCACAGTCACTTTATTCTTACCTTTATGGTCAACTCTATTAACATTTTATTATATTTCTGACACAACTCGCCTAGAACAAAACCGGAAAATCACCACTGTACTTCCCAACAATTTTTAAAAATCGTGCAAATAGTCCTGATTTCTGACGATACATCTATTGTCCGGGATTCTTGTCCCGCTCGAGCCTACAGAGTAGAGTTCGACGCGCAGCCTTTTCAGGTGAACGAGATCGGCCTAAGTAATGATACTTTAAATCACTGCATCACGCAAACCAGCGATCAGTGGGCGTTAGTAATGGCACTTACGTGTTCCATCATGGCTGGGTAATGGGATGGGTAGAGGGCGAATGCACCGATCAAGTGAGCCACCGAGAAAACGAACCCGGCAACGCATGCATACCGCAGCCGGATTGGTAGCAAAGCGTAGGCCATGTAGATGAAGAAGCAAACAGCCCAGGCTGCTGCCAAAGGTCCTCCACTTCGATGTTCTTTCGAGCCTAGGGCTAGGTGGATGTTCAACGACACCTGCATGGCCAACAGGGTCACCAGAATTATCACGCTGACCCCTGCCAACCATACCTCGTTCATTCCCGGTCGAGATATTGCCGCCACCAGCGCTGGAACATTAAATTCGCTCGTTAAAACATTTTATGTGCTCCCATTAGAATTAAATAATCACGTTATAGTCGGCTCTGCAAGTGTAGACCATAAAACGTTTAATGGAATCTCCCTTAAAACAGAGGTAAATGATGATCGATCTCTCGGAGAAAATTTTTTAAAGTATTGGTCATTAGAAATTTTGGAAAATCGTTTATTGTCCACCATGCAAGTGGTATAGTATATAAAAAAATTAATGGAATCAATTTTACACAGCTTTCCGGAAATAAGTTATACCGTTCTATTATTTGTAATTAAACTTGTCCGAAACTTGGTGACTTTCATTTTTTTAATGTGAAACATAACCGAAAAAAACCCAAAATGTATATGTTAACTCATCAATTTTAATTAAAATAATTATCGATAAGTAACTGTTCGACTATTTGTTTTATCGATTGTTTTGTATTACTATGACAATTTGACACCGATGGATTTTAAAAAATCTATTAAATTGTGGGTCATCAGAAGGAAAATGTTTATACTCAAGTTTTTATAGTGTTACATAATGGTACGTCACAGTGTAGTTCGGGATTAAATTTTGAAAAATATAGTCTTCCGAGTCGACTGCTTTGAAGAACTGAATCAGCAATTAATTCGAAATGAATTTCTTTTTTAGGCATTTGGATTTTTAAATTGTGAGGAATGTAGTCCTGCAAAATATGCATCGAGTAATCAATCAAACCAGCGAGGTCCCTGATAGAACTTGACAAGTATTGCGAAAATCATTCACTGCATATAGAATGGGTTTGGATCCGATGTTATTTATTTAGTAATATGTCACAGGGGGTCCAATCAGGAGCGACGGGGAGCGTAGAAATAACAAATAACAGTGGGAGCCTCGGTTTTATTTCCTACGGCGGAATATTTCAGGAACGGTGTTCCTGCACGAGCAGGAAACCATGTTTGACCGTCAGAGGCGGCCGCGAATGGGAATTCCGTTAACGCAGTTTTATCCATTATTGTCCGGTTTGATCTTCCTCGTTACTCCCACGGGAAAAGCAGAGATAACAGGGTCGTTTTTATCAGGCCGTTGTGCGACGCGTGGTTTTACGCTGTCGGCAAATGGACCGAGGGCTTTGTCACCGTTGCCGTCGTTGCGACACAGACGACAGAAAAAGGCTTACGGGATTCTACCCCATGGGATTATCTTCCTCCTGACTATTTCGAAACATTCGTCGTGGTGATTGTTCCGCGATTCAGTTTCCTCTCTATCCCGAGGAGACAGACAGAGAAATTGCAGAGGAATACCATCGGAGAAATAATTTGTTCTTAATTGGTATTACTGTGACTTTGCCGGTGGATTATAGTCGCAGTTGACGTAGGAGGCCGTAGGTGGATGGGATAAATTGCGTTCCCTTTTTGACGGAATTCATGTTTTTAAATGAATATTTTGATCGAGCTCGTGGGGAGAGGCTTATTTAAATTAAACGCTCGCGGTGTCTGACCATGCATTGACTCGTTCCACTTCGCCTGATCAGTTCCGTTATGAAATAGGATTTTTCTGGTTGGAATTCATTACCAAATACTTTGGGTATTGCCAGACTACGTTTCTGAGGAGAAATAAAAGTTTAAATGATATGTTCGACCTATTATTGATTCGTTCTACTTGGACCAATCTACTATGAACATTATTGAACATGGTTACTATATGAAATTGTCATGCTTTCAACCTGTATAATTTATTTTCCGGCTAGGATCTGCTGCAATGGCAAAATAATAATTGATCTACTATGTCTGGTCCTATGTTGACTTGTTCTACTTGGACGAATCTACTATGAACATTATTGAACATGATTTCTATATGAAATTGTCATGTTTTCAACCTATATAATTTATTTTCCGGCTAGGATCTGCTGCAATGGCAAAATAATAATTGATCTACTATATCTGGCCCATGTTGACTTGTTCTACTTGGACCGATCTACTATGAATATTATTAAACATGGTTTCTATATGAAATTGTCATGCTTTCAATCTATATAATTTATTTTCCGGTTAGGATCTGCTGCAATGGCAAAATAATAATTGATCTACTATGTCTGGCCCATGTTGACTTGTTCTACTTCGACCAATCTACTATGAACATTATTGAACATGGTTTCTACATGTAATTGTCATGTTTTCAACCTATATAATTTATTTTCCGGCTAGGATCTCCTACAATGGCAAAATAATAATTGATCTACTATGTCTGACCCCATGTTGACTTGTTCTACTTGCTCATATGAAATTCAAGAGTATTTTCTTATCTTATGGAATTAAATGAATTTCTTGGTGAAATTCGTCATGCTACATATGATTTAGAGTATTGCAGAACGTCAGAATGTATATTAACAATGATAAAATGGTTGTTTAGGAGAGAATAACTGCCCCATTACCAGAATACACTGCGATGCAGAAAACCAGCGTGACAGCCAGCGAAAGGTTCTCAGGTCTCTCCAGCATGACTAGAAATTCTTGGTTATCATCCATAAACAGTCGCATAATTAATAGAAGTCCCAGAGTGATTGCCAGTCCCGCCAGCAGGCCCAGCACGTGCGTCATGTTGCTCTGGTTCATTCGTAGGAAGTATCTTTGGTACAACATCTCCACCTGGAAAGAACATTATAAATATATATATATATATATATATAAAACAGTTCATCCTTCGTCATAATCTTCCCTTAACTTCGACTTCAATCTTCAATCCTTTAAGTCTCTTCAAAAGAACTTCATTTGGTACGGAGATGTACAGTCTACTTATTAATTATAACTTTTCTGAGACGCTTCAAGTAAAAGATAGTGATATCTTCCCGAGGAATTCTATTCAATCATTTTGCAGAAAGATCTGGAAATTTTATTAAGCAACTGACATTTTCTGCGGAGCTTTATCGTGTTATAAAGTAACATTTTCTGAGAAGCTTTAAATTATTATTGAAGAATTGCAAACGGTACTTCCGAGGTATTTTATATGATTTAAAAATATATTTTTCACAGTGTTCAGCTTGTTTGAAAAATTCCTAAATAATTCTTGGTGTGTTCTGGGTGGTTTCGCGAATCAATTGCACGCTCGTAATTTATCACACTGTCACAGTCGGCTCGATTTGATCGTCTTTAGTCAGCCAAAGCCTACCCGATCCTTAATCCGGACTCGCGTATCGGGCATTGTCAGAACCATTCCGTCGAAACGCCTCTATTCGAGGCTTGATAAGACCGATCCGGCAATCGCGTGACATAAACCAGGTGTTTTATCACCTGGAACATTCCTGGAGGCTCGTCAACGAACGAGATTTACCGCGGAACCGGATACGACGGACCTCGGCGCATGTTGCAGCCTAGCGGTTGCTCTCACCCCGGCGAGCGAGTAAATTAATTAAAATTAATTAAAACCTCCTGGCTTCATCCTTCCGTTCATTTACCGCCTTCAAAATACTCGCAAGTGTGACAGAAAAAAAATAACGGTTGAATCGCCCGCAGATAATTTTAATTGCTTCCCATGATAAATTCTACTTTTATGCTTCTTTCAAACAATTCAACAATTTTTCCCGAAGTTGTTCCAAAAGAAGAAATCAAAATAATCAAATTAATTTAACGCAGTTTTAATGGTATTAAATTATTATCGTGTCGCGAGGATTTCATTTAGTTTTAAATTTCTATATGAGTGACAAAACGAAGGGAAATATCATTTAGTATAATTTTAACACTTTACCGACTGGAAGCCTATTAATAGGATTTTCAATAATTATGCTGTACCAAAAAAAAGCATAGAAATTTTCTTTGACATTGCAATCTTAAATGAAACTATTAGACGACGTTATTGAGGGTGACTTAGTTAGTTCATATTAAATGCTAAATGAAAATTTACCCATGTACATACATTTTTCAAAAATATGCAATAAATTGAATATTTACAGGATTTCTTTTCATTTGAATTTTGAGAACACGAAGTTTTAAATGTTTGAGGAGGGTCGTGCTAGTATCAGGAAGGTGTTGCATAAATTATGGGAGGTGTTTAGGTATTGTTGAGGGCCGGTGCAGTTATTATAGCGATCGTGGCCGCATTCGGGACGAAAGGGTGAGGCACTATGTTGCAATCTAGACAGAGCTCCGGTCGGAACAAGCGGCGCGAAACGTTCCCTAGAATATTCTTGTATCTCGAAGAGCGTGGGAATGGAGCCATCCTGGCTTAGCCGAGATTTGCGTTATGGGATTCGTCGGGAATCGCGATTATGGGGCTGAAGATCAACGATACAAGGTTCAGCCGTTGCACGAGTGGCGTGTGCATCCCTCGCGAAAACTTGGCGAATCTTATTGGCGAACGTTCCAACTTCGCCGAAAAATTTTCTTCATCATCCTCGGCGAGCTCACAATGTTTTTAATAAAGAATATTACGAGGGAAAATTTCAGTACCCGTTGTACACGATATTGAACTACGAGTTCGCTCAATGTAATTTATGTTTCGAATTTTTATGCACCGCTTTTGATACTGTAACGTCAAAATTGAGTTTATTTTTTAACAGTTTATTTTTAATTGAAAATGGAGAGGATTTTTTATTAAAACTTTAGGTTTGTTATTTCGGGAAGTTTGTTAGGGATTCTGGTTCGGTTGAGCATTTAAAAGTTGTTTAATTTCGGACAGCTCGATTTGTTGCTGTCGTCGTAAGTGAATGGGAATTTTGAACAATTAATACAACAATTGACAGACAGTTTCTGTTTCATTTGGAATTTCGAGGTACGTGTTATTTTGTATTAAATCTGCTCTTGGAAAGAGACTGTGGATTTCTGCAGTGTCCCATTTCTGCGAGCACTACCTCTGGTGATGGAATATTTTTCGTAGTTTTTTGAACCACTCGTATTTCCATTATTATGAACGTTCATTTCGATTATTGTAGCTGTAATTGAAAAATGTTTTATGCAGAGTGCGAAAAGCTTGGTTCGAAATTCACCGGTCTTTGGAAGCGAGTTAAGAAAATCCTGAAACTCCAGAAAAATTTTAGGGGATGTTCAGAAAGTGAAATTTTCAAAAAATTCTAGATAAAATATTTAAATAGTTCTAAGTAGAATTTTTAACTGTTTTGTATATTTTTCTGTAACCCAACTAGAAATACAGAATATGCAATTCTAGTTTTTTAATTTTTATTTTATCCTACTGAAAATATGAAATAATTAAAATTGGAATCTGGCCCAATTTCAGTAACCTTCGTAAAGAGAGGTAAACGGTGATCACTAAAAAATGGTCTCGCAGCAGAAATCTTGTTCCATTTCGAGGAGTTCAGAATAGCGATATTGAAACAGGATAAACATCCTTTGATGACTTTCCTCCTTTCAGTAACGAATTAATTAAGAACAGTCCAAGCCGTTTCTGAACTCCTTCGTTCTTTTCACATTAGCCGAGTTTCTTTCATGAAATCGAACAAAAGGGGGATATCAGGAACGAGAATTGGATGGCCCGATTAATTCATCGTAGCGATTCAATTTGCATCGGTTATTTTTTTTAAAAAACCGATTCGATGCCCGTGGTTCTCTCCCGATCCATCCGCAACTTTTCTAATTTTCCCGGGCGTCACGTGCGGCTGGACCAGCCCCCAACCAGTCCGCAGTTGTTTCCGGTTCGAGGATTAATTTAGCCACGGCCTCCAGATACAGAAAAACGGTTCCGAGTTTAATTTTACTTGGTCGATGGTCCGACCGGAGTATCCTAAAATTAAAGGAACCACGAAAATACACGGACAGGCTGATTGAAAGGCTGGCTTTGCGCTGTTTGAGAGGATCGTGACTGTGACGGTGGATCCGATTTCTCGGGGAAAGAAATCCACATGGCAGTAAGCATTCGTTGACACGCTATAATTCATTCGAATCTGGAAGTTTCGTTGCATAAGACGAGCTACGTGTCTCACGATAAATTCCAAAACTATGAACTGGCATTTACTAAAAAAAAATTAGGACACGTCCCTCACTAGAAAAATACCCATTTCAACATACGATTTCTTTTTGTTAAGGCAAATTCATCAATGAATTCTTTGATGCATACTCACACTCACCTTAATGGAAAGGGCTGTTTAAAATCTTTAGAATATTTTCTAGAATTTTATATCATTAGCTCACAACTTGCACAAATACATTTTCTACTGATTTTTTTATTTTTCATGTTTTTAATCATTTTTGGACCACCAGAAGAACATCCACATTTCAACATACGATTTTTTTTAAAGGCAAGTTCGTCAATAAATAATTCTTAGATGCATACTCACACTCACCTTCATGGAAAGGGCTGTTTAAAATCGTTAAAAAATTTTCTAGAATTTTATATCATTAGCTCACAACTTGCACAAATACATTTTCTATGAATTTTTTTATTTTTCATGTTTTTAATCATTTTTGGACCACCAGAACAACACCCACATTTCAACATACGATTTTTTTTTGTTAAGGCAAGTTCGTCAATAAATAATTCTTAGATGCATACTCACACTCACCTTAATGGAAAGAGCTGTTTGAAACTGTTAGAAAATCTTCTGAAATTTTATTTCATCGGTCCACAGCTTGCACAAATACATTTCCTACGAATTGTTTTATTTTTCACACTTTAATTCATTTTTAGACCATGTTTCCCGAGAAGTTGCTGCAGATACTTTAATGAATTATTACGAGGGATGACGATGGGGTTGCCGAGGGTTGCCGAGGGGATCAGAAAATGACTTGTTGACTCGAATGACTCGGTTAGAAAACGGGTAAGCTGATTGGCCGGTCTAATGAGCAGTAACTCGATTTTCCCGTTAGTTAGGTGAGCAAATCCGAGGCCGCAGAGTTTTGCTTTCAATCAGAGGGTGTAGTTTCCGGTCAGATCAATGCACTCAGGATTATCGGGTACTCCGAAGGTTGAGCTGGTGATTAGGAAGCTAGCCTGTCGAATCGAAGCTCCTCGACGACGATCAAGCGTCCTCAAAGTCGGACTAACGGAGGGCCGGAGTATGGCGAACGCAGTTTGCAATGGTTACATTGTCTCGGGCATGGTAACCAGTTTTGTATAAAAGATGTTCACTACCTTTTATTTAAATAATGTAATATAATTTGTAACAGGGTGCTCGAAATAATTGTTCGGAATAAAACTGTGTGATTTCTCCGTTCCTGTTTCTGTGAACATTGTGGTAGCGCCATGTATCGTGTATTGAAATTTCGACGTTGCCAGTTAATGGATTTCCTTCTCAGCATTTCAAACTTCTGACAAGCAAAATTGAATCGAAAATCTGCGGTCGGTTCGATCGAAGATAGAGATTGACCGGGAGTTTCCAAGTCAGTTTCAGACAGATCCCATCCGCGTGTCCGTTTCGCCACGAACTTGTTGCGCAATTTTCTATTTTCCCCATTTAAGCCGGCGAAACTGAAATTACTTCTCAGCTGTCAGAATGTTCACCGGAAACAGCCTTTCCATTTCCGGTTTGGCGGCTTTACAACATTAATTGGGAAAGTACGAGTGCGTTCTGTGGCTATCGTGTTTAACCTTCGAAACCGTGTGAAATCAACACTAAAGCTTCTCAGAAAATTCAACACGATCCTCTCCGATTAATTAAACAGTTAATCCCCAGTACAAACTAAATTCTACTAGAAGATATATCTTCGTGATATTTTTCCCCGATTTCTTTTTTTATTATTAATGTCAGAGGAGTTAACAGGGCAAATGTATATTTTTTTAAACTAATTCTGCAGTCATTTTCCACGGTTATGACGAAGGAGAACAGAATGTTTCCAGAAACTGTTCTCCGGCGGTTGGAGCAGTGTATATTTTTTCGAATTACTGGAGATAGAGTTCGCGATGGTATTTTTTAAAATAAAATCGACGGAGAGAGGTAGAAACGTTTTAACACGAGTTTACCTGCAAGTTTTTGAAGCGATGCGAGGCGCAGAGCGAGTTCAAAAACCGACACAGCGAGCATTTCCTCGGTGGTCGTGTTATCGACGTGTTTACGGTGGTTTCCTGCGTTGTTTCCCTTCCGTTCGTGAGTCCAACCCCAACTTCCGAGCCTCTGCCCATCTGTGGACACATTGAGGGTTCGTCCATTTAACACACAGTTTCCCCTTTCACTTGCAAAAACAGTATTACTGTATCCAGGGACAGGGATATTCGTTTTTCCCTATCGCAGATTGCTCCGCTCCTGATCTTTCCCTGATACTACTTTCTTCATTATATCTCTGTACAATCACTGCTATATTGCTATAGCAAATGGTACATTCGCCGTATCACCTCGGCCAATTTCCTTATCTATTCTAGCAAATAATAATTCTCCATTTATTCTGGATTTATGTCAGAATATAATCAATGTAGTTGTCCACTGTGTTGGTAAATGTTATGTGGTTTGATACAATATACAATGCAACCTTTTTAAACATATTTTACTAAAAAATGTTCTCACAGTGTTTTGTACATTATATATTCACCAACCAGAGTCACCTCAATAGAAAAGCAAATATAAAAAAGTCTTTCCCATTGGCTCATAAAAATACACAATTCTAAAAACATTCTAAACTACATCTTCTACACAATTTATAATAAATTCATATTATACATACAATATTAAAACATATCTAGTGTCTTTTACATTATATATTCTCCAATCAGAACCTCCTCAATAGAAAAGCAAATATAAAAACGTCTTTCCCACTGGCTCATAAAAATGCACAATTCTAAAAACATTCTAAACCACATCTAGTACACAATTTATAATAAATTCATAGTATATATACAATATTAAAACATATCTAGTGTCTGTTACATTATATATTCTCCATTCAGAACCTCCTCAATAGAAAAGCAAATATAAAAATGTTTTTCCTAGTAGCTCATTAAAAAAACAAAATTCTAAAGTACATCCAGTACACAATTTATAATAAATTCGTATTATATATACAATATTAAAACACAATTTATAATAAATTCGTATTATATATACAATATTAAAACACAATTTATAATAAATTCGTATTATATATACAATATTAAAACACAATTTATAATAAATTCGTATTATATATACAATATTAAAACACAATTTATAATAAATTCGTATTATATATACAATATTAAAACATATCTAGAATCTTCTACATTATATATTCTCCATTCAGAATCTCCTCAATAGAAAAGCAAATATAAAAACGTCTTTCCCACTGGCTCATAAAAATACACAATTCTAAAAACATTCTAAACTACATCTAGTACACAATTTACAATAAATTCGATATTACATATACAATATTACAACATCTCTAGTGTCTGTTACATTATATATTCTCCAATCAGAACCTCCTCAATAGAAAAACAAATATAAAAACGTCTTTCCCACTGGCTCATAAAAATACACAATTCTAATAACATTCTAAACTACATCTAGTACACAATTTATAATAAATTCGTATTATATATACAACATGCAAAACATCTTTAGTGTCTTTCAAGTTACATATTTTCCAACCGAGCTCCTTCGATAGAACGGAAAATATAAAAATCGTCTTTCCACGATCTCATAAAAATGGAAAGTGGTGTGGAGGGGTGTTAGGCAAATTCCAAGCGCACACATCAGAAAATCCGTGATCTCCAAGGATGATCCCCGACGTGTGCACCGGGGATCATCTCCCAGGGAACAGATTTGTTCGATTCCACGTTCTCCGTGTCGACGTCCATTCTCCCGTCAGAAATGGCTAGGGTAGACGGTACACGGGGAAACGCGTGTTGGATCGTTCGATTGTGTCTCTCTATCGGTGACTCACCGTGATAATGGAGGGCCTTGGTGCACCGGTTAGGTGTTCGATCACTTCCCAGTTGGATTTCTTGAGGGGTGTGTGCGGTGTGCGCGGCGTGTTAGGCGTGTGCGGCTGCGAGGACGGTGTCGAGGACTTCGATCCCGGAGGATTAAGGAGGAGCTCGACTCGGGGTTTCCCTGACTCGTTGTTGCTCACGTGCTGCCTCAAACTGGCCCATCGCCGGGTACTTCGAACTGATCCTGTTGCTGGTCGACTCGGCACCTCCCCCTGTCAATCAGAAAATCATAGTCCTTCAATAATCCTGTTCATTAAATTTTAGACAATTTTTGGTGGGTCAGTATAGGGGTTAGGACCTCCCCTGTAAATCAGAAAATCATAGTCCTTCAATAATCCTGTTCATTAAATTTTAGACAAGTTTTAGTGGATCAGTATAGGGGTTAGGACCTCCCCTGTAAATCAGAAAATTATAGTCCTTCAATAATCCTGTTCATTAAATTTTAGACAATTTTTGGTGGGTCAGTATAGGGGTTAGGACCTCCCCTGTAAATCAGAAAATCATAGTCCTTCAATAATCCTGTTCATTAAATTTTAGACAATTTTTAGTGGATCAGTATAGGGGTTAGGACCTCTCCTGTCAATCAGAAAATTATAGTCCTTCAATAATCCTGTTCATTAAATTTTAGACAATTTTTGGTGGGTCAGTATAGGGGTTAGGACCTCCCCTGTCAATCAGAAAATCATAGTCCTTCGATAATCCTGTTCATTAAATTTTAGACAAGTTTTAGTGGATCAGTATAGGGGTTAGGACCTCCCCTGTAAATCAGAAAATCATAGTCCTTCAATAATCCTGTTCATTAAATTTTAGACAATTTTTGGTGGGTCAGCATTGGGGTTAGGACCTCCCCTGTAAATCAGAAAATTATAGTACTTCAATAATCCTGTTCATTAAATTTTAGATACTTTTTGGTGGGTCAGCATTGGGGTTTATTTGGATTTACTGCGTCTTTTGTACAATTTTATTATTATTTTTGCGTGGAGGATTTTCTACGGATTTTCAGCTGGAGGATTTTCTACTTTTTCATAAAGAACTCTGCCAATCCCATTTTTAAAGATTTTCGCTGGGTCCACCTGTGGAGTTCATTTAGAATTTTCGGAAACTCTTTAAACTATTTTGTATCACTTTTCGTGTGGAGAATTTTCTGTAAATGTTCGCATGAAGAACTTTGCCAGTACAATATTTGAAGATTTTCGCTGGGTACTCCCTTGGGATCCATTTAGAATTTTCTGTCATTTTGTTGCACTACTTCTTATCAATTTTTAAGTGGAGGATTTTCTATGAATTTTTTTAATGAAGAACTCTGCCAATCCAATTTTTGAAGATTTTCACTGGATCCACCCTTAGAGTCCATTCAGAATTTTCGGAAACTCTTTAAACTATTTTTTATCAATTTTTGCGTGGAGGATATTCTACGACTTTTTAAGGGATGATTTTCTGTCAATTGTTGTCTGGAAGATTTTGTACGAATTGTTAATTATTTGAAGCCTGAGATGCAGACGAAGTGGTCGAGCTAATTGAACGGTAAATTAAATGTTTGGCTAATTAAGTAGAGTGTAATCTGGTCGATCTGAGGACAGGAGAGTGGTAGTATGTAATTAGGAGTATTTCGCTATCTTATACGCAAGGAGCTGCTCTCAAAGAAACCCGAGCGAGACTCCGATGAAGCGGAGGAGAAGCACTGATTAGATTTCTATTTCCTAATCAGTCGGAGAAACCTTGTCTGGTGTCCTTTCAGTCCGGCTCCTTTCAACGACTCATCCTGAGGGAGCCGTTCAAGGATGTTTTATTAATCCTGACCGCGGTTCGATCATATTGGAAAATTTCGACTGGAAAATGTAAAAATACTTCACCACCGATCTATCTACATATACCTATCTATTCAACATTGATCTGTTTCCAGTGTATGTAAAAATCTCTGGAAAAAAAAATGGTCGTGCAATATTTAATTGAAACGTTCACATAAAATTGTCCACGCAAAAATCCACATGGAAAAACTGTGAAAAGGAACGAAGAATATATTGATAAAACATGTTCATGGTTTTATTACTGGTCAGAAAAATCCTGGATAGCTCGTTTTAACAATTTTACGAGTTCTCTTTCCTGTCGTCGGTGCCGCGGGTGAAGTCTCGGAACTAGATGTAACAGATTTGAGAATTTTATCAGCCATCGTCTCGTCGAATGGCAAACTGAACGAACTTCCTGAGACCCATATGGCCTCCATTGACGTCGTTCCCCATTTTCCTTTCCTCTTAAATGTTGCAGAATCTCGGTCTTCGAGAATCAGATTTTCCAGTGGTGCAGAGAGAATAGGTGAACGACGTTGTTCGCGGCTCGTATATTTGTCAGTGGTGATTTTCAAATATTTATAGTCCTACACCCTCTTCGAGTCTACTCGCCCTGAGCTACTTATCGTTTCCATTTTCTGACTGCTGAAAGTAGTCCTGAATTCTTCAGTTCCATTTTTATTCGTTCACGGCAGCTTCGAGATAATTTTGAGTTCTTCAGTCAAGGTTGATTCAGAACACCTTTGCAACATTGTGATTTATTCTGGCGCACTTAGGGTGGCTCAGAAAAATTCTGAATCATTCTAGCTGGGCATCAAGCGTCATTAAAAAATTGTATCTTAGTCGGGATGACTTCTGGACATTTTCAAAAAATTCCGGAGCAGTTTGGATGACAAGGGACTACTTTAGAATATTATATTGTTTTATAGAATTATTTTTAGATGTCTTGACTAAATAAATTCGTGACTAGTCTCAGAGAGTTCACAGTGTTCCCAAGATGATGTAGTCATCAACCATGCGCTGCCTCGATTTCTACGCTCACAATTCTCCAGAGCCTCGAATCGCAGAAGCTCAATCTACATCGACTCCCTTTCCGATATTTTTTCCCTTCCTGCCACGTAACAACCATCCCCGTTGATGGAATGTAAATATCTTCCGAGGCTTCTTGGTGCGATCAGGGAAAACACAAATTTCCCGGTCGCCTCCTTAGACACGAAGCAATTACGTGGGACAGGAGCGAGAGGATCTCATTAATCTTCTCTTGGTTGATCAATAAAGTTTCATAAAGCGTGTTATTTCCGTTTATCCGCTCGACGAGTCGCATCTCTACGGCACCAGCCATTGTTCACTCTGGACCGTGAAAATGTCTTAATCCTGTCGGCCCACACTCCCGTGTGAATCCTTTGTATCCTTTGTGTCCCGTTGTCTCGCTTTTGTTTCACTTACCAGGTTCAATTTTTCTTGGTGAAATTCGCTGCTCTGTCGCTGCGCTGCTGCTCAGCCAATTGCTTGTTTTCTCTTTCGGATATGGTGGAGACGCAAGGAGGTGCATTCTCGGTCCTTTGAGATGTGTCCTGACCCTTTTTGTCTGATCAGAAGAATTGCGATGAGAACGAATCGTATCTCGTATGCTAATATTATATTTTCTGTGCCAGATATTGCTGGTCCTTCTAGCTGGAATTAAATGAGTGCTCCTTTGTTCTCTTTGGGTATCGTTTTCAATATTTTCTGTTTTAAAAATGAAGCTCTGTACGAATTTGGGGACTCTGCAGAATTGGAATTATTGCAATGGGGACTCTGCAAATTTGGGGACTTTGGAAAATTGGGGACTCTGCAAAATTGGAGACATTGCAAATTCGGAGACTCTGCAAATTTGGGGACTGAAAAATTGGGGACTTTGCAAAATTGGAAACTTTGCTTTGGGAACTCTGCAAAATTGGGGACTTTGAAAAATTGGGGGCTCTGCAAAATTGGAAACGTTGCAAATTTGGGGACTTTGAAAAATTGGGGACTCTGCAAAATTGGAAACGTTGCAAATTTGGGGACTTTGAAAAATTGGGGACTCTGTAAATTTGGGGACTTTGAAATTTTTGGGACTCTGCAAATTTGGGGACATTAAAAAATTGGGGACTCTGCAAAATTGGAAACTTTGCAAATTTGGGGACTTTGCAAAATTGGGGACTAAGAAATTGGGGTCTCCATAAATTTGGGTACCTTGCCAATTTTGGATCTCCGTGAATTTTGGACCAATCCGAAAATCAGAACCCTGCGAATTTTAGACCCGTGCAAACATCAGCCTCGGAAAACTGGGGACGCTTCCAAATATGAAATTTCTTGCAAAGTCTACTTCTGCATGAAATTGAACCGTATAACACCGTATTGGTTACAAGTTTGATACAAAGTGATTAAGGTCAAAATAATTAGTTGATCAGCAGACCGTTGACTAATTAGGTAGAATTCGACCCCTGCCTGTACAGGTAGCAGGAGTTTGGATTAACTCGTTAGTACTTCGCGCGAGATTCCTAGCCCTTAAATTGAACACTTTGTTACATAGTTCGGGAACTTGATAATGATTCGACGGTGCTAGTTAATTAGTATAGTCCTTGTTAACGAAACCAACATGACACACTTAAAAATTGAAAATGCATCCTGAGATGTGTCATTTTATTTATCACATATTGTGTTATAAAATATAGGTCAATGTATATATGCAACTCGAATTATGTTAACAAATTAGATTGTTCAAGCAATTGTGCAGAACAGTCTTACTATGTATTCATAATTCCAGTAGCGTCGAGTAAATTCGATTGCATATCGTATTAATTATCCCAATCCGGTCTACCATAATGGGAACACCGATAGGAATGAATTACAAACAAGGGTTCGTTTGCACTGCCGGATGATTTTGCAAACCGATATGTGTTGTGAGAGGAAGCAACGTGTGTTAATTACCATCGGCTGGGGATCATTAAATATCAATTATCACTACGAGAAACACTGAATTATTGTGTATTCGCGTATATCATGAATTGTTGTGACGTTAGAGTTAGACCAGAATTTCTAAACCCTATATTTTCCACGATCCTCCGCATTCAATTTCCATTGGACAGATTTTATAATTTTTGAAAATTATTCACGATTCCCTGCATTCATTTTTCGGCATGTTTGATAATTTTTTTAAAATTCTTTATTATTAAAATTAATATATAGTCCAGTATGGAGCCAACTTTTGTGATGTAACGATGCCGTGAGTTGCCTCTGATGCAATTCGGATTATGCAAATTATTATGCAAATAGGGGCTTTGTGCGTCTAATTTTTTAATTTACAAAAGAATTAATGTCAATCTGAAAATGTGTCAACGCCGTAAATAGTTTTCCGGGTGGGAATGAAATCTTTTAATAATTTAAACAATTGCCAGGGTTACCACTTCCGTTGCATCGAGTTCTCCACTCTCTAATGATCATCGTCGACTGGCACGATATAATGATAGGATGACGTTACGGAAATAATTGCTATGTCACCGGATACGTCCAAAAATACCAGTGAATTGCGCAAGCACCGGTGAGATCGGTTTAATCAAACCTTATCGTTCGGTAATTCAAAGCACTCGAGGCATTTCTGCGGTCGGCGAATTCTTTGTCAATGTGAGTCCACAATGCTCTCGCAGTCCCCGTGAAAGCATGATAACGTATCACCTGGCACAAATTTCGAAACTGACTCTCGTTATCTGTGTTCGAACACCTTTCACAGCTTTACATACCAAAAACTCTGTAGGCGAAACTTTTCATTCTACTCTGTTACAATTACACCTGCGATTGCATTCACGCCCAACAATTCACTGTTTCCAATACGAATTCAATTTGCGAATTTTTATTCGCGTCATACACGCCTGCGGAAATTTGAAAACCTTTGCAGAAACGTACAAAAGTTATTCATCCATTGATACTTTTATCAAATGAAAATTGATAAAAATAATGCCTGTGTTGTAATCAATGAATTCTTAATAATAAATTGTGTATTGGAATATTGAGTCGAGTTACATTGTTATTAACACTTCAATGTACAGTATTAATACGTTTTCAAAAATTGATAAAAATAATACTTGTGATCAATGAATTCTTAATGACGATTTATGTATTGACATGTCGAGTGAAATTATATTATTATTAATGCTTTAATGGTGATCACGTATTAATGACGTTTTAAAAAATTGATTCCAAGATAATTAAATATTGAAGGATACATATACATTTTAATTTATCATTTAGGAGTAGAATTTTGTTAATCATATTTTACACTAGCATCTAAATTATTAAATCTTGTGGTGATTAGAGATATATTCCTTACAATCGTTTAAAAATGAATTCATCAATAATAATATTTTACAAGAGGCACACATACGAAGATCGAACACGTATAATTTATTATTCAGAATAATAGAACATATAAGAATAAAATATATTACTACAATGGTAAAAAAGATAATTAAATATTGAAGCATACATATACATTTTAATTTACCATTTAAGAATAGAATTTTTTAATCATATTTTACACTAGCATCTAAATTATTAAATCTTGTGGTGATTAGAGATATATTCCTTACAATCGTTTAAAAATGAATTCATCAATAATAATATTTTCCAAGAGGCACACGTACGAAGATCGAACACATATAATTTATTATTCAGAATAATAGAACATATAAGAATAAAATATATTACTACAATGATAAAAAAAAGTATGAATAATACACAGTAATAAATAATATGTGACAAGGAATGCGTGAACGGTGAAAGGATTACAAAGGCAGTCAAAGTATTTGTCAGAGTCGCGAGCGCAGCCATAATTCGCAGTCGCAGCTTCACAATAGGTTTTCCCGTACAATCGCCGGCAGAACTTGGTGGTTATTAAATTCTATATTAAACGCATTCGCAGAGTCAGAGAACGCTCTGCTCAAACTTCACCGCAGATTACGGCGGTCGCACACTGCGTTTGATTAAACCAACAATAATTGCTCGTTGGAAACAGAGAGACAGAGAGAGAGAGAAAGAGAGAATGAGCTCGATGAAAACACGGATACGAATCTCCTCTCTTCCGAGGGATTTCTACTGTATCTATCCACCTGCATAAAATATGACAAAACCATCGTTTGTGCACCGGTCCGGTCTGTGTTTCCCGCTTGACCGATCAATCGTTTCGTAATCGCTGATACACTTTTCTGTTTCCTCTCGAAACGTTTATACCCCCGAACGATTCCGCGGAACCACTGGAACATTCGCCGAGCTCTCTGCTTGAAATTCCCTCCGTCGACTCGATTTTCTGACTAATTAAAGAATAATCGGAATAGTTCGATTGAATTTCAATTCGCCGGCGAAGCGGAGACATTTAAAGTTATACCTACTCTATCTTCGCTGTAACAATTAAAAGCTGCAGCCTGTTTAATTGTGAAAATGCTGGAGAAACTCACCGTGACTGGTCCATAATTTGTTTATTAAAATAGTATTTATACACTCTCGGTAAAACGACCAGCGAAAAAATTGATTAATCAAAATTCTCTGGTAAAATGCGTTCGTTAATCGACTCGATGTACTCTTTACAATTAATTTAATTAATTTTCGTTTTATACGAAATCAATTTGGGAATGAACGGAGGGAATAATTTATTCGTGAAATTAATCGAAGATAAATATGTGCTGTTCTTCATTTTTAAGGATCGTAAAGTTTGTATATGCACTATATGATATCGGCGCTACAGGTTCGATCACAAATACAAAAATTAGCAATTTTGCAGTATTATAATTTCAACGTTTCGGTTCAGTTTTGAACAATTATCAAGAAAAGTCCGCGTCTGTGAAAATTAAAGTAATAAAATTTGTTATTCATTAAACTGACTATTTAATAGTTGTGAAAATTAGGTATTTATACATACTTGCTAATTGTGAAAAGACAGAATGAAATCAGAATAAGTGAAATGCTACTATTCAATAAGACGGTCACAACTGTACTAACTGTAACTGTTGTGGCAAAGTCAAGACGGAAAACAGAAGAATATCGTAAATCTAGCTAGCCAATCCTTGATCCTCGACATACGATTGGCTAGTTAGATTTACGATATACTTCTGTTTTCCGTCTTGACTTTGCCACAACAGTTACAGTTTAGTACAGTTCTAACCGTCTTATTGACAAGTACCATTTCATTTACTTTGATTTTCATGCTGTTTTCTCACAATTAGCAAGTATGTATAAATACCTAATTTTCACAACTATTAAATAGTAAGTTTATCCTTGATCCTTGACATACGATTGGCTAGTTAGATTTACGATATTCTTCTATTTTCCGTCTTGACTTTGCCACAACAGTTACAGTTTAGTACAGTTGAAACCTTCTTATTGACAAGTACCATTTCATTTACTTTGATCTTCATTCTGTTTTCTCACAATTAGCAAGTATGTATAAATACCTAATTTTCACAACTATTAAATAGTCAGTTTAATGAATAACAAATTTGATTACTTTCATTTTCACAGACGCGGACTTTTCTTGATAATGGACCAAAACTGAACCGAAACGTTGAAATTATAATACTGCAAAATTGCTAATTTTTGTATTTGTGATCGAACCTGTAGCGCCGATATCATATAGTGCATACAAATATGTGCGTTTAAGTTCGAGAAATAATTTCGAATAAAACTCCGACACAAAAATCAATGTTCCTGCAGGGGTGACACCGCACGGAGATTATGCTAGTAATTGCAATCGATGATTCCGCGAGAGTGGAAAAACGCAGGATTCTGTGATCGGCCTCGGAGCGAGAGTTACGTTGATCAATTAATTCTCCCGGCTGAAGCCAGGCCGTGTTTATGCCTGGTTCAGGGGATTCGATTTTAATTTCGCCTAACGAGATTATTGCTTCTACCCCTCGGTCCCCGTAATTCGTGGACACGATGTAATAACGTGTGACTCTGTACTCTCCTCCTCTCTCCCTCTCTCTCTCTCTCTCTCTCTCTCTCTCGATCACCACAGGCGAGGATAAACTTGTGAATAATGGATGAGCCGGGCTCAGCTCTTTTGAATAAAAAGGTGACTTTGTCGCGAGACAACAGCCTGGTATCATCCCACCCCTTCTGCATAGTGGTCGTTGCTAATTGTGGACAAAAAAAAATTGATGAATTCCGGTGGTAGCTCGCGAAGTTAGACGGTCGTGATAAACCGAGATTTTCCACCCGCATTGTTTGTCGTGAATAAATCGAGCCAAGCGTAATATTGTTTAGTGTCCTGTGCACTCCGTTTGAGAACCTCTAATTGCAATTAGTTTTCTGTCCGCTGCAGAAATTAGTATTACCTCTGTACATATTTTCATTGGTTTTAATGTGCTCCCTGACTACCTGAGAATCTGTAAACTTTTTATTACTTTTCTGTGTGCAGTGTAAATTATTATTACCTCTGTCTATAAAGTCTATATTAATTTTAATATGCTTCCGACTAGCTGGGAATTTTGTAACTTTTATTATTTTTCTGTGTGCAGCAGAAATGGTTATTACCTCGGGCTATATTGATTTGCTTGGTTTTAATGTGCTTTTGACTCGCTTGGAAAATTCGAAATTTTCATTGTTTTTCGTTCAATATGGTTTGTTATGCAGTCAGATTTCTTCTGTTGAAATTTATTTTCGTACTTTTGCCAGCTCCCTCAATATTCAGTACTCGTTTAATATTCCCCCGATTTCCATATATATTTTTATTCACGTCGCAGCGAATTCTTTAATTAATGAGTAATGAATAATTTATAAACTTGGCATGCGCCGTATCTTCTTGCATTTTATTTCACGTCACTTGCTTAAAACATCGATGCAACGGGCGCACGTTATCCGAAAATTGTTGACAAACGGAGAGCAATATTCTCCAAATATCAATACGCGACAAAAAATTTCATTTACTTCTACAAATAAAACAGCGTATTTCTCCGTGTCGAAAAAAGTGGACACAGCTGCAAACTCAATTCTCTAATTTCTAAAAATGTTACATCCTCGAATAGAAAAATAAAAAATTGAAAAAGCTTCATTGAAAACATATATCAAATATTACAGTTATGATCGAATATTTTGTTATTTACATTTCAAAATGTATCACTCCGGTCGTTTCAGTACGGTAGGAATAGATTCGAGGGAATCATCTAAGGGGAGAAGCGAGCAACCCCTAACTGTAGGACACGACGAAGGAAAGAATCGAATATTTAGAAAATAAAAGTTTGTATTTTATTTTATCACTTTGATCAAACTTCAAGCAACAAAATCGAATTTTTTCGGTCGAGTTGAAGTAGATTTGAAGAAATCATTAAAGCGGAGAATCGAGCAACCCCCATCTTTAGGAAACTGCGATTAAAAGAATCGAATATTTAGAAAATAAAAATTTGTATTTTATTTTATCACTTTGATCAAACTTCAAGCAACGAAATCGAATTTTTTCGATCGAGTCGGAGTGCATTTGAAGAAATCATTAAAGGGGAGAACCGAGCAACCCCCAACTTTAGGAAAAATCGAAGAAAAGAATCGAATATTTAGAAAATAAAAATTTGTATTTTATTTTATCACTTTGATCAAACTTCAAGCAACGAAATCGAATTTTTTCGATCGAGTCGGAGTGCATTTGAAGAAATCATTAAAGGGGAGAATCGAGCAACCCCTAACTTTAGGAAACATCGAAGAAAAAAATCGAATTATTTAGAAAATAAAAATTTGTATTTTATTTTGTCGCTTCAATCAAACTGCAAGCAACAAGATCGAATTTTTTCGGTCGAGTTGGAGTAGATTCGAGGGAATGATCAAAGGAGAGAATCGAGCAACCCCTAACTTTAAAAAACATCGAAGAAAAGAATCGAATATTTAGAAAATAAAAGTTTGTATTTTATTTTATCACTTTGATCAAACTTCAAGCAACAAAATCGAATTTTTTCGGTCGAGTTGAAGTAGATTTGAAGAAATCATTAAAGCGGAGAATCGAGCAACCCCCATCTTTAGGAAACTGCGATTAAAAGAATCGAATATTTAGAAAATAAAAATTTGTATTTTATTTTATCACTTTGATCAAACTTCAAGCAACGAAATCGAATTTTTTCGATCGAGTCGGAGTGCATTTGAAGAAATCATTAAAGGGGAGAACCGAGCAACCCCCAACTTTAGGAAAAATCGAAGAAAAGAATCGAATATTTAGAAAATAAAAGTTTGTATTTTATTTTATCACTTCGATCAAACTGCAAGCAGCATAATCGAATTTTTTCGATCGAGTCGGAGTACATTTGAAGAAATCATCAAAGGGGAGAATCGAGCAACCCTCAACTTTAGGAAACATCGAAGAAAAAAATCGAATATTTAGAAAATAAAAATTTGTATTTTATTTTATCGCTTCGATCAAACTGCAAGCAACAAAATCGAATTTTTTCGATCGAGTCGAAGTAGATTCGAGGGAATGATCAAAGGAGAGAATCGAGCAACCCCTAACTTTAAAAAACATCGAAGAAAAAAATCGAATATTTAGAAAATAAAAATTTGTATTTTATTTTGTCGCTTCGATCAAACTGCAAGCAACAAGATCGAATTTTTTCGGTCGAGTTGGAGTAGATTCGAGGGAATCATCAAAGGGGAGAATCCAGCAAGCCCTAACTTTAGGACACCTCGGAGGAATCCGGTGTCTCTATCAATGTCAGCGAAGTTATCCGGAAAAAGGATCCCAGGGATAGTCAGGCAAGAGTCCTCCATTACTCACTGGCAGTGTTGGGAGGGTGTTAACATGATAAGGGTGTAAAAATCGAAGGGCTCTATACGTGGATAACATCGTCGGTGTGACTGTCGGTGTGTTCTCTCACCTGATGGCTCCTTCTGCTGGCACGGAGGCTGAGACGGTGTCTCCACTCGTGCTTCGGGAATTCCGCTGTGCATTTCTCCATGTCGGCCTCTGTTCTTCAAGATGTCGTCGGTGAAAAGCCCTTCGGGGCAATGGAACACCGTTGTCTTCTCCCGGCTACTTCATGCTACCCCTGCAACACCAGAAAAATATTTTTCAGACTCCACGTTTTTCACAGCACCTCGCATTACTACCCTTAAACCTTTCGTCTTCGTCGCTTTTTTCCCCGAAATTCCCTCCGCGAAACTACAATCGCAAATCCCGTTCGCTAGGAAAAGCTTTCTGATGCTTTTTCTTATACAAGGTGATTCTGAGAGCTTGGAGAAGACGCCGCTATTCTTTAAGTAAAAATAGAAAACAATCATATGTCACAATACGTTCTAGCATTAAAGAATAAACTGCAATTGCATCTGGCAGGTGCATCGGTGCATCCACATGAAAAATAATATCATAGGAAGTTAGACCGTATGATGACGTATGATTTTTTCCTGTATCATATTTTTCTATTTTTATTTAAAAAAGAACAGTAACTTGTCCCAGTTCCCAGAATCGTCCTGTGTATTGGTGAATGCTTTTTGACGATCTTTTTTTCTTTTGGGAACGATGCAAAATTTTTTTTGACTGTTTCTATTCAGAATCTGTGGTTATTGTTGAATTTCTGGAGCACCGCTCTTCTATTTCATTTATAACCTAATTGTTTATTGATCATTTACTGGGGAAAGTTAGCAGATATATTGGTAAGATGAGAAATAATTTTATTTTGATATTCTGCCTGAATTCAGTAGTGCGAGTCAGTCATAGGTCAGACAATCAGTATTAACCGATTGTCCAGCAGTCACCATGTTTTACATACATGATATATTGTTTATAGAATATACGTGCTAGGTTCGAATCACATCAGAGTGTTTCTCTTTAAGTTTATCTTGTAAAGGGTGCCAATGATAATTATAAACAACGAACACATATTATCTTCCAGGGATCGTATAAAAAAGAACAAAAATATTAATAGATATTCTCTTGCGGTATTTTTATAACAACGCGACGAGCAGGTCATTACAAATTGGATATCCGTAACAATTGCTTTGGTAAATTTTTTCACCTAAAGAAAATACCTAGATAAAAAGTTAGATTTACTCAGGCAGACATCGTTAAAAAATTGCACAGTCGTTATATTCGTTGATTATATAGAGGGTGTGTAGAATAAACATTTTTTTTCCTGGGGGATTACAGTCAAATATTTGTCACAGAATTGAATCGGCTCGGGGTCGAGGACTCCGAGTGATCTACGAGAATAGATAGATCCTCGGAGCCGTCTTTTCCCACGGTTTCCAACGCGCTGTCGTGAAACGCGGAGGCGACGAAGGACGAATTGGAATCTTTAGATAGCCCTCGAGAACTCTCGACGGCGACTGGACGGTGCCACCCGATATCGAAAAATCCTTTTTTTCCCCGAATATTGCACGGTTGATCGAGTCCGTGGACCGAGCACAATTCTCCGCCGGGTCTTTCCTTCTTCTCTAAAATATTTATATAGCCAACACCCCGTCGTGTGAACTCTGATTTATTATTGATGGCTTCGCGTTCGAACCCTCCCTTAGGTTCGAATTCTCCTCGCTCTAGCCATATTTAAGAATTTTTTTAGACTGAATTAAACGCTGCAGAATTTTGAAATTTCTCAGACTTCTTTATAGAGGTTTATACTATGGACAGGAATTTATTTTGTGCCAGTCGAGTTATAATATTTATATTACAATTAATGTTATTGGTGTACTGGTTCGATCCATTGGAGACAATAAGCAAATTTGCAAAATATCACAAATTTGCAAATATAAATTTTCCGTATTTGTCTCCAATTGATCGAACCAGTGCGCCCATAACATTAATTGTAATTTTGAACAATTGTCGATCGAGATACAGAAAACTATTATAATATTTATATGTTAAAGTTGACCATGGAGAAACTAGTTTGGAGACGTAATGAAAAAATTATTTATTTAAAGTTCGTGGGACACTGTCCATAGATGAACACTTGACGGATTATTCTGTATGAATATATTATACTATGGTGGTAATTATTTTTCTTTCCACTGTATGATGATAGGCAATTTCTGAAGCCTATTCGATTTCAACTGTTATCTCTTTGACTGTATCGAGGTGGTCGACCCAAACGCTATGAATAGCGACGGGAAAAATCGGAGCGCTTTAAAAATTGATAGCTGTCACCAGCTGTGCAATCGATTCTCGCAGTTAATGTTCCAATTTTCTGGTACAGCTGCTACTTTCACTGTTTCCTTTCATTTCTCTCACCCAACCCTCACAGATCCAGCATTAAAAATAAAATAAAAAATTCTACTGCCCTTAACTATTTAAATCAACGTGTCAATCAAAATGTTTTTATTATTACCATTTCAAATCAACTCTTTCATCAGCCTCGTTATTACACAATTTTTATCACCATCGTTATCTCCGACAAACCCAGTGTTTCCGCAACTTTATTTATTTATTATTGCTCTGATTGATTTATTTATCAAGTACAAGATTGTTACATGTAGCTCACATTACACAGGTGTTACATCGTTTCTAGATCCTTATGCTACATTGTTCAAGAAAGTTGTAAATGATTTGCAGAACTTTCCCAACCTTTTGTTTTCTCCCGGACGAAACTCCTGCTGAATAAAAAATCCAACATCTCCGAGAGAAACAGCTATAGTATTCAGCAAGAATAATTCTCGGGAAGTTTCCAGACTTCCGTTTTTATTAAAAATTGATAACGCAACGCTGGAAGAAGAGAGAGAGAGAAGTCTTATCAAATATACATTGTTCGATGTTTCTCGAGAATGTAGTCCAGTGGTATTGGGATCGTTGAATGCATTCGAGGGTGAAGACGAATCAATACTATCATTTATAAGGAATTATGTAAAACGTGGGCCGGCCTGGCCGTAATTGGAGCCTAAAGTCTGTCGTTTGGCCCAATTAGCGGTAGTAAAGCTTCGGAAGTAACGATAACGATTCACGCAGACCCCTCGGGGCCATTGGGAACAAAAGGGGGTCGTCGATGGCCACCCTCGACCACTGAACTTTCCCGAAATTTTCCATGCAAATTTCCCTCACCTCGGGCTGCTAAATATTTTCAGATACTCTTATCTCCATTACTGTCACCGGGGGGTCCGGCAATTTCCTTTGCTTTCACATCTTGAAATAACTTTGACCTGGTCCTGCAGCCATTTGTACAGGCTGGTGCAAAATTGGTTTTCTATATTCCATGTTATCTCTGACAAAGGAAAATTGTCATCAGTCTATATACTTTGGTAATGTATATTTATCTTGGATTTTGGATACTCGGCAATTTTGAGTGCTCACGAATTAGGTACAAAAACTGTGTACATGTATTTTGGAACACTGTGTATGTGTACCTCAGAAATAACAAAATGTGCTTCAATAGATTTAGTCAGCCATAAACGTCGCTTCAGATTGACGACACAGCCTGATGACATGAGATTGCTTTTCCCCTCTTTGGTCTCATTCTGTGATATTCAGGGTGGTCCAGAAACACAGAGCTCATTATTTGACGCGTTATAAAGCTATAAACATTTTTAATTCGGGGGTCTAATTTTAATTTTAAATATTGGGTCCCTTCCTTAATTAATTTGACCCTCTCCTAAATATTGTACCCTCTCAATAATTAATTCCATCCTCACCAACAGCAGCTAGTTCTTCCCAAAAATTTTGGTGGCGCTCCCCACTATTCTGATCCACATAATTTACAATATTATAAATATTTGTAACTTGGAAGGTTTAATTTTAATTTTAACCACTAGAACCCTCCCTTAATGAATTACGTCCTCACCAACAGTAGTGGGTTCTTCCCAAAAATTATGGTGGCGCTCCCCACTATTCTGATCCAAATTATTTACAATATTATAAATATTCGTAACTTGGAAGGTTTAATTTTAATTTTAACCACTAGAACCCTCCCCTAATGAATTATGTCCTCACCAACATCAGTGTGTTCTTCCCAAAAATTTTGGTGGCGCTCCCCACTATTCTGATCCACATAATTTACAATATTATAAATATTCTTAACTCGGAAGGTTTAATTTTAATTTTAACCACTAGAACCCTCCCCTAATGAATTACGTCCTCACCAACAGCAGTGAGTTATCCCAAAAATTATTGTGGCCCTGCCCACAATAAATCTGGTGCTCCCCACAATTAATCGCACCCTTCTCCCAATAAATTAGACTCTCCCCTACTCAATTTACAACGTACCAATTGACTGAATAACCAAATCACGCGTCATTTTCAGCATTCACACAGACTAAAAAGTTGCAATCCACTTCCCCTCTTTTTAATTTCCCGTCCAGATGTACACCGGCTCAAACAGCAGCGTTTTTCGAGCGCATCGTTCGGGAACTATTCGGAACATACTTGGCCGTGTAATCGACGGTAGTATTCGTCAACGTTGATCGCGAACGAGATCATTAACGCTCAGGGGAAAAATTTCGCGGCTTGCACATGTCCCGGGGTTTTCATTTGCGGCAATCGTCCGTGAAATTGGCCCTCGAATTTGTTTTTCTCTGGTCGCGAAAAGGGATTTCCCTGGACCATGCTCTCTCTCTCTCTCTCTCTCTCTCGACGCGACGACCCATTTCCGGCTGGAACGTTGCGAATTTCCGGCGGCCAGCTACGAAATCGTTTTCGCCACCGTTGACCGCGCTTGCGATTTTTCCGCAAGCATTCTCGCCGCGCTACCTGCACCAGCAGAACCTTGCGAAACTCGCTGCAAAAAGTTCCTGCACGGTTTTCGCAGAGGCGAACTTCCGATGAAAAATTCAGACGAAACTTCGACGAGGTTGCATCCCACTCTCTCTCTCTCACTCTTTTCCAGTCTTGGATAGGAAAACTGTCTGCATTTGGGATACTTTTTTATTTACCTCCTCGCAATCGTCTTCTCTTTCTTCTTCTCTTATTACTTCCTTCATTCCTCTTTTTCTCTACTTATTCTGAGAAATGGGTTTGTCCATGTTGTTCTAATATTTTATCGGGTTTTATCGTGTGTATTATTGTTTAGAAAATACTGTAGAACTTCGTTCTGTGATAGAAATATGTTTCACAGAAAAATAAGAGTCGATAGACAATTTCTATTTCTATTTATTTTTGGGAAAGTGTTAGAAGTCTGTATTTTGTTTAAATATTTTGTGCGGTTTTATTGTGTGTATTACAGTTCAGAAAATATACTGGAACCCTTTTATGCGATACAAATATTTTTTGCAGCAAAAATAAAAATCGATAGATCATTTCCATTTTTATTTGTATTTAGGGAAGTGTTAGAAGTCTGTATTTTGTTTGAACATTTTGTGGGGTTTTATTGACTGTATTACTGTTCAGAAAATACTGTGGAAGTCGATAGACCATTATTTAAGTGAAAATCAGCAGCTCTATTATTTTATCAAAATTATTGGAAACAAGCATTAAAGGAGGTACCACTAAAAACTGCTGTACCTTTATTCAAAATATTATTTACATTATTAAATGTATCAGAATGTAATCAATTACTAAACATTTAGGTATTGTACGAGGTATTATACCATTTTCCTAAAATTTCAAAAATCGCAGAGAATGGAAATATTCTAGATCTGAAGATTTGTTTAATTTTCCAGTTAAAACAGCTTCGAGTGCAAAGAGTTAAATTCGTCTAGATTGAACTTTCATTATGACAATACCCGAGAACAATTATTATAACCAGGTTTCAAACAACGTTTTGAAAGTTGTTGTAGAAAAAATCCACGAGCGATTTCATCGCATTTGATCGAGTGTGGTTGGCAGATGTGGAAGTGTCTCGAGGAAAAAAATTTAATTAGACGGATTTATGATTATTGCCGAGCAACAAGTGTGTCCACACAATCAACCAATCAGAACCGCATCCATCTCTGTCGATTATATAATGGAGACTGTAGGGCGTGCTGACTCACCATGTACAGTTCTTATTCACCTTGTCGAGGATCAATGAAAAAATTATAGAGAATTGAGCTAATTATAGTATCGAATTGGCCACGGTTTCCTGTACAGGGTGTACACAAATAAAAGACACTCTGTATATTATTTATTTCGATAGCACCCTGTATAGCTGACATTAATTATTGTTCATTGATCTTATAATTATTAGAACTCCGAATACGTACGTGTTCGGGGAAGTTGCGGCTTGGAAAATCTCGATTGTGGTTAGTGGTAATCGATAGACTATAGTCGAACCTGACCGATCATTTTCCTGTGTGTGACCACAATGTTTCTATTATTTAAAGGTTTTGTCGGTACTAATGACAAATCAGCGGGAATTCTGACATTTCGCTTCGGCGATTTCGAAAGGTTTTCTTGGATCTACGTATGCGCTCGATTGTTCATAGAAATGAGGAAAATCGTTAAAGGAAAACCGTGACAGATGTGACGATATTGTCGCAGTTTAGTTATTCATGTTCACGTACCGTTCTTCCTACGGGAATTGCAATTAAAGTCAATAACGATCGGAACGAATGAAAGTGCAGGTACCCTCATGGTCGCACAGGTGTTGCCGGACTAAAGGTCTCCCATCCTCATCGATAGAAAATATTATGTTGCTTGCAAACTCTTCATTTTCAATATTTAACACTAAACCTACCGAGCATTAAAAGAGTGACTGGTACATGTTCCCTTGTAAAAATGACAAGATTGATTTTATTTAGACTTTCTACAGTTCCTATTCTAATGTTGTGCTCCACTAAAGATATCTGTACAATTATTTTTATTATAATCGTAAAATAAAAAATCTGGAGCCGGCCATTTAGTGCTAATTCCATCGACCTGAAACGCTATTTTATACAACTCAGGAAGTTATTGAACCTTTCAATTATTCTCCCTTTGTAAATCATTATATAGAAACATAGTTCATATATTTTTAATTAATTTTTTTATTAATGAAAGTCTGAAAAATGAGCATCGGAAATATATTTAAGGTGTCGCAATAATTTTTAGCCGAGTGGTGTTGGTATAATTATCCGAGTGAATTAGAAAATTGTTAATTTTTGAAAAATTGAAATGCATGAGCGTTATTCATATTATTTTATACGTTATGAGCAAACTGCTGGTGAGATTACTATTTTATTATTGCTGTGTATTATTGTATATATTTTCTGTATAGTGTTTACCGAATATTGTATTATTGTTCTTGAGTATATAGCTATATCGTGCGCTCAATTATTATAATTAGCCATGTATCTTGTCTGTTTGTCCAGGTGTATTGTTATTAATTTCCGATATGAATCGTGCCGTGATTATCGTTACAGAATTACTGTCATTATCTTTTCCGTGACAATTGCCCGGCTTTGTTAATAAACTTGCAGGGCAACAATAGTGGAATTGCTGGCGAGAAGCGTCACGAATCTAATTAACAGTCGCTTTCTTTGAGGACGCGTCCGTAAGGCATAGCTCAAGTTCGTGGACTGCCTAAGGCGAGGCTAATTAAGAAACCGAGTTCATGGTTACGCGGCAGCTAGAATAATACGATGATTGTCAGTAGACTGCGGATTTGATCCATTTACTCAACTGTAAACTCTGTTTCTAACTGTGTAATAACCGCGATCACACAACAACTAAAATAATTATACACTCTTCTTTTATATCTGATATTAGTACAATATCAGATTAGACGTCTCCCGATTTAATACCGTACATTAAATAATTATCGCACAATTATCAAAATAATATCCCAATTCAGAAAGTTGCAATACGTTATTTTTTCAATTTTAAAGAACAATCGTCTCTCGTAAGAAATATTGCAGAAATCAACGATTTAGCAACAGAGATACGAAGAACACGTGCTCTGCAGCACGGTGCAATTGTCAATCATCGACCCAGGTCATTCTCATTGTTCCAGTAAGAAAAAGAATGGCAATTAAAACGGGCTTTCGATTATTTTCCAATAACAGAAAGTCGCTGCCAATCCGAGCGCATTTGTAATCGCGGATTTGTGTAACCGGCTGCCAATTGCAGCGAAAGCTTCGCTGTCGTTGAGTGACGTTGCGAGACCGAATTGATTTCACTAGCATTCACAATATCACGCGGAAAAACTAGGTTCCGCATTTTGCCTGCAACCTCCTCTCAAAACTACATAACTCACCCCGAATACAATTAGCCGATCGAAAGCTCTCCAACAATCAAAACACACATTTCTATACTAATTATTTACTTAACTACTTGTAGCTCAATTTCAGTTTGCACAATCATCTATGTGCTTGCAATATTTGCTAATTCCATGACATTTGATATCAAATTCCTCCAACCTTATTAAAAATTGGTCCCTAGTATTTTTTCTTGCAAATTTTAACAAAAATCGCACGTGAACGATAATTTATCATTAGACTGCAGATCTTCATGCAAAATAAATATTGTCTACATGGATTGCAATTTTTATTTCTTCCCTCAACGACTTTGATAGAGGATAAATCATACCTATATTGACATCTTCAATTTTTGAAATTTTGCTATAAGTAGTTAGACTGCGGATCTTTATGATCCTTTAAGCTCCTGAAAATGTTCAAAAAAGAATATCAAATTCGATAGAATTTTGTTCAACTTTTATTTCTTATAGATCCACAAATTCTGTTCCCATTGGGAATAGGATATTATTTTATTCCACATTCTTAAAATTTGTCTACAAGAATTGGAAGTCATGACATTTCTAGTAAAATAAAATTGAAAGTGAAATGACTGTGAAATGTCTGGTTGAATTTTAATATTTTGCAGTGACTCAAAGAGCACGAGGACGTGCCCAGTCCCCTTGCAGTTAATTAACGATCCGTCCCGCTAATCGACGATAAATCCCGTTGATCTTACCTCGCGGTGCTCTCGAGTCCCATCCCGATTTCCATTCTCATAACACTCCTCAGGTCTTCACGGCCATTTTCCCGGCGTTGTTGATCAATTTCCTCCTGCGATGCACATGATCTCTCACCTGTGCTCTCTCACCTGCACCGAAACTGCCCCTCTGTTCACCCGACAAAGATCGCATCACGATCTACAACTTCATGTTTCATCGTATCTCGGAGTCACTGACAATTTATCGAATACGTTCACCAATTCGAAGTCTATAAGAATTCTCAAAATCCCATCAAGCAACTCTTCAACCTCCACAAAAATTCACAGCACTAAGTGTTATAATACTCTTTTCGCCAGTCTGATCAAAACTGTCTGTTTCTACTTGCCGATCGAAAATCCAGTCTATAAAACAGTGACTCTTTCAGATTTTTTTAATGGTTGTTTCAAAGGCGAGGGGAACGTATTTTTACGATGAGGTAGGTCGAGGGTTTGTTATTGGTCAGGATTTCTTATTTTGCGGAACCGCGGGATTAGGGGAGTACACACTTGTTTGAATGTCGGAACGCGACGCGTCTCGGACAAGTGTCGCGCGCAGACTGGAGTCTCCGCTCGCGTTTCCAAAGCGAGTTCCCGCTCGCGTGTATTGCGCAGGCCTCTTAGGGATCATGCGAGCCCTTATTATACTTCAACACCTCGAGTATCCTCACTTCGAAAAGAATCCTGGAATCGGCGGAACCGTAAAACAAGTCGTTCCGACTTTGGCTAATTTCATGGGGCCATGTAACTCCGCTGAAAAGAATTTTACAAATCTCCCAAACGAAGATATCATAATCAGCAAATTGATTGTAAATGTTCTGCTATAAAGAATTTTACACCATTCATTATTTTGTGACGGATAGAGAACCTAAATTCAATATAAATGTCCAATAGAAAAAATATTGTACAGTCCTCGTCACTTTCTCGTGTAGAGAGCTGATGACATAATTAGCTAATTTAGTATGAAAGTCTGCCGAGACGAATTTAACTCCATTCATTATGTTTCGTCGCGAATAGTGGAGAGTGTAGTAATTAAATTCAATGTATCTCTCTTTTTGGAAAGACATTTTATGCAGCACTCGTTATATTTTGCTGCGAAGATAACTAGTCATTAAAAAATTTCATTCGCTCCGACGAAGAGTAAATATTTTCTTCAGGAAAATATTTACGATTTCTCATGCGAGATTAATTTTCACATTTATCAGAAATAATTTTCCAACACACTTTTCTTTTAGGGTCGCCTAAGAGTTGTTTCCTGTCGCATTCATCTTTTAATTTTCATAATGACGGGCACAATTGAATGCAGAGAACAATTTTATTGGAGGAGGGTGGGGGTGTCGATGCGGTAGGTTCTCTCTGGAGGTTTATTTTTCCGAGATTGATAGTGGATGATACAGTGAGACAGTGTCTTAGGGCTGTTCACTCTAGGATCCGCATTCTAAATATAATGTCTGGACGATAGGCTGAAGAAGTCTGCTGCCTTGGCTGATCATATTAACCCAGTTCTTATCGATCCCCCCCTCAGAGCTTCCGTTCACCTATTCACTCTATTGTGCTCCCTGTTGCAGTAAGCACTGTCTACCTGAATGAAGAAAAATTCACTGTTGCACCTGACCTAGAAATACTCTGGCCCAGCTACCACCATATTGTGCAATATTATTAACATACTCCATGAAATATTCATTTCTCGTATTCAGATTGGTGTGGATATTTCTTTTTTCATTCGTAACTTCTACAGTATGAATATTTACATCCGATACTGTCAATAAAATCACCGGACATCGCCGTTCAATATGGATGGCACAACGTTGATTATTATTTTGTTGCATCAGATCAGCATTATTACTATTGAATTGTCTGTATGCTGTTAAGTCAATGACACATCAATTATTATGGCCGCGCCTCGTTATTATAATCGACAGGGATATTTTTATTAATATTCTGGCAGCTTCGCGTGTCCCATTATTATTATTTTCTCAAATTCTCTGACGGTTGTTTCACACGCCATATTATCTTTTTAATTGTTACACTTCTGATGGATGCTTCTATATTTTCGAAAATTCCTTCGTGTGGCTGCTCCACGCGCCGCTTTTTTTATTATTTATTGTTACCACGCCTGCTCCACGCGCCTCACAATTATGTTTATTTTATTCCCGACGCATGTCTGTCGAATTTTGTTAAAATAATCGTCGTCCTCGATTACATATGATATCGTTATTAAAATCCATAATAACAATTCGAATTTCTTCTCTCAACTCAATTTGATTGAAATGATTTGTTCAATTTGAATGACATTACTCGTTCAATTGAAATTTACATGGAATTACGCATGCAATAAAATGATTTCGTATGATCATTTAATTCTCATGAATTACCATTTAATTCCTCGCCAATATTTATTGCGTCGAACCATGTTTCTTTTGCAAATTTCTTGAACGTGCCACGTGTTATGCCCGTGTCGAAAACCAGATCGCCATTGTTTACAATACCCTCCCCCGTACCGCAAGAAGATCGTTCTGGCATTGTCTACGGGGTCACGGTCTGAGGAACGAGTGGGATGATCCAGCACGTGTTGCCAAACTTCCCCGAGAATCGCAATCGCGAATGCACCAGGACCTTTGATCATGCTAGAAATCCTGGATCTTCGCTGGAACTTCGGCGTTAAGTTTCCCCCGTACACGGAACCAGCATTCAGAGCTTTAATAATGGAAACTCCGGAACGATTGCACCCTCGATCTATCGGCTTCTCGCATTGTTAATCGACTGCCGTTTTGCCCGAAGTTTCCGTGAAACGAAAAATTAATTAATTAGCGTGCCTCGGATTCCATGTAAATTCTATTCCATTACCGTTCAGACGTAAAATTCGTTTCCACAGAGGTGTTAACATTGGGAAAATATTTTCAAATTTTTTGTCCAGGCTCCTTTGACATTCTTCGTTGCAACTGGGAGGATGAATTTTCCTGTGAATATAATAGCCTTCACAATTTTTCTTTTTGTCACCAGTGAATTTAATATTTTTAAATTTCACTACAAGGCGTGGTCTTCGTTTTTTTATTGACTCCAGGATCCTTTGACACTTTCTTGTTAGACGAAGGATGCTGAAGTTCACTTTGAAAGGATGCTCATCATATTTTGATTATAAGCTGGTAGTTCACAATGAATTTAATGACTGCTTGCAGAATTCGTTGATGTAGCTTTTGTGAATTGGAAGTGCTTTTTATAAGTACGAGTTTTCAAAAAAAATTTATCAGCAGAACGATTTGGAATAGAATTTTTAAACAGCGTTTACCGCGTTTCGCTTGTATGTTCTCGCGACACAGTTACAATTGGTTGATTCTGTAAATCAAAATTTTGTCGCCATGTCGACAGGCAATAGAAAATCGAACGGTTATTGTGTTCACAGTTCCGAATCGCGGCGAAAAAAAAGCCGAAAACAATCAAACTAATCAAAGTTCGATTGAACGCGTGCCGGCACCACTTCTCCGCCGAGCAATAGATTTTTCCCGCTGACTCTCTGCCGGCAATCATTGATTTTTCATTTTTTTTCCTATCGCTCGCAGACAATGCTGTCTCTATTTTCTACCGCCGGAAATAAAGAAACATTGTAACAATTCGATACCGGTATAGTGAATTTTCGAATACGTCGTGGATAATTGAGATATTACGTTGCTAATTGGAATGAGAATGAGGGGAAACGCTTTGTGTGAGACGGAGCGATGCTTGGTTCTACGCATGTGCGGTCGTCAGGCGTGTACCTATACCACTGAAACCCTGCAGAATTTTCCTGGAACTCCAAAATATATTTTTTGAATTTCAGAAATCCAAGTTTTAGGTGTAACGATTTTCACAAGGAATTGAAAAATTCATTTTCTTAAGTGACTGTGGATTTCAATTTTTCATATTGTTTCATGATGATATAGGACTGCGATTTCTATTCATATTTGTAGTTACGTTTTTCTAAAATTTAATGAACCTCCTGAAATTGGTATCGTTTAATTTCTCGTTAGTTGTTCTGATAACATGCAGCTGTGATTTTTGCACAACAATGTACTTCATTTAATAAAGATTTAATAAAGTCAGCTAGACGTTATCTCCCGTTTGTAAAATTCAATCTTGCACGTGGAATATAACATCCGCGTTGATATAAATTATTTTAGGAATTAATCTCTACAATCTAATATAAATAAATGATTAGAGATAACATTAGAATAATTCTACAATAGAATAGCATATGTTTAATTCCTCCGAGCACAATCAAAATGTTGAAAAGAAATTCCTGCCTGCTTCAGAGTTAGACTGCGGATGTTTATGCAGTTGTCAATGTTTGTAGACGATCTTTAAGAAAGTGAAATAAAATACAATCGTATTTCAAAAGAAGTAAAAATTGTACTGAGTTCTGTCGAATGTTATATTCCACCCTTTTTTGGAAGCCAAAAATGTTTAAAGATCAGCAGTCTATTCAGGGTTGTTACCAAGTGGTGTTCGAAAAATTTTCGGGTGAATGCTGCCAGATTTAGCCGCCCACGCGACACGGCCCTGGCCAGAAGTCGGGTATCCCGCATCGAAGGCAGTGCTCGTCCCACGATGGTAGAACGTCGCAGTTTTTACGCGGTTTTCGAGGTCTTCGACAACGAAGAAGGGTTCCCCGACCTGACACACCCGATGTGAATCTTCGTGTCATCGTGGTGTCCTGCGACAGAGGACATCGACGTGTCCTCTTCGAGCCGTGGCAGAGAGAGAGAGCATCATCTCCTGTGACAGTGGGCGGTGTCAGGTTAGGTTTTCGAGGGTAAGACGCAGTGTTGGGTTCATTGACAGACCCCGATAAACGTTTTTATTTGCCCCCTTTGTTGACCCCTATCGATCCGTCTCCACGGGCTGAATGTTAATTCTATTTTTAATGGACATTTTCGCTGTACAACCTAAACCGCCCTTCAACATCTCCGCGGCGATTCACACACCCCGTTCACTATGGATCATAGTGGCCGAGGTGTGCTGGCATTTGTTTGTTTATTTTCGGGCGGCTGCAACTTCTGCTCCAATGTTGCTTGCTTTTGTTGGACACTCGCTATCATCAACCGACTGCTCCGATCAGACAAGTCTGTTTTATCTTCGTGCTAATTCGGAAACGTTCTGGTCGGAATTATAGTACAGTGAATTCTTCTGATAAGTTTTATATGGTTCGTTGTTGTGCTGAAATTTGTCTTTTGGTGTTTCCCCGTTCATTTTTTCCAGGTATTGTTCGGTTTCGTTCTATGTCGATTTGGTCAATTATATGCGGGAGAGAATTGATGGATTTTATTCTGAAGCTTGATGTTCAATTTTGTCTTGGAGCATGATGTTCGATTTTATTCAGGAGCGAATTGTTGAATTTTATTCTAGAGCGAATTGTTCAATTTTATTCTGTAGCGAATTGATGTATTTTAATCTGGAGCTTGATGTTCAATTTTATTTTGGAGCATGATGTTCAATTTTATTTTGAAGCATGATGTTCAATTTTATTTTGGAGTATGATGTTCAATTTTATTCTGCAGCGAATTATTCAATTTTATTCAGAAGCGAATTGTTCAATTTTATTCAGGAGCGAATTGTTCAATTTTATTCTACAGCGAACTGTTCAATTTTCTTCAAGAACGAATTATTCAATCTTATTCAGGATTGAGTTGTTGAAAATTATTCAGGAGCGAATTGTTCAATTTCATTCAGGAGTGAATTGTTCAATTTCATTCAGGAGCGAACTGTTCAATTTTCTTCAAGAACGAATTATTCAATCTTATTCAGGATTGAGTTGTTGAATATTATTCAGGAGCGAATTGTTCAATTTCATTCAAGATCGAATTGTTCAATTTCATTCAGGAGCGAATTGTTCAATTTTATTTTGGAGCGAATTGTTCAATTTTCTTCAAGAACGAATTGTTCAATCTTATTCAGGATTGAATTGTTGAATATTATTCAGGAGCGAATTGTTCAATTTCATTCAAGAGCGAATCGTATAATTTTATTCAGGACGAAATTGATGTATTATATTCTGGAGCATGTTCTAATGTGCCGTAAAAAATGTTTGTTGCAATATGCATAATAATGCACATTGCACCACAATCTGCAACGGAGTTTTCCGCGACACTTGTCTAGTGCGGCGAATTATCCGAATGTCGGAAAAGTGTCAGTCAGTCTAGGTACTTAATTAGCCCGGTTCTATAAAAGGGAAAAGTTTGTTTTCATGTCTGAGGAATTATGCACTGTAGAGATTCAAAGAGGGCGGAGTTGTAATTAAGTTGTTCAGGCTGGTTGGTTTTTCCCGGCGTGCTAGTGGATACAGGAAGTTTATGAGTGGTGTTCGGTCCGGTGCGTGGGCGGCTGTTTACGACGGGTAAATAATGAATATATTAAAGAGTATTTATGGTTGACATTACGTCCCCTAAATGTGCAGATTACATCACGTGCTATGACTCCGTCGTGCCATTCAAATAGTTCCCTCCCTCTGTTGTTCGTTTGTTTTCTCTTTTTCAAAGATGATCCAACAACAAAGTTACGTGACATTTTGTTTAGAATAATTGTTCGAGGCTGATGGCTCCAGACTTTATGAATAAAGGGGGCTCGAAGTTATTAATAATCGAAGCCCATTGACTATATAAAAAAATAAACCGTCGCCGGTATAAATAAATTAGTGCTATTGATTCGAGTACGTCCGGGACAGTGTATTATATTTATTGAACTGTCTGCATTACTATTCCATGCGGTTTTGTATTATTCTGATAAATCTAGTCTAATGCATGTGTAAACAATTTACGTATTTATAGAAATAAGATTGTAAAAATATTTTTCAGAGATTTTCAACGATCTGTTTTACTATTTTTTTTTTTTGTGAACGTGTCTGGCAATATTTTGTCGTTGTTTTCCATGTATATTTGAAGATACATATTTATTTTGTCAATTGTGAATGATAAGTCACGTCGTTCTTTTTAGATGATAAACTTTCTAGAGACAGCTAGTAGCTTTTTAAAAATGTTTTCCGGAGATTGTTAACGTTCTCTTTTACCATTTCTTTGTGAATGTGTCTAGCAATATTTCGTCGTTGTTTTCCATGCATATTTGAAGATACATATCTATGTTGTTGATTGTAAATGTCCGAGTTAATTAAGTCGCGTAGTTCTTTTTAGATAATCAGCCTTCTAGACACAGTCGGTGGCTTGTTAGTAAGCGTCGAGCGTCGAAAAATCAATGGGAAAGTTTCTTCGGCAGTTTTGAAGTTGCGTAAATTCTGATAAATCCGGCCAAAGTTCTGTTGGATATTGTTGCGAAGTTCCTTCCGTCTCCTCGCTGCCTCTCCAACCCTCATTGCAGCAGGACAGGGATGCCTCGAGTTATAATCCCTGGAGCGCACTCGATGCTGAAGCGTCTTGTTGCCGAGTTCTCTGAACTAACATTTGTTAATGTCGTGGTTAGAAATTTCTAACATGCGCGGCTGTTGTTCGCAAAATTCTTCTGGCTCGTACAAGCTTCGCTCTCCTCCACGAAATTAATTTTCTACCCACCGAAAGAAATTAATTAGCAAGCTAACCACTTCTTTAACTCTTCCACGGAACAAATATGAAAATTTCAACCTCGATTAAATTGTAGCATTTACTAAAATGACTATCACACATTTCCCATTGTATAATTGTTTGTCGAAGAAAGCAAGGATTGTAATTAAAATTCTCTGCAATAGCTGACACAATGTTAATTGAAATTAAAAAGTCTGCCGTAAATATTCTAAAGTGCTTCATAGTGGACAAACAACAAATTTTAATTTATTCTACCGTGTCAATCAATTTAAAATGCTTCGCGAGCGTTGCTAGAAAATGTTTGAAATTCTTTGCTGTCTCAAATTTCATTTAAAAATTGCCGTAAATGCGTACAGTTGAGATTCTACTGTTCCTCGGTCGGCTAAAAAATTAAACAGCCATGAAAGGAGGTGTAAAATCCCTGGCACCGTTTCACGGTGAGAATTGCGAGGTGTTGTAAATGGTGGAGCCATTAAACATTTCCGTGGAGAATCATTTCCCATGGACCTAGGATAAATCCTGCGGGGATGTTCTAGTGATCAATGGGGCACGATTCGATGATGATCGCGTGTGTGCTCTGTGGAGCAGCAACGTTTCCCAGGGTCGAACCAGCACTGAAAAATGCAAGAAATAGGTTAAACTGCGGAAGAAAGATCAATCTGGTGCGCTTTGGGTCGCGCTTTATCCCATTGTTTTCCGAGTGTCGAGTTACGCTCTGTCTCGGGCCACTTGCGCCGAGTAAAGTTGCCGGTAATTAGATTCTTTTGTTCCGCCCTTAAAACCGTGACTTCCTCCCTCTACATTTCTCTCGCTGTTTTAAGCATTCAGTGCGGCGGCCTCCTCTACTTCGGGCAAGAAACTGTGTGGCCAGACTCTACGGTTTTTCAGGCTGTCCTCCTGGCGAAACGGTGTCGTCTTTTGAGGATCGTCCGCTGGGAATAGTGCAGGATATTATTTATTTAAAAATTCTGATTGCTTGCCTGCTGCACTCGAAATCTAGCACTGACGTTGCTCTTCAGAGATACCTTCACAGTAGATTGAAATATTTACACTGAAACCCGTACACGGAAAATTAGTTTCCTTTTTCTAATCTCGAACAACATTACAAACTTCATTTTTGAGAGTATCTAGAATGTTGTCACAAGCTTCCAGAATTTCTTTTCTTTTGAAATTCATAATAAAAAGCAATCAGAATGGCCTCCTTAATTTTTCGAATATTGTCACTCGATACATGGCACAGTATAGGCAAAGTAAAATGAGTCTAAACTTAATCTAGAATTTTTTTACAGCCATAACATTGTTTCATAAGGCTCCAGACAGTTTTGAGAGTATCTAGAATGTTGTCACGAGCTTCCAAAATTTCTTTTCTTTTGAAATCCATAATAAAATGCAATTAGAATGGCCTCCTTAATTTTTCGAATATTGTCACTCGATACATGGCACAGTATAGGCGAAGTAAAATGAGTCTAAACTTAATCTAGAATTTTTTTACAGCCATAACATTGTTTCATAAGGCTCCACACAGTTTTGAGAGTGTCTAGAATGTTATCACAAGCTTCCAGAATTTCTTTTCTTTTGAAATTCATAATAAAATGCAATTAGAATGGCCTCCTTAATTTTTCGAATATTGTCACTCGATACATGGCACAGTATAGACGAAGTAAAATGAATCTAAACTTAATCTAGAATTTTTTTACAGCCATAACATTGTTTCATAAGGCTCCAGACAGTTTTGAGAGTATTTAGAATGTTGTCACGAGCTTCCAGAATTTCTTTTCTTTTGAAATCCATAATAAAATGCAATTAGAATAGCCTCCTTAATTTTTCGAATATTGTCACTCGATACATAGCACAATATCAGCGAAGTAAAATTAATCTAAACTTAATCTAGAATTTTTTTACAGACATAACATTGTTTCATAAGGCTCCAGACAGTTTTGAGATTATCTAGAGTGTTATCACAAACTTCCAGAATTTCTTTTCTTTTAAAATCCATAATAAAATGCAATTAGAATGGTCTCCTTAATTTTTCGAATATTGTCACTCGATACATAGCACAATATCAGCGAAGTAAAATTAATCTAAAATTACAAATGGCCATTTCCTTTAAAGCTTTGCACTTCGGGCTCATTATCCAACATGCCAATAAAACAGGCTGCTCTTTAATTTCGGAATGTTGCGGTCGAGAATTTGCTGAGCTAAAATTATTATTGCCGGTGTGACCGTTGGGAAGTGTAAAATCGGAAACAATTTCGGGCTGGCGCAGGGGCCATTAAACGCGCTGCTCCTGGCACGGTGAGGCGATATTAACCACTATACGCAGCAACGTTAATATATATTAATGAATCGTGGAATTTCGGTATGAACAATTAATTCAGAAGAACTCATTAGACCGGCCATTAAATGGCTAGCTAATCGCGCGTTCACAGAGCCCTGGCTCTCGTCGTTGAAAAGGTTCATTTCCAGATCAAAGATTCGTTAAATGGCTCTCCAGCGGAATACATAAGGGCTCGCTGGAAAATCCACTTTACAGTCGGTCCGTGTAAAAGCAGCGGGTGATTTAAATGCCGGCGGAAAAAAAAACGAGTTCGTTTTAATTCTGTCACGTTTCCCGATCGTCTCGCCGGCCTCCATACAATGTAATATAATGTATACTATTACTTGTGCCGTGGAGGAAATATAATAGCTTGGAAAGTTAATCGATCAGCCAGCCAAAGAGAGACAGAGAGAGAGAGAGAGCCTATACTCTTTGTGAGTGTGCACACACACAGTCGATGAAAAATTGGGGACAGCCGAAGAGAGAGAGAGAGGGAAAGCACGAAAAACAGAGCTTTTTTATCGATCCAAAGACAAACGAATTTCCAGAGATATTGCTCCAGGGATGGATCTGAATTAATCTCGTCACTTCCATCGCGATATTCGTAGATGTATCCCTACGATTCGTTTTAGGAGCCTGTCCATTTTTCGGAACTTATTCTACTGGTTTTTATGACGCTGCTGCATGCTTTGGTGGATTCTAAAATGTTTTTACTAGTCCGAGCATTTCCTAGATGCACTCCCGTTCGTTCCGGAGCGCTCCAGAAGCTTTTGATCGCTCAGCACGTGTTTTTATCGGCTCTCCAATTTTGAGCAAGACTCCAGAATTTTTTGGGAGGCTCTAGAATTTTTTGGGATGCTTCAACATTTTTTAAAAGGCTCTAGAATTTTTCAGAAAACTCGATATTGTACCCCGGAAGTCTCCAGAAATTTTTGATAAACTTCTGAACTTTGTAGAACACTCCAGAATTTTCTCTAGGCTCTCCAAACTAATCTGGAGGGTAGCAGAACGTTTTAGAATGCTGCTGAATTCTTTCAAAGGTTCCGGAATATTTTCTGGAAGCAATAATAATCAGAACCGAATGAAACTCTATTAAATAATTTAGCAGCGCGAAGTTTCGATAGACGATCAATTATGTTCTCGTTATCAGATAACTTTCTATTTCGTATTACGCGAATTTATCGGTGACACAGTATTCACTGATAAATATCCGCCGCCACTTTCCCGCGATATTTATCTTCCATATATCACTATCTACCCAGCGGTTTCAGTCTGAAGCAGAAACAATTTAAACGGTGCTTTAATTCGCAGCGAGAAGGGAATAAAAGTGAGCAGACACGATTGCCGGTTCTATCGTTGCGCTGGTGGATTTCCGTGTAAACTCTCACGAAATTCCCCGGCTCCGGACTGATAAGGGAGCTATCTAATCTGGGAGTTGGAGGGGGGTGGAGAACTGCAAAAAGGAATCCATGGCTGAACGTGTGCATGCAAAACGCTCGTTAATCGTCGTCGTCTGCAAGGTCGGAGAAAAAAACGGGGCAGAATGGAAAAACAAATCCCTCTGCCTCGAGTAAACTTGTTTCACATTTCTGCGAGCCTTTTTGCGAGCCTTCGAGTAGTTACCATAATGGATTAATATCGTGTTTCTGTATTAACACTTCGAATTAGCTCACCGTTTTTCCGTTCGCGAGATTCGAATTAATATCCGCGATCGGACTTTATGAAAATAAAAACAAATGATTTTCTACGTCCCTCGGGGATGAGTTATATCTTAGCAGAATTTTCATTAGTGGAATTGTTCTACCATGTTATGAGAAAGTTATACCGAAGTTCTCGCTCGGCGATTATACCGTTTGACCTGGATAGAAAAACCCGAGACACAAAATTCTATGCGAGAGTGACAATTATTAAAATTGCATTGAAAATTTGTTAATCGTTGGAGCTTGATGGAGTTTTCGAATCTCCGGGTAATTCCTTTGCTTGGAGCTGTATAAAGACGGAACGGTGGAATCACCTTTTAATTAGGCGGACTCTGCTGGACCTAACGATGGTTAATGAGTTCAATTAAGCAGAGCTGCATTTGCTAATGATAAATCTTCCTTTGCATCTAAACGTCTCAAGCATGATTAAATCACCATTGAAATGGATAGTCTGTTCACTAGCGTCTCCGAGAGCTGCGAACGATAAAGAAGAGTATCTGGAAAATTGCTTTTCTCAAGCTTTCCCGAAGGCCGATTCATTATTGATGCGAATTAATAATATCAGGGAATATTTGAATCGATAATAATATTAGTTGTCGCATCTCGCCTGTTATTATCCGTGCTTCTCGTCACTCTAATTAGCTTGCATCGTTATCGACGATGATCGATGATCATTCCAATTAAGTTTGATTCAATACATCGTTAATTGAAACTCTGACGCTTTTCTTTATACATTTTATTTTATTGATATTTAGTTATCCCGCTAGGATAATATATTCCAATTAATTTCTGCGTTTGCAAAATTAGCTTACGAAAATCCGCATTATAAATCACACGCGTCCTAGCTGGTAATAAATTATTAGTTCTGCTCGTCAAACCGATGCGCCATTAAATAATTAAATTATATTAAATGCAGGGGTCCGGTAGCCAATCAATTAATTTATTATACTGGAAATAGTGAGTGATTTTTAACTGTGTACTATAATGTAACGTAATATGTAGTATAGATTATGAAATTCCATATATAATTTGTAAAAATTCTGTCTGTCAATTATTGATTACAAGACTAATGAGATAATATATGGCAAGGGGTTGATTTTTTAATGAATGGTCTCAGATAACAGATTGCTAATTGTTTGATGTTTTTAATTGCAGGATAGGGCAAGACGGATCGGAGAAAAATGGCGAGCCTAGGGGGTTGCGTTTCAACAATGGTGGACGACGAGGAACAGGAAGAGCTGCGTTGTACAGGGAGCGACGTCGAGATCGAAGAGTACACGGACACAGAGGAGTCGCCATATGTCGCTTATCAGGCCAGTGATAAGCTGTTCGATACGGACCGAGCTGGATGGCAAAAATTCAGCTTCATCGCCACCCTCCTCGCCGTGGTCGTGTCCATTACCTTTCTGATTATCACGTATCCCCTTTATCTGGAGAGCGTCAGCGCCGTTTCCAACGCGTACACAGGTTTCCAGCTTTGAACATTCTAGATCATGTTAATTGTAGTCATTCAATCCTGCTCCGTTCAGTACCGACCCGTTCTGCACCTGCTTCTGTTCCCTAGATTTATCTCCACTCTGATTTATGAACACTTTTGTCTCCTTCACGGTTCCAAACAAAAGCATATCTGCCCAAATTAATTTTAATCCTAATAACAAATAGACAGCGGATTTTATGCATGTATGATAAAAACGAGTAAAAATGAGATCTCCTTTCGAATCCCCTGACGAATGTTTTATTCACAAACAATTTTGCAATGGTTTTAAACAAATTCCGTGTCCTCGCTGGAGAGAATTTTTTTAAAAATTGATAAAAATGGGGATACAACCCCAAGTATACCCTTTATGGACCTCTTTTTAAAAAGATGGACAATTGAAAATTGACGAATTAATCACTATTTCCACTAAAATTCATTAACAAATTATTCCTACCTACTATTGTAATAAATATATTTCTTGGAATCTTTTTTTAATTAATTCTTTAAATCTTGTTGACTTGAAATAAAATTAAAACTTTCAGAGGCAGAATTGAGTGTGGATAAAACGCGCAAAGGAGATTCCACCTTAAGAGTAATTTAAAATGATTAACTTTGACAAGATTAATTTCTATTTCACTCCAGGTTGTTGCAATTTAAGTAGCTAATAAGCTAATTCTTATTTCGCGTAAAGATCCGCTGTCTAATAATAAATTAGTTTAATCGGTGGAGTATAATTACATGTCGAACGGTGGTGCCTCTCGAGAAATGTAATCTGACGATCGTCTTGATTTCAGGGCTTCTCTTCACGGCCCTAAGCTCCACCTGCATCCTCGGCATAGTGTGGTTCATCGCTGGAAGAGTTTCACCACCGCCGGCACTGATTCCCAACAGCATGAAGATCAAGATACCCCGCTGTGCTCTGCTCAAAATAAGTTTCGTCTACGCTCTCTCCGGCATCCTGATTACGCTTTGCTTGGATGAGAGTAGGGTGCTTTGCCACCTGCAGGATCCCATCAAAGGAATCACTCTTGTCTTCTCTCTGGTCTACTACTTCTTCTTCTGTCGAAAAAGTAAATACCGTCCTTCAATTTGATCTACAGACACCATCGACAAAAGATTAATCGCAGAGTGTTGTATAGTAAGATTACTTTATTGTAAGATTTCTCCTACCTGCTGTAAATTTCTCCAAAACTCTGTGTGGGGTTGAGGAACACAGTCGAAAAGTTCCAGGCCAAGAGTGTCCATTACCATCGGCCCAAAAAAATTCGCGAACACTTCCCCGAGCGTTTGGGGAGGTCCATTAACGCGCTTCTAATGATTCGCTTTCAAGATCCAGGACAAGTGGGTGTAATAGGGAACGGCTGTTTCAGTGATGAGCTTGCAACGGATCTTCTCGAGCACCACAATCATTGTCGGGCTGTTCATAAGCGTCGACTACGGGCTGTGCGATGAGTTTCGGTGCAGGGGCAGAGAGGTTTCCGCCCACACAGCCAGCTTGAGAGGATCCTGGGGAGTTAGGGCCATTTGGACCTTCGTCTACGTGGGTTCACTGGCTGCCTTTGCTATGTTCTTCACACTACTAGAGGGACATTACACTACCGAGGTGGGCAATCCGAATATCGATCAACTAACAGCTGTACCAAATTAATTTGTTCATCGATCGTATTAACCCTTTGCACTCGGAGCTATTTTAATTCGAAAATTAAACGTTTCTTCCGACCTAGACTATTTCCATTCTCCATAATTTTTAAAATTTTATGGATATGAAATTGATATAACATCTCATACAATAACTAAATGGTAATTGATTAGATACCACCATATTTAATAATCTAAACCAAATTTTCAATAACGGTATAGCAATTTTTAAGGGTTAACCCCGTGCCGTATAGCTACGACTCGTGACGAACATTTTAAATGTGAATGTTGTTAATGTTATCCATCGTAAGATTGTTAAAACAGATAAAGTATTAATGATTTCGTCGCAACGGTTCGATCAACCTGTGTAACGACCTAGTAATAGCATGCGTCACAAAACCAAATATCTATGTTGAAATTTTCATAAAGCAAGTGAGTAACATAATAATGAATCTTGACTAGATGTTATAATCTGATTGTACCATAACCGTTTCTATCTGTTATAATTTCAGACGCAGTTTTTCTTCTTTCTTGAAAATGATCCACATAAGAATCGAAACGTTGAAAGTTTAAATTAATTTGTAAAATTGCTTTATCGTGTTTAATTGATCGAACCGTTGCGCCGAAATCATTAATACTTTATCTATTTTAAATATGATCTGTTAAATATGAATGTTGTGTCTTTCTCTCAAGACGAAAACAAATTTAATTATTTTGCAATGAATATTTGTCAGGGAAATTATAAAAGACAAAGTTGTAATTGTTTTAACTATGAAGGGGTTAATTTGTACTGATTCGTTTCTAGAATCGGCCTCGCTAAAGATGGTATTTCTGATTTCAGCAACAGAACATGTGCCAGATAGCAAGCCAGCAGAATTCCTTCCTGTACACTGTCTCTCGTCTGGTGTCATCGAGAGACATCAGACGTCGCGGGTCCGAAGAGGAAGGCGGAAGGTTGCTTCACGTGACAGATCCTGACCCCACCGTCAAGCCAAAACACATTCCAAAGCCTCCGATTTTGGAGACACTTTTCTACATCCATTTAATTGCATTCTTCGCCATCCTGTCAATGTGCTGGCTGGACACGTTGCCGGGGATTGGCAGGGTACGCCATCGATTCTCATATACGCAATGACTACCATTACCACTCGGACGTTCTCGAAAAAACGATAACTCTTTCAATATCTTTCTATTATATAAAATAGTTCTGTAGTTCCGTCACGTAAAAACTCCGAGCGGCGAAGCCTTCTGACGGGAACCAAAAATTGAGTGACGTGCAGTGTGTATTTTTTAGAGAGAGAGAGAGAAATAGAAAGAGAGGCATCCCCTAGTTTTTAACATTTTAATATTGAACTGTTTTTTGTTGCTTCATTTCCATGTTTCATTGATACAGATCTACGAAACATATTTTCTAAATTTTCCTAATAAACCCACATAAAAGAGTTGCAAAATACAACTCCACAAAAAGTTTAAATCATTCAATCCAATATTAAAAATTTTATCGTCTTTTCACTTCCCATTACAAGTCCACAAGACATCCACAACTCTAAATCATTTTCCTATGATGTAATCATGATCTTCTTTCAGGGTCTATCACCAGTGGAGCTGTACCGTGCGATGGAGCACGGAATCACCTGTCACTTCAGGAACCCGGAGTCCTGCGCCAGTATTGCTAGTCACGGTTGGACCTTCCTGATCGCGTACACTGTCTTCACGATCTCGGCTCTCAACTTCCTGTCAATGAACGAGAGCGCTGTCTTCACGGTTGCCACGACTACAGTCGCTCTTCCACTCTCTGGGATCTGGTGGAGCATTTACAAGATGCAAATCGGTGCTGACGGTGGTAAGCCACCCTCTTACCAACCAGGAAAAATGTCCATCTTAACATCTTGTCTAAATATAAGAGTATACTCTAATTCTTCCAATGAATTTATTGTTTCAAATCACACTCTTATTCATTCTTATCATAAATATATCAAATCCTCTGTTCAAATGTAAGAGTATATTCTAATAATGTAATTCTTCCAATGAATTGACTCTTAAGAGTATACTCTAATTCTTCCAATGAATTTACTCTTTCAAATCACACTCTTATTCATTCTTGTCATAAATACATCAAATCCGCTGTTCAAATGTGAGAGTGTATTCTAATAATGTAATTATTCCAATGAATTTACTCTTTCAAATCACACATCCATTCATTGTTGTCATAAATCATCAAATCCTCTATTCAAATGTGAGAGTATATTCTAATAGTGTAATTCTTCCAATGAATTGACTCTTAAGAGTATATTCGAATTCTTCCAATGTATTTACTCTTTCAAATCACACTCTTATTCATTCTTGTCATAAATACACCAAATCCTCTGTTCAAATGTAAGATTATATTCTAATAATGTAATTCTTTCAATGAATTGACTTTTAAGAGTATATTCGAATTCTTCCAATGAATTTACTCTTTCAAATCACACTCTTATTCATTCTCGTCATAAATACATCAAATCCTCTGTTCAAATGTAAGAGTATATTCTAATAATGTAATGCTTCCGATGAATTTACTCTTTCAAATCACACATCCATTCATTCTTGTCATAAATACATCAAATCCGCTATTCAAATGTAAGAGTATATTCTAATAGTGTAATTCTTCCAATGAATTGACTCTTAAGAGTATATTCGAATTCTCCAATGAATTTACTCTTTCAAATCACACTCTTATTCATTCTCGTCATAAATACATCAAATTCTCTGTTCAAATGTAAGAGTATATTCTAATAATGTAATTCCTCCAATGAATTTACTCTTTCAAATCACACTCTTATTCATTCTCGTCATAAATATATCAAATCCTCTGTTCAAATGTAAGAGTATATTCTAATAATGTAATTCCTCCAATGAATTTACTCTTTCAAATCACACTCTTATTCATTCTCGTCATAAATATATCAAATCCTCTGTTCAAATGTAAGAGTATATTCTAATAATGTAATTCTTCCATTGAATTGACTTTTAAGAGTATACTCTAATTCTTCCAATGAATTTACTCTTTTAAATTACACATCCATTCATTCTCGTCATAAATACTTCAAATCCTCTGTTCAAATGTAAGAGTATATTCTAATAATGTAATTCTTCCGATGAATGGATTCTTTCCAATCACACAGCTATTCATCTCTTCCATAAATCCATCAACTCCGGTGTCCACTAATAATTAAAATATCCTTTCGTCCAGGATTCATCGTCTGGTCACCAGGAGTGACCGGGGAGCTGATCTGCGCGCTCCTGGGTCTTCCAGTAGTCCTTCTGGGCCTGGGACTCCTAGTCAGATCGCACTTCAGGGACACGCAGCCGTGCTACCTAACGATGCAGCCGCCGGACGTGCAGTACGAGCCTTCCCAGAGATGAACGTCCCACTCGAGGCCATCATCTTGAAGAGGTCGTCATCGTGGGAGTCTCGTCAGACCCAACGGATCAATCCCGGAGCCTCGAGTCCTCGAATTTCGCCGCGTTTCTTTGATGTCGATGTTTTATAGAACGTAAAAACCGCTGAAAAGGCCGAAGCTCCGGGATTAGAACTCCGGCGAGAGAAACGCCGCGGCGTGTTTCAGAGAGAGAGACGATCTGACTCGACCGGGAGAGCTGACCTAATTAGCTCTGAATGCGACCAGTGGCGTAGACAGAAACGAAAAAAATGGGAGCAGCATCTTTTTCTCTCTCTCTCTCTCTCTGATCGAATCGATCGCGCTAGTTTTTCCCGGTTGATTATCCCTGTCGACGAAGTCTCGTTTCTCGAAAAGAGAAAACCGAGAAAATAAAAGAAAGAGAGAAGAGAAACTTTCCTGTGAAGTTGTGATAGGGGGTATTACATGTAGAGTTATAGCAGAGGTCGGTGCACGTGTGTGTGTGTGTGTCTGTTCGACGTTGGTAGGGGAAACGATAATATTGATTATCTTCTGGGTTGCATACACGCGCGCACACGTGCACAACGGGACCGAATAAAATGGGGCGGAGAAGGAAGGAGGAACGCGATCGATGTTTCCTATGTATTTGCCGACGCGCAAACGTCACATCCGTCGTCTAGCCGACGGAACAACGTTATTGCCAATTTATATTTTATTTTGATAACGAGATATATTTCATATTTTCGAAACCGTTCGGGATTACCACAGTTGTTGTACACTTTGAGACAGATTATGGAAGAGAAACCGTGAAAATGCGAGTGCGTGTGAAAGAGAGAAACAAATAAATACAGAATATTTTGTAAAACACGCTGCCCAGGATGCAGTTCACGAGAGACGATTATTCTCGTGCTCCGGGTCTATTTCTCTCGGGATACGGTGTAACGCGTTCGCTATCACCTGGCAGAGGCGTCTTTGTGCGATTGTCAAATTCCGATTTTCTCTTTACACTTCGAATGACGGCAAGAGACGAATTATAAATTTGCTCTCTTCCGGATCCAATTTGCTGGCACAAAAGCCTGCTGTCAGGCCTCGACAGTCCTCAGTAGACTGCGGATTCGATGCGCTCGTGACAAAAGAAATATATGAAACATAAAATCATCGAACTTCCTGTTGTTACAAACGATGCAGAAATAGTTTCTTTCGCGTACAGATCCGCAGTCTAGTCCTCAGTCCTAGAGTCTGTAGCTTTCTTCTTCCGCGAAGGCGTGTGCAATCTTGTTTTCGCTTTTGTTTCATACCGGTGGTACTTTTACGGAGCATTTACTGTTTGAATAGTCAGTTTGTAGAAATATATATTGTCGTAGCTTGTGTAAGTCCGAGACGTTCCCGAGGCGATTATGCTACTGTTGGGACCGCGATCCTGCATGATCCCTGCCGCATTTTTCTATTTTTTTTTCTGACTGAATCACCTTTGATTCCTTTGCGTTTTGAGACTGCACGATTTTTCCCAGCGATCTTTACTTCCGCTGCGTGATCTCGTAGATTGTTCGATCTGGATCAGGGGCCCCTGTGTTTTTTCTTTTTGTACATCCCATTTTTTATGGAACACCAGTCCAATGGTAGCGGACTCGTTTCAGGGACGATCTCTCGGTTAATGTACTTTGGCGACTTTGTTATTAGTACTTTGTAACTGCTAGATACCGATCAGTATTTAATCCACACACGTCTTACTCACTGAGCTGTTAAGACTTTCCTCGGTTAGGCTCCGCGATCATTGATCCACCGTAGATCACTCGATGATACATTTTTGTATCGTTTCTCGACTTCTCAGATATCTGCTCCTCCTTCTCCCCGGACTGGCACTCTCAGTCTACTAGAATCAGTATAGACGGAATTCTACTTCGAAAATGTTTCATTTAACCAAAGAGTTTGAGCGAAAATATTTAGTAAACTATACCGACAGTATTAATGTTTGTGCAAGATAAAAATTGTCTGTGTCAGTGTCGAGCAGACAATGCGTACAAGTATTTCTTTTAACAATGGCAACGAGTCTAAAATAGTCCGATATAATCTTAACACTGGGTCTACGGAGCACTCTAACTATTTTACATTATAAGAATAAGAATGTGTCTATCCTTTCTAGCCATTTTTTAAATAATATATACCGGATGAGAAATACACTTGCTGACTAATCTCTCACGGATGCATCTTTACAAATCTCGATAATCGCGAATTCAAAATATTCGAACGCGTCCCGTGAGCCTAGTGTTAAATTCTTGTAATTTTATTGAGAACGCGAACTTGAGTAGAATTTCGTCTGTCGCTGGAGAGAAAACAAGAATCAGCTGAAGCTGACTAAAAAAAAAAAAAAACAAAAAAAAACAAAAGAAATCAAAAGTTCAAAGAAACGACTCAGAGCAATGAACGAACGAAACGTAAACTCGTGCCAAACGACTCGGGTTGTCGGAAAACTCGACCGTAGGATTAAGCGTAAATAAAAAGAACACAACCCAGCTCTTGTATTAACTAATAAAATGAATGTTATTCGTGTCGACGCGACGTAGAATTGTTTGTTAAGGAATAATCGTAGTGAAAGTGTGCGAAACGCTCGCCAAAAACAAAGCCAAACGAAAAAAAAATACGAGTATTCGAAGCACGTCAATCATGTTCTATATATATATATACATATAATATATATATATTCGGAAAGCTATACGTCCAACACACAGTTTTTTGTACGAGAATTGTAAACAATCCATTCGACTAAACTATAGAGGCTACAATAACGACGATAAAACAATAAAACAAAATGTACCACCGCTCTGTTGTGAAACGGTATAGTCTCCGCATATTAATCGTATTAATGAAACAAACTATATATATATATATTATATATACACGTAAACTGTAAACTGTTTCAAACTCGTAGACGAGAATTTTTTCGGACCGGAAAGAATTCGAGAAGTTTTATATATTTAACACGGAAAAACGAGAGAGAGACGAAAGCGGGAAACCGGTTTAAAGCTCTGTGTTGCGCGCTCAACTGGCCGTAGCGATTAGGTTGTGGAAATGAATATAATGTCTCCGAGGAGTCAGGTGTGCGAATTAATTCGTAGCCCTCAGAATGAATCATTCGATCTGTGTTTCAAGTAATGTAAACTCTGAAAAATGGATTGTATCTCGAATGGTTTTGCTTGTAATCGTTAAGTAACAAGACATTGAGTGTTAGCGGCACGTCGAGACTAGGCAATTCAATCGCACACGCAGATTGTGCACACTTTGAGAACTAGAAAAATTGACGAATCAATTCGTACACCTGTCGCGTGAATTAGGAAAATTGCAACCGGAGGCATTTGGGTCGTTTCCACGTGCAATATTTCTTTATTCAAGCGAGAGCCGCAGTTTTACCGCGCGTCGCGTAACCGGTCAATCGGTCGAGGCCCGTTCGACATTGTTTCACAGAAATGTTGTTCAATCGCTTGTTGTTATTGCCAAAAACCGGACGCCTGACGTCGCCACTTCGTGCACGGTGCGATTGAAAAATCATTGAACGTTTCGAGCAGCGTTCTATCGACGAGCAACAATCTCGAGCCGGAAATTCAAGCGATTATGAAATTTTCTGGACATGCAGTGCACATTTAAAGAAATGTTCGATGAACTTGAACATCGTTTCAATTTCATTGAACAAGTTCAATGACGTTACGTATGCACGACGTGTCCCGAAATTTTAAGAATTTTTTTCGCTTTCGAGGATCGGGTTCGAGATCGTCGGTTGTGGATCGTTCGATCGTTTTTTTAGGAGGATCGTGCGCCACAGGACCACCGCGGGTTCAATCGCCGCTTATGGCAATTTATTTTTTTAGTGGAGGGCCTCGGCGGGTTGATAGCGTCGACAGGACCGGCCGGGTTCGATTTTTCTTGTGTTTCGCATGCCGCTGCCGACCGGCCGGCCGGTTATGATCGAATATTTTTATAATGAGACCGTAGGCGCGGTTTCACCGGTTATTCCGTAAGCTAGGGCGATACGCAGACGCGGAAACGGTCCGCGGACCTTTCAGATAGACGCTTTACAACACTTGAATACTATTTACCAGCGATAAGCAGTGCCGTGCATCGTATCGGGCGATTTCTGTAACTGTAGGGCTCGGCTGATGACTATAGCACCGCCAAACGGTACAGTTCTTTTTTTTCGTTGATTCGTTACCTCCTCGAATATTGGTAGAGTCTTGCGTCGCACATGTTACCTAATTAATTTCTGGTTGTTGTACTTGTTTATTGACTTGTTGATCGTTTATTATTCAGACTGTACGTTGTGTGATATTATTAACCCCTTGCCGTAACGTTTTCTTCGGTTACACGAGTGTTAACGAAAATGTAGAAGAGAAAAGAATATATAAATGTTTTAGCGTAAGTATTCATTACAAACTTCATGACAGACTTTGTTTAAAATCTTCACGACGATCGAGTCTGACTCGTTAAAATACGGCAAGGGATTAAGTTAGCCGTGTATTTATACATTGTTGTATGTATCGTTACGTAGGTTCTCGAGAGACGATAATTGAATGTTACAATGTTTTTAATGTTCGGAATAATGTTCTTTGATTTTCAGATTTACCAGCTTCGTACGTCAAATGAGAATCCATTGTTCGGTGACAATGCCACTGGTTTCGAGAATGATTTATTTATCTGCTCGCGATTAAGGGAATATTAAGGTTGTTATATATGTGTGAGTGATTAATCATAGCTCAATATGTAAGTCGTCCAAGAGTAAAGAGAGTACCTCATCGTAGAGCGACAGTGGAAAGAAGTGTGTAGAACGAGCGCGTTGCCGTCGCCGGTATTTGGATTCGTTATTACGCTCAATATACCTACTATATTCAACTATTATGTACCGGATTATAAATGTGTTAATACGTACATATATATACTTATATAAAAAAGAAAAAGAAAACAACACGCGTCTTAATTAGCACCTATTCAGCTCCTTGCCGCGCCATCGTGGAACAACGAGATCCTTTAAACCACTAATTTCGACCCGAGTTAATTATGCGCCCCTGAAGAACACGCACACGCTCTTCAGGAATGCAAAAGTGGGATCTCCTTTGCGCGTCTGATCTCCTTTAACTCGTTTTATTAAATTTTTACGGAATTTTAGAAAGACCCCAGTGTGATACTTGAAATCCGACTAAACACAACATTGGAGGTTTAATCTTTTTATTATCACGTTTTTATTAACTCGCTTTCTTGTCTGTCTGTTCGACTAAAAAGCAGAAAATAATTATTTAAATAAAAAAAAATGTTTAATATACCACGTTCTTAAGACAGACTAAAAAAGTATAAAATAATTTTTCCTAGCCCCATACAAATTCCTAACTCCTTACAGATAAAGGTAAAATTTTTTCTCGATCGCACTTGAAATATATAATAAATTTATGACTTCAGCGTATGGTTCGATCAATAAACAACAACAAATTTGCAAATAATTAATTCTCTCTTGATAATGATCCACATTGGGATCGAAACGTTGAGGATGTGCTAATTATTTGCAAATTTGTTGTTGTTTATTGATCGAACCATGCACCGAAAACGAAAATTTATTATATATCCATACAAATAGTCCTGAAAATGTATGATTGTGAATTTTTAATAGCTATGAAAATACTTGTAAGATTTAAAACGAAAAACTATGTACTCAGAGCTTCAGCACTTGCATCCTAGCTGACTTATGCGTGTCCCCTATCCTCTCCGACAATTTCGAGCCCCCAACAACGACATCCTCGTACCTAACTTCCCGAAGAATCTCGAAATTCAATTTGTCAGCGATACGCTGACTGAAATTCGAAGCGAACACGCCGAAGATTAATTTCGGCACCACTTCAGCATTGACGATACCATTGGAGATCGAGCATCTCTTCGTGGTGCCGTTCAGGAGACCTCTAGCGAACTCGATGCACTTCTTCACCATCTCTCGACCGATTCCTCTGCCCTGGAACCTTGGGTTTGTTCCTAAGTAGAATAATTCCATCGCACCGTCCGCATCGTATTTTTCAAAAATGTCCACACTCGTTTCTACCTGTAAAATGATTTACCAATTAATGGAAACAATCATAATGACTGAGATATTCCGTGAAGATAAATACCAAAATAAATGTGACCATACCAAATCATTAACTGATCTTACTAGTTGCAAGTATTACGATAGAATTTTAATTCACAAATATCAAAATTTATTTCTAATGATTAAAGGTCTGTCCACAATCGTCTCAGTAATAAAAATCACAATATCGAGGATATGTGTGTGTCCCAGACGTCTATCATTGTTTCGATAATGCTCTGTAAACAGTTTCGGTAGCTCTCAAAGTGTTGGAAAATTTCCAGAGTTTGGCAACAAATCGTAACTCTGTTTGCTCATCGTTATCACTCGTATCTCATTAGATACGACCTTCTCGAACTCGTTCACGAATCTCATTACATGGTAATTGATAAATTTTATCTTCGATCGAAAAATAAATAATACTACAATTCTACACTATAAAAATGACTCCTATCTAGCACACTAAACACAGATAAGTAATATACCAACAACCGTGAATATTAAACTCGATCTCTAGCGTGTAATAATTAACAGAGAGAATTCGAATTAGGTTCAATCGAGCCAATTACGAGCACTCACATCGCCGAGAAACTTGACCAGCTCCTGGCAAGACGTCTTCTTCAGGTTCTCCTCGATGAAGACGTCCAGCTCGTCCTTCACGTCTTCCCTGGGTCTGGCCTTGAACCGCACAGAAACGTTTTCGTCAGAACTCTCACAGGGAGAATGGTATTCCTGATTAGGTATTGTTGGTTTTCTGGGAAGCAGGATCTAGGATCTTAAATAAAACGCGTTTATTGAAATTTAGTGTTCTCTTAGCCTCTTCGAGATCGACTGACTAACCGACTGTAACGGGAAGAAGGAAATCCAGGTCAGTTGGGGCCCTTAGCTTTATCTGAGTTTTAACACATGGCCTTTCGGGTGTTGTATTACCGATATCTTTTGGGTCTAAGGGTCCTGGCTTAGGAAATAAACATCTAACCTTCGGTATCTACATTTACGTACAACAGGACCATTGTGACGAATAAGTATATGTAATGAACATAATGATTGTATATATTGTAAATACATTTAAGTTAATCAATTTTAAGGAATGGGTCGAAGATCGTGATGAATAAGTAATTCGAATAGCGATTCGTTCATTGAGATATATCTTCGACAAAATGAGGCGAGAGGAAGGGTCACCATCGTCATCTGGTGCCCCTGGACCTGGGAGTTTACGGCACCCCCGGTACCTTTTCGAGGAGGTACATGGGTTCTACCGGTTCTCCCAGGTCCTTAAACAAAAAAATAAAAGGACCATTGTAACGAAGTATTAGATTTTTGCCATTATATCAATAGGTATTAGGGACTTGCATGGATCTTGTTGAAAGCGACTGCGGCGAGCTCGTTGGTCTCTTTATCAACAGCGACGATCGTTGCACCGTCCTTCAGGATCTGTTTGAAGAGCAGCTGGATCTCTTCCGGCGCACCTGGCTCCTCGAACATGCCCAGACCAATCGCCAGACACTCCTGCTTCATTGTCTCTGCTTGGAGCTGCATGGCCTCCTGGATTCTGTCCTTTGTCAGCAGCTTGTACTCTAACTGACTCTTGATTTCAGCCATGATCGCTGACGATCGCTTCGGAGCCGAAGTGCTGGAAGATTCAACAAGAATTAGTTAGAATTGTCGAGGATTTTCTTGGAAGACAAAGACGAAAGATTTATTTATTGTATTAAGATTGGACATCGACGAAGAAGATTGCACATCAACAATTTGTTCCAGGGTACCAACAGCCTTTTACCACAGAACAAACCAGTATCTGCACCGGCTGGAGCGAGTGCAAAACTTTCTTTCTCGTTTCCAATAAATTGCATAACTCTAGCAGAGCCATTAGACTATATACATATTATTTCAGTGTGCCGAGATCAGAGCTGGCTAAACTAGTATTTTAAAAAGTAAATAAATCCTATTTATTTTAAAGTATGCGTACAGCTTTGAAAATGAAATATTTATTCGATGCAGTATAATTTATGAAAATACTAATTTATTTTAAGAATATTGAGCATATTTGCACTTAATCTTTATTTTCAGTTTAAAATATTACTGCTGAAAGTTCAGATAGCATTGGTTAAAATGGAGATATTTTGTTTCGTGTTCCAGATTGCAAAAATAGTCGTTCAGATAGTTGAAGTAGAACGGTTTATTTTCGCAATTGTATATCTTGTTTGAACGGCTGTTTTCTTCAAGCAAAATAGAATCGAAAATATTGAATGGTATTTGAAATATTTGTATCGCCAAATAATGCCCACCTCTGGCGAAGAGTGACTTGCAGTGTGCGGCAGGAAGGACGACCAGCAACCGGAAACCACGTGCTCCCAGCAGGATCGTCGAGCTACTGTCGCGAATCGTCGCGTGATCAATTTGCACGACCGTTTCGCGGCACAATGAGACTAGATTCGACTCGTTTAACGCAGTTAGCCGTTTCTCGCACACGAATACTATTTCGGGCCGTGCCGCGTCGCGTTGCAGCCGCTTTGATAACAAGATCCCCGGTGCATCCAGCGCATATTAGGAAGCCGTCTCCGCGTTATTTGTTGAAACGCGATTACGGTGCACGGGTCTCGTATCTCTCCGCGTTGCCGCCACACGGGGTTCTTTCTATTTAATTTTAGTTCAGACGCTCTGTGCCCGAGGAGATATCGATCGACCGGTTCCAGGGGTGGGAAGCTAAATTTGCATCGGCTTTAAAAACACTTGTTTATTTACAGTCGTACGCGCCACGAGAACTGGATGCAGACGATACACGACACCGTGCAATTGTACAAACTATAACTCGTCGTTCTTATCCGTGAACGCGTGTCACCGCTGATAATGCAAGGTCCGTGACGAGTCCGACTAACGAGTAGGAAGTCAATCGTTCGTTACGTAACTACGGTAGAACTTCGAGCACGTCTGACCTGCTTCATGTCCGAATACTTTCCTCTGAGAAATAGTTCGATTCCAATCAATCTTAATTTGTTAGAATTTATTTATCGACCGCGCCGTGGTCGAAATTGTTATAAATAAGGACAATTACTTAATCATTTGGTTCGAGGGATAGTTCTGTCGTATTTTAAAGGAAACATTTCAATGAATCTATAAAAATATATGTTTAATATTCTTCAATGATATATCGTTTTCATGATTTGTAACAACTTGTTGTCATCTTTCAGACGACCTACTTATTTAAAATACGAGAAAACTTTTCCTCGAATCTAATCTACAGTAGGGTGGTCTTTTCTGGCCTGACCAGACATTTTCTCGCACATCATTTTCTCACCAAGTGTCACGATCTAGAGGGGTGAGGCCAGAAAAACAAGGACCATCTTAATCTACAGTCGCTTCGCAACTAGAATGCAGTCGGGATGCTCGTCCCCTATCCTCTCGCTGAACGATTTCCCATCGAAATTGAAGTCCTTGTAACTAATCCTAGTTATAGTCTCGAATCCACATTTGGTAGCTATTTTCTGCGAGTAGTTAGACGTCATAATAGCCGATGCTATACTGGGCACAGCTTGTAGGTTCTGGATAGTGTTGTCCCCATTAATGGTCACTGACATCTTCACCGATTTGTCTTTCTTCAGCTTCTTGGCTAACTCTATCGACGAGGACACCAACAATTCCCCTATTCTTCGTTTCTGCATCTCTGGCAGGGTCGCTAGGAACATGCATTCGAATATACACTCGGTGTTATAGTGCTTGAATAGATTGATCCTCGAGTCCACGTTGATCATGAAGTCCACCAAGGCTTTGGAGGATTTGTGCTTGCAATTTTCGCTGAATACCTCGAAGGCACCCTTCTCCGAAGGATTCTGAAGAACCTAAAGAATTTTTCGAACTTTTTAGAAACTTCTTCACCAATTGATTTTTTACTTTTTAAAGATTAATTCGTTTTGCTACCTGGATCTTGTTGAAAGCCACGCCGATGACTTCGTTGGTGGTCACGTCGATTGCCACCACGCTGACACCGTCCTTGGCAGCGTCTATACAAAGTTCTTCGAGTTCTTTAGACGCCCCAGGCTCCGATGTTAGGTCTACGCCTATGCAGACGTTCTCGTAGAGGAAGAAGCTCTTCCTTATCACTTCTAGAGCTCCGTTCAAGGTCTCCGCTGTCAAGGACTCGAACTCTATGGCTCCGTCCTCTGTAGAGCCCCAGGGCCTGTAGGATGGCATTCTAGTTCGGGTCCTGGGAAAAATAAATTAGAGTGTCTGCAGATTATATTCACTGCAATTCCAATCTGTATGCTGCTCTTGTTAGCACTTGTGTCATCGTATTGAACACATTTAGGAAAAGTACACGATCGTACCAAAATTTCCGAAGAAAGTGTTTAGCATGTTTTAAAAATCCGCAGTTCAAACGAACATTCTACTTTTCCAATGATTGTTCTAAGAATTAAATTGCATTTTTATTGAATAACAAAAGAACGTTCTACCTTCTTATATACTGAGAATTAAATTGCATTTTAATTGAAATTTATTATTTTTCTTTACAAATCCGCAGTTCGACAACAAAAGAACGTTCTACTGTTTCAATTCGAATGTACAGCACCACACTGGAACAGTGTAATAAAAATATCTATACTATCAGGAGTAGTATTGCTTAACATGCACAATTGCATACAGCGAGCAGCATTACGCAAACATGTTTCGATTAGGGTCATTAACTCGGAGAGCCACTTCCCTCCACTTGAACCGAATGAAAAAATATGCCGAGCACTATATCATATTATAATCGCGTTGGAATGGGCCAAGTGCCATATGTTTGTTTCTCCGCGGTACTTTACACGCGAGACATTGTTCAGCGTTTACCTCATCGTTCCAGCGAGATCCTCAGATGCTGACAGCTGCCTCTGTACTGACCTTTATCGAGAAGCTAGCTCGGACTATAGCTATGGCGTGTCTCGACAGCAATTGGCTCGAGTATGTGTGCGCGCTATCGCCGCGGTATAATGTGCTCGCAAACGTAAACAAAATTATGTTGCACCAACATGTGAGTCACATGATAATTTATAGGGAGAGAGACAGAGAGAGATATTGAATCTCTACAGGATCCGTCAGCATCCTCGCTGTACTTCTGCGAGGCTTCTTTATTTTCAAATGGACTGTTTCGTTTCGAAAAGTATGTGGTTTTTTTATAATTGTTATGAAAAGGTTCGGCAGTTATTCCGAAAAAAAAGTTCCTAAATTGTGCAACAGGTGGTGTGAGGCAATTGTTCAGCTCACACTCTGTAAAACTTTTGATTTTGATAATTTTTACTTTGAAAAAATGACGGATACATGTCGGATAGCACAGTAGATACGTGTGCGAAATTTTCTTTGCGTGGGTGGGGGGTGAAAGGGAGTGCATTCCTCGGGATCGAATGAACCTATTGTAGTGGCAAACAATCGGCGATGGCAGTGGAGCAGGCGAATAAAGAGCCATAAATAAGAAACGCGATACACGACCAGGATAGCACGAGTCACTGAACCACGTGGCTTCGTGCAAGGCTACGGGAGCATGGAAACGATGCATAGATAAATATAGTGAGTTCAAGGGGCCACCAGGTCCGCGGCACACTAATTCCACTCTAACGAAATGACCTCTCCATTCAGATCTGTCCATTAACGCGCCCTGCATCTGGCAATCCATCTCGTATAACACGGAACACTTTTTTTAAACATTGTATACATTCACTATAAATATAGCAGATGGCTCTTCAAACTATGAAATTCGTCCAATCGTGTGTCTATAATTTCTAACTAGTTCAAACGATTATTTAATTAATGTTTGTTGCTGTAACGAATGCTATAAATAGTTTATATTTACATAATGATTCCACCAATCGTCTCCAGTACCCATTGTTCTAAGACCTGTTTGTCTTCTGTCTCAGATAAAGCGTGACTGAAAACGTTATTGGTGCCATAAAGGATTTTGCATGCAGACTAACGGCAATTAGTCATTGCTTGATAACGCGCGAATGGCAATAATGTTCCTTTTCTTCACTGCAGACGATAATAACATTGGAAACGTAATTATAGTAGGCTGCGGATCTCTATGCATTTACTGCGAAAACGAATTGGCGCAGTTTAAAACGGCGAACTAATTACAACCATTTAAAATCCTGTCTTCTGCTTGTCGCAATTTTCAAATATGCTTGTTTTAAATTATACCCGCACTTATTTTCAAAACAAACTGCGCGTATAGTAATTTTAAAATTATTATTATTATGTTGTTAAGATTACAGACCTAGTTCCTAGAAATAGATACTGTCACTCTATCATAATGATAAATATGATATAGAAAAATTATCGTTGAGCAAATCCGAATGAATTTTTACAATACAATGAAAAAACAACCTATCAACGTTATCCGAAAAAAAAAGTAAATATACTTCTGAGGATACTACTTACAGTAATAATATTTATTTAAACTGGAATCTTTAGCCAGCACCGGTCACATCGAAAGACGACTATACTCTAAAGAACGATCCAACGATCTGAAACGCGAAACCGTCTTGCTATTGTCTTTCGTCACGGGGAATCTCTTTCAATTGTACCAGGACTTACAGGTGTTCTTACGAGGGTACTTCCCATCAGAACGTCACTACAAATTATGATCTACCACTCTGAGCAACAATATTTATCGCAAATGTTCCTATGATCACGATCAAGCCATTGGCGTAGATCAATAGACCAGGCTGCGCAACGAGATAGTCATTGGGACTGTACTATTTTCAATCCGTGACATAATACACTAGATTGACGCGCATACCACTGGCAGACGTCCAACATTATTATTTACAATTTCAACATTTGCGCGAGAGTCGAAAACATTTTAGCTCGGAATATTTTTTAAAGAATTTTCTATGCTATTTGCACGGTCTGAAACAATTTGCAAGTTCTTAATGAATCAGTCTTGTGAAATTCTAGCTTAATTTTTCTATTCAGGATAATAAACAAAGCTCCGATTGAACAATTTAAAATCGCATTCCACCGTAAATAGTTTTATTCGACGCTCTACAACTCCAAGACGAGTACGGAGACAATATTATGAGGCGGAGTGTCCTGGAAAACAGGATTCCCTTTCTCGTCCTTCTCCATAAGGAGATCAACCTGCATTACACTCCTGAGTCCCAGCTTCTCGGCAGCCTTGCTCGAGAAACAAGACGTGAACAGTCCAAAAATAAATCCCGCGTCGATGCTTCTCGCGAAGGATATTCCCTCCGCCATCAAAATCCTCGCCAATCCTTTTTTACGGTGATCCTTATCCACTGCCACAGCATAAAATTCCACAGCAGCCTTGGCATCTGGATATCTTTCGTACATGTTAGCTGCTTCACTGATTCCTGACAGATAATTTATATATTTCTTCATCAATCTTGTCTTCGGAGGATTGTTCACGAACACAGCTGTGACTCCGTCACCGGTGTTATCGAATTTTGGATTTTTGCTGACTATCAACTGATTCACGGCGATAATTTTCTTCGACGATTTATCTTTAACAATTAGGCAAGGCGAACAGGAAAAGATAGCCTTGATTATCTTCTCGTGATCGATCCACATGGCCTCTTCATCTTCGGATCGATCATTTCTCTTCATGCTCTGAAGTACAATCTCTTCTTTATCAAAATTTTCGCGCAGAAACGGTAAGACTTCGTTTAAATTGGACGCGTCTGCCCATTCTATAGTGCAAGGTGTATTCGATTCCATTTCAAGGTCACTGCTTCCTCTGTTGGTCGATTTTCTGTTTATTGTAAAACAGTACCCTGTTTTGCCGACCCTTATACCTTTCACTCACTTTTTAATGATCGCCTCTATATATATATAGTTGATTTATTCGCGGTGCACTACACTCATTGGTGAATCAACTGCGCTGATTTTATATTGGTTAGGTATGTTACAACGTTCGTACTGCTTCGATAGTTGTTGCAGCACTGGTGCTTACATGGTTAGTGGTGCAAATGTACTATCGAGGTGCTATCGATACTGTTCGATAGCGAGAGCTATCGATAAATAATGATTTACTTTTACTATCGATAATTGTCGGTAGCGAAATTTGAGAAAGTTGTGATCGTTTTACTCGACAAAATATTGCTGAAGTCTGATGAAACTAATAACAGATCGAACTTGAACAATATTTTTTATCCTAGAATACCGAACAATATCAAAATTCATTAGATAAGCATCAATGATTTTGTATATATACATATTGATCTTCAAATATGGATGACGAAAACATATCGATATATCATTGTCATTTCCAATTCAAATTCAAACTTCATTGTAGATGTTTAAAATTGTTTTGTATTGTAATACACGTACCAAATCATGTAGAATTATAGAAGACAATGTTAAATAAAAACAGCATTGAATGCAGCATCTGAAAATTAATTTGTAATGATCGCTTTGTAGAAAACCACTAATTATTCTAAATAAATTGTCTTTTACATATCAAAATAGATTAAAAGATATAGAAAGCAGCAAAGAATAATTTGCGTAATTACAAATTTATTGAACACCATCTCTATCGATAATTCTCCACCACTACTGGTGCTCTCTCCTTTGAGTCACAATACTCATAGATTCTTGAAATCTGGCCTAAGTTGTGAAGCTTACGCTCCAGCTCTGATTGGCCGAGCGGCGTACGCGACTGTCGATCATTCATTCATGGCCGATGCGATTCAGGATCTCGACAAACACAATCAAAACATTCCCTATCCTTTGCGCGCAGCCGCGAAGAATGAAATTCAAAAAATTTACTTTCCATTTCTTGGAATCGATGTCGACAATTTTTATTTCGCATAAAGACACGCAATTTGGTTAAAACAGACCATACTCTATTTTCTAGAAAACAAGAAGGGAAAGGACGTTTTTCGTTTGAAGTTCAATAGAACCGTGTGGAAAAAATCTTCGACCAATTTTCGAGGGCTCATTGTAAACGCGGTACCTCTCTCTATAATCTTACATTGAAATAACCATGCAGAATATTTAGAATTCTCAAAAGACTTACCTGAAACGACCATATCCGTTTTCCACACATGCACCTATTCATCGAACCATAACAAGTATCCACAAGTTCAAACGATCGAGATCAAACGATCTCGATGCAAACCGAATTTGTAGACCAGAGGGCCGCGCTCGCAAATGGACGTTGTGGACCAGCAGACGCGGTAAAAATTTGATTCGCCGGGTGGATTAATCGGGGAAGGTGTTTGATTGGGGATCCTGGCAAAGAAGTTCGAGGGATCCAGGTGCCTGATTTTGGAACACGCTTTCCCATGTTTGCGGCAGAGCGCGCGGCAGCGCGTGCGTAGGCCCGCCGCGACACCAAAATAAGATGGCCGGTCAGCGAAACAAATAGAGCGCCGTTGTAAATAACAAACCGTCCGAGCACGTTCCTTACTGGGATCCGAAGAGCCGTAGATCGGTGTCTGCGAGGGACCGCCTCGGTGTGCCGTTTGGTTCTCGTGACCGGTCACAAGGGACCCGGTGATCGCACGCGACAAAGAGAGAGAGAGAGTAAGATCGCTCTTGGCTCTCTTCTCTACGTTTTGCACGGTGGACCGCCGTGTGCGTGTTTGTTCCGCTCGCGGTGGTGCGTGTTCCCTTGTTTATCATTTTCACGTGTTCACCGCCACACGATAAACGATCCGCTTCGAATGCGCGACGCGGCAACATTTCAGCCAGCGTGCCACCAGCCGAGGACCATCATCGCCGCCAGGATGCAACTCCCTGACAGAGACAGTCCCGCGCCACGTCCTCGCCCACGGCTCGCCTAGCTCCTCATGCTAGTCTCGTCTTCCGAATTGCTTGGAGCACAGCATGAAGGAGATGCTTGGAGGGTGCTGCGTGTGTTCTGACGAGAGGGGTTGGACTGAGAATCCGCTGGTCTACTGCGATGGCCAGGGCTGCACCGTTGCTGTTCACCAAGGTTCTTGTCATAAGCAACACCGTGTCCTTTGCCTCTGTACCATTGGTTTGCAAGCTATCCAAGCAGAACCAATCGTATCTGCGTTGTAACACATGCTGAGAACTGTTCGGTATATTGTCATTGCGTGACAATGGTCTTATCCCTTCGTCGGGCTTGATTATATTAGATTGGACGCAGTCTTATTGTACTGTAGTAATTGTGTCTTTATTGTAAAAGACACTGCAGGCTGTTCGATCGATTGTCATCGCTTCTGACAATGTTTTTACGACTCTGTTTGGCTCGAATATTGGACACAGCTTTGTTGTACATGTAGTGATACTTATTTATATATATGTTCGTGAGCAGGTAGTAATGCTATGTTTGTTTTGCAGCCTGTTACGGTATCGTCACGGTACCTACTGGGCCATGGTACTGCAGGAAGTGTGAATCGCAGGAGAGAAGTGCACGTGTGGTGAGTTGCTAATTTGATAGATGTATTACTAAACTGTCATTGGAGTTAATGAATGCAAATGACATGTATAGAGCACACTGTTCTTTAGAATCATAGATGAAGTTTATCATGGATTTAGATCATACGTTTATGTAATTCTATGTTTAACAGCGTTGCGAGTTGTGTCCTAGCCGTGATGGGGCTCTTAAAAGAACGGATCAGGCAGGATGGGCGCATGTGGTTTGTGCACTGTACATACCAGAAGTACGGTTTGGTAATGTGACGACAATGGAGCCTATTATTCTGCAGTTGATACCATCCGAAAGGTTCAGCAAGGTAGGATCTTTCTTAGGCTATAAGAATTGTAACTTTTGGAATAGTATGTTGACGTTTGTGTATGTTCCAGTCGTGTTACATCTGCGAGGAACAAGGAAGAGGCAGTAGAGCGAATGTGGGAGCCTGTATGCAGTGCAACAAGACAGGCTGCAGGCAGCAATTTCATGTGACATGTGCTCAGGCTCTTGGCTTGCTCTGCGAGGAGGCTGGCAACTACCTCGACAACGTCAAGTACTGTGGATACTGTCAGCACCACTACTCTAAGCTGGTAAGGGGACAGACCATCTCGTAGAAAGTAACGCCAGCCTCGTCGAATTTTTCTTAAGTAGAAACTGTGATTGTATTTTCAGAAAAAGGGTGGTAACGTAAAGACGATACCACCTTACAAGCCAATACCAGCAGATAATGGCTCGTCAGACTCATCTCCTGAAAAGGAAGCCGAGACCCCGATAAAGTCTTCGTCAAGTGGTAAACGAAAGAGTTCAAGTTCCAAATCCACTACCAATTCTAAAAACAAATCCAATACTAGTCCAAGCCTAGAAATAAATGGCGTTGCTGATGACAAAACCAGCAGCGGCCGTAACACACCCAAAGAGAACACCACAAATACCAGTAAATTCACCACTTCAAACTTCGTAGAGACAATCGTCACCCAATCGGAGAGCGTGTTCGGGCATGACGGCACTGCCTCCACGACCGCCGTCCAGGCGATCAAGCCGGGAACGAACCCGAGTACCGGCCACAAAAACAGTGGACCGACGAAATCGAACTCGTCGACGTCCAACAAGACGTCCAGCCACAGTAAAAAGAGAAAGACCGGGGCCCGTACGCCGACCGTGATCGGCAACGAGAACTCGAACCAATCGGTCAGCTCCGAGGCAAGCGGCTCTGTCGTGGTCGCTGTCACATCTGTCGTGCAGCAGGCTGTATCCAGCAACAACGTGCAGACCACCATAACAGAGGCAACTAGCCTGAGCACCACCACCGAGCCCGAGAAGTCCAAGAAGGTACTTCCACTAAAACCAGAGCTTGAAAACAACCATTTTGGTCCCCAAAGTGGCCCAAAAGAACCACTGTTTTGCATAACTTGAAAACAGGTCCTAAATATTCCTTTTTTTGGATGATTTTCCAGTTGAAGGTCGAGAGTCCAATTCAGTCATCGTCAAGTACCCCAGTCAGCACGGAAGCAACCACCACGCCTGTGATTATGGCAGTGACACAATCGCAATCCTCGATCGTCACTCATTCTCCGACGACCACATCCAACAGCATAGTCGTCTCCGTGCCACTGACTGCCACTTCGTTGCCTAGCACTGTCCAAAGCGTGGTAACCAGTGCTCCAACGTTGTACCAACAATTACAGCAAAGCATAATCACCACTGCGGCTGCTATGGAGCCTAGGACGAGCGCTGTGCCCAATTCTGAGAGATTTAATACGGACGAAGCTCCTGTTAAGAGATCTCGGTAGGTCTTGCATTTTTAATCATGTGTTTTATCAATGACGTCCTTACACAATTCTACAGATGAACATTCTAGAAGAATCTCTAACGTACGAGGAATATTTAATCTGTAATCTTCAGGGTGTGAATTTGCATTGTTTCGTAGAATACATTTTAGTTTTTGACTAGTTTCTTTATATTTTACGAGGAACTACTCTAGTACCAAGTACAAATTGTACTCAAAGTGGATGCAGCAGAAATTGAACGAAATTTGAATGATTCGATCGTTGTGTTCTACGGGATAATTACATTTTTTCTTTTCTTTTCTTACTCGCAACAATAAACGATGCAGCAACGAGCAGAGTTCGTCTTCCAAAAACCGTAACCTTGAGAACGGTACGTCTCCAGTTCTATTTGCTATTCCAAACGCGCGCCAAAACGGAAGGCATCAAAATGGCTGTCCCATTGGATAAACAAGCCAGTCCGCTCCTAACCTCGTCGCGAGTATAGTAAAAATTCCTTGGGCAGAAAATTTTTACAGTCCTCGGACTGATAATATCCTCGGAAAATATCGTTCCACCATGCCCACGCGATTTTCGCGGACCACGTCGTGAACCGAAGGTGATGATTGTATGGAGTTCGCGACAACATTGTGCTGCAAGATTAGGCGAAATGATATGAGACTAGATTTTCCGTTGGCCCGTGTTTGCAAGGCCGTTTGTTTGCAAAACCATCGTGGCACGTTCAATGGTGTGAAAAACTGGTGGTTTCCTCGTGACTTTGTAGCTTGTTGGTATCATTAAGATCAGTTTGAGGTTATGTTTGTTTCTTCTGCCTCAAGGGGCCTCAAGGGCAACGAACGAAGAAAAGGAGTAACGTGATGATCTAAATCATAATAGGTCCGTTTACCCGAGTTGAACACTTTAAATTTCTCAAAATTTCGAACTATGTATTTCTAACTCCAAAATCAATTCGATCAGGTGACCTCTTTAACCCAGTTTACTCTAATTCTACTCGTATTTTTATCCATTCTCTATCCAAGGCAGAGTGTATCCTATTTCGCGTGAGAGAATTCAAATCTGCTTCTTTCCACAGCTCTCAGTCATCGGACAAGCAGGAGAAAACACGCAAGCCTAAGCGAGGTTCCTCGAACAGCCAGCCAGCACTGCAGCAGTCGCAGCAACAAACCCAACAACAGCAGCAACAGGCTCAATCTGCGGCTCCCTCTGTGGTAACATCGGTGTCCAGCAGCGCAGTGGTAACAACATCTAAACGAGGAGGCAGGAACAACCATCAGACTCCGCCTCCTGCCGTAACTGTGGCACCTGTGCCATCCATCATACAAGGACCAACATTGACTGCTGGCCATTTTAGCAGTGTTAGTGCTGGGTCTACGAATACAATGGGTCCCACTGTGAAGGAGTCTCCTCCCAGCAGTCCTGGCTCTGAGAGTATGAGCAGCAATGGGCCTGGAAGACGGAAAAGGAAGAGTGCTAGCGCTGCTTCTACGACACCTATACCTTCTGCCTCTAGTACTCCGACATTGACAAATCCTAAGGAGGAGAAGGATGTCAAGCTGTAAGCTTTAATCTTATACTCGTCTTTGTACTGTAGTAAATTGTTCATGTATTCATCTGTAAATTGTTACAGGTTTCAGAACGGTGTCAGTGCACCACACATGTTAGGCAATCAGCTGAATCCAACGTCTACGATGGCCCAGAAGATGTCCGATACACTGTCGCAGGAGCTGGAGGCTCATTCTATTTTTACGGAAGCGAGCAACTCCACGACGAACCTGGTTGGCCCGCAGCTTCACAGTCGAGTCATCGCATCTGTATGTATTTTGCGAGGAGTGCATTGTTAAATGCGAGCGCAGTAATGTCTCCATATATGTAAAAACTGAGCAAAGAAGTACACAGCTTTTCCACATGTATTAAGACATTATTGTATGATAGACGCGTTGCTAACAGTATGTATTTTAACATACATCTATCCTTAACAAGCAGATACGATCGAGCCAAGCAGGTGCACCGCCCACGTCGTTCTCCTCGGTCTTCAACACCAATGCAAACACCAATACCAACATGGCCAGCACCGCTGGAAATGCTTCGTTAGGTGGTGGAGCAATACCTCAGACCCTGGACCAGCTTCTCGAAAGGCAGTGGGAGCAGGGGAGCCAGTTCCTGATGGAGCAGGCCCAGCACTTTGACAGTGAGTGTACGGCAAGGAAAAATATGGTCATTGTCGCATGGGTTTGGTGAAATTGGGGATACGATGATCAATTGAATATAATCTTCGCTGAGTTTATTATTGATTCGACATTTATAGGAAGGGATGTGTTAATTTTATGAACTTGTTCGCAGTCGCTTCCTTGCTGTCGTGTCTTCACCAGTTGAGAGCAGAGAACCTTAGGCTAGAGGAACATGTAAATAGTCTTTTACAAAGGAGAGACCACCTATTGGCTGTGAACGCGAGACTTGCTATTCCACTGACCAGTCAGCCCAGCACTCACCCAGGTAAGTACCCTTTTCTGTTGAATCACATACGAGTATATAACGAATAGACTGCGGATTTTATGCATTTATGACAAAAATGGGCACGCAAAATTAAACACATCAATGTATTCGTTTCAGCTTAATCGAATAATTAAAAGAAGAATACTTTGTCCTGCAATCAATGCGAACATTTTTTTTATGCTGCATATACATATATAAAGATCCGCAGTCTAATAATAAATATAAACTTCAATCATCAACCGATGAAATCAATTTCAGCGAACAACATCCACCCGACAGTGAACCCATCGCATCCAAACATCCCCCACCCGGACGTCCCGCCAGGTGCCGCGGCTCCAGTTCCGAGAGTGAACCGTGAGCCCCGAGTGAACAACACGTACATGCCTCATTCCAGTTCCAGTAATCATTCGACGACGTTGGAGAACGGCCTGCCACCTGACCCATCCCCACCTGCAGCAGCCTCGCTGTCTCAATACCAGCATAGGACATCGTTGGTCGCGCCTCAACCCAGTCCAACGATCAGGTAACGTCCCTGTCCTACGGATGACGGTTTTGAAACAGATGTTTCAACGTATAATTTTTCGCTTTGATCACGGGCAGGCATAGCCCAGCGGGAAGTGCGTACCACCAAGGTCAGCCCAGCAACATTGTGTCACCTGTACCTACCAGCAACACGGGTGTGGTCAGGAACTCGTCGGTCACACCTGACCCGCTGCGTGGAGTTCCAAGGTGAACACAGTGGACCCCTGTATTCAAATTCTCCTCGATACCTTCGAAAACCGTTCAACCTGAGATCTCCCGTCAAAATTGGAGTCGAAGGAGTATAGCTGGATAAGGTGGTCAATTGTGTCCCCAAAGAAAACCCTCTGTGGCAGGTTTCAAGATACCCTTGCCACAAGGGAAGACATAGTCCCTTATCCGGCCATATCCTTTACTCGGTTCTGGGATTGCAAAGGTGCAGGATGCACCTCCTCATTTTTTTCAGTAGTTAAAAGGACTAGATGAAAGGTCAATTTACGTCGCAGTCGCCCTCAAAAGGCGGCGACGTAATTCTGCAGCTCTGTCACAACTCTATGCTTCCGAATAATGCAAATTACGTTTTGTAAACGCAGAAATAGGAATTACAAAGGCGGCTGCGGCTTAGATTGATCTTTTATCTAGTCTTTTTGACTACTCGAACCCCAATGTTTGCATTATGAAGAAATAAAAGTCCTGCAATCCTGGAAATGAGACGACGCCCTCAATTTCAATTGAAAAATTTCTGGCGACGGTGAACCGAGGCCAATAACGCCGTGTTTTCTTCCAGGTCAGTGGCACAGTCGTCAAGCAATTATATGTCGTCAATGTACCAACCCATCACTATGTCGAGTCTTACAAGTAACCAAGTAGGTAATGTTCATAACCTTCATTCACATGGACCTTCTCCGCCCAGCCTCGGCCCACCGGGCAAACCCAGCTGAAGATAGATGGACACATCGGGGAAAGAGAAGAAGCGTGCTGTACTCGTTGAGAGACGCGGTCAATGATCATCCGAGGCAAGATCAGGGCCGAGAGGGCGTGCGAATAGAATATCACACCTGATCAACATCAATCGTCATTCAAGAATCTGGCGGATCGTGTCACCGAGGGGGACGTACCATTTCTAGGGCCAAGAAGAAAGTGATATAACACACCCGCAAAGAACGAGAACCATCTGTTGCATTTACAATATGAACCGATGACATTTTTCTAAACGGTGTCGTTTTTTCCGAACACAATTTCATAGCAACGTTTTTTTCTACGATGATTGGCCGGGCACACACGGTGACTAGAGTTAGTTCCCAACGAAGATGACAGTCATGTTTTTTTTCTGTTTTTCCTTTCTTCTTCTTTTTTTTTTGGGTTTTCTTTTTTAGTATGTTTCGTGTTTTCTCTCACACTCTCGTTCGTTATACAATATCCCTTGGTTCGCGCGTCGTCGAAAGCACGTTCGAGACAATCTCTTCCTCGTCGATGAGTATGAGCAGAGTTACGGCAAGAACGCAGATGTACAAATCTTAGTCTGTAAGTTAATCTATCGCGACGAGAATAGCAATAATATTTACCGAGTAGGTGTACATTTTAATTGGAAGTAATCAATTTGTAAGTCCGGTGGTAAGATGTCTCTCAACCATCGTGTTTTATATAGAGGCGTTTGTTGCTGTCGATTCTACAACCGACTTTGTTTCATTCGAGTGAGTGATCTGTGGAAAACGGGATTGGAAACGTGCACACTGATCGAAGAGCAAAAATGCTTAGGACATGCAGGAATTAGTAGCAGACTTATCCGAACGTTTCTGTAAATTGTGACGAACACGTACCTCGTTTATTTATTTTAAAAATTTGTGACATAGTGTGTACCTCCCGAGTCCCTGATCACGAAATGCTCCTTAGTATCGAATGCTAGATTGTTAATTTCGTTTCGCAATGTCATCGTACTGTCCAAGAAACATGTAATTCTGCTAAGCTAAAAATTACGAAATATTTCGAAAAGATTGATGCAGTTACAGACCTGCGTAGAATATTTCCGATTCGAGAGTTGTGAGATTTCTTGGATAGTATGAGGAAGTGGTTTCGACCTGTCCCACAGTCGACAACTGTATATTCTAATCTTATACATAAAACATACTACGTAGATGTACAACACGAGCACTGCCTTCCACCAATCGAGTGTCGCTGTGGGCTCGGTCGACCGTAAAAAAAAATAAAATGGAAGAGGACAATAACCACAGTCCTCTGAATAGCTAACCCGTGATTGTTTTCACTTCAACTTCCACATGATTTAGCGACGGCGGTGAAAAAAAGGAGCTTAACTACTCTGATACTGATTTCGCGATGATTGTACCATATAGGTTCGTGTTCAACGTGTTTTCATTTCCGGTTCGCGTTTCCCGTGTCGATGGCGACCGCACACTTTTTACTCGACGACTGCGACCATCGTCGATCGCTGCAACGATAAAACTGTACGCTAGACATTAATCAAAACTCGTTAGAGGTATACCCGAGGACCTGTCCGAATAGGTCCTCGCCAGATAGTACTTTCGCTCAAGGAACTAGAACTCTTTGTACTACGGTTCGAACCGCTAGCATGATTTTTAGTCTCGAAACTGAGCGCTAAAACACTGAACTAATTTTTCCCGAAGTGTAATCTTCTTACCTTGAAATTATGAATGAGAACGCACTCTCCTCACCATTTTTTGAATAATCAGCTCAGTTTAGAGCGACAACAATCATCTGGCGAATTCAACTATTGAGGTAAAACGTGGTTGGCCCTTTTATAATGAAACAATTGGTATAGAATGGAGTGGAACCTCAGAAGGACAAAATAATCGGAGATCCGTCTTTCCGTCGCGAGAAGTTGAATTTCAACGATCATTTTCTTTTCTGTCAATGTCACTGCCTTGTTAGACTAGTATTTAAATAATTTCGCTTGCGTTGTATCGAACGAAAGCTGCGTATGTAAAACAAAAAAAAGAAATGGTAATTCCTTTTTACCAGTTGTTGTGTTCCTTACTTTAATTAGTAGTTTCGCGGAAAGACGATTCGAGATTGCGCGCGCCGATGGGTTTGGGATTTTTTTAGAAAATCGATTCGTCAATCTCTCGGCGTGAAATCGAGGAGATGATGATTCTTCATTAGGCTAACGAGGACGATAGTGGTAGATCACGAGGACGTCGAACCTTCAAAGAGATAGCTCGTCACCACTCAGGGAAAATCGATTTACTATTACACGGAATTCGGTCGAGTTCTCTTCGTGCGCGTCTTGCTGTTATTTTGTAATATTAAAATCGATAGCCGTCGGTTATTGTACTCAGGGTCTCGGAGAAATCGTCGGACTGGTTCAAACCATTCGGAATCAATCAATAAAAAGTGTACATAGAAAATTATACAACATTAATTTGATAATTCTGGCCAGCCACGAAAATCTACAAAAATCTGTTCGAGTCTAGGCATTTTAAAAAAAGAAACGATACTATTCTGATTCGCAAAAATATACAAATTTTTACCTACATTGTTTAATTTCAGACGCACGGTAGATTCATGTGGATTTCCGTGACTGTCCATTGACTATATCGTTGTCAAATTAATATTTGCCGTACGTGCAAAACGCAATCGGACTCAATTTGATATTTTACTACAAGAAGATGATTGGTAGTGTGAACTGTGACTCGCTGAGGATCCCTAATCGACGAGCTTGGGTGTTCGAAGGGATTTCGAAGGAAAATTGAGAAAATTGCGAGAGAAAAAAAATGATAAAATAATAATAATTAGTGTTCGTCGAGTACGAGAGCGCGTTTATACCGATGCAGAAGAGTATTTTATGCATTTTCATTGTAGTGTCACTGTACGTTAAGGTAAACTATGCGGTGCGTGCGAGGGATGCGACAGTGAACAAGAGAACCGAGGACAAAAAACCGTAGGAATAAAAATTAAAAAAAAAAAAACGTTAGAGAAAGAAAGCAATGCGAATAATATTTTTCCACAGCAGACCGTGCCAAATTTTTGCGATCGAACCATTGAGGATCTCTCTTGATTGAGATTACGGGCCAGGCCTTTTCAAACAAATTACAAACTCGAACCCCACCATTCTGTATTTAATTAACTCACGCTGCAGTGGCAATTATTTTCCGATTGCTGTGTTGAACGAATTATTTTGTTCGATCATTCGAAAATTGTTTCTTCGTTAATTATTATTTCTTGAAGGGTCCTGTCGATGTTAGAAAAATTTTGTTACCGACAGCTTTTCCTTGGAGTAATTGTTAACTTTGTATAAACTCGAAAATGTCAATCGAATTGTTCCGTAGGTTCGTTATAGTTGTAGACGTTTCTGTAAAACGAATCGTAGGGTGGAGTTCTTTCGGTTTCGAACTAAGAAGAAATTTTTTAGAACAGGCAGTGCTTTCGTCAGGCCTCGGCAATGCTTTGATTGACCGAAATCTTGGCACATTACCGTGAAATTTTGATACTCGAGAGCGCGACACGTCGCTGTCGAACCAAAGTAATAACTGGGCTGTGGATCTTCACGCGATGCATAATTTTTGAAACCCCTCGAAACAAATAATATCTTTCCATAGTTAATAATTATAAAAATGGTATGTAAAATTGACTTAAACACTGTTTCAATAGACGTAAAAAGTTTTTATTCGATTTCTGAGCGACGTATCAGTCTTGTAAAATTTTTGTAGCCGGTAAATCGATTTTAAAAAATTGTGTGAAGACCTACAGTGTAGTTTTAAGTGTGCGCGAGCGTGTTTTCATTTTTCTACGAGGAAGCGATGCGTTAGTGGACCTCCAGAAACAATTCCGGACAGAGAACATTGTAAGATAATTGCACTAGCTGGAGAACGTTCGCCATAGTGCGCTTGCAGGTTTTCCCAAGTGATTCGCGTGATCGGAGAAATTGTAAAAAAATTGAAAAGACTCGAATCGAGATGCGTACGAACGCTTGGGACAGGCTGCAATCATGTAAAGGGCGCTAGGTATTCGTGTAAAAAAAAAAGAAGGGTGTTTCACTTCGAGTATCGGGACGGTTCAAAGATGATCTACTCGATCGTGGTCTTTTGTATATTTTTCAGAAAAATGAGGAAAAATAGGAAAACGATGCAGGCAGCTAAGCGATCGTATTCGTTGTCTTTGAATCGTCCCTCGGACCGTATGTCTGTGTCGTAACCCTTTATGTATGAAGAGGAAAACCGTGCGGACCGAAATGCCATATGTATTTCCACAGGGGACAATTTTCTATCGACAACAAAAAGTCTGATTGTTTTCTAACGAGTGTATCCGAGTCATTGGACGCCTCGTTCGCCCCTGACATTATTGATCTTGTCATTGGATCGGTGGGGATCTGGTATTTTCCGAAATACGATTTTTCAAATCACGGATAAATTAAATACGCTTTTTCAAAAAATCGAAAGATTCTCCCTTGGAAGAATTCCACTGATATTTCTTTTCGAAGTTACTAAAAGTACAGTTCTAATAGTGTAATCCTAATAATAAATAACTAGTCCTTCCTTGACACCCGCTGTTAAAGCAAACAAAATGGTATTTATGTTTGTAGTTTAGATTACAAATTAATGAGAGAACAATTATGGTGTGAGTGAGGGAGGTTTAATGTTGTTTTCAATAAAATCTATACTTGTAGTTTTATACTTTCTTTTTGTTTGTAGATTGTAATTTTTGTTATCAGAGGTTGCACCGATTCAAAAATGAGTATCTAAAGAAGCCACAGGATGCCTAGAACGTTTCATTTTTATACCGACATCTTGATAAAAGATTTACACCGTAAAATTAAGGAACAGGGTGGTTTCGATCGTCCCAGGGGCGAACGGGGATGGAAATTCACCCCTGAAGAGGGACGACGCTTTCTGATCACGCATCAGAGATCTCCTCCGAGCTGTCAGAAACGTTGTCCTGGAGTCGCGTGGATCGGTTCCGGATCCAGGGATGTAAATCATTGTGCGATACCGTTTTGTAATGTATCTGTGCATACGGAAGCATGTAATAAAAGAAGACTAAACGACTACTCATGTATTTATCAAAAGACAGCGGATTTGATGCATTTAACACAAAAATATAGGCGTAACTTAAAACAGTAAAAACATTAGAAAAATTTTCAAATACTGTTTCACTCCAGTTTCTTGCAATTCAGGTAAACCGTTTTTATTTTGCATAGAGATCCGCTGTCTATCACCGACCCAACCGTCCCTATTTTATTCCTCGTTTAATCGCCCCCCAAAAAATTGTGTAACGTTACCCAATTATTCACACCATGTTTAACTTATTTTTACAATTATATTGTTTAATATCATACGCATATATTATATTTTATTTTCTAAATGTAATGTCATCTGCACCGAGCAATTATTTTTTACATTTTTTAAACATTTCAAGGATCTCGATGGATCTTTGCATCATCGATTTATATTTTCTTTTTTCAAACCACTGTTTTAATTATATAATAATTAGATTTTCCTTACAATTTTTTACAAATTAATATAAAATTGCACCCGAAGAATTTTCAGTGCAGATCGATAATCTTAGAAAAAAACAAAGTCTGAATGTTATTTATAGAGATTGCGTTGTTTATTTTCTCGGTATTTTTATTTACTTGTATCGCGGGATTATTTGTTCGAGTGCTAATCACGAAGTCGTATCTATTATTTTTTGCAGATTGATCGAAGTGTTGACAGAATGTGCCTAATTGTAACAATGCAGACAAATCCGTGGTGTTTGCCTCGGTGCCGGCCAACCATCGTGGGAAGTCTCACCTGCGACCTCGTCTGCTGCGAATCAATATTACACGAGTGTACGAATACACTATGGTTCGTGGATAACGCTACGAACTACTCTGCTATCAGGACACTGTTATTCCTTATCAATCTACTGACCTCGAGCAATAAGAAACTCCAATGTACATAATACAGACCATCCAAGGTATTTCCTATACAATTTCTCATTTACGATCTCTTCGAAACAACGTGTTTCACCAGAATTTCAAAACTTCCATTCATTTCATTCAGAAAAAAACTGTCCCAATGATTGCTGGTTGTATTTTGTCTCATCAGTATGAGCAGAGAAATAATGACAACGTGGTATACGAATTTGTTACAGTTTCCTTATATTTATTTTTCTAAAATCAATATAAGAAACTGTACACGCTTGTTTCTCCCTAATGCATCTTTAATATCATTTTTAACAGTGGTCCAAGTCGACCATGGTCCACATAAATTGTTCTCAATATGTTCCACCAGAATTTCAAAATCTACATTCATATCATTCGGAAAAAACTGTCCCAATGATTTGCTGGTTGTATTTTGTCTCATCAATATGAGCAGAGAAATAATGAAAACGTGTTATTCGAATTTGTTACAGTTTCCTTATATTTATTTTTCTAAAATCAATATAAGAAACTGTTCACGCTTGTTTCTCCCTAATGCATCTTTAATATCAATTTTAACAGTGGTCCAAGTCGACCATGGTCCCCACAAATTGTTCTGAATGGTCCCATATTAAAAATCGCACGTCACAATGCGAAGAGGAGAGCTATGGGCCACCATTGTCCAGGAAAAGATACGTCGGTTATGGGGTAGGCGCGAAAGTTCAATACCTGAGGTTGAACCTAATCGGCTCGAACGTCACGGGACCGTGGCACCGTGAAAATTAGCAAACCATAGAATCTATGGTTGCCGGCGCAGAGAGCCCCTTCCTCGTATTGGAGCCGCATTAAGAGCACCCTCTTGTCACTAGGGTGGCACTTGCGTGGATCCACGCAGCTGGAGTGACACACAAATAAAGTATTAATTCTCCGTTCGTCTCGTAATGGTGGCAGTGCTCTCAATACTCTATATACATTATACTAAAACCTAAAACTCGTCTTCGTGCCACGTCCATTCACTAGCTAAGCTGCGATATCCATGGGGGTTGAAAAATTTGAAACTTGAAAAACTCTGTACCATAAAGCAATTTATTTTATTTTATTTCTTATTTTCCATCTTCCGCTCGTGCTTTATTCATTAGAAATTCAAATTTGTTACATAATAGGAAGGCGCACTTTTTAATATTTGCCACAGATTTTCATTTCATGGATATAAATGTCCAGAATGTAATTAAACTGTTGCCACACATTTTGAAGAGAATTTGTTTCACCACGGGGTAACGACAATCAAATCAAGTGTTGCATTGTCCCCTATAAAAACGAGTTCGGGCATTTTAGGGGGGTGAATACAAGCGTGGAAGTGATCCAGTAAGGGTCCAGTGGTCGATGATTCTGCTGGAACTTCAGAAAACACCCCCTGGGTACAGCTGCCCAGGTATTTGCGTGCCCCAATTTTCAGGATGGCTCGTGGGGAAAGAGATCCAGAGGAAGGGTGGTCGGTTGCTCTCTTTTGCTGTCTGCACCCTTTTCACTGTTCTGGTGGGGTGTAATGGAACCCCATGGTTTCATCTTTAGGTGTAACACCCTTAATTCTATCTACCTTGGCGCTCTCCTATAATATTCTTTGATGTGTCAGTTCAATTAATATTGAACGTTTCTCGAGGTTGATACTTGTTGGATCGACGAGCGAACGTTTCCTCGAAGACAAATGGCAAACATTGGTCAAGATAGCTGCGACAAAATATTGCCACTCAACCCGATATATTTATGGGACACGCGTACACGCGGATGATAAAAGCAGGTGTACGAACACACCTGCGTCAATCGTAGATAATATTTGAACCACTTTCGATGAACCGATAAAATCCACCCCATCCCTCTAATCGTACACTAATCTTCTGGATTATTTAGTTCCTGTAAATGTCTTCCATTGGTTTTCACGGGAAAGCTATAATCCACTGCTATCACTCTATTATAACCAGGTTCAGGTGTCAGCGGTTCGTTTCAAAGGATTTTTCTGAGTGGAACTCGACGATTTTTATGACTTCAAAATTCACACATTTTTCTCTAATGCAGATAACTAATTATCGTTGTCTGCGAGCACTCCAACTTTGTACAGATTTCTTTTAACCCTTAGCACTCGAAATTGCTGTACCATTATTGAAAATATTGTTTTCATTATTAAATATATTGCTATCTAATCAATTACTAAACATTTAAATATTGTTTGCATTATTACATTAAATTCATATCCATAGAATGAAGGAAATCATATAAAATGGAATTATTCTAGGTCGGAAGAAATGTTTAAGTTGTACCATTATTGAAAATATTGTTTCCATTATTACATATATTGCTATCTAATCAATTACTAAACATTTAAATATTGTTTGAAATATTACATTAAATTCATATCCATGGAATGAAGGAAATCATATAAAATGGAATTATTCTAGGTCGGAAGAAATGTTTAAGTTGTACCATTATTGAAAATATTGTTTCCATTATTAAATATATTCCTATTTAATCAATTACTAAATTTTAAATATTGTTTGCATTATTACATTAAATTCATATCCATAGAATGAAGAAAATTATATAAAATGGAATTATTCTAGGTCGTAAGAAATATTTAAGTTGTACCATTATTGAAAATATTGTTTCCATTATTAAATATATTGCTATCTAATCAATTACTAAACATTTAAATATTGTTTGCATTATTACATTAAATTCGTATCCATAGAATGAAGGAAATCATATAAAATGGGATTATTCTAGGTCGGAAGAAATGTTTAAGTTTCGAGTTAAAATGGCTCCGAATGCAAATGTTTAATTATTTGGAATAACTCTGGGAGTGTCGTAAAAGACATTTTTACGAACATTTTCGACACAAGAGTAAAGAAAAGCCACCCTAATCTGCATACGTGAAGTAGAATTTTGTTAGAGGATGTTAGAAGATCTTGGAAGATTTCGAAGAATGTTGGAACATGTTAGAAGCTGTTGAAAAATGTTGAAGATGATGGAGGATTCTAGAAGAGCGGAGTGACGAGACAGCAAAGATGTCGACAGGAGGTGAAGGGCTCGATTGGTTCTGAGGGCCAAGCGTATCGTCCCTAATTGTCCACAAATCGACGGCCACCCTCGATTTCCGAACCGTTAAGTACAACCACCCCTGCAAGGGGGCCAGGGGCGTTCCGCTAGCTCTGTCGAGGGGGTCTCGATACAACAGAGCAGAATATGGATTCAATTACACCTCATTGTGCCGCGGTGTCTATAAACAATGCTGTTTTCACAGCTGATAGTGGCCCACGTTTGTCTGCGGGTTGACGATCTCGATGGCTCACCCGGTGGACGTCTCTTTCCTGAATGAACTCTATACTCCCGCTAATTCGTTCTGCATCGAACATTGTCGAAAAGAATTGTGCCGACGAGTTAAATTTTCTTCATGATTATTGTTCTAAGACTGACTGTAAACTCTGTCCAGTAACATGGGATTAAAGCATATTTGAAAAAAGATTGAGAAATAAATATATTCTGCGTGACAGCAATAATTCACCATTTTGCAGTATCTAAAAGTTGTTCAGGTGAATGGATTAAACAAATCAAGATAGTATTATCTAATGTAGTTGGTCTGAACGCAACATTTCTTCAGAGACAATAGAAAAATGGATTTGAAAAATGATTGAGAAATAAATATATTCTGCGTGACAGCAATAATTCACCATTTTGCAGTTTCTAAAAGTTGTTCAGGTGAATGGATTAAATAAATCAAGATAGTAATATCTAATGTAGTTGGTCTGAACGCAACATTTCTTCAGAGACAATAGAAAAATGGATTTGAAAAATGATTGAGAAATAAATATATTCTGCGTGACAGCAATAATTCACCATTTTGCAGTTTCTAAAACTTATTCAGGTGAATGGATTAACGAAATGAAGATAGTATTATCTAATGTAGTTGGTCTGAACGCAACATTTCTTCAGAGACAATAGAAAAATGGATTTGAAAAATGATTGAGAAATAAATATATTCTGCGTGACAGCAATAAGTCACCATTTTGCAGTTTCTAAAAGTTATTCAGGTGAATGGAATAAAGTAATCAAGATAGTATGATCTGATGTAATTGGTTTGAATGCAACATTTCCTCAAAGACAATAGAAAAATTGATACGAATCGTGAGCTATAATGCTGGCTGAAAGTATCGACGTTGTTCGATTAACTGGAAAATTGGACATCGAATGAATGTGATATCGTGGTCAACACTCGAACAAATATTATTAGCAATCATGCTGCAATTTTGTAGGGATAAAGTGTCTGCGAAAGTACTCCTTATTAACTGCGGAGGCTAGAGCCAAAGGAAACTCGGGTAATTCATGTTGGAAAAGAACGAATAGGAAACTGGAGAATGCCGTGGGAAGATCCGCACCCGGCGACGCCATTATTCCCGCGACGCAGGACGTCGCGACGCCGCGTTATCGACGTACCGCCCACCATTTTCTCTCTCTCTCTTGGTTTCTCTTAGTCTCTCCTTCCCTCTCGCGTCTCCCTTTGGCAAATTACGGCGGAGAATTTGGCGGAGCTTCTGCCCCCCTGTCATGGCCACCATTTCGCATTTACTTGAACGATATTCGTAGAATTTGCAGAATTTCCGAAGGAGGTGCAACTTTGAAAAATTAGGGGACCAGGAAAATATGAAATTCTCAAAGCATTCGCAAACTCTTGAAAATTTGGGGATAAGAAGATTCACGAACTCTTGGAAATTTGGGGATAGGAAACATTGGAAATTCTTGAAAATTGAGGGATAGGAAACTTTGGAGAACCCTGGAAATTGGGGGATAGGAAAGTTTGGAAAATCTTGGAAATTCGGGTATAGGTAACTTTGGAAATTCCTGAAAATTGGGGAATAGGAAACTTTGAAGTACCCTGGAAATTGGGGGATAGGAAAATCTTGGAAATTTTGGAAATTGGCGGATAGGTAACTTTGGAAATTCCTGAAAATTGAAGAATAGGAAACTTTGGAGAATCCTGGAAATTAGGGTATAGGAAAATCTTGGAAATTTTGGAAATTGGGGAATAGGTAACTTTGGAAATTCCTGAAAATTGAAGAATAGGAAACTTTAGAGAATCCTGGAAATTGGGGGATAGGATAATTCTAGAAATCGGGGGTAGAAAAATTGGGGGATTTGTACATAGAATAAAACACGTGAGTCGTTTTAAACATGTGGAACCTACTTTATTGACTCCATTGGCAAGAATGATGACACCATCTTTGCTCTTCACGTACAAACGATGCTTAAATTACTTAATCCTAACAGTGTGCCATATTTACAATCGTAACATGTGTTCACGCGAATTCTGTCGGCCTCATTATACTTCGCTAGATTATCTTATTGCCAGAGAGAAAGACAAAAATCGCGACAGAATTTTCGTAAGATTTTTGCTTGTTCGCGAAGAATTCTCCGTAATTTACAATAATTGGAAACTCAATGTTCTTAATGATAATAATACTGTGGACCATGATCCGACTAGATGCAAAACTTCCGTAGAAAAAAAAAAATTGCACGCCGAGAATAATTTAAAGAATCGAGAAATTAATTTCTAATTTATTTCTTCGTCGAATTCAATTATTTATTGGATGAACTTAGGGTTAAATAGTTGAAGGATGACTAGGCCCTATCTTCGCTTAAATACTAAATAACACTGGGACTCAACAATTAAGTTCTGAACAAGTTACTCGAACGTCGAGCTGTTCTTCGATGTCCTCGGGTCTTCTGGTGTCCACACTTTGGCGTACATCGTCCCGTTAGGCGAGATATCTGATTTCCTGGACCAGGAGAGCGAGTGGAAAATGAAGGGGTTTCCCTCACTGCCTGAAATTTTATTGTTGTCATTTATAACAAATCATCGATCCACCAAAACAATATTCTGAGCTGTTCATTCAAAGTGAAACACTCGACTGTATTTGTTACACTGTGAATTTTGCGAGTTTAGATAGTTGTTAACAAAATAGGAAAGTGAGTGCGATTGGTATTTGCCTCACCACGAACTATGACCTTCTTTGAGTCGTCCCGACCGGAACACGTTGACAGTCCACCGTTTCCAGTTAGGTTGTCGTTGCCAGTGTCAGCTCTGATCAATTCATTGAGGAACTTGATGTAGCCAATCGCTATCTTCAGGGTATCGACCTTGGACAGTCTTTTCTCATATGGCAGGGTTGGTATGTGAGCCCTAAGGCCCTCGAAGGCGTCGTTTATATTTTGCATACGCCTCCTCTCTCTCATATTTGCTGCCTGCCTTTGTTGCACTGCTTGTCTCGGACTTTTCCCTGAACCCCCATTGCGTCTGCTGCTTTGACTTCTTCTGTAACAATTGTTCGTTGGCTCTTGTTAATTTCCCCAAAGATTGGACTCGAAATTGGGGAATAGGAAAATGTCGAGTGCCCTGGAAATTGGGGGATAGAAAAATTTGGATAATCCTGGAAATCGAGGAATAGGAAAAATTGAAAACTCCTGGAAATTGGGGGATAAAAGAATTTGGAAAATTCTGGAAATTGGGGATAGGAGATTTGCAAAATTCTGGGAATTGGGGAATAGGGTAATCTGAGAACTCTTGAAAATTGGGGGATAGAAAGATTTGGAATATCGTGAAAATTGAGGGATAGAAGAATTTGGAAAATTCTGGAAATTGGGGATAGGAGATTTTCAAAATTCTGGGAATTGGGGAATAGGGTAATCTGAGAACTCTTGAAAATTGGGGGATAGAAAGATTTGGAATATCGTGAAAATTGGGGGATAGAAGAATTTGGAAAATTCTGGAAATTGGGGATAGGAGATTTGCAAAATTCTGGGAATAGGGTAATCTGAGAACTCTTGAAAATTAGGGGATAGAAAGATTTGGAATATCGTGAAAATTGGGGGATAGAAAAATTTGGAAAATCATGGAAATCGGGGAACAGGAAAATTTGGGAACTCCTGAAAATTGGGGGATAGGAAACTTTGGAGAATCTTGGAAATTGGGAGATAGGAAAATTTGGAAAATCCTGGAAGTCGGGGAACAGGAAAATTTGGGAACTCCTGAAAATTGGGGGATAGAAAAATTTGTAAAATCCTGAACACTTACTCCCTAGCGTGATTCTCCTGATCGCTGCTGTAAGCACTCTCGTTGTCACTGCTGTTCTCATCGTACAAATAAATCTCGCTGCCACTGGAGCTGCCAGTGCTACCAGGAGGATGCGAGGCCAGTTGCGACGGTATGGAAGGCAAAGTAGCAGTAATCGGTGCTCCGCAATGAGGTGGTAAAGCTGGGATAGCAGGATTTCCCAAGAAACTGTGCGCCTCGTACATATACTGACGATTCATCATGTCCAGCTCAATATTATCCATAGAATACATTTTCAATTTGATTATTCCTCTTCGACTACTATAAAGACTCACTGTCAGCCGACGATTTAGACTAGAATGACTAGATGGAATGATCAGACAACAAGTCTGTTACATCGCTATAATTTTCTCCTGGTCGTTCACTACATTTTCTGACAAGCTACCAAAGTTTTGTTATATACATATACGTTTCGTACATGAATCTCGCGTTGTTTGTACAAGGTACAAATTCGAGTTCCTACACTGTCGTCCTGGGATTAGCCGATCATCTCCACTGGAATTCCACTGTACACACCCTCGATCACGTCCCGAGGATCTAGCGATCCTATCAGGGACACGTGTCCCAGCCGCGTGCTAGCAAATACTTCTAAACAGCGGCACGTGCCGTCCTGGGACCAAGACACGTGGCCAGATTTGTTCGAACTGTTATCAGAACCCTTCCACAGGTTCTCCAGGTCCCTAGATCTCCGAAAGATTCGGTATCAATCCTCTTCATCCTCCGATCCAACTCACATAAGACTACCAACATCGTCAAAGTCCATCATCCTGTATACTAACAATTCTTCTTCTTCGTTTCTTCAGGTTTGATCAGGTTTTTTCAGCTTCATCTACTTCGATCCAGGTCAGAACTATTTTCTCTTCGCAACCACTGTGTGTTCACTGTTAATTTTGCTACAAATATTTTGTTTTCAGAGCACCCTGATGAGACCGACGATCCTCTTGATCGGAGATGTTGAAGTTACTGGTGGAGTGTGTTGCAGAGATTGAAGTATAGTGTTCGACAAGGTAGTAGGCTCATGTCCAGGGACCTGGGACGAACATTTTGCCACGGTTGATACACTATGACTGAAAAGGAACAGCGGGAGGAAGGCGGAATCCGTGAGCAGGGGTTGAAGGTTCAAACGCTACCCTATTCGTCGAGGTGAAACCTGGTGGAGCCTGCCACCCCCGGTTGCCACGGTGCTAGGACCGCCTCTTCATCGATCTGATAAAGAGTACAGAGCATCACGGTTGTGGATAACCGGCAGAAAAGTCGGATATGACAATCTGAGTACCATCTCCTCATGAATTCGTATTTTTTAATTTAAGGGTGGTTCTTGGCTACACAAGTGCACCGACAGATTTCGAAATCTGTTACAAGACTTACGGACGTCAACCTAGAATTTTCCTAATTTTTTCAAGCTCGCTGACTGTTCAACAAAATCGTGAAACCTTTAATGAATATCTTGTGGTCTGCAGAAATACATCCCCCTGGATTTTTCATAATTTTGTCGAACTCGGTGATTGTTCAACAAAATCGTGGACCCTTCGATAAATATATTTTCAGTCTGCAGAAATTATCATGACAGTCAATTTTATATTTTCCACAGACTGTTCAAAGTACTGCGTACTTGATAATGTTAAGTAAAAGACTGACTTTCTCTTTAGATGAAATAGAATTTGATTCGTTTTTAATCAATATTTAAGCATTCCATTAAATGCAGCTATACAGAAAATATCAATTTTCTTTCTCTTTTACATTCAGGTAGAACATTTTTACTTTTATAAATATGTTTTATATCTTTTAAAATGTTTTCAGGGTTCGAGCTGCCCCAGAACTGTCTGAGTGAAAATTCGTTTTGCATCGATGATTTATGGTGGATGTCCCAGGAGCGGAAACACGGTGAAACTCGAGGCTAATACAATTTCACGGGACCTAGCGAAGAGAGCATCAATGAATCAAAGATGCAACGGCGAAAGAAATGGCCGGCACGTGTCGTCGCACGTGCGCCAGAAGCGCAAAGGGTTTCGGTCGAGGGTTAACCGGTGTACTGCGACATTTGGCCCTGGCCGCAACGTGTAATTATCAGGCCCGTAACAGGTCAATCTGATTTTCTGCTGGGTTATTACGTCCCGCAGAATTTCTATTATTTAATAGCCTCGGCTGTCGCAACAATATGCTCTCGCCGGAACTTGCGTTTCCTACAACATAAAGTTGCACGCTCGCAATACTATTGAAACCGAAAGTTTGTCAAATCGCAATTGCCGCTTTCTCATACAAAATGACAACCCGGCTTATTCGAGTATTCTCCGAACTTTCAGCTCGGGCTAAACGTATAGTTAAATGATTTTTTAAACGTACGTATTTATTGTTGTATTTTTGTGGGGGGCTGGAATTATATTTGTGCTTTGTTTGAATCGCCGACACACATAAACTATTTTCCATTATCTCGGGACCCTAAAAGATATATTTTAAACGTCCATTCAGGGGTAGTAATTAACACAGTGATAATTAGGAGGGTTGCAGAGGTGAATTATTCGCTCCATCTGGTGTTGTATTCCGTTGAAAATCGTGATGGAGATTTCTTTCCCACGGATGCAATTTGGGGAGACAGCGACCGAATGATACTGCCATGAGAAATATTTATTACACTCGGTATAGACTATATACTTTCTTAGTTTTCTATATTTATTAACGTTCGAACAGATGAGAATCGTATTTTCTGTTTATCAGATGCTCGAATTTGCAGGTGCAGAAAATTGCGAGAAATCGATTCGCAGATCCGAAACCGCGGTCCGTTCGGATTTAATCCGAAACGAAAATAGTGGCTCGAGAGGGGACAGGTCCATTGTGCGGAGCCGAATTTTTGATCCTCGAGATCTAGAGATAACTGAAGGGGATCGGATTTAAATGGCAAATCCTTGCACACGTGTGCGAGCTTCCATCCCAAGTGTTATCTCTCAGAGGAACAAGAAAAGAACAATTAATTCCTCTCTCGAACTGTTTGCAAAATTAGGAGAGCATTATATTTTTTCTTGGTTTTTGCATAATTAGTTTCCATTTATTTTTTGCAGTACAATAGAGACATTTCTAATCAAAGATTTCAGAGAAGAATCTTTAGGGATTGTTTAGAAGGCTGTCGATTAAGTTCCTATTTATTTAAAAAAATCTACAGGAGCCACGACAATGACTAACACAGCTCATCCCTTCTCAAAGGAACACTCGCCCCATGTAAAACCGATTTTCCATGGCACATCCTCGCACCCGTGGTCCCATGTCTAACACCTGGTAGCCGGGACAACCCTGTGAACATCCTGGTACCCACTCGAACCGCGTAGCTCAGTCCCTAAGTGTCTATTAATTTATACTCAGCAGGAGTGTGAAATCGATTTATATACTCGGGTCTCTCGATTCATTTATTTGGGGCTGGGTACTCCATCATCTCCCCTCGGATCATGTAAAACATTGTGTCACCGTGCCTCTGGAAATTTCACAGAAATTAAATATTACTGCTAAGGATGAATTTCAAAATTACATACTCCATTTTTAAAGTGTCGTTGCAAAGAGGATACATTATGTAAAAATATCGTTTCGGAGTTCAAATTTCTCCGAGAGTGCAAAGGGTTAAATAATTCCTGCTTTTTGCAGTGTACGTAGAAATTGTTAGTGAATTAACAGCCTTCTATGACTCAGTTGATTTAACGCGAAGCGTTCAAACTGGCAGAATGAGAAAGCAGAAATTTTTCAAACGCGTCGAGGCACACCTTACACAATATTTGGCCGAAAACATCCGGTAGACGATTCAGGGTGTAATCAAGCAAGCCATATCGTGGGTGGCTAATTTAACCATCAGCCTGTCCTGGCGAATTCCTAGCCACCTGTCTAATATTCACTCTTGCATCCGTTTCCGGTATATTACCCCCTGCGGTGTCCTCGCAGCAGGGGTACGCGACCCCTTGAACGTTCTACGGTTCGGTGCCGTAGCACCTTCAACCCCTCGATACCACATCAAATCGATTCCCTTATCATTCGATAGGTCCGAGCTACCTGGAGTTTTTCGGACAGATGGATGATCGGGCGGATAATAGCTGGCATAGTTTCCCCCCACTGGGAATCGGAATGATTTTCAACGAGATGTATTTGCGGATATTCGGATAAGACGATCAAGAGATCCGATCTGTGCAGAATGAATGGAACGTTTAATTCCTGAGCTGTGAATGCTGATCGGCTATCTTGAGATCTATAAATCCTCCCCTCCACGCTCGTAATCCAATCATGCTGTCTTATTCTCTTTTTCGCGCGCGATGGCTATGTTGATTTTTCAACAGCTGTCCAACATGCTTTCTTACTGACCTTAATATCATTTTTCTCCATCGCTCATGATTTTTGAAAAATTTAATCTTGAAGGAGGCCACTTTTCAACTTCACAAAGTTCTCTAGACTCTCCCGAACATAATAGTATACTTTTTAATAACATTTCCTGACAGCTGGACGTACTCTATAAATAACGATAATATTAACCCTTTGCACTCGGAGCTATTTTAACTGGAAAATTAAACATTTCTTCCGACCTAGAATATTTCCATTTTTTATGATTGTTTCAGTCTTGTGGATATGAAATTGATATAATACCTCATACAATACTTAAATGCATAGTGTAATTGATTAGCTACCAACATATTTAATAATCTAGACAATATTATGAACAATGGTAGAGCAATTTTTTAGTGGCGCCTCAGAGTCACCACTCGAGTGCTAAGGGTTAAAACTGTTTTGATTAATGGTATGACAATTTTTACTGGCGTCTCAGAGTCATCATTCGAGTGCAACGAGTTAAATAATTGCAGATTTTCGCGTGTCGAAAAAAGCGTATTTACCATTGTCGCCAGTTGAAAAATCGCGGTTTACGAATGTCGAAATGGCTACCGAGTTCTACCGTTAGATGGCGTTCGGTTCACTGTTCACGGCCGGTCAGCAGTATTTTTGCTGAGCTGGATCGTTGTTTACATCCCGGAGAGAGCCGCTGTTTCCAGCGATCCCGCGCGAGCGTAGAGCCTAGATCGTTCAGATAGAAAATTCCCCGTTCTTAGCTTCCCTGGATCCCTCGATCCACGGATCATCGCATCAGTGATTCCTCATCCTCGAAGGAGAACGGAGCGCTAAAGAAATAACACCGGAGCAGTGGGACCGTCGAGTCACGATGAAGGTAACCGTGACCACGCTCAGCGACGACATCTTCGTCCTGGACGTCAGCGAGGAGTTGGAGTTGGAGAACTTCAAGGCGTTCTGCGAGATCGAGAGCGGCGTACCGGCCCACGAGATCGTGATCGCTTTCAACGGCCGGCCACTGATGGACGACAAAAAATCCCTGAGGGATCACGGGATCCAGGACGGGGACGCCGTTATCCTGCAGCACATGCACCAGAGCGGCACCGACTTGAACCTTCACCCCTTTAACGGAGGTCAGCTTCCATACAGCACCATTATTTAACGTGGCGATCGAGGCGGGTCGTGAGGTTAGCTTTTCGGCTTCGATTTACGTTCTCAGTCACTCTGTAATTGTACACCGGCTCCCCAAAGTCCTCTCACGTGCACACCCTCACCATTCTACGGTCCTCGCTTGTTACGTTACCCTCTGACACCTTCTACGCACCACCATGCGTTTGCTTTCGCTCCCTCGTCTAAGCTACGCAAGCTTCTCTCAAAGCTACGGATGCTGGTTGGTTATACACAGATTTATTCCTTTATTAACGCGTAGGCGTCGTTCGAAGTTACAGATTCTGGTTGCTTATACATGGAGTTGTTGCTTTATTATCAAACTGTCCGTAAGCTGCATTTAATGCCTTTCTGGCTTTAACATTTTTGCACAAATTCGCATTATAAGACTATAAATTAATATATTAGCAAGTAAAGAATGGACATTACGAGAAATTTTGTAATATTTTTTAGAGGAACATTAACAAATTGTTGAAAGTACCCATCATGGATGAAATGGTTTCGAAGCTCAGCATTCTATAGAGCAGGCATGCCCAACTCGATAGCTGGAAAGCTTGTGTTGTAGCTGAACAACAAGGGACAAGCAGGTGGATTCCCTTTCCACACCTCTGAGCTTGGTTTCAGCTCACAAGGTGCTCTTTCAGCAACAAGTTGGGCATGTTTGCTATAGAGTCTAGTTGCTGTATGCCTCTCAGACCTCTATCTATGTTCACAGTTCTCATTGAATCTATTATATTCGTCTCTGCTACCTCTCATTTCCTTTCATTTCCACACAAATTTACAAAGTCTGCAGTATCTTGCAGCCAGAAACCTCGTACGATCACTGAACCATGCATGTTGTTCCTGTTCCAACGACTGATAGAACAAGCTTTGCACAGCTGTTGATTTGATTGTACACTGCGATGCACTTCCCCCATGAGCTATATAAGAGCGCATACTGCATAGTACAAAAGAGAATGTATTAAATTCCAAGATACGTCACTCTAGCTATTCCCATGTTGGACTTCAGTTCCATCAGAGTACCAGGAGCTTCAACGTCATCCAATACAAGACAGTCCTCGTCGAATAACGCTGCCAGAGTACTGAACCCTGGGAATGAGGATAATAATCCAGAAATGATCAGAGACATGTTCCTAGCTAATCCGGATCAGCTAGCATTGCTCAAACAGAATAATCCTAGGCTGGCAGATGCATTGCTGTCTGGGAACCTGGGTGAGTAATGCTTGTATCTATTGTTTTAGAGATCGGATTGTTGGTGAAATGTTTATCTATTTTTGCAGAGAAGTTTTCGATGGTACTCATGGAACAAATTAAGACCAGGGAAGAGCGTCAGGCTCAAAGATTGAGGATGATGAACGCAGACCCGTTCGATACGGAAGCTCAAAGACTCATTGCCGAGGAGATCAGACGGACAAATATTGAGGCGAACATGGAGGCAGCGATGGAGTACAATCCCGAAACGTTCGGCATTGTTGTTATGTTATACATTAATTGTAAAGTCAACGGATTCCCGGTTAAAGCATTTATCGATTCAGGTGCGTTGCGATCTGAATTTATGTGTGAAGTAACTTTCTTGAGACTTAGGAGGATCGTTTACAATTTTTGAACATTTTCTTTAGAACAATACTTAGCATACTAATCCCGAAAAAGCACGAGCCTCTTTAAAATAGAGTGGCTTTTTCAGAGGAAGTTAAAGTCACTTTTACAAGTGAATAATGTGCTAAGTATTGCGTAAAGAAACTTTGAAAAAGCTCAAGTCGTTTGAACGTTCTCTGAGAAAGCTGCTCCGTTTCGAAGAGACTTTTTTGGCAGGCTGTACGGGCGCTAGTAAACCTTGCGAATTCATGTCGGATGGTAGCGTTGGACTGGAGACAAGATTATTTTTAAAAATACCTTCAGCCGACCATGCACAGAGGCGTGGGCGTCTATTTTTAAATTCTTGCAGTTCTAAAGTCATTCTTTGCGGCGCGCGATGATTCTTTAAATCTAATTTTGGACATCCTCGCGCGGGTTGGAGCCGATCGTATTTTTAAATGATCTTGATGCTCGTTTCCAGTCCGCAGTGCTGTAAAGGCCGCACGGTAACACGTAGTTATGAATCAGGTGCGCAGGCAACCATAATGTCCGCTGCTTGCGCTGAAAGGTGCCACATCATGCGACTCGTCGACACCAGGTGGGCTGGAGTAGCTAAAGGTGTTGGTGTCCAGCGCGTTATCGGTCGCATACACATGGTACAAATTCAGATTGGCAATGACCATCTGACCACCTCGTTCAGCGTCCTTGAGGACCAGCCTATGGACATGCTGCTGGGCCTGGACATGCTGAGAAGGCACCAGTGCTGCATAGATTTGAGGAAGAACGTGCTAACGATCGGAACTACTGGCACCGAGACGACTTTCCTAGCTGAAGGTAGAAATCGATGTCTTTGCGCATCTAGCGACCTTCAAAAACAATCTACAACCGAATAGAAACATTTATAAAACATCGATATTTGACTCATCAACTTTATAGACCCTTAGCTCGTCAAGTTTATTCACCTTTTTGGGATTTTAGGTGATTTGCCTGAGTGTGCGAGGCTAACTGGCAACAACGACGACAGGGAGCTGCAAAGGGCACTCGAAGACAGCTCTAGGGATGCTCAGAAACTGCGTCAGCAGAATGGTAAACTTCAAACATATAATCTTTTAAGGGGGTACTCTAATATTCGAGAAACTGTTAAAGTTATTGCATAATTTAAATTGACAAATCCTATTACAATTTGTCCACAGACTCTTCTCCACCCTAAGACGATCCCAATCCTCAAAAATCCAGCACCCACCTGAACCCCATTATACCCTACGATCAGAATAAATTTATTTTCGGATTCGATTGATAAGTAGAGTCTCTATTATTTTTGTTTAACTCTAGATGGACAAGGCAGCAGTAACGCTAGCCATTCAGCAGTGTCCTCCAGCAAATTCTCCTCGTTCGAGACTATACTACCAACCGACCTCTTCACGGAGGAGACAGTGAATGAGATAGTCGCTCTAGGATTCACAAGGGCACAGGTGATCGCCGAGTTACGCAGACTCAATGGAGACAAAGCTCAAGCCACTGCCGCGTTGCTCGCGAAATCCTTGAAGTTTTAAAAACGACTATGAGTCACGGATCTATTTTGAACTCGGGCCAGCGAATCTGAGGGGCGGGAGGATTTGTACTTGATTTTTTTCGATGTGATTTTTATCATCGAGCACCGTGCATGCGCTCGACACATCCGATGACCAACGTCGCTCAGAAAGGTTCGATTAGGCTGCGAAAGCGAAGCTGTGCATCCTGCGTATACATCTCTTTCTTTTACAAAAAGAAGTACTGGGTCTCCCGCAACACCGGAATTTTTTAAACACTTCAAACATGAAAGTTAGCCCCTCGGTTTATTTAAAGGATTAAAAATGAAGAGAGCGTACATATTTTGGAACAGACTGTACAATCTCGCTTAAAAAATGAAGCTGCCCTGAATTTCTTACAAAGATAATTCTTTTGTACGAACTTTTTGGCCCATTTTCCGGTAGATCGTTAACAATCGAGCTTCTTAAAAATTATCGTGTTCGGTAATTGGAACACCCTGTATATGCAATACACGTACGTTTACGGGGGGCTGTCAGAGAAACTAAAGAAACGAGTCGGAGTGTTCAGTTAGTGGAAAAAATGTGGATTGTCAAAAAAAAGTCACCAGGAAAATTTTCTACTGGGTCCATTCCGGAAATGGCAAGGTGGGGGCGGTGTTCGTTCGGTGAATGTTTGCGGACCGAAGATTTAGTTCCTCCATTTTATTTATCGAGTTAGAAAATTCGCTGGACCAAATGCCAGAGTCCGGGACGGCCGTTTTCTTTTTTACTCCGCGAGATCAGAGAAGAACTTTTAGGAGTGGGAATTTTTGTTATCATTTTCTTTTCTCTCTTCTTTCTTTTTTGTAAGGTGATTGTACTGTCATTGAACACGTGTTTTGTACTGTTAAATACCTGCCCGAGGTATGTGGTAATTATTCTGTATTTTCTTTATTACATATTAAAAGACGAAAAACTGGAAAGTCTATAATAACTACGAGCAAGCTCTGTGGATATCTATCATACGATTTTAACACTGTTTCCGCCGGAGACCTCTTTTACTATTTTTGTTTCTTAAATGAGCCTACACAGTGTAGAAATAGTGTTAACGAAAGCTTGCGAACGAACCCTTGACTATTCATCATCATCCTACAACGGTCAGTCTCTAAAATTACGACAATGAGGAGGGGTGAAATGACTGATCAATCTTTCAAATAAAAATTTCTTATACATCAAAGTTCTCAATCACAATTCAAAATTCAGGCATTTCGTCGCTAGACCATTTGAGTTCCACGGGCTTGCCAGTCTTGGCAGATTCTTCGCAAGCACTGGCAATCTTAGAGACTGCCAAAGTCTGTTTGGACGTCACGGACATGTCAGCCATGCCAAAGGCAACATCCACGAAGTGGTCCATCTCTCTTTCGTAGGCTTCCTTGTACCTGCTGGGGAAAGAGTAGTACATGGGAGCTTGCATGGTACTCTGAACACCGCGTCGCACTGTCAAACCGTGCACGGGGCGTTGGTTGTCGACGCTGATCAATCCCTTGGGGCCGTAAATCTCGATCCGCTGATCATAACCAACGTTGCAGAGGCGGGATACGTCTATTGTTGCCATTGTGCCCGAGGGGAAGTACAGCATGACCACCACTGTGTCATAGTCTCCCAAAGCTGCGATCTCTGGGATATGTGCGTGGCCCTGAGCGGTGACCTAACATGTCAGTGTCAATATTAGTGTGCTTGCATAAATGCAAAAAACCGGTAAAATGTTTTTTCTCGCTTTGGTCACATCTTGGGAGTAGATTTAAAATCGGACTAGACATGGTGGCTCAACAGTTAGGCTCCAGCATCGACTGGCTACCTTACATTTCATAGTTTGATAGTACAGTAGTCCACCTCTCAACCGATCCGAATAGATTCCGAGTAAATTCATTGAGACAAAGTCTACTGTACTGAGACGTTTAGTTACCTTGACGGGCAGTTCTCCAAGCACCCAAGTCGTCATATCAAAGTCGTGGACCATGCAGTCGTGGAAGATGCCACCAGACATCTTCAGGTACTCGACCGGAGGAAGAGGAGAGTCCCTGGAGACTGTCTTCATAACGTGAACGTGTCCAACCTCGCCATTCTTCACTCTTTCGCGAGCTGCAGCGAAGCTGGGATCGAAGCGTCTGTTGAAGGCAGAGAACAGAGGTTTGCCAACCTTGTTGGCCAACTCGTAGCACTTGAGCGTGTCCGCTCGGTCCTCAGCCACTGGTTTCTCGCAGAAGACAGCCTTCTTACTTTCCAGAGACCGTCTCGCGATCGTCTCGTGGGTGAACGTGGGGCTGGCGATTATGACTGCGTCCACACTGGATTCAAAATCATTTTATTACTTGTGTGACAAGTTTGTAAAAAGACTATTTAGCAGAGGTTCATCATTATTCATTGTAATTGGTGAAGAGCTGGCTAAGATACTGGATCATCAAGACGGCTGAACACCCTTTTAATGGACCACAGTGGAACTTGTAAGTACTACTTCTGCTTTCGACTTAAGGTACTGATTAAATAAAATTGTAAACGTCTTGAATACTCACTTAGGGTCCTGGTAGACTTTGTTGGCTTGTTTGCTGTTGAGGAAAGTGACGTCGTCCAAGCGCCAGTAGTCCCTGAGCTTGGACCACTTGCTCTCAATGTCGTCGACGATGTACATCAGCTTGATACGAGGATTGGACATTATGTTGTTCAGGTGAATGGTACCGGCACGACCTACCCCGAAGAGGGCGACTCGTAATTGTGGTTGACGAACATCTTTCTTCAGCGTGACGCTCTCTATGTACCTATGTTCAAAGAAAATCATATCAGGATTTTGAAAACGAACGCGAAGCTATACAGTGAAGAATCATTTGAAGAGAAGACGATCCCAGAATATGAGAATTGAAATTATACTCACTTGTTGTACATGTAGTCCTCTGTGGGTGGTGCCGGATTCATTCTAGTGTACGGAGAAGCTTCCCTGAATTTTGTGGTTGCCATGTTGATGGAGAAACTACTGTAAACAAACAACACGGTCTAGCTCCTATGAAAATCGGGACTGTGTTTGCCGATTCAATGAGAAAATGATCTTATATATCAACTAGCTGGTCGGCTAGGTGGGGATGGATTTCTGATAATCAACGGTTACATAAATTTTGCATATTTTGTAGGGTTTAGTGGCTAAGACGATTTCTGATTTGTCGCAGTGACCACTTCCGTTGACTCTTCGTCCCTCCGCCAGTACCACACATTTGTTTATCGAGTTGTTGTTTTCTTGACGAATCAATAAAGGCTAATTAGGGTCATTCGGGCGGAAAATTTTCACGTCTTAATCTCGATTAAACTACGCTAGAGATAACATTATCGTTATTAAAACTAAATTTGATAATCTACCTGGATCTATTTCGAGCTGTGAATATTTCCACATTCACCTTGTTTCAAATTACTATAACTCTGCGAAGAAAAATCGTACTGCATTTATCAGGTGTCGTCACAAAGGGAAGATCTCAATCTACAAGTATACATTGATATTCATTCGTCTAGAAAATTTCTCAAGATCCCAAGGTGCATTTGAATTCGCATAATTTGAAAAATAAGTGAACATTGTCGGCGTTCGTGGATTTTTGATTCATCTTCGGAATGATACAGGGCTACGAAACCTCCATAATCTTACACAGTACGAGCATACTCTAAACATAAACAGTATCATCACGTTTATGTAATTACTGTAACGCGAGCCTGGAATATTACCGCGTGCGATTTTGTTATCGGTTTACAGATTAATTATACAGAACTGTTAGTATGTTGTCCTGAACGCTGTGTCGCATACCACGAGCTTCCTTAATCGTTCTTAGTAATTGTTCAATGAAATTGAAACCATTCTGATGATCAAGTAAACTTTATTGTCATAATTCATCATTGATTTTAGGAATTGAGTTGGGCATGTAGAACACTCGATCGCTGTTGCTCTCCACGTAGGCTGCTCTCTTACTCTCGTCTCTGCCAGGATCTGGATCCACCAGTGATATACTCGATCTCACTTCCCTGCAAAATAATTTTCATAATTCCCATTCGAAAAATTCTGATGAATCTTATATGAAAATTGATTTGCCTCTCGTCAGATTCTTTCAACTCGGCAGACACAATTATGTTCCTGGGCTTGGAGAAATCGCATTCTAGAATGAACGCTGCGTCACCTGGTGTAATTAGCTCGTCGTCGTGCTGCATGACCAGGATGTTTTTGTACCTATTGTCTTCCTGGATTAACAGGATTGATTAAAATCACTTCCAGATAGTCCAATTTCATTCCCAATTATAGTTGAATATTTACTACTTACGTTTTCTGTATGACACTCGTTGAACGGGATATTTATGGTGAAATTACCGCCACGAGCTGGGTCCAGGAAGCAAGGAGGTTGCTTAGAGTAGAAGCTGCCTTGAGTGTATATCACTCCCTCGAAATCTTCAGCTGTTTGAAGACTCACTACCATCTTCTCAGCCCCACAACGCAGGTTCACCTGGTCGAAACCACCTGTGGACGCTCCGATTTGCATATCCTTGGACAGATCCTGCTGCCATATCTCCTCTACGATTTTCGAACATTTTTATTATAATTTGTTTGATGCATTTATTGGAACGACAGGTAGGTGCAATTTAAAACAGTAAAACCATTAGAGGAATTTAAAAATAGTATTTTCAGCCTAGTCAATACATTAAGAAAGAAAATAAATTTTTCCATTTTGCTCGAGTTTGTTGCAATTCTGATAAAAGCAGTTTATTTCGCATATAGATCCGCTACCAATATCTTGCTGACATCTTGATTATTTGTACGGAGCGCGCATTGCTTTGTTGGGGGTCGCGAACTCTGATAAAACTGAAAATGTTATTCTAAGTTGTCCAATAATAACTGGCAAGCGGTGACCAGCCATCCGATTGTAAACACTGCTTTTGCAAGCAGCGTTTTCGTTATTTTTCCTTCGAGAAATTCTAGAAAATATATTTATTTCTACGCGGGATGTTTTTGTTTGAATGCGGGACGTTTGAAATGTACAATAATTATTAAAAATTAGAGTCGAAGAATGTATTTTTAATCTCGAAGAGGTGTTTTACATATCGTAGTTTATCAGGACTCAGGATATCTTATTGGTGTTATGTTTTATTTTTTATTTACCAGTCACAAGTTGCTCGATCATGAGCGCTGAAAGGATCAGGATGAAACGCAGCGACGACAGCATCACGTAAAACGTGTTCAGACGAACGACCATGAACTGACAGTGACCATAAATGACATTGGGATCCGCCCCCCTATTACCTGTTCCATTTTGGATCCCACCATCTCCTAATTTGCATTTCTCGACCGTTATTCTTTATACTCTTTAATAGAATAAAATGTATTTAAAAAAAATTGATCTATTTATTCTCCATTTGATGACCTGTTCATTCCGTTAGTGCTCTTAAAAATCCCTAATTAATTAGTAACCTAAGGACATCTTAGAACGAGGTCATTGACCCCGAACGCGTAGAAAATGTTACGTAATCCGTATCATTAAATTTTTTCAGTCATTTTTCATGCGATTGCACTGTATCTGTTTATTCCTTCGAGTTTTTGCAAGTTTATTCGTTGTGCATCGTTGTATTCCCCGTTTGGAAATCATGGAAAATTTTTGTTCGACTATGAGAATTTTTTATAATTATTTTTAGGGCCCAGGGGTTCTGGAATTTTAGACACACCACTGACTCCAGTCGACTGGTGAAGAGGTTCTTACCAGTTCCTACCTACTTTACATTGCTATTGGTAGATGATTAGGCTATCATTCTTCGCAGAACACGTCCAACATTACTAGCGATTGCCGGTAATACCAGAGTCCAACCATAAAGGAATCATGGCAACTCGTGTCGGTCAATTTCTGTTCGCCAAAACTCTGCAGGCTGGAAGAAATCCGCAACAATTCGCTACCAATGTTAGATACTATTGTTGTAAGTACCGATTGTCACATGTTTATTATACTGTTCTTATTAAAATTAAGATTGATCTCAATCTGAAATATGTCGGTTTTTTTCTTTGGAATTTTAGTGATATGTTCGCTGCTCGTATGTTTGTCATTCGATCTTATGAAAGTCAAATTGATTTTGTACATACCAACGTTATTCATTATTATGCATTATTTAAAAATGTACGACGTTCGGAGAATTTTTTCGTAACAGCGTAATTTCAAATATTGTAATTATTGATGACTGTCGTTGATGTAAATGCTGGTGGCAAACGTGTTAAAAATTTTACGCTTCGCAAAATTTCAAAATCCTCGATTTATAATGAATTTTTATTTTTATCTCTGGCGAGTATGAAAAGTTGCAAGACAAGTTTATTTTCGTCTAGAATACATTTAAGTTTACTGTAATATTATGTATTCATGGCTTCCTTAATTGCCTGATAACGATCTATTTACAAACGTTCGTTACCTCGTTTCTTATAGTGGTTATCAATTTTTGCATACATTATGTAATTGCTGTGCAAAGTAGAATAACGATAGCTTATGACAAAGATAACAAATTACAACTGTTTTTAAAGAAATATATTTTTCCGCAGGTCATGTTAAGAATTATGAACTGATCAAGGTAGAAACAACAGGCGAGAAGAAGAATGTTGGTTTGATTACTCTAAATAGACCGAAAGCACTGAATGCTCTCTGCGATGATTTGATGAATGAGATAAACCAAGCTGTGTCTAAGTTTGATGGAGATGACAGCGTTGGTGCCATTGTTATTACTGGAAGCGAGAAGGCTTTCGCTGCTGGTAGGTTTTATTAAACGTAAAATTATTCTTTCAATTATAACAGGGTAAATGTACCTGTTACTCACCCTCAATAACGTCATTGGTTTAGGTGCTGATATCAAGGAGATGCAGAACAATACCTACCCCCAAACGATGAAGGGAAATTTCCTGAGCAGCTGGGATGCAGTTAGCAGGGTTACGAAGCCTGTGATTGCTGCTGTGAATGGCTATGCTGTATGATTAACATCAATCAATTTAAACATTTGGAAATTGTTTCATATAAATGCTGAAAAATTGATCGATGTTCTTATTCTACAGTTAGGTGGTGGCTGTGAATTAGCAATGATGTGTGACATCATTTATGCTGGTGACAAAGCCAAATTTGGACAACCAGAAATTGCAATTGGCACGATTCCTGGAGCTGGTGGTACTCAGAGGTTGACTAGAGCAATTGGCAAGAGCAAAGCCATGGAAATGGTACTTTCAGGAGTCCAGATAACTGCCGAGGAGGCTGAGAAGAGTGGTCAGTTTGCTGCCATAATTAAAAAGTATCTTTAAAAGCGAGAGAGTATATATATCATTAAAAAGAATTATTTAATTCCAGGACTTGTCAGCAAAGTTGTTCCAGCTGACAAGTTAGTTGCTGAGGCAGTCAAATTGGGTGAAAAAATTGCCTCTCATTCTCAATTAATCGTTGCCATGGCTAAGGAGTCCGTCAATACTGGTAAATCATTTATTTCACCATTGATACAATTGTTGAATCCTTTTCTAACATTCTAATATTTTTATCCAGCCTTTGAAACTACCTTGAGAGAGGGTATTCACTTCGAAAAGAGAATGTTCCATGGTACTTTTGCTACGGTAAGAACTAATTCGTGATAGTCCTACGAAATATTTTAGTAGCTGTTTGTTAATTAACATTGTAAACTTCTTTAGGCTGACCGGAAAGAGGGCATGACTGCATTCATCGAGAAAAGAACACCGAACTTCAAGAATCAATAAATCGTTAACTCTCGTTGGAATATGATGAATTAATCCTATTTTTTTACTGCTTTTTATATCTACGGTTATATACACTTGTTATCAAGAGAAATATTTTATATGTAAATAAAAAAAGGTCAATTCATTACAGAATCTTTTCTCTGGAAGGAACAAGAACAGTTTTTCGAGATGAACTTTTATTCAACTATCTTTACATTGATGTGGTTTACGTATGATACATTTACAGTTAGCATTGCAGTTGATACACCTGGTGAATGATTATTGTTAACAGTTAGTTACGGTGATCCTGTTGAAGCGTTCTGGAGTGAACAGTAGGAACAATGGAATTTCTGACAACATGTACAATAATAAATATCAACCTTTACAATGCACGATAAAACTTGTAGAATCGCCATAATATTCTCAGACGAATGTTTTCTTTTTCTTCGTTACAACTTGGGAGTATAAAAAGCTGTTCCCGATCCATCGAGAACAGGATTTTTCTTGGTCGAATAAATCATTCGAAACTCGGTATACAAATGATCAAAATCGAATAATTCACAAGTCTGGGCAGTATCAAATTTGCTTTGTTCTTCGATCGTTTGTAAAATCTGCTGACTAGCTAACACTAACAATGTACAGGTATGACGAAAGGGCTGTGTGCACATTCAACGTTTCGTAAAATTACTCCCCTCGAATTTCCTCGTCCTTAAAATTACGAAAAAAAAAAGAAGAAGACTCGAACTAACTATACTTACAGACTAAATATATTGTATACTAGGTATTCGCTGCTTCTCTTAAGGGAATGTTCTGGTCCAGATTTTCCTTGAAATTCAATATTTTTGAAATATCGATATTCATGTTCTAGCCCAAAAATCAATCAAAATAGTTCTAGACTAGGACAGCCCCTTAATTATTGATTAAGTACACACATACGAAGAGTCCTTGGAAAGCTTCCGGATTATCGTTGTATTTACAAAAAAAGCTGTCGAAAAATTCGTAGAAATCGCTTCGATGAAAAAACGCCGTCCGAAAGGAATTCGAAAAATATGATATGCTTCTGATTTTTGATTATCTTTTGTTGTGCGATGTTGAATCAATGTTTGGTCCTTGCGAATGTATATATAGACTAAACCGGAAGTTCCTCGGGACCAACGAAAGAATACGGGAAGTGCGCTGTTCACACGGTACAACTCGGTTTCCTCTTCTTTTATGTATATCACAGTTGCAAGCTCTGCTCGAATAACGAAGTTGGTACAGTTACGGAAACGGGAATAGAAAGTGTTGGTTAGCCGTCTCTTCAGAGGACGATTTACCGCTTGTTGCGGTTCTTCATCGTGAAACGTCTCCAGAAGTTGCCGCTCTTCTTCGACGGTGTTGCCACTGGTGTGTCGTAGGGGTAGCTGGACTCTTCGTCGGTGTCCTGTGCGCTAGGCGTCTCCCTCGTTGGCGAACCACCGTGTCCTGAATCCCTGTCACCGTCTGCCACATTCTTTTCTAATCCTGCAATCGTTAATTTGTTTAAAAACCTTCGGCATTCATCATTTTATTCATTTTAAGTCTCTGTACACCCTCTCAATCTCTTTCTTCCTTCTCTTTCAAATATCTCATACAAAACTACCCTGAAAACTATTCTCTTTTTAATGTACATTATTAAATTATCTTTAGTGTACATTAATTTATGTCTAACGTGTTGAAACCACCCAGGAAATTAAATCAGAAGCGACTGAAGCTACCAATGGCATCTTGCCAGCTATCAGAGTGTGATTCCCAACCCTCTCTTTTATTCATCAGCCCCAAGTCTTCACACACCCTCAAGCAAAATTAACAACCCTGAAAACTTTGTCTCTTCAACATACATTATTGATATAATCTCTACAAAATTATGAAAGGTTCTAAATATGCTCTAGACTCCAGACATCGTGTCTAACGTGTTGAAACCACCCAGGAAATTAAATCAGAAGCGACTGAAGCTACCAATGGCATCTTGCCAGTTATTAGAGTGTGATTCCCAACCCTCTCTTTTATTCAACAGCCCCAAGTCTTCACTCACCCTCAAGCAAAATTAACAACCCTGAAAACTTTGCTCTCTTAACATACATTATTGGTATAATCTCCACAAAATTATGAAAGGTTCTAAATATGCTCTAGACCCCAGACATCGTGTCTAACGTGTTCAAACCACCCAGGAAATTAAATCAGAAGCGACTGAAGCTACCAATGGCATCTTGCCAGATATCGGAGTGTGACTCCCACCCCTCTCTTTTATTCAACAGCCCCAAGTCTTCACCCACCCTCAAGCAAAAGTAACAACCCTGAAAACTTCGCTGTCTTCAACATACATTTTTAATATAATCTCCACAAAATTTGAAAAAGCTCTAAATGTGTTCTAGACCCCAGACATCGTGCCGAACGTGCTGAAACCACCGAAAAAGTCAAATCAGAAGCGACTGAAGCTACCGAATGGCATCTTGCCAGGTATCGGAGTGTGATTCCCACCCCTCTCTTTTATTCAACAGCCCCAAGTCTTCACCCACCCTCAAGCAAAATTAACAACCCTGATAACTTTGCTCTCTTAACATACATTATTGATATAATCTCTACAAAATTATGAAAGGTTCTAAATATGCTCTAGACCCCAGACATCGTGCCTAACGTGCTGAAACCGCCGAAAAAGTTAAATCAGAAGCGACTGAAGCTACCGAATGGCATCTTGCCAGGTATCGGAGTGTGATTCTCTATGATTTGCCCACCTCCAGCACGTAGCATGTCCAGGAAAGTGTTTTCCGCGTTGCCACGCGTGCGTCCCTGCTTCTGCGAGGGTGTTCCGAAGCTCAGGCTCTGAATATTGATCTCGGCCTTGAGCTGTTCCGGCGGTATGTCGTCCACGCGGAACTCGTTCGGGTCTTCGACGAACACCTGCTGAAGATCGCGCATGATCTTCTTACGGATCGTCTTCTTCATGGACAGGTGTCTCTCCAGGTGTTTCACGTCGCTCTCCGTCAAGGTTTTACTGTTGTCACTGCGACGGGACTTCTTCTTCTTGCTGTTCTTCGGGCTCTCTTCTTCACCAGATGTAGAACCGACCGACACCGCGCTGTCGTGACCGGCTGCTTTCTCTTCAGCTTGTAAACGGGTGTTCTCCCATTTGCTGCCGAACCCGAAGATATCCCTCAGGTGAGGGATGTTCCGGTCCGCTGTCTGCTGCCTCGCCATTTTCTTGATTGATGCTCGAGTCCCTGCAACCGAAAAATTTACAATTTCAATATTCTCATTTTGAACAGTTTCGTAGAAAATTTAATCCCTTGGTCTGATCGAAAATATTTTATAAAGTATATATGAAAAATGTAAAACAGATTATTCGTGTCGCAAAGAAATTATCCTGTCACCTCGCAAATATTTGTAACAACGATCTAGCTCTAATTTCACTTGCAGACAGCTAGCAAAATTCTAAATGGACACCGATCTATGCGCCAATGTATGTGAAACAAGGCAGTCTCGTTCCATCGGTGAGCGATAGATAAAGTAACTGATAATGTCACTAATCACCATCCACGTTATAAAAGCTCTGATAAAAGAAATGCCATTTTATATATACGTTAGATAAGAATGACAGCAGAACGGTTAATAATACTTCAAAAGATATTTCATGAACCGATGGACACTTTTGTCCTTTTAATAAAATTGAACACTGTTCATCGTAACGCTACCGCAGCCTCTCCTTTTCCAGAGGCCAGATCCGAGGATGTAAAAGAAAAACAAACGTGTTCACCGGTCCCGAGTGTCGTCGACTGGTTACGACATTACGGTCTAACGGTTTCATCGTCGATGGTGAATGTTTTACTTTTTTCCGTTTTGTTTTCTTATGGCTTCATGGGATCCGGTCGGGCCACTCGATTTCTTCCCGACCGATTAAAAGGCCCGCTGGAAAAGGAAACGTGCACGGTGAATGCATTACGTTGCGATTTGTATTTACGGACAGGGACGCGACTTGCCCATTCCGGGCCCTAAGCAATTTTCTCGCTCCTCTTTTGGGCCCGATAAACATCACAGACAATCCTCTTCCTGTCGTCTATTCTGTACATTTGTTGCTCTGCCGCCGGACCCGAATACTTTCTGGGCCCCAAAATATCTACTCGTGGACTCCAACAAGTAGTTCAAAGTCCCAATATTTTTTGGCGAGACCCAAAAGGAATTGGAGGTCTTAATTTATTTTGAGTGGCCATTGGAAAGTGGTGAAAGGTCCCAATATTTTTGGTAAACCTCGAAAGAAATTGAGGGTCCCAATATTTTTGGTGATCCCCAAAAAGGAATTAAAGATGTCAATATTCTTAGTGGGCCTTAAAACCTGGTGGAAGGTCCCAATATTTTTTGAGGCCCCGAAAACCAATCCAAGGTGCAAATATATATTTTATTTAACTCTAAAACGGTGTCAAGTTCCTAATATTTATTTGTGGGCCCGAGGACTTGTTCAGTCCCCTAATCAGAGTTCCTGAGGCCCATATAGTGGTCCGTGCGATGACTATTGCGCATGTCGGCACTGTTTACAGTAACGGGAACGTGTTTCGCGTTAAGGCATCGCCAAGGTAGCCGCGCTCCGCACAGTCGTGCAATTTAACGGCGCCTGGGAAACCGCACACGCACACACCGTCTAATTATTAGGTGCAACAGGTTACCCGTTTCAACGATATGCACTTTTATTTGTTTTATCTCTCTCTCTAAGCTTCTCGGCAATTTACTCGCACACGTTCTACCGATGGTTCGAGATAATACATTTACCCACGTGGCATTGCCTAAATAGATTAATCTGCATACTAATAAATTCGACCCATATATGGGCTAGTTATAAATTACGCGATCATGGCTCGCATCTGGTTTTAACAACAACTATCATAATTAACAGCCTCGGCGAGCTTTCCGTAAAACAAGACTTCCTGTAAGTCAGGTATGCGGAAGTTTAATAACGTTATCAATTATTTTAACGCACCGCCGTTATGCTGTGCGTTATTATATTAATTGTACGATGAAGTAAATTTTCACACTTTCCTCGTTCCTATATTTTTATGCGAATTATTTGTATTCATTTCGTATATTAACGAGTATCATCAATTTTCTTGTATGTGAAAAATAAATAAATCAATGTAATTGTTATAATATTGTCATAAATGAACCGTTAGATAGTGCTCGTTATTGCAAAATTATATGGAATTTATTTGGTGTTAATATCCTTTTCCTTTAAATATCTGCTACTATTCGAAAAACCATAACTCCTGCGATTTTGAGTATTTCGACTCGAAAAAATTCCACCGCGTGGTCCAAACATCCGAAAACAAGTCTGCAAAACTCCAATCCAAAGCGATCGTCCGATTTCTTAAAAAAAAATTGTCAAAACTCCAAACTGGAAGACAAATACGAATCGAACGGTAATAACAATAAAGAATATTCGTTGCAAACAATTCTGTTAAAATTCCGTGAAGAGGTCAGACACTCGACTAACAAATTCCGTGCGGTTTTCTTTTTCAGCGGCTAGGAAGACGGACAGGATGCAGAGAATGGCAAAAGGCAGTTAGTCTCCGGGGTGCAGCGCGCCTACGCTTGCATATTAAAATGCACCGGTGCACACTCGCGAGCGCGTGCACGCCGTGTTCCATCGTGGGCCGCGGTTCGATGGAAAAAGAACACTTCCAGAGTATAAATAAAGCGGTTTCTCACGGGACGCAGATGGAAAGTGCGCCGAGGGAAACGTGGGCGAGATTTCGCGTTATCGATCGACGGATCATGCACCGAGGCCCACGCCGGATCGCGTAACTGCCGCTGTGCTTTTATCGGCGTACAATAACCCGCTCCCCGCCGTTTTTTTATTAATGCTCCAATAACGATCCGGCCGCCTCAGTCTAGTTGTTCTTCGGGCAGAACCATAATCTCCTGTTCTCTGGCTTGCCTCTGATCCCTTGTGGATCCTGAACCGAACCTATTGATCCTTCGCGCACGTCATTTTTAACCGACTTCGAAAAGGAGGAGGTTATCATTAACTGACTTCGAAAAGGAGGTGGTTATCGATTCGACCTGTATGTGCCTTTTTTCGCTTTTTTTTCTATGTATGTTCACCGATTTTTAACCGACTTCGAAAAGAAGGAGGTTATCATTAACCGACTTCGAAAAGGAGGTGGTTATCAATTCGACCTGTATGTCCCTTTTTCGTTTTTTTTTCTATGTATGTTCACCGATTATTAACCGACTTCGAAAAGGAGGAGGTTATCATTAATCGACTTCGAAAAGGACGTGGTTATCAATTCGACCTGTATGTCCCTTTTTCGCTTTTTTTTCTATGTATGTTCACCGATTTTTAACCGACTTCGAAAAGGAGGAGGTTATCAATTCGACCTGTATGTGCCTTTTTTCGCTTTTCTTTTTCTATGTATGTTCACCAATTAGGTATGCCGAGATGGATGGACCAATCGGTACGAAACCTTTTGCATCTTGTAGAGTATGTCCCCGGGGTGGTCCCGCTATAAAATTTTTTGAATTTTTTCATTCCTAACGAGTTTTATTGCAAAATGATAAAATTAATTAAAATAAAATTGATAAAAATAAAATATTAAATACCACATTATAAATGACAGATGTTGCTGATTTTGGTTTCATTGGAACATGGTAGACTTGGAAATCAATAGGTGGGAAAAGAAGATTCATTAATATGTAAAAGCATGTAAAAGAATTTTAGGATTTTCGTGATTTCCAGTGTCGATGGTTATCCATTTTGCGCCGCCTCCGAAAAGATTGTATTATATTTAATATTTTATAAAATGTAAATTATTTCATACTCTCCAGCGCATTGTATTTTTTCGAAGTCGGTTTAATTTTTCATCGGATACTCTTCTAATCTGTAATCGTGGCTTGTTTAAAATAAGTCAGGACCTCAGAGATCTGTTTCAGAGATAGCACCAACGGAGGACACGTTTATTCGAAATAAAATCGGAGATGACAGTGCCGATAGGATAGGGAAACAATAAGGAGCCCGAGAATGAAATACACAGTGGTTAAATATAAAAAAGGTCTGGCATAAGAGGACGAAGATGTATGCTGTTCTATCAAGTCAGCACAAAGTGGAGCACCGATTGGGTCCATCACACGAGTCCATCGGCTCTCCATTAGCGGGTTGCTCGGACAATAGCAAACGCGACAGAGCCTAGCTCGAGTACACTTTCATGGGCCTATTGAGGCTTCGAGGACTTTGGTATCCGATCGAAAGTACACATGGAGAGAGATAGAGAGAGAGAGAGAGAGAGGTACCGAGGCCGGCGTACCGAATCGATAAAGTGATTTCCATAGCTTTTGCAACGAACGAGCGAACAGTGTATAACGTTGGGTGCATAGCTCTCTCGGCCGGTGGCGAGTTGGTTGCCAGGCAGCCAGTTTCGCCCAGGTAAAATCGCTCCTCTCTCTCTCTCTCTTGTTGCCTCCTTTTCTCTCTCTCTTTCTCTTTAGTATCGCGTCCCGGTCCCGATACAAACGCTATATTACGCTTCTATTGACGTTTGATATCGCAGAGCGGCGAGGAGCGGCGAGGAGCGGCGCACCGGCGCGCTAACTCTTTTCACAGAGGCTGGGGAACCAGTTCCCATACTGACACAGAAAACCCTGTTTAAACGAGACCGGCCAATTACTTATTCACGGACCGATATTGCCACGCTCTCCCTCTCTCTCTCTCTTTCTCGCTCTATTCTTTCGAGCTGTTTCGTTACTGTTCGGACCCAATGGTCGCTGAACTGGCGAGCATAATGACCGCTGCTGTCAGCAAGAATTTACTTCTGGTCTGCCCAGAGATGCGATAGAAATATTTACCGGCGAGAATGTCGGAATGTATTTTTGGGCAGGTTGTGGGAGAGATTGGCTCGTTGGAAAATGTCTTTTTTATTGGCTGGAGTCCAGGTTGTAGGGGCGAAAAGAGCCCGTTGAGGTAGCGGTTTGAAATACTGCATTTGTGTTTGCCTATCGTCCTTACTGAATGTATTTGCCATTCTTAGAAAGGTGTTTGTATTTTAATGAAACTTACAGGGTAGATAGTTCATTAAAAAATAGCGAATACATGTTTTTTTTTAGTTGGCCAAAGTCCACGTTCAATGGTTGAAAACAATCCTCAAAGATGGGGGTGGAAATACTAGATTTGTGTCTGCCTGCCTGTCATCCACAATAAAAATATTTGTCATTCATAGAAGGGTGTTTGCATTTTAATGAAACTTACAGGGTAGATAGTTCATAAAAAAATAGCGAATACATGTTTTTTTTTAGTTGGCCAAAGTCCACGTACAAGGGTTGAAAACAATCCTGAAAGATGGGGGTGGAAATACTAGATTTGTGTCTGCCTGTCATCCACAATAAAAATATTTGTCATTCATAGAAGGGTGTTTGCATTTCAATGAAACTTACAGGGTAGATAGTTCATAAAAAAAATAGCGAATACATGTTTTTTTTAATTGCCCAAAGTCCACGTTCAAGATTTTAAAACAATCCTCAAAGATGGGGGTGGAAATACTAGATTTGTGTCTGCCTGTCATCCACAATAAAAATATTTGTCATTCATAGAAGGGTGTTTGCATTTCAATGAAACTTACAGGGTAGATAGTTCATAAAAAAATAACGAATACATGTTTTTTTTTAGTTGGCCAAAGTCCACGTTCAAGATTTTAAAACAATCCTCAAAGATGGGGGTGGAAATACTAGATTTGCGTCTGCCTGACATCCACAATAAAAATATTTGTCATTCATAGAAGGGTGTTTGCATTTCAATGAAACTTACAGGGTAGATAGTTCATAAAAAAATAGCGAATACGTGTTTTTTTTAATTGCCCAAAGTCCACGTTCAATGGTTGCAAACAACCTTCAAAGATGGGGGTTGGAAACACTGCATTCGTATCTGTGCATGGCTGCATTGGCATAGAATTAAATTTAATTCGAACTAAAAACACAACTCAGTGATTCTAATATATTAGAAAAACAATGCTTGAACTTTTTTCCGTGGATGTGAAAAAGTTTCGCCAGCAGCATTGCATTCGTAGAGATTATAGCAACCACGTAACTCAGTCAAGCAGCTATCAATTTTAACCTTGAGATAACAAAAGTAAAACCATTCGTTCAGGAGATTAAGGTAATCTCGAGAAACTAGTGACAGAAGAATCCGTACATTTTGTAACGAATGCTGCAGAAGATAATTGCAAGTATTCGTGAATTGTTACGAGTTGAAAAGTTGGCTGATCTCAGACACTGATTCATAGGCGCTAACGAGAGCATGTGATTGCGTACTTAGTAATTTATTGATTGGAAGAATGAACGACTTTTATTCATTGATACCAGTTCAGCGTTAGCTAATAACTTCCAGGAAGGTATAATATAACGGAGTTTCCATTTACGTGTTTCATAGAAACCGAGGAAAAAGCGTTTTATAATCTGCTGTAATATTATACATTGAGCAACGATTATGAAACGCCGAGGGTACGAGGAAAATTTCTCTTTCCAAAATACAGTGTAATTCTTCGGGAAACTAGTTGCAAGCTATAGAGCAGCTCGTTCTACGATTATGTGGTCCAAAATAAGATTGAATTCCGGTTCGATGACGATACTATGACGCGATTAATAACCGTGATCATAAATTATTGGGTGGCCTGATACGCTCTGCTGCCTTGGCAGATGAGACTAACCGTTGTAATAATTATAGCAAAAATTCTGATTGCCTCTCAATACATTTTTAACACTCGAATTCCATATTTTATCTTCTGACGAGTGGTCTAAATATTTCATGCATTTGAAATTATTATTAAAACGAACAGTGTCTTGAAAATTAAAAGAATTGAAACTGAAAGATTTCTCTCTCTACACATTTGACACTCAAATTCCATAATTTATGTTCTGACGAGTTCTCTAAATATTTTATGCATTTACAATTAATATTAAAATTAACAGAGTGTCTTGAAAATTAAAAGAATTGGAACTGAAAGATCTCTCGTTACATTTTTGACACTCGAGTTCCATAATTTATCTTCTGATGATTGTTCTAAATATTTTATGCATTTACAATTAATATTAAAATTAACAGAGTGTCTTGAAAATTAAAAGAATTGGAACTGAAAGATCTCTCGTTACATTTTTGACACTCGAGTTCCATAATTTATGTTCTGATGATTGTTCTAAATATTTTATGCATTTACAATTAATATTAAAATTAACAGAGTGCCTTGAAAATTAAAAAAATTGAAACCCAAAGATTCACAGTCTACCAATGACATATAGATGCTACATAATCATTAATTAAATATATTGTAACATCTACTGACGACACTCGCAAGAGCCTCCCCCAGGAAGGACTCCTCTCATTTTAATAATTACCCTAAGTCATGCAGTTTCAATGATCGCGACGATAACGAAATAAAACAAGGACTCGTTGAAGCAACATCCTCGGTGGATTACACGATCCTTATTCATGATCCCGCGGTTAGGTGCTCGCCCCGGCATTTTTAATTAACGTACGCGCAGAATTAAAACTATCAATTAGACGGATTAAAGCAGGCGAATTTATCCGCTGTCGAGGACCTCGCGAAAACGATCATATTAATTAACTCTAGAGGGAACGAGATGGAAAATCGCCGAACGATATTACGAATGAGAAATAAAGAAAAACGTGCCGAGTAGCGGACGGCCTCGAAAATATACAGCGCATGATGAAGCAACGTGTAAATGAAGAAAGGTGGAAAACCGTCGAAAGATTCGAGCGATTACTATAATTCTAGAGGGGAGTATATATATATATATATGTATATATGTAAGTATATGCTGCTCGAGTCATTAGCAGGCAATCACACCCAAATTGGTGATTATCTTCGGCACGTGATTGCACTGATTAATCACAATTACTGGGCCTCGGTTGCCAGGCTTATCGTTGAGCTACTCTCGTTAGGCTGCGTCGCGTATTTATCAAAGTTACACGGTGATATCATCAATTATTATTCTCGTTAAATTCACCTTACATACTAACCTGGAACCAGAGTTGCGCTACTTCGAACACATTTTGATTGAATGACGTAATTTAATTACTTTGTAATCATAATTTTCGTGAAGTCATTCAACACAAACTTCTGCGAATCTCGGGGAAAAATGATACACTATCTTGACCCTCGATAATTATGCCATCCTGATAAATAAAAAGATTTAATTCGACAGTGGTACTCGACTCGAAAAATATTTCTTCAGCACCTTTAATGCTTACGTATTAATCGGTGAGAACGTAATCAATATATTGGGTCAGGAAGAAAGTAATTTCGGTAATGTCAGGTGAAATACTGCCCGAATTTTTTATTCTAGCAGTGAACTTTAAAAAGGTTATATAAGAAAATTCACCTTAAAATATCGAAATTACTTTCTTGCCAACCCAATACATTAATTTCTTGAATTTGTTAAATATATTTCTTATTGACAAGTACCATTTCATTTACTTTGATTTTCGTTCTATTTTCTCACAATTAGCAAGTATGTATAACTACCTAATTGTCATAACTATTAAATAGTCAGTTTAATGAATAACAAATTCTATTACATTAATTTTCACAGACGCGGACTTTTCTTGATGATGGTTCAAAACCGAACCGAAACGTTGAAATTATAATACTTCAAAATTGGTAATTTCTGTATCGTTGATCGAACCTGTAGCGCCGATATCATATAGTGCATATACAAAATTTACGATCGTTAAAACTGGAGATTATTAAATATATTTCATTCCAGATCGTTGCGATTCAGGTGGAACATTTTTATTTTGCATAAAGATCCGCTGTCTAATTATTAGCGATGTCTCCAATGTTACTAATTATATAGAAATTGCAATTTCGGCGCACAGGTTCGATCCTATGTTACTATTTTCCTAAGCAGTTTTACAAATTAATAATTCGACGTTAGGTTAAGACCATCTTCAAGAATATAATTGCGTCTGTTTCTTGAAGATGGTGTTAACCTAGACCGAAACGTCGAATTATTAATTTGTAAAACTGCTTAGGAAAATAGTAACATAGGATCGAACCTGTGCGCCTAAATTGCAATTTCTATTTAAAATTGGCGATCGAGATTAAAGAAAACATTTGTTACTAATTATATGTTTCCGTGTCGCAGGTTGACGAATGGATTGGTATTCATGTGTCGAGGGGTGATGATTGTACTTTTTGGAATTGCTGCTTGATAAATGGAGTGTGAAAGAGTTTTTTCGGCTTGAGGAATGGCCGATTATCAGCTGAAAATAACGCCGCAATGTACCGTAAGCCGACAGAGAGGAGCGAGCCTTCACGCATGGTGAATCGAAGTGAACAGGACACGGGGAACAGGCACGATCGATTCCGTGGCTCGTTACGGCGTCTAGTCTGGTCGAAAGTTCGAGCGAGCTACGTGCATTAATATTTCCGTTATTGCAAGCACGACCACCGAGGTTATACCTTTCACACATGGGAATAATAATAATACCGATCTACCAACACACATAACCAAGTCCCTCCTCTCTGATCTATCGTTTTCCACGCTCTCCTGCTCAGTCATCGGCGTCGATGATGATTTAATTAACCCGTTCGACGCCGTAATTGAGTTATTTCACTCTACTCGACCCAACTGCCTAACACTGATGAGTAGACTGCGGATGTTTTATGCAGTTTCCAATTATTTTTAAAGGAATTTTAAAACTAATTAAAATTTTAAGAAACTCGAATCAATCTTATTTTCCGTGCTAGTAGCCATTTTAGATTGAAAATAAATTAAAATGGTACTAAATTCTGTCGTGTTTTACATTCTAGCATTTTTCTTTAACATTTTCGAAAGCCACAATCGCGTTAAGATCCGTTGTCTACTGATGAAACTAACCGCGTAATTTATTTCACTCCTTGATTACTATCAAGGTATCCGAAAGTTTATTCACTGTTACTTCTTCTGTGGAGAATATCTATTTTATTTTATTTGATTGTATGTAGTAGAGCGATCTGAAAACAAATTGTGATTTATAGAATGTAATGTTAATTTAGATATTTCATGCAATTTTAATGGCAGGTCATTGACCCACAGTCAAGAATTATTTTATAAATTGACTTCTTCAATAGATATTGTTGAAATAAATTCTACTTCTATTTTATCTCTTTTTTTACATTGCAGAAAAATTTGTGGGATATTAAAACTATCTAAATAAACACTTTAGAACAATCAAGTAGATGTGAATAAATTCAACGATGATTAAGTGAATTTTTGTAATGAAATTGTCTACTAAAATGTTCAAATAGACACTTTAGAACAATCAAGTAGATGTGAATAAATTCCACGATGATTAAGTGAATTTTTGTAATAAATTTGTCTACTAAAATGTTCAAATAGACACTTTAGAACAATCAAGTAAACGTAAATAAATTCCACGATGATTAAGTGAATTTTTGTAATAAATTTGTCTACTAAAATGTTCAAATAGACACTTTAGAATAATCAAGTAGATGTGAATAAATTCCACGATGATTAAGTGAATTTTTGTAATAAATTTGTCTACTAAAATGTTCAAATAGATACTTTAGAACAATCAAGTAGATGTGAATAAATTCCACGATGATTAAGTGAATTTTTGTAATAAATTTGTCTACTAAAATGTACAAATAGACACTTTAGAACAATCAATTAGATGTGATTAAATTCCACGGTGATAAAGCGAAGTGGTGAATTTAATCTATCCACTATAAATAATTTTTTACAGCGCAGCAAAACTTTTTGAGACTCAAACGTGACGGAATAAAATGTTTGAGAGCACAAGGTACCTTATAAGTCTTCACTGAACGGACGCACAGACCAAAACTGCAATGACCAGAAGACTTCACTAACGCGAACCGAAAGTCCTTTGAAAACAATGCTTTGCTGCCTCCACTATGTCCGCAACCCTATCCGCCTATCTCGTACGCTCATTATCCTCCATCTTGGAGATCTCGTCGACCGAAAATTCAAGTAACAATTAATAAGATTGCCGAGATTGGAGAGATAATCGGGCAATTAGCCTCAATTAAGCCACTAAAGGAGTCTTGTGTAACTCGTAATTGAGAGCCAGCTTGATTCCCTCGATCCCCAAGGGTGCGATCGACGCGACGTGTCCGATAGATCCTTTCTCACAAACCGAAAAATTTAGCAACAAGTCGGATCACTGTTCTAGATCCTCTTTAAAATTCCCACACGAGATATCCTTATCGAGAATTGTTGCGTATACGATCACCGTGTCTTAATCCAGTACGATCACTGTTCACTGCACCAGAATTTGTTCGTACGTTTAATTAATTTTATGGCTGCGACGTGGAGAATGATTCCAGTGTTGTTCGAGATCGAAGGATCGAGTCAGAGCGATCGAAACTGCTCGGGACCGTGGTCGCGGCGCGACTAAACGCCGATTCAGGACTTTCACTTCGAGATCCATGGCCCTCCGTCCCTTCTCGATCAGATTATCCACCGTACGCCCACGCTCTCCACTCTGAATCATGATCGAATTGTTCTTACGCGAATAATACCGTTCGCCGTTGCGGATAGAACGGCCTGGAATTGTAGGAGAGGCTGTGGCTGTTCCTATTTCTTAAATGACAGACGCTGAATCTACTCCCGGCTGACTACGGCGTTAGAAAATGATCTAGAAGAGGATCGTGCTATTCCTAACACCTTGGTTCAGTGGTAGACTGAAGATCTTTCTTGGAAATCATTTTTGTTTGCTTCGGTCGCAAGGAACTGGAGCCAGGAACAATTTATTATTTTTATTTATACTTTTCTATTCTGACACCGATGGAGGACTCCTAGAGTTTTCTACCATCCCAACAGGACTCACCTAATTTAATAAATAATATTTTCTATCATCAGCATGTACGGCAACTTTCGAGATGCAATCATTGCGAAATATTGCTATAACTTATTTAATACTAGCTGACCCGATACACGTTGTAAATACCTATTGAAATATTTATTAAAAACTGCGACGTTCGTTTGTTTTGTTGTATTGAAATATGATTCAAAAAGCACTTTTAGTTTTTCCCGAATTTTCTAATTTTCCAGCATTTGATTTTTATTTATATAGAGTGGACCACTTTTAGTATTTTCTCTGAAATTCCGAGCAATTTGAATTTCTTTAAAAAAATTCCTTTTCACATCCTTTAGTAAACTGATTGCTCTAGCTTCCCGAAAAAGTTCAAACCGTATAGTGTCATATTAAAAACGTTTCTTTAGAGCGTCCGAATATTGATGGATTCTGAATCGTCCTGATCAAGGATTCATCCTCGAAGGCAGAACGACGCAAAAGGCTCGTACAGCTCCATATTAAAAACGTTTTTTTAGAGCATCCGAATATTGATGGGAGTTAACCTATCTACTAGAAGATTTCAGAAATGAAAATTAAGGATTTTCCAGAAATGCTTTCCAGGATCTTCTCCTGCAGTTTGAATGATTTATCGAATGCAGGATGCAGACTATTTCTGAATCGTCCTGATCAAGGATTCATCTTCGAAAATTGAGGATTTTCCAGAAATGCTTTCCAGGATCTTCTCCTGCAATTTGAATGATTTATCGAACGCAGGATGCAGACTATTTCTGAATCGTCCTGATCAAGGATTCATCTTCGAAAATTGAGGATTTTCCAGAAATGCTTTCCAGCATCTTCTCTTGCAGTTTGAATGATTTATCGAATGCAGATCATTTCTGAATCGTCCTGATCAAGGATTCATCTTCGAAAATTGAGGATTTTCCAGAAATGCTTTCCAGGATCTTCTCCTGCAGTTTGAATGATTTATCGAATGCAGACCATTTCTGAATCGTCCTGATCAAGGATTCATTCTCGAAGGCAGAACGAGGCAAAAGGCTCGATGGTGTAATCACCTTTGACGAGAGAACAGCCGCGGATCCTCCTCCTCTGGATCTATGGTGGATCAATGCGGGGGTGGGGGAGAGAGGCAGACGTGTTCACCTTTCACCCTGGAGTAACTGTACAACGAGGAAAGTCAGGGAATGGATTATGGCGACGGAGGTGAACAGCTGTGACTCGATATAACCTGCCTCGATTACGTTTCTCATGCCGACTCGCCTTCGAGTATTCATTTCCATTTGCCTGAGTCCGGTGATTCCTGGCGTTTAGGCTCGCAGGATTCGCCTAACCTCCTGCCACCACCGTACACACTTCACGGACTTGATGCATTTATAACAAAAAAAAATCAAGTGCAATTGAAGACAATGAAAATATTAAAAGACTTTAAAAGTATTAATATATTATTTGCACCACATTAGAATTATTAACGAAGAATGGAAATTTATATTTAGCCCCTGCGTCTTGTAATTTTTATTTTGCATAAACATCCGGAATCTAGCCATAAGATTTTCTATGAGACGAAAATAACATTCTGTAAGACAGGGAATAATTTTAGCTCAAGAATGATAACATTAACGTGAGTGTTCACCGCAGAAATAATTTTCAATAAATTAATTATTGCTCAGAAATAGAGTAAGAATTTGGAAAGATTTTTGTGGCTAATGAATTGAATAATAATTTTTCTAGGAATAGAATGAAGTTGTACAGCGATGGTAATAATTCCTCCATAAATTTTGTATAAAATTCAGGATAAAAATAGCCGACTCCGTCCATCGAAAAAAGTGACACTCCAGTGAAATATTAGTATTGCGAACGAGTAGCAAAGTTGAACAAGGATACCTTGACCGACGTGTACACAAAAGTGAATGAACTCCGGCGAGGTTGTTATCAAAGTTCGTCGAACGGTGAACGGCGCAGAGACCGGCGAACGAAAAGGAGTCGTTCTTGCGTAATCGCTTTCGTTTGTTTTTCAAATATGCACGGTCCGGTCCCGATTCACCACGGAAGAGCACCAAACGCTTCCACGAAGCCTCGATGCGATCCCGTGGCTGATAATATCGGCCTGTAGAAACCACCATTTGTAGAAAGGAAAATGATTTGTTCAACCGTTTCCACGACTCCGCAGTCTGAGCACATCGGTAACACATACACGACTTTCACGGAACCGAAAACGAAATTGCCATCTTTTTCCAATCACACAATACACTTTTCACCATTTTCCAATTAAAAATTGTAATTGAAGCATGAACTTTCAATTATGACGAACATACTACAAACTATAAAATGCATACACAGAACCATATAAAATTTAATAACTGCTTGATGAGAAAAAATTATTTACTTAAATTAACTACTTTTTCAGTTCTATTACTCGATTGATTTCATTTGTATTTTTAAGAGCACATCGGTAACACATACTCGACTTTCACGGAACCGAAAAGGAAACTGCAATCTTTTTCCAATCACACAATACACCTCTTACCATTTTCCAATGCTGAATTTTCAACATTTTTTAATTGAAGCAAGAACTTTCAATTATGACGAACATACTACAGACTATAAAATGCATACACAGAACCATACAAAATTTAATAACTGCTTGATGATCAAAAATTATTTATTTAAATTGACTACTTTTTCAGTACTATTACTCGATTGATTTTATTTGTATTTTTAAGAGCACATCGGTAACGCATACACGACTTTCACGGAACCGAAAAGGAAACTGCAATCTTTTTCCAATCACACAATACACCTCTTACCATTTTCCAATGCTGAATTTTCAACATTTTGTAATTGAAGCAACAACTTTCAATTATGACGAACATACTACAAACTATAAAATGCATACACAGAACCATACAAAATTTAATAACTGCTAGATAATAAAAAATTATTTACTTAAATTAACTATTTTTCCAGTTCTATTACTCGATCGATTACATTTGTATTTTTAAAATTGATTGTTAAGTGAGTTATTTCGTTCGTATAATTTTTGGGGGTTGGTCCAGGTGAATTAGGCTGTGTGCCCACGTGTCTCTGAACCCGTGGTAAGGTTACGACCTCACCTGGCGGGCGTTTCATGTCCGCCGCGAAGTCTCCGCCGAAGGGAACCGGTATTAAAGTCAATGAGAACTGGTTCGTGAAGAGAATATGATGTCACTTTCGTCGCGAGGCTCGAGTCTCGAGGGCACCAGAAAATAATAAACAGGGATACGCACCGAGAATGATAATCGTGGATTAGATACGATTTCAGTGTACGATCCCTCTCCCGCCGAATCGTCTCGTTCCTCCATTTCTGCTGTAGCGTCTCGTATTTTCCTTGGCCTTATTCCCGGCCGATCACGAAACGTGTTCTTTTTACGGACGTATGTGGACTATCGCAAGGTTCCGACATGTTTTCTTTACGTCCGACCGCTTCATCTTCGCAGAACTACTCGCGCCAACTACCATTTACAATTTTAGTAGCAATGCCTCGCAAGGTTAAAAGTTAAAACTAGAGAAAGTTGATGGAATCGTGTGCACGTTCATTTTAAAGTTTGATTTTTGTCTTATTGTCAGTGGCTTTGAATTTAGTGGTGTTCAAATTGAGGAATGGTAAATTGAACTCAATGGTCCTTAAAAATAAATTAAGAAATGGTAAATTTGACTCAATGGTATTTAAAAATAAATTAAGAAATGGTAAATTTGACTCAATGGTATTTAAAAATAAATTAAGAAATGGTAAATTTGACTCAATGGTATTTAAAAATAAATTAAGAAATGGTAAATTTGACTCAATGGTATTTAAAAATAAATTAAGAAATGGTAAAATTTGACTCAATGGTATTTAACAATAAATTAAGAAATGGTAAATTTGACTCAATGGTATTTAAAAATAAATTAAGAAATGGTAAATTTGACTCAATGGTATTTAAAAATAAATTAAGAAATGGTAAATTAAATTCAATATTATTTAAAAAGAAATAATGAAATGGTAAATTAAATTCAATATTATTTAAAAAGAAATTACGAAATGGTAAATGGCACTTAAAAATAACTTAAGAAATAGTTAACGGAATGCAAAGACAAATTACGAAATGATAAATGGTGTAATGGCTAAGTTCATGAATGGCTGAATAGCTAAAACGAATGAATGGTAAAATAATGAGGTTAAAATTCCTTTCGCAGAACGCTATCTACTCGTCTACAGCAAGGAAAGTTTCGTCGAAACCCAATTTTGGCTGCGCCATATATTTTGTCCCGAAGCACAATGGGTGATTCGAGGATTTGACGTTGCTAGTTTATTGTATCTAATTACAATATAATTACAGAAACTAATAAAATCCGGCGCGAACGATCGTCGTGAATCATCGTCGGCGCGGATCTCCTAAACACAGTGGCAGCATTCGCAGCATTGTTCTCCCTTCAAATCGAGGACGCGGTTCAATCTTATGGCGTTAGAAAATAATCGTACGAGCCTCTCGAGTTTCTCCTCTAGCCGGTCGCTCGCGTTCGTCGCTTTCGTCTATCATAAATAATCCACTTTTACTGGTAGCTGTAATTGTTATAGCTCTCCGGGTTCACTGTTACCAATTATTCGCGTGCTCGGCCGCGGAATATTCATACGCCTCGAAATGTACACAATGATCGCGCGAGAAAGTGCCTCTTCGATGACAGTGTGGATCGCGTGCTGTTTCCTTGTAAAATCGAACTGCTTTCGATTTTGCAACACACCTCGCGAACCTCGTTAACTTCTCCGATATTCTAGCCAGATTATATTAAATGTGTAGCACGATGGAAAGTTCGAAATAAAAAAACAACAACAAAATGCTTCACACCGATGGTCCTGACTATGATTCATTGTTATCTTGTCGGTTCGATCGTTTCGACGGTGGGTTACGTCAGAGAACAAATTTCATTGGAAACGGCGCAGTTTTTTCAATCTTTCTCCTCGCTGAGGCAAGATCGCGATCAGCAGGAAGTCGTCGCGAAATACTTCGAAAGAGGCGACATGCAGGCACCGCCCGATACCATCTATCGCTTTTTTCGAGATGCCTAATTAGTATAGTTTTCGAAAATTATTTTCCATTTTGTCCATCCCGTGCTGCACCCTCGTAGAACCGCCAAAAAAAAAATCGTACATCGGATTTTGAAAACTCATTGTAAAATGAAAGTTTCGTTCTTCAAACCTGGGATGGTCTCGTTCCCGTAAAAAAAATTTCCGGATTTTTACACACGTTTCGATTCACGGCACTTTTCACATGAAACGCGCCTCGACGTTGGTTCAGCTTCCTGTCTTCCATTTCGTGCAAAAATTTGTTAGACAAAAATGAACAATGCCCGGTCGAACTGGAGGCTTCGAGCTTTCAAACCAGCCTGGGTTTATTGTTCTAGTGTTCTTTTTCACCGAGCTACAACAATTCGAATGTCCTGAATTTTTCAAGAGTGAGGAATCTATTTTTGTTATTTACAAGGAGAGTGCACCAACGATGTCTCACCGATTTAGTTGAGACTCTGTATGCTTATAGATCTCGATCTCCCATTTACGAATATATACCATTATAGACGCTAACACTCAATAGTTGTCGAGATATTCATAAACAAAGTTCTTACATTACTGCTTAAATCTGCTGTTGTAGAGTAGGTATACTTCCACCCGGTGGGCTAGGGTTCGATTCTCGTTTGGTGAAAATTTTTTTTTCATATTTATTTATATTATTTATTCAACAACAAGTTAAAGAACAAACGTATTAATAAATTATAAATAAATTAGCCGAAATTAATGAAATAGAAAGTATCCCCTCGTGTCTGAAAACAGAAAAAATAAAGTAAATATGGGAAGAGAAAATATGGTATACGATAAATTTAATAATATTGCACTTACATATTTTTAATTACAACAGTGGTACGTGTTGTAAAAGCATACGTAAGAACTTTGTTTATGAATATCTCGACAACTATTGAGTGTTAGCGTCTATAATGGTATATATACGTAAATGGGAGATCGAGATCTATAAGTATACAGAGTCTCAACTAAATCGGTGAGACGTCGTTGGTGCACTCTCCTTGTTAGTCGAACGAGGTATAACAACGTTAAAAAAAAACTGTGGTGCCCAAGGTGGTTCGGAACCCACCTTAAACTGTAGGTCCCGTCGTTTAATAACCATAGCAGTTGAAAAAGCGACGTAAAATAATCAAACAAATGGTATAACAACGTTGCGGAGCGTTGCAAAATTGTTGTACGACGGGTATTGTGGTGCTAATTATTTTGCAACAGGTCTGCCGGACACACGAGCCCCGGAAGTCGAACGAAACCAGTCGGTCGCGCGGCGTTTATCGATTACGTTTTTGTACGAGCCGCGCGTCAAGAGTCTTGTCTGTCGGCTTTAATTGCGATCGATGGCTGGGGCTTGGATTATTATTTTTCGGCGTTCGATGTCCACGGCGTTTCTTTTTTACGCGTTAGATAACCGTCTGCCGACTGATGTGCAACGTTACCAGCGTGTTACAACGTTTATAGAAAGCTGCCACCCACGACTGAAAACCTGGAAAGCCATAAATGCTAACGGGGTCTCTACGGATGGCTAGTGGTGTCTCTACACTGTAATTTCACGTGCAATCGAGACTCTTCCTCGTGATGCGATCACTCGGTCCAGCTTGGTTAGAAACTATCCTCTCCCTTCGGAGATCTTCTTTTACTGACCTCAGATATTATTTTCAGATTGCTCGAGGTGGATATATTGCTCTCTACTGGGACTTCTGGATGTTTGACGTCAGCCGAGAACATTCGGAATGTTCACGTTCGTCAGAATTGAAGGTCTCGTGGTATTTTAGGATTCTCATTAATGGACGAGCTGCTGGAGTTGACTTTTATTTAAAAGGTAGCAAATATGACAGAATTGATGGTTGGAGTTGAACTATTTTATTTGTGTAACCGCAAAAGAATTATTGAGGAGAATTTATATTGTTGGCACATTTAAAGCACACTTTCATGAAGAGATTGACTTGTATTTTCCGAATTTTTTGATTCTGTATTTTAGTTTTGGAAGGTGCGAAGAGAATATGTTTAATTCTCAAAATAACATTAATTTCTCATGGGTTGAATATAATATGAAAGTATTTTTTTAGATTCCACATTTTTATCATAGATACGTAATATTATTATATATATTTTCCGAATTTTTCGGTTCTCTATTTTAATCTTGAATATTACGAAAATAATATGAAAGTATTATTTAAATTCCACATTTCTGTTATAGATGCATAACATCCGCTGTTTATCTAACGATTTATTACAGATTAGATATTACACTACTGAAAAAATTCCCTGATTAGAACGATTGTATCCGCCACGTCTGAGAATTTTTGTAGATTTTTTACTGTTTCTAAAATTGATAAAAAAAAAATAGGTAAAACTGAAGAGAACGAGGGGGAAACGAATGGATGGTTCACAGCCCCGCGCCGATGAAAAAAGAATGACGGGGGTCAGACGTTGAAAAAGATGGGGATTAATCGAATCCGTCTAGACGCGTATAAGGTGATTCAACTTTGATGGACAAGAGAGGCAAAGCGGAGGCGACGGGCTGGCTTTTCTCTTATGTAACGTGGACTGAAGTTTCTGCTCGGTGTAGCGTGTACATAAGCCGCCTCGCAACATGCAGCCAAGGCGGAGGAGGCATTGTCTCACGTGCCCGGCCGAGTTATTCTCTTTGTGACCCCGGAGGCGAGCGAAGTTTTCAGACTGGAGCCTCCATTGAGTCCAAACTTTGCGCCCTGATGTGTCTCGCTTCGGTGCTGGAGTCACAATAGAGCATAGGTCCTCGATTGTCGCTCCCTTGGCAACGATAACGCTTTGTCCGATCATTTCTCCCCACTACAGACGAAAAATAAACAACTTCGCTAAACCCTTTTATTTAAAAAAAAATAATACACTACTGTTAACCCTCTGATTTATGCAACGAAGTACAACGAGAATGTTTGACATTTTTCTGAATTTTTTCACAGTGAAATGCATCGGTAGAAAATTTTTATTTTGTTACTACAACCGAATAATAAACAATTTCACTACAGCCATTGATTTAAAAAAATAATACACCCTTGTTAATCGTCTAATTTTTGCTCCGAAGTACAATGATAATTTCTGACATTTTTCTGAATTTTTTCACAGTGAAATGCATCGGTAGAAAATTTTTATTCTGTTACTGCAACCGAATAATAAACAATTTCGCTACAGCCATGGATTTAGAAAAATAATAGACCCTTGTTAATCGTTTAATTTTTGCTCCGAAGTACAATGAGAATTCTTGACATTTTTCTGCATTTTTTCACAACGGAATGGATCGGTAAAAAATTTTTATATTTTTACTCTGTGTGCGCAATGGTATGGAAAACTCGTGTAAAAAGTTTGAGCTCGACAGGATTTCTTGTTCAGAAGTTACGTTTGTGGAACTGTAGTGTTGATTTTCAGGCGTTATTGTAGATAGTACTATTTTTAGAGAATGCTTCCTGGTAGAAGTTAATTAATTTTGATGATTATTGGAAGTGGATGCAGATGTTTATTACAGAGTGATTTTTCGAAGACGCTTGAAAATCACGGTGGATCGTTAACTTGGCTGAAGGAATGACGAGTATCATCAGGAGTGCGAGTCATTCCGTTCTTTACGTTTACTTTGCCTCGGTCGTCCCTTCCGTGCCGGACTGTTTGGAACCCGTTTTTTGAATCGTGACGAGCCAGCCAGTCTCGTTTGACCTCCACTGGTAAACTGTTGTCCCGAGCGAAGTACCTGAGCATCTTATTTTATTTTACAATTCCTCTATCGGGTCTGCAATCTTTATAAAAATAATAAACCTTGAGCATGCCTTCCAGCTCTTGAAAATAATTTTATCTACATTCCCTATCCTCGTTTTGACTTCTGTAAGAAAAATGGTAATACTGTTATATTATTTCCTCACTAAAGTTATTTAAAAGCGAATTGAAGACTACTTTATATTTTGCAATAATAAAAAAATAAAAATAATAAACCTTGAGCATGCCTTCCAGCTCTTGAAAATAATTTTATCTACATTCCCTATCCTCGTTTTGACTTCTGTAAGAAAAATGGTAATACTGTTATATTATTTCCTCACTAAAGTTATTTAAAAGCGAATTGAAGACTACTTTATATTTTGCAATAATAAAAAAAATAAAAATAATAAACCTTGAGCATACCTTCCAGCTCTTGAAAATAATTTTATCCAAGTTCCCTATTCTAATTTTGACTTCTGTAAGAAATACTAATATACTGTTACATTATTTCCTCGCTAAAATTATTTATAAGGAAATTGCAGGCAATTTCATACTTTGCAATAATAAAAGTAATAAACCTTGAGCATACCTTCCAGCTCTTGAAAATAATTTTATCCAAGTTCCTTATTTTCATTTTGACTTCTGTAAGAAATGCTAATATACTGTTACATTATTTCCTCGCTAAAATTATTTATAAGGAGATTGCAGACAATTTTATATTTTGCAATATCATTTTCAGTTTTGCGTTGTACCTTACTTTCAAAGTAATTGAAGAGGGTTGAAGAAGATCGTGGAGGATTGAAGAGGACTGTAATTTAGCAGGACACCTAATTTGCCTACAGGAAGTCCAAAGGTTTTTCCACTGTTGGAAACGACTGGCTCCCGTGGAAAGTGAACGGATCTTCTTGATCGTCGATCCGAGTCCTGGCGAGAAGGAGGAAGAAACCTCTGGTGAAGGAAGTCGTTTGCGGTCGACTGAATCGGACCTTGGACAGAGAGACCGCCTCTCCTGACAAACCTGACAACAGGTCTCAGACTCCTCAGCCTAAGAAACAACTGTGAGCACAGTCTGAGAGAGAAGTCTCCTTTATGGGACAGTGTTCGACCATCGACTAAGAACGAGATCTCGTTTCTGGGAATCGATCTTAACGATCCTGCCCTTCTGGATTGAGCTCCATTCATCGAACACCAACTATTGCACTCGTAAAATCAACCATCTTTTTCTATCATTCTCAAAAATCCCCGAAAATGTAGAAACCCACCCCTGACAAGTATAACAAATTTCAGTGACCCAGACTAATTTATAAGTCCCTCGGAAATTATTCAAGTGACAAATGCATAGTCAAAAATTTTACATCTGGAGAGAAAATTTCTCAACTTTATCATTTATTATTATTCAGTGCACAACTGAAGATATTTTAACGAGAAAAATTGAAAAATATAAGCTACGTATTAACTGTATAGCGAATATTTTTCCTAAAAATGTAACTCGAATTTTCATGGTGGAAAAAGTTGTTCGTGTGAGTGGAATATACTTAAATAAATAGTAAAAAATAAATTACGAATAACGCTGAGACGAAAAACAGTTTTGAAGCTAGGTTGGACTGTAACATGATTAGTAGCCACTAATTTACATGACTGGAGCAACTGATCCGAATTAATTGTCCCGTTATGTAAATGTTAGGAAACGCGGTGGAGGCTGGTGAACCAGAAGAAACGACACAATCGAGGAATCCGTGGCGGTGTTTCTCCCTCGTTTCTCACGTTAACGAACTGTCAGGACGTTCCACGTGGTTGGATCCTGGATCCGTGATGAATTGATCGGTGTAACACTCTGCGCCTAACTCATATGCACCGGTAATAACCGGCGAGAGAGATGCATCGGTTGCGCAACATCGAAAACAGGTTGAATCACCGTGCGGTGGATTTCGCAATATAATCATTTGCATCCTTCTCCGAGGGAATCGTCAACGCTTTGAATCATCCAACCGGAGTAGATATTTAATGGTCGGTTCTACGTAGAACTTTGATCAGTCGGAGTCCATTGAACCGGGGCACGAAAAAAAACCTTGAACAACTGTTCTTTTACCGGCAATAAATTACTAGAAAAATTATTTATCGCTGCAAAAGCGAAATTCGTGGTTGTATGAAGCGGTAAATAAATTTTTGGCACGAAAAAACCTTGAACTGTTCTTTTATCGATAACAAATTTCCAAAAAATTATTTGTCGCTCCATAAGCGAAATTTGTGGTTGTATGAAGCGGTAAATAAATTTTGGGCACGAAAAAACCTTGAACATCTGTTCTTCTATCGGCAATAAATTCCCCAAAAATTATTTGTCGATCCACAAGCAAAATTTGATGTTCTATGGAGGGGTAAGTAAATTTTAGGCACGAAAAAACCTTTAACAACTGTTCTTTTACCGATAACAAATTCCCAAAAAATTATTTGTCGCTCCATAAGCGAAATTCGTGGTTGTATGAAGCGGTAAATAAATTTTGGGCACGAAAAAACCTTGAACATCTGTTCTTCTATCGGCAATAAATTCCCAAAAAATTATTTGTCACTCCATAAGCAAAATTTGATGTTCTATGAAGGGGTAAGTAAATTTTAGGCACGAAAAAACCTTGAATAACTGTTCTTCTATCGGCAATAAATTCCCAAAAAATTATTTGTCACTCCATAAGCAAAATTTGATGTTGTATGAAGGGGGAAATAAATTTTGGGCACGAAAAAACCTTGAACAACTGTTCTTCTATCGGCAATAAATTCCCAAAAAATTATTTGTCACTCCATAAGCAAAATTTGATGTTCTATGAAGGGGTAAGTAAATTTTAGGCACGAAAAAACCTTGAATAACTGTTCTTCTATCGGCAATAAATTCCCAAAAAATTATTTGTCACTCCATAAGCAAAATTTGATGTTGTATGAAGGGGGAAATAAATTTTGGGCACGAAAAAACCTTGAACAACTGTTCTTCTATCGGCAATAAATTCCCAAAAAATTATTTGTCACTCCATAAGCAAAATTTGATGTTGCATGAAGGAGTAAATAAATTTTAGGCACGAAAAAACCTTGAACAACTGTTCTTTTACCGATAACAAATTCCCAAAAAATGATTTGTCACTCCATAAGCAAAATTTGATGTTGTATGAAGGGGTAAGTAAATTTTGGGCACGAAAAAACCTTGAACAACTGTTCTTTTACCGATAACAAATTCCCAAAAAATTATTTGTCACTCCATAAGCAAAATTTGATGTTGCATGAAGGAGTAAATAAATTTTAGGCACGAAAAAACCTTGAACAACTGTTCTTTTACCGATAACAAATTCCCAAAAAATTATTTGTTGCTCCACAAGCAAAATTTGATGTTGCATGAAGGAGTAAATAAATTTTAGGCACGAAAAAACCTTGAATAACGGTTCTTCTATCGGCAATAAATTCCCAAAAAATTATTTGTCACTCCACAAGCAAAATTTGATGTTGTATGAAGGAGTAAATAAATTTTAGGCACGAAAAAACCTTGAACAACTGTTCTTTTACCGATAACAAATTCCCAAAAAATTATTTTTTGCTCCATAAGCAAAATTTGCTGTTGTATGAAGCCCTAAATAAATTTTCGACGATCAATTCTAAGAGATACAGTTCCGATCGAGCAATCGGGAATATTTGGCTAGCACCAACGGTGAAAATTGTAGAGCTGAAATGTCCGCGGATCTTGGATAAGAGGGCAAAGTCCTCAAAAAATGAATAGATCTATCGTTCATTAGCAACGTAGTTTCCTAATGACGGCAGGCCTCGTCTCGGTGGTAACCGGAATGGCGAGATTTCAGCCACAAAGTGAACGTTCATTTAGCTAACCGCGGTTGCCGAATGATTGCTGCCGGCGCAGAGGCAAGCTGCGCCGGGCATCGCCGGCAAGAATCATTGTAGCACTGCACATAGCCGGGTCGAATTCGTGAGATCAAGTGCCTTTCTTCCAGACCTGGTTACAGCATCGAATTCAGAAAGCGAGCCAGACTCCGACGGCGTATCGGCTCACGGGCGGTTTTTGCGACTGGAGAACCGGAAGCACCGGATTGGTGGATGGAAAAATGCGGATTGGTCCTGCTTGGACACGATTCCACTTCGTTCGACTGGTCTGTCTAGGGAACTGCATTTTGTGCTGACAGAATGGTCGAACTATTCGTGGGTCCCAAAGGATTTCTATTATTTCTGCTTGAAACAAATCGTACATGTACTTCAAACACCGTTGAACACGTCTATCAAATCCCAATGCAATCTCAACTTTTACATGGCTTCACATTTTTCATTTTACAATTATTGAAATTATTATACTAAGTTGCTTACATGGAAATTGATTCGATATGTTCCTTTATCCAAGCACAGATCGGTTTGAAAACGTTTTTATAAGCTAAAACATTTAAATCGCTTTTAGTGTTAACCCTTCGTTGCATGAATTGTTCAATTGGGATGAAAAAATTGAAAGAAGGACAGTTTTTGTGTTTTATTTAAGAGAAAAATATTACGAAAGAATTAAAAGAATATTTTCAGAAAAATAAATATACATGGTAAGGAAACATATTTTTAGTTTACTATATTCCAGATTTGTTAACTGTATCAAATATCATACACTATGCAGTGAAGGGTTAAAGAAGGGTTAAAGGAAAAAAGATTTTTAAAAATTTTCTTGTCAAGTTACGATGAGAAAGCGGTCTATATTAAAGTGTCAAGCTATTGTACGATTTTTTAGGGCACTGTATTGGATCAGATATGGAAGGGGTCAAGCGTTCGCGCGTGTCCAAGCGTCTGGCAACGAATTCGCAGAGTTTTTCTGAGCAGGCAGACATTGGATACTGTACGGTGGATGCTGGATGAAACCGTTATGCAACCTGCAGCGTGTAAAAGCGGTCTTTGCTCGCCCGGATTCCCGTTGCCATGTCCCCGTGTCGCTCCTGGCAGCAGGAGGAACGACTATGGGAAATAATAGGCCCGACTGATCAGGCTATAGATCTCCTTCTATGAAAAAATTAATTGAAAGATTGCTAACCTGGCGAGCTTAAAATAAAAACAGTAGCGCAACCCGTAATCGTCACCTCGACGCAGGAACACTGACTGGTTTATTCCTCTGGAATCTTATATTTTCACTCGCGCCTGCCTATCCGAATCCTTTTTAACTGTCTGCAACTTTTATTTCTCAAGAAAAAATTCTTGAACGCTTTCGCGTGTTTCTAGATTATTTTTAAAACATCCGGGGTCTTTCCGAAATTGTTTACAAGAGGAGGATCGTCCTTCGGGAGAACCACTGTTGAATTCGAAAGGTTGCGCAAGCGTTCGACAACCGAAGAACTACTTTTCACCGCGAGCTTAGCCTTCACTTTTTTCCATACCTGTTTCTAACGCCCACGCAATCGAAACGACTGTGTTCTGTCCGAAAACTTCGTGTAGAACCTTGTCGGACAACACGCAAGGTTTTCTGATTCATGGCCCCCCTCGGTCATCGATCTTTTGTTTTCGCCAGTTCGACCTCTCTTTGGACACAAAACTGCTTTTGCTTGGGACTTTTATCGATTGTTACTCGTCAGAGTAGTCGTTTATGTCGGTGAGTCGTCAACCACCATAATGGTCCTTCTCCGATTGGCTCACATCCTCCCCCATACAATTTTCCCCTTCCATTGAGCCTTCGTTCTCTTTCTTTTAAGTTTTAAGCGGGCTACCTATCAGATGAAATCTTTAAGACTTATAAAAAATTACTAAAATTGTCCAGAAATCATGAAAAACATTTTGGAATTAATGAAAAAGATGTATGGAAGGCACAGAAAAATGATTTAGTCGAGGAAGTTGACTTAACAGCCAGTTCTTCCCTGTTTGATCCCTTCTCTTGATGTATTTACGTTTGCAGCTTCCATTTCCTTTCCCCCACCATCGTTCTTTATTCCCTAGCCAAAGTTCTTCCTCTCCTGATCTATTTATACCTTCCTGTTCCCGGTCTTTCACGAGGGCTGGTGTCCCTTTCGTCTCACCAACCCTTTCCCCCACGAACAACAGACAGGGGGGAGGCACGGAAAGCTGCAGGGCGATTTATGATTGGATTTAAAGCTTGTGGGTGAAACCTTTCTTCGCACTTTGGCGAGGAAGTTGCTATTATTGGGAGAGCCCTGCAGCCGGAGGAAACTTTCTTCCAGGCTTTTCACAGAACACAAAACCAGAACTTTGAAATATCTCACGGGAACCGGAATTATTCATTCGACCACCCTTGCGCACCCCAATTATTCCAACCTCGTTCCAAACAATAAGAAATCGATCCTCCGATGATAATATCAATCCGAATTTCACTCCTTTGGAAGAAAACTAAATAATAGTAAATTCTAAATTCTAATTAAAATTATATCTATTTAACTATATCTATAACTATAACTATATCTATTTAAAATTAAAATTAGATTCTAAATCGAATAAACATTATTTAACTTCCCGATGCATAGGGACGTTACTGTAATTAATTGAAATATATTTCACCGCACCAGCAGAAACAGAAATTTTTCTGCGGACTCCAATATTGATTCGGAAGGGTTCCGAGGGCTATAGAATATTTCTGCAAGCTTGCACGCAGCCAGGATCGGCTTTTCCCAGTTAAAAGGAGTCTGAGAGGCGGTCGCAGCTCCCGAGGGCACATTTGACAGCGAGACCTCTGACTCACGATCATCGTTGCAAGCGAGAAACTGTCAGAAAGTCATCGGCGATGAGTCAGCCTGTTTTCGAGGGGCGGAAGGGGGTGCACATAATATCATCACCCGGAATTAATGCGCAGCAAGGGTGAACGGCCTAGCATCGAGTATCGGACGCCAACAAAAACTGCTCGCGAAAACATCTGCTGACGATCATCAGTTCAATGCTACGGTTGTAAAAACTGCCGACACAATTTTTCTGCTGAAGACACACTCTCTTCCGTACGACCATTCTCTTCGTTATTTCTCCCGGTTTGCTGGTTCGAGTAACAACGATATATTCCCTAGATCGAGAACTGACCTGAGTCATTGCGTTCTCGGATCCTCATCTTTCCTGATCATCGGAGTCATTCGCTTGATCCTTCGCCCAGTGTCAGCCTCTCCAACTGGATTACCTTGCTTCGTGGAACCTCGGCGCCGTGTGACTTCACCTTAACTGCTGCCCACATCGTTCTCCCACAAAGGATAATAAGCGCAGCTTCGTTGATGCGCACGCTGCTATCTTGCGACCCCAATTTTTCACTCGGTCTTGCTCAGTCCTGCAAGGATTGTTGCAAGGACTATTCCGCAGAATCCTTTTGGAACAGCTGACTCGTGGACAGTGGATTTTATGCATTTAATATACGACGAAGATGAATAGGTGCAATTTGAAACAGTGGAAACGTTATTTTCCTACTGTTTATTTTACGATTTCAGTGATCAGAACTTTTATTGTAGTTCCTATTAAAACGAGAAACTGTATTTAAGAAATAGTTTTAGATTAACCCTTCACTGCATGATTATTTCATTTGGATGAAAAAATTGAAGGAAGGTCAGCTTTTGTGTTTCATTTAAGGGAAAAAGTATTTTAAAAAAATTAAAACAACGTTTTCAGAATAATAAACATAATTTCGAATATTCTCCATTTTTAACGATCGTAAATTTTGTATATGCACTATACGATATCGGCGCTACAGGTTCGATCACAAATACAAAAATTAGCAATTTTGCAGTATTATAATTTGAACGTTTCGGTTCAGTTTTGAACCATTATCAAGACTTTTCTTGATATTGAAATTATAATACTGCGAAATTTCTAATTTTTGTATTTGTGATCGAACCTGTAGCGCCGATATCATATAGTGCATATAATTTAAAATAATATGAAAACATATTCTTAGTTTACTAAAGAAGAGTGAATAACACACACATTTATTAGACTCTGTTCAGAATCTTCATCACGAGTCTGACACGATTTTGCTGGGGGTTAAGAAAGAAAATGAATTTCTATTTCACTCCGGTCTGTTGTAATACAGGTAGAACATTTTTTATTTTGCATAAAGATCCGCTGTCTAGGATAACAGGGAAAAATGTTGGTTCCTTGGTTCCTTTCGGAGGCCTCAAGGCTACAATTTCCCCCAGACGGTGGTATTTTTAGAAGCTCCGAAGTGCAAAAGGAGGAGCGTGCGAGAGAGTCGGTCTCCATACAAAACGATTCGATTTTCTGCTTGTTTTATCCGTCTCGGTTTCATGCCGCTCTTTCTTCCGTCCAAAGCTTCCTTTATGTTTCCTCCAGAACTATTTTCGTGGCCGGTTCGGCGTCTCGACGGCTGTGCCTCTTCCTCGAAGCCATAGGGAAATCGTTTAACCCTTGTCTGCGCGAGCCATCCATTCTCCACGCTCCTCATTCTCTCAACAAAATTAAATCTCTCCACTACGAAATTTCGGGCGTGAATCCCGAAACTTGTACCCTGGTGTCTAGAAAAGACATTGTTTCACCTCAAGTCTTTCTATAGAATCATTAGACAGCGGATTGATATGTAATTCAGAAAATGAAATAGCTTTTTATTTTATAATAAATTTATGATTTCGGCGCATGGTTCGATCAATAAGCAACAACAAATTTGCAAATAATTAACACATCCTCAACGTTTCGATCCCAACATGGATCATTATCAAGAGAGACATTTTTGTATCAGAAAAAACCAAATAAATATAATAATAGTTTAACAAAATATTCTGACACAGCCAAAAAAAAAAACAAAAAAAAGCACATACTTGTTGCGACAAAATAGTCGCTTTTTATTTTGTTCGGATTGCTATTCAAGTAGAGAATTATCTTTTCCATAAAGATCGGCTGTCTAATAGACTGCAGCAACGTTACTTGCGGACTTTTACGACCAGAAAAATTTGTATAGTTAGTTCGATAGTACCGTAAAATGGTCGCACAATTTCAAAAATATCAGTCGAACAGATTGTTCAAAATAAATTCACAGAGGTTCCCCAGTTTACAAGAATTTACGTCAGACTCCCTCTGGCATCGTGGGCAGTTATCCGATGGTTTCGTATGACCTTCCAGCCCACCCGGGGCACATTTGGAAAGTCCATTCAACTGGAATCGAAAATACAACACGGCCAGGGACGCGTCACTGTACTTCCAGGCCCTAGACACGCCGGTACTTAACAACATTTATTGCATAAGGCGGCCCTGATCAAACCTCCTCTCACGTGATACAGTTTGCAGCACGACGGTGAATTACGAAATCCTGTGTTGCCCAAGGTATCCTATGTGTCCGGTAGTTTCTCTTTGTTCCACTGGCTGCCTCCTGGATAGCCGGCTATCTCCGGCTCTGTGTACATACATTCTCACTTCGCGCCGTAATTGCACGCTTCTCGCCGTTGTTCTCGACTCGCTGATCCATTTATAAGCCCGTTAGGGGGGCCGAATTACTTTTTCCATTATTAATTTTATGTAATCGCCGCCCGGTACTCGTAATTGCCCCACTGGAGACGGCCACTGCGCTCCTTCCGACTTTAAACACCGTTACTGCATATGAAAACCCAGGGGAAGGGTCACAAAGGGATTTTCGATTACTGTTTTCTGTATTTCATCGAATCTTTGTCTTTGGAGACTTCTCTAGCCAACATATTATTCTTATTTGTCCTATTGACACGGTAAAAACCTTAACAAAATTTAGAAATACTATCAAGGATATAAAAAGAGTATGTTTTCTTACTATTCGAAATTGTGTTTATTTTACTGAAAATGTTGGTTTAATTGTTTTAAATATTTTTCCCTTAAATGTAACACAAATAATTGATCTCCTTTTAAATTTTTCATCACAATTATAAGATCATGCAGTGAAGGGTTAAGAAAGAAAATAAATTCCTATTTCACCCGTCCCATTTTATGTAGAAAATTTGTCTTTCGCATAATGATTCGTTGTCTACATAAAACCTGAGAAGGTACAAAGACTCGTTAATTTAAACAATATAGAGTGTAATAGGAATTTTTTCGCGGCGCACAGGTTTGATCATTATTACTTTGTATTAGCTCTAATACAACCTGTGCGCCGCGAAAAAATTCCTATTATCTAATATGGCGATCGAGAAAAATTAAAAACAATTAATATAGAGTGTACTTGAAAATTTACATTTTCAACGTAATGTACCTTAATTTAATATAAATCAGTTGAAATAAATATCAAATTACGTTTAGTAACATGTGCGACTTAAGTTCAGGAAGTTCCATCATCATTTGAAATAAAATGTGAAGTGAATAATTTAATCAATCCGTTCGCTACGGAGACCGACAGCGCAATGTCGAGAATTCGTTAGAACATCGCGCGACGTCTTCCGGAAGAAAAAGTGAAGGTGACCGTCCGAAGGATACCTCCTTGAACAGACTTCGTAAAAACGGAAAAACATATTTTCATCGTGCGTTTCTTTTTCTCTTCCTCCGATTTCTTACAATTGATCGAGCGATTGTTCTTCCACGTTGTAAATCATCGATTGCTCAACGAGCGAGGAATTGATTCCGCGGTGCTGCAATGACTCGGTTGCACGGAACTCCCGACGATTTCTCCTCTGGATGTCTTCGACTAATTAATGTCGTCGCCTCGCTCGCTCATTATACTCGACCTGGGACTGCGATCTTGTAAAACTTTCAATAAATATAAAAAACATCCTCCAACAACAACTATAAATCATGTCGAACGACATTGGAGATTCTTTGTGACAGTCATCCAATGGCTGGGCTCCACGAAAAATATGAATAATTATAATTTTATTGATCCCGTGACACACGAATAATTGAAGTAGTATTCTATGCATAGTGTGTCCCAGAGAAGTATGAATTTTCAATAAATATAAAAAATATCCTCCAACAACAACTATAAATCATATCGAACGACATTGGAGATTCTTTGTGACAGTTATCCAATGGCTGAGCTCCACGAAAAATATGAATGATTATAATTTCTTTTATCCCGTGACATACGAATAATTGAAGTAGTATTCTATCCATAGTGTGTCCCAGAGAAGTATGAACTTTCAATAAATATAAAAAACATCCTCCAACAACAACTATAAATTATATTCTTTGTGACAGTTATCCAATGGCTGGCTTCCACGAAGAATATGAATAATTATAATTTCTTTGATCCCGTGACACACGAAAAATTGAAGTAGTATTCTATCCATAGTGTGTCCCAGAGAAGTATGAACTTTCAATAAATATAAAAAACATCCTCCAACAACAACTATAAATCATGTCGAACGACATTGGAGATTCTTTGTGACAGTTATCCAATGGCTGGGCTCCACGAAAAATATGAATAATTATAATTTATTTTATCCCGTGACATACGAAAAATTGAAGTAGTATTCTATCCATAGTGTGTCCCAGAAAAGTATGAACTTTCAATAAATATAAAAAACATCCTCCAACAACAACTATAAATCATATCGAACGACATTGGAGATTATTTGTGACAGTTATCCAATGGCTGAGCTCCATGAAAAATATGAATAATTATAATTTCTTTGATTCCCTACAGTATTCGTAAATTGCAAGAAGTTTATAGTGGTTCTATTGGATAATTCTGTAATCGACGAGGATAATCTGATGAGCAATGTATTCATACCATACTTGGAGGAGGACACTGTCAATCTAACGAACGTGAATTATGTTCTCTACAGTATTCGTAATTTCTTTGATCCCGTGACACACGAAAAATTGAAGTAGTATTCTATCCATAGAGTGTCCCAGAGAAGTATGAATGCGCCCACGTCCCGGGTCACTCATTCACTATTCCCGATGATCCAGAACGCGGCTCCAGCCAGTGATTGTAATCAGCCCATGGTAAATATAGCCGTCGGAGGAGGGTCGTGGACTGAAGTTCACAGGCGATCGATCGGAAGTTCTTAATGGCAAGTGGACGCGGCGGCTGGTCAGTAAACAGTCGGATACGCTTAATGTCACCGGGACCATGATAACGGGACCATCGATCGTCGAGACGGCTAAAGTTGGCGCGTGATAATCGTGTTGGATATGAACCTGATCCTTGAATTAACCGCGACCTTCGTAGGAAAAGGTCTGACCGGTAGCACGCGTTACTTAAGGGTCGTCGAGTCGTTGACTCTTTGGCTAGTCAGGTACACGTCCGGAGATAAAAGAGTTCTTTGAGAAGGACGCGCACGTGGACGCTATGATTGACAAGTAATAAAAAGTGAACCGTCAATGATTGGGTCGGGCGATATAAAATCTATTTGTAGGCTTGGAGTTTCCTAGATCGAGTTAACCCTTCGCTGCATAGTAAATTACTATGTTTATTTATGTTTATTTTTCTGAAAATGTTGTTTTAATTTTTTAAACTATTTTTCCTTATCACAAAAGTAACTTTCATTCAATTTTTTCATACCAATTTAAACAATCATGCATTGAAGGGTTAATTACTATTATATTGTGTAAACTTATATATTGTGTAAACTAAATTTTTGAATGCAAGGGTTAGCAAACGTTACTTAAGGGTTGTCGAGTCGTTGACTCTTTGATTATAGTCAGGTACACGTCCAGAGATAAAAGAGTTCTTTGAGAAGGACGCGCACGTGGACACTGATTGACAAGTAATAAAAAGTGAACCGTCAATGATTGGGTCGGGCGATATAAAATCTATTTGTAGGCTTGGAGCTTCCTAGATCGAGTTAACCCTTCGCTACATAGTAAACTATTATGTTTATTTTTCTGAAAATGTTGTTTTAATTTTTTAAACTATTTTTCCCTTAATACAAAAACTAACTTTCATTCAATTTTTTCATACCAATTTAAAAAATCATGCAGTGAAGGGTTAATTACTATTATATTGTGTAAACTTATATATTTTGTAAACTTATATATTGTGTAAACTAGAATTTTGAATGCAAGCGTTAGCAAACGTTACTTAAGGGTTGTCGAGTCGTTGACTCTTTGATTATAGTCAGGTACACGTCCAGAGATAAAATATTTCTTTGAGAAGGACGCGCACGTGGACACTGATTGGCAAGTAATAAAAAAAACCGTCAATGATTGGATCGGGCGATATAAAATTTATTTCTAGTCTTGGTGCTTCCTAGATCGAGTGAATTATATTTATATTGTCTAAACTAGATTTTGGAGCGCAGGATTAACTCCAGGATTAATTGAGTACTCGATTGTAGTCGTTTAGGACCCACGGTAAAATTAGACGAGGGAATTTCGAATGCAGAATTAATCGTACAATTGTTTTCCGAGGCCGATATTTATCTAGCCAGGAATCTAGGGAATAGCTAACTGCGAAAACAGGTTCTCCAGACGGAGCGACGTGAAGATAAAGGCCTGCACAGTCAGTTAAACGGTCTGGTCCTCTGATTTTATGCTTCCCGGAGGAAAATTAGCCCGGAACAATGGGTCGGTTTGAAGCCGGCAAAGTGTGCGTGCTCTTCCAGGTCAGAGTTCACGCTCGGTTGATCATGCTGGCTAGAGAACAGGGTGTCATCTGTGTGTCTGCTGGTTCACACATGGCACCGTGGCAATTGGATGTGTGTCATTCCTCTTATCGTCTACGACGATCAATTAATTCCATTGTCATTGTGACTAAATTCTCGAAATTTCGAGGTCGGCTTCAAACATTTAACTAAAATCGAATGGAACTGCGAACGAAGTGCTGAATAATCGTTCGGACTTCATTTCTAATCTTCTTTCAAACACGTTCAGGTTCAACGTACCGCAGGCCGAGCAGAACCACGGCTCTGGCATCCTCCGAGTGAAACAAAGACCCATAGACCGAGTCTCATTAATCTGAAAACCGCGGGGATTAGCGGCTCGGGCATCCCACAATCTCTCATTCCCTTTATTAATTACCGTCCCGGTGGATTCCTCGATGAACGAGGAAGTTTCTTGCTTTGTCTGGCCTCAGCCCTCTACGAGGAAACTCGTATAACCCCCCGCATGTGGGTCCCTGGGACTTCTGTGCCGTTTCACACGGCCGGCGTCATCGGCTGTCGCGATTAGGGTCGGAGAAGACGAATTAGATCCCGGTCTTGTGCGATAGCAATGTCTAATCTTCGTTAAAAAAAAAAACTTGTCGCCTGGTAAAACGTCCAGAGAACCGCAGGAAAAAAGAGTTTAGGATCAGTGGCGGATCTAACGGTAAGCAGAGTAAGCGGCCGCGTGGGCCCCTGAATACTAAAGGGCCCCGAATTTTAAATATAAATTTTTAAATAAATTTATTTAATGTGTGACGGTATGGAATTTTTCATTACTTCTTATTTTTGTTAGTAAGGTTATCAGAGTTTTCTTGCAACTTCTATTTCTAACATTAGTTTGAGGGCCCCAAAAATTTACCGTGTGGGCCCCTGAATACTAAAAGGCCCCGAATTTGAAATATACATTTATTTAATGTGTGACGGTATGGAATTTTTCATTACTTCTTATTTTTGTTAGTAAGGTTATCAGAGATTTCTTGCAACTTCTATTTCTAACATTAGTTTGAGGGCCCCAAAAATTTAACCGTGTGGGCCCCTGAATACTAAAAGGCCCCGAATTTTAAATATACATTTTTAAATAAATTTATTTAATGTGTGACGGAATGGAATTTTTCATTACTTCTTATTTTTGTTAGTGAGGTTATCAGAGTTTTCTTGCAACTTCTATTTCTAATTTGAGTTTGAGGGCCCCAAAATTTTCACCGCTTGGGGCCTCCACTTGACTGGAGCCGCCACTGTTTAGGACCCTGAAAAGCAATGTCTAGGGCTAACAAAAATTATAAGACCTCCAAGAAATTATAGAAGATATTGTAGAGCTACAAAATAATCCACAAGGACAAACGATTTGTAAAACCTTTCCGGAAATATTATAGAACCTACGGAGGCATTGCGGGACCTATGAAAAAAAAGTGTTCAGCTATAGAATTGTGATGGAAGTGGTAGACTTTGTTGAATAGTTCTGCGAACGTTGTAACGTCCTGGTTTAGAGAACTTGGACAGTATTTTCCAACGACGACCTCGGTCTGACGGATCGTCGCCGACGTCATAGTCGTCTCAACCTCGATCCCCACTCCCCCTCCCAAGGATAAGGTCTCTCCCGCGAGTGGTCTCGATTACTTTCGCCGTTCGAATTTCTAAGGAGACCGCCACACTCTCGCGCTCGTTTTTTCCTGCCTCCAAATAAATGCGATCGACGAGAGAAATTCGTGAGAATCCATCCCAGCTTAGACATTATTTAGTGAACATCGTGTCGCGGATTCAAGGTCATTCGACGAACCACAGCGGGGCTTGGAGAACATTTCGGAACAGTCTACGAACTTTTCCTTAAATTCTTCAACTTTTATTATCGCGATTATCAACATCTAAATCTGCTAATTGATAATTTTTTATACGAATTTTTACGAGGGTTGAAACATTGTTGAAGACACCCTTAGTCGACTGAGTAGTCAGTGTTCGAATTAATTGCTTTTAATTATTGCGTCGGGAATGAAAAGGGTACAACGACTTGTCCATCGCCGGCCCCGGTTCCCAAGTAGGTATTTGTTTAGCGGAGATTGTTAAGCGTTCGGTATCGGATTGCATGCTCTTATTTTCACGACACACAGCCCGACACTCGATCTTCTAATTAGTCCGGCCAGTACGTTTTAAACTGTGGTGTAGGATTGCATTGATATCCGAAGAAAAAATTTCCGGTCCTTCCCCGACAGGACAGAAATACGAAAACAACCGTGTTGCCGGCTGTTGAACTTTCGTTCAAGCTACCACGGATTAATTAATTGGCTGGCGTCGACGGCGACGGATCTAAGGTTGCACAATTTCAATTGATCCGATGAACCTTGACACAGTATATGCGGCTCTCTGCGTTCCAGGTGTGACAAGGTGCATGTATATTTAATCGTCGAGGGATCGTAAACCGGCTGCCCCGACTATCTGATGTCATCTATTCGAATATCAACTCTCGGTTAACAATTAACTATTGTCTGATCCGCGTGGAACTCGATTCTCTCCACTGATCCCTATTTAATTCTAAACTCCTTTGTTTAAAGCTTTCTAATATTTTTATTGCCACCATTGGCAAATATCTTTCCTCTCCGGTTCCTGATTTTATACTAACTTCGGCTGCACTGTGTACTACCGAAGCTCGCTAAATTTATTTCAGTGCCGACTCAGGAGCTGACACGCTGTTTCCACCTGAAACTAACTGGACTCGACGTAAAATAGGAGACGCGACCGTTCCTGGAGGCTGACATTCGAGTCGGCACTGTCTGCTGGAATCTACACCACCTTTTCTCATTTCCGCAGACGTGTTTTTAATTATTAGACTACGGATGTCTATGCAATTTTACATTTATACAGACCAACGAGAAATTGGGAAGAAATAGAATTTTATTTTGAATGGTAGTAGCATTTATAAATTGAATTCAATTCTGTGAAATTTTATATTCTAGCATATATAAATCGTTAATACATAAAGATCCGCAGTCTATTAATTATGTAATGGCTTGTGTTTAATTCTTATTCACGTGGAGTAAAAATCATTACGTACAGGACTGACTAAAAAAATTGTGCGCCCTTCAAAAACTCGATTACGCTCTGCAAGAAAAATTGTAGGGCCTTCAAAAGCATTGTAGAACATATAAAAAATTTCTTAGAGACTCTACGCAATTTTTATAGACATGGAAAATATTTTTAATTTTTATAATCTTAAGACACAATTTGTAAGGTCAGCTAAAAAAAATATTGTAGAGCCACTAAAGATAACTAGGGCCTCAAGAAAAATTGTAGGTTCTACTAAGACATTTTATAACCCACAAAAAAATATTGCAGAACCTATGAGGACATCGTAAGACAGACGAAAAGAAATCGTGTGGTCCAGAAAAGTGATACTAGCTGTCTAGTAATATCTAGCTAACAATGTGACGGGGGTGAACGATGAAAGAATAAATTTTTCGAGACTCACCGGAGTTGTCTGACCCAAAGCGGGCCAATCCCCTTAAAATTCTCGAATGGACGTCTTTGGTGAAGCACTGATGAACTTCAGGTAAACGTGTGGTAATTTCAAACCGACCGAGACGACGTTGAACCGAAGGGTTCACAGAGCACAGTTGGTTCGAACGCGATCGTGCCGAGGTTCGCCGAGAACTGGGGAACAGGACGAGCAACAGCACGTCAATGAAAGAACGCGCCGGCGATCGGCGTCGCTCATTCGAGCGTCTCCTGCACGTGCGCGCGTGCAACACGCACGCGTGCACACGCTGCAACGGGGACCGGTCTCTCTATCTGCCTCTTTTTTCGGGGATAATATTAAATATCGATTCGCCAGCCAACGTCGACAGACATTTTATTCCCTATAAATACGGATCGGTCTCAACTCTGACTTTTTAAATCCACGCGACGTACCTGCGTGACCTTAACTGGTTTTACGGTCGACAGCACCCTTCCCTAGGCCTCGTTTCGAAATTTTTGCAAAGATACCAAATGGTTAAACAATATAAAAATGGTCGTGCACAGTTGACAACAATTTGTAACACTTTTGTTTCACTGTTGGCTTATAAGGGAAAGTCTCCCCTTTGCAATGACCCCTCAAATATTGATCTAAGATCTTTTTACATTGTTTTATTACACCTTAAAGAAAAAGTGTTATTTCATATTCTTCACAGTGGCGGTTCAAGTGGGGGCCCCAAGCGGAAAAACTTTGGGGCCTTACTGACAAAAATACGAAGTAATGAAAAATTTCATACTGTTACACATTAAATAAATTTATTTAAAAATTTATATTTAAAATTCGGGGCCCTTTAGTATTCAGGGGCCCACGCGGTAAATTTTTAGGGCCCTCAAACTCAAGTTAAAAATAGAAATTGCCAGAAAACTCTAATAAATTTATTAACAAAAAAGAAAGTAATGAAAAATTTCATACCGTTACACATTAAATTTTATTTAAAATTCGGGGCTCTATGGTATAGGGGGCCCCACGCGGTCGCTTAGTCCGCTTACCGTCACTGATTCTGCAGTCTTTCAAGGTATCTTAATAAAATCGTTTTTATTCACAGACGAAGTACAGACACACGGCAGAAAATCGTTCGCAGCGAACAACTTCTGTGATTTTTCATAATTCACAAAATTGTTACGATACAAAGGTAGAGACAGCAAGTCGAACAGGATCGTGTTCGACAAGCACACAGTGGGAGCAACGCCGTTCACCTAATTATACAGGAACAATGTTGATTTTTCGAGAGCCGACATGCCTCTGATCACCTCGACTTAATTGTCGCCTTCTGTAGCTGGCGGATCGCCTGCAACGATACAAGGTAATCTCATTAAGAACTTTCGAGCTACGAAAAACTTCGTCTTCCGATGGTGAACAATTTGTTGTGTTATCCGCGATGTCATTGTCTTCGCGTTGCTACGCGCGAGTTCACACTTTCTACCGGGTTGACAGTGCCACTTTTGCTGCGGCGACAACTGGGACAGTGTTTACGAACGATATACGTACCCTCTTAGCATCCTCGAGAGTAGATGGCACGTATTTAGCGTTCACGGTCTTGGCCAGACTACTATAGTCTCGGTAAAGCGTGTACTGGTTCTTCATCCACTGTCTTATCGAAGATATCCTCTCTTGGAGAACAGCCATTTCATCTGTACACTTTAAATTCTCATCCGTTGGATCTGCGCAAAGTTGCAAGGTTATTGAACTCTAGGAACGAGCCTGGGGACTTCGTACGTAAAATATCGTAGATTTATAGATTCATCAAGGATTCATATAAGAATTTTATCATATTTCTTTCCACGAAATTGTGTAATAGTTTATGATCTACGACTGTTGCCAAGACATTGAAAACAAGGCATGCTAACAAACACGTACGTGTGATAAATAGCTTTTATAAGAAGCCTCGCAATCGAAAGAATTGAAAAATTGAATACCCGGTTTCTCGAAGGCGACGATCTTCGGGAACTCGAGGGGCTTGAAGCCACCAAGCTTAGTGGTCCCAGTAGGATCCCCTATTCCGTATTCCAGCCTGGTGTGCTCCAATTCCAACAAATAATTCCTGATATCCTCGCGTTCCTGTTGCTGCCGGATGACGGCAGCCTGCTTCCGCAATTTGCGCGCGTGCCTACAATCAAACCGTGACTGTTTTTCCTCCGGTTTCGTGCGATTCGACGTCTTCCTGGTCTTAGGTCTCTTCGAGGTGCCTTTTCTCTTCTTCTGATCAAGATTCGCGTCCCTGAGCTGTGAGAAAAATTCTATTCACCTTCCAGTTCCAGGACAATTAGTATAAAAAGTGTACTGACATTGTCCAGTGAGCCTGTCCTGCTGTCAGGGGCCTCGCACTTCGCTGAAGGTAGCTTCACAACAGTCCCGCACTTCTTGGTGTCCTTGGGGATCCTGTGTCTCCTCGCGATGGCGTCTATGGCGTCTCTATTCAGGTTCCTCAGAGTCCAAGTGACGTCTGAAGTCTTCGGTGTCTCCCTCAATAATTTCTCACTCGATGTACTCGCTGTATCCCTGTCTTCAGCATGTTCAGCTTCTTGTTCTTCGTGTGCAGCATCTTCGATCTTCGAGGAGTCTTCTTCAAAGTTTTCCTTCTGCTTTCCCTGGTTAGGAGCCTCCCTGAAATAATCGCTAAGTTAATTACTGCCAAGATCGATTATCTTCGAGTCTTACATAGTAGCTGAAGAGAAGCTTTTCTCGCTCTGTCTAGTGGACCTCTCCTGATCAGACGCTTCAGGGGATTCGCTTTTCTCGGTGTTTTCGTTCTTCCTCAGCTTCCTGCCTCTTCGAGGATGCTTCCTAGGAGTTGTTTGCTTCGACATCTTGAGAAGGCTGATGGGTATTAGCTCCTCCACGTTCTCCGTCGTCCTCACGTAATTCGATAGCTCCTCGTCAAGGCCAATCTCGCACTCGCTGGTGCTCTGCACTATTTTCGGAGGGACCAGCTCTATGATCTTCTTCTCCTTCGACGTGATTTCTTCAGGACTGCAAAAGGACCATTTAACAAGCGTGAATTTCAATCTCCTAGACTTAAATTCTTCAAGTGTCACGAAGACGAATAAAATCTAATAAATTGTATTATTGTCTACAACGTCCAAGCTAGAAGAGACGCAGACATCGCCATCTGACGGCCCAAACCAGAATTCCAACGCACCTTTCGTCGACCGCAGTCTTCTTGGCGCTCGCAGACTGCATGTGGACCGTGATCATGATCTGCTTCACTCCAGACCTAATCGAATCATCCCTAATCGCTTCCTTTGAACCCACAAAACTTGAAGAACCCGCCGAGGAGGAGGCCTGCTCGAAAGTGTCGCTCTCGTACTCTACCTTCTGCTCTTCTTTCAATGAACCGGAGACATCGTCGTTCTTCTTCAGGATGTGAGACAGTTCAGAATAAGCTACTTCACTCCTCTCTTCACTTATCCTAGTCGCCTCCTCGATTGTATCCTCTTCAACATCTTCTTTCAATGACCTGGCATCAATCTTCCTTTCTTCAGCATCAGCCACTTTCCCATCGGTCTTCCCCATCGAGGACTCCGATCTGACCACCTCCGAAATCATCTCAGAAACTCCTGATGCCTTCGACAGGATCGTTGCTACCGAGGATTCGTCGCCACTCTTCGGATGATCCATGGATCCTGCTGATTTGCGTTGATTCTTGGATTCAGAGCTGACGCTTTTTACGGAGGGTATTACGTCCGTCGGGCTTCTAAGGGACTCCTTGATGATTGGCGGAGTCTCTTCTTTTAGGTTGAGTAGTGGCTCGTCCTCTGGAACTAGGTTCTCAATGGCGTCCCTTGGGGATTTCTTCGTAGAGCTACTTTTGGCATTTGGAACATCGTTCGAAGCGGAGCTGGGGACCTTGGGCTTCAGGGAGACCCGGAAGACCTTCGAGACATCTCAAGATTATTAAACAATTGGTAATCAATTTTTCAGGGTACTTGAACACGTCTCAAGGTTATCGAAAAAATTTTTCAACGTCTTTGAATACGTCTGATGGTGATTAAAAAATTGTCGATAAATTTTTCAGAGTCCTCGAAGACGTTTCAAGGTCGTTCAAAAGTTTGTCAACGTTGCTCGGACCGTTAACGAGCAACCAAGTACCTTGGACGCCGGATCATCATCAGTGTCACCGATGTCGAGGGTGTTAGCAACCGCAAGTACATCGGGCGATTTCCTGGAGTCAGCACGAGGCTCCCTAGGCGTGACTTCAAGGGACGTGTCAGTGCTGATGTTGCTCTGCGCCCTTGTGGCCTCGTTACGCTTAATGTTGTACTTCCTGTCCATCTCCTTGAGCCGCATCAGCGCGGCAGCCGTCCTCGAGCGCATCATCTTGCCTTTCTGTCAACCTCGGAAGCAACCACGACACCTGGATCGACAGCTTCACCGGATTCACTTGTGGATTTTCATTCAGCCCCGACCGGAACGGGCTTGTTGGAGAAGCCGTTGCCACGGGAACAGTTCGTACACAATGCGATTCGAAAGCCAATCCGCTGTTTAGCCTCCTTCGAACGTGTCTCAGTAATATACAGTCTCATTGTTGCACCAGAGTCAACTCTCCGAGAGATTCTCGCAGTTTATCAAACAGTAAATGTCTTCGACAGCTTGCTCTAGTCAACAAACCGTGTCCGACGAGCCCAATTGTTTGTTTGTCATGTTCGCAACATGAGAAGTCAGTAGAATTTCGGAAAGGCTGAAGCGAGTCGATGTTGCAGCCAAAATGATTGACTGCCGGTGTGATATTGTTGTTGTAACGAGAACTGTAATATTTCATTTTTTCCAGAGTTGTGTACTGACGCTCTTATCGAGAGATTAGTGCGTCGCGTGCGATTACACAAGTGTCTGCGGAAGGACGTGCCAGACCTAACAGGCCACGGAATCGGAGGAAGTGGAAAAATGGTTGGTTTCAATGTCGACTGCATATAATTATGAAAATCGTAACACGTGGACGTGTTTATTCAGTGCTGGGAAAAACTCGGTAATCTTTAGGGACACATGTAGTCAGGACGTTGCTTTTATTCTCTCAGAAATATAGAGAACCTATAATTAGAACTTCTACGTTTGTCTCTTTATCTCGTTTTGAGGATTTCTAAACCTAGATCCTAGACTACTATCGTTCAACTATAATACCTATCCCCCAAAGTGGAAAGAGAATTTGCTAACAAATTTTTGAATTACTAAAATCTAACAAAATAGATCAAACGTTGTCGGATACCGCGACGAAACATTTGAAAATAGCGGGAAATCGCGCGAGCCAATCAGAACGGTGCACAGCGTGGCTACTAGGTATCTCCTTCCCTATCGACAACAGATAAAATAAGGACAATCAGTGACGTGAGGTTATGTGCGTCGCGGCATGTCTGCGTCTGCCACGGCGCGGCGGCTGGTTGGTCAAGCGTGGTCGGCGTTGATTGGCCGTTGTTCCCGAACCAATCAGGGCCCTCCATCTGTCTACCCCGGCGGCTGCTAACTCGCCAACCACGTCCACGGCTCGAGCATTATCGGCTGGTTCATCGTGGAAAGAGGATCATCGTCGTGTGTGGACTTTCGTCGTCCCGGCGTCTCAAAATGCAGTCCTTCTGCTCGTTTCTGCTTCTGCTTGCGTGCACCCTCGTTACCGCGGAGGTCTACTTCGAGGAGAAGTTTCTCGATGGTGAGTAAAACAACCATAAAAATCCCATAATCTCCGGCCCGAAACCCTGGATACATCCATTCGATCTACCCATACTCTAACACACCGGGCTCGAAGTAAATTGAACGAGTCCCACGGTTTCCACGAACCACACCCAAGCATAATTTTTCATAGATTTTTCCGTGTAATATTTCTCGTTCAAATCGTCCCTTCCCATGGGGTCCCTCTCTTTCTGTATTATGCCGCTAGCCACACGCTGTATATTTCTCCTTGGTAACCACACGCCCTACCAACTACGTCCAGTTTGCGTTTTCTTCGTTCGAAAACCGATTTGTGCATTGCGTATCGGCTTGTTTTCATATTTTCCGGGTTCAAAGATGTTCGTAATGGGTTTGTAGGAGGCTTCGGGTTCGAAACTGTTTCGGACGTGGCCACGGAAAAATGTCTCGTGGCACTGGCGTTCCTTACGCCGACATGACGCGCGATCGATCGGTTGATCCGTGTTGTACAGGCAAAGCTTGCCGAACACCTCGTGGCTCGAAATTCGACGAGATGTTGGTTTTCGAGCTCGCTTTAGCGAATTCTTTTTTCCCCATTGATGATTCAGATTAATCTTGAGGCGGATTTTTGTATCTCGTTCAATGCGCCCCACGGTATTTCAGTTTTCCCCGGTCGAGAGGAAGCGGAATATTTTCGAGTACGTTTCGAACTTGATTTCAGGGCTATTTTTGCTTCCTTATCGCGAGGATTCGTCTAGCAATTTTTAATTTTGATCGGCTATTTTTAAATTTTATTTATGCGCACTTGTTACTGGAACTATAGTTTTTGGTTAATTTCGGACTGCGTTTGGATTCTGTTTCTACATGTATTTTTAGATTTTATTTATTCCCATTCATGACTGGAGAGGGTACGGAATATTTATTTTCAATTGGTTTCCCCATATTCTCTGTTTGAGGAATCGCAGAGATCAAGAAGCTCTTAATTAAAACTATTGTTTAATAATAAATGGGTTTCAATAACTTGTATTTATTTTTTTATAATTTCCGAATGATTAACCTAACCCTCGATCTTCTAAAACGGTTGAACTAAAAATCCTAGGACAGAGTTTATGAAATTAAAAAGATACTTTTGGATGAAAATTTTTAATGAGAATTTGCAAAAATATATTTTTCAACGCAAACTGCAAAAACTAAGACTTCATGAATCCCACAAAATAAAAAATTGAAAAAAAATTCACAAGCACTCACAACAACGAATTCTTCCTTCAGATTCATGGGAGAAGAATTGGGTGTACTCTGAGCACCCAGGAAAGGAGTTCGGGAAGTTCGTTTTGAGTCATGGAAAGTTCTGGAACGAACCAGAGAATGATAAAGGTAAAAATACAGTTAGCAGCTTGGTATCGCCAAGCATTCTTTATTGCTCAACTTATCCATGTTTCTTTAATCAGGTATCCAGACATCCCAGGATGCCAGATTCTATGCCATCAGCACAAAGTTCGAACCATTCAGCAACAAGGACAAGCCTCTCGTAATTCAGTTCAGTGTTAAACATGAACAGAATATTGATTGCGGTGGTGGCTATGTCAAAGTATTCGACTGCTCGTTGAACCAGAAGGACATGCACGGAGAGAGTCCCTACCAGATTATGTTCGGTGAGAATTGGTAACAATTAACGACTATAGCCGAGCCTAGAGTCACTGGTCGCATCCGATGGTGCATTGGTGCTAATGGTCCTCGGAGAGTAAACGTCTTGCATATGCCCTGAATATAGTTCTCATACATAGTTCAGGCACCTGTTAAGAGACACTATAATTTTTATCTAACTCCTAATATCTGCTGTTATTTAATTAACAGTCCTCGAAAGTTTCGTCACAAGTTTGCATTGATATTGTACGACATGGGTTTAAGAACATTATTCGTAAAAAACTATTCCCTAAAATTGTGCGTACACTTTGGTGCAAAAGAAATGCATGATTTCACGTTTGGCAGAAGTCCAACGACCTCAAACGCCACAACATAGTTGCTTGAACTTACTCGCCTCGTTTTAGGACCCGATATTTGCGGTCCCGGAACAAAGAAGGTTCACGTGATCTTCAGCTACAAAGGCAAGAACTTGTTAATCAATAAGGATATCCGTTGCAAGGACGATGTCTACACTCATCTGTACACTCTGATCGTGAAGCCTAATAACACGTACAAGGTGAGAAAGCCTCGAATAGGTATAGAGATTGTTAATTTATCGAGCCTAGAGTCACATATTCTCATTGATCATTTGTGGGGAATACGTGCTGAAAGACCTCGAAGAGCGAAGATTATCTTGCTTAGTTTGAGTTGCGATCTGATTTTCTGCTCGTTAAGCAAAGACCGACATATACAGTACTTCCTTCATACAAAATAGGGATTTCTGTGGAAGCCATTTTGTGTCCTTGTTGGTAATTAGCTCCTTGAGGAAGCAATTAGGACCGTTACTTTTTCGAAGGAATGAAGGAAACTTCGAAGTCTTCGAATCGTATGACGTTGTAACTTATGAATTTCATGTTATGTCATGATTTTTGAATAAAAGATTTAACAGAATTTTCACAGAATATAAAAATAAAAGAAAGCTTTAATTCAAAATTTCTGAATCGAAGCTTCAAAATTTTCGACCTTCGAAGGACAGTAGCAACGCGATGCGTTGGAAATACTGTATTATTCGAAAGATGATGAAGTTCGTCGATTAGCAGCGTCGTGATTAGATGATGGTCGTTTCTTCAGGTTCTCATCGACAACGTGGAGGTCGAGTCTGGCGATCTGGAGGCAGACTGGGACTTCCTGCCACCGAAGAAGATCAAGGACCCGTCGAAGAGCAAGCCCGCTGACTGGGACGACAGGCCCACCATCCCTGACCCTGATGATGAGAAGCCTGATGACTGGGATCAGCCAGAACACATTCCTGACCCCGAAGCTACCAAGCCAGAGGACTGGGACGATGAGATGGACGGTGAATGGGAGGCTTCCATGATCAACAACCCTGAATTCAAAGTACGAGTACAACCAGAATTCCTTAAACCCCGATTTTGCAGCTAATGAAAAATCAATTCAATGCTCTCAAGCACATTCGATCCTCCCACCTTATCCGGCTATATCTTTCGTGATGGCGCGTTGCGAGATCTTCGAACTGATGGAGCGTTTGTTTTGCTCGCAGGGTGCATGGAAACCAAAGCAGATCGATAATCCTAACTACAAGGGACCATGGATTCACCCAGAAATGGACAACCCCGAATACACACCGGACCCAGATCTGTACAAGAGGGACGAGATCTGCGCTCTCGGCTTCGACCTGTGGCAAGTGAGGTCTGGAACCATCTTCGACAACGTGATGATCACGGACGATCCTGAAGCCGCTCGCAAGTTCGGCGAAGAAGTCTGGGCGCCAACCATTGTAAGTCCGATCAAGGTTCTACGACGACGAGACAGCGGATTTTTATACATTTATCGAAGTATCGAAAGAATTGAACAGTATTCTTCCATTATTTTCAATTTACTGCAGCCATTGACTCTCTGCACTCTCGGAATCATTCGAACTCCGAAAGCAAATGTTTTATCCGACCTGGAATATTTCCATTTTATATGACCATGATACAAACAAATTTAATAATGGTATAGCACTTTTCAGTGACACCTCCGTTATGCAAGCAACGAAAAGTTAAAAAAAAAAACGAAATATGATTTTATGCGCGTCTTGTTTCTTGTAGTTGATACAGAAAGTTTGTATTTTGCATAAATATCCGCGGTCTGCTTGACGTAGCAAGGCGGAATCAATGATGAGAAAAGCATTGCTGATTCGAATGAGCGATAAAAAAGCTGGAATTCCTCGTTACTGATCGATCAGAGTCTAATTGGACGCTGTGAGATGATTGCGGGACGTTAGACTTTATGGTTGTTGAACTTCCAGGAAGGCGAGAAGAAGATGAAGGAGGCTCAGGACGCAGAGGATCTGAAACAGAGACAAGAGGTGAAGGAAAGCGAGGATAACAAGGACGAAGACGAGGATGAGGACGCGGAGGAGGAGGGCAATAACGTCCCAGACGTGGAAGTAAGTGACGATTTTACATTAATTTATAAAAACGGGAATACCAAATTTTTAGCCTGAAGAGAAAGTTTAGCAAAGAAAGAAATTTGTTGAATAATTTCTCATGGATGCATCTTCACAATCGAGACTTAAATTGATTTGTTTTTGTTCTAGGAGCACGACGAATTGTAAAGAGATTTGTCGTGATCGACACGAACACAGACTGTATTCCAGGAGCTGTGTGGCTGCGACACGCACCAACATTTTCCAAACGTAAACGTCACAATAACAAAAAAAAGAAGAAACAAAAAGACCTTTACTACGAACCAAACTTGGGAGGAATGAACGACGCTGGCTCATTGCGCGGTGTTCGTGAAACAAATCTTTGAACAGTGAAAACAAATATGCCCCCGTCACCACCCCAGCAAGGATTTCTTTTTTTAGTCTAACACCATGGCCTTGTCTTTGCAGCCTAAACGAAAGAAACATTTTTAATAATCCTAGTCCTTAAATTCTTCGTATCGTGTACTTACGAAGCGTGCTTTTTGTCAGTCAAAGAGAGCATGATAAATCGTCACAAAGAGTGTGTTACCGATGGTACGCTGCAATCGAGAATATTCGTACACCCTCCCCTACCCCTTCCCCCACATTATATATATATATATAAATTATATATATATACATATATGATATATATGTATTATGTAAAGAAAAGAATAGAGTCATCTTGCCCCATCGTGTCCCCCCATGGCACAGCTCCACAAAAGACTCTAAGTTGTTCCGTTTTTGTTTGTCAAGTGTTTTTATATACAATTAAAAGAATAATTGAGATGTAATTTAAACGACGCTGTATTATATATATATATTATATATTACTTCAATTTCCGTACAGTGTACGCGTATTAAGAAGAAAAAAGCTCGCTCCAGTTTAAAAGATTAAACAAACAAAAAAAATGAAACAAACGATATGTGGTAAAAAAGAGTGTGACTGAGAGATGTGTGCGGATCGAGTGATTCAGAAAAGTAATTGGTATGATTCATGTATCGAAGACAACCAATAAACAATGTAATAAATAAGACTTTTCTAGACGTGCTCGAGGCGTTCATTTCTTTGTTGTCCAGTTCCGAACAAATTTATAATTAGGCGTAAATAATGACAACCGAGTTCGATAAATATATAAATTTTATTTTCCTTTTAACAATTTAAATTGTCATTGCGATTAGAGTTACATTTCGAAAGATTCAAGGTGGAAAATTAGGAAGTGAAATGCATCGGTTATAACTTAAAGCTGGTAATAGTACAAATAGTTTAAATAGTGCGATTAGGACCCCCAGATCAAATGAGTCTGGAGATTAGAAGAAGTCTGAGGGTTCCGTGGTTTGTGGCTGGCGTTCCCTCGTCTTTCTCAGAGTCCTACAATATTTCGTAAAATTGTCTAGAAATCGATTGTATCGTACAATGAATCGTACATTTTCAATAAAAACTAAGCTCTATCTACTAAGGCACTCATTATCGAGGTTGCCCTTTTGATAATTTTCGAAATCTCCATGGGAATTCGGCAGGTGACGTAGATACAATTATTTGTTAAACTCGCTAGGGGAATAAGATAGTCCTTTTGCAATGTTTTACGAACAAGTTTGAAGTACGTTTCGATCGACGATCATCGTCACAACTAGACTGCGGATGTTTATGCAATTCTCAATTTTTAAATTCTGTTACATATTCTACCATTTTTTGAAAATTGTCAGAAGCCATAAATGGCACAAACATCCGCAGTCTAGTCTTAACTTACATATACATACACATACAAGACTTATTATAGAATATCACTGAAGACCGACAAAAAATCATCCGTAGAACAATAGAAGCGAAGAAACATTGTCGTTCGTGTACGTGACAAGTATAAAAAATACAAAACCGACAAAATTTCGTGTAGATAGTAAGTGTTGACCGGGGGAAAACTTTCGAAGCTCCCGCAAATAAATATATTCCGAGTGTTAGAATGTAATCTACGTGGATCTTTGTACATTTAAAATTGCTCACGACTCTTACAAAGAGAATAAGTTCGAACGAGAAAACTATTATCAAGGTATAGTTATGCGAGAAGTAAAACACATTCACCGTTTCTAGATATTCAATGAAACGACCTTTCAATTCATCATTAAATATACTCTATGAAAAAATGTTACAAATAGATAATGAAGATTCAGAGTGCACCCTCCTCGAAATTGTAAAATGGAAAGCTTGGAGGTACTCTGATTTCTTTTAAATATAGCATGAACTAGAACAACCTCGCCTTGCCACGAGTCTTTTCGAGCAAAGATTCGAAGTAACGAGTTCTCTACGTTTGTGCGATCGAAGAAGAGATTAATGTGGAATGGAAAGATTGGTTTTAAGATAATCTACATCTGTCTCTGCTTCCAGAAGACCCGACCTCGACTGTTCGTCGTCTGGCAGCATCCTCGTCCTGCATCGAAGCTTGAAGAGCTCTGGCAAGAGCCTCGTCCTCGCTGATGCTACCTTGATAGTTTTTCATAATCTCCCCGTTTCTCCTATTTACACTAACGTTATTTTCTAATTTATCCAGTCTTCTTCTTCTGGTGGCCTCCTCCTGACCTACGCACGCGTGGTCCGTCGGATGTCTATGCTTCAGGCAGAAGTTCTGACCGCACTCTGAACACCGGACCTGCACTATCTCTTTGATCTTGCAGCCCTTGGAGGAACATCTGAAATAGGACATTCAATGAGGCTCTGTCGACAGGGTCACGTTCGTTAAAGGGCTAAGGGTCTAGTCCTAAGGGAGTACTCCTAAGATATGTGTCCATTTGAGAGTGTTTCAGAAATTTGTTGTTCTTGGAGACTAATGTGAGAGTGAACTTTCTGAAAGTCCTCTTAGTAACTTAGGATAGTTTTACTCTCAGATGGACATGTGTTTTTGGAGTTGGTTTAGACATCTTACTTATTAGAAAAGATTTTTGCCCTAGGTTTCTTCGACTGGCACTCGTTGTCCATGTGTTGGCCTACGGCGATGTCAGGAGGGTCTCCTCGTTTGGTCGGCACCGGCTCGTTGCACAGCGGGCAGACAGGGACCTGAACATCTTTCTTGTAAGCACTCGGGCAGCTATGATTGGTGTACGATATGTGTTTGGTACAAAAGATCGCAGAGCATGCATCGCATTTTAGAGGTAGAAAGTCTAAACGGTTGCAGCTGTTCTCCGAACAATGTTCTCCCAGGTTTGGGAACTCCATTATTTATGATACAAGTCTGAAAACGAAAAATTCAATTTTATTTCCGAGATCGAATAAGACACGATTTTATTCAATTAAACTCGAGATGACGTTACAAAGATACTTTTCGAATCGACACGTACTCACGATTACGAAGAATGAATTTTTCCAAATTCCTCCTGACAGTTCGAGCATGCTACTCTGCGTATCACAGGTACATCGTGTGGAATAATTTCCACGGACTTCAAAAATTTCTCGGCGCACAGTCTCTCGCGGTTAATGCGTCTTAATTTTCAGTGAAACAAGTAGAACAAACGACTGGTTGGCAGCAGCAATTCAAGCGACTAATCCATTCAGAACTCAGGCCAGGCCAAATATATACTAAAACACGTCTTGCGAAATTGACGGGTACACTCACGACATCCAACATCCAACGAATAAGCATGACGTTGCTTTCGATGGTTCGCGAACGTTCCAGTAGAAGGCGAGCCCCTCAACTGTAGGGAATAATCTAGCACAGAGGTTCTCAATCTTTTCCCTAGATCAACCCCTTTTAAACCTCCATCGACCCCAGAAGGGTCCATCTGGATCCCGTTGGGAACCCCTGATCTAGTGCTACACAGTCTGCATTTAGTGAGATTCGCTTGTTGTCCAAAACTTATTTCAGGTTACCGTCTGGCGCAGGATCTCCAGGATAATTCGAGGACATTTCGAACGGGCTTTGATGTACATTTTCAGGCCAAGGTCACGAGAATTTTTCGAGACAGTATTGCGATAATAGAGTCCACCGCGCAGCAGATTGAACTTTCCCGCAATCTTGTAAAATTGCGTCTCGATTCCCTCGTTCCCGCGCAGTCGAACACGAGGAACACGGGGGGGCGCGCTCTCGGCGATTTACAATCATAAACTCGCGTTTGCTTTGTACTTATCACCGGAGCATGGTTTTATTATGATTTTTGAGCGCCAGGTGGCCGCGTTTTTGTTGTCCATTTGTCGAACAGAGTACAGGTCCTCAGCGCCATTACATCGATAAATGTCATTGTGCCCGCGTCTCCCGCGTACCAGAGTTTTTTCAAATCCGATTATTCATTTCAAATAGACGTAGCCTGGTCGTTCGCGGAGACAATGTCGACCAAACGGAAAAACACCACGGCGAAGAAGGGCCGGCCCAAGCAGAAAAAGGTCGAGTATGACGACGAGGACATTTCCAGTGAGCACGAGTCCGTTAACGATGACGCCGAGACCGGTTCGAACGCTGACGTTGAGGACGCTACCGAGGATGACCTTACCGATGTCTCCAGTTTCCCGGAATTGCCGCCACCTGAGGTGAGGATCCCTTCATCTTTCTCCTATCGCTTGTTTATCCCGGGTACAACACCGATTATCTTTTAATCGACCTCGTCGAGGTTGCACCGTTAATCCCATTGACCTCTCCGCAGAGATCCCGAAAAAATCGACACGGCCTTTTCTCTTCGCTCCTTTCATCTCCGAGGTCACTGTTGATTTTGCCAAAGGGGACGAATTGTACACTGATTTTCATTCGCTTATTTCGTCCTTGAGGTTTATCAGCTGAAAATTCGCGTCCGATTTCGGATTAAAATACTAACGTGGTCCTTTGAAAGGAATAAAATTACTTATTGGCTCATACTGATTTATTGTTCAGTACATTTCTCTAGTAAATTCAATCGACGTTCTTCTTGGTTTGGATGCTGAAGGATATACCGTCTGGTGAGTTGCTTGCTGGTCCCATTGTACGCAACGGCGTCTTCTGGACAATAGCAGTCCTCAATTTAAATTCAAGCATCAATTGGTAAACTGCAAGGCCTGAGAATTCATTTCCCAGGTGTTTCCTGTAGGAAGTACTCTTCAGTCGAGCACAGAGGAATTGTTGATATTAATAGTCGTTTTGTTTTCTCCAGGGAGGATGGGGAAAGCCAGGAACATTGCTCATGTGTGGCCTCACGAATTGGGATATGGCAGGTCGCAAAACCCCCCCGAAAGGGGTCAAGGCTAATGTGGGCCGTTGTTTATGGACCCCGCATACTTTCAAGAATCTGAACGGCTCACGGGTCAGACTGGTTGTTTCTGGTCCTAGTGCCTCTCACAGTATTGTCGTCACCGAGGACAACAGATGCTTAGCCTTTGGTAGAAACGATAAAGGTATTCATTGTTGAAAGAAAATACAGTGGAACCTGTTTTATCCTGTTGAAAAACGAGGTGAAACAAGATCATCTGAATAGTAGAGACTCGATAGAACGTCCATTATCTAACTCGAGGATGCTCTGTCTGTTCCAGGTCAGCTAGGTGTCGGCGACCTGAAGCGCAAGGATGAGCCAACCGAGGTGACAGCGCTGAAAGGTCACACGGTGATAGCAGCGGCCTGCGGCCGCAATCACACGCTGTTCCTAACGAGCCGAGGAATAGTGTTCGCGGCTGGGGACAATAAGTTAGGCCAATGCGGCGTCGGGAAACACGACGTAAACATCCTGTCCGCGACCAAAGTGAAGTACTCCGGCCCTCCCATAGTGAAAGTCGGCTGCGGTGCCGAGTTTTCGATGATCCTAGACATTAAGGGTGGACTGCACTCGTTCGGCAGCCCGGAGTACGGCGCCCTCGGCCACAACACCGACGGCAAATACTTCGTAACGAACACGAAGATGGGATTCCATTTCGAGAAAGTGCCTAAGAGAATCGTTCTTTACGTCGAGAGAGCGAAAGACGGTCACGTGACGCCGCTGGACCGTGTCGAGATCACGGATTTCAGTTGCGGTCATTATCATACCGTGGCGATCGACAGCGAGACCCGTGCGTTCTCATGGGGATTCGGTGGCATAGGTCGTTTAGGTCACAACGAGCAGAGAGACGAGTTAGTGCCTCGCCTCATCAAGCTATTGGAACCACCTTGCCGAGGTGTTCGATCTGTCTATTGTGGCAGCAGTTACAGTATTGTTGTCAACGCTCACGGAACTGCCTTGATGTTTGGTCAGACCAAACGCACCGGCGAGGCGAACATGTACCCCAAACCGATCCAGGACCTGTCCGGGTGGGTGATCCGCTGCGTTGGATGCTCACAGACCAGCGTGGTTGTCGCCGCTGACGAGTCCGTCATCGCCTGGGGCGCCAGTCCGACGTTCGGGGAATTGGTAAACTCCATTTCAATGCTAATTGTTGCTTTACCAATTTATTGTGTTTGCCTAGATCAGAGAGTTCCAATATGTAGCTCGTGCGCTGCACGCGGCTTCTTCCCCGCTTAGGTACTTCCTCCACTCTTAGATTCCATCGTTGCCGTAGAATTTCGTCCCTGTTCTGTGGGAAGAGATTTTACTAATATTGGGGAGCTTGCAGTTCTCGGAGGGGAACCAGTTGGAACTCCCTGGCCTAGACATTTAATTATACAATAAATTTTTATTAATCGATTTAGCTGTTTACGGTTTTCTGACGCGAAAGATTTTGACTGTGTCGCTTAAATGTTCAGGGGGCGTGAATTGCGTCTAAAATTGCCAATGAATTTTGTTTAGGGTTTTGGTGACATGCGCAAGTCATCGACCACGCCGATGGAGGTGACGGCATTAGAAGGTTTATACGTTACTGCTGTTACCTGCGGCATTTCTCATACGCTTATGATCTGCCGGGACGGATCCGAGGAGGAAAAGGCCAAGATCAACAAACTTCCAGTGTATTCCGTTTAGATGATAACGATTCGCAAAGTAGAGGTAAAACAAAAACGAACGAAAAAGAAAAAAAAGGGGTATGAGAAAACCGCAAGATTACTCTATCAGCGTGCTAAGAAATTCTTTCTGTGTTCATCGCAAACCCACTCTTTAACCATGAACGGATTCACAAGACCGGAAATCGCCACATTGTTCCGATAACAAAGAAAAAAACAAACACACACAGAGGAAATATATACAATATATTTCTCTTCGAATAGACTGCGAGAAACGTCCATATTGAATACAGACTTAAAATAATTACTTTATTATAAACATATATATAATGTACTTCCACCCTTTACTTAACGTACGAAGGAATGTTTACCGTAATAGGGAACCCCGTTTTGTTAGTAGCTCAGGATATAGACCAAACAAATAGATGCGAAAAAGAATATATTTTGATACGTTGCTATTTTATTGAAATACTCTGCATCTTCGATCAGAAATGGAACATAGTTGACACGTATGAGGAAGAGTGCTGGATAACCGGAGCAAGAACCGTATTATTCGACCTCGCCATTTATAGTTTTGATGTTTTCACAAACACCGAGCGAACGATTAGCAAAACAGACAGACATTGATTCATTGCAGTAGTACCTGAATCATTAACACCTTGTGGTCCGCTCTCTTTCTCGCATTCTCATTCATTGAGATTCTGTTTTATTTTTTAAAAATCCAAGATCTAATAAACGTTTTATTTATTTATTTTATTTTTTAATCGCGTGACAGACCGCAAGTGTTAAATCTGCAAAAATCAGTTTTATACTTTGTATATAAAAATAAGATTGAATCGTAGCTAGACTGCGGGTGTTATTATACCTTCTCTTTTTTATAACAATGAACTCTTCAGAAGTTAGTTAAGAACACGAAGATGTGTTGCAAACATTTTTATTATTCTGTTCTGTCGCGATGCTTCCTCGAGCGCCAGCATTGTTGGTCATACTTATGAACTAAGGATTGCTTTGCAGTTACACAAACAACAAAGAAAGTCTTAGCAAAGGGTATACATTGTTGATAAACGAGTGTGGTCTAATACACACAGTACACACACACACACGTATCGTACACCGTCGAAAACCCACGTATACGCGTTCGTATTTTACTGTTCGTGTGTTTCCCTCCCCCCCCCCCCCCCCCCTTAGTGAATGTAATCTTTGAATGAAATTTTTATATTGTCGCTTTATTTGATAGCTGTGTCAGTCGAGCGCCCTGACGAGATCGAGAATGATTGTTCGGGTACCATAAGTTGTTCATACTTTTTTACAAGACGCGACTGAAAACCACGTCACTGCCACGACTGTATACTCCGAGCGTGTCTCGTGATGTCGAACATCCATTCCTTTTCAGTTTCACCAATTGTTCTTATGCGGATACAAGCCACACACGCCGTTCTACTATAACGGAGACGAGTGTACAAGGCAAATTACAAATAAACGAATTTTACTCTCTATTCACTTCTCGCTCTTTCATTATTACAGTAATTTTACAGGAACTTCAAACTTGAGGAAATTCACATTCTTCCAAGTTCTTTGATACTATGTCGTTAACTTTCCAAGAACCGAAAACTTGCGAAAATTGGCCCTCCAAGTATTTTCGACTGAGAAAGTTGGCATTCAAATTTGTCCGGTGAACTGTCGGCAATTTTACAGGAACTTTGGAAGCATGCTAACATTTTTTACGGCTTGGTAATTTTACAGGAACTACAAACTTCAGGAAATTCACATGCTTCCAAATTCTTTGATTCTATGTCGTCAACTTTGCAAGAACTACAGACTTGCGGAAATTGACACTCGTCAAATATTTCCGACTGAGAAAGTTGATGGTCACATATCTTGAACTGTCTGTCAGCATGTCTGCAGAAGCCGCAGCAATTAGGAAATCCATAGCCCTCCGATTTGTTTGAAGGATTGTTAATAATGTTGCAAGAGCTGCAAAGCTCAGAAAATTGGCAAGCTTCAAGCTTGCTGGGCGGTTCTATTTTGCAAGCGCTGCAAATCTCTGGAAATTCGCAATCGCCGGATTTTCTTTGTGGTTTTTTCATACATTTCAAACAAGCTTGTTTAGTAGCATGAAATTCCTGATGCTGCCTGCATCTCAGGCAAGGAATATTTGCCAGAGCTTCCTCGTTTTTAGATTTAATCAACTCCTCCTTTTCTACGTTCTGTTGCATCTGTTTAAAAATGATGTTTTATTAATCGATATTTTCAAATAGGACTTTTTACGAGGTAGAAATCAAAGGATCGTGCTAACAAGAAGTTTGTTGTCCATTTTCACGTTAGCTAGTGCTATCGCATTTTGAATACCCTCCTTCTTCTCAGGATTCATAGTTTTCCACCGCATCAATTCGTACGTCATGTAGTATAGAAAATCGGATGGTTTGTATTTCAACGTTCTGGCCATTGCCCACGTTATTGGTACCATAACGTTTTTTCTACGATATAAATAAAGTTTCCAAATAGAAATTAAATAGCGAAGCGTGCATTGATCGCTCTCACCTTAAATAATCATTCCTTTGAGCAGTCAATTCATCCACTGTATTGTTGTCCGTAGTTAAACCACATTGGCAATCATATTGCATATATTCTACTTTATCGGAGACAGTAGAATTGCTGTCCAATTCGCTTACTTTATTTATACTTTGGTTTATCCCCGAGTTGCAGGTATCTGCTTCCAAAACAGTTAAGCTACATTTGCATATTATTTCCTATGTATTTCATTCAATGTTATAAACAAGCAGATACAGCAAACAAATTGAAAAGAAATCATAGACCCTACATGGGAAGATTCTTCCATTTCTTCCAGTCCAAGATCGGCCAAGATTTGCTCAGTTTCCTCGTCGATTCCATATTGCTCCGCTAATTCTATTACTTCCTGTTCTATTCCAATGCGTTTCAAGAACAAAATTATTTTTTCCGACGATCGATTGACCGGCGACTGCCAATTTAGAATCCCAGGAACGTCAATGCCACTTAGCATCAAATAACGAAGTATACACGCACTCTGAAATCCTACTCCGTATATAATAATGTGCCAGCAGTCTGGTTCTGTTATACCAACAACTCTCAAATTTGATATCAACTCGGGATTATATTTGGAAGTCCACATGTTTTCGAATTCCAGCATGTATGGATAAATATTGAAACACTTAAAGTAAGAAAGCTCGCAGGAGCTCAGGCTAATAAGGCCCAGCTTCATTGCTTTTATTATAGTGTGTACGGACATGCCTAAAATCAGTTTCCGATTAATTACCAGTCCGTATAAAATCAGTGGAGATGATCACCTTTCTTTAGTAATATTTTTAAAACAATTGTACTGTACAATCCACTGTGAATAGTGACCCACAATCGTCTTTCATTTGTGGTCTCGTTAAAACATGTTTTCCTACTCGATTGAGCTTCCGCGAATTGTTTAAATTTACTTGTAATTAACTCTAACAATTTTGCTTCACTCCATGTACCGTATCTTTGAAGCCCTCTGTGCGTTAAAATTATGTTCGGTTTATTTAATTCTTCGGATGGACGTGACGACGCAGAGGATGTTCCCCTGGAATCATTTGAAGAATTTTGCTTAAAAACGTAGTCAATCTTTAATCGTAACAATTGCGGGCTACCTTGCATCCTTTGCACAATCGCTTTGACGAATCGTCTGTTGATTCATGTCTCGCAGATGGTAAAAATTCGATCGCGATAAAGCCCATGTCAGATGGTCGATTAAATGAATTTGCAACAGCAGGCAATTGTTTGAGTGACGTATATTAACGTACAGTGACGATTTTATAAAATCTATAGACTAGAAATTCCACAGAACATTTCGGTATGACGTTGGAGATAAATAAAGTGAGAAAAACGTTTCGACGTTCGCGGGAATTTTGTATAGTTTAAAACATTTAAAAGTCAGAGGTCCGATGGATTCGACAAATACGGAGAGTACTTTATTTACAAGTACGTTACAGTAGCTCTATAGGACACTTATTATACGCCCGACCATCAGGAAAAGAAAGCATATGGTAAAATCAAAAGTATAAGCAAGTTGCCACCTAAACACTCTTACGACGATATGCATTGCATTCATAGTTTGTGCAGAAGGTAACTTGTACATGAGACAACAAATAGATAAACTCATAAGATGAAGGTCCGAATTATGATGATTCTGAAGTCTCGCCAATTTCATCTATCAATTTAACCCTACGTATATATGTATGCAAGACATATTTACACGAATACAAATTTATTATTACAAATAGCTATATAAAATTTAACTATTTAACAAAGAGTTACACGTTACAAGCAAACTCATGTATATCTTTGATACATACGAGGTTTGATAAAAAAAATACCAACAATTTTATTCCCCTCAGAACACCGGGCGTAGACACGACTTAGCTCGAAACTCAGGAAAAAATCCAACCCAACCAGATCTCCAAATCTTCATTTCCCGATTTTTCCGATAGAAATAAATCTGCGACGCAACTAAATTAAATCTGATAAGTTTTATTCGCAAGTGGCAGCAATGTTGGACAAAGTGTACAAAATCCCACAGCACAAAGAGTCCCCGCCTATTTGTTCATAGTCATGTCCCACCACTTGTTTTAGCCGGTCGCGCGTTCCGTTTCCTTCAATTCCATTCCCATCGCCTAAGCCGTACCTCCCACCAATCAACAGATTATCATCGATTCGTGTGCTCTCTGGTTTTTAGAACCTTGTCATCGGTCCCACTCTAAACGGGACTGCATAGTACTCTTTTTATCACCCGTCGTACAGAAAACGTTCCCTCCCGCGGCATACACAAAACAATTAACATGCTGCGTTACTCGTGTTTGTTCATTAAATTCTCACACGACGGCATCTAATTCCGTAATCGAGGTTAGACCATATTCTTAGGGTGTAGCTGTTGCTATAATTCGTCATCGGTCGAATTGATAGACTGCGGTCAGTTAAAGCAAACTGCAGTAACAGTTTGAGTAGTTTTGGGCCGGCTGCGTCGAATCCGCCAACTGTATCCCTCTGTGCGAGCTTCTGTTTCTTGCTCCTCCCATCGCGGAGGTCCCGTACATCCCGTTCACGTTCAATCGATCCCGTCGATCCCAGAGACCGGGGGTTTGTATTATCTGCAAATAGATCAACTTGGTTTAGAGGGAGTCTATCAATTTGAAAACGAGGAATCGTACCTTCTGCACAAGCTCTTCGAACGAGCACCTGATTCCGTCGGCTGTTTTGGCACTGCTCTCGATATAGAGCGTTTGGTGTCTCCTCGCAAACTGTAGGCCCTCTTCGGTGCTGACTTCTCGGTTTGGTAGGTCTACCTTGTTGCCTACCACCATCTTCACGATGTCCGTTTTGTTGCAGTAGGTCGTCAGCTCGTTCAACCACGTCTCCAGCTTCAGGAATGTCAGCTTGTCCGTGACGTCGTACACTAAAATCGCACCTTGACCATCTCTGTAATAACTGGGTGTCAGCGTGCGAAAACGCTCCTGTCCAGCAGTGTCCTGGAACGTCAACATTTTTCTTTAGATCATTTAAGCTGTATTCGTTCACCTAAATATATCCAAAGTATACAGGGGTCCCACTAACTCTGTGACAATTAATGTTTACAATGAAACGACGCAGTGAAATAGTTTATGGTAATTAAATTATGGATTTCATGCACTCTTCAGTTGGACAAAAATTATTCAGCATAATAACTGACTAACCCAGATGGCAAGTTTCACAGTGTTGCCGTCAACTGTGATCTGTTTGGTCTTGTAGTCCATGCCGACAGTGCTCTGCATGTTATCATAGAACTCGTCCTCCGTGAATCTAAGGATGATGCTGGTGGGAAAGATGTTTCAGACATTATTTATATCCTCTCTCTAGTTCGAAACAAATAAGAACACGTACCTTGACTTCCCAACATTGGATTCTCCTATTATCAACAGTTTCAGCACTGTCAGCACATCCTGCTCTGAATCCATGCTCGACTCCACCGTCGGACTATCTCTGCTCAGACCTAGCATTTGGAACAGCCTGCGACGCAAGGTTCCTTTATAAGTGCAGGGTACAGTCAAGGTATTCTGTACAGAAAAAAGTGTAAATGATAAGACAGTGTAACAAAATTCGAACTCAAGCACTTGTGAATTCGAAAACAGGTGTGCTTATTTTAGGTTCAGCTATTCCAGACAAAAATCAAAAAAACGACAAACTGAAAACTCGAGAGCATCCAGACTAATAAACAAATTCAGAGGAACAATACTTCCAACAACAAGAAGAACATAACTTTAGTAGGATCTAAATCATGAAAACTTGAAACTATCTGACTGACAGTTGAAACTCTCATAAATTTGAAAACAGGTGTGATGAAGGTGTGATTATTTGAGGTTCAATATTCCACAAATCAGCTACCTTGTTAAAAAATCACGAAAACGACAAACTGAATGCTCGAGAGCGTCTCGAACAATAAACAACCACAAAGGCGTAATACTTCCAACGATTAGAAGAACGTAACGATAGCACGATCTAAATCATCGCGGAAATAAGGGAATCACAATACACAGTCATCGTGAGCGTGACCTAGACGATAACAGGCGAAACGTCAAAACAATTACGACAGCTATGCGGTAAATAATACAGATGTCGCTTCAATTTGTTTCCAACAATTGTCGAACGCAGTCGAAGTGTTTGTTGCTCGCGGAAACGGGTCATCAAGAACGTTGTAAACGAAAGAAAAACGAACCGGTCAGTTTAAAAAAAGATGGCCTTTGGTATCTCCGTGAAGATAATGAAATTCTCCAGTCTAACCGAACATTAGAAGAGAGAGAGACGTTTCTCAGAGTACGAGCGGTGAGACTGACCCTCGGAATTCCGTCTAAAATTACATGCTGCGAAATGGAAAAAGAGATGGCCGTCGGAATTCTTAACCTGAACGTGTCTCGCTCGTTATCACTGGCTGCGTCGTCGGCTAGATAACAAATTTAATGAAACGAGGAACAGGTGTTGGAAGGAAAATGTGAGTTCATGAGGTATGACACAAACTCGTTCTGGACATGGAGGACGTCTCCATGGACGCTCCGGGCCGTTGTTGGGCCATTCACGATCCTAAACAGTGTTCGCCTAAATCGTGTACTCACCCGGCAGAGTAGGAACGTTCTATCAGCTATAAGATATCGGTGTCGTCGTACACCATCCCCGGAATTAAAGTCCGTGGTTTTCCCGTCTCGCTATAGCGGCTTCGGGGAAAAAAAAGATGGCCGCCGGTGGGCTGCCATGAAGGGGCTGCGTCGCTCGTGCTCGTGGAAATGGGACGTTGCGACATCCAAGTGTCACCGTGCTCGTGCCCGTGAAGTGTCACAAAGTGTTCCCGAGGTGACGTGAAGTGCTACGAGAAAACCGGCTCTCCCTTTTCTTTCCGTTTAAATAAATAAATAAAGACCGTCGTCTTCGTCGTCGGGTTGTTCCTCCGTTGATCATGGCATCGGACGGGTAAGTAAGCATTTATTTTCGCCCTGGTTTTCAGATCGGCTCTCCTAGGGGAATGGACGATCCGAGAGACACACGGTCCTATGCCTTTCGCAGATCGATAGTGAATTTTTTTTTCCCAGTGACCCGTCCCAGTTTCGTTCGAGTCCTTGAGCTTAGGATAAGCCCTTCTCCTTGGTCGTGAATCGGTGCCATCAGGGTGGGTCTCTTCGTTCCGGGTTCCTCGAAGAAAAACGATTTTTCTTCGAGGAATTTACTCTATGGGATTATTTGCTCCTGTCCTCCTTTCTGTCTCTATCTCTAACTCTTGTCTCTCTCTCTCTTTCTCTCTTGCTCGCTCACTCGCTCTCTCTCTCTCTCTCTCTCTCTCTCCCTCTTTCTCTCTTTCTCTATGGCGCACACACATACACTCTCGCTCATTGCTCTCGCTCTTGTCACTTTCAGTTTTTTTTCTTTTCGCTCGTGCTCTCCGTGTATACAACTATGCGTCGACGAAATTCTGCTGCCTATTTCAGTCAATTAAACGGATAGCATGACATCAGACAAGTTGCTCTTATATCGAGAACATAGCATTCCTTTTAATTTGCGGCTATCGGGTGGGGGTGAACACCCTTTTGTTACGGGTGAGAGGCGAGGTTTTTGAATTGTTACACCCTGTGTGATCTGTGTATGTGTCTTCTCTCTCTCTCTCTCTCTCTCTCTCTCTTTCTTATTGAATTTTGTTGACAGTGTCGACGGCGATTCCGATCGTTCGACTTAGGGGGAAGGTAATCGCCGATAAAACTTTGTATCCCTCAGTGCTGCTCTCCATTTCGCCGCGGATTTCGCCGAATTGATATCGATTAATTATTTATAACTTACGGTGGATCCGATTTTTTTTTTTTACTGTCTCACACGCCCGGTGTTACGAGTGTGTTCTCGCACGCGTGTTTCACCACACGGTGATCGTCGTTACGTTCGATTTTTGTATGGGTTCCACGCAATTTTTTTATTCCACCGGATTATTTTTAGAGTTTTTAATTATAGCGCGAACCGGAGTAAAACTAATTGTATTCACCCCGCACGCCTTGATGGGTTTATCCGCGTTTATACCAGCTTCTAAATGTCAGGGTTTTCTTAGACGAGCCCCCGGTGTCGCGTAATCCGTTCCTCTGAGAGGGATTCTTCTCTATTTGCCAGTTTATTGACTATTCGCGTTTGATTACAGTAGAATGGAATGGGTGGAAATCATAGAGCCCCGTACCCAGGAGCATATGTACGCCAATCTGACCACAGGAGAGTGCGTATGGGATCCTCCGCCTGGTGTGCCAGTGTAAGTATCGCCACAGTAATATTTAACTACTTTCTCGGAGAGATAAGCCGAGTCTAAGATCGAGTTGTCTTTCCGATTTAATTAGCCTGGTGAAAGTTTGAATCGTATAAGGTTCTCCATTATAACATAGGAAGCATTTATAATTGGCCGGTGATTTCTACTACAGTGTTGCGGTCTGAATTCATAAATGCTTTGTACGATCCACATTTTTTTTTTATACTGTGTGCGGTCTCTGGTTCTGTTTGACAGCCGGTCCTCTGGTTGCAGGAAAAAGACAGACAACAATCAATGGTGGGAACTGTTCGATCAGAATACTTCACGGTTTTACTACTACAATGCAACCTCACAGAAAACTGTCTGGCACCGTCCGAGCGATTGTGACATCATACCGTTAGCAAAGCTCCAGGTGGGTGATTCACCATCGTTGATAATAGATATTGAATGGACAGTGGTAGTGATAACATCAATGATACTGCCAAAAACTAGGTGGGTCATGTAAATACAGGGAATGATAACTGGCCAAAACGATGGAGGGTAGGAATATCAGATAAAAAGTAAAATTATTGTTTGATGAACAATATAAAGAAACAGTGTGTTACAGTTTCTTAGCAGTTTCTATAATCGGAAACGAAGAATTGCGTTATCTCTGGGAATAAGTATTTGTAACTAATGTTTTCTATATCTTAATAAAAAATGATTGTAAAACTTTTGATATATATACGACAGGGAAACATCAATTTTATTCTTACAAATAAAATAATACTCGGCACTTAATATTATTTATATTAATTTCTAAAAAGTTTGTTTTGTGTCCGATAAACGGGTGGGGCACGGTAACTGGTACTTTTACGGATACGATACGCGAAAACTGAGTCGGAACAGACCCTGGCACAGCCGTCGAACGATTACTTGAAGGCAAATCCAATCTACTAAAAAATTGGGTAGTATTTTTAATAAACTATTTATAGCAATTTTCGTATCGATTCTTATTAAATATATGTATATTCAAGGATAGCCTTACACACGTTGAAATCGCAGTAGAAAAACTTTAATTGAACGGGAATCGATCCGAGGATTTCCGGGTGACGTCCTCCTCTCGCGGAGTACGATAGGGGCTACGCGACTTACATTATTTATATCTTGAAAACCATCGAGCAATTACGACTGATATTTTTATGCACATCATTAACGATTCGTATGCTTCGATCGTACAAAAGCTCATTAAAATCGAAGCCGGACAGTTTGAGTTCTTCCCTTGTAAGTGTGCAAGCTGTCTGCTCTCCTCTCGGCTATAAATAGACGTTTGTAGTAGCCGAGAGAAAAAAAGTACCGTGAGATAAACCTGAGAATCTCTAGAACCGTATTACACGATATTGAACGAATTCAATAATAACACCAACTCAATAACATGTCCTCTTTTTGTAAGTTCTCGCGGAACGAATGTTCGTTGAAAAATTATACCGAATTTGTTGGTAGACATTGAAGCAGAACACAGAGCCAGCGAGCAGCAGCGGGGCTGATAACCAGAAGTCAACCGAGCCAAGAAAGAAAGAATCTGTATCCACCCAGACGCAAACTCCTTCAGTTAGCAGATCGACAAGGTTCAGTCACCAAGAGAGTTCCAATTTGTCTTCGTCGTTGGTAGGTCCCTCTAACCATAAACACCTCTGAACAAGACATTGACGTTTCATTAAAAAAAACTGCTGAATTTACAGCAAAGCGGCAGCGCGAATAAAGCACGGATATCCGGCGTCGGTGTGGACCTGCAGACGTCTCCGCCGTCTCCATCGCCATCGACGAGGCGTCATCATCATCATCATCACCATCACCACAACAACAAGCATCATAGGCACCATGAAGTGCCGACAGCTCGTCGTCAGCACAATCACTCGCAGGATTCCGGTCGTTCCAGCGACAGTTCGGTCTCTCACAGTCGAACGTCCTTGGAATCGACAGGCTACCGGCTGTTGGATTCTCCTCATCGTCATCAGCATCATCGTCCTGCTCCGCAGACCGCACCCAACCAAGCACAATCCTCGCCGAGACAGCACAGCGGTACTTTGGAAGCCAGGGGCCACAAAAGTGGAACCCTGGAGAGCGTGAAGAACCAGAAGTCCGTGCCACAGGGCGAGCCACCGCCATTAGGTTTATCGCTTTCCACTAGCACCCCTCTGTTTAAGAAGAAGACGTTCGTCGACTCGCAACGCGAGGGTAGGGCAGGGAACTTAGAATTGGAAAAGAATAAAAATGGTAAGAATGTGAGTCATGTTTTCGTAATTCCTGAGATCCGTGCACGAGATACCTTGCTCTTCGTGGTCGTTCACCCTCGCATGACCCTCGAGAATCGAAAATCGTAGATAAAAAGGGTGTTCAGAATATTCGATGCACGAGGAACGTGCGGGGGTCGAGACTTAGGTGTTAGATTGAACGTAGACTCTTCAGGGTGTTGACTGATCGTTCGAATTTGCAGGTAGAGAAAGTAGTAGAGGCTCTTACGGTCCCGAGCCGAGCACCTCACCATATCGCGACTCGTTGATGGAGTCTAGACTATTTAGGCAGGAGATGCCTCCATACCGTCCGCCAGAAGTTCAATTGAGTCATAGTTATAAATCGCAGGGTGAGAAGTATGGCTCCCTGGTGGAAAGTAGTAATCGTTATCATAGAGATAGGGACAGAGAGATTCACCATAGAGAGAGAGTGAATAGTTTGGACAAGACGAACCCTTCAGCCTTTTATCCAAGTTCCATGCATTCGCGTAATATGAATAAGCAAGATAATACTGGTAGTATAGGAAGAAGGCACCACGGGTGCTCGGTGTCGCTTTCCGAGGCGAATGTCAGGGATATGTACGGCGCCATGCTGGTGGAGAGGAACGAGCCCACGAAGAGCCTTGTCAGGGGAACCGGTGGCCTTGGCGGTGCCTCCAAGCAGAGAAGCCTCGAGGTCTCCGAAAGAGAACGGGAACGGGAGCGCGATAGAGAGAAAGAGTACAGAAGAAACACGGCGTGCAATAATTCCATGGATTGTAAGCTGTCTTGTAGGTCTACTGGGTGCGCAAATTAATTGGTGGCTCCTGAGAATTAATCGGTTGTAAGTTTAGTTCCAACCCCTCTTCACAAATTAATAAAGTTGACCGTCTTCAAGGCCAGAGGGGCCCACGAATTAATTCGCGCAGTCATTATCTTTCCCAAGTCCACCCGGTTCGGCGTTACTCTCATGATAACTGTTCTTCAAGGTGTGCAGCAGCCTCTGGCCCGAAGTTACAGCTTTGTACAGCAGCAAAAGCAACAGCAGAAGATGCAGCAGATGCACCAGCAGCAATCTCGTAGGAGAGACCGCGACGACGACTCGATGCACGAGCGTTACCTGATCAGCCAGAGCCACGAGCAGCCGAGGCAGAGGCTCAGCAGCAACACTAACAGTAGCAATAGCAGTAACAGTAGCAGCAACAGCGCCGTAGGCGAAGAGACCGAGGGGATTACGGAGGCGGACGACAGCAAGAAGAAGAGGAGCAACGGTAACCCGAGTCCGCCTCCGTCTTCTTTCTACAGAATCCCGTTGTCCGATGCAGATTACTTGTTGCCGCTTCAGCATTATATCCTTCAACAAGCGAAACTCTCAGGTTGGTAGATGCTCGTTACCTCTGGAACACCCTGTCTCGTTAATCCACGATCACATGTCTCCAATCGCATTCTTCGTACCGTAGGTTGTTATAAGTTCGGAGATCCTTTGTTAGTAGAGGAAGGTGACGATTCCTTGGACGAAGAGGGCGGAAGGGGCGAGGATATTGGCGGGAGGGCTGAAGACGATTCCGACGACCAGTTCGCGGATGACGAGGCTGCCAGCAATCAGGGCGATTCTTCCAGTCAGGAGTACCTTGAGGATCATTACGCAGGTCAGTGATTCCAAAGAGAGACAATCTTTCAGCTAAGATAGGGCTGTTTATTCAGCTTCCACTGTCTTTTCTTCCGCAGATTTAGGCAACTACGATACGGCAGGCTTAGCAACCTATTACAATACAGCGGACACGCTGACGAGGCCACAGGTGCGGCCTCCATCTCCGCCAATCACCACAGCACAAACAGACCCGAGGGACAGCGTGACGACCACTCGCCAGGTGACGGTTCCCACTTGCACCATAAGTACTCTACCGACCATCGGGACCACCGTGGACAATCTGGATACGGAGGAGGCGAGGAGAAACGACAGCGCCGGTGGCGGCGACATCGAGAAATACGCGCAGGACAATCTGAACTTGAACTGCGGCCGGCCGAAGGGTTTGAGACTGTTGTTTCGGAAGAAGTTCAGCGTGCGGGACATCCTCAGCTGGTCAAAAGACCCCATACCCCAGCCGATGCTCGTGGTGGTGGACGGTGAAAAGTTACTGAAGCGGGAGGCCTGCAACCTGTTCAGGCTGGTGCAAGTGTACATGGGTGATCGGAAGACGAACTTAGGCATGACCCTGGACAGTGTAGCGATGGACATTGTAAATACCGCGTTCTCGAAGCCGCCGTTGAGGGACGAGCTCTACGTACAGATCTGCAGACAGACCACCGAGAACCCGCGGAAAGATAGTCTGCGCAGGGGCTGGGAGCTTATGGCAGTTTGTCTGGCATTTGTGCCACCCAGCGCTACCTTCGAACCTTATCTTGAAGGATATATGAACAGACATCGGGACCCTAACTTCCAGTTCCCGGAGGTAGCCAAGTGGCCGATCCACGTGCAGGTCAGCCATTACGCTACCGTTGCCTGTCGACGTCTACAGCGGATCGGCGCTCATGGAAAGCGACAGCCCCGGAAGGCCACCATAGAAGACATCGACCAGGCCAGGGTATGTTCTTCAAGGGATTGCCCTCAGAAAAACTATTTTTCTGACCGTCAAATCAATTTTTCTTTTCTTTGCTGACCTCGACGATGTTCCAGATTCAGATCTTCAGAGCGTCGATGTTCGGCGCGACATTGTCGGAGGTGATGGCGTTGCAGAGAGATAGATTCCCTAACCTAGAGTTACCATGGATACAAACCACTCTGACACGGCAGGTGTTGGCTCGTGGCGGGATTCTGACCGAGGGCATTTTCAGGGTGTCCGCTGATGCGGACGAGGTTAGTGCTTTGAAGGCTTACCTGGACAGGTTCGAGGACGGCACGATCCTCGCAGCTTCCCAAGATGCGCATGCACCAGCCTCGCTATTAAAATTATGGGTTCGCGAGCTGTACGAACCGCTGATACCTGATTCGTTCTATGCCGAGTGCGTGTCGATGAGACACGACGACGCCGAGGTCTCGGCAGCGAACGTTGCAGCGATGGTGGAGCGATTGCCTGACCTGAATCGTCGGGTTCTGTGTCATTTGATACGGTTTCTACAGGTGAACATTGTCCCCGTAATCTTTTACAGAGAGGACCTTGCAGTCGGGTGACCTTGGAATATGTTGCGAAGGTCGATATACTGAATAAATTCTTGTGTTGAAGAATTAAGTCAAGTAAGTCTTGTCTGATGCGTAAACCAGGGTTGAGTGCTCACTTTGAAGATGTATTTCGAGGTCACCGGAATTGTTGGCGCCTCTTTGTGAATAATTGCCAGGGTTTTTAGGTGTCTGTTGGTGGTTTTTTTTCTCTTTGTAACCTGGAGTGATATAGACTTTTTTTCGGGCAGATTTTCGCGAGACCGGAAGTGGTGATTCGCACCAAGATGGACGCCAACAACCTGGCGATGGTGATGGCGCCGAACATACTGCGCTGCACCTCGCAGGATCCCCGCGTGATCCTGGAGAACGCACGGAAAGAGATGGCTTTTGTTCGTACTCTAATCGAGTCATTAGAAACCGCTTGGGTCGATGATCTTCACTGACCTTATTCTATTGCGCTAGAAGAAAAGAACGCTCTAGACTACTATGCCAAATGAAATCAGCTGTATATTCATAAGTATTGTTAGTTATTTCACTATTCTCTATTATCTTTCACACCTTCGTTTGGTCTCTCAAAACTTCTTCAATCACCAAGCCGTCACCAATCTCTTCACGACAAAAAAAAAAAAGAAAGAAAGAAACTCTCGATCACCAACCACCAATCGCCTATCCCCACTCTATACCCTGATAGCTCCTCCCACCAAAATCCCGTTTCAATGTTCTTAAATGGTAATTTTAGTGCTACGAGTCTTACCAAGCTAATCATTCATACACGTACACAACCTCACACACGTACAAACACACTGACTCCTCCCAAAACCTCCCTTACGACTCCTCGTTCCCTATTTATTAATTTATATTGCAAATTATATGTTATACAGAATAGAGATTATTATTATATTATGTATATCACTATATATCATATTATATATTTTACCAACCCCCTTGTTACCGCGTTGACCGTAACGCGGACGGCTTTTTTACTCGATTATTGTTGAATCTCGTGTAAGATAAACAGGAATCATGTGTTACCGTGTATAGCTCTGCACTCCGCGATGATCTTTTTGTATAAGCGACGAAACATTGGCGTGTACAACCGTTTATCGAGGAGTAAACATTGCAAAAGATTAGCAAGCTGTACTCAACTGTGTTTCTATTTCCTCCGACGTCAGCCTTCTTCGACTATACTTACCTCGCTTGAAGAAACATTAGTCATGTACAGGGTGACTCGCCAGAAACAGAACATCCAAATGTTCTCCAGTTTCATTGTAACGTGGATCAACTTCCCTAGCTATATTTAATTTTAATTTCAAGGCCGCTTGAAGGTCACCAATATTTTTGTCAAACCAGTCAGGTCCCTGGACTAGAAAAAGAAAATGTTCAATCACCTTCGAACGACCTTCGATTTCATTTTTCAATTTTTATCGAGACGTTCAGGTGCACCTGTTTGCGACTCCTCCTCCTGTACACAGGGTGTCTCATTAAATTCGGCGTCTTCTATGTTTTCTGTATGGCATAACAAATTTATATTTTACATTGAACGGTGTTTATAAAAATAATCTCTAACATTCGAGACGATCTTAAAACAACGCTACACAAGTTAATCGTTTTACAGTTGCTCCCTTATTCTCTGGTTTGTACGATTCCTACCGAAACGAGAGTTACCAGTAAATTATGTATTAAATATATATATATATATACATAACAGTTAAATTATACAGACAAAATATCACAAACGATGGTCGCCGTTGTGCCACGAGCCGGCACTGTCTTCTATTATTATTATTATTTTTTTTTTGTTTCTTTGTTTATGTAAATACCGTAGAGAGAATTAGTAATAGCAATTGTTGTTGGAAATAATAGCATAACCACTCGCAAAAAAACATATCTGCTTTCTACACTACACTAGCATTATCTAGTTACACCTATTCGAATTTTATATACAAGATGTACAAAGTTCGTTGATTATACTTAATACTGCTGCAGACGTGTGCCAATTCCGTTAGGACTTTTTTTCTCTTCGATCAGTGTTAATTGTTTGTACCAGCGTGCTTGAACAATCCTAGAAGATCGCGGCGCGTTCTTCTGGCGGAAGTGAGCAATTTTTGTTTTATTTTTTTTTTGTAAAGAAAGTAGATATATGTATGTATATGTAGAGTTTATAAACATATTTTTTTTCTATGAAATGCTCCCGTGACATTTCAGCGTTTCAAGATAAGTATTAACATTTACCATTTTGTTTAGAGATCGCTGTAACAGCTTTTTTTTCTTGTTTTTTGGAAATAAACCTCTGTTCGATTGTGTATTGTATCTTTTCAGTGTAAAAAAGGCACCGCTTGGTTTCCAAAATAATTACCATTCGCATAAGTTCTATACGTATAGGTCGAACTCGTTCTGATCGTTCAATAATTTCGAATTATCATAATTATTGAATGAGTCGATGTAACATATCTTAGTAATCGAATTACCATGTTTTTCACAGGAACAACACGAAGTCTCTTGAGCCAATCACAATAACAGAGAGCACTTTTCAGGACGCTGACACTGTCAGCAATTGTCAACGAAAGATGCTGTGGATCCGCTAGCAATCTCCGCGTATTCCTGCCTGCTTGCTGAACAGAGTTTGCTGGTGTAGTCTGTTTCCCTTTTTCTGCGCATAATTCAACAAAGGCATCGACCACTTAACATTGTAAAAACAGAACGAGTGACGTAAGTAATCCGCAAGAGAAAAATACTTCGATTTTTTTTAATTACCATACTGTAATGGCTGACGTACCGTACTGTAGACAGAACAAATTCATGCTCGTAACCGATTATTAACACTTTTTTCTCTTATGGATTGTTACAGGGCTTGCGTGACACTTCTAATTATATTTCTCTGTACTACGACCAAAACAATCCTGTTAAATAATCGACTGTGTTAAGTAGATTGTCGAAATAAGTGTTCGAGGCGTGCGAAAAAATTGTAGATAATAGTACACGGCTCGCAAACAATTGTAGGATGCTCCGAAAAATTCATGGAGCTTCTAGAGAGATATTAAAATTGTTCAGGGTCTGTAGAAGGTTACAGAGTGTTTGGAAAAAATCATGGAACTTCTGAGAAGATCGTAGAGTTTACAGAAAAAGTGTTAGATGCTCCAAAAAATTCTCTGAGCTTCTAAAGAGATATTAAAAATCAGAAAACAGCAGTAGGACTTCTGAACAAATTTTAGAAGGTAGGAAATAAAATTGTTCAGAGTCTGCAGAAAATTATAGAGCGCTTATAAAAATCATGGGACTTCTGAGAAGATTGTAGAGTTTACAGAAAAATGGTTAGATGCTTCAAAAAATTCTCAGAGCTTCTAAAGAGATATTAAATATCAGAAAACAGCAGTAGGACTTCTGAATAAATTTTATACGGCAGGAAATAAAATTGTTCCGGATCTGCAGACATTTATAGAGCGCTTGGAGAAGTTCTAGGGCTTTTGTGGAAGCATCTCCCTTAGGGTCGTAAGATAATATTGAACTTACCCTCTCCCCGGGAGCTCCATGACGTCGACAGTGACGCTGTTGACATAGAGGCGATCGTTGCACCAGAAAAAGCATAGCGATCGCGGCTGTAGCACGTCCATGTCGTAAGTCCATGAAAGTTCGACTCGCCTGATTTTTCCAATTTCACCGGTCGCCCCCGCTGGATGCGCGACCACCATTCGCACTGTCGATCCGTGTTCCAATTTCATGTAACCGCTGCAAGTGTCCGGCGAAAGAATCAAGACTGTGTATCATTTATCGAAAGTATCTTGTACGACGAGCATTATTCAGAATTGGGTCTTGTAGTTTTTAAACGAATCTCGCCGATTGTTAATTAAATTAGCATATTGTAAGGAGACGAAAACGAAATGTTTTCGCGACGGCAGAGACTATTTTTGTAGAAAATAGGGGAAAGTCTGTGAGATTTGCAGAGTCCAACCTGGGAGTTAGGTCGACGTCACGTATGATGCCATTTTCGGCGTGAAGAGTAACTTTCATAAATCCTTGGACCCAGCTCTCTGCGGTCGGTGGTCGTGCAAGGTTGATAGTAAGTCGATAATGTCTTCCTACAAAAAAAAAGAAAGTCTAAAATGTTTCGCGAAATGTGCATTCGTCATAAATCAAGGAACGGTGTGGGTGACGAAAAATCTTGATCGACGAGCGAAATTGCGGTTGCTAGTTTTCCAATCGATATCTAGGGCAGGCTCGCGGCAATTTTCCTTCTCGCGATGAGGAAGAGAAAGCAGCCGCCTGCCATAATTTATAGTAACAATTGCATCGAATCCTAAAATAGTCGGACACGTTTAATTCGTCCGAATAAAGGTCCTGAATGCCGGCAATTATATATTTCGTAACCGCTGCCTTAGCGATCGATACTTTCCCAGGTAGCTGTGCAATTCTAGTACAGAGCAGTGTGACGTAACAGCGTATCTTTATGCAAAATAAAAATGTTCTACCTGAGTTGCAACAATTATTTTGAAATTCTTCTGGCGTTTTCACTGTTTCAAATTACGCCTACTCATTTCTAAATGAATCAAATCCGACTCTAGACATAACATACAATAATATACATTATTCATGTGCTCCACTTATTGCTAAATCTGTTGCATCAAGATTTAAAAATGCATGAACCGACGTTATCTAGTTTCAACTAGTTGTTCATAGATATGGTAGTGTTCCTAAGTGACAATATAGATTACTCCACCCTACAATCAATTCCCAAAGAAATACTCGGGAGTACTTACTGCAATAGGGGTCCTCCTTGCCAGTGGTAAAAAAGAATTTCGATCCGAGCAGTGACAGGACATCTTGCCCCATGGCCTGTCTTCTAACAAGTGCAGGACTGTTGTCCGCATGGTATCCCATAACACCGCAACTGAGGCTGTTGTTGCTCTTGCAGGAGAAACACTCGCCCCTCAAGAAGCTGTTATAGCTGGAACACTCGTGAGCCACGTATTGGCACTTGGAGTTGATGCTCTCAATGAACAGTTTTATGGCACGCACATGATTGCAGGCCACCAGCACCCTCGACGCCTCCTCCAGACCCTCCCTGATCAAGGTCAGGGGCAGGGATGGGGTGGTTTCGCTGAGATCTGTGCACCCTGGCTGCTCCTTGCCGTTGTTAGGGTAAAAGTCCAAGTGGCCACATGGCTGACTCATTCCGTATCCTGGAAGTCCTTATCGTGTGCTAAGTTAGATTGGGTATGCCTTCTTTCTAAACGGTCTGGGCTAGGGTTTGCAATCCCGTGGGACTAAGGATTTAGTTCTGCGATCTAATCTACACAGGGTGGTCCACCTAAGTGAGCCCACCTAAATGTCTCCTGCAATTGTGGGTGTACAAAAAATATTTTGTGTACCATTTGAATGGTTTGAAGGAACCATTATATTGCAAATAATATTTTTTTTCGAAGTTATCAATATAACTACATTTTTTTAAAAATTGCAACGTGTAGCTGTACGAAAAATACATTCAGATATGTATAATAACATGACCTTGAAATGACTCATCTCGTTGCTCCGAGCAATCGAATATCAAAGTCATTTCAAGGTCATGTTATTATACATATCTGAATGTATTTTTCGTTCAGCTACACAATGCAATTTAAAAAAAAATGTAGTTATGCATAAAAAATACCACTAACCTTGATAACTTCGAAAAAAATATTGTTTGCAATATAATGGTTCCTTCAAACCATTCAAATGGTACACAAAATATTTTTTGTACACCCACAATTGCAGGAGTAATTTACTTGATGAGATAATAATTAGCTTTAATCTTAAATTAAAATGAATTCTTTTGAAGAACAAACATACGTCCCGCTCCTTTCAAATCCTGAAAAGCGGGATTGCAAGCTCTAGTCTATTCGTGGCGAGTAGATATTTGCAGGGTCTTGTATCCTTGAAGGTTTTCCTTACCTAAGAAAAAGATGCTTTTACCATCCGTGTGAATGACGTCGACTAGCTTCGCGTCAGTATAATCGAGTCTCAGGTGACTAGGCATTCCTTGGAAGTATGGCTCCGCAGGGTCTAAGCCCGTTATGCGACCTATGTTCCCGTTCAATTTCTCCCCTGCGTAGCCGGCTGTGTGAGCGCCCAGACTGTGCCCGATTAGGTGAACGTCGTTAGGGTCCAGTCTATAGTTTGTCTACAACAATATCCCAATGTGTGTTGTTTTGTTCTTTCTAAATACTGGCAGTTAAACAATCAGCTGGATAGACTTAAAGCGATCCTAAAACGGTTCGAGACTTTGTCACCGGTTTCAATTAGGTTAATGCGAATCAACGGTTGGAGAAAAAAAGATAATTCGCGTTACCTGCAAGTGTTTGATCAGATGAGCTATTTCAAGGCCAACGAGTCTAGTGTTGGCCGTGGCCTGAGTGTAGAGTGGCAGACTGCCTCCAGCCCAGTCGACAATGATGACATTGTAGTCGTCGTGCTTGAGTAACTCGTTCCTCATCTCCTACGGTTAATGAACATTTAGGTTAAAACAAATGACCGTGCCCGACTGTTCAATTGGTCGTTCTTTACACAAACAACAATCAAATCAACGATTCTTGCGCACAGCGGATTCGCCTAACTCGACGGCATTACATTGCTCTCGAGCTGCTTGTTCTGTGAAAAAATATTGGCGATACTTGTAATTGTAAAACGACGATCGAGATAGGTCGAATGTCAGATCTTAGTTCATTTCTCAAGGTCACTCCCTTTGGCGTGAACGCAGTACATTGTCGGTTATGGGAGTGACTCTTCTGATTTTAGTCGATTTTTATTTCAGTCAAAGAATTGAGTGATTTATTTGTGATACTTGTTGTTAGGCTTACCTTCACCCAATTACTAAGGGGCGTGTCTATAAAACCATGAATGATGAATCTCGTCTTTCGTTTCGGATTGAAGTAGGACCGTTTGATGGACTTATCTTTCGCGACTATTAGCACCTGGCCCTGGAACAGCGTGACAAATATTCAATCCAATCCCTTCGAGCGATTATAGGATCATTAATCTGACAGACAGCAGTTAATAGATACTCGTTTATCAATTCACTCAAGAATACCGAATTCTGGATACTTTTAAGTATACTCACTTCCAGTGGATTTTCTTTCGTGTACAGGATGAACCTCGTGTTGATAACCTCTCGCGGCAGAGGGAAGACGTTCAGAGGCCTGTGGATGAGGTGGTACCAGCTCCTGGTTATGTTCAAGCAGCCTAGCTCGTCGTAGCATCGTGTCTCGTTCTCGACTGTTCACAGGACACCCGAATTATTGTGAACAAGGTGAAAAATCTCAATTAATTACCACCAGGAACCACGACGACGAGGTATTTTATTGAAATTCTCGACTAAAATTTATTTCCGAGGTTATTACGCTTTGTAGGCGTGGCATTCCCCATCACACTATACTTTGGGGCGTGGCTTTACCATTATATTCCAATTTAGAGGCGGGGCCTCCGCACCATACTCTGCTATAATATTCCAGTTGTATAAGAGTTTGTTCTCCTCACAATCCTATACTAGATTATTAGAGGCGTGGCCTCCCCACCCCACTCTGCTATAATATTCCAATTGTGAATGAGTCTGTTCTCCTCACAATCCTATACTAGATTATTAGAGGCGTGGCCTCCGCACCATACTCTGCTATAATATCCCAGTTGTGTAAGAGTTTGTTCTCCTCACAATCCTATACTAGATTACTAGAGGCGTGGCCTTCCCACCCTAATCTGCTATAATATTTCAGCTGAATAACAGTTTGTTTACTTCACAATCCAATACCAGAGTATTAGAGGCGTGGCCTCCCCACCCACTCTGCTATATTATTCCAGTTGTGTAAGAGTTTGTTCTCCTCACAATCCTATACTAGATTATTAGAGGCGTGGCCTCCCCACTACACTATTCTTGCAATCTGGGGGCGTGGTCTCCCTATTACGTGTTTTGGGCTGATTTGGGGCGTGGCTTAATTCCACAACAGACTTTGCTATCCGGTTTTATAGGGAGTTAACTACGTTATAGTGTTTCTGAGTGGAAAATAATAAACTTGGTGATACCTACATGGCAACCATGGTATGTTGACCTCGATTCGATCGCTACGCGCCCACTGCCAAGGGTCCAGGATTCCGGCGGAGCAGATGACAGGAGCCAATGCGACGAGTAGCAGAATGGACGCTCCTTCGCCCTCGGTGACTCCTTGCTTCTTCCTCCTCATCCTGCAAACAGAATGAACGACGATCCTGTTATTATCATTCAGAAATAATTAGCGAGCCGGTTTAATGCAATGTACAATCAGATCTAGTTCGATCGTATAACATATGCACATTTTCTCATAAATTGAGTAACCGTCGGACGTCATAATGAATGAGGCCTCAGGCAATTCGTTTCACAAACGGAGCAGAACAACGGCTACTCGATCAGAACGCTCGATAACAGTGCACCTTTTTGAATTGTTGAGTACTGTTCGTTTCAACGATATTTTTCACTGTAACAGAACGAGCTTCGAACTTCTCGCAGAACGGTGCGACCGTCGAGCTGTGGATTTTCTTGCGAACTAATTCGCACTACACACCGGAGATTCAGCACTAAATGGAAGACGCGAAAAGAAGTTACTATTTCATTTGGGAGGGGAGGGTGGATGGCCTTGGAGGACAAGAAAACCTTGTCCCGTCCGCTTAATTCCTAGAATATTCATGGCCATCGAGATTTCCGTTTTATCGCCTTATTCCATTGGCCAGGTCGACGATGGTCCTCTATTTTTTCGAACACTATCGTGAATAATTGAATAATTATCATGTTTTCTGTTCCCCCGAAACATGCCAGAGGTTGCTCAATATTACAGATGTCGAATATTTCGCCTTGAGAAAATGATCGTTATGGAAATATACTTTCTACCCCATAACGCGAGACATTAAGGCGCTATCATTGCGCGGATTCCGTACTGTTTACGGTATGAAAAATGCGGAATACAGTGGAATGCGTAGAAAAAGGTAACGGTCACTTGGGGAACCTGTATTCTGGTGACGTATAAGGTCGGTGTTCGCATGGAATGTCGCACGGCACCCTGTTCGTCTGCATTTCTCATCAGCAGCTGCACCGAGGACTCGGTGGTACATCATATTAACAGAACCTGTGAGCTGCTCCCAACTGGTCCGGTCAATTTGGTTTCATTCCGTTTACTTAGAATCCAATCGTCAGTTTTTTCGGTATTCTCTTCGGCTAATCCTAACACGGCTACTCGAAATACGTGTTGACGATACGGCACACAACTTGGAGCAACTTAATACGACTTAATCAAATGGGACAGAACTTGGAGCAACTTAATACGACTGAATCAAATGGCACACAATTCAAAAAAGTGGGGCATAACTTGGACCAACTCAGACAAATGGGACACAACTTGGAGGAACTCAGTATCACTCAAAACAAATGGGACACAACTTGGAGGAATTCAATACGACTGAGAAAAATGGAACACAACTTGGAGGAACTCAATATATCTAAAAAACATGGAACACACGTTGGAGGAACTCAGTATCACTCAAAACAAATGGGACACAACTTGGAGGAATTCAATACGACTGAGAAAAATGGAACACAACTTGGAGGAACTCAGTATATCTCAAAAAAATTGGACACAACTTGGAGGAACTTAAGAAAACTCAGAAAACTGGGACGCAACTTGGAGGAACTCAGTATACCTCAAAAAAATGGGACACAACTTGGAGGAATTTAAGAAAACTCAGAAAACTGGGACACAACTTGAAGGAACTCAGTATAACTAAAAACAAATGGGACATAATTTGTAGGAACTCAATACGACTTAGAAAACTGGGACACAACTTGGAGGTACTCAGTATAACTAAAAACAAATGGGACATAATTTGTAGGAACTCAATACGACTTAGAAAACTGGGACACAACTTGGAGGAACTCAGTATAACTAAAAAAATTGGGACACAACTTGGAGGAACTAAATATAACTCAATCGAATGGGACACAACTTGGTCCAACTCAATCAAATGAGACACAAGTTGGAGCAACTCAATACAGTTCAGACGAACGGGACACAAGTTGGAGCAACTCTTAGATAATCCAGGGCTCGTTGTAACTATGAGTAGTGTCCTTCCCAGTTTCGCCATCCATTTTCAAACAAGCAGCGTCCACGTAACAGGCCCGACCCGGCGTTGTATTGCGTAATTCTAGATCGGTGTCACCTAAAAACGCAGATAACCCGCTAACTCACAGCCACCGGTGTGTTTACCTGGCCCGGACGGACACCCCGTTACGTAAAACAACCGGGCCCAGGTTGTTGTTCAGCGGCGCCTGGAGATCGGCTTTTCGAAAATGCTTTCATTACCGCTGGAAAGCGTATCCTCCGATGGAGAAAGAAAGAGAAAGAGTGAGAGAAAGGGAGGGGGATAGAGACTGGATGATGGAAGAGGCCGCAGGATGGGCCGAGGGGCCCGAAAAGGCCCCGGTGCCCATTCCCGCTCGCATTTCACCCGTGGCTGCGGGTATTAAATAATTATTTCGAAAGCGAGAGTGTAACCACGGCGCCAGCATTGCTGCGTCGCTCTCGTCCAAGTGATTCGCAAATCCGTCTTCGAACGGGGCCGAATTCAATCAAATTTATTACAAAACGGAAGTGAATATATTTTTCTAAGTAGAATTACCAACCTGCAATTATATCTATATAATAAAATATCTATATAATAAAAATGAAATGCTGTTCGTTGGTCACGACATCACTTGAAAACGGCTGGACCGATTTGGCTAATTTTTCTTTTAAAATGTTCATAATAGTCCAAATGAGGTTTTTAGGGAAAGAAAAATTGGAAAAGTTGCCCGAAAAAATGGAAAATTTGGGATAAAATGAAAGTGCTTTTTTCTATGGGATTTCTGTATGAACTCAAGACCATAACTCACGATTCGAACGATGGATATGCGTAATTCTCTTTTTGTTTTGTTAAGTTACCAAATATTAACAAAGGAAAGTCGGAAAATTCGGAGAAACTGCAGAAATCATAATCTTCGAAGCGGTACAAGTAGCAGGAAGTAACGATCGCAAACTTTATGGAAATTTGGACAGGACAACGTCTGTCGGGTCAGCTAGTATGAAATAAAAATTTTGTAAATTTACCAGTCTATGTTCAGGAGGCTTGAGCAAGATCCTGGCAAGGATGCAGCGAGATTTCTGATCCGAGATTAATTCTCTCATTGGCCTAAATGATTACCCTAGCTTGTCTTCATTTTTGCAAATGGCACACAGTGCTATCTGGCATCTAGTGGAAGTTCATTATATTCAAGTTTCTTTTTTTTTTTTAATTAAAATTATAATGAATCCTCTTCATGGGAGACGATCAGATTATTATTATCCTCTTCCTTTCCTTGAGCAATCGCGAATAAATGTGCTCGCGCTTTTCATTATCTAATTGATTTATTCATCGTGTTCTCCGCAATGAGATTCTAGTTTAGCAGCCGCGACGGAGATTTTGTTCGTGTTTCGATTCTTTTGAGTCGTGTCTCTCATTCCCGGGATACCAATCCGACATTAGATAGTTGTCTCGCGAGAATTTCGCCGAGCAACTCGTTCTTATCATTCCATGGAACACACCCACGGCTCGATAATTTCCCCCGAAAACTCTCTCTCTAAACGAGGCGGTTACTTCCAGACATCGCAGAAAGCAAAAGCCTCCGGGGAACTTGCGCGACGACCCAATTCGCTTGGGAAAAAAAATCGTGCGTGGAAAATCTCGGTGAAAACAGTCCGGAGAAGTTCCACTTTACAATTCGAATGGCAGGCGTTTCCCCTGTCGGACCTCATTGTTTTTAATCCTGAGAACCAGAGAGCCGGCTATTTCAAAAATAAGATATATATATTACAACTGTGAGGAAAGCCAGAAAACCCAAGTCGACGTTAATAACAGTGATTAATTAATTCCGGACATATTGGAGTTTTAATGCCTAGAAAGCTGTGCCAGTTGGCTCCTCGTAGGCGAGTCTCTCTAATTATCGGCGTTATAAAAATCTCTGGATATGCTGTTCGAGCCACGTAAGGCATTTATCGGCGGATATTGGTCCAGTTACCTGCATATCAATTAAGGTCACGGTGGGAATTAACATTCCGTAGAAAAGTGAAATTCGCTTCCTCTACAGCTGTTCGATTCTTCGGTCAATAATTCAGCGTAACAAGTCGCTTAAACGATTTTCCCTTTGGACTGTAAATCTGTGTTTACAAAACGGGGCCAGGAGGAATGGCGGGAGAATTTGAATTGGAGAGTGCGCGGAATAGAAACTCTGTGCAAACGATAGATCTGTCATGAGCGTCGTCGTCGTCGTCTGAAAGGCTGTCTGGGCTGTCTGGTTTCTTTTCCGGAACAGTTTTCCCGGCGAGCAGCACCGATGTCGAACGATGTTTGAGAGCTACTGGCATACCTACATATCCACGGAGACACGAAGAGAGGGACACGATTGTGGCCTAGATTCGACGTCCTTCCCTCCGGCAATGCTGTACCACTTCCTGCACACGCCTCTCTCTTCCTCCAAATCGACTGGGTCGTTTTTTTTCCCCTCTGCCTGACTTCCTCTCCCTTTGCCGGCTGCTTTCCTCTTTCTTGTTTCCATCGGCAGGGAATGCGTCGTCGACGCGGGAAGAAAGCCGTCTAAACGGGACGAGGGGAAAGTAGACGCCGCTCGGGGTGGAGAGCTTCGAGACGATTTGGTTGTTATTCGGTCCTCGGCTAGTTCTAACCCTACTTTCATTTCAAACACGATACAACTCTACTGTAATGCAACCCTACCCGATACAACTCAACATAGTTCAGCTTTATTAAAGACGGATCAGTCAAACTCAGTGCAACATAACACTTCACGTCACAATGCTACCCTACTCAAGATAATGCAGCCCTGCTCGACACAACACAACATAGATCGGATTTATTTAACTTTATTAAACACAGCTCGGTCAAACATAGTGCAACATAACACTTCACGTCACAATGCAATCCTACTCAACATATAATGGAGCCGTACTCGACACAACTCGACAAACTCAGTATAATACAATTAATTACATCAAGATGCAAGCCTACTCGACACAACTCAACATAGCTCAGCTTTAGTAAGCACAACTCAGTTAAACTCAGTGCAACAAAATTGTTAACATCACAATATTACCCTCCTCAACATAATGCAACCCTCTCAAAACAACTCAACATAGCTCAGCTTTATTAAACACAGCTCAGTCAATCAAACTCAGTGCAACGCAACTTTTAACATCACAATGCAACCCTCCTCAACATAATGCAGCCCCACTCGACACAACTCGACAAACTCAGTATAACACAACTAATTACATCACGATGTAACCCTACTCGATACAACTCAATATAGTTCAGCTTTATTAAACACAGCCCAAACAAACTCAGTGCAACACAACTTTTAACATCACAATGCAACCCTCCTCAACATAATGCAGCCCCACTCGACACAACTCGACAAACTCAGTATAACACAATTCTTCACATCACAATGCAACCCTCTGGACACAACTCAACATAGTTCAGCTTTATTAAGCACAACTCAGTCAAACTCAGTGCAACACAACTATTAACATTACAATGCTACCCTACTCAACATAATGCAGCCCCACTCGACACAACTCGACAAACTCAATATAACACAATTCTTCACATCACGATGCAACCCTCTCGACACAACTCAACATAGCTCAGCTTTATTAAGCACAACTCAGTCAAACTCAGTGCAATACAACTCTTAACATTACAATGCTACTCTCATCAACATAATGCAACCGTCTCGACACAACTCAATATAGCTCAGCTTTATTAAACACAGCCCAAACAAACTCAGTGCAACACAACTTTTAACATCACAATGCAACCCTCCTCAACATAATGCAGCCTTCTTGACACAACTCGACAAACTCAGTATAATACAATTAATTACATTACGATGCAACCCTACTCGATACAACTCAATATAGTTCAGCTTTATTAAACACAGCCCAATGAAACTCAGTGCAACGCAACTTTTAACATCACAATGCAACCCTCCTCAACATAATGCAACCCTCTCGACACAACTCAACATAGTTCAGCTTTATTAAACACAGCCCAAACAAACTCAGTGCAACACAACTTTTAACATCACAATGCAACCCTCCTCAACATAATGCAGCCCCACTCGACACAACTCGACAAACTCAGTATAACACAATTCTTCACATCACAATGCAACCCTCTGGACACAACTCAACATAGTTCAGCTTTATTAAACACAGCCCAAACAAACTCAGTGCAACACAACTCTTCACATCACAATGAATCCTTGCTCATTATAATGCAACCCTCTCGACACAACTCAACATTGCTCAGCTTTACCAAACACAGCTCACAAGTTTGTCAGTCACACTCAATACAACGCAGTCCTACACAATTATATATATATATCCTTGTATTTTCATGTGAAGCTTCAAGAAGCTACAGGCTCCAGGAGGATGAGTCAAACAGAGAACGACAGGGTGAAATCGTAATTCTCGAGTTACCTAACTCCACGTCTCCCCAGACTCTCGATCATTCGAGTCTTCTAGATCGTTCGAGGCACTAGGTAGTTTCTCTGCTCAGTTTCTTCATACGTGCCACAAACCCAGTGGTCTGTGCTGTTATGATGTACCACTTGAAGGATATGCCTCGACTAATTCTCTAGTATTACTAAACACTCATACTTGGACACTGGAGGATGAGTGTCAGCTAATTTTGTTCGGACTAAGGATCCTTTGTGAAGGAGATTTTATGGTCGGTTTTATAGCCGACAACTAAATGGAGAAATTATAGGGAGGGGCAGTTTATTAGAAAATTAAATGGATTCTACCACTACTACCACAGTACGTGCAAGGATTTTCTAAAAGAATATTAATCATGGCCTTCGAAAGCAGAGGCTTCGAGCCTTGAAATGAGTGCAGATTTTTTCATAGAATTATTACAACAGCTTAAAACTCTTCGAAAACTTTTTCGAAAATCGGAAATTCACTGATTCGCATAAACGCGGTCTGTTTTTGTAACAGAACAGCGTGGCCGGTAGCTGGCTAACAAACCGGTGTTCGTCACCTCCATCAAGTTCATGTGCACCGAGACGACATACTAATAACAGTAATCACATTCCGATACGTTTATTAGAATAATCAATCGGTGTGACAGACGCTGAGAGAAGGAAAAAGAGAAGGGTCTGCGAGACAGACGGCGTGCGCTGCGAGACAGGAAGTGAAGAGTGGGGCTTCGGCTAGTCTAACTTCGGCTCGTTTAAGAACTTTCTCAAGAATTTCACGTCCGCTTAATCAGCGATCATTGTACGTGCATTGCTGTACGTACGCTATATACGTGTATTGCTACAACACCGAGACCCAGGGGATCGGCCTTCCAGAACAGTGTCCGGTTTCTGCTAAACTTGCACGAGCCTTCGGAAGACGTCGACGTTCTTGCGGAAGGCCACGGAGCCTTCCTGTAAATGTCAAGGTGACTGGCGAATCCTTTTTCTCCCGTTGGGTCAGTGCTTCTTCGCAAACTGTTTTATTCATTATATCGCAAGAAACTGGAGATCGTTATCGCAAGAAACATTGGAAAAAGCTGTTTCCGATTTATCACCACGCATGAATATATAATTAGCTGAATATAAGTAGGTTCATTAATCGTCAAACTCCTGTCAGGTTCAGCTCGGTTGGGTCTGGGACAGTCAGTTATATGCGTGTACAGCAAAATTGAGTAAACGAATTTCATGATTGTTAAAAAAATTTTGAAATTGAAGATATCTATATACGATTGCTCCTCTTTTAAAATTATTAAGAGAAGAAATAACATTCAATTCAGTTTCTATTTATTGCAATCTATGCAGACAATTTTTCAAAAATGTCGTACGTGAAATTTTAAGGACTCGTTGCAAAGAGGAAGCGTCGATCTTCAAATCCGTGGTGGATCTACTCCAGAGAAAAATTTTTCAAAGATTTCATATACATTTGAATGTAGTTAACTCCCACCCGTCGAACAATATATCAAAGAGTTAGCATTAAGTTTCTATCAAGTATCAAATAGCTAACAGTGACCTAACCAAGAAGCTTACAGAGATTAGGGACCACAATGTGCCTTTTAACTTTAAGCATAAAGTACCTTACCAAAAGCAATCTATTTATACTGCAATAACTAGGACTTAAGGTACTAATACTCTGTTATGTAATACTCTGTACTAAGCATTATGTTGTAATAAATCTCACATGAGATTTCCAAAATAAAAAAAAAAACTAGGACTTAAGGAAATCTATGTCATAAGTTATGAGCTATAGGATTTAATCTAAATTAGACAACATGCAATATTAGTACTACTGACAGGTACACAGTCAGGTGTAAAAGTGAAAATGAAGGAGGGTTTTTTCCAATTTTCCCTCTCAAAAGCAAAACAAGTACTAAGTACCGCACCTGAAGTAAACTAATACACTAGAATTAAGAGATAGTATATGTATCAACTGACTAACAATAGTAGTAGGTTTAGCATAAATTGTAGGAACTACGTACACATGTTTATGTTTATAATGTTTTTTTATTTTGTTATAAATTCAATGTAAATATGTTATATAATAAAGAGATTTTACAAACAAAAACATTAGATCACCGAAGTTAAACAATGTGGAACGTGAATGGCACTTGGATGGGTGACCGTCTGGTAAAAAATCGGAAAGTGACCCGCCCGAGGTGTTTTTCACGTGTTGTTGGCAAAAGGTGGTTCGAAACCCACAATAAACAGTAGGTCCCGCTGAAAAGGGGATAGTGTGAATGGAAAGAGGGGGAAGAAGATTGGTAAATGAATTTGAAACCCTGAGGGGACCAAATTATCATGTTACATACATATACATTTGAATGTTAAGTTTTCGAGCAACCTGCAAGCACCACGGTCCACGAAATTATTGATGCGAGCATCTGCTCGACGCGCAGGAGAAATTATTCCGTGGCCCGCGAATTTTCGGCGAGGTAGCATTGCGTAACCGTTGCGCGTGTGACACGGGTGCGAAGAAGAAGGACGGAGAAAGGTGTGCGCGCAAGTGTTCGTGTCTCTGAGTGATTACGTTACACGTAAATACAAATCGAAAGCATTTCTCTGGACGCTGACAGTGGATTAGGTCATCGGGAGAGCTCGATGGCTCTTCGGTTTCTCCTCTCCTCTAGGCGATCACGTTCGTTTTCGAAGCGCAACGAAAATAAAGAGCTCACGGTGTCCGTGGCCTGGATCGCAGGTGGTAAATATTCGACTAAACGCTTCCTAATTGTCCCCGCATACGTACATAATCGAAGAGGACATGTTAGCTTGTTAATCATTCTTTTATTAATTGTTATTAGCACCGAGAAAATTGTTTGTGGCGTTCGTGTGGAATTCAGGTGACAGTAAAGTGAATTTTTATCAATCCGGGTCATTTGCGAGCTATTCTAGAGTATTTACTCAAAAAAATTATTCTTTTTTACTAAACAGTTATTGATAGTATTATGAATATTTAAAGAAACACAGAGAAATTTATAACCAAAGACATCGGTGATTTAAATTGTCTGAAATACTACTAATTAAGTAACATATGAACAATTTTTAATTTTATTTTAAGACGACAAAATTGAAAGAATTAATTGAAAAATGATTACGAAAAATATATTTATTACGATAGTAGGTAGGAATAATTTTTTAATTTTAGTGGCAATTTCATCCCGATATTTCTGAATGTTGAAGAGTTATAGTGAAATGTTACAGCGTTCACTTAAAATAATTTTAATTTCGTCAATTTTCAAATGTCCATTCGTCCAAATGTAATTCGTAAACCAATCAGCCAATTTCAATGAAATTTTCAGAACGTATATAATTAATACGAATTGTATTTTCAATTCTTACTAGTTGTTTTTCACAATTCCGACCAGATGCATTCTTTCAACATATTTATTAGCCGTCATTTAGTCGTGTGGTCCATTCATAAAAAAGTTATTCTGATTTAAAGTGTGCGTGATCAATAGACTGCGAATTTTATGCATTTATGACAAAAATAGAAATGTACAATTTAAATCAGTGGATATATTAAAAAGAATTAAGGACATCGATGCATTAGTTTCAGCTTAATAAGATAATTAAAAGAAGAAAGAATTCTTTATTTGGTTCCTTCGGTTTGCAATCGATTCAGACAATTTTTATTTTGCATAAAGATCCGCAATCTAGTTACGCTCCTAATAGTAATTTCGTGATTGCCAGGACGAACGTTCACGGTAACAGGTGCGATAGCAAGGCCCGTCGTATTATATAAATAGAAAACACAAGGCGCGATCATTATGATTACAGAAAAAGAGCACGCTGACGCGTAAGTCGTACTTAATTACCAGCCGTTTGTTTACCTGTACAGAACGAAAACACGGAATCCACTACAGCGGCGTGCCCGCGGACTTTCACTGGGTTTCAAAACTATCCAGAAACTCCGATCTATGCAGAAGCTGCCGCGAGAAATTACACCATCCAAGAATTCCAATTACTTTCCGCTGCTTTAACATTGTTAATCGGCCCGCATCGACCGGCATAATTGATTGTCTCAGAGTTGGTACACCCACGAACGCCGACGAATTATTTAAATTCGTTAGCGTCGGAGATCAATCTTCCCGCGCGATTTCCTGAAAGATATATCTCGCAGTCACGTGTGCGTGACCTTCCACGATGAAAAAGATCATCGAATAATCGCCAACCCTTGTTGGTTTGTATATACAATGTTCCTAGATAATCTCCAGTTAACGTAACAATTATAAATAATAACAGTGCGCGGCCCACGCCACGAAAGAAATTTGTATTAGAAAGTGCTGCACTTTGCATGGTAATTGCTCGAGATAATAGTGCGTGTAAACTGCGAGAAATACTTTTATAAATGTTATAGACGCTCGCAAAATTAACTGTTCAGTTTTGTTTATTTTTTAAACCCGAATTGGTGGATACTCACTAGGTAAATTTCTTATATTTTTATTTATAACTTAGTACAATACTGTTACATCTCCGTGAGAAAATTAGGAAGTATTCTGTAAACATTAGTAAATAAACCCAACAAGTTTCAAATCAATAGCTTTCTTAATTATGTTAAGAAAATTTTTAGAAAATACCCTTTACATTTAGACTACTGAAACAGACAATTCAATTTCTATTTTTGGAAAACATTGAGATATCTCTGTGAAAAAATTAGCGAACACTCTTCGAACATTGTTAAATAGTCTCACAAAATTTCAAATCGCTACCTCTTTCGGTTTCGTCTGAAAAAATCTCTGAACGATAGCTATATTTTTGATGCACCGAAGCAGAAAGATTTCTAGATCTTCGATAAAAATTTGTTAACAATTCAGCGAAAATACAGCAGGTGCATCCGTTCCACAGAGATTGGGACAGGAGGCGAGCACACGTTGAAGAACGTACAACCGCCAGCACTTCCGGTGCCGAGCGCTCGACGTTCCAGCCAGAAACACTTCCTATGCAATTAGTCACGGCAGCTCGTTCGAATTAATTCGCGTTAGAGGCCGATGGAAATTCGCAAAAAGTGAGAATGAATGGCAGCGGTCGCCGTCGTTGTGCGTGCGAGACGCGAAAAAACGCGTCTTCTGGTTGGAAGCGTGCCACTTTCGTGCTAGCAGCGAGCTCTCTCAGTAAAACTTTTCCTGCACCGAGAAACGTCCGTGCCGATTGTTCGATCGTTATTTACGAGGAGCAGTAAAGCGCCTCCTATTGCACGTTGGCAACAAAGATTGCGAACGCGCCTCTGTAATGGTACTTTCTGGCGATGTGCAATTTCGTTGGCCAGAATGGCCATCGTAGGTCCAATTCGCAACACGACAATTTCACAGATGTTTCCCAGAGAAGCTTTACTAGTTTCCACGTTGATTCAACAAATTCTCTAGCTCAGTCTGCAGGTGGTCGTAAAACCACCATTTGTGGGACCATTGTTAGACAATCATTTTTCTGGGAGCAGTTCTATTTTGGCATTGTTCGCTATTTGTTTTGTGGGCCAATTTGTAGGAGAAATTGTAGGATCGTTTTTAGACGATCAATTTTTTGGGAACAGTTCTACATAAATTTGGTATTGTGCGTTATTTTTGTGGGCCAATTCCTGCACTATATTTGTGGGCCAATTTGTGCGTTACTTTGCGGGAGAAATTGTAGGATCATTTTTAGACGATCAATTTTTTGGGAACAGTTCTACATAAATTTGGCATTGTGCGTTATTTTTGTGGGCCAATTCGTGCGTTATTTTTGTGGGCCAATATGTGCGTTATTTTGCGGGAAAAATTGTTGGACCATTTTTAGGCGATTAATTTTCTGCGAGCAGTTCTACAAATTTGGCATTGCACGTTATTTTTGTGGGCCAATTCGTGCGTTATATTTGTGGGCCATTTGTGCGTTATTTTGCGGAAAAAATTGCTGGACTATTTTTAGGCGATTAATTTTTTGGGAGCAGTTCTACAAATTTGGCATTGCGCGTTATTTTTGTGGGCCAATTCGTGGATTATTTGTGGGAAAAATTGCAGGACCATTTTTAGACGATCATTTTTCTTGGAGCAGTTCTACAGAAATTTGGCATTGTGCATTATTTTCGTAGACCAATTGGTGGGCTACGGTTGTAGACTCATTGGTTGTCTCATTGCGACGAAGCCACATTGGCTGTAGCATTATCGTGGGACATTTTGTGGGACCATTTTGATTGGGCAGCATCGACCTCGTGTACTCGTTTCGAACAGAATATTTACGACAACATTTGGTCCCAGCTTTCAGATGCAATTAACTGGAAGTGTGACAATACTGCTGAGCAATTAGTCCGGTGAAATGGTTCGCGTGTTCCGCCGCATTGCCGGACGCTAAACGTCTCTTCACGAGCGGCTATATAGGTAGCAGTTATCCAAGATAAGGAAAGAAAGTTTTTCGACTTTGTAGGACGTTTTTTCATCCCGTGTAATGGCTTTACGTCTCCCGGTGGTAATGCAGCGATCGGGTGAACGTGTAACATCAACAGCCGAAACCGCACGGCTGCGTGTTCCGAGCGCACATCTCCGGATGAAAGAAAGCCAGAAAGGGGGAAATGTGACGCAGCTGGGCGAATTCGATTTTATGGGTCCGTAAATTTCACCGGTTAATGTACTTCGACAATAAACGTTCTTCTTATTCACCCTCGCTTGATCAGAGCTGGGTGAAATAGTATTTTCGATAGTGAACACGCGTGCATGCTTCGGAAATCAAACATTTCATTCGATGCAGTAATTTTTGAAAATAGTATATTTGGTTCTCTTTGAAATTTCAAATATTATTGCTGAAAATAATGGTTCTGATTCAATATATTTATGATCATAACTAGTCTCCTAACATTAAGTTTCTCAACGAACAAGTTAAGTATTTGATTTCGTGTTTCAGATTGTTCAAATAAAACTATTTTTCAAAATCGTACATCTTACTTCAAATATTATATTCTCCAAGCAAAATTATCAAATATTATTGATGAAAATAATGGTTCGGATTCAATACATTTTTAAGCATAACTAGTCTTCGAACATTAAGTTTCTCAACGAACAAGTTAAATATTTGATTTCGTGTTTCAGATTGTTAAAACAAAACTATTTTTCGAAACCGTACATCTTATTTCAAATACTATATTTTCCAAGAAAAATCAAATCTGAAATATTCATTCGCATTTGAAATATTCTGCACTTAATTTCTCGATCCTTTACCGATCTTAATCTGCGGTGATTTAGTGATTAGACAGCGGTAAATTACCGGATTGTAATCAACTATTTTGCATAATTGGAGAACATCTCCGGAACAACGATCGATAAAAGACCTTCGCGTGACCGCTGATGACTCACGCGTCCAAGGTGCGCAAACCGGTTTGCTTCCAGAAAATATGAAAAAAGAAAAGACAGTTTGACATTGCGACTACATATTTAAAGGAGGATTCCAAAGAGGATGTTCTCAGTTGGAGATATTGTAACCTGCAGTGTTGTTTCTCGAAAATGAGTCGATCTATCTGTTTCCTGGCGATCGTGTCACTGGTTTTGATCGCGACTGTCTGCTCGATACCAACTGTTGGACAGAACCCTGAAGACGGAGAAATTCGTCCTTCCACCGCACCTACGTCTATCATATCCTTCCCTATTCGACAGTGTCCAGATGGACAGAGGCTAGGCCACAACAACAAGTGCAGACCTATTGTGTAAAGTACTTGTGAACTTTTTCACAAGATGCTGCAGGAAAATTTACTATTTTATCCACGCCATTAGACCGAGACCTGTTCAATATTCCATAATTTCCGCTCCTATTCGTCGTTGTCAAGATGGACAGAGGATGGCTGCTGGCAAGTGTCGACAGGTTCTGTCAATCAATGACGAAGGTAATCTTTATAAAAATTGTTGTCTTATTTTTTATCTTCCGTGAGGTGATATTTTCAATCACAGTGTCTCGGAAATATAGAAGTTGGCTCCTCATCAATGATTTTTCGTTGTAGATCGTGTCCACTAAAGCTGCTCAGAGCGATGACCTTGACAACACGCATCAACTTGATCAAAATCGATGATGTGAGGACCAATTTCTGTATAATTAACTTCTCATTTTTCCCTGGGGAGTGTCAATATGTTTTTGTAAACTTTATCGAGAGATAACTCATGTTGTAATTTCTTATCGGCGCGCAGGTTCGATCATTATGTTACAAACTTTTAATTTTTAATAAATGCTTATTCCTCAGTGATACACATCGGTTGTTCACACGGGGTGAACCATGTTGTAAGAAATTACAACGTGAGTTATCAAAAATACATTTACGATCGATAATTGAAGAACTTTATCGAGAGAGTTCGGTAAGAACAGTGTTAACTAAACTGTCCTCTACTTCGGGTTGGAGAGAACTCTGCGTACGTGGGACGATTGTGTAAATTTTACACCCACGAGAACCTGTTGTTGTTCATGGTCATCTGGTGGTAATTATAGCGAAGCTGTAATGCGTGCGCACAGCTATGGAGATCAAATCAGAAGTAAAAGTATCGATTTGAGACTGTTGCGTTGCTAGTCATTAAATCAGCCAATGACTTGCCTAAATGTTACCTCCGTAAACTACGGTAGCCAAACAAATCGTGATTTTCACATTGATAATTGCAACACGATTATCTTATTCGTTTAGAATGATGTCTAACGAGATGTTTCTTTATTAACGAATGTTTAATGTTCAATTATGAACAATGGAAAAGGATTCAAACTATTTCTCACAAGGAGAGTGCACCAACGACGTCTCACCGATTTAGTTGAGACTCTGTATGCTTATAGATCTCGATCTCCCATTTACGAATATATACCATTATAGACGCTAACACTCAATAGTTGTCGAGATATTCATAAACAAAGTTCTTACATTACTGCTTAAATCTGCTGTTGTAGAGTAGGTATACTTCCACCCGGTGGGCTAGGGTTCGATTCTCGTTTGGTGAAAATTTTTTTTTTCATATTTATTTATATTATTTATTCAACAACAAGTTAAAGAACAAACGTATTAATAAATTATAAATAAATTAGCCGAAATTAATGAAATAGAAAGTATCCCCTCGTGTCTGAAAACAGAAAAAATAAAGTAAATATGGGAAGAGAAAATATGGTATACGATAAATTTAATAATATTGCACTTACATATTTTTAATTACAACAGTGGTACGTGTCGTAAAAGCATGCGTAAGAACTTTGTTTATGAATATCTCGACAACTATTGAGTGTTAGCGTCTATAATGGTATATATACGTAAATGGGAGATCGAGATCTATAAGTATACAGAGTCTCAACTAAATCGGTGAGACGTCGTTGGTGCACTCTCCTTGTCAGTAGTAATTGATCGAACCGTAGCGCCGAGAACATTAAACTTTTGTTATTAATTCTGTACTATATTTTAGAGGAACGTTAACAAATATTGAACCAGATAGCACCCTAGATTGATCTCTCATCTAGCGATTTTGACTACTAAGAAACCCTGTCTTTGCATTGTTACGAACTCAGGCGTTTAATCCCGGACCCTTGCAATTCTCGTATACGTATAGTAGTTAGTGGTGTGTGCGCACGCACACTAGCAACGCGAGTGTCGTCTGTTAGAACATCAGACTCCGATCTTAAACATTTGTTATTAACAACTAGCTGACCCTACAGACGTTGTCCTGTCCAAATTTCAATAAATTTGTTTGAGATCGTTCGAATTACGCATATCCATTGTTCAAATCGTGAGTTATCGTCTTGAGTTTATACAAAAATCCTATAGACAAAAGCACTTCCATTTTTCCAGGCAACTTTTCCAATTTTTCTTTCCCTAAAAACCTTAAGACGTCGATAATGCAACTTCCTATTAAAATATTGATTAAAAGCTGCGACATTCGTTTTTTTGTTGTATTAAAATATGATTCAGAAATCACTTTTAGTTTTTCCCGAATTATCTATTTTCCCGGGCAACTGTTCCAATTTTTTTACGCTAAAAACCTGATTCGGACTACAACAAACATTAAAAAAAAATTATCCAAATCTGTCCAGCCGTTCTCACGTGATTTTTTGACTAACGAACAACATTTCATTTTTATTATATAGATAATAGGATGGTTATAAGAGCCATATTTATCAGAGATGTTTCTTTTTGTTTCAAGAGCCGGCCAATCCTGGGTTCGCTCAAGAACCTGGCAAGGATATTATTCAGTACGACGTAACATAATGAAATTCTGTATCCGGGCTGTTTAAAATCCTACAGTGATCATTAATAAAAAAAATTCCAGTATGTCCACGGCGACGCGCATTTGTCCCACTTTCTAGTCCCGTCAAAAACATCATGCTTAAACAAGTGTCTCTATCGCTACGAGTTCTTTACATAATTCGAGTCGTTTTGCAGGACGTTGCACAAGCTGTCCGCTGTCACGTGGACATTTCGCGAACATTTCTTCGATCGCGCATCTTCCGATCGCATCCGCCGAACGAGAAGCGTCTCTCAAGCCTGGGTCATCGCGGTGCAATGTAAAGCGCGCGTAATGCGAGTGAAAGCGCAAGGCCTTGCGCTTCGAGTGCGCCATTAATTGCGATTAGCGAGTTTCTTCGATCTATAAATAATCGAGCTCGAATAACTTAGCGTTTCAGCTGGCGCGGGAGATTCGAAGCAGTCGCGATCGTAACTGGATCAGGGACACATGCTGCGCGTTCAAACGGCTGTGCGAGCATTGCAAATATTTTTTTTTTTTCATCAAAACGTCAGTTCTATAAATGTAGTACAAATTTTCATTTCAGCAGTGTGTAAAGAATAATTCAACTATTTAGTTTGTATTGTAACATGATATTTGGTCCCCTCAGGGTTTCAAATTCATTTACCACCAATCCCCCTCTTTTCCACTCTCACCATCGCCTTTTCAGTGGGACCTACTGTTCATGGTGGGTTCCGAACCACCTTTTGCCAACAACACGTGAAAAACACCTCGGGTGGGTAACTTTCCGGTTTTTTACCAGACGGTCACCCATCCTAGTGCCGTTCACGTTCCGCATTGCTTAACTTCGGTGATCTAACGAGAACCGGTGCTTTCAACGGGACTACGGTTGTTGGCAATTCAACTATTTAGTTGTTCCTCCAATTTCATAATTTTCAACATCAAACGCTATATCTGCTCGGAAAGCTCCTCTAACATTTAGACTTTCGAGATTTCAAAGTGTTCTTATTTGAGAGAAAAAAGAATTTTTATTGAAATTTGATAGTCGAAAAATTGAATTTTCGCCACAAGAAGCGGTCTCCATGACCACCGTGCGTCGTGCGAACGAATTTCAGAGGAAAGCGAACAATGGGGTGCGAAAGTAGAATCTTCAAGCTTGAAAACCAGTCCAAATTCATTGGCGTACGACTATTTTTTACCAAGTTATTCGAACTTTAGTATCCGAATAATGTTTACGTCGGTGTACGAGAATCCGGTGAGAATTTTTTTGAACGGTTGAGAAAGAGAAGTTTTCAACGTCTAAATAAATCGCGACTGTCGGACGAAACGTGTTCGACGGCGATTCTTTTTTTCCGCGGCAGCGGAGATCGACCCTCGCGAGATATCTCGATGATCCCTTGAACTAGAAAGTAATCAAACGGTTCGAGAAAGAGAGAGAGGGAGAGAGCGGCCGAGCAAGAGAGAGAGAGACGAACGGGGGAAAGAGAGAAAAATCCATGCTCACGAGCCGAGCTAGCAGAGCACGCCATACTCGACGCGGAGTTATTATCGCGGAGGAAAATGTCAAAGACGGAAGACGCCTTCTAATAAACCAGCCTGGCGTCTTTCACTCGGGCTGTTCTTGCTATCCGCGGATTTTTCTGGCGTTTAGCAATCCAATTAGCCGAGAAACGAACAACGGCAAGCCTTTTTTGCTGCTACCAACACCTTCGGGCCCTCGTAAACAATCCACTGGACACTAGACGAAAAAACGATTTATCGCTGTGCTAGTTTATGTGGAGAAAATCGAAGAGCAATTTTATCCGTACCCCGTTTAAAGTCTGGTAAAACGTCCTAATGGTGAATATCTTTTAAACGAATTTCGTTGATTAACACTAGAACTACCGGACCAGTCAAAATAACTTATGCGAATTCCTTTCGATTAGAAATATTAACCCTTAGCACTCGGCTGTCCCCTCTGAGGCACCATTAAAAATTGCTGTACCATTCTTCAAAATAATGTTTACATTATTAAATATATCGGTATTTAATCAATTACTAAACATTTAGGTACTGTATAACGCTTTGCACAAGACTGTACCCTCTGAGGCACCACTAAAAATTGCTGTACCATTCTTCAAAATATTGTTTACATTATTAAATATATCGGTATCTAAACAATTACTAAACATTTAGGTACTGTATAAGGTAATGTACCAATTTTATATCCATAAAATTGCAAAAATCATAAGGTATGGGAATATTCTAGATCGGTAGAAATGTTTAATTTTCCAGTTAAAATAGCTCGGAGTGCAAAGGGTTAAAAGTCTTTTTATGTTTATTTATGTCTTTTTGAGAAATTTTTTTAGCGAACTTCTCTATTGAAGTACATATTTAAATATCTATTTAGATAGTTTTGCGATCGAAAAGAATTGAATTAATGTACGATGTTTTCGGCGCACAGGTTCGATCAATAATACAAACTTTATTTTATAACAATTTTGCAATTTTAAAAACTCGACGTTTCGATCCTGATGAGGATCATTTTCAAGAGATTTTGCGTCTGTAACGAAATGTAACTTTATAATAATAACCGTAATTTAAAAATATGTTTCAACCGACAGAATAAATTTATCTTACTCACATGTTATATAAGGTAAACGTAAAATTTATGAAGACTATATTGATTCCATGCTGGTAGATACTGAACGTCCATGTTTAAAATTGCAAAATTGTTATAAAATAATGTTTGTATTAGTGATCGAACCTGTGCGCCGAAACTATCATACATTTATATTTAAATATCGCCTGTACGAAATCTAAATAAATGCCATATTGTCATTCTTAGTTAAATTCCCCGTTTAAAGACCCGCAATTTAAAAAGAAAGTTTACTACCTTACGTCTTTTGGTTCCAGTGATATTCCAAGGAAGGTTTCCCACCCCAATTTCGAGGGTTGTTCCCACCCTCCAGTTAAAACTCATTGTAAACGAAGAAATTAATTTCTTGTTTTATTATTCCCTTCCATATTTTCTTTTAAATTCCGCTAAAATTGACCTGCTACATTTAAGTGTCGTCTTCCAAGAACGTTCTCGCGTCTCCCGTGTCTGTTTCACGTTTTGTCAAATAATTTCTACGGTTAATTGAGCCGCGTGTCAGTGGGTTTGCGCAAATCTCGCTGTGTCTAATCGTCGACCGGAGCTCGGGGAAAAATTACAGACGCGGATACATGGTAGCCCAGCTGATGCGAAAGTGGCTGTTACAGACGGAGTTTCTATGTAATGGCTCGTCCACACGAGCACGAGACGCGCGACGCCGCTATTAACCGACATTTTTGTCCGTTTTCAGCGATGAGCTGATCTCTGCCTCCGGCCACGACTATGTATTACACGTTCCTTTCCTTTGTCCTTGCTCACGAACTCGGCATTTCTCTCACGTCCCAGTAATTCATGCTACGAGGAAGCTCGACCGTATTCGGCCGAATATTAAAGTCGCAACGAGCTCCGGTACCGGGCGAAATCATACGCCGATTTCTTCTTAAATTACTCCCGGTGTTGGCTCAACGCGGATGAGAAATACGATGGCTCAAATTTTTTCACGAAACTGTGACCAATGCATTTCTGCCGTTTTTCTGGTTAAAAAGAGCCCAAACACGGCATCATTCGGATCACTATTGCTGCCGCGATCCACGATCTTGTAAAACCTAATCGATAGTTCGCATACTCGAGGTTCTACTCAATCGTGTATTACTCAGGTAAATATGATCCGATTTGTGCCGTGTTTGGACTCGTTTTAATCGGAAAAATGTCGGGAGTATGGTGGTGAATGTATATTTAACTATTTATTAAAAATATTGTTTATGTAAGAATGTTTTAATTTTCTAATATTATGTTTAGTGAAGTTTTTAAGGTTTAGTATCTTCTCTATCGTATCTATACATTTAATCGAGGACGATTAATTTGTCATTTTACTTATATATTTACCTGTTATTGATTTATACTGTTATATATAATGTTATTGACTTATACGTTGCGTTAGCATTTTGTTAACAAATCCATGTTACCATGAGTTTTGGTTAAATAAACAGTTTCCTACGAGTGAGCAAAGGATATTGACGTATCAAACCTCCTTACATTTACATTATTAAATATGTTGCTATCTAATCAATGGCTAAACATTTAAGTATTTTACGAGGTATAATTTCATATCCATAAAATTGCAAAAAACATAAAGAATGGAATTTTTCTGGGTCGAAAGAAATATTTAATTTTCGAGTTAAAATATCTCCGAGTGCAAAGGGTTAACACGCGTTTCAAAAAATGTCATTCGATCGATATGACAAGTGAAAAAAAATTTACGGGCAGAGGGAAACAGTAATCAGGCAGATTCCGCGGCATCAGTCGCGTTTCCCGGAAGTCGTAGATCGTCGTAACGTGATCGTGATTGTGGCTGGTGGTTCTCGACGGCACGTGAGAAGTGGATCCGCCGCTGGCATAACGTTTTCACGGTTTTCGAGCAATCATCCGTGTCACTCAGTCACGCAGCCTGCACTTTTGCGCGATTAAAGTGGAAACCGTGTTTCCTCGCGGAAGTGAAGGAAAGTCGCGGAAAGTGGACAGTTTTGTCTCCTCTAGCGGTGCTCCCGGCTGGTACAAATTCAGCGTACGAACCGCTGCTAATTACTTATAAACGTTACAATTGCGTAAACCATTCGACTTTCCTGTAAAACATTCTTCGAACGATCCGAATGGGACGATGATTAACTAAAAAAAAAACATTTTACAAGAAAATGTTTGCTCAATTTTCACGGAGAACAGACTCGTTCCAGACGTGCCAAATTCGTTTCGCAAACGAGCAGCGACGCGTGACGGAACTCTCAGCAGAACGGGATTCGATTTGCTCGAACGGCTGCTGCCGTGTTTCGCGGTAATCTGCCGGGATCGAATGATCTCTCGCGGAGGAGCGCTCGCGTGATATTTACCGGAGCGTGCGGACACGGCCGAAGCGCGGTGAACTTCCTGCATCCGAGGTATTTCGCACGCGAAGGTCTCCCGCTCGCTAGCGATGGCTATCCGCGTCTTCTGGGTCCGACAGTTCAAGGCCGGAAACATTCTTCTAGCCAACATACTTCGTATTTTAAGTTGAAACTGCTGGACCACTTTCAATGTATCGCAACTCGTACAAGAGTGCTTGGACAAGGTTCCAAGCGATGAAAATTTGCATAATTTTTGCGAAACTATTACTAACTTGTATTTCGCAGTATACCTTACAAATCTTTATGTTCGTTCGTCACCTGAGCTCGTTCTCTTTACATGTAAGTAAAATAGAACTTCGGTTATCCGTGTTAATTAGTGGAATATGATTGTTCGGGTAATAATACAGCAATTACATAGTTTCATTGCTAAACTTAATCCTTATTGAAATGTGCAGTAAAACTAATTCTTTGTTCCACTTCTCTCTGTATTGTCCTCGATCAAGGTATCAGTGTGTTTTCTGTTCCGTTAATCTCAAGGAACAACTACAATGGGCTACAAGATTGAAACGTAGCTACAAATTTGTTTGTGTTCGCGAGCTGCCAGTACCCATCGCTACTTGACCGTTCGGATGACCGTGCAAGAAGCGTTGAAACGCGCGGTACGATTGGAATAAAATTAAAGACGCTGTTCGCGATCATTTGTCACGTTCGTTAGAAATCGTCGCCAGCGTTCACGACGTTCGCGAGGTAGAAAATTGCGATTTAGCACCTCCCGAGAGCACGGAAGAGAAGAGAATTTGCAAATTTGTTCCCGCTGCGAACAGGCTCGGGAACATCTGCGAGGAAAGTTACCGGCGTCTTGCAACGGTGCGCAGGTTTATGCGCCAATTAATTTATCTGTGTAAATCGTGATCGTGAATCTTTATTCAATTATAATATGAACGCCCGCTGGTTTGCTCGATACTAGCTCTTCATCTCCCGCAAGACTGTTCAACAAGAAACTAATTTTTTTACACATTCTGCATTTTTGTTCGACACAGTGATTTGCAACATATCTTTTAGAAAGCACGGTTCAGCGTTGCCGGTACCGTATAGAATTTTCTACCTCGGAAATAATGAATCTTTTTCGAATTTTCGCAGTATCGGATCGCCTCGAAATCAGTTCCCTCTCGATTCGAAAGGAATCGGCGGGAAAACAAGCACGATTTTGAAAGTTTCGAGCGGCGGCAGAACCGCATTCCATTCTAATCTTCGCGGCAAACTTTGCTCATCCAACGTTATCGCTAATAAATCTGAAATGTAATGATTTGTTAATGAGCTCTCGGACGTGCTCTTTTTATTTATCCTTGCTCTTGCCCGGGGATCGGACTATAATCCAGCCGATAATCGAATGAAAGGAACCCGGATCAAGAACGGGTTTGCAACATTCGCGCGGAAAGTACGATCGCACTTAATTAATCCGGCTTCCTTTTCTGCGGGCGAATTCTGCAGGCACTGGGATCGAAAAATCTCTGCTCGAAAATACATTAACATTTGTGTCCTGTTAATTTTGGAAGATTTCCGAAAATGGTGCAATTTAAAATATTTGGTAAAGAGCAACTGCGACTTCGACCGGGTGCAATTTTTAAAAAATTTCTTTTTATGCAATCTAATGAACTAATCCTTGTCTTTTCAGAAAAATTTGAGGTGTTTTTGGAGAATTACGAACATTTTACAATTTAGAATATTTGTTAAAGAGCAACTGCGACTTCGACCAGTTGCAATTTCTAAAAAATTTCTTTTTATGCAATCTAATGAACTAATAATTTGTCTTTTCCAGAAAAAATAGAGGTGTTTTTGGAGAATTACGAACATTTAACAATTTAAAATAATTGTTAAAGAGCAACTGTGACTTCGACCAGGTGCAATTTTTTAAAAAATTCTTTTTATGCAATCTAATGAACTAATCCTTGTCTTTTCAGAAAAATTTGAGGGGTTTTTGGAGAATTACGAACATTTAACAATTTAAAATAATTGTTAAAGAGCAACTGCGACTTCGACCAGTTGCAATTTCAGAAAAATTTCTTTTCACACCGTCTAGTAAACTAATCCTTGTCTTTTTAGAAAAATTTGAGGGGTTCCTGGAAAAGTCATAGTGCTTGAAATATTAACGTGACGAGGAAAGGGTTGGAGTTTCCGAGGATCGGTTCGAGTTTTGCAATGCAGATTTTGCGAGACGTTCGCGTGGCAAGGAAAAAGCGACTGTAAGCATAGTTCGAGGCAAGTGCACGGACTTTCTCCGGGGACAAGCCTCTATCTACGTAGGCGTGCACACAACACAGTCCCAGACGGTGGCAGACTCATCGTACGACCGGCAGAAATCGTCGGATCCGATCGATCGATCGCTACACCGCGTGCCGCGATCCTTTACTGGATTTCGCAAGTTCGAGGTCGTTCATGGTCTCGCGACTGCGTTAATGGCGTTGCGAAGAAAATTCTCGAGGGAATGCATTTGTGGTAAACCGCTCTCTCGAACAAATATTCAAACATTTTCAAACATGTCCAAATAATCCTCTGTGAATTTCAATAAATCGATACGGGTCCTCTAATTTCACGTTAAAAGGTAAAACATGATCAATCTACAAACAAGAACGATCATACACAAACGCTTGCAAACATGAATTGATCCAGAGTCTTTGTGGCTGCTCGTCTAATTAATATTTAATTGCAACAGTTCTCTGTACCTTGATCGACACAATACGGAAAAATTATATTCTTGAAAATGGTCTTTTAGACCGAAACGTTGAATTAAATTTCATGTGATATTTTGCAAATTTGCTTATTGTCTTCAATTGATCGAACCAGTGCGCCAATAACATTAATTGTAATTGTAATTCAATATTGTTATAATGTATTGTCCAATTTTTACACAACATGTAAGTTTTTGTGATATCCGTTTATTTTACAAGCTCTTACATTGTTATTCATTCAAAATATTTTTCAGACGCAATAATGATTCTTTGAAAAAGATCCACATCGGAATCGAAACGTTAGAAACATGTAATAATTGCACATTTGTTGTTTTTCTGAAAATGATCGAACCTGGCGCCGATAACATTTAAAATTTTAATTACATTAATTGTAATATTTAACTGCGTTAGACACAAGCCTATCGTCGCAGAGAAAGCACAACACGAATTAGCATCTAATCTATTTGTTCGAACCGTTCGAAAGTCGAGTTTCCTGTTCCTGTTGGCCAATCTGCCGAAAACTTTGACAGCATTGTGCCATTAGCGGACCTTTGCCGAGCGCGGCCACGTGTCTCGAATTTCAATCACGATCATCTCACAACTGGAAATTTTAATGGCTACCTGATATGTCGCTTTCGCCCATTTTACCACGTTTTTATTATTTCTTATCAGCACAACATGGATTCGGTCCGTAGAAAAATCGTCAGAGTTATGACCGGAATTAACTCGAACGCCACGCTAATTTCCGGTTTCCCAGTGCTACTCGAGTTATCTCGATCGCGGCTTTCATCGATCCAGCGATCGTTGTCGACGGGCCACGAGTCGTCAAATTATGTTACACGGCATCGCTGATGTTATCTTCGGGAAATGGAAACAATGCCTTTTGTTGGACAGTTATGCAACTCAAATTATGAATCTGATGAAAAATCACAGGATGGTGGGCAAAATTGGAGGACGAAGTAAAGAAATGATTTGTTAAATAACTTTAACAATGGACCAGCTATATAATTAATTAAGAAGCTGGAATGAAGGAACGAAAAGGATGTCGAAGAAGAGATGACAGTGTTAGAAGTTCGAAATTAATGCATTTCCTGGTAGTTGTCTCGGAAATTAGTTGAATGCAGGACGAAGTAAATTGGAGGACGAAGTAAAGAAATGATTGTTAAATAATTTCAACTATGGACCAGCTATATAATTAACCAAGAAGCTGGACTGAAGGAGTGAAGAGGATGTCAAAGAAGAAATGACAGTGTTAGAAGTTCGAAATTAATGCATTTCCTGGTTGTCGTCTCGGAAATCAGTTGAATGCAGGACGAAATAAATTGGAGGATCAAGTAAAGAAATGATTGTTAAATAATTTCAACTATGGACCAGCAATATAATTAATTAAGAAGCTGGACTGAAGGAGTGAAGAGGATGTCAAAGAAGGGATGACAGTGTTAGAAGTTCGATATTAATGCATTTCCTGGTAGTTGTCTCGGAAATTAGTTGAATGCAGGACGAAGTAAATTGGAGGATCAAGTAAAGAAATGATTGTTAACACTTTACCGATCGGAAGCCTATTAATAGGATTTTCAATAATTCTGCTGTACCAAAAGAAAGCATAGAAATTTTCTTTGACATTGCAATCTTAAATGAAACTATTAGACGACGTTATTGAGGGTGACTTAGTTAGTGCATACTAAATGCTAAATGAAAATTTAGCCATGTACCATACATTTTTCAAAAATATGCAATAATCACCGGTCGGTAATGTGTTAAATAACTTTAACAATGGACCAGCTATATAATTAACCAAAAAGCTGGACTGAAGGAGTGAAGAGGATGTCAAAGAAGGGATGACAGTGTTAGAAGTTCGAAATTAATGCATTTCCTGGCAGTCGTCCCGGAAATCAATTGAATGCAGGACGAAGTAAATTGGAGGATGAAGTAAAGAAATGATTGTTAAATAACTTCAACAATGGACCAGCTATATAATTAAACAAAAAGCTGGAATGAAAGAGCGAAAAGGATGTCGAAGAAGGGATGACAGTGTTAGAAGTTAGAAATTAATGCATTTCCTGGCAGTCGTCCCCGAAATCAGTTGAATGCAGGACAAAGTAAATTGGAAGATGAAGGAAAGAACTGATTGTTAAATAACTTCAACAATGGACCAGCTATATAATTAACCAAGAAGCTGGAATGAAAGAGCGAAAAGGATGTCGAAGAAGGGATGACAGTGTTAGAAGTTCGAAATTAATGCATTTCCTGGCACTCGTCTCGGAAATCAGTTGAATGCAGGACGAAGTAAATTGGAAGATGAAGAAAAGAAATGATTGTTAAATAACTGTAACAATGGACCAGCTATATAATTAACCAAAAAGCTGGAATAAAAGAGCGGAAAGGATGTCAAAGAAGGGACGACAGTGTTAGAAGTTCGAAATTAATGCATTTCCTGGCACTCGTCACGGAAATCAGTTGAATGCACTTAGATTACTGTAACCTGGTGCTGAAAGCGACTGTCATAGTCAGTCAGATTGCTATAGCAATCATAGCGAACACTGTCCCTGACACTGGCGGTGTCAGATGCATTACGCAAGCAAGGAAATTTCCCTGAATCTTTTCGTTTCAATCATACCTGTTCCCCATTCCACAACAACAATTCAATCAATTGTATTAATTAACGTTGACGTAGTCCGAGACCTTAGCAAACATCGAATGACGTCGTTCGGACTTATCGAATCTTCGAATCCTCGGCAATTTATTTAATGACAGTCCCTGGTCCAGCAGTTGTAATATTTCTTTTTTTTTTTTACACTGTGTGCTTTAGTGTGAATCCTTGTTTATGTAATTTCGCTTGCAATCGACTGAAAGACCTGTTCTCCACTGTCGATTGCTTTCCGAACGTCTAGCCTAGTCCTAGACCTTTCCCTACTCCAGCTGGGTTAACTGTGACCCCTATCAACCATGAATTCCTGGCGTTCCTGAATGCTTGCCTGTCTAGACACTGACTAGACCAGGTGTCCCAACACTCTGTACAGCTGCTAGCAACACTGTAATCAATGCTTTCCTAATGTCCATCCTCGTTTACCGAAGATTAAGTACACAATCGCCGTGTGTGGAGGATGTTTGCTTAGCTTACTCATTCCACCGTGTACTGGCGAATGTTCATTCGATATTTGATATCGTGAAAAATGCGTGCCCGGAGCAGCGGTGCAATTTTTCAACAAACACAGCCACCGTCGAGCTGCAGATTTATTATCAAAACGCTGGACATCTGACAGTGTAACTATTTGAAATTAATTATCCAGATGACGGATTCTGGCAATAAACATTCTACAAATGTGACTATACACTCGCGTCCTACTTGTGTTCAATAAGAATTACAATTTAGAGAGAATATATGATATATTTCGATCAGATTTGATGTACATGTTCTCTACATTAAAAGAATTTTTTATTTCACAATATAAGTCCTGATAAATTATCGGACACTTACTTGTCTCCAATAATAATTAAAAATACACTTCAGTCAGATTTGATGTACATGTTCTTTAAATTAAAAAAAATTACAAGCATCATTTTTATTTCACAATATAGGTCCTGATAAATCACCGGACACTTACTTGTCTCCAATAATAATTACAATTTAGAGAATATAGGATACACTTTAGTCAGATTTGATGTACATGTTCTTTACATTAAAAAAAATTAGCAAGCACCATATTTATTTCACAATATAGGTCCTGATAAATTATCGGACACTTGTCTCCAATAATAATTAAAATGTAGAAAATACATGATATATTTCGATCAGATTTGAAGTACACGTTCTCTACATTAAAAGAAATTAGCAAGCACCATTTTTATTTCACAATATAAGTCCTGATAAATTATCGGACACTTGTCTCCAATAATAATTAAAATGTAGAAAATATAGGATACACTTCAGTCATATTTGATGTACATGTTCTTTACATTAAAAAAATTAGCACGTACCATTCTGATCCCATAATATAGGTCCTTTAATAACAAAAATTCGTCTGCATCGAATTTTAAATAAGCATGCGGTGACTTATATACGGCAGTCTAAGTTTTGAACAAAGAAACCGATTCGATCTCGAATCTTTCACACAGGTGCTCGACAATATCCCGCAGCCGTGGTAAAAAAAAAATGAAACCTTTTTACCTTGGCCGGGGAAACGTGTGAAAGACGATCGGAGGTATTTCATTGTCGCTAGTCATTCGATAATGATTTTGTAATCGCATGATAGGATGACACGCGGCGGAACTCACATTTTCGCAGTCTCTCTTTCATGTCACGGCGTCACGTCGCCCTGGTGCGGTCTCTCATGTCCGCAAACACAGTGTGTCGGAGGTTCGTGTGTCCACGCGGTCCCCAGAAATCACAGTAAAACCGAGGGGCAGTTCCTCGAGAGATCGACTCACATCACACGTTGGCTCGATCACTGATCCCCGCACGACAGTTTCCGCGAAGAAACTCTTCGAGCGCGAGAAAAACGGGGAACCGCAAGCCGTGTGTGTGTGTGCGTGTGCTCCGACGGAAAGAGGACAAGACGTGTCACGGTGAGAGGCCGAGGCTCGACTGAACGCTGCCACGACGTGCATTCCGCTTGGTCCGAAATGTTTCGCCCACCACCAGGTGTGTTGTTGCTCCCCCCCGGACTGGACTCTCTTCGCTACCTGTCCTGGCACAATGCGAACGGTTCTGGCCAGGTCGGCTTTTCTTTGACCCTTACCGGGGACCCGATTTCGTAAGCGGTGTGTGTTTTCACTCGGATGGAATGTCGCCAGGGTGTTCCCCCGGCGTCCTAACATTCGCTTGTCATCCATTAGTGCGACCGTCTCATAACCGATACCAACAGCAAATTGCACTTCGGACGCTCGTTGCGACAGCCTTTCTATAATTGCCCGAGACTTTCTTCATTGGGACGCTCGTTCGCCGAGCCGATTAACTCCGAAATATTAACCACGCCGAACGTTCACTCGAGCCCTGGCATTCCCAAGATATCTGCGAGTCTGTTAAATCAAGGAATTTGTTTCGAATGGATGAAGTTCAGATTTAGCTAAATCTTCGTTTGCTCACCTCAGGCTCCCTAGACTCTAGGGTCTAGAGAATTTATTTGCTGGGTTAACAGACTTCGATCTGGACACTACCAATTGAGATTAAACTTGACACTATCACTCCCTTTTTAAGATTAAATTTGCTGGTGATACAAGTTGTCCATGTGGTTGTCTGATATAGGATTCTAATCATATATTATGATAATGTCTGATCTATGATAAAAATAGTCTATTAAATCAAGGAATTTGTTTGGAATGGATAAAGTTCAGATTTAGCTAAATCTTCGTTTGCTCACCTCAGGCTCCCTAGACTCTAGGGTCTAGAGAATTTATTTACTGGGTTAATAGACTTCGATCTGAACACTACCAACTGAGATTAAACTTGATTCTATCACTCCCTTTTTAAGATTAAATTTGCTGGTGATACAAGTTGTCCATGTGGTTGTCTGATATAGGATTCTAATCATATGTATATTATGGTAATGTCCGATCTACTATAAAAATAGTCTGTTAAACCAAGGAATTTGTTTCGAATGGATGAAGTTCAGATTTAGCTAAATCTTCGTTTGCCCACCTCAGGCTCCCTAGACTCTAGGGTCTAGAGAATTTATTTACTGGGTTAATAGACTTCGATCTGGACACTACCAACTGAGATTAAACTTGATTCTATCACTCCCTTTTTAAGATTAAATTTGCTGATGACACAAGTTGTCCATGTGGTTGTCTGATATAGGATTCTAATCATATGTATATTATTTTACTACTATAAAAATAGTCTGTTAAACCAAGGAATTTATTTCAAACGGATAAAGTTCAGATTTAGCTAAACATTGGTTTGCCCACCTCAGGCTCCTTAGAGAATTTATTTGCTGGGTTAATAGACTTCGATTTGGACACTACCAACTGAGGGCCTCCCTTTTTATTAACAAGGAGAGTGCACCAACGACGTCTCATCGATTTAGTTGAGACTCTGTATGCTTATAGATCTCGATCTCCCATTTATGAATATATACCATTATAGACGCTAACACTCAATAGTTGTCGAGATATTCATAAACAAAGTTCTTACATTACTGCTTAAATCTGCTGTTGTAGAGTAGGTATACTTCCACCCGGTGGGCTAGGGTTCGATTCTCGTTTGGTGAAAATTTTTTTTTCATATTTATTTATATTATTTATTCAACAACAAGTTAAAGAACAAACGTATTAATAAATTATAAATAAATTAGCCGAAATTAATGAAATAGAAAGTATCCCCTCGTGTCTGAAAACAGAAAAAATAAAGTAAATATGGGAAGAGAAAATATGGTATACGATAAATTTAATAATATTGCACTTACATATTTTTAATTACAACAGTGGTACGTGTCGTAAAAGCATACGTAAGAACTTTGTTTATGAATATCTCGACAACTATTGAGTGTTAGCGTCTATAATGGTATATATACGTAAATGGGAGATCGAGATCTATAAGTATACAGAGTCTCAACTAAATCGGTGAGACGTCGTTGGTGCACTCTCCTTGTAAGATTAAACTTGCTGATGACTCAAGTTGTCCATGTGATTATATTGTTTCAGTTCTAGTCTATGAGTTATCCTTGTAATGTTAGCATGCACAGCCATGTGCATAGCTTAATAAATTTCATAGCTTAATAAAAAAAACAGTTCAGATTTAGCAACGTAAGAATGATAACCTTGAAAACGTACCTCAAGGTCGTCGGAATCTGTCAGCCTGATTCGCCAGTCGTGTTCTAATCTCATCGGATGAAAAGGATAAAATTGATTTGCAAAACCTGTAACACTGGAGAGAGAGAGAGCGGTATTCAAACAATTTTACGCAATCCGAAACATTCTGGAAATCGGAAAGAATGTTCCGAGCAAATTTGTCCGTGTCTCACTTAACTTTTTAGACAAAACCAGTTTACCAACGTCAATATTGTCCTGAATTGTAGTACTATTCATATTTTTCGTACAGCCAGCAATTTTTCTTGCAACATTCTCTTTCGAGGAATACTTTTGCAGCGCCTTTCGCAAATAGAACAAAGAAACGCCAATCAACATGGCGGCGTTTTCGCAACCGATTTTCCCAATAGCCAAGGTTTTTCCTTCTCGAACATAATCAGGAAATTCTTTCGAAGTTGTCCGAACTGCAGAACTTTGTCTCGCGGCTCCGGTTTTACGACCGCAGTCCGTTTTTCCATCGCCGTGGAATTGCCCGGCGGTCAGAGGAACCGAATCACAGCCGTGGAGCACGAACTATCATCGTAAAGCTGGAATTATGCAGTATGAATAATTGAATTGTATAAAATCGGATGGAATGGCCACTTTCTCCCAGCTCGTTCGCGTAATAAGACCGAAATATTATCTCGGCAATCGCGGCTCGGTTATGTCATCGGAACAGCGTTTTCCGCCCACATTTCGAGGCTGAGCTCTGGTTCGCTTTCGCGGCGATAGTTCGCAAAATAAAAAAAAGACTCGTCTTAATTTCTAAAGCAAACACTGCGTGGCCTTGGGTTGCGACATGGTCCGCGCCTCGACCTAATTTTATGCACATGCGTTACCGTTGTTAATATTAATGAGTTTCGAAAATTTGGTGGCGATGTTCAAAATTGAGTGTGAGCAGATAAAGTATTTTGAAAGAGCCATATTTTATATATCTTTGTTAGTTACTGTAATACTGTGGTAAGATTGTCTCAAAATTTCAAGAATATGAGTGCACCGGATCAGCTAGAATAAATTCGCAAGTGTTCGTTTGTGAACGTATGTATGAGACTATCTCTTGAACAGTGGCGGGTTTCTGAGAGTTTCCTTGCAACTTCTATTTCTAACTTGAGTTTGAGGGCTCAAAAATGTGTAATGCTTGGGCTTCGCGTTTTCGTTGATAAATTTATTAAAGTTTGCGTGCAACTTCTATTTCTATCTTGAGTTTGAGGACTCAAGAATGTTTAAAGCTTGGATCCCCGCTGTTTTTTAAATAAGTTTATGAGAGTTTTCTTGCAACTTGTATTTCTATCTTGAGTTTGAGGGCTCCAAAATATTTGAAGCTTGGAAACCTGCTGTTTTTTTAATAAGTTTATGAGAGTTTTGTTGCAACTTCTATTTTTATCTTGAGTTTGAGGGCTCCAAAATATTTGAAGTTTGGAACACTGCTGTTTTTTAATAAGTTTATGAGAGTTTTCTTGCAATGTCTATTTCTATCTTGAGTTTGAGGGCTCAAAAATGTTTAATGCTTGGGGCCTCGCGTTTTCGTTGATAAATTTATTAAAGTTTTCTTGCAACTTCTATTTCTATCTTGAGTTTGAGGACTCAAAAATATTTAAAGCATGGATACCGCAGTTTTTTAAATAAGTTTATGAGAGTTTCTTGCAACGTCTATTTCTATCTCGAGTTTGAGGACTCAAAAATGTTTAAAGCTTGGAGTCCCGCTGTTTTTTAAATAAGTTTATGAGAGTTTTCTTGCAACTTGTATTTCTATCTTGAGTTTGAGGGCTCCAAAATGTTTAAAGCTTGGAGCCCCGCAGTTTTTTTAATAAGTTTATGAGAGTTTTCTTGCAACTTGTATTTCTATCTTGAGTTTGAGGGCTCAAAAATGTTTAAAGCATGGACCCCGCAGCTTTTTTAATAAGTTTATGATAGTTTTCTTGCAACGTCTATTTCTATCTCGAGTTTGAGGGCTAAAAAATGTTTAAAGCTTGGGGCCTTCACTTAACTCGAGCCGCCACTGTTCCCGAAGGATTAAACCATTCCGGCGTTGTTAATTACAGAGCCGTCGGCTTTCAGTCCAGCAGGAAGTAAAAATGCGACAGTCTTCGCCGTCACAGGTTCCCATTATCCGTCCGCGTCTCCCGTTCCCACGTGGCGCTACGTCAGAACGTGGAAATGTTCACTTTCATTCCGAAGGCATCGACCAGGGGGATCCGGGCGGAATCCGTTCGCCGGTGATTCAGTTATTATACATACGCCACATCGAAAGCGGGCAGGTAAGGTACGGCCATTTCGGTTGGCAATTATGCCAAGAAGTTGGACGGGGCCAACAGTGGCAATTTCCGCGGCCCGGAAAAACGCGACCTCTCCCGCCCCCCTGTATCGGAATCACAGCATTTTCCGCAGTCTGTCTTTCTCGCGCACGTTTGGTTTCGCTCGCGCGACGACCGATAGCGAAGCCACCTTCCCTTTCACTGTCATTATGCACGCGTGCTTCTTTCACCTTGGCGGCCGCTTTCATACGTCGCCGGTAAATCACTGCACAAGAATCGACAGTCCCGTAATTTATGCTCGTGCAGGATCCACCGGGAGAAGACAGCGAGTCTCCACGATGAAGCACAGACAGCAAGCCGTCTATTGTATACGGAGCAGATATCCGCTGTTCCGTTTTCTATGCCATTTTTGCTTTGTGGGCGAGTCAGAAGTGAAATCTGTGGCCTGCTGGGGGATTTGTTAAGGTGCGTCATTGTTGGCTTAATTTTTATCGTTTGGGGAGGCTTGGCTTGACTTTGGACACAATGGACTCCAATCTAAGAGGACCTAGAATGATAGATCGTAACCTGAGAGTATTTATATAAGGACAAATTTAAATCCTAAACGCAGTCTTTTTAAAAAAAAATTTTCTAATTTTGTGTCACTGTGTCAATTTGACACCGAGGGATGGTTTCAGTTCGTGAGACGAGGGACGGATGAGGGTTAAAATATATAAAAAGTAGATTAACTTTTTTTAATAACTTGTTTATAAACAACTACCGGCGATTTATTGTTTATAAACCACCCCAATTGGACCCACTCCACTAAAACCTGTCGTAACAAAACCTACCATTAAAGATTCAGGATAAATCATTTGCACACAGAGAACGCATAATAGAAAAAGCACAGTATATTTTCCTACAGTCAGATCATATGAAAGTAACAACGGGGAAATTGCAACAACATTTCGTAACATCAAAATTAATTGACTGCTCAAGGTCACTCCCATTTCAGTATTCTTGCTGGCACAAACCTGAGTATTACAGATTCACGTGCGACTCGTTAGGCAAGTGAAGGTTACAGTGAACGCAGTGGGGGTATGTGTCTGTCAGACTATAATTTCTTCACTTATATCCTGCATGATACTTCCAATGATTATCGTTGATCCTAGTTGGTCTTTATTGTCCTGAACAGTGTCTGTCTCTTTCGTTTAATACCTGACCGGGGATCCGGTTCGGGACCCAGGTTACGGTAATTATATAAAAAAGGTCTGCCTACTCCGATTTTGATGAAATTTTAATATGTTATGCAGCAACACGTTCTGAACAACTTTTCCCTTTTCAAATATAGGGGGGTCGCTATTAGTTTTCGAGATATTTGCAAAAAACAATCGCGAATACTTTATTCAATTTTACGTATTCTTCCACGCTCCGTGGAAACGTAAGGCTTCCATAGTTTCGAATAATGAATTCTATGTATCCATTAGACCATTTAAATGCTGAATAAAATTCTCATTTTGAGATAGATAGTTTTCTAAATAATCACAATTTTCTCGACACCCCCCACCACCTAACCCTAACTAATTCTGATTGCATGATTTCTCCATTACCAGTTCAAATTCTGTATGAAGGCTATATAGAATGCAAAAATTATGCGATCAGAATTAGTTAGGGTTAGTTTCTACGCATGCGAAAATCCAGAAGTAGTCTTTCATAATTGAAAGCTCACCCTATATAGAGTGACACTCTGTCCTGATCCCCACAACGTGTTTACAAACAAAAAATACACAGATACGGCCTCGGAAGAGGTTCACGTTGCCGCGAAGCACGCAGGAATACGAAAAATTCAATACAGTATTAGCGATAGTCTTTTGCAAATATCTCGAAAACTAAAAGCGACCCCCGTATATTGGAAAAGGAAAAAGTTGTTGAAAATGTCGAAATCTATAACATATTAAAATTTCATCAAAATCGGAGTAGGCTTTTCTATATAATTACCCTAATGAATTTTATCTTTAAGGAAATCAATGTTCATTTCACACAGAGGCCCACAGTCCACCGACCAGTCTTATATTCAAGGTCACCAGCCTCTACTTCGAGCAGGTGCGAATGAAATTCGAGCAGCCCGAGCTGAGCTTCGCAGCCTCCGAGCCGACGCCGTTCGTGTCATCGTCCCTGCAGTTCTGCGTCGTCAAGATCCTCGGCTCGTTCGCCATCAGAGTCTTGTTCACGCCCGGGCACACCGTCACGCTGAAACAACATCGTGTAACGTTAAACCCTCGAGCCGCATTAGTTAGGCGAGTTTGCATCTCATCGGGTGCAGGAATTCGGCTCCGTGTCGAGCGTTGTCGAGAAGCAGGACACGTACGGATTAAATTATAGCGATCCACTGGCACATCACAAGTACCATTATTGTTTATACATGGCCCGGAAGTGGCGTTCGATTCACCTTGTCCTAACGGGCCCCGATACGGGGCCCGACTGCTTTATCGATCCGGAAGAACTGCGCCGTAATTTTTCGGCGTACAATTTTCATAGACTTATAGCAGAGTTAGGCAATATATGTATTTAGATACAAATTTCGGATCATGAATAATAGACACGTGTCGGGGCCCGACTGCTTTATCGATCCGGAAGAACTGCGCCGTAATTTTTCGGCGTAGAATTTGCATAGACTTATAGGCAAAATATGTATTTAGATACAAATTTCGGATCACGAATAATAGACACAAAATTTTTAATTAGTTACTCGAAGATTTAGATACAAAAGTATCTTGTATCCGACGTTTAATTAGATACTTTTGTATCCGAAGCAGAAGGATCCGAGCTGCAGATACATTTGTAACTAGAATCTGTATCTAATTCACAGATCCTTTCGGATCCTTTAAGATCCTTTTAGCCAACTCGAGGCTTAAAGACAATAAGCCAAGAAGACAATAGTAATGCAATAAACGATTCTTCCGATAGAAAGAATTTAAAATTCTTCATGAAGTTATTAAGTGTCAGGGGCTAATAGTAACTATATGAAAGGGGTGGTTATGTGAAATTTTCATTAATTCGATTCATTAAAATAAAGTAATATTAAGATTGCAAATACATAAGCTTGAACAATAGAAACTGAAATTTCTAAAATTAGTAATAAGTTTCGAATTAAAACTAATAAAATTATATAAGGTATTGCTTCTAATGTTGATCCTAATAATGAGAGTAATAAATGTCCTGTTAATATATTTGCAGACAGTCGAATAGCAAGTGTTCATGGTCGAATGATATTTCAAATAGATTCAATTAATAGGAATTGTGATATCGGCGCACAGGTTCGATCCTATATTACTAATTTCCTAAGCAGTTGTACAAATTTATTATTCAACGTTTGAAGATCGTCTTAACCTAGACCGAAACGTTGAATAATAAATTTGTACAACTGCTTAGGAAATTAGTAATATAGGATCGAACCTGTGCGCCGATATCACAATTTCTATTAAAAATTGGCGATCGAGATAAACAAAACCTTTAGATTCAATTAATACTATAAAAATTATTAATGGTCCTGGGGTTAGGTTAGGACCTTTAATTAAGGTCCATTTAAGGTCCATTTAATCTATCAGAATTTGCTACCTGTGAGAAGACTCCAGACTGTCGACGGTCAACGAGTCGATGTAGACGCGAGGGGTGTGCAATAACCTCCAGGTGAGAGGGTTGAACATCGAGGTCTGGTACTTCCAGGAGATTTCCACGGCTTTCGGTTTGCCGACTACCTCACCTGGCAGCACCGCCGTGTGAGTGGTAGCTGGCTCGTAATACTTCGAGTACGGGCTCAGCTCCATCTTCTCCGTGATCTTGCCGTTCTCGCCGATCACGCGGAACACGAACGTGCCCACCTCTCCGCCGTGGTCCAGGCTCTCGTTCGTCTTGGATATGTTGATGGTCACCTTATAATGGCCCTCTACACACGTAACCAACAATTATCAAACTTATCCGTGGATTAACCTGGTTGCTCTGTTACACTCGATTGTCACAAAAATTCTGGAAGAATGTTGACTGTTCCAAAGTAGGATAAGATTGGAGCGACGTAAAATAATCAAACAAAGGATAAGATTGGAGAACATGATGATCTGGATCAAACAGAATGAGGATTCCATAGAAGGATAAGATTGGAGAACTTGAATGATATCGGTATCTTCATTCTGGATTCTTCAGTAATCAATCAAGGAAGTGATAGTTCTTCCTAGACGCTTCGTGATCAATCAGGTGTAATGAAAGCACCCTATAATCAGCTGTAGCAATCCACTATCTTCTCGATAACCTGGCTGCTCTGTTACACTCGATTGTCACAAAAATTCTGGAAGAATGTTGACTGTTCCAAAGTAGGATAAGATTGGAGAACATGATCTGGATCAGTTGGGAACACGATGATCTGGATCAAACAGAATGAGGATTCCATAGAAGGATAAGAGTGGAGAACTTGATGATATCGGTATCTTCATTCTGGATTCTTCAGTAATCAATCAAGGAAGTGATAGTTCTTCCTAGATGCTTCGTGATCAATCAGGTATAATGAAAGCCCTCATATAATCAGCTGTAGCAATCCACTATCTTCTCGATAAGGTAGCAATAGAATTTAAGAGGATCGTGTTCTCTCGTGGTAATTGCGTAGAATGTCGGACGACTGTTAAGGAATATTCAATTTGCGAGAAGATAGTGTGTTACTCACCGGTACACCTGATACTAACTGCAAAACGGCTTGTCGGTCCCTGTCATTAGGTAAACGGAGGCATGATAGTTTCCTGGTTGAGCGTCCAATCCGAACCTAGGACAGTACTGGTTCACGCAATCGAAGCAGCCACCTTCTTGGAACCTCTCCCAGGAGGAGCAAGGGACCGCTAGGAATGGACAGGCTGTGTTGACGCTTTCTATGAAGTAATCGTAACTGCGGATGTGGTTGCAGCCGAGGAATCGCTTTATTCCTGAAAAGATACGTCGTAATCAATTCTGGAGATTTTATCTCGATCATCACATGAGTTTTGGCTGAATTGAAGCTACCATTGAGCCTGATACAAGTGGACCTGATTTAGTGTGACCTAACTAAATTGGATTTAACCATTGAATCTATCAGTTTTGGACTTGATCCAATTGGACCTATCATTATGGGAGCTAACACTTAGAAGATGTGGATTCCAAGCAGGCTAATTGCAACACATTGGCTAACACAATTAGACTTAACACAATTTAGCCTAACCTTAATTTACCATTTTGCCCAATACAAGTGGACCTAATCGAGTAAGACTAAATGATTTGTATTTACTTTGGATCTATCAGTTTTGGACTTCATCCAATTGCACCTATCACTATGGGAGCTAAAGATTAGAGGATGGGGATTCCAATATGGCTAATTTCAACACACTGGCTAACACAATTAGACTTAACACAAATTAGCCTAACCTTAGTTTCCCATTTTGCCTGATACAAGTGGACCTAATCCAGTGAGACCTTACTGATTTGTATTTACTTTGAATCTATCAGTTTTGGACTTCATCCAATTGCACCTATCACTATGGGAGCTAAAATTTAGAGGATAGGGATTTCAACTTGGTTGATTGCAACACACTAGCTAACACAAATTAGCTTAACCTTAGTCTATCACTTTGCCTGATGCAAGTGGACCTACTCCAGTGAGACCTAACTGATTTGTATTTACTTTGGATCTATCTATAGTTTTGGACTTGATCCAATTACACCTATCACTATGGGAGCTAAAGATTAGAGGATGGGAAAGCTGTCTCACCTCGAATGAAGCTCCCACGTTCCAAGCTGATGGAATTGAGAACACCCTCGTTGCAACCTGGCTGATTGCGGCCGCCGTTCGGATAGAAATCGATATGCGCAACGGGTTGGGTGATCCCGAGGCCGCCGCTGATAAACGGATTGCAATCGGTATGGACGGCCGTGACGAATGTGGCGTCGGTCGGGTCGAGCCGCACCATAGTCGACGTGTTGCTGAAATGCGGCTCCGCTGGATCGAGGCCTTTTGACAGGAAAACGAAACGAGACGTGAGATGCTTCGCTTAACCTGTTGCTGCAACGCGGTTTCATTCATTCTTTTCCTACTGACAATGTTTTAATCTCCTTTCTCCATCAAAATTATTTGGTGTAAGAGAAAATCAAGGTCCGCAAACGAATGGAAAAATTATTTGCTCTTGTACATTATTAGTTGATTCGAATTCATTTTAATTGCCATTCGACTGCAGATCTGATGCAATATATATGTATACTAGCTGACTCGATAGACCTTATCCTGTCCGAATTTCTATAAAGTTTGTGATCAGACGTCGATTATGTAAATTTCTATTAAAATGTGTAAATTCCTATTGAAATATTGATTTAAATCTGCGACGAACGTTTTTTTTTTGTTGTATTGGAACATGATTCAAAAAGCACATTTAGTTTTTCCCGAATTTTCCATTTTTGGGGGAATTTTTCCAATTTTTTCTTTCCCTAAAACCTTATTTGGACTATTACGAACATTAAAAAAGAGTATTAGCAAAATCGGTCCAGCTGTTCTGAAGCGATGCGGTTACCAACGAACAGAATTTGATTTTTATTTATATATATGTATACAATATAAAAAAGTTTTGTATATGTATATATATTTAAAAATAAAACTTGTCTTTCTTCCGAAATTCTGATCGAAATATAAGGCAAACTAAACAGAAATTGTTCTATCTTGGAATTTAATACAAAACTTTTCAAATTACAGTTGCAGCGACATTTTCTTTTATATATATATATATGTTTTTCATTAATAACTCATTAAAAACAAAGCCGCGAAAGCCATTTTTATAAAGGAAAATGTCGCTGCAACTTTAATTTGAAAAGTTTCGCATTAAATTCTAAAGTAGAACAATTTTTGTATAGTTTGCCTTATATGACGATCAAAATTTCTGAAGAAAGTCGCGTTTTATTTTTATGACCGACACGTGGTGGAATAGTTGCGGTTGCCCAGATGCACGTTGCCCCTTGAAACCAGTTGAATCCCGGCTCTCCTGATCGAGTTACTCATATCACACAATCGTCACGTAACAATTACCACATGTCCCTGTGCGCAACGTGCACGAAGCGCGCAGCAATTGCATCGAGATTGCGCAAAAGCGGAAACGATTTTTCGGTCTGGTAAAACAATAAATTAAAAGCCAGCGAGAGAGGAAAGCGATCGTTACCGCACGCGTGACAGGAGTGTTTTTTTTTTCTTTCTTTCTACATTTTTCCTGCGTACACATAGAATCGGATCAAAGCTTCTGTTCCTGGTGCATCAGGAAATAATGAAACGTTAGCCTGCTTGATAACTCCGGGATAGATCGCATAACCGGCGCTTTGGTTTGGCTTCGCTGATCATTCGCAGTATACTTATTCTATTCAGGCTTCATTTCTCATTCCACACTTATATTATGCAACTAAACCAGCAGGTTAACATTCTCCTGCGATTATGTTCAGTCATTTTGCTAAGCAATTTTCGCACCTTTTTCGATACTGCCGGAGTGGCACAAATCAAATTTAAAAATCGTTTCTTGTCGTTTATCAAAAAGGTGAAATGCTTTCGTCGTTCAATTCTTACTGTAACTTGTTCTCGAGTAAACATATAAATTTATTTAACGATTTTCCCAGTATACATAAATCTTGTCATTTTGAAGAATGTCTCTAAAAATTAATTAATTAAAATATCTCTTTAAATAAAAATGATGTCCTGACTTATTCACCTATCAACGCCCAAGCCAAACCCTTGGATCTAGAAAGCTGAAATTTTGCACAGCGGTTTCCTTTATAATCTATACGAGGGATAAGAAAGGATATTTCGAAATTCAATGCCTAAGGGGGTGAAAAGGGGTTGCAATGTTTGTATGAGGAATATTTTGTTCGCGATCCGATTTGCTTGAAACTTGGTCTTAATGCTGATTGATACAATCGTAAGGGTGAATGGGGGGTTGAAAGGTTTTACGGAGAAACAATATCAATTTTCAAAGGCATTAAACAGACATTAAACAGTTTCCTAAATAATTAGTAATGCAATAATCTGCAAGAACGGAGTATCGAAGCAAAAAAGAAAGAAGGAGAAGCAATATTAGATGTAAGATACTAAAATAGATTAGGATATAACATAGATGTAAAATCAAGCTCGATTTGTTGAAATAAATAAATTATTATTATATCCGCAGGAGCTACGGGGTAAGTTTGCAGAAGCGAGACTTGCTAAGAAAAATTCCTGGAGCTAAATTTAGGGGCGTAGCCAAATCACGGTGGTGTATCGCGATGAAGAGCGTAGCTGGTGAATGTAAGGGTTGATGGTTGTCCGCTCCAGGACCTATCATGGCGCCGGCATGGGCCTGTTGCCACTTCTTGGCGCTTCGTGTTCGCTTATTACAGTTGTTTACTGGATCTTGTCTTCGGGCGGGTTTAAGGGCGTCGTCAGAGGGGCTCCTTTTCTCCTCTGTCGATAAACGTCCCACCCAGCAGCCAAGGATCGACCATTCTGCAGTCTGGTACATCGAGTCGACGACCAGGCAAGCCCATAGGAGGTCTCTAATCATCCTGATCGCTCACCCTGCCCTCGCCACCACCATTTTTCCGTTACAGGGACTAGCTTTCGTGGCCTTCTAGTATCCTGGTAATTCCCGATGGGATCGATAGCTTACGTAACACCGACTCGGCCAATCCGATCGGCCCAACCACAGGAGCATCGATGGGAATTGATCAGAAATGGAAAAGGGTTCTCATCGTTAGGGTCTTTGCAATTCACCAACCACCACCGATCCAGTTACCAACGAAATAAACATTTTTCATTCCGAATCCAACAATCACGCTTCTATCTGGGAAATCGTATGCTCGACTTCTATTTAATTGCTGTCTGTAATTAGCTTCCAAATATGCTAATTTCTATTTGTAGTGTAATTACTTTTCTATGATTAAGTACAGCTGGATTTTTGAAAGATTGTTTTTATGCCCGGATCGAAGTTATGTGTATGGTGGAAGGTGTTGTTAATTTTTTAATTCTTATTGTCCTGCGGATATTCAGAAGGACCTCGGAACATGTTGCGCGTCGCCTTAGCACGTCCCCGAGCAAAATGGCGGTCGTCGTTTTTCGGCGGTGCTTCTCCTCCTTCAACTGTTCCCCTGATCTTTTCTGATTCGATCGGCTATCTTCGTACGTTTCCGGACGATTCTGGCTGCTGCCGGGGACTACTTTTATTATTCGGCGAGGCTCGCGGTTTCAAGGTTCAGAGGAATTTGTCTTTCATTCGACTGACTACCGTTTCGTACAAGCTGTTTCAAAGTTTGTGGTCGAACTAGACCAAATTAAGATGGACCTCCGAGAGCTAAGATTTTTTATCTGGAGCATCGCTCGTCGCGAAACAACCTTTGAACATTTGTATGATCCCTGTTTCTGTTTTTGAACGCGCAATATTTTATAAATTCCATTTGCAATCCATAATCGAAGGTGGTAATAGCAAAATTATTATTATTGTGATCAAGGGCAAGGTTTTATTTAAAAAATTACGTGGAGGTTTCTGGAATAATTTTCAGCAACCTCGGGATAAAAATGTGGGGCTGAGTTTCATTAAAATAATTTTATCACTAAAATTTAAAAAATGTCGTAGAGGTTTCTGGAATAATTTTCAGCAACCTCAGGATAAAAATATGTGGCTGAGTGTCATTAAAATTCGTCGTTTCTCTAAAACTCGTCACGAAAAGATGTTTCTAAATTCCATTTGCATTCCCCAATCGAAGATGGCAATACTAAAATCATTATTATCGTGATCGAGGGCAAGGTTTTATTTAAAAAATGTCGTGGCGGTTTCTGGAATAATTGTCAGCAACCTCAGTATAAAAATATGTGGCAGAGTTCCATTAAAATTCGTCCTTTCACTAAAACTCGTCACAGAAAGATGTTTATAAATTCCATTTGCATTCCCCAATCGAAGATGGCAATACTAAAATTATTATTATCGTGATCGAGGGCAAGGTTTTATTTAAAAAATGTCGTGGAGGTTTCTGGAATAATTTTCAGCAACCTCAGGATAAAAATATGTGGCTGAGTTCCATTAAAATTCGTCGTTTCACTAAAACTCGTCACGAAAAGATGATTACTATTAACTCACCAGTGATTCTGCCGAGAACAACATTGTAATTGTGCTTCATTGTGTAGCCAACGTATCCACAAGTGTGCGCACCGAGGCTGTGCCCAATGCAGTGCATCCTCGCTGGATCCACTCCCCCAATTTTGACCAACTGGGACGCTAATCGGGCTGTCATCGCCCCAACCAGCCTCGTATTGGCAACAGCCTGTGTATAGGGAGGTCCTGCCCCAGCAATCCAATTCACAATCACCACGTTGCAGTCCTCCCTCAAATGCAGCTCTTTCATTATCCTCTGTAAACAAATAACAAATGCATATGAGGTAGACATTCGCAGATATGGACACTAAACATATTTTCTATCATTCATTTATATCATTCATCCCCTTCTCATAGACGCGTTTAATTGATTTCGTTGTGATACTCATATGAATATTAACCCTTTGCACTCGGAGCTATTTTAATTCGAAAAATAAACATTTCTTCCGACCTAGACTATTTCCATTCTCCATAATTTTTTAAATTTTATGGATATGAAATTGGTATAACATCTCATACAATAACTAAATGATAATTGATTAGATACCACCATATTGAATAATCTAAACCAAATTTTCAATAACCACTCGAGTGCTAAGGGTTAAAATTACTGTAACAAAGTAGACACTACATTTTCAATTGAATTCTATTGATTTTGTAGTGACACCCATTATCAACATTTTGTAAGAAGTAAATATAAAAATGAATGCAACGTAAAGTAGTCACTACATTTTTAATTGAATAGAATAATTGATTAGATACCACCATATTTAATAATCTAAACCAAATTTTCAATAACCACTCGAGTGCTAAGGGTTAAAATTACTGTAACAAAGTAGACACTACATTTTCAATTGAATTCTATTGATTTTGTAGTGACACCTATTATCAACATTTTGCAAGAAGTAAATATAAAAATGAATGCAACGTAAAGTAGTCACTACATTTTTAATTGAATAGAATAATTGATTAGATACCACCATATTTAATAATCTAAACCAAATTTTCAATAACCACTCGAGTGCTAAGGGTTAAAATTACTGTAACAAAGTAGACACTACATTTTCAATTGAATTCTATTGATTTTGTAGTGACACCTATTATCAACATTTTGCAAGAAGTAAATATAAAAATGAATGCAACGTAAAGTAGTCACTACATTTTGAATTGAATAGAATAATTGATTAGATACCACCATATTTAATAATCTAAACCAAATTTTCAATAACCACTCGAGTGCTAAGGGTTAAAATTACTGTAACAAAGTAGACACTACATTTTCAATTGAATTCTATTGATTTTGTAGTGACACCTATTATCAACATTTTGCAAGAAGTAAATATAAAAATGAATGCAACGTAAAGTAGTCACTACATTTTTAATTGAATAGAATAATTGATTAGATACCACCATATTTAATAATCTAAACCAAATTTTCAATAACCACTCGAGTGCTAAGGGTTAAAATTACTGTAACAAAGTAGACACTACATTTTCAATTGAATTCTATTGATTTTGTAGTGACACCTATTATCAACATTTTGTAAGAAGTAAATATAAAAATGAATGCAACTTATAGTAGTCACTACATTTTGAATTGAATTTTATTTTTTCGAGCATTAAGGGGGTTTGTCTTTGATTTTAGAGAGAAAATTTTGGAATTCGACAGCAGTGTCCAGGCGCCAATCAATAAATTAACTACCAGGACCCATGACTTATCGCCGTTATCCAGGAACCCATGAATGATGAGGTAGAAGTTCCCGTTCCTCCTGATGGCTGCTTGCCGTATTGTTTCGTGTTTGTCGATCTTCAGCTCGTGCAACTGTTCCGGATTGTCTCGAGTGTAGAGCAGGTAACGGGGGTTGATGCTGTCCGGTCTGGCTGGGAATGTGGACACCGGTCGGTTCTCGCCAGACCATGGTGAACCGATGTAAAAACAGCCATAAGGCTCGAAGCATCTCCACATGTACCAATCTGCACGAAAAGCCAATTAATTTCAACACGGTCCCAAACCGACACTAAAAAATCATAAGAGTTTCAATTACCCCGATAAATGAAATCTAACAAAATTTTTGGAAGCTGCAAGTCCATCCAAAATCAATCAGGACTATAATAATATTACAACCCCTTACTGTTTTGTGATTCTGAACAGATATTATTCTCCATTTTTAACGATCGTAAATTTTGTATATGCACTATATGATATCGGCGCTGCAAAATTGCTAATTTTTGTATTTGTGATCGAACCTGCAGCGCCGATATCATATAGTGCATATTCTCAACAGATTTTGATAAAAATGTGTGTTAATAATTTCCTTTAACCCTCATCCACACGACGAAATAAAATTCTACTTTAATCTTGTTGATACACAGCTATTGAATACAATTTATATAAATCATCGCCTTTTTTAGGAAATTGGGATCTCCAAAACAGTTCTAATCACTGAAACCGTAAAATAGATCGTAGGCAAAGGGGTTGAAAAATGGAATGCTACTTAGTTTCTTCTATTTTTCACTTTCTAGGATTTTTGAATTTTCTGTCCAACTTTAAACCAGACCAATCGTGTTCATTGATGTAATTGATTGACGGGGATGAATGTATTGGGGTATCTCTCTCGTGTAGGATAAAGGTAGAACGTGTACCGAATTGACAGTCACGTGCGTTCAACAACCGTAAATCATAATCCCAACACGAAGACTAAACACTGCACGCGGTGCTCGAGGAACTGATAGAATGCAGTCTCCAGAGATAACGCTAACGCAACAGATAACCCCTGGGCGAACATGGCAATTCGTTGCGCGTTGTTGAATCGCTGATCTACTGTAAATAAATGATACATCGTGGTGGCCCGTCGAGATAGATACGTCACAGCCTCGGAGTTCTTCGATTTTCCTCATTAAATCATCTGTGTTTTCCTCGCAGAAAAATCAAAACACTGCCTCCGTAAAAACAACGTTACTTCATTATTATCACGGTGTAGTCGTCTACAAAACGTCAGAAGTCGCTATTAATATAAATTGGTATCTGTCTTCCATGGACCAGTATCAGATTTTATTTATTGGAAACTGTATAGGGTCAAAAATGTTCAAAAATAGGTGCATAAAAGACACTAGGATAACAATTCACCCATTTTTATTTTACACGTTAAATCAACATATTATGTTTCATTTATAGAGTCACGTTTTAAAGAGATACATTTCATGACGTGGATATAAAAGGATGAAGAATTTTATAATATGTGAAAATATTGAATGGGTGAATTTACACCCTGATAAACATATAAAATTTGTTGAACGTTAAAAATTGAATGGGTGAATTTTCACCCTGATAAACATATAAAATTTGTTGAACGTTAAAAAGTTAAACAGTTGGAGGGCTATGATAATTAAAATCCATTCGCAATCTCGTCAATATTTACTTTAATTTGGACTAGAAGATTTTGTAATTCCTGATGAATTTTACAGTATGTGAAAATATTGAATGAGTGCATTTTCATACTGATAAACATATAAAATTTGTTGAACATTAAAAATTGAAACTGTTGGAGGGCTATGAAAATTAAAATCCATTCGTTATCTCGTCAATTTTTAATTTAAGGAAAAAATGATGCAAATTTTTAAGTGAACTTGAAGATGTTATAATTCTTGATGAATTTTAAAGTATGTGAAAATATTGAACGAGTGCATTTTCACACTGATAAACATTTAAAATTTGTTGAACGTTAAAAAGTTAAACAGTTGGAGGGCTACGAAAATTAAAATCCATTCGTCATCTCGTCAATATTTAATTTCAGGAAAAAAGGATGCAAATTTTTAAGTGAACTTGAAGATTTTATAATTCCTGATGAATTTTACAGTATGTGAAAATATTGAATGGGTGAATATTCACCCTGATAAACATATAAAATTTGTTGAAAGTTAAAAATTGAAACAGTTGGAGGGCTTCGAAAATTAAAATCCATTCGTTATCTCGTCAATATTTAATTTCAGGAAAAATTGGTGCAAATTTTTAAATGAACTCGAAGATTAAAGTATTAAATTAATCATTGTACTGGATATTACAAACAATAATGAACTAGAAACCCATATAAAATATTGAACGAAAACTAATACAATAGACAAACGAAAATGAAAGATATCTAAAGAACTGTCGAAGTAGTCTATAAAATCACACTCACTGTCCTCCCAGTCGAACCTATTCTCCTCCTCCTCAGGTGACAAGGTGGTGGTAGTCACATTCTGTTTCTTGACACCGCCGCTATCAGTCTGCAAGCTGGAGTTCTTCGGCAACGTAGCTATCATATTCGCAGTGAACGCGATCATCAACATAGTCTGGTTGACAAACATTTTCACGAGCAACGATTGCACCGTTAAAACTTGAACCTTTCGAAGGGCACACGCGCTTAAGCAACAGTCAGTCAGTCAGTCACTTGACCTAGACCTGGCAGGTCTTAGTCATCAGGTTTCACTCGAGCTTCTCAGCCAGCATGACGATTTTCGAGGAAGCTTTCTTCTTCTTCATGATCTCTTCGGAACTAGAATGAGCCTGCTCGTGGCTTCTCGTGCAACGGACCATGCTCCTCGGTGTTTGTTATTTGACTCTCGATCCCTGGTATGCGGGAGTCGGCAAAAATCTTAGGAAAAAATCGATTGACGTAGACGCCGATAGCCGGGTCGTTGCAAAATAAACGAGAGCCGCAGACGCGCGTAGTCGGTATCGCTGTCCGGCGGTCAAGAGTTGAGACAGAGAATAAGTTGTCGGTCTACGAACGTAATCCTTTTCTTTTTTTTAAACGTGTATCGTCTGTTTCAACGTACCCGCGGCCTTGCACTTGTTAAACGGACCTGTTCACGAGATCAGCAGCCTCTGAATCATCCAGCGATCCTCGATCATCCCCTAAATCTATGGTTCTCAGTAAAAACGCTCGTGTGACAATTTCAAAGAGTGTATGCATTCATTCAGCTTCGTAATACACTTAATAAATTACTTAATACACTTAATAAATACACGTAATAAAAAAAAACGTAATACACACGTAGTAAAATAGGATTTATCTATCTACTAGAAAAAAATAATCTATTTAACCGATGTCCTACGCGATGAGAACTTGAAACGGGTAATATCTCGAAAGTGAAATTACTTGACACGCGGCGTTCTTCCTGATAACAACAGAAATATCGCGGTCGCTATTGCAGCTATTTTGTTCTTCTGTTTGCGAACTCGGGGACCCTGTGGAGGGGGTTGTTTCACAATGTCTGCTTTCCGAGAAACCCCTGTGTCTTCCTGCTGAGCGCAATCTTGTGTGTGCAACACTTTCAGCAGCAACGGATCCAAACGAACACCAAATTTTCTATCCAACTTACTCTTCAAGGCCTTGTCGCAATCGGAGACAACTTCGTTGAAGTGTGAAAACTGACTCGCGACTATTTTTAAGAGAAGGCTCAGTTAAGGTTCGTCGATGGAATATATATTTGCAGCAAGAGTTCGAAGGGTTCAAAGTCACGGACTGCTGATCGCGGGTTCACCGATCGGTTAACCACCGCATACTAATCACCGAAGAGCACTGCCGCTCCCGTCTGGACAGCTTTATCAGCCGTTTAGCCCCACTTCGATTCCACGATTCTCGTTGTTCTCGCCAGTTCGCGGCGACAAAGTCACGGGAAGCCGGACCAGTCCTGAATAAAGAACGCCTCCCCGAGGAACCGGATGGACCGCGTGCTCTTCGCCTTCTGAAAAGGCCCTTTTCCACAAGCCTGTCCCTCGACTGGTTCACGGAATCCCGTCCGGCCCCCTTTTTCACAAACGATCCGGAACGTACGCGGCCGTACCACTCGCCGCCCTAATTTGCGGCTAATTAAGACCGATCAAAGGCGAGCCGACTCTGCGGGGTCGTTTAATCGACTGCCGAGTCGTTGGTGTGTGCATGCGCGCGCGCGTGTGTGTGTGTGTGTGTGTGTGTGATCCGTGTTGTTGAAAAGGCTCGAGGCACTTTGCAATGTCCAGTGGTTGAATTGGGTGGAAGTATTTTACTCGTTACTTTCGTTACTAGTGTCAGAATGGTTAATTAAAATTGTTTAATGCTGCTTTTCATTTGGCATCATCAATTTGAATGTTTTTAATGATTATTTTAGGGAAGTTCCGACGATCTTGATCTTCCAATACGTTGTCCGGAACACGCAGTTGAAGAATCTAGATGTTGTTGAAGTCATTTCAAGTGTTGGGTAACGCGTTTTTACATTTTTTAACCCTTTGCACTCGGAGCTATTTTAACTCGAAAATTAAACGTTTCTTCTGACCTACAATATTTCTATTCTCTATGATTTTTTAAATTTGATGAATATGAAATTGATATAATACCTCATACAATAATTAAATGTGTAGTAATTGGTTAGATACCGACATATTTGATAGTGTAAACTATTATTTAAATAATAGTACAGCAATTTTTAGACTCGAGTGCTAAGGGTTAAAATTGCGAGAAGGGGTAGCAGCGTTCAGGGTAGAAGCATAAGTTCCCAGAGGTGTGCCAAGCATAGCAAAGTGTGGCATCATCAATTTGAACGTCTTCAATAATTATTTTAGGGAAGTTCCGATGATTTTGATCTTCCAATACGTCGTCCAGAACACGCAGTTGAAGAATCTCGATCTTGTTGAAGTCATTTCATGTTTTGGGTAACGCGTTTTTACATTTTTTAAAATTGCAAGTAGGGGTAGCAGCGATCAGGGTAGAAGCATAAGTTCCCAGAGGTGTGCCAGGCATAGCGAGTGTGGCATCATCAATTTTAATGTTTTCAATGATTATTTTAGGGAAGTTCCGACGATCTTGATCTTCCAATACGTCGTCCGGAACACGCAGTTGAAGAATCTCGATCTTGTTGAAGTTATTTCAAGTTTTGGGTAACGCGTTTTTACATTTTTTTAAATTGCGAGGAGGGGTAGCAGCGATCAGGGTAGAAGCATAAGTTCCCAGAGGTGGGCCAGGCATAGCAAAGTGTGGCATCATCAATTTTAAATTTTTCAATGATTATTTTAGGGAAGTTCCTACGACCTTGATCTTCCAATACGTTGTCCATAACACGCAGTTGAAGAATCTCGATGTTGTTGAAGTCATTTCATGTTTTGGGTAACGCGTTTTTACATTTTTTAAAATTGCAAGTAGGGGTAGCAGCGATCAGGGTAGAAGCATGAGTTCCCAGAGGTGTGCCAGTCATAGCAAAGTGTGGCATCATCAATTTGAACGTCTTCAATAATTATTTTAGGGAAGTTCCGACGACCTTGATCTTCCAATACGTTGTCCAGAACACGTACTTGAAGAATCTCGATGTTGTTGCAGTCATTTCAAGTTTTGGGTAACGCGTTTTTACATTTTTTAAAATTGCAAGAAGGGGTAGCAGCGATCAGGGTAGAAGCATGAGTTCCCAGAGGTATGCCAGGCATAGCGAGTGTGCGTGCGAGAACACCAGAGGGTCTATCGATCGGCATGCGTGTGGCTCGAGTGTCCTGGATCAATAGAAGGCACAATGGGGGTTCGTTCCAGCACAGTTACCCTCGTAAGCCGAGAACAACGTACCCCCAGCATCCCCCATTGCCATTTCAACCCCGTGGAAAATTCTCCTCCTTCGTCAACATACATTCCTGATTGCGAACACCCCTAAGATGTGTCTCGTGTTTGCTCAGGGGATGTTGCAAAATCACCCTAAACGTGTCCGAACTGCTCCTTGTACATCCTGGCTCCTTGCTACTTGAACCGTACGAGTGTTGCATCGTGATTACCGTGAAAAGTATGAATGACACCCCCTGTCACGTGGTGTCAAAACGTCACGTGACCGTCACACCACCCCGTGCCAGGGGTAGACTTTTTGTGGACGGTTTCGTGGACACCGGAATCGTCTTGTTGTTATCTTATCAAGACAGTATCAGTCTCAATTGAGTTGTCAATATTGATTTTATTAATTATTCTGTTAATATCATTTATTTCTTATTGTTTAAATAAGATTATTATTCAAAGATTCATTTAAGGATAGTAATACAAATAATAGACTACCCTACAGTCAATGACCTCGAGGACTTCAACTGCGTGCAGAAAAATAGTTTAATAATATTTTATTAATAATACATAATTTTGTTGCATGATTCGCAGTGTCGATTCGAAGAAATTGGATGTACGTGTAGAAATGATAAATTTTTAATGAGTTTCGAGAAACGTGATGGAGATTCGACGCCACCGTTTGACGAATAAACAATTGTTTTTACACAAATAGTATGTCGAGTTGACGAAGCCGATGATGGGGAGGTGTTTGCGTGTGTTAGGCTCGCGGGAAGATGGCGGCCAAGCTGATCCCGCTTCGTTCGATGCCGAAGGGGCCTTCAGGACCCTTGAGACACTCCTTCTAACCCCTGCTACCCTGTTACATTGCCCTATCGAATCCCCATTCACTTACGCGCGTATTCGTGCCCACGGTATCCTGCGGGTGTCCCTGCGGATTCAAAATGGCGGAACCATCCCGCAAGGAACACCTTCTTCCTTCTGTTCGAATCACTCTCGACCGTCCGCTTTCTAAATTTTCTTCGTCGCCGATAACGAACCTCTGAGACACTACTTTCACGAAATGCCAACATTAACTTTTGTTCTTACTACTTTCTTTTATCACCCGTATGTGCCAATCGAATTTATTCATTTCTCTCTGCAATGGTTACATTCTTTTATCCAGTTGATTTGTAATGGTAATGTTGAAAATTATTGATTATTATTATAAATTTATTTACAAACAACCAAACTTTTTAGTCGAGGATGCTTGGTATGGAAACCGTTGGTATTCTCAAGGACTGGTCGGACACAAAAAAATATAATTGTTCGAACCATGCGCCGAAATCATAAATTTATTATATATTTCAAGTGCGATCGAAAAAAAACATTTTACCTTTATTGATTATTATTGATTGTCCTAAATTAATTTGTGCTGGATCGTATCTTCGTTTCATTTCGTGGATCAGATCGTTCGAAAATGTTTCCGCTCGGAAATATTCTTGGATATATCAGGCTAGTTAACGAGTCACATCGTCGAAATATTTCACACGAGTTTTCAAGCCCCCTTATCAGTTCCCTCCATTACAATTCTTATCATTTTTCACACGTACTCGATAACCGAGTTTCAGATATCGCCTTGACCTACGACTTTTATTCCAAAGTTTCTACTTTGCCCCTAATCTGTAATAGCGAGCGTTTGCACTAAGTATTATTCGTACTTCGGACTTCTTTCGTTCGGGGAAATACGTAGCTCGGTATATCCTATTGCGAAACGAGCCTACGAAAATATAAATTCACGTTGCAACAGCATACATTGAATTATTATCTCGACGATACGTATCGTATATTTCTGTTTCACTGAAAAGTCGTACGACAAAGTTTCATTCCACTAGAATTAACTGAAGATTCTTAAAATGTCATGTAGCCTATTCTAAATGGTAAAAAAATCGCCTTTCACTTTCCCTTGAGACAACGAAATGGCTTTCGGAAGGACTTATTCAAATTACAGGTTGTACATTTTTTCGAGGCTTAATTAACGATTAATTAATTATGGATCTTGGCCTTCAGAAGCCGTGCCTCCCTCGGAACAGTCGTCCTTCCTTCTTCAGCTTCTGCAATCCTGTTCCTGGCACCGACACGTGTCCGTCTGATGTCGCGAACCGCATTTCACAGGTGTCGCTGGTCACACTTAATTATTAAACCACAAACATTCACGAAATTCCCTCGACTCCCCACGGCGATTCTTCATTTAACCAAACACAATCTCACGTCGCAGTCTAATTGCATTTTCAAACGTCGCAGTAACTAAAAGAGTGCATTCAATTCGACTGAACTTTGCATTCACTTATCTGATAAATATTTTACACAGTCGCACGAAGTTCCACAGTCCATTAACGATTGCTTGAAAAATGAGTTAATTGCTCGGTAATCTGTTTTCCTGATGCGTCGAGTCCATACACTTTTTTTTTTTTTAATTTTAATTAATGCCGTTCGGTAATTATCTGGACGGCGAGTGCGACTCGTGTGTGTTGTCTGCGCGGAGACAGTAATGGAAGAAAAAAGAAGACTAGTTCAAAGTGAACACGATTTTTCAGCAGGGAAACATGAAAACGACGAAGCCGCTGCGCAGGTGTTCCGTCTCTGGCACGAGGAACTTCCTCTTCCGGTTGTCGATTTTCAGTAACGTCAAGCTTGATTAAAAATACTAAATATTTCGATCAGTCTAAAAACTTGGAAACCCGAGATCATCGAGAATCCAGCTTAAATAGTTCTCTGTATCTCGATCGACAATTGTTCCAAACTACAATTATTGGCGCACTGGTTCGATCAATTGGAGACAATAAGCTAATTTGCAAAATATCACATGAAAAATTCAACGTTTCGGTCTAGACCATTTTTAAGAATGTAAATTTTCCGTATCGCGTCTGTAAGAATTTATCAATTAATTAATATATGGTTAGGCAAACGCCTTCCCGAACAAGCAGAAAACACTAAGGTATTAAAAACGAGAAACAAATGTATAAACTCACTTGCTTAGAAAAATGTATTTAAATTATTAAAAGTAAATTCTTAAGAGTCTTTAGACCGAAGCGTTGAATTAAATTTTATTTTGCTTATTGTTTCCAATTGACCGAACCAGTGCGCCAATAACATTATATAATTGTAGTTTTATCCAGCTTAAATACTCATAAAAATATATAGAAAAAATTTCTAGAGTCATTTTCAGTAACAGTCTCCCTCGTAATTGTTTATTTACAATTCCACGGAGAATGGAATCGTAATTTGCAGTATAAAATTGTTCGTAGAATCGGTTATCATAGTGCGATATATTTTTCTCTTGAAGATTTATTCGTGGTTTTGTGAAGTCGAAAGTGTTGGCTCAGCAGAACGCCATATTTTGACAACGGCCATTGCTCCGTGGCCCTACTGGTAGGGACCAGCATGCACTGACCACACGTGCCTGTCCCTAATATACTTACGATACTCTTCTAACATCCTGTGAACTCGGCCCTTTGTGAAATGTCTCCAGAGGGTAAAGGAAACGCCACCGGTTACACCGCACGCGTTCCGTTCCCTTAATTGGAATTGTTAGGCAATACTAAAGGGGAAGTATGCTGGTGACACAGACTAGGAGAGCATGCCAATGCGATTGGTTTTTTCTTGTACGAAGACACGCCCGGGAGACAGTGGTGACAGTGACACCTGACACAAAAGAAAATTCGTCGCTCCTGGTATTTCTTCGAATTCTTCTACAGAATGTGAAAATTGTTTGGATTTGAAACCATGAGTGTTCTCAAGGAAATGTCTAACACACGAGACTCTATTGCTAAGATAAGTAAACGAAAATTATTTCTTTTAAAATGTAGAACTGTAAAATATAACACCAAATTTTATTAGTAAATATGTTTTGAAAATGTACATTACGTTCACCACTTAAAAACTTTAAGAATGTTGATATTCAACTTTACCACTTTTGGTATAATTAGCAGTTGGTTTAAAATTGTTGGACGTTGTAAATTTACCGCCTGATATTGATTTCAAAAACGTTGATCCGTATGTTCAGAGTAGTGTGTGTAGATATGTCAGTTTTTCTATGTAATTGGTTCTTTGCTTTGTTCTAAAGATCACTGTAACCGCAGTACGTTTTCAACCCCTGTCTCTTACAATTCAAATCAACTCAGTTCAATGGTTAAATTACATAAATAAAATTAATAGCAAGTATGTATGAATATTTTCTTCATCTTCAATCCATGTACATTACATAATTTTCATTATATATATTTTCTTGGTTTTCTAGACGCAATTTTCCTTTGATAAAGGTTCAAACTAGAACCGAAACATTATGCATATTTGCAAATTAGTTAATTGATTAAAAATTGATCGAAACTGTTGCGCCGAAAACATTAATTTAAAAATTATTAAATATCTGCGATCGATATAATTGATTATTTCTCGTACAAACCATTGAAACCAAGAACAACATCGATACAAGTAAATATCCACGAGCATGAAATTTTTCAATTCCCTGGAAAATCGCAAAATATCATAGAACAAAATGTTACAAAACTTTTGTACTAAATAGTAAAAAATTGGCTTTCGTTTTTTTCCCTTGAAAAATGACTTGAATAAATTATAGATAGAATGTTTGGGGTTCTATGTGGTAAAATGGTCGCAGGTTGGTGACAAAGCAGCTAGAAGAGAAGATAGGGGTGAGATCGTTGGGACGATTGTTACAGCAAGTTTTGATGTGCTGAAGGGAATGCTGTGTACGAAATCCTTTGGGAGGATTCTCAAAGGGCTGCCACAAGATACAACCAGTCGATTCCTCATGGTTTCCTAGTAAAAGTGCGTAGGCGTATGCCCTTTAGGGACCAACAATCCTCGTTCTTCCATAAAAGGGTTCTCTTGTTCCTCAAGGACGTTCCATTCAATTTTCGGCGGGTCTGCCCCTCGGTTTCATGGGATCCTGTTGGCAAAGTTTGTGCTCAGCTCAGCGTGTCGTGTTTACAACACCAGGCTGTCATTGGAGGTGTCTTTAAGTCACTATTAAGCACTCGAAACCAGCCCTATCGATTCGTTAACAACTACACCCCCACTTTATACGAAACAAAACCCTTTTACCTCTCTCACGTACCCTCTGATTAATTAAAACTCCAACTATCAGCAATAATCAATATTAAGAGTCGTACTTAATTATACATAAATATTTTATTATGTTCATTAGATACATATTTAAAATGATATTTCAGAAATAAGATTGTGAGAATATCTCTCAGAGTATATGTACTTAGACCAAGTTTAAGGAAGCGTAGTTAAGTAGACGTGTTTTGTAAATAAATATTATTAATTATAATGACATAATCATAATCTGACGAGGTAGATTGACAGCGTGGGGTGACCGGAGAATTTTCAATGGCGTCGATTACTCACCGGACGGAAGAAAAGAGGAACCTCCGTGGTTTAATGGAGGGGATAATTAGCAGGCTGCGCGAAGGGAGGATTCAGCCACAGCAAATGTCAATGTACCCTCGACCCATACCACCCAGAATTTTTTTCCGTCGACTTCCGGAAGATGCGACCAGGAAACCATGAGCACGTGGCTCATAACCGCGCGCTTGACAATGTGGGTGATCACACGCATTAACATACCGCGCGGATAATCAATACCATTAGCGGAATATTATTTTCAACGTGTAATAATCCTCGCTTCCTCGTCGCGTGATTGCTTGAATAACAAGACGCACCATCCCGTTAATTCAGGAAGTAATTACCAGTGCTCGGAATAATTTAAAATAAATTAGATAAGTTATCGAATTTCACAGAGAATAGTAATCTGTCTTATTTCGATCATTCCTGCAGACAATGGAGGCCATTTTCCCGTCTGCTTCGCCGTCCGATGGATCGATCGTATAATGCACTCGTGGAATAAATGATGCGTACAATACTTTCCATGCATGCATTATGATCATGAACACGATGAGGGCTTTGTCTGTGTGCGCGGTAAAAATCGAGAAATTACCGAGCACTTTTTTTCCGAGAGTTTGGAATATTGTGGCATCAGGGTACCATGGCAGCGACGAAGTTCGAGGAACGTGGTGGTGGTGGTGGTTCCCCGGGATGGGGACATTCAAGAGGAAATGGGCGGGCTCGCCATTGGCCGAGGACACATAAAACATGCCATAAAATGCGTTTGCCTGGTGGGGAAACAAGACAAATCGCCTGGATGTCAACAGTATTAGGAAACCATGGGCTTGAAAGGGCCTTGTAGTTCCGCTTGGGTGCATGCCTGCACGAGAACAACCTCTCCGTGGTTTTAGAAAAGCTCGGACAGTCGTCCACTCAAAATCTAAAAGTCGTAGAGCTTCAAACTTAAATGACACTAGCGTGAAAAATAACTGTACATACGTTACATTTCGCTTTTCCAGGCTTTAGTCTTTGTTGACTGTACAATTTTTTTTTTGAGTGTCCTGTGTATTTTTTCTACTTACTATTGCATCTCTTAGAGCTCCATAATATTTTTTTTGATCCCACATTTTTATTTCTAGACCCTACAATTTTTTGTAAGTAGTATTGCCTTCCCTGTGACTCCAGAATATTATCCCTTTGCACTCGGAGGTATTTTATCACGAACATTAAACATTTCTTTCAACCTAGAATAATTCCATTCTATGTACAATGATTTTTCTCATTTTATGGAATTTGTATAACACCTCGTACAATATTGAAACATTTAGTAATTGCTTAGATCCCAACATATTTAGTAATAAATAATCAATTATATCAAATGCAATGGTTTGCTAGTACAAACTTACTTGCTTAGTAACTTTATAAATATAAAATTTAACATTTCAAAACACTTGTTGACCATGTGCCGGCATGTAAAGAATGTTTTGAATAATGTTACAGAAATTTTTAGTGGTGACTCTGAGTCTGCCAAGGGTTATTTGTCAACTCCATAATTTTTTTATAACACCAAATTAGTGACAGTCTTCGTATAGAAACAATATCTTTGTCCATTGTCGCACCAATATCGTTAAAAATGAATGAACAAAGCGGTGAGTGGACGGTATTCGAGAAACTCTGCGGCGAAAGAGTACTATAGTGTTTGTCCACGCGAGTACGGCCGCTTCGCCGATCGTTCCTTCCATTTTACAGTCGCATTCCTCGCTTTAGTTCCTCATTCCCGAATACCAGGACGGCAGCCGCGGGAGGTTCAGAGACCTCGTAAATTATGCTCGCTTGTCGTGCGGAAAGAGACGAGTAGACACGAGCTATACCAGGGCAGCATGAGTCGGAGACATGTCTAGAATCTCACGAAGACCTTCTGATCTCCTGGAGACGACCGGCAACCATGGACATCGATGGCGCTGCGAATCAATACGACAGCGTTTGTTACAGGAAAAACGTAACAACACGCGAAACTCCAATTGTTGTTCGTTGTTCGAACCTGTCAGATGCGGTCTTCACAGTAATCCAATCAGCAATCAGTGGCGGCTCAAGTCAAGTGGAGGCCCCAAGCGGTAAAAGTTCTGGGGCCCTCAAGCTCAAGTTAGAAATAGATGTTGCAAAACATCTCTCCTAAACTTAATTTTTCGTAAATAAATTGACTTTCTTGTAAAGAAAAATGAATGCTGCGAATTCGGGTCCCTCTGATATCCCGGGACTCAGTGGCGGCTCAAGTCAAGTGGAGAGGCCCCAAGCGGTAAAAGTTCTGGGGCCCTCAAGCTCAAGTTAGAAATAGAAGTTGCAAGAAAACTCTCCTAAACTTAATGTTTCGTAAATAAATTGACTTTCTTGTAAAGAAAAATGAATGCTGCGAATTCGGGTCCCTCTGATATCCCGGGACTCAGTGGCGGCTCAAGTCAAGTGGAGGCCCCAAGCGGTAAAAGTTTTGGGGCCCTCAAGCTCAAGTTAGAAATAGAAGTTGCAAGAAAACTCTCCTAAACTTAATGTTTCGTAAATAAATTGACTTTCTTGTAAAGAAAAATGAATGCTGCGAATTCGGGTCCCTCTGATATCCCGGGACTCAGTGGCGGCTCAAGTCAAGTGGAGAGGCCCCAAGCTGTAAAAGTTCTGGGGCCCTCAAGCTCAAGTTAGAAATAGAAGTTGCAAGAAAACTCTCCTAAACTTAATTTTTCGTAAATAAATTGACTTTCTTGTAAAGAAAAATGAATGCTGCGAATTCGGGTCCCTCCGATATCCCGGGACTCAGTGGCGGCTCAAGTCAAGTGGAGGCCCCAAGCGGTAAAAGTTTTGGGGCCCTCAAGCTCAAGTTAGAAATAGAAGTTGCAAAACATCTCTCCTAAACTTAATTTTTCGTAAATAAATTGACTTTCTTGTAAAGAAAAATGAATGCTACGAATTCGGGTCCCTCTGATATCCCGGGACTCAATGGCGGCTCAAGTCAAGTGGAGATATAATCCTGAACTCTATGTACATATATCCGTGTCTGATACTCCGCATAATTTGATACCTACATACTGTATGTATTTGTTAGATTTATTTATTGGCACTGGTATCGGCAGGGCCGTCTTAAGATATTCGGCGCCCGTGGGCTACTAAAAATAATGCGCCCCTCTTCATAAGAAAATACACGGGATGGCTAGCGGGAGGGGGGTTAGGTTAATTTGTGACAGGTTATTTGATAACTTTTGTCGTGAAAAGATTTTGAATAAAAATTAATAATAACAAAAAAATATAATACCAATAAAAATTTGCGCCCTCAAAAGGTTTGCGCCCCGGAGCTTAGCCCATTTAGCCCTGTGCTTAAGACGGACCTGGGTATCGGGAAGAAATTATGTATTCCGAGCTAGAACTCCATTTAATTTCATATGTATATACATATACTGTATGTATTTCTTAGATTTATTTATTTGTATTAGTGTAAGAAAGAAATTGTTCCGAGTGTCCTCGACAGGGGAATTTAATTCTTCAATATTCTCCGATCTAGAACTGCATTTAATTTCATATGTATATATACTGTATGTAGTTCTTAGATTTATTTATTTGCATTAGTGTAAGAAAGAAATTGTTCCGAGTGTCCTCGACAGGGGAATTTAATTTTTCAATATTCTCCGATCTAGAACTGCATTTAATTTCATATGTATATATACTGTATGTATTTCTTAGATTTATTTATTTGCATTAGTGTAAGAAAGAAATTGTTCCCAGTGTCCTCGACAGGGGAATTTAATTTTTCAATGTTCTCCGAGCTAGGTGTGTCGCTTTCACCGTTTCCCATAGTCGCGGCATTACGCACGCGTGCGTTCCCCTCGTCGCCGAAGAGGGGCGAACCTGAAAAGTCCATGTGGACATACCGTGTCGTACACGGAGTCTTAACACAGAGGGTCTCGGGCACCTGTCCTCTGCGTGTGCACGCACAGTACCCTGTTCCACTTGTCCAAGCGATTTTGTTTTTATAGTGCGAGCACACGCACCATCAGGAGACCATGGCGTGGCCATGGTCGCCATCTCCCGCTAGACAGACCAGAGGATGGCAGGCAGGGCAGACAGGGCCCCTCCGTACGCCGAGCAAATTCAATTTGTCCTGGCTGAAGAAAGATAAATCGCGCAGATGTCAACGGTAACAGGGCAGCATGGTTGCGCAGTAGGCCGACTCGAGCGTCGCCTTTTAATTCCGCTTGTAACGGCCAGAATGACTCGAGACACCTTTGAACCATGAAAACACAGTGCACCGAGCGGAACAGCCACCGATCGACCCCCCGTATACCTCGGTCTTCATGATCAACCCTTAGCACTCAAGTGGTGACTCTGAGTCACTGCTAAAAACTGCTGTGCTATAATTCAATATCGTTTACATTACTAAATATATTGGGATCTAACCAATTATTAAACATTTCAATATTGTATGAGATTATTCTATTAATTTCATATTCACAATATGAACAAAATCATATAGAATGGAATTATTCTAGATAGGAAGACGTGTTTAAGGATGTTCTGGAGGTATATGTATAATAGATGGATGATGAGGGGTGAGGGGAAGAGTGGATGAGGAAAGTTGAAGAATGGAGAGAAGACGTGAAAGAGAGGATGGGAATGTGAGAGACATGAACGGAAATGGAAGTCCACACAAAAGATGTAAAAAGATGTAAATAACAAATAGCTTAAACATAAAATAGAGGTATTTAATTAGCGATCGCCAAGTTTTGAAAACTAGATTTGATTTCCTATCGGCGCTACGGTTCGATCATATGCTACAACAAACTATATAATTTTTATGCTTATTCCTCAGTGATATATATCGGAGGATTGTTACGGGGAAATTGTTAAATGCACTCGCGCAGCGAAACACCTCGCGATCGCGGCCCGTAGGTTCGGGATCGGGAAAGGTAAGGAGCAGAAAAACGACGATGCTAACTCTCGGACAGTTTCGGAGTAAAAAGCTGTTTATTGACTTGCAGTTGATCTTAAATACAATTTTGGTGTACTAGGTGTTGACCAATGAGAACAGTCCTCTCTTTTGGTTTGCGCGCGGTACCTTAGGTTAGTAGGCTCGGTGGGTGTACGGGTACCCAGTGGCGCACCCAGTAGGGGGGGCCAGGGGGCCAAGTCCCCCACCAATAAAAAGAAAACAATACACTGAAAAATTAGCTAAACCGTAGAATAGCTCCTTCCTCTCCGATTTCGATGATTTTTGGATATGTTATATGTACAACTAAACATTTTGAACAACTTTTCCCTATATACATATATAAGTAAATATTTGTGGCTATCGAAGACAGATATTTTTGCTAAAAAAAGGTCATTTTGTTCAACTCGTCCCCCCCCAAGATTAAATCCTGGGTGCGCCACTGCGGGTACCCAACGTGCAGATGCCTGTCGGTAATCGTTGGGTCCCTTCAAATGGTACTTTATTGTTTTAGGAGGGTTACCTCGGGGTCCGTTCCCCGTCATAAAAAAAAAGGTCTTAATCTGAACCAAATGTCTCCACTCGGTTTATTGACTGTTATTCGATTTCCGTACTTTGTCATTTAGTTCGTGTTGATATATCTATTCGTTTCCGACGCTTTCTGATCCGCCCGTAACACATTCCCCTCCTTAGAGTCGACTTGGTCCTCCGAGTTCTTATTGTTAGATGTTTTGAATGTGGACGGGTTTGACGGTTTGAGGATAATATAAGTAAAAAGAGAAACTTCTCGAGAAGTGTACATTATCACATACAATAAAGATCTTACAAGCTGTCTTAAAATATTTCGTGATGTGCGGTATCCGGAAATTGTAAGCGGTAGCGTTCTCTAGAATTAGTCGGGACCTAGTCATAAAACAGGGTTTTAACGGAAAATTTCGGTGTGCCGGTTTCTTTACTACAAAACGAATTCATTGCTTTGGGATATGATCGACCTTCGCTCTCAAGTATATTGTTGCACACTTCTTGTATTTGTAAATGCGTTTGATTGTTCTAAACCGGTCTTATGAGGCGTCGAAGTTGTTTGTAGCGTTACTAATGTCATAGTCAGAAGAATTGTCAGAAGAACGAAAAATACAGAGTTTTAGCCTATTTCCGTGTACTCTTGCTGTATGAGTGTTTACTTTAATTGTATATGTCGGAGGAGAGGTGCCTAGGATAGGGTATGGTCCAAGCCATTGTGGTTCTAGTTTGTTTTTTCTAACATTGTCGTTGTGTAGAAACACATAATTTCCGATGTTGAATACTGGTTGCGTTCGAATGATATTTCGATTGGTTCGTTTTTGAGTTTTCTCTTTTGTTCTGTCTAAATTGTAGCGTGCTCGATTTATGTAAGTATTATGTTGCCGTTTCCAATTTTGGAATAGTTCGTCTTTGGATAATAGTGGCGTATTTGCTATCGTTGAGGGGAGATTTGCTTTATGCCCGAAGGTTAATTCGAATGGGGTGTAACCGGTTGATTCGTGTACAGCGGTGTTAAAACCCATGCAAACGAGTTGTAAATTCTCGTCCCATTCGTTGTTTTTGTCACGCAAACAAGTTCTGATGAGGTTTAATATGGTACCATGCGTTCTTTCTAGGCTGCCGTTAGATTCTGGGTGGAATGCGGTTGTTTTGATGTGTTTGATTTGAAACTGTGATTCGAATTCTTGCATTAAGTGGCTGAGAAAATTTGTTCCTTGGTCGGTCAGTATGTGTTTTGGTGCCGAAAATATGTAGATGTAGTGTCGTAAGAGTTCGTCTATGATTGTCGTTGCTTCTGCTGTTTTCAAGGGAATTAACACTAGGTACTTCGTTAGAACGTCTTGTATGGATAGGATGTATTTGTTGTTTCTGTAAGTGGGAGTCAGTGGACCGAGTATGTCCATTGCTATTTTGTCGTTTGGTGCACGGGGTGTTTCGGGTATAACGGCGAGTTCCTTATTACGGATCCTAATTAATTTTTCTCTTTGACAGCTTTCGCAACTCTTTACGAAATCTACCACGTCTCTCTCCATATTGGTCCAGATAGCCTTTTCTTGTACTCGTTTCAATGTTTTATTCTCTCCGAAATGTTGTGCCGCATTGCTGTTGTGACATTCTTTAATTAACTGACAACGTTCTTCTCTACTTAATTCTTTGGAATTTTCTGAGAATATGATTCCAATTTGGTCTGAATTTACACCCCGTTCCGTTGGTTCGTTCCAACTTCTATTATTTATATTAGGTCTATAGTTCGCGGGCCGTTCTGCGCGTTCGGTCCAGTTTCTATCGCTTGTCGATCTATTACTAATTGCACGCCTGTCTCTAGATTCTCGTTCCCACGTTTCGGCTTCTAGCGCAAAGCCTTGCGCCTCCGAAATATTTCGAGGTTTGTGTGGGTGTACTATTACCCCGAGCTCGTAACGTAAGCTTTTAACATACATTCTAACCACTTCTTTGTCCAAGATATTAAGGGCTACTCGTCTCGTGGTAATTTGCGTGTGTTCGTTCTGTGTCGCGTATCGGTACTCATTTAATCGTTGCCTAAAACGGATGCTGTAATTCGCCACGCTTTCTGTTTTTCCTTGGATCACGCTATTTAATTGGTCTCTCGCGACGTCGGATGAGACGGATGGACATACGTACGTCCTTACTGCTTCATATAAATCGTCGTAACTATTTATTTCTATGTGCCGAATACTCTTTTCCGCTTGATCGATGATTCTAGTATTTACGATTATATCAAGTAAGACATCTGGGTTGTTACAACGCGATCTGGCGCGTTTGACCGCACGAATAAAATCTTCAACCCTAGAGTCATCTGGTCCTTTAAGAGGTCTTATTGTGTCAATTAGCTCTTTGGCCCTTGAAAGCCGTGGTTCTTCATACCTGGGTTCTACATTATCGTTGAACGGACGGGCGGGATGTCGGGATGTACTCAGTGGTGGTTGCCGGAAGCGGCCCTCGCGGCGTTCATCCTCGTCGTCCAGTTCCTCGTCTTCTGCGGAATATGCGGTAGTCTCGTCGTCCGTCATCGCTGTTTTTAAGAGTTTGTAAACTCTTTGCACTTCCTTCTTTCTGTCTTCGTTTTCCACTGTTAGAGTTGCTATATTGTCTTCCACCTTTTCGAATCGTTCAGCCAGATTCTGTATGGAGTTGGTGAGCGCCTCAAGGGCGTCGTTGACAGTCGTAGTGGACATCTCAGCAGAAAAATCTTCTTGATTTTTCTGATTATTTTTTTTTTGCTTGCGCGAGTGGTGACGGCCTTCGGGACTTGTCCCTTCAGTTTTTCAACAGCTTCTTTGGATCCAGTGGTCTCCGATTGTTTTTCTGGTCGTCCTTCTGTGTAGATTTTCGGTTCGTTGATACCGACGTATTGCTTCGTAAGGGCTCTCGTAGTCCGTCTCCGTGGTCAATCAGCCGTAGTTGGTTTGACGTTCGAAGATTTTCTCACAGCACACGAATCGGTATCCTGGCAGGATCGCCAAAATGTTACGGGGAAATTGTTAAATGCACTCGCGCAGCGAAACACCTCGCGATCGCGGCCCGTAGGTTCGGGATCGGGAAAGGTAAGGAGCAGAAAAAACGACGATGCTAACTCTCGGACAGTTTCGGAGTAAAAAGCTGTTTATTGACTTGCAGTTGATCTTAAATACAATTTTGGTGTACTAGGTGTTGACCAATGAGAACAGTCCTCTCTTTTGGTTTGCGCGCGGTACCTTAGGTTAGTAGGCTCGGTGGGTGTACGGGTACCCAACGTGCAGATGCCTGTCGGTAATCGTTGGGTCCCTTCAAATGGTACTTTATTGTTTTAAGAGGGTTACCTCGGGGTCCGTTCCCCGTCATAAAAAAAAGGTCTTAATCTGAACCAAATGTCTCCATTCGGTTTATTGACTGTTATTCGATTTCCGTACTTTGTCATTTAGTTCGTGTTGATATATCTACAGTACAGACTTGATTTTTGTCCCAGGTCCGACGACTCGATTTTTGTCCAGGCCTACTCACTCCACTGCCTGTCAACGCTGTCCCGCGCCACAGGGCGGCGACTAATGTTCTCGGCCCGGGTATATCGGTGTGAACACCACTACATTGACTCAATGAATCGAATGTTCAAACTTCTTAATAATCATTATTTTTTCATGGGACTTTTTGAAAACGTATTTCTGGCATCTTTCTGAGTAAAACAAGACCAAACACGATATAGTTTCAATTGTAATTTAGTGGTGTAATCGACGAAGAAAGTTTCGGTCGCAATGTGCGTAGCCGTCGCCGACACCGTTGCTCTATTGTAGTCTCGCTCGCCGCGATCGGAGCGGTAGACCCAGCCATAAATCAGATAAGCAAGTCTACATCGCGATTTTTGTCCGCTCCACGAACAGCCCCTGGGACAAAAATCAAGTGAATACTGTATTCGTTTCCGACGCTTTCTGATCCGCCCGTAACACGCTTGTAACGGCCAGAATGACTCGAGACACCTTTGAACCATGAAAACACAGTGCACCGAGCGGAACAGCCAGCGATCGACCTCCCGTATACCTCGCTCTTCATGATCAACCCTTAGCACTCAAGTGGTGACTCTGAGTCACCGCTAAAAACTGCTGTGCTATAATTCAATATCGTTTACATTACTAAATATATGTATTGGGATCTAACCAATTATTAAACATTTCAATATTGTATGGGGTATTCTATTAATTTCATATCCACAATATGAACAAAATCATATAGAATGGAATTATTCTAGATAGGAAGACGTGTTTAAGGATGTTCTGGAGGTATATAATAGAAGGTTGATGAGGGGTGAGGGGAAGAGTGGATGAGGAAAGTGGAAGAATGGAGAGAAGACGTGAAAGAGAAGATGGGAATGTGAGAGGCATGAGCGGAAATGGAAGTCCACACAAAAGATGTTAAAAGATATAAATAACAAATAGCGTAAACATAAAATATTGTATATAGGTTAAAAAATAAGACTGTTGTAAATATTGTTTCTCCCTTTCTCTATACATATATATATATAGTAGATTAAGGTAAATAGTTGTAAGTTAGATAATAAGTTAGTGATAAGGGTAGAGTGTAAGAGCGAAGGAGCGGAAAAGGAGGAAAATGTGAAAAAGGATTGTAACCCCGAGGGCAATCAATAAAGATATATATATATATATATATATATATATATATATATATATATATATTATTATACACTATATATACGTGCATTTATGTATACTTAATATTATGTAAAATTAATCCGTGTATCACTCTCTTATATCTATCTCGTTGGGAAATATATAATGTGAAAATGTGAAAATGTGGACTTTGTAAACGGAGGTCCGCATGTGTACCCCACAATGGGAATAAAATATTATTATTATTATCATTATATATTATTAATACACGTGTATCCGTGTACTTAAAGTGACACGTACTGGAGCACGTGTACGTGAAATACACGTGTATTTAGATACACGTGAAATGGGGATCTCAAATCTAAACTCGTACGCGAGAAGAATCGACGCGTGGTATGAAAGGTTGGCCACCCCTGATCTGTGCCTTCTATAGGCTTAGCAAATCAATTACCGATGACAGGAGGCGGCCGTTAAGTATCAGGACGTCAGAGGCGAAGAGTAATTTGCAGAAACCCGGTGCAAGGAGTGAATGATCGCGGTGGAGTTAGCATTTAGAAAGAACCTGTTACGGGCGGATCAGAAAGCGTCGGAAACGAATAGACATTTGTTTCAGATTAAGACCTTTTTTCTATGACGGGGAACGGACCCCGAGGTAAACCCTCCTAAAACAATAAAATACCATTTGAAGGGACCCAACAATTGCCGACAGGCATCTGCACGTTGGGTACCCGTACACCCACCGAGACTACTAACCTGAGGTACCGCGCGCAAACCAAAAGAGAGGACTGTTCTCATTGGTCAACACCTAGTACACCGAAATTGTATTTAAGATCAACTGCAAATCAATAAACCGCTTTTTACTCCGAAACTGTCCGAGAGTTAACATCGTCGTTTTTCTGCTCCTTACCTTTCCCGATCCCGAACCTACGGGCCGCGATCGTGAGGTGTTTCGCTGCACGAGTGGATTTAATAATTTCCCCGTAACATTTTGGCGATCCTGCCAGGATACCGATTCGTGTGCTGTGAGAAAATCTTCGAACGTCAAACCAACTACGGCTGATTGACCACGGAGACGGACTACGAGAGCCCTTACGAAGCAATACGTCGGTATCAACGAACCGAAAATCTACACAGAAGGACGACCAGAAAACAATCAGAGACCACTGGATCCAAAGAAGCTGTTGAAAAACTGAAAGGACAAGTCCCGAAAGCCGTCACCACTCGCGCAAGCAAAAAAAAAAAAAATTAATCAGAAAATCAAGAAGATTTTTCTGCTGAGATGTCCACTACGACTGTCAACGACGCCCTTGAGGCGCTCACCAACTCCATACAGAATCTGGCTGAACGATTCGAAAAGGTGGAAGACAATATAGCAACTCTAACAGTGGAAAACGAAGAAAGAAAGAAGGAAGTGCAAAGAGTTTACAAACTCTTAAAAACAGCGATGACGGACGACGAGACTACCGCATATTCCGCAGAAGACAAGGAACTGGACGACGAGGATGAACGCCGCGAGGGCCGCGAAGGCCGCGAGGGCCGCGAAGGCCGCGAGGGCCGCTTCCGGCAACCACCACCGAGTACATCCCGACATCCCGCCCGTCCGTTCAACGATAATGTAGAACCCAGGTATGAAGAACCACGGCTTTCAAGGGCCAAAGAGCTAATTGACACAATAAGACCTCTTAAAGGACGCGATGACTCTGGGGTTGAAGATTTTATTCGTGCGGTCAAACGCGCCAGATCGCGTTGTAACAACCCAGATGTCTTACTTGATATAATCGTAAATACTAGAATCATCGATCAAGCGGAAAAGAGTATTCGGCACATAGAAATAAATAGTTACGACGATTTATATGAAGCAGTAAGGACGTACGTATGTCCATCCGTCTCATCCGACGTCGCGAGAGACCAATTAAATAGCGTGATCCAAGGAAAAACAGAAAGCGTGGCGAATTACAGCATCCGTTTTAGGCAACGATTAAATGAGTACCGATACGCGACACAGAACGAACACACGCAAATTACCACGAGACGAGTAGCCCTTAATATCTTGGACAAAGAAGTGGTTAGAATGTATGTTAAAAGCTTACGTTACGAGCTCGGGGTAATAGTACACCCACACAAACCTCGAAATATTTCGGAGGCGCAAGGCTTTGCGCTAGAAGCTGAAACGTGGGAACGAGAATCTAGAGACAGGCGTGCAATTAATAATAGATCGACAAGCGATAGAAACTGGACCGAACGCGCAGAACGGCCCGCGAACTATAGACCTAATATAAATAATAGAAGTTGGAACGAACCAACGGAACGGGGTGTAAATTCTAGACCAATAACTAAACCCGCGACAGGTCCATCTGAAAAACCTGTAGTAACCAACCCGTTTAGGCAACATGCGCAAATAAAATGTAACCGATGCGGAAAGTTAGGGCATTACGCGAATCAGTGCCAAAATTTTTATATATCGCCTCAACAGAGACCGCCGCGAATAAATTCGATCCGCAACCAAGAATCGCAAACGTTAGATCACGAGCAGGAAGACTACGATTCATACGAACACGGTTTAGAGACGGAAATTTCGGAAGATTCCTCCTGGATACCGGAGCAGGATTAAATTTAATAAAAGAAAAACATTGTAACAATCGGGAAATCGTAAATGAGGGACGAACATTTCTCATGGGGAACGACAAACACATTAGTAAAGGAAAAACCTCTCTCAAAATGTTTAACAAAATACACTTCTTTCATGTAGTACCAGACGACTTTCCATTGTCAGAAGACGGTATAATAGGATTACCATTCTTAGAACAGTACAAGTACAAAGTCACTAACGATAAATTGACCTTAAACGACCGCACAGTGAAACACGAGACAGAAATCCTTATTCCACCCAACGAAACATATACCACAAGAATCCCCATCAATGAACACATTCACGTAGCACACCTTCATAACCCTACAGAGCAAACCCTCATATATCCCATTAACACTCTTAACACCCCGCTGCCAGACCGAATAGAAAAGTTAAGAAATAAAATTGACTTGCAACACGTAGATTCAATACTGAAACCAAGTTTAGAGAAAATATTAATCTCCTATAGTGACGTATTCTCTTTCGAAGACGAAGATTTACCGTGTACAAATCTAACCAAACATGTAATCGAATTAAAAACTCACAGACCCATCAATGTAAAATCATATAGGCCACCAGAAGCACACAAAGCTGAGGTAGACAGACAAGTAAAAAATATGTTAGATCGAGGAATTATTGAAGAATCCGACTCACCCTATAATTCACCAATTTGGATCGTGCCCAAAAAACCTGACAAATTAGGAAACCGCAAATGGAGGATAGTGGTCGATTTCAGACGGTTAAATCAAGAAACGGATCAAGATGCCTACCCGTTGCCGCCAATTGACGAAATTTTAGATCACCTAGGCAAAGCAAAATTCTTTTCCGCGTTAGACTTAAACTCAGGGTTCCATCAAATACCCATGGACGAAAATTCGAAGAAATACACCGCGTTTAGTACCCACCAAGGGCATTTCCAATATTGTAGAATGCCGTTCGGATTAAAGAATGCCCCAGCCACTTTCCAGAGGATGATCGACAATGCTCTACGGGGACTCGTCGGTAAAATCTGTTTTGTGTACTTGGACGATATTATTGTTTTCGGTACGACTATAGAAGAGCACAATAAAAACCTCGCGATCATTTTCCAGAGACTCAGAGAATTAGGACTCAAGCTTCAGGCCGAGAAATGCGAATTTCTCAGACCTGAACTCGAATATTTAGGTCATGTTATCACCGCGGATGGGGTAAAACCAAATCCAAATAAAATAGATGCAGTCAGAAACTTCCCCACACCAAAATCCGCTACAAACATAAAATCCTTTCTAGGGATCGCCGGATATTATAGGAAGTTTATCCGCAACTTCGCCAAGATCGCGAAACCCCTGACAGAATTAACACAGAAAGATACACCATTCCATTGGACAGACGCTCAACAAAAATCGTTCGATATACTTAAACAAAAACTTTGCGAAGCTCCCGTCCTTACATATCCTGATTTCGATAAACCATTCACCTTAATAACCGACGCATCAAACACCGGACTCGGTGCCATCCTATCACAAGAAGGTCATCCCTGTTGTTTTATTAGTCGAACACTGAACAAAGCAGAGATTAACTACACAACCACAGAAAAGGAATTATTAGCTATTGTTTGGGGTGTCAAGCGTTTACGACAATACCTCCTAGGAAAGAAATTTAAAATCTTGACAGACCATCAGGCTTTGAAATGGTTATTTAGTGTAAAAGACCCATCATCCAGATTATTACGTTGGCGGTTACGATTAGAAGAATACGATTACGAAATCGAATATACAAAAGGGAAAGAAAATACTGCAGCAGATGGCCTATCCCGTATATACCCTCTATCCCCATTAGAGCAAGAAAATGACAGCTTAAACGACAACTCGAACGAACTAGAACAGACGCAACTTTTCACCGAATATGAGAATTGGAAACAAAACCCTGATCCCGCGTACGTTTTGAACACTCGACCAAACCCCGTCGGAAAAGTTTGGAAACCACTCCATAAGGATATGTTAGGTACATATAACCCTCTAAATTGGTTAGTAAAATTAGACAGAATTGTACGAATCTCCATAGAACAACGTCACACTATTTTAAAGGTATATCTACCCGAACCAATCGGATTAGTGGAACTTTTAGAATTACGGGAAATCCTCAGGTATATAGGATATAGGTATTCAGACCAAATCGGAATCATATTCTCAGAAAATTCCAAAGAATTAAGTAGAGAAGAACGTTGTCAGTTAATTAAAGAATGTCACAACAGCAATGCGGCGCAACATTTCGGAGAGAATAAAACATTGAAACGAGTACAAGAAAAGGCTATCTGGACCAATATGGAGAGAGACGTGGTAGATTTCGTAAAGAGTTGCGAAAGCTGCCAAAGAGAAAAATTAATTAGGATCCGTAATAAGGAACTCGCCGTTATACCCGAAACACCCCGTGCACCAAACGACAAAATAGCAATGGACATACTCGGTCCACTGACTCCCACTTACAGAAACAACAAATACATCCTATCCATACAAGACGTTCTAACGAAATACCTAGTGTTAATTCCCTTGAAAACAGCAGAAGCAACGACAATCATAGACGAACTCTTACGACACTACATCTACATATTTTCGGCACCAAAACACATACTGACCGACCAAGGAACAAATTTTCTCAGCCAATTAATGCAAGAATTCGAATCACAGTTTCAAATCAAACACATCAAAACAACCGCATTCCACCCAGAATCTAACGGCAGCCTAGAAAGAACGCATGGTACCATATTAAACCTCATCAGAACTTGTATGCGTGACAAAAACAACGAATGGGACGAGAATTTACAACTCGTTTGCATGGGTTTTAACACCGCTGTACACGAATCAACCGGTTACACCCCATTCGAATTAACCTTCGGGCATAAAGCAAATCTCCCCTCAACGATAGCAAATACACCACTATTATCCAAAGACGAACTATTCCAAAATTGGAAACGGCAACATAATACTTATATAAATCGAGCACGCTACAATTTAGACAGAACAAAAGAGAAAACTCAAAAACGAACCAATCGAAATATCATTCGAACGCAACCAGTATTCAACATCGGAAATTATGTATTTCTACACAACGACAATGTTAGAAAAAACAAACTAGAACCACAATGGCTTGGACCATACCCTATCCTAGGCACCTCTCCTCCGACATATACAATTAAAGTAAACACTCATACAGCAAGAGTACACGGAAATAGGCTAAAACTCTGTATTTTTCGTTCTTCTGACAATTCTTCTGACTATGACATTAGTAACGCTACAAACAACTTCGACGCCTCATAAGACCGGTTTAGAAAAATCAAACGCATTTACAAATACAAGAAGTGTGCAACAATATATTTGAGAGCGAAGGTCGATCATATCCCAAAGCAATAGATTCGTTTTGTAGTAAAGAAACCGCCACACCGAAATTTTCCGTTAAAACCCTGTTTTATGACTAGGTCCCGACTAATTCTAAAGAACACTACCGCTTACAATTTCCGGATACCGCACATCACGAAATATTTTAAGATAGCTTGTAAGATCTTTATTGTATGTGATAATGTACACTTCTCGAGAAGTTTCTCTTTTTACTTATATTATCCTCAAACCGTCAAACCCGTCCACGTTCAAAACATCTAACAATAAGACTCGGAGGACCAAGTCGACTCTAAGGAGGGGAATGTGTTACGGGCGGATCAGAAAGCGTCGGAAACGAATAGACATTTGTTTCAGATTAAGACCTTTTTTCTATGACGGGGAACGGACCCCGAGGTAAACCCTCCTAAAACAATAAAATACCATTTGAAGGGACCCAACAATTGCCGACAGGCATCTGCACGTTGGGTACCCGTACACCCACCGAGACTACTAACCTGAGGTACCGCGCGCAAACCAAAAGAGAGGACTGTTCTCATTGGTCAACACCTAGTACACCGAAATTGTATTTAAGATCAACTGCAAATCAATAAACCGCTTTTTACTCCGAAACTGTCCGAGAGTTAACATCGTCGTTTTTCTGCTCCTTACCTTTCCCGATCCCGAACCTACGGGCCGCGATCGTGAGGTGTTTCGCTGCACGAGTGGATTTAATAATTTCCCCGTAACAAACCGTCTGAGAAGTGGACTATGCCATACAGTATTCAGTGCACTATGTAAGACGATTCGTGGGGGCACGTGGCTCCTGTTTCAAACCCAGGCGGGAACTGCTGATAGCCTCCACGATAAGAGACACTCGAGCGTCGAGACAACGCGAGACGGTAGGTGGATGGGAATCGAGGAGAAACGTCGCGTCGATAACGTTCGGGATTGCTGACTTGAGGCAGACCAAGAAAGCTGAGGACAATGGAGCGCCTCCTCTACGTTACAGGATAATATGAGGCTGCAGCTATGTCATCGAATGGACGCGGCCACGGACAAAGGGGGCCGGATTCGCTGCAATTGGCAGAGAACAAAAGAATGTTGGGGTGCCGTAACAGGGCAGCATGCACGGGATCGCTTGTCACGATCGATCACATCGGTGTCGCTAGGGCAACCATCGCTGAACGACGACGAACCTCCTCGAGGACCTAAGACACCTGTCGGCCGAGATTTCCTTGGATGGAATAATGTTTCTCTGGAATTAATAATATCTTTCGTTGACGATACACCGTTTCTATTTTCTATACATTGTATGATTTTTTTTTTGTTGCTCATTTTATCTGTTCTACGATCTTGTAGTACTCTTCGTCAGTGGCGCACCCAGGATTTAATCTTGGGGGGGGACGAGTTGAACAAAATGACCTTTTTTTAGCAAAAATATCTGTCTTCGATAGCCACAAATATTTACTTATATATGTATATAGGGAAAAGTTGTTCAACATGTTTAGTTGTACATATAACATATCCAAAAATCATCGAAATCGGAGAGGAAGGAGCTATTCTACGGTTTAGCTAATTTTTCAGTGTATTGTTTTCTTTTTATTGGTGGGGGACTTGGCCCCCTGGCCCCCCCTGCTGGGTGCGCCACTGCTCTTCGTCAACCCTACAATCTTTTTTATAAACCCCATCATTTTATTGAGTGCCCTATAACCACCTCTTTGACTCCGTCGTGATTCTAATCAGCCTTATTATTTTTCCTCGGACTCTGTCTATTGTTTCACGAGCCCTCCAATATTTCCAAGCCATTACTATTGATTGCAAAACTTCGTAAAGAACCTGGAACATTTTTCTTTTATTATGGAAAATCTCATATGAGATTTATTTCAACATAATTGAAATACAGAATACGATACATACAATACAGAGAAAATAAAAATTTATTAAACAGAATAAGATATTGAAGATACATGAATATTATAGTAAAGACATATGAGTGGTAGAAAAGGTATGAACCAAACAATTATACTATAAGGCCGCAGCTCTTAAAAAATGATAACATATAATGACAAGCTTTGATATTCGCTATGGCTATTAACATTGAGACATTCATTGGAAGCTGAAAGTTAATTGTACGGAGTTTATTAATTAATTTGAGCCAACGAATAAAAATTTATTCGAATAAAAATTTATTTGTTTAAAGTGACTTTATTCGCAATTTTTATTCTCTTGGTTATTCGAATGAAATTTCATTGGAATAACGGCCAACTCTGGTTGTCACTGACTCACTGACGAGTCTCGTAGTCGAATCGCGGTGCGAGCGGACGGCGAATCGGTCGATGCAGGGGGCGCAGACTTCGCCGAGAGGCTGTATCGAACGAAATCTAATTCCTTCGTTCCGCTCGAGTGACTCTGCATAAAAGGAATGCGGTGACAGCGACCAGGAAGTTATAACGTCGGAGAATCTCGAGCTTCGAGGTCGTCGTTCCTCTCCTCGTCCGTTCGCCCATCCGTTTGTCTTCGTCGGTGTTGCGTCCGCGCGCGGAAATTCCTGTCCGACACGGTGATCATCATCGAACACCGACGCAAACCGTGTGTATATCCGTTGACCACGATTGTTCCACGCATTCGCCGGGAATTCGTAGGAGACGGACACCGAGAAACGAGAAAGGGTTGTGGGCGGCGACGGAACATTCATAGAAACTCTACCCGGCGGACAGACCAACGAGGAGGTCAATCGGCATTTGCTCACCCTTTATGACTACCGACCGCTCTGCTAATTCCGGCTGACTTTCGCCACCTCCTACGCTGCCACCCTGCTGACAGTCCTCTCTCCTCGAACCAACACTACCAGAAACTCGGAGCAACATGTTTGGCAGCGGGTGCCACTTTTAATATTGTTTAATTCTTCATACTTCTACAAAATACGTTGAAATTAATGTATATAGAATTTTTCAGGTTCGTTATTAAGGTACATACACTGTTAATTAAAATTGGAATCTTCGACTGGCTGCCATTTTATGGAAACAAATTCCACGATCGGGGCAATATGTTTGGCAGCGATTGCCACTTTTAATACTGTTCAATTATTCATACTACTACAAAATAAGTCGAAATTAATGAATCCAGAATTTTTCAGTTTCGTTATTAAGGTACATACACTGTCAATTAAAATTGGAATCTTCGACTAGCTGTCATTTCCTCAAAAAAAATTGAACGATTGGATCAACATGTTTGTCAGCGGGTGCCATTTTTAATATTGTTCAATTATTCATATTTCTAAAAAATACATTGAATTAATGTATCCAGAATTTTTCAGGTTCGTTATTAAGGTACATACACTGTCAATTAAAATTGAAATCTTCGACTAGCTGTCATTTCCTTGAAAAAAATTGAACGATTGGATCAACATGTTCGTCAGCCGGTGTCACTTTTAATATTGTTCAATTCTTCATACTTCTACAAAATACGTTGAAATTAATGTATTCAGAATTTTTCAGGTTCGTTACAGAGGTACATACACTATAGTGATATATCAATTAAAATTGGAATCTACTCAAGTGCGTCCGCAGAAATAAAACAAATTGTTTCCTGGATAAATCTTGCACGGTTTCGTAATCTCGGGTTTGCGACGAGCACAGAAAAATTGCATTACGCTTTTAGACTGTCGTTTTATTTCACTGTTAGCCAACAGTGAATACTACATTTATTCTCCTGACTTACCATATACCGAACAAATTTTTCAGAGAAAATACAATTACCTCTGATGAAAGTAGAGGCTTCAAGCTACGAAACAAGCCCAGATAGATCGTCGTCCGACTTTGTTCCACGAAGTTACAACTTCGACATGAACAATTTCCCAGCCATTTAAACTGTTCAACTTTCGCGGTTAGTATACATTGATCTAACTTAGTTCTCGACTGAACCGAACAGAGACAGGTCTGAATCCGTCCTCGTCCCTCCCACGACACAAAGGGGGAAACAGCGTGACCACCTAGCAACCTATGTCTCCCTAGGAATTTCCTCGACTTCTCTTTGTTCGCGAGAAATCGTTATAACTGATTATGCAGTTTGATCGAGTAAAACTACCACAGCGTTCGAAGCCTCCCCTGAACAGCCTAACAAAAGTTTATACAGTGAAAAATAGTTGGACGATCCACTCCCTCGAGCCAACAATAACGTCCCACCTCGAAACATAAACTACCCCTAAGAACATTCCAACAAACATTAATAAAACAAATTTACTGTTCACACGCATCAATCCTCCAGTTATTCCCCGTCCACGCTCATCCCACCGAGCAGAATCTCTCCGGGGAACGTCGCTCGGGGATGAAAAAAAAAGCTCGAAAACTTTTTTTGACACCAGGACGTCATAGGGCAGGTTGTGGTCGTCGAACGATCAGGTGGAATCCTGCGTGGGGTTTCCAATCAATCGGCGCCTTCCGGTGTTACCAGAGCAGCATGAGCCCGCCGGGAAAACCGAACTTTCCTATCGTTCCCGACGAGAAAAACGTGCGTGTCCCCGATGCGTCGCTCCTGATAGACGCCGACGCAGTCAAGACTTTTACGAGCCATCGAAAGAAAGCCGTGGTAAGAAACACGATCGAACGACGTTATACACTCGGAACTAGTTCCGACTCTCGCGAACCAGTCCGGTGGTTGCTTACACATATGAGAACGTCCGCGAGACTCGGCTCGAAGGAAAGGGTTAGTCGTTCAAGTGCTTCGAGTCACACATCGTGAGAGGGCTAGCATAACGCGGCAAGAGGTGTCCTAATATTCGTCGGTCGTTGACTCGAAAATCCCGTGGGCGAAACAGAAATGACATCGAATATATTTTTGTCGGGACGTTCGAGAGAGTCCTGAAAAATCTCTTAACTGATTCGAGTTGAGGGTATAAGACGGGACAGCTCGGCGAAAAATTAGCGATGCAAATAGCGGCCGATTAAGCGGTTAAACGGGATGGTTGCTGGTAGAAGTTGTAGGAGCTGTTGCGTAAGAGGGCGCGAGCTGGTCTTGAGGGTAATCGCAGCGTGTCAAAACTAACTGTCCATTAACGGCGTCAGATCGATAGCGTCATAACTCGAGCGAGGAACAGGCGAGGATCCGCCTAAAAGAGCTGGAAGAGCGTGAGGCTAAGTCTCTCGCTAACTGTTAAAAGAACTCAAACGGCTTCTGGAGGAGGTAGCGGACGGGTTCCGATCGTTTCCAATAACCGAAGGGGCTATCGGCAGTCTATTGGTTTGATCCCCTGATCCCAGGCTAGCAGGAGCCAGCTGGTGGTCGCACCAAATTCCCGCACGACCACCGCGCACCACCGACTGCTGTACTTATATTTTCGAAAGCCTGGAACCGTTGTTGGTGGAGAAGCCTTTTTCCTTCTCTACGTGGAAGTCGTTGGACGCTTCGCTGTTGGTCGAGTTGCGGGCAGCTAGGTTGCCGAGAGGCGTCGGCTACCGGCTCCACACAATGGGATAGGGACCGTCCGCAACCCCGCGACAGAAATAATTTAATCCCGTGCCCGAGGGAAAGGGTTGAATAAAATATATTCACATATTCGCAGCAGGCGAGCAGCCGAGCAGAGAAGGTACACACCGGTGTTGGATTACCGTGAGTCCTTAGGGACTCATGTTACTCTGTTCCGTCGTCCCGTTCTTCGGAAACTGTCGTTTCGCGGCGGCAGCCCTTCGGGATGAAGAAAGCCGGACTCGGGAGGAAAACGGAACGCCAGGAAAATTTATGCGCCGAGAGTCTCTCTCTTTCTCTTTCTCTCTCTCTCTCTCTCTGTTAAACTGCCTCTCTCTCTCCCGCTCTTCGCTCCACGCCAACGATCCAAGGCCGAGCCAGGAATGCGCCGAGAACGGAGTTGGAGAGAAAGGGTTCGCCTCGTCGGGATTCCACCCACGCTTTTTTCACAGGATAACATCCTGCAGAGGAACGCGACGGGGTTCGCTCCGATCGAAGACGCTGCTTCGCTGCTACGGGATCGATGCCGTCCTGTAGCATTTTTCAGAAGGCGTAAATACTACAATTTTTCTTCTGAACGTCGCATTATTATTTTACGGATCCGGTAATTTGTATTTCGACAACCCCACAATTTATAGCAATGTGTTCTTTTTTTCTTAAACGATATAATATTTATTCTTTTATAGAATATTTTTATACTGTTCCTACAAATGTTTCTCACAAGCTGTATTTTTCAAGTGATACTACTTTGCTGGGGGTTACAATTTTCTGATGTTACGGAAGTCGTCCATGTTACGAAAATTTAAACTGAGAATGAACGGAGAAAAATCATTTCTTAGCCTGACGGGATTCGAAATCCGGTATAACGATTGGTATCTATCGGTTCAATTCCTTAAGGGGGTAACGTTACCCCTAAATATTACTAGAATATTACTAGATTTAAGGGGGTAACGTAGCCTCGAATATTACTAGAATCTTACTAGAAAATCAGGCGAAAACAGTGTTTGCGGGAAAGAATTGTTTGTCCTTATTCGAGCATGTTACGAGCTGTGTGAGGGCTCATTCTAAAGAGGAAGGTTGATCGTAAGAGGCTGAGCTCATGATTTAACGAGATTATGTTTATATTTAATAATATGAGCGTCCAAAGTAGGGGAAAAAATCGAAATACCACCCTCAGATGCTAGCATAGGGTTTGGAAAATATAAATAAATCTATTACAGAGATATATTGAAGATATATTTCAAAATCTACCGTGTGTGGAACAGAATAAACAGAATGATAGTAAACATTTTGGTATATGTCGCAACGACTAAAATGCTGCAGCATTTTACCGCCACTCGGTAGTAAGATTAAACGAAAAGGTTCGAAATACATGGTTACGTTACAACAGCACGTGCAACTACGTTTACATTAATTAAAATAATAATATAATTAAATATATTACAGAGATATATTGGAAATATATTTAAAAACCTACCGTGTGTGGAACAGAATAAAATAAACCGTGTAAAATCACGCGCGGTAGAAATGAAACTTCTTGCAGTCCAGTAATGTTTAGAAGCAAATTTAGATTGGAAATGTTTTAAAAAAAACAAGATCAGGAACAACCAATACAAAAAACAAGATCAGGAACAACCAATACAGAAAAAATCATAGAAAAAGTTTCCCTTCAAACATAATGAACGTTGAAAATTTGCGACACAAAGGAGAGCGTATGAAAAAGAAAGAGACATAGTTCATAGCATTTCCCATACACGCTCTCTTTCTTTGCGTCGCAAATTTTAATCGTTCATTATGTTTGAAGTGAAACTTGTTCTATGATTTTTTATGATTTTTTATTTAGTATTGGTTGTTACTGATCTTGCTTTTTTGTATTGGTTTTTCTTGGACGCTATAATATCTGTTCACAGCCCGTGAATATTTTTCTCGGTCGTAAAACATTCTCCGCGAGTTTGACAATTTTTATACTGTTCCTACAATGTTTCTCACAAGCTGTATATTTTAATATCCCTAAGTAGATTGCTCCTGGTGAATACGCCAGCCGTGGCTGGAGGAAGGCTGGGATTTACCGAAGGGTTTTTCGTCCCTTTTATTCGGCCTACAAGGACACACCTCCTGCCGGATGATGGCCGCCTGTACAGTGTCACCCACGGTGTAATTAATATTCATATCTACCCCTCGTAATCCTACCCGAGTCCATCTTGTACCTGACGGAATTGTTTCGTCGCATTCTCTCTATTCCTCGTGTATACTAAACAATACACGTAGCCGGGATTCAGTTTGCGACAAGCTGTATATGTATACACAACCCTCAGGATTTATCTGGAAGCAGATTGCTTCGCTATTGGTAAGCTACCGGTACCAGGACGCCATGAGCCTCGAGGTGATTATTGGATGACACACAAAAGTGGTAGGGTAACATAAATTCTGAGCCACGGTGAATGTATTCGCGTGTCGTTGAATGAAAGCCAGGGAGGAATTAGACTAATCGTCGAACGAGAGGATAACAAATGAGCCAAACGACAATTCTGGATAATACAACGGTAAACAAGGTGATCAGGGGAGAATCAGAGGCGAGGAGATCGACGGACTACCGAATTGGGGTGCGACAACCCTAGGGGTGGCACAAACCGGTTTCATTCTCCACCAGGAGGCGGTTCGGAGGGTGAATGGATCGCCGTGTTGTGGGGAACGAGGGACGACCTTACCCCATCAGAATATCCGACACCACAAATGATTACCAAACACCACGTTCGCACCGCAATGAAATCATCGTTACAGCGTGTGTGGGTGTTTTACTACCCTCGAACCACTCCAACGTAATGAAATCTTACCCCATCAGACTATTCACCATCGTAAATGATTATCGAACATCAAGTTTCAGCATCATTCCAATCATTTCATCGTTACAACGTATGTGCATCTTTTACTACCGTCGAACCATTACACATAGATAATGTAATCTTACCCCATCAGACTATTCACCATCGTAAATGATTATCAAATATAAAGTTTCCGCATCATTCCAATCATTTCATCGTTACAATTTATGTGCATCTTTTACTACCATCGAACCATTACACATAAATGATGTAATCTTACCCCATCAAACTATTCACCATTGTAAATGATTATCAAACATCAAGTTTCAGCATCATTCCAATCATTTCATCTTTACAATGTATGTGCACCTTTTACTACCCTCGAACCACTCCAACATAATGAAATCTTACCCCATCAGACTAGCCACCATCGTAAATGATTATTAAACATCAAGTTTCCGCATCATTCCAATCATTTCATCGTAACAATGTATGTGCATCTTTTACTACCCTCGAACGACTACACATAAATAATGTAATCTTACCCCATTAGACTTTTCACAATCACAAATGATTATCAAATAGCAATATTCGGTATTATTCCAATTATTTCATTGTTACAATGTATGTGCACCTTTTACCACCCTCGAACCACTCTACTATAAATAATGTAATCTTACCCCATTAGACTTTTCACAATCACAAATGATTATCAAATAGCAATATTCGGTATTATTCCAATTATTTCATTGTTACAAGGTATGTGCACCTTTTACTACCCTCGAACCACTCCAATATAAATAATGTAATCTTACCCCATCAGGCTTTCCACCACCACAAATGATAATCAAATAGTAAGTTTCAGCATTATCCCAATTATTTCACTGTTACAGTGTGTGTGAATCTTTTACTACCCTCGAACCACTCCGACATAAATAATGTAATTTTACCCCATCAGACTGTCCACCACCACAAATGATAATCAAATAGTAAGTTTCAGCATTATCCCAATTATTTCATTGTTACAGTGTGTGTGGATTTTCATATGTACCCTCGAAGCACATTAAAATATTATAATAATGTGTATATAAAATAAAACACTGCTGTTATAATATTTAGACCACCTTTCGAATAAATAATAAATAATTTTCTGTCATCCATATCGACCCTCAAAGGACTCAAGTAATAAATCAGACGTCACCCTTCGATGAAATGCTACATTAATCTTCTTAATTATTTGCGATCTCTTTCTTCGTACGTCTTTTTCAGAGACACTTCCTCATCTGTTATTCTCATGGACCCTCGAAGATACACAAGTCGCCTAAATGCTCGACCGAGCAAGTCCATCAATTTTATCAACGAGTCTGCGAAACTGTGACGTTAACGAGGCGATAGACACGCTTCTGGACACTCGACGAAGGTGTTCTGGGGTTAAGAAGAGCACCTACCCGTCTCCTGGGCGTACATCAGCAACGCCACGCAGATACACCTAACGTCTGGGCGTTTCCGCCTTAGAACAACCTTCTGGCCGAACGAGGCTCTCGTCCCGTGAACAGGCTCGACCCGTCCGCGAATCTAGCTGGTCGAAGAGAGACGGCGGGAGAGCCTGCCTGATCCGGGGCCAGGATCAGTTCAATTTAGATCAGGATGTTCGTCAACGCGAGCTTGCGATTCCGCACCGCCTCTTTATGTCATGGTTCCGCCCCGCATGTTTGACGGCCTGCCCTCCGCGGGAGCCGCCCCCGCTCTTTGAACAGGAACACAGGAAGTCCAAGGAACGTAACCGGCCGATGGGAACGTGGACGCCGTGAACTTGGCCGTGGAATCCGCGCATAGACTGTGTTGTAGCTGTTCTGTACATTGTCTATTGCATCTCGAGAAAAAATCGTGGAGGGACATTACAGCTCCCTAGAAAAAATCGTGTGGGATTCAAAAAATTGTAGGCTCTATAGAAAATATCCTAGGCACCTGGAGAAAACAGACTTCACGGGAAACATCTAGGGTCCCTGGTAAAATTTGTAGGCTATATAGAAAATATCCTAGATCCCTTGCAAAAATTGTATATGCTATAGAAAACAATCCATGGTTGCTGGTAAAGTTTGTAGGATATTGTATACTAAAAAAATATCCTAGAATCTTTAAGAAAATTGTGAACTCCATAGAAAATACCTGGGTTACTGGAAAAAATTCTAGACTCCATAGAAAATATCCTAGATCCCTTGCAAAAACTGTATATTCTATAGAAAACAATCTATGGTTGCTGGTAAAGTTTGTAGAATATTGTATACTAAAGAAAATATCCTAGAATCCTTGAGAAAATTGTGAACTCCATAGAAAATACCTGGGTTCCTGGAAAAAATTCTAGGCTCCATAGAAAATATCCTCGTCCCTTGGAGTAAAGAGGCTTCAGGGAAAACATCTTGTATCCCTGGTATTTGTAGATTATATAGAAAATATCCTCGATCCCTTGCAAAAATTGTATATTCCATAGAAAACAATCTATGGTTGCTGGTAAAGTTTGTAGAATATTGTATACTAAAGAAAATATCGTAGAATCCTTGTGAAAATTGTGGACTCCATAAAAAATACCTGGGTTCCTGGAAAAAATTCTAGGCTCCATAGAAAATATCCTCGTCCCCTGGAGTAAACAGGCTTCAGGGAAAACATCTTCTGTCCTTGGTAAAATTTGTAGATTATATAGAAAATATCCTCGAACCCTTGCAAAAATTTGTATATTCCATAGAAAACAATCCATGGTTGCTGGTAAAGTTTGTAGACTATTGTATACTGAAGAAAATATCGTAGAATCCTTGAGAAAATTGTAGACTCCATAGAAAATACCTAGGTTCCTAGAAAAAATTCTAGGCTCCATAGAAAATATCCTAGGCCCCTGAAGAAACATTGAAGGACCCTCGAAGAAACATGGTGCCGAAAAATGAATTTGTACGATCTACATTAAACACTGTACGACGTCCACGAACAATATCAATGAAAAAAAGAAAAAGAAATTAATTGATATGCGACGCCGAATGTGGGACAAGGGGTCAGACGAACGGTTTCCCGGTGTCCTCTTGACACCCTGTCTCCCGAATTTTTCCAGGATTCGACAGTTCGGTGGTGCAACGTGCGTGGGTGTATCAGGCAGGCGCACACACGGAGGCGTAGGTAGCACCATGGCAACGGTCGTAGAGGTGGTAGGAGTCCCTGCCACGGTTGCCAGAAGCGTCAGCCGAGACAGGACTGATCCGAATGAAACCTCCGCTAATAAAGCCCCCCCTCCCCCACCACCCCTGCCGCCGGTTTGCTTGGTGCGGCGGGCTCTGTGGATCGGCGCGTGCGCCGGAAATCCCTTCGGGGAAACGGGTCGTTTCCAAAGGATCTTGCAACGGAGGAAGACGGGGAGAGTTCGGCGGGACAACGGTCGAGCATTGCTCCAGCCCCGGGTTTTGGTAGGGGACAGATGGTCGGGCGAGAGGTTGGACGAAAGGGCTAGACACACGCCAGCCGAAAAAGGGTGCGACCTTCGTTGGCCTCGGCCAGCCCTCGGGGAAACCGCGCCCACGCATTTTCAGCAGGAACGCAGCAGGTGGATGGAGCTCGTTTGGCCTTGGGAATCTCGTCCCTCCGGCTTCCCGCGCTCCTCTGCGTCTGCCCACCGGTTCCCGAAAGGGCAGACCACCAACCGAACAACCTCGTCCCACCAGCGTCTTCCGACAGTGGGAGGAACGGGTTTTTGCTAGGGATCAACCGTGGACGTCTGCTGACGTAGCGATTGCTGTAGCCTTCTCGTGGCTTTCATCGTGGTCCACAGCCGAGCCTCTTGCATCCAAGGATATTATCTAGTAACTGTTTCCATGATCTCGATCGACAAATTGTTAATTACATATATTCATGTTTTCAGCGCACTGGTTCGATCAAATACTACTACTTAAGCAATTTTGCAAATTAACAATAATTTTCAACGTTTCGGTCAACTATTAGACCATTATCAAGAAAAAAGATTTTTCGTATAATTGCGTCTGTAAAAATTATTACATTAATATATATTATGTTCAACACAAATATTTCCAATAATTCCAAATGTTTTAAGTACAAAAGACCACGTACTTGCTAAGTGAATAAACTATTTTAAACATTTTTAAAACTCTATGACACATGTTGATTCCATGCTTGTGATGTACAGAATGAGGAAACAGACTTAAGAGTTTGAAGAGCACAGAATTAGAAAGCATCGATTGTCCCATTGGCCGATCAATATAATACTAGTATCTAAGAATCTAAGAATCCAGGATCCGAGGAGAAATTAGGGTCCTTTTGGGGAAACGTCTTAATCGAAATTGGATTTAATCTAGTGGTAGGTACTCAATGACGTTGTCTTTCGTTAAAAGTGAAGGAAATGAATTGTTGCGGCCAGTTGGTGGCCTGTAGGTCTTCCTTGTAAATATTGTATAAAGGACATTTTCAATAAATAAATTTCGTTCGCTTAGAAAAATCTCCGAACCAGACTGAAATCTCTCTGTTCATATACTGTTCCTTTTAATCATATGTTAATATTATAATATCTGTATTTCTACAAGAAACCTATTCTGTTTTGTAATCTTCATACTCTGTATTATATGTAGTGTATTTCTGTTTTGTAATTATGTTGTAATAAATCTCTTATGAGATTTTCTATAATAAAAAAAAACCAGTCTGAAACCTGACAATAGATATCCACGACGAGTCGATTGGTGTTGCTACAATTATGAGTGTGGGAAATGATTTATGTTTGCGTCCGAAACTAGGGGGTATAGCTCTGCGATTCACATGGTCGCTCACGCTTCTCCCTCGACAAGATGTATCTACGCATTTTGAACAGGATTTCATCCGCAGTTGCGAGGTGAATATTAGATTCCTCGATGTGTATCCTTCAAGGTAAATACGAGAAACAGAACACCTGGAATAGAAAAACAAAAATGATTCTTTTATATTTGACTGTATTAAGTATGATCGCGATTGATACGGTCGATTGTAATTAATTCTGGACAAATTTGAATGATTGATATTTTTCATTTTTATTTGTTTCCTTCTCGTTCTTCTCGTATCGTGAGACGCTTTATATAACTTTCTTTGCGAATTACACGGTGTAGATCATAATGGCGGCTAGGGTGTTGCCATGGTGAGATGCTGCACTCCATGAAAATATGTATGCCTCGCCATAACTCGATGCTCCTGTACGTTCTACTTCCCTATCTTACGATATATGAGAGATATGAATTCCTCTATCTGACCGCCTCCGCGAAATCTAACCGCCTCCAGCGTAGTACCATCGAACACGATTAAACAATTAACGCACACAAGATTTAACCAGCATTATTCCAAACAAATTAAAAATATGTTATCTCGTCTAAAGCTAGAAATTTGCGTGACAAATTACAAATCACGAGGTTATTAAATAATTCATTTAAAAAGGAAGAGAAACATTTAACAACACAGTTCCTACTTTATTTCTCCTCCAGCGAAAAGTCCTAGAAATTAGAAGAAATACTTGTTAAAAAATCTGGCGAAATTTTGACAATGGATAACCAGCGAGCAATTCTCTTACAGCTCACAGATACAACGATTACTTTTCGAAAATGAAAACAACGTGTTTCGAGTGATAGAGTTCAGTTGCGAACTGCGGAGATTTGAAAATAATGTTTTTTTTGTTTTGGGGAAACAATCGCACGTGGGAGGTTTTGCAATCGATGAATAAGAATGATGCACTGCTTCGCGCCAATATGTGCCTCTGGTTGGTCACGTTTCCCGCCATGTTCACCTCCTCGGCTCCTTTATTCTCCTGCTCCACCGATGTAACGGAGTTGTTTACACTGCGCATGTAATATGGCACCAAATGCGCTTCTGTTCACGCTGTACCCCTCTCGAGGCTTTCACTGTCACGTCCCATTAAACATTTTACGCTTCCTCGTTAGAAAATCCGTCTGGGCGCAGCGTTATTTAACAACATCCCACCGCAAAAAAGCGATTCTGTAATTCTTCCAGCTTACAAATATCTATCCCCGCGATCTATCCCGTTTACGTAATTTACTATACCCCCTTTCGATTCGTTACGTATTATTCATTAGACACGCGAAGACCACCGATTATCTCATCGAACTGATTTTTATATAATTGGCAATTCGATGTTACAGCATCGCGGTGTAATTCCGGTATTTGCACGCAGATTGTTTAGAAATTGTTAAGTTCGTAGTGGTGTTTTATCGAGTGATTGGGCGAATTGTTCGAGTGAATAATTTTACGGTGGTTGGAGAGATGGTAGGGAGTGTTACAACGTGCTAAATAGAGAGAAGCCATTTGGTAAGTTTACAGGCATCAAAATGGAGAAGGTCGAATCGTTCTCGATACATCTGGAACCAGGGTCGCATGTTCGCGAGCTATTGTCTCGTGTACCGTGTGTTACGGGGAAATTATTAAATCCACTCGTGCAGCGAAACACCTCACGATCGCGGCCCGTAGGTTCGGGATCGGGAAAGGTAAGGAGCAGAAAAACGACGATGTTAACTCTCGGACAGTTTCGGAGTAAAAAGCGGTTTATTGATTTGCAGTTGATCTTAAATACAATTTCGGTGTACTAGGTGTTGACCAATGAGAACAGTCCTCTCTTTTGGTTTGCGCGCGGTACCTCAGGTTAGTAGTCTCGGTGGGTGTACGGGTACCCAACGTGCAGATGCCTGTCGGCAATTGTTGGGTCCCTTCAAATGGTATTTTATTGTTTTAGGAGGGTTTACCTCGGGGTCCGTTCCCCGTCATAGAAAAAAGGTCTTAATCTGAAACAAATGTCTATTCGTTTCCGACGCTTTCTGATCCGCCCGTAACACATTCCCCTCCTTAGAGTCGACTTGGTCCTCCGAGTCTTATTGTTAGATGTTTTGAACGTGGACGGGTTTGACGGTTTGAGGATAATATAAGTAAAAAGAGAAACTTCTCGAGAAGTGTACATTATCACATACAATAAAGATCTTACAAGCTATCTTAAAATATTTCGTGATGTGCGGTATCCGGAAATTGTAAGCGGTAGTGTTCTTTAGAATTAGTCGGGACCTAGTCATAAAACAGGGTTTTAACGGAAAATTTCGGTGTGGCGGTTTCTTTACTACAAAACGAATCTATTGCTTTGGGATATGATCGACCTTCGCTCTCAAATATATTGTTGCACACTTCTTGTATTTGTAAATGCGTTTGATTTTTCTAAACCGGTCTTATGAGGCGTCGAAGTTGTTTGTAGCGTTACTAATGTCATAGTCAGAAGAATTGTCAGAAGAACGAAAAATACAGAGTTTTAGCCTATTTCCGTGTACTCTTGCTGTATGAGTGTTTACTTTAATTGTATATGTCGGAGGAGAGGTGCCTAGGATAGGGTATGGTCCAAGCCATTGTGGTTCTAGTTTGTTTTTTCTAACATTGTCGTTGTGTAGAAATACATAATTTCCGATGTTGAATACTGGTTGCGTTCGAATGATATTTCGATTGGTTCGTTTTTGAGTTTTCTCTTTTGTTCTGTCTAAATTGTAGCGTGCTCGATTTATATAAGTATTATGTTGCCGTTTCCAATTTTGGAATAGTTCGTCTTTGGATAATAGTGGTGTATTTGCTATCGTTGAGGGGAGATTTGCTTTATGCCCGAAGGTTAATTCGAATGGGGTGTAACCGGTTGATTCGTGTACAGCGGTGTTAAAACCCATGCAAACGAGTTGTAAATTCTCGTCCCATTCGTTGTTTTTGTCACGCATACAAGTTCTGATGAGGTTTAATATGGTACCATGCGTTCTTTCTAGGCTGCCGTTAGATTCTGGGTGGAATGCGGTTGTTTTGATGTGTTTGATTTGAAACTGTGATTCGAATTCTTGCATTAATTGGCTGAGAAAATTTGTTCCTTGGTCGGTCAGTATGTGTTTTGGTGCCGAAAATATGTAGATGTAGTGTCGTAAGAGTTCGTCTATGATTGTCGTTGCTTCTGCTGTTTTCAAGGGAATTAACACTAGGTATTTCGTTAGAACGTCTTGTATGGATAGGATGTATTTGTTGTTTCTGTAAGTGGGAGTCAGTGGACCGAGTATGTCCATTGCTATTTTGTCGTTTGGTGCACGGGGTGTTTCGGGTATAACGGCGAGTTCCTTATTACGGATCCTAATTAATTTTTCTCTTTGGCAGCTTTCGCAACTCTTTACGAAATCTACCACGTCTCTCTCCATATTGGTCCAGATAGCCTTTTCTTGTACTCGTTTCAATGTTTTATTCTCTCCGAAATGTTGCGCCGCATTGCTGTTGTGACATTCTTTAATTAACTGACAACGTTCTTCTCTACTTAATTCTTTGGAATTTTCTGAGAATATGATTCCGATTTGGTCTGAATACCTATATCCTATATACCTGAGGATTTCCCGTAATTCTAAAAGTTCCACTAATCCGATTGGTTCGGGTAGATATACCTTTAAAATAGTGTGACGTTGTTCTATGGAGATTCGTACAATTCTGTCTAATTTTACTAACCAATTTAGAGGGTTATATGTACCTAACATATCCTTATGGAGTGGTTTCCAAACTTTTCCGACGGGGTTTGGTCGAGTGTTCAAAACGTACGCGGGATCAGGGTTTTGTTTCCAATTCTCATATTCGGTGAAAAGTTGCGTCTGTTCTAGTTCGTTCGAGTTGTCGTTTAAGCTGTCATTTTCTTGCTCTAATGGGGATAGAGGGTATATACGGGATAGGCCATCTGCTGCAGTATTTTCTTTCCCTTTTGTATATTCGATTTCGTAATCGTATTCTTCTAATCGTAACCGCCAACGTAATAATCTGGATGATGGGTCTTTTACACTAAATAACCATTTCAAAGCCTGATGGTCTGTCAAGATTTTAAATTTCTTTCCTAGGAGGTATTGTCGTAAACGCTTGACACCCCAAACAATAGCTAATAATTCCTTTTCTGTGGTTGTGTAGTTAATCTCTGCTTTGTTCAGTGTTCGACTAATAAAACAACAGGGATGACCTTCTTGTGATAGGATGGCACCGAGTCCGGTGTTTGATGCGTCGGTTATTAAGGTGAATGGTTTATCGAAATCAGGATATGTAAGGACGGGAGCTTCGCAAAGTTTTTGTTTAAGTATATCGAACGATTTTTGTTGAGCGTCTGTCCAATGGAATGGTGTATCTTTCTGTGTTAATTCTGTCAGGGGTTTCGCGATCTTGGCGAAGTTGCGGATAAACTTCCTATAATATCCGGCGATCCCTAGAAAGGATTTTATGTTTGTAGCGGATTTTGGTGTGGGGAAGTTTCTGACTGCATCTATTTTATTTGGATTTGGTTTTACCCCATCCGCGGTGATAACATGACCTAAATATTCGAGTTCAGGTCTGAGAAATTCGCATTTCTCGGCCTGAAGCTTGAGTCCTAATTCTCTGAGTCTCTGGAAAATGATCGCGAGGTTTTTATTGTGCTCTTCTATAGTCGTACCGAAAACAATAATATCGTCCAAGTACACAAAACAGATTTTACCGACGAGTCCCCGTAGAGCATTGTCGATCATCCTCTGGAAAGTGGCTGGGGCATTCTTTAATCCGAACGGCATTCTACAATATTGGAAATGCCCTTGGTGGGTACTAAACGCGGTGTATTTCTTCGAATTTTCGTCCATGGGTATTTGATGGAACCCTGAGTTTAAGTCTAACGCGGAAAAGAATTTTGCTTTGCCTAGGTGATCTAAAATTTCGTCAATTGGCGGCAACGGGTAGGCATCTTGATCCGTTTCTTGATTTAACCGTCTGAAATCGACCACTATCCTCCATTTGCGGTTTCCTAATTTGTCAGGTTTTTTGGGCACGATCCAAATTGGTGAATTATAGGGTGAGTCGGATTCTTCAATAATTCCTCGATCTAACATATTTTTTACTTGTCTGTCTACCTCAGCTTTGTGTGCTTCTGGTGGCCTATATGATTTTACATTGATGGGTCTGTGAGTTTTTAATTCGATTACATGTTTGGTTAGATTTGTACACGGTAAATCTTCGTCTTCGAAAGAGAATACGTCACTATAGGAGATTAATATTTTCTCTAAACTTGGTTTCAGTATTGAATCTACGTGTTGCAAGTCAATTTTATTTCTTAACTTTTCTATTCGGTCTGGCAGCGGGGTGTTAAGAGTGTTAATGGGATATATGAGGGTTTGCTCTGTAGGGTTATGAAGGTGTGCTACGTGAATGTGTTCATTGATGGGGATTCTTGTGGTATATGTTTCGTTGGGTGGAATAAGGATTTCTGTCTCGTGTTTCACTGTGCGGTCGTTTAAGGTCAATTTATCGTTAGTGACTTTGTACTTGTACTGTTCTAAGAATGGTAATCCTATTATACCGTCTTCTGACAATGGAAAGTCGTCTGGTACTACATGAAAGAAGTGTATTTTGTTAAACATTTTGAGAGAGGTTTTTCCTTTACTAATGTGTTTGTCGTTCCCCATGAGAAATGTTCGTCCCTCATTTACGATTTCCCGATTGTTACAATGTTTTTCTTTTATTAAATTTAATCCTGCTCCGGTATCCAGGAGGAATCTTCCGAAATTTCCGTCTCTAAACCGTGTTCGTATGAATCGTAGTCTTCCTGCTCGTGATCTAACGTTTGCGATTCTTGGTTGCGGATCGAATTTATTCGCGGCGGTCTCTGTTGAGGCGATATATAAAAATTTTGGCACTGATTCGCGTAATGCCCTAACTTTCCGCATCGGTTACATTTTATTTGCGCATGTTGCCTAAACGGGTTGGTTACTACAGGTTTTTCAGATGGACCTGTCGCGGGTTTAGTTATTGGTCTAGAATTTACACCCCGTTCCGTTGGTTCGTTCCAACTTCTATTATTTATATTAGGTCTATAGTTCGCGGGCCGTTCTGCGCGTTCGGTCCAGTTTCTATCGCTTGTCGATCTATTATTAATTGCACGCCTGTCTCTAGATTCTCGTTCCCACGTTTCAGCTTCTAGCGCAAAGCCTTGCGCCTCCGAAATATTTCGAGGTTTGTGTGGGTGTACTATTACCCCGAGCTCGTAACGTAAGCTTTTAACATACATTCTAACCACTTCTTTGTCCAAGATATTAAGGGCTACTCGTCTCGTGGTAATTTGCGTGTGTTCGTTCTGTGTCGCGTATCGGTACTCATTTAATCGTTGCCTAAAACGGATGCTGTAATTCGCCACGCTTTCTGTTTTTCCTTGGATCACGCTATTTAATTGGTCTCTCGCGACGTCGGATGAGACGGATGGACATACGTACGTCCTTACTGCTTCATATAAATCGTCGTAACTATTTATTTCTATGTGCCGAATACTCTTTTCCGCTTGATCGATGATTCTAGTATTTACGATTATATCAAGTAAGACATCTGGGTTGTTACAACGCGATCTGGCGCGTTTGACCGCACGAATAAAATCTTCAACCCCAGAGTCATCGCGTCCTTTAAGAGGTCTTATTGTGTCAATTAGCTCTTTGGCCCTTGAAAGCCGTGGTTCTTCATACCTGGGTTCTACATTATCGTTGAACGGACGGGCGGGATGTCGGGATGTACTCGGTGGTGGTTGCCGGAAGCGGCCCTCGCGGCCTTCGCGGCCCTCGCGGCCTTCGCGGCCCTCGCGGCGTTCATCCTCGTCGTCCAGTTCCTTGTCTTCTGCGGAATATGCGGTAGTCTCGTCGTCCGTCATCGCTGTTTTTAAGAGTTTGTAAACTCTTTGCACTTCCTTCTTTCTTTCTTCGTTTTCCACTGTTAGAGTTGCTATATTGTCTTCCACCTTTTCGAATCGTTCAGCCAGATTCTGTATGGAGTTGGTGAGCGCCTCAAGGGCGTCGTTGACAGTCGTAGTGGACATCTCAGCAGAAAAATCTTCTTGATTTTCTGATTAATTTTTTTTTTTTTTGCTTGCGCGAGTGGTGACGGCTTTCGGGACTTGTCCTTTCAGTTTTTCAACAGCTTCTTTGGATCCAGTGGTCTCTGATTGTTTTCTGGTCGTCCTTCTGTGTAGATTTTCGGTTCGTTGATACCGACGTATTGCTTCGTAAGGGCTCTCGTAGTCCGTCTCCGTGGTCAATCAGCCGTAGTTGGTTTGACGTTCGAAGATTTTCTCACAGCACACGAATCGGTATCCTGGCAGGATCGCCAAAATGTTACGGGGAAATTATTAAATCCACTCGTGCAGCGAAACACCTCACGATCGCGGCCCGTAGGTTCGGGATCGGGAAAGGTAAGGAGCAGAAAAACGACGATGTTAACTCTCGGACAGTTTCGGAGTAAAAAGCGGTTTATTGATTTGCAGTTGATCTTAAATACAATTTCGGTGTACTAGGTGTTGACCAATGAGAACAGTCCTCTCTTTTGGTTTGCGCGCGGTACCTCAGGTTAGTAGTCTCGGTGGGTGTACGGGTACCCAACGTGCAGATGCCTGTCGGCAATTGTTGGGTCCCTTCAAATGGTATTTTATTGTTTTAGGAGGGTTTACCTCGGGGTCCGTTCCCCGTCATAGAAAAAAGGTCTTAATCTGAAACAAATGTCTATTCGTTTCCGACGCTTTCTGATCCGCCCGTAACACGTGCACCCCGAGTCTCTGTATCGTGTAGAAGGCTCACGGACGAGGAAAAGAAAGGGAGAAAAGCCAGTGCCAAGAGTAAATCACGATACGTTCGGTACCAGGAACGCAGCATTCCGCAAAGGATCGTTCGTTTACCCCAGGGGTGGCCAATCTCTACAGCGTTGGATCTTTGCGTTTACTTATTAATTTCAAGTAATTATGCAGCCGCCATAACTGAACTCATCACATTTTCAACACCCCAGTGCTCTCGGTTGAATTTTTACCACGTTTTTATTAGCTCGCTTTCTTCTCTGTCTTGCAATTCATTTTTTAATCTTGCAATTCATTTCTTACAACTTTTTTTACGCATCAGTTCGTCGATATTTTTTCAGAAGCAGATCCTACCCCTATTCCTATTTTTCAACCCCTATTTTACAACCAGTGGCTTATCCAGGATTTAATCTTGAGGGGGGACGAGTTGAATAAAATGACCTTTCCTTTTTAACAAAAATATTTGTCAACGGTAGCCACAAATATTTACTTATATATACATATATGTATATATATAGGGAACAGCTGTTCAAAATGTTTAGGTTTATATATAACATATTGAAAAATCATCGAAATCGGAGAGGAAACAGCTATTCTAAGGTTTAGTTAATTTTCCAGTATTTTGTTTCCTTTTTCTGGGGGAGGACTTGGCCCCCTGGCTGCCCCCTGCGTACGCCACTGCTTACAACAAACATTACCAGTTTTGCCATAAAAAATGACCTCAAGACAAATCTAGGCGAAGACAACATTAGGAATGTCCCCCTTTTTTTTAAATCCATCGATTTATATAAACTGTTATAAATTCACCTTTGTTACTCCCTATCACAATATAACCATTAACTGTAACCCTCACCACAAGTAACACGTAAAACACTTTTCATTGTAAATCATGTGGTCATTAATCACCTAGCTGTTAATGCGACCACATTAAAATAAATAAATTTCAAGAACAATATTTTTGCGAGACACCTGAATGGTTTAGACAATTCGGCCCTCGTTCACGCTTTTTAGAACCGACGAAAAAAAAACATCCATGCGGCAATAACAATTTTAGAATGAAATTTTTTAAAGACACGCTAGCGATATTTTTCCTGGGACATTTCTTTGAATAAAATAAAAGGGGATGAATTTGACGAAGACGATGTCCTATTGTCTGTGGGGTTGTTCGTAGGTCTGCTTTCTGAGAGTTCATTGTTTATTGGAAGAGCAGGAGGTGGAGAAGTGTTCGGAACAGGTACGTGACCCAGAAACGCCGAAAATCGACGTCGAGATATGAAAAAAATGAAAAGTGATATCCCTGGGAACAGGAGACCATGGTGGGTCTAGAGTTCAGCGCCGAAATCAAGTTGGAGGCTGGTTTCCTTTTGCGTGAAGGGATTTTTCTTTCCCTCCGATCGTGTTCCTTCAGCGTGACAACATTTCTATTATCATATTATCGGAAATTCAATATCTATTCTAATTACGAGACATCGCAGATTTGAACGATGGATTTTATATTGACAATATACGATGACTACCAGTCGTGTACAACTTTCGAAAATATAATGCTTTATATATTTTTCAAAACCAGAATAGTTTTCTATATTAGACAGTACCATAAATTGCTGTATAATAAATAAAATTATTAAACATTCTTTAAAGATATTCTGCATAGTTAGAAAAATATTTTTCGTCGATAGACACGAATGAGAAAATCAATATTTAAGGGTGGCTTTGCGCATTCCGATGTGTCGCGATAAATTATTTACACTTTTGTCATCCCTTCAACTTTTGCTCGAACGATGGTGCTGCGTCAAGCGGACCAGAACGCGATTTGTTCCTTGTTAACATGGACTAGAACCCAGTTTACAGGTTTTGCACTGAAAATTCACCAAGTACATATCTATTTATTGAAGGGAATTGTGTGTCTAAATAAACAAATAATTTTCAAGTGTAATTGACTTGCAAAAGGGTGAATCTGCGTTCGTATCGTTGGCAGATATTTCAGACGACGTTCCACGTTATCCCCGCGATCTCCCTAGATGACGCCACAATGTCTTTCGCGAGCTCCTCTCGAACTGTAAATTTCAGAAATTAACTAATTACCCGTGAATATAAAGAATGATTCTTCACGGGCAATATTGACGGCACAGTAATTCGCGTAAACCGACAGATTTTTCAAAGAATATCCGATCACATTTCGCAGGGCGGTTCTATCTTGAAAATATGATCGTTCTCGTGCAATGACCGTTAATTTAGCCTGCGCGTTGTAGTTGCACATCGTTCGAGGGGGTTCAGGCCGAGCATTATCGTAATAACTGCAATTAGATTCGCTCCATTGAGTTCTAAATGCGGAGACTCGGCGATTAGGGTCGCAGCAATGCCGAGGAGCAAGGGAAGGATCCTTCGAAGTGGTAGGAGGAGCAGAGAGGATCCTCCTGCGAGTTCATCCTGCTATCCTAACCGCTGTCGCCGTCTTTCTTATTAATATGCTAATTTTACATGAGCACAGCATAAAATTATGAACGAGCGAGCCCGTTCCCTTGCATTTCCTCGAAACAGAGGCTCCCCTTGTTGCCGCCGGCTCGATGTTATCCAGGGTGGTTCTCTGGCTTACAGCCACGTGTAATACGAAACATCTTTGACCAGGGTAACATGGAGACGGGCGCAGTCGACTCATCCCTTCGCGTTCGCTCTTTCGACTTTCCTCGAAAATCACCTGGCCCTCGAATTTTTCAATTTTAACTACTCGCTTGAAGTGTTTATAAGAATCTCAAAATTTTCAATTTAGTGCTTCAAGCGTGAACAAAGGTATCGACCACACTATTAAATATATATATTTTGCTTTAAAGCAGTTATTTCATTGAATAAACATTTATTTATGATGGAGAAAGTAGCGTTCGTGTAACTGGAGATTAAATTAGGAACTAACTTTACACTGCAGATCTTCGTGCTAATTAAAAATTGTCTCTATTCGTTGCAAGGAACAGAACCTTCAAGCTGCTTTCTTTCGTCGAGTACAGGAGGCAGTCGTAGCACAAAGAAATAGTAGAACAATAAAAATCACAGTGATACAACTTGAAAAATTGCAAATGACAAGTTTATCACTTCACAACAGCTAATCTCTAATCCTTAACCAAAAATGTTTTCCTGGACTAATCCAGTTGTTCTAAAACAAATCGGAGTGAAATAGAAATTGATTTTCATTTAACTGAATTTTTCGATTTCTTCTAATGATTTCACTGTTTTAAATTACACGTAATCAGTTTTCTTATGAATGCAGATAATCCACTGTCTAATCATCTCGCTTTAAGTTACCGTATCATTTACGATCCCAGATTTTCGAAAAGTGCATCTCACAATTTCTGGAAGAGACAACGGAGAACTTTTACAGTACATATTTAAAATATAATGGTGGTTGATCTGTATTTTATTGATTCGCATGAGACGTTCGAGAAATGGTTCTCGAGTTAGCCGCTGAAGACGGTTCCAGGAGGATTAGGAACGCAGCAGAGGATCCTCCAATGGCTTCTATAATTCGCCTGGTTTCCAGGGGAAGGAAGATTTGCCGCTTCAGTGGCTCTGAAAGAAACAGAAACGTTCAACGGAGTAGGAGAATATGAGAAAGCGGAGGTTCAAGGATGGATGAGTCGTATGAACGTTCATCTCATCTTCCATTTCACTGTCTGGCTAATAAAACTAGTGCCAGCCAAAACCACTTGAAACTGATGGAATAAAAATTCATCCACTTTCCCCTTCAAATATCAATTCAGTCTATTTTATTATTTTCTGGGACTGTCTTATACAATGAAACGTATTCTTAAAAGAACGAATATGTGAATAAACAAACATCAAGTTGGAATCCAATATAAAATGAAAATGGATAAATATTAATGGTTGCAAGTTACACTAGTTGTATTTTGTTGTATATATTGTTCTCTCCTTCGTTTCATTTATAATGGAACTCCGAGGCTAATAGCGAACTCCTGGCATTGCCAATTAATTACACAGAACGTGCAACACGGATCAAGGAGTGTTTCCCTGGCACAGGGCTCTCGGTACCCAACTACATTCTTGTCGCGATCAACTGTACCAACGACTCCCACGATAATGCAGACACCTGCAAACATACACACCCTTATAGTGACCATCCCCTATCCCGCGTACAGTCGCGAATCAATTAATTCGTAACAAGCAAAGAATCCCTTCTACATAACCCATAACAACAGTCTTACCATTTAAGGGTCTGGGTAAGCTTAAATAAAAAAAAACAGTCTTATACAATTTACATTTGTATCCTCTATATATTTATTTTTATACACAGTATATTCTCAGACATATTATTAACACAACAAATATATTGACCATCCCCTATCCCGCGTACAGTCGCGAATCAATTAATTCGTAACAAGCAAAGAATCCCTTCCACAAAACCCATAAAAACAGTCTTACACAATTTACATTTTTATCCTCTTTATATTTATTTTTATACACAGTGTATTCTCAGACATATTATTAATACAACCAATTTTAGATCACACGCCTGCTAATAATCGCATGCACTATAACATCGGGTCAGGGCTCAAGCACTATCAATAGACTTTTATTTTTATGTAAAATAAAATTTACATGCACGAATTTCCCCCATAGGAGTCAAGTAAAAACGTTTCACTGTTTCAAATTGCACCGAATCAGTTGTTGTTCACATAAACGAGCTTTATGTTTAATTTAATTAATAATCATATTGATTGCTCCTCTTTACTTGCGCAAATCAATTTTTATGTACCGAAACGTGAAGTCAGTACAAGAGCGGGTTTTCAAACACATGAACCTCAAATCTACTTATGAATTAATTAATCCAATGAACCGCATTATTGCAAAATCATGCACTATTTATAATCGTATTGATTTTTTCATTGAATCTTTGCAAAATTTTCAAATGCAACTACGCAGGATTATATAATAATACCTATCGATTGTACCAGTATCATATTATTATATTTTGATTTCTTTTTGTGCATCTCCTTCTTTCTTATCAGACAAGTAATCTTCTTTATTGTAAACACTTATGTAAAAGGGCTTCAGTCCGTCTATAATAAATAATAACAAACACATGCATCGACAACCATACACGTTCTTCTCCCAAACAACTCAGCCCAAGCAACATCTTCTGATCGCGACGGTAAAACGTAAAACAACGAAACAATACGAAAAATAATCGAGAAAAAACATCAGCGTAGAGTTAAGTAGATTGAATCTGGAGTACACAGAGGGAATTCGCGTGGCGGCAGCGAGATGTCGCCAGGCAGGCAGGCCGAGCACGGCGTGTGGGACGGTGCAATATCTATCTCGCGAAATTCCACGGGCCAAAAGTGGCAGCGCGTGTCTTCTGTCGCTGGTGACGACGATACGGCGTGCGTGCGTGCTAGAGAGATAGATATCGGTGTGCACGAGCCCGTGATTCTGGAGGCGTGCATTGTTTCTCTGTCTCCGTGATTTCTTTGGGCACGGTGATCACGGGTTCAGTGGGATCATCGTTGATCAGCGTACGTGTCGGGTTAGCTCGAGGGTAGGATCGCGTGTGTGACCGCCCGCAGTCCGCATCGTTTCGAACGTTTACGTCGATCGAGGCGGTGACGGCACTGAGAGAGTGCAGTCCTCGGGTGCGGCGGCCTCCTCGAACAGCGTACGGGTTCGTCTTGGGATCGAACCTGCGGAGAAAAACCGGAAAGAGCAAGCAGCCGCGCAGGAGGTTGGCTGCCAGTCACGGTGACAGAGAACGAAACAGAGAGCGAGGCAGAGAGAGAGACAGCGTTAGCGGGAGGGACATTGGAAACAGAGACTGAGTGAGAAGGTTCCCCTCTGTGCGGAGGGACAAAGACAGGGGTCGAGGGACGCGAAGTAGCCGGCTAAGTGGGGACAGGCTGGTTCTCGGTAATCCGGGGCGTTTGGACCACCGCGGGCTCTCGGTCGGTCGCCGGGTCTTTAGCCGTCTCGATTTTTCCGGCCGCCATATTTGTGCCGCCGCTGTGTCACATGCAACCTGTTGTTTTCGGTGCGTCCTCGTGTCGTCGCTGAGATCGCGTATATACGGTGGCCTCACTCGGGGCCGTGGAACGTGAAACGCGCGGGAGTTCGCGTACCGGGGACCGTGGAACGCGGGACAGTTCCCTTATCCGAACTGCTAGGGGACAGCCGTCAACGTGGAGATCTACCATCAGGATGAACGGGTGAGTAGCCCTCTCCGCGGCACATGCTGTGCGCTCCGATCGCCTCGCTCGGTTTATTGTGTGTGCGTGTCTCTCTATATGTATGCGTGCGTGTCAGCCTGTTCCAAAGAAAGGGAAAGGCTCTGCGAGAGAGAGAGAGACTAATGTGTGTGTTTCTCTCTTTAGAAGGTGTATGTGTGTTAACGGAGGTTTGGTGGGGGAACGGGTAAGAGAGGGGATGGAGAACGAGGAAGAGGGGAATCGATCTGCCGCGTCGAGCCGAGAAAGAGCACGATGCAGTTGCTTTTAATCGGATAGAGAAGGACGGACTGATTCGGCTGCCTGACTTTCTTTTTTCAATACGCTAACTCCGATGGCGGACCTCTTCTTCCATTTAGCCTCTCTCGTACTCCGATGTATACGTACTTACTTGCTCGCACACACGAATCTGACACGTGCGCGCTCGCGTACCGTCCACGATTGTCGACCAGGCTCGCTCTGCTTCTGCGTGACGCGCTGGCCACGTGACGAGAACGTCGAACCGGCGCACAGTGGTTTCACGCGCCACTCTGGATATCGTCGAAATTGGTTTTCGGTTTTTTTTTCTATGGATTCTGGGGATTTGCGAAAGAATTTTTACTCTACGCTCGACTAGATTCATCCGAGAGTTCTCGTTGATCTTTGGCAATTGTTTTAGCCGGGTTAAACGGATTCGGATGGTCTTAACTCTTGTGTTGTGAACCGGGAACAATTTGTTAATGTTCCTCTAAAGTATAGTACGGAATTAATGACAAAAGTTTCATGTTCTCGGCGCTACGGTTCGATCAATTACTACTGAGAAATTAAAGAACAAGTTTGCAGATTATCAAATAATCATCGACGTTTCGATTCTAGTTTGAATCCTTTTCAAGATGTATTTAAAAGATGTATGTAGTACAGAATTTCTCGGTATGTCCATTCTTTACTTGATAATATATATGAAATTGGTATAACACCTCACACAATATCTAAATGTTTAGTAATTGATTAGATACCGATGTATTTGATAGTGTAAACAATATTTCGAATAATGGTACAGCAATCTTTAATGGGACATCTAGCACATTCGAGTTCTAAGGGTTAATTTATAGGGTCTTATCAAGCGTGTTACAAATACAAATGTAAATACAAAAAGGTTTTCAATAATCCATACATTTTGGTTGGCTACACAAGGGTTAAATGTATCATCTGAATGTTTTTCTTTATATACGGGTCGCTCTAGCTTGTTTTTCGAGATATCCATAAATTAGGTAGAATCCACACTCGGACTTTCACGTTATCTTGCATTGCTAACCCTGAGCTACTCTGGGACTGATCTGGGTTAGATAGAGCACGACAATCATTACTCTAAATGGTTTATAGCATGGTAATTTAGTTTTACATGTAGTGCTAGTATATTTTTCTAGCGGACAATGTGATCAATGGGCTTGTTTTCTCTCTCTCTCTTTCTTTGCTGGCTAGTAGGTGGACTATAATCGTGTATTTAATATTTATTCTTTATTTCAAAATAACGAAATAAAATTAGACCACTGTGTGCCGCCACGTTTCACGACATTTTCTATGGTACTGGCTTTCAAAATCATTCTCTCTACCTGACTTACTACGATTTACTCCTACGACTTTCCCTGGTGGTTTCTGTAGTCAAAGTCTGAACGTTGTCTAGTTAAAATGACGCTTTGATGACTGTATGATTAACGAACTTAACTTAGGTAGAACGTTTACGAGCACCTCTGGGTCTACTGTATTTTGGGGATTGTAAAATGACTTGGCACTGTTCTCTACTAGGTGATGACTTTCATATTATATAAACTATAATCATTCTTCCCTGGAATGTTCTACTCTTGTAAATCACCGAATGTGTAGGAACACCGATAACATAAACTGAATATCTATTAACATTCTTCTCCACTTGACCGCTCATCTCAAGTGTAATTACTTAATCGAATTGATCAATAACTAATCTTATCTGTGAAGTGTTCTATCGTTGCACGACGCTAATGTTAGAATCTGTACTACAGCTGCGAGCAACAATCTTTATTCTCTGGGATAAGCGAGGTCAGTGATTTATTTGAATCTTTTCAAAGACGAGCCGTAGCAGCCCTGCATCTGGAATAATGCCGGCCCGGAAGGATGAGGATTAAGGATCAGTGGAAGACATGCTACTTTCGTACGCAATATTGTTACTTGCAGCGACAGTACACAAGCGGAGTTGACGACATTTATCTTGCGAGTACTTGCCAGAGGATTTCCCCCAACAGAATAGCCCCGGCGAACTTTGATTCTTGCCAAGGATCCTCGTCGCAACGCCAAGAAGGTTGTTTAAAATAAATTGGAGAAAATGCCGCGGGTAATTCGCAAAGTATTTCAGCCACCACTCCGATCGACAGAAGTTCGAACGCGTTCGAAGGGTTCGCCCGCCGTTTCACGTGGGTTTCACTTTCCGGTCGGTATTTTGACGCATGCGGTAACTACTCCACCCGGAACAGGTGTTCTTTATCAACCCACGGTCACGTCAAAACAGCGAATTCGATAACGGCACACCGTGCACCTATCGTTCGTGGATAATTTCGTTCCACTTACGCGCCACGTCCACCGTCAAATCAAACAACAAAAAAAAAGAATCGTTGCTCGGAAAGATAGCCATACATCTCTAAACGCTAAATCACAGACCACACAGCCGTAGAAAGAGAACTCGTTTCTTCTACCCTGTAATCTTCTTATCTTGGGTCTACCGTGACCCAAACTCTTGCACAGTAATGTTCTTGAGTTCATAAATTGCATTTGTACTGTGGGACAATTGCTGGAATAATTGCGTTCAGTCCACAAATATCCACCAGACACTTTTCCTCAATGATCGCATGTGGTATAGGCTCTGGCTTGTACAGTGACCCGCAAAAGTGTCCCTACGCCCTAACAAAATTCATTCAAGCAGAATATACAAATTTGTAATCCCGATGGAACCACCGTTCTGTGTCTGGGTCCACACTGGTCACAAGTCACAAAAATCGCGAAAATTCTAGTTGCACCTGAATAGATTGAATTGCAATGTGTTGGGAGGGTTAAGGGTGGGTTGCAATTGGCGACTCTATTGTCTATCGTGACCCCAGGCTCCCGTTGATCCCTTTCGAACACTATTAACGGTAATTAGCTTCGTTGGTATTCACGATGAAAGTGCTGGATCACTTTCGCGAGCTACTGTACGATGGGCCCCATAAATCCTGGCGAATAACCCAGAAAACAAGATAGTTGGCTCCCGGTGCCCACCCTATTTCCATGTTCATTTCACAATTATTCCCGAGACGAGGCATCCATAACTCTATCCGTGGATGTCTATATTCGCGGCATCGGAGGGCGATCCCAGAACGAAATTAGATTTCGCCACTTCATCGGTCCGGCAGATATGCAATAAGGCGAGCGTGTGGAACCGGCGCTAGGCCCGTGTACCCGACACGGCTGTGTAAGGGAAGATTTATTGGCGGGCCGCGTGCAGCTACTTAATGCGACGCCACACTTGCGATAGTTACGCGCGTCGCTGTACTTCCAATAGATCTCGGCTCTCTGCCTGAAACCCTCCCCCCCTTTCCCTATCCCTGACATTCGACCAGTCGAATCCAACCCTGTAAGGAACGATAATAGGACAATTAGGAGACATCGTTCCGAACGCTGTAACACGGACCAGCGTTTAAGACGCCGACACGTGCGATCAAGACGAAATCTTGCCGCCAGGTGATGCTCCGAGACGGTCAGCCTGATCGATACGACGTCAAACTCGAGACCTGCATGTCTTTTGCACCCTCTCCTCTTTGCTGACCCCTGTCGTCGATCTGGACAATATTTCGAATCTATGGAAGACTGCAAAGAATGTAGTATCTTTTCTATAACTGTGCTTCCGAAGACCCGAAGCTTTCACAGTTACGGGGAGAAGCGTGTCCTAATGTTCCCGACTGACCAGGACAATCCCAATGTTGTCCCAAAAGTTTCGGTCTTGATTAATGTGCTTAATGCAAATTGAGAATAGTTTTTAAGAGAACAATTGGTATGGCTAAGAAAGGGGAAGCTTAACCCGGGAGTACGCGCACTGTATGTCTTTTGGACCGACGATTTCGTATATATTGAAATACGATACGAAGTCTTCGACTGTTGATTTTTTCCGTCGAGCTATTCACGTTTGAAGGGTGTCTCGACTTGTTTATATTATGTGGCGATACTTAGTGCTTTCGTGTTGGTTTTAAAACGTACCATCGCCACGCGTCGGTTCATTCGACCATAGCGCGCCTACTAACGTCAGTCTGATTTCGTCCATCGAGTTTGACCCATACTGTGTGGCAATGATGGCCAATTTCGGATATTTTGAAGACATTGAAGACGAGGTCAGCGATTCAGCAGAAGATACCAATTATATAATAGAATCCGATCATAATACTGATTCAGAAACTAATTGTTCAGATATAGAAATATCTGATTCAGAGGTGACATATGTTTCCAATGAAGAAAACATAAGTACTTATTCGTTATTTTCAAGATACATTTCTAATCTGAAGAAAATATAAAAGAAGAAAATTTACGAGTACATTTTGTGAAAAACAGATACAACATATGTTAAATTATTGTTGTTATGAAAAAATAAAAATCAAGTTATAAATTCAAATTGATAAAAGTTTACTTTTGTCGCGAGTGTCCTAGTAATGCGAGCGAATCTAAATTATCAAGCGACGAATAATTATTACTTTTTTATTTCAACATTTAATTTTATTCATTTACTTTAAATTTTATATTATATTGTTACTTAATATTTCATTTAATTTATCTATTTTATATTTTAGTTATTTCGTTACCAGGTGACCATTTGTTTTATAATAAAAAATTGTTACTGTTTATGTAAAACAATTAAAATACAATATTACACATTATTTATACTATATTAGTCATTTTATTCAATTATTTCTCATTATAATAGCATCGGTCGAAATGACCGACGCGCGCCTACTAACGCAAGTGCTGGGGGCGCGCGTACTCCCGGGTTAAGGAATAATAAAACAACAGAAGATTGTGTTGTTTGTGAATGCTGATATTGTTTAACAATATGAAAAGTGCAAGTAGTGAAAGAAGCTGTTAGAACAACCTAGTATAACTCGGTATTTGAAGAACACGGTTTCAATATGGAAAACTGCAAAGAATGTGTTATCTTCTCTATAACTGTGCGTCCGCAGACCCGAAGCTTTCACAATTACGGGAAAAACGCACGCCAGGTTAATTACCGTCGAAAAATCGACGTGTTTTCGTGCGGCTCCGTAAAAATTGGCTGGGTCCGGTGGTTACGGCGCTTTCCGCGCTTGTCGAAATCACATTCAGAGGCCTGGCATGGCAGTCGCAGACGCCGTGGCGCGCCTAACTTCGTTGAATACGCGCGGTGGGTAATGATGCCGGCCGGTTGATAAATGCGCCGGGTGAATGCAGACGGCAGCGGGCCGCCTATCTTCGTGCTCGATATTGCGTTTGAATGGCCGCGGCATCGATCGCGACGCGAGCCCCGAGCAGCCGCTGAAAGGGACGATTCTCGGAAATGACCAGATTCGCACGATCCGATTCGCGCGGCGCTCGCGATTCCGCGTCTTTCAACGTGATAACGGGTAGCATTGTCGCGGGGATCCTTGTAACGCAACGTCTCGCCCCTGTACAGAGTCTACGAACGAGAAATTGTAACAACGATAGTGTCTTTCGGTGGACACAGTGTTTCACGGGATAATCCGTGTGGGTGTGACGATTTTCGACTGAGTGCCATTGTCGAAGAGGGGCCATTTCGTGCGAGCACTTAAAGCGATCGACGTTTTCGGCTTTTTATTTCCGAGGGAATAAAAGAAACGGCCTCCTAGCACGAAAAATTGCGCCGGTCATCGGGTCCGGCGAAAAAAAGGGCCACCGGTACGCGAGGGAGCGGCGGTGGGGGGGGGGGGGTGGGAAAGATCAATGCAACGCGATTGACACGAGTCAGTGCACGTTGGCACACGGGGCAGAGCATCGTATTCATCGATATAAATGCTGAACGACGATGGGGGACGTGGCTGGTTTCGAGGCTGCATCAAAAAGTTCAATCGACGGATGCGCAGCGATGCATTGGTAATGCACCCATCCGGAGCTTCGGGGCCAATTTTGTCGATGAGAAAGGGAGAGAGAGACAGGGACACACACCGCGACAGGAATACGGGAACGAGGTGGGGCACACACCGGCCGAGCAGAGCGGGGTGCCGGAGAGAGGAGAGGATGCCGGGGGACAGAGGATGAAGAGATGCAGGGATTCCCTGGCATGAAGCACGATGTCCCTCTAGTAGCAATTACCAAGCATTCATGCCATGGAAACGTCGCGTCCTCTCTCTCCCTTTCACCCGGGCTATTGTCACCGGCTACCCTTTCTGCCCCGAACACCCCCCCCCCCACGTTCCTGTAATCAAAAATCAAGTGTCCAGGTTGAGCTGGAATGTTACTTCAACACTTTTGATTAAGAGCTGATGGGGCTACGCACGCACGAAAAACATCCTGATACCGAGCCAACGATTCGACCCTGCTGATCGGTAATCGACGACACACTGCGCCATTTTCATAAAATTTACGGATCCGATACACCAATTCTCTCGCATCGAAAATTCACAGAAAATCGTGGGAACTTAGTTAATCAAAAGAAATATACAAAATTCAATTTTAACTCGAGTATACTGTTACCATGTTTGAACATTTCGGCAAAATTCACCCTTTTAACCCTCGTACGCTCATAAAAGAGACTAGGATAGCAATTCACCCATTTTTATTTTACACGTTAAAACATTATGTTCCATTTATAGCGTCACATTTTACAGAAATACATCTCACGAAGTAGACATAAAAGAATGAATAATTTTATACTTAATATTGAATGAATTTTCACCCTGAGGAACGTACGAGGGTTAACCATCATCGACACGGGTAATTTTTTGTACGATTCTAAATGAATTTGAGATAGGTACCCGGGTACCACGTCGCGTGGATGAGGGTTAAACGGAAATTGTTAATTTCATGCGCGTGGGCCTGCCCAGACCCAGGCATCGGCAGGACCACCCCCGCAGATTTCCCCGAGCGTTTCCAACCAGTTTCCACGAAGAATAACTCCTGTAGGTTCCACACACAGTGCGACTGTTCTCTCTAGGCCGTTCCGGAGCCAAATCCGATGCAGTTCGGAGTGTGCTTCATTTATATCCCGTCCCTGCATTCGTATAAATGTCGATTGGCGCATGGACCTCGACCGCATACGCTCGCTGAGCGGGAGCGAGAGAGATAGAGAAGGACAGACAGAGGGAGATTTCGCCTTGATTCCATCACGCGCAGGCGAACGTTCACAAACATCAGGAATGACGTACCCGAAATTATAATCGCGTGATTCGCCGTACTCGCGGGTGCATTCCGAATATTCGTTGCCGATTATCTCGCGGCCGCCTCGAAAGTGCCAGTCTGATTCCGCGATCTCGAAATGGCCGGCCGGCCGAATTGTTCGGTATCGATTTTTTTTTTTTCGTTTCCCCTTCCCCTCGGACAGCGAACGATGAATTGTCGTCGTAAAAAGCTTTCGAGTCCTGTCTGGTGGGGCTTTGTAATCGAATTATTCCGATGATTCCGTAACCCCGGCTCGAAGTTACGACTGGCATCCGTTACCTGTGGAGCTGCGCGCGAATCGCCGGACAAAATGCGAAATTGGAAAATTGTTGGCTGACTATTCGAACATGGTCCGCGGCGTTTTAAAACGGTTCGACCGGCCCCCTCTGTCCCGGCAAAGTGACGTTATTTGTTTTGCTTTTTTCTCTGTTCAGCGTCCATGAAAGCGGACCGATTCATGTATCTTGCCACGCGCGGAACAATGATTTTTAATATAGGGGAAGTGGTTGGGTTGTGAGACACTAGGTTTTGAAGTGAAACTTCTTTGCTGAGGGTAACAATTTTCTGACGCGAAAATTTAAACTGAGAATGAATGGAGAAAAATAATTTCTTACCCCGACGGGATTCGAACCCCGGTCCACCGATTCGGGACAACCAACGATCTTTAGAATGATAGCGAACATTTTGGTATATATCGCAACGAATAAAATGTTTTTTACTAGAAAAGAAATAGAATTGTCAAATATCGTTGTTTGTGTTAGAATTAAGTGTTTACTTGTCGTTTAACGTTTGTTTTGGTTTATTTTCTGAATTTATAGTCATTGTAGGGACCAGTCGAGGAAACTCGAAGTCCTCGAAATTACCTAAGCGTAAAGAACAGCTGAACACGATTTATGGTGTGCGTGACTAGACAAATTTTTGAGGGAACTGTTTAGTTTCACAGTCTGGCAGGATTTTAGCTTTCGTTAGTCGTAATCTCAATAGCTCATTTGTTTAAGATTTTTGCCGAAAAAATTCACCGATGCCAACTCTATCAAATGCAACACATGCCAGCGCCTGTTCATTTGAAGTGTGCCGATATGGGCAGACGTTCGTTTTTCACATGCAAACATTGTGACAGCGACTTGGATGACGAAGAGGAAGATCATTATTCAATCCTTCCATTCATTATATTTTTTTTAAATTTTCTTCGCCATTCTTTGCTTTGTTTCAATTTTTTCCCATTCTTTTTAACCCCTTTGGTCACTTAATACATTAAATTAAATAAAAAATCATTTTTGCATAAAGTTACATGGGTTTTACTTTATATTTTACCACTTTTAGTTGATTTTTCCGAGTGTCTCACAACCCAACCACTTTTTTCAGGAAGCCAAAAAACATGTCCTCGGGAAATTGGCCATAAAATTTTACTTGCTGATCAAATCACGAAACTTTTTACATACAACAGTTGCGTATTTTCTTCACCTTTCCAATGGTGTATAATACTCTTTCATATTTTCATCAAGCAAAAAGTTACAGACCAAAAACAAAACCCGTCTCATAACCCAATCTCTTCCCCTACAAAAACGTCGCACGGTTCGAATGTCGTCCCAGTTAGACACTAGAATGATGCTTATTTAAAAAGATTACTTCACAATGATGCGCTCGGGTCGAAGTGGCGTAGGTTACACCGGTCGCTTCTTTTGCAAGTCAGGCTTTTATTTGCGCAGTGCTCCAACAGTCTTTCGGAGAGCTAGAGCAAACTTCACGCATCGTTTGGGCGATCGCAATGGAACGTTGTGTGCGCGACCCGCATGCGGCGGCAGCCCATATCGCTTCGTTATCGATGCGTGGTGTTCTAACGTATGCGAAAGTTCGCGTTGGAACCGCCCTTATCGGCTTTTTACGCGACGGTGGCCTGCGGACGTTCGGGAAATTGATTACCACTCCTGGCCGCCGATTCGTTGTTAATATCAGACCATCGGAATTTTCAGTAGCAGCTTGTGCACGTTTGCGAGTCAGCGGTTATGGGAATTGTTGGATGTGTCTTTAATTTGGTCCGTTATTATAAAAACCACACTTTATACCGTATATAATTTAATAACACTTTACCGACCGGAAGCCTGTTAATAGGATTTTCAATAACTCTGCTGTACCAAAAGAAAGCATAGAAATTTTCTTTGACATTGCAATCTTAAATTAAACTATTAGATGACGTTATTGAGGGGGACTTAGTTACTTCACAATGAAAATTTAGCCGTGTACCATATGTTTTTCAAAAATATACAATAATCACCGATCGGTAATGTGTTAATATTATAAAGGACTTTCTCTAAATAACGTAATAGTGTTTCCGCGTATCCTGTATTTAAACTTTATGGAAATAGTGCAGTTTAAGTAATCATAATATTTATGAAATCTGCCATTAAACAAATATTTTTTAAAAAAAGATTAATTAAAAGATTTTTCTTTGAACATAAAATCGAACATAAAAATAATGCAGTGTTATATTCACTTTATTATTGCACATTTTTTATTAATAAAAAAAATACGTATTAGTATGACAGGACCCAGAGTGATACTGGTGATAAAAACTACGTCGTGTCATACTAACACGTAATTTCTTTTTATTAATAAAAAAATGTGCAATAACAAAGTAAATATAACACTGCATTATTTTTATGTTCGATAAATGTTCCATAAATTTTATGATTAAAACTAAAAAAAAAAAAAGGCGACAGCAGGACTCGAACCAGCGACCTACTGATTACCAGTCTTTCTCGCAGCATCCTAGAGGCTACTGCAATTTTTGTTCATATGTTAAAATCTTGAGAAAAATCTTGAGAACCGCGTGCTACTGCTTTGCTAAATTACATTTGAATACGTCATCTTCGTATACTGCAAGTTTCGGGAAAATCCGGTTCCCGATTACCTTAATCTCTCCTTGTAAGACGCTATGTTATCATTGAATTCTAACAGGAATCATTTCCACGGACCCCGCGAGATAAGCTCGGTAATGATTCCGGGTCGCATAAATCCCGTCGGTGGGTAGATTTGAACATTGCGTCTAGCTCTTGAGCGATCTAAGATTGATCATGAATAATGCACCGGCTTGACGCGACGGTTGTATCGGGATTTTACGTCTGAGCAAATGGTCGATGCCAGTGGCTAGTGGAATTTTATTAACGACCGCAACGTGCCAGTGGCCCGTGTTTGATGGCTTCCTGACATCGATGCCGGTGGGCACTAATTAAAACTGACACACGGTGTCCCATGACACATATCCGTGGCTCTCTGGCTCCGTGATGCAGTATGCCTCTGTCTAACCGGCTCCGCTAAACCCTCCATTGTCGGCCTCTTCATTCCTCTTCATTCACTTTCCTGCGCGGCTCCATCAAGATTTCACGAGTCACGTGATTTGCTGCGCTCGCTTCGGCTCGATCCACGCGATAAACCGAGGCCCCAGAAATTCTATAGACCGAGGACTTGAAATCTTTGCGTTCTATTCATAACGAACATCGCGGTCCCCTGGGCCTTATATTTTCGCATTAGGAAGTGCAATGAACGGAGTCTCTAGTCAAGGTAAAACATCAAGCCTTTTACTGTGCGAAAACCCAACTTGTATATTGGGAAATACCTGGTTCCTCTTCGTTTTATAGAATGCTGTCCTCCTTTGAGGTATAAAGGGTTAGTTCTAATTAGAGATACCCATTTCACGTGTATTGAAAATACACGTTGAAGTTTTCTTTCGAAGAGCAAGTGGATATGATCCTCATTTATGGTGAAATGTGAGAAAATTCGATAAGAGCTCAATCCTTGTATGCTGAACGATATCCAAACCGTACACATCCTTCGCACCAATAAACTTTACTTTACTACCATATTTCACCTTGTATGACCTTCAATGCTAACTCGCTGAATTCGTCTCAACACTGGCTATCACATCGTGATAAAGAAAAAACATAGCATTCCATTTAAAAAATAGAGATGAGCACGCAGAAAATGTTTGTGTCACAATATGTCCCCCTCTATACCGTGTAAGCAGGGCCGTCTTAAGATATTCGGCGCCCGTGGGCTACTAAAAATAATGCGCCCCTCTTCATAAGAAAATACACGGGATGGCTCGCGGGAGGGGGGTGACCAGCAAAGTTATACTAATTATACTAATACCTAAATAACTAATAACAAAAAAATATAATACCAATAAAAATTGCCGCCCCCAAAAGGCTTGCGCCCCGGGGCTTAGCCCATTTAGCCCCGTGCTTAAGACGGCCCTGCGTGTAAGTTTTCTATACAACAGTTTTTTCATATTATTACAAATAACGGCAATATTCAAACTGGACATAGTTATTGCCCCAGCGTGTATTTCTTCCAGCGTCCTCGTGTACAATTATTTACACGTAACCTCTGAACACTTTGGACTCGTGAAATTGTGGAATCTTGGATCCACGATTTCGTAGCTCGGCGCTGACCAAGTACGCAAGTATGTCAGCTTCCGTCGGTCTCTTAGTTGTCAAGGAAACGGTGACGTACAGCGGTAAGCCATTAGCAGCCATCTGCGTTAAACGCTAGAATGCGTGAGCTCTGTCTTTTACCAGTAAGGTTGTCCTTTGCTAGGCGTGTCGGTGGTTCCAGTCGCGAGCACAGCGCGGCTATTGACTAGACGCGCAACATCTTGAACTGTTATGACATCACCGTAGCGACTAACGTAATAATAGAAATGAGAAGGTTTGCCAAACTATTTCGCGGATGTTCCGAATTGTTCCGTAAACATTTATCCCGTAGACAGTTCAGCTATTCACCGTGGAATAAAACCGCTGGTTCCTTATGCACGTTTCCATCTGCTCGGAATTCAAGCCGTGTATCCCGAAAATCGTTCGCTCTCCGCCGTGAGAACGTTTTTGCTTGCCCGATGAAAGCAATACCACGAACACAACCGCGTTCGAGGCGAGGCGTCGATATCTCGATCCTAAAAGCACACAAAGGGCCACTCGAAGGCGACGCGCAAATGACAAATCGTCCGCAAATAATAAATCTGCCGATCGGTCGTCCCACACATGCCGATGTCTGATTCTTTGGCCCCCGGTGAGTGGCTGAGCGCGATCTGTGGGGGCTGAGGATGAATTCAGCCGGTTGCCAGAGACGCGAAGAGAGAGAGAGAGTGAGAGAGAGAGGGACCGTGTTTGTACAAAATACGAGCGGGCTAGGGTATTGAATTTTTCTTATATTTCCTCCTTCTTTCGGCAGCCAGTCAAACCCCGGGATCCGAAAGCGAATTTCTTCGCGATGGAGTTGATCCCACAATTTATTTCTGTGTACCCTCCAACCCCCGTTATTCCTCGCCCTCTAATGTCTCCAGCGTGTTTCCTGTATATACGTGTACCGTCTTCTTCTCTTTTTTTTTTTTTTGTTTGTTCTCGAAAAATCACGAGACAACTCGAATTCTAGAAATCCCTCTTCCTCGATGGCACACTAAAACACTTCTGCAATCGAATAATCAGAATCGAATCTTAGCTCGTCCCGACGGAAACGAGATGGGACAGGGGAAAGGGCTACACGCTCTCGCAAATCGGTCTGATTCGCCGACCCGCGCCGTCTTCTTGGCTCGATTTTGATTTCCTTCGGTTGATTTCTCATCAAACCAACTAATGGGAAAGCGTCGCTGAATTTTCCGAGGCCCCCCACCTCCGTAAGTTCAACCCCGCACCGACAGCCCCGCGACTCTTGCCCATCTTCTTTTCTTGGTCGACGCGAGAACCCTCGATTCGCCGTTGATGAGAATTAATGAGATCGGTGGCGCTCGACGAGCACGCCTGATCGAGTAAGCCGGGTGCTACAGTTTTTCAATTATTTCGACGCGTCGTCTACATTTTTATCCGACCCCGTACAGTCGCAGATACGTGGTATCTGGATCGTGTTGGATTCTGTGGATCCCATTCGTTCTCATTCTTGGCTTGGGACTCCATGGAACACATTTAGACTGGTGACTTTGGATTCAACGGACTCCATGGACACCTTAGATCATATACAAACAGGTGTCTCAAAATTCCTTCAACATCCGGAAATTGCAGGTTCTTGAGATCATTTGAAGCAACACTTTCCTTGGTTCCTGTGTTTTTCATTAATAACTCCTTAACAAACTCGCAGACGCCATTTTCAAGCTGGGGTTTGAACCGTTAGACACGGCGTTTCTCCGAGAAGGATTAAAGACAAACCGCATGCGAAAAAGTCCAGTCGTTCTAAAGTTATGACGTCATTAGTGAACAAAGACTACTTTCCCGCCCCATTTTTTGGGCACGTTTCTGCTTATAACTTTTAAACGAATGGACTTTTTCGAATGCGGTTTGCTCTAAAACCTTCCCAAAGATACGCCGCGTCTAATGGCTCAAAGTCCAGCTTTCTGCGTTCTACCGTTCTCAATTAATGCCATCACAAACAGCCCAAATACGTATTTTTCGCCCTCTTTTGGGCACGTTTCTGCTTACAACTTTAGACTGGTAGCACCTATCTTCAATTTGAGAGTGGGAGAGAGAGAGAGACAGGGAGACCTACAGAGTAGGTCTTAAAAAAAAATAGATTATCACAAACACGTTCAGCACGTACATGCTATTAAAAAATACTGTGCCACAGCAACGCGTTGCGGGGGAATGTTAGTGTGGTCTAAGATGGACACCAATCTTCGGACTTGCATCTTTCAATTGATGATCTCGCGGAGGGTGAGATAGGATTCAAGCATGCACCGCGTTCCGAACACCCAAGGGCGAAAAACTTTTCAAATTAGCCGCGTAGTCCAGGCGTTTTCGCCGGAATTTCGCGGTCTCCCTCCTTTGACGCTTCCGGTGTATTAACTTCGTCGAAGTTCCCGTCCGGACAGAAGAGTTTCTAACTCATCTGACCGACGGTGGTAACGCCGTGTAGAACAAGGTGATTACACGGTGCACGCGCGCGAGCCCTAGACCGGGCTGAATTAAAAACAAGGAGGGAACGAATGAGTATGCAAACGAGGAGCGCGGAGCCTCGTTAGACTGTCTCCCGGCATTGCTCGAGACGACGATGGCGGGGGATTCTGAAGAAGCGTGGAGGGGGTTGCGACCAGCTAATATCGACTTTGTCATCGCGCTCCGAAGACATTCACGGCTCGTACGCATTTAGGCGACGACGACGGCCCGTGAACGTGCAGCCACTGGACCGTCGAACAATCCGCCTCGTCACTCGCCGGATAAGCGATTAAAATGCTAATTCTCTCGCTCGACCCGTATCACGCTCACACACACACACACACGCCCGCACGCTATTTCATCCAGGTTTTTTCTTTTCCATTTTTTTTTTCACCCGGCTAGGATGTCTTCTTCCGACACCTATAACGGCGTTTAAGCAAATACGCGGATTCTGGAGCAGTTAACAAAATCGCCTGCGAAAATACTCCTTTCGATTCTGTATTTTCGGAGCACGCGTTCAATCGGCTTTCTCGGATTTTAATAAAATGAGAGTGGGGATCTTGGTAGTTTTCATTGTGTTCGGTATTTTTTGTTGTTTTATGGAAATTTGTGGTTTCGTCTGTGTGTGTCTGGTCTTGATAATCGCAGTTGCGAAATGTTCGATGAGAGCATCATTTTCTCAGGTTTTGCTCGTATAAACTATATAATCCAATGTCATTCTTTGATCATGATTAATCCGCAATAATAACTACAATGAACTTAGAACCATTATCTGCTCGAAGAATAGTATCCGACCAGAGCTTTATTTTTAATTTAATTAATAATTATATTGATTGTTCCTTTCTACTTGCGCAAATCAATTTTTATGTACCGGAACGTGAACTGAGAACAAGAGTGGATTTTCAAACACTTAAAATGAAATCTACTTATGGATTAATTAATCCAATGAACCGCATTATTGCAAAATCATGCACTATTTATAATCGTATTGATTTTTTCAGTGATATGATAATACCTATCGATTGTACCAGTAGGAATAATATGACACCAGTATCATATTATTGTATTTTATTTTTCTTTTTGTGCATGTCCTTCTTTCTTATTAAACAAGTAGTCTTTTTTGTTGTACACACTTATGTGAAAGGCCTGCAGTCCGTCTATAATAAATAATAATAAATACATGCATCGATAACCATACACGTTCTTCTCATAAACAACGAAGCCCAAAGCCCAAGTAAAATTTTCAAATGCAACTACGCAGGATTATATGATAATACCATATCGATTGTACCATTATTAAATTTTTATTTTTGTGCATGTCCCTTCATTATTATTACACGAGTAGTATTGTATCTTTCTCTTTTTTTTCTTTTCTTTGATATCGTAAACATTTATGTAAAAGGGCTTCAGTCCGTCTATAATAAATAATAATAATAATAATAAAATATTAAACAATCCATCTCGGGGGTTGTTGGAACATTAGCGAGTCTAATCGATAGCATTATCCTCCTGTCGCTTCGCGACCCGGTGCCTCGCATTTGCGTCATTCATCAACAATGCTCGCGTTTCCTCGGCGAGATTTGTTATATTCTGGCGAGTTTCAAAATTCGATGAGATACGAAGTCGAACACGTGGACAATTTTGATTATTTCTGTACCAACAAATTTGTACACCTTGTTAATACTTCATGAAGAAGGTACGTCGAAACCTGATCTCAAGGTATTTTATAGTTTTTCAATAAAAAATATGGAACACTGTGCTCTAAGCCAGGTAAGTCCAGCCCCTTCAATTACAGCAGTCGAGACGAAGTATTAAAAATGAACGGCCATCTTTGCCGAAGATGTTTCCGTTGCATTACGGAACTGTGGACCTCGATTAAACAAACTAACTTACAGGACCGCGGTTCTTAATGAGTGAAACTCGTTGTTTTTTCAAACGAGCATAGCTCGAAAGGCAACGGTGCAAGAAAAACGGAGATAGATAGAGAGAGAGGAGGAACCAGAGGTAACCAGTGAAAGAACGTTAAGGTTCTTTTTATAATTTCGTTTATCCTTATCGTGTTCCCATCGTTCCTTGCTCGAGGGTTCTCCTTTGTCTCGATATTTTTAATTCCGACGAATTGTTTTGAAACCGTGTTACCGCGTTCCGGTTGGATTGTTAAAAGTTCCGCGAAATATACCGGTGGAAATGTGGGAAAAATCTACGGGAAAAAAAGGGAAGCGTTCGATGGAAATTGGACACACCGTTCGTTTAATAATAATCGCGATCAATGTTCTTCCGGTGGGACGCGACGCCCGGGAGAGAGAGAGCGATTAAACGCGCGATTGGAAGATGTCGACGGGAAACAAAATACACTTGCCTCTCTGACGATTCATATGCGCGAGGATATGAAATTCCAACGGCAGTACAAAGCTCGTGGAAGCGCTAATTAATCAATGGGAAACGAGCCTGGAGCTGGGAATTTTTTTCTTGCCGAGGTTACCCGGGGAGACCAACCAGATCTTCCGCATCAGTTTCACTTTAATTTCAGCCGGTGCTCGGGAATTATGTGGCTGTTGGGATTAGGAACGTATGAAAGTTTATCGGTGACGCAAGTCCCGGATTTTCGCGTGGGGGCTCGCGTTCGTTTGTTTTTTTTTAACCGACGGGCTTAAACAATACCGTTCCGCGTTTTCTAACGGGCCAACAACTTACAATCGGCGATTATTACTCGTTACGCGCTAAGCCAGATTTCAACTGTGATTCCGATTTGTGGTCCGCCGCCGACTGCCCAACGTTTGCGAGTGTTTGAGCGCGGTTTAAGCAGAACTCGAAACGCCGCCTTTCCTCGACAGTTTTTTTATCGAGTGGATTTTGCGGTGCACGCTCCGCAGGCACCGACATGTCCGCGGGCTTGTCGATTTTGTCACTGGGAAGCTTAGATCGCTGACAAATATCCCGGGCGGTCCAGTTTGAGCGAGTGTTGCTTTTCCATTCGCCGAGGGACGCGCCGTTGCAAATTTTTTTTCGAAGGAACCTGGCGAGATTTTTCAATGCAATTTGCTGCGTTTTATTGCGCAATGTTCGGGAATGAAACCGATAGTTTTTGCATCCGGAAGATATTGAAATGTTTGAAGATAATACGGCTTTGAATTCGACTTGTTCTGGAACGTTGTAAGAATGTTTATACCACCGTGCCATGTCATGTTTGACCATTATATATGTTTTTATTGATTTATTCGTTGCATAAATGTTTTTATCGATTTGTACATTGTGTGTTTTGTTAACGAATGTACGTAACGTTTTGATTTTGTTAAAACATAAACATTAGAGACAGTTACTAACGAGCAAGGAATAGATGAAGAAGTATTACGACGTTTTGAGTCTCCTCCTTACAAAGTGAACTTTCAAGCTGAAAAATTCTGGTGTCAAATTGACACAGTGATAAAAAAAAACGATAAAATAACAAGTCAAACTTTTCGATGTTTTTTCATTGAAATTGATGAGTTAACATTCACATGTGAACGAATGTGTGAAATAAGATAGTTTTGTATAAATAGGTTAATGTAAAGCAAGTCCAATTTTCTTAGCTGTAACACTGAAAATAAAGCATTATCTATCTATGTTTCGCATGAAAAAAATAAAATTCACCAAGTTTTGGACTTTACTTACAAATTTACCGAACGGTATAACTTATTTCGGGGAAACTGTGTGAAATTGACACGTGGGACGGAATGAGGGTTAATTCGTATGATTATCAATGCCGGAATTGAAAGTATGCTGCCACGACAATGGCGGTTAGGTGCGTTCCATAAAAGAGAGTTCGCAGGCGTCGAAAGTTTGAATGGCGGGCAGACAGCGGTTCAGCCCGAAGCATGCAAAACCGTAAGACTGCATTAGACGGTACAAAGCGACATATAATGTCCGCGTATTGTTCCGTGTACAATAGGTGTCGCGTACGGAAACCGCGATCTTGATAAAACTCGTAAGGGGGGGTACGGAAAATCGTTGCCCGATGCGGTCTCATGAATTTTTCGGTCCGATTTGCGTGACAAAGCGGCGTAGCGGAACGAAAGAAAACGTGCACGGGGAAAAAAAAGAGAAGGAAGCGAGAAGGAATATGATATTCCGCGAGAGAGCAATGAAGTTATCATCGTGACCCCTCTCTCTTTCTCTTCCGGGCTTCTCCGTCGAGAAACTTGTGAATTATACGGCCTCGTGTCGGTTCTCTCGCGCATAACGGATCGCCCCGCAAATTGTTTGCACGATTCGTCCGCGTCCGGGATATCCCTCTCCGCGAAATCGCCGGATTTTTTACGCGTCGAAAACTCGAGGCGTTATCGCGCGTTTTAAGCATCCCGTGCAACAAAAAAAAAAATACATATAGAATGAACGTATGGTAAACAGAGCATACATTAAAATACATTATTAGCAGGCCGCAAATGAAACGCAAGACTGATAGAGCATCAAATCCGAGATGGGAACGCGAACAATCGGGGACAAGAATCATGAATGTATGATGCTTGTATAATAATTCTATGTATGGAAAGCCGCAGTCGAAATGAATAAAAAAATATTCTTCATTCGACGTAATACCGAACAAAAATACCTGCGGCGTCATTTGGTATTTAGATGGCCGGCGCACAGGTGTTGGGAATATTTTTTTTATTTCGCTTTTGGCGGACGTTACGTGCAACGAAAAAATAATATTATTCGACGTGGCTCTGGTTCCCACTGGGACCTAATAGAAACGGTACTTAATCGATTGGGACCTGGACATTTGGGGTAGATTCTCCAAAAAAAAAATTTTATTCAATTCTCATCGTGGTGATCTCGATGAAAATAGTTTATCTAATTGTCTGAGGAAGATTTCCAGATGTTAGCGTAACACAGTGATGTCTCTATTAGAGCAACAGCCTCGGGGGTATTTGGTCGCAGAAATCGTGCGCAGTCACTATTTTTTCTGTTATATCTAAATTATATTATATGTTATATCATTATGTTATATTAAATCTTTTTCAATTATATCTCTTTTTCAAAGAGCGAGTCGAACCTAGAGAAGGAACTGTGCAGGCGACACACAGTTCTCGAAAAAACAGACCTTCTTATATAATAAAGAATCCCGCACTAATCATATGGAAAATCTATCCCGGTTAAATCAGTTGGATTTTTTATATGTTGCAGCTTATGATCTACTGAACAAAAGATGTAATGGGCACAAAGTTCAATAATGGACAGTTATCGAGTTATAATCACTCAAATCTCAAGAAGTATTTATTTTTTGGAAACATGTTTAAAAGAAAAATAGTACGGTTTCAAAAAATCTGTTAGGTGGTGTCATTAATTTTTTTTTTTTAATTTTGAATGACTGCAACTGTCCGTGTCTCTTTCTTATCTATACGGCGACTGCGTCTCTCCGCGTCGCGTTCTTAGTGGTTCACACCGATATACCGAGCCGAGAGATCAGATTACTAAGTTGGGATAGGGCATAACTTCGTCGCATTAATCGTGCGCAGCATTGTCGCCCCGTTAGAGACATTACCGTACTAACAAAGAAGCGATCCCAGAGTCTGGAGTCCTCGTTGAACGTTGTCGTCCACGGATTAGCGTCACAGTCGGTCAAGCCGGACGTGCTCAGTCCCCGGAATTGGCTCATTTTCGTGGTAGCCAGCAGATTAAAGAGCACGTCAGCCGAGCGGACGGTGGTAATTCTTTTCGCGCTCGGCGAGGGAACGTTTCCCAGGGTCGAAAGAATAGAGTGATTAGGCGCAGATCAGTTGAAACCCAACGTCAAAAGAAAGTCGAGCCCGTTGGTTCGCGGCCGAGCGGGGGGGGGGTGGCGGAGGGTGTAGTATAAAAAGGAGTAAGTCGAACGAGTGTGGTGGTGGGGATGTGGGTGGTCGTGTACGAGCATTCATGTGGTAATACCGTAATCCCGTAATCCTTTGCGCTATTCCTGCGGGGGAACTCTGGCCCCGGAAATTCCTGCTTTTGCGAGACAAACAGAATTAAAACCAACCTGGCCGCTCGACGCTTGCGTTAAACGCGATTAAATATCAAAGCCAGTCGTCTCCGCAGCGAACCTCTTTCCCTCCTGAACCCTGGCCTGCGTGCACCTCTCACGCTCCATTATGCGGGGGTTAATTAGGACCAGCGGGCTCGCGCGGGGGTCAACAGGACAGAAGACCGGCAATCTATTGTCCCCGGCGACGACCCGACGGCCAGCTTGATTTTTCCTAGGCTCGGGCCGACAGGAGAACCGCCGCGCCAGCCCGACCCGGTGTCGCCGCGAATTAACGCAATGTTTCCGAACTTTGAAACGAGAGCACGACCGCCATTCCGACGGTGATAATTAAGGATCCCTTTGTCGGGATCGGTAGGCTCGTTATCTATTGATCACCCCGCGAATTTTACGCACGATCATGCTACTGCTCGAATTTTTCAACCCGGTCGTTCTTTATACGCGTCCCGGGGACCCCAAGAATAATTTCCTCGATATTCGATGAATCGCTACTGGAGAATTCGGGCTCATATTGAAAGTCGATTCTTTTAACACGTCCCAAATATGGGTGACGCTCTTCTTGTTCGAGTTAATTAAATATAGGTTATTATATATATAGGATATACAACATAAAAATATTAAAAACGCATTATATTGTTCTGCGAACCGACGCACTATGGGGCAAGCGGCGGAATTCTATGTCAACATCAAAGAAATGAGATAGAGCGATGACATTTTTTTAAATTGAAAGCTGGAGAATATGAAATAATTATAGAGATTGTGGTAGGAACGCTTTTTGACCTTAAAAAAATTCGTTAAACTTGCACAAGTTCAAGAAAATTGTGGTTTATATTTATATAATACTAAAAACGTAAATTTTTGAACAGTAATTCGACTTTTTGAAAAATCCTGAGGTCATAAACAAATATTCACACCAGATTTGAAATCAGTCTGAAAAAATCTGCGGGTAATGATGTGTCGCATGTTAAAAAAAAATTTTCCGCACGTGGTATTGGAAAAACCACAATTTTCTTGAACTTGTGCAAGTTTAACGAATTTTTTCAAGGTCAAAAAGCATTCCTACCACAATCTCTATAATTATTTCATATTCTGCCAAGTTTCAGCTTTCATTTAAAAAAAATTTCATCGCTCTATCGAAAGTTCTTTGATTTTGACACAGAATTCTGCCGTGTGCCCCATAGTGCGACGGTCAAATTTGGGAACGCGGGAAACTTAGCCGAATTACGCTGGACGTTGAACGTGTTAACACTCGCATCTATTTGTACAAGAATAAATATGAATTTTTAAGAAGTGAAAAGGGTTATGGTACTACCGTAACTCAATTTGCACAGGGGCGCGGTGAAGTCCTAACTAATTACGAATCCTAACTATTTACGAAGCACAGCCCGAGAAAAGTTGTGATTAACCGTCGGCGGCCCCGTAGTTGGTCAGATTTTCCGTGGGAGCTTCAATTCACCGGGGATTATTAATTGACCTAATTTCCAGGTTGCGGTCGGGTACACCTGGCTCCTCCACGTACGCGAATTGACCGGCCCTCCGATCGATAATTGTTATTTGACGATTTTGACTGATCAAATCACGAGCTGCGTATCGACCGCAGGCGGTTTTGTTTGTTCGTCGGATTCCCATAGAGAGACGCCCAGGAATTGGATGATCATAGATGGGCAAGCGTGTTCCGCCAGGAGACAATCCGGGTCCTAATGGGTCCGTAAACATTTGCGTGCGAAGATCAAACGGAATACCACACCGATGTCACTGTGTGGCGCGCCGCAGTGTCATCGAATTCGTATGCTAATGACGATCGTCGAGCTGGAACCGAACAGTTTCATCGGCTCCCGTTGTTACCTTTCTCCGGCTCCTCCAATTCTCGGACCTTCCCTGTCCGCGAGAACCGCAGTCCGCACGTATCTTTTCACGAGGTGACTGCAATGGGAATTAATAAAATTTCATTTCGGTCACGCGGCCTTCAAATGTTAGAGAAATGCCCGTGTACACCTGAATGCGCCAGCGAGACGTTCGCAATTAATCTTGGCAACTTTCCGAAATTAACTCCGCCACCTAACACAGGATAATCCTTCACTCACCGGATGGTTCGGCTCCTTTCATCCCGGGACCAGTTGTAATACTTTTTAATAATGAAAATCCCTGCTGGACGCCCCTATAAGACGAGAACAAAAAGGGGCGGCACACGCCTGCCGGCGGAACTTTTTAATGAACGAAAATGTAGCCTACACGGCGGCGTCCTCTGCCGTGCTACCGAAAAAAAATGTTAATATCAAACTTCTGTCTATAGCCCTGACAATCTCCGATTCGCTCGTTCGAATAGTCTTCAGAATTCAGAAGAAGTATGCGCAGTAGTGCTTCGATACGTGTGAAAAAGATGTACACGATTTTGGCATTTCTTGTTATCGCCAACAGATGGCTGCTGACAAGGAGAGTGCACCAACGACGTCTCACCGATTTAGTTGAGACTCTGTATGCTTATAGATCTCGATCTCCCATTTACGAATATATACCATTATAGACGCTAACACTCAATAGTTGTCGAGATATTCATAAACAAAGTTCTTACATTACTGCTTAAATCTGCTGTTGTAGAGTAGGTATACTTCCACCCGGTGGGCTAGGGTTCGATTCTCGTTTGGTGAAAATTTTTTTTTCATATTTATTTATATTCTTTATTCAACAACAAGTTAAAGAACAAACGTATTAATAAATTATAAATAAATTAGCCGAAATTAATGAAATAGAAAGTATCCCTTCGTGTCTGAAAACAGAAAAAATAAAGTAAATATGGGAAGAGAAAATATGGTATACGATAAATTTAATAATATTGCACTTACATATTTTTAATTACAACAGTGGTACGTGTCGTAAAAGCATACGTAAGAACTTTGTTTATGAATATCTCGACAACTATTGAGTGTTAGCGTCTATAATGGTATATATACGTAAGTGGGAGATCGAGATCTATAAGTATACAGAGTCTCAACTAAATCGGTGAGACGTCGTTGGTGCACTCTCCTTGTGAGATCTTTCAGTAAAATGCTACTTCTCTTAGTTGATTCTAGAGCTGCTACATACATACTACATATATATGTTAATATTTTAATATGTTGTGACATATACATTTTGGTATTAGATCTATTTTGTACATTACAAATCGTAGAAGCATTACCCATTTTGGACAGGGATGCGTTTAGATTGATTTGTCAATTTGTAATAGTGTTACGTCCTAAGATGGACGTTTTGAGATGGAAATAGTAAATTAAAAGATTTTCGATAAGAGATATAACGCATTTTTGAACTTACCTGCATTCACCGGCTTCGGTTCGGGTAATTGAAGATTTATTAGATCTAAATGGCTTTTTATTTGTGGATTTGGAACGTAGAAATTGAAGTCAGGTATTTAAAAATGATTTGAAATGTATGATTTTTGATAAAGAATTGAACAAAATATATTTTAAGCATCCAATTTCAGATACATTGCGTCATTAGCATCTTATTATAAATTATTAGTATTTACCGATAACTCGAACGCTTTGACATTCGCTTTGATGTTGATTTTTGGAGAAGATGATGATGATTACGATTTTTAGAATAATCTGGTGGGTGTACACGCCTTATAGATTATAGATTTTGCTGTGTTCGTAATTTGTTCTATGAAGCTCTTAATGAAAGATAAATTTAAGTTTGAAATAAATCACACCAGTTAGTAATGTGGTATAATACACGATAATTCAATATTAGTTATTAATTATAATATTTGGTGTTATAGTTCTCGTGCAACATTAATAGAACAAATATGAAAAGAAATTCAGAAATTAAATATATGTATATATGATTGATTTTATTCATTACTGCTCATGGCAGTACCACCGGACGTGACAATAGAACGGCCGCTATTGACATCACAATGGTATCATCTTTCTTAGCTAGTATTTTGGTGACTTCTTCTTCTTCTAATTCTATATCTTTCCTGGCGAACAGTCTTAATAGTTTTCCTCTTTTCCTTTCACAGCTTGGAGCCACTTCTCTTATGAAAATTGACACTGCGTACAGCTGGCTGCTAACTAGAACAATCGCAGAAACAATTGTGTTGCTGTTTAGCTGAATTCTGACCGGACTTCTCGAGGCTTCGGTGTTCTAGAGGCAGCCTATCTAGGCTTCTGTCATCGGCCACACTGGTTTCTGTCTCACGACACCGTTTCACCTACAAGTTTGCCTCTGTACGTGCGTGCGTGTTTATGTGTGTGGCAAACCTGATACCAGATTGAAATTCGAAGTAGCTACTTCGACCGGGCTGCGTTTGACATATCCGCAGCGACTTGGAACCACACTGTCCCCGCTTTCCTCGGAAGATGTCTTTGTCTCGAACTTACCCCTCCGCCCATCGTTCATTCTTCGCGTCAATTTGAAAGTCGATATCCTGTTGCGGATGGTTGTGCTTCGATTTTTCGACCCCGAACCGGCAGATCGAAACTGTCTCTGTTGAAATTCTTTCATCTATGCACGGCTTCGTCTTCGTAATCGAACGAGGTAACACTCCGTGCTTATCGAACCCTCTCTCACTCTCTCTCTCTCTCTCTCTCTCTTTCTCTCTGCCTCATTTGCAGAGACAGCAGGAAAGTTCAGCTGCGGCTCATTAGTGGCGGTAATGTCCGAAATGCTCTTCACATCTGTCCCGAACAAACTGCCGATACTGGGACAAAGTGAATCGCTCTCGCGAACTCACTAATGGCTTTTCCGGAAACTTTGTTCCACGGGGTTTCGGAATAAGAATTTCGAGACTGCACATTATCCCTGGTGCGATCGCTGCCTAAAGGTCGGATCAACATTGCGCGTCTGGACGCAGCGTTTTATTATAGTGAGCTACTGTGTCTAACTTATAAACTCATTTTGATTATTCTACAAGGATATGAAATAAGGTAATGCCAAGGATTCGTAGTACAGAAAAATATGAAAACTCGGTATAGAGAGTTCATTAAGAAAAAAACAAGAATACAGATGAAGCTTCTCGATCAAGTGCTTCGGTTCGATTGATTTTAGGGTAGAAAAACGTGTTCAGCGTATACCGACAAGACGGTCTTTTTTATTGATGGCCGAGGGGTAGGAGGACCCAGGTATAAGGGATAGCGTTGCAGAGGAAACTTAATTTTTAGCTAAATCCTAAATACCAAGTTTAACAAGTCATTATAATTTAATGGGGAAAATGTTGACGCTTTATGTCACACGTCTGTAAAACCAAGAATTTTAAAGATATTGAAAAATTCAAACAAACAGTAGTCCGAAAAGTATTCTGAAATTTCCGAAGATCGTTTTTATTGAACATTGACGTGCATAAATCGGAAACTCTCCATGCCTAACAGGGATGCAACAACGTCCTGTAAACGAAGCTCAGAGTTTGTTAGCTGGGGACTTAATCGACCAACAAAGGATTTAGTCATTACAAAATTCGTCGGTCCGAATGAATAACCCGGCGTCGGTTCTTTGTTCTCTCGAAATTGGAATCGTTTCCGCGACGCATTTATTGTGTGGTCAGGCCGCGGCGAAAAAAGAGGAATAAGTTTCGTTTCAATTAACGTGCATCGGCCGCATCACTCACCGGAACGGCAATCGTTACTGTAGCGGGCGGACGCAACCGATTCAATTAAAAGAAAACAAAGTGGAAAACAAGTTTCGATCTTGGCTTACGGCACCGTCCGCGTCCGGTCCGGGGATCTCCAAATGAAATATTCCGCTGAAGAAAATCCTGCGTGATGACGCGCACTCGTCCGACAAACGCTTTAACTTCTCCTCAATGGCTTGTATCATCCGATTGCTTTTGATATCGTCACAGCTCTTTCCACGGCGAATCCACTCGATTTTTTAATCGCGCTGCGTATCAAAACATTTATCAAAGTCCCAGTGGTTAAAAGTCTGTATGTTTTGTGGCTAATTTTTTACTCTGAAGAAATTGCTGGCTGTGTTTAACCTTTCTTGGTAATTTTTATAAAAATGTCTCGAAGACATTGCTTACATTCCTGCTTGTTTAAAAAGTCTGTACTTTTGCTGGCTAATTTTTCACCCTGAAGAGGTTGCTGACTGTCTTTAACCTTTCTTGGCAATTTTTGGTAAAAATGTCTCGAAGACATTGCTTACATTCCTGGTTGTTTAAAAAGTCCTCCTTTTTGAGCAGGTTGTTGGTTGTCTTCAACCGTTTCCACAAAAATGTATGCCCCACTAAAAAAAAAAAAATGGTAGCACATTGTTGGTTGTCACAAACCATTTCAAACAATTTTTTAACAATTTTGAAGTTTTAAATTTGTTTCTGCAACTTTGACTGTCCTACGGAGAGCCAAATTTGTCAGCTGTCAATCGAAGGGTGTGCTTCAACATTGTTGGTCGTCTCCAAGCCTTAGAAATTTTTGTGTCCCACTAAAAAAAAATGTTGGTAGGACATTGCTGCTTTTCTCAAATCCCATGAAAGAATTTTCGAAAATTCTGAATCTTTAAATTGTTTCATCTAAGAGTTTGACTGCTCGTCTAGAGAAATTATTGTTTTCGAGCCACGTGACCGGCTGTGTCAGTGGAGACTCACAACTGTTCCGCTCAGAAGCTTTTACGTCGGCCAAGTATCCGGCGGCCGGAAGAGAGCTATCGGCTCGGGCAATTAGACAGGCCCGTGCTTACCATTCGATCAATCCCTAATTACATTTGCCTGTAGCTGCTGCATCATCCTGCTCCAACTTGGACCTAACCAAGGTCCGTTGCTACATGTGTGATCACGTGGTCGTTGAACCGTATGCGAGCGAAAGCACGTATCGGGTGTTTCTGGAATCGACGACCAAGTCGCTGCTCTCATTCATCATGCAAGACAACACTATAGCGCACTGTGTCTCATCGATATATACGGAATCCACTGGCAACGATTGGTCGAACTGTTTTGGAATACCTTATGCTCCACTGTTTATGTATACATCTGTTTGTGTATATGTACGTCTATTTACGTATGTGTACATCTATTTGGGTACGTCTGTTTGCGTGTGTGTGCGTCTGTTTACCGCCGTTTGTTTGTTTGCAGTGTACGTCCGTTTGTTTGTCTAGGTTTGTCAGTGCACGATTCGGTGAAGCAATGAAAATTTTGCTGATAATGAAAATAATTGTCGGATCAATCAGATTGGTTATTTAGTATTTGACGAATAGAGAATTTGTGCAATTTCATACGGCACTGTTGCTAGATACAGTGCGCTCGTACAGCGCGCCATTTTGAGAACCACCGGCGCAACGATTTACAACACTCATCGGATCGTTAGGCCAGTTTGCGTGCACAACTTCACAGTCGAGTTCATCAGGATCGTGTATCTTTCGAGTACTCGTGGTTGATTTTTTTTTCCCCCAGCATTCATTGCGTCCCGATTTCCTGCAGTTCTATGCAAGCCTTCCGAGCGACAATTCTGAATTTCTTTTTCAAGTGGTGCGTACTTGTAAATAGTTAATACAGCATCTCTGTATTTTACTCGATTTTATTTCCCAGCATTTTCTATTTCATTTTTATTTGACACAGATTTTTTCCAGGGTGAATTGTTCGTTAATTGGCTGAAATATATTGTGTAAATAAAAATGGTTGTCGATACGGAGACACAACGAGCAAGCAATATCGAGTTCCGTCCCGTCGCTGAGGCGTTACAAAATTAATTTGTTGTTTTACATAGTTTCCAGCTGGAAGTGTCCGCACAGACACTGAGGGATTCCGGCGACTGAGATGGAGCGATGGCGGGGCGAACTTTTTTCAATAAATGCCTTCGTTTTCTGATTATTTGAAACTAGCTTCGGACGCTTTGTGCTCGGGAATGACTCGTTGTGTACAACGAGTGATCCATTGAAAAGTTTCTCCTTCTGTATAGAGACCAATATGGAATCGATGTGAAACACAATACGGGATAACTAATTGAAATCATGCCCGCCAAACCTACGGGAATTTGCGTCGCTAATCCGCAGTAAAAATCGTTACAATGAACCGATATTTTCAGCTCTAGCTTTCGTCACGGTAGGCTAGGTCGCGTTGAGATTTGGGCACGTTTTCATTATGCCGAGGTAGATTAGGCCACGCTAGGATAGGTCACATTAAGATTGGAACATATTACAGTTAGGACGATTTAGGTCACAGTAGGATTAGATTAGGCTAAGAATTGGTCACAATAGGATTAGGTCACGCTACAATTTGGTCACGCTACAATTTGGTCACACTCAGTTTAGGTCACGCTAGGATTAGGTCACACTAAGTTTTAATCATACTAAGATTAGGTCACGCCAAGTTTAGAGCACACTAAGATTAGGTCACGCCAAGTTTAGAGCACACTAGGATTAGGTAACGCTAAGATTTGGTCACACTAAGTTTAGATCACGCTAGGATTAGGTCACGCCAAGTTTAGAGCACACTAGTATTAGGTCACAGCATGTTTAGAGCACACTAGGATTACGACACGCTAAGATTTGGTCACGCTAAGTTTAGGTCACACTACAATTAGGTCACGACAAGTTTAGAGCACACTAGGATTAGGTCACGCTAGGATTAGGACACGCTAAGTTTAGATCACAATAGTATTAGGTCACAGCATGTTTAGAGCACACTAGGATTAGGACACGCTAAGATTTGGTCACACTAGGATTAGGTCACACTAGGATCAGGTCTCGCTACAATTTGGTCACACTAAGTTTAGACCACACTAGGATTAGGTCACCCCAAGTTTAGAGCACACTAAGATAAAGTAATACCAGAGTTGGGTCACTGGAGAGCTAGATCAGACCATAATTAGGCCACCGCTACGGTCACGCTAGGCTCCTTATTTTTGAGAAATTAGGTCACCAGTTTACGATGAATTAAACTCCACTATCAAGTTAAGTCTGAATCTAATGTGACATAACGAAATTGTTTTTCCTTCTAATGATGTAAATGTTTAACTTTCCACCCATTAATTTCGAGCCGGTTTTGGCGTGAGCATAAAGGAAACGTGCCTCTCGAATTGTATCAGAACGTTTGGACGATTCGCAGTCTCATTGAAGCGAAGCTTTAGAAGTTGGCAAGCACAACTGTCGCTGGTTCGTTTCATCGAACTCCGCGCCGGTTATTGATTGTGTCTAGAATCACGCGGGATTATTTGTAACGTTATGCAGCTCTCAAATTGCAAGTGCAAACATGGCAGACCATTCCGAAGCCTGTAATGGACGTGCAATATTACCTCGGATCGGGGCACAGCCCCGAGCATATGAACACGAATTTAGCGGCTATTTGTGATCAACAGATTCGCGTAATTATTTAGGAAAAAATACTCGCGTACGTCAATACCAAATAATTCCCATTCTCTTCGGCAATTTCTGGCAAATCGATATACTTTCGAATCAATTATTTGCTCTTCATCGTTCCACTTCGAGCGCTCATGTATTTTTATTCTATAAAATGCAATATTGAGAGACCCGCACCCAGTGGAAAATGCGTCCATCAATAATTTATTCTTCGATATTGTTTCTCGACTGCTCAGATATTCATGCTGCAATAGAAAATTTAAGAAAAATAATCTTCTCAAAGAACATACCAATGAAAATATAAATGTGCAGAGAGTCCTACTGGATTATTTATATTTAATTATCATCGATTCAATGTTTCGTTAAATATTTACGAGATAGCGATCGCGGTATTTAATGGTGCGACTGAAAAATACACGAAGGACATTGTCACGAGACCTTCTCAAGCACTATGGGGGATGATTTCCCGTGATGGTACCCAGCCAAAAATTTTGCACGGTAGGCACACCTATTCGTGCGTTCACTGTCACTCTAAGTCGGGACTCCCATAAGCGTCTTGTGGTCGCCTCACGAGGGGAAGCCCGGCTCGCGTTATCGTGAGGCAACAGGCAGCCGTTCGCAAAGGGTTGATAATGCGCCAGTCTGCTGACTAATTAGAATTCGTTCCCGGCGATACGTAATCTCGTTAAGAAAATTCAGCAAGGCAACGCTGTTGGTTTCCCATTGCGAATCGGCCCGAAAAATCCGCCATTTTGAACCAATGGGGACCCTAATCTGTGCTGACGTCGCGAACAAACATGGCGCAGTATTCAATAAGTGGTTAAGGTCTACGTTGTGTCAGACTGGTAACCAATTTATCTGACAGTGGTTTCAGTCTGACCTAACTCGGACCAAACTACTTAAAAACTTTCAGTCATGCACATAAATCGTTGAGTTTGTAAAATAGCTGCTTAATTCTAATAATTGGACTGTTGATTCCATGTAATCAAACGTTTTCACGTATGTCTTCTCTGAAAATAATAACAATCGGGCGATTTATATTTTTTATTCGGCAGTTTTTCAGCCCGGAATTGCAATTAAAAATTTATTCGGTCGTGTGGAGTACGGGTTGCATGAAAGCTGCGGTCTACAGGTATTATAATGGATTCAGCGAAGCCTGATAATTTCGAATAAAGAACATTGAGAACAGAATCACGTTGGTCTCGCTTATTCTTTGTACCTCTCCATTGGTTGTTTAAACAGTAGCAGATATTTTTTGTTTTCAGCGGCGAATTAAAGGAGGGAACGAGATCGCGACGCAACAGAGGAACATTTCTATCCATCCAACATTCGATCACTTCATTTTTTCTAAATACTGTTTCAACCCCTCTTCAAACCCCTCTTTCATCCGCTTTGTATGTCTGCCTCCACTTTCTGTCTCTCTATTTCTCTCTCTCTCTTTCTCTTTCTCTCAAGCATTTATATACCCGGTATTATTATTGTTTGTAGTGCGTATAACCAGAATTCTTTACCGACTTTTTCTCACCTGCTTCTCACCTTATATCTATCTGTATTTATGTGTACGTTTTTTCTAACTCTTCTCTTTTCTGTTTTACTTTACAGAGATACTCTGCACAGCGGGCAAAAGGTACGAGCTCCCCTACATTTACAGATTTTGTGTTAGTTCGACTATATAGTTCTTTCAACTCTGCCCCCTGTCTGCCTCTGTCTCTTTCTATCTCTATCTCTTTCTCTGTCTCTGTTCCTTTGTCTCTTCGTCTGTCTTTCTACCACCCCCTCTACGCCTCTCGTTCATCCGATTCTCATTCTGTCCGATCACACTTTCAAACATCTTTACAAGAACACTCTCAAGTATCACGATACGTAATTTTTCTTTCGAGGTGAAAGACAGGATACACGGAAATCGTGCTGATAATGTTCATACGAATAGTACACTCTGTCTGAACAGTTGCACTGAATAATTACAGCCTCGGATCCTCGGGGAATTTAGTATAGCCTCAAGGCCAAGCCTGAACGGTGCTCCACCTGATCGTAAGAATTGCACCAGGTGCTTCAATTATTCAACTATCCGTGACACTGTAGGCAGAGAGGAAATTCAATTTTCTTATTATAAATTGTCTCGGGAAAATTCACTTTTGCCTGACGTCCACCGACCCCGTTAATGACGATACGTACCTGCACCCCCAAAAAAGTCACTCTCATCTGCCTTCAGCCTTCTCCGATCCACGTAAGTAGATTTCTTTTTTTTTTTTTAATTTCTTTTATTTACTGCACTTTATTTATGTCACTCGGCTTTTTGCTTCTCGACGACCATTGAGAATACGGAACGTCGCCTCGGAAATCTATGCTGAATTTTCTGTGACACGAATGTGAAGAACAAAAAAAGAGAAACACGGGCAATTCGAGCAATTTTTATAGCGGTTCGACAATTTCCAGGGGTTCAGCAATTTTTCTGATGGTGTACCGATTTTCTCCAGCACCACTATCCTCGAAAACTAAGGTCTCGGAAAATTGATTCCCGATTCTCGACGCGCGACCGATAAGATTCGCCTGCACCATCGACACGTTGCAAACCGACGAGGTTGTGTCGAGAGGGTGGGTGGGTGGAGGGGGTGGGGGGGCGTGTGTACAGGGGCGAGGAGTTGCAAGGGGGTGGTTTTCTCGGATCGATTCTCGAGTCGTTGAGCCCGGCGTAAAAAGGGTTGAACGCCGGTACGTGGGATGTTCGAAATGTAAAACGGTCCGAGAGAATACAGTTTATTTCTAGTTGCTTTCCAGCTGGTTACCCAAGTAAATCGGTATCCGCGTACAGCGAACGTAATACCCAGCTTTCCCGGGAACGTCCGGATATCCGATTATATCCGGCCATGGTGGTTTCTCAAGGGGCATTTGAAATTTAAATACGATTCCACCGTCTTCTGCTGTTCGATCCAACGGCACCCCCCACCCTCCCCCTCTCCTACCGCTTTTCCTTCTGGGCTTTTCCACTCTTTCACGGATACCGGGGAACCTCTGACGTGTGCTCTAGAGCCCTATTGTTAAGTGATTCGTTCGTTTTACCGCGGGTCTCTGTGAAATTGCGAACAGGCGCCGGAAACTTTTTCCCGCATGGTGTCCCTCTACGATGTACTCGCCCCACATGGATCGTATATTCATTCCTGAAAAAGAAAACAAACGAAAAAAAGAAACGAATTGTTCCCGAGCTCGTTGAAACTGTAATCCTCTCACCGCGACAGTCGGAAGATGTTTAAATAATCAAATTCCCTTTGTGGGCTGGTTGCGCCGCGTGATTTAAGGGGCCAGGCCGGGTCTGTTAATCGGCAGAAACTGTAGCCTGGCCAAAGAGGACATGCGGCTTAAACCGGGCAAAGGAGGAGCCAAAGGGCAGGTGGTTACCACCGCTGTAATTCGAGGAATATTCGCATAAGTCGCGGCTTTCGCTACGCAACTACGCGAAACGGGGGATTCGAATAGTTGCCACGCGAGGATACGAGATATTTGCAAAATTCTGCTTGGTGCTTAAGGGTGGTATCGTAACCCCTAATTCTAGAGTACTTATCAGTGTTTCCAACCCCTAAGCTAGAATCCGAGGGTGGTGTTCCATTTTTTTTCTTCAATTTTTCTCTTACTTTGGACGCTTATATTATTAGATATAAACATAATCTCGTTAAATCGTGAGGTGAGTGCCCTACAACCAACCTTCCTCTATCAAATGAACCTTTGTGCAGTGCTGATTTCATCAACAAAACAGTGTTTGCGGGAAACAATTATTTGTCCTTACACGAGCATATTTAGAGCTGCACAAAGGTTAATTTGATAAAGGAAGGTTGATCGTAGGGCGCTCAGTTCATGATTTAAGTAAAAAAAAAGGTTTTGTATTAGAAAAATACATGGGATCCTGAGGGTGGTTGTCTTGAATCATGAGCTAGTATTAGAATGAGCCTCCACACAGCTCGTAAAATGATCCTATAAAGACAAACAATTGTTTCCCGCAGACACTGTTTTTTACCCTTAAATCTAGTAATATTCTAGTAATACTCAGGGGTTACGTTACCCCCTTAATGCGGATTTAGAGAGTGCACCAAGTTCTCTATCATCGCTAGTACCATCTTCCAGAATCTTTAGACAGGTGAAATTCGAGAAAGCAGTGATGTTAAATTATTTTTAAAAAAACGATGTCGAAAAATTCTGAAAAAATTCACAGACGTGTACACCATCTTGTAAAAGATCTCTGATTATTTTCATAATGTTTCATGACACGGAGCGAAAATGTCAGGGTGGAATCTATGTGTAGAGGGTGAAAGCTAGCTCCTCGGTCGGACGCCTCCATTGGTCTTCTAATTCCAAGAGTCGCAGCCAGAGGGCAACTGAGACTAGTACTAATTATCCAAGCGAATCGACAGATGCGAACGATTTGTTGTAGGGTAGGGTCCGCGGTTCATTTGAACGGTGTGTGCCAGCACACGGTATCGTCACGGTTCATCAGAACGCATTGACACATTTCGTCGATATTTCACGGACGCGTAGCCCCGCGCTGCTGTGTTTCGCACAACCCCTCGAGTGCATGCGACGAAACGCACCGGGACCTGTCCCACCTGATTACCGATCATTCGTTGCAGCTCTAATCTTCGGTCCCTTTGCCGCGATCACTTAGTATAGCTGGCAATAATCGTCGCCGTGTTTCCCCGTGGCTCAAACCGGGCCTCGGTCTTTGTCCCCTTTTAGAGAGAGCCTCGCCACTCTCGACCTGGAACCGCTGCATCGAATCCTCCAAGCCCACGATTAATCTCCTCCAGTTGTTAATTAACTGTTTGATGTTCGACCGCGTCCACTTGAATCGCCCCTTGGCGCGGACGTCGACGCGCGCGATGTTTATACTCGATCGACGATCGCTGTTAACGGGGTAGTCTCGTTTTTCGCCTTCTCGTTTCTCGATGGGGGTTTTCAGCAGTCAAAAGCGCTAGATGAAAGGTCAATGTGGATCGAGATCACCCTCGGAATTTAATTATTTAATAATTTAATAATATAATTTAATTCCTTTTTTTTTACGGGCGTAGGGAAAAATATATTGTGTACACCCCAGAAGGGGGTAAGTGTGGGACTCTCCTCCCAGATGGTCGGGGAGGTATACCCACTAAAAACCTGAATCACATCTGGGACGGCTAATAAGACTCCCCTCCACTAATCTGTCCCAATTTTCACTGAGGTGCGCGGTCAACATTTCCAAACTTAAGGGCAACTGAAGCTTGATTTTATGCAACTGTTGCATTAACCCTTAGCACTCGAGTGGCGCCTCTGAGGCGGCACTAAAAATTGCTGTACTGTTATTTAAATAATTGTGTACACTATCAGATATGTCGGTATCGAACCAATTACTACCCTTATAAGTATTGTATGAGGTATTATAACAATTTCATATTTATCAAATTTAAAAAATCATATAAAATGGAAATATTGTAGGTCAGAAGAAACGTTTAAATTTCGAGTTAAAATAGCTCCGAGTGCAAAGGGTTAATTCATATCGCTGTAAATCGAAGAGATTACATTGCCAAACAATATGATTAATATCATATTAATATCATAATATCAATATATAATGTCACTAATAATTCTCACACGAAATAAAGACGCATTAAGACTATAATGATCGGCTCTACACCGGTTCACAGTTACAATAAATTCTCGTGAGAGAAGTTCAGTTTTAAACCATGGCTTGTTACTACATAGAATTTTTTAAATTTTTTCGAATGATGTTTCAATTGGGACGACGAATTTTGTCCCGAGCATGGTGGCCGTCTCTCGCACGGATTCGTATTCGGAGTCTCCGCCAGCCCAGGCAAATGTCAGTGGCTAAGGTGGAGCCAAAACGATCGTGGAAATTTCGTGTTCGTTAAAGGCGAGGAGGACCGATGTGCATTGAGTTTGCTCATCGATCGTCGAAAGCCGATCTCCTCTTCGCAAGCAAGTGAAACAGACCAAGCAAGGAGACCAGCGGGGAACACGAGAAGCTTAACGGACATACGTCCACCTTCGCACAGGAGAGAGCTGTGTATGGCCAGATAATTTAGGTCAGCTTAGGTTGGCCTGTCGGGGTCACGTCCGTGCTCGGGGATGATCCTTCCCCTTGATACACAACAATAGTCATTAGCGCGTCAGACATGACGACGACACCTCGCCAGGCTTTCGAAGAAGATGACGGCCGGGATGACAGGCCGATGATGGAGCTTTATACAAAGGACAACGGAGTAACAGTGCGAATGCGACTTGTCCCCCCTGATACGTCTGACATAATCGTTGCACGGATAAAGGGCCGATACACTTCTCCGAGCAAACTTCTGCTGTCTCGAGCCAACACTTCTACCACTGACTTCCCCTTTCTACCATTCTGCATTGCGGAAGATCATGGGAAAAATCAGGGATGTTCTACACGGCGGTGCGAACGTCTCTAAATTTTTTCAGAATTTTTGAACCAATAGATCTTGAGAAAATTCGACAAATTTGAAAACTGCTGTTGTGATGCAATGTATAGACCTTCCATCTTCATTCTGGATGATGGCAAATTAAGAAAAAAAATCAGACACGTTCTACTGAATGGTATACAGGTCTATGAATGTTTTCAGAATTTTTGAACCAACCATAGATCTTGAGAAAATTCGACAATTTTGGAAACTGCTGTTGTGATGCAATGTATAGACCTCCCATTTCCATTCTGGATGATGGAAAATTAAGAAAAAAATCAGGGACGTTCTACACGGCGGTGTGAACGTCTCTGAATGTTCTCAGAAGTTTTTAACCAATAGATCTTGAGAAAATTCGACAAATTTGGAAACTGCTGTTGTGATTCAATGTATAGACCTTCCATCTCCATTCTGCATGATGGAAAATTAATTAAAACATCAGAGACGTTCTACTGGGTGGCATACAGGTCTATAAATTGTTTCAGAATTTTCGAATGTACATTTATCTTTCAAAGTAAGACCGGATAGAGGTAGCTATTAGCCTAGCCCAGGCTCTATCCGTGCTCCGAGGACCGCAGTGGTAATATTTATTTAATTTGTTGTCGAACGAGGTTCAGTTGGAGCGTAGCAGCCCTCCGTGGCCGCAGCCGTCGAAATGTGATTAAGCGGTTAATTAGCAGTCAAAGACAGTCGTAGATCCGGTGCTGTTTTGCATGGTCCGTGGTCAAGGTAAGATTTGCGTATGCGCATTTCACTGGCGGGACTGAATCTTTCATGAAGTCGTCCTGCTCCTTTTAACGTCCGTAGCTCGGTGCATAGAGCGTTGATGTGATCTATGGTGACCCTATGCATAATGTGCATACGTGAGCGGGGCTAAGTAAAAACCCTTACGGAATGGCGTATCTTCAAACATGAGATGCGATATCTCTCTCTGTGTATATTGTAGCAGAGGGCTTGGGTCCAGAGGGATCGAACATGGGGAGGATATCTGGAAAAACCAGGTCGGATGTGTATTGTTACCGGTTTGCAACAGTCGAGAACAGAGACAAGGCGATCAATTACGATTATTTTCAAACGGAGGGGCTTGGGGGCGGCGGCAACAACCGATCCAGCTCGTCAGTATCGGATCTATCCATTAACAATGACGCGAATCTTCTTACGACGGCATTACCCGTCCCCCGAAGGGCCGCCGTCCTCCTCGAACACGTTCCATTAAGCGAAAAGAGAACCCCTCCTCTTTATACACAATTATAATATCCTGCATTATTAAGCCACTTTCGTCTTGTTCGCGTTCCTCAAAGTCGTGTCGCATATTTGCCCGCCTAACGAGGGGCGCATGTCCTCCAGACAAATAACGTCCGACGACGATATCTCTCGACTTTTCATGGGAAGACACTCGAGGCGAACCTGCCCCTGTCTCCTCCAACCCTTCACCCTCGCTGCGACGGAACCGTTGCGTTCGCTCGACCTGCGCGAAAGGGTCGCGATGCTCAGGGGGTTGAATAGCTGGATCTCGGTTAGCTCAGCCTTACCCCCACGCGAAATAGGTTCGGCAGGTGAAGACCGAATGGAATTGATATCTTGACCCAAAATCAAGATTTCGATGAAGTCGGATCGGACCCGAAGTTGAAGTAACTTCCTCCCAAACGCACATATGCCAGGCATCACGGTTCCCTTGTATTTTTGACTCATCCAAAAAACAGACTCACAGATTAGGCAAGGGAATAGCCCAGGGATGGGAGAGGGTAAGTTTCCAGACTAGCAGGAAACAGAGTAGGGACGGGATTCAACACTTGACATACTCAACATGGAAATATGGTGAAGTAGGGGGGAGTCAAAAGGTGCAGGCGAGACACCCTGCAGGTCTGAAGGTGAGAGGGTCCAACGTTCGCTCCGAGCCGTAAAACAGCTCAAAAACTCAAATGAATTAGGTAGAATGGCCCGCTCATCAATGATGACCGTCCCGTCTAGTAGGCCGAAGACTCTGAAAGCGGCCCGGGCCATATAAAACAGAGAAACGGCTGAAAAACGAATGGATAATTGCAACCCAATAGAGGGCCGAGAGCCGGCAGCGCCAATTGTAAAACTGGTGATAATGAACCGGTGTGCCCTAAGGAAGCGAGGGATGGCCGATCCATCCTTCCCCGGCAAAGCATTGACTACTACTACTACTACTACTACTACTAGCTCAGCCTTGCTCAATTTCGAAGAAACTGATCGGTTCAACGTCGAAACAGTTTCTCGGTGAAACACGTTGCAGTGAATTGAGTTGGTAGACCCGACCGAGACTAATTTTTGACAATTTTCTGCGCGGATTGGCGAGTCGGAATTCGATCGGTAGTGCGTCAGCAGCGGGTTAGCCGGTCCCAGGAGCGTAAAATTGGGGCACAAACGAAGTCGCCGGGCTCCGGGAGCCTGCTCGGGGCTCGGATAAGCTTACGGGTCACAAAACTCCAACGACTAATTCTGTCGTCTTTCACGGCCGCGTCGCCGTTGTCTCTCAACGCCACTTTCAGCGGTGTACAAACAATCTTGGCGCAAAATTACTCCTCGCCGTCTTTACTACGGCTCCGCTGCTGGCATCGTTATTTGTCGAGGAGGATCGAGAGGGCGAGCTCGCTGGCGCGGAAAATGAAAGGCGTCTTCTGGAAGCAGCTTCCTCCCCCGGAAACTGTTCGCGTGCGTATGCTCGCGTGCCCGTCCTCTCGACGACGAACCTGGTAATCCGTGATGCTTGATTTCGTCCCGAAATCGGACGTCTACCCACTTAACAGTCTCATTTTGTCAGATCCGTCCTCTTGAGAGAACTCACCCTCGAAGCATTCGCTACATCTGACGCCAGTGGCGTACACAGGGGGATGGCCAGCGGGCCTTGATCCTCCCCAAGAAAAAGTAAATAGAACATTAGTTAAACCGTAGAACAGCTTCTCATATGCAGAGCCGGATTAACTTAGCAAAATGTTTAGCATGTAAAATTGTGTAATAATAACCCTGAATATCGTTAACAGATATTTTTGCATAAAAAGGTCATTCTGTTCAACTTGCACCCCTCCCAGATTAAATCCTGGGTGCGCCACTGTCTGGTGCCACGCTCTAGGACACTGGGCAGCAGATGTTGGCTCGTGTCCCAACTTCCAAACCGATCCTTGGCCTCTGATCCTAGGTCTGTAACGCAGACGATCGCCAATTCCTTGGCAGTGTCTTGGACCCTGGTCTGAGAAGACAGAGTTGGTCTTGGACCTTTGCTGGAGTCGCAATGGTTCGTTTCAGACCTGGGTTTGAATCGCAATCACTGCCCTGAAGCAGAATTCTTGACACAAATCTTAGACCCTGCTGAAAGACTCAATTCTCAGCAGAGTCTCAGACGTAGGTCCAAGTCTCAGGCCTAGATTGAAGTCTTAATTCTAGATCTGAGATTAAATTCTCCACAGATGTATCAGGGCCTGTTGAGTACTCAATTCTCAGCAGAATCTCAGACGTAGGTCCAAGTCTTAATTCTAGACATGAGATTGAATCCTCCACAGATGTATCAGGACCTGTTGAGTACTCAATTCTCAGCAGAGTCTCAGACGTAGGTTCAAGTCTTAATTCTAGACATGAGATTGAATCCTCCACATATGTATCAGGGTCTGTTGAGTACTCAATTCTCAGCAAGTGTAGGTCCAAGTCTGAAGCCTAGATTGAAGTCTTAATTCTAGACCTGAGATTGAATTCTCCACAGATGTATCAAGTCCTGTTGAATATGTACTCAATTCTCAGCAGAGTCTCATACATAGGTCCAAGTCTCAGACGTAGATTGAAGTCTTAATTCTAGGTCTCGACAGATCCTCCACAAATGTATCCAGGCCTGTTGACCATGTACTCAATTCTCAGCAAAGGATTTTGATATCGATCAGGTCTCTAAAATTGATATATATTCCCTTCGACGAGATATTTCCAGAAGATGATCAACCCCGCCAAAGTCGCGAATATTTAAAAGGATTCTGCCAGCTCAAAGAGTCGGCCTCGTCGTTAAAGTATTAATTAACGCTTGCCACGTGCCACATGCTAGCTATGGGAACTTCGTTAGGCTCTGCCTTCCCTCTGACGTCGCGTTTTATTTTATACTCGGTATCGACTGTCAAACTGCTCTTTTTCTCGACGGTCTCGCCGTCGATGACGCATCTGCATCAACTTTAGAGCACGACGAAGTCAATAATTTCTTTAGCAATTCTAAAAAATGATTCGTCAGAGATGCACACAGCTAGAAATTGATTAACGACAATGTCACCGACAAATCGATGAATTAAACGTGTTTTACAACGAAGAGCCACTACTCTCCTCTGGTGATTTATTAGACATGTTCGTTCCCCGTCGGCGGAGCAAGAGGATCGACTATGGGTTCCTTGGGAATTTGTCATTCCCTCTAATAAACGTCAAACAGTTAAACCCTCGGTGACCCGAGCGCTTTCATCCGAAGCCATCGAAATCGCAATAAAATTATTCGTGCTCGTGCGCGGGTCGGACAAAGAAGCCAACTCTGTTATGAAGTTACAGTCGCGCGGTGCTTGGAGGCAGTAAAATCAGAACATCAGAAATTTGCCTGGAATCCTCCGGTCGTAAATTTAATGCGATTGTAGTAAAATTGCCGCGAGTACCGATGCTCGAAATACATCTATCTGCATCTCTCTCTCTTTGCACATACGCGACGGAAGCCTCGGTACGTTTTCTCTCTTTGTGACGCGGGATCGCGCAAATTGAACTGTCGAGTTCGCGGGGTCGTGAGATTCGATGCTATTAATGGACGAAATCCTGAACCTCATCTGCGCGCGCGCGCGTGTATGTGTGCCCGTATTACAATTAGGCACTCGAGCGGGCCACGCACATATTCGACAACGTTAGCCCCCACCCTCTCCCCCTCCCTCTCTCACCCGTCTCGCGCGTTTCATGCTCGTCAGAAACTTTGGCAATGCTCGTTCATCAATAGTTCGACCCGGAATCCTCGAGTTCCGATTCGCCCGGCCGATTACCGAAAAGGTCCGATAAAATAATGGAGAAACTTCACACCGGATGTATTATTTAATTACCCCGCTCTCGCATCCCCGAAGACTAATTTCGGGTATAAGCTTGCCGGGGCTAATGCGCGTTTCATTCAACCTCGAAACGGCGCACGTTCCACCGCCTGGTGACGCGCGCGCGCGCGCGCACACACACGCGCGACGAGATGTTACGATGATTAATACCTGGTCTTGGAGGCATTAAGAAGCGTTATTGTTGTCACCAGCACCGTAATAGATACAAATGTACCCGCGCCGTACAACGACGTAATTAGCTGGTGAGGCGCACGCCTCCTGATGAAGAACAAAACCCAACTCCTGTCGGCAGGGGGTCCGACGTTCCCATAACTCATTGCATCGTGGCCCTTAAGGCGGTACACTCGTTTCCAGGATTCAAAGGATGCGCGATGCGCCTTCTCGCTTCTAAGAAAAAGATCGTAGAACGACATGTCACGAAACTTGTTCGAAACAGTAAGAATACTGGCTTCCATTTTCCCTTGAGATAACGAAACGACTTTCCGTACGATCTAACAGTACGACGAATAATAAAATTCGCATTATGTAATTCTTTTCTTAACCCTCATACGTTCCTCAGGGTGAAAATTCACCCATTTTATATTTTCACATAGCGTAAAGTTATTCGTTCTTTTACGTCTACGTCATGCCCAGTGTTGGGCAAATTTTATTTTAAATAATAATATAAACGTGTGATTTTAATTGCAAGTAATAACTAAACTTTTTATTTAAATAAAAGTTATTTAAATACTTCCATAAATAATTTATTTATTATTTCTTATTGCTAATAAAAGTTTATTATTTGGATTCAGGTGGAAACCAATTAAATAGTTTTTGATCTCTTATTTCTTGTATTTTGTATATGTATACAATGAATACGTAGCGAAATTAATATCATGATTACCAGTATGTATAATATTTAAGTAAATACAACTATTTTTTGTATCAATTCGATTTTCCAATCGATAATTCGCAGTTCGTGTTTGACTTTAAAACTACTCTTTATTCAAACATAGTGTCAAATAGTTTATTCGATTTTGGCGTATTGGTCATAGTTGCCAAAGAAAGTACTTGCTCGACTGGAGCCGATGATAATAAAGATGTGTTATATTTTATAAATATACGATGTATTTCTCTAAAATGTGACGCTATAAATGAAACATAATGTGTTGATTTATCGTATAAAATAAAAATGGGTGAATCGTTATTCTAGTCTCTTTTATGCAGCTATCGTTGAGGAGCGTTACTGAGGGTTAACGATCTTAGTAACGAATAAATTATATATTGATATCCGCATCTTCTCAATTTTTCTAGAAATGATCAGACTTGAATATTGCTCTCACCCTGACGGAGTTAGGGGTGTTTCTGGGTGTCTGATTCGTCTGGATCTCTGATTCGTCCCCACTCCCAAAAAATAGTATGCCGTTCGTCATCGCATAATTATTGACCACACACCGGTCGACGCAAGCGTGCGTGCGCCTGGCGTCAGTAGTAGGCGCGTGTCACTGGTCAGACCCGCAACGACGACGATAATGAAACCGAAAACTCGACTCCAAAACACAGTCTAGAGTTACCAGTCTGTTTTCCCCGAAAAGGGAACGTAGGGTAGAAACGATCGGGTGTGCTTTTCACGGGACAGTGGTTTGTCAATAAAATATGTAAATCGGCAAACACCGATCCCACGCGCTGTTAAAGGCAGCCATGTATTCTTTCGCATAATTAACAGGGCTGGGAAAACGCGCGCGCACGCGGCCCATGTATTTTCCGCGACGGAAACAATCGGACACCGGGCGCGACTGGCAAACAAAACACACACACACACACACATATATCGATGGGGATGGAGAGAGGTGGTGCGAGAAGGCGGAAGGGAAAATTTGAACAGGATGCAAAATGGCCGCGCGACGGCTAGCTCGAATGCCCGCTAATGCAACCGACACACGGACTTATGACTTCCCGTCGAAGCGTGAGGGCTTCTCTAAGTCCCTACCGAATTTCTGATAGCCAGTATTCCTGTGCATTACTCCGTACGACTAATGCAGTTTAGGTTCGGCTGGGTTTCCATGGTGCCCCACTCTACAAGCCGGCCATACGTGGCTCGATGAATAAGCACGCACACGCCCACGCAGCCATACAGCTCGCTTGCATAGTTCCGACTTCGATTTAGATTAAAGCCGGGCCCCCTCGCGATGCATCCTTTGCCGCGTCGCTTACGCTCACGCCCACGTGACACAGTTTTATGGAAACCGTGTGCCGCGAACAGGCTGGCCTTCGGTTATGATTAAACTGCGAATGGTCATTGCTAGTTTCAATTTTTGTTCACGAATTTTACGAAAGTGGAATAATATAGAAGCTTATTTTCCCTGGTGGTAGCCTCGTTAGATCTGAAATAAATTAAAATCGTACCAAATTCTGTCGTATTTTATATCCTAGCAGTTTTCGAACATTTTCAAAAGTTATAATTGCATTAACCCTCGTACGTTCCTCCGGGTGAAAATTCACCCATTTACCTTTTTCGCATATTGTGAAACGATTCGTTTCTTTTTGTCACTGTAACTGTAGCGTGATTCGTAGATTCGAAATGTGAAGTAAAAAGGGGTGAAATATTATTCTAGGTAATTCTATGCAACTATGTCTGAAGAGCGTTTGAGGATTAAGGATGTTCTGGAGGTACAATGGGATATTTTGTATTGAAAAAATAGATTAATTTAAAAAGCTTTCGTTTAATTAGTGAATTTCATGTTATATTTATTTTTTAATCAAATTCTCTTCATATTATAATAAATTGTAAGTGACTTTTGCGATGATTGTACCCTCTGATTTAAACTTCAAGATAATAAATTTGTGATATTTAATATATATATAATTACGCGATAAAAAGTTAAATATAAATATTTAAATAAATTAAAACTACTTCAGAAAGCAATATTCATGGTTATTATTGAAAAGAAACATGTGAAATTTTCATAAAATGTACTGCACCGTATTCAGCTGTATTTTTGTATTTGAGAGTTGGTAGTATTATGTACGTTTGGAAACAATAATAGTAATAGTAACAGTTTATAATTTTCTGCTCTGTAACTGCTTAGTAAATCCTCATAAATTTTGAACATAATTAATTACATAATTTTTACTATATTTAAAAAAAGATCTGGAGTTTCTAGTTGCGGTTTTTCAAGGTTTAAAAAGGTTTGAAGTGGAATTTTATGAATTCTCCATAAAAAGACGTGTTAAAATGTGCAAACTTTAAATTGCTATAAATATTAAACGGTGCAGTGAATCGATCCAAACTTTAGTAATTACATTAATTTGATTAGAATTATATATTGTCAAATTTTCAAAAATTTTGTTGCTTTTTTACATACCTCCAGAACATCCTTAAGATGAGGTTAAAATTGTAGGTCGTCCATATTTCAATCTGACAGGGTTAGGTTCGTTTAAGTTTTTCCTCGTTGCGTTTTTTCAAGGTTTAAATAGGGTTTGAAGTGAAATATTATATTTATTATGCATTAAGTTAGTAAGACTTATAAATTATCAAATTTTCAAAAATTTTGTTGCTTTTTTACATACCTCCAGAACATCCTTAAGATGAGGTTAATTTAAGTCTGATCCGATTAGGACGTTAATACGAGGTCTGATTTAGTCAGGTCCGGCAAGTCTGGTTCGTTTTTCGCAAACATTTTATCGAAAGATCAACACGGATTTCGATTTGTGCATCGATTGCGATTGGTTATGAAAAGCGTCTAATGGAAAGGACAGCGCGCGCTCCTTGTTCGTTTTGGCTGGGGATTTAAAGGAGAATTTCACAACGGTGCTCGGCAGCTTGTTCCGCGAAACAGAAGCCGCGTAATAATCTGAAAAAATATTCGACCATCCGGGGCTGAATACCGTAACTTCATTCAAATTTTACACGGTCCGTCGGAACTTTTATTCCGCTAACACACGAATTACATGACCACCCCGGGACGAGCAGTCGGTTGTTTCATTTCCTTCTGGCGCTCCATTTTTATACCGTTCTGTTATTCATCAAACCATAGCAGCCGGATGTTACGTTTTGCCCCATATAACACGAAGCGAACACATAACAGCGCTTCCCTACCCCCACCGCCCACCACCACTTTTTACATTCTAGTTAAACCATTTTTCTGACTCGCTGTATTCGGTAATGGAACTACTCTCATTTTTTCGATTTCCTCCGCTACTCTCGCAGCTTCTAGTCGGCTTCAAAACACTCGCCTACTATTTTCACCGTAACGAGTGCTCGACTATTTCATTACGTAAACTGCACGCACAAACCGGAAGTTGTTGGAAGGTTTCCCTTGTTCGCTATTAGGTTCTTCAACTAACACAGAAGCTTCGGCGTTCTCATCAGGATAGTATTTCAGGATTGATAATGGAGATTTCGCAAGCATTGAGGAATGAGGAGCTAATAGGTTATCCCAGTAATCTGCAAAACATTCTGGGGAATTCAAAGATTATTCTGAACGTATCAATTGTCTTTAAGCTGTGCTTAATTTCGGTTCTACAAATTAGGTATAGACTGTGTCAGCTCGTTCAGAGTTAGGTATAGAATGTGCTTTTTTTTAGGGCCTGGGAGAACCGGTAGAACCCGAATACCTCCTCGAAGAGGTACCGTAAACTCCCATGTCCAAGGGGTATAAGTTTACTTTACTACCATATTTGACCTTGTATGACCTTCAATGATAACTCGCTGAATTCGTCTCAACACTGACTATCACATCGTGATAAAAAAAACAGAGCATTCCATTTAAAAAAATAGAGATGAGCTTGAAATCTCCTCTATGCCTCCACCCACGCAGAGAATGTTTGTGTCACAATATGTCCCCCTCTATACCGTGTAACTTTTCTATATAACATTTTTTCATATTATTACATTTCTGTAATCTATTTGTGTAAAAGAATCATTAGTTTAGAAGATATTTTAATTATAATTTGTTCTTGCTGTCCTACTAAATTATCACATGAATTCATATCATTGACCAGAGAGTCGAGATTTCCTAATAAATTATAATTAAAAAAATATCTCCTAAACTGATGACTTTTTTACACAAATAGATTAATACTTTTTAGTAAAGAATATGGAGCATCAGCTGATGCAATAAAAAATATATGATTCCATTTAAAAAAATATTAATGACCTTCATATGTCCTTTACACCTACAAGAAAAATGTACCATCAGAATGTGCCCCTCTCAAAACCATTCAACTTCATCTGAAACATTGTTTGCTATGCGTAATAATAATGACGTAAATCTAGATGGTAAAATGTGGCGCCCTATGTTATATACTTAATGTGTTCTACTGTACCTGCATTACTAATGTTTAAATGTAGGATGTATGTTGCTAATGTATAGCTTTATAACCCCCTATGGGGAGTTCTAACTAAGCTTTCAGTTAAAAAAAAAAAAAAAAAAAAAATGTGGCGCCCCATCCTGTATATTCGGTATCTGAACAACTGTTATATTCATACCTTGTCTAGTCTGTCGAAATACTTTCATTCTTCTGTATCACAAGGTCTAAGATGTGCTAGGTCGTTCAGACTTTGTCTAGTCTGTGCTAGGTCACCTAGAAGCATCCTCAGGTAGGACTAGGCCTATTCAGGATGACACGACGAAGAATAACGAGGCCACGCCCGCAGATGGATTTAGGTTAGTTTTGTGCGAACCGTGCGAGACGGGGTCAACTTGTTGAAGGCCTGGCCCCGGCTGAATATTTTCGCGAACTCTTGTCGATTCGCTAAGAGCAAAACGGAACAGACAGGAGCGTTTAAGCACCGAGAAAAATTCAGTTTGGAAAAACGATCCGGGCTCGTGTATCTCGGCTTCAATTTACCAGTCTCGAAAGGATCATGCTGCTGTTATGGATACTGCGGATTCGACGTGAACTCCATATCGCGTTGCCAATAGAAACCGGAAACCGTATCAACCCTTGGGGCTTATACAACACATCGCTTTACCATAACAGCAACCAGTTTATTTCCGAATGCTCGCTCCTCAATGTAGAACCGACCTGGTTTCCGAATCGTAGCCGCTAATACTGCCACCCCTTTTAACTTCCTTATTCCCTCGCTGTAAACCAGTCTGCGTTGACCACAGTACTTTTTTTTTCGGCACCGTACGTTCGAGTGATCTCGACGAACCTCGGTCGAATCGAAACTGAGCAATCGCGATTCCGCTGAAAACTATAAAGCATATTTTCAACGTACGTGTTCGTTCGCAATTGGCAAATCAAACGAGAGATTATCTGTTTATAGACGTCAGTATTGACTCTGCGAATTACATTCAAGTCAAACTCTCTGCCAGCGAACCCCGCGGTCGAAGGTCGTGCCTCGACATCGAAATGTTTAATTTTGATTAAAATTGTTCGTCCCTTTGACGTCGCGTGTGTTCGTCAAACAACAACATTTGCGCACGTCCGCGATGACCCTGTTCGATACCGATAAAAAATAAAAAAAAGATCGAAACCCAAGCCGTATTTACACAGGCTCCATGCTCGCGTTTTTTTTTTTCATTTTAGCGATGATTTTATTTTTCGTTGCTATCGACGACGACGTTATGCTGCTGGGGAAAAAATCCGCGGTTTTTCCGGCGCGGTTCGTGCAGGGGGAAAAAAATTTAATTCTATGGGGGGATGCGACCCGGCCGGGACAAGACGAAACAAAACCTGGCAAAATCGACAAGGGCCGGGGCTCTTGTTTCATCGTACAGCATGTTAATACCCGGACCAGGTACATTTCCAACGGTTTCCCTCATTGTTCGATTTTACACGAAGCCCCGCATTGTTACCCCAGCAATTATCCATTCACGAGAAATTGTATATTCGGAAACACAGTATCAGTTTTCACCCGTAATCAATGCCTCGTACAAACGTTAACAACGCCCCCGAACCGAACTTGTACTTACCGGGTAAAAGAAAAATTCACCAACGGTCCTGGAAAGGGGGGTGGGTGGGGTGGGGTGGGGGGTGGAAGAGGAGTTACGTAAATCCGGAGCTATTTACTTATCCATCTTTTGTATTCCTCCGGGGGCCGGGCTATTCATCCTTTGTCAGAAATTCCCGTCTTCGATTAACGATATCGACGGCTTACCAGACGGCTCTCTTTCCTCTCGCATAAAAGAGTCCCTTCCATAATACAACATTGTTCGAACAGTCCCCAGCTTTTACATAATTCTCGTTAAATGAAATTATTGAACGGTTCCGACGGCAACACCTAATCGACCCTCCTAATGTCCCGTTTCCAATGGATTACAATTTTCAATAAATCTTTCTTCCCGTTGCGTCAGGAATTACGTGATCGACAGGGCAATGTTATCGGGAATAATTGGCAGCTCACTGATTCGACTTATTTCTGTGCGAAAGACTAACCCTAAATGTCCTAGCACTGGATCTAGGACCAAGTTCTCGCACTACCTCCTTTTACACGAAACTACTTAGCCGTTTTTTAGAGGCTTATAACTCGGCACTAGAGGCAGATGGAGAGATGTTAAATGTTATCATGTCTCAATATTAACAAGACATTAATCTTCCAACATTAATAGGTTCCGAGATATAGGACATCAAAAATCGTTAAGTTTGTTACTTACTGCTTGATTTATTTAAACTTGGCCGTTACTTTTTAAACCAACAGCCATAAAAGGTATCAGGTAGCGTCCAAGTGTGAATAATTTAGCTCTCCATGTACCTCTTTAAAAATTAAATAGCGTTCTTTTCAATTAATTTTTGCAAACGCTTTTTCCAGTATTGCAAGAGGTATTTCTTAGCTAACAAACTTGGCCGTGCTTTGTTTCATCTCACATCTCTTTACGGCCATAGGAACTTGGCTCCTGTTTACAGGATGTTTTTGAATTTGCTCATCGAGTAACAGCAGGAAATAGAGCTAATTAATAATTAATAGATGTACCTCTTTAAAAATTAAATAGCGCTCTTTTCGACTTATTTTTACAAACGTTTTTTTCATTATTGCAAAAGGTATTTCTAAGCTAACGAACTAGGCCGTGTTTTGTTTGATGATTTTAAATTTGCTCATCGAGTAACAGCAGGAAATAGAGCTAATTAATAATTAATAGATGTAACCCTTTAAAAATTAAATAGCGTTCTTTTCAATTAATTTTTACAAACGTTTTTTTCATTATTGCAAGAGGTATTTCTAAGCTAACGAACTTGGCCGTGTTTTGTTTGATGCTTTTGAATTTGCTCATCGAGTAACAGCAGGGAATAGAGCTAATTAATAATTAATAGATGTAACCCTTTAAAAATTAAATAGCGTTCTTTTCAATTAATTTTTACAAACGTTTTTTTCATTATTGCAAGAGGTATTTCTAAGCTAACGAACTAGGCCGTGTTTTGTTTGATGCTTTAGAATTTGCTCATCGAGTAACAGCAGGAAATAGAGCTAATTAATAATTAATAGATGTACCTCTTTAAAAATTAAATAGCGTTCTTTTCAACTAATTTTTACAAACGCTTTTTTCATTATTGCAAGAGGTATTTTATGATCTCACAACTTTTCACGGCCATAGGAACTTGGCTGCTGTTTACAGGATGTTTTTGAATTTGCTCATCGAATAACAGCAGGAAATAAAGCTAACCAATAACTAATAGATTATAATTAAAATGAGAAACAAAAACCAACAAACTTAATTTCACACAAAAATCCACAGTCTAGCAATTCTCTACACAGTTCATCAGTTGCATCGCTTGTCTGCATACTCCAGGTTGCATTTCACGAATCCGAATGTCCCGGGGGAACCACAGCGACACTCGAATTAGAGTTCCCATAAAAATGTCGCCGTGCGCTGACCAATCCAATCCGGTTCTTTGAGTGGTCCGCGATTGTTCCGTGGCATCGAGCTACGGCTAAGTCGCCTCGCATTCAGTCAGACGCTTGCAATCAAACTGTCAACCGGAATCGTCTGCAAAGCAAATCCGATATTGTGTGCGCGGCGCATCTGCAAGTATGAACAATCAACGCGCGGGCGTTGCTAGCGCTAAGTCACAAAGGGAATCGCAAAGTGCGTTAGTATTGCGTCCAGATTGTCATCCGGCTGTCCGGATCGCAATATAATTCGGGGGATGTAGCGTTGTATCTGAGGGCCGAATTACTCCCGGCTATCTCAGAGGCTTCTCTGCCGAGAGTGTGCCTGGATATCCCGCTAATAATTTCCATTTGATTCGCAGAACACTGGAGCATGTGCTTCCGACAACCCATAACATCCGGATAACCCTTGATTTTTATTTATCAAACAAATAAAGCGTGCAGACGCCTTCCTGAAAAGGTTCTTCTGAAAGTCAGAGGTGGAAAAGGTTCGCTCTATCGAGGTAAAAGTCGAGGTTGAGGGCTCCGATTAAAACGTGGAGTCGAGTGAATCTTGAAACTGAACTGCTAATAAACAGGATTCCGTTGTTGGTGTCCTGGCATGGTTAACAGTAACGAATCAGAGTCCCGAGGACCTCATCACGGAATCAGCGAATCGATACCACCGCGTCTATTCCCCTCTATGATTGTCCACTATACTTGACGTCATCTAAAACGGAATAGTTAATCCTCATCGGCAGCCGGCAGCTGTTGATCGGCGCATTACTAGTCTTAATGCAAATGCCGTAGTCCTTAAATTAACATTTCGCCGAGATTTGCATAAACATTACCGGGGAAAATTTAATGCCCCCACCCTCGGTCTGTCTTAGTTAACGGTAATTTGTAGGCGTTTCATTACAGCCGGAGATCTATGACTCCGGTGAAACAGATGGACTGTGTTTGTCGTTCGTTTTCGAAAGCGTGAAACGTTGGTAAGGTGGAATTTCAAACGGGCATTGTATCGACGCTCATCGTTGCGCGCTAATAATAATCAAGCACGCCGGAAAACGGCCCCGTTTGAAGTGGCTGCATTATTAATGAGTCGCGTAATTAGGTCTGCAACGAAAGCCGTCGAATTCGGAGTTTGGTGCCCGGTCGAACGGGGCAGCAGGGCGAGGCAGGGTCGATGCGAAATTCAAGCCGGTCGGTCCGACGTTAAATTTACGCCCCGCGTTTTGTTGCGCTTTGTCCACGGTTAGTAATACTCGCGGGCTCAGATCCCCGACAAAGCCGAAGCGTGTTCCAGGCACTCGTTAAATACGTAATGTCCCGACCCCTGACCTCTTCCGGTCGCGCCCTTCCGCGCGTGTTGCCCTCGGCTCACGTTTTCGCCGGGAATCCAGAGTTCCGGTATTACTCGAAAATCCTTCATGTCATTCGTAATGCATTGATCGCTGCGGAGGCACGTACGCGCAAGGAGGAAGCGATTAAAGTTTCACAAGTAATTCCGCGGACCGCTACCCTTGCCCCTCTCTCTCTCTCTCCCTCTCTGCACCATCATCCGCCACCGAAACCTCCTACCTCTCGCTTTATGCAAGGGTCCATCACCAACAAAACGCCGTCTCGAATTCAGCTGCTGGCTTTAATATGTTCAACTTATCTTCCTGCTACCTCGAGACACAGTTGTTTTCCGCTTTCATATAATTTTTTAGGAATTCTAAAGATAGCCTATTCGTGCATTAGACTCATTTAGGTTTCCCATACCTGCCCCGAACCCTCCAAGGTAGCCCATACTTGCCCTGGACCGTCTGAAGAAGCCTATAGCTGTCTTGAACTCACGCAGGTAGTTAATTCTTGCCTTGAGTCCTCTAAGGTGGCCCATTTTACCACGTTTTTTTATGTTGAACCCTCTCAGGTAGCCCATACTTGCCCCGAAACCTCCAAGGTAGCCCATATATGCCCTGGATCCTTTGATGAAGCTGTCCTGAGATCTCTGAGGTAGTTAATTCTTACCTTGAGTCCTCTAAGGTAGCCCATTCTTATGTTGAACACTCTCAGGTAGCCCATACCTGCCCCGAACCCTCCAAGGTAGGCCATACTTGCCCTGGACCCTCTGAAGAAGCCTATAGATGTCTTGAACTCACGCAGGTAGTTAATTCTTGCTTTGAGTCCTTTAAGGTAGCCCATTTTTATGTTGAACCCTCTGAGGTAGCCCATACTTGCCCTGGACCCTCTGTAGAAGCCTCTAGCTGTCCTGAGCTCTCTCAGGTAGTTAATTCTTGCCTTGAGTCCTCTAAGGTAGCCCATTTTTATGTTGAACCCTCTAAGGTAGCCCATACTTGTCCTGGACCCTCCGAGGCAGCCCGTGCCCTCTTTAATCTGTCCGTGATGACCCATTCCAGCTTCGAGACCTACATAGTAACCCATGTGATCAGCATTTCCCAGTCCACATTTGCCCCAAGCCGTTCGAAGTAGCCCACCCCACCTCCAATCTACCTGTGACTATCACGATCCCCCTTTGAAATCAAAATCCTCCACAGTCCCCGCCTACACGCAGCTATTACTAAATAAACGAAATGTTTTAACCGCACCAGTACCCACGCGTTCCCCTATTTGCATCGTGACACGTGTTTACCTTGTACCCGGTGAATTACACGGCCCTTTATGAAAAGCAATATACCGTCGACGCGACGCTCCTGAAACTTTTCATTTTCCGTAAGTGTACCGTTACAGGGGGAAGGGTAGTGAATTTTTCTGCGGCCACCCCTCTCCTGTTCATCCCGACGCTCAAACCATAAAAGACACGAAGATCCAAACTGTGCCGGACGATTATGGGGAACTTGAAGAAACTCGGCCACTCCCCTTGATTGCGGGCCTCGCGATGTCCTTCTTTTTCCACGACGTCCGCGTATTATTCACGTCCGCGGAGGTTGTTTTTTTTCGGGCTTTCGGGCGGGGCCACTTATCACTGTCCTATTCGTCGACACCGGGGGCTCAGGTGAAAAACTCGTCGGAAGTTTTTCCGACCACGAGTCATACTAGCCGGCCATTGGGAATGACCTAAATAGAAGATTGTTATGACGTCAGTCCTGTTTCTATCGCGATTAAAAATTCATCCGCAACCATAGACCGGAGCCGCATGGAGTCCATAAATAATGGATCGATAAACCCCTCTCGAACAAACCGACCGGTGCGTTAATCATAATATTGTGCAGCGTTTAAGAAGCTTATGAGCCTGTTCGCCGTTGAAAAATAAATGTTAATCACGCCGGCCTGAAATCGTTGGCAAAACCGTCCATTATTCATAACCGCGGGTATGGCACACGAGAGCTTCGGCCCCCTCCAGTATTTCTATAACTAATCACGGTCAACAGCCCCGCCGATGCGTATCATCGACTTTACGGCTATTACTCGGCATTGTTTAAGAGCCCGCAAACATGTTGCTATAATTGTGCATTTACCCCGATAGAATCGCACCGTCGCTACGGTCAACAATCGTCTCCACCGCGGTACGCCTCTGTAAACGTATCGCAACATCCCCGAGCGTGTACACGGTTCTCCTGACGAGAGAAGAACGATAGTCTTCCCACGAAACCTCCCACTCGACCTCTAATCAGCTAATTGACCGGACGTGTTGCGTTCGTGATTTTACCCTGACTCAGTATATGGACACACCCTTCAACCGGGGATACGACATGATCCACTTCGAGGCATGAACCAACCCCACCTGCTGCTGTTTGGTCATCATCTAATTAATAACTAGGACTGTTACTGAGCTCGAGCTGAATGTATGCTATCGGGCTCTCAACTGTGCTTGAACACGTCTTAACAATGACTGCGTTAACAGTCGACGTTTTCTGTTGACCTCGGAGCTTCCTGTGATCTTGGACATCTAGGTCAATCTGGAGATTAGGATGATGACATATATTCATGTTTTCAGGGCACTGGTTCGATCAAATACTACTACTTAAGCAATATTGAAAATTAATACAAAAATTATCAACGTTTCCGTCAACCATTTAGACCATTTTCAAGAAAAAAGATTTTTCGTATAATTGCGTCTGTAAAAATTATTAAATTAATATATATTATGTTCTACACAATAACCAATAATTCCAAATGTTTTAAGTACAAAAGACCACGTACTTGCTAAGTGAATAAACTATTTTAAACGTTTTTAAAACTCTATGACACATGTTGATTCCATGCTTGTGATGTACAGAATGAGGGAACAGACGTTAGAGTTTGAAGAACACAGAATAAGGAAGCATCGATCGTCCAATTGGCCGAGCAATATAGCCAATCAATATTTGGTGGTAAATGTGAATGTGGAAATTCAAAGAACAACTAGGAACAATTAGGATAATAACTTGATTCACCGAGATACGGTGGACCCTTTTGGTTGTTTTTGATCATGATTACGGAGCTTTATGCAAAATAAAAATTGTCTCCGTCGATTGCAAGAAATGGAAACCAAACTATTTTCGCCCTTGATAATTTTAACCCCTTGCCCTACGATTTATTTTGCTGTTCCAGCTTCAAACTTTTTTTGTAATTCTTAATTTCCTAAGAACTAAGAGCTTTATGCAAAATAAAAATTGCCTCCGTCGATTGCAAGAAATGGAAACCAAACTATTTCCTCCCTTGATAATTTTAACCCCTTGCCCTACGATTTATTTTACTGTTCCAGTGATTAAAACTTTTTTTGTAATTTTTAATTTCCTAAGAACTAAGAGCTTTATGCGAAATCAAAATTGTCTCTGTCGATTGCAAGAAATAGAAACCCAACTATTTCCTCCCTTGATAATTTTAACCCCTTGCCCTACGATTTATTTTACTGTTCCAGCGATTCAAACTTGTTTTGTAATTCTTAATTTTTTAACGAAAGAGAAACTTTGTATCTATTGTATGCCTACATGTTCTTCAATAACTATATATACTTATTACACTTTGTTCAGAATTTTCATTACGAGTCTGGCACGATATTGTAGGACAAGTGGTTTTTTTAAACGATATTTCCTTCTTTATTTAAATTCATCCCTCAATTCTATCTACGAATACAAAAGCTCCAGTAAATCGCATAACACAGATTACGCATACACTAAATCTTTAACAAGGGGTTAATACCTGAGAAATCATGTATCGACATCTTCAATTTTCAAAATTTTCTTATAAATGCATAAAGATCCTTAGTCTAGTGATCACACGCTAGAATGGAGTCGCCAGATCATGTTGAATATTAGAGAATGCCAGCCTTTCCGAATTCTAGACAGTCGAAGACTAAAAACAGGACTACTGTGGAATCGGTCAAGGTGGAAGTTCGTCCAGCAGTCTTGCACGTTCGCGACGCGTGGGAGGACACATCGGGGCGGTTGGAACTTGGAGGATTCGGGTTAGTTTGCGGCGAGGGTGCAGCAGCGAAACAAAGCCAACAAAGCTAGGGATGAGTCGAAATCTGTAGCGAAAGCGATGCGGTCCACGGGTGTAGCTTTTTGTTACGTGGAATCGCCAGGCACGACCGCAGGCCGAACTGCCAAGAAAGTGGTACAATACCACAGGCTCCGAAACCATCGCATCAGTTGGCACAGTCCCCTTTTCCTTCTAGTCTCCTTTTACGTCGTTCGAGCGTCGAATCTTCAGTCCTGCTGTCGACAAACAGTTTTCACACCACTGTCTTTGTTTTATCCCGACGCAACACCTCTCCAAAAACAGAATCATGCTAGGAGAGTTTTTACATTGTTATTCATTCAAAGTATTTTTCAGACGCAATAATGATTCTTTGAAAAAGATCCACATCGGGATCGAAACGTTAGAAACATGTAATAATTGCACATTTGTTGTTTTTCTGAAAACGATCGAACCTGGCGCCGATAACATTAAAAATTTTAATTATCTAAATTTGCGATCGAGAAGAATTAACCTTTTAGGAGAGTTTTTAACAGAGTACTAGTATTTTTTAACAGCATGTTTTAACCTGTCACAGATGTGACATTTATATGTGTTATTTTTTCCGACGCATTGGTGATAATGCGAATCAACACGAAACCATATTATTTACTTGAAGTAAGCAGTTAGCGTTCTAGCCGGTAGAAAAAGTTGTCAAAACTCTATAAGGATGTTCTGGAGGTATGTAAAAACGTAACATGATTTTTGAAAATTTGACAATATATAAGTCTTACTAAATTAATGCAATTACCAAAGTTTGGGTTCGATTCACTGCACCGTTTAATATTTATAGCAACTTAAAGTTTGCACATTCTAACACGTCTTCTTATGAAGAATCCATAAAATTCCACGTCAAACCCTATTTAAACCTTGAAAAAACGCAACGAGAAAAAACTTAAACGAACCTAACCCTGTCAGATTGAAATATGGACGACCTACAATTTTAAAATTAAAATTTGACAATATATAATTCTAACCAAATTAATGTAATTACTAAAATTTGGGTTCTATCCATTGCATCGTTTAATATTTATAGCAACTTAAAGTTTGCACATTTTAACACGTCTTTTTATGAACAATTCATAAAATTCCACGTCAAACCCTATGTAAACCTTGAAAAAACGCAACGAGAAACTCCAGTGTTTTTTATATATAGTAAACATTATGTAATTAATGATGTTCAAAATTTATGAGGATTCGCTAAACGGTTACACAGCAAAAAATTATAAACTGTTACAAAACGTGGATTTTATCGTGTTGTCGTCTCACTAGACAAGAAAACCATGCTAAGAGAGTTTTTAACAGAGTACGGTTGTAGGTCTCTGAATTTCGTGTTGGACTCGTCTGAAGCTCGCCGCGAGTCTGCCGCGTGTTTTTTTCCCGATCAAGTTAGTTCATAGTGGGCTTAATGAGAGAGTCTATAAGCTTTCCGGCGCGGCGGTTTGCAGTTCGTCGATTTTGTTTTGCTTCCGGTGGATCGGCGGAGGAGAGCACGTTTTCACCCGGGAAACGACTTGCCCGCACGATTAGAAGCCGTTCAACGTCACAACTTGTTTCGCGACGACATCAAACGGTTCCCCTGTGCTCTCTCTCTCGCGCGCGCGCGCCAGCTCTACCTGTATCAGGAATTTCTCTGTGGAAACATGTCGCTGCCGGCGCGGGAATATTTTCTTTTTTTTTTTTTTTTTCGTTCGCGACACGCCTGCGAGCGTGTCAAAGGCAGAATACCCTTTTTCCGAACGGGCTAATTAGAACCCGGTCCGTGACGATCGCCTTCATCGTTCGAATTAAACCATCGAAATCGTGAACGGAAGTCTGCTGTGCTGCTGGCGGCCGGCATGGAAAAAAGGCTGTGCGCAGCATAGAGGATTAAGTTTCTAGTTAAAGGCGGTCGGAAAACTTGCGAACGACAATGTGGTTCCACTTTGTAGAGGACAAGGCGTTTGGCCGGGGTCCAATTCAAGCCGGCTCTCTCTCTCTTGCTCGCTCGCTCGTCATTTAACTTTCGAAATGCTGTGTGTGCGCCGCGCCATCTCCCGCGGTGAGAGACAGAGAGGAAAGCAAGAACGATTGAAGGCGCGCCTCTCCGCGATCCTTCTGGCATCTACTCCCCTTACACGCGACAAGAAATACGGGCGCCGCTAATTGTTAGAATAATGAAGAAAGTTCCCGGGGCTCTTCCACCGTGCGACCCCCCGCCTCCGCGCTCTTCAGTTATTCCATCGATGTGTACAGAGAGAGGCGCACCTGTTCGCCTTGTTGTTCCATTGGCTTCGTTGTCGTCGTTATCGCGGCCGTAATCCTTTGGAACTCTGTTTTGCGCTGCGCCAAGAATTTTCGTCCTTCGCGATAAATCCGGCTGCCACGTGTTTTGTGCGCGCCCGTTGGGCCTTCCTCGCCCGCCAAAGCGAGTTTGCATTAACGAGCCTGCCAGCCGAGATGCTAATCATCGTCGAACCGAAAGAAAGGATTTGTTGTTCGTTTGATCGACTCTGCTCCTTGCACCGTCGTCGTACATTCATTTGTTTGTCCCGCCAAGGAAGTTGCCCAATTACCTCGCGAACCAACTCGTGTAACGTCTATTCATTCGCGTCTACTGCTTCCAGTCGTAACTTGGAACTTACGAACGAAAGGAGGACGTATAGACACGTGCGGTATGAAAGCTTTATGATTCTGATCAACCTGGAGACATGATGGTTGTGCTTAGCAGCAATGTGAAATTTATTAATGAGAGAACCACGATTTTCTTGAAATTGTGCAAGCTTAACGAATTTTTGTGAGGTCAAAAAACGTTCGTACCACGATCTACATAATTTTGATATATTCTGCAAAGTTTCAGCTTTAATTTAAGTAAAATTTCATCGCTCTATCTCATTTCTATCGAAAGTTCTACGATTTTGACAGAGATTTCATCGGTTTGTTCCACTGTGCGCCGTAGTTAATAATAAATCCACGATTTTCTTGAAATTGTGCGAGTTTAACGAATTTTTTCAATATTAAAAAACGTTTGTACCACGATCTCTATAATTATCTCATGTTCTGCAAATTTTCAGCTTTAATTTAAGAAAAATTTCATCGCTCTATCTCATTTCTATTGAAAGTTCTACGATTTTGACAGAGATTTCATCGGTTTGTTCCACTGTGAGCCGTAGTTAATGAGAAAACCACGATTTTCTTGAAATTGTGCAAGTTTAACGAATTTTTTTAATATTAAAAAACGTTTGTACCACGATCTCTATAATTATCTCATGTTCTGCAAAGTTTCAGCTTTAATTTAAGTAAAATTTCATCGCTCTATCTCATTTCTATCGAAAGTTCTTCGATTTTGACAGAGATTTCATCGGTTTGTTCCACTGTGCGCCGTAGTTAATGATAAAACCACGATTTTCTTGAAGTTATGCAAGTTTAAAGAATTTTTCCAAGGTCAAAAAACGTTTGCACCACGATCTACATAAATATATCATATTCTACAAAGTTTCAGCTTTAATTTAAGTAAAATTTCATCGCTCTATCTCATTTCTATCGAAAGTTTTTCGGTTTTAACATAGATTTCATCGGTTTGTTTCACTATGCGCCGTAGTTAATAATAAATCCACGATTTTCTTTAAATTGTGCAAGTTTAAAGAATTTTTCCAAGGTCAAAAAACGTTTGCACCACGATCTCCATAATTATCTCATATTCCGCAAAGTGTTAGCTTTAATTTAAGAAAAATTTCATCACTAATGTAACTGTAATTCGTGAACCTGGAAGAATGCAGGGATCGCTCAGCAGTTGGATTCGGGTTAGGTCTCGAACCCATCTTTTCGAAACAGCCTGTTATTCCAGGGCAGAGGCGACGTAAATGGTGGAAGCTACGACTGCGGCTTTCGTATAGCGTTTTCTGTTGGGTATGGCAGGAGCAGTGATGCCAGAAAGGGACAAAACGTACCCTCGGTACTCTCCTCCTTTTCCCCTTCCACTATCCCATTCCATCACCATCTAACGTCCCCCACACTAAGCCGAAGACACGCTGCTTGTGCACATATTACTCTGGTCGTCGGAGAGGGGGTACGTCGTTTCACCGTGATTCCCCTCATCTGGCGTCACTGGGCAGGAGGAGGATGCTGGGAATTCAAGTCACGGCCGAAAAGTCCGCGTAACGAGCGAATTTATCATTACGCGGCGTCCCGGCGGCGCATCACATTCCCGATGCCATATTTCAAGCCGTGTCTTCGAGTCCATATTCGAGCCACATTGTTCACGGAGGCTTCGCGGACCGAAACAATCGTAAAAGTTAAGGGCGAGACGAGATCGCGGAAATGGCGGTTCGCGGAAGATCATGGCGCGGGCAGGCTGTCGTAAAACGACGCACAGCCAGGAACAAGGAGGGGGGAGGCGACGAGAGGCACCACCTAGAAATACATCATATTTCTGGCTCTGTAATCCCTCAAACGCGAAATACACGGGTCCACCCTACTCCCCTTCCTCGCCACGCGCGCGGCAACGTAGATTGCAAGATACGTTTTGCAGCTGAAAGAGGTTTTCCTATGAAACATTTCGCGGTCTGAATGTGCCCAACGAATTCAACGAGCGTATTTTTAAGAAGCAACAAGACTTCGCGAGACTGCATAAGGCTCTCCAACTCTCCCCGTCCACCGTGGTGGGGAAAGGAGTGGGCGGGGAGGGATACGATTTAGGAGGTAAGATGTATTCGTTCGCAAGAAAACGGGAATAGCCGGGTCGAGATTTTAATTTATGGACTTTTCAAGAGAAAAAGAGAAATAGGATTTAGTAAGCGGAAGAGAGAGAGAGGCCATTCTGTTCCTTGGCAAGCATCCATCCGCTTTGAACGTCTTTAACGTCGCTCAGCCTCCGGGTTTGTTAACTCTTTTAAGTTGTAATTGAAGTCGTTTATGGCCGAGCCCCGGATCATTTCCGACCGTGAGTTTGTTTCTCTCTTTTTCTTCTTTTTTAATTAAAAACTGCGACCAGGTACATCCGCCCGCAACGTCGCCTCGATTCCCTCTCGAAGGTTTTCGAATGGCGAATCCAGTTTAATTCTTGGATATCGAAGCGGCCGGGGATTTGCTCCGACGTTTTTTTTCCCTCGATTGTAAAACGCGAGTGTGATCGTTGCATCTATCCTAGATGGAAGCGAAACAGATATGCCCGATCGGGCCCCCTCGAGTTTTCCCATGGGAATGTTCGATTTTCACCGGACCACACGTAGCTCGAACCCCCGGCGTCTATGAATACATCTCATAATCCCTTAGCTAGCCGATTAAATCCATGGGATTCGAATTTGTCGTCTGAAAGGGAGCGTGGCTTTGCCTTCGTAATTTACCACGTGAACGGGATTCAACCTCGTCGGTGCCAATACGACACGAACGAATTATCGTTCAGGACCTTAAATATTCCCAGGTATTATCGAGTGAACGTGTCTTTCAATTCATGGAGGGAACAATGTTTAATTTGAAGAGATACTGTGTCCGTAGAAAGAATTCTGATTTTCTTTCCAGCGCAACAAATCCTAAATGACAAGTGATTCTAGCTTGGCTACGGGGGAGAACAGTGCGTGCAACCATTTTTCCTCATCATTCGCCGTTTCGCCTTCTTCTGCATCCGACTTTTTCCCTCGTTTCTGATACGTAAGCAAGCCCCCAGCTCCTGTCACTATCATGACGTGCCCTGCAGTACGTATACTCGTCCGAGACAGTTCCGTATTACGCACAACAGCGACTCTCAACCCATTTTTCCCATAACTGTGCGCCGCGAGTGGATATCTAGAAAAATCAGAAGCTTCTCGGCTGGATATAACCTGTTATAAAATATATCGAATTGGGATATTTTGGGAGCGTCTAGAGTTAGGGGTATTGAGAACGTGGGACGCCCAAAATTGAGGGTCCAGAGTTAGGGGAGTTTAAAATTAGGGGGCGCCAGAATTGGGGGCACCCAATGTCAGAAATAACCAGAGTTGAGGGAGCCTACAATTTGAGGTATCAGATCATGGGGTGTCCAGAATTAGGGGAATCCAAAGTCAGGGTTTTCCACAATTGGGGGTCCCTGAACTTAGAGGTGCCCAGAGTTGGGGGAGACTAGATCACAAGGTATCAGATCATGGGGCGTCCAGAATTAGGGGCAACCAAAGTCAGGGGTTCCCAAAATTGGGGGTCCCCGAAGGTAGGGGTGACCAGAGTTGGGGGAGCCTATTTTTCAAGGTATTCAGATCATGGGGCGTCCAGAATTAGAGGAATCCAAAGTGAGGGTTTTCCACAATTGGAAGTCCCCGGATGTAGGGGTGTCCAGAGTTAGGGGAGCCTAGAATTTTAGGTATCAGATCATGGGGCGTCCAGAATTAGGAGAATTCAGAGTCAAGGTTTTCCACAATTGGGGGTCCTCGGAGTTAAAGGTGCCCAGATTTGGAGGAGCCTAGATCTCAAGGTATCAGATCATGCGGTGTCCAGAATTAGGAGAATCCGAAGTCAGGGTTTTCCACAATTGGGGGTCCCCGGAGTTAGAGGTGCTCAGAGTTGGGGGAACCTAGATTTTGAAGTATCAGGTCATTGGGCGTCCAAAATTGGGGGTCTAAAGTTAGGGGAATCTCGAGATAGGGGTTTCAAAAATTGAAGGTTCCCGGTATTAAAACTATCCAGAGTTAGAGGCACTCAGACTTGGGGGCCCTACATTTTCAGCTATTGAGATCATAGATCGTCCAAAATTAGGGGTCCAGAATGCGGGAAGACCAGAGTTAGGTTAGGATCCCAGAAATCCCAGAAATCCTTAGTACTGGCGAGGCTCCGATTTTGTGATGTCCAGAGTCAGGTGCCTCGCAGCAACTCACCTGAGAACCGGTCCACCTGCAGGCAAAAGTTGCAGCAACAGGCAACCTTTTGACAGCCACCGTTGACATCCGTTTTTCATATTCCGTTGACAGGCTGAGAGCCGCTGGCGTACGCAGGCAGGACGGTTGAATGATGAAAGCTCGAGGCCAGCATTTTGCGTTACATTCCTCCGGCCGCCCATATTATTGTTCGTGACAGTGACAAATGGTTATTACACCGATTACGGTAGCATAAGTTACCGATCCGTGTTACGACGCCGCGAAGAACCCAGCCCGTGGTCTACGACGACAGTCTCGGTTCTAGGTGAGAGCCACGGTGAAATTGTAGCTCGAACAGGCGACTTTGTTCGAACGGTTCGGGTAACGAGAACTAAAAGACAATCTCGATCGGGCCGTCGTTATTTTGTCCTTTTTAAATTAATTATTTTTTCTGTTGGTCGCAGCCGGGTCCACAAACTCTCTCTCTCCCCCTCCTCCACGTGTTCTCGTTCCGAAGGACGGTGGTGGGGAGAGGGTGGGTGTCTATATGCCTGAGTTTTCGCGCTCGCAAAGGTCGCAACGCGCGCGCGAAATGCGACGTGCGTTCGATCGTGAAAACGCGAAAAGGGCTGCGCGCGAGAGGGCCTTGGTCAAAGGGACGAAAAGTTCGGGGCGACGCCACAGGGGGTTTCGCCGGTGTGTTCACGTTCGATTCGTGACATGCAAATTTTACAGTGGTGGAGCTGTTGTTTCCGCGTGTTTTTTTTATTTATTCGCCACTTGCACGCCACGTCCCTTTTCGTTCACCCTTTATGGCCTTTTACACAATCCGGCCGGGGCTAGGATGGCGCCGCTTTCATTTCGCGCACCGTTCATCATGAATAATCGAACCTAACTTCGCTCCGCTGAATTCGTGAGCTCGGGAGACGTTGACGAGTTCGGTTAATCGAGACTCGCCAAATAACTAGCCGTTCGCGTTCGCAAAGCTGAACATTGAAGGTCTACCGGAATTATTCTAGTGATCTTCCGTTTAAAAAAATTTAACAACACCCCACCAAAGTCTTTGTGTATTTTATAAATAAAGTGGAGGAAGGAGGGTTAGGTTAAATTTATCAAATTTATATTGATATTTAACTTCATAAACTTTTATTTCAAATAAATATATAAAATATTGCTACATGAAATATATACTCCTTCCAATTATTTTAATAACAATTAACATATCTACTCTTCATATATTAATTTTCATTTTAAATAATAAACGTTTAAATTTAAAACGATTAAAGAACCATAATATTGAAATTTTATGAACTGTTACCCCTATAATTATATTATTAATTATTTCTATTCTATCATTAAAGACTTAATATTTTATTGGTGAATTATGAAAGCCTACATATATTATAGAATTATGAAAGCCTGCATATATTAGATAGTTGAATATCGAGGTTCTACACAGACGTTATTCATTTGAAAAATGTAGGGAGGGGATTTAATGTGTTCAATTTGCTGGCCACCCCAGGAGCGTCTGATGACAGAATCGTAGGGGTGGTTTTCGCTGAGACTCGGAATGGGGCCATTAGACTTCGGTTCATTCCTCCGTATTTTGAAATATTCATTTTCTCATAGCCAGACAGCCATTGCGTCAACTAGTAGCCGGGCTCATCGGGGGACGCAGCGGGTTACGTGGTAATGACATAATCTCTGGTGCCTCCCACGAGCGTGCTAGACTTAAGACGGCGTCGTCTCTGCGACTTGATCCGGTTAATCGAGTTTCACCGGATCGATCATCGATGTCGCGTTCGGAATAGATGGATTGCGTGATTGCATTTGTCGAAGTATTTTTAAATAGTGTCCCCTTTTCGGAGTATTGATCGTGGATTCTGTGCCTTGTCGAGCTAAGTGTTACACCGAGGGAAAGGTCGAGTTACTATACGGTTAGAGTTGTCGTTAAATAATCGATCAACGATTTCAAAAATTTATCAACGTTCCGTCTTTTTATATTTAACTAGCTGACCCGACAGACGTTGTCCTGTCCAAATTTCTATAGTTTGTGATCAAAAGTCAATAATGTAAATTCCTATTGAAATATTGATTAAAAGCTGCGACGTTTAGTTTTTCCCGAATTTTACATTTTTCCGGGCAACTTTTCCAATTTTTCTTTCTCTAGAAACCTTATTCGGACTATTACGAACATTCTTTTAAAAAATTTAGCCAAATCGGTCCAGCCGTTCTCAAGTGATGCGCTTACCAATTATGATTTTTGCAGTATGTCCGAATTTTTCGACTTTCCTTTATAATGGTCTCGAATTTTTTCTGCAAACTTTCCCAGAACCATAACGAACAAAATAAAAAAGAATGATGCATACCAATCTTTCGAATCGTGAGTTATGGTCTTGAGTTCATACAAAAATCCCATAGAAAAAAGTACTTTCATTTTTTCCCGAATTTTCCATTTTTCCGGGCAACTTTTCCAATTTTTCTATCTCTAAGAACCTTATTCGGACTATTACGAACATTCTTTTAAAAAATTTAGCCGAATCGGTCTAGCCGTTCTCAAGTGATGCGCTTACCAACGAACAGCATTTGCTTTTTATTTCTATAGATTATAGATTACAAGGGTATATATCTTTCTCACAAAGAAATTCACGGTTGACTTATTGGCTTACTCGGTGTATTATGTCAAGGCTGACATTAACTCTTTACGAGAGGAAAACGAATAGAAGTGTCTTGAATAATAAGCCTCTAATTATAGGCTGCACGATTCGCGCCGGTAGATAGGCGCTGAGGAACGCGGCTAGGTCCAGGAAAACTTCAAATGACTATTTCGAGCATGCTTGTTGTTGACGCATAGCTAGCCACCGATCCGTCGACATTGAAATATCACTGGAATTTACACTAATTTGCGAATTAACCGATGAACACCGACGTGGAATCACCATTACGGAACACAGTCGGGTTTTGTAATCACCGGGAGATGCCTTTGCAGATGAAATTTTCACGAGCGCGTGAACACTAGAGCTAAATAGAATGCTGTAGACAATGGATAATTTCATACCTATTGTTGCAGCGTTTATTGTGGAGTCGAATGTTGATTACTGTCGACGATGTTTACGTGGCCTTGAATGATCTAGAGGTCACCTTCAGAGGAATTAACGCGACGGTGAGTGGAAATGTCGGTTCGCGATGCAAACAGAGTGTAGGAGTCACCTTGGGAGTAATTAGAAAATACCAGCTGGTAATATATTGCTCTGTGATGCAAAAACGGTGGTGTTGGATTGGTCTGGTGACCGATGCTGACGTTTATGGTACCCCGAGTGTCTAGGGGTCACCTTAATAGGAATTAAAACGATGGCGCGTGGAAATGTCGGTCTGTGATGTAAACAGAGTGTCCGGAGGTCACTTTGGAAGTAATTAAAAAATGCCAGCTGGCAATACAATGCTCAGTGATGCAGGAACAGCGACGTTTTGGTGTTGGTTCATGGGAAGCAAGGGTATTTTGTAATAAAAAATAGGCAGATATTTTTCTAACGATATTTATAGGATGCTTAGGAGTCTTCGACTGAGTTCGGTAACTCGTCGGTATATTTGAAATCGAAACAAGTTTACTTTACTACCATATTCGACATTGTATGGCCTTCAATGATAACTCGCTGAATTCGTCTCAACACTGGCTATCATATCGTGATAAAAAAAAAACAGCATTCCATTTAAAAAAATAGAAATGACCTTGAGAAATCTCCTGTATGCCTCCTTGTTTCGATTATTTTACGTCGCTTTTTCAACTGCTATGGTTATTAAACGATATCCTGTATGCCTCCACCCTCGCAGAAAATGTTCTGTCACAATCTGTCCCCCTCTATACCGTGTAAGTTTTCTATATAACATTTTTTTCATATTATTACAAATAACGGCAATATTTAAGCTGGACATAGTTATTGTCCCACCCTGTGTATATGGTGTCTGTTAATACGCATACGTACACACATACACCTTCCGTACTTCAACCCTATATAATGCAGCTGTCCAGAGAAGCGAGCGAGATATCTTTTAAAATTCTTAGCAGGTGTACGATTGGGTACCGCCGCGGTGTCTCTGTTAAATATTCATGGTGTAAAATGAACGGTGGCCGGGCTCGTCTTAGAATCGTGACAGCAGGTGTTATGAACCTTTCATCCGTCTCGCGAGCAATGGGATTTAACACAGGGCCAGCAACAGGAACGACAGCAGCTAGGCAGCAGTGGTCCGAATGGCTCCTATAATTTTGCACGGTGACTATGGAAGCTCACGGGACGGTGGTTCGTCCAGCGCTCGTCGGGCATTGTCGACCGTGTAACGAGGGACAATTTTTGCGGGGCTGAACAATATGTCGCATTAGCGTATTGTGCTCCTGGTGGCGGAGCGCCGCGTGGTCGTTCTGTCATGCGACACGACGATATCGTAATCGATGCTGGCCCGATTTCCATTCCCGCGGAAAGGGGGGGAAATGCAGACGGGGCTGCGCCGGAGGATACACCCCCCCGGTTGCACTTTTGCAACGCGGCCCGGGGAGTCATTATCGTGGCAAGTCGACCGACAATGTGACCGAGACGCGTGAACGTGTCCGGAATTTCGTGGGCTTCGCGCTCTCGCGTACACGTCGTGGTTACCGTTCCTGCCGCCCCGCTTGCTTCCACGATTGCAACACTGTTGGTTGGGCAAATAAATATTTTCTACTGTTGGCCCGCCTGCCTCCTGTACACGATCAACTAGTAATCGCTCGACGCTGCGCGTTGCCTCTGACAGGACCTGATCTTACGGCAGCCAGTTCCAACGAGTAGCTTCGCCGCTTTTCGTCGCACCTTCCCCGCTTACAAGGGAACGTATTTAGTTGATACAAACCGATTTTGACGAAACTTATGTGAGACTGGCTTCTTTCCCGCGGCTTTGCTCGCACAGGAAACTGTTTAACCCTTTTAGTGCCAGGCGAAAAAGAGGTGCCTATGCGAGAATAACCGACCGAATTTCACGGTTTTATTAAGGTTTGCGAAAATGCTTATAAAAAGCAAACAAGAAACAATATTTACAGGATTCTAAAAGCAGTATATTAAGGACGAAATAGAGAACAAAACAATAGTTTTTCTAAATTTATTGAAAAGAAAAATTGTTTTTTTTTAATTCTCTCATAATGAAGGCGCGGGCCGATATATCGGTCTTCGGCACTAAAAGGGTTAATGCCCTCGAAAATTGATATTGTTTCTCCATAGAACCTTTCAACCCCCCATTCACCCCATTCGGATTGTATCAATGAGCATTAAGACCAAGTTTAAAGCAAATCCGACCACAAATAAAATATTTCTCATGCAAACATTGCAACCCCTTTTCACCACCTTAGGGGTTGAATTTTGTAAAATGCTGAAATAGGTGTTTGATTAATTATATCAAAGAGCATTGAGACCAAGTTTCAAGCAAATCGGACCGCGAACAAAATATTCCTCATACAGATAACAAATTGTTATGAACAAATAAATACATTTAAAAATAAATATACCAATTGATGAGCGAAATATATTGTTGGACTATCTCGCATCAGAACTTTACATGCATTTTCAAATATAATTAAAATAGCAGTTAAACCAAATCCAATCACTATTTAATCTGAAGATAATGTTCAACATATACATATATATATGAATTAATATTGTCTTTATGAAATGTCTTCCATACTAGTCCACCATTGTTAATTTTACAATTTTAATTTGATATTCGAAATAAGCGAGCCCAAAACACACATTGGACTAGCAATATTTAAATAATTTCATTCAGTATTCAATGAATTATCGATTTTTGTACACATTGTCCGGATTCTGCCAGGTTGCATCAGCCATGTCGAATTTCATCATTTCAATTACAAATTCAAAATCAGCATCCCCAATAACTCATATATATCAATTTAAAAAAAAAAAACATTCAGTTTTGATTTTTCGGTCCGCCATAATAAATCGAACATTTTGAATTTGATGATTTTGATTGAAGATTTGAAATCTACGACACAAAACAACCTAGAGACACCAATTTTCGAAAACTTTACTGCAGAATTCATTGAGTTATCGAATTTCTACCATTTCAACCGGTTTTCGCCCACTGTGTGCCGATCCGGACGATAGTCGCCGGAATAAATTGCTCTCCACGCAGCCCGTAATTAAACGTCGGCCAGATAACCGCTCGACAAAGGCGCCATCACTCCGTTCCGAAACGTTCCCGCGATATTACGTTTTCGATGAAAAGAAGAACAACTTATCCCCGTCGTCCCTCTAACGATGCCGATCCTATTGTTTTGCAAGACTTTTCATTGAACGCCTCCGACGCCGTGGAAATAATTAATAACGAGACAAAGACGGAATTCGCGGAGGCGTAGAATCTGCCAGTCAGGCTGCTGTCAAGGAAGCGGATCCTTAGTGATCCGTGATTGACGAACACAGAATTTTGACTCTCGTTCCTGCTCCAATTAATGGCAGTTTACGTCAGACAGTGGCGGATCTAACGGTAAGCAGAAAAGTTTGTAGCCATGTACCAGATTTTTCAAAATTATGCAATAATCACCGGTCGGTAATGTGTTAAGTGTGCAAACAAGCTCTTCCTCTTTTTTTTACAAATTCGTTCGATTAAATGTTATGCAAAAAAAAGGTATTCAGATCATGGGGTGTCCAGAATTAGGGGAATCCAGAGTCAGGGGTTTCCAAAATTGGGGGTCCTCGGAGGTAGGGGTGCCCAGAGTTGGGGGAGCCTATATTTCAAGGTATTCCGATCATGGGGGGTCCAGAATTAGGGGAATCCAGAGTCAGGGGTTTCCATAATTGGGGGTCCCCGGAGGTAGGGGTGCCCAGAGTTGGTGGAGCCTAGATTTTGAGGTATCAGATCATTGGGGGTCCAGAATTAGGGGAATCCAGAGTCAGGGGTTTCCAAAATTGGGGGTCCTCGGAGGTAGGGGTGCCCAGAGCTGGGGGAGCCTATATTTCAAGGTATTCCGATCATGTGGTGTCCAGAATTAGGGCAATCCAAAGTCAGGGTTTTCCACAATTGGGGGTCCCCGGATGTAGGGGTGCCCAGAGTTGGTGGAGCCTATATTTCAAGGTATTCCGATCATGTGGTGTCCAGAATTAGGGAAATCCAAAGTCAGGGTTTTCCAAAATTGGGGGTCCTCGGAGTTAGGGGTGCCCAGAGCTGGGGGAGCCTATATTTCAAGGTATTCCGATCATGTGGTGTTCAGAATTAGGGGTTCCCAAAATTGGGGGCCCCGGACTTAGAGATGCCCAGAGTCGGAAGAGCCTAGATCTTAAGGTATCTGATCATGCGGGGTCCAGAATTAGGAGAATCCAAAGTCATGGTTTTCCACAAATGGGGGTTCCCAGAGTTAGAGGTGCCCAGAGTTGGGGGAGCCTAGATTTTGAAGTATGAGATCATGAAGCATTCAAAATTAGGAGAATCCAGGGTTAGGGGTTTCCACAATTGAGGGTTATTGAGGATGTCTTGTTAGTTCACAATGAAAATTGCTGTTACTATTGAAAGTTCCATTAAAAAGTTTTCATCTATATACCAGTTTCTTCAAAATTATGCAATAATCAGCGGTCGGTAATGTGTTAACTGTGCAAACAAGCTCTTCCTCCTTTTTTTTACAAATTCATGCTATTCAATTTTATGCAATAAAATCTTGTTGCGTGTGGCTTGAATTTCCTATATTTACAATGAGATATAATATATTAGTGGTACCTCGGAGGACGGAGGACGACTCGTGTAATTAGTGAGAGATATCGGGAAATCGAGTCTCGCGCGCGACAAACGCCAGTTATTTGCTTCGATGAACATTTCGGAACTTAGCGCTAACCAAACCCAGATGAGACCATAATTAGCACGATCACCGTAGTCGATTACACTCATCCATGTAAAATCATCGTACGAATTCTCTCAGAACGAACCAGGCTGCACCGGAAAAAAACTAGGCGTTGGAGAGATCAAAGGTGTGCGAAACAAAGGGAACATACTGTTTTTTAAACCTAAGGGACAAAGCGAGCCCTCTCGCAAAACAGATGATGGCCGAGAGCCGAGTAAAAACAACGTGGCGCATACTTGAAACGAAACAACGACGGGGTGGATGGACAGGTTTCACAGAGAACCGCGGCGGCACCCGGTTGATTGACGATTTGCATAGACAAATAAGTTCGGGTCCTGATGAGCCGCGTCGCCGGTATTTATCTAGCAGTCGAATAATCGTTTTCGGAGCGATTTCGAACTACGTGTTGAAATGTGCAAGTGCAAACACGCCGCACCGGGAGCCAAGTGCCTTTCGAATTCATTTACGCTCAATTCGCGACGAGTGTCGATTTCCAGCGGCGTCGGGCTTTAGACGGTGGACTGGCCAACCCTGGAATTCGATGTCTACACAGAGAATACTACTGTAACGAGGAAGTTTCCCAGCCGAGTTTTCAACGAGCCCGTTTACCTGCGAAATGGCCCGGCGGCAGACGTTCGGACATGTGTCCTCCATTAATTAAATTTCAGTCGTCGTCGCGCGGCGAACAATAAAATTTGCAAACACGTGTAACCGTTTTGCATCGTCTCGCTCTGGTGCTTGAAACGAGGCTGCGGTAAATCAAGTACATAATGTGGCTGCAACGATGCGGGTGGCAAGAGGATAAGAATATTGTTGACTTCATCGTCCATTCGGGATGTTGGTTGGACGTGGACCAACGTTTACTCGAGTCGATTGTATCATCCGCAGTGCCGGATTCGACGAGGTATGGGTCTGCTAGGTCAGGTCTACAGGATTCAAATCTGTAAGATTCAGGGTTTAGATCTGCATTGTTCATCTGCAGGATTCAAATATGCAAGTTTCAGGGTTCAGATCTACAGGTTTTAAAACTGCAAGGTTTAGGGTTCAGGTTTTCAGGATTGAAATCTGTAAGGTTTCAGGGTTCAGCTCTATATTGGTTCAAATCAGCAAAGTTTCAGGGTTCAGATCTACAATGTTGAGGTCTGTAGGTTTAAAATATGCAACTTTCAGGGTTCAGATCTACAATGGTTCAAATCTGCAAGGTTTCAAGGTTCAGATCTACAATGTTCATGTCTGCAAGACTGAAATCTGAAAGTTTCGGTATTCAGGTCTACAATGTTCAGGCCTGCAGTATTCAAACCGTCAAGTTTCAGGGTGCAGATCTACAATGTTCAGGTCTGCAGGATTCATATCTGCAAGTTTCAAGGTTCAGATCTACAATGTTCATGTCTGCAAGACTGAAATCTGAAAGTTTCGGTATTCAGGTCTACAATGTTCAGGCCTGCAGTATTCAAACCGTCAAGTTTCAGGGTGCAGATCTACAATGTTCAGGTCTGCAGGATTCATACCTGCAAGTTTCAAGGTTCAGATCTACAATGTTTATTTCTTCAGGATTCAAATCTGCAAGTTTCAGGGTGCAGATCTACAATACTCAGGTCTACAGGATTCAAATCTGCAAGTTTCAGGGTGCAGATTTACAATGTTTAGATCCGCAGGATTCAAATCTGCAGGTTTCAGGATGCAGATCTACAATGTTCAGGTCTTCAAGACCCAGATTGTATCATAACCACCATCCGAATGACCGCAAAGAGAATCGCAACGTGTCCCGGCGTCTTTATTTCCAGAGGAGAGGGCTCGGCTTGTTCCGGGAGTCGACTGGAAAATAAGGACGGGTCTTTAAGTATTGAACGAGTGTCTGGTATTCCGGTTTCCTTTGATCAGCGGTGCGCGTCGCGCGGGTTCTCCCTTAAACGGGTTCAGGAAAGAAAGGGGGCGGCGTTTGTCTTCAATTTGTCCTCGTTGCATAGTCATTGCTTCCGACCGAGATTTCTCCGTGGCAACTTCTTCTTTCCGCGGGGCGCGATACGCGCTGCTCTCCCGGAAACGGAAAGAAGACAAACACTGGTTACCCAGACTGGATGATTAATTTCCCCGGGCGCGGGCCGCCGCCGCGGCCCGAAGGAGCCCATCTGGAAGCCGGCCTGCTGCATATTTCATGCACGCGTTAACTCTCCCACACGGTGAACTTAATTTCCACCGGATTCCATTATGCTTTTCGTTTATTAGCCCCGTCTTATTAGTGCCGGAGACGGCCCTTTGGGAGATCTTGCTGTTGATAATCTAGCCGGCGTTCATTTATTCATCCTTTCTTTCTCTCTCACTCACACACACACACACACACTCTCTCTCTCTCTCTCTCTCTCTCTCTCTCTCTCTCTCTCTCTCTCTCTCTCACTCTGCATGTGTGTCTGGCAGCAAATTTTTTAACAGTGATTGTACACTCTATAATTGCGCGATTAACAGAATTAACAGAACAATTAACAAGCCGTTGTGGTCCTGAGCTGAGCTACGGTCAGATGCGTCCTCAGGAGGCAACTGTGCTTCATATTCTGGCTCTTCGTCTTCGATCTCCACCGTGTCGTTGGACAGTTTGATCCAGAATGCCATTCTTACTGGTAGGAAAGTGTCGTTCACAGTAACCTCTGGTTGATTTCCGTTGCCAAATACCAGGTACTTATGTGAATGCTTGTAGTCTGGCCAGGGTATCGTTTCCGAAGCCTCTGGCACACTGTGAACATCAACGAATATATTATTAACAAGTTCCCCATGGAACTAATCAGTATTCAAAATCAAAAGTTTGTTCATCGATTGCAAGACACAGGAGCTAAGTATAAACTTATATGCTTCACTCATCATTTAATTTAATGAAAATAATATATCAATGCTCCTAAGGTCTTCTAATCTTTGCACCGTTTCAAATTGCTTGCATCGATTGCAAGACACAGGAGCTAAGTATAAACTTATATGCTTCACTCATCATTTAATTTAATGAAAATAATATATCAATGCTCCTAAGGACTTCTAATCTTTGCACCGTTTCAAATTGCTTGCATCGATTGCAAGACACAGGAGCTGAGTATAAACTTATATTCTTCACTCATCATTTAATTTAATGAAAATAATATATCATTGCTTCTAAGGTCTATTAATCTTTGCACCGTTTTAAATTGCTTGCATCGATTGCAAGACACAGGAGCTAAGTATAAACTTATATTCTTCACTCATAATTTTAATTTAATGACAATAATATATCAATGCTCCTAAGGTCTTCTAATCTTTGCACCGTTTTAATTGCTTGCATCGATTGCAAGACACAGGAGCTAAGTATAAACTTATATGCTTCACTCATAATTTTAATTTAATGAAAATAATATATCAATGCTCCTAAGGTCTTCTAATCTTTGCACCCTTTTAAATTGCTTGCACCAATTTTGAATACATGAAAATTCATTTTTACCCTGTGGCAGCAAATCTGGCCCACATCTTGGTCATAATATTTGTGATGGTGGCGTCAGCTTCGGTTCCTTTCAGCGTCTTGTTCCCGATAAAGCCCGGCATTAAGTACTTTATTTCATCGCCGTGCGAAATTCCTGAAAAATATGGAGACAATCAGTCCACAATAAACAAATGATCAAGACAACCGACGAGCCCCATAAATTATCAGAAATTGAACTTCACTGGTCGACTGACACGCTGACAGTTCAATTAAAACGAAGACAATATTTACACAATTTTCCGGCAGCTAATTAAAACGTCGGCGGGGTTAGGAGGGAGGAGGCGTTGTCGAAATACAGTGGACGAAAATCAATCTATTAAGTCTTAATTAATTATACTCTATCCGAGCGGAATCCGTCCGAATTCAACGGGATGATGGACGAGCCCGAAATCTCGAAGTATAATGGCGCGCAATCAATTTTACTCACCGCGGTGTATCGGCGGCGTGCCATAAGAGAACGAGTCGCTGAACGTGCCCTCGTACGTGAAGAAATAAAAGAAGGTGTTGGATTTCATGGCGGGAAACTGGTGTCTCGCTACTCGGTACACTGGCCAAAGCAATAAAGCGTCGGTCACTGCCTACAGGACACGGATAGTTGTGTTCATTAAGGATGTTCTGCAGGTACAATGAGAGAGAAAAGTACAAGAAATTCGAAATCCATCAATATATTGGCAATGAAAGCCATTCATGAGTATATTTTGCATTAAAAACATAGATTAATTTAAAAAGCTTTCCTTCAATTAGTGAATTTCATGTTATATTTAGTTTTTAATCAAATTCTCTTCATATTATAAAAAATTGTAAGTGATTTTTGCGATGATTGTACCCCCTGATTTGAATTTACAGATAATAAATTTGTAATATTCAATATTTCTATAATTACGCGATAAAAAGTTAAATCTAAATATTTAAATAAATTAAAAATACTTGAGAAAGCAATATTCATGGTTATTATTGAAAATAAACATGTGTTTGCGTAAAATTATGTTCTGATAATAACAAAAAACGTGACAACACTGTACTTAGCTGTATTTTTGTATTTGAGAGTTGGTAGTATTGTATAATAATTAGTATACTAATTTGTTTAAACAAGTATAAATCAATTACAATGTCTGATACTTTAAAAGCGAAAACTTACCGTTGGAAAGGTAAAATAGTGTCAGAGAAAGTTTATTTGCGGCGGCTTGCTCGACAGAAAAATGGTTTAAAAAGAAGAAAACCGAAGGTTACCTCAAATATTACGGAAGACAAAGAAAGAAATGAATCTTGTGATGAGAGAGAAGACGCATAGCAGATCTATAGCTACTTGGTGAACAGTTATGGTGTATATCTTGTAAAGAATCATTATGTTTAAAATATATTGAAAGTGAGATACGTGAGTAAATTTTATGTGCATGTAAAAGACCTGCAAGTATTCAAATGTCGCGCAATCATCGTCTGCATTATAGATGATATGCTAGTGAGACGACAACACGATAAATTTCACGTTTTGCAACAGTTTATAATTTTTTGCTGTGTAACTGTTTAGTGAATCCTCATAAATTTTGAACACAATCAATTACACAATTTTTACTATATATAAAAAAAACTGGAGTTTCTAGTTGCGTTTTTTCAAGGTTTAAATAGGGTTCCAAATGGAATTTTATGAATTCTCCATTAGTATTAAATTTGCAAACTGTAAGTTGCTATAAATATTAAACGGTGCAGTGAATCGAACCTAAGCTTTGGTAATTGCATTAATTTAGTAAGAATTATATCTTGTCAAATTTTCAAAAATTTTGTTACGTTTTTATATACCTCCAGAACATCATTAATTCTTTAACATTGAATCGAAGAAAACAACGCACCCGAGTCAGATCGTCGAAACAAATTCCAGAGACGTTTGACGCGAAGTAGAACTCTTCTATAGCTCTGAGGAATTCGTCCTTGCCTGGCTGATTATGATTTTCCAATAAAACCAGTATGTACTCTTTATAATGATCTTTGAGCTCGTCCAGAGAGTCCTTGACGACTGCAGAATTCGTAAAATTCAAAAATATGACCGTAGAAAAAATGTTTCGTGGAATTTACCCAACGTTTTCACCAAGCCTTCGTCCCTGACGACTCCAAAGATACATGGTAGATCCCTGAACTCCTTGTTCTTGATAGTTGTCAATGGATCAGCGGTTAGCACCGCCTCTTCCGACTCCTCTTCTATCACTGGTCCAAAGGGGCAGCAGGGGTTGTCTTTCCAAATAAACTAACACGAAAAAATTGCCATCAAAAGGCACATTTAAAATTCGTTCGCGAAAGAATGATTGTGAATTATCAGAAACTAGATACAGTAAAGTCGCGATCTAGCTCCCAGAGGATCTCCACGATCACTGTCCCTTCGCCTATCCCTTCAAATGAGGGGCATTCCTGTCCTTTTCTACGTTCGGCATCGGACGCAGTTTTAACAGTTATATAGAAACATGAAAAATGTTGAAATTTGTTGGCCAGTGTTATTTTATACTTTTTAGTCCGTTTATAAAAAATATGGAAACATTTTTGTTGTTCGACAGTGTAATTTTTCCTAGTCGCATACAGATTCCTAACCTCGTACAGATACTCCTGAAAATTTATGATTGTAAATTTTAAATAGCTATGAAAATACTTGTAAGATTTGAAACGGGAAACGTGGGTCTCAAGATGCATCAATTCTCTAAATCTTACAATTATTTTCATAGCTATTCAAAATTCACAATCACAAATTTACAGGACTATCAACGTGGTAAAAAAATAATTTCCCTACAAGATCTCAGTCTCTGCTCGGAACAAGCGATGGAAGCTAGATCGCAATTTTACTATACAGGAAAATATCTGAAGCTCTCACAAAATGTTCCAAGACCCCGCCAATGGTCTTCGCGTCAAGGGACCTCATACACTTCAGCATCTTTTCGTCCAGCTCGCACAAATGTTTGTCCTTGCTCGAATCATACCCTCCACAACGCGGTTTCTCTAATAAATCTGCAGGACATTCTTCTCCCAGAGTTCTGTTCTTTGTTCCTTGTGGTAGACAACCTACGATTTCAGCTGCTGCCAACGAAGTTTTTCGCATCCAGTCCTTCGGATTCACGTTCCACGTTGCAAATATGCTACCACTCATGGCAATGTACTTGTGGAACAGTCCCTCGGTACTTTTGCTGAAGGACAAAATATGAACTGCACCGGCCCCAGCACTGTGGCCCCATAGAGTCACGGAGTTAGGGTCGCCATGGAACATTTCGATGTTCTCCTGCACCCAACGCAGCGCCATCACTATGTCCTTCAGGCCGTAGTTGCCTGGAGCTACTTTGCTCTCTGTGCTGAAGAATCCTGGGAACACCCAAATGCAAAAATTCAATCTCTAGAACGCTAGTTGTTATTTCCGTTTCAACAATTAGTTAGATGGTAACTTCTAGAATGTATATTTTATCTTAAATTTTAAAGATCTCAAGAAGTAACTCATATAAATTTTGATTTTACTGGGAGATCTATATTTTTCTATTTTTATGTTAATTCAGAATTGTGTGTCATATAAATTATTAGTTACTTTCGTTTTAACAATTAGTTAGATGGCAACTTCTAGAATGTAAATTTTATCTCAAATTTTAAAGATCTCAAGAAGTAGCTCAAATAAATTTTGATTTTACTGGGAGATCTATATTTTTCTATTTTTATCTTACTCCAGAATTGTGTGTCATATAAATTATTAGTTATTTTCGTATTAAATGGCAATTTTTAGATTGTCGATTTTATCCGAAATTTACAGTGGCTCAAATAAATTTTGATTATGCTTAATCACACCGGAAGACACTTGTATAATTATCTATTTTTATGTTACTCCAGAATTGTTTTATAAAAATTGTTTCAGGAACTGGCAGACACCGTTGTATTTTATTTGATGCCAGTTTCCCATTTCTGTTCAATAACATCTGTTATTTTTGGGTCCACAACAGCTCACGTTTCTATTAATGTTTATTTTCGACTTATTCGTTTCGGAAACGTATGATAAAATGTTTGTTTCGGGGTACAGTGTGTATTCATGCGTGGAAAACGATACCCATGATATTTAGACGATAATTGATCGTGACCAAAACGACATTCTGGTCCATCATGTGTTCAGGAGACCAAATTTGGCTGTCACTGCTTCCAAAATTGTATTTCCCACCATGCACGAACACGAAGACAGGCAGTTTTTCCGTTATTTTCCGTTTCTCTGAAAGCTAACGATATCGTCGCTATAATTAGTCTGTCAATTGTGAAATATATTCATTTTTGTAATAAGGCCATTTAATTTTAATTTTATCTAGTGAATTTTCATTATATCTATTCTAGCTCGTATTTCTTTTTCGATGTTTTCGAGAGAAACTTCTATTGCCAATTTGCCAGACTATCGAATTAATAAATTGCCGAATTATTGCCACTAATTCGGCAAGTCTAACATTTTTGAACGAATTACTTTGAACAATTGATACTTACTACGGGTAGAAAAATATTTAGGTATAAACAATCTTCTGATCCCACAACTTCTCCGTTGTGGCCAGGTTGGAGACACATGTTGCCATCTGCCGTGGCATTGTAAGTGACATTCCACGTACGAGTCCATGGCTGTGGACTCTGGTAAACAAGTCATATACATATTTACAAAACAATATTTGGAAAGAGTGAACAGATATACAAAAATTTTAAATTCGAACGTGCATGACATCTACTGTTTTGCTCTGCCATTTTATCAGATAATTGCTTATTCTTATCAAGCAGTATGCTACTTATCAGTTTGTATGTAAACTAGACACGATTCTTTTACATGATAATTCTAAAGAAAAACGCCGCATGTCGCAATTTCGAAAAAAATTTCATTAACGCGCTGAGCATTGGATTTGGATGTATAGGATTCACGCATTTCCTCAGAAAGAAAGTCATGAAAATAAATTCGAGAGGCTCAAAGGAATAATGCAATTTAACCAATGTTTAAAACCACAGAGTTACTTACAACCAGAAAATTTACATGTCTTAATATGCATTAGGTTGGGGCTGGGAGCATCAACCATTTTACAATGGCAATGATAAACGGAATCTAATCGATTGCACGCCGGTAAAGTTCTGTGTATGTTAACAGTTCGTGCTCCACGAGTCCATCAATCACCACGAAAAAAACTACCGCGAATGTCGAGCCCTTATCAAAACACAAAAAACCGCCAATCACCGGTTCAATTGCTAGACATATATCAGCCGTCCTGATCGGAATTCTCATTTTACACCATTAATATTCATTCGCGTTCCATCATTTGTTCACTTTAATAATTGTCGAGCCATAAAAATACAAAATTGAAAAGAATCACTCAATACATATTATCGATTCCGACGGTACTCTTTCCACTTAAATTGCCATAAAATAAGAACAAAAAATCGTAGATCAAATTTTCAAGTCTCATTGTAAAGCGAAGATTTCTTTGGTCTTTTTACTTTGGTCTCGGTCGCGAAAAGAATTTTTTCAGTTTCGTACGCTCAGTTGAATTTAAAAAATCACAGAAAATTTACTATTTTTACTTTTTGGTCCATATCTTGAGGTAAAAATTTCTTCAGGAGGAACGACTTCGCGATCTTGAAATCGCAGGTTTCACCCTTTGAAACGAGTCCAAGAAAGCTATCGTGCGATTACTTTTCACAAAGTTATAATAATTTGAATACGAACAATTTTTTCAAATTCAGAGACTTTTGTGTGATCCTCATTCGAGCGGTATACTTTTCATTCAACATGCTATAAAATGGGAAAAAAAAATCGTAGATGAAATTTTCAAGTCTCATTTTAAAGCGAAGACTTCGATCTTCAAGTGTACTTTGGTCTTAGTCGCGGAAAAAATTTGTCGCGTTCCGTACATGCAATTGAACATGCAAAAATCTTCCAAAAACGAGCATTCGTACATTCCTATCGACATCTTGAGGAGAAGAATTATCTAATATACCATTTTTTCTCAATGTTCTAACAACCTAAATATCCACATTTCCAAACGAAGGAGTGCTGATCACCGCAACAGGAAAACAAATCGTAGTGCAAGGGGTTAAACAAATCGATGAACGTTCGCGAAGGGGTGGCATCCCCTAGGTCATAAGGGTGTTAATCTGGCAGGAAACAAGCCAGACTCACCCCGAGGCATCCCCAAGCGGAGAGAGTGTCAGGACTCGTCCCTTGACGGTCCATGTGGGCAGAATGCTAAAACACGAATTAGTGTTTCGAAAAGTTACCCTGAACCTAAGGTCTCCGATTGGTGGTTCGGCGTAGGGCACGCCCAAGTAGCTTGTAGTCAGTCTGCCCTTGGTGCTTCTGCTCCAGAAACCACGGACGGGGCCGAACTTTGTTTGCACTATCGTTGACTGACCAGCAATCACCATAACTAAGATGATCAGCACAAGTGTCCATCTCGAAACAGCGGATTCGCCAAACCGAGAATCCTGGCCCATTTTGAAGCAGCTGCTGTCTGCAACAAGAGTCTGAATGTACTGCGTAAACTTGAAACGAATGAGATAAGATACAGTGACTCCCACTAATATTCGGACACTCTTAAAAAGACGATAACTTTTTTTAATATTGTACTATACGATTTGAACCTTTTTGGGAAGGTAGAGCAATTAGTTTGCTACAGGATGTGAAAAGAAATTTTGTTAAAAATTGCAATTGGTCGGAATTGTAGACAAAATACTAAAAGTTGCATTTCACAACTTTTTATGTGGGTTCTACAATATATAGTTTTTAAATTTTCAATATAGGCCCACATAAAAAGTTGTAAAATGCAACTTTTAGTATTTTTTCTACAATTCCGATCAATTGCAATTTTCCACAATATCTTTTTCACATCCTCATCGTCTTTTCAACCCTCATCCGTCCCTAATGTCAGTACCACAAAATAAAACAAATTTCAATGTTTTTTCAGTCAAATTGATCAGTTAACATTTACATCTTAGGTTTTCCGGTTACGTGTTCCGCATTAAAAAAACTAAAAGAAAATTTACCTAAAAATAACAGCACAATATAACTTATTTCGGGAAAGCTGTGTCAAATTGACACGAGGGACGGATGGGGGTGAAGAGTGTCCGAATATTAGTGAGAACTCGAACAGTTGAGATCGTTGTCGACACAAAAACTACCGAAACGTCGACGACTCGTGCACGAAACGTAAATAGATAGATTATCGCCCGGAAACAACGATTTCGAGCACACTGAGATCTCTTCTCAAACTGACAACACTACTAATTGCATAATGTCAACGGTCAGAGGTGCATCCGGATCGACGCGCGATGCAACGGCCGGCCGCGCTCAAACTGTTGGCATAGTCGAGCCTTTTTAACCTTTTTGCATTTCACTGTCGCATTCGAAAGTACCACGAGCAGTGCCAGTAATTGTCTTCAAGGAAAACGACGAACCCAGCCGTCTGATACATATGTATTGTTGCGGTCATTATACGATGGTCGCGGCCAAGGACATACCACGTGATACACTTTGTTTCCATACATACATTTCGTGTCGCGGTAAAAGAGAGAGAGGTGGAGCTAGAAGAGACATTGCAAAAACGTCTCGAGTTGTTTGAACTGGAAATTTCTTCGGAGCTTTTTTATACACGAGTTATTTCGTATTGGAATGTAGATCCGTGGATAACGATCCCCAGCCACGCGAAAGGAGTCGAGCGAGGATCGTGTTCGAAAGTATCCCGGGGAATCGTAGCCCGGTAATTGAATTAACCGGAAAGTTAAGCCGCCGGTACTTAGCGAGCGGCAAATTTGTTAAGTTAAACAGCTAATCCTCCGACTTAATTCCCCGTTATCAAACTCGTATCCGAAGGGTGAAGGGTGCTTGCTAGCTCGGTCGTGTCCAATGAAGCTCGCTGATAAACATGAAAACTACTTAAGCCGCCCAATGTGTTGCCAGCTAGCTGGCGAATTAACGAATCTGCTGTGAGAATTAGATCGCGTGTCAAAGTCTTGAATGTTCCCGAGAAATCGAAAATAAGTCATTGTAAAAATGGTCTTATCAAAGGTCTTATTGATCGTGCCATCTTGTTAGCAAATCCTGAATTTCGATCAAAGAATCTGTCTCGCATTAGGAATGTACTTAAACGTAATGAGTACCCTGAAAATCTCATTTCGAATATCATCAAAGAACGTGGTTTTCAAATGTATCATCCTCTCTTCGTCGAAAAGCGCAAAGAGGAAAGGTTTGAAACAAGAGGTCCAATAAATTGGAAAAATAAAGTTGTTATCCCATATATAAAGAACATTATTTATTTATTAATGCCGTAAACTTTGTTTGGTTTATATAGCATACATCATAATATAAATTATGATATATCATAAACATAAATTACAGATTACAATTATTAAATGAAATTATTATAAATGCTGGACGTTAAATCCTAATCTTACATTTTTGATAACATACCTTTTTATTTAAAAAAAATTGGTTTCCACCAATAAAAGATAAACTGCCGCTATTAAGGGGGTAACGTAACCCCTAAATATTACTAGAATATTACTAGATTTAAGGGTAAAGACAGTGTTTGCGGGAAACAATTGTTTTTCCTTATACGAGCATGTTTTGAGCTGTGTGAGGGCTCATTGTGAAGAGGAAGGTTCAGTGCAGCGCGGTGAGTTCGTTATTTAACGAGATGATGTTTGTATTTAATAATATGAACGTCCAAAGTTGGGGGAAAAATCGAGAAAAAATTCGAAATACCACCCTCAGATTCTAGCTTAGGGGTTGGAAACATTGATAAATACTCTAGAATTAGGGTTTACATTACCCCCTTAAAAAACTGTAATATAGTATATGCAATACCTTGCAAGGACTGTAACCATGAATACAAAGGGCAAACATCTAGACATCTAGACTTTGAAAAGGTCTGTGAAAAGAAACCTTTCGTTCGTCACTCCCGTAGTATTTTTTAAAAATTAAATTATAATATTTTATAAAAATTGTTGCAATTAGAGAACGGTGACCTCGGTGTTCGTCGTTCAAGAAAAACGTAGACTGGCTCTTCTGCCTCGGCGTTTTCCGTGGGTGGATCGCGGCGAATCAGGTTCCGCCGGTCGTGCATTCCAACGATTTCCTGACAAGCAGCACCCCTGGGAATTTCCGGTCCGTTTCCACGCGGAATCTCCACGCCACCTTATGCCCGTTGCGCGTCGTTTGCTCGGCCGTTTATCTCCTCGTCATTAGTTATGCCGTGTTGCCCACCCCCGAACCCCTCCGCCAACACCCCCGCCAACAAACTGCCTCATGAAAATAGGCTGTGGTCTTAATTACAGGTAACCGCTCCGGTGTTTCGCGCCTGTTCGCAGACCTGCACCCCAAGGTCCTGCGACGTGGCGGAGCAGATAAGGTTACTGTACTTCGCACAGTGCGTAACAGTGACCCTGAACGTTCCCACCCTTCCCCTGTGTTCCCTACTCTGGAGCAAATAGGCTAGGGTGGGCTGAAAGCGTCATTTCTCACGTGAACCTATGGTTATGTAAATACATATGGCTTTTTTTTTTAATTATATTTCTATAAATTGTCTGCGAATTCCTGAATTCCACACTCTTCTCCACAGTTCATTATTTATTTAATGCTGGGAATTTTCTATAGAAACACCAGTGCTTGCTGGTAATATACTAATGTGTGTCACATTCCATCCGTCGTGCATAGCGGTTTACTGAATTTTCAACGCATCAGACGAAATCCTAATACACATAGTAGGCGGGTGTACTGCGCAGGATCATTGTACATGCTCCTAATCCAAAGTTCATTATTCTGGATCAGGTATTCCAGGGGGTCCCATGGACATCACCGACACAAATTTCCCCAGCACGGTTTTCACCGGCAACATTTCACCGAATCCAAATTTCACCGTTAATAATTTTGGTCGACAACGACCAAACTCATATTATAAAATATAAACATAATCTCTTTATAATCATGAGCTAGTATTAGAGTGAGCCTCCACACAGCTCGTAACACGCTCGTATAAGTACAAACAATTCTTTCCCGCAAACACTGTTGTTACCCTTAAATCTAGTAATATTCTAGTAATATTCAGGGTTTACGTTACCCTCGTCCCCACTCCATCGATCAGTTATGCTGAAGTGGGGCTGCAGTCAATCAGAGCCACCAAGCGTGGAACGAGCGAAACCTGATGCCATTTAGGGTCACCGAGTCTCCTGTCCTTGAGGTATAGAATCTCAGAAACGCACCCCCGCTATACTTACACGGGATTACTATGCGTCAAGGGATACAGAGGGTTGCGCTAGAGCTATTCGAAGACGCTCGGTGCCTTTGATAGCCGAGGGTTCTTTGTATTTTACTGTAATAGCTAGTAGGGAGCCGGTTCTTCAGGGTGGGGTCCGAGCACGTCGAAAACTGTCCCCGTTCCATAGACCGTCGCGAAATTTAAACCGTTGCGCGTCATACTACTTTAACTGTTGCTTGGGAATTCGGTATGATTAGGGGTGGGACAGAGAACTGAGCTCTACTACTCGGCCGAGGAAATTTTGAAGACCGGGGCTGTTTCATGGTTGACGCGTTACGTCGCCCGAGTATGAACGGCTGCTGCGCCTCTGCTTCTTACCAGCCGCGGAAGAAAGTAATTATAGCGTACTGGTGTTCGGTCGTTAACTTGGAATGCGGTTTTGCACCGGGTTCTTGCTGTTCCGTGCTTATTAGCGCCCGAATTGGCAAACTTCGCGGATAAAGGGCGAGCGGCTGTGATCGTTTCGGAACGCATCCCCGTCCGCCTTTTTAACGCTGCTTACCCTCGCCAGGTGCCACGACGAACCCTAAAGACTCGCTAATACCAGCTGCATCCCCCAACGAAAGAACCCCGCAACTAATCATATGGAAAATCTATCCCGGTAAAATCAGTTGGATTTTTCATATGTTGTAGCTTATGATGTACTGAATAAAAGACGTAATTGGCACAAAGCTCAATAATGGAGAGTTATCGAGTTATAATCAGTCACACATGAGAAATTTGAGCTGCCGAATACTCAAACCTCGGGTAGTATATTTACTTAACACCCCTTCTCCCGCCATCCCACTCCTTTGATTTTCACACGGACCATGGACAGAGGGTTTCGAGTGAAAAAATACTAAGGGATAGACACACCGTGGGGTCCTTATCCCTGCTGTGACACCCAAAGATTTTTGTGAAAGATTTCTGCTCACAGATCTTGTTAAAGTCATTCAAAATTTAAAAATAAGGACACCACCTAACAGATTTTGTAAAACCCTACTATTTTTGTTTCAAACATTTTTCCAAAAAAAATAACTGCTTTCTTCATCTTTTCTTGAGTAGATCATAAGCTACAACATATGAAAAATCCAACTGATTTTACCAGGATAGATTTTCCATATGATTAATGCGGAGTTCTTTATTTTCACTTTAAATCATCACGTTCAAGCCCGGATTACTCTCTCCTTGGTAACCATTCTATGTAAATATTTATTTAACACATACCTCTGTCTGTGACCTTCGACGACCTTGAGGAAATTATGTCCAACCTCGTTATTTACAATGTATGCACTATAAATTTGCATTTCAATAATTGATTTTGGTCCACGATCTTGAACGACCTTGAACAACTAACGCCTCGAGTACCCCCAGAATTTTTTTCAGAGAAACATTATGAGTAAATGAAGTATAAATGTTCGAGTTGATGAGGCTCGTCTGTTGAGAGGCTGTAGATTCGGCGAGCGAATAAAAGTGAAGTCCCCGCGAGTATGAATGTCTCTCCTCGCGGGTACTAAAGGCGAACTCTCTGCTGCATCGGATTACGGGTCTATTTGTCGCGGGGAACTAATTGCAGCACGGTCGCAGCCATGCATCACCGCGACAACAGCCGTCCAGAAGCGCAGCCGAGATCGCGTGAATTACTGGCAGAAGGATTGCTTTATCACTTTTAACGACACCGCTTTCGTTCGCCGAAAGTTTCGGCCTCCTTGGTCCCTTCAGTTCCAGATGAAGTCACACCCTTAATGTCTCCGCGTCTTGTGAACTTCCTCATAATTATCTCAACCGATAGGGGTTACCACCCTTGGCAAATTTGTTTGATTCTTCAGTATGAAATATTCCTTGCAATCATCTCCGCTATCAGTAGTTACCACCCTTAAATTATTTATTACTTCAATATAAAATAATCCCGATAAATATGTCAACTGAAAGTGGTTACCACCTTTATTAAATTTATTTATTTCTTCAGTACAAAATAATCTCGATAAATATGTTAACTGAAAGTGATTAAATTAACCCTTATTAACCCTTATTAAATTTATTTATTTCTTCAATATAAAATAATCTCGATAAATATGTCAACTGAAAGTGGTTACCACCCTTATTAAATTTATTTATTTCTTGAATATAAAATAATCCCAATAATTATCTCAACTGAAAGTGGTTACCACCCTTATTATTATTATTATTTATCATAGACGGGCTGAAACCCTTTTACATGAGTGTTAAAATATCAAAGAAAAGAACAAAAGAGAAACATACAATACTACTCGTGTAATAACAAAGAAGGGACATGCACAAAAAGATAAATTTAATAATGGTACAATCGATATGGTATTATTATATGATCCTGCGTAGTTGCATTTTAAAATTCTGTAAAGAATCAGTGAAAAAATCAATACGATTATAAACAGTGCATGATTTTGTAATAATGCGATTCATTGGATTAATTAATCCATAAGTAGATATCGCTTTAAGCGTTTGAAAATCCACTCTTGTTCTCAGTTCATGTTCCGGTACATAAAAATTCATTTGCGCAAGTAGAGAGGAACAATCAATATGATTATTAATTAAATTAAATAAATAATCTGGTCGGATACTATTCTTCGAGCAGATATTAAATTTATTAATTTCTTCAGTATAAAATAATCCCAATAATGATCTCAACTAGATAGAGATTACCACCCCCACCAAATTTTCAACTTCCCGATTTATAGGGAAGTTATTGTAATTTATTTATTTAATTCTTCAGTATAAAATAAAATAGAGCATGTACGCTAAATGATATTGATAAATTGATGTCTAAAAATAATTTGTATTTTACCGAGCAATGTTTTCCGTTTTGTTTCAGGTGAGTATTACACGGCGAGCGGTGCGATTGGCGGATTTGTTTGCGGACACGGGGCTGATTATACAGTATCACGGTACGAAAATCAAAATTGCCCTTCTCTTGGCGGGATTACCGATGTCGAACGTTATCCACGAGGATCGGGGGGGTTCTCCACCCTCTAACCTGGCCGGCACCCGCGCGTTCTCTGGACGCATTAGAGCATTCAGGGGTGAAATATCAGAGACGCAACGGTGAATAATACATAGGAAGCTCCGTCGAGGAAAAATAGGTTCCGTGTCCCCGATTCACCTCACGCTTATCGCAGTCGAAACTTTCAGAGTAAATATACATGTAACACCACGGTATACATATATACGTATGCGCCCGCCCTCTATACGTGCACTGTGTGTGTTCAAGATTTCAAGCAATTTTCCTACCCGTCCGTTGGTCTGGTTAATATTGAAGTCAATTCCTTATCGGTGCCCTCCGTAAATTGTTATTTCACCGGTGATTGTTGTTTATACGCTGCGGCCAACATTTCTCTATATTCGAGGAACAGGACTATTCGATTTCCATGGATTTTTACCTCAGGAGATACATATTCGTTTGTGCCTCGAAATTTTGGCTCCAGTTGGCTCCGCCCACTGTACCACTCCTACATATCCAGTGGAAATCAATACAAATATATCAGAAAGCATCAGGATATCATATACTATGGCCAGTTGAGTTCGGTTGAGATTCTGCCCCCCCCCCCTTACATTAGCTTAGGTGGGAGTGCAGTTTTAGTGGGTAGAGACTGACCGGAGGGTCCTCTGGACAGCCCCACATAACCCTGGTCCCCCCAGGGGGGCTGGGGTATGCGTAACGCATTTCTGCACTTAAAAAAAAAAGGATATCATATACTATAAGAAATGTATTTTTCCGAGTATCTCGACTAACTCTAGTGACTTTGAGAATGTATTTTAAAGACGTTCAAGTCAATACGGAATTTTAAGCTACCCCAATTTTACTTTTATTCGGACGAATCGTCGGGTCGATGATTTATAAGAGAACAGGAAGTTTGTTTCTGAACAGATCAGGAAATAATGAGTCACCCGGTGTACACGGTTCGGGCTCGTCGAGAACGAGCGTAAAAAGAGGAAACACACGATCCGGTATCGAGATATCCGGCTCCGTCGCGGCGAGCTGACAGCGTTTGATCAGAATCTAATGGGGTAGTTAAGTCTGCGACTATCTCGTCGGATCGTAGAGGATTCCGCGCCGATGATAATCAGCGAGGGAAACGCGAGCAGGAAAACCCCGGTGCGCAGAGCGTTGTCGAGGCACATAGATCGAGGAAGGCGGGCCCGGCCAGTAATAGAATAGCAAATACTTCATTAGAGCTGGTTACTACACCCTGGCGGCCAGTCGGTCATAGAGAAATCGCGGCGCGAGTTAAATGAACCGGGCAGTCGCCCCTACCCACCTTTCTTTCCACACTGACTATTATGGCTACACTCCCACGCGTTTTCTTTCTAATTGCAATTAGTTGCGCTCACGGGTAAATAATAAACGAACCGCGCTGCCCAACAAATTTCTCGGTTTTCTGCCCGTTCGCGAGCATAGTCTGGTTGGTTTATGTTGGTTTCCAGCTAGGGGGCGTGTGATGGGCGGAGTCTTGGCCCTTCTCCTTCTACAAGAATACTTCACAACACAAAATTTTCATTTGTGTAGTTGAATTAGATTTACAGCTTGATCCAGATCGAGAAACTAATTCATACTGTAATTAAGTTCAGGGTGGGTTAGAATGTGGGAGTGGTCTTTAAGTGGGTGGAGCCAAGGCATTCTTTTCCTACAAGCTTACTTCACAACACAAAATTTTAACTTTTGTAGTTGAATTAGATTGACAGCTTGATCCAGATCGAGAAAGTAATTCATACTGTAATTAAGTTCAGGGTAGGTTAGAATGTGGGAGTGGGCATTAAGTGGGTGGAGCCAAGGTATTCTTCTCCTACAAGCTTACTTCACAACACACAATTTTCACTTGTGAAGTTGAATTAGATTTACAACTTGGATCTAACCTAATTCATGCTGTAATTAAATTCAGGATGATATAATGGGAGTGGGGATAAAGTGGGAGGATCGTCCGGGACCCTTTCCCCAGTTTGGACAACAGAAGAATTATTTATTATACATTCTGATGGGTGCGCAGAAAACCGGTTTGCATTTACGAGAACCGGGTGAACAGGATCGCGAGGCCCGTCCCTTCGAATCAATCAAACCGGGGCGGCGGGCCCGCGATCGAGACCGGAAGCGGTAACCACGAAAACACGAAACTTTCGCGGACAGTTTAATGGCAATATCATTATTGCAGCCCGGTCGTTATTCACTCTAACAAACTGTGCGCCGCGATACATTAATCTCTCGGGGCAATGCATCACCGGAGTGCACTGCTTTCTCGGGCGCCAAACCCCGCGCTCCCTGTATCGGGTGTATGCTAAATGATGCATTCCCTATACATAAGGATATCCAGGACCGACTTGGCAATAAGGTGATTCTCTCTGGGAGACCTGTCCTCGATCTATCGACAGATCCTCCGCCAGGAATTCCACGCTCGGGGAATACTCTCAGGTTTTTTGACCGACTTCGTCCACGGATTCGCGACTCTTTCCCTGGGCGACCGATAAAGTTACGGTGTCGGGGCTCTGCGTATACAGGGTGGCCTTCAAGCAACCTATCACTTCCATCGAACGATCGTTAATCATTACTAGACTGCGGATCTTTATGCATTTATGAAAATATTGGTTGGGTGAAATATGAATAAGTAAAGAATCCGAACGTTTTTCCAGAACATTCAATTCGTTGGCGATCGTAATTTTATAATTCTCCTGTTATTTTCGTTTCTATGTTTTTATAAATTTAGCTATATATAGGGTTGTCTGTTAACACACACACATACACACATACATACATCGTCCGCACTCCAACCCTATAATTGTAATATTGTTTTTAACGTGACAAAATGATCAGGGGTGGAAATCAATTTTTATTTTACTTCTGCCTCCCATAATCAATACAGAACGTTTTTATTCTGCATAAATATCCGCAGTTTAATCGTTACGATCGATATTTCTTGACAATGCATATCTAGGGAAGTGCGTAATTTTGAACACTTCGGGATAACTTAACCGCTTCGCTGCCACGGAACCTTGTTATCTCGACGAGATAAGACAGTTAAACGAAGCGGTTAGAACGGAACTGCTAGGTGACCAGCGAATTGAATATCAGCAACTACATAATCAGTTGCTACTAATGCCAGTCATATCGATGGAAATGAATATCGCAATTAATTTCAATTTTACAAGTCAGTGGTTATTTCACGGTCATATTGCCATTAAAAAAAAATCGATATTATTGTAAAATATGTTCGAGCTAGCAATAATGCGATTTAATGGATTAATTACTCCATATGAGGATGTGGATTTCATTGTTTGAAATCCTGCTCTCGTTCTCAAAACACGTTCAGGTACGTAGAAGTTGATTTGGCTCAGGAGTGCGGGACAATCTATATTATTATTAATCAACTTAGCTTAATTACTATATACTAACTTAACCTTAAACTTAAAATTAACTTATTTAATTACATATATATATAGAGAGAGAGAAAATTGTATTTACAAAAGCTAATACCTACCTTAACCCTAATCTTACACACTATAATATTATAATATATACAACCCTGTCCCCTCATTCATCCCCTAAAAAACCCCCCTCTTCCTAATTCTGGCCCTCCTCTTCCGGCCGCTTGAAATCCTTTCCACTTTCTCATTCATACTCTCCCTCCACCTCTCCACCTTCCTCATCCATTCCTCTCCCCCTCCCTCATCATCCAATACCTCCCCCATAAGTTGATTGTATAAAATTTTGGTTGACCTCTCGCAAAGGTTGAATAAATCCGATTTGCACTAGATATTTCGGTGGCTAGATTTAAGTGGACCACCCTGTGTATTCTGTTGAAAAAGAAAACACATTGACAACGGAGGTTTTTTGTTTCGGGTATCCGTTCAGGTAGAACCTGTTCAGTATTCGGAAATCTTGTCAGCCGGCGACAGCTCGATGGCAAAGTGGAATTCGTACATCGCGATACAGTCGTCCGATTGACACACGGTTCTCGGCGAGCATATTCAAAAGGGAGCGACATCGAGGCTCGGGCGCGAGAGCGTATCGAAAACCGAAGTGATTTACAAAAGAAACTGCTGCCGGGGGTTTTGTTCTCGGCTCTGACCTCGAATACGTAACAACGTCAGGGAGAAACCCGTTGTCCTCCGTAACAACGTCGTCGCATCGACGGCAACGATCGAACATGTGCGCCTGCCATGCATGCAACCCGTTGCACGCGTTCGTCCGCAACGCTATCTACGCCGCGGCGCTCAACTCCTCATCCCTTGCATTCATACAAACACATACACACACACACACACGCGCAGGAACACAACGGTATACATTCACCGCGAATCACACTCCACGTGTAATTTTACTTTCCGCTCACGAATCCCCGGCTGGCCGTTCCCTGTGTATTTTCCCCTAAAGGGCCAAATAAAACGTGACACGTCAGGACTCGGAATGCCCTCCATGCATCTTGCTGCACCCGACAAAAAAAAATAAACAGAATTTCAATCGGCTACCCTCGAACCACCCATTCCGAAAATTCGGTGTTCGTTTGTCACGGTTTTGTGGAGAAATTATACGCGTAGAAAACGCGCGACAGAAGTGAAACTTCTTGCAGTAATATAGAATTTTATTTTGATTCCCCTCGGGGTTACAATTCTTAGACATAACTACCCTTTCTTCCGTTTCGCTCCCTTTTACTCCGCTTTTAGTCTATACTTAATCTAATTTAGCTTAATTACTGTATACTAATTTAACCTTAGACTTAAAATTAACTTATTTAATTACATATATATAGAGAGCGAGAGAAAATTGTATTTACAAAAGGTAATAACTACCTTAACTCTAATCTTACACACTATAATAATCTCTGTATATAAAAATGATGTCCTGACTTATTCACCTATCAACGCCCAGGCTAAATTCTTGGACCTAGAAAGCTGAAATTTTGCACAGAGGTTTCCTTTATAATCTATACCAGGGATAAGAAAGGATATTTCGAAATTCAATCCCTAAGGGGGTGAAAAGGGGTTGCAATGTTTGTACGAGGAATATTTTAATTGTGGTCGGATTTGCTTGATACTTGGTCTTAATGCTCTTTGATATAATTAATCAACCACCGAGGGACAGATTCAGTTCGTGAAATGAGGGACGGATGAGGGTTAATAAAAAGAGCAATCAAGTTTACACATATATTTCCCATTAATTTTTCAAAAATCAATTCACAACGAAGTGGCATTATTTTATCAACATTAAAGCACGGAACGAGTTAATAAAGATTCCAGTAGCAACTGAATTGACGATGTCCATTGATTTAAAAAAAAATGCACAATCAAATTCGCCGTGCTCCGATAACAGGGAATACAATTTTGATGGGAGTTGTTAATATTTCCGTTTTATTAAAAAGTGATTCGACGAGCACGCGTTACGTTGTAGCAAATTATTAATTTCAGAGACGCCGCGCGTCTCTGCGCGGAGGATACAGTCGAAAAAAAAAAAATAAATTAGAAATTGGAGCGTCGAATATATTCCCCATAAAATACGCGATCGCTGTTGGCTTCTGTGCGTATGGCGAGCGCGACAACGGTAGACTGGACCTTCTAATATTAATCGTGGAATGGGAACCATAAATTAGTCGTAAAATGGTCATTTCAATCGGTACGCCGTGCATAATTTTCCACACGGCCCGCCTATTTATACGCGTGCAAAACTGTGAAACGTGTGTGCGTGTCGCGTGTACACGCGGCACAGACGCGCACACAGGTGGATGTCACACATGGACACGCTTCTCAGCAGGCGTTCAGCCGTGTTGGCGTATCTGCGTCGTTCAATGCAAATTTCGCTGTGCGAAACCCGGTCAACCGCGGCCACCCTCTCTATGCATACCTATTCGTACCTGGGTGCAATCTTCCGCATACACTTCGGTCTCGCCGTAGGCATGATTGATTCTTCCGGGCGGGATGAATTTTCCTCGAGGATTGTCTCGCCGGAGACAAAAGTATTTCGAAGCGACGCGACGAGATGTTTGAGTCGAGGCTGTTGGCGGTTGCCATTAACGCCGCAGAAAATAAATAAAAGATACCTTTTTTAAATGGATCAGCACACATCGTTTTACCATGCTCAGGGTTGATGAAACTCTCAGCTCAGGAATGGAGCAGCTAACCCAGACCCAGATCTGCTACTGACCAAACCCGATCTAACACAGTTGAGAATCTCAGGTGAAGAACCTCGTTAAGTTAGATTAATCGACTGCGGAAAATGCGGAATAAAAATTTTCTTCATCAATCACAAAATTGGTTATTTCCATAATACTGTTTTTTTTTTTTGATAAAAGTGGAGCAGCTAATCTAGACCTAGGACTGGCACTGACCTAACCCAATCTAATATAGTTGAGAATCTCAGCTGATTAATCGACTACGGATCTTTATGGAAAATAAAAATCTTCTTCATCAATCACAAAATTGGTTAATTCCTTTAATGATGTTTTTTTATGAAAGTGGAGCAGTTAATCCAGTACTACAACCGGCACTGATCTAAGCCAATTGAACACAGTTGAGAATTTTAGATGAAGGACCTCAGCTAATTAGTCGACTGCAAATCAAATACAAGATCAAATACAAGAATCTAGGGCCAGATAAAAATTGGTTGGATTCTCCAAATGTTTCTATTGTTTAAAATTGCCTGCTCATTTTTGTAGATGCATAAAATCGGCAGTCTACTGATTAAACAGTAAACAGTCCCACAAAAATCATCGGACGTATAGTCCAGCCTCGTGCAACAACCCGGCACAACTGGCGGCACAGAAATTGCACAATTGCACCACGACTCGACCTACAATTAAGACCTAGAGCCACTCCATTCTTTTCATTCCTGGAGCCAACGATCAGACGATTGGCACGTAAGGCGAGCCTTGACTCAAGGCGACCGTTCCGATCTTTGGCACGCCGAGTCCCCATTCGGCGTCATATTGGAATCAAATCGGGCGGTCTCTGTCCATTGTCGAAATGTTCATCAATCTCTATTATCCGGGCAGGGACGAATGGTAGGTAAGACCATAACAGATGCTTCGCTTGAGATCAAAGTTACTGCTAAGTGGACTGCCAAACGTTGCCATGGAAATTATTAGCTCTCTCTCTGATGGATAACGGATCCCGTTAAACGACGGTATATTACGCAAATCTCTCTCCATCTCTCTCCCTCTCTCTCCATATTACTGTCAAATCCGAATAACATTTTCAATAAAAATCTAATGAAAATTTCTTTGAATTGTATCGATCGGTATATCACGCAAATCTCTTTCTATTACTGGCAAATCTGAATAACATTTTCAATAAAATTTCTTTGAAATGTATCGATTGGTATATCACTCAAATCTCTCTTGATTACTGGCAAATCTGAATAACATTTTTAATAAAAATCTAATGAAAATTTCTTTGAATTGTATCGATTGGTATATCACTCAAATCTCTCTTGATTACTGGCAAATCTGAATAACATTTTCAATAAAATTTCTTTGAAATGTATCGATTGCTATATGACTCAAATCTCTCTTGATTACTGGCAAATCCGAATAACATTTTCAATAAAAATCTAATGAAAATTTCTTTGAATTGTATCGATTGGTATATCACTCAAATCTCTCTTGATTACTGGCAAATCTGAATAACATTTTCAATAAAATTTCTTTGAAATGTATCGATTGGTATATCACTCAAATCTCTCTTGATTACTGGCAAATCCGAATAACATTTTTAATAAAAATCTAATGATAATTTCTTTGAATTGTGTCGATTGGTATATCACTCAAATCTCACTTGATTACTGGCAAATCTGAATAACATTTTCAATAAAAATCTAATGAAAATTTCATGAAATCGTATCGATCGGTATATCCCTAAAAAATCTCTCTCTCTATTCCTGGCAAATCCGAATGAAATTTTCAAGAAAAATCTAATGAAAATTTCTTCGAATCGTATCGATCGAAGCAGCGATCGATGACGGTGGAAACTTGCACGGATTCCCGCATTTCATTTCCGAGAAACGAGAACAATGCGCGCACACAGGCCTCGGGGCTGCTTCGGCCCTAACGATTTCGAGCTGCTGCAATTATCATACCTGGAAAAATGTATGCGAAGGACGTCAAACAACGGCGTTGCTGTCGTCGACGTGCTGGTTGCTCTGCACACGCGAGGAGAGAGAATGAGAGAGTGAGAGAGAGAGAGAGAGAGAGAGAGAGAGAGAGAGAGAGAGAGAGAGAGAGAGAGAGAGAGAGAGAGAGAGAGAGAGAGAGAGAGAGACTAGCACGGCATCGCAGCAGCGGGTAATACAAGAGCCCGCATATCAAATGGTGCGTATCACGGGATACAAGCAATTCCCATCAACCAATATTGTCATGTGGGTAATGAACGGTCGTGCGTTGAATAAACATGCGGTCGGCGGACACTTGGACTCGTACAGAGGATGCCACTGCACCTCTATGGAAACGAGGAGCTCGCGGAAATCGTTTCTCGGCGATGCGCTCTGCTTCGAACCTGCACACCCCTTTTTTGGGGCTGAGAGCCCTCTTACCAACGGATATCGAAGCTGACTGACTGTTTGCTCCCGTCGCAGCAACCGACTCTGCGCGACCACTGTCCGCCAACATCATTGAAACCTCCACTTTGATCTATTTTAGGAATAATTACTGCCCTGGACACAGTCGAGTTACTCGCACCAGAGTTGCACCTCTATCTTTCGCACGAATAAATATCATACCTTCCAGAATCATTTCTACCGAGAAAACAATAAAATCTTGCCAGAGCGTTCCGTTCAATCATTTTCCAGTCGGACGTTCTTCACTGAATTTTTCTTGACCTTGTCGCGACCTTAGCCTGCCGATAAATATCGCTACCACCAAGTTCACAAATTCAGCCACCCCTGAAGCGTAGAATAATGTTTTAGAAAGATTTCTGTTCATAGACTTTTTCAAGATCATTCAAAATTCAAAAAAAAAAATAATGACACCACCTAACAGATTTTGTGAAACCGTACTATTTTTGTTTGAAACATTTTTCCAAAAAATAAATACTTCCCGAGATTTGAGTATTCGGCAGCTCGAATTTCTCATATTTGACTGATTATAACTCGATAACTGTCCATTATTGAACTTTGTGCCCATTACATCTTTTCTTCAGTAGATCATATACTACAACATAGAAAAAATCCACCTGATTTAACCGGGATAGATTTTCCATATGATTAGTGCGGGATCCTTTCTGAATGCACCCAAAAAATTTTGTTCACTGTGGAATAAGTGGTGCAGAGAATTTTTTCGAAATGTCTATGGACAGATTGAAAGATGAATCGAGTTCCTTGGAGTTTGCGACGTATTCATAGAAATCCAGATTAGACTAGCCGCTGGAGTGTTAATATAAATGTGATTTTTCAGGACAGGGTACGATAAGTTGCGTCTGGTGAGCTGCCAAGTAGAACAGAGAGGAGATTAGCCAAGCCATCCCATAGAACAGTGTTCCGTAGGTCGTGCGACGTTTATGACGGCTCGTACAATAGCAATACGACTGGCGATTACTGTCCGCAGTCGCAGATCGTTGCAATAAAATATATCATAGCTGCATAAACCAACCTAGCGAGGCCAATTCGTTGCGTCGACTATTTGCGGTGTTGGTTGTATAATACCGACGCTCTGGCCACAATGATTTCCGACAGGATAGAAAATTCCTTGGAGAATGCTACGGGAGGCATTCAAATTATAGTTGCTCCGAAATAGATGAGATCGAGGTGAAAGCATCGGGGGAAGAGGAACTGCGAGAAGAAAGAAAATGAGGATGGAAGGGGAGAACGCGTGAAATGTCCAGCAGGACAATTGTCTGTCAAAAGGTGGCAGCTGGCTGTCATCTTGCGTTGCGTATATTAGACGGCGTGCCGGCCCCGTGGCAAAGATTTGACAAGCCTACAAAGAGGTAGGCGGGGATTCCTCTAGTAGCAACCACTCGGACGTCCTGGAATGGAACCCAGAGTCTGACGTTTGCTGTCAGGAGTTTGACAACGAGATAAGCACTGGCATCCGTGGGGTTGCTAAACCGATATCCCAGAGACATTCGTTATGCAGGATCCGAGGGGGATGATGGAACGCAGGACACCCTGTTTATCAACAGTTTTCCTTACCTCTGCAACCAACGCGAATCTCTAGGGATCTCGCCAGGAATATCAGTTGCAACATCCACTTGGAAAACGTGGATGTTGCCAGATTGACCAACGTCCTAGGATCTTCTGGGTTAGGTGACTATAGATTCTTAGCCAAGAACAGGCCAAAAGGAAAAATAAAACAAAAAAATTTTTTATAAAGCAAAAAACATGTGTGGTATTAGTCATCACCCCCCACCCCTTTCAGTATGTGGATAGCGGGTCGGGGAGGGGGGTGATGTCAATTTAGTGTTACAAAAAGGACCCAGATGTATTTCTGGAGTCCTTGAGTGTGGAGGTTTACGGCACCCCCGGGGTCCTATATGGCGGCGTCCTACCGGTTCCTCCACATCCTAAAAAAGAAGGTGAGAATATAGATTGATCTAAACTTCGGTCAGGTGATTCTAGGTCAGTCCACGTTGCAGTTAGGTCCATCAATTTCTTCGGCGCTTTCCCGGACTGACCAACGAAAAAACCTATCGAGCCAGGGCCACTTAGCGATCCTCCTTTCAGTCGAGCACCGTGAAGTTTCGTTCCAGTGTTCAGCTCGAAAAGCCAAACCCGACACGGATTACCGGGAACGCAATTTTGGCCCTGTCTCGAGCGTCTTCGTTCTCGAGGATTTCCATAGCCATTAGAGAAAACTTTGGACACGTAGCACCTCGGCGAATCTATCGAATCGTCGGGCACCGGTTGTCCGTCCCGCGAAACTTTCATTGTTAACAACGACAAACTCGAGCACGCCCGTGGGGCAGTTCGAGAGCGATGTTTCATAAATTTTCCCTTGTCGATTAGCGAGTGCTGGTGAGGTGGTCCCTCTCTCTCTCTCTCTCTCTCTCTCTTCAGGTGCTTCTTTTTTCCATCTTTTATCACGTCGACGTTACTTTGTCGGAGAAGATACGAAAGAGAAGAACAACCCTCTCTTTCTCTCCGTGGATAACCAAGTTTGAACGTGGCTCTTTATTGAGAAATCTCCTGATGGGTAGAGCACGCCAACGATAGAAATTGTTCGGTCCCCCATTGTTATCCCCGGGTACGAAAGAAACGCGATGTATACTTTAATCTCGACGAAAAATGTCCCCTTCCTCTTCCTTCCTTCCTTCACTTTTACCCGGCACTCTTTCGCTCGTCGTACTTCCGCAGATTCGAATCGGAAGTCTCATTGTTGCTAAACGGACGGAACCCGGTTCGATGAATGGGACGAGACGGCTTTGAGTGCTGCATTTCCTGAATTATTGCTGTCTCCGTGATTCGAGGCGTGCGGTAAGCTGTCGAAGATGTTTCCCTTAATTCGAGAATCGAGTGCGACGCCAACAACCGTTCAACCACGTCATCGACAACCACAACAATCCCGATTGATCGCGACCAACTGCCACGTGCGAGACACCATTTAGGTCCCAAATTTCCTGTACCATTTAATCGGGCTGGGGACCTAAATCAGTTAACACGTTGGTCGCCCACCGTAATTCGGCTAAGTTTCTCGCGGGCCCAAATTCCCAATTATTTTGTTCCCCTTAGGGTTACAATTCTTAACCAACACCTCCTTTCCTTCCGCCGCTCTTACAAATTTAACCTTAATTCTAACTTATCCACTATTTTATACCTACTTAACCTTACTTAACCTTAACCTAACCTATATCTAATTATTTATTTCGAGAGAGAGAGAGAAACCTATACATATGTATATGCATACCGTATATCCTATATATAATAATCTATATTTAATTGACTCGAACAAGAAGAGCGTCATCCATATTTGGGTGACGGGGCCCCCACGGAAGCATACCCGTCACCCAGATGTGGGTGACGTAGCGACGAACGTGTTAAATCAGTTAGCTACCACGGATGATGAACACCCGGATTAAATAAACAAAAGAATCAGTTAAATCAGTTAGCAACCACGGATGATGAACACCGGGATTAAATAAACAAAAGAATCAGTTAAATCAGTTAGCTACCACAGATGATGAACACCCGGATTAAATAAACAAAAAAAATCAGTTAAATCAGTTAGCTACCATGGATGATGAACACTCGGATTAAATAAACAAGTCGACGAAGATCCAAGCAGAAGACACCAAGGATTTGCTAGCATAAATCCCAAGGATCCTAAATCACCGAACGAAGCTTGTAGTCCAGTGCCAGAAGTTATCCACCAGAGATGATAAACACCTGGATTCCTGAGAAGCAGCGCTCGATCATCTTGCCCGCGTACAAATTCAAACGATCCAAGATGAGGACATCAAGGATCGGTCATAAGACTCTAGGAACGCGATCGAGGAAGCCAGCTTCTGGAAGGTATCCGCGACAGACACCCGCAATTAGCTTGATAAATCGCGTCGAGCTAGCTTCCGGTGAATATGTATATTCTTGAAACGAGTGCACGTTAATTGCATAGGACAAGACGATCACGAGACGGTCCGGCGTGATAGGGAGTTAATTAACCACGGTGTCAAACGCTGACACGCCACGAGACTTGTTGCGATCCAGGCTTTTCATTCTTCCCGGCATCGTGCGGCACTCGTTCCCTCTTCCAGGCTGTTGTGTCCGTCTCTGCAGCGAACGCCGCCGGTGCACCGGCTGGGCTCGAGGCCAACTTTTCCTCTCGGGCTACCGGTAACCCCGGTGTGGATGTTTGACTTCTCAATAACAGTTCCGCCAAAACTTCGCGACGTTTAAGCAGCCATCATGCGGTCGCCTGCCCCCTTTCACCCTGCCGGAAACTTGCCGACTCTTTTGGCACGACCGGGCCAACCGGTAACTTTTTGTTTCTGATCGCCGCAGAACCCGGAGTGCACGCTCTTCCCTCCCAGGGTTGTGGCAAGTTCCATCATTCAGAATTTTCGGTTGTACACAGCTGTTTTGGGAGTGCACCTCGTGGAGATTGCATTGCTGGTCGTCTGCTGGTCCTATTTAGCCCCTAAAGAGTGATTCTAGATCTTCAATTATCACTGACAGTCCTTAATCATCAACAGGGCTGGATTAAGCCTAGTAGCAGGACGTAGCAGATGCTACGGGTCCCAAGCTTGCAGCAGAAAATGTTTACCTTGTAAAATTGTGTAATAGCCCTGGCTACTGTTCACAGATATTTTTGCTAAAAGAATGGTCATCTATTGTGCTTTATTATATTATCATGGAAAACTCAGGGCCCCCCTTTTTTTTTTAATTGGGGAAATCCGATTACGGATCCGATACGTCCCTAGACATTTACTGCAGGGGCCCAGGATCACCGATGTATGTACTCAACTGGGCCGAACCCAGGGCCCCATGGCAACATTTCCTATGGGCCCCGCGCTGGCTTAATCTGGTGCTGATCATCAATTAAATTAATCAGTATACAGTCAGATAAGACTTGGACTGAAGATATCAAGGATTTGAAACTGTAAATCACTAGATTTGATCTGGTGTCTATCATGCTTGGTAGCTAACTTCTAGGGACCTACAGAGAACCTATGAACCTAGCGAGATCTAGCGAAAAAGTGATTCTGGATCTTCAATAATCACTGACAAAAATAATCCTCAATCATCGTTTAAATTAATCAGTATACAGTCATAGAAGACTTGGACCGAAGATATCAAGGATTTGCTACCGTAAATCACTAGATTTGATCTAGTGTCTATCATGCTTGGTAGCTAACTTCTCGGGACCTACAGAGAACCTATGAACCTAGCGAGATCTAGCGAAAAAGTGATTCTGGATCTTCAATAATCACTGACAAAAATAATCCTCAATCATCGTTTAAATTAATCAGTATACAGTCAGAGAAGACTTGGACTGAAGATATCAAGGATTTGCTACCGTAAATGACTAGATTTGATCTGGTGTCTATCATGCTTGATAGCTAACTTCTAGGGACCTACAGAGAACCTATGAACCTAGCGAGATCTAGCGAAAAAGTGATTCTGGATCTTCAATAACCACTGGCAAAAATAATCCTCAATAATCACTGACAAAAATAATCCTCAATCATCGTTTAAATTAATCAGTATGCAGTCATATAAGACTTTGACTGAAGATATCAAGGATTTGCTACCGTAAATCACTAGATTTGATCTGGTGTCTATCATGCTAATAGCTAACTTCCAGGAACTTAATGGAGAACCTAGCGAGATCTAAGCTTCAATCACAATCGAAGATTTCGTTTAACTTTTTGTCACATGTGAAGTGTGCTGCTTCCAGCCCATCCAGCGTTTACGGTCGTTACAGTTTGGTCGGTTGAAAAATGGACTCGCATTCGTCGAGGAACGGGGCTGGTTATGACACAGGTCGAATCCGAAGTGGCAGCTAATTTTCCATCGGCTGGACGGGGACGGATACATCATTTTCGCGAGGGGACACACGGTGCTGGCATAATTAATGGGTGATCATAGAAGATCGATGCACGCGCGTCTAGCCACCGGCAAAGATCGTTTCGCCACTGTGAATTTATTATTATCGCAATGCCGGCCGACGAACGACGAGGCGCGGTGTAGAAGAAGAGCGAAATGTAAGTGAAGGGAAGGACAAGCCGGTCAATTAATTAACCAGCAGACGGATAGCAGATGGCGCATACCGTACGAACGGCCCGCCAAGTTGAGAGAGAGAGAGAGAAAGCTAAAGGGGACTCTCTCTTTCTCTCTTTCTCTCTTTCCCACTATTCAGAATGGAAAGAGAAAGAGCAAGGAGACGATTATGGGCGACGCCGAGCCTTCTTCGTCTCGTTTAGGCATCGACCTTCTTAGCCAGCCGGGGGGAGAGGCGATTACTTAATTTAGATTAATTTTACTTCCCTCGTTTCTTGCGAGTCTCCTACACGGTCCAGTTGCTGGGAAGATTCCGAACGAGCTGACGTCGAACACTTTCCCTTCGAATCCTACGGCGAATGTCCTTGGAAATTACTTCTCTGTCCTTTTCAATACATACCCTGTCTAACTAGATCAATCGATACATCCAAGCTGTTCTAACATCATGAGAAAATCGTAGAACAACTCACCTAGGCTCATTGTAAAGTTTGAACTTCCCACTCTTGGCCCATCCAAGTTACTTTCGCTAAAAGAATTCTTCCCCTTCGTGACAACTCGCGGAGTGAAATATGAACATTTTGGGGGATACTGCGAATTCAAGCTTCTGTGCAGACTCCAAAAAAATTTTTCTCCTAACTCGCGCAGCACTGAGGATGTAGATTGAAGTTTCTCTTTTAAAATGAACCTTCACAATTTGACCCGTCATTTTTGGTTCCCGAGTTATGGTAATTCCAGCGAGAAGCGTACTGGGAATGTTCACTTTTTAGGAAAATTCCGAGAGCAGAAGTTTCTGTAGGAATACTTATGGGAGGCTTTCTGCGGAGGATTTCTGCTTCGAAATGCGCCAAGGTAGGATTTCTGTACGATTTTGTTTGAAGAAGTTGTGGTGGTTTGAATGATCGCCAGGTTCTAACCGAGGCTGTTGCGATTTTGATCGTCGCTGTAACTGAAATGCAGGGCGAATATTTCGGCGAGACACCGAAGAGGTCTTGTACAGCTGATAAGGCAGTGAAAATACATAGACGGCGCAGCAACCTTCGGTCTGTTGGTAGTTAAAACTCATAAGTCTTCGTCGTGACTTTACGGAGCCGCGCGGGAAGGCTTCTCGGTCAAACGGCGCGCGCGATAAATCTTAATTCGCACGTTGAAAGCGGCGTTTAGCGTTTCACCGGGTGAGATATGGGCTCCAGACTCGTCTCCCACCTTGCGTGGAAAAGCGAAGAAAGTGGAATGACCTACAGAACCCCTTCATTAAACGTATTCGTACATATAATCGTTCTCATCTCGCTAGTCCTCCCAAATCCCTTCGCTTCTTCTTGTTTGATTATTTTACGTCGCTTATTCAACTGTTATGATTATCAAACGACGGGACCTGCCCATAGTATCACAAAATATTGTATACACATTCATATAATATTAAAAAGAGATTCAATAATCTTTTCTTAATATTCAAATATACATACAATATTTATTTTATATTAAGTAACAAATATTTCTTTTTAAATATGGAGGAACTATCTATTTATATTTTTCTAAATATTAAACGAATCTTTATTTCATATTAGAAGTATAATATTTTGTTCCTGATATACAAATAATATTTATTTCTCATTATAATACAAATCTTTATTTAATATTACAAATAGAATATTTCTTCCTGATATATACATAATGTTTATTCTTGTACATTTATACAATATTCAGATCCAATATTTTTCTCATATGAACAAGTGTAGCTTAAAAAATATTTTTTCAATATTTGAAAGAAATATCTATCTAATATTTTTGTGCTACTAGGGTCAGTTTTAAGGTGGGTTCCGAACCACTTTGGCACCACAGTTTGAATGGCGCATGGAATATTTTCCTAAATCCCTTCGCTACACAAAATATCTACTTTACTAAATTTTATTATCATTTTTGTCATATCCCTCGAGCTCACGCTATCACAGGAAGCTTTCATTAAACATATATATCTACGTACGAGATCATATTCATCTCGCTAATCTCCTTAACAACGATGACAGTATTTTTAAAAGCTTGAAAATCCACAGTTTTTAAAAAGCTTCAACATTGTTAAGAGGACACTCGAATTCATCCTTTTTAGTGGCTTCTGTGATATTCTGTTTACCGTGCCGCCGTGATACCGCTCGCGTAGACTTTTTACATGTTGTAATTTTTATGTCTCGTCGACCAGGAAAAATCCGAAAAGAAATTATTTTTCCGAAATTAAACGCGGCGGTCGATGTTTCGCTCCAGTTTGTTGCGACAGTGAGTTTTAATTCCGCGCGAAGATGCACAGTGAATCGTCTATTTCCGTCCCGGAAACGACACTTGGGTTGAATTTTCTTCGACGATCGATTCCCCCTGGCGGCGGTGTAATGGTTCTGGAAGGCGGTTCATCATGCTGAACGAGGCGTTATCATAGTTATTACACGGCGCAGACTGGGTAACGTGTATTTTCGGACTTGTCCAGCGTGAAATCATCATTTAAAGACCCCCTTGCGCGTCTTCATTCCCGTTGACGCACAGTAGTCCCGGTTTTTTCTTCTCTGATCCGCGATAAGTGAATTATCGGAAGGCTAGCCGCCGAGCCGCGGCTGTGTACGATCCCGCGGAGCTTTGAAAAATGAAGTTTCGATATCGTCGAGCCCGCTAACATCGTAATAATGTTACCAATTTATCGGTAATTAAATCCCGGACACGAGGCACGCGGCGTTCCCCCGGTTTAATTAAACTTTTCTGTATCACGCGCATCGATCCGATTTGATGTAACGGGACGCCCTGTTTGTTAGGCGAAAATTCTGAGCCTGCGTCTAGCTTACCTTGTGTCGCCGCGTAAGTAGACCATACACTCGGATATTTATGCGAACGCCCCGGCTTTCATGAGTTCACTTCATGAAACTCAAATAGTCACCGAAATCTACGAGATAAAAGACTATTCCACCTGGCATTCACCAACGAAAATGAAATTTGCTCTACAGTCGACGTTTTTTGTTTTTTTTTTCCGACTTCCACGTCCTTTTCACTTGTTTCAGTCGACGTGGCTTTTATGTTCGTGCGTATGCAGCATTTTTAAATTCTTTTTCTGGCCCCCGAGAACCTCGTCAGCTGATCTCGTCCAAGTGGGGAAAAAAGCGGTCCCACAAACTATTTTGTAAACTCCGGTGGAAATGGTTATTTTCAAATGGACAATTTTCTGTACGCTCCCGAGTTATCCAGGAATAAGCACGCCTTTGAAATGTCTACGTGCATTAGTCTTCCTTAAAAGTGCGAGAGATACCGGGGGACACGAAAGCAGCTGGTAGAGGACTGTGACGAGATGGAAAGGACAAATTTCAGCATAGAAAAGATAGTACAAAGCAGAAGAGTGAGAGAAGCAGTAGACTGGCTTAGGAGTGTCGAAACGAAAAGGAAAGAAACAACCAACAGAAAAGAGGGAGATGCAATAGTAGGTGTAAGATAATAGGATGGTTTAGATTAGATCAGATTAGACTAAATTAGACTAGATTAGATTAAGATATGAAGGAACGGGTGGAAGAATGAATGAACAGAGGGATGGAAGGATGAGTGTTATAATAGACATGTAAACCAAGTCCAATTTCTTGCGAGGCCGAAATTAAATTAAAAAATAATAATAATAGTCTTCCTTAAAAAAATTCACGAAAATGTGTAATTTAATTTTTCGTCTTTTGACCAGGTCTTCGAATCCACGTCCGAGAAAACGATTTATATCTTTGGCAAACGTTGTTATATTTGAATGACAAAATTTGTGGGTACTTTCAAGATAATCCTGAACAACACCATAAAATTTGAAATCGGTATGCGGCGTACTGTTGTTCAAATGAATTCGCAAAGTCACCTCCTCGGGTCTGCGTCTTGGAAAAGGAATTTTTCTTTTCAAATTTCGAGTTACCTGCGCACTTGGAAGAACTCGTAAAACTCCCTCTAGGGCTGTCGGTCGTAATCAAGTGACATTGTTTCTGGAAATAACGAATTCACCGTGTCCCGAGGAACGCCGGGCCAGGATGCGACCGGGAATCCAGGTAGAAATAACTCACTCGGTTCTCGGAAGGAAAGTAACGACCGAACAGCGTCCTGCCGGAGTACAACGATACTCGTGTCGCAGTCTCTCGTATATTTTTCGAAATATATACCTGTGGAACCCTCCTTGCGATTTGTAATTCCGTCGCAGGTATGGCTGCGCATTTCAATTAGTATCGGAACTATCCGAATGTTTAATAGTCCCGCTTTGAATATTCAAACAATAGTGATTCCTCAAATATTTGACCGCGCATACATTTCAGTATAATATCTTATCGCTGTTGGCCCTTTGCCAACATCCGATTTATTTCCGAATTGTTCAGTCTAATCACGGTTATCTGATTTTATAGAAAACTAGCTGACCCGACAGACGTTGTCCTGGCCAAATTTCAATAAATTTGTTTGAGATCGTTCTAATTACGCATATCCATTGTTCAAATCGTGAGTTGTCGTCTTGAGTTTATACAAAAATCCCATAGAAAAAAAGCACTTCCATTTTTCCCCGAATTTTCCAATTTTCCAGGCAACTTTTCCAATTTTTCTTTCCCTAAAAACCTTAAGACGTCAATAATGCAACTTCCCATTGAAATATTGATTAAAAGCTGCGACATTCGTTTGTTTGTTGTATTAAAATATGATTCAGAAATTACTTTTAGTTTTTCCCGAATTTTCTATTTTTCCGGACAACTTTTTCAATTTTTTTTTACGCTAAAAACTCCAGCCGTTCTCACGTGATGTCGTGACCAACGAACAGCATTTCATTTTTATTATATAGAAGATCATGTTCGAATGTATATTTAGGTGGTACATATTTCTGAAAGTTTATTTAGAATAACCGTAGCACGGTTAGAAATCATCATTTTAATTTGTTCTCCCTTTCGGAAATTTGTGAAAACGGATTTTGTAGCGACTATAAATGCGAAGCAAATTTAATTAGACAGGATTGCGAGTGGGGAAAGTAGAACCTAATTTGGCAGAGTTCGAGGACGATCATACTGAGCGCTATAGCGCGTCACTAGCGCAGGAGGGAACATCCAGAAACCTGTTTGATGGTGTGCGCACGCGAATACGATCCGGCCGGCACGGGTTTACGCGTAAAAGGTGGCTCGTCCTTTGTGTATGCGGTGAGCAGGATCCTGTGGGTATGTTCCCATGCAGGCGCGTCCCAGGGCCGTACTATTCGCCTCTGCACCCACACGGGACTGCTCCTTTGTTCCCTCACTTCGATCATTATATCGATACACCATCACCAATCTTCCAACCACCACTTCATATCTAGCCAATTAAAATTCATGTTTATATTTCCGTCCACAACATAAACCGATTTCAGCTCTTCACACATATATTTCTAGTATATAAACAAATATAAAACCCTACAGTAGCTCAACCAATTATTTGCTATTTCTTTTTCATTATTTCTAATTTAGGAATTAGTACTCTGTTGAATTTAACCCGTAACCACTGTGACCCTATTTTAGTTACATAGTTATATGGTCAAATTGACCCATCAACAGTGGTTACGGGTTAAAAGTTTTTCGACTCGTGTACGGTGGTGTAAGATCGTGAAAAATAAATGTAAAATAATAGTAAGAGATTATGAAATGACTGTATAAAATTGCTGGTGAAGCTCAATGTTCAACAAGTGTTGCATGAAGTAAAAGCAGCTGATTCGCCAGCCCCCTAGCCCTATCATAAGGGGCCAACGAACTAATTTCATCACAATTTTTGGCAAACAGAACGTTCGTACGGGTACGTTGCTTGGACGCCATTTCGCGACAGCAGTTGCGCAACACCGATACCCGCGCACTTTTATGTAACCGCCGCGCAAACCTAACAAATGAGTTTTCAGGCATAATCGCTCGATACGAGCCGGCGTTTAAGGCGCATCGAGACGATGTGACCGTGAATTCCGAGAAACCCGGGACACTGGTTTCGCCTTTTATTTTAGTCCGATGCAGTTTTCTTACTACATGGCGCGTAACGTGGCGTTCCGTCCATTTTTTTTTTGTTGTTGCTTTCTTTGCGTTTGGTCTCGCATTAAGAGCCATCCACGTTGCGCGACCACTAGCACTCTGCAGTAGCTGTTCAAACTATGCCACATTTTCAAAGAATTATTTCCCTTAAGTTTCTACAATCTTCGTTCTTTCTATTTCTCTCTGTGCCGCAGCTATTCAATTTCTAAATAGCAATCGATACCGGAAAATCTTAGAACGACCCCTTCGGGGGTTTCGAGAGTTACATCTGTTGCATCGTGAATTAACCCTTTATGTCGGTGCTCGTCGTACCGGTGTAGTCAAAATGTTGCAAGCCGAAACTTATTTCAGTTGGAAATTCAATCCGAATCTCAACTACCCCCAACTATACCCCAAAAATTAAATAAAATGCTTGCACATCGGTAACTATTGTTTAACCAAATTGCAGGCTAGTTCCAATAAGCTGATTCCCAAAAATAAAAGTAGCAAGTCCAAGTCGTCTGGCGAGGGACAAATACGTATTAAAAATTGAAAGGTGCTGGCTGCAAAGGGGCACGAAGGGTTAGGCGTGCATTTTCGTGTCTCGTTGCAATTTCTCGGTCTCGGCTGGTCGGGGATGGTCGTGTCTGGCTGGGTTGGCTTCGGAATGGTGGTGGGAGACGTGGAACAGGAAAACTGTGGAAAAATATCGGGCATTCCGTTTCTCGGTTGGCCGGCATCGGGCTGTCTTCCAGGGAGAGTCGTGTGAAAAGACCTTTAGGTGCGCGAATCGCCAGCAGCAGCAGCAAGCAGTAAGCAGCGGGAGAAGCGGAGACGCACGAGGGCCTTCTTTTCCTTTAGACCTGTACTTCCTCTCTTATGCCGGGTACCCCGACACAAAGCGGCGTTTTCTACGCGGCTCCGAGCCACGCTGTGCAAGGTCTTCCGTTCGTTCCCCTCCCGCCCTTCCCCTTTCTCTCCGCCACCCCCCTCTCGTCCTTTTTCATCGTGGCCCCTCTCTCTCTCTCTTCATACCCTTATACCTCTCTCTCTTTCTCTCCTTCTCTCTCTCTCTTGTTCGTCCATTCTTTCTCAGGCCCTCATCGTGCCCTCTCGGTTGCTCTCACCTTGCTCGCCTCCTATATTCTTTTCGCCTATGCGACCATGTGCACGGCCATACAACGGGTGTCGTGAAACCGAGTCTCGACCAGACAATACCCACATTACCCGCCAGCCCCGGCGATGTTTGCGCTGAGATCACCGAGAATTATGGGCCACTGCGCAAACGGAATGTATACTGCGCCCCTTTGTCCCCGGGAGCGAAATGAACTTTCAGAAGGGAGCCACCCATTTTCGATGCCGGGGAACCAGAGAAAATAATACCTGTGTAATAATAATATAGAATATAGTACCTTGGTAAGATATTCTGGAAAGTTTCTACAGAGAACCTGAAGGATTTGAAGACAGCTATAGAAGGCAAGAAAAGATTTGGTCACGAACGATTTACATTGTAATACCCTCATCAAATCCTATAAAATTGAAGGAGACAATGTTAGATTCTGATGTGCAACATGTAAAATTGAAATACGTTACTATGTTTATGTAACATTACAAATCTATACTATTCCTAATAAATCATATGGTTTCAATACAATTTCTACACCACAAAGAATTATTCCTAACTAGCTGCCCCGACAGGCGTTGTCCTGTCCAAATTTCAATAAATCTTTTTGTAATCGTTTTGTGAATTTGTGAAAAGCTATTGGAAATGTGTAAACGAAGTGTAAATGAGAAAAAAACGTATTTGTGAGTGATCATTGTATCTATTAACAATTGTGGCCATGGATATTCAATTTAAGAAGGAGTACATTTAGAAGATGATCTTTGCTGTTTGTCCGAATTTTCCTACTTTCCTTTGTGATTGTCTCGAAATTTTTTATCTGAAAGCTTTTCCAGAACTATAACAAACAAAACAAAAAAAGAATTATGCATATCCATCGTTCGAATCGTGAGTTATGGTCTTGAGTTTATACAAAAATCTCATAGACAAAATACACTCATTTTTTCCCAAATTTTCCATTTTACTGGACAACTTTTCCAATTTTTCTTTCCCTAAAAACCTGATTCGGACTACAACGAACATTGAAAAAGAAAAACTAGCCAAATCGGTCCAGCCGTTCCCACGTGATGTCGTGACCAACGAACAGCATTTCATTTTTATTATATAGAAGAAGAAAGAAGAAGATAAAGATATAAATAATATATAATAATGTAAATAATATAAATAATATATAATGTATATAGAATATAGATATATAGATATAGATAGAAGATAGATAACATGAGAATAAGAGTATTGTAAAAAATGTATCGCGCATCATCGCCATCGATAATTATCGACAACTATCGGAAACTATCGATGGTATCGACTATCGATAGTTCTCCAGCGGCAGTGGCGAGTGATCCCCGTCTATAAGTCAAAAGACACCCCGTATAGAGTTCGGCGCGTCACACAGCGTGGCTATCGTATGCCGATACACGAACACAACGTTGGTCGTCGAGTGACGGAGCGACGTCTTCGGTGGGGGGAGAGAGAGCGAGCGAGACCAGGTGGAGGGAGAACGTGAGAGAGAGAGAACGTGAGAGAGAGAGAGAAAGAGAGAACTGGAGGATGACTGTGGGGAGCGGGTAGAGAGCGTAGTCGGCTGTTGCCGGCTGCGTGTCACCCCTCCTTCGGTTCCCAGTTTCCCGCCCCTCGCCGTCGTCCCCTCGCCCATCGAGTCGCTTCAATCACCCCACGTCCCTGCGGCGGGTCGCCATATTTCCCCCTCTGACCTCTCCGCACCCTCTGCCAGCCGTGAGTCGAGTGGTCGGCTTCCCCTCCCCTCCAACCCCTCACGCCAGTCCCCTCGTTCCCCTTCTCGTCTACTCGGCGGTCTCGCTCGGCTCCCTCCGCGGCCCCTCGGCCCTCCTCGCCTCTCCTCTCCTCTCGGTGGCGTGCCACGACTCGTGGCGAAGTTTTAGCGTCGCCTACCTCTACTCGTGGCGTGCCTACAACTCTTAGCCGGATCTATTACGCGCAGTTTTCGTGTTCGCGCGACGTTTCATCTTCGTGCTCCGTGTGTCCCCGAGTTTTTTGTCGCGCGCGCGCCCGCGTCTCTCCTTTGTTTCCTTCGGCAATCGTGTGTTCTCTGTTCCCGTTCACTCTCGCTCTCTCTCTCTCTTCATCGTTGCTTGTTTTGTTTCCCTTTCGTGTTTCGCCTGTTCTCTCCACCGCCGCTCTCTCGCCGACCGAAACACAGCGAAACCTTTCCCGCGAGTGGAGAGCAACGACAACAACGACGAGAACGATCACGACGACGACGAAGAAGAAGAAGAAGAAGAATCAGTTCCGGAGCAACACGCAACGCGTCCGTGCGTACACAGTGTGCCGACCCCGACTGACGCGCAAGAGAGTTAGTTACTTCGTGTCAGCTACACGCGGCTTCCCACGAGGAGACACCCGGTCCGGCAAACAACAGGAAAACCAGTGCCGTCGTTCGTCTCGTGATCTATAACCCTGTGAGACCGGTTCGACGAAACCTAACCTCCAAACCGGCCATCGCCCGCCCCGTGTCAGCCGGCGACTGCGTCCTGCTTCGTTCACGTTCCACGAGAGTCGAGATTATATCCTCTCCGCACCGTTCCTTCGGCATCGTCGCTGCTTAACCCGCGTATTAGTGCGTGCGCGGAAATCATCGATCCACGCGCCGGAAATCTCCAGTGCCTTCTATCTTTATCTATTTCTCTCTCTATCTCTCTCTCTCTCGTTCACGAGAGAAACTGTGTTCTTCCTCGTTGTGCAAGTGTGGAGAATAACGCGAGTGTGTGAGATACAGCCAGAGAGCTCCATTTTGGATACCTTCTCCGTCTCCAGCCATCTCCAGCCGTCCTACCGTTCCACGGTGAGTACAGACACCACCACAACTATTCTGCGGAACCGGTTGCCACCGCCGGAGACACCATCTCCGCGCGAATCCTCTCGAGAGATCGCCCCGCGGCGCTCTTGGCCCGCTCGGGCACGCGCACGGAGCACAAGCCGGCTCCGAGAGCCCCTCTTCGTATCAACGCGCCACTTTCAAGGGCGCATGTCCACTATGCTAGCCTCCATTCAAAACCCTGACCCCCATTCTCATTCAACCCCTTTTTAAGTTTCTTTTCTTTTTTTCTTTTTTTCAAAAATTCCATACAACTTAATTCAACCCTCTTTTTCGTGTTCCCACGTCTCAAAAAGCCGAGACTGTGTTTGCTAGACCTCGCCTCTAGGTCACGATTACCCGGCGTCTCGAAATCATAATATTTGCGCCCCGACGTGTTTACGTTTGCGCGCCAGAATCCGCGGCAACGACGCGCGCCGATTTCTCCGCCCGCTTAAAATTCCTTTCGAACCGTCTCGTCTCCGGACCACACGGGGATTTTTGTTAGAACGTTTCCTTTTTTCGACGCGTTCTTTCATACCTTTCGTGTTTGTTTCCATCGGGGAATTATGAGCAGTGAAAGTTGCCGGTAACGTCGTTGCATCATGGACGACCGTAGCTTTTAGTCACGCGGCTGGCTCGCGCGATTTTTGCGCCTTTTCTGGGATTGGGCAACCGGATGGCTCGCATGAGCTCCCCATTGGAAAAGGGCTGCTTTTTAAAACAATCTGCGAATACAACGCGAATCTTTCTTGTACAGATGACGTATTTTTCATTGAACTCAGCTGAACACTTTGTCAAATCAAGTTCAACTCCTTTTAGTGCAAATCTTGACTTCGATACACGAATTTTTTGATTTATTTTATGAATACATTTATTTTCACTGTACCTACCGACTATTAAAAATTACAAGATCAAATTATAAGGTCACTGCTAATAATTACTGTACTATAATTCAAAATATCGTTTACATTATTAAACAATAATGATAATCAACAATATCCATAAAAACAGATAAAGTAATAATGATTTCGGCGCAACGGTTCGATCAATTAAACACGATGAAGCAATTTTACAAATTAATTTAAACTTTCATCGTTTTGATCCTTATGTGGATCATTTTCAAGAAAGAAGAAAAACTGCGTCTGAAATTATAACAGATAGAAACGGTTATGATACAATCAGATTACAACATCTAGTCAAGATTCATTATTATATTACTCACTTGCTTTATGAAAATTTTAACATAGATATTTGGTTTTGTGACACATGCTATTACTAGGTCGTTACGCAGGTTACTGAGACACAGACACGAGGCACAAGAAACAGAACCAATCGACGATCAATAGATCAAACCTAACCAATCGATATTTGGCCGTTATTTCAAATAGTGAAAACATCACCAACAGTATTTTAATAGTCATAAAGAAACAAAAGTTTCTGATGTACAATTGACTAATCATAGGATAAAACAATAATGTTAGAAAGTGTGAATATCCAGAAAATGAAAAAAAAATCATATAGAATGGAATTATTCTAGATAGGCAGACATGTTTAATTTTTTAAGTAAAATAGCTCCGAGTGCAAAGGGTTAATTTATCTAGACTCTATAATTTCAATGATTATAAAATAAGAACTCTAGAACCGGTCGTGATAATGATCAATTACGTTAAATTAAAAATTATCCACCTGAATTGCAACAAACCGGAGAGATACAGAAATTCATTTTCTCTTTTACTATGTTCAGTAGGTTGGAAATAATATAAACGTATTCAGGAGTTCGTCTAGTGCGTTGAATGTTTTAAATCGCACCTATCCACTTTTCTCGTAAACTCTCGTTCAGTAATGAGTTATAAAACATGGAGGAATATTTTGTTGAAAACGATGCGCAGAAATTATATAATGAGCCGATATCGCGTGATTACGAGTATAAAAGGTGGCCACCGCGATTTCTCGAGGAGAAATATATTATTTTTTATTCCCCGGGATCTCGTGTAACCGTGTGCGAGCACCCGTCGCACAATTAACGTGTTTAATTACGTCGGAACACCGGAGCGTACACTCTTACTCGACTTCGCGTCCCGAGAAACTGTGTAAAACGTGTGGAAGTGTGAGCGCGCCTACGCGGAGATTCGCATTCAATGGAACCGCGTGTATCAGTTCCGTAACTCGGACTTAATTACTTCTTCGTCTCTCGGTGCCCCCCTGGTGTATATCAAGTGAAATTCTAATCTCGAGAGCTGGCCCTATTCAGACATTTCTCCGAGCCCATTAGTCATCTTATTAAGCGGTATCAACTATGTTTATTAATTAGCCTCGATCATCTCGGTATGATCCGAGGTGGTGACCCACTAAATTGCTCCTGGCTGGATATCTACGATCCAGACTAGTGTTTGACAAATTCAGAAATTGCAATTCTTCATGGAAATTCGCATCTGTCGAATTAACTCGAATACGTGTTCACGATAGGATAGGAAAAATTCAAATGTTCAAGCAGGAGGCTGAAAATATTTAATGTTCACACTGGTACGTAAAAACTCAAGTGCTCAAAGAGTTAGCAAACTATTCAAATGTTCAAAGATTCGTACAAACATCTAAAGGTTCGATAGGTCAAAAGTTCAAACTAGTATCTCAAAAGTTCAGGGGGTCAATGGTTCCAGCAAGTATTTAAAAGTTCAGAAGTTGAAGCCTAGCATTTAAAAGTTCAAAGGTTCAGGCTGGTGTTTAAAAATTCAATGGTTCGAAAGCCAGCGTTCAAAAGTTCAGCGGTTCAATTCAGCACCTGGAAATTCAATTGTTCGAACGATTGAAAGAGTGTTCAACCAATATCGAATAATTCTACTAAATCGTACGGTTCAATCGTGAACACATTCGACCGAATCTGGCGCCGTAATTAGCACATCAGTGACACGCGCATGTTTCGATAAGGTTATCGACCAGTTTCCCCGAATTGCTTGATAAAAGAAATATTGGCGTATTTCGGAGTGATTTGATGTTCGAACGTTCGAGCGGTGGTTCGTAATGTTCGAGGGTAGCGGGTGGGGGATAGTCGGAGGTTTATTTGCAGCGTTAATAGCGACGTGTTTGTACAAAGGAACTTTGTTGGTCGGGCTCACGATAGCCGGGGCACTCGGTGGGCGTAAAAATGCCGGCCGTTCTATGAACGTATAGTTTACACGGCTTTATCGTAATACGGCCGACCGAGAAATGACTGCTCGTCTGGTTCCTCGAACCCGACGAGGCTCGCGTGTGTACGCGAGTGAGACCACAGTCGCAAATGGGTCCAATACCCTCGCACGTGGTGCTGTCGATACGTGGGTGAAAAGTATCGATCAGACATAGGCCGAACCAAGATATTTTTGTACCGGTGAACGTACTGGGTGATCGGAAAACATTCGATGACACCGTCCCGCTAATTAATAGCCGGGTAATTGGCTCCGAACTTCGATTGCCTCGCGCCAAAATTCTCACCGGTCCGAAAAGCATGCCAGACATTCAGTAAAAGACCATTCCTGCTCCTCAAATTAGCAAGAGAATTACTACAAAAATATTTCACGAATTAATCCTAGTTTTTTTACAACAAAATTTATAGGAAAATTATTGGCTGCCTCGTACTGGACCATTTTCACCTGTTCACAATAATTATTTACCGTCTTGTACACTCTACATCAATTTAAAAAATTTTACACAAATTCCTATTGGCGTTAAAACATGTCACGTGTACTATTTTTTGACCAGTATCTTTATTGTATATACTTCTGCGTACAATGAGTCACTAAAAATGGCACCTGATCGCTGCCCAAACAAACCAGGATAAACAAAGATAAAAGCGTCGACGATCCCATTGCGGTATCTCGGCAGTCGATTGTCTTTGTTTCTTTCTGGCCAAACAAAAGAAGATTACATCACGTCTGACATTGTTCAAATTTCCCCTCTCCGGTCACCGGGATCAACAAATATTGGATCAGTACCATCGCTGGCTGCAACACCTGTTAGCGGTTGCGCTCATTAACTTCCCTGAGATCGTGAGAATCGGTTCTTGTGTGGGCACGCCTGCCTGCCTGCCTGCTTGCGCTATTCCCCTCGATCGTCGAGCATGAATCATAGTCTTCCCGCGATCAGAGAATGTGTACGTGATCGAGCAGGATCGACACGTACGGCCTTCTTTATTTTGTTAACATCGCCTGGCATGCCGACTCGCCTCTGTATGTACCTCACTATATTTAGAGCATTACACGTGGACCTGATTTTTTCGTGACATCATATTTCCCACTTTGGATCTACATGGTTCACCAAATAGCAGAAACTCGGTTCGTGAGAATTGTTCGTCCGCAATTCATTTGTTAATTTCTTTGCCGGCGAAACAAATCGTCAGCAAACATCGTCATACGATGTGCCACGCTGGGAAACATTCTCAAACCTGTTAAAATCTTTTTTAATTTTTAAACAACATACGCTCTTCAAAAATAGCTGCATAAAAGAGACTAGAATAACAATTCACTCATTTTTAATTTACACATTTTAATGTCATATTTTCATGACCTTTATGCATTGCAAAAATCGTCCTCAAACCAAGTGCTACAGAATAAAATGATCGAACACTCGCGGATTGAATGTTCGAACCATGGTTCCGCCTGCGATCAGGCCAGCCAATAAATTTTCGATTGTAATCGAACAGCGGGACGATGTTGTTTCTTTCTGTTTTCATTGAAAATGAAAGCGTCGGCTGTGCTACGGCTCCGGTAATCTCGCCGCGAGAGAAGATGTGCGAAGTCGGTCTCGCCGGCAAGAACGACGCCATTGTCAATAGAAACTGGCTTTAAACCGGCAATCAGAGCGTACCTTCCTGTAAACTAAACATGCTATGTACTCTCCGAGTCTGTTGTGCTCGCGGCACCAACAGTTACCAGCCGTTGCAACGTTGTTGCTCTCTACGTAACATTTTCCTCGAGCATTAGAACGCTTCGCCATTTTCACGTCCTTCGCGCTGCTTCGAAAAATGCTACTCGTCAATTAAAATTGTTGCACCATGTACTTGTTCCTCGTACACTTTCTATTTCGTATATTAATTTCTCTTTTGCTCACCTGGTTGTCAATCTAGGAACTATGTTTAATTAAATTTTGAATTATTTCTTTAGGAAACGTTCAGCATCGTACTTGTGGCATTTTTCTGATTCAAACGAGTCCAAACACGACACGGTTTGGATCAAGTCGACCTGTTCAACTGGTGACACGGTCTATTATCCGAACTATCTTATGAACAAGCACTCGTTCTTCATAGTGTGCCATTTTTTTTTTTTTAATTGGGAAAATCCGATTATGGATAACCATCCTCACCCCCGCTGTCCATTAAAATCCATCCCATTTCAACCCCCCATATCACAAGGACGAGCAGCCTTCACAGTATGCCATTTTTTTTTTAATTGAGGAAATCCGTTTATGGATAACCATCCTCGCCCCCGCTGTCCATTAAAATCCATCCCATTTCAACCCCCCATATCACAAAGACGAGCAGCCTTCACAGTGTGCCATGTTCGTACTCGTTTCAATAAGAAAGAAGTCGCAATTATTATGATACAGGATAAATTTCAAAATTCATTTAGAAGTCCCCAGAAATATTTTCCTGGTATTTCTCGCAGGCAATTTATTACAGTGCTCGTCGATGGACAGGTGTCGTCGGCACGTCCACAGCTATTTACACGAAGCGCACAGTAATAATTTTTTAATGATTTCGCAAGAGTCTGAGAACGCGTTTAAGCGATACCCTAACTGGTTTTCAGGGGATTCAATGATTTACGATCGAATGTTTGCAAACGTTTGGTACAATTGAGCTAAAGAGGGCAGAATTGTATAAGCCGTTTCATAAGTGGCCGTCAATCTATTAACTCGCCGGTGTCACCAGTGGGAAGAGTAATGACCGGTCCGATGAAATATTAGACGCAGAATATTCCGCTGGCGGTTGCGAGCTGCTAGGCTGGTTGCTCGTCTTCTCTGTGGGCAGAGTTCCCGGGTGTGTAGACCCGTTCGGAACCGGTTTCCGAGACGCTTTTGCGAGCCGTACAAACAGTCGCAACAAAAAAAAAATAACAGAAGCCGATGTGGTCGCGCGAGCGCGCCTGGGCGACATCGAAACAGGTGGCCCCTTGCGTCACCGGTGAAAATAACTTTCCATTTCACGAAAGTATTCGAGCAAGTATTCCCGGCTTGGCGGGAGGAAACAACGTGCCCTCGGGAGCTGCCGCGGTATCGTCGTTATTCGTATCACGAGTCAAATTACAGAGATATCGGGCTGGGGATATGGCCGTGCCGCCGCAAAACGCAACGGGAATCCGCGGAGATATGGAGTCGCGGACGGAACGGGACGATTAGAATGCCGAGGAGAGAGACCGGCCGTTGATGAAAGTCGAGGTGGACTGCCGGGATAGAGTAAACCGTGGATCAGGGACGGATTGTTCCGGGGGAATATCTTCAAAGTCCCCGGGGAACATTTTTCACTCGACGTCGTCCATCAGATAAAAATTACTAGAACGATAGAAATGTAAACTTGTAAAATAGAAATTATCTAGAAGAAAATTCTATAAATCATTTAGAAAATCGTAACACCCAGGACGAACGCAACTGGGGCCTTAGAAATTTTTTAGCTGTCGATAGAAGTTGCAGAAAAGTATCATGGGAGGTACGAACAAGTTGTATTGACTGCGACAAAAGCCGCGTGACACGCTATGAAAATTGCAGAGCTCTGGAAAATCCAGAAAAAATACAGAATCCAAAAAAAAACAAATATTGTAGAGATTGGAAATATTGTAGTCTGGGAAAACAATATAAAAATAGTGTATAGCTGGGGTAAATGTTGTTGGGTATAGAGAGAATTGCTGAAGCTGTGCAAAAAGTAGATAGACTAGAAAAAAAAAATAATTGCTGTATCCCCCAAAATTCGTAGCGAAAAAATTGTATAGCTTCCAACGTGAATCGTAGGATCTAGAAAACAAATGGTGAAGCTTTCAACGCGAATTGTATGGTGTAGCAAAATAATTGTACAGTTGACAAGAAGACTATACAGCTTGAGAAGAACTTGTGTACGCATTTTAATTCGCTGAACGTTAGGGAAAAGAATCGCAGCAATCGTTGGTACACTTTAATCGGCAAACAGAAACAGAGTGGTGGGGAGCGGCAGGGGACGTGGTAATTAAATAAACTATCAGTTTATTCAGCGGTTGCGGTTTTCGATAATACAACACCGATCCTCGTTGCTCGGGATTAATTTATTTTCCCCTCCATCTTTGTTCCATTTAATCACATTGGGTCGTTGACGTTTATTCGTAGGAAAAAAAAGGGGGAAGGGAATTTTCGATACGGCTCTCTCCGATAAATTGGATCCCGTTGATGATTGAAACGCGGGTTCAAATATTTATTGCGCGTACACGCGCGTTTGCTATTTCGCCTCTCGATCCTGTCGATATTCGGGCACGGGCAACAGCAGCGTTGTAAACTCACGGTCCATCGAGTTTCGATCTCTGCGTTACGTCGTGTTTTACATTAATTTGCATGACGGGGCCTGTTTGTATATTTTCTATTATTCCCCTATTTACATATTCCTGATATTGTTCAAATTAATTTGCGATCGTCGTGTCGTTGATCTGAAAATGAATTTTCAGTGATGTGTTTGACTGGAGATTTGGTTAATTCTGTTACGGAAGCTGGCGGAGGATATTGTTAAAAATGTTTTCGATCGTGTCGACTGTAGAGAAAGTTTTCAAGGGGATTCGTAGTTCGCTAATGGCGATTTCAAAATGTTGTCGGACGTTTGTGTTGCAAATAAATTACACGCTCACGGTGGGTAAGTGGTTCTGATTCTCCTTGCGGTTTGCACAGCAGAAGAACCGCGCGCGCGACACTAGTTGCTTCTTCCGTCATGGTCGCGGAACTTCCACAATATAATCTGTCACGACCTTTCTCTCTTCCCACATGGGAGGTTTCTCTCGGTTTTCACTTTACCCGTCTCGTATGACGTATCGAACCTCGCAGAACTTCTACTCGAAATTGCGTCAGCTGCTCACTGACCAATTTTTTTCCACCTGCTTGCTACTGCCCAATTAATTTTCTTAGCCCACTCTGAAGTCAGACACCATCTCCCACTTATACCATCGAAAATTAATAAATTGCACGGAACCCGTTTGATCAATTTTTGAACATCATTTTTTATCCATCGAGACCAATAAACGACAATTCGAGGAGCGGTTGGAAAGAATGATAAAGACCAGGAAAACATTTAGCAAGAAATTAAAAAAATAATGTATCTTTTATATTTTCAACTTACAGAAGCCACGAAACAAAATAAACTCGAGTGCTTTGTCACCGGTTGTCAATATATCGCCACGGTCCAAGCAATTTGCTTTTTAATAGCCGGGTCGGTTTTAATTCTTTCCGCTCGAAAACGTGAGATATGGGTTCTAATAATGATTATTACTGTGTTTCTTTCCCGCGTCGAAAACGGTCCAGCAGATGAGTCCATTATTCACCGGAAGTAATTGCACCTATTGGAATAATCGTTCCGGAGCCATTTGGTATTTCTTGAAAATTGATACCGGCCACTGATAAGGCTTTTCCCCACGCGACGGGAGAGAGAGACCGTTTCCCGCAACATTAAATATTTATAGCGGACCCGCACGCTTGTGTAATTCACCGCCCACGTGGTAGGAAAAAAAAATTTCACAACTCGACGCATATTTATATTCCGCGATCTGGATCCCTTCCAGCTTACGTTCCACTGATATTGCGTTGGTTATCGCGTGTGGGAAGGAACGCCCAAAATTTTTCTCTCCTTCCAATGTGGATTCCAATGTGTGTCGGGTCGTATGACATGTATTCAAAAATAATTTTCTTTTATTAGTTGATACTTTAATACAGACAGTTTCAACAACTTTTCTCAACTCTTTTATTAGTTCTATTCTACAGTAATCTTTATTTCCTTTCTTAATTACTTAACACATTACCGACCGGCGATCCTGCATAATTTTGAAAAATCTATAGTACATGACTAAACACTTTTTAATGAGACCTTCAACAGCAACAACAATTTTTATTGTGAACTAACAAGTCATCAAAATAGTTTCATTAAAGATCGCAATATAAAAGAACATTTCTATGCATTCTTTTGGTACAGCACAATTATTGAAAATCCTATTAATAGGTTTGCGGTAGGTCAAGTGTTAATATAATAAATTGTCCAAATGGAAAATGAAATAGAATTGAGTAAAGTATGTCCACAATATTGGAAATTGTTTAACCGTGACTCGCGTTTGGAAAAATGTACAAGTCCCCGGGGTTCGTTTATTTTCATCGTTATTAATTCCATGGCGGTTTCCGGTGTCTCGTCGGGTTATTACGAAAACAACGGAACGCGATCGTGGTACGTACCTTTCGCTGGAGAGCTAAGATTCCTTGGACGCGGTTCTTCTTCTCAGGAAAGCTTCGGTTTATTGGAAACCGAAGGCAAAACAAACAATAGCGCACGGCGAAATGTGTCGCCGGAGAGCACTGTTCCTCCCGATAGATAACGACACCGATAAGATACTGTCGGCGATTTTTCTGTATTTTTAGCGACCGAGCCGAGCGAAAGTCTCGTTAAGAATGTTTGCCCGCGGTTTACCTTTGCCACCGCGACGTTACCTTGTCAATTAACAGAGAAAAATTACTTTTAATGGAGAAAAATACGATACCCCACTTGTACGCGACTTCTTCGCCCGATTTGTTCACCTAGCTGCATTCTCTTTTATCCGAATTGCTGGTATTGACTGCCCACAGTCGACTTTTCGTCAATTAATGGAGAAAATAATGATTTGAAACAAGAATTATATTTGTTTTACTGTTATTTTACATTGTATAGTGTAAAATGTCTATCCAAAAATTGTTGATTCGCACAGCTAGTAAATTGCAACCCAATTAATGGTACAGCTAGTTTGCTTGAATCGTGTGACTAGTGTAATAATTATGTAAAAATTGGAGGGAAAGCGGGATTTGTTGGATTGATGAATTTTCTGATGAGCGTAAATTGGGGCCAAGTTGGGAAAGTTGTTTCCGCGGAAAATGTTTCTGGAAGACGCGGCTGCACGCTGTCATATCGAGGCACATAATTTTCAGTATCGATCAGCCCGCTCCGAACGAAGCTGATGTAATTAATTAATTTCCCGCGACGTGAATTACGAGCTCTCTATTCAGCGTTCGATCGCCGAGAAAATAGAGCTGGCGCGGCTCGAACGCGAGCTGGCTTCTAAGCCTCCAATTTTAAGTCCTCTATCTGCCGAGGACTTTCGAACTGACACTCGTCTGCCTCCGGATTCCCATTAACTTCAAAAATATTCCCGGAAACATGAAAATCTTCAAAAATTCAAAAATAACAATTTAACAAAATTCTTTTTTATCCTTACTACAGTATCTTTAACTATGGTTACGTCGAAGTTTCCGTTTTTCAGATATTCATATTTTTTCAAAATTTTTCATCTTTATTTTCGCGGATTTATTGCAAGAGGTATGCAAATCTGCTTCACGGGAAATGATATCCATTTCTGCAGCATTGTGAATGTATAAACATAGTTAAAATACAGCTGAATAATTTAACGAATGCACACGCCAGAAAAATGTAAAAATTGTTGTACCGTGTAATTAATATAAAATATGAATATTGACTTCGTTGGAAGTCGAACGTATACGTGATCACTGGTAAATGAATGAATCGCGCGAATTATAATAAAATTTTTGCGTGCCGCAACAGATGAACATGTTCGATATTATTAAACAAATACGTGGCCAACGCATTATTGGAACGGGCAGCTGTAACCAGAATCAGTATCCTCGTTAATTTTGCTTTCTTGTAACGGTAATGTTAAATAACTGTTCATTAATTATATATGACACAATATTTTATTATGCGAATACAAATAATACGACACAATGCAATTCAACTCGTGGGTTCTGCTGTCGACATTTCCTTCGCGTGTCCGTTTATTTTATTGCAATCACATTATCATAAATAAACACGTAAATGTGACCAAAGGAGAAATCCAATTTTTCACGTTCCTTTTAATCGCGTTAGGAATTTTCGTGGGGTTGCAAAATTTGATAAAACGCGAGAGTTCTTGACTTTCCTCTGATCGAACACTTTCCCTCGTTCGAGGTTTCGCGCGGTCAAACGAGGCGGCTTAAAACGTAATTAATACCGCGGAGGTTGAGATAGTAGGCGGCTATAGTATCATACATAATTTTCGAAGGCCCAGCCGGAAACACAATGTTGCGCCGATTCCATTAACGAGCGCTATTAACAAACGTAGATGCGGTTCGCACCTCGCAGGGATTAAAATCAGTTTCCACGGAACCACAATTCACCCTCGCCCGCAAATAAATTTTCCACAACCGAATTGATCCCTCGAAATTGCCAAAAAAATTTCATTGTGATTTTCCTTTCATTTGACTAGAGACGATCTACATGCGTGTATATTTACAATATCCATATATTATTTAACATCGTTCATAGTCCAATCTTGAGGACATAATTCTATAAAATTATTTTAAATAAGTGGAATAAGTTGTTGGCGGGGATTAAAATCAGTTTCCACGGAACCACAATTCACCGCCGCCCGTAAATAAATTTTCCACAACCGAATTGATCCCACAAAATTGCCAAAAAAAAATTTCATTGTGATTTTCCTTTCATTTGACTTGAGACGATCTACAAGCGTGTATATTTACAATATCCATATATTATTTAACATTGTTCATAGTCCAATCTTAAGGACATAATTCTATAAAATTATTTGAAATAAGTGGAATAAGTGGTTGTAGGTTTAAGTGAATGTAACGCAGGGTGCGTTCGAAAGATTGTTGTTCTCCAGAGTATATTTATTTATCAGCCAGCCTCGGAAACAATTTTCCTGGGTGGCAATCGATCCGAGTGACCAGCTAACTGTACAAACTCTTCGATAATCCGATCACGCCCATCCGTTAATTAGATCGGGTTACCGTGATTTCGCCATGCTGTATTCATTAACATCTTTCCTGCCGATTGTCGATAATCGCCCGAGGCTCGTAAAAATGGTCAAAGAGCGTACATAACAATTTATACAACCCTTTCATCATTTTCCGTTAATCCAAAAAATCCTCCAATAATTATCGTGTCCCAATTCTTCTGTTGTTGACACAGTGTTTTTGGAAAAAAAACAAGTTGATCCGAGTATTGGATATGTGATCGTATGAACAGCTACGAGAATGGTTCTACTGATACTCGTTTAGTTTATTTATCATTTTTGCGACCGATCGAATAAACGCGTTAAAAGTTCTTTGCTCGTAACCTTTGCATCGGGCCGAAAAGGTCGTACTCGTGAAGCGATCCACGGAGAACAATTCTCGAGGAACACCGACGCTATGATCGAAGATAAGTGGTGCAACAGGGAGCATAATAATGGAGCCGCATTCCGCCTGCACTTTGCATTACTCGCGAAATAACGATGATATGCCACGCAACTTAATACGTAACAAAAGCGATCCCTGGGATATGGAATATCACGCCTGGATATTCTCCCTAAAAATTGTCATTAATAACAGGTCTTTCACCCCAAGATATCGACCGAAAAGTAAAAATGGTCGATTTTAGATAATTTTACCACGTTTTCCAAATTTAATCTTCTGTACGAAACTCCATAAATTTTTTTGGCGACTCAGACCAAAGTGTACTTGAAGATTAAAGTCTCCGCTTTAAAATGAGCCCTTGAAATTTGATCTACGATTTTTCATACTCATTTTATGGCATTTTGAGTGAAAAATGTACCGCTGGAATTAGAATAACACAAAAATCATCGAGTCTTAAGAAATTGTCCGTATTCAAATTACTATAACTTTGTGAAAAATAATCGAAGGGCAGCTTTCTTGGGCTCATTTTAAAGGGTGAAACTTGCTTTTTCTAGAGCCTGAGGTCGTTTCTTCTGAAAAAATTTGTACCCCACAAACTGCATAAAAACATAAATATTGATATTTTCAAAGGATTTTTCAAATTCAATCATCGACTCCAAAGTCGAACAGTTTTTGCCGCAAATCGGACTGCACTCTATTTCAAGAATGAAGTCTTGGCTTTCGGACGAGATTAAAAAATTTGATTTGCGATTTTTTGTTCCCGTTTTATCGCGGCTTGAGTGAAAAGAGTGTCGGAAAAGTGTGGCTGACAAGGGGAAACAGGTGTTGGTCCGGCGATTCTTGACAGTGAGACGTCGATAACGGTGTCACCGGTGCCAGCCGAACGTAGGAAAAGGGACAGCTGCATCGGGCCAACTGCAGCAAACGTTCAACTTTCTTCCCTTCTCGCGTTTGACACGGGGTCGCAAAATGCTGGCCGGTTGCGCGGGAGCCCTGTCGTGGAAACCGTGTTGCTTCTGCCACAAAATTGCACGATTTCTATTTCCATCAAGCAGTGCCGGGCTCTGACACCTATTACTTGGCCCGGACGGAGGTTCTTCAACCAGGAAGCAAGCAATTTTGCTATCTCGACGGTCGACTCGTTAAACAGACAGATATTCAATTACGCAGACCACCGGCGAGCAATATATTTTTTAATGAAACCACTTTAAAAGTTTAAATCCGAGTGTCGTTCCCGCCATTTCGATCATGCGCCATGGCGGCCCTGGCTTGCTAAACTGTTTGCCATACTCATTCTTGGAAATGAGAATCACGAGGACCAAGAGTGACACTCTTGTTCTAAATCTACAATAAAATAGCAAGAAACAATCGTAGATCAAATTTTTTGGTTTCGTTCGAAAGGTAAGACTTCATTCTTGAAGAAACGACTTTAAGGTCTGAAAAGAGCACGTTTCATCCTTTAAAACGAACCCAGTAAGATGATCGTACAATTTTATTTCGCAAAGTAACAATTATTTAAATATTGATAGTAATCAAGATGCACTTATCTCGATTTCTATGATCTCCAAATAATGTAAAACTTGAAATTCACCTTTAGAACGACAGCAGGTGAAACACAATTTGTTGAAGTCCGGTGTTTCGAATATATAAAATGCAGAATCTAATATTCTTTTAAATAAATTGAATATGAGGCAGAATGGACATTTTTCGTAATGCTCGATTCTTTTAAAGTAAAAAGCACATTATAAATTTAATATGAAATACGGCTTTGTTCCGTGGCCGCGTTCAATTCAAAAACAAAATGGGCTTAATGTAAATTACAAAACAGTTCCTTTGACGTAGATTTTCTCTTGAAATATAAAATAAATTTCTGATCGATTATAAAACCGATTTCTTTGTATAGACTCTTTTAATACAACCGGCTAAATAAATTTCACGGGTGAAAATAGCATTCGTCCCGATCGATCGGTTCGGTTCTTTTTGATGGAAACCTGAAAAATATATTTATATAAATTCGTAAATACATTTTCGCCGGCCGGAGGGAGGTCCCTTATTCTTTTTCCCTGTAAACAATATGCGAAACAGCAATGGAAACGCGCGAGGGCTTTTGTCCTTAAAACTGCATTATTCGATGCGCTACGAAATCGTTTCGGTACGACCGACCACGCTCGCGATCTTCGAAACAATATCACGTTGCATTCAGCTGAACACGTTCGGATTATTGGAAGATTGAATAATTCAGCTCGTTGATGAAACCCAATGGGTTATGTTTTCCATTGAATGATCGCGCGTTCCGCGAGCTTTGCATCCACGATGCTACGAGATTGCGTGCTCGAACCGTTGCGTTGTTGGAAATGGACTTCGTGTAACCTGGCCCTCGCTGTCAAGGATATCGATTTATCGTGATAACTTCGGCTGACGTACCGCTTCGCAAAAAACATCCAAGAAGTCTCAATTTTACCCAAAAAATTCGACTTCCTTCCCAAAAGAAATAGAAACAAACTTTTATGCCGATAACTAAGTCATTTGCGCAAAACAACATTTTTTGGCCGATACAAAAATTGTTTGAAATGAACCTTATCCATAACGAATTAAGATGAAACTTTGAACATATCTTTTATATAACTTTTAATATTTATTTTTAGGTTTTGAAATATTCTATTTTGCCCAGGGTTTCATAACTTGAAATTAATAATGTAATTGCAAACACGAATTAACTCGTGACCAGTCAATAATGTGTTATTTTTACGAATGATTCTTTTTTTCGATCGAAGCACTATCAAAAAGTATTCTCTGTTATCTTCAAGATCGGCAGACTACGAAGGCAAACAGCCGGCTCGTAATCTCACGAGTCGCGCGTTTAACTATTTCTGAGAAACCATGATTTACGGTTTACGACACAATGGATCGAACGATACGTTTTTTTTTTCGTCGAACAGACAGCCACTTGGGCCAGAGTAATGCGATGAAATTTTGATATCCGTTCTGGCAAAGCAGCATCCATTATCCGTTGTTTCGGGTGGCAGGTTGTTTCTTTGTTAAACCGTCGGTCGCACGCGCGCAACGACGTCTTAGTCTCAAAGATAGAGGAGGAGAAAAGAACTGCTGGCGGAGGAGTAAAAAGGGCCCGGCAGAAGACTTAATAATTCAAATGTTTACCGTCGCTTTCAAAGATAAGCTGATAAAAGCATGCACTCACCCCGAGCTAATATAAGAGGACTTAAGAGGCCGTGCGTGTGGCTGTCGTCTTAGCCGTGTGTGCCGACACGCGTCAACGTCCACGCACACTTCCGTTCCCAGTAACCGTCGACGGATTAACGTTCGATCTCTCTGTGTGCAGCTGCACCAGGGACGTCAATCGATATTACATCGCTGGGTGCCGATGACGATTCTTGCCGCCGTTTATTGCCCACGGCTGACTGTCGTCTAAACCAATCACTGTCTCCACCGTTTTCATCCTCCTGCAGTAATAGACCGTCGGTCTTTATGCATTTACAGCAAAATTGATTAGATGATATTCAAAATTGTTGGAAAATTTTCAAAACTGAATTAAAATCCTCCTGTATTAAAATCATTAAGGGAAGAAATAACACTGTTGCTATCGATGCAGACAATTTTTATTTTGCATAAAGATCTGCAGTGCAGTCATCACATTGCAATCAAGTGATTCTCGTGAATTCCTCCTACAGTCACAGACCTGCATTTATAGTAAAATTGAGTAGATGATATTTAAAATTGTTGGAACATTTTCAAAAATGAAGATGCCGAATTAAAATTTTCCTGTATTAAAATTGTTAAGGAAAGAAATAACATTGTTGCAATCGATGCAGACAATTTTTATTTTGCATAAAGATCTGCAGTGCAGTCATCACATTGCAATCAAGTGATTCTCGTGAATTCCTCCTACAGTCACAGACCTGCATTTATAGTAAAATTGAGTAGATGATATTTAAAATTGTTAGAAAAATTTCAAAACTGAAGATACCGAAATGTAATTTCTCCTGTATTAAAATCATTAAGGGAAGAAATAACACTGTTGCAATCGATGCAGACAATTTTTATTTTGCACAAAGATCCGCAGTGCAGTCATCACACAGTAATCAAGTGATTCTTATGAATTTTTTAAGAACCATAGTCACGAGGTAGCGCCAACAAACTTTTCGCATTGTGTTAGTACACTCTTTGAAGCATTGAAAGCAATTTTTGTACGAGCCAAAACATTTTTTCCAGAAATGACGGTACCATTGAAAAGATTCTCACGGACTAAGTGATCCTTGTGAATGTTACCAGGGGTGTATTCATAACGTACCGTCAAAAACCTTTTCGCCTTTTATCAGGACACTCTTTTGAGCATCAAAAACAATTTTTCTCTTCGGAATTTCATTTCCCAAATCCGTCAGAAATTATTTTTTAAATTTCTTCGAATGTTGTCATGATATTTGACAAATTCTTTCGCGGAAATTTTCTAGAAGATTTTTTCTAGAGGATTTCGCAAATTGTGGTGTGAATTTTCGAGTGCCACTTGCGATCTCGGGTCTTCTCTCGAGGATTTCTCCAATGGAAATAAAATTGTATTTGCTATCCCGGAGTTGTAAACGTCCGAGCGGTGGAATCGCGCAAATATACAGTAGAGAACTTAACGATCGTTCCCCGTAGATTGTGTACGCTCGTCATTTTCAAGGTTAGCCCGCAGCTTTTGGAAATTACCGAGCCCAGCCTGCGGGAACGAGCAGTGGAACAATGAGCAGTTACAGGCTGTGCAGCTCAGACCACTCGAGCGAGTCGGTCCGTGGCAGGCCCTTGGGTCCCTGAACAAAGGAGAGTCTGCCTTTCCCTTTCCCTTTCTGTTTCGGCCGGCGAAAGCAAAACTCGCTTGGAAAGCGGCTCGACAGCGGCAACCAGGATGAGCCCTGGGTCGAGTCGTTCTTTCTTTATCGACCGATTGAAAGTAGACAAAGAAATACTTGCGAGATCATCGGGGCGACCCACAGTGCGGTACTTTGATAGGAATTTGGGACAAAGATAAATCAAAATTCGTATAGCGTAGCGATAACTTAAATTTTTTTGTTTGGAATTCTTTTAAATGCATTAATCGAAGATTTGGAATAATTTTAGAATTTTCCATTCTTTTGCACTACATTTTGAAAGAAACAATAAGAGGCATGTTTTATGTCCAATGTAAAAATGAAACCAGATAAATGAATATCGATAAAAAAAGCAAGTATGTTATAACCGAGTAGAAAATTAGCATTCGCCGAGGGTTAATGTTGAATAACTTCGAATGTAACAGTTTATAGGAGGAAAAACTTGTAGGAAATTGAAGTGCAATGTCTACTGATTACGAAAAAACAAAAACTACAGGATGTTTCGAGCCCTTCTTGAAATATCTCTATTAAAATGGTGAGAAAAATTATTTCAACTGTATTATTTACTGGTATACTGCATATAAGTGACGCTTTGAATCAATAAACTGCTTGATATAGGATTTTCTTGAGAAAAAAACGGTTGTAACTAATCCCCTACTGAATTATTTAAATTTTCTATGAATAAACACGACAATGTAGATGTAAAACAGAGTTTCAACATACAGTCCAGTGGATATTAGACAATGAATTTAAAAATTTTAAAAAACAAACTACTAATAATTCTCTTTAAACTCACTAATAATTCTCATTATTAACAAATGAATCTTTCGGTGCTGTAGAAATTAGGGGTGTGGATCTTCCCGAAATAAAGAAATTTTCCAGCCTGTGTATTACGATTAAAAAATGAAAGTTGTGAATGTTTCAAAACAGAGAATATAACAAAAATTATTGCATCCGTAAATACCGACTTGTTTCGTTAAGAAGAATTCGAATCCTTGAAATGGTCAGAGTGGTTCTAAATATAGGAAAGAGAGGCTCTTTAATTTACGATTGAGCGCGATTGCGAGTGCGATGAAGAGGACCGAGATGGCATAATTAGAGTAGGATCCCGAGAAGCCGTGGGACCCGGACAAAATTCCAATGGCGACTTTCTTCGGCAGAAGTTTCGCCTTTGACCCAGAAGTTTCACCTTCGTCTCGATCCTCGGAGCAATGTCTGGTCCCGCGGTTCTCGGTTCACTGGCTTTGTCGATCACTCGGCCACAGGAAGGAAACAGACAGTGAGTCTGCTGTTCTCTCTGCGAATGGAAAAGTGAAAGTATGTTGGTGGGTCAAGTGTGCCGAAGGATTCTTACGTAATGTCCTCGGCAACCTTATTCTACCAATAGTCCCCGCCGTGTCCTCGATTTCTAACGTCGTCGCTCCTGGCTTCGAGACGAGAACCTGTGACAACGAAAATTCCATTCGAACCTAATGCAATCAACTTTCGATACGAGATGGCGAACATTTTTTGGATTGTTAACCCTCGTACGCTCCTCAGAAATAGGTGCATAAAAGATTCCATCATACTTTCTCACCCATTTTTGCTTCACACATTAAACTAATAAATTTTGCTTCATTTATCAGGTCACAGTTTAGAGAAATAACTCTCACAATACAGATAAAGAGGAAACAATCATTTTATAGATATATGTCACTTATATCGATCGTATTATTGTTAATAATAAATGTTTTATACATTTATATACATCTTGGAAAGGATTCAAACCGGAATCGAAACGTCGATGATTATTTGATAATCTGCAAAATTGTTGTTTGATTTCCTAAGTAATAATTGATCAAACCGTAGCGCCGAGAACATTAAACATTTATTATTAATTATTTTATAGTATGTAAAAATCCTGGTTCGTCAATCCTTGACGCTAGTTTGAACAAACAGTTTGAAGCACTAGAAATTTTTCAAAAAATATTGGAAGGACTATCTATATGTCTTTCAATTTAATGGAATCGTTGTTCTAAAAATTCTGGAGGAACATTGCCAGGTAAAAATGCAGGTAAATCAAATCGAATTAGTCGAGTGCAAGGAAAAAATCTATTCTTTCCATTAATTTCGTCGAAAGATGGAAACCCTGAGGCAAGCATTTCGTTAGAACACATCTTGAAATCACATACAGATCTGCACCCGTGTGGACGCATGCGCCGGTAACGCGAAAATAAATAAGCGCACGGTTTTATGCTCGCTGATGGTGTTTTAGGTATGAAATCGAAAATTCTCTGTGACTCGAATCTGGGTCGTATATTTTACGTCACGCCTGTTTCCAACGCGCGCTGTAATACACACACACGCACACGCACACCAAATAAAATCGCTGGAATATTCGGAAGTTCGTTAAAAGGAGAAAAAATTCCAATTCGCTGATTGAGAATTGCGTAATTCAACATTCCCGAGCGGAAAAACCATACCTATGAGATTGCCCGAGCAATAATTAATAACCGGTATGCACCGCAGAGAAATTTTGATTCCCAAAAGACTAACAAGACCGATTTTTCGAAAGAAAGAAAAAAAAGATACATTCTGCACTCCTAAATGTCCGCACCAGTGTCAGTACGAATTCGTTGATTCGATCAGCGAATTTTTTGGAAAAAATTCGCGAACTCAAGTTAAAAAATTTTTCATTCGCGAATGATTTAGCGAGGCATCGTTGAGTGGTGATTGACAAGAACGGGAAGACACGTTTATCGCGAGCGCACGCGACTCTATTAGCCCGTGCTCGTTAATAGGAACGGTGTGCATGGTCGTTCACGTTTTCGCGTCTCGCGGCATTAGTAAAAACAAGTTCACGGCGTGGTCGACAATGGGCGTCTCATTGTCGCGGCGGAGACAGAGCCGACGTCCGTTAATTATGACTATCTGGTTGCGATAAGTGCCGGTTTACATAACGCGGACGGAGAATAAGTTTCGTTCGAGCGGCAGACTGAAGGTTGGGGAGAGGACGGCGCTGGGAATGCCTTTGGGAAAGGCAGAGGAGAACGATTGAAATTGTTGGTTTAACTTTGATAAAGTCCCAGCGGCGCGAACGAGAACGTTGTTTCGCGTGTGCTATCTGTCGTCGTCATTTCGGTCCGCTCCGCGTCACGCTGCGGGAAGTTTCCGGGCGCAGTTTGAATCGAGTCGGAGACCCACATTTCAGTGAGATTGAAACGCGGTAAATTTAATTGCGATCGATTCGCGCGTCGTTTCGAGAACGCCCCCCCCCCCTCGCCCGCCCACCGCTAAACATTAAATCGCAGTCTCGTTCGTTTCGCTTCTTCTTTTTTCTTTTATCGTTCGTTTGCAAGAGCAGCAGTCGCAGGAATGCAGAAAAACCGCGAGACTGGTAATAGAATTGCATACCGACCAGGAATAAGGAAGAAGATGTTTATCGCTAATGATTGCGAACACGTAACACCGTATTCGATCGGTGATTACATTTTACAATAGCGAAACCGTGCGCCGGAGAACGGTCGGCCGAAGGTCGTCGAGAGAGGCTGCATCAAAAACAGAACGAAGGTCGAGCAAATATTTAGATGGAGCGATTCAATCTCGCTGGAAAGCTGGGAGAAAGGGGCGCTCGGATGTGAAAGTCGAGCCGGTTAATTCGAACACACGTGTGATCGAATTGGCCTCATGAAAATGCATGGGAAAAACTGTGAAATCTTTCGCGCTTTCCTTCGAGCCCCTCGTGGTAGTCGAACCGATTCCAGTTCCGACGGTTTCTTGTTGCTCAAAAATTTCAATCTTTCTGTGCGAGGCGAGCAGAAACGTCGAGGAGTTCGCAAGCTTCGATGGCAATTTCGCGAACTCCCGAATTCCGTGGATTCCTAACTCCAATTTCCGACGTTCTTGCCCCCCCACCCCCCTTACGTTTCAGACGCTTCCGATTTGACTTGCCGATCAAGAAGAAGGTCTGCAATCTTCTGAAAATAATCTTTGTGACATCGGGAGTCGATTCTTCGTGTGAAATTACGTTGAAGTAATTCCCCAGAACCTTACTAGAGCAGGTTTCCAATTGCCATTGGACATAGGTTGCTTAATAGCTGAACCCAATATTAGTGCTTGTATATAATAGCCTTTTTAAAAACATGTAACCAACGTGCCTAAGGATTTTTGATTTTTATATTGCAAATAATATTTTTGTTATACCATACAATATACTCTGTACTAAGCATCACGTTGTAATAAATCTCATATGAGATTTCCAAAATAAAAAATAAAAGTAATTCCCCGTAGAGTGGGGGTGGCAAATTTCTATCTCCGTTTGCCAGAAAACGGTACATTCGAGATCTTTTGATTTTCCCATCGTCTCGTCGAGCACTTTCCGACGAGATTAAAATAATTTGCAAGTATCTCTTTTCCATCGAGCTTCCGGTTCCTCGTGTTTCTCTGGCTAGGATTTTTATATTTTGGAAAATCCCATGACGGTAGGAGGATTGACAACGGCCGGACTTTCTCATTGTGCCGTTGTTCATTTCGTCTACCTTCTGTCGGGCTTTGTGCGTGCTGCTTAACAGCTGAATGCGCCTTGTGTAGCGTGGCCCAGACAAAACGACGAACAGATGATCTCTGAATGTCGAGAGACACCCGATGAAGAATCAGACCGAGGTGCCGGCCTACCATTGTCCTTTTTTCAGATTTCACTATTCACTTGCCGCATTCGGATTTCATTCTCTCTCTCTCTCTGCTCCTCTCTCATAATGTTTCTCGTCCCGCCCTGCTGCCCGTGGAACACACCGCCCCCCTTTCATTCCGCCAGGAAATTATTTGTTTCCTTTTTCGGTTCAGGTAGAACGAACGATTTTTTTCAACGGAACGACAACCTCCAGCCACTGTACTGTTTCTACATAGTCGTGTTTTGGTTGAACACCGTTCGACAATTTCGTGTCGTCCAGTGGAACGGAGACCTCATCTCCTGCAGGTGGAAAATAAAGTTTGCTTGTTTGTTCACGTTGCCCACTTATTTTTGAACAACGCAGCCAGCCCCCGGTATTCTACCTCGCCTCGAGTACCATCGTCCACGAGAAACTTATTTTTTTCCAGCCTCCAGCCTCTCGCTCTCCTCGACCTTAACCTTGATTGCCGTGAGTTTTCGGGACGCGTCGAAGCATTCTCTCTCTCTTCACCTACTCGCGAACCTCCTGTTTGCTACCGAGCGACCACGACAGGCTCGTGCGATCGCCAGGTGCGTGGATCGTCGAGCACAGTCGCTCCTTTTTCTCAAGAAATTCGCATGCAAGACGGTCGAGCCGGGTCTGTGGCCCGTTCACTGTCGTCTCACTTCGTCCACGTGTATATCTCGACGACCTTGTCCGACATTCTGCCCAGCGAGCCGAATGGGGTACGGATAATAGCGATGGGTTTGGAGCACCCGAAGGTAGCCTGAAATTGAGTCAGGTCCCTTAGTGTGTGTTTCAGTGTCGTATCATTCGAATGGTTTTTCATAATCCCTATTTAAACAATTAATAATGACGAGCAAAGATCTAGGAGTTATGTCCTTGGTATTTCGAATGGTTTTTCATGATTCCTACTGAAACAATAATGACGAGCAAGGATCCAGGAGTTCATTTGAGTGTCTTATTATTCAAGTGCCATATCAATTAAATAAGTATGTCCCTGGTATTTCGAATGATTTGTGATAATCTGTATTTAAACAATTAATAATGACGAGCAAGGATCCAGGAGTTCATTTGAGTGTCTTATTATTCGAGTGCCATATCAATTAAATAAGTATGTCCCTGGTATTTCGAATGATTTTTCACGATTCCTACTTAAACAATTAATAATGATGAACAAGGATCCAGGACCCCTCCCATTCAAGTGCCATATCAATTAAATAAGTATGTCTCTGGTATTTCGAATGATTTTTGCATTATCCGTACTTAAAAAATGAATAATGACGAGCAAGGATCCAGGAGCTCTATTATTTGAGTATCCTACCATTCGAATGCCTTGTTATTCGAGTGGCATATTAATTTAATAAGTATGTCTCTGGTATTTCGAATGATTTATTCACGATTTCTACTTAAACAATGAATAATGACGAGCAAGGATCCAGGAGCTCTATTATTTGAGTCTCCTACCATTCGAATGCCTTGTTATTCAAGTGCAATATTAACTAAATAAATATGTCCCCGTTAGTTCGAATGAATTTTCATGATGTGTACTTAAAAAAATGAATAACGACGAGCAAGGATCCAGGAGCTCTATTATTTGAGTCACCTCCCATTCGAATGCCTTGTTATTCGAATGCAATATTAACTAAATAAATATGTCCCAGTTACTTCGAATGAATTTTCATGATTGCTACTTAAAAAAAAAAAAAATGAATAACGACGAGCAAGGATCCAGGAGTAGGTTGGCAATCGCGTAGCAACCGGGGTTAGAGAAGCTCGCTGAGCCATGGAAGATAGTATCGCACGATGTCGTCGCCGTCTAACGTTTCAGCGACGGTTCTCGACGTAATCGCGCGTACGAGCATACAAACAATAATCCGTGCTCGTACACGACGAGAGAGGGCCGACCGTGTAGCAACAAACAAAGCGTCGAACCGTCCAAGTAGAGCGAGAAGTGTGTTCGTGCAACACGAGCCCCGAAGACCGTGGAGCGGCCTGCCCCCGGTGCGTTTCACGGTGGCGATGGTAGATGAAGAGGGGAAGATAGGCGACCGAAGGGCGCGCAGCCAGATACACGAATTTACATGCAGCTGCGTTGACTCGGCTTTAATAATTCAGAGGGCTGACTGACCAGCGCCGACACCGTGTCTGCGGTTACCCGGCCACGATATGAAGCGGACCTGACGGCTCGACGGAGCTGAAAACTCGCGCGGAAAGTCGCCGCCGCCGCCGCCACAGTTTTTCTTGTTTCGCTGTCCTGCCTGGCCGCACCTCGACGATTCTATTAGAACGAAACACGAACACATACGTATCGATTCACCCTCGCGAAACGCCTTTCAAAAGTTTAACACTATTCTTACCGACACTTGACGTATACCTATTTCTACCGCGACCGGTTAGATGACCGGTCTTTAGTACAACTTATATTTTTTAATATAGATTGAAGATAATAGCCAATTTGACAATGGGACAAGGATTGATAGTAATATCTCGTTTAACACTATTCATACCGAGACTTGACGTATACCTATTTCTACTGTGACCGGTCTTTAGCACAACTTATATTTTTTAATATAGAATGAAGATAACAGCCAATTTGACAACGGGACAAGGATTGATTGTCATATCTTGTTTAACACTATTTCTACCGACACTTGACGTATACCTATTTCTACCGCGACCGGTTAGATGACCGGTCTTTAGAACAACTTACATTTTTTGATATAGAATGAAGATAACAGCCAATTTGACAATAGGACAAGGATTGATAGTAATATCTCGTTTAACACTATTCTTACCCATACTTGACGCATACCTATTTCTACCGCGACCGGTCAAATAACCGGTCTTTAGCACAACTTATATTTTTTAATATAGAATGAAGAAATGTAATAGCCAATTTGACAGTATAAAAATATAGTTTCTTTTATTTAGCAGTATATAATGTACATTTTATTCGTTTTCACCGAATTTTTTACAAATAGGCTTCTCGATCATACATTTCCACATACGTACTTTTTACATTTTCCACAGATTTTGTTACTTTTATTGTCTTTGCAATATCTTCTTTGGCATGCTTTCCTTTCACGTGGACCTGTAATTGAATTTATTATTATTTTCCATGTTTTAGGAAAAGTCGTGAAGTTTGAAGGCGATTCAATTACGTTGTATATAGGAAACTCTAATCGAAATTTTAAACACTGTCATTTGAATTTCCTTCCCTCCGAATTTCTTTCGAGAACTCCTACCACCACAGTCTCACTAGCACAAGGTCCACTCGAAAGTTTTTATCTCGGAAATTAAAAGTCCTATTGGTTTGAAGTTTTTATTCATTTTAATCTAAAGGGTTTGGGCTATCTTCACGATTTTTTGCAATCGCACATTTAATGTGTACTGTTTTTAAAATTTTTTCGAATGTCTTTTAATTGAAATTATGATATTGGGTGAAAGTAGTGATGGGTATGAGTCCCTCTCGAACATTTGGGTGAAAATGTCAGTGGTGAGGGAAGATTACGAAGAATAGGCTGGGGGGATTTCGTTCGGTACTTTGCGTGGAGCCCTAGCCGAGGGTTTTGTGCGTCCATGAAGGGACAGGAATCGATTTTCGGGGTGTCGAACGTTGAATAGCCTTTCTCCAGGCGACGCAATCACGCAAAGAATCGTGCCGGCCGAAATCGAGCTATTTGCCGAGGCACAGGGGACCGGATATGACTCCTTGATGACCGGAAACGCGCGAATGGTCTCACCTGCGTCCGAAAACAGTGTGTCACTCGGTTATCGTGCGTGCTTGTTACACGCCACCAACACAGGCTCGCGGCTCGATTTACGAGCGGAACGTTTATTTTTGGTTATGCCCTCTCGCTCGCTCTCTCTCTCTCATTCCATATCCTCGTCTCTCCGTTCCTCTATCGCGAATCGATTGCTCGTGAAATACTTCGCTTGAAAAGGCGCTGTCGACTGTTTAATTGCGCGACGCCGGGCTTCACGCTGAATCCTTATTACGAGCGCGATCAACATTTCGGAAATCACGACCGTTCGAGTGCCGGGACCGATTCGATTGCGCACTCGAACGCGACGCATTAAATTCGTTAATCGCAAATTGATTCGCACTCCGGCCCGCGGATTTCGCGAACAGTCTCGTTAATTCGCGAGGGCGTTGCGACAACTGCCAGGAAAAAACATTCCGAAAAATGTCGCCAAGGTCACTGTCATTCTTTCCCAAATGTACCGGATGCTCAACAGTTCTGTGTCCAGCTGACAGGATGTTCAAAAATTAATCGTAAGAAATACCAACGAACATTTTCGTAGATTGACCGGCAGTTTCGCAGTCCGTTTCGATTAAATCGTCTCGCGTGTTCGATCAAACAGTTTTTTGCAGAGATTCCGGTAGATCGGAGAAGCATTTTTGCTATCGATCGGCGGTGGCCGGTGTGCAATCTTTTTTTGCGCTGGCGTGTTTGTGGCGTTGCCGGCGCGAAAAATGCACGCGATAAGCCGTCCATCTAATTCCGTTGGCCTGGAACGTTTTAGGATTTAATCAAATTAATGCCAGCGAGTCGACGCGAAACAAAGCCACGATTAATTTGCCTGAAACGCGGCCGGGGCCGCGCCTATGGCTAGGACTCTGCCCGCAAACCTGGCAACACACGGGGGCACAAAGCCACATAATATACTGAACAGTGTGCAAGCGTCTTTCTTGGAATAGAGAAGTGGTGAACACAGAGGTCGGTCCATTAAGCTTGCGTTTATACGCGTCCCTGTATGTTTGTTCTCCGCTTTGGCTTCTCTTCCTGCGGGAATCCTTGAACCCTCCTACTACACTCATTGGTCGAGGCCGACGCCATTTCCACTGCTGGAGAAATGACTTCTCGTTCCCCTTCCCCAGCCCCCGTCCTCCCCTCTTCCAAACCAGAATTCTTTATTCCACGACGAGGATAAGTTTGCGTGCACCGCCGCTAATCTTATGGCGACCCGGCGGCCCTAGAATCTCAAAATGTCCGATCAATATCTCAATTTTTAATCCACTCCGCAAGGATTCCCAGGAATAACGTTCCCAACAGTTTACAGAATAAGCTCTCTTCGTACTGTGCTGTGCCTGACCGTGCAATTGTTTGTTACAAGTAATAATTTTTACTTTCACTTAGAAAGTAACGTAGAATTATTCGATAAGCAGCTTGGAACATTTTTTAAAATTTCAAATGTATAGGAATTTAAAGAATTGTTATAGCGTTTCAGTGACTGATATTTAAATTCGCCGCCACCTCTCGCCCACAAAGAGCGCGATATTTGAAACGAGAATACAGAGTTCGAGTTGCCGAGGCTATTTCTGTAGTTGAAAGATTGTTGTTAATTTGCTGCGATGCTGAACGAGGCTGATACAGCTAGGAATAGTTTCTAAACTGTCTGGTAATAACGTACTCCCACATAGAAAGCCAGTTAGGTATCCCCGCGCGAAGAAACGAAGCGATCTGATGCGTTGATATTCGGTTGATGCAACATCCGCGGCGTACACTGGAATGAATCATCCTTTCCTAACTCAGTTCCCCTAGTTTCTGCAATGTCCGCCTTGCCACACGTGCTCGTTCACTCGCTCGCTGTCTTGATGAACGAAGACTATGGTGAATAAAGCTAATTATTCCATCACAAGCAATTGTTTTAATCAGTGGGGGGTTGTTGATGAGTCTCGAGGACTCTCAGCTGGCAAATGAGTCTTTCCAGAAGACGAGGAAAATAATCCTTGACGTACAACGTGTCATTAAATCCATTATGTCAGCCGTTCAACTCGTTGAGGTCATTGAACTCTCTGAGTGTTCACAGAAGTATTCAATTTCCGTAATAAAATGCGACACGGTGACGTGATTGAATTCTTTAAAAACGTTTCAAATGGATTCTCAAAAAAATTAATGCAACCCGAGGCTGTTAGCCGATTATTTAAATATTGACACAGGGGTTAACAATGTTTCATCGAGTTAACAAAATGCATTATGTCAGCAGTTGAACTCGTTGAGGTCATTGAACTCTCTGAGTGTTCACAGAAGTATTCAATTCCCGTAATAAAATGCGACACGGTGACGTGATTGAATTCTTTAAAAACGTTTCAAATGGATCCTCAAAAAAATTAATGCAAATTGGAGGCCGTCAGCCAATTATTTAAATATTGACACAGGGGTTAACGATGTTTTATCGAGTTAACAAAATCCATTATGTCAGCAGTTGAACTCGTTGAGGTCATTGAACTCTCTGAGTGTTCACAGAAGTATTCAATTCCCGTAATAAAATGCGACACGGTGACGTGATTGAATTCTTTAAAAACGTTTCAAATGGATTCTCAAAAAAATTAATGCAAATTGGAGGCCGTCAGCCAATTATTCAAATATTGACACAGGGGTTAACAATGTTTTATCGAGTTAACAAAATCCATTATGTCAGCCGTTCAACTCGTTGAGGTCATTGAACTCTCTGAGTGTTCACAGAAGTATTCAATTCCCGTAATAAAATGCGACACGGTGACGTGATTGAATTCTTTAAAAACGTTTCAAATGGATCCTCAAAAAAATTAATGCAAATTGGAGGCCGTCAGCCAATTATTTAAATATTGACACAGGGGTTAACAATGTTTTATCGAGTTAACAAAGTCCATTATGTCAGCAGTTGAACTCGTTGAGGTCATTGAACTCTCTGAGTGTTCACAGAAGTATTCAATTCCCGTAATAAAATGCGACACGGTGACGTGATTGAATTCTTTAAAAACGTTTCAAATGGATTCTCAAAAAAATTAATGCAAATTGGAGGCCGTCAGCCAATTATTCAAATATTGACACAGGGGTTAACAATGTTTTATCGAGTTAACAAAATCCATTATGTCAGCCGTTCAACTCGTTGAGGTCATTGAACTCTCTGAGTGTTCACAGAAGTATTCAATTCCCGTAATAAAATGCGACACGGTGACGTGATTGAATTCTTTAAAAACGTTTCAAATGGATCCTCAAAAAAATTAATGCAAATTGGAGGCCGTCAGCCAATTATTCAAATATTGACACAGGGGTTAACAATGTTTTATCGAGTTAACAAAATGCATTATGTCAGCAGTTGAACTCGTTGAGGTCATTGAACTCTCTGGGTGTTCACAGAAGTATTCAATTCTCGGGATAAAATGCGACACGGTGACGTGATTGAATTCTTTAAAAACGTTTCAAGTAGATTGTCAAAAAAAATTTTAAAAGCAAATTCGAGGCCGTTAGCCAATTATTTAAATAGTGACACAGGGGTTAACAATGTTTCAGGCGAGTTAACAAAATTCCGAGTACCGTTCCGACTGAAATTCGCCAGTCATGGTATCAGCATAGCGCGATAGTTACGTCAATGATAGAGTCCCCTATTTAATAGGATGGTTATCCAATGATATATTTCGGTCAATTCCTTCGAGCGAAGGAAGTGACTGATTAGGACTTCGGGTCAGGCTTCGTTGTTCATCGGACGCAGTGTGAAGTCATTTGACGCGGTTGGAAAATTCTAACGGCACACGCCGCACCGGGAAACCATGACAGTCATTCGGTGTCGATGAATATTGAAGAGTTTAGCTATAGAGCCGGTTTACCCGAACGGAAAGTGACTCTTTTACACTCGTACAAATTATTTAAAAATACCCCGTTCACGCGAAACTGTTCTCTGTTTGAACAGCAGATTACGAAACACGAACCTTGGCCATTGAAAGTCACGTGCTCGCCACGTCCCACTCATTTCTCGTCGACGATGCCGGGAATCACAATGATATCGGCGAAATAGAAAGGCTCCCCCTGTCGTTGAAGCAACAAGTGACTTCCTGTTCGCTGATATATTTTCTAATTCGATTTGTAACCTCTTCACCGAATTTATTAATTGTCCATTCAGTTTATTTTTCTCGAGAAACGAATTTTATTTAAGTCGGCAAGACACGATGAGCATCGAGTGAAAAAAAATTTGGAAATTGTGAAGGCTATAGTTTGGACTTTACAAATAAAAATTCTCAACGTAAAAATTACCCTTGTGTATCAAATTTTAACTAAATTGGCAAATTGAGGTGGCATCAACTGAAAAAGAAATTAGACAATGGTGCAGGGTATATTTCGGACTTTACAAATAAAAATTCTCAACGTAAAAATTACCCTCGAGGATTAAATTTTAACTACATTGCCAAATTGAGGTGGGTATCAACTGAAAAAAATTAAAAACTTGTACAGGCTATATTTCTGACGGCTAAAATTCCTTAAAAATTTTATTCTAGAGCAGTAAATTATTGATATCGAAGTTAACAGTTGATTCTACTTGATTACTCCACCGGATAGCTGGAATAGACATAGTTGATAGTCAAAGGAAGCCTCGCGAGTCTGTGCGTGAATTGTGGACGGTGTTGATACACCAAGAATAGGTTTTTAGTCCCGTCGTTGTAGGAGAGAGTAGCGAGTCGGGTATCCAAAGAGCGGCATCGAATTATTTACTTCTTTCCAGGAATAGACCGACAGGAAATTTATTTATTCACTGTCCCTGTGGCCGGCACCCGACGAAAATATAATTTCCTACGGACAGCCGATTGTGTTCGGCTCCTTGATTCTGTTCATGCTCGCGAGAGGACCCATTCTCGAAATTCTTGGCTGGTCGGGATTCTGTTCTGTCGCATCGCTGACAGAATTTACCGTGTTTACAAAGCGATCACCTACTGAACCAAATAATAAATACAAGAACCTCCTCTCGACGAGAATAAAAGTTGCATAACATAGCAAAACTGTTTTTCAGCTCTCAAGTTCCTAAAAAAAAAGAAACTTAAAGAATTCACATTTATTTATTGTTAAAAAATATTTTCAGACTTTGTAAAGTCATGGCGTGGAATATTGTAGCGACAGTCGTGGAAAGGTCAACGACACCGCATCATAAATAGACACGCACACAGGAGTACCATTCTGATGTAATTTTGTACATTCCAGTACCAAAATGTCACCCATCTGTCTCGAAATTCTCGCATCTCCCTTTCTACGTTGCACAAGTATACTCTTTCCTCATCCTTGCAACATGTACTCACGTTAGGGCCGCCATAAATGGTGATCACGTATGCGGAGTCTGAAACGTTCGGTGGTCACGTTCCGGCTACTGAAATGTGTTTAACTTGTGTATCTGCACTTGATAGTCGAACGTAATTAAGATTGGACGAGCTTGTTCCAAGGACGGAAACCGACCCTGAAGATCGGGCTCGAGGACAGTGTCTACAAAGAATATTTACTGATTGCATTAGGTCTCCATTGGCTCTGACTCTCAGAACTATTAGATCCAAATTGGGTCTGGATTGGGCTGGAGGACTGTGAATCTATGAAAATAGTTACTCATTGCGTTAGGCCTGAATTGAGTTTAGGATTGGCAGGACTATTAGACCTAAATTGGGTCCGTTTGGGTCCGTAGTGAGCCAAGGATCGGTTGGACTAGTAGACCTAAATTGGGTCCGTAGTGAGCCAAGGATCGGTTGGATTAGTAGACCTAAATTGGGTCTAGATTGGGGTGGAGGACAGTGAATCTATGATGATAGTTACTGATTACATTAGGTCTCAATTAAGTTTAGGATCGACAGGACTACTACACCTTAATTGGGTCCGATTCGACCCCGAGGACTGCCCTATGAAGATTAGTTACTTATTGCGTTAGCTCTCGATTGAGCCCAGGATCGGTTGGATTACTAGATCTAAATTGGGTCTGGATTGGGCTGGAGCACTGTGAATCTATGAAGATAATAGTTACTGATTCCGTCAGGCCTCAATTGAGTTTAGTATCGGCAGGACTACTAGACCTAAATTGGGTCTGTATTTAGCTTGAGCACTGAGAATCTATGAAGATAGTTACCGATCGCGTTAGGCCTCAATTGAGTTTAGGATCGCCAGGACTACTACACCTAAATTGGGTCCGATTGGACCCCGAGGATTGCCCTATGAAGATTAGTTACTCATTGCGTCAGCTCTCGATCGAGCCCAGGATCGGCTAGACTACTACATTTAAATTGGGCCCGGCGTAGCTAGGTGGGGGATGATAATTGTCGTCGGAAAGACCTAGTCGTCGGCAGAGGCTGTTAGGAGAACGATGGACGGTAGGTGTCAGGCAAATTCTCAACGCGACGACAGAATGAACGGCAGCGTCGGCTCGACAATTGGCAATTAGCCGGTTCGGGTCGCTGGGTCAATTGGACCCACGCTTCCAGCTAGGATTCGCAAGTCCGGTCACGTCTTCCCGTAAAATTACTCGTTCGTACACGCACTGCCGGTGCTCTCCTGAACGGGCAACTTCAATTGCAACGACCTGCTGTATCGGGGGGTACATCCTCCTTCGCGTTAGATACGTTCGACCTCCATACCGCCCGGTTACTCTCGTCGTTCTCGTTTCGTACTTTGAATCCGAAATTTTTCAACATCTTCGCAACTCTCGAACATGTAATAATTCATTCTGTCTTTTATGTTTCAGGTAAGTCGTCACTGGAATATCACATGGAACCCAGTTGGTAACGTATGCTTGGAAGAATTTTCTATAGCCCATCAGCTATTCTCGGAGTATGATGTCCTGCTACCTTTCATGGTAGTGATTATTGACACCAATGGCACACGCCTGGGTCGCTCGTCAAACTTTCGTGTTGTGACACCCCTGATGTTTATTTACTAGACTACAGGCTGAAGTTTTGGTACCTTAATAAATACATCAAATGAATACATTCAAAAAATTTCTGTTTACGTATTCATCGAACTTGATTGTATAGGATTGACGCATTTACCAGGAAAAAAGAAAACAATGTCGATGTCAAAGGTAAAGGTAAAATTTTTTCTCGATCGCACTTGAAATATATCTGATGCCAATGTGGATCAGTATCAAGAAAGACATTTTTGCGTTTGAAAAAACATTAGATCGATCACATTGGGATCGAAACGTTGAGGATGTGCTAATTATTTGCAAATTTGTTGTTGTTCATTGATCGAACCATGCGCCGAAATCATAAATTTATTATAAATGTCGATGTCCTATGTCAAAGCATTAGCGATGAAAACTTTAAACGGCTATAGATATCTCAAAAGTGAAAGTACATAACATGCGGCGCTCTTCCTGACAAATACAGACATCTTGTCTGATTCGTTGGGATTAGACTAATCCAAACCCAATTCTAGTCTAGGCCTAGAACACAGTTCCCTGATCCAACTGGTGACTACACTAATTCATCGAAGACCTGTGATATTAGCCTAGCTCATCCCGATAATCCCAGTACCACAATGTCAGACCAATCATGCGAAATGTCATCTAGATGCCTCTCCGCAGCAGTCCTGAAAGTTGGCTGGGGTAGAACGTTAACGACCTTGGGCGTTGAGATTGTGAGTCTGATCGGAGGTAGCAGGCTGCCAAGAATAATCGTGCGTGGTTCCCATCAGGTTCTCTTCGCGGCCGCCATTGAAATTAGCGCAGTGGGGTGCTAGAAAAGGAGAGAGAGAGAGAGTGAGCGCGATATATCCCCCATTGATTCCGAACTATTACGGTCCTATTAATGAACTGTGTCCACGCGACACGGGGTTTCGTGTTGCTCGCAGAAAAAGGAGGCATGCGAAGGGCAACGCTGTGCGAAACACGCGCTCGAACAATGGCCGCAATTTTCGGGGAGGAAAAACGATGACGCGCAGGCAAGAAGTATAAATGTCACGCGTCAGTCCAGACAATGGACGGCGTACACGCGGCCATAAGGTCCGTGCACGACGTTCTTACTGCCACTTGTTGGAGCACTGCCATATGTCGTTTTGCGGGCGTGCACGTAGGGATCTCTCTCTCTCTCTCTCTCTCTCTCTCTCTCTCGTTCTCTCTCTCTCTCTCTCTCTCTCTCTCTCTCTCTCTCTCTCGTGGGCGTTCGCCTGTGTGCACCGTCTGGGGGCTCGACTCCTCTGTGTCGGTGTACAGTTTCGAACAAAAACCACGATAGCCGATTGCTGCGAGGCAATGATTAACTGTTGCGGTGTAAATGGCTCGTTGGTCGGACGGGTGCAGTCGATGGCGCACAATCGATTCGAAATGTCGCTTCTCCATCACACTCATCACCGCTGAACAAGACCTGGCCAGTTAATCGCGCCGATCAAATGTCACTTCGGGGTTTTTCGAACGGCTCGAGTGCCAGCGAGATACCCCGGCTACCATCGCTGACTTCGCTGGCTACCTGACTCGCCGCGTTCCGATGCTAACGGATCCCTTTGATAGCGTCATGGTGTCATCGGAACCAGCAGAATATATCGATGCTATTTTTCTGTGTAGATCTCTTGGGGACTTAACACTTCAGGGTCTAAAGAGTCTAATCTAACAGTTTCGGGCCCCCCGACGTTTGAGGTTCCTAACTTTGACGATGCTCCTATCGTTGAGTAACAAGCACTTGAATATTGTATCACTTGAGTATCCTATTATTTGAGTGGCCAATCATATCAGTACCCTATCATTTCAGTATCATATCATTCGAATGCCCAATTATTTTGTGCCTCATCTTTCCATGACCCCACATTTTCATTATTTTATCATTTGAGTGCCTACTCATTTCAGTACCCTATTACTTAAGTATCATATCATTCGAGTGCCAAATTATTGGGTGCCTCATCATTTCAGGACCCTACGTTTTCAATATCCTAACATTTCAGTACCCTACGATTTCAGTATCCTATCATTTGAGTGCCCACTCATTTCAGTACCCTACCACTTAAGTATCATATCATTCGAGTTCCCAATTATTGGGTGCCTAATCATTTCATGCCCCTACGTTTTCAGTATCCTATCATTTCAGTACTCTACAATTTCAGTATAAGATCACTCAAGTATCCTACCATTTGAGCGAGTGTCATATCATTCTACAATCCTAACAAGATCTGCCGACCACAGACGAATCCTAACTGATGATCTAATACCGGATAGCCTCACAGAATAACAGCTGACCTCTGCAGCATGGCGTCCGAAAATATTTGATCGCCTGGCATCAATTTTCGAGAGACGATGCAGAAAAGACGACACGGTTTCGCGAGAACGCACGCGGTTCGCCGGAGCGTTCGGACCGCCGGAGTATTCCTCGCACGCTCTATCAATATCCGTTGCGTTCTCGGTAGAGGGGGCCGCAGCAAGATATACGGTTACGAGTGAAACGTGAGCGCCACGAAGGTCAAGGTGAATTCCCCACGACTCGCCGAGAAATTCGCCGGTTCCTTTCGGTGCCCATTGTTCGCGGCAAACCGCCGGATCCGCTGATTATCTCTGATCTGGAGTTATCTCGAGCACCCATCAAGCGTCACGGGTCCCTGGCCAGTGTCTACCTGCGGATACACGCTTTGTTCCCGAGCTGGAACACCGTGGCGAAGTCGTTCATGGCGTTGCTCGCGACGGGAAAGGGGAGATTCGTTTCTGGAAAAAAAAGCACGAGTCCCTTCTATGGAGAAAAATACGCTGCAATTAGAAACACTTCAATCTTTAGTTGCACTTTGTTCACTGAAAACGCGGTAAAACGGTGAAAAAAAATCGTAGACCAATGGTTTTGCTCTTGTTAGAAAGCGGAGAGTTCAGTCTTTCATTGTAGTGTGGTCTGATTCGCGAAAAAAATTTTTTGACTCTCGGACAGCTGATTGAATTTGTGAAAGCCTCTTGAAACAGCAATTTCTTCATTTTTGTCCACGTTTCGAGATAAACATTTTTTCGGAAGAATCGACTTCAGGGGCTGGAAAGGGCAGGTTTCAGCCTTTAAAATGAGTCCCGGTAGACTAGCCTACGATTTTTTTTCACGAAGTTACGATCATTTGAATATCGACGATCTCCTAGGAACCAGTTTGAATCGTGTGATTCTGTTATGAGTGATACTCTAATCATTCAAAGTTTGATAAAATGGTAAGGAAGAGTCGTAGATCATTATTTTTGGTATCGTTGCAAAGCTGAGACTTCAGTCTTGAAATCCCTGGTAGTTTCACTGCTGGAGAAAATTTTTTCACTGTTTTACAATCATTGTAATTAGGAAAATTATCAAATAATACCATTTTTAGTATTTACATTTTGGTATAGTCTTTCAATGGAATTATACACTGCCAAGATTCTGTAGAGTTGAGATACTATTCTAGAAAAATGAAGAAAAGGTATAAATATTTTAGTAAATTGACACAATGACACAAAATAAAAAAAATTTCAATGTTCTTTTAGTCAAATTGATAAGTTAACATTTACATCTTAGGTTTTTTGGTTATGCGTTTCCCATTAAATAAATAAAAGTCACACGAAGTTTCGGGAAAATTTACCGAAAAGTAACAGAACAGTATAACTTATTTTGATAAGGGTTAAGAGATACAGGTAAATTGTTGTGGGAACCGATTCGATTAAAAATGGGTAAATTGGCATGTTTTCGGTTCGGGCGGAATATTCGCGTGGGATGTTGTACGAAAAAGAAGCGCGAGGGGTCTTAGAACATGAAAAAGTGAAAAATATGAGCGGGTTTCGTGGGAAAAAGGGTTGATGGACGGGGATTCGAGGGAGTGTTGGGCATACGGTGGCGGAAATTTAGCATAAAATTACATAAGAATGGCGGGTGGTTAACGAGACGCGAACCGGCTGGACGGGATGGCGGGATGCGCCGATTGTAATTCAAATCGCGACTTGGTATGTGGCTAGGTACACTCCGCAGCAAAACTTTTACCCGTTCGTTGTTCGGGGAAATGGTCTGACTCACTGGCCTTTTCATCGTGACGCAATCTTGCGTCTTATTCCCTCCTACCACATTTTTACAGTCCGGTACACATACATTCCTGCTCGTCGCGAATAATTTTCACATTGTGCTTCGACCATATTTAACATTAAAATTCGTTTTACATTTGATCAAATTCTCTGTTGCGATACAAAGAAACAACCGTCCACTCTTTAGTGGGACGTATCGATTAAATGTCGCCCAGTTCATTACTGAAAAAAGAAAAACTCGAATTGCAGAGTCACTTTAGGGAATGGTGTGCCAGTAGAATTGCCTTCCGAGCCATTTGGAATATTGGCTGAACCTTATCTGCGTTAACATTGTATGTTTAACAAAGTAAGCGATAGGGACTTGAAGTAATATATAAAAATGACTCAGGAATAGTACAGATAACGTGAGAGCTCTCGCAAACGTCGGTGATTATTGCGAGACTAGGTGAATGATTTTTGTGTACAGGTGAAAATTGATTTGATAGGACGTACAGGTTGTCCGTGGTAGGGAAATCGAGGAAAGGACTTTTCCGGAGGTGTTCCCAGCGTAAAAAAGTTCCTCGAGTCGGTACAGGTTTCTCCTTTCCCGTGTCTTCGCACGCTTCCTTACCGCCAGCAGATGGGCAGGCATTCTACTTTATCCTCTTGTGGCCAGTCAAGACGCCAGACTTTTCGAAGGAAATCGTCTCCGCAGCGAGATCGATCACTTGGTGAACAATATCGGGCTGAACAGCCATTAACGTTTATAGATTTCATTACCGGACTCTTCCAAAAGCTTTGACAAAAGTGAAATATTACCGAGCAGCAAACATTATCCACTCGTTATTAGATAAATGGATAAAAGTACTTGTGTAAAGTTTTATGAAAAATGTTTACGTCTTCTAGATTCATATTAAATTGCACAGGACTCTTCAAGAATATTCAGATAAGACGGCTCAGCAGTGGAGCTTAGTCTTTCTAGGATTAAGAGTGTTCAGTGAAACGGAGCAATTTCTTCTTATACATTAGATAAAAAGGAATTCGTTTGGCTTTGAGGAGTGCATGTTGCAAATAGTCTTGGGGGTGTCATTATGTTAATATGTTTCGTCTGAGGATGAGTTTCTGTCATGTAGTCGTTTAATCGGTGGTGACACCTACCAGTCCAGAGCTAACCTAGGCCTATACGAAGATGGATTCAAACTTAACTGGGATGTAGCTAACACTGGTTTAAATTGGACCACGGTAGAATCCACCATGGGCTAAATTGGACTTCGCTCTCGAACTAATTCAAACGTTCCCTAGCTCGAAATAGGAGACTGTATCGGGCAGCAATATAGAATTTATCCAACGCTTAACTTAAGCCAAATTTGGAGCCCTGGTGGAGCTCTGATACCGAGTCAGCTTGGATTTAGCTGGGGCCCAATTTGGACTTTGCATTAGGCTCCAAGGTGGTCCCAACAGTCGTCTAATTTGGGCTCCAAGGTGGTCCTAACAATGGTCTAATTTGGGCTCCAAGGTGGTCCTAACACTGACCTAATTTGGGCTCCAAGGTGGTCCTAACAGTGGTCCAATGTAAACTTCAAATTTAGACCCAACAGTGACCTAATTTGGACTCTGTATTGGGCTCTATGGTGGTCCTAACAGTAGCCTAATTTGGACTTCAAATGTAGACCTAACAGTGACCTAATTTGCACTCCGCATTGGACTTCAAGGTGGTCCTAACAATTAATCCAATTTGGGCTCCAAGGTGGTCCTAACAGTGGTCCAATTTGAACTCCAAATTTAGATTTAACAGTGACCTAATTTGGACTCGAGTTAGTACCCCAATTTGAACCCCAATTCGTATCAAGCGCAAAGTTGGACCTAATTTCGTTCCAGTTGAGATCCATTGAATAAGTCGAGCTCGCAGTTATCGATAAACGTAGATTCTGGTTGAGATATCAGTGAAGAGAATCGCTATCGAAGCTGCTGACACGGAGCGAATCGACTGAAACGAACCGGTGTCGGGTAGAAGGTCTGACGGACGTTCAACAGAAGATCCCGGGGAAATAAAGAGCAGCCTAGCAAGAAGACCAAGACCGGCAAGTTTACTCGGAGGGGCCAGGCAAGGGGCAGGCTGCCCTTGGAAAATTTGCATGCTAATGAGCCGACGGTCACGCTTTTCGCAGCTTCTGCCTGCCCGATGAAGTTTCAATTTATTCATGACCGCCACCGTTCCCGTCCTCGGGATCCATTATTAATTGTACCACACTCGCACCCTTGTCAGGGCAGCGAAGAAAAATCGATCGCGACTGACTGATAAATCAGCGAGCCCACGATTATTTTCGGTAGCTGGTGGGACGTTCACGGAGTCTAACCAGTCGACTAATTCCCGGGGTAAATCGATGCTGCGCGCATTTAACAGGTGTCACAAAAAACAAAGAAATAACTGCAGCGGTTAAAAAGTACAACGCCGCGATCAGCAGCTTTTGAGAATCTGCGAAACTGTTATTCCTTAGTAAATGATGATAATCTTGTTCCCCGTCGCGGCCTGGCTTTCTATTCGCTTTCGCGGCCGTGCTGCTGCACGGTGCATAGAAATTTGAATTATTACTCACCACGGTCTCGTGTTTCGCGAATAAAAGCCGACTTCCTGGGTCGAGAGCGGGAGGAGCGGTAACCTGGGGATGGATAGGCGCGATTATAAGTTCGTGAGATAATAGCGGCACGGTACTTTTAATTAAAAAGCTTCCCGCCACCGCGAATTACGTTAATGTGGCCGGAACTTCTGCTGCGATACAGACCGCTGTAAAATCCGCCTTTTCACGTTCTGAAGGTGTCCGGCCATTTTTACCCAGTTCCTTGTTCAATCCATTGTTATCGACTGGGAGCGTTGCCAAAGAGGGATCAAGCTGGATAACTTTGGGTCCACTAGGAGGCCATGAGAGGTCCAATGAGTCCACAAGTACCCTAAGCTAAGAAAGGGTTCAGGCTAGGGGTTTGTTCCCAGATGTGGATAGAAGCTTGATCATGCTAGGTTCAATAGAAGTCTGTAAGTGAACGCGGGATCCATGCTAGGATCGATTGAAACGAAGGTATCCAGGTTAGGGGTTACTTTCCAATTGTAGATCAAAGCTTGATCATGCTAGGTTCAATAGAAGTCTGTAAGTTAACGCGGAATCTATGCTAGGATCGATTGGAACGGAGAATGAATCCAGACTAGGGGTGTGTTCCCAACTGTAGATCCAAGCTTGATCATGGTAAATTCAATAAAAGTCTGTAAGGGATCCAGGCTAGGTGTTAGTTCCCAACTGTAGATCCAAGCTTCATCATGCTAGGTCCAATAAAAGACTAAGTCAACGCGGGATCAATGCTAGGATCGATTAGAACGAAGAAGGGATCCAGGGTAGAGGTTTGTTCCCAACTGTAGATCCAATCTTGATCATGCTAGCTAGATTCAATAGAAGTCTGTAAGTCAACGCAGGATCAATGCTAGGATCGATTAGAACGAAGAAGGGATCCAGGGTAGAGGATTGTTCCCAACTGTAGATCCAATCTTGATCATGCTAAATTCAATAAAAGTCTGTAAGGGATCCAGGCTACGCGTTTGTTCGCAAATGTAGATCCAAGCTTGATCATGCTAGATTCAATAAAAGACTAAGTGAACGCGGGATCAATGCTAGGATCGATTGAAACGAAGGGATCCAGGCTAAGGGTTAGTTTCGAATTGTAGATCCAAGCTTGATCATGTTAGGTTCAATAAAAGACTGTTAGTCAACGCGGGATTCATGCTAGGATCTATTGGAACGGAGAAGGGGTTTGTTCCCAGGTCACGTGTACACCGAGCAACAGATCAATGGTATCTAACAGTGAAACGCGATGGCGGCATCTGGTGTTACGCGAGACGCAGCCCGCGTAACACACGTAACAGGTGCCCGTCGCCGAAATTTCTATCCTGGCACGTGTTTTATGAACGAGCCACCACACTCCTACCATTTTGTCAACGGCTGTGGCGAACGTGACGCGGCGGCAAGAGGTTATCACACGCTCGCTCCGCGACCCGGTATCGAAACACCGTTAAACGAAACGCTGAAAACTCTCGCTGGAAACTGAAAACATTAAATATGCTGGCTCTACGTGTTGTCGCCGACGGAAACTCCTCCCGGTCGAGGGAAATTCATTACCCGAGTTATTGCAGACCGTTTCGGAAGCTTGCTCGCGCTTTAAAGGGCGGAATCATAGGTGTTTCTCGAAAAATTTTCCGGATTCTATTTCTGGGAGTGTAAAAATGTTTGCGACGCTTTTGTTCGATTCAGTTCGATATAGTTAACGAGTTCGAGGCAGTTCGTGTCCTGCGTTACCGTCGGTTTCGAAAATTTGAGTAGTAGCTGTGGGACAGAGGAAGCCGCGTGTTCACGGGAAAAAAGGACGGCGTCGATTCGGTCGATTACGGTAATGGTCGGCGCGAAGAAAAATCGTCCCTCCGATCTGAAAACGGCCTCTGGTGCAAAGGGCGCGAGGGGGCGGCAAACAAACGGAGACAGCTCGCCAGGCATTTTCAAGCCCACTTTCCAACGACGGAGGCCCCGTCGCCGGAAGCGGTTCCTTTGTCCTGTCGTCTTCCAACGCACAATTCCAGGACAATTCGCCTCGTTTCCCAACGTCGGGCGATGGCTACGGGGGACAGATTCAAAACGTGCGCTGCCTCTGAGGCAAGACGAAAGTCGACGATAGCTCGAAGAGAGGGCGAGAACGTTTCCAGGGGCAACTTTGCCGATCCAACTTGTCGCAGGCAAAGCTGCAACTTCAACGATCCAAGTTTATACGTGGCACGACAGAGAGAAAGACGTAGAGGACGGGGGTGTGTGCGGGCTAAAGTGTGTACGGGGTGGGGAAACGAGGAGAGAGATAGAGAGAGAGGGAGGGAGAAGTGGGGACGGGCCACGTCTGTTCGAGTTTTGCATACACGTGGCTCGGGATGGCTGAATTTACCCGTGCTTAACAGTTTAAACTGTTTTAACTGACTTCTTCCAACCAATTAATTCGTCGGCAAACAGCCGTCGGATCGCCCCTAACGCTTTCTCGCTCGTTTCCGCCGCTAAACGTTCGCTTGTCTCCGGCGAACTAGTTGGAACACCTGATTATCAACAAACGCTTCACCCGTAAGCAGATTTCTGCCTCGCAAGCTCCGATTTCGTTATTTTTGACGTTGTTCCCATTGCTGCGGATTATTCGCTACAGCTACAAAAACTGCGGCCTCAATCTGTACAAACCTAAGTGAATTATAGTTTGGAGAAGTACAGACCCAACAGGGTCCTTTTTTCTTTTCTTCGTTTGGTGGTGGAGGAAGAAAAATGCATTTACGCACATTCTAAAAGGTAGACGTGTACTTTAAACCCATTCATTTCTGTATACCTATGATAAAGAGACTACAGGGAACTGCTTCTCGCATCTGACTTCCTGTAGTCTCTTTGACGCGTCGCATAGGTTTGAAAAACTTCCTCGACGAGTATAATCATTTCCTTAAGACCCAGCAGGGTCCTAGTCTGACCTGATCCCATTTTGACAGGGTCCCAGACTAGGCCCAATGGAAACAATTTGATATATCTGCTTATACATATATTTACATATTATTTCCACAGTTAATTTCAGCGTTGAATAATTACTATAACGAGCCTCAGTTTCTCCCAGAACACCATGTTCCCTCTTGCTATAATTTTCGGAAAAATATTTTACAGGCAGCTCGATTGTGTATAAAAGCGTTGACAAAATCCGCCGGCAGTTCATCGCCAGCAATAATGATCAACCATCACGTAATAATAACAAAATTAATTTGGATAGGAGAGGTGCTTCGACGATCCGGATCATTAATGCTAACTAAATTAATTAACGGGCACATGCGAGCCCGGCATGACGTAACGGATGAAGATAATTAATACCGCAATAATTGTAACATTAGTATATTGAAATAAGGGCGGATTTGTAACAATATATATATTTTCTATCGGTATCGGTCCCCCCCTCCATTTGTTAGGCACGTCCATCAAATTAATTAACCACGAGGAATCGGTAGTGTACGCGGCGACGAGGATGTTATTTGTTTTTGTTAGCCGGCGAACCTAAACGTCGGAGACCCAGATATGTCACGTCGGTATGGTTTGACGTGTTTCAGGGACGTGGGGCGATGGGTAAAAGCGTCGCGTTGCTTGCGGGAAAGAGGCAGACTGGGAATTAATTATTGTAACCGACGTTAAATTGTCCAAGAGATTTTCATTCGACACGATGGGGAAATTATTGCGCGCGCGCACTCTCTTCTGTTCTTCCTCTTTCTCTCTCTGTGTGTCTCTCTCTCTTTCTCTTTCTCTCGTCGGCAGTCGCCGACAGTGGGCGATAATAATTCATTCGGCAGCGGCTAAGCTCGCTTTAAATTGTCGCGAATCAACGTTTGCTTAATTCTCTTGCATAACTTCTGTCCGTGCGCGCGGAAGAAAATTAATTACCGTCCCTCGTTCGACCGTGACTAAACGATAATACGGCTAGTAAATAAGTATTGTTTCCGACGCGTATCCACCTCTACTCCCCCCACCCCCCACCCCAGCGATTAAATTGCAAAACCATTAACGATCGACCGTCCTATCAAGTTAATTATCGTAATAATTAAAATAATCGTACTCCTCGTTTCGCTGAATCGACTCTCTCTTGTCAAGCACAATCGACCAGGATATAAACTATTGTTAGGATGTAATCTACTGTTTATATCCGAAGTACAGTGTCATTTTAATAAATGTGCTTCATCTTTAGGATTGATTTCGTTCTTATTTTGCGGTAATCAGATGATATATTCTTGAATGATTTAGAGGTTGTCAGGTTTACAAGACAAGCCCGCGCGAAATTCATTCACTTTCCGATGTTTTTCGCCGATCGATCTTGACTCCCCCGTTCTCTTTGTTCCAGGTGAGTTTTCTTTCCCGTTTCCTGAGGGACCGAAAGACTTTTCGCGGCAAGTCGGTGAGTTAAGGTCGAAAGTTTCGTCGGAATCCCTCCCGTCGGGGTTCAACGACGGCTCTATTCGAGCATTGACATCGATGCCGAGAGTCTAACTCGGTGTTCCACAATTCCAGAGAAGCCGCTGTAAAATCGTTCGACTGGCCGCAGTGTCGAATACGTTTAAACAATACCTCAACACGCAGCCCCTCACCTGTCGGTGTCTAAACTTCCATATCTTCGTGTACGAAAGCAACCAAACATCGTATAGCAACTTTTTTGGTCTCGTTGTAAAGCCAAGACTTCAATCTTTAATTCCAGTGTAGTCTCATCCCCGAGAAAAAATTTTTTCAACTTCAGGGAGACGATTGAATTAGAGAAACCGTTCGAAAATGACTATTTTTACGTTTTTGTCCATGTCTTGAGATAAAAATTTTTCTGAAGAAAAGACTTCAGGCTCTGGAAAGAGCAGGTTTCAACCTTTAAAATGAGCCCATGTAGACTAGCCTACGATTTTTTTTCACAAAGTTACAATTGTTTAAACAACGACTATCACGTACGATTCGGCGGTCCTTGCGTTTTTCAGGTGCCAGCGGCACCATTTTCATTCAAAACGTGATAACTCGGCAAAAGAAAGTCTTAGATCAAGTTTATTGGTCTCGTTGGAAAGCTGAAACTTCAATCTTCAAATCCCTGCAAGTTTTATTGACGGAGAAAATTTTTTCATTGTTGTGCAATCACTTGATTCGATAAGTGGCAAAGAAGGTACTATTTTCACTATTTTGCTCGTACATTAGGATACAAGAATTCTAAAAAAAAGTATCAAAGGGGTGTGAAAGTAGAGAATCCAACCTTCAAAATGAGCGTAGTCACAGCTCCGTACGATTGTTTCACACAAAATGGCGATGGTTCAAACATCGCGAAGTTAAAATCTGAAAGTAATCTCACGAGGATGAAACGACATAGCTACTTGTAGAGAGACATTGGTCGTGATTGAGTACAAGTAATCGCATAAACGTGTGTGAATTTCTTATAGTATCACGGGCCCGTTATCAGAGATCAGTGAATGGAGGCTTTATGGTATCGGTGATAGGGGCAGCGAATGGCGGGTAGCATATTAATCCGAGCCCGCAGGAAAATGGTTTTAAACCGCGGAAGAAAGAAATATCAATAGATCCGGAAAAGTTCAGTGGCAACGAGGGGACGCGCGCAGAACACGGAGAACAGGGGTCCCCTAAAAGGTTCGGCTGGTGGATATATTTTTTTTTTTCCCAATTCGACCGCACTCGGTTAATTAATTGTCGTTAATTAGCGCGTTCCCGTGCTTCCTTTCCCTTTCTCGCGTTACGTTAATAATGCCCATGGTAATGCCGTTTTTAATTACGCTCTATTACGTCGCTCTTTTATTACGCTTTTACCCCGCCGCGTTTGGAAACATTTAATTAGTGCCGGCGAACGGCGGCCGTCCACGGCAGTCGTGTTCCAGACGAAATTGCTCCGCGAAATAGTTAAAGAAGCGACGAAAAGCGCGTGTTCGCATCGAACGGAAGTTCGGCTTCGCTTGTGTACCGACGCCGTTTACACGCGTGTGCGCGCGAGTTCGATAGAAGTATGCGAACAAGCAGTTCGTCTGACACCAGCTTGATATTTTTAGCGCGTGACAGCCGCTGACAGCCTCCTGTTGATGGTGGCGATAAGACGTTTCAGCGTTTGACGCGCCCCTTGTCCTCTTTGTCAATCTTCGGCGACGATGTTCCTCGGTCTTTATCCTGAGTCCTCGAGCCTCATACCGGGTGTCTTCACACGGAATCTGTCCAATTTACGCCGACGCCTCGCCGCAAACATGCTGCAATTACAGTGAAGATTTTTACATAATAACTCGCGTGTTTGCGGAGATGAGACGCGGAGATCAATTTGTTCGACGAGAAAGGACCCCGCACTAATCATAAGGAAAATCTATCCCGGTTAAATCAGTTGGATTTTTTTAGATGTTGTTGCTTATGAGCTATTGAAGAAAAGATGTTATGGGCACAAAGTTCAATAATGAACAGTTATCGAGTTATAATCAGTAAAACATATTATTATTTTTTTTTAATTTTGAATGATCTTGAAAAAGTCTGTGAACAGAAATCTTTCACAAAAATCTTTGCGTGTCACAGCAGAGATAAGTTTGTCACTCCCATAGTATTCCTAAAATTTATAGATTTATAGATTTATAAAATCGAAGGAGTGGGGTGACGGGAGTGGGGGTGCGGCAAGCGTGTAAACTAAATATATTTCCCGAGATTTGAGTATTCGGCAGCACAAATTTCTCATATTTGTCTGATTATAACTCGATAACTGTCCATTATTGAATTTTGTGCCCATTACATCTTTTCTTCAGTAGATCATAAGCTGCAACATATAAAAAATTCAACTGATTTAACCGGCATAGATTTTCCATATGATTAATGCGGGGTCCTTTCAGTGCGAATATCTAAGATAGCTAAAAATATTGTAAGATTTGTATGGTTTCAAATGATTTGGTAGGTGTCTGTGTGTCAGAAATAGGATGTCGGAATTAGGCGCGCGTGTTCGTCAGAATGGGGGAAAAAGTATTTGGCACGATGTGTGGCGAGGAGAAAGAGGACCCGCGCCGCGGCGCGATTGGAAAATCGATGGGGCCATGTCGAGAGTGCTCACGAAATTCTAAATAACTGATCGCACCCCGGAGAATCGGTTACGAGCGGCCCGTTCTCGTTTCGCAGCCCCTTTCGCCCGCTGAACAAAGAGCCAGCGGCCGAGCTGCGCCGGCATTACGCATTTACAAAATGAAATTGCGTTCCTCGTATTGCGTGGCCGGGCCCAAGTCTCTTCACTTCTTCATGAGATACTCGAGTTCGTTTGGCACACGCAGCACAACGCGGGACAACGCGATGAATTTTCTGTTCGGAAATCGAAGAATTGTCGACAGAAATAAGATGGAGCGATGATTTTTAGCGAAAATTAACCGGTTTACTGCGGTCGACGTGTGTACACGTCAATCCAAATTGCTCTGCGATAATAATAATCTATTCAAGAATAATTTGTTAATTCTTTTTATCGAATCAAAATGTAATCCTTCCTCGTTTTTCGTCAAATTTATATGAGACAGTTATTTGTTACGAAGGATTTTCAAAATTAACTAGAAATTGTTTCCCTGTAAACGAAGAATTATTTCTTTATTTATTATACAATATTATGTTACAACAATTATTTTACTGTGTACAATCTTACTTATAAACAAAGAAACGACATTTGAAGTTCATTGTACATCACTTCTTTATTTACACTTTTATCACTCTCTTAATTTATGAACATGTGTTCTGTTACGTAATCGTACATCTATTTATCTCTTTTAAATTTTGAATTTAAGAAATACCATTTCTTTACATTTTTTATAACAGTCATTGCTAGATTTTAATTCCCCAGTTAAGAGGTTAATGCTGAAGTATTGCAGAGCATAAGAAAAATAGAAAAATTACGGTACGAACGTTATTGAACTTTGAAAATCTCTGTTGAACTTGCAGAATTTATTCAATTCCACTTTACACAGCTCACTTAAATATCATCTGGTCGAAGGTGAGCGCGGAACGATTGAAAAAACTGCAAAACTTTGAATTTAAGAAATACCATTTCTATACATTTTTTATAACAGTCATTGCTTGATTTTAATTCCCCATTTAAGAGGTTAATGCTGAAATATTGCAGAGCATAAGAAAAATTACGGTACGAACGTTATTGAACTTTGAAAATCTCTGTTGAACTTGCAGAATTTATTCAATTCCACTTTACACAGCTCACTTAAATATCATCTGGTCGATGGTGAGCGCGGAACGATTGAAAAAACTGCAAAATTTTTGAATTTAAGAAATACCATTTCTTTACATTTTTTATAACAGTCATTGCTTGATTTTAATTCCCCAGTTAAGAGGTTAATGCTGAAATATTGCAGAGCATAAGAAAAATAGAAAAATTACGGTATAAACGTTATTGAACTTTGAAAATCTCTGTTGAACTTGCAGAATTTATTCAATTCCACTTTACACAGCTCACTTAAATATCATCTGGTCGAATGTGAACGCGGAACGATTGAAAAAACTGCAGCCACGTGTGTTCCAGAGGAATCGGTCCGGTAGTCTGCGTTAAAGTTCCTAAAATTATGATTAAAGTTGATGAAACGACAAACGAGGGGCTGGCCGGGTGGCCTGTGTGTGGAAATTTTCCCCACCTGTTGCCGAACAATTCCCATGGAAACGAAGTTATGGCCACGGTTTCCGCCAGATAAATACCGCGTACACGCGCGCGCGTTCCCGGTAACGAGCACAGGACACGGAACAACATGTTTCTGCGCGACGACTCTGCTCACGGTGTCTCTGAAATGCGTTTTTACCGGCCCCTGAAAGAGTCTGCATGTTCTAGAATTTTTCATCATTTTCCTGGAACGAACATCATGCTCCGGCCCCAGCCCAGCCCAGTGCGCGTCTAATTTCATTTGGTGTCCAAGTTCATTTGCTTTTGGGACCGTCCCGCGATTTTATTCGTTTCCGGTTAAACTTCTGTGTGTATCGAGAGGCTGTGTTGTCGGTATTAGAGACTTTCCGTCATACATATGGATCACGCAGTCAGCACTGAATCCGATTAAACTCTGTTTTACTCCCGCACACGTATCCCCCCCCCCCCGTGACCGGTGTTAATTGATTCCGCCAAGGGCGGATGAACGACTTCAATTATTTCTTCCCTTCCCGACCATCCCCTCACCGCTCTTTCTCGCTCTCTTTTTCCTTTTTCTTTCTCCACTTCTCCACCGAACACCGTCTGGTATTTTCACATCCCCTTGCTCGCCGGGGTGGAAATGTGTCGGGATAAAAAATCCGGAGATTTTAATTAGAAGCCTCTCTCTGTCGTCAACGCGCCGAAGATCAGAGCCATAACATAAGGGTCGTCGCCGGCGTCGTCGTCGAACTTTGCGAGGGTGTGTAGTAGAAGCAGCTTTGGATTCGTCATCCGTGCAACCTCGAAGAGGAAGAATGTGCTCGATGTGATATCCATTCGCCATCGTTTGGTTGGAAATCTTTTTGGAAAGATTGAAAAAAATGACACGTTCTGCTTTTTTTGCACGTATTTTCAATATTTTTGGGGCTGAAAGGAATTCTATGGAAAATCGTGCATCCCACGTCAGTCCATCCCAGGACGAAGGACCTGGGACGACAATATAAAGCAAGGATCGCCGGGTAAACTAGTGGAACCATAGCGGGGATACTTTATGGGCCAATAACGGGGGCGTGTGTCTTGCGGTTGTAAATTATTAAGGCGCCCCCTACCGCCTCCGCTGTGGCCGATAAAGCGCGCGGAGCTGATATCTGTAGGTCGCACGAGCTCCGGAACCATCGTCTTCGTGTCTTCCTAGGTGCGAGAAGACGTGGACAGGAAATAGCGTTTAACTCGATGTTTTTAGAGTGTGTACGGTAAATCATCGACGCGACCCACGCGAGCTCTGCTGAGAGCTTGTAATGGATGTACGGGGCAAAAAGTTCACACCGTCAACCATACCCTCCTGATATATTTTAGATTTAAAGGCTACTCCGTCCACCTAATATAGCGTAGACATCATAATATTCTCCGTGAAGAGTGGACACGGGTTTTGAGCTACGGAGGGGATGCTAGGTATGTCTAGGTTCAGAGGGGGTGGTTCTTCGGACATTGTGCTCTCTAGAATTAGGGTTGCTAGCTTACACTTATTTAACTTTGGATCTCCTCAAGTTTGGACTATCTCAACGTTGGATGTCCTCAAGTGTGGACATCCCCAACTTTGGATTTTCTCAAGTTTGGACTCACCGAACATTGGATCTCCTCAAGATTGAATCTCCTCAAGTTCAGACTCCCCCAACTTTGGATCTCCTCAAGTTCAGACTTCCCCAACTTTGAACTCCCCCAACGTTGGATCTCCTCAAGTTCAGACTTCCCCAACTTTGAACTCCCCCAACTTTGGATCTCCTTAAGTTTAGACTCCCCCAACTTTGGATTTGCTCAAGTTCAGACTCCCCCAACTTTGGATCTCCTCAAGTTTAGACTCCCCCAACTTTGGATTCTCCCAATTTTGGATCTGCTCAAGTTCAGACTCCGCTAACTTTGGACTTCTCAAGTTTAGACTCCCCCAATTTTGGATTCTCCCAATTTTGGATCTGCTCAAGTTCAGACTCCCCCAACTTTGGACTTCTCAAGTTTAGACTCCCCCAATTTTGTACTCCCCAAGTTTGAATCCCCAATTTTGGACTCACCTAACAGACCTTGAGCATCCCATCCTAGGCAAATTGCACCAATCGTAGTAGACCAGGTAATATCTTATTTCACCGGGTGTCCCATACTTTTCCACTGAAGTACGCATGGGCAAACTGTTGACGACAGTTCGACGTGATCGCGTGCGTCAGTGGGTGACGATGTTTCGACTTAGGAGGTCGTCTTAAGTGCCCTTTAATATTAAGGAGAGTGGTGGCAGCCTTTATTGGCAGCCCTCCGCATTAATCGGGTTACGGCGTGCACGTCGCGGAAATTTGTAGGCGGTTATAAATTTTAAAACTTGCTCACGCACCTGCGTTCCCGCGCCCTATGGCTTACAGGGGGTTAATCGAGCGGGCTGAAATATTTTGCATATCGAGACTGCAACCCGGCAACTTGCCAAGGGGTAAATGATATCAAGGAAATTAATGCCCCGGCTCCCGATCCGCCGTAGTTTAAGCTGTTGTGATTTGTTTCTGTTTCGGGAACGTGTCGCACCGGTTCCGTTGAATATTTAATTCCAGCCCCTTGAATAATTCGACGAACCGGGGGAGAGTTCTAAATAGCATCGGTCCAGTCTATGGTCGAACGCGTTTAACGAACGATTGTCACTTTCCCCGATGGTCATCGTCGACGAACTACTTTTCACGCGATTACAGTCGACTGTTAGTTAATATAAATCTAATTACACGGCCGTTTAGTTCGGCAAATGATATTGAATAATTCGAGCCCGCGTCAATGCACGTTACACCGTTCGGCTGGCAAAGGCTCGGCATCCTTTCCGCCGGCTACCGATATTATATTTCAGCTAATGAGACTCAAAGTTCGCCGGGGGCCGGTCGTGATCCTGATTGGTCGGCTATTAACGATGCCCGACCGTAACGATCATGTGGCGCGCGACAAATACAAATTAATTAATAACGTTCATAAACCACTCGCGCGCCCACCCGGAGTAGCTTTAACGGCTACGCCAGACCCGGGGTTAGTTAATACCCGTTAAATTATCTCCGGTACTTAGGCAAAGATCATTAATTTATGTTCTGTCGTGCCGCTTTTCGTGTGCACGCGCGACCAAGGACTCGGCACGCTGATGTTTGCATTAGAATTAAGCGGAGGATCTCGTACGGAACCTTTGCGTACATCTGCTTTCCTACCTTTTTGAGGATCACTTGTAACGCGGAGAGACCTGGCAACTGAACCGCGGAATATAGCAGTAGGAATGGCGAGTTGTTACATCATGATACTGGGTGAATAGAACAACCGAAATATGGTTTTCCCAAGTTTAGAGAAGTCCAAAGTTAGAGGGATTCAAAGTTAGTGGAGTTCAGAGTTGGGGGAGTCAATATTTCGGGGTTCAAAGTTGGGGGTTTAAAGTTGGGGAGTCCAAAGTGGGGAGCAACCGAAAGTTAGGGGAATCGAAAGTTGGGGGAATCCAATGTTGGCGAGTCCAAAATTAGGGGAATCCAATGTTGGGGAGATCCAAAGTTGGGAGAGTCCAAACTTGAACAGATCCAAAGTTGGGGGAGTCAAAATTTCGGGGTTCAAAGTTAGGGGAGTCGTAATTTGGGGGTTTAAAGTTGGGGGAGTCCAAAGTGGGGAGTCCAAAGTTGGGGGAATCCAATGTTGGGGAGTCCAAAGTTGGGGGAGTCTAAACTTGAGGAGATCCAAAGTTGGGAGAGTCCAAACTTGAGCAGATCCAAAGATGGGGGAGTCCAAAGTGGGAAGAATCGAAAGTTGATGGAATTCAATGTTGGGGGAGTCTAAACTTGAGGAGATCCAAAGAAGATTCTCCCCCAATTCTGCTAGCCTCGGGACCAAATGACCACTACTATCGAAACACGCCGATTTGATAGCTGTATTGCTGGCCTCATAGTTACACCGCACATGAGAGGTACCTCTCTGCCTAGCAGTGTCTACTATCGGACCATTTGTGTGCTTCGTCAATGACTCCAGTGATTCATGAACTCATGCCAGGATTGATTGGTTGCCCAGGCGACATCTAAAGGGTTTGCCAGGCACACAACTTCACAGGCCGGTTATTAGTCAACTCATTATGATAATTGATAACAAATTTCCCAGCATGGGCCAGAAATACATCAGAACGGTTAGCGAATGGATTCAGTTGATAATGGATTGTCCAGTGCCTCTGTCGAGCGAAATTACAACGTTCGAAGATGGCGGGCGATTATATCTAAAACTGTCACGGTCTCCAGGACACCCGTAGGCCATTTTCAGTCGCTTTAATCCCATCCGCCTCATTTTTGAAATGGTAGTTCCAGCTGATTGACTCTCGCAGCTCAGGCTGCATACCACGAAGAAGCATCCACTTAAGGTTTGGCTCGATCGTCCAAGACTCCGGTTCCCGACGTGACATTTCTCCCGGTTTAGCATTTGTAATTACTCCGGGTGTTCCCATCCAGCGAGAAGTAACGTTTCCATCAGTCGCGGCCCGCACTGTTTCCCGATCCTGCGATTAAGTGATTGCAAACTGGAGGACAAACCGTCCCTTTGTTCCGGCTAGGCACGGGAATAGCAATTACTCTTAATTAACGCAAGGGGGCATCGTTACCGATGGTTTAGGGCGGTTCAGATTCTGTTTAGAACCGTCCGGGGATCTAGACTGGAGACTGGATGGCCTTAGCTTTTTGCTGATAATGTCTGGCGGTGTCTTTGAGCTCTACAGTGTAGTCTAGATTGTGGCAAAGGATTCTAGAACCTGCGTAGGGTCTAGATCATGACTTGGTAAATCCAATCTTTTTTCAATGACGACCGAAGTAGACTTTGAGGACCTTTTTCTTTTAAGAGATGAGAAACTGACCGCAGCCAGCGAAAAACTCATCTCCGGGATTAAGTCTTAAGTATTTCTACATAATCTTAAGTATTTCTACCCGTATCCGGTTGACGCATCAACGCTGGATGAAAAACCTGCGCTAAGGCCATATTCTTTTCCAAGACTTTGATGACCTAGTCCAGGCTAGGTAAAAGACTGATTCGATGTTCAGGAACTGTTAGGGTCTGGCAACTGTGGTAGAAATTAAGGAAGCATCGCGGAGCAATTATCAGGGGCATGATAAGTGAATCCACATCACGAGCTCATCCGGCCCGATGGAGATCCGGTGGGGAAACGAAGATCAATCGAGGGATCTCGTGTAAGTATACTCTAGGGGGGTGGCGAAAAATAGTGGATACTTAAGTGGCACCTAAGAAATTGCGGCGGGCGGACCTCGATATCTGGAAACGAAATTGCACTCGGAGCCGGCAATCGTCTGGTAATGGCCGACGTGCAGAGGCTGCCTTTCGCGGAGTGAGAAGCCGCGGGTAACTTGCTAGCTAAATCCAGGGAGATGCAATCTCCAGGAACTAACGAACCACATCTAAGTGCCACCGACACTCGACCAGAAGTTCGAACGACGCCTACGACTCTCCCTTTTCTCTCTCCTGTCTTCCTTTTTCGAGTCGGCCGCTGCTGCCGCACGGAGAAAGAGAGTGTCCTCTCCGAGGTACACCCGCTAGGATATCGTCGCACAGGGAAACGGCGGAGATTTGATGCGGATTTTCAAACCGGCAGAGGGATCATTAAAATCCGAAGAGTGTCCCGTTCGGTGCCGATCATTAATCAATGCATCGATTTCCCGGGCATTTTTACTGCCTCTCGGTCCAATAATGCCGGCCATCATTTTTCACGGGTACACGCATTAAATGGAGTATTAAATCCCCCGCACTAAAATCGAATCGCGGCCGTCGCAGCTGAGAGGTCCATCCGCGCCGATGTGACACCTCGCGGTTCCTGAACGATCGTTAAACCGACCCCCTCAAAATGACTGCTCGTAAATCAGAAAATACTCGATCGAACATTCGTCACGTGAGTAGCGCGGCTACCCGCCATCCATTGCCGGTCTCAATGAAGCCGAAAAGAGGGTCGCGCGACATCCCGACCAGTTTTCCGTCGGGAAAATGTTCGCGTACTCTTCATTACACGGGCCAGCGTGAGTCGATGCTATTAATTGGTTCATCGTTGCGTTTAGTACGCCGCGGATTTCAACTGTTTTCCGGATCGCACCGGGATCTAGGAGATGAGGACTGAGCTGGACTACCCTCTAGGCACTTTGAGACAATTGTTTCCCGCAAACACTGTTTTCACCCTTAAATCTAGTAATATTCAGGGGTTAAGTTACCCTCTTAACTATTAATAGGATTTTCAATAGTTCTGCTGTACCAAAAAAAGCATAGAAATTGTCTTTGACATTGCGATCTTAAATGAAACTATTGGACGACGTTATTGAGGGTGACTTAGTTAGTTCATACTAAATGCTAAATGAAAATTTACCCATGTACCATACATTTTTCAAAAATATGCAATAATCACCGATCGGTAATGTGTTAAGCATTCGAAGACAGCTTTTCACCTACCTAACCTAGTTCCTGAAATGCATCCTCGACCATCATAAAACTTGTAAACCCTGAAAGACAGCTACCAGGAGGACTGCTCTTCCGTTTCCAGTCACACGGCCCATGTTTCTTCGCCAGCAAATCCTCGGCATAATCGGAGAGGATCGCACGACGCAAGACTCAATTGCACGCTGATGGGTTTTCGAATGCGCGCCACGTGCGCGGAACTGCTCCGTCTTCGGGACGGATTGCAGTTTTCCTCGCGCCCTCTTGGACCAGCTGATGCTCGAGTTATTTTGTTGCGCTCCTTATGGATTGCTCATGCAGCCCGGAACACCTCCCGGATCCTCTAATTTATCATTTTTAAACCGGACCCAGCGTGTTTCGTAGGATATCAATTCGAAATGTCATTCAGTGAGCTGGCAACGTCTCTGTCGATTACTCCTTGTCTCGTTCCGTCCTGAGGGACTCTCTCCGACTCCTGGAGAAAGCGGCAAGATGTCCGGGAACCTTGGCTGAAGGTGATTCCCTCGGGTCGCTTCAGCGACATCTATTTTCGATTTTTCCTATTTTTCAACGTCGTCGTCGTCGGTGCCACTGTTTCAACCGGACTTCCCCCCCCTCTCTCTCTCGTCTTTCTCTTGATTCCTGGACGGTCAAAGGGAATTATTTTTGCCTGATAACGAATTCCATTAAGCTGAAAGTATGCCTTTTATCATTCGTTAAAAAAGCTCCTTTCCATTTCCCCCTTTTCCGGCTTTCCATCAATTATTTGATTAACGGGTCCATGAATGAATTATAAGAGCCGAGGTAATGGAGGGTTTGCAAGCCACGGTATATAACGTGGTTGTGTCAGCAACGAGCCGGCAAACAGCTTTCGGTGCAGTCTTCGAACGCGTGTCTTACCCTGGAAATTTCTGGGACGCTGAAATTCTGTTGTACCCGAGGTGAAAATCGATCGTCTTCGGTTACGACGCGACGAAACGCTCAGCGCTGCGTGCCCCTGTGAAAACTACCACTAATTGGTCCAACGAACAACCACCGTAGTCGATTTACTCGAACCAGAATCTTCTGGTTCAATTATTCCGACGAGAATTCCACCGTATAGTTGCTCCGGAATTTAATAGTTGAGTTAATTAAGCGAGAATTCCACAGTAACAATTTTGTAGTTGACCATTCAAACAGCATTTCCACCTTCTAGTGATTCAAACAAGAATTCAATCGTTGAGTCGGTTAAACGAGAATTCCACCTTGTAGCGATGCAAACAAGAATTCAATAGTTGAGTCAGTTAAACAAGAATTCCATCTTTTAGTGACTCAAACAAGAATTCAAGCGTTAAGTCGGTTAAACGAGAATTCCACCGTCTAGTGATGCAAACAAGGATTCAATAGTTGAGTCAGTTAAACATGAATTACATCTTTTAGTGATTCAAACAAGAATTCAATCGCTGAATCGGTTAAACAAGAATACCACCTTCAAGTGGTTCAAACAAGAATTCAATCGTTAAGTCGGTTAAACAAGAATTCCACCTTCTAGTGATTCAAACAAGAATTCAATGGTTGAGTCAGTTAAACAAGAATTGCATCTTTTAGTGATTCAAACAAGAATGCAATAGTTGAGTTAGTTAAACGAGAATTCCATCTTCTACTGATTCAAACAAGAATACAATAGTTGAGTTAGTTAAACGAGAATTCCACCTTCTAGTGATTCAAACAAGAATTCAATGGTTGAGTCAGTTAAACAAGAATTCCATCTTTTAGTGATTTAAACAAGAATTCAATAGTTGAGTCAGTTAAACAAGAATTCCCTCTTTTAGTGATGCAAACAAGAATACAATAGTTGAGTAAGTTAAACAAGAATTCGGTCTTTTAGTGATTCAAACAAGAATTCAATAGTTGAGTCAGTTAAACAAGAATTCCCTCTTTTAGTGATTCAAACAAGAATTCCATAGTTGAGTTATTTAAACGAGAATTTCACCGTCTAGTGATTCAAACAAGAATTCAATAGTTGAGTCAGTGAAACAAGAATTCCACCTTCTAGTGATTCAAACAGGAATTCAATAGTTGAGTAGTTCGGAGATGGGTTTAAAATTCGAGCTACCGGAATAAAATTTTGTACATTAAACCAGGGTGAAGTACGTCGAACCCTGTGTAGATCGAACTTCGCGAACACAGTGGCGCTAGGAAGATTGGAAAGGTATCAGGGTTGTCTGTCTGGCGGCAGCAGCACGAGAGCCATCGACAGACAGCATCGCGTCTGCAATGTAGTCTGCACAAGTCTGGAAGAACAGAAGCTCGTTGAAACAGACTCTTCCAGCTGTTGGGCAGAAATTGGCAGAATTGAGCCACCGAATGCTTGAACACTCCGCCGTATTAATTAACCGTTCAAACGGCGCGGAGCGGAGCCGATACAGGGCCGAGGTGTCAGGAGACTTTCGATCGGAAAAAAACTAGAAAAGTAATCCGAGTAATGGCACTCGAGAACCGCGAAGCAACCGCGCGCCAACGCTAATTGAAAGCCTACGGAATTATCGCCGTATCCGTCGGGAGTTCCCATTCAACCGAAAGCGTGTACTGACTCCTGCCCTCGACTACCCTCGGCCAACACAATGGCCGACAGTGGACTATGAAATTGCCATCGACTGATTTCGTTAAAATGTTTGTACGAGACTGACGAACAAATTTTTCACGATGATTCCTGATTAAAAGAGAAATTTTTATTTGCCCGAATGATGGATAAATAACGGTGATCCTGTTAGAATGTTTTTTTCTATCCAACGGTTTTTTATACGTTATTATTAACCTCGACAGTTTTCATTGGAAATAAAATCGGCCAGCTCCAGGGAATTATTTTGCTTTAAATAAAATTGGAAGTTGACGTTGACACGTACCGCTGTGATCCGTTTGGAGGGCATGCTTTTTTCACCGTATGCCGTTTCTAATTGCATATCTATCTTTGTTTCTTCTTTTTCTATTCCCCCACGATTTATTTGTATTCGATTTCGAAGTGCTACAAAGTCGTTTCAATAAACGAGAATTAAAAAAGACAAAAACAATCCATTCGCAATATCTATCTTCGCGAAGCAACAACAAACGACGACGCGGGATTGAAATAATTGTATCCAATCGACGATAAAATCGATTTTGAGCACGATAAAAACGCATCAAGTGATTCGTAAGAGAATACCCGGGGCCGAGGCCGTAACTTCGATAATGTCCCTTGAATACAAACTATTCGGTAAAGTACATTGAGCTCATAAAATAATTACCGATCAATCGAATTCGCGTTAATCGGGTAATTAGCTGTTAATCGAACCGTACGGTCCCGATCGTCTGTAACGTGTCCATACAGAAAATAAACCCTGCGGGATATCCAGGCACCGTTCATTTTAATCTCTGACCCTATCGCGGTACATTCACGCTAATGCTTGTCTATTTACCGTCATCGTAACACACCCATAATCATAGGGGTGCGTAAATTCGACAAAATAAAAGATCGACTTCTGAATATCTTCTTTCAGAAAATTGGGAGTGTTATTTCAAAATGCTTTGTTGTCATTCAAAGAGACAAAATATTTTTTTCAACTAGCTCTGTCGTACAAAAATTATTGAATAGAATACTTCTTAACCCTCATCCATCCCTCGTGTCAATTTTCCCGAAATAAATTATACTGTTATTTTTCGGTACATTTTCCCGAAACTTCGTGTAACTTTTATCTTTTTAATGCGGAACACATAATAGAGAAACCTAAGATGTAAATGTTAACTCGTCAATTTGACTAACAAAACATTGAAATTTTTTTTTATTTTGTGTTAGTGTGTCATTTTGATACCTAGGGACAGAATCAGTTCGCGAAATGAGGGACGGATAAGGGTTAGGAGTAAGGGATGTTTAAAAATTTGTTCCAAGGAAACTGATGTAGATATTGGAAAAAGCCTTGCTGTCCTTTAAACTCGCATACTTGAACCGTCAGAAAAAAATTTGTTGCAAGGAAACTGATGTAGATATTGGAAAAAGCCTTGCTGTCATTTATAGGGCGCATACTTGAATCGTCAGAAAAAATTTGTTTTAAGGAAACTGATGTAGATATTGGAAAAAGTCTTTCTGTCCATTAAGGGCGCATACTTGAACCGTCAGAAAAAAATTTGTTTCAGTGAAACTGATGTAGATATTGGAAAAAACCTTGCTGTCCATTAAGGGCGCATACTTGAACCGTCAGAAAAAAATTTGTTCCAAGGAAACTGATGTAGATATTGGAAAAATCCTCGCTGTCCTTTAAGGACGCTTACTTGAATTGTCAGAAAATTTTTTTTCTAAAGAAACTGATGTAGATAATCGAAAAAGCCTTGCTGTCCTTTAAGGGCGCATACTTGAATAATCAGAAAAAATTTGTTCCAAGGAAACTGATGTAGATATTCGAAAAAGCCTTTCTGTCCTTTAAGGGCGCATACTTGAATCATCAGAAAAAAATTTGTTCCAAGGAAACTGATGTAGATATTGGATAAAAACCTTGCTGTCCTTTAAGGGCGACTACTTGAATCGTCAGAAAAAATTAGTTCCGTCAGAAAACCGACAGGATTTAGGGAATCTAAAGAGGGGGTGAAAGCGTCATCTGTGTACAGAGGCAGCGTCACGTGTTATCTGCGAGAAGGGTTTAAGTTCCGCGCGAACGCGTCTCATACTACGGTGTCGGGCTGCCGGGATCGAAACTACCGAACTACTCCGGGCAATTAGTAATAACTAATTAGCCATCAAGGACAGGGGTGGTCGTCGAACTGGGGAAGTAGCGGGAACTTGCCGGCACGAGACTGTATCAGCGACTGAAGCTGCCAGAAATCGTAACCTGCCGTTGGAATAGCGTCGGGTCCGACTCGGCTAGACGCCTCCGCTGAAGTAGTTATTCTTAATTGGCTGCTTACGAGTTCGGAACATCCAGTTTGCCCGTACTACGCGCCCGGGAACCTTAATAGCGGTACTTCCGGACAGGATCCCGGTCCGCCATTGACGAACCGTTTTCTTGAAGCTGTTGCTCTTCGCCGGCAACGTGAACTCCCTTCGCACGCCTACTTTTCGCTATCTTAATTTTGAGAAATTCGATTTGGCACGTTCTCGCGAGGAAATCGAAAAAGCTACAGAAATGATTTTCAACTAGAAAGATTCCTTAGGCTCTCGCGAATAAACCGACATATTTTTCTGTAACATTACGAACGTTGCAGTTCTCTCTGTATCTCGATCGACAATTGTTCAAAACTACAATGAATGTTATTGGCGCACTGGTTCGATCAAGACAATAAGCAAATTTGCAAAATATCACATGAAATTTAATTCAACGTTTCGGTCTGAATTTAAACCATTCTACGAACGTTGAAATATTTTTAACCCTCATACGTTCCTCCGGATAAAAATTCACCCATTCTTTAAATACTATAAAATGATTGTTTCGCAATTATTTAAATTACGAAGATGCTTACATGGAAATTGTATATACGATTTTGATGAGTCGAAATTAATTTTTCGCGTGGTCGGTCGGCGGTTTCACGGTTGACTCGTCTTGGCATCGATGGGAAAACAATAAGCGGGGATGGATTTTTCCGGAACGCGGATGAAAAGTGTCCGTTAAACGACATCGACACCGCTAATGGTTACGTTAAAAATATCCAATCAACGCGCGCCTGGTCATATATCCCGGACTCAATTAGCTTTGATTGACTGTCCAGTCTTAATTGAAAAGTTTAGCGCGGCGCAGAACGGTAGAGAGAAAGAGAAAAAGAGCAGCGGCGTACCGGTGGTGGTGTGGCGGCCGATGCGCTCGATCCCGAATTAATTTCTGCAATTAATAAAATCGAGAACGTGCGCGCCCGGCCACGTGCTTATCGGCGCGTCTCGCCGGAACGGACGCGCGTCCCATTTCTATGTAAACGTTCGATCCGGACGGCGAGATCGACGATATAACGGGCTGGATAATGGTTATTGGCCAGTTTTCACACGGTGCCGCGCCGCGCCGCATTCCGACGGGCATCCGCGAAAATCGAATTGTTCTGCCGTGAATAACGAACGTTGTTGTTTCATTAAATTATGTTTACCCTATTGATTGTTGTTTCATTGAAACGTTCCGGACCGCGCTCCTTTCAACGGACCGGCCATCCGCGACGGTGACGTTCCCATTTTTAAGAGCCATTCTGGTTTTCCAGGCCTTTGTTGCACGTTCACGAATTTTACGCAGAGATACTGTTCACCGTTACACATTGAAATTTTGTACACGTGTTTAGCGGTACTTTAGGTGCACGTGTGATTTTTGTCGAGTCAAAATTAGAAAGATTACATTCGATATATTTTTTATAGAGCAGGGGCTGAACTTTATTTGTCACCTAAACTTTTAGAAATTTTCACAGAAAAATTGTTGGATCTTTTATATTGGGAATTTGCACAGGTATTTACTGGTATTTGAAGTACACGTGTGATTTTTCTCGAGTCAAAATTACCAAGATTACATTAGATATATTTTTTATAGAGCAGGAGCTGAACTTTATTTGTCCCCTAAACTTTTAGAAATTTTCACAGAGATACTGTTCAACTTGAGGTACTTGAGGTACACGTGTGATTTTTGTCGAGTAAAAATTACAAAGGTTACAATCAATATATTTTTTATAGAGCAGGGGCTGAACTTTATTTGTCACCTAAACTTTTAGAAATTTTCACAGAAAAACTGTTGAATCTTTTACATTGGGAATTTGCACAGATATTTACTGGTACATATTTGAAGTACACGTGTGATTTTTCTCGAGTCAAAATTACCTAGATAACATTAGATATATTTTTTATAGAGCAGGGGCTGAACTTTATTTGTCCCCTAAACTTTTAGAAATTTTCACAGAGATACTGTTCACGCTTTCACATTGAAATTTTGTACACGTGTGATTTTTGTCGAGTAAAAATTACAAAGATAACATTCGATATATTTTTTATAGAGCAGGGGCTGAACTTTATTTGTCCCTTAAACTGTTGTAAATTTTCACAGAAAAACTGTTGGACCTTTTACATTAGAAATTTTCATAGATATTTACTGGTACATATTTGAAGTACACGTGTGATTTTCAACATGTCAAAATTAGCATAATTATAAATATGAGTTATATATTTTTCTATAATTCTTTTAATTTTTGAAAATATGAAAGGAAGAAAGTCTGCCCGGGATTAGATTGTCGAGGGGACAATTAGCCATCGACGCGGCTAGCCGCCAGGAGCAGGATCCTTTCATAAGGATCGATGGATCGTTGGTCGGGGGTGGTGTAGTTTGTCGCAGGAGAGTGTAACCGAACGGGACGAGGGGTAGCTCGGGCGTTTCGCGACTCAACAAAAGACACGGCCGACGATTATTTTATTTATAGACACGCTAATGACCCTCCGGTAGAACGAAAAAAAGTCTCGGCCAAGTCCGCTCGTTATTTCCTTCTTCCCTGCAGCCCTTGCTCGCCGAGGCTCCTGCGCGTGGCACTCTTTTCGTTCCTGTAATCGGCGCAGTCGACGTCGACGACGATTTGGCCGTCGTTCAAAACTCGGCGACCGGACCCCCCCTCTATTGTTTACCCCGCTCTATTATTTAAACTGAATCCGAGACCGGTTTTGAGCACCATCGTAGGACGCTTGATAGTGAATTATCAGTGGCACTTAAGAAATACCAGCGCAATCTGTCTCCTAAAATAAATCATCGGTCAAATTGATCGATGAGGGTGCCTTTCGAATTTTATCCATCGATTAATAAGTAGTTCATCGTTTTTATATTAAAAAAAAAAATCATTTGATGCCTAGAATTACGTTTAATTATTTATCGCACTAGTTTCTACGACTGCAGAGGAGAATGAAGCACGTTCGGTCGGGAAGTGGGGATGGCAGGCCAGGGTTTCCAACCGGAAACGGAGGCCGCACTCATTGCATTCAATCGGCTTTCAATTAACGGCGGACTCCTATTTTCCGCGAAAGAGAGGGTAAAAATCGAGTGATAACGAAACGAAGTTATTCGCGTGGCAAATCGCTCTTACTCGTTCTCGATGCGATCTTCAGTCGTGATCGTGTGAATCACGCATACGATCGGACCGGTATACCCCGCCTTTCTGTTTTCTAATTGGACCATCAATGTTTATTCAGATCGTCAATGGATCAATAAAATCCCGGCCCCTAAAGAAACGGAATTTATTTTCACCGGTTCTTACAATCGAATGAAATTCATCAAAATACCTGCACGAATTCAATAAACTATTAAGAGACTCGACAGCTATATCATTACACGAGAATAGAAAATTTGTCGAGTTTGATTTACTCGATAGAATGTATTTTAGATACTTGTAGAGTCAGGGAAGTTCAATTTGGGTTTAATTGCGAATTCTTTATTAATTATTATATACGCTATACATTTAATCGTCAACTTGCGCTGTTCAGTCTTACTCGCGTCTCGTGTACTCGTGTTCTCTTGATATATTTATTAAATATATAAAATATTATTAAATTAATATAAAAACTCTGTATACTCTTAACACATTACCGACCGGCAATTATTGCATAATTTTGAAAAATCTATGGTACACGGCTAAACACTTTTTAATGACAGCTTTAGTAGCAACAGCAATTTTCATAAGCTACAACCTATAAAAAATCCAACTGATTTAACCGCGATAGATTTTCGATATGATTAATGCGAGGTCCTTTCTTCGAAGACTGACCACGACTCACCTACCTCGCAAAATATATAAAATCGCTCGCTTGCTCGGTCGTTGACCCATCGCGTATTTACCTTTCCGTATTCTAACTGTCAGCGGTCGACCGCTGATCAGTTAGATCGAAAAAAACGTGTTTTTGCATGGGCCAACCGTTGTCGTTCGAATCTGCAGGTTCGACTTCCTACATACTTTTAACACTAGAACTACCGAGCACTAAACGCAGTTGGCAAACATTTCCTTGTAATAACGACAATGTAACATTTATTTCGATTCCGTGCAAGTTTTATTTAAACATGTTCTCCAACAGAGAAGTCGACTAAAGAAATTTCTCGGAAAAACACATTTATACTTTGAACCCTTAGCACTCGAGTGGCGCCATTAAAAATTGCTGTACTATTATTTAAATAATTGTTTACACTGTCAGATATGTCTGTATCTTACCAATTACTACACATTTAAGTATTGTATGAGGTATTTATATCAATTTCGTATTTATCAAATTTAAAAAACGTTTAATTTTCCATTTAAAATAGCTCCGAGTGCAAAGGGTTAATATTTCGAATGGAAAACAGTTCCGCACCAGTCATTCTGACTTGTCCGGTAGTTTCTAGTGTTAAAAAATCATGTTGGTCTTGTATGACCGAGCGATTACAGCGAGACGATTATTATAGTCCGCGAATGTTTTCCCAGCGATACGTGGAACGCAGCTCAAGCTATTCCTGCTTGATCTGCGATTAACGATCTGACTGGGACGACGACTTAATCGGAATAACCGAGATTCCTGGCTCCAGGACCTGCAGCAGCCTCTCCGGAGTACCCAATTCCAGGTTAACCTCGTTCGTCCTGGTAACTAAGTGCCGCAATCCTGTCGTGGATTCTCGTTTCGAAACTTAATCGCCCCTACCAGACCGTATCGAGATATCGCGTGTCGAAGAACGATCATCCCGAAGAACGAGCCTGCCTCTCGAATCTAACAAATTGCATACTGGGCCCTCGCAACGGGAACATCACTTTCCGCGTTGGGCTTCCAGGCGCGCAATAACGTCGCGCAACAACGCAATATTTTTTCCGCCCCTCGTAAACTCGCTCGATAGCGCGAATTAGAACGAAGGGAGAACCACGGATGATGAATAGAGCGGCGCAGACATCGCATTCATCGTCGAAAATCATTTCGTTCGATTCCTCCCCGTACAACATTTATCGAATTGTTTACCCAGGATCCTTCGTTTCATCGATTTCCTCGGAATTGATCTCGTCGTCGAGTACGATCTTTCGAAACCTCCGAAATTCCCACGGGAACACGCGTCGACTCGAAGTGTCCTCCGAGAAACAAAATTCTGCAGTATATTCGAGAACTACAATCGGGACAGAACGAACCCAGCCAGCTGTTATCTGCAGCGAGTACGTCATCCTTCAGGAGAGATTGCAAAGGATACTTTGAGGATCGCGGAGAGGCTGCAGGGGCGGGCATTCGTTAATTCAGTAAACAGAGGGCGAGGGGTGCATCGGGGGAGTTGCGATATTAAACGGGAATGATATAGGGAAGGAGAACGGCGGTCGGGGTGGGGGTAGAAGAAGAGATAGGAAAGCAAGATGGGGTTGCATCGTGACAGCAAAGCCTTCTCTTTCGCGGGATAGAGGAGTTCCTTATCGAAATTCTTAATTAGAAAATTTTAATTATGTTTTGAGTCACTATGGGCTGGTGGGGAAAAGGAGGCCAGCCCCCCGGAACACGTCGGCGAGGCAGAGGCCAGTTGAAAAGGAGGGGGTGGAGGCTAGGCGAAAGAGCGAAACAGAAACAGTGGGGGGTTCCGCGAAACTTCCCTGCGCCGCGACGATAGTGAATTTCTGCGAAGGGTCTCTCGCCCGAGGTGAGGGCTGGGATGCCGAAGGTAATTAAGCTTGCGCCTCATAAAGATCGTCCTCCTCCGACGACGTTGTCCCTCTGAGCCGATATTAAATTTCACCTGTGGCCCTAAGAAATTGCGAGGCCTCGAACCAACGGCCAGCAGATGGCGTTAAACTCTCCTTCCTATCCACCCCTGTGTGATCATCGGCAATTGCCCTCGGTAGTTGTTGCTTTAGTCCTATTTGCCGGTCCGACACTTCTCGGTAGCAGAGTTGGCCGTTATTCGAATGAAATTTCATTCGAATAACCAAGAGAATCAAAATTGCGAATAAAGTCACTTTATTCGCAATAACGAATAAATTTTTATTCGAATAACCCAGCGAATAAAAATTGTATATGTTATCAATCGTCAACCCGTAGAGTTGGGCGTTATTCGAATGAAATTTCATTCGAATAACCACGAGAATAAAAATTGCGAATAAAGTCACTTTATTCGCAATAACGAATAAATTTTTATTCGAATAAATTGTTATTCGAATAAATTTTTATTCGAATAACCCAGCGAATAAAAATTTATTCGAAGAGCCCGGCGAATAAAAATTTATTCGTAAAGCCCAGCGAATAAAAATTTATTCGAATAGGCCAGAGAGCGAATAAGTATGAGTATTTACTGAAGAATCACGGTTTAGTTATGTATTGTATACGTCATCAATCGTCAACCCGTATCTCGTCTCGAGAAGCCTCAGCTCAGGGTTTCGAGTGTCGGCGTCGGGTTCCTACCCATAAAGACTGCCGCCGGCGTGTGCCTTGGCCGCCGTCACGGCCTTTATTCGCTGCGGTCATTTAGAATAACGAATAAAAGTTCCAGGATTTATTCGACAATAACGAATAACGATTTTATTCGCCGAGAATTATTCGTAGCTTGCGAATAACGAATGAAACTTTATTCCTTATTCGTTATTCGAAATAAAATTTGCCGAACTCTGCAGTCGGTAGTCGGCCTGATCCCAGGCCAGACTGTGTCGCATAGTCAGCGAGATTAAGACAATCCACACTAGCAGCGGCGCTTTGCAGCAGCCACCACCACCACCACCACCCCCTTCCGGTCGATCGTCGCCGATGTAAATCCTCGCGCGCTTATCCCGTCACGTATTTACCAGACTCCGAGGCAAGAGACAATGGCAGTTGATTCCCATTTCGATGGCTGCTCGAATGTCATAACACGACACGTGCCGCGACTGCAATTACATATTCGCAATCTGTTCGAATTCAATTTCGAGGCTGGCTGCGTTCGCCTCGCCGCCGTCGCGGAACCTGTTGCCGGCGAATTTAACGAGACTTCGGGGACAATCGTCGAACAAACGTCCGCCCCCGAGTCTCTCCAGGCGGTGGCAGCGGCGTCTGTTGAATGGAAGATCAAACCGATCGTCGAAACTGATAGAAAGAAAGAATTGCCCTCGGGGTCAGGAAGCTATAGGTTGTCTGCGATTTATTCGAGGACGAACTACAAGTTGTTCCGTGTCATCAGAAATCTCAAAGTCCACTTAATATACCAGTGGTATAAACACACTCAATAGAGAGAGATAGGGTGTAGTACAAACTAGTCACCAGGAAGGTTGCTAGTCGACTCCTCCTCCTACTGCCGGGCATATTCATACCGGAATTAACGACCCGTGCCTAACTTCGCTTCCTACCGCTCCTTCCGCGGCCGAGAAGCCGCTGGTAAGAGGTGCCCGGAGGATACTCCCACGCAAGCATCGGCCCGTGTACCCTAACACCGGAGGTATCTCCTCTAAGGCTAGCTGGAAGGGCTAAGTTACTTCATATTTATGGAGTTAACACGTGACTGCATAGGGATAGGCTCTGCGAGAGCAGCTAGCTAAAACTTGCTCCAGACGTTGTCCAGGCATAGCTACAGCAATGGTTCTATTGGAGCGACAATGTTGCGCACGATTGATGCGACCAAGTTATCCCCCTGCAATATACCCGACTAGAATTTCAGTTAGGAATGCCTAAAGACGAATGTGGGCCTAATGTGGAAAGAATAATGTATGTCTAAGTTAGGCATTCCTAACAGGGTGCCATACGTGGTCCAAATGGGGATGGTCTAATTTGCAGTATTTGAAGATGACGTATCCAAATGTACTTTAGCAAAGCAGTAGCGCGCACTTCTCAAGATTTTGTCGAGAAAATTGCATTTGAAAATCTGTTTTCCAGTCATAATGAGATTGCGTTTATCTATAAACAACCGGAGTCGCCGAGGGCGCAGCGAGTAATACTGGTAATCAGTAGGTCGCTGGTTCGAGTCCCGCTGACCATGTTTTCGTGTTTAATTTTTTAAATTTCTTCAATTCAATCCTTAAAGGACTCCACACTAATCATATGGAAAATCTATCCCGGTTAAATCAGTTGGATTTTTTATATGTTGTAGCTTATGATCTACTGAACAAATAGTGTCTGCGCACGGTTTACGCGACCAAATCGCCCCGAGGCTGTCGCAATAATAGAAACATCGCTTAGCTCTGGCTTTCCAGAGCTAGATGCTTAGATGTAACTATTAACTGTCTACTCTTTGGCTGTCTAAGGCTACCTAACACATCGCTGGTTTCCTGGGTCTGGTTCGAACGGTTTGGACTAGAGATCCCCGTTTCACGTGTATGTAAATATACGTGGTACGTGAACCGTGTAGTGCGAATTTAAGGATCCGTGAATACGAATCCGTGAATACGGATCTGCGACTACGAATTAGGAATACGAATCCGCGTACACGGATCCGTTCGGCACGTTAAAGTCTGTGTAAAGCACACGGATTCATGTACCGCGTGTACACGCGTATTTTCGTACACGTTGAAAACCGCGATCTCTAGTTTGGACGTCGCGGAGGGCGCCACCAATAAGGAATCAACGAAGCCCATCAGCTGACAGTTAAACGATTGTTCACGGCCTTGTCGGAAGTCGAGGAAGCAGTAGGTAGAGTCAGCCAGTACCGGACGCCATACAGCGGGACCCCTCGGCCATCGTTACCGGAGATGACGCGTGTTTTCAATTACTTCACAGCCGTTGGACCGAGCGCGCTCGAACGAACGAACAAACTAAACGATGAACGGGGTTGCACGCTATTGGGACAATTTACATTTTTAGCCAATACGCGCGAGCCTCGCCATCTGCTCGGTCGACCATGAATCGCGTCTCTCTCTCTCTCTCTCACTCTCTCTCTTTCTCTCTCTCCCACTGTCCCGTACCTCCCCGTCACTCTCCAATTTTCCCCTGTTCATCTGGCCTACGCTAACTTGTCGCCGCCGCGTGAATCACCAATTCCACATTGTTACCCCGGGCTTCGCGTACCTGTTGCCGGATTAGCAGACCGTGATATCACCCGACTTGCCCGTAGTTTTCGGCAAATGGTCTTTCAGGGCCTGGAAAGCCCGATGAATCATGCACACCGTACTCGATTGGAAATCGTTAAATCTGATTAATTGTCGCTGTCCAGCCGAAGAAGTTTGGATACAGTAACGTAAACGTGTCCAGTGGATAGCTATCCGAGCCGATCCAATTAGGACTCTCGGCGATATTAGCTCGGTAATTGTTCGCTCATCCTCGAAAGCGCGATGTCCTTTACCGTGAAACGTGAGTGGAAACTGTGTCTTCTGGATTCTTCGGGATTCTTGAAGATTACTTCACAATCACGGACACCATCATCTTGTTAGCGTCTTGCTGCAATAGTGTGACCCAATTCTATGTCCATAATTTTGTACTTTTCACAGACGCGAGTTAAATTGAACAAGATGTGGGAATATATTTGTAGGAATATTCTAGAACTCTCAACTGTCTAGAACAGGGGTCGGCAAATTTATTTTTGGAAAGGGCCAGATCGTAAAATTTTTAGACCTGATGGGCCATAGAGCAATAAAAAACCAGGGGTTCCAAATGTTTTTTTTAATAGATAATGATATTTTTATATAAGTTTTTTATTTCACATAATAATAATTATTATTATTTATTACAGACGGGCTGAAGCCCTTTTACATAAGTGTTTACAATAAAAAAAGAGAGAAAGATAAAAGTCTAATATCAAAGAAGGGACATGCACAAAAACTAATGGTAACAAACGATATTGTGTTATCCTTCAATCCTGCGTAGTTGCTTTTTCAAATTTTGTAAAGACTCAATCAAAAATCAATACGATTATAGATTCCTTGGATTAATTAATCCAGAAGTAGATCTTGCTTTAAGTGTTTTGAAATCCAGCTGTAGTTCTCGATACACGTTCAGGTACATGGAAATTGATTTGCGCGAGCAGAGAGGGACAAGCAATGTAATTATTAATTAGATAAAAAATAAAGCTCTGGTCAGATACTATTCTTCGAGCAGACAATGTTTCTAGGTTCATTTTAGTTAATATTGTGGAGTAATCATGATCAAAGGACGACATAGGATTGTTTAGCTTATATGAACAGAATAATTTCATTTATATTGAATTTTTTCATGTAAAGAACAATATTAACCTCGCGGATCGGATTCACAATAGGCAATTCACACGAAAGACCGTTCGAACGTTACACGTGCATTTATTCATTTTCATGAGCATATAAGGCGATATCAACGATCCTCAGACAAATGAATGTAAGAAAATCGGAAATTAGAGGAAAGGGCTCCTGATATAAGGCGTAGGGCTGAAACTTGGATACTATTCAATAAAGTACTGATTTTTCTGGATACTACAAACAGAATGATGCGGTAACTTGACCTTCGACGACCAAATTCCAGAGGCCAGTTGACTCATCACGGCCGACATTTCTATTTGCACGCCTCCAACACCTTTTTCCTCTCTTTTCCCAGCTCGCCCTCCCGGGCTTCGCCGATGTTCCCGCGTTTCCCTCTCAGCTGCGCGGTTAATCGCCGTCGAATTAGCCATGGTTGGATACAGAATTAATCAAACGCGGGACGGTCGAGGAAAAGAGGTCGACGAGCACCGCGCGGACGGTAGAAACACCGTGGAAAATAGAGAAAGAGACCGGAACCGGTGAAAATAAAAGGCTCGAGGATATTCCGGGCCGGGGACACCAGAGATGGACGCGTCTTGGTCCTTTTATCCCGCTGTATTAACGCGGAACAACGTGAGCAATTATCGCTCCGCGCGGATGACGTTCTCTGCCAACGTCGATCACTTGTTAAGTCTCTTCGAGAGCCGAACCTCTGATCTCAAACAAGTTTTCAGGTCTTTATATTATTTTTTATACGACGTAATAGTCCTAGATTCAACAAATGTCTTGCTGTAGTTCAAGGTCTTCTCTACACAACCCAACAAAATTTATTCCCAGGTCGTTAACCCTTCTCTGCATGATTCTTTAAATTGGGATGATGAAGAAATTGAAAGAAGCTCAGTGTTTTATTTAAAGGAAAGATATTAAAAGAAAAATTACAACAACATTTCCAGAAAAATGAACATAAATAAACACAGTAAGAGAATACATTCTTAATTTACTATATATCAGATTTGTTAATTGTATCAGATATGATCACTGTATGAATTTTTAATTGAGATGAAGAAATTGTAAGAAGTTCAGTGTTTTATTTAAAGGAGATATTAAAAGAAAAATTACAACAATATTTTCAGAAACATGAACATAAATAAACACAGTAAGAGAATACATTCTTAATTTACTATATACCAGATTTATTAATTGTATCAGATATGATCACTGCATGATTTTTTAATTGGGATGAAGCAATTGAAAGAAGCTCAGTGTTTTATTTAGAGGAAAGATATTAAAAGAAAAATTACAACAATATTTTCAGAAAAATGAACATAAATATATAGTAAGAAAATACATATTTAATTTACTATATACCAGATTTGTTAATTGTATCAGATACTACGCAGCGAAGGGTGAATAGTTTCTTTGAAAACAGTTTGCGAAGGTCAGAGTGTTAATCCTGTTGGTTCAAAGGTAATCGGTAGCGATCAGGGCGACACAGAGACAGGATCCTAGGTTGAATCCTAAAGGGCGAAGCACCACCGTGATCTCGGATGAAGAGCGATTTCCTTGGCCGTATCAAAATGAGAAATCCAGGTCGCATTAATGAGTGCAATCGGTCGGCTCTGTGCCGTCAGCTTTCGATCGATCGATACACGTTCCGTGCTACTAATTGGCAATCAGTGTACGTGCATTAGAAGCATTGACAGTGACGCGTGAATGATGATGTGCTGCGGACGTTTAGTGTGATTTTCTGCTAATGATAGAAGATAATAGCCGACGGTTTACCGAGGCAAACGAGTCTCGTTCTTACCCACGATGCCGGTGGAAACGATTTATGTAACTCGGCGGTGTTCGCACGGCCATCAGAGTTTGCAAAAATTGTCTGAAGTATACGGTAGGATAGATCCGGGTCCATCGCAGCCGCTAACGATGAGAATCACCTATTTCAGTGGAGTTCATCGAATTACCTGGACATCTCGTACCCTCCCAGTATGATAATCCAAGCACTCTGGCTCGCAACGTTACACAGCATCGAAAAGGACCTGTAGCTGTTCTCCCTCATCAGAACGTATCATATTTAATCCCAGCGCGGGGATGAATTCTTTTTCGCGAACTTATTTCTTGTACAGGCCGCGGAATAACGCGTTCCGGCCGTTTCTGACCGTCTTTCCGAGCCGTCAGCTCCGGCTCGAGAAACGCTGGCCCCGTGTTTTATGCAAGCCCTGGGTTTTATGCAATGAGACTGCAATATCAAACGCCGCGAGAGGCGAGCGAGCAGAGTGCCGCTGAATAAAATATCCGGTCCTATAAAAAAAAAAAAAAAAGGAAGGTGTCGGAGAGAGTGAGAAAGCGTGCGCTGGCGGAAGCGAGAGTGTCCAAGGGAGAGGCGGAACAAGGCAGCAGGGCGAAAACGTGGCGGTGATCGAATACCTATGTTCCCGGGACCCAGACGTACCTCGATCCTCGTATTTCCGGTTGTTGTTGCACGTGCTCCAGCATGTTTTCCCTGTCGCGAAGCACCGTCGCACAGTGGGCCAAACCTGAAAACAAAAATCGTGTGCGATAAGTGTGAATGTGTAAAATATGTACTGTGTTGTGTTATTAATTTTTTTGTGCTTTCAATTTTTCTGCTGTATAAAAGTCTTCATCAGTTTGTAATTTTCGTATTGTATTCTTCATCATGTTGAAATAAATCTCGTATGAGATTTTCTATAATAAAAAAAAAAAAAATCGTGTGCCTCATTGTGCATGAACGAGACTAGGATAAATCTTTTTCTTAAAGTATCTTTAAAGTTATAAAACAAACCCTGTTTGCCCGTTTTTGCCCATTGAAAAGATACTAGTAATATAATACTGTATGCATTTTCATGCTGACAGTTAAGTGCGAATACCCAGAATCAAGAAAGACTATTTATGGGAATCTGTTGTAAAGAAATAGCATGAAGCAAGTTTATTTCATGTGTTAATAACGCTTTAAAGTTAATAACAAATTGTTATTTCAAATACAAATTCAAAATCAGCATCCCCAATAATTCATATATATCAATTAAAAAAAAAAACCATTCAGTTTTGATTTTTCAGTCCGCCGTATTGAATCGAATATTTTGAAATTGATGAATTTGATTAAATATTTGAAATCTACGTCCAAAACAACCTAGAGATAACAATTTTCTAAAACTTTACTGCAGAATTCATTGAGTTATAGAATTTTGATCATGTCAGCCGGTTTTCGCCCACTGTGCGTCGGAGAATTTTCGAGGATTATCACTGAAATTGTTCGCTCCTGTAAGCGAATACGCGACACCGCGAGAGGTTCACTCGGTTTATGACACTGGCGACACGTTCATGCCACGAATTTTCTACGATTCTTTTGAAGTTCAAGAATTCCCATCCCCTGCACAGTCGACCGGGAGAAAATAGCGCAGACTGGAACACAGAGTTCGGAACGGTCCGATCGCTTTTATTCGCGGGAAAGAACCCGTGTTTCTCGCTCGAGAAACATCTTGCTTCCCCATGCCGTGGAACTTTTTACGCGGCAGAATGTGTGTCGTTCCATGGTTGATTAACTCCCCTCAGTTTCACGTTACCCGGCGATGGCGCGTGGCTTCCAAGTTTTCCCGCAACTCTGCCTAAATCGAGTTAGCCGCCTGCCAAGTCGCACTGATTCGCTGCAGTCGCAGTTCCTGCCTCGTGACTCCTCCTCGAAAAATTAAAAAATCCTACGCTCCGACCGTTTTCTTAATCCTGCTGCCGGGAAAAGTAATTGTTTCAACGGGACCAGAATCGTCCACTTGAAAAATCGGCGAACTTCAACGCGGTGCTTCTTGGAAAATTGCCGTGCTTTTTCGGATTAGAAAAAATACAGCGAGGTAGCCCACACGTTGAAAAATAAAATGCAGTAAATCGCGTTGAAAAATTTTCGTTCAATTTTCTGGAATTTATTTGGTCGGTTACCGCGACTGTTTTGCAGCACTCGGTCGCGTGCATTAATGGGTTAATCGATACAGAGGATTCCCATAAGAATTCCGGCGAGCGGATCCCGCCGAGGGAAAAAGAAAGAGGGGAAGGTTGAAGGATGGTTTCGAAACTTAGATTGGTGTCACGTGGCCGTCGTTGATCTGCGAGCTGCGTGGGCGTGGGGGGAATAGAAGTACGTCGGCGAGGGGTTGGAGAGGAGATGGTGGGGCTCAGGGTTTTCGCAGAGGGAGCTGCAGAAGGAAACGTTGTAACAGCACGATCCGAGGCGGCTTAACCGGCAAATCCGACGTAAGACCTTCCGCGAAATCTCTATTTCCGTGAACGCGGTGTTTCCACGCTGTTCCCGTGCTCGACCGAGCTATCCACTTCTTCCCCTCTCTCTCTCTCTCTCTCTTTCTCTTTCCTCTCCTCCCACACCGCTGTTTAACGTTAAGAAAAATTCGCAGTAACTTTGGGAGCACTTCACTTTCCCGATGTTCTCTTTTCGCGCCACTTTGTTATCTCGCTTGGGCACAATTTCGAGATCGCAGTTCTCTTGGATGTGTTCCACGGGCTCTTCGACTTCTTCCTCGGATTCGAGATTCTTTTCTCTCGTAGACCGTGAAGTTTCTCCGAGGCGTGCCGCGCTGTCTTCCGATTAAACAACACCACAATCGATCTCCCGAAATTCGACGCGGTGAGAAACTCCTTTGGCACGGCTCCGCCGTCGATCATCCGAAGAAATGATTCGTTAAAGGGACGGATATTTGTGTCTGTACCGACTGCCACGGTTTTCGTGTAAATCGGCGGACTCGCTGGTCCGCTTTGTTTGCTCTGCGGCTAATTAAAGTGTACTTAGACTGGTTTAATTCCTGCGGGACCGACGCCGACGGGTCGTAACAGAGAACCGTCGACGACTACTCGTTCCGGCTACCTTTAAGAGACTGTTGCTGGTTCTGTATAACAAACGTTATGCACAATAAACAATTTGTGATGGTATCAGCGCACAGGTTCGATCAAAATAAAAAAAATACAAGCAATCTTGCAATTAACAAAATCTCAACGTTTCGATCCTGATATGGATCATTTTCAAAAGAATTTTTTTATGCGTCTAGAGAATTAATATCAGTGTAAATATGTGTTGAACAAATCTATCAATATGAAAGTAACAAAAGAGACACTTTGCTTTACTTGCATTAACAAAAGGTTGTAAATGAAAAATTTCAGAAAGGAACTGACACATTGCCGGTAGAAATTGTACTGAAAACAGTACATATCCATACAGATCCATATCAGGATCGAAACATTGGAATTTTGTTAATTGCAAGATTTCTTGTTTATTTTTTGTTGATTTTGATTAAACCTGTGAAGTTGATACCACCACACATTGCTTATTTAACATTTAGGATCGTTACAACATAATTTATGTTACGCACAATACTATTTTTTAACTTCCCGATTTATAGGGAAGTTATTGTTTTAGTGTTGCTATTAACACTAGAACTACCGAGCACTAAACGCATACATTGCCTTCTAATAATGACAATATGGAATTTATTTAGATTTCGTACACGAGATATTTAAATATGTACTTCAATAGAGAAATTTACTAAAAAAAATTTCTCAAAAAAACATATTTTTTATACTTTTAATATTTCTAATCGAAAAAAATTCGCATCAGTCATTTTGACTCGTCCAGGAGTTCTAGTGTTAATCTTGCCTTGATCTAATTCCCAATTTGGCTCCTAAATAATTCGATAACAATTCTCTTCAGGGCCTAACCGACACTCAGCTCGATCCAATCTTGGAGTTAGCTCGATTCCCAGCTCGCACTCGTCTCGGAGCAAGTTTGTCCGAGTAAAACAGATACGAATCTTCATTGAAGTGTCTAAAAAGCATACGGGTCAAGTGTTCGTGTCGCGGGTTCCGTTCCGGCGACCTAAACGCGTTCTGAATGACCAGCAATCTTACCCGAAGTGTATGTTGGTCTTCAGCGGAGCGATTACGTTGACTCTGCGCCCAGGTTTTGGTCGATCCCCGGACGTGTGTAATCCCGTCTACACGAGTTCCTCCGCGGTTCACGTTAATCTTAATGGATTAATTTCTTAATTGGTTGCCGAGGTATAATTGAAATGTACCTGGAGGAGAGAGAAAGAGAGAGAGAGAGCGGAGGTGGGGAGTCTGTGATGAAACTCGGCAACTGTGGAACTCCACGGCGAGAGTCCTCCGTTCTCCAACCCCCTTGCTCGGATACCTGGGTTTGGATCGGGACGAGTTCGGAACAATGTTTGCGCGAAGCGTGTCGCATCCACGTGCGCGCGCGCGCGCAAGCGAGCGCGTCCGGGAAAAGTTCATCGGTAGATACCAGGAGTTTCGCGCAGCCTTTGTTACACTTTCTGCATTCCGCGAGGATTTAAGATAAGGAAAACGCGGCCCCGCCGCTTTGTACCGCGAAAGCGGCACCAAGTTTGCAGATTGCGCCGCGGCTAGTCTCGCGCGGGGAAACAACCGCGACTTGGATTTTCTTCGGTTTCCGCGTGACACGGAGACACGTTGCACCTTTGCCAGGCCGCGTTCTGGGAGCTTTGTATCGTTCGCTTCGTCGGAATACCTGCTTTAAAGCTCTCGCCCAGACCCTCGGATGGGATCCGTTAGCCTATTCAGTTAAGCTACCCCTCTCGCCGGAACAAGACAGCCGTATGAACTGATTAAATGGAGGCTGTGTACTCGTCTTGTCCACCTTTGATACTACGCACTCCCACCATTCGTTTTAATTAATCTCACCCGTGGACTTCGGAACTTTATTCATTCGGATAATTACGAAAATATGAGCAGACGGGATCTAAACTTGTCCACCAACGTCGATCGTATTAACACTAGAAACACTGAAACTTAGTATATACAAATTTTAGTATATATAAATTTGTTTAAAATTAATTTTTAATATTTTTTATATTATCTATAGTTATTAGTAAATATTAACAATAAAAGAAATTTGTTAGAACAACTTGTTAGAGCAAGTATCACTGCATAAACGATTCGAATAACTACTTTAGCTTATTGAGCAACTGCAACTTATCAAGTATACGGCCTGTTATTTCAATACAGAGCCGAACTGGTCATATAAGAAATTTACTCAATTCAATAATAAGTCATTTCATTATTCAAAATTTCCCAAGCAGTCAAAATGACTGCTTCTGGGCAAATAAGTATAACACACATATATATACCGGAAATGAAGGAGGGGGAGGTAACTACAATTATTAATAAACGCCTTTATATGTTGTACAAAAAGTCACAAGATTCTAAGAAATTGTGTCATTATTATACATAATTGTTTTTCTAATTGAAATTAAAAAGCAGTCGAAATGACTTTCTTGGGCAATCTAGTGTTAAACGTGTGGCCGATGTGTATGTTTATAAATGCATTTTGTACATTTTTTTTTGTTGTTTTTATTAAATATGCTTGGTCGTGAGATGTACAGTCGCCTAATGTGTGTGTACCTTTTCCTGTGTTTCAGGTAGGTCTAGTAAGCAATAAATTGATTTGTGTTCTGTGCACGAAGGAAAAGTACGTGCGAAGATTCTAGACAGTATGATGATGGCAAACCTACCCCCCGTTATGCTGCAACCCCTAACCGACTATGGAATGCTGACTCCTACCCTCGGAATAAAGGTGAGTCGCGATCATTCAGTTTTCGATTGGCATATTCAGACCATTGATCAAAATCTGTTCTCACGTTTCTTTATATTTTCTCTTTTCATTCGTAAAACAAACCAAAAAAATAAAGTGTATCTTAATCGCCGGTCGAAATGCGTTTTCGTCATCGGTAACGTAAGAGTCGAAATCCGCGCTAGTCAGTCGGTGTCCTCTGGGGTAAGTGTACCAACGTCGTAAACAATTTTCACCAACAAGTTTTGTCTCCTTTTTCTTTCTGCCGAAGTGAATCGTTTCTTTTGTTGCAGCGCAGTGTGTAATTAGATGTCAATTATATATTTCTTTTTTTTTTATTATATCTGACTGTGTAGTGCTTATTGATGTCACGGCAGCAAAGTACCGATTGGACGTATCCGTGCGTGATATTCAATGTTCTATTGTCTTGCGATGTTTCTTTTCTATTGGCAGAGGCATGCTTTCGCTGTGTCAGAACACGTTTCTCGTGTGTGTATACGTGTTTGTTGACCCTCACACCCCTTTTGCTCTCCCTTTAATCGGGGTGTTCTGGTTTCGAATGACCCTTGGCAATTTTTAGGAATTTGTTTCTCCAAGTAAAAAGAGCCAAAATTACATGAGTTGTAAATGTTTTTATTGGAATTCGATCTAGGTTCGAACTAGGTCCTGAATTATCTTGATCCTCGGCCCCAATTAAATTAATTACATGAATTCAAACAAATCCTTCTGTACACATCTTCAGAACTCTAATACATTAAATAAACTGTAAGAATGAAAATACAATTGAAAACCAGAATGGGGTATTCTGGTTTCGAATGACTCTTGTCAATTTTTAGGAATGTGTGTTTGCTTGGAAAAAAATAATTTACGAATTAGTTTCTCCATGTAGAAAGAGTCAAAATTACATGAGTTGTAAATGTTTTTATTGGAATTCGATCTAGGTTCGAACTGGGTCCTAAATTATCTTGGACCTCGGCCCGAATTAAATTAATTTCATGAATTCAAACAAATCCTTCTGTACACATCTTCAGAACTCTAATACATTAAATAAACTGTAAAAATGAAAATAAAATTGAAAACCAGAATGCCCCTTCGACAGCACACCTCCACCATCTTTCAAGGTGACTATCGCCAAAAAGCGCAAATCGTAGCGTCTCTGGCCGCGATATTCATTAGCGTCGGTCTTCAACAAGTGTCCCTCCATTCGCTATTCCGGGTGTCTCTCGATCGTTGAATTTTCTAGATGGTGACCATGGGACGGGAACGGAGGGAGGGGATATAGGTAGCAGTTTAATCACTAAATTAAGTGTAAACAAGCCTGTCCGGCGCAAGCATTCGCACCCGTCGCACCGTGCTTTAATTCCACTGAAGATGAAACGATCCCGAAGGTGGTGGTGCCACTTCCCCCGGGGGATTTCATGCAGTTATTATGTTCCCGGGAGTGTTCCACGATAATCCTGCAAATTTAAAGACTTAATTTAGTTTTGAAGTTGACGCGATGTTTGAGCCACAAACGCGGAAAAGAGAATTCGTTTCCCCACGGTTTCTGTCTGGGAGATCGTGACGTGCCGCGCGTCCCTTCTTCCCTCTGCATTTCCGCTGCCGCCGTTATAAAGGCGGCAGAGACGCGTCTTTTCAAACGTATCCGGCACTTTGCCGGTGCCAGAAAAAAGGAGCCGACCCCCGGTGGTAGAAAATTGGAACGGGGCCGAGCCAGTTTACAGCTGGTCATTATTTCAGGTCCACTACTGAACCCTTTAAGACATTACTCTTCGGAACGAGTGGTATCGTTCGGTTTAGCTCTAGGGTGGACTCGGGACTAATTCTGAGTAAGTTCAATTTGGTCCCAAGGCTAGGTCCAATTTGGGTCCTAGACTAACAAGGGAACATGTTCAGTTGATACAAACCGATTTTGATGAAACTTATGTGAGATATAGCTCTACAAAAAATATTTGACACGTGTTTTTTTTATCGGCAACCATCCACTCTGAAGGGGTGAAAACAACCCTCAAAGTTCGGGGTCAAACCATATTTTTTTCGATATCTCGGAAACCAGTGGTCGAAAAAATTCGATTCTTTTTTTGAATTGTGTTTTTTTAATTGAAAATGTAGTCGTGCTAAATAAGTTTAAGAAAAGTGTTTTGTTTGAACAATATATTTTGAGAACAAGGAGATTGGTAAATTTTGAAACCCTGAGAGGACCAAATATCATGTTACAATAATAGATGCCTTCTTGTATCTATCTGTAATGTGCACAACAAACAGACTAAGTTCAATTTAATGAGAAAAGAACAGGAGTGGCGTTGGCCCGTAAAAATCCTGCAAGAGTAATGAAAGTAGATCCATGGGGGAATAAATTACGGGTGAAACAGATAGTAGAGAGTATAGTAACTAAAGATTTTTAACAAAAAAAAAAGAAAGACTAAGTTCAATTTGTATTCTATACTAGAGTTAATTTAAGTCTAGATCGAATTTGGGTTAAATGTTGCAATTTTTCTATGGAGTACGTCGCGGGGTAATATCGTGGAATGCTGCGGGGGGTGTGACATATCAGATCACGGAGGGGGGTCAGGGTGTCAGTTAATGGCAGCAATTTGCTGTGTCTGCCATCACCATTTCCGGAGTCAGTGGCCCCAGGTTTTGTTCCCGCCGTCTCGGCCACCTTTTGCACCCTGCGCTCACCCTTGAAGAGAAGCTGGGGCATTTCGTCGTCGATAAAAAAAGTCCACCCTCCCCCGGGCGGCGGGGTCCTGGGGTCTCGCCTTTTATCTGAAGGCTTTGTATCCCTGTGACGGCCGTTCGACCGGCGTTTTGGCCACCTCCGCTCAAACCGCAGGATATTAATTAAAATTCCTCGGGAAATACTTCCGTGACAGGATGCTGCTACTGGCACAGGGCGTGAGTGCAGAGCCCCCGGGTTCTGCCGATGATGCGTTCAGTCGACTAATTTGCTCGGATGATCCTTGTGTGCGAAGCGCGCCGACACCGCCTGGATCAAACAGACTCGATTGCTACCTTAGGAAAAACAAAAGCAATAAGATACTGTTTTCACAAAGCCACGATTGTTGCGCTACCATTATTTTAACTGCTCCGAGACTTTAAACAATTAAAGGGATCCAACTGGTGCTTCGTTCTGACTACGTCTTACGAGGAACACGATATCGTAGCAGTCCGGGGAACGGCGATTGCCTTCCTGATGCGATAACCGTTGTCGTTACCGGACTTTGGAAAAGAGAAATGCAAAGGAGCTTCGCTGGGAGGCGGTGGAGAGTTTGCGTTAGAGAAAGTTGGGGGAAATTAGAATGCCTAGTGTGTACTCGAAAAATATTTCGAAACGTCCCGCCACCTTTCAGCTTATAATCTGACTAGCATTCTCCAATATAATACCAGGTTCATGCTTGTGTCAAGTCCGGTGGTTCAGCCGTTGTTAATAATTGATAAGATCAATCATGTATCTTATATATTTTCCTCAATTTATATAATTTCCTTAATTCGTATACAATGTATGATTTTGTATACAATGTTTTGTATATAATATATTTGTGTTGTATAATGTTTTGTAATATAATGTATTTGTATTGCAAAATTAGATTAATTCTATATACAATGTAGTATAGTATACGATAAGTCAATATTAACTAGTAATTATAACATTTGATATTTTATTTCCCGTGCAACATTAATGGAGCAACGATAACAAAGAAATTCAGAAAATATATAATATACATGATTGATTTTACCAATGACAGCTGTAAGTAAATCAGCTTAAAATCAGTTTAACACTAGACTAGAACTACCGAGCACTAAACGCAGTTGGCATACATTGCCTTCTAATAATGACAATATGGCATTTATTTAGATTTCGTACACGGGATATTTAAATATGTACTTCAATAGAGAAGTTTACTAAAAAAATTTATCAAAATAAAACACATTTTTTATACTTTTAATATTTCTAATCGAAACAAAATTCGCATCAGTCATTTTGACTTGTCCGGTAGTTCTAGTGTTAACCCGAGTGACTGAATTGTCTCCTTCGTCTCCGGCGTTCCCTCGGACCATCGCCATGGGAGGAATATTGTTTAAACGAGATTTGGGATAGCGAATTTCTAAGGAACTGGTTTGATCACGCTCTCCATATTTGATTCCCACCGACATTATTTACGAGCGTTCGAAGTTTGACACCTTCGAGGGATATCCAGCGTCCTAGCCTTGCATAAATCGCAGCTACTCCGTGCCTACAGAGATTACATTGCAGAAGGAGCATCTAGGCAAATCCATACTGCTCGACAACTTCGAATCGTCCCTGTAGAAATCGTACGGTCGTCGAGCATTTTCAAAACCGTGTTGGCTTTCGCTACCCGGAATTTCTGGTATGACGCACACGCTGCCCCCCGCGTATCACCGAGCCGGCCACCCGGCCACGCGTGCGTGAAATTCGAAATTCATTACCGCAAAGCAGGGAATTAATTTCCATTTCGCCGGGGAAACAAGGCCGGGGCAAATTTCGAAACCGTTCTTGTCCGTCCGCCGCGACAGTTCCATTCCGGGCGGCGGCGGCGACTGCCTTTATTAAACATCTCGCTCCCAGCGATTTTCCTGATCTCTTTGCAGCTAGAGCGCGTTTCGAAGGCCGATCCCACCGGGGGCCGAGTTAATACAGATTTTCAGTGTACGCGTCACCCAGCTATATACCGAGCGAGAAAGAGATAGAGTTGCGAATTAGTCTCGGGCCGGTGAAAATCATGCTGTCTCCTGGGCTAGCTGACGTGATAACGAGCCGGGAACAGCCAGCCTGTCCGGATATATTTTTAATAAAATGCAAATACACCGGACCAATGCCGAAATGTTTCTTTGATGAAAGAATTTTTAGGTGGCTGGAAGAACCGTGCCGCGGGTTCACTGTGTTTTTAGGCGTTGCGTTTTTCAACTTGCCACCCAGCTGAACCCGTACCACCACGGAGCTATTACTACAGGTGCGTTTACGAGTTTGTGCGCGACACACAAACGGACAATCTAAACACAAATGTCCAGCCGGCCCTCGGCCGACCTCGTCTCTTCGTTTGCATACGCAAACAGAGGAATTAGGACCGGACACGACGTCCCCCACGCTCGATCGGCAGTTCCTTTGCCTCCGAGAACACGTTATTGTCGGTCTCCGACCGGCGTTATTGTCGGCGAAACGCGCCTCAACAATCGACTGTATTACACGAAACGCGCGACGAATCCTCGGGGCTTCCTGACGCTTCTGACGATCGCCACTCCTCGGTCTTTGTAACTCGCTGAGCTCTGTTCGACTCGGTTGATTTTTACCGTATTCGACTTGACTGGAATTGATCCTGCATTGGCTTGGAGCGAGTCCTAAGTTAACTGCAAGGGGTCCCAAATATCAGACCGTAGTTCTAAGTTAGGTTTCAAACTGTTCCCTAAATTAACTTGGACCTACGTCGAATTCGATTTGCCTGGAATTTGATCCTGCATTGGCTTGGATCGAGTTCTAAATTAATTGCAATGGGTCTCAAATATCAGATCGTAGTTCTAAGATATTCTTCGAACTGTTCTTTGACTTAGCTTGAATCTGCGATCTAAATTAGGTTTGACCTACCTCGAATTCCGTTGATTTTTCGGAATCGATTCCGCATTGGCTTGGACCGAGTCCTAAATTAACTGCAACGGGTCCCAAATATCAGACCGTAGTTCTAAGTTAGGCTTTGAACTATTCCCTAAATTAGCTTGGACCTAACTCGAATTCCGTTGATGTTTCGGAATTCAATTTGCTCGGAATCGATCCTGCATCGGGTTCGACCGAGTCCTAAATTAACCGCAATGGGTCCCAAATATCAGACCGTAGTTCTAAGTTAGGCTTCTAACCGTTCCCTAAATTAGCTTGAATCTGGGTTTCTAAATTAGGTTGGATCTAGCTCGAATTCCGTTGATTTTCCGGAATTGATCCTGCATTGGCTTGGATCGAGTCCTAAATTAACTGCAAGAGGTCCAAATATCAGACCGCAGTTCTAAATTAGGTTTCAAACCGTTCCCTAAATTAACTTGAATCTTGGTTCTAAATTAGCTTGGTCCTAACTCGAACTATGTCCCAACTAGTCCGTTGTTATATTTTAAAGCGTATTATACCATCGATCACTTTGAATGCCTCCACGGTAAAACATTATCGTCTCTCCATGTGAAATAGGCGGCTTTGCGGCAGCATAAACAGTTGCAGAGGCGGCTCCTCTTGCACGAGAGGAGAACGCGGAGAGCGATTCCCCGTGGCAATCGATCGGCAAGATAGATCCCCGTCGAAAAAGTGGGAAAAGGGAGAAAAGCAGGGCTTCGTCAGCCGCGTAATAAGAGAGCCATTCAAACTTTATAAACTGAATATTATTGAGATACTAGGCGCCGGGGCGGGTGTTGGAGCAGCGCACCGCGTGACAGTGAGCGATGAGGTGGGCGTGAGAGTTCCCCGATTTTCTATTAAACGCCGATTTATTTATGGAATATTCAATGCGACGTGTCCCGGGGAAGAGCCGGAGGTATTGAGCCACCAAGAAAAATTCAAATCAGCCTTGTCGCGACGGTGTATCCGCCGTCGGTTTTCCACCCGCCGGCGGATTTACCGCGGAAAACGTGTAATCCGTGGCCCAGCCAACACTTGACTTCGAGACATTCGGGAATTTTCTGTCTTCACGTTCGTTCAAGAATTTCCCGACTCTAATCTAGGCGTGGTTCAGGCCCCAAGCTACGAATTATTTGGGACCTCAAGCTTGGGATAATTTGTGTCACCGAAGTAGAGAAAATTTGGGATACTAAACTAGAGAAAATTTAAAACGACAAGACGGGTGAATTTAGGGCCCCAACTTGGAATATTTTGGAACTTCGATCCATAGCCAATTTAGTGTCTCCTTATTTTTTTTTATTAAGGAGGAGAGAATTATATCTGAGAGAATAATACCTGGAGAACCAGTAAACACCCACCCTCGGGGTAGCCAAAGGACTACCCCTCTACACGTTCCTCATTGTTACGAAGATAAACCAATGTCCCGCTGCATGCATTAATTCTTGGTTTAGCCATTTGCACTCGGTGCTACTGTAACTCGAAAACGAAACATTTTTTCCGACCTAAAATAATTCAATTTTCCATGATTTTTCTCATTTCCAATTTTCGAAAACTTTCCAATACTTTCCGATACACACGCAGCTGCAACCGAGTGTTTCGATTCTCGAAAAAGTGGCCGTGTATCTTTATCAAAATGTAACGAGCCCGAACAACCAAGGATCTGAAACTCAATACGACCAATATCGGTTCGTACATCTCCCTGTACAGATGTGCACCCCCCTCGAACAAGTCTGGGCAAAAACGTGTTACATTTCATTTCACGCGTTCCGCGCATCAGGCCGACGGGGGCTATCACATCGAGTTACTGATTGGAAAAATAATATTCCTGAATATCATGTTCGCGCTCTGAAAAACATCGAACAATTATTCCCCGGGAATCTCCTCCTCCGCGTGTACTCGAATAATTTTTACACGAGCACGCGTTACTCTATTCCGTACACCGTGGAAATGTAATTAATCGGTAACAAAGCTCACCGTGGCGATAAGAATATCAAAACAGTTCTGTTATTCGACGAACGGTCGGGAACCGTAATCCCGTTTCTGCTGGCGAACGGTTCGCTGCTCTATCCAATACATATTTCATCTCCGCGCTCCCATTGGACAGAACGAAGTAAAAATATGATTCGCCGATCTTCTTTTTGATACTTTAGAATTTCTCTGGAGATCGCTGGGAGAAACGAAGGAACACGGTGGTCGTGTTCGATATTGAACGAGGCCGCTAGAAAACAGCGGCGGCGGATGGTCTAACGGGGTACGATAAAATTATCGAACGGCTCTATCGAGGGAACGGGATCGGCCGATTAAACACTCTCGCAGTTTTCTCTGAAACACGGGGGCCATCGTTTCGGTCATTAGGCTGATTCCCCATGGCTGGCGCCATTCGAAGAAGACCGGCCCCGTATAAAACATCAGAAAGTGCATTCGAAACGATAACGAGCCATAGGCACAGTTTTAAGCTCTCTCTCTTTTCCTCTCTTTCTCTCTCTGCCCCACCTCTCCGTTCTCTGTGTTTCTCTCTCGCCTCGAACTTCCCGTTATCGTTATATCCGGCAGCGAGGCAGCAGCCGATTTTTCCGCGGCCGGCTTTTTTCACCCATTCCCAGCACGGGCTTCCGCTATTTTATTAGGCCAGTTACAGAGCCGGCCCGAAACAATAACCATTGTTAAAGTTTCGCGGCACTTGCAGCAACACCGGGCCGACGCTGTTTGTACGCCGAAGCTTTCCGCTTTGTTCGCCCGCTCGCTGCCGAGAGCTGGCTCCGTGCTGCTACGGCTACCGCTCTGCTGGCCGAGGCGGTGGATTTCAGGCGGTCGCCTAGAGTCTGCTTGCTACCACAGCGATCGCCCATTAACAGCGCCGCCGCCGCCGCCGCCGCCGTCATACTCTGCTGCTGCATCGTTCTTCTCTCCTCCATTTCACTTTGTCGGCCACCGCCTCACAATGCCGCTGTTCGTTTTAAATGCACACCGCTCTTTTAATTACATCGCTGACCAGGAGACCGATTTACCGGCCACCGGGAATGCCACTGCCCCAGACACTCGAGCTGGTGTCAGGATCCTCCTACCTCTACCTATCCAGCACTCAGCTTTCGCTTTTAGCCTAGCTTCTTCGCTGCAGGGAACATAGACAGCTGGGATTATGAATTTTTAGTCTGAGACCCTAGGACTTTAGCCTGATACTCAAAATTGTTAGACTAATGTCTTAAACTGGTAAGCTGATACCCTAAATTTTTAGTTCGCTAATCTATACCTCCAGGACACCCTAAGGATTGAACAGTATCCTGACTATGGGGAATGTATCATAGAAATCTAGCCTGATACCCTTTTTTCTCCTGCCTTGGGAGGGTTTTTCTTCCTTCCTGAATTACTCGGAACATCGGTAAGGCCCTATTCATTGATTCTTCTTACTGATTGTTATTCCGAGGGGGCCACAGCCTGTTCTTGGCTTTTCTAGCCTGATACCCTAAACAACTGGGGTTTCCTAAATTTTTAGTTTGCCAATCTAAACCTCCAGGACACCCTAAGAATTGAACAGTATCCTAACTATAAGGAATGTCTCATGGAAATCTAGCATGATACCCTAAACTGCTGGGATATCCTAAACTTTTAGTTTGCCAATCTAAACCTTCAGGACACTTTAAGTTTCGAACAGTATTCTGACTATAAAAAATGTCTCATAGAAGTCTAGCCTGATATCCTAAACTGCTGGGATATCCTAAATTTTTAATTTGCCAATCTAAACCTTCAGGACACCCTAAGTTTCGAACAGTATTCTGACTATAAAAAATGTCTCATAGAAGTCTAGCCTGATATCCTAAACTGCTGGGATATCCTAAATTTTTAGTTGGTCACTATAGACCTCCAGGATACCCTAAGTTTTGAATAGTATCCTGACTATAAGGAATGTCTCAGAGAAGTCTAGCCTGATATCCTAAACTGCTGGGATATCCTAAATTTTTAGTTGGTCACTATAGACCTTCAGGATACCCTAAGTTTTGAATAGTATCCTGACTATAAGGAATGTCTCAGAGAAGTCTAGCCTGATATTGTAAACTGCTGGGTTATCCTAAATTTTTAGTTTACCAATCTGAACCTCCAGGACACCCTTAGTTTCGAACAGTATCCTGACTATAAGGAATGTCTCATAGAAGTCTAGCCTGATACTGTAAACTGCTGGGGTTTCCTAAATTTTTAGTTCGCCAATCTAAACCTTCAGGACACCCTAAGAATTGAACAGTATCCTGACTATAAGGAATGTCTCATGGAAGTCTAGCCTGATACCCTAAACTGCTGGGGTTTCCTAAATTTTTCGTTCATCTCTTCAGACCCAGGATACCCTAAGTGTCTGTCTTGATACCCTAAACGTGTCATAGTCTGTAATTTTTCTGAGTGGACGACGAGAAAATCCATTCTGGGTATGAGAATGTAGGACACGAATACTTAAGACAAGGTTCACTGATGTCCCCGTGATTGTTATACGCGCGCACATATACACCCGAAGCGCCAGGAGCTAGGATAGGAACGCGGAGCCTCGACAAAGAGCTGATGGCAGATAACCGGGGCTGGAACGCACTTGCTGGAAATCGAGAGCGCGTTTGCCTGGAAGTTATCATGCATTTTGCAAGATCTCGGAACGTTCATTCGACTGGTGTTCCCTGCAGCGCAGTGTATACGTTTCCGGGGAGCTGTTTGGCACAAAGGAACGCTGTAGGCTTGCGGTCAGTCGAACAATGTGTTTTCATCTTTCATTCGCTGTTGCTTGGAAAAATGTACAATGCAATTAAAATGTCTGTTGCACTCGATCTTGTAATACAAAAGTAGCCACCTGTTAATTGAGAATCATCGTTTTACAGAAAGTCCAATACGAATTCTATCAGTGTACGGAGAACAAATTTTCACGGTTCGCTGATGTCTCGCGAGGTCTGATCTACCTTTTCTACGGAATTAACTCTCCCGCTGGCTCGTGCTTCAAAACTACCCACACCTGCAACGATGTTCTACCACCGACGACGACCTTGTCTGTAATTAAACTAATGGAAACCCAGCCGGGGCTTTTATGCGATTCGAGGGTGCACGATATACAGAGTGTACATAAGGGGGAGAGGGTAAACATTGGGACGCAATCCATTCAAATTCGCAGTGCGACGAACCCTGGCGAAAGCTTGCGGATACTTCCCCCTCGGCGAGCATCCAGAAAAATGATAAAATTCTATGTCACCCGTTCTCGTTTTCTCGCCCGTGATGTTTGACGGGCGCAACAAAAGCTTGTCCGACCATAAACTGTCAGGCTCGCCTAAGAATTTCCTGAAGCACACAGGCTAATTTCTTTTGCGTCAATCAAATGATTGACTCTCGCCGACGGGGGACGCTTTGCCATTTTTTATCGCACTGACAGCTGGCTTCTTCTAAGATCCGGTTTAATCCCTCTGATGTTCAGATCGTCGAAAACTCGCGAAACATTTTTCTTTTCTTGATATATCGTGCAGTACACTCTTTGGGGATGCGTTGACTCGTTTGGGACCTTGCTAGTTTTGGACCCTGTTAAGGTTCGATGCAATTTTGACTTTTTCAAGATGTCAACTGTTTGGGTCCAGTTACAATTACACCAGGAATAAATCCTGCCTCGAATTGCACAAAAAACAGGACTACAAATGGTTTTCATTATCATATTGTTACAAAGGTGCACTAAGAAAGATGTCAACTGTTTGGGTTCGATTACAATTACACCAGGAATAAATCCTGCCTTGAATTGCACAAAAAACATTAAAATTGTTTTCATTATCTTATTGTTACAAAGGTGCAATAAGAAAGATGCTAAGACCCGGTTTAATCCCTCTGATGCTCAGATCATTAAAAACTCGCGAAACATTTTTCTTTTCTTGCTATATCGTGCAGTACAGTCTTTGGGGATGCGTTGACTCATTTGGGACCTTGCTAGTTTTGGATCCTGTAAAGGTTCGATGCAATTTTGACTTTTTCCGAAATGAGTGTGCAGGTATTCACTGCTGGCCAGCTCCGAAGCGCCATGTTTACTTAAAAATTGAACCAGTTCCATGTTCCGAATGCAAAGCAATAGTTTGGCCGCAGACCAAACGAATGAAAAATTAATGCCGAATGAATATGTTCATGGAAAATTTCTGGCAAACATGACCACTCGATAAGGAAACGTTCGATCACTGCGGGAGGGGATGAAAAAAGAACCCTCCCAGACTCCACGGATCGAAAGTCGATGCTTTCATGTACGCGGCCCAGAGAGAACACGGTGCATACCGGGTGTCCCCATTGGTGCTGACACTTCACGCTGGGGCGACTCTAATGACGCGTCCCTTTTCAAATAACGAGCCCTTCTTTCTTTGACACGTCCTGCTGGGGTGTGACAGGTCTTTGCACGGTTAATTTGGCAGTTTTTATGGCGTTCCTGTGATAATGAAACTCGCCCAGCCCCCACGAAGCTATCCATAATGTTGCAACGTGGTTCGTGAATGGAGAAACAGTTTTCGACATTGGTTGTTTTATAGATTTGCTTTTTTTTCACACGCTACACATGACCTTCGATTGTGTTACGGTTCGTTTAATTAAAGACTCTGCGGGAGGACCGGCCGTGGTTTTTGTATGTAAAATAATTCAAGCAGTTTTTTGTTATTCAAACCGTAAACCTAAAAACTGTATTCGACATTGCAGCCGCAAGGCCAAATATGGAAACGTTTCGGTTGAACGCTCCGGAAGGATTATTCATTTTTCAAATTTTTAATTTTTAACGTTTTCCGCACTCCCCGTGCTCACCCCCCTCTCCATTTGTCAGATGTCTGGTTTCCAATTTTCCTACGGTCGATGTTTTCCAATTTTCCGGCCGTGTACTGATGGTGATTTTTCTATTTCCAGTTTCGGAATAAAATATGCACGCAGTGCGCGGCTTCCGTTTTCGTCTGCTCCGCCTCGAGAGCCGTTGCAAACAAAAATAATCCAGAACAAATTTAAGAGAACCATCAGGGAAGTTTTATCTTGCACTTCGAACAAGGTGTTAATGACTGGTCCGACGGGGGAGGGATTAATTATTATTTTCCAGGAAGTCCGTTCGAGTGTAAAAGCACGGTACTTTTAAAAAAGCAGATTTTATGAACCGGAAACTTTTCTCCCGGGAACGAAACGGTGTCGTTGACCAAAATAGCGGTGGAAATAAAACGAACAAAACAGTCCGCAAACAAAAAAAAAAAGAGAAAAAAAGTATGGCGGCGAAGGGCCTCCGATAGAAAAGCACTTTCTCGTGTTACATCGTATTTCTGTTAAACGATAATAAGAGGACTACCGGGTGAAACTCGATACGGTATCGTTCAGCAGACATTACGGGTACGATCTTGGAAAATGGTAAAATCGCGGTGTCCTGGGAGTGGCAAATGGAAAATGGATCCCTCGTACGATTTTAGTGCACCACGTGCTGGATTCGGGAAGCCCGTGTATTGCCTCGTTGCATCGCCGCGTTACTATCTTCTGCTATATCGTATAAAAGCCCTCTCGAATTCGCATTTCTGATAATGGTGAATCCTGGTAAATTCTGAAAGATCCCACCGCTACGGCCACGCACCTCCGAAACAGCGCGATTCACTTTACAAGCTGTTCAGCTGCCTTTAAACCGTACCATTATTCATTGGCAGCGCGTCAGAATTATCAAAATTCTACTCGAAGTAGTTTACAATTCTTCAAACCTCTGGGCCCTAATTTAGTTCTGGAGTGGGACCTGAAAGATCCACTGGACTGTATGGGTCTGATTACAATTACACTAGGAATAAATCCAGCCTCAAATTGCACAAAAAACAGGACTACAAATTATTTTCATTATTCTATTGTTAGAAAGGTGCAATAAGAAAGATACCAACTGTTTGGGTCCGATTACAATTACACCAGGAATAAATCCAATCTCGAATTGCTAAAAAAAAACAGTACTAATTGTTTTCATTATCATATTGTTACAAAGGTGCAATAAGAAAGATACCAACTGTTTGGGCCCGTTTACAATTACACCAGGGTTAAGTCCAATCTTGAATTGCACAAAAATCAGTACTAATTGTTTTCATTTTCGTATTGTTATAAAGGTTGCAATAAGAAAGATGTCAACTGTTTGGGTCCGATTACAATTACACCAGAAATAAGTCCTGTCTCGAATTGCACAAAGAACAGTACTAATTTTTTCACTGTCGTACTGTTACGAATGTGCAATAAGAAAGATACCAACTGTTTGGGTCCGATTACAATTACACCAAGAATATTCTCCTGCCTTGAATTGCATAAAAAACAGTACTAATAGTTTTCATTGTCGTATTGTTACAAAGGTGTAATAAGAAAGATGCCAACTGTTTGGGTCCGTTTACAATTACACCAAGAATATTCTTCTGCCTCGAATTGCACAAAGAACAGTACTAATTATTTTCATTATCGTATTGTTACAAAGGTGCAATAAGAAAGATACCAACTGTTTGGGTCCGATTACAATTACACCAGGAATAAGTCCTGCCTCGAATTGTCCAAAAAACAGTACTAATTGTTTTCATTATCCTGTTGTTAGAAAGGCGCAATAAGAAAGACGCGAACGAGCGATTTCTAGGATTGGCATAACGGATGGCAAACAATTGAGCCTGCTTTCTAATAATTGTTGGTAATTCGATCCCGTAACGCTGGCCGAACACAAAAATTGGGCGCGCGCTCGGTGCGCAGTCTGTTGTACGGGCTGTGTGCGCGTGGTTAATTGAGTGCGCTAATTAAGGGTGCGATTGAACGGCGCAAACCCCTTCCCTCACAGCCCGGTTTGTCCGCAGCCCTGGACACTCTTCCACCCTCGTATTCGTTCTGTGGTCACGAACCTGTGATCCTGTGTGCGTTCTCTACTACGGCCCGGTGTGTTTGTATCCTTTCGCGTCGAAGGGTAGCGAAATGAACAGTTTAATAACTGTTTAACCCCTTATTGTTCGATCGGTTGAATTTCCAATGAGTCGCGAGATAATGAGTCGCTGTATCGATTCTTGTGAAATGTCTTGTTATGAAACTGGGGCTGCCGCATTTAATATTTCACCGTTGTTCATTAACCACCGCGGAGCCGCGTCATCGATGCGGATGCACCACCGCCGCGAAATATCGCGTTCCAGTTCATCTGAAAAATCTTCTCCACCCCTATGCTGCTCAGGGGGTGGCTCGAAATATCAATATTAGATCGTTTTCTATACCGAACCGCGAGTAAAAATTCGGCAAATAATCTGACACGATGAAGTTATTAACCGTTCACTGCGTGACTTTGTTAATTGCGATGAACAAATTGAAAAAAGATCAGTTCTTATATTTTATTTAAGGGAAATATGAAACACTTTGCAGCAAATGGTTAATATACATTCTACAAAATTATCTAAAATTTTGTCGTCGGAAGTCCTGGCCACAAAAATTCGAAATAGAGAAAATACAATTTCTTGACGAGTCTTCTAGCGAGTTCATTGATATTTTTACAGTAGGTGTATGGTGTCGTGGTCGTTTGCCCAGAATTTTTGCCGATTTTGTCCGTCGGGTTTAACACGGTGAATAATATTCAACTATTTACTATTTCGTAGCGGTCGTTGACGTTTCGCGATAATCATCGGGCGAAACGTTGCCAAAATATTTATGGCACTCGTCACGGTCGAAGCGGTCCGTTCCCGTCGGCCGGGCAAGAGGCTGATGAAATTTTCGGCGAAGTTGATGGGCAACATGGCCAACTAAGTTTGCGCACCGGTTCGCGCGGCGCGGATTAATTTGGTTTGCCGGTGTTTTTCCGGGGCGGGGGTCGAAAGACGTCCCGGGGCTATATTACTTTCGCCGCTGTTGTAGACACTGATACGCGAAATTTCAACGAAGGCCGAATTACCGACGCGCAAAAAGTGCACGCGCATAATTTTATCCTGGAGCGGTCGCGTCGCCGCCGCCGCCGCCTCCGGTGGCCCCCGCAGAAATTGAAAACCCGGCCCTGTCAATGTGGAGTTTAATATGAATTTTATAATCAACGTGCTTTAGTCTCGCGGGTCTCCGTATATTATTTGCGAGTGAAATTGCGAAAAATACTCGGGCTTTTAATAACATGCCCGCGTTTAATCATTCCCGCATCTCGAATCCGGTGATACGTCCTCCTGTATTTAATCATGCCAATCGCGTTTTCATCGGTCTCTCTGCAATTTTGCAATCCTTGCAAATCTCTTCCCGTATGCTTCATCTTACACCGTGTACAAAAACACTCGCTACTATTTTTCTACGGTCACGATCTCTGTAAAAAATGTATAGATCACTATGTGGACGTTTGGAAACTTTGATAATTTGCCATTATTCTTCTTGGGATTGATATCGAATTAAAAAACAAAATAAAAATGATGAATGATGATTTAAAAATTACTGTAACGTTGCCTGTTTGGTGGCTTACACTATAGCAGAGGGTCTAAGTGTGTCCTCTGGTTTTTTGGCGACCGTAATTCTGCGCAAACAGAGCCGGATCCCGGTATGAAATTCGCCAGACGACAAAGGGGTTGGTTGGTCGGAGGTCTCTCGCTCTTCCTCGCCCCATAAATTTAATCGGCTTCCGGTTTATCGGCTTCAGTCTTCGATCAAGCCTCCAATCTCTTTCTCTCTCAATTTCTCCCTAGTCTCGAGCCGCATCCACGGGTGGGGAAGGAGAGAAAGGCTGTTTTCCTTCGATATATTCTGCATTCCACGGTCCCCGGGCATCGAGTCACGAATTTTAGTTTTTGTCACGCGAAATCGCAATGAAAAAAGGAATGGAGAACCCTCGTGTTATCGCCAGGAGGGGTCAGAAGTCGTAAAAGTCTCTCGAAAAATCGATTACCTTTCTCTGGGAGCTAGCATTCCCTTTCCGAAATCACTGGCTCGTGTCCTTCGGTGCTGCGAGTTAGGGGACTTCATTACCAGCTGCGAATTCTGCGCGTTCCGCCACCCGAGTGATATTTCCTCGAAGCAAAAGAAGAATGCGACGCGATGCTAAATCACGACGACGAAGAATTCGGTGTATTTAATATCGTAACGGCGACGCGCTCGCGACGCCGACGCCCGCCGTCGGGAAACTGTAGTTGACAAAAGGCAGCGCCGGAAGAATTAAGCTGCCGGTCTTACCTATCGAAATAGCTCGAACACTGGTCGTTTTCTTCTGCGGCAGTCGCGAATGCCTCGTTCCCTCCTAGATCAGCGTCGATTCTTCATCGAGCTGCCTTTTTGCTTTTAAATATGCGCAGACCCGGCGAGGATCCTCCTGGGGTTATAATTATGATGCTCTTTTAGATTGTACTTTGCTTGGAAAGTTAAATGGTGTAAGCAGATAGTAATGGGACCTAACTTCACTGAGGTCCGAGAGCTAGACGTGAAGTCAGACCTCAGTGAAGTTAGGACCCATTTACTCAGACCTCATTCAAGTTGGGTTCCATTAACCCCTTGCCCTACGATTTATTCGACGATTTTAATGATTAAAACTCTTATTTATGATTTTTAATTTCCAAAAAAAGGAGAAACTTTATAGGGAAAATATTTTTTTAAAGGAAATTAATGGCATCCATATTGATTAGGTTCTCTTCAGAATCTTCATCACGAGACAGACTCGATATTGTAAGCCAAGGGGTTAAGCCATATTTCATAGAGGTTAGGTCCCATTTACTCAGACCTCATTCAAGTTGGGTTCTATTAAAGGAAATTAATGCCATCCATTTTTTTTATTGAAGCACTTTAGACCCTTAGATGTGTCCATTTCACTTTACATTTTAGTTTTACAATGTTGCTATTGATGTTACAGTGAGACAATTAAAATTTAAATAGATAGTTTACAATCTATGAAATACCGATGGATACAAATACAAGCCTTAATATTAGGTTCCGCTATAATCATTTCAATATTTAGAGGTAACCGATTTTACGAAATTAATGGCATCCATATTTATCAGACTCTTTTCAGTATCTTCATCACGAGACAGACTCGATATTGTAAGGCAAGGGGTTAAGCCATATTACATAGAGGTTAGGTCCCATTTACTCAGACCTCATTCAAGTTGGGTTCCATTAACCCCTTGCCCTACGATTTATTCGACGATTTCAATGATTAAAACTCTTATTTGTGATTTTTAATTTCCAAAAAAAGGAGAAACTTTATAGGGAAAATATTTGATTAAAGGAAATTAATGGCATCCATATTAATTAGACTCTCTTCAGAATCTTCATCACAAGTCTGACTCTATATTATAAGACAAGGGCCATATTTCATTAAGCTTAGGCCTCATAGATTTCAGGCCCATCTAGCTAGTGCTAATTAAAGTCGGGCCCTCATCGTAGTTAGTCCTCGGGTCGCTACGAGATCGGTAAAAAAAGCATTGAGGAAGAAGAGAGGCAATCCACTGTGGAAGAGTTACAGGTCTTCGGAGCATCCATAACAAGAAAGAAAATTCATGGCCGCGTCTCGAAGCGGGAATCCGTTTCCTGGACAAGCCTCGGGCAAGTCCCAAGGATTAGTGAGGATCGAAAACTGGTGATTTGTAGCCGGCGAGAGCAAATAGATTCCGGCTGTTCCGGAAGCCGATCGCCTCGGAAGAAGATTGTTTGCCGGGTTAAACGCCGAAAACGGTTGCCGGTGGCTTCGCTCCTTGCTCGCGGCCATAATTCTTGATAGTAACAATATTTTCCCGAAGGGGATGAGGTTGTTTCCTCGAGAACGACGAAAACTAAATGCATCCCGAAACTGCAGGTGCTATCGAGACTCGTAACGCGGAATGCATCAACGCGTACAAAATGTAAAAATTAAACGATACTCCGTTTTGAGACAAGGCATCGTTAAATCCATTCGCTGCTCCGAGAAGTGAGTTAACACTTTGCACAAGGCTGTGCCCTCTGAGGCACCACTAAAAATTGCTGTACCATTCTTCAAAATATTGTTTACATTATTAAATATATCGGTATCTAATCAATTACTAAACATTTAGATACTGTATAACCCTTTGCACTCGGCTGTCCCCTCTGAGGCACCACTAAAAATTGCTGTACCATTCTTCAAAATATTGTTTACATTATTAAATATATCGGTATCTAATCAATTACTAAACATTTAGGTGCTGTATAAGGTAATGTACCAATTTCATATCCATAAAATTGCAAAAATCATAAGGTATGGAAATATTCTAGATCGGAAGAAATGTTTAATTTTCCAGTGAAAATAGCTCCGAGTGCAAAGAGTTAAGAATGCGTCTCGGGATTCGTGGAAGCCGGTGTATCGTCCTTAGCTCTCACAATCGCGCGAGTCAGTCTTTGAAGCGGTAACGAGGATCGTCGGCCATCAGGCATCCCGAGGCACCGAGCGCTTAAGGAACTCGTAAACAGTGACCAAATAAACGTGAGCGAACGCCGACTGAGATTAATGGAGAACGAGGAAACGCGCGCGCGCGCGGCCGGCAGTTTGCTTAATTTTCGCGAGGTTAAGGAACGCGTCAGCGGCGAAAATTGATTCGTCGCCTCGAGGGCCGCTCGATATCCCGACCGGGAAAAGAATCAATTACTAGGCAGAATGAAGCGTTCGCTCGCGCAATTAACGAGTCGACGAATTTCGTTGGTGTCGTTGATTTCATAAAATTTTATTGGGACTGACTTGAGATGAAAGTTTCATTAGAAGAATCACTCTGGTACACATACTGGGACGAACGTGCGGCGGAATAAACATTTCCCGAGGTTTCTCGATCGTCGTGCAGTCTCGTTTTCCGCGAAACAAAACTGCAGCTTTTACTTTCTCGAAGGATTTCGCAGTCCGGTCAAGTGGAAGCTGCAAAGGGGTTGTGCGGGGGACGGTTGGGAAGAAGAGAGCGTAGGTGTAATCGGTCTGCTGGGAGTCCGGTTGACGATGGAAATCGCGCGAGCCGTAGAAAACGCCGGCCAACCGCTCGGAAAACGAGGAGTCGGTCAGGCCAATCGAGCATTCGATACGGCCGCGCACACGTCCGCCGCGCGTTAGAGAACACGTACGAACGCGTGCACACACACACACACACACATGGACGGGCGATGTGTTTCCGAACAGAGCCGATTCCCATCGGGGATACCGCGCGACCGGCCGCAGCCAACCCGGTGACGGGCTTTAAATAAATAAAGACCGAGTCCGAGGAAGGGAGTTCGGGAAAGACGGAGGGGTTGCTTTTGCCTGGAGGACGAATGGCAAATCGAGGGGTGAGAGTACGAAGAAGAGGGAGGCGCATCCTGGGAGCCATGCATCAAGCCCTATTACCCACGGCAACCTAACTGCCGCTTGCTAGACGTAACTGAAATCCAGGGGAATCTGCTCACCTTGTCCTCCGAGGGATTCACGGGTCGATGATTTTCGGGGTAGTCGTCCCTCTCTCCCTCGACTTCGAAACTGAACCGGGTTATACAGTTTTCTGGACGCGTGCGGATCCTTTATTTATCATTGAAACATTTTCGGCAAACGCACATGGTGGCTCAAATCGCCATTCCAAATTAAGGTAAGAACAAGTTTATGGCTGTCGAAGACTCGAACATTAAAACTGTGGAAGGAATTCGGGATAAAAATTAAAAAATTATGTTTGGGGCTCAGAAAACTCTTAATCAGTATAAGGGAGAATTAGGTAACATATTTAACCCTTAGCACTCGGCTGTACCCTCTGAGGCACCACTAAAAATTGCTGTACCATTCTTCAAAATATTGTTTATATTATTAAATATATCGGTATCTAATCAATTACTAAACATTTAGGTATTGTATAACCCTTTACACTCGGCTGTCCCCTCTGAGGCACCACTAAAAATTGCTGTACCATTCTTCAAAATATTGTTTACATTATTAAATATATCGGTATCTAATCATTTACTAAACATTTAGGTACTGTATAACCCTTTGCACTCGGTTGTCCCCTCTGAGGCACCACTAAAAATTGCTGTACCATTCTTCAAAATATTGTTGATATTATTAAATATATCGGTATCTAATCAATTACTAAACGTTTAGGTACTGTATAACCCTTTGCACAAGGCTGTGCCCTCTGAGGCACCACTAAAAATTGCTGTACCATTCTTCAAAATATTGTTCACATTATTAAATATATCGGTATCTAATCAATTACTAAACAGTTAGGTACTGTATAAGATAATGTACCAATTTCATATCCATAAAATTGCAAAAATCATAAGGTATGGAAATATTCTAGATCGGAAGAAATGTTTAATTTTCCAGTTAAAATAGCTCCGAGTGCAAAGGGTTAAAAAACCCAATGAAAGTATGTTAGATTACATAAGCCGCACAAAAGATTTGAGCTTAGCAACCATGGATGAAGAACACAGTCAATTTGGAGAATTAACTGAAACAGCACAAATCATTATCGACTCTCGATATCATTATCGATTTTCTTTACAGTTACAGCGATTAAAACGTTTTCATTTTAATGCTTGACCGTTGATTACAAAATTTTATTTCATCCGAAACGCGCAACGTTCATGTTCGTTAAACTTTGTTCAAATCCTCGTGACGAGTCTGACTCGTTAAAACACGTCTCAAACGGTTCAGTCCAATGTCCGTTGTTCGAAGAAACAGGCGAGGGGACACGTCCCTAATTATTTCCTCGGACGGTTAATCACTTCGGTCCGTTCGGTTTGACAAATCACCAGACATCGTAGCCGCGAAACGGTTTATCGTGGCCACGTTAGGAATTAACAATGCCAAACGAGGGCTCAATCCCGTCGCGTGGCGATCCCATCCATCATATCGCGACGGAATTGCGGGCTCGGTTTTTATCGTGTTTCCGTGAAACTTTTTGCCCCTCCCTTACCGTCACGGTTCCCGGGGCGCGTCGGTGCGGTGATCTTTCGTCGGCCAGGTAGCCGCGAATCAGGATTTCTCGAGTTCTACGGATCGCGTGACCGTCGGCGATACGAATCGCGCGCAGGAATCGCTAAGAAATCTTCGCGAGAACGAAGGGGCGACAACCTGAAACGCGTCGCGTGAGGACAGCCGACGGACCAAGGCCCGCCTAATCTTTTTTTACTCTGGCCGACAGACTTTTCGAACGATGTGAAAGATATATTAATTATCTCGTTGTTCGCGCAGAAACACGTCGCTCCGTATTCGCGAACAGTCGATCGACTTTTCGATTGGTTGAAATCTTGCTGATACGAACGTTTTATTTCGGCTTATCTTTCGCGGTCGGTGGGGGTCGTGGTGCTCGACATCAATCATCCCCCGTAATTTAGCGCGTGGAACAATCGACAGCTGGACTGTAAATGGATTTACCGGCACGTATATATGGATGACCGCAATAATGATTCGTTCAAACAGAATTATGCACGGCCGATGCCACGATAACGACGCCGCTAAACGCGGACAAATCGCTGTTACACAATTCCACGCCGATGACTGGCATTCACGAAACCTACGACAAAATCGATCGTGCCGGAACTGTTGCATTCTTACTCGAGGAGGCAGTTTTATTAACCTTTTGGGTCTGATGTTCTAAGGGTTCTAATTCCAGGGGCCTCACCTGAAGCTCTTAATTCCAGAGGACCTAACCACAAAGGTCCTAATTCCGAAGGGTCGTCTATTTAACTCGTCGCCAGCTAATCCGAAATTTCCTAAATCTTTTCGATCTCAATCCTAGGAACCTTTCCTAAAATAAAGGGTGGGGCAATAACTATATCCAGTTTCTATATTGCCGTTATTTGTAATAATATGAAATAATGTTATATAGAAAACTTACACGGTATAGAGGGGGACATATTGTGACATATCAATCCTTGTATGCTGAACGATATCCAAAACGTACACATTCTTCGCACCAATATAGTTTACTTCACTACCATATTTGACCTTGTATGACCTTCAATGCTAATTCGCTGAATTCGTCTCAACACTGGCTATCACATCGTGATAAAAAAAAACATAGCATTGCAATTTAGTAAAATAGAGATGACCTTGAAATCTCCTCCATGCCTCCACCCACATAGAAAATGTTTGTCACAATATGTCCCCCTCTATACCGTGTAAGTTTTCTATATAACATTTTTTCATATTATTACAAATAACGGCAATAACAGGATATAGTTGTTGCCCCATCCTTTTTTTTTTTCCTCCCTCCATTTTACTCGGAGACACCGGTGAGGGCCCCTTCTCGGATTCACTCACCGGTGTCCAATACCGAGTGTGGCCACGCGTGTTCTTGGCTTTAAGTTATTGCCCCAACCTGTATTTAGGAAACAGTACAAGATGATGCAATCTCAATACTACATGTATATAGAAGCTGAAAAGAAGAAATTAATAGAAAAGAAAAGAGAATCAGAAGAAACCATAAAAAAGAATTTTCATATTATTACAAATAACGGCAATATTCAGACTGGACATAGTTATCGCCCCACTCTGTATATAAATCCAGAGATCCGATTTTGGAGGGATCATAGCAATCATAAAAAATTAAGAGTGGTGCACGGAAACGGAGCTTTCCTGCGGCATACCGATCCCCGATTTCATAGATCCTATTTAGCCGCGGCAGTTCGCCGCCCGCTGCCAACTCGAAGTTAATCCTTAACGTATGTCGCGATTTCGCGATCTGCATACTGCTTACCCCGGAGTAATTTCTCCGGGACTTAGGGTCGATTCTCAGGAGCAATGTGGGGGGCGGGTGTTCTGAGAGCGAAGGGAAGAGGGATGGGCGGTTGGATGATGCTACAGCCCCCCCCCCCCCCGTACGAAATGGTTTGCCCAACGTATTAAGTCGTCGGCAAGACGGGATTAACGATCCCTGGCAGCGTCTCGCGATTTCGTTTGCGTTTCGCATCTCTCGCGGAACGGGGAACCCGTACTCCGTGGTGCTCGGTGCTAATTCGACCGTGTGCCCGCTTTATTAGCTTCTTACCGAGTCCGTCGAAATTCATTTCGACTTGCTCGTCTACTATTTGTTTACCGTCGACCATTCATTCAGGATTATTAAAACCGGCGTGGATATATTCCGTCGGAGCGGGACACCTGCGGATTTCGAAAAACGAATTCTGTGTTCGTCGTTGTGGACGGTGCTCTCGCTCAGCTTTCTTTCAGACTCCGAGCTCATTCATATCTCTCTTTCTCTTTAACGCTAGCGCGCGGGCGCGCGCGCGTTTCTATTGCATTGTCTGACGCTGTATTTAGAATCGTCTATTAATTTCTGTTTCAGGTAAGATTTCCGGTCTCTTTGACTCCGTTTCCTTTGGCACGCGACCGTCCCGGTAAGTTAATTAAATTCCCATTGAAGCCGTCGCTTTTGCCTCGGTGCCATAATTTAAAAAAGAAAAAAAAAATAAACGAAATCTGGTTGTCTGCGAGGTTTATCTCCGGGGAGATAGACAACGCGACAGTTTCGTTACATCTGTCTCGAAGGATCGAAACTGGCTCCTGGTATTTATTATGGGAACGTACAGAGACTGGTGTTGTAAAGGATAGCATGTTCTTTTTCAGCACTCGGTACACTATCGGTGTCGACGTCGAGGACGCCAGACACACGGCAAAAAGTCACATGCAAGTTGAGCATCCTCGTAGTTTTCTATTTCACTGTAATTAGAGGCCAGTATAATCTCGAGGAGCCGCGACGCTTGTAATTATTTCATTTCCCACTCCCACATTTTACAGTAATTAACGGACGCGCTCCACCGATCAAGACGTGCTACGTGATAATGTTCAAACGTTACTTCACCTCACTTTCGCTTCTGCTTTCCAAAACTGACTTGGAACCTCGCCTGCACTGAACGAGGGAGAAAATTTGATGTAGTGCGCGGCAATTAGTGTCGAGGGTTGTTCAAAATCTCTACAATGTTAATGTGTCTACATTGTTGGCACTGTGATCAACCTAGGGACTTAGTCAGGATCGAATTGGTACTTAGCACAAACCTCCAGAAAAATTAAGATGAATTTAGACAGAGATAGACAGACTTCTCCAAGGCCTAGATAAACCCAGTCGAGACCTGATCTAGTCATGGACTTGATCAAGCCACAGTGCCAAGAGATTTAGGGACTTAGTCAGGATCGAAGTTATACTAAGCACAAACCTCCAGAAAAATTAAGATGAATTTGAACAGAGCTAGACAAACCTGTCCAAGACCCAGATAAACCCAGTCGAGACTTGATCTAGTCATGGACCTGATCAAGTCATAGCTTCAAGAGACTTAGGGACCTAGTCAGGATCGAATTTATACTTAGCACAAACCTCCATAGAAATTAAGATGAATTTGGACAGTCCTAGACTGACCTGTCCAAGGCCCAGATAAACCCAGTCGAGACTTGATCTAGTCATGGACCTGATCAAGTCATAGCTCCAAGAGACTTAGGGACCTAGTCAGGATCGAATTTATACTTAGCACACACCTCCAGAACAATTAAGATGAATTTGTGCAGATCTAGACTGACCTGTCCAAGGCTTAGATAAACCCAGTCGAGACCTGATCTAGTCATGGACCTGATCAAGTCATAGCTCCAAGAGACTTAGGGACCTAGTCAGGATCGAATTTATACTTAGCACACACCTCCAGAACAATTAAGATGAATTTGTGCAGATCTAGACTGACCTGTCCAAGGCTTAGATAAACCCAGTCGAGACCTGATCTAGTCATAGACCAGTCCAAGTCACAGTGCCAAGAGACGAATGTCAGCAATCGCAGATTGACCAGGAAAGATTCGAACGGTTCTGATCCTTTAATCACCATTTAAGTGCGTTAAGAGCATCGTGCACCCTTTGTCTCCTCGCGCAACGAATAGAGGGTCTCCTTTTTTTCTAGAAAAACTACTACGCCCTGTACCTCGTTATTCATTCATCCAATCATCGACTCTTCGGGTAATCAGGTTACCACTTTCGAGGGAGCTAGTTGTTCGAGCGTCCTCGACTCCGTCGAGGGTGAATCGGTTCATTGTGCAATCGATCCTGATCAACGACGACCGTTTCTGAACAATCAGTCCTGAAGAACCCATCGAAGGTCCTTCTGCTGCGCGAGAGTTTTCCGTCGTTTTTGTTCCCGCTTCGACATCGACGTGATCACGCTCGAATCTCTGTTGTTCCCTCCCTTTCCCACTAGCACGTCGCATCCCTCGGACACACGTTACGCGCGTTCTTCTCGTCGTTCTCCCGATTGCTCGTTTAGGAATTGCTGGTACAGTAGTATCGACGTGATTGTCGACTCGGATGAAATCTAATGGATTCGATCAAGATGGACACTACCTAGCCATGGGCTGTTCTCTCTCAGGAAAGAATTTTAAGCTTGCTGTACGCACTTCTGGATCGTTGTTAAATTACTGACGGGTATATCAATTTTTTTTTTATTGAAGTTCTTGAGGCCCTTAAATGGGTCCATTTCGCTTTACAATTTAGTATTACAACGTTGCAATTGGATATTACAAAGATACATATAAGATTTAAGTAGATATTTTACAATCTGTAAAATAATGATGGATACAAATACAAGCCCTAATATTAAAGGTAGTTGGTAACTTATTTTACGTAGAGAATCCAAAAGTTTGTGCCTTTGAATGTCATACGTCTCGTACTGCCAGATCACATGGTTCAAGGTTTCATCGCTCTGATCACAACTACACTTGCCGTCGGAAATTGTACCCACTCGTGCCAATGAAACACCTCTTAAATTCTTTACGGGAGAACCAGGGTGTAGCACTGTCACGGAAAAAGCCTTGGAAGTAATTTTTTCCCTTAAATAACCCTTGCCTCCTGATAATCTCCACAGAATTCTCTTTGGCCTGTTTCTCATATTTTTCCTAGACATCAGTGAAAGGAACCTTCGGAAAGTTAAAGGATGGTATATCAAATTCATGAGGCTTGAAGAAAAGCTGGGTTCAATTTTAAGGGTTATCGAATCTTTAGAACACCCTTGGACTCCATTGGACCCTCTCGGCTCTACTTTAACTAAACGAGTTCCACTCGAATCAAGCCTCAGTCTTCTCTGTACCTAGTTAGGTTTTTAGTGGGTATGCCGACACCGACCAACTCAACCCCACACTACCCCCTTCTGTGGTGTACGTAATGCCATTCTTCCCCACACCCGTAACAAAAAAGTCTTCTCCAGACTTACCCACAAACCCAGTGAAACTGCTAAAGCTCCGGGAAACACCGAAAAATTCACGAAGTCGATTGACTCGATTCCAATACACGCTCGACGCTCAGCAATCGAAAATAACCGGGGGCGACCACCGAAATCAAGACCAGAGTGGCGGGTCGCTCGTTAAAGAGAGAAAGCTTCGTGGGGAAGCGCGAATAAGACTCGCGAAAGAGGTGAAGCCGAACGAAACAGGGTTAGTAAAGACACGATCCCCCAACACGGTCGCGAGTGGTTGGGGGGTGGGGCGGGGGGGTGGTCGGGCGGCTAAGGGAGAAGGGAGATGGGGGTTGGTAAGCGAGGAACGAGAGGGAGAGGGTATCGCGAGGCAGTAGCAGCATCAACAGCAGCAGCACCAGCAGCGTAGCCGCGTTTCGCGGTGTCCCTGGAGCGCGCAGACTCGACGGGCCTCGTGCAGATTCGCGACTCGTCGGGCTGAGTCTCGCTCCGGATTGGCGATGTACGGTACGCCGGGGTGTGAGGAGCAGGGGGTAGCGTTTGAAAGCCGCGTATACGCCGCGACACGACCCGGCTGCGGCGACGACGGTGGCGGTGGAGGCCTACGCGGGCGCCGCGAGAGAGACGCTCCTCAGTTGTGTCAAGCTGGGCGATCGAGTAGGACGCTCTTTAATCGTTCCCACCTCCGAGTTACTCTCTCACGTACACACACACACACTCTCTCTCCGCCTTTCTCTCTCTCTCCCGCACACACACACACACCCACACAAACACGTACACACACACGTACACTCCTTCTCTCTTTCCAGTCCTGTCTTGGGGGTTCTCCGCGAGCCACTTCACACAGTACCGGCACACACGTGCACACAGACAGACCATATTCTCTCTCTCTCTCTATTTTTTCTCTCTCTTTTTTCTCTTTTCTCTGCTTTGCTTCTCTATCGTTCCTCCCCTTTCTATCTCTCACCCTCTGATCGACCCCCGTTTTCTTTATTCTTTTGTCCCTCTGTGTCTCGCCGGTATCCGGACACACCAGAGAGCCGTCGATCGCCCGTAGTCCAATTCCGCCGCACTCTCTGTTTACCTGTAACCCGTTCTCTGTCTGTGGTGGGCCCCACGCGCGCGTGCTGTACCCGCTCCACCCGCCTGTCATCATCATCGTCGCCGTCGTCGTCGTCGTCTTCTTCGTTGTCGTCGAACCCTAACAGACTCCACGGGGGCGACACACAATCCGCTGCAAGAGGAGACAGTCTAAATACAGTTCTCCGACGAAGGTGTGAACATACACACACACACACACGCGCGCGCGCTTACACGTTCTCTCGTTAAACCGAGTCGAACACCACCACGTGATATTCAAACATACGTACACACGCGTACACGCGCGCGTGTAAACACCTGTGTGCGGCACACACCGTGACCACACGCGTCTCGTTTCTTTAACCGGAAGTCCGCGCCGGCAACTCGACGGAACATCCGAAGGAACGATACTATTAGTTTTATCTTTCAATGTCTCTCGCACACTGATACAGTGCCATGCACGCGCAGTACAATCCGTGATAGATCTCTGATGATCGCGCCGCGCGGTCTCTCTTGCTATAATCATCCTCCCAATGTCCGTGTGTGTGTCCGTGTGTGATACCGAGCCACTGTCCTCGTAGAGAGCAGTGAGAGGAACCAGCTTGCCACCCTGAACTCGTCACGGGTTCAAGGTCACCGTCGTCATCGTCGCCGTCGCCGTCGTCGTCGTCGTCGTTGTGCTACGATAAAGTTGTATCATCGGAGAGAGAAAGAAAGAGAGTGGAGAGAGAGAAACGGGAATAGAGAGGGAACGCAGGAGGATCTTAAAGCCGAAGAACCGGAAGTACAGTCTCTCGTCGAGTGAAGACGCGAGGCCGATCCGAGAGTCCCAGAGATTTATATTATATTTTTGTCGCGCGGCTGGCCGCGCTCTCCTCAGGGTTTTCGCGAGAGAGAGAGAGAGAGAGAACTTGTCGTTCGGACGAAGAGAGAGAGATAGGAGATCCTAGATAAAAAGAAAGACTCGCCCGAAAATAAAAACCCCCGATGTATTTAGATAATTATTAACTAAGTATCATAGGCTCGTTCGTAAGTATATAAGCGAAAAAAAAGAGAAGGTCGTGAAATATCATGAGCGACTGATCGCAATTAAAGAGAATCGCGTCAAGACAATCAAGCACAGTAGTAGGGTCGGTCGTGATCGGGGAAACGAGAGAACGATAGAGAGAGAGAGAGAGAATAAGAGAGCTAGTCAGAGTAAACGAGATAGAGTGAAAGGATTTAACTGTAGAAGAAAGATTTTTTCCTCCACACCTAAGCCCCTCCTGAGGTAAAAAAAAAAATAATAATAATAATAATTAAAACAAAAAAAAAGTAAAATAACATTCAAGGGAAAAAATCCGCAGTTTCGTGTGTGTCTTCATTGTGATCTACAGCCGCCTCTCTGTACCGAAACGTCTACGTGTGTGTTTACACGGTCTATACCTACGTCATAGATTATTATATATGTATATATACCTCTACATAAATATATATATAAATAATATATATATTTACATACGACATATTATATATATATTTACACTTCTATACATACGTTTATATGTATACACACCCTCGCACATATCCGATCGACCGGGCGCCACTCTGAACGAGATCAGGTGAACGTTCTCGTACTGAGAAAAAAAATATAGTCGTGGGGGCCCCGGGATCGTTTCTTCCCCGTTCCGCCCCTGACCCCCAGGGGCGTTCTCTTGTCAATCTTCGTGACAATCATTTTCAAAGGCTAGGCTCTCGGTATAGCTGTATTTCGTAATTTTTCTCTCCCTGATCGCGGCGTAACTTTCAAAACTTGTCTCGATCCAAGGGTGAACCAGAGACAGATAGAAAGAGAGAGAGATAGAGAGAGAGAGAGGTGGAGAGAGAGAGTGGAGAGAATTATTAGAAGCAAACGAAAAAAAAAAATCAAGTTTAATATCTCAACGTACCTACGACGTTTCAATTAACGTACGAGCGAGCGAGCGAGCGTCTTCGCTAGACTCCAACCCTTTCCCGCAGTGTCCGATAAGGCAAAGAAAAACAAAAAATAACAGTAAACGAAACACCTCGACATACACATTTCTGCGTGTTAAACACTGTCCCTCTTCTCTTGCACCTTGCACCTTGCGTGGTCGTACAACGCGCACAAAACACACATACCACCACCACCACCCTGTACTATTCGCTCACGTACTGACAATCATCACTTTGTACCGGCTCGGCGTGCACCAACGCTCGTTTAGGATTAACCACACACCGTCTTCAGTCTCTTCTGCGTGTGCGTGCGTGGGTCTGCGTGTGTTTGAAAGAGTGCAGTAACGTTATAAGGTATAGTCGGTAGAACTCCGTATGTGTATCTCGTAAGCAAGTAAATTATTATAGTAAGATTAGAAAGAGAGAGGGAAAGAAACTAAGGTTCCTCTTCTCGTCCGAACGACGTTTCGGAGAGGATTGCACGAGGCTAGAGGGATAGAGAGAAGAAGCAAGAGAAAGCTTGAAGAAGCTCGAGGCTGTTAGGATCGGCCGAGCGTTCGATCTCGTTGGGATCGAAGAAGAAGAAGGAGACGAAGAAGAATCGTTTGCTGACGAGAGAAACGGTGGGGCGACAATCAGCCAAACTGTGGTGGCCGTCGTGCGAGTTAAGCCGACCGAGCAAGACGGAAGCACGCTATCAGGCGTCCTTGGAACGTGCTTGGAGCGCGCAGGAACGCGCCAGGCTCTTCTGGAGCGTGCAATCGGTGCAGACGACCGGTAGCCATCATCATCATCGCGGGTTTTTCCTTCAGCCGACTGCGACAGGCAAGTCTTGGCTAGCGGATACGATCGGCACCGAAGGGCCACGCTCCTCCATCACCACGTATTTTCATTCGTACCCGTTCGTCCCGGGTGGTGCGGTGTCCCTGCCTCCGCCCCTGCTGAACAGTATTAACAACGCGGCGGCAGCAGCGATCACACCCGCCGGCCTCGTTGGACACCTATTCGGCGGTCAGCAGGCCTGCAATCTCGCCTGCAGCTGCAACTGCACATCCAACGTCGCCAATTGCAACCCGCACCACCACCAACACCACCACCATCAGCACCAGCAGCAACAACAACAGCAACACCACCATCACCACCATCAACAGCAACAGCACCATCATCGGCCTATCGGCGCCACGGTCCTCCTGCAACCGGTCGAGCACATCAAAGACACCATGGTGAGTCGTGATCATCGTCAATGCCTATGTGTTCACCTGCCACTCTCAGCTTCGAGCCATTTCTCCCTAGATCACGTTCTCGACCATTTCTCTCGATAGACACGATCCAGGAATTCTCACCAGGTCTACATTCTTCGCTAGTCCCTTGGCAGACTCGGGTCTACAAGAAAGTTCGCTAGCCAGCTCATGTACTCCGTCAATATTTCCACAACAATTATCCCTACAGTCTCGGAAAAGACCCTAAAAGCTAACTCAGACCTTCTCCACCCCTCGTTCATAAGTCACACAATTTAATCAATTACACACTAATCAGTCTTCCCCTTTGACACCCCCTGAAACGATCCAAGAAAAACCCTCGTAGATGCTACTTCTGATAAATCCTCGGATTAAATCCGTGGTAGCCTAGCCGATCGTGTAGTATTTTCAAAGCAGCACCGTTCAACGTGGAAAGACCACGCTACCAATAAATACCACGGTAATCTCTCTTGTCGACAAGTTCGCGAACTTCTTATCAGAGCGAACGATTGTCTGAGAAGGGTGTCGCGTTTGCGGATTCCGCACGCAATAATCGGTATCGACGCAGGCCCGTGAAACTTTCTGCACGTGATACACGTAATTCTCGTGTTCTATCGCGACGGTGTCATAAGATCGAGTGTACACTAATATTTCCCGAGTTCCCGCGAATATCGGCTCGCCTGTCGCATAAATTAGCGAGCGCAGTTCCCCTCGCCATTTGTCGGGAGCCTCTCTAAGTACGGTAGCTTTTACGTTGTAATTGTCTGACTAGTCGTGGCAGCAGGTGGTGTGGGTGTCGGCTGATTTAATATTCCATTTGACGATTGCTTACGGTATCCTAATAACCCGGGGACGGGGGTGGGGGAGGGAGAGACTTCAGCGAACCCGGTTCTCTCGCCGTTGGTCGTCCTGTCTGCGGATCGATTTGTCCGAAATACCTTGGGTCCGTCGTTCCGTCTACATTTCCGCAATGGTGGACGGTGTGGTGCGCGGAGAAGGGAACGAGACAGGTACGTTAACCGGGCACGTTCCGGTGTCTCGGGCGTTTTGCTCGAAACCGACGGAAGAAGCGGGCGAGGACAAAGCTTTCGCGGAGATTCCCTGAGGTAACGACCTGTCTCGTAACGAGAGTTCTCGGGGAATGCGCGAGCAAGCGAGCCGAGCGGAGCCGGTTTCCCGTTGGATGGATGCGCCTCGCTGTGAATCAGGAACAGATTTAGCTGCAACGAGCCACGATGAATCACTTCCAACGTTTGCCATGTAAACAGGAGGGAGTTTCCTACCGAAACCGCCCGACCTTGGGGTGTGAACCATACCCTACCCCTTCGTCACTATTTCCTCCCTTCTTCCATCTTCACCTCTCTCTCTCTCTCTGTCTCTCTTTTTCAGCCTCTCCTCCGCTGTCAGTGGCTTGTTTGCAAAGGTTTGCGGGCGAGCTAAGATGCTTTAAATCCTGCCGCGTCTACCTCCGCGTCCTCTTTAATCCCCAACGATCGACAGGTGTCGAGAGACGGAGAGAACCAGAGCGAGAGAGAGAGAGAATGATCTCGTTCACGGAGACGCGCCGATCGAGAGAATCCTGAACAAACTCGGGCTTTCCGCTCGATCGCGCGATCTCTCCCCCAGACCATCCGAGAGCTTCGAACATCATTTTCTGCCCTTCTGCTGCGCCGCCGGTATCCCGTTGAACCGGGAATTGCGTTAGGCACACCTGTCTTGCCACCCCGGTGTGTCGAGCTGCTCCATTGCGTTATGGCAAATCCCTGACATCGTGCCCCCTCTCCCTCCCTGCGTCCCGTGCTCCAATCCGTTCAACCTGTTTTCTCGTGTGCCTCTCGTTCATTCGATTCCCCTGACTACATATTTAGATATAACAGAGATCCGCCTCTTTGGGAACGCTCTTTGACGCCAGGCCTGTTGCATTTCAATCCTGACCTGATGGTACTAAACCTGATCATGGGAGGTGCTTGTTTTAGTTCGCGATAGGCCCAATTTGCTAGCTTTAGTTAAGACTACGATTATCTTGTTAGCAAGAGTTATAGGACCGTTTTGTTAGCCCTAGCTATAAATGTGGACATAGTATGCTAGTCTCAGTTAAATACTGGGTCCATCTTGCTAGCCCTAGATACGAGCCTAACCCAAATTGCTAGCCCTAGATGATTACGAAAATTAAATTGCTAGCCCCAGTTAAAGACTGGGCCCAACTTGCTAGCTCTAGATACAAGCTTAACCCAAATTGTTGGCCCTAGATGATTATCTAACCTAAATTGCTAGCCCTAGTCAATGGTAAGGCCCACACGGTTAGCCCTACAAATGTCGACACTGTTTGCTAGCACCAGTTAAAGACTTGGTCCAACTTGCTAGCCCTACATACAAACCTGACCCAAATTGTTGGCCCTACATGATTACCAAACCTAAATTGCTGGCCCTACTTTAGAAAATACTCTAACCTCATTATCCTCGACCGATGAACATCTTTTTGTTGAGTTGAGACTTTCATCAGCTCGTGCCAGAACAGCAAGTCCGTAAGAGCGTTCGATAAAAGTCTTCAGGGTAGCCTGGGCCCCCATTAGCCTAATCGACCCGGCGGACGAGGTAGTATTTACAATCTACGTGTCCGATGATTCGCCGCGTTTTTTCACGACAAATAGTGCCTCGCGTCACGCTCTGGGAGTTCGGAGAACGGTCGTTGGCTCTCAACAGGCTGCTCCGATGCATCGTTGCTGGAAAGATTTATGTCGGCGATGAATTTAGGCATTTCGGGGCTTCATGTCGCTTTCATCGTCGAAGTTTCGGTCGATTGATTTGCATATCAAGTATTTATAAGCGTCTGTGTCGGTGTCGAGTCGTTTCCGTGAGGATAGAAAAGTAGTCCTTTGCGGCGTCGCGAAAGGGATATGTTTTTTTCTGCGTCTTGTTGCTAAGTGCATCGCTAATTAGAGCACTCGCGCAAGAAACGAGCATAAAGATCAGCGAGGAGCGTTTTTCCACCGCGTTTGCCGACGATCTGTTTGCGTTTCTTCCGCGGATGAAGGGTTGAATACGATACTGCCGCGGCTGATGAGAGAAATAACGAGATAGTTGCGCAAGAAGCCGTTTAATACAGTTAACTTCTCTGTTCATCGCAAATTACGATCGATCCCCTACAGAAGCTTGATTCATCGGTATTGTTGCACGGTATTGTCGAACAGTCATCGCGAGGAAAACCCCGTTTCCTTTTATTCAGATTCAAAAGACTCTCTCTCCCTCGTCGTTCTAGAATTTAGCATGCCGCGTCATTGTGCTCGACAACTTCCTCTCGAAACCGATCAGCAAGATCCTAATGACCATTCGATTACTCCACGCTGTCCCATAGACTGCGAACTTCCATTAAAAACGAGGAGTAAGTCACGCTCGATGAAGTCCTCGTTCTAGCGATTTTTCAAATTGTTCCTAACAACGTATAAACGTTCCTGTGCAACAATGTAGTTTTAAATGCTGTCTTTATAATCCAGGGGAAAACGTTTAAGAATTGACCCGACCGGGCAAATGATTTAGGAGGAGTGATAATGCTTCTTGGTAAATTACTTAACAACCCAGAAGCTGGAGTTATCTCGCTGCGATAAATCATAAGCGTCCCGCTGTAACTTACAGATTTAAGTCGGTAACTGTGGAACATGTCCCTGGGCAGCTATTGTGCAGCCCTGGTAGCCAGGTAGCCTAATACTGGCGATTTATTAGGCTATTGATCGGGTCCAGCGAATCCTTAAAACTGCAGACGGTAACTTAACCCTGTGGAAATCTAACGGAATGGCCGTGTAGCAATCTAACAATCGTCACAGTGTCGGCACACAATTACCTAGCCATCTGGCAATACGACCACCCAGAAAATAATATTTTTATACAAAAGTGAAAGTGTCAGTGCAGAATGATTTGTAATTTCTGTAGCAATTTCGGTTCTCATTTTTTCTTTTAATTTGCAAGTGTCCACAATTTTATGAACGAGTCCAAACGCCTGACAGCCTAACACTGATTGAAAAAAGCCTGCCTCGCGGTTTGAATCTACTGGGACGAGTTCTCGCAAATTATATTTTTATACAAAAGTGAAAGTGTCAGTGGAGAATAATTTGTAATCTCTGTAGCAATTTCTTATTTTTTCTCTTAATTTTCAAATCTCCACACTTTCATGAACGAGTCTAAACGCCTGACAGCCTAACACTGATTGAAAAAAGCCTGCCTCGCGGTTTGAATCTACTGGGACGAGTTCTCGCAAATTATATTTTTATACAAAGGTGAAAGTGTCAGTGCAGAATAATTTGTAATTTCTGTAGCAATTTCTTATTTTTTCTCTTAATTTTCAAGTGTCCACACTTTCATGAACAAGTCCAAACGCCTAACAGCCTAACACTGATTGAAAAAAGCCTGCCTCGCGGTTTCAATCTACTGGGACGAGTTCTCGCAAATTATATGTTTATACAAAAGTAAAAGTATCAGTGCAGAATAGTTAAAGAATAATTTGTAATTTCTGTAGCAATTTCTTATTTTTTCTCTTAATTTTCAAGTCTCCACACTTTCATGAACGAGTCTAAACGCCTGACAGCCTAACACTAATTGAAAAAAGCCTGCCTCGCGGTTTGAATCTACTGGGACGAGTTCTCGCAAATTACATTTTTATACAAAAGTGAAAGTGTCAGTGGAGAATAATTTGTAATCTATGTAGCAATTTCTTATTTTTTCTCTTAATTTTCAAATCTCCACACTTTCATGAACGAGTCCAAACGCCTGACAGCCTAACACTGATTGAAAAAAGCCTGCCTCGCGGTTTGAATCTACTGGGACGAGTTCTCGCGCGGTTCTATCGACAGTTCAAGTGGCGACGTCGCTACAGGAGCCGCAGTTGTTTCCATATATTACGGGGAGTGCACCCTGTGCACACGGGCGTATCAATTTCGGTTGCCACGATACATTAAGGGTTGTCGTAATTTGCCCACATTTAGGAACAGTAATAGTCTGTTTATCGGTTTCGCCGCCTATAACAAGGTCGCCCTAATTCACCGACGAATATTTCCGTTCCTGTTTTCCGATACTCCTTCACCGTCGGGCTCCAAGTTTACGAGCACTCTCTGTCCCTCTGTCCCTCTCTCTCTCTCTCTCTCAGTCAGCCAGCCAGCCACCGATGCACAGTGGCCGACTCGCTGCCTGTTCGATTCCGTACCCGAAGTGTCGATTTCACTTTTTATGAGCTCGCGAAACAACTCGGACATTGGGAATTTTCGGTTTTATCGTCGCAGAATTTGATTAGACAGCCATGCCGGGGCCCGAGAGATCCGTAGCCTTTGAATTTTTACATCGACGATATTTCGTAATCACTTTGATGATGTGCTCCCGCGGATATCGATCCGGAATGTAACTGTTTTTTTTTTGTTTTTAATCCCCACTGTTCGTGTACATCAATTTTTCCATGATTCTGCCTGGTAAAACAGTATTCCGACAAATCCCCGATAGAATCGTCCCCGACAAAGAATTACAAGGGTTCGATTCAATTAAGTAATTGTTACTCCTCTTCTTTGTATTTTTCCCCCTCAAAGGCTATTCGTCTCGAGTTAGCAACACCTCGGATAAAGTAATTGATAACATCGTTGCTACGAGTGTCCTGATTGCTCGTCCGGGATTCGATTGAGAATTAATCGAGTGCACCGGTAGAGAGTACGGCTTTAGCCAGTGAACGTGACGGTAAATCGTAAGAATCGAGGCGAGTCTCGCGCGCAGATCATCGGAGAGCCGAAAGGGTTGTGGAATAAATTGCTGGGTTTCACGGGGACAAAAGAAATTCAAGTCGATTTACGTTAGGGCCGTCGGAACGTGTAGTTTTCCCAAGCCTTCACTTAAATCATTAGCCACGGCGGAATAGTAGAGTCGGATGAAACTGTGTGCGGCAGCCGGGGAAAAACACCCCCTTTGTTTAGACTTAGAACAAAGCGTTGAAAAATCTTCCCGACAGTCTTTTGAGACGACCTAACACACCTGACCAGCTACCTCCAAGTCTTAACAGGCGAAAGAATTTTTCCTGAGCCTCGTTCGTCGTTCCATAAATTGCGAGGCATATTTACGACACGAAACGCGTCGGAATATTTTATAAATCTTGTGCATTTGATCGCGCACTTACGAGAAACGGAGGACAGAAATGCGCAGAGATGGATCCCGCGTTAAAAAGACGCTGCAGAGGCACGATTGCGGAATTAAAACGGTCATTAAAATAAATCTTTGGATCGTGGGCGCTTCGAGGAGTCGGTCAGTCGAATCCTCCACGATATTCTGTATAATCCGTGGTATCATTTAAGAATCGTGAAGAGAGGGAGGGAGAGAGAGAGAGAGAAAGTGAGCGGCTAGCAGCGGGGAACGAAGGAGACGCATCAATTTCAGTTTGCTCGAGGAGAGAGAGCGTCACGACGATCGCAATTTCAATCCCCGCGAGTATCCGAGGGGTTAAAACAGGAGAGAAAAGAATCACGCGACCTAAATTCCCGATGTAACAGCATTCCGACGAAAGGAACTCGTCGCGTTACTTCCCAGTTTTCCATTCCTTTTGTTTCGACGGGGTAGAAGCAGACGAAAAAAAAGGGGGAGAGGAGGACCAGCGTAGAGAGAACAGAAGAGAGAGAGAGAGAGGGGGGGAGAAGGTGAACGCGTGTGCGAATCCTGTTTCTCTCCTCTCCTTTTATTCGCATCGTGGGCCTACTTTCGATCTCATTTTTGAGGATCGCCTTCCATCTTGCGTCTCGCCTCGAACCTTCAACAGCAATTCCCCTGGCTAGAGGCTGGTTGCCGAGACAGAACGGAGGGGGGAACACGAAAGAAAAGGAAGGGGTGTAAATGGGGTGGTATAGTAATGCAGTATTGTGAAGACGTGCCTCGAGGCTCTCCCAGGGCTGAGATGTAGCTACGATATGCAGTTATGCGCGCGAAAGGAGGCGAAAGAAAAGGGTGGTGTTCGACAGCGATGGCGACAAACGAGCATAGAGTCTCTCTTGTCCTAGCACCGCTCTAACACTCTAGCCTACGTACGTGCACGCATGAATAGCAAGTTTCTTGTTGACTCCCGCGGTCGAGCGAATATTCGAGATAAAAGCTTTCTGTTTTCCCGCCGTTTATTTTTATATGCCGGATTAAAAATGTTTTCAGATCATCGGGGATTTAAATGTATTTTTTTTTATAATGCCCCACTTCCCCGGAGATTCAAATGGAACGTGCATTTATAACAGCAGTGTTCTTCTTTTTGTTTCTGTTAACCCCTTGCCATATCAATTTCTCTGCAGTGACAGTGATTAGACAGTGTTCATCCCCAAAAATGTCCTGGATGAGAAAAGAACGTTTACATTTTGTATAAACATTGATTACTTGAATTTTATTTCATTTACAAAGAAACACATCACATTCATTTCTGTTAGACTTTGTTTAGAATGACAAGGCTCGTTCAAATACGTAAACCTTTCCTACCCCTTGCCGTATCAATTCCTGTACAGTTACAATGATTAAATTGTCTTCATCCCTAAATCTGCCCTACAAGTGAAAAGAAAATTTATATTTTGTATAAACATTGATTACATGAATTTTATTTCATTTAAAAAGAAACACATGACATTCATATCTGTTAAACTTTGTTTAAAATCTTCATAACGAGGCTAGTTCAAATACATAACCTAACCTACCCCTTGCCGTATCAATTCCTGTGCAGTTATAATGATTAGATTGTCTTCATCCCTAAATCTGCCCTACAAGAGAAAAGAAAATTTACAGTTTTTGTCTAACCAATGATTACTTGAATTTTATTTCATTTACAAAGGAACTCGTGACATTCATGTCTGTTAGACTTTGTTTAAATTTTTCATGACGAGGCTCGTTAAAATACATAACCTTACCTACCCCTTGTCGTATCAATTCCTGTGCAGTTATAATGATTAGATTGTCTTCATCCCTAAATCTGCCCTACAAGAGAAAAGAAAATTTACAGTTTTTGTCTAACCAATGATTACTTGAATTTTATTTCATTTACAAAGGAACTCGTGACATTCATATTTGCTAGACTTTGTTTAAATTTTTCATGACGAGGCTCGTTAAAATACGGCAAGGGGTGAAACGAATTGAATAAAAATTCTTATGTTACCCGACGCTATATGGGCCTAACGCGAGCAAGAAAAATTTGCGATGTTGCACGTGTGGCGAAGGTCAGGGCTGCGAAAACGTGCTGCACCGGCCCCCGTTCCTTGCGAAACGCGCCCGAAGGTAAACAATTAGTCGTAACACCGTAGAGGGGGACCGAGAGGGTCAAACGAGACGCACGCATTCGACCGGCTGTTCGACCTTCTCGGTTCTTAGTCCCGGCTCGACCGTGATGAAGCCCAGCCGCCCCTCGCTCTCTGTCTTCGAATTTTTCTGCCTGAATCACACCGTCTTCGCGTGCGCGTTTTTCTTGTGCCGTTGCACGTGAGCCTGTCCGCTGCTGTGCTTTAATAACAGTGTTGTGCGTCCTGAGTAATCCCGGCGTCATGATTTTCTACGATCGCGTGGCTCCTGCTCCGATACAGTTGTACCCCGTTCCATGCTTCAGTAACAAGGTATAGTCAGAGAATTCTTACATCGTTCCCCTTTACAGTGAGTGTACAGGTATTCGTAGAGCTTTTAAAAACGAATAGCATATTCATAATTAAAACGTTAGTAAAAGAATTAGTTTGATAGTTAATAAGTTATATAAAATCGTTGAATGTTATCGGCGCTACGGTTCGATCGTTAAATACACAAAAATAATAAATTAACTAAGCAATTTTGCTAATTTTACATAATCTTGCTAATTTTATATAAAATTAGCAAAATTGCTTGGTTAATTTATTATTTTTGTGTATTTAACAATCGAACCGTAGCGCCGATAACATTCAACGATTTTATATTAACAATATTACGATCGATATAAATAAGTTTATTTAATAAGTTATATTTTTAAAAATTGTTATTGGTCGCAATTGCGACGAAAAATTGATAATTAAAGAATACAAGCTTCCAGCTTGATTTTATCATTTTTATTTTCATAAAATGTAGTTATTATACGATTTCAGTCTAATATTGAAAGAGTTCTTCGTTTATAAAGCTGTACGGAATGCATACACCAAATGTAAATCCAACGCGTGGTGAATCGTGGCCCCGAGCTGAGCTAAATTTCGTGCTGCGAAGCTTTCGGAGAAAATTTTCTAAGAGCGTACCAGAAAAGTTCTGTGAAATATTTTGGACAAACCCTGCACAGGTAGACGCAGAGAGTCAGGTGCAGGGCTAATTAGAGAGGCTCTCGGAGAAAATGCGCGCTGTCCAGGTAGAGAGACGCATCCCCAGCTACCTGCCAGGTATTCTGGAAACGGTAAAAGTCTGTGGAAACAGCCTGGGATACGGGGTGGGGATGGTAGGGGAGGGAGGATATTTGCGGGACTGGCAGCAGCGACTTGAGGCCATCACCGGCGTTGTTCTCGGCCGGAAAGTGTACTCCAGCCATCCCCTTATGTGCCACGCAGGCAAAGTAATGTCTCGGGGTATCTATCGCAGGCATAGTAAATGCTGAAAGAGAGACTCGGTCCCGTTGTACGTGTGCTTGGTTACTTATCTGGCAGTTGGTCGTGAGGGGTGAGGGCAGTGTTTGTAGCGGGGATAAGTAGTCGTGGCAGAAGTCGCGAGAAAAGAGTCCCTTTAGCACACTGGTTCTCACTGTTAGGGGTGACTGAGGATGTCGTTGGCATGATTCCATGATTCCAGACTGCTCTGCGTTAGGGTAGGAAGGATCACGCCACTGTTAGGTTGTGGGTTAGGCGTCAGCGATCCATCTTGTTTTGGTCAGTGAAGCATCATTCGGTGTCGGGTCTTGAAAACGGCGTCAATTGTCACTATAACGGTAGATTACACAGTGTTGCGCTACTTCGGCGACCTAATAGCACCGTTTTCCTACGGAACGTTGAGCGAACGACGATTCGATCTATGTAAAACATGAATGTCCGGACTGATGAGGATTGAACGGGTTTTTATGGGGTTAAGCTGCGAATGGCTTCTTCGGATTACCTTAAAATTTATCGATGGCCTTGCGACAATATCCCGCTGCACGTGACGCCATTATTTGTAGGCAGTTAGTTTTAATATTCCGGATAATAGTCTGCCATAAAAATGGACATTCCAAATTTTGCTGCTGTTCAAAAATATTCGGTTCACATTTTCAATTGACATTTTTTAAAGAATCATACGAACTCGAAATAGGGCTGGAATGAAATTGCACATTCCCAAAATTATGTTGCTCTTCAAACATATTTGGTTCACATTTTCAATTGACATTTTTTAAAGAATTGTAGGAAATCGGAATAGGGCTGGAATAAAAATGCACATTCCCAAAATTAGGTTGCAGTTCAGAAATATTCGGTTCACATTTGAAATTGACATTTTTTAAAGAATCGTAGGAAATCGAAATAGGGCTGGAATAAAAATGCACGTTCTAAATTTTGCTCCTCTTCAAAACATATTCAATTCACATTTTCAATCGACATTTTTTAAACAATTTGTAGGAGATCGGAATAGAGCTGGATATAAAAATGATATTTCCTAGTTTGATATCTGGGGGCGCACGGAAGTACGTGCTGGATTCACATTTCGAATTATGGACAATTTTTAAACAATTGTAGATCAAACTAGGGTTGAAATAAATACCTAGGGGTGTGGGGCGGATGAAAACGGACGTCCGTGTGGCTAGTGAATAATTCCCAAGACCGCTCAATTCCGTTGTTGTTCCACCCTAACCTAGAGTTTAATATCCCATCAAGGAAATGATTCCGTGACGAATATCATGCCGCTCTCATCGACGGGCTAGCTTGTCGGTGCTCGTCGATGAGAAATACGGTGATTTAGGGGAATTCGTCAGACGCGCAAGCCTGTCTGGATCTATTATTGGCGTCGGGGCGTAAGTTAGTGGCCGCGCGGAGAGGGCTGCGAAAGGCTGACTTGTCGAGGGGGTAGGGGGGGCTGGTTTGCACCGATGGTGTCTGGGGATAACGTAGCGGACGTATTAGGTAATTGTGGGGGCGAGTTCTGAGCCTCGAGGAGGAACGGGTGATTTATATTGCCGGCACGTGACGCCCGGCTACGAATTATCGTTAGCCACCTTGCCCCGTTAGATCGTTGCAACCATTACGTACGCTTCCTTCCCGAGCACGTCACCGTCACTGCATTTAGCGATGCAGAATTTTTCCACCATTCCCCTGATCACGATCGAATTCACGCTTCTCACGAATAATCTTCCGGAACACTGCGACGGGTTGCAATAGAACTTTTTAATAATTATTATAATTTTTGTTCAATAACATTTCTGTAGAACTTGTCTGACGTTGACGCAGATTTTCTCAATATAAAAAATTCGTGTAATTCAAAACGGCAAAATTCTCGACCTAACTGCACAGAAAAAAAAATGTATCAGCCCGTTCAGAAACTCGGGGCTCGAATAGTTTCGTTTCCAGAAAGAATGTCTGGTCGTCGCGTGTGGGCAGGATGGAACTCTCCCAGCAAGAAAGTTACATCCCCTTTTAGGCGGCGAGGGGTGCACGTAAGACGTAATTCCGAAGAGACAAGTAACTTTCCATTTGTTCGGTCTCGGTTTCCCTCCGGTTCCGCCATCAACGTTCAAGAAAAGCGTAAGAAAGACTTTTCACGGTCCGGGGAAAATTTGTCATTGTGTCATTTTGTATCCGAGGCGGTGTCACGAATTCCCCCCCGAAATTACACGGATTGAATCTCACAGCTAGACTGTCGGCTGCAGCGAAAGGGTTTCCTCTCTCCAGGGCCGGGAATTTAAAAGCTTCCCACGGCCGAAAATTCTCATCTGAATGGCCGACATCTTGACGAGGCATTCAGCGTGTTCGAGATTCGTATTTTACGGGATCCTCGTGCCTTCGCCACCCCGCGAAAGAGCGGGGAGAAACCACCCTCTCTGATCCGTTCTTTGACAGACAACCCCTCCGGATATCTTCACCCTTGATTTGTCGTTCCCTGCGCCGGCGGACGCGCCAGGAAAAAATGGAATTAGACGGCTTAAGTGTGAAATACGACGATGCTGGCCGTGATTTATTCTCCCGCCGCAGAGTTGACGCCGCGGAAACAGCGTAAGGGTTGGAAATAGAAATTGCCGGAATATTAGCTCTTACGGGAGATTTATGCCGACTGGCCTAGACCGCGGATTTTATCACGACCGTGGTCTATCGCGCCGCGGAATATTATTAGAAAGAATGCTCCTTGGAATTGCTCCTCTCTACTCAGAATTTTTAACACTAGAACTACCGGACAAGTCAAAATGCCTAATGCGAATTTTTTTCGATTAGAAATATTAAAAGTATAAATATGTCTTTTTGAAATTTTGTTTCAGTAAACTTCTCTATTGAAGTACATATTTAAATATCCCGTGTACGAAATCTAAATAAATGCTATATTGTCATTATTAGAAGGCAATGTATGCCATCTGCATTTCGTGCTCGGTAGTTCTAGTGTTAACATGCCTCGCATAAAACCAGAAATATTAACTCCGTCTCTTTTTGTTGCAGGTAAGCTGATAGTTTCTTTTAAAAGCCACGTACTGCTCTGCGAACTCGCTCTTAATTGGTAAGTTTCCAACAATTTCTTGGTCTCTTCTAGGTTGTCCAGAATTTGTTTCAAAACCGCTTTTACACATTCATTTTCGGCTCTGGGATTCTATGGAATTTTACAAGCTACCATGTATTTTTACACAGTTGTTTCTGACTCTGGGATTGCATAGAATTTTGTAAACTTCCACCCTGAATACACATCTGGTTTTGACTGCGAGGTTCTACACAATTTTGCAAACCCACGTTACGAATTTTTACACATTTTGTTTGGTCCCAGCGACGTGTGTATTTTTCAATTTCCCCGTCTAAATTGTATAGTTTACAGTACTTTTTTTTTGGAAAGATCAATATTAGAAATTCCATAGATTAATAAAACTGAGGCTGTCCATAGAAATAAAATTCCGAGTAACTTCGTTTGTTTCGGTATATTGTTTGCGCAGCATAGTTCGGTTACAATTGTTTAAATCTCCATCAAACGTTTTTTTTTTTTTTGTAAATCGAGAGCAACGTTTCACATAGAAGTCAATTTTTTAGCTTCTGACAATTTCACCTGAATATTTGATACAAACAATTTGATCCCAAGCCTGGTTTTATTTATATCAATAACTTCAACGATTCGTTAGAATTGATAAGCAATTTAATGAATTTTGCTGGTGGAAAAAATTCAGCGATCGGTTACAGGCATAACTTTGAATATCCGTGAAGGGGGGGGGGACGAATGGTTGAATAAAATTTTGTAATAATCCATCGGGAAGGACAAGAGAGGATCACAAAAATTGACGACTGGGAATCGAGAATTGCCAAATTCCGGGGGATGCTCACTGGTCTGGATCACTGTTTCTCAAGATTACTTTTCTTGGGAATTCTTATTGCTTTTCGTGTCTGCTCTCCGTTTTCTTGAGCCTTGTCTAACTCTCTGCAAGGTGGCAGTGTCATAATCATTAACTTTATTCATTGAGTTAGACTTGAAACAATTCATTTAAAAATGGGGATGATTTTGGAGCCTTAAAAGAATGTTTCGTTTTATTTGTAAAATGTTGTCCCTTAAAAGAACAGCAAGAGTGTCAGGGCCCTTGGAGTCTTACTCAGTGCAAGGTGGTAGTGTGCTAATCATTGATCTTATTCATCAAGTTAAATTTGAAACAGTCATTTAAAAATGGGGATGATTTTGAAGCCTTAAAAGAATGTTTCGTTTTATTTATAAAATGTTATTCCTTAAAAGAACAGCAAGTGTAGGGGCCCTTGGAGTCTTACTCAGTGCAAGGTGGTAGTGTGATAATCATCGATCTTATCCATCGAGTTAGATTTGAAACAGTCATTTAAAAATGGGGATGATTTTGGAGGCTTAAAAGAATGTTTCGTTTTATTTATTAAATGCTATCCCTTAAAAGAACAACAGCAAAGTGGCAACGTGATAATTATCGACCTTATCCATCGAGTTAGATTTCAAACATTTATTTTAAAAAATGGGGATGATTTTGGAGCCTTAAAAGAATGTTTCGTTTTATTTACAAAATGCTATCCCTTAAAAGAACAACAGCGAAGTGACAACATGGTAATCATCGATCTTATCCATCGAGTTAGATTTCAAACATTTATTTTAAAAAATGGGGATGATTTTGGAGCCTTACAAGAACGTTTCGTCTTATTTATAAAATGTTATCCCTTAAAAGAACAACAGCAACTGTCAGGGCATTTGGAGCTTGACCCAGTGCAATGTGGCAGCGTAATAATCATCGATCTTATCCATCGAGTTAGATTTGAAACAGTCATTTAAAAATGGGGATGATTTTGGAGACTTAAAAGAATGTTTCGTTTTATTTATAAAATGCTATCTCTTAAAAGAACAACAGCAAAGTGGCAACGTGATAATCATCGACCTTATCCATCGAGTTAGATTTCAAACAGTTATTTTAAAAAATGGGGATGATTTTGGAGCCTTACAAGAGTGTTTCGTTTTATTTATAAAATGTTATCCCTTGGAGCTTGACCCAGTGCAATGTGGTAGCGTAATAATCATCGACCTTACCCACCGAGTTATATTTGAAACATTCATTTAAAAATGGGGATAATTTTGGAGCCTTAAAAAAATGTTTCGTTTTATTTATAAAATGCAACTTAAAAGAGTTAAAAGAGCAACAGCAACTGCTCAGGGCCCTTGGAGCCTGACCCAGTGCAGGGCTCAGTAGAGCATTGGTCGTCGAGGTTCTTTACTGGCAGATCGGACAGCGAAGTACGAAATCAGTGAGGGGGATCAGCAGTCGATCCGTGAAGTTTTTTCCGGCTGGGAAATCCTTCGGCTAACGAGTCTTGGCTCGCGGATCCCCGTGGTCTGGTGCGCGGCCGAAGTGCATAACCGGGTAGATAATGAGGGGGGTGGAGGAGAGTGGCGGGTGCGAAGAGAGCCCAGCAGGGGCAACAGATAGGAACGAAGCAAGCGGCGGCGGCGGCGTCGTTGGGGCACCTGCGGTTTGTCGGTACGTTACTGTGGTACACGATGCGGTGCCGAGCCGTCAAGTTCATATTGCTGGTTTCCTGTCATTAACGTGCCGCATCGAGCCTCCAGCCCGTGTAGACCGTTCTCTGCACACGGCGCGGCGCTACGTGCCGTGTTCCACCCGACGAAATATCGAATCTCGCGTGACGTGCGCGCGTGATCGTTACTCCGCTACAGCCGATCCTCTGCCTCATTCTAAATATCCGATGGACTCCATCTTTTCACTGCTTTAGACATTCAATATTCACAAATTCTTGTGAACTCAATTCACAAATTCTTGTGAACTCAATTCGAAGACATCGCAGATTTTTATTAACCCTCGTACGCTCCTCGGGTGAAAATTGACCCATTTTATGTTTCCAGATACTGTATATTGTTTGATTTTTTTCTAAATGTGTTATGACTTGGTGCATTTGTCGTGAATATCATATTATATGTAAAACACAAGTCGATGACATTTCTTTCATGATAGTAACGTTATAAAAAAAACAAGTGAAGAGTCCCTCGGGTGATATTTCACCCGAATGTAAAATAATAATAATAAATAAGAAATACAGAGAAGACGTGTACTACCCAGAGGTGAAGCATCACTTGCATTTTTATGAAACGCAAAAGAAAAGAAAAATTACAAGAAATCGATGCCAATTGCGTGTAGGAAAATGTATGTGACATAAAAATGCTATTTATATATGTAGTAACTGCAAGATATAGTAAAGAAATTCACGAATTTCATTAACTTTTACAGAAATATATTATTATAAATAACATTAATTGAAGTGTAGAGCGAAAATAGGTGAAATATCACACGAGGATCTTTTGTGTAACTATTTCCGAGGAGCTGGTTAAAACATTCAAAATTCATCAATTCTGAACTGGTGTGAATTCAATCGAAAACATCGCTGATTTTTATTCAGCTGATCTCGTAGAGGGTAGTTACACCTTTACGATGACGTCGTCGAAATTAATACACGATTTTCTTTTCTACACTTTTCACTAAAAACGCGACAAAAGGACAGCCAAATATCGTGCGTCGATATTTTTGGTCTCGCTCGACTAGTGGAAGGTTCACTCTTCAAATCTGTTGTGGTTTCAGCAGTGGAAAAAATTTTTGGTCACCGTACGTCAGTCTGAATTCGCTCAATTTCCGAAAACGTCCATATTTCACTTCGCCAGTTGTTGCAGAACGGAAAAAGTTTTTACACAAAAATCGTTTGGAGATCTCGAAAGCGGAGAGTTCGCCCTTTGAAAAGAGCCTAGGTACGTCGTCCTGTGATTTTTGTTTCGAGGAGTACAAGGAGTTGAATATCGAGACTTTTTTTTTTGTATGTCCGATTGAAGTGGTCCTCCACGTGTGCGGAGTCCTGTAGAAATGAAATTTTGATACGAAACTCGCCTAATCCAAAAACAATATTGTTCTATTACTGAATGATTCATCAGTGGGCTCAATTTGAATAGCCGGGCCGAGGGTCCGTATCTGGGTCAAGGTGCAGCGAACATGTTAATCTTCGGTTATCTTGATCCTCTTCCATTCGGGGGTGGTTTTTCCAATATCAATCTCTTGATCCGTGACGTAGCGAGTCCCGTTACAAAATTGAAAGACAAATAGTTCCATTGCCGAACAGATTTTGATCGATTTTCGACGCGACCATGTTTTTTTTTATAGCCAGCAATAAATTTCCGCGACAGGAGATGGATGGTTTATTAAACTAAAATTCCCGGTCGGTGTTCGTTGTTGGGATGGCACGCATGGCATCCGAAACGATTCAATCGCATTCCGCCGATCGCGAAATTTTATTTCCTCGGCTTTTCCGCGACCGTTGCTTTAAACTCAAAGATTAATCCCTGGATGATAACTTTTTCTATCTGTCGGTGAAACGAAACACAGCGACCAGTCTGACAGACGGTTGACAAGTGTACACTCGATCCCGATGAGCACTGTAATCCCGGCCGAAAAGGATGGAAAATGAGAGTCGCGCGTCGCGACGCCCCTCCGAAAACGTGTCGCTCCATTTCCGGACGAATTTATCTGGAAGTCGTGGAATTAGGCAAGCTGCCACGCTTTGACTGCCGCAAGCCGGATTGAATCTGGAACGCTTATCAGCCACTTCCACTATTCCGTGATCTAAAGACTCCGGCAATTAGTGACAGCGGATTCCGAGCGAGAAACAGACAGGAGGGGACGAGGGATGAAACGATGCACACCCGGGGCCGGATCGGGCACGAGAGAGACCCAAAATTCAAACGTCTCGTTGACGCTTGGCGACACGTCACAGTTATCAGAAATTCAGACGCGCCACCTGTTTTTTCTCCGATGTCGCATCTCTGCTCCTGTTTCAATCGGATCTGCTACGCGATGGGCTCCATAAAAAATACAATACCTTATCAGGATTCTACGTTGAAAACTACGTAAAAACGGAGCATACAATTTTTCCGTATCTGCCACCGTTCTCGTGTGAATTGACGTTGAATATCGCCACAATAGCACGTCTGACTATGGCTGACCTTTTCTACTTATATCAAGGTATACGAGCGTCGACGTCGGTGTAGCATTGTTTATCATACATTATCGTACAGTGTCATAATAGTTTGATCGAAGCCCCGGCATGCTCCAATTCAATTCTAATCCATTTCCCTGCCGAGTAGAATTATCTAGTCATGCTCGGACACTAAACTACCCCTCGCAACTTTCAATCTACTTTTCCCTCGTAAATCCAGCATTCTATAAAAAAACGTTACTCCACATTATCGCTTCCATTTTTCACGTAGAATCGCTTATCGTGTAAATTATTTATTTCTATGCAGCTTCTGAACTGTCCACAATAATCGAAATCGGCGTGGAATGAACTCGATTGAATTCGGAAGTGGATAAATGATTTTTTTGCTGGGAGAAATGAAAGGGTCTATCCTGGGATATCTGGCATCTCGAAAAAGGGAATTTGCTCTCGCGGATTAAAGGGCCAGAGCAAGGGTCTAGGTTCCCTTCTCTTCGTAAGAAGAAGCTTGCTCTCTCTCTCTCTCTCTCTCCTCGCGCGAATCCGCAATATGGCTGGAAAAGCGACCGGCAACCGCTTTCATCCCTTTCATCGCGCTTCTTCCCCGTGTTCCACGGGAATCTTGGAAAGATTATTAAGACGTGTAAGGGAAGAGCAAAGTAACCTCTAAGTCTACTTAATGCTCGAGTTCTCCGTCTGGCATTTAATTATTCCGCGACATGATACTCGCTTAGTCAAACGTGGACCAGTGCCGACGACGACGACGCTTTATTGCGCGCGCGGAAAAAAACCGACCAGCCGCGCGCCGCGGCGCGCTTTCTACGTACGTCTGTGCTCTCCGGCGGGGATTATTTTCAATCTCGTCGAGGCGGAGACCGCGCCCGAAGAAATTGTTGAGCTTGTTTGATCTTGGGGAGCTTACTCTCGCCTACCTACCCCCGGTCCAAGTGTTTAACTCCCGCGGATCAAATGTTTTCGATTTCGAAATTCCCGCGACCATTCATTCGCTGCACTCCTACCGTTTCTCGGGGGGCTATAAAGCGCGATTAAACGGCGAGGAACAGTCGTAAATCAATGTTTTTAGTCTCGTTAGAAAGAGGATGGTTCAGTCTTCAAATCTGTTGTGGTCTGAGTCACGAGAAATAGTTTTTGGAGTGGCTACAGAAGTCTGAAGTCATCAACTAGCCAAAAGTGTTCATATTTGCTAATTCTATGTGTTGCGAAGTGGAAAATTTTTTTCAATAAAAGTAGCTTAGAGGAGTTGAAAGTAGAGAGTTCACCCTTTAAAATGAGCCTAGGTACGTCACCCTGCGATTATTTTTCGTGGAGTTATAATAATTCGAAGATTAACAATTTTGTAGTCAAGAGTGAGTGTCCCTTTCATCCGAGCCTGGTGGCATACGTATCACTAAAAGAGTTACAGATTGGTAACAAACAATGGCAGATCAATGTTTTTAGTCTCGTTAGAAAACGGTGACTTCAATCTTCAAATCTGTTGTGGTCAAATTTGCGACAAAAAATTTTCTGCTTCTCCGTAGAAGCTTGAATTCATGAAATAGCCAAAAGTGTTAATATTTGTTAATTCCATGTATTGCGAAGTGGAAAATTTTTTTCAATAAAAGTAGCTTAGAGGAGTTGAAAGTACAGAGTTCACCCTTTAAAATGAGCCTAGGTACGTTACCCTGCGATTATTTTTCGTGGAGTTATAATAATTCGAAGATTAACAATTTTGTAGTCAAGAGTGAGTGTCCCTTTTGTTCGAGCCTGGCGGCATACGTATCACTAAAAGAGCTACAGATTGGTAACAAATAATGGTAGATTAATGTTTTTAGTCTCGTTAGAAAGCGGAGACTTCAATTTTCAAATCTGTTGTGGTTGAATTTGTGACAAAAATTTTTCTGAGTCTCCGTAGAAGCTTGAATTCATGAAATAGCCAAAAGTGTTAATATTTGTTAATTCCATGTATTGCAAAGTGGAAAATTTTGTTCAACAAAAGTAGCTTAGAGGAGTTGAAAGTACAGAGTTCACCCTTTAAAATGAGCCTAGGTACGTACCCCTGCGATTTTGTTTCTCAGAGTTACAATTATTCTAATATTAAGAATTTTGTAACAGAGATTGAGTGTCCCTTTCGTCCAAGCCTGGCAGCACACGTTTCACTAAAAGAGCTACAGATTGGCAACAGAAAATGGCAGATCAATGTTTTTGGTCTCGTCGGAAAGAGGATGGTTCAATCTTTAAATCGGCCGTAGTTTGGTTCGGGTAGAAAATTTTTTGAAGTTTGTCGAGACATTTGAATTCCCCTTTGTTCGCCAGGTTTAATATCCGGCAGGTGTTTCTCGGGGATTATGTGTCGGGTAGTTGATCGAGCAGCTGTTTATTAATTTCTGGGTGGATTCGCTGACAATCTTGTTCCCGTGTCCTGTTTTATCGCGGGCTACGCTTTAAACGCTTTGAAACGATTATTTCCCTAGCAAAGGGGGATCCGCTTTGCACGGTCCCTATTCAAACTCCGACAGAAATTCTTCCAAAGACGTCGCTCACAATGGCATAAAATATTTTCCCTTCAATAAATCCGACGCGTTCCTTCAGCGTCGCGAGAGCTACGACATGCACAACAACCCCCATATGCAGATCCTCTCCTTTTCCCTTGCGCACTTGTCAAGACTCTGTGCGACGCGACGGTGAACGACTCGGTTCGATTCCGTTTTGAAATCGGCTGACAATATTAACGATTCATCGTTTTCTCCCCAGGCACCATTACTCACCCGCGACAAAATGGCCACACACCCGTTGTTCCGCGGGGTATTGCGAAGGATAATTATTTAATTTCACTCGGTAAAAGCCGACGTGTAAGGAACAAAATATCCAATATCGTGCTCGCATGAATGACCGAGTGTGTGTGTGTGTGTGCGCGCGCACATCGCATCGCGTTTCATAAATATTCGATCTCCCTCGTTAGTAATTCTCGCTATATAATTACTCGCGTGATTGCGACGAAGCATAACAAACGTAAAGAGAGACCTTCTACATTCGAGTAATTCAAAAGAGCAGCTCGCACGTGTGCCCAGGCTAATTAACTTTCCCCGCTTTGACAATCCGTCAGCCGAAAAAAATTGAGCGAGCTACAGTCATGATTTCATTATAAATCCTTTTACGACAAATTCCACCGGTTTTAAACCATTTTTATACGACATTTTGCAACTGGCAGAAAATTTAATGGCACGGCTCTTCCAAATGACAAAAAAAAAAAAGAAGAAACAACAACAAAAATACCATTTCTCTGGCAATAAGAGATTCTCACCCTGCTCCGCCGGACTCGAAACCGTCGCCGTCCAATCCTATCGAACATTTTATCGGCGAATACTTGCAGCACGGAGTATGTAAATAAGCTGACTGAGATATTCATGTTGCGCCCGGTGCGTCTACATTCCTTGCACCCCCGCTCAAACGGAGCCCACCGGTTTCCGCATTCTAAATCTCGCGAATGATAAGCATGTTTATACGTTTGCCCCGTCAGCCCCTTAACTTCTCCTCACTAGACTCGAAAAAATCTCCATCGCAGAGACGGAACATTTTTTCAACGGTTCCCACATTTTACAAATGTTTGCCGCTGCGACGAAAATTTTTGAAAAAATTCTGATTCATCTCAGGAATTTCCCTGTAGCAACCCGTCGGGGAGAGGAGCCGAGTGATGCAGTGATCGAACCATCCATAATTTGTTGCTTTAGTTCTTTTTGTGTCAGTAGAAAATAGTACCCTGTTTCTCTTCGAGAATCTTGTTTTTTTTTGTTTTGTTTTTGAAAAGTCTCATTTGAAAGAGGCCAACTAGCTAAACAGGAAGTTTTTGTTTCTTTTGTATCATTAAAAAATAGTCAACTATGTTTTCCTCTTTGAGAAACTTGTTTTTGAAAGGTCTCATTTAAAAGAAGCCAACTAGCTAAACAGGAAGTTTTTGTTTTTTTTGTATCACTAAAAAATAGTCACCAGTTTCTCTAGAAGGATCTTGTTTTTGAAAGGTCTCATTTGGAAGAGGTCAACTAGTTAAAAGAGAAGCTTTTGTTCCTTTTGTATCACTAGAAAATAGTCACCTGTTTCTCTTGCAGGATCTTGTTTTTGAAAGGTATCATTTGGAAGAGGCCAACTAGCTAAATGGGAAGTTTTCGTTTCTTTTGTATCACTAGAAAATAGTCACCTGTTTCTCTAGAAGGATCTTGTTTTTGAAAGGTCTCATTTGGAAGAAGCCAACTAGTTAAAAGGGAAGTTTTCGTTTCTTTTGTATCACTAGAAAATAGTCACCTGTATCTCTTGAAGGATCTTGTTTTTGAAAGGTCTCATTTGGAAGAGGTCAACTAGTTAAAAGAGAAGCTTTTGTTCCTTTTGTATCACTAGAAAATAGTCACCTGTTTCTCTTGCAGGATCTTGTTTTTGAAAGGTATCATTTGGAAGAGGCCAACTAGCTAAATGGGAAGTTTTCGTTTCTTTTGTATCACTAGAAAATAGTCACCTGTTTCTCTAGAAGGATCTTGTTTTTGAAAGGTCTCATTTGGAAGAAGCCAACTAGTTAAAAGGGAAGTTTTCGTTTCTTTTGTATCACTAGAAAATAGTCACCTGTATCTCTTGAAGGATCTTGTTTTTGAAAGGTCTCATTTGGAAGAGGTCAACTAGTTAAAAGAGAAGCTTTTGTTCCTTTTGTATCACTAGAAAATAGTCACCTGTTTCTCTTGCAGGATCTTGTTTTTGAAAGGTATCATTTGGAAGAGGCCAACTAGCTAAATGGGAAGTTTTCGTTTCTTTTGTATCACTAGAAAATAGTCACCTGTTTCTCTAGAAGGATCTTGTTTTTGAAAGGTCTCATTTGGAAGAAGCCAACTAGTTAAAAGGGAAGTTTTCGTTTCTTTTGTATCACTAGAAAATAGTCACCTGTATCTCTTGAAGGATCTTGTTTTTGGAAGGTCTCATTTGGAAGAGGTCAACTAGTTAAAAGAGAAGCTTTTGTTCCTTTTGTATCACTAGAAAATAGTCACCTGTTTCTCTTGACGGACCTTGTTTTTGAAAGGTCTCATTTGGAAGAGGCCAACTAGCTAAATGGGAAGTTGAGGTCCGAGCGTAGCGCATCGGAATCGATCGAGAAGTAACTGGCTGTGTCCGAGGATACCCGGACTCTGCCCGGATCGAACAGCTGTAGGAGGTGTCGGGGCTGCTCGGTTCGATCTCGGAGCGTGTCCCGGTTCCGCCTCGATATCCTTCCGCCCTCGCAAGTTTTATTCGTCGTGAAACCGTTCGACCGAATAAAGAGAACCGTTCCACGGCTCTCGGGGCGGCGAACGCGACGAAAAGAACGACGCGTCGGTGCTAAGGGCTTTCGCCTGTTCCTCCGCTGTCACATTACTTTGACAGTGCGCGGCTGCGAGGTGTCGCCGCAGACACCGTGGCTCACGAAAATCCCTTTGTTTTTTGCCGTTCGCGTGTTTATACTCTGACGAGTTTCTTTTCCCAGCTAATATTTCATGTGAAAGCGTTCGGCCGATTGTTATTGCCATTCCCCTCTCGCAGTCGGTTGTTTTTTCACCGGTTACAACAACGTCTCTGTCCTATTTTCGTTCAACTTGCGATAACATGGCAATAACAACTCGCAGACCGATCTCTTTGGTCTCGTTCGAAAGCGGAGACTTCAATCTTGAAATACATTGCAGCCTGAATCGAGAAAAAAATTTTTCGAGTTCCGTGGAGGCGATTGAATTCGAACAATTGTTCAAAATTGACAATTTCCACTTTGTTCTTCATATCTTGAGGTAAAAATTTTTTTAATGGAAACGACTTGAGAGGATTTGAACCGCATGCTTTACTCTTTGAAATAAGCCTAGGTACGTTGTCCTGCGATTTTTTTTCAGGGAGTTATAATAATTCGAAGATTAACAATTTTGTAGTCAAGAGTGAGTGTCCCCTTCGTCTGAGCCTGCCGGCACACTTTTCTCTAAAAGAGCTACAGATAAGCAACAAAAAGTCGCAGATCAATGTTTTTAGTCTCGTTAGAAAGAGGATAGTTCAATCTTCAAATCTGTTGTGGTCGAATTTGTGACAAAAAATTTTCTGTGTCTCCGTAGAAGCTTGAATTCATAAAATAGCAAAAACTGTTCATATTTGCTAATTCTGATTGCTGCGAAGCGGAAAAATGTTTTCGACAAACACGACGTAGAGGATTCGAAAGTAGAGAGTTCACCCTTTAAAATGAGCGTAGGTACATCACCCAGCGATTTTTTTTCGCGGAGTTATAATTATTCTAATATTAAGAATTTTGTAGCCAAGAGTGAGTGTCCCTTTCGTCCGAGCCTGGCAGCACACGTTTCACTAAAAGAGGTACAGATTGGCAACAAAAAATCGCAGATCAATGTTTTTAGTCTCGTTAGAAAGAGGATGGTTCAATCTTCAAATCTGTTGTGGTCGAATTTGCGACAAAAAATTTTCTGGTTCTCCGTAAAAGCTTGAATTCATGAAATAGCCAAAACTGTTCATATTCGCCAATTCTAATTATTTCAAAGCGGAAAAATATTTCCGACCAACACGACTTGGATGATTCGAAAGTGGAGAGTTCACGCTTTGAAACGAGCCACGGTACGTCATCCTCCGATTCTTTCTCACGAAGTTACCTCTTTCGCGAATTGATGGAGTACCTCGCTCCTCCCACACGTCATCGCACGCGTCAGTCAAGAGGAATTTCTGAATAAATGATCCGTTCGAATCCCGGGCAAGGAGGGATTATGAATTTTCAATTATCTCGCTGTGTACTTTCGGGAATTTTGGCCCTTCCTGCCTCGCAATTTATGCATGGAAATTCTGTGGGTTCTGGGAAGTTAATCAAAAAGGTCGAAAGTCCTCATTTTTGGCCGGGAGCTATTGTTTCATGGCCGAGCTCTATTCATCTCTCGAAATCTCCCGTCGTGTATTTAACAGAATAACAATGGTTGGGGTCTAGAAAATTTACACGCAACAAAATTGATGAAACCGTGGCTGCCCCGGGGGGTTCGAAGCAAATTTCTGTAGATTTTCCAAGGACCATTGTTGCCGGTGACTTTTTCAGGGTGGGATTCGAGCGTACTTGTTGGAATTTTTTAAACGGCGAACTTGAAGCGACCGTTCAAAGTCCGTTTCCATTTCTCCGGCATTATCGAGGACTTAAATGGAACAACAGACGACGACGAATGCGACCGTTCAGAGAACCATAATGGAACGGCAGTGTTTCGCCGGTTTATAGAAAGTAAACGGTCGCGTGACGGCGGGAAATGTGAACGCCACGTGCGTGGAAGAGAACGACGGCTAAGGGGTTTCGCCTGTTCCTTGCCGGCCGCATTATCCTGGCCGCGGAGAGTGGTCCACAAAAATTCTTCCAGAATTCCTGTCGCTGGCAGTGCCCCGGCGGCCATTAACTGCTTAATTATTCAGTTCTCATTGCCCGGTGGCGCTTGCGAGCAAGTCCCTTCGGGGAAAAAAGTAGCCAAACGGTTCCCTAACATTGTAGCCGTTACACGCAGCTTCGAATGACACACCTAATCCGTGTCCTTTTAGAACAATTATCCCGGTACGCTTTATCAACGTCATTTGACCCGCTGCTGCAACGTGCGTTGCAAGAATTTTCCAAAATAACGTAGATAGACAAATTAGTTTGCGCGAATTTCGCGAGAGAGCTGCACGAGCCGCCTGCTGAAGCAAAATCGTTCTGGAATATTTAAAAAAAGGTAGCAAATGGAACGTTTGAAAAGTCAAATGTTCCCATCAATATTCCCACCAGAATATTTGTTCGTAAAAATGATGTAATTGGTCGTATCGATTGTTCTTCGCTGTAATTAATGCTGTCGCAACACAGTGAATTAATTAAAACTCAGCAGTGTTGATTCTTTTGTTTGTACGCAACATTCAATATTGTCGATAGCGTTCCCGTTGCTAAAAAATTATTCAACGAAACTGCGACAAATTGGAAAAGGTTCGATTTAGGTAATTGAAATGCGTTTCGTGAAATTGGTGTACAGAAAATTTAATGAACTCTCCTCGTGTTGGTTTGCGATGTAAAACAATTTAACAATTTCAAGAAGAAATCATCGAACGAATTCTCCTAGGAAATTCTTTATATACTTTAACGTAATCTTCTTTGTGGGTTCCTGCGAGTTTAATTCGCTGTCAGAGTTCCCGTAAATGAATTCAAGCAGATTTTAATGAACATTGTCAGGTAGTGGTGGTATTTTTTTGAATAAAATTTTAAATCCCCCTCGGGAACGTAATTGTTCAGGCTTTTCAATTTGCGAATAACGTGCGCGGGGAATTGTATTATTTAAAAAATCGTGCTCGTGCCTGGTAGCAACAAAGTAATAATGGTTTAAGTGTTGGTACGGTTTGTTGGACTGGTAAATAAAGCGGTTAAAATATTTGGAGCGTGAAGTCGAATATCGTGGTCCACAAACGCGAACTTTCGTCGGGGAAGTTGCCGGAACGAAAATGCATTTTCCAATTTGAGTTAAGCAGCACTCTCGAATTGCAGTTTCGAGTGGCGAACGCCTTACACCGAAAATTGCGAGCTCGCAGTTCCGCGGACGCGGAAGTTTATTCGGCCCCCCTGGAAATATCCAAGCAGCCGCGGGATGAACAATCGTTGCTCCCTCGGGACGTCCTTTCTCTCTAATAAAGTGTTCGGGAATTTTCCCGGTTCCCGCGGTCTCCTAAAATTACATTTTTCCTTTAATCATTGACCCCGAAGTTTCGCCATGAAACACCGAACAAAAGTTCTCGACCGACATCACGGTGGACCATGTGTGCTTGGAATTCTATAAATAATCGCATCTCTCGTCGCCGATATTTTCTCAACTCTCCGTAACGGTACTCCGCAGCTTTTTTTTTACAGTGGCAATTATTTAAATATAAATTATGTGAATTACCGCGCATCGCGGGACCTGGAAGTTGCGAAACCAATTTCGAAAAATTCAAGTACTGGTGAAGCACGTGCTGCTCGACCGCGACGAGAGCGAACGGAGGTAAAACATTTCTCGAGCTGTAAAAATGAAATTCAGGTGAAATGACAGTGGATGATTAATATGCGTGCAAATAATTGCTTCGATGATCACGTTAATAATTTTGATTGAACGCGTTCCGCCGGCGGTTGTAATTAAATGAATGCGAGGACGCGGCGCGCACACACACGGTTCCTGCAGTTCGTAACGCGTTTTAACATTTGTTAAGCTAACGTTGCTCGCGCGACCATGGAATTGTGAAGGACCGTGCAACGCAGTCTTATTTCGTAATATGTGTACCACGGCCGGGGCTCGCTTTGAGAAATTAATACTGCCCGAGTGGCTCGCGAATGTTATGCAGAAGTGATGTTTGGATTGAACTTTGATTAACAAGTTCCGCATATTTACAAGAGGCAAACTGCACGCTGGGCCTGCTATGAAATCTGCTTGCCGCGAATATATTCTGCAGGATGTTCTGGCGCGCTTCGGCTGTTTGTCTTCGTAGCCACGAAAATTTCTTTATCAAACGTGTTAGTCGCGTTGGACACGATCCTCCAAACCACTTGTAAAAATTAACAAGGCTACTGCCTTCGTTCAAAAAGCGATAAAATTACAATAAAAAGTCTGAGATCAATGTTTTTTGTTTTGTTCGAAAGCGGAGACTTCAGTCTTCAAATACGTTGTAGTCTGAGTCGCGAGAAATATTTTTTGGAGTGTCTACAGAAGTCTGAAGTCATTAACTAGCCAAAAGCGTTCATATTCGCTAATTCTAATTATTGTGAAGCGAAAAAATGTTTTTGAGAAAAGTGGCTTAGAGGAGTTGAAAGTAGAGAGTTCACCCTTTAAAATGAGCCTAGGTACGTCACCCTGCGATTCTTTTTCGTGGAGTTATAATCCTTCGAAGGTTAACAATTTTGTAACCAAGAGTGAGTGTCCCTTTCGTCCGAGACTGGCAGCACACGTTTCACTAAAAAAGCTACAGATTGGCAACAAAAAATCGCAGATCAATGTTTTTAGTCTCGTTTTAAAGCGGAGACTTCAATCTTTTAATCTGTTGTGGTCGAATTTGCGACAAAAAATTTTTTGGTTCTCCGTAAAAGCTTGAATTCATAAAATAGCCAAAAGTGTTCATATTCGCTAATTCTGATTGCTGCGAATCGGAAAAACTGTTTTAGTAAAAACGACTAGGAAGTTTCGAAAGTGTAGGATTCGCGCTTTACATTGATCCTAGGTACGTTGTCCTCCTACTTTTTTTCACAAAGTTACAGTAGTTTAAACACCAGCTAAACTCGTAACCAGTAGGCTATATGGGTGTACAGGGTTGAAAATCAAGAGGGGTCACTCTTGACACAGCCCTGGAATGGTCGAATTCGAGCGTATCGTTCTGAACGGTGACACGGCCGTGCCAAATTCGGATAAGATGTCCCTTTGGCGTCTCAATTTGGCATTCATTAAACCGTAGAATAGTGTGCACACGGAGATAATTTATTAGCGGTAGATTGTGGTCGCAGACTTCACTCAGTCGTCCCGTGAGGACCGAAGAAGTGACTCACGCCATTCCGCGCGCGTGCGAGCGACCGAGCGAGCTTTCACAGCGGATTCAGGGCTCGTAATTTCTTGACACTAAAAGGTTATACGGCCTGGCACGCTGCCCCGACACACGTAACTCCCCCACGCCTTTGATTTAAATTATTTCTCCCTTTGCCTTTCGCACCTACGCGACGTCATCTTTTACTACCCTCTGCCTTAGGCTTTTATTATTCTTTCTACTTTCTTCCAGCTGCTCTGGAAGCGTCTGGCCGGGATATCTCCCCCTGCATTTGCTTAGGGTTTTTCGTTTCACTGTCACCAACTGAGATTCCCTTTTATTTTCTCTCTCTCTCTCTCTCTCTTGTTCGTGGAAAGAGATCATTTTCTTCGGACACGCTAAAGGGATGCTTGATACCGATTCGCCAAATTAGGACAGTTTGTTATTCTCGCAATGATAAATCTTCTTACCAACGTTTCGGTATCTTCACAGGTTTTATGTAAAACGTCGAAAGCTCTTCTGTAGAACGAAATTGAATTTTGCTCGGCTTGTTTTCCGGCAAGTCTTTCTGTTTGATATCAACGGTGATCCCTTGAGTTAGTGTTGAGGACCGCGGCGTCGCAAACCGCCTCGGAATTAATAAGCATAGTTCTCCCTCGGTGAACTGTAACGGCGGAGTTTAAGCCCCCGTAGAAATTCGTGGAGTGGTATTTTCTGGCCTCTGGAAGAGAGGGGTCTCCTCCTTATACCTCGAATGGATTCGGGGGCGGGCCATTCGAGAACAGTGAACGTCGTCGTCGTCTTCGTCGACGTCGTGAGAAATCAAGTTATTTCGGCTGAGTGAAAGCCCTTTCCCACGGCGAAAGAAATGGTGGAAAAGTTCTGCGGCGGATTCGATTTATGTCCCTTCCCATTTTAAATCGATTCGCTCGCCACAGTTTGCGACAATTCTTTGCCAGATTTTTGTTTGCCACTCTCCGTCTCTTTCGCTACGATAACAGGAATTCCGTTAACGGCTGTACAAATTAAATCGCGCCGGTTTCTTTGATGGTTTAAACAACAAACGATCACTCTTTGTACGGGCCACGAATTAATTTTCTAATTTATTTAATTTTTTTCGTGAATTCGTGAAATGCAGAGGATTCGCATCGTCTTGTACAAGAAAACCAAGAAATTGCAATGGAAGACCAAGTTCAAGTGGCTCTTTGTGCGGGCCACGAATTAATTTGTGCGATTTATTTAATTTTTGGAGAATTCACGGAATGGAGAGGATTCGCATCATCTTTTCCTCCTCTCATTCGTCTCGACTAAGATTCCCTCCGCTTTACGAGACGTCACGCAATAAATTTTCGTTTCGACGATGATATGCAGCTTTTTCTAAGCGAACACGAAATTAACTTTTCCTTATCGAGTCTCCCACGGCGACACGTCGTTTTTGCATTGGCTGTGGCTGCGGTTCCCACTTGCCGATAATCCGCCATCTCCGTAGAACACGGCAATAAAGAGGCGGTAGTAAATCCCGCGACGCCGATTCGACGCGTATCTGGTCGATTCGGAATTGCGTGCGCGCTCTGCCTCGCCGACTGTCGCCAGAGACGACGTTCACCGTCCTGTCTATTTCATTGGGATCTTACATTTCCCGCCGTAAAATTCATTCGGCGGATCGTGAATCTCAATCTCATTTTCGCATTCAAGATTCAGGGAAACGCGCGGAGTGCTTCGCGCCATTTCTCCAGTCGATGGAAAATCAAGTTCGGGAATGATTTTTTATGGGTTGCGGCAAGCCTGGGTTCGAAGTGGATCCAATCTAGATCCATAATAGATCCAAAGTAAATCTCAAGGCTAGGTTTAGAAAGGATCCATGGAGATCCAGGTCAGGTTAGAACAGTGTACCAAATTTCATGAATGATATTTGAATTCTTTAGAATACAATGCAGTTTCTTGTAAATTCTTTATGTCATTCCACAATATGCATTAAACATTTACTTTCTTTTCACATACAATAAAAATTGTATGTAATTTGGTCGAAATAAATTTGAATGTCAATGAAATATTACCATAATCAACATAATAAGGTAAGGACAGTTTATGATTCGAATTTACTGCCAAATATTGATTGGCCAGCACATCGATCGATGATGTGATACGTTTTTTCCAAATATTCACGTTGTCTCATTGTTTTATGTACCGACTTGACATCAACGCAAATTGGTATTACTTTTGCTCATTCTAGATTAACATTCATTAAAACATAATAACGTTTAATAATTTACAGACGAGATTATTTCTTGAAAATGATTTAAAGTAAGATCGAAACGTTGAAATTAATATAGTAATTTGCAAACAGTGTTTTAACCAGTGTTCTTTATGTTATTTATAAATGTACAATTTTACGTTGTACAAAATCTTCGCCGATTCTCAGTCAACTGTATGCAGAGCAAAAATTGTGGATACCCTAATCAATCTCCCTGGTTTACTCAAGATGGCTCTTTCAAAAGGAGCATTATTTCCACTGTAAATCGTATCAGGGCCAATCATTATAACTTAGCTGCCTCTCTGCATCGTGTCAATATTATCAATGATTCGAACTGTAAGTGTAACTCAGTTTCCAAGGACTTGGATCATGTGTTATGTCAGTGCTCTTTAAATGACTACCAAAGAATTAAACTTGTAAATAAATTACGTAAAATTACGTTTTTCTTACCACTAAAAGCGGACCTTTTCTTTGCCGAACCAAATGTCAAAGCCTGTGAATTTATCTTTCAGTTTTTAAACGACTGTGATCTGCATATCTCTAGTGGTTATCCTATTTGTAAATGTACTCAAACTACAAAACTAGTCTATCTTCGTTACAGTCGAAATAAACCTACAATAGGTTCCAGTGGCTCCATAAAAAAAATTTGTGGATTTTCATGCCACCCATCTGTACGTAAAATTACGTTTTTCTTGCCACTAAAAGCGGACCTCTTCTTTGCCGAACCAAATGTCAAAGCCTGTGAATTTATCTTTCAGTTTTTAAACGACTGTGATCTGCATATCTCTAGTGGTTATCCTATTTGTAAATGTACTCAAACTACAAAACTAGTCTATCTTCGTTAAAGTCGAAATAAACCTACAATAGGTTTCAGTGGCTCAATAAAAAAAAAATTTGTGGATTTTCATGCCACCCATCTGTACGTAAAATTACATTTTTCTTACCACTAAAAGCGGACCTCTTCTTTGCAGAACCAAATGTGAAAGCCTGTGAATTTATCTTTCAGTTTTTAAACGACTGTGATCTGCATCCCTAGTGGTTAGTCATATTGTAAATGTACTCAAACTGTCAAACTAGCCTATCTTTGTTAAAGCCGAAATAAACCTACAATAGGTTTCACTGGCTCAATAAAAAAGAAATATGTGGATTTTCATGCCACCCATCTGTTCCCGTGCAGAATGCGTTGAGCACTCATCACCGCGTAAGACGAGTAGCCTCCGTTCCAGCATCCCCATCACCGTAGAAGGCAAAAAGCTGTGCGGCAATAACTTGTCGAATTCCTAGACAGAGAATGGATAGTTAGGTGTGCCTTGACCTCAACCTTGAAGCGGAGGAATGCACAGAGATTCACCCCACCGTGACGTTCGAGGTCTGTGTGCACCGTAGCAGAGAGCGCGGTGTCTGCAGTTGGTCGTTGCCCCCTCCGTCTCTCTCCCTCGAACTGTGTCTCTCTTTCTCTCCGGTTGGTCTCCCAGCTCAGCGGCTCGCTACCTTTCGCAGAGAGAGAGAGAGGAGTAGTCCCCCCTGCCTTTCTCTTCTATTTTAAATCGCGTGTGCTCGGGCGACGACGCGTGGCACTTCGCTGTCATTCCGAAGGTTTCCTTCTCGGCGGAGTGATGCGCCAGGCATTCCTCATCGAACTTTTATCTACAAAAATTCCACGGGCCCCCTTCGACCTCGTCATTTTCTCTTACCCCTGGCAAAATTGTTGGCTCGGCGAAATTTATCTCCGCGCGGCTTATCCTCGCGGGACATCTCGCCCGAAGTTTTCCGGGGCACGCATCGACGTGTTTCCGTGACCTCGCGCAATGAACGACCTCTCCCCAGCACCCGGCGAGCATTTGTTCGCCTAAAGTTCCGTCCGACAGTTAAAAAAGATAAACGGCCCGCGATCGGGCCGCATGCAACCGCCGCCCAACTTTTTCGCCACGCCCACTTTTTATCGCATTCCTTTGTCGGGAATCACGCCTCGCTCGCCTTCCGAAATGCGTACCATAAACCTGCAACTTTTTTTTACGTTACTCTCTTCTCTCTTCGTTACACCTTCGGCCGTCTTTACTCTATCCCCGACGGTGGCACGCATTTTTAGTATCGTCCCCCACCGCCGTTAATTTTAAACCCTACTCCTCCAGCCCCTGATAAGTCACGTCAGGTGGTGAATTTCTTGCGTACGGTGATCGATGACGAGCTCTGTCAGCCTGTAGAAATAAAATCGCGAGGGGAAAACTGGTCTCCCTGCCGCAAGAAACGAACTGGCTGCCCTTGTCCTCGCTTTCGAACCAGACTCTGCTTCGGACCTGTCATTCTTGTCTCGGGAGTCCATCTACAAATCAGCCTGACGAAAATCAATTTCTCAATGAATCCAGAAATAATTCTACCCAAACCGTATTTCTGAATAAATACAGCTGAAACTATTTTAGCAGCCGGCTGAAAGTCCGACACGTGCGCACACAAAATTTCAGATTGATAATTACATCCGTTTTTGCATAAAAAATTCGGAAAGAACGCTTTGATTTTCTCTTTTGAAATCGATTTTTCCCGATCTCTCTCGCGAACAGAATCCGAGCGGTGCGCAACAGCGCGCAGAATTTCGGGCGCGACAAAAATTATCGAGGATTTGCGGGACAGGTCCGGAATTTTCGAAGTTATCGGGCATACCCGCGACCCGTGATTTCCCATCTCTTGGTTGGTTCGGATTCAACAGGTTGCAGCCAGTGGCCATCAGACGAAAAAAGACTTGTCGTCCTTCTTTCGATTTCCTTCTCTCTTCTCTCTTCTCTCGTCCATTTCTTTCGTTCTTTCTTTCTTCGTTAGCTTTTTATTAGCTCCTCTCTCGTTTCAATTAAACGTCCCCCGACACTCCTGCTCCGCACTGCGTAATTCCTTTCTGTCCCGGCGACGCAGATCGCCGTTTACCCGCCGCTGAACTGACATAATAGAAATTACGACTTCCGGGGAGGTGTCACAATATTTAATCTGTGGATAAGAAATATTTTGCACCACCTCGTTCGCTATCATATTCTCCTAATACACAATTCAATTTTCTAGATTTCTTAAAATTTCTGGTATGTACTTAGAATATAATAGAAGAACACGATAGTAAAAGATGTGCATTATTGTTTTGTTAATTTAATTTTACTATCGAATAGTCATGTACAGATTGGTACACTATGGAGGTAACTAATATTCTTTATTATTCACCAAAACTACATAATTTTCTATATAAAACAAGACTTTGCTGTTCTCTGACTTATCGTTGACTTCTACTACTGAATTTTCGTGCCACTTCGTTCGCTATTTACATTCTTCTAATACAAAATTCAATTTCCTAGATTTTTTAAATTTTCTGGTATTTAACTTACAATATGTTACAAGAACACGATGATAAAGGGGGGGCATTATTGTTTTGTTAATTTAATTTCACTATCGAATAGTCATGTACAGAATGCTAGAATATGGAGGTAACTAATATTCTTTATTATTCACCAAAAATACATAATTTTCTATATAAAACAAGACTTTGCTGTTCTCTGACTTATCGTTGACTTCTACTACTGAATTTTCGTGCCACTTCCTTCGCTATTTACATTCTCCTAATACAAAACTCAATTTCCTAGATTTTCGGAAAATGCCTCCTAAGAGAATATGATAGAGAAACGAGTGGCACGAAATCTAGGAGTTGAACGAGGATCAGTGTAACGAATGGGAGACGAGTTAAAAGGCGCTGTTATTGTAAAAGTTCCTTTCCGATCGAAGGATAAATTTCATTTATCCCTAACAACGGTGGCCGAAGATTTCCCGTGGTGTCGTCCAATCATCCCGGTTGAAAAGAGGTTTGCGGCTGCGGGGCGGGAAGCAAGGATCTGCGAGATGATCTGAGGGAAACGAGACGTCAGGCTTCGTCGGACGTCATCGGCACCATGGGCAGCAGGTTTCCGTGGTGTCCCGTAGCCCGTAGCCCATTATCGTGGCTGGCCAAAGCCGCAACGCCTATAATACATTGTGCCGTAAACTCGTTTCGGCGAGAGTGGCTGGTACGTTGCTCAGGATCCGGCAGGGTCGACATGCCGGACATGAATGTCGCCGGCATTGTCGTCGACGGCCACCGTTGACGGCCGGAACCTGCTGCTTTAATGATTTACATCGGTGACATGGTGACGCGTGTTTTACCCTAACTGGATTTTCGTGTTCGCAGTTTGACCCCAGACTCCCTCGAATCGATTTAAAAACTACCAGCCGAAAATCAACCGAAATTCCAGCTCGGATTAAAACGGAATAATGGTCCCACGGAGTTGTAATAACGTGAAACGTGCTGCCTCGAAGAGATTCAAGTTCGCACAGTTGCACGGTCGATGGTTTCAAGCACATGTGGCGGCACGATAAAATAAATGTCATAACGCGGCAATAAACCGGCCGCATAGCCGAACGGAAAACGCGTAACCGCGCGACATTTATTTCGTCGACGGTATCGAAGTTGCATAGCACGCGGCAGCCTTGAGATTTAGGGACTAGTCCCTTCGATGCTGAATCAAATCTCTAGTCTCAGTACTTCCTCGGATTTGGACCTGGCTACAATATAATCTAGACCTATCTTAGCCTAGCGTACCCTCGATCTATCGTGATCCAGTTACGACCTAGGTGTGCTTTAGATTTAGCCCTAACTTTTTTTTTTATTTGAGCTCTTTGGGCCCTTAAAAGGCCCATTTCGCTTTACAATTTATTTTTTACAATGTTGCAATTTGATATTACAATGATACATAATAATTAAATAAATAGTTTACAATCTGTGATGTATTGATGAATACAAATATACGCCTTAATATTAGGTTCAGCTGTAAACATCTCAATATTTAAGGGTAGTTGGTAACCCATTTTACGTAGAGAATCTAAAAGTTTGTGCCTTTTAATGTCATACTTTTCACACTGCCAGATCACATGGTTTAGAGTTTCATCGCTTTGATCACAGCTACACCTGCCGTCGGAAATTATACCTATTCGTGCCAATGAAGCGGCCGAATGATAATGATCCGTCCACATCCTATCGATCTTAGCCCTAACTTTATTCTCCCAGGAATGAAATTGCAATTCTGTTTGCAACGAGTAACCCATCCCAACTTTGTATCTTGGTTGGACCTGTAGATCGTCCCCGCTAGTATCCTCACTCCTTTCAAGAAAGCAGCATCGAAGCCATCGAGAAACCAATCCCGTTAACAAATCAGACGTTCGATTGAAACGTGACAGGACGATCCTATCACGAATAAGGAGGATCCGTAGAGATAGTCGGCTGCAAACGAAGGCAACGGAGCGAAAGAGGAACGGCGGCTGCGGGAGAGGATTGACGAACAATCGCCAGTGGATACAGCGAATCCGTGGATCGAAGGTCGTCGTTGCAATTTAAATGGATTTATGGTGCCCCTGGTACCCTTAACTCACACTCGTTCCCTCAGGCTTCGAATATTCGAAGTCGGGTTAGCTGGTCGGGGCGGCCTCTCCGCGAGCCCGGAAAACTTCCCTGTCGTGCTTGATCGTGTTGCTTCACGGTTTGCTAGCTCTCCGCCTCCCTCACCCCCCTCGGGGAATTGGCGAAAATTTTCGGGCTTGTAGATCACTAACAGAGGCCACCGAGTTTTCCTAGACCACCGTCGACGTTGGAAACGGCTCGCGCAAGAAGCCCGGTAATTCCCCGAACAAACGAACGTCTCCCTTTTTTCCCCTTATCGTTTGTAATTTTTCCCTCTTTTGCCCCTAATTACATTCCTTCCTTTCCTTCAGGAACAGTTTCCCGTTATAATCCGTTGCGACTTTTCTCCATCTCCTCACCTCGGGGCACATTTTTAACAATACTTTCCGCTCTCCGAGCTACATTTTTCTTACGAACTTTCCGCTCTGTTATATTTTCCCCCAGACTCCTTTTACATCTTTCTTCCTTTTTCTTTTCTTTTCTTTTTTCTTCAATCATGATCCAACATCTCCGCTTTCCCCGTTGCGGGTTTCCCTTCGGAGAGTCGCCGCCCATATATTTCCTTTCTCGGGCCCTTCAATTTTCCATCGCGAATGGAGAATCGTCTCGCAATTAAAATCTCGCAAAATTCTATTTTTCTGTTTACGATCCACTGAAAATCAACCGACCATTGTCGTTATTCGTCGGCCGCCTGGTCGTCGCGTCGTTCGAGTTTCCGAGCGGCGAGAAATCATAATGAATTTCCCCGCTCGACGCCATAGCGTTCTTCGAATTTTCCTTCAACCCTCCTCCTCCTCCTCCTCTTCTTCACCGCCTCGTCCCTCGCGACCTCTCTCGCAGCCATAAGTTTTCCACGAAAGGAAGGCAACTTGCACACGTAAAATGGAACGACGGTGACGATCTCGAGGCGCAAACAGTTTCCACTTTTCCGCGAGAAATTCGCGGCATTATCATGAGCAAATTTGACTTTCTACCTCCTACTCCTCCTGCTGCTTCTACTCATCCTACTCCTCACAGAGCTCGTGACCGTCAACGGTAGTAGCTCTCTCCGCGGTCCTACGCGCGAAGTAACTTCGCGGGTATAACCAACGGTTGCTCCACTCCCAAGGGGGGCCAGAAGCCACGTGCATCATCCGCCTTTTCAGCATCCGCTTCCAAACCACTTCGGGATTGACTATGCATCAGTCGAATTCCGTCGGGTCGCCTTTTTCCACCTACGCCGCACGCCCGCAGACGCATCCGGCCGGAACACGCGGAGCCGAGCGTGTTGCGCGAACTGTCTTTACCTTATTCTTTCACTTGCCACAGGACCCTCCAGCTCTCCTCGAGTCTTTCAGGACCTGCCGGGAACCAGCGTATACGTGGCGCAGACTGAATCCTTGCCCGCAAGTCCTCGAATACATTAAGGGGCTACCGTAACCCATGATTCTATTGTATTTATTAGTGTTATTGTTAAGGATATATGATTATTCAGTGGAATAAAACAGTTTAGTGAAATAGGTAACGTTGAAAGATAACTTTATTATAAACAACAGCACCAGGTATATCCTGCCTGTACCGACTCTAGCGTCGAACTAACTCGCAACTCGCCTCCTGATGTGACGCACACCAACCATTACATTGTAACAATATTTTTGAGTTTTCATTACAAAGTAGTTTTACTTCAACAGTTGCCAACCCTGAAAGCTAGAATCTGAGGCTGGTAACTCGATTCTTCCCCTACTTTGGACGCTCATATTATTAGATATAATAAACATAATCTCATTGAAGCCAACAACCGTAGTCCCGTTGAAAGCACCGGTTCTCGTTAGATCACCGAAGGTTAAACAATGTGGAACGTGAACGGTACTAGGATGGGTGACCGTCTGGTAAAAAACCGGAAAGTGATCCGCCCGAGGTGTTTTTCACGTGTTGCTGGCAAAAGGTGGTTCGGAACCCACCATAAACAGTAGGTCCCGCTGAAAAGGCGATGGTGAGAGTGGAAAAGAGGAAGAGGATTGGTAAATAAATAAATTTGAAACCCTGAGGGGACCAAATATCATGTTACATAATCTCGTTAAATCACGAACTCACCGCGCTGCACTGAACCTTCCTCTTTACAATAAGCCCTCACACAGCTCAAAACATTCTCGTATAAGGAAATACAATTGAAGACCTTCAGGAAAAACGAAGACCTCACGAAAGACCTTCAGGAAAAAATGCAATTCCCTTGGTTCACCAGTTCTCCAACCGCCCTGACCGTAATCATAATTTCCTCCGTTAACATCCAGAACGATTGAAGCCTGGCTAGTCGAATCCGTCGGTGGCAGGAATCAAAGAACGAACCACGGCACGCGTGTGTCGCAGCTAAAACGAATTGGTGTCCAACCGAGTCCGCGTGTCGATGGAAATTGAAACGGCGACCGAACGCCAATTAAACGAGTAGCAGGCGTGCAATTCGGAGCCGGCCGGCGGACATCATTGACACTTCAATTTCACTAATTTTGTTATGGTTCGCCAATCGTGAATGTTTATTAATTGCGGCCCTGTTACGCGAAACGTTTCACCGTTCTCGCAGTGCAAGGGACTTGTAATTGAAACGGTTGTTCCGGGCGATCCCGCGAGAACTATTTTTTATATCTATTGTTGGGGTTGTAAATTATTTTGCACGCGAGTTTATTTGCTCTGTATACGAATTTTTTCAAAGAATCAGCTCTACAGATTGAGGATACCGTAAAAACATTTGCAGTCCGAGATAATTATATAAATAATAATCAAGGGGTCAAAGGCTATTTTGAGGGAGCAGAGGGACACGATTATCGCGGTAAGAGCCAAAGAAGAAAAAATGTAGTTGCATGCGAGATTATTTTCTCCCTATACAAATTTTTTCAAAGAATCAGCTCTACAGATTGAGGATACCGTAGGAATAATTGCAGTCCGAGATAATTATATAAATAATAATCGGGAGGTCAAAGGACATTTTGAGGGAGCAGAGGGACACGATTATCGCGGAGAGAGTCAGAAGGAGAAAAATACGGTTCCGCTCGGTCTGAGCCTCGGGATCAGGTATCTAATCGAGATATCTCGATTCGCACGCTCCAGGGACCTTCGACTTCCGTATGACCGGGGGGGTTGTGCGCGCAAACGAGCAGCGGAATCCGTCGCGCGTAAATTTTCAAACCCCATCCTTCGTTCCGCCACTTTTGTAGGGATAAGCGGATATTCCCGGTCGAGGAGACATTTCCGTGAGCGTGAATTTCTAGGATCTCTCTCCTTCGCTCGACCGTCGTCGTCGTCGTCGTCGCTGAAAAGAGAATAAGAGTATCCGTCATCGAAGATGGAATAAGGAAATAAGAAGGAGAGGGAGAGCAGCCAACAAATTCCATTCGAAAGGAATCGATTCGAGTCGCGCTGGGTTTCCCTCGCCGGTGGAGGGTTTCGCTCGGTTCGGCTAAGTTACCCAGGGGTTCTGCTAACGCGCGGCAGTAAATTATAATAGCTTAGAGTTTGACCCAGTCGCGTGGCTGCGCCGTTAAAGAACACAACCTGTTCAGGGGTTGCGTTACACTGTATAATGGCACGATGACGATTAATGTTATGGAAACAGTAACCATTCAAGCCCACAACCGAAGCTGAACTGCAGCGTAACCGTAATTTACATTATTACTTTGCTCATCGCGATACACCGAAAGCCTCGTCCGCTTTCTTAGAACCTGGCCGAGGAGCTGGTTCGATTACTGGGAATTACTGCCGCGTCTAACGAGCCAAGTCCCCTAACTCGGGGACAAGCAATATGGCCTGCATCATGCTGCCATTACATACTGGGCTGAACCCGGACCCAAAACGGGACCAGGTCAGACCTGGCGTGACTAGATCCTCATCGATCCTGACACGGTTAGCCTACGATCAGACTGTTAGCATCGTTGAATGCATTGTTTTTAATCATCCCTACCTTATGAAGTAATTGCACCTAATTTTTCGGAACAGCGGCAACTGAATCGCGCAAAAGTGCATTAAGAACAGGAGAGAGGTACTTCGTCTGTACGTAGTATACGAGATGTAGATGGCTGTGATCGATTACGTTCGCCGTTCCAGATGGCGCTTGATTAGTAGACTGTGTTCCCATTAGTATTATTGGGATCCTTCGTTATCCCCATTGTTTCCAGTAGTTCCCGGGAAATTATCCGTTTCTCCTACTTTTCACGTGATCGCTGCTAACCGTCATCCTCCATCCCCAACCTCTGCCGATCCATTTACAGCATCCCCTTCGATATCCTTGCCCGACCCCCAACATTTTCCGAGTTCCTACTCGAGTCTCAAACTGTGACAATAAAATTTTTTAACACACTACCGACCGGTGATTATTGCATAATTTTGAAAAATCTGGTACATGGCTAAACACTTTTTAATGGAACCTTTAATAGTAACAGCAATTTTCATTGTGAACTAACTAGTCATCTTCAATAACGTCAACTAATAATTTCATTTAAGATTGCAATGTAAAAGAAAATTTCTATGCTTTATTTTGATATAGCACAATTATTGAGAATCCTATTAACCCTTAGCACTCGAGTGGTTATTTAAATAATTGTTTACACTATCAAATATGTCGGTATCTAACCAATTACTACACATTTAAATATTGTATGAGGTATTATATCAATTTCATATTTATCAAATTGAAAAAATCATACAGAATTGAAATATTGTAGGTCAGAAGAAACGTTTAATTTTCCAGTTAAAATAGCTCCGAGTGCAAAGGGTTAATAGGCTTCCGGTAGGTAAAGTGTTAATAGGAGTCCTTCGAGTAAAAGACCAAGGCCTGACTGTTGCCGTGGAACAGGTGTTGCCAGGTGCAACAGCAAAGATTTTCATTAGGCGTCGGAGGATTTCTAGCGTTTGGGGATATCGAAAGGATTAATATGGCGCGCAGGCAGTTAAGGTGCCATGAGAAGCGGACTAATCTCGTTGAAGCTGCTCAGGGTTCTGGAGAAAAAATTCCGCTCGTCTTCACGGGGTCGCGCGGGCTAGGAGTAATTTCAAGAATGGAACGGCCGCGCCTTTTTAAACATTAATCGCAGCACGCGATTGCATTTTTTCGCCTGCTGAAGGAGAGAGTGGGAGAGAGACAGGCCGGGTTTCTCTTCGGCGGTCCAAGAGGGGCCAGGATTGGCCGCGGTAACGCGATTAGACTGCCTCCCGGTCCTTCGCCCTAGCCCCCAGAAGTGATTCTCAGCCAAATGGCACCGAGAAATGCTACCTCCCCAGGGATCTAGCAACCCCTCCGACACGGATTCTCTGTCTTCAATTCCGTGCGTGATGCGCTAAGGGTTTTCCGGGCATACGTGCGTCGGATATTCGACCACCCTCATCATCTCTTCGGCTCATCAAAATTTCAGCTCCACCCTGTCGTGGGACAAGCCTTATTCCAGCTGAGCGATCCTCTACCACCCTCCCGGCAACACAATTTTTCGCCTGATCACGCTGTTCCACGAAATTTACATTAACGCTAATCCTACCGAAGATGGCTGGCATGTGTTGCCTTATGAAATTCACATCATAGTACTTTGTATAGATTATCTGTGATTTTAACCCTTAGCACTCGAGTGGTGACTCGGAGTCACCACTAAACGTTGCTGTACATTATTCAAAATATTGTTGATATTATTAAATATGTTGGTATCTAATCGATTACTGAACATTTAAGTATTGTACGAAGTGTTATATCAATTTCATATCTATCAAGTGAAAAAAATCTTAAAGAATTTATTGGGGATTATTATTGGGGATGCTGATTTTGAATTTGTATTTGAAATAACAATTTGTTATTAACACATGAAATAAACTTGCTTCATGCTATTTGTTTTACAACAGATTCCCATAAATAGCCTTTCTTGATTCTGAGTATTCGCACTTAACTGTCTTCATGAAAATACATACAGTATTATATTATTAATATCTTTTCAATGGGCAAAAATGGGCAAACGGGGTTTGTTTCATAACTTTAAGGATACTTTAAGAAAAAGATTTATCCCAGTCTCGTTCAGGCACAATGAGGCACACGATTTTTGTCCTGGTTTAGCTCACTGTGCGGTGGTAGGTTGAGTGTCAACTCCTGCACCAGCCTAGAATTGTTAGCCCTTTGAGCTTTATCTTTTAATTGAGATGACGAGACTTGTAAGATCCCCGGGACTCTGGATATGCGCCGTGAACGGAGTCAAAGGCTCGGCCTCGACGTAATGAGTTAGAAGGACAGGAACCATTTTGTTTTCCTCGGGCCCTCCGTTGAATCTATAAACGCAGTCGTCGTCGTCGTCGTCGTTTCATCCCGTTCCTCAGACTCCTCGAGGCCACTCCGTGATTCCTCTAATAGACTTTCATGGAATTAGACCATGCGTCATGTAAAAAGCTGGCATTAAATATCATCCCTCTGAGTTCTCATCGCTCTGTCTCTCGAGGCGCCCAACGAGATGGGGAGAGAGAGAGAGAGAGAGATGGTATTCCGGAGGAGACGCGTGACGACATCGAGAGAAAATTACGTCGTTCGCCTTAAACTTTTCCCGGGCAAAAGTCATAGGTAATCTTACTTTGCTCCGTGATCCTCCACGCGCCACGCGACTCGACCGGCCTGTAATAACGACCCTCCCCCCTCCCCGTCCCTTTTTCAACGTTCCGCCGAGTAATTCTCATTCATTAGCGACTACGTTTTCGAATACGATTACGCAGTTATTTGCTAGGCTAATTGGCAAAGAGAACGCCGGCAAATCCGATGGTTTCTGGAAAGTTCTCCGTGGGACCGTCGAGAAGTAATTCTCTGAACGTCGGACCCAACGCGATACTACTGAAGCAATTATACGAAACACACGGACAGTGTGATTAAACCATATTTTATGGAAAAATGATTAACTGAACAATACCGACTTGTACAGAGACTCTATATAATTTTTTGTAAGGGGGTTATAATATTAATTGTAATTTTCTTAGGGTATTTATATATAGGGTTATTTAATTATTTTGAATTTATAATTACTGAGTATGATAAAGTTATATTATTAAGAATTTATATATGTAGATGAAGAATAATTTATAGATATCATTGCAGAAGAATTTACAATTTATATCAACGGACGAGATACAGTTTCGTTCAATTTCTGTAAGGGGGTGGAATCGATTAGTGAATTAATCGTCACCCCGCTGCGCTCGACGATAGACTAATCTCGTGAGGGCTGGTTATTGTTCTTGATATTGATGGTGGTGTGAGTGTGATAAACTACACTTGTGATTAAGGTTTAGTTAATTTAACGAACACTCGTTTAATATTTTAGAAAAATTATCTAGTATGTACAAGTCCGGTGTAGCAACTTAACGGATGATATAATAAATTTATGATTTCGGCGCATGGTTCGATTAATAAACAATATTGAGGATGTGTTAATTATTTGCAAATTTGTTGTTGTTTATTGATCGAACCATGCGCCGAAATCATAAATTTATTATATATTTCAAGTACGATCGAGAAAAAAATTTTTACCTTTTAACGGATGATGTTCGTTCGGTGGTTGAGAAAGATCTGATGTTTCGGAGATCCTTTGAATGTTGACTACAGGGTATTTTTTGGGAAAAGGAGATGATTGGTGGAAAACAGTGTTTAGAAAAGGAAAATTACAAGAGAGAGGGAAGGTTAAAGGCGATGGGAAGACAAAAATAAACCGCACGTGGAAAATGACTGTGGATCGGGTGTGCTAAATCCGGACAATTTCTGTTTCGCACGATCGATTCAGAAAATGTCCATTTCGTCCGCGTAAAGAAAGTTTGAAAATTTGTTTGGACGATGTATAGCGAAACATTCAGGCATTCCCGCAACCACGAATTCCGACGCCGAAGTTTCCCCAACTGAAGACCGAGCAAGGCGATACAAATTGGCACGCAGAAATGCTATGACCGAGCATTTCCATTGTTTCAGGGCTTAGTTATTAACCGCCCTGAAACTTTGTATGGAAACACTGCGTCCATTGAGACTGTTGTCACTATCAGTTACTCTGTGTTCTCTGGTTTCAATGAACAACATCGTAGCGATAAGAAACCTCCTCTCGCTTAACCAACACCGTGACAGTTTACGACAAATTATTCTTTCAAACGGTGCAGCGTCTTCTAATCTACTTTTCCTTTGTTACAGGTAAGCCAATCAATCGTTGCTTCGATCGGTGAACATTCGGTGGGCCGTAGGCAAGTACCTAAGCATTGTTAAACACATTGGCATAATAACTGTTTCCATGATCTCGATCGACAATTTGTTAACAACATATATTCATGTTTTCAGCGCACTGGTTCGATCAAATACTACTACTTAAGCAATTTTGCAAATTAACACAAAAATTTTCAACGTTTCGGTCAACTATTTAGACCATTTTCAAGAAAAAAGATTTTTCGTATAATTGCGTCTGTAAAAATGATTAAACTAATATATATTATGTTCAACACAAAAACCAATTACAATAATTTCCCTATAAATCGGGAAGTTAATAATTCCAAATGTTTTAAATACAAAAGACCTAAATAGGTCTAAATAGTTACCGAAACGTTAAAAATTTTTGTGTTAATTTGCAAAATTGCTCAAGTAGTAGTATTTGGTCAAACCAGTGCGCTGAAAACATGAATATATATGTTATTAACATTGGCATAATATTCCACACCCAATTTTAGATTTAAATCTTTTTTTTACGTATGAGGGTGGAAATGCATTACGCACACCCCAGAAGGGGGTAGTGTGGGACTCGGGCCGGCCCAAAATAAATCTAAATCGGATCCTATCCGTTGGTCAGCGACGAAGTGGCTCTAATGAGCGTAATTTGCGACGGAAATCGCGAGGCAAGGGGGTTAATAAGGGAAACAGCCGCGTGTATGGGGATGGTTGCGCGAACTTTTCCCCCGAAGAACTGTCGCGCGAAGTCCGGGGGCTGCTGGGAAAAACCGGGCGTGACGAGGGTACGCCGCAAATTACAAGCCGCTTAATCCGGAGCACGGTGGTCCGGTACAAAGTAACACGGTTTAACCTTCGGCAGAAATCTGATTTTCGGCGTTGGACCGGTGGGGGTCGATGGATGGATTCGGCTATGGACGCTATGGTTGTGCGTTCAGGGTTCTCTTATTTCCCTCGTGCACGCGTGCGTTTGTGTAAGATCGTGTAAATTTGTGTACGTTTTGGATAAGTTCGTGTATCCTGCACGGTTGTGTGCGTGTGTGTTTTGGTGCGTGAGTGTCAACGCGCGCGTGTATTGGTCTGTGCCGCGTGCCTCGAGGAGCGCGCACACAGGGGTCGGTTTTAATTAGAGAGAGGCTGCAGCGTCGGATCCGTCGCTGCAGGACCGAAACAGGCTCTTCGATTAAATTATTAATTAACGTTCTCTTGGAAATACCACATCACACACGCAGCGGCGGCGTTCACACGCGACTCCACCGGGCCGACCCACAGAGATAGATGACAGACAGGAAAAGAGAGGAGAGGCTGCAGAGCTGGAAAGAGACGATCACTATAGTATACACCACCCCCTCGAACGAGAACCCTAGGGTTGCTAGAGAGAGAGAGAGAGAGAGTTGGTGAAAAAGGGTAGGGGGGTGGCACACAAAGAGACAGGGCACGATCAGGGGATGAGACGAAGGGATTTTACGTGCGTGCATGGTGGATGCACATAATCTGTACCCACCGTCGTCGTACATTCACTGCGCGGCCCCCGGCTTGCTATGACGATGGAAAGTGTATTATGGCAGACCCGTGCACGCCGCTTTCAGCTATTCACCGATTTCGATGCGGACAGCCCATGGTGCATCGATCACGAAAGAAACCGCCGCACGATCGACACCCGCGAATTTCCTATTTTCGCTTCGCTGTCCTCCCTGAACATCAAGGCGAGCATCGTTTTTCCCGGCACCGATCCCTTCCCGGCTTCGAAAATACTGTTCGCTTCATCCGTTCATGCCTAGGATGTCTTCGTTTTTCATGGTACCGGCCGTTGGAAGTTGTGGTATAAATATTCAGTTGAATTTGGGGTAGTTGATCTGGGATTTATGCTATACAATTTATTCTAAGTGGTACAAAGTTGACTTGATTTTCCTTTGAGAAAAATAGATGACTTCCCGAACGACCTAATTAGTGATCTTTAGAACTGGACACTGAACCGCAGAGTTCTAAAGGGAACAAAATGGGTTAGAAAAAATGACAGAATAAGAAAAGAGATAGATGGACGGAGAAGGCTGTCGTGGTATAAATATTCAGTTGAATTTCTGGAAGTTGATCTGAAAATTATGCTATACAATTTATTCTAAGTGGTACATAGTTGACTTTGATTTTCCTTTGAGAAAAATAGGTGACTTTCCGAACGACGTAATTAGTGATTGTTTATGGCCGGACACTTAACCGCAGAGTTCTAGAGGGAACAGAATGGGTTAGAAAAAATGACAGAATAAGAAAAGAGATAGATGATAAATATTCAGTTGAATTTCGGAAACTCGATCCGGAATTTATGCTATACAATTTATTCTAAGTGGTACAAAGTTGACTTTGATTTTCCTCTGAGAAAAATAGGTGACTTTTCAAACGACCTAATTAACGCTCGTTTAGGGCGAAACATTTTAATCGGACACTTAACCGCATAGTTCCAGTGGGAACAGAATGGTTTGGAAAATATGACAGAATAAGAAAAGAGGTAGACGGAAGGCTGTCGCGGCGCGGTTTCGAGAGGAAAATGAAAACGGTCGGAGGATCCAATAAACGAAAACAAACAGAGGATACAGCGATATCACGGGGGTGCCGCGGCGAGCGACATACATCACCGAATCTCGGGATTTCGTTGAATCCCCGGGGCACGCGGAACGCAGAAGCCGGGATAAATGGAAAGTGAAAAAAATGAGGCAGGGGCTGGTGATCCGTGTCGAGGGAGAGGAGGGCGAACGGACAACGAAACGCGCGGCAGATGTCGTCACGTCGTCCGGGAAATATATTTCCCATTTCACGACGCGGACGCGTGGATGGCATCCGTGAAACGGTCTGTGTGCATTTTCTTATTGCAATCCAGACACGCTACTCGAAACACGATTCCCGAACTTCTCGAAACCATGCTGGCCGAGTAACATGTACAACGTTTTTTATTTTTAAAAATATATTTCTTCTTTCAAACGCTCGTGATTCATTTTAATTTCGCTAAGAGAAATTATTATTTATCGAAACGACACGAAACTAGGTCCCGCACTATTTTTCGATAATTGGCTGGGCTCGCGAGCAACAAAATTTCGGAATGGTCGACGGCACAGTCAACAACCAGCAACGATAAATGCTAATTAACGTCTGTAATCGGCGTTCACGACTCGCTGCCATAAATGTCCAATCAAGAGGCAAAGTTTACCAGGGTTGCAGCCCCCTGGTTGGTTCTCCTTAAACTGTCGAGCTAGTTTCCGGGGTAGTTTCCCAGCATTCGTTCTTTCCCCTCTTTCCCCGGGCCGCGTCCCTTTCCGGCGTTCTCTCGCGTTCGTTCGTTCTCCTGTCGACCCTTCTCACCGGCTCTCCGTTTCTCTCGTCATATTTCTAAGTAAATTTCGTTGTATAATTAACGTTTAATATCCAGCGGAACGCTCTTAACCCTCCCGCTTTCTGCATGCCTTTCGCGGTTTGCATAAGAAGGAAGCCGCCCGGATCACCAACGGAGTGAACCCGACTGGCCCCGGCTTCCTCGCCTCGAATTAACTGGAACGACATAAGGTAATCCGAACGGACCCGGGAAACGATCCTTGTTGCGTTTAACGGCCAGTAATGGACCCTGGCGAGAAACGTTGCTCGCGCAGTCCCTTTGCGGATTACAGCCACTTTGTTGGAATCGCACGCCCGTGACCGAGATGGAAATATTAGAAGACTTCTACAAGGGAATCCATGATTCATAAGACGGGCCTGCTTCAAACAATTATACTGAACAGTGAAGATTTTTAACCCTCATACGCTCCTAAAAAATAGCTGCATAAAAGAGACCAGGATAACAATTCACCCATTTTTATTTGACACGTTTATTTGACGTTTATCTCACGACGTCGACATGAAACGATAAATAATTTTAAAGTGTGTGAAAATATTGAACGGCTGAATTTTCACTAATCTTCAGCCACCGAATATTATGAATATTCTACTATAAATCCGTGATTCTTTAGATGGGCCAGCTTGAGACAATTATACTGAACAGTGAAGATTTTTAACGCTAAAATTATGAAAATTCTACTATAAATCCGCGATTCATTAGATGGGCCAGCTTGAGACACTTATGCTGAACATTGAAGATTTTTAACCCTCATACGCTCCTAAAAAATAGCTGCATAAAAGAGACCAGGAAAACAATTCACCCATTTTTATTTGACAGATTTATTTGACATTTATCTCACGACGTCGACATGAAATAATAAATAATTTTAAAGTGTGTGAAAATATTGAACGACTGAATTTTCACTAATCTTCAGCCACCGAATATTGTGAAAATTCTACTGGAAATCCGCGATTCATTAGATGGGCCAGCTTGAGACAATTATACTGAACAGTGAAGATGTTTAATGCTAAACTTCAGCCACTGAATATTATAGAAAGTCTACTATGAATCCGTGATTCTTTAGATGGGCCAGCTTGAGACACTTATGCTGAACATTGAAGATTTTTAACCCTCATACGCTCCTAAAAAATAGCTGCATAAAAGAGACTAGGATAACAATTCACCCATTTCTATTTGACAGATTTATTTGACGTTTATCTCACGACGTCGACATGAAAGGATAAATAATTTTAAAGTGTGTGAAAATATTGAACGAATGAATTTTCACTAATCTTCAGCCACCGAATATTATGAAAATTCTATAATACTATAAATCCGCGATTCATTTGATGGGACAGCTTGAAACACTCACCCCGAGCAATTAACCCTCATCCGTCCCTCGTGTCAATTTGACACAGTTTTCCCGAAATAAGTTATACTGTTCCGTTATTTCCAGGTAAATTTTCCCGAAGCTATATGCGACTTTTATTTTTTTTTAATGCGGAACACATAATCGAGAAACCTAAAACGTAAATGGTAACTCATCAATTTCACTAAAAAAAACATTGAAATTTTGTTTATTTTGTGTCAGTGTGTCAATTTGACACCGATGGGTAGATTCAGTTCGTGAAATGAGGTACGGATGAGGGTTAAAGATCGTTTGTAACATCCTGTCGGATGGAACTCGAGCCATGAAATTTTCGCTGCGCAAACCGAGGCCAGGTTCTTCGTAGCGAGAACAATCGAACGCGTAACGTCCTCTTCGTAGCGCATCTAATGCATCGGGAAACTTTGTGGTCGCTTTTGTGGGTCCGCGCGGGGCGCGACGACATCATCCACGCTCGCCCATAAAACTGATCCATTACAGACGCAACGACACTGCTACGGGCCAGGTCATAACCGACGGTTTGCAACAAAGCCCCTAAAAGCAGCCTCCACAATGCGACGGGCTTAATTGGTTTGACAGCCGCTCCGGGCACTTTCATGTAGTGACCCTGCCTCTCCCGGCAGCCTGAGGCGTGGTTCTCCAGCCCGCCCGCCCTTCTTCCAGGGCTTCGCGAGCAACTCGGATTAATCCTGTTTCACTCCTAATTTCTGCCTTTTGTTTCCCGCCACGGAGAAACGTACGCCAAACATTCCGAAATCGAAGTGGATCCGTGTTTCGCGGTGGCATCGACGCACAGACTGGTATTTGACCGATCTACCTGGCCAAAAGTCAATTTCCTAGAACTACCCCCAGGTAAAAAATTATTGGAAGAGCCAGGTAGTCCCTCGAACCAACCCCATTGTCCATCGGTCCTCACCGCACGCGATAATTGTAATTAACCCTTTGCACTCCGAGCTATTTTAACTAGAATTAAACATTGGGAATTAAACATTTTTTTCCGATCTAGAATATTTCCATACCTTATGATTTTTGCAATTTTATGGATATAAAGTTGGTACATTACCTTATACAGTATCTAAATGTTTAGTAATTGATTAGATACCGATATATTTAATAATGTAAACAATATTTTCAAGAATGGTACAGCAATTTTTATCATTTTTTAAAAGCTGTGGCCTTAAAGTATAAGTTTTTTTTCCTCTCGGTTCATACACTGTTCCTATTAATCATATGTTCGTATTATAATATTTGTATTTCTACAAGAAACCTATTCTGTTTTGTAATCTTCATACTCTGTATGTAGTGTATTTCTGTTTTGTAATTATGTTGTACTAAATCTCATATGAAATTTTCTAAAGTAAAAAAAAAAAACATAATAAATCGAATGAATTGTGAGCAATGAAAAATTTTGTCCAGCTAGATCGGCCAAATAGCAATCTGTGCGACGTATTTCTGCGGTGGTATTCCCGAAGGATAGGTGGTCTCATCGGAGTGCGTTCATCTCCGAGAGAGATGGAGAGGAGCCAAGGGGTGGCTCGGTGGATCCGAGGGGTTGCTATTATTTTTCAATTGGCCAGCCGAGCGTGTGTATGTAGGGGATCCGGTATATTCCGGATGTAATTGGAGTTGGCTTTGCCCGCGATAACGCACCGACGAAATAAGGCGGGAGGAGAGAGCCCAGCCCAGGGGACGAAGATAAAGAATAGCGATCGTCCAGAATCGTGAAACGGCCCGGCATACTTCGAACAACGGGGAAACACGGCCGGAGAGATCCCCGGGATAAACGAGAGGTGCCGCAATCTGTGGCCACGGAAGAATCTCCTCGCGATTAGTCTCCTCGTTGATCCTATCAATTTGCTAGGGGATAAACATCCTCGGGACCATTTATTAAACATACACACGGACAGCTAGACCGCGGTAGCGAGACCGTGGCAAATTCTTTTTAGCAGCAGTTCATGCGTGCGAGAGCCCCAAAGTTGACGCGAAGCGCAACGGATAACGGTTGATCCTATCCTAGCGAGCTCGCTGCCGATTCTAATAGGTTTACTGTCAATCGGTGATCCGGCCTGTTCGTTCCAAACGACGTTCTGGCAGCTTCGATCCCCACGATCTCACGGGTTCTTCAAGGTGGTCGAAGGGCAAATGGTTTCCCGGTGTTTGTTTTTATTTTTATTATAGAAAATCTCATATGAGATTTATTTCAACATAATTGAAATACAGAATACTATACATACGATACAGAGAAAATAAAAATTTACAATACAGAAGTTTCCCGGTGTTCCTTGATCCTGTGATTCGGTCTCTCATTCAATTTCTGACCTGGTTCGCGAAACTGGTCGTGGGTCTTCTCTGACCCGAATACAGGATGGTTCAAGCATTTCAGATTCGTCAAGAAGTCTACAAATTCATCAGGACACTCAACTTTTGAGGGTTCAGAATCAATTAAAGGGGGGAGACTCATATTTTCTAGAATGCAAAGATGAGGTTTTTCAGTAATCAAAAGCGCTAGATAAAATATCAATCTAGTCCTATTCGGCCGCATAATGTGCATTATTATTAGCTATAAAAGTGAAATAGTAAAAGAGTATGTGAGCGTAACTAGTGTATAGTTTATCTTTCATCTTCTTCTTCTTCTTCTATATAATAAAAATGAAATGCTGTTCGTTGGTCACGACATCACGTGAGAACGGCTGGACCGATTTGGCTAATTTTTTTCAAAAAATGTTCGTAATAGTCCGAATAAGGTTTTTAGGGAAGGAAAAATTGGAAAAATTTCCCGGAAAAATGAAAATGCTTTTTTTCTATGGGATTTTTGTATGAACTCATGACCATAACTCAAGATTCAAACGATGGATATGCGTGATTCATTTCTTGTTTTGTTCGTTACGGTCCTGGAAAAGTTTTCAGGAACAAAAATTCGAGACAATTACAAAGGAAATTTGTACAGGACAACGTCTGTCGAGTCAGCTAGTCATGTATTAAAATTATATACATATATAGTCAAACCCCACTTCTGACACCCTATTATTTTATAATCCCACAATAACACAAATTCATTATAATAAAAATGATTAAACAGAGAAGGCGAATATCGCATCCTTGAAATCCTGACCCAGACACCGTCACCAATGGATTTCAATGGATTCGAACGTCGGGGTAGAACGGGGGGAACACTGGAAGATCGAAAAGGCAGTCCGAGGAAAGAGAACGGCAGCGTGGACCGCCGCCAATTATCACGCGGCCCGGCCGCAAATCGCATTATTCAACGTCCGCGGGTGCACATGGTCGCACGTGTCTCCATCAATCAACACACGCATTGGCACTTAGCTGTTGTGCAGGCCGGCGCGGTGGAGGCTCAGACAATGGGGCGTCGTATCTGGGCCGGTATCGTTAACGAGGGGAGGGAGTCGCGTCGACAACCGAGTGAAATAGAGACACGCTGCCTTTAGGAGTCAATACCGGCAGAACGGCGAGATAAAGGGGAAGAATGAACAGCCGCCGAACGAGACGCTACGTGGCCGGGGAAACGTAGGAACAGGGAAAAGAGAGAGAAAGAGAGAAAGGAAGGGAGGAGAAAAAGGAAGATAGTAGGGCGAAGGCGGCAGGAAATCGACTTCCCTCTCTTTCTCTGTTTCCTCCCTTTTCTACATCGTTGTGTGTGTGTGTGTGTGTGTCCGATATATACACGATGGCCTGCGAATCGCGGGCGTTGCGTATCGCGGAATGTAGATGGTCGAGTCCGAACAACGGTTTAATTAAACTCAAGGAAACTCGGTCGTCCGTTTTATTCGGTACACGGCACTCTTTCGCCCCGGTTCTCTTGTTTGCCGAAGAACCTGACTTCTCGGAGCCGCCAGCCTACAATCACTGTTGTCCCATTCATTTGAAAAGTGTCCGTCGCCGGCGGAGACCGTGTAAAAATTTTATAGGTCTTCGAGGGACGATAGGAGCCACTAGGATAGTTTACAATCACCGTTATCTAGCTCGTAGCGTAGTTTGATTATATAAAGGGTCTGGGTGGGCGGGGTTTAGTTGCCCTCGCTCTCGGAGGCGTGGCTTAGTGGCACCCTGATCATAGTTTACTGATTCTACTCACTGTAATCGCTGGACTGCGGATCTGCAAGGAACTGAATTGAATGTTATTTTAACGCCACTAAAAATTGCTGTACTATTATTTAAATAATTGTTTACACTATCAGATATGTCGGTATCTAACCAATTACTACACGTTTAAGTATCGTACGAGGTATTATATCAATTTCATATTTATCAAATTTAAAAAATCATAGAGAATGGAAATATTGTAGGTCAGAAGAAACGTTTAATTTTCCAGTTAAAATAACTCCGTGTGAAAAGGGTTAATAGAGAAGGAATCGTGTATCGATATCTTGAATTTTAACATATTTCCGTGAGCGTTACACAGAAATTCTTGTATCTTCATTTTCTTTGAAAAATAGAGTTGAGGGCAATTCGAGCTGCGAGTCTCCATGATTTTCCATTGCCACGTGAAGTGCGCGACGCCAGTTGTATTGAGATGGATGGCGTATCGCCTTCGCTGAAACGTAGTCATTAAAACAGACGTGGTGAGAGAACGGCTGACTTGTGCCCTCTCCATCTGCGCGGCCATGATTCCTTGCAACCAGCCGTGTTTCACACGACCACGAGCCATGCCCATTATGCTCCGCTATTAGCTCTCTTCTGCTTAGCTTGAGACAATTCCGATAACGAGCTTTTACCCAGTTTCGATTAGTACCGGCTAATGCCGAGGCCTGTGTCTTCCATCTCGTCGTTATTATGCGAGTCGCAAACTCGTCCTCGGGGAAAACAGACAAAAAAATACAAAATATATATGAACGATCGCTGGGACACGATTGTTTAAACAATCCCTGCCGACACGCCTCTCTAGAATTGTGATTTTCGGTATTTACATATTTACCGGAAAATTATTACAAAATTTCATGGCTTTCGGGTTTTCCCCCATTGGACACAACTTGTTTTTCCGCCGACGTTCGCGTCCGACGCGTAATCGAAGCTTATTTCGAAACGGGGGTGAATCGAAATGATATTCGCGGAGGGGCGTGCCGGGTGAGGGCCCAGGGGGTGGGGGATTATGCGTTTCACGATAACGTCATTAATCATTCTGTTTCGAATGTTCAGTGTGTAAATAGAGGATCATTTTGAAGCACACACGGTTTCCGTACGGATTATCTACCGAAAAGCTACGGCCACAGTTTGTAAGCGTACATGAAATGCTGGGGCTATTAGCCGGGCGACTGTATATAACGTTTGAAAATTGTTGAAATTTTCCGGCATATTTTGCAAACATGTTTTCCCATCTTTTGACCGGGACATAGAGCGTGTTCCCTCTATCGCGTCGCCCTTTGCTATCATAATCTTTATTCCCCTTCCACAAGCTCGCCAGCTCGTGTGGGTGGAGCAACTGGCGTGAAGGGGAGTGGCAAACCAATAGGAAACCGTAGAATCACGACTACGCTTTATACAAAATATTTTTAACATAATAATCCATCGTGCTATCGTTCAGCAAAAATATTCTTTTTCATGACGAGATAACTGGTTGGGTTTTTGAATTCTGTTACAAAGGTGTGATTACGCGATTATTCACAGTTTACCGAGCACCTGGCCTTGCGCACGTTGCGATTCAATTGTGTATCGGATAACGCTCTGACGTGCGTCAAGAATCGTCAGGTTTGCATTGCCGTGGCCGTTCATGCGTCGACTCGATTCCCTTTAATGCAGGTGGCCGCGACGGTTCGAGCATTGAGGTTACCACTTGAGACTTTGATCTTCCTCCTTCCGCATGAAATTCCAAGCCGATGGAACTCTGGGGGGGCAGCGCCCGCCGCTCTGTCGATGTGAAACGGAATATTGATGGATGTAAATTAATCGGCAGTCGGCCAAAGATATTACGCGAATATGAAACAAAGCATTTCAAATTAATTAAAGCGATAATGTCCGGCTATTATTGATCAAATCGTTAATTGTATTCGGAGGAAGTCGCTCCTATTCCAGCCCTTCTTGTGTGCCTTTGAATCGATATATTACCGATAATGAACGGCTCATTATTATTAGCCTGCGACGGATTGACAAGATCAATCAATAACGCGACTTACGCTTCCGGAATATCGCCGGCATTATTCTCAACGGAATATACAATGGCAAAATATGAACTTTGTAAAAATTAAATTAGAACTTTCATATAATTAATTCGACGTCACTCTCACTTGGTAAATTTAGTGCGATGAACTGGCCCCGTCGTCACCGTTATCAATGCCATTTATCTGAAGCGTTCTCATTATTCTAATTCCTTTTTACGATGTAGAACCGTTCATCGAAGTTCTCTGTAGATTACCTCGGAGTCGATCGCATGCTCCGCGTGATTGAACGATCACAGTCGCCCGAAGGAGTCACGGAAACCGGAAGCGTGTCGGGATTGATACTTTCGGCGCGAGAAGTGCCAGGATATCAAGCCGATATGAACCCACTGAATTCGACTTCCTTTTAAATTTCTTTCTTACTCGCCTCCCGTCGATTTCCCATTGGCCACGACGAAAGTCATTCCTATTCCTTAAGACAGATCTATTTCCACGTCGAGACACAAAAAGGAAGTGTTCCCGAACGACAGAAATAGCGATTAAAATCGTCAAGTTTTTAAAATGGGTTCGGTGAAACGATTTTTGGATTTCTGTTCAACTGTTCTCTGTATCTCGATCGACGATTGCTCAAAACTACAATTAATGTTATTGTCGATTAATTTATTACCAATTTCATATTGGTATTTCAACAACTACAGTGTTGTTTGGATGACTTCAAAGGATTCATATTTGCCGCCACTTATCGATTGACCAATTACATAGATCAGTGTTCTTTGATTCGTTGTCGTTTCAAATCTTCACGGTTTACTCACATAGCACCGGCATGGAACCAACATGCTGTTCCTTGACTCTTAAGAATTTAAATTAGTACATTTTTTTAAGCAAGTGAATTTATACATTTGTATTCGTTTTTAATACCTTAGTGTTTTCTGCTTGCTCGGAAATGCATTTGCCTAACCATATATTAATTAATTGAAAATGGTCTAAATTCAGACCGAAACGTTGAATGAAATTTCATGTGATATTTTGCTAATTTGCTTATTGTCTGCAATTGATCGAACCAGTGCGCCAATAACATTAATTGCAGTTTTCTGTTGAACTGTTCTGATAATTGATTGTCACTATTAAAATTTTTAGTCAATGTGTCTGACCATTTTGGCTCCGTACTACTGTACGAGCATGGTGGAGTCGTTCTACTTGCAATACGAAGCTGTGTTTCATCATTTCACTTAGAATACGAACCTGTCTGACCATAGTTGGTTCGTTCTACTCGCAGGAATCGAACCAGCGACACGGATCGATCGGAACTCGATTTTCTCGAGAACGATTAGAGATACAGGGAAGCTTTATGCCGCAGGTTTTATTCATTTTTCGAAGTAGAATCGTTCCGTTCGTCGTAACCAAAATCGCGCTCGATCCCAGCAGTTTCTCAACGTTTCCCAGGAGCGCGAGGGGACCAGCAGCCCAATATCGGCCGTCGGTTTTTCCTCGGGGCTCCGTTGATCGGAATACCGGCAACTTGTCCCTTTTACGACGTGATATACTCGCGGAAACGGTCGTCCGACAGAGTTGCGCCGTAAACCCCGCGAAAGGCTTCGAGCCGAACGAAGCTATTCCTCGAGCAACTTAGCCGGAACGCTCGAACCTACAACCCCCCATCCCCTGTTCCATCGTCGTTGCGCCACCAGTGCCTCGTTTCCTCGCGGATGAGTAATAAAATCCACGGAGATGCCAATCGAGGCAGTTCCGACGGGAAAAGAATTGATTTCGCGTCGCAGGACACCTTTATCGTTCCGCCGATCCTGCTTACGTTGTCTCCCATCCCGACTGGTCAACTGTCATCAGTCGCTGCCATTCGGCCCTTTGAAACTTTTACGCGTCTCCTCGAATCACGATCCTCTTCACGGGCCGCAAACGCGCGCGCGGCCACAAAAGAACGGTCGTCCGTCAAGAATAAAGATCAACAGTCGAAAAATTTATTTACAAATTCACGAGCCGGATCAAAATCATTCAAGTGTCACTGTCGAAAGGATTTCGAAATTATTCGAAACTGTGTGTTACGGTAATCCCGTTAGAATAATCCGACTCGAGTGATACGGACCGTGAATAAAATGAACTGTTGAACGGCCGTCACCCGGACCAAAACCGATGCGAGGAATTATGGTTGGCCGGTCGTACCACCGACAGTGTTTCACTGCCATTATCGCGGCGAGATTTCACCCCCGGCCTTAGCGGCAGCGAGACCGACCGGCAGAGCACCCGTAACAATAGAACGGAACGGCGCGTGTCGTTTTTCTCGGCCGCATTTTTGCATCCCCCTCGTCGCGCAGACGTCCATCCCGCTTAATACTCGAGCACGCGCCACCCTTTTACATGAAATCCAACCCTTTTTCCGGGCAACCGTCGGCGCGTACACGCCACCAAGTTCCCGTTTTGTCGGCTGGTTTTCCGTTCACCTTTTTCTCCAACCCTTCAACCACCTTCTCCCCTTCGCGCCAGTGTCTCTTCTCGAAGACGCTCCCAAGCCAGCGTCCGGCTGCTTACACGATTCCTCGTGTATTTTTGCCGGCTGTCCTACCGAGAATTCTATTATTCGACCGATTCCTTTTTACTCCGGCCCCGCTCTCTTTACCGTTCTCGTTTTTTCGTGCCTTTGTTTACGTTCCCCCGCCAACGTTGTTTTTCGCTCGCTGTTTGCTAAAAGCATCCGCGGAATTTGATGTCCTGCTAGCATGGCGAAGAATTTTTCAATTTGTTTTTCAACGCATCGAGAACTTTTGTCGGACTGGGTAAACAAAAAAAAAAATAAATGTCGGATTAGGTACATTAAGATAGACTTGACCCAGTTAGGAAAGAATGCCGACAGTTAAGTGTGCACTGCTTCAACGTGCGAGGAAGGGGTTTGTTCGTCTGGTGGATTTTCCGACTGGATACGGTGGTGGCAAGTGCTGACTTGAATTTTGAGAAAGGTCTAATATTCGGCCCGCCTTGCGGTAGCACTTTTTACCACGGTCTCTCGCGTCTTCGCTTATTTTCATTTTTTTCAATTACCGGTCTCCACACCCGGAGAACCGGAAACAGCTCGGTCAGCCTTTGCTTTAATTTCGTTGTATCTCGTTTTCCCATCGACCACTGCTATCTCGCATTAATAGCCGCTACGTGTCCCTGAATATACGCCGGATTATCCGTAAGGTTTTCTGCCGGTTCAGATAACGCTGATAAACAGCGGGATTTAGATGAATCAAAACGTCACGCGCTCTCTCGTCGCCGCCGGCGTTGTTGTCGCAACAAACGATGCTCCGACGGTGTCACAATTTATTACAAAGTGTTGTTGTTTTTTTTTTTTGCACCCCTCCCGACGGCGAAGGGAGAAGAGAGAATTATTAGATAGATTGATAGATAGATATTGCTTTATTTTCAGCCTTACAGCTAAGAAAATTGGACTTGGTTTACATTAACCTATTTATGTAACGCTATCTTATTTCACATATTCGTTCCACACCTTCTCTCATTCATTTCTATGTCTCACACATTCCTACCCTGTTCTACTCTTTTAGTATCCTAATTATCACTAACCCGCTTACAGGTCGATTTATACTCAAATATATTCGCCGGAATATATGCGATCAGACAGATATTCTTCAATGGATTTTAATGGAAGTATGTAGACCTACAGTAGGTGTACATGCTTCCATTAAAATGCATTGAAAAATATCTGTCTGGTCTGATATATCCGGTCGGAAATATACCAGTATAAACAAACCCTAATTCTATATTTATTGCTTCCCTCCCCATTCCCTAATTTTTGCATTTTTTTTTGTTTGGTATTCTCTTTGATTTATTTATGCTCTCTTTTCTCTTTTTTCCTCAACTTCTCCAACCACTCTTCAACCTTTCTATCTTTTTTTCCCGCTCACTACATCCTCGAGCCTGATCATTTCCCCCATTATCCTGCAATCCCTTGTGAAATGCTCTAGGTTTCCATACTTGTACCCACATAGGTCGCGTCCAAAGAGAGAATTATTAATTTAACTAGTATGTGATTTATCGAAGACGCGAAAGAGAGATAGATAGAGAGAGAGAGAGAGAGAGAGAGAGAGAGAGAGAGAGAGAGAGAGAGAGAGAGAACTGTCCGGAAAATAGAGGTTCAGCGTTTCCCACTCTGGGCGAGTCGAGTTCTCCGGGCGAAAGAAAAATAAAATCGAGTTAAGGGAAAGTTTTAATGGAAAACAGTCGCCGGGTGGAATAATCGTCGTGATTCTGTTTTTCAATTTGCTTCGAATATCGTCCGAAACAGAAGCTGTGGCCCGACGGATTCATGTTTATTTAATTAGGAGATGCGAACAATAACGATCCCGGAGGCGAGCGGGACACTTGGCCTAGCCCACGGTGAAATCAATTTCACAGCTATTACGAAAATCGAGTCGGTCCGTCGCGCCCCACTGGACGAACTCATCCGAAGAATTTCGACATCGCGAAAAATTGACAGGTACCTTATGAATATTTCAAAGCCGTGCTCGTTACTCCTTTTCTTGGAACTTCGACGTCGCTGGGCGTCGTTACCGAGAGAAGTACTTTCGAACCGTCCAAGAAACTCAAGAAACTGAGACAAATTAGGAACTCTTGCCTCGCTTGGATTTATGGAGGATGGCCTGCTGGAAAAATGTCGCGAGTCTGTACTGAAAAATAAGAGCCTGGTTCCCTCTTCGAGCACCTTTTTTTCTAGTTTTAGGACCTGGGAGAACCGGTAGAACCCATGTACATCGTCGAAAATTTACCGGGGGTGCCGTAAACTCCCAGGTCCAGGGGTCGCAGATGACTTTGCGCCCCTTTCTTCCTCATCTATCTTGATGATCTCCTTCCCGCGTCTAGACAATACATATAATTATATGTAATGAAAATAATTAATTGTAAGTATATTTTAATATAGATAGGGATCGAAGAAATTGATTGCAATTGATAAGTAATGCGGATAGCGATTCGTCAATTGCAATAAATCTTCATCAAAATGAGGCGAGAAGCAGGATCACCAACGTCACCTGGTGCCCCTGGATCTGGGAGTTTACGGCACCCCCGGTACCTCTTCGAGGAGGTACATGGGTTCTATCGGTTCTCCCAGGTCCTTAAAAAAAATCTCCTTCCCGCGACCCGCTTCCCGCATTCAGCAGGGACTGAGATTCATCCAAATCCATTCCTGTTCTTGGCTAATACTCTTCGAGCACCTAACTCGCCAGGACCTAAGTCTCAGTGATGCCAGAAAGGGACAAAACGGAGCCTCGGTACTCTCCTCCTTTTCCCCTTCCATTATCCTATTTCATCACCATCTAACGTCCCCCATACTAAGACCGTAGACACGTCCCTCACGCCCACTCGTGCACATATTATTCTAGTCATCAGAGAGGGGGTACATTATTTCACCGTGATTCCCCTCATCAGGCATCACTGCTAAGTTTCGCGATGCTACGGCCTAATTTCGAGGTCCTTATTCTATTTGTGTGCAATTGAGTAACACCTAGATTCGCGCAAGCTCTATAGCTGGCAGCTGAAGAGGCTGGAGCGTGGCTGGCCAGGTCCGGTTGAACGCGGGCGAAGCCAATTTTGCGACAATCTTATCGGATCCGTTGGAACAGGCCATCAGGAGTCATCGTTGGATGGCTGGGCTGTTGAAACCAGCGATCCCGTCATTACCGGGGCACAATGCATGATAATCCGATCTCCGCGGAGGAAACGCGATATCCTCGGTTCCCGGGGAACAAATCCCCGTCGATAAGATTGAAAAACGGATTACTCGAAGGTCATTGGAGCAGCTCTGGTACGGGGTAGGAGAGACGAACCCCGTAGCTGACTTTGAAAAGGATCGACAGCCGTCGCGTCAGTGTACCGCGGAGCGGAGCCCATTCAAGTGGCATACCTTTTGTGATTTTCTCATTACGGGAGTGGAGGCTCGGTTCTGGGAAGTCCGACTGGCACCCTCTCTCTCTCTCTCTCTCTCTCTCGCTATCTGTCGCTCATCCTCTCTCCCTCTCCCCTTTGAGTTCCGCCCACGCCGGCTGCAGGAACTCCTTTTCAGGCTCCGTCGATGCTCCTCTTATTTCTTCCTTCCACGTCAGCTTTCCCACCCCTTTTACACGTGAGCCCCGTAATACCGTGTAGATTAGTTGGCCGACACCGGCGTACCTATGTACAAGGAATTACGCCTTTCAGCGGAGGATATGACGTATTTCCTTCGGCAGGATCCGACCCGGCTGACTCGTGATCACCGGCTGCGCATCGGGAAATTATATTTCCTCGCGACGGGCCAATCGCCTTACGTCGCGCCAGCCCCACTGTTCCTCTGTGTTACTCTTCTTCTTCTTCTTCTCCTCGGCATCTGTGCACATCGCAGAGTCATCCGGCGATCCACAACAGTGATGCCAGATGAGGGGAGTCACGGTGAAATGAGTAATGAGATAGTGGAAGGGGAAAAGGAGGAGAGCACCGAGGGTCCGTTTTGTCCCTTTCTGGCATCACTGATCCACAACGACCTTCACCAACCCCCCCTGTACGCGAACGCGTTTGCGGCTAGACCTTTTCGAGGTCAAACGAAGGGCGTAACTTTCCGTTTCGAATTTGAATCGTCGTTGCGAATCGCGTTGGACCCTATCACTATTTATAGGGATAGCATTAATAGATTGTGAAACAAGATTAATTAACTAATAGACTATATTTCGATATTTGACACAGTATACGTATTGATTTAGTCGGTATGGTTAATACGTTAATGACCGATTGATGAGTGTGGTCTTCTTTCTTTTACCTATGGAATGAGCTCTGGAGGACCGAGAGTTCATTATTTATAAGAACGGTCCTCCCCACCCTTAGCAAACCTACCCCTACCTTTGGGACGGTTTGGGGGTGGATGGAACTAGAAAGTTAGGTGATTGCAGCGGTCCCAGATAGTTGCCACAGTCCCACATCTGACGACCAAACCCTGGGATTTTCCAGTCATCTGGAAGCCCGATGCGCTGCAGCACTCTCTGGTTGCAATGGACCTAGGGAATTAATGTTTCAACCGTTTTTTATGGTAGGGACAGACTCGAAGGTACCCGGATACGGACAGCAATTAAATGTGTGAATTTGATGAGTTGATGATTTGATGAAAATGACCCAGTGTGCAATGAGGGTGTTCTTTTTTTTTTAATTGGGGGATGAGGGTGTCCCTACCATCATAACCTCAGCCCAGCGCAGCCGAACAGCCCCTTAAATCCAGGATCGACGGACTCGACGATCCGCGTAATGGCCACGGGGATCCATCAGCATCCTCGACCCGTCGGATTTCCAGTAGCCACGGCAAAGTGGATAATTGCCAGCCGCGGATCACCTAGCTCGAGATTCGGTGTATTCGAAGCTCGCGAAGCATGAGTTATGATGATTGTATTATAGCGCTAATGTATATTCGCTGCCGCGATAGAATCCCCCGGATGACTAATGGGAGACGTGTCAGGATTCATTAGATTTCTAATTAAGCAAACCCATCGCGCTAACGATGATTTATTTTTCCGCGGAGTTGATGCACTCCGTCATTCCCATTGTCATGTGTTTTCTTATATTCGTTTGCTTCGTCGGAACCGGAGGAGATTCGTTAGACCTCCGGCTAGGTTTGAGGACCCGAGTTTAGCTACAACACACGCTTTAAATCTTGATGCAGACCAGGTGTCCTAGGTTCATCTAGACAATACATATAATTATATGTAATGAAAATGAATAATGTAAATAGTGTAAATATGTTTCGTATGGGTTTGGGTCGAAGGAATTGATTATAATTAATAAGTTTTGCGGATAGCTGTTCGTTCATATAATAAATCTTCGACAAAGCGAGCTGGGAGTTTACGGCACCCCGGTACCTTTTCGAGGAGGTACATGGGTTCTACCGGTTCTACCGCTGAATCTGTGTCGCTTGATCACGGAACGCACTCTCGACGACACGCTGAACTAAAAATTCGATGGCGCCGAAGGGTGCACACCCCCGAAATCACGTTAAAATCTAAAAACGACGTCCACATCATTCCGCATACCCTAAACCTGCACCATGCTACTTCGGACTGTCTTTCCAGTTAACCTACCTTGCTTCCAAGGGCCACAGCTTCTTCTTCTGGTCAGCATTGCCGACGACAAGACAACTTTTACAAGTTGCTGCACCATAATCGGTGCAAGTTGAACAGTCCGCGTTCAGCGTGAATCGCGTTCAGGTTCGTCTAGCTACAAGCGGGCGCCGCCAATTTGCCAGGTCCGCGAGTCGTTAGGTGGCCTTGTTGGCGCATTGTTGCCGGAACCGAGGGTGTTCATCCCCATTGTTAGTCGAGCAAAGTAGACTAGCCCCGGTGCAGAGGAGAAGAAAAGTCGGCGGCCTTTGTGGAAGCGCAAAAGGGGGCCAGACCTCCTGTCTCGTTCCCTCTATCGCTCTCTCGCCGGATGCTTCCGCGGTTGTTTACAAACCTGTCCGTCAACCGGCACCAATTAGTATTGTAACAGAGCAGCTGTGTTGCCATGACGTCGAGAAACAATGGCGGACGACAGGAGAGGCCACAGGGGTCTCGTGAGAAACTGCACGAATGTTCGAGACACGCTGATAGATGGGGAAACTCGAGGGATACGTGATTTGCGATTTTTTCCGCGATAGAAAGATAACTGCCGCGTAATCAGACGTTCATTTCCCGCTTGGTGTGTGTGTCTCTCAGCGTTTTCCCCGCACTTAATGGCATCGAGAGAGTTCGTTTTCCTTTGCAAAACGCTAAGGTACCGGGCCGCCTAAATAGAACCCGCATTACGTTTCTTGCTCCCTGGTTTTAGGGGGTGTGTATATCGATAGCACAACGCCCCCGCCAACCCTCGGAAAACTGTCACGAATATACACCGGCGGCGGCGCCGGCTACATGCTTAAGAAGCTGGCACACTAATGCACCGACACTTAAGTCGGTAACTACGGCTGCTTACAGAGAAGCTTCCGACACTTTCTGCCCGAGCCATCCTCCTCCCTCAACCTACCCCCTCCCCTCTCTCACCCTCTCTCTCTTTCTCTCTCACTCACGGCATCATTATCATCCATTTGCTAATACAACAAGATAAATTGCCCTTCCTTGTTGCACACCCTTACCCTTCCCGGCAAGTTTTCTGGCCGTCGTGTTCGGAAACGCCCTCTCACCCCCTCTCACCCCCGCGCAACCCGAGGGATGAAACACGGTTTCTTTGGAGGCCCATGCACTCTTCCTTTCTGTTTTCTCTTTTTCTTTATGCCGCGAACGGCCGCCGGCCTAAGTGCGTTACCCGAAGTTACGGGTTACAGATAATTTTCCGGGCACCTCTCGCCGCCTTTCCGCGAGAGGGAAAATTAGTTTCTCGTTGATAGCTGCTGCCCAAAGTTTCCAATAATTATTACTACGCCTTTATGCAATATAAAAATTCTCTACAAACGTCACAGAGTGTAGTAGCTTTGCTCTGTCCTTTTTATAATTTTAAGAAACTAATTCTCGTGTATTGGTACAGCTGAAATGATCTGTCACAAATTTATATTAGTTTCTCGTTTATAGCTGCCGCCCGAAGTTTGCAATAATTATTACTACGCCTTTATGCAAAATAAAAATTCTCTACAAACGTCACGGAGTGTAGTAGCTTTGCTCTGTCCTTTTTATAATTTTAAGAAACTAATTCTCGTGTATTGGTGCGTCTGAAATAATTTGTCACAAATGTATATTAGTTTCTCGTTGATAGCTATCGCCCGAAGTTTGCAATAATTATTACTACGCCTTTATGCAAAATAAAAATTCTCCACACCCGTCACACAGCATAGTAGCTTTTCTCTTTTCTTTTTATAATTTTAAGAAACTAATTCTCGTGTATTGGTGCGTCTGAAATGATCTGTCACAAATGTATATTAGTTTCTCGTTGATAGCTGCCGCCCGAAGTTTGCAATAATTATTACTACGTCTTTATGCAAAATAAAAATTCTCCACACCCGTCACACAGCGTAGTAGCTTTTCTCTTTTCTTTTTATAATTTTAAGAAACTAATTCTCATGTATTGGTGCATCTGAAATGATTTGTCACAAATGCATGTTTGCAGTATAATTATTTCTACATCTTCGTTGCGCGACGACGCACACAGAACGGCAGATAATCGGCAAACTGGCTGGCACATTTATTGCAAATATGTGGAAAGGCCGTGATTCTGGTTTGTTATGAAATGTTTGGATTAACTAGTACAGATGACCGTTTCTGTTTTAAAGGCTGCGTAAATATTTTACCGTTCTCGAATCGACCGGCGAGGTTTGTTGTTGGCAAATTCGGCGTTGTGACTTTTCAGGGTGTCGTCGAAAATTTGATAATCGTATCGGGCCGCGCGCACGGTGTTTTCAAACTTAATCCGGAGTACTTAAGAATTCATCGGATCGATATTACGCAACCGTTCGCGATTTCGCTCCCCGACGCGAGGGGTAATTGTTTCCGTGGCGTGGACAACGAGTATGCTAATCTCGCAGCTCGCTAACTGCATAATGCAGTCCCGGCACGCTTCCATTCTTGTTAATCATTAATGGTTTCTTATCCCCTGCGATGAACCGTTCGCGGCTCGGTCGTAGTAACAATTACGGAGTGGTGACCAGTTAAGAAGTAGATTTATACTAGTTCGAACGGGTTCAAACATCTTCGAACCTGTTCAAACCCCGGTCTTGCGAGATGTACTGAATTATTATCTGGCGTTCCGAATAGGCTTCTGCAAATTGTCTCGACGGTGTTTGTTCGGTCAGGAGAAGTCTTGCATAATTTATGCTGACGTGTCCGTCGTTAATTAGAGGAGGACTTAATCAGTGGAAAATTCGTGTGGCCAGGTTTCCCGCCGTGTCACCGAGCACCGGGACACGGAACCTCGTTATCAATCATTCGCAGCTGTCAGTCGGCACGCAATTGATAACAGTTGTTCCGCTCTCATGGCGCGCGAGCCGTTTACGGTGTCTTGAATACGCATGCGTTCATTTTCATTTCTTTCTTCGTAGCGTAACGAGCGTACAGTCCACGTGGAAAATCCATAGACTCGCGGAATCTCTAATGTTCGAGAGGATTCCAGTTGGAACGTACGGGGAATCCTGTTCGATTTACGTTAGAAGCAGAAACACACGGTGGCACGTGTTGTCTTCTGGCTTAAGTAAGGTGCGCGCTGGTAAACAACGGTCTATTGATTCTCCGGCTGGGCACGCGAGCAAAAAAAAAGAAAGAACAGCGCAACCCGTTCGATTTACAATTTTGCCGGCGATGAAAAGAGAACAGAAGGGGCACCGGGGGCCGATAAAAATCGAGGAAAAGAAAAGTGCGCCCGATGTTTGATAGCGGATCCAAGCAATTTCCGTTTCAGCTTGTGTATTTCTGTTGCAACAAAGGTCCCACTGTGTAATCAGTGAAAATACCGGCGGCGCGGATCGATATACGCGTGTTTTCTAGTCCGGAGTGGTTGGTTTTTTTGTAGAAAGTGCAGATGTTTTACGAAATGAAAAGTGTTAATTCGCGGGCAGCACCGTGGAGGAACGTCGATTCCCGGTCGAAAGGCTTGTTCGAAAGATTTACGATACGATTTACACGGCATCCCCATGGTAATCCTACCCGTTTCGAAGGGGCGAAGCCACGGAAACTGAGCTCGACACGCCACGTCCAATTTATGCGTGCGTTTCGAAGAGCTGTCACGCGCGACCTGCTTTCTGCGAAAATTTGCTTATTATCGTCTCGTCTCGCGCACCGGCGACGAGCAATGTTAATATTTCACTTGGATCGCCGCGCTCATTATCAACGACACGATTCCGAGCTGATTCCACCGATTCCGGCCACGTGGAAAAACAAAGTTGCTGGTTGAAACCGTAACCGAGAGTTAAATACACGAATGAAGGCGCGGGGAAAGATGCGTAGACGTGGGAAGAGAACGGGGAAGAATGTAGGACGAAATTACTAAACATGAATTCTATCGATGGTAAACGGTACGGCTCGGCGTGCGCAAACCACGTTGAAACTGGCAGCGTTGTTTGCGGTGCCGGAAGGCATTTTGAAACGACTAAAGGGACACGCTGCCCCGGGGACACGAAATCGCACGTACATACAATGTCGGATACGCCATTATGGACATGCGTTTACCTTCCAATTAATTCGTTCCTTGCCCCTGTTCAAACGAACTTGTCCCGGGGGAAGCCGCCAAGAATACCTCGTAAACGGTTCGACTCCATTTTCAGGGGGCTATTCTCTTCTGTCCGCGTTGCTTCAGAAACTGGCACGACTTATAACCGCATTCCCCGTTCACTCTACCCCCCCCCCCCCAACGCTTCCTCTTATCGACGATTCGTTTGTAATTGAAAACATTTTTGGAACAGTCCGTTCCAAGTTTCTTCCGATTCGCTGGAAGTTTCGCGACGGTCGTGACCACATGCTTCGAACGTTTCTTGCGGACGGGAAAATTCGCGCTCGCTTATAAGTAGCAGCAGCCAACCTATAGCCGGCCGCCGGAAATTAATCCAAGGGAACGCATTTACATCGACGGAACACTCATTCTGAAACTGAATGCAGCCCGCGGCGACAGTCAATAAATTTCACAAACGTATTCTCGGTCTATTTTAGCGCCTCGATCGCAGAAAAAGAGGACGCGATGGCTGCGAACGCTGGCGGCACGTATTTAATCAGAGAATTACATATTTGCTGCAAGTTGGCTGCAAACATTCGCTGGAGGCGGTCCCCTTTCACTTTTTAACTCCACCCACTTTGCCTTGTACATTTTTTCAAACCACCTGTCTTTTATTATAGCCAATTTATAAATTACGGAATTCATTGTCATCACATTTTTACAGTATAGTGGTACCTCCTTCGCAAACTCGTTGGCCGACAATTTCCCTCTCTCCGGATCCATGCTCCACCCACTTTTACTTCTACATTTTTCCAAACCCCCTGTCTTTTATCATAGCCAATTTATAAATTTCTAAATTCATTGTCATCACATTTTTACAGTACAGTGGTCCCTCCTTCGCAAACTCGTTGCCCGACAATTTCCCTCTCTCCGGATCTACGCTCCACCCACTTCTCCTTCTACATTTTTTCAATCCCCCTGTCCTTTATTATAATTTATAAATTTCTGAATTCATTGACTGCGGAACTCTCTCTCCTTGCCCCTAATCCCGATCGTCATCAGATTTGTACAGTATACTGGTCCCTCCTTCGCAAACTCAATGGCCGACAATTTCCCTCTCTCCAGATCCATGCTCCACCCACTTTTCCTTGTACATTTTTTCAAACCCACTGTCCTCGATTATAGCCAATTTATAATTTCCTGAATTCATTGACTGCACAACTCTGTCTCCTTCGCAAACTCGTTAGCCGGCAATTTCCCTCTCCTCGGATCCATGCTCCACCCACTTTCGTGGACTCCTCCTCCGAACCTTGACTCCGCCCATTGATTAAATTTTTACCGTTTTCTATATTTTTTGCCCGACTTTCACCCACACTGAATGTGCGAACCTGACTTGTACAAAGCGACCTCGTGGGGGTCCGCGCGCAATTGTGCACCGGTGTCTTTGAACGCGAAGTTCATTACCAGCGAGGTTCTAACACGGTTCTTTCTCTGCTTTCAGGTGAGTGTCCCGGAATTCCAGTACGCTCGAGGGACGGCCGCGTCCCTGACGATGGTAAGCCATAAAGCAATGTACTCCCGTTTCACCCGCGGCGTGCACGAGTCGCCGTATTCTCTCCACCCACACCACGACGGCTCTGATTTCGCTGGTGGTTGCGTCACGCGTCGGAGCCACCCTCGTCTCTCTCGTCGCCTCGGATGAACGAGGGAGGGTGCGGAGGGGATGTAGGCTTCGGCTAATACCCCGAGACATCCTTCTTAATTAACGTCGCGATATATACCGGTTCTTTTGCACGATTAACCGACTTGCAACGCGGGCGCCGCGTTAGAATCCGCCGCGCCGTTGCTGCAGACACATCCGTCGGGAGCCGGAGAGGAACCTCGGCTCAAGTGGGTCATTATAATTGGCAGCGCAGCACGTGCCGCTGTTCTTCGGGGAATACTTTCTATACGCGTCCGTTTGCCCTCGCGTACGTGCCGGAAATTTTTCTTTCCCCCGTTGGACAACGGGGTGGTGGTGGCTCCTGAACGCGTCGGGGATGTAAGTTGGCTTTGATGAATCGCTTCGCCACCGAATGATGTTTAACAGCCTCTGAAAAATAGGTGACTGTCCGAAGGTATCCCCGGAACGTGTCCCAAGTAGATTAATTCTTGAATTATCTGAAGTTTTTTCTGGTTTTAATGATAACGATTTCTGTGCTTCCTCTGTGGTATGAAACAGCGACTAGGGTTGTCACGTTCTTGTAGCCCCACCATTCTTCCACCCTCGTCGTTAAAGTAAGGCGTGTCCCCCGGGAATTAGATACGAACCTATTTGTATATCATCAGGGCGGTCACGAAGGGTTGCAAACGTAGGGGTATGTAACTAGTGATGAATCGTTTGTACGCAATGGCGTGAATATTGAATTTCAGGCTGAATCTTTAAAATTTCGAGAATTCCTAGTGGTACAATTAAAATACGGTATCTATTTGAAAGTTCTTTTGCGTCTCTGGCAGTCGTTATCTCTCCACAAGATATTTCTCGTGTCGACGTACTCTCGTGGCTGCTCCTCGTTGCCGGGTTATTTTTATTTTCCGCATAAACGAGGATAGGCCTTATCAACCGGGGAGTAACCCTCCGGCTATCGTCGAAGTTAAACATGTTCCTGACGTGGCCGACCGTGGTACAAGTCAGCCATTACCACTTACACGTATTTTCGCTCCCCTTTTCCGCCTCATTATCGGCATTTTTCTTTTTCGTGTTCCTGACCCCGTCGGCCGATACATAAACGAGCCTTCTTTACGGCGTAATAAAAGGGGCGGCTCTAGATTACACGGTTTAGATTGAATTTCGGTCGGTTCATTACCATTTGCTTCGGCGAATATTGTTTTCGCTCAGTATCAACGGCGGGAGAACTTCGGGAGCCGAGGGAAGACACGAAACTGCCATTTCTATGAAAATGTTATTCTGAGAACCCTGCTCTTAGGATCCAGGCTTAAAACACCCCCACTTTTCAGAACCTTAGATGCATACATTTGCGAGGCTTTAACTAGTGAAACTCCAACCTCTCAATTCAAAGCAGTACAAATTCCTGCGTCTCCCAAGTCTGCAAGGAGCCAATTCTTGAAGGTCCAAATCCTGCAAGTCCCAACTTTGGAAGGTCCTAAAGCTGTGACGCTCTAAGTTTACAAGGTCCAAATTCTGCAAGTTCAAACTTTGGAAGGTCCTAAGCTTGCAAAGCTCTAAGTTTACAAGATCCAAATCCTGCATGTCCCAAATTTGGAAGGTCCTAAAACTGTAATGCTCTAAGTGTGCAAGGTACAAATCCTACAAGTCCTAACTTTGCAAGGTTCAAATCCTACAAGTCACAACTTTACAAGGTCCAAATTCTGGAAGTCCCAACTTTGCAAGGTCCTAAGCCTGGAAAGCTCTAAGTTTACAAAGTCCAAATCCTGCAAGTCCCAACTTTGGAAGGTCCTAAGCCTGCAAAGCTCTAAGTTTACAAGTTCCAAATCCTGCAAGTCCCAACTTTGGAAGGTCCTAAGCCTTCAAACCTCTAAGTTTACAAAATCCAAATCCTGCAAGTCCCAACTTTGCAAGGTCCTAAAAAGCTCTAAGTTTACAACATCCAAATCCTGCAAGCCCCAACTTTGCAAGGTCCTAAACCTGCAAAGCTCTAAGTTACCAAGGTCCGATCTTTGGAAGGTCCTAATGCTGAAAGTTCCTAAGTCTGCAAGACCCCTGGCTCTTGAGAGGTCTATGTTCTCCAACTTTTGGCAGTGCAACTACCGAATCGTATCTACGGAAGGAATATAAGAGGATTGGCACATCTCTGAAGCGAAAGGCGTGAGAATAAACGTTGACGGTTTCGAAATTTCAATTTTCGCGTCGCTTCAACGAAATTTCTTTCACCCCCGTGGGCGTACGAGGAAGAGGGTGGGTCTAGACCGCGATCAACTTCGCGGAAATTACTACGGACTTTCTATCGAGCGAACAGAGGAGGAAAATTTCGATGGGCTTTCTTGCACGGCGAGAAAATTCCCGGGGAAAGCGTCTCGACGCACGCTTTGATGTTCCTGGCGCGGGCTCGGGCACCGGCCTGGGCCTCGGCGCGAACACGAGCTTTCGCCTTTGAAAGCCTCCGCCGTGAACGAAAGAAAGGCAGATGGGCGAGCGAAAGAAGCTCACGGGGAAACATTCGCTCAGAGGGAGAGTAAATCGCGCCTCCGAAACGAGGGGAATTTTCGTGTCGAGTGTCGTTCCGTTCGACGAAATGGGACGCGTGCCAATCGTTTGTTCGCGATAAATATCGTGTTTGCGATAAGAATTCCGGGTATACCTGAGATACGCACCCCCTAATCGATCGGCTCGCTTTTCGCCCAAAATTCCAAAAATCAAATCTAACCCTCTAACTTCGCAAAAGATCATCGCAGCTGCTTGAAAAAATTTTTTGTACACTCCTCAATACACGCTTAACAAATGTGTAAAAATATTCTTCTTCAAAAGAAAGTGTTCTGAAATTGTTTTCGGGTTAGAAGTCGAATTTGTGACGGCCCCTGAGCAATTTCCTGTCAATTTTAAGTTCCCACCGTGTCTTGATCCACTCCGAAAGTAATTGGCAGAGTAAGTGTTTTCATTTTTCACCCCTTCGGCGCAACCCTTCGGTAATTGACCTTTGGGCGTAGGGAGATCGAGTCCCGATCAAGTAGAACTGCACCGGATTCCCTTATTCGGAATCCCCGGAGCACATTTTCCACCCCTATAGCCATTTCCGTCTAGTAGAGGCGGTTCAGCCTCGACGAATGGAATTTCCGTGCCACGAATCGCGCGGAATCTATTTTCGCGGCGGAGTGACGTATTCGCGGCTCAGCATCGCGCAAGTGAAAGTAATCTATCATACGACCTATAACGCGATATCCCGCCACTCGGAACGGGAGATCCTCTTCTTGGCTCGATCCCTCGCCCGCGCCAAGAAATTCTCGAGCCCACGGTATCTTGACATTTCCCCTTCGAGGCTTCTCCCGGGGAGGTGAGCGCTCGTCAGTGACTGCCAAATTCAATTATCTTCCATTCCCCGTGAAAAACTGCGTCGATTATTTCTCCTGGAGCTTCTCGACGTAACGGATCGTTCCTCAGATAATCGCGCGTCAAGATACAGGAACCTGTTCGCTTTTCACTATCGTTGAAAATAACATCTGAATCGGAAGTTCTACAAAATAATGACTCAGGCAGAATTTGTAGTATTTTTCATGTGGAATCAGATGAACCATGAATCTTATTTTTATCACTGTTATTCTTCAAGGTTTTTTAGAAGATACCTTGTCGTTTTAGGATGCTCTTCGCTTTTCATTATCCCTGTCTATGAGAATAACAAAAAGTTGTACAAAATAATGACTCAGGAAGAATTTGTATCATTTTTCATGTGGAATCAGATGAGCCATGAATTTAATTTATATCACTGTTATTCTTCAAGGTTTTTTAGAACATACCTTGTCGTTTTAGGAAGCTGTTAGCTTTTCATTATCGCTGTATATGAGAATAACAAAAAGTTGTACAAATTAATGACTCAGGGAGAATTTGTATCATTTTTCATGGGGAATCAGATGAGCCATGAATTTAATTTATATCACTGTTATTCTTCAAGGTTTTTTAGAAGATACCTTGTCGTTTCAGGAAGCTGTTCGCTTTTCATTATCGCTGTGTATAAGAATAACAAAAAGTTGTACAAAATAATGACTCAGGGAGAATTTGAAGTATTTTTTTTTCATGTGGAATCAGATGAGCCATGAATTTAATTTATATCACTGTTATTCTTCAAGATTTGTTAGAAGATACCTTGTCGTTTCAGGAAGCTGTTCGCTTTTCATTATCGCTGGCTATGAGAATAACAAAAAGTTGTACAAAATAATGACTCAGGGAGAATTTGTAGTATTTTTCATGTGGAATCAGATGAGACATGAATTTAATTTATATCACTGTTATTCTTCAAGGTTTTTTAGAACATACCTTGTCGTTTCAGGAAGCTGTTCGCTTTTCATTATCGCTGTCTATAAGAATAACAAAAAGTTCTACAAATTAATGACTCAGGGAGAATTTGTATCATTTTTCATGTGGAATCAGATGAGCCATGAATTTAATTTATATCACTGTTATTCTTCAAGGTTTTTTTAGAAGATACCTTGTCGTTTCAGGAAGCTGTTCGCTTTTCATTATCGCTGTCTATGAGAATGACAAAAAGTTGTACAAAATAATGACTCAGGGAGAATTTGAAGTATTTTTTTTTCATGTGGAATCAGATGAGCCATGAATTTAATTTATATCACTGTTATTCTTCAAGATTTTTTAGAAGATACGTTGTCGTTTCAGGAGCTGTTCGCTTTTCATTATCGCTGCCTCTGAAAATAACAAATGAACTATAACTCGTACGAAATAACGACTCCGGGAGAATTTGTAGTATTTTCCACGCGGAATCCGATGAACCATGAATTATATTTTTGTTTATATTTTTCATGGAGATATTTCGAGATGAACGTCGCTTTCGAGAAGATACGTTGTTGCGTTCAGGTCTTTTCTGTTCTAAATTCAGTTCCCTTGTTCTAGTCCGTGGCAGACGTGTCGCCACGGTTCGAGACCCTCCGAAAAGGCGAAAGAAAATCCCTCCCCGCGAGAGAGAAAGAGGAGGGGGTGGGGTTTCGCAGAGGTTTCATCCCGCCCCGAGCGACTCCTGTCCCCTTTCATTCCCCGTCGAAGTAACTTTCATCCGTCCTCGCGTGAAAAATGCCGCGATACTGTATCAAGCGAGATCGAAGGTATTCAGGGAACACGGAAATGAGTGTGCACTTTCGCGAGTTCGGGCTCTCGAAAGGAGCCTTTTCACCTTTTCTTCGCCGCGCGCCCGGGACAGTGAAAACTTTCGACTCGGAGAGACATCGGCATTTTTCACTCGGCGTGCGCGCCGCGAAAAAGGGAAACACACAAAAGTTTTCCACCGGTGGGGGAAGCTAGTGGAAAGTTCGTGTCGTCCGGTGTGTTGTCGGGAAATTAATCATCTCGCGTTGATATCAGGTTCGACGGTGGGGGTCGTAATTAATCGTGCACCGATCGCCGTTTCATAAACCGACGAAAGGACCGAGCTTGCGATCCTCGTTTTGTTCGTGATCGGTTAGGAGGGCTCGAACTCGATTCTTCCTCTTTCTCGTGCGGTCTTTCGACTGTCTCTTCATCGATCAACAGGGCAGCTATTTTCTTAAAAAATAGTCTGCTCTTGAATGAATCTACAGTTGGCCTCCGACAGCTCATAAAATCAGCGTCACGAGGATTACTATAAAACATCCGGGTGCTGGTCTTTCGCATAAAGTCCACTCTCCATGCTGCCGCCATAAAACCTCGGCGATGAAATGTTATCACTCGGAAACATGCATAAGTCATTCTGGGATGTCTGGCCTTTTGTCATCTTAAAGCATATCTCGCGATCTGTAAAAATCATTGTCGGACACGTTCGAGCACGTGATTCGGCTTGTTTCTACGAAATTCTCGAAATCTGATAAACCAGAGGATTTCGGGAGGCACGGAGGCAAAGAGTTACGCACTTCCGGCAGAGGCGAATTCGGAAGTTCGCTCCGAGACCGGATTCCCAGCTTGATTCCCGCAGCTGTTAGTCGATCGGCCCGATAAAGTGGATTCCAGGGGTTAGGGACAAGGGATGGCACCGATCGAACCACGAACACGTAACCACCGTGCTATCTATTAGCTCGCCGAGTGATAAACGATTCGCTTCCTTCCACCGTGAACTTCGCACGTAAATCGCCTGGAAAAGGATAAGCCCGCGGCGAGGGATTCGACTGTTTCCTTTCTTTCCGAGGTTGGGGACTGGGAATGGAGAGTGTTTTGGCTCTGATAGGAAAATAAGAGTCGTCGGCGAGGCTGTTGGCTCTTCGCCTAGCTGCGAAGGTGTTTAGCATTTAGGGTATGTATTTAGCTATCTCAACTCTACCTAATTCAGATCAAGACTAGAACTTCATGGTCCTATACTGTTAGTCGGATCTAAAATTAAAAATACTTTTCATTAGCTGCGAAAGTAAGTAAGGAGCATCAAGGGTATCTAGCAGCAAAATCTATGTAGAGTTAACTTAAACAATTCAAGACTAGAACTTCTAGGTCCTACACTGTCAGTCGGATCAAAAATTGAAGCTACTTTTCATTAGCTGCGAAGGGAACTAATCAGCATTAAGGATATCTAGCAGTAAAGCTATGTAGAGTTTACTTAAACAATTCAAGACTAGAACTTCTAGGTCCTACACTGTTAGTCGGATCTAAAATTCAAGATACTTTTCATTAGCTGCAAAGGTAACTAATCAGCATCAAGGGTATTTAGCAGTAAAGCTATGTAAAGATTACTTAAACAATTCAAGACTAAAACTTCTAGGTCCTGCACTGTTAGTCGGATCTAAAATTGAAGCTATATTTCATTAGCTGCAAAGGTAACTAATCAGCATTAAGGGTATCTAGCAGAAAAGCTATGTAGAGTTTACTTACACAATTCAAGACTAGAATTTCATGGTCCTCTACTGTCATTAGGATCTAAAATTAAAGCTACTTTTCATTAGCTGCGAAGGTAACTAAGCACCATTAAGGGTATCTAGCAGAAAAGCTATGTAGAGTTTACTTACACTGTTGTGAGAACGAGGTTGAGAGATCAAATATTACTATATATTTAGTATTTATTCAAACTCCATGACACAATGAAATAACCGTTCATCAGTGGTGAATTACAATAATATGTACTGTTCGCATATAACACAATATAATAATTTTTGACTGTTACATTGAAAAGTGGAACCGTTGATGATTAGGATACTTTAAATACTGTGAGAGCTGTTACTAGCTCGGTAGGCTGGCTCGGACTGACTTGACCATTCCTTCTTAGGCCCTGTAGTACGGAAAAGATGGCTACGCTTGAGGTGTAATAAACGGCAGGTCAAAAAAGAGACCTTTCCTCCTCCGCATGTTCCGTGCATTTCGGTGTATACTCCAACACCCTTCCTCAACGAATGCACAATAGATGGGCTATTTATTTACTGACCTGTAAGCCACATTTTTCGGCCAAGCTTTTTAATTTGACTCTTCCTAATGGCTTTGTCAACATGTCAGCTATCATTTCATTTGTAGGACAATATTCGTATTCCATTATCCCTTGGTCCTTTAGGTCTTTAATGAAATGAAATTTTGTGTCGATGTGTTTAGTCCGATGATTGAACCTTTTATGATCTATGAGTTTTAGGCAGCTCTGATTGTCCTCATAAATCAATGTTGCACTTCGACTTTTGCCTTCGAATTCTTCGAGCAAGCGACGTATCCAAATCCCTTCCTGCGTCGCTTCAGCGAGGGCAATGAATTCCGCTTCTGTTGAAGACAATGCTACACATGCCTGTTTACGACAGGCCCAACTGATTGGCGAGTCATAATATTGGAACAAATAGCCGCTGTTTGACTTTCTATCTATACGATTTTCAGCCCAATCAGCATCTGCATATCCAATTAAGTTAGGTTTACCACCCCTGTTCCCGAGTCGTAGTTCGTAATCTTTGGATCCTTTCAGGTAGCGGGCGACTCTCTTTACCTCGTTCCAATCATTGGTAGTAGGCGCTTTGTTATGTTGGCTTAATATAGATATACTTGCTGCAATATCTGGCCTTGTGTTTACAGCTAAATATAACAATGCCCCTATTAATTGCTGGTACTTTTCATTTTCTGGCATTTCTTCCCGATCCATATTATTTTTCATATAGCCTTGATCCAAGGGAATATTAGATACTTTTGCGTCTTGTAGGCTAAACCTGCTTAAAATTTTTTCAATATATTTGGTCTGCTTTAAATAGAAAATGCCATCTGTATCTCTCCTTATTTCGATGCCTAGATAATACTTGAGGTTGCCAAGGTCCTTGAGCTGAAACTTCTTGTTTAAAGAATTAGTAATTTTATTAATACTCACCTCATTTTTTGCAGCTATTAGGATGTCGTCAACATAAATACTGAAGTAAATTTTTCCTTCGACATCGTTCTTTATGTACAAACACGAATCAGCTTTGCTTTGTACAAATCCCAGTTCTTGAAGGCAGTCGTTCAGGTGGTCGTTCCAAAGCTTAGCCGCTTGTTTTAGGCCATAAATGCCCTTCCTTAAATGACACACCATTTCTTCTGTACCTTTTACAACGTATCCTTCGGGTTGCTGCATGTAGATATCCTCTTTTAGTTCACCATTGAGGAATGCTGTTTTTGCATCGAAGTGTTTGACCGTTAATTTTTCTTGACCTGCTACGGTTAATAGCATCCTAAGGGTCGTCTGTTTTACAACGGGTGCGAAAACCTCGTCGTAGTCTATGCCATACTTTTGAGAAAAACCGCGTGCAACGAGGCGAGCTTTATGCCTTTCAATTTTTCCTTCGGCGTTATGCTTCGTTTTGAAGACCCATTTGCAGGTAATGATGTCTCGATCAGCCGGTCTTGGTACAATGTCCCATGTACCGTTGTTCTTTAATGAGTTGATTTCATCGCTCATAGCCTTTATCCAGCTGTCCCTGTCAGGTCTTGATAGCGCGTCCTTCACATTTCTGGGCTCTTGCTCTTCTTTCGCAAGTTTTAACACAGCCATATATCTATCTGGCGGTACGCCCCGATTGGACCTTTCGGAGCGTCTAGGCTCCCTTGGCTGTTCCTGATCCGATTCATGGTCGCTAGAGATATTGGTCGATAAACTTGTTGTACTGCTTCCTTCAACATTGACTTCATCCTCAGGTAAAGATTCGTTCGAGTTGTTATTATGTACGCGATTATGCGTTATTTCTGTAATATCAAACTCAAATTCTTCTTTGCTCAAAGCTTTATTTTCAAGTGAAGCCTTATGCTTTTTTATTTCATCGACGAATATGACGTCTCGACTAATTTTGATTTTATTGGTTCCTGTTCTTAGAAGCCGATATGCCTTAGACTCTTCCGAATAGCCAACAAAGATAAATTTTTCGGCCTTTTTGTCTAATTTTTTCCGCTGTTCCTTATGTACATACACGTACGCATTACAGCCGAATATGCGTAAATTGCTTACATCGGGCTTCTTTGAGTGCCATAGCTCGAATGGTGTTTTGCTTAATCCTTTAGCGAGAAGTCTATTTTGTAAGTAATTGGCAGTGAAAACAGCTTCACCCCAATATTTTTTCTCGAGATTAGCATCGAAGAGCATGCATCTTGACATCTCGAACAAGTATCTGTTTTTTCTTTCAGCGACTCCGTTCTGCTGTGGTGAATAGGGTGCTGTGTACTGTATAGAAATCCCTTGACTTTTTAAGTATGCCTGTAAATTACTGTTGACGTATTCTCGTCCTCGATCTGATCGAATTATTTTAGGCACTTTGTTAAATTGGATTTTCACCATTTCCACGAACTCCTTAATACATCCGGTTACCTGGTCTTTATGACTCATTAGGTATATATGCGTATACCTGGAGAAATCGTCGATTATTGTCAATGCATACCTTTTATTTCCAGGTGTGATCACTTCTATTGGTCCGCAGACATCCGTATGGACAAGCTCGAGGGGTGCTTTTGTTTTGTTTGTGGACTCCTTGGGAAAAGGTTTACGAGCCATTTTTCCTTCCACACAATACTCACAAAATTCCTGCCGGCCGCACTCAGTTACCTGAATCCCCGTAGCGAGTCCCTTTTCGGCCAATTCCTTAATTGCACTTGTATGGCGATGCCCAAATCGCCTATGCCACACGTGATAACAATTTTCTTTACTGCATCCGTTTGTTGCCTCCTTTACTGAACAGGCCTTTTCGACGTTCTTCAGCTCGTAGAGACCTGAAGAGGCTTCCGCTATTGCTCGCACTTCTCCATCCTTTATGAAGCGGCAATCGTCGCTTTCGAAGACAAGCTTATAACCTTCTTTAGCCAGCTTCCTTACCGATAATAAATTTGAGCCCAATCCAGGTACGTAGAGTACATTGTTTACTCGAACCTCGGAAATTTTTTCTCCGCCAGCTGCACACTTTATGACTGCCGAACCGATGCCTTTTACCTCTACGCGATTTTTTTCATCCGCAAGGCGAACATAGCCTGTTTTCTCGGAGTCCAGCTCGCTGAAGAAATCCTTATTTTGTACCATGTGGCTCGTTGCTCCTGAATCGATAATCCAATTGCTGTTTTTGTTCTGCGCGACAAGACAGACTTCTTCTTTGACAATCCGACAGTCGTCCGCAGCTTTATTGGCCTTTTCCTGTTTTTCTTTCCAGGCCTTGTATTTAGTACACTCACTTTTCATGTGCCCAAACCTTTTGCAAAAGAAACACGAAGTTTTCTTTGCGTGCACACTGCCTTTATATGAGTGAACGGCTTTAAGAACTGTTTCGTCGCTCGCGCTCTTTCTGATTTCCTTTGCCCCCTTACGCCGCTGATATTCGTCGATTAATTTGCCTTTTACGAAATCTGGCGTGAGGTCACTTTCGGGCCGACTTTCCAGCGCTATAACGAGTGTATCGTATGACCCAGGTAGACTTCCTAAAAGTACTGATGCGACGATGTCATCCTGTAGAACCTGGCCGAGTCCTGCTAGCCTATCGATGTACTCCAAGAGTTTTGTAACATGCTCCTCCATATCACCGTCTTCCTCAAGCACTGTACGGAAGATACGCTTGTACAAGAAAAGTTTGTTTGAAAGCGTTGCCTTTTGGTGATAATTTTTGAGTGCTTCCCACTGATCCCGTGCAGTATGCTGGTTCCTTATATGCCTCAATTGACTGTCTTCGACGAGAAGACCGATGACAACTTGCGCTGCTTCATCCTTTTTAGTCCATGCGGCATCCACTGAAGTAGGCATGGGTTTTGAAAGCACATCCCACAGAGCATCCTTCATCAACAAAAGCTTCACCTTATAGCTCCATGTTGAGTAATTTTCACCGTTGAGTTTTTGCACTGCATAGCGTAACTGATCAGCCATTTTACACACAACAAAAAGAAAAAACTCACTTAACTTTTGGTTCACTTTCGATGTTTCCCTAATAGTCTTATATTATGTTATTCACCGTATATGCGTTTTTAATTGACACTGATTGCCTGGGCCCATAACCTGTTGTGAGAACGAGGTTGAGAGATCAAATATTACTATATATTTAGTATTTATTCAAACTCCATGACACAATGAAATAACCGTTCATCAGTGGTGAATTACAATAATATGTACTGTTCGCATATAACACAATATAATAATTTTTGACTGTTACATTGAAAAGTGGAACCGTTGATGATTAGGATACTTTAAATACTGTGAGAGCTGTTACTAGCTCGGTAGGCTGGCTCGGACTGACTTGACCATTCCTTCTTAGGCCCTGTAGTACGGAAAAGATGGCTACGCTTGAGGTGTAATAAACGGCAGGTCAAAAAAGAGACCTTTCCTCCTCCGCATGTTCCGTGCATTTCGGTGTATACTCCAACATACACAATTCAAGACTAGAATTTCATGGTCCTCTACTGTCATTAGGATCTAAAATTAAAGCTACTTTTCATTAGCTGCGAAGATAACTAATCAGTATTAAGGGTATCTAGCAGTAAAGCTATGTAAAGATTACTTAAACAATTCAAGACTAGAACTTCTAGGTCCTACACTGTTAGGATCTAAAATTGAAGCTACTTTTCATTAGCTGCAAAGGTAACTAATCAGCATCAAGGGTATCTAGCAGTAAAGCTATGTAAAGATTACTTAAACAATTCAAGACTAGAACTTCATGGTCCTGCACTATTAGTCGGGTCTAAAATTGAAGCTACTTTTCATTAGCTGCAAAGTTAACTAATCAGCATCAAGGGTATCTAACAGTAAAGCTATGTAGAGTTTACTTACACAATTCAAGACTAGAACTTCTAGGTCCTACACTGTTAGTCGGATCTAAAATTGAAGCTACTTTTCATTAGCTGCGAAGGTAACTAAGCAGCATTAAGGGTATCTAGCAGTAAAGCTATGTAAAGATTACTTAAACAATTCAAGACTAAAACTTCTAGGTCCTACACTGTTAGCCGGATCTAAAGTTGAAGCTACTTTTCATTAGCTCCGAAGGTAACTAATCAGCATCTAGGTTATTTAGCAATAAATCTATGTAGAGTCTACTGAAACAGTTCAAGACTGTCACTAGGATCTAAAATAGAAGCTATTTTTCGTTGGGTGATCGTGCTTTCTGGACAAAATAACAGTGAGGTGGTTTATACATAGCCGCATTGTCTGGTAGCGTAAACCTTTTCTGTTGGCTGTAATAATGCACGCGTCGAGTAGACGGTGGCCACCGAATTTCTGTGGAATCCACGGGGACAGATTTAACCATCCAGCCGGCAGTTTTAGCTGCGCGGGCTAAAACTAATTACCGTGGCAACTTTATTCGCGCGGCTCAATGCCGGTTAAAGCCGGCTATTTTCACCGGCCGGGAAAGTGACGTCTGGGGTAAATGCGCGCGAAAGCTTCTCGACATTTCCCGAAGTGCCTGAAAAAGATTGCCCGTGCCAGTTTCTACGACCGAACGAACGAACGAACGAACGAACGAGCCACCCCTCTGCTTTTGCTCGCAGTTCGTTCTCGCTTGCTCCCTCTCTCTTTCTCGCTGAAGGAGAGCAGTACGAGAAACGGCTACAATAATACCGGCTGGCCTCGTTTGCGTGCCGCTCGACGGCGTCTATAGACCGAGAAACCGGAAACGAGGTGTCCGCGGTTATCTTTTTGGAGCGCGAGCAACAGGGACAACACAGAGAGACAGCCGAGCGGGATTCGAAGGGGCGCTGAATGCACAGAGACGCGCTCCGCTTGTAACGCGCTCAAACGATGACAGAATTGTGGCCGACTGGAATTTCTGCGACGAGAAAAAAGTAAGTCCCCTGCGCACTGGCATATTTCAACGAAATCACGGATAAACTGACTGTATAAAATGAAGAGGGTCAGAAATGACCCTGGACGAACGGTTCCCTTTCGTGCGATTCGTTTCGCGTACGCGAATTATGGATTCCTCTCTTCCCTTCACTGAGTCCTCCGGTTAGCTCGTGGTTAATGATCCGTTCCGTGGAGCCTGCGAGTTCGAAAAGTTCCGTAGGAAAATGCGAACAGGGTAAATCGCGGGAATCGAACTTCTCCGCCATAAATCAGGGGAAGAGTAATCGAGAGAGATTCCCGGTGGTCCCCACCCCCGCCACGCGGTGCCCGGGTCCCGTTTGACACGGGTCTTCGACAGCTTTGGATATCCTAACTTTTATCTTGGCTAACTTCGGCTGACAGTTTATTTTTCTATGGGGATGATAAGAGCGAGGAAAAAAGAGCAACACACGGAGAGCTTAAAAAGCGGCGAGATCCAAAACGATTTTATAAAGGGTCTTCAAACTTTAGCGGAATTCATTTCAATCGTCAGGTTGGTGGAGTGTTTTCAACGAAAGTCGATGAAAATAAATTATGATTGCGGGCACCAGTGGGCTGCAGCGCTGTAATAGGATTGCTATGCATTGTCTAGTCGGACAAACAGTTTCAACAGGTGAATGACTGAAGGACTACTTCGAGCCGGAGGGAAAGAGGGAAGCCATTGAAAAACCTCGGAGGGCTGTGTTAATAACATGATTCGAAGTGGGCTCCTTTAATTAAACTGCGTCATCTCGGAAGAAACACGAAACTCAGTTTCCCCGTGGGGAGAGAGATAGAGAGAGAGAGAGAGTTCTTATCATTGAGGCCGACTCGATTGGTAACCGAGGGAAAAATCCTTTGAAATCCTACTTCAAAGGTAGAAAGTTTGACGGTGATGTCACAGGCAATCCACTTCCGGCCTTATTTAGTAAATCGACTCCGCAGGCCGAGGGAACGAGTCTCAGAAGTATCTCCGGCAATAAATATATCGGCTTATAGTCGTCTCGAGGAGTTTCACGAGTCATCAGAAGCTCGCGGAACCAAACTCTCATCGGAACCCGATGAAATAGGACTCGGCCCGTGTCCCTTTGGACCCTTTCGTTTCGATGGGCGCTGTTCTTATCGATGGAACGCCTTGCGACGCTATTGGCTGGTCAACCAAGTCGTCGAACCAACCTCCATCGTGTTTTTCGAAAATTCCTGTCCACGGTGTTTCAACGTAGATTTTTTATTTTAATGGAAAACATTATTCAAATTTGGATGCAGACGACGTTTTATTATTAACCCTCATGCCCACCCAATTTTATTTTACATTAAATTTTACGTTAAATCAACACATTATGTTTCATTTATAGCGTCACATTTAAAAAAAATACATCTCACGACGTAGACATAAAAGGATCAATAATATTACAGTATGTGAAAATATTGAATGGGTGAGTTTTCATCCTGAGGAACGTGTGAGGGTTTGTTGTAAGAAGTTTTTCAGTTGAGAATCGTGGCAACGAAAAATCAGAAGCTCCGGTTAAGGGGTAGAAAACATTTGTTGTAATAACTTTAATGGGTTAAATAAGATAACTTTATTTACTTAATATTATCGTTGGATTCCAACAGGGTTAAAGAACCTGTATTATGAAATAGAAATGGTACTAACGAATTGTTTCTAATGTAGAGAATGTGGAGAATGACACAAATGTCGCAGGACTTTTTATTTTTGATCAGGGACAGGACGTGAGCCTTGCTGGTCGGTTTCGAGTGCGAAGTCATCGAAATCCAGCCTCGTCGATTATCATTAACCGGTAATCCGCGATCTGGGCGCGATCTCGCCCGGCTACCGGCAATCGTTACATAATAAACGATGAGTTTTCATAGCATGAATATGAAGCCCGGCTAATGAGCGCATTAATATTTACTAGCTCGGGATGTTTTGCGCCCTCGTGCCCGTCGACGAACCGTGCATAAATTCCCTTTTGCCCGGACACGCTCGAGCAAGCGAGTCGCTCGCGCGTGCAGACTATCGGGAGAGAGAGAGAAAGAGAGAGAAAGAGAGAGAGAGTACGTTCCGTGTGTGGGCGCGCGCGTTGTTCCTGTTTGACTCTTCATCGTTTTAGCTCCTTAGGGACCCGGCGGCCATGCCCGCTGAAAAGCGGCCACGGATCATCAAGCGTATCTAATCAAGATCATCTCGGCGCGGTCTGCATTCTTCCCTTTATTCCGCGTCCCTTCGTACACTATTCCCGATGATCGAGACACGTCGCGTTTTGTACCAAATCAGAATTCACCAAGAATCGATACAAGTCACTCTTAATAAAGATATAAATTTCCATTTAGCATTTAGTATGAACTAAGTTACCCTCAATAACGTCGTCTAATAGTTTCATTTAAGATTGCAATGTCAAAGAAAATTTCTATGCTTTTTTTTTGGTACAGCAGAATTATTGAAAATCCTATATACATCCCGCAGAGTGAAAATTCACTCATTCAATATTTTCACATACTGTACAATTATATATTTAAAATGTGACTCTATAAATGAGACATAATTTGTTGATTTAACGTGTAAAATAAAAGTGGGTGAATTGTTATCCTAGTCTGTATTGAAAATAACGCTTCTATAATTAAATGAATATGGGATATAATTTATTTTCCACTTAAAGAAAATATAAGTGAATAGAAGAAACAAGAACGTCACGTCGCTTGCGTGGTCAGAACATTAACTGACTATCGATGGCATCGAGAAAACAAAATGAACGAAGAGAGCACAGCCGATCCTGCAAATCGGTGGGCACCCTCCTCATTGGCCATTAGCGTGGCGCAGATGTTGCAAAGCCTCCTTTACTTTCCAACAGTCTGTTTTATGCTCTGTTTTATTAAGTAGTTAAGTACAGTCTGTTTTTTGGTCCATTTTATTAAGTATCACCTAAATGCTCCATCAAAACTATTCACGAATAACCTCGTCGCTCGTCCCAATTTTTGCAAATCCTTTCGTTTCTCGGCTATATTTTCGATAGTGATTACCTCTGGCCCAATTTCGGGCCTGATCAGGTGCAGCCTGGGCCCGAGATTTTTTCAATGATTGCAGAAACGTAATAAACGTGTCGGCCGCTGGTAGGGAGCAAAGACCGTAGAAAAAAGTTAACACCAAGCGCGGCAGTCGGATTCGTTGTTCCTTTTCCCCTGCTCCCTTTTTGTTTCTTCCATCCATTCACATTAATCACTCCGGCACCGCGAGAAAGGGGGAGAGAGAGGAGTGGCGAGGCATTGCAGAGAGGAGAGAGGGGAAGGGTCTTTTCCTTCCTCTCGCTCATTCTCGTTTTGTTCCCGCGGTGCGCGCCGCGTCCGTGTTGCAACTGCTACCTTAATGGGTTTCCAGCTTGGAAACGAACCAGTGGATTATGGGGCCGTGGCGTCAGAACCGGCGCGATAAACTTCGATAAGGTCTACTTAAATTACACCGCGGCCGCGATTACCTAGCCGCTCGTTGCGTACCTTCTTCCCCCGGGGTTTTATCCGTCCTCGAGCATCTGGCCACTTGACTCCGTCCCGAGGAACGATAGCGTGGCGCCTTTAGTCTCGAAACGTGTCGAAACATCGGTCCCGGTTTCGTCATATCATTAATCTTTGCGCCGCGGTGTACAGCTGACGTGTCTGCCGCTCCAGTTGACTGCACGGTGGACTTGGACACGGTGGGGACTGTGGAACAGGTGATTGGTTACTCAGCTGATCGCTAGAATCAACCGTAGTAATCGTTTTTCTCGAGTTGATCGCGTAAGTCAAGGGTGAACTAAGTGGCAAGTTGTTTGTGGACATTAGTCTGAAACAGGATATATTACAGTCCTGGTAGGTACTAGCTAGCAGCAGATAAGGGTCGTGATCAGTACAGATTAGAAAATGATGAATTCGTGTAACCAGTTAGCTACCTGTTAACTAGGCTAATATTAGGGTGTTAGTTCCAAAGAGGACGTACCAAATAGACGCCATCAGCAGAATCAAACAAAGAATGATGAAGTGGGTGATCGTTTAGTTACCTGTCGACTAGGACACTTCGTGGACAGCACCCTCAAATAGGACATATCACAGCCCTGATGATAGACTTAGATAGAGCCAAATGGGGACCATAATCAATAGAGTATTAGGGTAGAAAGACACACGATCATTTAGCTAGCTCCCAACTATAATGCTTTGGGAACATCATCCTTGAAAAGGACTATAATAATGAATAAAATGCTAGAGACTTAGCTAGAGCCAAATAGGGATCATAATCAGTGGAGTATTGGGGTAGAAAGACAGATGATCATTTAGCTACCTCTCAACTAGAATACTTTGGGAACATCATCCTTGAAAAGGGCTATAATAAATAATAAAATGCTAGAGCCAAATAGGGACCATAATCAGTGGAGTATTGGGATAGAAAGACAGATGATCATTTAGCTACCTCCCAACTAGAATACTTTGGGAACATCATCCTTAAAAAGGACTATAATAAATAATAAAATGCTAGAGCCAAATAGGGATCATAATCAGTGGAGTATTGGGGTAGAAAGACAGATGATCATTTAGCTACCTCTCAACTATAATGCTTTGGGAACATCATCCTTGAAAAGGACTATAATAAAGAATAAAATGCTAGAGACTTAGCTAGAGCCAAATAGGGACCATAATCAGTGGAGTATTGGGATAGAAAGACAGATGATCATTTAGCTACCTCCCATCTAGAATACTTTGGGAACATTATCCTCAAAAAGGACTATAATAAATAATAAAATGCTACTAGAAACTTGAGATAGAGCAGCAAACATCCAGGCTCGCAGACAGCCCAAGGAGCACTGTTAAGTGATTCCCAGGGAAACAATAGAAACCTCCGCGTGTTCTCGAAAGGATTCTATTTCGTGGATGGTATAATTTCGCACCGTCCAGTTTCCTAGGTTCCTTATCTTGGCCACGCTACGTGGCTACACGTAGCAGCCGCAGATAAATTTTCGGATGACAGTAAGATGGATGAAGGACAGTGGAGAGGGCGAGCGAGAGACCGCCGCGGCAATTTAAGACCCGGGGAAGACGGACAATTTAAATTTTTCGCTGGGCACGGTTTCGCGCCTCTCCTGGGCGCAATTACTCTCCCCTGCCGGTGCAGAGAGGGAGAGTGAGAAGGGAAAAAAAAAGAGGCGCGAAAGGAGACGCTTCTCACCGCGGGTAATTGCGGCCGGCATAATTGCTTTGCTTCGATACCGTCTTCCGGTTGCTCGCCGACGTCCGGAACTCGGCTGGAATTCTCTTTGACGGGAAAATGACGGTCAAACTCGCCCCTCCTCGACGATGCTCGTTTCCTCGGGTCTTCTCTAACAGGCGAGACGCTAACACCTGCGCGAATTCTTTTTTTTCTCTTCTTGAATTCATCATTTATCGAAGAGCGCACACAAAAACTTTCAGCCGGATATAGAGCCACCCGTTTCTTGCAACCCCTTATAACCTCGATATTTAATGCAGGCGTACAAGTTCGTCGCGGGGGCGCTATAGAATTATTTAAAAGTGTTTCCGGACGTCGGCCGACGGAGATAAAGAAACGACGCCGGCCTGACGTTCGAGTGAGTAAGTCGAACGGTTTTTCACCGTGTCCTGGGAAAAAGGGGAGACATAGGTGCCGCGGAGGGGAAAAAGCGGACAGTGATTGCGCGAAAAAAAAAACGCAAGGCGAACACAGAGAGACGAGAAGATCCGTAATAATCCGGAAACGTTTCTTCCAAATTATTTCTGTCATCCTTTTTCCTACTTTTGCCGTGTCTCTCACAGGTGAACGCGAACACCGGCGGCGGCGGGGGCAGGGACGGTTGCAACCGAGATTTATTTCGTGAGTTTTTCCCGGTCGCACCTGTGTGCAACCCTTTTTCCTCCCACCCCCGAAGCTCCGACAAGCGCGCTCGCTCGCTCTCTTTCTCTCTCTTTGGCACGTTCTTTTATTTATTTACTTAGGTATCGCCGCACGTTCCACCAGATAATGGGATTTCTTCTTTGATAAGATAAATCTCCGATTAATTTCTTTCCCTCGTTGGTCGCATCGGGGATGTGATCGAGACGATTTCTACTGGGGGAAAACTGTAAGTTTCCCATGGTGCGCGTCGGTTGCTGGTGCGTGGGAGGGGGACGTGTGTGTACGCGTGGGCGGATAGGAAAAGGTGTGCGCTCCCAGGAGAGCTCCGAGGACGCTGCACGGCCCTAAAATAATGAGTAATTTCTCCGGCGAGACTGGCTCCACGACGAAATTCCCCGGGAAAGTAATTATTTCCCGCCCAGGCCACCCCCTACACCACTCTGTTCCGTTCTATTTGCCGTGTACTCAACATCGAAAAAATTTTGCCTGGAAAATATTTTACTCGGCAAAGTATATTCCGTCCTCGAGGAAGTCGATTCGAGGATATAGGTTTTCGCTAGCCCGAACTTCCCTGAACGCATTATAACCTTGTTTGCACGGCACACTGATAACAACATCCCGTATCGAGCAGCACGTGAATCTCATCACGTGAGTTTTCTTATCTTCGCTCACCCCCACTCTGCCCCTCACCCGCTTGTAACACTGCGCGAAATATGGCAAAAACTTTTGTAGAACGTACGGGGTAAAAGGTGGGGGAACAGAGAGAGAGAGAGAAAAAGGGAGCGTAGTTGTAACTGCACCGTTCCCAGGTTTCGTCGTTTCTTTCTCGTAAATTAATATATCGACCATGCAACAATGGGCCCATTGTGTTACCGGGATAATTAATTTCATAGGAAATCTATCCCGCCTTTATTAAATCTGGATCAGTGGCTTTCCAGTATATCGCCTATTACATGTTCGGTCTCTGATTTAATTAAAATTCGATTCGTCTTTTGCTGGTCGCCGCTAGTCGAATAATAAAAATAAAATTCATTATACGTTCTATTCATCAAGGTTTCCCTTGGCCGAGGGGGTGCCGTGAGGCGAGGGGTTCTGTTAGATTTTTTGTTGTAGGAAAATTGTTTCCAGCGTATATTTTCCACGTGGGCGTCGAGCTACCCCGAATCGTACGTTTCTCGAACTGATCGATCTTCGATAGGCATTTCTGATTAAACCCTGGTTGAGATTAAACCCGGGGCACCTGTCCGCGTCGGTGTACTCGTTTTCAGTGGAAAAACGAGCGTCTTCCCTTTTTATCCGGCTCGTTCTTCCAAGAAAATTGCGTTAGTCCCCCCTCGCCCCCTTCTCTCTTTCTCTCTTTTTCCAGGGCAGCAGGAATCGCTAATAACGAGACGAGATTAGTTTCAGGAAAACTGGCCTAACCAACCGGAGCAATAGAGATCCCACCCCCTTCGATTGATCGATTCTCATTCGCCAGTCGTCGTCTCTACGTCACGCAATTTCACGAACGTTATTATTAAATCCCGATGAATTAGGTTCGGTGACATTCTCGATTCTTAGAGCAGTCTCTGAACCAATCCTCCCCTCCTGCTCTCTGACCTTTTACAGGTTTCCCGTTACTCAATTGATTCTCGCAGTTTGCCCCGTTAATATTCACCTGTATAAATATCCGGGCTTCGTGACGTTCACCTGACACTTAACGTTCCAGTGATTTAATTAGCGCGATCGTGCTGATAGGCACGATTCGCATGTGTCACGGGAAAGAATTACAAAAATCAACATACTTTCTCGCGTTTACAAACTCGGGAATGGGCGGGGACGATGTGTGAAGGGTGGGTCTAGTGTTTAGAGGGCGGGGCTAGGCGGTGTAGAGGTGGACGTGGGTGGTACAGTGATGGGAGAGAACTTCGAAAAATACTGTCTGGCCCTGATTTAATAATTTTCTCAGATTTCTTGATTGTTGCTGTACGAAGCTACAAAATAGTATCAATTTTAATTGCACAGAGTCATAGAATATAAAAATTCGTTTCCAACGGGCGGAGCAATCGACAGGAGGCGGGGCAATGTGTAAGGGGCGGAGCTAATTTACGTTTCTAACTGATATTTTTTCTCTCTCGTATGGTATCCTGGTTATTAACGTCGGAAAATAAGTTTTCCTCGGTTCCCGTAAAATCTATTTCGACACGTAATGCGGCAGTACGCTAGAACGCTAACGCGTTCAAGAAGAATATCTCACGAGATCGACTTTCGCCTCCATTGACGCCGCATCTGCACCATCGAGCTTCGTTTTTGGTTGGCTTAGCAAGTCTGCCGGTATCCTGTAAAATATTAATACGAATGCTCTCGGATGGGGTGAAAATTCGATACTCGCAACCCTCTTCGAACAGCCGTTCTATGCCACCCCGTGCCCGCACCCTCCGCTATTTCTCATGGTCTTCGGTCCGCCTTCCCTCTGTGCATATATCGGGTGTCTCACGAGTTTCACGCTACGGATACAACGAAAATACAGATAACAATTTTGAAATGCCATCTTCATGATCCCCTGTAACTGATCCATGTACTGTTACCACTGCATTGGGACTGCACTTTAAAATTCGATGTAAATTATTACCTGCATCGGCGATACATTCCTAAAATGTTCAGTACAATTTTTCTCGATTTAAAATTGTTGGAAATGTCAGAAGGGTAGCGTAATCATTTTTCTTATTGATTCTTCGAGCATATGGGCTCCGTATTCGAGTGGAAGTTCCGGGCATTTCGGGGACACCCAGTGCGTGTTGCACCTGGTAGCAGCACGACGACACACATTACACCTTGCTCGAAATCTATTGCCAGCGGGGAATATTCAATGCGCTGGTCAGGTAAATATTCGATGAACGTGCGCGACGAAGAGAAGAACGTCTCTTGGATGCATTTCGACGGTTCTTGCTGGACGCACACTTCCTGCCTCCATATTTTTGCCTGCGAAATTAGGGGGCTGGAGGATTCGCTGCACAGCCGTGTAACAGATGGGAGGCGACTATTTCACGGGGGCTTGTTTCTGATCCCAATCATTAATTAGTCGGCTGCTCTTTCATCGATTTTGACGATGGAAATCAGAGTGCCGGCGAACGTAAGAGCGCTCCCTCTCAGAATATAATATCAAAACCGTGACCCGCCAGCTGGCCCATAGACTCGCGAAAAATAAATTCACCGAATACATTCGACTGTTCAGCGCGTTAATTTTTCTTGAATTTGTCGCGTAAATTTATCTTGAAGACCGATGCTCGTTTTCAAGGTTCCTCCGCGGTTACACGTGAACACCAACAGCTTACCACGGCGCTTGAACTAATATTTAAGCAGAAGCTTAAATCGGCAAATGTAGTTCTGCCGGTTAAGCTGCCGTCGCTGTAAACCCACGAGCTACGGATTACGCTAATACCATTTCGGAAATGAACTCCTTATAATCCGAACTTTCTTCGTTGTCCCCGAAACGGATCGATAAAGCAGCAGCCAGTGACAGGCCAAGAGAATCGTGTGACAGGAAACTTTATTCCAGAGACCGGGTTTCCCGTTCTTTTATTAATAACACAATCCTCCTTTTGACACAACTGCTCATCATCGTTAACTAATCCACTATTCATGTTGCCAATCTGTCGTTGTCACAACTTCTCAGAGCTCGCTCTACACAGCTTGCAGCTCCAAGCTAGACGGTGGGAGTGGCTACCAGGCTCCTCCTACTGGCTCTCGCTCCGCCCTCTGCCAGCCTCCGACGAAAATAAGGGCCACCTAGCGGAGTGAATATCAAACGCAAGAGAAATAATGCTTTTATCAATCTCTGGGGATTTATACGCCGTGTCGTCGGTCCCTGGGGGGCCAAGTTAACCTCGACTTATCAATATTTATCGATAACGCTGTCCCCAGCGCCGTCAATTAGTTTTCCCGATTGAGTTCTTGACAGAGCACCACCATCCGCTTTTAAATTAATTATGGACCGAGCGAGGGTTTCCTCTCGAACTGTTTTTCTAATCCTCGGGCGTTTTTAAACCGCGGAAGGGTTTGCGCGTGGGGCGTGGCGAGCGGGAAGGGAGAGAGGGACATACAGCGTGCATTCCGGATGGATGGACCGGACCGGTGGCCCCCCGTATAAATATGGAAATTTCGTAAATCAAGTTAGCCGGCGAAGTGTCGCCGAGTTTTTCAAGGCAACGTTATTTCCGTCGATTCTCCGGCGGACGCGGAACTTTCCCGCGGCGCAATTAACCGTCCGTTCGGTTCATTCCGTCGATTATACGATCGACGATGTAGATTCGGTGTGTGCCCGTGCGAATTTTCGCCAGACATTGTTTTGCGAATCAACGGGCGTAGAGCGCCGCGAACACGTTCGATTGATTTTCCTCTTTCCTTCCTGTCTGCCGCTGGCCTAACTCGAACCAGTCGCTGAAAAGTTGCTGTGATTTTCAAAAAATAATAATAAATTGTTTTCAAGACTTCCGGCTACTTCGACCATTCTTTTTTTAGGTGTTCTCTACACTTATCTGCATGCATTTGAAAATTTTGAATGTTGGAACGAATCGTTGCCAGTATTTTTTTTATTGAGCCAGTGAAACCTATTGTAGGTTTATTTCGACTTTAACGAAGATAGATTAGTTTTACAGTTTGAGTACATTTACAATATGACTAACCCTTAGAGATGCAGATCACAGTCGTTTAAAAACTGAAAGATAAATTCACAGCCTTTGACATTTGGTTCTGCAAAGAAGAGGACCGCTTTTAGTGATAAGAAAAATTTAATTTTTACGTAATTTATTTACAAGTTGAATTCTTTGGTAGTCATATAAACAGCACTGCCATACCACATGATTCAAGTCCTCAGAGACTGAGTTACACTTACAGCTAGGATCATCGACAATATTTACACGATGTAGAGAGGCAGCTAAGTTATAATGATTGGCCCTGATACGATTTACAGTGGAAGTAAAGCTCCTTTTAAAAGAGACATTGTATGACGTAATTCCGAGATGTTGGTTTTACGGGGTCTCGTGAGACCCCCGCAGGGAGCTTGTACTTTCTAATAATAATCGATCCCAGTCGTCCAGATGCTGCGAATCGAATTAAAATCCAATAGTCGTCGCGGAACGACGCGACTCGGGCGCGCGCGCGCGCGCACACATCGGGGCGTTGATTCAATTTAGACGAGAAAGAGTGGCTGACAGGCTGGACCATTGGAAATGGCACCCGCGGGACCGGATGTAGCGAAAAACTCCGGCAACGCGGTGCCATTCTTTGCGATATTTTATTTCGCGTATTTATATCGGCCGGTACGTATTTTCATGTTTGTGTTGTCGCGCGCAACGAGGCACCGCGGACGCACCGGGGGACTCAGAAATTTGATTTACGCGCCACTCGGCGCTCGTACGTCTTCCGACCGATGGTACCGCGCTTCTCGAGACTGCAAATAATGCCGATAGACAGATATTTTTGCTGGGCGAACATTTTATCTTTTTTTTTTCCACTGTCTGGCTCGAAGGTCTGGGTCCCGATACGTCATCATTTAGTTATTGGGTTGGAGGGAAAGTTCTGTCGTATAAGAAACCATTTAAATCGATTTATAAAAATATATGTGAAAAATAATGGAAGCTATATCATTGAATAATATTAAACATGTATTTTTTAAACGACGTCATTTTTCGGATTAAACGAAATTTTTCTAGACATGTACGTATCTAGGAAACATGTCCCTTGGTTTTACTGGAATAAAAACTTATAAAAATCGAAAATATTATTCCGTTGATCTGGCTGTTGAAATAATTGAAGGGAGTTCCCGTGGGTGCGTCGAAGGGTCGATAGAAGTCTGTTGAAGATACGTCTATCGATACGGAACGAATTTCTTTCCTCGTTTCCGTCGGGACGCAGCAAAAAACCTCGGAAGTCCCAGCATTAACACATCGCCGGTGTTTCGAGTGTTCCGCGGGCTTTGTCCTCGGGAAAAAGAAATATTTTAATTGTCCCTTTAATTGTCTTCCGCAGTCGTCGAGGATAGATAGTAGCTTAACTGGACCGCGAATTTCCTTTTTTTTTTTACACCGGCAGGAGAACTCTTTTGCCGGGGAACGGCGACACAAGAGGACAATGACGTTCCTCGGGCTGATCAGAGGCTTTAATTATTCGTCTGGGGAGTCGAACGATCCCGGTTGTTGCACGCTTGGACACAGAGGCAGAAGCCTGGGCTGCCTCGTGTCCGTTGACCCGGATACCTATCCCGCGAACGGTGAAAGAAAGCCGGCATTGTCCAGAATTTACCGATCCCCTTCTAAACAATGATTTTCGATTCTACGCTGTCTAACGGCCGCTGAACCAGAACGGACTTTGTCAGTCATTCTTAGCCTCCAATCTTGTGAACCGATACGTGAAAAGAGTATCGAGTCGTGATAAACGCGGCTGGCCCGTAGACAACGTGTTACACGCGCGCCATTGTTTGCTGATGTTGCTTGGATACTTGAAGAAGCGAGCCTGATCGAAATTTACCCAATTCTTCGGAATTTATTCTGCATGTTCTACAGAACCTATCTTCCTGAAATTTTGCGAATATTTTACTGCTTTGTTTCGATTATTTTACGTCGCTTTTTCAACTGCTATGGTTATTAAACGACGGGACCTACAGTTTAAGGTGGGTTCCGAACCACCTTGGGCACCACAGTTTTTTCAAAAAAGCACATTGAATTAATTCAAGAGGTGCCCGGGCGCGGGGATTTGAACTCGAATATTTTACTCCACTATTGAACTAACTATACACATTATTTCATTCGGAAGAATCCATAAATAATGTTGCTGTAGTGACCTATGTTCAACTGTGAAGAGCTAATTTTTAGGAATCTATTTTGGACGATCTATCGAACCTATCTTCCTGAAATTTTGCGAACATTTTACTCCACCATCGAACTAACTATAAAAAAATTTCTGTTCCCAAAAAACTATAAGTAATGTTGCTATAGTTCCTACGTCTGCTATGAAGAATTAATAATGATCTAAAAAGACTGCTGTTTAGACGGTTCATTAGCCGGCAAGCAAGGATTGTCAGAGAAAAATCGAGTGTCAGGAGAGGGATGAAGAATACGAAGATAGGAATCGATTGATGAAAAGGGTGGGAAGAGAGGTATAGCGTAGCAAATGGATAGCGAAGGAAAGAAATCGGGCTGTTTTCCTTGCGAATCTTCGAATGGAATTACTTAGCTCGTCGGCCCCTCCAGGGACATCAAGATCGAGTGGTGATGGTCTTGTTGCGGGGAAAGGAATTGAGTAACTCGTTGGTTCTGCCATGTTTCTGGGCTAACAAGTCTGTGGCTTGGTTGATGTCTCCACGACGAGGCACGCCTGCGTGCGATGGATTTCTATTTGAACAACCGTTGTCAATAGTAGGACACACTGGGATTATATGTTTCTGTACTAATAAAATTATTATCGGTAAGATAATTACATTTCACCGAGTAGTTTAATCCAATTAAGTTAAAACCAGGTATTCCACGTTTTATATTTTTCTAGTCCTTAAAAGATCCTACTACCGAGTATTTTATTCGTTGCGATATATACCAAAATATTCGCTATCATTCTAAAGATCGTTGGTTGTCCCCAATCGGTGGACCGGGGTTCGAATCCCGTCGGGGTAAGAAATTATTTTTCGGTTTAGAAAATATTTTTGTTGCATCGACACGTCACACATCCGTCCCGTCAGAAAATTGTTACCCTCAGCAAAGAAGTTTCACTTAAAAAAAAAAAAAAAAAAAACACATATTGATCATTCGTAACAACAAACACATTTAATATTGCAGAGTATTTTCAATTTATGTTTGCTCTTGGTGAACTGGGGACAATTCACTTTATTAATTATGTTACTTTTCGTAGTCGACGTTCGCCGAGAAGTTGGTCCAAGGTCAGAGGTTATCCAGATGGCGGGCGGGTGTGATAAGCGTCGTTAAGGTCGATTGTATATTATTTTCGTAATTTCCACGGTTCCTACAAGTTTGAAAGTGAGAATTCGCGAATCTCTGCCCGCCCCCCGGTTCGTCCAATTTTCGCTCCCCCAGGGGCAGAAACAGCGCGCGGCCGTTTTATTAAGCCGTTGCATTACAGCCTCTCGCGCCGGAATTAATGGACGCGTGACATTTCGCTCCTTCCTCTACGCAAATTTCACGCACATTACTTGAGTGTCACTTGGAGCAACGGCGCCCTCCATAAATTTCCGTCTTTAATTCGTGTACACGAATATCGTCTCGCGACTGACGTGACGTCATGAATTAATTAAACTTTCGGTCGTCTAGTCACCGCGCCGCGCGACAGTCAACGTGTCCCGATTCGAAGAAAGACGCACGGGGATAGAAAGTCGCGATACCTAAATAACTGATCTGCAAAACCGACTAATTAGAATAACGGACAGCGGCCGGTGATCTTTTTGGGGAGTATGCTGGTTTTTTTACGTCGACCGCCCACTCTCCTAACCGAGTTACATTATTCACCGTTCTTAGTCGCGGTAAACTGAAAGAGAGCACTCGCGCGTTCCTCGTATTTCGAGTTCCTTCCCTGCATTTCGGTGCATTTTTCAAACTGCACGCTCGACGTTTCTGACCAGATTTCAGAGACCCTCGCCTCGTTATCTCTTTCTCCGGGCGTCTGCTCAATTACGAATCACAGGAAAACTTCCGGTCTGCACTAAAGATTGCATTCTCAGCGGGAGCGGCATGACTTCCTTACAAAAACGACCACGAAAAGCAACCGCTGAGATTTTTGCCCGGCTTTGATCTCGCCGAGGTACCACGGGAAATATTTTTTCAGATGCGAACCGTGCCATCGGAGGTATTCAGGACCGATCGATTCCCCTTATTTCGTCGACGGAACAAATTCGATTTCCACTCGTTAATATCCCGGTGACATCCGGTAGCAGCACATCAACCGGACCGCCACAAATTTTCCTCCTCTCTCGTCTGAGAACAATTTCGCGGGACCAAGACCGGCCCGCAAATGGCCGAGTTCCGCGGCCACGATATCCCGGAGTCGATCGACGGTAAAATCGAGCTATTGAGGGCTGGCCAGAAACCATTTTTCCCCACCACATAATAGCAATTATATTGGCAGGGAGCGATCGAGAGTATTCCGGAAGCGGAAGGGACGTTCGCCCGATTGTCCGGAAGCCGGTAAAGATTGCGCGTTTCTGCCGGTTCTCGTGTCCACGTCCCTGCAGAGAAAACTACCCCCCCGACCACGCACCCCCTTTCCCCTGGACCCACGTCGCCGTGAAATATTTTTCCGAACTCGTAACAATTTTTCCTCTAATCCTTTCAGATGTGTAAAATGTATTCTTAACACTATTCCTACCGCGACCGATCAAATGAACGTTTTGAAAATTTCGATTAGAATTTCCTATATACAACGTAATTGAATCGCCTTTAAACGACTTTTCCGAAAATATGCGTATAATACATTTTTCAATGTTCACTTCTCTTTTTATTGTTTATTGTCTGAGAAAAATTTGTAGTCTGTCTTACCTACTACGACCCGTCATTTCACTGATAGAACGATTTATATCTTTCTTAGATTTGACGACAGAAATCAACGGACAACTCTTACAAACCGATAAATTTCCTTTGATTTCTGAAGTTTGGTACAAATTCGTTGAGAACAGTCAAAATTATTATAAACCAGGACCATATATTACTATCGATGAACAATTGTTTCCAACAAAAGCAAGGTGTAGATTCACTCAGTACATGCCCAATAAACCGGACGGTATCAAATCCTGGTTAGCATCCGATGTAAGTACTAAATATATGATAAAAAACGGCCGTCACAAATTCAAGTACAGGCGCACGTGAAAGGAATACATGCCAAATAAGATATTGCAAAGACAATAAAAGTAACAAAATTTGTGTAAAATGTAAAAAGTACGTATGTGGAAAATGTATGATCGAGAACCTATTTGTAAAAAATTCGGTGAAAACGAATAAAATGTAGATTATATACTCCCAAATAAAAGAAACTATATTATTATACTGTCAAATTAGCTATTATCTTCATTCTATATTAAAAAATACAAGTTGTGCTAAATACCAGTCGCGGTAGAAATAGGTATACGTCAAATATCGGTAGGAATAGGAGCTAAATTTTTATTCATCTGCAAAACAGGTAAATGAAATTTTTACAGTTAGTTTAGGTGAATTCTTTCTTCATATATTTTTGAAAATTATTTACGTGGATTCTGTAGATTGTTTCGAAGTGTCCCAACAGTAAAGGAGAGCCGCGCAAGAGACTGCAATGGTCAATGCACTCGCTTTTTATTATTTCGGTGTTCCACCCCTTCGGATGCGTCCCGGCAGCCTCAGCGAACCACCGCGACTGCCTTGAAATTGGATTGTTATTCTATTTTCAAAAGCAATTTTCAAGTGTTATCAAAAAGTTTCCTCGCGCCACGCCTCGGCTCCTCCCTCTTCATCCGCGCCGCCACTTTCAACCCCTCGCAGTGTTTAGCCGTCCGCAGGGTGTCTTTGATGTCTCCGCAGCCAGCGATTAGGCAAATATTTCCTTTCCGTTTCTATTACGATAAGTGCGTCTTCCAACACGAATATGTAAATAAGAAATTGCGTGAAGGATCTTCTCCAGAAATATTAAAAAGAAATACGAAATGTGTCCTGACCAGTTGGCAACTTCTTCAACTTTTATTTTCTGCTATCTAGCAATCATTTAATAACGAATGGACCACCGTCACCGGTGTCGGTATCGAAACAGCCGGTAAGCTCGGGGGTGAAGGGGGAATATTCGCGTGTTTAGCAACGAGGAAATAGCAACGGAAGATAAAGATCGTGGGTTCCGAGGAAACGATCCGCGAGACAGGCCTCAGTGTTCCCCGGGGGATCACATGGATTACCGTCTAGACGTAGCCTGCACACGTACACAAACGTGCGTGTTACGCACGGTTGCATCGATACGGGAATGATGCAGATGCCGAGAGAGAAAGAGAGAGAGAGCGAGAGAGCGAGGAATTATGAACGAGCATGAGAAGTTGATCTGTACTTAGGAGTGCCGACGCTATTCCTCCTGGCGTTCGATCTTCAGTGGGCCCTGGGGAATCTGTCCGATGGATTTGGCGAGATGGTAACGGGCTGTCCGCGGAATACAGAATAGTTTCGATTGAAAATTGCATGGCCCCTAGGAGAAGCGACTGGGCGGGAGTTTCGCGAAACGCTGCTGGGACGTTTAAAAGATAAAACAGGACGATGCACCGAAACTCTGCGGAGAGGTTAGGGTCGCCGTCCCGAAAACACGAGCGAAATATATTTTTCTTTTATTTATTTGCTGGCCGAACGAAGCGGCCTTCCAGGCGAACGTGCTGAATTGCCGCGTTAAAAATCGACAGGTTTCCCTCTTCCTTTCTCTCTCTCTCTCGCCTCATCGCAGAACGCTGTACAGCTCGGGCGATCTCAAAGGGATTGCCCGGGAACACGATACTTTAAATTTCATCTGCGCCAGGTCCAACCTTAATCGCATCCGGCTGACTAAATTTCCCATTCAACCTCTCCGCCGGGACCGTTTTCATCGGAATAATAACCCGGATGGTCCGCGGATAGCGAAATCGAAATTGTATCGGTACAGAGACGGCATAATAGAACCGTAACCGATCCTCTCCTGGTCATCAGAAGCAATCTTCGACGTCGGCACCCGCTCTCCAGGGCAGAGTGCGACCCCTCCGACTCTTTTTCTTAGCCGTCTGACTCTGCCCCCCCCCAGCATCCTCATTCTCTTTGTCTTCAATTTTCCAGAGAACTTCGGTTCACCTACACCGACGGACCGTTTCTTTTCCTACCGGCCATATTTAGCGAGCGCGCGGGAATTTTATAATTGCTTCCGCTCCTTTCTCTTAGCTTTCTTTGGAAAGAAAAATGAAACTCGTTTACCGACGCATCCGTTCGAGAGACGCGGAATTTCTGTGTTTCCGAAGTGCTATGATACTTGACTGTTTTTTTTTTTTTTTACTGCCAACCTGGAGAACGATTTTCGAACGCGGTCTCCTGCGTTTTGTTAGCTAATGTTTCTGCTTGAATGTAGGGAGAATTGAGAGATAATAAATTATCGAGCCTAACTTTTCCGGAACAATTTTGCCGTCGCCATTTGTGGAAGCCTCGCAGCAATTATCGTAGGTGGTAGTCGGGCATGGTTCGAGTGCGCAGACCTTTCAGGAAAGTTCCCTCCCTGGTTCTTCCCTTTGGTAACAAAGGAAGTTTGCATAAAAACATCTCGGAGGAATAAAAAGCAACCGGTGGTGATTTTTGAATCTTTATTGCGCCATTAATGGCCGTTCTCCATGCAGCAAGTCGTTTAATATTCGCCGGCTAATAACTCGCTGAACTTTCCATAATTGAGAAACTGCTTTAGGCTGTTTCCACGTCGAGTTCTCGCGGCAAAGAAAATTCAAAGTTCAAACCAGTTGATTTTCGAACTGCTGGTTTATCTGAATAACCGAGGAACTCCCGGCGCAATGATTCTTGAAAAATCTCTTCGGATTGCCAAAAAAAAGGAAAAAAAAGAATTAGTCTTCCGGAGTTGCAACTATCATTGGCAAGCATTTATTTTTCCCGGAATAATCGATGCGTCGCAAGGGCTGCGAGAAACAACGTCCGTGAAACGAGATGGTATCGTTCTCGCCGTGCACCCTCTGTATCATATTTAGATAAAAGAGAAATCAAAACTCTGCGGAGGAGAGAGTCTCCGCGAGCATAAAGATGGATCTTTTCCCTCGAGAAGTTAACAAAGGCGGAAGCTGGAACCGGAGCAATGAAAGGGAAGAAAGTGGAAACACGATGAAAGCCTGTGCACTTCAAAGCGAACGATAAAACTGGTGAAAGGAGCCGATTGGCTGGCCGTGTCGTGTCGTGTCGTGTCGTGTCGTGTCGTGTCTTGTTGTGGATCCTGCGAGGACGAACGGTGCTGCGAAATAATGCCTTTACTGTCGGACGTACCCGGGCACGATCCTAAAGGATGGCGCACTGTCTCGTCTGCCGCTCAACTGGGAATAAAACGTGCAACCAAGAGAGGAGAGAGATAGAGAGAAGCCGAGGGCATAGGTGATATTAATTTCCCTTTGACACCGGCAAAAGGGTCTCCGAGTCAGAGAAAACGACCTGCCTTAGCCCTTCGCTGGCTCAATTAGTCTGTACACCTTGTTGGAGATCCCTAACTGCTTCATGGTTGATCCTGAACCATTTACACACGTTTCTCTTCATTGAACTCGATCTGGCACAGCTCCATAAATATTGCGAATTCATTACTTGGTCAGTGATCAATCCCCAGGCACTCTCATTTCGGAAAACGAAATCACTTTCCGAACAACCTAATAGATTTTTTGTGCGGACCTTTTCTTTGCCCTTTATCTTATATCCATAAATTCTTTAAGGCTCACTGGTTACACCTTTACAATTTTTATTCAGAAATGTTCCACTTTGTTATTAACCCTAGATTCTATATTATTCTTGTGATTTTATTACGCATAGCCATGTGCATGCTGTTAGTAATCCGATATGGGGTTTTATAGCTTAATATAAAATAAAACCTAATAGATTTTTTCATTTTATTAGTTTGATTAGATACCAACATGATAATAATATTTTAGATATATATATAACTTTAATTGATCCCCTTGGGGTTACAAATCCATTACAGCTACTCCCCTTCTTATTCACCGCTTTCCTTATTATCTAAACTTAACCTAACTTAACTTAAAACTATTCAACACTTAACCTAACCTATATATAAATAAATAGAGAGAGAGAAAAGAACTATATTTACAAAAGAACTGACAAACTAATCTTAACCTATCCTTATCTTAACCTATCTAATATTTTAGATAATGGTACAGCAATTTTTAGCAATGACTCACCACTCGAGTTCTAGATTTAACACATTCACGATGGCGTGTGCCACCGGTGGCTCAAACTTGAATGTTAAATAATAGGAATTATTTCGGCGACACCTCTTGGAGAGAAACATAAATTGCAGCACCGACGTGAACGTGTTAAATCGTGTGGTTTCTCTGTGTTGGGGTGACACGGGGGTGGCTTGAGGGGCAGTCAATATTTCGGCGCGAAAGTCGCGGGGTTATTCTTCGACGGGGAACTCGTCGGGCGAGTATCTTCAGGGAGTCGCGACGTCACTTTGAAATTCATGAAGCCGAATGGCTTAACCGCGTAAGAAAAGAAGTTGCTCGGTGGAACGGGCCGAGGGAGGGCAAGTTTACCGCGGGAGCTCGACTGCGTCTCGCGTCTGGAAAAAAAGGTCCGTGAAGGCCGAGCAAACACATTGTTTATTTGCGTGTGACGGCGTCGAGTACTTTCTCGATATTTGAATATCCGCTTTTCGCGAAATTAAATGCAATTGCTCTCGCTACCCGAGACGGTGGCCAGACTCGAGATTGCGAGTGTAGCGGTCCCTGTATGTATCCCCTCCGCCACCGTTTTGCGTAGCTTTCCCCTGACTACGATACCGGAGGAAAATATTGCGACTTTGGTTCAGTCCGATTTGAATTTACGCCAGTAGTCTGTTCGGCCGGCAGATAAGTTTGAAAGAAACATGTGCAGGCTCCGACGCGACATCTCCGGATACTGTTAAATAAACAAACTAGCCCCGGCATTTTCGACGGCGTCTTGCCGTCGACTTCTTTGAAGCTGTTTCCCTCTGTCGTCTTCTTCCGAGAAGCATTTTGCGTAGATGTTGTCAGCACAGAAAATGTTTAATTACGACGAGCTTGTTTTTTTCCCTTTGAGAGAATACTTCATTCTTCCCGGGGACCGAATTGCGCCAGGAAACACTGCACCCGGAACGATGGTATTCAATTACTATTTTTCGTCGTGGTCGAGATATCTACCCGATGAATCACACGGTCCATGGAACCTCAATAAGACCCGGCTACCTCCAAGGAAGTCCGTCTCGTCCGTCAGCTCGGTACTCAAACGCAAAGTCCGCTCGACGAGACCGTTGAATCCACGCTAATTAATTCACTTATGATCAACGTTGTCCGCTTCAATGGATCCAGGTCGCTATCCCCACCGAAACCAGCCCAGGATTTTCTTCCGATTGTCCCGATGAGCGTTGCTCGCTGGATTTCCCAGGTTTAAAGACGCCCCTCCGCTCGCGTTTGCGTCATTGTTGTCAGCGGTCTGGCCCCCATCCCGCAAACTGCTCGCGGTGCTGTCAAGTTCGGGCCAACCTGAATTATAATTACTTTACATCGCGTTACATCCGGTAACTCGAGATTTCCGGCGTCCGGGGTCGGAGAACTTGGTTAGACGTTACGGTACGCTCCCATTGACAAACGTCGCCGAGACATTCTCTCGCGCTTATGCTCAATTTCATACGCTTTTGTCGCTTCGACCGTCCAACTTGCAAATTTGTTGTTCTGGTCGGCGTTGCCTTTGTGGTTGACACTTCCGAGAAACCGTTTCACGTCAATGACTCGTGACCGGTTCGGTTTTCGTCGTGGTCGAAGCTTCTCCTGGCTAGGTTCAATTATGACTAGACTGCTGCGGATGTTTATCTTCTATATGAATAAAAATTAAATGCTGTTCGTTGGTAAGAATTATTAAAACAAAAATGTTCGTAATAGTCCAAATAAGGTTTTTAGGGAAAGAAAAATGGGAAAAGATGAAAGTGATTTTTTCTATGGGATTTTTGTATGAACTCAAGAGTATAATTCACGATTCGAACCATGCATATGCGTAATTAAAATGATTACGAATAGATTTATTGAAATTTGGACAGGACAATGTCTGTCGGTTCAGTTAGCGCAAATTAAAAATTGTCTGCATCGATTGAAAGAAATAGGAACTAAATTTAATGTTATTTCTTCCCTTCATAATTTTAATAGAGAAGAAATCATATATTGACATGTTGAGTTTTTCAAATTTTCTATAAATTGCATGAAGATCCACAGTCTAGTTATGACTGACTCGATGCCTAGCCTCTGCATCGATTGCAAGAAATGGGTACTAAATTTAATATTATTTCTTTCCTTCATGATTTTAACAGAGAAGAAAACATATATTGATATGTTCAATTTTTCAAATTTTCTATAAATTGTATACAGATCCACAGTCTAGTTATGAGTGACTCGATGCCTAGCCTCTGCATCGATTTTAATAGAGGAGAAGTCATATATTGACATGTTGAGTTTTTCAAATTTTAATTAATCCTATATATATAGAATTATATTATAATTATATATAATTTTCTATAGATTCTATAAATTGCATAAATATCCGCAGTCTAGTCATGACTGACTCGATGCCTAGCATTGTTAGGTTTCGTCATGATCGAATGATGCCTAGGTTCTAGTTTTGACCGAAACTATGTTGAATTCAAGTCATTACATGATTATGACTATGTTAGGTTCAAGTCACTACAGAATCCTGACCAGTTGGGTCCCATTTATGACCTACTCACGATCCAGAATGCGAATCAGAAATGTCTCCCAGCTTGTTCCTTTTAATTCATTATACTCTGACGCAATTTCGTCGCTCGTTACCATTGTGGGGTTCGTATTAAAATAAGGGTCGGTGGTGTGGGGCCAGTATCTAGCGCTTCATTTACGGTCCGATTTTTCTGTGATTCAGTTTCAGCAACAAAGCTACGGGCGACGCGTTGCACAGGGACAAAGTGAGCTTGTCAGTTTTTTTTCCTCTTTCGGGCGAAGAGTGGGTGTCGAAGAGAGGCACATAGGAGGACTAAAATACCGGTTGCTACGTGGGGAAAAAAAAAAGAGCTGAAACAAACTCTTTTTTCCCCTGGTTACGCGAGTAGAGACACGGCCTCGGCCAAGTGCGTTCCCGAGAATACCCGGCGAAATCCTGTGTTCGTGTGTCGAATTAGTGTACGAGTTGCGTTGCCGTGGAGAGATGCGTGCGTGGGCGGAGGGTTATCCGCGGCAGTTTGTCAGGAACAATATTCCGTGTAATAATAACGGCGAATTCAAAGGAGATATATTTACAAAATTCCATTTTAACATCGCAGCGTTGCTCGAATCTAATAAAAAAATCATAATTGTCGGTCGCCCTGCGGCCAACGGGGAAAAAAACGCGATCGCGCGCGCGCACGCGGTGGATTTTTGTGAGAGATGAATATTGAATTCGGGGTAATTGGGTACATTGGAACGCTGCGGCGCCATTGTGATTCGGACATGTTGAAACCGCCGAAAATGGATGTATGATGTTGCTGAATAAAAATTAGATGGGGGTAGTACAACGACGCGTGGAAGGGGAGGGGAGCCGCAGGAATAAACTTTTCATTTATTCGGGCGCAGGGTCCGTTGTTTGCGGCAACATAGTTTGAAATGAGATTGGCAAAGGGAACAATAGTTCCTGACGATGGCGTGGTAAACGAGAATTGTATTCCGACTTTTGGAACACACCGGCCATTATTGTATTAACCCCGATATAATGGGCATAGAATCGTAATGGCCGGTTGTTCGAAAATGCTCCGACCGCCGTTCAATATTTTCAGAATTTCCCCGGGACCGAAAGTATTCGTTGAAATTGCTTCCGCGAAATATATTATCTCGATTGTTTCGCTGGTGGGTTTTCTAACCGATGGGGACACGTTACCGAAAAACCTGAACAACTTCTTTTCACCGACTTTGTTCCGTGGAATGAATTGTCTCGAAATCGTGTTCCGCAAAGAAGAAGAAAAAAAACGGGGTGAAAAATGTGCGGCGCGGTCTGCTGCTCGTTCTCAACTTCATCCAATTTAATATGGCCAGCAGGAATCACGAGCGGCAGACACGATCCACTTTCTTCGGTCTTTGTGTCTCGAATATCGAATCTCGCTCGCCGTCCGTTCGCGGCTCAATGGCTCCGAACCCCGGGCCGACGATCGGTCGAACCGTTTCACCCTAACGAGCGCTTTAATTTCTGCCCTCTTTCCACGCCATTTGCCATGGAGAAGGGGCTCGATGAAAATCACGACAGCGTGACACAAATCTTTCGGCCTCATTCGGTTATCTAGCTCGCTCGGTCGTTCAGGGATTTTTTCGAGCCAGCTCCGGAGCTCGCTCCACCGTTCTTCGGCTTTGCTTTTTCGTTTTCTCGATCGAAATAATCGCGAGAATCAAGAGCGAACATCCAAGTTTATTTTCTCCCTTCAGATTTTGAGCGCAGCCTCGTAGTTAGGCTTGAAGACTGCCATCAGCTACCTTCCGACATTTTATGGAACTCGATTAAAAGACCGGATACAAGTATCGTATAAACTAAATGAACACTTGCCGATGCTCCGGCAGCAGTAAAATTTTTCGTCAAGGCGGAACGGGCTGAATCTCGAGAACGCCATCTTGCACGGGCTAACGGAAAATGATCCTCCTTTGATCCCTGCTGACTCAAGCCGGCGTATATTGCGATACGGTGGATCCGCTAGCCGTAAAAAGTAACTGGAACCCTCCCGCGTACCCTTCCGATACACCCTGATTGGCAGGGTTAACACAGAGTTGTTTCGGATCAGTCAATCGTAAAGTGTTCATCGATACGATTTATCGCCGGGCGAAACGACTCGAAAACGTCGACATTTACTTCTCCAGCCGCTAACCCACTTCGCCAGACAGTTGCCACGAATCCGGTGACAATAATTAACAACGAGAAAGTAAAACTATCGCCACGTTCGAATTGCCACGAGAAATTTCGTCACGAGCACAGTATTCATCCAAAAAATAAGAGGAACAAATTTCTCCAACATGCTCCTCGGTTGCAGCAGTGTTTCATATTTTTTTCAGAATTTTTGCGCCGCAATTAAATAAGGGGAAGCAGACTAAAAACCGATATTTGTATTCTACCCATGTAACTACCCCTCCGGTCGAGGTAGGGGGTTGCAACTTGGCCGGAAATATTTCTCGGCGAGTTACGTACCGGTGCATCCTACCATTTTGTTTATTGGAGGGTATACGTTTCGAACCGTTCGAATTTTTAGCAGTTTCAATTTTCGACTTGCTCCAGTTCTTTCGAACCACGAGCATCGGGGGTTTCGGTTTACCAGAGACGGTATGCATCTTGTCGCATCATCGTGAGGCCATCCATCTTGAAAGACGATAACCAGCGCCCTCCTCCGGACGATGCAGCCTCTCTTCAGGCGTCTTATCACAAGGGCTATCGCGAGCGAATATTATTTCAACGGATCTATTATAACGGTACACCCTTATTCGATGCTCTGAAAGATTCTTGCAAATTTTCAAGAACGTGTAACAATCGGATAGATCTCGAACAAACGGCGAGATTCTATTTCGCTTTGGAGAATGTACTTCGTTCAGGGGTCGCAACAAAAATTGGAAGATTTCGAGCGGAGCCCTAAAATGATTTTTGTCCAGCCAGATTGGCGATCCGTCACGGCTACGTCTCGTCGATCCATCATCTTGTCTCGATCCCTCCGAGACGGGATTTCCATGGAATCGATCAGCGGCATCCTTTTGTATGCGAGTGTGCGCGAACTCTCTAAGCTAACCTAGCCCCGGCCTGATACCGTTGGTAATTGAATATTCTTCGTCGTAAAACGAATCGTAATTTCCCCGTGGCACGGTTGCTGTTCCGTTGCATGTTCAAAGATCGCTTGGTAGTTTCGTGGGTAGTGGTGGTTTCAGTCTACTCGTGCACGATCGTCTTCGATCCTCCTGGTTGGTCCGAGCAACTTGTCAAGCAAGCCAGGCGAATTGTCGTCAAGAGCATTCCGTCTGTTTACCTTGCAATTAATGCGAGTCGCGCGAATCCTTGAGCAAATAGCAAGCCGGCCCCTTAGGGCACTGCCATGCCGGCCAGCTAGACAGAAACTCATCGGATCGCCTTGCAGTTCGGACGTGAAATTGGTTTGTCAACCGAGTGAACCCTTCGTGTGTGATCCTCGGGATTCCCGACATCTGGCCAGACGATCGTGAGACAATTCCGTGCGGGTCGTCGAGCACGTAAAACGCTCCGTAAGATTCCAAAGGAAGGGCCAGAAAAATGAGAGACAGCCTCTCTAGCTGGACCCTTCGTTCAGCCCTATGCGAATCGCGGACAGTGGCTCTCGAATCACCTTTCCACCCTGCAATGAGTCAAATTAAGTCAGTCAATCTTCACTCAGCCTGGACCCAATGGTGAATTAGCCAGATGATGATCCATGGCTCCTGTTGAAGAGTCGAACCATTTCAAGTAGGCCATAAAATGTCCTAAAACAATCATCCAGGAAGCTACATTAAAGACCCCCATGTCTCAGTTTATCGAGGACTCGTCTGGTCCACCCTGCAATTAATCAAATAAAGTCAGTCAATCTTCACTCAGCCTGGACCCAATGGTGAATTAGCCAGATGATGCTTCTTGAAGAGTCGAACCATTTCAAGTAGGTCATAAAATGTCCTAAAACAATCTACCAAGAAGCTACATTAAAGACTTCCATGTCTCAATTTATCGAGGACCCGTCTGGTCCACCCTGCAATTAGTCAAATAAAGTCAGTCAATCTTCACTCAGCCTGGACCCAATGGTGAATTAGCCAGATGATGCTTGTTGAAGAGTCGAACCATTTCAAGTAGGCCATAAAATGTCCTAAAACAATCGTCCAAGAAGCTACATTAAAGACCCCCATGTCTCAATTTATCGAGGACTCGTCTGGTCCACCCTGCGAGCCATTCAGCCACGCTTCACTGGTCCAAGATGAACGCGACTACCCACCAAACCAGACTGCCCAGCTCAAGGATGTGTATAGGGCATTGAAAGATAAGAGCACGGTCGAAGAAGTGCTCCAGGGAGTAAGCAAGAAGTCTATAATCCATACGTTCGCGGGAAGTAAATAATACACGACCTCCGAGGGTTCCGAAGGTTTGCTTGACCGGATGTTAGGGGGATGATGCTGCCTCTCCTGTATATTCGGTGAATATACGAAACTCTGTCTCTCACCCGTCTTCTTCCGACTGGCCGTCTCTTCGCGCTGGTGTAGTTTCAGATTTTTACGAAGTTCCTGTTTCCTGGACGATGCGTACGTATTTTGCGAGACACTTCTGTCGAGAGGACACTTGTTGAAGTGGACAGACTACTTCGGGAAGTCCGTGTCTTTTGGTGCGTTCCTGTTCTTCAGGATTTGTCGAGGTCAATTGAACAGGGACCTTTCTTAGATCTAACTTAGACATCTCCTAAATTGCACCTCCCGAGATCAAACATTTTTATGTAGGATCAGGCTGGGTTTTCCAGAGCTAAGTATGTCTTCTCCTTCGTCTGAGATGATCGTTCGCCATCAGATCCTCGCAGAGAGCTACTTAAACCCCCCCGAGTACAGCAGCCACCGTTTTCCTGTGCGTTGGCGGTCCGTTCAAAAATTGATAAATTCAAAATACCAGCGAGATAAGAATAGCTTTAAGGACGTGCTCGTCAGTGAAGCAAATACTGGCGTAGAATTTTGACCTGGCGTAAACATGCTTCAAAGGGAGCATGCATCCCTCTTCCTGACTCCTCCTTTCCGCTGATCCACATGGCTTTCTTTTCTTACGTAAACGCAGGGAGATCGGGACATGATCCTGCGGGACTCTTTGATCTGCCATTCTGTCTCTCCGGTGGATGACGTTGCTACCATTTTCCCCCGTGCGCCGGGGGTTATGAATTATCCTCCCTCGTATTTTCTTCGCTGAAAGGTCGAACTAGCGAGCCCCGCCCGCCGTTCAGACAGATTGAACGACGCGACGGGATAATATGCAACCAGCGCCGGGGGAAGGATGTTTCTGTTAAATTGTGCCGGTTTCGCTAGATAAATTGAGAGGCAACGTCTCTTTACCGGAGAGAACGTCTCCGGTATTTTTCTCGTTCGTTTCTCGCCGGGAGAGACCGGATTGAATTCGGACTACGATTCGAATCGCGATTTCTTTGCGGTTCGTGTTTTTACCTGTCCTCTTTGCAACACGCCCAAGCTCCCGAGCGAACTCGAGAATTGAATTGTACATTCGCGGTCGTGATTTTCACAGTCTCGATCCAACAATTAAATATATTAGACCGGGAATTTGATGCACTGGTATACCCCGCCCTCTGTTAGACCCGCCCACTGTGAGCTCCGCCCACTGTACGTCCCGCCCAGTATTTGCCGACAACGTTTACACTGTGTTTTTTCATCACAAATGCTAACTTCACTTTTTCGTTTTTGTTGCAGAGGGGTAGCGACGAGCTTCTGTCGCAGAGCGGAGCGGTTAGCAATGGTGCTGCAATGAGTCCTCAACCACATCACGCGGCCGACAACAACAATGACGCCAAGAAGGTAAGCCGAACGTTGTCCAATCGAACATAAAAGCGTGCATGTAACTCTTCGACGTTCTCCGTTACGGATTTAGCTGTTGTTAAAGGAAAAACAATACTCCCACAATTTTCCAAATTAAATCTGCCGAGTTGAAGTTCGCGTTTCCACTCCCTCGAGATTTATTTTTAATGACGTACCGTTTCGAAAATTCTGGCCGGGTATCGAGTTTCAAAAGTCTTTCGTCGATAATCCGCTCGGCCGATAACGCAGTTAGCTTTATTGAAATCGGAGCGCGGGTTTTCCTTTTGTCCGGGCGTGTCATATTATTTTGCAGCGGGGCTGTTCGTTGTCGGGGACTCGTCCTTTTGCTAGCGGCGGCCATTTTTCATGACGATGAACAGTCGACAACGAAAACCCGTGGCCGAACAATAAGCCAACGGAGATCCGGATGTGTTGACCCGGCCTGAAGTGCGTCCATTGAAACCGGACCGGTCTGTTTTTCGCCGGGCACAGTCCTCTCTCTCTCTCTCTCTCTCCCTCCGAGAGACAGAGAAGCCGATCTATACACGTCCTCTGACCTACTCGATCTTCCGCGATCGTCGACAAAAAAAAAAGCCGGTCAAACGGACGCGCAGGAGTCACGACACGATCAAAGCGTTATCCGGGTACGTCTGAAAAGTGATTCGATCGGCATGCACACCGTCACGCCGTTCCTCCGCGCTTCCTGTTAATTGGCCGCTTCGTACGACTGTGCCGTGAATAATCGATCCTCCCCCGACGGTGCTCGAGCTTTCATCCGTTCGCCTAATGGTTTCGCGCGAATAAAACCGAACCCGAGCGACCGAATTTTCCTACCGAAATCGTTGCCTTTGGTCCCGCGAATTTTTTAATCACGACCCCGCCGGTGGTGCGCGCGAGGTAAATCATCGCCGGTCTCTTTTCACGGTTCAGAATCGAACGTCAGGGACGGAGCAACAGTATTCGTCAGCGTTTATCGTTCGATCAAAATCATAGAGGTCCGTAAAAAATATCTGACAGCGGCTAGTCTATTTTTGAACCGGCGCGACGTCGTCTCTGAGCAGACGATATTTTTGTCCCCCACGGGCCGCAGTAATTAATGACAGTCTGCCGCAGCCGCTGGGCCGAGATTAATCATTTAAACACCTGTTGTTCATCAGGAATAAAGAGTCCTGACAGGAATATGGTAAAAGGTTGAACCGCGCCGGCAGGAATATTAATTAGGCACACGGTACCTGTCGGCGTCGAGCCACGTGGTAGCCGGCCGAAACAAAAAAAATCGACAGGTATGTCGCGCATCGATTCCGAGGGGCTCGACCCAGATCGTTTCGCGGATACTTCTTTCGGCGGAGCTCGTTCCGAAGACAAATGTGTCGTCCGGCAGAACGGAATTCGTCGTCAGTCAGCCGTCCGGGAATTTTTTCGCGGCGGAAATATTTATTGTTGTCAGTCACGCGTGTGACGTAGCCCCCGCACGCCGATCGAAGGGAACGATTACGGAAAAAATGTCGAAAGTTTCGGCGGGCCGGCGATAGATGCAGCTGTGCGATCGTAAGCCGCGTATATGATGCACACCACGCCTCCGGTTGCACCGGGTGCATCAAAACTCTCGTAGCCGGCCTCGTTAATCATTCCCAGTGCTAGATGGAAAAAAGAATGGGACTCGTAAGTCGGCCGGCTCGATTTTTCCTCGCAACGCGTGTCCCTTGATGCGCTTCAGCATTTCTATATAAACAAGCCTCGATTATTTTTAATTCGGTCGCTGCACCATTAACGTCTCTCGTCAAGTGGTTGTAACATTTATTTTAAAAAATAACAACAAGTGTTAATCCGCTCAAAATTGTTAAATTTGTGATGAAACCCAGCCCACTGTAAGCGCCGCCCACTATTAGCTCCGCCCACCACTACTTCCGCCCACGTTCAGCCCCGCCCATGGAATAATCGAGATAGATAAATAATTCTACATCTTCTGCTTCTCACAGCGTTTAAAAACTTCGTTAATGTACTGTGCAATTTTGTTACGGAGTTTCTCGGCAACGAAACTAACGATTTTCGCCGGATTTACGGCGACCTAATGTCGCGGTAGGTGGAGTAGGTGGGCCGACAGGCTGAACTGACTGCGTCTCGAATTTCAAACCCGCGAGGCCGCTAACGATATTGCGCTTTTTTTCCCGCGGTCCGTCGGAAAGTGGAGCGTGTACGTTTTCAAAGTAAAAGCTGAGAACACCGGGAGACGGCTTTGTTACCGAATCCCCCGGCTGTCTGTCCGTCGTTCCTCGGGCGCGTGCGCGTGCGCTGCCCTCTCGCGCGGCTCTGCATTAACGAGTCCGCGACGATTCCGCGCTCGTCACGCATTATGGGACACTTTGTTTCACGTCAAAGTCCCTCGGGGACAACGGCAACGTGTGCGCGTGTTTTTTTTCTCCTGTGACTCGCAGCATTAATTGCTCCGGGGTTGCGGAAACAACTTTCTGGCTCGACGAAGTCACCTGACATTTTTAGATTCGTTTATTCCGATGAACGGGTATACTAATCCATTGAGAATTTTCGGTGGTACCGATCAGAAATAGTGTCGGCCGATCTCGCGGAAAGGGAGCGAAGCGAGAGAAAGTGTTTCGCTCGACACCTTTTCATCGCGCCGGTAAAACCGTGCCCGCGGAGCGGAAGAAGCCTATCGAGAATCGCAGCTCCGACGAACTCCGATGAAATCCCGGGAAACCCTGAAAAATAGGATTTACTAAACTCGATGGAGGAGAAAGCGGGAGGGAGAGGGGGCAAATGGAATAAGTGGAAAGTTTCTGATCCCTGCGGAAGAAATTGCTCGAACGAACGAGATTATTTTCGGGCTCGTTGAGGGATCTGGTTGCTCCTTTGACGAGTATCGTGCTCTCATCGTTTGCGAGACTCGTCGTTGGTCCGTCGTCGATCGGAGGAGAAAACTTTTCCCTCTGTCGTTTCCCGCTTTCTCCTCCTCCTCCTCTTGTTCCCTCTCGCCCACGGAATGTTATTGTTTCTCGGCGGAGAATTTTTCGAACGAGACATCACGAGTCCAGAAACGCGTATCTTGTTCCCCGGAATCCCCCTGTTCCGAGAAACGTAATCGGTGGATATTCCCGAGGACGTCGGAATGAAGAGAAAGAAAGGGAAGAGACACTTCCGAGCCGTCGTCGGTTCCTCGCTCGGAGCTTTCCGAGCGTGGAACACCGAAGGGACAACGGGGGGAAGGGAACACGATGTGTCCTATGGATGTTACTGTAAAGGAACATTTCAGCTCGCAGAAGCGTCCATTCGTCGCATCTTCCAGGTTGAATAAAGCTTCCAGAGGGTGGGTAAGATCCACCAGCGCCGTCGTATTTCCGTTGGCCGTGCCTTCGGGGCCTTTCCTCTCGATATCAGCCGGTCTGGATTCGCTTGAAGGTTTGTTCTCCTCCTTGGAAAATCTCTGAGGACCAACCACCCTCTTCCGCTCGGAATATCCTATGAATTGACGACGACTTCAGTCCCTCGGCTGGCTTTCGGTCTCCCAAATGTCAGGACGATATGAGAACCGTCGACCGATCCGCTAACTCAGACGATTGTTCGCGAATTAGTAGCTCGTTATACCCGGAAAATATCCAGCCAAGTCTTTGTCTTAATTTTTCCACATCTATACCGTTCCCATCCGAATATATTCATCTCCGCTCCGGATCATTTCAAACGCGCTACTGTCAATTACCGGTGGCACATGTATTTTATTCATTAGCGCAAGTCATTAAAACAACGTTTGTATTAATTTACAAATCGCACGGCATTCCGATCGATCATTCGAACAGTTGTTTATACAATTCAATTGTCATTTCAATGGCCACGCGATCGGTCTTCGCTTAAATAACATTTAAACTAAGCCACGCCCGTTAACTCCGCCCATTGTTCGATCTTCCCATTGTTAACTCTGACATAGCGGAGAGACAATGATATGCCATAACGAGTTAAAGAATATTCATCGAATAGTTTAGTTTGCGGTCAACCAAGTTTTCGGTATCTCCGCCCACCGTGAACACGCCTTCCGTTGTCGGCTCCGCCCACATCACGGTAATAACAATTCCACGCGATCTGTCTCCCGAATTACCTAATTTCTTCGCTCGCATTACAACTTACCGAAAATTCAGTCAGATAATTACACTCTTTAGAAGCGAAATGATATTTCGGACTAGGGATTTAATAATACGGCCGCAACGGCGTTACATATTTTGCTGGATTTAATTAGAGAGGATCATGGTAACGAGCGGCGAAACGTGCGCGCGTGTAAAATGTATATCGTTTTAATAAAATAGTCGAGCCGGTGGTGGTAGTGTTACACTGAAACCGAATTCCGTCCATCGATACGAGCTCTCTCGCGCCCACGCGACTTTTCTCCGCGTTCCGTAAATAACGCGTAGGAATGAACGCGTCCTTATTGAAGCGAGCCTGTGGAAATAATTTATTCGTCGAAAGATGTTCCGGCCCATTGCTTGGCATTGTTCAACCTAACCATCCTGATTGTTCCGGGGAAACAGAATATGTATCGTACGGCTACAGAAAACAACGGGAGGCGCGGCGGTGTGTTTCGCGTCGGAACGATTTCGCGCGAACAGAGTTGCAGGATCCGAAAAAGATAATATTTGCCGTGGTGCAGCGACGTCTCCGAACGAGGTCCGAAAGATGAAACTCGGCGGAAAAGTACCGTGTCAAACATCTTGATTGTCTGAAACGAGTCTCGGACCCTTTGCCACGTACGGGCACGGGCCGGGAGAGATCAAAAGAGGAAAAGAATGGCTCGAGGAAACTGGTGTCCAATAATTGACTCGCTCGTGGCACTTTTAAGGGTACCTTAACGTTCATCCGGGCTTCCGTTTGCTAGCGCGGAGAGCGTGCGCGCGCGCGCGCGGCCACACACGGATAAGTGACGCAACACGGTCCGCTTCGTACCGTGGATAATGGGACGGAACGAAGCAGAAAATGGCACATCAAAAAGAAACTGGGACAAAGGAGAGAACACGGTTGTGTCCATTTAATGAAACAAAGTGCCAAACAGCACTCAGGGTATTAGCCACCGCACCGGTGTCGTCTCAATGGTCATCGATCTACCAACCGTCGCCGTCGAAGACACCTTTCACACATCCTCTAATTACTATAATTGCGCTTAAATGGATTTCCGAGGGAGACGAGCTTTATATCTTGTATTTTCTGCTTGGAGAGCGGCTTACGTTCATTACATTACCGGTAATTCGATACCCGAGTTTCTGTGTCGGATATATATATATATAATATATATATACCCCAGGATGAGGAAATCGGACCCTGATCGTCTCCCCTAATTTGTATCGCGATAAACACTTTTTTCCACTATCCGTCCAACCAACAGGGATTATTGAAGTTCGCAAACTGCAGCGTCTGATCAATTCACAATGCACAGGTTTTAATTCCCGGCTTTAAAGTGTGACCGTTAATCAGTTTAAAGTAAAAGGGGGCGGCAGCGCGGGGATTGAATTAAAAGTCCCGATTAAAAGGGAGCGCCTCGAGCTAGCCCCGGAAATATTAAGCTCGCGTAACTCGATTCACTTTCGGCCCCGGAGTTTCCTCCCACGAATTATTCCGCGAATAAATACGAGACCCGGCCGCGCGACGATGTTCAACAAACCGGCGGCCTGTAGCTTCGACGTCCACGCGGCTCCTAATTAATTTAAACATATTTTTCATTCAATTTTCAATGGGCCAGTCGCACTGATTTCCCTTCATTCCCAGTTATTAAATGTTTCATCTTTAGCGCGTTGCAATATAATAATTCCGCGAGCTGTATGTGCTCTTTCTGAGATGACTACGCCCACAAGGTCCTGTGGTAGGGGAAAACCACGCCTATCTGGACGATTGGTGGGAGGATACCACGCCCATTATTTTGCTGGTGACACGATACAGCGAATGGTGAAAAGTTTAGCGACGGCCGTTTTATAAATGAATTCGAAATACGAATGTTTGTGGGTCGATCTCGTCCCGGCCTTGTAATTTCTTGCCAACTGAAAGGTTTAAATCCCCGGACGGGATATTGCAGTAATTTTGTTCCTTGGGACACGGCGTAAGTAGATTATACACGGCTCGATCCCGGGGATTTAAGTCGATCAGAGCCCATGAATGGTCTTTTGGAGGGCTTCTGATTGGGAAAGATCAGAGAGACGCCCATCCGATCTCAAAGGCACGGCGTGGTTAACCCATTTTCTCGATTACGGCTGACGGAAGGCCGATGGCAACAACAAGCACGACGAAAGTGCCTCTTTCTTACCCGAAAGGACCAGTCAAAATGACTTATGCGAATTCTTTTCAGATTAGAAATATTAACAGTATAAATATGTTTTTTTTTAAAGAAATTTATTTAGTGAACTTCTCTATTGAAGTACCTATTTTAAATATCGCCTATACGAAATCTAAATAAATGCCATATTGTCATTATTAGAAGGCAAAATGTATGCCAACTGCGTTTAGTGCTCGGTAGTTCTAATGTTAATAATTATATGCGATTGGAACACGGTTTCGTAATTTTTCGAACAGGTTCCACCGAGGCCACGATCACGAACTATTTCCGAGCGATTGTTTTCGCGTCCGGCGGATGGAATTTCTATATTAGAAAATACGCGGCAGCGACCAATCACCTATGAAGACTTCTAAAACCTGACCGAAACTTCTGCCCGGGGCGTGTCTGACATATTTCGCGCTGGAATGTTTCTCTCTGAATACGCTGAAATGCGCGGCACGATTTTCGGATGCCAGCCGTCTCTCGTATGGGTAATCCCCTGATTTCTCGATTTCCCGAGGTTCCCAGACCTCTTTTCAGCGCAGTCACCGCACCGTACAGCCCGCGCCGGCTCGTTGAATTCCTTGTCCGCTTTTTAATTACTTAATTAACTGTCAGTGAATTATTCACCGTTCAACATTAGCTGAAACTGAATTAAGAAATAATCCCCCGGGGAAGCCCGTCAGCTTCGTCATCCCCCTCACCACCGCTGTCATATACACCCGGTTACATTTTTCTTTTTTCTTTTTTTTACTACCGAGTCGATTCGGTTTCCAGTTGATCTGAAAAGTTCACTGTTACATACAGATGAATCCTGATAAATTGGAAATTGCTGTGCGCCAGATGAAAAGACATTTTTGCCTGGAAAATCTGTTTCGAGAGTAACAGAGAGGGTAGGAGAACCTCAGTATTCTTCGGAGATGTTCCTTTCATTCCTCAAAGAGATTCTCGAGCAACGACCGGCCATCGCGGCGCATCGATGGATCGAGTCCGCTCCGTGGAAGCTTTCATTGACAATTAAGGTACTTCGAGCAGAAGAATTCATTCCTTTTCGAAAAAAGGGACCAGGAATTCCCGTTCCCGATCATCGGAACGGACGTGTTTCCACGGGACAGCCCCCTAAGTACTCCGGACGCGCAGCTCTTCCGGTGTTCTTCTTTTCATTTTTCTCGTGGCCCCTGGTTCAATATAGAGCTCTCGCGAGCACGCCCACACAATCGTGCGCTCTCTCGCAGGAAAGGGTTGAAATTTGGTCGGTGCGGCTGGCCACGCACAAAAGAATCAAAGCGTAGAAAGGTAATGGTACTGGCCGGGCCAGCGGCCAGTAATATTCCAGGGTGGACTCTGCTTTCGGTTCGAGTGGCCCTCACAAAGCTGCCGTTTAGATAAATTGCTCCCACCTGTGCCACACCGGGGCCGGTCTCTTCGAAATCCGCCTGGACACGCTGGTCCCTTCGGTTAATCTCTTCCTTTGTTTCTCCCGTTTTTTTTTTGTTACCCCTCCGAATGATCGTTTATCGAGTTATTGTTTGCGGAACGGACGGATATGAAATCCGCTAAAATCGTCAGAAGTTAAGCCGGGAACACGGACAATCATCGTCCGAGGATAAACGGTGGATCGTTCGAGATCACGTGGAAATTTGAACCCGAACGAATTGGGGATAATAAAACTGCACTATTCGCCGAGGCTAGAGAGCTTTGAGAAAGTCAGGGGTCTAGGGATTCGGGTACGGGGAAAGTTTGCCGGTTGCGAAGTCTTATGAAATTTGGGGATTTCATAATTTAGGGGGATTAAGAGGCGGGAGCCGGATGCTCTTAAATTTCTAGAGCGTGGGAGGCGCGAGAATGCGGAGCTGTAGGCGGCTAAATTGGGTATGGAGGAATCTAGGGAAATAGGCGTCTAGGGATTCGAGGGTTTATGGGTTGACAAGTTGCGGGACTTCAGAAATGGGATGGTCGGGGACATGTGGATCTATCAACTGCAGAAGTTTAGTATCTAGGAAAAGATACGATAGGATGTGGGGATTGGGAGTCTTGGGATCCAGGCCTACCAACTTAGGGGTCTACTAATTTGAAGATCTTGTAGTTTGGGGGATTAGTAATTTAGGGGTTTAGAAATTTGGGGGCCTAGGAATTTGGGGGTTTAGTAATTCCAGAGCTTAGTGATTTGGAGACCTTAGAATTTGAAGACTTAAAAATTTGGAGATCTACGAGTTTGGAGGCCTAGCAAGTTGGGAGCGTAAGAATTTTGGGATCTAGCAATTTGGGGTCTCAGTAATTTAGAGACTTAAGGATTTGGGGATCTAGTAATGGGGAGTCTAGAAATTTGGGGATCTATAAATTTGGGGGCCTAGGAATTTGGGAATTTGGTAATTTCAGAGCTTAGTGATTTGGAGACCTTAGAATTTGGAGATCTACGAGTTTGGAGGCCTAGCAAGTTGGGAGCGTAAGAATTTCGGGATCTAGTAATTTGGGATCTCAGTAATTTAGAGACTTAAGGATTTGGGGATCTAGTAATGGGGAGCCTAAAAATTTGGGGGTCTATAAATTTGGTGGCCTAGGAATTTGGGGGGTTAGTAATTTCAGAGCTTAGTGATTTGGAGACCTTAGAATTTGGAGGCTTAAAAATTTTCAGATCGACGAGTTTGGAGACCTAGCAAGTTAGGAACCTAAATATTTGGGTATTTAGTAATTTGGGATCTTAATAATTCGGAAACCTAAAGATTTGGAGGCCTAGAAATTTGGGGGATTAGTAATCTGGAGTCCTGTAGACTTATGGCGCTAATAATTTACAGCTCCCAGAGACTGAGTGACCTAGATACCTGGCAACTCAGAAGATCGAGGGTCTGCGGACCTAGTGATTTTTCCCAGAACATCAAGGCTTGCGGTCTGACGCTGTTCCCAATGCTCAGACCGTCGATCGCTCGACAACAAAATAGGGAATTCATTCAATTAGCAGGATGTCGGGTATCAATCCACTTAACTCGCATCCCATCGCGAAAACGGCATCGAATAAACGGGCGCTTCAATTGTGTTTCCTCTTAAGGAAACCATTGACTTGCGCGAGGGGAGGGGGTAGAGTTCCAGGGCGAAATCAGTTACGATTGAAAGTGCGCGTTCTCGGGAACGCGTTTAATTCGCAAGATCTAGGATCGGGCGAATAAGGAGGCGCGTAAAGGAAACGGAATTAGTGGAAAGGGGATAGCTCACTGTCTGCTCCCGTATGCAGGCAACGAAGGGAAATTAGCGCGGGGCCGAAATACTTCACCTGTCAGCGTAGGAGCAGCCGGGGATTAGACAAATGCCGATCGATTTTTTTCATTCGGCGCATGGTTAAATGAAAATCTCCTCGCTCAAAACTTCCGGGAATACCGATGGACGCCCGGTTTCCTGTCTATTAATTCTTATCGGATTTTCTTGGCCGGTCCGCTGGCTGTCAGTCTTCGTTCGCGATCGAAGACACACGAATTTGCTGTCTCCGGCTGCTTTATTTTTAACCCGGTGAGAAGTTCCAGGTCGATTTCACCGGCGTGTACTTTCTTCTTCTTCGTTGTCAACGCGTGCTCGACGATGTTTCACCTTGTTTGGTTGCGTTTTGTAATTTACTTGTACCGTAGAATTCCTGATTGTTCGAGGGATTATTCCTCGAAGAAATTCACTGGGGTTTGTGGATGATAAATCAAACGGCTGTGAGATTAGGGCAGGGGGTGGCCGACTGCTACAAAGTAGCACGAGACAGGTAACATGATTCCCATTGAGATTCGGAGCTGCTGGCACCGAGCCAGACCAGCCTCTTTCTCTGTACTTTCTCTCTCCTCGTCCCTCCTGCAGCACGTTTCCTCTTGTAATCTGACCATAACTTAACCTCTTCCCTCGCCTTTTTGTTTCTTTGGATTTCATTACATTTGTTGCCGGTCTGCGAGCACTTGTTAGCGACTGTGAAGAATCAAGAGAGAAGAAACGCGCTACGGACCAACCTGGAATAATCTAGCCAGCCACGGTTACCTCAAAAGATTTACATGCATACTTCAAGCACTTGCGACTGAGATTTCTTGACGTTTTGTGCGAGTTAATTTATTTATCAGTCTGGATCAAAGACACTCTGAAATAATATATTTAGTGGAAAATGGTTCTCCGCTATTCTGTACACGGTAATTTATTTATCTGTCAGGATCGAAGGTATTCTTAAATGGCAAGTCAAAAGTGAACATCGAATTTACCGGTCTGCGCCCATTAATGTATTGATTAATCAAGCTTCGAGAGATCCCGGGAATAAAAATCAAACGAGATTTCACCATTCCGTGTGCATGAATTTATTTACCACTGGAGGCTCCAGACATCGTGGTATTTAAAATCCGGACAGAAAATGGTTTTTGCTGTTTCGCAAACATTATTTGATGCATTAACGAGGCTCGCGGAAAGTCTGGAAATAAAAATGGAGCGGAACGTTATTTTCACCGTGCCGTGTGCCTAGTGATTCTATCGATCAGTTAATATTAAAGAAATTTTCGTGTTCAAAATCGAAGGAATATTCGGAGGCTGTTCGCATTTAATTAACCGACTAATCAAGCTTTGTAAAACGTATGGAAGCTATTTTTTGATATACGGCTGAAGTGTGCGAGATGGTTCGCGAGTGTATGACAAGCCATGGTGTTTAGTATCCTTCTGCGGTTATTAAGCGTTAATTAGTTGGCCGCATGTGTGACTTGTATCGCAGTTGGCGTCGATGTTGATTCGAGCCGCGTCTAAGTTACACCGTCACGGTCTAGTTAATTAATATTAAATTACACTTTAATTAATTTCCGTAGGTAACCGACGCCGAAACGATTCGCTGTCCCCCGGAATCGATACGCCGAAATGTTCCGCGTTACAGTAAACCCTCCGAGCTGAATTTTATAGAATATAATCGTGACGTGGTGCAGTATTAATAAACGGCGGGGGTTTGGAGAGAGGTGGAAGGGTTGCGACGAATGACGTAATCTGTATTAATAAACAGAAACGCAACCATAACAACGAATACCAAATTATTAATCACCCCGGCCCTCCCCGGCAAACATTTCTACTATTATTACCGGCCATTAATTAATTATTGTTATGATTGTTTTTACCTAGCCGATAGAGAGATAGAGCTGACATTCGAAACGCACGGCGAATGAGACTTTTTAGAGAAATTGTCAGTGGCTGGCAATGTTATTTTCCAGCGGAATTAATTATTCCAGGAGTATTTCGATATTAATATAAATAGAACCAGAATTGTTATTTGATTTCGCAAAAGTGTAATTAACAAGCAACTGCGCGAGGTAACAAGATTACGAACAAAGGAAAATTGGATTAAATATTATTATCATTGTTATTATTAGAGATATTGCCGAGAAATGATTGTGACATCGTTCCTGGTGAAGTCGACGCGAGTGAATTAATTACGAGGAATAGCATTTAACATTAACACAAATGGAACTGGATAATGTTGCTCGTTTTAATAAAAATATTATTGTTCGTATTTGGGCAATGTGATTACAGGGATTGCAATATTTGAGCTACGAAAGAGAGGATGGTAAATTTTATATTATCGCAGAGAGCTCTTTTGTAACCAACGAAACTCTCTGATTTGGTATTAACGCAAATTGGGTCTGCAATATTGTTCGTACGAGCGAAAATACATATTCTGTTTAATATTTCGGCAATATTACTGCAGTGGAGAATTATAAAATTGCAAGTAGCAAGAAGGAATTTTAAAGAATGCATTAATTTAATATTCACAGAAATGGTACCGAAGGAATGACACTTTTTAATATATATAATATCTATTGTATTACTTCTTCCAACCGTCAGAATCGATTGATTCGATAATTCCACGGATGGCACCGAAGGTATTGTCCATTTTAATCCGGAAAATGAGGTGGTAATAAAAATGGTCTGTATAGAAAACAGTAAATTCTCGCTCACCGAGGTCTCGGCAGAAAATCATCGATTGATCGGGGTCTGATGGAGGTCTGGCAAATTAGAAACGGTAACTCGAGCGCGTCGAGTGGTGCGGCGACGTTGGTTCTCAGTCGTCGTCGTCGTAGCGAAATGTCAAAAGCACCCGCGGGTTTACATCGATCCCTTGGTCGCCCGGTTAATGCAGGATTATATTTGCCGGCGAATCCAAACATACAACCGGAAGTTTCGTCGGTCTCTCGTCGACGTCGATCGAAATATCTTCGCGGGTGTTCGTGCACGGTGTGTGCCGTGGCGAAACTCGATCTTCGAGTTTCGGGGTGCCAATACTCGGCTCACCGGCTTGTGGAAATATTTGACGTTAAGAAACCTGGCGGACGTGGTGGGGAGGAAGATTAACGCGCTCACCCCCAGAGTTTCCGGGGACGGATGGCCAATTAATAAACGAGCGAGAAAGGGGTTGGGAAACAATGGGGGTGCTAGAAACGAGCCGGAACCGAAACTAGTTCTCGCGTTTATTTTGGTGGCGGGCCTGGAACTCATTGCGGACCGTTTCGAATCTGTTACGGTCCACGAGTTGAATACTCGAGCGATTAAGAGTTAACGAATGTCGGCGCCTTGAAAAAATCGATTGTATCTTTTTTTTTCAAGTTCCTTCAAGTACTGTAGATTTCGAGGTTTATTCTAGGACATGGATGTTGCTGCAGTGGCGCACCCAGGGTGGGGGGCAAGTCCCCTCCAAGAAAAAGGAAACAAACCACTGGAAAATTAGCTAAAACTAAACATAAAACGTAAAACTAAACATTTGGAACAACTTTTCCCTAAATATATAAGTAAATATTTATGGCTACCGTTGACAGATATTTTTGTTAAAAAAGAAAAAAGGTCATTTTGTTCATCTCGTCCCTCCCAAGATTAAATCCTGGGTGCGCCACTGTGTTGAGGAATCTATGAATGTTACGGGAGTTTTATTACGGTGAATACCTTGAATTCTGGAGCGATTAAGACTGAAGCGGACCTGCGGGGAAATTCCGCGAGAAACCGAAATTCGGGAGCACGCAACTCGGGACCGCGACGATAAAAAGCTATTGGCGGTTGTAAAGTGGCCGGAACTGTGGGCCGCTTGTAAAAAGATTGGACGCGGGTGTGTATACGCCGCGCGCGGTCGGAACTTTCCGCCGGGGTATCGCCGCTGCCGCGATGTAAAAATAAGGAAAACGACTGCCCGTTAAAAAGCGGCCACCGGGAATAAATAAAGTCCGCGTCGGCGGAAACTTCAGCGTGGTTCCGTGCTTGGTGCAAACAGACGGTAAGTCGGGGAAACGGAGACCTCGTGTATTGAGGCAGGATCTAGGGATCGCGAGACCTGGGGACCTGAAATTTAAATGTTAGCACCTATGAACATGGTGATCCAAGGTTTTTCAGGACCTGGGAATCCTAGGTATTTAAGGTCCAGGGATTTAGGATCTAAAGCAGCTGGGGAAATAAAACCTTCCGAATCCTCAGGACCTATTGGAAGAAGGTACAACAATTTCGGAAATGAAACGTCTAGGGAGTAGAATCTCTGAGAAGCCCTGAATATACAGAAGTCCAGAAACTGAAGAATCGAGGGACCCAGAAGCCCGGATACAATGGGAAGTTCAGAAGTTCCGAATGTAGGGACTCTAGGGACCTGGAAGCCCAAGATCATAACCTCTAAGTGCTTGAGAAATTCATGGGGATTCGGTGTGGTGGGTTGCAGCAGCGTTTCACGGTGGATCGTGGAATCGGCGAAACAAACGATCGCCGGGTTACTCGCCGGAAATACAATTTATGAAAATGCACGCGATGGGAGATGTAACATCGGAAGTTGGACGGTATTACACGGTCGAAGGATTATGCTGGTTTATACCGGTTTTCGGTGTCTAGTCATTGGCGTAGACGCGCGCGCGCGCGCGCGTTGTTTAAGTGTCGTAGATCGCGCGGGAGGGCAAGTGGTTCGCGTAATACCCGCAACACGAATAACGCAGTCGAGATTAATTAGGAGTCTGCCGTCGGGCCGGGATTTTAATAGTAGACGTGGCCGGGTAGAACGTTGTTTATACAGTAAATAGTATCGCTAAGTTTTGCGTTGCTCCGCGGCACGTATCGGGTAACAGGTACACGGGGGCGTGAATGTTCCGGCCGATGGGAACTGCTAAGTGTTAGATATTACCGAGGGGGATGGCGTTCAACTTCCGGAAAATAGTAAATCCATTACTGGCCGGCGAGTTTCACCCTCTTTAGAATCCATGAACAAATTAAATGACGCGAAAAATGTCTCCTTCGTATCGTAAGGACGCCCGGAAAAATAATAAAGTCTCGGATTTTACATAAACGTTTATTCGACAGAATGCTTCGTTCGCGCTATAACGACAACTCTGTTGCTTCTTTCCTGTCTCCTTTATAAATGTTTCCGCAACGTGGGTGGTTACTTCCGAAAACCAATCATAAGTACTTAAAACTAATGCACACCCCTAAAAGGCGACAAGGTGATGGAAACTGGACGTGCCCTCGTCGCATACTGTTCAAATAGAACCACAATTAACGGGATTATCAAAGGATTACGAAAATAGAAATATCGTGGAAAGAGGATGTTTATTACACTCGTGTGTCAACGGCTAACAACCAACTGCTACTGAGACGGGTCACGGACGCCTCGATCGTCACGCGCTCACACGCACACAGACGCACACATAAGTCCCCTCGGAGACACCTGCATCAAGAAGAAACGTAAACAAATGCTCTCGCCCAGTCCCCTGACTTCGGGGAAATACAGACACAAAACACGCGCTCGTCGTTCGACTTTTCAAGGAACACGCAATTTAACAACTACCTAAGGCCCTTACTGTTTGTATATGGTCTGCAGAAGTTTTACGCTACGTCAACGGCTATTGAGACCTTTAGCTAAAACGTGAAGTCCCTTTTTTTTATAGTGCGGAAATGGACTGGCCCCTGGGGGAGGCCAGGGTTATGTGGGACTGTCCAGAGGACTCTCCGGCCAGCCTCTACCCACTCAAACCGCACTCCCACCTAAGCTATTGTAAGGGGGGGGGGGGGGCAGGATCTCCGAGAACTCAACTGGCCAAAATGTGAAGTCCCTAATAAATTATCATAAAACAGAAAGTCCCGCTAAATCTCAAAAATAGCCTAAGGTCACGTCCGCACCGTAATCATAAACTGCGCCCCTTTCTAAGTCACGGTACCCTGCTGCAGTCTGCATGGGCCGCGGTCACTCGAATCCTTACAGCATACGTGAATGTCCTGCTGGGTCCTAAGTCGAATATTCATTTTCCGCGTAAAATTCCAGGGGATACGAGAGGGGTGCAATGAACTGAGATCATTGTCCCCTCCGCCATGTTCGGTTGTCATCGAGTTACATATTGACGAGTCGTAACAGGCTTGACCGTGTACGAGGGAGGGTGAGTGGGCCGATGGACGGTGTAGCCGCGGTCGATGGAAGTCATATTAAACGTATTAAATGCCGTGAATAAATATCAATTTGATTGATCGCTATCGGGATCGTTTTCAAATCGTTCCGTTTCCCTCCGTCGTTACCTTTTCTCCCTCGACGAACCCGCGCGTTCGTTCCTGCTCGTGTCTGTATAGCCGTGGCCGGGCGTTAACGTTTCCTGGCGTTGATTTATGGGTGTTGCTTCGAGCCATTCCCCGTGTCATCGACGCGTCGAACGGCGTCGTCGAGGGAACGAGCCCCGGCGTCGTCGTCGTCTATGCTTGACCGTTCGGTGTTTTCGATCGTATTAGCAGCGCGGGGCACAATCGCCGAAGAAAAATTATCTTCGTGGGAGATCTTGTAAATCGCGGGACGGCCGCCATCAATCTTGCCTCGGCTCGATCGTAATTTGGTTCCGTGAGTAAATCTATGGGCATTCCAAGAGGGAGAGAGAGAGAGAGATACATAGCCTCGTTCTCGTTGCAGCCGTGAAACCAGCTCCGGAAAAACACGTACACGCCTCGAGGCCGTTGAGAGATCGAACGGAAAACGAAAACAAGAACCTCCCTTCCCTCGCGTCGTCCCCGGGGTCGTTCTGAGTAAGCTCCCGAAGTAAATTCCCAGCCGTCCCGGCCAAGGGAACTCTCTCCTCTTTTCCATTGGTTTTCGGAGGTCGCTGTCGTTCGTCGGAGATAACAGCGACGCAATTAATCATGCCTCGGGCTCTGCAAGCTGGCCCCCACCGTGTCCAAATACGTTATGAACGTAGCGTATACGGCATTGTATCGCGGGCATACACACGCTACCAGACGCTACTGGACACAACACGGCTACCGAACGTGGAAGGGGAAGCTCGGGCTAGGGGTGCACGGTTCATCAATAACCGGTATTTCCACCCCTTCCTGTCCGCCCTGCGATTCTACATCCTTTCCATAAAACTAGCAACACTGCATTCGGCCTTTCCCTCTGTATACGCTTGCCAGGCAATTTATTAACCCAGAGCCGATCTCGCCTTTTCCAACTGGCACCCTTTCGTTAACTGCTTCGCCGGCGAATTTATTATGCCCCTGTCAACGCTCGCTGACGATGCGCCCAGTCAGGGGAATCGCTCACCTAACTGCCGCATTTCTGAATTCTCCACCTAACAGCGGTACACCTGACTGGATCTACTTAACTCGCCCCTGGATTTTGTAGACCTAGGTAGACCTAATCTGGACTCTTTTTTTTTATTATAGAGAATCTCATGAGATTTATTTCAACATAATTTTGTTTTTTATTATTGAGTTTAATGTAACTCCCCTTTGGGGGTTATGAAGCTTTACATTTGGGTTAATATAAATACAGAGTATTTGACATATACATAATTTCAAATTTGTAGATTACATTGTTTAAAGAAATTCAAAGTTTTCAACATAATTGAAATACAGAAAAATAATACGTACAATACGGAAAAATAAAAATTTACGAAACAGAATATGATACTGAATATACATGAATATTATAATAAAGACAAAAGGTATAAACCAGACACTTGTACTTTAAGGCCGCAGCTCTTAAAAAATGATAACATATATAATGACAAACTTTGATATTTGGTTTGGTTATTAACATTGAGACAATCTGGACTCTAGGACTCAACTAGTCCAGGTTTATCATCGTCTCGCGTAGCCTGAAAATAATCACGGTTTCAATTCAGAAAAGCGAAGGTAATACGTAACTTTTGGGGGGAGGATCGCGCGGTAATTGAGTTTGGAAAAAAATATTATACTTCGTTACCGAGCCTGGTGACAGGTCCAGCCAGCAACAACAAAGAGTTTTTCGTTCAATTTTTCACCGCCTCTTTGTACACAAAATAAAAGTTGCCGATGCTGTATTGTCCGGAGTTTTTCCGTTGTTATCGGACGAATTGTTTTCACCTTTTCGTGTTCGTTCGGCATGTGGTTCCTTTTTTTTCGGGAACAATGAAACGATATGAAAAAATGAGACTCGGTTAAAGGCGACGGTGTTCGAGCCTCATTGGTTCGAGATTCGAAACGGATTCGACGTTTCGCGAAGCATATCAGGGAATTAACGTTTATATTTGTAAATTAGAAGTGAAATTTATAATTGATTTCAATCAGCGTCGCTAATTTCGAACTAACTCCATTCGGGAACTGAAACCGCAAATGATTTCGAGTAGAGGAACTGACGAGAACCAAGCGCTCGCTTATTTTGCCGAGATGATCACAGACAGTCGAGATCGACGTGCATAAATCTGTTGGTGCCTTCGACGCGAAAATCCGCGGCTGATAAGCGCGCGTCAAGGATTTGACAGTGACAGAAGCTGCATGCGCTGCATCAGGTCCAAATTTCATGACTGGCTCGAACTCTCGCCGCGTTTTCCCCTATTCGTGGGAATGTTGCCTGTCTCTCAATTAAGCTCGGAATTTGCACAAGGAAAATTGCTCCAGGATCCTTCGGAACTTCTCCTGTTTATTGAACCAGCCGAAAACCTGCTAAAAATAGCTCCTCCGTCCTCGAGGGATTTTATTGACAAGGAATTTTTGCAATTCTATAAGTAAAATTCCACTGATCCTAACTAGGCTCTGTCCACTTTAGACTTAGCTTGCAATATTTACAATAATAAATCTGCTCCAACTAACATCAAGAGCATTTACACAGAAACGAGTCTTGCCGCGTAGAAACTCACCTGATCCCAATCAAAATACTCCCACACAACGTCAGCAGCGATCAGGTTAGCAAAGACAGCCGAGGCAAGCAGCAGTATCCTCGACAAGTAAAATCAATATTCGCCGATGAAGATCAACCAATAAACACCGATGAGTCCTGCAAGCTGCTACACGTCAAGGCCCCGGAACAGCTCTACCTATTATCGAGATTGAATTCGTTGCGGCCACGATCGCACAGTGCGATACTTTGATAGGAATTTGGGACAATAATAACAAAAAATTCGTATGGCGTAACAATAATTTACATTTTGTCTGTTCGGAATTGTTTTAAATGCACTAATCGAAGATTTGGAATACTATTTTAGAATTTTCCAATTTTTACATTACCGTATCCCACAGGAGAAATTTCATAAAATTCTTTTTACCTGATACCATGAAAGTAAGTGAGACGCTTTGAATCAATAAATTGCTTGATATAGGATTTTCTTGAGAACGAAAAACGCTTGTAACTAATCCCCTACTGAATTATTTGAATTTCCTATTGATGAACATGATAAATTTAGATGTTAAAACATAGAGTCCAGTGGATATTCGACAATGAATTTTTAGATTTTTGTCCACTGTGTACCGCACTGTGGATCGTCGGAATAATAACGAAACCGAGGATTAACAGGCGAGGGAAGGGGTGGGACGAAGGGGGAGGCCGAGCACGAAATAAGACGAACGAAAGGGACACGGAATGCCATGACAGGTGGGGAAAAGGGGTCGCTTAAAGCCGAGCAGCCTTTACAGATGCATCCGTGCAACGGAGCACCGCGTCGCTTTTTCCGTTCCCGATTTGTCTATAAGCTTCGCGAACCGGACCATGAGCTTGCACCATTGCTACGCGCACAAGCTTGGTTCTCTCGACTCCCCAGCGCCCCGCTACGCCACCGGAATTATCGGCGAAACGTCAATATGCATTACCTTGACGTTCGTCTGACCGTTTAGGCATTGCTCCCTTGATCGCAAAGGTCTTGTCGAACCTTTGCCCCCCTCGGCTTTGCATTTGGTGAAACGCCGCTACTTTAGAAACCGTTACGTTTCTTCGCATTTTTCGTTTCTTTCTGTCGAGGGTTCAACTTGGACTGCCCTTGGCTTTGAATTCCCCTAGCTTGGACTCGCCCAACTTTGGACCCGTTAATTTAGATGCCCCCAACCCCCTAACTTGCACCCCCACCGAATAGATTCAACCAAAAGCTACTACCCTCTTAAACTAGGACATCTGGAATTCTGTATGCTTAATGAAATCTCTAAAACGCTGCTGACAGTGGTAGAGAAATTCGAGGAATTTATTTTCTGATAAACCCACCGTTCGCCTAAATTCCAGGACGGAGTAGCCAGTGCTGGGAATCGTTTTGAAGCGCGGTCAAAAATCAATCGCACGTTACCTTATCATCGGCCCCCCGTCTCGTATTAATCAAACCCGCGATTCCTTTCCATGGCGCGGCGTGTAGTTCCCCTACGGTAATTCGCAAGCGGCCGTGGAAAAATTTGTTGATATTAAAAGAGGGCACAATGACGGCCGCCGGGGGTGGTATTGAAAATGTTGCCGCGCCGGAGATCATTGAGAGGCCGTCGAGTGAAAGGGGTGGCGAGGGAAACACGTGAAAAGGACAAGTGACCTATCGAAATCGATACCCCGGCGTGTATTCATCGAAATCGAAACCCGAGCAACGTTCGGAGTAGAGGGTGGGGAGTAGCTCGAACGGCAAGGGTAACGAGTTTCTGTAGCGGAGGGATGAAAAATGGTGGCAACTCGTTTTTACACGGGGCCCACCCACACGCGCACAGAACCGCGCGCCGATGAAACGCTCCTTTCTGTTTGTACTGGTATTTTATTAGGAAGCCGAAAATTCAGATAGAAGTAAAATATCACGTATTTAATGTGTCACTTCGCCCGGGAAATATTTACCGCCGTCCAGTTATCGGCCGAATTTATTTGCTCGTGCTCTCTCCCTCTCTCTTCCCTTTTCCTTTTTAATTGCGGCTCTATATTTCCACGGTTCCTTTGACCGACTACCGTCATCGATCTTTCTTTTTTTTGTTCACTCTCTGGTTCTCTCTCGATGCGCCAACTCGTTCCGCTCGACCAGGCCCGCCATGATTAATTAAATGAACACGCGGCTCCTTTATTTGTTCCTTAACGTGCCGTCAGTCTTCATCGATTGTTGCCGATTCAACGCTGGCCGACTGAAACACGAGCCGCGCGAAACTGTTGCTGCTGAAAACACAACGTTTTCCACAATTTTTTCTGTCATTTTATTTCCCGGTACATTATAGCCGGCGCAAAACTATTTCCGAAGTCATGAAATCGTGCCTATAGAAATGACGGCTGAATTTTTTCCACTGCACGTTCCAGTTTGCCCAAACAACTCGCTGAATAATTTCCTTCTCGTCCCGTGTATTTTTTCTTTCTCGCTGCAAATAAATAAACGGGACCGTTCCCCTGATAACTAATTTCCAGTGTTTAAAGTTTTGTTTTTTGGCATCGATGGTACGAGGTGCTTGAAGCGAATCTGACGAAATAAAGCGACCTCGCGGAAAAAAAGCGAGGAAAAATGCGCACGACAACGCTGACCGACGCCGGCAAATATTTTTCCGAAAGAACAACGCAGCTGGGAACGATGCTTTCACCCTCGATATCGCGGCAAAAACACGGCATCAAGCGAATATCGACTGCCGCAAAAACAATGGTTTTTCTTTTGACGGGGGGAAAAAAAATCGAGAACAGTGGTTCTTCCTCTACCAATGAACGTTCCCGGGTAACGGGGACGAGCTTGATCCCTTCCGGGGTGCATCGAAAATTATTTCTTGTTGCCGAACGTGTTCTGAACAATTTTTGAAAAAATATATAACCTAATACAAACCGAGTGAAATAGAGTCGAACGTTCTTGGAAATTTTTCATCTACACGATGATCTACAAAACATTCTTTATTTTTTTATTGATCTTGATGTAACTCTCCTTTGGGGGTTATGAAGCTTTACATTTGGGTTAATATAAATATAGCGTATTTGACATATACATCATTTCAAATTTGTAAATTACATTAATGGTATTTTTTTTTTAAATTAATCTCGATCGTAAATTGTCGCTAACAAAATTTTTTTTTCAATGATTTCGGCGCCCAGGTTCGATCAGTTGTTACTACTACAATATTTGCAAAATATCACAAAATCTATTTTTCGACGTTTACATTGTTTGAAGAAATTCAAAAGAATATGACACGCTTGAATGTTCGGTTTACAGAGCAACGATCTAACATTCAAGGGTGGGAACAAATTGAGCTTATTCAATCCCTTGAAAACATTCTTTTGCTGTGAATATGTTACGGGCAAATTGCCCGGACATTTTATATAATAAATTCGTTCGTTGAACAACGTGTTAAATCCATACTTGATATTTTTACTTGCCTAATTACAACGTAATAATTTCATTTCATACATTGTCCGAAAGATGAAGAATTCTATATGTTTCCTGTAACATATATACAATCGTATTATCTTCTTTTAATTTTCTAATGTTTGTAGCTGACCAAAATTAATTATTTTTCCTCCGTAACGAGCCCAGTCGGACTGCCAGTGTCGCTGGGATTCAGGTGGAGGAGTCTAAGGCAGGCGTCTAAATGCTTTATTCAAAGTTCGGCGGCACAATGGCGGGCCGGCAATCAGATATGCGGTCTCGTTCCTCGGTGGATGAAAGAACTGAGGCGCGAGGAAAATATTTCCCGTTTCTCGCCCAGAGAGACACTCTCCGAACTTTTCTTCTTCTCCGCACTCGAGCGTATTCCGTCCCGGAAGCAACATGCTCCCCGCTTATCTGGAAACTTGTCCGCGAACGTTGGGACGCTTTCGTCTGCACTCACCAAAGAAAGGAATCTGGGTTTCCTGTCGGCGGTCGGAAACGTGCCCGAAGGGCAAAAGTTACGCCACCGGAGGGCAAGAGGAGAAAAAGAACGGCTGGAGGATAGAGTGGGAGGGGTGGTTGGAAAGGAAGGGGGTTGAAGGAAACGTTATGTAAGTCAGAGCCGTGAACAGGGAACCTACTTGGAATTCTAATGGGGATAAGACCATCGCGCAGCCTGTTGCGTCGCAGCACGTGCTCCTATTAAAGTGTAGCTGCGATCTTGCCCCCACTCCATAATTGTCACGAAATCAATTACGGTCGCCTCCGGACCGCTTCCTATTTTCATGAAGCTCGCTCGGAATGTTAACACATTACCGACCGATGATTATTGCATCATTTTGAAGAATCAATGTACACGGTTAAACACTTTTTAATGGAACCTTCAAGAGCAACAGCAATCTTCATTGCGAGCTAACAAGTCACCCTTAATAACGTTATCTAAGAGTTTCACTTACGATTGCAATGCGAATGAAAATTTTTACGCTCTCTTTTGGTACAGCAGAATTATTGAAAATAATTCCATAACCACAGGTATTTTTCGAGGAATTTGTTTAAATTTTAAGCCTAATTTCTTTGTCTTCTCGAAATTGCGAACTCAAACAATGTTTTACCTCGATACTAGTCGAAGTCTATTGGAGTTAACAATTCGGTGTTTCTAATTGAATTCATATTTCCCGCGTAAATACAGCCTGTGGGAATTCCCCCACCACAGTGACTCGGTGATAGTCGATCGGAGCCGAGCGGTGTCGGAGACACGCGAGCATCCCGTCGTGACATCGATCAGTTTCTGCGCGCGTGCAGTTTTATTTTGAACTCGATTTCAAGAGTTCCGCACTACTAATAATTTTTAATTATCTGCAGAAGTGCCCGTGCTGAACAACAAATTCTTCTTTCCTGGTGTGTGTGTGTTGTTTTGTTAAATTTGTTGTTCCCCGATTGTTTATTTACGCACGGCGAATCCATGGGCATGCGCAACAATTTGAAACGACATGCATGCGGCAACAGAAGGTTCAAGCTTTGGCTGGATATCTTGCCAAACGTAAGCTCTCGAATTTGTTTATAATTCTTTGTTCTTCTGCTGCTGTTCTTTTTATTTATATTTTTTGATGATTGTCTCGCGTGAAAAAGTTAGAGGCACGGTGTCAGACCTGGGATAACAAAAGGAGTCCCAATCGAAATACAGACTGTACAAGACAGGATAAAACAGGATAAACAGGACGAACAGGACAATAAATTGGGGTGGTCTTCTCCATGTCGGGTCTGGTTCTTCTCGAATAATGTGACAGCTGATTTTTACCCTGTAGACTGACCCGAAATTTATTTAACAACTTCTCAAAAATAACAATTGATAACTCACTGTCTGTATGAAAAAATTTGCCTAACGCTAGACTCATAATGAAGAGCTTTACGTTCAGTGGACGGTGCAACGAACATTGGCTTCGTCCACTGGTTCTATTTTTTAATGAAAGTATATCCGAATTTTTTCTCATTTTTCTAAAGCACAGTCCTTATATCTTAAAGGGACGGTTTTCCAAATTTGTAAACGGGAGAGGGTCTGAGGAAGGGTTGCAATGAAACCGAGCAAGGGTGGTTGGTTAAATAATCGTCACATGTTTATCACGAGGAATACTTCAACGTGGTTTCGGGGCTCGTAATGGCGAATCCTTGAGGCTGATATCTCCTTTAACGAGCAGGTATGACCACATAATGGATCCCGACCATTGCCCAGGGTTTTCCTCATTTACAGCCACTCTAAGACCCCTCGGGCTCGTTTACCAGCAATGATATAAAGATTATCTGCGTGATAAAGTGTTTTAGAGACCTCCTAGACAAAAGCCACGAATTACACCGGGCGCATTTTGCACCTGAAATATTATTGCACGGTTTATCCACAATTAATCCCGAAACCAATCCATTAGAAAATTAGTTAACACCATTCGAGAATGGTAAAAATTTCAAGTCTTAGGTAAAATGAATATTTTTCGCCTACAGAAAATTATTTAAATTTGTTTAGAACAATTTGTAGAGTTTGTTGAAGAATCTGAGTCGCGGCAGATATTCCAGGGCAATGGGTTAATGGGGAAATCTGCATTTTTCCGTGGAATATATTCAGTCGAAAATTATTCCCGACGGGGCTCGTTCGTTGTTTCCCACGATCGAGCAAGCCGGAGCGTTTTCTAACGGAATTGGAATGTTGACTTCCGGTTGGCGGAGCGCATCCTCCCTCGTTATCAGGCTGTGGGAGGAGGTCACGGTGCCCATTTCCTACAAGCGATTTTCCGCGAATTGCCTCCATTATGTCCAATTATCGGCTCGGATGAAGGAAGACATATTCTCGATGGGGGGGGCGGCTGAGAGCAGAAGATGGGCCAGCCAGAGGGGCGAGCAAGAAGGTGGAGGGAAAAGAATTTTTATTACACCGCGGGGAAGGGTTGCGGCGAGACCCTTGCACGGAAGGGTTGCGCTTCCATCGTCGAAAAAGACGACCGAACTGACGCATTCTATCGACAGACGTTTTAACCTCGAGACGAAAGGAATACCTAATCAAAAAGTCTGACGTATCAACAATTTCGAAAATGTATGAGACTGTTCTATAAAGTTTAACGAAGTTTAAAGACGAGGTTTATCATTGATAGGATACAACGAAGGAAACCGATGAATGTACAAATTTTATCTTTAGGGCAATGGATTTGTTGATTAGTTTTAGTAAGAAAGGAATACCTATTCGAACACTTCTGACGTATTAACAATTTTGACAATGTATGGGAATGTTCTATAAAGTTTAACGAAGTTTGAAGACGAGGTTCATAATTGATAGGATACAACGAAGGGACCTGACGAATGTAAAAATTTTATCTTTAGGGCAAGGATTTGTTGAATAGTTTAGATAAAGGAATAGCTAATCAAAAACCTCTAATGTATCAACAATTTCTAAAATGTATGAGACTGTTCTATAAAGTTTAACGAAGTTTGAAGACGAGGTTTATCATTGATAGGATACAACGAAGGTACCTAATGAATGTAAAATTTTATCTTTAGGGCAAAGATTTGTTGATTAATTTAGATAAGAAAGGAATACCTAATTAAGAACCTCTGATATATCAACAATTTCTAAAATGTATGAGACTGTTCTATAAAGTTTAACGAAGTTTGAAGACGAGGTTCATAATTGATAGGATCCAACGAAGGTACCTGACGATAGTAAAAATTTTATCTTTAGGGCAAGGATTTGTTGATTAGTTTTCGAATTGCTATTCTGTAGAAAACAGTTGAATGCAGAGAAGAGAGAGAGAGAGGGAGAGAGAAGCGAAGCGTGGCTGGGAAAGTGGAGATGTTGGAACACGTTGTCCAGGCACGAAGAGGTCCTCGAGGTCGTTGCCGAGAGAGGTTGAACGGTACTCGAAGTCAACCTTATTTGCACCATGAGCGCGTTCCTCGTGGCTTGCATCGGGCCACCTAACCTGCCTTTGCTAGGAAGGGAAACGCCGGGCAATTAAGCCTCTTCTTCTGCGATCGACAGCCACTCGCGTGGCGCGTCGTTTCGCCCTCGACATCTCGAGTGTCTCATTTGATAGCCTCTTCCTCGAAATTGCTCGGCCTGGACGTGGCTCCCGAATTGGACACTTCCAGACACTTTTCTCGACCCCTTGCACGAACAGCGATGCAACTGCCATAGTGCAGTCTACCTGCCGCTAAATGGCGACGAGAACGGTCTTCCTGCTGATCGCTATTGTAAGTCAAATACTCACTGCTAGCCAAATAAAAATGATTATAGGGGGACACTGATCTCTATACTCATTCTAAGCTGAGGGACGTAAGTCCAATGATTTCGGACAGGTCTATCGACGAATTTACAGGGGAAAGTTGTTCTATTTTGGTTGAGCGATGTTCGTGTACCTTCAGTCGATCAGCCTCCATGAATGTTTGAGAGGGGAGGGTCTGGGGAAGTTGGGGGAACATTGTGTTTAAATCTCGAACAAGCACCCCGCCTGGGGTGGATCCCGATAAAAGTGAGATCGTTTCGGGTTCTATTTTACGAGGTTTTCCGGCACTCTCTCACCTGTCTCTGAAATTTACTCGTATTTATCGTCATTTCTTATCGTTACTCGAGCTTTACAGAGCCGAAGCACGTATAAGCAGCAGCTTTACGAGGTTTCCAAGCCTGAGCCATATTCCACAGACTGTCTCTACGGTTCTTTTCCACGGGTTCCCTATTTCGTTACACTCTCTCTCTCTCTCTCTCTTTCTCTCTCTGTCTCTCGTTCTGGTTGGTCCACCAAGCTGGAACCCTCCATGTCCTTTTCGCGGAGTCTTGTGAAGATGAGTTTCGAGTCTTCTGAAGTGGCTTGAGGTGGATTCGAGTAGCGGGAAACCTCGAAAGAAGGCCCCTGGGCAGCAGCTAACCTTTGAAATTAAACCCTCGACTCCTTTTGATCCTAGTGGTAATTCTTCTACCCCTTAACCCCGCTCGGCAGAAAGGAGAGACGGGGAAAAAACGTTGTTCGGACAGGGTATTCAACCGGCGCACGTGGATTCGGGAACTGGTCCGCTTCAATTCGCCCGGCATTGTCGGGATTACTATTTCGACGGCGAATTTCTGTTTTCAAATGTCCGTGTACCTACTCTGTGATGAGGAAACACCGTCACAGAACCCACGAAAACTCCGTAAATAATTTATAATTTATTTCGTTCATCTCAATCAAGAATCTTACTTGTTTCGAATTTTTTTTTTAATCGAAGCTACACGTGTTCGCGGAGTTTAGAAATTGCCTGCAGGTCGACTCGTTAATAATTTACTCGAGTAAGAATTTTAGTCCGACGTTCCAGTAATATTTAAATACTCCTCGCTAAGTAGTGAACGATTTTGAATGAAATTTTACTTTAACGAGAGAATATTCAGCGCGGCGAATTAAACGGTACCGAGAACTGAATAATTCCACGAATTACATAGTCGATGGTACAGGATAATAGTATATCGTAATGCAATTAAAAAGTAACGAACCATGTACGATAAATTTCCTGTCGTGCATTGAATTATTGTCAAGCATGTCTTTATTATGCATTATACGCGCGCGCAGCCGATTATCGAGTCATATACGATAATACGCCATTATTCGAAGTCGGTAAGGAACTGCAGCGGACTGAAAAGCAGACTGGAACTGGGACAACGTTCGATTGGACCATGTGCCTTCAATTTTTCCGAATATAATTAAATAACCGATTAGATCCATAAATAGCCACGTTCAAGACGAATGAAATGAGATATCAATTGTTTCAAGTTACATGCCATTTCTAAGGCCTTGATAATTATTAATAAATCCTACAATTTTTAATAAATCACGTTATAAAAATTTGTGCGTATAGTTTGAACATTTATGAATGTATGTGCAAAATTTTAGTTTGCTAGCTGGGTTTGTTTTCTCGAAATTAATTGCCAAATATGGTAACACCGTTTTTCGATCAGTTTGATTGTTTCAAGTTACATACCATTTCTAAGGCCTAGATAATTATTAATAAATCCCACAATTTTTAATGAATCACGTTATAAAAATTTTTGCGTATAGTTTGAACATTTATGAATGTATGTGCAAAATTTTAGTTTGCTAGCTGGGTTTGTTTTCTCGAAATTAATTGCCAAATATGGTAACACCGTTTTTCGATCAGTTTGACTGCGGCAGCCCCCAACAACTCCTGTTGTCGGTGGTAAAAGTGGTTATGTAAGGAAGAAAAAGAATGAGTTCGAGGTTACAGGGAGAGAGAGTTCGAGGGAAGAGCGAGACGGGGTGGTAGGAGAGGAGAGAGGCTGACTGCGAGCAGAGAGTCGATTAGATTGAGCCGTGATTGAAAATTCTGCCCGCGGCAACAACGGTTTCGATTTAAATGTATCCGCGAGCGAAAAGTTTCGTTACTTTTACACGCGGTAACCAATGGGGTCTCTCTCCCGGAGTTCTTTTGAGGGTTATTTGGAAGCCGGTGTATACGCGCGTGTGTGTATGTATGTACGGATGGCGTAGCTCTCGTGTGCGGCGGACATTTTAACGAGAACTAATGGAATTTTAAAAGCGCATTGCTAGAAGCAAATAGGAGTTCCGATCGGGGAAATGCACGTCCGATAACGGAGACGTCGGAGTTTGTCATTGTTTGTGATTGTTTGATGTCGACCCCCTCCGCCAGCGTGCAGTTCATTTTTCACCGCTTGTAATCATTTTTTTTTCTCTGTTACAGGTTAAACTCGACAAGAGCCACAATACCAAACCTTCGAAAGTCATTCATATCAGAAACATCCCGAACGAGGTGTCGGATGCCGAGGTCGTCCATCTTGGTGCACCGTTCGGTCGCGTTACTAACGTCCTCGTTCTCAAAGGCAAGAATCAGGTGAGTGATCGTTACTAATTTTTACAAAACAGTGAACAAATTTCTCCGAACTAAAATCGTCAGTGTTGCTCGTGCAAATATATCGACAACTTTGTCAGAGGTCTATATAAACAATTTAACAGCACAGAAAAAAATAGAATTGCAAGCAAGGTGTCGATTAGCCATCGGTAAAAAGATTTCAAAATATTGGAATAATTCGGAAGAAGTGGTGAAATGCCAAGCTCGAGGTTTGACGGTGTTTGTGGCAAACAGGACGCGTCCCAGCTCGACCAGCGGTCCGTTAGCGTTGCCGGCCGAAATTAACGGCGGAATCCTTGCTCAAACAATATTTACGTACTCTCGGTACACCCGTTTCGCAAAAACACGTTTGATCCGGTGCTGGAATTCGAGTTTGTGCCGCACGAGCGACCCTCTTCGCGACCCGGACGCGGATGGCCAGGCGCGCAACAACAGAAACAATCGAATCATCGATTCACGGGATCCGAGTCGATGATCGGCCATTTAGGTATTATTATCCATTATTAACTGTGCGTTCGGCGTGCCGCACAGAGGCGGCCTGCACAAAGGCTCTGCCTCCCTCCTGCTCCCAACCGCCCCCTTTTCCATCGGCTCGCCTCCCTCCACCCCTCTTCGCCCCCTCTCCCACGCGTCCCTTATTCGCTGGCAGCTTTATTCACCCCTCGTCGGTGGCGTTCCATGCATCGTAGCGTTATTATTCCGGATAGGACGCGATTTACCCCTGGTCGCGGTTTGTTGAGTACTCTTTCACGGTGATCAAGCAGCGTTCTGTGTCCTTTGATTGGTAGGCGTTATCTCTTTCGGTTCGGCTGCGTTGCCGACCACTCGAACCGTGCAGCAAACCGGTCGCGAGGTGCTGGCATTGTCACTGAAAAAAAAAAATACAGCCCCTCTTTAACTCAATACTAAGTCCGACATTCGCGAAATATTTTTAGCAACTCGATGGGACTGTTGAAAAGAACAAAATTCTAACAACAAGCTGACGTTGGTGATTTTTTTTTCTCAGTGAACAAAAAAGCCGATCTTAAAATTTTTACCATGATTTCTCTCGTAGCGAGAAGGAACACACGCGAATGTTTTCGTTGCAAACGTAAACATTTATATGGGCTTTAATTTTCGCAAACTACTTTTGAAACTACTTCTGGCTAACCGTCGTCGGATTACGGTCAACCACTTTCTTGCAAGTACCTGTCCATTATTGCAGTCATTAGGCCACCAGATGTCGATCCGAAGTTGGACTTTGTTTAATTAATTATTAGAAGACTGGGGCAGTTGTGCCTCGTAACAGAAACATTATTTCCATCTAGCAGATGGTACGAGATGATACATTCGCCCGGAATAATTTATCACTTATGTGCGGCGCGCGCCTGTGTGTGTGTGTATATGTGCGATCGTTACAAGCAACTCGGCATAAATTAATATTAACCGTCGTTACACATGTATTTATCGTTGATTACGGATTCAGTCGGTGAATATTTCAATCTCCGATATTAACAATCGGTTGGCACGAGTTTTTACCGTTCGCCGTTGTAATTATGTAGCGACAGGGAACGGCTGTAATAATGTAACGGTTGACGATTCGAACAGGACGGCTGTGTACGCCGACTAAACGCGATGCGAAATTGCTTTCGCAGTGACGACGCGATTCGCGCAAGTGAACGAGAAGTTGACGAGAAATTAGCAGTGGGAATTGTTACTCGATGCCTGGGAAACTCCGCAGGATCTATCGACTCGCGACTACGCTATCCCCCTTTTCTTTTGTGCAGCATGATTAATAGGAGACCGGGCGGCGGGGGCTAGGTTCGCCTAAACGTTCTCAGCGCGCAGTGCATTTCCTCGGCTAATGCGCGTGTAATTTGCCCGGCAACTAAATCTCTTCATCTGGTTCAATGCGGTGGGGTCTGTGCGTCGATGCATTATTTTAATCCCCACCGGTATAAACAAACCAAGTTCGCATTATCGTACCTGTTGTACTCACGGCTCTATACACATGTTCCAACCCGTGTATGCTCGCGTTTCCGTTAGCCAGCATTAAATATCCCCAATTAAACCGAGGGTAACACAACCGGGGTTTAACAAGGTTCTGTTCTGCGTGCAACCCATTTTGAACCACAGTTTCATATTTCTAGCATGATTAGAAAAGAGCGTTGAAGTCTCTCCTAAAAGGTTCATCTTGGACCTTTCATCTAGCTTGGATGCCCAGGTTGAATTCAAGCCTAACATCCATTTGGACATCACTACCCTCATCAGTAGATTTAGACTTCACAATCCATACAAAGTAGAATCTCTATATTGGACCCTTCATCTAACTTGGATCCCCAGGTCTAATTCAAGCCTAACATCCATGTGAAGCTAACCACCCTTATCAGTAGACTTAGACATCACAATCGACAGAACTATAATATCCATATTGGACCCTCCATCTAACTTGGATCCCCAGGTCCAATTCAAGCCTAACATCCATTTGAATCTAACCACCCTCATCAGTAGATTTAGACTTCACAATTGACACAAGTACAATCTCTATATTGGACCCTTCATCTAACATGGATCCCCAGGTCTAATTCAAGCCTAACATCCATTTGGACATCACTACCCTCATCAGTAGATTTAGACTTCACAATCCATACAAAGTAGAATCTCTATATTGGACCCTTCATCTAACTTGGATCCCCAGGTCTAATTCAAGCCGAACATCCATTTGGATATCACTATCCTCATCAGTAGACTTAGACTTCACAATCGATACAAGTATAATATCCATATTGGACCCTTCATCTAGCTTGGATTCCCAGGTCTAATTCAAGCCTAACATCCATTTGGACATGACTATCCTCACCAGTAGACTTAGACTTCACAATCGACACAAGTATAATCTCCATATTGGTCCTTTCACACATAGCTTGGATCCCCAGGTCTAATTCAAGCTCTAACAGAACAACTACCTGGATCCACTATGATCTAACCACCCTCATCATTAGACCTAGACTTGACAATGGGAGCAAACAGTCTACGAGACAAGTCCCCATTAGTAGATTGCACCGTCACTGGTCAGACCGGGTCGAAGCATACTTCGAGTAGACGGGTTTATGGGTGACTTGAATTATTTACGTTTGATCGTGCAAGGGACGGGTACTTGGACCCATTAGGGGTTAGTTGTGGAGTCATGCCGTATTTCAAGGAAACCGAGAGTCACTCTTCCGGTAACAGCATCTCCTCGAAGACAATCGAAGTAACTCGATCAGCCTAAGGGTAGGGGGTGGTAAAGCTCGCGTTATTATCGTGGAACGCGTGTGTGCTCGCCCACGGCCAAGCTTCCCAATTACACGCAAACAGACAGTGCGCATTGTTGCAACACGACAATAGGGCGTGCTGCTGCGGTGCCTCCAGTACTCGCATCACCAAAGTACATCAGCAGGTGGAGAGAGAAGGAGAGAGAGAGAGACAGAGAGGATGATGGGACCTGGGTGGTGGTAGTAAATCGAGTTTCACGATGAACCGCCGAGTTGACCCCTGCGGGCACTTTCGCTGTGTTTGCTTTGATTCGAAGTTTCCGGTTAAGTTGGTTACCGGAACGGGCGGACAGGCTCTTTGTTTGATCCTGCAAACCCAAGCCAGGCCTCCCGGATTTTCGATACCGTTCGCACTCGAATCGTTCCACGCCGTGCCACGGGAGATCGTAGCCTCTTGCTGCAGGCGATTCGACCTGAAATTCGTCCGTGAAGCTGCTGCCTCTTTTGATACTCCACAGAGGAGGTTCGCGGCTCTTTCGGTTCATTGTTATTGAATTTGTTGGGTCGCGTGTGACTAGACCTCTTCACCACCCCTCTCCGTTCTCTCACAGGATACGGGAAACGTTGTTATTTCTCTTGTACGTATGGCAGAGTGCACGTGAAATTATACATTTTTTTTATTTCGAGCAAGAATCAGCATTCTTCGTTTCCGCGAGAACTTCATTTTTTCGACCGTCCAAGATTGACTAGACTACGATGTCTGTATTTGATAGACATCCCTATTTCACGTGCACTATTTCATGGATATTTAAATACACGTGTGTTCACGTGTTTGAATTTGTTTTTATTTTTAGGATACAGTTACTAATTTTCGGAAGCAAAATAGGGCTATATATAAATTGATATCAATGTTCTAAAAATTATACGAATTAACCCTTAACAATCCAATGGTGCCATATAGGCGACATGACACTTTTATTTACTGGGTTCAATGGCGCATATATGGCGGAATTGGACCGTTAAGGGTTAATAAATTTTCACTAAAATAAAAATATTTCTTTTTCTATACTTGATTTAAAAATGTTTTACAGCTTCTCTTCGTATGAAAAATAGCTGGACCTGGTGGGAAGTAAACATGAAATACATCCGGACCGTTAAGGGTTAAAATGAGGATCCATTAATACACGTGTATTCAAATATACATACGTGAAATAGTACACGTGTACCCGCGTACTTAAAAGGACACGTACCGAGGTACGTGTATTTAAATACGCGTGTACACGTAGACACGTGTGTTATTAATACACGTACAAAACTGCGATCTCTGGTATTTGAAATACTGTACACAGTGAAATGGTATTGTTTTGTTCGAACAACCGTTTCGGTATTCTTAGCCCCTCCCACAGCTTTTTCGAGCGGCTGCCGATCGTCCAGCATGCATCGCGTACGAATAAAAACGTGGTGAAATGGACTGTTTTTCGACTTGCACGAAACATTTCATTCAATTAACGAGCGAGTGGCTCTGAAAGGATCGTCGATCCTGTTGCCCCTTTCGTGTCGGTAAAAGCGAATCTGTTCTGTGCAACAGTAAAGCGATAGGATATTGCATATCGAGGAACGTTTCCGAAAAATTTTCGTCGAACAACCACCTCGCATAGTTCGCGGATTCTACCTGCGGGGAGTTTTATTTCCGATCGATCGGCGAAAGAGAGAGAGAGAGAGAGAGAGAGAGAGAGAGAGAGAGAGAGAGAGAGAGAGAGCGAGTTCCGTTGAAGTTCAAGCATACTTAATTATACGGTGAACTTCTGTAATCACCGTGCGACGGTGTTGAACGCTCCTGCCGCGGGAACGGCGACGGTTCCGTGCGTTGTATCGCCGACGAATCTCTTGCTCTATTTACATGGTTTAATATTAACTCGCGCTGCCAAGTTTAACGCGGACAATCTGACACGAAGTAATCGCGCCGTTTCGTCGGGCCTTTCCCCCTAGCGCAATTAAATGACTGCGTGCTTTTCCCTTGGCGCATTCTTGCCGGCCGTCTAAGTTTAGCTCCTCGAAAAGTTCACTGTTACGCGAAAATCCCTCGGAAACGGCCGCCTCCAGTCTTTCGGGGTGCCGGTGAACAAGCAGCGAGGCAGCTGGCTTAACCCACGTCCTGCTGTCAATTTCACACTGTGAAAAGAATCGGTTGAAAATAATTTAACCCTCATCCGTCCCTCATTTCACGAACGGAATCCGTCCCTCGGTGTCAAATTGACACAGTGACACAAAATAAAAAGAAATTCAATGTTTTTCAAGTCAAATTGATCAGTTAACGTTTACATCTTAAGTTTCTCGGTTATGTGTTCCGCATTAAAAAAATAAATGTCGCACAAAGTTTCGAACTGTGTCAAAATGATACGAGGGACGGATGAGGGTTAAAAAAAAATTAAATAAAATTAATTTATTAATACCACCAGTCCGATTTCAGTTGCACCAAAAGTCCCGACGAAGAAACTACTCGAGATTCTTTTGACAGCGAAGATTAAGCGGCCCGCGGAGAAATGCGCAACGCTATATCGCGTCGTTTCATAATTCGCGGGGCCACGTGGTTTTTAATGAAGGGAAGTCGGTCACGGCTGACGAGTGTTTAGTGCGATTTTAATTTCCAGCTAATTAACTTACTCGTCCGGCTACGCTCAAAGGAATCACCGCCAGGATGCGCCCACGCACAAAAGAAGAAGTAAAATATAAAATAGGACAAAAGAGGAATTAGAGAGCCGAGAGGGGCGGTTGAAGTGCGGGGCGGAGGGGAGGAACGGGTAAATATGGAAACGTAGCAGTCGAGGAATTCTTTTTTTTTTTTTGAGCGAGCCCGGCTCGGGGAGAAAAAAGGAACGCCATGAATATGATAAAACGCGGCCGCGGTAACCGAGCTTCTTTTCTATATTAACATTTTAAATTCAATTTAAATTCAATTAAAGTTAGCCACGCCGCTTAAACGATTGCTCCGATGCTGCCGGTTGCGGCCGAGCCTGATGGGCTGAGGGATGCTGGTTCGCTCGAATTGGCAAGCGCGACTTTGAACGGCTGAATTCGTCCGCAATCGTTGCGTTTTGCTGCCACGCGGATTCATTATTCTCGCGGTCGAAATCCATTCGAGCATCGATCCCGACGATTTGTTTGAATGTTTCAAATTAACCAGTTGTTTCGTTGAAACTGTGATCAGTGCACAGCGGATTCGATGCGTTTATGAATTTTAAAATACCATTACATTGTTTTCAAAGTGTTAAATATGTTAACACATTACCGATCGGTTATTATTGTATAATTTTGAAATATCTATGGTACATGGCTAAACACTTTTTAATGAAACCTTCAATAGCAACAGCAATTTTCGTTGTGAACCAACAATTCACCCTCATTAACCTCATATAATAGTTTCATTTAAGATTGTAATGTGAAAGAAAATTTCTGTGCTTTTTTTTGGTGCAGCACAATTATTGAAAATCCTATTAATAGGCTTCCGGTGGGTGAAGTGTTAAGATCGATGAAATAAACCACAGGTATTTTTCGAGGAATTTGTAAATGTTCGAATTTTAAGCCTAGTTACTTAATAGTTAATAGGCTTTTGGTAGGTAATGTGTTAAGTAAGAAAATCAGTTTTATGAAAGGTGTCACGCGAATTGTTTAAAATATCGGTGGTGGGAAGGGAATCGGAAAGATATTATTCATTGGATGATCGGCGTTGCCGGGCTTGCCGCATTAAATTAAGATTAAATTTCCATTATGCAAATCGCGCGAGCGCAAAAAATGCGTGGAGGGGTTGGGGGTGTGGGTGCGTGCGGTGGGTTTATTTATCGATTTGCCGGGTGCATCGCATGTAACAAGCTCGTTTACCTAAATATGGACTCGCTATGCCGTTGATTCACGACCTAGTTTTTTTGAATTCTTCAGCCGCAACGAGTCTCTTTGTTCTTCTAAGCAAATATTTGCCGAGCGGGGGACCATGCGTATCGTCCCTTACACGTTTACTCTTTTATGCAATTAAGATGGAGCGAGGCCGAGTGAGAGAAAGAGAGATAGAGATACCCTCCGAATTTCTCCTCCATTTTTTTTTTTTAAATGCACTCGCTGCAATTACATCTTTTCGCGGAATTAAATTTCCCGGGAATTTTCACCGGGATTAACAGATCGTCCTGGGTTTAATCTGTTCGTCGCCTTCGCGACGCGGACGGATTAAAAAATTTTGATTCCCGACCTCTTGAATTTCCGTATCCAGTTATTTCTTTCTCTCGCGATCTGCCTCGGTCGAAAGCTTCGCGGGACTGCAGCTAGCCGACGTAATTCCCCGTGCGAAACCCTTTGTCTCTCGGTTCAGTTTCTTCAATTTTTTTTTTTTGTTCCGAGGCTGAGTCTCGTCTCGGTTCCGTAACTTCCAAAAGAACTGTGTTCGGGATTTCGGTGCCCCGGAGAGCAACCAGCCACCAGCCAGCCAGGGCTCCGGTCTAGATGACTGAGTTCACGCGAATCGTCTTCGTCCGTGATACGTGTGCACTCGAAATGTTAAAGGGTTAGGTGAAAATCTGAAGTGGCACGGCGAAAATAGGGGTCCGGGGCAAGAGGCCGGAAGGAACGATGGCTGGGCTTAACGAGCGTCGGAATCCCACGGTTGGAACGGATCTATTCGTTTCTCTGTATTACGGGGCCGCCGTGTCCTTCCTCGCTTTTTACCTCCCTCGTTTCCCTTCTTATTTACGTTTAGAAACGCCGGCTGGCCTGCGAATCTCTGCGTCTGCCAAAAATATTTTCCAAAAAACCTCTGCTCCAATTTTTCAAGGTTTCTAACCTTTAACGCGTTCGTCACCCAGCTTAATTCGGCTAAGTTTTCCCGCGGGCCCGAATTCGACTGTCGGTACGCAGAACGGTATAATGTGTTTTTAATATTTTTATGTTGTATATGTAAGGAGGTTCGACACGTCAATATCCTTTACTCACTCGTAGGAAACTGTTTATTTAACTAAAACTCATGGTAACATGGATTTGTTAACAAAATGCTAACGCAACGTATAAATCAATAATATTATATAATATATAACAGTATAAATCAATAAGACAACAACCATAGTCCCGTTGAAAGCACCGGTTCTCGTTAGATCACCGTAGTTAAACAATGTGGAACGTGAACGGCACTAGGATGGGTGAGCGTCTGGTAAAAAACCGGAAAGTGACCCACCCGAGGTGTTTTTCACGTGTTGTTGGCAATAGGTGGTTCGGAACCCACCATAAACAGTAGGTCCCGCTGAAAAGGCGATGGTGAGAGTGGAAAGAGGGGCATTGGTAAATGAATTTGAAACCGTGAGGGGACCAAATATGTTACATACAGTATAAATCAATAACAGGTAAATATATAAGTAATACATTTAGTCATCCACATGGTGGTATAAACATTCTTACAATTCGGTCATCCTGACAAATTAATCGTCCTCGATTAAATGTATAGATACGATAGAGAAGATACTAAACCTTAAAAACTTAACTAAATATAATATTATAAAATTAAAACATTCTTACATATATGCTATAGAATGTATAATAACATATATTTAATTAACTCGAACAAGAAGAGCGTCACCCATATTTGGGTTAGGTAGCAAATTAATCGTCCTCGATTAAACGTATAGATACGATAGAGAATATACTAAACCTTAAAAACTTGACTAAATATAATATTATAAAATTAAATCATTCTTACATATATGCTATATAATGTATAATAACCTATATTTAATTAACTCAAACAAGAAGAGCATCACCCATATTTGGGTTAGGTAGCATACCCGTCACCCAGATATGGGTGTCATGGCGACGAACGTGTTAAAGCCAGTTCACAGCTCCACAATTTCTACACAATCTAATTCGGGAGAGACCTGGGTTCTCTGACCTAACTTGCGAGACTTACAGTCCCCCGTAGGTCAAGTAGTATTCTTTCCACGGTCAACTCAATAATGTATAATAACTTTTGTAACACGCGAATTAGAAGGTAATCCGGGCCCCAGCTACTTGTATTATTCGAAACCCAACTCTGACCCGGTGAGTTAGTTACTGCGCTAAGCCGTAGCAGGCAAGTAGAACCGGTAATTCAGTTCGGCCGCGTGTGCAGCATCCCTTAAGTTTTACGAGCGGGCCGACACGTGCTGGCAACTTCTCCGTTCGTTTTCATGGGCTTCGTTGTTGCGATCAAGAGCGCGAGATAATCGAGAGAATTTCTCTTTGTGCACCTTTTCCTTTTTACATTACCGGAAGCGGTGGTTTACGACGCGTAACTGTAAGCTGTTGTCGTTGCGGCCACGTTTTCTTCTAATTGCGTGAAGCACAAATGAAATTGAGTTACCGTGACTGTGGCGTTTCTATGGCAGCGTTCACCGTTTCTTTCAGTTTACGGACGTTTTACAGTCGGTTACTGTGAATTTATTACATTTTCCGTTTCCACTCTGTTGCTGATCTTTTCTTTGGGAAACGGCCGGCTTCACGGCCGATTCTAATAATAAAGTGATCGAGCAACGGACCATCTCGAATCCTCTCCTCCCTGACTAGCCACGAACTATTTTCGAATTGAAGAAAGGCCGGAGATCTCGAATGTTGTCATTAGCGAACGGTGAAACCGCTGAACTTTCAAGCCGCTCGCGAAATCTCCCGACGAACAGGCAAGATTCACGTTGCAGACGCAATGAAAACCTCTTCAGAGCTCTTGAACCACGCGTCGGTACGTTTAATACCGTTTTCAGTCGCTGTCGGACCACGATTGTACGAGATCCCCCGGAGAAATGAAAAATTTTTACCGATTCCTGGCCCGCCTCGGTACGCTCCCGATCCTCGCCCGAAATTGAACATTCCTCTATCTTTTTTCTTTTTTCTTCTTCTTTTTTTTTTTATTTCTTCTTTTCCACGTTTCGTTTGTACACCCCGTCCTCTCTCCGTCGAGCGCAAGATACGCGAAATAATCTCGAACCCGCGATCATTTCGACCTAGACAGCGAAATGAAACGGTCTCCGCGAAATTTATGATTATCACCTCCGCCGAGACGAGCCACTGAAATTTCTCAGAACCGGAAGAACTTGAAACCGACTCCCTCGGGACCGCGATAGTAAAATTTTTTTTCAAACCTCGCCTCTTATCCAAATTGGTCTTTCGTTTCTGCATCTTTTTCATAGAATTAACTTCTGCTTTCCTGACTCGTAGCTGTTCAATTAACCACTGACAATTTCTCCAAACGAAACGCTTATCACGCTCAATCAAATTCACTTTGTACAGGTGAATTTCTTTTCGATCGAAATTTGAATATATTATAGCGTGCAATTATTTAAACATGTTTCTAGACGTTTCGATCCCTGTGTGGATCTTTCTCAAAGAGACATTTTTTGCGTCTGAAAAATAGTATATGTGTAATATTTTTTTGAAAAACTATATTGTGACACAACCGCTTGAACCAATAAAAGAAAAGAAAATTAATATACGTACTTGCTGTGGCAAAAAGTAACAAAACATTTGAACAAATATTGGTTGAGTTACGACTATCAGAACTCTACCTCATGGTGGCAGGTATGTAACTAAAGCAAACGCGAGAAAGAAAGTACAATGTGTGAAGACGATCTACGATGATTGGTTAGTCGATATCGATCGAATATGATTCGCAATATATTGGTCGGAAGTTTGAACGGTGTGACTGAATAAACATTATGAAAACATATCCAACCAACACTGTATAAATAAAATTACCAAAACAAACACAAAAAAAACCCAAAAACAACAATTCTTTAAATCAAGCGAACAATAATAAAAAATCCACATTCGTGCTGGTTTTACCACATTTTAATACGAACTAAAAATGACGCTGGTTTTAGAAAATGAAAATTAAACTGAAGAATAGAATCTAAACTATATTGGAAAACTTTATACATTTCTCCTCTCGCTCATTATGTTTCCATCTCGTTCTCACCACACGTGTCCGCATGCTAGGTTGCTTTTCCAAGTTTTTCTTGAAAAGTGACGCGTTAGAAAAAAAATATATCCAGCAGATTTTTCATGGAAAACCGCGTGTCACGCACAGTTCGAATGCTCAAGTAGAACAGAGAGCCGGTGCATCGAAAAGGGCGATCCGCAGTGTCACTCGCAGCGGTCAAGTGGGACAGGCCGCGTATCGTTGGTGGAAAGTATTGAAATACTTTGGAATACGTGAAGAGGCGAGAGGCTGGCTCGATTAACCGCCAAAAAAAAAAGAAAAAACTTGTCCCCGTTAATGCGACGGTTCCCTTTAATTGGTGATCGTGACCTATGGCTGACAGGTAATCGCGCGCGCCCGAATAAATTCGACGGCCACCCCGGCCCTCTCTCGCCCGTAATGAACAGGCTAAATATAAGCTGGCTCCGGTGCGATAATATTGAAAATTTCGATTCATTAGCGGCGGCCGACACTCGCGGTCGCGTATCGCCTGACGGGCAACTGATGAAGAGAAAATAATGAGTTCGGGCCCCTGCTGGCTGCAACTACGTTCGCTTACCTGCTCGATCCGCCATTAAATTCGATACATTGCACACGCGGCCTGCATCGGATACGGACTAGCTGAATACGCGGCTTCTAATTATCGTCCAAGTTCAGAGTTCGCCACGAAAAAATAAATTCAATTCTGTTGGAATCCAACGATAATATTTTATAAAAAAAGGCAGTGGCGCGAGTCCGGTCCAAGTGGTTTATGGTACCCCCACTTAAGGGTGTAACGTAGCCTCTGATTCTATTGTATTTATCAGTGTTGCCAACCCCGTAAGCTAGAATCTGAGGATGGTGTCTCGATTTTTTCTCGATTTTTTTCCCCTACTTTGGACGCTCATATTATTAAATATAAACATAATATCGTTAAATCATGAGCTGAGCGCCCTACGATCAACCTTCCTCTTTAGAATGAGCCCTTACACAGCTCGCAACATGCCCGTATAAGGACAAACAATTCTTTCCCGCAAACACTGTTTTTACCCTTAATCTAGTAATATTCTAGTAATATTCATGGGTTACGTTACCCACTTAAGAAAAGGGCTTTTCCAGAGACGAACCAGCCAGTCGTTGTCGTTTCACAGAACAGACCACATCACAGCATCGTTTACGCTACAGCATTAGTTCTACCTTGTTTCAATATAGCCTTTTTTCTCTTATACACACTGGAATCCACTTTCGTAGTTTTGTTTGCATTAAGTAAATAAAGTTATCTTATTTAACCCATTAAAGTTATTACAACAAATGTTTTCTAACCCCCAGCCGGAGCTTACGATTTTTCGCTGCCACGATTCTCAACTGAAAAACTTAAAAAAATTCTCTAATATAGAATCTCTATGTAACTAGCATGTTTCAGAATTTTTTTAATTGACTAACATTCGAAAATCATATTTTCTCTGTAAGTACCCTCCTGGTCGATGTATTCAGTTGAAATTTGGCTTAAATTTTTCGTTTATGTTTATTACATAGCCTTTTTTTTCTTTTTCCTTACCCTAGGAGGGTTTTTCTTCCTCTCTTTGTTTCTTGGAATGTCATTAAGGCCCCATTCATTGATTTTCTTACCGATGATTGTTCCGAGGAGGGCCACAACCTGTTCTTGGCTTTATTCTATGTTTATTACATAGCCTGTGATTCATATAATTTAGTTGAAGACTCGCAGTTCGAAGAAAAACTTGAGATGGTGTGTAATTGACTGCGTAGAGGCAAATTTTTGTGTTGCAGTGTATGTGAAAACAATTAATAATGGCGAAAAACATTCGCAATTCGTCCCAGCAGGGCAGTGCTCGAAACTGGCGAAATTTCGCAATCAGGGAAGAAAATTCTGATGTCTGGGCGCAACAACGTTTGCTGAATAATTGCGATGCTTCGAATCCTGGTCGCAGAGCTCGTTTGCCGGCGAAACGTCGCCGAATCCAATTTACCGTATTTTTGCGCGTGCTACAATGGATTTGTTCATTGTGCGCCAGGGAAAAAATGTTCTGCACCAGTGGAGCTGTCACAGTTTCCCCGGCACACCGTGCGTTTAGCAGCGAATGTTTTTCTATTCGGAAACGCGGCCCGGCTGTGTGCCCGTCGTTTTCATTATTTCTTCCGTCCTTTCTTCCCCCGTCGTGGTTCCTCGGCTCCGAAATATTTGGAAATTGTAATTCTATGAAAAATGCCAAATTGCAATTCCCCGCGTATTAATGTCCCGGGCGATATTTGTAATTTCCACGCGGGAAAAGAATTCCGCGGCGAACACGCGTCTGTTTCGCGTCACCGGATGTGCCCACCGTTCATTTCGCATTCCGTTTCATTGAGACACCGAGGTCCACCTGAGGCTTTTCGATAAACGCGACACTTGACGTGCCGCGGGTTAAAAATATCCCGGGAATCTATTCCGGCCGGTAAACAACGGGAATCAATCGATTGCCCGGCAATTTTCAACCCCCGAGCAGCCCTAATGCACGGGATCAATCGTCAATAATTCAAACGCGTTAGGATTCGATGAAGGGGTGGCCTCGATTTGATGGTTTGTAAAAATTCTGTTACATTCTCTGACGCGTTGAGTCTCGTCTGTCTATCGACATTATATTGTAAAAGGGGCTGTCGCATTTCTTTTAAATTGATATACACTTTGAAGCCCTCGTTTAAAAAAGAAATCTATTAGACTGATTTGAATTGCTCAAAAAATTCCTGTACATTCTCCAAGTACTAGTTAACAAATCTACTGGATTTTGAATTATTAAGCTCTCTACTTTTCTTGGAAAAAATTAAATTTCAAACACTTTAGGGTTCGATGAAGGGGGGTGAGCTTTAAACTTGATATACACTTTTTATGTAGCACCCTCGTTTAAAAAAGAAATCTATTAGACTGATTTGAATTGCTCAAAAAATTCCTGTACATTCTCCAAATACTAATTAACAAATCTACTGGATTTTGAATTATTAAGCTCCCTACTTTTCTTGGAAAAAATTAAATTTCAAACACTTTAGGGTTCGATGAAGGGGTGAGCTTTAAACTTGATATACACTTTGAAGCATCGCCCTCGTTTAAAGAAGAGATCTATTAGACTGATATGAATTGCTCAAAAAATTCCTGTACATTCTCCAAATAGTAGTGAACAAATGTACCAACTCTCGAATAATTACGCTCGCTGTTTTCCTTGGAAAAAAATTCGTGAAGACCTCCTTGTAATCGGAGCGTCGATCTGTGGGGATTCCCGAAGTTCCGAGGACGAAACGCGTTCGATAACGGGTGGGGGGGATGATAAGGCAGACTGGATAAGGGATGAAACAGCAGTGCGTCGAACGGAACAGAACCGCGGAAGATTGGAACGAGCTTGGTGTACAGGTTGGTGCGTTGGGATCGCTGGAAATAGCCTAGCTAACACGGGTTAATCGGATCTCATCCCGTTTGAGATTGGATTAAAGTAACTCGCTTAAGACCAGGTCGGTCTAACCTCGGCATTGATCCTGTCGCTTAACTCGGTTGCCTTCCACGACGTCGAATTCTCGTCCGGTCAACCGAATAACCTCGTCGACCGAGACAAGTCCCTCGAACGTTTAACGACGATTTAGAAATTCATCCACGATCGTGCATTTATTAAATTTCTAGCGCTCCTCGAGGTTTGCATCACTGGCTGGTAAATCAGGGACGGGGAAGGACTTCGGTTTATGATAAGGGGTTCGATTTCGACGGTGTGCTGGGATTCCGAATTTCAGGAAATATCAATGGCGGATGGCTGGATTCCCGGTGGCGTGGTCCCCTTAACCTGGAAAACGTGTGGTCCCTCGGTCCGGGAGCAACAGACCCGGCGTATCATAAATCTCGGCGATTCCGTGGAAGCAGGGGCGTAACAAAAGCGGGTCAAAAGGAACGTTTCTCTCTGTCGAATCGAAATTAGGCCGGGACCTATTTTCGGGTTCCCGAACCAGCCCGGGGGCTCCTACGAAGCCGGAATAAAAGAATCGCCGTCTGTGTTCGGCGGCGTATAATCGATCTCGGGGCGCAAGGCCGATTAATAAATTGCTTCCGTTCAATTATAGGCCGTGATAAATCGATCCGTCTACAGGTAGTCGGACCCGGCTCGTCGCTGAGGAAATTGAGCAACACTTGTGCATGCATAAACACACGGTGTATGTGTGTGTATGTGTGTGCGACGCGCGAGCGCATCTCTTCTAGTGCAACGTGTGAGCATGTGCCGCATGCACATCAAGTTGCGCGACAGAAAATTGAAAAGTTAGCCCGAACCGGGATCGATCCGCTGACACGATGTCGTTCCTATTGCGGCTAGTCTGTTTCTGGACCGCGTCAAACTCCGGCAAACTCTGTGGACAAAGGTGGACAGCGTCCTTGCTGGTACACCAAGATTTGGTTTGCTGCGCAAAGTCAGCATAAGTATCAATCATATTAACGTAGCATGTTCTACTCAATCTGGGGTACAATGGATTGTCAGGGTCACTGTCAAATTGCAACCTGACACATTTAGGATTTGCTAGGTTGCCGCGAGTCTCTCCGAGTAGGCTAGTTGACTGAGGGCTCAATCTACTCCTGACAGGGCTGCCCTAGGCTTATCAATAGGTCTATTCATCAATAGACTACATAGCATCGGTCTACCTGTACATATAGTATTAGTTTACGGGACCTGGCTTCCGGAAATTAATTTAACTCCCACAATTTTCAATAGAATTGCATACTAAATGTCTGCTGTTCAAGTTTTTAAGCGAAACTTCTTTGCTGAGGGTAACAATTTTCTGAACCAACGTAAGTCGAGCGCAAAAACGGAGAATAAACGGTGAAAAATAATTTCTTACCCCGACGGGATTCGAACCCCGGTCCACCGGTTGGGGGACAACCAACGATCTTTAGAATGATAGCGAACATTTTGGTATATATCGCAACGAATAAATTGCTCGGTAGTATTATTAAATTATTCAAGTTTATACACTTGGTTATAATATATGTCGGAGAAGCCTAGAGATATTGTAAATGTAGCGTTTTTATTTTTTATTATTCCTTCGCGTCCTAGGACTCTTATCTCCTACCTTTCATCGAAGCGAGTACATCTTCTTGTACATCTTCATCTTCAAACAATAAAAATCATTTTCGAGTTTTCTTTAAAAGCTGTGTAGGTGTTTTATTTCTTCAAGAATCGTCCCGATGGACAAGTCAGGAGGTGAAGGGACTTCTCTAACATATATTTGACATGTAATTTGCGAAAAGGCCTCCTTTTGTTCAAGTGTGCTTCTGTTTAACTAGCAAGTGATTGCAATGTCGAATTGGTTGCACCTAATGTATTCGTTGGCAGGGGACATCGAAAAATAGACGCGCGGACAGGGATTTGACAGAGGATTCCAATCTAAGTAGCACGGGCAAAGAAGCCCCGGCCGAGTAGAGGTGAAAAGGAAGCAAAAGTCGGGATGAAAAAGTTTCGTTGAAAGTTCCGCGGATAGATCGGCGCCGGCGAAACCGGACCGGACGAAAGAGAGAGAAAGTGAAAAACGCAACGAATAAGACACGACGCGAAAGAGCCTTCCCCCTCCGGGGAAAAGGGAAAATGCTGTCTCACAGTTGGCCAATGGGAATCGAAGCCACAGAAAAGCCCTTGGTGAAAACTCTCCCGGGCTGACCTTACCGCCTTTCCCTCCAATTTCCTCGTTCTTTCTCTTTTTATTCCCGCCTCCACTTCGCGTGCCTCCGGCCCCGCACTCCATCATCCGTCAAAAAAAAAAAAAAGAAAGAGTCATGGGAAGTCGAAAAGCCGATCATGCACTACTCCCCGGATCACGGTTCTGTCCCCTTTCGACGGCGACACTTTCCTTTAGACTGCTTCTCACCCCGGCTTCCAGCAGACACCCTAACAATTCATCGCCGACGATTGTTTTCTTATCAAAGTACCGAAAACTCGTCGTTTTGTACGAGTTTCAACAATATCGTCATCGTTAGACTTTTTTATTAACACATTACCGACCGGTTATTATTGTATAATTTTAAAATATCTATGGTACATGGCTAAACACTTTTTAATGAAACCTTCAATAGCAACAGCAATTTTCGTTGTGAACCAACAAGTCACCCTCATTAACCTCATATAATAGTTTCATTTAAGATTGTAATGTAAAAGAAAATTTCTATGCTTTTTTTGGTACAGCAGAATTATTGACAATCCTATTAATAGGCTTTCGATAGGTAATGTGTTAACATAACCGTGACGTATTTCTGACTAAATCGGGAGTCCAAACACGGCACAATTAACAGTATATTTATTCTAGTAAATTACATTTCGGATATTCGAGGTCCCACTGCATCCTGGAAATTATGATCCAAATGGGATCGTGTTTGGGCTCGTTTTAGTCGGAGTACCGTCACGAATATGATACCGACAGTTGCAACAAAAATTGCAAAATTAGTTTTGACAAAACAATCGGAAACAGGGAAGGTCAAGTGGACGAATTAATTCGCGATTATCGTGAACGGCGTAATCTTATGCGGGTTCATCGGTATAAATTATGCGCAGATATTTAGCCTGTTAAAATGATTTTCCGCGGCGCCGGAAGCAAGTTCCGGGGGTTAAGCTCTGATATCCCGAGTTCCCGAGGGACACATGGGTGGCTCCATTGGTTCGATTAATTAATTAGCACCCATTATCGAGTTTCGAGACCAAGTCGAGTCGCGTGGAACGGACGCTAGTGTGTTTTCCGCAACCCCAGAGGAACCAGGCGACAGAGAAAGAGAGAGAGAGAGATAGAGAGAGACAGAGTGTGGCCGGAAATGAGGGAAAGAGGGCGTGGGGAACACATAATTTAATTCCTCGAGTGGCATCTCTCGGAACAGGCTCTTTCCATCCTCTTTCTCCCCACCCACTTCCTGCGTCGTATTCTTCGAGGTCCTGAATCCTGGGGCACGGGTAAACAATAACTGGCCGCGTACCATTAAGTTTTTCACTTCGTCGCACCGGGCCACGATCATTGGAAAACTTTCCAACCCCTTTCCGATAAGCAAATGCACCGTTAACTGCGCCAAGTTATTACACATCATTAGAACAAATGTAGGTTACACGAAGGCTGTCGATTTTTCTGCACAATAAAAATCGTCCGCGTTATTCGCAAGATACGTGGAGCTACAAAAATATTTGTTTCTTTGTTAAAGGGGGTGCGGGACAAATTTTTTATTTTTGAAAACCCCTGATTTAAACATTATCCCGTGTACGGTGAAAGGATGGTTATAACGATCCACAGACGATTTTCTACACGTCGGAATTTTTCGAATTCACCGGTACCGCCGGCGGTCCGCATTTGCAGAAACATTTTGTGAAATAAACATCGACGATCCCCTGAAACGCTTTGTTATAAGCAGCTTCGTTCGCCGGGAACCATAATGCGGGGATCGAGTTTTGTACGCATGGGAACAGCCGTGTGCACACGGTATTGTAGACTCGTGGAAACACGAGCTTTAACTGGAACTGAGGTAATCCTCTTAGCCTTTGGGGTGTTTATTAATTTTTAGGTAAAATTTGATCCGTGATGGGACATGGCAAATGAAAACCACGCCGGATCCGCGGGAGAGGGAGAGAGAAAGAGAGAGTGTGTGTAGGATCTATGGTCCGGGGGTTAACTCATACCTCGAATGTCTTAATCGATTAAATTTTTCTATTTTAAATCCCTCACTGTTCAAAATATTTTTTCCACCAACGCACCTGCCCAAATCTTCCAAATAAATCAAAATCTATCCACAAAGCCAGACGGGAATAGCGTTCGATCCTGTGCGAAAGTGTGAATGTGTGTGTGAGCATGTTTGGAAATGTTCGAGCGAGGCACAATTTTTCCATTTCACTCTTACTTGAGATATTTTTCCACGAAACTACCCTTGGCATTTTCCAAGCAAATCGAATGCTGCGCGAAGACAGACGACAATGGGCGTTCGACCGGCGATGTCGCTGGGGTGGTGCACGCACCTCTGCATTCTTCACTTAGCCTCATAAACCATGAATGAACGAACCTATAAGTCGTAAACAATGGTTACCGCCCGGTACATAAGCCGCGTCAAATTATCAAGATATATTTTCCTAAGGTTCTGCCAGCTCTCTCCTCGGCTGGCTGTGGTTGTGCTGGTGAAGAAGAAGGGTGAGTTGGGGGTGCCACGGGGGTTGAGAAACTCCACGCAGACACTCCTCGGCCCCATTGCACCCTGGGGTCTGTATTAATGATATAATATTTCTTTGATTCACCGGAGCTTCTACGTTAACAACCCCGTCGCCTCTCCAACCCCCATCCACCCCTTCTTTGGTAGCGTTTCTCGTTTAAACGGACTTGCAGACAAAAACGAGTGAGAGGGAGCGAGGGATAGAGAGTCGGAGAAAGTGAGAGAGAGAGAGAGAAAAAGATGGTGGAAGGGACGGTGAGGGGGAGAGAGAGAGAGAGAGAGAGAAAATTGAAGGAGAACGAAGGGGGACAGGGTGGACGAGTTCAAACGTAGTTCCAGGAAACCCGTTTCGCATCCCTTATAGCTCGGATAAATTACATTCATGCTCCCCAGTCCACCCACTACCCCCTCCCCTCTCGTCACCCCGTCATCCTCGAGCAAACAACCCCCGGTCCTCGTTCGGATCGTCGACTGGAAGACGAGATCTTGAGAGTTTATTTAAATCAGAAATAACTCCTCCTTACCCCCGCCATTAATTCACCGGCCTTGCCCCGAGACGCCACCGGACGCTTACGTTTTCCATCAATCGTGAAAATGCAGGGCCGCCGGATTATTACTACCACCCCGCGGCCCACAAACCAACGCGATTCCGCGATGCTGTTTATCCAGACTGTTTACGACAACGTTTGCTTCCTCGAGAGCGTTCGAAATTTTTGGTGATTTACCTCCGTAAGGAACGAGACTTGAAATATTTCTCTTTGACTATTCCATTACGTGTACCATCGCAAAGAACGTATTAAGATTTTGTATAAAAATATTTCAACTTTAGCAAAGTTCCGATTAAAAATGTAGCTGCAGTCTCGGCAGCTTGACTTCCGAAATCCGAATGTTGCCACGGTAATCTTAATTGGTATTTAAATTAAAAAAATAATTGAGGATCTGGTCGGGTCTCGATTTTCGATGAATTTCACAGACACGTAAATAATTACAGTGCATCGTGTCGGGGAGTCTCTCTCCGACGAGTTTCGTTTAATGTAATCCGGAAGTCAAAGTGTACGATCCGGGATCTTCCTCGAGGATCTTCCCTCTGAAATAATTTCAGAAACAAACTGTGTATCGCCGTGCGCTAGGATTAATTAAAAATCAACGCCGGCGGATCGTATTTTAGAGTGCATCTCTCTTCGAAGGGTAGTAGTTACACGGGGGGAGGGAGTGGGGGAATAAAAATGTTCCGCGGACGAACTTCCGGCAAGTGTACCAAAGAAATATTGCTGCTTTCGAAACAGTTTCCCTGCGCCACGGTTGGAAGTCCTCGGAGAATTTCACCGCGCGTGAATAAATTTTGATCGAGCGTCCAGAAAGGAGCTGCGAACAAGGAGGAAAACACAGAGACGCCAGTCCTGAAGGAGAGAGTTCGAGGTAAGAGGAGGAAAAGAGATCCTCTTCTCCGTCCTCGAGGACAGGAGCGGCTTTCCTCCTTGATCCTTTGGGACGAGCTGTCCTACGAAACTTCCATTGCATTTGTATACGTTGGCCACGCGTTTGCATACACGTGTCTTGTATTTGCTTATCTTCCCATTGTACGGTTTTCGCTGCTACGAAGATCAAACGTTTACTGCCGGGAACAACTTTCATTTGAAGCTATTTTTATTGAAAATTTTCATTCCAAACACTGCCCGTATCGCACGCTTTTTCTTTGCAATGAGGAATCGAGCAAACGGGTACATTCCGTCGCGTTGAAAACACTCGATATATATTTCATTAAAATGTTCGTAGTCTAGAAACCTCCAATTAGTTGCAGACTTGAAATTAACCCTTTGCACTCGGAGCTATTAACTCTAAAATTAAACGTTTCTTCTGACCTAAAATATTTCCATTCTCTATGATTTTTTTAAATTTGATAAATATGAAATTGATATAATACCTCATACAATACTTAAATGACATACCTGATAGTGTAAACAATTATTTAAATAATAGCACAGCAATTTTTAGTGGCGCATCAGAGGCGCCACTCGAGTGCTAAGGGTTAAACTTGAATACATTTTTTAGTAAATTTTATAGGCCTTCGCGTTATCTGTAAACTATTCTTTCTTTCTCCATTTCTTTTTATTTTGCTCCTACGAAGACTTTGATCGATTTTGGCACATTTTCATTGGGGATGATTGAGATCCATATTAGTGGACGAATGCGCTGCTTAATCATCCGCGAACCGTTCCAGCGAAGGGACAATTGTTCCCCTGGAGTGGACGGTTGCGGGGTTGGAATCGACCCACCCCTCTCGCACGAAGGGAAGTGTAGATATGTGTGCGAGGGTTGTGTGATCGGCGTGTGGTCGCGTGTAAAAAGCCGTTTCCTCGATCTTAAGGTCCCGTCGCGTCCAGACGGTATTCCCACCCGAATCGTGATCCCGGATTACCACACGTACTCCCCTTCTACACTTTTGCCCTTGCCCCACCGCAATCTTCTCATCCTGGCAGCGGCGGAGCTACCGCATTCACCTTACGACGGCCATAAAGACGTTATTGGATCGAATTCCCGTGCCACGCCGTAAACAACCCCCACGGCCGCAGCCCCCGCGCGTCATCCACCCCCCGTCGACGGGCACACACGATGTTTACTGACACACAACCGCCGCGCCATCGATAACGCGAACTTAATCATTTTTTAGAGACACTTGCCTCGCGATACCGCCACTTTTAAACAACGATCTTGCCTTCCCCCACCCCTCTTTCCATATTACCTCTGGATTTCAGTTCGTTAAAAATTCTCTGTTAAATTTACGTTCATCAGGAAACCTGTCGCGCCTCCATTTCACATTTGCGAAAAAAATCACGTGTTATCAAAGAGGTCTAAGTGAAAATTTAAAAAGAATGAAAGCATCAATTGTTTCACTTTTCCTTTAAATATCTCGAAATAAGAAATAATTTACTTAACCACTTCTATGAATTCTATCTTTCTAAATTTTGTAAATGATTGAAAAACATCATGGAAAATCACAAACAACCACTGTCATAATTATGGGCTCATTTCTTCGAATTTTCGTGTATCGAATATTGTTTCATGTCGTCGTATGGTTCCGGCGAATTTTGCTGCGATTGAGTATCGTCAATTTTGGGAATGGGATTGTTGGCACGAGGGGCTCCGTAATTTCTGACGTCATAGTTTCTTCGGAGCAATGATTTTTGTCTTACGTGCCGCGCCGTGGAAATATGAGACTGAACGCCTATAAATTATTCCTCGGAACACCTTGTACCTATACACGTAACCGTATCCACAAAATAATAATCGCTCGAATGCCACCCCCTTGTGGTGATTTACGAGCCCATAAACGCGGCCCGCACCCTTGTAATGGGGTTGGTTACCGCGAGGAATATCCACGCCTCTACGATTATCGTCATGCCACCCATTCTTTCGGTGATTGTACATTCTCAAGATGCACGTCATTGTCTTCGATACTTTCTTGTCCTGGGTGGAGGGGCGGGGAGGACAATATTAATGGCAGCGTCGATGCGATTCTTACCTAAGCGAACGAGGACGATCTGATGCAGATATCTGGAAAGTTTTAAATAAATAGGACAATTGGTTTTTATGGTAGACTGTTTATGCAATTTTCTATTTTTGTACAATGTTATTTCCAGTGGTAGAACTACCCTGTCTTGAAAATTTTATTTCAAACTAGCTTTTTCTCCCGCCACGCGTTGCTGTGGCATAGTATTTTTTAAAGGCATATACGTGCTGAACGTGTTTGGGATAATCTATTCCGTTCAATTTAATGTCGCTCTTCGCGTTGGTCTGCAGATTAAATTCTGTCAATTCAAAACAAGTTTTGTCGATTATGACACCATGTACGGTCAATATGAGTTGATCAATATCCGCGTCCTCTACGCATATTAACCCTTAGCACTCGGCTGTCCCCTCTGAGGCACCATTAAAAATTGCTGTACCATTCTTGAAAATATTGTTTACATTATTAAATATATCGGTATCTAATCAATTACTAAACATTTAGGTACTGTATAAGGTAATGTACCAATTTCATATCCATAAAATTACAAAAATCATAAGGTATGGAAATATTCTAGATCGGAAGTAAATGTTTAATTTTCCCGTTAAAATAGCTCGGAGTGCAAAGGATTAATACCGCCCACGCAACACTTTACTTGCGAGATTCTCGCTACGTCGCATTGTCCACCTGACGGTAGATTTCCCAGGCAACTTTTCCATTTTTTTTACTCTACAAACCTGATTCGGACTACAACGAACATTAAATAAAAAAATTAGCCAATACGGTCCAGCCGTTGTCACGTGATGTCGTGACCAACGAACAGCATTTCATTTTTATTATATAGAAGAGGATCGGGGACCATCCCACGGAACACATACAGATTTCTCTAAATTTTAGAGTGGAAGGGGTAGGACGGGTCTCATTTCGCCTCGTTTCACTAGCGATTCCGGGCGTGAATAGATCATTTCCACGGATATCACAGTATGAGTTTAATCGGCAAACAATAGCACGGTCATTCGTCGATTCGCGTACGCCCCTCCCCCTCTGTCCCGTCCCGTAACGCGGCACGCGTGGGGTTGACATAAGGACATCGTATCCTCGGCAGAAATCCACGCAGAGAATTTCCCTCCATTCGGACGAAAACCCAATTGCGCGGTTCTATGCGTCATTAGTGCTGGAAACGGAGTTAACGCCGTTAAATTCAGGACGGTCGGTCCGGCCGCGACATTATTCCCGCTTCTGTATGCGTTTTCGCGTTTCCCCCCCCCCCCCCCAACACGCCTACGCTCGAATTTTCCATCCTGCACGGATTTCCGTCTACGTATGTATTGCGCTCGTTCGTCCCGGTGTGCGTCCCCTCTGTACACGCTTGTGTCCTTGTCGGTGTTGTGCGCGCAAGGTGGCGCAACCCGGTCCCTGCAGAATGATCACCCCCCATGGAAATGCGAATGAATGATCGTTCGTCCCGTCAAACTCGATTTCCGCAAACAAACTGCACGTTTTTCGGCGGCCGTTCCCGCCCCGGCGAAATTTCGATCCCGAACTAATGAAGCCCCTTCTGATCCGCGTTTTTACGCGAGCCCGCAGAATGATTTTTCTTCCGAGTGTCCACCGTTTTGATGAACCGACTATTTTCCCTGGAAATGGTCATTTCGTTACACCGGTTTTTACGCGAAACTGCTGCGCTCACTTTCACGGAGATTAACGCGACACCACCGTGGCCCGTCTATACATCTGGTTAATTTCAAAGAAATAATTGATTTTCAAGATTCACAGCAATTCATTTATTATGCTGATCAATCTGAAATATATGGAATCAGATTTTTCTGCCAAATAGAAATTTATGAACGTTTAACCCTCATCCGTCCCTCATTTCGCGAACTGAATCTGTCCCTCGGTGTTAAATTGACACAGTGATTAAAAAAACGATAAAATAACAAGACAAACAGGTCCTTTTTAATGTTTTTTCATTCAAATTGATGAGTTAACCCTTAGCACTCGAGTGGCACCTCTGAGGAGCCTCTAAAAAGTGCTGTACTATTATTTAAATAATTGTTTACACGATCAGATATGTCGATGTCTAACCAATTATTACACATTTAAGTATTGTATGAGGTATTATATCAATTTCACATTTATCAAATTTAAAAAATCATAGATAATGGAAATATTGTAGCTCCATAGAAACGTTTAATTTTCGAGTTAAAATAGCTCCGAGTGCAAAGGGTTAACAATCAAATGTTAGGTTTTTGCGGTTATATGTTTCGCATTTAAAAATTAAAAGTCACCAAGTTTTGGAGAAATTTACTTACAAATTACCGAACGGTATAACTTATTTCGGGAAAACTCTGTGAAATTGACACGAGGGACGGATGAGGGTTAAGAAATAAATGATCTAGTTTATTTTTGAAAAAATAGCGAACGCTATCCTAGCCTAAACCAGAGCATGATCGTCTACCCAAGGCTCCGCCCACCGTCCGTTTACGAAGTCGCCGGAGTTCCGAGACATTTAATAGTTCGATGTCGTTATTTCCAGTTGTTCGAAGTTCCGAGGGGTTCGTGAGACTTCTTTGATCGGATTCCGCGATTCGTTTAATGGAAATCGCGCGTTTAGGCTGGCGTCTGTCTGCGACTGGTTACATTGAATCCTCACTCTTCTCCAACAACTTCAGAACATAATTAAAGCAAATTCACAATTAAAGAAGTCGCTTTTTTTAACGGAAGAATACATGTAAAATGAAATATGCCTGATAAATTTAAATGCATAAAGTTCCGCGGTTTAATAGTAATAAAATAATTCCGACACTGCGCGGGGACGTTTTTTTGCAGTGTTGATCTTTTGTCGAAACTCCACGGAGAAGCAAATGTTCTTTATTAAATTCCTTTTCGACCGCCTTAAGTGTTCAACCCCTTCAGGCTCTGTCGTTCTTTGTAAACGCGAGCAGCCACCCCCGATATTTTGGAATCTTTTGTCACAACTCCAGCCCCCTGCCCTCCGTTCCGTTTCTATTTCTTGTTTCTTCAAAGGGATCGAGGGGTGGATAGAGAGGGTCGAGGGAGGGTGGTGGCCAAATAATAAGCTATTGAATCGGTAAATATGAGACGCGAGAAATTGCCCTAGCGCCAGTCACCGCGCGCGACGTTCTACCCTTAAAGCAATATTGATTCGAACTGAAAAAAGAAATATGGCGGGGGAGCATGGCGGTCGGGCAGAGGGGGAGGAAGTGGATCAGAGGCACGATGCAGATGCAACGTTGCCTCGCCGACCGCCGTCGATTGGAATGGATCGCGGAGAAAAGAGCTACACCGAGAAGGAGTTCTGGGGTTGGGGGTGAGACAGATGTCGCTAGGTGATCGAGTGGAATCGAATTCCCCTTTTCGACTTCGGGAAATTATGATCCCCCACTCCATCTAGATTATTCTAGATCATCGTCCCTCTATTTTTATAATTATTAGCCTCGAAAAATACCCGCGTTAGGAATTTTGTTTGAGAGATCCAAGTGGCATATCTTCATGAAATTTTGTAGACTTATTCGGGCACATTTTTAATTCACGACTGTGAATTTTTCCGTCAGGGTGGGTTGCGCAGTTTTTCGAAAAAAAATTTCCAAAGTGGCCGGACAACAGGGAGGGGCGTAGAAATGCACAGTGTTAGGGAGTCTTTTTGAAATTCGTCAAGTACGCGATGAATATTTTCGCAGTGACTATCGCGCACAAGATTTGCACATTACGAGTGAAAATATTGCGAGAGGTCGTCCGTAGGGAGACTCGGGAACGCAGAAACTCAATTACAGAGATAATTCTGTATTAATATTTGGCTTTCGTGATAGCTGGGAAGAAACTCGGCGGGGTCGCGGCGTACGTTTGGATTTCAAAAAGTCCCTCGACCGTTTCGAAAGTTGAAACGATTTCAGTTACAGCGGCCCCCGATTTGATTGGATTTATTTCGGGCGAAACCGTGGCGGAACACCGCGTCGGATATTCAATTAGACGACAGTTGACAGTTCTGTATTAAAAAGTTTCTTCACCGAGAAGTGGTCGACGACCACGTTTCCGAGCCAGGTGAAATTTCCAAAAATTTCGTGTCCACTTTTCCGCGAATGATATCGGCAAACATTTCCCGGTACGGTGCTACGAGATAAGTTCTTTTTTTTTTGCGTTTCACGAGCAGCACGATACGTGTCAAACTCTGTTTTAGGTATTCAACTGACTGAAATGACCGGCCTTTTTTGTTTCAGGCGTTTTTGGAACTGGCGGATGAGAATTCTGCAGCAACGATGGTGGGTTACTACGGCACCTGCATCGCTCAGCTCCGTGGCAGAATAGTCTACGTCCAATTCAGCAACCACCGGGAGCTCAAGACGGATCAAACGCACGCCAACAATGCGGTCAGTCCTCAAACATCATATTATTTCCTCTAGGAAAGCGATCAAACGCGAATTCAAATCTCGCGAACCAGTATCAGCAGATTGCGCGACGGGTTTGTGCAAACTTTCGCAGACGAATTCAAACAAACCTTTCATCAATTTTTCTGTTTGATAATGTTTACCGACTGTACGTGCACATGTATAGTCTCTGTTGGACAACGTTAAAACGTGGCACGGGAAGTATGACGTCTAGTTTGAGGATGTTTGAAAATCAGAAAATACTTTTATCTCTGATCGACGTTTTTATAAAGCGAAACGAACCGAGCTGTACTCGGGCCAGCTTTGTGGAATTCCTCGAAGCTAGTCTCCGACAAAAATTGGACAACTCAATAGCGGGAAAAGCAGCCTCTCGGTGTCAGATGAAAACGATCGTGGTGGGATCGGAAATTCCCGGTAGAAGTTTTTCGCAGCCTCGGTAACAGGATACGAGTATTAGATAGAGAGAGAGAGAGAGAGAGATGCTGAGAGGGGGAGTTTCAGTTCTGCAATTATGCGAGCGCGGCGTCCGAAAAAAGTAGAGAGGAGCATTCTGTTCGTAACTGAATACCATGTTAACATCAAAGAAAGAGAGAGCCCTGTCGGACGTGCGTTCCTTGGGTTACGTTTCCAGCGATATATTCTTTTTTTACGCTTTCGCGCTGAGATTAGTATTAAAACAAAAAAGTAGGGGGAGGGGTTTCGGAGTGGGGATGGCTGGATGTGGAAAATGGCGGGCCGTAGTTCCTTGTAACTAAGGGAGCCGAGGTTTCTACGTCTACTCGAGGCGCGGCCTGAATATATGAAAACCAAGCGGCGCGGTAATTTTCAGTCGCGGCGGCGGCGGCGGCCAAAGAAAGCAGCGCCGCGGCTCTTTGGATCCGCGCGTGAATCCCGGAGTTCGCTCTTCCATATTCAGTTATTGCGGAGCAGTTCGCGCAATTACTTTTTAACGAGTGGCTCGCCCGTACCCCTTAATATTTTCATAATTTCGCTCCGCGGGGACCGGCCGCCGGTATTTTCTTTTTTTTTCCAAGCACAAAAGCGCCACGAACTTTTACCCGCACCATCCACACACGCGCGCGCCTTGCGTCTGCCGGTCCCAACAAATTCTAAACGATATTTTATAGGCTCACTTTGCTCCCACGATCGCTGTCATACTTCCCTTTCCCCGCATCACCTGTGCTTGAATGTTTTATCCAAATTTTCCTTCGCGAAATCCATTTGTTTTAACTCGAACCATTTCTTTTTTTACATTTCGAAACGCTTTGATCTGCATTTTCAAAAATAATTCTTTGTGGCGATATCAGCGTATAGGTTCGATCAAAATAAAGAACTAGCAATCTTGCAATTAATAAATTCTCAACGTTTCGATCCTGATGTGGATCATTGTCAAGAGAGAAAATTTTTTTTAATGCATCTGAAAAATTAATATCTTTGTAATGTGTGTTAAACAGATAAAGAAACTGACACATTGCCGGTAGAAATTGTACTGAAACCATGTGAAGGTTCAGAAATGAATACAGGACATACATAGGACCGACACACTTTATATTGAGCCAATTAGAACAAAACGTTCAATGCCTAAGTAATTTTGAAATCCCAATGGAGACTGTTTTCACAAACCAATCACTTGCAAGTGCTATTAATGAATAAAGTACAAAAAATTGACATTCATAATGTTCGTACCAACAATAATATATATAAGAAACTTATTTATTCTAGATTTAGCTTTACGTTTCTTTGCATACATCGTTTTATGTACAAATATTGTTGGCTTGTTCTTTATTTTGATCGAACCTTTGCGCTGATATCACCACAAAGAATTATTCAATATTACGATCCATATAACACAATTTATTTTCAAAAATGTTTAGGAAGATAGTGTCACGGTGTGATCGTAATTGTTGTTCCAACTGCGGGACGTTCCGACAAATTGGAAACAAAATTGATAGAAACACTGTCACGCCAATTTCTCTCTGTTGATCATTCCTACTAGTGTACAAATTTCATTAACAAAATACATTGTGACAGAATTTTCCATTAACTCGTGTAGGGGATTAAGATTCGAAATTTTCTGAAAAATCTACGGAACAGGGAATTCGCATTGAGAGACGATGCAGGGGATGGTGGAACCCTTTTAGGTGTCCAGGTCAAGTCAATAAACAGTGGGACGTGAATTCTCCATTATAATTAATGCGTCCATAACTTATGAACAATCCCCGGGGAGAGAGAGTCCATCTTCTCCGTGAACCTGTCTCCGCTGTACTCCCCCGCACAGGTGACACTGTCCGTCATATGAGTTGTCTTTGTAGGTGTTTAGGTGTCTCCCGCACGTGTCCCTGTGCTTGTCATTTACCCCGCTACTTGACACGTCTTAGTCGGGGATGCTGCATCTCTGATACACTATGCAATAGCAATTTTCGTCGAACAAACAGCCCTGTACCTTCCAACCCCTGATCTTCATTTATTAAATTTATATTAATTATAACACTGAAATCAAATGTACCTGCTAGCTTTACAGCTCGGTACACTTAGTGTTAATGATATGACAATTATAAATTTCTGATGAATCGAATTAGTAATTGTACAACATTTAAAAAAATTTTTAACACCGCAGGAAAATGGGGTTGATCGGTTGGCCGGGTCGAAATAAATTTCGGTCAATTGTCGGCTATTTTCCAACACGTTTGCGGTTCCCACCTTTCTCCGATAGCAGCGATTTGTTAACAAAATTCCGCTCTCGAAAGTCGCTTTAATTCTCCGGTTCAAACGTTCCCGGCGCAAATTGCACTACTGTGCACTCGATTTACGCACAAGTTTGTCGCGCAACAATTCCAACGGCTACGTGTAAACGTTCTCCTCGTTGACTTCGTGTTCCACCTGTTTTCCATTTGCTCGACGGTTTTTGTTCCGGCGAGCATTCTCACGCTCGTCGCAAATATTAACGAATAATCAGGCGTTCGGGAACTGTTGGCGTTCGTGGATACGGAACTAGTAGTATGAGTCAGCCATTAGTCGGACAGACAGACGAATCCCTGACGCGTTTGAACATTTTTTTAAACGGGGGTTCAAAATGTTCAAAGTATTTGTTGATTGTTACATCTTCAATCTCCATGGTGAATTTATTTTGATCTTTATAACTCAATTTCTTTGAACTGCGTTAAAAAATTTTTAGAACGTGAGAGATTAAAATGTTTCTAGAGAGTGAAAATTAATTGTGGATAGATAACTAGTAGTATGAGTCAGCCATTAGTCAGACAGCCAGACAGACAACTCCCTGACGCGTTTGAACATTTTTTTAAACGGGGTTCAAAATGTTCAAAGTATTTGTTGATTGTTTCATCGTCGTTCTCCATGGTGAAATTATTTTGATCTTTATAACTCAATTTCTTCGAACTGCGTTAAAAAATTTCTAGAACGTGAGAGATTAAAATGTTTCTAGAAAATGAAAATTAATTGTGGATAGGTAACTAGTAGTATGAGTCAGCCATTAGTCAGACAGCCAGACAAAACAATCCCTGACGCGTTTGAACATTTTTTTAAACGGGGTTCAAAATGTTCAAAGGATTTGTTGATTGTTTCATCGTCGTTCTCCATGGTGAAATTATTTTGATCTCTATAACTCAATTTCTTCGAACCGCGTCGAAAACTGTCGAGAACGGTGAGAGATTAAAATGTATCTAGAGGGTGAAAATTAATTAATGGTTGTCGGAATAATCAATTTGTAAAGAATATCAGTTTGAACGTCGAAAGAAAGGTGGAATTGTCGAAGCGTCGAGTATCAAAGGAGGGTATTTGAAAATACGGTCTTTGTGCCGGGAGAATTATAGTTAAACGGGGGAGGATTTTAATTGGCGAACGGGCCCGATAATAGTAATCGATAGCGTTCGCGCGGCAGCTTAAAAATGTAACGCCGAGCACTCCGGGACACGGAGGACAGGGGAATTAGTTCGCGATGAAATACGCTCGGCGATTTCCGCGACGATACCCTTCGATATTTATTTGTATTGTTTTTCATCGCGGCGGATCGAAGCGAAAGAAACGGGCGTCGAAACTTTTTATGACAGTTTCTCCTCTCCGCTATAAAGTGCAGAGAAATTACTTATTAATTGCGAAACTTCCCGGGGCCGCGGTTCTCTCGCTGGAACGGAACGGAACGGAGAAATACGAGTTTCCGGTTATCTCCTTCCGTCTTTTTCCCCATCTTTTCTTTCGCCCCGCCCCCTCCCTCCGCCCTTTTTTCCCCCAGAAAAACAATGAAAATAGTTTTAATCCACTTTACGGCGGAAACTCTGGCAACAATGGTTTTGTTTACCGAGGTCGGATAAACCGCGGGGAGTGTTAACTTTCGTAAAAAGGATAGAAATTGCGGAGATAATATCGTTCCCATCGCGGTCCAGCTGGAGTCCTGAAAGCTCCGTCGACAAAAAAAATATTATATTTGCTGACCCCGAGTTAGGAAACATCCTAGGAAAATTATTACGTTTTCGGAGCTTTTGTTAAGGGTGATCCATTACGTTATCAAGGTACTTTCGCAACAGATTTGTCCGGTTCGAACACGTCTGAAACTGCAGCAGGTTTCCGCAGCGGCGTGTTTCCGAGACCGATGAACTCGATCGGAATGAACGCCGTGAAAAATGCGACTTTCCGGCGGATAGTTCGGCGCGAGAATATATTCGCGGCAAGTCAGACCAGCTGGAAAACATAGTCGGGGCCATTTGCATGAAAGTTGCAGAAGTCCGTGGATGGATCGATCGGGAACGTCGTTATCATTAATAAACGGGATCCAGCTCGGTGGTGGAGTCACGGGTTTCCCGATGGCGCGTCGGTCTCCAGAGGAGACTCGGGAGTTGTCAAACTGCTCTTTCCTGCCGGGTGATCCGGCAACTTCCCGGAAACGGACACCGATTCCGTGGGGAGTCTGAAAGTTTCGCGGTCACGAGACAACGGGGAAGGGGAAAATATAAATAAGGGACAGAGAGTGAACGGTCGTCGGACGTTCCCTTGTACCACGTTGACAATGGAATATCGATGCACGGCAAAATTTTCATCCGGATTCGCGGTATTTATTTTATTCGTCGAATTCACCGCGAAATCTTTGTGAGGTATTTTTAGATCCTGAAACGGGGTGGATGCTGTAAAGCTCTCGATGCGGCGAACTTAGCTCTGCGCCGGTTAACTTGGCCGCGCTGTGTCGGCCAGCGATTTCGAATCACGAACTTCCGCGAACGAAACCCCAGTCCTCAGAATTAAACGCAGTCACGCGTGGATAAACCCTGAAGAATTCCCCAGAAACACTTTTCCCTCCGTCGAATATCGTTCGCGCGGAAATTTCCGCGAACACCGAGCATTTCGCCGACGTAAAGTGCAACCGGAGAATAAAAGCGGACTCGGCCAAGGGTGGCCCGCCGTCCTTCGAGATTCCGGGTGATCAGTGGAACGTTCCGAACATCCGGCAGTCCATAATCCTCGCTCGAGAAATACATATCTCGACGTTGCTTGGCCCACATTAACGATCTCGTACAATCCAGCCGCAATAGTTCTTGTTTGTCGCAGCACAGCCGGGATTTTCGAATAAAAAAAATATGAAAAAAAAATTCAGTCAGATGTATCCGAACGCCAGCAATGTTCCAGATTTTTTCCCGGAATTTTTATCGCACCGACAGTGGGGAAATCGACGAAAAACCGATAATCCAATTTTTTATTTCGGATGTCTACCCTCGGATAGTTTAGCATCCCTTTCTTTCGAATCGATCGGTTCTCGCAAGATTTGCTCGTGAGAAAAAGCGGGGCCGGGTACAGTTTCTCCCTCGATGCAAGAGCATTTTAACGGGGCGGATAAAGATGGTTTGGTTCGGTAGGGTGAAACCACCCCTCGGAGAGGTCGAATGATTTCTCGCTGAACATCCCGGCTGACAAACGACGCCGAAAAAGCAATCGCCGTGAAAGCTTCGGCGATACTTGCATGCACGTGCGCCGCTCTGCTTTGCGTCTTCCGAGCGTGGCACGTGTTGGGGAATTCTTGCAACACTGGGCGGTGCTCTCGACGCCGTACAAGAGGAAATCCTGGTGCCATAGCTTCGGGTCTAATGACAACAATTTCATAGGGGCGTGCATACGTACGGCAGCCCCAGTTCTCGAAGAACCGTGATTGAGCAATCGACACTGTCTCGCTGTTGTTCTCTATTATCAAAAATTACGTAGAAACCAGCCGGCTGGCACTGCCGCGATGGAGATTCGTCTGTGCTCAATCCTGATGGGATTAGGTTCGTTCGCAGCACTGTCGGTTCTTCGAACGTAAAGTTTCCGGTGGATTATTTTCAAAGTGCTTCCCTCCAAATGCAGGCGTCTGGAACTTTGTAATTTCAATTACATAAACGTACAAATAAGAGCAGTCCCGGGACGATGAACTTCACATCCTTGGATTACCATTTATATATTCGACGCAACAAGAAGACACACCCGAAATTCCGCGGGGCTCCGTGAAGTTAGAATCTGATCAAACTTCGATGAAACGAAGGGGTTAGAGGGTTTCGAGAATGTCGTCGAAACCTGTCCCCGCGACCCTCTTTTGCGCCCTCCCCGGTGTCTCGTGGCAAAATTCCGTGGCATTAAAACACGCCCGGTGGCTGATTTCAATCCCTGATTCATGTTTCATTAAGGAACACCACTAATTCAACCGTTAAATCTTCGCCCGGCGAGGCTCCAGCGCGTAATCTCCGCAATATCTGCCGCGGCGGCTCCTCGTTGCATAAACAAAAGGATGCAACAAGGGGATTTCGCGTTCCGGAGGATGAAAAAAATTACTTGGGACAGGTCCGCCACCGGCGGCGTACGGGACACAGTTAATACATCGCTCGCCCCTGGGGGCAATATGTCGGTTAAGTGAAAGGCGGAGCCAGGGGCGGGCTTGTTTAATAAAGACGCCGCGCGACAAAGCGTCCCCGCATTGTATAGTAATTAATTTAGAAGTGAGTTCGCCGCTCGACCTGTCCCCCTTCGTCCTGGCTTCGTTATCCTCCTTCGACAGTCTGTTTCTTAACCCCATGCTCTCATATTTTTCTCTCCGCCTTTCCTCGCGTTCTCTCTGATTTTCAGACGGTTGCTATACACGTTAGAGCCGCCCGAAATGACTACAGACTTCCCCCACCATTAACTCATTCGACTCCGCCCTTCAATTTTCATTGGATTCGTTCTCTCCACCTACCAGTTATAAATTGAATTTTTCAATTCATAATTGATTCAGATGGTTGTTCTACACATTAGAGCCGCCCGAAATGACTACAGACTTCCCCCACTATTAATTCATTCGACTCCTCCCTTCAATTTTCATTGGATTCGTTCTCTCCACCTACCAGTTATAAATTGAATTTTTCAACTCATAATTGATTCAGATGGTTGTTCTACACGTTAGAGCCGCCTGAAACTGCTACAGACTTCCCCCACCATTAACTCATCCGACTCCTCCCTTCAATTTTCATTGGATTCGTTGTCTCCACCCACCAGTTCTAAATTGAATGTTTCAACTCATAATTGATTCGCTCCGTCGATTTTTCACTCCACTTTGATGTGCCACGTCTTCTTGGTAGACCTGTAATTTTACGAATTAAATAATATCGGTTTTCAGTAAGACTTGAGTAGAATAGGGTCGTGATCGACCCAGCCATTATTCCGCAAGTGCCGAGCTCTACTTTCTGGCTCTTATTTCTTTCCTGGCGTGTATTTTCCTTTCTTCCCGAGCAGTTCTGCTCGTGCTCATGGTAATTTCCGTCTTCTTGCCATTCTTTCGGCTCCCTCGTTTCCCGGGCGAATTTCGGCGGTCATAAAAAGTTCCGGCCGCAATCTAGAGACCTTGCTCAAGATTAAGAAGCATTTTTACGCGGCTTACCATCGTCTAAACCCCGGCCGTGTACAGCGTTAGTTGGCAGTTTCGAATAATTTAGGTACTCGCCCGGCCGGCTACGAGGCTACAGTCTTTTTCCCGGCTTACCCCGGCTTTATTTGTATCGCCGAATTGGTCGTTGGCGTTTCAATTCGATTACCTCGCGCCTTTCAGCTCCTCGCGAACACCGGTTTTCCTTATCGAATATTTTTATTACGCTCGGAGATTTCTTTCTATGAAAAATCGAATCACCTCCCCCCTTCCGACTCGGGGGATTTTTTCCTTCGGAAATTTCCTCCGAGTTCCGGGGGTGTAATCAGGCGATAAGAGCGGACGTGTAATCGTAAATTCTTAAACAGTTTGAAATTTGTTAAAGTAGTTTTTTGATTCCGTTCTCGGCTATAGGGCGAGGAGAGGGCGGAATGTAGTTCATCAGAAATTTTTATGATTCCCTTCTGGGCAGACGAGAAAGAGAAAGAGGGCCGAGGCACGACGTAAGAATGTTCGCCGTGGAAACGTGGCGGGAATATACGCGGGGAAATATTAATATTACCCTCCCTTAACCAAGTTTCGCCCTTAGCCGCGTTGCTCGTTTTATTTCGGTCCGCGGAGAACTTTCTTTTTTTTCCCCGGGAAATTCCTTTTCATTACCGGCAATTATTAAGAACGATGACCGCCCTAAGTGAAACGAAACTTCGGAAACGTAACAGGAATCCATCAGCCGGACTGTTAATGAAATATAAATCTTATCGTAGCGCTTTGTTAAATATTTCTTTTCAGCGGGAACGGCAGCCGGCCCCGCCAGCGAAAAATCCCGGAGGGATACTTAACGGGGTATCCATCCCGGTGCTTACTTTTGCCAATCAAGTTACGGGGATGTAAAGCGGCTCGCCACCTCCCCTTCCGATATTTCGATTCCAGAATACGTAAAAACCCAGCCGGGGCTGTAAAAATTTTACTCCGCCGCCCAGCGTTTTGGATTTTTACGACGTTACGTTCGTTTTCTTTCGTCCGCCGTTCGCGTTTCCCTGCCGTGGCCAGGATCGCGCGCGCGTTACCGTCGAGCACGCCGGATCAAAAATGTATTGACATGCACGATCTACCCGCGGTAACACGATCGAAATGGTGGCGCATTCGTGTCGCCTGCATTTCCGCGAATTTTCCCGACACGATTTTTTTGAAGCATTTTTAATAGTGGAATATTTGTGTAGCAGAATTTTCCATGTGGACGGGGGTCTCGCCTTGTGTCCTCAGACTGTCGGTGTCGATATTTTTTGCCTCGACTATAAATTCCCACAAAGGAAGGCAAATTCTTTGGCGTGTAGAACGTCCGCGTCAGATTTTCAAGGGTTTAATCTAAGGCGAGAGCCACGCAGGAGGAATGACACTTTGTTGATGCACCGCCGTCCCATGGCTAGGGGATTTCTTTTTCAGAGGCTGGCCGCACGGTCTCCTCCGACACCTGTTCCCGGTGTGTACCGGATTTTAGGGCGGGCCGAGGGGGCAGGAAGTGCGCGCCTTTGTACGAGAATATACGGGGAAGCTAATGGTTTTAGCGGGAAGGAAAGTTTTGGTAGCCTTTAGAGGCGGCCGTGGCTGCGCGAAGCCCCATAAAAAGTATCCGTCGGTAAAGCCGTGACATAATTCTACTTTACACCGACGGGCGACTGTTGGTTCAGAACGGCTACCCCTCTCCCCCCACTCTGTCTCCCTTTGCTTCGAGGAAAGGGGTGATTTTTCAAGAGCGACGGCTTTTTGCAAGTTTTTAATCTGAGACGTAGCCGGGAAAAATATTGCAAAGTTCGAGATACAAGCCACTGGCGCGGCAAGACTCGTGTCAATGGACACCGTAAAAAGTTCTCTGGGAGTAGTCTCTCTTTTTAATCGCTACTGCTGGGTAGAAAATGAATTTTTTTCAGTGAACTGCCGCACAGTGGGGCAGACTGACCAAAAAGCTGGCCAAAATTATTTTATAGTAGAAAACAAGTCCACTGGTGTTCTTTTGTTACAAAATTATATTTTTCCTTTTGTTTGAACATATCAGGTGTATTGCTAAATCAAAACAGTATTTACATACAATAAATTGATAAAATATGCTTCAAATCTCTTCGTTGTTCTTTGTCCAAACAATACTTATCAAGAAGATATTTTTGCATATATTCCAGTTTTTTCCCCAAAATTGGACTCCTTTGACTCTACAAATAAATTGAATATATGCCTTCGAGTTATAACTGTGAGATCTGAAGGTCCTGGAAGAGACACCCAACAATAATTGCATTTTTATATATTTCGAAAAATACCACTTGCTACAGAAAAAAAGTTATAAAAAATACATCCGCGGTTTTCCGCGGCTACTTTTTTATGAATTATCTTCTACGATAAATATACTTCAGATTTAATTGTATTTGAGGACTTAGAAAAGCTTAGAAGTATAATAAAATGCTTACTATATGCATATACAATACTCAAACTAGCAACATATATCTCTAGCACTTCTGTGAGCTATAGCTACCTAAATTAAACATATTCATTGTAACTAAACGGGTAGGAGTCATCAACATACCTGGTTCTGAAGAATCCATAGCACAATCTTCGTATATTTTTACTCATACGAAAACACGACCACTTTAAGTAAACTATATCTGTCGACTCTCGCTCCAAGGTGACACGAAGGTCAGTGGGAAAAATACGGTTGTATCTTTTTCGCAAACCATTTAGGTACAAAAAGCAATTTCTATTGTCGACTGATGGTAAATTGTACAAAATTGAATTTTGGACAGCTTTTTGGTCAATCTGCCCCACTGTGCGCCGGTTCGGGGGGAGTAGAGAATTTTTATTGAGTATTTTCTGGCTTGAATTTTCGAGGGGCTCTCTCGCGACTGCAAAGAAAAATCGCTCCTCTTAGGAGGGAAGTCACCGAGAGTCAGTCAACCGGTGGTAAAATGGGCGCGGATAGTCGTCTGTCGTATAATTTTCGGGAAACCGTCGCCGGAAGGTCTTAAGTACGACCTAAGGAGCGCAAAGAGCACGAAAGATGATAAAAGAGCAAGAGGCGAGGAGAAAGGTGTAGAGCGGGAAAGCAATATACGGAGGCGTCGTACAGAAACAATGCAGCGTGCCGTAGATCACCCAAGGCACCCTCCATTAAAAATATTACGCCATCTTGGCCGCGTAACCACTCTCGAATCTACGACCTCTCTATCCTCACGACCAACCCCATATCCTTCACCCCTTCCGACTGTTCCGAATAACAATATCCCATTGTCGGGTCTGTCTCCAGGCCTGAAATCTCCGACTCTCTCTCTACTAAACCGTAGTTTTCATTTTTTTCAACGATGACGTGCCCTTCCAAAAAAATCTGAGAACACTAGTCACGACACTTTGTAGCTACTGTAAAAAATGTAGTTCCTCGACATTTTGAATTTTTTAAAAAACTCTTATTTCACCGAATTTTGTATGCTTGCTTTCTGTGGCTAGAATTTTGGATCAAAAAATTTGCAATAATTTTGAAACGTGTGCCCTTGATAGTAAATAACAAGGTCGCAGAATTTTTCCAGAATTTTTGCACGTTCGACGGAGACTCTGGACGAAAGACTGCTAATTCGATATTTGTCTGTAGCTGCCCCTATGATTGAGCTAGGGGTTGGAAACTTTGGCACGTTCTTTTTCTATAAAAGCTATTGACTCGTCCGACTAATTCAACAGCCGGGTATTTTTTCACCCTCGAATGTTGGAGGTCCGCGTATGTAGGTGTTTAAACTTCCGAATCGTCCGGCTTCCATTTTTTTCGGTTAACGCGGTCCCGTATCGCGGCAGCAGAAAGCAATACTCGGATCGTGGCTCTGCCGGATTTTAATTGGCGTGCGCGATGCATCATCATCGCGTGTCTCGTCCCATTTCGGTTGAACGTGCGAAATCCAAACACGACCCTGCCCCCGTTCACCGTTGTCGCCCTCTTGCTTCTCATCGTGTTCCATTTTCCGGTCGCGACTCGCCCGTTATCCATTTTACTCATATTTCATTTCGCAGAGCAGCATGCGAAACAGAGAAATGGAGACCGAGGGGCGCGCAGCTGAAAGAAAAATCGAACGTTCCCGTTGCTGCGGGGTTGCTAAAGGCTCGGTGAGCGTCCCTTCGTTTCACCGGGTGGCTCAAAAGTCTCCACTGTTTCCTTTCCCCGAGTTGCAAGCGTCGTGTCTTCGTTAGAGCAGGGCTGGAGCCCCGAAACAGCGTTAGGGTCGTTAGTCTAGCAGTCTCGCTGCAGGGTTGGACCAGGAAAGACGATTCGTTTTCCCGGGGAAGGCTATCGGCGAGCCATCGATTTCAATCATACGCGACTACCAGCCTGTTTTTCCCGGGCCACGCAGAGAATTCCTGGATTCCATTACGGCTGTGTTTTTCGGGACAGAGAAAGAGAGGGGAGGGGGCTCCAGGGAACCTCTCCTTTTTTGCCTGATGCTTTTAATGCTCGTACCTCATTCGTTCAGAATAAAGGAGCGCGTTCATTGGACAATATTACGAGAGGGATTCGCGCCCGTCAAAATGATGGAGTGGCCCACCAGCCAGACGAACTCTTCTGCAGTCAGAATAATCAGTCTTCCTGGCTGCTTCCGCTTCCAGCCACCCCCTTTCTCGGTTTCGCCTCGAACACGTCTCCTCCTCGTCTACACCCTCGCTCGCCGTCGGTCCTCCTTCTCCTTCCGTGCTATTTCCGCGACGCTCTGCTAAGAGTGTGCTCCTCGGTTCGATGTAAAATGCAAAGTTAGATGTTTTTTTGATCGAGAGGGATTCCTGCGGCTCTTGCCCCCATTTGTACGACGCGGTGCTCTTGACCTCTCAGGTCCTTGCTTCGGCTAGCCGGATCTGGACTTTAGAGTCTTCAACTTTTAATTATTCGCATACGCTGCTTACAATCTCGAAACATTCTTAGGGTTTCGAGCGTGAACCAAGCTGGCAAATGTATATTTTGCATTCGAAAAGTTATTTTACTGAATAAAAATATTTATTATATTTATATATATGATTACGGAGTGCGAGTAACAGCCCAGGACTCCACGTTCCCCACAATCTGGATACACAATTATGTTTCGCGCGTGACCGAAGGTGGCAAATATATATTTTGCATTCGAAAAGTTATTTTACTGAATAAAAATGTTTATTATATTTATATATATGATTACGGAGTGCGAGTAACAGCCCAGGACTCCACGTTCCCCACAATCTCGATACACAATTATGTTTCGCGCGTGACCGAAAGTGGTAAATATATATTTTGCATTGAAAAAATTATTTTACTGAATAGAAATGTTTATTATATTCATTATATTCATATATATGATTACGGAGTGCGAGTAACAGCCCAGGACTCCACGTTCCCCACAATCTGGATACACAATTATGTTTTTCAATATTTTTCTCCGAGAGAATTTCTCTGTGGAAAACCCGGGGCTGATCTCGCTTCGACTCGTCTCTCCATATTTCCGGGGCAGCGTTTTTCCCGTCAGCATCGCTACCCTCTCGAGTATTCTAACGGATACAAGATGCTCGCTCGTTTGGCAAACAAATCGCTGGACCCGTTCTCCTCGCGGCGGTTCGAACAGCCGCAATTTTCCACGGCAACCCCCCTCCGGTTCTTGGGATGAACGTTAATTCTTAATTTCTTCATTTTCTTTGGTACTGCCTTGCATTAGGAAAACATATCTCCTCGAGGCTGTTCTTTGCGCAACGAAACAATTGCCGGAACATTGCGAGCCAGTTGAATAAACGGGCTGCTGCCGAGCTGTTCGCGAGTTTACAGTTGCCTCTGAGAGGAATATCATGGTGCATTGATTAATATTACATTCAATTCACTGGCTCGATACCGCCGGTTTCTGTGCCAGTCGTTTCCACCCTTCAACACCTATCCTGATCACTCTTCTAACAACATTTAATCGGATTTTTTCTAATGCCCTAGCAATTTTAATCAACCCTCGTCAACCCCTCAGAGTTAACGTTCACTCTTGTATTGTTTCCATCTGATTTATTCCTGTTCGCGTTAAGAGATAAATTTTCGAAAAATTGTAAACGGACCAAAGAATGGATGAATTATCCGAGGAAATGTTTCGGCTAGTCGTGCTTGTCCGCCGACGTTTCCAATATATTTGCGTTGTTTTCGGAGTGAAAGCTTAATGCCACTGGCACTGTTATTTATTGTCGCTGGCTTTATTATTCGTGCGGCCTCCGTCCCCGTTTCCACTTCGAAAGAACCACATCCCGGGGGTGTCCAAAGTCGCTCGGTTTCCGGCAAATGTATATTTAACTCGACGGGAAAGGGTTCATTCTCCACTGTTTACCGGCAGCTGATGCACCGGCGAAATGAGTTACGCAAATGTGAATCAGCAGGTCACTAAAAATTCTTCCCACAATTTTCTTTACCGTTGCCGCGGTTCCACGAAAAATTCCAACGGTTACATTTTACGTAATTCCAGTTTCACTGCGAAACAAAAAAAGAACACACAACACGGTACAAAAAAGAAATGGAATCCATTAATGGGCTTCTCTTGTACGCCGGGCGTAATGAAGTATGCAAGGAATAATTTTTCGTTTCATCGCGAAATAACTTGCCGAAAGTTACCGCGCCGCGGCGTTCTTTCCTTTTCGCGAATTTAATTTTCTAACGGGATAAGCTTTCGGGTTTCCTCGGTGGATGCTCGTTAAACTTCGGTGGAAGTCGAACTTCCGGAATTCCGGTTGTACTACGGCACTGGGTCGTGGAAAACCGACTAGACATTATTATATCCGCGAGCGTATTTCTGACAAAATTTTCTTTCTTTCGAATATACGTTGAAACATCGATTTTTCGAATCGCGTAGATCATTTTCCAGACGTCCTCGGTCGCAGGAATCCCGAGACTACCGTAATCCCGATGTTTTCCACGTCTGAGAGGACAGAGGGCATTAAAGCCACGGAATATACATTGGCTACAGATGAACCCTGGCTGGGCAAGATTGCTTCTGCGAAAGACTGAGTCCGGGGTCGTTACTTTGACTATGCACTTGCCCAAAGCGGCTTTCAAGAGGCGAAATAACTGCTCCAAGGGGTAGTTTCTATCCCCTTTTGATGGCTGGCCCTCGAACAAACCGTAAGTGCTGGGACTGAGAACATTACCATAACCTTCCGCTACTTGTTGCCACTGATAGGAACCTCTAACCCCTCTACGACTCGTGCACTAGGTCACAGAACTACCTCGAATCCCTAACGAGAGATACTAGTTCAGGTTTTTTTTTATATATTTTTCTTTTCACCTGCGATATTGTTACCGTGCGACAAGACTGAATTAATGTTAAGTCGAACAAACCCAAAACTTGCAATTTACCCATCAAAAATACATAGTTATAAAGCGATGAACCAAAGAAGTCCCTACTTTATAAAAAATGATTTTTATTTGCGTCTGTTGTAAATATTGTTGACTCATAGCAAATAAAAAAAATTTAACCCTTTGCACTCGGAGCTATTTTAACTGGAAATTAAAACATTTCTTCCGATCTAGAATATTTCCATACCATAGGATTTTTGCAATTTTATGGATATGACATTACCTTATACAGTACCTAAATGTTTAGTAAATGATTAGATACCGATATATTTAATAATGTAAACAATATTTTGAAGAATGGTACAGCAATTTTTAGTGGTGCCTCAGAGGGGACAGCCGAGTGCTAAGGGTTAAAACAAAAAATCCCTAACGAGATCGACAAATCTTCATACAATATCAAAACTGACCAAAATAAGGGTGCGTGTCCGAACGCTGAAAAACAGAGCGACAAACATTCTAATTTTTTTTTAAACAAACTACCCGTGCGATTTCGTTGAAACTTCTAGGACAACTGAACCGATATTTAAGGCACATCTAGAAATATTTTCTCTGAAAAATATCTAACAGGAACGTGGATACGCGTGAAGTAAAAAATATAAGGGCAGTATCTGCACACTAGTTGTATACATTGCGAGGACAGGGATGCCAACAGCGATTAGGCATCGATTAATCTCGGTTAATCGCCCTCGTTCGCCATTTAAATCGTTCCCTTTGCGACAGAGCAGACAGCGGCAGCAATTCCCCGCGAAATTGCAGTTGACAATTACACGGTCATTACACGCAATTCCCGGTGGCTCCCCCTTGTAAGAATCACGGGGAAGGTTGCGTTACAACTTCTGCTGCGCCTTTATAACACAATGCATCGGCGGAGTTTACAGTTTCTGCAATCCATCCGGCGCTGCTTACCCGTTGAACACGTTCAAGTTTTACTCGCTGCAAGTTCCCAGCTAATAGATTCGAGCATACGTGCCCCGAAAATAGTTCGAGCAAGTTTCCGCGCTGGGCATTGCAATGAAACAACAGCTGCTACGTTCTGTCTCGCCCCCGCCCCCCGTCACCACCTCCTCGCGTCGTTATTAAATTAAACAATGGCTGCGTGTTTTTAGCATATTTTCACTCGGCAGCTCGTTATCGTCGTTGCAACCCTGCGAAGTTGCGCGAAGTAATAACGTCGTCGGTGCATTAACGAAACACGGTTTTCGTCAATTTTACAGCGGCCAGATTATCGGAAGGGAAAAAATTAATTGTGTCGAAGTTTCGCGCTTATATATACATTCTTTTTTTTTGTTCGAGTCGTTTTCTCCGCGTCGAAGTTTCCTATTAATGCTCGTTTATTTATTTAACGCTTGCTCTCACCTTCCTTCTTCTCCGTCTTGCAATTTCTTTCGTGTCGTGATTTTCTTCTTATCCGGCCAGATTCCCCGAGACCTCCGAGAAATTAAGGTACAACTTTAATTGAGCCTTTCCACGGCTGTTGCGCAGCTGGCGACCTTATTATCGGCATACAGTATAATTAAACCATCTGCATCCTTTTAAGTGGCCAGGAAGAGAGTGTTCCCGTCATTTTACGCCCTCGTTGCTAGAACTTCGAGGAACCCCTGTTCCCATCCTGTTCAAACTTTTCAATTAAAAACGGTAGGGAAGTTCGGTGCTCGAATCAAAGCGACTCCGCCGGCCGAATGAAATATATTTCGGTGATACTTGGCGGCAAAACAAACTGGATGCACCGATTGCGAGTATCTTAGGAGAAAGACGTACGAGCCTGGATCTTTAAAAAAGAAAACCTGGGGAAACGGGTAGACAAGCACAAATTTACGACCTCCACCCTCGAAAATTTATCGCCCGGTAATTGGCCAGCTGGAATCGGAATAAGAACGCAGGAGGAACCTATTCGGGCAAGAGTCGGTCTAAAACGCGAGAAGTTCGGGCTGTCACTGACGTAATATAGGAATCCGAGATGCCGGAACTCTCCGGGGGCTTTTAGTTGGCATCAGCAATTCATTCTGAGACACTGAAATTATTGTCTCAGTATCAAACAGCATGCAACATCATCAGACCTAACGACGAGCCTTAACGCTATTCCTACCGACACTTGACGTATACCTATTTCTACCGCGACCGGTAAAATGATCGATTTTTAGCACAACTTGTATTTTTTGATATAGAATGAAGATAATAGCCAATTTGACAGTATAATAATATAGTTTCTTTTATTTGGGAGTATATAATGTACATTTTATTTGTTTTCACCGAATTTTTTTACAAATTGGCTTTCTCAAACATACATTTTCCACCATACGTATATAGGAAATTTTAATTGAAATTTTAAAAATGGTCATTTGACCGGTCGCGGTAGGAATAAGCTCCTCAAAACTAGCTGCACAAAAGAGACTAGGATAACAATTCACCGATTTTTATTTTACACGTTAAATCAACTTATTTCATTTACAGCGTCACATTTTAAAGAAATATATTTCACGAGGTAGACATAAAAGGATGAATAATTCTACAGTATGTGAAAATATTGAATGGGTAAATTTTCACCCTGAGAAACGTACGAGGGTTAAGCATATGAATACAGGGTGAGTCTCACCCCGTATTGCGAGTTACAAACCCCAAACATTGTCGAACCGAAGTCAACAACGACGAACCTAACCGAAAGCTGGGCGATCGTGAAATTTGCATAAGAACTTCGCTAGACGAGGCAGGCACGGCCGAAGAATTTTCTCTCGCCACTCGAAACTGTAACTTCTCGTCTCGAAGTTCTCCGAGACTTCACCGTTCGGAGAACTCGAGCCTCGATTACTTCTTCTTGGCGAGCGACGAGGCTCGTTAAGGATGCTCTAATTGCCGCGTAACGCGCGGGATTGAAGTGTCGTCGCGATAATAATTTTACGGTCCGTTTCCTCTTGCCAATATCTCTCTCTCTCTCGCTCTCTCTCTCTCTGTGTATGTGTATGCGCACGTGTAAGACACTATTCGCGCGAGGGACCCGTTTCCGTTCGGGTATTGCTGCCAGGCCAGTTTTTATGGGATCCCACGGTATCGCGAAATATTCAGCCCGGGCACACGCACCCGTAAACTCCGCGCTCCAAGTTGCCCCGGGTAACGGCGCCCTAAAAAGCTTCTGCTGTTTTGTAAAAGTGGACTGAAAGTTGTATTGGCCGACGGGCTGCGATGCCGGGGAGATGTTCGTTTATTCTTCCGCGCGTCACTTTGGCGCCCCAGCTTTACTGCGACATGAAAGCAGCCGGCGCAGCTCGGCGACGATCATGGCACAGAGGGATCTAATTCTAATGGGACTTTTAAATGAAATCTTAAACTGCCGCGACGCTAAAACTATTACGCTCTCCTTAATTTCTTGTCTGTTCCAACTCCTTGCCCGCTGAACCGATTCCCCCACTTGTTGTTTCATAGTTTAACTTCCTCGCGGAATATGTATGAACGATTTTGCGAATCTGACTTTTAAGAATAACTGTCCACTTCGGAGAAAAAACGTCGTGAGCCTTTCGTAGTCTACTCTTCAAGAGGCTACCGATTCGTGATAATTTAAAATCCATAATTAATATACGCTTTGCAGATCTGTGTAAATGTTTAACCCTTCACTGCATGATTTTTTTTAATTGGTATGAAAGAATTGAAAGAAGGTCAGTTTCTGCGTTTTATTTAAGGGAAAAATATTGAACAAAAGTTAAACACATTATTAGTTTACTATATACCAGATTTGTTAACTGTATCATATATGATACACTATGCAGCGAAGGATTAACTTCGACGAGGATCGCATTGGAATCGCGTATTTGCGTCAGGGACGGATCAAAGGTTAGGGAGACAGAAAAGAACGTCCCCGGTACGTCGAGGTAATACAAGGCGGAATCACACAGTGATGTAACTGCGGAATCGTAAACGCAGATAACTGGAAATTACTTTCGAGACACGTATCCACGAGTACGCGGGCACACGACGCCATCAAATGCTCGTGCATCGGCTGGCCATGTCCTGCGAGTACGTCTGGTTCGCACAGGATTTCGTCCCGGGTCTGTGCGATTGCAGTGTCCACGAACCCGTGGCTCACCCTTTGGCCCCAGCATCTTGCATCCCCTTCGTTTTATTCCCCCTGTATCCCGTGCTCCCATCGCTGCGGTTACGCTGATGATGCCACGCACACCGGATCATCCTACACGTTATCGTCCTACCTGCTGTCAGCTTATCGCGGGCCCCGCTTTATATCTCTCGCGTTTAATTCGTACGCACCGCCTCGTCCAAAAATTGATATTAATTTAGATTTAATGCTTGTAATTGAAATCTATATCGTCCGGCTTGTCACGGGAACGCCATTTTCACAGAGATAATGCACACGTTCGATCAAACGCGCTCGTGTCCCCCATTCACCACCGTCCAATAAAGTACAGCACGTTATTACATCGATCGTTTCGCCCTGCCGTTTCAGCGTCCTTCCAAAAGCCCCATTTTTGTCAATCGACCGACGTTACATGCGTGAAGTAAGAACAAATTAAATATCTCCTCGTTCTTTCGCTAGATCCCCACATAGATATTCCTCCAGGCCCACAGCTAGTCCCATTGCTAATTTCTCCTTCTTCTCTAGTCCCTTCTCTAGCCCCTCCCCTTAATCCTTCACCAGTACCTCCGCCCTTGGCCACGCCCTTAATTCTCTCTCCTATTTCTTGCTTTAGCAAGTTCCCTCGGTCCTTCCATAGTGCCTACTTCCCTACCTGTTTTATTAACTCTTTCTTTTCCTAGATTCTTCTTAAGTCCCTCCTCTGACTCCTCCCATAGTTCTTCTCCACCAATAATTTCCTTAGCCCCACTGGCACCTTCAATCCCCTCCCGTTTCCAGACGCCACGTCTCCTTGATTCTACTGCTCTCAACGATGTTTTCTTAACTTGTTCCTTTCCTAGATACTTCTTAAGTCCTTCCTCTGACTCCTCCCACAATTCTTCTCCACCAATAATTTCCTTAACCCCACTCGCGCCTTCAATCCCCGCCCGTTTCCAGACGCCACGCCTCCTTGATTCTACTGCTCTCAACGATGTTTTCTTAACTTGTTCCTTCCCTAGATACTTCTTCAGTCCTTCCTCTGACTCCTCCCACAGTTCTTCTCCACCAATAATTTCCTTAGCCCCACTCGCGCCCTCAATCCCCGCCCGTTTCCAGACGCCACGCCTCCTTGATTCTACTGCTCTCAACGAAACCCTCAAGCATCATCCCGATTTCCGTTACCGTTTATCGACTGACTGGTTAGACACTGATGTAATCGAAAATGATTGAACGGAACAACCGACAAAGATTGGATCTCGGCCAAGTCAACTGGAAATTATGAATCGAGTGTTGCCGGGTAAAAATAAATTTTGGTCTCGATCGAGCACGCTGATTATGTCCTCTTCAGTATATTTTCTAGTAACCGACAACGTTCCCCATCGAAAACGGATAGACTCGAGTTAGGCGACGCCGATGCGGCGGGGGTGTGCGAGGGGCGTGGAGGCGGGGACGTGCGGCGGCGACGGCGGCTAATGGCATTGTTTTCTCTGGCATGGCCAATTTTGGCCTGTTGCATTTTTAATAGGCCGAATGAGCGTTCACGTCGGAACGGCACCCGCTAACTGTTCGATTAATATTGAAATTCAATCGGCCACTTTGCGCCGGCGGCGCGATCACGAGGTGATCGATTGGGGTCCACCGTTTAATAGATCGAGACCTTTTGTTGCTTCGCGCACCCCGGATCTACGGCCTCAATTTTCCGAAAATTTCTACGCGCGGCCCTCGCCTTCGCGGCCGCCTCGTTTTCACGTTCCTTTAATAATGTAACACCCATCCTGGAAACGTCCTGGCTAATTCGACCCCGGTTACACAATAACTATTAACACCGCCGGACATTTTCCAGATCTCGCAATGCTTTTATTACACGAACGCCCGCTCTTCCCCGTGGCACCGGGAATTTCGTTCAATTTCGAAGTTAGTTAGGCCCGTGAAGCATTTATGACCGGGCGCTGCAGTCACGACCACCATTCGAGTAAAATTAGAATGACCGGGCCAGGTACACGAGTCCCGGACGTGTGTGCAAGTATTTTTATGTCGGAAGTGGTATGAAATTACGAGGAATTCTCCACCGGTCCGGATGTAAAACGGATAAAAGAAAATTAAATAATAAAACAGGCACATCCGTCGGCTACGCCCTTCCGTGTCACCTAAAGTATAAATCTCACGGTCCGCCGCCATTGTACCGCGTGGTAGCACAATTATCTTTGACTTCCGTTTGAAGATGTTCCTAGACGTTCGAGCCGTTTGTAGGTGTTCGAAGGGATGGAATATTGTAGATCGTCGTGCACATTATTTCGCAATGTACGCCAGGAAATATTGCGCAAGGTATTCGGAATCGGACGGACAGGCGAACGACGTTGATCGCCGCGTACTTCATTTTCCAATGTAAATAACATATTTACTTTTATTCCGTTGCAATGAAGCGAGTGGATGAGTAATAGCTGCTCGTAAATCGCGCGCACCGGCCTGTTTATCTTTCGCGTTGGTGGCGGGGCGAGTCGAAACTGCCTGTCGACGGATAATTTCAGACGTTGAACGTTTCACGCAAATGTTATAGGGCTCCCCCTCTCCTCGTACCGCGTTATCCGTTGCTCGAACGTCGAACAGTAACTGTTTTCCCGTGGAGTGGGGCACGCGAATTCCGCAAATACTCGGCTCTGCCTGTAAAAAGAGAGAAAAAATTTATCAAATTGCTCTCTCTCTCTCTCTCCGACCATTTTTCAACTTTTCAATGCCTTTGCTTATTCACAAAAGCGTACGCTGGAAGCGTTCGGTCCTGTTTTTCGATTGCCCGTCGACCAACGAATTGCGCACGGGCTCCCCCGCGCGCGCGTATTTATTTAATCCTGAACCACTCTGTATAATCCATTCAGCCCCGAGAACTTTGCAAATATTTTTCACATCACGTAACCGCGCACTCGCGAAATCTCTCCTCGCGTGCCACCCTCTCCGCGGCGTGGCACCGGCACCGCGCCGCCCGGTTTTCCACGTACGACATTACTTAAAACGCTTCCCAAGCCACTCGATCGATTTCCCTTCACGTAGAAATATCGTTCCGCCGGCTAACTCGGTAACAAGTTCCCCTTTCACGGGACTTCCGGTGCCACCGCGGCGGTTCCAGAGACCCGAGTTTCCGGGAACCGACGCGGCGGTTCAACCCGCGTTTTAATCTCCATCGAAAATTCTAATGCGTCCGGGGTTTCTTTAGCATTTTATGGAAATCGAGTCTACTTGGATACTTGGACGGCAACGGAGCCGTTCTACTTCTGCGACGATTCTTCCGATTGTGGACTGGGGGCTCAATTATCACGGGGCAATTGAATTTGGATCTAATTCTGGAATTGAGGAAGCTAAAAGTCAAGTTGAACCACTCCAAAACTCCTTGGACAGGTTCAATGATTTCGCATAATGTGGCAGTTTGACCCAAATTGGAAGCCCTACGGTAATTCTAGTCTTTACGAGAGGCCTAATTTAGCCTGCGAAATATCCTAGAGTTCTAATTTGAACCTAACTGCGACTCTGCCAGCCTGACCCAAATTAGAAGCCCTACCCTAAACATAGCACTATTCAGAGTCCATTCTAGACTCTACCATCCATCACGTATTGTTATTAATTCTAGAAAATTTATAAGTAATTTATTAGAATCATCCAGTTCTGAAGGGTTTGAAAGCTAAAACCACTCAACAAGTTCAACCACTCCAAAATTCCTAGGACAGATTCAATGATAATCGCATGATGTGACAGTCTGACCCAAATTGGAAGCCCTACCTTAACCGTAACCATTATTTAGAGTCCACTCTAGACTCTACATCAGGTATTATTATTAATTCTAGAAAGTGTATAGAGAATTTGAGCAATGCTGATCCCACGGGTCAAAATAGGCCCACCCATCGCTAGAATCATCCAGTTCAGAAGGGTTTGAAAGCATTGCGATGAGTTGCAGTAAAGATCCTACTATTTTGATCAAATAATGAACAGAGACGATACATTCTGCACGGAATGGACAAAGTAGACGAAGAATAGAATTTATTCCGCACGTGGGGACTGGATCTCGAGCTTCTCGACTAACTTTCGCCGTTTTTCCACATTGTTACAGAACTCGAACAACCAAGTTGCAATTCCTGGACAGAATCAGGTGGCCCAGACGCAAGCTGAGACTCAAGGGGGACCCAACACGGTTCTCAGAGTTATCGTCGAGCAGATGGTGTATCCCATTTCCCTGGACGTGCTATATCAGGTGAGTTATGGTGAACGGTGTCAATAATTTTTCTGATGCTTACAGGGTGGTCCAAAAGTCACTCGACTATTTGAAAATGAAATAAAAAAAAATTGAAATGGTCCAGTGATTGGTGGACCATCTTTTATATCAGAACTAATTTGGTGTAACTTGTATGGTGATTGTGATCCACGCGAATTGGCAAATCGTGGCAAAGGGGTGGGGGTTAGGTGTACTTGTGAGGGGTTGGGCTTAAACTAAAAAACGGTCGAAATCGTTCGGGAATAATGCAGGATATGCAAAATTAATCCGATTTCGCGGCAATTCTCTCGAATTCGATTCTCGATTAATCGGATATTTCTCCCGGTATACTTCGGCCGCCGGCCGTGAATTACGATGGGGAAGAGTAGCAGCATATTTCGCGCGGTAAATATTCGCGGCTTCGGCAGAGATTTTTTTTTTATCCCGTCGCGTTTCCGTTAATGGAATATTAAATAATCCGCGAGCGCCGGCGATATGTTTACCGGTTCACCACATAAACGCTCGCATCTAGCCCGTCCCCCTGTCGATATCGATGCATCTACCCGAGCACTGAATAATGAAACAACGAACAGGTTCCGGAACGATCCGAGGCTCTAGGATCTAATTGCACCTGCGAGGAATTTTCACCATTTTTTTTCCCCTCGCACGGAAACTACTCAGCCCTTATTAATACAATATTTATGATATTCGAACTATGCTGGATTAATCGGTTTTTATTTTTACATTAAAGAGTGAATGTAAGAAAAAATAGAAATTATCAAAATTATTTCAGTATTTCTCATGTAATAAGGTTTTTGTATTGATTTTTCTGACATGACTGATTTGTAAAAAACTACAATTAATGTTATTAGTACACTGGTTTGATGTGTTGTGATGTCTGTATTGCGTCTGTAAAAGCAAATGTATAAACTCACTTGCTTGGAACAATGTACTAATTTAAATTATTAAGAATTTGCTTATAGAATAAGCAAATTTGCTTATTGTCTCTAATTGATCGAACCAGTGCGCCAATAACATTAATTGTAGTTTTGAACAATAGTCGATCGAGATACAGAGAACTGTGACAGATTTGTAGTCTAACGATTAACTTCTACAAACCAGAAGCTACAGATTTTTTTTTATCGCGGTAGTTCTGGAACTAGCATAATTCTCCCGGCGGGGCGGGGAGGAGACGAAAACGAGCCGGGAAGATTTAATAAAAGTTGCAGATTTCGTCGGCGACTTGGTTGCATAATAGAGAAACGCGGTGGAAACATGCAATTTTGTTCTGTAATCGTATCACACGGTTCACCGCGCGATCGCGAATTCCGAGCAGAATTTTGCATTACAAATTCATAATAAGGAAACATCACCGGTCGCGAGTCGAGAGGGGGAGGTGGGGGGGGGGGGGCGAATTACATATTTTCCGAATTACAAATTACAATTACAACGGGAGAATTATGTAACGAGCGGCCGTTGTTAGTGAATTAATTCCGCGTGACACGGCGCACGGATCATAAGCGCGATTCCGCCGCGATTAATTACGACGCAACGGTCGATTAACGAATCGATTAAAATCGTGAAGCTGCCCGATTATGGTCCCAATTATCGTAACTCTAACTACGCTGAACTTTCGCTGTTCCCGTGGCCGTTCGACGGGTTAATGACTCGGACCTTATCAACGGTGAAAATATTCACCCGAACCAGACCTAATCAGACTTTAATATAGTCCGAACTCGATTAAAAATCGATTGAGAATTAGATCTGGTTAAATCTCGACGAGGTTCCACTGGGAATTAGGATTACATTTGGACTCGTTTCATCGTCGAATCTGAATGGTACCGTTTTCAGAAGCTTTTTTATATTTCAGATAACTACGTATAAATCGAACAGATATTTATATTGTCGTTTATTAAGGCGAGCGCAGCTTCGAGACGGATCGCAGGATAACCGGCGTGCTGCCGGTCCGAGTTGAGTGGCAGATAAATTTTTAAGCGCGACCACTATGTCGTCGAATAATATACCACGTCCGTGGCAAGCCCCCGAAAAAAACCCAGCCTTTCTTTCCGCCTGAATGTAGTGTGTTTTCATAGGTGACGCACGCTAAACGTCTCCCTTTCTGTCACTCTGAATATGTGCAAAGTAGCATCCCCTTTTCTTCGGGTAAGGAACGTGGTGCGCAACGCGATCTGAATAGAAACACGTGGGTTCACAAAACTGTCTAACTCAAAACCTTCTCGGGCGCAGCTCGCGTCCACTCTTCTCTTGAAGAGGGCTGCTTATTTCATATTTGACAGACAAAAAGAGGAGCTCGATCCACATCAAGAATTACTCAGGGTCATTTATAACGAGGGAAGCCTGGGGAAATGACATGCCTGATGTTTCGTCATCGATTCTTCAACAAACTGTTGAGAGGTTACGTGGAAATAATTATACAATACAAGACGTTGTCGAAAGTGTCTACAAATAGGACGCACGATTAGAACCAACCCTTCATACTTGAAGGGAGGACAGCATGCTATAAAACGAAGGGGAACGTAAAGGGTCTGATGTTTTCAAAAAGAAAGAACACCAAAGAAATTTCTGGATCAAAAATAAAGCCTACCCTCGCTATAAGCAATTTCGCTTGCAAGTAGCATATATCGAGTGTCTCGAAGAAGCAAGACAGTCTAACCTCGGTAGGGTGTGTTCGACGATGGCTGGTCGAGGGCAGGTTCGACTTATCGATTATATTCGCACGCTTAATGAAATACTGGCTCGCGCGGTCGAGCTTTAATTCACTTGAGGCGGAAACGTCGGCCGTTTCATCTTCCGCAAGAACAACCAACAGTAATCCGGGCGCGCATTAACGGGGAACAGGTTTCGGTCGTTCGTCGGATTGAAATTCCCAAAGATTACAGGCGTTTCGTTGTCCGGCACGTTGGCCGTGGCACAGGCGTGTGCAACACGCGCTGGCGGGCCGCGTTACTCTTCACGCATGCTTGCTTTTTCGATAAGCACAGGCGCGCGAGCGCGCGAGCGCTCCCAGGATTTCTGCCGACGAATCGGACTCGAGGCCTGGGTCCCAAGCCCTAATCCGGTAATGGACCAGCTAGAAAACATTTCCGGATTACATGCCGGTGATTGCCTGCTGTTTGGCTGCGTAAGTAGGCTTACGCGGCGATTCTGCCATACGCCAGGATTTACACGCAACTACGATCGTTTCGAAAGATTAGCTGATGCCCCGCCATCCTGCTAAGTCGATTTCCCACTGGCCGACGGAAAAGCTGGCCCGATCACGATGCAGGAAGCCCTCTCGGATGCTTGGCACGGCTCGAATCGAAGAATGATGGACGTCGACTGCTGGCAATCAGGGCGAGGATAACGAAAAAATTTTTTTCACAACGAATAACTCGCCCAAAATTCAGACTTTCTTTTTAAAGTCAAAGACAATAAGCAACTCCAGACAATAAGCAAATTTGCAAAATATTACATGAAATTTCATTCAACGTTTCGGTCTGAATTTAGACCATTTTCAAGAATGTAAATTTTCTGTATTGCGTCTGTAAGAATTTATCAAATAATTAATATATGGTTAGGTAAATGCATTCCCGAACAAGCAGAAAACACCAAGGTATTAAAAACGAATACAATTGTATAAACTCACTTGCTTAGAAAAATGTACTAATTTAAATTCTAATATTAATTGTAGTTAAAAACTGAAAGTGTTGGGTCCAATCTTGAAGAAAGATATTCGGTTTTAAAAGGTGTACGAATACTTTGTACACCCACTGTAGGAAAGTTCAGTTCGTGTTCGATTTTATAGGTTCCTGAATCCATAAAACGGTATAACGAGGTCGCCGTGGCCCATTCTTTTAGCATTTTATGGGAATTCAATATAGTTAGACACTTAGCACCCCAAGATTTATGTTGTTGGTGCAGGATTAAGTCACGCGTCAATGTGATAGAGACAACGCCACGAAATGCCTGATCGGCTTCGTCAAACCGAAGCACCATCTTCTCTTACCAATTAATGAAGACACCGAGGATTGCTCGACGATTCTTCGTCTGTGTTTAACTTCATGGTTCCCCGGGCCAATTAAACGCCATAATGTGTTCGCTACAGCTGGCGATGTAGCTACGCCCTAGCCAGCCATCGCGTCCAACGCTTCTGAAAGCGAAAGAAGAAAGGGTGCAGTAAAGAGGAAGGTGTTCAGGTGCGCGGCAGGGTTCTCAAACGGGCGCTATGAAAACTTGGTAATCCGTGGGAGGCGCTATTAGTCAGTGTCGGAGGCCGCTTTAAAATTTCTAATGATCCGTGAACTTAACGAAATGTATCCGTTGAAAGGGTCATTGATCGCGGAAACTTTTAATGGGCGGCTTTTTTCTCGTCCCTGGGCCGCTTCTTTTTTTTCAGCCACGCGGAACACTGTATAGTCACGAGTAACTCCGTGTAACCTGCAGTTATTAAGCGACGGAGATTAATGCACCCCGATGGATTCAGAAGTTTGCGGTGCACTGTGTTTTCAATAAATCCGATGGAGCATCAATCAGCGTTTCCCGAAATTTTTTGCGCGGGCCAATGCTGATAGTCCCGGATCCATGGTCCATTAGTAACAATTGATTACTATCAAGCTGAATCTTTTCTGAATAGCTTCGTTTCGATGAGACAATTTCCTGTACGAAAATTCTCGATTGTGGTAGCTGACAGGGGTAGCAGTGATAAAATATGTCGATTTGACGATTCTCAAAAATTTATTACTAACTGTAGGGACGCAAAAACCGTTGAACGCGATCGACGGTTAGGATGTTCTCAAGTAGGACATTTGCGGATCGCCAAAACAATAAACAGCGGACAGGTGAATGCCCTAGCGAGCGTGTACGAAAGAGTGAGAGCGTGAATGTGTGCGAGAGAGTGAAAGCGACAAAGTGCGCAACCGCGAACTCCATGCGTGAGCCGATTCACGCGTATGTGTTGTGACGATCGGCCTATATATGCAAGGTAGGTCGCGGCCGCAGGTCAGAGTGAAAGAACGAGGATTGCGTATTGAGAAGTAGAGTGTAGAGAGTAAAGTGTAGAGTGAGAGTTTAGCGAACGTGAAGTAATGTGCGAATGAGCAGCTGTGAACCTGTATAATCTATTAAGAAAAATACATATACGTATCTTGTATCCACCGATATCACGTGGGGTTATTATCCTAACAGATAAAAATCGTCCTAAACCCTACATAACTTTGTTCTTTTGTTGTTAAATCTCAAGATAATTATCGAAATTATTCGAAAAAATATTTCTCCTACAAAATGTATGGTTTGATCAACGAGTCCCCTCCTTCCAACATGTATCGAGGTTATCAAAAATGATTACTAACCAGCTGATTTTATTTACTGTTGCTTAGTTAATATTTATATAATTTAATAGCCACATTGTCCTACAAATTCCGTGGCACGTTATCCCGGTCCTCCAATTGAATACATATTTGAAATTCGTGTGAAGCTGTTCGCAAGGATTCAGCTTGATAATAATCAATTGTAAAAATGGACCATGGATCCTGGATTATGACGATAGTTAGTCAATAAAACCCCGGCATTGATCTGTCTACGGTGTTCTGGCAACAAAGGCTTTCCAAGTTCAGTGTCACGATTCGCGGTTAAGAGGAGCGAGACACAGTTGTCCCGGTTAAAGTTCGGGACACAAAGTCCCGAGGAGGAAGAGAGGGAGCAGGAAAATTGCCCAGACTCCCATTCTCGACTCAGCGTTCATTCATCTCTAGAAAGAGGCGAAGGAACGATAGGCTTTCGAGGCGATCGGTTATCTGCCATGAAAAAACCAGGCCTCGGATTACGAGCGATGTAACAACGGGAACGTATACGAACGAAAATATACAGCACACCGTTGACGTTCACACACAAAGAGAGAGAGAGAGATCGAGAGAGATAGAGATCGATGGAGAAACGGAAGAGAGGTGCACGAGGGCATTATTCCGTACATGGCAATTCGTGCTCGGGTACGAGTTCGTTCCGTAAATCGGATTATACAGTCGGTGGATGGAGGGTCGTAAAACTATCCGGCCCTCGAAACCAGTCGTTTCGCCGGTGTAATTTCTCTCTGTACACATCTTCTTCTCCGTTTTCTTCTTTCCGGGCTCCTTGGGCCATTCGACGCGTTCAGGATGGGCGCCGGCACACCTTCACGGGACGGACCCGTGGGGTCAGGAATGTAAAACCGGGTCGTAACGTTCCGTCAAAGAACGTAAACGTAGACGGGAGGAGGCCGGGCACCCTTAACGTTTACGTCTTTGGTCAAATCGAGGAATTCTTGTTAGGGCCGCACGCTCTCGCGTAAACGCATCGACCTCTGTCTGCCGAGGCCCTTTTACCACCTGGCTCGAGCCCTAAGCCTCCCCTTATTAAACACCCGTACCCTACAACCTTTTAGAGGTCTCCTACGCTGAATGCGCTGTCGTTCCGACTTTTTATTTCCTTTAATTCCGCTATCGGGTTACTGCGATACTCGATAAATACTCGATCGGTTACCGCGCGTCTACGTAACATCGTCGGATTTCCGTCGAAAGACCATAAATTACGATCACAGATTGAAGTTCAATCGATATTTGCAGAATTCAATTTTTGAGAACCTTCTGCGAACACGAATGTTTCTTTAAACTACTGTCACTTTGGATAGAATTGCAATTTCGGAATGCAAACATTTGGTTGGACTTCTTAGAGATCGACGAATACAGCCGCGAAATTTGAAATCGATACGTTGGTTCCGCCGAGATAAATTCGCGGATATCGCCAAAGGGGGACTCGAAGTCGAGCAAAGCCGTGAGGCATTCGAATGTTATGGAATTATTGTTAATTTCTCAATCACCGGGAAGACGAAATTGTTATTGTGCCCCTGTAGTTTGTGTTATTCGATTCGGAGGACCATTCAGGCTGCAGGCCACCCTCGAACGTCATCCTGTCCGCTCAAACCACCCCTTTTCATGGTCACCGTTGTACAGCGGCGACGCGGACGCTGTTGTACATATTGATTGATGTAACAGTTATTAATTCGCGTTCTCGATTATCGACGCGCGGTATCTACAACGCCGGTGCCTCCGTAATGCAATAACGTGCAATAATAGTAACGTAATTTCGCCCGTGTCGACGTCGACGATCCGCCATTATTCATGATGTACACGCGGCAAACGACACGGGGAATACGACATTATGGTTTCGGCTAATCCTCTATCGACGCTCCCGCGACCGAGTTTTCCCTCCACCGGATCCTCGAAATCCCAAATAATTAATAAATTCACGGACTCGCCTCGAGAACATGTTGTTTCTGTCCATTATCCAATTTCTAAAAGAATTTATTCACTTGAAGTTCCAATGACCTACAGTGAAAAATAATTGGCACATATAATTTTATTGCAATTTGCAAAGTTTTATTAAACACGACCTTCGCGTGATCTCGAGTGAAAAATTATCTCTGCACCTGTAGAATGTTTTATTGAAAATTTTGGAGCCAAGCGATGGGATCCACGTCCCTGTTTGTGGGTTAGTTTTTTTCCCCGGGATTCCTCTGTGATTATTCCGATTGAAATCGCATGAATTAGGTCGAAAGCTCGTTCGGGAAGATATTCGGTAAAAATTACACCGTTGTCGCTCGAACATTTCTCGACCACGCGCGCACGCGCTCTCTCCTGAACACACGAGCCTTTGAGGTCTTGATTTCCCACGGGACTTTTCGCGGCGGTGCTGGGCTGTGTCCGTTGAAAAGTCGCTGGGCGAATAAAAAAAAAAAACCGCGAAGGGAAGCGTCGTGGACCGCATATCGACGCGGAAATTATGGTGATCCAATTCGAGAGCCGCGTGTAACTTATTTTTAATCCACGGGAACTCTAATTTTTTTGTCGAGGCTCCGTTGTGCAAAAAAAAGCATCCGAGCGGAATTGAAACCGAAACGGGTAAATAATTCTGTATGATTTTTTAAGTTTCACGGCTCAGCGTTCTTGTATTTCTTGTCAAATATCCGGAAACAAACGCTACGGCTCTCCCCTCCGAAAAGCGATATCAAATAGCCTGTCACCGATAGCAAACTGTTTCGAGCAGACGAAATAACCGTCGACAATAATTAAACAAAACCACGCGTACGCGCACACGGCGCGACCGTATATGCAGGCGAGCTCGTACGCGCCGCTGGCGAAAGAAACGTCATTGATTTTCTGCAATTCATAAATATAATCCGTCGACCGGTCAGGAAATTCGTCGGATTTCCAGGAGCCGATTCTGCTAACACTGTAATTAATTATCGATACAATTAATTATGTCGAATATTCTATCGGGGACCGTTTAAGCTCGAAGTTATAATTGTTTCGAGTGCTCATTGTCGTGAGTTTTCTGAATTGTTAAATCTACTTTCTTTTTTTAATCTTTAATCTAATTTTAGTTTTCATCTAATAGCTATTTTGCAATAGCGCCTAACGTTTCGGTTCTGGTTTGAACCTTTTTCAAAGGTAAATTGCATCTAAAAAGCAAAAAATATATATATTAAAAAGTATGTAATATAGATGAATTGAAAATGAAAAAATCTAGTGTATATTAAACTAAGATCGTATTCGCTTACTATGTTTATTTATGGTTATTTTACTGAAAATATTGTTTCAATTTTTTGAAAAATATTTTTCCCTTAAAGAAAACACAAAAACTGACCTTCTTTCAATTTTTGATACCAATTAAATCTATTTACATTAACATAACGTTAACATAAACGACTCCGAGTCTCAGAACTAATTCAATTGAATTTCAATTCTAAAGTCCAGAATATATGGAAACAGTTTCCCAATACACAGCTGAGAAAAGGAATGCTCTTTAAAATGCATTTTCTTCCAAGTCGATAGTTGAATTAAGACGTCAGATCTTTCGATGTAGCGTGTCTCGCTGTTAGTGATAGCAAGTTAACGTTCTTCGCTAGCACGCTAACTAGCGCGAGGTGGAGACAGCGAGTGTGCGGAACTGAAAATCATGGTTGTCTTTAGCCACCGATATCTCGGGTACGGGAAGTGGTCTCGACGCGAAACAAAATGCATTTTAAAGAGGAAGCTTCGCCGATCTTAACGCTTTTTACCTTATAGCTGTACCAGCAGTAGTTTATAAATGGTCGCTGTTCAAAGTTTTAACACATTTTCCGCTAGTACTTTACAGACTATTACGAGAACGGCGTAACTGTTCCATATAATATATTTTAACAGTGTTTCCTTGAATTTCTTGCTGTCGATTGGTAAAGGTGAAGGGTACTTTCTCAGCAGAGTGTTCTCATAATCGAGTGGTCCATGAAAATTTGATACGCCGCTTTCGCAGCGAATATTTCCGTCCGCGATTAACACTCGGGATTGATCGCAGCGGGTCGGTGAACGTCGACGAAGAAGGGTCCCGTGATTTTCGTACGAGCGGCCGCACACATACACCGGAAATGCGACCGACAAAAATTCAAATGGCAAAATCGAAGCGTTGTCATCGTATCAATGGACCCGCAGAAACACGTTTCGCTGCTCTCCGTTTTTCACGTTTCACGGGTGGAAATCATGCGAACTGTTATCGCGCGTTCTCGGGGGCGAGAATCGACGAGAGGATCGCGACAATGGCGAGTACCCGCGCGTGTTTCGATAGAATCGGTGTGTGACCGCCAACCGTTTGAATATTTTTTAATCGACGAGGGGACTGCAGTAACGTGACTCTGGGGGGGACCATCGTTTAACGCAGAAACAAAAAAAAAAAAAGAACGGGATGGGTCACCCAACCTGGAACTGTCAGGTGTTCGTGTGCAAATTTAGTTGGAACAATCAATCAGGTTTAACAAAAATTTTTAATGATTTCGGCGCTCAGGTTCGACCAGTTGTTACTACTACACTATTTGCAAAATATCATAAAATCTATTTTTCGACGTGTAAAACTTTCACACGGTATAAAACTTAATTTTGGATTATTGTTTTACAGACGCAATTTTTCTTGAAAATGATCTAAAGGAGATCGAAACGTCGAACAATAGATTTTGTAATATTTTACAAATAGTGTAGTAGTAACAACTGATCGAACCTGGGCGGCGAAATCATTATAAAAATTTTGTTAGCAACAATTTACGATCGAGATTAATTTAAAAAAAAACATTAATCAGGTTTAACGTTCGCCAATTGCAGTGCTAATTAAATGTAGATCGAGCTATTATCTTGGGAACGAGTTGATAATCATCCGTTTTCATCCGCAGCGTTTTCACGCGAGGATTCGCGATACGATTATCGAAAGATCGTCGAGGCACGTCGATTTTTCATCCGCGAACTACGCCGCTGAAACTTCCACGGAATTTACAACTTCGCGCGGCAACGCGATCGTCGTAAAAAAAAGCGAAGGGGGTGTACTTTCCCGGCGAAACGCTTCGGGAAAAACAAACAAACAACCTGGGTACAAAAACCGAAGGATTTGCCGGTGTTCGGGGTTGAAGAGAGAGAGAGAGAGAGAGAGGGAAGGGAGGAGTGAGGAGCGCGAAAGTTTTTCGCGCGCGAACAATCATCGGGGACGAAAAGCGCGGACGTAAATAGAGGCTCGGTTGAATAGCACGCGGCCCGGTCTCGGGGGCGAAACCGAAAAAAGGTGATGTAAAAAAATACAGAAATTTGTCACGCGCACGCGAAACACCGACCGGTATTTGCGTTAATAACGAGCAATAACCGTAATGGTTGTGCACGGGACCGTTTAAAAAGAAAAATAAAGAAAAGTTCTGCAGCGTTTTTTGCACCGGTTGTCTGAACTTGCACAGCCTGTCTCAGAAACGGCAACGCGACGTTTCACGATCGAACAATGACGAGTTCCCGACGATATCGATGACCGTTCGACTAATTACCACGACGCGGGTTTAAAAATCGAGGGATTCCGAGAGTGTGTCGCGCGTTTTCCCGCGAGCAAATAAAGCCTTATAAAAATGCATGTCGCGGAGCGAGGCGAGAAATATCTGGAAATGTGAATGGAATCGCGGGGCGGGTAAGAGGACGGATTTGCGGGGGTGGAAGGGGTCGCTAATGCAGCCAGTATCACGCATTTTAGCTTCCATCGAATATTCAATATCGCGCTCCGCGGATCAAATGAAGAATTTATTTTCGCGTAACGATCAATCGGCGCGGCGGCGGAATGAAAACCGAAGGAAAACGATGGTGGGGGGGGGAGGAAAAAAAAAGAGCACGAACGAAAGGCTTCCGGATCGTTAATAATCTTTATCTGCTGCCGTCCCGGGGCCGGCTCCATATTGGATCTTCGCCGCATCGTTACCGTTTTCATTTCGTGCGACAATTATTTATTCCCCGAGTCGTCGGGATATCTCTTTGTAATTTTCTTGGAATCCCAATCCCGATACCGGTAAACTTTAATTCGCGCCGGAGCCCTGTAAACGTCTCTTTGAAGTTGGAATAATATTCTTTCCGTAGGGTAGATAGAGAGAGAGTAGTAGTAGAGGTCTTGTTCACGGGCCGCCGCGAACTTTCGCATAATCGCGATAATTCCGGCGCAGTTGCCTGCGGTTAATGTTTCTCCTCCGTCGTTGCGAATTCGTTTAGCCCGATGAAAATTGAACGGCGCAGTCGATTAGGGGATATCGACAATCGCGCGCACGTTTGTTCCGTTAACGGATTTACTTGAACGCAAGTTGCGAGAGGCTCGCCGAAGAGATTTGAACTAATGACGTTCATTAGGTATTCACGGTGATTTTGACTCGACGTGGGAGGGGACCGGCACTCGGCGAACCAATTAATTCGAATAATTCTCGTAATTGCACGAGGATTATAGAATTTTAAGAAGCTTTGTGGAGATACCGCGGCGCGCGCTTGCTTTGTTGTACACGGACTTTTGAAAACTCTCGCCGGGGATAATTGCGAGTACGCACACTCGACTAATTCAATCAATTATCGCGGCTGGCGACCGTTTAAATAAACTTGACGCGCTATTAAACAAACGTTTCAGTCCTTCCCAACGAGATTTATCAATAAACGTTAATTGTAATTTTATGAGTACGATGCCGCTTCTACAATTACGCTTTCTTCGCTTCGCCGCTGACTGGTCTGCGGTTCGGTGGGCGGGGCTTGTTCTGGGCGTACCTAAACGATGCAACATTTTTTTTTTAAAAAAGTAACTGGGTCACCAAACTGTGTAGTGAAATTCTCGAAAGATTGCTGTCATTTTTTTTATTTTTTGTAACTACGCTTTGATCGTTCTTGTTTAAATGGATAGTTAAAAATTGGCGCGTGTGTATGTGTGTGTGTGCGTGTAGTTCGCAAAAGGATCGATGCAAATCACCCGAAGCGTCGGGGGGCCCGGACGAAATTTCGGCTGGTATCGTCCAACATTCGCAGTCATGTTCAGCATCGAGCCTCGGGCTAATAATCGCGCATGGTCTCCGCCGAACACCGACGTCATTGTCATGAATTTTGCCGGGCGGAGTGGTCGAACGATTGCATTAATAATACCAGGCCGTATATTTGTGCTGGTTAGCAGTTTCGTCATCACCTGCGTGAATTCCCATTGTGCGACTGTGTTGGGGGCACATCCTGATATTTCTTGCCGATGAGGGGTTGTACAGCTATCCCCCTGTCCCTACGCACTCCGATCACTATTTTCATTAATTCAGTCCGTGGGCCAAGGTTCGGTTAACCGAGGAACCTCCAAACACATAAACGAAAAACCCAAAATGTTAACACTTTACCGACCGGAAGCCTATTAATAGGATTTTCAATAATTCTGCTGTACCAAAAAAACAGTATAGAAATTTTCTTTGACATTGCAATCTCAAATGAAACTATTAGACGACGTTATTGAGGGTGACTTAGTTAGTTCATACTAAATGCTAAATGAAAATTTAGCCATGTATCATACATTTTTCAAAAATATGCAATAATCACCGGTCGGTAATGTGTTAACTAGCATCGACTCGACTAAGAAAGCATCCGAAAAACAACCACTCCGTCAATTCGACACCGTGGCACCGTTTCATTTCGTGAAACGAGAGTTGAATGGGCTTTAATGTTCTCGGCCAGCTAATTTCGCGTCGTTCGCCGACCGAATCGCGACGTGAAAAACACCGGAAGCGTCGCGAAATAGAATGGCAATCGGCGTGACTGCCGCGTAATTTTTTAATTACTCCGGAGATAGAAAGGGTATAGAGTTAATTAACGGAATTTGTGTATGACGGTTACCGGGAAAAAATTTCACCGAGCAATGTAAATTATTCCGCGATCTTGAGAGCTTTTAATTGCGCTAATGTAAATGAAAACCTCTCGGAAATAAATTAACGATATTAACAGCGGTGGCTGCTACTTAAATAATTCGCAGTCGGGGATCACAAAAAACATTGGTCTCTCGTATGAGTTCAGGAATGTCTACCTGCGCGTTTGCCTAGGGGCGCTTCGTAAAAATAAATTCACGTGGACAAATACAAGCTTGCTCAAATATTGCGGGACTGAACTGATTATAAAAAAATGAAATAAAAGAATCCAATTACCTTTTAGTACTGTTGTAGAAGTTTTCTGTGATTATTAGACGTTACATTTCGGAATGATTCGCTGTATCAAAACTACAATTAATGTTATTGGCGCACTGGTTCGATCAATTTGAGACAATAAATTTCGACCATTTTCTAGAATGTAAATTTTCCGTATTGCGTCTGTAAGAATTTATCAATTAATTAATATACGGTTAGACAAATGCGTTTCCGAACAAACAGAAAACACTAAGGTATTAAAAACGGAAACAAATGTATAAACTCACTTGCTTATAAAAATGTACTAATTTAAATTCTTAACACATTACCCACCGAAAGCCTATTAATAGGATTTTCAATAATTGTGCTGCACCAAAAAAAGCACAGAAATTTTCTTTTACATTACGATCTTAAATGAAACTATGTTTGTGAACTATGTGTTTAGCCATGTACCATAGATATTTCAAAATTATACAATAATAACCGGTCAATAAAGAACACTGATCTATGTATTGGCCAATCGATAAGTGGCGGCAAATATGAATCCTTTGAAGTCTCTCAAACAACACTGTAGTTGTTGAAATACCAGTATGAAATCGGTAATAAATTAATCGACATTCAAAATGCTTTTTCTTAACAAAAATTATATTATTTGGAAGGTGATTCATCATAAAACAGTACCGATTCAGTAACGTTCGCTGTATGATCGTCTCTGGTCCCGTGCGAGGGCCTTGCATCGAGGTTTCTTATATCTAACACGAGTGTCATCGTTTTCTGTTGCAGATATTCACACGGTTCGGCAAAGTCCTGAAAATCGTCACCTTCACCAAGAACAGTAAGTACACGTCTCCGCTTCGTACCTTTCTAATACATGGACAGTAGTCATGGAACCACCCTGTATAGATGCCACTCTCGCGGGCAGACATGCCACGGCACTTTAGTACTTCAGTGTGCTTGACGTGTGCATTCCAGCCTGGCGACGTCGACGCCGCTGCGCGCATTTTCGTGCCGTCAGTACTTTCGGTATTGCGCTCGAGTGTTGCAAAGGGTGTCTCGAAAGCACCTGTTCTTACGTTTCTATTTTCAAGCCGGGCCAGAGGGAGTCGGACGACTCGAAATCTGGGCTACGCAAATTTTTTCTGCGAATTGCTGTCTCCAAAGATTTCGTCGACCTCGAGACACATTTGGATATTGTGTCGAGTTCGAAAAAAAAAAAACAAAAACGAGAACAAAATTTTTTTGCGGCATAGAACGTGGTAGAATCATTCGAGTCGGCATCGGGCTATGTACGCGCGGCAATTGTTTCGGAAAGTTCAAAGAAAGACGTTCAATTAAACGACAGCTCGCCGAACAAAAGGAGCAGCAGATTTTCAAAGAACAGTCGGACAAATAGTCGTTGATTGGCGAAATCAGAGAGGCATAGGTCCCAAATTGAAGCCAAGGCACGCTCGCAGTGTCCAATTAAAGTTTCATTCGGTCAAGTGGCTGCTCGCCCATTCGATCTTCATATCCTTTTTCGCCCCTTTTCACCCCTGTCCGGCCTGTTGCCGATTCGATTCCGAGCAATCTTGGGCTTTTATTTTCAGTTTCCATTCGGAACTATCGCCGCCATTTTCTACCATCTCGTCCTGCGTTTCTACGAAGCTAGTCGAGTCTACAATTGTTAGTTAATTTTAATAATCCCCTTAGTTTAAATTACTCCGCTGTACAAGACGATAAATAGTAGAAAAAGTCTACGAACTTTCATCGAATCTATACCTCGTGACACACGGCATATGTTTTACAAGTTAACAAAATGATAAACGAAAAGATTAGACTTTGTGCAACAGAATAAATTTCTTTATATGCTCTATATGATATCGGCGCTACAGGTTCGATCACAAATACAAAAAATTAGCAATTTTGCAGAATTATAATTTCGACGTTTCGGTTCTGTTTCGAACCATTTTCAAGAAAAGTCCGCGTCTGTGAAAATTCAAGTAATCAAATTTATTGTTCATTAAACTGACTATTTAATAGTTATGAAAATTAGGTATTTATACATACATGCTAATTGTGAAAAAAAAAAACAGAATGAAATCAAATTCAATGGAATATTACTAGTCACTAAGCCGGTTGGAACTGTACTAAACTGTTACTGTTGTGGCAAAGTCAACACGGAAAACAAAAGAACATCGGAAATATAACTAGCCGATATCATATAGAGCATATACAAAATTTACGATCGTTAAAAATAGAGAATAGAATAAATTTCGCTGCAAAACTCTCGTTCGTCTCTCTTCGAATAATTAACAGTTGAAATTGACGATGTTTCTAACATTGACAGGATAGTGAAACGTCCGCGATCCGCCGCGGGCATTTTTCATTGTGTTTTTCAAAGAAATCTCGCGGAAGAATTTCAATTTAAGAGGCACTCCTGCATCTCGGTGTTGTACGGCCGCGCTTCAAATTAAAAACACACGCGCAACTCCCACTCCAGAGCCCCTGTTTTTTTTTTGCCCGCGTTCCGCGCTCTCTGTACGTGAACCGCGTGGCCCCGGGGCCACCGGAGATTTGTATTTTTCATTTCATTTCATTCCATTCCATTTGAAACACGCTACTGAAGCAGATTCAACGCCGGGAAACACACGGGCTCTGCTCTACCGCCATCTTCGTCTCTGTCTTTGACTCGAAAATTCGTAGAACGCACGATCCGGTTTGTTCGACCCTTTGCCGTCATTTATTCCAACGAAAACGCGCCGGCCTGTCAGCCGTTCTTTATATTCACTTGCCTTTTTAGAATTCATTTCGAGCATTGTTCGCGGAATGTTTCAACTCGATCAATTTTTAACACTAAACCTACCGCTGCAGGTCAGACAGCTCGTTATATATTTTTCATTTCACAATTATTGAAATAATGAAGCTGCTTTCATAAAATTGCTACCAAGGACAAACCGTGGAATAAAAAGCTAAAATATTTGAATCTTTAATATTTTGAATAATTAATACGGTAGGTTTAGCGTTAAATTCTCACTTCGCGAAGAAATATAATATCGCTAGCCGATTGCGAAAAATCGAGGAAGCTGCTCCTTCAATTTTCCTATCCGCGGAAACTGGTGAAAAACGGTGGACAGCGTTCGCGAACGACGCGAGCGAATAATAATTCACGGAAACCCGAATTACCGGCGTATTTTCGCGGTGATCGGATATAAATGCGTTCGGTCTTCTCTGTTATAATAAAAAAAAAAGCGCGACCAACCATCTGGCGTCCGGGGTAGAAAAAAAAAAGAATGAAGAGAGTTTAATGGAATCGTCGCCGACTGGTCGACCGATTTTCGTTTCGTCGGCGTCGGTGGCGAACGAGCGGGCGAGAGGAGCGCGCGCTGCGTCCCCAACGGGGAATATTTATGACGTTAATGTTGAATTTCATCTGCATAAAAACACCGGGCGACATTTTATTGCCGATATAATGCGACAACGGGTTATATATAGAGTTTTTCGTTCGGCTGGCAGCAACGTTATTCAATTTCCATCGTTATTCGATCGTGCACGCGACCGGCGGACGGATACACAACCAGGGCCGATGATAAAAGTTCTTCGCGGACGAAAGAGTGGCCAGTGCCACAGCATATTACCGTAAATCCTGCACCCTTTAATCCCATTTAATTTCTGCTGTATTTAATATCCACCGTCGCCAGGGTGAACGCGAACACACACCGTTGCGAAACCGCGCTCGGTTTTTCGAAATGAAACGCAACAATACCTCTGCACCCATTACACGTTATTCCGGGCCAGAACTATCCCGATTGTGTGCCGATTAACTCTCGCGATCAAACTTTTCCACCCCCAGTTACTCTTTTCAGATCCTTTTTAGATTGACCACTAGTAGACCCCAAGTATGTTTTTTAATCGCTTGGAACAGTTCAGAAAAATAGACTTCGCAATATAGAAACGAAATTAAAAATTGAACAACATTCGAACTGATACTAAAAATACACCATTTACCGGTTAAACAAAACTCTTGCTTCTGCGTAAAAAAACCTCGACGGATTACGAGGAGAAGCCGAAGCAAGACAAATTGATTTATTCAAGCAAAAGAAAATAATACATAAATTTTGTTATACGAAGGCTCAGCACTTAAATTGCATTTAGGATAACTAACGCATTTTCGGGGAATCAGAAATTTAAGTAAATTACATACTAAATGGCCATTACAATTTAAATCTAAGAGAGCTCTCTTACCGTTTACAACAGATTTCGTCGCGCAGTGATCCACAGCAGAGTTCCACTGGAACTCTCTGTACAATTGTCGGTTTGCGTTAGGACCATTGGTTTCAGTTTTTGTATTTTTCTCTTTTTGCTTTTCAACACGGAAATATATATTCTCATATTAATCTTTACAGACGCAATTATATTCTTGAAGATGGTCTTAACCTAGACCGAAACGTCGAATTATTAATTTGTAAAACTAAGTAGGAAAATAGTAACATAGGATCAAACCTGTGCGCCGAAATTGCAATTTCTATTTAAAATTGGCGATCGAGATAAAAGAAAACATTTATATCTCCTAACTATGTACATTACTTTATCCTACCAGTGATAAAGAGAAACGACATTAAAGATCTATTCTACCCTTTTATGTCAATTCCCTTGTGTTCGATTTGCACAAATTACTCTAAACAGATTTACTTGAACGATATATTATCACTCCTATATCTTTTCTCTCATACGCTTGGTCGCGTGTTGTTATAGATGTCAGCTTATTTACCTCATTATCATTGGCCGAGTTTGTAAGCGAACGGCAAAATTCAATTTAAAGAAATGCACTTTCTTTACATACATTTATTATGTCTTCGATCACGGTGCATTCGATTTTCATTACAATGAACCGCGTAGAACGAGGCCGTGCATTCTCAGAAGCCAACCTAGTCCATCGTGGCCGTGCATCGTTTCACCCAAAACTTTATAAATCAATGTTTTACCGCGATCGAAGCTCCACGACTAGTTTCTCAAAATATTCGCGTTAGAAATTAGCGAAACGTAATTACTGATTTGGAAACGGCGCGTTTAAGCGTTCCACGACTGTCTGTCGTTTAAAGCTCGAGTCAGACGTTCGATTAATTTCGAGTTGGCGAACTCGATCGTTGAAAATGTCACGATTAATTAAACGCGAGTCTTAACGCGGCACGATAAAAATTTAAATTCTCTTCTGTTCCAGGTACTTTCCAGGCGCTAATACAATACGCGGACATGCTGTCGGCGCAAACTGCTAAACTCGTAAGTATCCACTCGGGGCATTTTCCCGGGCGTTTCCATTTTTTCTCCCCTTTTCTCTCTCGCCAATTCCTTTCGCCCTGCCGTGTTCCCGAGGACGCTGTGTTGTTCCCGAGCGACGTGTCCCCGGAACGGTCCCCGATCGAAATTTTTCGTGGAATATATTTTTCAGAAAAACACCGTGCCATCCATTAAAAGCTCCAGCTGTTACGGTGGGAATAATGCAAATTTTAATTCGTCCCCGGTATATTTCACCGTGACTACCCCTCCGCCCCTTCTTCGCCCCGTCGGAATTGCCCTGCTTTTATTAACGGCGAAGGATACTTCGTGTACTCGACTGGCCCGGCCGCTTGTTTGCGTCGGCGAATTAGTTTTTCATCCCTGCTCGATGAATTAGTACTGCGCCGTTGGCTTAGTTGGTGGCTTCCCTGGAACCGTAGGCGAAGGGTTATTTTTTAAAAAATTACTAGAACCAATTATAAAACAGTTCTGAATTGATAAACGGTTCCTGAGTGGTTCAACGAAGGTTGAACGATCCTGTGGGTCGCGTACGTCTTGAAATCAGATTCGCATTAATTTTTCAAGAATTTTTTTCAAATCTCCCAAATGTAATCAAGCCAAATCTTCCCCGAATATTATTCTACAATCTGTGCACCATTAGGATTGCTGTAATGCAAAACGTTACAGTGAACATGGACGTCCGCAAACAGCGTCAAACAGGCTCAAACACGGGAAAACATGTTTGAGCGCTGGCATCGAAAACGAAGCCGCGCGCAATCGAATGAAGTTATACAGCGGCGCGAGTCAGTCAGTTTATGAAGTCACTGGGGAAACCTAACTGAAAGGGTGCGGGTGGATGCGGCATGATTGGCAACGCATCGGAACACGATTTTGCGTGAACGGCTCTAAAACAGCGTATCCTTTCGGCATTCAGTTCGATCTGTAACGCGTTTTACAGTGGACCTGCGGGAAAATCCACCGAAAAAAACGGCCCGATGAGCCGCAAAGTAGCCGCGCAGGATTTGTGCTTGCACGCCGCGTCCAATCTGGCCGACGAAATAACTCGCGTCCGGATAGATGAGAAAATAAAATTGGCACCGCTGTAGAACGTATACCATAAATCAACTTATTTTAATCTGACTCGTAAGCCCACTTCGTTAAAACTTTTTCCCCACTCCGGCGAAACTTTGTCCGAGGTGTATCGGAGATGTTTGTGAAAAAAAAAACAACCAGTGGCTTCACGCGACCTCGTTAATTACCCGAAATTGTGACCGCGGGAATAAAACTTCGGCCCAACGATCGAAAATAAACCGGTGACGCAAGTCTCCAGATCCTCGCGTGTTTTTGGAACTTCTCGGAAACTAAAAAATACGCAGTTGAACAGAAGCGCGTTCCGATCCTGTTTTTGCCCCCCGGAACGAGTCTATTTCAACCCCCTCTTTGATGTTGCAAACCCCGGGGTTTGCGGTTCTCGGCTTACGGGAACACTACAACTTTCGACGCCTGCACCCGCGGCCCTCGGAACAACGCAGCGCCGGCCACCGCCCGCAAATAAGCTGTTGCAGTTAATTTGGGCTGCAAGGAACTGTTCATTACACGAAACAGCCTGCAACGAGAAGCTAGTAGCTGGTGCCTAGACGATTTAACAGGGAAAGGGTAGTTAAACAGGTTGTTCGCAACAGCACGGTCCATAGAACCGCTCTATGCTGGGACCCCGTTATATGCTACTTGATTGAGTCAGCCGAGTATAGCGTGCTACGAGGACACACCAACTTCGACCGCCTCAAATCTCCTGGACAGCCATACATTTTTAAATTGACTACAACATGCTCCTTTAATCACAGGAAATTTTTACTTCGGATATAACTGCTCACTCGCTCGTCACGAGTGTAAGCTCAAGACGTCTTTATTCCTTCTTTGCTGATTTGGAACTGTCAGCAACATTTATTTAAAACAAAACCAAAACATCACGTAAATTTGTTAACAAAACACGTATTATACAAATCGATAAAAATATATATATATATATATATAACGTATAGATCAATAAAAATATATATAACGGTCAAACACAAATATTCAACATTCTTACAATTCTGAAATTGTGAGTTCACCACGTCTTTATTCTTTCTTTGCTGATTTGAAGCTGTCAGCAACATTTATTTAAAACAAAACCAAAACATCACACAAATTTGTTAACAAAACACGTATTATACAAATCGATAAAAATATATATAACGTATATGTAGATCAATAAAAGTATATATAACGTTCAAACACAAATATTCAACATTCTTACAATTCTGAAATTGTAAGCTCAACACATCTTTATTCCTTCTTTGCTGATTTGGAACTGTCAGCAACATTTATTTAAAACAAAACCAAAACATCACACAAACTTGTTAACAAAACACGTATTATACAAATCGATAAATATATATATATATATATATATATATATATATATATATAACGTATAGATTAATAAAAGTATATATAACGTTCAAACACAAATATTCAACATTCTTACACGAGGGTGGACAGAATTTCTGCTTCAAGAATCCTTTTCTGTCTCTGTAATCGCAGAATTACTCTTTTACGTTGTACAGCCCTTTCTTGTTTATAAGCTATTTAATTCGGACGTCCAACTGGCATATAACGCAGTTGTGTAAAATTCCCATTTTTATTGCAGCGCGTACACACCAAAGCTTTGACTTTTCGACCGACCAAACAATTTTTCTTTCGAATATTTCTTGTCGACTGTTTTATCAGAGGCGCACAATTGGACTTCGTCGAAATTTTTTTTTTTGCTGACTTGTACAAAAGCTTTTTGCGAGGAATAAAAAAAAAATAGGTTATAATTTGTATAGACTCAGCGAGCTGCGAATTATTGCAGCGAAACACCGGGACGAAGTCAGTCGAACGCGATATTGGGCGCGGGTCCTAAATTGCGAGTCCGTCGAAAATCATGGCGATTAAATGTCAATATCGAGCAATCACAGGTACAAAAGCCGTCCCTGATCAACAGTATTGGCGGAATTATAGCAGCGCACATCAAAACCCGATGAAATCAAGCCCTCGATACTCGCGATATTAATCATTCGCGAGAAAAATTCATGCGACCGGTGAACGTTGGAAGATAAAAAATTAATCCGGGAATAAAGAGCAGTGAACATTATTGCTAGTTCGATGAAAGCACGATTTTTGAAAGAAATTTTCGAACGATGTAGTTTCCGATGGGGTTCGATGCTATTTATCGCGTTTCCGTTGCGATTGAAAAGTGCTTTGATATTTTCGACCTGCCACGTGATTTCTCGATCAAAAGCGTGCAGGAAACGTAGAATGAAGTTTTCCCGTAGAACGCCTTGTACCTTAGAAAACACGCTTCGAATCGTTTCTGTGCATACACGGTTTTACCAGCGTTGGCGTAATGCGTTCGTTCCCATCCCTTTCGTGCATCTTCGCCCGTAAAAACTTCATTTTACAATGTTGACTCGGCCCGGTCGCGAAGAAAGTTCTCTTAATAGCTCGGCAATGCTCTCTCGCTAATTGAATTAAAAACATTGTCGCTCGAAGTGTTTATCCAGGAGAGTTTCTTAAACGGATCATATTTTACAGCGTGCCGCGCGCCGGACCCCGGTAAAAGCGCGTTTTTAAAATCAAATTCACCAGCGAAAAAAGACTGGAGTTTTCGCAAATATCTTTTGGATTTGCCTTCCCGTGCGCCGGTGATCCTCTTAGATGGAACGACGTGGCTCCATCCGCGAGCACGATCGATCAAAGTTTATCGAGTCCCGCAGTCAATCGAAGGGAAACCTTCTTCGGTATTATTTTGCATTTCAGATAAGCTCCGGCTTTGTTCTCGCACGCTTTCGGTCACGCGGAACGAATCGCCACGACCACCGATCATTCTATACCGCTGAATATTTTATTTAACACTAGAACTACCGGACCAGTCAAAATGACTGATGCGAATTCTTTTCGATTAGAAATATTAAAAGTATAAACATGTTTTTTTGAGAAATTTTTTTGGTGAACTTCTCTATTGAAGTACATATTTAAATATAGCCTGTACGAAATTTTAAATAAATGCCATATTGCCATTATTAGAAGGTAATGTATGCCAAACTGTGTTTAGTGCTCGGTAGTTCTAGTGGTAACGTCCAGCGAAAGCTGGCTACGTAATTAACCGTTTGCACTCGGAGCTATTTTAACTGGAAAATTAAACGTTTCTTCTGACCAAGAATATTCTCTATGATTTTTTTAAATTTTACTGATATGAAATTGATATAACACCTCATTCAGTACCAGATATAATAATAATAACAATAATATATAATATATAATAATGATACCTCATTCATTATTAGATACCGACATATCTAATAATGTAAGCAATATTTTAAATAATAGTACAGCAATTATTAGTGACGCCTCAGAGGCGCTCGAGTGCTAAGGGTTAAACCCCAGATAAATATTCAACTCCACTCGATCGTAGACTGTGCATTTGTCGTAGAACAGTTTGTCCGGTGACAAAATTATTAGCGAATTATTCAACGTCGACAGCGTTATGGAACAACGAGGATTTTTCTGTTCCGGCCTCGGTTTCCAAGGTAGGCGAGGGGCCCGTGGGATTCACGGTACAGCAGATTTTACAAGCCGCCCGATTATTTACACACCCCTTTGTGAAGCCTCTATCGACTTCGTTTACATTATTATTCCCCAATGTAATTGCCACCCCCTGGATCGTACCGGCGCGCATTAAATTAATATTTACGCCGGGCGCGTAAAAAAGGCACGGGGCGAACTCAAACAACTGCAATTACAGCGTGATCGCCGCAAGACTGTGTTCGCTTGCGAATGGTCAGCGGATTTTTTTTTTATTCTTACGGCGGCTGTTTTACAACTTCAGGCCAAGGAAGTTTCACGGTTCCCTAAATTTCTGAGTTTAAGAAGCTGCTTTATCACCGGTGGGTCGTTAACTTTACTGACGGAGATTTCATTCCTCTGCAGCCGGCGAATAAAGCGCTAATCCTGACGATGATGCTCCCAGCTTCGGTCCACCTAACTTGGACACGTCTTTTTTTTAAATACTGCTAATCTGGACGCGTCCACTTTGGATCCAGCTGACCCGAATTACGATGAAGTTTCCGTGATTCTCGCCGGCAGCACAAAGTTCGGCCGACAACCGAGTTTTCCACGGAACCGGTAAAAGAGAGCGCGCCAGCCGGAAGATATGAAATAATGCGGACGTTTTGCGGGTTGGATTCGCAAAAACGTTCGGCCGGTTCTTGCTGGCCGGTGAGAAACGGTTCCGTCGGGTCGCTTTGTGGTCGTGTTCCCGTGACTTCCGCTAAATTGCGAAATCGCATTCGCGAGTCCGCCGGCAGAAACGAACCGACAAAGGCTTTTTTCTGGCCGGAGGATGGGTGCGCTGAGTCGCGAATCGGCCTCCGGGTTCGGGGATGGAGGGACCCGAGGGGCGGCGATACAAGGGGAGGGGCGAAGAGTGTGGTGGGAAATGTTTGAGCCCGCGAAAAGAAAAAAAAACGTATTTTCGCTCGATTTGAGGGCAACAGGAGGAGAATAAGAGGGGTTGGCGGCGGGGGGGGGGGTGGAGGAGGGCGGTTGGATGCGTGGTAAACAATCGATGCAGGAAGGGTAGAAACTCTGCCGCGGTAATCGAATTTCTTCGGTCGTTCGAGAGCGGACGAACGAGTTCTCTGCGCTGCCGGCGAATTCGATTACAGCAGGAAAATTCGAATCCGCGCCGCGTTTTATTAGCCGGCGTGCTGCGCGCCGCTAGACGGCTGCGAAAATTCGCGAAATTTCTCGGTAGCCGGAAATCACGTTTCGCGCGGCGGGGGTGGGACCAACCCTGTGTCTCGGTGTTCAGCTGGAACTTTTGATTCGATATCCTCTACACGAGCTCGCTGACGAAACCGATTTCCATAAAGATCAGCGAAATCTTCGACTCGGCCATCGGTAACACAGCCGTCATCCCCTAACCAAATCTACTTGACAATTGTAGGAATATTTTATAGAAACTCCTACGTCTTGCGTGTGTCGTTATCGGGTTAAATAATTTCACTCCGGCACTTCGAATATTGTTCTCTTTATCGATACCTCGCGACTCTCACAACTCAGAACTCGCTCTCTACGCTGGCAACCTCTCTCAATCTCAACTCTCACACTTTTGACCCCTTGACTTTTTTTATATTGGTTTCTCTTGTGTAAGGAGCGTTCTAGTTCCTGGGGGATCTCGATTCCCTTTTACCTAGATTTCCGGTGAACAAATAAGACTTCTCAAAGATTTCGTGATGGGTTGGGGATTTTAGTGAACTTGTGTGGGGTTATAGGAAAGATTTCAAAAAACCTGTAGGCATGTGAAGGGGAGGGGGAGTTAGTTTTTTGGGTGCACCAGTCTTCTTGTTAATTTGGATATGATTTTAAGTGGGATGTTTTCTATTTCAAAGTTTCCTATGTCGCTAATTTTAACCCCTTGGCACTTGCACTTATTCCTTTTATACAGTTCCATTTTTCTCTCTCTATCAGTCTCACAACCATTCGGAAAAGTCAGTCGCTCACGTACACCCTGCGTTTAACACTTGTCATTAAAACCCAAACATTCTTCTTTTACACTTCGACCCAATCGGTCCAAACAGACTTCCTTTCATACGAGACCCAAACACCCTGGCGCTAGGGTGTCGCGTGCACAGTCATTTTAAACATTCACACCCCTACACAATCATCAAGATTCGTCATTTATATAGACGGATAACCCGTGGAATTTTTAAGAAGAACTATAAACGATGAATATTTCCGAAAGATTGAATATTATCTATAATAAGAAATCGATTAACGCCAGTTAACAGTTAAGTGGGCGATAGTATCAGAATTCGTAACTTTCGCGCAGGGTAAATTGAAATTGTTAATGAAATTGGGGAGATTGTTGGAACGGGAAGTTTTTGAGGAAAATTTCCGGGTATAGAGGATAGGGAAACGCTGTGTCCAGCAACTTGGAAGCGTTCCGCGAAGTTCCTTTATTCGATTTCGAATTTAATCCCGGCTGACTTTCCCCCCCGAACTTTCATCCGAGCCGGTGTGTCCCGGCCAGAGCGAACTGTTTATTAATTCCCGTTAATTTCGGGGCCGAAAGAATTCCCCGGGAAACGTAATTATTAACGTTCGCTTTGCAGAAAGCGTCCGGTTGACTAATTGGTTACGCGGAGAACTAGGGAACCGCTGAGACCGAAATAATTTTAAACTGATTACGCGCGGCCGTAAGAGAATTCGGGCTTGAAAATTCATTAAAAAAATCCGTTGTAAACGCGTGCCGGACCGCCCGGAACGCAATATCCTCCCACGGTCTTTTTGTCTTTTTTCTCTATTCTTTTCCATTTAATTCGATCATATTTTTTGTTTTTTGACACGCGACGAAATTATCGAAATTAAATTATTCGAATATCGCGGTCAGGCTTGGACGACCAGCTAAATAGTTTGAAGTGTTCCGCGAGATTAAATCCAACAAACAGCTTTGGATTATTTTTCATTCAGGAGTTTGTTGAAATATATTGTATCGAAGGTGTGGGATATTCCGTGTTACGGCGGGATTCGGCTTATTTTCATCGTACCGCCAACACCGGTAACCTGATCCCTCATCTCCTGATGCCAGGAAGGGTAACGCAGAGGCAACGTAGGGTAGTCTTAACCCTCGAGTAACGCCACGGGCCACCTGTACGCAACCGGTCCGGTAATTATGTATGAAATTCATTAGCCCGTGTAAATGGCCGGCAGAGAGATACAGCGAAACGTGTAGTTCGGTCGCAGGCGCACGTGCATGCTTCAACAATGCACGGTCAGCGGTGCATACGCAGGTCAAACACATGGCTGGGTTTGCTTGGACATGCTCCAGGCTGTGTGTGCATGTACCTATTCATACGCAGTCTTGAACCTGCATACACAATTAGACCGCCTTTTTCCAACATCGTTGCGACTGCGTTTATGCGTGCCTGCGACTCTTTCACAACAATTTGCCTTTTCGATTACCACACTTTGCCTTACTTTTCTGACCAGTGACGAACATTCTCGACAGATTCTGATAAAAATGTATGTCAAGAATTTCCTACAACCGAAATCAAATTCTATTAAATTTTGTTAATGTACAGCTGTTGGAGAACGTATATGCATACAATAGATATGGTTTCTCCTTTTTCAAACCTATCAATCAAATATAAATATAAATTTCAAAATCAAAAATAGCTGCGTAAAAGAGACTAGGATAACAATTCGCCCATTTTTATTTGCAACTGAAGTCAACAATTATTCCATTTTATCGATCGTAATGAATTAATAGAAAACTGTATGCTGCCGGCGCACAGTTTCTATTATAATGAAAAACAAAGCAATTTTGCAAAAATTAAATTATTCCCCAAGTTTCGAGAACGTTGGGAGTAATTTAATTTTTGCAAAATTGCTTTGTTTTTCATTATGATCGAACCTGTGCGCCGATAGCATACAGTTTTCTGTTGAGTCAATAGATTATGTTTCATTTATAGCGTCACATTTTGCAGAAATACATCTCACTACGTACACATAAAAGGATGACTAATTTTATACTATGTGAAAATATTGAATGGGTGAATTTTCACCCTGACAGAAAAGTTCCAATCATTGAAACCGTAAACTAAATCGTGGAGCAAGGGGTTAACTTTTAATTACTTGCATATGATACCTGCAGTCTCAAGACTTTAAATTTGGTGCTTCAAGCATAAACAAAGGAGATTTTATTCAATAAAAAGTTTATGTTGGAGTCGTATAAAGTTCCCTGTGGGATGAATACTCGTTTTGACGTAGAGTATGGCGACCCAGAGGATCGTGAACCTAATTCCTTTATAATTTTCTTCCACAGCTATCGGATGCAGGAGAATTGCATGGTGCAATTGCAAGGTTTAATGTGTTATTGAAAATTTGCGAATTAACGCCGTTTGGTACTTGTCCTTTCCAGTCGCTGGAAGGCCAGAACATCTACAATTCCTGCTGCACGCTGCGCATCGACTACAGCAAGATGCAGAACCTGAACGTGAAATACAATAACGACAAGTCGAGGGACTACACCAATCCCACGCTGCCGACCGGTGACGCGAATTTGGACGCTGCATCGCTTGCACTTGGAGGTGAGCTTCTTCCACAGTTGCTGATGGGTGCTGGGTCACAGCCACGCGCTAGAATACCCGGTGAGTAGCTATGATTCGCACAGATCGATTCAATTTCATTCTGATTCAATGAAGTCAGTCTTGCTGCAACACTATCACTGAAAACGTTTCAGAGTTACAATCGTTTTTGACCATCCCTTCAAGAGGTATACAGTGAAATTGATAGATTAAATTCGAGACTCGAAGATAGGGTGTCTTGTGGAATGTTTTTTTTTCACGAAACTAGCGAGCCTAGAAGTTTGAACTTTCAAGGATTTAATTATTGACGTACGAGGACTAGACGGAATATTTTTGAAAGCGTTTCAGAGTTATAATCATTTTCGAGGATCCCCTTCGAGATTCAAAGATAGGGTGTCCTTTTTGAGGGTTTAATTATCGATACACGAGGGCCATGCAGAATATTTTTAATACAAAAATAACGATCTCGTCGCCGCGGTTGGAAATTTTTCTACGAAACTCTCCCGAGAACGGCCAACTAATTTGACAATTCCCGCAGAATCTTCGCCTTTGTACAACAACTTCCGGCGTCTTTGTAACTCCTCCCCGCCATTCATCGGCCGGACGAGGCAGGACGGGCGTCGTTAAGATAAAATTTAATTAACACCTGAACTAGGTGGACCCCGACAATAATAGCGCGCGGTGTACAATAACGAAGAAGCAACTGTCTCGAACGAGGCGAAGTATCTATGAAATTAAATTCCCCGGACAAGTTAGTAACCGGGCCGCGGCGAGTTTAACAGGAACTTTCCAGAACGTGGCTGTTTTTTTCATTATGAAAATTGAATTCCGTCGGATTTTCATCATCCGTGCGCCGTTATCCCGCGCGTTTCCATTACTCCGCTCGCATCAGCCCGCGGGGCTGCTCGGTTCGCTTTTTAAAACATTCCCCCTTTTTTATTTTGCTTATCTCTTTTTCTCGCTGCCGCTCCTCTCGCGCTCGTCGAAGAAGAAGAAGAACAGCGGGAATGTGTTTTTCGTTAGCACGGCGTGTGTCTACTTTTAATCACAGCCCACGGTCGCGATCTAAGAACGGTTCCGCGTCTGATCTTTCGTTTGATCTTGGACGCGCGGCAAACTAGGCCTTTGTCGTCCGTGAGAGACTCGTTCATGGCTCGCGTTTACCATTCCGTCGAAGTTTAGTAAACCAACAAAAATCTCGACTATTCCACGCGAAAAACACCTTCCGGAGATTTTCCCCTCAGAATCTACTGCGGCTATCGACTGGAAATGTTCACTGCTTCCGGTACCACGTTAAATGTAAATTTTCGCCAAAGGAAATTTCGAAATATCGAATAGAAATTCTTCTCCAGTCCTGTGGACGTTTTCACTGAAATGCGTTTCACGGAAATATGTGTCAACCTTAATGGTGCACGCACACCAAATTTCAACACGATCGGTTCAACGGTTGCTGAGAAAAAAATACATGTATGACTGGAAACCTGATTTTCCCGGAAACGATCTCTGTGATCGTCGCTCCCGGATCCATTGCTTTGCCGGAGCGGTTTGTGAAAATTTAATAAACGGCGCGTCTTTCGTTCGCGGAAATGTTAACTATTCGACCCCCGATAATGGATTTTCTATTTCGACGGAAAAATAAACGGCGGGGGCTGGGGGGGTGGAGGGTGCGGTGAACGAACGGGAACGCGTGTAGGAAAATTTACAAACAATTCCGGACGCAGCGGACGGGAACGGATTACGGAATCGAGTAAAATGCACCATTAAATTTTACATGGTGCCTCGGCATTCCGCGCGATGTTTTCACGAAGTCAGTGACCACCGGTGCGGATCGATGGGGGCGCCCCTCTCCCCCCCTGGCTGGGCGAATCGATCGATCAATTAGCCGTGCGATTTCCCAGCGTTCAGTCCATTAGAATTAATTATATTAATAGCAATACCCGACCCGTTTCTGTCATTCGAACGTTATGATAAATTGTTATTTCGTGACTGCGCGGAGAGAGAGAGAAAGAGAGAGAGAGAGAGAGTAAGAGAGAGAGGGAGCTCCGGCCTCGGCTGCCTCTCGGCCTCGCCGCCATGTCTCCCTGCTTCCAATTTGCCGGTCGTTTTCAGCTCCATTTTCGAGCGGGATCGAATTGCGTGCGGTCAGACGGTATTATTTCCTCGGGTAAATTAATTAATTGCGCTGCAACGGGAGAACACGGATAGAACGCCGATCGATGCGACCGAATGTTCCGACTTTCCGCCGTGGACCGCCTTCTCTGCCACCCACGAGTCCTTATTTGCCAACGTTTTATATTTATCTTGACCCCGGATCTAATCATTCGTTTCCCGGCCCTGTACCCGTTACACCGTGTGTAATTGTTTCGCGAATCGTTATCATTACCCGCCTGCGGTCGAACTGGTTTTACTGCGAAGCAACCGTTTATCGTTCCGACATGCTGTTGTTCAATTAGCTGTCCGCTAACTCTGAAATGTTGTGTTCCATTCATTAGCTGACCTATTGAATCAGTGAATTGATCGATCGTAGATACAGTCTGGTCGGAAACGGGAAATTCGTCGAGAAATTCGTCGTGGCCTATATCGGGCTCTCGAGGCTGCGAAAGCCCATGCTGAACGGCCTTGAAGTTTCAACTCTACGAGATACAGCTTTACAGTACTGTTTCGATTCGTTCGATTAGTTTGATATCTTCGAGTCGTTCTGAAGTTGAATACCTCGATTCTAGAACTGATGTTCGGAAACCTAAATTCTCGGCTCCAGGCTGCGAAAGCCCACAGTGGACGACCTCGACATGAAAATGTACGAATCATAGCTACTCAAAATTTTTTATAGCTTCTTTACGACTGATAACAGCATGGCAAGCCCATGGACTACAAATTTTGTATTCCACGGTGGTTCCGATATGTGCTCTCACCATGGGACAGATACATTTATGTGATTTTGTGCTGTAGTAGATGAATAGGACAAGTTTTGTGGCCTATAGTCTGTGTCTTGTCTGTGATATGTCCTGTATATTTTTGCTATAAATCACGCTTGCTAGATCAGAGTGCAGGAGTTCTCAATACCATGGGCTTTCGCCACGATAAGAATTGTTTTACTCGATTTATCGCTACGTTAGCCAATTAAAATAATTCAGCTTTATAATTCAGCCCATATTGCGTGTATATTTTGCAACTGTGCTTAGTAGAGTAATGTGCAGTGGTTATCGATACCATGGGCTTTCGCCAACGAAAAAGATTATATAATTTTTTCCACATTGCTCAATCGGAGCAACCTGCCTTCTATAATTTCCTGGCGATTAGCCATTTGCGAATACAAAATGTACAAGTGTCCTGAACGAAAAAATTATATAATTTTTGCTGCGTTACCTAAGTAAAATGATTGAGCCTACAGGCTGTGTGTATTTTGCTGTCAAATGTGATTTGCAGAAAAATGTACAGACGTGTTCGAGATCGAGAAAGACCAGCTTGTGTTTACTGCTGGAGTACTCAGTTAAGTGAAAGATAATTCAATCCGTATAAATGTTCTGTACATTTTGCTGCAAGCTGTGCTCGGTAGGCCAGTGTAAATGATTACCAGGCCAGACTGTAAATTAAAAATAGTATGCACCTCACTGAACAAAGGCTGACAAACGATTCTAACGACACCTTGTAAATTTCCTGAAGTAGAGTCCATTGCAGGGGCACCGGGTGTGCTGCCCACGCCCTTTGCAGCCATGCACGGTCTACCCTCGCCCTTGGCGGGTCCCTACAATGGGGTTCCACCCGCTGGAGGCCTGGCTGGACTCGGTGGTTTTCCTCTCGGCGCCGCAGGTCTTGGAGTACGTGTGCCAACCAATGCACAAACCTCCGCCGTGTTGCTCGTCAGTAACCTGAACGAAGAGGTAAGTGCTGCCCGACGGACGTTCGCCTGATTCGTTACGAAATTAGTGCCTCGATTACACGGCCGTCCGAGATCGAAGCACGAAGCAAGGATTCGTGTTCTATGCGAGACTACGTTGCCCCGGCAATTTTCGAAAATTCCTGTTCTCGAGGATGCTCGACATACGACACGATTATCGAATTTTCAAAAATGTCTATGAAATTATTTTTAGAAATTAATGTTTCTTAACTGGTCAGCTATTAGTGGTTTTACATTACAAGGGAACATATTCAGTTGATACAAACCGATTTTGATGAAACTTATATGAGATATATATATGTTTGTTAAAATTTTCTTGCACCACTACATTTTCCATTAAAAAACACACAATGCAAAAAGAAAAAATCAAATTTTTCCGACAACTGGTTTCCGAGATATCTCAAAAAATATAGTTTTGACCCTCCACTTTGAAGGCTGTTTTCACCCCTTCAGATGGTTGCCAATTAAAAAAAAACACGTGTCAAATACTTTTCGAAGAACTATATCTTACATAAGTTTCATAAAAATCGTCTTGCATCAACTGAATATGTTCCCTTGTTAGTGAATATTAATTTTCGAGAGAAAATCTTGGATGTCGAGTCTCGCATAGCAAAATGCTTCCTTCGTGGCTTTTCATTCATCCACCGGAGGGTGCAGAACGTCGATGTGGATCGATATACTCGAGATCGACGAACTGTGCATCCTCCAGGCTAATTTTCATTCAACACCGTGAGAAATGGTTCGGCGAAATGATTTTCGAATCATCCCTCTATCGTCATGTTCGAATCAACCCTCTATCGATAAAAATTCATTGTGCCGCGACGTTTACTCAAGCATTCGGCCATTTCTCTCGGTGTCCGCCTATGTACACGAAACTGGCTTAGGTACGTACGTATGCAACGAAAGTCACACAACTACTACGATACGTTTACAACGTAGTGCTACGTAGGCAACCCTTGCAGTCTCTCTCCATCCCTTGACTCGAGCTTCCTTTGCCGAACAGTCCTCGATACTGTGGTTCGTATACTCTTAACGCTGTAATCAACCTTAGTAATAATTGATCAATTATGAACCAGTAAAGACTATGAATCTGTTCGTTTTCCAGTGTCGGAACCAATGGTATCGAGCGAATGTTATCATTGGCAATCAGGGATCTTGTAGTCTCGATGCGTATGCCACCCTTCTTACGTCACGAGCCCTTTATATCTTATCAACGACCCTCTAAACCACTCATTCTCGAAACACATATAGAAATCGTTCCGAACGTCACCATTCTCTGTCCTGAGCGAGCTGTAGCGTTGTTGGCTACGGTCCCACTTCCCAAGGGGTGTCTTTCGTTCACGAAAACAGCAATGTTTCTTACAAATCATTTTTTCTTTTCGAGACAAATAAATTTCTTTAGCTTCGTTGGAAGGCCTGAACCTAGCCTTAGACCTGAATCTACTCGTACCTAACAAAAACCTGAATCTACTCGGGTCTAGGTTGGGTTAGGCTATCTGCTTATGCCTAACGAAGTCCAAAATCTACTTAGACCTTGCGGGTAGACAGCTGTAGGCGAAAGGCACCTCCTAAGAAAACTGTGTGTCGACGCAGCGTCACCAGATCAGGGGAATCGACCCGAATCGAGGGGAAAGTGTTACCTCCCCTCTGCCAGTACGTATTAGTCACGTGACCGGGCCGGTGGGGGAAGAGCAGAGGTGGGAGACAAGTGTTAATCTGGCGACTCTGCGTCGACGTCACACTTCGCAGCTGCAACTATTGTCACTACTGTACTATAACTATGTGTACTACTATCGTTGCGCCGCGCGCACAAGCTTCCGACCAGTGTCTTCTTTCCTCTGGCGAACAGACACGTACCGAGTATACCTATATACAGTATTGTATATCTACATGTACTTTTCCCTTCTTTTTTACTTTGTATCTTTTTTCTCCTATATATATACATATATTTTTAACCTTTCGCGAAATCATTCCCGCGTTGCGAGGAACGACAAAACCACGAGGGATTCATATTGACGAGAAGGTCCCTGCTGTTTCTCTGCTTCACTCCGTCTCTCTTTCTTCTCTGTCTCTCCTTCTGTCTCTCTCTCTCTGTCTGTTTCTCTGTACATGTTTCCTCCTCTCACGATCGCGGAGGGCTGACAGCCGAAGGAAAATCGACCGGAAAACTGAGTTCCAGCTCTTTCGCTGCCGCTGACGTATATATCGTGTGTACTGTCGGTGCATTTGCGAGTCGCGTCTCGTATATTACTCTCTTTCCCTTCAACAGTTACCAACGCCAACAAATACACCGAAGTCTTTATTCGCTCGTAACGATATCATTAGCGTAGCTCGTTAACCTCCGTAACGTTTGCAACAAACATTAAACCTCCTAGACATTTTTTTCCGGGAGACTGAAAATTAAGTAAAATCATTCTGTACGTACTTCCCCCACCTGATGTTATAGAAGATGGTGGGGGAAGGTTCTCGAGCAAACCGGTCTCTTGCCTAATGATTTTCGAACGTCGTGTTAAGTTGTTTTCAAGTTGATCGTCGAGACGTGACTCGAAATGGAGTTTTTGATCAGCGAAAGGTCTGGAAAGCCCCTAAAAAAAAAAAACGAAGGCATGAGAACCGTGAAACTTGTGCGCGTGCCAACACTGTACATTGAATCCTATTTTACTCGCTGACTACTGACTGGACTCTGTCTGTTCTCTGTGTAGATGGTCACGCCTGACGCTCTCTTTACCCTGTTTGGTACGTCTCTACATTTATATTATTAATTATATTACATTATTAATTATTATATTTACATGCGTGGACACACACCGACACCGTCAAACCAACGCACACACACACACGCATACACGCACACGAAAACGTAACAAGTAACACCGAGAAAAGACTGACACGATTTTTCCACGTGTTTCCGCGTGTTTGGAAGCATTTCCCGGAGAGTGAAGAGAAAGAACAATCGAGTTTGCAAATTCTTGTTTTTTTTTTTTTATTTTTTTGTTATGCCTCTTGTTTTTTCATTCGCGTGGAATGAATGTTTCACACGGTTACATATATATATTGAAAAGAACACACGAACAGGAAAATATAGTATCGCTATCACGATCGTCACTGTCGACGTTGTGTCATGTCGCAGAAAAATATTTTCTTCTATTCTGATAGTAGAGTTTTTCGTTGGATGTGTTTCATTTCTCTTTCTCTCTCTTTCACACTTTATTTTATTTTTTATTAATACAGATATCTCGATCATTGTCACTCTCCTGTTCACGTGTACATGAGCATAGAGAAGGTTTTATTGTTTTTATTTGTGTTTTTTCATTCGTTTTCTGACATTTCTCGTTTAACGTTTTATATTTTTCCCCGATATTTTCGTCACTTCAACTTATTTTATTACTACAGCTATTTCATTCCATCACATAATATTCCAACCACCCCCACCATGTCATGCTCATCGATAATCATCGTCCGCCTGAGCGACACATTGTTATTATTATTATTATCGTTATTATTTCATGTTCTTCACTTCCAAGCATCTACTTCTAAATTCGTTTCGTTAATATTTTTATTAATATCAGTTCCAGACACCTTAATATTACAGAAAGCTTTCGCTTATTTTACGTAATTCCATAGGAGCTCACTTCTCGGTAGACGATCGGTTCAACTGTGTTCTATCGAAAACGTACAATCTATTTTCATAAAAAAAAAACAAAATGATGTTCGACGATGTTTCACCGAATAGCAGTCGAGCCGATCGTCTCGTTGCATGCCCCAGATCTTAGTCCGATCGTACCCCAGTCTCGGTCGACTGAATCTATTGTCCCGATCATCTTCGACGATCCTTAGACACCAACCATAAGATATCTAGCCTCTGGTTAGCCAGTTGAATTTGACTAAAGGTGATGTTTGCGTGTTGTGCATGTAGGCGTTTACGGGGATGTACAGCGTGTGAAGATTCTCTACAACAAGAAGGACTCGGCACTGATTCAGATGGCCGAACCCCATCAGGCACACTTAGGTAATTAGAACTGAACCAAACGTACAAAACGCTCTCAATCCCAAAATTCATCTTGAGAACCAAATGGAATCTGTCTTCGAACCGTATTCCTCACGGAGCCCTTCTTTGCAACAGCATTGACACACATGGACAAGCTGAGAGTGTTTGGGAAGCAGATCAAAGTGATGCTCAGCAAGCATCAAACTGTTCAGTTGCCGAAGGAGGGTCAGCCGGACGCTGGTTTGACGAAGGATTACACCAACAGTCCCCTTCACCGATTCAAGAAACCTGGCTCGAAGAATTATCAAAACATCTACCCACCGAGCGCGACTTTGCATTTATCGAATATTCCGTAAGTGATCAATCCCAAAGCCTCTGTCGAACGAGATTCTCTTCACAGTTTCGCTAACGACCATGATGATTCTAGTAACACCGTAACCGAGGAGGAAATCAGAGATGCTTTCACTAAAAACGGCTTCACCGTGAAGGCTTTCAAGTTCTTCCCGAAAGACAGGAAAATGGCGCTCATACAAATGCCTAGCATGGACGACGCTGTCACTGCTCTGATCGTGAGTATCTTGATCGTTTTATATTAGCAATTTAGTCTCATTGTGCCTAGATAGCTACCAGTGCAACTGGGGGACCCAGTAAGTTCACAGTCTAGGCCAGTGCTGTTCTCAGATAGCTACCTGTGGTGGTATATCATTTCCACGTTCTCAGAACCCATAAATTAATCATCTAAATGTATGTATTAGGCTGTCCTAAATGTTTCTTTCAGTGTTATATAGTGTGTAATGTTTTATTATTCCTTAAGCTTCCCCTTTCTTAACACTAGAAAGACTGAAACTTAGTATACACCTATATTGCCCAAAAGCAGTCAAAATGACTGCATTGTGAAAGAATAACGAATGTGTAAAGAAATTTGGTTAAAATTAATTTTTAATATTTTTTGTACAAAAAGTTACAATATTCTAAGAACTTGTGTCATTATATACATAATTGTTTTTGACCGAAAGGAATTTTTGGGACAACCTAGTATAATGTAATTTCGCCGAAGTGTACCGATCCTCACTGAATGGACCTTTAAATTGATCGATTTCTAAATGTCGTCTTTTTTTCTATCCCTACTCTTTGGTCCCGTAGCTCGAAAATCAGTGCGGCACAGACCTAGACCCAGCTTATCAGATAAGTGGCCTACTAACAGCTTCCTTGTTCCAGAAAATGCACAACTACCAGCTGAGCGAATCCAACCACCTGAGAGTATCATTTTCCAAGAGCAACATCTAACAAGAATCACAACCAAACGACCGGCAGTGGTACCAGCCCTACGCCCTAGTCCCCTTTTGGTCACCCGGCGCAGTGTATGACTGATGATTCGCGGGATGGGTCCAGTCCGTTGCTCATCCGTTCCTACAAAGGCTGCAACCCCATTGACTGGCCACCAATTGTATCGTGCTTTTGGCTGGGATAGTGCGAGAGGAACCGAGAAGTCGAAGCGCAGCATGACAAAATAAAAAAAAAAAAGCAAAATATAGGAAGCGGGAGAAGAACCCGCCTTCCGTGGACGGGAGCCACGATAACGCCGAGCTTCTTGGTGTCCCCCGAACACACAATTTTTGGGGGCCCGACACGCGAACACGACTAAAAAGGTGCTCCTTCCCTCAGGGGGTGGAGTGCCCGACGTAACTGTGTACATCCGTTTCTATGTTTTTTCTCATTCGATCCGATTAGACGTTAATAAGGGGGTTCCACAATTCACACACACGAACACACCGTGGCCCGCGTGGCGCACGCTCTGGAACACAAAAAAGGATTAGGGCTGCGAAAACGGAGGAACCGCGAATGGGGGATGATGGGGTCTTAGGGGATTTGCAAAAGGGTGGGGGGAGGTTTCAAGCGAAAAACAAAGTAAAAAAGCGGCCTCTGTATTCAGGAACCGGTGCTGGTTTTCCAGGCAGCGAATATGATGAATATATACCCGGCTTGGCGAACCGGGGAACGATTTAATTGAAAGCCAGAACCGTTCAGAGAGAAAGAGAGAGGGGAGAACCCACGTGTCTCCCGCGTCTAACGAAAGAGAGACACATAATTATTATACACACATGCGAGAGGCGTACACACGAGTATTCTGAAGGGAGGAGGGAGAGACTAGGATTAAACAACACAAAAAAAAGAAAAAACAAAATAAGAAAACGATAAGAAATGGGTACGAAGAGGGACTCGGTGAAGAGCCCCGCGTCGGCTCTTTGTACAGAGTTAATCTTTAAAGCATAAGGTATATTATATATATACATATATATATATATAAATATATATTATATATTTTACAAGCGTGACGCGCTAAGCCGGTCGCGGCCGAGCGAACTACACCTTCAAACTGAGTAACGTGTTAAGGATTTTTAAAGTTAAACGGGAAAAAAATATGGAAAAACAAGAAAACGGATCTGGGGAAGGGGAAGGGGGGCGACGAGCGTAGCGTCTCCCTTGTTCGATCGAATCGATGATATTCGAGCCTCTTTGTTTAGCGTGTAAGAGAAAGATATGATTGTCGGCGATTTTTTGCAGTCGGCACGTGAGCGACGTGCACACAGTTTAGGACAACAAAAAAAAGAAAGCGAGAGAGGTATAGCGGACGGAAGCAAGAATGAAAGTAAGGGGGGGGAGTACCCGATGATGAGTGAAGATGACGACGATGATAATGATGATGATGACGGGTGATGATAGTAGCGGGGATTTGTCGCGGTTCCATTGAACGGCTTAATTGTCGGGTACTAAAGATTTAATTGTTAGGGCTGATTGTGAATGGGACCCTTAAGCAGTTTTCGCGAGAGGCGGCTGCTCGCGCGCTTAACTCTCCCTCCAGCCAATCGGCTGCGCTCTACGTGGTCGACTGGTGGGGAGAGACGCGAGCAGTTATATCGAGGTATTCCCACGCCACGCGTCGCAGCCGGTGCTTCTTCGTGGGCCACCCGATTCTTCTTTCGATTCTTTTCTCCGTCGATAGACTTGATTCTGTTTTCTCTCCTCCACGTCTCCGAAAAGTGTACCTTCAGTATTCTCGACGGCTGTATCCTAACTAGATATCGGCGTCGACCATTTATCGGGTTCGATCGTGTATTTAGCTCGACTGGCCACGTGGCGGGATCGTTAACGCTGTCGTACGTCGTTGCGGGTGGTATTTTTATAATTTGTATGTTCGACGATAAGTATTAATCACACAAACCATACACGAACACGAGCACACAATCTCGAACACACTCCGACATCAACGCAACATACGCGAACATTAAGCATGCAGTAACTCAAACGCGAACACACACACACATATACAGACACACACTGAGACGCAGGTTTCTTAGCTGATAGGTGCTTAGGATTGTGTAGAATCTTTAATCGTAATTAAATAAGGGTGAAAACCACACACGTATATTGACAAGGAGGAAGGAGTGAACCGTTAAACATATCGCTAATTAAACAAAAAAAAAAGAGATAGAACAAGTTTGTACATGCGTAGAGTGAGAGAGTGAGAGAAAGAGAGAGAGGAAAGGGGGACTGTATCAGTGGTGGGGGGAATTCTGGAACGCCTGGATGACGACGGTTCGACCTCGTTTGTTTCGATCCGGTTTGACGAATTAGTTCCTGATCTCCAAGCATTCCTTGTCGACAGGCGGCGCGATTAGGGTCGCCCACCCCCGCGATAGGTGACGTTTAGCCAGAATCCGGTCAGAGGGCGAGCTAGGTAGAGATGAAGGTCTGTTGTGTTTTTGAATGATGTTGAACTCGCTGGTGTCGTAATAATGATAATAAGGTAATGAAAGAAATCGATGAAACTCTATGATACACGTAGCCGTTACACCGCAGAGCGTAAATATATTATATATATGAATATATACTATATTAATGGAAACCGAGGGGACGTTTTTTTTCTGGCCGATGAACGAAAGAGGGACGAGTTTTCTACTCGCGCGCGCGAGACGCACCTCCCACGGACACTTAAACAGTACACCTTACTCAAGATGAGACATAACCACGTGTCAGCGAAGAGGCAAAGTCCTCTCGCGCTATCATGCAAACAAATTTATCAGTAGTGTCGTAGCGTCGTGATGAACTGGCCCTCTGTCGGGACGTCGCGACGGGACCTTGGGACGCCACTTATCCGAGACATCGTGCATAGAACGGCTCCCAATGTGTCGTCGCGACGTGACAACGGACGCCCGGAAGTTTTTGTCTACTCGACGTTCTGTTGGAGTCAATTAAATCTTATTAATATACGTATCGACTGTAGAATGGTAGCGGTGGGAAAGCGCGTGAAAGTGAACGTGGATGCACGGGGTTATGGCTGTGTATGTGTGAGAGGATCGAGAGAATGATCGAGGACGAGAGCGAGTGCTGTTGCGTGAGCCAGAGAAAAAGAGACTAATTGCGACGAGGTATGAGAAACAAATAAACAGAAAACTACAAAAAAATATATTTAACAAAGCGAGTGCCGGCCCGGGCAGTGTTGTTTGTGCCAAAGTAGGCTAGCCGTTAATTCTAGGAGGGGGTCTCTCCGTCGGCTGTTCAGGATTCGACTCGTCGCCATCGTTTCTCGATCAGAGATCGCTGGAAAAGCTCTTCTACCACCTATTCGGATCCTGATCAAATTCCTACGAACCATCCAGCTTCCAGCTCCTAATAAATCCAACAATAATCACCCAGGAGGACTTAGATCGCCAAGAGACGAATCCTGAGCGGCCGAGGGGAGTGAGAATCGACCAATCAGTAGAGACGTAGCGAGTAGCCGGCATGAGCGAAGGGGCCAGTCTTTGCATCTATGATCTGTCTTTCGAATCTCCGATATATTTACATTATTTAATCTGACGACTGCATTTATAGATTCTACCGAGACAAGGAGGGGAAGCGTCCGTCGTGCGAGACGCTGATTCGTCACACACACGTTCACACCGGGTACACACGAACACACACGTTCCTGTTTTTCGGTTCGTTGGGTTCGAGGACACTTTTCTGTGAGTTACTTGGGGATAGCGATCTTTCACGTCGACGATGTCCACGGGAACGCCCGGGGACTTTTACGAAACATTTTTCATTGTCGACGAATATTATCTTCGTACAACCTGGTGCGAAATAATTGTTCGTTTGGAAAGACATCTGTCGCGTCCAAATGGACATCGTCGTTGGAATCGATCGCCTCGCAGTGAATCGTGTTGTCTTCTACGTTAAGGTTCTTCTTTTTAAGTATTAAAACAGGCTCTTTCAATTGTCCCGCGCTGATCGCCACGAATAGCACAAAACGAACGAACATCGTTGACGATAACTGTGGCCCCTGATCTTCATCGTTGCTCTATCGGGGAGCAACCTCTTCGGCGCGAAGGAATCAGTTGAAGGCCTCCCGCACAATAGTATTTCCGGCACAATGTCTCGTAAGCGTACCTGAAATGCCTGTAAACGTCGCCGGACCTGTGGAACCTCAAATTTCGAAAAAAAAACTGAGGCCCAACCCGTCCGGCGTTACCACTCTGCGTTGATTTTACCGACGTTCTCTAGGAGTTTCTCGACACATTCCCGTTCACACCTGATCAAACACAGACACACACACACAAACACGCGCACATACACCGATTATTTCGTACAATTGTTTCGCGTCGAAGTTGATCGAAGGGGGATCGAACAATCGAATTATTTCTCGGAAAAGTAATCTTGCCATTTCGTGAAAGATCTTCAGCTATTATTGCGATGACAATGATTTCCACTTGTTTCGCCTAATTTTCGGAGGACCGTCTCTCTGCGGTTCTCCTCGTTTGCGGCAAAAAGAGAGATTGACACTTTTAATCGATTCTCTAAACGAGGGACAGTAGTGAAAGCTTTAGAAAAAGATAATCAATTCGGTGAATCAAACGGGCCAGCCGTACCGGGTTGTAGATTATCCACAGGGTGTCCGATTTCAAGTTGAATCGTTTCAAACGTCCCCTATTTCTTCCGTGATATCTCAGAGAAATTAATTCTATCATTTCTGGACAGTAGAACTTGTCAGCAAATGTTTCGATCAATTTATATTGTTTGTTTGTCGATGTTTGTGAAGGTTGGAGTCAGGTTTTTCCAGTGGTTGGACTATGTTGAGGTTTCTGGAGACACCCTGTGGACGATTTAGATTGAGTATATCATTAGCTGGGTTGAGGGGGGCCGAGGTGAGGGTTGGGATAGCCAGCACTCGCTACATGGTGTCGCGGATACTCAGGCTCCGAAATTTCTCCAGACCAACGTAAACTCCTTGCGAAATTCTAGAAGAGTTGTTCTAATATATATATATATGTATACATATTCAACGTAACTTCCTCATATAGACGACGTATTTTTATATACTATAGAGACCAAACGGCAAGGCGACTCTCGATTGCTCTGATCGTCGTTCGAAGCGGCCGCGAGTGCTACGTTTATTCAAATAGATCCCGGCGAACGCACCACGAACACTCTTTCCATTCCACCCTTTGCGGACGATCGATCATTTGGTAGATCACGCTCGGCTATACTTGAACGATCCACAGCACCTTTGATCTCCCATTGACACCCGGGGGATCGAGGCTACCCACTATCTGCCGACCTTGGCAGTTTGCCAAACATCATCAAACTTGAAAATGATCGAATCCCTGTTCTGACCAAAGCCACATAGTTCGCTGCGAGCCCAGAGGAAGCATGAAACTGTGACAATCAAGCAATCAGATCTCATCAAAACCGCGTCGAACCTCGTCGAACCTCGTAAAACAAGACCGCGAGAACGCTCTAAGTACAAAGTATTTCCTGAGTAACAATCTACCAGCTATGAACAGTAATGTCCGGAGTCCCAAAGGGTCAGACGCTGAACATGATCAAATGAACGATCCCATTCTTTTTCCCGAATCGATGCTCCACGGATCCCTGAAGTTAAAAGTTAGGACGACGTTGAACACCGATATAATCGAGTCGAATCCCAAGCGCAAAACCTGAGCAAAATGAATAAACAAAAAAAAGGGAAAACTGTTCGGACCAAGGAAATTCGGGGTCTGGTTCGAGCCACGCAGTAGACGAAGCTTAGCCTACAGAGGTTATTAGTGACTATAGTAAAATGTTAAATAAACAGACACACAGACACAGCATGTATGTAAAGACAAAAGATAAAAAGAAACACATTCGAACACGAACATGTAGGAAAATCAGGTTAATGGAAACGCAAAACGTACACAAACAAACACGTACACTGACACACGCTACGTATATCTCCTACATAATATACATATATACATACATATATATATTTGATATATCGCATTGTAACAGGTGTGTCCAAAAAGTGCGCGGCGACTGCATCCCAATAATCTATATTTTATTAATAACTGATAAGTCTAGGGTTACCGACGTTACGGATTATGTAATGAATTAGATGAAAAGATTAATCTAATGAATATATTGTATATGCGGTAGGAGTACGAGTGAGAGAAAGAAAGAAAAGAGAGAAAGTGCGTTGGAGTGAGTAGTCTGGAGAGAGTGAGAATGAACGATGAAAGGAGTTGTACGAGTGTCGTTGAGAGTGAGGACCGCGAGTAGAGTCAGGATTAAAAATTAATTGTCGGTATAATTGTGTAAAATATATCGTTGGAAGTTCAGGACTGTCTGCTTGCCTAATCGGGGCCTTAGGCGTTGTTCGAACCGGGATTAACAATCCGGGCCAGCCAGGAACCGTCTGATCGAACGGGTCTTATCCAATCGATAAGCCTCTGTCTTATCAAACGACGATTCATGGTCGAGCCCGATCACCGTCTTTTCTTCTGGATCGGTAGGAGCGAGTAGAACGGAGCCGGTTTCGAAACAGGCTGGCGAGACAAGAAAGAGAGAAGATACGTTTAACGAGCACCCAGAAAGCCTCGGTCGGGCATCGATGGGTGCCGGTTGTTGACTTAAGCGAGTATTTAATTTTTCCTACGAGGCGAAAGCGTTTAAAAGACACACAGGGTCAAGCAGAGTGGAGAGAGGCAAACTCCGAAAGAGAAGATCTCGTCGGCCAGGATACCTATGGCGTTCGTAGGCTAGGGTGGAGCTGACAGGTTCACTAGAGGAGCCAACGAACCGGTTCCAAGATGTCCCCAGGGGTTGTAGAAGAACACTATCATCCGTAGAAGTACGTGGTCCAGGTTTTGGCCTGGCGGCTATCTCTGGTACCCTACCATGATCCTTGGGAGACTCGACATATCAACAAAAGGAGCCATTTTTTAACCATTTTGGAACCCGGTTCGAGGCTTCTCTGTTTAGGATCTCCGACTTGGTGGGTGTTCGCTGGTGTGCCCGTTGACCGAGTGATTCCACGATCTTCTTGCCTGCTTTCCTCTTCCATGGAAGCCACGTTAGACTGTAGATCATGGCCCCAAGTTGGTCTCGGACCTCCTTCAGCTGGTCAAGATCCTGCCGGAGGAAGTGCGTGTCCAACAGCCGGGCCAAACTAGGTCTCGATCGCTCTATTATCCGTTAGTTGATCGTTAGAATCGCTGTCGCTGTTGTAACATCGATGTACCGCCAAACAGAGCGGAGGAAAGAGAGTCAAAACGAGGTTGAGGCGTACCTTTCGAGGCCCGACGTGACACGACACCTACTGACAGACCCCGACAGGAGCCGCGTGGTTCAGCTAGGATCAAATGAGACTCTGGAGGTTGTCCTCGGACCAGGACAGCCAACCAGCCGCGAAACAATCCGATTCGAACGGAAGGGAGGGGGGTGGGGCGATCAGTCGAGACCTGGAGATACAATCCGGTTCAATGTTTGGACCCAGTTGCGACGAATTTTGAGGGTGGTTGTCTTCAGGGTCGCGTCTGACGATCGAGTTAATGAAATGGACGTTTTCGTGTACATAGGGTCGCGCGGATGATACGGTACTCCCGTTTTACTTTGTTTTTCTTTTAAAAGGAGACTACGGCCACCAGCCCCAGAATAGTTAGCGTCGGATCACCGGTAGAGATTTATCTAAGTAGTTGTTAAGTCGACCAGGTTGGAATCGGAGACACGAAGAACACGGTCGAGACAGTTCGAGACAGATTTACGACACACGAGCCGCGCGACAGTAGTAGCGAGGAGCCGATAATGATGATTTGATGATGATGATGACGACGACGATGATAAGAAACAAACAAAAAAATAAATAAATAACAATGTAGCGTGTTAGAGATCTCGTGTAGCGAATCCTTTCTAATTAAGCCTCCAGAATTTAAACGAGTACTATGTATAGTTAAACGACAATCACTCGACTCTCTGTATCGATATCATTCTCTCACAGGGAAGAACAGGAAAGCGAATCCTTGAGCCATCGGAGAAAAAAAGCTGTCGATTATCCTTCCTCGCGTCACACCTCGTTTCACACAACAACAACCCGTTTCGGTTTGACGCGTCGCCACTTCTGCGACGCGAGCGCGCGTCCTCTGTTCGTGTTTCTTGCCTGCCCCCAAAAACAAGTGGCTTCCTGACAGTTCGTTTCTAGCGCTACGAGTCCGACAATCCCTTCGTCCAGGACGTCCTCTGGTCGTCGATAGGTCGTTTCCAGTATTTCCTTCTCGATTAGGCCCTTTCTTCATGCTGATCGCTAAAGACGGCTTCACCTTCGCGTGGAGAACCGTCTCTGATCGAAGTTCTCAGTATTCCACGAGAGACAAATAGCTACCTGTCTTCGAGACTTTCAGTTGGCGGTGTGGACATTGTTAGAAATTGTTCCAATAGATTGCTAACGCTACAAGCTGGCTTCGTCTATGGCAGGCTACAATTATATCGAAATTCAATCAAGACTTACAACTTATGGCGCCTAAGAGAAAGAATAGCTTGCCTAAATTCAGCCAGTACCCATCAAAGACCTAGCCCACGACCTAACAGAGGCCTAACAATCGAAAATCTTGGTCTACCCGAGCTGAAGCCAGCTACGACGTTAGCAAAGTATATCCACCGTTTCCACTGGAGATCTCGGAGAATAGTATTCTATCCTTTGTTCCAAGGGAAATCGAAGTTCAAGCCAGACATGAGGGGGACAATTAACGGGGATGCAATTGTGGGCCAGGAATTGCGTTGCAAGTCACAATCAGCTCGCCTCCGGCAAGACAAATCAATTTTTTCATTTTGTACGAGGAACAAGCGAACCATTTTACTGCGAGAATCAATTGTCAGGGCGGGCGTTTTTATGGTTAAGCTCTTTCTAGTTGGTTCGATTAGGAAATTAGTTCTCGTCGCGATGAGATTAGGTAGCTAAACGACAGTGGGGGGGTTGAAACTATTCCCAGCACAAAGGAGAAAGAAAAAACTGATGAAAAAGAACAAAAAGCGGAGGAGACAGACGCTAGAAAGAATCGGTTCTCACCGCACGATCGCTCGCTATTGAATTGTACGCTGTTCCGGACCCTGTCCGACTCACACGAGCACACGTAGACACCAACACACCTCATACACACACACACAGTCCAGTACACTTTTCAGTGCCAACATTTCGTGTTTCTCCCCAGTTCTGTTCATGGATTCGCTGAATTTCGTGGTACTCTCGAGAAAGCGAGGAGAGTTCATTAGACGAGTTAGGCTTAGACCCCAAGGCCTAAGATCTCAAGGTCCGGATTTCTAGGTAGATAGTTTCAGTTGACACGAAGGAAATCTCACGTACCAGGAGTTTAGACAGTCAGTTTCCTCAAGCACCGGTCTATCGTCAGCGAGCAGCCTGATGATCCTAGATCTTACCCGATAGGGGATCCCAGGGATCACAGCTGATGATCGATCGAAACAGGATTCAACTGTGTTCGATCAATGTATAGTTCAATGTCGACCGATGATTCCTACGAAGCATTTACACCGACGCTCACCTATTTCACCGGTTTGCATTTATACACACAAGAAACACACTGAGCCACACACACACACAGGCCTACACAATCGCGCGCACCAACGCAACACACACACAGACACCCACACACACCGAGACACAGAGAGCCACAGGCGCACATATTCGGCAGAAGTATGGGCACATACCGATCGCTCTTCCACGTGTCTTCTTTCGGCACGACGCGATTTATTATACACGATTTACTACTACGATTTTTATACCTCAATTACAGAGCCTCCCCGCAGAAAGTATTTTCCGAGTTATGCGAGTTTACGCGCATAAGGCGGCCCCGGAAGTGAGCCTAACGCGTTTTCCGTTTTCGTTTCCGCTCCCCGAAACTCGCTAATGTGATATCAGTACGAAAAGAAAGAGAAAAAACGCGAAGTACAGGGCTGCCTCTCTACGAGATCACTCGGTTACAAGCTCAGCGGCGTGGAATACCGTACAGGACTTGTAGAGGGGCGTTTCTGTATTGAAACCTGCGAAAAAAAATTGTCAATCATTTTTCACGGAAGTAGAATAGGAATACCACGACCAGACCGCGAATTTTATGCATTTACACGGGAGAAAAGGGCGTTTTTCTTTTCTTCATTTTTTTTTTTTGTTTTCAAACGCAGTGAAAGTTTCTGTGCCTCTGTTCATCGTTCTTGCATGTAGAAAATGATTGTTTGCATAAATTTTCCCGGTCCAGCCGTGAGTGGGGATAGGTTTAATCTCGAGCGGAATGGGGAAGCGGGGATTTTCTCGGTTCGAAACGCATTGTGATCATGTCTGTAGTTGTCCTTGAACCTTTGTTCGCGTATAGATAGTGCTACGGCCGCTTCCGGGGTGGGTCTTTCGACGTCTTTCATTGCGTCTTGCGATGCGGACGCGCCACACACCTTCGAACGAGCATTTTTTCATCGACGTTCTACAAACAAAACCCGTACGTTGACTTCCGTAACGTTAATTTTTTTAGCGTCGTTCTACTTTTTTTGTTTTTTTTTTTTTTAATTATTATTTGTTCCGCGTTTGCGTCGCCCTACTTTCTTAACTCTCCGACGTTTCTTTCTTTCTGTATTTGTTTTTTTTTATCACTCACGATTATTATCTATCTACTACTACTATACTATTACTATTTACTACTACTATTTACTACTACTATTTACTACTACCACTATTACTACTACTACTACTTACTACTTCTACTACTACTACTACATACTACTACTACTACTATTACTATCACTACTACTACTACTATCACTACTACTACTATTATTATAATTATCGCTATTTTTTAATCGTCATCGTTCGTTACTATTAATACTAGCGTCTAATTAATAATTATTACTCATTTATACTTTACTCTACATCATTATTCCCTAGTTCGTACCCTCTATTTACTATTTCGTTACTCTGTTTTATTTTATTTTATTTTTTAACGCATTCTCTAACTCTAGACCTTTACTTGCGTAATTAGTTCGAAAGCAGAGCACGAGCTTAGTTTTTATGTAAAAAAAAAAACGAGATAAGAGATGAGAACACATAAATGCGAAAACTCGCGACGAAGCGGAGCGACGTAAGAAAAAAAAAATGGAAAATGAAAAAAAAAAAGAGGAAGAAGACGACGAAAAGAAACGAGGAAAACACACATACACGCGACACCATTTTTTATATGATGAGCGTTTTAATTTTAGTTGGATCTTAGTTTAGGCTCGTTAACGTTTTTTAACTGATCAGCGCTACTCTATCGTCTCTAATCTGTCCCATTCTCTGTCACTTCAGATTCTCTCTGTTCTATCACGCTTACTTCTCATAGTGATTCTATCCTGTTTCTATTTCTCTCTGTCTCTGTATCTATCTCTCTCCCTCTATCGCTATTCTTTCTCTCTCTTTTTCTCTCTGTATCTCTTTATCTCTCTCTCTCTCTCTCTCTCTCTCACTCTCTCAATACGTACATCGTATACCTTTGTATTACTTCTTACTCTTATCACTGGACTGCTGACAATTATGCACGCAAGAAATCGGAGGAAAAGGATTTTGCAAAAATTTTTTTAGAACACATTTAGCAAACGATTAAACGCAGTTCCATGTGCATAATCGTCGGCAGTTCATTTATTACTATTACTCTTACTATATCTACTACTGTATCGTCTACTTACTACTATTACTACTAGTAGCGCTACTATCTCCGCCTATAGACCTAAGTTGCCTCGTCGCGTTGACGCAAACTTGGAAAACGGATATTATTGTTTTCGTTGTATTTCTTTTTATGGATCGATTACGCTTTCGCGACCACTTTTAATCACTGTTTTAACATTTAACGATTCACGATGTCGACTGTGATCATTGCGTCACTGTACGTGGTCTCGAGAATGTATAGTTCAAGCCACGAGCAAAAAAAAAAAAACACAAAAATTTACACTGTATCCAATACCCTCTGCAAACCAGTATTGAATAAAAATTGTCTCGAAGAAAATTATTAACGGTACGGTGGAACCTCGATTATCCGAATCGGATAGTATTATGAAAGTTGCATGGGATGTCCAGAGTTCCGGTAATGGTGGTTCTATCGTGAATTGAAGAAATTACTGCTGTTGTTCATGGAATTGTTTAAGTAATTCGTGTGATTGTAAGGGATTGTAGAATTGGAAGCAGAGGGTGGTGGCAAGTTTGCGACCAACGGGGCGGGGCGATTGGATTTTTTACTAATCACTGTACGCCATCGATTTTTGCGACAGAACGTGAGCCTGTTCTTTAGTTTCTCGCCTTATGCTCGCCGAAGTTTTTTCACCCCCGCACACCCTTTCCAATCCCGCATCGCAAAATATACAATCCCGGATATTAATGCGAAATCGATGAAACCTTTTGTACACACATATTACACCACTTATATTTAGAACTATATATATATCTAATTTTTTTTTTGTTTTCCTTCTCACCCGCGTTTCGAGCGTGCTCTATCCGACGAAACGTGTCTTTTTTCTGCTCTCGCCTGTATCCGAGTGACTTCATTTTCATTTGTTTTTTTCTCTCTCTCTGTCCTAACTGGTAAACACTGAGTGTCGAAGGAAGGGAAGGAAACAAAAAGAGAAACAGAAAAGATACAATATATATATATATATAACAGAACACGAGACGTGATCATCATTCGCTAGCGAGCGGGCAAAGAACTATACATATATGCATATAGCCGATTTGTCAAGAAAACGCAAAAATGAATGGAAAGATAAATAAACCTGTCCGTTTTTTGTGTTCTTTCTGTGTGCCCAACTGCACTCTCCTGACACCCCCCCACTTCTTCTCTTCTGATTCGGCAGGGACGCAACAAATTCCTCCGTGAAAATATCAACTTGATGGTGTCACTCAATTTTCTCGACACCTTGTATATCTCGCATGTGTTGAATTCGAACAGACATTCCTCGAGCATGCACATTAATTTTTTTTTAATCAGTTTGACGTTGCTAAAACGATGTGGATTCATTGAAAAATAATTTCTTGCGTCCCCACCCTCACACCTTTCACACCACCGATAGTCCGAGCTGATTCTTTTGTTTTCAAATAAACATCCGCCACGACAATCGATTATTCTCGAGGTATCGAAGGAACAGATCGAGTCTGCATCGATGTAATTACAGAACAATCAGCGTCAGGGTCTCTTCCCAAATATTTTATTTTAATACTCCTTTTCAGAGTTTCATCGACGCGCTATTTCTACCCCTCGGGACTGCCATAATTCACGATTGGACGAACACAAAAATAATTAACGAACCTTCAACATTGTTTGCTTCGATCGGACGACTTTCGAGAAATCGAAAGAAAAATGATTGTTCGACGACGAACTCGCGGATAAATCTTTTCGGTGTCGAGTGACATTTTTGTCGGATGTCCAATTATGAAATTTGAGCAGCCCGAATCTGAATTAAGAGGTCCGAAAACTTTTTCACACACCATTTCTATTCCCCGTGGCGTTTCGGGATCGTGCGAGTCTCGAGACCGCAGATTTTCTAGGTCTCCGCGAGGCGAATTTTCCAGGATCGATTTTCCCGGGGCTTGAAAAATTTTTCCAAAACGAAATCGACCCGCATTTATCTAGAGAACGTTTTCCATGAATCGCAGCAGCGGCGCGAGGGTGAACGTCCTCGCTGTCCCTTAAAAAGGAGATGGATTTTTACGGGACACGTTAAATAAAACTTTCACCAATCCGTGAAAAAACCGTTTAATTAATTCGAATGGCTGCGAACGAAATGTTCTGATTTATTTTTTTACAGGCATATATCCAGGTGTAGGAAATTCGCAACGTTGAAATGTTGACGTCGAAAGATAAACAAAACTGGAGGAGTAGTTTTGCTTGGCTCGGAAAAGAAATTTTTTGAAAATTCGTCGATCTTCGAGGACACGTTTGAAAGTCTCTCGAGGGATCTAGAAGACCGAGGATCGATGTTCCAATGTCCCGGAGACGAGAACGAGGAAAGAAAGACTTTCTTGCGCACAAGCTTGCCCAGAACAATCGTTAGGAATCGTGCCTAGATATTTAAAACGCGTATTCTATGGGATCAACGTGATTACCTTTTTAGAATCTGATGAAAGAGAGAAAGAGAGAGAGTACATATGTGTGCATGCGTATTCGTGCGAGTGAAAGAGAGGGAGAGAGCGAAAGAGTGTAGAGTGGATCGACGATTAAGGAAATCTGCGCTCGACAATGAAGCAAATCGATCCATCGAGCTGCGATCGACGGTAGATCGTGGCCGATGGATCCGTTGGAGAATCGACAGGTCTGACAAGCAAAAGCGAACCGGAAACCACGTGTCGAATCTTTGCATTAAAGAAAATATCGCAGAGAATTTGCTAGGAATTATTTTTAAAGATTCCCTTCTATCTTGTTCGATGTAATTCCATGTTTTGATACTGCGATATTTTGCCAGTACACTGTCACGTGTTTCCGGAGGCGTCAGCGGTCATTGACAGTGCCCATCCATTTATCAATTCTATCTTTCTTTTTGTATTAAAAAAAAAAATAAAAGAAGGAATGACATAGCTCGCGGAAGAGTTATCGTTACGTTCGTATCGATGAGCGCTGTCTCTGTACCTGAAAAGCTTGGCCATCAACCGCGTTTTCATTTTGCATTGTCAACCACGGTAGCATAAATGAAATCTACTCACTTAATGGCACAACCCTATAATTTTCATACTTCATATATTCTGTTCTACTTGTATCTATACCTATATGTAGCCCTACATCTGTCTGTATACTATTTACAAAACTGTATATCTATATATATATACGCATATCTCGATGTATATACATATAATGTGCCCCTTCTCCCTTTTCTACCTGCATCTCCAGCACGAATTCTATAGCGAAATAACACTGGAAGGAAATAAACGCAACGACCATCGCTACCAGAACATCATTCTGGTAGCTGATTATACCGTGAAAACATGGAACGATGAGAAAAAAAGTGTCGATGCGTTTCCTTCCAATTTCTCTTCCAGCTCGAAACCGACCACAATCTCGCTATTCTACTGCCTATCATGGTCTTCCTCCTCTTCGACAACTTACGAACGGCCTACCACTGCGTTTGGCAGTACTTTTTACAATTTATTCTTGCAAAAAGTCCACAACAGTCTGAAAGAACAAAACCTACATTTTTACAGAAACACTCCCGGAACAAAGGAGTCTCTTTTCCACGAAAGAGTATCGCGAGCCTAAAAATTTCACGATTAGAAACAGAACGAAACTTTTTGCAGGAACCACTCTATTTCACTGTCGCTATCAGTGTCACTCGAAGCTTCGACCTTCTCAGACCTTCGCTAGAGCGATTCTCTGCCACTGTTGCTTTCGTAGAAACATTTTCCATCGAGAAACTAACGAATTACACCTCTTAAATTCGACTCGATATTCCGAAATCGAACATAGCTGAAAAAATCAATTGCAAAATTTGCCACCGAACAAGGAAACAAACACGCAAACAAGAAAGCGAGCTAATAAAAACGTGGTAAAAATACAGGGGAATGTACTCTTTACAATGCATTTTGTACCGTAACGATAGCTTAACAATTTACCCACCGGAAGCTTATTAATAGGATTTTCAATAATTGTACTGTACCAAAAGAAAGCGTAGAAATGTTCATTCACATTGCAATCGTAAATGAAACTCTTAGATAACATTATTAAGAGTGACTTATTAGCTCACAATGAAGATTGCTGTTGCTATTGAAGGTTCCATTAAAAAGTGTTTAAACATGTACGTATGTAATTTTTCAAAATTATGCAATAATCATCGGTCGGTAATGTGTTAACTGGTTTCCAAGATACAGGACAGCTTGAACGTTTTGGGGAAACTGAAAATCATGGTTCTCTTTAAACAGCGATATCTCGAGAACTAAAAGAGATATCTGCGCTGACCAAAATGCATTTTAAAGAAGAACCTTCGCCCCTTCTAGCAGTGGCTGTCTCGTTAACGTAGCTCTACTAGTTTCGGAATGAAAAATGCTTGAACTCGTCGAAATTTCCATCAGCTTTCTTCGTGAAACAGTCTGCGAACCAACAGTGGCAGTTAGCTCCCTTTTTTCAATCATTAATGGCAATCTGTTGCATGATGCCTGTTAGAGAACCGAACACGTGTAGGATGTGCATTAGGGACGGCTGTCTCGATTTTAATAAGTAGACTGTGGATCTCTCGAGCCTGAGCAAAAATTCAGCGATCACAAAATTAATTTAATCATGTAATTAATTGTCGCTGGAATTTCTGTTGAGGGGATGGCGCGAGTGCAAATGGAGATCGCAGTCGATCGGTACGTAGCGTTAGTGAAAACGAAAATGGGAAGAACGTTCAGATTATGCGCTTTACGAAAACACGGGATTAGAAGGTGGTGGAAATTGGAAAATTAGACGTTCGGATTGTATTTACTGTTAGATTCCGCCGCGTGATTGTCTTTCTGTGATGGATCAGGCTATCTCGTCGACGGAGAGACATTTCGTCCGGTGTTTATTGTTTGACGGAGGAAAGGGGAAATAAGAAGTGAACGGTTTTGGTCTCTTTCTCGAGGTGTCTGGTGTTCTGCCAGACGATGTCGGATCGTAGAAGTGTCCTCGTGGCGGTCTGCTTCTCGTGGCAGGAGCACAGAAACAAGGACTATAAAACGAACCCCCCGAGGAGACTATCCTCCGAGCGTGTGAATGGTGGCGAGCGAGGAGAGAATGAAATATAATATACCGTTTTTGTTTTCCGTTTCTACTCGGAACCCGAGTCTCTTCGGGAACGCGTCTGAACACTTCGGTATAGAAGTATAAAGTCAATTGCCCGTAAATTAATCGTGTAACAAAATGTCGCGGACGTCCGGCCGGCGACGATAATTAGTCGAGGTAAGGTAATCGATACTCGCAACAGTATTGTAGATAATATACGTTAAAAAAACGAGGGGTCAATGCTGGGCGGTTTTGCTCGTGAAAACTCTTTTTTTAAATAATATTGCTCACACAGAGAAAATCTATTCCGAGCGATTGTCCGGCCCCGCGGCGGCGTTCAACAAATTATTCACGTTTTGTTCTATTTTTGTCAGAATTCGAACAAATTACGAGGGAAAGCCGATTTCGTTTGATGTTCGCCGCGGCGCGAACAATCGGCTGGAATGCAAAAAACAGAACGCGAACCAGTATTGACGAACACACAGATTCACACAGGTCACACGTACATATGTATGACACACAGGATGATAAATGATTGAAAACAAACAATTCGATAAGGAACGTTGTATAATGGTTTATTGTCGCTCGGATAAGTCGACGTAGCTTCGCGAATTATTAGCAGGTAATTAACGATTAAAGAGCGATATGAAAAAAAAGAAATAAATAAAAACACTTGCCGAGCCACTTTTTACGAGCGGAGAACCGTTCTGTTCGTTCTCCACGGTGTCCCCGCGTGCAAAAGAGACGACCGACGAGCATTTTTGTCCGAAAGCGAAGAGAAAGCTAGAGAGGTTTACACGTTCTATTTTTGCAATTGCACCGGGAGGTTCCTTTGTTCCCGAACTAAAAAAAAGAAGAAAAACGCAAAGAAAAAAGAGAAGATGAAAAAGAACAGAAAATATATATGTTCATTTCGAATTCCATTGAAGCTCTCCGGCTTTTGTAAATCAAAGAACTGCGGACTGGACCGGAAAAAGTGGCTCCATTCTTTCGTTGACGTACAGAGACGGAATACCGCCCAACGTTAATTAAAAAAAAAAAAAGAAAGAAAACGCACGAGGGGAATGAGGGGGGACGAAGCTCAGCTGAACGAAGGGAGGGAGATGTTGGTCGAAGCATCGGTCTATATCATAGCGAAATTGAATTAACGAAACAGTGGAGAAACACGAGGAGTCATCGAACTGTATGTTCCTCGACGGAGGAGGCCTTCCTTTCTTCCTCGGTACTCACTCGATTCTCTCCACGGGAAAAATACATTTCGGTCCATCGGAGGGCGAAACTTCCTTCGGAAAGTCTCCGAGAAATTGGACAGAATTCTTGCAAGGTTTTGTTCACCATCGAAAATCATTAATTCGGTAAACACTGTTCGTACTCGTCCATCTTCGCTATTACACTTTGAAGGAGTTTTAATTCGAAGTAGAATTGATCGGAGGGACATGGATGAATTTGAAAAATTTAGAGTAAAGTCAATTTAATAACGCTTGGAAATTGAATAAATTATACGAAGGGTATTTCAGAGTGGATTTTAGGCCTCCGATGATTTAAGATTAACAAATGGAGGAGTACTGTGACGAAAGAAGGAGAAAGGGAGGGGGTGAAGAGCGAGAGAGGGGGAGAGCATGAGCAAATTTGACTTACTAATCAGATTTGGCCGCGTGGTCGCGAGACTCGCGCGTGTTTAGGACGAATATGTTATATATAAATATGAATATTATAAATATATATTAATATTTAGATTTATATTAATATGTATAAGGGAATGTTACTGTATTTGCGAATATAAAACAGACACGGTGGGGTTAGAGACGAGCGACCTAGATACGACGTTCGCGTCTTTTATATTTTTCATTATCGGTATGTGCATTATTATCAAATACAAAAAAAAAAGTGAAAAAAGATAACAAAAGAAGGAATGAAGCATTTCGTTGACGTGATTGTTCTCTCGTGTTAGTGTAATTAAAACAAGATATAGAAGAGGAAAGAAAAAAATAAAACACGAACGTTTGTCCTCGTTATTATCCTGGATTGGAAACAGAGAGAAAGTGAGGAAAATTATGAAAAATTCGAGCGTTGTTGACGGAGATGAAAACAAGTAATGTTCAGTATTAATCGACGAGTGGAAAACTGTGAGAGACGAGGAGGCAGCGCAGCCTGGTTCAATAACAATCATTTATTAAGCCGTTTTCTCGCCTCGTATGCTGAGGGATCAATTATTAACGTTAACGTACGAGGAAAACAAATATCTCGAGAATATCAGAAATATATTTCAACAAAAACTATACATAAATATATATGAAATTTCGTCTTCCTTCCCGATCTGTTCGTTTCTGTGAATTTCTCGACGAATGGCTGCGCTGGCTTCTTTCAAGCAAACGGACATTATACGTCACTTCTACATTCCAATTTTTTTAAACAAAAACCAAAGCGTGTTTTCTCGACCTTTAAATGACAAATGAAAATTCCATTCCTTCCCCCATTTCACTGTCTGCGTGATCGTCGAACGATAAATTTAAACAAGCCAAAACAAAAAAAGAGAAAAAAATGTATAGACGCTAAGAAGTTAAAAAGAATTACAATAGATCGTAACTGAACAAAAAAATAAATAAATAAATAAATAAATAAAAAAGGAAAGAAGAAGATAATGATGAGATATAAGAAAAAAAATCGTATTGTTTCGCGATTCCGTTCGGGCCGATGAATTATTGTGTAATCTTCATTCGCCGCCGTTTTACAAAATCGTTCGTTTCCACGATGTAAATACGTTCGTAAGCTTCCTTGCAGCATAAGAGGATAATCGCCTAGCTAATGTTAATGAAATTACTAAGAATAAGTTCGCTGTTGGACTGTTTTTTATAACGCAGAGTTTTGTGGCGATACACACAAACAGACACGAACATACCACGGTACATGCATACCCTATACATACATCATACAAACACATACCGTGAACGACGATGAAGACTTAGCATTAATTTGTCCGCAATTGCCGCTGAACATTGATTATGGATCGTGTGTAACCTTCGTTTCTTTGTCTAATGGCAGCCGATATTATTTTGTAAAGATAAAGAGAAATAAATCGACAAATGTATAACAATGAGGTTGTGACAAACCCTTCATTACGTTGACTACGAGTAAAATAAACTTCTTGATGCAAAAGCAACCGAGACTACCAATTCTTCAGCATTTTATTCTTTTCTTACGGTCACAGGTCATGAACGAATTGTTTTTTTGTGAAAATAAAACTAATTTTTATGGATTCATGAATGAATACGACGAAAATGCAAATTACTTAATAAAAAATAATCCCGTATTTAAGTTGTGGAGGTTTATTTGGATTTCTGGATCATAATACAATTAATCAAAATGTAGATTACAGTCGTATTTGATGAGAGTCAATTAATCTACTGCGATGCTTCTCCTTTCGTCGCGAGATAACTCCTTAATAGGAGTTCACAAAGCGACGTAAAATAAGTTAAAAAAAAAATGCTTCTCCTTTTAGTTTTTCGACATTAGATGCGACCTGCTTCAGTCCTACAGCAACTAAAAAGACAATAACAAGCAGATAATTATAATTTCAACATCAGAAGAAATATCATAATATTCATCGTAAAATTGTGATCCTCAACTTTGATTTCTGAGAAGACTCAAAAGACTAAGGAAGACTGTTTCTCTGGGGGAAAGTGAGACCCCCGTGTTCTTGAAAGATCATTAGCCCCGGAAATCAAGCGACCTTGAGGGCAAAATGATCTCTCGGATGCAGAAACCTGTTACCGGTTCACTTTTTTATTGCTCGATAACAAAACTAATTGGATCGTCTTGCCGATTTTACAAGTAGGCAGTAAAAAAACTCCATAATACTCACTGATATATATCATTGTCTCGTCATCCTCGAAACCCGGGGGTGGCTATAAAAATTAATTAACAATTTTAACAATATAGTTCACTAAAAATATTAGTCTGAAATATATTTTTCAATTGTACCGTTATTTATATTAAGTGCTGCCCCTTCAGAAAAGCCTATCAGAATAATCAACTACGCCACCGTCATTACTATATGTTAATCTCGCATTTTTATATTTATCTTTATTTTCTTCTTCTGCTTTTTGCTTTGAAAGTAACTCTTGAGGTTCCTTCAGTAATTTTAAGGCCTCGCTCTGAGAAACAGAGGATTGCCGATTTCGTGGTGGCGAATCTGCCTTCTGTTCGTTCCCACTTAGGCTCTTCTCCGGATGCGAACGGTCTAAATACTGGAAATTTTAATTATTAGTCGCCCCTATTCTCCTTAGAGTAATAACTAAATTAATTTATTTACCGTCTGAAGGGAATTTCTGAATTGCAAGTCAGCCTCCTGTTCCTCCTTCTTCACCATTGTGACGTCACTCTTACCTTGATTAGCCATCTGATCTATGTTTTGGGTATGCAATTGAACCAATCTCAGCTCCGTTAGAGGCGGCATCTGTTGAATAGAATTTTAGTGTAAATTCTTAAAGTCTTGTAAAAATGGAAATGAGTTTGTAATGGGCCAGAAATGAGGTCTGTTTCACGTCTGGATTAGGCTAACTTACATAGACAGATGCCTGAGGAGTATCAGGGGCAATAATCCTGTAGCCCAGGCTGTCAGCAATGTAGTGTGCAGTTTGAATGAAGCCTGCGTCATCGATGTAACTGTAGGAGCCACGTGTTACCCCGTCCAGTGTCCTAACTTCCGACCTGGCTGAGGTGGGACTACTATAGCCAAAACTGTATTGGCCATAGCTGTCCTGATACTGGAGTGGCGGGGGTGCTATCGCCAAACCCTTAACAACTAGGCAGCAGGCTAACGATAGAACCTAGAAAACACAACGAGATTGTCCAAACATATTCACGTCAAAAATAATAAAGGTTAAATTCTTCTCGATTGAAATTTATTATATTCACGTCACATCGTATCAAGAATCACAACTGTACCGTATATCTTGAGTAACCAGAAACTTTAGCTTTATTCTTATGTGATCCCTTAGATTTTGGCGAGGAAATATCAAAAATCCAAGTTTCAGTACCTATGAAGTCAGTGGTTGAAAAGTTATGAGTGTTTGAACTCGGACAGAAATCTACAGGATCACATAAGAAGTAGGCAAAAATTTCTGGTCACTCTAGGTACAGTTTAACTAGAATCCCCAAGCTGGTACTTGTACACTTGTCTCATGAGCAAATGAAATTCCACAACCACTAATCAATACTAGTTTATGCATTTATGACAAAAATGAGTAGATACCGTTTAGTGGAAACATTAGAAAAATACGATTATATTATTACCAACGTATTAAACATATTAAGAGACAGAATAAATTTATAAATTTTACCCCAGTAGACTCGCTACTCTACCATACCAATCCCCAATGCTGTTTGCATTCCAACAGCATGTCTCCCCGAACGTTTATTTCAAATAAAACTTCAGAAACACTCTGAACAAGACCCACGTGACCCCCACGTCCCATCAAGATAGCACTATTCGCGAGTGAGAAAAGCAGGGGTGATAGGCAGCAGTCGCACCCACGCAGCAGACTTACGTATGCACTCTTCATGGTAATCCGATCGGACTTCTTCGATGTTCATCCGATGCGTGCAGCCTATTTATACGGGCATCGAAGAGAAGATACCACACCCTTAGCGATACTCATTTTTACGTCGATGAGGAAAACTGGAGGATCAAAGGACCAACGAGACTATCAGCAGACTGGTCACGCACGCCTCTTCAAGGTCTACAGCTAGAATCCGGCTCGAAAAGCACTTCCACCGAAGCTTTTTTACGAACGGGCAAACCTGAAACACGGTCGATTCCCTAATATGACGCAGTTCAGGGTCGTCCAGGAGGATCCGTGTACCAGCGTAATAACATTACTCAAGAGATTCCTACGCGGGATATCCGGATCCAGGATACGGCCGGCTATTATCATCGATCTGACTCGTATTTTCTATTTATTCGCGGGCGACACCGCAGCACTATGCGAAAACTTGACCTAACTCGATTCAAACACAAATAACTTTCGATAGAAATGAGATAGAGCGATGAATTTTGTTTTAAATTACAGTTGAAACATTGTAGAGTATGGGAAAAATAGGGAGAATGTTTTTAACCTTGAAAAAATAAAAGTTTAACTGTTTAACTATAATTCGATTTTTTGAAAAAACCAGAGGTCGCAGACAAATTTTTAAACCATATTTGAAATCAGCGTTTTAAAAATTAAAAAAAATTTCTGCTCGTGGTAACGGAAAAACCACATTTTCTTGAAATTGTGCAAGTTTAAAGAATTTTTTCACGGTCAAAAAAACATTCGTACCACGATCTCTATAATTACCTCATATTCTACATTGTTTCAGCTTTAATTAAAAAAAAATTTCATCGCTCTATCTCATTTCTATCGAAAGTTATTTGTTTTTGAATCGAGTTAGGTCAAGTTTCCCCATAGTGCGCCGTGGGGATTATGGGCCTGGGTATACGGGACAGTGTGAGCCGCCATAGTCGTTCGAGCTTTCATTCCCGTAGTCCGCCAAATTGAAGGAACGATGGTCGCAAAGGTGGTCTTCGAGTGAACATCTACGAATCTTTGGAAAGTTTTCCTACAGAACAGGTGAGCTCGATTGATCCGACACTTTTTTCCATATGTTAACTACACTTTCATAATGTTGCTGAAAATTTTTCAGCTCCGTTCGATGAAAAATACTACTTTGAAAAAATCAACTTTCAGGAGCTAATGATCCTGATTACCTTCTCGAAGTGATTTCAAAGTTGAGACAAGAAATACATAAGTTAGATCAGTTTCGTGATTCACGACAGGGATCATAAAAATCAAGAAGCAATTATACGGACGCGATACCGGTTAATAAATTAATTCATACACAATGAATACAATGCTGTGTTAATAATTGTATTGGCGATGTAGAAATATTTCAAACGACAGGCTAATGAATTAAGACCTAAGTATTCTGATGAAGTATAAAAAGCGGTGGGAGAAGAAAAAGCTGCGTCCAGACGCGCATAGGAGATATCTAACCTTAAGCTAGAGGCTAACAAGCACCGCAAAAAGATGTTCTCAAGCGACTCATTTCCCTTTCTATTCATTTTCTTGCATCTTCTGTCCGAGATCATTGTCGTCCGACGACTACACCTGCACGCGGCAGCGCCATACTTAATTTGCATACTATCCTCGACCCGAATCGGATGCAATTAATCTTGACACACTAATACGCTCTTCTACAAAATCGTCGACATTAATATGTATCGGTTTCACGCCTGCCGCGCGTGTCGGGATACACCGTCTCTGGGGCGGGTCGATTGGTTTCGCGAATTTTTCGCGACACGGCCGCAGACCGTAGCCAAAACTATCGATCAAGGCACTCGACGTCTCAAAGACGACCTCTCGAATCGCCCTCTCCCGCACAGCCTCAATTAAACGTTTCCTTAAGGGGGTAGACTCGATCACAGGATTGAAATAAATACAATATGCATTATTCGGAAGCATAAATCTGCGTGTACAACTATTTCCATAAAGCTGTGATCGAATAATGCAAATTATTCGATCGTGAAATAGGTGGCGGACGAGGATTAAAAAATATGGAGGACGAGCTTGTACTAAAAATTAAATAACACTGTTCGGTGTATCTTGTAGAGTTTTTAACACTCATTCCATATCTGGCCTTAATTTTTTTCCTACACCCACAGTTTTTGAGACATTTCAGTTTGATAAAAAAAAGACATATTCTTCGACTTTGAACAAATATTGTGATGTTATTCTGTAAGATATTGTATTGCAATAAATACAATATGCATTATTCGAAAGCATAAATCTGCGTGTACAACTATTGCCATAAAGCTGTGATCGAATAATGCAAATTATTCGATCGTGAAATAGGTGACGGACGAGGATTAAAAAATATGGAGGATGAGCTTGTACTAAAAATTAAATAACACTGTTGGGTGTATCTTGTAGAGTTTTTGACACTCATTCCGTATCTGGCATTAATTTTTTTCCTACACCCACAGTTTTTGAGACATTTCAGTTTGATAAAAAAAAAGACATATTCTTCGACTTTGAACAAATATTGTGATGTTATTATGTAAGATATTGTATTGTGTTTTAGAGCAAAAGATTCTAAAGCAAAAGATACTAATACATTATGATTGTTTAAATATGTTCAAACAATGTGAAAAAAATTGCCAAAAACTACAAGATACACCGAACAGTTATTTGAAAACATTTTTGTTGTTGGACAGTGTAATAGGCGAAGGTAAGGAAATGGTTCCTTCCTCCCAGACCGAGAAATGAACGAACACCTCGACAACGGTTCGAGACAGTTTCTTTATTCCAACTAAAGACAACTAATCATTGGTTATAATCTATAGTAATTCCCGCGTGAGTTGGGCCCTCTTATCTCAATAAACAATCCTTCCGTAGTTCAGAGCAGGCGTGGCAACGGCGAGAACGTCCGCGGATTTGGCCGCCTCGTTGGCGAGGTTCAGTTTCTCGTTGATATGAGCGGCCGCGTGAGCAGCCTTCGCCACCGCGACTTCCACCGTGTCCTGGACTCTTCCATCGGGACCAATCTGTGCTCCTGGTACCAGGACAGTGCCGCCAGCCACCAAGGGTACGGAGAGTCCAGCTTGGCCAGCTGTCACGAGGGTTGCAGCCCCCGATCTGGCAGCTTCGTTGGCTAGGGTGATTCTCTCGTTGATTTGAGCTGCTGCGTGAGCTGCCTTGGCTGCTGCCACTGTCGGAGTGTCTTGCACTCTACCGTCCAGACCCACCGTGGCTGCTTGCACTCCTGTCGTTAACAATCCGCCGACTACCACGGACGCGGGTCTGCAACACAGTTATTTTGATTAGGGTGGGTTACGATATTGGGCAGGGGTGGTTAATCTAAATTGTGGTGCATTGGATGATTACAAGTAGACGCTATAACTGAATCCATCGTAACCCTTAGAGTGACGCCTCTGAGGCGCCACTAAAAGTTGCTGTACTATTATTTAAATAATTGTTTACACTATCAGATATGTCAGTATATAACCAATTACTACACATTTAAGTATTGTATGAGGTATTATATCAATTTCATAATCGCCAGTATATACAGTAACAGTTCTCTGTATCTCGATCAACGATTGTTCAAAACTACATTTAATGTTATTGGCGCACTGGTTCGATCAATTGAAGACAATAAGCAAATTTGCAAAATATCACATGAAATATCATTCAACGTTTCGGTCTGAATTTAGACCATTTTCAAGAATGTAAATTTTCTTTATTGCGTCTGGAAGAATTTATCAATTAATTAATATATGACTGTTTCCATGATCTCCATCGACAAATTGTTAATAACATATATTCGTGTTTTCAGCGCACTGGTTCGATCATTGATCAGCGCGCATGATCGAACCAGTGCGCTGAAAACATGACTATATGTTATTAATTAATATACGGTTAGGCAAACGTATTCCCTGAAAATTTACATTCTTGAAAATGGTCTAACATTACACTGAAACTTTGAATTAAATTTCATGTGTTATTTTGCAAATTTGCTTATCGTCTCCAATTGATGGAACCAATGCGCCAATAACATTAATTGTAGTATGAAAGGAAACTTCGTAACAATTGACAGCTCACCGAAGATGATTCCACGAGCTATTTGAAACGAGAAGATCTATCCACTATCATTGAATTGTGAGTCACCTGTTCAAGTCTGCCGCGATGGATCTAGCAGCCTCGTTGGCCAGGTTGACCCTCTCGTTGATCTGAGCAGCAGCATGAGCAGCCTTGGCAATAGTGACCTCTGGTGTGTCTACAACCCTTCCATCGGGTCCGATCGGTGAGCCAGGTACCAGTATAGCGGGTCCAGCGCCCACCAACGTCGAAACAGGATTGAGTACAGTGGTTTGCACAGCTAGGGAGGATCTAGCAGCCTCGTTAGCAAGGTTGATCCTCTCGTTGACCTGAGCGGCTGCGTGTGCAGCCTTGGCGACAGCAACCTCGGCTGTGTCTACAACCCTGCCATCCGGTCCAACCGGTGCTCGAGGTGTTAGGGTAGCGATCAACGGGCTGGACAGTATGCCTGGCTTCGCCAGGGCGACAGAGATCAATCCGACGAACGCCAAGCCAACTGGTGACATGATCGGCGAACTTTTAGCCTGGGTGACTCGATGGCTCGGAGAGAACGTTGCGATCGAGGAGGAGGATCGTTCGACACGGTCGACTTTGAGACGGCTAATCCTAGGACAGCTTTTATAGGCCGACCGGGTGACGCGTAACACCGGCTATCGAAGCTGTTTAGAAAAATGATCGCGGATGATAGAGAATCATAAAGCAAAACCGACAGCAGGGCCCGCCTCTGTGTTTCCGCTACTCGGGGCAAGGTAAGCGTGTTGTAAAACGAGTACGAGTCTGCGGGTGGCGGCGCCCGGGAAAAATCTAAAGGAGGGCTCAATTTTCGTGTCTCTTACGAGGCCGGGAAGACACCCGATCCCGTTCGTCATTTCTCCGACTACTAGGGTTTCGCCCCACTCGCCAAGGTCAATCGCGACGAAGGACGACGCTCGCGTAACTGAAGCGCCAAGCCCTGTTTGTTCTTTGATCGCAGACGGCATTTTTGCAATGTCTTCTCTTCAAGTCTGCTGTCGTGTCAACGATTTTTCCATTTTCATTACTTGTTGCAGTCTCATTTAACAAAAATATAATCACAAGACTATGAACTTTAAAACTTGCAGCTTCTAGTTTCACAACTCTATTGTTTATCTATTGCACAACTTTATTAGATAGAAATGCTTTATTTTTTAGCCTTCTGGCCATATAAAAGGAACTCGGTTTATATTTCAGTCTTAACTCTCTCATCCTTCCACACCTTTCCGGGTCCATTCATAAATTTTACTTTGCCCTATCCTTCTCCCATCCGTCTTTCTGTTCTGTTCTTTCCTTTTTTTTCTCTAGCTTCCTCAGCCAATCTATCGCTTCTTTTGACCCCATCTCGATCATTATTTCCTCTATGTACGGACCTCTTTTAATTTCCCTACATTCCCTTGCCATATGTTCCAGGTTTCCAAAACTATTCTCGCAGAATTTACATTTTCTATTTTCCTCTTTTTCCCAATACCTGTTCCACCTTTCTAATGTACCCCCTTTTGCCTGTGCTAATAGTCGTTGACTCCCATCCTTCCCTTCTTTACTCAGATATATTGGTAGCTCTGCAGTTCTAAGGTATTTATATCTTTGATTAAAACCTCGCATTTTGTATCCTCTCGTATCGCTCTTGTTGTTGTATGCACAACTTTATTAATTCTCTGTAAAATATTCTGTTACGAAATCACTTGTTTTATGAAAATGTTTTCGAGTTACTCCTATGCTAGGCTTTCAGAGCAATCTTGTTGATTGGGACATCAGAAGGTCCAGAGTTACAATGCCTAGTCATCGGAGTTAATTTTCTAAGGGCGAAGTTTCTCGTGACTAACAACTTTTTCTATGATTCGATCAATTTGGCAATCAAAAACGAACGATAGGGAAAGGGCTGGTTGCAACAGAGGCAAGGCATCAACACTTCTTGCAGTCATATAAAACACGATTCATTGCATCATGCAGTTTCTTGTTACAGCTGACATCTAGTCACATACACACATACATACATACATACGACTTCGAATCATTACAAACATGCTACATCACACAAGAAATTGGGTCGTCTAGAGAACGAGTTTATCAAAAAACTATGGTAATAGACCCGGGTGACACGAATCGTTGTTATAGCTGTGTGAATCCAGTCGGTGGAACACTGTCTGCAATTGTTAATAATTTGCTTTGTGCTCGCAAACATATTGCTGGAAATTATACATTTCCTGAATGTGCTCGCCCTTGAAGTCGACGGACAAATTATAATTAACAAGCTCGTAATGCATATCATTTTAAAAATTTGTTTATGTCGATAAATATGGCGGTCGGTTCTCAACGAAATAAAGTTATTCTTTTTAATGGAAGTTTACAAGTGATGAGGAATTTTTGGGGCCCCGAAAAACCGATCGCACTCGCTGTCAGTGAAGTGTTAAGGTGGCCCGAAGGTCGTCGGAGAAGGAAATGATCGATCACGCAACGGTTGGGTAAGAAATTCGATTGCTCGGAGAAAAAACAGAACGTTCCGAGTGAATCGGTTGTAATCGACTTTTACGACAGATTCGATTTAGCGCCCTTCCCCCCCACTCTCCGATTCTATTGTTACCATCGATGACGGGGGGCGAAAAAGACGGTTCCTGAACGCTGTGATTGGACCAAATGTCAATGTCAGGTGTATCGGGTCTGTATTGGACAGGGCGTATCCCAGTCGTGCGTTCTCCCGATGGGAGAACCCATGAAGCGAAACCTTTTTGCTCAGGTGCTATATAAAGCCCATGTGGCGAGGAGGATACCATGAGACCTGTTCCAGGCACCTTAGCGAGTACTGAGATTCAGATAGCGCTCAAGGAGCCCCCCGTAACCACACCATGAACACCTTGGTGAGTACTCGTCCGAATAATCATTGTCACACTTTCATTTCTACCGTCAGTCTATTGTAACATGATATTTGGTCCCCTCAGGGTTTCAAATTCATTTACCAATCTCCTTCCCCCTCGTTCCATTCTCACTATCGCCTTCTCAGCGGGACCTACTGTTTATGGTGGCTTCCGAACCACCCATTTCTACCGTCAGTCTTCAAGAACATTATTTAATAAAATAGTTAACCCTTTGCACTCGGAGCTATTTTAACTCGAAAATTAATTTCTTCATTCGCTATGATTTTTTAAATTTGATAAATATGAAATTGATATAATACCGACATATCTGATAGTGTAAACAATTATTTAAATAATAGTACAGCAATTTTTAGTGGCGCCTCTGAGGCGTCACTCGAGTGCTAAGGGTTAATTAATAAATTAATGGGTTCTAAATGCTCGAGACAATTCATCTTTATACTGAGATTGTGTTTAGTGACAATTTTGAATTTTTCCAAGTCCCTTACTAATAAATACGATTTACTTAATTTTAGTTACCATCTAAACCAGAAGTACCCTTCAGTACCTTAATTTTTAATATTTTCTGAAGACAATGTTGATACAATCTTTTGAAGAATAGTTTCACCGATATTTTTGTGCATTAGAGATCTTTGTTCGACGACATTTTCTCTGTCTTCTGCAGATCATTTTGTCGAGCCTGTTGGCGGTAGCAGTGGCCAGGCCAAGTCTGCTGTTGAGTCCTCAAATAGGTACCCTATCGGGCCCAATAATAACGAAACTGGTCCCGGGTGCACCCATTGGTTTAGACGGCCGTGTCGTGGACACACCGGAAGTGGCTCTGGCTAAGGCAGAGCACACGGCTGCTCATATCAACGAGAGGATCACATTGGCCAACGAAGCAGTCAGGTCTGCTGACCTGATCGCCTACGCGTCGCCTGTTTTGACCACCAGCGATCTGAACACTGTAGCCATCGCTAAAATCGTCCCTCCAGCGCCCATTGGACTCGATGGTCGTGTCGTCGATACACCGGAAGTTGCTCTCGCCAAGGCGGAACACGCTGCTGCCCACATCAACGAGAAACTCGGTCTGGCTGCCGAAGCCAGCAAAAATGTCGAGCTGCCTTTGGTGGTCTCCGCGTACTCCGCTCCACTGGTCCAGAAGTACTTGATCGCTTAGGCGACACTCGGCCAACGTCGGCTACGCTAATCGTCTCGTTTTTGTACATATGACTTCGGCTGATTTAATAAATTGACCTTTCACCTGTACACTTTCAATCCACTACGATTCACATCGCTACCCGAAACCTCAACATCTTTTGGGGAAACCGCGAGAAGCTTCGGAAACAAGCTTCCGAGCTTCGAACACATCAAAAAATCTATTTCGAACTTTCAGTATCTAGCGCTTAGAGCTTTTCAGGTTGGATAATTTTTGTAAGAGCTTTTGCATACATGCTTTTGAGGTACTAGTGCAGATTTGACGAAATTCGTGCAAACAAAAAATCGAGAAATGTTTTTTTAAAATTAGGAAATCTAGTTTTAGGAATTTTGAGAACATGCGCAGCTTATTCTGTTTATTTTACAAACGAACTTTTGATGTACGACCGCAATGCAAATGGATTGTATATTCGTCGAATTTCTTCTCGCTGTTTCATAATCGAACTCTCTTAATCTATCCTAGATAACAAGAAATAGATTCTTTGCTACAGCAACATGCTCACATAACAGTCCACGCAAAACATTCGATCTGCTCCAAATATTCCGACACGACATTTTGTAAATGTTTTCAACAGGAAAAATACAGAAAATAAAAATCGAGCTTTCGCAGACAATTTTCTTACGATTACATGTTTCCCGATTTATTTATTGTTTCGTTCTGAACCGGTGACAAGTACTTTCGACAAGCTTAACGAGCGAAGCGCGGACATCTGGTTCCACGGACGACCTTCAATGATGAACGCAGTCGGTGCTGACGAAATTCACGGCCAACTACTTCGCTCCTGATTCGTAGGGCGTGACTCGAGGAAAAAAATCTTACAACACCGAAATGCGAGCTTCGTTATAGTTGAATGGCTTTAATCAAGTCGGACCCGATGGAGATTGAATGGAAATTATTTTGTCGGTATAAAGAGACTGTCAATAATGTTTTTTAAGGAATATATAATACCGCAAGAAATAACTCTTGTTCGTTGACGAAACCGAACTGTTTCTCTCGGTTGAAATAAAAATCGTCAACTTTCTAGTGTAGCTCGTACGCAGTTGCTAAATCGTTTTGCAAATATTCCGCTGCGGATTGACAATTCTTGACGCCGATTGGGACACGATGTCTGGCGTTGCTTAATTTTGCGTGCAACACGGTCGCAAAAAAATTCCCACAGCTCCCACTGTACCACGGGAACATTGTTGCATGGTATTTTATTTTTTAATTCGCAGGAAAATTATTCTTGACGATCCTACGATTTTTCATTGCAATGGACATATGTAGAGGAAAATAAGGATTGAGAATATTCGTAGTTGGTTTATCGGTGTAGATAACGGCGTCACGTGAACCTGGCTTCTATCAGCGATCGAACGTTGGGTACAATAAATTGCAGGCGCGGAAAAATATTGTGGGAATGCATTCTCAGTGGAGACTGTCCTTCGGCCTCGAGTCCTTCGTTCGTTCAGGGTTGCTAAGTCATTCGACACTTGCGCGTGCCTTTGTTTAAACGCCGAGAACTTCGAACGCACGATACCGTCGAAATTCAACCAACAATTCCTCTCGAAAAATGTGCAAAACCCAGCTGACAAAATATTTATCATCATTTCGAAAAATCTGTCTTTATTCTACACATTTTATACAGGTGTCACACTCCAAATTCACCCTTTTTGCAAACGAATTTCATACAAGAAATGAATATTTGTGTAAACATCCGCTCTCTGGCAACGAGACACGGATAACCCAGACAGAAATTGCAGTAAATGCATCTTCTCACCATGATTAGGACCCTTTCCCAGATCCAATTGCGCAGAAATATGTCTCGTGTGTAACTTCCTCGACGATGACGAAACGTGCTTCTCACGTGTTGCACGAGTCGCCGTGTAATTTCTCATATTAGCGACAGCGAGAAATATAATTAACTATTCTATTGCATCTCGCTGTGAAGTGGAAAGGTGTTACGAGTTCAAGAAACAATGATGATGTACAATGATACATTTTTATGTGGGTTACAACGTAGAATAGAACAACTCGTTCATCGTAATGGTGCTCGTTACCATTTCGATCCACTGACATTGTTGGTCGGTAATAAGATACACTGTAACACAGTTTCCTGGTGCTCGAATCTGTTGAAACATGAGCAACAACCTCCCATTTCCTTTGTGTAAATAACAATTAAATGAAGCTCGACTTATACTCATCAAATTCAATTTGGAGGCCGACGCCGACGAAGGTCATTCTAAAACTTTTTGGACAAAGGTTTCACAACAATATTCAGGTGAATTTCATATTTAACTATTTGATACAATATGGTATTGTTAATATACGAAGCCTTTATAAAATATCGATTTTCTTCGAACAAATTTCAGTTGAGGTTCATATTTAATTATTTGATACAACATGGTATTGTTAATATACGATGCCTTTATAAAATATCGATTTTCTTCGACCAAATTTCAGTTGAGGCTTATATTTAACTATTTGATACAACATGGTATCGTTAATATACGATGCCCTTATAAATTATCGATTTTCTTCAAACAAATTTCAGTTGAGGCTTATATTTAACTATTTGATACAACGTGGTATCGTTAATATACGACGCCCTTATAAATTATCGATTTTCTTCAAACAAATATCAGTTTAATTTCATATTTAACTATTTGATACAATATGGTTATCGTTAATATACGATGCCTTTATAAAATATCGGTTTTCTTCGAACAAATTTCAGTTGAGGTTTATATTTAACTATTTGATACAACATAGTATCGTTAATATACGATGCCCTTATAAATTGTCGATTTTCTTCGAACAAATTTCAGTTGAATTTTATATTTAACTATTTGATACAACATAGTATCGTTAATATACGATGCCCTCATAAATTATCGCTTTTCTTCGAACAAATGCATGGTCACAGTCTCTCCGAGAAGTGCATATTATATTCGCAGAAGGATTAGAACGACCGCAGACCATTTAGCTTGTTATCTTAGCGAGAAAAGATAGCAATTAAAAAAAAAAGCTCGCCTAATGTGAACGAGCGGCACGTGGACGCGTTTTCCGTGGCACCGGTGGTAACCACAAGTGTCGAATTTCCTACGCACGGGTGCAGGAGAGGCCTGGAGGCCCGATCGATATCCTTCCGGTCCAGGAGTGCAGGGACCTCGCTCAAATGCCAAGGTCCTGGCGACAGAACGCCGAAAGGAGGGAGTATCCTTTTTCCTGTGCGAGCTTCCCAGGCGACGTGGTTTAGCCGATCACCTCCTAGGACCCCTCCAGGTCGCGGGGCCTACAACAACAGTGGTAGGGGGCGGATGATCACCGCTATAAATGGTACCAACTCCGTTCTCCAGGAACACAAAACGCGAGAGACCGGGCCCAGACGCGGGTAGCAGACGCCAGCGGAAAACCGTCGTCGCCGTTTATCCGTCAGAGCCGGGAGAACCAAGGGGAGTAGAGAACCCGCCAGCAGTTAGAGGACCGATAGAGAAAGGGACCGATCCACGGCTTTTCCAGGGCGTCATGAGAGGCTTGGTGAGTCCCCCGGCTCTTAAGGCCCCCCCACTCTGTTCCTCCCTCGCAGAACACGATCGATTCGATCAGAATTCCCCCGGCGAACAAAGGAAAGTGAAAGGTTAGGGTAGATCGGGTCACTCGGCCAGGTCAGAGAAACGGCCCACGCAGCGACGGCCAATCAGAGCTCCTAACGCAACCGGCCATTCGTCGATTCGTTCGGTTCTCCTTTTCGAAAAGTCTCCTTACCCTCCGGTAGCATTTTTTTTCGTTGCAATTTCGTTTCGAGGAGATCTAAAATGTTTTGATTAACGCGCCGATAGTGGAAGACACTGGTTCACTATTTAAAAAAAAATAAACGGGATTCACAATAGATAGATTTAGTTTAAGGATTGTATTGTATAATTGCAGATCATTTTGTTCGCGGTGGCAGCGAGCTGCAGGGCCGGTTACGTGAGTCCCCAGAGCTACGCCGAGCCCCAGATTCATGCCCAACCTGTGCCCCAAAGGTTCGCGCCCCCTGCTCCGGTTGGTCAAGACGGAAACGTAATCGACACACCGGAAGTAGCTCAAGCCAAAGCTGCTCACTTCGCAGAGTTTGCTCGAGCAGCTGCCAGAGCTGCGGAGGAAGCCAAGAATCAACCTCAAACTGCCGAATACAGTCCTCAGATTCCATCGCAAGCTTACAACTATGCGTCTGCGCAGCCCACTGCTCCGACCTATCTGAGGCAACCGAACTATCAGTCCCAGGCTCCTGTTTACCAGTCTGCTCCAGGTAAATTGGGGGTATAGTGATAGTATAGTGAGGGCACAGGAGAATAGTGGGAATAGTGAACATGGTTAGGCCTCGATAAGGCTTAGGCTGGCTATGGTGGGGGTTGCCAAGTCTTGGCAAAGCCTGGTCTAGGCTAAGGCTAGCTACTATAAGGGTTGGCAAAATTTTTACAAAGCTTAGGTTTAGGCTAGCTATTATAAAGGTTGGCAAAATTTTTACAAAGCTTAGGTTTAGGCTAGCTATTATAAGGGTTGGCAAAATTTTTACAAAGCCTAGGTTTAGGCTAGCTATTATAAAGGTTGGCAAAATTTTTACAAAGCTTAAATTTAGGCTAGCTATTATAAGGGTTGGAAAATTTTTTAGAAAGCCTAGGTTTAGGTTAGCTATTATAAGGGTTGGTAAAATTTTTCAAAGCCTAGGTTTAGGCTAGCTATTATAAGGGTTGGCAAAATTTTTACAAAGCCTAGGTCTAGGCTAGCTATTATAAGGGTTGGCAAAATTTTTACAGAGCCTAGATTTAGGCTAGCTATTATAAGGGTTGGCAAAATTTTTACAGAGCCTAGATTTAGGCTAGCTATTATAAGGATAGGTAAAATTTTTACAAAGCCTAGGTTTAGACTAGCTATTCTAAGAATAAAAATATTGTTAGCAACAATCTACGATCGACACAAAGAAACATTTACTATTACAAGGGTTGGCAAAATTTTTACAAAGCCTCGGCTAGGTCTAGCCTAGCTATTACAAGGGTTGCCTAAGTTTTTACAATGCCTCGGCTACGTCTAGGCTAGCTATCGTGGGGGCTGCTAAGTCTTGGCTAAATTATTTACATCTTGAACCTGCTGTTTGGTCTTCTGGGACTTTAGGACCTGTTCCAGTATAATTGGTAAATAGAAAAAGGATTGACTGCTCGAAGTCGCATAATTGTTAATGAAAATTGCAGCCCATGCTCCATCGTACAGCCAGCCTAGCCCAGTAGCCTACCAACCCCAGTATAGCAACAACGCCAACTATGTTGGCCCACAAAACTATGCTGGCCCACAAAACTATGCTGCTACCGTGAAGCCTACTCCCTTCGTTCCCGCTCCTCTCGCTGAAGATGGCACGGTAATTGACACGCCGGAAGTGGCCGCCCTGAAGGCCGCCAGGTTGGCAGAGTTGGCCGAGGCCGAAGCCAGGGCGTTCAAGTATGCGCAGGAGTTTAAACCGGAAGTCGGAGGCCAAGGTACGTTCACGCCTCGGGGTACCCCTTGAACAATTTTTCAAAGCCAATGTTCGGGTCGATGGAACCTGGGGAATATTTTTATTCGAAACTTCCGGCAATCCGTGATCGCTATAAACATTTTTTTTTAAATAATTAGATGAAATATATTATTCTTGATTTAGGTGGTTCGAAACCCACCGTAATAAAAAGTAGGTCCCGCTGAAATAGGCGATAGGGAGAGTGTTGGTAAAAGGTGAGAAGTGTGATTTGAAACCCTGAGGGGACCAAATATCCATTAAGTACATATTATTTTTGATTTATTAAAATTATTGTGGAAAAAGAAAATTTTTATACCGTTCCTTTATCTTTATTTTGTGATTGCAATTGACAGCCTAGACAAATATTGAAACGATACTCGTTCAACAATAGTACCAATTTTTACAGACGGTAACATTTAACCATTGGCTAGATATGGATACATTTGTGACAGCGTAATGCGATGCAACAGTCAGACTGTTGCTCAACAGCTTAATCGTTCGATTGTTCTTGTGGGAATGGCCTGCAGAGACACTAATCGTTGAGAGTATAATCGTGAATTAGCCATTCTTCGTCACGAATATTAAACAGGGTCGCCGTGGGTCAAACAGGGACTTCTGTGAACGACCTCAAGGACTCTCAACAAATTGTTAATTAAATTTCCGTGGCAATTAACATTTTAGTTTTTCTGTCGGTGAACAGAAACGATCGGTTATAAGTTTTCAATTTTGTTAATATTTCAACTACTGAAATCGAAGGCAATTTTTTCAAGGAGAAATTGATTAAATGGTAGTCGGAGGAAGTGACGGTCATGAAACCGGTTCCTTTTGTTCCGCTTTAACTCGAGTCCCGCTCCCAAAAGCAGCTTAAGCATTTCGACACCTTCCTCAGCACCGTGAAGATCGAGTGTCGGATTTAAGCCGATAGGATTTCTCGCGCGAATAACACTTTTAATTGACGTTTCAATTATCCAACCATTCCTTGCAAAATATTCGTACACAGCATTCGCAGTCGAGTGACCAGTTTCGTATCTTTATTTTTTTGGCATATACATTTTTGTTTTTTTTTAATTTTCGAGGACATGAATTTTTGTTGCAGCTTACGCTGGACCGACCGGCCGAATCCCATACAACGTGGGACAATACAATTCGCCCGGATCTCAAGTGCTGCCTGGCCCAGGACTGCCTTATCAAGCGCCGCAATCCGCATACGCGAAATCCGCGTTCCCAGCGCAGAGCTATCAAAGAGTCAGCAACTATTGATCTTGGAAATTGAAGAGAAACACCGCGCGAACATCTGTACATAATTTAGGCCAATAAATTGTTCACATTTATACAAAAAATACCAGCACTGCCCTTATTCATTATTTAAACAATCTTACCCATCCCTGCTGCAATACATCCCTCTTACTATTAAGATTATTAAAACTTCTCTTACAATTTTAGATAATTTCAATTACTTTAACAATGTTATTGAGAACTGACAAACAATTATAATCTCTGAGTATCCTTTCAAATAATATTTTATTAATATCAGATTATTCTGCTAGCTCAGATTACGTACGTGTTGCGAACCACTTTATTTATTATTTAATTGCTGTATTTCTTCCTTTCCTGAGTTTCATATAATAACGATTTGAAAAATATGTACGAGAAGATCAGAGAGTTGTCATCGTTCGATTTTTAAACGAATCGAAAATGTCCCGCGACGAAGGCTTTGATAAGGGAAGGGAGGCTTGTTGAGACATTTCGATTGCGTTAGATTTGCATCTGGCATATTTATCAGCAGCAAGTAGGTCGATCAAACGCGCAGTTCGAGGAGTCACGGAATCTATGCACCACACGCATAAATCGCGAACGCGTTTCGGTCGTGCGAGACCGCAAGTTAACCCACATTCGATTTCGCTATGCACTGCGGTTAACGTAATCCAAGAATTAGAAAGAAATCTCTGGCTGGACCGAGTCAGCGAGAACACTTCTTCATGGCCACTCGGTGCTCGCTTCTTTCGATAACTGTCGCAGCATATTGCTACACATTTTTTTTTTCTTTAACAAACTCATTTCAGATGCGTGTTCGAAATTGTGGCGAGGGTTTACGCAAATCGTGTGACACAACCGAAATAAAAATGGCACGTTACAGGCATTCAAAACAAAATTGCGCAATACTATTTGTTAATCGTACCTGTATTTGTTTAGTTTCGCGCGGTCCATGCTTTTGTAAATTTTAGTTAAGACTTACGTTAAGATTTTAGGTTAATATTTTCTTTTTTCTATTTGGTCTTTGTTATGTCTTCTTTTTGTTTTTATCAGTTATACTGTAAAAACTGTATACATTTGTATAAGAGGACCTCGGCCCGTATATAATAATTAATAATAATAATAATAAAAATCGAGGTGGTATGGGACGGTATCGAACGATCGATAGATCGGATTAGAAACTGCGTCGTTCATCGTAACGATTTCCTCGTACTGCGGTTTTCCAGAAAAAAAAGAAAGATTAGGCAAACTCTTGGCAAGAAATGTTCCATCGAACCTGACAGAAAAAAAAAACATTATTGAAGAAGCTGAAGTACCTGTTTATGTTGCATCTGGATTCAATCTAATTAACCCTCATATCCTCAGGGTGAAAATTCACCCATTTAATATTTTCACATGCTGTAAAATTATTCGTCTTTTGTGTCTACATCGTGAGATGTATTTCTTTAAAATGTGACGAGATAAATGAAACATAATGTGTTCATTTAACGTGTAAAATAAAAATATGTAAGAATGTCGATGACTGAATGTATTACTCATATGATTACCTTTTATTGATTTATACGTTGCGTTAGCATTTTGTTAACAAATCCATGTTACCATGAATTTTGGTGAAATAAACAGTTTCCTACAAGTAAGCAAAGGATATTGACGTGTCAAACCTCCTTACAGTGAATTGTTATCCTAGTTTCTTTTATGTAGTTAGTTTTGAGGAGCGTACGAAGGGTTAAGACCTGGATTAGGACCTGAATTGAACCTGGATTGAACAGTACCTGACTGTCTAAAGCTTCATGACCTAACCTGGGACTATTCCAACGTCAATCTGGCTGAGAGATTTTTTGCGGCGAGATTTTTCATATTTTTTGGGGTGAAGCGCAGATTTTATTGAAAGGGAATTACCTTGTAGCTGCAGGCTGCCTCCAGACTGAATGTTACGACATAGGTCACCGGTGTACGAAAGACGTGAGAAGAAACGATCCGGGGAACGGAGATTCGTTCCTCCTGAACGAACTCGAACATCGTGATTCGCCGTTTTTACGAGCAGAAAGGTTGAGAATTGTAACTTATTCGGACTGGCATTCCCGAAGCAGTCGACGATATCGAGATACCAATCAGCAGATTTTTCGATTTTCAAATTTCTGTAGAAAATCAGAAACGCTTCTACTTTTCTACAACGATAGAAATCGAGGGATAGCGGGATTTTTTTAACGATCGACTAGAGTTAAGAAGAAAAAAATAGCAAACGCCTGAAAAGGTTAAGTGTCTGTTTCTCAGCCTCGTTTCCCAAATGTGGCAACTTTAACAATCAACTTGGACCCAATATGCTATAATCATGTTGCAGGCAACACGGATTATATGCTTGTAGGACCAGGCTTTGCGTAAAACATTTGCGCAACTGTTTCCTCACGAAAGTCATCGACCCGGTCGTGTCATGTTACGTCGTAAACAGGGAATCTGTATCTATGCTAATTAACCGAAGCCGCTCGACTGTTTCGCTAATCGTCTGGCGTCTGATTAATTTCTAGTCGTGAGACTGCAGTAGAATCAGTCGCTGATCAGACGAGAAATAAAAAATTGTATCATAGTGTTCATCGAATCGTTTTAAACATTTTAAAAAAGCCAATCTGTTTTTGTTTAGACATTTCTTACTTATAAAAATAATTTGCGATGCAAATATTTTGATGTTACTACTCATGTAACTATGATAAAAAAAAAATGATTTTTTATAATTGATGAGGTTGAAGATGACCCAAAAAAAATGGCTCAAGTTTGACTGCCGATGGAAAATGATGCGGCGTGGTGGGAGACAATAAAATGGCAGAAGTGCGAAGTGGAATCGAATGGTAATTGGCTGGACTGTATCTGGGGCTGTGTTTATAAGGGGACGAAATCTCTTTGTGGAAAGAGGACTGCCTTGAAGGGATCACCGGAGGATCTATGATCCCGTCTAGTCGTCCGTGAATCAAGGCGTGTTTTGAAACCGCAGAAAAGTTCTGCCCAAGTTGCATAGCCGAGGGGTGGTGTGATGTTGCACTACACTGAAAACTGACCTCGAAAAGCCGAGTAGAAGCATCAGGGACGTTCTGTAGCACTGCTGCAATATAAAAATATACGTGCACATCATAAAGTATATTTTCACATCATACAGTAATAAAATATATTTGCAAAACACGTTAAATAGATGTACAATTTTTTAATTCATACTAAAAATTCTTGTAAACATACATAGAAACAATAGTCCTCCTTTTTAGCCATAATTTTACCAATTTGTTTATCCTTCTGCTCTCGTAGAATTTAAATAAATATATTTATTGTTGGTACTACTGTCCATCTTTACATTGTAATTAATTTTTTAAAGGTCTTGGGGTTGTCGAAAAAAGTGCACTGAAACTGGGAAAATTGTTGCTTAAAATTTCGGTGAATTCTTGTTAATTAAAGTTCACCGGTAAAAATGAGATCAATTATTTATAGAAGGATCAATGCAATGTTCCACTATGACGAATTTTCAATCCACCCTTCCTTTAGAAGCACTTTTTTGTAAATCCAATAAGATCACGGCGAACGTTCGCGAGAGAAACGAAACAATTAAGGTATCGATTATCGTCTCAGGTGTGATCATCGTAACGTGGTTGTTCGTGGTGACACCGCGACGCTATAAAAGCAAGATCGATCGATCGAACGTGATACACTCGCAATCGAGACGTCCGTTTCGTGGTCGGTGGTATCTCGGCAGCATGAGATTACTTGTAAGTGCGATCGAAAGCAATGAATTCGCTTGAACGTTCCACAGTTTTCTCAAAAATTCTGCCGCGTCTAATCACGTTTTTCATAAAATTCGCAAATCGATTAAAGAAGAGCTAGAATAAAATCAGGAGAATACAATTCCAATTTCTCTAGTCAATTTCAAACGCGTTACAATGTTTAACTTGGTTTAATTTAAACTGAATAATTTAAACATGGTCTAAAATTGATTTCATATATTCGAGCTCGGCTTAAAATCGATTGAAACTCTTCTACTGATCTCGATGGGAGAATTTACGTGGTTTGTCTAATTTCCCATGGTATTCCAGATAGTTCTGGCTGCGTTGGTCGCGTCCACCATTGCTGGAACGTACGAGAACGAATATTATCAGTACAGAGGTCCACCGGCGCCGCTCTCGAACGATGGAATGGTTATGGACACGCCGGAAGTGGCCCGCGCGAGAGCCATCCACTTGGCGGTGCACGCTGAGGCCCTGACTAAGTTGAGGAAGGCCCGGAAAGACTACGACATGTACGACAACAGTGACATGACGATGATGATGCCCAAAAGGATGCCCGAGATGACAGAGGCGCCGGTGGCTCCCAAAAGACAGCGTCAACGACCCATGATGGCGCCACTGGCACCTGATGGTCGAGTCATGGACACTCCTGAGGTGAGCAAAAAAAAAATGATAATCATCTCAGCACAGTGGCGGCTCAAATGCAGTGGAGGCCCCAAGCGGTAAAAATTTTGGGGCCCACGAAACCGCAAGAAAACTCTCCTAAACTTATTAACAAAAAAAGAAAAGTAATGAAAGTATTTGATAACGTTATACATTACATAAATTTCTTTGCATTCGGGGCCTTAGTCCGCTTACCGTTGGATCCGCCACTGTCTCAGCAATATGAAAATCACTATAGAAAATGTCGTTGCCCCTCGATCACGTCGGGAAAAGATTATAGAGCCGGAATAAGTTGTATATAAAATTAAGAAAAGTAAATTCTGGAGGACAAACTGTAGTTAGAATATAATAAAAAGTTTGTTGGGGTTTGCCTTTAAGGTGGCCGCTGCCAAAAGCGCCCATATGGCGGCGCACGCCCGCGCAGCGTCGAAGGCATCCGAATTTTACGAATTGGACGTGTTCGACGGGAGGAAAAATTTGGTATACCTGGCCCCGCTGCGAGTGACGTACAACCACGCCACCCCTATCGTTTACCGAGGACCGTTCGCGCCTCTGGGCGCCGATGGGCGTGTCATCGACACGCCGGAAGTGATAAAGGCGCGCGAGGCCCACATGAAAGCTCATGCACGCGCCGTAGCCATGTCCACGAAAAATGATCTATACTACTGAAGAGGAACGCGTACTTTTCTGGAGCCGATGATGCACGGATGACTGAGTACGTAACTTATGAAACCGAACGAAAATACACGAAAATCATGCATATATATTTTTTTTTCTTTGGTGTTTTCTCTGTGCCAGGAAGCATAGTTTTGTATCGTACCTGATTTTATCGAACGGCCCCATGGGATTTAGGTCAGCCGACAATTCGACGAAAATAATTGCAGAGAGCTGGAGGTGTTTGTTTTTTTTTTGTAAATAATTGTACCGATCACTTTTTGTATAGACGAGTAACCGTAGGTTTGACTATCATATTGCCGAGCGTCGCAATTTGAATTGCCATATTGTTATTGTTAAAGTGTAAGGTAGCGTTTACGCAGCGTTTAACGAATTTACATTTTATGTAGCGTTTAAGCGATAGTTGATTGTAGAGCTTCGTAGCGAGGGGCGGTCTAATTCGCAAAAGTTGTGTTTATTGCCACCGATATGTATTCTGTACACGGTATTACGTTTTCGTGAAATACAAATGTGGTTCTCTTGTTTCTCTTCTTCTTATTTCTCCATTTACTCGCGTATGTATTTCCATAATTGTTCCTTGATGTCTCTATGAATGTTTTTTTACAAAATGACCTATTGTTTTAGTCACCGATGAATGGTGATTGCAGTTTCGTTCACTCCTACGCTGATAATTACATAGTTATTTGCCTGAAGCTTCCCAATAGTTTGAATATTAGTTTGTAATTGGTACTCCGTCAATGTTTCCACCTAATGTCAACCAACTGGTAACCCACCACGATTCGCAACGAATGCAATATCATTTCAGACGTGACTGGGACCACGTGGGCTCACCGTGCACTTATTCTGTCATCCCACACCGTGCCAGATTACTCACGCTCGAATGTAGGCAAAATAAGCGAGCAGGTACAGTGGGCGTCGTCCAATGAGAAATCGAAAGGAAGAGCACTCCCAGCTTGGCCTAGGTCTTGTGCAACCCGGATTCCACCGTATCAGAATTCCCTGACACTTACCAGAATTCACAGAACGATCCTGTTGACATTTGATCAATGTAATTTAGGAACACACCCAGCTAGCAATTAATACTCGAACACAAATAGTATTGCAGCTATCTCGCTAACTCCAATAAAGCGACGCCAACAAAATTGCAGAACAATTTTTAAGGTCTCGATGTAAAGAAGAAACTTCGGCCTTTAATTTCCCGGTGCACTCAATCCCGAGAAGAATTTTTTAAGCAATCTGCAAACATTTGAAACCGTAGAATTGCCAAAAACTGACTATTTTTATTTTTTGATTCGTCTTTCACGGTAAAATTTTTTTACGGAATGGTAACATAGATGCATTAAAAGCAGAGATTTCACACTTTAAAATGAGATAAGAAACATCGCTCTAGGATAATTTTTAACAAAGTTACATATAGTTTAAAAGTCGACAAATTTTTACCCTGAATGCAGCGACCCAACCAGTCAAGTATACCAACACCAGAGGCACACTTTTCACTAAAAATGACACAAAGTGTCAACAAAAAATCGTAGATCGATGTTTTTGTACTCGTTGGAAAGCGGAAACTTTAATCTTCACACACAGTATGATTTCACTGGCGAAAAAAATTTTTTCGATTTCCCAGAGGTATCTGAATTTGTAAAATATATCAAAACTGATGTTTTTACGTTTTGGTCCGTATCTCAGGATGAAGGAACTTCAAGAAAAATGCCTAAAGGGAGTTGAAAGCAGAGGCTTCAAGTTTGAAAATAAATCTCGGTTTATTGCCGTACAATTATTTTTGATGAAGTTATTTAAATATTACTCTTCCCAGAAAGGAGTAATTCCAAGAACCGGTTGTTCTGCCATCTGAAAATAAAGTGTTGAAAACCTGACGCAAAAATTGGTCCGGATAAAAAAATGTATCTGGGACAGGCAGGTGACCCTTGACCCGGTCCGGTCAAGCGGCAAGAAGAAATTCAGGGGTGGGTCCTTAGGCCCCCTAACCTCTGGACGTTCACTTTCCGATTGGAGACAAGCGCTAATTTCAATATCCGCAGTTAAACAGTCAATTACGGTCGATCGACGAGATAAGGATCACGAGAAACGGCTCGTGATCCCGGTTCCGTCCGAGCAAATGATCCGTGAGTCGTGTCTGCTACCGGTGGGCCCAAGTCCGGAGCCTTGCACTTACCCAGGCCAGCAGACACTGTCAGACAGAACCGGTTTTGTATAGCGAGCTGGACAAACGTAAACGCGGCACGCCTGTCCGGGGCATGCTAGACGGTAATTCGTGTTGCCAGCAAGGACGTGATTGACCGTGCTTGACGAGCAATGCAAAGGACCTGGAGTTCAAAAGCTCACCGGCTCCAATGGTGTCTATTCTGTACACCGAAAGTCTTTCAAGTGAATAACGAAATTACTATGCATTGCCTCTTTCAATTAGAATATCCTCTCGAAGTCTCCACGACAACCGTGATCTCAAAAATATTTTTAATATTTTATTTACAGATATTCTAGAACCTCAAAATTATCGTAGAGCATATTTTTAAATATTCTACAACCTCTTTAAAAATTGCAAAATTACCTTAAAGTCTCCACGACAGGCTGGACCTCAAAAATATTTGTAATATTATATTTTCAATTACTCTAGAACCTCAAAATTATCCTAGAGTATATTTTTAAATATTCTACACCCTTCTTAAAAATTGCAAAATTATCTTATAGTCTCCACGACAGGCTGGACCTCAAGATATTTGTAATATTTTATTTACAAATACTCTAGAACCTCAAAATTATCCTAGAGTATATTTTTAAATATTCTACACCCTCCCTAAAAATTGCAAAATTGTTTTGTACTCTCCTTATAAACGTGAATGCCTAAAAAAAATTTTTAAACTATTTTTCAGTGGTTTCAATTGTGTGGCTACAGTGACAAGGAAAGTTGTCATAGCTGCCCAAGGCCACGTCCCCCACTTAATCTCGCGCTGCAGCGTGGATTGCGATTGGTGGATATTGGATAATGGTGGGGGCAACGTGCAGCGGCCTTCAACAATCGCCTAATTCTGTTGCAACTATAATTCACGCGGTGTTCACGCCTATGTACACGTGTACCGACCACGCACGCGGCCGGATTCCTCGGCGTAATCAGATTTACGCTCACTACCGTAAACCCTGCGCTGTTTTCACTGCCGTGTTTTCCGCGGCGAACACGAATCAATCTGATCTATGTCACGGGCATGTTGGTCGGACTCGATCGTAGGATCGATGAAGACAGTGGTGCTCAACTTTCGAAATACCACAATTCTCCTTTCGAGTCGTGGAAGCTTCAGACTCGAATGTGTTTCGATCAGGCGAAGAGATTGTGTCAGGGATGGATTTTTAAATAATTGCAGTGACTTCAGAATTTTATTCTCGGCTTCGTCCTCTTGCAATTTTATGTACATAGCAATTCATACTTATATATATATATATAGTCGCATAAGGGGAGGGAATAGACAAAGGTGAACGTAGACTTTCCCCGGCCGTCGAAAGCAAGAGCGATAAGGAGATCACCTTGAAAAGGAATGTGATAACGATTTCCTTCGCGGAGTGACTCGATGCTATCGGGAGCAGTCCGTTACCCGATTTGCATTCGCCAACAAACAACGCACGCTCTCCCGTTTCGCTTACAAATTCATTTTTCATTACTCACATTAAAAATCCACGACGCTTCTAATATAACAAACAGTCTGTGCCGAAGCGGCGAAACAGTGGGTAACCAGCGTGGTGTTTTCCCGATAGCGTACGGAGTCGACAGAGAGGTAGCTGAAACGCGACTGTCGATCGCGAAAGACAGTCGCGGTGATAGGAAAGAGTATGGCAAAGGGAAGCAAAAGGTTCGTTGTGAGTGAGAAAAGGAAGACCGGCGATTTTGTAAAAGACTAAATAAATTGATCGGTAAGACTTGGTGTTCAGAGGTAGATAGAGCATGATGTTTAGAGAGGATGCCTGACCCTCTGGAAGCATCGATTCCAGTGGGAGTGTGATTTCAGGTTGGCATCAGTGTCTAGTAGTGGTTCCAGCTGTTGGGCTGGCCCCAGGGATTAGGGTTCGGGTTCCATGAAGGACTGGGAGGAGCTGGTGGGCCTGCTGGCCCTGGGCCCCGCTGTGCCTCGGCGTTGTACAGGGAGAAATGCACGGCCTTGGCTTGCTGCACTTCCGCCGTGTCCACCACTCGACCATCAGGCCCCAGGGGAGCCGGAGGGCCACTGCAAACAATTTATCAATTGTTAATAGAAAGGCGAAGTAGAGTAACTAGAACCCATCTTATAACCCTTACAGTAAACTAATAATATGTTTTCTTACTATGTTTATTTTTATGAAAATGTTCTTTTAATTTCTTTCAATATATTTCCCTGAAATAAAACACAAAAACTGACCTTAAATATTTCATTAATTCAATATTGTCATCCCAAATAACAAAATCATGCAGTAAAACGTTAATAAACTCCCGTCGCTAATGGCCATAGCAGTTGGCGCGACGTCACACAAATAAATAATATATATTGTTAAATATAAAATATAATAAAATATACAATAAATATACTAGAAACAGTAGAATAACGGACCTGTAGTGAGCGTAGTTTCCAGGGGCATAGGGTCCAGCTGGGCCAGCGTAGGGGCCGCCAGGCCCAAGTTTCGGTGCTCTAGCATTGGCGTCGGCCAGTGCAGCTAAATGGGCAGCCTTCAGCTGCGCCACCTCTGGTGTATCTACGACTCTGCCGTCCGGTCCCAATGGCGCTGGTGCTGCATGGCCACCATAGCCCCCTGCGTGACCACCTCCATACCATTGTGGAGCGCAGAACACTGCGTTCAGGGTGACTGAAAGAAATACCTGCGCATTCCACTAATTTTAGTACAGCGATCGAACTCGATTGTAAAATTGCTTTTTTGTCATGGACAGGCCAGAAACAAACGAGAACCGATTTTGCATTTAACACAGACGAAGATGTACCACAAATTATTAAACAAACATTTTTGCCACCTTCGAACACTTCGATTTATTAAAATAACAAGATATCATGGAATATTATTCACGATCACTACAGAGACGTATATTAGGAGTTTGATTGATATTTTTATAAATTCCACAGCAGTGGTTTATAATAAATAGGACACTCGTAGGGCACGAAGGGTTAGATTGTTTAAACAACAAATTAGGTTGGTTAGGCGAGAGAAAACGGTGACAGTACTCACGAGATAGTGCAACATCTTGTCGAACCTCGGGGTACGTCGATCCAGCGACTATACTGATAGAGGCTTAGATTCGCATTATGGCTTCCACTAACGTGGATCGTTCAATTTATAGGGGTACGGTCGGGCTCTGTCGCCAGCCTGCGTGCCCCACCCCTTTCTATGGCAGACTCAACAACGGGGTATAACCACACCCAGGAAAATGCTCTCCTTAAGGCTACCTGCCCTGCCCCGTAACATTTACCAGGCATTAACAATGACACCGTGTCCCGTAACCTCGTCAGGAATAAAACTCGCCTCCCAGCAGAGCTATGCGACACAAGGAGCGTGGACGCACGTCATCGCGGATGCAATTCCGACGTCCTCGGTATTTATCGGGGCTAGAGCTCTCCTATGGGCGGGACTGCCATAGCTGGCCCGTCGCTAGATCACTACGCCGCTTCGAAAAAAATATTCCTCGATCATTCTTGGCTTCAGAAACATTTTTGGTTCGCTGATTTCGTAAACAGCAATACTATTTCCAACTTACTGACATCGATTTTAATGGATGAAGTGAATTTAACTTCTGCACGTGTAACAGCTATTTTTGTTTAAACAAATGTTTGGTTCGCTAGGGTTACAAATAATAATATTATTTAATAATATATTGTATGTATGTAAAGAAAATGTATTTGTTAAGATTTGAATTTGGCTGAAATTTAGAGTAGTGACCGTCTTACTTGGTAGAGGGAGAAAATAGAAGAAAGCTGAATTATAGCTAGGATCCTAAAGGGGGAATTGACATCTTAAATAAGAAATTTTAATAATAGTCATCATTATATGTATAACATCTTTTTTTTCTCTCTCTCTATTTATTTATATATAGGCTAGGATTAAGATTAAGATAGTTTTAAGTTAAGTTAAGGTGATAAGGAAAGCGGCGAATGAGAAGGGGAGTAGTTGTAAGGATTTGTAACCCCAAGGGGAATCAATAAAATTTATATATATGTATAACATCTATTTTTGTATAAAAAATTTTTCTGTAAAAATTGTAGAGGAGAAATGAAATTAAGCAGATTCTATTACTGAAGTTGAAGATACAGAAATAAATAAAATCTACAGATTGTTGGATTAGAAATACTTTGACTGGGTGCAGCATTGAATATTATTTTAAGTAATGTTGTTTCATTGATTCTCTTAATGAACGCACGATGATCTTCTAAATGGCATTCCAAAATCGTAGAACGATACTAATAATGAACGAGGTAGTCGTGACACCGACCTTGCGGTATAATAACGCTAGAATAGTCTTGATCAATCAAGCGATAAATCGGCGTTCCACTACTATAAGGAAACAGGTGATGCAAGGCAATTCGAGTAAAATACCTCATGATTATTTACACTAGCTTCTCTGACAGCGTAATATCAATTAAACGAGCAAGGGCGGTAATTTCCATTCACAAAAAGAAATTGAAAAAATTAATTCTCACCTTCCATGCTTTTCATTGACGACAAAATAAATTACATTGAATCTCTGCTATTTCATTCAACGTAATTTAAAAATTCTTGTGGCAGCAAAGGAATCAGGAGAAATGTCACAAATACAAGATATTCTTACTCATTTGTTTATTGATACAGCTAGAGAATGCTTCATCGTCGTTTCCGATAAGTCAATCAAGCTTGACTGAGTTTCTTCGAATGCCAGTCGAGCCGATCGAGCACCGTTTAAGCCTAAGCAACATGTTGCAGCGGCGACGCAAGTGGTGCACTCAGCCTTTTCTCATTGAAATAAGGATCGTTGCGACAGTTATCCTGGTTCAAAGACCAGCGCCTCGTGCATTGTGCGCGTGCTGACCTGAACGGGACAGCGAGCTTGTCGCCAACGCTTCGATAACGACTCGGAAGTCGCCGTGACAGACACTCGCACAACACGTGACATTTCAGCAATTCAGTCCGAACAATTCGCAGTGTCGTAGCGTGGCGAATTCGACAATTTTCGAAAATATATCTGCTTTATCACTGAAAGAATAATGCAAAAACGATCAAGGGGTGACACGAAAAGTCAGAATGTTCGTTAAACAATCTCATCACTTTATTATCAAATCGCAATAAAACTAACAATTTTTGAAAATACGTCTGCCTGTCATCAAATTAAAAATCTGTCGCGTGTTCTCACAGAACTTCATAATAATTTCAACAAAACGTATACCCACATTATCACTGAAAGAACAATGAAAAAAGGATCGTGAAAGGTGAAACGAAAAGTCAGAAGGTTCGTTAAATAATGCCATCACTTTATTATCAATTCGCAACAAACACAGTCCCATCGAATCCAACATCTAAGTACCTCTATCTACAAAACTGAGCCCGTCGCTTACATAAATACGAATACTGGTAACCCTAGAACCATCGGATGCAGCTATCGAAACGAAAGTACTGAGAACAAGAACGAAATTTCTACTGTAATTCTACACAATCGCGTAGTGAGCGCTGCAGCGCAGTCGGGTGGTTCAAGGCCAGTGCTAGGCCACGCCCACACGCCCCGGGCTACTCCCACCGCGCCACAGTGGCCACTAGCGTCGCTGTAATCGCTTATAGTGGAGGGGACAACCTTGAGCGCACTCGACTGCGCACTGCACTTCACGTTTCACGAGATTGTATCATGTAATCATAGCGCTGTCTTCTGGTTGCTAGAGTCGACGATTAATCCCTGTGTTCACCAAAGGGGCTGGGGATAAGGCTCCGCGTAAGACAGATGAGCAATCTTCGAAATTTGTTCAGCGTGTGCTGCGAGGTGGGCAGCTTTGGCGTGGGCGACTTCCGGTGTGTCGACTACTCTACCATCGTGGGCCAGAGGAGCAGGAGGTCCGTGATAGGCTGCCTGCAACGGTGCAGCAGCGTACGATCCGCTGTACTCTTCGTATCTGCCGTCATAGTCAGCGTAGCCGAGCGGAGAAGATTTGGCAGCTTCCGCTGCGTGCGCTGCAAGGTGCGCTGCCTTCGCGTGCGCTACCTCTGGGGTGTCAACCACCCTACCGTCGTGTGCTAGTGGGGCTGGGGGACCGTGGTAACCCGCGTAGGCGGGGAAAGGGGCGTAGCCTGGCAGCGCCGTTGCCGAGAGCACGAGGCACGAGAAGAGGAGCTGGAAAAAATTCGAAATAAAAATTACTCGCGATATATTCTACTTTTAATCGAACGTGCTGGAGTGTAGTGTGTAAAAAAGTTGTGTAACAATGAGAAAAGGCAACGAGATAAATAGAAATAGTGTCGGGAGCTGTCTGAACAATGGCTACTCACGATGGACCTCATGTTTGCTTATAGGATCGACGAGTTGATGGTTCTCTGCTGGCCGAATGGGCCGAGTACACCTTATATAGTCGTGGAACAATACAAGCGCCCACTGTGCCGGTGGTAAACAACGGTGCACACACCGGCACGCACACGCACGCGTCCCATGCCTTGATTTTCACATAATGAGCGGCCGGGTAGTTGGCCGGCCTGGTGGGGCGAGACATTTCTATTTGGCAATATAGAAAACATCTAGCAGGGCGAACGGGGTGGGGTTGCCGACCTAGAAGGGAGGGAAAATGGTAGCAGGGGGAACACGGCGAAAGAAATGGGACGAGGCGAAATGGTTGTGTTGCGTCAATGATGGAAACCCGGGCGCTGCGATCGCGATTACCTGGATCAAGCAAAAAGAATTCGATCTTTGGCAAGAACGCGGCTCGATTTCGTATTGGACTCTCGAGTTGACCAATCGCTCTGGGAAATTTTCTGCGAGCCTCGAAAAGTCTCTTTGGCTGCAGAAAGATGGTCTCATGAATTTATTAAATAATAATAATTCACCGTTATCTTTTATTTTCTTATCGTGCTTCTTATAGTCTCTTGCACAATGAAACAGTAATCAATGGTATTGTTCAATTCAGGAAAAATCGTTCCAGCCGTCATTTCACACGCTTCACATATGGCAATATGCTCAAAGATCCTCGATCCCTATTTTCAATGCAAATTCACCGAGATTCCGTCACGTAACGCTACGCCCGAGTTCTTAATAAGCCCCGGGGCAATTACATTTTGCGAAACACCGCGAACAATGACACCCAACGTCCAAACAATCATTTCTAACGAGCACCGACCACCTAATTGGGACAAGTTCATTACGGTGTAATAATTCCGCGGTGTAATTCGCGATCCCGCGATCGCCTCGCTGGTTCAATAAACATATGTTCCAGAAAACGTAATTTTGTCGAATCGTTCCTTTTGGTTTCTCGTGTCCGTAATACATTTAATCTATTTTTCGTGTCCCCGCGAGACTGGCGAATAAAGGCGCAATGTACAACTTAATTATTTCGTGGAAGTGAGATTCGATAACATCGGTGAAAAAAATGTTCTTTGTCGAAACATTCCTGTCGGGGAAAAAATCGATCTGTTGCAAACGGTGGCGAACCTTTGTCGAAACGTGTGGTGAACCACGTTGGGTAATTGTAACCCGCAGACTATGCTAATCGAGAGTTTCACGCACGAATGGCGGAAAACGACAGAATTCGGGGAACCATGACGACGGGATTTCTAGCGATACTTTTTCCCCAGAAAATATGTCAGATATTTTATAAATATGATAGAGACAATCATGTGAAATATTTCTCTAGAAGAGGTACAATTGATCAATTAATTATTACAGATTTTTTAATAAATTGCTGTCTGGTTTCAGTTTTTGAATCGGATCAGACTGTCACGAGTTGAACCCGGTGGTAACAAGCTGTGGAACAATTGCACCTTGCATTCCCAGGATCGGTAGCGTGAAAAATCGTTGCCTCGGGTGTCCCGCAAATGTCAGTCAAGGGAAATCTTGTCCGTCTTTTATGACATCCGCTACTGGCGAATAACACCGTAAATAATCGAGTAAATGTCGATGCCCGATACACACAATAGGCATTCCCTGTCGACAACCGTCCCTGGCCTCGTGCGGGGCAATCTGTACCGGGTTAGTGACACACCTAATCGTCCCGTAACGTTCGAGAATGATCCTGGATCAGGAAGGAAGAAGTCGACGTGCCTGGCGTGCCGATCTCGACAAATAATCAGCCCCCCGAAAAATTATTTTCTGGAAGTGTCTGTTTCTGTAGCTAGAACATCGTCAGAGGCTTGTCTAATTAATAGCAGTCGCGTTTTTGAATATTTTAAACAAAAGGTGTGGTCTGATTAAAAGTTCACTGAATTTTTGTAACTTCGCTGGATTCTTTAATTTTTAGCGACTAGAATTTTCAAGGAACAAATCTGAAAATTTTGAGTATTTTAAACCAGAAGTATGGTCTGATTAAAAGTCCACTGAATTTTTGTAACTTCGCTGGAGTCTTCAATTTTTAGCGACTAGAATTTTCAAGGAACAAATCTGAAAATTTTGAATATTTTAAACAAAAGGTGTGGTCTAATTAAAAGTTCACTGAATTTTTGTAACTTCGCTGGATTCTTTAATTTTTAGCGACTAGAATTTTCAAGGAACAAATCTGAAAATTTTGAATATTTTAAACAAAAGGTGTGGTCTGATTAAAAGTTCACAGAATTTTTGTAACTTCGCTGGATTCTTTAATTTTTAGCGACTAGAATTTTCAAGGAACAAATCTGAAAATTTTGAATATTTTAAACAAAAGGTGTGGTCTAATTAAAACTCCACTGAATTTTCAGAACGTCGTTGGATTCCTTCATTTTTGGCAACTAGAATTTTCTAGAAAAAAATCTGAAAATTTTTAACATTTTAAACCCAAATTGTGGTCCGATTAAAACTCCACTGAATTTTCGCATCTTCGCTGGATTCTTTAATTTTTAGCGACTAGAATTTTCAAGAAAAAAATCGGAAAAAATTCTGGTATGTACATATTGGTAGTGGCAATGTTTCCGATTTTTTGTAGTCGTTAAGAATTAATATTTTGTTAGCATTCTTTCCCTGAGATGGACGCTTTCACTAGGCGATCCGAAGCCAGCTGGAAAAGGAGTGTTGAAAAATCGTTCTAACGACCTTTCATTGTTAGCGCTTCCTTGCCGTCGACGGTGGGCCAAGAACGGCGCCGCCGCCCACGCAACAAAGGAGCACAGCGCCAATTAATACCCCGGCACGATGATCGTTTAGCGCGGTCCTTAACCGTACAACGAAAAGATAAGCAAGCCGAGTTAAAGACAATGCTCCGCCGGGCGTGTCGAGATTACTTGGAATTCCGTGGAAAGGGCTTTTGTTCGGCTTGGTATCGCACGATCTGAGCATTATTAAGCCGCCCACGTGGCGGAGGCGACGCGGGACACGCGACACGATTTTCTGGCCATTCCTCAGACACCTGGCATGCCTCGCGTGACGATTGCACAGATGTTTCCTTAACAGGCCTGCTCACCTTCACGAGTTCAGCAAAACATGATTTTTCAACATTAATTCTGTACACAGCAATTATTTATGGACAAAAAGTGTTCTTTATCTCTCTTCTATGGTACCCAGATATATCCACAAAGTTCGAAATTGACAGACTTATTAATTTCGTTTTAAAAAATCCATCTTACAGTCATCAGGAATGACTCAATCACAGAACTACATAACTGTCGACTAGACGGTTTAGCAAATTCTGACAGCAAGAAATAGTGTGCATGTGTGGTCAGAGGCATACATGCGTGACGCCTATTCTTACGCTGGGGTTTTGCTAAATTCTGAGAGATTATTTGCGAATGAATTTCACGCCGTCAACGCAACCATACTTTTTTCCTTCTCAGGAATTCGTCGGCTGCGTACTTTCGTTGCTTTCGCGCGGCTTATGTGACCCTTTTTTACTGCTTCGGTGGACAAACAATTTTTTCTAGAGGAAACAGTTTCTTGTACTTATCGATGGAAGAATACCGGACGCTTCAGATTTTGTGTTATAACTTGCACTACGATTTGTTAAATAAAAATCTGAGATGACAGAGTCGTTCTACATGAAAAAATACATCGAAAACGTGCAGCGACAATTTGCCATAGGAGCCTTTGTTTGGAAGATAATGGTTTTCGAAAATAAAGCCCGTGCGCGTAAGCGTATAAGGTAAGTAGAAACGGCCAGCCATGATCAGACAATAGCTCGAGCGCGCGACTCATCTTCAAAGAGGTATTTCTCGGAAACGGAGCCGAGTATGAAGAAACTCCTTTGCACATTTCCGACTAAGGCTTTCCTACTCTTCATCATCCCCTTCTTCTTTTAATGAATACACCCCTGGAAAATGAGAGAAATATGAATTATTTAATTCCATTTGGTAAATTCTAAGAGAACTTGTAGGAGAAATTGTTGGAGACATTCGACGTGTTATAATGCAAATGTAAAACCTTTCGAGGAACGTATTCCAGGGATTTGCAAGAAAGCATCGGTTTTACGTTGCCAGGTCCAGTTCTGCAGGTTTTGTCTTCGTGCGAGCTGCTTTTAGTGGCATCCGCGGTTAACTGCGGGACAAACGATTCGCCACAGTCAATCGCCGAAGATTGATCATTCCAAGGAGACGCGACAACCTTCGCTCGGGAACTTTTTCCCCGGCGGAACTCATTCACTTTAATTGCAATTCGTTTGGTCGCGCGTCCCTTTCTTCGCGGATACCTGTCGAGGCCGTTTTAACTCGCCGAATAATTAAGAAATTATTTCGCGATAAAATAATAATGTCGTTCAACGCCGCGTTTTATCAGACTGTTCTCTTTTCGTTACATCAGTATGAATACGCGAGCCGGTAAACGCGCAGATTAACGGTTGTCGTGGTTTTAATTCCACTGGCCGGAGGCGTTGATTTATTGAAAAATGTCATAAACAATGCAGCATGAATGATTCAGTATGCTGATGCAGTCTTTTCCATTGTGACGGAGAATTCTTTCTGGACATTTTGTTGCGATGGTTTGCACTGCTGCAAAATGGCTAACACCGTGCTATCATAACACTAAGTTAATATTAACTGAGTGAATATAGCTAGCAATCAGGGCCGTCTTAAGCACAGGGCTAAATGGGTTAAGTCTCGGGGTGCAAGCCTTTAGGGGGCGGCAATTTTTATTGGTATTATATTTCTTTGTTATTATTAGTTATTTTTATTCAAAATCTTTTCACGACAAAAATAACCAAATAACCTGTTACAAATTAAATAGAAAATATTACATGTATGCATAGTTTTCTTACGAAGAGGGGCGCATTATTTTTAGTAGCCCACGGGCGCCGAATATCTTAAGACGGCCCTGCTAGCAATAATATCCTTATCTAAACACAGAAGTATAAATAGGATAGCCCACGCTTGAGGTTCACTGACCAAGCCAGCGACCTTCCTCAAATTAGAGCGACTACACCATGTCTCAAGGAGATGGACAATGGTTTTTCTCCCATCGTGCAATCATTCCGTCGTCAAGTTTTTCGTTCGGTTTGTGAGAGGATCGACGGCCATGCACCTGACCTCGGAGTGTGGAGCCCTATGAGTGACAGGGTCCCGCGAGGAGAAGCGTCAGGGCCCCGCGAACATAATGTCAATGTCAGCACCTCAGGTGCAGCGGCTTCAGGGTGTGGTCCCCTCCTACGGGTCGACGACTCCCTACCAGTTTCACATATATAAAAGGAGATGCGTGCTTGGTAAGGGTACAGCATATAACACTTGGTACCCCTTAGGGCGAGTCCTGGTTCACCACCCAGCAGCGCTCTGACAGCATCACAAACCATGATAGCGATTGTGAGTATTCAACTTCTGCACCCTTGCCCTTCATATAATACCCTAAGCCAGACTTAACATGACTTCGTCAGCTGACTATTGCAGAATGTTAAAAAATGGTGCATGGCTAAACACTTTTTAGTGGAATCCTCAATAGCAACAGCAATTTTCATTACGAACTAACAAGCCACCCTCAATAACGTCATATAATAGTTTCACATTTAATATTGAAATGTAAGAGAAAATTTCTATGCTTTCTTTTAGTACAGCACAACTATTAACCCTCATCCATACCTCATTTCATGAACTGAATCCGTTCCTTGGTGTCAAATTGATGAATCAATATTTATATTAAATTCATATGAAGAATTTTACATAGAAAATTTAGTATTATTGATGGTAATATTAAATTCATATAAAAAATTTAATATTATTGAATTTATATAAAAAATTTAGTATTATTGAGAGTAGTATTAAATTCATATGAAAAGTTTTATATTATTGAATTTATATAGAAAATTTAGTATTATTGAGGGTAATGTTAAATTCATATGAAAAATTTTATATTATTGAATTTATATTTTAGTATTATTGAGGGTAGTATTAAATTCATATAAAAAATTTAATATTATTGAATTTATATAGAAAATTTAGTATTATTGAGGGTAGTGTTAAATTCATATGAAAAATTTTATATTATTGAATTTTTACATCTTATGTTTTTCAATAATGTGTTTCGTATTCAAATAAAAAAATCACACAAAGTTTTGGGAAGCTACAAATAACAGAACAGTATAACTTATTTCGGGAAAACTGTATCAACTTGATACGAGGGATGGATGAGGGTTAATAGGCTTCCGGTAGGGAGAGTGTTACGACTCACACCAGCCTTGACTCAAAATAAGTTAATCTATACCTAACATGATTTAATCTAGACCTAACCCATTGGCTCGATCTAGTCGCAAAACATGACTTACCCTCATACGCTCCTCAAAAATAGCTGCATAAAAGAGACTAGGATAACAATTTACCCATTTTTATTTTACACGTCCAATCAACACATCATGCTTCATTTATTGCGTCACATTTTAAAGAAATACATCTCACGACATAGACATAGAAGGATGAATAATTTTACAATATGTGAAAATATTGATTGGGTGAATTTACACCCTGAGGAACGTATGAGGGTTAACATGCACTTAGATGTGCACTCAATCGCGATTTAATCTACGTAGAATTTATTTTCTCATTTACAGATCGTCTTCTCCGTACTCTGCAGTTTGGCAGCAGCTCAACCGGGATATCTGGCTCCGTTGGTGTCCTATGGCTACCTTCGTATCCCCTTGGCTTACGATGGCAGAGTTTTGGACTCTCCAGAGGTGGCGCAAGCGAAAGCAGCCCACCTAGCCACACAGGCGTACGAGGCTGCCAGGAACACGTTGGGTTATGCACACGTGCCTGTCTTGACCCGTGTTTTCACACCTGCAATTACCTATGGCGCGCCCATCGGCGTCGATGGCCGGGTCGTCGATACACCTGAGGTCGCGGAAGCGAAGGCTGCTCATCTTGCAGCTCACGCACTGGTAATAGCTCGAGGAAAAAATGCGAAACCATTGGAACTTTGACTAATGAACCGTTGTCTACAGTCGTGTGACTGTAGACTGGCTAAGCATTCAGACTAGGCGACTTATGTTCGCATACTTAGCTAATAATGTAGGCAGAAATATCTTCGTCAAATGAGAAGCAATCTCCTGTGCACAACCCTGGAGATTAGGCAATAGGATTTCATATTTTTTTTATCAGGAAAAGGATTTTCTGTGTCAGGAAAATTAATTTGACTTGTTAAAAATTTTAGTCAACTGAGGTTATAAGTTTTTACTCTGAGTTGAATTAATTCTTTCTGTTTTTTTTTAATTACAGGAGGCTGCCAAGAAGCAAGGAATGTATCCATATGGTGCCTTAGCATATTCTGGTATACCGTACGCTTATAGATATGGTTATGGTGCCCCTCTCGGTCCTGATGGCAGAGTGATTGACACCCCGGAAGTGGCGGAGGCGAAGGCTGCGCATTTCGCAGCGCATGCACTGGCTACTAAAGATGTCGGGAAAGTCTGATCAGTTTGACCAGCTAGATATTTGACGAGCCACGTCAATTGTTCGAACAAGGGATTAACTAATAATTCATTGAAAATATATTGACGGGGTCGAGAAACGAAATTTTATTTTCTGTATGAAAGCAATTATTCACTGTTCCTTTAATGGTAACACTTCGAACGATGCCAGTATACGTCTGTATTTAACTACTGTTTCATAATAAAGCCTAATAGTCACTGATATGGACAATATATTTCTTATCCGAACTCCACAACTTTTGGAATATACTAGTCGCCGCTAGATGTCACCACCGTTCGCATTTTCTCGTGTAATTAATTACCTGTTAAGCTGAGGTGTATTAATCAGTGTCCAATTTATAATTCTAATCGAGAAACGTTTTTATTTCGAATGAATAGAGTGTGCCGGGTGGGGGGTTGAAGATGGAGAAAATTCGAGGAGACTTGCACGTGGTATACAATTATTATTTAACACAGTACAGACCCTTACAATACACGAACTCTGTCGAGACATGAAGATGCGTGCGAACATCGGGATGTACATAGATATTTACAGGGACGACCGAGGTACACGCAAGCGATCAATAATATCTAATCACTTATCACATTATCTACGTAAGAATCACTAAATGCAGCGGAATAAGTTCACATGTAAAAATATATCCAAGAGTGTCAATACATTTATCCTCCGCCTGGGAAACAGACCCCGTGACAACAATGACGGCTCATCGTTGGCTTCTATCACCCTGAACAACATCGAGAAAAGAAGACACGCGAAGCTTCTTCGAGGTTACAACAATTTTCGAACACTTCCCACAACACTAGCACGCGCTAGAATTAAATAAAATTTATCACACGAAGCTGCGGCGGTTCTCAAATTATCTTTAAAAAGTTTCTACGTGTACAAGATATTTATTAATTGTAAACTAAACTCGAAATTACACAACGAAAATAATCTCTTATTTCATTTTATTACGGTACACGAGTTGAGAACCACTGCTGCGACGTCACACGAAGATCACGTGGCCAAGTCCCACCCTCTGTTGGCGGTGGCCGGGTCCACTCTGACCCGAACCAAAAATTGAGTAGCGTGGGTCAGTTTCCATCCAGATACGGGCAGGACCGCGAAGAAGGTATTCGACGATCAAAGACACACACATTTCTCCGCCGAACGATTAAGGATCTATCATCTAGAAGGTAGGAATGATTTAGAGCGGCTGCCAGGGAATCGTGTAGATTGATCGACAGCTAAAACGACGCTCGTTGCTACGGGCAACAACGATTGAGTATTTAGTGAGTCCGTTCCGTAATCTCCTAATCCTGCTACTTAATAACTGTCTCTCTCTCTCTCTCTTCATATTATCTGCTCACTCATCACTGTACACTCTCGCGACTCAACAAAACCGACGTAAAACCTAAATGTACATTTGTGCAAGTTGCATCAAGCCCCGTATCGGAACGCACACGTTGAGCAATGCGGGATCTATGCGATCTACCGATCCGGCCCGAACAATATTACTGTTCGACGACTGTTGCTAATTAGTAACGCATAAATACGAGATTCGAACGTCGATCGTCCACGCCAGGAGGAATCGACGTGGTTCACTCTTTATCCTAAAATTCGCTGCGAGTCTCGGGAGCTGTCCGGCCATCTTGTTTTTCCAAAAAAAAAACAATCAAAAACAGACTATCAAGTAAAGTGCAGGCAACTGAAAGATTATGTAGAAATTTAAGTAGATACAGCCAGCCAGCGTCAGACAAGAAATTATGTCACACACTTCCTATTCTTTTTATCAATTAGGATCATTGTCTGTTTAATCGACATCTACTATATAGCCAGGATAGGCCCCCGAGACATCGAATCTCGCTCACACCAGCTCTTCGTGGTCCGTGATCAATCAGCCCGGTCATTAATTTTAATAAGTGTGAATCCATGATCATGTACAAGGTTATGGCAATACTCAGGAAAGGAGGGGGGCCTGCGGGCCCAGCCTACATATAAATATACACTAGGGAGTCCGCGGATTCACCAGTTACCAAAATCAACGTCGCCACGAAGAGCCAGCCGAGTGTCTCGCCATTACCACTTCCTGTGCGGGCACAATCCTTTGCGGACATCGTGTTTGCAGCTTTGACTCTGCTCGTCAAAGGCTGTACCCTCTTCGCAGACGAACCGGAAATCGAGGACCTGCCTCGAAGTGAACCCGGGGGAGCAATAGTGGAATAGTCTGCAGTCCCTGGTGTCGCCATAGAAACGGTACATCTCTTTCTCCAGACAATTGAAGCTGTCTGGCCTCTTCAGGATCGCTGGTCTACGATTCGCGTATCTCGAGGTCGTCGAGACTACCTCTTCGGGTTCTTTGGACGAGCTCAGGACAGTCTCAGTGGTGGTGGTCTGAGTAGAAGTCTCGGGAGAAGGCTCAGGAGCCAAGGACGTCTCTGTGGAGTCCTGGTGAGCATTTGTGGTCGTTTCAGTGGACACTTCCTGCTGCGTCGCCGTCAAAGTGGTCGTCTCCTCTTTGTCAGGTTCACTGGAAATGGTAGCAAGTGGAGGAATCGTTGTGCTAATGATCTCCAGCTCGATCAACGTATAATTCTTGGTCGCCGTTGTCTGCTCAGTGGTAGACTCGATCTCCTTCAATGTGTCTCGGATGGTCGAAGCTAGGTTCGCGAGTCTGGTTACAGGGTAGGGTGTGAAACTCTCAGTGGTGCTGGAACTCTCCTCTTTTTCAGCATTCGCTGGAGACTTCTGCTCCGAAGGACTGGAGTCCTGGTCCCCTTCGTTCTTTACCGGAGGCTGATCCTTCTGCATCAGATCCTTTGCTGGACTCTTCTCCAGCTTCACCTCCAGAATGTTCTCCTCGCTTCTAGCCTCTGTCGTGGTCACGGGAGCCTCTGTCAGCGCCACTGGGACCTCTGTCATCATCACTGGGATTTCCGTCGTATCTGTCGAATCCTCGTCCGGGATGGTACTCGTCGGAAGCGTCGTGGTCGCCTTCCGTGTCAATAAGGTAAACTTCCTGATGACAGGCTTAGGGGCTAGTTCGTTGTAAGACCTAGGAGGCTTTGCTGGCTTTGGATTCAGCAAACTGATCCTCGGTTTGATGACGACAGGGTTGGGAGTCGTTGTAGGAGGGGTGTAGGTGTAGCTCTTCCTGAGTGAGATGGGCTTGAACAGCTTTGGAGGCGTCGGCTTCACTGTGGTCGTAGTTGTAGTTGTGGTTGTTGTTGTAGTTGTTGACGTCGTAGATGGTGTCTGCTGCACGTGCTCCTCATTTGAATCTTTCGACTTCTTTTCGTCCTCTTTTTCTGATTTAGTGTCCGAATACTTAGTAGTGGCTTCAACTTGGTCTTCAGAACTCTCTTCACTCTTCCCACCGTCGTCCTTTATCTTCTTCATCTTATCTTCCTTAGCAGGTTCCATCTCCTTGTAATTATCAGGCTCGTAATTGTCGTCGACATAGTCGTGAGCACTGTTCTCCACAGACTCGGAAGACTTCTTGCTGTCCGACAACTCCTCCTTCTTCTCCTTAGGCAGCTCATCGGTATACTTCAACACGCCCTCCGTACTATCCTCGTGATCGTCTTCCGACTTGTCTTCGTCGTTATCTTCAACAGTGTCTTCTCTGGAGGTAGAATATTCTTCAGACTCAGTGGTCGAGTCCTTGTAGTCGTTCTCCGTGCCGATCTCGTGACTGCTGTCATAGAAGGATTCTGTAGAGTCGTGGTACTCTGAAGACACCTCCTGAGAGGTGACCTCCTCGCCCTTTATCGTTGAATACTCCTGGTACTCCTTCTCTTCGTCGTCGCCAGAGAACTTCCTGCTCTTGTCCTGTCTATGCGTCACGACTTCCTTAGATGTCTCGAACTTCATATTCTTACCTCTTCTGGATCCTGTTTTCACTACAGGAGCCTCTTCGGAATCCTTGTACTCTTCAGAGTCTTTGGTCTCTTCAGAGTCCTTCGTCCCTTCATCGCTACCTTCGGTACTAGACTCTTCCTCTGTTCTTTCGATTGAAGACTCCTCTCTGTAATCGTGCTTCTTCTTCTTCTTCGACAGCTTCTCCTTTGCCTTGACAGACTGCTTCTCACCTTCTTTCTCGACATCATCGTTCAAGCTAGAAACTGTAGACTTCTCTTCATGTTTCTCTTCGTGCTCCTTTTCGTCTTTCACCAAGCTCTCCACCTGCTTGTTCAACGTCCCATACTCATTAACATCTCCCTTTTTACTATCTTTGTCCACAACCTGATCCTTCCCACCCTGAAGACTCTTTCCATAGCCCTGATGTCCCACAGCCCTGGTGTCTACCTCCTTCGAAGTCTGAGACTCTGGTTCGTCGAAGATATGCTTATCAATTTGTTCAATCTCAAACTCCACAACTGGAGTCGTAGTCTCAATCTTCTCTTCATCATTTGGCTCAGTGGACATCTCAGTTTGTGCTTCGACTTCGTCACTCTTCGGATCTTTCCTCGAAGCTACCTTCCCTGAAAAGGATCTTATCCTAGAACTTTTCCTCTTAGCGTTAGACTTGGTCTCAGCTCGTTCTATGGATTTATGAGTCTTGCTTTCCTCGTTCGATCCTTCTTTTTTCTTATCCTCAACCTTCTTGGACGGTTTGCTTGTGTTTGCTTCTTCGTTAGAGTACTTTGAAGAGTGCTTAGTACCTGTAGCTTCGTCTCCAGGTTCGTGCGAGTGTTTCGAGTTCTTCTTCTTGGTCATTTCAATATCAGGTGGCATTGATTGACTGATCTGCTCTGTTGTAGAAAGGATTGAGGCATCGGTTGTAGTAGGATCCTCTTCAGTGGAGTCTGCGAGGCTCCCTTGAGTCGAGGATTTCATCTTCATGTACTCGTTTGGATCCAGGATGACAATGTCAATGACCCTTTTGCCTTCCACGTGCTTCACACCATCAGCATCAGCTTCCTTCTTTTCTTCGTCCTTAGCATCTTCTTCTTTAGAATCCTCTTCTTCCGAATCCTCTTTTTTCGAGTCCTCTTCCTTATAATCCGTAACCTCTGCCTCCTCCTTGTTACCCTTAACATCAACGTACTCTTCAGCATCAGACTCCTTCGTGTCCACTTTCAACGGACTCTCAGAGTACTCAGCATCATCACCCTTGCTATCCTTACTATCAGCATCATACTCACTATCTTCATACTCCCCAGCCTTGAAATTCTTCGAGGCCTTGGTCTCTAGGTCCTCCAAAGACGCTTTGCCTCCCACCTTCCCAACCTCGGAAGACTGAAAACCGCTTGCCGCAAAAACATCGCGGATAGAATCCTCGTTAAACTCTCCACCAAAGAGGATATCCCTGAACTTCATCAGACTCTCCTTGATAGCCTGGAAGTCCGAAGGCTCGTCCTCTGTCTTCTTCTTATTTCTACCCTTATCATTGATGTCTACCACCTGGACTTCTTGTCTTTTGGGTCTATCACCCCCGTAGACGAAGGACATCATAGAGTTCTTGGTCTGACCAACTGATCTTTTCACTCTCAACGATGTCTTGCTGACTGCTACTCGTCTAGCGTTGCGAATCTTAGGGACATCTCTGTAGAAGGGGTCAAAAGACTCATCCCCCTCCTTATAGTCGTCATAGCTAGCTGGTATGGTTGGTAGTGGCAAGGTTACCAACTGGGTGGTGTTCAATGGTCTACCAGACTCATCGCTGACGCTGGCTTTAGCAGTGACTATCACCCTAGACTGGGAAGGTAGCAACGGTGAGGGGTTCTGCACGATTCTCTGGATGTCTGGTGGTGGCAGATTGATGGTGATCTGATGGGGTTTCAGTTGGGGTATGGGCACAGGTGGCAGCACGTGTATGTGCTGGGTGACCTGCTCGCTGGTCGACTGGGAGGACTGTGTGGGCTTCGAAACACTCCTCAGGGTAGGATAAAATGATCTAACAGTAGTTTCATCGGTTGCTGGGGTTGGCAAGAAGTTCCCAGAGATTCTTTGCTGCTGAGAAGTCTGGCTGGTCTTGGTCTGCACGGATCGTTGAGGTTCTGACGGCGTTGGCACTGGGGAGATCGTCAGCTTCGATACCTAGATCGAAGAAAAATTAAAATTAGAGAATAGCTACTATCTAGCTAATAGTTTCGATAGCTACCTTTCCTTTGCTGATCGGGTGGACAGCTTCTAGGGGCCTGATGTTGTGCTCCCCACTCTCACGGTACTCCGAAGTTTCTCTGGGGTTGTTATTGTGCAGGGTGAACTGCTCCGTGGTGCTGGCTATCCCATGGTTATGGAATATGGGGTTGATCAACGCAGGACCGTTCCCATTGTTGCTCAGAAGCGTTTGGATTGTAGAGGAGGGTGCATGGTACAAGGGTGCCACCGTTGAAGGTTCATTGTGGATGATCTGAGGACTGGAAGTGGGGTTGTATCTGATCTGGTGCACCTGGGGAGGCTGAACCGTCGTAGAACCGACACCCTGGTTGTTGAAAAGCTGATAGGATGTAGCCTGCTGATTGTTACTTCGCTCCCCGTTATGGAAGATGTACTGATGATGGTAGCCGCCATTCTTGTCGTCGTACAGGGCCTTGGACTGACTGGTGTGCACTTGGGGGAAGGGTGGCTGGGGCTGGAAGGGCTGAGGGTAGCCTGTAGGGTGCGAGAAGGTGTTCGAGGCTGGCGTTGTTGATGGCTTGTTGGGCTTGGAGGTAGTGGTGGTCGTCGACGTTGTGGTCGAGGGTCTGGCTGACGTGGTGCGCTGGGGGTGGTCGTCTATGGAGTCCAAGGGGTCGATGTCGTCCTCGCTGTTCTCGTGGAGGCTGCAAACAGGAGCATTATCATCATCAATTTTGGAAAAATAGACTCTGGTACTTAGAGATCATTTATGAAAGAAAGGTGAATGAGGAGGTGTATTAAATTGTAACGCTTAGGGGAACAATAAAGGTTATATATATACTAAACATATAGGTATGAGGGAGGAGGAGAGGAATGGGTGAGGAATGTGGAGAAGTGGAGGGAGAATATGAATGAGAAAGTGGAAAGGAGTGTCAAGCAGCCGGAAGAGGAGGTGCAGAATTAGGAAGAGGGGGGTTTTTTGGGGGATGAATGAGAGGACAGGGTTGTATATATTATAATATTATAGTGTGTAAGATTAGGGTTAAGGTAGCTATAAGCTTTTGTAAATACAATTTTCTCTCTTTCTCTCTATATATATGTAATTAAATAAGTTAATTTTAAGTCTAAGGTTAAGTTTAAGGTTAAGTTAATACATAGTAATTAAGCTAAGTTAGATTAAGGATAGGCTAAGAGCGGTGTGAAAGGGAGCGAAACGGAAGAAAGGGAAATTATGTATAAGAATTGTAACCCTGAGGGGAATCAAAAATTAAATGATATATACTAAACATCTAGGTATTGTATCAGGTGTCATGGCAGTTTCGTATTCATAAAATTTCAGAAATCATAGGGAATGAAAATATTCTAGATGTGAAATGTTAACCAGCCCCGCGTTAGGGTATCTACAATTTATTGGACTTTGTTATTTCAAAGGTGGCCACCAAGGAATCGTATGAGACTGGCAATGGGTATTTCTAATTAATTTCTTGTGGAATTAAAGAAGGCTAGCGAAGCTGGCTTGTGCCATGACCAGGCAACATTTAGCCAACATATTGCCAACAAAGTAAGACCGGTGAGCCATGTAATTCGGTCGACAGGCGTGACGCTAACAAGTGAAAACTGCTATAAGAGATCGATCAAAAAATCGGCGGTGGCACGCAATCGCGAGCCGTCCACGCCTCTCTCGATCCCGTATCACGCGAGCTGACACGAAAGTGGCGCTGGTATGTGGATCGGTGCTCTGGTCCTTACGAAACTCCTGGGGTGAACGTCCAGACGGTCGCAAATAAACAGTCCGCGCGACAGGTGGAGTAGCCAATCTACAGGTCGTAATGATCATTTCACTTGTATACATATACATAAATTCCTGGTCGCCGGGTAACTAGAGTTACGTGCACCGGAGACTGACGCCGGGAAACGTCAACCTAGCCGAGTGTGAACCCGTTTTCGATCGATCGATAGATTGGCCTGGCGAAGGGTGGGTGTCGACACCAATGAGAATATTTCAAGAACCCACTGGAAATTCATTTAATTGAACATATTTTCGGGAAACTGGCCTACCTGAGCGTGACAGCGTTGTTTCCGTAAAGCTCCAAGTTCAAGTTGTAGAATCGCTCGCTCTTGCTGCAATCGACCTCGTCCACTCTTTCGCAGACCCGGGTTTCCTGATCGAAGACGGTCCCGTTCAGACAGAGGAACTTTATGTCCATAATCTCGTCTGAAACCAAGTCTCGTGGTGAAGGACGGGCTCATTATTCGGGGATGCTCTTCAGGGTCATCGTTCACGAAACGTCTATACACTTCGCTACTACATTTTGTTAATTCACAAAAATCTGCCACGCGACGATCCAACTATCTCTGCTAGCATAAAGGAAGGCAAAATATGTATCGGACGTTTTTGTAATATTTTTTGTACCGCTTCTTCATTTAAGGGAATCATGGCAATCGATGTTAATGACCTGCATTTATGCATAGCACTTCAAATCAAACGTCGAAACGTTAATCAATCAATTCAAGTCCATTCGAAAATTAAAAAATGCCGTTTAACACACTATTATAAGTTCATACATCCGACTCGTTATGTATAAAAATAAATAACCTTCGCTCGTAATAAAAAATTGAAATGTCACAGTCACTTAGTGACTCCGATTTATATTAACGATCGCGTAGGCCATTGAAAAGATTTTTTGCGAAAACATCTACGAGCGCAAAACGTTCGATTGTGGTCGATAAAAGATCCGGACAGACACCAGGCTCCCGGCGGCGATCTATCGATCGGATCTCGTCGGTGTCGTGACAATTAGAATCGATAATTAAGCGCGCGCCGGGCGTCGCGTCTCGACAAATCGGTAGATCGACCCGATCGAATGATCGAATGATCGAGAGGTCCGCCCGGGGGCCCGGCGAGCGCCGATCCAAGTTTTGTAATCGATCGAGAGATCACTCCGCTCCGAGAATGTCACGGTCGTCGAGGAACGTTTACTGACCTAAGCCGAGACTCTCTGGCTGAGGCCCGTCACGAGAAACCGATCCTGACTTTGGTGACTTTTCAGTCGAACCCGACGTCAATTTATGATTCTGCCAGCTTGGCCAATTGGGAAACAATTTCTTTTTCCTTATTTCTACATGTGTGCTCGCTTGAAAGTTTCAATATTTTCATTTCACTCAGAAATAATATCTACCGAGAACGATATTATTTGGTTCGGGATGATGCACAGTGCGGTACTTTGATAGGAATTTGGGACAAAAATAAAAAAAAATTCGAATAGCGTAGAAATAATTTATATTTTTTGTTCGGAATCGTTTTAAATGCACTAATCGTAGATTTGGAATACTATTTTAGAATTTTCCAATTTTTAAATTACCGTATCCCATAGGACAAATTTCATAAAATTCTTTTTACTTGATACCATGAAAGTAAATGACGCTTTGAATCAATAAATTGCTTAGGATTTTCTTGAGAAAAAGAAACGCTTGTAACTAATCCCCTACTGAATTATTTGAATATTCTATTGATAAACATGATAATTTAGATGTTAAAACATTGTTTCAACATAGAGTCCAGTGGATTTTAGACAATGAATTTTTAGATTTTTGTCCACAGGATACCGCACTGTGCGATGTTCCGACATCACTGTTGATTTTTCTTCTCTCAAGGTCATTTGTTAGGCCTTCTAGGTTATCCATATTTTTTTGAGAGAGTCTAGCACTTCAATATAATTTTTATAGACATTTAAAATTCTGGTAGTTGCTGATTGGTCCAGCACGAGAAGTTGTCTGATTAGTTGAAGCGACTGTAGTAATGAGCACTGAATTACCTTTCTGACCAATGGTGCAAACGTGAAACATCTGACATCCAGCCTCAACGTCAGCGTAGTATCCACCAATCACCTTCCCCTGACACGAGAAGTTCGTCTCCGGCAGGTTGTCGAAGTCCAAATACTTGTTGGACAATAAACAATGCCACATTAAACGTACTGTCGCGTAGAATGTGAATAATATGAAAAATTCGAAATTTGATAGATGGACGTAGTTACGTGATGATAGTAATCGCAATAGGATCATTTTGTAGTACTCACGCCAGGTTCCCCCGCGCTGCATAACACGGAGCCATGCTGGAGGTTGAGGATGGACAAGAAAACTGCAACAGAAGACAACCATTGTCAGAATCATGGAACACTCTGGACAATGAAAGCATGATGGAGGAGAAAATCATTTTCATGTCATGGGGGAAACCGTAAGAAAAGGCTGCCTGTTCAGCCACTGCGGGGGTAATTTGCTTGTCTAATTTATGCGTTTGCGCAACGTTTTCACCCAGGGAACCCTGTTACACCAGTTACTGTTATAATTACAGGCAACTATCGACACGCACCGAGCTACTCTACCAGAAACCACCTAAACGAAAAATTCCTGCCAGTCTTATCTCGTTTGAAAGTTCATGAATTACCAATTAATTACTGTACTTTGCCATACTATTATTATTATTATTATTATATACGGACCGAGGTCCTTTTATACATATTGATACAGTTTATATATGTTTACAAGGGAAAAAAAAGAAAGACCTAAAATCTTAACCTAGGTCTTAATTATTTACTAAAGAATGGACCGCGCGAAACTAAACATATACAGTATACTTCTTATTCGATACTATTTATACTTATATTTATACTTATTGTTAGATTCGTCTAACAGCAAGTTTTTAAATGTTGTAGTTTTAAACATCGCGTTCGTTTCAGTTGACGGTCAGTGAAATGATTATTAATCAAATAGAATGTCACACGGTGCAGAAACGATTGGCGATCGAGTGGCCAGTTGTGGACCGAGGCCATCAGGTGTGAATACGAGCTGTCCAATCAGATTCATTGCCGGATCCTGTCGATCTCGCGAATCTAATATTTGCGATCGAGGTCTCTCGCTTCGATTTCCATAATTACCAGTCTATCGACCGTTCGAGCCTTCGATCCCGGAATCGACATCGTTCAATCTGAACACCATAATTTTTCTACGTCCCGTAGAACAGTCGAGCATTTTTCTATCGCCGGATTAATCGAAAATATTCTTGCAATATTTTCTAGATATAAAATTTCACAGATATACAGCTTTTCAACGATCGATAAAATTCACGGTCAACAGGCTGGCAATATTTAAAAGAAGAAAAAGGCCCGCGGAGTTTCTAGGATCCTGGTCGTGGACGATTAAGCTCACTATACCAAAAGAATGATGAATAAAATTTCGATTTCTACGGTGGAATCCCGACACCTGGGATCCACGCTTTCCATTTCTCTCTCTCTCTCTCTCCTTTCCATTTCTAGCCACCTCCATACTATTATCGACACCCACTTTTGACACCATTTTTTAACTGTTCGTCGTTCGCTGTCAAAGTGTGCCACTGCCTCAATTCACACTAAACCTCGGCGTTGCGATAAATTATTATTATTATTTTTTACATAAGTGTTTACAATATCAAAGAAAAGAAAAAAAGAGAAAGATACAATATTACTCGTGTAATAACAAAGAAGGGACATGCACAAAAGAAAAATTTAACAATGGTACAATCGCTATGGTATTATCATATAATCCTGCGTAGTTGCAGTTGAAAATTTTGCAAAGATTCAATGAAAAAATCAATACGATTATAAATAGTGCATGATTGTGAGATAATGCGATTCATTGGATTAATTAATCCATAAGTAGATTTTGCTTTAAGTGTTTGAAAATCCGCTCATGTTCTCAGTTCACGTTCTGGTATATAAAAATTATGATTGTTAATTAAATTAAAAATAAAGCTCTGATCCGATACTATTCTTCGAGCAGATAATGGTTCTAGGTTCATTGTAGTTATTATTGCGGAAATTATGCAACGATTCCTCGAAAAGCGAAAATCACAAATCGTGGTTCACCCTGTACAAAAATACGTGTTATTCAACTCCAAAATGAATCTTGCAAAATTTTCAATAAACTGTTTAGTCCCCTAAGAGAGTCAGAAAAAATCGGCAAAAATATTCTGTGGCTCAGAAAAACGAGTGTCTTCGTTCAAAAAAATTCTGCCACAATTCTGTCGCAAGGGGGGGGGGGGGGCAATTAGGGGCACGCAGTTAGGTGCAGCGCCATCAGCGACGCGTCCCCGAGCGCCTGCATGCTGCAACCATCGCAGTGCGCGTTTCCCATTCCCATTTTTCCGCGCATCCTCACGCAGTGGCGCCGTACCGGCAGTGATATAATCCCTAGAGCGCGTAATACCTGTGTGAATCCCGTGACATTTAGGTCTGCGAAACGATCCGCCGACCCGGTGCTCGTCTTCGCGAGAAGACAAGTCCTGACAGTCCCCGATAAATCTATCATCCGCGATCATGTAAATAGACGTCGCGGAACTGATTCACACCGATACGAATCCGTTCGATCGATGATCGAGCTGTGGATCCCCCTGGTACACAGCGCCCTCAAGAAGAGATCGTTAAAAAGCCATAATCCTGAATTAAGGCCGTAGCGAGATCCTAGAACGCGCGGCCTACCTAAATCCTAGCGGTATGGCAAATAAAAATGTCTAACGACGGTGCATAAAACCGGTGCATCGAATGGCTGCATAAAATCCGGATCGTTTAACGAGCACGGCTTTATGGAGAGCTCAAATACCATCCGGATATATGTATTGCAAATTCAAGCACCGTTACTGGAAGATTATTTACATTTGCTGTCCGAGGCGTTGGAAAAATTTCTTCTGCCAAGTTTTTCTTCGAGCAGTGTATTTAAACAGTATATTTAATGGATAATGTAAGAATGAATTGTAAGAATGATATAAGTATGCATGTCATATGACTGAATATGAGTGTGTATATATGTTTAAGTGTTATATATGTTTTTATTGATTTACGTCGCGTTAATGTTTTCTAAAATGAATGTTCTACGTTACGATTTTGTTAAAATAAAAACGACAGTCCCTCTACGAGTGATTGACGAAACATCACGTCGTCGTGTCGAGTATCAATTCCATGTCAACTCCTTACAAAACGCTCCACACATTTTTCCACAGTCGACAGACGTATCAAAAAGATTTTGTCAGCGGTGCAAAGATTAGTTGGACATTTTCGCGAGCAGGTTTCTCTCGGGAGTTTCAGTGCTCGTTTAGAACATGGTCGAGAGGGAAAAACAAAGTGGGTTTCCAGACTCGATAATTGGATCAGAGTGGAGTATAATTAACCCAATTGCAGGGATCGTAATTCCGCAAATAATTACGACGATAAATAATGTCCGATATCAATTAGAGGACGGGAGAAGCGTTTCTGGTTTTCGTCCGGGAATAATTATACTGGAACTAAGGAGGGAAAAAACTGCAGCTTCGATGGCCGCATCTGGGCCTCATCTGGCCTCCGAGATGAGCCAGGATTGTGCAACCGGGATGTAGCAACGTCTCAGCGACGCTACCGTAACGATAATATCGCGGTAATGGTCGTAACTGTTGCGATAATCGAGCCACGGGATTTCTTCTCGTTTCTCCTTCGGCCCTCTTCAAATATTTCCTTAGTGGCCGGTGTTTGCGCTATCTAATTGCAAGTGTCAAAATCAATCGACGGGAAACACGAGACGGCAAGTGCATCGCGCTATTATCTTCTCACAGTTCGCAGCTCGTTCTTCGACGAGGAAAAAAAAAATACCTTGCTTCACATCCATTCAATCAGTATTGTGTGATTGTACAATTTTTTCACACCGCTCATAATTTTTTCATGTACGATCTCGCGGCCATTAATTAATATATAATTTACTGGCAATGTTTCGTTGTACAATTCGGTGATTCTTTGGACTTTTATTTTTTCTGTGTGTTTTCTAGCGAATTCCAAGCAGAGATCACTAATTATTGATTCTGATTGCGGTAGACCTTTGCCTGGCCGGTTTTACGTTGGCCCCTATAGTTTACGGCACAGTTTCTCAAGATTTAATTGTCCCATTGTTGATCCCGGTTAAGATCCGCGAGGTGTGCTGCCGCTGCTAATTGTTCTGTTCGTTTGATAATTTGCAACGTGGGAAGTCCGATTGTTGCCGGGGGTCACCGAATCTTTTTGATATTATCCGGCGATCACGGGCATAAATAAATTACCTGCGCACGTCCGAGCCCGTTCCTCTCACGACTGAAATGGGAATAACTATTGCCATTTGCGATTCCCCTCACTAACAAATTAATACCTTTTCAAATTATTTACTCGATTCAATCGAATTTCTTCTCTACGCGAACGCGACAGACTGGCCACCAAGATTTACACTATTGTCTATCCCAGTTTAATCAACACGAAACGTTACAGTTTGACAGGTTAATATATTTTCGTGTCGCGTTCACCATGACAGCGTCTGCCGTTATTGCGCGGAGTCAGAATTCCTGGCGTCCTTATCATCATTCTAATTAGGTAATTGCAGCTGTCTAGGACGCCTCCGCACTGATTTTCAGATGTAATTACTTCCGGGTCTATGAAAGCCTCTTCGCGTTCGCTGTACATAATTCTACTCGTCTCTTCTCCAGTCTCCGACAGGTTTAACATTCGTGGAGCGCGTAAAACATGTTTGTCGAAACCTCGTCTCGAAGAGAACTCAGTCCGGAATAATTCAATTGAACGAGGTCCGATTAATTTTTTCGAGAAGACGCGGATACGAATGACACGAATGATTCCGCAATGCCAGCTGACGATTAGAAGGGTGTAGTAACGGTGGTTCTGTGTCGCAACAGAAGGATTCTACCGAGCAGGATGTCATAAATTGTTGCGCCGCGGAAACCTGACCGAACAATTAATGCACGGCTGTATGTCGAACAAGACGGCAACGTGTAAGCAGAGCCACGGCACAATAAACGTTCATGTTTGGTAAATTGCAGGGCGTCACCTTGCTCCGCAACAATGCCAACATCTCACTGTGCAATCGCCGCTCACAGAGAAAGTTAAAGCGTCTCCGGGGAATTCTAACACACCCAGCAGGCTCATCAAATAATCTGCTAACAGATTTCGTTGCACAAATATCGTTAGCGATCGGACTTTCTACAAGCGAATATAATAAAGCCTGCGCATTAACATAAATTATTCGTCGAGAAGTCGTGTTTCCTTGTAATTAAAATGCGAGACAATCTTTCCATGGTTCACTGGTCCTCGGTCACGATTCTGTGCCGTCACGTGGCACAGTGCGGTACCCTCTGGACTAAAATCTAAAAATTCTTTGTCTAAAATCCACTGGACTCTATGTTGAAACTATGTTTTAACATATAAATTATCTTGTTTATCAATAGAACATTCAAATAATTCAGTAGGGGATTAGTTACAAGCGTTTTTTTTTCTCAAGAAAATCCTAAGTAATTTATTGATTCAAAGCGTCATTTATTTTCATGGTATCAGGAAAAAGAATTTTATGAAATATGTCCTATGGAATATGGTAGTTTAAAGAACAGATAATGTGACTGAAATTTCAAAATTTGTAAGTCTCTTATATGGAGTATACTAGTAAATAATACAGTTGAAATAATGTTCCTCACCTTTTTCTCCTTTAAATAGAGATATTTCAAGAAGGGTTCAAAACATCCTGTAGTTTTTGTTTTTTCGTAATTAATAGATATTATATTTCAATTTCCTACAAGTTTTTCCTGCTACAAACTGCTACACCCAAAGTTATTCAACATTAACCCTCGGCGAATCTTACTCTTCTACTCGGCTATGAATACTTGTTTTTTATCGATATTTATTTATCTGTTTTCTACACGTAATATATGTACTATTTGTTCATAGTTCAGTTTTACATTACACATAAACATGCCTCTTATTATTTCTTTCAAATCTGTGTAGTGTAAAATATGGAAAATTCATTCACATTTTAAAAACCATTCGTACTGTAATCTTCCTATTGTTCCCATATTCTGCAAAATTTCAGCTTTCATTTAAGAAAAAATTCGTCGCTCTACCTCATTTCTATCGAACGTTATTTCTTTTTGAATCGAGTTAGGTCAAGTTTTCCCACTGTGCGCCGCTGCCACTGTTGTACTGGTTTAGGTAGTGGGGATGACCTTGTGCTTACAACGGGGCAGACGAAGCTGGTACAGGAGTGGAGGAGACAAGAACTACAGGCATGACTCGATGCAGGTCTCTGAATAGGTTGTCTGAAAGATGAAAAGGTGTATCTGCCGATCGTGGCCATTGAATCGAATCGTACACGTGTTCGATTCGATCCTCGGCGAATGCCTCCGACAAAGGGGGGCGTCGAGCCATAGGTTAGGAGCCGCGGCGAACATAATCGACATTCAACGCACGAAAATCGTGTAGCCGGTGAGTAACGACGGCCGATCCGACCGGCAGATCGCGGCCGCGAGAGGTGTCCCATCAGCCGTGAATCTTTTTCGGAGTGCTTTCTCGCGTGGAATTACACGAGCAAGAACTCCTCCGCCGTGGATAATGGTGTTTCCATGTGTTCGCGACGATATTTCCTGCATCGATATATCGCCCACGCCGCGACGGCCGTGCATTATCGACGTAACCGCGGATATTCGGTGTAACGTGCGGCCGTAACGTGCGCGCCAAGAAGGTGAAAGGTGCTCTTCTTACGTGACTTTACAATACACCCGCATGCCCTTTCGACGCTAATCGAATCACCATGGCGCTAGCTTCCTCCCGCGACGTGGCCCCATCACTTAATAAAATATTTAATTGCAGCTTAATGGAATTTTTAATAGCAATAACAATTTAATGTACGCGCGCAGGGGTTAATCCTTGATGCTAGAAAAAAATTATCAGATTTTTAGGAACGTTGCTCGACCTTCTAGAATTTTTTGAATATTCATGATTTTGGTGAAACGAAGAAATCTCGCTTGGCCTCGAGCTCGACGAACATATTAATACCGGGGACAAATGGAATAACGCTTTAATGTAATGTAATGGCAATAACGGTTTAATAGTACGTGTTCGGGGGTTAATTCCGCGTGCCAGCGGAACTTTGTAGATTTTCGAAGAAATTGTTCGGCCTGTGGTGGAATTATTTAAGGAGTTGCTGTTCCGTGAAACGAAGAGGAATTTCTGCACGGCGTCGAATTAAGCGTTTAAGAATCGCGCGGCGAGTATTACGTGCGCCGTGATAGACGTGGAACGATGTTTAAATAGGCGACCCGAGCATCTGCAATTTCTGGCATGCAAAAAGACGTTCGCGGCACGATCAGGAAAGGACAAGACACGCGCGCGGGAAGAAAAACAAGATCTGCTGAGAATGAAAGTGAAGGTGAGCAAAGAAACTGACGACCGAACGGACCGTTGCAAAATCACGTCGGCGGCGGCGGTAAAAGGACAAGAAGGTCGTAATTTGGCCGATACGTCATCGCTTTCTAACGATTATGCTATCGTGACGCGTCCGTTTCGCGTAAATGGAGCGGCGACTCCGAGCGAGACCCGCGTATAATTAGCGTGCTGATTAATATCTTAATGGTACCGTTTACGTAATAATTGCTTCGCCCAAAATTGAAAGTGTTGAACCTCTGGGACCCTAACCTGGACCCACCCCTAACTTAAAATGCAGACTAAAATCCCCAACACAAATTCTATTAATTATTTCTATAGACTAACACTATTCCTATCGCCACCGGTTAAATGACTGTTTTTAAAATTTCGATTAGAATTTCCTGTATACAACGTAATTGAATCGCCTTTAAACTTCACTTCTTTTTTTATTGATTATTTTCTGAGAGAAATTTGTAGTCTGTCTTACGTACCACGACCGGTCATTTCACTGGTAGAACGATTTATATTTTTATTAAATTTGACGACCGAAATCAACGAAGCCAACTCTTACAAACCGATAAATTTCCTTTGATTTCTGAAGTTTGATACAAATTCATTGAGAACAGTCAAAATTGTTATAAACCACGACCATATATTACTATCGGTGAACAATTGTTTCCAACAAAAGCAAGGTGTAGATTCACTCAGTACATGCCCAATAAACCGGACCAATTTGGTATCAAAGTCTGGTTAGCGTCCGATGTAAGTATTAAATATATGATAAACGGCTTTCTATATTTGGGAAAAGATGAAAGGAGAGAAGCTTCAGTTCCGCTTGGAGAGTTTGTCACTTTGAAAGTAGTAGAACCGTATACAGGATGTGGAAGAAATATAATCACGGACAATTTTTTTACAAGCGTGTCTCTAGTAACAAAACTTTTAGCAAAGAAAACTACGGTTGCTGGAACAATGCGAGCAAATAGAAGGGAGCTACCAAAATTATATACTGCTAAGTAAAGAAACTATATTTTTATACTGTCCAATTGGCTATTATCTTCATTCTATATTAAAAAATACAAGTTGTGCTAAAGACCGGTCAAATGACCGGTAGAATAGTACTAAGGAGATAAGGAGACTATGGAGATCGTTTTGATTCCTAATAAAATGGAGGTAAAATCCCCAACAAATTCTAGTAATTCTTTCTGTAGACTAGTATGGAGATCGTTTTGATTTCTAAGGCTGCACCGGACCTTTCTCTCATTCGCTTGCCAAGCAGGTTAGCAGAACCCATCCTCTGTCCATAATTGAAGGAGAGTCAAGATCGAGATGGGAGAGCCGTCATCGGAGCCCCTTAAATATTTATGAGGACGTTCACCATCCGAATTCTGATCCTTTGTAAACTTTCACCGGACCGGGCCATGCTCCCGCGTCTTTTTCCTCCGACGTTCCCGCGCAAACGCCGAGAAACATTGACGTATTAGAAACTCGTCGCGTCGGCATCAGGTCATCTTCGCGGGCTGCATGAGGGAACTTTCTACCGGGATGCGAAGTCATCCTCGACTGGCGTCAAATATTTACCCAGCGATGCACTTCGATTCGGAACAATGGATTCGTTAAAGCGGAGTACAAAGCGACCTCTCTGCTGTCTGAACTCCTCCAGTCCCCAACGGTATTAAAATACTCGAATGTTTGCAAACCTGCTGAACAAATCGAGCTTGGAACACATTAGAAATATGCACCGCATTTCACTTAAAAAATATTTCGCATTTATAATTGTAACAATTTTTTACTTTATCTTAACGCAACAAAATTTGACGAATTAATTAAAAAATGATTACAAAAAATATATACTTATTCTGATAGTTATCAGTTGGTCGGAATGATTTTTAACTTTGTAATTGTAAATTATTTTGTAGGATATTCTATATATGTGCTTTTTTAAGGGTCTTCAAAATTTTCGGGTTACAATTTCTCAAGGGTTAAGGTCCTATAAAGAGAACTGCGTTTAAAAAGAAATCATGTAGAATGAACCGTTAAATAAATATGAGCAAGCAATGTGATTCCATTAAATTCATTAAGACCTTTAAAAAAGTACATATATGGAATATCCTAAAAAACAGACTACAATTAAAAAGAAATAAGTTCCGTTTCATTTTTATTCGGACTTTATTAATTATGGATTTAATTAAATCAATTTATTCGATCCGATTTAATTGATTGATTCCGAGCCGTATCATTTTTATTTGAACCAGAACGGGATGCTGCAGGAGCGATCGGATCAGCGTGTTTCATCGGTGAAACAGCGAGGAGTGCATATGTGCAGGTATTCGGTACGATCAATCGATCCGTGTACGTGTTCCGCACGGATACGTGAAAATCGCTCGGGCTGCAAGCAGAACGCCGCGCCGGGTTTCGTAACGCGTTTCATGCGATCGCCGCGAGTTAGCCGTGCTCGGTATTTTTGCGGACCGCGGCTTTCCTGTTCGATTTGCATATACGTTCAAAAGGGAAATAGTTGCCACGTGGACGGCCGGGCGCGACATTTTCATATTCGACGGAGGGACGCGGTCCACTCATGCGAAATTCCACGCAAAACCCGAACCTTGGATTACCACAGTTGACCGGTAGCACTTAACGCTTCGATTGGCCGAGCTATGTCCATAAAAATTCCTATCACCTGCCACTGGATCAATTAAGAATTCTTTTACCCCGTTTTATGCCGTTCGTATCGGACGCACTGCTCTTTACGCACTCCTTTACTCTACTCTTTTAATACACGCATGATACACCGTTCAAACTAATAAATCATTTTCATGGTTATAGTATTTTCATGGTGAGCTGTCCCTAGACCGCGATGGGCGTGAACTTGAACGTCCTTAAAGTAGTTTCCATTCCAATTAGGCATTAAGTCAGACTCTGGTCACATTTCGAAGTCTCACAATTTGCTTACGTATGCAACCGTTTCCACGGGCCGTCTGGTTTTGTGAAGCGAACCTGAGAGAGATCTAACGATTAGAATTGCCGGGAACTGCGTCCATAATTCGCGAGCGAGTGGCACGCTCGAGGGACATTTTCATCGATCATGAGACGATTGAAAAATGTTGAAAGACAGATCGAGTCCGGCCCCGTTCGGCGTTCGTTGCTCCGTGTCCATTCTTATCGACGGTCGGGGATCGGTTATCCAACTGGCAACGGACCCGGTGGATTAATTATAGGAAATTATGCGAAAACCGGCGACGGTGGCAGGCGGTTTTCCACGACGCAGGAAAAACACTGTCGCCGGCAGGTCGATTCGGCTCGGTGCGCTCGCCACGCAAAAATCCGCCGCCGCCCGGTTCGGTTGCGTGAAAGGCCTGGCTTGTGTGTCTCGAAGCCACGTGGGCGTTTTCGTCGGCTTTTATTTTCACTTAATGGCCGTCGGGGTCTTTAACTCAGTCGCACGTTCCCCGGTTGTTATACAGGCTGTACCAACGGCACAATTGCACGGTGAAAAGTGTGGCATTTCGCTCGAATTATTTCCTACGATAAACAAAATAATAGCTTGTCGTCGAACACTTCGACAGCCGGTGTCACGTTCCCATAACTTCGCCGCAACCGTGGCTAACTACCATTGTCACGCGGTAATGCGACTGCACCTAAAAGTTGTTTCTCCCAATAATTGGAGAAAAAAAGGCGTCTACCTGGAAAGTGTTCCGAACTTAATGAAATTTTCACACGTCATTTAGGGGTACTATGGGGTGTCGAATCTCGGTTTTCGACCTCGAGGACCCTGTGCTAACTTGAGGAGGGGAAAATACCACGATTTTTATTACCTTGTTTTGGTTTTTCACCTATTACTCAAAAACTGTGGGTCCCAAGAACTTTTGTTTTCCATTTTTGGAAAGAGCATTAAATTTCCTTCAAATTTCACTGTTCAATCTTTTTTTTTACCAAATAGGCATCGAGAGACAGGCGTTCAAAATTTAGTCCAGTCGGCAGGTCGAAAAAAAGGAGTCTACCTGGAAAGTGTTCCGAACTTAATGAAATTTTCATACGTCATTTAGGGGTACTATGGGGTGTCGAATCTCAGTTTTCGACCTCGTGGACCCTGTGCTAACTTGAGGAGGGGAAAATACCACGATTTTTATTACCTTGTTTTGGTTTTTCACCTATCACTCAGAAACTGTGGGTCCTAAGAACTTTTGTTTTCCATTTTTGGAAAGAGCATTAAATTTCCTTCAAATTTCACTGGTCAATCTTTTGTTTACCAAATAGGCACCGAGAGACAGGCGTTCAAAATTAGGAAATTAAGTGGCAACTGACAGGGAAAGAGATAGGGAAAGACAGAGCAAATTACACTGTCTAACAACAAAAATGTTTTCATATAACTGTTGGGTGTATTTTATACAGTTCTTGTATAAAATAAAAGTACCTGACGACTGGACTATTACTGTTGCGTAGCAATTTTTCTATTTATTTTTCGAAAAGTAACAGCGGTGCAGGACGAACGTTTGCTTTCCTGTTTCACGTGCGAGCATCGGTAAGATCCACCGGAGACATTATTGTGAATGACGCCTGCTTCCTTGACTCATTCATCTCGCAGCTCCTCAATGAAACTCCCTCGTGCTTCGTGCACGCTTGCGTGGACACGTGTCCGTGCACACTGCGAACATGCACGACGCACAATTCACTTGAGCATTCAACATATTCCCTAATTAAACGATACGTTGAGAAGATGAGTCAGAAATTTCGTCTTGACAAATCCTGCGTGCGGTCATTCCTAATAATATTCTAACACACACCTGCGTTTGTCATTCGATTTTCTGCGAAGCTGTTACTACTCGACGCATTAAAATTCCTTACGACGCCGTGCATATTACAACAGGAAATACTGCGATGGAAACTATAATTATTATATAAAAATATACGTAAAACTGGTTTAAACTGTAATTTGTATTTTGATTGATGTGTCGATATTGGAATCTGGCTGAAGTTATTTCAGAATGTATTAGGCGCTCGACGGTGGCTGGCGTTTCCACATCAAGCGACGTTTTATGATTAATTTTAATTGTGGTCCGGGACGATCGACGTCGAACTATGACTTGTTCGACGGCAACGGGAAGTGAAATCCGATCGTTGTTAATATATAATCATCGAAATCTGATACTGTCGTCTACTTTTACGACAGTTCATCGTTCCGAGCGGCGTTCTCATAGCGCGCGGCCGTGTTCCGAGCGGCGCAACAGAAAATGCGCCACGATCCGAGAATACTTCTCTCGTGTCTCGCGGATAATCGAGAACTTCCGTTTCCTGCGGCGGCCCTCGAATAGCAATGACTTCGTTCTCGCCTCTTTCCAACTTTCTTGTGCATAATAAGCCCGGCACGCACCGAGACGCGGCACGTAATCCAGAAATCCAGGGAAATGCCGCTACGAGAATTCCTTGGTTGAAACCGAGCCGGAAGTAACGGCCAGAACAGTTCCTCGGATGCGACAGGTGTTTATTAATCATGCCACGGCTGCATAATCTGTCTAGGAACAGAGTCGGTCTACGGAATTTTTGTTATAAGTGAACACATTCAATTATTTTACAATTGTGGTGGTGGGCGGAGCCTTTATAGCAGTGTACAGTTTGGCCCGGACCCTTGGTGGACGTGGACTTGGATGTCCTTGAGGAATATTCAGGATTTGGTATTAAAAATAATAAAGAGTATGATTTAAGGGTATAAACATACCTATTTTAGGGTATTTAACACTTTTACACTTAAAAGAAAGCGTAAAAATTTTCATTCACATTGCAATCGTAAATGAAACTCTTAGATAACGTTATTAAGGGTGACTTGTTAACACACAAGGAAGATTGCTGTTGCTATTGAAGGTTCCATTAAAAAGTGTTTAACCATGTACCATGATTTTTCAAAATTATGCAATGTTCTCGTGGGAAAAAAGTTTTTTTTGTGATAACACTGATAAGCATACATATGTATCAGCCTAACACTTTAGTTTTGCTATGTTTCCACGTTATTTTCTTTTTCTTTTTATTAATATCTTTATTGCTATTAATAGATCCGAGTGGATTCCAGCCCTATATATTTTTATTGTTATGATTCCACGTTGACAGTCCTGACTGGGTCTCATCTGGTCCAACTAGCTTTACTAAAACTGGATCTACACTTGCTATAGACTCTGGCTTCATGAACGGAAAATAGGGAAATTGAATGTCACGAAAAGACTTGTTTGACTGATATGATGGGGCACAGCGGGGTCCGATGAACCTTCTTCTAACAAATGAATCCTTGTGCTCAAAATATGCTCGTACATGGACAAATAACTCACGCCCACCACAAATTAAGTACCTTCAATCGATATATACTTGTTACATTAATCATAAATTAGCATAAGGCTTCCATCGTAATATTATGAATGTAATATAAATTGCAGAATAACCTCCTATTAGAGGTTACATTTGTTCAATAAAAAAGAAGGACAAATAACCGAAGCCCGCAAACCAATGTTTCGACACAAAATCTAGTAAGATGCTAGTTACTTGCTAGTTATGTTACGTGGTGTGCCTACCCCCTTAACACATTACCGACCGGTGATTATTGCATATTTTTGAAAAATGTATGGTACACGGCTAAATTTTCATTTAGCATTTAGTATGAACTAACTAAGTCACCCTCAATAACGTCGTCTAATAGTTTCATTTAAGATTGCACTGTCAAAGAATATTTCTATGCTTTTTTTTGGTACAGCAGAATTATTGAAAATGCTATTAATAGGCTTCCGGTCGGTAAAGTGTTAATTTGACTTTTTATCCGCAATCAGGACTACTCCTATTATAGTACAGGATGTGGAGCAGTGGGCGTGGCCTGATCGCGAGGTGGGGAGAAGCCTGAACGTCCTTGAGCAGCCTCGCATTTCCAGCACGACTATATCACTCTTCTCGATCGGCCATTCAAGTCGCAATGCACACGCTTCGCACGCGAAGTATTCCATTATTATGGATATTTCTGCACCGTGATATTAATTACCCGGGCTCGGTTTTATGCTAATTGAAGATCCACGCTCGATTTTCTTCTCGAAGACAATGCAGGCAAGGTGAAACTCGATGGCAGGAACGGATGAAAGGTCGTCGTGCGAAGTTCAGAGCGTTCGGGTGAAAGAGACCATTGTTCCCGTGGCCGGGCGGTTTATTAATTAGAATTAATTAGGAAGACGAAACGAGCGAGGCGGCGGCGTCACGCTTCCGTTGCGCGTATATACCCGGCGTGTTCTCAGCGTCGCCGGTTTTAAACTGGCCCAGCTATGCAGTAGCTACCGCGAGCAACCGATACAACCAAGCCGGTGCGATGCAACCCGTAAAAGTGACCGTAAATAGACGACAAATTATGCGAAAGATGCGCCGCGACGGAAAATTGACCCAGATTCGAAGAAGGAAAGCCAATTCGCCACGGAGAGAGAGATCTGGTTTCGTCATGATTGCCGCAATTAAATCTACGGGGAGCTTTCGCGTTCCCAGTTTTACGTGCAATTACGCCGGCGTATACGGCGCGCATGCTCTTTTTTTTTTACGCGTCTAAATGGCCGGCGTGTAATTTTGTAAAAATACGGAAAAATAGTTTTCTAAATGCCGGGCCACGGGGAGCAGGAAAAACGCTGAAAAATCGAACCGTGAGAAAATATTTTTCAACGGTGCAGAAGGACGTCGCACAGACTGGTATTTGGCCGATCTAGCTGGCCAAAATTTATTATTGCTTAAAATAGATTCGATTTGTTATGTTTTATTAAATTATGTTTACATTAATGGCCATTTGTCTCGACTTTTCAATCGACAAACCCTATCAGATTTTCTCCAGACGCCGTTTAAAATCGCGAGTTCCGCGAGCTCGAGTGAAATCAAGGCGACAAAAATCAGCTCTCCTCTCTTTTTAGAAACCATTTATGCAACTATACGGTGAACCTACACGCTCGACTAGTCCGGGGCGAAGTCGCGCGCGTATCGACGGAAGAAATGGTAATTCGTAAAATCCGACAAATCGCGATCGGGCAATATGTTGCCCCGGTATCCGGAGGAACAGGATTTCGTGTAAATGTCCTTTCGCAACGACGGAGAGCTAAAAGGCTAAGCCGACGCGCAACGAGCTCCCCAGGCAACGATAACAGAAACGCTCGCGCGTGAGCGCACGCCCCTATTTACAGCCCACTTAAGACGACATACGGAATATAAAGTGCAAAATTATTATGTAATATTTTACGGGTAACGCGACGCCGAAGATCGGCCGAGAAATTTACGCCGGTACTATTTATCCCGCGGAGGGTCTCCCGGCGCGACGCGTCCAATATTTTGCATTTTGCATATTTCACGGGGGAGGGAGAACTTTATTGACTTGTTTTATGGATGTCTCAGTGTCGCTGGAAAAATAGTACTTCGTCCGTTATTTGTGGAACCGTTTGCGAGCCGTGGCGCGTTTATTGATTTCTCATGGTGGACAGGTTTATGACAATTCAGATAACTGGAAATAAATATATACGATAAATTTGAATAGAACTCTAGCTGCGGATTGTTTGAATGGACTGACGAAGGCGTTTATGAGTTTATACAATGTTCGCTGGGATTTGCAATGAACGCGTACAGGCCAGCGTTTGATTCGGTCGAGTTAGCTTAACTCGGGCTGGGGTGTAAGGTGGCAGACCTGTGTTAGGCGTTGCAACAGTTCATTTTAATAGCCCAGGAAAAATTCTTTGCGCTTGTATCTCGCTGCTGATATTTTTCCAAGTGATTTCTCGGTGCAGATTATAGCGTTCCAATGAATCTGCTCGCGCTAACGGAACCAACGGCGTTCCGGCAAGTGGCACGATCTCGCCGGAATCATTTTCCCCGAGCAATTCCTTTCGTTTCTTTTTTCCGGCATTCCTCGCCACGGTCGGTTCACTTTATTAGCGCGCAGTGATAACAACTTCGCTTTCAACGGTTTCCATCGCTCTCGACGGCGCACGAACCCGCTCGCGAGAGTCTATAATTGTGCGCGAGTACTCGCGAGCCAGCCGGAAGTGGGCACAGCATAAAGTAACGCCAAAAAATTAATTAATTTCCGCCGTGTATCTGTAGAATTAATTATACTTCAACAGAAGGGAGAATTGTCTCAAACAGTTCACTTCACTGTCTCCATACGTTTCACCTGTGCCACATTTACTGTCGACAGAAAGCCGAGTTTACTATTGAAATATGTCAAAATTAATCTAATGTTCGATTAGGCCAACAACCGTAGTCCCGTTGAAAGCACCGGTTCTCGTTAGATCACCGAAGTTAAACAATGTGGAACTTTAACGGCACTAGGATGGGTGACCGTCTGGTAAAAAATCGGAAAGTGACCCGCCCGAGGTGTTTTTCACGTGTTGAGTGAAAGAGGGGGATTGATAAATGAATTTGAAACCCTAAGGGGACCAAATATCATGTTACATACATAATCTAATGTTCGATTATAATCGATTCGATATGATTCAATATTGGTATTAATCAGTTTATTTAAGAAACTGTTGTTTATTTGTTTGATGTATCATTCTATTTTTCTAACCCGTGATCCTCACTTGACGTGTGACATTTAAACCTAAAAGACGTGTTTTCTTTGTGCTCAGTAATTCGTTTGCTTGTGTTAACAAAGTTCAGTACAGTTAATTTCATTTATTAAATTACATAATCTAATATTTACTATCGCTTTTGACTGGCTTGGAAATTCACAGTGTACCCTCGCACTTTGCCATTAGAATAATTTGTTTTTTAATAAATGTAACAATGCAGATAAGGTGTGTTGCGAGGGAAGCGAAGTCAGACTCCCATAGCGATCGAGAAAGCGTCGATCGGGAGAGCGGACTGGTCCGATGAAAAATCGGTTCTCAGCGGATGGGAAGTGCGTGAGGCGTTATTCCTGCCAATTATTCGGCAACGTGAGAGAGTGAAATTAAGATCGTGACTAGCACGCGTCTTACGTGACATCGGGAACGGGTAGGAACACGCTTCGAAAGGTCTAACCGCATCCTTGCGCCGCAGTTACGCGGTTACGTAAGGAGAAAAGTCAGACAGCCGAGGAACGGGAGGAGGACGGACATTCGCGGGAGGGAAAAACCAGCGATTTGATAATATTTCTGGCCTGGTCGCTGCTAAATATAACCGACAGAGTCCGTGGACCAAGATTCTTTCTCTATCCCTCGTTACCGCAGACTTATTGTGCAGGTCTGATCCTTCAAAGCGGATTATCTCTTTTAAAATTAAGGCTTGGAAAAGATAGTAGGCCATAAAGTGGTCTTCAAAACGATGAAAATGTATGTGAATATAAGAACCAAGTCGACGACGAGGAAAAATTTTAACGAGGACTTTGAATATAAGCTTCGCCTTCCAGAAAGGTTTATCTCGGTTCAGATTCGAGCTTACAAGGAGAGTGCACCAATGACGTCTCACCGATTTAGTTGAGACTCTGTATACTTATAGATCTCGATCTCCCATTTACGTATATATACCATTATAGACGCTAACACTCAATAGTTGTCGAGATATTCATAAACAAAGTTCTTACGCATGCTTTTACGACACGTACCACTGTTGTAATTAAAAATATGTAAGTGCAATATTATTAAATTTATCGTATACCATATTTTCTCTTCCCATATTTACTTTATTTTTTCTGTTTTCAGACGCGAGGAGATACTTTCTATTTCATTAATTTCGGCTAATTTATTTATAATTTATTAATACGTTTGTTCTTTAACTTGTTGTTGAATAAATAATATAAATAAATATGAAAAAAAAATTTTCACCAAACGAGAATCGAACCCTAGCCCACCGGGTGGAAGTATACCTACTCTACAACAGCAGATTTAAGCAGTAATGTAAGAACTTTGTTTATGAATATCTCGACAACTATTGAGTGTTAGCGTCTATAATGGTATATATTCGTAAATGGGAGATCGAGATCTATAAGCATACAGAGTCTCAACTAAATCGGTGAGACGTCGTTGGTGCACTCTCCTTGTTAGTAAAATAAAAGATTCGCTCGTGCAGGGTGTAAAGGCGGTGAGCAAAGTTTCCCCGTTTCACCGAGCGGCATTTCGACTCGTGATTTCGTTCCCTTCGTTTTAATTGAAACGCGGAAACGGTCCCGGTATCGTTTCGATCGTTCCAAAATATTCTTCCGCATATTTCACGCTTCGAGGCGAGCCACGCAACCTCGTTCGCCAAGAACTTTCTTCGGTTCTGCGCTTGCGACAAGGCTGCGGGGCAACGGTGTTCCTTTCCATGCGAGGCGACGCGACAGGACGGGACGCGCCGATGCACGCCCTCGCATCATAAACGCATTTACCGATGATTCATTTGCGACACTGTTCGCCAACCTGTTAGCCGATTTGCGATTCCGTACGCGTGAACTTGTCCGGCCACCTTGCCACTACGTTCGCAATCCACGAATTCATGACCGTAGACGTGGCGTTCGGCTCCTTGGACGTGTAACATCTGGAGTCAGGATTATAAAGTCTGAACTAGGGTGTCTTCCTATTATTCAATTAGAACAGGTGTGGTTTAATAAGGTTCTTCTAGGAAAGAATTATATGAGACGAGAGTGTTAGAAAGTAATATAATATTCGGTGTGTTACTGATTTAGTTTAAAGATATTGAATGGTTTTCAGTTGTTTTAATATAGGTTAAGTTGTATATACCCTAGTAGCACAAAATATTGTATACACATTCATATAATATTAAAAAGAGATTCAATCTTTTTTTAATATTCAAATATACATACAATATTTATTTTATATCAAGTAACAAATATTTCTTTTTAAATATGGAGAAAATATCTATTTCATGTTACGAGAAAAATATTTCTTTGTAAATATTAAATGAATCTTTATTTCATATTAGAAGAAGAAAATTTTGTGCCTAATATACAAATAATATTTATTTCTCATTATAATACAAATCTTTATTTAATATTACAAATAGAATATTTCATCCTAATATACACATAATGTTTATTCATGTACATGTGTACAATATTCAGATCCAATATTTTTCTCATATGAACAAGTGTGGCTTAAAAAATATTTTTCCAATATTTGAAAGACATATCTATCTAATATTTTTGTGCTACTAGGGTATAGTGTTTTACACTTTTTAAGTTGGTTTAGAAATACAGGAGTACTGCGTAGAGTAAGTCCCTGTATTCGATATCTCTGGGATCGGAAATGAATGGGTTAAACTCCCTATGAAGGTGAGTTTTTTCCGTACTTTCTCATCTTCGTCGACAAGAGGGTGTCTTCCTATAATGACGAGGTTTGGTCTGGTTACAATGGTTATGTTTGGTCGGGTCATAAAGCTTGAGTCTAATCACAATGGTTAACTCTACTAAACCCCGTCCAAAGTCATGAGATCCATATCGCGACGTTTAAATCTAAATTAAGCCAATTAAACCCAGCCTGAAATAAATCGGTGTCGGATCTGTGTCAGGTGCGATTATTCCTGGGTTAGGTCCGCCACACCTGCAACTGTACCCTGTCCATAAAAATCAAGATGACTGATTCGATTGTCCGAGGCAACACAGCATAGGAAGCGAACGACCACCACTGTGCCTGGCTTCTAATTTCGAATCGATCATATTTAACGAACCATAAAGGAAATCAATAAATGACACGATATCACGCCAGCCAATCGATTATCGTGATCGGATCATTGTTATTCAACGCGAATGGAAAACAAATTCAAACGATCGACACGAATTCTTGGATTCCGGTGTATCTGATCCGATATTTTTTTTTTTTCACTTTCTCCGAGTCGTTACGGCTTGATTGCATTACATGCAGCTGCAGAAAATCGAGCGAGCGCGCGCTCGCGGTGCATTATGCAGCCCGTGACTTTCGTCGATCTATCCGGTCGACGTCTGTGTTCTGGCTTAATTAGCCGAGCCCTCGTATTATGCATTTGAATCCATCGTTTCCACGCCGTGGCAACCGGAGACAGGTACTCTTAATAAATCCGTACCGAAATCGGAGCTGTTCCGATGAAAATTTAATGGCGGCCGCGGACGAGCAAAAATACCGAAGACAGACGAGCCTTGGGGCATTCGGAAACGAGCGAATAACGAATAATTTATTCGTTCGACTCGGATTTCATCCGAGCTAATATATTTTCCGTTAAAGCACCGGGACGGTACGCGGCGGATTTATTTTTCGTTCAACCATAGTGAAATAACAAGAAAAAACAAAATCGGTTTCGACCACCGCGAGCATCGATAAAGTAACGATTCCACGGAGGTATACGAATGCGGACCCGGCTCGAACGAAGACATTTGTATTCATTACCGTTGGCTGTACACGCTCGAATAGCCGTGTCTCTGGACCACCGGCAGCGATTACCGCGCGAAACGCGCTAAACCACCTTTGTACGACCGTCGTTCGCATATATTTATGTTTACGTAGGAGCTAAATGGAAGTTGCATCGGCTGACCAACGGAATGCAGCCCCGTGGGACATCCGTCCGTGAAACTTATGCATCGCGGTCGAAACACGTGGGACGACCAGCGCATCCACTTGTTTGGAATTTTATTGTAACTAGCGCTGGTACAGAACCCCATTTTAGCATAATCCTCGAGTCCACGAACCGCCGTGCAAGCCCTTTTAAACATATCAATATCCAAGCTCTTTTATTTGCATCCTGCCGTAAACTTGCCAAGGGATTCTCAATTTTAGATTATACCGAGGGTTTGTTATTTTCATTGTGAAGCTGCAAAAGAAGTGCAAGATATCCCAAGGTGCTACAGCACACAGATCTCCGAGTCCAGCGTTTTTATTTAATACTTTGAAAACCGTCAACGCCATCATTCAAGCAAATTGGCGGAAATGGGGTCCGCCAACGAGGACTAACGCGCAAAACGAGCTTAAGACCGCTGAATCACCGCTGTATGAAAGTAACTGCCCGGATCCTGGAAATAAACCGGCCCGTCTGACCCGGCTTATAATATTCTGTAGATTTAATCGAGCCACTCGCCGAGAGGCGAAACATCTGTATAATTGCGACATCTATTTATGCCTAACGTCTCCTTATTACACAATAAAATAAAGCGCGAGTGTAAGTTTGACAATGCATCATTCTTAGCCGTGTACTAATCCGAATGAAACGCGTTTCTGTTTCAGTGTAATTGCTGAAACGTTTCACCGTGCAGATAATATTTTTGTATTCTGAATAGGGGCTAACCCCGGAGTCGTTTGTTAATAGCGGTTCTCGTAGGATTGCTTGATGAAATCCACGTGGCCTGCAACCTGATAACAATTACACTCGCGATTCTCCTTCTGTCTTCGGAGTCCCCTCGCTTCTCCAGACGGCTCGATTCATTCGCGATGCTCGTATCGTGCTCGCCGTACGGTTCCCTGTGTTTACGTTCACGTAGGAAACACCTTGACTCGACACGAAAACCCAGTTAACACTACCATGGGCGTCTGCTGCGCAGTCACAATCGTTTCAATCGTTTCTCCCAGCCAAACACCTCGGCACAATCAGACGAACGCACGTGAAACCTCTTATGTGTGTTCTTACAAAATTATATATTCTTCGCTGCACACTAATTTTCAAGCCCCGAGTGGCAGAAAATTATTTTTTTACGAACCAACTACCCGACCAGTTCACCGTGACGTAAATACTATACGATATCGATTTTTAAAACGTCAGCTCCACATGTCACGCGCTAAGAAGCAGCACACTACTCGCCGCATGCTTCATGCACTTCTTCTTCCGCGCATTGTTCCCTCGTTCCCTCTTTCGAGGACCTTGTATGCAACGAGCGATGTTGAGTTAGGTCAACCCCCGATTCCCGGGTGCAAGTTCCTCCACGGTGCATTGTTCCCCGCGATGCACCATATTGCATCGCTTTATTCCGCGAGAAGGAGCATATGCGTGCGAAACGTGCGTCCACCGAAGGAGGGTTCAAAACTTGCTCAAAATCGCATTTTCAATCTCGCTGGTCGACCTACCTAAACGGTAGAATATTTCCATTCGACTACTCACCCTGCAACAAAAATCCATGCAGCGCGAGGTTCATGGCTACCAGGTGAGCAATTCCTTCAGCCTGCAACAGAGAATGCACTAATTATACACACAATTGCATTAACAATACATTAAAATGACGCGATGATGGGTTCGAGTATACGAGCTCCAACAAATTGAGTCATAACTTCTGAACGAAAAATCTGATCGATCCGAAATTTTTTACACAACTGCTTTACACTATAGTACAGATGCTGTGAAACATTCAAATTTTTCTACCGGTCTTTTCCGCTGCAGAAATATCGAGAAGATGTATGTATGCAACATGATATTTGGTCCCCTCAGGGTTTCAAATTCATTTACCAATCTTCCTTCCACCACTTTCCATTCTCACTATCGCCTTTTCAGCGGGACCTACTGTTTATGGTGGGTTCCGAACCACCTTTTGCCAACAACACGTGAAAAATACCTCGGGCGGGTCACTTTCCCATTTTTTACCAGACCTATCTAATGAGAACCGGTGCTTTCAACGGGACTACGGTTGTTGGCAAAATCGAGAAGATTGTATTCTAGAAAGTATGATCGATTGCAAGAAAATTAGAATTACGTGTTAGTCAGGATTCGTACTACGAGTGTAAGGGTTGAAGATTGAAATTTCCCGCGAGACTCGTTCTTTACGAACGTGAAAATTTTGTTCAGCCGACGAGACTGTGCCAGCGGCTGTCGACAACGGTTCTCGCTTTTTCGTCTCCACGATCAATGATCGATGAAAACCGACCATGTGCAGGCGGTCCATGGCGGCGTACTCGAAACTACTCGCCGTCAGTCGAGGGCACAATGGCCGCGTTGCAGCGGAAATAATTCAGGTCGAGCGTGCACGTATGCCCGCGCGTAACGGTGCTCTCGGTGCGAGCACAAACCGGCGAACGCGTTTCACGGCCGGAATTATTTCTGGCACGACGGGCGACTTTTCCCGTTTTTGTCCGCGTCCCGGGGCCTTCCTCTGGCCCAATAATTTCAGCGATGCTCGCCCCGGCCGTCGCTTTCTTTCGCCAGAGGCCCACGATGCCCCACATCCAACAATTCGATGACACGTTGCCAAAAGTGAAGTTGTAATTCGAACAAATAAATATGAGGGCCATGGAGAACAAATTGTCTCACGCAATTTGATGTCACAAATAGTCCCGGGATTTTTCAAATCCGATATTTTTAGTAGTACTATGGGGATTTAAGTATGTTAAATTTGGAAGGTGATGTGCATCGTTGGAGACAGAGATTCACTCATGGACTTCATTTTCTACGCCAATGATAAAAATTATATAGAGCAGATAAAGTTAGGGGTAGATTAAGTCATCAGTTTGCTGACATATAAAATATATGATGAATTAACTTTCCTCACCCTCGAACAATTACGGTGTACGTAACAATTTTTATTTCGAAAACAGTGGGTCCCATCGAATTGAACTTTTTTTTATCTAAAACTAGAAGGTTCAGGCTACGTAGCCATATTTTTTTCATATCGACAACTTAATTTTATAATACGGCAGATTTTAAGGAAAGTTTCACTTAGCGAGGTTGCGTCGAGGAGTTCGTTGCTCACGTAAATGTTTTCACGCCAACTCCGAATGTTGACAACGTGACCGAGTGGTATAATTGTTTGCCAGGTGAGTAGTTTAATTGGTTATCGAACAGGTAGGGCGTCGTGACGAGTCAGTGGTGTGCTGCAACCTTGTTGCAGCAATTACAGCAGTGGCATACGAAGGGAACAATGGGAGGTACGACAAGTAGGTACGTAAAATGGTTTCGCCGAGGATGTCGGTGGTATAGTGTTGTCGCACGCCATCAGCCACCCAGTGATACTCTTTCGCGTGGCACATCACGAAACCCGTGGACGTACCCCACTCTCCTCTCCTACGATCCGGGGAACCCCGATGTGAATACGAAATCGGGGAACACGGCCGCCATTAACGTGCGTGCAATTTGTAATCAGCTCCTCCTCTTTCGTATTACTCCGAATACCTGTCCAGGTAGAATTTCCAGAAAAAAACATCATTTCCTTTTCGATTGATTCTTCAAACGATAGAAAATGCTCCAATTTTCTAAATGGTCCAGTGAATTTCATTTTTAATTGTAGCAGATTTCCTTTATAAGTTTTTTTTTATCAGGAAACATGAAATGGTCCGAATACCTGTCCAGGTAGAATTTACAGGAAAATATCATTTCCTTTTCGATTGATTCTTCAAACAATAGAAAATGCTCCAGTGAATTTCATTTATGAATTGTAGCAGATTTCCTTTACAAGTTTTTTTTTATCAGAAAACATAAAATGGTCCGAATACCTGTCCAGATAGAATTTCCAGAAAATTATCATTTCCTTTCCGATTGATTCTTCAAACAATAGAAAATGCTCCAATTTCCCAAATGGTCCAGTGAATTTCATTTATTAATTGTAGCAGATTTCCTTTACAAGTTTTTTTTTATCAGAAAACATAAAATGGTCCGAATACCTGTCCAAATAGTATTTCCAGAAAAACATCATTTCCTTTTCGATTGATTCTTCAAACAATAGAAAATACTCCAATTTCCCAAGTGGTCCAGTGAATTTCATTTTTAATTGTAGCAGATTTCCTTTATAAGTATTTTTTATCAGAAAATATAAAATGATCTTTGATAGACCCATCTGTCCAGTACATTTTAATTTAACTGTTGCAGGGAATAAAGTACGGCTTGCTCCAGTTGCAAGGACCACGTTGGACACGAAAGTGGGTGTATGGTTTTTGCGTGACCGGTTACCGGTTCGGCTTTGTGGCTTTGGGGCCTGGAGATTTAAGGCTCGAGCTGCATCAGGTGTTTGATTCGGAAAGAGGAGAAGGTCGTACGCACCGGCGCGGCGGCGTGGCGATTCTGTTTCCTTCTCGCTTTTGCATCGGCGACTGTGTTCCCCCTCGCCTTAAAGACGATTTTCACCTTACGTAAAACCGGCACATCGGCCGTGACTCGTTTCCATGGCGAACGACTTTCCCCGATTCCGTATCGCGAACGTTATACACTTTAGAAACGATCGACGCCATGTCTCCTGCAACGTTGTGCGATTTTTCACGATGCGTCTACTGGAAAATGTTCCATCCTCTTTTCCATATAATACACAACAAAATATATTTCATAACTTTCAGGAATCTTTAATGACCAGGTCATAAAAATTACATGAATTTTTAAAAATAATAATGGAATGTAAATAATGGATCTAAGGCTAAAGTTTGTTATCCAAGGTTATTCCAAGGCCATTCCAAGAATGCAACCTGATAGTCCCAAAAATGAGCGATGAAAAAACTAAAATCTAAAAATGCATTATTTAAAATTAATATAAAAAATGAAGCACACTCTGTTTCAGCTGAACAAAAATTAGGAGTATTAATTAGGGACACTCGTTATGGTAGTCCGGTCCGCAAGCAGGGTCGAGACACAGAAGAAACAGTTTAAGCTAGTGTACAGTTACCATAGCGTGTCCACCTTTTTTCTCTACACGAAAAACAATAGCTTGCAAACCCCCTAATTTCGCAACGGCCGTTTCGCTAAACAGCCAACGAGATACGGCCGATTTGCTCGATTCTACAGAGCCGATTTCCACGCGGCGAGTTCTAATTCCACGGCTCTCGAAGGAAAGTGAATTCCAAATCGAGCACGCTCGGCGCCGGGGAGGCTCGTTTAGCATACGTTCAACTTTTGGCATTCTTCGTTTTTTCGAAAGTGGAGGACTTCAAGGACGTCTGCGTGTGTGGATGTCGTGGGGCAACGAGTTGACGACTATAAATTCGTTCAAGTCTTCGGGTACCTGCCGACCGGTGGAGTTCATCGCATTCCATCGAGCCGTCATCAGCTTCCAAAAAAAAAAATCGCTTGTCAACAATTTTGCTACTCGCCAACAAAAATATTAAACATCCTTAACTCTCATCCACACGACGTGGTACCCGGGTACCTATTTCAAATTCATTTAAAATAGTACAAAAAATTAGCCGTGTGGATGAGGGTTAAAATAATCTTAACATCCTGCAATGACGAAACCGTGTTTCGATCAATGTATAAATTACTCGAACCACGGTCGATTCTAATCCGACTCTATTCATGTTCTAAAATTGCGGACTTTTTTTCTTTTAGTTGCCAGTGTAATTTATCGACAAGCAGGTATCGGTTGGTATCGTTTCTCAGCAGGTGTCAAGGTAATACAGGTAAGAATTGGTTGTTGGATGTTGAAGCCCGGCATCGAAGGAGACACGGCGCATCCCGGACTTTCTAAACCGATCCGATCGAACGATACGATCGCCGCGAGTTTATTCCCTTTCATGGCGAGTCACGATCTGCCGGCCTGGCTCGCTTCTTCGTTTCGAAGAAAACCATTTTCCCGGTCAACCCGCGGCAGAACGTGTTACGTTACGTTGACTAACAATCGGGAGAGAGAGAACGGCTCTCGTTTCCGGCTTTAGATCGATCGGCCGGATATTGCCTGCGGCCTCGCGTGTCGCTCCCCGGTCGCCGATGATCTAGATCTTCTAGATCTTCGTTGTGTTCTTCGTCTCGTTTCTCAGTGTCTGATAGTTACGAGAGTAGTCGTCAAGTTCCTACAGTTTCGCTTTCGATCGAAATTTTGAACAACGTTGTTCCCGCGTGTAGAGGATGTTTTGTGCGATAGGAATCGTTAAGTGTGAAGTTACTTTGTGTACGATTTTTGCGGGGAGCATAAATCACGTCACCGGCTAAACAGTGTCATAAATTCATTACGTGAGGTTACGCTTTCAGCAGTGAAAGTCGACCCTAGAATAATGTACACTACCGTATTAGAATAGTCTACTGCGGTCCACCAGCTTTGGTACTAGAGGACAGACACTGGTACAGAGTTGCTAAATCTCAGCATTTTATACAAATTTTCTGGTGGTCCCGATCTAGGGATCACAAATTCATAGGGTCCCAAAGACCTAGAGTTCTATATTCCTTAGGGGTTCAAAGTCCTATGGCTCCCAGAGTTCGAGGGCTCCAGAATCCCAGAGATCTAGAGTTCTAGGGCTCACAGAGTTCGAGAGCTCTCAGAAACCCATAGGTCTAGAGTCCTAGGGCTTCCTGAATCCGAGAGATCTAGAGTTCTAGGTCTCCCAGAGTTCGAGGGCTCCAGAATCTCAGAGATCTAGAGTTATAGGGCTCACAGAGTCCGAGAGTTCCCAGTATTCCAGAGATCTAGAATTCTAGGGCTCCCAGAGTCCAAAAGCTCCTACAATCCGAGAGATCTAGAGTCCTAGGGCTTCCTGAGCCCGAGAGCTCCCAGAATCCCAGAGATCTGGAGTCCTAGGGCTTTCAGAATCCCACAGATCTAGAGTCCTAGAGCTTCCAGAATCCCAGAGATTTAGAGGTCTAGGGCTCCCAGAGTCCGAGAGCTCCCAGAATCCCAGAGGTATAGAGTTCTAGAGCTCCCAGAGTTAGAGGGCTCCCAACATCCCACAGATCTAGAATCCTAGGGCTCCCAGAATTTCAGAGATTTAGAGGTCTAGGGCTCCCAGAATCCCACAGATTTAGAGGTCTAGGGCTCCCAGAATCCCACAGATTTAGAGGTCTAGGGCTCCCAGAGTCCTAGGGCTCCCAGAATCCCACAGATTTAGAGGTCTAGGGCTCCCAGAGTCCTAGGGCTCCCAGAATCCCAGAGATTTAGAGGTCTAGGGCTCCCAGAATCCCAGATATCTAGAGTTCTAAGGCTCCCAGAGTTCGAGAGCTCCCAGAGTCCGAGAGCACCCAGAATCCCAAGACCCCAGAGTCCTATAATCTCAGAGTGCCAAAGCCATAATTCCATCGTCCCATAGAAGCATCATCGCGAAAGCCTATACCCGATATTTGTACCTACACGTCTGCCACTGTTTCGTAGCAAGAGGCATTTACATAGAGCCGATACAATACGCAAACCGAGCGGATTTCTCACGAAAATCGACAGTCGTTCGTTCACGACCGTTGGATACATACAATTTCATCCACACGATCCATCCGGCTTTCTTGCGATCTTACATAACCGGTTAATTATCGGTTCAGCGATCAGCTCTTCACTGTGGCAATAATAAACGCGCTCTTACCTAATCGATGAGCATCACGATAAAAGCAACTCGCCAAAAAAAAAAGAACGAGGCGAGTGTAATAGAAAAACAAGACCAGCATGTACCAAGAGAAAAGAAAAAAAAATTAGAACAGTCCGAACTTTCTTTCTCGAACGGAGGTACACCTGTTTCGTCTAATAGTCAGTCTCGGACAGCGTTGGCCCGCTATCGATCGAGAAGATCTTCGGGGTGCCGCGCACGGAACGGAGGTAAACGGCGAGTCGTGATCCAGTCCCGGGATCCATAAATCACGGCGAAGCGCACCTCTCGATCCGCGATCGAGGTCTACGGAGAACGGAGGATTCTAGATCGCTGAATGAATGGAGCACCGGATCGTTAAGTTCATCCCCGCGAAGATCCCGAGATCGAGATCTGAACCGGAGCATTCCTGCCGTGCCGTTCCATTAGCTTTTATTATTATTGTTGGGAATGTTGGTCCGGCTCGAATATTTAATAATTACACCGTATTTATCCCGGGCTTGAAATCGCGAGAGCCCGTTCAGTTCCAATGATCGTCGGTACGAATGAACGAGATCGGTCTACGGAGCGCCGTCGTAGCATCGTGGGAATTGGACGATTTAGACAAAGATTAATTGATCGTACAAAGCGATGCTACGTCGGCTTTCACTTTCCATAAAATCGTCTCGAATCGAACCGTAACGCTGATCGAAGACGATCCGCGAAAGGGAACGTTAGATTCCCGTTGATACGCGGAGCACTCTGGTATCTTCGAAACTGGCCTGCGAGATTGCGTGTCGAATAAAACGAGAGTAAGCGGGTCTTGCGCATCCCGATGCCATTTGTGTCGCAAATATTTGCAATCGTTCCGCGACCAGCTAATCCCCCATTCACTTCGCCGCCGTAAAGACCGGCCGAGATATGTAGAATGTGTCAGCCCGTACAGATATCAAAAGAGTTTTCGTAGTTTTGTAACGTTGTAAATCATGATTGTATCAATGGTTCGGCGAACCTGTCAACAAATGGTCGAGCATTGTGCGATTCTCATTTCATTATGCTCGTGCTGGTACAGCTAATGCTACAAGCAAATGCCGTTTCGGTTATGTAAATTGTTACACACACACACTCGAAACAAATCACTGGCGAGCCGACCGATTGCGCCTAAATGGCCGATTTGTTGATCGCTGCGCGATACCCCCTTATGGCGGGCCACAGTCCCTCATTACACTTTCAAAATACACGAAAACAAGCATTCTGGTGACGTCTATCAGGGAAAAAATTCCGTAGAACTTTTTCATTCCTTCCTGTTCGATCTTGGACTTTCATAGGTCTGTACAAAGTTTATTTGGGCTCCAGTTGGGGCCACTAGAAGCTTTGGCTTGGAAATACTTGAATCGTTATTTGGAAATGGATTACCAGAGCCGAATCTGACGAGCGCAGATTGCCTCGAACTACAAAAGACCAGGCAGGATTCCATCGTCGCAAAAAAGTGTGTAAAACGGAAAGTGGAAAGCCATCCATCATATTTAAAACACCTCTTAAATCAATCAAATCCGGTATTGCGCGAAGATTGCGTAATCAGGCGACTTGTATTAATCTCCGCTAAAATAGCAATTTTCTGGCGGTGCCGTGATAAATGCGTTTATTTACACTTTCAAGCTGGCCGAGTACGGTCGTTTTTAAACAACATTTCCACGACTGATAGTTTCGAGCCGGTGCCAATTGCCCGAACACCGATCGCCGCGCTCGATCCTTTAAGGTATTACATGGCAGTACAAATTTATTTGGCAACGTGATTCAAAACACCGTAATTTATTCCGTATGGTGGCCGCGTGAAAATCAAATGGGTGATAAATCTCGTTGCTCCGGTGTGTGCCTCCACCGCGAGGCACTTTCAAGGAATTCATTAGAATTCGTTAGAAGTGTCGCCACACGTTGCGACTACGTTTCGGATGCATTTCGCTGTTCGTGAAACAAAGCGGTATTTTATTCTGCCATTAAACAATCCATGCCGTTACGGAAAACTGAAAATTCTTCAAACAACCAATTAAGGAGGTATTCTGGTTCTGAAATATATATTATTGTGTCACGTCCAGTGGTTCAGCCATTATTAATAATTGATAAATTCAATCATGTGTATTATATTTCTTTCCGAATTTCTTTTTGTATTTACTCTGATAATGATTCACGGGCTAATGATTATATCAAATATCATAATTACTATTAAATATTGAATTATAGTATATTATACCACATTGCGAGCGATAGAATGAAAGAAAATCTATTTTAATAAATATATTATGCGAGCGAATAATTAAATCAAACATCCGTTGAGATTTATTCATCACCGAAAAATATAAAAAATAGTAACAATAGACTGGTGACTAATTAGCCAAGAAGATGCGTAGAGCCACTTGATCTACCAAGATAAAACGAATCGATAATTAAACATCCATTCGAAATGCAAACGCAAATCATATATCGATAAATACTAACAATTTACTATAAGATTCTATAAGACTATACTATAAGAATACTATAAGATATATTGTTCAAATTTTATCTAAAAAAACAATACTTCAAATCATTTTAAATACCTAACTTCGATCTCTACGTACCAAATCCACAAACAAAGCCATTTAATTCTAAAAAATGAAGCCGGTGAATGCAGGTAGGTTGAAAACTGCGTTATATCTCTCTTTAATTAAAATCTTTTAATTTGCAATTCCCATCTAAAATCGTCCACCCTAGGACTTAACAATTATTTCTTTAAAAAAATCACGCATATTCTTCAAATACCAATAGACACACGTGCAAAATTACAATGCAAAAGGTTGACGAGTTTTGTAAAAAAATTTTGTTAAAAATCGATACGACGATCTCCGTTTCTAAATCGTCCGTGAATCCGCTCGCTGGCGATTTTATCGTGTTTAGACGATCATCGAGAGTCCGAACTCTAAAAACACGTTTACACAGGCCGTTACAGCAACGCCTTCACTTTCTCCTTTTCGAAAAACGTTCTCCGACGTTCCCGGGCTCGTAAATGCGGCCGGGGCCCCATGAAACTCTGAACTTCCATTACACGAACCTGTAAATTTCACTTCACGGGCGCGACTGACACGTTCGATCGTTTTATTACGTTTGCGAACGCCGTTACAGAATAATGCACGCCCACACGGCCCCTATCTAATCCGGCTCGTCCGCACCGGACTTTATGGAATTAGACTTTTCGCTGTCAACCTCCATTAGCATCTTTATGATTTATCACCGTCAGAAACCAGAGAACAGTGATGCAATTAACTGGATATATTTCCACTAACAAGCCAATACCCATGGACATTATGAAAATATATTATTATTCAATATCGAAGTACGGTGCTACACTTTGCAACTTTCGTTTCCGAGTTACGCATTCTTCCTCGGTATTCGTGTCAAGGAAAATCGATACGTCCCCGCGAGTAATCGATACTTGAGTGATTTCCGTATTGCATACGGTAATCGAATGACACTCGAGCGATTTTTCGCGAGTTATCTAATCCTCAAAACCATACGAGCGAGGAAAATCGTCGAGATTTTCGTGGAAACGTATTAGCATACCGCGAACCAGTTATTCCACCGCAATGCACCAATGCTTCTTGTATCATTCGTCGCCCAGGAAACGCAGTTCGCGCGTGTTGCGCAATCTTTATGAAAACTGGAGTGCAGCGGAAACATATGGATGCACATTGCTCGATTGCAAAATACTGCATCCCCGTTAATTAAACATTCGCGTGTCCGCGCACAGTTACCGGTACGCTCTTTTCTTTTTTTCTATATTTTGCTGGAACGTTTTACTCGCGTGTAACGAGGCTCCATGAACTTTGCGATGCCACTCATTCTCGGAATAGTTCTGCGAACAGCAGCATCCCATTCGATGTTAATAGATCCCAGCTGTTCGATCCGTCGAAGATAGCTGCCGTCAACGCTTGTTCCACCGGCGCACTCGTTCCTTTCCCAGTACAGGAGAACTTCATTTTCCTTGTCGTCGATTTCGAAAGGTCTCTCGATTACTCTCGCTGATCGATTGATGCCGATCGGCCACTCCGATAAAAGAGACATTGATAGAACCGAGTCGCCCGTTACAAGCGAGACTTCTTTCTTCGCCCACTCTTTGCGGAATTAAGAGGCTTCCACCTCGTACAAAATCATCTTCAGTAAAATAATAAATTCAACCTCGATTAAGTCACGTGACAAAAATTCGTTTCACGACTGGTCAGAATTTCATTGTCGTCAATTCTTCCTTTAGAGCAAACGAGAAACTTTTAATTAGTGTTTTCTCAAATCGTGGACTCCCAGCTTCCTGTAATTTTTTTGCGAAATTCTAATACCTTCGGTCCCGGAGTTCTAAACTTCTTCGGTAAATTGTCTTAGTGTCTCTCTGATTGTTCGAGCGATTACATAAAAGAGAGCTGACTTTAAATAGTCTATTTCGATCAACTTTCCACGACGTTCTTGGCAGGTGTAACACGAAATCTGTGTTTCTTGCTCATCTTTTTCTCACTTCATCGTCACTCGTCGATCGATTGCTGCTTGACGATAATCGATACCGAGTTACGCAAGACTGTTCTTATACCCTCGAAATGCTTCGCGGGACTTTCCCGAATGCGACGTTATTGCGGAAAGAGCGTTTGCCATGGGCTGTGATTCACAACGTTTAGTCTTTTTAGTCGTGCTAAAACCACACTCGGGAATTTCCTTCGATTAATAAAATTTATCTATCGGAATTATATAAATGCTGGGGTTCGTGGATCCTTTCACGGTTATACGTGCGCGTAACTGACGTGAGAAACATTCTTGCGGTTTCGCTTTCCTTTGCCCAAACGGATCACGTTTTATCAGAATTTGGTTCAAGTTCCTATGCCTCTCTACATGAACACGAGAAGTAGAAGTAGACACTTCGCTCGGTGACCTGAAGCTAACGTCACCTCAAATTACCGCAACATAGTTTAACAAGGTTTAAATGAGGCTGTCGTCGTCAAGGACGGCTTGAATGAGATGTACCAGCTAGGTGGATGATCAACAGTTATGCAAGTTACTGGAAATGCCTAAACCGTCTATAGGTAAGCTGGGACTATCAATAAACTTATCGATGGAAACCTGTTAGAGAGAATGACAGATGTAATAAATCAAATCTGCATTTCAGTGGGCCAAGAGCTCTGCAGGAGAATCGGCCTGGAGTTCTGGAGACATGGAGACCTACTTTCTAAGGCTGTTATCACAGGATATTACGAACTGATGGCCTTGGGAGTCTAGGGATCTCAAAGTCCAAGGGATTTAGGAACTAGATGTTGTAAAGTGCAAGGTATCTTGGGGCAGAGAGGCTTGGGGGCCTAGAGATCCTACAATCCAAGGGATCTGAGGGCCTAGGGATCTGGAGGCCTAGGGATCTGGGGGCTTAGTGGTTCTAAGTTCCAAGAGACTTTGGAGCCTAGGGATCTGGGAGCCTAGAGACCTGGAGGTCTATGAATCTGGGGCCTAGGTACCTGGGGGTTTAGAGGTCCTGAATTCCAAGAGACTTTAGAGCCTACGGATCTGGGGGTTAGAGATCCTAAAGTCCAAGAGACTTTGGAGCCTAGAGATCTGGGGGTTAGAGATCCGAAAGTCCAAGGGATTTTGGGACCTAGGAAATCTGGGAGCCTAGAGACCTGGAGACGTAGGAATCTGGGGCCTAGGTACCTGGAGGCTTAGAGGTCCTGAATTCCAAGGGACTTTGAGGCCTAAGGACCTGGGGACTTAGAGATCCTAAAGTCCAAGGGACTTTGGGACCTAGGGATCTGGGAGCCTTTTTTTCCTTGCCCTAGGAGGGTTTTTCTTCCCCTCTTTGTTTCTCGAAACACCAGTAAGGCCCCATTCATTGATTCTCTTACCGATGATTGTTCCGAGGCGGGCCACAACCTGTTCTTGGCTTTATGGAATCTGGGAGCCCAGAGGCTTGGAGGGCTAGAAATCTGGGGCCTAGGGATCTGGGGACTTAGAGGTCCTAAGTCGTAAAGCCCATGGACTTACAGGACCTAAAGACTTCAGGACCTTAGTCCCTGTAGTCCCTTAGTCCTCTAGGACTCTAGAGTCCCATAGTCCCAGCAGTTCAAGAGTTCCAAGTCCCTGCAGTCGAAGAATTCCCATCGAATCCTAACGTGGCGGAGTAGGTGTCACAATGGACCGTGACCACGCAGAACAATTATCTCATGCAGCCGTCACAGTCGTAGAAAATCCCTCGAATGGACCCGGGAGAACAAATGGTTGACATTTCACGGTGGGTTACATAAAAGCTGTTTCCGAATCGAAACAGAGAAACTTCGACTATCGCCGGTAGGATATATGCTGGCTGCCGCTGTGCGCCGCGGCGTGCCAATAAGACGAGAACCGCCAGCAGCGATAGTTGCCGGACAACTGGGTAACCAGTCAGCTTTCATTTTCGATAACTACCCGTTCAAATGTCTGCATTCTTTTTAAAGGTCGGTAATCGCGCGTAAGACCGTTAATCGACAACGAAAAAAATTGTCAAACTGGTTGATAAATCTTATCGGGGATCGGGGGAGAGGGGGAGGGAAGGGGGTCCGGTTATAATTAGTCTCCCTGCACTGGCTCGACTTATTTTTTTTCGTCCAGGTTACGTAAGAACGTTACGGGGGCAACGCTACCGAGTGAAAGACAATGATACTTGATAATTTCCATTTCAATTTCTCGAAACACCTTTCACGATCACCTGGCTGCCGGTGCCCGGGTCAACGGCGACCCAGACGTTCCTTCCACGAAGAAATATTCGTTCGATTAAAATGTAAAATACGATTAGATAGTTTCTGCTTTCTAGTCTATATCTAGCAGTTCATCGAGGCGGACTTATCACAGCGCGAGGATCAAGTCGAGCTGTTTCCGTGATTTTCCTATCGATTCCAGTTCTTTCCTGGATAGCGGGACCCGACTTTTCCGTCAGGTGTTCCGGTGATCGCTAATAAGCAACGGGCAGAGCGTGAGGCGGAGGCGTGCAGAAACGCGAGAGAAACACACCGGTAAAAACGGTTTCCCCGCTCGGATTCGATTAATCTTGTTTACCGGAGCCCGGATCAGATCCACAACGATTTCCTGATAGCTCCTGTTCGTTTTACCGCTTTCGTTCGGAATACCAGCCGCGAATTCAGCTCGTCGAGAACAGAGAACTTCGTTTCTCGGTGTTCTGATAAATCAAAAATGAACCAACGGGAACAGAAGCATGTTTTTGATCGGTATTGGAGCGATTTTGCAAGCAAAGGCGAATCGAAAAGAAGAAATACTTTTTTTTATACGAGCATTTCTTACTCGAAAAGGAGTTCTCTTAAAAAGACGATAACTGTTTTAATAATGAAGTATACGACTCGAACTTGTTTGAAAAGTTCAAACAATCGGTATGCTACACAACCTGAACAAAGTCAATCAAACGGCATAGAAAACTGTCGCTTAAACAATGTCTAAAAATGTATTGGCTACGGTGAAACTCACTTTAAAAATTCTCGAATACTTATCGAGGAAGCGAAACCAGTTTGTAAACATTCGAAATATTTTTGAGCGAAGTGTAAGGACCTAGAGTATTTTTTCACGTAGTGAAACCAGCCAGGTTTCACTTCGTCAAATTAATATTCGGAAAGTGGTGTCGCTATTCTCGTGTTCATTCGGTTATTTATTAATTCCAGAGACAGTGTACTCCAATGTTCGGACCGAACGTCGTTGCCGAAACCAACGGTATCGATAATTCCCTCGTTTCCATGAATCACTTGTGCTGTGTTGATAATTGGTGTCTCGTCAGTGCTATCGTGAAAATAGTTGCTCATTAATGGAAATCGTTTCCCCGGTGGAGCCGTTCGATAATTCAATAGACGATTCACACAGCGTAAACCGGTTCGACGAGTGTGGTCCCCGGGACCTCTGGAGAAAGGGGACTCATTCACCGGGCCGGACAATAAATTATTCTATCGAATTTAACGCATAAATTGAAACAGCCGAACAATGGTATTTACGGTATCTCGTCTATGAAGTGTGGGCTTCATTGTGCTCCACGTGGCGCAAAAGAAAACACACGGCCGCGGCGACTGTGAATTGCACGAACCCCTGATAAATGCACGGTCCCCGGAAGTCTGCGCGGTTCTGAGGATAGATAATATTTATGATCCTTCGCGCAATCATTTGCTCCATAAAACAGGACGTCCGCGGTATAAACCACTGCGAATTAATGGAGGTAGTCGGCCATGACAGCTGGTCTTTAAACAACTTCGCGATGTTTCTATCAAAATTTCGGCGAAAGTTACCGACAGAAAATTTGTGCCTGTATATTCATCTTCGACGAGTGGCCACAAACTTTTTGGTGGCGAAATAATTCCTGCATTTTTATTTATAATTAGTCAACGGATTTGATTCATTTATCACAAAAATGAAAATACTATTCTACTCCACCTTGAAAATGTTTATTTTGTATGGGTCTATTTCGAAAATGCTGTGCAGATAATAATTCTAAAAGAAGGATTGTTGGAGCTATCGGGAATAGATATTTAATACATAATTCAGAGTACAAAGGATCGAAGCGAACAAGGACTCGACCGGCCGAAAAACGTTTCAAGGCGACGAGCGGGCCGGCAGAAAAATTGCAACAGCGTTTTCCTCGTGCAGATTTGCGATCGAGACGTCTGGCATTTAAATAGACATTTCACGATGCGGGCTGAGAAAAAAAAAAAGATCGTCTGCCCGAGGATACGGGATCGTTCCTCGGCAATCGGTCGACTCGCTGATTTCTAATTGGTAGAAAGCAACGCGATGATGCCTCCTTTTTCCCGTTTCGCTCCGGCGAGCATCGGAACAGATTTTCCACCAAGGACAAATAGTTACAAGACCGAGCGCGATAATGCGTCCGTTCAACCGGTGAAAACGGTGATCGCTTTCATTTACCGGCGGCTAATTAGCTGCGCCTATTTTCAGAAATTAATAACACACACCTGCGAACCTGTACGACCGTACCTCCGACGCTATAAATATTTTCAAAATGATTTACAACGCTGGAGGAATAATTATAAATAGGTTTGTTTCGATAAGCGAGACGCGTTAAAGAAAATTGAGAATGATTAATTTTGTAATTTTCTATTTCGGAATTGTTGAGGTTTGTGGGTCGGGTTTCGGGATCGATGCACAGGATGGCAGAGTTTGTAAATAGGGTTGCTTTCAGCTAGGATATTTATTGTCCCGATTAGATAACAATTGCAGTGTGAGATTCGCCAGATGCATTGCGCTCGATTTGCAATCGGTGTTGCGTTCCTCGCAGCGTAAATAAGAAAGCATTCTCGTGACGTTATCTAACTGCGAGAAATCTAAGAGTTCCGTTTCACTTCGTGGCGAGTCACCATAAATCAAAGCAATACTTGCGTATTATTGTCCCTATCACAACCACGTCAAAGAATGCGCCAGTAAATCAATGCAGAAAACGCGAGGGAAAGAGAACGAAAGAGAGGGACGCTGGAACAGGCCAGAGTCATTTAATTGTAATTAAAATCGGATCCTTCATGCACGAGCATGTCACATAAATGTACCGGCTTGCTCGACGATAAATTCAACTTTAATTATTATAACGCGGATCGAGCTGCGGCAATTAATGCCGTAACGACACGACTTAATGAGTATTCCAATATCACGAGTCTATCGAAATCGTATCATTTTGACAGAATGTTTAACAGCATGTCGTTACATTCGCCTTTCCGTGAAAGTACAAGTTGCAATTAATTTCTTCACTCCGTAATACGTCTACCTTTGCAGTCCCAGAAATTTTTGGAACAGTATTCGACTCACGGACTCCCAGAATTTGGGAATACCCAAGTCACGGACTCTCGGAATTTCGTAATAGCTAGGTCAACGAACCACAGAATTTTGGAATACCGAAGTTACGGAACCGCTAGTTCAAGAGTACCCTGTCGTTAGCCATGATGAATGCAGTCCTCCCTGCCGCCGGTGCTTGAAAACGATCAAGACGTATACGTTCGCCTGCAGACATCTTTGAATTGCAGCATTCTGCGTACAGAGGCGCGCAGACCTCCGCGAAACCCGCTATTAACCAGACACGGGTTTCCCTGTCCGAACGCGTTCAGAAATTGGCGCAACTCGGAGCAATCAATTACCCCGTGTTGCTCCAGAAATGATCTCCGACTAACGGAGCGACTGTGTTTGCATAAATCCCGGTCGAACGACGAAACGAAAAAAAAACAATGTGGTAAATTAACACGGAACTGGCTCGATACCTTGTGTACATTTCCCGGTTGTCCCCCTTCCGACACACGCGCGTACCCAAGTTCTCCAATCAAGTAGAAAAAAGAATCATCGATAGGACACGGTGTGTACAGTCGAAGTAAATTTATAGCTACGATTAAGAGTACGTGCGCGAGGATCACCGCCTCTTTTTCGCGGGATCGCGATCTCCATATGTGAATCCGCGTGGCCGACACTTAGGCGAACCACCTGTTGCGCAAGGTATCGCTGATTGGCGGCGTGGAATCTTTATTTTTGTTTAGCGAGCTGCAACGGGCCGCGGTGTGGCATTAAGAAAGCGTGCCTCGACAGTGTCACTGATTGATGACTGTATGAAGACAATCTAACCTGAGGGGATCCGCTCGATTCGCCTGTAGGATCTGCGAACGATCGGGACACCCGTGGATGCCTTCGGAATATTACGAAACCCCGAATTTCTCGTTACGATTAATACCGAGAGCCAATCTGTTCAGTAGCGCAGTTAAAAGTTTTTGGAGACCATGGATTAAATGCTTCAGAGTTTTGGGAATCCATGGGTTGGGTTATCGAGAGATTTGAGAGTCGATGGATCGAGTAATGTACTCCAAATTTTAAGTACGTCCAACGCAACGATTTCCCTTCGATTAGCAAAATTGGAGACCATGGATTAAATGCTTCAGACTTTTGGAAATGCATGGGCTGGGTTATAGAGAGATTTGCAAGTCAATGGATCGAGTAATGTACTCCAAATTTTAAGTACGTCCAACGCAACGATTTCCCTTCGATCAGCAAAATTGGAGACCATGGATTAAATGCATCAGAGTTTTGGGAATCCATGGGTTGGGTTGTCGAGAGATTTGGAAGTCGATGGATCGAGTAATGTACTCCAAATTTTAAGTACGTCCAACGGAACAATTTCCCTTCGATTAGCAAAATTGGAGACCATGGATTAAATGCTTCAGACTTTTGGTAATCCATGGGTTGAGTTATCGAGAGATTTGCAAGTCGATGGATCGAGTAATGTAATCCAAATTTTAAGTACGTCCAACGGAACAATTTCCCTTCGATTAGCAAAATTGGAGACCATGGATTAAATGCTTCAGAGTTTTGGGAATCCGTGGGTTGGGTTATCGAGAGATTTGGGAGTCGACGGATCGAGTAATGTACTCCAAATTTTAAGTACGTCCAACGCAACGATTTCCCTTCGATTAGCAAAATTGGAGACCATGGATTAAATGCATCAGAGTTTTGGGAATCCATGGGTTGGGTTATCGAGAGATTTGAGAGTCGACGGATCGAGTAATGTACTCCAAATTTTAAGTACGTCCAACGCAACGATTTCCCTTCGATTAGCAAAATTGGAGACCACGGATTAAATGCTTCAGACTTTTGGGAATCCATGGGTTGGGTTATCGAGAGATTTGGGAGTCGACGGATCGAGTAATGTACTCCAAATTTTAAGTACGACCAACGCAACGATTTCCCTTCGATTAGCAAAATTGGAGACCATGGATTAAATGCTTTAGACTTTTGGGAATCCATGGGTTGAGTTATCGAGAGATTTGGGAGTCGATGGATCGAGTAAAGTACTCCAAATTTTAAGTACGTCCAACGCAACAATTTAGCTAATCGAGGGGACACCCGGATAAGAAGCAGCTGAGGAGTGACTGTTGGATGACGGAGCGAACGTTACCCGAGGAATCCTGGAAGCGTCGATATCTGGTCGCCGGTTGATCGATCCTCGTTCGACGACCCCTGCGCGATCAGCGGAGCGGCTACAACAATGTCCACAGGACGGCGGTAGGCTATCGGTCCCTAGACGCACGCAGGATCACGCGCATGTTAACGCACAGTGCTTCCTCACAGTCGGCACAACTCATTCTATCCGGACACGTGAGTCTCGCGCGAGCATCCTCGGGCCGAGCGTCGCGTCGGTATCCGACACCACCGAAAAAACACAAAACCCCGATTTATCCTTGCCCCCGCGTCGTGGACCGTCTCGACGATGCCCGATCGTGTTATCCACCTGAGATATCCGTCGCCGGTAAACACTTTCTCCCTCCTCCCTTTCCCTTTCTCTCTTCGGGCGGCCTCCCTCCCCCGCGCGGCTGCTCGCAGGCACGAAAATAACCGTGATTGCACAGAGAACACGTCGACGATTTCTTCGAGTCACGAATTCCTAGGCCGAGCGTAGAAACCGGCACGTGCCGCGACGATCGGACGACCGGCTCGAACCTAACCGGCTCTAACTGTGTCCACGAGCCTCGCCGATGGATCCTCTTCTCTGTGGATCTTCCTTGAACCCTGTAGATGATCTAGAGGTCACCTCGAAAGTCGCCAGAAAAATCAAGGAAAAATCCGCTCGACGTATTAACTCGCTTCGAGGGTGGAGACCGTCGGTGTACCCTAAAATCGGTTTGCACTCGGCGAACACTTCCGATAGAAAAAAAAAGAAGATCGGGAAACGAGACCCTCGTCTCCGGAAACCACGAGATCACCGTCCGCCAGGATCTACGTCCGGATTCGTCAACCTCGCTCCGTGGAAGCGATCGTCAGACTAAAGTCATCGTTCCACTGGAAACCGAGTACGTGCATGGGTTTCTTATCCCTCCTGTTAGCTCGAAATCCGTTCCTTCTCTCTCCTTCTCGCGAGCGCTGTGCCTCCCTGTCGCCTGGAACTCTTACTACCTCTCTCTCGCTCTCTCTCTCAGCCTGACTCTCTCTCTCTCTTTCTCTCTCGCTCCGGTGGACACACTCTCTCCTTCTCCCTCTTGCCGATTCTGTCATCGACGACCTATGGTAGGGGCACCAATTCCAAGGATACCGGGCGCCGATTGGACCAAAAATTTTGTCGACACTTTGGAAATTTGTTGACACCTTCTGCTCGTCACTGGATCGGTCACATCGCTGTTGGAACAGTGGAAAAGGGTTGCTAGAGGGTTTTTCAATTTTCGGGTACCACAGACTCTGGTGAGGATAGACTTTGAGAATTTTTTTTACGGAAACCGATCGAGATATCTTTACGAAACTTTACATACTTGTCTGGACATGTTTGAACCATATTCGTGAATTTTTTCACGTCGCTACGAGCAAAATTGTGATAGTCGTACGCTGAAGAGTCGGTTAATGTAATTGTAAATTGTATAAGATTGATTTTTCTCTGTGTTCCGTGGTAGCAGATTATTTTTTTCAGCGACCGGGGAATGGGAAATCTGACTCGGTTAGGGGATGAAAGAGAGAGTGGCTCGAGCGGCCGTGCTCGGAGCGATTTTATTTTCGCTGAATGTGATCTACGAGCGACTGGTTTCCAGGCAGGAGGGCGGAATTGACGGAAAGTCGATTGGTCTTTGCTCGCGGAGCTGAATTCGAACGGCGAAACAAGAGGTAACCGAGTGAATTGTCGCGAAGGCCATCCAGCTCACTTTTCCCTCGCACTTTTCTCAGCTGATTCCTGGCCTCTTGTTGCGGCACTCTCTTTCTCTCCACCTTCCTGTCTGTTCTATTTTCGTTTCGCTCTCGTGTCCAGTCTCGAAGGAAAAGTATGAATTCCATCGCGTTATCTCAATGCCGTCTAATCAATTCTTTTCCCTATTTTAACGGAACGATTCTATTGATCTATTGTTCTCGAATCAATCATCGTACTCGCCAACCGCACTCGGAAATTCCTAAGATTCCTACCGTGTAAAAATGGAATCGATTATAGGCGAGCTTGAAACAGCTGCAAACGCGACGGAAAAAGTCAATCAATTCGATTAGATCTGTTTCATCTTTTATATGGGACAGTTTTATGAATCATTGCATAATGCAACGGTATTAAGTTGGCCTCGGCAACTTTGGGAAAGTATCGGTTATCGATTCTTTCACTGACCTGCATTTCTTCCATCTCTTTATCTCTCTCTCTACAGTTGTACGTTTGAGGTAATTGTTGACCAGCGAGGAAGGAACGTGTAATTTCGGCGATGTCTGTTATTGGTATCAAATGTTCCACTTGTAAGCATGTAGTTCGTTCTCCAAACAGTTTATGGGAAAGTATATACGAAGCACGATAACCTCTGTACAATTATCTTGATCGTCGAACAAGGGAATATTTGTTCCTGACTGTATAAAATATTAACTCACTGTCTCAAATCATTCATCAATCTTAATAATGTTACGTCCATCCTGAAACAGATGCAGATCAGGTTTGGATGAGTTCTTGATAAAATTCAAGTTTTGCATTGGTTTGGATCTTCTTTAAATTTAAATAGTTTATGAAAAAGTACATACGAGGCACGATAACCTCTGTACAATTATCTTGATCGTCGAACAAGGGAATATTTGTTCCTGGCTGTGTAAAATATTAACACACTGTCTCAAATCATTCATCAATCTTAATAATGCTACGTCCATCCTGAAACAGATGCAGGTCATGTTTCGATGAGTACTTGATAAAATCCATGTTTTGCATTGGTTTGGATCTTCATTAAATTTAAATAGTTTATGAAAAAGTACATACGAGGCACGATAATCTCTGTACAATTATCTTGATCGTCGAACAAGGGAATATTTGTTCCTGGCTGTGTAAAATATTAACTCACTCTCTCAAATCATTGATCAATCTCAATAATGTTACGTCCATCCTGAAACAGATCCAGATCAGGTTTGGATGAGTTCTTGATAAAATCCAAGTTTTGCATTGGTTTGGATCTTCATTAGATATAACGTATTCTTTCCATGACTTTCAGCTGCCTCGTACATAATCTTACCTAGAGTACAGTGAAGTATCGACAGCAAATTAAGATTGTGTCACCGTGCAGGACTCCAACCAGTTGAGCTACTGTTGCACATTGTAGCAAACGTTTTTTAAGAGGTGCAGGTAGGAAGCAGTGGATTACAGGGCCGTGTACAGCAACGATTTCACACGTTGTACATTCTCGATGGTTTCCTAAGCGTTGTTGAACAGTCCCCGGTGCCCCAAGATGAATGACAATCCTGTCGCGCCACGGTTCGTCAGGTCGGCCGACCCGCAAAAGAGTATACACTAATAACTGGAGCAAAGCTTGTTGTGTAAGCCGGTGGGTGGCCGCCTTTCTCTGCCTTCGTTGGCCAGGTTTAATACGGTTCGTTGTATGCGAGAACACCGATTCCCGTGACGACGGAGATCGGATTCTTTTTACGCGCGGCGACATTAGAGCCCCGGGATCGGCTTTTGTGTAATAATTAGAACGGCGTCGGCAGCCGCGAGATATTTTAATTATACCAGGCCGTCTTAATTGTGCCTAATTGCGGTGTCAGGATACAGACCGAACCGAGTCCTCGACGAAAGTCGATATCGCACGAGAAATATTAGCACCGTGTAAACGCGAACCAGAATCAGCAGAACTATATTTATATCTTCATTCCAGTTGCATATATTCTCACAATAAAATTTACACGCGCTCCTTAAACATAAAAGTAATTGTTATAAAAATTTTGAAAACGTTCGCTTCCTGGTTTCTTCAGAAATAAATCGTACCCATTCAGGGACACCGACCAGTAGAGGAAAAATTAAAAACTCTGATGGAATTGTTTATTACGCTGTTTCCCCGGTATTCTTTCTTTTTTTGTGCGTAAAATTAAATCGTTCTTTTTTACTTTGAAGAATTGGTCCCCGGTGACGGTAATGATGTAAAAATTCCTGCGCGTAATGGGCCCGATTTTCCCGTAAATTACAAAATTAGAAAATCGCCGGCGCCATTATCTGGACCATAAAACGGGCGAAATTAATTCTTGGCCGTTTGGCGAGCGTAGGGTTAGAACTCCGAATGGCGCTGGCAATTACGATCGCTTTTCAATGCCTCGCCGCAGTTGCAGTCAACAACGATAATAAAGTTACGACAGACCGGTGTTAATGTTATGCAGGGACCGCGGGCTGGCCTCGTATTGTTGTGCCAATCGGTCCTGCTAGAGCATAGATCGACCCTCGGACAGTATCACCCTCGGAGAGCGTTGCCAGATGATAACACTTTCACTCGGTTAACGTTCGCGATCATTAATCAATCGTCGACGAGATCGGCACGTCGTCGGCTTGCCACTATTGACGATTCAATCGCACCTTGATCTTTCCGAATGTTTCTTTTTCAATAACATCGCTATACCAATCCTTTCGAAATTTCTTGACCACGTTACCATGACATTTAAAGTAACCAACTGTAATTTTTTTACTGAAATTTTGCACAATTATAAATGTTCTGCATTTTGCAAAAACTGGTGATTTTTATTGCTACCACAAAGTGGTACTGTAACTTCGTTAATCGTAAGAAGTTTTCAACGACACTTTTAGAGAATGTATTTGAAGGATGGTACGATCCACCTGCAGGATGGCAGCTGATTGGCTTAATTAGGTTAATTACGCGAAGCGGTTGAACTTTCGCACAGTTTTTGATCGAGCAAAAAGAATCTAAATGTCACCGACAACTCTCTGCAATCGTGTTATGACACCGATTTCTAGGCGACATTTTCTCGGACGAGTTAATGCAAAAGATCTAATTAAAAGGATGTCTTGATAGCTGAGAAATATAGCTTGTAGGGCAGACGGTTAATGCGAGAGATTCGGACAGCTGTTGGACACACTATCTGCCTGTCGCAGAGCTCGAGGTGTTACGTTACTGTTCAAGGAGTACGGTAACAAATGTTGCACGATTGACCGAACTGTCGTTTCTGGCTAGAAAATTAATTTCATCATATTTATTTGGAAATGTACAATAATCTGTAATAGAAATACTCTGATAGCCAATGAAATTGGTAAATATGTAGACTTGTCCCTCCTTAAAAAATGAAGTAGAAGATTGATTGGATCAGTGGTTGAAATGAGGGTTGAATATCTGTGCTCGAAGTGTTACGTTACTGTTGAAGGAGTACGGTAACGAATGTTGCACGATTAACTAAACTGTCATTTCTGGCTAGAAAATCAATTTCATCATATTTATTTGCGAACGTACAATAATCTGTAGTAATAATACTCTGAAAGCCAATAAAATTGGTAAATATGTAGACTTGTCCCTCCTTAAAAAATGAAGTAGAAGATTAATTGGATCAGTGGTTGAAATGAGGGTTGAATATCTGTGCTCGAAGTGTTACGTTACTGTTGAAGGAGTACGGTAACGAATGTTGTACGATTAACTAAACTGTCATTTCTAGCCAGAAAATCAATTTCATCATATTTATTTGCAAACGTAGAATAATCAGTAGTAATAATACTCTGAAATCCAATAAAATTGGTAAATATGTAGAGTTGTCCCTCCTTAAAAAATGAAGTAGAATAATGAATTGGATATCAGTGGTTGAAATGAAGGTTGAATATTTTGGTGTAGAGCGACGTTTAGTTAAAAATTGAATTTTTAAGAATCGTGAGATGTAAGGTAGTCAGCAACACTTGTGTGGCCCGTGATCGGCGAACAATTTACCGGTCGGCCCGAAAGAAAAGCGTTGTAAATGTCCCTTGCTCTTTTCTAATCATATTAGCATATCTGGGTGAACCGCGGTCTCGGGAGTGATTGTACAGATACGCAGCACCAGAGGCCATTTCCTTTTATCGTTGTTGCGGACAGAGCGACAAATGCCGTGTAAGTGCCACGCGGATATGTGACTGTCGTAAGCTCTCCCACTCGTTCGCCGCCACGTACTTACTCGCCTCTGTTTCTCTGATCTCCAGCAGATCTCGTTCCTGTTCGGATCTACATGTCGATCCTCCATTATCGCTTCTCGCTACCATATCGAATCAAAACGATTCGTGTCGGCACACATAAGTGCCGCAGAAGATCCCGACCTGATAGATATTTTATATCAAAGAATTAAATTCTTTTTTTTGCTGACCTTGCGTGAGCTCTTCACGGTCTGTATAAAGCACACGGCTGCCTTCGTCAAGACAATAAAATTTTTTTGCTGGCACCATGGTCACAGTGTACTTTTGGAATAGTTGAAGTCCCTGGCAGAAATTTATTGCAAAAGTAACATTGTCTGATCCCCCACTCAGAGTTCGAGAAAAAGAAAGAAGCGGAGTTATCGATTTCGTCGGACCAACTTAATTCTTCTGTGCCAATCGCGAACCAGAATTACGTCAGGAATCGCACTCGCGGTGCCATTTTCGGCCGCGATTTCGCCATTCGCCGATCCTTCGAGGATAACGGAATCGGGTAGGGGAGCAACGAGTTGTAATCGGCCGGCGATACGTGTCGCCGGGACAAGTTTCTTTTCGGCAGAAAGCCGAGACTCTACCACAAAGAATGAAGACCGTTCCGGAGTCCGACAAGAAAGTCTCCCCCCGTGACTTTTTGCCATCGGCCGATGGATATTATGTAACCTGTCCTTTCGATCCGCGCCGGGGAACCTTTATTTCCCTCCACCTCCCGACATCTGCCAAGCAGATCGTCCGCAATTCCTCTTTCCACTGGCACGGTTAATTGAAAGATCGCGTATCTATCTGTACGGCTAATGCGCTACGACCGAGCGTAATACCAGAGACATTTTCACCGATTAGATCCCCACTCCTGCGATCCGTTTAGTTACAAACACTCGCAGAAAAAATATGTACGAATTATCAGGACCTGATTAGAATCTAACTAAATAGTTAGTTATCAGAAGTTATTAAGAACATTAACAAAGAAAATGAATTTCTTAATGAAAACGTTTACTATACATAAAGATCTGGTATCTACTAATGATGTCCTGAATCGTACAAATGAATAAGTCACGGAAACTATCATTTCATGAACGAAAAAAAAAATAGTAATGAAGTATTTTAACGACTAAAAAGCGTGCCTGGACACACTACGAACGTGTTTTTGCGAGGTATGCCGAATCGATTTCAATTGATTAAGTCTGTCAGCCGTACGTTCGATAAAAATGGAAATGTAAAGGGTCAATCAATTCCGCGATTCGCGGAAGGACCCCCTGAAGGCAGTGGTCAGCCTAATGCAATTAGAATCACTCGTACGGAATGCAGTTTAACGGAATCGTTGATCGGCGCGCAACGGCTTGGCACGATGGCGGCGCGAAAAGATCTCATATTGAGCGTCGATCTAGCCGCGGCAGGAAAAGCAAGAAACGTTGCGAAAGAAATCGGCACAATACCTAAATCGATGACGAAGTGACCGGCCTGCCGGCCACGGCCGGTCGAAAGAAACCGGCGGACTATGCGGGACATAAATCACCGTTAAAATGCAGGCAAACGCAGTGTTCGTAATTTTTCCGTCTCCCCTCGACCGCCGGTGTGTGACACCGTCGGTCGCAAGGTTTTCTAGAGAAAGCAACATTTACATAAGGACTCCGAGAGACCGATACATATACCGTAGCCGGACTGGACAATTGAATTTTGAAATCGCGCGCTCTACCACACCCACAATTACCCCAGGGGGTGCTACCTTGAACCCCGGGTCCGGCCATATGATTAACGATACGAAGGCGTTCTAATTGGCCTTCGTCTCGGAACGAACCGCGAAACGCAGCTCCGGAATGCGCCCCGCATTCCTCGTCGATATACATTTTCAAGGTGACCTTCGTATGATGAAATAACGAGGTCAAAAATCGGACCGAACAACCGCGAACAACAAAAAAAGATATTTTACCGATTTCGCATTCAGTGGAGTTGGCTAAGGTACCAGACCAGTGGACAACACCCACGCCGTTCGTGTCCATTTATAGATTACGTCCTTTAATTCCTTTCAAAAATCAGCCGGAAACTCTTAGAGAATTTTGTCACTGTTCCGACAACCAGTTTTATTGGCCAGACGTAATCGGTGTATTCTAATGCAAAATTCTTTGCTACCGTTCGAGGAACATATTTATAATCGACGAGCGACCGTTCTCAGGACTTTTACTTCGGGCTTCGATCGCCATTTGGTAGCGCCGCAACAAAACGCTCTAGTTTCGATAAAAGGACATTGAGCAACCGATAATGACCGCGGCCCAGTTGGTACGCCGCTACCCAGGAACAATCGTATGCGTGCAATTTTCTGTTGAGCACCACGTGGGCTCTTGGACACGAGCACTGGTCATGGGAAAACCACGGATAACGTGAATAAACATACAGATGAATTAGAAACCCTATCCTTTATTGTAGATGCGTAAAAAATAGTTAACTGTACAGTGCATTAATGTGGTCTAATCGCTTAATAAACAGCCTCGATAAAGCGCTCTTCTATCTGCTTTGTTAACAGAATTTCTGTAACACTATTAGCAATATCATGTATTTGATTTGTGTAATAAGTCTTTTGCGTTAATCTTTGTCCGCTAATTTCGCTTTCGCCTCCTTGTTCTTTATATCGACTATGACCTGTGAATCGAACAATTAATTTTTATTTTATCCAAGGTCTGTCTCTACGAGTCACTCACTTTTCCAGGTGATTTGCTCTTTTGTATGAACCCTATTGCCTCGTTTATATTGCACAGTCCGACAGTGAGGGCGCAGGTGGGTTTAATGAGACCCTCCTCGAAAAATTGTAAAACGTCATCGCCTGCTTGACTGATTAAACAAAGATGATCAAAATAGAATAATAATCCCTTGATTTATTATAATAATGTATGTACCGATATTCCTCGGGTTTCTTTTCCTTGTACTCTCGCAAATTGAAGCCAGATACACTGAAACGATCCGAATCGTTCTCCGTTATGGTCGCAGTTGATCCAGCAATTATTACCCGGCCTTGAAGAGAGTCATTAATAAAGAAAAGTTGTTCTATACTTTAAAAATTGACTTATCGATTTATACCTTCGCGAGATAGGTGATGTACAACTACAGCAAAGTTGTCGTCTCGCAACAAGTCTTTCATTGTCGCGCCTTTTTTGTAGACACTGGTGAAGCTAAAAACACGACACACCTGCTGCCACTATTCATTACCTGATCAAAGCCTCGCGTGAGAATCATTATGATTTTCGAATTACCGATTCTCCGGAGACGCTTATCAACTTACCAGCTAATCACTTTTTTCAAGTGCTCCCCATCGGCATCGGCAAAGATTTCCTTAATGTCTTTCTCAGCTGCTACCTCCTCTAATTGTTTCATTACCTTGCCGTCCTTGAATTTCAAGGTCGCGAGGACTGAACCCTTGCCTCTGGCTAAACTTGCCCCTTCTTCAGTGGCACAGACCCCAATCACCTGAATCAATGATTGTTCTAACACTCCTCTATCTCTTAAGTCTTTCGAGGGGATAGACTCAAATGTTTTCTCTTTACCCAGATTTTACCATTTACGAGGAGTAATTTGCATTATATGGCAGCATGTAGCTGTCACAGCTTTATGCTTCCAAATAATAGAAATTACACTGCTGAATAATAGTAATAATGTAAAAATAGAACTTTAGAGGTGATTGCAGCTTAGATTGATCTTTCATCTAGTGCTTTTGGCTACTGAAAAACCCTATCTTTGCATTATTGAGAAATGAGAAAACAAGTTATGCCTCTTGTTAGAGCTTAGAGTGTAACCTGAGCTTTGTAAACATTAGTAGCAAGGTCAACAGCAGCCAGGCCAATACTGCTCATCCCCACATTGATGATAATGATATCATCCTCCTGGAGATTAACTTTGCTTTCCAATGCAAGCAACGCAGAGACATAGTCATCGATCAGACTGACTGCTTCAATGGTCTTAACTTCCGATGGTATCTTCCAAATATCCTGTAAGGGATGCTTATATTTCATTGTATAAAAGAAGGCATGATCGGTTGAACAAAGTTGCTTACTTCGACATTAGCTATGCATTGTTCACTGAGACCTCCAAAGCAGTCTTTATTCAGTGCGATCACCTTGTCCCCTATATTGTACCCATTTTTCTTTGCCTCCTCTCCAACCTGGACCAAATTGCCAACAAACTCCTGACCAAGTATCTTTGGCAAATTCGGTTGAAAGGTGTACGAATTTTCGGCTAGCAGGACGTCCGATGCACTCAGAGCACAATACTGCACGTCTACGAGGACCTGGCAGTGTAAATCATTTTTTGATTTAGTGCTTAGGACTGGGGGAATGATTTTATATTTTCTTTTTCAGTCCACGAGGTTTTCCACGTGATCTAGGTTTATTTTGCGAACTTACTTCGTTCGGTTGCGATATTTTTGGAGGATCAAAATGATCTACAACCAGAGGACCGCCAAAGTGTTTCAGCACTGCGGCAGAAATTGTTTCAGGAACTGGATCGCTCTTGCTGTCTAGGTTAGGTTTGTCGTATCTCGTTGTGGTGCTGAATCTAATCAATCTCGTTCGTATTGGAAATTTTCTGAGATGATTTTTACAGAAGTTTGTTAAAACTCTCCTGCTCAGTGTGGCCGACATTTTTCAACTCTACACTTTTGTATTTCTCAAGCACTGGGGATACCATTACCGGCGTATTGCCTGAGACAAACTTGTCATACAGTGCTGCGGACGTGCGGCAAAATTCAAATGTCGATTCAAGGAAAATCGATATTCTCGTATACCGATAATTTTGAATATTTGAAAAATATATTCCACCAGGTCATCTAACATCCTTAAAGCATGATTTCATTGCACTGAATATAATGTAAATACAGTGAGTCCTCGACTTACGCGGATCTTTATAAGCGAATCAGAAAACTAATTCTGAATTGTGAAATTCGTTTTCTGACGTTGAAAGTGCTTTAATAAAAAAGAAACCTTTAAACGGTGAAGCTCAGGCATTTGCGCGGTTTTTCGACTTACGCGGAAAGAGCTGGAATGATTTAACCGCGTGAATCGAGGACTTATTCAATGCAAAGCTGGTGCAAAAACTTACCGATCACGAAATCTGTTGCATATCCGAGGCACAATGCATTTTCCATTAAAGAGGATGGAGAATGTTTCGGTGAGAGTGCCACAGAGACCACAGACAGAAATTAGATCTATGAAATAAAAAAGAATAATATGAACAGCTTGAAAAGAGAAGACAAATTAGAATGACACTGGCACAATATCGAAAAAAAATTTAAGCCAGCATGTTTTCGTAATTCTAGAATCTAACGCACGTGTAAGAAAAAGTTTCGCAACATGGTGCAACTGTCACGCGCGTAATATTTACAAGAGTGTAACCAACAAGTGACACAGCTTGGCAAATACGTGACTCGCTTAGCGTACCTTTAAACAAAAGAAAATACAAGTGTTAAATCACTGTTTTCTTTTGGTTGAACGATTTATAAAAAATAAGAACACTATGAACAATCAACACGGAAGTGGTGGAAAATTTCACGCTTTATTTAAACCGGAAGTAATTCGGACACGAGGATAAAGTATATGCTTTCTCAACACGGTTTAAAAGGCAACTGGTACGCTCGGTTTTTGTTTCTACTGACAAAGTCGTGCCACCCCACCAAGCTTTTCTTTTTACATGTTACCCCCACCACCATGCTAGGTTATTTTTCACTTTTTACTTTTTCAATGTATATATTTATTAATTAATTAAATGTACAATGTACAAACACTAATGAAACGTGTACATATGAAGACTTGAGGGGTTGGTTGTATGAATGATAATAGCGTAATTAGTTGGAAGTTTATTTCAAATTAATTCTTCCTCGCAGAACTGTAACATTGGTCTGTTAACATTAGTTTATTATTATTGCATGTGTTATTTTACATAAACTGAAAAAGGAATACATTCGTAAAGTACAAAGCATCTGAATTATATACTCGTTATGTTAATATCATTTTGCAATTGATTCGCCCTTTTCTTCCTGCTATTTTAATGATCGGTACATGATTATATCTAATAACAGAGAAATATGTTAATAATTCGATACGCTTCTAAAGAATCGGTGAAAAAGATTAAGTACAATCCGTAATACACTCGTATAATACAACGAATGAGAGAATGATCGAGCAATCCGCCCTCGCATTGTTCGTCCTCATTTCTTTTTTTTTTTCGTTATTTATTTATATATTTTTCTTTATTTCATAAATGATTAAAAAATACAAACGGTGAATAATCGTTAACGAAATCAATCGATCACACTGAACGAAGCGATGACGTCGAAGAATCCGGATGAAATCTATTCATTGACAATTATATCATTCCATGCGTGTCAAGCAGTATGGCCAGCCGTACCCATCAGCACTATCACGAAACAGTCATGGCGCCACGAAGGTAAATTGTTAATTAATTATTTAATCCCCTCTTAAAAACGAACGCGGATCGTAGAAACTAAATTTCATGACCAGATTAATGTTTAAAAGTATAAGACGGCGACGAGTATGACTAGTATGTTATTAGAATCATTCGTTAGAAAAGTATCAACCCTCGGACGGCGCGGCGTGGGCCCATTTTAACCCAGAGCCACAAATATTCCAATTCCAGAAATTCCAATTTTCTCAGCAGTTCAAATCGTCATTTATTGCTACAAGATTAATGTGGATTAGATCAGCGTGGGTCTATTCTGACCGAGATCTCAATGAATTAAGTTCGAAACATTATAAGAAAATTTCGTATATAAGGATTCGAGTGGATTTAGCCCTAGCTGCTATAAAATTTTCGAAATCATCCACCTCACGAGGGTTATACTTGTTCGATACTCCTTCTTGTTAGTTCCAATAAAACTAAACACTATTACGCTTAGAATACTTCGATCACACTTTACAGTGACGAAGCAACGGAAAAGCGTCTACGTCAACGAAATACCTTATCGGTTTTATCTACATTTAACGTTTCGACTGTTTTTCGAATTTTCTGTTTGGAAAACATACTTGGGGGGAATGAGAACTATACTGCAATTTCATGATTATCACGGTCTGATGAAAAGTCTAGCTACGTTACATAGAATGAACAATACGAACACTTTTGTTCCCACTCTCGGTGACTTTGCACTGTCCAATAGCAATTTTACACTTCGACAACCAGTGCAAATCCTAAAATCATTTTTTGATCCTGTCTCATTTTTTTTTTTTTGAGAAATTTGATTTTGATATTTAACTGTTACAATTATCTCTGAAAAAACTCCCAAAGTTGATAAAGTGATTGAATATCGAAGAATCGTCGACTGGTTTTCGAGAAGATAAAAGTGAAAATTGGTTGGACAGTGGTGATCAAGAGAAAATGCTAGGTCCTAAGCATTTTTCGTTGGTAGCATAGCTGGGTTACAAGAACACATACGTCGACAAGAGTTCGTCTATGAAATTTTCTCGTTACAACATATCAAAACGGTATACTGTGTGCATTCACGTTCGATAATACTGTGAATGTTGTCTCGTGTTTATAATCCTACGCAGAATATCAGAATATTACTGCCCACTGTAGTGTCGACTCGTACAATTATGGTTGATCAGAAAGAAGCGCACGAGTCCTTGCGTTTGTCTTTTCGTGTGTTTTACGTGTCTCTCTCTCTTGGTTTAGTATACAAAAGTCTCGATTACAAACGTTAGTACAAAAGTCTTCGATCACAAACGTTAGTACAAAAGTTCGATTATGCGAAAAACTATTGTTACCTTTCCCGTCGCTTAGAATTCAAAAACGTTACGTTTAATTACGTTTAAATCTATGTGTCTGGAATGCTGCGTTAATATAATACTTCTAATTCAACGTCGATGTTGTTACATCAAAAAGTCATTTGTATCTCGTTCGAATGTATACTCTCTTTCTCTCTCTCTCTCTCTCTCTTTCTCTTTCTCTCGTACAGTCGGCGACAAAAATCATCATTATCATTATCATTACTATTTTCCTCGGTTCTTTTCTGTTGTGCAACAAGATTCAGTTCTATCAGTAAACACAAAAAAAGGAAGATGTAGCGTGACGTGAACCAAAAGCAATTCGAAGATCGTTTCGTCGAACACATCGTATCTCTTTTTTTCTCTCTGTATTTTCCATGAAATTTTACAATAAATCAGATCGAACTCCAACAAGCTCGCAATCGGTAAAATCATTCTCAACGAAGTTTTTCGGCCTGACGGCGATGAATCTGATCCAATGATCCTCTACCCTATACCACTGTTATAGTCATCGAACACGCGATCAAAATTTCCGTGGAATACTTTCATTACCGATACACAATACTGGGCCAGTACAATAAAAAAAAAATAAGAAAAACAAATACTCACAACCAAGAAATAAATTAAATTTAACCTTCACTTTTACAATAACTATATCTTATACAATCTGGTACATTACACAACAAAAAAATAGTATCGCTAAAATTAGAAGCAATAACAAAACGTGTAAAACACGAGTACGCCAATGCATATACTCACGGAAAATATTTTTGTTACTACTTTTATAGAATTAAATTTATATTACCATCGTTTTGCTACACAATGTACTAAAATGTACAAAGACCATATTATTTTGACAATGAAACGTTTGGTAAAATTTTGTTGTTTGCAATTATGGGTGTTTACAGCGTAAAAATCGTACTGTGCGAACAATTTCGTCCAGCATTGTATAATATTCACCCCGATAGCAACAAAATGGATCCTACGAGCGTCCCGCGGACGCCGTTAACGTTGAAACGTATCAGATCGATTTAATTAAACATTTCCCAAAACGACAACCAATCTGAATTTCATAACAAAACCCGCTCTCCCACTACCTGGCAGTTTTATGAACGTATCTGCAAGCCTTTACGTATACGAAAAAACTGCACCGTTCACTAGAAAAATCTGCGAAGAATCGACCGAATACAAGAAAACCACAAAAACAAGCTTCAACCCCAATCGTGTTCAATTCAATCAATTCCAACGTCGTTTTTTCTCATTTTTTTAAAATTACAATCTAGGTTAAACTTAAATTCTGTCTAGGGACTCGATCGCCTCGCCGTTGGTGGCTATTTTACACTTTTTTTGTGGTTGATTGTACAGGGTCTGCAGGGGTACATGAAGCAGTTCCACGATTTGTATAAAATTAGGCTCTGCAACAGAAATATAGTTTACAATCCATTAGTCTCATCACCTTCAAGATACAGACTCCAAGTCTGTAGGGACTTGAATCCTGAAATGATATCCTGTTTCCTCAACGTAGTCTCACGCTGGGACTTGTCGAAAAAATTTTCTAAAATCGTCTTTCAATGTTTTAGGAGGGACCCCAGGACGCCATAACAGGATTGCGTCTGTTTCATGAGCTTCTAAATGCGTATAGAGGGCGTTACTTACCATTCTCGGCGGTGATGTGTCCGTGTCTAATTAAAAAGTCGAGAGCAACTGGCACTGATGTCGTCTTGAAGTGCGAGGACAATATCCTTTCTAAGCATTCGTTGACTGGAAGCAACTCGAAAGTCTCCACCTCGCCATCGTTGTTGCTGGGCACGAAATCGGGTGGCAGCTCAAGGTCGTAGACAAATTCAGTGTTTGGGAACAGGCCCCTTTCGCTCTCGAAGAATAGCGATACGCAGCCGGCGCTCTTCAGCTTTGCAACAAGGTTATTGGGGATGCTGGCTTCTTCCCCGGCTTCTTTGATAGCAGTCTCGTTGATGCCATAACCTACACTTAATCCGCCGCTGACCATGTTGTCCCAATAGCCTGGCCAGGTCTGCTTGTTTGGGCTACGTTTTTGCAACCATATTGACAGTCCCTTCACCGGGTCGTTGACGTACCCGTTAATGTCCACGCCGTACTTACGGATCCCGAATAGACCTAGAAAGATGATCTTATTTAATCTTAATCATATCACAACTAGGTAAATAACTGTTATTGTTTATGGGGATATTCGTTACTGGATGTAGTCATGAAAGGACATCGACTTAGAGTATTCCAGACCTAACCTCCAGATCTACTCTCGCGGTTAAATCAGTCGATTCCAGGCGAAATTTAATTAAAAATTGCGTTAAGTAGGGTCTGGGTTAGTCCTAGGCTTGTTCAAAGTGTGTATCAGAATCTCATTGAGATTATATTATAAACGAAACAGGTCACAATCATTTATTGATCTAGACCTCAAAGTGAAGTGTGCTACTGACCTAGATACTTATTGTGGACCAATTTCTGAGGGACGTGTGAGTGTTTGTCTTTATAAAGGAATATGAGGAGAAAAATGAATGAAGAACAACCATGGATGGTTCAAACGTGATTTGATCTTACATGTAGCAGATCGGTCCATTTTGAACAGAGGAGGTGTGTTGAACTGTGCACGCACTTCGTAGCACTCCTCTCTCCAGCCCCGCAGGGTCACAAACTTTCCACCGGCCTGCCATTCCCTCAGAACCTCGTCGACACGGGCACTCCTCTCGGCGTAGTCCCGATATGCCGGATTCAGTTGCACATACTCCGGATGTACTTGGAATACCTTGAAAAAAAAAACAACCGTGAAGACTTGTTTGAAGAACCTGTAATTAAGGTTGCCAAGTTACCTGAGGGTAATTTAACAATTCCTTTATCACATCTGGACGCACAAGCCCCACTTGCTGTCCATCGACAACGAATGCCCTGCATTCACCTGTATGGAAACCTAAAACATCAAACGGACTATAAGAACCTAATCCCTGTAGCATGTATCCCAAGTTAGGAAAACATAACTATATACTTTTCCTTTTTTTTTCTCACACACACAGCGTATTCCGTGTCCATTGCACTAACATTGCAAAACATAAAAATAAATATAATACACAAAAAAGTAATCGGGGTAATCTTCAATGCAAAAAAAAAATAAACAAGATCTGTTCATTAACGAATCGAATAAAACGAATTTACACGAGAAACGCGTATATTTGTAGAGAAAAAAAATATATATGTATAATACTTAATATATACGTGTGTATATACATAATATATATGTATAATTACTTGGAAAATACAATATTTTCCATGTTCATCGATGTATCGCGAGAAATAACGGTTATTCTATACATTATACAATTATATTACACAAGATATATTTACGGCATCTACTTTGACAAATATATGTATACAACCTCAGCCACTCAAAATATTTATTAAAGGAAAAAAGTGGGCGATCGGACCTAGGACGGGGACGAAACGTTGCTGATAACGAATTTTTACGAATAAAATATCGTTTCTCGGGGGGGAATCGGGGGAACTGTGATTATTTCGTTAATAATACCAGAAAGAATACACAACAGACTCGAAATCAATATCTCAGTAGACAGGTCGCAAAGCAACCCGTGTTCTACGTTCTATTCATTCTAGTTTTGGATAGGCGGGAACAACGGCTAGTTAACGCGCGCTCGAGACAAACAGTTCCACTTACCAGACAGGTAAAAGCAGTTGAACTTGTTGGCGAGCTTTAGTACGCGTGACATCGGTTTCTTATCACTATCCGTCATGATGTTTCGCTGTCGTTAGCCAGCTGTGACAAAAAATGCTGGCATAGAGCACAAGAATACGACAGAGCTCGAGCTACAACAGCATTCCGCGTAACGATCTGCTGCACAACTCGAACTGAGCGTGCTCGGTGATTGGTTATGTACTTTCTGATCATACTATTCGCGTTCCTAGCATATAACACGATAATATAGTCGAGCCAAGTCTTTGTACCGTTGACAAATTGTTAAATAATCGGTCAAATAAAAAATACCAGTGAAAACCATGATGACTCGACGTAATCGTGAATTTATACTCTAAATGTCAGAAATTGATTTATTCTGTTACTGATAAGCAACACAGCTAATTTCAGCAATATTTATCAAGAAAAGACCAATACTATAATAAAAAAAACGAGGTCAGAGTGGAGTAATTAATAAGCTGGAGTCTCGATCCTTATAGATTATCTTGATTTTAGTCCAGTTAGGAGTTAGGAACTATTTACCTCTCCAGTAGGTGGAGCTCAGCGGGCAGTCGTGCAGGCTTTAGTGTAGATACCTGGTTTTTCGAATAATTTTTGAAGAAATGAAGGTGAAAAAGTCGGTGAGAAAGGCTAAAAAGGTGGCAGAGTCTTCAGATTCCGAATCCGAGTACAACAGTTCCGATGAAGAAGTACGTAAACCCAATATTTCGATATACCAAAACCCGCCGTAAACATCAAGTCCACTCTAACCTCATTCGTTTCACGTGTACAGCTGCGCGAAGCCTTCGCCAGTGGTTTACTGAAGCCCGGACTGAACACAGTCACAGAGGAAACGAATAAACCGCACAAAAATTGCGTGGTAAGTTACGATAAGATAAGAATCGAGTTGTTTTATCAAAGCGGACTCGGTAAACGGTTGAAATTGTTTTTCAGAATCTTATGAAACAGAAACTGGACAAGCTTAAGTTCACTCTGCCATGGCTAGAAAGGTTGGACATGATAAACAGACTAGCACCGCTGGCTCCAGAGTTAGCAATGGAGATGCAACAGCAAGAGATGAGGCGTTCAAACGAGCTCAAGGGGAACAAGAAGTTACCGCAATATGATCCTGCTGACGATCCTGTCTTGAATGACTTCAGAAGGGAGACAATGTTCCACAGACAGGCTCAGGATGCTGTATTAGACGGTATCCAAAGGCTGAAGAATCTTGGTGTGCCGACGACCAGGCCAGATGATTATTTTGCTGAAATGGCTAAGTCGGATACACACATGCAGAAGGTCAGGCAAGATCTAACAAGGAAACAGACTATAGCACAGAGATCGGAGAAGGTCAGACAGATGAGACAGCAGAGGAAGGTGGCTAAACAGATGCAAGTCGAAGCTACACTGAAGAAACATGCAGAGAAGAGGAAAATGTTGGAGGAGGTGAAGAAATATCGAAAGGGTGTGAGACAAGATCTCGATTTCTTAGATGATAAGAAGAAACCCCAACGTAAGGGGATGGACCCGAAGGCTCTAGCCAAGAAGAGAATGAAGGATTCGAAGTATGGTTTTGGTGGGAAAAAACGGGGTAATAAGCAAAACACGAGGACCAGTTCCGCGGACGTTTCGGAATACAAGAGGCCGTCGAAACTGGGTGATTCAAGGAACAGAGGGGGAAAAAGGAAGGATTTTAAGAGTAAAGGGGGGAGAACGAAGGATTTCAAGAGTCAAGGGGGGAGAACGAAGGATTTCAAGAGTCAAGGGGGGAGAACGAAGGATTTCAAGAGTAAAGGGGGGAAAACGAATCAGAGAGTAGGGAAAAGTCGTAGGGTTCAGATGAAAGCGAAGAATAGGCGATAATATTTCGAACCGTTCCAATGCTGTACAGATCGATTTCTTTTACTGACCGAGACGCCCGAGTATTTGTAAGAAAGTCATTTATGTAATAAATATTTTCGTTGTCTATCAGTACTCACTTTCACCGAAATATTTCCAGATTCCGTTTGAGCGACGTTATAAACAATTGCGAACTGATGCAACAAAAGAATTTTATCGCATGCGTGACTGCGTTCAAGGCTGTCCAAGGAGCGTGTTTGCGTTTGTGTATGAAAGTATGAATGAGTATCGTGCGACGTGTGTATGATGACGACGCCCGGCCTCCTAGGATGTGATTCACGAGGTACGTATTCAACGATGTATGGCTGCCTGATAAAGATTGTTATCAAATGGCTAAATTTAATTTTTTTATCAATATGAGTTTTGTTGGAGTTCAGATATAAATTTTGCTTTGTTAAAAAATTGGGTAATGTTTTAGAAATATCGAAGAGTATTTAAGAAGTTTTTGAAATTTTTTGGAATTTTTTGAATGCCTGAATAAAAATGTATGGACTTGCGAGTGGGTGTAAGGGACTGTCAAGGGACGCACACATCATAGTAAGTCCTTCATACCGGCGCTATAGCAGGGGTTACTCAACATGTGTCGCCCATTAGATAATCCTCTGCGCCTACACGGCCCGTTACATGCATAGAAATGCGATTACACTGCACGTTACACGCATAATCGCGTTGGTAGTCGCGTTCAGGTCTCCCATCACCTTTTCCATTTTCTTAAACGGTAGATAGCACAAATACCTTAATATTTCTTTTTCTAACAAAAGGGTTTTTACTGCAGTTCAGCAAGAGATTAACTACCTGAGTTACAGATTTCTTATCCTGGGGATTAACCAGTATGCAATCCGATAGATTTTGTAAATAAAAGAAGTTTCAAGAGTGGTCTTGCGTAAAAATGAAGAGATATGATTAGATAATCTGATGTGTACTCTAAGAAGCATTTTTGGTACGATCTTCTTAGAAAGAGATCTTGTTTATTATTATTTCTATAGGATACAAATTATAGGAAAAACTCAATTGTGGTCTTGGAAATTTTATTATAACAGGGATCCCCGATCGAAACTGTTAAATTACAATTTTTATGTCGTTGATATAATTGCATTTTCGCTGCAACACGTCATAAAATTTATTTCCACTTTTCTAACTTGCAATTAACAATTGAAAAATTGGCGAAACACGCTCAGCGTGAAACATTTATTCATAAAAGAACCAATTATATTATTGGCACTTTTATTTACATAAAACGATATTGAGTACCATTGCCAATATTCTATATCAGTGTGGCGCCGAAGCAATCATTTTATTTTTAATAACAGGATATTTCATTTATTTTTATTTTTTTTTCGTTGAAATTGTCGGTGCTCAATTAATGGTCGACACTCTTGCAGACAGAATGATTGTGTTGTAAAAAAATATTTGTACGTTTGGAAAAGTCTGTAGAATGTTTCAAACAGAAACAATTCCTAAAGATGAGAATTTGTCTTAAAAATGGAATTTCACAAAAATCGAGAGTGACGGATAAAAACGACTTCCGCGTTCGCATCCAGGGTTAAAAAGCATACAGAAAAATCTGTGTAAATATTTTTCGTAAAAAAATTCACGTTGCCCGGCGCAGTAGCTGTCGGGGTTTTCTTGGTCACGGAAAAATCGAGGAGGATTTCCGAAATAATCGTGCACGGCGTGCATAGTTGTCGAAGCGATAGACGCGGTCGGAGACATCTAGAATGGTCATCAGAATTTGTTATAATACGCGTGATTGGGTTTCGATTGTATACCTGTTATTTGGCGAATGGAAATACCACTGATCGAATTGCATGTATGACGGCCGGAGTCCCCTATTCGTGTGCAGCCGCTCGCTCGCGCGCGCGCCCGATCACGCGAGCGCATGTGGCCGTGTATATTTTTTACAATAGCCCCGGGTTATTGTATTTAAATCCAGGAGTGCTCTCGCATTGTCCTCCGTTCTGTCTGACGCGGACACGAGAGCCCTGGGAATCTGCTCTCCAGGTAACAGCTGTTTTAGAGGGAACCCGTGGACGCGTTTTCCACATTTTTATCCGGCACCGCTCCACCAATTACGTGACCGACAGGTATCGGTGTTGGTCCGTGTACGTGTCCGCACGGTGAACCCTCTTCCAACTCACTTCCACCCCCTTCCAACCCCCGGCATCGCCACTCCAAGCAATTTTGATTTTCGCTTGTAGCCAAACAAACTTCAAGGCCCTTCGAAGTTCACCGGTTCCACGGGAAAAGTGTCTGCTTACCATTAAAAAAATTACGCGTCCGGAAGTTGCCGTTCCTAACAAGCCCCGTACCTCGTAAACGGTCGTTAAAAACTTTCGATCCTGACGGAAAACGTCGCCGACTGTTTCTCGTTATTCGAGTATGGCAAGTTGCGCCATTCCGTTCGAACGTCTCGCATAAACAAAAACGATCGATCGGCTGGCCAAGTGTCTTAATTTTCGAATTTGCATCTCCTGTAAAAAATCGTCGATGACCTCGATACTCTTACAAACTTGAGAACATATCCTCGCTCACGACAATATTTGCCTGAAAATTTTCCTCTGCCATTTTTCTCCATTGTGAAAAGTAAAGGAGACACGTGGGACGTAGGTAGAGAATTTTAACCGGGTCGCGACAGACCCGGGAGTAACTCTGGAGTGTCAACGACTCGTCGCAGTATCTCTGGGGACTTTATTGGGGGCTTCCTCGGTTCTCATTGTATAAAGTTTATCGCCGGGCGTTGAATATTTGAAAAATGCCTGGAATCCTTCAACGTGCAAATACATCGGCGCCCGTCAAACCATTATCATGCTAAAATCCGCAGATTTCGGTTTCGCCGTACCGTGCATGACTGATCGACGTTTTGCCTGCACGCGAATCTACGCTTTTCAAACATTAAACGGCGTGAAATGTTTATCATCTTTTTTTCCCCAGTCCTCCCACCTCCGTCGAACGAGACTTTTTTCGTTGTGTACGCTGGAGTTTCGTTTCCCGAAAAACAATACATTTTCCGCTGAACAAAAAAAAAAAAAAAACCGTATCCTCTCGAACTGGTGGAGTGGATGTTATTCAACAAATGCTGCGAAATAACAACAATTTATTACCAATCAAAGTATCGAGTTGAAAGTCTGTTTCGCCGTGGATGCCTATCAAACTTTTCAAAGTTTGTTTTATGGTACGCGCATAATGTTCAGGTTAAGTCCTAATTAGTGTTATCACTCGTTTCCCCAGCAGTTTAAATTGAAATTCTTGGACCGAAGTTCCACCGTAGTCTCTGTAATTGAGACGAAACGGTACGTTGTCGTCGTGTCAGTGCTACGATGGAGGTATAGGGTCGCCGAGTATAGGGGACAGGGTAGTTTTGTGAAACTGGAAATCGGCGGATCGCCTGTAGGCAATAGCGAAACAAATTTCACCCATTAGCAGCCAGCGAAAGATACATGTCACGCCGCGGTTGTCATCAATACAGATATCTGCGCACGATATCTGTCCATGCTTCTGCCGACTGCATTCACTATACCGATCCCTTCTCCACCCCTCCACGTCCCCTAACCTATCCAGCCACCACCTCCACATGGAAAAAGCTCCAATTTGCTCCTCGGTGGATGCAGGCTCGACTACGCGTATCCTAACTATAATACAAACACGACGTTTCAGGTGGCGCTAACGTTCGAACCCTGGTGACAAAGGTCGCCGCATTGTCAAACTTCGTCGTGTCCGGCAGCTCCAATTCCGGTTGATCAATAATCCTGACAACTCCGACCCTCGCCGATGTCTTTCCATTACCGCTGTTAGGCGATCTGTTCACTTTGGTGATTTGCAAAAATCCGATTCCCAGTAAAGAAACCTGTCATTTTTTTTATTTTGAGTATTAACCCTCATCCGTCCCCTCATTTCACGAACTGAATCTGTCCCTCGGTGTCAAATTGACACAGTAGTAAAAGATCGATGACATAACAAGGCAAACAGTTATTTTTCGATGTTTTTTCATTCAAAGTGATGAGTTAATAGTTACATCTTAGGGGATGATGAGGGGGGAGGGGAAGAGTGGATGAGGAAAGTGGAAGAATGGGTGGGAGAGGGAATTATTTCAAAATCTTCAATGGGAAACCCTTTTTTTATAGCAAATCTTGCTTCTCCATTGATTTGATATTATTGGTGGAATTTCTTTCACAGGTGTCGCTGCAATCGAAAGCAATTGGAAAAATTAATTGGTTTGTTTATCAATAAATCAAAAACTCTTTTAGCTATGATGTTATTGAATAGCATTTTTAAAAAATATCAAATACGTCTACTTTTATTTTTCTGATCTGATGTGTATTTCTCGAGATATCCCCAATTTTTTACCCATTTTGATTTTTGTCAAAAACTCCTAGGTCGTAATTTTTTCTGGAGAATTCAAATCTGCAATGAAAAATGAGAGTTCCCATTTAAGTTTTTTTATCTTCGATGGAGTTTGGTATTATTGGATGTCCCCCTTCGCGACGAGCAACTTTAATTCACCAGTTGCTTTGATCCGATGCATAGTTGTCGAGATATTTCAATGTCTTCAGATAAATCATCCACCTTGTATATTCAAAAAATTTTTCGACTTTGAGGAGATGTAGGGTTCGGACCGAGGTGACAATTTAGGACCTGTCCAACCCCCTTCAACCACTAGCCACCTAACCACCTAACCACCACCGTATCTTTCTTGCAGGTTGGTAACCCTCGGCGTCGAAGGGGTTGGCCCTGTAACGACTTTTCCGGGAAACATAAAATCGTGCGCTTAGCCGGCAGTCGGCACGTGGCTGTGTTAGGCCGCCGGCGAATAATACAGTCGTCCACGGACGGGATAGTTAGCCGTTGGTTACTTCTGCGTACTCGCCGGGGTTCGGTGTGTTCCATAAAGCTCACGGGTAAATCGACTGTGAGCCGTGGAGCAACGTCGGACTCTCATGTTGCACGTACGTGGAAAGTAGGGTCGGAGAAGGGTGGAACGAGCTCTCTCCCCGGGACGCACACGGGAGTGGAGAGAGTGTAAGGGGGTAGCGAGAGGGTGGTGGGAAGGGGTAGCACGGGTCAGAGGGATGGGAAACCATTATTGAAATGCAGTAAATGGCCGTGAGTTTCAATTGCCCCTGGGTGCTTCCACCATGCCGTAGGAAAGAGGCACCCCTTCGCCCCTCCCGGACCACCCCACCACAGGTACGAACACACCGTGAAACCACCCTTCTGCAGATGGGGAGGGAATTACGAGAATTTGCAATGATTCGCTCTCTCTCTGTGCCGGCGCACGAAAACACCGACGGGGCATCGACTGATCGGCCTAAGGGCTGTTCACCTTCGCCTGAGCGGCTATTATCTGGGACTTAAGTGCTCGTTCTGGTCTCACACTTCTCGAAAATTCGATTCTTCTGAAATGAAATATTTTTGTGTAAAATTGTGAACATATTAGAATCGTTCCGAAAAAAACATATCGCGTTCTTCGTACTCGGCGTAATCACGACGACATGGCCCCCCATCGACTCCACCGCCCCCCGTTCGCTAAGCGAAAAATTCCGATAGCATCGGCACACCTGAACGACTCTTAGCAACGTAAGGACAGAGCGCGGCACTGTCAAATATTTACGGTGACCGAAATTCGGTGGAAATTCCGATTGTTACGTGCGAACAGGATACTCACGGGCTGGATGTTATTCAGATTCAATACCGTGATTATCCCGGGGCTAGGAACATCGCTAATCTTGATATTATTCGAGTGTTTGCTCTGTTCGAGCGTCGCTGGGCACAATGCGATGCATACCAATTGCGAATCGCGAGTCCGCCGCAATTACCGACAGCATTATCTCGACTAGTAAGCGTTTTAATTCTCCCCCGGTAATCAACGTGGAGAGAAAGAAAAAATAGAGAGAGAGAGAGAGAGAGAGAGATGGGAAGAGAGACTGTCGACAGGGTTGGTCTCGCCAGGCTGCGGATCATTTGTAACGTCCGGGACGAGGGACTGAATAATGATGAATTTCCGACGAAAAAGCCGCGGCGATAGGGTACGTCGGCGCGTGTAACAGGCCTGTTATCAATTATCGAGGCCGACAAAGGACCATGGACGATGGGATTTCGGGGCGAAAAACACGGCGGCAGTGTCATCGATACGCAGTCACGTTCACGCGGCGCGGCGCGCCCGGAACAAGGCCCCGGCAAAACGCGATCGTTTAGGTAACGCAGTCAGGGAGACAAATGCGATATCGCGTCTCATAGCTATTCCAGAATTTCAATGGACCAGATGATATTCAGCGATTCGCAGACGTCGGTAACGAAATTGGCCTCGCGTGTCACTGGCATACCAATAGGCGATACGGTCGCGCGAGCGCGCGCGCGCATGCTACCCGACAGAGGGAAAGAGATACCCGGACACATGCTTTATTTTCTCGGAGTATGTCGTGATCTATTTGCGGGCACGTATTTGTCAGCGAGCCGGGAACAGACAATCTATCCGAAGAAACGACCAGCGACATTTTTATCAGTGTCGTTCGCCCGTAACTTGAGGAATGACTGTAACCAATTAAGTCCACGCACAGCTTTCCGCAAGGGGTTGAATTGAAACAAGAATTCCTATTCTTGGCTGCTGATAAAGAGAAGGGAAAATTGAGCAAGACCGCGTGGGCAATATCCTACGGGCCGGCGTTCGTATGAGACTCATCGATTCCGAGGCTCGCTGCTCGTCCAGACAACGCTGATAAAGTTTCACGTCTGCTCCGTTCCCGGCGCGGAATTATCAAAGGTAATATCGCTCCCGCGTTTTATTCTTGCGGCGGTAATCAAGTCGCGAGCACCGAGTCAAAGGATGCGCAATAAAAGAAGTCAAATATCAATACGCGAGGGGGGGAGGGGATGATGTCTCGAAAGAAATGAACAGTGAGAATGGGGTACGGCTGCACCTCGCTGCCTCTCTCTCGGGCCTGGGAAAAATTGTACAGTCGCTAAACGGCCTCGTAGTCACGTCCGGGGAAACTGGCTCTTTGTTAGAGAGGAGTCCTTCCATTAATAAACTCGATATTAATCGTTGCCGGTGCCCGCGCCCTCCACCCCGGCCGGTTTTTTTCCTTTGGCCCTTCTTATTAGCGCGGTCGGTAAATACTTGAAACGTATCCCAACGGCGCGGAGGGAAAAAGAGACGTTTTCCTAGTTATTAACCGGTCGCTAAACCCCTCCCCTCATCGCCGGACTGTTATACGTGTTTGCTGCGAAATCTCATTACACCGGTTGCCGGAAACATGATTTTTCATCATAAATACTCGACGAGCTGAAGAATGCCCGGAAATGAGCGCCGCGGCTCCAACAGGAGCTCCGAATTAGTTGACTGAACATCAACAATTTCGGTGACCTGCCCAAGGAAAATGTTCGACGTTCTAAACAATAATAATGATGCAAAAAAGCCGAATCGATAGATCTCGCGCAAACGAATCGCGGCCGGGCACATATTATCCGGCTCCCGAGATGAAAGTTTTAATGTCTCGTGAATCATTAAAAGTCGACTAGCATTTTCCGAGCGGGACTTTTCGATATTCGTACAATATTGATGTGTCCCCACTCTCTCTCTCTCTCTCGTCTCGAATTCACTTTTCGACGCTTTTCATTCGGCCAGTTCGAAGGCGGCACCGAGTTCTTAATTCGTCGACGCATGAAAGTATGATCTGTTGCTGACGTATTTATTTCGCCGAGGTATTCGACATTTTCTCGAATTTATCTGAATCGAAACGGTCTCGACTGTCCGAGTCTTTTTTGAAAAATTTCGCACCGGAATCCGGGCTTTGCCGATGGAATTTGAATATCCGGATTTAAAGAGCGCACCGTTTTAATTTCAGATAGTCGAGCGCAGGCAAGAATAACTTAGGGCTGCACGTGTAGGCGATAGTATTTCGCATGAATATTTAAAGCTTATCGAAACGCTCTGTCATATAAAAATCAACGGGTGAACGAGCAATTGGGATTATTTCGGGCAGGAGAGTGTATTTTATTCCGCAAAATCTCCTCGACGTTAATGCTCTTTGACGATCGTCGCGTACCGAGAAAACGTGTGTTGAAAATGGGCTGAAATCATCCTGAAATCATTCTCAGAATCCACGCAACACGATGATCAAATCAAGTGATAAAGGTGCAGAAGTAGTATAGGTCTGCCATAGCCAGACAAGTAGTGCAGATCAACGACTGGTCAAACTTGTCATTTTGATATAAAATGCATTCTACGAATTAGTATCGCCTTTTTATTTATTTACATAGTCGACGACGTGATTGATCTAAATGTGATCAAATTTGATAAGATAACATTGTGCCCTGACATTTTCGATAGCCTCTGCTTTTCAATTAAGAAAATAACAGATATTTCCGTTCTCCTGGTTTACTCGCAGACGTTCTAATCCTCTGATCTCGCGTTCAGCCACACGGAAGCGTCACATGCACACGTGCAGCGCGCGGAGTTCAGCCACAGCAGCATTGATTTTTCTTCAAGCCGTCCGGGATGCATAAAGACAATACCAGATATTTGGCAATTCTAGGCCGGAAACACGAGATTGTCGGCAGTTAAAGCACACGTTCCCCGGTTGTTATCCGGCCCGATGCTCGTTGTATTATTGATATCGTTGTCTGGATGACCGATCTCCACGCAAGAGCATCGTCCCGTAACCATATTCCGTGTTCTAATTTTTGTCTCGAGCTTTCGAGCGACCGAATTAGCCGTACGTTCGACAGAATTTGTTCGTCTGCGCGAAAGGACAAAAATGAATAAATTTAAGCGGCTAGTCTGGTCTTCGGGGTCATTCTTATACGTATTTATATATTTTTTACAGAGCATTGATTTTCTGAGAACGGAAAAACCGGAATACCCGCGTAATTGCAGTTTTATGACGATAGTGTGACGTCTTTCGGGTCAATATTATTTTCAGTGTGAATGGAGAGTGCAGCGGGTGACACGTTTTAATGGCTAATTGCCGACCTGGTTAGTCTCGCCATCCACGGCTCCGTATCCGCGTGCACGGCCATCGAGACCTCCACTTACTTCTTATTTGTCTCCAATTCCTGTCCGTTTCACTTTTCACCGCACGTACCGAAAAAATTCACCCTCGCACCTTCGGGGCTATGGTCCTTCGGGGACCGTGGCGAGACATTAAGGGGGTTCGAGAGGGGTTCAAAGTGGACCGCGCGAGCCGAAGAGATAAGGGCTAGCCGAAGTTCCCACGAACGGGCTCGTGGTAGCCGGGGGTTGATTTACGAAATTGTCCTTTTAAGGTCGCGCATGGAAACGCTTCGGAATTCCGGTATGTTGTATAAACTTGAGGGGAGGCACACGGTACACCTCGAAACGTGAATTCGCTCGAAGTACAGTTTTATTTTACGCTCTTATCGAGGGACGGCCCTTCATGCAGAATTAAGATCAAACTTTTAGACGGTTCTGTTCCCGGAGTGTCTTCGAGCCCGGCGAATTGCACGCTGGGGCCATTCGTGACTTAGGAATCTCGTCAAATATTTAGAACGCCCTTATGTCTTCGGGAAAAAATTTCTACCACCTACATTTGAATAATCCTCATTCCCCCCCAGAAACTCTGAAACACTTCCGCGACGTTTTCCAACCATCTAGTAAATTCTCCATCGAATAATTTTAAAGTGTATATATATATTTTTATGGAATGTCGGTGCTGTATATTTACTTTCCATTATGCCGCATAGAATATATAACTCAGATGACCAGAGGATAGTTTCGTTATTGTGCGGCGTTCGGTAAAGTACACAAGCTTTCGTGACGCTTCGATAATGCGATACAGTTCCCCACTTTTTCGCCTAACTTCGTGCCGGATCGACGGGGAAGTGTGTTGTGATTGCGGCTTATCAGATAATTTGTGTACGGTGAAATTTTCTATTATTACCGGGCGTGCTCCGCCGCGCCGGTGAGATTGCCTTTGGAAACGAACCGGACATCGCTTTTTCCTTGGAAAAAATATTCCAGCCTTCCAGGACGCAACATCGTTCCAGGTTCCTTGAACCTATCGAACCTCGAATGGATTTCCCTGCGAACACCGCGATCGTTTCAGCTTTTATGCGAACCATCCTTCCTGCCAGACGAGGCTCCCTCAGGCCACAGTCACTTAAACACAGCTTTCCGTAATGGCCACCGTACGGCAAAATGTTCGACAAACTCGCGTTCAGATATTCTCAGTAGTATCTGTCAGTCACAGGTGAAACAAGTAGTATAGGTCAGTAATATCAATTGTCTGACTAATGGCTGATCTGTACTACTTGTTTCACTGGTAGTTGGTCAGGAGTACTTGGTCGAGCAAAGGCTGACCTGCACTACTTGTGTGACTAGTGATTGACCTGTACCACTTGTTAAACTAGTGGTTGACCTATCCTACTTCGCCGATCGATAACCGACTTTATAGTACTTTCTTTGAGGAGGAGTTTCGCGTCTCGTCGAGCCGGAGTCCGTTTGATTTTCATGTTTGAAAAAGCGTCCGGTAATACGCCGGCCCTTTCGAGTATGAATTTTGAATAGTGTGCGTTTCGAATTCATGCATGCATAATAAATTCGTGTACACCCGTCGTCGAACGGGATGTGTACATGCGGGCCTCGTGTACGGTACCGTGTATTTGGTTTTTCCTGGCGCCCACGGTGTCTATCTCTATTCAACGGGTGTGTAATTAAAACTGAACACTTTGTTCCGCGATAGTTACTCTCTCTCGCGCGCGCGCGCGCGCGCTCCGGTCGATGTTACGTAGTTGAGGAAGTTAATGAAAGCAACTTCGTGTGCTCCTGATTTTCAATCCGGCTGTTCCTTTCAATGGAAACATTTCCGCTGTAAATTAAGCACCCGGATATTCGTTCTTCTCCCTTACCTCTCTCCCCCTCCCCCCCACTATCACATCCCTCTCACTCTGCCCCTCTTCTCCCACCTGTTCCCCTCACTCGACTGGTTTAGTTGGGTTTATGAGGCACGTAAACTTTGCGTTTGGCATTTTCGAACGTTCCTCCGGGCAAACTGTGTACAACAAATTATCGGGCATCAACGTTGATATTTGAACCTTCGGACTTTCGATGCATCCTCGTTCCCGTCAGAACCGTTTCACCTTCTATTTTTGCATTCTCGCGCTTGGAAATAATTCGTTTATCACTGAAAATAAAGTTTGCACGCGCGAGTAGAATTCTTCGATCGCCCGTGTCTACCGGTTGTCCAATAAATTCCAGGAAGCTTCGGTTCGTGTATCGATAAGTGCTACTAATTTTTGCCGTTATTGACGGCGACCTTTTTATTTTCATTATCGGTATCATGAAATTGTGACAAGCGAATGCGTTTCATGTTCCCGCGCCCTTCGGGCTACGCGCACTGTACTCTTTTTTTTTTTTATATTCGCTTTCGCAATAAACAACCTTCCAATTCAGAAAACATTTTCGGGTACACGCGACACGAATTGAAAATTGCTGATGGGTCAAATGAAAAATAAAAATCTGTCATTTCCACCCTTTCCTGCTTTTCAAGATTTTCAATGAAACATTTCCACGGTGACTATGAAAATAATGAAAAAATATTATTCGCCTGCGCGGCGTTCGCAGGTTATATTACTTGTTTAAATTATTCGTAGAGCGAACAGGCGCGATGAAAATGGTAATTAATGTACAATGCTGTCTAATTAGCAGGCGTGGGCGACGAATTTAGAAAAAAGGTGGGGACAGCACGGTGCTGACATCTGTTCACTCATGGTGGCTCGCCATCTGTTCTTTTCGGTGATAAAAAAGAAAGCTATGCTACAGTCCAGCCCCCTTCGAGTGAATGATGGACCAGTATCGAATTACTCACGACCGCATTCCGAGCTAAGATTCATCTCTTCTCCGTCACGTTTCGAGACCTAAATAAATAAAAACTCCCCTCAAACGGTCCAACAGAAAGAAATTTAAATAACTCTCAAAATAAGCCTTCTAGGCTTGATTAATTTCTTTTCTACGTCGAATCATGTCAACAACTTCACTATTTATAGCTCCACGGGAGAAAGCAGGTTAAACAGTCTTTTTATTTATTTGATCTCAGATTGTCCTTCATCGTTGTATCACTCTAAATAAAACAGTCCATCGTGTTCTAAGGGCTTTCCCGTGTATCCATGAATACATATTTACCCCCGTGTATGCAACTTGTAGTCATAGTCGGTCCTTAGCTAGTTCATATTCAAGGTTTCACAGAAGTAGAAGTTTTGATGTTCCCTAGTTTTACGCAGCAGTTCGTTCAGCAAAGCTTCGCTGGTTTACGCGCAACATTTCTAACTGTTTTTGCGCGTTCGCGTTAAATTTCCAGCCGGAACAAAGTTGTTTAACACTGGAAATACCAGACGGGTAACACCGACACTCGGTAGAATTTTTGTTCTACAATTACCGACAACACAACAGCAAATTATCGCATAGTCGTTTATTTCCAACGTTCTCGGTGTTGAAAAATTTAATATTAAGAACGACTTTGTCAGTTGAACGCTGTCCCGTGATTGAACTGTGGGGGACGCAGCAGTGGATGTACTATTAATTGGTCCAATTAAGTGGTAGTGAATTAGTTTGTGTGCTGTTTGATTAGCCGAATGGAATCGGTGTTATTTGGCGAAGGAGACAGGTGTCCCCGACGTGCCGCGTTGCGGCGGGACTGGGAAAGATGAAAGGTCGTAACGAGGAGATGGAAAAAGCGGCAAAGGACCCGCGTAAACTTTACATCTGACGGTGACTTTAAAATCGGCTGATATAAAACCACCTGGATAGGCGGAACGCCCGTGGGACCGGTGGGGATCCCGAAGCTATACCTTACCTCGTGGGTCATCCCAGGTGACTTCACTTCCCTTCTGATACGAGCAGCCATGTTAGAAGTACCGGGTATCGTTCCAGACGTTTTCGATCGTGTAGAAAATCAAGCTCTCACGAATCGATTGCCTATCAGGCTGTTCAAACGCCGCAGAAAACTTTCTGGTCTACTCACGAACGAAATGTAATAGTTATCTAAGGTCGTCGACATAAAAATGGATGAATCTTATTATTTGCAATTCCAGATTATATTTTACAGTCTTGCTTAGTTCCTTGCTCAATGCTGTTTATACGTTTTAATTATTTTTTGTGTCCACGCGGCCATAATTCAATGAATATTTACGATGCTGTCAACAATTATGTGGAATTCAATTAACGTTAATATCATGTTTCTCTCTCTATATATATATAGTAGGTTAAGGTAGTTGTAAGTTAGATAATGCTAGAGTGTAAGAGCGAAGGGAGCGGAAAAGGAGGGAAATGTGAAAAAGGATTGTAACCCCGAGGGGAATCAATAAAGATATATAATTAACGTTAATATCCTTTCCTTTGAATGAAATCGAAACAAGAAAATATAGGACTGTGGTAATGTGAATATGATGGGGGTCGATTAGGAAAAATGGTTTCGCGGCCGAGCAAGTTTGGTAAGCAGCGTGTCGGCTGATGTGTAAGCAACGCTCGGTTTCCAACTCGGCGCCGGGATAATGACACTGCAACGGAGGCGTGCAAGGAAATCCAGAGAGTTAATTAGGAAGTACTACCGGTATCAACCGGCGTGGTCGACCTTACCTCTCAGAGGAGAACTGATGCAAGATGCACGAGTCGAGATCGAGACCGTACCTGGGCTAGGTCTTACGTACAAAGACCTTAATGTACACACTCGCGCAGACTTTAAAGACGAAAGTTAGTTACATGGACAGTATGGGGGAAGAGAGGGAGAGGGAGAGAGTGTGCGAGAGAGAGTTCCCGAGACTCTGGAAATTTAGATACTCCCCATTGCGTGATCCGAGAAATTTGCGCGATAGCTACCCTCTAAGAGGATTCCCTTCATTTCCGGCTGCTGTCTTTAGCTTAATGAATCGGGTTTAATTGATGAGGTGACGTGTGCAATTATTGATACAGCCCCGAATTTGCGTTCGGGAATTACGGCCGGCGATAACTTAGTCTGCGCGTTCCTTTCGAGGCTCCAGGAAGGAACCGTTTCTTCCGATGATTATGCTCGTGCTCTAAGCCCGCTCGTACGTAAGCCTCGCACTCCTATAATTATCCCTAGCCGTGGAACATTGCTGTTAGATATTCCTTTGGTAGTTCAAAGGAATACACATCAACGGTTAGCAATTTTGCTCGCCATTTTAGCAAAAAACGATACTCGTCCAGGGTTAACCCTTACAGTGGCGCACCCAGAGGGGAAGCCAGGGGGCCAAGTCCCCCCCAAGAAAAAAAAAACAAAACACTGGAACATTAGCTAAACCGTAGAATAAGCTGCTTCCTCTCCGATTTCGATGATATTTGGATATGTTACATGTAAAACTAAACATTTGACAGTTGACAGATATTTTTGCTAAAAAAGGAAAAAGGTCATTTTGTTCAACTCGTCCCCTCCAAGATTAAATGCTGGGTGCGCCACTGAACCCTTAGTATGTGTTGGTACCTAATCGATTACTCAACATTTAAGTATTGGAGAAGGTATGAAATGATTCTAGGTGTCTTAATCTTGCAAAGGGTGAAGCAATAATTTTGTGAACCGTCTCCGAGCAGTGGGTAAACGGAACAGCTTCCAAAAAAACATTTTGACGCTGCCTGGAAAAAAAAACGGGAAAAATAAAAGGAGCGGCAGAGGGAGAAGGGTAGAAAGAGATCATCCGTTATACAAACGGTCAACAGTTTCGAGGCTGAACAAAATCGTAGACCGTATAAAGCCTTCGTGTACCGTCGGTTCGCGGCAATAATCCCCGAATATGGCCGCGCGCGCTCGTTCGAGCGTACGTATGCATATATCCGTGCATGAATATTTACCTGCACGGAGCGCGCGTACGCGCGGGGAAATCGGCTATTTAACATTCGTTAAAATTATAACGTTCAACCTGGTCGCGGATCCGAGCGGTCGTGTAATCGCAATGCCTCCTGTATAAATATATAATCGGCAACCGTTGCGTTGCGGAAGGGCGGGATGGGGATGGCCCACGCACGTGCACGCAATTCATGCGTCAACCCGATATTTCCGTATCGACGGCAATTTACTGACGTACGCGTGTCTGAAATTCAGTGATTGCACGTCGAACTGAATTTTCATTCCCCGCGGAAGGTTTAACCCCCTCTCCCCCCACCACCAGCGTTACCATCATACCGTAACCCCGCTACCACCCGCTCGTGACCGTATGTCTCTCGTCTCTCCTCTTTCCTCTTCCACTACCTCACCACCTAGGCAGTCTCATCACGCGACGCGCACACGTATGCAGGTGCAATAATGAAGTGGGCATGTAATTATGTAACGCAATACCTGGGAATTCTACCTAATTCGTGTCTGCAATACCCCGGACGGCGTTCGCTGAATATCAAATAATTTCGATAAATACCCGACGAACTGAAGTGCCCCCTCCGTTCGATAAGGAGTCAGGGCGGGGGCTTTCTCTCTCTCTCACTCTCTCTCGTTCCGTGCGTACGCGTGGGCGTGTGTGTGTGTGTGTTTGCGTATGTTCCAGCAAGAATTCAATTGTTTCCCGAGCACGAGAGGAAGGGGAGGGAGGAGGAACGGCCGTGTAACGAGGCATGCGGATGAAATGTGTGGCTGAGTGGTCGAGAGCAAACATTCGGCGAGCACCGCGGGGAGTCTGCTTCTGTGACTGCGAGCGGAATCGATGAACTTTCATCGTCGGGGCTGCTCGTCAACAAATTCTCTTATTTCCTTCCCTTGAACCGTTTCGTACTTCCACACCGACCGGTTTCAAAGGGGGACTGATTGTCGATGGGAACTGCTTGCGGGAACCATACCCATGATCATTTTTGTTGGAGCGAGAATCTTCATGATGGCCCGATCGATTAACAGGTTGCAGGAATAGCTGAGGACTTAGCGGCGAGCAAGTGTACCAACATTTCGTACAATTCCTGGTGAGATGTTGCACCAGGTCAGACACTCACGTTTCTCTTTCTCTCTAAAGCCCCATGCATATTATCTGTCGCACATACTTTCACTTTCGAGAGCCTTTCGCATTTGTTTTCAAGACTTTTTTTCTGGCAAATACGTCAATCTGTAAGAATGAATTGTAAGAATGATATAAGTATGCATGTCATATGACTGAATATGAGAGTATATATATGTTTTTATAGATTTACGTCGCGTTAATGTTTTATAAAACGAATGTTCTACGTTATGATTTTGTTAAAATAAAAACGACAGTCCCCTCTACGAGTGATTGACGAAACATCACGTCGTGTCGAGTATCAATTCCGCGTCAACTCCTTACAATTTCGTCCTTGAAAGTTAACGGCGGGTCTCTTGCCTGTCTGACCAGTTGCTTGACTACTACTTAGTCGTTTTTACGCACCCATAGTGCACCATAGCTGGCGTAGTCGATTCGGTATTATCCTGTTGCCGAAGATCCCGCATTAATACACATTATTAAGTGTATTAACACATTACCGACCGGTGATTATTGCATATTTTTGAAAAATGTATGGTACATGGCTAAATTTTCATTTAGCATTTAGTATGCACTAACTAAGTCACCCTCAATAACGTCGTCTAATAGTTTCATTTAAGATTGCGATGTCAAAGAAAATTTCTATGCTTTTTTTGGTACAGCAGTATTATTGAAAATCCTATTAATAGGCTTCCGGTCGGTAAAGTGTTAATAAATGGTTGCACACGGTAAAGCGAACGTGGAAGTATACAATCGAACCCTTTCAGGACATTCGAGTTCTCGGGAGGCCGTATTATGCAGTTAAAATAGATAGACGAACGGCCGCGTTGATATATCGTCGGCAGCGATCGATCACCACTTCTTCTCCATTTCCCATCCCGTATTCACAAACTGGTGGAACACGGGAACGAAAAGGGGCGGGGGTAAACACGCTGCCACACACGTTTCCCCGGGCTTCCTCCCTCCTCCTCCTCGTGCTCGCGGTGCACGCGTCGAAAGGCCGCCGAAAATTGCAGCCGCTTGCTTAATTTGAAAGCTCTTCGTCGAGTTCTTAACGCGTAATTACGCCCTTGTCCTGATTTTCAAATGCGCTGACATTAAGCGTATGCGGGACTCGAAAATGTGCCCCGTGGTAGTGGTAGTCGTCCGCTTCACCCACTTAACACTCCACCCCCCGCTTAACACCCCGCTCGTTCTAACACCCACCACCCACTTTAACACCTCCCGACGTTCCCCACCTCTCGGTTTTTGTTTATCGCGGTAGGCTGCGCTGGCAAGTGCGAGTCCGCGGTTACTTATTTAAGTCGGGAGTGGAGAAGCGGCCGGGTGGGAGTCTCGAGCTGCACCGGTGCATCCCGGTAACCACTTTATCAAAGAGTTCGAGAAGTTGGATCGCGCACCGGCGCGGCGCCCGCCCACGACCGCCCCCGCCTGGAAAGAGACAAAAGCCCCCGGCAGCTGCCGCCGGAGAATATGGCTTAAGGACGATCTATCTGACGGCGGATAAATGGGGTCCATTCATTTAATAAAAATGTAAATTGCTCGGAATAATTTTTATGAGACAGTGGGCCATCGGGCGATCGATTACCGCGATTCCTACGAATTAGATTTACGCCGACCGAGGAACATCCCTCTTCTTGTCCTACTCCTGTTTGCCCCGCGCTCACCCTGTAATTAATCCTGTGCTCGAATCGCTTTTTTCCCCCGCTCTCCTGGCCCTATTGAAATTCCGTTCGAACACTCGATCCTGGCCGAAAACATTTAAGCCTTCTAATCTGTTTATAGAGGAACGCTTCTTTCTCTCAGGAGAACCATCTCGTTTATTCTGTTACGTAGGAGCTACGGTCGTTTTCGGTGATTTACCGCGGGTAAGCGTGCGGGTTAAAAAATGAAGAAAAGACAGGTGGAAACAGGACAGATTTATTATTCCCGTGTGTGCAGGTGACAAAACGGGGTCGTCGCGTTTAGCGGACCGATTTGCCACCGTTATCTGGCCACTCGACACGCGGCGCGCCGGTGACGAACTATTTTCTCGAGGGCTTGTGTATACATACGGTCGGCAAGATTTCCACGGGGCTGAATTTTGACCGGCCTGAAGAAGGATATATTCCTTGCATCGTTTATGACGGGTCTCTGATTCCGAGATGAGTGTACGTGGGACGCATAAGATAGGGTCTCACCTCGGCAAATCTGCACGTGACCCTAATACGGGTTACCGCGTCCTCCGGATTCGCACGTTCCCATGTGCATCCTAAAGTCTAAACACTTCTGTATGAGCCCCGGCTTTGGTTCACCACAGTCCTCTCGCTCTCTCTCTCTCTCTCTCTCTCCTCCCTTACCCGTTACCCATCCCCGCCACGCCATTCCCACACCCGCGTCTCCTATTGTACACACACGAGCGCGCGCGCGCAAACGTCCATCTAAACTCCGGGAACAGAGAGCCGTGGACACGTGCACGTGTTTCGCTGTCTGCGTCATCTGTGTAACTGGCGTTTACAGAAACAACTTGATCCACTTTTCTGAACGGAACGACCAGCTGCCGACCAATCTGGGATTTAGACCTCTCTTTCGACGCGACCTCTTGATTTTACTGGTCACTTTTAACCCCCCTTTTCACGGGTGACACGGTGCGCCGCTTGTCTCCCGTCACAATGCACGCCCGCCGAGTGGATTTAGACTGGTTTACCGGTGCTGTAGACCACTTCACGGTGAATCTAAAACAGATTAGTGCAGTCCGATGGACCCTTCATTACGATAAGAGCCGCTCGACAAACGGAAAATCATTATCGGCGTCTGATAATGTTGCGATACACGGTTACGAAATAAAAGCCCAAAGGATGTGAGTTTTACCGATCGATTTATTTAACAGTAATGCAGAAAGATGTGGTATAACTTACAACGTGTTGACTAAGAAACAAATGATAGGAAGAATAGCGTTACACCGCGGTCATGCCAACCCAAACGAGCATCCAGCATTCCCTTTTTCTTAGTTTGAGTTTGGGTACCTCTCAACGGCTGATTTCGTATGCCTCGCAAACTGCCTGGTAACATTTCATCAGATAAAAACAGTGTATCATTGTAAGATGAAGATCCTTGCTACGATATTCCTTCAGAATTCCCGAGGAATGAAATACCGCGAATTTAAAGGTCGTCCGGTGTCGCGAACTCATCCCCCATTCCCTAATAATCATTGGGACCAGACAGAGAGAGAGAGAGAGAGAGAGAGAGAGAGTGGTTATTGGGTCGATCGATAGCGGCGTGGCCGAGTCACATTAAACATTATCAAGACGGGGGACCGCCTACTTCGAACGACATTAATATCTCATCAAACAACATCTACATGGCGGGCCGGGGCAGGTATATATCAGCTCGTGAATCAATATTGAAAGGAATTTCCAGGACGACAAACTAATGTGCCCGTTCGTGGAACCGGTCGGCTAACAAACATCCTCGGAACAAACCCCGCGGAGTGTGTTTCAGACGAGCGTTTCGACGGGGGCGACGTAATTTCCAACGATAACGTCGTCGCTCTCTCGTCGGCCATTAGACGGCACCGGGGGGTGACGCTTGCGTCGACGACGACGCCGTCGTCGTTCGTCCGTGGTAGTCGCGAACGATAGACGCCCGATCAATTAGATAGCCGAGTAATTTGCCTCTCTCCTGCCCACGGCGCTTGTTTGCCACGCGAAACGATCGACGCCGAACGACGGATGGCACGGCCTTGGTGGGGATGCCGGCTGGTGGACGATGGTTAGAGGTTCGTCGACGTGCCCATCCGTCCAGACGTTCTCCCGGATATATTCTGCTTGTATTCATATAAGCAATGGGATATCGACGCATCCGTTCCACGCCTGAAAGCGGCCGACCGATATTGACTTTCGTTTCAATATTCAGTTTCTTGAATAAAACAACAGTCGCCGGCCAACAGACTCGGCCTGCTCTATATACGTCGGATGCCGCGTCGCCGGCTATATGCCTCTAATCATCTTGTTATAACAGCTTTTGTGACGGATCGCGCCGCGTCGCAAAACCTACCCGCCAGCGTTGTCCACGTCTTGATGAGGATAGACGACCGACAGCCGGCGACGCGACTAGTTATGAAAGTGGATTGAATTCGTTCCCACCTATCCCACCCTCCTCCCTTTGTAGAGTCGTGCAACAAAAAAAAAAAAAACTGTATCAAAGGGGATGACCGATCCGATTGCCAGTCGATTCTCATATCCACGAACAGATCGAATCGCGCGGTCTCCCGGATCCAGGCGGACCAGCGACTAATTTTCCTGCGGCCTGCACCATGCTAACCAGATTATCAGTCCTTATTGTCTCCTAACGCTAACTGCCGCCTGATCCGGTTACCTGGGAACCTAGCGGAGCTGCCGTTTTCGAGGGTCAGTGACCGAGATCCTCGAAATCAGCCCCGGCCATGTAACTTCTTCTCCTGGTCGCAAGGCCCCGAAATCATTAAAATTATTGACTAGGACTTCGGGAACTTAACTTTGATTCTACTGATATAAATGGATTCAATGTGGACCTATCCTTTTTTTTTAAGTGCGGAAATGCGTTTTGCATACCCCAGCCCCTCTTGGGCAATATTAATAATTTTGCATACCCCAGCACCTCTGGAAAATATTCCATGTGCCATTTAAACTGTGGTGCCAAGGTGGTTCGGAACCTACCATAAACTGTAGGTCCAGTTTTTTTTCCCAAGAGGGATTTTGCTTCCTCTCTTCTCTTTCTCGAGGGGTGTCGGTGAGGGCCCTTTCTCAGATTCGCTCACCGAACACCGTACACTCGAGTGTAGCCACTCATGTTCTTGGCTTTAATGATCATATATATATATATATATATTTTTTAATATTATTCTTTATTTCAGCTCTAGGAACGGTAACCGGTTACCATCACAAACCAAAGCTGTTTTATATGCAAAGAAGCGTAAGTATTATATATATTATTATTTATGTACATTATGGTTATTGTCTGTCTGAATTAATCTTTATTGTCTATGTAATTAACTCTTGTTTTGTCTATTTAAATTATATCTTATTGTCTAATAAATTGTACCACCAACAAGGACCTAGCCTGGACTCTATGATCTAACGTGGCCCTCCTGAAGGACTTACATGGACCCCCTCGCCGTATCAGATTAAACGCGGACTTAACCCAGACCCGGTATGCAGTTGTAAAATGGCCGACCTCTTGTTCCCACATTCAATGAAGCCCGGCTATCTGCTCGAGGCAAAAATAACCGTTCTTCCGAACTTCTCGGGACTGGTTTTTCCCGTATCGGCGCGAAACATCACGAGGCGAGTTCGGAAGTTGCCGGTTTGCTCGGGGGGTCGTTATCGCGGCCGCTTTTTGCGATCAATGAGGATCGGGTAACGGTGTCTCGCAGCCTCATCAAATTAGGAAGACTGTGGGGCCACGTCTCGCGCTTATTCCATCGCGAAACGAAGCAGCTGCGCTCTACCCGAGTACACTTGCCAGGGTCTCGTGACACCGAATCTTCGGAACTCCCAAGTTTTTCAGTATACGCTCTCGAGCGAGCGGGACACTTGAACAGCCGAACCCACCGGGGCATTATCTTTCCGCGTTTATTACCCCGACGTCCCTGGCCACCTGCACGCACTGTTCATTCGTATGTACAGGATGCTACCACTGTTTCCTTCGCGGACGTTTAACGCTCTTCGGTGGAGCACCGATAAAATTCTCACGTTATCCTTACGGTTTTGCGGCCGTCTGGTGTTATCAAATTTCACGTAGCCTCGACCTGCTGCAACGCGCTCACGTATCCTTCGTCTGGCCACTAACTCTGACCCAACACACACATCCCCATTAGGATCTAGCTCAGATCTAGCCAGACTCGGTTCATGCTCAATTAGAACATGCCTCGGATCTAGCTAGTTTCAACGCATTCCAATTAGGACTTAATTCCGATGGTTAGACCTAGCATGCACTCCATTAGGCGTTAACCTAGAACCGAATCACGTGTTACGCGAATCACTAATCAGGTGTTTAAACACCTTTCGGAACTACCGATCTTTAAGATCCTGTCCATTCGCGCGAAGAAAAAGATCCTAGGATCAGCTCCAAAAATGTTAAGTTAGATTAAATCGCACCTTAGACTCCAAGCGACGGCCAGCTTGATTAATATTACTCCCGACTGCGATAAGATTAATTAGAATCCGTGCTAAGGTTAGCTCCAGACCAGAGATCAATTTAATATTTACACTCTCTAGAATTCAAACGAATAATCGTCAGTAGAAATGCTGTTTTCCGGTGTAACAATATACCATTGTTTGGGATTGGTGGATCGCGTCGATAGATCGTGACGCGTGATCTACCACTCAGCCCGACGATTGGCTGCTGCGCGCGTCGTCGCGAGATCGATGGTCGATTAGCAGCTCGCTGCGCTATAGGCTGTCACAGCCGGATCCATTATCGACCCGCTAATAGATCTTCTATTGGCCCTTCGGCAAAACCGAAAAGTCATCGTCCAATTATGATAGAAAAACTGCTCGCTGCTCATCGACCACGATCATTCGTTACGGAAATATAGAATCGAAAACGTCGTGCGTCGTAGGACCGGTTTTCTCAATAATTCAATTCGCTCTAAATTTTCTTAGCTACTCCGCGGAAATTAAAATCCATCTCAGTGTTCAATTATATTGTTTAATTACTTTATTAAGCGCTGGTTAAACAGGCCGTTTGACCTTTGCATTGTAGATAGCTCGTGTTAACCGTTTGCACTCGGAGCTATTTTAACTCGAAAATTAAACGTTTCTTCTGACCTGCAATATTTCCATTCTCTATGATTTTTTCAATTTGATAAATATGAAATTGATATAATACCTCATGCAATACTTAAACGTGTAGTAATTGGTTAGATACCGATATATTTGATAGTGTAAACAATTAATTAAATAATAGTACAGCAATTTTATACTGCAAATAACAGTGACGAATCGCTAGACGGTGAAATAAAGTGTGCTCGTGCCGAGTTTTTCAATTTGATAAATATGAAATTGATATAATACCTCATGCAATACTTAAACGTGTAGTAATTTGTTAGATACCGACATATTTGATAGTGTAAACAATTATTTAAATAATAGTACAGCAATTTTATACTGCAAATAACAGTGACGAATCGCTAGACGGTGAAATAAAGTGTGGTCGTGCCGAGTCGAAGAGTTCTTTTTCCCGTGTACTCCTAAACACCCATCATGCTGCCAGTGGAAAAATTCGACATTATTTGGCAAATTGATCCAACGGAACGGGCGGACGACTTAATATTTCGGAACGAGTTCTCGTGTTAAGAGGTTGGCCCCAGTCTTTTGCGCGGTACTGTATATTCTTCCGCGTGTAGAACGTTGCTTGTATCTTCGGCTCCGTGTGCAGGAACTGTTGCGAAACGTTCCGCGTCTGAGCACGGTAATGTAAGTTTGAGCGCGGGAACTGTGTACAACCCTCCGCACGCACCTCTCTTTCCCTTCGCCAGCCCGTTTTCGCAGAGCGTCGCGACGCTCGCTGGGACCGTAGTACGCGAAAGGATCTGTTTTGCCCGTGCGACGCCGGCGCAATAAGAACAATTATGATAATAATTGAATGGTTAACGGTGGCGCGTAGCAAGAAATTCCGACGAACTTCGCCGACTGTCGCTAATACTTTGGTTATTAGATTGTAGTCAGCGCCGAAGACGACAATGATGTAACTTGTCGCGAGCGCGAAGGGCTTCCGGCTAATGGAAAATATCGAATCGAGTTGTTTCGACTTTATTCCGCCCCTCGCTTGCCTGCCGGCGCCATTCTATTTAATTAAACACTCCCGGGAAAATTTTAATACGATCTAGTCGGCCGTTATTGTTCCACCATTTTTATCTTACGATTCTTCGCAATTCACTAACAGTCTTCCGGCGAAGATCGAAAAATTTCTGTTTCTAGATTAAAATGTAATTAGCATTTTAGTTTTGCGCGGACAGGATCTGTTAACAATTTATTTTTTTGCCCAATTTTCTGACAGTCTTGATGAAAATTGAAAAAAATTGTGCTCCCGGTGTGAAGCAGATAAACAATTTAATTTTGCGTGAAACTAGCACGTAGCTGGAATTAACATTTTCGTGTACACGCGAAAGCGTGTAAAGTACGATCGTCACGTAAGAGATTTGTCAAGGTGGCGTTATCAGGCGCGGTCGCCGCGACGGAATTCCTCGGGCGCAATAAAGGGGGCTTGCGATTAGCAATGGAAAGTCAAACGGCGAAAAGTGACAGGCTCCTTTGTGCTCGAGCCCCGAATGCGTGGATTACACAAGCATATTGGCGCGAGCGTGGCATGCGATTGAATGCTGTGCACAATTCGATATGTGATCCGCTACCTATCGCTCTGGATAATCACAGTAGCAACGTGTAATTGATGGACGCGCTTACCATTCGCATACACGTGATCCTTGCCGATGATCTTCAAGGGTCTCCACTTTCAACGGTAATTGGAAACTCCGGCTCGAATCTTGGGATTCCCTGAAGCATTATTATTTAAACATTGCCAATCTGGAAATAACGCTTGAAGACACGCGATTATTCGAAAGTCGTGGGAACACGGTAATTAATTATACAGAACAAGCACTTTAAAGGTCCCACGCTGATGAGTAGATACTAAGTAATGGAGATGTAATCCAAAAACGCGAAGTATAAATGTCTCCCGTGTGAAAGTTCTTCCTAGCAACTTCATTCGAATAATTGAGATGTGAAATCAGATGGCGCCGTTTCGAGGTCTGATCGGATAACCTGGAGAAATCATAGATTTAATCAGAACGCCGAAAAACGTTCCACTAATGTGTCACCATCAGTGTTAAGTGCATATTAATTCGTAAACACCGTCTTCCCGAATAGATTCTAATAATAATGCTGACCCAGACTGATCCGCAATCCGGCTAGACGAAGATCCTAATGAAATCACATTGTTATCAATAGTTGACACGATTTTCCAGACCTCGATGTTCCCATTAAGAATGCAACTAGATCAGGATAACGAATACGCATTTAGATGCTGCTGTTTCAGTAAACGTTGAAAGCGTCCCTCCCTCCGGCCCGTTTACAACCCTGATTCATGTTGGGCCGTATCGAAATCGTAATCTGTTAACTTTTAACGAATCGAGTTTTTGCCAATCGCCTTTAGTTAGGGGACTAAATGTAATCTCTGCCTTTGACGGACGATCTCGAGTCGCCCAAGAGCCAATTTACATACACGTTTATCGCAAAACAACTTACTTCGCCGTCTAACAACTTCGGCTAACTACGGTCGCAAGTTTCGCGTTGGCTCTTCGGAAAACACGAAGAAAAAAGCACCACTCTCCCTCGGTTTTCCTGGATTTGATGAACCAATGTGAAGTATGAATTGTTTTAAATAAAAGCGAGGAGTGTAACGCGAGTACCGAGCCCAAGCTGAGACAGTGAAAGAGATATTCGGAATCGGCGACAGTGTGTTGATTGCAGACGTAATTAATGTGGCTGACCTTGCCGGAACGTTTCCGCTAGACTGTAGAAGAGGGCCGGGAGTCCATTATCGTCGCGCGAACTTAAATGAATTATCTCCGGAGCCGCGGGTTACCTTTATAGGCTGTTGAAGGGTTGGGGAGGAAGAGGTGGCTGGGGGGCAGCAGCGTTCTAACTGCGGGGGAGGCACGGAATAATTCCGAAAGATGCAAAACCCGGAAAAGTTCGTAAAACTGACGTTCCGGTAATTAGATTCAACGGGCGCAAAAGGGCAACCGCGAGGCTTGACAGCGGCGAACTTGCTCCGATCCATTTCAATGAGCGATTATAAAATCCGTCTACGCCGTGTACAGAAAGTTCCGCGCGAGCGCTCCTCGCTACCCCGTATTTTGCAATTACTATTTTCATTTACATAGCGCCCCGCCTCCCCCAATCCACCGGCCTCTCCTTCCGAACCGTCGTTCAATTGCTAATCAAAATTTAAGAACCTGGCAACTAAAACGACTCGCTCAATTTGTTACCAACAAAATTGTTTAATACCATGCGCACTCAATTTACATAATCACACCTCCTGGGATATTACATAAGTGACACGAACCACTTCCCACCAGTATTACCGCATATTTTTCAAAAAATTCAAAGGGTAAATTAAGCGAACAGTACCAGATTCGATAGTTTAGTAGAATAATACACATTGTGCAAACTTCCAGCTCGTTATCTTGCCCGGACCGTATCGCTGACAGTTCGTATAATGGAGGTTTGTTCTAAATTTCCCTGTCCAACGATGTCAAATCGTTTCATTCGGTGGAACAGTGGAGTCAACTTCATTGAAACAGCGAAATGAATCGAATCCGACCGATTTAATTCGAACATTCTACAATCCGGATTACCGGCTCTCTAGTTTCCCCAAGTCGAATCGAGAAGAACAATTTCATCGACTCGAAACAATAATTCGTCGCGCAGTTTTGCGTTGGTGATAATCGAAGATTACAGAGGGCAACTTTTTGGCCAATTGATTCGCTTTGTTTTCGAGGGGTGTGCAGGGTGGGGGGACAGAGAATCGTAGTCGTCAGGGATTCGAGGGAGGAAGCACGAGCAGGCTTCCCTCACTTGTTCCCACGGTGTTCGACAAACTATCACCAAAGAAGTTTTAAAGCTGACCGAAAGTACCGACATCGGCAGATGAATGACTAGCGACTTTTCTCCGCCGCCGGCTGCCGGAACTTCTGCCCTGCTATGCATGAGAGCCAACCCCCTTTCTGCATTCCCCTCCACCCACAACCCCTTCCAATAAAACGAAAAAGCCGGCACCGTGTTTTATCGGGATATCACCGATGATCGAATTCTTCGGTTTACCTTTGATACGACCGGAATATTTATGCGCGAAAGTTAGCGGCCCGGCTGGCCCCGGGATCCTAAGCGTTCGTCGACGAAAACCCCGGAACAATCGGTAATAACTCGATGCTAGATTAAGCGGATAGAATAGGAAAGGCTCAAATTAATTAATCAACTCCGTGCAATTAACTTCCAGCTTCCAATGGATGTCTCAATGTTAATAGCCAAATCGAATGTCAAAGCCTGTCATTACATGTTATTATTTTTTAAGTGCTCCAGCCCTAAAGTGCTTGGTTTATACCTTTTGTCTTTATTATAATATTTATGTATCTTCAGTATTGTATTCTGTATTTCAATTATGTTGAAATAAATCTCATAAGAGATTTGCTATGATATAAACAAAACACGATTTTCGTTAAAAATGTTGCAGCAAGTTATTTGGTTACAGCACAAGCGATTTCAGGGCTTGTAGACTTTTTCACCAATTAAGAATCCCTAGTTTTTTTATTTATTAATTTTCTGTGACTCTTCTGACGTATTTGCAGAGAACAATTTTTAGGATATCTAAAAAATCGTAGAAGTTACAGAAGCGTGCCTGTTCACTAGAGGAAACTAATTTATGACAAGCTATTAATCGATGACGTACATTTGTTCTTTCAATAGATCGCGTGCTTTTAGAGGCGAGAAATTGGTGACTGTTGTGAGAACGAGGTTGAGAGATCAAATATTATTATATATTTAATATTTATTCGAACTCCATGACACAATGAAATAATCGTTTATCAGTGGTGAATTACAATAATATGTACTGCTCGCATATAACACAATATAATAATTTTTGACTGTTACATGAAAAGTGGAACCGTTGATGATTAGGATACTTTAAATACTGTGAGAGCTGTTACTAGCTCGGTAGGCTGGCTCGGACTGACTTGACCATTCCTTCTTAGGCCCTGTAGTACGGAAAAGATGGCTACGCTTTAGGTGTAATAAACGGCAGGTCTAAAAGGAGACCTTTCCTCCTCCGCATGTTCCGTGCATTTCGGTGTATACTCCAACACCCTTCCTCAACGAATGCACAATAGATGGGCTATTTATTTACTGACCTGTAAGCCACATTTTTCCGCCAAGCTTTTTAATTTGACTCTTCCTAATGGCTTTGTCAACATGTCAGCTATCATCTCATTTGTAGGACAATATTCGTATTCCATTATTCCTTGGTCCTTTAGGTCTTTAATGAAATGAAATTTTGTGTCGATGTGTTTAGTCCGATGATTGAACCTTTTATGATCTATGAGTTTTAGGCAGCTCTGATTGTCCTCATAAATCAATGTTGCACTTCGACTTTTGCCTTCGAAATCTTCGAGCAAGCGACGTATCCAAATCCCTTCCTGCGTCGCTTCAGCGAGGGCAATGAATTCCGCTTCTGTTGAAGACAATGCTACACATGCCTGTTTACGACAGGCCCAACTGATTGGCGAGTCATAATATTGGAACAAATAGCCGCTGTTTGACTTTCTATCTATACGATTTTCAGCCCAATCAGCATCTGCATATCCAATTAAGTTAGGTTTACCACCCCTGTTCCCGAGTCGTAGTTCGTAATCTTTGGATCCTTTCAGGTAGCGGGCGACTCTCTTTACCTCGTTCCAATCATTGGTAGTAGGCGCTTTGTTATGTTGGCTTAATATAGATATACTTGCTGCAATATCTGGCCTTGTATTCACAGCTAAGTATAACAATGCCCCTATTAATTGCTGGTACTTTTCATTTTCTGGCATTTCTTCCCGATCCATATTATTTTTCATATAGCCTTGATCCAAGGGAATATTAGATACTTTTGCGTCTTGTAGGCTAAACCTGCTTAAAATTTTTTCAATATATTTGGTCTGCTTTAAATAGAAAATGCCATCTGTATCTCTCCTTATTTCGATGCCTAGATAATACTTGAGGTTGCCAAGGTCCTTGAGCTGAAACTTCTTGTTTAAAGAATTAGTAATTTTATTAATACTCACCTCATTTTTTGCAGCTATTAGGATGTCGTCAACATAAATACTGAAGTAAATTTTTCCTTCGACATCGTTCTTTATGTACAAACACGAATCAGCTTTGCTTTGTACAAATCCCAGTTCTTGAAGGCAGTCGTTCAGGTGGTCGTTCCAAAGCTTAGCCGCTTGTTTTAGGCCATAAATGCCCTTCCTTAAATGACACACCATTTCTTCTGTACCTTTTACAACGTATCCTTCGGGTTGCTGCATGTAGATATCCTCTTTTAGTTCACCATTGAGGAATGCTGTTTTTGCATCGAAGTGTTTGACCGTTAATTTTTCTTGACCTGCTACGGTTAATAGCATCCTAAGGGTCGTCTGTTTTACAACGGGTGCGAAAACCTCGTCGTAGTCTATGCCATACTTTTGAGAAAAACCGCGTGCAACGAGGCGAGCTTTATGCCTTTCAATTTTTCCTTCGGCGTTATGCTTCGTTTTGAAGACCCATTTGCAGGTAATGATGTCTCGATCAGCCGGTCTTGGTACAATGTCCCATGTACCGTTGTTCTTTAATGAGTTGATTTCATCGCTCATGGCCTTTATCCAGCTGTCCCTGTCAGGTCTTGATAGCGCGTCCTTCACATTTCTGGGCTCTTGCTCTTCTTTCGCAAATTTTAACACAGCCATATATCTATCTGGCGGTACGCCCCGATTGGACCTTTCGGAGCGTCTAGGCTCCCTTGGCTGTTCCTGATCCGATTCATGGTCGCTAGAGATATTGGTCGATAAACTTGTTGTACTGCTTCCTTCAACATTGACTTCATCCTCAGGTAAAGATTCGTTCGAGTTGTTATTATGTACGCGATTATGCGTTATTTCTGTAATATCAAACTCAAATTCTTCTTTGCTCAAAGCTTTATTTTCAAGTGAAGCCTTATGCTTTTTTATTTCATCGACGAATATGACGTCTCGACTAATTTTGATTTTATTGGTTCCTGTTCTTAGAAGCCGATATGCCTTAGACTCTTCCGAATAGCCAACAAAGATAAATTTTTCGGCCTTTTTGTCTAATTTTTTCCGCTGTTCCTTATGTACATACACGTACGCATTACAGCCGAATATACGTAAATTGCTTACATCGGGCTTCTTTGAGTGCCATAGCTCGAATGGTGTTTTGCTTAATCCTTTAGCGGGAAGTCTATTCTGTAAGTAATTGGCAGTGAAAACAGCTTCACCCCAATATTTTTTCTCGAGATTAGCATCGAAGAGCATGCATCTTGACATCTCGAACAAGTATCTGTTTTTTCTTTCAGCGACTCCATTCTGCTGTGGTGAATAGGGTGCTGTGTACTGTATAGAAATCCCTTGACTTTTTAAGTATGCCTGTAAATTACTGTTGACGTATTCTCGTCCTCGATCTGATCGAATTATTTTAGGCACTTTGTTAAATTGGATTTTCACCATTTCCACGAACTCCTTAATACATCCGGTTACCTGGTCTTTATGACTCATTAGGTATATATGCGTATACCTGGAGAAATCGTCGATTATTGTCAATGCATACCTTTTATTTCCAGGTGTGATCACTTCTATTGGTCCGCAGACATCCGTATGGACAAGCTCGAGGGGTGCTTTTGTTTTGTTTGTGGACTCCTTGGGAAAAGGTTTACGAGCCATTTTTCCTTCCACACAATACTCACAAAATTCCTGCCGGCCGCACTCAGTTACCTGAATCCCCGTAGCGAGTCCCTTTTCGGCCAATTCCTTAATTGCACTTGTATGGCGATGCCCAAATCGCCTATGCCACACGTGATAACAATTTTCTTTACTGCATCCGTTTGTTGCCTCCTTCACTGAACAGGCCTTTTCGACGTTCTTCAGCTCGTAGAGACCTGAAGAGGCTTCCGCTATTGCTCGCACTTCTCCATCCTTTATGAAGCGGCAATCGTCGCTTTCGAAGACAAGCTTATAACCTTCTTTAGCCAGCTTCCTTACCGATAATAAATTTGAGCCCAATCCAGGTACGTAGAGTACATTGTTTACTCGAACCTCGGAAATTTTTTCTCCGCCAGCTGCACACTTTATGACTGCCGAACCGATGCCTTTTACCTCTACGCGATTTTTTTCATCCGCAAGGCGAACATAGCCTGTTTTCTCGGAGTCCAGCTCGCTGAAGAAATCCTTATTTTGTACCATATGGCTCGTTGCTCCTGAATCGATAATCCAATTGCTGTTTTTGTTCTGCGCGACAAGACAGACTTCTTCTTTGACAATCCGACAGTCGTCCGCAGCTTTATTGGCCTTTTCCTGTTTTTCTTTCCAGGCCTTGTATTTAGTACACTCACTTTTCATGTGCCCAAACCTTTTGCAAAAGAAACACGAAGTTTTCTTTGCGTGCACACTGCCTTTATATGAGTGAACGGCTTTAAGAACTGTTTCGTCGCTCGCGCTCTTTCTGATTTCCTTTGCCCCCTTACGCCGCTGATATTCGTCGATTAATTTGCCTTTTACGAAATCTGGCGTGAGGTCACTTTCGGGCCGACTTTCCAGCGCTATAACGAGTGTATCGTATGACCCAGGTAGACTTCCTAAAAGTACTGATGCGACGATGTCATCCTGTAGAACCTGGCCGAGTCCTGCTAGCCTATCGATGTACTCCAAGAGTTTTGTAACATGCTCCTCCATATCACCGTCTTCCTCAAGCACTGTACGGAAGATACGCTTGTACAAGAAAAGTTTGTTTGAAAGCGTTGCCTTTTGGTGATAATTTTTGAGTGCTTCCCACTGATCCCGTGCAGTATGCTGGTTCCTTATATGCCTCAATTGACTGTCTTCGACGAGAAGACCGATGACAACTTGCGCTGCTTCATCCTTTTTAGTCCATGCGGCATCCACTGAAGTAGGCATGGGTTTTGAAAGCACATCCCACAGAGCATCCTTCATCAACAAAAGCTTCACCTTATAGCTCCATGTTGAGTAATTTTCACCGTTGAGTTTTTGCACTGCATAGCGTAACTGATCAGCCATTTTACACACAACAAAAAGAAAAACTCACTTAACTTTTGGTTCACTTTCGATGTTTCCCTAATAGTCTTATATTATGTTATTCACCGTATATGCGTTTTTAATTGACACTGATTGCCTGGGCCCATAACCTGTTGTGAGAACGAGGTTGAGAGATCAAATATTATTATATATTTAATATTTATTCGAACTCCATGACACAATGAAATAATCGTTTATCAGTGGTGAATTACAATAATATGTACTGCTCGCATATAACACAATATAATAATTTTTGACTGTTACATGAAAAGTGGAACCGTTGATGATTAGGATACTTTAAATACTGTGAGAGCTGTTACTAGCTCGGTAGGCTGGCTCGGACTGACTTGACCATTCCTTCTTAGGCCCTGTAGTACGGAAAAGATGGCTACGCTTTAGGTGTAATAAACGGCAGGTCTAAAAGGAGACCTTTCCTCCTCCGCATGTTCCGTGCATTTCGGTGTATACTCCAACAGTGACACATCTCTATTCGAGAGCGCAACGGAAATTGATGTCGCGGTGTATAAATTATAGGAATCCCATAAATTGAAATAGAAACATCAGCGACTAATTTCGAAGAGTCTGTGAAAACTGGCTCTAGAATAAGATCAGACGGAAAATAAGTGCCGGAAAATCATATGGAATTAATAACGAGGGATTCGTGACGTGGTAAATCGATTCTCGGATGGCGAAACGTCAAGCGAAATTCAAAAAGTCGCCAGGCTGACCCCGATGCGAGAAATGCTCTTTGCTGTGGACAAATCGTCCGTGGAATAGAGAAATTCGCGGGGACGACGCGCGAAAATCCGCGTTTCCTCTCTGGAATATCTTATGGCCTGACTTTGTTGCCATCTTGGACGCGGACGAATACCCCCGGACGATACCTAAAGTCTTCTAAATTTATAAGACTTTATTCCCAAGATCTGTCCGTCAGTCTGAAAAATACAAATAAACGCAATCTGCGACAAAAGTCTTGGTCGTTCGTGGAAAATTCACAAACAAATAATAAAAAAATTGGACATACCCTTCCAGTCTATATTTTTCAACTGGTTAATCAGCACACTGTTGCAACTACTGTAATTTCTGAGATATCGGAAAATTTTTTGTACGCGAATAGGTCGGAAGGATCATAGAAAATTGCTAGATAAAAAGAGTTGGGGTCTGCGAATTGGTAAAAAAAAGAAAAAAAGAAAGAAGAAATGCACATCGGTGGAAGTTGTATCCTGTCGAGGGTTGGGATCATCGAACAAGAAATAAGGTGCGCCCGGAGGAACGTAATCCCGCGGCGAAATAAGAAAGGAGATTCAATAGCAAGACGGGGATCCAGCGTTGAACGACAAAATGCAGGGAATTCAATTAAAAAGCCCGTAAACGGTCTGGAAGATCTCGTTGCGGAGCCCCTTACGAGCGGCCGCGCGCGCCACGGCGGCCTGCATACGTTCAAAGAAAACTGTACGCACGCGGGAACAAATTGCTTTTTGCGAGGCGACGTCGTCGTCGTCGGGCGGGCGGGCGGGCGGGCGGCAGCGACGGCGCACACTTTGCGTGTGCCCGTTCATAAAACATGTATAATAAATACGGTTCCCGCGTCGCTGCGCTTGCGTGTGTTCAGGGCACCGCGGCGGACGGCGGCGGTGGGAGCTTTTGGATCGATCCCTTCAGCTTTATCTGTACTCCGCTGCCGCTCGCTCTGCTGTTGCTGCCGGCCCGAGTGCCAAGGGTCCTTCATTTGTACAGGCTGGTCATCCTTTGTAAATGAATGCCGGCGCATCCACAGACGGATGGCTTTTCTTACTTCGCCTAGCTTTGTTAGGGTATCCAAAGCTTGCGGAAGCTTGATACGAATCTGCAACTCTTCGATGGCCGAGCACTGTGCTTCTCCGACCAACCAGATCACCGTGACCTCGGAAAATTGTTTTTACGATTCACTTGGAAATATCTGACCCGTTTTCCACAGCAGTTCACTGGATCCAACACAATAATGATTATAAATATATTAGGATTTGAACAGTTCGACTGCTTCGTCGATACTTCGAGGTAGAAACGAAATTTGTAACGAAGGGGAAACAGTCCAACCGCGCTCGCCGATTTTGATGAAATTTACATGGGAGATAGCTCTCGGGAAAATGTTTGACACGTATTTTTTTTTTGTCGACAGTCGTCCGGCGTTGAAGGGGTGAAAACAGCCCTCAAAATCGGGGGTTGAAAATACAATTTTTTGGGATATTCCCGGCACTAGATGGTCCGGCAGGAAAACTGTATTCTATTGTTTCGAATCAGAAACCCAAGCACGCGACCGATGCGAAGAGAGAACTCTCTCTCCGTTCAAATAACACATTAAAATTCCCTAAAAATAATACGTACGATAAAATAGAATTGAACTGTACATAAATAAGAGAATGCAAAATTCATATGCAACATTCGTAGCATATAAGTATATCCTGGAAAAATATTTCACTCGTATACTTTTATCAGTCGTCGTTCGCAATTCGAGGGGTGAAAGCAACCCCTGAAATTAGGGATGAAAAGCATTCGCTGAAATATCTCGGGAACCGATACAGATAGAAGAACACTGTAAACATCGAAATTGTATATCTTTTCACGAGCAATCTTTACACAAATGTGTAAAAGGATTTTGTGAAACGTTCGATTTGTTTAAACAATATTGTGAAAAGTCTGAAGAAGTCAGTTATGGAGCTGGAAAAGTAATTTGCGGAGAAGGCATTGGGTGAAACGAACATAACGAATCACAGAAACGTTGTTCGGGGCAACGTCGACGACCAGTTCCGAGTTATAGGAACGAGAGGGAGCTGCTATTATTACGGTTTTTATTAGTCACGTCTCGAAGACCGGGTCCGCTAATTTACAGAGACGTTCAACGGAGGCGGAACTTCCAAAGAAGTTTCCCTTAACAAGCTCGCCTAGTGTTTCCTGATTTCTTGTTTCCGCGCATTTACAAAGCTACCTGCCGGAAGAATATTACTACAGCGGCGTAGACGGTCCGGAGGGCACGTATGCAACGTCAGCGTGTCGCTGCGAGACAAATGTGTGCTGGATCGAACGAAGAAAAAAATCCCGGCGACACATTCGCGACAATAACATTCCCCGTACCCGGGACTGTAATTCATAATGAAGCGAACAACCGAGCGGCGGGGTTAATGAATGTTATTCAATTTCGTTCGCGATGCAGATTTCTCGAAATGTAAATTTATTATTCGCCGCTACAGGGGGAAAAATGTTACCAGACGCTAATGAAAAATGTACATCCTCCTCCCCCCCACTCTCCTCTCGGGCTCGAGTAAACTTGCAAAATTCTGCAAAACTTCCCGGTTTCGTGTTTCCTGATCTAACAGAGATGGATATTTAAATTACGGCAAGATAAACGGCTCGGTAAATTCGAAAGTAACGTTGAAAATTTTGAAAGCAAACCCCCCCCCACTACTCGAGACAGCACTGTAATGGCAAAGGTTCAGAGAAATTTTCGAATTTTCAAAGTTCGTTGTTCGCCGGTAAAATCAATCGGTTTTCTCCGAGTTCGGTTGTTTCGATACGGCTCGATGGACACGGGAATACTTTTTACCGAGACTCGAGCATATATCTTCCAGTCATTTAACGAAGTCGTTGTTGGACTGTCGGTTGTGAATATTTTTCATTCGTTCGTGATTGATATTAATTTGAAAAATTTGGGATTAAGAGGGTCCAGATTAGGTCTAAGAGCGTGATGCATTTCCCCGTCGAGCTTTAATTGGCCCGTTCATTAATAACCTGTTAAGTCGGTCGCGTCAATTTATTTATTCTTATAGTTTTTTGTTTGTGCGCTGGTTTCTTTTAGTCAGAGGGTGCCAGGTTCCATAAATCCCTGCACCCCCGAGCGCTCCCTCGCAAATGACTCTCTTCCCATGGCAATTCGAAAACCCATTAAATTTCAAGTTAATCCCGCAGTCTCCCGGGACGATATTAGACTGTCAGTGTAACGTGTATAATGGACGACGGGCAGGAACGACGAATCCTTGTATCCTTGATCCTGAACGAAGCCAAAGCTGCATCTGCACGCGTCCACCCACCCCACCTCCTCGTTTAGACATAAGCACTGTGCCCGGTGAGCACAGACACAATTAACAATTATTCGAAAGGCACACGTAAACTCGACTCGAAATCCCGGTCAACGTGGGTAGAGATATTAATAGCTGCAGGAATTAGTAATCTATCATCTTCTTAATGAGATGGCAATATCGTTTTAAATCTTCCCTGTTTCCCACCACTCTACTCCATAAAATTATTCTCCTCCTTCCTCCTGCTCGATGGAACTGATGCGGTTAATAATTTCAACTGCGCCAATGTATAATTCACTGTTTTCCCAGGAAATACACTTTGAATGGTTCCAAAGATATTTTTGTGCCCATAGTTATGGACATTGGTCTAGGTGAAAAATAAAAAGAAATGAGTTTATCAGTTATTTCACATCGTATTACTTTAAACTAAATTAATTCAATGTAATTAATCGTTACCAGTACTTGAAACAGTTCTTAAATTATGAAATTTTAAATGTACGAGAAAATTTCAATTTCACGTGATTAATGTTAAAAAGATTACACCGAATAAAAATATTCTACATTGAAAGATATGTCTGAAACTCAATTTCTTCAGCGCCAAGCGATAAGAAGTATTTCCGAATTCAAATCGAGTTACGACAACGAACATTGGCTGGTTTGTTCATTTATTAAACAAGTACCCGTGTGGAATTTAATGTCGACTAAATTTTATTCGTAATTTATCGAAACGATTTATACAGGAGATCGAGCTTGATGTAATTTTACTTTTGCATAAATTTAAATTTACCGATGCCCATTAAGCATTGTGAATCATTGAAATCCTCGCCTGCTTTCAGAGATATTTTCATTTGGTAGTGATACAGAAATTCATTTTAATTAAACGCTGATCAATTATTTCACAGTTAGTTTTTTTTTAATCGACAGGACTCGTCGTGACATTCGCAAAATTAAGAGACAATTCTCAAAAGCGAATCTTTCTTTGTGACAATTAAAATCTGTCCGGTAATATAAACAATTTTATGCAGATATGGTAATTCGATTGAAAGTTACGGCGCGCGAAAGTTCAATTAGAAGGATTTAGTGGGGACATATTTGAAGGGTGGTTTCAACCCCTTAACCCGTAGCCGGCCATAAAAGAAGGGCAACGTGTCCCGTACATTAGACTCTCCTCTCGCACTAACCCGCGAAGTTTCATAAAAATTGTGATGAGCTCATCGCCGGTGAGATAACCGGAAGTAAAAGCGCGGGGAGCGGAGGTTGGATGGCGGGACGAACGGAACGCGATTATTAAAAGCGGCCGGGTAGACCCGGCGGCCTGTCCCTTTTGTTCTCATCGTGTAGAATCGCGCGGGCCAGTTAAAATAACGGCTTATAGGATCGTTAATGTTTCGAATCCCTCGGCTAAGGGATTTCTCGCATTTCCGCGGGGCCGCAAAACTGCGAAACTCTTTCGCGTCTTACGAGCCGCGCCGGAAATCGTTATACGGGGCCGCATTATACCCATAACGAAGATTTACGACTCGCAGGACGTCCACGGCAATATTTGCAGCGAATTTGTCATTTCGCCGCGCGGTTATTACTTTCTCGTTGTTGCCGTTCGCGGTGCGCGGCGCCCGACCGCCGGACCGCTATGCTAAACAAAGACAAACCGATGCATCGCCTCGTTCCGGTTAGGCGAACGGCCTCGTGCGCCGCGCTTTTTTCCGATTTATCCTCCGCTGGATCCTCTACTTAACCCATTAGCCCCTTGTGCTCCCGAAAATCCGTTTCATCTCATTTTTATTTCGGAAATACGTTTACGTATTTAAAAGCCATCACCCATTTATGATTTTTCAGAGTCCAAGTTCAGTCAGCACGATCCAGCTTCGGTCTAAAAGGTTGAAAAGAAAAATCTTTTCGAATTTCACAACATTTTCAACTAATTAATTTGCACAATCTGTCTCAAAATGTAAAACATATTATCTAATGTAAACTAAGTACAGCTGTATAGACACCTTTAAGGGTCTGGGTAAGTTTAAATAAAAAAAAAAAATATTTCAAGGGCAGCGCGATTGGAGCGGGTCACCAATTTCGTTAAAATTTACCCTAATTTTTCTTAAATTTTCGCTTACACCACCGTCATAATTACAGACACAGTTTCAGAAATTCTGAAGGTTGTCTCGAAAACTCGGTTCGCCGAGCCATATTTTGCCGCGCGAAGAAGTTTCACAGTAAAATTTCGTCGGGCAAGAAATGAAATACATTGTTCGAAACGATGGCGTACGTTTTCATGAATATTTTTTTCGATGTAGTTACGTGTCCTGGATCCAGCAGCGAATATTACTGTATTATGGAGTGGTTTGTACAGAGTAGAGGGGGACACGTTTTCTAAAAATATGAGACAGACTGAGAGAGCCCTACGTAAGAATACAATTCCCAGCCTTGATCGTTGACGTCACGTTAAGGCCAGCCAATGGCTGCAACCGCTGGAACTGTCACAGGCGTAACACGTGGACAGTTTGTTGATCTGTGCGGGCCAGGCTCGCTGAATAAACTATTGGTTGTCCTCATTGTGGCCAAAAGTGGAAAATCTCTCTCTCTCTCCGGTGGGTCAACAATGATTCAGCTGACGTGGATCACCGGGGCCACGATATTGATCCTCGGTGGATGGGTCTATTCCGACCCGGAGGTTTCAAAGACTCTCCACCGTTTCTCGTCTTCCATCAGACAAGCCCTTCGTGTCCTTAGGGCAATTTAAGCGGTTACATTCATTGGAATTTCATTCCGAATCACCCACCGATTACTGTTTTGCTTTATAAAATTACTTTGAACAGAAAAGTCATGATAGACTTTTAAGGGTTAATTTTCAAGGGAGCCGAAATTTTCGCTGGTATCGTCTTACAGACGAGCTGCGAGTATGGGATCGTTTGATTTCGCCGAATCCCGGAAATATCATTATACACCGAATCCCACATGAAACGTTTGATCAAGCGCGGTAGGATAGCGCGGGCAAAATGAAGGAAGCACCTTTGACTGGATCGTCCCTGTCCCTGCCCCCGCGGCCGAGCCAATCCAGCTGCGGGGCTGGTAAACCATAAAGCATTAAAAGTAATACATAATTATTCACGGTTCATTTCGTTTTCCCATTTCCTACTCGCACAGCCGGTCTGTCAGCGGCGGGCTTGTCTCGGGTAGAGGCTTGTTTCTGCGCTTTGACGGTGCATCTCGTTCCGCTCGCGAACTATCGCGAAAATAACGCGACGGAAATCCGCTCGAGCGGAAACGGCTCGTCATCCCATCGATCCAATCTGCTTTGCTCCCTTCTGACCCTTTTTTTTTGCGGCTCGAACCACTCCAGATGCAAAATCAGAATAGCCAATTTGGCGTAGCCACCCTCTGGCCACTGTTTGCATTTGTAATTTTTTTCGAATTAATTCTCTGTCCCAGATCTAGGTACGCGTATTGGGATCTGACATTTCGAGTGGCGCCGTACGCTCCAAAAAGTAGCAATACTCTTGGCGTATTAACTTACAGTGTTGATCAAACATATCGTTATAGAAGCTGCAATTTTTCTTCATCTTTTTCCACACTTTTACAAAGCTGATAAGAACACAATGAGCACACAGTGGCGGCTCAAGTCAAATGAAGGCCCCAAGCGATAAAAATTTTGGGGCCTTCAAAGTCAAGTTAGAAATAGAAGTTGCAAGAAAACTCTAATAAACTTACACATTAAATATATTTAATTAAAATATTTGGGCCCTATGGTGTCCCGGGGCCCCACGTGGCAGCTTAGTCCGCTAACCGTTAGATCCGCCACTGCGAGCACAGTGTTAACAACAAACACTTCGTCGCCATATTGGTTAGCTATATGTATTGTCCACGCCCCATGTCAGATACCTACAGCGTGGATCACTTTTTTTCCGAATGCGTCCAACGTTGTCCAACAGCTAATAAACTGCCATAAAGTGTTCGACCCTTTGTCTCCGTTTAAACGTTCGAAATATGTCAAATGTATCAAATGCGTATATTACTGCGACTGACAATGTGTCACGCACAAGGTGGGCCCGCGTGGATCACTTAAACTTTTCCGATATTTATGAGCACGCGAAAAAACAGTCAGCTGTGTGCTCGACAATTTTTTTTTTTTAGTTTTTACTATTTACTTATTACCCACGTCATTTTTACACAGCCATGAAAATCCGAATCGCCACAATTCTTTTTCGAAGGGACGAACAATATTTGATCTATACAGAGAGAGAGAGAGCAAACTTATGCACACGGATTGCGAGCGTTGATAGATAAGTACTGATAGCAAACAAGCTCCGACATTGTATCGCGTACAGTGACAGCAGCGGTTTGTAGTGAAATCCATCACGCTCGGTATCAGTCAAACGCACGTGTGCTCGATGGATTTTTAAATTCATTTGTCTGGAAAATGAAGTCTCGCATGGCAAAAAGTTATCCCATCATTTCGACTTTCAACAACTTTACTGCTGAACGATCTATGTACGTCGACCCAATTACGACACGATATACAGGACACTCTGTATATTTTTTCGAAATTCTCGACAGCGTCAAACGGGAGCGTACATCCACACCACCATATTGTTAAACATTTCACTTTAAAACCGAATATTTGAAGAAATTTTGTAAGTTCATTCGGAGGGCGTAAATATTTTAGTGAAAGAAATAATCCTGCAAATATCCAATGAATGGCAGTTTATAATTTTAACATATCCACGTTATGATAAAAGATATTTCCTTGAAGAATTTTGTTTACAGCACTGTGTGTAACTTTGAAAAAAATTAACAACACAGGTTTTTCTCTTGTTACAGACATGTTAACAACGAAAGCAACGGCGTCGGTGGGCAAACGGCGAATGCATCGACGCATCGATGACCCAAATCGGAATTTATTAGAGTACGAGATATAAAGGTTATCAGAGAAAAATGGGGGAACGTCGGAAGATCGTGTCTAGCCATAAGTAGCGATCCTAGATAGTGGGCGGACCACAGCCAGCCTGCATAAGATATATCCCGTCGTCTACCCCCGTGCCGCCCCGCCCCCATCCCCTGTACACGTATACAACCCCCGTGTATACTCCGAAGCTTTTCCTTCCCCGCGTGTTTGTACGTAGGAGCGAGATATGATGTAGATAGTGAAATGTAGTGCGCCGAGTGCTACACACCCACGCCGACACCGGCGTCGAATTATTCGTGTGCAGATAACTCGACTTAACGACATCTAGAAGCGATACTTCAACGCACCAGCCACGGAAAATTGTGCTGATAATGCCTGCATACGTTCCTATTATTTCCCCGCTCGATATGCCAACAGATATTCTATCGAGCACCTTATAAGGAGGACGCGGATCATCGATGGCTGATCGAATCCGAATTTTGGGAACTGTTTTTTCGAAAATAGGGTGTTGGTTTTTTATAAAAATTGGAGGATAATTGGAAGGGTCTTTCATTAGTCGTCACGAATTTTGGTGACCCCAAACTCGGCCTGAGTTGATAATAGTACGCCCTTGACTCGGAGTCCTTATCACCTAGAGGAAAATTTGGAAATTTTTGTTCGATAATGGAGTGTTGGATTTTTATAGAAATTGGAGGATGATTCAAAGGGTTTTTCATTAGTCGTCACGAATTTTGTTGACCCCAAACTCCTCCTGAGTTGATAATAGTATGCCCTTGATTTGGAGTCCTTATCACCTAGAGGAAAATTTGGAAATTTTTGTTCGATAATGGAGTGTTGGATTTTTGTGAAAATTGAAGGATAGTTGGAAGGGTTTTTGAGTAGTCGTTACGAATTTTGTTGACCCCAAACTCCTCCTGAGTTGATAATAGTATGCCCTTGATTTGGAGTCCTTATCACCTAGAGGAAAATTTGGAAATTTTTGTTCGAAAATGGAGTGTTGGATTTTTATGAAAATTGAAGGATAGTTGGAAGGGTCCTTCAATAGTCGTCACGAATTTTTGAGACCGCAAATGTTGCTTGTATACCTAAATAGCCACAAAATATAGAAAGTATCAAAATGGCTATCGGACGATAGTTCAACTGTTCGAATTTTTTCCGTAGAATTTGTGATGCACTGTTTAGGTACGCTACGCTTTCATGAAATTCGGCGATTTTAATTCCTGCCGGTTGTTAGGGTCTTCCAGGAAGTTTATTATGGCGGGCTCGTGATGTTCATGGGAATTCCGATGATGTTCGAAAATATTCCGTAGTTTGAACGTTCTCGCGGAGCATTCACGGTATTATTGTAACGCATGAAATTTGAGCGGGACATTAATCATATCGCGGAGTTTCCATATTAATTCGTGAACGCCGATGAAGCATGTTAAGCGCCCCTAGTACAATAAATTCCTAATACAATCGTCGGCGTGTTACATGAACCAGTGAACCGATTAAAGTTCGTTGTACATGCGCAATATTCGCGAATTAGAACGGTTAAATGAGTGCCTCGCGAGCCTTTGCTTGATTATTAACTCGTCCAGAACGAACGCACCAGCTGGAATGTGTATAATAACACTCTAATGTCGATTCGTACGGCTGTATTACCGGTAATTGTAACAGAAATCTTCTTGATCCTCATCTGAATACATTCGAGCAGGTTTACCTTTATTTAGAACCATTATTAATCCTTCATGAAGATTTCAACCATTATACTATTCGGGCAGGTGTAAGTTAGCCATCATTAAGAATTGATTGACTCCGCCAAACATGATCCTTGATCCCTGGTAAAGCAATCCTGGTCTAGACAGAGGTACTAACGATAAAACCAAATTGCCACACTTCGAAAAGTTCCCATTATTTATAACTTGTTTTTCGATGGCGTAGACCTTGGTACAGCGTGGACCATAATAGTTATCCACCCCACTCTAATCACTCTAGGGGTCGTAATATGTGGCCGCTTGGGGTGGGGCGAACAGCTATCTCCTAACCGCAGCAGACCTAACCCAGACTGTGCACGTCAAACTATAATAACCGATAATTCCCTCGCATTCGTAAGTTTTTGGAGTCTGCGACATCGATCACATCATAAATTTAAGGAAAAATATTTGTTAATTCTTCCAATTTGTCACACGGATGGTACACGCCAGTTAACCCGCTAGGAACGATATCCGGGTCAAACGGGACCCGCGGCACCGAAGTCTAGGACGTGCTCGATCATTTTAGCGAGCTCCGGGGGCAATAATCAATAATTTCGATAAAATTTCGCGATGCTGTGTGTGCCGCGTGAAAAATTTGGATAGCGGACGGCGTTATTGATGAACTGGCATGCATTAAAAGTCGTCGATGACGCATTGTCTCGTTCCGGTGAAAACGGACTCGCCGCAGCGTGTCGGCTCGTAAAGGATGTTATCAAATTCGAGAAGGAAGTTATACGCGCTTGTGTGTGTGTGTCTAAAAAGCGTTATTAGGTCGACTTTTATGACGGCGAGTGGCCCGTCGCGTCGAAGTAGAAGCAACTTCCCGGGCGTTTTCTTTAAACTTACTTTCGGCGTGCTGGCTTGTGCAAACGTGTTCGCAAACTCGATCGGGAATTCTCAATGCACAGTAGACACATTTAAGAGGAAATTGCCGCGGCGTTCGAACCTCTTAGCGGGTCTACGTGCCCCGATGAACCGAGCTTTTTCAAAATTATTATCGTCGGGGAGGCAACGGGGTCGATGATTATCTCCGAATCGAATATTCTAGTTCGCTTCGGAACTCCGTGATTAAGACTCGCGCAAGAAAACGCGGAGATTCCGGCCACGGAAAAATCAAAATTTCTCCCGTAATGTTTTCTTCATTTTCAAATCACTTCTACCAGCAGCGACTTCAACGTACGGAAATATTGACCGAGCGAGAAGTGGCGAGCTGTTTCGTTTACAGGAAAATAAATTCGCCGAAAGCCTCTCTGTAAATTGAAATATTTTTTCTATACCGATTGCACATTTACGGTAATTTCTTTACACAATCGAATAAAAATTGTGCCAGCGTTTTTATTAGGCAGTTCGTTACACCGTGCTTTAAACATACACGTGTCCACGGTCCATGCATAAACGGATAAAAATTACACAAATTCTCGTAAACAGAGTAAAGCCAGATTTATACGGAAATGGTAATTGCATTTGTTTTATTCGCGTACATTTCGCGAGAGAGACTTTGTTAAAAACGCTTGTATATTCCGCACTAATTTGTTAAATCCGTCATTTTTCAAATTGTTGGTAAATTTTCTACACACGAGTTTCTCGCACACCTTGCGCAACCCCCGTCGGTTAAAAATTATCGGTTTTTTACAATTTCTTCGACGGGCTAGGATTTTTGAGAAACGTTCGAGCGGCTTGCAGACGGTGTAATTTTTTCGAGAAACGGTCGAAATTCGTCAGGCTATTTGCGGAGTCGATTCGAGTCGTTGTTTCCGGTGTTAACGAGTGGAACAGGGCTCCGCGTTGGAGGGCACCAAAGTGTTAATTGCTTTCTCGTCACGGAACGAGGGCGGCCCTCGGGGGAAGGCGAGAGTCGTCGGAGACGCGACGAAAATTTTTTCGCCGGCAGTTCGTGTGCCAGGAACAATATACTTTCCTTTCGATCCTCGTACGTTCTCACGTTCGACACGTACAACGCCGTCGTACGTACAAGCAATGACATATGTCATTGACGCGCGTTACTACACGGGGCCGGCCTAAAGTGGTTCCCACCACTCTCTCTCTCTCTCTCTCTCTTTCATTCTCTCCGACTCGCTCGCTCCATCTCGCTCTCTTTCTCACTCTCGCCGAGTCAGCCATCGGGGAAATGTTTAAACGTGTTCTCGCGCACCCTCGCAAAACCGCTCGCGAAATTGCGCCCGGGCTTCCTACGGAGAGTCGTGAAAACCCGGCCACCGTCGCCAACCGAGTCGTGCGAAACTTAAAAAGACAATTGCCGCCGGAGCAATATAAATGTTAAAACAACATGTCGACCAACCGTAATTTTCTTTTTAGTGCCTTCATCAACGCCCGACGATAAAGGCCGCGAAAGATATTGTGATACTGTCCAGGGGCATGATAATATCGTCGCCTCGGCGCGGCGCAGACACGCCGCTTTCTGACAGATGAAAAATGGCGCGGCGAGGGCATTCGGTGACAAACGACTGGTCTAATAGGCGAATAACCGCCACGGACCTGGACCCCGTTGTTGTCTGATCATTCTATGGAATAGATTTCGGTTCCTTTGATATTATAATAGTGCACCTTCGAACACCACATTTTTATTCGAACTTGGACACTGAATAAGGGTAGTAACAAATATATCTACACTTTGCTTGTACCCTTGAAAGAGCCATCAAATTTTATTTAGCATTAGAGACAAATTTATAATCGGTTTAAAAAATCTGTCCACTCTACCTGCATCTTCAAAGACCATATTTTTATTCGAACTTGGAAAATGAATAAGGGTAGTAACAAATATATCTACACCTTACTTGTACCCTTGAAAGAGCCATCAAATTTTATTTAGCATCAGAGACAAATTTATAATCGGTTAAAAAAATCTGTCCGCTCTACCTGCACCTTCGAACACCATATTTTTATTCGAACTTGGACACTGAATAAGGGTAGTAACAAATATATCTACACCTTACTTGTACCCTTGAAAGAGCCATCAAATTTTATTTAGCATTAGAGACAAATTTATAATCGGTTTAAAAAATCTGTCCACTCTACCTGCATCTTCAAACACCATATTTTTATTCGAACTTGGAAACTGAATAAGGGTAGTAAAAAATATATCTACACTTTGCTTGTACCCTTGAAAGAGCCATCAGATTTTCATTTAGCTCGGAGATAAATTTATAATCGGTTTAAAAAATCTGCCCGCTCTACCTGCACCTTCGAACGAACAGTATATCACCCAATCGTAAAATATTTGAACCCTATTTGCATCTGTAATAGAACCAACAAATTCTTGTTCGACCTGGAAAAAATATTGAACTCTATTCGCGCCGTTAAAATGGCAGTTACGGCAAAATGCACTCACGCATATTCCTTGAGATGAGTTTTTCGACCAGTCAGTAAATGTAGGTAATATTTCGAGGACATAAAAAATTGCTCGTGAAATTTTTGGAGCGGTTCCAAAGGTCTGTAAAAAGCTAAATATATTTACGAATTCACGGATTCCGCAAACATCGTAAAACCTTGTGTTCACCATGTTTGCTCGATTGTTCAATATTTCGTAATTTAATAATGCTATCCTCGTTTTATTTGCGTAGCGCATAAAAAATAAAAATCGTCTGTATGGCAAATTTACGGAGCGAATCGTCAGGTGAATAAAAAAATCAGTTTAACAACGTACACGTAAAGTTGTTTTCTCTTCGACACGGGGACAGTTCATATCGTAATTTGAAAAGGATATTAAAAAATTTCTGGTACATAAACCGTTGTGAGAAAAGCATTACCTATCTATAAAATAATTAAAATGTCAGTGCATAAAAGTTTTACAATCATTTGCGGCACGGTAAACAATAAACACAGAAAGAACACACGCGCAAATAAAAGTAAAACAGATGTTGCAAAAGGGTCAACAAACGCATAAAAAATTCTATTAAATAATTGCTGTACACGGAATCTCATGCAAATGCAAATAGTAATACACAAAACATAACACGAAAATCGGATTAAACCGCTATTCCCACATCTGCACAAAAGGAGAGAAATGATCGTTGTTATACCAGACCATTGAATAATAAAAACCATTCAATGACTATATCGATAAATATAACTATAACCCGCACAGCATAGAATTAGAAACCAATCGCTTCGACATTTCTAAAAAATTTTCAAGCCCGATTCGAATGTCGGCTGCCGCGCCCAGTCCCCGAAACCGTCAGACGGGCCCGTGGTTTGTTCTCTCGGTCGGTGACAAAGGGGCGCATCGCAACTTATTATTAACATTAAATATCTCGGCCCCGTTTCACCCGTTCCGCCAGCCTAGGGGGTGGGAGTAGTAGGCGCGGGGTGGAGGGGGGAGCTTTCACGTGGATACATCCTCGAGTGCGTTCCTTTTCGAAAAACTGCGCCCGCCGGAAAAGGCACTCCGGCCTTTGTTGGGATACGCTACCTTTCCCTGAAGCATTGTGCCGGCGTGATTGGGGTGGGAGGTTGGCCTGTCTGGGGGGTTGTACGCGTGCGCTCTCCTAGGGGTTGGTCGCCGCGTTGCCTGCCGGCTCTCTCTGGCCCGGCGTCATCGGCAGTTATCGGCGGACCGCGAATCTATCCTCGTCGCTTGGAAACACCGCGTGGTCGACAGTGTCGCCGGCGAGATGTAACGCGCTTCTCCTCTGATCATCCTAAACGAGTCGAACAGATATACACCCCTCTCCATCCCCCGTCCGGTACGCTAATCTATTTTTCTTTTTCGTCGAACGTGCTTTCTAAGAGGACACAGCGTCCTCCGTGTGACAGAGATAGACCTTTCGCAGCCCCGCCGTGAATCCTTGGATAGTTGGATAGTAGATCCTTGGATAGCTCGGGGCCAGAACAGTGCTGTGTGTGTCCCTGTTGTACCAGGATCTTGTATTTCTTTCGACTCATCTGCTCTCCGAGGTGGTGACGAAGTCCTTTGCACCGTGGAGGAACTACCTTGTACAACTGGAGTTTCGGTCGCTATGCAACGACACCGGGTGATGGGCTCCTCTGGAATCAAGGTAGGAGCGGTTCTTTTTTCGGGGTGGCAGATTATGAGTTTGTGGGTAGTTTTGGGGTGGATCTGTGGTGGAAGATTGTGGGGCAGGCGTGCCGCGCTTTGTTTGAAATTTTGGCGCAATTAGGATCGTGGGGCGAGTGGGTCGAAGTGATGGGTTGATCAGGTAGCTATCCGATCGTCCATTGTGTTTTTAGTTTTGTTCGGAGGATGGGTAGACGTAGAATCGTTCAGTAACAACGATGTACACAACTATGTTTGTTCTTTTCGATAATGGCTTTGCTGACGATCGTTCATTGTCTATTGTTATGAACAGGGTAGCTAGGCTGGGTAGTAAACGGTGGTTCTTCAATAACATAGAATCCAATTGTTAGCTGTTCTCTTGCAACCTAGTAAACCTAGGATCTAGATGATTGATACCTAGAGTACCTGAACTGTAGTTTAGAGCTGGAAAATATTCCATGTGCCATTTAAACTGTGGTGCCAAGGTGGTTCGGAACCCATCTTAAACTGTAGGTCCCGTCGTTTAATAACCATAGCAGTTGAAAAAGCGACGTTAAATAATCAAACAAGAAGTAGTTAAGAGCTAAATGACAGGTGGAAATTGTTTGGAATTCGACCCGTTCCAGGATACGTGGTCTCCGGGAAGTGACAGAACGATGAGTTAGTTAGCAATCTGCTGATTGCATAGAAAAAGGTAGACAAATCTAGAGTCCTCCATAATTTTCTTCCTTGTAACTTGGCGGACGTAGTACGACAATCGACAGTGCAATTAGTCTCTTTGAATTTTCACGAAGAAAGTTGCAGCCATTCAACGAAGTTCCAGCAAGTAGCGTCTTCCTCGCAGTTTGACACACGGCAGAGTCTAATTGTCGTTCTGATAAGATATCAATAGCAACTCTCGGAGTCCACTCATTGTCCAAGTTAGTAATTCGTTGCAATTACGGTACCGCGATGCCAGGCGATTCGCCTGTCAAGAATGAAAGCGGCAGTTGTACCCCGGGTAGTGGCTTAATTGTCTCTTTTTTTTTTATTTTCAAGAGGGTCTCGGTTGCTAGGCTGTGTAGCAGATGGAGGCTAGATCCTCGAGCATTCTTAATCACGACGCTTAATCTCAGCAACGGAATGACTTTAACCTTCGCGGCGACCCTTGAACCCGCCTCGGCCGCGCGCTATTGTTCACGCGGCCAATCTAAGCAAATTGAATGTCCAATTGGGACTCGTTCTCTCTCTCTCTCTCTCGCTCACCTAGTCTCTCTCGCTCTCTTTCACTATTTCTCTTTCCCCCATGCACTCTTTCTCTCGCACTGCCAGCACTGGAGAAACTTTTTCTCTCTCGAGGGTTCTGCGCCACGCGGCTTCCCTTTCGACGGGAGCCTATTCGCGGAACGGCTCGGTGTAATCTCGCGGAAAAGGCCTTCCCATTGTGCGTTTATTATCGCGGGAGCGCCTTTCATGAGATTGCATCGGGCTCCGTTTTTGCCCGCAAACACTCGCGCTCGGAACACACCGTACCAACAAAACTCGACCTTGTTTTCGAGCTGTTCCGCAGATTCTGAGCTCGTTTGCGATCCTCGCGTACCTGCGGATGTGTATCCCCTCCCGTCGGACGCCATTTCGTGTTTTCGCAAATCTGTTTGTTCGTCATCGTCTGGATCGGACGTCTCCTGTTCCGCGTGCACCTCGGTTAAGTCTGTGTCCCGCAATGGACCCTCGCTGGATAGGAAGATGAACCATAATGAACTTTCTCAACGTTTCGTTGGAAATAGTGAGTCGATTAGTCCTAGGTACTCGTGACGCGGTTGGAAGTGAACGCAAGGTGCTATGTAGGTCGTCTATAGTGTCGGAGGCTCTCCTAAACATCCACTAGCCTGGGTGCAATGACCTAGGCTAGGCTCGAGTCTACCGTAGATTCTGCAGACATGTCCGGGACCTTATCAAGACGTTTGTATCAAATTATTCTAATCGACTAGCTCGTAATCACTGACGAAGTAAATCAAGTCTTTGAAAATAAAATAGCAGATCTCAGCAAGGTTCAAGTCTCAGCGCAGTGTATGATTCGAGCAAGGTTCGATAAAGAATCCCGCACTAATTATATGGAAAATCTATCCCGGTTAAATCAGTTGTAGTTAGTAATCTACTGAACAAAAAATCTACTGGTCACAAAGCTCAATAATGGACAGTTACCGAGTTATAATCAGTCAAACATGATGAGAAATTCGAGCAGTCGAATACTCAAATCTAAGTATTTATTTTTTGGAAAAATGTTTGAAAGAAAAATAGTAGGATTTCACAAAATCTGTTAGATGGTGTCATTATTTTTGAATTTATTAATGACCTTGAAAAGATCTGTGAACAGAAATCTTTGCGTGTCACAGCAGAGATAAGGACCCCATGGTTCGTCACTCCCATAGTATTTTTTTACTCCCAACCCTCTCTGCTGTGTGTGGATTAATAAAAAAAAATTATTTTATTATGTGTTACTCGTTTCATCCTGAGATTTAAGAATTCGGCAGCTCGAATCATTATTGAGCTTTGTGCCCATTACATCTTTTGTTCAGTAGATCATAAGCTACGACATATGAAAAATTTAACTGATTTTACCGGGATAGATTTCCCATATGATTAGTGCGGGGTTCTTTTCATTAAGTGTTTGAAGTTGTAAATTTTCTGTTACCTGACAGCACGGTTGTAGACAATGATAAGCCTCGATTACATTCGTAGCGTGTGGTTCGGGGAACATTGGGGGCGCCTATTTCGTCGGTGTCTTTCGCAGAGTAAAGTCTGCGCGCACGAGCTCGCGAATCAATTAAGGGAATTTCGGGTGACGGCGTACTCGCAACACACACGGTCGTCGTCGGTCTCGTCAAACGAGTCGCCTCGAAGACCGGCTTGTAAACGTGAAATAGCATTGTTCTCGGCGGAGCGCTAATTATGAAGGTTAATATTTGCGAGCGTTCTAGCGGACTACCCCGGTAAACGCTAATGTTTCGACCATGTTTCTGGTTTACACGGGTGCCGCGTGTGCAGTCGAACGAAGCATAGTTTGCGAAATATAGCCGAGTTTGTGGCATCGGTATGGCTGATATTACAGTCGGTAATGTACTGGCCATCCCGTACCGGCGCGCCGGTATTTCTCAAAACTTTGAAGCGGTTCGCGGTTATAGTTGAATTGCTTCATTAGATCTTACTTGTACGAGAACTAACGCGACGCGTTTCCGATTCCTTACGGTCTCTTTAATAACGCGACGCGCGGAAGATCGCACCACTCTCCCAACAAAGGATTGCAACTTCCGAAACAATGAGGAGAAACATTTTTAAGTGGGGGCATTTTTGAAAAAGTTACATTCTCTAAATCTGTATTAAATGTCAGAAAGTTACAGAAATTGCATTATTTTCCTCTAACAAAGGATTGCAACTTCCGAAACAATGAGGAGAAACATTTTTAAGTGGGGGCATTTTCGAAAGAGTTACATTCTCTAAATCTGTATTAAATGTCAGAAAATTACAGAAATTGCATATTTTCCTCCAACAAAGGATTGCAACTTCCGAAACAATGAGGAGAAATATTTTTAAGTGGGGGCATTTTCGAAAATGTTACATTCTCTAAATCTGTATTAACCCCTACCAATCGGCTGTCCCCTCTGAGGCACCACTAAAAATTGCTGTACCATTCTTCAAAATATTGTTTACATTATTAAATATATCGGTATCCAATCAATTACTAAACATTTAGGTACTGTATTCGGTAATGTACCAATTTCATATCCATAAAATTGCATAAATCATAAGGTATGGAAATATTCTAGATCGGAAGCAATGTTTAATTTTCCAGTTAAAATAGCTCCGAGTGCAAAGGGTTAAATGTCAGAAAGTTACAGAAATTGCATATTTTCCTCCCGCTTTCATGCAATGTTCTATTCTCCAGTCCTACGGCGGAAATATGTAAAAAAAGCCTACTCGTTTCTTAATGACTGTGGTTTAAAGGTTTAAGAAAACAGTTCATCTTTAAAATAGCTTGTGTTTTGGTTCACTATTCTATATAATGTGTATTATATTATTCAGAATATCACAATGTATTGAAAAACAATGTACGGCAAAATAATCTCTATCTTGAGATTCAAATTGCACTTAATGAAATTTAAAAAAAAAATGTCAGAAAGTGAATATTTCGAGCTGATTTTATTTCTATACATTCCTCGAAACCCTGTCTAAATCTGTACGAAATTTGACGAATGTATGTCAAGCCGTTCACTAATTAAAAATTCTCAAGCAGCGCATCCTCCGGAAGAGGTCGACCCCTAACATTTCTCGAGGCGTCAAAAAAAAATTGATTTTCGGTTAACGAATGTGGTTTTCTTCGGCTCGTAGTGGATCCGGACGTGGCTTGTCTCGGTTTCGTCGAGCAGACGTCGACCCACGTGTTCCACGGCTCGTTCTTCGTTTTTTCCCTGGGGGCTTCTAAAATCGTGCGCGGGAGAGACACGAGTGAGACGTTAATTAGAAACGAAATAGAGGGGAACGGGTCCCGTTGGCGAAGAGGGAACGGGATCGGCGAGGGGAGCGTTTCCGGTCGGTGGAATGAACTTTCGTTGCGAATTCAAGTTTTCAAGTAATTTTCGTCCGTGAGAAAAAGCGTTCGCGTCGCTCCGTTGGTCGGTCGCTCGATGTAGCGTGAACGGTGATCGTAGCCTGGTGAAATTAGTCCTTGAAAAACATTAGCATTTATTAATATTCATCGCGGATTGCTCATTAAACGTTCTTCTTAAACACCCCGCAGCCACGGCGACGTGTATGTTCGGACGTTATTACGAAGTTCTATATAATTTCCTGTTACTTGTTGCGTGTCGAGTGAATTTTTTCCGAATAAAATGGAAAAGAAAAACAGGAATCGAGAGCCGATCGATGATTAAACTGGATGAGTATTTACGTTTCGCTCGTCGCGTCAAGTAGAAAGGTACGGATAAATAATTCTCGTAATTATTTCGCAATTTTACCGTTGCACTGTGAAATCGTTTGACGTTTCCCTCCCTCTCAATTAACAATTTTAGGGAAGACGAGAAACCGTTTCATTTATTCGTGGATGAAAAAAAAAAATAGCGACAGGAGGGTTCCCATCGTTTAGCGACTTTTATTCGACATTAATCGGGGGTTGGGTCGAACCGACGGCTCGGTACGCACATTAATGGAAAAGTATTTAGTTCGACGTTCACCTGTTTGAAACGGGGGACCGATATTTTAATTGAAACCGAAAAACTTGATTATATTCCACGACCCGACCATTAATTGGCTGGCTTTACTTCATTCGTTTCGATCGTAGACCTACTACATTTCCGACAGAGATTTATCTACATTGAATAAATGCACATTAATACAAAGCGTTCCCTACATAATGAAGTTATTTCATTCTGACGCGGATAGCGTTCGTTGAACGCCGCTGCGCCGAAGAATGGACTCGTACTTTCCTGGATATCACGGAGTCTCTTGTGTTGGCATATAGAAAAAAGTATATCGCGCACTCGATAGCGAACATTTTTTCGCTCGCCTGTTCGTTCCGTAAAATTTCCCGTTGTTTTCATAAACATTCAAATGTAAAAATATTGGATTAAGTCTCGATCAGCTTGAACAATGGACCAACTAAAAATTGGCCCATTGAAATTCTTAATTAAAATTTCATGAAAATGTTATCATTCCCTTGTTTAAATATAAGGTTCATAAAATTGCAAAACTAATCGGTGTAAAAATACTCGAAAAGAAAACACCTCGAAACTGGCAGTCGTGAATTTCCCGAAAATCAAGTCTCTCGCCGGGAATCGTTCGCAAGCGTCTCTGGCGAGAGGACTGTCGAAAATCTCGAGTTGCCTGAGAACGACAGGGAGAGCAAATCCCCGGCTCGACAACAGCAATCAAGCAAGAACGCAAATAGTTCACCGAGGGTATCCGGTTCAAAGTCCGCAAATTTAAGGGCACGGGACCGCGGCGTCGAATAAAGCTAGCCATCCAGTGGCTATTGGCGTAGCACGCGCAGGATTGCGATTGCTGGGACGCCGCGCCGGCATCGAGCAACCGAGCAGGCAGGCAGGCAGGCAGGCAGGCAGGCAAGCAAGCAAGGAAGGAAGCAAGGTTGCCGCGCCGGCAGACATTGACCCCCGAGACTCGAGAGAGGGTGTTTTGGAGGAAGGTTGTCGAAGAGAAAGGTGGCAGGGACGCGGTACGAGGGCCGAGGTAAGGGGTTAGAAAGGAAAGAAGAGAGTTCAGAGGCATCCAACCCTTTCTCTTCCTCGCGAAATTTCCCTCTTCTTTTCTTTGCCCTTGCAAGCCTCTTTTCCGCTGCTGCACTAGACCACTCCAGCTCCTATCCTCTCTCTCTCTCTCTCTTCCTTCGTCTTCTTTCTCAGGACCGTCGCCAACCCCCCCCCCCGCACGTATCCATATTTAGCGATTCACCCTCTTTCATTAAGGACGTTAATGATGGTTACCGGCGTCGTTACGAGTCCGCCTTAGTCGCGAGAGAAACCGCTCGCCGGTTAATTTAGCCGTGGCTCACTGTGTACGTCCCGGCATGTTGATGTTATTAAAGTTACGGGGGCGAAGGTGTGTTCAATTAGCAGTCGATATGTTGGATCAACACGTGTCGGGACGGTTTGTTCGCGCGGAATTTAATGGAGACTGTCGGCGCACCGGAGATAAATTTCGAACGTGTCTGTCGGCTCCGCTAGAAACTGCTCCACGCTTTGGCAGTTCCTTGGAAATTCATCTTCGCTAGATTTCAGAAACCGTACCGCACGGCTCGGCCTTCGGCCAGACGCGTTCCGAAATTCGACTCGACTTTCTCGTCGTTCACCGGGAAACGGTTTCGTACTTTTTTTTGCATAAAAAGAAAATGTACAACGAAAGTAGAGACAATAGGCAATGGAACCCGGGAAATCGCTGATCAAAATGTTTTCTGATTCTCTCAGGAAAAATTCTTAAGTCTTTGTGAAAAATTTCTTTCTATTATAATTGTAATGGCTTGACTTTCAATTGGGATAAATCTTATGTCTGAATTACAACTAACAGGAGTGAGATAATAATTTCTTTCTATGTTATGATTTTAATAAGTCGAGTGCGAAATCCGCAGTCTAATTGCGAAGAATTTATTTGAGCTTAGATATGGAGCGTTCTTTGGAACATTTTTATTGCTTTATCACTTATCAAATAGGGGAGTTACGTAAAAATTGATTTGTTCGCTTAATAATTCTAATCGGTTGTAAATAATGAGTCAGTATTATTACATTCATCCTGTTACGAATTTGTTATACCCTACATTATCGTGTGGTCGTGTTACGTATTAAGTTTTTTCCGAATTTTACATATAATTATGTTATATGAAAGGTTATGATGAATCACTTTCTAAAATTATCGTTTATCCTAAGACTTGTTAATTGTGCAACATCTTAGATAGTTGTTTGTTTATGACGTGGTCAATATTGGTTGTTTTCCTATACTACCAGTACATCATGGTAGATATACAGTTAAAATGTTGGTTCTTGATGTATTCACGGTTTGAAATATCTGCCAAATATCGATTGGTTATGTTTGATCTATTAATTTCCGATTGGTTATGTTTCTTGTGGCTTCGTGTGCTTGCCTCAGTAACTTGTGTAACGGCTTAGTAACAACATGGGTTACAGATTTCAATTTCGTTGTTAAGATTTTCATAAAGCAAGTGAGTAATATAATGCAGAATCTTGACAATTATTATAATATTTCAAAAATTTTCTTTTATATTTTCAGACTCCGTTTTCTTCATTCTTGAGAATGACGCACATAAGGATCGAAACGTTGAAAATTTAAATGAATTTGTAAAATTGCTGTAACGTATTTAATTGATCGAACCGTTGCGTCAAAATTATTAATACTTCTTCTGTTTTAACAATCATACGATCGATAACAGGCCCTCAACATCCCAACAAGTCTGAGTGAATGCCTCAACGACCAAAAGACAATTGCAAATGTTCTTACCTTCCTCAAAAATGTAGACCTACACTACAAAATTTAATTATACTCTCACTCATGTATTATTGCGGTAACAAAACACATTGTACTTATAATTATATACCAAAGTGGTCGCTAATGACCTCGCTGTTAATGCGACCTTTATAAATAAACAATATATATAAAAAGAATAACATTTACATATAAGTATTTAGAAAAATATCGGGCGAAGATCGAAAATTCGATTTTCCGAGGTAGCCAGGCCAGCCATCGGGGCAGAGGGTTGAAACTTGGCACAGATAATACCACGGCGATAGGCTATCGAATGCCGCATCGGTGGTTTAATTAAAAAGCCCGAAGCCGTAAGTATATGCCGCAGTTTATGACAAAAGCTGGGGTGGAGCTGTATTGTTTCGTGTTTTCGATAAAATTCCCTGTAAGTGGCACCTTTCCCTGTCGTATTTCAGCGACCCTCTGATATTCCGCGGCACCTGCGCGTTCAACATACATATATCGGTGACAGGATTTGACTACATTATTTCGGTATCCGTATCTCGATCCCCCTTCAATCCCTGGCCTCATCTCTCGCCGCAGATTTCTTTCGCCGGCAATTTTCTGCATAATATCCCTTTCCCCGGCAAGAGCAGGGTCAATGTCTGGCTGGGCGTGTGCGTCGGTCTTGGTTTTTCCCTGGCAGATACATAGAGAGAGAGAGAGAGACACGTCGGGTCGGGCTAGCGCAGAGTTAGCTGGATCTCGCGCGGAGCCGGGCGCAAGGTGTTGGATTTCTCACAACGTGTTTCTGGCGAGAGACACAGCGATACGTGTTCTCGCAGCATCGCGGTAACCAGAAAAACGAACGGGGCCAGGGTTTATCCAGGGGGATAGTGTGACGGCGGAGAATAAAGCCATCCCGGTGAAACGAGTTTCGCCAGTACGTTCGCGATCGCGATGAATCGAGCCGAAAATTTAATAACTGGATCAGATGATCGAGAATACCCACGGAGAAAATTAAACCGTGAACCGTGGGTGTGTATCGACGGGGAACCGATACCGGCCCGATGAATCGTTGTTCGAGGAAAATTTAATAAGCAAAGTATCGCGGTTGCCTCTTACGTTGTCTGCAACGATACACACCACGCAATCAAATCGAATTTTACGCGGCTGCCTCGAGAGGTCAGACGGTAACGTACACGGAGCAGGGAGATGCGCCATCGGATTGGCCACTTTCCGCAAATGTAATACCGATCGCGGCGTATATAAATCGTGATTACACGTCTCGGCGTGTTTACAGACACGTACGGGCGGAGAGAGGGCCATCGAACAAAATGGCACCGCGAGAACCTGCATATAAATTACGGAACCGCTACCGTAAATATCCGATATCGTTTCCGTTTTACGGGATCCGAGAATCATTGACCATTATCGTAATCCAGACGACGACGACGATGGACCGCGAAGTGCAGATTGGCTCGCCATTATAATTTACACGTCGCTGATAACACGTTAGAGAGTCGTGGGAAGGGTGGATCGTATGTGGGCTCTTTTTCCGGCGAACGGAAATACCTTGTCTCGCCAGTTTCCTTTCTCGATAACTCCGACTGGTCTGTTACGGATTTTTAACGAGGTAGATCGTGTTCGGGGATGCAAACAGCTGCCAGGTAAATTCGAGTAGAATTTATTTTCTCGTGGTTAATGTCACAGGCCATTTGTCCGTTTTAATTTCCCCGTGTCACTTGAACTTTGGAATCTGGATCAACCGGCTATCAGAGTGATACACCATTGTCACCGGTAGAATCTTTTATAACTTCACAGCCAGGGGGACGCAAGGGGTGTGACAGAAAATTCTTGACAGGATCTTTGGTTCCGCTACAAAGTGAGAACGACGCGCTCGCGCGCTGACACACACAGACACTGTCCCCTACCAGTGCGCGAATCTAAGGAAAGCTAAAAGTAGCTGCGATGAGAGGGCTCCCGAGCCGCGAGATTCTTGTGTCGATCAGTCAACCGGAATTCGAGAGCAAGAACATTTTTCGTCCCCGTTCTTTGTGCGCAGTATTTTCGAGCGAGCTAGGGCAGCACAGAGGGACGACTCGCGATTCGCGCGGCAACATCTTTCTCCCCGGAACGAACGAACGAATCCACCCCCCCCCCTCCCTAACCCCTTCTAGAACGCATTCCTCGCGAGCTGAAATCCTCAACTGTTGCTTTCGTTCGCGTCCCCTGTTCGATCGGCTTCCGTTCGCGTGGAAAACGCACACTCACTGCGAAAACCCCATTACCCGAGGCCCGGCGCAGGCAAAAACTAGTCTTTCAAATCGGCCATCGATCGACCATCGATTAATTCCTCTTTCTAATGGCCGATCGATTACCGATGCTCATCGCGAAAGGGGAATTTTGACTGCTCGAGAGCCGGCTCGAGCGAGGCCAACGTTTTTCAAAACCGGAGCACCGTTACGCTGCTAAATGAACAGCTTTCATTTCTCGAAAAAATATTTTCCCACCGGCACGGCTTAAAATGGATTTCTACCAGCCAAAATGGCCGACAACGCTAGCGAATAGATGAGTTTGCGTTGGATAACAAACCCGAATAAAAACTAGCGGAATCAGGAATACGTCAGACCTAACTCGGAATTCACCTAACTAACGATTATAGAATTTACTCAATTTTCTATTTTCATAGGAATTATCGTGTAACGCAAGTATGGTCTTTTTTTTTCTTTAATAAGCTATGAAACACCACATGGGATTAGTAGCAGCATGCACGTGGCTGTGCATGCTAACATTACAAGGATAACTTATAGACTAGAACTGAAACAATATGAAATCTCAAAAATCCCTACAACTCTTTGTCACATGTGTAACAATCACTCTCTATCGAACATATCCTTTTCGAGTGCCCAGCCCTCCAAACACAACGACAAGCCCTCAATATCCCAACAAGTCTGAATGAATGCTTCAACGACCAAAAGACAATTGCAAATGTTCTTACTTTCCTCGAAAATGTAGACCTATACTACAAAATTTAATTATGCTCACAATCATGTATTATTGCGATAATAAAACATTGTATATATAATTATATACCAAAAGTGGTCGTTAATGACCTCGACGTGAATGCAACCTTTATAAATAAAAAAAAAAGAATATAATGAACATTTTTGAGGACAATATTAACACTAGAAAAATAAACAGTGATACTTAAGGAATGTATGAATATAAAAAAACGTGGTAAAAGTAGGGGGCAAAGAGAGGATCCGCACAAAAAGATATCTATTGTATAGGGTGGAAAGTAATCCTTGTTGCAAAGTTTGCGAATCAAAGTACTTCTATTATTCTCATAGATCTGACATTGCCATAATATATGATTAGGATCCCGTATCAGACAACCACATGGACAGCTTGTGTCATCAGCAAGTTTAATCCTAATAATGCATTGTCATCCAGTTCTGAGCCATGTGACCAATTTCAAGTCTCTAGCTCATCAGGAAGTTAGTTTAAAATCAATTGCAAAATTTGCCACCGAACAGACAAACCAGAAAGCGAGCTAAAAAAAGGGAGGCCCTCAGTAGGTAGTGTCCATATCGAAAAATATTAACCCAAAAAATTTTATGCCCTTGTACTCTGCTTCTTTAAGAATATAATTTTGTTATTGTTAGCTCTTTAGTTTGTTTTCTAAAACTATTGAAAAAGTCTGAGTAGGGGACCAGGATATTAGTAGAAATAGTCAGCAAAGATGCTTCATTAGCTAGTCCGTCAACCTTTTCATTATGTGTGATTCCATTACGCGAAGGGATCCAAAAAAGAAGCAAATTCTTGGATTCCAGAAAGTAGGAGTTAACCAAATTATGGATATCAATTAGAAAAGGGTTAGATTTAGTATCGCCAGAGTACTTATTTAAAGCCGTTCAAGCAACTCAGACAGTCAGAATAGATGTACACGTGGTGAAGTATGGTCTTTTTAATACCGTCGTAAAAACTATCCACCGAGAAACGACGGAATAATCTAGCGACCCGACAGGGGGCTCTATCGTCGTCCAATTAGATCACTTAGAATCCGTAACGATCATTTTTTCCCCAGAAATCTCCGCCGCGCTTTATAAGCGGTCTGATCCTAGATTAGAGTTAATTTTGAAACGACGGCAGACCGATCGACCGGTCGTAAGTGGATTCTTCTTGGGCGTCGGCGACGAGTGCGATTACGTATTAGCCGACCGGATAGGATTTAACCGTGTAACGAGCAGTCTAAATGCAGCGACGTATGGATCCATCGATCCGCGTGGCAAATGTCAGCTCGAGTCATCTAAAGACGAATCTACAGTGTTATTTACATCGATATATATCGCTTCAATTTCCACGGAAATATTCTAGGAACGAGTGGCTGCCAGACGTTCTTGCGAATATAGATTCTCGTGGACCAATTTATGGGAATCAAATGCAATTTGACCCTCTCAAATCGTCAACCCTCCCATAATATGTATAGTCAATACCTTCGATACGTGTTACATCGTTCTTTACACTTTACCTATCGGAAGCCTATCGGTAGACTGTTTAACCCCGTTGCCGAACGATTTTCTTCATCGTTACAATAATTACAGTCTCTCTACATTGACTTCAACGCTGAAATATCGATTGCAGACTACAAGCGACCGAACGGTATTTAAAAGAAGCTCCACAGAATTTCCAGAGGAAATTGTTGCATCCTATCGATCCGATAAAATTCGTTGAATTAGGGTTGAAATTGCTGTGAAACAATTTATTGAGAAATTCTCGACTGCTGATTTTAAAGAGACTATTATAAATGTCCTCGCGCGCAGCTCAATTTTAGTGGAGCCGAGCCGCGTTATAAATGCAGCAGCGGCTGTCGTGGAATCGACAGTGTTGAATGTCGCGGGGACACTGGGTCGAGTCTCCGTCGGTTTATTTCCAGCGTTTCTTTTCGTTCTCATCGATGCGGGAATAATGACGGACACAATGCTATTCCACGTTCTCACGTTCCCCTGCATATTTCATGGTCCCTGTTCGGGCAACGTGAACGCGAATCGGCAGGCTGATTACTCGTATCCTCGCGGTCCTAGTCGAAATAGGCGTATCCATCAAACGCCATAAATTCGCCTCGATCCACTGGCTAATCTGTAAATTCGAAAATGAATTATTAGCCGACGTTTGTACGCGTTTGTACATACAAGCGCGGCGGCGAGTTCGGTCGCGTGAATCACCGGGAGCGTACACGCGGTTTGTTCACCCGTGAACCTGGACCGATTCCGAGATTGACCTTTTGACCTACAATTGGTCATCGAAATGCCACTGTAATCGGTCATTGTTAGCAAACAATCGGTCGAAACCCCACCCTTGCCCCCCTCTGTCGAATCAACCGAACGCTGCATCTATCCGCATGGGTGTAGGAGGACATCTCGAAAATTGAATTGGAAGTCGCGATTATCGATTCAGTCGCACGGCATTGCTCTCATTCCCTCCGCCCCACATGCCTCCACTGACACCCGGTTCTCTCGCACGTGTCTCTTTGAGGCTCCTTTCCGGATACGTTCGATTAATTTTCTACGCGGCACCGGAGAACACAGAGTACGATTGCGTGTAATTAATTTTCATCGTGTACCGGACTCTACACACTTGGTTAACCTGTTTCCGCTTTTCCTACGGTTATTGAGGGATCGGTGACGCGGCCACCGATACACCCAGTACACGCCGACACGCTGTTGTTTCGAGCTCGACACTCGATGCTCGTCGTAATCCCTCTCACTTTACCCTCCGGTCTCTTTCGAGATCATTTGCGATAACCGCCGCGAGCGCATTGTTACTTTATTCATCTTCATTCGCACGCGTAAGTAGCGCGAAACACCGTTGGTTAGAAATAGAAGGAAACAGAGCTGGGCCCTGATGAGTTAGGCCCGGGAAATTTAAGATTTTCTTCCGACCTAGAATAATTCTATATGATTTTTTCATTCGATGGAAATTTATATAATACCTCGTGTGACACTTAACCCTGCATGATTTTTTTAATTGAGATGAAAAAATTGAAAGAAGGTTAGTCTTTCTGTTTTATTTACGGGGAAAATATTGAAAGAAATTAAAACATTTTCAGAGAAATAAATATAAATGAACGTAGTAAGAAAACACATTCTTAGTTCACCATATAGAAGGTTTATTTAAATGGTTGTTTATTCATTAACGGTTCCTTACATAATGCAATTCGTTAATAGACTGTTATTTTAAAGTCGAATATCGGTTGTTAATAGCAAATCGATCGTCGGTTCGTAATGACGACCAGCAGCAGACGATCAGCTGGTCGTAGACGATCGATTGACACCAACACATTAAAATATTTAAATAGATACCTACAACTATATACCAGATTTGTTAACAGTATCAGATATGTTACACTATGCAGTGAAGGGTTAAATAATAGATACCAACGTATCTATATAATAAAAATGAAATGCTGTTCGTTGGTCACGACATCACGTGAGAACGGCTGGACCGATTTGGCTAATTTTTTTCAAAAAATGTTCGTAATAGTCCGAATAAGGTTTTCACGGTAAGAAAAATTGGAAAAAATGAAAATGCTTTTTTCAATGGGATATTTGTATGAACTCATGACCATAACTCAAGATTCGAACAATGGATATGCGTGATTCGTTTTTGTTTTGTTCGTTACGGTCCTGGAAAAGTTTTCAGGAACAAAAATTCGAGACAATTACAAAGGACAATTTTGTACAGGACAACGTCTGTCGAGTCAGCTAGTTTTGAATATTGGTGCAGCAATTTTCAGGGAAACCTCGGGGTCACAGTTCAACTGGTAAGGTCTAAATCCGTGGTATGTTTTTGTAAAATTCACGAGAACTGGTTCGCAATCTTCGCCATATTTGGAACGACCCGTGTCAAAAGTAAGCGACGTGTTCATCCGAATTCAATAATCCCCGTACTGTCTAATGCACGAGCGACTACCCCAGACGCCATTTCCTTCCAGCCTACAGTTTGGTCTGTCCAAAATTCCTCTCGCTTTTTAAACGCGACCTGAATATTCCTCTCTCGTCGGTTCCGAATGGAATTGGATCACCGAAAACCAGGAAAATCTGACAAAGACCGTCGGCAGTCGAATCGAATATCGGTATACAAGGAGATTCGGTTGTAGCCTTTGCGGTCACGGTCTCTCGCGGTCAGTAATTAATGCAAGCAATAACGTCGCTTTAAGCTGAGCCTAATGACTGTAACTATGACCGGGATTAGTCGTTAACTTAGCCGTAAACGTTTCCTTCGGGAACCGGGTCCCTCGGTCCGGCGTGCGGGTAAACGCGCGAGGGATGGACCCACGGAATATCGCACAACGAAAATGTCGCCGGGGCTCGTTGCCCAAAGTGTAAAATACGGTCGAGAACGGAATACCTTGCTCACGGTCTAGCCCGACTCTCTCTTTCTCTCTCTTGTCCTCGCACCCTTCGCCCCTCACGAATACACGTTCCCCGGAATGGGATTTATATGTACGCGAGCCTCGTATGAATTCGATATAAACAAATCACGGGCGTCCGGGAATTTCACTTCTACGAATCAGTTTCCACTGAATTCCGACGACTTTACGACGGACCGTAAAACGTGTTCTCCCGCGTGCCGTTGAATGGATTCGCCCGCGGCCGCTGATATCTAAATGAAAAAACGTCTCCAGCCGAAAACTGCCTTCTTCTAGATTTTCTCCCTTATCATCGGTGATCCAACTCCGGAGTCATTTAATCACGCGGAGCAATTTTGCGGTGCTGCGAATTTCTCCTTTTCGCTCGCTCTCGAAATTTTTCCCCGGCCAACCACGGGACGGATTTTTTTCGAAACTTCACAGACTCGTTTATACGGACACCAGCCGTGTTCATGAATTTTTATAAATCGCTGTCACCAAAACTGCGGTAATTATTCACGAAAAAAAGCATTTTTCGAGGGATTTCTTTAATCAGTCGGCCTTCTCGATGAATAATTATCGCAGCTTTGATGATAACGACGTATAAAAATTCATGGATATGGTGCGGATGTGTGGAAATGTGTCTGGAAAATTTCATGCGGCTGGGTTGTTTAAGTCGGTGGTGAAACATTCTGAAAGTCGATCCTAATTTTTGCAAATTGCAAGAGATTGCAGTCTTTACTGGTGTCGAAGCGAAAAATAACTACAAAGAAATCATTTTATCATCGATCCCCTCCCACGTAGGGATATTGGGCAATGAAATGGCGGACGATGCGGCTGAAGAGGCCTCCAGAGAAATACCTACAAACAGCTCTTCTTCTTACAAAGATTTCAATAAACAAATTAATAAAAGAGAAATCAGGGATAAATGGAACAAGAAATGGTCTAATTCCCCTCCCTCGAAACTATCCTTAGTAAGACAAAGACCTCCGTAATAACGACTGCCCCCCGATTATCAACAGAAGAGATCAGATAGTTATCACCCGACTTCGCATTGGCCACACTAACTTGACCAACATACATAAAATTCTAAAAGACCCCCTTCCTGTATATACCCGATGTAATACACCACTACCAGTTCAGCATTTAATCCTGCAATGCCCTCTTTGTTCCTTCCAAAGAAGACGCTTGGCTATCCCCAACAATTTGAGTGATAGCTTCAATAATCGTTCGAACATAGTCCAAGTTTTAAAATTCCTAAAATCTACAAAAATTTTCCACAAGCTGTAATTTTGTATACATCATACTTATATAAGTACAGTATACTCATAAATGATTATTATGTTAAGTACAAAGACACAATCTGTATTGCATAATAAAAATGAAATGCTGTTCGTTGGTCACGACATCACTTGAGAACAGCTGGACCGATTTGGCTAATTTTTTTGTTTTAATGTTCGTTGTAGTCCGAATCAGGTTTCTAGGGAAAGAAAAATTGGAAAGATTGCCCAGAAAAATGGAAAATTCGGGTAAAAAATGAAAGTGTTTTTTTCTATGAGATTTTTGTACGAACTCAAGACCATAACTCACGATTCGAACGATGGATATGCATAATTCCTTTTTTGTTTTGTTCGTTATAGTTCTGGAACAGCTTTCAGGAACAAAAATTCGAGACAATCACAAAGGAAAGCAGGAAAATTTGGACATACAGCAAAAATCATAATTTTTTGAAACGGTGCAAGTATTATTGGTTCCCAATAAGAAAAACATTGATGTCAACGAATTGAATTTCAAGATTCAAATTGAAATTGCTTCACAAACAAATTTATTAAAATTGGACAGGACAACGTCTGTCGGGTCAGCTAGTAGTGTAATATTATGATATAATATCTGTGTGGTCGCTAATGACCTAGTTGTTGATGCGACCTGTATAAATAAATAAATAAAAAATAAAAAATTGTTGGAAACGAGGGATTGATTGTTTTCTCGTGTACTTTGGATCTCGGTTAGATCGATGGATTCAGCGAGAGCAGATGGTCGTTTGAGTCGTAGTCGGCTGAAAATTGCAAACGTTTCGCCGCGGCCTCGCAAAGAGTAGCGGAAACGCGGGATCGCAGGAACAACTGAACTCCGGAAGTCTGGCGGAATAATATCACTAGCGAAAATTATTATCCCCGGCGAGGGATGAGCGTGTACGTTCCAGCGAGTCGTGTATTATCCGTCTCGTCTCGGCCACCGTTGGCGAGTTTGTTAAATTTTTTAATTCCATCGACGGGGCTCGACTGAAAACCGTGCGCGGGACGTCCCGCCCCCATTAATCATTCACGTGTCCGCCGTGCGTGGAGATCATAACTCGCGATTGGTGTATACGGGGTGGGACAGAATTCGTGCTAAGGAAACGGCTGCCACACGAAAAAAGTCAATCAAAACCGCCGACCACTATTTTCACTAAACCATTCATTTAACGCTCGCGGTGCTCCGGCAAATTAAATTTACTCGCCATGAAAAGCCTCTTTTTTTATGAACATACATGTTCTATAAATTATTATTCGTTGCAGTAACTGTAGGAAAACAAATTGATTTTTACAAACAGGATTTTATGCATTTTTCAAGAACTCCCAGTAGTGATTTTGGTTTTGTATTTATTCACGCAGCCGGAATGCATATAAATCAAATATCGTAAAGTGAAAAGGTGTAAACAGGTTAAAAAATCGGGGTCACGGTGCACGGTGTATTTTTTAAGCGAATGAATTAAAAAAAAAACTGTTTACGCGAGCGAATGCGCCATTAAAACATTCATGAGCCGTGCATTCAAACTTCTCGCTACAATTAATAGTTCCAGAGATAAATGGCCGCGTACGGAACCGCAACTCCGAATGCTGTTTTCACCGTTTGAATTTGAATGATGGTCGCTGAAACACGCACCAGCGGAATATTTTTTCACGTTTTGAGGTATTAGATTCAATTATTCGTCGTGGTAATAAAATCACCCCCGAGAAAATGAGGTGTGTGTTTTCGGATGATTAAGGTGTCCCCGGTATTTTTTTCTTGATAACAAGACGGTGTAACATTGAATATCGTCGCGGGGAGAGATGGTTCTTTGGAAAAATCGAGCGTAGAATTCCGCGCGACGTGTGCCAATATTTCGTCGGGGCTCACAAGTGTCAGCGGTATTGCGGAGCACATTTTGCAGTGTGTCTAGAGTTATGTCTGTATCTGCCAGTGGCGTGCGCGATGCCATAAATTCTGCGGATCTGTAACCGTTGTTTGATACACTTTCGGTTCGATGGAGCTCCACGAGAAACGTGCAACAAAACAAAACAAAAAAAAAAAAAAAAAAAGGAAACAAAAGCACAAAAATTGTCGCGTCGCATTAAATCCAACGATCGAGCACGGAAGCGGCTGGCACTTCACGTAAATTTTCGTGGACAAAGTAATTTCACCCGCGAAACCGTTTTATTATTTTCGTTCGTAGATACCTAAACGTCGGATCATCGAGCCACACGATACGGCTAATAAAAACCTTGGCGAATTTCTAATCCCCTCGTCGGATACGGTAATTTGACACTGGACTCGTATTTTTAATTAACGGGTCATCCCATAACCCGAACCCTATCAGAAAGCTACAAAAGACACGGGGAAAAACAATCCCTCCAACCCCTATCGGATTCCAATATATTCATTATACCAATATCCACGAAACTGCCATTTTTGCAATGCGCGGTCCGCGTTCTACGTCACCGTTCTTTGCGGTATGTTTAACCGAAAGTGAATATCGCGAAAGCCGATTTACGATCGTCTGTATTCAAACTTAGCGTATTTCAAATCAATCTCGAGCTTTTTTTTTCTTCACCTTTTCAGAAAGCCTACCAAACGTCCTGAAATTTTCTGTTTGACATGGTTTGATCAAGTTTGACAACTTAATTTTGTGTCGACCCGGACCTAGTCGAACAGGCTATATTCTGATCAGAGCGTAACCTGACCCAGCCGTAACTTCACGAGACTTCAAACTCGACTGAACTCTAATTGAAACTTTGTCAAAAAGTTTGTCCGCGATTAACAGAATTTTGGAACCGTCAAAATTCTGCTGTAGCGAAAAGGACTAACAGTTTTTACCGTTGAATTGTCTCCTGTATTTTAGGGTATCTTTCAGGTCATTTGATGCGAGCGTAACCGCAGTATCGATTTCCGGGGTCGAGCCGGCGTGCACAGCCCCGCCTCAAGAAACGGAATACAAAAATATGTGCTTAAGTCCTCAATCGGTTCGTCTACGTCGCGATTTACATGAGAAGACAAAAACTTGCTTTCGAGGCAGCGTCCCTAACCGTCTCTCCTTGTTTCGCACACACTCCGCGCGAGACTGTAGAGTGCGAACGCGGCGGGAGGAAAAGCTGGCTCAGCGGGACTCTACCCCCGCGCTACTTTGCATTTTACAATGGCAAAGATATTATGTAAAGCGTCTGCGAACACGCGCGCGCGCGCGCGCGGCCGCGCAACCCCGCACAAGTGCGACAGCACACACAGACCACTGTCTCGTCACAAAATTTCATTGCCTTTCTCTGCACGCGCCAAAGAATCGTTTGAAACAATAGCCTGATTGTCTTCTTGTCAGCCGGGCTTAGGTCCTGATCTTCTTTTTCGCGTTTCTGCCACGACGATCATTTCCATCGTCGCTTTTTAGCTGATCCTGAGAGCTCGCTATGATGCGACGGGGAATACAGAAAAATTTTTTATAAATTTTGGATAAATTATGGATTAGAGTGTCTTGTGGCAATGTTGCTTATCAGATGATAAAGCTGACATGTTCTTTACCAGACTCAACATTCGGGCGTGTTCACGCATTTTTAATTTCTTGAAAGAATGTAACCTACATTTATAATAGGATATGCTAATCAATAAGGATACACAAACTGTCTCAAAATGTGAAACATGTTATCTAATGTAAACTAAGTACCGCTGTATAGACACCTTTAAGGGTCTGGGTAAACTTAAATAAAAAAATTCCTTCTTCCAAATAAGTGATTTAGAAAATACTCTCATTGTTTTTCTGTCTTATAGCTGAGGTCCTGATTTTGTTCCTCACTTTTTATTGGACCCGAGAGTCAACTGTACGATGAGATACGTATCACAGAAAAAACTATTCGATACTCAGATTTCGTCAACTGTTATTTGATCGCGCCCGTGCACGGTTTCGAGGATCCCTTAAAGGCGTTGGGAATCCAAGCTCGATCTAAACTGTCCGCCATAGAAACAAATGAACGCTTCAGTCGTAGCGGTCTTCAGCAGGGAAAAAAGCGCACGGAGATAAGGTTAAAAATTGTAATAGTTGCCAATTACCCGAGCCCGTAGTTGTTTTTAACACATTCCCGGGGTTGAACTGCAGCCGGCGTATGCACCGGAGCGAACGGCGCGGCGGCCCCGGTCGTCCTCGTGTAGTTGTGCATTTAGAATGGTCTCTTTCGCCGTTTTTCCCCGGTATCACTTATCTGCTGTAACGCTTTTAGCCCCGGTCGCTGTGCACGCGTGTGTGTGTGTCTCTGTGTACAAAGTGTCTGCAGGCTTGTATTCTCTAACCTGCCGTGTACATTGTTGCATATGGAAATGTACACATGACGCCGAGGATGCGCTTCTTACGTGCCACACGAGAGCGCCCGCGCGTCCACACGGACACTCTCGAGCGTTTAAATTTACTTTTTCCTGGTTGTTTCGTTGCCGAGTGTCTCTCGCACAATGTTTTCCCCAGTTTTAGGTGAACGTCGGGTGGGGAGGTATAACGAATGGCTACGGCGCACCGGGAGCACCTCGGTTCTCTTTCTCTCTCTCTCTCTCTTTTATTTCTCCAACCCCCGGTTGCCATAGCGTTTTAGAAATTAGTAAATTACTACCGTTTTATTTCCCCTTCGCGCTCCAGATCGCCTTTTGTCCGCCGCAAAAACAGCCGCCGCATCAAAAAACGACACCGACTCACCCCTAATCACCCAGTTTCTCAACCGTGGCGCACTATAATCGGCCCCCTAGCGCTATCGTGGCTCCGTGCACCCACAGAAAATACCGGGGTCGCGGGAATCATAGTCGGGTCGGGATGCCAGAGTTTCAAGATCCGAAAAATTTCTTATCAAATGCCAATAGCCATATTTTCGACTGGACAATATTATTCAGGGGTAGTGGAGGGTGCATAGAAGAAGAATTTGCTTTATTTCAGCCTTACACCCTTCTTTGTCTTACTCATTCCTACCCTGTCCTACACTTTTAGTATCCTAATTATCACTAACCTACTTATTTACTTACTTATTGGATATTGTATATTTATAAGATAGTTATCTATCACACAGGATTTTTCAAATAAACTAGAAATTGTTTCCCTGTAAACAAAGTTTTTTCCTTTATTTATTATACTATATTACAACAATTATCTACACTATGTACACTCTTACCTGTAAACAAAGAAACGACATTTAAAGTTTATTCTATATCACTTCTTTATTCACACTTGTATTACTCTCTTAATTTTATGAACATGTGCTCTGTTACGTAATCATCTATCTATCTATCTCTTTCTATTACTCCTTCTCTCTAACGAATTTAAGAAATATCATTTCTTTACATATTTATGCTCTGTCTTCTCCCTTTCTCCTCAGCATCTCCAACCACTCTTCAACATTTCCGTCTTTTCTACATCCTCGATCCTGATCATTTCCCCTATTATCCTGCATTCCCTTGTTAAATGTTCTAGGCTTCCATACTTGTCCCCACATAGGTCGCACCCTCTTGCCACGTCCGCGGAGGGTGTATAGTAATTTTCGGTGAAGCTGTGGGTGGGGGTGCACGTGAAAAAATTGCCGCGTTAATTTGAGAGCATCTTGCGCGGTGACTGGTGACAATCCCGCGGCAGAGTGAACCGTGCGGAGTTTTTGACGCGGAGTCGCAGCCGCTTTAATTGCTTGTGTCCCGCCGCGAGCTGCAGCTTCGAAATGAAGGGCTAATGACAGGATGCGGTCGGGGCCAATTACTTAACCTGTTATTTAACCCGAGTCTAAACCAATTTTATCAGCAGTCGTCTCGTCCGCTCGGCCGCGATTCGCAATCGCAAACAACCCCTTGCGATAGCCGAGCGAGCGAGTCCCGGTGCGGTGTCTCGAGCATGCACTCTTCCCAGGCTTGTATATCGATTCCACCGCGTCGCGACGCCTCGCGTCGTCGTTACGCTCTCCTGCTCCTGCTGTGCACCATGGTCGCACGCGTGTACCGCGTTATGTCCAACCAGGCCACCGGGTTATCTATACGGGCCCCGTTTTAACGCGGAACATTGTCTTTGGTGAATCGCATTCCGTAGATACTGTCAGTTGTCGCTGTCGTTGCTCGTGTCGCGGACTATCGCCGGTTATATCGAGCACATTATGCCGTACACACAGGCTCGCGAAAACGGCGACGGTATCGTCCCAACCGCTAACATGTTCCCCATTCCAACGCTGATGAATCTCGATGAAAAATCCGATCGGCCGACGACAACTTCCTGGACTTCTTCGCGGTACACACTTTTCAGATAACAGAATGGTCCTCATTTTATTTGAATGCCAGCCCCCTATCTGATTGCCACGGCCTATTCAATACACACGACGGGAGACCTAACCTGGATATGCACACTAACCACAGGCCTCGGCTGGTATCGGCTCTACGAATAGCCTACAAATACCACTTGCCGGATAAGGACCTTGCCAATTGGAAAACGTACTCTACAATTACAAGGACACAATTGAAATTTCGGTTCGACCAAGGTTGACACCTTTCTCTCAATCAGTGTCACGCGAACTAACCTAACTCTATTTTCATCAGAGTCCAGCAGACTCTGACCCATTCGTTGCTCCGCGAGTACGAGACTCGATTCAAGATCAAACCTCAGCCAACCTACTTTAGCTACACTGTAAATTCTAAATTGTTCTTCTGGCGAGACCAGTCAGTTTCCCACCGTGATCAAAAGTCTCCCCAGGCCTGCCCCAGACTAGTGACTTCTGCTCCACATCCTGAACTCGAGCTAGGTGGTCCGGTACACCTTTTCGAGCGTCTAGCAGAACTAGGTGACAGCTGGACAGTGGGTATCAAAAGCTCTGCGACCGTTCCGTCGCGTCGCGACTCCGTACCGTTCACCTTAAAACCCGGTTTCACTCGAGCAGAACAACTTGCTGTCGGCCGCCATCAGCGAGAGGGAACGACTCGGCTCGCACACTCGCTCAAACATGCATAGAATTTTTCCCGGCGCCGGGGCCGGATGATTCAATGCATCCGTGAATACATCCTCCGCCGCTGAAGATATGTGTGTCACTCGGTTGTTTGGCGGAGAGGCAGGGTAGCGGGGCAGAGGGGAAGGATGAAGAAGAGGAGGAGGAGGAGGATGGTTGGTGCAGGGGTGTGTCGGGGACGAAACAGTCCTGCTCGCAGATTTGTCATCGTAAATCGTCGCTCGAGATAATCCCGCGGGACTGGTAGGGAGAGAAAAACAGGTGGTGGGGAGACGAAAGGGAAGAAGGGCGGGGGTGGGGGTGGGGGAGGAACACGGCTAGCCTTTTTCCTCTTCGTCTCTTGGCGGGACACATTTCACAATTAGCCGGTATTACGCCGACAGGATTAAAGGCGGACGCGAAAAGTTCGAGCTGCCCGGATTAACCGTGTATATCTCGTATTCTTGACGCCGGGAAGAGGCGACGGTTATTTATGTGGCAGGCCCTAATTAAGTCTGGCCTGTAATCGCTGTAATCCACTTTGGCCCCCGGAGGGAAGGGCTGAAACGTTCCGATTCTTAAGTACGGTTCGGCTGACCCAGTGCTCTCTTCGCAATAACAATACGTGCCTGTGGACGTGTTACAGCTTGGCTGCTTCTACTACTCATGGTGCTTCTCTCTCTCTCTCTCTCTCTCTCTCTCTCTCTCTCTCTCTCTCTCTCTGGGCTCGGCTGTGTGTGCCGAGCAGAGATATCGGGGTGGGCTTTGTATTCATTGCAATATTCAGCAGCGGGGAGTTTGTAATGATATTAGGAACTTGGATAATCCGTTAGTTCGTTATCATCCTCCTCTCTTTGCCCTCTATCTGTCCCAGTCTCTTCCTATTTTGGATTTCGTTGCGACCGAGCTCGCCTCCACCCTCCAATCCTGATTTTCCAGCTCGCGTTACCCGGTTTTGTTCTTCGTATCGCTTCATACGGTGTGCTCGCAATTCCGGATTCTGTTTTGAGTCTCCGCTACCCTCTGCATGCGCACAAAGAGACTGGGAATGATTTTCTAGTGATTCGAAATTCAGTGGTTATTGGTGGCTGCCACCTACAACTGCCCCTGCCACAAAGGGTCATTTCTCATTTGTAATTCGAGCCATCAAATGTTCGAAAATTCGTACGGGACCGCATTAGAAACTCCGTCCAAAGTTACCCCTTGAAATTCAGACATTTTCCTGTGTACCGTCCGGCGAGATTTTTTAATTTTCTGACGCGAACTGAAATTTCTTTGAAATCGAATGAATCCTGACATAAAGTGCACTCTTGCACCTTTAATTTAAGCTCGCAAACGTTTAAAACTTCCTACGGAAACGCACGCCAATGTCGACTTGAATTTACCTCTTGAAATCGAGACATTTTCCTGAGATGCATCCGTTGAGATTTTTAAATTTCTCGACGTGACATCGAATGTCGTTTTATACCTAAATGACGCTATCATAAAGTACAATCCATAAGCTTTAATTTAAACATTTAAACTTTGAAAAATTCCTTCGGGAACACATACCAAAATTTACTAAAAAACTTCCCTGTAAATCAAGTCCAATTTCTTCAAATCAGTTCTTGGTTTTTATCAATTTTCCTTTTTGTTTTCGTGTCTATTTTTCAACCTAACTCTTCCTATCGTGAAGCAGCATCTTCCAGCTTTAATTTAAGCCCTGAAGAATTGTCGAAAAATGTGTGAAAATATTTCTGCACGACGATTCGAGTTCCATAGAATTTTTGAGAATTCTTGGGAATTCTTCCATATTGTTCAGGTGTTCCGGACTTGGTCCTACGATTCCACCTCGGTTTTGCATAAACGCTACCTCGCGCGAAACGTTTCAATATCGCAGCAAGTTGTAGAACTAATATTCTCCGGTGTGTGAACAGAGTTGGACCAGGCGGGAGCGGAGCTCACATATTTACTGTGACACAATTTTGGTAAATAGAAACGATGGAATACGTAATCGGAGGATCACGAAATTCCTCATACCTGGGATCGATTCTAGTTCCCTCAAATTGCACGGAAGTATTTCGGTCACTTCGAGATTACGTCGTCGTTCATTTTCGTCTGTGCACAATCTTTTTTAATCTTCTCATTTCCTCCTGGCAATCTTCAAACTAAATAGCTTCGTGGACGCTCTAACCGAAATATGCTAAAATTTATTTCCCTCAGCTGTTCGCACTTGTAAAATATGAAAATTATGAATTAGAAAAATTTGACTATGTAGAAAACGAGGTCGTGAACAATCTACAGACAAGAGGTTCGTACCGACAGGACCGATTTCCCTGTTTGGTCTCCGTCAGTTTGTTCGACTCGCGATCTTTCCCTGTAACGACATTCTTCGCGCACATTCCTGATATCCCCCTTTATGCTCACGTTTTGGAATGCGGGTTTTGCTCGAAAAGGAAGGGTTCACCATTCCCACCAAAGAATGTGGCTTATAACTAGCAGTGGCACGCGCTTAGCTGGGATTGAAGACGCGTTTGCATGAAAGCTGCCATTTACTCGGCTGCGCATCTCAGAAAGCGTGCGTCGAACTCTCGGGGGCTAGCAAAATATCGCTCATTTAAAGCTGGCTGCCTAAAGGGGTCACGTTCTATTTTTTCACATTTCCTCTTCCGGGTCGAGGCACTCCTCGAAACTTCGAAATCCGGCCGGCACAAAGAAAATTAAATTAATGCAGAACGTTCAAAAAACATTTTTTCATACAACAATCATTGTTGTTTCATCCATTTTTGTTCGATGTGAAAATGTTATTTCAACGTTACCACTTTTGCAGAAAAAAAAAATACAAAATTATTCCTAAATATCGTGCACCATTATTCCATGCAGCCGGTTGAATTTTCACGGATTTTTCCATTGTATATTTATTTGATTTGAAACAGAAAATCTCTAGGTATTCCATTCAGAAATGATTCCATGGCAGTCGGCTTTCCCATTAGATAATTAGCTTCCCATGGCAACCGGGCGCTCATTAAGACGAAGGAAAGCTATTCTCCGCGATGAAAATAAGTCGGCTAGCTGTCGGGTGATACTTTGCGGGGCTTTGTTGGCTCGCGCGTTGTTCTACAACTCTATCAATTTTGTTTTCCCCGGGTGGAAAGCGGAATTTTATCACTCGCCGTCTACCCGTCGGATTCCGATTAGGTGCACGGTGACTATCGATCCTGCGCGAAAGTCACTCTTCGGAAGCATGAGCGGCTGGAGAGGCGGCGACGGGGGGTGGGATTGCGAATTTTCATTCCGCGCCACGTCAGAAGTCGACGCTCGGAATTTACGTGGCACGCTTTCGCGAACTTGCGCGCAGGTGACCGACGCGCGACGCACGCGTGTGCACCGACAACATAAACTAGTTAAAGTACTATTTCCGTGGACCGATGACATTAAAACTCGAGGAACAGCCGGAGGGAGGGGACCCGAGGACTTTCCCCGATCCTTCGTGCGTCACGCGAGCACACACGAGCCTTGTTACTACCGGTTTTTACAGCGTATGCAAATAACCGTACTTAATACTACACAAAATTAGGTGGAAATTGATGTAACATTTGATTTGGAACACTTTTGACGGCACAATGTGTGTTTCGGTTGGTTTGCCTTGGTTTGTATCGTTGTTGGCCCTTGTACATTGACGTTTGAGGTGTGGTTGTGTTTGTATGTGGCTGAGTAGCTGTGCTGTTTCGGTTCTAGGATGTTGCTGTTGCAATTTGTCGTCTCATGTTCATGTTAGATGAGATTGAAGGATGTTGGGCTAGGTTTGAGAAGGAATATCTATAGGAACAATAACTTTTAGGCGGCTCGACCACATTTGAGGCGATTTAACCACCTATTTGGAACGATGGAACACTTTTGCCGGCACAATTTGTGTTTAGGTTAGTTTGCCTTGGTTTGTATCGTTGTTGGCCCTTGTACGTTTACGTTCAAGGTGTGGTTGTGTTTGTATGTGGCTGAGTAGCTGTGTTGTTTCGGTTCTAGGATGTTTCTGTTGCAATTGGTCGTCTCATGTTCACGTTAGATAAGATATAAGGATGTTGGGCTAGGTTTGAGAAGGTATATCTTTAGAAATACAAACTTTTAGGCAGCTCGACCACATTTGATTTAACCACCTATTTGGAAAGATGTCTGATACTCGCAACAAATTGGATCCAGCTTCAAACACTTTCGTGTTTGCGCGGGTTTGCACGGGTCGGAAGGACTTCCCTTGATCCTTCGTGCGTCACGCGAGCACACACGAGCCGTGTTAGAACCGGTTTTTACACCATATGCAAATAACCAGGCTGAGCCTCAACTTTTAATTGTACGCGGACTGTTTTCCCCGTCCGAGCGTCGTTTAACGGGACACGGTGCCGCTCTAATGAAATGCAAATTGTCGTGAATACTAACTTCGCAAGAATGAGATAAAATAAATAGCATCGAGACCGGCTACCCCACGCCACGATATCGACGAACGCGTGTGCTCCCCAGTTGTTCGATACGCAAGCCAACGGGTATCGTTCTTTTAATGCGATTCGTTCAATGAATCTCACGGCTTACCTATTTTTCTAAACAGCTCCCGGACTGTAATTGGATGCCCGCCCCACCGGGCTAATCCTTTTGCAAGCACCGGGACCAGCTCTTTGTTTCCAAGCATGAGCAACTGTGGAACTAGCTTGGAAAAATTTGCATTGTGCTCTGCTTGGCTTGTTTGAACAGTTAAAAATAAGTTTCTGCTAGTTATACAGCTAAGTCTAATATGCAGGTTATAATTAGAAATTGTACCATACAACGAGCATAATAGAATTAAATTTCAGTCTCCTAGCGTTACCAGGGGGACAGCTATAGGTAAAAATGTAATTTTTGGATTTTCCAGGATTTCATCGAATCTACTGAAGGGAAAATTTTAGAAACAATAGGATACCTTGCTGTGACCGAGATACGTATTACAGATAATTACAGATTTTTTGAATGGAGACACGAGTTTCACACAACCTGCGTTGCAATCAGAGAATACTCGTCTAGGTGGTGGTTAACGAAACAGGTATCAAAAATCGAAGTAGAGACCGCAGGCGCGGCTCCGCCGGTTTAAACGACGAAACTTGGAGTCGCTAGAAGGTTGCCCCGAAATGTCTTCTGCTGCGGGGGTAATCGATGTGCATACTTTCGGGGCGAGTATTTCCGCGTATTTCCGCTTAATTTCCAAGCACTCTCGGCAACCCCCGATCGCCCGCTTCCGGAATCTCGAAAACCGTCGGCCAGGAATGTAGTACATATATATATATATATACATATATATATATACACACACACACAGCGAGCCTTAAGGTTGAGAGAGAGTGCCTGAAGGTAGGTGGTATTCGTAGGCATCAACGCTCCCCACCCGCTACCCGCCCCTAACCTTTCCCTGCCATTCCGGTTCCGCGAAACTTCCCTCGTAAAATCACTACGAAGATTTCATTAAGCGAACGTTTACTCGTCATCTGTTCCGAGATAATGAACCTTTCTTGGTGACAAGTTAACGCGCACGAGGTAAACGAAAGAAGAGAGAGAGAGCTTGAGAGGAGGAGGAGGAGGAGGGAGGTGGTAGAGGAGCAGAGATATGCAACGAAAAGAGACTGAAGGGATAACAAGAACCCCCGACAAAATGAGAGAATTTATCGTCGGTGTTGCGAGGCAAGGAATCACTGCGGCCTCCACGGTAACCACAGACTTCCCTCGCGCCAGGAAATTCATAAAACTTCCGGCGAGATCTGCCGAGTCGAGACGTCGCGTTGTCAACTACTGTCAGACTGCATGACGAAAAATAGGAAGTGTAACTAGCACAATAAGCTCGCCGAGACGGCGAATTCGCGGCGGCGGCTGGCTGGCTGGCCTTGGAAAAGGTCACCTTCAACAATAGAATCTTTCATTCACACATCCTTAAAGCTATTTTTTAAATAGTCGAAAATGTAATTCGTAGCTAGGTTTGTCTATAGAGGGTAGAAAAAAAATGATTTTGGCCTTTGGATTTAGAAAAGAAGCCATACTGTGGAAAATTTCAACCCCGTACCTCGTCCAAAAGGATTCTAAAGTTCTGAAAAAAATCTAGCACGTGTCTACCACGAATGTACACAGTATGTAATTTTTTCAGATTTTTTAGTTGAAAATGCTGGTTAAAATAAATTAAAAGCGAAAAGAGAAATCGAAGAAATCCGATTATTGAATGAATCTTCCATTCACTCATCTTTAAACCTATTTTTTAAATAGTCGAAAATATAATTCGTAGCTAGGGTTGCCTATAGAGGTAGAAAAAAATTAATTTGGCCTTTGGATTTTGAAAAGAAGCCATACTGTGGAAAATTTCAACCCGTACCTCGTCCAAAAGGATTTTAAAGTTCTAAAAAAAATCTAGCACGAGTCTACCACGAATGTACACAGTATGTAATTTTTTCAGATTTTTTAGTTGAAAATCCTGGTTAAAATAAATTAAAAGCGAAAAGAGAAATCGAAGAAATCCGATTATTGAATGAATCTTCCATTCACTCATCCTTAAACTTATTTTTTAAATAGTCGAAAATGTAATACGTAGCTAGGTTTGTCTATAGAGGTAGAAAAAAATTAATTTGGCCTTTGGATTTTGAAAAGAAGCCATACTGTGCAAAATTTCAACCCCGTACCTCATCCGAAAGGATTCTAAAGTTCTAAAAAAAATCTAGCACGTGTCTACCACGAATGTACACAGTATGTAATTTTTTTTAGATTTTTTGGTTGAAAATCTTCGTTAGACAAAATGTAAAACGATAAAAGAAATCGAAGAAATCCGATTTTTGAATGAAATTTTTGATCGCACAGCTTTTCCTGCGCTACATTTTTCCCAGGCAGGGGCGAAGGAGTCGTCGGCATTTAACTGCGTTGTAACCGGTGGATTTAATCTCCGCTGACGGGGTGCGGCTCATTAGATGCGATTAGTCTGCGAGCAGACACGGTCCTTTATGTCCACACGTACATGCTTACGCAAGTACACCTAGACGCGCGAATAACCTGCGCAAACTGCGATCCTATCCCCATCAGGATTCAAGCGTCGCGTCCCATGGCGTACACGTGCACGTATTTGGCCGCCTGTAAATCTGTATCGTCCGTCTCCTAAATGGCGATTTCGTCTGCGTCTCGTGTGCTCGTTTGTGTGCGTACGCAAACAGAGAAAGCTCGTCTTGCGAGCGCAGTCAGCAACCCTGGGCGACAATGAGGATGCGCTTTTAATAAATCGCCACCTTCCACGCTCGATTTCCACTCGGATCCTCATTTCTCGACGACGATCTCCTGCTGCGTGCCCAGACCGAGTTTAATGTCCCGGGATTAATGGGGTGCAAGTGCGTGGCTCGTTCGACACCAGGGGGGACCATTTCTTCGCGTCGATGACACCATTGTCTGATCACAAAGGCTGGAACTACTGAAATGCAACTTCCAAATAATTAAACCTTCCTAGTTACTGCTCTTCTTTAAGTAAAAATAGAAGAAATAATGATAGAGGAACAAATCGTACGTCATAATACGTCCTAACTTTCTATGACCTTATTTTTTTAAGCTCAAAATAAATTTTCGAGAATTAGTTCATTTATAGTAATTTACATCATGCTTCCTCGTATATAAAAAAAATGACTGATTTTGATGTCAGGGTTCCAACCCCACCTTTGAGGTGCTGACGTCACAGACCCCTCTGTTATCGTCGTCTATGGAATATCTTCCACCTGGCAGGTGCTCCTTGGAAATTGTAGTCGGATGGGATCGGCCGGATCCAAATCCGTAGAAGAATATTGAAATAATTTATGTCGGTCAATTTCTTTCGCTACGACCCTGGCCTGAATCTTTCATGCGGTCGTTCCAGCCGAGAATGCAATCGCTGCACCAGCTGAATTTTAAATAATGAAGTTCAGATTACATCCGCAAAGGGAGTTAAGTCCTTTAATAAACCGGAAGGAAAGTCCCCGGCATAATTCATTCCGTACACTCTGATGCTTTCAAACTTCATATCGCGTTACCGACTCTCTTGACGAGGACACTCGATCCACTGGCTTCGTTTCTCCGCCCCTGTTGTTGTGATTCCTTTTTTTTTTTTTTAAACAACAATATTGTTAATTAAAGTCTCGTGGAGAACACTAGTCCCACCCTTAACACAGATATCAGTATCAAGTACAGCGAAACATTTTTTTTTATTTTACAAAACAAACCCTACTCGAAACAATATAAAACAGCATTCTAGAAAGCAGGAAAATGTTCCAGAATTAAATTATACGGTGTATATATTCGAACTTCAGTGGGACGAAACATGTTTCATCAATATTCAAGTATCGTAGAAAAATTGATTGGATTAATTAGGCACATTCTCTTTAATTTTCCAGGAAGAAATCCACGATGTACCTACTCATCCTATTCCTCCTCCGCCTAATCAGACCGAGTTCCGACCATCTTAAGCCTCGTTTCCGGGTCGCTAATGACAAACGTCTGCCTGATTTCCGTGGGTTCGCCTTGCCAGGCTGTTAATCGGTGGATACGTGATTTAATCCGACAGGGAGCGGAGGCTGGCAAAGGAACGAACGATATCGAAATCGCTTAAAACGCAATTCGAACTTCTCGGCCGACCCGGGTAAATTCTTGAATAATTCGGAAGTTGTTTCAATAGCTGCCGATTCACGGCGCGTCGAACTTCTCCCGGCAGCTAATGGTCGATCTTAATTCTCCATCTGCTTTAAGGGGGTGCTAAATGCCCCGAAACTTGCTACACACCCTCTATCACCTGCTTTAATTAGGGTTAGTTACGACCTCCTGCTTCGAAAAAGCAGTTCGACTCCCTGGATCCTTGTATTTTCTTCTTGAACTTCATAAGCAATTAAAGGAGACCAGCCGGAGGGTTGATTTTACTGTATAACAAAGAACCCCGCACTAATCATATGGAAAATCTATCCCAGTTAAATCAGTTGGATTTTTCATATGTTGCTGCTTATGATCTACTGAAGAAAAGATGTAATGGGCACAAAGCTCAATAATGGACAGTTATCGATTTATAATCAGTGAAACATCACAAATTCGAGTTGCCGAATACTTAAATTTTGGGATGAATTGAGTAATACATAATAAGTTCATTCTTTTATTAATCCACAAACACACACAGCAGAGAGGGTTTAGAGTAAAAAAATACTACGGGAGTTACGAACCGTGGGCTCCTTATTAAGACTTTTTCAAGATCATTCAAAATTAAAAAAAAAATAATGACACAATATGATAATATTGTATAATTATACTGTATGATAATAGTGTATGGTAATACTGTATGATAATACATATGATAATACATACTGTGGTCGTCTTAAGATGTTGTGGATCAAATTCGTTGTCGGTCAAAATCGTTGTCGATGAAATTCGTTGTCGGTTAAAGGCGTCGTCGGCCAAAGCTATTGTCGGTGAAATCTGGAGTCGATGAAATGTTCGAATAAAATAATTGATCATTCCAGTGTTTGAGACCGTATGACCACGTCGCAAGTGGTCCGTTGAAGTTCTCATCTGGCCGCACAGTTTCACCCATATACCTAAATTTTCATTAAAAATTGACATCGGAGAAGTTCTTAAGGTGGCCTTACTTTCGAACTACTCTAAGTTCGTGGAAGTTGAACGGTATGGTTTCCTGTTATCCAACCAGAATGGACCATCACGGGAATAACTTTTTCCATTGTCGAAGGTGCGACGGAGGAGGTACAATGAAGGGTCACCGTGCAGCCCCTGTCGATCGTCAAGATCGTAGAACGGCGTCGGTGGAACAATGGAGCAGGGCCGAAGAATCAGTGCGGATTAGCCCGGGCCGGGTTCTCTTCTCGGTTGTGGAAGTTCGAGGGGTCGGTCGGGCACGAAGGAAAGACTTAATCGACACTTCATTGATTCGCGTAAACGTGCCCGGGGGTTCTGAATAGAAATCGCGCGTCGACCGCGGCGCGTTTGTACCAAGGGCACTCGTGAAGGTAATTACTCGCTATTAATGAGCAGCGTTACCGAGCGCAATCGATAGCACGTCAAACAAGTCGGAAGTTCGGGGCCGGGCATAAGCGGAAGTTAAGTCGGCAGCGCAGGGGGGCTCGGGTGAAAGAGGGTGGACTGAAGTTTTAGGGTGGGGGATCCAGGAGCGTAGCCGAGAACCAAATGAACCGAGACTTACTCCGGCCCGTTGTCCTTTCATCCTCGCTGATTCCGGCTGGCATTGAATCGCTCGAGGAAATCTGATCCCCCGGAGGAGAGCAAGATTTAGATTGTCGCACTAGTCTACCCCTCCCTTTCACCCCCCCCCCCTCTCTCTCTCTCTCGTATAAACGAGACGGCAGCTATGTATTAGACAACTTGTTTGATGATCCGGTAAATTCGGACGCCAATATCCCCCTTGTAATTTGACCTCTCGCTACCGGACGACCCCTCCTTAGATCCTCAATTAAATCTGCCATCCTCCAAGTTCACCGAAAGTGTGTCTAATTTCAAATTTTCTGGACAAAAACGCTTCTAGATTGACGATAATAATTCCAAAGATGACGTGATGTTTCGTCAATCGCTCGTAGAGGGTACTGTGGTTTTTATTTTAACAAAATCATAACGTAGAACATTCATTTTATAAAACATTAACGCGACGTAAATGCATACTTATATCATTCTTACTATTCATTCTTACATATGCGAGATATTTTGTCAGAAAAAACTAAAAATTCGATTTTTCACTTTAATGATTCACCTAGTGGAGACACAGAGCTGAAATTTTCTGCGTTACGTTTCTAAAATATTTTGGAAAGTGGCTCTGCATTTGTGGGAGAAGAAACAGTACTGAGGAGGACAACTGAATGATTATTATCCAGTTTGCCGCGAGTCCCTTTGCGAGATCAGGGGAAACAGGCGAATAATCTACGTCGCGATCGGAAAGAAGTTTTCTAGGGAGATTTCTATCAGCGTGAGTAGCCTAAAAACCCTTAGCAGCCATCGGTCGATCGTTCCTCGCAAAGACAAAGTGGATAATTCTCTTCCACATCTAGCAACTGGATCTCTTCAATCTGTATTCAAGCCAATATACTTAGTGTCACGTCCGACGGATCTTCGGGGAGGTTGATTCTCGTTCGTTCCGTTCCCAGGGAAGGGAATTTCTTTCTTTTCGACGACAGGATCCCGGTTCCAATGAAGAATCCTCTCGTCCCACGGAAAATCGCCTTTAGAAAACCGACGGTGTTTCATTGTCGAATTTTCCCGAGGCTCATAAAAAATTCCAATATTTGCTTTCACCCCCCTCCTCGGCCCGCTCGCAACCCCGCGCCACAGTGATATAAAATGACACGAACGATCCTCTCACACTCCTCCTCTTCTCGATAACTTTTTCCCATCTGAAATTATATCTTCATTCCCGGCTACCGTCAGCTACGATTAATTCTTCGCGACAGGTACGCGCCGATCCGACCCCGACGAATTTATGCGATAAAAGAAATACTGGAATGACCGGTGATACGTTATCGACCGTTTTAATTCCGGCTCTTTAACCCGGTGAAATATTGTCTTTTAAATCCCAGTTTAGACACGAGCTTCTAGACGATATATAGAAAAGCACCTGTGTACGTCACTAGCATACCTTGTAACGCGTTAAAACCCTTCTGCAGAATCGACGCAATTTTTTCGAGATTTCGTTAAATAATGACCGGCGAGCTTCTCAGCCTCTGCATTGCGCTTATCCGCTTGCGTACGCGTTCGGAAGAAGTGCTTGAAAATGTATAAAAGCTGTATATGAAATTACAAAAAAAGCTCGGTCCACAGGGAAGTGCCGAGGACAGTGGCGCCCCGTCGTTCAGCAAACTAAAAAATGTATATTTGCTGGCTCTCAGTGGTTCCGCGGATATCGATTTTTCGTAGTTGATAAACTCCGTGAAATCTCTCTCGGTGTCTAGTTATAGCGTTTGATAAATAGGCGTCGTAGTGAGCGTCGTAAACCGGTGAATGACGCCTGGAGACGCCATCATCCGGGATTTGAGCCCGGTGATTCGAGCCTGTTGTGCCTCTGTCTCGACAGCATCGAGTACTTTCACCGTGGAACAGGCAACTGACGTTCGCGTTGCTTACGATGTGGAGAGGGGTAGCCTTCAATACGGTCGCTTTCAATTTTCTCCATATAGGTTCTAATGAAGAGATGACCTACGGGGGCGTGGGCCGGCATAAAGGAAGTCCTTGACACAGACATACCTTTCTTCTCCACTCTGTCAACCCCTGAAGGGTAAGGCAATTTCCAACGTGCGCGGATTTATTGGATCGTTCGATGAATGGGGGGGAAAAACGATTTTTCGAGCTAATTGAATCTCTCCCGCGAACGGGACGAGTTAATTTTCGTATAAATTCGACTGGCATTCTTCTTTTTAAAAGGACAAGAGGAAAAGAGAGAGAGAGGGAGCAAGGTAAAAAAAAAATGAGAGGCTCGTCGATCTGCTTTGGAATTCCTCGCGGAATTCCCATATAATATTCACTGGGGACGCGAGTTATTTTATATTCGCTGCGACTCCTCTCTTTGTGGCCCTGTCTTCTTAGCGAGGAACGAACTTTGGCAAAGTGCGGCTGCGTGGTATAAAGGGAGCAGGAATCCTCTGGCATGGGCTGGTTTGACGGTGACGCCGAGGGTGGAGGGGACCAGGTATATTAGATAAGTTCTGTCGCGTGAAGTAGTGCGGTGGAAACTGCCTACACCCCCTCCACCAGGCCACTGCCACAGCCTAGAGGGGTGCTCCGAAAGTGGCTACCCTTGCCGGAGAGCTTTCTTCGCTCGTCACCCTGCCACGAGATCGCCTGCCCCGGTCCTTCATTAGGGGCTAAATGGGGAAAATTGAAAGCTCTGTCCGTTCCTGCCTCGTCGACGGATTCGATATTGCGCCGTTCAAACGGCACCTCGATTCGTTCAAAAAATCAATTTCTCTACGTTTTAATCGATAGCTGCACTAGCTGACACTGTACCATTCAGATTTCGCGGACGGGGGTTAAGACGGGGTGTGCGCTAAATTAACCGTGTTATTTTTCGCTTTTGTTTGTTAAAGGCCAGGGAGAAAAGGGACGGGGCAAAGAGTTTTCGTTCGATGAGGTGAAAAATCATTTTTCAGTGGAAACAGCATCGTATATTCAACGTTCAAAGGACAGTGTCAACAAGTGCACAGGCGACAACACAATAAATCGCTTTTGCCCAGCAATACCACCTCCGTTAATTTCGCCCGCAACTTTATGGGTTCAATTAACTATCCGATTTCAACTGGCCGGGCTCGCATGAACAAATCGCCGGCCGAATAAAAACGGAATTTAGAATGCACCCCCGTTGTTTTTCCTATATGAACGTGTGGGTGTGCGCGCGCGCGTGGGTGTGTGTGTGTGGAACGTGCACTCGCGGATTTCACCGAGCCCCAATAGTCATTTAATCGGCCAATGCCGATATAACAGTCCATTGCTTACAGAATTTTCGTTCTTCCGTTCCAGACAGCAGCGGGCATCGAAAATTGCGGAAACGTTCGGAAACGACCGGTAATGGGTCGTAAGGGGGGAGCTTGCGATTATCGGGATTTATGTGGTCGGGTGCGTTTTGTCCTTCGGAAATCTCAGACTCGGGCTACGGCCCCATCTGGGCTACATTTTATACCGTTCGCTCTCTCCGATATGTTACCACGCCCTTCCTCCGAGTTACGTGAAGACTAATCCGAAAACACTGTGTACCTATTATAGCTTCTTCAATCTAACTAGTTCAGACCTAACATTTCTGATGGATCGCAGTTGAGAGGTTTTTACTCGGAGAGCCAATTTTCTAGTAGATCGAGTACTCAAATATACGCTGCCGCTCGTGGAACTGTGGACACTTCGTTAACAAGTTAAAAATAATCGTTCATGACTTTTATATATAAAATATCTTCATATTTTATTGCTTCGTTTATCAAATAATAAGTCATTTATATTTTACTTTCTTAAGTAATACATATAAATATATTAATATACATAAATTTTGGTAAAATCCAGGTCTCGACACTGTTACGAGTGGTCCCATGAAAATCACCGATTCCAAATTTGACGACAATAACTTTGTCGACAACGTCTTTAACCAACAACGATAATTTAATCGACGACAGTATTATCCAATATTAATATCATTTGACAACAACGTTAACCGACTGCATCTTACTTCTTCTAGTATAATAATTATATCTTTATATAAAAGTAAAGGGGTCAGTGCAGAATAATTAACCCTCATACGTTTCTCAAGATGAAAATTCACCCATTTACCTTTTTTCACATACTCTAAAACGATTAATTTCTTTTTGTCTGTGTTGCAAATTGTATTTCTTTAAAATTTCACACTATAATTGAAGCATACTTCGTAGATTTGAAATGAAAAGTAAAAGGGGGTGAAATATTATTCTAGGATCTTTAATGCAACTATGTCTGAGGAGCGTATGAGGGTTAAATATGTGTTCTTATTTCTGCTCTTAATTTCCAAGTGTCCATACTTTCCACGAGCAGCAGTGTAAGTCGAAAAAACCGGAAGTAATGCTCCGGTCGATCCAAAAAGGTGTAAAGACGAAGTTGGCGAAGGATTGCGGTGTCGTTGTTGGTAGGTGGATTGTTTCGTTAGGTGGGAAACGTCGGTCGGCTGAAGGGGTAGCCAAGAAGTCCCGTTGACAGCAGCCCAGCATTTGCGCCGCTTTAACGGCGAGATAATAAAAAGCAGACGTTGCTCAGGCGGAGTAGCTCGGGCCAGAAACTTCTTACGAGTGCTTCGGCTCGACGAGCACGTTAACCAGCGTGCTCGAAAGTAGCGCTCAGCCAACTCGGTCGGTCTGTCGCAACGACAGCCTATGGAGAATTAACAAGGCGCGCTCGAGAGTGCAAGTGGTTGCACTTTGCGCCTTCGGAGACTCACGGGCCGCCCTTCACCTTAGTCCCCGAGCTTTTACCGACCAGCATGACCGTGCACACACGATCTGCCGATCACTACCTCGCCGTTAAAACACCAGATGTGCGATTAACTAATTGCGTTCTGGCCCTGAAGCTGTCCTCTCAGCGACAAGGGCTGTTTCTTAAAAAATCTTGCTGTTTAGTAAATGTTCATTTTCAGAAATATTAAAAAACTAGCTTTCTTTAATGCCCTCGAAAATTGATATTGTTTCTCCATAAAAGCTTTCAACCCCCCCGTTCACCCCATTCGGATTGCATCAATGAGCATTAAGACCAAGTATCAAGCAAATCCGAACACAAATGAAATATTTCTCGTACAAACGTTGCAATCGCTTTTCACCTCCTTAGGGGTTGAATTTCGAAATATCTTTTCTTATTCCTTGTATAGATCATAAAGGAAACCTCTTTGCAGAATTCCAGTTTTCTAGGTCCAAGTGTTTAGCCTGGGCGTTGATAGGTGAATAAGTCAGCACATCATTTTTATATATAGAGATGACCGGTTTCATATACTTAGTTAATTTTACCCACAAGATTGTAAATATATGCCCCAGTAATAAAAAAAATGTACGATTCTGGTAAACAAATAATTTCTAACTGAAAGATCAAGGTCGGTTTGATCTTTTATACATTGATATTCATTGTTTGCCTCGGGATGTTGCAGCTGACGTTAAGACAAATCCAACGAGCTACGATATTACCAGGTTGAACCTAAAAATAACGGCAGGACAGTTTTTCCGGTTTTTCAAGCGAAATGCCCCGAGCTCGCGGCGCTCACTATCAAAAACTCTCATTCCGTTCGGAGCCGCGGCTCACTTTGGCAGAATTGCCCGGTCGTGGTGGCGAGGAAGGAACATTAAATATCGCGGAAAGTCGCTGGGAACGTTCTTCCTGGGAAGCGGCAAAAAACCTGGGGGAAAGGAAAATACCATTTTGCCAACCTAAACGTTTCCCGTCCGCGAGACGAGCACTCGAACGCGGGAACAAAGAGAGATTTCAGACAATTTCCGTGGTAGGCGAAGTGGTGCTCGTCGAAAGGACAGTCGGAAACGGCGAATCCTGAAGAGTTTGTCCCGCCGGCGTTTAGAATATTTCAGGGCCCGATGTGAAACGAGAAAGAGAGAGAGTGGATTACATACACGGTACAGTGGGGAAACCCTTTTGTTGTGGTTCGAAATTATATTAGTACAAAGTATGTAGCAGTCTGCTCTTCAAGTTTGAAGGGTTATCGATGCGTCCAAAAGATTGGTGAAAATATGGAACTTGAAAAGAATGGAATTTTGTCCAGGAAGAACAGGTTTCCAGCGTAGTGTGCGCTGGAGTCGCCACGCGGTCCGCGAAGGGAGGAATTAAATGCGGTGAGCGGTTCGCGGCCACCCTCGTTTTTCAACCCCTCTCTCTCTCCTTCGTCTCTCTTTCCGTGTTCCTTTTCCGCGTCGCACTTTTCCCTCCAGCAGCGGGCGGCTCGTATTTAGAAAATTGCTGGCTCGGCTGCTCGAGTAATCGAGTGTTATTTTAAGAGTGAGAGCAATTAACGCTCTCACTAGTTACCCGTGCTCCGGCGAGGGCCGGTAACTCTCCCCCGGGGATGGCGAATATTTTTAACTGGCCGCCCTCGGCCGCGCAGAACGAGATACTAGAATTCCTAGAGAATCTTGTTGCAAGCTTGCGGAGAGGAAAGGGGACTCTTCTTTTTACCAGGAGGAGGAAGAGAGCGAGAGAACGAACTGAACAATTTCCAACGTCGTTCCTTCCCTTTTGCCCGGGGATTTACGGCGTGTTTCGGGATGGACCAGGCTCTCTGTCCGGAGGCTGAAAATTTATGTCACCTACCCTGGGCTATTGCTTCTGGACCCAGCGATTCCATTTTTACCCCCACCGACGGACACGGTCCGGACGTTATCTCGCGAGCTAGAGACGCGGCTCTCGCGGGTTAAACGCGGCAAACGAAACTCGTCATGAATATTTACGCCGACCGTCTGACTCGCGTGCTGCCGCCCAGTTCCGCCGCGGAATATTTCTCAAGTGCAATTTAGATACCGTCCTTTGCCAGCTTTCTGACCGTTTTTAATGAAACCCCGTTTCGCGGCTAACCCCCAAGACGTCGCTGGGCCTCACTGGGTCAAACCTAACCCTCCTACTGTATATAATTTTATCTGTGGATCAAGTCAGGTTAGGGTCAATGCATTAGATCCAAGGTTAGGTCCTGACACATTAGAGTTTGATCATTTGTTGACGCTAGGCCGCTCAGGTTAGGTTGTCGCAACATTAGTCGACTGTAGTCGAGCAGGCAGTAGCTTCGGTTGGTTCGTTTTGCATAATTATTCTGGTAACGCAATGGATTGCGGCGTTTACAAGTATTAAAAGTCCCCGAAGAAGTTTCTTTCTGAAACCATCGGGTCTATTAAAAGTTCCCTGGGAAACTTGCCCGAGCAATTCGCATTGAATTTTCCCTCGTACGTATAATTCGTTCACGCTAATTGCCCCCGCGCGGCAACGCCCGTTGCCCCGTCAGAAATAATATTCGGGTAATCTAAATTCTAATTTCGAGGTAATTAGTGTGTAGCTTGCAGGGAGTCTCCCATCATCGTCGTCTTCTCTTCCAGACGCATTATTACATTACACGTATATCTTGCGAATGTCATATCGTTTAACTACGCGACGTGCAGCCTGATACACTAAGAGCGAAGCTGGTCGTTGATGTATAGTTTCGACGATGCTGGTTCGAGGAACACTCGAGAACGATAACAAATGAACGACTCTCCCGTTTCCGGCTATCCCGACTGTTCGATATATCGATTATTCGCGGGAAAGCGAATATTTTCCCGTTTATAAAGGTCTCGAATATTTTCCGAGACTGAATTAATTAAATCCCCTGGCCCGATCGCGTCTTCCTCGTTCCGGTTTCAATCGACTGACATCCGACTAATTTTCGATAAATTCCTGATCGCGTTGCGTTCCTCTCTCCCACCCCCAGCCCCCTCCCACATCGATGTTAATGACGCGCGCCTCTGTGCATTCTCCACTAGAGTGTATAATGATAATCGTCCCGACCCGTTGGAAAATAGTCGCGCGACAGGTCGAACCAGTTGAATAATGAAGCCCGCGAAACGTCGACTAAATAAAATCATCTGGATGTCAATTCTTTGACAGCTGTACTACCATGTCCCGTTTCTAGAAGTCGTGCTGTGTGCTTGGAACAGGGTGTGCTTGGTACAGGGTGTTCTGGAAATAGAATGTGCTTTGAACAGAGTGTACTTGGAATTGGGTGTGCTCGGAACACAAGGTGTGCTAGAAACAGAGTGTGCTTGGAACACAAGGAGTGCTGGAAATAGGATGTGCTTTGAACAAAATGTACTTGGAACAAGGTGTGCTTGGAACAGGATGTGCTTGGAACACAAGGTGTGCTGGAAATAGGATGTGCTTTGAACAGAGTGTACTTGGAACAAGATGTGCCTGGAACAAGGTGTGCTGGAAATAGGATGTGCTTTAAACAGAGTGTATTTGGAACAAAGTGTGCTTGGAACAGTGTATGCTTGAAACAGAGTGTGGTTGGAACAAAGTGTGCTAGTAACAGAGTGTGCTGGAACAGAGTGTGCTTGGAACAGAGTGTGCTTGGAACAAAGTGTGCTAGTAACAGAGTGTGCTGGAACAGAGTGTGCTGGAACAGAGTGTGCTGGAACAGAGTGTGCTGGAACAGAGTGTGCTGGAACAGAGTGTGCTGGAACAGAGTGTGCTGGAACAGAGTGTGCTGGAACAGAGTGTGCTGGAACAGATTGTGCTGGAACAGAGTGTGCTGGAACAGAGTGTGCTGGAACAGAGTGTGCTTGGAACAGGGTGTGCTGGAAATAGGCTGTGCTTTGAACAGAGTGTACTTGGAACAGAGTGTACTTGGAACAAGGTGTGCGTGGAGCACAAGATGTGCTGGAAATAGGATGTGCTTCGAACGGAATGTACTTGGAACAAGGTGTGCTTGGAACAAGCATATTTTCATATCCTAGAAATATCCTGTCAACAAGGGTGAAGGGGATCGAGGGAGAGTAAGAATGGAGAACTTGTTCTGTCTACAAAATTATGGACAATGTCTAGAGAGGGGAAGTAAACGGGAGGTTCTATTTAAAAAACTAAAGATACGATTCCCCTGTGCTAGAAACAGGTTCCGGCGTGCGTCGCTGGAAATAATTTGATCTGGTTCCCTCGTTTCATTGTGTCGCGTGCGGTGAAACGCGACGGAAAAGCGGAAAGCGCGATCATTTTCCGGCGGGGGTTGCGGTGTTGAACGTTCGGAAAACGCGTGGACACGAGCGGCTAGAGGTCGGCCACGCGACATTAGACAGGAATGCATGCGTTCGCCGTTCCTGTTTGCGAACCGTTTGCTTAATTAAGGCTGGCTGCGAAGGTTTGCTCTGTCGGCTGGAAACGTCCGATAGACGTTATCACGGCCACTCGTTCTTTGGATTAGCGAAATTAAATGCAAGCCGCGGAACTTTCGGCAACGTGTACTACTACCCCGGAACGATTCCCTGGGAATCGCGGGGATTTAATCGGACAGGTTATGAGGCCTGAGATTCTAATTTCGAATCTGGTTCGGTCGATCCAAGTCCGGAAAATTCCTGGTCCAAGTTACAAATTCGGTGCTATTCGCTGTTATCTGAAATGCAAACGGTGGGCTGATCGTGTGGCTGTTCCGCACGTATACTCGCCCGTTGCTCTCGTTCACAGATCCTCGGTAGCGTTATTTATCCGACTAATATCTCCGAGTAGCTAAAAGTTAGCACTGGATGTTATAAGTGCATTGATCTTGTGGAGTCTGTGCGATCGATCCAAAAGAAATTCTTGCAATACAATTCTAAAATATATCTGATAGATCTAACAAGACTTTTTAGTGGAACGGAATCCCATCAGCTGGCACGGGGTAGCTAAAATTGAGCACGCTGTGTTCCAAAGCTAAACCGTTGCAGTGGTGTTTACGCTAGCTGGTATTTATAAAGCGAATGGAAATGGAATTAATAGAACAGGGATCTTCATTCAGCGAGCCCTTTATCCACTGCGAGCGCTGGTTCGAAAAAGGCCGGGATACCTTTTCATTAAAGGGCGCCTCGCAAACCCCGGATTCTCCGTGTGCCGTGCGTGGAACGCAATTGCGAGCGCCGGTGAAACGGATAGACGCGGTTATGCGACAGTAAATTTTAATTGTACGCCTCCAACTCCGGCACGATGGCGTGTTCAGTTGTCGGGCTATGATCTCGGTATCCCAATTCTCTGCTGTTGGCAGACCCATATTGTCGCGCCGTATATCTACACACACACACACACACCGACGCACACGCATCTACAATTACACGTATTCGTGTATACTTGTGTGCCGTTTAGTTGTCGCCTGGACACCAGGACAGATTAGTTTGCAAACAATTTCATTTCTGTCCCTGTTGGCCAAGCGACGGCAAGAACGTAATGGCGGAGCCAGGGTCCTCGCTTAATTCCAGAAAAAGCCAGCTCGTCGAAGGTCCTACCAAACGAATGCTCGTCCTTGACATTCCAACAATCTGAATATATTTTGTTGTTCATTTATAAAAAGGTGTGAAGCGTCGAAAGAAATCAATGGAATTTTTACTCGACCGATAACGGGGCTGTAAAGGGATGATGGGGCGAGGATCGGTTTTTGTTGTAATATGTTCGATAACAGGCGAGCAAACAGTTCTTCAGACACAGTCTGTTGGCCAAGTCGATTCTCTTAGGAGCAAACAGTGAGCACAGCGCGCCCGTAGTCGTCGGTTCAATCCTGCGCGCATCACGGATGAATACTTCGGACCATTTCCGGATCCGTTTCCATTCCCGATTCATTCAGCCCACGTCGAACTTTCCCGGCGAGCGGAACTTTTTTATTAGCTTCCTCGTAGGGATGTCCAACACGGCGTTGCGTAAAAAAAAGAGGTGGTAAGAGAGGGAGAGAGAGAGAGAATGAGCGAGAGAGCTTGGGGGTTATAATCGACGGGCTACTTCCGCGCGAATGCCGAGCAGGGTGGTCCTTACACCCTTCGATATTTTCTGATTTCTCCTTCCAAATTTAGCCACATCGTTTTCCCACCGAGTCTCGCAATTTACGAGTCGAAGAAAAATCTGAGAAAAAAAATGCTTGACCCCTATAGTTGCCAGCCGACTGCACACCGAGGGGAGAAACGGGAAAATCGCTGAAGTACGGGCCTGATTTATGATGATGGCGCGTGTTGCTGCGAACGATTGTGTTCGGCCTCGTGCTCGCTAAGACGACCCGATAATTTATTGTCCGGCGACAAAGGGATACGCAGAAGTGGGTTGTTTGCTGATCGAACAGAGATTTACCGCGGTAATATGTTTGTTTGAATTTTTCGGCGCGTCCGATCTTCTTCCCCTCGTGTGACGACTATACTTCTTCCACGGAGCCAGGGGATTCGTGCCGGCACAAAAATTATAGCCATCCCTCCGGCCGTATTTATGCACTTTATCAAAGTAATAACTGATCGTTAGAGGCTGCGGATTCGTGGCTCTACGACTCCCCGGGATCCGCACGCGATTTTTATGCTCGTAGATCCGCGATAGACCACGCTGAAACAGATTTTAATAAAACCAGCCGTTCGTTCGGTTGGGTCTTGTGTTTGTTTTGGCAAATGATTGTTATCGAGGTTCGCATTCTTTAAAGTCGCCTTTCGTGAAACTGACACTGGCATTTGTTCGCGAGAGTAATTGCACGGGGCGTGAGAGAAATCTATTTTACGCTGGGACTCGATTCAAAGTCACCACGAATTAGTTGGGTCACTATTTATTTCAGTGGCGGTTCAAGTGGGGGCCCCAAGCGGTAAAAACTTTGGGGCCCTCAAACTCAAGTTAAAAGTAGAAGTTGCAAGAAAACTCTGATAAACTTATTAACAAAAAAGAAAAGTAATGAAAAATTTCATACCGTTACACATTAAATAAATTTATTTTAAATTCGGGGCCCTATGGTATCCCGGGGCCCCACGCGGCCGCTTAGTCCAATTACCATTAGATCCTCCACTGATTTATTTGACAGATTAATTAAATATTTTCTATTGTTAAGGAAAGATTTTTGTTGTATCGACTTTTGGCTCATCTACCAAACAGAACTCGACCTGCACAGCTTCGCCAACAGTTTCAGGAGAATTTATTTCTTCTGTTGAAGGATCGAAAGGGATTACCTGTCCAATATAAAATATATTGAAGGATCTCCTCTCCTGGATTCATACTTTCCCATTGCACACACAGGTACATACATACACACATATATATATGTCGAGCAGATTCTTGATGTCATCCTGGTAACTGATACGAGACAATGGGGATATTTTTCCCAGGGTCCTCTGACCGTGGTCGTATTCAAATTACACGCCGGGGACACAAAGTGAATCTTGCTGTATACGTTCGACAACTGTCACCGCCGCGTGAGCTTTTCAATGTTCTCGATTAAACTGAACTCGGGCCGGGGCTCGCCCCTCCCGGTGCAACAGTTGTATCGGTAGACAACCGTTGCGTACAGTCCGTAGCCACGTCAAAGTTTCGCCGTGTAGAAGTTCCCTCGGACTTTCGGCGGGAGGGTCGAAGTTGAGGGAAAAGCTTCCTCACGTTCGACCGATCCTGAAAACGTTGTCGGCGTTCCGCTTACCCAGGTGCGCTGCCAGGTAACTCTCACAGGGACCGGACTTTGTTCGAGAGTGTCACGTGCTCGGACCGAGATCAATGCATTATTTTAGATGTGTCTTCGGAACGTGGTTATCGCCGGCACCGATCGACTTGCTGACGCGTTTCTCCTGATATTTATTTTGTACTCGATTTCTGTTGAAAATACACTCGACTCTGTTCCGACACGGAACATTCCGTAGAAAGTTTTATAGACGTTATTTATAGAATATTCTCTATTTTTAACGATCGTAAATTTTGTATATGCTCTAAATGATATCGGTGCTACAGGTTCGATCAACAATACAAAAATTAGCAATTTTGCAGAATTATATTTTCAACGTTTCGGTTCTGTTTTGAACCATTTTCAAGAAAAGTCCGCGTCTATGAAAATCAAAGTAATAAAATTTATTATTCATTACATTGACTACTTAATAGTTTATATATACATGCTAATTGTAAAAAAAACAAATTGAAATCAAATCCAAAGGAATGTTGCTAGTCACTAAGCCGGTTGGAACTGTACTAAACTGTTACTGTTGTGGCACACTGAACACAGAAAACAAAAGAGTATTGGAAGTATAACTAGCCAATCGTGTGTCAAGGAAATTCAATTTTTAAGTAATCGTCATCATATTTCCAGCATTGTATTACCAAAAATTGGTAGAACATTAGCACTCATTTTATGTGTGAAATTACCATAACGTGTTAATAGCGTGTTATTTATAGAAGTTATAGAAAATCGAGTATACTTTCGCTTCTTCTTCCCCGAAACCACTTATCTCCCTCTTTTTTTTTTATTTACCGGTGCGACACTTCCTCCAACGCAACTACCGCAAATATATCGCGAACCTCGCTCCCCCGAGTCCAAAGAAATGATAATGCAACGATAACGGAGAGGAACAATTCCGCGGCGTCGTCGTCAATGATCACGGGATTCCTGTTAAATTTCCCGACCGCCCTATCCCCGGCAGCGATACGCCAAACTAGAAATCCTTCTGGCCACCCCTCGCGCTTCGCTCGCCACACACAAACATTCGCGGTAATGCAAATCGGCTGCAGGGTTCGTTTCCCCTTTGGGAAAGGACGCGAACCCTTTATCCCCCGGCGGAAAATCGGAGAAAGGAGTTTTACTTAAAGGCGGACACACACACACGCGTGTAAGAGGTCGGCTATGTATACACGGTGTACATACATGTATACGCGTACCGTACACACAACGAAGCAGAATATTTCTCCGAGGCTCACGTACCAGCCTGTTATCTCGTCCCTCCGCAGAATATTACTGGTATCGTCCCGGCGAGTCGCCTTTTTCCTTCTGCACCCCCTGCACTCCCGCCATGCTGCTCCAATTACCTTCACTCGGCCGACCCCTCCTCTCTCTCTTTCCTTCTCTGAATGGCGTCGGTTTTCGTCTCTCCTCTCCTTCTTCTTCAGCCACGGGCAAATCCGACGTTGTCCGGACGAAATTCATCAAGTCCCGAGCGTCGGCCGAGCCGGGCCTCGTCTCTACCCCCTGAGGAGGGTTTGCATTCCTCAGCTTTTACAGGAAACACGCACACGTACCATGCATAAAAGCAGCCGTCGCCCCCGACCGAAGCGAGAAACACGCGTTCACGTACCGCAAGGGGTTGAACGGCGAAGGGGCACGGGACGAAGGGACAGGACTGCAGGGGGTGCGAGGGCTGAAAGTAGTGCGGTTTCGTGTCTGTCGTGTTGAACGGCTTCCGTCGTGCACGCCACGCACGAGATTCCGAGACTACGGGTCAGCTGGCGTTTCACGTGACAGCGAAGCGCGATGTTTCTGTTGCCACCCCCTCACACCCCCTCACACCCCCTCCTCGTCTTTTTACGCGCCACCCTCGATTGTGCACCGCATTGCCAAGTGTTTCGGAATTAGGGGCGCGACGACACTTGGTCAGCAAATATCTTTTTTGCCACCTGCGACCGGTCAGCGAGGGGTCTGGATTTTACTGAAACAATCGGAGAATAATTGACGACACTGCCTGTTCTATTACTTTGTCAGGAAACCAAATAGTATGTTCTTCGAGTTCTTTTTACCACCACAGTTTGCAACAAAGATATCTGAAGAAGTTCTCTGTATGTATGTATGTATTAGTTTATTTGGAGGATTTCGATAATTGTCCATTATTGAACTTTGTGCCCATTACATCTTTCGTTCAGTGGATCATAAGCTACAACATATAAAAAATCCAACTGATCTAACCGGGATAGATTTTCCATATGATTAGTGCGGGGTCCTTTAATGTTTGAGGCGGTTTGATGCCCAGGCAGAGCGAAAGAGAGAGAGAGGGAGTGTGATAGCGATGGTTTGGTAGGGTTTTGCGATAGGTGCAGCGCCTGCCCCATTATCCGGTGAATTATTAGACCGATTGAATCGAACTAGGCTTCGCAGAGTGCAAGCGTTTCTGTACGTGTTGCGCGTGCACGCAACCATTCGCTCGTGCATCACGCAGCCCGCTCGCGTATTCGCTTCCGCGGCTTTTGAAAGGCTCTGGCTGGAGGGATGGAAAAAGAGCGGAAGGGGCCATTTAAGCTGAGCGCTCCTCGGTACCCGACTGTATAACACAAAGCCGACGTTTCATTTCCCTGACTCCCGGGGACTGTGGTCTCAGACTTAATGGCGCAAATAGTCGTTGCGTTCGACCGAACCCCTCCTCTCTTAAATCTCGGACTTTCCGACCAAAGAATTCGACGATCGTGTAAATACATATTTCTACACGTTCTCACATTTTGTTTTATTCTATCGACGAGATTGCACGAAGAAATCGCGTGGATTTAGTGGGAACTAAATTGGGGGATTATGATCTATCTCGAGTTCATTAACACTGTCTATTGAGAGACTGTGTCGGATAGTAATGAGTGTGGATGGACTCTGGGCAACTGGTCTATTAGCGGAGTTCGCTCGTGTGCAGGTATCAGCGACGAAGTCGATGCCGTCGATTGCAACAGTCGCACAAATCAAGTCCGGCGAATTGCAACGTTGCAGGCGACGTGCATTGGCTGGAGTATAGTCCGCGATGAAATAAATGGACCTATCTTTACGTTATGGTCATCTGTTCTTCGTGGAACTACGGACCCAGCAGTTGAGAGTCTAACAACCAAAGGACTAACGTCTTCCAATCAAACCTTAGAGATCCAGCTAAGGTCTGAATCTCAAACAAAATTCTCTTACCATGACCAGCAAAGGTCTACCCACCAAGGACCCAGTCTCAGTCTGATTATGTCACGGTCCGACTATAAACGTTCCAACCGCCATACACCTAACATAGTCACTCCCATCACAGCCCAAGGGGGAGTCCTAAAGTGTCCATCTCCTTGAAGCCATACAAGTGCCACGCTATTGGTCAACCATCCGCAGAAGACCCAACCTAATTAGCAGAATTATGCCCGGGAGAGTGCGGTAACAGGTCCAGTCCTCCATAATAGTGGACTATCACGGGCGACAGTTCCAACTCCTCATTTTCCACCAGCGCTGCTCATCTTCTTTTTCAGGTGGACCTGGTCTGACTGCTCTCTTGTGCGACCGGGAAAGTGCTTACTTTTCCACCCTCGTTCTCCCTCTCACCTCCCGTTTCTCGTCCCGTATTTTTCTTCCTTTCTTCTTCGACGCACCGGCGCATTTTTGCTACCCGCTTTTCATAGTTACAGCCTGAATTTTTTACTCGACCACCCCTTCACTATCACGTTCCCTTCGTCTCTTTTTTTTTCTTTCTCTCTCTCTCTCTCTCTGTCTCCCTATTTGTGTCTCGTTCTTCTTGCTGTATTTTTGATGCGTTGTTTTTTTCGCACGCCAGGTGTTTAGCTTTCCGTTCTCCCTTTTTCGCGAGCCGCCTTTCTTTCCCCGAGACAAACCGTAGCCGGGCTTCGTCAATAATTTTCGATGCTGCTTTCCCTCTTCGCAGCTTCGCCCTCCATGCTTCTTCGATCCGCTATTCTTGTTCGCAGTGCTCGCCAATTCTAGCCCCAGGCATTTTACATATTCACAATTCACTTTTGTAGAAACAGCCACACCCAGCGATCATTAAAGCAATTAACACCTGCACTTGGTACAGGACTTAGGAAAGGGGAAGACTATCTGGTCAGCTAAGTTTTGGACTCGTTAGTAAGCCTGTATAATTAGCTGTCTAGCTACTTTGTTAGCTACCTAATTTTCTGGAGAACTCATCAGAAAGGTCACTCAAATAGCTACCCAGATCCATGCTCAGTTTGGTATCCTGAATCCCGTAAGTCCTCGAAGCTCGCCAATTCCACGCCCTTTTACATCTTCACTGTCCTCTTTCTCGCGCAGCTACTCTCAGTCGCGCCTTCACCGGCGACCGTCACAAAGAAATTTTATAGAACCAGCCGCGCCCACTGCTCATTAAAGCAATTAGCACCTGTACCTGGTACAGTGGCCTGGCTCGTCTCTCTCGTCCATTTCTGCCGTCCCTTTTCTCTTTCGCTCACGCTGGACGCGTGTTAGCCTCCATAGACAGTCCAACGTAAGGTATTAAGGGAGTTAGTTGACTTTGATAGCTCTGGACCACCCCCTTTTCTGAAATCCAAATCGTGAGGTGATCCGGGACCACGCTATGTGTGTAGGAGAAAATCATATTAATTCTGTCTTTGGTAATCAAAGAGGATAATCAAATATTAAACCTTAGCACTCGAGTGGTGACTCAGAATCACCACTAAAAATTGTTGAATCATTGTTTACACTGTTAAATATGTTTCTATCTAATCAATTGCTAAACATTTAAATATTTCATGAGATATTATATCAATTTCATGTTCGTATAAAAAAAATTAATATACATAGAACGGAATTATTCTAGGTTGGAAGAAATATTTAATTTTCGATTTGAAATGGCTCCGAGTGCAAAGGGTTAAGGGCTGTAGACTATGACTTACATTCGGGCCTGTAACCTCGGCAATTATACGAATATTCGTACGATTTTTTAAAAAATGTTCACAATAAAAGGGACTCTCGACTCCAGCGATAACAATTTCGAAATTTTACGTTTTTATATTGCTGCAATCCTCGTAAGTCACACGGGGAATGTGTATTCTAAGGGAACATGCAAAACAGTAAAATTCGCAAGCGTCGTCTAGCTCCCTTAAGGGGACTTTTTAACCCCATAAAGAGCACAGACTCTCCCCAGATTATCGTGTCACGATGCGCCATCTGGTGACATCAGGCCAGCAGCATGTAACAGCGTGATGTCTGCGCCGAGCACCGTATACGCGGTCGTAGAAGTCTTTCGTCGTAAACAGGCTCACAATGTTAAACTTGCCAGGAACTTGTAACATTAGACGCGACCCAGTACGCAGATTATTGCATGCAGCAGGTTGCAAAATGTCCTGTGACGTCGTCGGTCCTCCTCGGAGGACCCCTCTCTTTAAATAAAAACGAACTCGCTTACAAACAAACTCGGCTCTTTTAAATACTGCCGTCGCGTGTTATGTTTACTCTAATTACCGTAGTTGGGGGATACTTTCGTGACCCACTCTTTCTCCGGCTGGAACTCGGATAATTAATTTCTACCCCCGTTGCGAGGCCGCGAGGCGTCCCGAAAGTTCGCGAAACGGTAAAGTGTGTACAAGAGAGGAAAATATAAAGAACTCTTTCTCTCTCGTCGATTATCGATCCCGTTTCCGGTTAATCGGATTGTTTCTGTAACGCGAATCCTCGGGAACTCGCTGGCTGCCTCTTTAAGTAGATATTTTTACAGGATTGTTCGCCGCAATTCGATCAGCTTAAATGGCATAATCGTCTCGGAATCGCGCGGTTGATAGGGTTAAATCGAGCCTCCCCTGTCCCGAGCATAATAAAATCCCGTGATCGAGGGAAAATAGAGTACCGACTCGCGTCAATCGATTCACCCTCTCGCTCTCTTCTTCTCGCAGCTTCGATATCATCGCAGCGACGAGTCGATCGAGTCGTAAAGTCGCAAAGCGGATCAGCAGACACGCCGTATCGCCAGCTTGCCTCGTCCCGAAACCCTTTACGAATATATTTTTACAAAAATTTACCGACGGGCTCGCTCGTCGTGTTCTCCAGACGTTTAACAATCGATGTTTTTTTCTTACTCTTTGCAGAACTGCTATGGGTCCGTGTGCACTCGGGCTTTGTGCTGGGACTGTTAAATGCGGCGCGGGAGCAACCAGGTTTGTCAATTCCTTGTATTCATAGTTGTTGGCTATCTACTTTGCTCGGCGGGGAAACTTTGAGGGATGAAGGAAGTGGAAAGCAGGGTGGCGAGAGGGTGAGAGAGCTCCTCTCTCTGGCGAGGACTTAGGAAGACTATCTAGTCAGCCAGCTATTTAGCTGCCAAGCTTTCCGATGGGCCAGCAGGAAGTCTATCTTGCTCGATAGCTACCTAGCAATTTAGTTTTCCACCCACTGGCTTATTGATGCATTCATTGGCGAGCCTAGCTACGGCGCTACACAATTTTCCTAGTGGAGTCATGACGATTTAGATGGCTACTTATCCAGCCCTTTCGATAGCTATCTACTTAGCCACCTACCCTGCTATCTTGTTAGTTAGCTACCCAGTTAATTAGCCACCCATCTTCATGTTGGCCTAGTTAGATAGCTATTTTGATGAAAAAGTTAGCTCGATAAGTCAACATTGTTAGCTACCTACTAAGCAGCATAGTTTGTCACCCTGTTAGCATCTGTAGCTACTTTACCACCTACATTGCAATCTAGTCAGCTACCTAGCTTATTGATGGGTTCGTTAGCAAGCCTACCTAGCTAGTCACATACGTTGCTACCTAGTTACTTAGCTACCTTTCTGGCACAGTCATCAAAAGCCCCTCTCAGCTAACCAATTATCTAGTTCTCTATCCGAATTTCAAGCTGTTCATTTAATTACCTAGTTAGCTGCACATCTATTCGACTCGTTACCGAGTTATTTACGCAGCCATCTATCCACGTTGCCACCTAGTTAGTCACCCGGTTAACCACCTAGCGAACCGAGCTTCCACACTTTTAAGAATCGCTATCGGGTGCAGGAGGGTAGCAATGAATAGGAGGGCCAGAGTCCATTCACCGAGAACAGTCTCGAAAAAGTTCCATCCAATTTCCCAGGGTTTTACACAGTTCCCATCGACTCTTTAAGCCGGAGGTTCCCGGAGAAGAACGATCAGACCGTCCTGCCAAATATCGGTCGGTCGCCGGGTAATAAAAACGTCCGGAAGAACCGGTCGAGTCCCGGTGGCGGTGGTGGTTGCTGGGAAGGGTTTGAAATTCGTAAGCGTGTAGTTATTACCAACGGACCGTGTCCCAACGGGGGCGGGTCGAAAGAACGTGCTTTGTGTCGGCTGTCTCCTCTTGTCAGTTTCAACGCTGGCGTCGCGCGTCACACAGAGAGATATACATATAATGGATTCGCCTTTGTGTCTGCGCCGTGGCCGTGGTCATTTTTGCCGTGTTCTCGGCGACACAGCAGTCTCGAGAGCGGTGTCAGGGGCTGTTTTATCTGACGGTTGCGCGTTTTCGCGACCCCGGGAATCCCGACCCCGGCCACCGAACTAGTCGCGACGCGCGATCGCAAAAAGGCGCGATTGATTCGCCAATCGCGCCCCCTTACGGTCCCTATCGCGGTACATTCGTGTCCCGAGCTATTGTCAGCCAATTGTAAGAGAATCGTTCCCGGGCCCAGGCGCTTGCCAGCAACGAAGGATCTGCTTCCTTTTGCATTCGTTGAATGGGGGAGAGCACCAGGCTTCCCCGAGGTTTCTTTCGCACCCTGCCGGCGTCTTTTTCATCCCTCCGCTGAATGTTGCTCGCTTCTCCATCTAGCTACCACCCCAAACGTTCCTTTCGCTTCATCCCACCATTCACTCTCCCCCCCTCCCTCCTCCCTCTTTAGTTTCCTCTCCTTTTGTCGTTGCTCGTATTTTTTTCTCCCCTTCCTCGCGTTCCGTCGACGCGTCGGCGACCCTTCGATACCGAGACCTGATACGATCCACCACTGTAATGGCGAATTATCAAGCGTTCGCGTCGTTCTCGTTTGTCGCTGCGTCGTCAATGGATATTTTTAACGCCTGCTTGATCGCGCTGTTACCCCCGCACACCCCCAACCACCGAGGAAACAAATTTCCGATTACGAACGTTGCGTTTGGAAATTTTGTAGAGTCAGGTAGGTGCAATTTGGATTTAATTGAGAATTCTTTATGAAATATTTAAGCTGTACTCGTGTACTCGTGTTCTTTTACTGTAAAAACTCTCTAAATATTAATCGGGAGTGTTCGCGTCTTGTGTGCTCGTGTTCTCTTCTTAAAAACTGTGCTTACTCTTCAATTTCTCCGAGAATTGACCACGGCTGACCTACCTCGCGAAATATATAAGTTATTGCGCTCTCTTTCTTATTTATTACTAGCTTTTCCCCGCGGCTTCGCTCGCACAGGAAACTGTTTAATGCCCTTGAAAATTTAGATTGTTTCTCCATAAAACTTTTCAACCCCCCATTTGCCCCATTCAGATTGTATAAATGAGCATTAAGACCAAGTATCAAGCAAATCCGACAAGAAATAAAATATTTCTCATACAAACGTTGCAACCCCTTTTCACCCCCTTAGTTGTTGAATTTTGTAAAATGCTGAAATAGGTGTTTGATTAATTATATCAAAGGGCATTAAGACCAAGTTTCAAGCAAATCGGACCGCGAACAAAATATTCCTCATACAAACGTTGCAACCCCTTGAATTTCGAAATATCTTTTCATATCCCTTGTATACATAGATCATAAAGAAAACCTCTGTGCAAAATTTCACCGTTTTAGGTCCAAGGGTTTAGCCTGGTCGTTGATAGGTGAATAAGTCAGCACATCATTTTTATATATAGAGATTCTTACTCGCCCCTTTGCTCGGTCTTTGACCCATCGTGTATTTACCTTTTCAGATTCTAACTATCGTGGTCAACCGCTGACCAGTTAGATTGAAAAAAAACGTGTTTTTACATGGTTCATTCGTCGTCATTCGAATCTCCAGGCTCGACTTCCTACAATTTTTATTAGCAGGCATGTAACATTTATCCTTTGTGAATATTTCAAAACAGAAATCACGCAGGATATTTGTCTGAAATATTCCCAGTCTTGTTCCAGGATTAGGTCAGGTATCTAGTTCATGTTAATCCCGCGACAGGTCTCGAAAAATGGATTTCGATGGTAGAACCAGATCTCGATTGCATATTTAACTACCCTGGGATTCAATGTTTGACGACTCGAATTGTCGCGTCCGCGGTATCGATTCTCCAGGTATTCCTCATGCTCGTTTGTGTTTGATATAATCCGTAGAAAGTTGGTAGAACCGGGTGTGTGGGTGGCGAACAGGTTGAGCAGCTTTTAAGGACCAATTCTATGGATGTCCAGCTGCGCGTTTCTAACGTTTGCTTAGATGTTAGCTTCGCGGATCGGCGAATAAGCTTCGCGACGGATCCGTCGTTTCTCGAGAGATCCGCACTGTTCCAGGTGGTCTTTTCTTCGGCGTAAATCTCCGCCGCTCGGGATTGCCTCGGTTCTCCGGAAAGCCGTCTAATTAGATTTCTATCCAATTACCCGTTTCGGTGTCCCAGAAACAGGAACGATCGTTCGAAAGTGGGGAAATTAGCGTGTCGCCGGAGCGTGTGGCAGGCCTCGTCGACTGGAAAACCCCGTGGCTGGTGATTATCGGTAGTCTGACATGAGCTAACAGGATTATCGGAGTCCGATCCACCGAATCGAGCCTCGTAAGATACTTCGTTGGAATCGGGATTTTATGGGGAAGGGTAGGGGAGGGAGGGGGGGGGGTCTGGTTTAGATCGCCACGCCCCCGTGGAAACTTAATTCACGGACAGGTTTAATGGAATACTTTGAATTTATGACCGCTGAATAAAATATGAACGGAACGCTCCCGTAGTATCATACATCGTGAATAATTCCGCGGTATTCCTGCCGCGCTCGAGAGCAACCTCGTCGCTTTCTCGCTCGCTCGCTCGCTCGCTGTTCGATTTATTTTTACGCGGCCGCGAAAGAAAGCGAGACCGTTTTTCTCGGCGGTTTTACACGGATCCGTGGCCACTAAATTGAAAAAGATGCTCGGACCATTGGTTCACCCGCGTGGCTGCAGCTACGTTCGGCCACCGGGAAAAAATTCGTTTCTAATTCCCATGAATAATTCACCGGACGCGCACGGTTCTACATAATTTCGGGAATCAGAAGAAAGACGAATCGGAGAGCGCGTTTCACGCGGCATTGATAACCCGTAGAGTGAGAGTGCAGACGAAAGAGAAGCAGGATATTCGGGGGGGGTGGGGGCGCCGGTCCGGGAGTACTCCGAACCGTATTCCAATTTCCTGACAGCCAGCGTTAGGGGTATCTCATCCGCGGAACGGGCACGTAAAACAAAATGAAAAATCGAATCTCGATTAAACCGTCCTCGACGGGACCGGCGCGCGGTGTCTCGCGCGAGGATGGTACATCCCTGCCGCGCCGCTTCACTCATCGTTCACATTTCCTCCCCGAATCCTTCTTATTCGCGGCATTATCATAATGCCATCGGCCGCTACGTGACAGGAAAGACGTATTATCGTGGCTCGCTTTAGATTTCCGATCCCTCTACCGGGCTTATCTTCTCTGCTTTAAAACGGATGCGAATTAGCGTTCTACCCCCCTCCCCCCGCCCCATCCCTTGTCTCGTTCTTTCTCGGATGACAATGCTGACGGCCTCCACATAAGCAGCCAGGTGTATTGTGACTAGGATCCCTGAAAGCAATTGCTCGGGGAATGCTCGATGATGAGAATATAGTCTTACAAGGAGAGTGCACCAACAACGTCTCACCGATTTAGTTGAGACTCTGTATACTTATAGATCTCGATCTCCCATTTACGTATATATACCATTATAGACGCTAACACTCAATAGTTGTCGAGATATTCATAAACAAAGTTCTTATGTATGCTTTTACGACACGTACCACTGTTGTAATTAAAAGAGGGGATTTATCGAGGGGATACTTTCTATTTCATTAATTTCGGCTAATTTATTTATAATTTATTAATACGTTTGTTCTTTAATTTGTTGTTGAATAAATAATATAAATAAATATGAAAAAAAAATTTTCACCAAACGAGAATCGAACCCTAGCCCACCGGGTGGAAGTATACCTACTCTACAACAGCAGATTTAAGCAGTAATGTAAGAACTTTGTTTATGAATATCTCGACAACTATTGAGTGTTAGCGTCTATAATGGTATATATTCGTAAATGGGAGATCGAAATCTATAAGCATACAGAGTCTCAACTAAATCGGTGAGACGTCGTTGGTGCACTCTCCTTGTTAGTAGTTTTCAGACATTGTGGTCTGTCCGATTGCATCGACACTCGAATCGCAATCTACAGTATTTTATGTAAGAGATGGCCGGGATTAAGACAAAGGGAATCAATTAACTTTATTTTGATATACGTCATTTTCCGACGACGGACCTGACGAGACTCGTCGCTGTTCGCAACGTCAGACGTTCGTTTTATTTTGTTACATTTGTCTATCGTTGGTAACAAACAGTTGGTATTCGATATATGCGATATCAAGAATATACCGGGTGGCCATAGCAGCTTACATTTACTACGTTTTTATTAGCTCGCTTTCTTGTTTGTCTGTTTGTTCGGTATAAATCTTGCAATTGATTTTAAACTAACTTCCTGCACCCGAAACTTTAACCCTTAGCATTCGAAAAGTTCTGTAAAAATGTCTGTACCATTATTCAAACTATTCTTTACATTATTATCTATGTCGGGATCTAAGCAATTACTAAATATTTCAATATTGTACGAGGTATTATATAAACTTCATATCCATAAAATAAGAAAAACCATATAGAATGGAATTATTCTAGGTCAGAAGAAATATTTAATTTTCGTGATAAAATACCTTCGAGTGCAAAGGGTTAATTGTCTATTGCACAAGTAAATATCATCGGAATTATATCGTATTTGGTATGATTTTTATTTGACAAATGCCACAAATATAGTCATCAAAGACCCGTAAAAAAAAAGTAATGAAAAATAAAGAAGTTTGAAATTTTAATTAGTTATGTTTCTCGTCGAGAGAGGCCTCTCGACTGTCCTTCTCTGCGTTCGGCAAAACTCAAAGAACGATATCCCTGGCATATAAATGACCCTTTGCAGACCCGCATCGAGGACTTATATCGCCAAAATACTGTATCTCCACGAAAATTTGCAGGACGACTGTATACCGTCCAGCGTCGCGTAGCATCTATCAATATTTTCGACGCATGTTCCGCGAATTGCCGGTATCTGCGGTATTTTCGCGGCACGTACGTGTTCGAGGGTCGGCGTCGCTCAGATCGAGGCAAAGCGAGGCAGGTTCGTTAGCCCACATAAAACAGGCCGCGCATCAATAAGCCCACCGTATGACCCAGAACCGCGAAAGCAACCCGTCCATTCATCCGACTCCCGGCGGGTCCTTAGGTGCGTCTCGGCAAAAATAACTTCTCCTATCGCGGCATACATTCCGTTCGAGCGTACACGTTACGCGCGTTACATTAAAGCACCACTGGGAGGTAAGTTGGGGTGAAGGGAGCGGGACGGGGTAGTGCGGCGGTGGCGGGCTTACATCGGTACTTGCAAGAATTTTCAAAGAGTTTCCTCTCGGTAACGTCTAAACGTGTTGAATTCCTGTCGGCGGCTCCCACAGGAACGGGAACGGAAGCGGATAGTTGGCGGGATGCCAGACGACACCCTCCCACAGCGCGCCGACTTCTTTCTCGCTCAGTCATTCGCGCACGTGAGCGTCGAACGCATACAAATGAACGGGAACACAGAGGAGATAGTGGCTGAAGGGAGGGAAGGGACGACAGTCTCTCTCTCTCTCTCTCTTGCTCGCCCTATTCGCCAGGGCCAAGTAATAATCCTAACTCGCGGGTTAGCCGGGCTTAATTAGAACAGGGGCCGGTGGCTCGCCGGTTATAGTCGCGTCTACACTATTCGATACCGGGCCTGGGCCACCTCGCTTCATTTTCCAGCCTTCCACCCGAGGACCAACGGAAGAACAAACGAGCCTGATAACGAACGACCCGACCCAACCCGCGCACCGCTCCGCTCTGCTCGCCCTCGCGACTGATATCCGGACACCCCGCCGGTATTATTACGCTGGTTACTGTACCGAAGCGTTGATGATGGACATCATTAAGGACGTCATGGAAACTATCGCTCGGTCACGCCGAACCACCACCGAATCTATGGCTTCTTCCGATTCGCCCTGCTCGGGTTCGCTTCGCCGAATTTAACCACAGTTTTTACTGGTTAGCGTGGTCCTTATTTTTCGACCATCAAATTTTGGACACTCGCGACGTATTTCTTTAAAACTTGACGTGATAAATGAAGATAAGTTTATTAGTTTAAAGTGTGAAGCAAAAATGGGTGAGAGGCTATCATAGAATCTTTTATGCAACTATTTCTGAGGAGCGTGTGAGGGTTACATGAAATTAAGTCGTTAAGGGATAAAATCGATTTTTATGTAATTCCTGCTTGTCACAATCAATGTGAAACATTTTTATTCTGCACTAAGATCCGCAACCTAGTTATTACTATGCATTTATGAAAAAAATTACTTTTTATTTTTGCTTGAGAAAACGAAATCTCCGAACGACCTTACAAAATCTTTTACTACTTTGGGATCTCGATAATAATGAACGGGGTAAAGTGAACCTCGATGAAATTAGAATGCGAACTTCTGGGAGCCGGATGAATGGAGCATTGAAAATTTCGTAAGTTAAAAATGGCTCTAATTTTAGCAGATAAGAATTATAAGAATCGCTCTTCGATCAAATTGAACGGTGGTTACGATTGAAAAAAGCTGGTGCAAAGTCAAGTTAAATCTACCGACGAGGAGGGTTAGACATCCAGGTCGTTTAACGGTTGAAAACAGCTGCAGGAATGTGTTGCCGGGTCTCGGGAAGAAGCTTTCTTAAAAAGGTTGCCTTGCTGCTTGAAGTATTAAATATTTCCCCGTCTTACCTCACGACAGAGCTCGTTAAATGAGTGATCTCGCGTCCCGTTCCGGCGGACGCACGCGTGCAGACGCAGCAGGAACTCGTTCGGGGCTTATTGAATAAAAAGAAGGCGCGTCACGTTGAATTTCCAGTGCCGGCGGGTCTCCCTCTCATTTTTGCGAAGTGTTTTTCTCGCGACGTCCGCCGACGTAGCCGCGCGCTCCTCCCGTGAAATATTAATCTGCCGGCGGAAGAGTGGCGGAGTAGGACTAACAGGGATTCATGTAATATTTAATTATGTCAGAAGCCGAGCCGGGAGAGCGCTGACGGTCTCGAGATTTTTCCGAAATTTTCTTTCTACCCATCCTCCTGGCGCCCGGTTTCCCGAACCAACGCCTACTGCTTCAAACGTAAGAACATAGCTTCACTCAAGCTACTGTAACTTTCTAAAAAAAAATCGGAGGCAGGTCTACCTGGGCTCAATTTCAAGCGCAATATCTGCGCTTTTAATATAGCCAAGGTCTTTTTCATTGGCCTAGTGTCTCCGAAGGTACAGCCAGAAATGTGGAAGGGGTGTCTTTTGGATATTTTTCAACTTCAGAGGTCTGCAGAGAGATTGAAAAATTTTTCTCGCAACTAAAACTGATGGGAATTTGAAGACTGAAGTCTCCGCTTACCGACGAGTCCAAAAAAGTTGCTCTACGATTTTTTGTTGGCATTTTATCAGGCTTTGAGTGAAAAGTGTCGTGATAAAGGGGATGCTTCCCTTGGTAAGATCACATTGAAACGAACGTGGATTAAAATTCTTCGTCTTCTACAATTTCTCCCTTCAGGCAACCGGATATTTCGTAAGGGGGTAGTATAGTGAACCGACACTCGGCGCCGTGTCTTTTTTTTTCTCCAATTGTCGGCGCCGGAACTACAGCATATTCATGAAGATTAACAGAAAGCTTTAGCTGCGGTTTCAGTGAAATCGGAAGCAGATTGGGCTTTCGGCAAACGTTTGACTATCCTGGGTCACGCGCTCGGCTTCCACCCACTTCTCCCACCCCCTCCCCACGTTCCTCGTTCGTACCTTCTCTCATAGTAATTGCAGATAGGTACGGGTTAAGTACCATACCCATGGACCGGTGCGCTTGAAACCGGGGACCTCCATTAGCCGCGATAGAGAGCCCGTGTTAAGAGTGTTAATGCGACTCCCGGGGCTCGTCGGTTCGCTGCTCCTAGTTAGGGTCGATTTCGGACGCAAACTGTTCTTCCGATTAGCGAGCGCGAATTCTGCCTCGCCTTAACGACGTGTCTTCTTCACGGATTTCCTGCTCGTACATTCCGGCCGCACTTGTTGACGACAGACTTTGCCCTAATTCCTGCCCCATTTTGTCGACTCCACGATGTTTTAGTTGGATCTGGGTTAGGTCCACTCCGGTACTATTCGTAACTTCTGCTGAACGAATACTGAGTCTTAACGGTCACGAGTTTGGTCACTGACCACGGGTTAGATTTTCAGCGGTCACTGATCGAGCCACAGATGGACTATTCATTATTCACTAGCATTGTACATTTCAGTCTGATCATTTACGGACTTATCTCCTTCGAAATCAACTCTCGATTAGGTCCACTTTGGTACTATTCGTAACCTCTGCTGAACGAATACTGAGTCTTAACGGTCACGAGTTTGGTCACTGACCACTGGTTAGATCTTCAGCGGTCACTGATCGAGCCACAGATGGACTATTCATTATTCACCAGCATTGTACCCTCCAGTCTGATCATTTACGGACTTATCCCCTTCGAAATCAACTGTCAATTAGGTCCACCCTGGTACTATTCGTAACCTCTGCTGAAGTAATACTGTTTCTTAATACTCACTAGTTTGGTCACTGACCACTGGTTAGATCTTCAGCGGTCACTGATCGAGCCACAGACGAACTGTTCATTATTTACCAGCATTGTACCCTCCAGTCTGATCATTTACGGACTTATCCCCTTCGAAATCAACTGTCAATTAGGTCCACCCTGGTACTATTCGTAACCTCTGCTGAAGTAATACTGTTTCTTAATACTCACTAGTTTGGTCACTGACCACTGGTTAGATCTTCAGCCGTCACTGATCGAGCCACAGATAAACTATTCATTATTCACTAGCATTGTACACTTTAGTCTGATCAATTACGGACTTATCCCCTTCGAAATCATGTCACGATTAGGTCCACCCTGGTACTATTCGTAGCCTGTGCTGAACTAATACTGTTTCTTAATACTCACTAGTTTGGTCACTGACCACTGGTTAGATCTTCAACGGTCACTGATCGAGCCACAGATGAACTATTCATTATTCACCAGCATTGTACCCTCCAGTCTGATCAATTACGGACTTATCCCCTTCGAAATCAACTCTCGATTATGTTCACTCTGGTACTATTCGTAAACTCTGCTGAACGAATACTGTTTCTTAATGGTCACGAATTTGGTCACTGACCACGGGTTACGTTTTTAGCGGTCACTGATCGAGCCACAGATGAACTATCGATTATTTACCAGCATTGTACCCTCCAGTCTGATCATTTACGGACTCATCCTCTTCGAAATCAGCTCTCGAGACACCCGGCCACTTTGTATCAGCCTCGTCCTAAGGGACCGTGCCTCCGACTGGCCGGTCCAGTGTTATTGCGGAGAGGATACGTCGAAAATCTAAAGTACCGGCAGACAAAAGAAAAGTCCCACTAGAAAGGATCGAATGAAATCCCCCTCGAAAGTGGTCGCCAAGGAAGAAAGAAAAAGATGCGAGCCTCGATGACATCAAGTCCCCCGGACCGGAAAGATTAAACACTCCATGTCAAACACACAATTCCATCGATCGCCGGGTGGCGGGGGCAAGGAAATTCCTGTAGGAAAACAGGCGTGTAGTTTCAAGGAGGGATCGTTTTCGTCGGATGGATCGTACCCGGCGATGTCCTGGAGGGACTCTGCAGGATCCTGGATAATCAGAACAGTGGCCACCTCGTCGTAGAAGCCCAGGAGATAAACCGATCGCGCAGGTTGGCTGGTCGCTCCTGTCCCAGTGATCGGTTCCTCGATCAAAGAATTCCTTCAGGCGGAAAGATAGACTACTTAATCGATATTCAAGTGATCGGAACTAGGTGTATACGCGTTTGCCGGCCGATTATTTGGATTAGCCGAGCGTGTTCCGCGAGTGGTTTCATCTTGAACTTCGTTCAAACCCCTCCCCGGTGTGGAAAAGTTCGCGAACCGTTTGCCGCCGTGGCGCGCGCGCACCACGGTGGCCGCGAGAGCACGGTCCGAGAGTATCAAAAGAGAAAGTTAGTCTATACTTACGGAATATTGCTTTTAACGCTGCCAGCCTCCCTGTAAATGTCGGGGCGGAGTTTAGCAAGTTGTACGACCGAATGCAGTTCATACCGGTAAATTATTCAGCCTTTTCAACGGACTTCCACCTCCTTCCCGCATTGTTTCAACCCTTCTTTTTTTTTCTCGAAAACTCCTGCTGGGTAGCTAAGTGTCTTGCCAGCTCCGGACTTCCAGGCGTCCTCGAATTTTTGGCACAAGGATTTTCGAAGCCGGACGGTTTCGAACGACTGTTTTATTTGTAATTAATGCCAGACACCACGAGGTAGACAGGTGGTACCATTAGGTGGAAATTAATTAGGGACGTCTGCGGGGAAGTAGAAGACGGTTTCATCGAGAACAATTCGTCCTCCATTTCGTAGGGTGCTCGGCCACTCTGGCCACGTCGCTTTAGCCTCTCTCGGTGGCCGTGTCGTCTCTCTTCTATTTCTGGCTTTCGGTCAGCGTCAGATCCCGCGGGATTCCCACCGCCATCGGCCATGGTCCTCCGGTCAGACGCTTTACCTTTTCCTTCTTCGCTCGCTATCTTCATTTCCATCATGGTATTTCCTAGCGCTATCTCCTGGCTCTATCGTGGCTCCTCGCCCGACTCCTTTCTGCCTTTTATCCCCCAGTTTGCTTTCTTTCTTCTCGCGGGATGGCGGCGACGCCGCGCCGGCGACGCTCGCCGTTGGTTGAATCAAACGACGCTCCCGGATTCCTTTTTCCGACGAGATTTGCATTTGACGCTAACGATGTTTCCTTCCCCTTCCTCGGCCGGCCGCATCGGCCGCCCGCTCAGGAAGCCGAAGTAATTCTGCCAGTGAATTATTCCCGGTCTACTTTGAGTGCACGTGACGCCTGGGCGCGGTCCGTGTCACCTGAGCGAATCAAAAGTTCCCTCCGAGCCTATGAATATTAAGTCCGCGAAGAGGATATTAAAACAAACGCCTTCCGCGTGTTGTCCAACCCCGTAACACCCCGTCCGCGTCTCGCTGCGATGCACAGTGCTCCAAATCGAGAAATTCAATGACATTTCGCCAAAAATTAACGTTCTCATATTAATATGTCTCTTATATCGATCGTATTATTGTTAATAACAAATGTTTAATGTTCTCGGCCCTATGGTTCGATCAATTACTACTGAGAAATCAAAGAACAATTTTACAGATTATCAAATAATCATCGACGTTTCGATTCTAGTTTGAATCCTTTTCAAGATGTATTTGCATTGCGTCTGAAAAAATATATATTTATCGTACAATGTTCAAAATTAATAATTATCAGTTTTAATAGTATATTTTATGAATTACTAAATTCACATGAATTACTAAAAACAATTGAGCATCCTTGAACCCCTGTAGCCTCGTGTAAAACAATCGTAGAATATTCTCTCCGGGCTGATTTTAAACAGTAATGTTTGCAGTTTTATTCCTCCATTTATTGTTTGTTTAAACAGTTTGTATGCTACGATGCACGCAAAAACACGGAAATAGTCGTGTTTTGGACATTTCACGAATTCAAATGTTTGCACAGAGATGAAAAAGTATTTTGCGGGACTAAAACTTGCGTGGATTTAAAAATTGAATTTTTGGCTTTGCAACGAAACGAACAAAATTGGTGTACGATTTCTCGTTACCGTTTTATCGCATTTTCAATGTACTATGCGTTGTCAGCATTAGAATAACAAAGGATGTACCACATGTGTCGGCACAGTTCCCATTAAAAATTCGATAAAACGGTGTCAAAAAATGGTAGATCAATTTTATACGTGTCACTTTAAAGGTGCCAGTTCCCGTTGCAAGCTCCCATTAAAACAACTCCGGAAAACATATTTTTCAGCTTTGCACAGTTGCGCGAATCAGCTAATTTTGCATTAGCTGTACCAGCAATTCGTCCGACAGTGGGACCGCGTCGATGGCAGCCTCGTACGGGCGGCCGCGCGATCTTTTGATTACCTCAGCCAGACTATTTGTTTGCGGTTCAACGGCCCGGGAAATGGGTTCAAGATACAAAACGAGAACCGCTGTTGCGGGAGCCCTTCGGAGGCCCTTATCAAGATTAAAATCGCTGAAATATCTTTCCGCAAATCGAGCCACTCCTTTTTATTTCGAGTCCCTCAGTGTTTCCTGCGGCTTTAGATTTTCGGCCAGCATCGGATCCCTCGAGGACGAGCCACCACGAGCTGTACGCTCCACCCCCTGCCCGGTATCCTCTATTTTTCACCTTGCAGCTTCATTTCGATACACATTTCCAGGAGGGAGCGGGCAAGAGAGAGAGAGAGAGAGAGAGAAAGAACGTCCAACCGATGGCCGAGTTTTGCTCTTCGACATTCTCTCGCTTAGATAAATTCCCGGCGAAAGAAAGCTCACCGAAAATATATATATATATAGTTGAGAGAGGGGGAGAGGGAGAGAGATCGAGAGCATCGTCGAAACTGGCGGCGAAGAAAGACTGACGTTTTCGGGCGCTCATTCCCATTCCGTTTTCCGCTTCAGCCTCTGGCCGGCTACTCGGTATCGCTTTAGCCCCGGCTCGTCTTTTCTCTTCCATTTCTAGCTTTCGGTCAGCGTCAGATCCCGCGGGAGACCAGGTACTCGTGGTCCGTCGAAGGATCCCCCAGCCCCTCTCCTGGTTACCTTTTTCTTCGTCTCGATGTCTCCGACTTCGGGTTCTTTCGATTCCCACCTATCCTTTCTTCCTGCTCTCTTTTTCCTCCTCGTACCTCCACCTCCTACTCTTCTTCTACTTCGTTCCCCATACTTCAGAGGATAACGTGAGACGACGACGATGGCATTCCCAGGTCCAAGACCCGTTCGTTCGAGTTCGTCGAAATCCTTAAGGACGTCGTTGACCTCCTTTCCTCGACGCTTCTGCAGCTCTCCCGTTTTCAGGCTACAACCATCCTACAAGCCCTCTCTTCTACACCGCCCCTTCTCTCTTCCTTCTCTACCAACCCCCTTCAACCCTCTCCGACACTTACCCCCCGGGCTTGCTCCTCTTAACCGGACTGTGCAGATTCAATCTCGGGTATAGCGGATCCTGTCGTCGTGGCTCCTGCTGCTGCTGCTGCTGCGTTCTTCTTCGTCGTACAGTCCTGGACTTCGTTTCCCGTCGGGCCGAGGGCCCTATCAACATACCCCCAATGTTATCTCCTGATTCGTCGCCGGAACGAGTGCACCGGCAAGCGCGATTTACGTGATAGCGCTCCTCTAGTCGGACCGGCCACGTTTCCTTCAGTTCTGGGCTAGTCAGGTCTGCATGGAAATTTAAAAAATTTTCTAGCGATTAAAATTCACGCCGATTTCAAGATCGAAGACTTTTCTTTCCAACGTGATCGAAAATATTCATTTGCGATTTTTTCTTGTCGTTTTATCGCACCTCCAGCACAGGTAAATCGTAGATCAATTTTAGAGGTGTCATTTTAGGAGATTTCATTAAAATGAAGATGATAAAATTTTTTGGTGTCGTTTGATTGAGCTGGAACCTCTTAACCAGATGGTACAGATTCAATCTCGGGTACAGCGGATCTCGTCATCGTAGCTCTGGACTTCGTTTCCCGTCGAGCGAGGGCTCTATCAACATACTTCCTATGTTATCTTCTGATTCGATAGTGATAGCGTTCCTCGAGCCGGACAGATGAGGTTCAACCCTTTTCGGTCCGGTTCTTTCCGGCACGGTGACGGAAACACACCTGGATCCGTGGAAATGTTCTAGGAGCTTGAAATGGGTGATGGGCTACCTGGAATATTTTTATTAATGGCAATAAAAACGTCGAAATCAATTAACGTGTGTCAATTGGAAATAGGCAATGTTGCGATACCTGGAATATTTTTATTGATGAAGTACAAAAATTGTGATGATTGTCAGAATTGAGTCGACGTCGATGGCTATGAAACTATCTGATATTTTATGGGAAATGTTTGACCACAGACTGGCAATAAAAACGTCGAAATCAATTAAGGTCTCAATTGGAAATAGGCAATGTTGCGCCACCTGGAATATTTTTACTAATAAAATAGAGAAGTTGTGATTATTGTAAGAATTGAATCGATGTAGAGGGCTATGAATCTATCTGATATTTTATGAGAAATGTTTGGCCACAGATTGGCAATAAAAACGTCGAAATCAATTAAGGTCTCAATTGGAAATAGGCAATGTTGCCTTACCTGGAATATTTTTATTATTGAAGTAAAAAAATTGTGATTATTGTAAGAATTGAGTGGATATCGAGAACTATGGATCTAGCTGACATTTTATGGAAAATGTTTTATCACAGACTGGCAATAAAAACGTCGGATTCAATTAAGGTCTCAATTGGAAATAGGCAATGTTTCCTTACCTAGAATATTTTTATTAATAAAATAGAGAAGTTGTGATTATTGTAAGAATTGAATCGATGTAGAGGGCTATGAATCTATCTGATATTTTATGAGAAATGCTTGGCCACAGACTGGCAATAAAAACGTCGGATTCAATGAAAGTGTCAATTCGAAATATGCAATGTTGCGCTACCCGGAATATTTTTATTGATGAAGTACAAAAATTGTGATGATTGTCAGAATTGAGTCGTCGTCGAGGGCCATGAATCTATCTGATATTTTATGGGAAATGTTTGGCCACAGACTGGCAATAAAAACGTCGGATTCAATTAAGGTGTCAATTCGAAATAGGCAATGTTGCAGCCATGACGCACGAGCCATGAACGTTTATTTGCTTGAGGTGGACGAGGCCGTGTCGAACGGTAATGGCCGTAACGAATGATTTCAGTGCGCGTCGTGGCGAGATGACTTATGGGACTTATTCATTAAATAGATTTCATTGGTGTCGAATCGAATCCCTGTTTACGACGTTTACAGCGGAATCGGTTTGTTTAGTTAAATTACCCGTCGCCGATAACGCTCTCGATGACGGAGTGGTTGCGGAAGATAAATGCGCGCCGCAATCCTCGAATTCGATAAGATAATTGTAACGGTCTAGCTCCCCGGGCGGCAATCGCAACCAGCAACCTTTCTGCTACCGTAGAATTGCTGTGTATTAGTCATAAATGGTCGCAAAATTCGAAACGGTATCGGCGCAACGCTCATGCATCACTGTATATCGGTAAACGATGGGTAAAACTGTCACGGCTAACCGCGTCACGCTAATTCTATTCATAGTTCTCGAAATCCCCGCTAAACTGCCAACTCGAAAACCTTTTTCCTCGCTGCTGTTAACCCTTCGCAGTCGGAGCCATTATAACTTGCGGATCTTTATTAGAAAAAACGAGAGAATTGCAATTTATTTACCATCTATCTCGAAATCCCCGCTACAGTGCCAACTCGAAAACCTTTTTCCTCGCTGCTGTTATACCTTCGCAGTCAGAGCCATTTTAACTTGCGGATCTTTATTAGAAAAAACGAGAGAATTGCAATTTATTTACCATCTTTCTCGAAATCCCCACTACAGTGCCAACTCGAAAACCTTTTTTCTCGCTGCTGTTAACCCTTCGGAGCCATTTTAACTTGCGGATATTTATTAGAAAAAATGCAGTCTTTATAAAGTTTTTTTTTAATATCCCATTATCCAGTTCTGAGTTATGTTGAAAGTTTCAAGTCTCTAGCTCATCGGGTAGTTAGTTTAAAATCAAATGCAAGATTTGTACCGAACAGACAGACAGACATGAAAGCGAGCTAACAAAAACGTGTTAAAAACGAGAGAATTGCAATTTATTTACCATCTTTTTTTATATAAAGTCTGACCCAGGGGCTACAGTAATTTTTGCAGACGTCGAGGATGAAACACGTGCGCATCATTTTTCCATCGAATTTTGATGAAAACCGTACCCAGCCTCGCTGTGCAGTTTCATAAATCCTTATCACTGCACCCCGAGGCGCCAACCCTTTGACCCGACGAGTATGCAATACATGTTGATCCCCGAATTTCAGCCCGATGAGACTGAAGATACAAAATCCCCACCAAAGAATGCAGCTCGCCTAAAGTAACTGCATAGGAGGCTGCTCCCTAGGAATTCGCAATTTGTTAGTCCCGATAACATCTTCATTGTCGAAACCTTTTGGCCGATTCGTAGCGCGTACAAATCTTCGCTGGATCTGCTTCGGTACACCGCGAAAGGACAGCTGCAACTGCTGCAGTATCATCCTGATTCCATTCGAGGTAAAAACTGATTTTCTTCTTCCTAAGAATTGCAGAAAGTTCAATTTGATTCTGCAAAGAGCATTAAATTGATTAGAAAATCAGAGTGTTGCAGTTGTAATTAAGATATTGGTAGTAGATCGAATATTCGCACGAAGAGAGGTATTTTATGTTAGTACGAGCAGCGCTGTTTGCGGCCGTAACCGAGAGCATTCCCGTTTCCCAGGCGCTTCTTTCGCGGCGATACAGAGCAACGCTTGTCATTAATTAGTTAATTTCCTGATATTGATTCCGGCATTCCCGACAGACGGAATTCCTTTGTTCCCCGTACGTAGACCCGTGGAAACGAGAGAGGAGATGCGTCGGTGAATGGATTCTATAGAGGCTGAACGTGTGTATTTTCCTGCCATTTAGTGTGGAAATAGTTAGGATAGCGGAGCCGATAAAGAGACCGCCATGTTGGAAAGCATTAATTAACATATCCGAACAAGACGTCAAGTCAGGTGTACGCGAAACTCCGAATTCCGGAGAGCTTTAAGCGCATTTCGGGAATAAAGGTCATTAATCCTGATTTACGTTTCGAAACCGAGAAACGCGTCTAGCACGCAAAATACAAGAGCAATAACCGTGGTACCCGTGAAACGGTGTTCAACCGCGAATCTTCTTCCCAAAGTAGAGGAGGGGAGGACGAAGAAGAAATTAAAGAAAAAAATACGGTATGGAAGAACGAAATCAGAACAGACAGAGAAAATTCGAACGGTGGCGCATCGGCTACGATAATATAAAAAAAAGAGAGAAAGAGAGAGAGAGAGAGAACATCTCTCTACGTGGTGCGGCGTCGCTTCGAAAAGAGAATACTCTCCTGCAACAGCAAAAACTGAATGAAATTTTTCTCCCTTTGAAGTCGCCCGATTGCATTGTTTCTATTTCTGGCGATTGCGCTCCGCGAATAAAGGAAACAGCGCTCGCGAATTCTTTTCAAAAATTTCCTATTCCCCTCGTCGAATGCTAACGTACAAAATGCTCTCCAATTATCACGTAATTCCTAGAGAGCCACTGTTTGTCTAGGGAAACTTCAAAGGAAATTTCCGTGCCGTGGGAACTTCGTCCACCGGTTGAGAACCACCGGGTCTGACGGTTTAGAGAATGGTGGCGTGAAAGGCGAACGGTTTACCAGGTTGTTGGTTTTTTGTTCTGAAAAAATGTACATGCACAATTTCGGAAGATTAAGGTTGAGAACCACTGAACGGACGTCACAAGACTCGTTCATTAAACAGTCTCTCAGTATTATCTAATTTATAGATTCGGGATAGGATCTAATTCCAATGAATTTTCGCCAGTTGAGAACCACGAAGGGCGGAAGGTTTGAGAGCCGCTGGCCGTGATGTATCACAAATCGTTCCCACCGGCAGCCATTCGCGCTGTCATTACACCGAATCCACGGCACAATCGTCCCCTTTAACGACCGGAATTTCTTCGGGAGTAATTAAACGAATTATCAGTCTAGAACGTCGCCACCAGCCGCCATTAGACGTTCCACGAAATTCCTAGCCGGCGTGAAAAGTGGGGTGCTAGGAATTCTTGTCGCGGCGGGCTGCCACGCCGGCACCGCCGCCATCACCGACTCTGACAAAGCCCTGACCATTTCTTCGTGGTTCTTTCCGCCTCATCGAGGACGCCCGTGACACTGCGCGCCGTCGTCGTCGCCGCGAAAATACGGTTCGTTACGTTTTGCCCATGGCCCGGGGTGGAAAAAAAAAACGGGCGAAACTATTGTCGCAATTGTCACCAAATCGCGCGGTGGGGGGGGGTGGAAATTGAGAAATCGTTGGGGGGATGGGGCGGCCTACCAGCGAGAGGAGACGCTGACAAATTGGAGTGACATTGTTGACGAGCGAAGGACGAACGAAACTTCTATTCCCACGATGAAAGACGAGTAGATCCAGTTTCACGTGTATTCGTTTCTCCGTTTCTTTCGGCGACGCTGAATCTGCATTGTTATCACCGCGCAAAAACGATACCAGGATTTTGTTGCAGCTCCACAGATTTCTTTTGGTGAGTCAGACATTTTGAGAATTCCACCTCGATCGCATGTGTGTCTGTTAGCGTTTCACCTCGGAGCGTGACGGACCAGACTGATTCACTTTCCAGCAACTGTGTGCACGCGTAAAGAAGTTTTCACTTGGATGAAAATCAGATTGCAGGATTTGGAAGAAGATTGAAGATCTGAATGGGTGTACGGCGGACAGGTTAATCCCGATCGTTGAGGTGATCGCCTAATCACTAGACGGTCGTCTGTTCATTCATCGTCATTAGCAGGAAAGTGGCACGGAAATCCCGGCCCGATCGAGACAACGTTAATTAACCGGCCTGGGAGGAAAAGTGTCTTAATTACGACGTCGTTGTCGCGCACTATTCATCCGGTTGCCAATAGGCTCGATGATGTATAAATCGGTGGGAAAGTGTACCCGCGCGGGCCCACGGTCTAGTTTGCATAATTCGAGAACGATGGCGTAGCACCGTTCGCTCAACCAACGTAAATATCGCGCTAATTCCGCCCCGCGAAATAAATTCTGCTTGTAACGTGGGCACACGTTGGCCCACATTTGCGCGCCTCTGAGAGTGAGCACGGACATTTGTCTTGCAGCCTCGACGCTGGCCTCGTGTCTGCGTGCACACGTTAATACGGGCCTCGCGTTTGCCATTGCCGGCTGCTTTTTCTGCGGATGAAGGATACGCGGGACCAACGAAATGATTCTTCAACCTCGCTGAAGCTTGCGATCCTCTTTCCGAGTTACCGCTGATAGATCAACTACTCGAGCGTCTGACTTATCGTACAGTTGTACTACTGAATTTCCGAAAATTTTCGGCCGTCTGATTTATGGTTGACTTGTACTACCAGTTTTCGAAAATTTTCGAAAATTCTCGGAAATTAAGAAGTAAGTCAACCATAAATCAGACGGCCTAATAATAATAAAGATGATAAAAATTTCAAATGGATAAGGTTAGGGTAGGGTTAGAATAGGGTTAAGATCATTTGATAATCTATACGTTTAAGTATTGTACGAGATACTATATCAATTTCATCACCGTCAAATGAAAAAAATAATATAGAAGAAGAGTAATAATATGGAGGAAGAAATGTTTAATTTCCGAGTTAAAATAGCTACGAGTATAAATAGTTAATTTCTTAGAAGATTGCAAATTACGAATTCAATATGATTTAAATTACTCTAGGTATGTATCAATATGTATTTAATGTAATTTACTTCTGTGCAGCAGAAATAGATCTCAGTTGAGATCTGAAATGCTTAATAAAAAGAAACAGGGTTAGGTTTTAACAAGACCAAAATAAGATTAGGTACGTCCGAGTTAGGCTTGACTAAGCTACTTTGCAGACCAACCATGATACTATGATACTTCAGGACCACTTCAAGGCTGAGTCAAGCCTTCCTATTCCATTGTACGTGTATTCCTCCGATGAGGAATAGACAAGCATGATTTATAACAACGGATGGGCCAACGCTAGTCGCAAATTGTTACCGGCGCGAAAATCCATTCTTCCCTCGGAATTTCGAGCGGCGGCCTGTGCACGTGTCGCGGCACAATTCTTGCGAAATGACATTTCGGAATGAATGCTTGTAAACGAGTGCAACGCTGGCCCGTAATTCGTGCGTGGGATAAAATTTCTCGCCGCTTGTCCCTCGGTTTTGTTAATGCGAGTCCCACCTCCTGCACGCGCCCGAACGCCCCATGCCCCTGCCCCCACCCCCTTCGCATTCGTGTTGGTTATCGATAGTGTCGGATTTCCTCGTGGATGGCCGACTACGTGCCGGCACGCATGCAGATTAACGGAGAAACCTTTCCGCGCTGCAAGGCACAATAATTGATACCATGTTTATGGAGCCTTTTTTTTCTGTTTGCTAATTCGCCGGGCTGCGCAACACGGGGAAATTTCACGCCGTTTTGCGTACGATCTGGGTCACGAGTGTGCCCCGCTCGGCGCTGAATATCTTTGTGATTATTCCCTTGTGAAAATCCTGTTGAATTCTCGGAAATTGTGTAATGTTTCATCAAGATCGTTTGGAGCTTCGGAAAAATTTGTTTCAGACCCACTCTCTGTCTCAGATTTAAAAATCTCTGTACCATTATTCACAATATTGTTTACATCTATATAAATATATTGGCACTTAATCAATTACTATATATTTAAGTATTGTATGAGGTATTTCATTAATTTCATATCCATGAAACTAGTAATGATCATTTACAATGGGATTATTCATGGTCGAAAGGAATGTTTAATTTCACAATATTGTTTACATTACTAAACATGTTGGCATCTAATCAATTACTACACAATTAAGTATTGTATGAGGTATTTCATCAATTCCATATCCATGAAACTAATAAAGATCATTTACATGAGGATTATTCATGGTCGAAAGGAATGTTTAATTTCACAATATTGTTTACATTACTAAACATGTTGGCATCTAATCAATTACCATACATTTAAATATTGTATGACGTATTACATGAATTTCATATCCATAACACTAATAAAGATCATTTACAATGGGATTATTCATGGTCGGAAGGAATGTTTAATTTTCTAGTTAGAATTGCGACTGCAAAGAGTTAAGTTCGAATCAAAATTTCGATTAGATCTAGTTGGATCCAGGTCTGATTTCGATGATTACAGAGTCAGCTCTGTGATAGGGTATCAGCGGGAGCAGTCTCTCCGATCATTAGAGGCAGCGACTGATTCATGAAGTCTGCGAAGCCGTTACGGCAGTAACAGCGAACAGTTTCGCGTAATGAAAATAAAGTGTACGATGCAGCAAAGTGTCTCGTATATCCTTGGACGTGGAACGATCGACGGAAGCGTGCATATCGAGGTCTGGAACCAGCGTAGCAGCGTCACGGGGCCGCATATCGGGGAAAATGAAATTGTTGGCAGTTATCGGAGCGAGCTAGTAGCCATAATAATCGATCTCTGTGCAGCCAGCCCTCGTAGAATCGAATTCGAGCTAGTAGCTCGAACGTTCCGATTCAGAGCGGCAAAAACAATGACACACGCGGCATTGTGCCAGTACCGTCTGCCCATATGTGTGTGTAACAACTTCTACAAAAAAATTCTCTTGTTCGTCGCGATCAATCGACGCGACAGAGACAACCGCTGTTACATTAGCTACCGACGCAACGAGGGTAAAAACATTTTTACTGAAACCTCGTGTTGCGATGAACTTGGGCTGGGTTTGAGTAAGGGTTGAAGGGGGATGTTACACTTGGATCAAAGTTAGACCTTTTATTTTATTTTTTAAAATTGAGGCGGTGGGGAAAATGCATTTATGCACTAACTCCCTAAAGATGACAGTCGGGGAGAATTGTGGGACTCGCTTACGCACTATCCACTAAAAAAAAACCCTTACCGCGCAGGGGACTTGCAACCCCTTTCGCCTAGCGAAAATAGTCGTAGGGTCCCGTTATCCACATTATCGCATACTCAATTCCGATAAATCAAAGTTAGACCTAAAAAAAATAGACTGAAGTGAACGGATGCATTGGGGGTGTAATAATTTTTGCTCGTCAAACACGGTAATCCTCGTGCGAACATGCACCTTGCTAGGTCTAAGTTAGGGTTGCAGTGGGATGTTAGAGCTAGATGAAAGTTAGACCTAGATAGACAGAGGGTAGACCGAAGTTAGTGGCAGATAGACGCAGACAGATCGAAGTTGGACCGGGCCCGAGCAAATTAAACGGAGCCAGAGCGAAGCAAAGATTCAGGAGCGGCAATTTCCAGGAGCAATTCGTCGAGTGGACTGGAATTCCCGAAAAACACGTCCTCGGTTGAAGCTCGGGGGATCGATCGCGCCGCGAGAGGCACAAAAGAAGCAAGAGCAAAGACGGAAGGACAGAACTGAGGGAAAAGCGAATCTCCGTGCTCGGCCAGGCGTCGACAAAACCCAAGCTTTCGAGTAGATCCGCGTCGACGAGGAAACTAAGATCAACCTCTCACCTGCGAAACGACAAAGAAGCCACACGACGACGCCTTCGTTCGTCGAGTGGTGTTTCACGTGGCTGGGAAAAATGGAGAACGCAACGGCACGGCGGCGTCGACGTTGGAACGATCTCTGGTCCAGCAGGAAAGAAACGGCCTAAGTGTAGAACTGTCAAAAGAGGCTGACCCACATGAAGGGACCCCACGTTGCGTGTAAGGGATGCATCGACACACACACACACACATACACACAGGCGCACCGGTTGTAGATCGCGACAATCATCAAGAGGGGACGGATAGGTATGGGTGTAGGGCTCTTACGTTCACTCCGGGATCGTTCTCAGGGGCTGATAGGCTTACAAAAAGCTATTGTTACGTCGACTTTAAGTTTTCACGCGGCGACGGCGACGCCCACACCGGCAGCGAATGAGCGAGCGAGCGCGACACGCTCTTTTTCGAGCTGCGACGTGACGTGAATGCAGCCCTTTGTGCCGAACTTTGACGGATCAATCCAGAGCCCGCCGCGGTCGTCGACGTTTAGCCGTGGTTCCGGCCACGAGCCTGTCCCTACCCACTTGCGATAAGGAGAACAAATTGCCAGTGACTCGCTCCGCTCCGCGGTAGAGACTCCGGGAGCATCAGCTTTTCGGAGGCGCGCAGATACCTACTCCTTTCGTCGTCTACCGTGAGTCTGGATTTTTGAAACTGGCGTTCCAGGCTGTTATTATAATTCTAAGCCAGCAACTTCCAAATTTTTTCTAATTTGTTCATCTGCAGTGAACGCCATTGAACAGGGACGGAGAACCGTTTTCCATGGTTCTCACAGTTAAATTTATCCCGTTTGGATATTGTCACTATTAATAGATGTAGAGCTGACCACTATCACCTAGCTGCTTCTCTGGCTCGCATTGGCTTCATCGATGATCCAGAATGTAGTTGTGGGGAGGGAGATGAGACTTTGAACCACGTATTATGCCAATGTAATTTGTACAATGAGGAAAGATGAAAATTTATTGAAAAGATCCGTTAATTTTCAACTTTCCATGGATGCTTCACTGATACTAGCCAAACCCAATATCAGGGCTTGTCGCTGTATGTTGTCATTTTTTAAAAGCTGTGGCCTTAGGGTTTAAGCGGTTTATCTCTTCTGTTTATTGTATCCATGTTTCAACATATTACTATGTATTATAGTTTTATTTAACTGTAACAATGTTTTATGTTTTCTTTATTATGTTGAAATAAATCTCATATGAGATTTTCTAATAATAAAAAAAAGAACAAAACACGGATGGAGAGCTAGGCGAAGCGAATAACGCGCAACAGTGGCAAAAAAGACTCCCGTCATTGGATTTACCTCTATCCCAGTAATTTTTAATTTCTCTCCGCCCCTCGTGACTTTTAATACCCTTTTATTTCCTTGTTAAACACAATTCGGATCAGCCGTTCGACGTTCGACGAAATATTCGGTAATCCTTGAGGGGGGGGGGGGGGCGAAGGGGGGACAGTAGACGGGGCGTGTGGATCGCATAAGTACATTTTTAATTCACGATAAGCCGTAAACAGAATGCGCGTTTTGCGCCCATTAATGAGCCTCTCCGGCCGGATAATAATAAACAAAGAATTTGAGAGGAGGTTCGATTAATTTTTAATCGGCCCGACGAATTCGTAATCAGTTCGCGTCTGCTAGTAATGATACCGGGAATTATTGAGTGGTCCGGATAACATATAACAAATTTCCAAGTATTTTGCCGGTTATTATCGGAGCCATGATTATTCGAACACGGCGATCCGCTCGCCGTTTCATTCCCCAGGTGCCCTCCCACCCCTCCACCCAAACTCTCCGCCCAGACCGGTAACTAATTAATTAGTCGTTTCGATTGCCGACGCGTGACGAGCGTGCCGGGTCTAATTTTTCGTCGGGCCAAACTCGAAGTGACGCTGTCGGTCCCACAACCCGTCGACTCGGTTTTAATTTTCAATCTGTCCCGCGGAACGAAGATCAACGAGACGTCCGCGTGTCTATTTTAGGCTAGCTCGCTCTCTCTCTCTCTCGGAGAAATAACAGAGCAAAAGTATAATGGGTTTTTTTTTGTTCCGACGGTGCCGCTCGCGTTTGAAATACGCTCCTCGGCGGCTGTATCTCGCCGGCGGAACGATCGGCCGGCGACGCCACCTCTCCGATTCCTTTCTGCCGCCGTCGAGCGACAAGAAATTTGGATATTTCCGTTTCAATTTCGTCCGAGACCCTCGATCAATCTCCTCGCTCGCGATACTCCACTCCCGGCCAAAGGAACCAGACGCAAAAAGGCGACCACCTCTGGGAACCCCGATCCTCGATACATCACCGACACGTATTCCGACGCCGTGGAAAGTCGGAAAACTAATTAACACCAACAACGAAATCGACTCGCGAACTCTTTCGCTTCACATTTTCCGAAAATCGGATATCACCACTCGCAATTCTCCACCCGCTTTCGCGAGAACATTTGTCCGGGGAAAATAACGGACGGGGGTTTAAAGTAGAGACCTCAAGCTTCAAAATGAACCGAGGATTCTGGTCCTGCGACTCTTTTTCACGAAGCTACGAAATTCAAGAATTTTTTCACCCACAGTATGATTTAAAAAATTATTTTGTAAAAAATAAGTCACTTCTGAATAATTAAGTCAAAATTTTGAAAAGAAAGTACGCAGGATTATAGCATATCATATCGATTGTAACATTATATTTTGTGCATGACTTTTTCTTCGTTCTTTTTATTGTTAACACTTGTGTAAAAGGGCTTCAGTCCGTCTATAATAGTGTAGGGAGATCGTCGTGAGTAACTGTAACGACGTGACGATTCGATATTTGTTATTATGTTTATCGATTGCGTTATTCATATTATATTATACGATTTTTGTCATTCTGGTACGACGCGTGAAAAGATAAAAGGATAATTTAATTAATTTTAATTCATTATATTTCAAGTTACGTATTAAATTATTTTGTGTTTCAAACCGTATTATTCTATCGACGACTTAAATCCTACAATAATAATAAATAAGCAAATGAATAGTCCAATCAATTTTCCGAAAGTAGTGGCTCGGGGCTCGAAAATGAGAATACCAAGCTAATATCCGTGCCAGTAAATGTAAACGTAGGCGCCGGGAGAGCACATATCGCAATAATTTTCGGGGAACACGTGTATCAGCGGGGCTGGTTCGACCCCCTATCTCGGCGAGGCTCTATCGAGATTCACCCCCGATAGTGACAACGCTCGTTGCCCTCTCATCTCTCGGCGTTCCGCCTACGATCGATTATATCACGCACGTTATACCGTGTATATAAAACCGCAAGAAGCCCTCGTGCTTCCCTAACCGCGCAGCCTGGCGGAGACTTCGTGACGAGGAGCTATTCCTGGAGTATTTTAGGGTTACAAGTTCCGCCGTAGATTGTGGAGATAGGCCCCCGCGGGCTTATTTATGGATCGAATTCGCGAGATTTCCGGGAAAGCTCGTTTTCCTCCCCACAGCTATGTGTGCAGTCCCCTCATCGCGCGGCCCAGGCTCTTCGACTTTGATATAGCTGCTTTGATGAAATATTATCGGTAATCTACCGGATGTGTTCTTTCCCGCTCCGATTCCAACTGGCGAACCCATATCGGCCTCCGTTTCACTCTTGCTGCTTCTGTTTGCCACTGTCCGAACACCGTTCCTGCCTGATCTGTTTACCCCCGGGCTCTGTTTGCCTTCTAATATGCTGGATCAAAAGATGGTCCGAGCTAGGTGGCTGGTCTCAAATCAAAAGAGACTCGGCGAGAAAGCAGTGTCTTCGTCCGAGACTTGGCTATTTTTAATAATCAGTATCGAATTTTGCTCTCGAAAAGGACACCTGATCAATAATTAGTCTATCTTCCATTTTCTAATGAAACAGTCACATTTTAGCTACTGGTCTATCCAGATCCTGGACATTCACGTTAATCAATGGAGCCCAGGAACATCTGTACCCATTTCGAGTCAGTCAACCCAGTCGGTTGTCCTAATCGATCTCGTTAGTGCAGTTCAGCTGTCCCACGTCTGGCATCCGGTAGTCCGACGTTGTGGATTCAATATTTTTTCCAGGGGTGGTTTTATTAGGCTTGAGGATTCGAGGTCGAAGACGGTGGCTTTGAGTAAAGAAAGAGGTTTATGGTCATGAATGTGTCCGACAAGGAAAGCTGGCTTTTCTGGTTCAGGGGTTAACTACAACGCACGTCCGGCCACGGCAACCCTCGTAACATCGACCTTTTACCCATTCGCGGTCACGATGCGTCGTTTCTGCCTACTGTATCGTATCAACCGACAAACCAATCAGCTTCCCACAATGGGGACGACGCTATAGCAACCGGGACGTTTCCTTTTGGTTTCACCGACGTCGGGCTTTCTGCTCCGAGTTTTATACGGGCGCGATTGCTCCCATCGATGGGATTGTTGAGTCAGTATGGCGGGCTATCGATAAGCCAACTTGGCTCGGGATGGTATTCGAACAGTGTTTTAATTTTAGCTGGCCGTTGTTAGAATCGCACTTAACTTGCAACCCTAACTTGGATCTCCCTAACCTGAATCACCCTAAATTTGAATCTCCCTAACTCGAATCCTCCAAACTTGAATCACCCTCAACTTGAATTTCCCTAACTCGAATCCTCCAAACTTGAAACACCCCTAACCTGGATCCCCCTAACTTGAATCACCCTCAATTTGAATCTTCCTAACTTGAATTCCCCGAATTTGGACCACCCCTAACTTGAATCATCTTAAACTTGAATTTTCCTAACTTAGATCCCTTTAACTTGAATCACCTTAAACTTGAATCTGCTTAACTTAGATCCCCCTAACTTGAATCTCCATAACTTGAATCCCCCAAACTTGGACCATCCCTAACTTGGATCTCCCTAACTTGAATCACCCTCAATTTGAATCTTCCTAACTTGAATTCCCCAAATTTGGACCACCCCTAACTTGAATCTCCCTAACTTAGATCCCTTTAACTTGAATCACCTTAAACTTGAATCTGCTTAACTTAGATCCCTTTAACTTGAATCACCTTAAACTTGAATCTGCTTAACTTAGATCCCCCTAACTTGAATCACCTTAAACTTGAATCTCCCTAACTTGGATCCCTTTAAATTGAATCACCTTCAACTTGAAACTCCCTAACTTGAATCCTCCAAACTTGGACCACCCCCATCTTGAACACCCTACTCCGAATTCCCCCAACTTGTCCCTCCCTTGCATGACTCTAACTTGAACCTAACACGTTAAAATTTGAAATAACATTGCCTCACCTCACTGACCTAATCCCAGTCCGAATTACCGTACCTCTCCCTCAATGAAAGCCAATGGGAGGTAGGAAAATCCATAGTTTCTTCGTAAGAAGCTTATAGAAACAAGACCAACTGGAATAGGAAAAACGAAATTTTGGCGAGTTTAAACTACATTTCAGCAACTCATGTTATTAATCCTCATTTATTCCAAGAAACTTCCCAACAGAAAATACAGCACAATAATTCCACGAACCGCAACGATGCCTCATCCAATCGGAAATCCCATTTTCCAGAACGTTTAAATCAAGAACAGAACCAAAAATTGCGTTCCAGAAAATTGATATAAAAATATCTGTGTCCTGATGAGCTTCCCAGGTGATATACCTTATAAAATAAGTCTGACCTAGATACTTTGGTCGGGCTGAACGCTGTAGAATGCAATAATGTTCCAGAAATCCCAACCCCATATACCGCGAATTTTAGACCCTTCATATGTTCCTTGCAAAAAGAATACTAACCCCTTGCCGACCAAAAACGATTCACGGTTTCAATATTCTCCAGTGACCTCCGCTAAACTGGTCGATATCCTCGAGGGATACCACCGTGCCAAAAAATAAATTAAAAACCTTACAAAATGTGGTCGAGAAGCAACAAAAAATTTTTAATCATAACATAGCTTTGTCATTCGCCCTGAAAATTTTTTATTGTTACCGTTACGCTTTCCTTTCTCCTCGGTCTAAAATTGTGGTCGAAATTTTCCAGGCCTCGTTTAAGCGTCTCGAGAAAGTCCCAATTGTACGGGATCGTTCTCACAGTGAAGTTCAAGATTATAAAAAAAGAAATGTTGCTGGCGCAGGAAACTTTCCTTTTCCCAGATTTCCCGTGTCTCGCGTAGATAGGAAGTAATCACGGCAAGCAGTCGTCGGCTTGAAACAATAAGTGCCATTAGGGCGTCGAGGCTAGAGGGGTGCTCATTGATACGAAGACTCCCACCATTGGTCCGGGTTTCCCTCGGTCTTTTTGAATGGCTCGGTTCGCGGTAAATGACGTCGGCATCGATTTGCCATTTGTCTCGGTCTCGTCGGGCAACATTATTTCCTCGGGGGCCGGTTCTCTGTCTTACGTCGACGCCATTTGCCGGGAATTTGGCGCACGTCGGGACGCGTGCTGGTATGCAACTGCCGGACGTTTCTCTAGCACAAAGGTGACCGTCCTGGGGGGCTGTATAAGTAAGGCTCAAGGAAACGTCCGCATTCCTGACACCTGACGGCGCGTTCAATGGAAGTCGTGTGCCGACCCCTCCCTTATCGTCCCCTCTTGCGGTACGTTACACCTGGCCGCGCCGTAAGGGGGGGACCGGCGTCCCTCGCGTTAGCTTCAATGGACACGCTCTGATTCTTGCCGCTGCCCTCGTGCGGCGGCTGCTGCTTCGATTTCTGATTGTTCCCCCCGTATTCATTTTTTTTTTGCGATCCGAGGAATTCTGGCTCACGTATTCATGCCCGCCGTTGTTTGCTCGTGTTCAATTCCGGTTCGCAACGCCTGGATCGCTCCGTTTAAGAGAACAACGGTAGTTAAACAACCAGTCAAACTTCACCCCGCCAGTTTATTGTTGGGATACTACCCTTCCGTAAGAGCCACGTCATTTCGGATGCGTTCACTCGATCTTATTGCACGATTATATCGTCCTTAGTCGAACGACAGGTGTCGGATTTCGGGCCAGGTACGAGGAAACTATTTCTAAATGGCAGGGTAACTAGGAGGATTGGGGGCTCGTCTTTTGATCTTGGTTAGCCAAGGATTTCTTTTAGAAGTTGAAGGAAATTTTTGGGGCACTTTACCACAGCGCAGAAACAACGAAATAAATGTTTTGTTGGGAAATAATATTTTCAAAAGAACCATCGAGAGTTTTATCTTACCGAGCATTTTTGCGGAAATGAAAATTAATAATTGATTGTAACCGGACGGGGTGTACGCGAGGACTCGGCCACTTGAGGAAGGTAATTTGATTAACGATTCGCGAAGAAGGCCGGTCCCGCGACAGTGGAATTGATCAATCGTATTGCCAGACGAGCACTCGGTAGAGGGTTATCAATATGCAAAAGGGTCTTGGTTGAAGTTTCCTGAAAAAGGGAGCGGGCCAGATCGTTGATGCGATGTCGGAGGCGATGGCGTAGGGGTTGTGTATGGGGAAAAACTTGAGCAAAGGCCTTGTTATCATGGTCGTTACCGCGATAATATCGCTGTTCCGCGTACGGTAACACAGCGGGACGATATTTGCCAAGTAAGCTGCATGCAACATAGTCGCCGGTTACGTGGTTACACAATGGTGACCTGGCTGTAAACCCACTAACGAGAATGCACCCCGTCACCTGGCTGAAGTTTACTTTACTGCTGCGCCCTTCGTCTGTGTAAGCAGCGAATAATGAAGGATAACTGTTATTTGATTCAGTTTCGAGATTCAGTCTCGAAAATCCGCCGTCCCTCGAACCCGGGGAAATCTCGAATTGGCAATGCTGCGAGCACAATACAGAAACTGTACAGCCTGTCGCCGCAATCGTTTTACAAACTGGAACGAACTTCATTTAAATCACCAATAGGGCGATGAATCATTTTACTGAATTATTTTAATGAATCATTTCATTGATTAAACCTGGTACAAACTGTCAGTGCAATAAATAGACTTTTGTGTGCAGGTTTCTAACTGAAATGTTGAGGACATTGACCTTGGCCAGCTGCGCGAAGACGATCGGAATGGGGTGGCCCCCCGCGCAGCCTAATTACCATATCGGTTTCAGATGTCCGTGGTCGCGAATGATAATCACGGTTCGGATGAACCTACGCGTGACCCGGGTCCCACGGTCGGTGGATGCGTGGCTTGATAGAGATCGTGTATTAATCTGAGAACTTCGTGGCTGGTCACACTTTCCGGTAACGTAAACAGAAGGTGAATTCCAGTCCGCGGCTTATCGTGTATCCACAGGGCGGGACAAATATAAACAGCTTGCAATAATATCCTGTTCCCGCCAGGGGAGGTTTAATGAATTCGTCGATAGCATTATACGCGCAGACGGCGAGGCGAACGAGATGAGATACTCTATTGTTGCCCCAAGTCTGGTAATTAATCGTAGACGTGCTACGTACGGATATTCGCAAAAATTCTTGTTGCTGTTGGTGCGTGAGAATCCTTCGAAGACAATGCCGCGCATCCACAATGATTCGTGTACGCGAGCCATCAGGCGTCAAATTCCGAATGCCAACATAGCACATGGCTGCCACATACTGATTCTGAGTGCCTACAGTCGAGACACGCCACTGTCTGACCTGTTGGTTCAATGTCCCAACCTGTCCCTTCGATCTTCGAATCTTGCTTGAACTGTTGATCAATGTCCCAAACTGTTCCTTCAATCTGGGAACCATGTTTGACCTGTTGGATCAATGTACCAAACTGTCCCTCCAATTTTCGAAGCTTGATTGACCTGTTGGATCGATGTCCCAACCTGTCCCTTCAATCTTCGAATCTTGCTTGAGCTGTTGATCAATGTCCCAAACTGTTCCTTCAATCTGGGAACCATGTTTGACCTGTTGGATCAATGTACCAAACTGTCCCTCCAATTTTCGAAGCTTGATTGACCTGTTGGATCAATGTCCCAACCTGTCCCTTCAATTTTTGAGCCTTGCTTGACCTGTTGGATCGATGTCTCAACCTGTCCCTCCAATTTTTGAGCCATGCTTGAGCTGTTGGATCAATGTCCCAACCTGTCTCTTCAATCTTCGAACCTTGATTGACCTGTTGGATCAATGTCCCAACCTGTCCCTTCAATCTTCGAACCTTGCTTCACCTGATCGATCAATGTCCCAAACTGTCCCTTAAATTTTCGAACCTGACGATGATAAATCCTACAACTACCTCCCCATTGATAATCCATTGATCCAAGTGTCCTGATGAGTCCACTGTTTCGTATACGAAGACAAGGACATCTCCAGCGTCCTACCATCATCCCCCAGTCATCAACACAAGGATGCACCCCGAGGGAAGCTCGCCGACTGCACCGAAAAATCGCGTCCCGGGGCGAACGTGCCATAAATGGTTCGCGTTCAATCAATATCTCCGGATGTTTGTTCACGGTATTTATACCCCTGCTGCAACGTTGCAGAAGAAGACAAGCCCGAGGGATCCACCGGTTGAGCATAGAGCGCCGCCTATTACTTATGCAGCCGTGATCCGGGCCGATCATTAATTTCCATTGTCCGGCTGGAGGGGCGTCGTTTTTCAAACTCCCGTATAATCCTCCCCGCGTTATTTACAATACAACTCACCTCCGAACAGGGAGAATCAGTCATTGATGAACCGCACAATTCACAGGTGGTCTCGATTGCCCGTTTCATAATCCCCCTCCTGATTCGATCATAACTAGTCGTTTACACCACGGGGGGTGGGGGGATAAGGGGTGAGGATCGTCACGTCACGTGTCAAAGGAAAAAATCGAGAGCGGAATCCGCGATGAGGAAAAGATAAAGAGTGAATCGGGGGTGGTGTGAGGATAAACCGAGCGGTGTGTTCGAGGGCCGCGGCGGCGGGTACAATTGCGGTTAATTACCGGCATATTCACAGGGATACCGGTGCTCCTTAGTGGAGTGATGATAGGTGGGGAGGGACGACGCCGAGTGTAGAGTCGCGTCGTATCACGTCGCGCCTACTAATCCGCGGCGCGGATGCGCTGGCGAGTAATTCGTTCGTTGCTCGCGGGACACGTTCATTGAATTAACCGTGGGCCGGGGCTTAATTAAATCGTCCAGATAAACAACTTCCCTTCAGGACAGTGGCCGGCCACGTACGCACGCTGCCACTGTCTTTATCTTCTCTGTCGTGCCACACACACACACCCTCCACCACCTCCCACCCTGTGATATTCACCGGCGTTTTTTCTATCGGCCCCTGGAAAACTGAATGGAGGACAGGCCGACCGCTCTTTCAGCGTTTTCCGGCGTTCGCCACTCCCCCCCCCTCCGGGTTCACAAAGGTGAAGAGTGAAAGGGCCCCCGAGAGTGGTCTCTGTGACCCGGTGAATGCCGGCGCACCGGTTTTGATTTCGTTTCGACCCGGCCTGCCGGCGAATAAATATTGGACTGAAGGAGGATTGAAGGTAGCACTGATGACACCGGACCTGTCACCGAACCATCCCTCCTCTCTACTCACCCCTACGTCCAGTAACTTATTCATCCGACTGGTCCGGACTGGTCTCCAATTAAATCCCTCAATTTCCTAATCACTCTTTTCCACCGGTTAATCAAAGCTAGCGCGTTTCCGTTGTCGGAATACCGCCTCGCTAGAGATCATTGTTGTTCAGGTGCCTCGGGAATAAAACTCATTTGCATACCGGTGCACAATGGGACGCACACCGCGCGCAGCCGCCATTCCTTTATGACGAGTGGTCCTGCGCCCTTCGCTTGTCTGCCGAGTCCCTTCCCCTAACCAGGGAACTTCAATTTTCGATCCAGGAAGAGTGAATACTTGCTGCACGGGGTTCTGATTAGGGGAATTTCGACTTTACAGGATCCTGGAAGAGAACAAGGTCCTGGTTATGGAAGAAAATATGGCCTATGCGCCGGTGATTGATCTAGCGTTAACGCGTCAACCGGATACGGGTGATATGCGAATAGTAAACCCCCGTATCCGAGATAGCTGGGTAGTTAGGGGTGAAAGAGTTTAAGTCCCTAGAGGGTGAGTTTTTCACTAGCCACGGCTATAGTCCAGTATCCTTGGTCTTTTTTTTTTACAATTGATTACTATCAAGCTGAATCTTTGTGAATAGCTTCGTTTCGATGAGACGCCCAACAATTTCCTGTACGAAAATTCTCAATTGTGGTAGCTAACAGGGGTAGCAGGGATAAAATATGTCGATCTGACGGTTCTCAAAAATTTATTACTAAATGGGTCCTTTTGTTAAATCTCAAGATAATTATCTAAATTATTCGAAAAAATATTTGTCCTACAAAATGTATGGTTGGATCAACGAGTCCCCCCCTTCCAACATGTATGGATAACGAGATCATCAAAAATGATTATTAACCAGCTGATTTTTTTACTGTTGCTTAATTAATATTCATATAATTTAATAGCCACATTGTCCTGCAAATTGCATGGAAAAAAGGGTCCTGAGACTCTAGCTCTGAATCTTAGACTTGGACCCAGTCAATCGGACCACATAACCTTTACCTGATCCCAATCTAGTTAGTCTATCACCGAATCTAGGCTTCGTTTAGTTCAGCAATAGACACGTCCAGCAATAGAAGATGTTATATAATATTCTTTCATTCGGATAGAATGTATTGACAAGGTCTGACACCTTAAGCCTGGTCCACAGTGCGCGGTAGATCAAAGAAACGCCGTCGGCCTGGCTCGTTGTCAAAATAATTACGGGAACGTTACAGCTTTGAAGTCGGACCGGGCACATCGCGACAATTTCCCAGTTAGCTCGTGGCTCCAGTCGATCCCCCCGTCGATGACAAGAGTTATTTTCTGTCTGACAGGTGTCGGTAAAACGTCGATCGTTTTTTAAAGCTCGCAACACGAGTAGGGCCAATTGAACAGACGCACGCGTGTAACATGCACCCGGGCCCGAATGCCATCGTGCGGGATGAACGACGGCCGGCGTTATTTAGCATATAAAAAAAAATCTGCAGCCCGATACGGGGAACAATCAAACCGATAGACGCAAATATTTTTCGTGACGCTCGATTTTCCACCGGTGCGTGCGAACAATATTTTCAAACGATAGTTTGATACTGACGTTCCAGGAGCGGAAACGTTGGTATTCCCGTTTTTTAAATATTCTACGCTGCTACCATATGCGCGTGGATTATTTGTTAATCTAGGATAGACCATTTGGTAAGACGTAAGAACAGTTTCGCTTAGCTATCGAATCCATCAGCACGACCGGTGCAAAATATCTGATTTCACAGTTAATTAACAGCGTTCATTGTTCTTCATTGCTCTCGTCGAACCCTGCGAACGGTGTATCGAGTTACGGTATTGAAGATGATGTTTCTGTCGCAAGGAGGATTCGCTTGGAGGGCACTCGCAGCCACATCATTTCCGAGGATCGAGATTTATGGCTGGCGAAAGGGATTGGAGACTACCCCGCTGCGTTTGCACTACACGCGTATTATGTTTCACGGTCAAGCGTCATTGTTGCCTCCGCACGGGGGTAGTAACGACTGCCATTCACTCGTGACGCTATAGAAAATGGAGCTGCATCTGGGTCAGGTATAGGATCGGTTTTTGAAGCCAAGAACAGGAGTGGTTAGGAGGCGAAGGAATAGTCCTCGTAGAATTCGAAAAGCGGGTTAGAGGATGGAGAGGGTCCTTTCGGATCCTGAACAGCGACGTTTCAGTGGTCCCTCCTTAGTTTTTTTTTTATTTCGGATGGATAAGTCCCATACTACCCCCTCGACCATCATTGGAGAGGGGGTGTGCGTAAAATGCATTTCCCCGCAGTCCTTAAAAAATACAAAGGTTCGGTTTTCAGCGAGAAGAAAATAATTACCTCACTCGATCCCATCTGGATCGCATCTACTTTTATAGATCCGGATGATTTAATCAGAATTAACGTAAAAACGGTGTCCGCAGGCTAGTTAATCGCGAAACGGAGCTATTGAGAAACCTCAATGCCACAACGGTTAGAAAATAAATGAAAATAAATTTTTAAAAAATATAATGTTTTTAAAAACGTACTAAAAAGTATAAGATAATGTTTCCTAGTTCTATACAGATTCCCAACCCCGTACTGATAGTCCTAAAAATTTGTAATTGTGAATTTTGAATCGCTGTGAAAATACTTCGAAGATTTAAAACGAAAAACGTGGGAACACGCAATAGATAATTGTTGCATGATACATGATGCATATACTGAGCTCCGTCGAGGCAAAAGTGGGTCCGTGGAGTGGGAATGAGTCAGAGTGCGCACGCATAGTAAAGTAGAGAGCGTTGTCACGCGGAGTGGGGATCGCTGAACGCGATGATAATTATTTAATTGTTATTTCTCCTAAACAGATAGACTTTTCCTTAAAAATTTTTTGGAATATTGCATTGTCATTCAGTTCTGAGCTATGTATCAAATTTCAAGTCTCTATCTCATCGGGAAGTTAGTTTAAAATCAATTACAAGATTCGTACCGAACAAACAAACAAAACAAGAAAGCGAGCTAATAAAAACGTGGTAAAATAAGCGCCCGCGAGTGTTGCCATTTGGTGTGCGGCGGATTTTCCGCCGGCAACTGGTGTAAATCAGCATCGTAAAGCCGTCCGCGCAGAAATTCTGTATCTGGTCGTTATTCAATTATCTGTTCTCCCTTTTAGACACCTATGGCGCGACTCGTTCGCAGCTTAACGGCTTACGATACCGATTCCATCCCCTTTACCCGTTGCTTGCTCATCGCCGCCCGCGGAACCGTAAACCCAGTCATATCGGCCGTCGTAAAAGCCATGACCGAGCATCGAGCCTTCCCTCTGAAGGGGGCAATTACTGTTGCTGCGAAAATGAAAGTAGCAGGGCGAAACGACCCAACGAAAATTCTTTTCTTTACTGCTCCGTCTTCCCACTCGACCCCATCCCTCGAACAGGCTATTCTGCACTTTCAAAAATCAATTTTTTTATTAGCATAAGTGTTACGAAATCCTCGTAGGAAAAGTTTAACAAAAAGAATTCGAGAAAAAGTGGCATGCGAAAGCAGAGTGGCCGCTCGAGGATAAAGTTATTCAAGGTAGCCCCACGCGAAAAGACGCGCCCTTGTTTTCTATCGATCTCCCCTGCATTAATATCAACGTTCCTACGAAAATATGGCGGATGTTACCGCGTACTCGATGATCCGTTCCGCCATATAATGCATACATGTTCCTCACACACGTACACACACACACAAAACAACCGAGCACGCCCATAGACACGCCACTCGAGGGATGTGAAGGGCGTCCAGCCTCCCGTTTCGTTCAAGGCTCCGGCTTGAATGAATCCGCCCTTCTGTTGTGCTTATATCGCGATTTTCTGACATACGCCGGCATATAAGCGTCATCGGGACCGACCCCTACGATAGGGGATATGCACGGCGGATGAATTTTTAGGAACAAGCCTCCGGATCCCCGCTGTCTATCCGACATGTATTTTCATGGCTGTTGGGGGGTCTCGGACGAGGAAGACTCCTCTTTCTGATTCACAGAATCCACGTTGTCTACAAAATCGACACAATCGTCCGAGATTCAACAAATTGAACTGAACGTGCTGGTCCGGATAGTAGAGGCTCTGCTATATCGTGGATTAAATGGGTATCTTATATCCGAATTGCACCGTGAGGGGTATCGTTTCAACCGCGAAAGAATGACGGATATTTCCAGGCAAGATTCATCAAATAATAATGATAAACACAAAAGTTACAGCTCGAAAACGATGTCTTATGTATAATGTAAAAATGAAATATGAACAAATAGTACATATATTACGTGTAGAAAACAGATAGATAAATATCGATAAGAAAAACAAGTAAATAAATCATTTTAATAAAAAGTTTATAGCCGAGTAGAAAAGTAGCGGGAAAAATTGAAGTACAATGTCTACTAATTACGAAAAACAAAAACTACAGGATGTTTTGAACCCTTCTTGAAATATCTCTATTTAAAAGAGAAAATGGTGAGAAAAATTATTTCAACTGTATTATTTACTAGTATACTCCATATAAGAGACTTTGGAAATTTCAGTTACATTAGCTGTACTTGAAGCTAGCATATCCCATAGGGTATATTTCATAAAATTCTTTGTCCTGATACCATGAAAGTAATTCTTTGAATCAATAAACTGATTGATATAGGATTTTCTTGAGGAAAGACGCTTGTAAATTATCATAAACATGATAATTTAGCTGTTAAAACGTAGTTTCACCATAAAGTCGAGTGGATAATAGACAATGAATTTTTAGATTTTTGTCCACATGGTACCGCACTGTGTTGTCAGCAGCGCTGCCACCCACACCGCAAACGGTCACATTTTTCCGCGGCGTGCTCGAGAGCGTTCCGGTTTGCTGTCGATGACAGAGCGATTACACACGGAATAACAATGCTCGTCGAGAGATCTGGCTTCGTTCGACGTAATGTAATCAGCAAAGCACACCGAGGAACCCCGGGGTATATACGATATAATGTTATCGATCATTACGGAACGAGCGGGCAGCGCGCCGGTCGACGTAAATCCGTCGGGCAGATTACCGAGTGTGACGTCGTAGCCGTGTGTGTACACGTAATCGCGGGGCACGTGCACGTGTGTGCAATATTTAAGCCTCGTTAAACGCATAATTTCAAATCGGCCGTGGAATCCGCGTCATATGTTATTGATAACCGCGCTGCGTTCGTGCGGCCGCCTGAATAATGCGCGGATTACGCGGTCTAAACTAAAGCAAACGTCGAATAATTAACAAGACAGTGCTTTGAAAGCCCCCGCCTGCGAGCGGTGAGCTCCTCGTGGGCCCGCGAGCGTTACGCTTCGACCTCATTAACTATACAACTTCCAGTCTCTTTGACGCGGCGCGAAGAGATTGATGAAGCGAGCTCCGGCCGATTAGAGACGGTGATTAAGAAAGGTAGACGTACCTGTGTGTATTTCTACTTCCCCGGATATCTCTCCAGCCACCACCGCTCACCCTCCGACGGCTCGTCCCCCTCCTACTCTCCGAAACTTCCTCCCGCCACCAGCCCTTCGGTTTTCCGATTAAGCGTGACGATTAAAGAGTATTTAGACCCCACCCCCCACCATACCAAAACCTCCCCTACTCATGTATTTTCATGGGGATAGTGCGACTGAGTGGAGGATGTTTATTCATAACGAGCTACTATCTACCCAGAGACCCGAATCGTCTGTTTGCCTGATCAATTGGCAACGCTGCGCTCGCACAAAGCTGTTAAATTGAGCCAGATGGATAATCAGGGGTTCTGCTGATCGGATAATTGAGCTGGAAGATCAGGCTATTTGAGAGGATACATTTTTCTAGGAGCACTGCTATTGGCTTACCTGAACACAGAGACTGTCTATCTAATCGACTATTAATTGAGCTCGAGCATCAGTTAATTCGATGAAGGAAATTGATACGGTGACTATTACGATACGAACCTTTAACAATATATTCCTGGCATTCTTCTGATTAAAATGATACCCAACACCACCCCGTTCGGATCATATTTACCTGTGTAAATCGACGATGTAGAATATTTTCAATTTCGATGTCTTCGTGCTTGGACTCGTTTTAATCAGAAAAATATTTAAGATATATAATATATGATTGCGAAATTCCATTGATGGTTCAGTTACTTATTCACCATCATGGGTTAATATTCGCTGTCTTCGTGACTCATTAATTATTATTCTTTTAATTTCTATTTTGTCGCAACGAGTATGTGCTTTCTTTTTCGTTCTTTTTTTTTTGTTCTTTTTGGCTGTGTCCCAATATTTTGTTCAACTATTACTATATTTATTTGGTTTCTTTTCAGATGCAAAAATGTATCTCTTGATAATGCTCCACATTGGGATCGAAACGTTGAGGATTTGTTAATTTGTTGGTGTTTATTGATCGTACCATGCGCCGAAATCATAAATTTATTATATATTTCAAGTGCGATCGAGAAAAAATTTTATCAATATTTAAGATACATTGGCTGTAGCCCCATAATAAATTGAAAACAAAATACTCTCTCTCTCTCTACTTCGATGCTTCGAATGCACCTTTTAAACAGACTTAGGTCGCTGCTAGCCCCAGATGACCAACATGGAAAAAATCGATCCAGCTCCCGTTACAATTTCGACTCCAGTGTGCGCTCGCGAACGAGTCCCGTTACATCGTCGAATTTTCATGCGCGCCAATGTGTGGGGAAGTTCCGAGACAGTAGCAGAATAGTCTAACCAATTTCTGGGAGACGTCGCCTTCGGCACTCGATTAACGAGCCTCTGCGTAGTACAAAGATATTGTTAATTAAAAGATCAACCTCGGTAACCGAAGGTACACATTGAATAATTATTACGTGCGCGGGAGTCAACGAAGATCGGCGGCTCTCGCGGCGCGCGGGGCCTGACGAAACTGTTCGATCAACAAGAGCTTTCTAACGAGGGTATAAGCATACTCCGACGAATATTGTCAACGTTCTCTGTCGCGCAATTTGCTGCGGCCTCGTTCGAGCTGCGATATCTCTCGATGCTCAGAGCGACGATCATTTAGCGTCGCGAACTTGCGTCGATGTAATTCCTGTTCAGAGTAGCGAAGAGCATGAAACCGAAGGTGTCTGCGCGAAGAAGCAATGTTTCGCAGAGCCTTCCGCGTCTCGAAGACCGATTTTCGCGTTCCATTTTCGGGACTACTCTCCAACGGCTCGTAAATTTTCGATGACTCGCGCAACCAGCTGTCATTCACCGAGGATATTGTCCCGCGGACCAGAAGCCTGTCACGGCACATGACCGACACGTTCGACGCTGAATTTTATTAGTTGCCGTTAAAATCTTCCGGCCGTTTCGTTCAGCGGCGACGAGAGAGGGAGAACACTCCCGACGAGTTAATAGCGGTCCGACGAATTCCGGCACGATGAAACGCGTTATTTGTGAAACGTTAATGACGACAGCTCCCTCCGACCGTGCACCTCTCCCCGGAATCGTATCCACGAATTATTAAAACACGCGGATCGCTCCGACTCCGAAATTCGTTCTTGCCACTCTGATTACGTCGAATCTCGCTCAGCTATTCTCTCAGTTGGCGACCTCTCAGATGATCAGAGACCCTCTGAGAATCCGGAATTTTATTTCGTTAATTTTTCATTGGCAGCCTCGTGAATCTATTCGAAGGCACCAGCAGTGCCTCGATGTTATTTTATTTCTTGACAAACCTCTGTAGTTAGATGATTTTTATTGACACTAGCTTTTCCCCGCGGCTGAGCTCGCACAGGAAACTGTTTAATGCCCTCGAAAATTGATATTGTTTCTCCATAAAACCGTTCAACCCCCCATTCATCCTATTGAGATTGTATCAATGAGCATTAAGACCAAGTATCAAGCAAATCTGACCACAAATAAAATATTCCTCATACAAACGTTGAACCCCTTTTCACCCCCTTAGGGGTTGAATTTTGTAAAATGCTGAAATAGGTGTTTGGTTAATTATAGCAAAGAGTATTAAGACTAAGCATCAAGCAAATTCGACCAGAAATAAAATATTCCTCATACAAACTTTGCAACCCCTTTTCTTACCCTCTTAGGGGTTGAATTTCTAAATATTCTTTCTTATCCCTTGTATAGATCATAAAGGAAACCTCTGTGCAAAATTTCAGCTTTCTAGATTCAAGGGTTTAGCCTGGGCATTGATAGGTGAATAAGTCAGGACATCATTTTTATATATAGAGATTTGTATCAGCATGTTCGCAACATTCGCCTGATCAGAACGAGCCCAAACACGATACAGTTCGATGGACAATTGAGCGAATCACAATTTTCTACAACCTTGATCATCCCAGAAATTATATTCAAATGAGGTCGTGTATGGTATCGTTTTAATCAGCAGAACATCGCGAAAGTATATGTGAAGGCTTCATTCAAATATGATTAACAACGACACCGTTGTTAATTAATTATACTTTGGCAAGCCTTTGTAAGCCATACATCTGATGGATCCGGAACGAGGCGAATAAAATGGTGCGTCGATCTTTCTGTTCCAGGTGGAGCCAATGATCGCCACCCAGCCTTGAGGAATAAACACGTACACCAGATGATGCAGTAAATATTTGGCAAAACGGTGAGCGCCACGTTATACGTCGCCGCGCGAGCACGCTAATTAGCCCTCGGCACCGAGAAAATTTAGTGAAGAAACTTTCCCTTCGAAAAATTACTACTTAACCGCGTTGTGGAACGTTAATCCTTCCACGAGGCGTATTCGGTCCGTGGAGAAAATTTCAGGAATGACTGTGGTAAGATATGAATTTTCATCGGGAAGTCGGACGATAAATTTGGTCGGCGCGCGAGACGCCCGGCCATTATGTAGATAATCGCGCGACAGAATTTACGTCCCGTGATGCCGACTCTGTAGACACAGCACCGAAATCGCGACGCGGAATATATTCGCGACACCGGCGGCCAGAGCCTCGCCCCGTTTTTAAACTTGTAATGTCTCCAGCACCGGAGCTTCGCTCGTATATGTGTGCCTGCGGTGTATACACGCGTGCACACACTTCACACACACACACACACACACATACACTCGGAGGAAGCCTAAAGGAAATGTCTGCCAGACGCCGGCGAACGTGATATCCGAAGTCACTCACGAATTCATAGGATCCCTTTCTTCTTTGTTTTCCCCTGCCGCACGCCTCTGTGTAAGACGCACACAGGCACGCGTACCGATTCGGTAATGTTCCCGAGGATTTCCCGGCAATCTCGGCCCGCTTTCCTCCAAATCTCCCGGCAATGAGCCGCGTGATGCAACTCCTCTTTTTCTTATCCTTCGTCTTCACAGTGACGTTCGCGAGTTGAATTTTGGATAGACGAACTTACAGCTTCGCCGCGGCGCGGAGGGTTTGGGATCGTCTCTGGATGCAGTCCGCCACTCCATTCCGAGCGATGTCCTCCTTGATATGAGAACTCGGGAACATCGTAAATCGGATACATCGGGATTTCGATCAGGAATAAATACATTTCCGTTTCGTTAACAACAATAGGGTTTTGTTGAAGCTGTTGTATTCCGGATACTTAGTATAAGGATATTTATTAAGTAGAATTTCTAAACGAAATACGAACTACGGACGTAATGCAAAAGATCTTGATGATGTGTCGCGTAGACACATTAACCCTTTGCACTCGGAGCTATATTAACTCGAAAATTAAACATTTCTTCTGACTTAAAATATTGCCATTTTTTATGAGATTTTAAATTTGGTGCATATGATATTGCTATTATAACTTATGAAATATTTAAATGTTCAGTAATTGATTAGGTACCTACATATTTAATAATGTAAACAATATTCTCAATAATGGTACAGCAATTTTTAATGGCGCCTCATAGTCGAAATTGGTTGAAATAAAGATTTAAATAGATTAGAAATGGGAATGCGCCCGTCGATTGGATAACGCGGCAAGTTCAATTAGAAGAAAGACATAGAACGATCGTTGTTATTAAAATAAAAGAGTTGCGTTGTCAATGTTCTCGTGATGTGGAAAGACGTTATATGTTATTAGTGTTTGGTTAAAATGTTCATACAATAAATATATATATTATATATTATATAATTGTCAGTAAGGGATGAATCATGGGGATGAGGTTCAAGGATGAGTAATAGTAGATAGAATGTCGAACTGAAACGTTTAGATTACACGAGTGATTACTAATGCTAGAGAGAATCTTATCGTTGGTATACAACACCTTCCGCCATAAAATTGTTGACAGAGTTTACCAATGAAATATACCATGAATTAATTAGGAACGCAGAATTAATTACAAACTAATTTCGAATAGATAACTTAATTATTCATAAGTGGTTATTTGAAAATGCAGAATTTAGATATAGAATAACCTAAGAAAACAACGCAAGTTAGAATATACAACAAATCATGATTTCTCCGTCGCAAGGGTGCAGCGAGAAGGGTCCCCCGTGTCTTTCGAAATAGAATAGAGCAGGAAATTATGGAAATACAGAGCGCGAAAGGGTTGCCGTTAGTGAAATTGCAACTCGGTATGGAATTAATTCGAGGCGGAGCGAAATTAATCGGGAGCATTGTGCTGTTGGCACGGGATGTACCTCCGCCCCATGGATAAAATGTTGTTCCCGATATTTTAGCGTGGTTCCGCCCCTCAATCAGAACAAAGAGATTCCGGTTGTCCGAAAGTTGCGTACGTACGAGGTAATCCGCATAAATTCCTGGTAACAGTCGCGTTCCCGTCCGGAAACACGGGAGAGGAGTCGGCACGGAAACGAAGAAATTGGTAAGAAGAGAAGAAGAAGAAGCAGAAGAAGAAACGTGCGGGGTTCGTCGGGTTGGTAGCAGCGCACGTATACCGACGGGGGATTTAGGTCAACAATGTGGAGCCTCGTAGATATAGCTCCGGCGAATAGACTGCCGTAACCGATTGAAAGTATTCTACTCGATTTGGCCGCGATTGCGCGGAATCTCCCGAGTGTGGTAATGCATCCACCTTCTTTACCGCCGGTTACGTGTAACAGGATAATCGTCATGGCGACCTAGATCCGGCCACTGCGAACACCACACTATGTATTTTCTTTACACGAAGCCCCTTGGCCAGAACCTCGTTCCGCCTTCTGTAAACAGCCGTCTCTCCCGCTAGCTTTATTACAATGCACCAGAATTTCAAATTACTCCCTTCAGCTTAGGTGTTGCGGTAATAGCCCCTTCAGGGGTATAGATCCGGGGCCGATTCCTAACCAGACCTAGCACAACCTGCGCGGAGTCAACCCCGAGACCTAACACAGAGCAAGCAGACTTGCATTCCACAAACAGGAGCTTGATTGATTACTCTGGAGCAGACTGAGAAATGATTAACACGTTCCCTGGGTGCTCTACCGTAAGCCCTGCTGCTCGAAGATGGACTCGAGGAACTGCTCTAGCTCGAACCTAACCCAGACCGGGTCTAACCTGATCCTAACAATTCTCAGATGATCTATGGTGCCCATACTATTTTCGCACAAACTCCTATTTTGTGCACAAAGAACAATCTAGGCTTATTCTTCAACTCCCAAAATGACGAAGACAACGCCGAGGGCACGAATCGCATCTTTCACAGTTCTATATCCGTCCCCCGATTCCAGTTTAATATGTCCGGACCTAGACAGACCGCGTATCCCCAGGATTTCATCAAGGCTGCGTCGCGACAATCTCTAAGAAGATTGCGAAAACGCATATTTCGCTAGAATATACCCAATTAACTTAGAGCATGTTCAAACAGCCAAATAGCGGTGTTAGCTAACTTCGCGACTGTACACAGCTGCGCGGATTTCGACACGTGCAAGCACCGGGTCGCGCCCCGTCCTTTGAAGTAGTCGTAAAAGCTCCAACTACTCTGCTCCTAGTTTGGAACGTTTTAGTGGGCGAATTGTAAAGTGAAGACTGTTACGTGTACTTAATCTGTGCTCGGACAGTAAAACGTATCCGGGCTGCGGTCACCGCGTGTCTGAAAGTATAGAGTACCCTTCCCCCCGCCCCTCCCGCCTCCCCACCACCCCTCGAACACGTCAAACTGTCCTAAAATAGCTGTACGAGCTTCTTACTGCCGCGACTCATACTTTTTTTCAATTTGCCCCGGACTTTTATCGCCTCGTTCGCATAACCCGAGACTTTTCACCTCGATTAGCACGACATTAATGAACGACTGCGGAAAGGGGGACAACACGCTTCAGACCAAGAGTGTTCTATTTCTTCGGATTGTTCAGAAACACGTAGGTTGATCGGATCATTGGATTTACGGTATAGTTGTGAGGAGATGCGGGGTTAGGTGGAAGAAGCTGAAGAGATGCATATAAGTATTTGGACAGGGTGCGCGGCGAGTCAAAAAAACCCGATTCGTCGAGATTACCGGGCACTCGAGAAACCGCGGCGGAGAGTGCGGTGACCCAGTTAAAATAAAAATACGTGCGCTCGCAGGCATCCACCGGCAATTCACTCGAATGCTCTCACACGTGCTCGGCGCCCATTTTTCCCCCGCAATACCTCAGAAGTAGTTAGTTATGTCCGGGGGTGGAGGCGGCCCGGCCGGTTTGCATGGTAAAGAAGCAACGACAGAACTGCCGGCTAACGACGCGTACATCCTCAAATAGAAACCTCCAACTCCGCGAGGATTCTGGAACGTGGAATGAGCAGAGACGGTGGCGGCAGTGGGCGGCGTCTAAATGAGAACGGACGAGAGACCCAGGGTCCTCTCGATGCTGTTCGAAAATTTTTCTTCGTCGCCCAAGGAATTTACTTTACACCGTCGTCGCGGCGCCCCGCCGCCGCGTCTATGGAAATTCTTCCATCGATTTGTTCTTCGATTACAACGGGGAAATTGTTCGATTTTTATCCACGACGTTGTATCGGAATAGCTCGGGCCGAAGTTGTTTAAATTTATTGAGATATTCAATAACCGGGAATCCGTTTCCCGCTGGTTAATTTTGATGTCTGAAGTTTTTATTGGGAAAGTTGCTGCTCGAGAATTTTGTTACGAACTAATATCTGAGGCATTCGTGTAAGCCCCGAGTGAACCGAGCAGGCAACTTCCTGCCGGAAATGATTTAGTTTTCGGCGGTTTTCAGGGTAGCTCGCTGATTGTAATTATGCGATTGTGGTTCTCTATTTCAAATCGAAATTAATTATCAATCAGATCGGTCGTTTAAACAGTGTCGGAATAATCAAATACGATTTTCACGAATCGAGGGAACAGAGTCCGCAATAAATTTTATTCTTATTTTATTTATAGTTTCAATCGAATGCATCTTATATGTTACTTGAGGGTTACGGTTAACGAGTCCGCAATAAAGCAGGGATAAACGACAGTACAATTAAGAACGTATTAACTTCGCTGGCAGAGGATCTCATTGAAAGTCTGCTCGAGTCTCGGTGTCAGCCGAGTGGATCTCGCGGAGCAGTGCGTCAAAATTAGCCGCGGGGGCGTTGAAATTTATAAAGAAAGCAGCGATATCTTGGTGTGTGGCCTACGCACATGCGAGACCCGTCTGTGGATTATCCTGAAACGTCTGCGAGAGCCTGGCTCGCATTACCTACCCCTTTCTTCTCCTATTATGAGGAACATTAATGCTGCCGGCGGTTGTAGCAGCCCGGGAAAAACAATAGGTATTCTCAGAACACTTGTCCGCCTCTGCCATACCTGTCCATTGTTTCCCGGCCGGTGTCTGACGGCCCGGTTTCACGGGGAGAGAGAGAGCGACTAAGGACCCGTCGTCGCCGGCTGAACTAAAGGGGACCAATTTCATAAAACTTCCTCCTTCTTTTTTTTTTCGTAAACGTCAACAATCACGTGCCGTCTCAACCGACGAGCCGACGCATGAAAATTATCTTCCTCCGCGTCGCTCAATCTAAAACGTTATCAAACTTCAATCAAATACGAAAATCGATTCTTATTGCAATTTTAAAATCAGATCAAATTACATGTACAAAAAGACAATTTTCGAAACAGAGACTGACCGTGTTTTTTTTTCATTTGTCATCGTTGAATCCACTAGATTTTGTTCCGAAGGAAATGACTTGTATCGTCCAAGGGTTTGCGGCCGAGTGGATTCCTGGGGGGCGAGAGCTAATTAAACCGTGATAATGCACGGGGTAATTCAAGACTGGTAATTAATTATCCCAACGGTGAGCAGAGTTCAATTCCACGGTAATGCCGGCGTGCCAGTAGAAAACGCGACGGGGCTACGAGATCGTTTGATGGGAAATCGTTGTTCGAAAATAAACACTGGCGCCAGTTAAATCGAGCAGTCGGTTGGTTTGGACTTCATTGTTTTCTTTCTTTCCGGAGTGCACGGTGGACAGCGTTTGATTAACCCCTTGCTGCGGCCTGCGCTTGCCCCTGCGAAGTGACACTACCAACGCCGGCTGCGTTTAGCTATTTTATCGGTATTTTCTGCGAGGAACCGGGCCACGGTGAAACTGGTAATTCAGTTTGCCAGCGCGCGGAATTCTTTCGCGTCGAAATTCTCTCGTTTCCTTCCGTTTTTTTTTTTCGCGAGTGGAAATATCATTTGAAAGTCAATTGCCTTCGCCTCGGTGTATCGGATGGTTTTTAACATTTTATTTTCACGCCGGATTGTTTAATTAAACAAATTTAACGGGGCTTAATCGTCGCCATCGATATACTCGGTAACAGGACACGCGCTGCACGTTCCTGCTGATTAGCTCTTTAATCAATGTTTCGTCATTAGAGAACGCGTCGAGCATTTATCACGTTACTTAATTAGATCCCGACGTCATAATTAGATATCTATTCCGGTGCCCGCGAGTCTGTTCTCGGAGACGAATCGATCATTCGATAGCCTCGAACTTGTTCCAACAAAGTTTCCAGAGTTTTCCTCAGAATTTCTATTTTCGGAACTGCACCTCGGACCGAATTGAATTTCTTTTTATTTTAATCGAGAATGTTTCACTACTCGAAATAAATTTTACTCCCCATGTGCTTTCGTTCTCACGTTCTTCACGTGATTGGACGAATACCTTTTTGTCTGGCGTTTATCTTGAAGAGCAGTCGGTAGGCTAACAAATGGCTGATCTTAAGGAAACGGGGACGCGTTGTGCTCGAAATTCTCGGGATTTCATTCACCGTCTAGGAGCGGCTCGATGCTATTGCACCGGCGGCGGCGCGGCGTCATCGTAACTCGAAAAATACGGTGCCGCGGGCTGAAGCTCGCCGGCTTTTATTTCTCGTCTGCTAATAGGGTGTAATCATGCACGCGAATGCCAGCCTTCTATAATTAGCATAGAAAAAGAATTGCACGCAGGCTCTCGCGTTCAAGGGCTCCGGCGCGCGCTCGATCGCGCCAGAATTCTTCCATAATTCAGCTTTCATCGTGCTCAACCTACTCCCGATAAAGGATTAAGCGTGCCGGTTCCGTGCTATTAAATTACGGTATCACGTTAACGCGATATTAATTCTTGTATCGTTCCGACATTGTTCCTTGGGGCCATGGTATGTCCGACACACACATAAACGTTGCACAGTGCCTCGCATAACTTCGGGCGCACGGTCATTTCTCGTCGAATTTTCCCTGGGGACAAGGCACCGAAGATACTGATTAATTGCAAATAGAAACAAAGGAGACATGGGAAGAACAGAAATAAAAGTTAGGCGACTGTAAAATTAATCCTGCGAAAGCGTAGGTCTAGAAGCAACGTTGTAATTCTGTTGTGCTTCATTCTACATTACAAAATATAAGTTGTGCTAAAGACCGGTCGCGGTAGAAATAGATACATATACGTCAAGTGTTGGTAGGAATAGTGTTAAACTGTAAAAGCGACGGTGGTAAGGTGATTTGGTATAAGGATTCGTAACCCCAAGGGGAACCAAATCAAGTTTATATACAGGGTGAGTCGCCAAACGTTAGCACCTCAAATATCTTTGTTGTTTCTAAAGATACGTAAAATATGATAAGAACAAAGTTGAATGGTACAATGGGGCTGACACGATGCAACAAAAAAATTTTGTTTCTATGTCATTTTTTAAATGGAACCACCCTTTTTTAAACACCTACAATGATACTCCCTTTCATTAGGAATTCAGTGACTATAACTAGTCCAAGGTACTTCAAGGCCAAGGACAGAAAAAACGTTTAAAACTAAAATATGGAAACAGAATACGTTTATCACGGTTGAGACTTGTAGGAAATAGTAAACATACTATGGTCGTAGTTAAAGTAAACATACTAAGGTCCTTCAATGTTATTCAGCATTCTTATTTACTATCAGTATGTTTCCAAACGCGATTCCGCTATGTTATATTCAATGACTGAAAAGTGTGATACGATCACGATTTACTGTGAATGTAGAAAAAATGCAGTGCAGGCCCGACTACTTTGTTATGTAAACTATCTTTTACCAGTGTGTCAATTTGACACCGTTGGACAGATTCGGTTCGTGAAATGAGGGACGGACGAGGGTTAAGATGATGGATTTGAATCGGTCTATGTTGATCTGGAACTGTTCGGAGGTGGTGAGGGTGATCCGGCAGGCCAGGTAGCTATTCCGCGAAAAGTACGAGGACAATGGGTAAGCTACCGAGCGAGAAATCGGCGGATCGCAGTGATTGGCGCATCGTAGACAATAGCTGCCGTACTCGCGGGTAAACTTTGCCCAGTTTAGTGCCCCCCAGCGGCTCGGAAGTTCCCCGTTGGCGGGGTACTCGTCAATCTCGTTGAAAGGCATCACCCGATACAGAGGCCCGGTGTGACGGGTGCCCATCAGGCTAATTATTAACATTACAGGAACCCGGGGAACGTCGTGTTCAATCCCATCGAGCACCGGCTATTATCTCGAGTCGGCCGACCGTATAATTGCCGCCTAATGATCTCTTCCGAATTATTGACTAACCACTGTTAAGTAACACCGTTGCGCGGTGCCGTTTAATAACGTTATGACGCACAAATGGATATCGGTTGGCGCACGGTGTGTTTATTGTTCGGCCGATCGTAATTCTCGCGTAACGCCAATTATCGGTTCGATTCCGCACGCTATAACCGGAGTTTGAAACGCGTGTGCACAAGCAGCCAGCGCGTCCACCCTGTAGCCGGCCATCGGACGCGACGCGACGCGACGGTGTGACGAAGCGCGACGAACAGATCCAATATGGAAACCGGCTAGGAGAATAACACCGGGTTGGTTATCCCGAGGAGACATCGCGCGAAATTCCATTGCTCGGAAGATAATCGTGGCCCATTTACCGGTCTAATGAGATTTCGAGCGTCGCGTCCGCGGACCCCGTTATTATTCTTCCCATTTCGTCGCAGTTAACCCACTATCGGCTAATGTCGCGGTTTCGTTTCATTTCGGCCGGGCTAATTTGCTGCCGGCTGCTCGCCGATTAATTCCTCCGTTGAGGTCGTTCAGCGATACCGACTCTCGCCTTGTCCCTTCCGTAAATTCGTATATTCGGCCGAAGCCTCCCGCGCAACATAGAAAATTTAACCGGTGAATCTATTTTCGACACTGCCGGAACCCGGGCAGGGCGACCGAACTTTTCCAATCGATTGCACCGCCTGATTCAGCATTCGCAGCAGTTGGTGTGCAAACTGAATCCTAATATTGCCAGCCTATCAGCCATCTAAAGTCAATTTCTATCCCGCTGTGTTCACGCGTTATCCCCCATCGAACAAAATGGTCCCGCGTCTATACAAGGGAAACTGCGTTCCCCGCTAAATCCCCCACTCGGTCGGCTCGTCGGCACGTGAAATTTCTTCAGCTAGAAGCTCGGCTGACGCACGGTGACCAAAAAACGCGAGAACGGTCGCGGCGCCGCGCCGGTAAACCCGGCCTCGCGTGTCTTTTCACCGGAAGCTAATCGATTAACGGACGTTTCGTCGGACGAGAAAGAAGGCCGCGGATGACGTAAATCGACACGATCCTCGCGTATCATAAGTATCGTATCCGGCAATTTCCTGCTAGCCAATATTTAGAGAACACGGTAACCGAACCGCCGGGATCGACAGAGCTTAATTAGTGAATTAATTAAACGCTAATGAAACACTGGAGTAATATCTTTCGACCGGTCAGCCCCGGTGTTCTGAAAGCCGCATAATACTCGACCCACTGTCTGCCGTTGACGTGACAAACTAGAGCACGAATAATCGGTGACAATTAAATGGTACAGCGGTTCCCGATCAATTTTCCGGCCTGCGAGTCCGCGGGGGACACCGACGTGCCGCGCCCCGCCGTCACCGCTGCCGCCTCAGATACCAATTCGCGATGAAACGCGTCCCAGGTAACGCACAGGCTTGTATTCAACCTCAGGTGGATACTGTGATAATTGCTGTAATCGGCTCTGTTGCTCATTGTTATTGGGGTACACTCGTTTCTAGAAATGCAAGGGTGCGGGCTGCGCTCCCTCGTTCTCGATAATGCAAAGATCAGGTTTTTCCGTAATCAAAAAGATCAATCTCTGCCACGATCGCCCTCAGATTCCTATTTTTACTTTTACGAGGCGTAATTTGCATTCTCTATTTTTCACAATCGTAAATTTTGAATATGCTCTAAATGATATCGGCACTACAAGTTCGATCAACAATACAAAAATTAGCAATTTTGCAGAATTATATTTTCGACGTTTCTATAGAAAATATTTATAGATATATATTTTCGAGATATCAATAAAGAGAACAATATTCGAATTGCCAGAGTGAAATTATTTAACACGATACGCCACACCCAAGATGTAGGAGTGTCTACAAAATATTCCTATACTACATGCAGAGCTTCATACTTCCGAGTAATGCAAATTGCGCCTAGTATATGTATGTAAAGAAAATATACTTTCTTTAATTTAAATCGAGCGCGCTTTGCATGCTCAGCGCACTCTTTGAACGGTTCCTACATTTTGAAATAGATAGAGAAAGATAGAGGGATAAAAAAAGAATATTAAGAGCACATGTGCATAAAAATTAAATGAAGATAGAGATAGTTAATTAACACAATAAATTAACGATCTAATGGTAGTGTAAATAACGAGAGTGAACAATAGACTTTAATTGTCGTTTCTTTATTTACAGGTGAGTTTGTAAATAGTTGTAAAAAGTGTAAATAAATAAGTATCTAATAAAACATAACCTTTATTTACAGAGAAACAAATTTAGTCTGTTGTTTGATTATCAACAGTGGATAGAATATTCTCATTATATGTAAATATAGGAGTTCAGGTACTAATACGAAACTAATAAGAAAAACCCGTCTTTGTATTATCGAGAAATGAAAAGGCGCAATGGAACGAGAGTCTAGTTCCTCAAGGGGGTGGACTCGTTTCACTTGTCACCTTTTCTTCTGAATCCTAACGACACCCCAGGAACACCTTTGCTGCCTTTGATCAACGATCAGCCGCGTGTTTCTCAGTGGTACCATCGCGGCACGTGTTAGCGTCCCGATAAAACCCGAAAATCGTGCGAACGCATCGATCGTGCTCCAGTTTCCCAGTGGCTAGGGCGACGGAATCCGTGAAGTGGCATGTGCGCCTGCACGGCGCGGCGTCTCGAAGTCGATTGATGGCATCGCAGCTGTCGCGTGACACACGGATACACACAGGCCCGTTGTTCGTAGAGATTTATCGGCCTTTAAGGGTGGTCGATTCAATTACCCTCTCGCGACTGACCCCTCCTCGCACACCCTGGCCCCCGGTGTTTGGTCCACCGAGCCACGAAAACAAAGATTTAAACGGGCAACGTGGGGAATCCCCGGTCCAAAGCCGGATGGTATAATGCCATTACCAGGGAATTACAAGATAAACAGAGATTATCTGTTTTCATGGGCACGGCGGTGGCTTCTTTTCCGGGCGCCTTCTCGTGCCAACTATCGCGGCGGCCCCCGTGCTAATGGCGAACGAAGTAGGAAAGTAGCGTCGTCCTACGAACCGTTCGAATGAAATTTACTGTTATTGTGCCTTTAAACTAGCGCCCCCCTGACAGATAGGACTTCGCGTCCTCCTCTTCTCAGGTACCTCCGAGAAATTTCATTTCGGAGATACTCCGTCCACAGACACGGCACTTCTTTCTTGCTCTAATTGCACAGACATTTAACACTGTCCTCACCGATGCCTTCATCTCCTCTCCATCCTGTTCAATGCAAACCTAGTGGCCCTATTACGAAGTACAAGATCTTTTTTAATAATTGAAATTTTTTTACGCTTCTTCGAGATTGAATTTTTTATTGAAATCAGTTCAAACACGGGACAGGTCGGTGCTGATTTGCCTGAGTAAATCACGATTTTGTAGAACCTCGATTATTTCCAAATTATATGTATCCGGCATTGAAGCAGGCAAATATGATCCGAATGGTGTCGTGTTGGGTATCATTTGAATAATAAAAGCGTCACGAATTTGCTAATAAAGGATTCACAGATAAAATAATTAAAAAAAGAGATCGGTTTCGATGGTACGTTTTTCGACGTGAGTTTTTTAAATGCTACAGAAGGTCCAGCCCATTCCATGTCCTCCCCGTTCATTAAAGTCGATGGCGTGATCCGCGAAAGCGACCGGGACGCGAAGAAACGTTCCCCGGAACGAGTTACACCACAGTGTACACCAATTAACATCAATTTCTCGTTTGGAAAGTTTCCGCTCGTGCCTCCCGCGGCCCCCGCGAAAAGTTGCCCGAGGAACGCACCGAACGGAAAAAGATTTAACAATTAAACGCTTGTGAAAATATTGCCGGTGAAGTTTCATTAAAAATTTCTTTCCCTCGGCTCTTCGAGACGCTCGAACATTTTAAAAAGTTTCCGGTTTGCCTTGCGCTCGAAGACAAACCTCCGAAATTTTTTAATGAAATTTCCGCGAACGAGTATCCGCCCGGATATCCCCGAAATTAATAGCTCGAATTTCATGCGAAGTTATGCGAGCCCAGCTACGATTTATTATATTAAAATGGCTCTAGGTAGGTGTGGTGAAATAATTCCGTTCATAGAGGACTCTTCGCCGCGGAATTGTTATCCCGGAAATTATTTCTGCGAATTCTGTGTAGCGAGCAACTTATTCGATCATTAAAATAATCATTAACTTTCTGCTCGAACATCTTGGAAAAGTTGGATTTTGACTTTTCCCAAGGACTTAACCAATTTCTGTAGACGTATATCTCCGCGGTGCGCTCTCCGCGTGCTCCATAAATATTTTAATCACTTCGCGAAAGTTTGCCGAGTAATCTGCGGCGGTGGTCGTTTATCTGCGCGGGATTTTTCTCGCCGGGGGCGGTCTCGGCGGACGAATCAATCGATAAGAAACATTAATCGCATTATAATCAAAATATTTCCCCTCATAATCAGTCGGGCGTATTCACGTCGCGTCCCTCGGTCATGAATAATGTAGGCCAGGCCGGCCGGTATAATTTTTATTAACTATGGCGTCGGTGATGTGTCGCGCGTAGCCCGCCTTCGGCGAATCACGATGAACGACGGCGCGGCTCGTTTGTCCGACGGTTTCTCGCGTTGGGGGATAATTATTTGTGACACGAGTACCAATTAAACAGTCCGAGGGAACTTTTCTTCGAGTTGCGCAAGGAGGGGAGCACGCTCGTAAATATTCCAGTGATTCAGCCCACATCCATAAATTTCGCGACAACCTTTTAGAACGTTTCTATCCCCCCGTCTCTTCCCGCATTTCTCTTACATCGTATCTGTCTTTGTGCCACTTATTCCCTCCACCCTCTTCGTCCACTTTCCCTTTCTCCGCCAAGCCGAGTCTCTTCCACCCCCCAATTTATCTCTTCCTCTTCTATGTTGCGGCAGCGTGGCCCCGACAGCCGACAGCCACAACGTGCGTCGCCAAGCAAACTGTTCATCAAGCCCTCCTCCCCATAGTGTCCTCCCTTCTGTGCGTCTCCTTCGCCGCGAAACTCGCTCGCCACTCATCCTAACTCCTCCTACGAGCCACGGCGCTGAGCAACGAGCCAGCGACAGTATCACTGCAATTGCATTCAACTTTCTCCCTTTCCATTCGCCGGTGAGTTCGAGTTGGATCGCGGTTGACGGTTCTCCCCTACCTCCGAAAGCACAGGAAAACTGGGTACCGTGTACCCGCGACAACTCTCTGTCTTAGATTCGAGGTATTCTTTGGTTTACCGGGACCTGGGCTAATGTGCTGGGTCGCTATGAATTATCGGGGATCCTCGGAATACGAGATTGGGTTATCATCCTAGACACCTGGCATCGATCCAGTTCTAGACCTAACCAAGTCGGAGATCACCGCAGACTTACATCCAGACCAAGGCCCAGACAGAACATAAACTAGACTTGAATTAGGACATAGCTAGGACCTGGCCAAGACGTAATCCAGACTTAAATCCAGACCTAGTTCCAATTAAAAGCTAAACCAGACTTAAATTAGGATATAGGCCTAGCCAGACTTGAATTAGGACATAGGTCTAGCCAGAACCTAGCCAAGACACAATCCAGACTTAAGTCTAAACCTAGGTCCAACCAAAAGCTAAATCAGACTTAAATTAGGATATAGGCCTACCTAGACTTGAATTAGGACATAGGTCTAGCCAGGACCTAGCCAAGACGTAATACTGACTTTAATCCAGACCTAGGCCCAATCAAAAGTTAAATCAGACTTAAATTAGGATATAGGTCTAGCTAGACATGAATTAGGACATAGGTCTAGCCATAACCTAGCCAAAACACAATCCTGACTTGAATTCAGACCTAGGTCCAACCAAAAGCTAAATCTGACTTAAATTAGGATATAGGCCTAGCTAGACATGAATTAGGGCATAGGTCTAGCCATAACCTAGCCAAAACACAATCATGACTTGAATTCAGACCTAGGTCCAACCAAAAGCTAAATCAGACTTAAATTAGGATATAGGCCTAGCCAGACTTGAATTAGGACATAGGTCTAGCCAGAACCTAGCCAAAACACAATCCTGATTTGAATTCAGACCTACGTCCAACCAAAAGCTAAATCAGACTTAAATTAGGATATAGGCCTAGCCAGACTTGAATTAGGACATAGGTCTATCCAGAACTTAGCCAAGACACAATCCTGACTTAAATCCAGATCTAGGTCCAACCAAAAGCTAAATCAGACTTAAATTAGGATATAGGCCTAGCCAGACTTGAATTAGAATAAAGGCTCAACACAGATCAACCCAAGACTTAAACCAATCCAGAGTCAAACCAAGCTTCAATCTAGATCTAGCTAAAAGCCAATTCAAGCTAGAATGAATCCTTAGCCTAGATAAAACCCGAGGACCTAACTCGACCCTCGATCCCTGTCGTTCTGGGTTTTATTGCTTCGAATTCATGGAGGAGCTATACACGCTTGATCGATTGCAATATGCACAGCCAGCTATCGTTTTAATCCGATCCGAACGACGCCTTTGAGAGCACGATTTTATGAAACGTCGTCTGATTTTACAATCGGCCTGTCGCCTGCGTGGATCTAATGGTAGGGAAAGCGTTGCAATTGATTGACAATTACCGGGACGCTTTAGCGGCGTAAAATTCCCGAAGAAATTAAAAGAAATTGGATTTACTAGCGGGGTCGTGGGACCACCCCACACGTTGGTTAACACAGAATGGTGACGTGATCTCATCGCCGTAGGTTTTCGTCGCGACGGCATGTGCGTACGCGTGCATAATTCCGGCTGTTCAGTCGTTGGGACGAAAACGTCATTTGACACTAATACAGCAGCCCCCGACGTGGCATCGACTCTTGACGAAATTATGGCGTATGCGGAGGGCGGCGCTGGTTAAGGGAGACCTGTCACGAATGATTTTGTCGCGTCACCCTCTGCCATGTTATTGTTCCCTCATTGCTGTTTCTCCGTCCTACTATTAACTTGGATGAACTATTCCTCTGCCCGTATCTCCGCCCATTTGAATTCCTAATTTCAACTGGAAAATACTCGATTATGCCGCGCTGTCTCTCACCTTCGCAACCACGAACATCAGCCACCACAGCCTTTATACGAAATTAATTCGATAAATTTTCCGGTCGAAAGTCCCGATTATGAAAAAAATCAAATTACACAACCGGAAAAATTGTCGATTTATTACAGCTCTACAAAATTGTCCACGCGTTCGTAACGCAACGTATTGTCGTGTTCAGTTTCTCCTGTTTTCATTTTCAAATTTTCATTTTTACGCAATTCGCGACACTCACGATTCGTCAACACTCTGATATGCACAGCGATGGAACAGCAATCGGAAAAACAAAATCGGAAAGCTCTTGTTAGGATAGAGAACGAAATAATTCTGGTTCGAAAATCCTGATAATTTATAGTTACTCCAGAAGACAGCATTATTCGTGTTCCAATGAATCGCGCGAACTCTCCCGGCGACTATGCGTCTTCCGCGAAGTGGAAACTCGAAATTATGAAGCCAGCCAGCCAGCCAGCGTTGGCAGCGTGTTTCGGTGAATAATGCTAATCTTCCATCGAACCGTTCGAGCGGTGTCGCAGACACGGAAATCCTTTAAAATCATGGCAACACGCGCGCCCGCGCGCTCGCGTGCACGCCCGGGTTATATAGAAATCGATAATGATCGTAAATGGCCACATCGTCCGGCTCAGGCGTCAGCGTCGCGATTAATACGCATTTCGCCGGCTGCAAATGCATCAGCCCGATCATTAATTAATGCACGGCCAAGTTTAGGTCACTCTTTCGCGGACCGCGCCGCTTAAAAACCGATCAGCTTCGACAGCACGCGTTATTTCGATTCGAATGCAATCCTGGACACTCACGTTCCATATTAATTCCTACGCCAATCAAGCTGAATCAGAAAAATATATTCACTCGATTTATTATCGTAACGGTTATCGTTCTGGTGTTGAACAGTGCAGAAAAATAGAGGTATTCAATCATCGATCGTAAATGTTTTTATCGGCGTCACGGTTCGATCATTATGTTACATACTGTAAGTTTTATAAAAATGCTTATTCCTCAGCGATATACATCGGTGGTTCACTAAGTGTGAACCGCGATTTTGATGATAAATCCTGTTGCATACAGTTAGCGGGTTATTATGGGTGACATCACATAAGTTAGAAATTACCCACCAACACTTAGTGAACCACCGATGTATATCGCTGAGGAATAAGCATTTTCATAAAAATTACAGTATATAACATAATGATCGAACCATGGCGCCGATAAGAAATCACAATCTGAGTTATCAAGTGCAGAAAAATGTTATAAATCATTTCGACGTGTTTCTTCTGACAAAGTGTTTTGATATTATATTACGGGACGCGGTGGTTGAAGGGTACGGGTAGCTGTAAATCCGTGGATCGACGAGGAAAATAAATATCGCGATGATAATTCACAATCACTTGGTGTGACGTCGTCGAGTACTAACGTCGTTCGCTGCATCAATTAAGTTATCGTTCTCTCGGGGCGGTAAGTAATATTGGCGTGACCGGGGCTGGCTGGATTCTACCCCAGTCCGGAACGTCATCCCCTTTTCTATGCCAGGACGCCACGACCGCTATTAAGACGCGGGTACTCTACCACCTCTAACATCTACCCCCGGTGCTCCGCCCCCCCCTTTCTGCTTCTTCGCATCCAAACCGGTCTCGAACCCCCTGGCCCCCCTTGCCACCCCCTCAGGTTGGTTCCTCGCCGTCTCTCGATCGATCTTCATCCACCGCTGCTCTACAAGTCGACAAGCTGCCGGTGCTCACGCTTCGACACCTCTCCAGCCAACTTTCCCCAGGCTTGAACAGGGTGTCTCCACTCGAATCGGAGCTATTGAATTTTCATACGCCCGGTTTCCGAGTGTTTTCGTTTTTTTTTTATTTTTTCCCTTTTTTTTCGTCTCTTCTCGTTTATTTTTCGCACAGCTCCACCCCTCCCGACCCTCTCCGACGCCCTCTGTTCGTCGACTTAACTGGCAACGTTGCGCCGAAACCCACCTTGGACGGCACCGCGTTCCAGAGAGAGAGAGAGAGCAAGAGAGACGCCGACGAACCAGGTGAATCGATAATTGGAGGCGACCTGGCGATTTTTATTCCTGCCGTATTTGCGTTCCACGAGTGCCGCGTTTATTTTGTTAGCTAATCACATCGACGGAGTCGTTTTTTCCCTCCCTGACCTCTGGCTTCTTTCAGGGCGGATTTACCGCGGAGCAGAGAAGCTGTGGCTAGAGTGTCCTTGAACCGAATTAAACCACAGATGGGGTGGTTCTAGAGCGTGCGAGGCGAGTGAGTTCTTTGCGAAGTTTCAACCCGCTAGCTCGATCGAGGGGGTAGTTACGCCGAAAAATTGGATTTCTGGTTTTTGGCCGATCTCTTTCTGGAACGGTGCGCGAAGTTGTTGAAAGAAATCTGACACGTAGATACCGGCGAGATACGTATTGCTGAATTTGCGCAGATTTTTCGGTTGAAAATCCTGGCTGTGTAAAATAAAACGACAGAGTACATGTTGTGGATTTCTTGTAATTTGAGGTCCGAAAACCAAGGTATTCTTGTATAATAATGAACTACATTATTATACATAATTAACTTTATATACTATACTTTTTTATTTATATACTAATATTTATATACTAAAAACATAAAAAAACATATACATAAAATAGAAACTATATAAAAATAAAAAACAAGGTATTCTTGTATCATTAAAGAAATGTTGGAAAAAATATACACCTTTGTATAAGGCTTCAGACTTTGTTTAAAATCGCTAAGGAAATCGGAAAATAGTATTTTAACATTCCTCGGGGTTTCTGATTCTGTAGCTCCTTTGGCTAACGAGTCAGCTTTTTCGTTTCCTGTTAAACCAATGTGCGCTGGGGTAAAGTGTACCGTTGTTAAAAAAAATATAGAATCTGGAGTATTGATAAATGCTCTATCTTTTCCAGAAGGGTTTAGTAGTCGCGTAAAGGGTTCGATTGCGAAAATGACACGGTATAAGAAGCGGCACCTGGCTCCAGAGGGTACTTCCCTGGTCAATGCATTAGGGTCGTCTACGGCTGCACACGAGTAGATAGTGTGGGACGAGCACCAGCAAATATTCCGTGGTGCGGTCCGTTCCGGATCTCCTTAGGTTCCATGTGCTCGTAAATCCTTCTTCCACGGTGGCCAGGCCGGTACACGGCCACCCTAGGCGTCATGTACGTCGACACGTACCCTTCGAGGAGGAGGCACAACCTCCACCCACGGCGCGACGGTCTCCAGCGTCTGGTTTATCTTGGAAATGTCCGCCAAAGGACGGCGGAAAGAGTCGTAACGTCCGCGTTACGTTATGTCGAAGAAGATAAAAGGTCCTCGACGATAAGTCGAGATAGAGCGTGCTACCAGCTCCGTCGAACGTGATGCTGTAAAGGGGATGGTTTTATGGGGCCAGAAGGTTACCCTTTAATTCATTTCGAAGCTGATCCACCCGACTGAGGATTCCACGCAATTGCTCCAACTGTCTATCGAATCATTTTCCCTCTCATCGTTCACTTTAGGACCTTCTCGTTCAGGTCTAATCATTCTAAGACTTCTAGATTAGATCATGCTCTTAGCATATTATAGAATATCGTCGCTAGAAACTATAGCGACGCGACCATTCGATATTTCTTATTTATTTGCGTTCTTCGTGTTTTATAATTTGTGTTGTTTTATTCATTCTCGTTTGACATGTAAAAAACTAAGGACTTGTTTAATATTGTATCTGTTATAATTGAAATTAAATCTTAAATTGTTTATTGACAACTTAAATCCTACGTATATATTGTTAGGAATATTTCTATAAATATTTGTCCCGCGCATACCTCTATTCTGAATCATTTATTATATTTTTTCCGAGCAAGCTATCCGAATTGGCTTCACTGGGGCGTATTCATAATTCTATAAAATCTAAATTCGGCAGCAGCTGCAACAGGAGATGACCTGCATTCCTTGTGCACGGATCAAACGTTTCGTTGCACTATGCAGGTAACCCTGGATGGACAGCACAATAAGCCTGCAGGTCTGAATGCTCGAGACCCGTTGATTCCTTCCCCTCGGCCTGGGAAGGTTAATTGCAGGTAGCCTTCCAGATGTTCCAAAAATATGGTTAGTCTGTGACCAGCATCCGTGCTTCTCGGTTCGTTGTGAAATGCTTACATTCGCTGCTCATTTTCAATAAATCTGTCAACGAACCCTTCTGCCATTGATCTAATTTTGTGTACCGGTGCGTTCGATTTTATCACTCGAGGTTCCGTTTATTTTATACGGAAACATACATAATTGCCTGACAGTGTACTGATATTTAATATTTTGTTATCGATAGCTAGCCCGGTGTTAATTCAGTGCGGGTACTGGGCGCAGCAGTGTGATTTTTCCTGCCTGGAAATGATTCGTTTGTTTTCTTGTAAAGTCGACGGGACGCGATCATACGCAAAGGATCGTATAAACGCGTTAACCAGTTCCGCACGGGCAAAAAGGCACATTTTTCATTGAGCGACGTGTCCCGGGTGTGTATCAAATGTACCGAATTTGTTTTATGTTAAACAAATATTTCGCCTCATTAAGTACCGCGGTATATTTTACACAACGTCATTATCTGTCACGTCGGTGTGAAACATCCACCGGTGTTCACCGGTCCCCCCCTTCCCTACCCGGGTTTATTTTCGTTGCAAACAAGTCATCGCTAATTTTCCTGCTGACCGTACAGCTCGATTTCCCATAAGAATTCTACATAAAATGTATTAATGCGTTCCACCACACACGGCCGGCTGGTAATGAATACGTATTGTCTGCGCTTTGTAAACAGAGTAAATTCGTTGCACGCGTGAAATACAGATTAATCAGCGTTTACTCTTTCATTTAATTTTTTGTTCCGACCCACCGTTGCCTCGAACATGCGCGTGGCAATCTGAAATAACAATTAGACCGTTTCCTTGATACAGTATTACATCGAATTCGTAACACGATCATCAAAGCGTCGTACCACTGTCTCGAATTATCCTCTGACATCGATACTGCCAGGAAGACGCTGCTGCATAATGTAGCATCTGATCAAACTCAATTCGAAGGTTCCTCCAATATTTCAATTCCAAAGCTGGGTCTAACCTAGATTCGAATATAGTCCACATTCAAATATAATCCGCGGAGTTTTAATTAATTCCTGGCCCATTGAGTATTTAGTAGCTGCCAGCAACGGGCTGAAAATATTTTCATCCCCTTCCCTCGAGGTCTAGGTTAGGTCTGTCACTGTATTCATCAAGCTCCATCGGAATAAAATAACTGTCGACAGCATAAATAATTTTTCGAGCAACTGTGAACATTCACATGCCCACACGGACACGTAAAAGTCCCCCAGAAACTCGTCCTGGTAATACTCCTGTCCAGGAGGATATTAGCAGCGGCAGCATCGCGCAGACCGAACGTATTGAATAACATTCAGGTTCATCGGATCCGTGGGTGGTACGAGACGTCTACAAAGAATTACGAATGTATATTCACCGGGTAGCCTGATCCTCGGAAACCGTCTGTCCACATCGGGATCGGTTCTTGAGATGGCGAGTGCTTTCAAGGACGATTTCATGCGACGACGATTTAAGATCTCCGGCCCTTCCACGGAGTAGCCGATTCCGTGTTCCTCTTTTTGCGCACACGGACGCGAACACCCATAGACATTCGGGATTACCGCGAACAGAGGCAGCCAGATCGAGGAAGAGAGAGAGAGAGAGAGAGAAAGAGAGCGAGAGAGGCTCGGAGAGTGAAATAGCAGAGGGAGGAGAGAGAGAGAGAGGGGTAGGAGTTTTTCTCGATGACCGAGCATCGACCACGACTTTCCTCCCCATTTCGCTCGGGTCCCTTTTCCCTCCTCATCCTTCGAGGCCCTCCCACTATTCCCTCCAGCTTCTCCTCTACCTCCTCCGTCGGTTCCCCCTTGTCCATCGAACCATCCTGCAGCCACGGTGGCTCGGTTACCAACGTTACAAGCCTCCAGACTTCAGGGAGAGCGCACAACCTCTTCTGGTGCCTGCTGCTCCTCCGGCGTGTTCCCCTATTTCCACCCTTTTTCTCCTACCTACGGTGTGGTGGCACCGGCACTGGCACACGGGCTCCTTCCGCGAGGATATATAGACGGCCACTAAACTTCTGTCCTTGCCATCAATTTCAACGTCCGAGAATCGTAGGAGCGGTACCCACCGACCAGACACACGATTCCTGCGCCTCGTTCTCTCCGGCCTCTCGTTTGCCAAACGCCTCCAGGCCTGCAGCCTTTTTGCCCGCAAACCAGGATACCCTGCTGGTCCGAGCGCGCACACGCCATCTTTCGCGTTTAAAGGATTGTCCCCTGCGACGGTCATCCCTCAGACACGGCTCCGGGGACACCGTACTTGCTACCGGATACCTTGACACCGCGATCGGGATATAAAGTTCACGAGCGATCCAACCGGACGTCGTCCCAGATCGATAACGCTGCTCCAGAGAATTAAAGATTATTTCAGAATTTTCTGGCCAATAGGTTGTGGGAGCTGAACTTGAGGGGATACATAATTAAGGGGGTTCAAAATTGAGATGGTTTAAACTTCAGAGGGCTCAAACTTGAGGGGGTTCAAAGTTAGGGGAATCCCATTTCGGGGGGGTTTAAAGTTGAGGGAATCCTATCTTGAAGGGGTCCAAAGTTGCGGGAATCCCAGCTCGCGAGGGTCCAAAGTTGAGGCAATTCCAACTCAAGGGGGTCCAAAGTTGAGGGAATTCCTACTCAAAGGAGTCCAAAGTTGAGGGAATCCCAACTCGAAGGGGTCCAAAGTTGAGGGAATCTCATCTCGAAGGGGTCCATAGTTGAGGGAATCCCAACTCGAGAGGGTCCAAAGTTGAGGGAATCCCATCTCTAAGGGGTCCAAAGTTTAGGAAATCCCAACTTGAGGGGGTCCAAAGTTGAGGAAATCCCAACTCGAGGGGGTCCAAAGCTTAGGGAATCCCTACTCGAAGGGGTCCAAAGTTGAGGGAATCTCATCTCGAAGGGGTCCATAGTTGAGGGAATCCCAACTCGAAGGGGTCCAAAACTTTGGGAGTCCCATCTCGAACGGGTCCAAAGTTGACGGAATCCCATCTCTAATGGGTCCAAAGTTTAGGGAATCCCAACTCGAGGAGGTCCCACAGCCAGCCCTCACAACTTGGGAGTCCTAACTCCAAAACTCCCAACTCGGGGAGTCCCAACTACAATACACTCAACTGCAGGACTTCCAACTTGACGGGTCCTAACCGGCGTCGAAACAGTACAGGAACTCGGCTCGAACATGAGTCAGTATAGAAGCTTGACAACCGCCGGGAGGGGTTATACATTCCGATTCAGTTGAACGGGAACAGTTCACGATTTGTTGAGTAAAATATTCAGTGCTTCCGAGCGCTATCGCTTTTATGTGATCCGAGCAACATCTTCGGGTGCACATTTTATGAGATGGTTTGTTTTACACTCGTTCCACCAGTGCGTTTTGCGTTTAAAAGATCGCCTCCTGCGAGGGCGGTTTTTCTGCCTCTACGGGTTCCTTGGGACCGATCGTGTTCGCTCCGTGAATCTTTTACGGACAGACATTACGCGTAGTTTTATCTGCCGCTCCATGCGAACGATAGTCAAACAATAATTCCGCAGTATGAGACTTTCATGCAAACGGTGCGCCCTAAATAACATAACCGTATTTGCGCTGCTTGTGTGTTCAATACCGAGCGAAGGATTCCTTCTCTCCCTCTCCCCACGCTCAGTTTGTTCCGACATGCAAAGAGAGAGACTATATTTTCATTTGTTTCGATTCCTCCGTAAATCATAAATCTAACACAGTCATAATATTTCATAACAATATTTTTATTTTAATTCTACTGGACGTATCGTAAATCCACCGACTGTCCAAAATTAATTTGCCCATATGTTTCGTTCTGCCGTGGCACTCGGTGAAAGAATTATTATCGTTCTGTTTATTTGAAAATTCGGACAACGTACGGGCTGGTCCAGGAACCGACTTTCATTTGTTTAAGATCCACATTTAATATTGGATAATGCGAAGGGGAAGTCGAACGATCAAGTAATCGAATGGTTTGTATTTCTGTGTGAATCTGATCGAATATTTCGAACAGGGAAAGATAAATGCTGAAAGGAGTCGCAGAGCCCGACAATCCCGCGCGAGAAAGCATAGACAAGTTTGTTTGCCGACCAGACTGCAGATATTACACCGAAGAATCAACTTGGAGGTTTCCGTTCCTCGAATGCACAGTTTCTCACGGGCATGTGTCGATTCCGAGCCCGCTTGTGTACGGATGTCCACAAAATCTTTCCGTCTCCCCGAGAATATCGTATCCTCGAGCTAGGATTTGTCGCGGGGCTGCACATATATCGCAATCCTGCTGTTTCGTCCGATATACTTATTCGATTCAGACAGCTGTACCTGCTGGTTCTGTAAGGGTGGCGCAAAGTCCACTGCAAACAATGCTCACTGACTCGCATCAATACCCAACTGTTCTAATTTATTTATCCTGCACCGTTTCCCCACTAACAAAACAATCAAATTGTTTCTTCGTTCCTGTTACCCTTGATCGACTCACAAAAATGTAATTCAATCATCGCTGAAATTTATCTTTTGCATGGTGAATAACCTCGTAATGAAATAGGTAAATTTTTAATTGAGTACTCTGTACCGATTTGCATAAATGCATTTTATTATAATTGCCTACAATTAATTTTTAATCATTAATGTGTACCAATGGTTCAATTAAATTTCTATAGGACTCTGATTGAATTATTCACAAAATCATTATATTTTTCATTCATTACAAATCTTGTATTTAGATTAATAGTAGTCGCTAAATAATCTACAAGTAAAAAGAAATATGTTTCGCAAGTTAAAAGAACACACATTTTTCGCGTATTAAGTAGATAGGAATAATTTTAAATGATTAATTTTGAATTTAGAAACCGCGTTTCGTCCCGAATCTATCAGAAGGACTCGTCAGCAAGGCTATTCAAAATTAATCATCTAAAATTAATTTAGCGGATGATAATCGTGAACAAAACATTTTTATATATATATATACAATGTTTTGTTCAATATATGTGTTCTTCGGCCGTCGAGATAGAGATTCAAACATTGCATTTCAATTTCCACATGTTTGAACGAACATAATATTTCGAGTTTGTCGACACAGTTCCCCGAAAAATGATTTCGTAATCATGCAAGCTCTACAGGGAGCAATGCATTTGGAATCAGCATAACTTGCCATTTTGCGAAGTGCTGGCAGGCATATTTATTCCCATGGTCCCTTAACGGAAATTGAAAGTGCTTAAACATAGATACACGTCCGAGCACTGACCGTATACTACTGTAACTTGCACGCGGACTAGCGTCGAGGTTCCTTCCGGACCGAAACGCGGGAAATACGATTCGTATTCGATTTTCGCCTACCTCGAGCTGATCATCAAATATAGGAACGAATGCGGGCTGATGTTATCAGCTTTTTAGCACTGTGCTACACTGAAAATAGTGAAAACTATTTTACACACCGTTCAATGTAATTTTATCAGTTGCCAGAAAACTGTTGAACATTGTTGCTGGACTAATGAGACAGTTTTTCAAAAATGAATTACATCTTGTCGATAATATTGTTGACTCTTTCAGTGTATTATGTTCAATGAAAATTCCTACATGAAATAAAATAAATAAAAAAATCGAGACTATATAAATTATGTGTTTATTACTATTTGTTACAGAATTTGCCAACTGGTGTATACAATGCGGTGATTCCCGGAAGGAGAGGATACCTCGAGAGAATTCTAGTGCAGTGTTACAAGTGGTGAGTAAAACTATACATTCCCCATTGTCGATCTTTTGAAGGATACGTCAAGAGGGTAGTTACGCCGGCTGAAAAAACGGTAGAAAACGTAAAATCTGCACCGGTGCCGTGAATGGACCGGTAGAAAACAATTGGCGGGTCGCAGGTCGCATCAAGGCGAGCGTGTACAGTGTCCTTTGGGGGCAAGAGGCGGCTTCCGAGGGCGTAACGATTAATAGTTCGCCCCCGCGATCAGTGAAACGTGTTCCGTGGCGCGGCTCAACGCTCCCTGGACCCGGCATTTATTTTTCCGGGCAATTTTCGTCCGTTTTTCGCGGTTTTATCTGGCCGCAGCGCGGAATTGTTTCAACTTTTCCAGCAGAGTCGGGGGAAACTCGAGAGAGAAAGAGAGAGAGAGAGAGATAGAGAGAGAGAGAAAGATAGAGAGGGTTGGGGTTTGCAGAGGGGGTGAACTTCGTGAGAGCAACTGCTGAAACCTCGTAACGAGCGAAACAATGGTTAAAACTTCAGCAGAACGCGGGGGTGGCGCGCTAGACAGAGAAAGAGTGAGGGTTGCGCGCCCGCGCGCATTCCCGAGCTTATATAATAGCTTTCAAACTCATATCTGTCGAGATATCGTGTTAATAAAACGGCCGCGCCACCCGTTGACTTTTGTTGCGAGTTTTCGGGCCGGGCTGTTTAATCGCCGGGACCTCTAAATCAATTTCACCGAAGAACCCTAAGCCAGCCGACACGCTTCGACTGATTCCTCGCCGCGCGTTAAAACCGGCCACGATTTTCGAGGTTTCACTGGGGCGCGGCCCCGCGATCATTTCCGGCTACCATTCACGGCCGCGCATCCACGCCGCGGTTTATGAGAATCGCGTTTAAAATTCATTTCCTCTTCGACCGACGTTTAATCAGCCTGTCTCTTTCGCCCGCTTTGAAACCGCCCACTGTCTACACAACCACGGGATCCACGGGATGCAGTCCGATGCTGATTCTTATTCATTCCATTTATTTTGGGAGAGGCACGCCCCCGCAAATCCTCGCCGATTTTTTCTGAACGGAATCGCGGGCCTGCGTTTGCTGAACACGCGATTCTTCCCGGTTTTTTTTTAGCTCCTCGACGCTGCGATGGAAATTTATAAAATTTTGGGCGTGGTCCGGCCATTCAGGAGTTTCTGAACAAATTTTCAACTTGAAATATCGACTTTATCAAAAGACACAATTTTTTTATAGATTTTACAGATCTTTTAATGTCGAAACGGTTCAAGGGAAATTTGTGAAAAATTGATGATGTGTCGCGTAGACACATTATTGTATTAAAGTTGGCATTATGATTGGAATAAAGATTTAAATAGATTAGAGAAGAAAGACATAGAACGATCGTTGTTATTAAAGATAAATGAGTTGCGTTGTCAATGTTCTCGTGATGTGGAAAGACGTTATATGTTATTAGTGTTTGGTTAAAATGTTCATACAATAAATATATATATATATATATTATATACATTAAACGCTGTATATTTATTAAACGTTTAACAACATAGAGCTGAGTATCACAACAGAAATTTTTTCCACAGTTGGATAATGTTTTCAAGAATGTGTAGAAATTTTTTTAAAAATTTTGTTACTTAACGTTGTGACTTATAATTCTTATAAACGAAACTCTGAATAGTAAGAGTATGAACGAGACGTGTGCGTGCAGTATGCGTCTGTTCAATTTCGATTGCGTGGTTACATGATGGATACGCAACACTGTTGCGTATAGTGTTAGACGTACAAGTCCGCCAGGTGGGATACCAATAATTAGGGTACTCGTTAACTGTCTATGCGGACACGTTTAACAATGCAGCAATCCTGGTGATAGCAATTATGCGAGTTGCACAACCGTGTAACTTGATCCTGATCGTGCACTAGTTCACTGAGCGTTTCTGCTGATGGTAATTAACCTTCAGTCATTTTTCCCGGCTGTGATTGTGCCTGCCGATTCTTCCCGGAGCGACTATTCGAACCACCAGACTGTCGATTCCAATCTTTTTTTTTCCCCCTTTTAATACAGTTTCGTCAAATTCGTTGATTAAACAAAAAATAATTGATATTCGAAATAAAAAAAAACACAAACAAAAAAATAGTGGACCAGTCATAGAGTATAATCGATGATTGAGTCGAGCGTTTTAGCGAGCTCGCGGCGTACACGCGTGGAATTGTACGTTTGCATAAAATGAGCTCACACGCGTTCCTTTGGTCTCGCGCAGAAATCGTGTTTAAAATTCATTTCCCTTTAACGGCCGTTTAATCAGTCTCCCATCCCCGGGCCGGTTCTGAAATTATATTCTTTCCCATCCACGTAAACGTGGAACGCGCACAGAAGAAGGTGAAGGGGTGGCGGGGAGGGGGTGAAAAAGCAGGAGGAAGAACCCGTAGGCGTGTGCGAGTTCGTGTTTCTTTGGAGGAAGTAAATAAAGCGGCGATGAATTCAGAAAGGTTTCCATTTTACGGGCCATGGATAATTAACCCTCTCTGTCTAAATCACTTTCATCTCTAATTTCGAAATAATTTCGCCCAGACCGGCCCTCCTCGGTCCCGACCGCTGCTGCCTGCGTGTGCGCGCGCGCGCGCGCGGCTCGCGTTTGAGATTCGCGTAATAAAGATTTTAATTTGGAGAATTATTTTAATTCGCGAGCGTTGGCTCGCCCCGGGAATCCATTCATTTAGACGATTCACTGGAAGCTACGTTAACTTCCTTTCTTTCGCGGGCTTTCCTACACGCTGGAAGGGACGCGCAAAGATAATTATACTCTCCCTGCGGTAAACGTTTATTAGAGAGCAATACTCTGTCTGGAAAGATTGGCTATCGGAAATAGGGCATTAAAGATACGCGTTTCAAACTTTCTTCATTCGCGGATGATATTCCCGCGACTCCATTAAAACTGTGTTCAGCTTAAAATATTAACTTCGACGATTCTCAACTGTGTCTAACTGCGCATTAAAAATTGCTTCCACCCTCCTCGACAAACAGAAATAATATAATTGTTGTAGATTGTAAATTCAAAAATGTGAGATTAGGATTTAACGTTCACCATTTGTAATAATTTCATTTAATAATTGTAAGCTGTAATTTATGTTACATGTATATGATATTGTATACTTATGTTACATCTACAGTGCCACTCACTAATATTCGGACACTCTTAGAAAGACGACAACTTTTTAAATATTATACTATACGATTTGAACTTTTTTGAGAAGCTAGAACGATTTGTTTGCTACAGAATGTGAAAAAAATTTTGTTAAAAATTGCAATTGATCGGGTTTGTAGAAGAAATACTAAAAGTTGCATTTTACAACTTTTTTTATGTGGGCCTATATTGAAAATTTAAAAATTACGTTTTGTAGATCTGTGTCAATTCAAAACAAATCAAAAACAAAACAGTTCGAATCGTATAGTACAATATTAAAAAAGGTATTGTATTTTCAAGAGTGTCCAAACATTAGTGGGAGTCACTGTATATGTATAATATGATGTATGCTATATATACCAAACAAGGTTTACGGTACTAATAAATAAATAAATAAATAAGATTGTACAATTTTTTGGAACCAGAACTTTCAACTAAAAAATTGGAAAAAATTCCCTAACATTTACAACGATAAGGGGTACGTATCAGGTGTCTTTTCCAAAATATTTCACTGCACCTACCCCCGTCAGCCAAGATAGGGGGTTGAAACTTCGTTTAAATTACTCACCACCGATAAGTGAACACATCGCCGGTTTAATTTAGTTAACCGGATTGTTACAGGAATAATCGAGGATCTCTTAAAACACGCGAAGAATATAGCGTTCATTTACGCGACAATGAAACATGATTCCCGCCGACAGAATTTCTATCAAAGTCGCTTTTATCACTCGTCAAGCGCCGGCACATCGTGTATAATGCACATCGCACGCTCCCGTGACGCGGACCAGTCCTGTATCCCCTCTCGTTTACACGACAACATTATCATGTGATCCATTTATTGAAATGGAATTGTGTATCTTGATTACATCGAATTCGCTGCGCCAGCTCATGACAAATTCCCCGTGAACGTAGCGACGGCTTATGCGAAATAATTTAAATTGCCGCTTTAAACTCCGCGGCCGAGTGGCTGTCCAATATGGAAATCGAAGTTTACGCTTGCCGCTCGGTATCGACTTTCAATTAGGAGCCCTCCAACTTTTTTCTATGTCCCGCGATTCGAACTACTTCTTTCCCAGCTTCTGAAATAAATGAAAACTCGATCGACCGTCTTCAACGTTGCTGAGACCTAACCTTGAACCCTGTACCATCTTGAATGTTAACTAGTAAGTACATTAAACTCTCGAGTTTAATGTATTTATATATATTTATCGAGATAAATATCAACGATCAACGAGTTATTACAGTACAGATAGTAACATGGTATTTGGTCCCCTCAGGGTTTCAAATTCATTTACCAATCCCCCTCTTTCCACTCTCACCATCGCCTTTTCAGCGGGACCTACTGTTTATGGTGGGTTCCGAACCACCTTTTGCCAACAACACGTGAAAAAACACCCGGGCGGGTCACTTTTCAGTTTTTTACCAGACGGTCACCCATCCTAGTGCCGTTCACGTTCCACATTGTTTAACCTTCGGTGATCTAACGAGAACCGGTGCTTTCAACGGGACTACGATTGTTGGCTTTATCGAGATAAATATATTTATATATATTTATCGAGATAAATAAAAGTCTAGCCGGTTTCTTGGTCAGTTCTCGAATGGTTTGATAATCGTAGGAAAATCTTTAAGGGCAGTTTAATTCGGCCATTTTAATCGGCTGGGCCGTTAAACGAGAGCCGCATGAAAAGAGATGTTGACGATCCGTTACAACTTGCGAGCCATTGTCCCCGAGAGTTGGTCCCGTTGCTTTCAGTTGGTGGACGACTTTCGCCGCAAGTGTGCAATTACATTCTGTTATCGGGCCCTCGAATCGACCCTAAAATTTCCCTAAAATCACCCCCGAAACGGTGACAGAGGGGACGCCGACCTGTGACACGTCGACGACCGGCGAAGATACGGCGCGTTATTTTTACTCCCGCGTCGCAATAACAACGCGAACGTCTGCTGGCTCACGCAGACGATCCTCGGGTTTAGGGCAGGGGTGACACCGTAACGAGAGTTGTTGCGAAACTCCGGCCCCGGGGATGATTCAGGGGAAAATTTTTTACGGCCCCCTCCACTCGTGACTCCGTTTCGCAGAGCAGCAGCTTCCACCGAGCAACGTGTTTCTCCATCTCTCCCCACCATTTCCTCACCCCCCCACACCGGTGTTTTCATTCCGTTTTCTTCTCTACTTATGAATCAACCACGCGTCGTTACCGTTATTCGCGACAGACCGTCAGCCGTTCTTAACGGCACACCTTTTTCCAACCGTGAGAATAAGTATGATGGATATCTGCGGCTTTTTCCATTTATTACCGGCCATTAACCGCCGGGGACATTGAAAGACTTTGAACGATCTCCAGACGTAAATTGGTGACTATTCTTGATCACTTGATAGGCCGCAATTTTGTTGATCCTCCTCCGGTTGCCATGGAGTCGCGAGACGTTTGAAAATCACCTGGCAACCTGCCAAGAAAATTGCGATAAACTCTTCAGAGTACGCGGGGGTCTTATATGACATTCTTGATCCAGAAACAGCATAGCTGAATCAGAATATATGTTGGCACTAAATTCCTTAAATTAATAAATGACGATAGAATAAATGACAATCATTGGAGAAGTGGTTGAGCCCAAAGTACCTCCGATATTAAGACTCCCTTAAACGTCTCCTGTTCAACGAAGCATGGTGATCTAGGAACAAGAACCTCCCCTTTTTCGTGGACCCTCAGACAGGGTTCGAATTCCAGAAGAATGATTAAACCAGGAGGACCTCCAACGGCTCGTTCTTTCCGGCGTACGTTCTTTGGCTCGTCTATTGCTTCCACAGCGAAATTTCCTACGTGCTTGATCACGTCGCGGATATTATTGCGTGGTTATCATTTTTTTCCTATTTTGCTCGGTTCGACCCTTTGAAGTGTTCGAGGGACACAGAATGTCAACAATGTTCGATGGAGCGGAGTAGCCGAGTACGTGGATACCTTTCTAAAGTCTGGGAACGTTGCAGAATAAATTCGTTAAAATTCTTGACTCCTTTGACTCTCCAGATTCGTCCGGGCTGGCCGTGGTCAAGGGACTCCGGAAAATGAATCCTGCGACCATATACAGGTTGTGTCTCATCAATTTTTTAAATTTAACATTTCTTTCGACCTAGAATAATTCCATTCTATACTATTGTTTTCATTTCATGCATATCAAATTGAAAGAATACCTGAAACAGTACTTAAATGTGTAGCAAAGGATATCAAATTGATAGAATACCTCAAACAATACTTAAATGTGTAGTATGCATATCAAATTGATAGAATACCTCAAACAATACTTAAATGTGTAGCAATTGTTTAGCTATTAAAATATTTAATTGTGTAAACAATATTTTGAATAATGCTGCAGCATTTTTTAGTGGTGACTCTGAGTCACCACTCGAGTGTTAAGATTGATATCCTGAATTTCCCACCGACCGGGTGCACTGTCATTTTTCTCAAGGATTCTTGCCCAAAGTCCTCTCTGACCAAGGTGGAGCCAAAGTTGCAAGGATGAATGCAGAAAGGACGTGAAGTTCGCGTACACGGACAGGTCCCTTTATCGTAGTTGCAAAACAGTTCCCAGAATCCCGAGGTAATCGTCGAAAACGTCAATTAAGCAGGTACGGGGTGGAGTCTCGAGTCCCAGCAGATATTCCGTCGTATTTCTTGGAAAATATTAGCGAAGTGAGAAAACGGTGGACGGGTCGCTGACCCAAATCATAGTAAGGAACTACTTACCCTCGTTCGTCTGGTCGGCAGGCATCGTTCCCTTACTCGGAGACGTTTTTCTCTTTGTCATTTAGTCATTAGAGCTTTTAGGCTACTTAGACTAATCTAACTTTTAACAGACCGTTACTCAGCGCGCAAGAAATGTTTTCGAGTCGAAGGGGGTTGGGGTGGGCCGACCTTAGACACCCTCGCGGGTCTTACCGGCGAAAAGCACCCTTGGCTCGACGAGTACCCTCATTGCATAATGTACCCGTCGAAAGCCGGGTAAGGCGTGGAGGGATGGGCGATACAGAGCTGCGTAGCCACCGAGGCGCATCCCGATTCGAGGGCTCGTCGTTGATGAGAGTGACTCTCCTTCTCTCACCCACCTGGCGAGTTAGGGTTGAGGACGATGAAGAATCGAGGGACAGGATTCATGGCAGTGTGTCTCCTAGACGTGACCCGGCATACGACGAATTTTGTTGAGAAATGTGCATCCACAGACACCATCCAGAAACTCTGAGATTCACCTTTTTTTTTGTTGTTTTTGTTTTAGGACCTGGGTGAACCGGTAGAACCCATGTACATCCTCGAAGATGTACCAGGGGTGCCGTAAACTCCCAGGTCCAGGGGCACCTGATGACATTGGTGACCCTTCCTCTCGCCACATTTTGTCAAAGATTTATCATGATGAACGTATCGCTAACCGCATTTCATATTCATCTTGATCAATTGCTTCGGCCCAATCCTTAAAATTAACCCTTATTTCCAAAATTAACCAATATTTCCATTCTCTATGATTTTTTAAATTTGATAAATATGAAATTGATATAATACCTCATACAATAATTATTTAAATAATAGTACAGCAATTTTTAGTGGCGCCTCAGAGGCGTCACTCGAGTGCTAAGGGTTAATTATCTCATATGTATTTACAAAATATACAATAATGAAATTCATTACATATAGTTATATTTATATGTATTGTCTATAACTCTGAGATTCACCTGATAGCTACCCGACTGACTTGTGCAGGATTGATTTTCTTAAACAATTCACATTTGCACAATCAGCTGTTTCCCGATCACTCCGAAACGTGTCCTCAATTGGCGCAGTGCTACCGCCACCTCTTCATTTAGTCATTCCCCATATTTCCTGCCGGAACGATCAATCTCCTGCCGGATGATTTCTTTCTGCAATTAAATTGCCGGGGACGACGTTCGCGCGAAGATAAACGTATCCGGATCGACCGGTGGCTCGATTCCGAAGTCGTAGACACTTCAAGTTCTCTCTCTGTCCGACCGGCTACCGATTAATCGATAAGCCCCATCGTCTTCCGTGAAAGCGAGAGTACTCCTTCGAGACGAAGCAATCGCTGAAAGGGAACGAGAGGTGTATCGACGTTTCTCCTTCCGGTGCTTGCTCCTGCATTCCTGTACCGCGTTTTCCGAGCGACTCCGCATTCCGTGACGTCGTGTTGCTCCATTCGCAGCTGGTTCTGCCCTGATCGATACCCCGTGGCCATGGTTTTTGGCGGATGCAAATTTCACAGTCATCCAAACCACTTCTTCTGGCGAAATTAATGTAGAACGTGTCTAGCCACGTAGCGACTCAATGTAGCATAAGTTAGTATTTTCAATTGGGTCCCCTTATTTCTAAAATAGTTCTTCGAACGCATATCTATTAAATGTATAAAAATTGATGGGCTATTAGGGGGAATAATAACTCGCCTAATGGCGAAGGAACAAACTTTACCGTTTCACTTGCTCAACATCCGTTCAACAAGCCAGACCCAAAGCTAGCAATCTCTTGACCGAAGTCCTCCACTGTCGAATCCTCGAGTTTTACATAAATATACATTCGCCGGAGCAGCCGAAGCAGGAGGGGGGGGTGGAAGCTAGCCTGAGAACCTCTGAGATCCTTCCTTTTAGGTCCTCCATTCTCGCTTCGATGAGAAGAGGATGTCCGGGGAACCGGGGGACCATTGTCTTAATTGAGAGAGGTTAATTCGAGACGGACCAGTTCTCAGAGTTATAGACATTCGGCTGTGTTTAGCCGGGACTTAGGGTTCTCCGTAGTTGCGCTATACCGTTCTCCAGACCTGTACTCTTTCTCTCTCTCTCTCTCTCTCTCTCTGCAAACGTTTTTATTCGCATAGATTAACGTGCGCGCCTTGAACCTATGATTGTCTTAGAGGTGCTTCAATTAGGTCTTTGATCAGCTGGATCTAATGACGTGACGTTGACTTTTTAATGTTTCAATGTTATTTGCATTGATTAACGTGCATACTCGACCCTATGATTGTCTTGGAGGTGCTTAGGTCTTTGATCAGCTGGATCTAATCAGATGGACGTTGACTTTTTAATGTTCCAATTTTATTCGCATAGAATAACGTGCTCACTTTCAATCTATGATTATCTTAGAGGTGCTTTAATTAGGTCTTTGATCAGCTGGATCTAATCACATGGACGTTGACTTTCTAATATTTCAATAATCCTGCAACCTTCTAAGTGGAACTCGTTGATCGAACTGAGTCGCATGATTGGGAAAATGGAATACTACACGGACTTTGTTTATATCAGCTTAATTTATATCGGCGCATTGTCGTCTCCTGCGATTGTAGACCCGGGTTCAGCGCCTCCTTCCGAAGACCCTGTCATCAAGTTGAACGCAATCCTGAATCCTTGATCAGGCTATGAAATTCGAGCGATCGCAGGGGACATCGAACCGGGTCCTCGACGTCGAGCGCACCTGTGGACCGATCGGGCAATCGATACACAACAGACTAGAGCAGACCGGTGCTTTCGATTCAACTATATCAATTACAAATCAGTTACAAAAACTTCTATTCCGCATTACACGCACACATATGTTTCGTCTCGGTACTTTCGTAATTCTGCGGAACATTTGATTAAAACTTCTCTGAGAATCCTCCCGCAGGACGAGACTATCCGGTCTCCTGAAAAAAAAAATCGATCCTCGGCAGTTTCAATAGGGCTGTACCCTGGTTAATCCGGAGTCAGCTGCCGGTAAGGAATGGCAGCCATTCCCGTAGGCCGTGGTTGATATCCGCCACCTGGCAATATTTCAACGATCCGCCCGGACAGGATAACGGATCCACTCTTTGTCCGTGGTAATGGCGTTTCCCGAGGATTCCGCCACCGGGCAATTAGGAACGGAGTCTCTGGATGTCTGGAAGACCTGGCCGGAAACGGTGTTGCGTGGGATCATCGGGACTGCGTCCGGGACCCTGTTGGATTACATCGAACCACCGAGAACCTCTCCGAAATGGGGGAAAGAAAGTTTCGCCGGGGTTCGCTGGGGAGGGGGTGGGAGGGAAAGCATAAAACCCGACCAGCTGTACTCGGTCCCTCGTTCTATCCTAGATACCGTTACCAGATCGAGGCAATTCGAGGAAAAACAGTGGGAGAAGTGCTATAGTCGGTGCCCGAGTGACGTCACCAAGCTACAATGTAATCCGACCGGGATCGTGACGTCACTGGTGGAACGGTATTCAAAGTACGATGCAAAGACAAGACCGGACCAACACGAATCAAAGGAAAATGTTAATTTCGCAAGTTGCTCTTGCTCGTGGAAAGCATGATCGAGTTAAAAACCATGGGAAAGCAGTCGGCCAGCCTAAAAACTCCTTCGAAACCCCGGCGGCGACGTTCCGGCTTTGTTCTTTCGCTCGCCGGAATAGTTCCGGGATCGCGTAAAGCGAGCATGCTTAATGAAACCGCGTATGCGCGGACCACGCGATTTTTGAAAAGACTCGCAACTTGTTTGTCGCCGGCAGAAGTTGCTCATTATGACCGGCCCGTTGCCTTGTTAGCCGGCGACGTTTAATTTTAACGAGACGCTTCAAAAGCCTTTGATTATTTGAAAATGCGGGTGCGTCTCGCTCCCGGAAATGGTCGAACCGACCATCGAATCGCTGGGCCACGACCCGATGTCGTTAAGGTCTCTCTTAATTGATCGTCCGCCTAGTACTATTCGTTCAGGACACCGTAAAACTTGGCAGGTGCATTACGCATAAATCCAGCAGGCACGTCGCGAGCATTCATTAACAACGTGAACAACGAGTCAGCGAAGTCTGGTTCCCCGTAAATCATGCTTCCCATCGGACGGCCTCGCTGCCGGGGACCTTGTTCTTTCGGTAATCTGACAAAACAGCTGGTAACGAGGGGACATGGTTTATTTGCGAGCTAGATACTACCAGGATAATGGTGAAAGATGCTGTGCAGCTTCAATCGCGAGCTCGTCGACGGTCTTCGAGCTTTTGTTGGGAACTAGATCGAGGTGAAGGATGAGTTTCTACTGTATTAATCAAATTTGTTGGCTCGAGAAGGTCTAATTACACACGTGTTGACAATGATACCCTAACAATGTCACACCTAATGATTCCCCCACACCAAACATAGGCTCCAGTCAGACCTAACTAGGTCTAGGTTAACAGCGATATTCTAACAATAGGGTGGCTCTAGGTACAGTCCTTTGGTCAGTGCCATTGTCTGGAGATGGATCAGGACTTGGCAGTAGCACGCGAAACATAGGGTATCGGTATCAAAAGGACAGCATATAGATTTCAAACAATTATGGGCGTATTGATCTGTGTGGCGGAGCGTGGGGAGGAACGGTACTCGAAATATCATTCGGGGCTGCGTGTACTCCGGATCAGGGCGAGGCTTTCGCGTGTCTCTCTCTCTCTCTCTCTCTCTCTCTCTGTGTGTGTGCGTGTCCGTTCGTCTGTTGACGCATCAAAAACGCAGACAGCGGGCGGTCCTAAATGCCCGGAACGAAGATTTGCTTTTAAGCCTGACGCGCGTCCGGGGTCACGTTAGATATTAGTCGGCCGCGGGAAACTTGTTTACGTTGTTGCGACGTTGACGACAGCCGACCCAGACAACCGACGACTGTAACGCCGCGCACCACCACCACCTACCCCTCTCAAAATTAGATTCAGCCTCCACAATGGACCCCGTCCCCAATGAAACGTGTCTGTCAGTAGAAAACAACCGGCTCCAATAGGATTCCGAGTGGCGATATACTTGACATTGAAAGAGTGCCGCCGCCGGGGGGCTCTTTTCATAATGGATGACGTTGAATCGGTTAAAGGGCGATATGGAAAGTGCCGCGGACATCGGGACTGACGTCTCCCCCGGTAGACAGCATTATTTCCATGGATTATTGTTAGTTCAACGCGTCGACGCTCGCGGATCGTTGCACAGTCCTTCGTTTTTTTCGAATCTCAACACTTTTGCTCGTCGCATTTGCATTAAGCCCGATAAGACGCTGAAATTGACCCCGAAACAAATTCATTTTTCGAAGGACTGTTCGATACGGCTCCCGAAGAAACCCCTTAGTATTAAGAAGGTACCTCTACCACGAGTTTAAAGAATTATACTCTTCAATTCTACTCACCAAAAAATTACGAAGAAAAATTCGTGAACATTTTACCTAATAGCACACACGACAGTGAATTATTTTAGAATTGTTGATCGCGAAATCGATTATTAAATCGATTCAACCCCTCTTCGATAAGTTTTAAGGAGATTCCCCTTATCACGAGAGTAATCACATGGTGAGCGCCGTTTAAAGAATTATATCCTCCAATTCTACTCATCAAAAAGTTACAAAAAGATATTCATAAACATTTTACCTAATAGTACACACGACAGTGAATCGCTTCAGAATTGTTGATCGTAAAATCGATCAGTAAATAAATCCATGATTAAAATTTTATCTAAAGCCAACTTTCGGAGTTTTCATAAAATTTGTACGACAATAATGTCATCGCGTGATCGAGCTCGTTCTTTCAGCTAATTGATTAAACCACGATCCGTTGTATAGAACCAGCCGAAGCTTTTGTCATCCGCAGATTACCGGAGACGCTGCTGCATTATTCATTCGACCAGTCGATGTTCGGTTAACAACGTTTCCATGTGTTTTGGCCAACAAAGACGGCGGGCCGGGTATTTTAGCGGAATATCGAGCGTGTCGAAAGTTTCGGCAGGCCGAGCCGGGCCGTACGGAACGAAATTCGTCACGCCACGAAGAGAGAGGAGGCTAAAGGCTAGGGGCGACCGTGTAAAATCTTCGTGGTCCCGTGAAATTCCTGTGACGTACACGGGGAATCGATCGCCTATTGTTTCACGACGAACTTGAGCACAGCTTATTGTTCTACGAAGTAGATTTAGCCGAGCCTGCGCCTCTGCACGTGCGAGTTGACCGAGTCTAAAAGGGGTTTGTTTCTTTTAGGGGATCCGGACGTTTCCTAGAAGCCTCGAAAGCATCTTCCTCAGAGCTACTCATTCTCGTATAATTTTTAAGGTGCTCGACATTTAGAACCTAGAGCTTAGATATCAATTATAGAGCTTATCAAATTCTAACTTAGATGTGAAACGTAGAAGCTGAACGTAGCCAAACCCAGTGCCGGATTAAGCCAGCACGAGGCCTGTAGCAAGTGTTACCAGGGGGCCCTAGGTTTTGCACGATAATATAATAAAACACGACGAATGACCTTTTTTTTAAGCAAAAATATTTGGGAACGGTATCGACCCAATTTTAGATCAATTTTTTGTTGCAAGCGCGGGGCTCGTAGCATTTAATCCGGCACTGGCTAAACCTAGAAGCTGATAGGCACCTGAAGCTAGTACCTAATTCTGTACTAAACATGCTAAGCAATTCGCTAGGACCAGCAAATTGAACCGTCGAAAAGCGTTCCGGGGCTGAGTAGCTATCACACAGTATGCTCGGAGTTCGCATTCCATTCATCGTCGATTCAATCGAAACGTAACCGTACTTAATTGTCCTAGGTTCCCGGCGGCTTCCGGCGGAGATCTCAATCTTTTCGAACTTTCGTCGATGTCGCGGAAATCCTCCCGCCGTTCTCGGCTCCGCTCTCGACTTTCCCCCGTAGCTCCGAACCGTTGCTCGTGATTCAAGGGCCTGCCGGGATCGATTGTGCTCGAAATTCGAAGCGGTAGGAAGGGGTGGTTAAAGGCTCGAAAAGCCGGCAGAGAGGGACGGTGGGGGGGGGGGGGGAGGCGGAGGGGTTGCCAAGGGAGAAGGGCGCGGTAGTGCTGTGATTTTGCGCCTTTAATATCCAGTTTAAATATTCATGAGAGCGAGGAAGGGCGCGAGATATCGTATCTTTGCGCGCAAAGTCCCCGGCCGGGCGCGCCGCCGTATTTTCGGTCCTGGACACCATCCCTTGCGTTGTGCTTGTTCAGTGCATAACGAATGAAAGGTGTTGTTTAAATTTCATAAGGCCTTTGGGTTGTTCGCCGGGCAAAAAATGAGACATTCCCCTCCCGGCCGCAATATTCGAGGTAAATGCTCCTCTTCCTTCTGCGAATATTCGCCGTTAGATTCTCGCTGGCTGCGAGAAATGCGGCTGGGAAACGGACAGGTATATGTACGTCACAGTGAATGATGGGAGGTTAGGTCAGACATGGGTCTTTCAGCTAGGTAATAATATAGGTTGAACAGTGTAGAAGGCCTGGGTCAGCTCTAGGTTCAGAATTGCAGCCCTCAAATATGGCGGAAGCTAGCGCTAAGTAAGTCTATGGCAGCGGTGGACAGGGTACGGGCCTCTCAAACTCCTGCTTCCCCCACCAACCTCCGTTTCCCTATGGTGGGGACGGTCTCTACTCAATTGAGATACAAATCCTGGCCTATGGCTTCCAGAAAATGTTGGGATTAAACTTTCACACACACACACACAAGGGGCCAAACATTTTCAACCTCTCTGAACGTAATATTACACAATTCGACGATAAAAATGATAATCCTTTAAATTCTAGTGCGAGGAATCCAGGTTTTAGCGTGCGGAATTCACTCGTTTGAAAGTTATACACGAGTAAAGTTGCTCGATTGCAAGCGCGTTTCGGTAGAACGTTGTGGCGGGTCGGTTAGGTGTTGGATTCCTCGCACTAGGAAATAAAGTGTTATCATATTTTTGGTCCCCCGACTGAAAGTTTAACTATTGGGCCTGATCTATCATAGGCATCGCTTGTCAGTCGTGCTGCTAGTTCAAACATTGCTCTAGTGTGGGTCCCACGTAAACAGTGATGGCGAGTGTGTGTGTGTGTGTGGTATGAGTTCCCGCGCAGATAGTATAGACACAATCAAAGTAATTATGGTTAGTACGAGGAGGGAATTTCACGTACGGTTACAAGTAGTGCGGGTATTACGGGCACGAGTAAGGATTCCACGGTTACGGTTAATACGGGTGCGGTTATGGGTTCGGTTGTGGTTCGATTTTGGTTCAGAAATGACCAATCGTTAAGCAGACTTACGACAATCGTGGTTGGATTCCTTCGTGGCCGTTATACCACGGTGGAATAAAATTGGTACTGCCACCAAGGCTGCCACTAGGGCAGAAATAAAATTTAAGTGCAGCGAACTCTGCTATGATGCGGTTCATTCGGTCCGTGTTGTATCGGGAGCATATTAACCGCGTGACGTGTCCAGAATTTGTCCAAGGATGGATTTAATTCGGCGACGGATCTAAAGGTGGTTGATCGTTCATTATTTACGAGGGCTGGCTTGTCCGCGTCATAAAATTCAGTCCCAGACGCTGGTTTTATTTCCGTTTGGCCCACTTAACGACGCGGAGAACTCATTTTCGAAAGTGACTAATCCATAAAAATGCATTTCGCCCGCCTCAAAAGATGGACGCCTCTGTATTCATACTTGCATCACCGACGTCAAAAAGATTAATGCCTCGCTCGCTTCGAGGATAGCGGCGTTCCTCTCTCTCTCTCCTTTTTTCTCTGGCCGGGCAGGTAGAAAAAAGAAAAAGCTAAGGAAAACGTAAGGGAGAGGGAGGAAGAACCGGTATATCCGGAAAAAGCACTTTCCGCTGCAAAAGAAATTACATTCCCGTCCCGTTTCCTCGCGGGTTTCTTCGTTTGCATAAAAATCTTGATAACAAAATATTGTAACTCGTATTTCCTGGTGTGCGTGCTCGCGCGCGCGCGCGCGTTCGCCTCCCTCTCCGTTGGCCGGTGTTTTCAGAAAGCGCGCAAGAAAAACGCCACGCGGAAGAGAGAAATTCTGCTACGAGCCCTTGATGGATATTTCACCGGATATTTCTGTGGCCACGTTTAAATTCCCTGTCCCTCCGGCGACTAATGTCTGGCCACACGTGGGGCGGAGCGGAAAACCTTCCCGGGAAATATCGTTAAACAAAAAGCACCGACCCAGGCAGCTCGCCACGCTTTCCCGACGCCGTTCATCAAGCATTTTTTTCATTTTCAAGAAGACGTAAGAAACCGATTTTTCCCGAAGATCTTTAACATTCGAACAGTTACGTCTTTTGATATTATTTGTAAAAATGTTGAGGATCAACCGCAAATATCCATATTCCCATCGAGTCAGAATAGTTATCTGGATATCGCAGACTCGACAATCGGCAGAAAAATGATAAACCAGCCCGCTAGGAGAGAATGATCTCGAGCAGACAAATTCAGCTTCACCACAGTGATTAGGAGACTCGTGACTGTAAGGCCGCTATTACACGAGGACACTGGTGGCGCAACTTGGTTGCGCCACCAGTGTCTTATCACGTCATGGGGCATTGAATCATATGAAGCCTATTACACGAGGACACTGGTGGCGGACACCAAAAATTGTTGCCGATCTGGTGGCCGGCAACAGCCACCGGCCAGGCAACATTTGGTGGCGCGGACACCAGCCGGGGCATTAGTTTGCATGTAGCGTATTAGACGAGGCAACCAAGTTGCGCCACCAGCATCGTGAAAACCAGGGCCGAATTAAAATTTTGTAGCAGCCCTGGCTACAGTTAACAGATATTTTTATTACAATTGACGTTCACATAGAACATATATATATCGCATTTCCGGCGATTCAAGAAGGAGTAAACAAATTTTACAACCGCGACCGCTCTTCTCTATTTGTGTTTCTGACAGCGGGAATAAACGCATGGTGGTAACCACCAGTAAATGCCCCGCGCTAGATACGTCTCTGGCGAAAACATAAACAATTGACGTTCACATACTGGTGTTACCACCAGTTGCCCATTCATTAAATGTGCTGAGACACTGGTGGCGCAACTTGGTTGCGCCACCAAGTGTCCTCGTGTAATAGCGGCCTAAGAAACCGATTTTTCCCATATTTTTCCTGAACTTCTTTTGATATTATTTGTAAAAATGTTTAGAATCAACCGCAAATATTCATATTCCCATCGAGTCAGAATAGTTACCTGGATATCGCAGACTCGACAATCGGCAGAAAAATGATAAACCAGCCCGCTAGGAGAGAATGATCTCGAGCAGACAAATTCAGCTTCATCACAGTGATTAGGAGACTCGTGGCTGTAAGAAACCGATTTTTCTCGTATTTTTCCTGAACTTCTTTTGATATTATTCATAAAATTGTTGAGAATCAACCGCAAATATTCATATTCCCATCGAGTCAGAATAGTTACCTGGATATCACAGACTCGACAGTCGGCAGAAAAATGATAAACCAGCCCGCTAGGAGAGAATGATCTCGAGCAGACAAATTCAGCTTCACCACAGTGATTAGAAGGCTCGTGGCTGTAAGAAACCGATTTTTCCCGTATTTTTCCTGAACTTCTGTTGATATTATTCGTAAAAATGTTTAGAATCAACCGCAAATATCCATATTCCCATCGAGTGAGAATAGATACCTGGATATCGCAGACTCGACAATCGGCAGAAAAATGATAAACCAGCCCGCCAGGAGAGAATGATCTCGAGCAGACAAATTCAGCTTCACCACAGTGATTAGGAGGCTCGTGGCTGGGTAGAGCGTGAGAAGAAGACGGAAAAGAGAACGGGGACTAAAGGGAAAGACAGCAGGGCGCTCATAAATCACTATTAAATCTTGAAAGGACCGAGTCCGCGGTTTGTCGAGTAATCTATCAGGGTACAGTCAACCTAATATAACGGCGGAGTAATTGCGGCCGGTATACATGGCGAGTGGCTCTATCGATCCGCACTCGTTATGCGCCTAATGACCACGCAAACGGCACGTAACGTATGTACTCGGGCTGCTGCTAAATTAATAATCGCATTATTTCTGTTTACGCGGCAGGAAAACCGGCCTGCTTTCAGACCGCCATCAGGCTCATCTCGTCCCCAAAAATTGATCCATTTGCCCGTACCACTGCAAATGCAAAAAAACACTTTGCGTCAACGTTCAAGAATATTTCACAAACTTAGACTGTGTATTGTGAGGACGAAATAATTATTTAACACTCATCCGTCCCTAATTTCACGAACTGAATCTGTCCCTTGTTGTCAAATTAACACAGTGATAAAAAAATCGATAAAATTACAAGTTAAACAGTTACATTTCCTTTTTTTTTCATTCAAATTGATGAGTTAACATTTACATCTTAGGTTTTTGCGATTATATGTTTTGCATGAAAACATAAAAGTCACCAAGCTTCGGACAAATTTACTTACAAATAACAGAACGGTATAAATTATTTCGGGAAAACTGTGTCAAATTGACGCGAAATTATTATAATAAGTTTTTAATAAATACCACGTTTTTAAAAACGGACTAAACCGTATAAAATATTTTTTTCTAATCCCATACAGATAGTCCTGATAATTTGTGATTGTGAATTTTTCATAGCTACGAAACTACTTGTAAGATTTAACACGGAAAACGTGGGACGCAAGATGCATCAATTATCTATTGCAAACGTGGTAAAACAGACAGAACGTGGCGCGAGAATTATCGTGACAGACGGGGGTGAGGAGGCGGGTCGAGTATCGAATCTGTTTTCGAGGATCACGGGCGCGCGGATCTAATTAAATTAATTCGGTACGTGCCGCGGCAAAGAAACGTCTTCAGACATCGGGAGCAGGCCGAACTTTCAATTTGAAGTCGGCGAGTACGGCTGCGCGAGGAAGATTAAGATCTTCCTTTGCCGGTAACGCTTATTATGTTGAGCGTAAGACCTCGAAAAACAGGGAGACAGTAATTGCTGCCAAACTGAGAGAGGGAAACGGGGACCTGTGTGTGTGTGTGTGCGTGCGCGACTGTGTATGTGTGTCGTGGTTATGCAAAAGCAGTCGACGGGCACCGTAGCAGAGGGTGTAGGGGGTGGGACACCCCAGGCTTTTAGCGGAATTGCTTTTACTAACTGATTACATAACGTAATAAAGGTTATTTTTACGTGCTCGCCTCCGAAAACGTTGCTCGGTGATACGTCACCGAAGAAGCCGCGCGCGCCGTCAAGCGAAACGGGTTTCGGGCTCGAGACCGGGTCGGACCGGGTCGGGCCGCGCCGAGTCGCTTTATTTAAACGACGTCAATTTGCATTTCCTTCGCGGGCTGTTGCTCCGGGAAACGGCCCCGTGTTCGACTTTCCTTTCGCAGGACGCTGTTGTCCAACCGATCCCGGGTCAGTGAAATACTTTCCTGGTATGCAGATGCGATAGGTCAGGTCCCGCGGAGATTCTAATGGAAATCGGACCACCGGCTGAAAGGGGGCTGATGAGGTCGCGGAACCTGCCGAGGTACGGTTGTTCGAACGTGTCCCTTTCCCTGGCGAACCTCGTTCCGGAACTAAACATATTTCATCCATTCTTCACCACCACGAACTGTAAAACGGGTACACGAGGAAAGTGCGTAATTAACTGGAATCGTTCTCGCGAATAAAATACTAGACAAGTCCAGACAAATTGGCGTGCAGGATGAAGATCGATGGCACTTTCTAGCAGAGCAAAATTAGGATTGCGTCCAAGGTCAGGCACAAAATATCCCCGGCTTTGAGCCCCGAGGGAAGAGTGACAAAAAGGCGCGGAACGAGGGCAGTGGATACAAGGACCGGGTAAGTGTCGTCTGGTCGAACCACGATCACTTCTGTCCCGTCCTTTTGACGGAGCCCTGCCAGTTGCCAGGCAACCGTCACCCTCTAAACATTACCTCGACGGTGGAGGGTGCGAGGAGATCCTTAATGGATACATATTGATATCATTTGTAAACCCTCGGAGGCACTGTATCATTCTGCTGGTTCTTCTTTCGACGGAAGACACGATTGTTCCGCAGCTTCGGCTTATCCCCCTGCGGAGTTTAATACCAATTTCAAAGTGGCGAGGGATGCTAGCATCCTTCTTCCACACCCGGAAGGAAGAGGAGGAGCCAAGCTAGATCAGAGCTGGGTCCAACTTCGAACGAAAAGTGTCCAGTTACACGTATCGCACCTTCGCGAATCCCACCCCTAAGACTGCCAACAACATCGTCATAACAAACCACCAACCTGGTGCCCCAGACTTAATTGAAACCGAGCCTCGCTCAATACCCGCCCCAATAACCTGCAACCATCCTCGCTGTACTCTCAAGACTATCCCGGAACGACTGAAATTTTTGCAGCTCCCCAGCTAAAGCATAGAAGACAGTCGAGCAGCCAACTTTAAACTAACAAACTAAGCTGGTACCCCTCTCGAAACCCTCTCCCCGGGAACTTGAACAATTAAGTAAGCCCATTCACGGTGCTGCTTCAACGCAGAACTTTTCCGTCGGAATTTCTGGCGGTAGTGTGCGCGGGGTGGTATCGGCGTCGCGTGGCAGGGTTGCGCGAGGGGAGTGGGAGGGGGTTGTTCTGTGTCTCGGTATTAGTGTTAGGTGTTGTCGCGTGTACGCACAGGGTACACCGTGTCGGAGGGAGTGAAATTGGATCAAGCGATACGGGGTCGCGTTATGAACACGAGTCTGCACCCCCAACCACCCCCTTTCCACCCTGTGGCCCCCTCTGTTCTCTCGCAGCCAGCCGGCTTTCGTTCCTCCCTTTATTCGCGTCTCCTCCGGCCTGGCCAGGGTTCTCTTCGTCGCTTGAACACGTGACGGACGCGTATCGGCACGAAGTCAACGTACAATCGAGGCGCGAACGCCCTCCAGTCCTGGCGCGTGTGTGCACGTTTGCGAATGTTTGCGAGCATGCTTACGCGTGTGTCTCGGGGTGCGAACGTTCTACCGTGTCTGTAGGTGTTTCCATGCGTGTGCGTATGCATGATCATAGGGGCGCGAACGTTCTAGTGTATGTCTGTGCGTGTATGATTGTGTATGAACGTGTTTGCATCAGCGTCAGCCGACGCCACTCCACTTTCACTCTCTCTCCCTCCCGGCGCAACATCCACTCGAAGCCGGTGTGCGTGAATAGGATCCTACCGGTGATCGCGGGACTCGAATTACCCGCTGTGTCTCATCCCGCGGCAATAAATACCTCGATCAATTATTCTCGCGTGGCAGCCCAGCCGTGGCGTGCGCCGCGGCGGTTTGTGCAGGTGTTCGCCCGGCCAGAAACCACCCCTCCCGCGCTCGCTCCCGATGATGTATCGTGCGTGGGTGTGCGCGGCCGCCCTTTTTTCCCCGACGCCCAGGCCGGAACACCCCCGGGAGGAAACGTCCAAAGGAGTTCCTGTAAGTGAGATTGTTCGGATTAATGCCCTGGCCTCTCGCACTGATCGCTGGGGTTGCCTCCTAACGCCGCCGATGAGCATCAAAAGAGACCGAGGGAGAAACGATCCTAAAGGGTGGCTATTCGAAATGGGTTCTTGCAGGATTGATCGCTCGGATTAATGAGACCTCTCAGGTCAAACACTGAGACGGATTGGAAGAGTTAGGGACTGCACTGTACCAGAAATTTTTGCCTTTCTTCTATGGAATCCGGTAGAGTTGACTGAGGGAGTGATAAGAGGTCCAAGTTTCAATTCTGGGAGATCAGTGGTTCAGAAGTTACGAGTGTACAGTTTAATACGTTCGTCGCCACGTCATCTATGTCTCATCTACGTCACCTAACCCAAATATGGGTGACGCTCTTCTTGTTAGAGTTAACCCTTAACGGTCCGAAAGTATTTCAAGTTTACTTCCGACCAGGTCAAGCTATTTTCCATACGAAGAGAAATTTATATATTATTTATATATTCATTAAATATAGGTTATTATACATTATATAGGATATACAATATAAAAGGCGATGGTGAGAGTGGAAAGAGGAAGAGCATTGGTAAATGAATTTGAAAGCCTGAGGGGACCAAATATCATGTTACATACATTATATACGATATACAATATAAAAATATGAAAAACACATGTATACCGTTCTGCGTACCGACAGTCGAATTTGGGCCCGCAAGAAACTTAGCCGAATTATTCTGGCCGATGAACGTGTTAACAGAGTCAGGTGCGAGCGTCTTCAGCAACGTGTACCCGGAGAAAATGTGGATCTTGATGCTTTTACATTCGCTAGATATATGCGGGATGCCGAGCCAATCCGACCCGATCACTGGCTATCCGAGATTTAGTGGTTGCCGCACCCTCCTAAAAAATGGTATATCGAAGGGTAGGGTGGGTGGATGGGAAGGTAGTTCGCGCTTGCGAAGGGCTAGAACCGGGGGAACGGTGGAGGATTTTGGCAGCTGCGGTAGTTTTCGTCTGGAATTTCGCAGGAACGTGATAATAATGATTTGGAGCCCGGAGTGGATATAATATTGCAGAGGAACAATGATCGTAATAATGGACGTGACAGTGATGCTAACAATGCAGGGGCGGTATAATGTAGTATTTCCTGAACTGCTCGCTGCGCATTGTCGGGAATATTATTATGTCAACTGCGTAAACTTTGCACAATTCGATGTTGCAAACAGTAGTGTGCGCGCACGCGAAATATATATATTTTCCATATTCGCTAAACGAATAAATTCAGCACGGCAGAAAGTGGCCTTCCAGTACTCCGAGGCATTCTATTATTTTTGTTGATTATGAAATTTGAATTTAGATAGAATATGGGTCAAGATGGTTACAGATATCGGCAAGGAGAGTCAGTGGTTAATCCCAATAGGATCTGGTGAAACTTTCAATGGGAATCTGTTCCCGGGATCCTGTCTACAGAATATTTTCTTGAATCGGTATCGTATAATGGACGTTAGGCTGGCCACGAAGATTCCATTGCACTTCAACCAAAGTTACTTATCCTTAATCCCGGTATTACTTGAAGACGGAATGGAGCCAGACTCTTGGATCTGTCACGTTGCGGCGCCGGGGGTGGGGACAGGGGAAAGAGAAACGGCAAATTAGTTCGCATCGATCAGACTCACCCTTCTCTTCGCAATGAAGACGCATCGGGTACTACACTTATCAGCCCGGGATTCAGTCGATTCATTTCTCTGATATATTTCCATCGCGAGCCCGCTAATTGCTGCTTAACGGTAATTAACATTCTGCAATGTTTTCCATCCTGCACGCGCGCTCCTCGTCCCCAATGGCTCACCCACTTTCCTTATTAAAATATACTGCTTTCAGTTCAAACGTAATCAACATTCAATTCAACAAAAATTGTAATCTATGGCCATTGTCAAGACAACGTTCGCTTGCAATAAACAACCTTTAGAGAAAAAAACCCGTGCGGATGTTTTAGAAAGTACATGAAAACAGGCAGATTCTTAGTTTTCCGTTTGTAGAAATAAAAATTTGCTCCTGAACGTAAGGCAAAATAAATTGCTGCACAGCGAGCGTAGTATCCTTTTATCTGATGCAGCGCAAGGTGGCATCGCGCAGCGTATAATCGCGTTACGGTGCAGCGTGTACGCACGTGTAATTCAAAACGAGAAAAACAGCTGGTTTAATTTTCTCAGGCTCTAGCCGGTCCATTATCGTGCGCATTTGAATTAATTTAATTTAATTACCCGAGACTTGTGGTACGACACGGTATATACGTTTTCCGCAGGCTTTATCGTCGGAACTTTTTTACCCGGGCCCGGTGGAATAAGGAAAAATTTATCGTGAGAAATAGCGGAGTGCCTAGGCATGTTAGAGGGCCAGTTTTAATTTCGAGCGGTACAATTGAGCATGAGAGGGTTAAACGCGCATCTCCGCCTCGCCGGACGGTTGCGCCAGTTGTCTTTAAAGTGGTTTAAGTAAGTCACGTTTAGAAGAAAATTGAGCTCGCAAACGTAATGAATTTCCGGGGTTACGTTTACTGCGTCTTAAGTGTCCCCCCCGCGCGGTCTCGCGCCCGGAATGGTAATTAGGAAAATCAGGCAGACATTTTTTACGAAAAAAATTCCGGGAAATCTGATGGCCAGACCATTCGTTCTACGCTCGCAATCGAAATTAAGAGATCGGAGATTTACCATCTGGGCCGCGAAGTTCCGTGGAAACTCGATATTCAATCTGTCACAACTTCGCGAGAAAAATAATCGTAGAACGATCTAATTAGTCTCATATTGAAGAACGATTCGCATACCTCAGCTGATTTTCAGAGAAAATGTATTTTGCAACATACACCAAGTGTCTCTGTGAAGATGAACAAATTTCTATCGAGTCTAAATTAATAATGTATATGTAGATCGAAGCCTGCTCTTTAAAACAAGCCTTTAAAAATTGTCGTATACGATTGTTTTCAAGCATCTGGTTGGTCTTTATAGCGGAGCTAATTCATTTCCAGCCAGGATAACACTCGAAACAGCTTTGTAAATAGAATATTACAATTGGAATTTTTAAAGCAACAGCCAATTCCATTGTCCTGATTGATAATGCCCATCTGGGAGTGTGTAATTCAATCTGCGGATTTGTTCGAAACGGAAAGACTATCATTAGCCATTGTGTCGTCGCGCTGCCGCTGGTTCTTGAATGTTTGAGTCGCATTAGTCCCATTGAATGACGAGCACGGTGCGCGCCTCTTACAAGCCCTCGATTTCTCGCGCACTCTGTCACTCCCTGTAATCCGATCGGCCTCGCTCGAGCCGACGCGACGCGGCGGCGCGCTCCGCGTCACACACTCCTAAACATTTATCAGAACTGTCCGACGCAATCGCGATGGAGTTCGTGTCAAGAGACACGGAATAAGCGTCAATTTCCTATCGTCGCATTATCTAAACAAAACCCCGACCGACATCGGCCCATCCCTCCCTGCCGTCGCCGCCCCCGCCTAAATAATTTCTGGTGAACCGTGAACGTGTGCGCGCGGTGTGCAGAGGTGGGTCGCCTGCATTGTCAGGTAACAACGCAGTGACAAGCGGGCGATGCATCGGCGCGCAGATACGGTTTTCACGTGAAACCAGAGAGGAGAGCGATCCGTTATCGGCGTCACCGGCGCAATAAACCAGGCCCCCGTTGACGTACAATCGTCGAGATGCGCGCCGATTACTTCGCCGACTTTGTGCACCCGCGCACGCGGAAACTAGTTTCAAAGAGGAACGATAAGACATGTCGCGAAACTTTCAGTTTATTCAGACGAGATGCTCCGCCGTGCTTCCACGGCAAACACGCGGCGGTCTCTCGCCCGCGAGATCTCTCCCAAAAGTGCTCTCACCTCTTTTGTACCGATCCGGTTCGCCTAATCCTCTCCTGTAATGTATACGAGACAGTTGTCTGTTACGAGGGATTTTCAAAATAAACTAGAAAATGTTTTATGAAATTGATGATTTCGGCGCCAGGTTCGATCATTTATAGAGAACAACAAATTTTTCAGACGCAATAAATGTCTCTTTGAGAAAGATCCACACAGGGATCGAAACGTCGAGAAACATGTTTAAATAATTGCACACTTGTTGTTCTCTATAAATGATCCTGGCGCCGAAATCATCAATTTCATAATATATTCAAATTTCGATCGAAAAGAAATTCATCTTTAAACTATAAAATTCTTTCCCTGTAAGCGAAGCATTATTTCTTTATTTATGTATCATGTCTTCAAAATTATTTGCAACGGAGATACAACCAACGAATTGACTGTGCGATTTGTTTGAAGGCTGGCTTTTTAACGCTGGCGTATCGTTCTTCTCGATTGTGCTAGTTCACCGCTAGGAGCCAGGACAATTAAGTCTTTCATTAATCTTTAATCAAGTCGCCGGGGCAAACAGAAGCCGGAACGCGGAGCTGCCGGTTAGCCGGGGGGGAAAAAAGATACACAGGGGAACGCAAGAATTCCCGTAACAATCGCATAAAAGATTAAAGTATGCTGCATATATGTTTGCGCTGACCCAGTTGCGGTTTAAAGTTGTACAATACACTCGAAGTTTCTGCTATCTCGCGCGGAGGCTGCGCAACCGGTTCTCGCATGGACGAAAGTGGAACTTAACGAAAATTCCTGTTGGAGGCGTACCAACCAGCCAGTCGACGTTCTTACGTGTGTCCTGTTTTTTTATGCGAGGGGCTTGGTCGAATGCACTTTGGACGGAGTTCTCATTACGACTGGTTGGCTGAGGAAATAATTAATATTTTGTTGGTTTGATAGTTGGCTGAAGTTACAGTTAGTGGTTGATCGATTTCTGCAACACGTCAGCTCATGGATTGGTAGAAGGGAAGGGAGTAGGGGCGGGGCTAGGAATTGTGGGCGGAGTCTGGATCTTGGGGCGGGGCCAGGGATTGTTCCAGGGGCCAGAATGTCTCATAGTGCTCGAAGACAGCACCAGGGAATATCGAGGGATCAGAAAACTGTTGTAATACGTGTTCATTGGAGAGCTAGTTCTATGAGTATCGCTTCATCAAACGATTGGCCCGACAGACAGCTGGCAGTGTCCTGTTTTTTTATGCGAGGGACTTGGTGGAATGCACTTTGGACGGAGTTCTCATTACGACTGGTTGGCTGAGGAAATAATTAATATTTTGTTGGTTTGATAGTTGGCTGAAGCTACAGTTAGTGGTTTATCGATTTCTGCAATACGTCAGCTCATGGATTGGTAGAAGAGAAGGGAGTAGGGGCGGGGCTAGGAATTGTGGGAGGAGTCTGGGTCTTGGGGCGGGGTCAGAGATTGTTCTAGGGGCCAGATTATCTTATAGTGCTCGAAGACAGCATTACGGAATGTCGAAGGATCAGAAAACTGTTGTTATACGTGTTCATTGGAGAGCTAGTTCGATGAATATCGCTTCGTCAAACGATTGACCAGATAGACGGCTGGCAGTGTCCTAGAGCCGCTTTGTCGCGCGATATATTCACGTCCTCTTTGTTCTATTTGCTCGGGCGACCTATGTCAATTTAGAACAGAGTCCGCTTGTCGGGGAAGCCTCACTCGTGTCCCGCGGAAAGGTTTAATATCGGTCGTACAACGCTCGTTGGATCGCGTCAATATTTTCTGTCCGTTTGTATCGGCGACGCGCAGATGAGGATTATCGATTATAAGTTAACGAGTCTGCACGCTTTTCCTCGTTCTCCCCGGGCTACACGGTACGCGCGCGGCCGGGTCTTTATTCCACGCCCGAGGGATTACACCTGTACGCTCTATTATGGGTATTCGATTTAATCAGGAAACGGCCGTTTGTTCATAATAAATAAAGCTCGAAGCGTGAGAAGAGTTGCGGCTACGGTGCTCGGCCGCCTCTTTAGGGACTAGGAGGATTATGGTGAATTATAATCAACTATAATGCTGTTTAATGCCGAGACAAGGTAGAAAACGTATAAAGACTTGCACCGAGCGTATCCGTACGATCTTTGCGAAACTTTAATCAGAGGATCTTCCAGTTCCGTAGCAAATGAATTAACAACTATCGCGAAATTCCACATATCACGGATGAAACGAGAAGTAGACAATGTTCCCCGGTTAGACCGAGGGGATCAGAGTAATGGGATCAAATGATATCTCGATGTTATATCGAATTCTTCCAACTTAGCTTAATCTCGGCTTAAGCTCCGCGAATTCTTGCCGGAACCGTCCGGAATCCAGGTTCCTTTTCATTTACATAAGAGCACCGTTCCCCAATTACCTCCCGGAAAGGGGAACAGCATTTTCAATCGACTTTTCTCGCGGAATTGAAAATTAATCTCCGCGGAGAGAAGCACGTCTTCTCCGCGAGCTCGAGTCACATTTTTTTTTTTTCTGGATAACCACCAGTCCACTCGATTCCAGCGGAGGTGCGACACGCGACAACGGCGTCGCCTGTTTCTGGCGACCATTATTGTCGCGCCAGTGGAACGCAAAACTGTCGTTCCCTGTTTGTCGACTATTGTTTATCCGCGCGGTTATGTGGCCCGTTGTTATCGTTTCCGGATACCTTCACGCCCGGGTACAATGAAAACTCGCGTTTTCGGAAATTTCCGGGACCGTCGCGGATAAACCGCGGCTTTAAAAAAAAAAAAAAAATCTCCACGTCCTCCGCCTCGTCGACGTCGGCCGCTGTCGTGTGTGTTAATTTATGGCATCGTCGGATGTTGTTCAGCCGAGCTTCCCACCTGGAGAGAGGCCTTTTCACGTGGAACGGTTCACCATTCAACGCCTCGCGAACGTTTGCATCCCCTTTCTTCCAGCGAAAACATTGCGTCACATCGAGGAGCACGTACAGTCGGTCGAAAAAACGTTTCCACATGTTATCTGAAACATGTTCTCTCATTAATAGACTCCGGATTTTTATGCGAAAGTAAAAAAATCAATTGCAAAGCATGGGAGATATATATTAATTTATATTTGTCATTAATATTTTTGAAAATAATATATTAATACTTTTGAAATCTTTTAATCCATTCACTGTTTAAAATTGCATCTACTAATTTTTGTTATAAACGCATGAAATCCGGACTCATTAAACATTCGTCCACATTCGTGGAAAATAACCTGTTGACTGTGCACGACAAATATTGCCACTTTCTGTATTTTAGTAAATGCAGCTGTGTTCCTGAATGTTGTTCTGAATATTCGAACCGTGTTCTGAGTTTTTTCCCATCAGACTGTACTTTCTTCTTGAAAGGAGTCTAATTTTGACAAACAAGCAAACAGAAAGTGCTGGGAAGGTCTGAAACTCCTTTCTGTTTGGAATGCTCGAAATTAGCGAGGCGTGTGCCCGGCTTTTGTGCGAGGCTGTACGCCTTGGAATCGATTTTTGAAACCACGTTCGCCACGTCACGTTTCCTTTTTCTGTCGGGAAAGATTCTAAAGGGAGAACAGTAAAGAAAACCAGGGACTTGTAAGCCGATCGTTCAGAGTGGCGCGAAGGGTCGATGTAACCCTTGGCTGCGTTGAATAGGAAGTTCGACAAGGACGACAATTGCCCGGGCAGCGAACGTAACATCCATATTGCTAACGTTTTCCTGCCGAGTTTCTCTCTTTATACGGTCCGCATGTATATGTATACACGCACACGTGCATTGTACATAGTCGCGTACACACAGTTACGACGTTTCGCTACAACGTTTATTGAGAAGTGACAAATTTGAAATTCGGGTATACACTGGCTGCCAAACTACGGCTTAGTCAAATATTATTCAATAGGCTTCGAGAGAGCTAATGGTACACGGCTGGACACCTTCCGGTCATGGACAACGGTTCGAATAATATTTGGGATTGTAATCACATCATCAACGCGAATCGCCGAAGCAGAATTCCATTCGATTTGTAATTTGTTCGATGATATTCCGTGCGGTCACTTTGTGACGTATGAAAGAATGTTAATTTCATTTCGTTTGATAGAATATGCTGGATCGAAACGGCCCGACCGATTCAATTAATAGGATTCTCTATCTCCGATTAATCGATCGACGAAGCAACTCGAACAAAATTTAAAAAAAAAAAGGAAGAGAAAATCCATCCAGCTGTATCTGAATTACAACAATTATTACGATAAACTTAACACAAATAATAATCAATTCTCGGAAAAGAATGTGATTCTCTCTCGAGAAGTTACTTTAACAAACACCGTAACAAATTTCACATTCGACGTATCCTACCACTGTGATCATCGGACACGGCACAAACGTTTCAGGATCACGGACTCTTGAATCATTTGTCAAACTAGCCGCATGAAAGGTCTCGCGAAATGACAGAGGGGATGCATGCAACGGAATGGGAAATGTGCGACGGCGGTCTACGATGTCGGGAGTAATGGCCGGTTGTAGGTCGGTATTTTTGTCCTATTAATTTGCCGGTTATTTTGAAAAGTGGCTATTTGTAAGGCGGGTATGTAGCGGCCGGTATCGCGGCGGCGGCGATTCTTTGATCGAGCGTTAAGGGTTTGAAATATTGGCCCCCGGTGGTCGGTTCTCGCGGGCATTACACGCGATAAAAATGCCCTCGGAAGGAGCCCCGAGAAACGTGTGTGTAGGGTGGCTGTGAGGGTGGCGAGGGGGAGGGGATACGGCATATCGCTGGGAATCGATTCCCGAGCGAAGATTAATTGAATATCTAGCCGGTCATGCCGGCCGGGATCGCTATGCTCCATATCGGACGAGAAAAAATGCGGGATTCCCGTGACACTCCGGTATTTCTGCTCGCAGGAGCCAGCCCAGGCTTTTCCGTGTATGCCATCGGCCTCTCGGTATCGTGGAATTCGTCGTGTCTCGATCGATGGTCGGATTTCAATCTGTACATCCCCTGTATGACGTCCTATGACGCATGCGGACGTGCACCTCGAGGAAAATAAGCCGCGTTGTTGTCCCTCGAACAACGCTGCGCCCATCTCTCTCCCTCGCTTCTCTCTGCCTCTCCCCCATGGTACACACTCCTCGCCCCGTGTCCTCTAAATCTGTCCGCAATTCTGAAGCTGAACGAAATTGGACAGTATTTTAGCCGATCTCTCTCCGTAGACCGTCGCGAAAAATCTGGAGGACGATCACTAATAGTCAGACCGCTCATTCTACTGCGCGGATCCGGCGGACGCTTCTGAGCCAATTAAATCCCTCGCACAATTTATTTTTCTCGAATCTGGTGGCTACGTTGTTTTTCCGATCCTACGTATTCGGAAAATTGATTTAGCGTCGTTGTGGATAATAAATTGCTGATTCGGGAAAAATACTGACGTTTCTAACTGTACAGACTGTTCCTAATTGATACGCAACGTGCAATTGGATTAAGGTTCCAAGGTCCTGCGCGTCGCGAGCATTAACCCTTTGCACTCGGTTGTTCCCTCTGAGGCACCACTAAAAATTGCTGTACCATTCTTCAAAATATTGTTTACATTATTAAATATATCGGTATCTAATCATTTACTAAACATTTAGGTACTGTATAACCCTTTGCACTCGGCTGTCCCCTCTGAGGCACCACTAAAAATTGCTGTACCATTCTTCAAAATATTGTTTATATTATTAAATATATCGGTATCTAATCGATTACTAAACATTTAGGTACTGTATTCGGTAATGTACCAATTTCATATTCATAAAATTGCAAAAATCATAAGGTATGGAAATATTCTAGATCGGAAGAAATGTTTAAATTTTCCAGTTAAAATAGCTCCGAGTGCAAAGGGTTAAATATGTCGTCAGGCCCATCCGGACGAAACTCGGTTATGACATTCCACGGTCCACGACGACCGTAAATGCGGCGCGACGGCTCATGAAAATGTTTGATTACAATAATTTGTACAAGTCACGCTTAATGCCGTCGGCCGGCCGTTGAAATGAGAAAAAAAGATAAAAAAAATACGCCGGGCTGTAACTGCGGGTCGATCGGGTACCCTTTTTGTAAATGAATTGCAGAAATAATTTGTTTTGCATATAGAGCGAAAATTTCTGCGTGAAGACACGGCGGTACGCTAGTCGAACGGTGACGTCACTGTGAAATCATTACAGCTCGTCATCGTTAAAATTAATGGACGTTTCTATCGAGTCGCGCTTCGAACGGTGTATTCCGATCGTTAATGAGACGTAGCCGTGACGGCAAATAGACGATCGAATAAATACCGTTCGAATGTTATTAATCGGCGGTGTCTGCCCTCGATTTTTTTCTCGGTGATAATCTTTCGAGAATCTTCGTAGAGTTTCGATATTAAATTATACTCTTCGATATTTCCGATCGTATTAAACACGTCCATCTCGGGCCGGAGTTATCCTCTGTCAATAATTTCGACTCGTTTAACCGATTAGACCGTCGCGAAGCTCAATTAATAAAGTACACGTATCCGATCCGGCACATAAATAGTGACTTCGATTGATCATTCCCGAGCGGACGGTCTGCGCGGAAAATTCTTCAGGAATGTCTGCCCAGGTAGACTGTTCGAGTTCACTCCGTTCGATGCCGGGTACTATTTTATTTTTTTCCAAGGTTGATTATTCGGTAAGCAATTTCGACTCGTTTAAGAGACGAGTTATCCCTGGCTCCTGTAATTACACAGAAATTAAGCACACCCCGTCTCCGGTTCTGCTCCTCCGAGCACTCGTTCCACCTCACCTCCGTGGGGCTTGTACCTCGTATTTATCTGTTAAAGCGGCATTAGCGCGAATTACCGGTTGAACGTTGCACGAAAATTGCATGTAAACAGTGCACTTCGTTCGATTGCGAGCCACCAGATGAGAGCTTCCCAGGTAAATCGAATAGCCCCGGTACCAGCTATGATCCAATCAATCTATTACAGACCCTTCATCGAAAATGCAACGGCGAGTCTCCTGGCGCTGATACAGAGGAGACGCGTGTATCCACTGTGTCCTTTTATAAGGATCGCCAAGTATTCCGAGCGAGGAGTCATTACAACAATTGTTTCTGTCACTGGAGACACTAAGCGGCATGCATAATCCGACTCGCGTCATAATGCAGACTGCTGCATGCCGGATGCACGATGTATCATTGGATTATGGCGGTTGCCGACACGAGAGACCGCGTTATTCGATATCGCGTCCCCAAGGATGCCGCACAAATAGATTCGTATACCGCTGCACTTGTTCCCCGCGCGTATGCATACAAATGGATCGCGTCGCATTGCTGCGAACGGAGACGTTCTACGCACAGCGAAAAAGGAGAGCTGAAACTTTCATAGAAAATTCTAAAGCTAGAACGGACCTAACTGGGTCACAGTCTTGGATGGATTCGCTTCAGCTTGAGCCCTTTGATTGGATTAGGACGCTCTAGGTCCGATCAGGTTTGGGCTGATAGGGCTAAGTCTAGGGCTCTAATCAGGTCTGATCAGTTTGAACACACTCAGCATTAGGCTCTAGAGCCTTAATCAGGTTCTACACGAAAAGATTGCCTACCTGTCCGAGCGAAGCAGAAGAAGCATCATAATTTTCACGTTACAGGCATTCAAAACTAAATTGGGCTGTACTATTCGTTAATAGTACCTATATTTGCTTAGTTTCGTGCTGTCCATAATTATGTAAATTTTAGATTAAGACTTAAGATTCAGATTCTTTTCTGTCATACTATATAAACTGCATACATTTGCATAAAAGGACTTCGGTCCGTATAAAATAAATAATAATAATAATTTTGTGAGGCGTTGCCCACACCAGAGGCTACCAGAGACTCACAGACTGGAATTTGGCCGATCTAGCTGGCCAAAATTTATTATTGCTCAAAATAGATTCGATTTATTATGTTTTATTAAATGATGTTTATATTAACGGCCGTTGCAGTTATCGCGTGCGATGAGGACCGATGAACAATGGGGTTGGTTCGAGGGACTACCTGGCTCCTCCAATAACCTGTTATTTTTTACCTGCGGGTAGTTCTGGGAAATTGACTTTTGGCCAGCTAGATCGGTCAAATAACACTCTGCGCGACTGCAGCAGTAACACGTGTAGTTGGACCGCGATCACCGGTGGGTGTAGCGCGAAACCGTAAATACTCGGAGCGGTCTGGGAGCAGGTTATCAGGATCAGAAACCCTCCTTCTTCTCGGGTCGGTCTTGCTCGCGAATGAACGGAACGCCGGTAGGCGTGTGCGCGTTATGCGCCGTAGGTGTGTGCAACGCCTTGTCGGTGTCTATGGAATGTAATACGGTGGCTGGCAGCGTCACGTGGCTATTTAGAGGAGGCAGAGTACGAGCAAGAGGAAGAACGAACAGGGGGTGAGAGAAGGAGAGATAGATAGAGAGAGAGACTGTGCTGGGAAGAGTTCTGGAAAGGCAGAGCTAGTAGATAGGGGTGATGTCCCCCAGCTGGAAGGGAGGAAGAGGGACGAGGGGCGAATCTGCACGAAGAGGCGCTCGAGGCGATGTTCTCTCCTTTCCTTGGTCTGTTTCTGTTCTAACCAGCATCGTCCGCCTTCCTTTCCTCCTTGTCCCCGTTGCCCGACTCTTCCTCCCCCTACTCTCTCTCTCTCTCTCTCTCGTTCTTTTTTCACCTTTTTTTTGTAGTACCGTACATTCGACGACTCCCGTTCCTCGTTTTTCTTCGAACTCTTCCCTTTTTCCGCGCTTTATTTTCTGCGCTAGCTGCGTTTTCGTCTCCGTCCCGCCCGGAGATCCTTCTCCGTCCCACCCTTCCTTTTTCTCGGCTCCTCTTCCCCGTATCTTAGTACACGTTTGCTTTTTCCGTGCTACCCGGAGCTCATAAGACGACACTTCGGGGCATACATTGTTGCCCACGTATGACACCCGCCACGGCACCGATTACAGGCCCTCCGTGTCTCGCATCGCGACGTACTAAGCCTCGACTGATAGATCCTACCCGAGGCTAATGATCCGTTTAGCTGGCTCAGGTCCCTCTACACTGTCCACTTTTTAATCTCGTTGACCCCGGAGGCGAAGTCGAACTTGGCCTGGTGTCAGCAGAATGCTAGCCGAGATTCATACCGAGTCTCTTAAATGAGATCACAGCTTCAAGGTGGATAGTACGATATTTCATCGGGGCCTCTCATGCATAAGCATTGTAGCTCGTGGTGTCTTATTAGAGTGTACAAGCCATTAGAAACACCTGTAGACACTGAATTACGAGCCAGTCCTAGAGTGCTATTTAGACACACCAGCCTCGGTGGAATTACGCTCGGACACGCCGTTTCACGAAGACCTGGTCTTTTGGTGGTGGATGACGAAGTTTGACTACGTTTGTTCAAGTTTTAGAATTAGGAATAGGATCCTGGACTTGTTTAATCCTTCCAGCTGATGGAACTCGACTGTTATCATTCATCTACATATTCTGTTGGCGATGTGTGACGAGGTTTGTTCAAGTTTTAGAATTAGAAATAGGAACCTGGACTTGTTTAATCCTTCCAGCTGGTGGATCTCGACTGTTATCATTCATCTACATATTCTGTTGGCGATGTGTGACGAGGTTTGTTCAAGTGTTAGAATTAGAAGTAGGAAACTTGACTTGTTTAATCCTTCCAGCTGATGGAACTCGACTGTTATCATTCATCTACACATTTTGTTGGCGATGTGTGACGAGGTTTGTTCAAGTGTTAGAATTAGAAATAGGAACCTAGACTTGTTTAATCCTTCCAGCTGATGGATCTCAACTGTTATCATTCATCTATATATTCTGCTGGCGATGTTTGACGAGGTTTGAGCACAGTTTTGCATGCTTCGCAGAATCGGAGACAATTTTAGCGATTCAGACGAAAAGATGCTTTGAAAAAATCGCCAGAAGGTCTCCCCTCGTGGCTAGGCTATTTCTGACTGTGGAGGATTCAGTTGCGATACAACGAGTCCGTCTTCCGCGTAATCCCAGTCTGCCCCCCTCCCGTGATAATTCTTCCGAACGCATAGCCACAAGCGTATTCGCGGCTCCCTCGCTCCAGACAACGTCGAACCTGGTCTGGGTTAGGTCTGGGGGACCTCGGCAGATGCGGTCCGTCTCATCCGCTCGGCTGGCTCTCCGGATAGCTCGAGCTTGCGAAAAGCCAGACCATTGACACCGGCGTGTGCTCCGCCATTGTTGCCAGGCTAATAAAGAAAAATAAAGGCTCCTTCTTCCTGCAGGATATTAGCTCTTCCCTAGTCCCAGGCCGAGCCTGTCCTTTCTTACCGTGGCGGGGCCACGAGGATAAGGAAACGCGGCCGACATCCGGTTTCCGCATTGCTGCTTCGCCCCACGAAAATCTGCGCGTTCTTTAATCCGTCCACGATCACGGAACCCCTTTCCCTTTTTCTTTTCCTTCCCTTTCTTTTGCTACCACCGGCGTGCGGTGAAAGCAAATTACCGGCCCCCCTTTCTTCTCTCTCTCTCTCTCACTCACTTCCTCTCGCTCGACCGTGTTTCCCTGTAAACGTTCCCTCCTGTATCTTGTCCCGAGTTAGCCCAGAGTCCACAGACATCCGTGAGAGCGATGTTAAGAACGGCTCGCGTTCGCCGCGTGTTCGACGTTAATCGCGAAATTGGAACAAGACTTACAGCATAATTCCACTTCCTCCAGATGGTTCTGCGGGTTACAAGGAAATTACGGAATGCGTATTCGCGCTAACAGACGATGCTTGACACTGATAATTCGATTTGTAATGTTTTTAATCTTAATAGTATTATCGCTAGATTTTTCGATGTTCAATCTTCGTCGAGGTTTGAAGAAGTTCGACAAAGTTTGACGGAGGGACATACAATCCATTGATTGTATTAGAATTATTGTAACGCCGAAATAGTATAATTCGTGCTTATTAATCCGGTCGAAACACGAGCAATGATAACATGTATGAATACATGTGATAAACGGGTCACGGTTTCTGTGAAACAAGCCGTAAAACAGTTTGACGTCATTTCTCAACACATTTGCATCGCGTTACGATTACAAGGGTATTAAAGGCGTGGAACTAACGTATCCAGGAGCGCATCCGTACGGGATTCGGTAGCTTCTAGGGAAAAGCGGGATTAACGGAATACGCTTGCCAATAATACACGTCGTACAAAAGGGCCATCCCCTAATTGTAGACCCTCGTCTCTGTTTGGAAACGAGTACAGGCCGCATTAATTCGTGACGAGTGTGTTGTTTCTCAGTGTTTCGTGAGGGGTCCGCAGGATAAACCATACAAGCCGGATAAGTACAGGGGCTGCGGCTGATATTAGCTCAACGTTTGCCTGGGCCACTCTACTTTTCTGGCATTTAGAGTCAATTAAGCCAGTTCCATTGGCCCCTTTACGTCCGCAGAAGTAATTAGAACCGTGTCCGCAGGCTTTCTATACGTGACGTCAACGTTACAGTCGTGCGGCACGACATCCGGACGCATAATAAGAAACAGCCCAGTCAATTCTTAGTCCTATCGATTCCCAAACCGTGTCCCTCACCGGAAACACAATTCTGCGAAGTCTCCTACCCCGCCGTTTCAGAGTAATATGAGGGTGGAAGACTTAATCATTTTTTTTATCTCGGTTACTGCTTGGGATATTGAAACGAAACAAAATGGAAAATGTAGATACATCTTCGTTGTACATTGTGTATTTTTATCGGGATTGTAAATCTGTTGTAAGAACTTTAATTTGGTTAAATGAGATAATTTTATTTACTTAACGCAAACAGAAATACAAAAGTAGATTCCAGTGTGTATAAGAGAAGATAGACTATATTGTAACAAGGTAGAACTAATGCTGTAGCCTTCAGTCCCTTTTCTTAAGTGGGGGTGCCATAATATTATCGTTGAGTTCCAACAAAATCAATTATGAAAGGTGGGAAAAATTGTTTTCTTTTGGATGGTGATCAATTAATGAATATCCTTTTTCGATTTACAGATCCGAAGATGAAGTGGCCATTGGTGCTGACTAGCCTTCTGCTGTCGCTCTCGTGCATCCTGGATGCATCGCATGCCGGTAAGTGCTCGTCCCTCGTCCTATAATTCACTGAATAAATAATATCGAGCTCGATCGTCTCGTTGTTTCGCGTATCGACCATCGCACGGCTTTCTGACAGTGACCTGGTCTGCCAGTCAGTCTCTCGGAGAACCGTGCGCGCGACCATAAATCTTCGCGACCCTCGAACAATAAAAAAATCAAACGAGACGTTCACGAGCGAACGGCGACTTGTTAATAAATGTTTCGAGACAGCGACACCGGTCGTCAAACGGGTCGGGCCCGCCAATAAAACCGCCGCGACGATTTCCGGCCACGGACCGGCGCTATTATCGCGTCATAAATCATTCCTTCGATCGACAGTCCGAGAAGGGTGAGAACCGACAGGGGTGCAACTGGTTGCGGCACCCTTGGCCTCGCGCAACGAGCTGTGAAAACGAGTATCTAAACCAGAAAAACAGTCGAATACGATCCGTTTTCCTCTTTCTATCGTCGGGCTCGACGAATAGGGGCTGTTTCGGTCTCAAGCCACCCCTGCCACAAGAAATCTGCAGGGAACAACCCCCGTGACGCACAATGGGGTTCGAACAAACCAAATAAAATGTTTTAGCCTCCAAACATTATTTACACTGCTCCACAGAATTAGAAAATCACTGAATTTATCGGTCGAGCCAAATTTTTGATCACCTGCAACTTTCGGAACTGGAAACTCTACTTTCACACCTTTAAGTTGTTCAAAGACGGAGACTGAAGTTGGAAATTTCACAAATTCAAGCGACTCTTTAAAGTCCGAACAATTTTCTCTTGAAATTATTTGCAAATGAGCTTCCGAAACAAAGTCTCCTCGCAAAAGGGTACTCTCTGCTACGTTTTGGGTGTCTCTTCCCCACTGTGCGGCGCTCTGATTATGATGGTCCCGTAAAGAACGTCAGCAGGGTCGGTTAGATGATTCCTTGGACGTAATGCACAGCCAACCGTGGACCATAACCGCAGACCTTTGGGTCTCTGTCCTCCTCTGGACGCACCGGGCTCCTGGATAAATTACCTTCGCTTCCCTTTTCTGCTCCAAGCACACGTGACTCCGACATGTTCTTCTTGTTGTTCCCATTTCTGCTACGATTAATCACCAGGACGCCCTAACTCGCCCCCTCATTTGCAATTAATTCGGATAGGATTGGTAATTAAATATCACGCTGGTCTGTGCGTGCAGTCGCTTACGTGATTATGTCAAAAACTCGATTATCGCTAATTCGATGTCGTTTAATAGGGTGCGGTGGAAACGACAACGGGGATGAAATTCCTATTTGTGTATGGTCTGTATGAATTAGTTCGATGTAGGAGCGACGGAATTTTTCAAATTGTTCACGCCTATGAAGCAAATAATCGCAGGTACAAGAAGCTGAGCACTATCGAGCCACTTGAATGCGAATTGGGGCACGATTCTAAGTCACCGGCTGATCAAGTAGATTAGCATCGAAACGAGGCTAACAGGGAGGCGTCGGAACGGTCGAATGCAGCGGGCTAGATTAGCGGCCGTGAATGAGCAACGGGTTATAGGGAGCAGTTACAGTTTCCGGTGCCAAATAAACGGGTCAGTCACCTTTCTGGCACACGGTTCCGGTCCATGTACCGAAAACCCCTAACACTCGATACGGTCCTTGTCCAGCGGTATGCAACTTGTTTGATGCCATCGAAGCAAATCTCCCGACCTCGTCCCATGTCGCAGCCACGAACAATCCTGTGTTCAACCGGGTTTCGTAGGCGAACTCGAACTTCGATCTTGCTGGTGAGGAGGGGGATGGTGGGGGTGGGTGGGTGGTTGGTCCCCACGTGGGACGAAGGAAGGTTGTTCAGGGCCAAAGTGCACTCACCACCGCCTCCCCCCCTCCCATCTCCTCCTCCCAACCTCCTCGAACCAACCCCCTCGCTTCTTCCTTTCCCCGACGGAGCAAAGGAACCGCATCGCTACGAAGGATCCCGAGAACTCCGCGAGACTTTCCCCCTTTTGACTTAATTGGCGGCTTCGAGACTAACGACGCCAGGCGTCTACGTCGATTGAAGTGCCGCTTTGGCCGGACGCGAACTAAGAAGCTGGAAATTCGTTAATGGTTCTCGCGAAACAATCGATCCCCTCCCACCATCTCTACAGAATCTCGTACCATCGCGATTCTTTCAACCCTCTTCGAAAGGACAGATACCAAGCGTCGCCCGTTGTGAGAAAGCACATGTGCCGACAAATTAATTCGCTGTCTCCTTAAACGGAATTCAAATTCGAATTTTATTCATGGACTCTCTGCAACAGAGAACCTGGCAGCAGCGTAGCGTTTGATCGAACGGCGATCATGCTCCGGAAACTCTTCTCCAGCTTGTCGCACCAGGAATCGTTATTCCCTTTTCCAACAAACGTGTATAAATTGACATTTTAAAGCAGCTCGTTCTCGCAGATACCGGTTGATAAAGGTCCCGAAATATCGTAGAAAGTAGAATAGAGTTTGAAAATTGGAAATATTGTTATTAATGATTTATGTTTGATCATATTAGACCTCCAAAATTATCAGAATTTTTTAGTTCCCAATATTCTTTAAAGATTTCGCTGTCTGACCATGGTTGACTTATTCTACTGAAAAATATTGTAACTATTTCTCAAATAATGATCTCGTTGATTCCAAAATTATCAGAACTTCTCAGTTCCCAATATACTTTAAATATTTCACTGTCTGACCATGGTGGACTTATTCTACTGAAAAATATAGTACATATTTCTCTAATAATGATCTCGTTGATTCCAAAATTATCAGAACTTCTCAGTTCCCAATATTCTTTAAAGATTTCACTGTCTGACCATGGTGGACTTATTCTACTGAAAAATGTAGTACATATTTCTCTAATAATGATCTCGTTGATTCCAAAATTATCAGAACTTCTCAGTTCCCAATATACTTTAAAGATTTCACTGTCTGTCCATGGTGGACTTATTCTACTGAAAAATATAGTACATATTTCTCTAATAATGATCTCGTTGATTCCAAAATTATCAGAACTTCTCCGTTCCCAATATACTTTAAAGATTTCACTGTCTGACCATGGTGGACTTATTCTACTGAAAAATATAGTACGTATTTCTCGAATAATGATCTCGTGGATCCCAAATTATTTAAATGGCCAATTAAGGCCGGATGCGACAGCTTCGTATGCAGCTCAGGGATCACGCACGGAATGCAACGCGATAAAGTCATCAAAGCCGTCGTCGTCGTCGTCGACAAAGAGCAAGAAGGGTCAAGACAGTTCCAGCGTCTGGCTCCCCGTGGCAACCACGTCGTCGTCGACGTCAACGGTCTTTACGTCATTGTCCCACGAGATCCATGCCATTAACGAGTTTCGAGCTTCTTACTTTCCATCGAAAACTCTCTGAAGTGTTGCTGCTTCGGCCCACTTCAATCGACAAAGACGGCTTTCGCGAGGACCGAAGCTGCCAATTAAGGTAGTTATCAAATTCGCCGGCTCAAAGGGAATCACTGATCGCGACCCTGAATTCAATGTTGTCGACGTCGGCTTCCCGGCTCGCTCGTGCTTTTTTCACCGTGACAACAGAATTTCTCTGGGATCTGTTGTAAGAGGCTCTGGAATTCTACCTAAGAATTCATTTGTTGTCATTAGGATGCTCGCGACGTGGAAATGGCGAGCCATAATCGGATATATTCGCATTAAGCTGCAAACGAAATTGCAGAAGAACATCCGTCGGGAAACATAAATTTAGTCACTGGATACCTCGCTTGATAAATTTATAAAATAACAGTCACGATCAGACACGTTTCCAGTAAAAGTAGACTGAAATAATTGTAACGGGAATGATAATTAACATTTTCATAAATAAATGCAGACAGCCTGAAATTCATTGGAATTAATAGCCTCGGTAGTTAAAGAGTAATTGATGAAGAGTAATTAACGCGACTAATTAAAGCAAAATGTAAAGCCATCTTAAGTTCAATTAAATGGTATGACAATTTCCGTTCGACTTTAAATAATAAAACTAAATTTAATGATGAACCAGTGGTGAATGCAAAAATGTTTCTTTTGACGATTTCAGAAGAAAAATACGTGCTTGGGTAAATATTGTTTAAAGGTTTTCCGGGATGAAGAACTCGATGTAGCTGTGGATGAAGTTACTTACAGTCGACTGGAACGAGGTCGTGGATTTTTCCTGTGACGACGACGCGACGGGTAGGCTCGTTCAATGTTGAGGAGCAGTCGATCAGGAATTATTCAAGATACGTAATTCCCGATCGACACGTTGAAAAATGTATCGCGACGTTTTAAGTGCCCCCGAGCGATGGCCGTCGAGCCAAGCCAAGAAGTCTTCACGTCATTGTTCCTCGGCAGCCATTAACAAGTTCCCAGCTTCTCAGCCAACGACGTCCATGAGTTTGCGAAGTGATGGCACTTCAATCGACGGGAACGTCTGACTTCTCGATGTCGCCAATTAACTCGAAAGTCACCGGTCGGGCTGAGGAGTGGGGCGAGGGTGTGGGGGTTGCTGAGGAGAAGGGAGACATCAAAAAGTAAATCATTAACGATGCGGCGTTCCCGTTACACTGCTCTCCGGTTCGTCCTTGCCCGAGCGACGTGACGCTATCTCGATATCGAACACATTTTTCTTTTGCCGCTCCCTTCCAACCGTTCGCGTAATTGCGAACAATAATTTCCGTCGCCCTCTGTTGCAAATAGATTACATTATGCTTGAATAATTAAAGACGTTCACTCTGTCTTCGCGACTGCACTCAGGCTAGGCTTTCTGGATTTTTTTTTTGAACGAGAGAACAGCCTGCTATTTTCAAATGAGATCTTACGGACTTTATTAGTTAACATTCAGGCTAGCGTTAAATATTTTTTATCTGTGGTAAATTGAAAGTTTTTTGTAATATAACTCGTGTTGCGGTAGTTCAGATAGTGCGAAAACTAATATTGTGACATTGAGAATTTAAATGATATTTTAGACGGTATTGTTTTATTGTTTGTACTGCTATCCAACTTATCGAGACCCATTTCTATTCTCAATATAATTCTCGAAAAATGCATTTGCGCTCTCGGCGAATAAAAATGTGGGAAAAGGGATTACCTTATGTTGCTAGACTATTTCGGAAATGTTCTCTACCGCGTAAGGGGTGGGAATGCATGCCGAGCCAGACAGGCAACTGTCGATCACCGTGTAAAATTCACTTTGCCCCGATGCTGTCTTCGTCTGGATCTAGCAGCGTTCCACCGCGTGTAACGGCGTCTGGTAGCTAACTGTAAACAATAAATCTAACTGCTCACACGGAGCCGTGTTGCAGCTGGTGTTATGATATCCGGCTTGCTATTATTTCGAATATCAACGGGACATTAAGCTCGTGTAAACTGAAGGCAAACACGAGGCGCGTCTCTCCGGAACGAACGGCCCTGCTAAATGTGTATACGCGGCGCATGTAGGTCCACGACTCTATCGAACAATCGGGCGGAGCCGTTCCCCGCGATTTACGCTGTACCGTATTTTTGCAATTCCACCGGATGTGGCCCACTTCGCAATCCCCCACCCCACCCCCACCTCGTTCCTCAACCGATCCCCCCGCCCTTCCTCGACCGTAAACTATTCGTATAAAGCGAAAAATTTTCCCCCGAAAGTTACGAAAACGATTGTTGCCCGGCGACTGGAGCTGTTAGCGCGTTATCGAGAGTTACGGCGCTCGTACTTCTCCCGAACGGCGCTTCTTGTTCGAAATAATGATTGCAAAAAACGTTTGCTCGTTGCCGTGAGATACAACGCTGTTACAAATCTCCCGATCATTGTCTGAAGTAATATATAGAAATATTTCATTGACGGTTCATCTGTTTCGTATGCACTGTGCAGGATGCGATAGAAATGTTTATTTCGCGGCCAAGGTCAGCTCAGATGGACATGCCCCACCTAACCTATCCAGGCTGATCCTGGGTCTGTCCAACAAGCTCTAACGTGAATAGAAACATACCCCACCCTAGCCTAACTCAGACCTAGCTTTAATCTGAAATATAGCTGAATTCAAACCCACTACAAAAGTAAACCTAACTTAAATCTAAGTTGATAACGTAAACCTAACCTAACCTAACCTAGTAGTAGTAGTAGTCAATGCTTTGCCGGGGAAGGATGGTTCGGCCATCCCTCGCTTTAACCTAACCTAACCCACCCTTTTTTTACCGCGTTTTTATTATTTATAAAGAGATGAGAAACTGGCCGCAGTTAAGGCTGGATTAAGTCCCTTCACCTCCTAACAGTCCAGCGATACGGATACGAGGGCCCACTTTTCGTATTTCTACTCGTATCCGGTTGACGCATCAACGCTGGATCAAAAATCGGCACTAAGGCCACATTCATTTCCAAACCTAACTCAGACCTAGCTTTAATCTGAAATACAGCTGAATTCAAACCCACTACAAACGTAAAGCTAACTTAAATCCTGAACCTGCGCGCACACAGCCGCACACACCTAGGTACCTAGAACTTGGTCACCAGCTTCCATCCGCAACTATTCAGACCTCGACGCCCCGCAGTCTTTTACGAGCTTTTGATACCAGGAATCCACTTATCCACGGAGATTCCAGGGCGTGTCTTAATGCCAGCTTCATGGTTGTTTAATACAGCCGTGGTTAATGATCAGTACAGCGACGCTCCGTGACGTTGCCAGCGCGCAAAACAGGGGCGCTGTGCATAAAATATACGTAACGACATTTTAATGTTTATTCCCCCGAAACAATTACCTGCTCCCAAACATATTCAAGTGTACAATTCCGCGAGGAATTAAACGGTAGTCAGACAGTAGAATTATTCTTCTCCGAAGTCCGAGGCAGGACCTCATTAACTGTCTTCTCCGGTATAATTTGCATTCATCGACTTCAGAAAAGAGCCGAGCGAGAGAGAGAGAGAGAGAGAGAGAGATCCTTTGTTTGACAACCGAAGAGCAAGGGTCAGTTTAGGCGATGGCTGTCTAGCTGCTTCGGGTTACAATGGAAATTCGTTACATGTACTCCGGGGTAGCCGTGATTCGCCTCGCGGAGGGAAGGTGGTGGAGGAATATTTGCTTCAAAGCAATCTGCACGAGCGGAAAAAAGATGCGCGCGCTACGTTGATAGAAGTAAGCTTTTTCATCGGAAGGGAACTAATTTTGCGACGATGAAAATGCACGTTTACAGACCGTGGGCACCGTCGAGGCAAAAAAGGGAAGAACGGCCCGTAGGAAATGGGGGTTGAACGGAGCTGTTGCGGAGGTGGGGAGGGGAGACGGTTCGAGAAAAAAACCATGGCCCGGAGCGGAACGCTGAATTCGTTCGTTCCTTGTCCCTGGGCGAGCGGGGTTTTGTAACTTTATAACTGAAGTACATTTCCATTGGGCTGAGCCGGCACGTTGAAATTAACGATACGCGGGGACCGAGCAATACACGAAGTTGTCCGGTTAATGGACCGTAAGGTAACGGGATATCTGTGTGATATGGCGCATTGTTGTCGTGGCTTTTATTGAGCTGTCCTCGAAGGCGTCCTCGGACCACGTCCGCCTCGTTCGTTGATCGATTGCATCACTTTGTTGATGAGCGAGTAGTAGTCGTCGTGCTGGAAGAGGGGTGGAAGAGGCAGGACACCGCCGTCGATAATTCACCGGCACCCTTCGAAGGAAGACACTCGAACCAAATTGCCAAAGTTCCCGCAAAGCGAGATCCGTGAGCCACGGCCGCTAAAAGTGTGCGACATGAACAGCTTCGTCGAAAATTAACACGTCCAGCCACCGTGCAATTACCCACTTCCACAGAGTTCATCGGCTGCCGGCTGAACCACCCACGATCCACCGCTCCCACGAAAGAATCGACCAAGAGATACCACCGGCTCGTACTTTTATTTTATTGCCGGCGCTGCGGCCCCCGCCACGTGCCCCTTAACTCTTCTCCTCGCCACACTCGCACGAGCACACGAACCCGGTGAATGGACTATCGGAATCGTAAAACAATAATGAGCAATCACATAATAGGTCGTCCGCCGGGCCTTCCTAGCTGTTAGCTCTATTCATTCCCTTTACCCCAGCCCCGTTCTATTCAATGACTTCATTAACGTTATAGACCGACGACGACAATGCCGAGTGTCATCCGGACATATTTCGGCGCTCGAACTTTTGATCGTCGACTGTCATAATTACCGCGTTCTCATCGATCGGTACTAACGTTACTACAAACTCGCCGTGGAAAGGAGTTCTTCGACGTTCCGCGGAAGCCTGCGGGAACTTGGTCAATAGCGTACGCCGCGAAATACTAACGCGAGCCACGACGTTGTCGTTTAAGAGCTCTTGATATTAGGAAGCCGCTTATCCGCAAGCATTCCTGGGTTATCTTAATGCAACGCTCATGCTCGCGCAGTATAGCTAACGATTACTATGGCGGATCTTCGACGAAGTTTTTTCGACGCTAGTGAGAACTGTTGCATGGAAGGAAAATGTATTCTTTTGTCGACGAAACGTATACTACTGTTTTTACCGTGTGTTTTATATGTGTTTCGTTTGTAAAGGATTCGTGTCGCAAGACCAGAGATAAAAATGTTGTTTCGTATTCTGTATGTTAGTATTTTAATCACGCAACACCAGCACGAAAAAAATGAAATTAATTGCGACGTTAGAATGGTGGATATTCTTGGATTATCTTAACTGGCTTCGTGACCGTGTAACATTGTTAGACTTAACGATTAGTGTACCAAAGAGGCTGCTAGATGGGAACGGAAATACGTGGGAGATATTGTTACTGCTAAAAGCTGCGCGGAATGCACAAGCTAATGATGGTACTGAGTGTACTAATAGTGTTTTATCAAACCCCTATGACTACTGTGCCGAATCGATAGCGAAACATTGGCCTGGATTAAACGAACCCAACAGAAAAATTCACAATGCCGTCCTTTAACACTAAAAATGTTTCAACTTGCAAACATAACCAGACCGTATTTAATTGTGTCTGATTTACTGTTTATGCATGAACAGCCTTTGCATATTTAAAACAAAGAAAAATTGTATAAAACTCTATCGAATTTTATCCGCAGTCTAGTTATTATAGTTTGCGCTGTAATAACGAATCTAAAAATCAGCCCTTAAATCATGTTTGAGATATTGCGATTTTTTAATGATTTTCTTCCCAACGTAATTATTAACTATTTAAACGAAACAAACAGCGTAGAGAGCGTATTGTGTGCGCAACACAATGGTCCGCGTAGTCTCTTCTTTTCCAGCAATATTCCTTGCAAAGCTATCAACGTTTACTTGCAAACATTCGTTACTTTTTCCCCCGGCAGTTTTTTCGTTTGTTATTCCTTTTCTGAAAATCAAGGGATGCGCGATGGCGGTGGGAGGGTGCAGCGGGGAGGGGTTGGCGGAGGAAAGAAGCGGAAGAGAGAATCAGTGAAAAACAGAAGGCCAGGTGTGGTGTGTGCGGTGAAACGTTTGATGAGGTGCATCGGTGCATCCCGCGCGCGCGCCACGCTCGGCGAGTACCCTAAAAACGTACATACACGTTCCGCAGCAAATCCAGCATGAAGTATAAATCGGTAATGCCGATGAAAAAACTCGGTCGACGGTCCAGCCACCGACAGCACGGTATTTCGCCTCGTTGAAGCCGGATCTTTTTTCCTCTGTTATCATTATTATTCATTTTCCGGGAGAATAGCCGCCGCTGTACACGAGAAAACCGTAGCTTCGGCTGCATTTCTGAGCCCGGTTTTCGAAAAAGTTGCATCGGAAAATTAATAATACGTGCCCGCGCGAAACGAGGCTTTCTCGTAACAGTTCGGCGTGTCTAATCCTTCGAGCGCTTCGTATAATTGTCAAATCGCAACAATTCAATCTACCACGAATTTTTGATTCGTCAACTTACCTACGAATATTTTCCCTCCTCGACGACTGTACTCGTCCCGTCTCGATAAACGATACAGCGCGCGATCCGAGCTTTGGAAAATTAAATGAAACGCGCAAAGGTTGAAAAGTTCTTCCCTATAAAAATTTCGCGATGCCGCGATATTCCACTGTCTGATCAAAGGGTTTTTGCGCGGGTTGGTTTGGCAGGTGAAATTGCGAGGGAAAATGAGAAATAGCAGTGGGGTTCAGGCAAGATGGCGGCCGGATGAATCCTAGCCGGCTTTGTGCGAACTAGAGTAATTTTACTTGAACTTAACTCTGTTAAAAAGCTGCGGGGTGAAAAGGAGAGAGGTGTGGGGGGAGGTGGGGAAACGGAAGAGGGAAAAAGAGGGAAGGCAAGCCAGTGACACGGCTACGGCGAAGAGATGAAGAACGGAAAAAAGGGGCCACGGAATCGAGCCGGCTTTTAATCGTCGTCGCGGCGCTCGTTTTTTGTGGCACCGTGTGCCAGTGTCGGAATCCACTTTAACGGACCTTACTAATCACCAAGCAAGGTGGTCCTCCGCTTGTTTACCTCGACTCTGATTAACCTTCCACGTGCCTCTCTCCCTCGCCACTGGAATAGGAAGTCCCGGGAAGTGTGGACGTGCGAGCGCCGGCCTCGCAAAAAATTTCGTGGGCCGCTTGAAACGCTCGAACCGGACCCCGCTGCTCGGCAGATTCGATTAATTTTATCCCTCTTCATATCCTCTACGTCCTGGGTCACCTACGACCCGTGCTAGTTTCTTGCCTCCCCAACAAATAATTTTCTCAGTCACTACTAAAAATGTCTGCACCATTATTCACAACATTTAACGTTTTTAACTGTTTGATTTTAACTGATTGTATCATTGGACCCATAGGGTGTCGAAATCGATTAATTTTATCCCTCTTTGTACCCTCTACGTCCTGGGTCACCCACGACCCGCGGTAGTTTCTTGCCTCCCCAACAAATAATTTTCTCAGTCGCCACTAAAAATTTCTGCACCATTATTCACAACATTTAACGTTTTTAACTGTGTGATTTTAACTGATTGTATCATTGGACGCAGAGGGTGTCGAAATCGATTAATTTTATCCCTCTTTGTACCCTCTACGTCGTGGGTCACCTACGACCCGCGCTAGTTTCTTGCCTCCCCAACAAATAATTTTCTCAGTCACCACTAAAAATTTCTGCACCGTTATTCACAACATTTAACGTTTTTAACTGTGTGATTTTAACTGATTGCATCATTGGACGCAGAGGGTGTCGAAATCGCGAGCATAGAATTACGATGGGGAAAGGGTGCGAGCGAACGGTATTGTCAGATTCACAACAACTTGTTCGCGTACACTTAATCCTTCCCGCTGAGTCCTTTCGAAGTATCCTGGCTCGATGAGCAAAAGAAATCCGATTAGCTGGCTACCGCGGTGGACCTAAAGACCGTGAATCATAAAAATACACCGGATTACAAAGGGGACTGATGATTATCGTGGTCGCAGCGCCGGCGAAATCTTCTCGATTAGAGCGAGCTGGCGAGGCGGATCGACGAAGACACGAACTGGGGGAAAGAGAGAGAGAGAGACAGAGAGAAAGAGAAAGAGAGAAAGAGAATGAAAGAGTGAGGAAGAACCGTGGAGATAAAACGCTGCTTCGGGGATCCTCGAAAATTTCACCTCGCTGCACCTTATCTCCGGGTCTCGCGTATCTGCGAACAGTCAGATAAAGTTGATCTAGTGAAACGTCGGCGGACGAGGGAAATTATGTGAGCCTGCCCCCATCATGATCGCGCGCGCGCGCGCGCGCGTCCCCTCCGTCCACAAACACGACCCCGAACGACATGTAGAGGAAGGTCGTGGTTAGATCTCGGCGAGCCTTCCTCCCTCTCTGATTCTTGGCTTTACACTCGGCCAAGCGAAAAAAGAAGACGGAAAGAGACGGCTGCCCGTAGAATGAGGTTAGCCGTGCGTGTGCACTTTGTCTCGTAACTACAGGATTCCCCTCTATATCGTCGCGACGCTCGCAGACCCTCCGTTCCTTCCCTCTCGTCCGACCGTCGTGAAAGAAAACATTAATCGTTTGACCAATGTCGCAAGGCGGACGATACGTTCTCACAGAATACATTCTCCAAGAGTTTACCTAATTGTTAGTGTAACCCGGGAAGCTTCTGTTAGATCTCGGCCAACTTAATGTAAAGGACCCCGCACTAATCGTATGGAAAATCTATCCTGGTTAAATCAGTTGAGAAAGATGTAATGGGCACAAAGTTCAATAATGGACAGTTATCAAGTTATAATCAGTCAAATACGACAAATTCGTGCTCCCGAATACTCAAATCTTGGGAATTATATTTACTTAACAAGCTTGCCGCACCCCCACTCCCGTCACCCCATATTTGTGAAAGATTTCTGTTCACAGACTTTTTCAAGATCATTCAAAATTCAAAAAAAAACTAATGACATCACCTAACAGATTTTGTGAAACCGTACTATTTCTGTTTCAAACATTTTTCCAAAAAATAAATACTACCCGAGATTTGAGTTTTCGGCAGCACGAATTTTTCGTATTTGACTGATTATAACTCGATAACTGTCCATTATTGAACTTTCTGCCCATTACATCTTTTGTTCAATAGATCATAAGCTACAACATAGAAAAAATCTAACTGATTTAACCGGGATTTCCATATGATTAGTGCGGGGTCCTTTCATCAGCACGTTCGACCGTGTTTGTGCACACCAAACACAACATCAGTTGCTCGATCAACTGTAGCTGGGGCAGGAGATACGATTCTTTCGAAGCGCGCGCAGAGGGAACGAACGGACCTCGTTCTTAACAAATCTCGTGTGCAATTTGCAGGATGCCCGTCCGCGTAAACCAAGCGTGTTTTTGCGCCAGTGGTAAGCGTGCACACGTACAAACTTCCGCGAGTAAACTGTAGCAGAGTAGTGTCTCAGTGCCGGCTGATAGGCGAGGTGTAGCGCGAGAGGAAGGGAAGGGGGAGGAGAGAGAGAGAGAGAAAGATAGAGATAGGGAGGAGTGAGAAAGGAGAGGGTGAGCAGGCGTCCCAGATAGTCGACGCTTTGTATTTGCCCATTAATAGTGAACTACCATCCTAGCCGGGTTGCCTAGTCGGCGCTGAGAAATTAGCGGAGGCGCTAATTGTGTTACGTAACCTAGTTAGCGATGTGTGCACTTGGAAATTTGAAGCGAAGATCCAGCTTCCTGTTCGTCGCTACCCGACCGACGCACCATCTCCGTCGAATGAGGTTTTTCGTCCTAATTACCTGATCGTCGACGGTTCCGACTGTTCTTCTCCCGCTCGGACTCTGCTCTCTCTCTCGCACTCGCCTAAATGAACAGGGCTCCGGATTCCGAGGCGTCTTTTATCGGCGGAGTTTTAATAGTTCGCTTTTCGGCGAGAAGTTCCCGCAGCCGGGATTTTCCGCGACAATTTTGTAAATCAAGTTTTTCACCAACTACGCGGATAGCCCTTAAGCCGTCCCCAGAATTGGGTCGCTCGAAATTTCCTTCGGGAGACGTGGTTTACCAAACTCGCGGAAATGCCGCGACCCTTTCGAGATTATTCACACTTTTAGGGGGTGCGCTGGCCAGAGTCTACCACTCCTTAGGCCCTCCACGATTTATTTCTGCTGACTTTCCGCACGTATATATTCACTACCATTTGCAGGACGCATAGCAATTATATCAAGCGAAAATATTAAAAATTTGTCCGTGCTGAAAAACTTCAGCTCTGCAAAAAGCACTAGAGACGTGCCTGTAGGTCTGACTTAGGGGATGACACCTGACGCGAGTCCGGCAGAAATTCCTGAGTATATACACCTCTAGTTTCTCTTTGTAGAAAAATCAGGACTCTGCCGTGGGAAACATACTGTGCCCGTGGACAGGGTCGAGCGTGAGTCGAGACGATTAGGTCAGTCCTTATCAATGGCGCTGTAGCTTCGTGATGCTAATTTCGCTTCTATCTCGCGCGGAGGCTGCATGTAGCCGTTGATCCGTGCCGCGAGTGTGCTCGCTATCACAGATTAGGAAAAAAGAGTGCGAGGAGGGCGAGGAGGGGGGGCGTCGTGTGTAATGCAGTGAGAGAATGAGGTTTCTCGCGACGTCTTCCGAAAACACGAGGGGGCTCTAGTGTTCGTTCCGTGAAACGTGTCTTCGCTGCGAGACATTTTCATCCGTGGAAGTGGGAACTGACTGCGACTGCGTCACGGCTCGGGTTTATTATCGGGGCCGTTTCTTCTTCGTCGCCGGGTACACGCCGAGGACTCGAATGAGCCATCATAAACGCCAGGGTGGCGAAAACGTAGCGGAGAGCCACTCCGAGCCTCGAGTGGTCGGTAACCTCGTAAAAAACGCTTCCATTCCCGCGCCATTTAGCGCGATCCCCGTCGATCCCACCGGTTCCCTTTCCTTCGACCCTGGATTTCTCACCACCACCACCACCACCATCCTCGTGCTGTCGCTGTGTGCGCGCTGTTCGCACTCGTTCGTTCCAGCTCGAACCGAGTGCCACGGCATTAAAACAAGAGTTTCGTGGGCCGCTTTGTCCGCGAGGTGATGAATGGGATTTTCGCGGAATGCCGGAGGGGAAATTTGTTTCCGATACCGTTCGATTAGATAAATCGTCGGCAGATTTTTTTTACACGCCCCGCAATGCCGGTGAGTTATTACCTTCCTGCGGTATTTTTGATCCTCGAGATACCGAGGGTCGAAGCTGGCTTGATCGAGGACTTCATTTTCTGGGGCTAGGTCAGGGCAGCTGGATTTCGAACTAGGTCTGCGTGGAGAGCCGTTTTTAAGGGATGATTCAGAGGTAAATTCATTTAATTCTCAGACGATTTCCATTCTATTTGTCGTCGATTTAAGCGCGTTTTTAAGATAAGCGTAGGGTAAGCATTTGCCGTTGGAAGTTGCCGGAGTCTTCGCGCGTGTATTTACATTGTAGCGCGGCCGAGACGTTTGATCGGCCGCGAGAGTCGAGATCGGTTTCTCTTACGCGCAGCCGAAACGTTTGAGCGGCTGCGACAATCAAATTCGGCTCCTTTTTCAAGCAATGCAATTTAAAGATTTAAAGTTATGTACTTAACATGTTATATACTTAATGTGTTCTACTGTACCTACATTACTAATGTTCAAATGTAAGATGTATATTAGTAATGTATAGCTTTATAACCCCCTATGGGGAGTTCTAATTAAGCTTTCAATAATAAAAAAAAAAATTCGGCTCCTTTGGAATGTGTGCACGTGGATGGAATGACTCTGCAGAATGGGGAAAATGCGAGGCAAAGCTCTCGATGGCCCGAGACCGGCCGACAGATTTTTGTTAGCGCTCAAATGATCGAGATCAGCGTCTCCGCAGAGTCAAACCGTCAGATCGCTCGATAGCTTAATACGCGCCAAAATATTCGTGAGACGACATATTTATGAAAATGAATAATGATATTCTTCTCAGCTTTCTTTCAATTCTTTCGAGAGCCCCGACCAGCACCGAGTTGTATTAAATATTGAATATTTGATGAGACGTCAGACAAGTAGATTAGGCACCCACGGGAACGTTTTGCGACAGCGCGGTGCGGCTAAGGTTGAGATTATAGTGGAGCGGCGAGCATCGATGATAGCGGCGCGGTGAGCAGCGCGGCGAAAACAAAATAATAAATGTATATATATATATATATAGTTAATAGCTTCTCGCTATTGGTTTCTTTTCGCCGCGCTGCTCACCGCGCCGCTATCATCGATGCTCACCGCTCCACTATAATCTCACCCTAAGACTGTTCCGAAACAGCGATTATAACGCCGCCGGTGTCGCGTCGGCTCATAAAGAATTGAAATCCCTGTCGGTCGAAGCGACATCAAACGCCGGGGAAATCACACAGGCTGACCGCGCCGCGGCGCCAAGTTTTGCCGTACGTCGAAACGCTTTCACGGCTAAGCTTGTTGACGATGTCGCCGCTTTCAGCGTCGCGTCGCTCGCCTTTCCCGCGGCCGTGCTTTTTAAACATTCAGACTAATACTTTTCTTCATTCCCGAGACCCCACCCCTCCTCCTCCCCCGTTTCGTCAATTGCTCCCAGCCAAGGAAATCCCGGCCGTAAGGAATAAGTTCCGCAGAGAGTTCCAGCCGATCGAAGGGAGTCGTAGCGGGAAGTCGTTCGCCGATCGGAGGATTTCCTTCTAACAAGAAAACTTGCCCCCCCGGAAAAAGATACTCCTTGTCCCGGTTAAATACGATATTCCTACGGAATTGCTTTCACACGACCGAATTTCGTGTTTCCCCACTGGCGCGGCGAAGTCGAACCTCGAAAACAACTTGAACGAACTCGCGGAGGGCCACTTTAGAATTCCTCGCTCGTCGAGGAAACAATACACCCGGCACGCGGCGAAAATATTCCGGCGAGGAGTTCTTAAGAAATTGACCGGGACCGAACGCCGCCGACGCCGCGCGATTTGGCTTGCAGATTCGTCGAAACGTCGAAGCTAATTACGCCGGCCGAACGAAAACCGTGAGTCCAATTTTCCCGCGTGACGTGTACTCGCTCCGGGGGAGAACAGAGAATACGTCATCGGGCATTAACATATTCCGCTGACGTGGGATCAGAATATAAATTTTTACGTCGGCTTCCTACACGTCGAAATGTTACCGATGGGATAGACATTGCGATCAAATCTATATACATATATATATATTTAACCCTTATCCGTCCCTCATTTCACCAACTGAATCTATCCCTCGGTGTCAAATTGACACAGTGACACAAAATAAAAAAAAAATTTCAATGTTTTAGTCAAATTGTTGATTTAACATTGATATCTTAGGTTTTACGGTTATGTGTTCCGCATTAAATAAATAAAAGTTACAGGAAATTGTATATTATAATTGTATACCAAAATCCCGTTTACCAAATTCCACTAACAACCTAATCAGATAGCAGGGTATATTTAACACTAGAACTACCGGACCAGACAAAATGACTGATGCGAATTCTTTTCGATTAGAAATATTAAAAGTATAAATATGTTTTTTTGAGAAATTTTTTTAGTGAACTTCTCTATTGAAGTACATATATAAATATCGCCTGTACGAAATCTAAATAAATGCCATATTGTCATTATTAGAAGGCAATGTATGCCAACTGCGTTTAGTGCTCGGTAGTTCTAGTGTTAAGGGGCAAAGAGTATGTCCCACTCTTTCATAAAGTTCATGGTGAATCATGGTTTTATGGGCGTGGGCTACCTAGAAACTTTGTCACTTTTGTCATTAGATAGCCGTTCTAACCATTATAATTTAAACGCTAACACAAGTCGGGAGACAGTACATTCAACTTCATATTTTGGACATTACCAAATGACATGATCAAGATCTTGGGATTCAGCTCCACATTGACAAGTTGCTGTCTGTAATAAATTTTACTCTGGCTAATATATATCCAGGAATTTTTAAATTTCATTGGGAAATTTTCAAATGTATTTAACCACCGTCTGGACCAAAGTACCTTGCGTCCTCGGGATTATTTCTTGGCCGATGGGGACGGTAACACCGACGCGACGATGATCTCCCAGCGGACCAATAAATCCAGGTGCGAGGACCGTACCCTATACTGAAACGCAATAGCTCCCTCCTCCTCCTCCTTGCCATCGATACACCCCGCGAACGAATAAATATTCGGATTGCGACTTTTATAAGCGGATAAAGATCTCGATAACCCTCCTCACGGATATACGGGCCGATGAGGGCGCGCACTACATCCCGATACAATGGCAAACGCGAATCCTCTTTGGCCTCCTTCGGTATCTTCCGATGCGGCTCGAGATCACTCGATACTACCTTTTGTGCTTGTTTCCTAGACCAGACGTGCGGAATGATTCGCTACACTAGCACGGCTGATGAAAAGTCATGATTGGTTTGCCCGTCGGTTTCTTTCGGCCCCTGCCTCAGGAATGATCGATTGCTGAACGGCGCCGCGCGAGGAAAAAAGGAGCTGGATTTGTTTGCGAGAGGCCAGTTCCGGCTCGTAGTTTACCTGATCATTGAAAATAAAGTAAAACTGTTTCGGGCACCTGCTGGGTCTTCTTCGAAACCTTTTTTTTTTTATTTAACTCTTTTCTCAGTTTTCTTCGGGTCACGGGGAGGACCTCTGGGTCTTCTAACCTGTGTGTAAAGGAGGTTTAACACGTCAATATCCTTTACTCACTCGTAGGAAACTGTTTATTTTACCAAAACTCATGGTAACATGGATTTGTTAACAAAATGCTAACGCAACGTATAAATCAATAATATTATATATAACAGTATAAATCAATAACAGATAAATATATGAATAATCAATTCAGTCATCGACATGGTGGTATAAAGATTTTTACATGTGTTAGATTTGGAACAAGTCCGAGATACCTGGACGTGTTAGATGGACAGGGTCTGAGCTTCTGTGTTCTTTAGTTCAATTATGTTTTTCAGGATTAATGTCGCAATGGCGCGTCCCTTGTCATCACGACTAATTACTATGCATAATAGTAGCGTCAACAGCTGTCTCGCAATATTAGTAAACAGAATACCTTGCTGGTTGAGACATTTCCAAGTGCAGGCGGGAATTATAAACAGCATTGTCTCGCGGGCCGGGCTCGGGGCACCGTCGGCAACGTTTCCTAGCGGATGGGCAGGCCCGAAGAAAGCCGGATATAATCAACGCTTCATTATCGGTGCGGGCGTCTATTCGATATGAAGGCTCGGCCGTCGTCGTCGAACGCAAATGTACAATGCAAACAGCCGTACAATGGTAAGTGGAATTCTCTTTGATGTCGACGTCGTCTCTCGATATTCTCCAGGTCTACTCTCTACCTCGCTCTCGCTCTCTATCTCTCTGTGTTCTCCCGTGACCATGTACAGGATTGCCCACTCGTCTTCCGATTTCGATGGACGCCTCTTCAGAGCGTCCCATTCATCCAACCCGCGTCTGGACGCCAATCGAACCCCCGACCCACGTCGCACACCCCTAACCCTGGCCGAAGAGCGGCGCCCCTTTTATCTTCATTGGTCGCACGTTTTATTGTGCCTACAAACAAATCGTTCTCGAGAAATTATTTCATTTAGCTCTTCGTTCCTCGGCGCCGGCCATTGAATTCCCGGCGTCGACCTCGTCGTACGTTGCCTCTCCTCTCTTTGAAACATTTTATTGCTTCCATTTTCCGGAAGTTTCGCCGTGCCCTCGATTTCAATCTCATCTTTGTGTCGCACTTCCCACGGAATCCTTGTAGCAGTTTCTGAAAAGATACGGATTCAAATCAATAATCGATAATTCGGTAATTGGGGAAAAATGCGGTTGGGATCGGGGTGTGTTGATTAAAATCATCGCGGTGTCATTTTTCCGGACGGCGGTGTGGTGGTGGAGCACTGTTCGTTTGCATGAGAATTTTATTAACGCCATTCGTATGACATTAATTCGAGCTTCATACGGCCGTCCAGGAAATTCGTTAAATTTCGACACGATCGTTTAATTCGGGAATTTCAAGGAAAAATGTTTGTGTCCCTGATATCATATTTCGTATCTGATTATTTGTGGCCCACGCCATTAGGTAAATTACTCGCCGATCGTAATTCCCCCGCGTAATGGTATTCGTATCGCGTATTTAAATGCGTATTATTTAAATTTTCTACATCGTGTCTCTTTATAGTCACATTACACCCCCCCTCCCCCTCTCGGCGGTCTCGCGCGCGGAATTATGCTACCGCAGGCTTCCGTTCGTTTATAAATAAATTCCGTTGTAATTGGAACACACCTCCCGGCGAACTACTACTCGCCGCTACCGGTTACGGTATAAATTTAAATATTAATTTATGGCTTCTTTTCGAGAAAATGAATAAAACACGAATCCTCCATAAATATTCCCGAGCGATCTCATTCGCCGAAGAAAAAGGGAAACGAACTAATAATTATTTACTCCTCTAGCATTTCCACCGCGACCGCGAAAGGACGATGGTTTTTAACCCTTTCAACGCTGACGGCGCACACCCCGAATTAACTTTCTCAAAATTCGATTTGCTCCTCTTTATCTTTTCTTTCACGCGTGAACTTTGATTTCTTGAATTTTTCCCTCGACTGTTTAATTTCATAATTTCGTTTATCCCTCTGCCGAGGCACAGACGAGAAATAACTTACAAAACCTGAAATGACCATTGCGAAGATAAAGTCGGAACATAAAATGAACATTAGCAGAGTCTGCATCTTTTAAAATATAAATAGACCGTTGTGTGAATAAAATCTCTCCAATGAACGTGCACACAGTTCGTATTCGCGTAATAGAAATAATATGCGCGCGTTCAGAGTGGCACAAAGAAAAGTGCAATTACCAAGGCCGTATGGAAATAAATTTCCCACACGGTGGAACGGTTCCGTTTCAACAAGCGTGTCCCTTCTATTTTGTTGCGCTGTGAATCTTAAAACGTACGCAGCATTCATTTTTAATTGAATCCTTTGAATCATTGCGTTGCCAAAGAGAATAAAACATCGGAGACTAATCAAATATACGGCAACGTATAAAATTAAACGTTATTCGGCCATATCTGCGTGATCTCCGGCAATTACGGTAATATCTTTCTGAGATGTTCAGAGGGGAACACGGCAGACCGATGTAGAGCAAGGGTGTGGAATGGGGGTTGGAACGGCGGGCACACTGCGCCGCCATAAACCATATCTGTCCGGGGGCCCTCGGAAATAAAGAAAAACATGAAATGGAAGAGTGGAGGAAACGAAGTTACACGTGAAGAGGAAACTGAACCGGGACCGGCCAAAGTAGAAGTCGTCGGAAGAGTTCTGGAAGGAGCTCTAGGATGTCCGCGAGCAGGAAGGACGAACGACGCCGGGGGTTCGGAGGAGGGGAAGGAAGTCGAGAATCTGCGCCCACGCGAGATCCGGTGGTTTGAGCACAAATTGGATGTTATCTGCCGGCAGCTGAGGACAGGGATCCCACGGAAAGCCGTCGAAGTGCAGCCGCATAACACACGGTTGGCACACGAGCGCGATCACATATTCGAAAGCTTTGGGGAACGCAAGACGGGGCAAAGCCACGCCAATTCTGGCACCGAGGTCCGCAACGAGATCCGAGCCGGCCCATTTGCTTGCGTACCGTTAACTGTCCGGCCTCCGTTGGATTGAATATTTATCAGTCTCTATCCTCTGCGTGGATATGAAATTAATAGAATACGAAATTTCACGCACTATCACAAAATCTTTCGTATCCCACTTCTCAGATTTATAGGAGGTTTATTTAAATGATTGTTTTATTCATTAACGGTTTATTACATTCTGCAATTCGTTAAAGACTGTTATTTTACAGTCGAATATCGGTTGTTAATAGCAAATCGATCGTCGGTTCGTAATGACGATCAGCTGGTCACCGACGATCGATTGACACCAACACATTAACATGTTTAAATAGATACCTACACTTCATACAATATTGAAATGTTTAGTAATTGGTTAGATCCTAACATATTTAATAAAGTAAATTATATTTTGAATTATAGTAGAGAGATTTTTAGCGGTGACTCAGAGTCACCACTCGAGTGCTAAGGGTTAATTCGTAGAACACGTGGAATTTTCCGAAGAAATTCGCAGCAACATGTTTTCACGACATGGAAGAGAATCGTAAGTCGACCGTGGACGAAACGCATTGTTATCCCTCCGCGAGACTTCCGGCCAATAGAGAAACGTTCCTTTACCCCGTGGGGGCGGGTAGACCACGGCACAATAAACATAAATTCGAGCCCGCGATCACCGACAGGTTTAATAATCCCTCGTCGAGGCACGTTCGAACGTGAAATTAGGCGGAGATAAAAACTGCGCCGTTCCCGGGGCATTATAGAACGCAGAAATTCGCGCCTCGTCGATCCGAATTACAGCTTACGGTCGATTTTAACGATCCGTCGAAGCAGCTGCACCGAATCGAGCTTCCTCGTGCCACGGATTCTCTCCACGGGCTCGGTATGTCCGAGGGGAACGAGAGTGTTTGAGAAGGAGGGAAAAACGGAAGGGTTCGACGGGCTACGGGTGGCGGGGGGGAGGGGAGGGGGCGGTTGAAACCGGGGGATGGGGCAGCAGCCGGAAGCTTAAAGCTCACCCCATGAACCGTGCCTCTGAGAGATGGCCGATGTTGTCGTGAGTTTCAATGCAAAAAATCCGCTCCAGCATTTCTCTGTTTCCCCCTCCACCACCCGTCTTTTTTTTTCTTCTTTTAATTCTCTCGACGACGTTTATTAAAAATACTGTTGAAGACGCGAGGCCGTATACATTGTTTAAAACGAAGCGCGGAATTATTAAGAAATTCGATCGTTTCTGGAAATGGCAGCTAGTCTGAATCGAACAGTTGATTGATCAATAATGAAACTCGTAATTAAATTTAGATCAGAGAACAGATTTCATTTTTGTCTGCGTTTGAATAACATAAATTAATAGCACGAGTCACTCTCCCGAGGTCCCTTCAATTTCGCACAGTTTTCTTTCGACGTGCTCCACTGCCCGTCAATTATCGGGGGTGTAACGCTGTTCATAAATTTCGAATTTCAAAATAATTCCGCCCCGGCATCATTACGATCATATAAAATACCGATAATCGAATTAATCGGGCAAATATTTTTCTGATTTGCGGACACGCATAGTTTTCATTAAACGACCTGATAAAATTGCGTCGGATGAATTTAATTATCACAGCGTGGATCGAGAGTCGAATGAAAATTAAATATTCCATCGTCCGCGGTACGATATTTTTGTAGAATTTTGTTTCAATCCACGGGGGAGCTGTTTTTTTTTTTAGGACTCCCGAGAAAATTCAGTGTTCCCCGGGCAAAAAGTTTTTCTACCGGCAGCGTAAATGCCGGCCAGTTCTCGGTCGTTCTATAAAGCGCAAATATTATGCGAGTGCGTCGTAACCTGCGACACGACGGCGGCAGCGCCGTTTGACCTCCATTAATAACGAACAGTTTATTCTCCGCAGATTGTAAACATAATTAAGGGTCTCGTTAACATGAGCAAACGATAGCGAACCCTAGCCACGGCCCGTATTTCGCCCGGAGACGCGCAACCTGACAACCACCCCTGCCCCACCCCCGAAAAATAGAAAGAGACCGACTTCCTGATCAAATGCTGTTCCTTGTTTGTTTACCAGGACCCCAATCTTCCGTAGGAATATTAATTATGAATATCTAATTACAGCTTCATGTAGTTTTCCCGTTCCGCCCTTGCAGAATTCTTTATCAGGGGTGGAATAAAATGTTTTCGTCTGCTGCACCCTCAGGACTTTCAGATGGTCGAGGAAAAGTATTGAAATTAATAATTGGGTGGTAATCAAATCTGTAGGAGGTCGTTGGGAGACGTAGCGAATGAAACAGTCCCAAGGTCGTTTCAAGCTCATTAATTTAAAATTACTATTCCGAGATGTAATAGATCTCCGATTTCATAGAAGCTCGAATTAATTTATCCTTTAAATCACAGGGCCGAAGATATTCCTGCTTTAAATGGTCCAGTGACAATTGGGCCATCGTGTACGTACGAAAATAATTTAGATTGTGCTTGGCAATGCCAGCTGAAACGCAGTGAACTGGTGGGGGATCAGCTACGGGGTGGCTGATGGAAAACAAGTCCGTCACGCCATATTAGACGATAGTAATTTCGTTGATGCTGTGCTGAGTCGCAGTGGCACGAGTTAGGTTCTAGGCTATGTCCGGGTTAGGTCGATATTGCACTCGGAGCGGATTCGAGAACCGGAGATTTAGAGGGTCGTCGCGCGGTTGTTTTTGACGATTGGGAGACCCTTCATTGAAGACCCCGGTAGCAGCAGCTGAAAATTTATATTCGCGGCGGTTTGGCGCTCGTTGAAAATACGACGTGGCTGCTAGAATATCCAGCCTCTGAATTATGAGGTGAATCCGGCGGGGCGAACTTCTCGAGAACTTTTCAGCGACTCCGGGGCCACACTTTCCTCCTGTTTTCAAATTGGCCGTGCCACTTCCGTCTTATAAATAGCCCGCTTCCTTCGGGGAACTTTTGTGCCCCGGCTCTCTGGATCGCTTTGGACGTTATTCCTGCGATTTCCTCCTCGTACTCCGCTCTGCTTGTTTATTCGCTCGCGCGACAGATTGCCCTCCCTGGCTAAACATCGATCCATTCCCTCTGTCGATTCGTTAATTATTTCTTTCGTTCATTGGCTCGCCCCTATTCACCTTTATACCGACATGAAAATTGATGAAGCAGCTCCGACTCACAATTAAATTGAAGTTGCCCTCCTCGTCCGACAGTTATTGCGCTGGGACGGTGTCAAACGACAAACTTTATTTTCTTCGATTAGGTTGGAGGGAAAGTATATTCAATAACCAGATAGCTTTACTTGTAAATCAAAATCACATGTTCACCGCTCTACAATATCTGCACCCTTACCGTTTGATTTATAGGGGGTCACGAGGAGAATGTAAATTGTTGGATTTGTAGCTGTGGAAACGTTCTATGGAAGTAGGCTAGACTCAGGGGATGAGGTTGCAGCGCAGCACAATAAGAATTACCAAGTGTTTCTAAGACCTGGATTATCAATAATTCAATCTCCGTACTATAGACTAGCATTCCATCAAAGCAGAGAATTCTACAGTCAGGGCAATCGAGTGAATCTTTAAAGTACTCCAGCCTTTAAATATCTCTTTGTACCCTAAGTTCAGGGTGGTAGAGAGGACAAAGTTACCTACTTCTCGCGTTGAACGATTATCACAGAACCAAGACTATCGAGGACACTGGTCCAGGATTAAATATTCCAGCAGGATAGAGAATTAGCGTGATAAGCTTGTCGGCCAGGGTTCGGTCAAGAGTGGTCAAAGGGTTAATGAAGAACGTTCGCGCAATAATTCCGTGACCGTCGGCGTTGCGCGGTGTATAGACCTTTGTGGCTGTGCATACATTATTCTACGTGGCGGCGTGCACGATGTAAGATGGATGACGTGACACGGCGAACAGCCGTGTATTATCCCTCGGACTTGTGAATTTTGGATGCGACCGCCGCACCGGCCACGTCTAAATAGAATGCGATATTTTACTGCATGAAACAATAACGAGCCGCAGCAGCGATGTGCACACCTTTGTTCCGTGATATCCTATCCGCCTGGCCGAAAACCATCCAGCCAGCGTTCCCAGCTTTAAACCCTTTTATTTATTTATTTTTTTTGGTTTTTCAAACGAGCCACATAGTGCGTCCGTTAAATTTCCCTGTCATGAAAATCCTGACGCCTTGGAAACACCCATTGGCGAGGGGTCGCCCGTGTTGTACTGAAACGCGATAGCCTTATGGGGACGCGAATTACAAGACTGTCGATTTAAAATAGTATCAAGTGTCCCGGCCGGATCGTTAACCTCTCGGTTCATTTATTTAGTTTTACAACAATAACGCAGCCTGAATAAAAATGTGAAAATATTTGGAGATAGTGTCGATAAGAGCATCTGATTATTAAATGAATTTCCAGAATGGTCTGGGTCAGACTTCGATGTAACATCCGTCTTCTTCGAGTTTTTTTTCATTTTTTACAACGACCATTTGCGATCGTAAAATTGGAAAAAAATTATCGAATGTGTGAACCGACGTGGTAAATGTGTTTGAGTTTTAGATGCATTATGTCATGTGTTCTATAAATAACTAATTGGAAGCCTCTGATTGAACAAATATGTTTCTTGGTTACCCCAGTCTTGATGTCAAGACTTGACTGATGGTGAGACAGCCCTATACAAATATGTCTCTTGGTGTCCTCGATAATTGATCGATAGAGGACCTGACTAATGGAAATGCGTCTCTTGACCACCTTAGTCCTGTCCTCCTCAACAACTGACTGATGACAAGCTGGAAGCTCACAAACATGTCTCCTGATGTCCTACATAATCGTCTGAAGTTGAGTTCAATATAAAGGACTCTCTTGACCTACTATAATATCATTCCACCCCTGACGTCCACAACAATTGACTAATGGCGGGACACACCTAAGAAAATGCCTCTTACTCACTTCTAGCTCGATGTCCTGTAGAATTATCCGAGATTGGGCTGAATCCGGAGGACTCTAGTGATCAGTCTTGATATTATCCCAATCCAGACTGTCTCAACAATTGACTTGGAGACTCGTGACATACAGTTAGTTCGTTGTCCTGAACAATTGATTGAATTTGAGCTAAATCTAGAGGACTCTACTGATCAATTATGACAGTATCTTACTTCTGCCTTGCTCAACAACTGGTTAAAATTGACTTGGAGACTCCGTGTCATACAGTTAGCCCGTTGTCTTGAACAATTAATCGTAGTTGAGCTAAATCTAGAGGACTCTACTGATTAATTATGACGTTATCTTATTCCTGCCTTGCTCAATAATTGATTGATATGGACTTGGAGACTCATATCATACAGTTAGCCCAGTGTCCTGAACAATTGATCGAGGTTGAGCTAAATTTAGAGGACTCCACTGATCAATTACGACGTTATCTTACTTCTGCCTTGCTCAACAACTAATTAAAATTGACTTGGAGACTCATATAATACAGTTAGCCCGTTGTCTTGAACAATTGATCGAAGTTGTGCTAAATCTAGAAGACTCCACTGATCGTTTACGACGTTATCTTACTCCTGCCTTGCTCAACAACTGTTCAAACATGAGCTAAATCTGAACCTGATTGTCCCTATAAATGTGCTCAAGCACAACATTGTACGTTGTCACTGATTCGTGACGTCTCGAGCAATCGACTGATGTCGTGTGCCTCCCGATGGCCACCGCGTCTCGGGCTGACTGACGTCGAGTCATACCCTCAGTTTTAGAAGTTTTATAGTTCCGTAGAGACTGTCTTCGCGAGCCAGTTTTCCATTCCCCGTTTGAATCAGTTGCAGAATAGAGCACTGGAATGGAAAGCTTTCCGTCCACCGGCTGCCGAATATGCGTGTAACAAGCCGTACCTGCCTCGATGTCCGTTTGAACGTTTACATGACACGAAAGCCGGGATTACAAATGGAAGCCGAGAGCTATTCCCGGTGAGCACGAATCCTCGAAAGCTTCCCTAAAATACAACACCGGGGCCCTGCTAATAATTGAATGCCCGTTTTATCTCGTGCCACAGGCGGCGGGAGTTGCCAGCCGATTCTCCTCGTGTTTTTTAATGAACAGCATGAGCTATTAGACGCGTTGATCGACGATCCATGGGAGCCTTCAACGATTGGCTTTTCCAAACTATTCAATATACGAATATACAAAAAAAATTTTAATACTCCTCGTAAATGAAAAGATCCCAGAAATTGTGGCTATCGAAATGTAATTTGTAACGAAAATGCGAGAATCACTTGACCGATTTCTCGGTTGGCAAAACAGGATGAAAATAAGAAAAGTCCATGCAACATCTCTGCTCGACGATACGAACAGCACGAAGAAGTTGCCCCGTCGACTTTTTATTAACAGACGGAAACGGGAGCCTCCTCAAAAAGCAGCGGAACACTCAAAGGTATTAAGCAGAGAATTTCGAGGGCGCAAAGGGCCCGGGCTCCATTTAATTACAAACAATTTCTTAATTAAATTTATCGGCTCATACGTGCAACATGAAACGTTCCACTGTGCGCGCGGTGCTCGTAGTTTTCGAAGCCGCGCACGTAGCGCGTGTTCGTTCAACAGAACACACAGTCGGGAGAGAGAGGGAGAGAACGAAGCAAAAAAAAACAAAAAAAATGAGAATCGTTCCAAACGAACGCTCGAAATTCGCCAATAATTGCGAGTCTCGTTCGCCGCAACTGCCTTTTTCTCGCAGCAGGCCAAGAACCATTAGAATTACCATCGGCCGCCGAAGTTCCGTTATTTTTCCGGGGGCCGCGCTGAACCAAACAGCGATTCCGGATAATAAAAAAATCATACTCATTAGCGGCGGACTCCTATTGTAACGTTTTGTGGGGTTATTACGGTGGGGAGCTCCGAATTCGCGGTGATTCGAACCGCGGAATATTTTTTACCACATTCGGTCCAATCTGACCTTATAAAGGAAAGTCTTTCCTTCGCAATGTCCCCTCAAAAATGAGTCTGCGACTTTTTTGTTGCGAATTGGCATTTGAATTGGTAAAACTTATGAAAAAAATGATTGTTACCACTTTTTTACCTGTACATCTTAGCATTTGAATTGGTAAAACTTCTAAAAAATGATTGTTTCCACTTTTTTTACCTGTACATCTTAGCATTTGAATTGGTAAAACCTCTAAAAAATGATTGTTACCACTTTTTTACCTGTACATCTTAGCATTTGAATTGGTAAAACTTCTAAAAAATGATTGTTTCCACTTTTTTTACCTGTACATCTTAGCATTTGAATTGGTAAAACTTCTAAAAAATGATTGTTACCACTTTTTTACCTGTACATCTTAGCATTTGAATTGGTAAAACTTCTAAAAAATGATTGTTTCCACTTTTTTTACCTGTACATCTTAGGGTAATGATATTCTAAAAATATGTATACTTCAAAGATCGACGTTATTAGCTGTTCGAGGCATTATGCAACGTCCACGCAGTAACTGGAATAATCCCCGGCACGCCTCGCGGCTGCGTTGATCTAATTTCCCCGGTACAAATCATTAAAAATTACAAGTTTAATCAGGATTTTAACGAACCTCTTACGGGAAACTGCATCGGGCTGACGCCGGACCGCGAGACTTTCGCTCGCGTAATTGGACCGGTGAACAAGCCCCCATGGCCACCCATGGCCCCCGCCATGCCTTTCCACGGCTCGCCGCGTTATCCAGGAAGCTCGAGGACAAAACCGGATATGCCCGAGGAGGAGTCACGAAGCCTCGAGCTCCAGACTCCTAAATTATTTTCCCCGGGGCGAAAATTATTCATGGGACCATCCCTGGCCGGGCAGAAATCTTGGTCGTCGTGATTTCGTTCCCGTCCTTCAACCACTCTCTCACTCTTTCCACCCCTCTCTTCTCCCCGTCCTCTCACCCTCCGAACCCCTCCGCGAGCTACTTCTTTGCATTCGCTCGTTCTTGTTCTTCAGCTCGTTAACCGCTGCCATAAGTTACGTTCTTTCTTTGTATCGTCGTTACCAGTGGGGCCAACGGAACGTCCCCGTGAATTATTAACCGCGAAAAACGCTGCAAACCAGCGTCCTGCATCGCTCTGTTTGAGGGGCTCTGCCCAGTGCAAGGACGTAAAGCTCACTCCGAGTTGCCGCGTCACCGATTAGGGGTGCCGACCCCGGGCTATTAGCAATTTATAATGTTTGATGGACCTATCCGGCATTCATTAGTTTCTTTGACAGCTGTGAGATCTGGGTTAAGCTAAAGTATTTTTCGATTACTCTGACTGGCAAGCCGGAGTTGTACAAATAACCCAGACCATTAACCGTCCTTCTATAACGATCAAAAATTATCGTTTATAGGATCTAAAATTATGGATCTAGTATTTTCAGGACCTAAACGAAGTTTTTTCTCAGTCGTGGTCCATCGATACACGTGTTGTGTGTGTACAAATTACCCAGACCATTAACCGTCGTTCTATAACAATTAAAAATTATCGTTTATAGGTTCAAAAATTATGGATCTAGTATTTCCAGGACCTAGATGAAGTCTTTTCTCAGTCGTGGTCCATCGACACACGTGTTGTGTGTGTACAAATTACCCAGACCATTAACCGTCCTTCTATAACAATTAAAAACGATCATTTATAGGATCTAAAATTATGGATCTAGTATTTCCAGGACCCATCCGAAGTCTTTTCTCAGCCGTAGTCCATCGATACACGTGTTGTGTGTGTACAAATTACCCAGACCATTAACTGTCCTTCTATAACAATTAAAAATGATCATTTATAGGATCTAAAATTATGGATCTAGTATTTCCAGCACCCAGTCGAAGTCTTTTCTCAGTCGTGGTCCATCGACACACGTGTTGTGTGTGTACAAATAACCCAGACCATTAACCGTCCTTCTATAACAATTAAAAATGATCATTTATAGGATTTAAAATTATGGATCTAGTATTTCCAGGACCTAGACGAAGTCTTTTCTCAGCCGTGGTCCATCGATACACGTGTTGGTGTGTACAAATAACCCAGACCATTAACCGTACTTCTATAACAATTAAAAATTATCATTTACATAACCTAAAATTCGTGGATATTTCCAGGACCCATCCGAAGTCTTTTCTCCGCCGTGGTCCATCGATACACGGTTCCGCTTCTCCTTTCTCCACGACCACTTTCGACCCTGTACCACTTGATTCCACTTCACGCTTGGCGCTTTCACGCGCCACGTGTGCCGGGTAAATCTATTCACCTGTATCCATCGATCGACCCTGCCGCAAGCCCTCTGATCCGTGATCCGTGTGCGCTTTATCGTCAAGCGTCGCGTGTCCTGTTTTGCGGAGCACACGTGCTGGACACGCGTGCACGAGTCGATAAACGTCTTTGTTAGAGAGTTTCGAGCACTTCTCCGTGTTCACACTGTTCCTCTCGTTCCACCGGCCGTTGTATCCTCCGGGCAAAAAGAAATCTCCATTCCTGTCATATGTATTTAATTGATTATCTTCCCCTTCCGAATCGAATCTGCTCGCATTTAATCAATATTAAAATATTAACCCTTAGCACTCTGGGTCACCACTAAAAATTGCTGCACTACAATTCAAAATATCGTTTACATTATTAAATATGTTGGGATCTAACCAATTGTTAAACATTTCAATATTGTACGAGATATTCTATTAATTTAAATCCACAAAATAAAACGAATCATATAAGATGGAATTATTTTAGTTAGGAAGACATGTTTTATTGTCGAAGTAAAATAGCTCCGAGTGCAAAGGGTTAATCGAGTCTAACCTAACCTAATACAACCTTGTAGCTGTCTCTTTCAGAATAACCATTCTATTTCGATTTGGTTTGATGCATATCAAGCGATCAAAGCTAAATGGATCAACCTTTCAATCTGTAACCAAGTTTCTCAATTTTTCAACATTTTTATGCGATGCAGGTTCTATTTGAAATCGCTACAAGTAATACAGCTCGATTTTTTCTTAATAGCAAACAGAAATTCTACGAGCACGAGATTTCCAGGTTGTCTGAAAAATCGCGAAGCAACATAGAACAAAATGTCATAAAGCTTGTTCGAAATATTAAAAAAATACATGACATTCCGAGTGAATTCCGACTGACCTAATACATAAAAATTCCCGGAAAATCCGCGGCACGGATGGAAGAAGCACTGAACCGCAGGATAAACCGTGTACTCATCGAACGACAACATTTTCGCGAGATCGCGGCTCGTCCGTCGCTTTAATTATTACGGTTCCGTGCTAATTAACCGCGGCGCGGAAAGCCACCCCTAATAAACTGGAATTCCAGGTGGCCGACTAAGCCACAACAGCGTGAAAGAGAGAGAGAGAGAGAGGGGTTGGTGGGCCCGGGAAGGGTGGGGATAAAAAAAAGGAGGGGAATCAATCTAGCCGCGAGTGGCCGGCAGTAAACATTTAAATCCAGCTGCGAAGGTGTGCCAGTGTAAATTGTCAGTCTCAAACGCAGCCGGCCATAAACGGGCTGCGGGGTTGCGGGATGGGGTGTGGGTGGTGAAAGTGGGCGGGGAAGGGTGGAATAATATAACGCACTACCGCGAAAGACTTTGCGGTGCCGGCCGAACAATAGACAGCACGAGGGAGAGAGCGGCGTGTGGCAGGGAGCGGTTGATGGAGGACGGGTGGGTAGGGGTGCAATGGAAAACAGCGAAGCCCAAGGTATTCGCGGATGCCACCCGGCGAGCAGCGAAAACAATACATCAAAAGTTCCGCATTAATTGTTCTTAAGTTACCAGCGTTAAATACATTACGGTGCAGAAGGGAGGAAGGGGCGGGGGGAGTAATGGTGTTATCGTGTTTCCACCCCCGGAGCCCCTGGTAATGCCACGGCCTTTCGGCCGATTCCGTGGTCGTACGGGCAGGCGGGGGCGCGGGCTCCTGGCCCGATTTTTCTTCTCCTTTTCAACGACGGCTGGGGGGGATCCCCATTCACCGTGTATTCACGGCAGACGTCACTGCAACCTGGCTATCTCTGGCCCGGGTACCCTGGTGAATGTGCGCTTTAAGAGGGAAATTAAATTCATTCTATTTATTCATTCGACGGAGCTCGCAACCCTCGCCGCCCCTCTCCCCACCCACCCTCGCCTCCACCCCGTTCTACCCGCTCTCCCTTTTACTATCTCTCACCCCTTTACCTTCTGCCTCGTCGTGGAACGGCAGCAACGGCGGCGTCGGCGCCGGAATGAAACCCGTCTCGATGGAGAAGAAGTTGTCGGGACCCGGGGGGAAGACGTCTGTCGAGAGACGGGGCTCCTGGATGAGACCTGTCCCCGACCATTCGTCAGGAGGACCTTTTAAACTATTAGCGAAGATGACACGAGCGAAATGAACTTTCGAATCGGCCCCGGAGTTTCAGCCAACCACCCCGGACCTCCCCCGTTCGATCACTCCCATCCCGTGGACGAACCGGCCGGCTTCCAGCCGGATTTACTCGAGAGCCTCCCATATCCGTATTAATAGGCAGCCGAAAGTGGATAAGAGAATGTTCGGATAATGGAACACTCGTTCTTCTTTTTTTTTTTTTTGTTCACGTGTCAAATTTTATTCGGCCGAACGAACACCCTACTGCTGGGGAAAAAAAATCGAGATTGTCAAGGACCCGTGTAGATTTTCGACGATAATAAATATTCAAGACTCGCGGCCGATTTTCGGGTGAAATAGAATTTTTTCTTTCGCCAATTTGACAAACATATCGACAAAAATCCATACACATTGTCAAAAACCCGTGTATACTTTTGAGGAATATAAATATTCAAGACTTTCAGTCGGTTCCGTTATGGAAAATATCGTTTTGTTACTTCACTGGTATGGTAGCATACTTTGAAGAGTTCAAAGCAATCGGTTGTGTAGTTTTCGCCGTAAAAAATTCGAACTGGTCAAGGACCTATGTATACTTTTCAAAAACACATAAATATTCAAGAGTTTCACTCGCTTTTATCTCGAAAGAAGACGTTTTTTTCTGTAGAATGATACGGTCTGAATATTTCGAAAGGATCGTGCGTATGTTTCTCGCTGTAACAAATTCCAAATGGTCCACGATCGATGTTTACTTTTGTTCCTAATAAATATTGAAGACCGAGTCGCTTCGGAAGACAGGGTTTTGGCAAGACGATGAAGTGTTAGCGAAGAATCTTAATGGCAGTATGTGCTCGCGCATCCCAGCTGAGTCAGCGATGCTCGTATAGCAGCGAGACCCAACACATCGATATCGTATTTAACGCTGTTCTATTATTAGTGGGCAGAACTTCCGGGCTGAGTTTAATACGCCAACGTACACTGGAACTCCATTTATTAGTGAACGGTTATGTTTAGTAACAACGCTGTAGTTAGGACTGCGCTCCGAATTACAATGTATAATAAAACAGCGAATTAATTGAATTTCGATCAACCATGTTACAATCTTTCAACTGCGAACGATTCAGAAACTCCCGGAGCCTCTATTCAATTCTCGCGTAAATCGTTCATTAGGTTGCGAACGTTAATATATTAGTCTTGTCAATTACGCTCCATTTACGGTTCACTCTAATTAGCCGCGATTAATCGCGACGAGACTCTTCCTGAGAAAACTTCTCTGTTCTCAATCAGATTCTTGTGAAACGTTTACCAATTTATTTGTAATATCTTTCGGATTAGAATGAGCCCAAACACGACACGATTCGATCCACGATTACTCGCTTAAAACACGATACAACAGAACCTCGATTATCCGACTGGACATTTCTAGTATTTTAATTTTTTAAGTAAATACGATCCGGATTTTGTCGTGTCCGAGCTGGTTTCAATCAGGCAAATGTCAGAAATACGTTATTAACAATTTTATAGTTTTAACAAATTTTTTCAAATATATTATATGTATTCGTACGGTAACGAAGCACTGTTAATGAAGTTCTACAGAGTGTTTGAAATAGTTAGGACAGTGTGGTACGTGTCGGAGGAGAGGTGTATCGATCACAGTCGGACGGAATTATGGGAAATGAAACGGGTGCTTCTTTGACAGAGCTCTTTTTTCCGTGGTGCTCTGAAAAGGTGCTCGGGTTTCGTTACGATTATCGCGGAAATCGCGTTTATGTGGGCGGATTTTACGTCGCGAGGACAGGCCGGGAGTCCGCTTATGCGCTTCCGCTTTCAGTTCAGAACGATATTATCATTTGAGTGCTTCCCCGGGCTATTTCATGGCTGATTTTAATGGAAACATTTCGCATGGATAGAATTTCTGGAAGTAGGGCAAACCGCTCCTTTTCACCGGGGCTCGATGAAGCTTATAATTCGGGGCTAAGTACGCTTCTGTACTTATGTACCGCGTTGGTTCTTTAATATTTCAAAAGGAGACTTACCGACATGTAACGAGGTAATTGGTTGCCGGACGTTAACGATGCCCGACGCGTTCGCCAATTAAAATGACTCGCCTCCGATTAAGGGAGCTCCCCGACGAAAAACGATGCAAATCTTCTGGCATCTTTCACGGCGAAATCAACGCACAAAATCAGGCGGTGAAATGAAATTTTTTTTCAGTGAGCACGCGTGCACAGTTTCGCGAAAATTTGATTGCGATAATATATTTCACTTCGACGTCATTTCTCCGGCAACAGTGGGAATCGGTGTTCAATCATGTTTTTCCTTAGAATCGGTGTGTGTACGCGAATTGTATTCGCGTCGACGCCGAACCTTGCCGAAATATGATTTATCCGAGCCATCTGACTTCTATTGTTAGTCGGATACACGATGACAATGTTATTTTCTCCTGGTAACGGTGTTCGAATCGAATGGACACGGCTAGGTGAAATTGGTAGAAAGGAGTGTAATTTCCTGAGGGGCACGGCGAAACATGAGCTCACCAGAGTTCCTCTTTCCGTCGTTTATCGACAGACGTTGTTGCATGCGCCGGCAACCCTCTCAGATAATACTTTATCCAGAAAATATCGCCGCGCGTTAAACGTGTTTATCCCGTTATTGATGCGCGTACAGATTTCTCCACGGCCCGTTCCGCCGTCGTTCAATATTGTTTTTCTAAAGGAATCTTCATTTATCGAATGCGTGCCGTATCCGAACAATTTGACAAACAGGAAAAATATCTAGAGGGATTAATGGAATTTCCGTTCACTTTGACGTCAACGAAAATTAATTTCGGTGTAATCAATTTCCTGAATATTACATTTAGTTTTCTTTCGAGAAGAGATAAGTGCGTTCGGAGTATGATTACGTGGGAAAGCCTGTTAAGAAATTGTTGAACGTCGACCGGTAATAGTATCGAGCTTGCTGTCTATTGGAGCCTGTAATACGATGTAATTGTGGTGCATACAAGAACCTGAATGTCGTGGAACGTCGATGGACGTTCACGAAGATAGCCGAAGGGAGAGGGGAGGGGTAGAACGAGACGGGGATGCGTGCAGGGGCGTGTGCGTACGGGGAAATTTCGTACGAGCTGTCATTGGCACGCCACTGCGCCAGCGATATCCAATTAATTTGCTGCCATTATTAAAATTAAAAGCGCACGTATCATGTCGATGCACTTTCGAGCGTGTGCCGCGCCGCCACTGCTTCTACTCACGTGAGGCTGCCTCGCCTTTCGTTCAGCCATTCATTATTCTCTAATCACGAGAAAAACGCCATTGTTCTTCGCTGTCTGATCGAGCAGCCGATATTCTTCAGGAAAATGGATTCGGAACTTTTGGTATATCTATCTAGGACCTAATTCACTATCATAAACCTGACCAAGACCGGATATATCTAATTCGGACCAGATTGTCCTAATCAGGACCTGATATATCTGTCAAGGATATGATAGATCCGCTCAGGCTCTTATAAGCACGTACCAAATTTTTAAATTATGATCGGATAAAGTTTGTATTGGCTTTATAGCAAATAGATATGCACTTTCGATAACCAGGAAACTGATATATCTATCCAGGATCTAATAGATCCGATCAGCCTCTTATAAGCCCGTATCAAATTTTTTAATTATGATCGGATAAAATTTGTATTGGCTTTATAGAAAATAGATATGTATTTTCGATAACCAGGACCTGATATATCTATCCAGGATCTAATAGATCCGATCACCCTCTTATAATCCCGTACCAAATTTTTAAATTATGCTCGGATAAAGTTTGTAATGACTTTATAGAAAATAGATATGCACTATCGATAACCAGGAACTGATATATCTATCCAGGATCTAATAGATTCGATCAGCCTCTTATAACCCCGTATCAAATTTTTTAATTATGGTCGGATAAAATTTGTATTGGCTTTATAGAAAATAGATATGTATTTTCGATAACCAGGACCTGATATATCTGTCCAGGATCTGATAGATTCGATATTATGGTCGGATAATATTTGTAATCGCTTTATAGAAAATAGATATGCACTTTTGAAGATGGTCCGGAATTGTCGAATTGAACCATGAGTAGAACAGGCAACATTGACTTATCAGCTTTACAGACCGACTCTTCACGTGAAGGGATCAGGTTAGGCGATTCTCCGTTAGGTCAGCTGTGGTTAGGTCACGGTTCTACAAAGTTCCCGCGATAATGCCACACTTGCTCTAGGTGGAATGAATAATATTCGCCTATCTGCCACAGGGATGAATTTCGCCATCGCTGAGGAATTAAGTCGAGTTAGGTCGTTTTAGGCTAGGTGCAGGGGCGGAGGGTTATATACCAGGGGTCGTGTTTGAACAAAGTTCCCTCGTGAACTCGCGCCGAAAAAACAGCAGCCGTCTGAGAGAGTGAGAGCGAACGAGGAGGAAGAGGGGGAAAGAGGGAGAGGGTGATAATTTGCATGCATTTATATTTCACAAGGCCGGAATACCACCGCTATCCGGAAATCTTTTGAAACGTCAACCGCCTAGGATCCGGAAATCTTGACGCAGAACCGTTTGCGAAATAGAGACGTCAGGTTTCATAAATGGTCGCATTTACATTTGACCCGGATAGCAGCGAGGCTCTCGCATGCGCCAAGCGACGGCTCGGCGAACTAGAAAAATAAAAAGAGCGTGCAAATAACGTTGGGAGTTATGCGGAAAAGGACACCGGCGTGATTAGAGTCGCGAAATCCGCGCGTCGCATTCAGTTCGGTCCCTGGGCCATTAACAGCGATACAATTTTTATTCCAAGAGAGTGCGAGGCCATTGAAACTTCGGGAAATCTATTTTTCATTATCGAGTCTGAAAGGCTCGTTCTTAGCGAACCTCACCAATTTTCAATATCCTGGGAATTTTTAATAGAATTTATGAATTATTACATCGTCGTGATCGAGCATCCAATAATAGTGTTAGCAGGACGTTCAAGAGAATGCCACCGGGCAGCTTTTCTCTCGAATTTTTGTTAAAAAATAGTTCTCCCGAAGTTTTCATCTTGCCAGTCCCTCTTCACAGTCCGTCAACGTCGAGTACTGCGGGGGCTGAAACTTGTATCATCCTTGCGCGAATTGTTGGCCGAGGGAAATTGGAAATTAAATTCTGAATATTTCAAGAAAAAAATTTCCTCTTCAGGCCATTACGCGATGCCCGGGAAATTCCATGGAACTGATAGTGTACAAGCAGAGGGATAGGGAGAGAAAGAGAGCGCGGAGCGAGAGTCAAGAATTCTGTGCAAAGAGAGTGAAAAAAAAAAAGAAAGGAAAGAACGAAGACACACCGACCGGGAAGTTAACGAAAAGGATACTAAAGGGAGCAAACTTTGTTAAACATCATCAAACTTGGGAAGTTCGTGGGAGGCGAACTTTCGTTGGCCGCTAATTTTATTTTTTGACCCGTTATGGAAATATCAGAACTGTTTTCCCAAGCAGAATTAATATTAAAAGGCGGCGCGCTGCCGGTGGTGGGGGAACGGCTCGGGAATGATGAACATACGAAAAGCAAATGGCACGTCAAACGCATGGATTTTACGTATCGCGAGTGTGTGTGTGTGTGTGTGCGCGCGAGAGAGAAAGAGAGAGAGAGAGAGAGCGAGAGAAAACCGGGAAAACGTTCAACCCCCCGTCAAATCGGTCGGTTGCATGTCACGCGTTTATTTTCGTCTAATAATAACTGCACGCGCCTCTCTCCCGCGCTCGTATCAAATTAAATCAAAGCGAATCGAGCCCAAATAAATGAAATTAAATGCGCCCGGCGGACACGTGTACCTTTTCCGCAGTGTGGTCACCGATTCGCGGCGGTTAGTTACTTTGTCGTGTGCGCATTTCAAAATTACCTTTTGCCAGACGCATTCGAACACACGAGCCACCGAGCCATAAACAGGCTGACGGCCGAGCGAGAAACTCACCGTGCCGCCCGAATAATTTGTAACCTCGAATTTTGAGGCCGTAAGATATCTCGTCGCACGCGAATCGTAAATAAAAATCGCACAAATGCCGCTCGCCAAAGTGGTACGCTGCTCGCGGCGAAATTAAAGTCATTTTACACCCTCCAGATAAACTGTGCGAAGTCTGTGAAATTTTTCTTCGACCGTTGAATCAAGGGAATGCGAGTTCCTAATCTATATCATTCTTCACGTTCAGAGTTTGCAACCTAAAAATCTGCAAAAAAACACCCTAATATTAAGTGACCAAAATGGGGTCAAGACTTATTTCTACGCACGGAATTCTGACAGAAAAATGGTTTCTCTTCGTTTCCGAAGCTAGGTCTAGGTGCCACCCCCTTGCTCGAGTTACGAGAGATTGAATAATGAAATTTGGGGGGGGAAAAATGTTTCATATCATTCTCGAAACCCGAAGTGACACGGTTTCCAAGCTTGAGCTAAATCAAATAAAGCGTGGGGGTTGATCGTTCCAGTGAAACTGTTCGTTGTAATCCCGAAGGAGGGCACGGATATCGTGGCGGCACCCTTCTGTGACCGCGGCGCTCTCGCTACACATACATCATCATTAAGATCTCGGCCCCCGCTCGGTGCACGCAAATCGCATGAAAGCGGAATAAAAATTTAATGACCACCCTTGGCCTTTTCGGTCACGTGAACGCGCTTACGTCCGACGAGAATATATTGCTCGCGTACCCGGATCGTTTGTCACACGCCACCCTGTATATGGAATCCCGCCCTATCGTGTACCACCCACACCGTGCCGAAGAAGCCTCGAAATCGCACGGTGCAGGAACGAGGTGATATCGTCCCATTGTCTTTCCCCTCAGCGGGAGCAGAGCAGAGCCTGGGAAAAACTCCGAGGGGTGACGGTAAACGGTTGTCCCGGCATCGGTCCGACAGGATAAGCCTGGATAGAGGGTAGTTACGTGAAGTAGCCGGGAAGAATGTCGGAAGGGATGCTCCGTGGAAGTCGTAGCCGTGGACATTCAATTACGGTGCCTGGCTCTGTTTGAAAACTGACACAGTTCAGTAAATTGCAACGATTGTTTCGACTCCCGCGTGGATTCCGTAATTGATAGGGGGTGGGGGGAAACGTGGGAGGTTGGATTTGGGGATTTCTGGATGTTCCTGCGGGACTTTGTACACCTTCGAGTTCGGTAACAGGATATTTACGATGATGGGAACATTTTCTTCCGAGGCAGGAACATCGTTCGGCATTCCTTAAGAAAACTAAACGTCACCCGGGTCTCGGATGTAGCCAACCTACTCGAGCTAAGCTCCGAGATGGACCTCAGTCGAGCCCGTGGCGAGCAGGGTCTGCAGAGCAGAGAGTCTTTCCCGTCGAGCGAGCCCCTGTTGGCAAACAAAAAGCAAGCTGGCGATGGCATGTAACGGTCTGGGATTAGTTTCTGCCAGTTTTTCCGTGGAGTTTTCGTCGGTCGTTGGAGCCGTCCGACCGCAAATCGAACAAACCATCGATCGATCTAGCCGCAATAACGAGCAACTCGCACGGTTTGCGAGTAGGCTACTGTCGAACCCGCAGCATCGGAGTCACGCAAATCGTTCGATCCTGGTAACGAACTCGGGTTGGCAATCGCCTTAATCAAGTTTACAGGATAACGGGTAAACGCACGGTTAATCCCCAGCAGTCCCCATAAAACCCTCGTCCATGACGATGCACGTGTGCGCGCCGATGTACGTGGTCTAGCTGCGGACGCGGCCGATCTCTCCGGGCTTCATTCGCAACGACCGACCACCGCGTTGCGTCGCTGCCGCCCCTCGCTTATGAAAAACCGTATTACTCGGATAGACAAAAGTGAACGTCGATGTACGTCGATGGCCCGCTCCGAACTCGAACACGGTACTGTCCCCGTCCTGCTCCCTCGCCCCCTTCTCGACCCGCACGTTCGATCGATATCCATTTCCGCGGCTTCCGATTGAAATTCAACTGGAATCTGGTTTTTACCGGTGCAACGTGGTTCAACAGCAAACAATACGATCCGAATGAAAACTACTCGAGTGCACACACTCCGTGCCGGCCTCCAAGAAGAAAAACCCTCGGCTCACTTCTCCGGCACTTATCTGGGTCGCTGATCTGCTTCCGATATGCGCGCGGCCACTAATCTGACGGCAGACGGGATGAGCTGGTCAAAGAAACATAGTCAAACTAGGTCTCGATCAAGTTACCTCTCATATTGGGACCTAGTAGACTGTGAGTCAATCAGTTTGGGACCTAGTAGACTGTGAGTCAATCAGTTTGGGACCTAGGAGACTGTGAGTCAATCAGTTTGGGACCTAGTAGACTGTGCGTTAATCAGTTTGGGACCTAATAGACTGTGAGTCAATCAGTTTGGGACCTAGTAAACTGTGTGCTAATCATCTTGGGATCTAGTAGATTGCGAGTCAATCAGTTTGGGACCTAGTAGACTGAGAAATAATCAGCTCTAGACCTAGTATACTGTGTGCTAATCATTTTGGGACCTAGTGTACTGTGAATCATCAGTTTGGGACCTAGTATACTGTGAATCAATCAGTTTGGAACCCTAGTAGTCTGAGTACCAAACAGCTCTGGACTTAGTAGACTGAATACCAATCAGCTCTGGACCTAGTATATTGTGTGCTAATCATCTTGAGACCTAGTAGATTGCGAGTCAATCAGTTTGGGACCTAGTAGACTGCGTGATAATCATATTGAGACATAGTATACTGTGAATCAATCAGTTTGGGACCTAGTAGACAGTGTACCAATCAACTCTACACCTAGTAAACTGTGTGCTAATCATTTTGGGACCTAGTAGACTGTGAGTCAATCAGTTTGGGACCTAGTAGACTGTCTGATAATCATTTTGCGACCTAGTATATTGTGAATCAATCAGTTTGGGACCTAGTAGACAGTGTACCAATCAACTCTACACCTAGTAAACTGTGTGCTAATCATCTTGGGACCTAGTAAACTGTATGTCAATCAAGTTAGCACCCAGCAGGTTAGGACCCAATGCGTTAGATCTATCTTGCTGAGCATCGCTGTATCTGGCAACATTGGCCAGAGCTTCGAAGACCTTTAAAAATATTGTTCGAGAACAATTTAAATTGGTGCATATTGTGCAACCGCAGTGCCTGCGAGACTGCCAGGTCACTTTCTAGTTACACTTACGTGTAGCCAAAGGTAATTATTGCGGGATCCATTTTAATTATCGCACAGGGGCCGGCCAGGGCAATGTATCAGCGGCGGTGATGGTTCAATCAGAAGGCAGAACTAGTTGAAATTCCACGGTGCGCGTAAACCGCGATGAAACGAAATGCAACTGGGAGAATTCAGCGGCGTGAACTGCACCGGTTCAGTCAATCTAAGAGACAAGCGTGGCTACCGTGGAATAGAGGGAACCCGCGCTAATGTTGTCCGCCACGCTACCAGCTCGGCGTTAATATACCGACCGTTTTCGTTTTCATTCAGCCGCACGAGCAGCTTTATTGGCCCGTAAAGGTAACGCGAAGCGCGATCACCAATTATATTGAACGGAGTTCCTTGGTATAGCCCTGTTAGCAGCGCATGAGGTACGCGCGTATGGCCGACGCTTCTCACATTCGTGAGATTAGAGCAGATTTAACCACCTCGTTAATCTATTAGCAACGCCGCCGCCGCCGCCGCTATGGCCACGCAGAAACTCGCGAGACAGACCAGGCAAACCCGTTCTCTCCCTCTTCCTCCATCTATAAAAACATGGAATTCATTAACAGCTTCGCCGCCACCAGCATCCTGGAAAATACCATAACATTAAGACCGATTAATGCGAAAGTGCACGCTTAATTATTTCTTCGAGACCCGCTGATTCGAATTTTTAAAGGCGAAAAATGGTTTCCCACCTCGAACAACGAGGAATGGTCGTTAAAAATTTCAATAACTTTTTATTGAACCCTCAAAAACTGTGTACGCCGAATACACTCGTCTCATTGCAATTAAAACGCACCCCTCGCTGTTTACATCGAAGTTTTAATGAAAACAAAACCATTTCCATAAATTACAGACATTTCATAATATTTTAAAAACTGACGCGGAATAAAACAGAATCAAACAACGGATTACGAAATTGGATTAAAAAGAGCTGCACACACCGGACGAAAATGCATACCGTTTTTCGCGACACAAAGTACACATTTTTAAATAATTGGCTAACTTTTAATAGAAGTTCGAGCAACGCTATTACAGCAGCAGTTTTTCGAGTTGCCGGTTTAGGTAATAATTGTTGACCGAGTTGCTCGATAAATCAGTTGCTCGAGCATATTCAATCGAAATGTCAGGCCGGCCGATTCCCCATAAAACGTCGAATATAATCCATGCGTGCGTCGCTCGCAGTTTGTTATACACCGGGAAACAAAGCTTAGGCAACTTATGCTCGTATAAAATCCCCTCGATATTTTATGCCGCAGCCTCGCCTGCTGAAACACTGACACACGGTAAAGAATCACTGGGTGCAATACTGCAGTGCCACTGGAGAAATGGTTTTCTTTGAACGAGGGGTAACACGTGCTACCTTTTTACTTTTCCTAGTATTTTTTATTCTTCCGTCGTGCCCCCTTTTTCGAAACGATCCGAGCAATTTTTATCGGTTCAAACAATACTCTATTTGCTCCGTAACCAACAAGAAACGAATTTCATACATTCAATATATTTTTCCACGAAATAAAATTCATTGCGGGAACGTTCGTGATGTTTTCTTTGGCAGCGCGTTGCCTCGAGGTGTGTAAGAAAAATTGGATAACGTCAGTCGCGCCGGTTCGAATAAATTAATTGCCGGTACGTTTATCTATTAACGATCATTCCTCCAATAGCCGGCGGATTTTAGTATCGTTGGCCAACCGGGGTCACTCGGTACACGCGTTTTTCCGCAGACATTAATTAATTTATTTGTCGGCCGGTGGCCAGGCGAAATTTTCCATGCGTTTCAATTACCACCGGGGGCCGCTGTTTTAGACGCATTAATTTACAATCAGTGGCCAAACGAACACAGGCAGCAAAAAAAAAAAAGAAAAAAAATACGAGCCAACCCCGACTCTCGCGGTCGTACAAATGTTTCGCCGGTTGAATAACAAGGCTCATTCCGTTTTAATTACCGCGTGTGCTCTCCCTTGTAGTGAAGAATATATCCAACGATCTTCGCCGTTCGAATATATCGTTATCGATACTCCGATATTTATTTATTCAAGCCCCGGTGATACCGCTTCCCTACGTACTTTCATGTTCGACGCTCCTACCCTTAATACCTTTCCCGAGGACACGGGCGACGGAGAGAGGAGGGGTTGCGGGGATCGAGAGCATTTACTTCGTTAATTCGGTTAAGCCAAGTTCACTGTTCGTACGCGGTCGACATTTATAATATTCACTTTATGTCGGCCGCGCACGTGTGCATTCGGGGAAGTTCTTGCGCGCGTTATCGCGACAGGAATACCGAACGATCTCGCGAGAGTGCCACTCCGCAGTCGAAAACGTAATTTACCGACGCCGCCTGCCGACGTGGAAAGTTCGAACGAGCAAAAATTATGGTCCGCAAAAATCATTAAATTTCGATTTAATCCAGCCTGCACTCGATTGTCTTTTGCGTGTCGATTCCACTTGTGATTCGCTGATGAATAATTTTCTTACATCTGTGACGCCCGGTGGTCCAGCCGTTATTAATAATTGATCAATTTAATCGTGTATATTATGTTTCGTTCTGAATTTCTTTTTGTATTTACTCTGATAATGATGCACGGGCTAATGATTATATCAAATATTATAATTAATGATTAATATTGAATGATCGTATATTATACCACATTGCGAGCGATAGAATAGAAGAAAATCTATTTTAATAAATATATTATGCGAGCGAATAATTAAATCAAATATCCGTTGAAATTTATTCATCACTGAAGAATGTAAAAAATAGTGACTCCTTCTTGGCTATCCCAGTTAACGCCACGCTGAGCATTTCTCACGCACAATCATCATAATTTCATAAGATTCATTTCATCAGGAGTTGCTCCCCATAAAATTCAACCCCCCGTTAGGGATTTTCACTTAGCTCGCCATTCGAGCAGCAGGAGAGGCTGCAAGGCAAAACATTTATTCATTTCAACTCAACATTGTGAATATTTCAAGAAATACAGAGAAATTTATAACCAAAAACATCGGTGATTTAAATCATCTGAAAAACTAATAAATAAGTAAGAAATGAACAATTTTGAACTTTGTTTTAATACGACAAAATTTAAAGAATTTTGATGGAGATTACACAAAATATGTTTACAGCCAGAGCGAGGCAAACAGTACATGTTGCCTCGCTGGGCCGCGGCGAACAACGCGTTATCGCATTGCTTGCCTCGCCCGGCCGATTCAGATTTAGTTCCACTACATCGTGGATTAAACAGTCATGGAAAATTCGAACTTTATCGTGTTTGGTATCGTTTTAATCGGGAAAATCTCGCGAATGTGCATCTAAAAGTGGAATCCGAAAATTTTGAAGACTTTAGAAAAGCACATATATGGAATATCCTGAATTTATAATCCACAATTAAAAAGAAATAAGTCGGTGAAATATGGTAGTGCAGCGTGCATTTTAAATAATTTTAATTTCGTCAATTTCGACGCAGTGGCTCGCGTCTGGACGCCAGTTCTGATGAAGTATGACGAATGGAGTACAATAGGCGTTGGGATAACAAAATGCTTAACCTTTTAGCAGATCACCTTAACCCAGATCCAAGCTAGGGCGTTCTCGCGTCCCTTTAAAATTATTAAAATCGCGGGGGGTAGACAAGGGAAGACCTAAAAAGGGCAACGGCAATAAACCGTGTGGCAAGCGAACGCAATACCCCGTGGCAGGATCGTGCTAGTGTTCCAGGTTTTTACGGGTATCCAGGATTATCAGGCGTCAAGGCTGAACCCACGGGCTCTGGCCACCTTTTACGATTTACCGGTTTCATCAGACCGCGAAGATAACTATGTTGCCCTCTTTATCGTGTATGCGCCGGTGCGCGCCGCTCGTAAAGAGTATCGACTATTCTGGTAATTTATGTTGTGCGGCCTGTATGCACATACATGCATACGCGAGCAAACACACGCACGGCCACTCTGTTTACCGTGGTTCACGCGACCGGCGAATAGAAACCGGAAACACCGTCGGGATTATCGATTAGATAGCAGTAAATATGAGCGACGTGGGGCCCGGCCTATCCGGAGACAATCGAATGATTGCCGTACGCTGAGAATCGCCAAAAGGACGCCGCAGGAATTCCAGCGTGGGTAAATACACTTGATTGCCTGTTACCTGTCGCTCCAGATTTTCGAAACATTTCTAATACCGACCAAAGGTGGTTCGGAACACACCATAAAAAAGTAGGTCCCGCTGAAAAGGCGATAGTGAGAATGGAAAGTGGGGGAAGGAAGATTGGTAAATGTATTTGAAACCCTGAGGGGACCAAATATCATGTTACATACAGTGACTAATATTCGGACACTCTTAAATAAACGATAACTTTTTTTATTATTGTACTATACGATTTGAACATTTTTAGGAAGCTGGGGCCATTAGTTTGCTACAGGATATGAAAATAAATTTGGTCAAAAATTGCAATTGATCGGAATTGTAGAAAAAATACTAAAAATTGCATTTTACAACTTTTTTTATGTGGGAATATATTGAAAATTTAAAACCACGTTTTGTAGATCTGGGTCAATTATATGCACTGCGAAAACGACAGGCATTGAAAGATGTAAGAATCCTTAGATTTACTGCAGTTATTACTTATTACCATCTTTAAACGTTTGTAGCTCATTGTAACGTCGCCCGATTTTAACAAAATTTTCAGAATATGTTTAATTAACACAGATCTACAAAACGTACTTTTTAAATTTTCAATACAGGCCCACATGAAAAAGTTGTAAAATGTAACTTTTAATACTTCTTCTACAATTCCGATTCATTGCAAGTTTTGACAAAAATTTTTTTCCAATCCTGTAGCAAACTAATTGCTCTAGCTTCCCAAAAAAGGTTCAAATCGTATAGTACAATATTTAAAAAAGTTATCGTCTTTTTAAGAGTGTCCGAATATTAGTGGGAGTCTCCAAAATGAAACTTGAAGTTACACTCGAGCTGCGAACGAGAAGAGAACAATCCAACCGAAATTCTTGCGTGACAAGTAACATTTTATTTCGACGAACTAACCGAGTGATATCACTTTGGGAACGTGACAGGTGTTAGAGCAGAAAGATCGTGTCCGGCTGAACGCTCACCGTCAGGAATCGATTAGGCAGTGGGGCAAGAATTAGTTCGAAGTTGGAGTAATTTAAAGATCAACGAAACTGTCGGGAGTACGCATGGGGAATTAATTACAGACACTTTCGAAAGGGAAAAATCGCTAAGACCACCGGAAGCGGTAACACCTTCGACAAGTTCCCCGGGAACTGCATCTAATCCTCTGCAGCTGCACGCACGCAACTCCTCTCTCGTACTTTATCGCAACACGGAATCAGATAATTTCGCAACTGTTTCCGGCACACACAGACACGTGCGAAACTGTTCGGCGAGGTACTCTCTGTTTGAAAATCAATCGAGTCTTACAACATGTTATCGATCGACAACAGAGTTTCCTTCTTACAAACCTGAATCGATCCATTGATCTTAAAAAAAAAACGGAATTACCTTAAACATTAAATAGCGAATATTATACATGATCTTGAGTCTCGTATCAAATCTAGATCATACTCGCCAGTGGATCCGAGTGGGACTAAGTCTGTCCAATCTCCACATCCTTTCCACTCTTTGCTTTCCTAGTCTCGCTGGTCTGAATCATTCAATCTCGCTATTAATCTTCTGGCCAAGTGCCCAAACTCTCGAAAATCCTTCTTCGCAGGTAGCAAACGAAAGGAAACGAACCGGACGGACACTACGCTATATCGATTCGCAAAAGAAAAACAGCAGGACGATCACGATCTTCTGTTTTATCTCAAACAAAGCACGGGGCGCGGTGGTGTGTACCCTGCAGGCCGGTCTCAGCCCCGATAACCGAACGTTCAAACACCGAGAACGTGATTTCCCGACATAATACGTCCCGTCGGCTCTCTTGGCAATCCATCCGCAACTTTCATTAAGCCGAACGTATTAGCGCCTCGCCACGGGGCACGGCCGTGGTTATAAATAACAATAAGGGCCCGCGCGGACAGCAAACATCGTAAAACCTTTCGTAAACATCGCAAAGGGTGGCTGTGGGGTGGGGATGAGAGTGGGTGGTTGAAAGGATGAGAGAACAGAACCCGTCGAGGACGTTGCAAAGCCCTGGACCTACGAGAGAAAGACGAGTCTGGGGAGAGAGAGAGAGAGAAAGAGAGTACAGAGAAGGTGGGGGGAGCGAGAGAATATCGCTGCGTGGGTGGAATATACCAGAGGATGGCGAGAAAAGCCGTGAACATGGTGAAATACGAATTGGGAAGCGTGCTCCGTCGCGACTCGTCGGCATATTCCGATTTAGGGGACCCCGTCGGAGCCCTCCGCGATCAAATATACTCCGACAGGGGTGCGAATGTATCGATGCCCCGGCTACCGGGTCTCGCAGTCTGCAAACCTGGTTAATGGCACGAAACTGGACGTCAATAAACAACGCCTGATGCCGGCGTACGTGCGAGCACCCGGGAGACCGTCCAAGAAGAGAAGCAATAGTTTTAAGTCTATTCGAGGACAGTCTCGATCGAACCCCTTAAAAGACGATTGACGAACGCTGGAATTCCTCTCGTTGAAATTTAAACGTCACCGATTCATAGCTTGTCAGAAATTAGTTTCCTCTAGTGAACAGGCACGCTTCTGTAACTTCCACAATTTTTTAGATATCCTAAGAAATGTTCTATGCAAATACGTCGGAAGAGTCAGAGAAAATGAATAAATAAAAAAAACTAGGGTTTCTTAATTGGTGAAAAAGTGTACAAGCCCTGAAATCGCTTGTGCAGTAACCAAATAACCTGCTGCAACATTTTCAACGAAATTCGTGCTTTTTCTTTATTATAGAAAATCTTATATGAGATTTATTTAAACATAATTGAAATACAGGAAACAATACATACAATACAGAGAAAAGAAAAATTTACGAAACAATATGATACTGAATATACATGAATATTATATAATAAAGACAAATTATTTTTTAATAATAAAGACAAATTATTAAATTAATTGTACGGAGTTTATTAATTAGTTTGAGCCTTTCCTCGTTGTACAAATTACATTTCCATAAAACATGGTTCAGCGATTCGTCCCACTCCCTGCAACTACACTTAGGATCATCAAAAAAGTCAATGCGAGCCAGAGAAGAAGTTCGACATCATTGTGGAGCTAATTGGACCCCTTTGGGACTTACTTTGAGCCTTTCTGTGGATCCATCTGGGTCCTGTTATATCCCCGACGCAGCATCGCAATAAAACTCGTCCAGTTTAAGGAGGAATGTATCAAACTCGAATAAATCCTGCAGAATCTGCTCGAACCTATCCCGACGAAGCCTGGGATCCGTTTGAGGTGTTCATAAGCGGCTGTCCATTGGAAAAATTCACCGGGGTATTCGGAATGCTCGGTTTCCCCGGGATGGCCGAACGAAAGCGCAATGCGATATTACTATCGCCTAACCGCCAAGGCACGCGTTCTCGCGTACCGGTCCGACGAAGATTCGCGCGGAATTCGCCGGAAATCTCGGTTCGAAGCATCACACGAGGCGCGTATAATTCACGTTTCAACGCACAATTCGAGAAACCGGCGGGTGCTCGCCGGGGGAAGTGGGAGGAGGAGAAGCAACACGAGCAGGAGTAGCAAGCAGGAGTGGAGGAGGAGGCATTTGAATACGCCGGCAGGATTCTCTGGCCGCGTTAGTCGGTGAATCCGTGAAATATACAGTTATGGGGGTAGGGGTGCATTATAAACTCGAGGGTGCGTGGGTGTCGGGATACGCCGAGAGAGCAGAGGAGCCCTATCTCTCTCTCTCTCTCTCTCTCTCTCTCTCTAGTTCTCTCTTTCTCTCTCTCCTATCCGTCCTTTCCCTTTCCGAATTTCTCTCCCACGCCTTTACCTGGAACTTTATAACGACCGCCGCCAGTGTAACTCAAACTCCGCGAGCACCGGGGATTCTTTGCCGATAAATCTGACGGATCGGAGACGCCGGGTTAATTATAAACTCCGGGGCTAGATACCGGGGGAACTTTCTTTCGCGGACAATTTCCGCGGGCGTTCCTCCGCTTCCCCGGGTACTTTGTTGTTTAATTAATTCGGGATTAGCGTTGATTTGATGCGTCTATCCGGGCCCTCGACCCTCTGTCTCCTCGCCCCCCCCTCCCGCCCCCACCCCCGGGGATTTTTGCGTCCATCGATCCAATCGACGCGGATCATTCTGCTCCTGAAGCGACTGATAATCACTGTTATTTCACCCGCGTCGCACTGCGCTCATTTTAATCAATGCTCCTCGAAGGGTCGCTTTATAATAATCGAACGAAATTTCGTTTTCTGCCCTTGCGCTGCTATTATATCGTTTTAATTAGCTCGCATTATGTTAATGACGGATAGCACACACTTTTAATGGAGCCCGCCAGCTGCTGCGAAATAAATACAGATTGCCGGCTCCGAGGGCACTCATTTTCCATGCTTTAATGTTAATACATTAAATTGAAAAGAAAAAAAAATTGCACGTACACTCGCTCCGTGTGTGTTTTATTAAAGGGAATTGCTGTTTCCGATCCTTTGGTCTGGATTCTCGTTTATTCGGTTGCGGCATGTAAAATCGTATGGATGAATGAATTCAGTTAGGGAAGTCTCTTTTTCCCTAGCACCCTTTGGCAACCGGAAACACCGGCAACGCCGCGGCCAATTTGCACAGATCATTAATTTCAACTTTCCCGAGTTCGTTTCGGTCGAGGCTCCATCGACGTGTAAAGTATTAATTTCGGATCGAGCAACTTCGGACCACCCCGGTGACCCAGAAAATTGAAATTCTGATAACGCGTGCTCGGTCGGGCTAAGTGGTCTCCCCGGTTTGATGGTTTGTAAAAATCGGCTTCTACGGTTTCGCATTTTCTTGCCGCTTAGCCTCCTGATATTTGCCCGTCGTTATAAAACTGGTTTCACTCAAAATAAATATTATGGCAATGTCCGATCTATGATATTAGTAGAAGTAATTTAATTCGCAAACTTTGCAACAAGGGATACTTTCCACCCTATACAATAGATTCCTTTTTATATACATACATTCCTGAAGTCCCACTGCTTATTTCTCTAGTGTTAATATTGTACTCAAAAATATTCATTATATTGTTCAATTCTAGTTTATAAGTTATCCTTGTAATGTTAGCATGCACAGCGATGTACATGCTGCTAATAATCCCATGTGGGGTTTCATAGCTTAATAAAAAAAGAAACTCAAAATAAAAAGAAAATTACTTGGGCCACTTTCGTAATTAAGGCCACGTATGTTTCCTAAAAACGTTGCCACCAATCAAATTTCAGCATATTCCTCGAATCTTGGTCAACAAACGTGCCATGTTTGCTTTCGTAATCTGTGATACTTTTCATGAAATAAATTCCGAAAGGTTACCTTGACCGTGTTATGGGAGGAGCAACTGTAAAAATAGAAAATTTTGACTTTGTAACGCGAGAGATCTATGATGAGCACTTCCTTCCGACAGTTGGTAAAACCATGGGGCCATGTAGGAGACGGAATTACGTAATTTCCTGCGATGGCGTGGCAACTATGAAGCTCGGAGGCAACATTGTAGCCGAACGGTAATCGCATTGGTCGTTAATTCGTCGACGGTTTTGGAAATTCCGCTGTCCCCCGTTTCGACGTGAACGGTTGCGATACGAATCACAATGGATCCTATCAAAGGGAATTATCAAAGCGGTGGAACACGCCGCGTGGCCGGCAAGGCGAAATTAATTCCCCCGGCTCGCCTTTATTTACAGAAAGAGGAAGATCATTGGCTGCGCTTCCAATTTGTTATTGGTCTCACGGGTGCTATAACAACACTACGGAATCATTTCACCTACCAGCTAGGTCTGCGATAGTATTTCTCTATCACTGCACGGCGCAGAATCACTGCCATCGAGAAATAAACACACCCAAACCGTTACTACGCTACGTATCTTCCTCGAAGTTCAGTGAAATAAGAGGTTGAATTTTCGCTCTGTATTTCAGGGAAATTTTTTTTTACAGAAATATGTCTACAAGATATCTAAAGCGAAGACTTCAAGCTTTAAAATAAGCTAAAAAACAGCTCGCTGCGATTTTTTTTAACGAAATTACAATAGTTTAAACATCGACAAATTTACATCAAGGATGCAGCGACCCCACGAGAGAGATATTCCAGGACTAGAGGCGCACTTTTCACTCAAAGTGACGTAACATAGCAACAAAAACTCGTAGATCGATGTTTTTGGTCTCGTTGGAAAGCCAAAGCTTCAAGCTACAGACTCGCTATGGTCCAGGTTGCGAGATAAATTTTTTGAGACCGGCAGAGATGAAATAAAAGAGTGAAATGAATATTTTCACTATTTCGTGTGAGGATGACTTAGCCCAAATCAATACGAAAACCACATTAAACCATACAGAGCCACATTCATACTCCAAAGCAGGCCTAGGTGGTGTCCAGTTAGACCCGTGTTCATCTCGAGCTTATGGCCTATCTCGGATCTAACCGAAACCTAATTCAGATGTAGTGGGCCACACACCGAGCCTCGATTTCACATCACGACTCTCAGCTCTATCCTCATTTCCCGGCAGCCTTCGGAAACGGCTCCCATTAGAGAGCCCAATTAATCTCATTAAAATGCACGGGAATCGGATTCGCGAGTAGCCGCCGATCGGTTACGGGTTGAGCACATCTGCGTTGGTGGTGGAGGGTTGGTACGGAGGGATCGTAGTGGTGGGGGTATCATCGAATCCTGAAATATTAAAATGTAGTGACGGGGTGCGTACAATGTTACCCCTGCTAGATATCCAGAGGGGTGGAAACGACGGTAGCGGAAATACAGCAGATATTGAAAATGCCCCACCCTTCTTCTTTACAATTCACCGTATCTTTTCGGGGATGGGGTTTAGGCTACCGATAGGAGGAGCAGTTATGGATGAGGACGGAAAAAAACATTTCGGCCGTACAATATGGCAGACGATGAAACGAAAATCGCCTAAAGCCTTATTAATACTCGCGGACTCGACGCGCACGTTCAGGGTGGTTTTTTTTTGGTGGTTCGGGGTCTGTTTAGAGTCGCGGCACAATCGACAGAGGAACGGGAAATAATGAAGCATTCTCATTTTTCGCCGACCGGCTGACCATGCTGTTTGATTTAAGTTTAATAAACTTTCGCATATTGATATTAAGTGACGGCAGGTTTAATGAACCGGCCGGGCGCGTGCTCTCCCGCCAAGCTCAAATATTATTTGTCAAAGGACGGCATTCTGGTTTTCTACGCGGAACGCATTTTAATTAATAGCGGAACGCGAGCGTGCGGCTATTTTGCGAGCCGGTCCCCATCGTGTCTGTGCAGAAATTTGCTCCATTTGTTGCGCTATTTGTTTGTGATAGCCTGCTAATTGCTCGGGTTTCATTCTGATCCTTTTATGCGACCGTCGCACGTCGGAGCGGCGGCGGCGGTGCTGGCGGCAGCTCCGATCGCCGCCGGAATTCGTTTTAATTTTTCAGCACTTCGGACACGTTACACGGACACACTTCGCGCGTATGCGCCGTTGTTTTCTGGATTCCTATTTGCGCTGATTCGATTCCCATGGAAATTCGAAGCGACCGAGGGTTAATTGAAAAGTGTTTTTACTTTTCCGAAAGTTTTGCAATCCGACCGAGGCACACCCGGCCTGGACAGGTGTTGCACCAGTTGTAATCCACTGGTCTGTAGAATATTTTAACACGGCCAAAGTGGAAGGCGAAAATTTCTCCGAACCTGGCTGGCCGGTTCTACTTGCTGGTAATGGGACACGTTCCCAGTCGATTATCTTGGAAACGAATCGTTCTACAAAAAAAAAGTTCTTCTACATTTTCGATCCGTTGTTTAATGTAAAAGTACCTCCTGCTTCGTTGTATACCTAGCTCCAATCCAATCTGTATAATTTTGGAGTAAGGTTGCTTTTAATATCTCATTAGATTAGTGGTATACTCTAATCAATCTCCCATGGTTTACTCAAGATGTCTCTTTTGAAAGGAGCTTTATTTGCACTGTAAATCGTATCAGGGCCAATCATTATAACTTAGCTGCCTCTCTGCATCGTGTAAACATTATCGATGATCCTAGCTGTAAGTGTAACTCAGTCTCCGAGGACTTGGATCATGCGTTATGGCAGTGCTGTTTATATGACTCCCAAAGAATTAAACTTGTAAATAAATTACGCAAAATTAAGGTTTTCTTACCACTAAAAGCAGACCTCTTCTTTGCAGAACCAAATGTCAAAGCCTGTGAATTTATCTTTCAGTTTTTAAACGACTGTGTTCTGCATCTCTAGTGGTTAGTCATATTGTAAATGTACTCAAACTGTAAAACTAATGTATCTTTGTTAAAACCGAAATAAACCTACAATAGATTTCAGTAGCTCAAAAAAAAAAAGATTAGTGGTATCACTTAAGTTTTCCGCGGGCCCAAAATCGACTGTCGGTACGCAGAACGGTATAATGTGTTTTTAATATTTTTATATTGTATATCCTATATAATGTATAATAACCTATATTTAATTAACTCGAACAAGAACGTGTTAAAGTGCAATAAAAAAATCTTAGATCAATTTCTTCAGTCTCGTTGGGAAGATAAAGCTTTGATCTTCAAATTCGTTCTCGTTCCAGTCACGAAAACATTTATTAGACTCAGTACACTTCGGTTTGTTTGCCGAAAGTGAGGGTGTCCCAGTATGAAAATTGCTTTAATTGATTACCATATCGATCGAACGTAATCCAGCACGGATAAAGGGCTCGACCGAGTTCGAACATTGTCACGAGCATCTCCACGAAGTGATTGGCAGGCACGTACATCTTTGGTACGTCTGATCGCTGATCGGATTCCGAGATGGCCCCTAATTCCTATATATCTGTATCCGACGCTGTCACTCATATTATACCACCCCGTTCTCCCCGGCTCCTCCTCGAGATTCGCCTGCTCCGATATTGGCACTGCCTCCGCGCGGCATCCGCGTTACGAGAACTTGCGATTAGCTAATGATCTAGCTCGTCATTCATCATTCTCCCAACCATTTTGAGATTCCGACAGACTTTTTTCCTCCGCAGATAAAACGTCCTTTCCTCCCTTTTCATTCTACCCCATAGTAGAACCATGGGTCTTTGTGCAACCGAGGTGGAACACTCGGTGATGCACCGTATCATGCTGCGGTTTTATCTCCAGACATCTCTGGGTCCGGTGAAAAAAAAAAGGAAGAATCATTTTTGCAACTGTGCACCTCATTTTGAATTCTTTTCACAATATTCCTCCTGTGTTCAGCAAGAAGGTTAATGCGTCGAACAAGCGTCGACGAAATAATCATTATTAACGTTGAGAGAGAATACTACGAGTTGCAACGTCTGTAAATATTTTTAACACTGAACCACTAAAAGCGGATAAACTTGTTTTAGCTGGTAAACATACCAAGATTCTGCTGCTTCAGATTTTGTGGAAGTTTTATCTCAATATATGATCGGATAAAAGAATTTATTGTAAGATGAATAATATAAAACAATCCAATGTCAACCTTTGATCATAATTACTCTAAAATATCAAACACAGTCAACCTTTGAAACATTATCTGACCGTAGAACAGTTTCCGACCTGAGCTTTATCTCTAATTTGATAAATAATAATATCGATTGTCACGAACTCCTGAGGCAAATTAATTTCTATGTACCGGAACGTGTTTTGAGAACTAGAGCAGGATTTCAAACAATGAAATCGAAATCCTCATACGGAGCAATAAATCCTTTAAATCGCATTATTGCTAACTCAAACACATTTTATAATAATATTGATTTTTTCAATTGCACGTTACAGGCGCTATACTATTCGTTAATAGTACCTATATTTGCTTAGCTTCGCGCTGTCCATAATTATGCAAATTTTAGATGAAGACTTAAGATTAAGATTCTATTCTGTCATACTATATAAACTGCATACATTTGTATAAAAGTACTTCCGTCCGTTTAAAATAAATAATAATAATAAAAAAGGTTATTTCACCGACAGTGATAAGTATAGTGTTGATATTAAAAAACGTTTCTGGGAGTAGGGGATTGGTGACATCAGTTTGAATTGAAGATTATCATTTCCAACAATGGAAGGGCTGATTGCTGAAGCGGTTCGGAGGGTGTTTATAATCTGTTCACCGGTTTCATTTGCTCGGTGACTGTCGTCTGTAAGAGGAACGAGAAGAAGCGGCCGTCAACCGAGCGTTCGAATAAAACGCGTCTCGCGAAGGAATACAAATTTCAGCGCAACCGCGCCGATCGATTCGTCAAAACGAGTGCAAGTCTACACCGCGTCTCGGGCTCTCCTCGGGAAAAACCATTTTCCGCTCGCGGAGATCCCGTCCGAATCGCGAGTGCACGCTCGCCGCATTATAAATTGAGATAGAGAAACGTATACACGTGAATAACCAATGCTGAAAGCTGTTGCGAGAGAGGGTGGATTCGAAGCTCTCGAAAGCGATTGTGCAACTTTTTCTTCGCTCCTCTCCCTCGTCTCTTCTTCCACTCTACCACCCACGCTCTCGTTCTCGTCTCTACTCTCCCTCTCTCTCTCTCTCTCTTCTCGATCCACTCCCGCCTGGCTACCGATCCGATTCGTTTCGTCGGAAATTAAATACACAAGCGAAACCACCTACCCGATTCTGCTAGTCACTCGTACGTACAGCCCGGAAAAACCACACCCACCTACTTGTTGAGGAAGAGTTAAGGTGGAAACACTTATTTCGTGTTGCTTGTTACGCCGAAGAATTTAACGCCGACGCGGGAATAAATTCCACTTCGGCCACCAGACGCGAGATAATGCTCGCCGAATGATCGCTGCAATTAAACAGCTCGCTCGTGCACACTGCTCTCCGGAATTAAAGTATCCCTCGATTCAACAGATTGTCGATTTTTCTACCTCTGCAACTTTCCGGAAACATATCGTCCAGTAGTCTATCCAGGCTCGATACAGAGGGTCTCCGTCTTCGAATCCCGTTAAATGCACTTTTATGGCTCTTTCGTACCCCAAGATATGGACGAAATGGTAAAAATGGTAATATCACAGAAATTTTTCAAACATCTCTACCGCTCTCAAAAATATTTTTCACAACTTGGACCACAGTGAGTCCAAAGCTTGATCTTTTCGCTTTCCAAAGAGATCAACAACTTTGATCTACGATTTTTTCTTCCCATTTTACGTCACTTTGAATGAAAAGTGTGCATCCTGAATGAAACTTTGTCAATGTTCAAATCGTCGTAACATTGTTAAATAAAATCACAGAGAGATGTTTCTTATCGCATTCTAAAGCTTGAAGTCTCCGCTTTCAAACCACCGAAGATGTTTTCCGAGGTACTATTGAGAACGTAAAACTTGCCGTTTTTTCAAATTGAAATGTCCCTAGAGTATTCAAAAAGTGTTTTCTGGGAACGTGAGGAAGTACATTGACCCACAATTTCCGGTTTTACATCGGTTTGAATGAAAAATGTCCCAAGAGCGATGCTTTAATTTCATGCAGCAGGGCAATTATCGAAAATACTATCTGTCTTGCGCATCGTTAGAGGATGGGAAGGAAGACGCGGAGGATCCGGTGCATTCATCAGTGGTTGGCAAACGGCGTGTGGAAGAAGGAGCGGGATCGGTCGCGGGACATCGCATAGATCGCGAGGTCGCGATCCGAATCTCATACGACACATTTGCCGAGGCACGTATCAGGCCGGGTCGACCCAACCTTGTTGACTTCCACTCGCGTCCATGCAACCCCTGTGACTGTAATATTACCTGATCCTGGGTGCCCGGTTACGGTACCTACCGGTGTAATATTCATTTCCTCCAGTAAAAGCCCTTTCAACGGCTCTTTCGGGCTCGGATATCGGAAAAACGAGGCATTTCCGTTGGTAAATGTCACGGAGATAGGCGGACGGCCAGTGACCACATATTACCAATCAATTTGCCTCTGTCGATACTGGGAGACGCGACAGAGAGCGAGAGGACGCATGAAATCGACTGTGAGCCGGGACTAGGAAAAGGGGTTGACAGAGACGCGGACATAGGCGTGGCTAGGTGTGCGTATGGAAAAGTGGCCGCTCCATCATATTTAACTCGGATAGCCAATCATCCTTGTCACTGTTCGGGTGATAGATTATTTTAATCAAGTTACTACCACCTGAGCCCCCGTTGCCCCGCCAACCTCTGAAACCCAATCATTCTCGGCGAGCTAGAGGAGACGCTATTGGAACGTGTAAGGCGCGGGGTTATACATAAAAATCAAATTAACCGTCGCCAGGGGTGGGCGCAGGGGTGGACTAGGCTAAATGGAGCCTTAACCAGGAAACCATCGATGCGTGGTCCGAGCTTTTTCAATAATTCCCCGGGCTAAGTGGAAATTGGTAATTTCGCTCTTCGATAATCCATTTTTTAATGGCTCTGACGAGCGATTGATTCGTCTGGCGGCCGAAATCTTCCGGGGGCCGGCTTTGTTGCTCCTCGCGCGGACCGACGGGAACGTGATTTACGGGGAGCTGCGGACTTGACGTGTTTTAATATTCGACAGGATGAAGGGTAGATTGAAAAAGTTCGGAAAATCGACTGGTCCGCTGCGCCGCGCCGCTCTATGCCGTGCGATACCTACCCCGCCGCTATCCGTTAGGCGAAAGTCGGATCTGCGATGCCCGAATCCTGTGCCCGCGCTCCTACTCCGCCATTCTGCTGTGTCTAAATCTCGTCTGGATGGGAGCACTCTAATCTTCAACTGGGTTGTATCAATCGTTCCTTCGCGACAGTACTGTCTGCTTCTGATCTTCTCGAAAGTAATAATATCATAACGGAACATCTACTCCAGGATCCACCGACCATTTTTACAAGTTATTACTATCAAGCTAATATTCCGTGAGTAGCTTCATTTTGATGAGACGCCCAACTTTTTCTCTTCTGGTACCTCGATTGTGGCAGCTAACAAGGGTAGCAGGGATAAAATATGTCGATTTGACGATTCTCCAAAATTTATTACTAACTGGGTTTCTTTTGTTAAATCTCAAGATAATTGTCTAAATTATTCGAAAAAATATTTATTTTTAAGATCTTAAATAATATGATGCCTATGCAATTTAGAAATAGGGGAATATTGCAGTGGAATTTCGTAAAACGAGAAGTGCTCAAAAATGTGTATTCCATGAAGGAATATTAATGTATAATGCACTACCAGACGAAGTAAAATGCTGTCATAATTTAGACGTATTTAAGAGAATGCTAAAGGAATTCGTTACAACAAATGTTATGCGATATAAATGTAATGGAATATAGCTGGGAAAGCTAATAAATCATCAATCAATCAATCTGATTTAGTTCGAAGTTCTGTAAAGTTGGTGTGAAAAAAATGGCGTGGAGAAATATTATAACGACTTCGGGAAAGGACAATGTCAGCTCTCGAATCTGTCAGAGGCGTTGTCGGGAGCTGCTGAACTGGTTTGTCGAAGGCGGCATCATCTTCGAGGAACTGTCGCTCCCTATATCTTCCTCCCTAATCCGCTTTTATTTTCTGGGAAATGGTCTCCCTGCGGCGCGATCTCTCGAGCCGTGCTCGCGACACGTGCAAGACCATTAATGTTTGCTCGGCAGTTTTTAGAAAACACGTCCCCTCGGCTGGATACACCGGCTCCGTTCTGTAATTGCTGATCCCCGAGGTCTCGTAAAATTGTAGGCAAACCGTGTGATTCACATTCAGCCTCGCACGCTCGCGAGGGGCTCCTCGAAACGGCTGAGGTAAACCCCGAAAGATATTCGGACGAAGTCAGTAATTTTCGTCACGTGATATGGTCATTCGTTCCCGGAAATTGGTATCGTTAATGGACGTAGGGGGTTGACAGCTGTTTCATTCGCTAGCCCGGATGTAATTGCTCGGTAATCATTTATTTATGGCCTATTGATTTTTTGTTTGCCCGGTTACCCGACGGCATGAATGCATGAACCGCGCGGTAAGGCTACTTTGCAGAAACATTCGCTCTAGCATTGATCAATTACGCGGCCACTTCAATTGGAACAATACACCTCGAATTGAATGCGTTTTACCTGTGGGAAAACGGTCTATTGTCTGCGCTACCATTAATTGGGATTTTTACTAACGTGAAACACGATGCGGACCCAGCTTGATCCTCGTGGAACGTTGTTCCTGCCTAACGTGAACTTCGGGATTGCGCTAACGCGCGCCTAATCTACGCTCCGTATACTGGCGGAAGCTGTTACTGATTTAGATCTAACGCAGTCCTAACGAACGCGACTCCAGCAAATGTTAATGGGTGTTTAGGATGCTCGGAAACTTTGTGCGTCACGTTCCAGAACGATCAAGGCGCGAAAAATTGAATTTTTCCACATTTACTTCTAGGGTGTTTTCAATCATTTTCATGTAAAATATTTAGTAACGTATTGCTGTCGATTTTCTGATTGAAACGAGTACCAACATGTCACAATTCGGATCGCAATAATTAGAGTAAATCACGTTTAAAAACAATCTTAATTTTCCGAAACTCCATCTAAATATATTTTAGATGACGTCGTGTTTGGGCTCATTCGAATCAGGAAAATGTCACGAACATGGCCGCTATGTTTTTGATAATTCCGAAGCAAGATATTCTCAAGTGTCGAGTGAATTAAAATGTTCTTCTTTCTGCGAGCTATTTCACGGTGAAAAGAGTCCTCAGTTATATTTTTTAGCAGCGTGTCGCATCCGCCTCGAGGGGGAAGCGAAACAATTACGAGCGAGCATCGAACGCAGGTGCATCGCGGGGTCGCGCGAGTGAAAAGTTGTACCCATTGGCTCGGGTTCTCGGCGGCCACGTACGAGCAACGTTATTAAAACGAAAGGCATTACTTTTCCCCCCGGATGGTGGGAGGAATTATTCTTAGCTCCGTGTGGCCCGGCCTGTTCGCGCAGTGTCCTTTTAAGCTACCGCGCCGAAAGCGGTGAGAGGTTGACTCAGGGGTGGTTTGGGGAACAGTAATTAATTAGTAATTATATTAGCGGCACCGGAGGAAAAAGCAAAGCTAGCAGCGCGAAATGCTAGTCCACCCCCGTGCACCCTCGTAACTACCCCAACCCGTTCTCTCGCCCACCACCCCCCGCGCCCCCATAACTTTGCTTTCTGACTTAACTCCAATTTCTGCTAATTATATCGTGGCTACCTTCTTCGCGACCTCTGTTCCCTGCTCTTTTTTCGAGATTCAAGCGCATGTGTGTACGTACGACCACAATGTTTTGCTCGCGAGGGGGATGTGGGAAAACACGGATTACTTCGTGAGACGATGATTTCCTTCTTCTTCTTTTTTTTCTTTCTAATATCGCAGAACCCAAGAGCCGAGCGCGGTCCGTTTATCTCGGGCCGAAGGAGAAAATAATTAGGGTCGAAGGGAAGAAAGAGGCGGGGCCTAGGAGCCCGGCATTTTCCCGGATTTCCTCGCGGATTAATTCGAACGGACCATTGTTCTTTCATTTGGAAATGAATACCGTTTGCGGCTCGGCCGAGTGGAATGATCGTCTGCCGAAAGTAAATGAAAAATAATCATCGACGAGAACTGATACGTACTCGAAGATTATGTTATTCGTTTTCTAATGTTGTACGAATACATATTGTACACCCGCTGTACGTAAAATTGAAGGAGCTTCTCGGTCTGGATGGTCTCCTAAAGTAAATGAAAAATAATCTGGACGGGAACTGATACGTACTCGAAGATTACGTTATTCGTTTTCTAATATTGTACGAATACATATTGTACACCCTTTGTACGTAAAATTGAAGGAGTTTCTCGGTCTGGATGGTCTCCGAAAGTAAATAAAAAATAATCATCGGCGGGAACTGATTCGTACTCGAAGATTACGTTATTCGTTTTCTAATGTTGTACGAATACATATTGTACACCCGCTGTACGTAAAATTGAAGGAGCTTCTCGGTGTGGGTGGTCTCCGAAAGTAAATGAAAAATAATCATCGACGAGAACTGATACGTACTCGAAGATTACGTTATTCGTTTTCTAATATTGTACGAATACATATTGTACACCCTTTGTACGTAAAATTGAAGGAGCTTCTCGGTGTGGGTGGTCTCCGAAAGTAAATGAAAAATAACAAAGTGCCCTCGAGGGGTCTGACCACAGTCGGCCGCTTCTCTTAACGAGCTAATTCGGCGCTATCTTCCCCGTTTCCACGAGCTGGCTTTGCTTCCACCTCGCTGTCAATGGTGGCGCGCGACCACGGCTAGAAGTAATCCGTTCCCGTGGCGCATTGAAAGTGAAACGGGGGAAACAGTGTTCTCCGTAATGCGGAAAGAAATTTTTCAGAACCGCGGTCCCGGGGAGCCGCGGTACGAGGAACACGCTCGATCCCTGGGCCACGGAGAGATGCTCTCAAGAAAATACATGCTGTGTGCGGAGTGCGGGTGGGGGTGGGGGTGGGATGGAGGCCGCGACGTTATAAAGTAATGACGATAATGGTCGACGGAAACGCGGCACGGTTCGCTGAGCCCGGGAACAACCGTCCTTGGAGGCGAGCAGAAGCTCCTTGTCGACCCGTTTCCGTACTTTTAAACAATTGGAACGAATTTGCGAAAGGGACTCCGGGGTCCGCCTGCGCTACGTCCCTGGACCGGGGCTCTTGTTAAACCATGTTTTCTCTTAGCCGTGCAACCCCGCGACTACGGGAAATCCCGAGCGAATATTTCGAATGCCCTCGGCGGCGAGCCGAGACGAGCTTGTAAAAATGGGGAATCTCCTCAGAAAGATCGGATTATCAACCGTGGCGGGGAGACGAGATGGGAGGTAAGCAGGGGGAAAGGGGGAGGGGGGGGGGTGGAACGTCAATTTCACCCCTCCGAGATATCCCAGGGTTCTACGTTGTAGCAGCCAGGATTACGAGGGTGGGACGGTCGCGATTAAGCATTGTTTGTTGGAAGCATTTTACATTTAATAAATCCGGAACGTTTCGGAATCCCGTACCGTCCTGGAATCCTATCCCCGGCGACGATTATCGCGCGACGAAGACGACGAAACCCTTCTGAGATATGCTCGGCCAGGTACGTAATCCCCAGGTACCTAACCCCCCACGCCGTATTTTTGTTTCCGCGATTACTTCTGGGTTATTGCGAGAGGAGCTTGCAGATGGGGAATATTATTGCTCTCGGCCCATCTCGGCCCGGCCCGTGGAGCCGAGAGCTGAGGTTCGCGTACATTAAGATGATTTGCGGCAGAAACGAAAGGACGACTCTCAACCCGTGCTCCTAACAACGAAGAGAGAGAGAGAGAGAGAGCCTCGTTTGATGAATGGACGAACGCGTGCCTCGTTTCCGCACGATTTACACACCGAGGTTGCGACATTTTTTGATGGACTGTGATTGAATTAGTAATCAGTAGACTGCGGATCTTTATTCAAAACTAGCTTTCCCCCGCCACGCGTTGCTGTGAAACGGTATTTATTAACCCTTTGCACTCGGAGCTATTTTAACTGGAAAATTAAACATTTCTTCCGATCTAGAATATTTCCGTACCGTATAATTTTTGCAATTTTATGGATATGAAATTGGTAATTGATTAGATACCGATATATTTAATAATGCAAACAATATTTTGAAGAATGGTACAGCAATTTTTAGTGGTGCCTCAGAGGGGACAGCCGAGTGCTAAGGGTTAAATGCATATACGTGCTGAACGTGTGTTTGAACCAATGGACTTTTTCGAACACGGTTTGCTCTTAAACCTTCCCGAAGAAACGCCGCGTCTAACGGTTCAAACCTCAGCTTTCTACGTTGAGCCTTTTCTCAATTGATGCCGTTACAAACATACAGACAGACACGATATTATTATATAGTATTGATTAAAAGCTGCGATTTTCGTTTTTTTTTGTTGTTGTATTGAAATATGAGTAAAAAAGAACTTTTAGTGTTTCCCGAATTTTCTATTTTTCCGGGCAACTTTTCCAATTTTTCTTTCCCCGAAACCTTATTCGGACTATTACGAATATTTTCTTTAAAAAATTAGCCAAATCGGTCCAGCCGCTCTCAATTGATGCGCTTACCAACAAACAGCATTTGATTTTTATTTATATAGATAAAAATGCTCCGCATTTATTGTGCGAAGCAGGAATGAAATAAAAATTCAAACCTTCCCGATCGAACCAATCCGAACACGATTCACCCGCTCACGAACACACACACAGTCACTGAAACCGTTCTCCACGGTCGCCACTTTAAATCGTTTCGGAGGTATCGGCGCAGCGGCCGTATTATAGTTACAACAACTTATTACCAGAGGTCTTCGTTAGAAAAAAAAAAAAAAAAAAAAAACGAAAAGAAAAGCGAGAAAAACAGACGTAAAAGAGTAGTAAACACAAAGAACGCGGGAACGGGGAGGGGTTGGTGGAGCATCGATGCGGGCCAGTCACCGTGAACAAAAAACGACGAATATCAGAGCAGAGAACTGTCGTCGAAACTTTGCGCTCGGCCGACAAAAGAGCCGATCGAGCGGTCTTTACACGGGCCGAGTGACCCGCCAGACCGTTTCCCACCCGTCGACGCGCTTTGAATATTCTCCGCCGGACGGATTATATACCGCACTTTTATTTATCGATCCGGCAGGCCGGCAGATTAAAAAAATGTAAAAATTCCCCCACCTCTTTCCGACGAACCACCACCACCACCACCGTCGTATCGGTACCACCACTACCAATCGACGACGAGCATCGTCAACCAACGGAACTTGTACATGTGTGCGTGTGTCTCTTGTGTGTTTCAGGCTGCGGGTTCCCGGCGGAGTGGAACGGCCGGTGGTTTCAATCGGGGACCGTGGGTCTGGTGACGGTGAACGGGTCCAACATGACCAGCAAGGGCGTCTGCATCGACTCCAAGGGCGACAAGTACCTCATACAGGACATGTGAGTCTCGTTTGAATTGCAAGTGAAATATCGGTTTCCTCCGGTATGAAACGATGCATGGATCGTATTTCATCCCTTTATCCGCGACAGCCACACACACACATACGCACACGCGCGCGAGCACGCACGCCCCCCCCCACTCTCTCATCGGTCGTTTCGTTCGAGCTTTTATTAATTAACTTCACCCTTCCTTTCTTGCGCACCCCCCTTCCCTATCCACCGCTGCCACCCTCTCTCCTACCATTGACAAAGTGCCCCGGGGCGACGTGCCAACCAGAGAGTAGCGTATAAAACGTTTCCACTGAAATTCAAGGGTGGCGGGAGGGGTAGAGGGGCCAGCAAAGGCAAGCTTTCAGTACCAACGACGATTTTCGCGAAACGAGGGGCGCGCATAAACTCTCGCGGATACCTGAAGCAGCTTGTATATCGCACCCCCGTGTAATATTATAATGGAAGTTAATGCCACCCACAGCCCCGCGCCCCGTTGCAGCTGATATTCGTTTGCGGCGGAGAAGGGAAAAATAGTCGGGCGAGTTTGAAGCTTTCAATTTCGCGAGTTTCTATTTCTGCTGTTGCCGAGGGGATACCCGGATAATTGCACACGGGGTTTCGAGCATGGTTGACCTAGTGAACCCTGGCTTCTGTCGACATCGCTCGTCACGGCACCGTCGTTCGACACCGTCGTTAAAAGGAAATCGATCGAGCGACGCACTTTCGCCTTTCTTCTACCTGCCGGCGGGTCCTTAATCTAAATACCGAGAGCGCTTGCCTCGTCTTGATCGCTTTATCTCTGCGACGGGTCTTCGTGTGATGATTTTTTTTTTCACTGGCACGCTGGAATAACCCGTTAGAGAGAATATCGTGGCTCCGAGCAGTAGATGAACTTTCGAGAAATTGTGGGCGATGTTTACATGGTCGTAATCCCGTGAAAAAAGGTCGCACAAGAACGAGCCAAAGCTTCTTTTAAAGCACGAAGTTCCCGCTTTCGAATTCCGTAAAGTACATTTTTCTAACTCTCTCTGAATCAAAGATATCGACAAAATAGTAAAAATTGCCGATTTTCGGAACTTATTCAAAATCAAACATCTCCACCGGTCACAAAACATTTTTCTCGTAATTTTAACTATAATGAATCTAAAGATTGAAGCTTTAGCTTTGCAACGAGACCAAAAACATTGATCTACGATTTCTTGTTGCCATTTTGCGTCACTTTGAGTGGACAGTGTGCCCTTTTTATCCTGAATGCCTCACTCGTCGGGTCACTGCATCCTGGATGAAACTTTGTCGATGTTTAAACTATTGTAACTTCGTTAAAAAAAATCGCAGAGAGCTGTTTTGCAGCTCATTTTAAAGCTTAAAGTCTGCGTTTTCATCCCGTCTCAGGTCACTTTTCGTGGAGCTTCTTTAGGCTGAGCTACGGACTGAATAGCGAAGATAAAGAAAAGAAGCTGTTCGCCGAAGAAATGTATTCCTCTTCATGGTTGAAGGAAAAGAATGCTATAATTGAAGGGTATTTCGGTATCTTTATATTGTTACGAGCTAATGAGAGTGGGGGGGCAGGGCGTTATTTATCGAAATACCCTTTATTTGTTCCTTTGACGCGTGAAACATTCCAGGAGGAATGAAATTCGAGGAAAGTAGTACAATCAACGATAAGACGCGACCGGGATGAGCGAGCCTTTATTCCGTTTCGTTTTATCTTTCGTTCGTGAGATTCTTATATTCCGGAGTGACCTTAATATCCAAGTAAAGAAGAATGAGAAGACGTTAGGAGATCATCTTATGCACTTTACGAAAATTCTATTCCGCTGGCATCGTTGCTTCCTGCCATGAAATAGATAACGTCTAACGACCGAAGGATGGCTCTACAGATAAAGAGATAAGGCCGAGCCAAAATGGATATATTGTGTGCCGATGATTCCTTTTGTTTCGCTCAGCTTCCTGTTTCAGAATCACCCTCGATGATAACCCATCGCTGCGTGAATCGACCCACCGTTCGCTCCAATATTTCGTTTCCTTTTTTTGTTTTTATTATTTAACGTGACTTGTCACGCGATCTGTTAATACGTCAGGAGTGCAGCGAAACGTCAGTCGACTGCGCCAGAATGGAAACGCTTTTGCGTACAGTCCACTCTCGAGACCGATTTCACGGTAGTCTCTGTCGATATACTTTTTGCAGACGAGCCGAATGAACGTCACCGGAATTCCTGTCTAATTCGATCACTAACTTTTATCGTGTCGGCAAAATTGAAATCGTGTCCGGAATTTCCGTGAACGGTCCCCTAAATTTGCCACCCCTGAAACACACTAGCTCCCCTATACTATCGTGACATCTATAAAAAAAAAATGTTCAAACACGTCTCGCATCGTCCTACGATATTTTTAATCGAAATTACAATGATTCGAACATCGATAAATTCGACAAAGTGAAGTGTTCCAGTACTAGTTGCACACTTTTCCCTCAGAGTGACATAAAATGGAAACGAAAAATCGTACATCAATATTTTTGGACTCGTTGGAAAGCGAAGACTTCAATCTGCAACTCCGTGAAAAAATTTTCGAACTCCTCGGAAGTATCTAAATCTGGAAAACGCTCGAAAATTGAGTATGTTCAGTTTTCAGTTCGTGTTTCGAAAAAAAATTTGTTTGGAGAGTGTATCTTAGAGATATGGAAAGTAGAAGCTTCGAGCTTTAAAACGAGCCTAAGTTCAGGGTCGTACGCCAATTCTCCAGGAAATTCCAATATGTTAAATACGACCGACAATTGTTCGAAAATGTCGTGTGCTACTTTTTGGAGATTGTATTTCCTCCAGACGGATAGAACGACTCCGAATTCGTCCACAAGCATCGGAAACTCGTCGCACACAAGTTCACAGTTCAATCTTAGTTCCTGTAAAAGGCACACAGCGCGATGCTCCGAATGGAGGAGAGGACCGGTCGGTGGTGTGGGTGGGCCCACCGAGCTAAATTGGAAAAAGCGCCGTTCAAACAAAATTAATTGGGTTTCGAGAATTGAGTTACAACAAAACGTCCGTGGCAGAGAAACGGAGCCGATTTTTTTTTTTTGTAGGGGCGCGCTTTTAATCGAGTAATAATTCTATCGATAGACCGTGCGCGCCGGGGGATTTTTTTCAAAAAGCCACGCTTTTCAATTCTCATTGTTTGAAAATGTCCGTTTGCTCTCGCCCGAAGGATATAGCCGCGCTGTTCCTGCCCCCATCCCCCCCCCCTCCGTGCACTCGCGCACCCGCGGAAACCGTGTATTAATTTTTCATACAAATTTCGTGCGCAATTAGGTCGAAATGAAATTGTACTCTGGACCGTTTAATTTTCGCGTTCGGGGCGAAACGACGATGGGAACGTAATGTTCGAACCAGTCGGAGATGTCCAAACAGCGTTGATCAAACAATACAGAATTTTCTTTCGCTTTGTCGTTCGCGGTTGCTTGCGTTGCCGCAAGCTGGTTTATTTACAAATCCTTCCGCTAAATTCGACGTTCGGAGCTCGGTGATTTTTCCAGGTTCGCGAAAACGGGCCGGCCCGACACGGCGACGCGCGCGGCAAACATTACGCGCAAAGCAGGAAATGAATTCTTCCCAGGAGGTCCTGGCGCAGGGAATACATTTCGGCGGGTATCGATTCCGCTTCGTACACGCCCGCCTTCTTCCTCGCCAACCTCCTTCTTCTCCTCCTCCCCTCGACCCGCAACGAAATCTCTAAATCGGAGCACTCGTTATCCACAACTTACGCGGCCCGGATCCAATTTCGTGGAAGGAGCACTCGTTGCCGTACCAGGAGACAGTATCTACGCACATCGCTACTTTTCGTCCGAACCACCTCTATCGTGACGAAGCTTAAAGCGTTCGCCGTTCACGAATCGCCCTAAGCTGCCGCGATCAGTGATAAGCTGCGACCGACTATGAGAACACCAACCGCAGAGAAATTTCTTCTTCTTCCGGCGATACCGCCCCCGGCACCTCGATCCCAGACACGCTAGACCGACCGATATCATCGGTGATATCGACTGCTGGACGTTTCGCGGCGACGAACATCCGACTCGCTCGACCAGTTTAACCACGCCAGAATGAACCCACTAAATACCAACTTAGTACACGTTTTTATCGCGAATGGAACTACTAGTACAAATAAGTTCGGTGCCTTTACATATATTCAACTAGCTTTTCCCCGCGGCTTCGCTCGCACAGGAAACTGTTTAATGCACTCGAAAATTTATATTGTTTCTCCAGAAAACCTTTTAACCCCCCATTCACCCCTACGATTGTATCAATGAGCATTAAGACGAAGTATGATGTAAATCAGACCACGAACGATATATTCCTCATACAAAGGTTACAATACCTTTTCACCCCCTTAGGGGTTGGATTTTTTAAAATGAGGAAATAGGTGTTTGATCAATTATATCAAAGAGCATTAAGACCAAGTTTCAAGCAAATCGGACCGCGAACGAAATATTCCCCATACAAATGTTGCAACCCCTTTTCACCCCCTTAGTATAGATCATAATGGAAACCTCTGTGCAAAATTTCAGCTTTCTAGGTCCAAGGGTTTAGCCTGGGCGTTGATAGGTGAATAAATCAGGACATCATTATTATATATAGAGAAGAAAATTGTGATCCCTAGAAAAGCAGATCATTATGCATTTATAGGAAAAATTGAGTAGATGAAATGCAAAATTGTTGAACAATTTTAATGGTGACTCAGAGTCACCACTAAAAGTTGCTACATCATTATTCAAAATATATGTTTACATTATTACTTTTCAGTATTGTATGAGATACTGTATCAATTTCATCTCCGTCAAATGAGAAAGATAATATAGAAGAAGATTAATAATATGGAGGAAGAAATGTTTAATTTTCGAGTTAAAATAGCTCCGAGTGCAAAGGGTTAATATATGATGTCTCTTCTATTAAAATCATTAAGGGAAGAAACAACATTCGATATATTTTATATTTCCTACAATCGATGTAGACAATTTTTATTTTGCATAAAGATCCGTAGTCTGGTGATTGCTTCGAACTGTAACGTGTATTCCTTATTTTATAAATAAATCTGTCGTAGTTTTAATCAAGATGTCGTTGGGTCCTTAATGGCAGGAAGAGTTGTGTCTTACATTAATCTAACATTTATCCAATCCTTTTATATATATATATATATATATATATATATATATATGTATATATATATAATAAATAAAATATAATAAATCAGTTCCCACATAAAAATTAATAGTATGCTCAAAAGACACCGAACTTATTTGTGCACCTAATAATGTACAGATTCGAAGATTGCAGTTGTAGCTTTCCAACGACCCCTAAGATTTAGCCGAGCAATTTTTCCCGGTCCTCCCAGGGCCAGTAGAACTCCCGAAACCTCGAAGAACGTCCGTGGAACTCGATAGTGCGATGAGTCGTGAACGCCCGTAGTCGGAGTGAAATTAGGAAGCTGCGAAGTGAACCAAATTGCAGACTTACGACAACGGGTATTGCTAACAGCATTACAGTGGGACGAGGTCGGGCGAGAAATCTCAATATCAAACGGCTGTAGAATCGAACAACACTCGTAACTCGATACAAAGACACCACGGTGTCGGCTGACGTTCTCGTTGATATGCAAATGGTAGGTACGCGGGGAAGGAAGGGGCTGGGAGGGGAAGAAAAATTGACATTCGCCGATGTACGGGGGCACAGAGGGCAAAACGAGCAAGTCTGGGGCTAGGAAGTGACGGGAAAGTTGGAGGAGGACAAGGCAGCCGATGGTGGCCCGGCAAAGTTGAGAGTTAAGTTTTAATTAATGTAATGGAGAGTAGCGCGTGATTAGCCTTCCAATCAGTACGACCCCCTCCCTCTCTCTTTTCGAGGATGAGGCACGTCGAGGAGGCAGAAAAAAGAGATGAAGAAAGAGCAGAGGAGAGTCGATGGAAAGAGAGAGAGAGAGAGAGAGAGCCGGTTGTCCTTTCGTGAGGCAAAATTGGAGGACCGAGAACCTGGTAAATGGTCCAATCGACAGCATTACCATTAAGATTCTTTGATTCAACGACGAAAAGTGATGAGAAGAGGTCAGGCGAACGGCTCGAGGGACGAGTGGGATTATACGGACACGAACGGATCTTCTGTTTGATAAATCCAGCGGATTTACCTCCCGCTCGTTCATCCAATTTATCAACACACCCCCCACTACCCCTACCGCTCCCAAATTCCTACAGGGCATTTGTTTTTTTAATTGTTATTTTAGGAAGTGGCAATTTTGTTTGGATCTGGAAAAGTACACGTGTGATTACAGCGAGAGAGTTTAGCGTTTAAAAATGTATTTGGAGTTTTGAGGAGGCAGTCGAGCAAACAACGAATGAATTTTCGCGTCGTTTACAGATCGAAGCTCGCAGTCAAAGAACTGTTTTGAAGACAGTGGCGACGAATGTTTCATCACAGCGCGGAGCAATATTAATTGGCCGATATTGAAAACATTTTATATGGTAGGACGTTTCGACGTTCGAACTGCACGAACGACGGACTCCGAACGGTTATTATTATACCTCGTTTTCCATCTCCATTACGTTTTAGATACCTTTATTGTTCCTCGTCGTGACATCCGCCGGCCATTTGGCAGCACGGTCAGTAGCAGGATGCGTAGTGCAGCGCGCACGCCAAGCGTCAATTAACGGTAACCGATAATCCAAAGTAATGACGACCGATTGGAGCTTACGCCTCGTAATAATTGTTTATCGATTAAAAAGCGACCGGTGCGGTGCCGCCCCATAGTCGGTGCTTGCGTGACAGTGGGATCCAATTTGTTTTTAGGTCTTCATTTGCCCGGCCCGGAATTCATTTTCATCGGCTAAACGGAACAATTGTTTACTGCTAGAGTCGTTTCACCTTTTTTTTTTCCCCAACCGGCACGCTAATTAATTGCACGATTTATTACAAAGACTGCCGGCGCACCCGCCGGTTTTGTTTCAATCCCGGGGATTTTTTCCGTTAATCAACTGAATTATTTTTCGTTCGTATTTTCGTCTTTTTGTATTTCTACTTCATTCGATTTTATCAACAAAATAACGACGCCCACGCAAATTCGTTAAATCAGACCTCGTTGATTGAACGGGCTAAATATTCGAACGAACATCGAGCATCGACTTCGAGTGGCCGCCATTAATCCAATCAGACCCGTTAATGATAATAATCTCGTTATTTCTAATGCAACGCGGAATTAGCCCGGCTGATACAGTCTAATTGGAAAACGAGGGACTATTTTCCAATTATCCCGACGGACCACCCCGGAAAAATTCTTATTTCAATGACTTGATGACGGTGCACGGCACACCACCGTAAAAAGTAACTGCCGCGCCCGCGCCGCGGGAGTCTATTTTGCTTTGCGACGTCTTTAACAACTTAAAACGACCCCCTAACGAGCGCATTGCCTTTTTGCGCGCTGGCTCCTGGCAAAAACCGCGCATAATGGCGACTCCGAGGCAACGCTGACGGATCCTTTACTCGCTCCAAATATTTATTCTTCTCCTCTCGTGCTTCGATCCACCGAATTGATAACATACACACAAATATCTCGATTCAGACGTTATTAAATTTACAGAATTTGATCGAATTATTTTTACGCTTAATTAAAACGGAATTTTCAATCTGCAATCCCTCGTGCTGTATCCTACAGTTTTTCGAGAACAACGGCGTTCAAAACATTTTATTTTATTACTCTGAAGAGGCTCGAGTATTTGTCCGTTACAAATAACGCAGTGCGATGCTTCTCAACGCGTGTAACGTTGTGTTTAAAAAATCCTTTAATTCCTAATAGAGCTGCTGAAGAATGAAAAATGTCCCGACAGGATGAAAAATATTGTTTTTTTTTTTGAAATTTCGAAGCAAGCTCGTAAATCCACCGGCAATAAATTCTCGCGGCAATCGATTCAAAAGATTTCCGATCGTCGTACGCCTCGAATTCTTCGACGCGTTTTAATCGCTTCCGGTTTCCTGTGCGAGCCCCACTTCAATTCTAATTAACACGCGGCCCGGGCACAATTAATTACCAGCGGGCTAACAAATCCTCGAGTCTCGAACTTTCGCTACATTATAATTTGATATCCGAACCGATATTGCCAAACATGTCGGGCTCCCTCCGTTCGTTCACTAGCTCGCGAAATGTTAAAATCAATTCTTAGCCGGAGGTGGATGTGTCTTGAGCGCGGCACTTGGATGTTAGCGACACGATCCGATGGGCTTTCTCTATGCAGCTACATATCGATTATCTCATAGCGTCGTTAACGAGGCGTCGCATCGCTAAGGTACCGAGATTACGTTACACTTAGCCGTGTCCCTCCACGGAGCCACTGTTGTCTAATAGAATAGACGTGATTCTAGACGCGCCAGATTTCTTCTTCCCCTTTGCAAGTAGGCGAACCTGGAATGTGTTCTCTGGGAGCTTATTGTCAGCTCTAAAAGAGTCTGGAAAAAAAGGGACAAATTCTAGAGTTTGAAATTAGAATCTTAGAAAATTGGGACTTTGGAATGGGACTCTGGGGAATTGGGGGTGTGGAATATTTGGAGCTATGGGAATTGGGGGTTTGAGAAATTCGGGGTCAAAGGACTTGGGGCGTGGAGAATTGGGCCTTAGGAACTTGAGAGCGTTTAAAATTGGGGGCGTGAAAGATTAGGAGCTATGGGAATTGGGGGTTTGAGAAATTCGGGGTCTGAGGACTTGGGGCGTGGAGAATTGGGCCTTAGGAACTTGAGAGCGTTTAAAATTGGGGGCGTGAAAGATTAGGAGCTATGGGAATTGGGGGTTTGAGAAATTCGGGGTCTAAGGACTTGGGGCGTGGAGAATTGGGCCTTAGGAACTTGAGAGCGTTTAAAATTGGGGGCGTGAAAGATTAGGAGCTATGGGAATTGGGGGTTTGAGAAATTCGGGGTCTAAGGACTTGGGGCGTGGAGAATTGGGCCTTAGGAACTTGAGAGCGTTTAAAATTGGGGGCGTGAAAGATTAGGAGCTATGGGAATTGGGGGTTTGAGAAATTCGGGGTCTAAGGACTTGGGGCGTGGAGAATTGGGACCTAGGAAATTGGGGACGCCGAAAATTGAGAGGCTAGGGAATTGAGGGTTTGAGAAATTCGAGGTCTAAGGACTTGGGCGTGAAGAATTGGGACCTAGGAAATTGGGGGCGCTGAAAATTGAGAGGCTAGGGAATTGGGGCTTTGGAAATTTGGGGTCTAGGGAATTGGGGCGTGAAGAATTGAGATCTAGGAAATTGGGGGCGTTGAAAATTGGGAACCTGGACGATGGGAGCCTAGGAATTGGGGGATTATGAAATTCGGGGTCTAGAGATTTGGGCGGAAGAATTGGGACCTAGGAAATTGAGGGCGCTGAAAATTGGGAGGCGTGAAAGATTGGGAGGCTACGAAATTGGTGGTTTGGGAAGTTTGGGATCTAGGGGTAACACGTGTTGTTAGACAGAAGACAGCAGTACTTCTCCGAATGTTAATTGATCAACATCGAAATTGTTTTTATAAAAGCCTTACAAAAATGAGGGAATTGAATCGTGAAGAATTGGGACCTAGGAAATTGGGGGCGCTAATAATTGGGAGGCGTGAAAGACTGGGAGGCTAGGGAATTGGTGGTTTGAGAAATTAGAGGAGCCTAGGGAATCGGGACCCTGCAGAATTAGTAGCTTTTGTAATTGCGGCCTGGGAAATTGTAAGCTTAAGGAAGCCGCGAAATTAGAATTTTTGGAACTGGGAAAATGACAATCATTACGAACTAAATTAACATTTGTATTCGCGAAGGTACATTTTCTATATTTGTTTAAACCGTTTATCGTCACAAACGGCAAATTTGTTTTTATTTATTCGGTATACATTGTTACCAATATTTATCCAGGCTGTATGTCGAACATTATTGCGAGCAATTTCACGGTAAGACCCGATCGCTTTTCCAGCAGTACGTCATTGAGATTATTCGCAGGCTTAATTACGCATTTCAGTGGAGAAAATAGGACGGCCGATGCCAAGAAATTAAAATTGGTGAACTGTAATTCCACGTCATTGTCGTTTTCATTACTGCGTAACCGGTTTGCATCGAAAAGTTTAGTTACCCCGTTGTCGCCGACAGAAAATCAATAATACGTTCCGTAACAATCGTCAGAATTATTGCAGATTTAATTACCAACCAATACCGAGCGTATGACGCGTAATTTCGAAACGTTCGGGAAAATAGTCGTTTTATTGTGTCTGGCACCGTTTGATTTTTATCTTGTAATTTCTTGTGAAAATTCATTATGAAAAATATATTTCAGCCGGACACGACGCTGTGGATTATTTCCGATTTAATAATCGAAACATTCCATCGAAATTATAATAAATGTACTTTCCGATTGTTGCGCGTACAATATGTGTTATACATTTTAATGGAGAAAAAACTGCGGGTAGAGAGTGTGCCATTCTGGTTTGAATGTAGATCTTACAATTTTTTTTTTCTCTTGTCCCCGCAGTCGGTTCCAGAACATTGGAAACTAATGTGAAACCTTCCACAAAGGCCGCATGGGAAAAAATATTTCACGGTGCCGCGCGATACGCGTTCTGCCATTATACTTATCATACATAATCCTTTGTAGCACTTGCTTCCCGTGAAATAAGGCAGATTTTCTAGAGTTCCGGGAGCATATTTCACGAACGCCGGGCAAAAGTTTCTCGAAGAATGGACAGTCTTTCATTGCGAAGTTTCTGTCGAAATTCAGACTGCAAACAAGTGCCAGAATCTCAAGCCGGATACTACGTTTAAACTTAGCTAGCGTTGCATTCGAGGATAATAGGTGCTGCCAAATTTGCCACGGCGTTTAGATGTGTAACATACAATTTTAATACCGCCTTTTATTCAACTGCCATGCAACTTCATCTCGGCGCAGTTAAACTCTCCAGCAAAATACTCCGAACGAAATTGTAACAGCTCTGGGGTTCTGACGTCCTAGAATTAGGACCTGGAAAGTTAGGATCGTGATAAATAGGACCTGAGAAATAAGAAAGTTACATTTTGGGAGATTGGTTTCTTGAAAAATGATGCGACACAATTGGGACCTTTCAAAATTAGTGTCTCTAACCTAGGTACTTCTAGAACTGCTAATCCAAAAATAAGGGACTCTGTGATTACTACTCCGTCACATTCATATCCCATTAATTAGAATCGTGATTATTATGGACCTGTGGAATCGGGCCACAGGGAAATGTGGATCCTGGGAAATCAGAGGCTTGGAAAATTGAGTTCTACCAAAGCAGGTGTTCGGAGAATGATGAGTTCTCGAGGTAGACCAAACTCGTAGAGAAAATTAGGACCCTGGTAAATTAACATTTAAACTATGATTGAAATTATGGAGACGAGTAATCTGAAAAAAACTTGAAACGTGGTTGACGAGTGTGTGAAAATTAGTTGAGAGACAGGTCGAAGGGGTTGATGACCTGCGAGCGAAGCCAGCGGTGAGAAAAAAGGATGATAATAATAAGTTTCCACTTTCTAATAACGGATCAGTCACCAGGGACGAGCGGATTTCCAAGATTAAGAGCTGGTAGGCCCGAATGATGCGTGGAATATAGAGTTCGTCATGGGAGAGAGGAAAAAAAAAGATATATTGCCTTTGCGTCCAGGGTGACGAGCACACACGTCGCCGGCATATGAATAATATCCTGTCGGCGAACAAGGATTTCCGCGTTGCTTTTCCCCAACACGGAGTGCCTAGTCGGCCCGAGATATGTGTGCACGCGATCACGCATACATTTTCAAGTTCGGTCTGGCAGACCGGCTCGGACCGCTCGCGGCTCCTCCGCGATCCTCTCGGTAGAGGGTCCGCTGATTGAATTCGAATTGGAGGGAAAGTTTATCTCTCTGTCGACGCGCGTTACTTCCGGGAATTATTTCGGATTCGACGCTCGCTGAAACCGGTCGGAAAGGGTAATGATATTCGACTGCTAGGATCGCGGAATGGATATACTTTATTGCGGAATTGTCAAAACCCCGATGGATGCCGTGTGCTTTCCTGGAGATTGTCGATCGTCCATCGTATTCATTTTAATCCGCCACAGGACTGCCGCTCAACAAGTACCTGCCTGGAAATACTCTCCAGTGCGGAGAGTATAGATTTGGAAAACTGGGAGTGGGCATTTGGGGGCTGGAGAAATTAGGAGCTCGGGAAATTGGGTGCTGTGAAATTAGGCCCTTGACCATTAGGGGATTGAGAAATTGAGACCTCAAAAATTTGGGGCTTGGGAAATGGGAGCTGTGGAGTTAGGACCTTGAAATATAGGGGCTTAGGAATTGAGACCTCAAAAATTAGGGGCTGGGAAATTGGGACTCGAGAAATTGGGAGCTGTAACATTAGGACCTTGGAATTTAGGGACTTCAGAAATTGAGACCTCAAAAATTAGAGGCTTGGGCAATTGAGAGATTGAAAAGTAGGACCGTGAAAGTTAGGGGCTTGAGAAATTGAGACCTCGAGAATTAGGGGCTTGCAAAATTAGCACCTTGAAATTTAGGTGCTTGAGAAATTGAGACCTCAAAAATTAAGGGCTGGGAAATTGGGACTCGAGAAATTGGAAGCTGTAACAGTAGGACCTTGAAATTTAGGGGCTTGAGAAATTGAGACCTCGAAAATTAGGGGCTTGGGAAATTGGGAGCTGTGAAATTAGGATCTTGAAATTTAGGGGCTTGAGAAATTAGCACCTTGAAGTTTAGGGGCTTGAGAAATTAGCACCTTGAAATTTTGGGGTTTGAGAAATGGAAACCTCGGTAATTAGAGGCTTGGGAAATTGGGACTCGAGAAATTGGGAGCTGCAAAATTAGTACCTTGAAAGTTAGGGACTTCAGAAATTGAGACCTCAAAAATTAATGGCTGAGAATTTGGGTCGTCGAACATTAAGAGCTCGGAAGATTGGAAGCTGGCAAATGGGTTGCGTAAAATTGACTCGATGATTTGGTCCACATTTTGTCCGCTTTGTGGTACAAATTGGGACAACTGAGTTTCCGTCGTGGGCTCGTATAATTGGGAACATATCTTGTTCCCGAGGCAGCGGAGCCGGTCGATCCGTTTACCTGTCGGTAGCGGGAAGTTGCGCAAGTCGAGCGAGACAATAAACAATGAGCGACGCGAGAAGAGATTCGGATAGCTGAACGCTTCTGCGAGGGATCCGTGAAAGATGGAATTTGAGGCGTTCGCAGGGAGCCACAAAAGAGGAACGGAAGAACAGACGGAGAACTATTTACCAGGGAGCGTCGCGAGGCATCTCTTTGGCAAGAAACTATGAAGTTGTACGCGTTCGAAGGAGTAAGAGGGGATCATTGCGTTGGTAGGGGGTAAAGATAGAAGAAGAAGAAGAAGAAGAAGAAGAAGAAGAAGAGAGAAACGGTAGCGGGTGAGCGTAACGGCAGAGCGGCCAGATAAGAAGCGAACAGAGAAATATAGAGTAACGACCGAGACGTTTCGACGGAACGTCTGGAAATCCCTTTCTGGCTGTTGGTGCCGGCTCCCTGTCATTTTTACACGGCGCTGTTGTTTCCATGGCGCCTTTAATGACACGGTTTCACGTTGCGCGATAGCTGGAGCCCATCCTGATTGGTGTTATCGATTGTAGCTCGCCCCGAGGACGTTTTCGAGACTCTTTCCGCGAATAGAGGCTGTTTTCAATTCCGACTCGGATCGTGAGAAGCTGTCTTCGTCGTTGTCGAATAAGAAGGAGGAGGAGTGAAACGTTGCCATTAAATGGGAACGTTAGACCGGCCTCGCGGAAAGAAAGGGATAACTGGTTCGTCGGCTGATTAAAATAAATTGTCGGCACCGGTCCCGCGACGTGAATAGCGGCTGAGATTAAAGAGAGCACGTGGAAAATCGCGAGCCAGCTGAAACTTTGAACCACGGGTCACGACCTTAATTTCTTCTCTCGCGTTCGCGCGCGCGCGCAGTGCCGTGACGGTTCTGGTTCCCTCGTCTTTGTCCGCTTTTGACCCACGAAAATGACCGGCATGTGGTACCGCCGCGCCGCCACGTTCGAGAGAGAACGAGAACCATGAATAAATAAAAGGGAGAGCCAGCCGGCCTACGAGGAGAGACCACCGGGGACGAGGAAAGAGGACAGCCAGCGATCGTCGAGGCTCATGTGCTATCTGGCCCGGCGACGGAATTACGCTACGGGAACTTATCTAATCAATCAGCCGGTTGATCAGCTTTTCATTGATCGGTGTAATCCATCAAGATATCGAGCCGATACAAAGTATACCCGAGCCCCGAACAAGGCTAACCCGCCGCTAGACGGCGTTAATTATTTTTTGGTCCCACGGTCTGGAGGAATATCGAGCAACTTCCACCGATTTATCATTATTGTTTCACTGGACCTTTATCAGGATAGAGGATTTCGTTCGCGAGGTTCAGAAACACTCCATTCTCAAGGCCTTCGTCGGCAACTACTTTAGGGCTGCTAGGTTGCTAGATCTGTTGGATTATCAACAAGTTACAAAGATGAATCAACGATCTCGGAATCGTATTCTTAAACAGAGATTACGAAGTATCGATGTAACGTTCTCAGAAATATGTTTTCTTTCAAGAGCCGAACTGTGGGGGGCTAACCTAAACAGTTTCGAGATACGAAGGGAGTCTGGTTTCCTTTCTGGGGGTTCCAGCGATTCTTTCTTTCATACAGTCAGTCGAAGCTATGACATCTTATGGTAAAGAGTTTCCTTCCGCTTCAACTAATACGCTAAAAGCTTTTACTTTAAAAGTACCAGTGTACATTTATTTACACCCATTTCCAATAAGATCTAGGTGGTTAGATCAGTGCCAGTTATGTTGTTAAATCTAACTCTCTGGTTGGACGGTTAGACCTAGTTCGGCAGTTAGAACTCAAAGAGGAGACACACTAAAATTTAGGACTCCATAACCCCAGTTACCATACCGAACCAGGGTTATCTGCTCATCAAGGATTTAGCAAATGAACATGACGATGCGTTAACACTCGCTGGTTTCAACCAGGTTAATGTTTGCCATTGGTGGACCCATGTAGATTAACAGGACAGTAAAGTATAACATCTGACGTCTTAAGACCTGCCGCAGCGAAGCCACCTTTCTACTTACAGTGCGGAATGAATATGACGGTCCTATCAGGTTAATATTTGCCCTTTGACGGTCCCATGTAGATCCCCGTAGAAGAGACAGCCTGAAATACGAGACGCGAAGCTATTAGTCCCGTTCTAGAGGTAAGATTTACTTCCCGTCCACTGAAGAGGCTCCTTGCTTTGTAGTTTGAAGACATCGTGCAGAAACGGTTCGATTAATTTCTCTTTCTATCTTCTTGAATGCGCTTTGTGAGGATAACGTTCATCTCGAGGTCATTACGAGGGGGAAAAGTACCGTCATCAAACAATTTTTGCAACGACCAAGCAATTGCTGTCGTCGGATCCGCCCTCTTCGCGTCCCGACCCTCCGATCCTCTCTATCTCCTATAGAAACTAATTTTAATCTTTTCCCGGGCGAGCGACCTCTTTCGCTCAACTTGATTAATTCAAAATTCATAGTTTCCGACCGAACGGGACGGGGCTCTAAGGCCTGCGACGCCTCTCAGGGACATTAAGCAAGTCAATTGCCGGCATTCTCGATCGAAAACACCGGACTGTTCGAGCTCTCCCTCTCTCACTCTTTCTCTCTCTCTCTCTCTCTCTCTCTCTCTCTCTCTCTCCTGGCTCCTCCAAACGATCCAATCTACGTTTTAATCGTCCTCAGCCGGGACAAAGACGTTCGCCAAAGACAGGCGCGGACTGTCTATTGCTGGCGCGAGAGAATAGTTGCGTGACGCTCTTACCTCGAAGATTATTTTCCTCGGGGAGAGCCGGGCTGGAGCGGCACGAGGCGACGCGGCATTCAGTTTGCGAAACACGCCCATGGGCTAAATTAAATGCAGTTAAGGCGGCTGCTTTGAAGTTTCCGGACTTTTTCCAACGGGCTACGGCGATACGCCGTGAAAGGAGCAACGGGCTCTGCTTGACTCCTCAGACTTTGGTCCTGCTGCCTTCGGTGTGCTGCGCCGGCTAATTTACTCGCGAGTTAGAATACACTTTGGTCCCCGAGTCGTTGGATCAGTTCCTCGCAAGATGTTGCCTGCGACCGATCAGATTTTCTTCGTATCGTGGTTACTGAGGCTACCTAGCACATTAACCCAACAGTCTATTCCGAAGTCCAGTGCTGGTGAAACTTGCGTTAAGGGGAGGCAGCTCCGTTGACCTTGACATATCTTGTCGAGGACAACATTCTGAACAACTTTTGTCCTTACAACTACCCGGTGCTCGGTTTTAGTTATCGAGATATTTCATGCTCTTTTTGAAATAATGAATTCTATGTATCCATTAGGCCATTTAAATACTGAATAAAATTCTCATTTTGAGATTAATATTTTACAAATTTAAATATGTAATAGATTTCGACATTTTCAACAACTTTTTCCTGTAAAATATACAGAGGTGGCTTTTAGTTTTCGAGATATTCACAATTTCGTCTGCGTGGTCGGCCCGGCCCTCTCTGCCCCCTCCACGACGAAACCACATCTCACTCTGTTCGAATGATCTTTGCATTATAGTTATCATTTAGAATTTGAAACAGTACTGGAAAAATAATACGAACAGAGTGAGGGTAGGTCGTGGAGGGGACGAAGAGCGACCCAGTGGTTATCTGGATAGTTTGCAACAGAGACGAATTGTGATCCATTTTGCGTGGCTATTGGATAACCGATAGAGCTATCAGCGATACTTGAAATGACATCGACTTAATGCTATCGCGTCGACTCCTCCAGTTGCGATTAGCATAACTGGAGGGGCTGTGGCCCCGCGGAATCTGCAGGAAGGGTTTTATTTGATTATTCTAAGCGAGACGTATCATTCCCGCCTAATTAAGGGAACTTTCGGTGTACGCGACGATGATGCCTCTACACGTCGTGCTATTTCCTGTTATCAGTGATGCGGAGTGGGGAGTGGGAGGGGGGATATATAGAGTGCAAGTTTCGGGCACGAGGGGCGCAATTACGAGGCGCGGCAGTTCCAGGGTCGGGCGGCAGTTATTCACCGGTTAGCTCGTTAAATATTCCTGCGGGCACCGGATGCTCTAATTTCAATGTTAATCGTGTCGCGCGGGCATCATCGTCGAGGAAATTGTGGCATCGGAAATGCAAACTCTCCCCGGGCCTGATAGAAACCGTTCCGCGGATTAAGATTTCTCATTTATTATACACTGTGCGTTGGGCGGCGCCATTCTAACTAGCATACGGTGGGACGATGTCAAAGCAAACCTACAGCCTCTTTAGGATCGCGGATCCCGAGAATTTATGCGAGAAAGCACTGCGCCAAAGGACACTCAAAACGAGGAATTAGCGAAAGCACCGTAAGTAGATATTTCCGTGTTTCTGGCACAAAAACTGATTCCTTTTTCACAGTATTATTAAAATGTAATCCCCACTGAATCACTGCACGTCGCCGGTGCATTGAGTTAGCGAGAATTAGAGCGCATCAAATTTTGGAAAATTGGGACTTGAAACTTGGGGGTTGGAAAGTTCGGTGCTTGCGAAATTAAGACCTTGAAATGTAAGGGCTTGGGAAATTGAGACCTTGAAATTTTGGGGTTTGGAAAATGGGGGGTCTTGAAACTTAGGACCTGGAATTAGGGGCTTGTGAAATTGGGACTTGGAAAATTGGGAACTTGAAGATTGGGGGCTTGGGAAATTGAAACCTTTAAGTTTTGGGGCATGGAAAATTGGGGGTCTTTAAACTTAGGACCTGGGATTAGGGGCTTGTGAAATTGGGACTTGGAAAATTGGGAACTTAAAGATTTGGGGCTTGGGAAATTGAATCCTTGAAGTTTTGGCGCATGGAAAAGTGGGGGTATTGAAACTTAGGACCTGGAATTAGGAGCTTGTGAAATTGGGACTTGGAAAATTGGGAACTTAAAGATTTGGGGCTTGGTAAATTGAAACCTTGAAGTTTTTGGGGCATGGAAAATTCGGGGTATTGAGAATTATGACCTGAAATTAGGGACTTGTGAAATTGGGAACTTGAAGATTGGGGGCTTGTCAAATTGAAACCTTAAAGTTTTGGGGATTGGAAAATGGGGGGTCTTGAAACTTAATACCTGGAAATATGGACTTCGGAAATTATAATTTGGAAAATTAGGGACCGAAAAATTAGAAGCCCATCAACTAGGAAGTCTAGCACTTCACCGACGCAACCACCTAAACGCAAGCCCAGTCAACGACTTAGCAGCCCGACCAAGAATTAGAAATCCGAAATTGTTGAGTGTCTTTCGAACGCAGGGGCGGGTCCATGATACGCGGAGGTAACGACAGATAGAAAGATGCTTGATATCAATCAAGGGAGGGTCCGGGCGGTATCCGAGCTTAAGGGAGCCTGGGGCTAGCTTCTCGCCCCGAGGCCTCTTTACAGTGACGGCCAGCGAGAACGGTATGGTCGTCGCGTCCTCAATGGTGAATTGTCGGATGGTGGGCCTCGACAAATAGAGACAATTAAGCGGCTAATATGAGATGCCCCTGCCGTGTGCGTCGCTCCCACGAGTATACAAGGACGTGTGTGGATGAAAGCGGGGCCGAGGTAGCCAGGGGGATGGGGTGTGCACAACAATGCTATGGCACTGCAAACACCACCGGGGAAAACCAACAATGCACGGATCCACTGTCTCTATCCCTGCTCGTGCTATCTCTTTCCTACCCCACGCCCTTTCCGGCCCTACCACCAAACCACCCCTCTCGTATACCTACTTTTCTTTCCCTTGGTCTCTCTGCGGCTCTCTATCCGTCCGCCTTGACCTTTGTGTTCCCGTCTACCCTTAATCTCTCGCTTTCTCTCTGTCCCCCTTGATTTCATTTCAGAGTTATACTCCACATTTTTATCCTCTCTCTTTCTCGACCGTTCCATGTGATTTCACGACCCGCTTTCAGCCCCAGAGATCTCCTTAACATCCCCTGCGATTTTTGTTTACCCACTGCTTCTATCTCCGACCCTCTAATTCGACTCTGTCGACTACCCTGTCCACCTTTTTGTCTTATATCCCTGGAATACGTCTTACCTTCCTTGTAATCTGTGTATTTTCGTCCATCCCTCTTTCGGGGTGCATCTGAGCAAAGAAATGGTAAAATATCGCTTTTTCAAAAATCCACCAATAACTGTGTACCACGATTTCAATGAACTAGGTATGTGTTGAAATTGTACAAAATTTAACATCGATATATACCTCTAATTAAATGTTCACCAATTTCAAAATTCCACCTACCGCGATATCAAAATACATTGTTTATGCCTGTTCAGCGTGCCGACGGGGAGGGAGTATTGTTTCTGGCGTATTCCGGGGTCAATTCATCGGCAAATTGCCACCCGAGCTAGTTCCAAGGGAGTATCGAGGCACGAGGCAACAATGAATTTTCCTTTGTGCCTATGACGCATGAAATTTATACTGATGGAAATTTAAAGTTTGAAGCTGTGCCTAGGCGCTCTCTCTCTCTCCTCTCACCTCTCCGTGGTCGAACTGAAAATTTCATAATTTCCATGCTAAGACTGAGACAGTCGCTCGCGCGGGGGTGAAAAGGGTGAAGAGAGACAGAGGAAAGAGGTTGGGTGGAATCGTTGATGCGTGAAACTGAAACAACGAGTTTTTCGCGAGCTACGCGGGAATAAAGGTATTAATAATTCAATAATTTACTACGGTGAAACATTCGACGCGGCTGATATGCCGTATTTACCTTGCCTCGATTTCAACAGTAATTCGAACGCACTGTTTACCTTTTAAAATAATAAACGAGCCGAAACAGAGGTAAACGCGCGCGATCATAATGGTTCGCTTGTACCGGGGGACTCGCGCGTGTACACGGGATTTTTGACAAGCTTCGAATCGCTTTTTAACCGAACGAATTAAGGGAGCCACTCGCGAACCACCCTGAATTTTTAGAAATTTCTTTTAGAAAAACTGTGCGGCGTGCAGGGTTGAAAATCATTTAATAAATTCGTTCAGTCTCCGAGAAATATAGCGCTAACAAGTCGGTCCTTAATATTTCAAATAACAAGAAAAATGTGTTAACCGTTTAGCCTCTGAGGCGCCACTAAAAATTGCTGTACTATTATTTAAATAATTGTTTACACTATAAGATATATCGGTATCTAACCAATTACTACTCATTTAAGTATTGTATGAAGTATTATATCAATTTCATATTTATCAAAAAATCATAGAGAATGGAAATATTGTAGGTCAGAAGAAACGTTTAATTTTCGAGTGAAAATAGCTCCGAGTGCAAAGGGTTAAGGGAATTAGAAAATGAAATGCCAACGAGTCCGGAGTCGCAGATGTTTCGATCCGCTGATTATTAAATCGCGACAGTGGAATATCGCTGGCTAAACACATTTTCGATCTTGCTGGGAGGGATGGGTCCCGTATCATGCGACCACGAACGAGAAAACTGTCATCATTTCATTACGGACCAACCCAGTTATTGGGTGACCAACGATACGATTGAACTTCGCGTCGACCAATCCCCGAGCAACCCCTGTTTCGCTCCGGCAGAGGCCCCCCCGTACAGCCGCGCAACCCCCCCGCGGTGGCGCAGTTACCTATTCGGAAATCGTCATAAGCGATTACCCCGGGCGCAAAAATGCATTTAATATCGTGGCTTTGAGTCTTCGATGGATATCTATTTGCGGACTGCGTACGGTCGCGCCGCACCGGGGAGAGAATCGGAGTACAATAATCGCGAGGTTATTTCATGCTCTTGTTCGCCCGTTTAACACAATTTCAGGAGCGTATGCGCGGTCACGATTCACCCCCTGCGCCCCACCCCTCCGGGCACCGCCGACGGGATCATTTCGTTTCGCGGGTCACGTATGGACACTGAGGTTGTCGAGGGGCGGCCAGGGGGCCCCATAGAACCGCGCACACTGTCATCCATAAGTTTGCGGTCAGTACCTTCCACTCGATTTCACCGCAAAACCCTCTTTCGCCGTTTTAAGGAGACACGTACCACCTCGTAACGCACGTGTTATGGCCGCTCGATTATTTAAAATCTTCGCTGACCCGGCTCGGCACACGTTTCTCCCGTTTCCATAATTTCTGCACAATCAACGGAAATTTCAATTTGGCCGCGTTGTATCAACCCCTTCGCTTTGATCCCTTTGTCGGGGGTCTGTTCAAATGTTTTTTCATTTTAAGTGTTTTATTTGAATACAATTGAAAGTATCATAGGTATTGTAATTAAAACGCAGGGTGGTTCATGAAAATCTTTCCTCCTGAATTTTCAAAGTCCCCACGCTAGTAATGAGAACCTAATTAAGAACATTAATTTATCAAAACTCCGTTTGATGTAAATTCGAGGGGTGGGTGAAAAAATGTTCGAGTCCACTGATCGTGAGATTAAATTAATTTTGTTTCTCCCTGCAGGGCAATTTGGTGATTTATATGGTCCTGACAGGATCACGAGGTAAAGAGAAGCACGGTAGGACGAGGGGTGGAAAATTTGGAATTTTTTCGCCGCAGGGTGTTGATTTAGCTGACTCTTCCTCTTCCCCGTGTCTTTTCTGTTCGTTGTCTGTTTCGGTCGGGACCGGAGCACGATCAGCGTCGATGATATTGTCGCCTCGGGGATCCGGGCACATGCAGTGGGAATTTGTTATACGTCGCTGTGCTTCGGCAAACCCTACACCATCCCGTTTACAGTCGATTGTTTAATTAGTCGGATCCCGCCGGTGAAGTCTTTTGCCGCTCGTTTCGCCGTTGGCCGACCGTTCGACGAAGACAGTTTTCGACGTCTGTGCGAATTATTGAAAATAGCGCGTCTATATTTCATTAATCTATATATATAAAAACGAAGTCCTGACTCACTCACTCACTCACTCACTCACTCACTCACTCATCGAAGCCCAGGCTAAACCCTTGGCCCTAGAAAGTTGAAAGTTTGCACAGAGGTTTGCTTTATGATCTATACAAGGGATAAGAAATGATGTTTCGAAATTCAACCATTAGGGGGTGAAAAGGGGTTGCAACGTTTGTATGAGGAATATATTGTTCGTGGTCTGATTTACATCTTACTTGGTCTTATTGCTCTTTGATATAATTAATCAAACACGTATTTCGGCATCTTAAAAAATTCAACCCCAAAGGGGGTGAAAAGGGGTTGCAACGTTTGTATGAGGAATACATTGTACGTGGTCTGATTTACATCATACTTGGTCTTAATGCTGATTGATACAATCGTAGGGGGTGAGTGGGGGGTTAGAAAGTTTTTTATGGAGAAACAATATAAATTTTCGAGGGCATTAAACAATTTCCTGTGCGAGCTCTCAGCCGCGGAAAAAATCTAGTATAAGATATAATTTATTTTCCACTTTACAAAAATGTGTACGAATAAGAACCAAAACGAATACGTCACGTCGCTCGTCTGTCCAGAACTCAAACTGCCTCTAACTGCTGTGAAAAGCTTACTTCCCAACAGAAATTAATCGGGGAAAATCAGCTGTGCAAAAAGCGGTTTCACAATTTCCACTAGCTCCGACTAAAAATTCCAATGGACCTCGTTCTCGGTACTTCGTATCGAAGTCGAACCAACTGTTCCCCAAGTTTGAAGCGAACATAAAATCGCGCGGCTCCGCAGCGCTTCCCCGACAAATACATAAAAATTGATTTTCCGTAGGAGTGGTTTTCATCGGTTCGATTTTGTTTGCTGTATTCGGGGAAAAAGTCGGTTTTCCACGGAGCGAAGACACCGAGCGTTTTCTACTCAGCAGAATTACGCGGGCGTAGCCAGTCTGGCGAGCTGTTCAAAATTCCTGGAATTGAATCGCCGTTCCGTATTGTGGCGCTGAGTCTGCCGCAATTCAGCCGGGGGTCGCGTTAAAAATTCTCGACGGAACGCGCTCATAAAAGCAGCCCCGCATTTACAACAAATTTTTCTTTCGAGCATTCGGAACGAGTCGGCGCTGCGCTGCTTCGGGCCGGGCCGGGTAACGTCGTTATCGGGGAATACTTCTGGCCAGTATGCACTCTGGGATTCAATTATCGACTTTTTTTTTTAAGTGACGCACACGTTCGATCGTAATTCGTTTACGAAGGGACGGCCGGCGACGAGTGTTTCGAGAAAATCGGACCGGGGACATCGGAGCTGTTGGCGCACGCACGCACGCACGCACGCACGCACGCACGGACGTTGCTCGCTGTGCACGCCGGAAAACATAGTCCCGGGGAATTTCCCTCGGTTTTCTTCGGTACGTTCGACGGCTATTTTCTGCCGTGAAAAAGAGAGCGGAACGAAGAAACGTTCGAGACTAATGGAGAAACGTTCGAACGTACCCGGGGAAAATAAGCAGCGAGGAGATCCTTGCGGCAGGATGCTTTTGCATTGAAATGTCGGCGGATAGGTCGGTGTGCTCCTTTTTCCACCGTTCCCAGCTCGCGGAAAACCTCCGCAAGATCGACACTGAGGGATGTGAAAGCTTCGACAGAGCTCGGCGAACGCGCGCGCGGCAAAGGTGAACGCTCCCCGACCAGGAGTTTGTCTATTTCGAAATTTCCACTGCTACCCGGCCTCGAAACACATTCCCAGCAAGCCATTCGATGGTCAATCTTCCCTACCAGCTGTTCGAGATTTTGTGCCACTACTATTTCTACACATTTAAACCGGTATTCCACTCGGGGATCTTCAAAAAATCACCCTTCGGATACGGTACCTCCGATCTCGCGAACTTCCCTCAAATACCTCGGCATCTGCTCGATCAATTGATTCGAAGTTTTCGGTCTACCAGCGGAACTACATTCGCTGTAGATCAGTGCAAGAATCACGCAGTGTTCTTAACACTAGAAAGACTGAAACTTAGTATATACCTATATTGGCAAAAAGCAGTCAAAATGACTGCATTGTGAAAGAATAATTAATGTGTAAAGAAAGTTTAAAATTAATTTTTAATATTTTTTATATTATTTACAGTTATATAACAAGTGATTAGTAAATATCTATATAATAAAAATGAAATGCTGTTCGTTGGTCACGACATCACGTGAGAACGGCTGGACCGATTTGGCTAATTTTTTTCAAAAAATGTTCGTAATAGTCCGAATAAGGTTTTTAGGGAAAGAAAAACTGGAAAAATTTCCCGGAAAAATGAAAAATTCAGGAAAAAATGAAAATGCTTTTTTTCCATGGGATTTTTGTATGAACTCATGACCATAACTCAAGATTCGCACGATGGATAAGTATACGTGATTCGTTTTTTGTTTTGTTCGTTATGGTCCTGGAAAAGTTTTCAGGAACAAAAATTCGAGACACTTACAAAGGAAATTTGTACAGGATAACGTCTGTCGAGTCAGATTAATGAAAATTGAAATTAAAAAGCAGTCAAAACGACTTCCTTGGGCAATCTAGTGTTAATTTTGATTTGCACGAATCGAAAGGCGCGCAAAGTCCGGTAAGGCTTGGCAGTTTAACGAGAATAAAAGAAACGGGGAAGTTAGTGCAGGGAAGAAAGGCGAACTAATTTCCGCTGTCCATCATGCCAAGATTAATTTCCTCCGGTTTTTATTGGCAGAACAGGGGAGGGGGCATAGTTTGCCGGGGCAATCCAGGACGCTGTGCGTATCCCGGCATGGAAACTCCATCGGGCAACTTTAATTCCCAATGAAGAATAATTCGATCTGAGGCAGGGGAACCAATGGATTAAAGTTCCAGTCGCAATTTCAACGAGCGTCCTCGCCGGCATCCGTCATTATTTTCCTGGTCTTTGTCGGAAGTTCGCCTCGGTTTCGTTTCGCCGGTATTAATCAACTTTAATTCCTTTGTCCCGGGGTCTGAGCGAATGGGCGCAGACATTAGGGTCGGCATCCGCGAGGAGAGGAGGCCCGTTCCTCCTCGAAGAGGAAATCTCGTAACACGCGGTGGAAATCGGTGTAGGAAAAAGAAAATCGGATATCGTCCGGAGGCTCTGTCCGCGCGGAAGGAGCTTTTCAAAATGGACGGGCAAAGGGGCTGAAAGCCTCCGAGGACACCTTTTAATTCAGAAACACTGGTGATACTCGATTACAGCGAGACTGGGGGCTGGGGCCCCCGGGCTCCTTTAATCCGCGCTTGTCCCACCACCGCCAGAACGAAAAGGAAAGTCGTGTAGCGAGCGATGAGACAAGCAAACGGAAAATCGGATACACATTCGTCTCTACTTTTGCGGAGGGAAAGCTCTCCTTCTACTTTCCCGCGAACACGAGCGCTATGACGAGACACATTAGCCTCCACCAAGGATGTAATTAAAGAGGACCTCGAACGAGGACGCGGAACCTCGCCGGGATGAAAGAAGAATCTTTAAAGGACTCTCCGGGTACGTCGCAGACGCGAGAAAATAGATTTTCCGCAATTTCTTGGAGTCTTCAGTTGCGGGGAATATAATCGTGAAATGGTGTGAATTTTCTTTTGGAAAATATTTCTTGGAAATTGGACGGCGTCAACGTGATGCTAAGTCTAAGACATTTCGAAAATTTTCGCCCACCGGCCTGTTGATTCGGTTCCCGAGTCTTTTCTCGTGGTTGCCACGGTCAGAGATGGCAGCGGTTGATCAGAGTCCATGATATTGTCGCCCGAGGCTGGCGCGCATGCACCGTGAATTTGTTATATGTCGCGGTGCTTCAGTCAACTCCAGTCAGTCTGATTCCCAGTCGATTGTTTAATTAGTTGGCCCACGACCGTGAATCCTTTCTGCGCGTGTTCCTGCCGGGGGCTAAGCATTCGGTGAAAACAATTTCCGGCGATGGGGTAAACTAATTGAAAACACAGAATCTCGACAACGGAATCAATGATACAATCACCCGAATAAAACGTACCGATAACGAAAAAGGAAAAAAAGAAACTAGAAATAAAAGAAAAAAAGATAAATAGTAAACGTTTCATGCAGAAGAGGAGGAACGACGTAAAAGAAGTGCGTTTACGTCGGTGCGCTCGAGGAGGTTAAGTGGCAGCATTCAGCACACACACAGAGAGAGAGAGAGAGAGAGAGCTGCCATACTTTTGAAAAGAATGTATCCGGCGAACAATTTGGCCGGGGCTGAATTATTAAAGGCAAAGAGAATTCTTCGTCCCAGATCCCCGGGTACCGACTGCTGAAAGGCGACCCTAAACGTTTAGCATTCCGCCGGCACGGGATCCATATGCAGAGAACGTATGGCAGCGCACGATAGACAAGAAGAAAAGGTCCGCTCGTTGATACAGCCGTGTTCTAAATGATTACGAATCTGCAGGAATTCGAGGAACGCTGCGATTCGTGCCGAGGCGATGTAGCTCCCCGAGGAGGACCGGTCCCAACCCTTTCAAACGCCTTCCCAGCCCTTCAGACGCTGCATGGATGGCTGCCGGAGTGTCTTGAATCCCATAAAGCCCCTCTGGGAGATACTGCTACGTAGCAGCCTGCATTCTGCTCGACGTGCAGCTGCATGTACATCTTCGGCGTCGCTCGTGTTACCCTAAATGATACATCAATGGATCCCGGGATCAACAGACCCACGGGCATCATGACTTCTACCGAGGAAAGACCCTGCCACCGCTCTGTCGAGTTTTACGGAACACCTGATTTAAGACTGACCGTGTTCTCGAGTTTCTATCACCGTTTTCATCGGAATGTTCGTTTTTCTAGATGTCTGCATATGACCTAGGCATGGCTCGAGATGCCTGAAAATGACTTAGATCCAACCCAATATGATAAAACAGGAGTTTAGCATTTCTTGAAACTAATAGGGACCTGTCCTGGATTTTGGATAAGCGTTTTCTTATCCACAGTCCATTCTGTCTCTGATAATTTGAATTTTATTTTAACAAAATTGAAAGAATTAAGTAAAAAATGATCACAAGAAATATGTTTGTCACGATAGTAGGTAGGAATAATTTTTTGATGATTTATAAGACCTTACCCCTTGAGAAAGTGGAACCTGCAAAAGTTTTGAGGGCTCTAAAAAAGACGATATAATAACAAAACGTTGGGTCTAGACGCGTAAAGGAGATCCCACTTTTATCCAGACTTGCGATAATCTCACCCACGTCCCTAAAATTTTTCGAGTCTTCTAGGATCAGGCAATCCTGATGAAATCACTGAAACTACACAGTGAGAATGCTTGAACTGATCTAGACATATCTAGCATATACCTAGCAGCTAATTCAGAGCCAGATTGAATGTTGGAGCAGTCGAAAACTTTTTCAACTGTAATAAGAAGACGCCCAGGAGGTAGGAGAGGGAGAGAGAGAGAGAGAGGATCCAGACATTATCATTTAAAGCGACGTCTAAATTGAAGCCAGAGGGAGAACGGATCCTTGGGTGGCAAAGCGGAATAAGTGGGCAAGTTAACACATTCCGTTTGACCCCGATGTCTGAATTAGGTCTTGGGATATTAGATTCGAAAGTTCCAGTGTTTCACACGTAGCGTTACCAGGCGCAAGGCGAATGGATCCGGGGGCTTACGGGCATTCGGTATACGGGAACCACTCTTTGTTCCGGACACGCATCGGTCCTTAATTCTAATCGAATTTTAAAAAAGTATGTGCCCGTTAACGAGGCTCGGATCGACGGGAAAATTGGATGATGGTTGTTGCAACGCGACGGTACACCATCGGCGGAAAATTAACAGCGTGGCCTGTCGAAGAGGGGCTTTTTTTTGTCCGCGGGTTTTGTTTTAAATCTTTGTTACACGAAACGACAAACCAAATGGTATTTCGGCGAACGGGGAGCGCCGCGCATGGAAAATCTGCCCGGATAAATGCTGGAGAGCTCCCGGTCGAAATGCCGTGTTGTTCAATTTGTTAACACTTTGAAAAGCACCGGCAAAAAAATTGTGAGCGATTCCCCTCGCTATCCATCGACTTACAAACGCGTCAAATAATGGCACGAGCGCGTCCGTCCAGGCTCGGAACGGACTCGTGCAGGTGTCTGTGTAACGATATAGTAGATCCCGGCCGAAAAATCGGACGCAATCCCACTCGAAAAACCTTTAATCTTTAACGTTAAATCTTGTTTGGCTCGGCATTTAGTTTCACTTGCTTCAATGTTTAATCCTGTTTCCTGCAGGACGCTCCGGCTACCCCACCAGCATTATCGAACGCGAGCGCGCCCGCGCGAACGCCACGTTCAACCTGTTTCCGCGCGGCCTGAAATATTTGATCGCGCGCACGCGGGGATTAAAATTTGCACCGTTACATCCGCGAGAGATGCGCTTTTTTTTCATGGAAAAATGTTGCAGACTTCCACCTGCGCTGGCTGACCAAATAAACGAGAGCAACTCGCTCGCGAAAATCTTTAAGTGGAGCACGGTTTCCCAGGTTTTTGGGTTCATCGTACTTTTTCAATTCGTTCCTGCAGATTCCAAGCGTCGTTAAGACTTAATACAACATGTATAAAAATTGCCTAGTCCTATCCGATGATATCTGAATACACCTTTCATTTTTTTTCCCGATAATGCTCGAGGGGGTAGTGTAGGGCTCATCTATCCGAAATAAAATTAAGGGTTGGACATAGCTTTTGAGGATATCCAGGGATTTTTTAACTAGATCCTCCAATAAATATATAAGGCTGAAGTTAATTATTTAAATTTATTAATAACTTGTAACGCTCAAAATATAATATTATTAGTAACAATTTTTGATCTCTATTCTACGATCTTTCTTCTATGAAAACAATTTATCGATTAAACATACTGAATCTGTCCGTCGGTGTAAAATTGACACAGTGATAAAAGAAAAACGATAAAATAACAAGTCAAACAGTCACTTGTCGATGTTTTTTTCATCCAAATTGATGAGTTAACATTCACATGTTGGGTTTTTACGGTTATATGTTTCGCATTTAAAAAATAAAAGTCACCAAGTTTTGGACAAAACTTACAAATCACCGAACGGTATAACTTCTTTCGGGAAAACTGTGTTAAATTGACATGGGGGACGGATGAGGGTTAATGAGTGGTGGTTTTGTACCTGTACTATTTGACGTATGTATATTTGAATACACGTGTATTAATGGATCCCCATTTTAATTCATATAATTTTTAAAACATTGATATTAATTTATGTACAGCCCTATTTTGCTTTCGAAAATTAGTAACTGTATCCTAAAAATTCAAACAAATTAAAACACGTTAACACACGTGTATTTAAATATACGTGAAATAGTACACATGCAGTAATGAATCCCCATTTTAATTCGTATAATTTTTAGAACATTTATATCAATTTATGTAGAGGCCTATTTTGCTTTCGAAAATTAGTAACTGTATCCTAAAAATTCAAACAAATTAAAACACGTTAACACACATGTATTTAAATATGCGTGAAATAGTACACGTGTATTAATGAATCCCCAATTTAATTCGTATAATTTTTAAAACATTGATATTAATTTATGTACAGCCCTATTTTGCTTTCGAAAATTTGTAACTGTATCCTCAATATTCAAACAAATTAAAACACGTTAACACACGTGTATTTAAATATACGTGAAATAGTACACGTGTATTTATGGACACGTGAAATAGGGATCCCTAGAATATACCTTGCACCTAACCTAACATGCCCACACATTTTCCAGAAGACCCCCAGACCCGGCCGATGGTAGTTGCGAAGGGAACCGAGAAGGTTTATATTGTAGATTGAAATACAGCGTGGTATAGTGATCGGCGGTTTCCCGAAGGGTTTGTTTGTGGGCATGATATACAAATTCCTGTCAGTGAGAACGGCGAAACGGCACAATCATTTTTCGATAGGAAAACAGACGAAGAAAATTCAGACTCGGCCCGATATGGGGGTCGATTCGGCAGTATTGCATATTTGTGCGTTCCCCGCGCGGGGAACTATCTGAATTATTTCGATTTCGCGTACGGGCGGCCCTTTGTAACGCGATAGGTTTTCGATGTTACACCGGTGCCTGCGGCCTGAAGCGTCGAGTTTCCGAATTCTCTGCGCGCGTATCCGCTGTTTTCCTCCGCGCGATTTCCCGTTCCGATCGCGAAATAAAATCACGCCGACTACGGGAACCTACCCCTCTCCATCCCTCTACTCCTCCGTTCTGCGTACAGTCGGCTACAAAAGTTCCTGATCTCGTTTCATCGGGGATTTTCGTTGTGGCGCGGTCAAGGCGAGAACGCTTGAAACGCGATCCACAAAGAGCGTTCGTTTACGTCGCTAGCAATATACCCGGCCGCGGGTGTCCGTCCACCGTCTGGAATCGTCGGTTTGAATCTGGAAAAAGGAGCAATTTGTCGCTGCGTTTTATAGAGAAAATAGGTCCTTGAAAAAAGAAATTGAGTTCGACCGTGTGCAAGCAGAGATTTCACCCTTTAAAACAAGCCGAAGCGGAATGTTGTGCGAGGTTTTTTTGACCGAGATTACACGATTCCAGACGATTTCCCAGTCATAATTTATAGCGAGCCCGCGATTCGATTCGGAGCAAATAAATCTTTCAAAAACCGTATTAATAATTTGTTCATTTCATCTGCTCGCCTCGTTGCTGTGATCAATTTCGTAAAATCCTAAGAATAATAATTTTACGGTTGTTTCGATCGCGAAGTGGAATCGGTGAGAGGGAAACCCGAGCACCGGCAGTTTCCGCGGCGTCGAAGAAAAACCGAATACTCGCGAAGGATTAAACGGCCGGTTCATTAAGAGAAACTCGTTAGTAGTTTCGGCAGAAGTTGTTTAGAACTATGATAAATCCCGTGGAACAGCAGTTCTTGCTAGAAAACACGGAAAGTCTTCGCGAGAAGTGAAATTTCAGAAATTGAATAATCGCCGGGGAACAGTTCGTGCGTTCCATTGCGCTTTACTCTAAATCATTTCGGCAACAATTTCCTGTAGGAGGGTATAATCGCCCGCTGCATTTCACCGACACGGTTGAGTCGCGCCGCCGTGGCGAAACGGGGTTCGATTGGAGCCGCACTCACACACACACACATCCACGCGGGAATTATTGTTCACGGTATTAAGCGCGTCACAAACGTCTCTGTGAATTAAAACGCTCGCGGTTCTTCTTAAATTCCCAGCAAGTGCCTTTCACCGGCCTGTGCTGCGCGACGATGCAGAAAGTCCCTAACAGTCCCAGGACCATGTTGCAAAGATTCACCTTTCAACCTTTACAAGAATTTATTAATCAATCCAAATGTCAAAGTGCAACCACAGAGACCAGACGCTAAAAAAATCGATTACTTTTGCCACCGAACGGACACGGTACAAAATAAATCACTTAACGTGTGGACGTCTTCGCTGACAACTTCTGAAGTTCGTACAGAAATAGCAGAACGTCGATACAAGCGAATCATTAAATAATTATTCTGAACGCCGTCGGTGTTCCATTAGCAGAACCAGGTGAAAAGGTCATGTTGTTTTTTTTCACTTGTCAAACACGGATCAGATACGTTTAAAGAATCGTAGACTCGGGTTCCGATATTTTTAGTTGAGTTCAGCGTGGTCTCCAACAGTTTTCTGCTCCTATTAAATCTAAACAGAAAAAGATTTATCGGAAGCCGAGCGACACACGAGCCGCAGAGTCGGTAATTGTCAGCTTAGCGAGCAGAGGCGACGAAGATGGGTTTACGAACGTCGCCAGCTGCCGTCGTGGCTTGCGGTGAGATATTTTTAATCGGAACACTGAAAATCGTGGAACGATAAAAAAAAAGAAAGAAAGAAAACATCCCACGTTTCAAGAGAAATCAGTTTATTTCAATTAATAACCAGACGTGTATTCACTTTAATTTCATATTAGGAAAATCAATTTTTCCCGGATAGTGATTTACGATCAAATTTACTGCAACCTTTCAGGAAAGTATCTCTATAGTAAAGCACGCTGCACGAGGGCCAATGCATAAACAGTATCGATACAATATCGAGATAGAGTCTGGTCATCGGAATGCTGCTCCAGGCGAGCACCGTTGCGAATTATGCATCGAACGTGCGAGATCTCGCAAACAGAATCTACGACAATCACTTTTCTTACCGGTCCTATCCCACGAAACAACTGAAATTTCATTCGGTCGTTCTCGAGATTGAATAACTCTGGAAGTTGTGAAATTATTAACAGTTGAAACTATAAAAGCTATTTTTCACAAGAGTCAGACAGACCTAATCTACTTAAATGTAGCACCTCGCTTAAAGTGGAATAAAATCGTGGGAAAAAATCGTAGATCAATGTTTGAGGCGTCATTTTAAAGAGGAGACTTCCCTCTGTAAGATCACGTTCGAATAATAGCGAGAAAAAATTTGTCAAGCTCCGTGGAGCCGTTCGAATAAGCAGCTACAATTGACCACTCGAATTGAAAAAGTTTCGTTAACGATTTTCTTCGTAAATAATTCGTGGGTCCGTGTCGTCGATAAGGAGAAAGTCCTACATGCATTTGCATCTTATTTGAATCTCGTTTCGTCCCGGAGAAAAAAGCTAGACGTATCACTCTTTGATCCCGGCACGGCGCGGAAAGGTACATAACGGTTCGCGACTCGCCACGGGCTTCCCGAAAGCAAAATGTCTGGTCCGCACGTTCGTCGGTGATCGACGTGGTTCACATTCTGTTCCCGAACTCGTAGTGGATCCCGAAACTTTCGATAACATCGTAAACTCCCGGGCCAGAAGTTTGCCACTCCCCTTACACCCCACCGTGAAACGAAAACGGCACGACGGAGTCGCCGTCGAAGTCAGAGATTCACGATTTTGTTAGTGGATTATTTCTTCCCGCGAGTTTTTCCGATAATGCCTGTGCGAGGTCTCGCACTCGATATTCCTTAGCCTACCCGGCCTGCATCTGTATCCGGGGACTCCCGGTTTCGGTCAGACGGGTTACACGAATTTTTTTAAAAACTGGACGTTTAATCTAATACTAGCTTTCACATTTTTCATCTTACTACAATTATTGAAATAATTTGATAGCAATCATTGAATAATTTGAATAAACTTCTTTCTCCAAGCATATGTTGTACTAAAATCCAACTACGCAGGATTATATAATAATACCTATTAATTATACCAGTATTATATTATTATATATTTTTTCCTTTTTGTGCATGTCCCTTCTTTCTTATTAGACGAGTAGTCTTGTATCTTTCTCTTTTTTTGTAAACACTTATGTAAAAGGGTTTCAGTTCTTCTATAATAAATAATAATAATAAGAAAATTGCGCAAGATCTAAATAATTCTTGTCATTTTCGTAATGCAAAAACATTAGGAATCGCTTCGGTTTAGTGTTAGAATAAATATGGCTTTGTTGATCGAGTGTTTTCGGATAGTTCGAGATCCTCGTTCAACCAACCCACTATTCATTTTCATGCTACATTGTTTGGAGTGCAGACGATACATAGGATGGCGTTCGAGATTGAAATATTCGGTTCCAGGGAGCCTAATCTCCGTCAGTGGCAGCCATCCACGCCGGCGACGCCTTCCAAGAGTCGTCTGGCGAGATTTATCGCGGGCCACATTTTTTTCAATCACCAGACACGTTTACATTCATTCCCCGCTGGCACGGCTCGCCGGCATCGTACCCGGAGATCGCCCCGATACCGGATGCGCCGGGATTTGCGCTCTCGCTTAAAATTTAATTCGAGCACAATCCTTGGCTTTGTGGTGGTTCGCCGGTCGTGATTGGTTGGCACCTAAGTTTAAGCTAGCCGGCTTTAGTTCCGCGCCGAAGAGCGTGCGTACCCCTGCGTGCGACAAAGCGGGATTTGCACGACACTCGTAATCCGACTTGAACGATAACTCTGTGCTACCACGCCTGTTCGACCGGTGATCAGACCCGGCGCGGCTCGACAATGACGAGTTTTCTCGTCACAAAGAAAAATCAGCTGTTACACCTCGCCCATATACAATCCTGCGAAATAGCTGCACGAAAAAATCCTACCGTGATGCATCGCAGTTGAAATCAACACATTTGTAGTGTCACATACTCAAAGAATACATTCCGACATTTTTTTTCCTGAGCGTTCTAAATTTACGCGGTGGAAGAATAGTGTATTGTTGATGTTAACATTTGTTTAACATCGATCTCTCAACTGGGTCTCATAGATTCAAGGATTTGGTAGAAATGAATTTCGGTGGCGAAAGAATTACACCCCTCAAAGTGACAATTCCGTAAAATATGAAAATAAGATTATGCGTTTTAAATTTAAGCGGTGGAAGAATAGTGTATTGTTGATGTTAACATTTGTTTAACATCGATCTCTCAACTGGGTCCTACATAATCAAGGATTTGGTAGAAATGAATTTCGGTGGCGAAAGAATTACACCCCTCAAAGAGACAATTCCGTAAAATATGAAAATAAGATTATGCGTTTTAAATTTAAGCGGTGGAAGAATAGTGTATTGTTGATGTTAACATTTGTTTAACATCGATCTCTCAACTGGGTCTCATAGAATCAAGGATTTGCTAGAAATGAATTTCGGTGGCGAAAGAATTACACCCCTCAAAGTGACAGTTCCGTTAAATATGAAAATAAGATTATTTTTTTTATTGCGACATGGTTTGAGAAATTGGTTGATAGAAATAAGAATTGTTGGAAACCGCTCGGGAGAGACGATCGGACGATAATTCGTCGCTTTTAGCAGCAGTCCGGTGCGTGTACGCGTCGCGACGTCCTCGTGGGCGTCGTTAGCAGGGACCACGGAGTGGCGTGCGTATTTACGCACTAGAGGAATCAATAAACCATGTCCGAGAACCGGTTCAGCCGAGCGAGATGGTGCCAGCCGCCATTCGAGAGGGCGCGGAAGGGTGAAACTCACCCTTACACGCCATTCGGCTATTAGACAATACAAACAGGGGCACAGCCGCCGGTCGTGTCTAGCCGACAACATGTTCAACATTTTTCTCGTCCCTTGTCAGCCATTTATCGCCGGCACTAGTTTCTTACGGCATCGATCAGCTCCGAGCAACAAAAATTACAAGGAAATTCGAACTCATTTATTATTCGGCTTCGAAACTACACCACGTCCAACTGTTATCGATTTACAATACACGTTAATAACAATGTAAAATTCATCAAAAGCTCGCAAATCGTTTGTTCACTAATGACGCACTTACAACAAAATATTAGTAGCTTTGTAGTTTCAGTTTCAGGTTAACGAGGCCCTTAATCAGCGGAATAAAATTCTTCCTCGCTTTAAAAATTTGTCAAGTGAACTATAAAAACGTGAGCCTTTGTAATGATCTGCTGCCTACTAACCCAGTAGTGGTTCTCTTGAAAAAAAAAAAAACGAAAATGTAATTTACACTGCATAATATTTTTAGCTGCTTCGAAATTGTCTGACCATTTCTGGACTATTCTACTTGAGAATCTGTAGCCTACAGGGAAACTGATTTAACCGCGCATTTCCGGGCTGCTATTTCCGAGATGAATTAAATAACGTTGCCCGAAATGTTTCGTGGCACTCGAATAAAAAATTTCTAATTGCATATATATATTTATGCAAAGTTTCTGTGCGAGCGCGCGTTCCAGCACATTTCCCCCGGCGCGTCGAGGCCCGTCGCTAATAAGTTGCGTGGCGCGGCGTAGCTCGCGAAGGAAAAAGGACGGCCAGGAAGTCGAGCTCGACAATGACGGCAGGAACGAGCCTCTTCCAATTTCTCGCCCCATCCCGCGCCGTTCCGCCTCGTACCGCGTTATTAATCCACGTGCTTCGACGAGGCATCGGAATTATCGAGTGGTTCGGACGAGTTGACTTTAACGGGGGGGCCTCTCGTTAAAATGCGAATACTCGACTTAACGTAAACGGTCTGTCTTGGCGATGAAATAAATACGCTCCGTCTGGTGATTCGTGGCAGAGTCGCCGGAGGGGGGGCGGGGACTGGTAACGACATCCGCCATTAATATTTTGAGGTATTGTTCATTTCCTTGATCGCGTCGACGCTCGATCAATCTCATAATTTTATTCACCCCCCGTTTAAACCTGTTCACCATGTGTTCACCGATAATTATTTCGCGTCTCGATTTGTTGTGCGGCTGGAAACATCTCTTTCGAGCAGCTAGAGTCTGTTGTTTAAGAAATTCACAGCGCACAGCTGCTACCAGCGAGAAAATAAAAGCGGCCGGTAGGATTTTCCGGAAGTTTAAAGGCGATTGAAGGGAGAAATTGTTTTCACAAGCTGTAAAGCATTTTATTCCCGTGGTAGCCGGCCGCACCGCAGCCGCGCCCAACTATGGACACTATTTTTTAAAGCGTTTTTTATACGGGTACGACGTTACCATGGCGAGGCCAGTTAATGAAACGCCACCATGGGATGGAATATTAGACGTATGAATTATTCAGTGACTCCGGTTGAATTTCGTCCACACGAATTATTGGAGCCGGCAATAATTTGTTACTACTATTCTGTCCTTTTATATCGAGCCACATCTGCGGCTGTTTATGCAAATTCGCGTAAGGATCGTCAGCAACGTGCGCCGACATTCATTTCCCCGTATACGATTTCCAATTTCGCTGGGTACACACAGGTATACTAACTGTAAGTACCCTAAACGAATGCCGAGGTAAATATGAATTTATCAGATCGAGCAGTTTGAACAAGGTTTAGGCAATCCCAGCTTCATCGAACCGAGACCGTGAAGTATTTAATTGTACGGTTGAACTCGTGTACCTCGAACGAGCTGAACGGAGGGAAATTTTTCGCGGACAGTTTTCCGGTTCGGTCGGATGTTTTGCGATTCCTCTCGCATCCGTTTCTGTCCTTATTAATTTACACAGACGCGAGGATGCGCGATTAATGGCGGTTCCGTGCGGGAACGTACCGCGGGAATCTCAAGCACGCGGATGTCTCGCTGTGACGTCGCGTGTCTATCTTTTTTTCTCTGCCCGTCGTCTTTTTTTTCCACCCCCCCCCCCACCGAACAGACGTCCCGTCGTTTACGAATGCAGCGGGCTACGAGGCTGTAACCGCTAGCGACCGAGCGCGAGAACGTCGGGACGCGGCAGCGCGAAATGAATCATTTTTTAAACGCATTACCAGACGCTGCCGGGAGATTTATATTCTCCGTGAGTGTTTTGCGAAACACACGCCACGGAAACGATTTCAACCCCGTACGAGAAGATGGTCGGGGGGGGGGGGGGTGGTGGATTGAAGGATTGATAGTCGGTTTCGACGAGTAAATAGTTCGCTATCGTTATTATTATCATTACTATCATTACCAGCCGAACCGGCCTGCCTGTTAGTAATATTACGCGGGACCGGCGTATCACCGAGGACAGTAATTAATTAATGAATACAACGAATTCCTCCAATTTGAATAAAATGCACAGCGAACAGTGCATTATGACTAATGAGGATCGTGATGGCGAATAGAAATACGACTAATCGATCGATCATTAAAATAATTTCGTATGCAGAAAGGTATTTCATGAATATCGTTTTACGGGATTTATAGAATTATGCGCATCGGCTGGATAGAGAGTGAGAGGGGTATGATAAAGATGAGATAGTGCTCGTCTTCGAGCGACGAGAGGAAAAAAAAAGAACAAATATTCGCTGCTCTCCCGCGGCGAGAGCGTTTTTGGGTTTTATTCATGACTATCAATCCACCGATAACGCCATCGTCATTACTCGTAGATTGCAGTGCCCGGGCGCCGGGGATGAGCTGTCTCGGCGTGTTCCCAGTGATTTATTTATGCGATCCCGTCGAAACGAAAAAAATCGCGACAACCGTCCCCGTTCGTTGATCCGACGGGGCGAGAACGGGCCCCGTAATTTATCGACAATTATCCCACGAAATACACTATAAGCTTACCGGCGGCACAGTTCACAAAACAATATTCCTTCATAATTAATCGTAACGATCCGATTAATCACGCTAAATTACGCGACCGCTCAGAAGTCACAAATTTTATTACACTGTTCTCTGTAAATAATGGATTAGCCGGTAATTATGTCTGTTTAAGCCGCTCGGCGGAACGAGCGGCGCTCCGGACCATTGGAAAAAGTGATGTTCGATCATTTTGACGATCGAAGGGAATTTATGTAAAAGACAATGTTATATAATTTACTCTCGATTTACATCGGAGAGTCCGATGAAATTTCTGCGAAATTGAAACGGTTCCCGGTAAAAAAAAAAAATCTCCGATGGAACGTTTAATTAACATTCTCGACCAGCCGGTTCTGCCCGAGGAAATCGCGTTCGTATAATAATCGCGTGGATAAAAGATCTACCATCTCTCCCGTAACCCGACCAGCGCCTCTTCCTATTTTTTTTTATTTCTAATTTCTCCCTCGTCGAACTCACCCGAAGCCCTTGCTCCGTTCATTTAACATCTAGATCGACCCTTTACGATCTTCAACACAGTATCCTCGGTCTTCGGAACTCGAACCCGGTCCGGGGGTTCGACTCCTCGTCGTTCGACTTTATAACTGCTCCATATTCTCGCGGAACATATATCAGAGTGTTAAGTAGTTGGGGAAGTGCTGTCGTAAAAACGGGCATTCAGCGGCTGAATATGAGGCTGAATTAATTTGGATCCAGTTAAGGTCGACCCAGATAGGCTTCAACTCCTACAACATTTTCCTATATTTATAGACCTCCTCGTGGAAACGTTTCAGGCAACTTTATTTCGGCCATAAATCCCGGAATCGTGTCAAATGGTCTTTATACGCGCCAAGACACTGGCCACGGTTCCCACTAATTAGATCACGTCCCATAACAATTGTCCAATTAAGTTGGTCAACGGATCAGACACTGTGCTGAAGGGTCTAGGTCACAATTTTTTATTGATATTGTGTGGAAAACAATGGTTTTAGGTTGAAAGATAACCCCCTAAAATTTTAATTCGCTATCCCTTCATATAAGGCTGATACGAGGGTAAATACCCTAAACTGTATCATTTTTTGTTCTCGCTTATTTATTAAGAAAATACTCGAAATTACACCCTTTATATCATATATTTTTTCACAATTGTGTATCAAATTATTAAGGGTAGAAAAGAAAATTGAAGAATTTTTTAGGGTGGGAATTGCTAGCAACCCTTCGAGCGACCACTTCCAAAAAAATTCAAGAACAATGTTCTGTTATCTATGCTTATCCTGCTAGACTCTTTCCGAGGACATTGGGAAAGGACCTGTTCGTACTTCAACGAACCAGTCGATCGTAGTACTTTTTAATTACTCTTGCTAATTACTGCGTGGTCGAAGCAGTCGGTCGTGTTTGTTTTGCGTCTCCGGAGAGTTCGGGAAATAATTTCCGGAGACCAGTTCAAATAGCGGCGCGGCGGACGTGAAACAATTATCGTTCTGACCGAGGAAAATTAAAATAGCCCGTACAAAATTTATCGCGGCCGGTGGAATACTTTCCCACGAAACTGCGGGGGAAAAAAAATTGCGCGGCGTTTGTTGCGCGTTAAAGTCGCGACTAGGGAAACCCGGGACACGCGGAGCGTGACGTTGGCTAACGTCGGAGATGATGTTTAAAACACGACCATTAGGTGAAAATTGCGTCGGACCGGTGTGTTGTTTCAGTGGGAATTGTTAATGACGCCCGGAGGAATCGAGGGTGCCGTTGGGTCGGTGAAACAGTTACATTGGAAACACGATTTTTTCGTCGCGCAAATACCACCTGGTTCGTTTCGCCGATCTATCGAGTAAATCGTAAAATTGTTCGAAGATGTAAAACCAGAGGAGATCTTGGAGCAAAACAATTCTTATGGGAAGCGAAAGGGATAGAGAGAGAGAGAGAGAGAGAGAGAAGAGAGTGCGCGTCCCGCGTTTAACTTCGAATCGTTTGCGGTCCGCGAGCGGAAGGGTGGAAAAGGGCGGCGCCACCCCTCGGTCTCGATGATAGTTACAGCGAATGCGGTCACAAAGGTCGAAACCGTTTCCCGGATATCGTGCACCCGTGTTCGCGGCTTCGTTGACATGCATACAAACTTCGACAACTTTCGAATTGCAGATCAGGGAGTGGCAGGGAACGCGAGGCGAGGGCTGGCTCGCGCGCGTCGCTTCTGCGATCGAGCCGGCGAAAGTTCGAAGGGAAGAAGGCTAGTGCCTGGACTCGTCGAGTGTCGGAGTTGCGACAGAGTTTCTCCTGTATCGTTGCACGTTTTTAGAGAGCTGGAGTCCGTTCAAGGAGAAAGTTCCGAGAGTACCAATCGCCTTCAATTTATAGGAAAACTGCGGTCAACACTTAGGTTGAACAGTCCATGCTTGCACCGCGCGACGTCACCTTGTGATCCTGACTGTTATCGACGCGAGACATCGATCGACGTGCAGACAGAACTTCATAGAGACACCTACGGCCGCCGCGTGAGGGTTCCGAAACAATTTTCCGCCGACACTATAAACTGTCGTGACAAAGACGAAGTTTGACACCCACCGAAACACACGCATCGCCACGAATTGCATCGCTAGGTACTCCCGCGCAGATTCAAATTGAGCCGGAGAGGGATTCGACTGGAATGCAGCTGTAAATCGACTGCAGCGGCGTCGGGGTAACGAGAAAAATCGTATCAGCGGTTCGGTGACAAAGTTTTTCGGTCCTCGAGAGAGATCACGGACCAATAAGTTCACCATCAGGCGTGCTTCACTCGGTATTCCGTCGCGCGCCACCTACCCACCGCTTTGAGACGTCCCAGCAGGGTGCACGCGTGTGCGAGGAACTTCCGGTTGCCCTGGGGAAACGTTCGCGTCGCGGGGACTTTTCCTTCGGTGATTAAGTTTGCATCGACGTTTGGCCGAACCGTCTCGAACGGATGAATCTATTTGGCGGTCGCTCGCGCGCGCGCGTGCGCTCGCGAGGTTCAACCCCCGGCGCAACGGGGTCCACGATTTTCTGCCCGGCGAAAGGCATTTTGATTAAAAATTGGGCGCGTGCTTTTTTCTCGCCTACCACCCCTACCGGCCCCTCTTCGTCCTCCCCTTGCCCCGCTCGCCGCGCCCGCGAAATTTATTCCGGAGTAACGAGTTTCTCTGTTACGCGAAAATTGTTTTCTCTCTACCCGGGCGAAATTTGAAATATGGAAAACAGAAACATTCGGAGAGCCCTGGGCGGTGTATTTTTTTTTTTTCGAACAACGAAGTATCGGCGCATTCTTTTTGCTATTAACTTTTTCCAAAATGTTACTTACGCGTGTGCATCGAATATTCCGATGCAACGGGAATACATTTTTCCCGGTCGCCCGGTCCAATGATTGCTCCGAAGCTCCGGCTGAAAGGGGTTACGTTTTTTGGGTAGAATACGCATTCGTTTAATTGCAGAAGCATCCGAGTTTAACCGGACTGCGGTCACTGACCGGACACTCGAATTTCTCAGATTTCCACTGAGGAGAACACTTTTCCAGAGATTCATTGAATCGTTACCACCGGTAAAACCAGTTTCCCCGGTTCCGTAACACCGTGTCTGCGCGCAATGAGCAAGTAGCACGTTGTACGATGATCACGGTAAGATCGCTAGGTTGTGCAGCAATTATGCGCGGCACGTAAGCGTGTCCCAGTGAAATGTCTCCCGTAAGATGTGCACAATCGTAAGGGATCCCCCCCCGACCAGACAAACGTTATTACAGTTTCTCACGGTAAAAGGTGGAAGAGCAGCAGTCGTGCCACGGACGATTCTCGCGCTTCCGGCCGAGAGGTAATTAGCTCTAATTGACTCGAAGAAATTAACGATCCCGATGAAAGCTAAACCGTGGCTCGTTCCTCGCCGGTTCACACCAGCACCGACTGTTTAATGTTTTTTGTAATTACCGATGATGCAGACGCACGGCTGATTCGACGTGGCACGTCCGCTAATTACCTCACTATGAATTCATCCACGCAGAGGCGAGCTCGTCGTACACCTCCTGGACAATTAAACTTTCGAGAAGATATCCCCTGCGAAACATTTAATTGAAAATATCGAAGATACGATTCAGTTCTTATATATTATTTTCGATGAGAAAGACGGTCGTGCGCGTGCAATTTGCAACCGTGAACTGCACCGGCAGTTATATATGCGAGACCGACCTATTTGTAAACGTCACAGATTGCCAAATACGTCTCTCTTCTTTTTACGATGCATGAACGATCGGTCGTATACGGGTATTTGTGTTCCGAAACGTTTCAAACCGTCGATTCCTGTATCGATGCCCGCCCCCCGCCCACACATATTTCACACATGCGCTTGTCTTTCGAGTCTACTTTTATGCTCCTCGCATTGATCTTACGCTTTGGAACCAATTCAGCGTACGGTGCATTTAAATGATGAGTGACTCCCGATAAACGCACGGGAAAACGACCCGCGTCCCACACGGTAAAACTACGCCCGTAAAAGATTTATAGGGATACCTAGTGTTGCATCATTTGGTGTACACATATACGCGATGTACGTAGAATTCTTCCCCGGGAAAAATATCACCGAACCCGACTCGCTATTACAACCTCCTCAGGCAGTAACCTAAAATAACCTAAGGTAACCTAAGGGTAACCTAAAATAATCTAAGGGTAACCTAAAATAATCTAAGGGTAACATAAGGGTAACCTAAAATAATCTAAGGGTAACCTAAAATAATCTAAGGGTAACATAAGGGTAACCTAAAATAATCTAAGGGTTACTTAAGGTAACCTAAGGATAACCTAAAATAATCTAAGGTTTACTTAAGGTAACCTAAGGGTAACCTAAAATAATCTATGGGTAACCTAAAATAATCTAAGGGTAACCTAAGGGTAACCTAGAATAATCTAAGGTTTACTTAAGGTAACCTAAGGGTAACCTAAAATAATCTGAGGTTTACTTAAGGTAACCTAAGGGTAAAGCCAAAAATAATCTAAGGGTTACTTAAGGTAACCTAAGGGTAACCTAAAGGTAACCTTCTTTTTGTTTAAGGACAGTGGGGGAATGCTCTTACGCACACTCTCCCCTTCGATGTTAGTTGTGGAGGGTAGTGTGGAACTCTGCTCCCCCCTCTGATGTAATTGGGGGGATTATCATTACCTTAAGTAGTCTAACGCCTATACTCACTAAACCCGCACCGCCCAGGGCCCAATCTGGTTCCTTTTTGGCTCACTTAAACTATCACCCCCACTCCCCGCGACTAGCTATCCGCATTCAGCTGGGGAGGGGGGTGACTAATACCACTCCTGTTCTTTGCTTTAACCTAAAGGTAATTTAAGGTGACCTAAGGTCAACGTAAGGGTAACTTAGAGGAATCTTTTGCGTTTAATTTATACAGGCGGTGGGGAAAAAAGCATTTATGCACTACCTCCCTTCCTAAAGATGACACTAAAGAAACCCCCCACCGCGCAGGGAATTTGCAACCCCGTCTCCTCCTTTCGCCCAGTGAAAATAGTCGTACGGTCCTGTTATTCACTACGGATTTACTCAATTCCGATATAACCTAAGATAACCAACCTAAGGGTCCTTAAATTTTAAAAATAACTAATTAATTCGTAACCGCAGTGTTTGCCAAAACAAACGACGCATCATTTGAGTGTCCAAAAATGGTCCCTATAAGCAAAATATAATTTGTTGATCCATCCGCTGTGATGCGGCGAACGTATATTGGACAAAGTATAGGTGTCTCGAATTCGAAGACGTCCAGGCAGCGTCCAAAAATAAGGACGCGCAAATAGCGTTGGCGTGGTGTAGCGTGGGCGTGCACACATTCCGCCGGTATTTGTACATGTTGAAAAGACAAACTGCGAGGCGCAATAGAGACAGCCGCCGCGGTTACGGGGTGGGAATGGGAGGATGGGCGGAGAGGTGGGGATGAATGGACCGGGGGCTGGGTCCAAGTAGTATCGCGTAGCTACTTAAAACTTTTGGAGCTTGTCTTGTGTCCCTACTAGTTGGCACCTTGCTTACTTAGCTCCGGTTTGCAACTCCTACCTTCTCCCATAGTCTCCTTCTCTTCCTGGCTCTGCTCCTTCGTACAACCCCCCCGTCTTGCTCAACCACCCCTTCGCCTGCCCCGTTAGCCCACGGATGCTCTTCACTCTCGGTACCTCCTTTCCTGCCGGCGTCCGACGAAGTTTACCTTTGTTTCTGTCCGTCAGCGCGATATACTTCATGGCTACCCGTGCGATTACCCTGGAAAATGGCTTTGCTGCGCTGCTTCAATAATTCCGGGATGAAAAGTGCTAATCCCGGCGTATTTTCGGGCCGCGGTCCACGGGGACCGGATGCTCGCAGATACTCACCAGGGATACACTAACGTCCCCATAGCTCGCTGATCCCATCAGAAATTTTGTCAAAAAATCTTCGAAGCACAGCTTTTTAACGTAAAGAGATTAACGATGCAAAAATTTCCGTCTCTGTTCCAGCTTGGAAAAGTGCTACCGCTGCATCGTGATGCACATGAAGCACCCAAACGTTCTCCAATACAAAGAAAGTGAGTGTTTCGAGTTGATTTGTTCTGATCCTTGGCAGATATCAAGATCTTCGAGCAACGTCAGAGATTGATCGTTCCTCTTTCAGCATACTGTACGGAGTCGCCGAAAACTAGTCTGTCCGCGCTGTGCAGCACGCTGACCAGCGACACCAGTCTCATCTCGTTGTTCCGCAGCGGAGCGACCCCCATGCCCTGTCCTTTCAAAGGACCCCTGGAGTTCTCCTACAGGCGCGGGGACCAGGAGTGCAGCTCGCCGTTGTCCACCGCTGAGACCTGCACCCAAGACTCGCGACTGTTGATGCGGTATCAGGCCTGCGCCAGTTTCCCGTCGTCTGAGAGCTTCGGTTCGTACCGTTCTCCGACAATCTTATTTCCGAAACTCTAAAGCAGCGGTTCTTAACATTTATCAAGTCAGGGAACACTTTTGATTGTATCAAAAAATTGTAATTATTTACATTAGGGGTTTCCTCACCGATTTTGCTGACCTTGAAATATGTTGTCAATGTCATCATTCTGTACAATTTTATCCTATACATGTTACCGCCGCTCGATTTTACTTTTATAGATATTCCGGAAATAGATTATTAAACATATTAACCCTTTGCACTCGAAGGTACTGTATCACGAACATTAAACATTTTTTCCAATCTAGAATAATTCTATATAATTTTTCTCATTTTATGGATACGAAATTTCTATAACACCTCGTACAATATTGAAACATTTAGTAATTGCTTAGATTCCAACATACTTAATAATGTAAAGAATATTTTGAATAATGGTACAGAAATTTTTAGTGGTGATTCGGAGTCACTAGTCGAGTGCTAAGGGTTAAGAATCACTGCTCTAAAGGGTGGAGTTCTACTGAGACTTGACTAAGACTGGCTGAGACTTAACTAAAATCATGCACGAGACCCCATTTAAATTTGACTCATACCTATAGTCAGATAGAGTCAGCTAATGAAGACGATCATTCGACCCGCTTAAGTGGCGCTGTCCGATTTTTGCCTCGTTAATAATCCTCAGTCGCGACGTAGATTAACACGACACCGGAGACCTGTAACGGTCAATAAAGCGTTTCGGCGTCGCGGCAAATGATTAATGGTCTTGTCAATTACCATTTGTTGCTCGGCTCCTCGAAACGATTTTCCGCGAGTGCTGTGGCCGCAACAATTCTAGGGAGGGACGCGAGGGTTGAAGGGCCACGGGAGTCGGCAAGGGAACGCGTTTGTAATTCATCCTCGACGCCGATGTATGCTTTATCGGCGTGTAAAATGCTGCTGACCGTTACTTTCGGCGGCGATCGCGGGTAATTTATGTTTCCCCGTCGTCTGTTCTGCCGCGGCGGGATAATAGTAACGAATCAATTTCGTTTCGCAGACGCCCAGCTCGAATGTTTCGCCACGTGGAAGGATGGCAGCACGCACAATTTGGTGGCCCGACTTTACGTGCCCCGGAAGACCAACGACGAGGACAGTTACAGATGCTTCATTTATCAGCAGACGTCGAACGGCTCCTGGAACGTCGCGCAGAGCGCCGATGCAGGATGCACCGGTTTCAGTTTCATCGACGCTGCCCAGACTTACAAGATGACGCAGAGTGAGTCGAAATTATTGTCTATTAAAACCATTTTGTTGGTGTATTATAATGTTAGACGCTTTCAGTCGAGTTTTAGTAAAATTGAAAAATTTTTGGACCAAGGAAAAGTCAAAATCCACCTTTCAGTACGAAATCAAACAGATTCCTGTGGAAAGGAAGACTATGAAAGTTAAATCAACGATGAAATAGTAAAATTGTGGACCTAGAAAAAATCAAAATCCACCTTTCTGTACAAAGTCAAAGAAATTCCTGTGGAAAGGAAGAGTATGAAAGTTAAATCGATGATGAAATAGTAAATTCATGGATCAAGAAAAAATCAAAATCCACCCTCCTGTACATAATCAAATGGATTCCTGTGGAAAGGAAGACTATGAAAGTTAAGTCAACGATGAAATAGTAAAATTGTGGACCTAGAAAAAATCAAAATCCACCTTTCTGTACAAAATCAAACAAATTTCTGTGGAAAGGAAGGGTATGAAAGTTAAATCAACGATAAAATAGTAAAATTATATACCTATAAAAAAATGAAAATCCACCCTCCTGTACAAAATCAAACAAATTTCTTGTGAAAGGAAGAGTATGAAAGTGAAATCAACGATAACATACTAAATTTATTGACCTAGAAAAAATTAAAATCCACCTTTCAGTACAAAAACCAAACAAATTCCTGTGGAAAGTAGGAGTATAAAAGTTAAATCGACGATGAAATAGTGAATTGCAAAACTATGGCCGGACCGACACTCGAGCATCGCGAGGATCAAGCTAACGCTAGATCGTTAACTGATAAGCATCGTGGCACGACAGCGACCGCGACCGTTGATAGGGACAGGTTCGAAGAACAAGAGCATGTGAACTATGAGGGTGTCCGTGGACACCAGATCAGATTCTTGTTCCGCATGCTATCGGGGGCCGTGCGGTGGTCGATGTCAGGTACTTGGAGTATTCCATGGTATCGCATAGCTGCACGTAACCTTACCAGATTGCGATGATTCTGGCGCTGCAGCCACGGTTAACCAAATTGAGGTGATAGCTCGAACCGTCGGGACCGGCGCCCGAGCATTCTTGGAATTGAATTCGTTGAACGTTAAACGCCGGATGAATCTTTGTCCGTCGTTCGATCGGCTTACGATGGAATTTCTGCTGCACGTCCGTTTCCATGGTTCGCGGTTTTTATCGTCCGACCCACCGTTCTCTCTTCGTCGCAGCGAAATCTAATTTTTTTTTAATTTAAAATGAAGAAAAAAACCGTTCCGATTAATCCAGATGATATTTTCCGCGATTTCTTTTTTTGGTAATTTTAGGGAGAATTGTTAGCTGATCGTAAAACCGTGTTATCAGTTTTGTAGCTTCGTAAGTTGAACATTTTCCATGTGTCGAATCCAATCTACTAAGCAGATTAAACAATTTTTAACCGTAGCTTGTAACAGTCGAGTGTTTCGTTAACCTCGTTCTGCTGCGTTGGTCTGCGTTTCCATTTAAACTTTCCGGGAGGTAGATTAACCCCAGAATCTCGGAGCTGCTGCTCCTTTCTATCCTGGTTCAGAGACGGAAACATTTCTCACGTTGATGGCGGTCGGTCCCTCTGATTTTGTCCTGTTCGACAGGCAAAGGAATGCGTTAGCGTCAGCAGATTTCCATTCGGACAAGCGGAATGTCATAAAAAATGAATTAATCACGATTCGAGGTTAAACATCAGACAAACCTGGTCCTACTTCGAAAGCAACAAACGCGGACGCAGTTCGGGGACCGCGTAACCGAACACAGTGAAATCTAAAAAAATGAATTCAGACAATGCACTCGGGAGCGAGTGTCAAATTGCACAGCACTGTGCACGCAGGGAAATATTAAAATGAGTTAGCATTGCGTCGGATAATGGCTAGTGTAGAATTTCAGTGTAGTTCCCCCGTGCACGTTGTCCTGCATCCTCGAGGAATTTGATATTCGCATTGCGATTTTTTTAATGGAACAGTAACAGTATTGTAAATCAAGCTGCGCTATCTGATGTGGTGGGAAATTGTGTCACCGAAAAAATAGCTTAGTGTTTACAATGGTCCAGGAAAAACGCGAAGCTCGTCCATAAACGGGCGTCAGCTTTGTCGTCTGCAAACAGTTATCGTGTCGATGGTCGACTGCTCGCAGCTATCAATCACTGTGCACGAATTAATGGACCGTTAAAAATGCACGGGCGCCGATGTATGTGCACTGTGCTAGAGGTGATCAATATATCGATCGACCAAGCGATATCGTTGATCCGTAAATGCACCTTTGAATTATGTTTAGAACGGACCACTATACCAGTAATATCGACGCGTTCGATTCGCCCGCTAATCTCCTTCAAAAATCGTCCACGACGCGGTGTTCATTGCTTTCGAATTTCTCACTCGTCTCACGGAGTTATACAATTATTTTCCTCGATTATTATCGACGACGGCGAATCGACGACTGTGGGCGGCGGACGCGCGCGGAAGAATGAAAAAGAACGAAGTTTGCAAGCCAGTTTGGTTATCAGCATGAGAACTTGGCGAACTTGAAGAGTCCGGAATGAGTTTCTAGTTGTATTATGCATTTCGAGGTTGGAATAACTGTGTTAGCGACGGAGTTATATTATTTCGAGGACAGAATAAATCCTGCTCCCACGACGCCCTATTCTTGGACTAATCATATTTAAATTCCGGCAGGGATTAAACTTATTCAATCGAATATTATAGCCGATTTTGTGGCATTTCATTATATACTGGAATTTATCGACAATTAAGAATATGTACAAACTAGCTGTACCTTCGATTTTCTCCACGTGCAATAACGAATCCTGTTTGATCGTTAACGTAATTAAATCGCAAATCGCCAAGGTGGTGTCAGATAGTGATAGAGATTTTATTTTTAGAAAAAAATATATTTATTACGATAGTTGTCAGTAGATAAGAATAATGTTTCAATGAATTTTAGTGGAAATGTCAGAAACAGACAGACACGATTTTATTATATATAGAGATGGATATCGTGCTAACGAATGTTAATGTATTGTTTTAGAAAATCAGACAAAACTGTGCGAGTACCCATCTTGGGTGGTGGCCAATAAACATTGGCTAGCCTTGGATCGGATATCGTCCCGACTGCTGGCATCGCCTTATAATCTGACAATAATTAATAAAAACGAGACTCGTCTCGTCTGTCACTCGATCGTTCCAATCACCGATCGCCATTACCATCATCCCATCAACTCTAACAATCAAGTGATGTACGTCGCGAAGGCCACCGTCGACTGGTAAGTTGCCAATCTATATATCCTATGCGTTCATTAAATAATTAACTTTTCAGGAAAATCCAAATTCATTCTTTGCAACGTGACAGACACTACGGTTTTCGATTTGATATTCCGTTTAGTTTGTGTTCAGGTGCTGAGAAACATTTATCCGACCGATAAATATTCTCTACTGCTACTCTACCGTTGGTTAATGAAAAATATGCCAACTGTGAACTGCGACACTGTACCTCGTGAATAATAAATAGCGCAACTCTGCCGGCACACGCTCCAGTAAGACACCGTGCGCAATTATGACGGTATGCAGCGATAATCTCTTCATTACATACCGAAGACACTCGAGCTCGCATAAATAAACAGCGTGTGCCGGATTAAGCACGAAGATACTCGACTTTGGCTGCTCGTAGCCGGCGGAATGTCAATGAACATTCCTACAATGTCTTCCTAAGACTGCGGGAAAGGTCTCACTCGAGTCCCTTAAACTTCCGAGTTATCAAAACTGCGTCAAAGATCTCAGCTTCTTTCCAAATAACACCGTCTTAACACTAGAACTACCGGACAAGTCAACTGACAAATGACTAATGCGAATTTTGTTCGATTAGAAATATTAAAAGTATAAATATGTTTTTTTGAGAATTCTTTTTAATAAATTTTTCTATTGAAGTATATATTTAAATATCCCCTGTACGAAATCTAAATAAATGCCATATTGGCATTATTAGAAGCCAATGTATGCCAACTGTGTTTAGTGCTCGGTAGTTCTAGTGTTAATCTGCACATCATGAACACCAGTTCATGGTCAATCAAACACGGTAAAACTTCCGAAACGAATCGAACCTTTCTAAACACATCCGTAAAAATCTAATAAAATTTCATTGAGGTAGAAGTTCTATTAAAATCATTTCTACGCTGAATTGTAGCTGTTGTACCGTTGAAATTTTTTCTCTACCTGGTTTCACGCGTGTTTTCAAATGTTCGTTCAATTACTGGCCGTTCCGAGGCATTTGCAAAAAACATCGTATACTCGTTCTGGCTACCCAGTGTCCTCGAATGGGCTCCGATAAAATTGATTGGATACGTTTCATGAAAATTACGTTTGCAAATCATCAATTACAGTTAAAGCGAAATGTAATTCCAACGTTTTACTCGCGAACCGGTTCCAGGTTTTTAAACGCAGCATAAATTCGCGCCGCCACGGCGAAGGCCTTTTTTTCTTTATTCTCTCTCTCTCGCTCTCTATGCGCCGGCTCTTGAGCACCGCGGTACTAAACCTAATTTTCGAGGTTGAATGTGTTTCGAAGTTTAAAATTAAGAGGAACAATCAAGCTGAAACAAGGCGAAAGTAATAAAATGTTAGAGAGAGTGGCTCATGAAAATGGCAACCGGAGCTTGCGCCCCGCGACTTTAACCGAGCGTCAGTAGAGGAAGAGTGTATTTGGTCAGACCGTGCTAGGTTAGAGGTCTCTGCGTTCGGCCACGCCGGGCTAGATCGCAGGTTATTGGCTCGATTCTAGATTAAATCGTGTTAAGCTGTAGAAGATTAAACCTGGGCTAGTCAGGCTGTGATTTAACTGTTGTTAGGGGTCGTTCGGTTAGGTTCAATTTCATAGTTTCAATCTCGTCGGGTGTCACGTTTCATTGATCGTTAAGGTTCGGTCGCGTTCTATTAAATCAGCATTAACTTTGTTCTTTCTAGACGACCTTGTTCGGCATTAGATCTTGGTAGTGTTAGTGAAGATTAGGTGTAGGTTAGCCGGGTTCGTCTTGGTACTGGTTAGGGTACACTAGGATTAGGATTCGAGGTTCCAGGATCCATCAGGTCCAATAATTCTTCAAAATCCAGAGTTCATTATGTAAGGAATAGCCGTATTTATTATAAGCAATCGTTGACAGACGTGTTCGTCACGGGCGCGTTCGTTACGATCTCTTCTTTTTCTAATTCGTTGGCGATCGTTATTCATTCCAAGTAAAAAAAAAATAAATGTTTTTCTTTTATCTCGATCGCCAATTTTAAATAGAAATTGTCATTTCGGCGCACAGGTTCGATCCTATGTTACTGTTTTCTAAGCAGTTTTACAAATTAATAATTTGACGTATCGGTCTAGGTTAAGACCATCTTCAAAAAAATTAAATTAAATTTGTTACTAAGCAAGTAAGTTTGCACCAACAAACCATTGGTTTCTTTGTTCTGTATTTTTCTCCTTTTGCTTTTCAACACAGAAATATATATTCTCATATTAATTTTTACAGATGCAATTATATTCTTGAAGATGGTCTTAACCTAGACCGAAACGTTGAATTATTAATTTATGCTTAGGAAAATAATAACATAGGATCGAACCTGTGCGCCGAAATTGCAATTTCTATTTAAAATTGGCGATCGAGATAAAAGAAAACATTTATTATTATTATCGTAAGGAATAGCCGTATTTATTATAAGGAATCGTTTCGATCTCTTCTTTTTCTAATTCGTTGGCGATCGTAATTTTACAATTCTGTTGTTATTTTCGATTTTCTACTTTTATAAATTTCACTATATATAGGGTTGTCTGCTAATACGTATACATACATACATTCAACCGTATAATTAGGTCGACTCTACGAATTTCTAGGGTCCACCATGCTGGCTGTAGGGTCTCTTCGTCGACCGAGCGATCTTCTTCAACTCTGCGGTGTCATTTTCTTGGCGGGTTCGCTCCCATCCGTCACGAGAGCATGAATTCGTGAAACCGACTGAGGAGGATATAAAAGAATAGCTCCGTTCCTCACCGTTGGTCCGCGTTAGATAGAACTCCTTGAGAGAGAGACAGAGAGAGAGAGAGATCGCGCAGTGAGAAGGGCGTTGTCGGAGCGTGGAGGGTTCTCTTGCATGGCGGTTCTCATAAAGTCGCGAGCTGGCGCGTAATCGTGGGTATATTAAAGCGCGAGGAGATCAGGCTGGAAGATTTCCGCGAAATAAGAAGAGATAGAGAGAGAGAGAGAGAAGGGTTTCCTCGGGCAGGAAGAGCACGATAAAAAATGGGAAGCGAGGTGGACACGCGCGCAGGTGAGGAGGCCAGAACGTCTGGCTTTATGTCAAGCTTATTAAATGAGACAAAGTGGTCGTATTAGGTGACTACGTCTCTGCTGTTCCCGCCGGCATTAATTTCGATTCGCGACCGTTGCTCGGACTGTAGTAACTGGAAAGCTCAGAAACGGTATAATTTTCACGGGAAAATTGATAGGGGCCGCGATGGTCCAGATATAGCGGCGGTCTAGAAAAGTTTCGATCGAAACGGGAACGGAAACAGCAGGCTCGAGAAAAAGTTTCACGCCAACGGCGGCGCGACGGGGCTGTTTTCGCGGAACCTCTGGGAGTACCGTGGGCTCGTAGCGCGCTCGTTAATACCACGACGTAATTATTATTACAATGTCCATAGTTAAAACAAGGCCGCCAACGCTCGGGAGAACGATGGCGAAACGGCGAGCGACGGTCTACCAGCTATTTACAGATCGATTAAAATGTCAGCCGGCCTGTAAGTATTCTTCGTGGCCGTCGTGAAAAATGGCTTCCCGTCACGGAAGCTGCTTCGTGTATATAATAACCGGAGGGGACGATATCCTCGCGGTAAATCATTGTAAATTCATTTTTCTCTTCCGTCTTGTTATTCCCGCTTCATCCTCATCTTCGGGAAAAGGGACGTCGTTCCTGGTCGTCGAAACGAAGCTCCTCAAGATTTATCGCGCGAGATCAGTTCGTCCCTCCGTCCCGCGCTCCTTCCCGTGTTCGATCGAAATCCTCTCGCGATCGATCCAGCGCCGACGCGCGCCCGCCGTTCTACCCCCGGATAATTTATGCAAAACGTTCGACGATAATGGAGCACGTCCCGCTTCATCATTCACGGCGGCTCGGTGTATTTAGCTGTCGTTCCTGCGACAACCTGGACGCAGCCTGTTGGCTTTTAATCCCCTCTCCCCTCCCGATTCTTGTAATATCACTAATGCACCCGCCCGCGCACCAATTACGCGAAATCTCAAGAAGTTCGATCAGTACTAGATTCTTCGGTATGTTCGCATTTACACGGTGTGTTCATAATTTTGGAAATTCCCCGATCTCAACCCTCATCCGTCCCTCGTGTCAATTTCACACAGTTTTCCCGAAATAAGTTATACCGTTCGGTAATTTGTAAGTAAATTTGTCAAAACTTGGTGGCTTTTATTTTTTAAATGCGAAATATATAACCGCAAAAACCCAACATGTGAATGTTAACTCATCGATTTGAATGAAAAAACATCGAAAAGTAACTGTTTGTCTTGTTATTTTATCGTTTTTTTTTTCTATCACTGTGTCAATTTGACATCGAGGGACAGATTCAGTTTGTGAAATGAGGGATGGATGAGGGTTACAGTGGTTGTAACTTAGCTAGGCTCGTTTGAAAGCGTGAAATCTCCTTTTTCAATACCTGCAACTTATTTTTTCTTAAACAATTTTTACCTGAACGTATAGATCGAACAGTAAAAGTGGTAATTCCTCAAGGATTTCCAGAATTCAATAGTCTCTAAGGAAGTGAAACAATTTTTTTCATAACTGAGACCACGGTGGAGACCAAGATTGAAGTCTTCGCTTTCCAACGAGACCTCGAAAGTGGATCTACGATTTTCCGTTCGCGTTTTATCAGGCTTTCTATGGAAAGAAACCACCCTGCTGGTGGTTGTCATTAGCTGTAATGCTGACATGAGAAATCCCAAGGTATTTTCGATCTACCTAGAACAATCTAAGTATACTGACAGTCAACTCCCAATCATCCTGAACTGTATCCAGCTCTGATTATTCTAATCTACTTCGGATCTACTCCGGCACGAATCTAATCCGTTGCACACCGAGCTCCAAGCTGATTCAGTATCTCCGTAGAACGCTATCTATCATCAGGATGATATCTTCAGTAGATTCAACGCGGCTGCAGAGAGCGGTGGAAGTCGGCAGCGTTTTCCTGCACGCGATCAACGAGGATTTTTAATTTATTTGCCGTTGGTCGCTCACAGTAAAATCGCGCAGGCCACTTACACTGTTTTCCCGGTGATTATAGCCGCAACCATTCCTCAAGTTTTTATCCATATCGGATCAAATAATTACTCCGGGAGAGTTCCACATCGGGAAAGAGTACTCCGGCGAACAAAAAAAAAAAAGAACGAGTTCGCGCATAGAGCCGAGAATTCTTCAAAATTCCGGTGTCGATACCGACGAAAAATTCTATCACGTGCTGAGACTTTATTTTATCACCGATAAGGATTCCGTGAGCCACCTGTATAATCATTCAGGCTGGAGTTGACAAGGACACAGGGCCAGGGAAGAGGAGCAAAAAGTGAGCCGCTAGGCGGGCGAATCGATACGCGGCCGAGCATTTTTCCACGTGTTTCGCGGCAGTTTTGCAAAACCGTAGCCTCGCGTAACACGCTGCGAACACGCGTCACCGTGTAAACGATTAACCTGGCCGGCCAGTAGCGTCCAGCTGTAATTGTTATTAGCGATACACAAGGCCCGAAAATCTCCTGCGCTAGCCACCGCGGCTCTGGCACAACATAATGTAGACCGGCTACAATACATTGATAAATATTCGGGCAGCCATTGTGCGTCCGGCGATCGATATTCGACCGTGCTCTCCTTCCTCCGGTGTATTTACGATCGTTCTACCTGTTCCTGTTCCCGGCCGAGCTGAATTCCTTCGCTAACCCCATAGAGAAACTTCGCCCACCGAAATCCGTAACGCGATGACGGAATTTATAAACGAGACGCTGAACCTCTGCCCGTAAAGCCGAAACAAACGACTATAACATTTCCAAGAGAATAGTTCGTGCTGGCGACGCCAGGTGGCTCAACTTAGAGTCCTTTCGCGATGGAGAAAACATTTTTAAATTCATCCCTCGTTCGTCCACTCTATCGCCTTCACTCCTCGATTTGGATCTAGACAAATTTTGCTACTGGCCGGCTGCGAAGATCGTTCGATTTCAGTTAGAGCATGTCATTTGACTGGTGGAGATGCGAATAGGGGACGATATGCAGAAACCGTGGAGAAAGGATCCTGCACTAATCATATAGATAATCTACCCCGGTTAAATCAGTTGGATTATTTATATGTTGTAAACCGTAGTCCCGTTGAAAGCACCGGTTCTCGTTAGATCACCGAAGTTAAACAATGTGAAACGTGAACGGCACTAGGATGGGTGACCGTCTGGTAAAAAACCGGAAAGTGACCCGCCCGGGTGTTTTTTCACGTTTTGTTGGCAAAAGGTGGTTCGGAACCCACCATAAACAGTAGGCGATGGTGAGAGTGGAAAAGAGGGGGATTGGTAAATGAATTTGAAACCCTGAGGGGACCAACTATCATGTTACAAATTAATAATTTATATGTTGCAGCTTATGATCTACTGAACAAAAGATGTAATGGGCACAATGTTCAATAACGGACAGTTATCGAGTTATAATCAGTGAAACATGATAAATTCGAGCTGCCGAATACTGAAATCTCGGGAAGTATTTAGTTTTTGGAAAAATGTTTGAAACAAAAATAATACGGTTTCACAAAATCTGTTGGGTGGTGTCATTATTTTTTTTTTTTAATTTTGAATGATCTTGAAAAAGTTTATGAACAGAAATCTTTCACAAAAATCTTTGCGTGTCACAGCAGGGATAAGGACCCCACGGTTCGTAACTCCCGTAGTATTTTTTTACTCCAAACCCTCTCTGCTGTGTGTGTGTGGATTAATAAAAGAATGATCTTATTATATATTACTCATTTCATCCCAAAATTTAAGTATTCGGCAGCTCGAATTTGTGATGTTTCATTGATTATAACTCGATAACTGTCCATTATTGAACTTTGTGCCCATTACATTTTTTGTTCAGTAGATCATAAGTTACAACATATAAATATTCCAACTGATTTAACCAGGATAGATTTTCCATATGATTAGTGCGGGGTCCTTTGCTGAGACGACAGCTCGAAGTTACGATCTGTAAATATTCGAGGGTGGTAGAGATGACTCGTCTTCCGGTCAGTGTTCAGGTCGCGTATAACGATCTTCCGGTTTTATATCGTCGAGCGGAATTACGGTGGCTCGCTCAGCATGCAAGACGGCCAGGGAAATAAAAATCGAGAAGGGTCTTGTCGGTGGTTTAATCCGCGGTGTGGTACGTGGCCGTCGTAAAAGGCTAGGGGCGAGCCTGTGACAATCAACCGGAACCGGAAGTTGCGGCGCGTAAAAGCATGCCCGGCCGATTACGAATCACTGCGATTCACTGAACGTCTTTGGACCCGCCGAACCAAGCCAATTAAATGTCTTTTTTTTTGTCTTACGTTAGGTGAACGATTCGCCACTGTCACAAAAGAGCTGGTCTTCCACGGTTGGACAGGTTTTACTTCCAGTGAAATGAGAAATCATTTCCAGACGTTGTTCCGCGTGATATTAAATCCTCCAATACAATTTTCTTGTTTAAAATTGAATTTTTTTTGAATACTAGAACTACCGAGCACTAAACGCAGTTGGCATACATTGCCTTCTAATAATGACAATATGGCATTTATTTAGATTTCGTACAGGCGATATTTAAATATGTACTTCAATAGAGAAGTTCACTAAAAAAATTTCTAAAAAACATATTTACACTTTTAATATTTCTAATCGAAAAGAATTCGCATAAGTCATTTTGACTAGAGAATTTTCATTGAAAAATGTATGTGCCCATTATTTTGTTCGAGATATTTAACGGTTCATTTTTCACAATGTCGTATAAAATTGCGTTTGAATTAATTCAGTTTAAAGCAGTGGAAATCTGAGGACGTTGCGCGCTATCTTGCAGCGGCGGAAGTGAATGTAACACGCGTAACAATGTCAGAGGTACGCTCGGTGCAAGGGAATACATTGACGGGGTCGTTTCGGGGCCGCGGCGGCGTTGAATCGAACGAAAGTTTTATGTAGTACACGCCAGTATTCGGGCCGATATATAGTCACGATAAGAGCATTTCTCCCCGATAAGAACGCGAGCCTCCCTCCTGTTGCACTGGGCGAGGGTAATAGTCACGTTTCCGATCGAGCCCGGCCATATCGATATCTCGCCGCGCCGCGTCGGAATATTTATGCTAGTTCTTTCTAATTCAATAATTCTGCCCCGGCGACCAGTTCCTTAATTCTTAACGACTCGCCGACGAGCTCGTAGAAATATGCTTCTCCACGGTCGTTTAATCTTTTCGGCGCTTTCAACCGGAAACTTACGATCCCTCTCCCTTCGACCATCAACTGTCCAATCGATGTTAAATGGAAAAATTACCTTTCTTACGATATTTCACTTCGAGAAGACTGTACGGCGATTATCAAGCATTTTTCGGAATTTTAGGAACGGTAGGATATTTTTTTTCTAGAGCTAGCAACTGAGACGTTAAGGTTAATTCGGTATTTGTCAGTTAGGAGCGGCGTTCGTAGTCATTTCCAAATATTTATATCTGAATTTTTCAGACCAATTAATATTCTGTAAATTAACCAGGAACACACATTCAATTGTTATTATGGCTAATATAATTTATGGCTGGTCAAATTACCAACACACAAACCATCCTCGTATGCAAACATACCAATCAACATTTATTTCAAAATAATAATCTCGTCAAATAGGGCAATCTATTATTCAAATCTTCATTGTTTAAATGTAGAATATTCTACATACAAAGTGAACGCATCGCTAAATCGTATCCAATAAATTAATATTCGAACTCGCATAACATGCATGTTATCTATTTTTACGTTTTTGGAGTCATTTTTTTAAAACATTCGTTCTTTTATCGTCAAATCGAGTCGGAAGCTTATTCAGTTTAAAACTTTATTTTTGCAAATTCGTTCGAATACGACGTTACAGAGTTTCCCGTTCACTGTGGTGTCTAAAAAATTGCTCTGCGATTTTTCTTCGCGATTTTATCGTGCCTTGAATAAAAAGTATACTTCAAGATTTATAAAAAAGGATCCATTCGAGATATCGAGGAGCAGCTCCGGCCGGTCCGTCGGGACGCTCGCAAAGTTTCGTTGCGGTCGTTGCGGGGAACTGCACGCACACGATCGCCGCGGGAAACTCGCAATTTAACAGTCCGTTACTTTTTTATGGGAATATGTCAAAGACGAGATCTTTGTACCTCGGCCGGCCACGGAGCGCTAAGATTTGAAGCGGCGTGTTACGGCTGCTGTTGCGGGCGATGAAGGACGCATTGAATAATGTAGCTCGCCGTGAAGAAACTTCAAGAGCCTCCGAACAACTCTGTTCGAGCCGCGTCTCTATATCTCTTACAGTTTCCTTTTTATGCAACGCGGAAGTGCATTTGATCCTGCACAGAAAAAAAAGAGGAAAACTCACCGACGAAACTGGAACAAAATTTCTTTCGAATTCCGGTTGGTATTTTTTCAATCCTCCGCAAACTATAATTCGTCAGCTTTGCAGGGCGACGACGAGAGGAAGGTGCGGAGTATACACTCTCGAATAAAATCGATATCGTATTCCGATACGTGTTTGAATCTTTAGCTGGAAGACAGAAAGCAACGGAGCACTGGCATTGTCGTTGATTTTTCTCCTTCTGAAATTTTCACGATGCTTTTTTTCTTCTTTCGTTTCTGTTATCCGTTCGTTCGTCGACGCTTATGGGCTCCGCGGATATTGGATTCGGATAAAATTTTCGAAAGAGCCTTTGACGCCAGACTTTACATTTTATTTCTTCGGATGTTTTGACGACTCTCTCTCTCTCTCTCGCCGCCGCTTGAAAATGATTTACGCGCGGCGAACTGCGAACGCTACCGCCCTGAATCATTTATATCAAGAATTAACGCATTGTGCTTGGCTGTTTGTATTTTTGCTTTATTTTTTATTCCTTTGCCGAGGCCGTCGCTGTGGGGCTCCCATTTTCCCGATACTCTACCATCCCGGCTTTTGCTATCGTATTTTCCACTTTACAATGTGCGCTATCTCCCACACTTTGTTTTGCAACTCCCAGCTGTATAGTGCTCTTTGTCTGTCGTTCATTTCTACACCCCCGCGCGCGCGCGCGCTCTCATGAATCCTATATTTATTTTAGTGCGCCCTACTTTTTAATATCTCCCTTTATTCCCCGATATTTTCAATTTCGTCATTTTCATTCGGCCTGCTTTCTCTCCCCTCGTGTCACACTACAACCATCTATTTACAAATGTGTATCGTTTTTCAATATTTATCCTAGTTTCGTTGGTCCGCCGGTATTCCAGCGACTCTTATCACCAGACATAGTTGTTCCAACTTGGTAATGCTTGCTCTCATCGATGCACTAGAATAACAATGATTCTTGCTATCCGAAATTTTACAGGAAAATGATCCTGCAATTTTGCAGAGAAGTGTTTGATGTCGAATATATTGTTCCATAACTTTGGATCTGCTGGATCGATCTACTTCGAACTTGGTGTATATCTGAAACGAACCTTTCACTGTAGTTTGGTACACGATTTGTGAAATTGTTATTTCTGATCCGAGTTTTACAGACGTTTTTTGTAAAAATATTTATAGGGTTACAGTACGAATGATGTGTGTGTATTAACAGACAACCCTATGTATAGTTAAATTTATAAAATAGAGAATCGGAACAGAAGAATTCTAAAATTGTAATTGTCAACGAATTGTAAAAAAGAAGATCAGATCGAAACGAACGCGCCCGTGACAAACACGTCTGTCAACGATTCCTTATAATAAATACGGCTATTCCTTACATATTATACTAACTTCTTTGATTTTGCTACTGTTTATAGCGAAAGGTATACTGAAGATCCGCACCAAGTTTTAGGTAAATCGGTGGACCGCATCTTGATATAGAAAAATCAGATTTTTGACGTTCAATAAACCATCTAAACCGGCCGGTTTTTCCTCGTCCTACATTCGCATGGAGAATCGCGGGGCGCCGGCACACGTCAAACAACGCTGACAAAGAGGATTATAAGTTGAACGTGTACAGATCCAGAATCCGACCACTTGAAATTTCCCCGAAAATTGCACGGGAAGTAGAAAACAACGTAACTCGTTATTATCGGATTATCGAATCGTATCGAGTGTGGGTTCAATTTAATGACCACGTTCCTGCCCCACCACTAGTTCAAGCCGATCACCATTCCGTTCGCATTCGGCTTCGCAATGTTGTCGGTCGATCTGCCGAAATAACGGTGGAAATTTCGACGTTCGCCGGGTCTCTGGACCGAGTCCGGTCCGTGAAATTCGAGGAGAATTTTTCCAGCCACGACCAGCTCCGAATATAATTTGGTTAACCAGTGGAAAATTAGTTGGATCGTGACGCGAACGAGACGACACAAAAGGCAGCCCCGTAATTATCAGGATAGCTACCGGAGTTGGGGGTGGCTGCGAGGGGGGTGGGCAGGGGGGCGGTAACTTGTATCCGGTAAATTATTTGACCGTGGAAAATGTGGCTCGGAGAGATTGGGCTCCGGCAGTCCCCGTTACCCCCCCCCCCCCCGTCTACGAATTGATTTTGTGGTTCCCGACGTTTTCCGGAATTGGGAAGGATTCTTTTAAGGGAATTGAAAAATCGGGAACGTACACGCGCTCGATACGAACCACCGACTCCTCTGCAATAACCCGCGAACATCGAGAGACTCCCGGAGACTCGAGGAATTATGGAATCGTTTCTGTAGAATCCCATGCACGATTTATAGCTTCCGGTTCGCCGGCCCATTCTACTGTAGAACGCGATATTTTAAGCTTCCTTCACGATTTTTTAATCATAAAAAAGCCATCGCGTATATTGTGCACGCCTCTCGTTTTGTTCCAGCGAAGTTTACCACTTTTTAGACAAACGAGAAATTACTTAGATACGTCCTCGAAGAGGTCGTACATCTATCTCGATATCTCGACATCCACCGAACCGATCGACATGAAACTTTTTTTTTTTATTATTATAGAAAACCTCATATGAGATTTATTTCCACATAATTGAAATACAGAATACAATACATACAATACAGAGAAAATAAAAATTTACAAAACAGAATAGGATACTGAAGATACATGAATATTATAATAAAGACATATGAGTGATAGAAAAGGTATGAACCAAACGCTTATACTTTAAGGCCGCAACTCTTAAAAAATGATAACATGTAATGACAGGCTTTGATATTCGGTTTGGTTATTATTCATTTCACGAACTGAATCTGAACAGTGGCACAAAATAAACAAAAAATTCAATGTTCTTTTAGTCAAATTGATGAATTAACGTTTACACCTTAGGTTTTTCGTTCATGTGTTCCGCATTAAAAAAAAATAAAAGTGACACAAAGTATCAGGAAAATTTACCTAAAAATAACAGAACAGTATAGTTTATAAATTTATGATTTCGGCGCATGGTTCGATCAAACCATGGTTTGATATTATAATATAATTCAAGTGCGATCGAGAAAAAAAATTTTACCAGTATATCTTATTTCTGAAAGACTGTCAAATTGACACGAAAGAAGGATGAGGGTTAAAATTTGTCCTGTACATACCGAAGGGTGTACTGAAAGCGTACGCAAAGTTCGAACTTCATTGCCCTAAGAAATCTTAAGATGCGATATGAAATGTCACCATCGCACACTATCGAGATTAACGCAATCCGGTACCATGCTTGCAAACGATGTCTTGCGAGTGATTGCGATGCTAGTTCCACGGATAATGTTATTCCGGATTATGGTCCCGAATATAATGGGAATCCTGAATGGACACGGTCTCGAAGTGACCGATCATAGCTGGCAAAGACGAATTCCAGGTTTCACTTGAGCGAACCGGCTTGGCTAGACCTGCATAGGTGGTTGCACCTTGAAGATTCCGTGCGATTCCCGTCACGTAGTTCGCCGGTAATATACGGAGGACATGATCCATCCCCTTCGTACACCTTGCGCCTCCTCCTCAACGAGGTTAAGGAGCGAGCGTATGTAGCGGCTAGGATGGGGGGGGGGTGGGGAGGGGATGAAAACGGGTTGGTGTCTAGCTCCGGCCCGAAGTAAACAAGCGTGTCTCTTCCTGTCGTCGAAGATCGACTTGGCTGGAAGTTGGACGTTTCACCGGTCAATCGGCCGGAAAATTGCTCGTTGACCGGAGATCTAGCGACCGGAAGTGCACCGCTCGTATCCGGGCCGGTGCGCCGGCCGCCCGGTGAAATTATCCAGTGTGTATACCGTCGATTCGTGGCTTCGATACTTTCCCGTGTACCGGCATGTTCCCCTTAATTGACATTCCCCCCTCCCCATCCCACCCCCCTTGCGAAATAAAAAGCGACTTTCTCTCCCATGAAATTTTATCCATCTCTCGGAACACGCTGATCAATCCGGTGGTCTAGTTTCCGCGACCTGGAACTAGCTGGGACTGTATTAAATATTTACAACTTCGACGAATCAATGGATCCAATATTGACCCTTTCACGGTTCACCGGATAAAATCAAATGTCAGAAACTGTATTGAATTCATCTTTTAAAAGGGACACGGTTCGCCGACGGCGCCAAAGGGCTGGCCGACGAAGCGTAACTTTTTTAAAGCTGGAATACTTGCGTTAAACCCTTGCTGCGTGATAAATAGATTGCAGATTTTATGCGTTTATGATAGGAGTGGATATGTCTTGATTACGACGGTGATTTGTTGATTACAACCTTTGATGAAGGTTCAAACTAGAACCCAAACGTTAGGCGTATTTGCAAAATAGCTAATTGATTTAAAATTGATCGATACATTAAATATTAACGTTAAAACATTAATTTAAAAATTATTAAATATTTGCGATCGATATAATTGATTGTTGTAGCTTATGATCTACTGAACAAACGATGCAATGGGCAGAAAGCTCAATAATGGACAGTTATCGAGTTCTAATCAGTTAAACATGATAAATGTCTGAAACAAAAATAGTAGGGTTTCACAAAATCTGTTAGGTGGTTTCAATTTTGAATGACCTAGAAAAGGTTTGTGAAAAGAAATCTTTCACAAAAATCTTTGCGTGTCACAGCAGATATAAGGACCCTACGGTTCGTCACTCTCGTAGTAATTTTTCACGCAAATCCTCTCTGCTGTGTGTGTGTGGATTAATAAACAAATGATCTTATTACGTATTACTAATTTGGATTCTGTTGTGGTGGTCTCTGAGTGGCATCTAATATTGTGTTTAATAATAATGAAGAAGAATAACGAACATTGGCCTTCCGTCTTTCCTGACACCTCCTCAGAATTACGCTCAGTCCATAGGTCCGTGTAAAAATGGAATGGGGGTGCGGCAAGCGTGTAAAGTAAATATACTTCCCGAGATTTCAGTATTCTGCAGCTCGAATTTCTCATGTTTCACTGATCAGAACTCGATAACTGTCCATTATTGAGCTTCGTGCCCATTACGTCTTTCGTTCAGTAGATCATCATCTACAACATATGAAAAATCCAACTGATTTTACCTGGATAGATTTTCCACACGATTAGTGTGAGTGTTCTTTACGTAGAATATTTAATTGAAAAATTCCACCAACTTCAAATGCACGCTGTGCGTGCTGCAAGGTGTAGCTCAAGTATAAACGAAATTATTTAATTTAGATTAATTAAATTAATGTAGATTTCGAGATATGATATGAAATATCATAGTGCAATAGGTTAGGCCAGGTGTAGGTAGGATTTACGGCAAAGAACAGGCGTGGTTTGAGATCATGTAATACCCCCACCATCAAGTAATGCGAATAGCTGTTCGATGGTGGGGGTAACATGACATATAAGGTGGAGAGAAAGGTCTTCGAAGATCTGGGCGGTGGGGGTTTAGTGAGTATGGCGATAGAATAGTTTCAGCTAATGATAATCCCCCCAATAACATCCTAGGGGGGGGGCCGAGCCTCACACTACCCTCCCCGAACAACATCGTAGGGGAGGGTGTCCGTAAGAGGATTCCCCCACCACCCTTAAACAAAAAAAAAGGTGTAGGTAGGATGAGATTCGAGCCCCTATCTTCAGACTACCCTTTCCAGTAAGAAGTGAACGTCCAGCCATCTGAAAGTCGGTTATCGTTCAGCGATGGTTCGTCCCTGAAGAGGATAGATCGGATGCCCTGTGTCCCTTCGAGAGCGAGATGTCTGTCGCTAGGACAAATAACGAAAGCTCGATCAAGAAAAGCCGGTGGTAGCAACAAAAGCCTGCTGGCCAGCCTTGATTCACCTTCCCCGTCGATTCCCACTTATCGCGGCCCCGTAGCCTCGCTCTCATTCGATTCAATGTTCCCGCATCAGAAGCGGCGATCAGTGGCGGCTCGGTGGCCGCAGTTGCAGCCGTGCAACATCCGGCGGATATCGCGCGCGGCACGCTCCAGAGAGCACGCTGTCTGATGTACTTTCATCACGAAGATAGTTAACCGGGGATGGAAGAGGAAGAAAAGGAGCCGAACGGCAGAGGAGAAATGGGCACCGCGGGGAATCGAAGGGACGAAAGAAAAGGATGTCGGTTAGATGGGTGGGGTTTGGAAAGGGGTTCCAGGTTAGGGGATGAGTGGAGAGAGAAAGAGGGAGGATTGTGGGAGAGTTGCTGGTAAATGGCCCCCGTAGATACGTAGAGGACTGTGTAGCTTCTCTCCTCTCTGTCACTCTCTCTCTCTCTCTCTCTCCTCTCTTCTCGGTCGTTCGTTCGATCGAACATTTTCGATTCGACGACGCCGAACGACGATCAATTTCGACGTGGCTCGCGGTATTATTTCAAATGCAAGAAAGACCGACAGCGAGGATGACAGTCGGAACTCGATGGGAAATGCTCCGGGAGATTTAGGGTAGGTGAGGGAAAGAGGCAAATTGCTTAGTAATTTCGCGAAACTGTCGCCGGCCGTTGCATCCCCGCTGCCTCGGCAAGAAGTCGAAGATATTGCTGTGTCACGAGGAACAGGGCTGCACCTGGGATGACTGAGACCCTAAAAATTCGCCCGTGATCGCTGCAGTACTTTGCGAAATGACATCTGCGACATTCTGTACGTAGACGGCTGTTCTTGAAGCGGAGGTGGGTCGTTCGGGTAAATTGTCATCAGTCCCATCAGGTCTTGTTGGGTCTGGGTCTGGGAATGTTAGGCCCGCGTCTGATCAGATCGTCTCTGGGGTTAGGTGGAGGTTGAACTTAAATTTCCTTCGTTCCGAGTCCCACGGAGGGCTGAATCCGCCATCTCCGCTTTATCAAATTTGTGGATATTACCCTCGAAGGTCTGCCCCATTAGGAAATCGACGCGTCCCTACAACAAAGTAGCAGAGCAGAGGGGAAAATGTGCTGGGGTAGTCCCGATAACGCAATAAGTATCTTCCGGGAGGAGCTGCGAGTGGATAGTGGGTGGGCAAAGGGTTGAGTTCGTTATCGGTAGATAAACCAAATCACAGGGGGTCGATAAATAGTAGACAAGACTTTCCCCTCCACCGGGGAAAGAGAGGAGGCTAGACGGATGAGTGCCGCGAGGGAAGAATAACCCGTGGAAGGCAGGCAAGAAAAAAAAAAGATAGGATTAGAGGAGTATGGCATGATTGAAAAGGGGGACAGTCTATCCGGTGTAAGTACCGCGAAGGGAGGGAAGTCGGAAGAAACGGGGGATAAAAGGAGGCTAGTCTTCATGCTCAGGTGGACAGGGCACCTGTCAAATTGACCGCATAAGCATGGCCCCTTTCATTGAATCGTCTAACGACCGGACATAAATTAGATTGGAGACTCGGCTCGGTTCGCCTCCGTGGAAAAATCACGATCAGTTTCCTGCATCTCTCGTATTTTGTAGTGAACGGCCTCGTGAAATGGGCACGGCGCAGCCTCCCGTGGCTTCATTGAACACCGAGTCCTTCTGCTTCGGTAAATCCTTGAGCTGACCCGTCAGCCACGTTGATAGCATCGAAACGGTCATTAATCATCCCCGGCTCGGCGTTTCCTGAAATCTCATATTTCAAGATTAGCTGGATGTATCAATCAGTAAATCATCCTATTAATTAATTCCGAAGTTGTGCCCACGCGTTGTCAAAATTTTATTATCGGAATATTTTCGAATGCGAAGAAGTACTGGAAGACTGTCGAGAAGCCCGTGAGGAAAATGTTTCCAGTCGGAATTTTGCAACAACCGGTGTTTGCTCTTTAAATCGATAGGGTCTTCGCAGCAGGTATCCCTTCAGGGCTGCGGCGGAATAGCGAAAAGGTGGCGAGAATGGGATTATACCGGTTACATTTGTGCTACCTCTGGAGAGAGACAGAGAGAGAGAGAGAGAGAGAGAGAGAGAGAGGAGAGGGTTGGAAATGTACACAAACCCGTAAGAAGCCAGCATCGCGCCCCCGGGAGTGCTAACTCCGTTCGAGCCTTTGCTGGGTACACTCCAGAAAGCCAAATGTAAATGACTACTGCAGCAACTCAATTAATTAAATTGGCTTTTCTTCCGTCATCGCGCCCTGTTTCGTCCGCACCCCCTCCGCTGCCAAAGCAATCCAAAATCGAGGCGGCTCAGACGAGTTTTTGGGTCATCCGCACCCCCCCCCCCCCAACTAAACCTTCGAATGGAGCGGCGGAAGTGTGCACCGTTAAACCTCGGGTTTGATCGTGTTGGATCTCGTTTGGACCAGGTGACGTCATCCAATAGTCTGCTAGAAATGTTTTTCAGTATTTTTTTTTTCTTTTATTCACTGCGTCAGATTCATTGTTATTTCGATCGACAGCAAGATTTGAAGCCGTGGTACACCGTTTACGTTTCTGCCAGCTTATTTTATTCAAGCCTCCGTCAACTGTGCACAGTTTGTTGCCGGGAACGAGCGGCGGTTTTTGCGAGCAACTGTATTTTTCTTACGATCTCTTGCGCCATGAAAGCGGACATAAAGTCCCGTGCATTACTTCCCGGTGGCTCGTGAAACAGGGGGTCTCGCGATCGGAGAAACGCGGCCGGATTTTCGGTGGTTTATAACTCGACATTCTTATGGTCGCGTTCCGCGGATTATTGGTACGGCGACGGATCATCGATCCACCGTTTCGCGGAATATTTTCGCGATCGCGCGTCAACGGGCTGGGAGTTTCCGAAAAATTCTTACGGTCGATTGATTTTTTATTAACGGCCGAGTTTTACCGTCCCGCCGCATTGTCGGCGCACTCGGATATCGGGAAGTCGCGACATCCACCGAATCTGTTTCACGAATCTGTATTTCGGCTCGCTCCCACGGTTTTACGGTTCACCGGGAATCCTATTGCGTTTTACGATCTCGACGGACGTTCCCGCGAAGCCTGGTCCGGCCGAACTTTTCGACTACACCCGCCGCCGAAGGTTGATTCACTCTTCATCGTTTAGAATATATCACTCTCTCGAGGATCCCGTACATCGACTTCTGATCAATTTATCCGATTTCACAAGCTTGCACCGAGCCCTGGGACGGGCGAAATAAAATTTCTCTCGGGCGTTTTACCAAAATTACAACCTGAGTGATTCTACTTGTTTGTTCGGCTCAGAGACAGACGTCGTACGAATTTTTTATAAACGAACGGGTGGACATACATTTTTCAAAATTCCACCGTGTTTTAATGATGTATCGAGGCAGCTGCACAAAAATTTTTTACTTAAAATATTCATTTTTTAATCATGATAAGCTTTGCGAAGTCTCAGGGATTGGATAGACGAACTTGGATTCACTCAGGAACTTTTAATAATTAAACGGGCGAATGTAGTTTTTTTTTAAACTTTACCACACTTGCACAAGTCTTTCAGGAATGTGTACAAAAATTTTCGACTTGATAAAATCATTCTTCAATTAACTGTAATTTTTTCTCGGGAGCCTTGATAGACTGACAGGATTGATCTACTTTTTTTTTATTATTGTATGGCAAAGTTGACGTGCTGATTAAAAAATGGACGTGGTTAACTTAATGGAGATCCGCGCGTTTGCACAGGAAAAGATCGATAATCAACCGGATATAACCTCTCGATAGACCTCCGCGAGATCGTCGAGTGCGGTGAATGTTATGAGTTGGGGGAGTGAGTTTTTATGAAAACGAGACACGTCTAATAATCGAGCCGGTAAGCCGTAAAAGCTGGCGGCGGCCAACAAAGAGGGAACGAAAGGAACGGAAAGGGGAAAGGGTCGATGTTGGCCAGACCGGGGGAAGAAAACAAGGGTAAAGGACCTTAAATCTCCCGGTCGCTTCCGTGGCCGGGGTAGGATTAAGATTTTATTTTATCAGGACGTTTCTTAACGGCTGCGCGTTAACTTTAACGTAATCCTTTTACGACTCGGTCGCTTTTACGACGAATCCGGGCACTCCGAGGCCGCACGTGTACGCGAGTTCATAACGCTCGTTGAAATGTGTGCGAGCGACGTGTGTTTACGTTCGTCTAGGGGCTGGCTCCGCTGATCCATTCCTCTTTGTATCGGTTCACTACCCGATCTATGAACCGAAACGATTTCCTCTCTTATTTCACCCACCCGAAATCTAATTTTTATTTTTATCTACATTTCACTGATAATTCTACCGATACCGTATTTATTTATTTTCTAACGATTTCCGGTTGAATTTAACCCACCAAATTCCATCTTTCTGCAACAAACCATTCGCTGCATAATATCTGATACAGTTAACAATTCTGGTATATAGTAAACTAAGAATGTATTTTCTTACTATTCTAAATTATGTTTGTTTCTCTGAAAATGTTGTTTTAATTTTTTACAATATTTTTCCCTTCAATAAAACACAAAAACTGACCTTATTTCAATTATTTCATCCCAATTTAACAAGTCATGCAGTGAATGGTTAACAAATATATAACGTGGAATTAGCCTTGGCAAAATTAGAAAATATGTTCTTTTTTTAAATTGATTAAAACAAATGGTGGATTCATTTTTTTAGAAACGTAGTGGCTTGAGTGTATTATTTTAATACGCATGGGGATTTCGAGTGTCTAGAGAAATTTGTATCTTTCTCGTTTATCGCGACGGAGATGAGCAATTTGGACGAACGAGAGAATAATGGAGCCCTTAAGCCGAGAGAGACAGAGAGAGAGAGCATATTACGCGTCACGGTATAATAAATACCCCTGTAATAAAGGCGTAAGTCCGGTAGCCATTTTGAAAAAAGTTCGCTCGTTAAGAGGGGATCGTCGGAAATAGAATAGATGCCGGTTTTATTCGTATCGATGGATTAATTTTCTGCGACGTCTTAATGAGTGTTTCACTCCCCCCTGCCCTCTAAATCATCCCTAATAGCCAGAGCGTGCGTTATTTGCCTTGCCAAACACGGGATTCTACGGTCGTTCGACCTCCCCATAAAACACCATGAAAAAGGCCATGTACGAAACAATTAAAAAAATAACATTCACACTCGCAAAAATATAGGGGGTGGTGGTTCGTTTACTTTCTACAAAAATTGATATTTATTCTTGAATATTTAGAAGGAATCAAGAAAAATTTCGAGATTGTTCTTGTGATCGTTCTGGAAATATTAAGATTATTTAACATCCATATGGAATTGTTAGCAATTATAAATTTTAGAAAGAATCGACCTCACCATAAAACACCATGAAAAGTCCATGTACGAAACAATTAAAAAAATAAAATTCAAACTGGCAAAAATACAGGATGGTGGCTCGTTTACTTTTTACAGAAATTCATGTTTATTCTTGAATATTTAGAAGGAACCAAGAAATATTTCTAGATTGATCTTGTGATCACTCTGGCAACATTAATATTATTTAACATCCATATGGAATTATTAGCAATTATAAATTTCTAATATACATTTTGGAAATTGAGCTTTCCAGCTCGAAAGAATAGCTTTTAACCTGATTTCGCGTGGGGATCAGGCAGAGTGTCAGTCACTGTGCAAAGATGTTTCCCGTCGAAGGTTCATTTCGCCGTTGATGTAATTATGGCCGCCGTGTAACGAGAGCCGCCGCTTCTTTTTCAGCAATAATGGCTACGTGTGTCTGATGCTGCACCGAAGGGACGAGCACGTAATAGAGATGCAGCTGTCGGAATGGAGCCAACAACCTGACTACGTGTGCAACTCGAGTACGTTCAACTCCCACTCGAGGCCGTACACGACGTACATTAGTAAGTCAATTACGATCATTTATAAACACTTCGCCTGGCGTGAGTCGTCCGACCTGTTTACACGGCACCTTCCCCCACCCTTACCCAACCCTTACCGCGTCGGTTCAGCAGCCGACGGTGTTTTAAACGCCCTCCATGAATCGTTCGTTCGACGGTGAACCTAAACGTGTAGGCATGCGAACGAGAGAACGGTGGGCTCTCTCATTTCGGAACTGGAAATAATTTAAGGGGCCGTAAGATTCCCGCGGAACACGCCGAGCCGAGTTTACCGAGCAATGCAAACCCCGCGACAGCTAATGAAATTCCACGGTGTGTACTGGATCTGTCTGAAACGGGAACCGTGTCCCATAACTAGACAGCTGATCTTTATGCAAAATAAAATATATACACATCGTTTGCCCAGAAATCAAGTTAAATAAAGATTTACTTCTCATGGAAAATAATTTTAATCGATTGCTAATCACGTCTCCATATTTTTCTATTCTTTAAATGTTTTTACTGTTTCAAGTTTCACCTATCTAAAATATAATCCGAACGGAAGGAATCGTCGTGTAACTCTGATCCTTTCACAGGGTCCTTGTAAAATTCGGTGGCGAATGGACAAACAGTTTCTTCGGTTTGAACGGGTTCGAGAGGGTTTGCATGCAGCCGGATAATCTGGTCGACAAATCTCCTCGATTGACCAACATAAGTGAAACGGATTCGATTTTTTGGAACCGGGGGGGGGGTAGCGTCTTGGGTGCAATTTGATTCGGGAGAAACATCAATGTGCCTCCGGAATCGCGTTCCGAAACCAATTGTGCCGGTCCGGCTGTCTCTTGTTTCGATTCCGTCCGTTCGCTCTGGGATTACTGGCAGCGTTCCATTTGGCGGACGTCGACTTTCTCGCTCGTTAAATATTGCATCCGGTTATTGATTATACTAATGGCTATGAAATGCTTTTTAACAATTTATACGTGGAATCATTTAATCGCTTCCGATCCGATAGCCGGGCCCCCATAAGTTATTCATTATTTGAATTGGTGCGACAGGTACAATAAGTTCGTTTCGTTTTCGGGCGCACGGTGAATGGAGGCAGGGTCTGCGCGAGTTGCCTGTGGGGGTGTTTGCTTCGCCATCAGTTAAGAAAATCCGTGTTCCAGGAACTCGCTCTGCGCGCGCGACAGAGAGAGAGAAAGAGAGAGAGAAAGGGAGTTTGCTGGAAGCGCCGTCTGGCTAGAAACGGAAACGTCGAGGGGGGGCAGAAGGGTGGGGCAACATCGGCGAAACACAGTGAAACGGGAAACGGCGCGGAGCACAAAGAGGAAGTTGCAAATGTCAGAATTTAACAATCGATTCGCGTGGAGCTCCTTTACGATCGCGTAAAGGATCATATGCCGAATCCGTCGTAAACTCTCGGCTCTATAGACCCCGGCAACCGTCCCAACAGTTTCTGTTTAAGCCGATTACATCGATTCCATAACAGCGACGAAGACAGAGCCGTTCCGCCGGCTTGGAATTTATCACGACGCCATTCAAATCGCGCTTCCGGCGTCTCTGGCTGCGCGACCGTCTTCCCAGTCCCGGATTGTTTGCCGATGTTTGCAAGCCGGCGAGCACTTCTTCAAATTCGCAATCAAATATTCCCCATTCTTCGCGCTGCATCCGAGAGTCCGGAAATACCCTTACATCCGCGGCTTCCTTCAATTTTATTTGTAGCAGAAAATGTTGGCCGGTGTACTTGACGGAGACTGTGTAACTCTAAGTCTGGAAGAGGGTAGGCTAGTTCTGAATTACGGTTTGCACTGGTTTGCCCATTTTTATCGGGCCCTAACTGGTCTCGAAGTATTTATCACTTTTCCTTATTGCACTGGTTTGCCTCGGTTTGATCTGGTTTAACCTCTGAACTGCGGAATTTCGTTTTACAAATCCCCCACAGAGTGCGAAATTAAAATCAAGCAATGACGAGTATCTGGTTAAAGAGTACCCGTAACCTTCCAATAAATCCTTAAATACTGACACCACTTCCAAGAATTTTGTTGCTCCATGTGTGGGTGACTAATTGCATCTGGTCTTTCCAGCGTCGGACCCAACAACCAGGCAGTGTCCGAACCTGGGTCGCTACGAGATAGTGTCAGTGTTTCATTCGCACACGAGCGACAACTCGGAGGACTTATTGGGCGTGGACGGCGATCCGAACATGGCGAACGCGGCCGAGGTGCAGGACGGCACGGTGACATCGACACCTTACCCGGCTCGATGTCGTTACGGGAGTGTTCGCCGATTGGAAATCGGTTGCAAGCGACTGGACCGTATGGAGTTCGCCACGTCGTGCAGCGACGAGGCGCCTTCAGGTGAGTGTCTGAATTTCTTGTAAAAAGTTCGAGACGGTTGTAAATGGTTCGAAGTCGTCGCAGTTGTTCGAATATTCATTCCAACTTCGATCAGCTCTGTCTATATTAAAAGATTGATCACCGGCAGATGAGCCAGGCGTTCATTACAGACGAAGTAGAAATATTACAATGTATCGAACGATTAATCTTTCTCCTCGTTTCCTTTCTGGTATAATCGCGCGCGCGTAAAAAAAAACACCGGACGATGAACGAGCTGACGAGGGGTCGTCCAAGAACGCTGATAAACTTCGAAACGTGGGTTCTGACGTATGACGGATGTGCGAACCGTCGTCAAGCTCGTCCGCCTCACTGCCATGCCCAAAACGATGCCCCCCTGTTTAGTTTCATACAATAAGAGGCTGTCGCTGACACCGGCGTCAACCGCAGTTCTTCAAACCTCGTCAAACTTTCTCAAACATGCTGAAACTATCGCGTCAGCCGACGAATCTTTGAATAGTCGACTCAGCCGTGATTCTGACCACTGGTAGAGACTAGAAGACGGTCCTCTGACGACAGTTCTTCGACGTGTTACCCTTTCGAAACTAGGAAAAGACGGTTCGCGTATCGCGAACAAGTTTTTCGTGGTGTCCTTGTTGCACCGGTTGGATCGGCCGCGCGCAGACGGAATCAGACAGGGTGCCGAGTGAATCCTTGGAGGGTGGAGCACCTCCGGCAGGAACATCTTATCGGATTACCCGCACCAGGTCGAGTTATCCTCCCATCGAGGGACGCGTCTCTCGCTCCCCATTTACCTTCACCCTCTCGCTCTCCTCTTGCCAGGAAAGTTATCGCAAGTGGCGATAGTTAGTTTGCGGGGAGTCAGCGGCGTGACGGTTGTCGTGGTTCCCTGCTTGCTTATGTGCAAAGTTTGTAGCTTTATTCGGTTGTACGTGTTTATGGCGCGTGCAAAGGCCTTCGCGAATATGCTCGCAGCCGGATAACTGCAAAGTCCTCTTGTTTCCGTTTTCTTCGGAAACTACTGTCGGCCGACGACTGGATCAGTCCTTTCACCGTCCAGGTGATCTCACTTTCGCAATACCTGCTCTCAGACTATTCGAGCACATTGGATCTGATCTATTTATTTGATGAAACGACAGAAAGGGCATAGCCAGCTAAGCCTGATAAAAAAACATTGTTTAAAATTTCAAATGTCTAACCTCACCGATAGGGGTGATATTAGGGTAAATTCCCCAACACTTAAATGTAATTTGTTCTAAAATGAGATGAGATATTGACTCGGGATAAACGGCAAACAAAAGATATAGATACACTCTATATTCCAGATTTTTTTCAGAATTTTTTCCTATACCCTATACCCTATACCCTATACCCTATACCCTATACCCTATACCCTATACCCTATACCCTAAAGGCTATACCCTTTTCACGACACATTTCAGTAGAAATTGTGCTTCGTTAGAATGTCATTTCACTAAAGCAGTTACGGCACATTCGCACAATGAAAAGGAAATTTTCATCGGCAACCGTGGCGGAATTAATCGAAAGCACTTAGGGCGGCCGGGCTGCAAGCGATGTGCAAAAAAATCAATCTATCTAAGGGAAAGGAAATTTCAGTGGAGTTAGACTCGCAAGGCGGGTCGAGAGATCAGGGATGGCGGAGGTCGGGGATGTACAGCAGTCGGAGAGTACGGTGCCGGGGCATCAGCCGTATCGCGCGACTCGTAATCCACAAAAACACGAGTGGATCCCCGGCTGGGGTTAGGCGTTTCGTATCCGGAATTATTTTAGCGGAGAGGAGCGTTGACATAACCGAGGATTTAGGTGCTCGAGCCTCGTGTCTTACGGCTGTCGACAAGGGGATTGCGTTTCCGGGCAAGGCCTCTCCCTTCTGTCGGCGAGGAGAACGCGAATTGGTCATTAAGACTTCGTACAAACAGCGATCTTAGCTCCGGCTGCTAGACCGAGAACATCTCGAAACGTCTCGAGCCGGCTTCCCAGCCGTGATCGTTAATCACATCCAGTTCCCGGCACGGTGTTTGTCTACGCCCGGATTAGAATCCTGCCAAATGTAGCCTCGCCGGCTCTTCTTTCCGAGATGACGTAATTATTTGATAAGATCTGTCCGATTCGAATTTTCCACCTCGTATCGCGACAGAATCCACACCGTCAAGATCAACTGGCTCACGCCACTGATTAGTTCGTACCTCTCACAATTCTTCATCGAGTGGCTTGTCAAAATTTGAAATGATGCATCGAATATACGTAAACACATATGTAAAATTTCAATTCCCTAGCTTCACTCGTTCCCTTCAAATTAATTCTCAAATACATCACCGAGAATCTGCGATTTGATTAGGGCCTCTCAGTGAATCATCGATTTTTAAGTTGGTGTAACTTCGTAAAAAATAGTTACACGGCAATGAATCTTAGCTCATTTTAAAGCTCGAACTCTATTCTTTCGATACTACCCAGTTTATTTTACGTGAGGGCACTTTCACATTTTACAGCGGGGTGGAAAGTGAAAATGGCAATTTCTCAAAGTTCTTCAAACTGAAACGTCTCTGAGCAGATCAAAAAATGTTTCCCGCGATTGCACCTACTTTGTAAATAAAGAGCAAAGTCTGCGCTTTCGAACGACCCCAAAAAAAATCGTTGTACGATTTTTTCTCGCCATTTTACGGTACAAAGAAGTGCCAGCAGGGTCGAAAAACCCCAAAAACTCGCGAGCGTGTCAACAATCGCGATTTGTTTTTGATAAAAAGAGACCGGAGGCACGGGGAGGGTCTCGATAGGGGTTGGACTCGTCCCCGCGCACCCCTATATGCCGGGGGTCAGATGCAACCAGAGCAGGGTGGCAGCTTTTATGACCATCAGTGCACTCCAATTCTGTTCCTTCGAGGAACAGGCTGCGGAATACGATATTTACGAGGCAGGAACTCGAACGACATCTCCGGAAGCGAGTGAATAAAAGGCGAGCGCATTTCAATTGCGCTATTGCTTTCATTATGTCAGATTTATCGAGCAAGCTTTCCAAGCTCTGGGTCGCTGCACTGGTCCCTCCACTTTTCCTCGTGCGAAACATATTTCGCTGAAACTATACTCGCCTGCCGCCCCGACCAATTTTTGTTGTTTATTTCCGTTCGGATAGAGCGAGAGAGAGAGAGAGAGAGAGAGAGAGAGAGAGGGGCAGGTCTGTCACGTTGTAAATTCTCATCTTTCTATCTTGCAGCCTCGATAGGGTATTGAGCCGAGACAACACGCCAGATATCGACGTGTCGAAGCGATTTACGGCTTTCGTTTATTTCGTTCCCAGTCGCACCTTACTCGAAACGTAGTCGGAGCTTTTTTCCCCTGTGCCTCTCTCCCGCCGTAAAACATACGAGTTAAAGAGAGAGAGAAAGAGAGAAAATGTGTGTCTACGGAGGTGGGCCGTTTTTCAAGGATTATTTCGAGTGGATCCGAGCGACGAAGAAGTTAATCGCCAAGGGAGATTCGTATCGAGAGCGCGCGATTTCTTACGGAATAATTAAAGCACTTTTTAAACGTCCGGACGACGAAAAACACCGTCCCGATGTAATCTCGACGATGTAACCATTCGTCAAATTTAAAGCGGAGAAGGGAGAGGGAGCCGCGCTCGTAATTACGCTTCGCAATTAAAAATTGTTAACTTACGGGGGACAATAACTTAATTCCCTTTCATAAACGTTATGCAATTTCTTCTTTACGGCACTCGCTCCAATTGCTCCCGACCGTCGCGTCGTCGTCGTCGTCGTCCTCGTTCTACTCCTTTTTCCCCCGCTTTGTTCCACCCCGGGCGTTGTAACTCGGTCGTGAAACGACTCTCAAGGCGAAATCGAACACTTAAAATCGTTGCATAGATGATTACCCATTCACCGCTTTCGTTAGCACGATAAACGTCCTGCCGGAATTTTTTTCCCCGGGTCCGATAAACTACTCGGAAATTGTACTTTTGTCCTTCGATTCTCGATAATCCGGTCACGTTATCCCGTCGCGTAATCCTAAACCTAGATTTCCGCGATTCGCCTGGTTACTTAAGTTGCTCATATTCATTTCGTGTTATATTAGTTTTCGTTTCGATACTAGAGAACCGAGGGAAAAATACCACGCGATAGAGCAGACGTTTTTCACGAGAGATCGTAACGAACGGTTTGAATACGAACTCCGTTCTCCGAGGGAAAAATGAAATTTGATCCTCGACTTCGAGCACTGCCAGGCACCTCGTAAAACAATTTAAACTCGTTTTAATGGAGGTAATGTTATAAAAATATCTAGTCTCCTTTCGGAGAGTTTAAAAAACCATTTCCAGTGAAAAACATTTCTGTAGCTTTTGCAGTAGCCTCGTAAAAAAAAAAATGGTTAAAATTGAAAATATGATTTTCTATGATTTTCTGTGAAAAATAAAATCGATTGAATACGAAATTTGTATTTCTTCAAGTAAGGATTCTCCTTTCGGAGAGTTAAAAAAAAAACGTTTCCGTAGCTTTTGCAGTTTCCTCGTAAAATAAATGGTTAAAGTTGAACGTATGATTTTCTGTGGAAAATAAAATCGATCGATAACGAAATTTGTATATCCTCGAGTATGGATTTCAATTCTTACAGAACCGTTCGCCGGCGATAGACGTTCGCACAGCGTTTTTTTTTCGAAATAAACCGCAAAAAACCGGGTAAAGTTGAAAACATGAATTACATATCTCGGGGAAGTGAACGTGCTCGGTTGGAGAGCGGTTTTTAAATTCGCGTTCGCCGCGCGAAACTCCAAAACACTCGGCGCGCTGGTCGGACTGGAGCACATTAAAAAATTAGCATCAGTCGGAAATAAATGTTTCAGCGACTGAAGAGCAACGGTCGAGCCGGTTGAACGTATTTTAACTGAAAAATTACGACTGTTGAAATTGGTGTCTGTTTAAATATTGCGGGAACAGTCTCTCTCCGGTGGCGGTGGCGCATTTTAATAAGCACTCCTCGGATGCCTTGATAAATGTAAACCGAAAAGTTCTTCCCGCGGACTCGTATCTCGGTGGGGTTCGCTTATCATCCGAACTTTCTTTCGACGAGTTATCAAGAAACATAGTTAGCTAAAACTTTAATACCGGCTACACCGAAAAAGAAAATATCGCGACCTCGGGCGCAGATTTATATATATATATATATATATATTTTTTTTCAACAGAAATTCGCTGGTTTCACGAATCCCCGAAACTAGTATACAGAAATAATCCGGCAGCGTGACCCCGTTGATTTATCGCCGGCCGGTCTCGTTTCGGACAGCTTTACAACCGGAGACGGCAAACAAAATAATAAAATGTTTCGTCGCGTTTCAGGAAAGTGTCCGGGGCTGGGCTGCGTAAACTAAACTGTTCGCATAATTTCCAGAATACTGGTGCCACGGAACCTGGATCGAGAACGACACAGCTTACTTGGTCGCGAGCACAGACGTCGGTCGTTACTGTCTCGTTTACAGTGCATCAGACGCGGCGACAGGAAGTCGTGAACTCTCGGTGACGGGTCATCTTGCTTCCTGTCCGAGAGCCTCCCACCGTCATCTAGTATCGTGGCAGGTCAACCTCACATCGTACGGTAAGCATTGTCGACACCTCCACCGATCATCGGGGACTTCTAACGCCTGCATGCCTCTCGTCCCTATACCAGCCCCCCCCTCCTCTAATTAATTCCCTGACCAAAGCGCAAACTTATTCGACTGTCGGTAAAGCAAGAATTCTGCTTTGAAGTCCAGCTCGCCGATCTGACATCGAAACTGGTAATTTGATTAACCGAGAGGTAAATTGGCATGCAATTTCATTCCGGGGACACCTGGATTCCTGGAAGACTGCTTGGCTAATTAGTCGCGCGAACTTACCCTTCAGAATGTGCCCTGATCGTTCACGTCCGCTGAAAGGAAACTCGACTGTATACCGTTTGCTTGGGAACGCTGATCCCCTTGCATGCGAGCTCGCTCGAAACGAGACATTGGTTCAATTTCAAGAAATCGTATCTCCACTTCTACCGCGTATTAGTCAACGAACAAATTGGTGCACGTTCCTCGAACGTGTTCCCGATTACCCGGAAAATATCGAGAAGATCCTCCGCGTGGTTCTTTCTGAAAAAATTCCTAAACATCGAAATCGTGTTTAACACATTACCGACCGGGGATTATTGCATATTTTTGAAAAATGTATGGTACATGGCTAAATCTTCATTTAGCATTTAGTAGGAACTAACGGTAAATATTTACAACAGGTCCACGACCTCTGATTTTGATGAAATTTAAATATGTTATGCAGCAACACATTTTGAACAACTTTTTCCTTTCCCAATATAGGGGGGACGCTTTTAGTTTTCGAGATATTTCAATTTTTGTCTGTATTAAGTAAGCCTGTCCCGGTGTGGCGTTTGTTTACGTTTTGACGCTGAAAAAATCCAATACAGGCAAAAATTGAAATATCTCGAAAACTAAAAGCGTCCCCCCTATATTGGAAAAGGAAAAAGTTGTTCAAAATGTCGTAATCTATAACATATTTAAATTTCATCAAAATCGGAAGACGTGGACCTGTTGTAAATATTTACCGATCTAAGTCACCCTTAATAACGTCGTCTAATAGTTTCATTTAAGATTGCAATGTCAAAGAAAATTTCTATGCATTATTTTGGTCCAGCAGAATTATTGAAAATCCTATTAACCCTTAGCACTCGAGTGGCGCCTCTGAGGCGCCAATAAAAATTGCTGTACTATTATTTAAATAATTATTTCCACTATCAGATATGTCGGTATAATATCTGGGGCCCCCACGGAATCATACCCGTCACCCAAACATGGATGACGCTCTTCTTGTTAGAGTTAATTAAATATAGGTTATTATACATTATATACGATATACAACATAAAAATATTAAAAACACATTATACCGTTCTGCGTACCGACAGTCGAATTTGGGCCCGCGGGAAATATATCGGATTTAATTAGGTTGTCCTAAAAGTTTCTTTCATTTACGATTGATGCACATAAATTGATTGACATAAAGATTATTGCATTGTTTGTATTTATTTAATAAGAAAGTATCTTTTAGGACAATCTAATACAAAGCGGGTAAATTGATAAATGTAACAGTTCAACCCCTTCTGAGCAACGTTCTGACTGAATGTTTTGGTTTCCAGCGCAATGCAGCGAGATCTCAGCGGCCACGTCGTGGACGTATCGCGTCTCAGCGTCCGTGTACATCTGCATGGTCCTGGGGATCCTGTTCGGCAGGTATATCGTGAGGTGATGCTGCTGAGTGCAGGGACCTGGCCACGCAGAGACCGCCGTGTAGTCAGCGAGCAGCCACAGGAAACACCGATGAACAACGGCAGACTGCAGAATCTATACATATATACATACACGCACGACATATATATACGCCCACGTGTATATCTATAGATTTGTTAAGCGGAACATTTTGGACGGCCGCCGAGGCCGACCGGGAGAAAGTAAAATCTAATAATCAAGCTTAGTGGATAAGTGACCGTAGCAGCGAGTTGTGTCGGTGCGAAAGAAGAACAGTGGACCCATCGCAAAATACAAAAACAAAAACCTGCTAGTTCCTTCGTCGGCGAACGTGGCGGATCCCCGGGACGAACAGTTGTACATAAAGTAGCAATACGTTCGCGGAACACTTTCCCTCCAACGCGACAGGATCTTCCCGATTGTGCTGATTCGTCAGTGAAGATGTCGAACACTGCCAGCCGATCCACCGGGACTGCTAACACCCCTATCCTCCAACCCCGAACCCTTCTACGAAGCCTACACTCGTCGTGTGTCCAACTAAACATACCTCGTCTTCAGTGGTTTAACCGTTTCAACATGGAAATCACGAGTTTTTGAGTTCTGAGCGAATGTGGAGACTGACAGGTTCGAATTTATTCATTTATTGTAAGCGCGTTTGTTAGACAGGGTTCTCCTGTCAGTACTGTGATCTTTCCGCGCAGCATTGACACTCTGTAAGTCCTCGCAGTTTGCCAGATTTTTCAGAATTTTTTCATAGAAGAGTATCGTACACTTATTGAGTATCGTTCTTTTAGAAACTGAGTCTGACCAATGCAGTCCTAATCTACTGAAATTTGTCTTCCCACTGAAACCGCAATAAAACCGTGAGAAAAAATCGTAGATCAACTTTCGAAACGTCATTTCAAAGGGGAGACTTCCCTCTACAACCTCCCATTAAAATAATTACGAGAAAAAATTTTTTGGACCTTGCACAGTCGTTGAAATTTTCAAAACTTCGAAATACAAAGAAGATCAATTTGCTCGGTGTTTCTCACGGTTTCGTAAAGAACACAGAGTGTTTAAACAAAAAACAAGTTCAGGCCTGTGAAAGTAGAGTCTTCAAGCTTTAAAATGAGTGCAGGCAGAATATCGTGGGATTTTTCTTCGCGAAGTTACAGCAGTTCTTGAATCGTGAATTTCTGGTTGTAGCTGAGAGGAGCTCGTTAATCTCCTGTGGACGTGTGTTAATTTTCTCGAGGATGGAGTGTCGATGCTGCACGGATAATTTGCGAGTACATCAGGCTCGTTCGGCTACTTATCATTGTGTAATTAGTGCGCAAGGATGCGAACGCGATCGAAGGGTGTTCACCGAGAGACCGAGTCCGCTGTCGAGGGGGACGCATGAGCCCGAGGCTGATGGAGCCGGTCGAGGATAGAACTCGACGTGGCGAATAGCGAAAATGCTGGCCAGTCCCCCGAGTTTGCCAATATTTACGTGTCCCGTCGTTGATCAGCGTGTCCGCCCCGGGGCCGTGGACTTTTTCACTTGATCGGGCGGAGATGAAAGGGGGAAATGAGATCGGAGGTCGAGGAATTGGGATAGCATCGAGAAGGGAGGGGCTGAGGACGCAAGGTGTTCGAACTGGTTAAGAAATAAACACACGAGAGAGATGAGAGAGAGAGAGAGCCAGACCAACATCTCCCGTGCAGATGTTTCTAAATATTTGAAAATTGCTGGAGGGTGGACGGCCCGGTGCGAAACACCTTCGAGAGAATCGCCTCGTTCGTTTGTTCAGCCTCGTTCTTTTTTGCTCGATCGCGCCGGGTAGAATATTTGTTTGATGGAAAGCGAGCGTGTCACCGATGTATAATAAGATGACGACATGGGAGAACAAAAATGCGCCAATTGTTTACAATGTTTCCTCCATCGTTAACAACGACCTCGAGACATATCGGCAAGGTCATCGTTGAAAAACAATTCTCTAAAACATGTTTCATGGTAATCCGGATTAACGACGATAGGAATAATTGTAAATAATTGCAAGAAAGTCTGGGGACCATAACAGTTGCAACCAAAATCGGGGGTAGCGAGTGACACTTACGTTTAATTTCTTTCACGACTATTTTCGAGGTGGTTGTGTGGTCCCCGCGAAATAAAAGCTGCAGAAAACGCAAAAATAAGGGTGCTGGGGCCAATACTGTGTGCGTCGAGTGGTGACTGTAGCCCAAGTGTGTGAGAGATTGACAGATTGAGGGAGGAGAGAGAGAGAGAGAGAGAGAGAGAGATAGAGGAGAGGACGAGAGAGACAAACTAGTACTTATTTAGAGGGGTGTACGCGACCCCACCTGTTCAGGTGCGAAAGCGTGGCCCCGCAGGAACAAGAAGAAACACGAAAACGAAGAAAAAGAAAGGTCGCTGCGTTTCAGCTGCAATTAGACGCGTTTTAATTAAACTTCCGCGACGGAGACCGAGAAAGACCATGGACGAGGAAACTGTGTGCGTGTCTGTGCATGCGTGTATGGATGTATGTGTGTGCAAGTGTAAAAACGGAAGGGGATAGGTGTGGGGACAGGTGGCAGGGGTTGGATGGTTGAAGTGCACCCCGAGTCTCGCTGGGCCACGAGTACCATGGCGAACGAACGATTCTAATTATAACTATTATTGTACCGTGCAGAAACGAGCGTGTAAATGGACTTCTTCCTTCTTCCGTGTCTTCTTTTTTTTCACTGTGTTTTTCTTACCTGAACCCCCACCCTCCGGCTCTCATTCGTGCTCGCCCCATGGGGGATGATCGAGCCAATGGTGGTTTCCCTCGGTCGCCTTTAAAGGTTGCTGTTAACGCTGCCTTTCACGATGAAAGAGAACTGTGGTTTAATCTGGCTGATATGATCTTCTAAAGATACCGACGAACAACCTGGCTGCGTGGAATCCACCCTTCGATCGAGTTGCCAGACCGACGTTCTATTGGCCTAACTAGGGTCTAGCCTGTGATTCGGGTGGACCTGACCCAGACACTTATCCTTATCCACATTTTACCTACTCACACTGCCTCGACGCACTGCCCTACTCGCACGTCACACTGACATTCTGTAGCTACGAAATTTATTTGACTCTCCTAATCTAGCCAAATCTAACTTGGACATCAAATGTCCAAAGCCTAATCGATGTAGTCCCAGCCAAGACCCTAGGATTGATCAATTTCCTGAAAGTAGACTATCAGTAGCTAGAAAATATAAAGAGTATATGGGGATGAAAGCTTGATCGAAGGATTGACTCCACGAATCCCTAGTGCGAAAAGGAAGACGAGGAAATTTTCTCTATGCCCGCGCGTTGCTGTTACCGTAATGGACGATCTTTGGGCTCCTCCCTTGTTTTTCATTGAAGTATACTTGATGAGATCGAACTACCTTCATCTTAACACTTTACCTACCGGAAGCCTATTAATAGGATTTTGCTGTCCCAGAGGAAAGCATAAAAATTTTCTTTTTTATTGCAATCTGAAATGTGAAACTATTAGATGACGTTATTGAGGGTGACTTGGTTGATCATTAAAAAGTGTTTAGATTTTTCCAAATGATGATCACCGGTCGGTAATGTGTTAATTCCGTATTTTCTCCAAAGTTATCCCTCCCTTAAAACAGCCAGAACGATAAAGTACTATGTATTGATTGAAACTTTTGATTTGTCCGGAGGCCTGAGGGCAAGGAAAGACCCTAATGGTTCCGTGACGATGGGACAGATGACTATCGAGGAACGCGACATATCGATATCGGATGAAATCGAGTGAAAGAAAAAAAAAACCAAATACGCTGCTAGGGCGAATGTTACACTGTTCAGTAGCGATTAGATAATTAATCAAGCACTTCGAACCGTGTTAAGAGACTTCAAATTATAATGTGAAAGAGAGAGAGAGAGGCTGTAGACCATGGGCGGAGACGAAACGGGAAAGAGGAAATCCTTTTAGCGAGAAAGAGAGAATCTTGAGAACCCAGAACCTCGACAAAGTACACATATTTTTCACTCGAATGTATTTTAATTAAGGACGTCGATTGCGAGGACGAGGAGAGGGGGAGGACTACTTGGTCACCGTGCTAGTCGATTACTATACATACTTGGTTAGTTGGGTATACATAATATAAATATTGAATATAACATGGAAATAAAAGTGAATATAAATATATAAATAAATCTATACAAATATACAGAAATATATAAATACACAAAGACAAGTCGATGTTGGCTATAAACTGTACACTATTAGTTAAACGAAAAGGGAGGGGGTTGGTTTAGAAGATGATGGTTCGCGTAGGTTGTCGATAACGAGGATGTCTTTAATTATTCATGAAAATAACACGGTTGAATGAATGAATAACTCGACAGGAAATTCGGTGACTATTTTTCAATGATTTTTCAGTAACGGTAGAATATAACAAAAATTCCATTTTCGACAACCAAAACGATGAACCAGTTTGCTCTTTTCTGTAAAGAGACGTCTCTCCACCTATCTGTAAATAGTAGGCTTAACGATTTCGGTAATTGAAGACAAAAGAAAGGACGGGTTAAGAGAAAGATAAATATCGTCGATCGATTCACAGTGTCGCGATCTACGAGTCGCTAAAACTATCCTGTAAAAAGTGTCGGTGGGTGACTAGGGGTGACGAGACGGCGAGAGAATTCGGTTTTATATAGATCGCGAGAGTGTAGATTTCAGGGTATTTATATCGAGGGTTGAATAGTTATACAGAATATACAAAATATTTAAATATAAATTATATTATAAATACAAATACGGAGGAGTATATTATCTATAAATATATATATATAAAAATATATTATATACTATGTTTTTATTGTTGTGAAGTTACTCGAATGGCCGTAGGCGATGCTGTCGTCGGTGGGGATACACTCGTGTTTCATCGAACAACCGAACTCTGTCATGTTTATTTATCGTTGTTGGTTTTCAATTACTGAACAAAGCTGTCGATTAAAACATTCGCATTCTCGCCGCTACGCGTGTCTGTCAAATGTGATAAACGTATTTATTCATAACGTTTCCTTTCAATTATGAGACAGTTATTAACAATTTCTGAAACAAAAAAATTGTATCACACTGTACAAGAGTTTTACGAAGATACGATTTCACGAATGGTCATTTTTATCTTTGAAAAGAACGTGGGGCACAGTGTCAGTGTTTGAATCGACAGTCTCTCAGCCGGAGAAGGAGACACGTAATCGCGTGAATTCACGGTAGTCGAGCATGCGAAGGAAAGTGAACGTTCTATTTCCCGGTGACGATGGCAGAAATGTATCCGCATTCCTACGACGATGTAAAATACTGTTTATATTGTAACGAGAATTCGAAATGGACAGGTATCTGCGAGGCTGCGTGGGTGGGGATGCGATCCTCGACCATAATTGTCGAGCTGCGAAGCTCAAACACATTGAAACGGCATCTAAAAAGGAAAAGCTCTGTAGATATTGTCTCGCCCCTCTATTGTATGTTCTTCAAAACCCCTTCAAACGGTCTCGAACCGCGTCAAACGCCGATCGTTCTCACGGGATTAATCCTCTCCTATCGCCGGACAGGCGACATCAGCACAGAGATTCCACGATAAAAAAAAAAAAAGAAAATAATGGAAACAAGAAAAAGAAATCAAATTTACCAAAAAGAAAAAAAAACAAAAAAAAACCTCCCCTCGTTGCGCACGCACGTCACTGCCTGTAGAACGAAACACAACGACTACTACCGTCTCTAGTCTTAGCGATTTACACGATAATTCCAATTTTGTAAATGAGAGGAACTAGCCTGCGATTTTCCTCCGAGATTCGGGCACGCGGCTTCGAAATAGTTTTTCAAAAATGTTCCCGGTATCTTAGCTGACACTTGTTGGTCAAATCCTTTGAAACCTCGGCAGAAAGTAGGAAAGAGAACCAGTGGAAATTAACGTGCGATTTAAGTTTTTTTTTTTTATTTGAGTTTTAGAACCGGTCAGAAATGATTTGCTCGTGGAAAATAATGAGAATGGATCGTGCTACGAATCTCGGACGACAATCGTGCCCGTCATAATCTCGCTAGACGAAGTATAGTCGCATGCAAAAGAAGCCTGACAGATTTTTTTACCGAGCGAAGGCAGGCGATGCGAAGCTTCGTTTCGCGGGCTACCAGAATGAGACGCGGGGGTGGACGACGAACGAAAATGTCTCTCCTCGTTCGAATTTCGCGAAACAAAGAACCCGTTTAGAGAAGAGGAAACGACGATACGACACGACCGCGTGTGGCACACACGTTTTCCGCACTCCGTGAACACCGATATCCGACGGTACTCTATCCCTAGAATTGGATCCACGCTTGAAACGCTACGAACTCTTATACATAACTGAGTGTTTTACTATCGGATTAAAAAAATATTACGGCGATACTTATTAATGTAAATGGTTTTTCATTACTATATTATAGATGTTACTTAATAATATATTTACAAATAATTAAGCCAGAGCTGTCGTTTCATTCGCACCTACCCTGCGTCCTGCACTTTCTATCGTTGCTTAATCATTTTCTGTCGAAAACTGAAGTTTCTCGAAGTTCCAGCAGCAATCTAAAAACCCCCAAATTAATATGAACAGGATATAGATGCTATATATGTCTCTTATATCTGTAAAATTGTTCTTTGATTTCTCAGTAGTAATTGATCGAACCATAGCGCCGAGAACATTAAACTTTTGTTATATCGATGCTATATTTGGTGCTGAAGGTGAAAATAAATTGGAGAACGTGGAATCCGACAATAAATATGTTTTTATTACACATACATCTCGTACGAGGGTTACACGATATTAATACATGTTCATTTAACTGTCCAGCAATCAAACACGTTGTATTTTGTTTTATTCTCTATTTGTCTCTCGCAACCATCAGCGTCTCTCATCAACGTTAATGACCAGTCGTCATCGTCATCGTCGCCACCATTGCCATATCGTGGTCAAATATACAACAAGCACACATCATGTAGAATTCATTGGCATCGTCATACATTGTAAAACATTGTGTTAGATTAGGCATGAGACTACTCCTCGCTACGGGAGTCGAACATCGAGGAAAGAAAAAACGAAACAATGTGGGTGGTGGTGGTGGTGGTGTTGGTGGAGAGAAAAATGGAGTCATCGAAAATCTATATAAAGGCTGAGGGTGTGTAGGAGAATAATGATTTCGTCGTTCGATCGGTCGTTCTCGCTCGATCAGAACTTCCCTACCACTTCGTTTCGCTCTTCGATCATTATTAATTTCGCGTCTGTGATCTAATTTCTTCAAATACTTCTTTATCTCCTGATTAATTTTCACCCGAATTATCCCCAGGGCAGAGAAAAACAAGTCCTCCCCTTCGAAAGAGCGTCCCCTGCACGCCTGCGTCACGTCACTGTCACTTCTTCTGTCTCGGTTAAACGTTTAATTATCATTTTACCTCGTTGCTTACGCTCTAAGAAGTTCGTTAAGTTAATCATCTGCTTAATATCTAATCTCGGTAGCCTTATGTAATACTCTTATAGTCTAGGCTTGGTGACCAGCACCAAAAACATTCACTAGATTCACTGCCTACGACACAGATACAGATTCGCATTGTCCCTCGAGTGGGCCTCGATCCGCGTCCCTCGATCCCTCTCTCGTCGATCCCCTCTCGAATCAACGAACCCCTCGATCCAACACACAAATAAAATTCTCCTCGGTGACAGTGCTGTTTCTTTCTTTATTTCGTATAAAAAGAAAACGATGGAAAACAAGATAAAACGTGCCTCGACGGTTCACAAAAATCAGAACTTGCAAGAAATCGATTTTCAAATGTTTCTTCGCCAATTTTTTCGCCCCACACCGCTTCGAACGTGTCGTTTACTTTTTTTATAATCGACAGAGCGGCCAGGCCCACCGGAAAGACAGCGTAAACGCGTTCCCGACGTTAATTGGCGGCCGACGAGCGGGACCCGACGAATACTGTGCACAATGATTTCCCTCGCTATCACCAACTCGGAATCATCCAACTTGTCGGCGGTCCCGGTCGTCGTCGCAATTTGAGCGATTCACAGACATCCAAGCGAGAGAGTACTTCTTATTTTTTCTCGGGTTTTTTTTTGTCGCTTATCTTCATCGTAATGCATTTTTTTTCTTATTTCTCTTTAAACACATCGAGCTGCAAGGTTTCTACCTAATTAATTTTCCACTTTGTCACGGATTATGATTCTCTAAATACTACCATCGCTAGAAGCCAGAACGTGCGATGATTCCTCACGGGAGAAATGTGTTTGTCTTCGTTTGTTGTTGTTTGTTATTGTTTCTCGGATGGTAACAAAGAAATTTTTTCGCCGAGCGCGGTGTGACTAACATTACTCTTTGGTTAAAAACGATCTTGTGTGTGTGTGTGTGTGTGTATGTGTATGCATGTTGCGATGCGCGCGTGTGTGTTTCGAGTGTGTTTATGTCTGTTTGTGTGTGTGTGTGTTGAACGGCGGCTACGTTAATTTTAATATGAACAACTGAAAGAGAAAGGCCAGCCTTTAGCGCGGTTCTATATTAAAATTAATCGTTCAACTCGTTCCGCGGTTCCCGGCATAGCAATCTCGCTTATCCGAACGATCCGCGACGCTGATGTCACCGTACCGGACGCACGAGATCACTGCCGGCACGCCCCTCCTTGCCTTCTCTACGACTAATCAGCGAGCATGACGAAATCTTACGATTAGGGATAGGCTTAGTTCCTCTAACGATTAGGTTGATCATCGGAGAACCAAGGATGAGCATGAAGCGCGATATTAACGATCCTCCATTATCCGATATAACGGTCTCGCCCTCTTCGAGTGACCAGCATCATCATCTTCCTCTTCATGTTCTTCTTCGTGTTCTTATTCGTCATCCTCTCCATCTTCTGTCATCTCTCTCTCTATTCTTGAATCGTTTCCGAACTGTTCTGACTAGTTTTCCACGGTGTTCGGTGAACCGTGTTCACCGGGAGCCTTCGAACATCGTCAAGGGTTCGACGAGAGTCCAGCTGGTTTGTCAGAAGATGAGGAGACACCGACTGGCCGGCAGCTCGTGCCACGAAATTGATATGTCTGTACGGATCCAATGATAGGATCAGATCCCCTGCATCCTCGTCTGGAACGTGCCGGACCCTCTACTTCATGGTCGAACCCATGGTCTCTCGCGCAGGTACATCTTGAAGAGATTCGTCACCTCCTTTCAGGCTCGGGACATCCGCTGGCTGCCCGTCTGATCGAACGACAAAAAACGGGGAAAGAAAAAGCGACAATGGTAACAACGACGATGCTCCCTTATCTTCTCATCTCTTCTTCATCATCATCTTCTTCTCCTTCCGCATATCTTCTTCAGGTTCACCTCTCCGAGAAGTCACACACTCGACGCTCTCTCGGCACGCTTCGAGCCAGCCGAAGCGCGACGAAGCCAGGACCGTTCCTCGTTCCTGAGGACCCGCGTCAGTGAAGAGAAATCGATCACGAAAAAAACGTACGAGGGTGTCCTCCTCGACTTCTACCCTTTCAATTGTTTCTTCATCATTCATGCTTTCGATCTTGTTTTCTCTCTTGATCTCGAACGCACGCGCTCTCTCTCTCTTCTTCTTTTTCTCTTTCTTCTTCTCTCTCTCTCCTTTCGACGCAACAGAAAAAGATCCTTCTTCAATCTCACTTCGCCGAGGCCTCTGAGCTAGCAGCGACTCTCAGACGTCGTGCCCCTTCGTTCCTATGCCATTCCCACAAAAGGCTCGCGCTCTTCCACCGTCCCAGGGAGTGGAGCTTGGCCAAAAGGTCAGTAGGTCGACACAAAGAGACCCGGCCGGGCGGCAGCGAGCTAAGTGTCACTGACGCACACGCCACCAGGTCTGCTGCACCTTCTCGTGAAGCTTCCTGCAAATCCCCACGAGCCTCCGTCACATCCCAGCCTCCGCGGCGTTTTCATCCAGATCACCGCCCCCGCCTTCGCCTGACAGGGTCTGTTCGGCTGCTTCACCGGTGTCCCCGGTCTCCGTCATATCACCGGACTCGTCACCTTCTTCCAATGTGACCTGGACAATATGAAATCGCAAGGTTAGTTCGTTCCTGCCGCAGGAAAATTTTAGATAGTGCTACCAAAATGGGTCCACCCAGGTAGATCTACCTATATGGGTCATCTTACGTAGGGTTACCCATATCTGTCCACATAGGAGGGGTTACTTATATGGTCCTCCTCAGGTAGGGCTACCCATATGGGTCCACATAGGTAGACCTACCTATATGGGTCCTCTTACGTAGGGTTACTTATATGGTCCCCCTCACATAGGGCTACCCATATGGGTCCACATAGGTAGGGCTTCCAGTTTGGACCAGATTTAGAAAAGAGTGGAGAGTACACTCAATATATAACTTGGACAGCCTGAGGCAGAAATCTCACCTGGAAGTGTATCCTATCTGCCTGTTGTTCGTTGCCCTGCTGTTGGTCATCGGACGGTGGTGACGGAGGGATCATGGACTGGTACCAATCCCGGTTCTCCTCGAGCGTGTCCAGAATCTCCTGTGCGTCAGGGTGCACTAGGTCTGCCCAGGTCTCCCACAGCGGATGGACGATGTAATCGATGAAGCCGACCTGCGATTTCTCGATCGTCGCGCTGTGCCGGTCGCACATCGGGCTGATGTCCATGTTTTGTTCGCGTTCGCGATCGCCTTGCAGGAAGAACTCCTCCATCAGCAGACTGACCCATCGTCGGTAGAGAGGCAAGGGTTTCGTGGGGTTGGACAGGTCAGCGCAGTGCACCAGGTTCTCCAAAACTTGGATACGGTCCGTGTAGTTGTCTAACAGAAGAACACCGGACCCGGCCACCTTCTTCGTCTCCACCATGGTCTTCAGGTCCGCCAACAGGGACATGTGTTTCGACATGTCCGTCGACAGGACCATGTCGATCACCATCTTGCGGACAGTCTGCCGTTGCTTCTTCGTCATGTTGACGAATATGTCGCAGCCCTCGTTCTGGAGGAGCTTGAATGCTACCGCCAGGTGGTGATTCTCCAGAACAGATTCGTCATTGTACATCAAGGCGAGCTCGGAACCTGAAGATCAAAGCGAAGACAAGTTAGCAACGATGCCTACAATTTTCTCGTGTGCATTGAGAGATAAATAATTCGTTTAGACACTCACTCGAATTGATGAGGAACTGATTGGTGAGTCCAGGATGGTCCACGTCGTGAATGGTGGCAGCGAATAGAGCTGCGGTGATTTCCAATGGCGTGAACACGGACTGTAAGAAAAGCGAAGGCTCTAATTAGTTAAAAACACTCGAATCCTTCGCAAAGGGGGACATTAATTACTGACGCGGAAGCGTGCTGACTCGAGAATGCTAAGGGGTTCTAACGAGACACGCTAACAGTCTTCAACCGATAAGTAATTGGTGCCGAGTTTATTGTGACACGCTGGTTGTTTTCGACATGCTCGGATTGCGAAAGTGGCGGGCGTACGAGCAATCAGCCAATGAATACATATTAACCTCAAGTGCGGGCGTGTTGAGCAGAGCGTGGGTGGATTGGGTCACGTCGGCCGCGTGGAGGCTATTGTGGAAGGGATTGTCCTTGACGTAATGATCCTCTAGAGTCATCATGAAGGTGACAAAGGTCTTCGGCGGTATAGCCAGGGATTTGAGCAGGTCTCGCCTCTGGAAGACTGTGTACGCGACGCAGGTCAGCGGTCTGTTGGTGCTCAGCTCGCCTATCCTGAAGATGTCGATGCCCCACTTGTCGATGTCCCGCAGAAGCTGCAAATGAAAAAATGTCGTCAGTAATCAATGCACGATCTAGAATAGCCTGAAACTGCACCCAGGTTCAATGTCAAGTCTACGCATCAAATGTTTCCTATAACTATCCTCGCCGAGACTAGAATCTACAAAACAGAAGAAATATTAATGATTTCGGCCCAACGGTTCGATCAATTAAATACGTTAAAGCAATTTTACAAATTCATTTAAACTTTCAACGTTTCAATCCCTGTGTGGATCACTCTCAAGAAAGAAGAAAACTGCGTCCGAGATCGAAAGTTGCGCCGAAATCATTAATACTTCTTCTGTTTTAACAATCATACGATCGACAACAAGAATAACAACTAGAATGTACATCCGAGAAATTTGAAAAAATTCCCAAACGTGCGCCAGATTATTTTCCAAATTTTCAATCGAAGTTAAATAGGGAAAACGAACAGAGAATAGAATAGCACGTTGCAGATATCAGTGTCCTATACACCGGTCTGCAGAATTCAAGTTTTCCAGGCTGCATGGAAACCGTTCAGCATCCAAGGAAGAAAGAAGTCGCCAAGGTCGCGAATTGAACTTGCTAGAAGTGTTTGCTAGCACTTAAGGGTACTTAGCACCGCACGGCTACGCGTTGGAGCCGGCAGGTGAACGGCATGAACGACGAACGGAAAGTTTCCCGGGGACTCTGTTCAGCAAATTAGAGCCTGCCGATTGAAAGAAACACTGGGATCTCGTCCTCGACGACACGACGCGCGCGCGTGTGTGTGTGGGCTTGGTTTAGTGTCGCGTGCAGGTTTTCGCGCGGTGCCCGTAAATTAAGGTGAAACGATAATGGCTCCGATAAGGGATTCGGGAATTTGGGTTATCTGCGGCTCACGACCTCGTCCCGAATCGTTCCCCTAATCACGCATGTGACCTGGGCCCGATCGCAGACGTCAACAACAATATTTCACATCGAGACGCGTCGGTGCGCCTGCGATTTTCTGCGTGGAAATCTTAATCCGAAGCCCTTCGAGTCTGCGCGACGTTATTTGCCGAATGCCTGGTTAAACAGAGGGGCTCGATTATCAATGCTAACACGATGTACAAAGAGATTCGCCGTCGTTCGTTGATGGGTCACGTACATCCGAGTGGTTTTCCCCTCGGACGGCCAATCCTTTCTCTATTCTTTCTCCCCCACCATCGTCGGCACAACCGAGAGGAGAGGAAGCAAATATTTAAACGATGGCATCTCTCTCGTACCACCTGGAAATTTCCTAGCCTAGAAACGCGAGCGTCTTCGGACGGAGCACGAACGTATATGCGAAAGCAAAAATGATAACAGCAGGATTTCTATTTTCGCGAGACAGATGGACAACTAGCTAGCAAATCCCTGTGCAGCTGCAGCTGAATGCCGACCCGGACACGCTCCGAACATCTTCGATCCCGTGTCTGGAGAGATTACACGTGTTCCGGGTCCTGCGCACAGCCGATTGATAACCGGACAACACCGCGGAATTAACAGGGGATTAAATCCCGAGTATCGCAACGTTGCTGATCCGATTTGCGGTTTTGCAAAAGCTCGGGAAACGCCGGGTCGACCCGGACAACCGGCGAATATATTTCTGAATGCTGCAGGCGTGCTCGATCGGGATCATTGTCATCGGCGATTCAACGAGCGATTGTGCGACCGACACCTGTTAAAACGTCCGGTTTCCCGACACCTCCTCGTCCCAGGTTCGATAGAAAGTGTCGGTACCGTTAATCAATTTCCCTTTCACGATTTTGTTGGCCTCTGTCAACGTTTACGTAAGTATCGCGCAAAGAACGAGGAAGATTGGTCATTCGGATCGTGTCTAACCTTTCGACTAACTTTGTTTTCGAACTATTAGCATTCTCTACAATCGGAAACGAAAAGTTCCATTGTCTCGGGAAATACGGTTTTCTACTAATGTTTTTTTATATCTTTACTTGTTTCGTTTTCTCGAAATAAGTTATATCGTTATTTGTAAGTAAATTTGTCCGAAACTTGGTGACTTTTATTTTTTTAATGCGAAACATATAATCGCAAAAACCTAAGATGTTAACTCATCAATTTTAATGAAAACAAACATGGAAAAGTAACTAATTCGTTGGCGATCGTAATTTTACAATTCTGTTGTTATTCTCGATTTTCTACTTTTATAAATTTCATTCTATATAGGGTTGTCTGCTAATACGTATGCATACACACATTCAACCGTATAGTTCGGCCATCCTGACGATTAATCGTCCCGATTAATCACACAACAAGATGAAATTTAATTCGGTTTTAACATAAACAATGGTTACAATTTGTCTTTAAATTAACATAGAAACACGAATTGAATTAAATTAAAACAAGATTAAAATATCTACACTGTCTAACGAATACAACATAACGAAAACAATGATTGAATCTTTTTTTTTTTAATTTAGCCCGGTTTGATGCTTCCCACTTCTGACTTTTGTAAGGAATATCTATATTTATTATAAGTAATCGTTGACAGACGTGTTTGTCACGAGCGCGTTCGTTTCGATCCGTCTTCTTTTCTAATTCGTTGGCGATCGTAATTTTACAATTGTTATTTTCGATTTTCTACTTTTATAAATTTTATAATATATAGGGTTGTCTGCTAATACGTATGCATACACACATTCAACCGTATATGTGTATCTATTGTACCGTATCTATCAATCTGGCGCGTTCAATTTTTGTTCGTGAATTCTCTCGAGTGGAACTGAATCTGAGATCTACCTAACTGTTCTCAGGTGAGTGACCGAGGTGGTCCCAGTCGGGCCCCAGTGGTTACTTACCAAGCCGAGCTCCTCCTCCGTGGGTGTCTCAACACCGTACAGTGGTACACGTTCTCCCGTGAAGCTGTTCGTGTGCGTGAGCGGCCGTTTCACGCCGCTGATGTGGGACATGGCAGCCGGGCCCCTCTGGACCCGGTCCTTCTTCTTCGCTGCCCTCGCATCTGCGCTGCCTGCAGCCGCGACCGCATCTTCGATTCTCAACGAAGGCAGATCCAATTCCTGTTGCTTGTCTGCGGACAGAAACCCGAGCCGGGAAATTAAACGAGGCCCTCCACGATGAAATATCGCCGGAGATGACCGCCTCTCGATCCTAATTAATCGCCGACGCTACCGTGCGCCGACGATTCGAACGCGATTTCACGGATCACCGCACTCGGCCTATGGCGTAATTTGTTTATGTAACGCCTAGCATTTCTCGCGAGCCGACCTCGGTCTACGCGTGTACACCACTTATGCGATCTAACGAATGAGCATCGTTCAACGATGAGCCAGAATTTTTTTCAGACTCTTACCACAAAATATCCGATCTGATTCGAAGATTGAAACCGAAGACATTTATCTACGATTTTTCGTTACTGTTTCATCTCGTTTCGAACGAAGTTTACTTGAGAAAAATTAGTAAATTGTCGAGCCTGATGCACGAGCCATTTATTTTGTGGACTGTTGTTTATTATTTTAATGGTATCAACTCCCCATTCTCCTGATGATCCCATAGAGGAAGTTCAGTTCTCGAATATTTGTTAACGGGGACTGGCTCGGCTCGTTAGGAATAGCTAGTACGTTAATGAACACACACGCGAAGTTCCAATTAAATTGCGCCAGGATATTTCCTCCGAACTCCGTTGAAAGTTGAACTCGGATGGAACGGTGTTCCGCGATGTTTAATTAAAAATGAACCGTAAAATCCGCTGTGTCCTCCAGTTTGATGCTAGCATCACAATTAGATCCCATTCGGACAACGTAAAAATGAAAAGGGGATTTTGTTAATTCCTCGTCGAAACACGTGGAACTACCTCTTTCGCTTCGAAGCTAGAACTTCGCGACGTCGAGTTTCGTGAGAAATTATAATGTGTATTACGACGCGTTACAGAACTTCCTGAACACAGTGTTACGCCGCAGATAAGAGGAGATTAACTTCAGATGTAATCCGTGATCTCTTTATCCGGCTTGAATCGATCAATCGGTGCTAAATTGTCCGGCAACTGTTCAAGGCCACGTGTCACGACAGAACCTGACGCATAACGTTAAAATATGCCGCCGCCGGCTCATTATTCATTCCAATTTAAATACACGCTTGTCTACCTTTTAAGCAGCCGACATCTTTCATTCTTTTCCCTTTTGAAAAAAAAATAAAACTAAACTTCTCTTAGCATCACAATAAAATCTTTATCCGATCGCTAACACACGTTACATACCAGACGATCATTTTTCACGTGATTCTAATTGTATCTCGAAAACCGATCGACCGATTTGCTTGAAACTCTACAGACATCTTCCGCATACCTTTCTCTATTATTTTAACAAACGATCGAATCGATGTCTGCAGAATTCGATATTTAAAAATACAGATCCGCTGTCTAATGATGACCATTACAGTGCTAATATATAGACTGTTGCTTCGAAGCTCTATAACTTTGGATGGAACCGGTATTTTTTAACGAACTGAATTTCAATTCACTCCCCAGGGATTCATTAACATACGCCGGAAAGTTGTAAATCGATATGTTTATTGGTTCCGTTGGAGAAGAAAAAATACTTAAGTGATCCGTAAATTTCCTTTTAAGTATGAAATTGATTACGAAAGTGTTCGCGACGCGGAAGCGTTCTGAATTCCTTCTGAGTCAGGATAAAAGTACTATTTCAGAGCGCGGATGAACAAGAATGGAGGTTTGCGCGAAAGGTCTGTCATTTCCTGATTCCACGAGCAAAAACGAGCTGCACAAAGCAAGCGTTGGACGGGATGAATGCTCGAGAAATTATCGTGCGTCTACCTACGTGATCTCAAGGGCCTTTAACGCGTAAGAGAACGGTGCCCGTTTTGTTGCCCCTGATAAATGGGTTCCCGGCGACCTCGATCATCCATTACTTCTCTCGTTTATTTTTTTTTTCTTTTCGGCGCCGCGTCATATCGGAAACAAACGAGCTCGAACGATTTGAAATTAAAATCAACTTAAACGCATTCCGTCTCCACTCGAAAAATATATGATTCGAATTTTCTGGAACACGGTGGCCGAGTTGCGTTCAAAATTAAAATCAACACACAACTTAAAATTCCCATTCTTTTACAATAACAGAACCGCGCGAACAATTCATTGAAAATTAAAATCATTTTGGAAGTACCGAAAAATATATTATTTAAATTGTTCGCAATTTCACGACTCGATAAAATTGAAAATCAAGATAAATGCTTTAATGAAACTTTTATTTTTTGGTGTCAAGTGACGGGAAAATTGTGCATTTAATTGGTTTCGGTTTGGGAGTACGTGGAAATATGTTGTATTTTTAAGGATAGTCGAAATGAACGATTTAAAGATTCACCAGCAATTATTATCGATTCCCTGGAGAGTATAATTGCGTCGGCCGTGAACTTTCAACGAAAGCAGATTAATTTTCGAGTGGCACGCGGCGGCCACCGGAGAGCTACGGTTTCGAAAAGACGGTCGCGAGCGCAAATATTTCTTCAACTCACCGAGGAAAGTGCTGCAGATGTACTCTGAAATCTGGTTGCCAGACTTCGAGGACTCGGAGAAGTGGGAGAGTTCCTTGTTCAGCATTCGCTTGAACTGCAAAGAAAGAAATGGAGCAGTTAGTTACATTGTCTGTGCGCATTTAATCGGTATAATCGTGGCAATTAATCGGAACCACCAGTGGGCCACCGAAACGAAGCAATTCTATTTATTACCTGTCTTCGAAATTAAACAAAAAAGAGTACTAAATTTATACTTCACCAGGAGTGAGCAATAAATTTGAAAAAGTTCAGTGATCCACCGAGGGCTCATTAATACAATATCTTACTTTAAAAAAGAAAACATTAATGTTCTAAGAGTAATTGATCATATCCTAGAGTAATTTCGTGGTCAGAGATTTATGTTTCTAAACAATCTATGAAATCAGTAAATCAAGTACCACGACAAAATCTGGCAAAAACATTTGTTCAGTGTGAAAATAATAGCGAATCTCTCGGATAATTTCCATTCTGACGTAGCATGGGACCAAGCAGGTTTTATGGGGCGGAAGCTCGTCAAACACGAGCGAGACTCTCGTTTCCGATTCGTCGAGGGGCTCTTATCTCTAGTAATTTACGATATTTACAGCCGGTGTGTCGTGTATGAAATTTCGACGCAGATAAACACAGTCACGGACACGCACCACCACAGCGAACAGTTTGTGGACACAGAAAGCCAAGAGAGATCGGCAAACAGATTGCTAGTACCGTTGTGTCTGGGCCCTGGCAACGGCGTTATCAGTAACGTAGCAGCCGGCGAAAGGATTCCTCTTTATCCCGAATGATTACGCGGATATCGATGCAGATGCACTCGAGAAACAACCACAAAGAGGACTGACCTGTTATCGAATAGATTGTTTTCCGAACCAGATAAAACAGATCCGAGTCACACAGTGCTTTTCATTACCCTCCAGAATACTCCGCCGATCACATTTTTATTCACTTTCGATCTTCAGAAATCTCGAATTTAATTCAATATTATATTTGCCAGGCGGTGAACCTAGCCTGGCCTTGAGAAGACTTTCTCTGACCTAACCCATAAACTTTACTACGTTAAATCGACTTATAGATATTCAATTCTAAGATTTTTAATTTCTTCTCGGCGCCATGGTTCGATTTATGGGTGACATCGCATAAGTTAGAAATAACCCGCTAACTATATGCAACAGGATATTTATCATCAACACCTATATCGCTGAGAAATATTCAATTATATAAAAATTACAGTAATGTAACATAATGATCGAACCATGGCGCCGAGAAGAAATTAAAAATCTTAGTTGTTAAATCGACTATTGACCCCACAAAAATTTCTTTCCTCAGATAATACAAAAATATTCGATATCTAATCTTGTCAAGCTCGAATGCTCATTCAACTTGTTCGAGCAGCCGCAACAATGGCATTGTTTCTTCGAAAAATTGCCATTGAATTTCTCGCGGATAAACCAACGGCGATACACATAGGCAGAAGATACAATTGGGGCAGTAGAGAAACACACAGAGAGAGAGACAGGCTCTTCATTCTGCATGTCTAACATTCCCGACAGGATCGTCTCTGAAAGACAGTGGGTTAATGATCCAAAGAATCTGGCCAATGGTTTCTCGATAATTAGTCTAGAAAGCGGTGCTCGACGAGGTATGGAACAGTGAATCATCGCACTCGTGTCGCGTAATGACTAATCGAATTTTCTGCCGACAAACGCAAATAATTGTAGAAGTAATCGAAATTACATAAGAATTGATAATCGTACAGATTGCGATCGGTGTCGGTTACGTAATCGATAAGACGATCTTCGAATGATGCGGATCACCGATAAGACCAAAATAAATATATTTCTATCGACGCGACCCCATCTTATCAGCTCGGACGTCTTTGACAAAGTGTTCGGGGCGATTATTTAATCGTGGGAAGATACCAACGCGCCTTTCCTTCCCACGTAAACAATTCTACTCCGTTCCCAAATGTCACGCAATGTTGCGCTGGTCAGGGGCAAAACTTTAATCACGAACTTCGACGCGGAGGACAAGCTGACATTTCGCTGAGCGAAGGAACTCGCTGAATTCTACACAGCTTCTCTTATATTATTCACCGAGTCTTCGATCCGAGTAAATTGATTTCCGGGACTGTCATTTGATTTGGGAATATATCGGAGATGCTATTTCGTGAACTGGCAGGAAACTATAATTATTCGTAGCAAAATTTTCATCTTGAGCCTTCTGACTTTTAACAATTATTTTTAATAGAAAAAGATAAATATAATGGCAAAGGGTGTAGATATTTATTTTTACAAAGATTCATCGAAGAAGCCCCTTGAACGCGTCACGTGACAAAAGACGAGCAAATCGCGTCATTCACCGATCCATTCTCGCGCGACTGAATCGAGAGTACGAAGCTACGTATTCGAGGAAAGAATGACTAAGACTATAATTTCATTATCGGGTCCGCGCAGTAAACGTAATTGTTCAGGTAATCAGAGTGATGCTAATGTGTCAGCGACGGTGACGTGTCCGAACTATAAAGCAAATTATGTCATCATCGATGACAAAGCTTGGGGATCTTCGAAACTTGATAAATTTCGAATCTTACGTAGCTAGCACGTGGTCGGTTATCGCTACGAGCTCTTCAATTCTACACTGGTCTTTCATTATCGTGGATCTGGCTTTGGGCAAATCTAGCGAAAGCCGAGACCGTGCTAGACGACATCTCGTGATCGTGGAAAAGTACTTGATCTTCGTCAAATTGATCAGAGAAGAATGGTGAAATTTATTCAGGACTCCAGGAAGCTTGGGGGATCCTCGCGAGTGCTCTAAAATGGCTAGGCTACTTTCGAAGAATTTCTACCAAGAATTTCTCGAAACATATCAGTATTTCGAATATTTTTTGTTGGATTCTTTCTTGACCTCTTCGACCACGCGTTACTTGGCTGCCACGCATACGCGTATCGTGTTCGAAGCAACGAATAACAATGATAAGACGGAGAACGAGCTGTTATGCGAGAGCCTCGACTCTCCCGAGATCTCCGGCCAATTATGTTCTCTTGAACCTGCTACGTAAGAAAAACGTCATTAATTAAGTACCACGATTACACCGACCCCATGACACCTTCTTATCGGCAACATCCTGGATCCCGTGCCCATTGATAACGCTTATCGTCCCCGTATCCAAAGTCTCGGTATCTTCTTTCTCGGAAGATACGAACCGTTCCGAATATTTGGACAAGCCTTAGACATATATTTCGCGTCGTTGTTGGTACAAAGCCAAACGGATTCGCGCAGTCTGAATGGGAATATAAATTGCATCGGTCTACCGTTAGTCTGTCGGATCCGCTGGAATGGTTTATTGTTACAATAAATAAGCATCGACGTAAACGTACAACGTGAACATTCGCTCCGCGATATTTCTCTCCGATTTACAGAAATAATTGTCGGGAAAACTACTGTGAAATTCAATCAACGCGATCGCAATTTCGAAACTCATTTCACCGGATATTGCGTAACGATCATTGCAAAAAAATCTATATTTCCGCGAACAGACGGGAGAGACGGAGACCGATGGTTTCAGTGTTTTAAATAAATAACAATAAATCAGTCGAGTGGATTTCAGTGGAATTCTCAGCGAGATTATCATCTTAGTTTTACATCAATCAAAACATCATCCTCGTCCCGTTGATATCGACTTCGAGTGTCGATTTCACAGCGATACGATTTAATCTGGCGAAAGGGCGGTTGGTCTTTCTCAGAGAAAAATGGCGCCAAATTGCTGATAACGGAGCCGATAATCATTCCAAATTGGATGCTACGATACACTAATCCTAATTAATTTATTTTTTTCTTTTGTAAACAATGGCGATAATTGTATTTGCGGATCGGAAAAGTTTTGCGAATTTTTTCGGCGATCTCGCCGCTTCAAAATGATATATAGTTTAATATTTGATGTTGAAACGTTGTTTAAGGGAACGAAGGGATCTACCAGCGATCAATTTCGAAATCGCCATACAGTTTTCCATTCGTACCGCAACATATGGCTCGGAGATCGAGATTTACACGTAAATCGTGCGATCCAGGCTAAATCCACAGGCACATGTTCCGAGGGCTTAGCGCCGCTGCTTTTTATCTTAGACTATGATACTGTGCAATCGCAAGGCAAATATTTTTTCATGCTAATTCGAAAGTCACCCGTGTCTTTTTGCTCCTTTTGTTAAAAGAATTAATGAAAAACCATTCGAACTGTTTGTACCGCTTCAATAAATTTAATTCAATGTTCTGTAATATTTTAACAAATTCCTCTCCGTATTGGCATCGTTGATTAATTGATAAATTAAAAAATTCTTATTAAACTTCTGTCACATTTCAAAAAATTCTAATTAATTTTCTGAAATGTTTTAACCAATTCATTCAATCGTATCGGCAAAGCAAATTTCCTTAATTGCTTTGTTAATTAATCAATTAGACGTCTTTGTTGCTGCCTCAGACTCTCGGCAAATTTTGCATTTGGATTTTTGCTGTGACGTGCGAATTGTCACGCAGCGAGCTCGCGCGACGAATATTTATTTGTCGATGTCAATGCACCCAGACACGTTCAAAACAAACATGTTTCTAAACTTGCGACGAACCGGAACTTGCCGCATGTTTTGTTTTATTCTCTAGACGAAAAATTCGAAATTCTCTAGAATTCTAGAACGGAGGAAAGGTGCAACACTTTTTCAACTCATTCAACAATGGCAAGCATCGTTATTGGAGTCCCAGATTGACCTAACTCACTTTTTTCTCGATCTACACAGAAAAAAGCACTAATGAATAAGCTGCGCGAGTTTTTATGGATTTGTGGCAGATGAATATATCAAAGAATTATGCAAACGTCTTCGTGACACAGTGTTCCACTTCGATTGTGGAATTAGTGAATCAATTTATGAACTGAAAGAGAGAGAGAGAGAGAGATGCTTGGAAAACATGATTGTATTCAATACAACTAGTTGGCTCAGTTCTCAAGCCCAGATTAATTACAAAATTAAATTTCCTGGGGGTTCAGAACTTTCCAAATAAAAATTATGCCAATGGGGTACCTGATCGAACAAAAGAAAATTTTTTAAAAAAGTCGTCTCTGGTTCCAAGTGAGTTCACAATAAATAAAAATAAATGTTCGCCAAAAATGTTCAATAAAAGCGAAACAATAGCAATAAAGATCAGTTGCGAAGGGTTTCCTTGGCAGCCAAGAAGAATCGCTCCAATTTTTCCAGCATATAGAAGCCAGTCCTTGGACTATACCGGTGCTTGCCAAACCAAATGAATTCACGGTGAAAAACAAGAGGCGATCAAGCCTGGTCGAGAGTCAAAGGTTCCCGGCGATAAGAGCTCTCAAAATCGATTACCTGCACGACCACGATGCTGGCCATGGCCGTAAGGTCTGCCAGGGTCCTCAAGTAGTTAAAGTACCTAGCGGCCTCTCCCAGGTTTCCGGCACCGAACTCGGTGTCCATCTGCTGGACCATCTCGCCGATCAACAAATTCCCAATACGCAAACAACGAAGAACCGCGAACAGTCTGCAAGCGCACAACAGCGAACACTCGAATCGACGTGCGTGTCGCCACGTGAAAATCGCTCCACTTTCACCGAACCTGTCCCCAGGAACTTGCAGCACACTTTCTACTCGCCGGTAATCACGTATTTCTTTTTCTTTTCACGCGAGACGATTTCAAAATATCGAGAAGATTCGCGCCAAGATCGAGAATTCGACAGAAAACAATAGAAACGAGTCCACTATTTTTCTAGACTTCTAGATCCGTGGGAAGTACACGAGGTTTTATAGTCCACTGGTTCACTATAGCAATAGTTGCTCTAGGCCTCGGAGGACGTCTGCGGTACGCGTGGACGTCACTCGACTGCTAAACGTGGTCTACGTGCCGGAATCGCGTCTCCCTGCTTTTTATCGCTGCCAAACGCGCTGTCTCGCTTTCGCGCTAGCGCTCTCCGCTTCGCGCGAGTTCAGAGTGGGGATGGAGAGATGCCTGACGACGCACAAGGGAGCCAGGGTTTCCAGAATCGGCGGGAATCCGCCGACTGCAGCTTTTCGGAAAGTCTACTACGAAGAAACGTCAATCCTGTTGGAAATAGCTCGCCGGTGGCTCCAATTTGGGCTATGCTAGATCTAGGAAGATGTCCAAGGTGGGAGATGCTACGGTATTTGATGTAGACCAGCTGGTTTATGATGGGGTTCGTTGTGTAGGTCAATGTCAGGGTCAAGACTGTGATTTTGAGCTAGAGAGTAGAGTCCGAGCCAGGTGTGGAGAATGTAAACTAAGTATAGGAGTCCAAGCTAGGTATAGAGAGCCTAAAGTTAGGGCTAAAGAGGCCGAGCGAGGTGTAGAAAATCTAAGATGTGTTGTAAAGAGTCCGAGTTAGGTGTAGGAAATCTATGATGTGTTGTAAAGAGTCCGAGCTAGGTATAGGAAATCTATGATGTGTTGTAAAGAGTCCGAGTTAGGTGTAGGAAATCTATGATGTGTTGTAAAGAGTCCGAGTTAGGTGGGGAGAATGTGAACTAAGTGTAGGTATGTATAGGGAGTCCAAGCTAGGTATAGAGACCCCAAAGTTAGGGTTAAAAAGGCTGAGCTAGACGTAGAAAATCTAAGATGTGTTTTAGAGAGCACGAGTTCGATGTGGAGAATGTAAACTAAGTGTAGGAGTCTAATCTACATATGAATAGAGAATCCAAGCTAGGTATAGAGAGCCCGAAATTAGGGCTAATGATTTTGAGTTAGGTGTCGAAAATCTAAGATGTGTTGTAAAGAGTCCGAGTTAGGTGTGGAGAATATGCACTAAGTGTAGGTATGAATAAGGAGTCCAAGCTAGATATAGAGAGCCCAAAGTTAGAGCTAAAAAGGCCCAGCTAGGCGTAGAAAATCTAAGATGTGTTGTAGAAAGTCCGAGTTAGGTGTGGTGAATCTAAACTAAGTGTAGGGGTCTAATCTACATATGAATAGAAAGTCCAAGCTAGGTATAGAGACCCCAAAGTTAGGGTTAAAGATTCTGAGCTAGGTGTAGAAAATCTCAGATGTGTTTTACAGAGTCCCTATGGTGCCCAAGGTGGTTCGAAACCCACCTTAATAACCTGGTAGGTCCTGTCGCGAAATAACCTCAGCAGAGTTGAGAGCGACGTTAAATAAATATGAAAAAAGGTATAGGGGTGCCAAGCTAGATTTTACAGGATCCAATCCCCAGATTCCTAACCCGGTTCTAAAATCCAATTCAAACTTGTTAGTTTTGGAGATCCCAGGGATGCAAATAAAAATGGTGCAGTCCCTACGCGTCCCCAAGATAAATCTGTGCATGGACCAACGTCAGCAGCGTCACATCGTAGATTCTGTCGCATAATTGACGCTCTTGGCCTCTGTCGTCCGTGCCAAGTGGGACTGCGGGAAGTGCAATGATCACACTGTGCAGTTTCAAGCGTTCGAATATTTAACCAGAGGACACTAGGATTAATCAATCAAGACATTGTATGACTTTTTGCTCCTGGAAATCTTCCTGGATCTTTGAACATTGCAGCATGCCGGATCAACGAACTATGGTTCGGGTATCCCGAATCTTTTCTAGGTCAGGCGGGTGATTCCCGTGAAACCAGCATTTTTACGGACACTTTTCTCATTCGTTGAAATTAAACGGTCCGGATTTCCCCGTAGGAAAACAATGCCGGATAATAATAGTCGAGAAGAGAACCGGCTCTTCCTGCTATATCTTCGGATTATTATTCTTAGCTAGTTTTCCCTCAGTCTGGATACGCTTCGATTTAAACGGAATCTCTATGAGATTCCCTCCCGCGTCATACACGATCTCTGTTAGGGTTCCGAGAGGAACGGTACCCCGAATGCAATCTCATTGTTGAACATTCCGGCTGAATAAACAATTCGCCTGACAACGGTGCCCGTGATGGAAAAGTAACTTTATTTTTATTGTGGATCGGCATTTCTTTTCGAGAGTGGTCTCTCGCCGTTTTTCACTGTGTTTTTAGTTGCCGGATTTCAAATTAAATTAGACACACGAAAATCCCATGATTCAGTTTTAGAAGAACCGTTGTTGCCGAGCATCAATTGCTCAAGAAAGTGGAAACAAACTGAATAGAATACAATGTGCAGCTTCTGCGAATTCTGGAATTCTCCTCGGGGCCTTTAAATTCTCTCGTTTAAATACACTGTTTACACAATTTTCGTAACCGATGTAAATAAATAATCGATACAGTCAAACTTTTCGGTTTCGAGACGAGTCTCGTTGGGCTGCGAGGTTCAGTGATAATTCGATGATAAATGATCTCAGTGGAGTTCCGACTGTCTGAGTCAAGTTTTTTGGCGCCAAACAAGGCGACAGTCGCCCTCACTTTTCTTGGCCCCTGATATCATCGACCACGAGTCTTCCTGATGCCGCGTGGATTCAAATTGACTCACTTTCGGAGTCACTAGCTCCTCGTCTGACTCAACCGGCGAGATTCGACGAAGATGCTATTTTCGGGAATTAAGAACCGAAGAACTGGTGACAATTTGCCAAAAGGACCGTTTCCTGAAATTCACATCACCGAAAAGCCTGCCTCAATAATTTTTCGAAGAATGTTGCACGGTCACGAACATTTTCCAACTAACCTATTTCAATGCTATACGAGATCAATTTAATACTGCAGATTCTCGACGAAGAAACTGGTATAACGCATCATAATTTCACATTAATTAAAAGGAAAAAAAAAGCGATCCGGGAATATATTGCGCAATAGAAAATGTAACCACTGGTTGTGATAACGGCGTGACGTACTCGAGCCTTAGATGGTAGCTACAACGGAAGCTTATCTTTTACAGTGCATTTCCAACACTTCTGAAAACTCTCAGCTAAATCACTATAGCATTATATGAAAATGAAATGTCTCACCTTTTTTCAGACGGCTGTGTTTTCGATTGCGAATAATTACAGACTGAATAAGCTTTTACGTAATTCGTCGTTGCACAATTCTCATTTTCATTACAGAAAAAAATGTCAGTGAAATTTACAATGATTTTTGTTTATCAGCTGCAACTTCAGTGAACCAATTTCGAAATCTGTTGAATAAGTGTAATAATAACGTGAGGCAATTCAGTTTTCGTGAAGTCATGATTTGGCATTTTCATAAATATCGGAATATGTATGCAATTGTAAAGGGCGCTTACTCACTGTTTGAATTATTAATGTTCCCAAGAATTCCGCGACGAAGATAACGTATGCAACGAACACTCAAAGTAGCCTAATGCACCGCACCATAATGACACATCCAGGATAAAACGAACACCGTCAGAGGGCGATGCACAGCTATCATAACCGTTTGATGAATTTTCATGGGGTCGGTCATTTTTAACAATCTTTTTGTCCCTTCTCCCCACCCCCCACTACTCGACTTGAAAACGGAAGCAACAGAGCAATAAAAGACTCAAAACACTTTTAATGCCGATTGCAAAGTCCGATACTGCCCAAGGCTGCAGAATTTACACATTCTGATGATTGACAAGTAATGACGTACAACTGTCATGACAATTTGCACTGGATCCTGTTGAAGCTTTAATCCGTTCACTCCAGTATTCAGGAAGCGTGATGTCCACAAGATTTTTCTCCAATTATTTCGGCATAGCATTAGCATTGGTAATGCCGGGGGGTATTTGAAATTCAAAAAGAATTTTATGAATAATAAACTTGTACATTCGTACACACAATTGTGGTAAATAATAAATATGGAATCAGCCTTTGGTTACTTTTTGCAGTATTTGGTCACCTTCAAATATTGCATGCAGTTGCAGTGACATTCGTTTTAATTTTAGACCAGCTGTAAGAAGTTCTTGATTGAATTAAAATATGCCTGACACGAACCGTTGTGAAAAATCAAAAATACAAATATTAGTCACACGATTGAACGAATCGTACCAATTATTCTCTCCACGTGACCCGATCGACAGCTGGCAATTGACAGTGAACGTGACGACGGGCACGTAGAATTTATGGTTCGCGTATCTCGAAATATGAAATGCGACTCGGCCGAGCGCTAGATAATTTTCCCTCCAATTATCCGCTGTCTAATTTCGCGCGTAGTTCCCACTCGGAAATTACACGTCACGTGGTACACGTATCCGCGAAACGCGAACGACCAAGGCCAAAGGATTCCCAGATGTATGTTTCCAAAATTTTCCATTCAAACAATTTCTGCATTCTATTTTCTTTTTTTTTTCGTTGAACTTACACTTTTGACAATTTCGTATAAAATGTAAATAACTGCATCGCGATGCAACATGTGTATTTTTAAACATAGTCAGGAAGTGCGACTATCCTATCGAAGGAATTCCGTCGATTTCCTGTGCATTTAGAATAATAATCGCCAGTGACATCGACAATGCATCATTTCCCACGCTTGCGCTATCACGAGAGAGTGGGAGAGAATCAGAGAGAGAGAGAGAGAGAGAGAGAGAGAGAGAGAGAGAGAAAGCAAAAGTTTCCGTAGATATCGAATGCGGAACCGGTGGTTTATTTTACAAACTCGGAAACGCAAGAAAGCTATGACGCTTATGTGAAAGCGTGGGTGCCCACCAATTTTGGTAGTCTGCGATACTGTTTGCATCGAGCAGAGTCACCTAACCAAATTTGTAATAAGTACAATAAAATTCCACTGTATTTAGTACGATTTTTATTAATATCAGATCTACAGAGACTACCACCACTGAAAATAACATGATGTCACTTTCTTAAAGTTTACCTAAAAAATTTGGAAATTGCATAAACATCCGCAGTCTAGTAATGTTATAATTAATCCAACAGTATCCTCGTAAAATTTTCAAAAAAAGCTAGAAAATAAAATCCCACTGATTTTAGTACGATTTTTATTCATTTCAGATGTACAAAGACTACCACCACTGAAAATAACATGATTCCACTTTCTTACAGTTTACTTAAAAAAATTGGAAATTGCATAAACATCCGCAGTCTAGTAATGTTATAATTAATCCAACAGTATCCTCGATGAAATGAATCGGAAATTCACGACCGCGCTCGTAAAGAGCTCAGCAGGAAGGTCTAACCAGCCATATAGGAACATACAGTAGTATCAGCCCTCGCAAATTTATGGGTCAGACCAGAGAATAGCGCGGAGGTCTTCATTACAGGATGGAATTACAGCTTATTGTTAGTGGCTGCTTGCACCACTGTTCCAGCTCTGTTCCGCCATTGGACACGGAGACAAAGTTCTCGATGCACATCCAAAAGGTGTGCGAAGCGATACCCTTGTGGGTCTCAGACCGCAGAACATGATCTCACTTAGAGTACCTCCGGGGATCGGCAACTCGATTGACTTCCAAAGGCTGCTTCCGTAAGAAGATTCAAAACTGTTTCCGATCTGGACGACTCGTTGCTTCGTCGTAGATCGCATCGAAATTGATTATCCGCTTGGAAACACTTCCGCGAATGTGTCAGTGTCGTCGTGGCACGATGTCGCAGCTGTACATCTCACCTGACCGTTTTGCCTCCGAAACAAAAAGTTTGTACGCACGCGGTGATTACAGCAACATCGAGTAACCGCTTCTTCTGATTGGCAATCATTATAAGAACGTTTAACTGCGTTCTGCGACTGATATACCCGGCGTGTTCCAGGGTACGTTTGTTGTTCGCTGGACAATGTGGCTTTAACAATTAATCTTTGACGCGCAGTCTATTAGAACTGAGTCAGTCGATCATTAATTCCGCAGGTGTTGTGGTCAGGGAATTTATAGCTTTGAGTATTTGCGGAGATCTGTTGTGCAGTGACCTCGAACAGTCAATAACATCCATCATCGTTTTACACTGTCAACTGACGAAAGTAAAAGTTCTGCTGGAGTTGACCTTGACCGACGACCTTGGAACCAATTAATAAATCCCACCAATTGTTCGCAAATATTGTACAATTGCAATACCTGATCCGCGATCTACACAATCGGGTCCATATAGAGGAGCAAAATGATAAGGTTGGAGAATCTGGAGGGGATGGCCCAGATCAGTGACCTTGAGAACTCGGTTAAACCTTCCACGTCTTTTTACAGAGTACACTGCAATTATCAACTGTAATCTTCGTTCATTCCCACATCCATCAATCGCGGAATTTATATCTCCAGAGACATCTAGAGTGGCGTCGTGGTGGGGAGTGGCCCAGTTCAGTGACCTTGGCCAGTCAACTAACTCTATCGTCTTTTTATAGAACAGATTGGAATCGAGAACTGCAATACCACCGTATTCTCACGTTTATCAGTGGCATAATTTATATAGATCCGTATAGAGAAATTCTGAGAACGAGGGGGAGGGGGTGACCTAACTAATAAACCTTGATCGATCAATTAACTATCGTACACTTGTTGAACACGGTTCACTATCAAATTGGCTATACTATTTTTACGATCATGCAAACAGGCTAAATCGAGGACCAAGACAGTCTGGAGGGGATAGTCCCGCCCACTGACCTTGACCAGTCAATTTCCTTAAACAATCGAATTCGATGGACGATTCCCAGTATACCGTTGCTCCTCGATTATAAAAGACCCCGATCCAAGTTCGTAGATCCTTACAAAGACACAAAGCGGTGGGCGGAGACAACGTCGAGGGGGCGGGTCCAGTTCCCTGACCTTGAACGGCCAGTTAACTCGGTTCCTGGGGATCGACGAAAACAAACGACGAATTTGGCAGGTTTTCTGGCCACGGTGCGAGAGGTCGACCCACGCGAATTTCGACCGCAGTGACCATACCCTGTTTTCCATGAGCAGAGTTTGTTCGTCGAGACGCGCGGAACGTGACCCAGACTGGCCAAGCCGTGTGTGATCGATGCACTTGAACGTCACCGGCGCGGAAACGAGGGAATGTCAGATAAAAAATGAACGCTCCGCGGCCGCGCCGTGACAAATTATCGATCCGGCGCATGTGGGCCGTCGCCGGAAATAGCTTTTGTTCCGTCTTCCGACGGATAAAGGCCTACGCCTTTGTCGCGCGCGCGGCCCGCCAATTGATTATTTCCCGTGTCTTCTTCTTCCTGTGGACGAGACCACCTCCCGCGAATTTTCCGACGGAAAGTCCAGCAGTCTGCCGGCAATCATAATACACAAACTGTCGTCTTGGGTTTTCCCCATCGGTATATCATTTTCAACGATTATCATAGGGGGAAAAAAGTGGTCGTGGAAATCAGCTGCAGCAAACGGTTCATTATCTTCAACGGAACCGGACGGTTATGTCAATTTTATTGGCGAATAAAATGAAAAATTGAGGAAATCGTTGAGCTATCTTCGAGCTTATTTTTACTTGGAGAGTGCGCCGACACGACCAACGGAAAATCTAGGACACCTTGTATATTACCTAATGCATTCCGCTCGAGGTGGTTTTCTTTCTTCGCGGATCGATAGACTTTCGTCTCCATCTCCTCTGCCCTGTTGCATTCGTTTCCGCGATCTAGGAAATATTCTTACCACGAGAATCGTTGGGATATTCATTATGCATTCGGTCAATTAATTTTCCAGGCTGGAAGAAATTCGTTAGCATAGGCCAACTCATCCTGATTAGACCAAAAAAGAAATTGAAATAAAATCGAATAATTACATTTCGTAAAAAAAATTTATAGGTAGAGACAAACTTCGATGTGTCGTATTTTATGAACGAATTCGAGTCCAGCGAAGTGATCACTTAAACCACCCCTAATTTCACGTGGAGTATATCGTAGGAAATTTTCAGCAAAATCTCCAAATTATTTTTCTATCCACTGCGAACGAAATTGAATCGGTTCGATCGAATCGGCTCAGCTATAATTAGAAAAAGAATTGAATCGAGGAGATAAGCTTCACGGACATCGTGGAACGAGACACGCAGTTCGGCGTCTATCGTAGTACGAAACTGAACAAATTGATAAAGCATAGTTGACGAGAGCACGCGTGTCGCTTTTGTTGTGGTTGTAATTGCTCACGAGGCGAGCTCGTGCGAGCTGTCGGATCGCTGTTGACACCGATTTATGCGGTGAATTGGAGAGATGCAAGTGTCGCGGACGATAGGAAAGTGTACGTCTGCACTAAGCGTCGGAGGCGTTCGAGGAATAACCGTTGATATTTGTGTCGCACGGTCTCTGTGACCGGTTGATGCAATGATTTATTACGATGAAAAGATCAACTGATAGTGCGGAGCAAGTGGTTTCGTCCATTGAGAAACTGCCTTTTGATCACGCGTATTGATAGGCCCCGCGCCTTCAATCTTTGGCGCCGGTCGCATCCCGATGCATAATCGATTGGCCACCGATCAATTTGCAGATGACAGGTTACAGAAATATCACCGAGCCAGATTATTAAAAGATTAATAGATATTTTTGCGTCGCGCAGTTAGGTCAGACAACTGATCTAACCAAGTCAACTTTCGAGGGTGACATCGCGAAAATGTTTCCGGCAGCTATTTATTTGCATGTCGACAATTTCTTTCTTTCTTTCCTTTTTTTGTTGCCATGTTACCAGCGACATGATTTATCGTCTAGTCGGTCCTCGGAACCGGTCTAGCGGATTCGTCAGTTGTCATGAAAGGTTGCTTATCGTTTTGCGGCAAACAAACGGCAGCACACAAAACCACGTGGATGCTCGTGAAGCCAGGTGAAACGTGCGGAACAGCACGGATATAGAAAAATCGATGTCACGCCATTCACCTCCGCGAACGTGGAGAGAAAGAGTCGGGAGAGGGGATGAGATAGAGAGAGGTACGGTTCCATAGTCGTCGCTCTGCATTTTTAAAGGATAATTCCCCGGTTCGTTTTCGTCTATTTTTCCGCTCCGTCTGGCCGGGACAGGGTGAAATAAATTTTCCAGAAAAAAACGTAGTGGTCGGTTAATGAGAGGTGACGTTAATGCTGCAGAGGATCGTTCAGAACAATTTGTCAACCCGGGAGCCTAACAGTCCGATATGCGTTTTGAATCCTCGTTGAAGAATTCACGAGCAGTACCATAAATAGATAATTAGCCTCCTGAGCGGGGCTAATTACAGGCTGTATAAATTTGATTCGACGTAATCCGAGCAGAAAAACGGGGATCTAATTAACCGTTTCTTCCGATTGATTAATTTTCAATCGGCCGATACCGATAATAACGGGCAATAACGATGTGTCGACGGTGACACCGGCGTCGACGTTACATAATTATGCTTCTTCCTCCGAATGCGAAAATAGAACGCGCCAACTGTTCGCGACTGCAAATGAACACACACAACTCGCCGAATATTTAGGGAACAATCGAGCTCACTGCGGAATTAGTTTGCCATTCCGGTGATTAGGTTCTATTTTTACCGTTAGACTTATAACTTAAGGGTATCCAATATCGTGCAGACCTAACTTAAGGGAGCCTAATATCATTCAGACGTACAAGAAGGCATTTAACAACGTTCAGGCTTAAGAGCCCCAGTCCTAGCTAAAGCTAACCTAACTACAGTCAATTCCAACACACTCGAAATTTTCCAACTTAATCATATTTCTCCTAGAAAGCTATTAAACAATTCAGCACTAACATTCCTCACCAATGGCCATTGACTCAACTTTTAACCCTCATACACTCCTCAAAAATAGCTGCATAAAAAGGCTAAGATAACAAATCAACCATTTTTATTTTACACATTTAAATCCACACATTATCATCTGACTTCGCAAACCTAAAGGGATGAATAATTTTACAGTATGTGAAAATATTGAATGGATGAATGTTCACCGTGAGGAACGTACGAGGGTTAAACCACCTAACACCACCTAACAAGGAGTCGTCTAAAGGACTACGAAGATCCGGTTCAGAGACTTTCCAGACCTAACCAGACCTGTATATCCAGCCTTGAACCGTCGATTTCTTTTCTCCAGTGGATTGTATACTCGTACCGCCACCGATCAATGAATAATGGCGACACAATCGCGTCCCGGAATAAATTCAGACGGTATCGTTCACCCGATGCAGTATTTACACGGCCTGGAATCCTTACATTTCACAGTTGCCCCCTCACGGTGTCGTTTACACGGCCGGAAGACACGTGGTAAATCGCGCTGTCAATATAGGTAATCGCCGGCAATTTGTCCCACCGACCATACCTATCGCGAAAGTAAACCCCTCGGCCGCCACGTCGTGCCACATTTGCGTCACCCGCGTGTACTTATTGCGCTACGGTACCTACACTCTTATCTTCCGCCTTGTGAACGCCAGCCACAACACGTGTCCAGTGGCGGCTCAAGTCAAGCGGAGGTCCCAAACGGTAAAAATTTTTGGGTCGTCGAACTCAAGTTAGAAATAGAAGTTGCAAGAAAAACTCTCCTAAACTTATTAACAAGAAAGAAAAGTAATGAAAAAATTCATACCGTTACATATTATATAGATTTCTTTGAAATTCGGGGCCCTCTGGTATCCCGGGGCCCCACGCGGCCGCTTAGTCCGCTTTGCAAGAAAAACTCTCCTAAACTTATCAACAAGAAAGAAAAGTAATGAAAAAATTCATACCGTTACACATTATATAGATTTCTTTGAAATTCGGGGCCCTATGGTATCCCGGGACCCCACGCGGCCGCTTAGTCCGCTTTGCAAGAAAAACTCTCCTAAACTTATCAACAAGAAAGAAAAGTAATGAAAACATTCATACCGTTACACATTATATAGATTTCTTTGAAATTCGGGGCCCTATGGTATCCCGGGGCCCCACGAGGTCGCTTAGTCCGCTTACCATTAGATCCGTCAGAATACGCGTCGCTTTCTTACCAACTGGAACCGCGCGCTATTTGACATGGGATCTCAACACCGAATAACAGTTTGAATCGATGCTCCATACATTGTCGCGGTTGATCCGCGATTTTTTTTCGAATTTTTTCGAATTTCCTTTCTTCCGTCGAACGCGATGTGCGGTGCGCTTTGAGTAACGCGATACCGCGCGTGTAAAAAACAGCTTTTTACTTGCTGAAAATATCCCCGGCGACAACCAATGTTACATTCTTTTGATTCTTTCTTTCAAACCGTTTTTGAAAACAATTCTGCGCTCGACGAGATCATTTGTTCCATATGCACCCGGGAATTTCTATGCGCGCGTAGTTTTTTTCATTCGTTCATTTTTTAATTTAACAGAACACGTCCAGCGTTCTCATTTTTATTGGCAGCGAATGTATATTAATGCCACGCGCGTGTACCGCTCGCAATGTACAAGTTTCCATTTATGTCGAACGACGATGCCTCGTTGCGCCGAGTTCTTGTACCGCAGAAAATTGCGAGGCTTCTTTAGCGACGTTCTATTAACAATTCAAATTGCATCGGCTGCTCGCAATTATCCCGATGATGAATTTCATTATGTTCGGGTAAAGCGTCATTCATTGATACCGGAGAGAACCAGTTGCGCTGTGTCCTCGGCTCAAAACAATTTCTTTCACTCGTTCATCCGCTAAAATTGTTGCAAACAATCGCAAAATGTCACCAGGACGTTGCTATTATAAATAGACGTCGGTATAAAAAATTCACTGTATTACCATCGCATGAATATTGAAGTTGAATTGATTCGAAGCAACTTTGTAGCGAATTTATAATTGTCAATCACCCGTAGGGCAGCTGATGTAATCTACAATGATCGAATGAAACGATCGATTGGAAGTGGAAGCTGGATTATTAAGAAGACTGAAGTCAGATTGAAAAATCGAGTGAAGCTAGTCGGGGCGTGAAAGAAATTCGACAAAATTCTGGCAGCCTTTATGAACTTCGATTAACCGGCAGAAAATTCCCAGTCGAGAGGTATTCGCTCTGGGAATCTGCTTCGAATCGGAATTATCAAAAGGCAACATCCGGTGGGGCCCGAGAAAATATTTCCTTCGGCGAACCTGGCTATTCGCCGAATGTTTCCGTGGAATCCCCTTTATTCTTCCGGCGCTCGTCGACGGACACCGGCCATTTACGCGCGAAAACGAGTGTCGACAGCCCTCCGACCGAGCCATTTAAACATTCAGCTGTCGAACCCGCCTTCTGTTCTCCATTAAATAAAAAAATAAAGCACCGGAACCTCCCTTCAAACAAACACCACGTGGAAACAACTTTCGCATGGAATTTTAAAGGAGAAAAACAATTGGATAATTTGTTGTAGACGCACCGGCAATCTGTCGCGTACGTCTCCGGCAATTTTTTCCGTTAAAAATAGAATGTTATTTTCGGAGAAAGTTGTCGAGGCGAGTGGGAAGTATAGTTCAAGGGTGAGAGAACGCACCAGACGCGTTCGAACGCCACTAGTCGCATGATCGACCTCGCTCATTCACTTTGGAGCAGCCACTTGTAGTGTCTCTACCTTGGAATCGCCAGTCGCACCGTGTCTATTTATACATATTTTCAATTAAAATTCCTACTCCGTTCCATTTTCTTCCAGCGGAATGCGAAGAATTCGCTAAAATTCAATTGCCGTGCGAAAAACAAAAAAATTCGCGAACCGTGTGGAACGTGACCCGACGCGACAAATAAATGTCAGAGTAACACGCGCGCGCTGTAAGTGGAACCGATACACGTTAAACGCGCCGTGGTGGCGTCTAATTAGCGCGCAGATACGATGATTACATTTTTATTCCAACCCTCGCGAATTCCTTCGTCGAGTCTCCGGAGAGGAGCGAGAAAATTCTGCCGCGAGTATGACGTCGAGTTCGACGAAAATTATGCGAAGCCACGCGACGATAACAGTCTGATATTGTAACAGGAGCGCATGATGTTGCAAGAAGTGGCGCGCGTTGCGCACCGTCTGACGTCAGAGCTGACCAGGACGCCCGGGGACGTGCGAGAAACTTTTCTAAGACACCTAGCTATTGCACCAGGAGACTACGTCAGCGAAAGAGGTGGCGTGATCGGGAGAGTATGCCAGGGAAGAGTCTAATGCATGGGAACCGTTCGATACTGTGTGTGACATTTTTCTAAGAAACCTAGGTATTATACTAGGAGCCCATGCCACCAAAGGAAGTATCACGATCTTGCGCGAAGCCTCTAGTTTCTATTCACGAGCAACTCTCGATAATCTCAATACTGTGAAATGTTTCTAAGAAGCCCAGGTATTGTGCCAGAAGATTATGCCAGTCAAGGAAGTGGCACCGTGGCAGCGAAGAAGGTGACGCGATCTTAGAAGTAATCCTTTCTAACAAACACGGTTCCTTCGTGCTGATTCCACAGGCGTTCTCTCCAAAATTAGATTTCAGCATCGGGAGAACAGAGCGATGCAGAAGGTCGAACGATAGGGCCCATTTTTAGGCTGCGCGAGTTCAGCGTCTACCTCAGAGCTTTTTCTTTGGAAAGTCTAGACCTTCTACCAGGGACACATGTTGCGAGAGTAGGTGGCAGGAGATTCTGGCAGCTAGTATTGATTTCAACAGCTGTGTGGCTCGGTGTTCGGAGACACACGCCTGCCATTTTCGACAGGGGAGTATGCTTGTCAAGGAGGTAGCTGAAATTGTGCCACCTGGTATTGCACCAGGAGTCACACTGAATTCTTTTGTAACTGAAGAAGTACCATCCGCTAGGGAACTATGAAAACCGAGGTAGTAGATCTAGTACTCCATTCTACGAGTTATTCTAAGCAGATTGTCTCACTAATATTTGTAAGCAATTGTACGATGTTGTGTTCAGGGATGTACGAAAGCTGAGGAGGTGGCACAGAATTTATGAATCTGAGATTATAGTAAGAATGTCAGCAGTCGTTATAGCCAAGCTTCCTTGGGATCGTTTATAAAAGAGAAGGGCACATTGTATCAGAAATTCATGATAGTCGTGGAGGTGGCAGTAATTATGCAGAGCTGAAACAGCAGCACGTTAGCATATGCAAATTGTCATAGTAACGTTTGTTACTAAAGGGACAAATTGTATCAGGGAATCACGAGTATCGGGTAGATAGACATTTCGTGAGATACGGTCTACAGTTTCTTCCTTACAGTGTACAACGTCTGAGTGTGACACGGTGTAACAGGAGACCATGGTAACGCAGTAGGTGGCGTGTACTGACGAGGAGCTTATTCAGGCAGTCATGTGGGACGATGAAAATGGTTTGTTATAAACACATGACTCTCAGGAACTAGTTTTACAAAGATGGTAATGACTGCGGGGGTGGCAGGAGAAAAGGGTGGTGAGAGAGCAAGTTTTCTTTTTTTCATGAACCTCGGTGTATTTTTTATTAGCGTTGCATCCCGCGCAGCGACGCGTATAATAAACCGTGGATGAGCCGACTACTATAGGGTTTAAGGGCACGACGTACGTAATGGAAGCCGAGGAAAAAGAACGCGGCTTCGCGAGAGATGGCGATGTCGCCAGCAATGAAAAGTTCTGTGTCACTGCCATGGGTATTCTTCCTCGCAATTTCACCTCCGGTGCTTTTTTACTCGAACTCTGTGTACTGCAGACAAAAGCAAGCTGCTAGTAAAACTCTCGGGATATGCGAGATTTTCTAACGTGAAACAGAAGTTGGTCTTAATGAATTTTTTAAACTCAAACGATGTATCAAAAAATTAACAAGTGCGTATGAAGCACCGCATTGGAAGATTGTTTAAGAGAGTTGATATTTCTGGTGATGAAGTGGTGCTGCAGAATAGTTAAAAATATGTCGTGTGCACGTGGGCAGAATTGGTCGTTAACGAGATTGATGTTGGTCGAGTAATTTTGTATTGTTTAATAGAGGGATTAATAGGAATGTCAATTGCAAGGGTGGGCGATTGAATTCCAGTAATTGCACAATTGATCGCGTCCGCGGGCGTTGCATAATAATTTCACGGATTCGTCACAAGATTTTGTCGTGATCAAAGACTGAAAGTTCACAATGGCATTGTGTAATCCGTTTCAGCGTGTCGGACTGGTATTTCATCATACTGTCAACGTTGCTCGAGCGATAAAAATTCGAAAGAGACAAATTAATGATCTGGCTCTTCATCAACCGCTTGCGTTTGGGAGGAGAATAATTAATAATAATAATTTATTATTAACCTCCTTCTCCATAATTTCTCTTAGAATTTTGTAGAATTCAATGGACTTCGTGACTGTGTACTCGAATTGATTTTTTTCTGATGGACAGTCTTCAGGATACCGTTTTGCGCCGAAATTCAGGGAAGTGTTTAAAACGGTAGCGGGGGAGCGTCGCGACGCCAGGCGCCTCTTGGCCAGCTGCCAGTGTTATGGATTTTGCAGGCGGATTCGACGAACATACTCGTTCGTCTCATTTAGGTCGCCGAGAGAATAGATTGCGACTAATCATCCGGATTCGATTGTTTTCCGCGAACGGCTGACTAACTGGAAACAGGGCAATTTGACACCGATCCCGAATCTTCGGTGTTTACTCGAGCCGAGTGCCGCTGAGTGGTTCTCGGAAACCACTGTCGATCACTGACACTGCCTAATAGGCAGTGAATCAAACGAAGTGGTACTCAATACATAAAAAGAAATCATTTCTAAAAAGTTTGTTAAATAATCTTCAAATTCCCACGAATTTCGCTGGTTTATTTACACGAGTTTTTTGTTTCCCGGTGCAATTAAAATCAGAGCCTCGCGCGTATGCAAATTTCGTTAATGCGAACATTGTGTAACTTTAATTACGATCTGATTTACGGCGCGGCTTACGGGGGAAGTCGTTTAGGTGATAATCGTGTTATCCGAGAAGAAAGGCTGATTCGATGTTTACTTTTAATTTGATAGCGAGGATAACTGTGCATTCACTGTGCGGGATAAAAAAAAAACAAACTCTGACATTAGCCCTGGAAATTTTGTTAGAACTGCGAACGACAAGTAGACCGTGACAATAGCAAAATAGCAAATCCACCGGATTCGTCACGGGTCTGCTCGCAGCCAGTGTCAGTAACCACCGAGGCCGATGGATTTTCGAATTCAGCGAAGCGGAAAGAATCCGACAAGCCTGGCTCCCGGCCATAATGCGTACCACAACAAACCAACGAAAATGCGTGCTTCCGTTGGATGCCATCCTGTCGGATGTCGGATCCCCGCTTCAAGAGGAAGCCCAGACGTTATCGATCCAATCCGACATCCGGGAGCGACGCGAGTGCGGAGCCAGGGAAAATTCGATTGCCACTCGTCACGTGGAAACTTTCGAAAGGTCGAAGCAGAGATGATTCGCGGGTCGAGTGGATGTTCACGGACATCCACTGGGAAATAAAGTGACATGAACGATGTTTCAACAAAATTTCTAGACTTGTCGTGGTTTCACTATTTTTTTTTTCTGGCAGGAAAAAAATCGTCCAAAAATGTTCGCTGTTGGATGTTCATGTATAAATTTCGATGAGGAGTCTTGTTTCGGCATGTTCAGAGGGCGGGAAGTTCAAACGTTCTCGAGATCGCGGAGTTTGGCTCCTCCGAACGAAAACGAACGAGACCCTCGCGTGACTCAAGGGCCGCCCTTGTCTGTTCCGGCTTTTTCGCCGGGAAAATCGATAGTTTGAATTAATTGACCTACATCGGCGCCGAGGACTCGCGACCTCATCATTAGGTACGTTGCGAACGAACCGATATGCAGGTCGCTGTACACGTGGACGAACTATGAATACCGTAGCGACGAGCAGGTGGCTGGGCGTCGCGAATTTATTTATAACGCTCGGCTAGCCGTTCAACTATACTATTCTTTCGCACGGTCCTTGTACAGGACGACTCAAAACACGGACCGTAATTTCTACACATTAATGGACGATATTATTATTATTATAGAAAATGCTATTTTCTAAAATTCATTATCGTTGCAGAGAACTGAAAATGTCAAAGACAAAATCGTGATATTTGAAAATTGCAGTGTTCCTGGAATAATATTTCTTTGGAAAATGTTGCCAGAGACATTTTTCCAGGAATTTCTTTTCCATTGCAAAAATGAAATTCTCATTTTTCTCCGTGCATTTCGCAAAATGTTTTTTCCGTCAGGCGAAACGTAAATGTACAAACTGGATTTATGAATATTGAATTATAATATTAATTGATCGCTGACGCAAACGGAAGAAACGTCGGGTAATTCTTTCAGAAGCGCCCGTCGGATTTTCATTTTCCCACCGATGACATTACTAATTAGTAAATCAGCAATCAACGGATTCATGCCGCCCGCGCGTTTTCCCTCCAATTAAGCCAACGAAATGCAGGATTAGCGTCTACATTTCTGGCGTATCACGTGGGCACAATCGATATTCCCTTGAATCTCTGCCAATTCGATGGTCGGCTCGCATCCGCCCGTGTACTCTCATCTCGCGGAACAACCGATGCGCATGAAACGACTCGCGAAATTACAGGAAATATTTTACGACAACGATTTTACGCGCTCGTACTCCCGTAATGATATCTCCTCTCACCCCCCCCCCCGCATTGCTTTTTCATTGTTGCTTGGACACAATAACGCTTCCGGTTTTCTTTCGAGCCATTGAGCATCCGGTTTAATTCGCGATCTGTTGCCTGGCGGGAAAGATGAATTTTCATCTAACGAATTTAACGAGAAAGATGAATTTTCAGTTTAATGCCCTCGAACATTGATATTGTTTCTCCATAAGACCTTTTGAATTTTCATCTAACGAATTTAACGAGAAAGATGAATTTTCAGTTTAATGCCCTCGAAAATTGATATTGGTTCTCCATAAAACCTTTTAACCCCCCATTCACCCCTATAGAGTTTTAATTTCATGTCACATCGCCATCTGAGATTTCAAAATTCATGCCATTTTCATAATTAACATCCCTAAACCTCAATAACAACACCCATACCGATTTTTACGCTTATCCACACCATTTTACCCCATTTGTCGAATATAAGTTTGAATTTAATTTGTAAGGAGTTGATTCTTGAAAAACCACCACGTATCTAAGGGTTAAGACTATTTGGTTTATACTTATAGTACCTCTTTATGCACTACGTAAATAAAATATTTCTCGTACAAACGTTGCAAACCCCTTTTCACCCCCTTAGGGGTTGAATTTCGAAATATCCTTTCTTATCCCTTGTATAAATCATAAAGGAAACCTCTGTGCAAAATTTCAGCTTTCTAGGTCCAAGGGTTTGCCCTGGGCGTTGATAGGTGAATAAGTCAGGACATCATTTTTATATATAAAGAAGAGAAGACTTGTTCTTCCCTAGCGTACCCACTAAACTACCATTAAGAAACGCTACGGAATTTGTAAATGAAACGGTAAGTTAGTCCTCGTCGATATCGTAATAATGAAATTTCTTGAGTAATGACGATGTTTTAGCAAAACTTGCCGGCGATACCCGACAGTTTCCAAGTTAATATTCCGCCGGCGGTGGTTTCAAAGGAAACTTTTCATCGTGTCGAAGATAAATATAAGCAGAAAGTATCGGGACCGCCTCCGGTATTTCCCCGTTTCGCTTCGGAAAACAATTTCACCGAGACCTTTGATATTTTGATCGACTCCTATGAATTGTTTTTCAAAACCGCGGGGGTGTATACACTGAATTCACGAATTGTAGCAGTTTCAAAGTCCGCTGGAGAATTTCGCGAACGGCCTCGGACGACGATTTATCAGTTATAGTCGAAGGCTTTATCAATCGCCTTGACCGTGAAATCTCACGGCGGCCGGTTGCGTAACGAAATTCCCACGAAATATCGTTCGAGGAGTCAAAGTCGAGGAGAGAGTTAGCAACAAGGCGAGCTTGCGAACCCGCCCGCGCGCAGGGCTAACGAAAGTTTCTATTTTCTGGTTAAACATCGCACGCCGCCGGCCAGTAATACTTCGCGGAACGAAAACAGCCCGGTAAACATTCCGCCGTCGGTCCATATAAATAAACCGAGGCAAACACCGCGGCTAGCAACGTTTTAGCAACGCGAAGTCACCCCACAAATCAACCCCCAACGCGATTATAAATTCCACCGTTCCCCTATACATCGTTCCCGTCGACCCATGCGTTTCTGCGATCTCCATTCTCTACCCCTGACTCGCATAAAATTGCATCGCACCGAAAGGAACGAGAATTTTCAATTCAAATCGGCCGCCCTTTACGTTCGAATTATTTTTAATTTTATTTCTAATTTTCTAAAAGAATTGTTTTTATTAACACCGGTATTAACCCTTTGCACTCGGAGCTATTTTAAGTAGAAAATTAAACATATCTTCCAACTTAGAATAATTCCATTTTATATGATCTTTGTTTTTAATTTTGGTGGATATGAAATTGATATAACAAACTTATACATATTTAAATTTTTAGTAATTGGTTTGATACCAATTTCTTAACAATGGAAACAATATTTTGAATAATAGTACAGCAATTTTTGCGGTGACTCTGAGTCATTATTCGAGTGCTAAGGGTTAATAGGCTTTTCAATAATTGTGCTATTCCAAATGGAAGCCTGAAAATCTTCTTTTGCATTCCTGGAGAGAAAAATTTGAGAAAACAGATCCCGAGTCCCCTAATTGGCCACGTGCCCCGGAACCCTTCGGAAACGGACTACCTTGACCCGCGTACGTGACTTGTCGCGAAAACCGCGCGAATTTCAAACGGTCGAGGAGCTTCGCAGGCGAAATAATTCCTAGAAGAGGACGTCGAGGCTGCCCGGTCAAAAATCTGCGGGGTTTTCCAAGAATTCGCGAGGCTGCCGGCCCGCAGCTATAAATCGTATTCATCAGTCGATTCAGTCGAGGTCGATTTCACCTCGTGCCACAAAAAAAAAACGAACCGTTCGAACTCGATCCGTGATCGGCTGCACAACGTCGAAAAAAAATTTAAACAATTTCGTCGAGAACACTGATCTAGATTTCGTTTACCGAGACGAAATTAGTTGACTCGGTCAGTTTCATTTACGCAGACTCTTCGTTTTGCAACAAATTTAAACCGGCCACCGGAAAACGCCAATATAGTCGACGTGCGAAACATCGAGGTATCAACAATAGAAATAGATTGTTTCCACATTTTGTAAAACTGTAATTGATGAGGACGATCTGAAGCTTGGTTCCTGTAGATATATTCGATGTTTTGGCAATCTACGATTTGTTGCAGCAATCTATCGGAGGCGCCAACAAGAATTCCAGGAGTCTCTGCATAAATCAGTCTGAAGCGAGTATTTCATTTTATCATACCTCGCTGATTTACCACTGAATAATTGTTCGATCGGTCATTTCACAAGAATTCAAACGAATTAATAGAAAGATTTCATTTAGATTTTTCAGCGAACATTTGCAAATACTACCAAACGCGTACGAATGAAATACTCGTTACCAGAGAACGAGTGATTTGGCAAACAGGCAGCCGCGTCGCGTTAAAAATAAACTAATTGACAAATGTGAACGTTCCGATCTGCATAAATTTGCAAATATGCCACGAATGCATATTAACCCAGCGACGAGTGTGTGCACCAAGAATAGCATATCTATGAATCACCAGAATCGCTGACAAATTTATCACGACTCCAAATTTCGTCACTTTCGATCAACCAACCGATGGAACTGATACTGACGTGGATGATAATGATTTCGCTACGTGCGCGAAAATGTTAATGCGTTTGATGACGTTGCTTCCGGTGGGATTAAAGATGACGACGTGGTGCGAACCGACACCGACAAATCAAACTTTCATCGTGGGAACCGAGCGACAAATTCATCAGATCCACGCTGATAAATATTCATAGATCCCGGGAAAAAGCTCGCCGAGGGATCGATTGAAACTGGGCCGACGAATCGACGAATGGAAAATGCCAAACTGTTGAATCAACTTAGCCAGCAACTGACATTTTAAATAAAACATTACGTCGAGTATTCAGAAACTGTTTAATGCCCTCGAAAATTCATATTGTTTCTCCATAAAACCTTTCAACCCTCCATTCACCCCATTTGGATTGTATAAATGAGCATCAAGACCAAGTACCAAGCAAATCCGATCACAAATAAAATATTTCTCATACAAACGTTGCAACCTCTTTTCACCCCCTTAGGGGTTGAATTTTGTAAAATGCTGAAATACGTGTTCGATTAATTATATCAAAGAGCAATAAGACCAAGTATCAAGCAAATCTGACCACAAATAAAATATTTCTCATACAAACGTTGCAACCCCTTTTCACCCCCTTAGGGATTGAATTTTGTAAAATGCTGAAATACGTGTTTGATTAATTATATCAAAGAGCAATAAGACCAAGTATCAAGCAAATCTGACCACAAATAAAATATTTCTCGTACAAACGTTGCAACCCCTTTTCGCCCCCTTAGGAGTTGAATTTCGAAATATCCTTTCTTATCCCTTGTATAAATCATAAAGGAAACCTCTGTGCAAAATTTCAGCTTTCTAGGTTCAAGGGTTTAGCCTGGGCGTTGATAAGTGAATAAGTCAGGACGTCATTTTTATATATAGAAGAATATAAGTCGCTGTAGAATAATTTGAATAATTTAAACTTAAAAAAAAAAACATTTTAGGCCAGAACGCTTCGGTTCTGTCGTTCAGAGGCCTCCTAGCTAGGTGTATCAGTTTCCCGAAAACTGCCGGCATCAATCTTCCCTAAACACTTCATCCTGAAGAGCCATCAGGCGTTACCACCCCTGGCAAGATTGCCCAGAAACGTTGAACTGGGCGCGACTATTCACTCGGAAACGAGAGCGGTTCGCGAAAAAGAAGGAGAAAATGAGTATCCACATAGAAAACCTACCTTGAGGGAGGCCATGTCGGACACGGATCGATGCGTCTGAATGGTTTCCAACTGGTCTAAACACCAGTCCAGCTCCTCCATCGTCTCCACGGCTAGCTTCTGGTAGTTCTCCTCTGAAAAGCGAAAGGAAACGGAGACGTTAGACGACGCTTGCCCCAGAAAAAGAGATATGCCAGCGATCCCCCGTATCGTAGAACCAGATTAGAAGGATCTTTCTGCGACAGGGTTTGGACAGGTTTGGAAAAGTTTCGACCACTTTGAACCAGTTTGAAATGGTTCGGGAGCAGGAAAGGAAATGTTCAGCGGTCTGTACGGTGGGGATTTCAGAGCATATGTCGCAACAGGCTCCCAAGAATAAGAGGATCGTCGTGCAGCGCGATACGCAGATGGTATTACATTAGTGCTCGCTAATTGAACCACTGCCGCCGCAGAGTGGGGAGAGAAGCTCTAGGTAATCTTTACAGAATGCGGGGAACGGATGATGGCACTGGCAGAACGTTTCCCAGCCCCGGGCTACCGCGGTTGGATTGTTTAACTGAAAACCGTGCGTGCAGCCGGTGCGGAATACGCTGGCACGAAATACAAGCACCTACGTTCCGGTCTAGAAGTGTTCTCCTGTATGATTTTTATTTTACCAAGGCGCTGCAGTATTTTTCGTGCAGAGAATTTAAAAATTCTAGCCTGGAGAGCATGTTCAGAAGCGGTCCAAAGGAAAATATTATGTTTCTAAAAATTTTTTACGGCGAGTCAAGGATTACGGATTGATATAAAAAAAGTTCTATTTCAATAGGACACGCAGTTACAGAGATAAAAATTTTTCAACGTAGTACGTTCTTCGGCGTAAGAGCGTATTGCGTTTTATAAACAAAATTCAAAGCCAGCTGATGGTCGATTTAAAACCCGTAGAATTTTTTTATAAAAATCACTGGAGGTTTTCCGCGAGAGAACGACCATTCCATTTCACGGGAACGGTGAATTTAATTTGTAAGATAGATGGCGAGGAATAAGTTCGCAGTAACATCGCGACTTTCTGTGTTTGAAAAGCCGTTCTTTGAAGTACTGATACAGGATCAGCAGAGATTACAGAGCCTGGGAGACTGCCACGAGGTTTCAAATTTTTAATGAACACTCTCGAAAATGATCTCGCGCCGGTGAAAGGTCAAACGATACCGCCCCCCCCCCCTCCACCCTCAATGGGAGAACTTATTAGAGCGTCAAGGAGATTATCAGGAGTGGGCGGAAGTAAAAGAAAATATGAAACCCTCGCGGAAGATGGAAGGTTGCATAAACGTGGCCCGACAGAAACGTGAAACAAGAACGCGAGAGAGGCAGTTTGACGTCAGAATATTGGTAGGCACGTGACTCGGAAGATCAAACCGCGAAAACCGAATTCGAAGAGCATTAGGTAACGCACGAAAGTACCTTGCACACTGGAGAATTCAATTTTACGGAAATTCAAACGTTCCATGAATAGACAAACTTCGAACGGCAACGAGTGCCGGAGAAATGCGAATATATTATCCCCAGATATTTTCCGGGCTTCAGTTATATTCTAGCAGGAATCAATTGTGTCCAAAATTACCTCCGGGTGCCAAAATCCGGGGCTGCGGTGTGCTGCTGCCCTGCGCGCTGTTGCTCCTTCGTGATCTGCAAATAAACGATTCACAGTCAGAGAATGAATTAGAGAGACCAAAATTTTTAAAGAGCCTCCGAACCCTTAGCACTCGAAACACTTTCAATTCCAAAATCAAGTGATTTCTTTCAACCCAGATCATTCTTATTCTATGTAATCTTTTTTACATGGTGCACATCAAATTGCACCTGTTTCCTTATATAACAGTTGAGCTTTTTACAATTTATTATAATATCAACGTTTCGGTTCAGTTTTGAACCATTATCAAGAAAAGTCCGCGTCTGTGAAAGTTAAAGTAATCAAATTTGTTATTCATTAACCTGACTATTTAATAGCTGTGAAAAATAGGTATTTGTACATACTTGCTTTTCTTGATAATGGTTCAAAACTGAACCGAAACATTGAAATTATAATACTGCAAAATTGCTAATTTTTGTATCTGTGATCGAACCTGTAGCGCCGATATCATATAGTGCATATACAAAATTTACGATCGTCAAAATTGGAGAATAAATTCAATAATGTTAAAACTGTTCTGTGAATAATGGTATTCGAGTGCGAAGGGTTAAATGATTAAAAATTGTTTGATGTCGTGACGATACTCACTTGTTCGTGGGCACATTAGTGAGCGACACGAAGTTATTCCTGACCGAGCGCAAGGACGCAAGGATTTGCGCGAAAGGCGTGACGATGAGGTCCTCGCCATGGCTGTAAATAGAGGAGACATAGTTAGCGCATCGTGTTCTGTCGTCGGCACAGATGAACAGGCGTAGAGGGTGATAAATCGTCGGAGAGGGGCGGGGAAACGGGGAGAGGGCGTGGCGGAGCGGGGTAGGCGGGGCGGAGGATATTCACATTGCAACGAACTTTTCTCTACTTGATATTTCGAAAGCTGCCCTCTACCGGCATGCAAGCGTGGCGTTACGAAGTTGCAAACTGTACACCGTCTCAGTTTCACTGGCAACAGGATCCTCTGTTGTGCAACATTATGCAGTTATCGTGACTGCCGGAGCGGAACTCATGTCGCGTCCGTGACTGGAAAGGAATTACCAATAGCAGGTGTCACAGGTTCTTTGCTGATAGGCAAATGGAATAGTTCCGCGAATATCTCGTAGCATATTCAGTCATGCTCGGGTCGTACGAGTTCACCGAACGAGGTGGATGGAGGTGGCACACGTGGCTGTGGGAGGGGTGGGGAGCGGACACGCCCACCGGGTATTAGTCGAGGGTCCTATGTTGTATGTCTACGTAAATGAATTTTTGAGAGTGCAGTGGTTGTCCTACAGGACAGTGCTTGCCAATGGCAGTGGTTCAGGAGAACGGCAGTTGTTCGAGAAAATAATGAATGAGGCGTAGAATAGCGATTGTAAAGAAGGACAGTGGTTCGAAAATAAATGGTCGTCAAGCAAGACAATAATTATCACAGAAGCCGGTGAATGCCAAGAGGAACAGTGGTTATGCAAGAACACAATGAATAGGAAAAAGAATGACGGTTGTCAAGAAGGACAGTGGCTCTCAAAGCAAGCAACGGTTCTCCAGAAGGCAAACGGTGTCGGAATGCACAGTGGCAAAGGAAACAGTGGTTGTCGAAATAATCAATGATTGTCAAAACGTAGACAAAATTAGAGTTCACATTGACATCTGGGTGCCTGCTGCCCTCTTCCCAAACTAGTTTCCTATTAATACCAGTTCTTAAACTGTTCGAAATAGTTGGGACGGTCACGGATCTAATTCGAGCCGACTTCGACCCGAAACACATTTCTGTTTTTAATCCCGGCGAATTTAATTGGCTACGCGCACGGTCGCGTATTTTTCACGATAACCACGATGCGAAAAATTTCTTTGTGAAATTTACTCCTGAACGAATTCCTCGGATTCGAGAAACTTTTCCAGTCTGTTCCCATCAGCCTCGGAATTTTCTACATTATTCAAGAATCGATATTCATTCTCGGCAACAAGGTAGCCGGGTAATTTCTTCGACAAGCTGAGAAATACGTCCGGATGGAATCGCTCGAGGAAAGAGTAATTTTCATATGGAAATTTCCGAGCCTCTGGTATTTATCAATAATTCAATCATCCACGGGATTCAGAAATTCGGCTGCAGATGGAACGTAAATTGGAAAACTTGTTAAATAATTTACCATTCACCCGAGGAGAATTATCCGGGACGAGTTCCGGCGAATCGATTATCGAAATTTATTCAAGCTTTCATATCCGGATTACGAATTGTATGCATCTCACGAATTTAATAAGGGGCGCAAAAAAATATACCGGGCCGAAAGAATGTCCATGTGACAAGGAACGTGACTCCTAATTAACTAAATAAATTACGGCCCAGCTCACCGTTCTAATTAACAAAATGTAATTAGAGAAACTCGTCAGCCAAACGAATGTGTTCTTCGAGAAACAAACTCGACATCGAAAATATTCGGTCACCGACAATCTTCAAGTATGCGCGGAACTCAATATATTTTCTACATGACGATTTATAGAAATTTTTAAAATTAATAAAAAGCGAATGAAAATGCGAAAGGCAACATTGGACGTGGGTGCAGCGAAACGAAAACATAAAAATTCATACAGCGAGGAAAAGATAAATATGGAGTACACTCAAGTGATATAAAAATACTTTGATCAAAGGAGCGATAATTTACTGAGGTGCCAAGTGCACTGTGGATTGAATTTGCTATTTTATATTAACAAATTCATAGTATTTACATTCGCAACGCTTAAATAAATATTATGTAATATATTTAATATTCTGTAATTATCAAGGCAGTGAATTATTTATTGACATACGTATGATATCGATAATGGAGTTTGAAGAGGAATTATAAATTGAATTACAGGTTCTACTAGCGAGGAAAAAGGTACGAAGGCAAGCATTTTTCCTCGAGTTCATCTTCATTTATGTTTCCACTTTCGACGTTATAATATCAAGAGATTGTTCGCGGAATCCAGTCTAATCGGATCACATGCTCCCACAGCGTGTAATAAATGATACTGCGAGGTTCCAGTAAAATTGTCATAAGGTCACAGGTCGTATGAACGTTTACGGGTCACCTGAGCGTGGCTAATCGACGTATTATCCTAACGCTGCCATTGATATTCACGGATTAATTAACCCAGCCTCGTTACTTAACGATTTGCGCGTACGCTAATGATCGACGTGCACTGCACCCGAAAATTCCCTCCAATCATCGCCCGATGACCACGGACGACCAAGCAATCTGGCTCAATATCCGAGCAATCAATTTCCAAATTAATTAATATCCCGTAAACTATTGCGATTTCTCCACTCAACATTTTTCTGCATAGTCCTTAAACATTGACAAATAAACCTAGACAATTTCAAATTTTTAATCTTAGTGGTTCTGTTCTAATAAATTCTCCAAAATGGTTAAGTCTAAAATCTAAACTATTGCGATTTCTCCACTCAACATTTTTCTGCATAGTACTTAAACATTGACAAATGAACCTAAACAATTTACAAAAATTTTAATGTTATTGGTTCTGTTCTAATAAATTCTCCAAAACGGTTAAGTCTAAAATCTAAACTATTGCGATTTCTCCACTCAACATTTTTCTGCATGGTCCTTAAACATTGACAAATAAACCTAGACAATTTCAAATTGTTAATCTTATTGGTTCTGTTCTAATAAATTCACCAAAACGGTTAAGTCTAAAATGGGTCATTGTTATTGCGAGAAATTTATTCCGTGTGTTTGATTCAGCGCTAACTGTCCGGCTTTTGTTCATCTGCATTTCCATTTCTATTGCAAACCATTTTATTTCGAGTATCGAGATACATCGTTTTGTATTTTTATTGAACTGTAAATCCAGGGAATTATTCAACTGTAATTCCGTGCCGTGAATTAGATGAATCGCACGGCAAAAATCGCTCGGAAATCGAGCTGCCCGCTGGACTCGAATGCGCGATTGCTTTCGTCGAAACAGAGACACGTCCGTCCCATTAAAACCACCAATGGAGAATTCCGATTCGCCCGACGGGAAAACGAATAGAACACAGGACGCGGGAAACGTTTCAGAAAACGTCGAACGAATTCCTCGTTATTTATAATTTAAACGCTGGCATTAATAAATTTCACTTGCTCCGACAAAACCGTCGACAATTCCGCCGTTCGCTAAACAATTTCATTCAGAAAATTAAGAATATTTCGCTGTTCTAATATTCCACGGAACAATTTTTCGTGAAAAAGTGTTCGTCGTCGCAAGAATAAATCTCGAAGAATTCCGGCTCTGAAGATTCTTTGAAGGTAAATTCTCATTGAAACTGCGATCTCTTTGTTGCTGGAACAGAGCCGGGCAGAAAAAGGGAGAACGAACGGCAGTCTACTATTACAAATTAGAGAAAAGCCCGAATATCATTGACGCGCAGAGAAGAGCCGCGTCGCGCAAAATCGTCCACGGGAATTTCATATTCACCTTGCGAAATTTCAACGGGCAAAAACCGGGATGCTGTTCGCCCGTCACGAGAATTTCAATACCGCCCCGGTCACCGTCTCGCGGACAATGAATTAACATCCTTATTAAACGTTTTCAAAGCGTGTGGAAATTCGATATACATCAATGAAAATATTCAAAGGAATTTAAACGAGCCATTGAAATTTTTAATCCTTCTTAACGGCGGTCTCTTTATCAGGGTAGAACAGATGAAATTCCCATACGAAAGAGATGAGGCAAATTATTAATATAAATCAAGATGATCGCTTTTATAATCGTCAGCCGCGGGTGTTATCGAAATCACAAACGGCCGTCACAGCAGCTGCAACCCCGTCGGAAATTGCGTTTCAAGGCTGCACCGCTGTTGCCACCGAAAAAAAATAAAAAATAAAAATTAAGCGCCCGCTGAATCCCCACCTAACGAAAGCGTAATCAGCAAATTGACTGCAATTTCCTATCTATTCAGACGGGATTGGATATCAAATTTTCTTTTCCTCCTACGATATTCCCGGATACGGTATCGACCGTATCCACTCACCTGAACAAACACAATTTATTAACCGTTGAAAGCTGTTCCTCTTTCCCTCCCACCCCCCGGAATCTTTAATGCTATTCGTTGACAAACAATTCCGAAATAAAATTTAATTAAATGCAGGACAGATGCGTGCGGTTGCCTCCGACAACGAACTGCCATTTTCCGTTAGGAACACTGGCCGGCTCACGCTCGTCACGCTTTTAATTGTGTTTGTTTTTCAACAAGTGAAAACTCCCGGCCACGTAAATAACGTCCCTGGATAACTGTAAATGATTTGCTGGCCCCGCTCCAAGACGCGGACTTATTTCCACCGGACTATTCATTATGCAGATGCATCAAACCGATAAACACTAATAAATGTTACCCATGAATGGGTTCCTTGAACGTCCGCCAATTATTGCTATTGCGAAACACTCTGGTTTCTATAATTAACCATTCCCCCAAAAATCGCATCCATCGTGCGCGAAAACGAAAAAGTATTGGATACTCGCCACGATATCTCAAAATATAGTCGACCGATCGACCACAAACTTCATAGATAATGTCACGTATGTTTCACTATAAATCCGTAAGAAAGCCCATTCTGAGAAGCTTGTTTTTCAAGAAAACAACCGATCCCTTAACACAATCGGCCCGATCGCCAATTAATTAATCAACAACAGTATCGCCGATAGCGATCAACCGGTCAAGAACCGTCCATCAAGCATTATCGTTCGACCTCAGTGATCAACACTCGACAACTCGTCAGTCAGTAGTTATCTGAATCACACTCGAATCCGTTCGCAGAAGCGTATCGCGTACGTCGATCTGGATCGATAAAAATCCAGAAAAGGAAAAACGTAAAAACGGTTGTGACCGGTGTCTAAAAACGGAACGAGCTGATTCTGGGAAGCGTCTCGCGATCGATCGTTGAAAAAGATCAACGAAAATCTGAGGCAGCAAACAAACCCTCGTTAGACGCAATTTACCGTTCGGTCGGGGGGTCTGAAGGATCCTCGACAATTACTTAAACTGGCCGACTGATCGTCGACCTCGATTCTACAGCCCTCGACAATCATCGTCCACTTACAAGTCTCTCTTCGGCGGCGACTCGAAGCACTGCTCCCAGAAGAGGGGCTTCCTGGATGAGCGTAGTCGGAGTGCTGATGCGGACAGGGTCCGGGGCAGTCCGCCGGAGGTCCCGACGACACCCCCGGCCCCCAAAGATGGTGAACTCATCCCGCCCCCGCACCTCTTCAGCCCCACGGACGTCTCTGGGAACTCCATCAGCCCCCCACTGGAGCCAGACATCATTAGACTGGCCTGGTCCTCACTTTACCACACATTTCACCCGGACCTCCCCTCGGTCCTTCATTTTCTAGCACGTTCCGGATCGAGGACAATGTCCTCTGTACAGCCAGGACTTCACCAAATTCACCGGAACACTGATTTCTTGATACTCAACTTACGAGAGGAGCTTCATCTAACTGATTGGAGCACTGCTCCTCTACCTAGCTTCTAGCCACTCTGAGTCTAGGCCCAGGATTCTAGTGTCCGAATTTCTTTATTCAGCTCTTGAAAGCTTCAAGTCCTAGTCTAGGTGTTCAGATTTCCTTAGACTGTCCCATGAAGTACTTTATTTAATCCAGGTGTTCGCGAGGGAAGATTGTAGTTTTCGGAGGCTGTAGAACTGTCCCGGAAGGATAAATTGGCTACCCCATCAAACTTCGAGTAACAAGGCAAGTTAGAGGACTTTGGACGAGCTCCTGATGATGGAAGAGACTTCGTGGGACACACCTTGGACCCATATGTGTGCTGATACTACCTAAATGATCCCCAAGCTTCTGGTCCCGACTCTCGAGAATGATTAGCAGAATTACTGAACACTCGTTATCACTGACGATCCCAGGTGGACACTCAACACACTGATACTCCTGCGTTCACTGTGTTCGATGCACTGCTCACGAACAGTCACTGAGATTTAATAGTATCTTAATTTAGATGAATCAGCAGCAGTCGAAGGGTAGAAATGACGAATCCAATGAGAAGAATAGTATCCGACCAGAGCTTTAGTTTTAATTTAATTAATAATCATATTGATTGTTCGTCTCTACTTGCGCAAATCAATTTTTATGTGCCAGAACGTGAACTGAGAACAAGAGCGGGTTTTCAAACACTTAAAGCGAAATCTATTTATGGATTAATTAATCCAATGAATCGCATTATCACAAAGTCATACACTATTTATAATCGAATTGATTTTTTTCAGTGATTCTTTAAAAAATTTTCAAATGCAACTACGCAGGATTATATGGTAATATCATATCGACTGTACCATTATTAAATTTTTCTTTTTGTGCATGTCCCTTCTTTGTTATTACACGAGTAGTATTGTATCTTTCTCTTTTTTTTTCTTTTCCTTGATATTGTAAACACTTATGTAAAAGGGCTTCAGTCCGTCTATAATAAATAATAATAATAATAAGCCTAACAGCCCACTCGGGCCAGCTGAAACAGCCAGCGTATCGTCAGTCCCCTTATCACACGAGTACTAAGAGCGAATCAATGGCACGTAGATTTTTGTTTACACGCTCGCCTCCCATTAGAACGATTGAATTTCAAAGGGACTGGCTTCCCGGCTGTAATGCACGCGTTCAGGAGACGCGTAGGCGTCGCGGCGCTCCCATGAATCGCGTATAGTCAAAGCGACGAACCCGCCTTCGAATGTCAGACCGCCGCGCCACGAAAATTGCTGTCGTTCGGACTCTGAATAACGACCGTTCGTCCAGCCGGGATCCAGGCCGGAAACGGAGCCAATCTCGCCACCATTTGGACTAACATCGACGCTTCTCCGAAATTCGCGAAAAGTCCCACGTCGAACTACTCACCGCTACCCATCGGCAAATTTATAGAAATACAAGCTATGCAAATTTCAACGAGACATTTCGATCGAACTCTGTCACCATTATCTCCAAAACCACCTGACCGATTCTAGTTTAACCCTTAGCACTCGAGTGGCGTATCTGAGACGCCACTAGAAATTGCTGTACTATTATTTAAATAATTGTTTACACTATCAGATAGGTCGGTATCTAACCAATTACTACACATTTAAGTATTGTATGAGGTATTATATCAATTACATCGGGTCGATTAACTCTTCACTGCATGATTTTTTAAATTGGGATGAAACTATTGAGAGTAGGTCAGTTTGTTTGGTTTTATTTAAGGGAAAGAAATATACCGGATTTCTTAACTGTATCAGATCTGATACACTATGCAGCGAAACCGATTGAAACGTTTTTACTTTTATAAAAGACAAAACTCTCAACTTTATAATTTCGATAATTGTAAAGTGAAAACTATAAAACCGGCAGTGGTAGGTTTAGTGTTGAAAGTAAACTTCCTGATATAAATTGGAACTGATAGTTCGACTTCCGAAAATGAAATTGCGAGCTTAAATGGTGACTCTGAGGCGTCATTAAAAATTGCTGGACCGTTATTCAAAATATTCTTTACATTATTAACCCTTAGCGGCCGAGTGACGCCTCTGAGGCCCCACTAAAAATTGCTGTACTATTATTTAAATAATTGTTTACACTATCAGCTACGTCGGTATCTAACCAATTACTACAATTTAAGTATTGTATAAGGTATTATATCAATTTCATATTTATCAAATTTAAAAAATCATAGAGAATGGAAATATGGTAGGTCAGAAGAAACGTTTAATTTTCGAGTTAAAATAGCTCCGAGTGCAAAGGGTTAAACCTTTCGCACACATTCGTCAAGAATTTTCAGAATGGCAGCGTATTTTTCCAGCCCTATTTTTACAAAACGGTGTGTAAAACGGAATGAACAAATTGTTTTGAAAGAACTGAGGTGACAAATTGTAGCGATTGCTTCGCTGAAGGTGTTCACGAAGTTTGAAGTCGATCGGACAAGCTGGTTTCGAGTAGTGCCATCCCCAAGTTTTGGGTGAACTTCGAAGTGAAAACTAAACCGAACGGTTCTGCGATGTCTGATTGATTAAATCGAGAGGCTTCGACGTATTGTTTACGCCGAACGATTAGTATGGCCGTCGGCATCCGCGAGAGTGTAGCGACATTAGAATAGGACAATGGGGGATCAATTTCGCAGTTGCCCATTAGACGAACTGGGGCAAGTACCAACTTAACCGAATGAAATTAATTAGGCTAGACCGACGGTACTTGTTGGCATCGTGTCTCTTTATCTTGGAAGTTAAACGGCACGCTGACACTAAAGTGGAGCGTAAGCTTTGGCCCCACCTCAACAATCAGAATCTCCGAAATTTATCGACGGCATTTCGATAATCGGGAATCGTCGTCGGAACAAACTCGAGCACGTTTTCGAGCTAAAAGTGCTTGAAGATCTAAGTCAACGATAAACGAATACTAGGAACACATTTCTAATAACGAGACAAGCACTAAGCTGGCTTACGATGCTGTCAAAATTGAAGGAATATTGTTTTGTAATTATTCGACAATTTAATGGAAATTTCGAGAAGGTCGTGAGTCATGCTCGGTTCGATTAGCGAATTTTTATTCATTATTCTGGCCACGCTAATGAATTATCTCGGCAGGATTAACGAGCTCGAGGAGTCTCGTGGAAAATGGATGCGTTTACGCGTTATTTTGCAAGAACCGAGTGACTGCTGCTACTGGAATCCGAGAGGGAATCAAGCAAGGAAGAAACGTGCGCGGTTCATTGTCTCCGAATGAATGATCTCGAATTCCTTCGCAGAGTTTCACCGTGCAAGAGACGCGCCGCTCTCTGCCCTATGAAACAGCTACCAGGCGACGCAACATTAACAAGAACTGAATTATTCACCGAGAGAAAATCATTTCACAATCATTCGACCGTGCCATCATAATCCAACGCTTCCTTCATTCTTCCCAGGCACATTCTCCTACTTTCAATCGTTCGCAGAGACGTTGATAAAAATGGTAAAATATAAAGAGGAGGACGGAACGATATTTTTCAAAGGTTACATAAAAAAAAAAAAAAATAGTGACTTAATTATTGTGTGTTGCCGGCGGGTAATCGAGATTCGCGAAAGCAATTCCCCGGACAGTACGTTTGAAACGTAGCTGATTACAAAATCGTCTCGTAACACGTCTCTCTATGCACCGAAGGAGAACCGGAGAGAGAGAGAGAGAAGGCTGACCTTTCCAGCCATCGAGAACTGACGCAATCCGAGTGGAATCCTCTCCCAACTCTTTTTACAAACGTTTCCAGCTGGCCTATAAATACATTCAAATCGTTTCCGGTCACTGGAAAGGTACACGACACTTCCGATTGCGCCGCCGTAATTCCTTTATTCCACTGAATCATCCTCGAATCAATTTTCCAGCGGCCGCTGCGCTGATGAATTTTAAATTAGTTCCGGATTGGTATGCAAAAAAATCCAGGAAATAGAATATTCCGCATTTCCATTGCGGAACTCATGGTGCTCTTGAGTACCTCATATCTCACTTTTTTTTTTCGAGATTATAACATTTATTGACCTTTCAAATTTCCTCCTGACCCGGAATCGTTCATAAATTTTTGAATATTCCCACGTATTGATGGAGACTTTTGAAATGTTTGTTTTCTCGGTTGAATTTTTTTTCATTTCTGCGGTTTTCAACGTTTTATAGAATTTTTAGTATCGACGCGGAGTTCGATGAAGTTTTTAACGGTCCGATACGCGAGCCGTCAAATTTTGAATTGCACGTCGTGGCCGATGCACGCTTTATGTAACAATAAACGTCGGCTACCGGTTGATATATGTCACCTAGCTAGTCGAACGAAACGACACAACACTGTTTACATAATAAGGATCTATTAGTGTTTTCGGGTCAACGGGAGATTTACGCATTCGTTTCTCGCGTCGCCCGTGAATCACATCTTCCAGGAAGTGCGATCTTTCACCGGGTATTACGTAAATTAACGTTGATGACTATACGTTCGTTCGCGATCGTCCCGTCCGTGCTGCGAGCACATTTAAAATGCAGATTCTTTTGTCTGTTCAACAGCGAGACAGGCTCGAAGATACCAATCGCAGAAAAACAGACGTTATAGACAGCACGTTTTTACGGAACGCTCCAACAATAGACCCGATCCTAAACTCTTGGACTCGGGATCCGACAAAAAAGCCTGGTACAAACTATTATGGTAATATTTTCGAGAAAACAAATTTTTGTGAGAATTAAGATTTTTTTTTTAAATTAATATCGACTGTGAATGTTCCTTTTATGCAATGTGACGACGGATATTGCTTCTTATTAATAAATGGAAGATCACCGGAGGATTATTTATGCAGTGAAAGTTTTCAAATCAATGATGTAAAAGCATTATCAAATTTTTCTTTTTGTGCATGTCCCTTCTTTGTTATTACACGAGTAGTATCGTATCTTTCTCTTTTTTTTCTTTTCTTTGATATTGTAAACACTTATGTAAAAGGGCTTCAGCCGGTCTATAATAAATAAAAAGGTGCAATCTCCTTTACGCGTCTAAGACCATCTAATTAGATGATTCGTATGGTGGGTAATTCCAAGAAAAATAGAAGAAGATCAATGAAGTATCGATTACTCGATAGACGACCTCTCGAGATTTAATTTCACACTATAATGAAGTGCCAGGTTATCTGGCCGTGCTTCTTCAGCAACTCTTTCCCATGGGGAGCGAGCTGCGCTGTCAGATAACAGGAAAAATCACTTCGCTATCAGTTACACCGTCGCGATAACACTGTATTACCAATGAATTACGATAAACATTACCCTCGAAAGGCTATCGCGCTTACAAAATTCAGATTCCGACGTAAACTGGAGCAAAGTGACATAGTCTATCTGCAGAAGACAGATTCGCTCGTTCCCACTTCAAATTGGAACTCTGTATCAATGAAATCAAAATTGAATGCACCTCGAGCGATTAAATGCATCAAGTGCAACTCTGCAAGAAGTATTCAGATAGTGATCATGATATCTCAAGAACTACTTGACCGATTCACTTCAAACTTTGCGTGCAGTTGAAGTACACCTCTCGCTGGTATCACTAGGAAAAACGAAAATCTCAAATTTCCTCAAATTTGATAAGACCAACTCCAAGTTGCTATAAATTTGTCAATTTTTCAAATAGAGGGTTGAAAGAGCACAGTTTCGAATGCTCGTTCTTCAAGCAAATGGACGAAAAGAATTTTTCCGAACTTTTCAACAAGAATATCTCTTTAAGATCCCCGCTACTCGATCATACACTAATCACCAAAGTTTCTCAATTTTTTATGGCTAAACACGAGCTTCGGCTTCGACAAGGAAAGTATGAGGGATTGAGAGAGCTTATCGGCTCGGATCAGCGAACTTTGATAATGTCTACGTGCGATTGCTTAATTCGGTGCTTCGCGGAGCCTGCTGAACTACGAGTTAATCGATCCGCTCATTCGAGGAACGACTCGCGACTCGTACAACATAAGAAAAAAGTTTTCGGAAGATTATTAAACATTTTCTATCGTTAAAAAGTAAAAATATATTCTACGTTATATTCAATCTATCGCTTCGCGAATCAGTTCGTCGAATTATTAATACCCGAAGGAATTTCTGGACATCAAATACCACGACAGATTGACGCGAAACCAACTTCCAAGCAGAAGCATGTTCGTATTCGATTAAATGCCAATTCCAGGCAATTAGCTTGCCGGTGATAGTTATCGAACTGTTGTTTCGTGCTAATTGTTATTAATACGAATATTCCATTACACAAATGACCGAATAGTAATCTGCACTGGCCGGCATTGGTCTCTCTGTCTCGCGCAAATGCACGTACACAAAGCAATTGTGTTTCAATTATGTCCAGATCAAGAACCTACTGCAAAGCACACTGGGAATTTCTCTGGCCAGTTACATGAGAACCGAATTCAATTTGAAATTAGCACTTCTCCGGCTGTTATTTTCCGCTCTAATAATCGCCAGTTAAGACTGAATTATTTCGACGTCCACCGCTGCGGATACTCGCACGCATATAAGCTGCACACATCAATTTTAATTCCAAACTGAGACCTTACCCGGTCAATTTACTATAAATACATCGGTTTCGCAGCTGCATTATATAAATTGTCCGGAGTACTTATAAATTGAAATAATAAAATGTTTCGAATGGGTCAGTGATTTTTCCGAGGCACCACAAAATGCACAGTCATTTTTCTGTTGCACTGCATTGCACCATGTCGTCACGAACGATGCTCGTCCACGTCGGAGAGTTTCCCAATTAGATTGAAAAATCACGTCGAATCATCTTGTACCATGGATACGTTACGAGGAAGCACTTAAATCTCGATTATCCGTTAATCGGTGGAATCGAGTTCGCTGAACACACCGAATCCATCAATCAATTTATTCTTTCCCGGGAATGTAACAGGCGAGAGAGAATAAGAGAAAGAGAGAGAGAGTGTGTGTGTGTGTAAGAGGAGCGTACACGGTTGGAGAATCGATTTCAGCGAGGAGTCGTCGGATTTCGTTACCGACAACCGAGAGAAGCGCGACGTTACGTCTAGACTGACGAAACGAAACGTCTTGATCGAGTTCCCCGTCAACTTTGAACGATAAGCCCGTTCGTTTCACCGATACAATGCACGACACGCATGATAGGGGACCGTGGAGATTAGGGGAATTCGAGTACCGAAACCGGCACCCTTCCATGTACGATGATAACGAGAAGATAGTGACCATTATACCACTCGACATCTCCTATACACGGGTTTCCATAAAATTACATATTCTGACGAAACTAGCGTTCCTATCGCGATGAAATAAATTGGAGATTATTCTGCATGAATAACTGCGTCGAAAGTGTACGAGAAAGTATTTTCGTAACTCGCTTCGTTTTCGAGGAAATCGGCTTTGAATATTCAGTTGGCCGTAAGTAGAATTAGTTGACCATAGACAGACACAGAGGACTCGTGTCGGGTCGGCGTTCGAACTCGATTTTCTCAGAAACGAGACCACCTACGAAAATCCTTCATTGGACATTTTCCGTGCAGAATTTCGTGCAGAATAATCTCGACTTTGTCTCGTCAAAGTAGGATCGACGGTTTGTTCGGAATATGTTAATTTATGCGCGCAATTCCCATTGAAAAATTAGTGTTTTGCTTTCAGTTAGAAATGGACTATAAAATTGTACTACATTTTATTTCCGGGTAATAGAAATGCTGAAAGTGGCAACGTTTATGTGTACACCCGGTATGTACGTGTAGTAGATGACTGACTCGGTGCATAAACGTGCAATTTATGCTCTGGCTCATAAAGTCACGAGTATGAAGCTCGCCAACTCCATTGAATTATTGCGTCAGTATTGAAGAGCCTGCGGGCTTATGGTTTTATAAATCTACAGGGTGATCGCGTACAATTCTCGACGAACGATGGAACCAAGAAAAAAATCTTGTTTTGCTTCGTTTCGAAACGCGTCACCCGGTGTTCATTAAAGTATTCGTGAATTTTCAGTTACGGACGAACGTGTGCAGAGATACGGCATTCGCGAAGTTGGACATTGATGAATTTACAGCATGTGGGATCTATCTAAATGCTCGATGATGAGAGTCGCGAAGGCGCGGACGAAAATGGCCGTCGATACCCGTTAGGAATGATTTTGATGATTTTCAACCTCTAGTTTCTGGCACGCATCTGAACCGACAAAATTATCCGGCGATCTAGTCGCTCGAAATCGCGGAACGGGTGTCATCAGTCGTTCTGATTGCAATTTCCGTCCGGCCGCGTCAATCCCGACGTCATTATACCAACGATGTCGTGACAATGACGAAATCTCCGATCCGGCCGGTGATTTTCATAATTTTTGCCGACTGAATGTCGCCTCGTTACGTGAGTCGACGACGAATCTATTCGGAATTACGTGAGTCAAGCATTCTTTCGCCACGGCACGCCATGCTGGCATCACTTCGATAATTTCAGTCGATGGGCAATATGTTTTTTTTTCGCTTCTCTGCATTGTCTTAGTATAATGTAATTTTCTCTTTTGTTTATCTTTTTGCTTTTCAACACGGAAATTTATACTCACATATTAATTTTTAAAGACGCAATTATATTCTTGAAGATGGTCTTAACCTAGACCGAAACGTCGAATTATTAATTTGTAAAACTGCTTAGGAAATTAGTAATATAGGATCGAACCTGTGCGTCGAAATTACAATTTCTATTTAAAACTGGCGATCGAGATAAAAGAAAAGATTTATTGTCTTACTATCCGTTCAATTTGAAACACAGTGATCGCTGTAATTAAAGAAAGAAATTTCCGATCACGAATAAAATATAATGACGCTGGAGGCTTGGTAAATCGCAGCGATTAATCAGAGTAAGTGCAAGCAATACTGATTAGATCCTGCGGTTCTCATTCATGATTTAGTCTACGATGAAACGATTCCCTCGAGGGGATTTCTGATAAATAGGGTGTGGCAATTGTTAAGTGCTCGAAAATATAGATAGCGAAGGTTTGACTAGCTCGTCACGTGAATTCTGTCACGTACCTTCGTCGGATTTTCTACAATCAATGCGTCACTATACTCCGCGTACGTCAGAGCTGTAACACAAACTCCCATCGCACAGGTTTCCCCATTAATATTCGTTCTATCCCACGCTAATCACAGCTTCGCAACCGATTTGCTTCATAATCTTTCGTTAACCACCTGTCGCCATCGCTCAAATTATTATTCACCTTTGAAAATGTAGCTGTTCCGGATATTCACGATAAATTGTTGCGATTGAAATATCGTTCCGAGCTAACCTGAAGAAACTCTTGGGAGAACAATAGAAACTATCATCGGAAAAACCATCGAACATCGAACTTCTCGTCAGGAATCACTTTACTCACGACCCAGTAACGTTGCCCGAGAGGAACGCGACCCTTTGAGAATCAATTCTCGATCCCACCGGGAAGAAGCGTTCGCGAACAAGACCTAAAGCGCAATTATCGAGATTGCTTAGCAAAGTTCTCCAAAATCAAACCAATTCCCCGATAGCTCGGGTCTACTCGCTTAATTCCGCGATCCTCCCGGTTTTCGAACGGGAGTTAACGCGGACGGACTTCGGCGCTGCAGTTTCCGACTAATTTCGACGCACTGCAAACTAACCAGAATTCCGGACCATTTTTTTCCCCCCGGAAGAAACTATGCCGTTTAATAACTCAGTTTCACTGGAATCCACGAGAGCACTCCATTCTCTATATTCACTTCATCGTTAAACTAACTGGACGCGAGGAGAAATTGAAAAAATTTTCGAGAGGATCGTTTTACGCTCCGTTCGCAAAACATTCGTCAAATTTTCCAATGGATTCGGACACAGTGTCAGCTTTTTTAAGAATATTAATAAGGGTGGTATACAGAATTTTTAATATAAGAACGAATAGGATAAGAATGATGTAGGGGGACGATTAAAAAATGTTTTGGCGTTTCGATGAATATTCAGAAAGTGGGTCGCGATTTTGTGCAAGTGCATGTAAAAACGGGGCAGACCGACACACGGACAAACTCCATAAATATTCAATGTTACCCGTGACACGTACGCTGCATATTTATGAAGCGTGTTTGGTCTCGCGGAAAATAGTACAAACTCCAGCGCGCCGATTCGAATTCAGACCGCGACACCGTGTCCAGATCAAAAACTACAAGGGGACGAGATTCGGTGACACATTCGAAATCGGCACGTGCGTATAACGGGCTCGTTAATTTGTCCTAATTGGTCGGTGGTTCTGTCACGTTGACACTAACACGCCGCGTCGTGTCAATAAACTCTCGGCAGTGTCTCTCGGATTTGCATTCGTCCTTCGAGCAACACCTCTCTCGCACGTCGAGTGGCAAAAAGTCTAGGCGCCTGGATGTTTGTCTCGTTATGCGAACGGAGGCTACAATCGATCATAAAATTACCGAAGGAGCTGGTTCGAACGTCTCTCACTTTTTCTTCGTCGTAAATAATATTGATTTATCGACTCCCTGGGTAAATGACGAACGAGTTCGACTTTATACAGGGACCGCGATATCAACTGCTCGAAAGAATGGCTCTTTGATCACTGTGTTCAGAAGTCGATAAGCTGGCTCTTTTTTTAGACATGGAAATGTTTAGAAAAATCGTTTGGAAGAATGTTATTCGCGTGGAACCGTGGACCTGTGGAAAACACGTTATACGGGACCGTAATTATCGATTTGATTCTTCGCGGACAGCACAGCACCATTTCCAACGACAGCCCCCAAGCATCCTCTCCAATATTCCATGGTGAATGATCAAAGCAGTTCCCTGCTGATCAACGTGTCGATTCTTTGACACGCGATACTCTTACTGACCCTAACACCATCTGCCTAGAATAATTCCCAGAAAGGGAAAATATCGGCGCAACATCCCCCCAGCATCACCTTTGCTTCCTGTCGCGAACCCAAACATCAATTTTTCATCCCGAAACTTTCGTTCTCGTAGACCCATCAATTTCTACTCTGAGAGGCACTAAACATGGATAATACCTTCCACCGATAGTTAAGAAACAACCTTGATCACAAGAATTCTAGAAAGTCTGCCTCTCAAAAGCGCACTCTTTTTTTTTGTTTTTAAGAGATGAGAAACTGGTCCCAGCCAGCGAAAAACTCATCTCCAGGATTAAGTCCCTTCACCTCCTACTATTCCAGCGATACGGGGTCCTACTTTTACATTTCTTCCCGTATCCGGTTGACGCATCAACGCTGGATCAAAGAACTGTTGCTAAGTCCATATTCTTTTCCAATAAGAGCGCACCCTAACTTTCACTTTCACCCTACACCCAAACGTCAACAATGTTTGTCAAACGAAATCTTAGCCCCTATCGCGTATCCCCTAAGAGTCCCTGATCCTCTGCGACGGACCAGAGGGAATCCTCCTCATCAAGAACACGACACCATAGACGAAGAACATCTAGAATACCCTAAAACGTGATATCCCCTATGAACACCCTCAGAAATCCCGAAAAATCAACACGATTCCCACAGACGGCTAGCAGACACATCAACTCCCACTTAGGCGAACTGATCGTATCCACACGGTCACGGAACAACTCCCCACTCCGCGACGTAGCCAAAGTTCGTCCAGCCAGTCCCATTGAGCGATCCAATCGGTCGAGCGGCTGATCACCCTACCCCCATCACTATAATCCCCGGCGACGGACGAGCCGGCAGCCGATTTTCGGTGTCACAGGATGATCGTACGTCACTCGCCGCGCCGGTGGCCATAGAATGGTCACGCGAGTCGGGAACGCGTGATTGTTACGGTCACGCGATAATACCATCGACTATCGACGTGCCATCTCATCGATCGTGACCGTGTTACAAGAACGTGTGCACGTCTGCCCTGTCGGAGAGACACGCACCCGAACATGGGACACCGTCAACCGGAAAAGAAACGGACGCCTACGGATAAGTGTCGGCGGGCTGGCGTCGTCAGACACCTCGTGTTCAACGCGACGTCCAACTGGCCAGGGTGGTCTGGTTTCGCAGAGATTTCGCTGTGTGCTCGCCGGAACCGTGGGGGAAGGGGCAGAGCCACGATTTGCGCGGGAAACTTGCGCGTCGTCCAGTCTATTCTCTCACTCTTCCTCGAATATACAAGGTGTCCCTGTCGAACGAGCCTGCACCAACATTTTTTTAATACTCTGCACCAGATGCCTTTCGTTGTTTTGTAAGTAGACTGTGGATCTTTATGAAGAAATTAGCTGGGGAAATGTAAAATAATTAAATATTTGAAGAATCTAACAACGGTGTCGAGTTGTTTTGAATGTAAACACGCTATTAAGGGGTGAAATGAATTTTTAGTTAACTCTTGTTTCCCACAAACAATGCAGAACAGGTTTATTTTGAATATGGATCCGCAGCCTAGTTGCAAGTGAAATTAATCCTTCGCTGCACAGTGTATCGTATCTGATACAGTTAACAAATCTGGTATATAGTAAACTAAGAATGTGTTTTCTTACTATGTTTATTTTGCTGAAAATGTTGTTTTAATTCTCATTTCACGAACTGAATCTGTCCCTCGGTGTCAAATTGACACAGTGATAAAAACAAAACGATAAAATAACAAGTGAAACAGTTACTTTTCAATGTATTTTTCTTGAAATTGATGAGTTAATATTTACAACTTAGGTTTTTGCAGTTATATGTTTCGCATTGATAAATAAAAGCCACCAAGTTTCGGACAAATTTACTTAGAAATAACAGAACGGTATTACTTATTTCGGGAAATCTGTGTCAAATTGATACGAGGGACGGATGAGGGTTAATTATTTTTAATGTTTTCCCTTCTTTCAATTTTTTCATCCCAATTTAAAAAATTATGCAGTGAAGGGTTAATGAATCAGTCTGTCTCGGTATTTCTGTTGGATAAACGAGGTTACGTCTTCTGTATTTTTACGAATTGGCGGTCACCCGGTATATCAGCCCGACAACGTCTTCTTCGTTCTATGCGTCGCTAACACCGTCTACCTCCGTGCCTACACACAGCTGACTGCGTACGTGTTCCTCTTTATTCCCCACTCCTCTCGAACTCATCTTTTCATCTTTCCCTCTAAGACTAGTTTCAGATTCCCTCGCATCCGAGCCAGGTAACCTAGGATTCCTTTTAGCATCGGCCACAAGATTCCTGATCTTTTGGCTATACCTGATCTTGTTTACCTTGGTAGGGGGAGCCTGTCTATATTTTCTTGAACTATTCGATTCATCGTATTCCGAACACGTAGGGAGACATTCTTCGTGCAACCTCGGGCTGACTTGAAAATCGAGTTTTTGGCTGTCAGCCGATTGCTTTGGGAATACTCGAGGAGGCTTCGGTAGGCAATTGAATTCTTTCTTGTTTGTGGATCAAAAATCAACCACGTTATTAACCGACTTCGAAAAAGAACGAGGTTACTCAATGCTTTCTTTTCTATTTTTTTTTATATTAGGCCAAGATGGATGGACCAATCGAAACGAAACCTTTTGTATCTTGTAGAGTAAGTATATCCCCGGAGAGACTTACTAAAAACAATTTTTGCGTTTCTTCATTGTTTACGATTTTTTATCGCAAAGAAACGTACTGTCTCATATATCCGCACCGATTACTCCGAGATGGATGGACCAATCAGATTTTCAATTTTGCGGCGCCTTAGAAAAGATTGTATTGCATTTAATAATTTATTTTAATCAATTTTATTAACAGTTGATGTGTATTCATACAAATGAAAAGGAATTTATTTCATACTTTTTAGAGCGTTTCGAAGTCGGTTTAAATTTTTTTTCAGAAACGATTTCACTTGAAATGTTTTTATACAATTGTAATATGTTTTGAATAATAATTCTGTGTTTGTGCGAGAAAACTCGAATGAGATTTCAGTGAATGGTCGAGCAATTTCCGATGGTTCCGCGAGTCAATCCTCGGTGTCAACCGATGGTTTTGTACACGGGCGAGAAGTATCGAAGTTCCGTGCTTTCAAGAATTCTTCTGTTCCCTCTGTCTCTGTCGCGGCGTGTCGCCCGCTTGCTTTTTATTATCTTCGTGCTCGCAGGCTCTTTTTACACGACGAGCTTCTGCCAGATCAGCGCTCCTTTCAAACAACTTCTTCTCACTTTTATCCCCGCCCATCCGGTCCTTTGAACACTGTCACTTTTTAACTTAATGTTTTCGATACTTCTCGGCTTCCTTTGCCTTTTCTTTCGCGCCACTCCGTCCAACTCCCAGCGTCCCTTTCAACCTCGTTTCCCACCCTATCCCACCGTTTCCGAAATGTTTAAAAACCTTGCTCGAATCCTGTCCCAGAAAAGCATTTCCCGAGCAGTCGCATTAAACATTTAAATATCATTCATGTTACATCACTGCGCCGAGGATTACATTTATGCAGGTACAGCCCGTCTCAGAAGTTCACGTTCGTGAATTGAAAAGTTTCAAAAATTTTATCAATACTTGATTCAATATTTTTTAAAATTTACTCAATACTAGATTCAATATTTTTTAAAATTTTATCAATACTTGATTTAATATTTTTTAAAATTTTTCATCAATACTTGATTCAATATTTTATATTAAACGTTACGAATGCATCGAAAACTTTCAGAGTCGAAGTATTAAAAATCGAAGAGAGTTTTAGTATTTTTTCATGCGATATAAAACGTGTAAATAAATGATTGGTGGAAGGCAATGTTATCCGGCCAATCGCAATATCAGTTCAGGATTGAAAATCACCAGGGGAACCGTCGATCGCTGTAAAATTCGATTCGTAGCAATCCATGGAGGCACGCACGAAATTTTATTGCAGCTGTCATTCAGTCATCGTACGAATCGACGAATAAATTCATTGAATGGAAAATGTCGGAGAGTCACGGCGAACAGCATGGCACCAGCGTTCATTGAAAATCCAATGAATTTTAATAATGTACACCCTCGTCCTCTCTGTCCTTCCGCTGCGTGCCACGGGCGTCTTTGATTAACACGAATTGCTTGAAATGTTTAATAAACAGCTCTGCTGGACGAGCTTGATCGGACGCTTCAAATAGCGTTCACTGTTTTATTGGAACCGGCCCCCTCAAATCAGTCCTATTCAAAGACATTTAAATGAAACGTCCTATAATCGATCTTGTATTCCACGAAAAAGGAAATTGGAATTTTTTACGGGACTCCGAAAATTCGCACATATTAAAACCTTACGCTCGGCCATCGATAGACAATATTTTATTAATACTCAATAAACGAAATAAAATATGTTCTAAAAATGTCTCGAACCATTTTCGAAAATTCTACAACCCCGATGAACAATTCCATCTTCCATATTTGAATCTGTAAACTCATCACTCAGAACACAATCAATAACAGCACCAATCGCTCCACAGTTAATTAATTAATTCTGGTACACTATATTATTTATTTCGCGTACGATTTGTGTAGCGCGTGCTACGCACCATCGGCAGATTTTATTTTCATTGAATTTTGTTTGGGAGAGATTGGAGAGAACGCGTGTACTTTTTTGTTTTAACAGGTGAACAATAATCGAGACGACTCGCCGGTTCGACGGGAAAAAGTGTACTACAATGACGGACAACGATTCGCATGACGGTAATTGTCACGTACACAGTGAAAACAGTACGGACATCTATAGATATCGAAGCTATTCATAACTGTCTTGACGTCGAACAGCGGTAGTTATTTTAACGAATGCACCAATCGCTCTTAATTCCCTGGATATCTTCGTCTGTACCTACGACGGTCGATCGGAAAATGGCAGAGCCGAGGAATTCGAGGCGATCGTGAGTCAGTATCACATTCAAGGTCTCGAGACACTTACAACTTAATACTCCGTAATGATGGGTCACGATAAAAACGATTGTGATAATTACTGAGCACCACTAACCTCGTGACGTGACGATTTCTTTAGCGACAGCATGACAAATTTCTTCCACAGTAAATTCTGCCCACATCCAATAATTTCATTTCATTTAATATCTAGTTCATTTAATTAATTCTCCAGAAACCGAGTAAAGGAGTTCATCTAGCTTCCGATTCTGTGAATAATTCAATTCTCCCAACTTATCTCTGGTGGTTTATTTAAAAAAAAAGATGATCAAGTTGAAGATCGTCTAATTGAAAAAAATTATTAGGTTCTCGAGGTCACCGAGTATAAGGATACCGTTCAATCCGCGGATCAAAACATTCTATTGCTGTCAACAATTCCATTAAACTCTCACAAGGCTCCGTGGAACGTAGTAATTAACTAGACTCGTCTCATTTGATTGGTCTCATTATACGGGGTCAAGAGCTGCAAACAGCTCTTGTAAATAAATAAATTGCCGAGTCAAGGGAAAGAGAGGCATTATCGGAATTTGTTCCGTTCGACTGATTTGTCAACTGCATCTTAACGAGTGTACTAACAAGCAGTCTGATCGCATTACAATCGTATTACAAACCGTTCGATCTCGCGGAATTATCTACACGAACTGGACGATGTTATATTCGGAAGAATTATGATAATACGTCGAGAATCACTTGAGACAGGTCATGACTGAATGAGGCATCAAATCTGGTGACGTCTGAATGATGCATCCAGTCTGGTCATGTCTGAATGAAGCATCAAGTCTGGTCATGCCTGAATGAGACAACAAATCTGGTCATGTCCGAATGAGACATCATGTTTGGTCATGTCTGAATGAAGTACCTTGTTTGGTGTTGTCTGAATGAGGCGTTAAAAGTCTGGCGATACCTGAATGATGCATCAAGTCTGATCATATCTGAATGAAGCATCTTGTCTGGTCGTGTCTGGATGAGGCAACAAGTGTGGTCATGTTTAAATGAGACATCAACTCTGGTCAGATTTGAATTGTACATCAAGTCTGGTCATGTCTGAATGAGGCATCAAGTCTGGTAATGTCTGAATGAGGCATCAAGTCTGGTCAAGTTAGCATTGTGCATCAAGTCTGGTCAGGTTTTCATTGTGCATCAAGTCTGGTCATGTCTGAATGAAGCATCAAGTCTGATCAGGTTTGAATTGTACATCAAGTCTGGTCATGTCTGAATGAGGCATCAAGTCTGGTCAAGTTAGCATTGTGCATCAAGTCTGGTCAGGTTTTCATTGTGCATCAAGTCTGGTCATGTTTAAATGAGACATCAAGTCTGCTCAGGTATGAATTGTTCATCAAGTCTGGTCATGTCTGAATGAGGCATCAAGTCTGGTCATGTTTGCATCGTGCATCAAGTTTGGTCATGTCTGATTGAGGCATCAAGTCTGGTCACGTCTGAACGAGGCATCAAGTCTAGTCAGGTTTGTATTGTGCATCTGAATTATGTTTGAAACGTCCTATACAGTGCAAGCTTGAAATCCAGTATGCATTATAGAATATTACGAACGTACAATACGAAATTCGCTTCATTTGCACAGCGAATCGCAATTAATGTTTGTATAACATCCGAGAGGATCCATATTATTTTCAATCATACGCGCATCGGTTGGAACAGTGGAGTGCAAGGTCCGGTTCCGTGCATCCCAGCTTGCCCGCATAATCTCGTCACAACAGATGGAGTAAAGTGAATACACCTCTACCCACGGTATCAACTATGTTTGCACTACTCGAGATAAAAATATTTGCACGCGGTGCGCTTCCACTCGCGTGCACTCACGTTGCATCCGTTGCACCCAGCGAAAATATTTACCAGTCAGCTATAATAGTAATCTCGCTGTCCGAAAAAAAGCTGGCCGGCGTTCGTAACAGTACGCATAACTTTGCACATTTTCAAAAATAAAAAAACCCGTCTCATGCCGACAAATCGATAAGCATTTCGGGCGTACAGTTTGCAACGCAGTAATATAGCTACAGCAGCGTACCTGAATTACGTGATCAATGTGACTTACCTATACTGATCGGTAAATATCCTGAAAATAACAATTCGGTTTTATTCGAAAACAATCCACTATGGTCGAGCATGCTGTTAAGAAATTTTACGTAAAGGTCTCGCAGTTCTACCGTATATAGAGAAGAAAGAAAAACAAAATAAGAAAGAAAATAAGAAAGAGAAGAAAACATTCTATCGTGTCAGTGTTGTACCACGGTAGAATCAACGTTCTCTAGATTTTGCCATAGGTGTCTCGCAAAAGCTTGAGCTCGGTTGATGGAAGCTCGTTGTTTGCTCGTCTAATAATCACGATTAAAAAAAAAAGACAAACGAACACCGCGATGGAGTGGGGGGAAGAGAGAATCATCCGATTGGCCAATCAGCAGGATTTACGCACGTGTGACTTCTCGATTACGTTCACGGTTTCCTGTACAAATGTTTTGCGCCGGTGTTTATTGTTCCGTGTGGGACAAAAACGAAATGTGTTGAAACTCCAAGAGAGGGAGAGAGAGAGAGAGAGAAGAGTGCGTCCGTTTGAGTGTGTGCATGTTTGCGTGGGCAGTGTGTGACTGTGCTCGACCGTGTATGCGCGCACGCAACCCGGGACAGAGAAACGTGTGCGTTCAATCTTCGATCTCATCGGCCCAATTTAGCCACGTGCCGTCTACCTGCGATTATTCCGAGGAAAATTTGCGAAACACCGCCCTCCCGGATGTTGTAATTGACTTGCTACCGTTTCCAACCAACGCGCTTTTTCGATTCAATTTTCCCTCGACATGGTTTCAATTAAGGGGCCATTCTGGTGTAACAGGTCCGGCGAATCGATTTTGTTTTCGCGCATACATCGACGGCACAGCGCTCCAACAATGCACTGCGAAAATTTTATTACCCTAGTCGAGACAGTAACAAAGTTACGGTTCGGTGCAACGAGTCGAGGCTCCCGGACGGGGTAGCTCGTACCTCGAAAAACCACAGCAATTGCACTACCATTTTACACACGATAATTTTCTTTATTTAAACAAAATTTTTACTTTATTATTTCTCAACGCAAAACATTTTTAATCACCCATCAAAGACTAGCAACTATGTTAATTACTCTTACTGAATTGTTACAGAAAATTCGCAAAGAAGCTTTTAGAAAGCACCTGTCACACTGGAGCACCCCTTAATTTCGAAGTTTGTGCAAACCGAGCTCAACGATAGGCAACGAACTCCTCTAACTATCGCAAAGCTTCGACCAATCGACGCACAGTGGGATGGGGTCGGTCTAAAAACTAGTAAAACAATCGTTACCGAAATTTGTCCAACCTTCACATTTTTAATTACACCTAATTAAATGTTATCTAACTGCAACGATTATTTTCAAAGAAGTTGCATGGAAGTAGTTCCCCACCTAGCGTCGATCTCGCAGCAAGCAAAGTTTCGCCAAACGCGTGCCAATTCGCTTAAAAACGCGCAAACAGCTCCGAGAGTTGGAAAGCGTTCAAACTACTGGTTTCTGATCGATCAGTGAAACGAAAAAGAAACGGAAGCGCACTGGATCGTCAATCGAACATATGGTCAGTCATGGAAAAGTAGTGAATATGTCGGGTCTCTATGCGCATCGAGGAGCGTCATGCACGCCGGGACCCGGACGCAGAGATGTTAACAGGTAGGCAACTGGAATCGATCCCACAGCAACTAATTATCGTGGCTAGGGGTGTCGATTAGTCGATCTCTATCTGGGATGTGAGTAAAAGTGTGCGTGTGTTTGTGGTAGTCGTTTGCGAGGAAAAACGAGGTTGATAAATAGATAAAATAGATCGAGTACATACGCTCGTTCAACAGGAAGCTCGGTATCTTTGAACCTGCAACCCAAGGATCATATACATGATATTGTCACACCACACACTGGTCGGTCACGTCGAAAAAAAAAGGAACAAGGAGTCTCGATTACGTGCAGTAAAACTCGACGAAACAAGGGTAGAACTCTCTCGATTAGAATAATTAATCAATAGGGGCGGACACAACCAATTTAATACTTCCTCTGGAGTCATTTTTTGAAATAACAAGTGTGTAGATTACGAGAATAAATAGTGCAGCATCATGACCATCGAAAGAAGCCAAATTCTAGAAATTTCTCAAGCTACGCATACAAAGTCAAGAGATCAGAAGCTGATTTTGTACAGTTGTGGACTAGCAGCGTGTGCAGTCCTGCGTGAATATCTTGCCGACGAGGCAACATCGATTGAAAACTATTCTCAATCTATAGCTCGTCCAACTTTCTATATACAAATATTCACCGAAGTTCAAGTGTGCAAACGTCAGTAGTAGTGGACAGAACAAGTAGTATGGTCAGACTTCTTATTGACAGGGTGTCGTCAACAAGTGATACAAATTTACAGATTTCTCCTTTGCATCTGTCGGTAAACACATCGAAATATTACTAGATTTATTTTACCCAGCAAGCAGGTCAATCTTTTCGCCGTCGGTAACGTAGTGTCACTAAATCTATTCCGTTCACCGAGTATATCCGACTTGTTATAGACAAAATAATCACTCTTTACCAGACAAGTAGGAACCTACAAGTTTCTGCATTACCCCCGTCGATAATATGCTAAAATCTCACTAGATCTACCTTGTCTCTGCTTTACCAACACTGGCAGTAATTTTTCACCATTAATGTTGGTAAGGCAGTCGCGACGACCTGATAATGCAGTCGGTACAGTGAGGCCTTTATCTGAATGGGCGGCACGTTATGGTAATTGAAAGGTTCGATGTGATTACGACCGACGATTACGCGTTTCACTGTGCCATCGTCGAGCAGTTGATGCGTCAAAATTGTGGTCTACCTGGTACGCTTCCCATAATGGTTGCCTTTAATTATTCATGGGCATGAGCACGTCGCGTTACGACATGCCAATTATCATCGGCCTGTATAAACAGCTTCATCAACAACGGCACCGCCGCAAGAGGAATCTGTAATTCTCACCTACGTACGTTACTGCGAGTGTTTTCCTAATTGCGACCACGGTTCGGTCTTGAATAACCGGTAATTGCTTCACGCTGGCCTGAACGTCCACCAAAGTGTTAGGTCTGTCCAGTCTGTCGGAAAGTCATTTCCTTTTCTCAAGGGAAAAATGAAAGCGAATGTTTTACCATTTAGAATAAGTTTTATCACATTGAGGCTCATAGAATTTCAGCTTTTTATTAGCAAAGAAATTGTGCTATGACTTTTCACGACTTCTTCTTTTGCTCAAAACATTGTCTTTCGCATTTCTATCCTTAAAATAAGGCTAAGTAATTAAACACCTAATAATTCGACGGAAAAATGTACTGTTGCAATTCCACGGTGTTTCGCTTCGATATTGATCGAGCGTCTGACCATAACCGACCACTTCTACTGAAAGTTTACGCGCGCGAAACAACTTGCACACTTGTAAACTCGTTTCCTAAGTAAATACTCCCTCTACTTGGCCCGCGCGAAGCTGGACAAACAATACCGGTTGGCCGACGACGTTCTACTTTCCCGAGACGACTATTTACAAGTTGATTTCGAAGAAGAAAGAAGACGATTGTTTTCTTTAACTGCTGCAAGTACTCGGCGTAAGTACATACAACGAAATAGAAAAAAAGGGGGGGGGCCGGGGGCGAGACACGACAGTGTTTCAAAAGACCTTCACGAGATATCGAGCAAACGGAAATGGTCGTCAGGACTCACCTTTCGCTGGCGATCGAACTGTTTCGTGACGTCGATTTCGGCGGCGTCTCGAAATCGCTGTCACTGCGGTAAATGAAGCTATCTCTACGGGGTGGCATGTTCTGGAGATTGAGGCCTGCACTCGGCGAGGCGCCACCTCCGCCTCCGGCGCCTCCGTCCAGCGTTGAAGCGCCATTTTCCACCTCGAAACTGCAACAAAACAAAATTTTCAATCAACCATTGTCCCCTCGTCCATTCACGAAGAGACGCGAAAGTTCGTGCGTCCTGTAAAAATTTAATTCCCTGAAACCACATGGTCGATTCTTTCCAAATTTGCAGCGCATGTTACCATAGCACCTAGGCAACACAAAACAAATTATTTTTACCAAAAATATTTACAGGAATAATCATGATGTTTTTCTGAATCTTTTACCGCCCTCGAAATTAAGTCAACATTTAGGAATCTTTTTCGAGGAAACCACAGCACCGATTCTTTTGTAATGTTCAAGGTGCATTGTTGTAACATTGAGGTAACAGAAATAAATTATTTGCAGGATAACGGTAGACTTTGGAAGAGAAGATAGACCGTGTTACGAGTCTGTAACTACTCCGTGGAGGGCAGTTAGTCTCGCTTCTTCGTTACACTAACAACGGTGTCAGATTACACCGCTAAACAACTTCTCGCTCCCATCTGTCTATTCCATGGTGTCCCATAAATATATCTAATTAGACCTCGGAAGGAGGTCCCAGATGTTCTGCCAGAAAAAATGTTGGTCGTATCACAGTAATTGGGAAGAAGATTGAGAGGACGTGATTTAACACTGTACGAATTTTTGCACAACTAAAAAAATGTTCATCTGATTACACAACGCTGTAAAGTGCATGTTCGAAAATTTATATTCTCTGCAGAAATGTTCTCGAGTTCGTATTCTAATAACAGATTCATGCTTTGGTAAGATACGACCGGTGTTGTCGTGGGCCATTGTGCGATCTGGTACGCGTTCGACAGGGAGTTTTAAATAAATATTTGCCGATGGAGCGGGGCCGATATTCCGGAGCCGGTGAAATGAGAATTAAAGTGAATTTGGTCGGTGACAGGTGAAGCGTCGCGGATCTCGTACGTTCGAAAAATTCGCCAAATATAAACGGTATCGGAAACGTGAATAATGAATGAAAAACGGTCGACGCTGTTTCCCGAGGTAAGTGGGCCGCAGGCTTTCTGCGAGCAATTTTAAAACTGGAACGAAATTAATGTGCAACAAATTTTGCCCGAGGCGTGTTTCGCTTGGAATAATTAAAATTCGTTGGGACTCGATCCGACACGAGGGGCGCGACAATTTATTTACCGAAAACCGTATCGTGAAGCGGAAAGTGATGACGTGTGGAGGGGGGAGGGGGGGTTTCGTTAATTGAAGCTGTAATTACACAGAATCATTAGAATATAACGAGCCACCAGTCATTAGTAGAGTATTGATTATCCCTAGGGTTCGTCTATACCGCACCATAATTATTACCATTGCCGGGCATTGTCTTGCACGTCGGTCACGTGACCACGCGACTGCCATCATTTTCCGTGACGCGTGATCGACGTGTCCAATTGAAAAGAAAATAATTAGATCTCTGTTTCGCGACCGAGCCTCGTACCGTGCTCGAAACTAATTACCCGTGCGATAATCGCGACGATTTATTCGCTCGTAAACCAGCCTCCTAATTACCCAGGGCTTAATTAACATTCTTTCGTGTTTCCCGTGATCGTGAACGTTGACCAGAAAACACGTTTCATCTTCCTGCCCGCGATAGTAATCATTACAACGCCATTATGTAAGGCCGATTAATGCCCCGACCTTGTCATTCAATGATTAAATAGATCACCATTGTGACAGTGCATAGACCACGGATGCCAACAAACGTCGAATCGACGGACAGCCAAATGTTTCGCTATTTTTCCAGACCCTATTCAATTTCGAACAATTTTTCCGGCTGATAATAATTAGCTTGTTATTCATCGTTATTCATCATTCATCGTATAACCGTTGCACTTTGCGAAATAATTTTACAAATCACTCTACCGTGTTGTACAACCCTCGACGATCGATCCTGTAACTTCCAACCATTACTCAATGCCCAACAACAACGTGTTTCTCTCTTCTTTTTTTTACGTAACAGCGTAACAGGCGCGGCAGCTTGCAAACGGAAGCGCCTTTTAATCACTTCTTTGTTATTGGTTCTGCTCGACAACTAATATTAGCCGATCGGGGCTCGGCCGTGTCGGGTAAACGCCACGTTCGCACCTTATCTTCCCCGGTTTGTGAAATTAAACACACTTGTTGATCTCCAATGCCATTCCCACGCCATACGTCACGCGGAAAGAATGATCCCTCTCGAAAAGCGAAACGTTCCTTCGGTTTTATACTCCAGATGATTCCCTGTTGTTAGAGTATAAGGGCGGGTCAGACTTGACCCAGCCACTTAGAATGGGAAAGTATTATTTACTAGGGGAGTATTATTTGTTAGTATATTTAATCGACCCGCGTAGAAACATCCAAAACGAAACATCCTCTCGGTTTTATGCTCCAGATGATTCCCTGTTGTTAGAGTATAAGAACGGGTCAGACCTGACCCAGCCACTTAGAACAGGAGAGTATTATTTATTAGGTGCAGTATTATTTGTCACTATATTTGATCGACCCGCCTAGGAACATCCAAAACGAAACATCCTGTCGGGTTTATGCTCCAGATGATGCCCTGTTGGTAGAGTATAAGGACGGGTCAGTCCTGACCCAGCCACTTAGAACAGGAGAGTATTATTTATTAGGGGAGTATTATTTGTCACTATATTTGATCGACCCGCCTAGAAAAATCCAAAACGAAACATCCTGTCGGTTTTATGCTCCAGATGATTCCCATTTGTTAGAGTATAAGGACGGGTCAAACCTGACCCAGCCACCAGCCGGGCCTCAAAAATCGTAGTTAGCAAACGTACAACTGCAGCCAATTTGTGCCAGGGGATCCCCAAGGCGAATTGTAAATCTCTGACGATCATGAATCGTCGTTCCGCCGTGATTAGGGTAATTGCGCGTAGCTCCAGCTGTGAGCTCCTTTCTTTTTCCTGTAATGTTCTTCGCTCTTTCCCTGTTCCTCGTTCTCCCTCTTCCAGACTAATTAAAAGGAATCATCGGTCGAGCCATTATTTCGAGCTCAATTTCCTAATGGATTCTTTCTCGAGCAGTAACGGTAAAGACGCGTTTGACCGTCGAGTTGAGGCGTAGGCGGAGAGGGAAAGGCTAACTGGTTGGGGAAACGCGATACGAACAGAATTTGCATTAATTCCCAGCCGTGCGTTTGATCTGGTACCCCGAGCGATTCTACTTCGGCCGAGGTCTTTGATACGGCTCGGTTCGGTATATCGAATATAAGTATCAAGTAAACGTTCCAATCTGCGCGCACACCTTCTCGATACGCTTTCAGAGTGCCATTTGCACTGGCAATTTACTTCGACTTTCTAAATCGATTCACTCGAGATTAACTACAGTTGAGAGGCACTGTCATGTTCTCCCTCCATGATTCAGCTGATGGTGGCAGGTGACCTTGAGAATATCCATTCAACGCCATAGAAAAGTATAGCTGAGATCACAATTTTATATATGTATAGAATTAATCATAACTACATCAGTAGATGTAATTATAAATAATTATAAATTATTATAATATTATAATTTTATATATAAATAAAAATTCTCTCCCTGGATTTCGACAAACTGGAATGTAATAGAAATGACTATTTTAAATTCCACCTTCTCATTTTTTTATAAATGCATAAAATGCGCTGTCTATGGGTTCGTTCCATTTCACGCATTAAGCGCATAGACTGCATAGAGAACCGTTCCGTTTTATTCGATGCACGCATCAGAGCGCACAGATTCCACAGATTGCTACCACCTCTCGTGCATTAACCGTGCATCAGCTGCCACAGCTCAGAAGTGAAGCGTTTGATGCGTAGTCGATGCATTGGCAAAAATAAATTTGAAAAAAGTAGATTCAAGTGTCTTCACATTGTGAAACAAAGCACAATTTGTGAAGATGGGCAAAATTGAATTCCCTGTTATTTTGGAAGATATTTATTATTGTTTAAAACAATCTCTCCTCGAGTTCGCCAACCATTAAATATTGAATAAATTAATTCCAAATCAAAATTTACAAAAATAATTTCCAATTCATGTAAACAGCCATTTTTGATTTGCATCAAATGTATGGATAAGTGTTCCGTTTCTCACATTGAATGCGTGAAACGGAATGGACCCAAAATATCAGTAACAAAAATATAGTATAAAAGTATAGTTATTGTGTGTAATAAAAATTTTCTGCCAGGGCCATGCCTCATGCAGATCTGGTAATATTATATAATAAATAATAATAGTATACGATTGAGATCCAGATGAAGTCAGACACTTTTCTGAACTGGAACTGTAGTATTTCATCGAAGGAGAAAAGAAATGTTTCCACGCGATGAGAACTTACGGAACGGCTACGTAGAACAGTTTAGGGTGCGGCTTGGTCCTCGACAGCGTCGACACACAGCCGCTGTGCCTTCTGAACGAAGTCAACGGAAGTGTCACTCTCATCGTCCCCGAATCCCTGCGCGCCAATCTTGAAGAGACTTCGTGCGGCACGAGAATAGCGTAGTCGTTCATGTCTGCTTCAGAACATCTCTCCCCCGCAGTCAATCTTTCGTCAATAATATTTCCAACGGACGCACCCTTTCACATTTCGCGTTAACCCTTCGGAACCACCCTTCCCATTCGAGTGAGATTTTCTATCGAAAAATTTCCGAAAGTTCCGTGCCCTTTCAAAGTTGCAATAAAATTCGTTAGTTTTTTGACAACCGTACAGGTCGCTTCAGTTTGCCCTTTCGACGACGCTTTTGCTAATTATTTTCCGGCAGAGGATTTTTTCAATATATTTTGATAATGTCGTGGCCCCGGAATAATTAACTCTAAGTTCATGCTGATATTTTGTTAATTATAAACTTACATTCTTGAAAATGGTTGCTTGGTACGTTGAATTAAATTTCATGTGATATTGTTGCAAATTTGCTTATTGTCTCCAATTGATCGAACCAGTGCGCCAATAACATTAATTGTAGTTTTGAACAATTGTTTGATCGAGATACAGAGAACTGTTAATTATAAACATTCGGAAAACACGTAAAAGATACTTCTTCAAACATCGAGATTCTTGTCTTAGATGGGATTAGCAGCGAACCAGAGGGCATTTTAATGGCGAATTCATAGCAGCGAGTTTCGTCGGAAAAATTGTTTATCGATCCTCGTAAACGTTGCACCGCGATAACGTTATCAATGGCACGCGTTATCTGGCGGGAACTTATTTTGCCGCGGCGACCGCCACTTTGGAAAACTAACCGAAAGGAGCCTCTAGCCAGTTTCGCGGAGAAGAAAATGAAATGAGAATTTTCCAAGATGGAATGAGATGGCTGACGAGGAGATTGAACGGGGTCCAGAGAAATAGTTCCCCATTTTAAATTCAAATCCGGCAATACTTCCGAGTGAACAAATCTGGCCAACAAGTTGCCGGGATTCATCGCCTTGAACTTCGCTCGAGGATTCGCTTCATACGGTTTAAATTCAACGTTTCCTTCAGTTCTAGTGGTCCATGTTGAAATAACAAGCGCTATCCAACTTAGTTTAAAATAACCTTACGTAAAATAACTGATAACCTCGTTCTCTTTAAATTTTCACATAAACCACCTTCATAATTATGAGCATATTCAGCTGAAATATCACTAAGAATCTGCGTAAACTGTGGATCAAAAATCATTGATGCTCCCCGAACTGAAAAGCTCAGACGACCCGGAATATTCCGAATGGAATAGCACCTTAAGCGTACCGTTTCACGAATTTCCAAATGCAAATCCCTAAATGCATTTTCGTCGCACGCAGCCAGACCGGCACAAGAAAAATAAAGTGGATGGAACGATCACGCGTGGAAAACGGTTATCCTGGTTCGTGCGCGTCGTTTTCATCGGATGGCCACTGCTTTCAGGAAAAACTCGGGGATTTCCTCTTTTGCTTTTCGGATCAATAAGCAAGCCAGATTACTTTACAATTGCCCTGCTTTAACAGCGTGCGGCGATGGAAGCGCACTACGTTCTTTTCCTTCCATCGACTGTCGATATACTTCACGGAGGAAAATTTATCGTGTCTTTGGGACCGCAAGAAAAAGGGAGGTTGAACGCTGCTAACAAATTAGATTTTTTTTTTCCCTCGTCGCTGGTCTATCAATCATGCTTAGAGTTATTAGGAAATGCTCGGGACTTCCGATCTCCCGCGTGTATCTCGAGCTCGATGAATTGTAATTAGGCTAATGATGTTACGCGTTTATAAACGAGCCGATGAAAAAAAAGGAGAACAATATCTAGTGAAATCTAGCAGCTCAATTTTCACCCGATAACCGATTTTCCAAGGGCTAATACAGATTAAGAAAAATATATATATCGCATCGTTGCTAGCTAAAACATATTTTACAATAATATCGATTTTTTTAATGGCACGTTACAGGAATTCAAATCTAAATTGCGCAATACTATTTGTTAATCACAACTGTATTTGTTTAGTTTCGCGTTAAGACTTTCTTTTCTTTTCCTTGTAAGTATATATAAACTGTATACGTATGTATAAAAGGACCTCGGTCCTTATATAATAATAATAATAATAATATATATTTCCGTAGATATTAATGAAAACATTTTACAATTGCAGATTTTTATTTATTTATTTCGAATCCTCGTGGGACATTGCACAAGTGTCGTTTCCAATGGACTTGACATTTTATTTATATGATTTACTGAAAGTAGTCGATACCTGTCAATACAGCAAATCAGGTATAAATTACATAATTATGGTAATCAGTCGTTTCGTTTCGTCATACTTTCTGCCGCACGGTTTCGAGGAACGATACTTGAATTTTGAGCACTCGGCCAGGTTCTGCATTAGGCAACCGTTTCCGAAGATGTCTCCGAGAAATCTGCATTCTTCTTCTACAATTATATAACGATGAATCGTGAATTATCGAGTAGCCCCGGTATTATCAGATGCTAGATGTATTCTTGTCGAATGATTGCCGGTTATTCATCGCGGCTTTAGTAAGGATAAATCTGTTTGTTGCCTGGTCTTGCAATATCTTCGACCGTTTCGGAGTTCCATTGAAAATAATCTTCCGAGGGAAACACACACCTGGACGTAATATTACCTAGAAGGCAATGAAACATTATTGCGCAATATAAAAGTCTCGGTATTTTTAATCGATCCTTTTACGAATATTTTTCATCACCTCGCAGTTAATTTATCAAATGAGATTACTGATTGGCAGAAGGTTATCAAATCGTATTTATTAATATTTTTCTCACGTCCAACAATTTAATTGTAGAATTAAATTTATTTTTTTTAAATGGAATGTCTCTCGATTGGATTCGGAGCGAATCGTGACCAACTGTTCATTTCATTAAAAGATAGAACACACAATCCGATTATTGTAATTCAATTTTGCGAAAGGTGTACAGGTATTTTCAGACACAAGACTCCCGCCAAGTTTGAAATTAATCAGACTCCCGCGGAGAGGAAGCAGGGATTGGGTGATAATTTAATTAGAATTTTCACGGAAATTCCACCTGTACAGTTGTTGTTGGCAAAGTAGAAGTTACATGAAAAAAAAAAATCGCAAGAATTAAAATTGTGAAACGAGGGGATGAAACAGGTGTAACCTAATTCCATCTGGACTCGGTGAAAAGAGCCGGAGACACAGGGAATAAAATAAAAAGGTAGCATTAATTGCAGTGCAAAGGAGGGTCCTGGAAGAGGATCAGCTGTCATCAAGGCCAAGCCTGTTAGGGCACGTGTATTTATTTTTAATGGGGTAATTTTCTTCTAGAGGAGAGTCCCCTAAAGGAGGATCGAGGAAGGAGCCCCGAGTTTCTCCGGAAAATCGTCGACAGGTGGAAAGGTGGGTGGTATATATTTCCATGGAAATGGAAAAAGTTTCAGGTGGCCAGAAACTTCGGCTTCGGTTAAAGAGCATCTGTGCGGGAGGAGACGGTCCGTAAGAGAGAGAAGTAAATTTGGAACGGCGTCATGGGGGACCGTGAAAGATTAACAGCTCGACCCCTTGACGGACAAATGGCGGCATACGGGCCACGTTGTAGTAAAATTAGAAGCTGCGTTCCGGCCAGCCAGACCGGATTACAAGCCGAAGAGGCCGCCTATAATGGATGAAAACGAGAACTGCCTTGTTCAACAACGATCAATTACGTCTGCCCAAGAGTGGGGAGAATTGATCGTGGATTTAAAAAAAAATATTTTCCATGTTAACACATTACCGACCGGTTATTATTGTATAATTTTGAAATATCTATGCTACATGGCTAAACAGTTTTTAATGAAACCTTCTATAGCAAAAGCAATTTTCGTTGTGAACCAACAAGTCACCCTCATTAACCTCATATAATAGTTTCATTTAACACATTACCTACCGAAAGCCTATTAATAGGATTTTCATTAATTGTGCTGCACCAAAAAAAAAGCACAGAAATTTTCTTTTACTTACAATCTTAAATGAGACTATTATATGAGGTTAATGAGGGTGACTTGTTGGTTCACAACGAAAATTGCTGTTGCTATTGAAGGTTTCATTAAAAAGTGTTTAGCCATGTACCATAGATATTTCAAAATTATACGATAATAACCGGTCGGTAATGTGTTAAGATTGTAATGTAAGAGAAAATTTCAGTGCTTTTTTGTTAATATAAAATTTTTTTTGGTAAAATATTTCTTTTACATTCCATAGACTTTGGTAGAGACGCCCATAAAACAATCAATATGCTTGCAAAAAATTCATGAACTTCCGAGCACCTTGCTTTAGTTAATGATTCGCGATCGGTTGAATACGTCACAGAACGTTTACCGGAATCGCACGGTTGCCTGCTAATTTCCATGCAACGTTCCGATGCGAATATTCACGCCTAATTAACTTGTAAATTAACCTGCATTATAGGCGTTTTTCACCTAACAATATTGCAGGTTGAAGCAGAAATACCGTGAACCATGTATCCCACACGCAATCGTACCAATGTACTCACCTGTTCAGTTTGTGATTCGTTGTTAATTAACTGTAAATATTCAAGTATCCAGAGAATAATTATTTCTTCCGTTTAAGAGTTGTTTTTCATTCAGAATTGAACACAAATTGTTACGAATAAATGTCGAATTTGAATGTTACCGATTTTTGTCGATATTAAAAATTGTGTAACTATTTGTTCAGCTATTTTTTAAGCGCGTTCTGAATTCGTGCGTTTGTCAGTGTTTTTTTTTTTTTTATTGTCGGCAGCGAGCTCCAGGTAAAAATGGACGTCGCAAAAGGAAAAAATGTTTATCTATGAGAAACGGTGCTGTAACAGTTCGATAAATCGAACAGATGTCCGCGTGTCGATTCCCTCGAAAATATTTCGTTCGTTCCCGAGGAATTTGTTTCCCGTACGACGGGCGAAAATTGTTTTTCTGTCGGCGGGGCACCGAAATAATGCCAGTGACAAGTTGTTTCGTCTGTTGACGCGTCTTCCGATCGGGAATTGTGACAGTAACATGATCGATAATTGTGCCGCTGATACGTCCTAGCACGATACACGTCGATCAACCGAGCAATGTTTGCATAGATACGGGAATCCACGGGAGTCGCTATCGACACGCGTTAAATTCTGATAATAAGAACATCTTTGTTCGCCGAAATTGTCAACGGAACTCATTATTCTCATCATTACCTCCCCTTGCACATACACCTACAAACAATTCCCGCGTCTTCGAAATAATTGTCCAATTTCTAACACGAATAGTTTGCTTCACGAAATAATTGCAAAAATTACATAACTATTTTTTCCCAGCATTATCAGCCGAGCGTGAATTTGTTATCGGAAGAACGAACGTAAAATTGACCATTCCATTTGAATTTTCGCTTCTCAGGGACGGAGCGGTTCGGTCTCTTGGAGAACTGAACTGAAATGAACAACTTTTATTTTCGCCTTCCATAAACAAGACAAAACTAATGCAGTTGTCCAGGAACCACTCAATAACCACAGCTCAATGTTGATAGAGCGATCCAATACGGTTTTTCTCTCCGGTAGAAACCTCCAGGAAAATTTTAATCAAACCACCACCGTGGTAAAAATCCCTGGGAAGTCTAATCAAACTGTGACCCAAGTAAATAGAGATACTCTCGGATCGGGGGGTACGTCGTCGAAAGGCCAAGCAGAAACTCTTAATAAACCGACGAAACTCTGGAATCAAAGCCTGGAATGAAAAACGTTTGGTACCTGTTATAGCAAACCACCCTCTAAGACACTCTTCAAAAAACAATCTCAAAAACCCCACCGAAACATCGCGCACCGAAATAAACAAATGAAATATCACCACCACACAGAGTTATAAAAAGTCATTGCTACAGGATCACTTATCGAGTCACTTCATCAAAAAGGTAAAATGGTTTAAACTATGGTGGGAGTATGACGAGTGCTTTTTAGGGGGGCTACGAAGAACTGTGATTGGTTATTTACGGTTTTTCGAAATGGGGATTGCGGGGAACGGTGGATAGTGTTGATAAGGGAAACACCGAGGACACTCCGGCACGGTGTCCGACGCGGAACTAAGGCCGAGGTGTAAACAGAGCTCCGGGATACGAGTCCTGTCGCGAGTCCTGTTCCAAGGACACCGGCAGACCGCTGTCAACGGAGCGGAGAACGATCCTCGTCGGTCGCGTGCCGGCTTACAACTGGCGCCGACTGTGCCCGAGGCTGTTGCTTATACTACGGGCTACAGGTGTGCGTACCTGCGTGCCACGCCACGTTACGATGTACACAGATTAGTATTTCACCGCCATCTGCACGATTTACACCCCCAGCATCCGCGACAAAAATTGTTATCCTTACTCTAGTCCCCTCTCTTCAAATTTCTCGCTTGTCTCAGTAATGGATACATTATTTTTTTTATAGATATTCAATTCTCGATCGTAAATACTTTTAATAACTATGTACATCGTTGTATACCGATGTATATCGCTGAGGAATAAGCAATTGTATAAAAATTACAGTAATGTAACATAATGATCGAACCATGGCGCCGAGAAGAAAATTAAAAATCTTAGTTATTATTTTTTTTATTCTCGATTGCTCTTCTTGAGGTGTTAATAATTTCACTTGTATTTAAACGATGAAAAATGTTTGATCAAGTGGACTTTGGGAATTTTTCAAGGAAATTCTAGGAAAGCTTTCGATGTGTGTTTTGGATTATGCTCCAGCGATGTCTACGAATTTTTATACGAAGCAGCGATCAAAATTGCGCTCATTACGACCGATTAGGTAAATTGATAATGGAAACAGGAAATATCCAAATAGCTGCTATGATAGCTCAAGGTCTGGTTGACCGATTAACTTGAAACTTCGTGTGTACCTCTATTAAAGTAGTCGCTATTTAATAGTAGCTCGTTAAGAACAATAAAATTACCTCCACTCGGGTCGACATCTTCCTGAACAACCGAAAATCTTTTCTATGCTATTTTTAGTGGCCAGGTGCTCTATCAGTGAAACAGAGATTTATGTTCAAGAACCGAGAAGCAACTACTCGGCAACGTGAGATGGTGAATGAAAACACAAAAGCTGAAAACTGGTGCCTATTACGGAGACACAGCAGGGAGACATTTTTATGGTGGAAGTTTTCTTAACGAGACCATTCGTTACTTTCTTCATGACGAAGGGCGCGACACAGAAAAAGGGCTGCAACTTCCCTGTTGTATTCCACAGTTCTGCGAGTTCACTGCGAGCCCGGAAGAACGCTCAAAGCAGAATTCACGATTACTTTTTTTTTTACCACCGCTAGAGATTCCCAGCAAGTTATAATTTGGAGGTGTTGAAGTCCTGGTTTCTGGCGCTGTCTGCGCGAAAATTCGCGGAACAATGACTGCTCTGACGTCAATAGCTTTTCCGCGGTGAAGTATAGAACGTGCAATTTACGTCCCACACGTCGGAACAGTTGACACAAATTGACTGGAGCCATAAACTTAAACGCATCAATGAAGATCGTAGCAATTCTCGTTAATGGCCAGCAACATCTGTCGACGTGAGATTTAGGAATATTTTGGCCCGTTATCACTACAAAAAATTAGAAATATTATCAAACAGAATTTTTATTTATCCCTGAAATCTGTTCCCTGTAACCAAGATTTATTATTTCACTTTCTCTTCACATTTGAATTACTTGAACCTGACAACTGAACAATGTTCTTCTCCGAAATTCCAAAAAACATAATTAATTTCGAATCGTTCCAGCAAAGCAATTACGAAACCTGTCAAACCAAGAGGAAGAAATGTGAAATTCTGTAATTAACATTTCTCCTGCAGAAGTCGAACGTTTGCGAAAATGGAAATTGCAAAATAATTACATTTTTCTGTTTTCCTTCTATTATTAATTGCTACGTTCGACGATAGAAGGATCAGCGCAATAGCGATAACGGTAGATAATGTTTATAGTGTTTGATGAAGCAGACTGAAGTTGTCGTTTGTGGAAATTTGTTTAGAGACCGCTCTCTTAATTGAAGGCGTGGTTTATCGTTAAAGGAGACCATAAAGTCATTATTCCCGGGGAATTCAATTTTCCGCAGCCGCTCTCACAACAATTTTATTGTTGTTTACCAGCAGACCAAGCTTCGGCAACAATAAGTTTAATTCAATTCGCTGTGCTCCAATTTCATTCGCGGCGAGGAAGATCGAGTCATCATCAGTGACGTTTCCTGGAAAACAATAGACGCTCGCTATCGCCGCACTGCCAATTAAAAAAACTGTTAATTAATTACAAAATCATTAACCACGCTGTCCACTGAGTTGTGATAAAAAGTATTACACGTTTCTTGCTGACTATAAAAAAAAACAATTTTAAACAAATTATTAATTCTCTAGTTAATAGACACTAATTGCTACACATGGCTCGAATTTGCTCAGCAATTACGAAAATATACGCTGACAGCAGATTCATTCATTTATTTCTTAAATTGGAGCAGAATTTAAAAGTTTAGGAGTTGACGGTCATGGTTCAATTAGGCACAATTAAAGTAAACTTAATTCCAGGTGTTCAGGTAGCCAATTACTAACTTCAGCGTCTCTTAAATGTCCCTCTGCGCTAGTTTCTCTCTTCGAATTTTGAAATAATAATTTATAAAACTGTGCAATATTCGAACTTGGCCATCAACGATTATTTTATTTTTGATCTTCATTTCTGAGCTCTAATAATCTAATTTAATTTCAATAGTATTTGGTACAAGATCGCAATTTAATCGCAGTATACTAGCTCATGCAAACGGTAAAATGGCTCCGATCACGTGACCGGCCAATTAGACAGCAGTGCCAGTCGAGTGGCTGCAAATTGCCCAGAAAATGATTTTCTAATTATGAGATTTGACGATCGAGAGCAAGAATGGATGACGCGGACGAGTCCCGTCAATCATCGGGGATCGAATGTCAACGACTGCGCGCACCAGGGGCCATTTCCGCGGCCATGTTAGCTGGAAATCGATAGTCAGCGCCGTTTACAACGGGCTCGCATAACTACCCGAAATAACGAGACGTTATAGTCCTCGTAAATCCTGAACGAACGCTTTAAATCCAAACTTTCCCGTATATCTTGCGCGCCACTCGTTCTGCGAACCGTCAAAGTCAGTCCACGAGTGACGAATGCCAACCCTAAATGCCATACTTCGTCTCCACGACACCCCCCCCCATAAACTCTCATTTGCTAAAATTAGGGGAGTGGTAACTCTGAAACTTATTTCTCGAGAAATATACTCCGTCATATTCTCTTTTCAATCGACTTGCCCTAGTTTCTAATGTTTTCTTTCGTTGATTATTAATTTTTAGAACTTGCAATGTGAATAGCGATTTTAAAAAAATTCCGAATGCTTCTGAACAGTGGGAGACAATTTTGCAAGTGTTTCCTTGATGTACAGTAAACGAATCTAGCACTCGCGACCGCAATAAGAACGCAGTAGGCAATTGTTACTATCTTTTGTTTACACAGTACTCGGAATAGATTTGTTTTACAATCCCGATAATACCTCGAATTTAGTATTATGTTTACAACGTGGCTCAATAACGATTTGCACTCTTTCGCATTTTTTCTTTTCGCAGTCGTAATCTCGACGCGGAGCTCCGATAAAACCGTGTCCACAGTGTGAAAACCAAAGAGAAAAATGAAAATCGTCCCTGCGTGAAATTGATACCGGTTGCGAAGAACGAGATTACCATCGTTCGTTGGGAATTTACCAATTCGCGAAACTATTATTTGTTATTGTAGACCAAAAAAGAGAATCTTTATTAAAACATTGATGAACTTGTAACGAAATGTTTTCGCAAAAATTAATTGTGAATCGCATAATATGCATTCTGCTGATCGAGTGCGCAATATTAATAATTTCGTTGCCGTTAACAAAATTACAGTTTACACCATTTTCGGAGCGATCGGCGAAAACGTGAATTTGCATGCAAATCCATTGTTTTAATTGCAGAATTACGGCCTCGGTAAATTGATGCGCAACCTTCAAATTATTTATAAAATAACGTGTCGATGATTTCTGAGCGGCGACGTATTCGGGACGAAAAAGTATCGTGTAGATTGTAATTAGTTAATGCCTGACAAAGCTTAATTACCACTCTCCACACGAAATTCGCATTGGCGACGTTAATACGGTTACGGACAGCTTACGGCCGCTCGCAGAAATGCAACAGGCTACGCGATAGTGTGGTAACGTTGCAATTACACCGTGCCGGTAATACTGAAATAAATTCGTGTTCACGGATTAACAATTCCGTTCCAACGATTTAACCAGCGTCTGTACACACCGAAATATTTCCATCGAATACAGCCGTTCGAGAATTCATTGACATCCTCGCGAATTATTTAAAGAGAAGCATTTCTCGTGATAACCTGGATCTTCGGTACACCCGGTAGATCAGAGCAAACAAACAGACGGCGTGGAAAATGGAAACAGAAATAAAATCTATCGTTGTACACACAACAGAAATAGAAACGGCGTGTCCCGACACCGTGGAGCAAACACAAGGATGAAATGATGGATATGAGCGTGGAAATTGGAATTAGAACGAGTCTCTCTCTCTCTCTCTGTGTGTCGTGGTTGTTCGAAATAACGACAATCCTATCGAGTTGTTCAGATGGGGCTTACGCGCCGCGAACGTTTAGGCGTGGCGGACATGTGTGTCCATACTCGCTGCCAATATAATTTTCCATTAGCCGGACTGAATGCAGGCTTCGATTATGCTCGAAAATTAGGTCGTGAACGCGACGCTACTAGAAGAAGGATTTACTACGATGCACTCGGTGTCCAGTCGCTGCCACACTAACTGGGAATTGTGGGGACCATTATCCTCTCCGATCCTCTGATATCCCATTGGTAGAAGCGACGTGGTCTGGGCTAGGTCTAGTCAGGCACGACTAGTCAGGTGTAGTTAAACATACAGTGATTCCCACTAACATTCGGACACTCTTAAATAGACGATAACTTTTTTTATTATTGTACTATACGATTTGAACATTTTTAGGAAGCTAGAACCATTAGTTTGCTACAGGATATGAAAATAAATTTGGTCAAAAATTGCAGTAGATTGGAATTGTAGAAAAAATACTAAAAGTTGCATTTTACAACTTTTTTATACGGGCCTATATTGAAAATTTAAAAACTACGTTTTATAGATCTGTGTCAATTATATGCACTGCGAAAGTTTCATCGAAATCGGTTGATGCGGACAAAAACGACAGGCATTGGAAGATGTAAGAGATATAAGAGTTTTAATTTTATGTCACATCGTCATCTTAGATTTCAAAATTGATGCCATTTTCATAATTAACGTCCCTAAACCTCAATAACGATAACCATACTGATTTTTAGGCTTATTCACACCATTTTACCCCATTTGTCGAATATAAGTTGGAATTTAATTTATAAGTAGTTGATTATTGAAAAACCACCACGTATCTAAGGGTTAAGACTATTTAGTTTATACTTATAGTACCTCTAGTTTATACTTATAGTACTAATCATAAAGAAAACCTCTGTTCAAAATTTCAGCTTTCTAGGTCCAAGGGTTTAGCCTGGGCGTTGATAGGTGAATAAGTCAGGACATCATTTTTATATATAGAGATATATTAGATCTTAAGTTTTCCCGGAATTGAAGAAGTCCCTTAGTGTCAGTGTAGACCTAGTGGAAAGGTTTGGAGAAGGGTTGAAAGTTCCTCTGGCAATGGAGTTTTAGTGAATAAGGGTAGGGGTCATTTAACCCCGTGCCGAGTCCCACACTAGCCCCAATTTCCATCTCTGAGGGTGTACGTAAATGTATTTTCCCATCGCCCTTAAAAAAAAACGAAAGGTCAGATTGGTGGTCGAATTTTGCTTCGAATTTTTCAGAAACTGCCTCGCTTCCCCTGAAAGGTCGGGGTGAAAGCTCGGTATCGATCACGAAAGAGTTGGCGTGCCACGCGGTTGTTAAGGGTGTTTATCACCTACGTGCTCTTCAGGGTCGTCAGATTTGTGTCAAGAACTCCCTTCTTGCAGTGGCGCGATATGCATGTATCGCGAGCCCGTAAAAGAAACTCATCGAACGTACGCGGAAAAATTTACGGTGGGCTGCGGACGCGGATATTCTCGGCAACCGAAAATCATTGCGTTCGGTTCGCAGTCTGGTTTCAGTCAAGGATGAACGGCGGCGAGGGTAACGCGACCTCGACTTTTCACCACGCAACCCTTCCCGAGGATCATTTCGCGATGGGTTCGTTTAATGGTTATGGTCGTACTCTTTTCTAGGAAACTGCTTCGAAATGGAAAACAAATTAGAGAAACATGGTAAGGTAGTAATTTCACAGCGCGAATTGGAGCAGCAAAGTCTTCGTAGAGGGTGTTTTAGAAAAAAGAAAACCACCCCCCGTAGTACGGTGTAGAATATTCTGGAAATTTGTCAAAATGTTTGAGAATGTTTGAATTGGTTTTGCGGTGGGGATAGAACTTTTCTCCGGTGAGTTTCTCGTTAGTGAAGGTTCCAGGATTGATAGGGAGGAGAAAGTTCGCAGCCATTACTCCCAAGAATAACCCGGCGGCCAGATGGTAACGACTTTTCGTCAGACGGTTGGTAAGCTGCACCGCAAGCGAGCTGCACATCGATTACATTAGCATTAAGGGTTGTAAGTGGATCGGATTTAATAAACCCTGTTGGATATAATCTGAAACGGGTATTACGCGCTGCAGCTTACTTCCACGAGGTTACCACGTAAGGGTGCAGGGCATCGATGGGATTACTGCAGACCTGTTTATTAGGACCATTTACTGCTGAGCCCGTGAGTGTAATTCAATGCAAAGGGTGCGTTCAAATTGGACCGGTCTTGCCTTTATCAATTTCATCTCGATGCATTTCGCCCCTAATAATATTCTATAATTTAATGAACGATTATCGAACGTTGTAATATTTATTCTATAAATCTACAAGTCACTGAAATTTACACTTCTATTTAATTTTCCTGATTACTCTGATTTTTCAGGCCACTGAATGATTTTATTCATTGATCGGCCAATTAAGAAAACCAGCCTCGATTTTGCAACTTCCCAACCCTTCAAGACAGTTTCGAGTTCAAGTGAGTAGCGAAGCGCTCCAGACGATACAAACTGTTTCCCCAGAGCCACTTAAAAAACTAATTAACGTGCCCCGGACTCACCTCTTGTTACGATCGACGTAATAACGACGCGAGTGGCGTCTAAGACGATGCCGACGTCTGTCGATGTACGGCAGACTAATCGCGTCTCTCGAATTCCGCCTCGAATCGCTCCGATCTCGATTATCCCGCGCGAGAGAGTTCCTCCTCGAGTCCGGCTTCAGATTTTGCTGCTCCTTCGACCTGACTATCATCCAGATGAAGAACAACAGGGCGATCATCGTCGTGTCTTCGATCATCGCCTCCCACCCACTCGGCCATCGATCGGGACATCGATCGCTCACACTTACAAACTCGAATTCTTAATTGCACCCTCTCACTGACTAATCTCCGCCATAGTTAATAGTTGCACTCACTCCTCCAACAATTCCCCACACATTATCCTTTAGAAATCAATTTTTATCACTAAAAACATTTTATTATTATTATTATTATTTATTTTAAACGGGCCGAAGTCCTTTTATACAAATGTATGCAGTTTATATAGTATGACAGAAACGAATCTTCTGAATTTTAGAACTTTTGTATTAGGTTGTGTATTGTTCTCGAGCAACAACAATGCTAAACCTCTCCCATTACATCCGTATAACGATATGCGAAGACAATAGTTGTCTGTTACATAATTGATACTCGATAGGCGAGCATAAACCAGAGATAAACAACAGCACGATCTCACTCGACCAAATATGAAACGGCGTTGCATTTAATTCTGCACGGATACTCGAATAATTGTGCATCGACGGGATATTCGAAACTTATTCGGAGCAACAATTCATGTTGCAGAGTTCGAAAGCGGAAACATTATCAGTGCAAACACGGTCAAACACGAGAAGAATTGTCCGCTGAACGATAGACACGTGTCCTCCGCAGTTTCCGCCGGTGTTCAATAAAAATGGAAGAATCTCTGCACACGGATACGCGTTTCCGGCTGTCGTCGTGTTCGGGAACAAATAATGTTCGTGAGCACCGTTCAACGACTCTTGTCCTAAATCGCGCGGATAATGGATCACCGTTCACGAGTTATCAAGCTCTACTTCTTCTCTGGTAATACTCGGACTCGTTGGCATTAATCTAACCTTTAAGATAGTTCAGGGTATATTCAGATTCGTCACAAAGGTGTCTAGGATATATTGCGACTAGGTTAGGTCGTCGACCTTGAAGATCTCGAGGACTCTGTTAGGACGAGTCCTAAGTGACAAAACAATTGCTACGAGGATGTTAATAACGTCAGTGTTACACTCCCATTAGAACAGAATCTTCCCTGATAACACTGAGACTCTCTAGAATTAACCTAATCTTTAAAAGTAAATTCGGAGTAGTTTCAGATTTATCATAAAATTCTCTAGAATATAGTGCGACTAGGTTAGGTCGTCGACCTTGAAGATCTCGAGGACTGTGTTAGGACGAGTCCTAAGTGAAAGAACAATGGCTACGAGGATGTTAATAAACACTCCCATTAGAATAGAATCTTCTCTGATAATACTGAGACTCTAGCATTAACCTAATCTTTAAGTTTGGAGTAGATTCAGATTTATCATAAAGTTATCTAGGATATAGTGCGACCAGGTTAGATCATTAACCTTGAGGATCTCGAGGATTTTGGTGGGACGAGATCTAAGTGAAAGATCAATGGCTATGAGGACGTTAATAACGTCAGTGTTACACTCCCATTAGAACAGAATCTTCCCTGATAACACTGAGACTCTCTGGAATTAACCTAATCTTTAAAAGTAAATTCGGAGTAGTTTCAGATTTATCATAAAATTCTCTAGAATAGAAAGAACAATGGCTACGAGGATGTTAATAAACGCTGCCATTAGAACAGAATCTTCTCTGATAACACTGAGACTCTAGCATTAACTTAACCTTTAAGATCGAAGTAGATTCAGATATATTATAAAATCTCGAATATATTCCGACTAGGTTAGGTCGTCGACCTTGAAGATCTCGAGGACTCTGTTAGGATGAGTCCTAAGTGAAAGAACAATGGCTACGAGGATGTTAATAAACGCTCCCATTAGAACAGAATCTTCTCTGATAATACTGAGACTCTATCATTAACTTAACCTTTAAGTTTGGAGTAGATTCAGATATATCATAAATTTATCTCGAATATATTCCGACCAGGTTAGGTCGTCGACCTTGAAGATCTCGAGGACTCTGTTAGGACGAGTCCTAAGTGAAAGAACAATGGCTACTCCGGTCGCCAAAACGAGGAAGCTAATAACGTCAGTGGTACACTCCCATTAGAAGAGAATCTCGAATCGGGTAACAAGCCACCGGAGTCGGGTTCCTTGATAATGTCCGACACTCGAGATCGAGCTCCTTCTCTCCATTGAGGAGGGAGGATCCGGTCGACGAGTCTCTTTTTATATTTCGAGAATTCCGCAGGCTTTGTCGCGAGCAGCCAGGAGAAAAATTAATCCCGGCGAGCGGAGTGCTTCACAAATATTAATACTCCCGCGATCCCCGGGTCCCATCCCCAGGCTTCTTCGTGGTGTTCAACGATGGAATGACGTCAGGACAAGCCGCTCTACTGCTGGCACCGCCGCCGCCGCCGCCGCCGCCGCCTGCGATACTTCCAGTCAATATTTAGCGATCGAGTCACGGCTGTGCGGAATCGAACAAAGAGTACCCCGTCGGTGACGAGGTTAATTGCGCCTCGTCCCGCAAACAACGCAATTTAATCGAACGATCATGACTCGGATTTCGCCGGGAGACAAAAGCCGAAGATCCCAGTCCAGATCGAGAACCAACGGACGCTAATCGCCCCCCTTGTTCCGATTCGAAAGTCCTCGCTTGCTGGAAAAATTTCACTCGTCGCTACAGGCCGCTCCGAAATAGATGGTCGAAAATTAAACTTAAACTTGAAAGGAATAGCCGTATTTATTATAAGCAATCGTTGACAGACGCGTTTATCACGGACGCGTTCGTTTCGATCTGTCTTCTTTTTCTAATTCGTTGGCGATCGTAATTTTACAATTCTGTTGTTATTTTCGATTTTCTACTTTTATAAATTTCATTATATATAGGGTTGTCTGCTAATACGTATGCATACATACATTCAATGGCCGAACTATACGGTTGAATGCTATTCCTTACAAACTTGAAAGAAATTCTAAAGTATATATTTTTAATAACATATATTTGTGTTTCCAGCGCACTGGTTCGATCAAATACTACTACTTCAGCAATTTTGCAAATTAACACAAAAATTTTCAACGTTTCGGTCAACTATTTAGACCATTTTCAAGAGAAAAGATTTTTCATATAATTGCGTCCGTAAAAATGATTAAATTAGTATACATTATGTTCAACCTGATACCAAATAATTCAGAATGCTTTTAGTAACAAAAGACCACATACTTGCTAAGTGAATTAACTATTTTAAAACTTTTAAAACTTTAAGACACATGTTGATTCCATGCTTGCAATGTATAGAATGATGAAAACATATATTTTTAACGAATATTTTTCATCTGATCCCTGAACCTTTTCCTAAATTAGATCAGATGGAAGTTTCGAAAAACAAATTTTGTTTCATTGAGATTAAACTAGTAGAGAATTAAATTCTGTTTGAAATTGACTACACAGGAGGAACCAATAAGCAGATTTAATTTAGTAGCGTTTGGTTCGAATCGTGAGTGGGATAGATGAAATGCCAGGTGCGAGTGTCTAAATCTACGACGAAGGTTGCCGGATCCGGAAACGCCCAATTTTATCAGGGATGTGGATCGATAACGAGTCAGTGAGCCGAGAAATCGCGTGGCCTCCCGATAACACGCCGGGATCTTTTAGGGCAGAGACATTGTTCGACGTAGTGGCGGGATTCAGGTACTTGTTGAGTCGGCCGCGAGCCGGGAATTTCAATTTTCGTAATGGATTCCATCGATTCTGTCCGCCGTAACAGGTTCCATTGCGCGCGATCCCATTGAAAAATCCCGACGCTCTTCGCAGTTGCGCCACATCCCAGCACGGAAAATTAAAGCAGTTCACCCGTCTTCCAACCCCCCTCCCCCCAATCATTAGAGACAATACGGGACACGAAAGGGTTGTAAAATGTCACTGAAATATCATCGTGCATTATACGGGCCGTCTCATAACTCACGGTTCTCGTATCGATTGAGAAATAAATTTTAATCGCTTCCAGGAAAGCTATCTCGGAATTATTGCCGATCCTTGTAAAATATTATTTTTAAAACGTAGAAACGAACGACGACCATACCACTAATACGGTGCGGAGTAACAGGAATTCATTCGCAAATGAACAAAGTAAATAAAACATCGCGCGGGTTGTTTAAAAAATTCAGACTGGTTTATGGCTCGGTTCGCGTGTCGCTGGATTTCCTAACGTGTCTGTCCACTGCATTCCGTTTCTACTTACTCGGCGCGCATACACGCGTCGTTCGACAAAGAGAGAGAGAGATTAAAAATTGTGCTGCAATTTTCTGTGACGGTTTTCGCGGGAAGAATATCTGTTTATTTTTCAGGATCGGAACGGAACGTTATACGGCAAATCGACTGGTAAAAATAATGTCGCAATTTAAGAGGCTCGAGAGTTTTTGTTTCCCGACTCGTCGGCCCATTTACTTACTCCCGGGTGAAATGAAAATTCCAGCTTCCGTTTCGCGGCGGTCGCGTGGCCGTTTATCTCGGTGCATTAGCAATGCAAAGTGACGCAGCCGCGAATGTTGAATCAGTTTCACTGGGCGCGGCGGGCGACGCGTGAATTTGTAATTAAGTCGTCGGTGGAAAAAATGCCTCCGGCTGAAACGCAATTAACGCAACGCGGGTGCTGCGACGAACGTTTCGACACGAGAACCCTGACCCGCGTTTACAACCCTTCGGGACCATTATGGTGTTGTAATCCTCGTTGTCTGACACGCACAGACCTTATCTACTTCGACAGTAGATCCTCGCACACAAATATTGAAATATTCCACCTCGTTTTAAGAGTTCAACTCGGAGAAGATATTTTGGATCGTCTTTTAAAAATTATTTTACGCGATTTAGTGCGCAGGAGAATTATTGAAAAAAATATTTCCGGTTGAAACAGCCGTTTCCGGGACTATTATGGTGTTGCAATCCTCGTTGTCTGACACGCACAGGCCTTATCTACTTCGCAAGGAAATCCTCGAACACAAAAATTGAAGTATTCCACCTCGTTTTAAGAGCTCAACTCGGAAAAGATATTTTGGATCGTCTCTTAAAAATTATTTTACGCGATTCAATGCGTGGGAGAATTATTGAAAAAAATATTTCCGGTTGAAACAGCCGTTTCCGGGACCATTATGGTGTTGCAATCCTCGTTGTCTGACACGCACAGGCCTTATCTACTTCGACAATAGATCCTCCAACACAAATATTGAAATATTCCACCTCGTTTTAAAAGTTCAACTCGGAAAAGATATTTTGGATCGTCTCTTAAAAATTATTTTACGCGATTCAGTGCGCGGGAGAATTATTGAAAAAAATATTTCCGGTTAAAGCAGCCGTTTCCGGGCATGGAAAATGCAAGAGTACACCGATGCACGGCGATAAGGAACTAATTCTCACGATTAGGCAGTGTGAAATTAATATTCAGTAGTCCCTGTCGAGTTTCGCGATAGTCGTGCGGTTGTGTTGTAGTCGGATCGTTGTTTCAGATGTTCAAGGCTGGCTGGTTGTTCGAAGTTTAATCTGCGAATCTACGTTGGAGCGAGACTGTAGCAAAAAGTGTATCTTGTCGGTACCATCGGCGTCGGCATCGGTGGCGCGACGCAAATTCGTTCGCGCGAATAGAACAATGATATAACCGGCTTCATAACAACATTGAATTTTCAACGAACTTAACAAGCGTTTGATAAAACGCGCGAGCCGTGACGCCGAGGATCGTCGAGCGGTTGTGGCCTTCCTCTCGTTCACACGAAGCCACGCCGCGCGAATTAACACCAGCGCAATAAATATTCAATAAAACGTCGGCCGGCTGGGAATCGTCAATAAGGAGCATGATTCCGCTGGCTGCGAGCTGCCGTAGAATTCGCCTGGCAACGATCCGTCAAGGTTGATCGGCAGGATCGAGAAAATCATCGTGGAACACCGCACCCTGCAGAAAATCTTCGATCGATTCCTAATAAATTAACTAGCCGAATATACAATGCGTAAAAACAAGCCGAAAAATCTTTGGAAGAAATTCTTTAATATTCTCGTAGAGCATGAAAATTTACTCTCGAGACAGTTGTGTCTGAAGTTATTAAAAAACTTGTGTATATACCTGTTTCACACGCTTACGCAATGTTCGACATTTTCCAGGTAATTAAAAAAAAAAAGTACCAGGCTAGTTGTTCTGAAGTTTAACAGAGATGTTCGTCGAACATCCTCCTGCAGTTAGAAGTAACGTTGCTGTGCTATGAAAATTGTTTACGCGTTCTAGAACGATAAAATAACAAGTGTCACCTGCAACTTGTCGATACATTCGAGTTTTTGTGTCAGTGGAAACCTCGTTTCCGGCTAATTAAAAACTATAACGGACAGCAGAGAAGGCACAATGAATCACCTGTTTGCACAACTAAGTGGACGACGCAGTGTCAAAGCAATCAACGTCGCAGTTTCGTTTTCTTTTAAATCACGAGAACCAGTGAAACTTGGTTAAACATGTCGCGGTTCGGCGAGAGACTATTAAAAGAAACCATATGAAATCACAACATTCACGAGTCACAGACGTGCACAATAATTTACGGATATTCAGCACCGATAGAAATTATAAAATTACAAATCGACGGGTTCGTTGGATCGTGTTTTTGGAAACGTTAGGCGTTCGCTGGCCGAGAATATTCAGTCGCGAAAATAGGTGAGCCATACGGCCGACCAAAAACACGGGAAAAGTGATTCACGACCGCACCACCACGTGAATCGAGACGAACTAAGCTCACGGCACGCGTTTACGGTCACGCGACGCCGCGAAGCTCGGCGTCGGGACGCAATCTCGAGCGCAAGTGCACGCTTCTTGTTGCACACTCACGCGGAACGAACGACACGCCTGCCATTATTTTTTTTGTTGTTGTTGTTTCGTTTGTTATATAATCGACCTAATTGTGTTTTATGCGTCCTCTATAATTAGACTGCGGACCTTTATGCTAATTCCCTTCCCCCCGTTCGTCGTTCAAAACCCTAACGTAATCACTCGACAGGAACACTAAACAAGAATTTATTTTCTACTATCTTGACACGTTTAACTTTTAATTACTCGCGTACAGCATTTACCTCAGAATTTTAAATTTAGTATTTCAAGCACGAACAAATTTGTGGAGTGCAGCGGCAAATATTTATTTTGCATTAACCTAGTTATCTTATTCAATGAGAATTTATTTATATTCGAGTTACATAAACTACCACGGGTGTAATTATTGTTATTGGAGTGTGAGTAACAGTATTTTAATATACTTTTAATGTTTCCACTGTGTTAAATTGAAATCCGCCCTAACCTTTTCCTGCCACCCAGCCCATCGACTTTCCATCCCGATTTTTTCCCGGCAAAAGTAGCGCGCAATCACAAAGGCAGCGCCGGCCACAATGCAGCTGCTATCACTGCGAAACTTGCGCGGCAACTGAGGCCTAACATTTCAAACAACAGTCTCGTGAGTCACAACGATAATGGTCACGAGCACAATCGCGGCAGGCTTGCGTCACAATCGATCACAATCGAGTATATTAGGGTGGACGAGTTGATAAAAAAAAAGAGAGAGAGAGAGAAAATAGATAAAGCCAATGGACTGGCATCTGTTGCCGTTGGAAAAAATCAAAGAGATTTTTCCAGGGAATCTCGCTGCGGAAAAATGTCAACCAGCACCGACATTCAAACCGTTCCGATGCGATCACAATAGCGGGTGGCTTCGATCCCGGAACGAAAGTGGATCAATCTGCGTTTCGAGCTGCTCTCGTTGCGAGGACGAACTAAGAGAACCAACCGAAGATCCGGTAGAGAGAAAGAGAACGAAAGCAATCGATTGTCTTGCGATATCTTCGCGCGCTTTAAATGCGAGCTGGCCACGGCCGTAGCCATTGCTCGGGGAGCCCGGTACGTCGAACAATTTTGTAACACTCGTGTCAATTTTACACAGGTTTCCAGAAATAAGTTAACTGTTCGTGATTGTTACTTTTTAAATGCAAAATACATAAATTTGACACCGAGATTCAGTTCGTGAATTAAGGACGAGGGCTAGAATTTAACCCTTTGCACTCGGAGCTTTTAACTGGAAAATTAAACATTTCTTCCGATCTAGAATATTTCCATACCTCATGATTTTTGCAATTTTATGAATATGAAATTGGTACATTACCGAATACAGTACCTAAATGTTTAGTAATCGATTAGATACCGATATATTTAATAATGTAAACAATATTTTGAAGAATGGTACAGCAATTTTTAGTGGTGCCTCAGAGGGGACAACCGAGTGCAAAGGGTTAATTTCTAATCTGCTATGAGTTCGAATTGAAGCCGACCATGGCCGTAGCCATTGCTCGGGGAGCCCTGTACGTCGAACAATTTTTTAACACTCGTGTCAATTTTACACAGATTTCCAGAAATAAGTTAACTGTTCATGACTGATACGTTTTAACTGCAAAACACATAAATTTGACACCGAGATTCAGTTCGTGAATTAAGGACGAGGGCTAGAATTTAATTTCTAATCTGCTACGAGTTCGCACAGAATTGATTTCGCACGAAAAAATTCCTGCGCGTTTGCCAGCTATTTAGAATCAGCTCCACGAAGTTTCAAATTAGTAGCTCGACCACTTTCGTCGAAAAATATTTTCAAGTGACGAGGTTCGCAAACAACGGAGGCCACATGTGATCCTCTTTGCGCAGCCAGTCACGTGAGCTGTATGTTTACGTGGCAGATTTGATCTTGGTCGACGATAGTTTGGCAAACATAATCCCGTTTCGGAGTATGTCCTACCGTGTAGCCAATTCGATCGTGGAAACAATTCGAATATACATTCTTGAAATACTCGGACAATACAATCGGAGAATATCGATAATTATACAATGAAAAATTGTATCGCTTACGTGAGCTGCACAGTTCCGTAACTAGGTAGCGAACAAATTCACCAGCAACTTACCTGTAACAAACAAAACGAGAAACCACATTAATCACCCAGTAAACGTAGCAACTATTAAAAAAAAATTGGTCGTGCTGTCCAGTGATAAAATAAATTCGTGTGGTATTAAAAGCGTGCTGACAAAGCCATCAAATTACACAGATAACATTTTGCAACAATGACAGCCTTAAAAATGGTAACGAGCACTGTCCGGAGTTAATTAGAGGCAGTGCTAATTACCTGGAATGGAAAGTTCGTTCCCATTGAATAAAAATACACTTCCTGACGAAGGAAAAATATAATATTCAACCAAAGTATTTTCGACAAATTCGAGCAATCACAATCGTTTACCACGGAACGAACATTCCACTCGATGTGCACTAATTTCTGAAATCCCGTCGATTAGGGTTGCCTTTGGCAAGAAGCAAGACGTCAGAGTGGATCAGTATAACAGCGTGACACGTTCCGAATGCAGATTACGCTCTCGGCGAGCAGTTACCGTTGTTATGAAATATTCATGCATGTACATAAATAATCGAAGGATTGATCGTCTCCGTTGAAGTGCCACGCTCATTATACGAGCCGGCACGTCACGAATTATTATCGTGTTACCATTTTATTTTCACGTGTCGGTGCGCTATCTTGGTACCATTATCTGGAAATATTTCCCGGCGGGCGAATAATAATATTTTAATGAGGGGCAACCGTGTCGCCCGCCTGGGAAAACGCTCGCGAAAAGCTGATCCCGTCGCGAAGATAAATTCGCGCCGCTTCGTCACTTTAATCGAGCGTTTGCTCGGTTTAACGAATCACTCTTCACCAGGAAAAGTTCACTTCTCCCCTCCCCTCCATACCATCCTCTCCTCCTCGTGTGGCCCTGTAGGCGTTCCGGAAAACTCGTCGCGAAAAAACAATCGCACACTAATTACTAATAAGCGACGTTTAATAAAAGGTACATCAAGATTTAATGAGAATCGCACGCCTCGTTAGACAATTATGTCAACGTGAATAACGCAACTCATCGTCTATAGCGATTCATTATTCCCATGTTAATGCCGCGATGTTAATTAAAATTAATTATGCGAAACAAAGCCCGTTTCGTTTCTCATTGAACGCGTTGTTCGAGTGCATTTGTTTTGATATATATTTCTCAATATCTGAGGTGGCGAAAATTATCGAGACACCCCGTGTATTTTTTTCAGATCTGACTGGAATTTTTTTGGAAAAGCCTATTTCACTTTTAGTGAAATGATTCCTGTTTCTGCTTATTTTCTTGCGAACACGCTGGAATGCCTGAAAATCGTTCGCAGATCGATACTTTCTCAGCTCGACGTGCACCCCGTCCCTTAAATTCAATTCTTCAACCCCAATAATTTTAATTCCGATCCAGAGAGACCTCGAGGAGAAGTTTCCAGTCGCCCTTCGTTCGCCACTAAACGAATTCTTCGTTCGCCTGACTTTTCCCCGACATTATTTTACGTCGATCTTCAACCTACGCGACGTTATTCTTCCGAACTTCCACGACATTGCCGATCCCTTTTACGACTTGAAAGATGCACAAGGATTTCTGGACGCATCGAGTAATGGAACTTAATAATTTCAGTAGTGGAACACCAGCGTCAGAGTTCGTATAGTTCCGCAGAATCTATGGTAGGTATTTTCTATTCGCAATGTTCTCGTCGCACGGTCTCTAGCAATTTTCCGCTCGTCTACCTGCAGGTGAAGGAAGTGTCCATGGATCTGACATCGCACCGTTCAAGTAAAATTCCAGGAAGCTCGCCTCCCTTGATCTTTGCTGGTTATCGGGAGACTCGGTAAACAGGAGATCACAATGGTGACCCATACCCCCATGGAAAATCAATTCCACCAAGCTGCACCGACCTAGATTCACACCGACTTCGTCGCAGTTCCCCTCAAGTAGCTGCCAAACGAAAGACAGAATGTTTGACAAATAGAAACGCGCAAGGTTTTGTCATTTCTGCGGAATCTATCATTATTTAACCCTTAGCGCGAGAGTGCTGACTCAGAATCGCCACTAAACATTGCTGTACCATTATACAAAATAAATCAATTATTAAACATTTAGGTATTGTATCAATTTTATATTAAAATTGTAATCAACAAATATATTAAAGCAGTTGTAGAAATAAATTGAAAATGGGTACCCAGATACCCGGTTATTGACAGAAGGATTAAATGAAATAAAATTTGATTCGTTTGTCATGAAAATAAATGTAGCGATTGAATAAATATAAATTTTCTTCTCTTTTCTGCGGGATTTTTGGTATAAAGACGTTTGAATCAATGTAATTATAAGAAAATGTTACGACAGGGGGTTAAATGTGTCTGAGAGACAATGAAGTAATTTTTATTCGCAGAGAAATATTAAAAAGCAAATAGTTTGTATAATAGTGTGTTTTACCGTTCGATATAGTACTTGAGATATCCAGCGAGTGGAAGGAAAGGTATTTCCTCTGTGGACACTAAAAATTCCGGAATTACCTTCCCGTTCAACGAGATCAAATATAAAACGAGTCTTGCGGATGGACGAAACATAAATTATTCATAAGAAGACCGAGAGAAGCGACGATGGGGTCTTTTATGAAACTGCTCACGAATTTAATACTCCCCTGATAAGGGAAGCATTTTCAATATTACCGGGACGATAAGGCAGAGAATAAGCGCGTTGATAAAGCAGATTCCTGTGGTGCACCCCTATCGAGTGAGTCCAGGGGTTCTTCGCGAATTTTCCACCATGGTTGTGGTCGAAAATATTCGCTATAGAAGACATCGTGAATCGTCAATCTAGTAATTTTTCTTGTGCAATTTAAAATCTGGTAGACAACTAATTCCTGATGGATAAATAATCTTCCTTATCAGGGGACCATTGATTAGAACACGAAGGAAAACTAATTTCTCTAGCAAGACCAAGAAAATCCAGAATAAAGATAGAAAAATTACCGAAAAATCCAAGAAACTGCTAAAGCAGTGCTAAATAAAGAACGGAGCGAGCATAGAGGTCTGGATCCAGCCTTCCAAGAAAAACTCCCCAGATTAAGGGTAGTTAAGCAGATCATCGGTGTAGTGGAGATCCTTTCTCCAATTTCCGAGTTCAATTTCCCGCTTTCAGTGCGGTCGCGCGCTAATGCCGGCCCCGAGTTAACCGGATTATTTCTCGCGGCACGAAAAAAAAAAAAAGAGAAACCACCCCCTCGGTGAATTATGCTGCCGCCAATAATCGTCGCCGGCTGCGACGACCCCGTCCGGCGTTAACGTGCCGCCGCTCCATTTTTCTAATCGTGTACAGTGTACGATGTCAGTGGCGAGAGGGAGAAAAAGAGAAACACAGAGAGAGAGAGAGAGAGAGAGAGAGAGAGAGAGAGAGAGAGAGAGAGAGTGAGAGGGGTTGAAGTCGGGAGTGCAAGGCTGACGGAAGGAGGAAAAAAAACGAGTCAGCTGGGAGTTGGGGTGGGTCGTCACGCAGCAGTGGTGGGGGGTGTTGAGTAAATGGACAGGAGGGTGAGAGGTGGTTGTGGAGCGAATGGGGTGGGGAGTAAGTACGGGCGAGGAAACACGGGGGGTGCGGGGACGCTGCAGAGATTCTCTGATACGCACCTGGCCACGCGCATTTGAGGGCATCAGTGACGTCAAACCTCGGGGGTGGAGGTTCTTGATTACGTCACTGGCCCAGGCAGCCTCCACCGCCACAACATCGATCAGTTCGGATCGCGGCAACGCCGGAGGAAATGGGAAGGAGGGTGGTAGGGGGGGTTTCGGGTGGTTTGATCCGAGGAAATATCACTAATAACCGACTCGCGGTCTATTAATTAAATTTTTGATTAGTCAACGATACTTGAACCCGCCCCATCGATCCGACCAACCCCCCGCGCGCTCGACAAATCCTCCGGGCAATGTTATTTCAGTAATGGGGGTGGCGTTAATGCGTTTTGCACGGGACCGTTACGGGGAAACGATACGAACGTGCGTTTAATCATTACCTGCGTTACCATGGAAGGTAAACACACATTTACTGGCTCGAGAGTCGCACTACATCCAGGGGAAATAAAATAATTGTACGAATTCTTAAGTTGCCTGGTGCTTCTCAAGCTTGTTATTTTTTTTCGGGGGAGGAGAAAGTGTCCTGAGGCTACCGGCAGGATCAGTTTAACGACCTAGTTTACTGTGTCTTGGCGAGACCTTGAGATGAAGGTCGGAACCATCTCTCTTTGCTTCAGGAAATGCGTGATAAGCATTTCAATGTCGTCGTGTGCTTGATAAATTTATCTTGAGCACAGCTGCAACGTTGTGAAGTTAAAAATACATCCATCTTCTTAAAGATACATTAATGACTTTGGAATGACATTGAAAGGAACTTCATATAGATAATTCTTACGAGAATATTAACGCTTTAGTATCGGACGTTCTCTGATAAATAAATGTCCACCGGAAAACAGGCGTAGCGAGAAAATCGTCCACGAAGACGTAGGTTTAATTGAAAATTTCGGAACCGTTTGAAATTCTCGAGACGCCGTGGGAGAGCGTGGAAGATAGATCATTATTGATCCATTCGAGACCCAGATGCACATAACTGTAAATTTCACGTCCGACGAAACCACTACACTCCCGCAGAACGTCGTACACACACATATACACACAGAATGAGAGAGAGAGAGAGAGAGAGAGAGAGAGAGAGAGAGACAAGGGGGTTAGGTACGTGTTCCCGTGTTCGTCGTCAAACTTCAGAATTTCCTAGCACGACCGTTCGAAACGTAAACGGTGTCCCAGGCTCGGCCGTTAATTATTAGAAGTTCTGCAAGTTTCACACGCTCATCCTGCCACGGTGACGTGCCCCTTCAACCGAGGGAATTTTTCCGCGGGTGAAATAGCACCGGGACGGGCAATAATGACACCTCGGAGAACCGAAAACGTGGAGAACGTCACGCTGGAAACGTACCGGGTAAAATAACGCCGCTCCCGACACCGGGAATTTATCCGTGTCAAGAAGACGTAACTCTCGCAGCCGTTTTATAGCAACGAAACCCCCGCGCAGAATTATTTACATCTCGCTGCGAGACTCGACCGTCTGATCCTTCACGGTCTACTCCACTTTGAAAAATTATTCCCTCGTTTCACAGAATTAATAAGCAATTTGTTCGACGTGAAGTATTAATTTGGTGTGAGCCGGCAAGCCTTTAAGTAGATTAAACCTGGCCGTGGCCAGACGTTCAGCGACGAACAAAATTAATTTTCGCCTTAAATAATGGTTTTCCCGTCCTCGGGAATTGACGATAAACCTTTATCCATTTTTGTTGCTCGTATAATCTGCAACGAGAGCTCTAAGTAGATCAAGTCGGTGTATAATCAGACATTTTCCGTCGGGGAACGATGAAGACGTACAGAAAGTAGACAAACCTTGGACATAGTCAGACCATTACCGTTTAATTGTGTTTGCACGGGGAAACGTAGCTTGCTCCTCTGACCAGGAACAGTACGAATCTACTTAAAGAACCCTCTTAGCATGAATTGATAACGCCTATTCTTTTCCATCTTCTGCCACAGTGATTAATTTATTAGATGGAAAGATTTATACGAGTAGAAGAAGTCTGCCTTCAATCAACCATTTATAAAGAGCAGGAGCAGAATTAAGAAGTTCCATTCTATTCGTCTGACCAGGTACAGTACGAATCTACTTACATTGTCTTCTCGCAGCGTGGCAAGTTTAGTATATTCTATGAAAAGATTTGGAACGTCCGTGAGAGGTATTTGCTATTCGAGTAGATTGTGCCAGTACGTGGTCAGACGAGCAATGTACTTTCCAGTGGCTCGCGACGGCAGCGCACGATATTTTCCGTTTTCAGTGGCACAAGGGCTAGGCATTTGACAACAATGGACGACTGTTCCCAATTTCTTTCAATTCTCCCGTCCCGGTATCCCCGGGGACCCTCGCCACTTTCCCACTCTAAAGAGAAATTCAAGAACGTCCTCGCCTTCATTAATCCCGTTGCTTAATTAATTTCACCGCAAGCATGTCAAGAGACGGACTCAACGCCCCGCAAAACTTGCCAAAGGGATGAGTAACAATTCAACGCATTCTGTCTATCAACTCGCGATCAATTTATCCCATGAACATTTCACATCGACGTGCGCTACAAAGAACACTGTCAACACTCAAAGATATCGTTCTGAAGTAGTACAGCCTGGAAGAGATAAGTTGACCAGCGAAGGGGCGTTGACCTAAGCTGTCCCCACCCGAACAACTTTCCCACTACCACCATCTTCCGACGTTCAGACAGTCTAAGTTTACTAGACGACTTCATAGATTACCAGGGTTTAAGTTCCTCGTCTCCTAAACGAGAATTCAGAGCTCCAGAGTTCCAGAACTGCTAAAGTTAGACCGCTCTGCCGTGGGGAGAAAAATTCCACCGGTACCCAGCTGTGTTGTAAATATTACTGTTTCGAATATCCTCTCTCGTTAGACTCGCACCGTTATCCCCACCACGTCGTATCTCGATTGAAACATTGTTTAAATATTTCAGGGCTGAAGACGCCAAGAAGCCAAGAACATGTAATGGCCCTCTCGGAACAAGATTGGCAAGTTGAGTCAAAGAATGGGGCCTTGCCGATCTTTTCCGAGTTATACATAGGAAGGAAGAAAAACCCTTCCAGGGCATGAAAAAATTATAAATGTATGTATGTAACATGATATTTGGTCCCCTCAGGGTTTCAAATTCATTTACCAATCTTCTTTCCCCTCTTTCCACTCTCACCATCGCCTTTTCAACGGGACCTACTGTTTATGGTGGGTTCCGAACCATCTTTTGCCAACAATACGTGAAAAACATCTCGGGCGGGTCACTTTTCGGTTTTTTACCAGACGGTCACCCATCCTAGTGCCGTTCACGTTCCACATTGTTTAACTTCGGTGATCTAACGAGAACCGGTACTTTCAACGGGACTACGGTTGTTATGAAAACATTACAATAACTTCCCTATAAATCGGGAAGTTAAAAAAAGGGTTAAAGACGCCTTGAAATACGTGGTGGGGATGACGGTGCGATTATAACGAGAGAGGATCACTTCTCTCGAAGGTGTGGCTAGATTGGACTACCTTATGGTCGTATCGCACGACATTTCGACTGACCCTGAGCCCGTGAACTTCTTCGAAAGCGATCAGAGGCGAAAGACGAGCGCAGTCACGTTCCTCGGGGAGAGAATCTGCCGTGCGTCTCGAATCGGCCGGATCCGCATGGATCGCGTGTCGGCAGCGGAACGTCGATTTCTCGCAGCGTGACGAGCGTAATATCGAGAAGCTTGAACGGTCGTCATGCGAGGTGCTGACATAGCCCGGCCGACCGTGGCCAAATGCGTCTCGCGTGCATGCAGCATACCCCATCGTGGGCCGGTGTCACGTGTTACCTGCCTCGGGTGTCGGAAGGTAAACGCTTTCGCCCCCTCAGCCTTTCAAGCCGGCGAACGAGCGTCTATCCCGTCCGCGTGTCAACAGCCGAAGCGGAAATTGAGGAAGATGTCGGCGGAGACCGGCCGTGAAATGAACGATAAATGCACTTTTCCAGGCCAGAGCCGAGGAAACGTGTCGCAGACGCCTCGCGGAACCTCGGCATCCGACGAATGTCGCCCGAGCAAGATGAAACCGTTCCCTCGCCATAATATTTTACGTTTCAAATACTTCTTCCAATTCTCACGCGTTTCCAGATGAAATCCTCCTCTCTACAACGACCCCTAAAAAATTCATCTACGCTTTTTCTTTGCCATTTTACTGCGCTTTCAATGAGAAGAATTGCCTGAGAAATTGCACTCTTCTCGTTCCAACTGGGATCCATCGGCAATAGAAAATCGTGGAGCAACGTATTTCGGCACGTTTTAAAGCGAAAGCTTCGTTCACTAATATCCGCGGTGATTAGGGTCGTCAGAAAAATTTTCCAAATTCTACAGGGCAATCGAATGTTCGATACTATGAATAATAGTTCTCTGTATCTCGATCGATAATTGTTCAAAACTACAATTAATGTTATTGACGCACTGGTTCGATCAATTGGAAACTAAATGTATTAAATAAGGAAATTCTTTTCATTTTTCCTCCATTCGAAAAAAAAAATCCACTACTACGAGTACTATGAATAATTACCATTTTTTACTTTTTTGTAAATTTTTAAATGAGAAAGTGTAATGCGTTAAACATAACCGAGAGGGTTTTAAAGCGCAGAGTTTGCTCTTTAAAATGAGCCGAGGTAGTTCATCCTGCTATTTTTTCTCTCGAAGTGACAGCACTTTATATTGTTTACTAAATTGGTGAGAATGAAAATTAAGACTCGATTTGAGTTTGTGTCGGACAAAAAGCTGTTTATCTTCGAAACGAAGTTCTGCAGGTTGGGTGAATGAAGTTCTCGTGACAACGATTGATTTTTCCGGCGGGCAGCACGGGCTGACGCGTAATTTTTGCTGAAAGGAAGTAAATTTTAAGGTGAAGAACACGCGGGGACGGGTTGCCACGTGAATGAGCTCCGGGTGAATTCGATTACAGCCAGTTCGTCAGCGTTTGAAAAAGTTTCCCCGAGCGATTTCTTTCATGGGTAAGATTAATTGGACCCGGCGCGGCGCGATGGGAACTGCGCCGTCTAAAGACGTTCCGCTGTGTTCCCTTTCCATCGTTCGCGGGCTTCGGATGATTGATGAATGGCGACAAAACTGTTTAACAGCTATGAATAATAATGATACTCCGCAAAACACCATTTACGCTTTTTCCTCGCAGTGAAACCATTTCGTAACCGCTATGCAGCTCTGTTAGAACGTTGATGAAATTCACGAGAGCAGAGACGTATTGCATTGTTGTATATTTAGTTAAACAGTGCAGATTATTTTTCTGCTTGTCTGAAAGTTCTCCCCAATTCACAACTCACAGTTCCTGCATCACGTGCATGCATATCGTGCTTCAACGAGTCACGAACCTCGTAATTTATAGCGTGATAGCCGAAAAATGAGCTTGAATCTCTGCTAAAGATTCTCAAACATCGAGAAGCTGATTAAACTACCAGCAACAAGGAAAACAGATAGTAATCAGTGGCATTTATAAACTCTTCGGAAGAACGTGGTTGCCTCGTTACGTCCAGGAACTTTTTCACGAACTTTCAAACATGATCAAACCGTGACCAACAAAGGGACACAACAATTAATATTATTTTTCAATTCTGCCCTCGACGATTCCACTGCCTAGTTAAACACGTTCTCAAATATTCCAAGTTAACTCTCAATCACAGTCTCAATCACTACCAAGTTCCAACAAATTTTCTCTCAGAACTGTATCCTTAAACAAACTTTCTTCTCTCACAAACTAAAGCTGAAATTAAGAGAGGTTCCTAACAGAGGAAATTGCGAAACGTCTTCACCGACAAAATTAACCACAACCCCCAAATAATTTTTCGCTTCCAACTGGGTCAGTGTTCTTCGAACAAACTTCTTCACCCAGGATAAAAATAAAAACAGATTCGAAACACAGTAGTCAATAAAATGCATTCAGAACCACCCGCCAACAAACCGAGCCCGACGTCATCCCAAAATTCCGCTGGTGAAATGCTCCGGCAAGCGAAATTCCCTTCTGTAGCACGCAGGATTAAACCTGGTCGGCATATTCCACCAGTCATCGTCCCGGAATTCAATAACTCGTTCGCCCCCATATTCCCTCGAAACAGCAGTGCAAAAGCGATTCCATTCGGTCCATTCGCAGGATTAAAATCTATCCCATCGTCTCACTAACCTACTTGAGGGATGAACACGTGGTCCACAGGGGCAGCAACCGCTGCTCGATCGTTTCCTCCTACGTGCACACCAATCCTGACCCATCCTCCGTCCCCGATCGCTTCGATCGGACCGGTTTTCACGATTGATCTAGTCGACGTTCACTGGATCCCTTTTTCCACTACTCGTCAACCGACTGCCCACCATCGTAAACACGATTACCATCCCTGTGCCATCCCTTCGATCCTGTGAAACGTCATCGAGCACACTTCAACCCCCCACCCCCGAGTGAAACTTCACCACCCCCTGTTGTCACATCTCTCCACCGGACGCCGGAGTGTATAAACCGGCTGACACAGACTGAGGAAAAAAAAGCACCATCGATAGATAAAAAAAAAACTTTCCTTTTCTTCAAAGGATCACAAGTCTACATCCCCCACCGGGCACTCGCGATCAATTTTTCCCGAAACGTGACCACGTCCCTCGATCTCTCCTCCCTCTGGGCGCCGGAGTCTTCGATCCCGGAGGAAAACTGCCACAGCGAGCCTTTCACCAACCCCTCGTGAGGGGGTTGGCTGGTCTTTCGGCGGAAAAGGGGGCGGGGATGGTGGAATCACTGACTCGTATCACTGAATCAATTTTCTCTAGAAGGTGAGCAAGATCCGTGTGTTCCTTTTCGTCACTTCACCGATACAGAAGAACACTTCACTGAGAGCACACAAGGATCGTGAGAACTCACCCCCGAACCACCCCGTGTGCGAGATTTCGTTACGTTTCGAGGGAAACCGTCGGGAAAAGTGTTCCGTCGCCGGAGACAGCAGACCGAACTGCGTCCGGTGGTCGCAGAGGAACCACCCTCACCCTCACCCTCGCGAATCCACCCCCACCAGCCACCGACACGTGGATCTCGTCGAATTAGCCAGGATTCGCGAGACTCGAAAACAAACAAAATGGTGGGCTCTCGCAAAGCCTAAGGAGTGAAAGAGAGAGCAAGAGAGAGAGAACAGGGTTGGTTTTGGGTTGATTTCTGGTCTCAGGGTGGACGAAGGTCCACGGGGCTGGCTCAGTCCAGGGTTAAGGGTGGTTTTCAGGTGAGAAAACCGTTGGATTCGAGAGAGTGTGTGAGAGAATAAGGGTCGAAGGGTGGAGGAGACGTGACGAGCTCCAACGTGGCCGAGGAAAATGTAAACTTCTTCGGGGGATGTGCTCTCCTGAGGGTGGAGGCAGGGGGTGGAAGAGGATACAAGCCACGTTGGAGCAAGACGAGGCGAGAGCCAGTCCTCTCGTGGCTCTATCGACGCGAGCGCCTCCTTCGTCGAGGCTTCGGCGCCGAAAACGACGACGCCGGCCACCCCTGGAAGGGGTGGTGGATGCTCGGGCGGGGTGAGGAGACAGGAGACGCTCTCCGCGCGCTCGCTCTCTCTCTCTCTCTTTTTCTCTCTCTCTCTCTCTCTCTCCGTGAAATGGAATTGTTTTCGAGGGGCGGGGAGCGGTGCGGTTGTTGGTCTACGTCCCCTTTTTTACGCCCTTGGAACCTGACGCCTGGTTTTCGAATGTTTTTCTAATTTCTTCGGGGTTGAGAGGAGCGACTCTGACGGGATCGGAGTGAGATTGGATGCAGCACGGATGGCAGGGGTTATGTATCCCAGAATGCACCTGGAGAGAATCTGCATTTCGTGAGGCTGAGGATTTTCGAGGTTCTCTGACTTTTGATTGGGGACCGCGTGGGGGTTGCATTAGGTGGTAATTGAATTGAACGGAAGGTGCACTATGCATGGAGAATGTTAGAATTTGATATAAAATTTCGATTGAGCAGGGAGGAGAGATTTAAGTGCTATTACGTACTAATTGGACGAACCTGCAAGTGAATTGCTGCCTGTGCCTCATCTGGGAACGATTAACATTATATTAGAATTAATTTGTCCAGGGCTTGGGCAACGACCAGGACCACACTGGAAGTGAAGTATGAATAAATCGATCCTGTTACTACGGTTAAATATTTAATCTTGCTTATCTGTTGCACGCTATTAACATTCAAGATTCTCGTCTCAGTTTCTCCGTTAAGTCTTCGTAAACAGGGATCAAGATAATTCGAAGCAACGTGTAATGTATCTTCATTTAATAAGAACGTTGTAGTAATCGTTGTTACTAATATTCCGGACTAATTCGAGTTGTGAAACTCCCCGAGCGAGGAAGTTACGAGTATTTAACGCGAAATGGAGTTAGATGCGTTGGCTAGAGAAGTTTAGGTACCACAGAGCGAACAACGGAATGGCTAAAAGGGGTAGCGATTCAATTTTCCCTTATTTGTCCCCATTGTATTAGCAATTTTCAGGGGCCGTGATGTTTCATAAAATCCTGTTAGGGGTGGAACGCCTATTTCGCGTTACCCAACCAACCTCGTCATTGTTCACTAATTTTGCCGTGGCTGCACTCGGCTATAAATAGATTCTCTTACTAAACAATCAGCCTTTTTCAAAACGTTCGCACTTGTTCACAGAAATGTTCGAAAAATAGATCTTCCGTAAACAGCACAGGATATTCAGCAGTAATACAAATGTTATTTTAAGAGTTCCCATTGAAAAACTTTTTGAGAATGGAATAATAAAACAAACGGCGGGTGTATCGATGAGTAAAAGTGAATGCAATTTTTACTATACAACGGTTTCATGCAAAAATATTGCAAGAGCTGGAATATTATTTATTACTTATACGAATCCTGCTTTTGAAATTGATGCGAGATACGCTTTTAGCAACGGTGATTTCCGGTTTAATGTAACTAGAAACGCATTAGCCGATGGTTTCGATATCGCTAGGCTTTCTGTGCGCTTTTATTCACGTGCTGAAATTTTCAGTTTCACTCCCGGGGAAGCACGTGCTCTCGGCGACACACCCACGGTGCTCAAAATCAATGGAAAGTTGGGGAGAGGGTGCAACGGCAGTGTCGTGACCCTACTCGGTTCAAATGGAATTCTCTGACCTCTTGCAGTCCGAAAAAATTCCGAAAAACTTGTTATTCCCAGCCAATAAACATCGAATCCGACGATCCTCCTCGAACATTTCAACTAGCCCTCGTGCGAGAAAATTTTCATCGAGAAGCGACTACGTGCTCTCGAAGCTATCGAGCTTTTCATCCAACGCATATTATTGCGATCCTTCGCAAAAATCTGATATTTCAACGGGTCGAGTTTCCGGTAATAACCCGGCGAATTTTTCCGTCCGTTTTTATCGTTTTTATTTTAATGCATTTGTTCGTATTGTTCGTATCGCTGTACATTTTGAGTCTGCAAAACATTTTTATAATGACCAAATAAACAAAGAAAAACTTCCAACTGTCGTAGCACAAATTTTGTGAAGGAAACATTTTGACAGATTGTATCTAGGTAACTATTTGTTACCTTTGTTAACAGTCAACAATGGAAAACAATTTATCCGGTAATCTCTTCTACATATAACAATGATGTCCTGACTTATTCACCTATCAACGCCCAGGCTAAACCCTTGGACCTAGAAAGCTGAAATTTTACACAGAGGTTTTCTTTATGATCTATACTAAGGGGGTGAAAAGGGGTTGCAACGTTTGTACTAGAAATATTTTATTTGTGGTCGGATTTGCTTGATGCTTGGTCTTAATGCTCTTTGATATAATTAATCTATTTCAACATTTTACAAAATTCAACCCCTAAGGGGGTGAAAAGGGATTGCAATGTTTGTATGAGAAATATTTTATTTGTGGTCGAATTGGCTTCATACTTGGTCTTAATACTCATTTATACAATCTGAATGGGGTGAATGGGGGGTTGAAAGGTTTTATGGAGAAACAATATCAATTTTCGAGGGCATTAAACAGAACACTTTTTACTGGAAACTTTAACAAGTCACCCTCAATAACGTCATGTAATACTTTCATTTAAGATTGTAATGTAAAAGATCATTTCTATATTTTCTTTGGGTACAGTAGAATTATTGAAAAGCTTTCGGTAGGTGAAGTGTTCTATACCTGATAATTATGGGCAGAAATATCAAGGAGGATAGAGAGGGCCGAGGTGTACCTTTGCGAAAAGCGTAGAGATTTCATGATCGAGATAGGGAAAGGAACCATGACCCGCGTAACGAACACACAGTCATGGTTATAAACACCGTAGACAGCGAAGGCAACGACGATGGCGGGCTACCAACGGCTTACGTCAACGATTTCCATGCAATATTGACCCTACGCACGCCACTATTACCATCACGGAAGAAACGGGCCGGGTGTGCCCGGAGAAAAAGCTAAAGGTTAACAATTCTGGTAGAACAATGAAGCGATGCGAACGCGATCCCATTGTGCCCCAGTCTTTTTGCGTTCCATTCTCCGCGTCTGATCAACGCCAGGCCACGGAACTTTCATTTCAACGAATTTAATCAGACTTCTCTATTGTTCGGATACAGAATTTTCGAGTTAGTTTATTCCTAGTCGGAACAAGGTTGTACATTTTTCGAGTTTAATGTGTTTCGTTGGACGTAAGTAGGTCAAGAGTGGCGTTCAGTGAGGGTTAGGTATGTTAGGTCTCCGTTATGAGTTATATTTATTATGAGTCTAGCCGTGACAGCAGAGACAAAAATTATTGTTCTTGTGCTCATTTTAACAATGTTCTGGAGGTATATAAAAACGCAAGAAAATTTTTGAACATTTCACAAGATATAATTCTTACTATATTAATACAATTACCAAAGTTTCGGTTCGATTCACTGCATCGTTTAATATTTATAGCAACTTAAAGTTTGCACATTTTAACACGTCTTCTTATGGAGAATTTATAAAATTCCACTTCAAACCCTATTTAAACCTTAAAAAAACGCAACTAGAAACTTCAGTTTTTTAAAATATATATTAAGTAATTTCACATATTTATTTTCAATAATAACCATGAATATTGCTTTTTGAAGTATTTTTAATTTATTTAAATATTTATTTTTAACTTTTTATCTCGTAATTATGTATATATATTGAGTATCACAAATTTATTATCTTGAAGTTCAAATCAGGGGGTACAATCATCGCAAAAGTCACTTACAATTTTTTATAATATGAAAAGAATTTGATTAAAAAATAAATATAACATGAAATTCGCTAATTAAACGAAAGCTTTTTAAATTAATCTATTTTTTTAAGGCTAAATATACTCATGAATGACTTTCATTGCCAATATATTAATGGATTTCGAATTTCTTGTACTTTTATCTCTCATTGTACCTCCAGAACATCCTTAAAGAGCAAGCTTCGTTCTTTGAATTTGTGGTAAAAGAAGTTTTGAAAATTTTGTTCGATTACCGAGAAAAAGTATTTTTGTTAGGCCACGTGAGAACGTCCACGGAAATCAATACTCTTTTCCCAATCTCTGGTTAGATTTAGCTTAGACGTCGAAACTAGGGCCATGTTTAGGTAGTGCCGGATCTCTGTTAGGCATGGTAATTATTTTCTACAGGCAACAATTATTTTAATCGACCATAATAACGGTTTCTCTGTGCGCGCTCGTTTCCTTAAAGTGGAAATACCTAGACAGCGTGTGTGGGGGGTTACAATGTAGTCGGGCTCTATCGATTTTCCTTATTAAAATGCTCGGTGTACTTTCCGTTTCTTACATCTCGGATATATTTCCTGCCTCGTTATTTATGCCGATCTTAAACCGAGGTACACCCATTAACCAGTTTTCACGTGTTTAGAATATTTCGCCTCGAGCCTAGCGTTCTCCAATTTGTGGGAAATCGTTGCTGAAACGGATGTCCGGTTACATGGAAAATTTTCATTCATTCTCCAATCTGTGAATTAATCCTGGTACTTCAAAATCATATTGCATATTAAACAATTTATTACCAGTTACACCAATCTGAAAAATATTAGACTGACTGAATTTTTAGTCAGCGAATAAGAGATAAAAATGAATGAATTTTTATAATATGGAATTCATTTAGTTATAATGGACACAATTGTCAGAAATGATATTTTTTGAAAATGGGAGGATTTGAGGGTGGGAAAAATGGTTTTCTTGTGGGAAATCGTCCGGTGTCCTTTAATGCACCATTTGTTATCTCGTCGGACAGTTCGATCGAGTCCGTTCTTCGAGTTCTGTCCCGGATCAACGTCACAGACGAGCTGAGACACTCGAGCGGAGCTTTTTAACCTCGAGAAACTTCTTAGCTGCCGCGAAAGCATCCGTGATGTCCCTGAAACTTCTCTCGACCGCGGCGAACGAGCCACGACGCGTCGCGAACCTCCGAACAACGCCGCGCGACAACGAAACCGAGCCATCTTTAATCGCGATCCAATAAATATCGCGACTGGAATTCCTGGCAACAAATTAACGGCGTCGCGTCGGCCGCAAAACAGATCTGAATAAAACACATCGAGAAACAGTTGAACGGAGAGCTGGCTTCATGAATTATTTAGAACGAAGTTCAATCAACCGGATCCTGTGGCAACCGGAACGAATTAAATTGCTACAGCGTTGAACAAAGCGCGGACAACAATGCCCAACTGTCGGCTCAAACAAAATTCGCCATGATTTCGAAAGGATTATTTTGGACAATACTAGAATGTGTTCCAGTAGGAATTTTTGGATGTTAGAGACCTTAAATTACAGAGGAAAGATCGTACTTTACGATAGGGTCAATTAGATTTAAAAGAAAATGCGATAAAGCATAGTAAAATTGAAATGTCTGGGCCAATAAATCGGAGGAAATTGAAGTGATTTTAAAGGAACAGATCGGATCAATTTTAATGTGAGATCCCGTAGGAATTTTTGGATGTTAGAGACCTTACATTACAGAGGAAAGATCGTACTTTACGATAGGGTCACTTAGATTTGCAATAAAATTCGATATCGCATAATAAAATTGAAAAATCTAGCTGCGTTGGTTCGTGGAAAATCGAGCGTTTGTATAGGGTAATGTAGGATCGAGTTTAATATGCATTTCCGTAGGAGTTTTCAAACGTTTGAGGTCTTAAATTAAAGCTCAAAAATGGCCCTTTGAAATAGGGTTACTAAGGATTCAAAGAAGCACGAAACCGTGTCGAAAATTCAATGAAATACGATCGTCTGCGTGTGCAAAATTCATATCACTTTGAAAGGATTCTACGAGTGGATTTTGGAATATATTCCCGTAGGAATTTTTGAACGTTTGAGGGTTTTACTTAAAGTTGGAAGATCGTACATTGTGATAAGGATCATCAATTTGTATAGAAAAATTTATTTCCTGCTGTAGAATGTTTGCAGTATCACATAAAATAAGGGAAGTTTTCGCAGAAAGTATTCGGTGGCGCCACCCGACAACGAACAAGCAAATTTGTGCAGTATTCGTTCTGCGGTATTAGATTTGCGCTCGTGTTGCAGGTTAGTTTATTGATCGCGGAAGTTCCTGGTGTCGCCATCTCAAGATTCCTCTGGGAAACTGATTCACTTCTAGCTTAGCCGTTTCTCCGTGGATGGCACCACGTGTAATTTCACTAAAATCATTTTAGAAAATATCACTATACTACCGGATATTTAAAAAACCCCGAAATTCAAAAATTCCCTAGATTCAATATAATTTCACAATTCGATTATATCGTCTAGCTGTTATCCGGTTTCAAATGACCAATAAAGAGACAAAAACCAACGCCAAACAATTCTATAGAAAAAGAATCGTATAAATTTATCAGCTGAAGCTTGAAGATTAAAAGCGAACCGAAAGGAACTAGTCCGGAACAAATCGAATCACTTGAATCGAAGTGAAGCTGACCGAGATCGACTGTAGCGAGCTGAAACGGGTTAAAGCCAGCAATGCCGGTTTGCAACTGACAGAAGTGGATTCGGGCCGTTCAGTTTACATCGAAGCGAACTGAGGCAGATGGACGAGTCAGAATTACACGCTCCGACTGACGGCTTGCGAATGGAAACGACTGTACATCGGTGAAATTATTGATCCCGCTCGCGGACGGTCCTGCCACAACATAAAACAGTTTCCCCTGGATCTAGTGACATTCCTAGACGGTAAAGAAATTCTCCCAGCACAGACTTACCACCGTCGATCAAGCGAAATAAAATTATCAATATTCTCGTGCGAGTCTCGCCCAAAGCTGGCGCCACTCGAATATCTTTCAAGTCCGTACAAAACGGTAACTTTACAAACATTTGTATGCACGATCCATAAACATAAATTAAATGCTAATTATACTGTGTATCTTTATGCAAAATAAAAATCGTCTGCATCGCTTGCAAGAAATAGAAACGAAATTGAATATTATTTATTCCCTTGATGATTTTAATAGAGGAGAAATCATGTATATTGACATCTGCAATTTTAAAAACATTTCAACAATTCTGAATTTCATCTACTCAATTTCTGTCTCGACTTATCAGACTCGCGATACAATCCGCTTTGTAGCGGCGAGTGTCTTAGGCAGGAGTTCATTTGTTCCGGTGGGCAGGTTCTCCAATAGGAGTAATTAGTCCGGCAAACAGGTCTGTAACGTGTACTCGACGCGATGCTGGCGAAATACAGCCGGGGCCGTTTCAGATAATTTGATTAGACAGCGTTGTTTGTTGAACATGTTCGCTCGAGTATCGTAACTGCTCGATGATCGACTGGTGATATCGGTTTCCGACGGTCTACGTGGATTTTGGCCCATTTCCTGTTGAAACTTGAGTTCCCGACTCACCCGAAAACATTCAACAATACTAACGTAAGCCTTGGTAATCCCTTAATTAGCACTGCGTGCTCATACCCTCCAGCCATTCCGCATACAATCGTGAAACGAACACTATACAACGGTCGAACCCTGTAGCAAGTTTAATTATTCATTGGAAAATTACAACGAGGTACTTCAAATTTTTTATTCGAACGTTGAGAACATATTTCTAGTATAATAATTAGGTCTAACATTATTTCACCTGTCCAACCAGTTTTGCAATAGTTTTTATTTATATAAGAACTTCGCGTTCATTCTCTTGAGCTAATTAGCAGCAACTCGTGCAAAGGGTACCACGATTCATTGAAATGAATTACATTCATTGAATTTAATTATTCATTGAAAAGTAAAACTACGTGTCTCGAATATTTTTGTTGAAACCTGGAGAACATTTCTATTTTAATTTTCGTTCATAAAGAATATTTAATGTTCAGAATCGTATCGAGAATGTCGTGAACGAGTTTCCAATATGTCAAATTGATTTGCAAAATGAGCTTATTTTACTGATCAAAAGTGCACTTTGGCGAAAATATTTCCCCGGCTGCGAATCACAGGTGTGAGAGAGGTAGGAATGATTGGCAAACGCGGCGTGTACCAATTAAAAGTGAATTATCCGGACCCGTAAACGATACCAACTCCAGTCGAGTCGTGCGAACGGTGAATCCCACGGAAGGCAAACACATTGTTGAATGGAACGGTTTCGGATCGATCGGGGAAACGTCTCGATCGAGAGTTTCGAGTGGTCGGAAGCTTGCACGCGAACGGATTCACCGGTTTTGGCAAACGGTCAGGAATGAATTGCGTGTTACACGAGGCGCGTGGAAGACTCCGCAATTCCGGAGCGTATTTTCGAATCAAACTCCGTTCGGATAAACGCGGCGCGCGAGATTGTGAAACTAGCGATAACAAATCCGGGTTGATTATTAACGTAATTATATTTCCAATCACCAAGCTGGTCTCAGATTTTTCCTAACATCTACTGTTGAAAAGCTACAGCTGTTTAAAAAGTCGGTAAACCAAAAAGTTCAAGAAAATCGCACACTTTTTGTGTTATAACTCCTATACTATGCGACATACCATTTGAAAGAACTCAGCGAGCTGAATGCAACGAATATCTTAAATTGAATATAGATAATACCAGTCAAAAGTTATAAGCTGAATCGTGCCCAAAAAAGGGGGAAAAAGTTGTCTCTGCTCACTCACGACGTCACAACTTTTGAATGGACTGTTTCGCATGCGGATTTCTCCACAACTTTCCCTAAGAAACGTTGCGTCCAATAAAACAGACAGACTCGACTCAATTATATATAAAGATATAATTGATTAAAAATAGCAAAAATTGTAAGAATTCTAAAAAGCCTAAATTCAAACATTTTTACATCTTACATTACTTTCTCTTTCGCACGATCGCGACCAACAACAATTAAAAAATAATTATTTACACACTAGCTAGAAAACAGATCCTTCTGACATCTAAAAGAAAACTGAAACTGTTGAGTCCCATTTTGGAAAAGTGTTTGAAAGCTGCACGAATACTTTGTACACCACAGTACGTCGAAACGAAAGGTCGAGAGCCGTGCGAGATCGACGCGAAATTTCCGGTCTTTTGATCCGTGACATTTGATCGCGAGAAATTCCGAATACATGCATATCGCGCGATCGCGACAGAAAAATAGATCAAAGGATTCTCGGCGAAGACTACGAGAATAGTTAATCATTCAGCCAATTCCTGAATGTCAAAGTGAATGTTCCGCTTTCTCGGAGACGAGTTTATAATTACCGATACGCTACAATGTATTTTTTCCCGGTATCGATCAGCCTGCGAGCACCACGAACACGTGAAAACGAGTGGTGGAAAAAAAATTCGTCGAAACACCTAGTTTCGCGTGTAGCGAAAGACTTTTGTTTGCCGAGGAATCGAACGCGTTAATTAACAATCGCACCGGGGAGAATTTCCCACCCGGATGATATTAATTCCACCGGCAGGTTCGCGAACGAAACGCGACGAAAGCTCATTACCGACGGGAACGTAGGTGCGCGTCGAATCGATCGCCAGGGAAAACCGACGGCCATGGGAACGCGGTTTGTTCGGGCCACTCGGTGCGTTCGTGTTGTTGAAAATTAACGGTACCCGAGGAAATCGCGTCGCGATAACGCAACGTCGCGTTCAATTTCATAATTACCCTCAGGACCTCTCGCGATTTCCGAAATTTTATTAAAAACTACCGCGCGAGAGGTGCACGCTCAATTTCACTCCTTCGATTAACGGGAATTAAAAGGTACGTAATTATTTGCCGGTGGCACGAAACCCTCCGGTATTAGGGGCAAGATATTTTCGCGTTATAAAACAGTGGCAAAGAGTACATGAAATTTTAACGAGGCCCTTGTTCTGCGCAACGTGCTCGTTACGTGGAAAATTATTCAAAACAGCCAGGCTGGAAATGTGTCGCTGAAAGTCCCGACTGCGTTGGTCATACTTCGTGTAATCGAATTCTACGTCGAATCGTTGGCTCGAGTGAAATCTCCTCTTTAAAATGCGCTTTGATTCATTTCCATACGACGTCGCATTGCCGAGTAACCGGCCGCCGAATACAACCCTAACGTTCGCTGCGTCGATGTCTGTATTTCACTGGTGTGCTCGATTCTCACGCTCTCACCTATTGACCCATCCGACGGTGAATGAGTCAGCGACTTTTTTTTACTACTTTCTGTTTCACTGTTACTATCATTACCGCTTATGCGCATTTTCAGGTCAGACTGGGGTCGCGACGCTTCCGCGTTCCCGACCTCGATTTCGAGACCTCGAATCTCGAGCTTGTGCTAACCGAACGATATACATTTCCCTTATCTCTGCAATATACAGCCACGACTACACCGTACGTGTATATGCAATAGCGTTTTATCAGTGCCCCTTTGTCCTGCGCGTCCTTTCGATAATGCCATTGGATAACATGCAGAGATTTCAACAAAACCAGCCCATCAATGGGATATTCAACAAAAACCGTGACGCAGATTTCGTGGATGGAGTTCACCGAGGAATCAGCGCGAATTAATTGCAGCCGGAGTCCTGCAGGATTTACGACGACAATGCTCGGACTTAATTACTTTCCTCGATTCTTCCGCGCAACATTATTCGAGCAGCGAACGCTCGGATAATCACGTTCACTCCCCGGGTATCCCGTAATTAAAATTTTCATCGACCGCGCACCGACAAATAATAATTAATTTAATTGTTGCACGCCCTCCGGTATCGGATTACGCGGTTAGCGCGTGCAGAATAACCGGTGGCTGGTCGACCAAGTGGAAAGCGCCCCGTGTGTCGAGACAGATGCAACCATCCTGTCTAGTTTAATATTGTAATAGATCTGTGATCGAACTAGTGGTATAGTCGTGTACTTGCTCAGACCACCAGTTAATATCCCTGCCGCCCTGCGCACGGTGCCATTAAGTGAAATTATTCCTATCAAAGTATCGCACTGTGCGACCATGGATCAGCCAAATGGAACTACCATGGAAATTGTCAGACAAGTGGAACGGCCCCACAGATAGTCAGACGAGAGAAATTACCCTAGATCTAATTAGAAATAAGATTTCACCAGGTAAGTAGAATCATATCTGTCTGGCCAGACAAGTAGAACTGCATTACTTTCGATAAGACTAGTGGTACGCCATATCATTGGTCAGACAATCACAGAAAATCCAAATAAATCAGACTTCTGTCTGATTAACAAGTAAGCGAAGTAATCTATGCTCTACCAGTCCAGTAGAAGTATCCTTGACGGAGCAGACAAGTGGAATGACCTCATCCTTGGCCAGACTGTGGTAATTTTGTCTGTGAATTCTGTGATAAGAATAATAGAACTGCCATACCCTCTGGTCCAAGTGGAATTATCTGTTTCTGCTCTGACAAGTGGAATTATCTGACGCTGGTCGGACAAGTGGAAAAATCTATATGTAATCAGACGACAGGCGTAAAATCGTGCTGAGCTCGAGCACGATATCGTCGATATCATACTGTGACAGTGAGAATCCTCGTTCTGAAAAGATGCAGGCTCAGCTGCACCGCTCGATAAATGTTCTAACTAGAATGCACATGATTGATTAACAGGAAGGGATCTTCTCCGCGGCGTCGTAACAGACGAGACACGTGAATAATGCAGATCCCGGATTTATGAATTATTTAAAAAGCAGACTGTGAACTCTTGAATAAATCACCGGGCGGCTTCAAAGAAAGTGCAATAATATTTACGTGGTGGTCGCGATATTACCATTCCGCGAGTGCGATTATTACCGGTTCGAGACTATCCACTCGTTAAAACAATAAAGAACCGAATCCTTTTGACAGAGGTAGAAAAGAGTTGCAACTGCACGGGAGGGCTTCTGTAAACAGTGCATTGAGGAAACTTTTTTTTCGCTAGTCCCGGTTCATTTGTAGCCTCATTCACGGTTCGCTCGAGATACGTACACAAAGAAGGCCGGGGTTTCAATATATTTTATTAAAACCGGACCCTCCGTTATTTACCCACTAGAAATCGAGCAGCAGAATCGCTCGCGAGCACGTACCGTGTTCAATTTAACCTCTCGACTCGGCTAACATTTCAAAAATTATTGCAATAAACGGTATTATTTCTGTTCCGACTGACTCCGAGCGAGCGAGTGGGAGTTACCCGACACTGTAGCATTTCGGATGATTCCTCAGACAAGTAGAACATCCTACGACTGTTCAGACGAGTAGAACGATCCCTGGACAAATCAGAAAAAAACTTCTCTGGCTGTGATAAAACAATGGGAAGATCGTACCTTCTTTGAGAATGGCCAGGTGATAAGCACGCGACGTTTCCTAAAATGGACATGGAAGAACATGGCGATCAGGGAACAGCTAAACTCCAGTGTTGCGAATAAAATAAAATAACGTTCACTATTGTAGCGAGAAGGTGGCGATATTTGGAGTTTTACGAAATTATTGCAAGAAATACCGTATATTATAGGAATATTGTAATGCTTGTAAAAAGACATATAGTGACTCCCACTAATATTCTGACACTCTTAAAAAGACGATAACGTTTTTAATATTGTACTATACGATTTGAACTTTTTTGGGAAGCTAGAGCAATTAGTTTGCTGCAGGATGTGGAAAAAAAAACTTGTGAAAAATTGCAATTGATCGGAATTGTAGAAAATATACTAAGTGTAGGCCACTGGCAAAACCGACGGAGTTGGTATCGCAATTATAATAGAAATACTAGGGAAGGGGAGCCTCAGCATAATAACTAGACGAGGCCCCCACGATTCATCCTTGAACCAGTGCTCGCCGTAGGCAGAATAAAACTCATACCCTCGTACTTAAGATCCAGGGAGCATCGGAGAAGTTCGGACACCAACACCAATTTATTCTGGATAACTCTATCGGTTAACTACTCACTCATAGAACACCTCGGAATCGCTTCTGTTCAACACCAACCTCGGCAGAACGATCGCCTTCTTGCGTCTGGTCCGGAGCGTCGTGATCGCGAACTGGAACTCGGAAGACTGTACCGGCGAGTGCGGGCTCAGTATAGTGATCTTCCTGTCGCTGCCACCTGGACTGGTCAGTGAGAACACGTTGGACGGCGGTGGCAGGCTCAGGTGTTGGGGTAGCTTTCTGTCGAGGCCCATGTTGGCGAACAATCCTCTTCGGACTTCAGCGTTTAGGCTCTCTTCTCTGTGAAGATTGTCGCTGCTCTTCGACTCCGTTGTGATTATCTTCCTGACGTCCTTCGACGAAGACGTGAGGAAGCTTCTGTATTGGCTCTTGGAAGTGGTCATGTGTGTCTCGGAACTCGTCGACAGGGACTCGAGAGATTTCGAGTCCTCGCTGTAGCGTTCGTCGGCGCTGAGGAAGTTCTTGGAGGTCCGCAGGCTCTCCATTGACCTGGCAGTCATCTGACCACCTGTGGTAGCTGTCAGCAGCTGAGGCCTACTTGGTTTCTGGAGTTTGGTCAGGCTTTTCACTTCAGGCTCGTATTCCTCTTGACTAGAGGAAGATTGGGGACTCCTGTTGAATAGGCCGATACGGGTGCCAGAGAACCTGGTCACTTCTTCCCTGACGCTCAAGTTGGTCCTCATCAAATGACGATTCATCAGCAACGATTCCGCCTCCTCAGGAACGTCCAGCGAATGTCGGTCGTGTCCTGATATCCTGATACCCTTCTCGTCGGTGACTATGGGTTCGGGATTCTCTTCGTCCTTTGGTATGTTCTCCATCTCGTTCTCGGAAGCGTACTCCATGGTGTCGGACTCCTCCGAGTTTTTCTTACGGCCCTCCAACATGGAGAACCTAGACGACGCCACCAGGATTCTGCTCCTCGATTCCTGATGGGACACCTTGCTCACCAACGTTACTGACTCTCTCCTCTCGTCAGTCTCGTCATCGTCCATCTTCTGCTAGCTGGATTGTCCAGAGAATTCCTTCGTGGATCTTCTTCAGGAAATATATAGGCTTTCGAGGATTTTGATGGAGGGTGGCCTTACAACAGCCCCTTCTTCCCAGGGTCTTGCCACACCGTCTGCCGAGGATAATCGAATCCTGATTCCTCCCAGATCGTCGGAATCATCCAAGTGAGGATCAGATCCCCTCGCACACTCCGACCTCTCCCGGCCCTGCAGAAACTGTTATGCTAGCCGGCGTACTCGAGGGGACGTGTCCTAGCTGAAAGAGTTAACGCTAGGTTCGGTTCGTGGGCTTCAGGGCATTGTGCGAACGCTTTGGAGTACCTTTGATCACCGTTGATTGAGTGGAAGGGCGCGCGGAGATTCGACCTAAACGGATTTCCTCGGGTGAAACCGAGTTTCGTATAGCCTATGTACAGACACTGACTTAGAAGACCTATTGGTTCCTCGAAATAAACCTATGAACTTTAAACAGTCGTAACTAGACAGTGGATCTTTATGCAAAATAAAAATGTTTTGCAATGATCGTGGGAAGCAGGAATAATATAACGATTGATTTCATCCCTTAACGATTTTGTTACGTTAAAAGCAACATTACTACTCGTAACTTTTGAACTTTAAACACTTAATTTTAGACAGTGGATCTTTATGAAAAATGAAAACGTTTTGCAATGATCGTGGGAAGCAGGAATAATATAACGATTGATTTCATCCCTTAACGACTTGGTTACGTTAAAAGCAACATTACTACTCGTAACTTTTGAACTTTAAACACGTAACTTGAGACAGTGGATCTTTATAAAAAATAAAAATGTTTTGAAATGATCGTGGGTAGCAGGAAAGTTATAACGATTGATTTAATCTCTTAACGACTTGGTTACGTTAAAAGCAACATTACTTCTCGTAACTTTTGAACTTTAAACACGTAACTTTAGACAGTGGATCTTTATGAAAAATGAAAATGTTTTGCAATGATCGTGGGAAGCAGGAATAATATAACGATTGATTTCATCCCTTAACGACTTGGTTACGTTAAAAGCAACATTACTACTCGTAACTTTTGAACTTTAAACACGTTACTTTAGACAGTGGATCTTTATGAAAAATGAAAATGTTTTTCAATGATCGTGGGTAGCAGGAATAATATAATAATTGATTTCATCCCTTAACGATTTTGTTACGTTAAAAGCAACATTACTACTCGTAACTTTTGCACTTAATTTTAGACAGTGGATCTTTATGCAAAATGAAAATGTTTTGCAATGATCGTGGGTAGCAGGAATAATATAATAATTGATTTCATCCCTTAACGACTTTGTTACGTTAAAGGCAGCATTACAGCATTCTTGATTTTTTAAAAATCTTTCACTGGTTTATATTTCGTTCAACCAATTTTTTCATAAACGCATAAAAATCCGCAGACTACTCATAATGTTTGAAGTATCGATCTCTTAGATTTTTCACATTTTCTCGCTCGAATCTACTGTATTGCATAGGAAAACGGTAAACATTTCTGGTTCCGTAAGGAAAAAGTTTCACCATGAATCGAACAAATACGAGCAGACTTAAAAATTCGTCTCGAAACAGAGAGATAAATGTACACCGGGTTCCCAGTGACTCAGACACGGCCAGTAAAACCGTATAAGACGATTAGGACAGCAGACTCGTTAGAGTAACAGGATCACCGGCTAGATTTGTTGCAATTTTAAACACGGAATCAATTCCCCGGACTATTAGACGGTCCGGGTCGGGCCGTTCCGAGGGAAATTCGATTGTCGTCGTAGGACTGTCGTAATCGTGTTAACTGGTCTGCGCGAATATCCAGCAGGATCGATACTAACGACGATTGGATCGACGACTGATGCGAAAACGATCGGTTCCTCGGTCGAAGGTCCACTTCCGACAATTTTTCACGGTTAAAATGGAACTGGAACGTTTCCAACGCCGAGACCTCGACGCAACTCGTACGCCGAACAATTAATTTATTCCCGAGACTGTATTGTTGTAAAATATTTAATCCGGTTCGGCGATCGGTTTCCTCCTCGAGAATCTGTTATGCAGATACGACCGCAGCCAGTAATTAATGGCCTCTGGCTTCGATGATTAATTAATTCGTCTCGATGCGTGTGCCATTTGCATTTTTACCGCGTCGTTTCTGCTCCGCGAAATTATAAATATCCCTTCGACACGCGGCTGGTAATTGTGGTTTCGCAGGGAACAAAACGTTTCCGCGCCCCCGGGGCTCGGGAGTGTCGCGAGAAAAGGGCAATTTTCAGCAAACCCAGCCCGGCTCGGCGAGTTTTCGAATTTGCGGGATTAAATTTTAAACTACCAGCTTGTCGGACACGGTCGCTAGTTGCAGCTCGCCGACTCTTGATGGACCGTGTCCCGCCTGGATTTATTCGATTCCCAGCACTCCTCGGGAGGAATCAGCGGAATTGAATATTCGCGGGAACAAATTTCGCAGTTGCGCGAATTTCGACCATCCAGCATATCGTAAATCGTGAATCAGTTCATGATGCAAAATAAAAAATTGTCCGTGCTAATTGCAAGGGCACAGAAGCTATACGTGGGACATGAATTATCTTAGTTCTTTTACTATCTCGTATTCGCTCTGCTCGTTTTTGTCACAATTGCATAAAATCCTCGGCCCGGCGATTAATAATAGAATTACGTTGTTCCATGAATAAACTTCGCTCGGAAAACGTTGCGCCGCTGCCTGGTAAATTCATGAAGTAAACGCAACCCTTTAAAATTTCCTTCAGCGGAACACAAGCAATTTGCGAGCGCTGCGGCCACGAGGGACGCTCGCAAGTTGCATCGTTTCATTTCACTCGTAGGTAATTGACGAGCGTCCAGCGTTATGCTAAATACGAAAGTCGGCGAGTGGAACGTGTTGTCCGGAGCGGAAGTATGCTTGAGGTGGGGTTAGGTGGAACATTTTCCTTTCATATAAACCCGTCGATTACCAGCGGGGCCCGTTACCCGTTCGATCGATCGGCGCCGTTCGAAAAGCTAACAATCGGTTCGTTAAGTGGGTCGTTTCGAAATCGATTGCGAGTTCGACGCGGCTGCACCGCGCCGTTTGCAAAATTGATCGAGATTCATCTAGAAAATGAAACTTCGGACAGAGGGAAATTATTTCGTTATCGATCTGGACCTAGCGAAATTGCATTCGCCATCGGTGTGTTTATTCGCGTACGGAACCTGTTTACTCGACAATGCCGATACCCAGTTCGATTAAATCCTAATGAATCCACTGTGGTCCTATGATTAGAATAGAACTGAAAATTTAATCGTGTTCAGAGAAGCGAAGAGGAAACCGTGTTGTTCTCGGTATCGCTTCTGGCGTCGAGAAGAACATCCCTGGCCGAGTACAAACAAAAACGTGCACGCTTCGCTTGTAAATCGAGCAAGCGGAGCGATTCAAGCGATTTACACCGGCCGTCCCGCGGAGATTTATATTCCAGCCAGCTCCAAAATACTTTTGACACTCCGCCGGTGCTACCCCGAGTTTATGACGCGACCGGTTGCTTACATTGTAATTGGATTTGTAGCCCAACCGCCGAATGAATTAACCCCGACAGCCTGTAAACTCCGCGGCCCGCTCGTAATAGTCGCGCGAAACGAAGAAAAACCGCGGCAAGACTCTCCCTGCCTTTTCTCATTGCACTCCCGCGGCCTCCAGATCAAATTTACGACGGTCGTTTCCCTGCTCGAGCTTTTGATGGCCCGGAGAATTAGCATGGACACTTAAGAGGTCTATTTTGACTGTCGGGAAATAGTGCGACGGCTCGGAATTCTTTCCAGGAGAAACGTTACAGGCATTGAGTTCAAACTTCGCCGCGATGTTTATGGATCGTTCGGATGCATCGCGGATTTTTTTTTTAGCCAGAAACAGCGATTTCTTCCGAAGATGTGGCACTTTGACAGTAAGTCACGTTTGTGGTCGAATCGGAAGTTATAGTAAATGAAAAAAATCATGCCAACAACCGTAGTCCCGTTGAAAGCACCGGTTCTCGTTAGATCACCGAAGTTAAACAATTGTGGAACGTGAACGGCACTAGGATGGGTGACCGTCTGGTAAAAAACCGAAAAGTGACCCGCCCGGGTGTTTTTTCACGTGTGGTTGGCAAAAGGTGGTTCGGAACCCACCATGAACAGTAGATCCCGCTGAAAAAGGCGATGGTGAGAGTGGAAAGAGGGGGAAGAAGATTGGTAAATGAATTTGAAACCCTGAGGGAACCAAATGTCATGTTACTCATTACTCATACTCATAGTAAATGAAAAAATCGAAAGGATTATGAAATCGTATGAAATGGTATTTTTGTAAAGATGCTCAATTTTGAAAAATCAGATATTCCGAGTAGCGGTTTAATTCTTCGTTCGGATGATAAATAGATGTCCGTTATCAGCATCTGCCAAGTTCTCGTTGAAATCGAACGAACGGTTTACGGGATATCGAAGCAATTCGGAAAAAAATCGGTTTTCAGAGTTAGGGGCGGTTCGCAGTAATTGATCGCTGTCATAAATTGCTCGAACGAGGTCGTGTTTGGTCTCGATAGTATCCGGATTTAGAAGAGGAGACCCCGGGTGCCGGTCTCCCGCCTCGACTGAGACAAATCTAGACTGAATGTCCGTGTCTCATAATAACGAATACATTTCCATGGTCCGCGGGGCCCGCGCTATAATTAGACGGCACGGCGGAGCTCAAAGCGGGAACTGGCATTCCTACCGGCAGACGTCGACGCCTCCATTGTCGACGTTCTTCTCAAAGGGACCATTGTCGAGCCTCCGAATCGCATCCCGTCGAATTAGCCGATCTAATTCGGCGCCAGACAATATCCTCTTTTACGTTTATCAAGACGCCGTTCATTTCTCCGCTATACTTAGCTTTCAGAGTGGCCGAGTGTTTAATTGGCACCTCGATTTATTACCGGAACTCTCGACAGTTGTCGGAAAAAGGAAAGAACCCAAAATTATGAAAGTCGTTGTGACAAATATCGACCACTATTTCCTGACAGGCCCTGAACCAATGTATCTTGCTATGAAAATGGATTTATGTTTTTTTTTCTTTAATAACGGAGAAAAATAGATCTAAAGTAGACCTTTTAGATTCTAATTGAATTCTTACAGACTTTTAACCACACGTTCGACGTTATTCTTTCATGTTTTGGGGGCATTTATAATTTATATATTACTAGCTTTTGCCCGCGGCTTCGCTCGCACGGGGAACCGTTTAACGCCCTCGGAAATTGATATTGTTTCTCCATAATAACCCTTTAACCCCCCTCCCCTAGGGGTTGAATTTTTTAAAATGCCGAAATACGTGTTTGATTAATTATATCAAAGAGCATTAATATAACGTTAATAAATAACCCCCTTTTCACCCCCTTAGGGGTTGAATTCTTTAAAATGCCTTTTGTACTTAATACATTTGGAATTATTGTTTTGTGTGTTGAACATAATATACATTAATTTAATAACTATTACAGCCGCAATTATACAAAAAATCTTTTTTCTTGAAAATGGTCTAAATAGTTGACCGAAACGTTGAAAATTTTTGTGTTAATTTGCAAAATTGCTTAAGTAGTAGTATTGGATCGAACCAGTGCGCTGAAAACATGAATATATGATATTTGTCGATCGAGATCATGGAAACATTTATACATTGATTATGGATAACAAAACGATGCGTTCAGACGCGCAAAAGAGATTCTCTTAACACAGGTTAGACACAATCCAGGAAGTAGCATTGTTCAGCCTGCCTTGGCCTAACATGAAGGCCTAGCTCGACCCTGACCCAACCACACTGTAAAGTTGCCTTGCTGTCATCACGAATGTAGCAGTATTACAACGTCAATCATTGTGTTTTCGAATGTGGTTATGCTCGAAGGTGTACACGCTCCTCAACGTCCATCAACTTCCTAATTGCGATTGTGTTTGGACAAATGTCCAAGTGCCTTGTCGCATAACGTTCGAATGGAAATTACACGAGGAAACGATTCTTAACGAACGTCATACTAATATCAGCGCCAGTTGAAATGAGCGATAAATTTCTCGTCGGTGCCAGAAGATCGTGCCAGAAGTCCGCGGAAATTCTTTCGTTCGGGCGTAAATGGACTCGACCTCTACCGATTTAACGCTTTAAGAAGCAAGAAGACGCCTATCCACCGCCATTTAACTGCGGCCCGAGATTTATCGCTGTCTCGCGGGCACAGAAATGGCAGCGCGGTCGCATTCGACCGTCCCTGCGTGTGTCGCGTGATGTTACCGCTTTACTCCGCCTACAATGATCATTAACGACCTGGAAACTCTAATTTTCAATTTGAACTTCGATTAAATCAGGAAGTTGAATTTGGCAGATAATGTTCGTTACAAATGATCGACCATTCACTGTTTAGGTCGTCCGCACACGGGTCGATCGGCGATTTGATCGACGCGATTTCAGTTGCGTCTTGAAGTTCGCACATCTTGATCGTACGATTCATGCGACGGACGCGACTGTCATCTGCACACACACATGTATATATCCGTATATCCATGAGGGAATCGCACGAATCGTACGACCCAGTCGACGGTTATTAATATTTTCAAAATATAAATATAAAACTTTATTTTATATTTGTTGATCAATCTTTTTCAAACCTTGTTGAACCTAACACAACCCCCCCCCCCCCCCCCCGCTCAATACCATTCCATACAGTCGTAACTACAATTAATGTTATTGGCGCACTGGTTCAATCAATTGGAGATATCTCGTCCATAGTATCGTTTCTTCGATATCGTTATTATTTATATTTATTACTATATAGAATTAATTTTCTTAGTCTTCTTCTTCTCCGTCGAATATAATTAGAAAAAATCAAAGTCTCCTCGTCACTCGACATCTTTGTTTTCTTTTAGTAATAACGTGAAGTTTGGTACACGCTTCGCGTATAAACGATTACGCGACGATGACGCTACGCTCGAGGCGATTTCAATCGTGAAAAAAAGTGAAGGGGAGAGTCGTATGCGACTGGAATCGCGTTGACCAAATCGATATATATATTTATATACATAAATATGTGTATATATATATATATATATATATAACCTTTATATTTATCGTTTGGTCCCCGTGTAAATATGATTGCAACAGTTTTGCCAGCAACAGTGTCCCCGGTAGGAAAAATGTGTGACGATGAAAAGTTTCTCGAGTGCAGCACCGTCTCGGCCCGAGCAAATCGCACAGCCATTAGCAGAAGTTGTTTTAACGATAATAACAATCCAACTTTCCGAATAAAGTTCGCGGCGAGAGCCACTTATCAGATCCAACGTCACCGCGCTCGCGTATTGGAAACCGTGAAAACGCGATAAAGCCTCGAGATTGCATGCTCCATTGCATTCAAATATACGTTCGCTCGCAGTTTACTCATCGATTTACTCTCAAGAAGGGCGAGCTTTTACGAAAATTGCTGCGAGGGCACGTCTCTACGACCTCGAACAGGATCGAAACAGGACGAGAACCGGATTCTTCGAACTATACTCTTTGCAACCGAGTCGAATTAGTATGCTGAAAATTCCCGGCGATCAGAGAGGAATGTCGCCTCTGGAACCTTCGTGGATTAGGGCCGAGGTTAGACGATAGGTCAAGGGTTAATTCTAAATTTGTACTTGTACTTAGTAGCAGTATCTTCATCGGGTCGTAAGGGATTTTCTGTTAAATTTTCCAGGATTTTCTCGGAGACAAACATTTGTTGTTGTAATTCCAAACTTGGTGAGGTTTTTTTTCATAGGAAATCTCATATGAGATTTATTTCAACATGATGGAGAATAAATTATAAAAATTAGAAAAATCTTGGTGAGGTTGTCGACTAAAATTTGAAGAATGTGCACAATTTTTTTGATGCAATGATCATAATTTTCTTCGGAGTTAGAGCAACATTGGTGAGAAGTCGAGAAACGTGGTACCTGCGCGGAGGTACAACGAAAGCAGAGGAATTTTATTCCGTTATCGTAGTTTCGGGGGTTCTTCAGCATAACAATTCCGTTTCCACGCGAGACGCTCGTTCGACGCCCGTTTCCAGATGATTTAGAAGTCCCGTAGAGTCGGGACACCAGCTGGCTCGTCTGTATTGCCAAAGTTCTAGGTCAACCGGTAGCTCCACGAACTGGAATCGTCGTGATAATATGTATCTCCGTGACTGCAGCCGGTTGCATGCATCGATCAAACCTTCGGAAATTTGTTTGCACGCACGGCTTAATCATTGATGTTCAATAGTTTACAGTAGCCTGAACAGGCCACTTCGAAACTTATCCCAAACAGTTCACTGAACAGCTAATCTCGAACGCTACTTGTGCTTCAATTCAGACGACATCGTCGTTTGAACCACAAATTAATTTTTTTCCAACCCCAATTATAAAAGTTACCATTTTATTCAGGATTAAAGTATTATAAAAATTTTAATTTCCCAGCGCAGTCGAAATGGTAAAAATTGACAGACACTAAGGAATATCCCATTACGTTAATAACCTGGGACAGGATGAAACACTCGTTGGTTTATTTGCGTTGGCAACATTGTAGGAATGGACGAGAAAGGACTGCACTCCAGCCATTAGTTAATAAGGAACTCCATGAAATTTACAGTACCTCAGTTTTATTCTGTGAGAGGGTAATTGGAAAATGTCTCCCTCTTTTAAATTCAGATTTATTCTATAATTACCACACCTGAATGTCAAATAGAAATAATTTTTAAAGAATTAGCTAAAAGCATCCACAAGGACCTTATTTTATATTTGCTGATCAATCTTTTTCAAACCTCGTTGAACCTAACACAACCCCTCCGCTCAATTCCATTCCATACAGTCGTAACTACAATTAATGTTATTGGCGCACTGGTTCGATCAATTGGAGACAATAAGCAAATTTGCAAAATATCACAAAAAATTTAATTCAACGTTTCGGTCTAAATTTAGACCATTTTCAAGAATGTAAATTTTCTATATTGCGTCTGTAAGAATTTATCAATTAATTAATATATGCTTAGGCAAACGTATTCCCGAACAAGCAGAAAACACTGAAGTATTAAAAACGAAAACAAATGTATAAACTCACTTGCTTAGAAAAATGTACTAATTTAAATTCTTAGAGTCAAGGAACAGCATGTTGGTTCCATGCGGACTGAGTAAACCGTGAAGATTTGAAACGACAACGAATCAATTTGAACAATTGTCGATCGAGACACAGAGAACTCATACAGTCGTAAACTAATAACTTTCATTCTTCAACTTCCGTCGACTGAATCTCCAGCTTGAAATCATCATAGCAGCGAGAGCCGTGGTGTAACGACTTACGCAACCGGAAAATTACATCACACAGTGGCTGCCCTTTCTCAACAATATTTCCCGGTGTCTGCGAGACGTTCTCCAAGCATCAAAATTCGAGGGGAGGAGACCTGGCGCAGATAATCATCGGAAGGTGTTGAAACGTTTCCGCGTTTAATCGATTCACCGGAGCCACCGAGACGGGATGCTTTTGATGGCGGTGCGATGCGATATTCGCGAACAATACGTTAATTATGAAAATCACAGGCTCCCAGGACCTCCAACCGATCGCCGCCCCCAGAGAAATTGCCGTGATCCCGTTTCTACTCGGATTTCGACTGTACAATACCAAGTCCTTTCCATTGGCATCCGATTTCACCCCATACTTTCGTCGTTTCGTTTCGACACAACGTGAAATTCAAACGAAGAGAATCGGGAAAGGTGAATCGTCTCGAGTTTCAGCCGTCTCTGATATTTCCGACAATCGTCGAATTTTCCGGAAAATCCACGGGGAACCATCCGACTAAAAAACGCACCGAACAATTGTTTCCTTTTATTTTGTGCTCATGATACTTCTCCAATTCCTTTATGCATCAAACATCTCACACACAGCTCACAGTTACACGGTTTATAAACGAACGGATACGAAGATTTACAAAATAAAATGGTTGCATTATTATAGTCACCCTGTAAGGTTTCTGAGGCAAACATTTCAATATTTATTGGCTGTCGTGGAAAGAGAAATGTCCGCCCTTTTCGTGGCACGTATGTTAAATGTTTTCTTGGGATGTTTCCGACGCGGGGATCTTTCTGCAAACGGAATTTTTGTAGTCATGAATAAGCGTGTTTCACGGAAGGCGCTGTCACGAGGTTCGGGACAGCAGTTGCAGGATTTAAGCCGGGTTCACCATCGCGGTCGTTTGTTAGTGTTACCAGGGGATTCCACAGTGACAGTCTCCCTAAAATCCAGGGAAACCATCGGCAAGGTTCGGGGACCGAAATTCCCTCGAGACATCCTCGGCTACATCCTCAATTTTTACAACTTTATCTCGCCACCCCTTGTTACATCGACTCAGGAAAAATAGAATTCAATAAATAACAAACACCCACAAAGATCATTTTCTACCTTCGATTTAAGTATCGATAATAAAACAGTAAATTGAACTTCGGACTTTCCGATACGATTCCGTTTTCCAGTTGTCTGTGCTTCACTTCTTATAGGATGACACTCTGCGAATAAAATGAATAAAAATTGTTGAAAGTAGAGAGAAGTCCTTTGGAGGTACAGATGTCCTTATTGATTTCTATCTTTTTTTTTTTTTACTTCCTGTATTTCCCTTTCAGTCAGCAGTAATCCTGTCGGATTTACGTTTCGAATTCCACCCTAAGAAGGAGTACGGAAAGTGATGCGGAGCTTCGGCGAAAAATTCGTTCAAAGGGGAACTGGTATTGTAAGGTGTTCAGTCACTGCGCCGACTCCCCTTCGTCGAAAGGTCGTGCAGAAAGATCCCCGTATCCGAGATTATATTCTATCTGTAACGGGTTGGTTAAAATTTTCTGTTCCACGGCGCAGCGGAAATAATATATCCAGCAGATACTATGTCGTCCGGAAAGTAATTTCGTATTTTTTTTCTATCGTTCCTCTTCCCATCGAGAACTAAAATCGACGAGGTCCACAAGACGGACAACAAGCGAAACCGTTCGTTCGCCCTGGCAATTTCTAAAAACTCCGAAACGGATTCGAAGAGAAAACGGGGACACGGTTGAAACGAGCGCGGCATAGCGAGCGTGGCAACTTAAGGAAAACTTTTCTTTCGTCGCAATCGTGAACGCTACGAATTCCCGGGAGTCTCGTTCGAATACAGATGCCGTCGACCCGGCAGAACTTATATTTCCTTTAACTACGTGTCCCACCAACTTCCCAGAACCGACTGGAATCCCATTAGCGCACTTTGTCGAGATTCAATGAAGAATAAATTCACACGCTGCGATTCTATTCATTGATCGCCTATTCAAGAAACCCTCGCGACCATTCTACATTTTTGCGAAGCTTTCGATTTCCGAACATTGACAATTGTTGCCGCGAAGGATGATAAATGGGAACCTAGCAAACATCTTCCAATCGGCCCCGCCCCTTGTTCGCGTCAGCTCGAGTCCCTCCAATTGTAGAAGGTGGGCGTGTGTAAGTGATCAAACGGTGGGCGTGGCTAGCTAATGAAGTGGGAGTAGTGACCTGTGATGCATGGGAGAGGCAACGAAGGATCTTGAAATTTATGCTGCCAGAAGGTAAAGAATGTGGTCGGTGTAGATTTCAGTGTGAGGGTGGGGTTACGTTTGGGATTTGTGAGGGGTGGTTTGTGGTCAAAGGTCGGGTCTTATCGTGTTCTGTCTGAGGTTCACTGTGGTCAAATCGAACAGGATCTGAAATTGTTTCAAACTGGGTCAAACAAGGATTCAACTAGACTGGGCCTAAGCTAACTTCAAGCTGGGTCCAGATGAGACCCAATTTAGATACAAGCAAGGTCCTAACCGATCTTCGCTAAAGCCAGGTCAGCTTTAATCCCTAAAAAGCTAACTTCTACCTTAGGGCTGCACCTTAAATGTCATCTCGCACACAGGTAGGTCGAGCACCCTAGAATGTTTGCTAAGCAGTCCTCGTGCAATCAGTCAGCAATTGTAGAAGTTTCTATGGACCTTGAGCAGCTGGATTTTATGGACCCTGTTGGTATCAGGCGAATTGCCATAAATCCCTCTAGGGCAGTGCCATTCCCGGATCGATCTGAGACGATCCTACGTTGAAGTTCAAGGTCCCAGTGTAACTGGGACTGCATAGTCAGATCTATGGAGGCCATTAAATGGTTCAAACTGCATCTGAGTCCCGAATATTCATCGTCAACTGGAGCGCACGGATGTTTCCGTGGAAATTAGTTTGCGAAAGCATTCGCGGACGAGGGAATCACGCGAATGGAACACACAGAGGGATGATCCGAGGGTATGGTAGCGGAAGGGACGCCGGATGAAGCGGCATAGAGGAACGCGGCCGCGGTTGGCGCAACGTCAGCAACGGTGGAGGACGGGAAATGAGGGCAGAAAGCTCGAAGAACTGGACGAATGATGCGGCCTCGGGGGTTGCAATTTGAAATTCATACTGCCTCGCGCCCCCGGAGGAAGTCGGCCGGCCAACGTGGACGTTTGTCGCGCCGCCATTTACCATTTCGAGGAAGCCGGCAAAGGTCGACCGTTCGAATATTCGAGGCTTCGCTCATTCTCAGCTTCCTGACCAAATACTCGCCGAACTTCGTCTTTCATCCCCTTCGACGTCGTTCAAGCGAATCAAACAGTCTCCGCACACTTATCATCCTCGTCGAAATCTACTCGCGAAATGATGTTTATGAAATTTATGCATTCATTGAGTGTTCACCAGAAAAGTAATTATAATTAACCAACGTCCTAACTATTAATGATCAAAACGTCGAACGGCAATATCTCGAAAGTGAAAGTATGAGACATGCGGCGTTGTTCCTGATGTAATAAACAACTTTTATAAAAAGTCCTACATAATTTAGTAATGCCTACCAAATATAAATTGGTTAAGGGGGTACGTTAAATTCTAGAGTATTTATCAGCGTTTCCAACCCCTAAGCTAGAATATGAGGGTGGTATCTCGATTGTTTTTCTAGATTTGTTTCCCCTACTTTGGACGCTCGTATTATTTGATATAAACATAATCTCTTTAGAATGAGCCCTAACATACTCGTAACATGCTCGTATAAGGACAAACAATTGTTTCCTGCAAACACTGTTTTTACCCTTAAATCTAGTAATATTCTAGTAATATTCAGGAAGCCACTGTGGAAAAATTGTTGAGTGAATGAATAATTCCTGAGGGTTGGTACGAGTGTGTAAAGGTTTGGTTGGTACGAGTGAACAGATGTTAGGTTGGTACGAGCGGTTTGAAAGGCTATATGCGGGAAGAACTACAATGAGAGAGCACGCGTGTTGAGAAACATAATTAGAAGCATTACTATTTATCATTAAATCACATTGTATATATATATATATATATATATATATATATATATATATCTTCTCCAATTGTTTGGTCATTAAAGTTTCATATTCAGTTTACAGTTAAAAATATACTAAACAGGAGTTTTATTTAACCATAATCTGCTTGAGAAATTTACAACAAAAATAATACCCAGTTTCAACCCCGAGATGGGTTAATCCTGAGATTGAGCGGTGGTGGAAGAGCTTCCAGGGGTAGTAAAGAAGATCGAAGTTGCCGCGGTGGCAGCGATCTCCAGATCTCCTCAGGAATCCCATCACCACTCCTGACCCTCGAGTTAACAAGCTCCCTGTTTGAACGACATTATCACGATCAACATCAAAGGGTTCTGTAAAAAATTCGAAATCCATCCCGAACGATCCACCGCGCCGATCTACAAACACCTAGATCGTTCCTTTCGAAAAAATCACCGACCTCGCAGGAATTGATCGCTCAGATTAGATTCAAACAACCCGTGTAATTTATTTAAGGGCTGTTCAGACAACGTCGTTCCAACCCCCGGGAATGCTTGCCCAGTAATAACAATGCAAATTATGTACACCTGTCTCTGTAATAACAATCTACACTAACCTCGTGATCGCTTCCTGTATCAACATTCTGGTAAGGAGCTATTTCATCCCTCTGGAACTGGGTCGAACTTAACAATTTCTCCCGGGCGTAAAATTTCATTTCCGTAGAAAACGATATCGGTGGTTTGTAGAATGATATTTCGAGAGTCTTTTCCCAAAATTTCAAGAAGCGTCCACAAAATTTGAGGTCCTAGCAGGCATTTTAGTAAATTCTAAGATAAATAACGTTTTCCGTGGTTGTAAAGCAGTGTTTGAGGAACGTGTGGGTGGATTTTGAAGAAGATCGATCAAGTCTTTTCCGTAGAAAACGATATCGGTGATTTGTAGAATGATCTTTCGAGAGTCTTTTCCCAAAATTTCAAGAAGCGTCCACAAAATGTGAGGTCCTAGCAGGCATTTTAGTAAATTCTAAGATAAATAACGTTTTCGTGGTTGTAAAGCAGTGTTTGAGGAACGTGTGGGTGGATTTTGAAGAAGATCGATCCAGTCTTTTCCGTAGAAAACGATATCGGTGGTTTGTAGAATGATCTCTCGAAAGTCTTTTCCCAAAATTTCAAGAAGCGTCCACAAAATGTGAGGTCCTAGCAGCCACTTTAGAAAATTCTAAGATAAATAACGTTTCCGTGGTTGTAAAGCAGTGTTTGAGGAACGTGTGGGAGGATTTTGAAGAAGATCGATCCAGTCTTTTCCGTAGAAAACGATATCGGTGGTTTGTAGAATGATCTTTCGAGAGTCTTTTCCCAAAATTTCAAGAAGCGTCCACAAAATTTGAGGTCCTAGCAGCCATTTAGTAAATTCTAGGATAAATAACGTTTTCGTGGTTGTAAAGCAGTGTTTGAGGAACGTGTGGGTGGATTTTGAAGAAGATCGATCCAGTCTTTTTTTCACAGCAATTTTGGTGAACCTCCATCGTGGAGGTTCAGCAGAGACTGCGAGGATTAAGTCTGAAAGAAAAATCTTGAGAACGGCGTGGACGGTGTGGAAGTTTCCGAGGCTTGGAGCTTGCAGTTTCGTTGAAAAAATCGCTGGCCAGGACAAGTTGTCCGAGGGCCGACGGCATTTTATCGAGTTAGCGGCAAGTTTAATCCGCCCCATCAGCCGTATCACCCGGGCCAGACTTGGACTTTCGCCGAGTTCGCTCTCCGAATACAGCATTTCGAGTGGATAATTAACGTGGAACTTAAACGGGAATTCATTTAGTGTTTAACGAGTACCCTCCGTTGACATCGTTAATGAATTCAGCCGCTCCGCGTCACTTGCGTCATCTCTCGAAGACTCGGCCGAGGCAGATTTTGCTAATAACCTAGCGAGGCAGCAAAACTCGAGCCATCGGCAAGCCGGGCTGCCGCGCGTTCTTACCCCCGCTGTTTCTCGAGAAACATTAATCAAAGCGAATATTAAATGCTCCGGGAAAAAGCTTCGCGGATTTGAATTTTCTTAAAAAAACAAAAATAAATAAATATTAATCGTAAGACGTTCCATTAAAGAATTAATTCTCCCGAGTAAGAGGCGAAAGAAGTCTACGAGAAACATTGTCTCGACAGCTAATATGATAAACTAATTTATAAACGGACACGGTATACGTCATAAGATTTACTGGTTCTGTCACTTTGTCACACGTGTGCCCCGCGTTAATGGATTCTTTGAAACGAGAATGCACCATGTGCTCTCCGTCGATCCTCCGGACTCATTACGCCAGCTAATTCTGGGTTTCTGCACGCTTCGAAAATTCGAAGAAAACATTCCTGACTTCAGAGAAGTCGTGCACGCGTAACAGGTTCGCCCCGAAGCTTGGAAATATTTTTCTTTCGCCTTCTTACTTGACTTCTACATATCCATTTCGCTTCGAACGTGCAATTCTTTATTTTTTAAGGTAAATTTCAAGGCTGTACTACGGTAGACACGATGAATTAATTTGCATCTACCTTTGAATTTTTATGGAAACGATTTAATTTCACTTGTGACGAGCTTTTATTGCAATTCATTGTCCATATCAATTTTCCACCCTGTTCCACGAGTCCGTATCGCCTGAGAATTACTACCGTACACAAAGTGGAAAGTTTTCAGAGCCGCATGTTTTTTTAATAAAATCGTAATTACCTCGGGCAAGTTGCGTGAATGTAACACAAGATCGTCTGTCCACGGAGCGTGTGCGCCGCGATGAAGGGAAACTCGAGGGTATAATGTTTTACATAATTGAAACGCCAGCTTTCCAGTTCCTTGACTCAACTTTCTAGCCGGTTTTTGCGTTTGTGGCTTTCCGCCGTTCCTTACAAAGAGTTTCTTCTTTAAGAGAGAGAGAGAGAATTTAAACGTTATCTCTGCGCTGCACTTACATTTTCTGTGTTACGTAAATAGCAAGAGAAACTTATGAAATATTCATTTTTGAAACATTGTTATTTATGGGTCGTTACATTTATATGTTACGTAAAAAGCAGGAAAAATTTATGGAATATTCATTTTTCTGAGAATGTTATTTACGGGATATTAATTTATGGGGAAATGTTAAGGTCTTGTTTATTGCTTGATGGATCTGTAATGTGGTTTTCGAGGTGAAATGAGCTCGAAGCAATTCGGATAGGCGTCTAATTCATTGAAATGAAGCTATTATAGGGATAACAGAGTAATATAAATAAATCCGGAGGCATCACGCGCTGTAAATTCGCCGAGGACGGGACATTTCCTCGCAGAAACATCTTAGCCTAAATTGAATGCCACATAAGCGTCAGCATAATAGAATTTCATCGGAGGATCTTGAAACCCAAGGAATTCCCCAATGTCATAGCTTCCTCTCGACCAGTTTCCTTTGCTATCGTATTTTCCATTTATACAAATCATTTGCATCACTGAAACACACGACTGAATAAATTGTAAAATATCAGGAAAATCGTAATTCGCAAAGGAAATATTTTCTGATACATTGGAAAGGATTTATCGATTATATATTGTTTAATTGAATGTGCAACAATGAAAGAAGAATTTCCAGACGTTGAATTACGACTGTTCCCGCTGGGAAGTATTATTTTTAATTAATTAATACGATTATTACAATCGTCAATAACATTTAACAAACGTCAATTTCTCGAATCAAATAACGCAACATTCAGCATCGAAACATTCGGGTGTACAGTCTGGAACGGAGCAACGCCGTTAATCATTTCATGCAGATTCGCGCAGCAGAACTATAATTTCAGCTACGTAAATTGTTTATGTCGCAGCGGCACTGTTTGCTGCAATAAAATTAATTGGTACTCTGAATCGTCCACCACACGGAGCTGTCAGTTATTGCAGACATAGCTTATTCCCAATCACGACAATTTCGGAAGCCGTCGCAGGATCCATAATTCAGGATTTTAGCATAGTAATTGCCATTGCTGTTTGACAAATAATTATTATAATAGTCGTCTTGTGAGATATTAGGTTGTCCCAAATGTTTCTTTCGGAATATGTCCCTTTAACGTTGCTAAATAAATACACGAGTTTGCATTATGCGCATGAATCGAAAACCAACAAATTTGGGACAACCTAATATTTAGCAATATTAAAGGAACACATTCCGAAATCAACTATTGGGAGAACCCAATAGTTTGAGAGTTCCAGTGAAATTTGTATCCAAGATGGAACTGGGATTAGATCCTTCAGCGAAATATATTCCTGTCGATCCTAGCTCCACCCAATCCCTGTACCAAATCCACGTCCATTTCCATCAGCACGCGCGTTTCGAACACAAATCAATCTTTAATTCCGCCATCACCGACCGAATTTATTCTACGAATGTCTCTCGACGAAAACAATGTTATCCACGCATTGATCGACCAGCCGAATGAAATATGAGAAATCCTCGCGTCACCCCTCATTTGCCTGCTCCAATCTGCCCTCCGATAACAGGTTGTAAAATCAGGAATAAAACATTTATTCCACGGATAAAGTATTCATAATAGGGCAGAACTCTAGCTGGTCGCGTAGCCCCGATTAATTTGCCCTCGATGCTAAATCGCCGATTACAGGAAAAGGGCTCGCACAGGCCTGGGAGATCGAGGTTGGACTTCGTACGCGGCCTCGCGATCAATATATCACGCTCGTTACCTCTACATAACCGATCGATCCTCGGAATGCGGTCCCGTTTCATTCTGATCAAACGAATCAAATTAATTCGACTCCGCGCAGTAGGAGAAACCGATGAATTCTCTGTCAAAATCAAAGAACTTTCGATAGAAATGAAATAGAGCGATGAAATTCTTTTAAAATTAAATATGAAACTTTGCGGAATATGGAATAATTATGGAGATTGTGGTACGAACGTTATTTAAGGTTAATAATTTCATCGCTCTGTCTCGTTTCTATCGAAAGTTCTTTGATTCCGACACAGAATTCATCGGTTTGTCCCACTGTGCGCCGCACTATATAATTAAAAAACTATTAATATATGAACAAAAAAAATAGAAGTTAGATATATGATCATAGATCATAGATATATCACAAAAATCAATTTTTGGAAAAATCCTGAGGTCGTAGACAAATTTTGAGACCAGATTTGAAATCAGCGTGAAAAAATCGACGGGAAATGATGTGTGGCATGTTAAAAAAAAAATTTTCCGCACGTGGTATTGGAAAAAGCACAATTTTCTTGAACTTGTGCAAGTTTAACGAATTGTTTCAAGGTCAAAAAGCGTTCGTATCACAATCTCTATAATTATTTCATATTCTGCCAAGTTTCAGCTTTCATTTGAAAAAAATTTCATCGCTCTATCTCTATCGATAGTTCTTTGATTTTGACACAGAATTCTTCTGTTTGCCCCATAGTGCGCCGGTGGGAACGTGTTAAACGCTGCGTCCAGACGCGCAAAGGAGATCGCACCTTTAAAACGTAACCACCGAATCCGCGTTACCCTAACGAGCCACCATGTTCCGTTTTTACCTGTAGTACTGTAGGTAACGTGCTTTTGAAATTGCGTTTCCTTCTCGACCCCGTTGTTCAACTTTAACGAGACTCGGAGGAGATGCCCGAGACTTCGCAAGGTTAATGAGAATTTTATCATGCCCGCTGCTCGTTTAGCAACTTTTTTCGTTTAACCGTGCAACGGCCGTCCATTTATTTCCATTCTGGATTTCCGTCCTAATTTTTCCATGCTTTACGAATTTCTCTTCCGATTGTCAGCGCGCGACGGACTACTTTCACCACGTTTTTGAAAAGTACTTTCGGTTCACGTGCGATTTAATATTTTCGAATAGATGTTACACGCACCGTCGCTGATCAACGGCAAATGTTATTACGATTATTCTCGGTCGATTTCGTGACAAAATGGCGGCCAGTTGATGCCTGACAAAGGACGAGAACGCGGTTCAAATTGTTCCGTCGCCTCATACATTATTCTATCCGGGGTCGAACGCGAATTAAACAGCATTGGTCAACCAACGAGGAAGTTTGCGGAGGTTGAATTTGCTCTTCCAATTAGAACTGGGGGCGTCCGGGTAACCCTTCCACGGATTCGAACGAGCACCACGCAGACACAGGTTTGTTTAAAACGAGGATCAATAGAACCGGCAATTAGCGTGTCTGAATGGGTCGCTGACACGCTTTTTTTCATACTGGGACGTAGTCAGATTCTATTAAAATATGTTTCAAACATGCTGGGTTCCAATTTTTAAATTAATGTTTTTGGTGCAACAGTTTCGATCAATTTTACATCAATTAGCTATTTTGAAAATGTGTCTAACGTTTCGGTTCTAGTTTGAAATTGCGTCTAAAAAACCAAAAAAGAATATATATATAATGAATAGTATGCAATATACATGGATTGAAGATGAAGAAAATGCTTACTATTAATTTTACTTATGTAATTTAAACATTGAACTAAGTTGATTTGAATTGTATGAGTATGAGAGACAATAAAGAACAAAAAAAAAATGGAAAAATTGATATATCTAGACACACTACTCTGAACATAAGGATCAACGTTTTTGAAATCAATATCAGGCGGTAAATTTAATAAGTCCAACAATTTTAAAATAACTGCTAATTATACCAAAATGCTAAACTTAAGAATCAACATTCTTGAAGTAAGACCAGTAACAATAAATGTGATTTTTATTATATGTGAGAGAACATGTAGTAGTTATACTGGGTGTTAGGTTCTATTGTAAATACATTTCACACATGGTATACCCTGTTAAAATATTTCAGCAAGCCCCAATATATTTCAGATACGTTAGACATTTTAAACTGCCCTTTGAATAAATTTCATATCCAGCGTTGGCGCAATTCAGATAAATTCGAAATGATGATATATTCCAGGTTTGATGTATGTTTCAGATCAAGGTTAGGTCCCAGCGAGATCCGTTACAGGTCTAAGTTAGTAGGTATGGAAAGCCCGACTCCGTCAAACTTTATCTCTCCCAGCCGTGGCCTAAATCTAATGCAGATTAAACTCCCCGGTTCGGATCGCGCGTAACATCAAGTACGCACTACCGGGTCTCAATTTATAATGATACTTCTTTGAGCGGCCGGATCGTTATCCCGCTGCACGTGGAAACAGAGTAATAAATTCATAACGAGATCGGTTATCGCGGATTCGATTCCTGCTTGGTTATGCGCGCATCGGTCGACGTTCAACCGAGAGATAGCCTGATAAAGATCTAAAGCAATGTGAAACACGTGACGCGCGTGTGTGCATACAGACGTATACAAAGTGGAACATCTTACGATTAACGGTGATTGATTGTTCCGAGTATTATTGTACACGCACACATCGGTTCAGGCAGATGTGGCGGTCGATTAACGTGCTTTTCCGGGTTGAACGATCGATTTTATCGTGGTGCGTGGACATAAGAAAAATTTCAGTTCTCCAGTCCGAGCTACAACATTTTTATTCACGGGGGGTCTTGCTTCGACACGAAGTGTAAATCAAATATTTCTGAATGGGATGCTTCCGAATAGGACCTGATCAAGCTCTGAAAATTTTCTGAATAAAACCTTGCCTAAAATTGAAAATTTTCAGAATTGTACCTTACCAAGAATCGACTCTTTGCACGCGAAGGTATTTTATCACGAAGAAGGTATTCTATATGATTTTTCTCATTTTATGGATACGAAATTTCTATAACACCTCGTATAATATTGAAACATTTAGCAATTGCTTAGATTACAACTTATAACATATTTAATAATGTAAGGAACATTTTGGATAATGGTACAGAAATTTTTAGTGGTGACTCTGAAAACATTTCTGAATAGGACCTTGCCTAAAATTGAAAATTTTCAGAATTGTACCTTACCAAGAATTAACTCTTTGTACTCGAAAGTATTTTACCACGAACATTTAACATTTCTTCCATCCTAGAAAATTCTATTCTATATGATTTTTCTCATTTTATGGATACGAAATTTCTACAACACCTCGTATAATATTCAAACATTTAGTAATTGCTTAGATTACAACATATTTAATAACGTAAAGAATATTTTGAATAATGGTACAGAAATTTTTAGTGGTGACTCTGAAAAAATTTCTCAACAGGACTTGACCTAGGATTTATACCGGATGTCCAAAACCACCCGTCCAGGGGTGTTAACTTCCCACATAAACATATTAGGACCTTGTATTTGTCCTTCGGATCCATTTTCAAGGTTATTTGTATGTCGTTACGCGTTTTTTTAAAATGGGAACCCCTACTTTTGACTACGGATTCTGAAAGAACACAAAATTTCACGTTCAAATATGTATCGGGTTTAAAACCCATATAAAAAATACGTACCGACCTCCAAACAACCTTGAAAATGTATCCGAAAGTCAAATACAAGTCAAACGTCCTCCATTAATCCCAGCAACTTTGATTCCAAACATGTTTACCGAATATGCTTATCTAAGAAGTTAACACCCCTGAACGGAAGGTTTTGGACACCCGGTATATATGTGAGCATCTCAGAAAATGTTTCTAAACTTTCTTCGGAAACTTCGCTCGCTTCTGGGACAGCTCTTCGTGCACTGTCAAGATAAAAGGTTTCTTACAATATTCCGAAGAAGTACTAAAGAAGAAACGATACTTGAAGCAATTGTTCATTGAATTTCTCTATCGCCAGGTGCGTTTCTCCGTAGAACGGCCGTGACGCAGAACGCAAAGCAAACATCGTGGTGTGAAATATTCATCTATGCGAAAGGTAGAAGCGATGCTCGCCCTGAAGAGACCCATAGAGACGTCCGGCGAACTTCCGCACATCTCCGTCAGCAGGGAAGAATGAATTTACCACACACGCGAGAGTCGCATAAAATTTACATTTATCCTGCTTCGGAGAGGGAAGCATCGTGAATAAGCTAGACGCAGTATTACGCACTGTACGAGAAAATGTAGGAGAAATTTTTTCGAGGAATTTAAGAAGCTTCTGCGGAGGATCGGATGGTATTCAGGGCAGAGGAGTAATTGAAGCGCACAGACGTGAAAAATGGCCTCAAAGGAAGCAAGGGTCCGTCATGCGGCAATCACTGCGACGCGAAGATGGAACGGATTAAAACTCGATATAATCGGGCCAGCGTAGCAGAAAGGAATCGCATTTTTCTCTGGTAGAGGTTTATTCGTCAAGGACAAAAAATATTCCTCCTTTTCAAGTGCCATCGGAAATACAATGTCCGATATATAAATTATTTAATGATATCTTCGAGACACGATCGACGGGAATCACAATTGGACAATTGTCCTTTGACAGTTTATTCCGAAATGGAAATTGATGTGCGGTGTAGTCAGTTGAAAAGCAATTTCGTGCAGGGAATCGAGCTAAAGGGAGATACTCCGAGAGCTGTAAAGTCGATGTTACGCGTCTCTGAACAAATCCTCGGTTCTCTCTGAAAAATGTATACAATGCCTTAAGCCGGGTTTCAACTATTCAAGCAACGGCGTGGCGCGGCATCGGGGCCGTTGGGACACGTGCTCCATTATTAAATCGGATTTTAAAGGCACACATTCCGTGATCTCTCGGACCACAAGACGCTTCCAAGCTGTGCCCCTACGTGGAAAGACTTCGCGTGCGAGTTTTATCTATCGTTGCATCTGTCCGGGCATAAATGGACACCAGTTTGTAGTCGCGTGTTCCATAGATGGAATCAGTGGATAACAGTGGAAGTTGGTCAAACACGGAATTATTATACGGTATATGAAAAATATTGTTCCGCGGTCGTTGAGCGTGTCGATTCACTCGGTAAAAATAGAAATGAAATTGGATGCGCATCGTGGATGCATCGAAATTATGTCTGGGCCCGAGATAGTTCAGAATCCAATTTATAATTGGATGTGATCGATCACGACGCAGATATCATTCGCGTGAAATTTGAATCAGGTCCATCCTGATTTGGACGTGAACTGAAAGCAAATTCTCTTATCCCGTCCGATGGGATGAACTTCAATCTAGGTTATCCGATCGATCATTCAAAAAAAAGAAAATGGTCCTGCTGTGATAATCTCGAAGATGCCAAAAACATTATTTGCCACGTCGCAGCGTTTGCCCAAGGTTGTTTACCAATACTGGTAGCAGGGCTGCCAATCCGTGCGGCCAGTTTCGGGATTTTGTGGCAGCTGATACGAATTGATGGCTGCTCAGTAGCATGCATTAATGGGTCTTCGAAACTAGCGTTACCTTATTACACGGCCAAGATAATTAACTTCTCCGGTTGCAAACTTGGTTTCCAGGTCTCTAGGGCTACGAGGGCGGATTCGACGCGCCGAGTGGCGGGTTCATCGAGCGGGAACCGATGCACTCTGATCAGCCGAACGCAATCCGACGCCCCAGCAGCCAATGATCGAACGCCCATTTGCCAACTGGCGGTTCCGAATTGTTTCGAAAATACGGGCGAACGCCAAACCGCTGTCAAGCATTCCGCTATGTCACCGACGCCGAGTAATTACTCCGGTTGCCTTGAGGGATTCGAGGATGCAATTTTCGGCTCGTGTGCTCCCGAGTGTTACGGAAATATTGCTGGATCATCGCTCCTCTTTAATCCCACGCAAATCCACTGTCGATTACCGAAGAAGTTCTATCGGCCAGTCTCTCGAACACTGTCCCGCGAGACCTTTCACATTTTCTTTTTAACCTTTCCAACCTTTTTCTATGCCTTGGCAAGAAACCGTCCCTGTATAACTAAGCGAAGAGAACGAGGTATTATCATTTTCTACAGGCTAGAATTTTGCAAAAGTGCTACCGATGATGTTGTGACATTTTGATCAACCGTTTTCTCTCTACTAGTGTGTCTATATTTTATTCTAACTTCTTTAAGAATACTCGGATTGCAATGCACTTAGGCTTGTTTTAAAGCTTGAAATCTGCGCTTTCGACTCCACTAAGTTACATTTTATTTAAGATGCTTTTAAGGTTTTGGCCGGGTTGAAAAGGTAAAATGACGATTTTTCAAAATGTTTCAAATTCGGACGACTCTGGGCAGATCAAGAAATTTTTCTAGCGAGAGAAAAATATCCCCACGAAAAGAGTAAAGTCTGCGCTTTCCAAAGAGTCATGAAAAATTGTTCTACGATTTTTCTTTACCATTTTATGCCAGTTTGAATGAAAACTGTGCCGCCAGAATCGATGAATCAAAAATTTTGTACCCCTCAAGTGACTTGTCGATATTCAAATCGGCGTAACTTCGAAAAGAAAAATCGTATAGTAACGAACCTAAGCTCATTTTAAAGCTTGAAATCTGCTCTTTTAAAGCCACTAAGTTACTTTTTTCGGAATTTATTTATTCCGTAGTAACCGGGCCGGATATTGAAAATGATGATCTTTCGTTATCAACGAAACTCAAACGTTCCTGTAGAGTTAATAATTTATTTCCACCGTCGGAAATTAACGTAGACCGTTAAATAACGTCTCGTTGCCGTTTTATTGCAGTCTGAACGAAGAACGCGCCCCGAGCGTTGGAATAATCTAAAGGGCGCGCCCGTTAAGTGGTTCAGCAGAGTTTCTTCTTTCTTCGCCGGGGAATATTTCTTTTAGTGATTTAAAAATTCAATTCGCGTCCGTACACCGCGTTAATTATGTATTCAAATGAATTTGTTGTCCTGGCAATCCACTCCGCGAATCCCCTCGCGGTTCGGCTCATCGATATTCCATAAACATTCCAATTAATGCAAATTCTTCCATAACGCTAATGGCTAATTGGAAATCGCCTTGGCGCGGATTCTGTGCCGGGGTTCAGCATGGAAATTTCTCGTACGGCCTCTTCGCCGGAAAACAACAAACCATCCGGACCGAAAATAAGCAGTTATTTTTAAAATAAACACGCTCGTAGAGCACGGATCCCGTTGCCAGAGGAAACATTTGTTTATTTCCGTCGTGGAACAGAGATGAAATATACTGTTCGCTGCGTTTCCACGCGTACGCGAACCACGCTGCTTTTAATTGTAATTACCACGTGAACGCTAGCACTCGAGACGGATAGTAAACTCGAGCCCATAAAACGAACATACCCCCCCGCAAATTGTGAATTAGATACCGCGTCTGGCCGGGATCGCGCACTTGCATTATGCGACTCGGTTTTCCGCAAATTTGCAGAGATAACGCGGTGACATGTTATAAATGTCAAACGCACCTGTGGCAAGTTATAGTCACTGCTACAATGGTAGCGAAGCACAATGGTGAAGGTTGACAATGCTCCGCGAGTAAACTTGTTAGTGAAATTACACGGATGGCAAAGTGATTAAATTGTAGAAATAAATTGATTCGACTGCGTTGTTGTTATTCAGAAAATATATTGAAGTACGCATGGCACAGCGGATGTCTTTGAATGTTACCATCAAGCCCTTCCTTCCTTTTATCTTATTTCCTCTCCCCTCTCTCTCTCTCTCTCTCTCTCTCTCTCCCTCTCTTTGTTGGCAAAACTGAAACCAGGTCAGTGTATACTCAGCTGATCACATGCAATGGTGGGGATAGACGTACGATTATAACAAAACCCATCAAAGAATATTATGTTACGTAGTAGCAACGTCTTTCTCTGTGCGCAGCATACGAAATTACAGACTCTAAACTAATCACTCGTTTTTACGTAACGTCGCTAGACCGACGTGGTATTTCACGTTTGTTCTAGCTGGTCTCTCGTATCTTCTCATCACTCAGTGACTCTTTTATTCCGGCCACAAAATCTTTCCTGCTTTCAGAGCCCTAACAATGCCGCGAGAAACAATTTCGAATTCACTCTCTCGGAACTTGGCAACCGCTACGAAACTCTGCATAGACGGGTCCTGGAAATTGACTGAAATACTGTCCCGTACAATGACCAGAAACTGCCAAGGTGGGGTTCGCACTGAGGTTGTTTCTAGATTGAAATTAGTTAGACGTCGAGAGTTTTAAAGTTAAATCGGATTCCGGAGTACAATATTGCTAGTTTTCGAAGCCAATTGAGATTTTACTGGGTCCAATCGGATTTTGGACTTGGGATCCTGTTCTGCCAGGGTCCAATCATACATTTGAATCCTGTTAGGTCAGGATCCAATCAGGTTTTGTATCCTGTTAGGTCAGGATCCAATCAGGTTCTCTAACCTGTTAAATCAGGATCCAATTAGATTTTGGATTGTTGTCCAATTGGCTGTTGGACCCTGTTAGATCATGATACAATTTGTTGTTTAATTCTGTTAGGTCAAGATCCCATTGGACTTGGTATCCTGTTCTGTCAATGTGCAATCATACATTTTAATCCTGTTAGGTAAGGATCCAATCAGGTTCTCTATCCTGTTAAATCAGGATCCAATTAGATTTTGGATTGTTGTCCAATTGGCTGTTGGACCATGTTAGATCATGATACAATTTGTTGTTTAATTCTGTTAGGTCAAGATCCCATTGGACTTGGGATCCTGTTCTGTCAATGTGCAATCATACATTTTAATCCTGTTAGGTAAGGCTCCAATCAGGTTTTGTATCCTGTTAGATCAGGATCCAATCAGGTTCTTTATCCTGTTAAATCAGGATCCAATTAGATTTTGGATTGTTGTCCAATTAGTTGTTGGACTCTGTTAGATCATGATCTAATTAGTTGTTGGACCCTGTTAGGTCAGGATCCACTTTTTTCGTGGACCCACAACCGTCACCACCTCATACAAAGTCGGAATAACAATTTCAAGAAATATCAACACCGCAAAAATATTTGTCGGTTTCTTAGTAACAATTTGTAATCCCTGAGGAGTTTGTCACGGCAAATTAATCCAACAAATTCCTGCACGTCATCCTCGCTTAGCCCAGCAATAGATCATCCCGGAGCGCTAACAAATTCCCTCGCAACTATATAGAGTTCACTGTCTCGGTTCTTGGCAGCCTCCCTCATGCTATCCCACCCCCGTTTCCCGAAAATTGACCAAAATTCTGCTCCGGCGAGCAAAACGCGAACAAGAGCGAGTAGGAAAAAGCTGCTCGGACGAATCGAGCGTGAGCCAGCGCGTGCCAAGTGTACCGTTTTCTTCCGCAGTTTCGCGCACCGCGATAGTCGGCCCGTTTTTTCCCGCGCAGCTGTTGCTCTTCACATTGTCGACGGCACATTTCGCACGTCACACCGTTCCCATGCGATACGGCCAGCTGACTGTCATCGGGGGCCAGCAGTTCGATCGTAGAGAGCGGAGCTCGCCGCGGCGCCTGGTTTCTCTCGCGACCGGCGTCCGATTTTATGCGGGTACTTTTGTCACGATGATGAACGTGCTGTCAAGAGACCCGGTGAACAGGCCGCGATGGAAATAGAACGGTTTTAGGTTAGACACGAACCTCCACGAATTCTTCGGATCCGGATTATCCGGTTTCAGCCGATTCTGTCTCATTTGACTGCTACCACCATGTGGTAGTTTGCTGAACAACGTATAACAATCTTTTAGAGAAATCCAGGACCAACTGAAGCTGCTCAAAAATATTATGGAACTTGTTAAAATAGAATTATGTGCTCTCTAATTTCTCGAAAATATTGGACAACCTTATTGTCAATTTTTGCAGATGTATTGTAAGAAAGTGGAATAAAATAGAATCTTATTTTCCGTGGTAGTAACCGTCTCAGATCTGAAATAAATTCAAATCGTATATTTAATATCCTCGTGTTTTTCGAAGGTTTTTAGAAGCCATCAGGCACATAAAGATCCACAGTCTACTTATAAGAATTATATAAAGTGATGTTTCCGTGATGATAATACTCTTTGCACTTGACTGGGTGTGAAGATTTGATTTTGAAAATGCAAATTTCAGACGAACGTGATTTGTGGAATCAGTAGTATTTCGGTGGGCTGTCGAAATGACAGCGGTGTGTTGTAATGCAGCGGTCCGACCCGGTGAATTTATAGATGTCAGTCGCGCGAGTGTGTTCGTAACAGGTCGATTAAAGTTTAAGGGATTGCCACAGAGAACGGTCCTGTTAAAGCTGTCGAGGGGGTATGCGGAGAATTACGTGAACGGACTGCCAGTTCCTATCCTGTGTTTCGCACTTTCCCAAGAGTTTTTCTAGGTCACTTCTTTCAGGCAGGTCTCTTTGGACGAGAGGCAGCCGGAAACCCTTTTCAGTCGCACGAAATTCAGAACGGGAAGCGCGTCTTGGTGGCATCCCAATGCACTTAACGATCTGAAGCGCGGACGAGGATAAATAGAATTGCAAGAAATTGTACAATTATTTTGAGCGGGATCCAAGTTCCCGGTAAGAGGCCAATTTCAGTGGATGGATGGCTTAATCGGTCGGATTGTCCGATGCCATTGAATCGCGAAGAAAATTGAGGCATTTGCCGTATTAGAAATGGTCGTTACGTCAGCGTTTACGCCCGGGGATTTTGAGAACACTGGGGGGCGTTTAGTTTGGTCCTGTTAGGTCGGGATCCATTTTTATTGGGACTCTGTTACGTCAGGATAATTTTAATCGGGGCCATGTTAGTTCAGGAGCGATTTTGTTGGGCCCTGTTAGATCTGGGATTATTTATTTGGGCCCTGTTAGGTCGGGATCTATTTTTATTGGGACTCTGTTAGGTGAGGATATTTTAATTGGGGTCATGTTAAGCCAGGAGCGATTTAGTTGGGCCCTGTTAAGTCTGAGGTTATTTATTTGGGCCCTGTTAGATCGGGATCCATTTTTATTGGTACTCTGTTAGGTCAGGATATTTTAATTGGGGTCATGTTAGTTGAGGAGCGATTTAGTTGGGCCGTGTTAAGTCTGAGATTATTTATTTGGATCCTGTTAGGTCGGGATCCATTTTTATTGGAGCTCTGTTACGTCAGGATAATTTTAATTGGGGCCATGTTAGTTCAGGAGCGATTTAGTTGGGCCCTGTTAGATCTGGGATTATCTATTTGTGCCCTGTTAGTTCCGGAGCGATTTAATTGGGCCCTGTTATGTCTGGCGGTATTTATTTGGGTCCTGTTAAGCCCGGATCCAATTAGTCAGGTCAGGATTTTTGGATCCCGTTATATCGGAATCCATTTTTTGGTTCACATTAATTTAAACACCGCGCGAATTTGAACTGACTTTAGAATCTAACCATGATCACGCCGAGATTAGATTTCGATCAGGTCAGGGTTAGGTCTAGATTTGGTCTGGATTCGACTCTGATCGGGTCTAGGTCAGGCCTAATTTCGATTTCTGTCGTACCCCAGCCAAATCTAGGCTAACTATTAAATCTGCAACCATGCTCTCCAACTTGAACTCAATTATCCTTCTGCCCTGATACAGTTTCCATATTATTCAGAATATCATATTAATTATGCTATGTATTCACAAGTTAATATTTCTCGAGGATAACCAGCTTCCGAGTAAATGCTTATAAACGTAAACCCCCATTAGCGTATTGTTAACATGAATTGCGCAATTTAACAGAGGAACCGTGTCCAAGAAGATACTATATCCTCCGATAGATATTGAAGTCTGAAAATGATTTCAACAGACTGCTATATGCATACGTATACCTCGGTAAACGTCCAAGGTCCTTTAGAATCGCTAACATGTTTCACAAACTATGTTTCCGGACCGTATATCGTTTATCAAGTTTGCACAATTGTCATGTTCCTGGAAAACAGCTGTTTCATCGTGCTCGTGTCATCATCGACACTTCTTTGTGACGAAAAGTATCGGTGGGGGATAGAAAAGAATGGCTATCTCTGGCGCAGCTCCACAACAATAAAAACTCATCTTCCTCGGTTTGTTTGTGTGCGTGTACATACTGTTTCCCACTCTCTATTCTCTAGCAGAAGAGTATTTGCGAATTGCAGACGCCCGGGGCTACCGAATCCTTATACAATTATCGATATGTCAGCGTCTGAACGATACACATATTAGTTTCGAATTGTTAAACGTTCTGTCGCACACACCATTCGTACAACCATATTTTATACCCTTCAATACTGTACGCTTCGAAAAGTCTCTCCGAGTAAATTGATATTCTTCCATTCGGTTCAATTTCGACAATCAGAAGCCCCAAAAATATACGTGCGATTTGATTTCACTTTTTTATTGCGTCTGTTCATTTATACAAATTCCCAGTAATTATTAAAGCTGTGCAAGAAATTCTGTTTCGCTACCGAATAGATTTCATTTAATTTATTTAATTGGAGATTTGGAGACTGGCAAATTCAGATTATATTGACCATTTAATAAAATCTGGAATTGCAAGAATGCACTAAATTTTCAGATTTACTTGAAAATTTATTTAATTCAAAATGAAGATTCCGAGAGTTTGCTATCATTAGGGATTTCGCGAGGTTCAGGAAGTAAGCCTAACTGTTAGTTGTCTATTGGTAGAATGTGATCCCTTGGGATCCAAAAATATTTCCCGCAGTCAGTGGTCTATAGAGCCCTTGCGACACTCTCGATCGATATCGAGGAAGCCTAATGCCCACGGAGCTGATGATTCGTCATAATCGTTTAACACGTACCCTAGCAAAATAACGCGCTTGCTGTCCCCTTCCGGCGAATCGATTCTCTGTCAACGTTTATGACGATCGATCGGACGGACGACTTTATCGCGTTATACGAGGCTCTGGAGAAGCTCTTAGTCTTCCCACGTGAAAGGAGATACGGTGATCGTTGGTACTCCAAAACAAAATCGTTCACAATCAAGAGGGAGTCCTTTCACCGTCAGCTTGCATCGTTTCCAGGATCAAACCACCCACACAGAAAAGTCATCTTTTATTAACACCGTTCTAAAATCGTAATAGCCAAGCACAACATTGATTTTTCCAAACTATCGTCGAAAGCCAAATAACTTTTAGAACTTGCTACATTGTTCAACTAAAAAGTGCTAGTTCGTCATCTGCATTCTTCTAAAATCACAATTATTGAACACTCGATTGATTCTAATCAGATTTCACCAATTTCTACATCTTCCGAAATTGCTACATTAAATTGCTAGATTCGTTATCTGCATTCTTCTCAAATCACAATAATTGAATACTCAATTGATTCTAATCAGATTTCACCAATTTCTACATCTTCTGAAATTGCTACATTAAATTGCTAGATTCGTTATCTGCATTCTTCTAAAATCACAATAATTAAACACTCAATTGATTCTAATCAGATTTCACCAATTTCTACATCTTCTCAAATTGCTACATCGTTGAACTGAGCGAGTGCTAATGTATCATCTACATCGTTCTAAAACCACAATACCAAGGCACAAAGTTGGTTCTTTGAAATATCAACCTAAACTTCGTCATGAGTGTCTACAATTTTAGAAATTGCTACATTGTTGGCCTGGGAGTAGAAGATTGGTACCAGCATCGCTACGCAACTACAACCGAAACACAAAGTCTTTCAAAGCATCAACATGAGTAGCTGTCAGAAACTTCGAAAACTCTGGAGATTGCATTATTTGGTGAACTGCGACGTGCAAGTTCGGTGTTTGTAGCAGCTTGTCGAGTGGCATTGAAGGTGAAATTCTTTTGTGGGCCACTTAGGATCAATCTGCTGGGCTCCGTAGAGACCCGAAGTTTAGCACCGCGGTCGCGGTAGCATTGCAGAAGCGAGGATGATTGATTCATGATCTTAATAGAGTTCAGTGGCTTCCACCGGGGTTCAAAGACTTCGCCATGTTGAGCAACGTTGACATCGTGGGACGTTCGAGTTACCTAAACGTGTTTTAGAAACCTTGCCGATAATTCTGACGATCGAGAGGCCAGATTAAGGTCTCAGACGATTCGGAAACTCCGTTATCTACGATGTTCCAACAGGTATTATCGTATCAAACTGATATCGACATGTTTCGCAATTAAACACTTTTATTATTTTCCACGAAATCACATTGTTTAGCATCGGAGTACTTAGGCGATCGAGAGACTCTCGTGGTTGACGCAAAGGTTTCGTCATACATCGTCAGAACTGATCAGATTTAATATGGCCAGTCAGCTCCGAGCACGGGTACAATCTGATTACACTAATTGGTCTATTATGTCCACGGTTAATATAGTTGGCAAGTCTAGTTCCAAAGAAAATAGGAACTGCTCGTAGCCAGAAGTATTTCAAATTGTTTCAAATGCACCGTAATGTTAGCCAAGATCAACAATTGTCAACGTAACAAATTTAACTACCAGATTATACAAAGGACAAATGATCTTGCAACTGCCAATGATTTAAAATATACAATCGGAGAAGGTGAACCCCGGTGAACAGGATTTGGGTAGGATGTCTCATAACTGGCCGAAGATCAACAGTCCTCAATATAACAGATTAGCTTGTTCAGGATTAGCTGAAGACATCAGATCAGTTTACAGTAGGTCAAGGATCAAATGCAGAACTGAGTCCTTTAGCAAGGAAGCTATCGTTCTGAAGGGTCTGGGGACTGAGGAGAAGCCCATGGTTGAACATGGCTTTCAGCAAGGCTAAAGATTGACCATCCTCGATGCAGCAGAGAAGCCTCTTCCACATCGACCATAGACATCAAGATTAGATAGTGGAAACATTGAATTGTCAAGGGACAAAATTAACTTGGCAATAAATTTAGCACTCCCCAGATCATCCAAAGCTACTGGATCACCTTTTGCACCAGGTCAAATCTGCGCGAGTCTACCGGAAGTGAAGACACTATCAGGAATCCTTGATTAGCAGGATCTAAACACGTTCTGAATTGTTCGCAACATATCAAGCTCAACAATGCTCAACTCGTTAGATCATCAGCTAACTCTTACTCTAGATTTAATTAAATTCTTCAGAAGTGAAGCTATCACTGTGAGTGCTTCATCAACGATGTCTAGGTACACTAGGACTCCTACTGTTCCTAATCCTGTCTGACCAACACCTAGGTGATTCGCAATAAATGAAATCCTGAACGAACAATCCGATCAAACAAAATTTACAAACCCAGCTCCTCCCAGGTCAACAAAGACTCCCAGAGAGCGTGTACGACCAGGTGAAAACAATCACACGTTCGCCGAATGAAATCCTGTCAGCGCTAATGCGTCATTTCGAGTTCCAGGTTCGGATGCAGTTATCCTAACGATGCAAGCAATTGTCCGAAAGGACTCCCCCGCACAACACAAACACTTTCTCACCTCCACTATTCCTGCGAGTCCTGTGTTGCAGGCTGACTAGGGTGCACAATAGTAGGATGGAACTGCGTCAGGAGTTTTTGCCTGCGCGCCAGTGAAAAGGACACCTGGGCTCTGGCATCCTCGCGCCCGGCGCGATCGAGGACTACGAGCCAGAGACTCGCGTGATCGACGGCGATCCACACGATCCACGCGCGTCACGGGTAAACGATCGCGATCCGCTCGAGGTCGCGCGTACTGTCGGACTGAGAGCGGCGTCGAGCTGCCCTCCTGCGAACCCAGACACCAGCGTCGCGAGCATGCTCGCTCTGTCTCGCTCATGCCCGCTTCGTTCCGCTCCGATCCGCTCGGCCTCAGCGCGCTAGAGCCACGCTCTCTCTGTCGAGTATGCGGATTTTTCTCGTGACGCACGCTGCTCCCGATCCACGATTTTTTGTCGTTGTTTTTATTTATTCTCTCAGCAAACCTAGACACTTTTTTGAGTACGTGGAATATTACTCCTGTTCAGGCTTCTTCATCATCTTTTTTCGTCGAAACCACTGCAACCTCCGACTTGATACTTTTTCAGCGTCTGCTGGGATACTAGAGGCGTGTTTCTGCCAAAGGATTTTTTGGGAGAGCGAGGAGATACGATTTTAACACTATCTATGTGGGGACCTCTTTGTATTCCTAATTTTGATATTTTCAATTTTTCTTCGATAATTTTTCCTTGCAGATTAAAGTCTAGAATTAATAGAATGATGTTGCGGAACACTTTGTCTGTTTGTCTCCTTCTTCATCTTTTTTTTTCGTCGAAACCACTGCAGCCTTCGACTTGAAACTTTTTCAGCGTCTACTGGGATACTAGAGGCGTGTTTCTGCCAAAGGAATTTTTGGGAGAGCGAAGAGATACGATTTTAACACTATCTATTTGGGGGCCTCTCTGTATTCTTAATTTTGATATTTTCAATTTTTCTTCGATAATTTTTCCCTGCAAATTAATATCTACAATTAACATAATAACGTTGCGGAACACTTTGTCTGTTTGTCTCCTTCTTCATGATTTTTTTTCGCCGAAACCACTGCAGCCTTCGACTTGAAACTTTTTGAGCGTCTGCTGGGATACTAGAGGCGTGTTTCTGCCAAAGGATTTTTTTGGGAGAGCGAGGAGATACGATTTTAACACTATCTATGTGGGGACCTCTCTGTATTCTTAACTTTGACATTTTCCTTTTTATTTTGTTCGATAATTTCTTCCTACAAATTAAAGTCTAGAATAAATAGAATCACGTCGCCGACCACTTTGTCCCTTTGTCTCCAAGGAGATCCACTCGCGGAGGCGGAATACGTTTATAGCAACTGGCGAGTTTCGCTGACTTCGAGGATGGAAGGCGTGCTTGATAATGGAGCTACACTGCTCGCTGCAAGAACGTGACGCGAGTGTCTATCTCGTTCCAAAGCTGTTCCTGTTTCCCTAAGTGTTTCCAAAATTTTTGACAAATATCTGGAGGCTTTAAAAAAAATCAACGTAAAAATTAACTATCAGCGAATTCTGTACTGTAGTCAATTCCTGCTGCGTATTTGTTATCTTTCTGCATAATTACTTCAAGTTCAACGATAACGCTTTGAAACAATTCATGAACGTAGCCCAAGGATACCTTGATAACTGTGCAAAGTTTGAGCAAGATATCTTGTTTATTCCATCCGCAGGAAATTCACAAAAACTTCCATACAGCCGAGCTTCGAATTATCCAATAAATTAATTCCTATTCAACGAAACATAATTACATATGCCGTATATTATTCGTGATAATTAACAACGCAGCTAATTCATAAATACGCCAGATCAATATTGCCACAGCAATATGAACAAACACAATTACGAAAAATTTACTCTCGAACTGTTCAATCGAGTTTGTGGTCTGCGCAACCATTCCGCAACGAGCTCGCCTGCCATAAGTTTAAGCTCTGTCTGTTTATTCAGAATTAAGTCGGAAGCTGCACGCGAGTTCAACAGCGGATGGAACACGAGGAGAGTCTGTTCTCTCGCTGCGATTCGCGTGAGAAGGGTAAATATTGAGTTCGGGAGGAATGGCTACTGGAATATTGAAGACGGCGCGGAGACAAAGGAAATAATTCATTGCGAATCGCGGAAGATATGCTCTAGGGGCCGAGGCAGAGAAAAGAAAGACGGTATGAAATGACTGTTCGTGACTTTTATGAAAATTTTCCTGGGCACCGCAGCGATATCCGTTTCGTAACGAGAAACAAACCATCAAGGAAATATTGCGATCTACGCAAATATTTGCTCGCGGGCCGAATCGATTTACACGCGTCTAGAGGTGCACGATTTTGGATCGTGGCCATCCGCTCCATTTCGATCATGCCATTCACGTGGCCTCACTGGACCTTCCGAGTCACTCCCGCTCCCGTGAATTCGTCACATTAAATATAGACCGGTGAATCGTAACAACGAATAGTTGGAAAATTTTTCGAACAATTTTCGTCGCGTTTAATTGGTCGAGGTTTGCGAAACATTGCGAATTCGTTGTTCAACGAAATTGTTCAGCTGAATCGACACTGTGCATTCTATTCATTGATCGAACAAAATTTCTGTCCATTGTTAAAATGTTACTGCAACTGTGTTCTAAGTCCGTGGATAACTGACAGATCAAAACTGCGCTTCTGGGCGGATCGCTCCATTTTCGAAACATTTTTATTTTCGAAATTTCCGCCGCAGAAACTGAAATAAAAACATGAGAAACACGATGCAGGTTCAATTATAACGGAATCAATACCCCGGAGTTCTCCAATGGGAGCTGGGGCCAATACAGGTTTTGTTCGAACTCGTACAAAATAGAACAAAAGCAGCAACATGTTCAAACGATATTCTATCGGTTGCAGTATGGTCAAATTGAATTTTCAAATTCATGCTGCGCTTGTGTGCACGCGCGACATGAACAAACATGTTCAAACACGTTCGGAAAAAATTGATTAAAACCAATGTAACAAGTAATTTGCGCCGACAAACATCTTCAAACATGTTCGTATCGCTTCATACAAGTTCAAACGCACGTCCGGTGTTTCAGCCGTTCTTAATAGTCGATAAAATCAATCATTTATATTATATTTCTTTCCGAATTTCTTTTTGTATTTACTCTGCTAACGATGTACACGATACACACACACACATACATACACACACATACATAAAGGAAATACCTAACCTAACCTAACACACATACATACACAAAACAGCCAGATTCGATTGTAGGTAAATACTAACAATTTATAATAAGATACTAATAACATAATGTATCTGAAATTCTGTTCAATTCTTTATCTAAAATCATACTCTCGAATCATTTTAAACACCTGACTTCGATTTCTACGTTCCAAAATCCACAATCAAAGCCATTTAGTTCTAAGAAATCCTCAATTACCCGAACCAAATATTAAAATTAATATATTAATTTATTAATTATTAAATTAATTAATTTTTAATATTTGAAATCTTTAAATTTATATTTTATCTTAAAACGTTCACCTCAGGAACTAACACGCGTTTAAAAATCAATCGATTTCGTGTTTCTCGATAGAAATCGAATCGAAACGTGATTCTGAGCGCAATAGGCGAGCTGACAATAAGTGAGTCACGTCCGGCGGCTAAATTTGCGTCGTCAAAGTGTTTATTCGGATCCCAGGAAGTGAAGAAAGACGTCTGAGATTCCGTGTCGAGTTTGCCGGGTTCTTTAGCGAGCAGGCTTTGAGATGAACGTCGCGGATGGGGTGCGTTCAAGGCTGAGCAAGTCCTTTCAGAGGCAATGCCAGCCGCGCAAGGGGCAAGCACCTGTACTATATTAAGCGAAAAGGGACGGAGCATGCTCGCGTCGCCGGGTGAGGAGACTTCCTCGAGTGAGGGAAGGTCAAGCCACCGGGGTACCCTAGCAGCTTTCATCCGCATTCGCGAGTGGAACGCTAGCACCCGGTACCGTTACCGATACGGCCAATTGGATTGATCGTTAAAGAATACCGTCACGTACCGGTGCACCGCGGGGGGAATCCGGTTAATTCTTGTCAGGAAGCAGCGATGCGAGATACTTCAGCTTCCGCAGTTCGAACCGACCGCTATTGACCAGTGCCTGGCCGGAGGACTGCGAGAGGGTCAGCACCAGTACTATGATTACCTTTGCTTAGGGATCAATCGATCGTTCTGCTTCGAAAGAGCAAAGGGAATGACGTATCGTGTTTCGAAGTTTAGTAGAATCTGTGTCAAGTTGACAGACGATTCTCTTGCCGCTGGTAAACAGCCGTCCCCTACGTTTTTGCGACGATCGATATAACAGAACTTCATTTCCGAAGAATTCGATACTTGAAACGCGATTTTCTAGACGTAGTTTATTATAGTACTAGCTTCTCCCCGAAGCTTCGCTCGCACAGGAAACTGTTTAATGCCCATCGAAAATTGATATTGTTTCTCCATAAAACCTTTTAACCTCCCATTCGCCCCTATGATTGCATCAAAGATTATTAAGACCAAGTTTCAAGCAAATTCGACCACAAATAAAATATTCCTCATATAAACGTTGCAACCCATTTTCTTACCTCCTTAGGGGTTGAATTTTTTAAAATGCTAAAATAGGTGTTTGATTAATTATATCAAAGAGTATTAAGACCAAGCATCAACCAAATTCGACCACAAATAAAATATTCCTCATACAAACGTTGCAACCCCTTTTCTTACCTCCTTAGGGGTTGAATATCGAAATATCCTTTCTTATTCCTTGCATAAATCAGAAAAGTATTTTCTCTGTACAAAATTTCAGCTTTCTAGGTCCAAGGGTGTAGCCTGGGCGTTGATAGGTGAATAAGTCAGGACATCATTTTTATACATACAGATTATTATAGCATTGGACCACTCTGGACATCCTTGGATCTCTGTGAGAGCTTTTTTAATTTTCTGAAAGAAACGGAGAATATTGAACAGCGCTACAACGATCAAGTGAACGTAATCGATTTTTGTAGAATGACAAGCGCTGCGGAACGTTTCGAAAAGGCTGTCAGAACAGCGCATCGAGATAGGGTTTGGTTTTAATATATTTTGCGAGAGACGCAACTTGCCAGAAGCACGGCTCCGGCATCGTAAGAAAATAAAGGAGCTGGCGTTTAACAACGTTAAAAGTTTATCCTTTCGGTAAACCGGGAAGCTTGTGCAAACGAGAGTTTTAATTACGATGCAGCTATGTCCACAATTGACAGTAACTTTTTGCCTCCTTGCGAGACCGAAAGGATATCGTCGAACGCGAATTTACCTGCGACTTGTACAAAAACAGTTTCCTTGAAACTGCGTTATTATTTTGTTAATGGCCCCGAAAATAAAGGGACGAGAATACAGCTTTTGTAAAAACAAAAAAAACACGCTGTATCCATTACGCTGGAACATGACCGGTTAATGGAACAATTTGTCAGCTGAAAGCTCGACGCGAAACACGGTAACGTCGAGCCACACAGAAACGGAGCGTCAAAAAGCCGGAAGATCAACAAATTAAACAACCAGTGTAATTGACACTGAAGCTCGGAAAGTAGACAATCGAATTTCCACGTGTTCTCGCATTTAAACAGAGGAATTGTTTGAGAGAATTTCCTGGGTCTCCACTTTGTCATTAATAACGACATAAAAAAGTTTTGCAATTTTTCGTCACTGGATCTCGGCGGACCCTCGGTGGACATTTAAATTCACTGATAGGACAGTTCGATCCATTTACGACCTCGGGGACTTGGCGACTCTCATTAAGAACACAACAAAAAAAAAAATATTCTCCAATATTATTTTCATCGTGGTTTCCATAGTAATTGACCCTATTCCGTGATAGCGTCGCACGAACCTGAAAATGGTGTCTCTCCGTGTTGAAAATATTTCTCTCTCGAGATCGAAAGGACTCGCCGCCCGAGGGCTGAACTTGCAGAGGATTCTTCGTTCCCTTGAATAATCGCGAACCTCTGCGACAGATATCGCCCGAGGATAACACACAGAGGCTCTCGATCCTCCTCCGAGGAAATTTCAAAGGAAGACCACCGCTACATGACGCGAATCATTAAGTAGAGTAAATACCGGGGACAGACATGGAAACCGTGTTTCTCTCCGCTGCGGGGAAACACGTAATGTTGTTTTAAGCTGGAGGACGTGTCGAGAAAATTAAGACGCCCTTCGTAAACTAATAATTATTTTAGCCCGTGTCACGCAACCTGCCGCTCACAAAGATCGGTGGACGCGAAGCGAAAGTTTGTGCTATATGTAAATGCAAATGCTTCGTTTCAACTTCTGCTGAAACGAGGCGGATCATTTTCTGTTCTCGAGTATTTTCCTCGGCGAAATTTCCTGGGTGGACGTGTAAATTATATTCGACCGGGTCTGGCTTAGGTTTTTAAGTAGTATATCCGAGCTGGTCTGGCCGCCGTTGATAAAAACTTAAACGGCGATTAATTCTTCCGAGATTATAGCCGCCCATTCTCGACTTAAACCATTAGCATCGTAAACGGATTAACGGTGTTCGCTCATCGATAAATCAATTAGGTAACGGATATGTAATTAAGGCTGAAAGTGGATCGAAATATTGCATCGCTGTTGCGAGAAAAGATCGTTGTTAAATTCTACGTGGGTGGTCTTAGGTGGCGTTCGGAACCGTTAGAAATTGGAATTCGGATTATTGAAATCACAAATTCGAATGAAACTTCTGGGTCGTTAGTCGGAGTTTACGTTCGTCTAGAATCCAACAAATTTTGAGGGAAATGTCCAAAATTCATCTTCCGATATTAATCCACGAGACTACCGAGTGTGGAGCTGGGTTAAGCTATCATTTTCCTTTCAGGCGGCGGTGAAAGGTATTACTCGGAAAAAAGAATAGTTGGAAGCTTAATGCGGGAAAAGAATTGGTCCATTTCTTTTTTGCATCGCCGTTTAATCCCTGTGTGATAAATTTTTCGCTCTACGTTGCTCCGGAAGGTAAAATAAATCAAAATAAATGGAGTTAATTCTGTGAAATGTTCGCACTGATAAAATATTTATTATAAACAATATAAACGGTATAAAAAAAGCTGCAAAATATTGATTCGACGAAAGTAATTCTTAATTGTTTCAGTCCACGCTGTAATCGTGCCTCTACGTTTATTTTACAGTCACTTTATTTTCCGACATATCCGCACGCATGGCTGACCATGCATGTGCACGTTCTACTTAATCGATGAAAATGTGCCTTGAATGTCCAGATGCAAGATTTCTCGCAGGTACAAGATTAGGAGGTAGCGTACAGGTGACTACAGGAATAGAAACACTACATGTCCACGCAAACTCGACGCAATTACCGATTCCTCATGTCTGGCCTTTGCTGTCTGAATCTACTGACCTACTTCCCAATGCAACGTTTCACATTTAAAGGCAAGACTTTCAACTATGAAATTTTTCGAACTAGTGAACTGAAGCATCTGATGTTACAGCGAAAGCACTGACTAAAAATCCACTTTTTCCTAACACATTTTTCATTTTTCCCTTCTGCAACAAATATTGCTCTCAGTCAAAAATTTCTATAACGCATCACTGCCACATAAAAAATATTCTCAGCATTAATAGTAATTATAAAATTCCAATCGACATGACAAAAGCATTAAAAGCACGTTACAGGCATTCAAAACGAAATTGCGCTGTACAATTCGTTAATAATACCTATATTTGCTTAGTTTCGCGCTGTTCATAATTATATAAATTTTAGATTAAGACTTAAGATTAAGATTCTTTTCTGTCATACAATATAAACTGCATACATTTGTATAAAAGGACTTCGGTCCGTTTAAAGTAAATAATAATAATAATAAAATAATAAAAGATTTATTAACGCGATAAAAAATAATTTAATCGATGAACCACTGGGGTTTCACTTCTTTTGTAATAACTCCCTGACTAATTTTGACCACAGAGTCCCTCGATAACAAACTAACGCAGTTCGATCGAGACCGCAGACCTTCCAATTCTCTTCCGGTTATTGATCAAGAATTTAAAACTCGGCGGGAATGAGCACCGCAAATATTGAACACGTTCCCGAGTGTTTGGTTTGATGGTTTGGTGTTTCTCGTTCGAATGCAAATATTGGCCGACTGAAATGCGTAACGCGAGAGCCGCGGGGTTGATTCTACGGAGACAGACACAGACACACACACGCGTTGTTTTTCCTCTCGTTTCCTCAAATAAATAACGGGCGAGCCTGTCGTCAAAGAGATCATAAAATTATAGCGCGTGTACGCGAGCACGCGCGACTGCCACTTACTATTCCAAGAAAATTATAAAGTAATTTCCGAGCGCAGCGCAGCACGCCGTGACCCGGGATTTTTATAGCAACAAATATTTATAACCAACCTACTAATAATCTTCGACAAGATTCTATAAAATTTCCTCCCGTCTCTTATGATATTGTGAATAATTTCAAATAAAATTGAAATTCAGAGGTCAGTATTAAATTAATTTAAAAAATAACATTTCTACACTTTACTTTAACTGGGTCAACTCGTTCTATATTTCATTGAGAATTCATATCGAGCTTTCGAGTGTCGCTTTCATAAAATGTCTGACCATATACTGTCTCGTTCTACTTGCAAGAATATTTTTCTTTCTGATGAAACTGATCGGCGATTTATTGTATCATCTCTCCCAATGTTTTATAATGTACTTCCGAAGTATTTTGTAATATATCAAGTTCCATAGGAGCACTGAGATCCGCGGAAATGCCAACAATGTTCTTTCAAGAATTTCACTCCGTAGCAAAAAAGTTCCTCTTGTTCTCCGTAGCAAGTAGGTCAATTCACGTTTTATTGCCACTCGCCGGGCTGCATGTAAAAAGATATGGTGGATCGTAACTCGAGATATTGTTCGGAGCTTTACTGTACGAGATCGCGGAAGCTCGACGAGAAGCTTTCGAAAAGCTCGCGAAGGTGGCAGCGCTGTCCGACTCAAAAATTTACCAACAGGAGTTGCAGTCGATTTACCGACGCTACACAATCACTATCCAGCAATCTCGACGGTGCGACCAACCACGAGAGACATCTTCATGCCAAATGTTTCGAATTACAATAATAGAACGGGAACACCTAGAAGTGAATAAATCAAAATGAAAAATCGTCTTGACGCTACCAGTCAAAATGGAAAGCTTGTATCCATTAACAAAATTCTGTCAATGGTATTTTTAACAACCCTCTAACTGTACAACACAAATTTAATCCATCACACATTTTCCATAATCCAAACTTTTTCCTTGAACAATTTAAATTGCTACGTATTTAATTTTGTTTTCATTGTTTTATATTCGCTTATTCGTGGGCGCTGTAAATACGTCGACAGGTATAATCCATTCATCAGACTCGCTCGCCCTAACTCATGAATAGCACCACAAGACAATTAAGAGATTCTCAGAAAGAGCCCATTGAATAGGCGATTACCCTCGAAAGCTAACTAGAAACACAATGAATTATATCGCTAGATGCCATAAATGCATCAAGATGCACAAACCAGCTATTAGTGCTAACTACCCTTATACTCTTAGTTTAGCTAGAACCTCAAAGGCTAATTAAGCGATTCGAGGAAGGGATGAAGAAGAGGACTTGATGAATCTCAGAAATAGAGTTTTAAAACTAACCCCACGCCCCATCGACTTCTCCATTAAATGCCTGGGGTTAGAAATCATTATAGAGCCATCATAGTTATACACGTCATTTTGTTGTAGACTTCAGCCATAATTAAAAGCTTTTCAAAAGGCAAAGAAGGGTGCATTGGCATCTCATCAAAGGCCCCTTTAAAATCATTTTGGCACCCCGAACTACAGACTCAAAAGATCCCTGAAAGCTTTCAGCATGATACACTCAACAAAACACAACAATGCTCAACAAAGCAACCCCAGAAACAAATGCCAAGACTGTTTCACTGCACCGCAAGGCACAGTCTCAACTGGTCGTTAACACAGGGGTGAACAATCGCAACAAAGACATCAGACAGTCGCAGATTAATCTACGAAATTTATGCGACTCTCCATCATTTCTCGAACGGGCAACGCAGCCTCTCCACAGAGACACACCCGGCTACCCCTTTCCAGATAAGGGTGCACGCCTCAACCATCCTGGAACACACCAGTGATTTATACTCACCGCACTTCATGGCCGACCACCACCGTCCAACCCCTGCGTCTTCTCCTATCTTTCCTGCGCAATGTTTCCGCGACGCTGAGCCTCTCCATGTCGCGACACGTGTCCCCAACAAATCTTCCAGACACCCCGATTAAACTGCCCTCGAACGACGAACTTTACCCTCGGCCACCACGCGAATCTTCATGGTACACCATAGAAACACACCGAAGCAAACAACTTAGGGGATGATGTCCCCAATTAACCCCCTGTTGTACTATCTTTCTCACTGGTTTGATAACGGTGATTTATTTCACGCTCGCAGTCAAAGAAAATTGAAAATAATTTATCGAACGATTCATTTATACGCGGCTCAACTTTTCCAAAATTAAATTCCGCAAATTTTCCATTAAACGACACTCAACTGGACTGAATTTTACGACGCGTCGACTCACTAACGACACTTCCGGGCACTCGCAGATCAAGGTTGGAAAATCGCACTCGATTTCGCGTCGGGAAATGAAAATGTCGATCTTTTCACGTTGCACTTTGCGGCATTCACATAAATTGCGAATCGGTGTCGTAGGAGAGCGGTGCGACCGGAAATAATGTGCACCGGCTGGACGGAAAGGACTTCCGGTAAACGGTGTTATCGGAGAGCTATCAACCGATCAGGGAAACGAACACGCGTCAGATAAGCTTCTGAACTTCGCGACGCGCCGCGCAGCACTGAATGCCGCATTGTATTTATAGAGCGAGTCGAATTATTTTGAACGGCGCGTCGCTTTTCCCACGTACACGTCGTTTGTTCCGAGCCGCACATTTGTTCGAGGGTGACTTTCGTGGAAAATGGCCTTTCCAGATTTTTTTTGTTTCACCGAGGATTTTCTGGCTCACGTGACTCGCGTGGATTTCGCATCGCGTCACTGTTCTTTGAAGTATTTCGTGTGCGGGTGGAAAATCTCTGAACTGAATTTCGTCTAATTCAGCTTCCGCGAATTTTAATCAAGTCACGTTTCATATATTAATGGTAAAATTAAATTTAAGCCGAATTCGTATTTAGGAATATTTCGCAGATTTACATTTACTGGAATTTGTTACTATATCTTTTATTATATTGGATGATTATTTAGGGTTGCTCCGCCCAACTCTGGTCACAGGGGAGGGGATGATCTCGGACTTTAATCAAGTCACGTTTCATATATTACTGGTAAATTTAAATTTAAGCCGAATTCGTATTTAGGAATATTTCGCAGATTTACATTTACTGGAATTTGTTACTATATCTTTCATTATATTGGATGATTATTTAGGATTGCTCCGCCCAACTCTGGTCACAGGGGAGGGGATGATCTCGGACTTTAATCAAGTCACGTTTCATATATTACTGGTAAGTTTAAATTTAAGCCGAATTCGTATTTCGGAATATTTGGCAGATTTAAATTTACTGGAATTTGTTACTATATCTTTCATTATATTGGATGATTATTTAGGGTTGCTCCGCCCAACTCTGGTCACAGGGGAGGGGATGATCTCGGACCCGATTGGCGCCGGAGAAACAATTTTCTCAGAACTTTCTACACGCTTTCTCAAAATAATAAAAACCGTATTAATAGTTAAGAGAAATAATGCGCGATAAATCAAGCATTTCCAGGACAGGATCCCCGAGACATTCTCTGCGAAATATAAGTAAAGTCACGTCTGTATCAAAAACTTTACGAACTATCATTTCTCAAACATTTCATCTCGGGATTGTAAAAAATCGTGTCTGTCAGGAAGCGTGCTAAGTTCAATGTACCGGGTGGAACATAAGCATACGTGACTCTGTCTCGAGATAAAACATTTCGGTTCGGTTGAAAACGCCATGAAACGTTTCACCGAGATCGCTGTCATCGAAAATATTGAGCGTCACTGGCACGAGCGTCGTGTCGAGGCATTTTTTATATAGTCTGTTTGGCACGTCTCTCGGAGTCGCATTTTACAGGTCGCGTCGACGTCACGGCAATGAACTTTTTTTTCTGCCACACGTGTTCGCGATCATCGTCCCGAGAAAAATGACTGCCACGCGGTTAGGATCACTCGGAATTCCGTCGTGACAAATCCGAGAGGTCGATCGAAATTTTGGGAATCCTAGAACGATGGAGCAAGGACGGAAATGGCGTGATGTTGCCTTTGGCAGGTCGCATAGGCTCCGTTCTCGAGTCGCATGATCTATCGCCGGCTGAAGCTCGTTTTAATCCTTGGAGCGGTTAACGGTCCACGTTATCCGAATGCTGAGTTAGGTATCGAATCCTCGGTCTGATATCGTAGGGCTTCGGCGGGGGACACGTGTTGCTGGCCCACGCAGACAGGAGAATGTTTATTGAATGATGGCCGGTGCCGTGACAAACGTTGATTAATATAATGGGTAGCCGGTGCCAACACTCGTGATTCAACGGATCCGCGCTATAGTTCGATGCCGGTTTCTGCGCGGACGAATCGGGTCGAGGTCCACTAACCCTGGCAGAGAGTGGTTGGTTCCCAGAAATGTGTCATGGTTGTCAAAACCATCGTTCGGTACCATAAAACCCTACAATAGGTACGTCTATACCCTTAAATCAACAAATTATGTTTCATTCATAGCTCTCACATTGTAACCCTAATCCACACGGGTAATTTTTTGTACTATTCTAAATGAATTTGAAATCGGTACCCGGGTAACACGTCGTGTGGACGAGGGTTAAAGAAATACATCTAACGATGTAGATATAAAAGGATGAATAATTTGACAGTATGTGAAAATATTGAATGGGTGAATTTTCACCCTGAGGAACGTACGAGGGTTGATAGACTAGATCAGGTACTTTGGGTTAGGTCAGGTACGAGTTGGTTCCTTAACATATGATTTATTGACCAGTACCAGGTACCTTTTTTTTTGTTTAAGGACGGAGAGAATGTTCTTACGCACCCTTCGATGTTGGTTGGGGAGGGTAGTGTGGGACTCGACTCCCCCTTCTGATTTAATTGGGGGATTGTCATTACCTTAAGTAGTCTAACGCCTATATACCCAGTAAACCCCCACCGCCCAGGGCCCAAACTGGTCCCTTTACGCCTCGCTTCGCTATCCGCATTCAGCTGGGGAGGGGGTGACTAATACCACTCCTGTTCTTTGCTTTAACAGTATCAGGTACCCTTTTTTTTTTAATTGGGGAAATCCGATTACGGATAACCATCCCTGCCGCCGTAGGCAAGGATGACGAATGTCGGACTCGGTATGCTTGGTACCGAATAAAAACCCCAATAGCCGTCCCTAGACATTTATTGCAGGGGCCCAAGATCGCCGATGCATCTATTCATTTTTAATCCCATAAAACAACCCCGTTGACACAAGGACGAGTAACCGGCGGCCAGGCTTACTCGTCCCTCTTCCCGGTGGGAGTACCAGGTACCCTTGCGCGTCAGCTACCCCCATAATAGAACCAGTACGTCACAGGGTGTCTTCTACAATTTATCCACTTTTTCTGCTCGCCACATTCCTCTAGAAATGTACAGCCTTGACTTAAGCGACTGTTTTCGCCACAATCGACTATAAATTCTTTCGCGGGCGTCAACGACCGGAACAATGGACCTCTATTTTTACCGATTAAATGCTCGTGTGTCGCCAGCAGCAGCGGGGTATAGGCAGCGCGATACAGAATAGTTCCGATTGTCGAGGCTAGACATCGAAAGGACCGGTGACGGTGTGACTCGTAGGTGCAAAATGAACCGTTTTTACGAACCCGGCATGGAGAGCAGCACGGGGTGCGCGAGAACGCGAATCGAACGAGCAGAGGTTATGTTTAGACCGCCTTGGTGTCGCGAGGAGTCGCCGGCGGAAGGTCGCCGATTATTTATCGTAAACAAGAAACTTCACGTCGCGAATATATAAATCGTGGGAGGCACGGGGGCCAATTATAATGGCCGTATTTCGGGAACCGTGGTGCCCGTGGCACGCGGTGGCCAACTTCGACACGATGGCGACGCCGCCGGTGGCAAACTTCTTACCCGATTTTTCTCACGCGCCCGTGCGAAAAGTTGGCAGGACCGCGGCGGGCTGACGCGTGATCCAAGACCCGACGTGAATCATAAGCCGTTATAATCCCCGCAGCAGGCTGTTCGCCAAATTCGGATATTCGAGGCGGAACGCCGCGCACCTGGTCCGTCAGCTACGCAACTCCTACAAAAACCATCCATCACACTCCTCCAGAAAATTCTGTGGTTGACACAATTATTACTATGTTCGCCGCACGTTCTGTCTCCCACGACGTTCGCGACGTGCCTACCATAAATCTACATGCGAAGTTCGAAACGATCTCCAGCCGGTTCTCAAGACGTTCCGATTTTTACGAAAAAATCGAATTTTATTATTATTATTTATTATAGACGGACTGAAGCCCTTTTACATAAATGCTTACAAAAAAAAGGAGAGAAAGATACAAGACTACTCGTTTAATAAGAAAGAAACAAAACCAAAACCAAAACCAAATATAATAATATAATACTGGTACAATCGATAGGTATTATCATATAATCCTGCGTAGTTGCATTTGAAAATTTTGCGAAGATTCAATGAAAAAATCAATACGATTGTAAATAGTGCATGATTTTTCAATAATCCGATTCATTGGATTAATTAATCCATAAGTAGATTTCTGTTTCCATGATCTCGATCGACAAATTGTTAATAACATATATATGGTTCGATCAAATACTCAAATACAAATTTTTCAACGTTTCGGTCAACTATTTAGACCATTTTCAAGAGAAAAGATTTTTCGTATAATTGCGTCTGTAAAAATGATTAAATTATGTTCAGCACAAAAACCAATAATTCCAAATGTTTTAAGTACAAAAGACCAAACACTTGCTAAGTGAATGAACTATCTTAAACATTTTAAATAAATAGATTTCGCTTGAAGTATTTGAAAACCCGCTCTTGTTCTCAGTTCACATTCCGGTACATAAAAATTGATTTGCTCAAGTAGAAAGGAACAATGAATATGATTATTAATTAAATGAAAAATAAAGCTCTCATCGAAATTTTCAACTTTATCCATTATTTGCGATCGAACCGTAAACGACAGAGGAATGATTTTTACTGGATATTATACTTCAAACCCTTCCAAGTATTGTGACATTTATTTTACTAAATGAACGTCTGGAATAGTCTGAGACAATGACACAATGTTCTCCTTCGTTCCCTAGACTGTTTCAGACAAACAGAATTAATTTCCTTGAAGCTAACTTACCAGATTAAATAATAAAAATAATGTAGCGGATGTCCAATAAAGGTTGCGTACTTAATGGGACAGAAACGACGCTATCGATCATGAGCATACTGTCATTTACTTCTTTTCCTTTCTGTTCTACGTCTATTTCCTTACCGTCGCGGAATGGACAGTTAGCAGTGCTTAATGGCTCGTTTAATGAATCGCAGGCTCCATGCTCAAGTTCGTACCAGCCGCAGCCGACACACTTCTTTCCGTCGCAGTTATTCTTCACCGGCTGCGTGAGTAATTTCTACTTCTTAAAAGCTGAATTATAGCGAGCCGTCGCGTCGGGGAAAACTTCGTTGCCCGGGCGAATTTCAGAACGATGTAACGGCGAAGTTTCGTCGATTCTTTCTTGGCCGCCTGGAAACTCGTCGGTCTCGGAACGCAAGAACTTTGGCGATCGCGTCTTCTTCTTGGTTTAAAAAAAGACAGGAATTTTTTTTTATTTGCATTCCTTTTGAGAATCTTGAACTTTAGACACGGAGTTGAAAGAGTTGGATAAAGAATAATCCGCAGTCATAATAAACGGTGGAGCGACAAGCTGTAAAATATGTTTCGGATTTTTTCAACGGTCGCTCGTAAAATAATTTTGACAGCGGAACATCAGAGTCGGCGCATCGAAATCTTGGAACCGCGAGTAGCGGTATGTGGGCCACAGCCTTGTCGCGAAATCCGCGCCCGTTATTTTGTAATATTCGCGATGGAATTGCAAGATGCATTCATATATTCGCCGAGCATTGGCCCGTTTTCGCGATCGCGCGGGAATGGAATTTTTCTATTTCACCGTTGAGAAAGTAATATAGTCAAAACCATCGATTAGACTACGTCCGAATGTAATTTACAAGTATTAATATAAAGTAGTTACAGATGATATCTGTAATTCGTCGAGAGAGGATTCTCGCAATATATTGGAACAGCGGATATCGATTTATCGTGTCTCATTAAAGTCTACCGTCGTCATTTACGATCGTTGAAGTTTCCAACATTTCATACCCTTCGTAATTAAAAATAGATTGAAATTTACAACCGGGGCTATGGGATAAGACGCCGTTAACCGAGTTCCAAACTGAGACACCATCAATCTGATGGTTAATGAAAACGTTTAATTTATAGCCTGAGCTTCCGAGCGAAGTTAAATGACGTAGTTGGCTGCTTATTAACGGAGAAACGAATTCTGAAAAACCATCGACGAGACTCGAGCGAGTGGTACGACAGAAAAAATCATGCAAGGCACCGCTGTTATCAACGAGTTGGTGTCGGTAACTCTGCGATATCGTGGCGCCATCAGTAGAATCCCGACGAACTGTCTGACACAGACAGGGTTATACTACTGCTGCTTGGATAAGAACACTGAAGCCGATGGATCAGACGTGCTTCATTAAAAACAAGAAAATCTGACAATTTAACGGTAATATTGAAGACTAGTTTTTAACCCCCCATTCACCCTTATAGAGTTTTCATTTTATGTCGTATCGCCATATAAGATTTCCAAATTGATGCAGTTTTCGTAATTAACGTCCCAAGAAGCCTCAATAACGAGACCCATACCGATTTTTAAACTTATTCACACCATTTTACCCCATTTGTCGAATATAAATTTGAATTGAATTTATAAGGAGTTGATTCTTGAAAAACCACCACGTATCTAAGGGTTGAGACTATTTAGTTTATACTTATAGTATCTCTTTATATACTTTATTTCTCGTACAAACGTTGCAACCTCTTTTCACCCTCTTAGGGGTTGAATTTTTCAAAACGTCGAAATAGGTATTTGATTAATTATATCAAAGAGTATTAAGACCAAGCAAATCCGACCAAGAATAAAATATTTCTCGTACAAACGTTGCAACCTCTTTTCACCTTCTTAGGGGTTGAATTTAGAAATATCCTATCTTATTCCTCGTTGTACAGATCAGAAAAGAAACCTCCGAGCAAAATTTCAGCTTTCTAGGTCCAAGGGTTTAGCCTGGGCGTTGATGAGTCAGTCAGTCAGTGAGTCAGGACTTTCTTTTTATATAATATAGATACCATATTATACCATATAGAGACCAAAAGTTCTGCATCGGAATTTCAACCCTTTGCACTCGGAGATATTTAAACTCTATGATTAAACATTTCTTCCGTCCTACAATATTTCCCCATGATTTTCTAAAGATGGATCTACTAATTCAAACAGAAAACAGACGTGAACAGTATTTTGAATAATGCTACAGGAATTTTCAATGGTGCCTCAGAGCCTCCATTCGAGTGCTAAGGGTTGAAACGAGACGCGATTTTCTTCGTTCTCTCGAGTCCTTTAATAACCTCGAGCGAAAGGGAGTCACGTTATAAATAAACATTTCCTGACAAACGGCTTTTCCACGGTGGCCATTTTAATTCGCGGAAGGCCTACAAAGGCGCAAAGTTCCCTGTCCGGGGTCGTTCTTTTTTTTCTCTCTCGATGAGCAGCGAAGCTCCAAGAGGAAAGGTAAACCGCGGGGCCGAGCCTGAGCGCTTTGCGATTGCTCGCGAACATTAAAAATGCAAATGTGAAAGGGCTGGCTGTTTGCCGGCGAACTGACGACGGATCCGTTTGCACGTCGATTCGCTTCTACGAGCGAGGTGGTATTCGCTAACCCGATAAACAAATACACGTGCAATATAAAGACAGTCAACGAGACGGTTGTCGCGCGGAGATCGTACCTCGCCGATGTCGTAATTGCCGGTGTGTTTAGTAGCGAAACTCTCCGGAGGCTTCGGTTTCAGCTCCCGGGGCGTTCGGTTAATTACGCGTGAATATTAATAGCCGAGGCTCGGGGTGTTTAGATGTTTCCGTGGCGCCTCGTGTCGAAGTATCACGGCCGGATGCTCCGGGTGTACACCGGTGGATGGAAATTACCGAATAACTCGGTAGACATTGTTATCCATGGCTGAGCGAAACTTCACGCATCGATGTCTCGAGGTAATCCGGAATGGCGATTACACGACCGAACGATATCTCAACGATTGAGTTTCAGCTAATACGAATCCAGGAATGTTTGCGCCCGCCACCCAGTTGGCACCGAGGCTCTCGAACGGTATATCAGGATTTCGGGAAAAAAATCGAAAGTTTTACACTGGCTAAAACTGGCATGGAAGTGTTCCGGTGTGTTCTATCTTGGCTGCAGCCTGACATTGAGATGTTTGGAGCCATTCCAGGTTGACGAAAGATACTCCTGGTGGGCGACGGCTGACACTTTAATGCTCCAAGATGCTTTGCTTTAATGGAAGTCGAGCTTCCTGTTTGAAATAACGCCGAGCACAAACTAGCGCGGTGAGAAAATAACCAGAAACCGACTAGACCATTGTGGTAACAGTGTTTTTGAAAAAATTCCTTCAACATCCGGAAATGGGAGGTTCCTGAGATTATTTGAAGCAACATTTTCCTTTGCAAAAATGGCGCCGGTGGCTTTGTTAAGAAGTTATTAACGAAAAACACCGACCAATCAGAGCGCGACCTAGACGCGTGTTGGCACAGTAGGCCCCGCGCGCCAGCTGTCAATTGGCCGACTGTGCTAACACGCGTCTAGGTCGCGCTCTGATTGGTCGGTGTTTTTCGTTAATAACTTCTTAACAAAGCCACCGGCGCCATTTTTGCAAAGGGAAATGTTGCTTCAAATAATCTCAGGAACCTCCCATTTCCGTATGTTGAAGGAATTTTTAGACGCAAATGTATATAAAAAACGCAACATGTATTCTAACTCACAAGAAATGCACAAGACAAAAATGTCCTTCTCCAGTTCTCACTCATACACCCGCATTCATCGCCATAGCCTGTTTGTCACCCTGGGAAACCCCAGCCGACTCTTGGGCCCGGTTTTCGTTAGGCACGCTTTCTCTTTAATAGCTTTCTTCCCTTGGGCCCGGCTTTCGCCAAGCCTTTCTGTTTTATAACTATCTTCCTGTCATTAAGGACCCAACAACATCCTGTCGAAAAATACGTCACTAGACCATGATTTATTTTTTGAGGAACAAGCTACCGGTTGAACGTTGGCCGCTCGAGTCTTCGAGAACACTTCCAGCCAGAGAATGTCGCCTCGTATGCAGTCCAACCTCGTTGCGATTCCGCAGAGAGGGCGAGCGTACGCGAGAGGTTTCGTCGGTAGGCATAATCTGCATAATGGTCCAAGAGAGCAAGTGGCTTTTAGCCGTCGAGCGATTCGTTGAACCTCGACCACTCGGCGATCCATGGAAATTTCTGCGGAACAGAGAACCCCCGACAGTAACCCAGTTCACTTCTTCAGCGCCATTGCGTGCCGACTGTATCGCTGATAAGAGCCAGTTCTCCATCGGTGTAGCGCACTCGTCGGCTAAAACCAGATTCAAACCTCCACACAGATCACAGAAGCTAACTCTTCACGCTGATATGGTCCATTCACCGCGATCTATTCCGTCCCGTCGTAACTTTCACGCAAATCACGGTATCGATTCGAGCTTCCACTGCCAAAGACCTCTCTTCGATAATTATTCCAGCAAATTTCAACACGCCCACGTTAGACAAGACACGCCCGTATCTGACAGGCCACACCCACCATCGTCGAATGCGGGCGTGTCCAACGTAACTTCAAGTCGAAAAATTGATTCGCCTTTCGAAAGTTTTGCACGTCGATACAGATAATAGACCGCTACCAACCGGGAACTTTTATTTCTTCGTTGTTTCCGAGGAATTTAGCGATCACCGCGAAATCCACGGAAATCCTTCCGGACCGGTAGCCCCCGGGAAGTTCGCTGTACACGTGACTGGTCAAATTGAATTTATTTTCGCGAAACTCGGTACCCCAGGAGCGGCAACTCGGCCTGGAAAGTTCCGCAGCGTTTCCTCGGGAAGAATTAAAAGTTATAATAACCAAAGATGTCCCCGAGAGCCACTTCGAACCGGTTCCTTTAGAACAATTAGGTGGGCCGAGGTGATACCGATCGGACCGAAGTAATTCGTTTAGACGAATCTTTGACACGTTCACGAAATGTTTCCGGCCGCTGCAAAAACCGTGGGGCTCCGAATTTATCTTGGCCGGACTTTTTTAATCGTTCGTCTTATTTCCGGGTCGCGGCCGATTCGAGTACCGTTCACTTTTTTTCCGTTCCGTACCATTACTTTTCCCGGGATTCCCGTCAACGAGCACTTCAACTTCGCCGAGTAGTTCTGCGCTCAGAAATCGACCAGAGAGCTTCTGGTCTTACCGAAACCGAACCCTTCGCCCTCGGATGAATTCTCGCGTCTTTCTCGAGGCCTTGGGCGTCTTCGATTTTCGTCGACCGACCTTCGGACCGCGTCTTGTTTTGAATTCCATCATCCTTTGAAGTTGTTTCACCGGCGAGATGGAGCTCCGTCGACCAACCCACCCGGCTGCCAGCTCATTGGCCAACATTCTCCACCGGCTCAGGGGTGGAAAAATATCAACAGTGTCCTCTGGCACTGGCGAGAGGTGTTTGAAAGCGGTTGGGCAGCCCGCCAGTAATTTCACCCCCCGAAAAGAGACGCTGAACGATCGTCCGTGTATAACACCGTTAAGAATTCGTACTTTTAATAGCCAGCAGCGTCGCGCGTGCTAAAGACTCGTCGCTATTCAGATCAGGCTAATTCGATAGAATTTCGAAAATTTCTGCGAACAGTTTTCGAGTTTTCGACAAACTGTTGCAGCTCCACTGTTACGTTGTTGATCGTCCAACGCTTCGGAATAGACATCGAGGGTAGCCGCGAACAAGCGGTGGCCATTAGCATGTTTTCCGAGACTGTAATAATCGCGTCGATGATTTCAACTTCGAACTTCCTCCGTTTTCGCCATTCTGCGAAATTCATTATTCATGCAACGTGAAAACTGTTTCCCGGTGACTCGATGGACTCGGTGAGGAAAAATTTTCCAATCTGTCCGGAGTCCTTCCAGCCTTTATTTTCCTCGGGGTTCGGGAATGGCAATTAGATCTCCGGTAATTAAATCATTTCCGGAACTCCTTTCAGCTCGGTGATGTTCGCCGTCCTGTCTTTTAACAGAAGTTTTATCCCCGGCGAAATGTCAGGGGAGAGAGACAGAGTTGTTAACGTACTGGTATTAAAACTTCAGGATTTTCTAGTTTGCCGGTGACAATCGGTGCTCTGATTAAAAACGATGCAATTAGAGTGGCGGTGGTCGGCGTTGTTCGCTGTGGGAGGAAAGAAATAATTAGCGGAGGACCGGTGTTTTCGCTGTTACTGTTTGCTTTCTTGGTTATTTTTAACGCTTTCCTTTAAGCAACTTGCCTTTGTCCCGCGACACCATTGTTTCGGACATCATTGTGCTCGGCGCGTAGAGTCATTGTGTGTCTGGTCCGGCTGTGAAACGTGTAAGCTGCTTTGACGCTATCGTTTTCATTATTCTTTCCGCGGGAACCAGCGCTTAAAATTGCTTATAAAAACTGACAACAGTAAGCTTATTCCTTGACGATGAAATACGATACACTGTTGTTGCCGGTGTACTCTCATTTAATACCCGGAAAAACAGTTTTTCATCAACGGTGCTTCACAAAAATTGGAACTACGACCTCCTCAAAAAGCTATTGCGTCAAAATTAAATGAATAATTTTTCAAGACGCGCCCCACTATCATCATTCGAAGGAGAAAACATCTGAGCCACGCCCTTTATCGACGACACGCCCACATTCGACAAGATACGTCCCATATTATCTGACCTAGGCGTGTCTAGGTTGATTCCAACTGGAGTATATCTTTCTAACTACCAAGCTCCGTCAACGTTACTGTCTAGAATTCGAATAAAATGATTTTACTATTATCACTGGAAGGAAGAAACATCTGAGCCACGCCCTTTGTCGACGATACGCCCAGATTCGACAAGATATGTCCAATATTATCTGACCTAGGCGTGTCTAGGTTGATTCCAACTGGAGTATATCTTTCTAACTACCAAGCTTTGTCAACGTTACTGTCTAGAACTCGAATAAAATGATTTTACTGCCCTAAATCACCGCCCCACTGTTTCCTGTCTCCGCCCACAGGAGGTCTGGGATAAGAGTTGTGGGCGTGTCTGCGGTGATTTAAAATGGTAGGAGCGGCCTCGGATGCAATCTAGAAAGACCATAACGGCATTCCGGGGAAAAAATAGAGGACAATGTTCGTCCGGGCGAACAAACGACATGGATTTCCGTCTCAGCGTGAAGATAATCGAACACTCATGGGCGCCGCTGTACAAATCACCTGCACCTTAGCCGATTCTCACCTGGAATCACGGAATCGCGTGCAACGCGGCTATCAAGGATCATCGTCGAGCTTTTATAGGTCAAGTTCTCCTTCGGTCTCGGCGAAAGCTCCGAAGCTCATCGCGGGTGTGACGTGCTCGTGTGTGCAGCTTAATGGGCGTGACTTGACCTAGGCCTAGACCCGGCCTAGTATTTCCTGGCCGACGATAACGTCGAAGGTTACTAGCCGTCTGTTCCTGAATAAAGCAGCCGCGAAGCCGCGACCCAATTGCATCGCGTGGTAAAATTAGTCGGCCCGTCAAAAATGGAAATAGTTTCGCGAACGTCTGCGGCTATCAAACCGCCGACCACTTAATCACCGATAGACACGGAGAATAAATTTACTCTGGCCTGCTCTATGCCGGTGTTCGAAACGCGGCTCGACGGTTTCGAATTTTAGAGACTGATAAGCGAAAAGTTTTTGGAAATTCTTGCGAGCTGATCGACCGAAGTTTCACAATCATAAAGTTCACCCGTCGCTTTCGGCGCTCCTAACTCCATGTTTTTTTTCCTTCCTCCTCCCGCGGAGTTCACGAATATTTGAGAACTTGAAATTCGAAGAAGTTCGACGAAGGTATATCCTAATAACGTATGTAGCAGCTACCTGCGCCTCACCCGTTTTCCCTCAAGTCTCCGGCATTCAAAATTTTCACGATAGTTCCCGAACTCGATGGAAGTTTCGAAACTTAAGATTGTCGAGTTCCTGCAGCAATATCGAAAGCACTCAAGTTTGCGCTACACTCCTGGAAACACGTTCCCGACCGTCGGTGACCGGCATCGATTTATGCTTGTCAGCAGCTGGAAAGCTAATCCAGAGCTTTTCCCCCTAACTAAATTTTTTAGCAATTCTACGAATGTTTGGGAACACATTTCAACGAATTCAGGGTCCTTGTATTTTCAAGACCTCGTCGTTTTTTTTTTTTAATGAAATGCTCGCACGAGGCGTACATTGGAATTTTTTCGACCGAAGAAAACGAGGTATTTTCGTGAAACTTGACAGATATGTTTACACATATTTGAGACACGTTTGTAAATTTTTATACGTTGCTGGTGTCAGAATTTCGATAGTTATGCACAAAATCATTTCTGATGGAATAGAGCAATGGGTAACAGAATTGAAGGGTGTTCAAGATAAACGGTTTGCTGCATTTGTTGATGCAAACGAAGAAAAAAATTTGTTTATAGAATAGAGAAGCGATAGGTCTTTTGTTTAGAATCGCGTCAGTGGGGAATCTATTCGACATCCCCCACTTCTCGTGGGTTTTTAAAAAGCTATACAATCTATGTTCCGCCGAACGGACTATGACTATTGATTGGGAATCAAAATGCAATTCTAACTGGTTAAAATTTGATTGTGTACCACTGCGCGGTGGCGCTTTGACGACCGGTGATATCGACCGCCCCCGAAACGTGCCCTGGTCCCTCCCCCTCCCCCTCACTGTCGAATAACTACACCCCCTTGGACAACTGTCTCTGGAGCTGGCACCCAAATGCAGAGTCGAAAGTATTTTCTCGTTCAACCATCATTTTTTATTACTAGACAGCAGATCTTTCTGCAAAATAAACATTATCTACCTGAATCCCAACAAACTCGAGTGAAATACAAAATTGATTTTCTAAATATGGTTAATAGGATTACTTTTGTTTAAATTTACAATAAATTATTCGCACTATCTTGATGGAAATTGAATCGACAATCATTTCACTTGATCATAAACAATTAATTCAATTGCCTGACAGAGTTCCATCATGTTTTAAAAATAACAGAGTACACAATGATTAAAATCAATTGAAATATGGAGGAATTAAATCAGCAAATTAATTATGGTATGCATATTCTTGCAAATTGAGAGACACACCGCAATATAAATATATCAAACCGGAGCGAATGTATCGGCAGAGAAATTATGCGGTGCTATTGATTTGTGATTCAGGCAATAAATTGGATCAATTTAGAGCTCCGAAATTTGTTCATTTATTAAATATGGACATTCATTAACTATGTTTTGAGGTTTCAGTGAAATATAAATAAACGTGCCGGGGGCAAACCGTTTTCAATTAGTCGGGGCAACTGGGATTTAAATCAAACGGTTCGTCAACGCGAATCAGTTGGTCTCGTTACATCGAATCACGTGCTCGTGGAATCGAGCTCGAGCTTAATTCCTTGGATGTCCGACGTCCAGTGGTACAATGCCGAATGCGATCATTATTTTTCGCGAGAAGGGTTGGGTTGTTTCCGGCTGAAAACAGACGGAGGCAATTTCCTTCGGCAAATCGAATCTCCCTTTAACAGCCAGATAGACTGGAAACGGTGTGCTAACTAATACTCGGAGCATCGTACTTCCTATTTCTTGCAGGATTGCCATTTCCGAATTTGCTGCGACCATTTATCAGAACGCGAGAACTGTACCAGAAATAATTTCCTCTGGAAAATCAAAATCCGACATTAAACATCTAGGTGCACTACCGTGCACCAGTAGTTCTTGCACTACCTCCTTTTACACGAAACAACTTAGCCGTTTTTTCGAGGCTTGTAACTCGGAACTGGAGACAGATGGAGAGATGTAATTTCGTACATTTGTTAAATGTTATCATGTCTCAATATTGACAAAACATTAATCTTCCAACGTTAGTAGGTTCCGAGATATAGGACCACAAAAATCGCTAAATTTGTCACTGACTGACAGATCATGAAAACCTTGGTCCACCATAACAAACCCTTAGAGGAATGATTATCAAAGTTTGAAATTTTACTTTTTTTAATTATTTTCTTTTTAAATTTAATTCAACCATGGACTCTTGTACGAATTAGAACTTGTAAAAACAAAGTTTGAAATAATGAACTTTCCCATTTTACACTTTAAAAAAAGCGTAACCTAATTGGTGGAAATGGTCAGTCGAACTAGTCTTAAAAAATGAAAAGTTAACGAACTAAGCTAACGAACTTCGTCGTATTTTCTTTGATCTCGCAACTTTGTACGGCCATAGAGAACTTGGCTCCTGTTTACAGGATATTTTTCTTTGGTTTTCTTTGCTACTCGACTGAAACTTCTTGTCACTTTTAAAGACAAGACAATAAAGTAAAATAATTAGCGGTGTTACTCAACTACACAACGAAGTCGACATTTTCGACTCATCCACAATAAACAAAATACACTGTGATAGTCTGAAAGATGCAAAAAGTTTCATTTAATTATCTTTTCTAATTTCCTCGTGATAAATATGTCACTTATATCGATCGTATTATTGTTAATAATAAATGTTTCCTCGTGATAAATTCGGAAAGTGGGCCTACGAATTTTGGCGATACTTTGAAGTTGTGACGCGAAAACGCGTTGTTTTCGAAACGGGAGCCACTCGAAAGTTCGCGGCGCAGATACGTATCGCGTCGGGACGATCACGTAACAATAACACGCGTCGTCGCCGACTCCTTTCGACGCAGCTCGCCATTCGCCGATGCAAATCAGCGATAATGGATACCGGACGGCGCTTCTGTCCGACGTAACACGACCTTTCCCGATAACGCCGAGGGAAACGATCGCACGTGTTCGATCCCCGGACTGTTCACGATGCGTTCGAAACCGGATCGTCTTACCAGCGCCAGCTCACGAGATTATACGTCTTCATTTTTTTCTCTACTTTTCCCCCACCATAGTCTGTCGAACACGAAACAGCAGGATCAAAATAAAAAAGAAAACACTCGTTGCTTCGTCAACGATTTAATTGGCCAATGCATGGATCAGTGTTCTTTGATTCGTTGTCGTTTCAAATCTTCTCGGTTTACTCAGTCCGCTTAACACCGGCATGGAACCAACATGTGGTTTCTTGACTCTTAAGAATTTAAATTAGTACATTTTTTCTGAGCATGTGAGTTTATACATTTGTTTATCGTTGTTAACACTAGAACTACCGAGCACTAAACGCAGTTGGCAAACATTGCCTTATGATAACGACAATATAACATTTATTTCGATTTCGTGCAAGTTTTATTTAAATATGTACTCCAACAGAGAAGTTGACTAAAGAAATTTCTTCGAAAAACACATTTATACTTTCAATATTTCGAATCGAAAACAGTTCGCACCAGTCATTCTGATTTGTCCGGTAGTTCTAGTGTTAATAATTTAGTGTATATATTAATTAATTGATAAATTGTTACAGACGCAATACAGAAAATTTACATTCTTGAAAATGATCTAAATTTAAACCGAAACGTTGAATTAAATTTCATGTAATATTTTGCAAATTTGCTTATTGTCTCCAATTGATCGAACCAATGCGCCAATAACATTAATTGTAGTTTTTAACGAATTAATGCAGAAGAATTTACATTTTTGTAAATGTGCAGTGACAATGAACATGTCCGGGTTTTTTACGTGTGCTTGGAATTGTAGATTTAAAAAAAAAAAATTATGCTGGTGTATAAGTTAAAGTGTTAAACGAATTTGGAATTATTTAGGGCGCCGGTAATTTTCGATATGTGATAATTGTTCACGGGTTTGGTAACAATGGGCTGCATCGTATCGACGTGGGTGCATCGGGCTGCAATCCTCATTACGGAAGATGCACGCTCACTTGGCGCAGGCGCCAAGATATCGCCAGAAGCGTGTTGATTGCCGGGGAATTATGCCAATACACACAGAGACCCCGGTTCTGCTCTACACATGCTGTAAAATTACATGTTGCGCGGTAACGCGACCGTGTTACACTCATTCCAACAATGGTGTAGCAGTTTCATCGGCATTCTTCAAGTAATTGTCACCAGCGAAAAACCCCCGCAAGAAGAGTCCAACTTTTTCGCCTGGGAACCAATTCCCGAGGGACATCATCCGGAAACTTCTCTCTTTTTACAAATTACGTGTTTCAATTAGAAAATAATGCTCCCCGAACAGCTGGAATAAAGATCGCTAAAAAAAAGTCAAACAGTTTTTTGCCATTTTTACACGTAGTCGATGTACCATAAAACTTTTACAGTTAATTGCGACAGCCATTCATGAGATGGAAACGGTGAGAAAACGTTTTTAAATCTGTTCGCTTCACCAGTGAATAATTGCTATAGTTTCGGCGATAAAGTTGCATCAAAATTCATGGACATAGTTAAAAGTTGTAGAAATAAGCCCGGAAAGTTTTATAACAGGGTGACATAAATATTTTTTTCGTTCCAATTCCAGGCGAATTATTGACGCGTCGTAGGCGACCGATTAAAGTTTACAATATCGTCGCTCGAAACAATTTAAATTCGCGAAACCGCTGGTTCCTGGAGGAGCAGTACAAATTCTATTCCCAGCTATTCATCTCGAAAATTGCCTCTCCCACGTCTGCTTAACGTAATCCCTTCCATTCTTGAGAAATTGCACGCCGAAACGGAGAAATTGCGCTTCGAAGCGGCCCTCCACTCCGAACTGGCAAGACTGATTGCTAATAAACTATATAAATTATCCGGCTGTCTCGTTCCCAGCCGTGAAATAATTACCTTCTCCCTTAATACGAATTTCCGCGCGGAAACTAATGCTGCTAATATCGAGGACTGAATTAGTCTTCGACTCGAAAATCCACTCTCTGTCATCGATTGTGACAAATCACACCTCCGCTAATTCAGTTCCACTCCACCAATTCTATAATCGAATTTAAATGGTATCGTAAAATATATTAAATCATATTAAAACGTATCAAATACATTTAAATTTTTCAAACGAAAGCGAGACACCGAAATATTTCTTCGGAAACAGGGACGAAAGATTTGAATACATACATTTTTTTTCATCAAGCCAAATCCTCCCACTGTTACACATGAGAAATGAAATGGCCGAAGAATTCCAACTCTGCGAGATTTTAAAATAAATGTCTTCATTAAAGTGTGCACTGAAACGTCCGCCGATTTTTCATTTTGAGAAAAATAAAAAAAATCGTCCTCCATCGTTTCTGAAGGACTCTCTGCTGGCGGTTCATTTGATTTTGGCTCGATTCCATAATCTCGCGAACTGTTACTCTTCGTTTCACTCGACTGAAACATTTTTCTCTTCTCGCAGGACCGTCTCACGATGTTTGCGAAAATGTAAGAGATAGTTCTCTGTGTTTTATGTTCGAGCATAATGATACAACAAGTCGCATGTACCATGGAACAGACAGGTATCCCCAGGGTCGGACATGTCTGACGTTGTTAGATTAAAATGGAGACGTCACTGTCTCACGGGAGGTTTGCCCTTTGAGGGTCTCGGTGTTTCTTGGCATACGTGGGCTATCGTAGCTTTTCCATTTAATCGTGTTCCCTGTGTCTTTCAGCAAGCGTGTGTCGAATCCCAGATCCGAACACGACTGCTCTTCTTCACTGGTGAAGATACTCCAAGATATTTATTCTTTAACCCCTTGCCGCACCATTTCACTTACAGATACAAGTTATTAAAACGTCTTTTTCCGGAAAAATGTCGTGGGAGAGAAAAGAAAACTTGTATTTTCTGTATGGCTACATTTGCTTGAATGAATAAAAAGAAAGTCATATTTGTTAGACTTTATTAAAATCTTCATCACGAGTCTGACTCGTTAATATACGACAAGAGGTTAAGGATTTATTTACTAATTATTTTATAGTCTGTATCAATTGCGAATAGTAGAAACTAAATTGAAAGTTATTTGAGCTTATAATAAAAACATAAGAGTTATCAGTAGCCAGGATTAATTTTTTAATAAATTTTACTGTTCATCCCGATACCTCTTATCTCTTATCTTATATATATTTCATTATTTATTAAACGTAAATAATGCATAAAGGTCCGCAGCCTAATGATATCTCTAACACGTGCCAAGATTGAAATTAATTCCTCGAGCAGATCCTGAAATATTAACTCTACTACATATGGAATATATACATGTAAGAGCTAACGTGAACCTCGCGGATCGATATCTCCAGATCTACTTAACCAATTGATCTGAAATTTACTGTGTGCATTCAGCAGACCAATCGCTTCAGCTCAGGCCAATCCCAAGTTAAACCAATTTTTCATTTCCATTTCCCCACGAAAATTGCACAAAATCGGTATAAAATCTTCAAAATTCCACCATTTCGTCAATTCCTCAGTAATCCTTTTCAAATTTTCACCAGCTATAGAAAAATATACTTCTCATAAACCTGCAAATTTTCAAATTAATCGTTCGAGTAGATCTTTGAAAACAAAAAGAAATGTTTTCGGCACCCGATTATTTTTTCCACGAAAATGGTTTTAAATCTTCAAAATTCCACCATTTTGTCAATTCCTCAGTAATCCTTTTCAAATTTTCACCAGCTATAGAAAAATATACTTCTCATAAACCTGCAAATTTTCAAATCAATCGTTCGAGTAGATCCTTAACAAAAAAAAAGAAATGTTTTCTGCGCCCGATTATTTTTTCCACGAAAATGGTACAAAATCTTCAAAATTCCACCATTTCATCAATTCCTCATCAACCCTCTTCAAATTTTCACCAGCTGTAGAAAAATATACTTCTAATAAACCTGCAAATTTTCAAATCAATCGTTTCAGTGGATCCTTAACAAAAAAAAAGAAATGTTTTCTGCACCCGATTATTTTTTCCACGAAATAAAGCTGGAAATTGAAAGAGCTCGTACATGAAAATTCGCTATTCAGAGGAGCAGTGTGAACGACGTTTTATCCGGTACGCGAATCCATTTCTCTAGTTGGCCAGTGAATTGAATCCGCAACGGTGAATGTCCTTTAATTAGGGAACCGCGACGCGACGTCAGGTTTGCGTGTTTAATACAGAGGATCAACAGGACACGTGTTTCATCCGGTCAGGACTCTTCGGAGGTCTCGTGTATCACTGAGCGAGAGCTGGTGTGCGCCGGAGGATTCCGCGGGTTTTGCAACCGACGAAACTGCGCTGTCGTCTATCGGTGTACGTGCAACCCTGTGCAGCGGTGGCAGCCAACGGTCCGTATCGATCCCTCAGGACCACGGACCTATCCCCGGTAGCCTTGCATTCGGTTTTCGTCTACAAGGTGGCTACATTTCGTGTACGCATCCCCTCGACACGCTCCCGAACGAATACACCCCCAGCATTGTCCCCACGACCCCTAGTTTCATCTATTTTTCAGGACACTCGGTCGACCGGACTGTTACCAACTCGATGCTGCATCATTCGAAAGTATATCGCTGTCTCGCAACGCACTGACATCCACTTAATGTATTTTTATCATTTTTTTCGCTGGAAAATATTGTAAACATTTCGATACGTTGAATCCATTCAGGACAGTTTTATTTATTCATCCCGTGTATTTTAAACGAAACGTTTCGCTGCAAACAAGACAACCATCACCCAGGGAAAATATTCTACCTAGTTTTATTCATGCAACCCCTTCAGAACGTTTTCACATGTTTCAAGCCCTGCAGGAGGTTCTGTATAAAATATTGTTAAAGGAATATCTCCGTGAAAATAATGCGGCTTACGTGTGAGAAGAGTGTATAGTACAATTTTTATTCGTCCAACTTCTCCAGGACTCTTTAATTCGTTCAACCCCTGCGGGACATTTTAATTTACTCAACCCCTCCAGGAGGTTTTAATTTATTCACCCCCCTCCAGGCGATTTTATTTGAACCGTTTTTAAAGGTTCGGTCTGATGAAAATGATCGTTCTTCCGTGAGAGAGCGAATAAATAGTTTTATTATTGCAACCGGTCTGATATTTTTGGTGGTATTTGCGATGGAGGAATATTTTAATAAAAGTATAAAGCCAGTACAATGGGTATTGGGAATAAATATTTCCATCAGATAGGAATTCGCATTACCATGGCGGCCCGGACTTCGATCGGCGTTTGCGAATTAAATTCGAAAAGGGAGACGAACGAGAGTGGGGGTGCGGGGCAGACCATTTCGTCGCGTTATACGAAAAACGGGACACGCGCGAGATGGGTAAGAGGCGAAGAAGGCGAATAAATCGAGCGACGGACGACTATAAATGAGAAGTTAATAAAACGACCCGATGTTCTTGACCTCTGGAACATGGCACCGATCATCCAAAGGGGAATTGTACACACCGGGTGTCTCGAATACACTGTATAAATTTCACGTACAATTCGATGAAGAAGATGTCTCGAATAAAGCAGGGTAGAGGAAAAATTAAATTTTTAATTAAACTCTCGTCCCTTAAAGTAAAGAGCAACAAAGAATCCTTCGTTCCTTCCGGCAAGATGGTTGCTCGGTTTATACGATCACGGTTTAATAAACCAAAGTAAATATTCCGTGCGACGGAAATAAGAACGCGAGGGGGAGCATTAATTAATTTAAAACAATGAAAACTTGTGTCCCCCGGCAGTTATTAAACTGTCACGATGGCACGAGTGTCGAGAGGGGACGCAGCACGATTGGAAGTTAATTAAAATCTGTCGGCGGACATTTTTTGAAAGAATTACAAAAAATATCCGAGTGACGTCGATCGACGAGAGAAGACTTTCCGCGTAATTAGAGTTATTTACACACAGTGGGACGCCTGGAATTAACTGTGAAAGTGGTGTGCAATTCTTTCTCGTTCGGAGAAAGGAGGGCTTTACGCCCTTTGTAAATTCATTCGGCTGTCGGCCGAGTTAAAAGCGCTGAGATATTAAAACCGAAAAGTGTGAATTGTGGCGTATTACTCACGTACTAATCCTCTAACGCATAACGAAACCTGGACTCACCTGGAACAGAGAAAATATTGTTTATGTGAAAAATGTGTCCATTGGAGCTGTACCAAAAATGATGAAAAATTATTCTTTTATGTAAATCCGAAAACACAGTCGCTGTCGATGATATTCAGTAATAAAATGAAATTCTGGAATAATTTGTTAAGCGAGCGTAGAAACGATGGATAATTTTACGAAGTAACGCTCAACCAGACAATGGGAATTTATTTTTCAATTTTGAGGAGTTTCCAGGAGCGGAAGGAAGGAGCCCCTGTCAAGGATTCAACATACCTAGCTCTATTTCTGCTTGAAAGCTGATATATTATTTTTCTGCCGGAAGCTTTTCAATTCCTGAGGAACCTAGGATATCTTTTGGCGAAGGACACGCCGCGCGAAAAAGCGGCTGTGATTTCTGAGGCGTAGAATAAATAGAAGGGAAAAAGTACAGCTGAAAGTGCGCGCCTAGGCCACTGAAATCGATATTACCCGATTTCATCATCGCGCCTTAAGAACGCTCCAATCCGGAGCTTCTGCTGGTAGAAAAAGAATTCGTACAGCTGGAGTAATATCGCTATTTTTTTTTTTTAACTGGAAATTTATGCGCTCCGTTTATTAATATTCATTAATGAAATATCGTTCCGAATTCACTGCATATGAATTTTCACGAATTCAACAAAAATTACATTCTGTTGCATAAAAAATTGACGGTAGCTTGGCACAAAATCATTTTTTCTGGGTGAAAAAATTCCTGTACGTTCCCAGAATATTGTGAAATAATATCACAAAGCTTCAATCTCGTGTGTCTATTACTTTCGTTTAACAAAGTTTCAATAAAGCCACTGTAACCACAGTCATGATAATTGTTCGTGCATACTAAAATTCATGCACATTCCTCACAGATATACAGAAAAAATACTTATTAATATATAAATACCGTTTATTAATATTCATTAATGAAATATCGTTCCGAATTCACTGCATATAAATTTTCACGAATTCAACAAAAATTACATTCTGTTGCATAACAAATTGACGGTAGCTTGGCACAAAATCATTTTCTCTGGGTGAAAAAATTCCTGGACGTTCCCAGAATATTGTGAAATAATATCACAAAGCTTCAATCTCGTGTGTCTATTACTTTCGTTTAACAAAGTTTCAATAAAGCCACTGTAACCACAGTCATGATAATTGTTCGTGCATATTAAAATTCATGCACATTCCTCACGGACAGACGAAAAAAATACATCAAGTTTTAATTCGATAGGTCCACTAATTTTCCCGTAAAAAATTCGCCAAGACTACTGTTTCCCGTGAGCACAGCCATCCCTTAAGGAGCAGGGAAACTACCATCGTTAGCCCAGGTCTCCATCAGCTCGGGACAGAGACGGAGCACCTCGTTCATGGTGCGAGTTAACAAACGACGGTTCACCTGGAATTCCGTGTTCCCAATGTGGCGAGGCTTGCGGCCCTAGTGGCCAGATAAACAAGTCGAAACAGATCTAACGGAACGAGCTCTCCCTGTCCCTCCGTTTAAGAGCAGGGATTGGGGACAAGTGTGTCCTCCCATTTTCCGTCGCTCGAGAGAGAGAGAGGTCCAAGGCTCTCTCGACTTCCATTCGAAGATCCACTGGTGATAGTATGTTGGACACCTTCGATTGTACTCGTAGATACCACTCGAAACGCATTTCGGGGGATGATAAGTTCGCGCGAAGAGCCTTGGCAGGTTTTAGGGGCGATGTGCAGTTGGACAATATCTGAAGCTGTTCGAAATTGTTCCACAAAGTTTCCACCTGGATCGATGATTCTTCAGGTATTCAACAGGGCTGTTTTTTTAACCCGTTGCACTCGGAGCTATTTTAACTCGAAAATTAAACATTTCTTCCGACCCTAGACTATTTCCATTCTCCACGATTTATTAAATTTTATGGATATGAAATTGGAAGAATATCTTGTACAATAACTAAATGTTATTTAGTTAGTAATTGATTGGATACCAACGTATTTAATAATCTAAACGAAATTTTTAATAACGGTATAGCAGTTTTTAATGGTGACTTTGAATTACCTCTCGAGTGCTAAGGGTTAAATATTTACTCTTGTTTTGGCTAACGATTGTATTGCATTTTTACAGCGGTCTGTATGATTTGGAAAATTTTAGACGACGGATTTAGGTCGTTAAAAATTCAATGTTTATTGTAAGCCCTTTGTTTATTCGCCTGTGTATTATCTCCGTAAAATGGCGTGGGCAGTTTGATTGGTATAATATCTCGTACAGTAATTAAATGTTATTTAGTTAGTAATTGATTGGTTACCAACGTATTTAATAATCTAAACGAAATTTTGAATAACGGTATAGCAGTTTTTAATGGTGACTCTGAATTACCACTCGAGTGCTAAGGGTTAAATATTTACTCTTGTTTTGGGTAACGATTGTATTGCATTTTTACAGCGGTCTGTATGATTTGGAAACTTTTAGACGACGGATTTAGGTCGCTAAAAATTCAATGTTTATTGTAAGCCCTTTGTTTATTCGCCTGTGTATTATCTCCGTAAAATGGCGTGGGCAGTTTGATTGGACCAGGCAGAAGCCATGAAAATGGAAATTTCATTTACACGTGATGAGAGATGATGAAGTCTGCTGGACCAGGAGAAGGTTCACGATAACGAGCTGCTGTCCGTCATCCAAATATAATTGGCTGGAAATACAGTCGGATAAGAAAGAGCACCGACGAGAACTGTAACAAATTTTTGTCCCATGTGACCGGTGAAAAATATCAGTACTCGTTTACTTGTCTCAGAAAATAAACAAGTGAATATTGAAAAATGTATTATACGCATGTTTTAGAAAAAGTCGTGAAGTTCAAAGGCGTTTCAATTACGTTGTATATAAAAAATTCTAATCGAAATTTTTAAAAAACGGTCATTCGATCGGTCGCGGTAGGAATAGTGTTAATTAATGTCGGAACGCGATGGGCGTGACAACGTGTTTAATATTCAGGCCTGTTTCCAGCACTGTAGATACTAAAATATGCAATCAGGAGCCGTCACGACTGTCAATCGCGATAACGACGCGATCGATGAACCCGATCGAGCAGCGTCCAAACTAAATGTCTCCGTCAAAGGGGCGTCGTTAAAGGCACGCGTGCTGCTTCGTAGAAAAAATAATATATATATAGCAGCCACTAGAGGACTGCCTCGAGAGGGTTCCTTTGTCGCCGCCGAAAAGAAACGAGTTCCTTCACTGGAGGGTCGCTGGAAATTCAATTTACCTGGCGACGAATTCTCGCCAGATCCGGGCCGCGATACCTCTGTCGATCATCGTCGTCGATTCAAGGAAGTCGGTGGATCCGACGTCGAGCCCGATGATGATTTATAGCGATCCTTTAAACTTTAGGATCGCTTCGAGGAGGGGTGGCTTTTAATGGAGAAATAATGGTGTTACCTTGACTTCGGAGACAGGAATGGGCTAGAGCTAATCCTAGCCTTGCTCAAATATAGCTGAGGAGAGGACTAAACTTAGATTAGGCCTAGGAACTTTCAGCTATGTTTGGACGGAGCCAGTAGATTTAGATTCGGTATGGCCAGACCTGGCATAAAGGAAATCTGGTTAGTGTATCTTTGGAACTGCTGGACCGATGGATCTCAAATTTAGTATGTATATTCAGTGCCTCTATAACCATCAACTTAGTGAAAAATATAACAATTAATTTTTAAATCGTCGTCATTTCCTCATTTGTTGAAATATCCTTTTAAATTTTTTTTAATGGTTATGGAGAAATATATGCTGTACGAGGACGCGTAATTTCAATTAAATCGATCAAGTGGATTCTGAATTTCGATTTTTCCTTAGATATTGCTTTATTTTCAGCCTTACAGCTAAGAAAAATTGGACTTGGTTTACATTAACCTATTTATACACAAGTATCTTATTTCACACATTCGTTCCATACCTTTTCTCATTCATTTCTATATCTCACACATTTCTATCCTGTTCTACTCTTTTAGTATCCTAATTATCACTAACCCGCTTAATTCTATACTTGAATTTCGACTTTTTCCTATTGTTCGCAATTCCGCGTTGTCGAGACTCGATGTTTGCGGCGTTCGTCGAAAGTATTGCGAATTCTGTAGAAGCATGAATCGCGTCCCCGTAACATGTTTTAAACGAACAGCTGTGAATGTAATTCGAATTTTGCCGCGCAGTTGCAATTACCCTCGATTACACGGCAGCAGTCGTAGCGAAATCAATTTGGCTAGTCCCCACTTTAAATAAATTCGTTATGGCTGCTATTGCATCCGGAATTCCCGTAGAATGCGACTGGTGGCTGTAGCAGCTCGTCCCACTTCCGAAGACAAATTAATCAACAGTTTTAATTACATTAGAATACACGAGCGTCTTGTGTACCGAAGAACCTGCGATCTCAGCTGAGTGCTCGTTGCTGAACTCGATTAAGTCCGCAACAGCACTGCTATACAAACGTAACAATTCGATGAAATGATTTAATAAATGAATTTTTAAATCTGATGACATTTTTCTGGTAGGTATTCCAGTTGGGTAAATGCGTCGGGTAGGTCACGCGGCTTACGATGCGATGAACAATCAGTTGTTAACAATTCGTGCTGGCGAAACGGCGCAACGTCAATCTTTGCGGGATCACGTGAACGTGTTAGCTTTGACCGGTCCGGGAAATTGGTCAATTATTTTTCAAACCTGCACCTGACACCAAAGCCGGCCGCATTAAATCCTTATTACCCCCCCCCCCCCCCCGCGCGGAGCGAGCCAATTAATTTCGACCTCGCCGCCAGTTCGATTCGTCGATGTTAATGGAATTATCTGCAAATCCCTTGCACTCAACGCAGTCACGTCGAAATCTGGCCAGGGATTACTCGGACGAAACAAAAGCAGTTATTAACGAGACCTCATTATTGACGAACAATAAACGGATCTTTTTGATCGGCTTCCGGAATCTCCCGGTCGGCCAACAATTTTCGAGCCCTCTCTCTCTCTCTCCCTCTTCACTGTATTTAAATATTAAAAATAAAATAGAACAGCACTCCCGACAAACATAAAAAAAACCACAATGGTCCTTTATGTGGCAATTAAAAAAAAAATACAAAGTCTTCCGCGTCCCTACACCCACTGTCAACAACAGACTATCGATTTTGCTTTTTCTAGTACTCTCTTTAATGTGGCAACTACGTCAGCACGCTTTGCCAGCATCGTGCCCACGGTTCACTGTAATTATAAACTACTTTATAATAATTCCCTGCCGCGGGCTCGAGAAAAATTCATAATATTCGTCGCCGAGTTTCGAAACTGTACGCTCGGGGGAGGATTAACAAATTTCTTGTTTGACGAGCGTCGAGTAGAGAACCTCCGGCCCAAACAAAAAAGATCTCGGTGAAGTGTATCGCGGCCTACACAGTCCTTTAAGTCTCGACAAAGAGCGAGAGAAACTCGGAGACAAACACCGAGAGCCGAGGCCCCGCCAGGTGTGTGGGTGGACTCCTCTAAGGAACATACGCTGTTCGTTCAAAAGTTTCGACCACTTAAGGCGCGCTTTCACGCGACACTAAAAGGTATTTCACTCCCGATCGCTATATCTCAGGATGACTTTACGATTTTCTCGGAAAAACTGCGAAAACTTTTACTCGGCGAGACTTCGCAGACACACGGGAGAGTCCCAGCTATCGATCAAGAGAGGTAATGAAAAATTGAGAGAACCCATATTTATGGCGCAGTTTCTCCTGGATCGATTTACTTAAAATTTCGGGTGCTGGTGCAGCACATATTTCTGCATAACCACAGCAAAGTTTAAAACAATAACTTAAAAATTGCAGGAATTACGATATTTTATAAATGTCATGCCAGATATTTCGTCCTTCTTTACATTTTTCAACGGGAAACAAAAACGAAAAATTATTTTCACTTGAAACTTACCGGATTTAAAGTAGATAGTGTATTGAACGTACGTATCAAATTTCAAGTAAATCGGTCAAGTGGATCCCCAGATATCGAGAATCGAATTTAGGTTCGCGGTGGATTCGATGTCTGACCAGTACAGTCTGAATCCCCTGAGCTCAGGTAACGTCTAAATTACATTTGACGGCGGCTTAGTCAGGCTTTGTCTAAATTTAACCAGGTGTAGATTACACCTGTCAATACCAGGAAACTGTCGAGCTTAAAACAATAACTTAAAAATTGCAGGAATTACGATATTTTATAAATGTCATGCCGACTGTTTCGTCTCTCTTTACATTTTTCAACGGGAAACAAAAACGAAAAATTATTTTGACTTGAAACTTACCGGATATAAAGTAGATAGTGTATTGAATATACGTATCAAATTTCAACTACATCGGTCAAGTGGATACACAGATATCGAGAATCGAATTTAGGTTCGCGGTGGATTCGATGTCTGACCAGTACAGTCTGAATCCCCTGAGCTCTTGTAACGTCTAAATTACATTTGACGGCGGCTTAGTCAGGCTTTGTCTAAATTTAACCAGGTGTAGATTACACCTGTCAATACCAGGAAACTGTCGAGCTTAATCTTCGATTACGAGCTGGCTTAGTCAGGACTAGTCTAAGCATGACCAGGTCTCGGTTAGTTCTAGTTCCGTGTAGACTAGTGCCAGACTCGCGCCACGTCTCGGACGGTTCTATTCCCGAGTATTTGTTCAGACCGCTAGACAATAGGAAGCAACGCCGACACGTGTCCCGTATGATAATCCGGCAGTTGTTGCAGACAGGTTTTTACACGCGTTTGGTATAAGCCATCTAAGGTGTCACGATTCTATACTCGCGACGCCGCTAACATATTCAGGTCACGTGTTTCGGATCCACGCAGCAGTTCGCCGTCCATCTCTCTCTCTCTTTCCCTCGGTGCGGATTTACGGCGAACCAGACGGTACGAGTTGTGAATTAATGCGCGACAAGCTTTTTTTTTGTCATTTCTGTTTCTGACTTCGCAAAATGGCGAACCATAAACTTTTATGAAAATCGACTTGACCCGTCCGTTGTTTGCTCGCACGCCAGCCGGTTACGTACGCTCGACTCGAGCAATAAACTTGCGAATCACGATCGTCGCCGCGCCGCCGACGGAAACGCGTTTGAATAATCGAGCACGCTCGATTTTAATCTCTCGCCGGCGATCGTACTGGCTCATTGAAAAGAACGAGTCGATTGTGACTCGAATGGCCGTGCAGATGGCCCGATACGAACCGTAATTAAGTTCGTTTAGATCTCGGCTCCATGAGAGGAATAAGTATCGCGGCTGATTCGCGACGCAGTATAGGCGCTACGTACTCAAACATTTTTTTTCACTCGACCGCCCCTCAATTTTTACTAAAGAAGTAGCTTTTCCTGTCTGAACAACGATTCAGATACATGTAAGCATGTTTTCTAGAACGATCGCATTGCTCGTTGTGTAACAAAAGAATTGTTGAATTTATTGATATTGGTGATATTAAATATTTTCTTATTTATACTAGGATTGAGAAACATGTACTCATTTTTTCCAGAACGATCCTGACGCTCGTTGTGTAACAAAAGAATTGTTGCATTTATTGATACTGCTTCTACGATCCATCTATACGTAGCGAACTTGAGAATTATTTTCAATGTGTTGTTCCTCAAGTTTTGATGATATTAAATTTTTTCTTATTTATACTAGGATTGAGAAACATGTACGTATTTTTTCCAGAACGATCCTGACGCTTGTTGTGTAACAAAAGAATTATTGAATTTATTGATACTGCTTCTACGAACTTGAGAATTATTTTCAATGTGTTGTTCCTCAAGTTTTGCTGCTAATATATTTTTTCTTATTTATACAATTATTGAGAAACATGTACGTATTTTTTCCAGAACGATCCTGTCGCTCGTTGTGTAACAAAATAATTGTTGCATTTATTGATACTGTTTCTACGGTCCATCTATACGTAGCGAACTTGAGAATTATTTTCAATGTGTTGTTCCTCAAGTTTTGATGATGTTAAATTTTTTCTTATTTATACAAGGATTGAGAAATACGTACGAATTTTTTTGTAACAACCCCATCACTAGTTGCGTTCTAAAAAATTCCTGAAGTTGTAGGTATTTCGGTTTTCTGACTGTCTCGAAGTATTTTGTAATTTCAAGAGACGAGTATGCACTCAAACATTTTTTTCATTCGACCGCTCCTCAATTCTTCCTAAAGAAATAGCTTTTCCTGTCTGAACAACGATTGAGAAACATTTACGCATTTTTTCCAGAACAATCCCGTCGCTCGTTGTGCAACAAAAGAATTGTTGAATTTATTGATACTGCTTCTACGATCCATCTATACGCAGCGAACTTGAGAATTATTTTCAATGTGTTGTTCCTCAAGTTTTGCTGCTAATATATTTTTTCTTATTTTTACAAGGATTGAGAAATATGTACGAATTTTTTTTATAACAACCCCATAACTAGTTGCGTTCTAAAAAAACTTCTGAAGTTGTAGGTATTTCGGTTCTCTGACTATCTCGAAGTGTTTTGTAATTTGAAGGGACGAGTATGAGGGAAGAAATAGATTGAGATTGGTAAGAGGAGCCCCTGTACTGGTTGAGATGTCAATTCTTTCGATTCCCGAGTCGTTCTCCATTTCCCGTTGAATTCCACGATCTTTATGTTTCGAGATCCCTTGATCGCCTTATCGGTGGAGATTCCGCCGTCTTTCTATCGGAGGAAGTAGCGCGTGGAGTATGGCAAGGGAGAGGGGGAGAAAAAAAAGGGCGAACAAGAAGTTGTTACGACGCGACAAAAAGCCTTATCAAGTTTCGCAGATGCTGCCGTGCACGGCCAACGAAAATAAAGTTTCCCCGGCGTCGTTAAAGCGTTACGGGACCGTTCGCGCTGTAACAGCGAAACTTCGCGATACTTTGCCCCCGTTAATTGAACGCCACACGGCCGATTTCTGTGACGAAAATTACTCCTACTATATAGAGTGTACCGATCGGAAAGCAACAATTTACCCCCCAAAAAAATATCCAAATGCATTGTATAAAATTTATTCGTGGTTTCACGTTTAAATTTTTGACTAAAATATTTAATCTGTTGGTAACGGGACAGCGTTCTAAACATTATTGAAAGATCGGGGAGTATGATGAAAATAATTAGAACACGGATCGAATGAAAACAATGTTCCCGTCGGAATCCCGGTAAAGTCGACCGCGGAATGTGTTCCGTGAATTATTCTCAGAAGAACGCTCCGCGCGTCGCGGGCTGATAGATCTTTCGGGGGTTTAATTAAATTTGGAAATTGGAACGCGGGCGCTGCATTCGATGAAACGCGGTCGGCCAAATTGGCGAAAGTTTACTCCGAAACGGTCGCATTAAATCGGTTTCTTCCCATTTCTTTCGTGCCGGTGTCCGCCATTTTGCTATTCAAATCCACGCGGAATTTTAATGTGGGAAGAATTGAGCGTTCCCGGCCGTGTAATCTACTCGTTAATCGATTTTTCCTGCAGCCATTATTAAAAAGTAAAACTGTTCTCTGGCTTCGTCGGAAGCTCGGACAATTTATTAGTAGGACACCCAGTATATTTCTCTTCAATGTCCTTTTAATTAAACCGGCGATTTCTAACCGGTTCCACGGGGGTTGAATTTTTCCGTTTGAGGATTTTTTTAGTTTGTTCGAATTTTTCTTTTGTATTGTTTCCGTAGATTCGAGAGCTTTTATTTTCTGTAGTTTTTCCGAATTCTGATGAAATTTCGGTTGATACGCTTACCCGACAGGGGAAAATAAATTCGTTCGAAACCTGAACGGTGGCACGATCCGTTTCGTGGCTGGAGTTTCACTTCTACAAAGCAAGCTTCGTCGCGATGGCGCGACCCTAAACTTCAATACAAATTTCCAGCCGTTCAATCCGCCGATAGCATCGACAGGTCGAACACCAACAAAAATTCTGTCCCCGTCAAATCCAATTCCCTTTCATCCGCTCGCCCCGTCAGCCACCAGAAAATCGCCTGTGCTTACAATGGGCTAGTTAAAGCAAACAATATTCGCAACAACCTGCCGGAAATAATGAAATTCTAATCACAAAGTACTGAGAACAATAGCCCTGGCTTCTGGAAACGATCAATAAAAATTCTCTTTGGCTACATCCATCGTACGCTGGCAAAACCGTGTAAAAAGAAAAACGTAAAATAAAATTCCGAAGACTTAGAAAAACTGTCCGAGGTTAACTAACAAATTCCCTACTCAGTATGGGCCTCCAACTGCCCCTTAATATAGACACAATTATAGCAAAACCAAATATCAAAGTTTGTATTAGCATCCACTCCTTTTTCCAAAATTGTAACCAACGTATTTAGCACTAACGAACATTACTGTTATACTCACTTGTATTATTAGAAAATTCTTATTGTATTATTCCTGTATTTCACATTACTGTATTTACTTATATTATTCACTAGCTGACCCGACAGACATTGTCCTGTCCAAAAAAACAAACATGTCAACCTGCTACTTGTACCGTTCCAAAATAATTTAAGAATTAGAATTTTTTCCTGAAAACTTTTCCAGGACCATAAAGAACAAAACAAAAAAAGAGTTACGCATATCCATCGTTCGAATCGTGCGTTATGGTCTTGAGTTCATATAAAAATCCCATAGAAAAAAGTACTTTCATTTTTTCCCGAAGTTTCCATTTTTCCGGGCAACTTTTCCAATTTTTCTTTCCCTGAAAACCTTATTCGGACTATTATGAACATTTTCTTTAAAAAATTAGCCAATTCGATCCAGCCGTTGTCAAGCGATGCGCTGACCAACGAACAGCATTTCATTATTATTTATATAGATGTAAAACAACATAAACCTAGAAGGGTTTCAAAATGCTCAAAATAAAAAAAAAAGAAACGTCTGAGGTTATGTGGGACAGGTTGTAGGGAATAATTTGCCGCATATGTTTACGAGAAAAAAGATCAGTGAATGGAGGGATGTTTTTGATTTATGTGAAACCGTCCCTATTCAACAGTTGCAAGGGTGTGGCGAGAGAAGCTGACGCGGCGCGGACTTTTATCGGGACAGTAAATTCCAGGAACGACACTTTCCGGGCTTCCTGAGAGTACCCGTTTCCCGGACGATCGTGTGAGCAAGGTTAGGGAACGGTTGTCAGTGGTTCTCAAGACTCACCCGCAGATCCATGAGTGCCGGCGCCTGGGCACGTTGCTTTGTGGCACCAGCAACAATGGCACGATGCCCTTGTTGCTACTTCCGCCGTTTCCACCGCCGTCACCGGCCGGAAGCCGAAGCTCCGGTACCTGAAGGCTGCTCATCCTCGAGGCTGTCGCGCTTCAGGTCACCAGAACGTCATCCCCTCGTCGTCTCCTCATCACTGGCCACCGCCCTCGCCGCCCCTTGCCTCCGAGCTAGCGAGAATCCGGCATTCGGAACTCGAGCTCCTCAGAGACACCACGGAGACTAGGAAACTGGCATTCTCTTCGGCTGAACCAGCGGAATCGCCACAGTTTCGACTAGCATCCGCTGTTCTGGGGACTGTAGCAAACGACCACTTCAGTCTCTAACCATTGTTACACTCGACTACGAGGAATTCTGTTCAGCTACGATTCAGATTCTACACAACAAAAAAAACAACAAAATTGCAAATGTAACTTATCACGAGCTTGCTGTACGTCTTCAAACGAGCACAAGGTCTAGCTTAGGTTTGTCTAGGCTTGCTCTGAAATAGCTGCAACAGAATTCCATCGAACTCTTTCTTTATTTTCAGTATCAGTGCTGCGTGACAGATGGAGCCGCTTCGCCCACATCGATGCCTCCATAAATATTTAAAAGGCACAATTTATTATACAAGCATTCTATCGAAATCCTCCTGGCAACTCGGTATTTCTCTTTTCCCGTTCCATATTTTACATTAATATTCCTTCACTGTCACATGGATTTAAATCCTCTTCAGATGCGATTCTGAATTTTTCCAGAGCAGTCAATAATCCCTGTGCACGTAGCCCTTCAAGGACCTTTTCTCTCTCTCTCTCTTTCTCTCTACGTTTCACTCGGAATCTCACGCTTCAATTTACATGCTCTCTATTGTCCGCGAGAGAATCTTCGCCCGGCTCGAGGCTGACAGATATAGCATCTGTTCCCGGTCGGAAATCATTGAAATTCATAACGATTAGCGACAACGACACACCTCATTAAGGCGGATCACAATTATTAAACACCGTGCCGGGCGCTCGTTAACGACGAGCCCTATGACTGTGTGGATACGCGCGTGTTGGGTATCCACGGATGTCAGAGGTTCCCTAATGAAAGATTCTTGGATTTTCTCATCGACCTGGCCACTCCTCCTTCCTCCCGGCGTACACAGTTTTTTTTTTTGTGTGTGCACGATGCAACGTCAATCTCGGCCATGAGGCATGCAACGTTTACATAAGTGGACTGATCACGAACCTTACGGAACCTGGACCTTCAATACTGCCCGCGATAAACAAATATTGCAATGTAAATCAACTGCACGATTCACTGTTCCAGCCGAACCTTGCCTACAAGGTACACCCCTAATCCATAAAACTTCACTGTGTCCAACCTGGCATGAACAATATCGAGTGCACTCTTTTCGGAATCGTATTCGCCGCGAGTTTTGATTACTAAATCATTGATATAAGTGATCGATTAACCCTCGTCCGTCCCTCGTGTCAATTTGACACAGTTTTCCCGAAATAAGTTATACCAATAAACTCCTCAATAATTGTTTAAATGTTTGTCCACTTTTGATGCAACATGTATGTGTACTATTTCTGTTTTCTTTTTCCGTTGGAATTACACGGTTTTTCAAAAATATTGATCATATTATATTTTTTTCTATATATTTTTCAGACGCAAAAATGTCTCTTTGAAAAACGTTAGAAGCATGATTTAATAATTGCACATTTGTTTTTTTTTTCTATAAATGATCGAACCTGGCGCCGATCTCATCAAGTTTGAACAACAGCCAATCAGAACGAGTGATCGACAAGTTCTACAATCAATACTTGCCGGCGAATTTGAACAGAAAGACTGCCATTATAACTCTTAAAAAATTATTAAACATTCCATAGTACTTGACTCAGAAATTCTAAAACACTAAATGTTTGTTAAATGGATGAGAACTCGCTAAGTAAAGAGAAACTTAATATAAATCTTATATCATAAAGTTGAATTCATACAGAAACTCAAATTTTTTTACCACAGATATGTTTTAAACAATTTTTGATGGCTGGAATTATTAAAATATTTGTACAACTGGCCTGTTCCAGATATATCATTATTTATTCAGATTTTCTAAGAATTATTCGAACATACGTGAAGAATATTTTAAGAGGATGATCAACAGCAACAAGGGGACTTAGTCATCCGAAGAAATTAGTCAGCTGTTAATTGCGGTGTCACCGCCCACGATTTCTCGCAGCCCTAAAATAGCCGATCTTCGATACACCGTCGCCCCACTAATTAAGTATTCCGAGCGTCGTAGTAAAACTAAAATTAAACGTCCCATTCAATGCCAAAATCGCCGGGTAGACGTTATCGATCTGGAACTATGCACACGCACACACACACGTCGCAGAACTTTGCTGTACACATCTCGCAACGACGATCGATTATCGATTTCCAACACCTCTTTCACGCGTGCCGATCGGAGACAAGCGGCCGTTTATTAATAATAATATAATAAGGGCAGTTGCACCGCAATGGAACGCGATTAACCGCGCAGGCAGAAGCCTTTCTTTGACCCTTTCGCCGAGGGAGAATCTGCGCGTTTATTATTATTAATTATAGCAAAGTTTGCGCCACGCATTATACACGGTGTACGCCGCACGATCGAATCCCCCCCACCCCCTTGTTTTCACACTCTCCTGGTGTCAGGTAAACATTTTTTTATTTTTTTATTTCGCCAGGAAAAATATGGAAAGTTGTGGCTCGTGTCGGAACGTTGATTTATAATTAGCGGGTGTCGCAGTGTGGTTATCAGGCTGGAGGGAAAGTTCGTATTTGAATGAAAACATTTCAACCCTCATCCGTCCCTCGTGTCAATTTGACACAGTTTTCCCGAGATAAGTTATACTGTTCTGTTATATGTAGATCAATTTGTCGGAAACTTCGTGACTTTTATTCATTTTTTTTTAAATGCGAAACACAACTGAGAAGAATAAGATGTAATTGTTAATTCATCACTTTGAATGAGAAAATGTTGAAGAATTGTTATGTCATCGATCTATTACTATTGTGACAACTTGACACCGAGGGACAGATTCAGTTCGTGAAATGAGGGATGGATTAGGGTGAATCAATTTATAGTAAACTAGCTATTCCCCGCGGCTTCGCTCGCACAGAAAACTGTTTAATGCCCTCGAAAATTGATATTGTTTCTCCATAAAACCTTTCAACCCCCCATTCACCCCATTCGGATTGTATCAATGAGCATTGAGACCAAGTATCAAGCAAATCCGACCACAAATAAAATATTCCTCATACAAACGTTGCAACCCCTTTTCACCCCCTTACGGGTTGAATTTTGTAAAATGCTGAAATAGGTGTTCGATTAATTATATCAAAGAGCATTAACACCGAGTTTCAAGCAAATCGGACCGCGAACAAAATATTCCTCATACAAACGTTGCAACCCCTGTTCACCCCCTTAGGGATTCAATTTCGAAATATCCTTTCTTATAGGTGAATAAGTCAGGACATCATTTTTATATATAGAGATGTATGTTTAATATTATTCAATGATAGAATTTCTCGTTGCCATCTTTCAGGACCTGTCAAATTCCTGTTTTCTCAATCACTAGGAACATGTGTTTTCGATTTCCAAGCAAAATTACCTGCTCATTTGAAAAACCACAGGAATTTCCCTTTAATATAATGTTTATTCTGTCTACGAATGATCATTCCTGCACCTACCCTAACCTTGTGATCTCGCAGCGTATGCAATTGCCTCTAACAATGCAGCTCGGGAATCGTTTAGCTCTGTCAAAGAGGCATCTAAATTCAGAGAAGGCGGCGGCTAATGAAAGCGGTGGCCAAGCAACCGTTAACTGGTCTGTGTGTGTGTTTACCGTGTAATTACCGGCACGTTAACGAAGAAAATTAATCGTGGAAACTGGAGAGGGCTTCCTTCTTGGGACAGGAGCAACCACCACCACCACCACCACCGTCATCCTCGACCCTCTCCGAGAAAAAGATCACCGATCTCTCGAGCCCTGGCTTTATCGTCACCGGAGCATCGCGTGCAGTCTAACGAAATTACGACGGCATCGGACAAAGTGCTCTGATTACGTCCTTAGCTCCCGGGCATCGTCTGCGACGAGACTGCCATTGATCGGTGATAACGCGGTCTCAATGATCCGTGTCTCGACGAGACCCAGCCTCCCCGGATAATTGAAAGGAGCTGCCGGGCTTGTACGGTTTCGTTAATTAACCCGTCGATGCTGCCCGTTTTCACGAATTCTCTTTCCAGCCGTCGGAAACTCTTCTTTGAACGGTGCCCTTCCAGCTTCGTTTCATCTCCACGTAGATTCTGTTCCACCAACTTTCTGATAAGTATGATATAACACTCTTTAAATTAATTAGAATTTTAGGTTTCCTTCAAGGACGTTTCTCTAGATTTTCTTGAATTTTTCTGATAACTTTCTTTTTAGTAAAATCAAGTTTAACATCACCATTATACAGATTACTCTTTGAATTAATAAGAATTCTAGATTTTAAAAAATTTTTTTGATAACTTTGTTTTTAGTGAAATAAAGTTTAGCAACACTATCATACAGATTACACCTTATCGAAACTGTCTGATTAATATGCCACTCTTTGAATTCATAATTTTACATTTTTTTTTAAGTTTTCTGATAATTTTATTTTTAATAATATAAAGCGTGGCGTTGTATAGAACATACTTTGTCAAAACTATGGCTGCAATTAAAGTGAATAGCATCAAGTTGATTGCAGACTGTGCAGTGTCTGTTGGTTCGAACAGCCCATTCTCTAAACTCGAGAAATTTCATTTTATATCTCGAATCAAATTAAACACAGTATCTAATTCTGTCGGAACGTGAACGTCACGTCGGAACTATGCGCATGGAAACTTCTCCACGAGGTGTACGACTACCTACGCGCGAATCGGAATTATTTTTCTGAACGACTTATGCGGGGGTGGGTCGGGGGTATCCAGAAGGGATGCAACGATTCCCTGCGGGTGTGCGCGGAACGAGGTTTAACGCGAGCTTGTATCGGATCACGGGCCAGCATTATGACATTCTCATTTCCGAGATAACGAGCATTAATTAAACAACGGAATCAGAAACGCGAGGCTTGCTCCCGACGACAATCTCGCGTCATCAAGGTTCCTCGTTCTGTAAAAACGAAATGAGCGGATAATTAATCACATTCATTTGCACCCCGTGTTCCGGCCAGTTTATGGAGATTGATTGAATTCAAACGTTTGTGAGCACTTAAGGTGTACCTACAGCTACATAACATGGTACAATAATTATTTAAAAATAATTTTATGGAGTGAATGTAAAACTGGTCGAAAAATTTTGAAATCGCTGTTATTCCTTTAATTCTTGAGACTTTTTTATTAAATTTGTAGAAGGTATAGACAAATATGCAGTACATTGCCATCTCTAATTTCAAGCGACATGCTTTACTAAACCCCAAGATCTAATAATTCATTTGCACCCCGTGTCCCGGCCAGTTTATGGAAATTGATTGAATTCAAACTTTGTGAGCACTTAACGTCTACCTACAGCTATATAACATGGTGCAATAATTATTTAAAAATAATTTTATGGAGTGAACGTAAAATTGGTCAAAAAATTTTCAAATTGCTGTCATTCCTTCAATTGTTGAGACTTTTTTATGATAATAATTATAATAAATAAAAATAATTATTTCGGGTGAATGTAAAATTGGTTGATAAATTTTGAAATCGCTGTCATTCCTTCAATTGTTGAGACTTTTTAATGAAAATAATTATAATAAATAAAAATAATTATCTCAGGTGAATGTACAATTGGTTGATAAATTTTGAAATCGCTGTCATTCCTTTAATTGTCGAGACTTTTTTATGAATATAATTATAATAAATAAAAATAATTATTTCAGGTGAATGTACAATTAGTTGATAAATTTTCAAATCGTTGTCATTCCTTTAATTGTTGAGATTTCTTTATGAAATTTGTAAAGGGCATAGAGAAATATGCAGTACATTCCCATTTCAAATTTCAAGTGAAGCGCTTTCCCACTTGACTGACAGAATCAGAATCACTTTCCTCTTTCTTGATCTACAGAATTACGATTGCTGCTGGAGCAGGGATAAAATCAGCCGCGTAAACCCGGTGGCGGAAGGTTTACAATTTGCCCGTATAAAAACGCCAAAGAAGAGCGAGGATATTGCGCCATGGGGCGGAACGACCCGTTAAAATGTAGAGCAGGTGTAATGGCCGGGGTGAAAACGATTCCGCGTTCGTGCGCGCCGGCGGGGGATGGCGGTCAGAAGTGCAAGTCAGCCAGAAAATCTGTGGAAATGCCCCGGGCGGGATTGCTTCACCGTCGAAATGCCGAAGTTACCGCGAGATGTAAAGCGAGCCGGCCAGGGGTAAAGTTTCTTCGGACGAGGCTAACGACGCTTCTAATCAGCGGAGAGGTTCGCCGCGCTTCTTGTCCGCATCAAAAGACACGCCGCGGGAACGTATTCATTCCCTTGACATCCTTCTTTCGCAAGCGTCACGCCGACCAAATAAAAAAGAAACTAAAAGTGGGAGAAAGTCTCGTTTGCGCGACTGGACGCAGCGTTTTCTTATCCATGCTCCATTCGTAGTAGCTCTCTGCTGTGCCTCTGGACGCACAAGTTTGCGTTCCTACCATGCGATTTGGTATGTCTTTCCTTATTTTTTACTGGCGAAGAGAAGCGAAAAAGCATCGTCCAAACTCAAATAGGTGCGCCCATTGATTTACGATATCTGTTCGTTGCACACGTTTGCGTTTGTATTTTCGCTTTGAGACGCAAACGATTTTTGTGGCGAGAGAATACTTCAGAATACTTTTCGGACTACTGTTACTTTGAAATTCTCGAAATCTTAAAAATTGTTGGCTTTACAGGCGTGTTAAATAAAGCGTCAACATTTTTTTCCATTAAATTATAATAGCTGAACTAGCAAACCGAGGAAAATGAGTTTTTAGGAGCTTACGATAAAAACATAAGAGTGTCTCAAAAGATGCATTAATTTCTATTCAAGATTTATTCTTCATAATATGAATATTTCAAGAAATACAGAGAAATGTATAACCAAAGGCATCGGTGATTTAAATTATCCGAAGAACTATTAAATACGTAACAAATGAACAATTTTTCATTTTATTTTAAGACAACGAAATTTAAAGACTTAATTAAAAATAGATTAAAAAATATATTTATTCAGATTCAAACCATAGATTAGTTCAAACCTTGGATGAATTTTTTTAAACGCAGTTCTTTGTATAAGACCTTTACCCTTGAGAAAGTAGAACTCGCAAATTTTTGACACCCTTAAAAAAACATATATATAGAATATCCTGCAAATCAAACTACAATTAAAAAGAAATAAGTCCCCCCAGTTAAAAAAAGAACTTATTTTTTCGGTAATAAAGTAGATAAGAATATTTTTCTAATAAATTTTTGCAGCACACACGAGCGCGCGATGTCAGAGAACACGACCCTTGATAATTACCGGCGACCGTGGAGCCACGTTCCGCCCGTGAATTTCGCCGACCTGGATCTCCGAATTTAAAGCTGATGGACGCACGCGGCTGACCCGCACCTCGACTTTACAACTTAACCCTTTACAGAAGTTTAAAGTGTGACTCCCGTTTGATGCTGCGCGGTACAGCCATGCCTCCATTCACTTCCTATTCAGGTTAATTTGTACCAACACTGAATAGTTGCCAGCTACGTCTGCATTCAGTATATCTGTGTCATTCAAACAGCTCCAAACTACTTGTTTTCGTTCACAAAGGGGTAAACCAAACCTGACCACGTAGTCGCTACCTCGGACCTCGACAAGGTTCAACAGATGACCTAAACCACTGATATTCTATGCATACAGGTCCGGGCAGCAGAATTTTTATTCGAAACAATTTCTTCACGTTCTGGACGCTTCAGACTTCAAGTAACCAACCAAACTGAGGCCAACCCGAACCTAAAAAGGGTTCGAAACCTGAACTAATCTAGTGATATAGTACGTATTCATGTCCTGAGACTTGTAAAACATTTTCATTCAACTCCTGGACTGTTCAAAGAGTCTTGAAGCACCTACCCGTCTCCAGAGAAGTCTAAATTAACTGTCGGACCCAATCTGAACCTAAAAAGGGTTCGAAACCTGAACTAATCTAGTGATATAGTATGTATTTATGTCCTGAGACTTGTAAAACATTTTCATTCAACTCCTGGACTGTTCAAAGAGTTTTCGAGCACCTACCCGACTTCAGAGAAGTCTAAATTAACTGTCGGACCCAATCTGAACCTAAAAAGGGTTCGAAACCTGACCTAACCCAGTGATATTGTACTTATCCATGTCCTGAGACTTGTAAAACATTTTCATTCAACTCCTGGACTGTTCAAAGAGTCTTCAAGCACCTGCCCATCTCCAGAGAAGTCTAAATTAACTGTCGGACCCAATCCGAACCTAAAAAGGGTTCGAAACCTGACCTAACCCAGTGATATTGTACTTATCCATGTCCTGAGACTTGTAAAACATTTTCATTCAACTCCTGGACTGTTCAAAGAGTCTTCAAGCACCTACCCGTCTCCAGAGAAGTCTAAATTAACTGTCGGACCCAATCTGAACCTAAAAAGGGTTCGAAACCTGAACTAATCTAGTGATATAGTACGTATTCATGTCCTGAGACTTGCAAAATATTTTCATTCAACTCCTGGACTTTTCAAAGAGTCTTCAAGCACCTACCTGTCTCCAGAGAAGTCTAAATTAACTGTCGGACCCAATCCGAACCTAAAAAGGGTTCGAAACCTTACTTAACCCAGTGATATTGTACGTATTCATGTCCTGAGACTTGCAAAACATTTTCATTCAACTCCTGGACTGTTCAAAGAGTCTTCAAGCACCTGCCCATCTCCAGAGAAGTCTAAATTAACTGTCGGACCCAATCCGAACCTAAAAAGGGTTCGAAACCTGACCTAACCCAGTGATATTGTACGTATCCATGTCCTGAGACTTGCAAAACATTTTCATTCAACTCCTGGACTCTTCAAATAGTCCTCAAGCACCTACCCGTCTCCGGAGAAGTCTAAATTAACTGTCGGACCAAATTTGAACCTACAAAGGGTTCGAAACCTGAACTAATCCAGTGATATTGTTAATATCCATGTCCTGAGACTTGCAAAACATTTTCATTCAACTCCCAGACTCTTCAAAGAGTCTTCGAGCACCTACCTGTCTCCAGAGACACCTGAATTAACATCCGGGCCCAACAATGGTTCGAAAACAACCTAACCGTGTCTGACATCCTCCCACACAGGAATTATTTTCCTCTAATTGAACATACCCGAAATGCCTGTGAATCCCAGTGTGAAACAGGAACGTTATAATCCCGGGAATGCAGGCACACGCGGATTTCTCTCGCGTTAAAAATAACTGACTCCTCCCCCCGGAGGATTGGTGAATGCATCGTTCGGCGGGTGCATCGGAACGTGTTCTCCGTCGTGCATGAATCGCAATCATCCCCAGCGACAGAATCGGAATCCCTAGCATCCTAATTATTGGGGAATCCCGATTCGAAACCAAAATCTCCCGGCATCCGCGGCTGCCAGTTCGGCACGTCACGTCAGTCCCAGCGCCAGGCGTACCGGTATCGATCGCATCGGTTTTTCACGAGACGATCACGCCGTCCAACCAGTCGGAATGAGTTTCTCCATTTCTCAACCACTGTCGACTGCACTGCTGACCCGGATCCTCGAGGATTCCTTCGGAGACACCGGTTCGGACGAGTGTCCCGAGAGACCGGACCACAATGGACTCCCCTTTTTTACCCGCTTCGGGAGAACTCGCCGGTACGATCGTTGAATCCTGTGCCTTTTCCCAGTAATCTCCTCGAGGAACTCCTGCGAAACGGATTCAGAAGTGCACTCCGACAAGTTCGACTCCTGAAGAGACTCTTTTCTTCCGACGAAGCTGTGCTGCATCGTGATGCTTGCAAGCCGTATTTTTTAATGAAAATGTCTAGAAAAATCTGCTGCAATTTTTCACGAGCCGAAACGAACAAGTACAAACACCATTCAGTTAATAATTTTAGCTTGAAGACTTAAAACATTGTTTTTTCTACACACAATTAGGTACAACAGTTCTCTGTATCTCGATCGACAATTGTTCAAAACTACAATTAAGGTTATTGGCGCACTGGTTCATCAATTTTTGCAGACAATAAGCAAATTTGCAAAATGTCTAATTAAGATATTGTATATATGTTTTCTGCTTGTTCAGGAATGCGTTTGCCTAACCATATATTAATTAATTGATAAATTCTTACAGACGCAATACAGAAAATTTACATTCTTGAAAATAGTTTAAATTCAGACTGAAACGTTGAATTAAATTTCTGCGAAAATTATATTGTCTGCAATTATTTAAAATACCGATCCTCTAGACAACAAGATCCATTTATTATATTATAAATATTAACACTAACCGTACCACACGACCGATCAAATGACCAGTTTCGCATTTCTCATTTTTCCATTGTTAAAATTGTAAAGACGCTGCCATAAGAAATTACCCGATAAAAATTGTGTGATAATTACTTTATTTAAAATTATTATTGTCTGGAATTGATCGAACCAGTGCGCCAATAACATTAATTGTAGTTCTACACCATTACGTTTGAAATATGCGATGTGTACTTAGGATAAGTGTCACAGAACAGTCCACAAATTATTGAGGAAGGCAGGAATCTTTTAATTTTCGAGACCCTTGATTTTCTGTGTAGAGGGTCTTGTTGGCGAGCAACAAAAGCTCTCGAACGTTGCCAGGAGAGATAACCATTGCGATGAAGCATACTGTATTCGTCAGGGTAATGGCTGGAACATCTCCAAAAGTATTGAAGATATTTGATCCCGCTATTCGGCGACCTTTGCCCCGAGCAATCAAAATGCTTTCGAATCGAAGACCTTTTAATCTTATTGCATGAGGCTTCCAATTACTTAGGATCATTCGATCTACCCAGGGAAAGTCTGTGCCGCCGATAAGCCGGTTGATTTCTCTGCACACCGAACCGTGTCCTTCCCGACTCGACAACGAGGATTTTCGCCGAATCCTTTAAGAGAGAGGAGGTCATCGATAGAATCAACAAGCCTGCAAAAAAAAAAATTCTTTCTTGCCTAACGACATGATCTTTAAGCTGCCAGTTTAATCGCTGCACACCGCTAGATACCGTGATCGTTTTTCTCCACTGACCCCAATTACGAGTTTAATGCGAAGTGATCCTAGGTAATTTGTATCTGTAACACCCGATACATATGAGCTGTTATGGGCGACGTTTTTGCCGACCGGTTTGCATTGATTAACGTTCGATCGCGCTCGTAGCAAAACAGAAATTGCGCGATGGATGGCCACGATCCTCCAGAACCACGACACAATAATTACTCGATTGATCGACTGACGTGGATCCGGTTAATTCGCATGCTCCCAGCAGCACGATAATCGCCTGCTACGAAATACCGTCTATTTGCAAATGAGTCCGTAAATCGCGATCAAACAACCGAAGCCGAAAACGTTTTCTCAAGCGTTACACACTGTCGGAAACGAGGAAAAATTTTGTACGCTGGAATTGAAAATAGTAAAAGTTCGAGGCTGAAAGGTAGTGGAATGAAAACGGTAAAGTTCGAAGATTAAAAGGCTGGAGCAGGAAAATGGAGGATTGAAAGAGAATAAAAATAATGACGCGCGTTGAAGACCATGAAGATGCCAGGCTTGAAAATAATAGAAATTGAAGCGTTCAAAGTTCGCGGAGTAAAAATTGCAGGTGGCCGGAATAAAACTAATGGAAAGTCTAAATCGGATGAGCACGGAAGAAAAATAATATAAAATCGTAGATTCGTAGAAATAGAAACGATTGTAGAATAAAAATAATGGAAGGAGCAAAGAAGAGGAAGAGGAGAACTCGGATAGCGAAAGATCGTCGAATAGAAAATAATTGGAATCTGAGAGGTAGCAGAGGAGAAATAATAAAAATGGTGTGTGTCGAAATGGGTTCGCAGGAATGTTTATGCAGAATAGTGTCCGGGGGACAGGTGTTAACGACCGTCCCCCGTCACGGACGACACGACAATCGATTATCGAGTCCGATCTTGCTCGTTTCCTTTCATTGGAATTCAAGGTGCGTTGCTCACGTGGCTGGGACACAATGACAGCATAAAGCGGCGTTCCCAACGGGGCGAATTTCTTCAAAAGAAATAAAACGTCCGGCGACCAGTCGAAAGGAATATTTCCGCGACGAGTCGAGGTTCGTTTTTTTTTTCTTTTCTGTGAGGAGATTCGAAGAGTGGAACAGGAAACCGGTCTGGCTATCGACAAACAGCTGATAAGCCAGTCAGCCGCGACAGCTGATAGCTTTCCGGCGCAGCGTGAAAATTAATTCGGCTCCTATCTCGTAAAGGCTACACCGCAAAGCACCGCAAATTGATTGACAATTAATACGAGCAGCAACAAAACGTCTATTCGACCACCAGATAATCCATTACGCACCGATCCAATCAAAATTCGATGACAATCGAACGCCACGAATTTCACCTATCGTCCGAAACTAATTTAACATATTCAATTGCGAGAATGTTTACGAGTGGCCGGTTATTGTTATCGCCGGAGCATTATTCTTCCACGTGTGCGGCATAGCAACGGCCGATTTTCGAAGACCATGTTCGGTGTAATAGCTGCTTTATTGCTCGCTAAACCTCATTGCGGCGGAACGCGTTCCTCGTGTGATCGATTCGCTGTTCAAATAATTTTAATCATTTTTCCCTTCATTGTATGTTGTTTTTCCAATTATTTCCACGTAATTTATGCTTGCGCGCGTATCTGACAATTACAGTGCAAATATTTATGCAAATTTCCGCGCGTTCGACAAATTACTTTTTTCTTTTTTTTTTTCACGTGCGCCGGTGAACAGGTTTGTTACCCATATTTTACCTTGTTGTTTTTAATCGCGAAGCACTTTATCAGAAAATCTGAAAAATATTCCGAAACGCTGGTCGTAACGATGCCACAGTAAAAGTATAAATGACGCAGTCGAACTTTGTATAGAAAATGGCATTTTTTGAAATGTTCCTTTTTGATTCGTTGCAAACCGTGATTTTCGAAGGAAAAATTTGAAAATATTCCGTGACTCGTAACTTGACAGCTGCTACGCGTCCGATTTTTTCCAGATTTTTTTTGCGGACAATTAAACGGAAAAAATCAACCGAAAACCGATAATCCATTTTTTTCGCTGTGGCTAGCCTCTCGATCAAGGGTTGAAACTTTGCATAGAACTTTCCCCGTGGATAAGCTATCGAACGGCAATCAACAGTAAAACGTGGTTCCCATTCTCATAATCATAACTGTGCCGAAGCACGAATTTACTACTGTTTTGTGTATTCTTATAAAAACCTTTGTGACCTATAAATTACAACGGCAAGTGAAGCGAAGAAGTCGGAAGGTTATTCGTTACGGTACTCGATTATTGTTCCCAGTGATAAAACGAGATCCCTTTTCGATCAGCGGATTATTCATAGGTCCCCATACGTGTGAGAACTATCAAATTCGAAATGGCAAATGTATAATGCGGATTTGTGGAGGGAAACAGTAGCCCAAAGTAATCAGGGCCGCGCCGGGCAACGGCTTAAAACCGGTTCGCGGCGAATTTATAGCCTGTTGCAGTATCGCGTTGCGATCACGTATGCATTTACTCATTTATGTCCAGCCTGCGAAAAAGGATCAGATAATCCGCGCGCACGCTCGTACTTCTACGCGGAATCCCGTTTCTCGTCCGTGAACTGGCTCTCGTTCGATTTGAACCGCGCGGCCAATCAGTCTTGAAAGTACTTGCACTATTTACGAGACCCTCGAACCACCCATCCACCATAATTACGAACAATAACGAACCAGTTTAATTAAATTGTACATTGGCAAATTGCGCGATTTAATTATTTCGAAAATTTTATTCTTATTTATTTAACACTAGAACTACCGAGCACTAAACGCAGTTGGTATACATTGCCTTATAATAATGACATTATTGCATTTATTTAGATTTCGTACAGGGGATATTTAAATATGTACTTCAATAGAGAAGTTTACTAAAAAGATTTCTCAAAGAAACATATTTATACTTTTAATATTTCTAATCGAAAAAAATTCGCATCAGTCACTTTGATTTGTCCGGTAGTTCTAGTATTAACGTCGCATCAACTGACGATGGTTATCAGCGACGGGATCTACAGTTTATTAAGGTGGGTTTCGAACCACCTTGGGCACCATAGTATAGTGATGGGCACCATTGAGTAATTTCAACTATCGACTAATTACTATTTAGTTGCTACATACTATCGAATATTTAGTCGATAGTTTTTAGTCGACTGAAATTTTGTTTTAGTAGTTACGTCTAAATTGCGGGTTATATTCTATGCTTACGTCTATATAAATAAGAAACCCTGATTGTAGATGAGGAACTAGAATTAAGTAGAATAAGATAAGCAAAGAGAAGAGTTCCCTTCCTGTTCCGTCCCGTCGGAACAGAAAACGTGAAATTCTTTCGGACATATTTATGGTACGTTCGTGACTAAGAATCTTCCTCGAAGATTCAGTCAAGTAGGGTCATTCGACGACCATTCGAAAACATTGCCAGATGTTTGGTTTTTCGTAAAGGACAATGTTCCATAAATTGGTCCCTTCGAACGACTAGCCGCGTCCGTCCAGGGTAGAGTCAGATTACATTGTTGCACCTCCTTCCCAAGGCTCCTTCAGGGCTACGAGAAGGAGGTCTAAAAATTCTTGAGGTTGCTGATTGGTTCGTACAACTTTCGGCAGAACCAATCAGTATATGTTTTTCTTCATCGCGTTCGGACAAGAAGTCGAACTCCGACAGTTCCTTGTTAGCTTTCGGACAAGCGTCATTGAATCCGCGAATATACAAGTACAACGCACCGGCCGTTGTACTTGTCAATCATTGAGTGTACTTCCAAAGACTTCCAGTGCATCAGTTAATTGTCCAGCGATCAGGACACGTGTCAAACCGGGATCGCATCAGTCAAGATCCCTCGCGAGCGGAATAACATCTTTCATTAGATCCGCGAGCGTCAGTTTATTATATCGAATCAATCCGGATTAGGATTATTCACATTTGCGCGCGTATAAGGCAGGACCTGCTAGATCAGCCTTACTGATGAGTCCACTAGCAGGTCCGGGACGAAACGCTTCTTTTAACGTAATTCATTGTCACGCGAATCAATTATTGTCTTTTGCGTCTTTCACACATCTAAATTTCTTGAACTACTGGCCCAAGATTAATTTGGCGGGTCCAGATCCGGAACAGTCGCGAAATCCCACGCACGCGACAAAACACTTCCCTTCTCGAGTACCAAGTCAGCTTGGGAAGAAGTGAAGAGGAATAGACGTAAAAACGTTATAGTATAGTCAGAGATTGAAAACTGGAAAAAAATTTAAGGAGAAGTAACCTATATAGATATAGATAATAATTAGAGAAAATAAATTTATTTTTATTAGATAAAAGCGACGACAGTACAAAGAAGAGACAAATATGGAACACAGTGTAAAAGGTGTATAATACTCCTATCACTTAAAATAAAGGAATTATTTAAATGAATTTAATCGATAGTTTAAAAAATCAGTCGACTGTAAATAGTAGTTGGCTACTATCGATTTACTCGATAATTTCAGTCGATGGTGCCCATCACTACCACAGTATTCGATGGCACTTGGAAATTAGTCAACGTGAGCATTTTATAACTCCCTATAAATTCATACAACTTGTTCGAGACCCACCGACATATTCTGATTATAATTACAGCGTCACCCGATTTTACCAATCTACGAAGAGTGCAGGAGTGCATTTCGAGGTCGAAAATTGGTTTAATAACGCCGCAGAGCAGTTCGAAAATTGCTCGACGATATCCATAATGAACGCTAAGCCCTCGACATCCCGGCAGCATAGCTGTTTCAATGGCGGGAAACTTCAAAGAACGAGAGACAAAGACTCCCCTATTCAAATAGCAGATAGTCTCGCGTGTGTCTCGAGATCCCGGGCCCAATTCGGTAACAACATTCCTTAAGCGTCATGAAAGCTCTATAGTCGCACAGCGCCGTTCAACGACGATTTTGACATGCAAATTCGAGCCTCGAACTATCATTCGCCGGCGTACGAAGTCGCTGCACAGGGGCTTCTTATTCGGCGACTCAACTTCCGAAACGATTACAACCAGCGAGAGAACTCACGAGCAAATACCGCGAATGGTTCGCAGGATTCAACGTCACGCGGCTAATAACAACGTTCGGTGAACTTTGATGAGTTACATAGCTGTGGCGAGGAGAGTCGAGGCGTTAACATTCGTGCCTTGGCTTGTGCAAGCTTGTGTGGAGTGATTCGCGGTGACTTGGTTCGTAATTGCTTCATAATATTTCGATGTATGACTCTTCCAGTTCTTCAGGATAGGTCTAGCAATGTCCCTCGAGAGTTTTCCACGCCAACCTAGGACCAATACACGCGAGATACAGTGTAATTGGTATTCAGGACCACCATTGTACAGGACGAAAAATTGTTTCTTTCTCGTACAGGACTGCGACGCATCTTTTCCGTCCGAAATCGCGTAACTAAGCGATGTAGAACAGTTTCAGACTAGGTTAGTTACAGACTTAAGCGTTTTTCGCAATAGATTAGGTGGGGAAGATTTTTTCCGTCTGAAATCGCGTAATTAAGCGATTCATAACAGTTTCAGACTAAGTTAGTTACAGACTTAACACTTTACCTATTAATAGGATTTTCAATAATTCTGCTGTACCAAACAAAAAGCATAGAAATTTTCTTTGACATTGCAATCTTAAATGAAACTATTAAACGACATTATTGAGGGTGACTTAGTTAGTTCATACTAAATGCTAAATGTAAATTTAGCCATATACCATACATTTTTCAAAAATATGCAATAATCACCGGTCGGTAATGTGTTAATTGTTTTTCGCAATAGATTAGGCGAGGAAGACTTCTTAGGCTTCCCGCAATTACTTTCTAAAGCGTGAGAGGAATCATTTGACTGCGTTTGCGAAAAATTATTTGCACAGTAGCGTCCGACTCGGATTTCATAAATAAATAAAAAAAAGAGTCAAAAAAGAAAAGGATAGATCTAGCGAGGTCTTGGTTAAATTAAGTGAGGTCCACTAAGGTTTTGCTAGGTTTAGTGTGGTCTAATAAGGTTTGCTGAGGTCCAGTTACGTCTCATGAGGATTGATGCCAATTTCGGTTTGTATCATGTCCGCACCAGCAATTTCACACCGACTGATCCAAGCGACGCGGTACGTTCGAAATTATGCATTACTATTCCGAGATCATATATCCCAGCGATGTTCGCGGGCTGGTCCAGGGGCAGTTCCAGCATAGTTTTAGCTCGACTTAGATTACGTTAGCGTAGATGCGGTCTCGAATACGTCGCCGGCGAACTGAACCGGAATCGGGTTACGGTTGCATCGAGTGATTTGCGTGTCGCCGCGGTTCGACATTGTCCGTGCGACGCAGGAGGGCTTTAGAAATGTTTAGAACGCGCGAGGGAGAGAGAGAGAGAGAGAGCTGTGTATGGGAAAGCAATCTTGCCCTATTCGATACAACAAATATCTGTTATTATTCGCACGAGCGAATCCATAGTCTGACGTTGGCAACATGGAATCGCGTTACCGATGTCCTGCGCTGTGTCGAACCGTGATATGCCTATTGTGTCGGCGGAACAGTTATGTCCCTCCCGCCACTTACTTATCGATCAAACGGATACACGATACGGCAAGCTTTAAGGCTTCGAGGCCCTCGAAGGACGCCCTTTATTCTGTTCGTTCTCTGTTTCTTTTCGCCCGAAAATTGAAGAGATGGAGACACGCGACGGACGACAGAACAGGACCAGAGGACACCCACGGCTAACTCTATTCGTTAGAATTTAGGCGAGAGGAACAGGGGCGCAACTTTTATGGGTCTTCTGAAAGGGAACGGATGAATAGTTAACGGCGAACCGACGCGCGGCGCTCACACAGCGGAAAATACATTATAGTCTCGAAGACAGAAGATCCAAGGCTGCCTCGACGGAGAGAGCCGTGCAAGTGTTACGCTGAATTGTTAATAAGTCTTTGATAGATCGCAGCACTCGTACTAACAGGTAAACGCGAATCCGCTACGTGATGTTGACTTTCTGCACGTTCTCGCTACTTCAGTTTCGAGTGTTTTATCATCCCGTCCTTGCACCTGCAGCCTCGCGACATTAACAATCATTCGACGTTAATTGTATAACACGTTTCAGTAGCGTCGCTCCACTTTCAGACGAAACGATGTATGATTTTTGGAAAGAATTATTTTTCGAGAATTCTTGTCTCGTTCTCTAGGTGCACTGCAGGTATACAAAAAATTGTCAAGTCGATCGGCTCAGCCGACACCTGCCAGGATTCAGCTAGCTCCTGGCCTAGATCTATCGAAATCCTTGGCAAGAACTAACCGCAATCTAACGAATCCCCGACTCGAAGCTGATAAATTCGAGAAAAAGTGGTTTCATCGCGCAAAGTAAATATTTATTCGATTTCGTATCGGATGAAGGAGAGGCCCGTTTCAACGAAGAGCGAAACGACTGTTTCCGAGCGAAGAGGGCAAGGACGATCGAACATGGATGACCGAGCACCGCGTACAAAATTCTGTCGAAGTGGCCGCTGGGATATATATACAGGGTGGGGCAATAACTATGGCCAGTTTGAATATTGCCGTTATTTGTAATAATATGAAAATATGTTATGTAGAAAACTTACACGGTATAGAGGGGGGCATATTAAACACAAACATTTTCTGCGTGGATGGAGGCATAGAGGAGATTTCAAGGTCATCTCTATTTTTTTAAATGGAATGCTATGTTTTTTTTTATCACGATGTGATATCATTGAAGGTTATACAAGGTCAAATATGGTAGTAAAGTAAACTTTATTGGTGCGAAGGATGTGTACGGTTTGGATATCGTTCAGCATACAAGGATTGAGCTCTTATCGAATTTTGTCGCATTTCTCCATAAATGAGGATCATATCCAGTTGCTCTTCGAAAGAAAACTTCATTTTGATGATCACGCAGCTACTTGACTTAACACAATATGTCCCCCTCTATACCGTGTAAGTTTTCTGTATAACATTTTTTTCATATTATTACAAATAACGGCAATATTCAAACTGGACATAGTTATTGCCCCACCCTGTATATTCGCAGCCGGATAGACGGAGAACTGTCGAACTGAAAAAGCGTGGGAATCTCAAAGGCGGCTTCTGTCGCAGCAGCTGATAGAACTGTCGAACTGTCGGTGCCACGTCGATACATGCCAATAAACGTCCGTCTATCCGGAAAAAAAAACATTTGCGACAGGAGGGGTCAGGTCTGCGCATCAAAGAGGCCGCGGACTTTGGCCGGTGTGAAACAACGTTGGGATTTTCGATGCACGGGGCTCTCGGAAGCTCGCGGCGGAGGGCACACGTAAAAATATCTACTTTGTCGCGCCGGGAGAAGTTTGCCGGCCGATACAGTGCCGACGCGAACTTAAAGTCCATAGTTCAGGGCCAGGGGAACGGTGGAATCGATTGAAAACATAATACGCAACGGCAGAAAGTTGTGACTGATACGTGTTCGGCTGAGCGTCCGTTCGAGCCGATCGCGTAACGCGATTATCGGTGGAAACGATCGCCGACAAACGGCCGCAAACACCGGCAAACATAGATCAGAGTTTTTGACAGTGCGAATGCGATTCATCGAGATTCTAACTACTTCCGCTACTCGTTTCGACGTGAAAAAAAATTGTACGTTATCCTCGAACGTTGACAAATAACCCCTCAAAATTTTAGATTGATACTTTTATTCTTGTCGTTAAAAAAAAACGTGCGTCAAAAGTGCTCAGGATCTACCTGACCGATTCATCTAAAATTTGGTGCACACGTTGGACACACCTTTAGATAGAGCTTGCAGGAGGATTTATTACAGAGAATTAACCCGTAACCACTGTTGATGGGTCAATTTGACCATGTGACTATGTAACTAAAATAGGGTCACAGTGGTTACGGGTTAACAATTTTTTAAATGACGACGTTTCTAGTGGGAAATGGGACACGACGATTGTTTTGACTTAGAAATTGTACCAATTGATGCGATAATTGTACTGAAGGTACACAGAAAGTTTGAACTCAATTGGTTAGGTATCTCTTTGTCTTCTTCACTAAATCCCTGACACCTCAATCCTGCCTCTATCCCCGCCTAAAAATTCATGCACATTGGCTAGATACGTGTTCACGCGAATACTAACGTACCACTTCAATATCTTTGTCAGTTCAAACGTAAAAAACATCGCAAGTGGTAATACCAGACGTGGCATACATGGCAAAGTAGCAGCCTGAGAGAAAGAAATGTTTATAGAGTAATTTTCTGCGGGATTTACGGAAACGTTCCGCTTCGAGAATCCCAAGGCTCCTTAAAGCAACCGAAACCCCGCGGCAGCAACAAAACCCAGCGCATTAGACGCGCATAGAGGCCGCAAACGTCAACAATGGGTGAAAAGTTGTCTGATGGAAAGTTCACAGAGCGACTTCCTTTGACATGGAAATCCCCGGGCGACGCATCAAGAAGACCCGTAACTAAGGTACAGCGCTGTCAAAAACACGGAGTCGACCTTACACACGCGACGCCAGTAGGAGAGAACACCGTCTTCACAAGGATTTAGAAGTTCTGACGCAATTTGCGAGTTCCTGTCTGCGCGTTAATAGGATATTCTCGAGCGCAATAAATTAATTCGTGAATCTGCTCCGGCAGACAGCGGGAATTTTTTGACGAGGGAATCGTGAGAATAAAAGTTTTTAAATAGAACCACGGAGACATGGAAATGGTGATATTAACACTAGAACTACCGGACGAGTCAAAATGACTGATGCGAATTTTTTTCGATTAGAAATATTAAAAGTATAAATATGTTTTATTGAGAAATCTTTTTAGTAAACTTTTCTGTTGAAGTACGTATTTAAATATCAAGTGTACGAAATCTATATAAATGCCATATTGTCATTACTAGAAGGCAATGTATACCAACTGCGTTTAGTGCTCGGTAGTTCTAGTATTAAAATTGTATTATCTCGAGACCTACCCACCCGCCTAACTACCCACTAAAATTATCAAAAAGGAAGATCAAACGATTTCGAAAATGGCTGCGTTATTTTAGCGAAACTGTGGTATCATGGCAAAGCGAGGGGTGTATTTCCTGGAACTACGAATGGCCGCAACTTGGCCAATTTTTGCGGTCAGGATATACGGTTCCGGGGACGCATGTTGGAGCGTGTTCTTCAGGAAAACGCGTCGGGGGAAGTTGAAGTTTTTCCGAGGTCTGACCTGGAATATCGTTCGAGCAGTAAATGTCGTCGGAGCTCGGTCTTGGTGGGTGAAAGATGGGAAGACAGGTCTCGGCGTTGTCGCGCGATTACCCAGGGAGCATCGGGCAGCGACATCTTGGAAAAAGGAGGTCCGCCGAACGATCTGTCTCGACGGACGTCGAGATTTGTCTCGGCGGCTGGGTTCACGGAAGACACGCAGCCCGTTGACAGACAGTTTCGATCGGTCCGGCAAACAACCGATCGAATACAGGGGTGAGGCAAACACTTTCGAACAGTTAGAGGTATTTAATTAGCGATCGCCAAGTTTTGAAAACTAGATTTGATTTCTTATCGGCGCTACGGTTCGATCATATGCTACAACAAACTATATAATTTTTATGCTTATTCCTTACTGAAGAGTCCTCTAGCGGGTCTAGGACGAAACGTTCCTTTCCTTTTATGGGTGACATCACATTAGTTAGAAATAACCCGCTAACTGTTTGCAACAGGATACTAGCATCAAATTGGTTCACATTATAGTGAAACACTTTCGAACAGTTCTTTGAGAAAAATCCTCCGGCCCCTTAAATCACGGCCGAGCGTCCAATCAGATAAACCGGGGCGGTCGTTCGCGAATACTTTCCGGCGGTGTCGAAGGTTGGCTTAATGATCGATCGGATCACGGTCCGCATCGATCCTGGCGTCGTGCGATACATCAGCACATTGCGCGGGAAGATACAGTGACGCGCGATTCCTTTCTTTTTATTTTTTTTGTTATAGAAAATCTCATATGAGATTTATTTCAACATGATGGAGGATAAAATACGAGAATTACAGACTGATGAAAATTTTTACGCAGCAGAATATTGAAAGTACAAAAGCATTATAAAGAAAATATTATAACAAAACACAGCATATATTTTACACATTCGCACCTATCCAGTCTGTATTACACCAAATTAAATTCGCAGTTTACATTTTTTCAAGAATTTAAAAATAAAAAGACAACTTAACACATTATCTACCGGAAGCCTGTTAGTAGACTTTTTAATTTCTGAACTGAATATGTGAAACAAGATGAATAACTTTCTTATAAATAATAATTTCGGAAGTAGGTATTGCACTATATTGATTCTAAAAATTGGTCAAATTATAAACGATATTGCTGTCGCTTTTAAACAATTTATTGAGAAATTCTCAACGGTTGATCCTTCATTTTTAAAATGCTATTACAAAATTGCCGGTAGGTTAAGTGTAAAGGGCAACTGAAGATTAATTTTATGCAACTGTTGAATTAGTTCATATCGCTGTAAATCGAAGAGAGTACATTTCCAAATAATATGATTAATATCCTGATTATTGTGACCGCAGTCGCATTTCGGGTCACTAATAATTCTTACACGAAATAAAGACGCATCAAGACTATAACGATCGGCTCTGCACCGGTTGACAGTTACAATAAATTCTCGTAAGAGATGTTCATTTTTAAACCATGGCTTAGACCTTCCAATATAATATTGATTGAAAAATAGTTTCCCTTTCATCAAGCCTTGCTCTTTTATAATCTTTTTGCGCGATTCCTTTTATCGGTCAAATGCTGCCCGATAATAGTCTTTTAATGATGTTTGGCGATAGTTAAGAATTGTTTGATTCTCCACTCTCTGTAATTGAAATTGATTTTCTGATTCCACGGCCGACCGTGTCGCTCCTGACTCCGATGGAATCGGACCGAGTGGCGAGAAAGTCTTCTACGATTTATATACCGGGCGACGGTGTTGATAAATAGAATTCTCAACATTCGGAAAATTCCTGTCAACTATGAATTACAGTCTGACTTGAATTACTCCCAGTTTGGGACTCCCGTCTGCTTCACCTGCGAGTTACGTCTATCGCAAGAATTGTATGCCAACATTGTGGACGTAACGCACAACATGTAGCAAAGTAAATGGCTGAGGAAAGAACGTAAGAGTTGCATAACGAATCGAGAGCTAACGAGACTCGCGAACTCGCGTTCTTCTAATTTAGTTCGATTCTGCATCTACCCTAAGGAGTTATGCAAGTGGAGAGGTGGAAACTTGGTGGGCACACGAGCGATCGAGTGGAGCAGCGTGATTTCCGGTGATCCACGGGACCGTTTCGAACCGGTGACTGGCCCTCGGTGCGTGTTTCGTGCGAGCACGCGCGCGCGGACCGAGTAATGCGGAAAACGTAAACGTTCAAGGACGAGTGCATGGTGTCCCGTTGTAAGGCCCGACACGGCCGTCGAGTCTCGCTTCCCACCGCACGAAGAATCGTCTATTTTAGCGACGCGAGTTCATTGAAACCCGCGGCGTACGCACGCTTGTTAAAATGTCCAGCAAATAAAACGAAACCGCGCCGCGAAAATACAGGAAGGAAATGAACAGAGAAATTTTTAGTTTTGTGCCGAAGTAGATTGACCCCTCGGTGGTCAGACACGGCTTTGATACGAGTCAATTTCATTTCTGTCGAACCAGACTTTTATTCAGATTGCACGAATCACTGTTCGTCCCATTTTTCGTTTCGCTATGCGAAAATTGAATTCCCAGCGTAGCACTACGGGTAATTGGAATGAATTTCATCGCGCTTTGATCAGTGTTTAAAGTTCCTGATAATCTAAACAAAGCGTGCACTATGTTGAGCAAATTGCTGAAGGCTGTGTGTACACTCTTGAAATTCATGTTTCAGCGTCTTCCACTACCGATAATTAAACGCAATGTTTTTTGGGTACACATACCCGGTATATTAAACGTGATGCAACAATTCTATAAAATTCTCACGAGAAGATATTATCGCTTCGTTCATCATTGTATTTAAATCTTTTGTTTTTTTTCACTGTATCGTCTCAGCGCTACAAGTGCCGGCTAAAACCGTCGTTATTACTATTATTATAAATGCATAAACACCTGTAGTCTAGTAATCATCCAATCACACGTTAATTGGCTGCTGTACGCACGACCTGTCATTAGCATAAAGGCCCAGACCGAGGAATAAATTACTATTACTAATCTCTCTATAGAGATTACTCGAAGCCGCAGGGACGTGGCGGAATCTTTGCAGAAATTCGTATTAAAATATTTCGGGAGCTCTTTATACAAATTACAACAAATTATATGCACGTGATAGATTTCTTAAGAAATTAATATATTCCGAGAAGCTCTGCATAGAAATTACACTGATAGGCGTGATACAATTGTGAATAAATTAATACGAGAATAAAGGTGAAATTCTTTTCGATCGAATTTTTAATATATTATGAAATTGATGATTTCGGCGCCAGGATCATTTATAGAGAAGAACAAGTGTGCAATTATTTAAACATGTTTCTCGGCGTTTCGATCCCTGTGTGGATCTTTCTCAAAGAGACATTTTTTGCGTCTGAAAAATAATATATGTATAATATTTTTTGAAAAACTATATTGTGACGCAGCCGCTTGAACCAATAAAAGAATTGAAAATTATACGTATTTGCTGTGGCAAAAAGTAACAAAACATTTGAACAAATATTGGTGAGTTACGACTATCCGTACTCTACCTCATGGTGGCAGATATGTAAATAAAGCATGTGCTAGCAAACGCGAGAAAGACAGTACTATGTGTCAAGACGATCCACGGTGATTGGTTAGTCGATATCGATCGAATACGATTCACAATCTATTGGGCAGCAAGTTTGAACGGCGTGACAGAATAAACATTATGAAAACATATCCAACGAACACTGTAAAAGATTACCAAACCAAAAAAAAAACAAACCAAAAACAACAATTCTTTAAATCAAGCGAACAAAAATGAAAAATCCACATTCTCCAAAAATCCACAAATGAAAATTAAACTGAATGTGAAAATCGCAAAAAAAAATTGCAAAAAATTTGGTAGAATCGAAACTATATTGGAAAAAAATATACGAGAATATTTCGAGGACTCATGGCGTTTGTTTATGGGGCAAGAGAGTGGTTCTCGTAGATCAACCTGTGGAACCGGAAGTCCGGATAACGCTCGGCGACGAGACTTCCGCGATAAGCCGTGTAACTGCGAGCAATCCGACGAAAAGTTTTCGCGAGACCACAACAAGAACACTTCGCTGGCTGGTGCAATAATAACCGCAGGAACGGGGTTAATAATTAATTACTTCCATTTTCTGGTGAACAGACTTCGCTCCGCCGGATTATTCTGCACACCAAGCACTAAGAGTGCGAGTGAGAATGAAAGAGAGCGAGAGAGAGAGAGAGAGATAGAGAATGGAGATCGATACGAGATAAAGCGAGAAAGACGGTCATCTTTCTCAAGACGGTACACACGTTTCCATTATTCAATTCGTTTGCGTCGAGCATCGTAAAAAAAAGGCACGCTCTGTCGTAAACCATTGTTCATCCTTCGTCAAAGACTACCTGCGAATTATGGTTGAAACCTAACTGTTCCATGTGTCACGTAGCACTGATACTCTTCGATTGCTTCTCGAACCTAGTCGCTTTTCTATGCATAACAATGCCAGCAAGATTATTTTTACGACTTGGTAGCCGCGTCAGACACTTCGCACGATTGTTCGAAATTCTTCACCAATGTTCCAACGATTTCTTAATTAATGTTTCAGGAGGTTCGTTGTTTCGGAATTTTTTTCATGGAACTGATCCCCGTCGAAAAAGTGAACTTGATCCTTTTGCCAATTTTCGCGCAGAAAACAAAACGTGTATTTGCCACGCGCACGATAAAATTGATTCGACGTGCGCTGTCAAAGTCGTCACGGCTTCAAGTACGCAAAAATGTGCGCGCACTCATCAAAAGATGAAATTGATACCGAGTTCGAAAAAAAAAATCAACGTTTTTACATCGCCACATTAAATAGACTCGACCAAAAGGTACTCTGCACTCTAAAACCGAAGTGGAACATTTTGAAAAAAATTTCTTTTAGGAAATAAAATTCTAACCGTACGTCTGCGTTCGTAAAATGGCCGAACTTACAGCGATTTTACACCGAAATAACGTGTTCCGGATATACACCACCGGAAACAGTGTTTTTCTAGAAACTACGTTTTGCATATTAGCGGCCATGATATCCCAGGATCTACCCGACCGATCGACTTCAAATTTGGCACGGACATTCGTCACAGATTTCGCTACGACCAACATCCAGATTTCCCAACAACATTGTTAAACTAACGAAATACCATAATTTCAAATGAAAATGTCAATTCCTCACAGAACCTCGAAACGTTTCGCTGCAAAATTACAGACAGCAACATTGTTGACTTAAAACTGGCAGCAGCTGTCGCGCCAAGTGTGCCGAAGGCACGTACACACAATTCGAACTCAATCGGTCGAATATCTCCAAAGATATCGAGTCAGCAACGAGTATCTATCGCGTTTTCACAAAATCGTTCGCAGCGGCTCGAATGTCGACTGTATCGGTACAAAGAAAAATTCCTGAACACTCTCCGAGTACATATTCGAGCACGCACGAAGGTCCGAACCCGATAGCTACTCCAGATTCACCGGGAAAAAATAGCAAAGTCGTCGTGGGACCGTTGCAAAACAGAGTACCCTTCAAGTAGAATGAGAAAGTGTGTCGACAGAGAAGCGCACAGTCGGACGGTCTCGTTATCTCGGTGTGCCGTCGGTAAACCGTTCATCGTTTTAATGATCTCGCAGAATCCAGGCCCGGGTTCTGGCCGAAAGCGAAGTGTCTGACGCGCGCGCGACGTCGTTATCCGAATAGGACGTAATTTTCGCACTCACGTGATCCGGTCTGGTTCCTTCGTCGCTAATTAGACGGGGACGGGAGCATCGGGCCTGGCGGGAGCACTGGCGGGCTTCGGTAATGGGCTGGCTGCTAGTGGTTGCAGCAGTTCACGCACAGACACACACACAAAGAGAGAGAGAGAGAGAGAGAGAGAGAGAGAAAGAAAGAGAAAAACGGAGAGAAAGAGAGAGAGAAGCGGAGACACACAGTCACGGGTCTCACACGCGATTCGCGGTGAAATAAAGCAGAGGGAAGATCGAGGGTGAGACGAACGTGTCTGGCAGCCGGAGGGTAGCTGCCGGGATACGAGGGTATCGAGCGGGACCCGGTACACGGAGCATGGTCTCACTTCCGGGTGGCGGGCATATCACTTCCGGGACAGTTTTTCGGCTATCCTCGGATCGGCGCGCAGAGAAAGCCGAGGTTGGATATCGTGCGACGCGTGCATCAGCCGGCGCTGTACACGACTGACTAGCTAGACCGTCCTCGCGGCCAGACCCCGCTCCCGCGAGAGTATAGAGAGAGAGAGAGAGCGCGCGCGAGAATGATAGTGAGAGAGGGAAGATCGACGAATGAACGAGCAGCCCGCCGCCGATTTCACGGCAGAACGCCGCGAGAAGCGCCAACGGCCGCCACAGGATGAATGAAACGAGAAGCACACGTCCTTCGGGGCGCGTGCGTTTTCCTCCTGGCTGAGGTGCCGAGCTGTTCGGCCACCGCACCGGCGAGGACCAGCCAACACCGCGCGACGGACACGATCGACGAGCAACGAGGTCCACCAGCCCGCCGAGCAACCACCGAAACTACCCGCGCTGCGGCGCTGCTGGCTCGCAACGGGTCGCCCACGAACCACGCCGACCGGCTACGGAAACGCACGAGGCCTAACGCGACGAGGGCTGATCACCAGCCGCGCCAACCGGGTACCTTCAACCCTTCAACCCCATGCGGACCGACCCGACGGGAGAACACCACCACGGACGCCATGGATCGACAGTGCTACGTTTCTTTCTCTCTCTCTCTTTCTCTGCTTTTCTGAATGAAAATCGAACTGACTCTCAACGATTCTTTCAACCCTTCACAATGGTACACTTGTGCGCCAAACGGGTGAGCATTCGACATCATTTTTCGTTCGTTGAAATTTATTCTTCGCACTGAGGCGCCCATTGAAAGTGACGTTTGTACAAGTCATTGTTATTGGATTGTAGATTTATCCAAGATTTTGTTCACGTGCAATAACAAATAGATAGCAGTCAAAAGTTATAAGCAGAAACGTGGCTAAAAGAGGGTGAAAAAATTGTCTAGATGGATTCATACCTTCTGTAATGTATATAATAAATACTTCTCATATAACACTGATGGTCCAAATAACTTTTGTGTACGTCATTTTTATTGTATTGTAGATGTATCCAAGATTTTGTTCACGTGCATTAACAAATAGATAGCAGTCAAAAGTTATAGGCAGAAACGTGGCTAAAAGAGGGTGAAAAAATTGTCTAGATGGATTCATACCTTCTGTAATGTATATAATAAATACTTCCCATATAACACTGATGGTCCAAATAACTTTTGTGTACGTCATTTTTATTGTATTGTAGATTTATCCAAGATTTTGTTCACGTGCATTAACAAATAGATAGCAGTCAAAAGTTATAGGCAGAAACGTGGCCAAAAGAGGGTGAAAAAATTGTCTAGATGGATTCATACCTTCTGTAATGTATATAATAAATACTTCTCATATAACACTGATGGTCCAAATGACTTTTGTGTACGTCATTTTTATTGTATTGTAGATTTATCCAAGATTTTGTTCACGTGCAACAACAAATAGATAGCAGTCAAAAGTTATAGGCAGAAACGTGGCCAAAAGAAGGTGAAAAAATTGTCTAGATGGATTCATACCTTCTGTAATGTATATAATAAATACTTCTAATATAACACTGATGGTCCAAATAACTTTTGTACACGTCATTTTTATTGTATTGTAGATGTATCCAAGATTTTCTTCACGTGCAATAACAAATAGATACCAGTAAAAAGTTATAGGCAGAAACGTGACCAAAAGAAATGGGCTACTGCAAATATGTCTGCGAAAATGTTGTCTTTGGTCACTAATGACGTCACAACTTTTGAACGAATGGATTTTTTCGAATTCGGACTTCTCCTAAACTTTTAGTCGTTCTCGGTTGATGCCGTTACAAACAGACACGATTTTATTACAGAGAGATAAAAATAACAAGATTACATTAACCCTTAGCACTCGATTGGTGACTCTGAGTCACCACTAAAAATTGCTGTACTATAATTCAAAATATCGTTTACATTATTAAATATATTGGGATCTAACCAATTATTAAACAATTCAATATTGTATGCAGTATTCCATTAATTTCATATCCACAAAATAAAAAAAAATCGTATAAAATGGAATTATTTTAGATAGGAAGACATGTTTAATTTTCGAAGTAAAATAGTTCCTAGTGCAAAGGGTTAATTTATATTTTGTGCGATTCGAAGAGACGTGTTCAATCAATTCCCATGAAAACATAGGATTTTAAAGTTACCCTAATTGTTACGTTTATCTTGTTTTCACATTGTTTTGTTCACGTAATCTTTCGGTGGATAGAACGTGGCAACGGGTCGAGCAAGAACGTCCCGAAAATGTTATGTATTATTTAAGGCATTTCCTGCGAACGTTCCCCGACAATAATCATAAGATTTCACGAGCGGTTCGCTGTGAGAGATGAAGACATTCGCATAGTTGTAATGTTTCAGCGTGCGGACCGTCGTTTATGGTAGCCGGTGTGCGTCTTCATTCAACGAGGACAAGATCAACGCGTAATGAAAAACACGTGAGTGTAATGCCTCGAGGCATTCCATACGATCCAATAATTGGCATCACACATTTATCATCTACTACACTGCCGTTACGTCAACAGAAATATATCATCGGTACGGAGTAACAGTAGGTTGTGTGTGCGCAGTTAGGAAACGACACCGGGAGGAATAATATTCTGATGGAGAGAAAAAAAAAAATACGAGACACGGAAGCTTTTATTCCAACATAAATGTCAAATTTTAATTGCATATATGTCGCTGTAATATTAATTTTAAATATTAGGAATTACAACGTCGCCGGCAGCGTTCGACCTTTCGGAAACGTGCAATATTCCGAAAACGATGTGCTGTAAAATATTCTAATTGCACGTTCGACGACAATATTCATCTACGATATATAGTAACGTATGAAAATTCGATGTAACAATTCTCGCAAATATACGGCTGTTGCAAATATCGAGTGAGAGACAACGGAAGAAACGGTGTGTTTATATCGTCACTGGGTCGCATATTTTTCCATACAAATCGACCGACTCGCCGCTAAGACATTTAAATACGTATAAACAAATTATGCAAAGCGGACATTAGGCGACTTTACAAGGTGTTCCACCGGAATAATTTCACATGTTTCGTTACTACAAAAAAAGAGGTTAACGTACAAAAAAAATAAATAAATATCTGAAGTACTTTCCAGTGGTCGGATTTAAATGGGAGCAGAACGTAATTCGATCCAGCAGATCTAATAGTATCATGAAAAAATTCATTGGAACCAGGGACGAACATCTTCAATTTAAGTGGGGCACTTTTGGTACTTGTATCATGGTAAATCGAACGCTATTGTATTCTGCAGACGCAATGGTGACAGTAAAAAATTAATCAGTCGAGAATACTCAATGTTTCGACCTCATTGAATCTGTAACAGCCCGTGTATTGTCTTCGAGTCTCGCTTATGAATACTGATTATTCGCCGGTGTGGCGGACGTAATTAAATTATGCTCGTTACAGTGAACGCCGTGACCAATCGATCTTTCAGGGAAATGTTCGCCGGCGATAGGAACACGGTCGCGGATTGGTTCGCGGCGACACGACGTCTGAAGAAAAATTTATATTAGAGGACATAACAATGGCGTCCGGGGACACAATGCGACAATCTCCTGTCCCATTCAGTTCGAGTCCGCGTGCCTCGCGGGACCACCGGGAGGAAAAAAGCTTGTCGGGTAAGTAGATTTCAATTCCCGGCCGATACTTTTTTTCAGTTCCCGATGAAACTTCTGCTCCGAGCCCTCGTTCTCGCTTCGAGGAAAGGCTCGAATACTTCGGCCGCGAATCGGAACCGAACGTTCCCGGATATTCCCTGCGATTTCTACCCTTATTCCGGGAGAGATTTCCTTCGGCCATTCTGCTGTCCATCAACGCGGCGATATGACGCCATTGTGAAAATCTCTCCGCGGGAATATTTTTCGTAAATAGAATCTGGCTTATCTTCTTCCAATATTCGGTCACGTACTGCAACGCCCGACGACGCAGGCATGCACGAAGACAATGACTCTACCACACCTTCTGTCATTATCATTTTCAGTGAAAATCATTTTTTTTTCTTTCGAAATACACAACTTTCCTCCCTTGTCCCTCAGCCTTTTTTTTAATTGAGCCACTGAAATCTATTGTAGGTTTATTTCGGTTTTAACAGAGATACATTAGTTTTACAGTTTGAGTACATTTACAATATGACTAACCACTAGAGATACAGATCACAGTAGTGTAAAAACTGAAAGATAAATTCACAGGCTTTGACATTTGGTTCTGCAAAGAAAAGGTCCGCTTTTAGTGGTAAGAAAAACTTAATTTTACGTAATTTATTTACAAGTTTAATTCTTTGGGAGTCATATAAACAGCACTGCCATAACACATGATCCAAGTCCTCGAAGACTGAGTTACACATACAGCTAGGATCATCGATAATATTTACACGATGCAGAGAGGCAGCTAAGTTATAATGATTGGCCCTGATACGGTTTACAGTGGAAATAAAGCTCCTTTTAAAAGAGACATCTTGAGTAAACCAGGGAGATTGATTAGGGTTAAAGAATTTTTTAAAATAATCAGTGCCCTTGAAGGAGCGTTGCTCAGTGATTGCAGAGCGAGTGTTGAAGTTACCTTTTAGCTTGAAATGACAGGTAAAATTCAGTGAAAGGATTGTCCCTCAGCCTCTCTGCACTTCGGAATTTTTTTTTCGAACGAACTAGACGGCATTCGACTATGAAGCTTCACAGACCTGTTTACGTGTAGTTGAGTTATGCGCATACATTTTTGTGTAACGATGCCGTGAAAACTTTAGTAATTATACACCTAACAATATTCGCTGCGAGATAAGAGAGCCTCGTTCGACACTTTTTTCCTGTGACCATTAAACAACGTATGGCAAAAGAACTGTGTTTGCTGGTTTAAATATGTTTCAACTATGTTGATGAATTTTTCTAGATCGATATCGTGAAAACTCCGGCAATTATGCAGCGAAGTGTCAACTTCAGAATATATTTGATAAGCCAGAATACAGAGTCGTTTGTACACAGCCGTGGTAAGTTCACAGATTTTTATAGATCGACTAGCTTTTCAGTTTAATGCCCTCGAAAATTAATATTGTTTCTCCATAAAACCTTTTAACCCTCAATTCACCCCTATAGAGTTTTAATTTTATGTCACATCGTCATCTTAGATTTCAAAATTGATGCCATTCTCGTAATTAACATCCCTAAACCTCAATAACAACACCCTTACCGATTTTTAGGCTTATTCACACCATTTTACCCCATTTGTCGAATATAAGTTTGAATTTAATTTATAAGGAGTTGATTCTTGAGAAACCACCACGTATACAAGGGTTAAGACTATTTGGTTTATACTTATAGTACCTTTTAATATACTACATAAATAAAATATTTCTCGTACAAACGTTGCAAACCTATTTCACCCCCTTAGGGGTTGAATTACGAAATATCCTTTCTTATAACAAATGTTTAATGTTCTCCGTAATGTGAACCGTAGTGCCGAGAACATTAAACATTTGTTATTAACAATAATATGATCGATATAAGAGACATATTTATCCTTTCTTATCCCTTGTATAGATCACAAAGGAAACCTCTGTGCAAAATTTCAGCTTTCTAGGTCCAAGGGCTTAGCCTGGGCGTTGATAGGTGAATCAGTCAGGACATCAATTTTATATATAGAGATATCCGGAATTTCCTTCCGAGAGAACTCAAACGAGGAATCGGCCGTGCGATTTAACTCGCGAATTACGATTTCTGATATCGTGGGAAACGATTAAGCTGTTACGTGGACGAAGATTGATCGAGGAAATTTCTATCTGATCTCTTCTCTGGTGCACGTCCGACCCGAGGTATAATGGAAAATCGTTGTTCTTGTTCGGGTAATTGAAACGCTGCCGTAGTAAAGTCCGCAACGGCAGAATCACGTGAATTTCGAGAATACCTGAAAAATAATCCTGAGAAAAATTGCCGGGTGGGAGAAACGGTTGGTAGAAATGTACCTGCGCCCTGAATCCCGAAGGAATGAATTCATTCTGGCTGGGAGTACGTGAATCAAGAGGAGAAACGTCCTACCGTGTAATTCTACTTAATGGCAATCGGAACCGCGACGGTTCTAGCCCGCGGCGACGCAATTAAAATTCATTTTAACGATAATGCATTCACATTCAACGGAGGGAGGCCGGACTAAGTTTGCCCATCTGCTTTCGTGTAACTGCCGTGGCACTCGACCGCCAGGATAAAAGACCGAAAATTTCTCGAGCTATCTAATGCATAAATTACACTCTACTATCTACCGGGAACAGGTTCTCGAAACCCCCGCCAACCAAATATGAACGACGCGACGCGTGACTTCGGTGTCGTGAAAAAGAAAAACACGACGCAAATCAAGCTTCATCGTATTCGAGGAAATTGAAAAGCAACTCTGTCGTCGACGCTTCGAATTCTGACACGGTACCGAAAACATCGGAGGATTTATGAAATATGAAAATACATTTAAAAACGCTCGGAATGTTTTAATTGAAAAAAAAGGGAAATGATATTTCGCTGGCGTGAGGAACGCGAACGCAAGTATCGGACCGACACAGTATGCCGCGTGTGCGTAATGCAATTAATACGGCGCAGACATTTAATCCTATTGAGCTGTAACGGACGAAAGGCGTCGGTCCTCGCCAGGTCTCGGTGACACAAATTCCCCGCCTGCAATATTTGCATCTGTGGCAACAAGTTCAATATTCGCGCCTTCGTCCGCGCTCACAGTTAGCAAGTGTCGTTGTCTGACTAGTGTTTCGTCACGCCGTTCTGCAAATTGTGGAAACGTAACATCTTCACTTGCGGGAACAATGGACTCTCACGATGCAAGTATCTGTATATGTGATTTAAAATCTTTCCTCGTTCGAATTTGTAAATTGATCGTGACCGCGGTGAGTGGTCAGTGACCGCGGTGAGTGGTCAGTGACCACGGTCCATTTATGACCACAGTGATCTCGCTCATAGGCCAGAATCAAGTCTCGAGCCAGGCAATGACCATCTGTACACTATTTTGCCTGCAATTGAAGCTGCATAATTTCATGGCCAGTCATTCGAACCTTTCGTTCAAAAGCGACTCATTGCGACATTGTACACTAGGTCAGTGACCAATGCAATTCTCGGTCATAAACCAGAATCAAGTCTCGAGCCGAGCAATGACCAATTGTACACTATTTTGCCTGCAATTGATGTTGCATAATTTCATGGCCAGTCATTCGAACCTTCCGTTCAAAAGAAACTCATTGTGACATTGTACACTAGGTCAGTGACCAATGAAATTCTCGGTCATAGACCAGAATCAAGTCTCGAGCCGGGCAATCACCGATTGTACACTATTTTGCGTGCAGTCGGTGCTGCATAATTTTATGGCGAGCCATTCGAGAGTCAGCGATGCAGCAACAGCATCATGGACGGCCACCAATGGGCCGCACATGATTCCGAATAACTCATCTACACTCGGTTGCAGTCGACACGCGATTCCCGGCGCGCCGGCAGTGCCATAAACCCGTCGGCGAGGAATCGTTTATGCGACGAGATCAACAACGATGAATGGGCCTGGCCAATAATCATGCCACTGATCACTTACAGGTACTGCTCGGCTTGTGTGCGTCGCTATAAAAATCGAGTTCCTTCAAGGCCTGCGACCACGGCGAAGAATGAGGCTACAATCAATCTTCCGCAAGAGCAAAACCACCGTTGGGACTTTGTCCTGGAGACTCTGTCTCTCTTTCTCTCTCTCTCTCTCTCTCTCTCTGCTAAGGATCTACCGGGGAAATGCTTACGCCCACGCAGGATTCGTTCGAGAGCTAACCGGGAGCGTTTGGAAGGATAATTCGGCACGGTGCACCGCGTAATTATTATCGCGGCGTGAGAATAATTATTTTTGGAATTCGAGGCGGTCGCGCGGGATATCTGGGAAAGTATAGAACGCTCCCCGGGATACGGACGGTGTAACATTTAATTGCATAACACGTTAGTTACGGCCGGGAGACGTAATTCATACCACCGCGCTGTCTGCGCCGTTGTAACTCGCAGCGTTAATTAAACGCTTCTGACGCGGCGCGACTCGCGAGCGCGCACGCTCTGCGAAAATGTTTGCGAATGCAATTTCGGTCGCTTTTAACGAACCGGCAGGAATTATTTAACGCCGCGCTTCGAGACTCTCTCAGAAATTTGTATTGTTAGCGTTCGCCGCTAACCCCGCTGTTTTATTTCCGCACAGTAGCTTTGCCACCGACCACTTTCGAATACACATACAACACCGCGGAATCTGATTTCACGGGCGAAAGCTGCGAGCTCCGGTCAGAAGTGGAGTGGACACACTGATCCACCAAATTGAATCGTCGATGGGTCATTCGATAACTTGCTGCCACTGTATATTTTATTCCAATTTTCATCTGCATCGCTGGGATAAGTATAACGAAAATTCAGAAAATCGTTCTTCAAAGATTTTCAAAAATTCTGGACGTATAACTAACTTCGACACATATGTTGGCGAATTTTTACAGATTTTTAACTTCACGATCTTGGCCGCAAAAGTGAATCGTTGATGGGTTATTCGATAACTTACTGTCACTGTATATTTTACTCCACTTTGCAACCCCTTATCTTCATCGCAGGGATAACTATAATGAAAATTCAGAAAAGTGTTCTTTCAAAGATTATCAAAAAATCTGGACGTATAGCTAACTTCGATACACACGTTGTCGAATTCTTTCAGATTTTCAACTTCACAACCTTGGCCATAAGATTCGTTTAAATATGAAAATTTGATGAGATTGTGGTTTCCCTTGAAAGGAAGTAGAACGGGAATATTTGGCTTTTGGCTCAGTCGGGCGTGATTGAAGCATCATCAATCGTTAAATAATTGGCAGAAGTTTCCCGTATAGCCCGAGGAGGTAGCCACGGAATTTCGAATGTAAACGAACGTAGAACCGTTGATTACAATTTGAAATTATAATCGAGCGAAACAAGAAAAAGAAGCGTGCCGAAACTACATCCCCGTCCCGGCATTATTAATCGTGTTGGCTCGCAGCGCCCCTGCAAAACGCCGGAACGAACCGCAATTACATATTACACGCAATCACGGTCGATTACATCTGTGCGGCGTTACAGCGATGCTAGGTGAACGCCATGAATGTCGCGATTTTCCTGGCAATTATCTTCCCATCGATTAGCGCGTCGGCCGAGTTTACATATTTCGATTTAATTACCCGAACCAATGCGTTACACTCGACGCGGACGGATTTGCTCCGCCATGTAAATTTAAGCAGATTCGGTCGATCCCGGTGCACACTCGAACACGCTGCAATTATTCTGCACAATTTTAATTACAGACCGAGCCACTTACGCTCCCATTCACGAGTCCTCCGGTTGATTTAATCAAAACTGCAGATACCGCTGCGAACACACCGCACGCAATTTAACCGTTCCTTTTACTTCGTTTCTCCCCGCTTTTGCAGCGGAACAAAACCTACTTCGCCAATTTTTTTTTTACGCAACAGGTGAAAGGATCATTACTTTAAAAAATACCGGAGTGTTCCTCGATCATTAATCGAGAAAAAATGTTCCTTGCCAAAAATTACGAAGTGTACACTTCGGGAAAAATTCCTCTTTCGTGATTGATTGGAGATCATATATTTCGACTGTAGGAAATCATGCGAGCGATCAATTATCGGCAGAATTTCTTGCTGAATCTGACGTTGCAGGGAGGGATCTCGATGCAAAGACGTCCAGTTCAATCTCGCGTGCGGAGGTTTGCAATTTTTCAGAACTGGCGTCGTCGAGATTGAACATCATCCCCTCGGAAATAGATTTTTCAACGGGGAACGATTTTTATTCAGGCGCTGGAAGATCGGGGGCAATCGTCCGTTCACGGGAGATTATTATTTCCGCAATCTTCGGCGACGCGCGACCAACCCGGCCCGGTTCCCGAATTTTCTCGTGCTGAATCGACCGGGCTCGCGCTGCGAAATCGATAAACAAAATGACCGCGAAATATTCACGATTGGCAACACTTCAACGCAATAACTCGCGCCACGATTCGCTACATATTTGCGAAGCGGCGCGCAACGGTCAAGCCTCGTCCCTCTGCCGACACACGTACGGATAACTTGTATTTATATTTGCCGTTGCGCGCGCGCGAACGATATATCGACGGAACACTCTTTTTATTTCCGAGTATCCGGTTCGTTAAATCCCGACGGAAAATAGAATCTCCACGGGGAAGCTCCCGGCGAAATTTAAACAAGCAAGCCAGTCCTCTTTTTGCGGATTTTTGACGTTCGGGGGTGAAAACATCCCCTGCGTGCTCGTATTGGAAATCATAATCAAGATAAAAAGTTGAAGTTCGTTTCTATCGAATTATGCTGCAGCAGAGTTTGGCAGTAATTAATTACATCTGCAATTACATGAGCAAAAGTGGACTACAATTTCAATACGTTAATAGCTAACAGTTAAATGGTCCAACACTTAAAAATTAGTGGTTTAAGAGAACTATTACTGTAATTTGTAATTGCAGAAATGAAATTTCAATTTAAATGTAATTGTAATTTGTAATTGCAATTACTTCTCGAATAACTGTAATAGTAATTGTGGTCCGCAATTACAATTAGTGGTTGAGCCAAAGTAATTGCTATTACAATTACAATTACTTACCCATTTTTCTAATTTGTAATTGCAGAAATAAAATTACAATTACATGTAATTTTTTCCCAACTCTGTGCTGCAGGAGATATCAAACAATTGGAGGATTCGCTGCTTTTAATACACTCGCGCGTTTCACGTGACGTTTTTATTGCATCAAACAGGATTAATGCGGCAGATACACACATACACACAGAGAGATTACAATTTCATTATCGTTAATGCAATCTGAAACTTTATACAACCATTTTGTTAAATTCAGAAGATCGATGCGACAGCTACAGCGGAATAATTTCGTAGCTTTTAATGCATTATCGAATTTCATGTTTCGTCGCGTTTTTAATTGGCTCGTCGTATTTTTTCGTCCATGTAATATTCGAGGACAGGGATGTCGCAAGCTGTTTTCAAAATTCCCACATTTTAATGGAGCGTCAAGGAACTGGTGCATCTGTGTAGAATTTGCAACCGCGGTTATTTACGCGCGAAATTAATGCGGAACCCTATTCGCAGGTCGAATTTCAGCTCGTCACGAACGACCGTGACAAACGACTCACGTGTCGGTTCAACTAATATCTGCAAATATCTTGCAGTTGGCAACCGCCCTGATCAAACAATTTCTGAAAGCTATTAATACAGTGCAATATTCTAAATAGATCGCTTCGCGGATTTACAGACGATCGTATTAATCGCGAGCATGCGAAATCAGTTTGGCTTTGATTGCCGAGTCCTTCAACATTTGGACAGACTACGTTATTCTTTGTACCAGTTGTACCCGCGACTTTGTCCACTTGCAATAACAAATGCTTATTGATTATTAACCCAATTAAATTTCCAATCGCCTAGGTGGTCTCAGATAGAGATTTTATTTTTAGACAAGATAATTTCACGAAATTAATTAGAAAATGATTAGAAAAAATATATTTATTACGATGGTAGGTAGGAATAATTGTTTAATGAATTTTGCTGAGAATTTCATCCCGATATCTTCTATGGTTCGAAAGAATACATGTTGCCTCGCCCGACCGATTCAGATCATGGATTTGCTCATATTTATATAACAGTTATTTTTATAAGGCCTTAACCCTTGATAAAATAGAACCTGCAAATTTTTGAGACCCTGAAGAAAGTATATATATGAAATATCCTCTAAAATAATCTACAATTAAAACGAAATAAGTTCCGCAAGTATCATGCGTAATTGCATTTGAAAATTTAGTAAAGAATCAATGAAAAAATCAATACGATTACAAATAGTGTATGATTTTGTACTAATGTGATTCATTGGATTAATTAATCCATAAGTCGATTTTATTATTATTATATATAGAGATAGAGATGTGGACAAGTGATGTGTAACTTCCACTTCTTTCAATATATGTCGGAAGTTAATTATGCGGTAGGTTTATGATCTGAATCAGACATGGACTAAGCCAGTAGTGTAGTCTGAGTTGGAGCAGCATCATGATTGCGAATAATTCATGACTTGTATATCAGTTGTGACTCGAGTCAGACATGGAACCAATTATTCTCGTATCTCAACTTGGGTGGGAATGAAGCGTGCTTCAGGAACAGGTTGAAAAGTGGCCAAGCCCCGTAATGAAGATACTCTGTCTTGAAAAAAATCCGCGTTCGCTGATGCTCCTCAGTCTGTTGCGGTCGGACCCGGGTACAAAAGAACGCCGCAGGAAATTGCATTGCGAACAACCACGAGCTCTCGCCCTTTATGCATCGCTGCAAGACCTCGCGGAAAGGATCCCTGTTCCTGAAGTTTCCGACAAAGGATTTTAATGATTCACTCGATAGAGTGTGCTTCGAATTTCCAGCGGACGCGGCGCGGCAGTGGCGTCGACAACGCCCCCGACTCTACGATCGCCGTGTCTCGTTAAAAGCTGCCCCGGAATTGTTACAAAAGCGCCGAGTCCTCGGTTCTCTCCTCGTTTCAAGTTTTAACGTGTGTGAGATAATGAGGACGTTTCGCGTTTGAGACACGTCGTCGTCGTCGTCGTCGTCGTTGGGAACGTTTCTTTGGTCACCCTATCCGCCCAATTTCAGAATTTCAAGGACGACAGCCACGAATCTTCTCGTTCAGCGAAATTCTCTGCTGCCGTTTACGAATTTACCCCCCACCCTCGCCCTAATTAATGACAAACATAGCACTTTGAAATACGGCGACTCCCACTTATATTTGGACACTCTTAAAAAGACGAGAACTATTTTAATACTTTACTATACGATTTGAACTTTTTTGGGAAGCTAGAGCAATTAGTTTGCTACAGGATGTGAAAGAAAATTTTCATTCAATTCAACCGATTTCGATGAAACTTTCACAGTGCATAGAATTAACGCAGATAGATCTTCAAAACGTAGTTTGCAATTTTCAATATAGTATTTACTTTTAGTATTTTTTTTTCTATAATTCCGATCAATTATTAAATGAAATCCATCAATATATTGGCAATGAAAGCCATTCATGAGTATATTTTGCATTTAAAAAATGGATTAATTTAAAAAGCTTTCGTTTAATTAGTGAATTTCATGTTATATTTATTTTTTAATCAAATTGTCTTCATATTATAAAAAATTGTAAGTGACTTTAAATTAAAAAGACCTCAGAAAGCAATATTCATGGTTATTGTAAAAATAAACACGTGAAATTTGCGTAAAATTATTTTCAGATAATATCAAAATACGTGACAACATTGTACTATACTGTACTCAGCTGTATTTTTATAATGTTTTGCTCTGTAACTGTTTAGTGAAAAAAAATTGGAGTTTCTAGTTGCGCTTCTCAATGTTTAAATAAGGTTTGAAGTGTAATTTGATGAATTCCCAATAAAAAGAAATGTCAAAATGTACAAACTTTAAGTTGCTATAAATATTAAACGGTGCAATGACTCGAACCCAAACTTTGGTAATTGCATAATTTAGTAAGAATTATATCTCGTCTTATTTTCAAAAATTTTGTTGCGTTTCTACATACCTCCAAAACATCTTTAAGATCGTAACAATATTCTCGGATATGTCGGTGGGTTTTTTTTAATTACAAGCAGAGAGATAATTTCCTCGTGTTCCATCTTCCACGCCTACGCGTTCTACCTGAACAATAGCGGGTTGCATAATCTCCCGTCGGCAGTATCAACAAGCTGCTGGGTACTTTTGCAATCCCCTAATAGGAGGAATGTTTACGTAACCAGCGTAGCCGGGTAGGTAGGAGGGAAAAATTCGTGGTTGTGCCGCGGAGAGAGAAATTTATTTGAGATGCCACCGGGTTGCAGACGGTTGCCGGCGAAATGTTATTTGTCTCCGGTGTCACGGATGCTTTACGCTCGTCGTCGGAACACAGCATCGACATGGTCGGTTATCGGATCGACGAGGAATTCGCCATAGCCGCTATTATAGCGAGGGAGACTGTGCGGCGTGTCTCGTTTGGGGGAACGACGAAGGGATCTGCCCGTCGAGAGAAATTCGATTGGATTAGCCGAGCCTTAATAGCCGGCCGAGCCACTTACAGTAAATATTTCTCGGTGATCTGGGTAAACTGGCGCTTCGAATAAGTTGCCTTTCTATTCCGAGGGATTCGAGGAGCCTCGTGCCGTTTCCACGATTCATTTCGTCCCGATCAACTCCCTAAAAGCAGCCTATCATCCTCCACGCAGCTCTAAATAGTCCTGCGTAATCAGACCGTGAGTTTATTGACCTGTGACTCACTTGTTACCGGGGACGCATGCTGTGCATTTAGGTCAGTGTATTATTCAGCCAAGATTTTATGTGTCTCTCCGAGAATTCGGTTTTAAGAGTTTATCATTGTTGATTTGTGTGGTTCGAAATTAGGTGATCCTAGCTTCTGCGAAGTAGAATTATCCTAGGCTAGGCTTAAGATGATTGGTGCTTACAGGATCGAGCTGATTAGCACCATAAGCATCATGCTAAGACGGGCTAAGATGAGTTGCACTTAGGAGATCATGGGGGATCATTGTCTGGAGTGGTCCAAGATGATTTCACCATGGCAGATTATAGTCTAAAGTGACGCAAGATGATTTTCAGTTAAGGGATCTTGCGGGATCGTAGTTTGGAGTGGACCAAGGTGATTTACACAGCTTAAAACAGGTCAGGATTATTCCCACTTCGGGTATGTCAGTTGTCAAGCCTCCTAAACCGATATTATGGTTCTACTATTCAATGAGCTATACGAAGCTCGTGTTATCTCTAGCTCTATCCCTTTGGGCACGTTTCTGCTTATAACTTTTGACTAGTAGCACCTATATTCAATTTGAGGTTCTCATTGGATTCAGCTCGTCGAGCTCTTTCGAATGGACACTGAACAGATTCTATAGGTTCTACAGTTTAAGAGTTATAACACAAAAAGTGTTCCTTTTTTTTCTTAACCTTTTGGTTCACCAACTTCTTAAACAGTTGTATCTTTTCAACGGTACGTTTTAGGAAAAATCTGAGACCACCTTGGCGATTGCAAAATTTAACCCTTAACACCCGTTCATAATGACATCACAATATTTGTTCAAAGTAAAAAAATACGTCTTGTTTTCAAACAGAAATTTCTCAAAAACTGTGCATGTAGAAGAAAAATTATAACCAGATAAATAATAATAAGAAACACCATAACTATAAGAAACATTTTTGTTATTGGACAGTGTAATCAATCAGGATTTGTTATTGCACGTGGACAAAGTCGCGGGTACAGCTCGTCGTTCGCTAGGAAACTTCTCTTTCTCTTTCTTCCTTGGTCCAGATCAACGTGACCACAAACGACAGAAAATAAATGCTACGCGTTAAATAAACAGTAATTCAAAGTAGACGTCAGTGCAAATAGAGGGACAGCAGGTGTCGCGTCAACGTGTACCGGCGTTCGCAAAACTGATGTCTGTCACTGACCGATAGACGGCGAAGCTCGTTAAAGTGACCAACCAGACAATGGCGCTTCGACGTTGTAAATATCGCCGATAAATGTCAATGACAGCACGGTGTCGTTTGGAATTCAGCCAGGAACGCGCGTTTATCTACACTCGAGCGAGGGCAGCGTCGGACATCAAACGGAAGCTAGACTGACGTTAATGCAGTCCGAATCCGAGCGAACTTTTAGTGCATAATGCTTTTAAACTATCACTAAGAAGAGTCTCTCGTTGAACAGACAGTGCTCTAAAATCTATTTATACCACCAGAAACCATTCAACGTCAACAAACACACACCGACCTCCGAGGAATGACGTCTTTCACAGGTGTACCAACAATCGCTGGACAATTCGCCAGGAGAGCTTCGAACAAGAGCTTCAACAAGGTTATTCCGAAGCTGGCCGGTATTTTCATTAATTTCAGCGTCATCCCTAATTTTCCTTCGGTCAGGCTCGCTTCTATGAATCTTAATAAGGCGAAAGCTTTCCGTTGAGGGGCGAGCGGAAGAATGGCCTGGCTGGCGAAACCGCGAGCTGTTAGTGTGCCTGACCAACCACTTTGTTCGAGGCCAGTATCCCCAACGAACCTCGCCAAGACGCTTTTCGACAGTTATTCAACTGCTGGAATTGTTACGAAGTTTGCGGCCAGGGTATGCTCGAAGTTTCCCGCCGCGAAACTCGTCCTTGCGGCTGTCTTCGACCTGGGTAATCGCTGCGAAAGCTTCGAGTCGAAACTGGGGATAAATTTTCTATTTTTTAACATTTTTGAGTATGCGCGTTCGTTTAGTTCTGGATTGAGAAGTGTCGGGCTGCAGTCGGTTGCAAGACGCGCAACAGTTGGCCGATCCGCGATCAGCCGCGATTTACGATTGGACACGCAGCAAGAACTGATCTCCTCGGGTCCGGGAAACCGGTTTGCGGGTTCACTGGCTGTGATCCGGCAGCATGATTACGCCGCTGCCACTTATCACCTCGCCGTGCGGCTCTGCGTCACTGACACCACTGATATAACCAGATTCGTTTTAGCGGTGTGTGTTTGCTGGCACCAGCAGATGCAACTGTGCAAACCCGTGCGTTTGTTTGGAGGGAAACGCGACGGGTGTTTGAGCAACACACTGTTGGAGGATGCAGAGAGCCGGTAGAGAACGGCTAACCGGTTTATGGGACGCGTTAACGTCTCACTGAGTTCGCGTTTGGTACGACCGGTTGCAGAAGAGGCGAGAGAAAATGCATGATTTCGGGATTAAGTGTTTCGAGTTTGTTCAACGGATTCCCGGTTCGGCTTTGAAAGTGGCCTAACGTGATTTCCAATTAGGATACCTCCAGCCTGAAGTACTGAAAAGATTTCTCTAGCTGTCCAACAGCGACACCATCTAGCAAATTCAAAAACAGCCGTTTTCTGACACAATATTTATTCGTACCACTATCCATACTCGTTTAAAGAAAAACTGTATAAAAATCGCATCTTTATTTACAACGACCGAATCATGTATAACCAAAGTGATGCCTCTGCCAAGTCCACGAAAGGTCAGTGTAGCACCCGGCTCACCAAGGCAGCCATAACTCGTAGCAAAGTTACAAGCTGCAGCCAAGGGTTGAAATTTCCTCGAGTCAGTCCTCTAAACAAACGACTGTGAGTAAACCATTCAAGTGTCGCAGAGAAAGTCTTCGGGAGAGCTCCTTAATCCTAGCATCACCCTTTTGCCGCCCTTTTTGGTAGAGCTCGAGCAAGTCCTACTGCCATGAGTGCTTCCAGACATCATGCTACCTGGCCTCTTGCCCTTGCCACTTCTCTGACATCTATCAGACTGTCTGCAGACGGAACCGGATACCTGATGCTTGCTGCAGACGAACGAAGGATTCCGGCTGACAGACAAGGACATCCCACTGTTCCATTGTTCCTTGGCTAGCATTTTCATCCGAAGATGATCGTCCATGTCCAGGGACTCTGCACTGGTGTCAGACACCAGTTTATTCTGTCTGAGAACGTCTCGTTTCCTCACCACCACCATTCTGTGATTAGGCTTATCTAAAGAGGACCTGGACTTGGTGAATTTGAACAGAGGAATGCTAGGTGGCTCTGGCATCCCATCGACGAACAACACTGGTACCACCAGGACCTTCTCGTCACTCTTAGCTACCTCCTTCGTCTGATCAGACATCGAACTGTTGCCATCAGAGGGCGTTTGCTTCAGCAGACTCTCGACTGATCGTCTGAACACTATCTCCTTCTGATGATGGTACCTCAAGTTATACCCCGAACACTGGACATCCAGGTCCCTGACCTTCTTCTTCGCGTCAGTCCTAGAATTCTTGCTGACCAACTGTGTCTGCTCTGGTCTGGATGTCCCAACAGCTTGATCCCTCTTCGAGATGATCAAAGAAGTCTGACTGTCAACTCGAGTATAGTTGACGTAGCGGGTCTTATTGCTGCTGGAGGACCCTATCAGCATCATCTGGGACATATTCTGTTTCAATGGATCCTCTACGAGTTCAGAACTGTTCTGTTTAGAATTCGTTGGTTCCTCGGGTCTGTCGTCGCCAGCAATTATACGACCATAGTGCTTCTCCACTGTGGTGTTCACTCTGATCAGGTGGACCTCTGGTTCCTTGCTAGTGGAGGGTTGGCAAGGAGTATTTGGGACGGTGTCGATGTGTTTTCCAGGCCCTGAAGGCAGTCCAGATCCACCTGGTCTTGCTACATTGTCTATAATCGTTTCTTGACGTCGTTTAGGGTCGTTGAACCCACTGGTCCCAGCTTCGGACTCGGGCATCTGATAGTCCAACCTATGCTTAGGACACTTGTAGAACGAGCTGCCGACATTGGGGATCATGGAGCCCGAAGGATCCTTGATACCATCCTCGAACTCGAACCAGGAGTTCTTCATGCTGACGAAGCTGTTGCTCTCCCCGGCTAGCCAATTGCTGTTGGACACCTGCCTAGTTGCTATGAAGCTCCCCTGACCCAAAACAGCATCGTTGCTACTTGCGTTCTTGGCTGAACGGACATCGTGACTCAAACTGATGGTTTCTTGCCTGACTGGTTGAAACTGTGCACTGGTAGGATTGTCGACGACTCGAGCCTCCCAGGAAGGGTTGCTAAACATATGATGACACTGTCCAGCCACGTGGATGGGCTTGTTAGCGCCGTAATTCTCCGTTCGATGTAGATAGTATCCAGACACGGTCGAAGACGTGTAATGCTCCGGGCTTAGCAGGGACGGGTCCGTGAGATTCATAGCGCGAAACTTGCCAGTGATCTCGTTCAGCTTGTGCTGGAGAGGGCCCAGCTCGCCATCGATCCTCAAAAGAGCATCCAGGTCCTTCTTGACCCGCCACTGGCTCGAGGTAACCTCCTTCTTCGTAGAGCTGGGTGGAATGTAAAAGGATTTGATGGACGAATGAGTGTTCTGAGCGATTTTGATCAGATCTGGTTGCGATTCAGGGTCCAATGGACTCCCTGAGAGAAGGCTGGGTGATCTGTAACCCGTGTGCGACGATCCTGATCCTTTTGATAAAAAATTATCACCGATTGAATCTTTGGGGGATGGGTCTAAGTACGTTCTTGGCTCTAGTAGTGGATTCTGTGGGAAGGGATTGATAATTTTAGGGTTGCGGAGGTTTTTGATAGTTTTTCAGAGGAGAAAGGTTAGGTCACCTCAAGGTTTGGCAGCTCGGTCGTAGACTCCATCTTCCTAGCTGTGTACATATCGTCATCCAGCTCTATCTTCGACGTGGCAGAAGTAGCCAAGCTCCCGTTAGACCAGGGAGACAACAACGGCGCCATCTTTGCCACGATTACCTTGATCTTTCTCTGACAAGCTAAGGACGAGGCAGACGTCTGCACCACTTGTCCCAAATCGATGTCCTCTTCGTTAGAGGATACCTTCTGCAACACTGGCATCGACTCAGACTTGATCAGAACAGATTTTCTACTGAAGATTTTCGACGATTCTTCTTCCTCCGATCTGGGATACGATCGACATAACTCTGCGGGAACGATCACACCTTTCTCTTTGGAAAACCGAACGTGACCCTCGCTGGACGTCTCGTAGTCTCCGTCTGTCCTCGAGAAATCATAATGCAATCTTTTTTCTGATCGATTGTTGTAAGAAGGAACGTAGAGGGATATTTAATCAGATTTATAGGGGATGGAGATTAATGGAAAATCTAGTTGCAAATACATCGTACGAACACACCGTCAGTTTCCGAGGCGCAAGTGGTAGTGTCGCTGACTTTCGTCCCAACTGACATCGTACTCGAGAAGGTTAGCTATCGATACTCCTGCATCTCGGTTGGCTCTGCCCTCTGTCTAAGCCACTAATGTCCTCTGCAAATGGATCGTGTCTCTGTCTGGCCCGCCGGAACCATAATTCGACGAACCCGTTAGGCTAACTGACGTTCCAGTGTTACTCGAGACGTTGCGGCGAATCGAACGATTGTTTTCTCCAGATTTTTCGACCTATCTCGATCGGTAAATTATTTTTTTTCGACGCAAGACATTTCAGAACGAAGTTCAATTCATCGATTCCTTCCGGTCGTGTTCACTTTTACAACTTTTTTTTTGTATAAATACCCTAGGAACAGGTGTGTCTATATCCACGATCATTGTCCATGCATGAAAAATTGTTTTTCTCTCAATGTGCAAAATTGTCTGAGTTGCACTATAGAATATTTATTAGAATCATTGGATAATTTATATGATGAATATGTTCGATTATCAATGGCTCGAACAATGCTCGACAAAGGACGGGGACAGTTCGTTGAGTTAAAACAGAAATGTATTCGCAGCCACGTCGTAAATCCGTTGTCTGAATTTTCTGCGGATATCCGCGATTCGGTGCGTCGCCGACGCGCGGCAATCGAAATAAATTTCAGTAATCTACGTAACGCGATCGATGCACCAGACCCGCTGCGAGATATACGGAAATATTATTGCGTACAGAAACGGTGACAAAACTTTCGCCATTACTCGGGCGAAAGCTTCATTAGCTCTGTGCACAACGAAAATGAGAATTTTACGAGGTTCTACAGTAATATTCGCCGGGGACAAGTTTTCGCGAGAGTTTTAATCATCGTGGAATTAAACCGAGCAATTATTTCGCGGGAAAGTAAAACATTCGTCGACGTGAATTTATTTTAATTGTTTCAGCTATCCTTTTAGCGCGAATGTCTATCCAGAGACGCGAATTATTGTCCCGATTGAAAAGTTGCTGGACGGAAGTAGATTTAACCATTTTTCGTTTCGTTTCGCAGTGAAATTATAATATCGCATCTGCGTGGATTATTCGAAATTGAAAAGGACTGGAAACAGCATGAATTTGATAATTGTTTACTGTTTATTTTTTACTGTCAAATCGTAGTACAGTGTAGTAGTATGAATGGATAAAGTGGTGGATTTAATAATTGTTTCTTTGCGGATTTCTTTTTGCGTGAAAATGAGGTATCATTTTTACTGCGTAATTATGTATCAGCTATCTTGGTGATCCGAGTTGGCATATGTCCCACCAGGAACGTCGCTTCGAAGGCAGCAGCCATCGGAGATATGAATGATCACCGCGATACTGCACATTATTTTACGGAGCGTGACGTCCGAACGAGCCAAAATAATCGCGGGCAGCTTGTTTATGCAACTGTGAACACGGCAGGATGAATACTATGCCCGAACGGTGACGTTGACAGATTTTGCAGATGCAACTTTTTATCAGTCGATTTTCAATCCCCTCGGACCTCTGAGGACAGTAAAATGTTTCAACAATGTCCGAGACATCGTCGAACCTACAGCTTGACAAATGTTGAATTTTTTTAAATGAACATGATTTCACCACAACGCACAAACTACGATGAAAATTGCAATGCCAACGGGTCTAAGTAATTTAAAAAATTTTATCAAATCTCTCCATATCGATAAAATGATCGTGACAATATATTTGGTCACGGTTCCCATAAAAATCCAGCAGACAAGCCTCTCCTCTTGGCTGGCTGATAAATATTTTCGAAAGCAGCGAACATTTTTCCAATCGCTCCGCCAATTTCCATTTCTCCTTTGTCTCTGGTTCCCTGATATCCTTTTAATATTCGTAGTCATTTATACAGTCCACGGAATACTCGAAACGGATACACACTGCTTCGCGTTTTCCGCTCCTTTTCCCGCACGTTCGCCGATTGGTTTTATGCAAAGTTCCCGAGGAATGCATCGGGAGAGTGGATCGACAAACGTATGCAGTTTTCTCCAGCGAAATTTCTTTGAAGCCGTGAGAGAAATATCTTTCGAAATTTATCTAGAATCCTTTCGGATTGTTCTAAACGTTCCTGCGCGAGAGAAATTTGCAAGTAAATAACGGAACGCCGAGTGGAATATTTCAAATAAATACGGATGTATTTTTTAACAATACCTCTATACGAATATTCTTTATCTCGGTCACGGAATATCAATGCGTTATTCCATCTGTTACTCCCACCACTTGTTGAACTCCGGTTCGCCATTGACTTCGCTGCCAATTGTCATCGAACTGGGAATTCTACAGTCATTTTATTCCATTTTATTTGTAACACGAGCTCTCTGCGGTTCTGTTACATGGTAACAGCAATAACAAACAATGCAGTTGTATTCTATGGAAATTTGTTTTGCACAGCAATGGAGAAATGAGGCATCGTGAGAACAATCGAGGGGGACAGCTGAACGTCGTAACACCTTTTCCGAGGTTTCTTCTCTCCGAGTCATTTGACAACTGTCAGAGTGATCGGTCTCCCTCGTGAAAATAAATTCGTTCGTCGCGTCGGACAAGTATGAATTCGACCGATCGATGCTGGACCGCGCGATAGAGGGTGGTAAAAAGAAGAAAAAGTACTTGTCGAAGTCGCTTACGAAACTCTTTAAAAGTCGAACATCTTGTTTACCAACTTCTTCAAACAGGTATCATACATTTTCTGAAGCACTGGTGCTTTATACTCTCCAAATTGCACACTGTAATATTAATTTGATGCTTCCTGGACGGTCGGGAGTGAGCCAAATTAAATACAGAATTCGACAAATTTGGGTTAGCACAATTTTATTGGGCCTAATAGAATAGAACTTGGTTAATCTTCGTCTTTATTGAGCCTTGGTTGAGCACAGTAGAATTGATTGTGTCTTGGTTAGTCTTCGTCAAAGTTGGGCCTTAGTTGGGCCCAGTAAAATTGATTGTGTCTTGGTTAATCTTCGTCAAAGTTGGGCCTTGATTTGGACCAGTAGAATTGATTGTATTTTGGTTAGTCTTCGTCAAAGTAAGACCTTGATTGGGCCCAGTAGAATTGATTGTGTCTTGATTAGTCTTCGTCAAAGTTGGGCCTTAGTTGGGCCCAGTAAAATTGATTGTGTCTTGGTTAGTCTTCGTCAAAGTTGGAACTTGATTTGTTCCAGTAAAATTGATTGTGTCTTCTTTAGTCTTCGTCAAATTTGTTGGGCCTTGGCTGAGCCCAGTAAAATTGCTTGTATCTTGATTAGTCTTCATCAAATTTGTTGGGCCTTGGCTGGGCCCAGTAAAATTGCTTGTATCTTGATCGAGTCTTGATCAGATCCTAAATTACGTCTGACATACAATTGATGATCAACTATGTTCACGGTACAGTAATTCAAGAATCAATCGTGCTCACATTGTGCAAATATAATTTCCCATTGCTCTTATCATTCGAGTATTGGATCATCGACATGCACGGCGAAGACCTCGCCAAAAGTTGCATCGAACGCGTCGCGCAGCTACTTTTTTTCCTCTGCCCAATGCATAAATATGCATAAGCCGCACAGCTGCGAAACTTTTCGCAGCACTTCGCAAAGTAAAGAACGGAGCAACACGTCGCGAGAAATTCAATTCGCGACGATCGAAGTCGAAAAGTGAAGTTTTAATCGATATTCCCTTTGACGGTTGTGCATTGTCGCGGCCTCGAGTTTCCAATTGAAACAGAATTCAATGGGCAGTTCGCCGGAGTCACTTGAATCAATTAACACAAGTGTTCAGCATAGCGTTAAACATTTTATCACGCCTCTCTAAAAAAAGCTCGAGCAATTTCGAGCGGCGGCGACTGTGGAAAAGCTGGTTAAAAGGACATAAACATCTGAACAACCCTGTCAGCGGAAAGTGAAACGCTGTTGTCAGATTAATATTTATGTCGCGTCATACCGGCCGTCTGCCTGTTTTAACTTTTCATCGTGCATGCAACTTGGAACGGGGATTCCAGTTATTTATTTACAAAGGTTACATCCTCCTTTCGCTTATTATTGACTCGTTTCTTGAGCGAGATTATTGAGCGAGAATACACTCTGGCTGAGCAACAAACGTCTTCGAAACTCGCATTAACTCTATTCAGCCTTTAGAAAATTGTATCACGCTTAAAAATTCATTCCTGATATTTTTCAACGTGTCGTTTAAACAATTGAATGTCGGTGTGTACATTATTTTTCCAGCACCAACAGCAATGTTTCCCAACCGTTATAGAAAAATATTTTTCTACCTTACGAGCAGCTACAGAAGAAATTGTCGATTGTCGGTGGGTTTAAATGCTCTCGGGAAAAATCGCTTTCGCCGAACGTCAACCGTCCCGCGGGGTGCTAATGGAAATTTTTTCGCAAAAGGAAAAACGCGTAATGAGTCCTGTATTCGGTCTCAAGCGGCGGTAAACGTGTCGGGAGCGACACGAAACATGAAAGAAAACGGCGCCGGGTTACCGGAAGCACGGAGCAAGTCCGCGCCTCAGCCATTTCGCTCTCTGATTTCCTCCGGGAATCCGTCCGAGTTTACGACGCCGGCCAATATCGACGCTCCGATTGATTTATAGCCGCCTTCGCGAACCTTGCCCCCCTCCCACAGCTCCAGACACTCGAACGTGAAACGCATTTTGATTTCTCGCGAGTGAATTATCAAAGACCAACCTCGGAGGCGTTGTTCCCCTTCGAAAACCACAGAAACATCAAATATACCGAACAACCGGTAATCCAACAACTTTCTACCCCCAATAGGATTAATCTGCATGCAATATTGAGCGGGAAATGTCTTTGGAACTTTTCTTCCACGACGCTTAGTTTTCGAGATAATCGATTCGAAATATTCGCTTCACCGTGTCTGTGCATGACCGACTGATTCTACTTACGCGACGCGCACCCTGCACTTCGGAGTCCAGTTTCTCGAGAACCAGGACTCGAATCAAAAAACTGTATACCACATTTTCCACGTGTTTTTTTATGCAGAATCGATTGGTAGGTCGCTTGTCCCGCCAGCTGTTGTCGTTCCTTGTATAATTCGTGTGCGAACAGTCGAGGTATCAAAACACGAGGGAATTGTATGAATAAAAATGATCGTTACCGGTACGGGAACGCAATATGGCTCGTTAACGGTCCGCTAAATCGGTCGCAGACGAGAAAAAAAAACGGTGGCATCGGTGAAAAGAGCCAGCGAGGCGTGCGGGATCCGCCTCACCTTCGTGGACGAACGAAAACTCGTCACCGTTTCACGGTTCGAACAATCGATGCCGGCGCGCGATAATAGGGCTCGTCGTTTCCGTCATCGCGAGCCGCGCGCTCACGTTGCATTAAATTGATCGACGAGAACGTCCGAGATGACGTTTTCACGGGGGCTAACAAAACCGTTCTCAATAACGAGTCAGCTCGCCGGAAAATTAGCCCGACACGCGGGCTCGCCGTGACGAATGAACGTTACGCGGATGAGATTACCGGCCCGGTTTGACAGTCCCATTGATTGGCAATCGGGACCCGTTTCGGCCAATTTTGCTCGCCGTCAATCGCCGACATTGTTAATCGACGCCTGACGCGACTTCCGAGCACCTGATACACCATTAACGCCACTTTTAACGCCGTGCTGGTCCTCTGCGAAATCGAGCACGCTCAGCGAGTCCGTTCAAATCGTGTCGATTTTTTACACACTCCTGTACCTTTATCAAAATCAATGCTGAAATCATTCGGCAGGTGCTCCAGGTGGGTGAACCGAAATCAAGAAATTGGTTCAGTCACCCTTTGGTGGATTTAAACCGGCGATTTAAATAAAACGTACTTTCTAGGTAAGACGCCTCGTGAATATAAAGTGGCCATCATAAACTCCGTGAGATTCACAGGGGAGCGGGATTTGCTTCTTCGCGAAGCCATTTCCCGGATGAGGAATAGCCAGTCCCGCATCGACTGCAAATTTTTAAGTAGCCTCGACGAAGGGGCTCTCGTTATCGCTGGACGTCGCGATATTCGGCTTTGCTTTCGCTAAATGCGGGCTTTGATATTTCAATTTCTGTGTCACAGTTCCTACGCGATTAAAGGGACCACAGATTTCCTCGATCGTGTATGTACACGATCTAAGATTCTCGTTGAGCTAGTTTCAACATTTATCATTCTCTAGCGTAGTGGGCGCCGAAAATCGAGTTTATAACGCTGTCGATATTTCAGATCGTACTTCCCGTACTTCTGTAGTATCGTGCATGGATATCTTCCATACTTATCTGAGATAAAAATGTTCCACAGTGGTTTCTGTTTTTAACGCAAAATGATTCAATCTGCAGAATTGCAACTGAATCCGTGCGACCGACTTTCGGAACTTTACCATCTGCGGTAGATAAAGGAATTCAGCACCGACTGCAGGTAACATCGAGACCTACAATCGATGTTGCAGGTTCCTACTATCGCCAGGCATGTTCCACTGCATTATCAACGGTAGGTTTTACAGGGAGAGAAAGAAAATCGATACCGCCCTCGTGGAATAAACGAGAAATTTCAACCCTCTGCCCTTCGGTGTCATCTGTGTATCAAGACGGGCAATTTATGCAGAATTATGCAACTGCAAAATTAATTTCAACCCGTCTACAGCGTAGCATATAACAAATCCACTAACGAATTCGCCTGACTATGCATACAGATTAACATTTAAATCGAAATGTCAACAGAATCGTTTGCACAACCGGCACCGGGGTTTCGTCAACGTTACGGTAATTTGTTAAATGAACAACAAGACTTACAAACGCTCGTTTTAACGACCACGCTGGGGCGACGCCGAGGAAATGCATTCAGACTCACCTGGAACAGAAACAACGAAATTATTGGTCACCTATGGCGCTGCAGCGAGACGGAATTGCAGTATGAATTACAATGGGACAAAGTGTACACGGTTGAAATAGCATTCCTCCGGCGGAACGGTTATTCCGGCTTTAAAATGACGAGCAAAAGCAATTGCATCCGGCCTCGTACACCTGCTACCGGGTCCGCGAACACGCCTTAAAAGATATTCAGACGCTGGTGCAGCGCCCCGCGTAAAGCAACCTACATAAAAGCCGAGTAATCTTCTTCCCCAGACCTCGTTGCCGTGTTAATTACTTCAAAAGGCATCGTTGTTGTTTTTCCCCGGGTAAAGTTCTCCGGCGACCACCTTCTTTTATTAATATTACGGAAAGAACTGCAGTTTATGACTCGTGCACGACACAATGCCTATTTTTTTCTTCTGCTGCACCGAGGCCGGCGGGGCGAGCCCAGACATTCCCTTTCAAGTTAATAATTCAACGTGTTTGCGAAACTTTCAGAAACACACTGTACGCCGAGAACTACGAATTCACAGGAATATTGAGATTCTCGGAAACTGTTATCTAGTGTTAACACTAGATTGCCCAAGGAAGTCATATTGACTGCTTTTTAATTTCAATTAGAAAAACAATTATGTATATAATGACACAATTTCTTAGAATTCTGTGACTTTTCGTACAACATATATATGCGTTTATTAATAATTGTAGTTACCTCCCCCCTCCTTCATTTCCGGTATGTATATAGGTATATACTAAGTTTCAGTCTTTCTAGTGTTAAATGTTTTCAATTCCCCGGGAAAAGCGAGCAGGAAATTGTTTGCAAAAATTTCACGTTGATTTGTATTTTTCTTTGCACTCCATAAAAATCCTCGAACATGGTGTAACTTGAAGACCAAAAAAAAAACTGCGAAGGAACACGAACCAAAGTATGGTCAGTGAAGTTCAACGAAATTTTCCATTTAAGAAACATGGTTTTTCCGCGGGTAAGATGGTGGTAGATTTGTTTGCAAGATACCTCGCGTCGGTAGATTTTTCTTGCAAGCCGGAGAAATGTGTGAAATTTTTTTCGGCGTGAAAAGAAGAGAAACAAAGTGATACGAACCAGCGTGTGGTCAGACAAACTGCGAACTCATAACCACGGGAATTTTAATATTATCTTGCTGTATATTTTCCTATGCATGCACGATTCCCGAGCGAATGCTCTTCGGAATTTAACGAGGTTTTAATATTGTCGGCAACGTTCCGTAAAAATTAAATAAGGTTTTGTTTATTTTACGCGGCCATTTTAATGTCGAATTTATAATTGGATCCAGCCCGTTGCATTTTCGTTTCTGGAACGACGATCAAAATTGAAGTATTAAATCGAGATGGATGCTTGTATTCTTTAATTACCATTTTTGTTGAAGAAAAGCAAATGTCCGATGAAAAAATTGCTTGTTTATATGCTTCTATGTTCATTGTAGGGGGATGCGAACCCGCTGCAGAAACCAACGATCGATGCATTTGCATATTTTATTCTCGGTTACCGTTAGGGAAGTTTACGTACAAACCCTGTCTAATCCTCTAGCACAGTATCGACATTTCTGTCTCTAATCACGATGCAAAATGGAGCCGCATGAAATACTGATATCGAGTCGTGGCAATTGCGTTTCATCCGGGAAATCAACAAATTGTCGCTCATACTGTTAAAAATTAGATCAGATCTCCCTCTCGAAAAATATCTGCTGTGTTCGGGATAGTTTGTAGCATTTATCATATCTGACGAATCGTTCTGTTAATCGATTGGAAAACAGAATTTTTTGACAAAATTTTCGCCTCCGCGGGAAGTCGCCTTTTTCATAATAATCGTCGAATGATAACAGAGCAGCCTGACGGCAATTAATTAATCATGCGTTCAAGACTTCACCAACCAGCCGCTGGAGTAATTCCGATTATTAATGCAACCCGTTCGCGGAGCGATCATTAGAGATCCAACGATTTCCTCGATTATTTATCACCGTCTGGCGGAGGGTGCATTAATTTCCCCCATGAGCAAACTGAAGCGTTCAACTCACGGCTCGAATTATACCGAGCCGAGATTCCACAATTTTTTACCTTCTCTCCTGTCTGGACTTTTGTCTGGATCAACGTAATTCTACAAAAAAAAATCTTTTTTCACGTTTTGGAATCGAGATATCTGCTGATTCAGAATTTTTCTCGAGAGTTGGCACAAGGATCCTGGAAGCCGCAGAAATTCATATATGAAATAACCAGAAATTGTAAACTATTTTTTACGTCGAGAGATGAAGCATTTCACCAGAAAATTAAATGGCTGATTCGTGGAATGAAATGTCCAAGTTTTAATAACGTCCTCAGAATTTAAATATTTCAAATTACCTGTGTACGCAGCTGAAAAGCGGAGAGGATCATTTTCCAACTTTTCTCTCGACTTTAAACTTTGTCATACATAGTCGGACTGTCGAGCATTCAATCTACATTTTTTTTACACGTTTCTAAGTGATTCTTAGTGCAATCAATTTTGAACGAAATGATTTAAGAATGATTGAAGAAATTTTGTGAAAATCAAACCGGTAGATAGTGCTTGTTCTTTCAATATTCTATGAAATTCTTTTAGTGGTAAGAAACAAGAAGTATATGACATAAATCACTTTTGTAGTTATGGGCACAAGCGGAGGGTTAGTTTTGATATTTTCTAGGAACGGGGTTGGAAACAATCGACCCGGTTCTCGTCGAATCGCTGTACGTAGTTTAATCGCAGAAATTCTAGCTATTATTACCCGTATTCCTGCACTAATTTGCACGTTACGCATTAGTAACAAGTTCGTTCTAGCCTGCAGCAACGACAAATAAATGAACGGATCGGCCGTAGCGAGCGTAAAGCCTGGTTTTCTAAACGTCGCCTCGAGGAACTTCGGCTAAATGGTTTCATTCGATTGCTACCTGTGGCAACTGGAAAACTTGTTTCCTCAATGAGAGATACTTGCAAGCCTCTAATTACACTGTAATATCGCCAGTAATCGCCACAAACTTATATATAATTACTCGACTGCGGATCTTTACACATTTATAGAAAAATAGAGCAGATGAAATTCAGAATGCCAATGTATAATTTTTCCTTTATTAAAATCATTGAGGAAAGAAATAACTTACAGTTTGATTTCTATTTCTTGCAACCGATGCAGACAATTTTTATTTTGCATAAAGATAAAGTCTAATAATTACCTACTGACAAATTCCAGGAAAATGTGTTGCAAACCCAAATGCAATTTATTAAATCTCTTTACCCGTTTATAGAAAAGTAGAGTAGATGGAATTCAGAATCGTTGGAATATTTGAAATATCGAAAATGGCAATGTATAATTTTTCCTCTAAAAAAACCATTAGAAATAACTTTCACTTTAGTTTCTATTTCTTGCAACTGATGCAGACAATTCTTATTTTCCATAAAGATCAAGTAATAATTTCTCAATACTAAAATAAACACGCTACCAAATACAGATGGGTCCGAGGGGACCCAGCGACCGGGGAGCGTAAATCAATAGCTCAAGATCAGCTTATAGAAGCAACAATCGCCTGCAGAACCGTCTCGTCGAAGAAGCGAGACAATGCAAACGGCGGAGCAACCGTTCCGAGCTATCAGTATCAAAGTGGAAATTAATATCAACGGGGTTGGTGGGCTGGGAACGCGTGCACCGTCGACGTCCATCCCGTTCTGTACCGGTACAGTTTTGCAATAACGTCCCGTCAACGGTGCGTTCACTGCGAGACCGTTCTCTGCCATGCGATTATTTCATCGGCGCACCAGCGCTATCCTCGCGGAATTTATTGTCGCCGGTTGTGCATTCGTCTCTAACTTCGCGCTCTCCTCGGCGTTCAATCAATTCTGCGGTCTCTCACGACTCGAACGACAAACAGTCAAAGTAACGGAGACGGATCGAAGAATCCCGTGGAAACTGGGTCGACGATTCGCCCACGGAATCAATGTTCTAATTAATCAACGTTCCCTCATTCTACTTTTTAAATTCGCTGAATTCTGCTGAGCACATTCAAATGTACCTTGAAAGCTGTTTCCATGGTATTTCAGAAGAGAACGAATTCGTGGAAAAGTAAAAATTCAGTGAAAATAAACGTTCACCGAGGGGACCAAGAATTTTTAACTATTCTAAATGTAATATTACATATTAAATCACATCAAAAACAAGTAAGTTAGTTTTATGAACAAGTTATATTATATTCAATCAGTTTAATAGTGTATTTTGAAAATTGTACAATAAATATATATTTTTACAGACGCAATGCAAATACATCTTGAAAAGGATTCAAACTAGAATCGAAACGTCGATGATTATTATATAATCTGCAAAATTGTTCTTTGATTTCTCAAAGAACATTAAACATTTATTAGTAATATTACACAATTCGACAAAAAAGAAAATGATAAAAGATTAAATTCTCGGATTCCTCGCACTATGATTGAAAGTTCTATTACTTGATCATCGAATTCTATAATATTACATTGAATATTAAATTGAAAGTGAAAGTTTATTCTAACTAATTGTGCGACTTGATAGGTATATTAATAAAAAAAAATACGAGCGAGCTATGGAGCACGGTGAGAGCGTGTCAGTCCATCGGCTGCCCATCAGGCCATAAAAATTCCCATGGGCTGGAAACAACGGTGTCAAAAGTGTTTGAAAGCGGGGGCTGTGTGCCCGAAGGAAACTCGATGGGCCAATAGAGAGAGAGAGAGTAGAAGAAAGGATAAGGGAAATCGATCAGGTCAAAGCGAAAAAATTTCGAAAGGAATCAAATGACACCGTGGCCACGCCGAGGACCAAGCGGTGTCCACGGGAGCGTTAACGTAACGCCTGCAGCCGGTATCAATTTATCGCATGAAGTATCACAGCACCGACATCATACTGTGTGCACGTGTTAAGCAAGACACGAGGGGAGGGGGAGGAGAAACGGTTTACTTGGAGTACTTTCCGCCCCCGTCCCTCGTCTTTTACGTTGTCAACGTGGCTGCGCCGAGTATATAGAGCCTCGCTGGGCATCGTCGCACTCTGTATACCCGGTGTGTCCAGAACAATGTCGTCAAACTAGTTCAAACACAGGCGGAAACACGCACGCACGACGTACACACGATTTCCTCTTCCTTCAGCGCGTCTCGCGCCCGCCTTCGTCCCTTTTGTTCCGGCACGTTCCTCTGTCCGACGCTATTTATGTGGAATCCGCGAAGATATCGGTGTGTCGTTCTTACTCGTTCGACCGACGCGACGATTCCGGCAAACAGCTGCGAAATAATCGGAAAACTTCACAAAGGCTCTTCTTACGACTCCATTTTTATTGACAGGTCGAATACAATTCCCTTGAAATTGATCGACGCGACTCGTTTCATATTCTCTGTGCTTCAGGATTGCACAAACTTTCTCAAACATGTCACAAATACTTTGGTTCCCATAGATTCCACTAGTTTCTGAAGAACCACAGGGCCGGACACACAACTCAACAAACCTTTTCTTTTTTTAATTGGGGAAATCCGATTACGGATAAACATCCCTGCCGCTGCACATTGGGAAAACTTGACCTAACTCGATTCAAAAAGAAATAACTTTCGATAGAAATGAGGTAGAGCGATGAATTTTTTTTTAAATGAAAGCTCAAACTTTGCAGAATATGGAAAAATAGGGAGATTACAGTACGAATGGTTTTTAACCTTGAGAGAATTCGTCAAACTTGCACAATTTCAAGAAAAAGTTGTTTCTACGTTACCACAAGCAGAAAAAATTTTTTTTTCAAAAAGTCCCTTCACTTCCTACTATTCCAGCGATACGGATACGGGGGGCTACTTTTCGCATTTCTTCCCGTATCCCGCATCAACGCTGGATCAAAAAACTGGCGCTAAGGCCATATTCTTTTCCAATAGAACTCAACAAACCTGGCCCAACGATACTCAACTTATGCACGCCTACAGCGGTTTAAACCTGTTCAACAAATTGGACGCAGTGTCGAATACGCTGGCAAACATACAAGGCTAGCAACAGATCCTCCTAATGAACGCAACCCAGACATACCCCTAAGTTCAAGCGGGTTTAGCAAACAGCTACCCCTAACCTAACGTCACCTATTAGACAACATTCTAAACCTATAAATTCACTGGGACCCTCAGAAGATCTCTAAGGAAATCTAACTTGGAGGGTTGAACAGTTCGGTCCGTTGATAAATCATGTTTTTCACATTATTAAAACGCAATAACAGTCGATGCCACGTCGTAACAAAGAGAACTGCAATTATCCACGGCTGGGAACATCAAAGTAAACCGGAAGGGAGTCAGCGAAACTGCTGGATATCCTTGGAAGCGCATGTTTTCCAGGAGTCGTCACTGGGAAGCATTATATTAGCGTTCGAGACAGCTTAATTACCGGGAACGAGCAGCTCTTCGAGCGTCTGCTCACACAGGACACGGGATCGCGTTCGTGTGAGATTTAAAAGAGTGTCCAACAAGCAAGCTCAATCAGCCACGGCTGATGAACCCTGGAACACTATTTTCTCCGTGTACAGCCGACCATTTCATCGTCGCGTTGCATCGTCGAAGGGTGTGCTCTGTATATACGTGTAAAGGAACGCGCGTGTACGTGTGTGTGACTGCACAGAGGCGATCAAAGAGAGCCAAGAGAGAGAGAGAGAGAGAGAAGGAGAAGAAGGATGTAAACTGGAGAGAGAAAGACATCTATGGTTAACAAAAAATGAACAAGGAAGCTGGAAGGAGCAGGACGAGGAAGCAGGAAAATGGAGGCCGGCGAGGATCAAAGCGATAGGATTAAGGGACCACGGATTAGCGACAGAGGGAGGAGACTTGTTAGCGTAAATGCAGAAACAACGGGCCAGCCAGGGGAGAAAGACCAGTAGTTAAGGGAAAAACTATGTAACTCGTGGAATTTCATTTCCGTTTGCTTAGAAAAAATTGTGTACGTACTGCAAATATCCGTAAACATGTTTTTATTTTATTTAATATCGCTCTCAACTCTTCGTTAAGGTTACTGCGCGACGGGACCTACAGTTTATTAACCCTCATCCACATGACGTGGTATCCGGGTACCTATTTCAAATTCATTTAGAATAGTACAAAAAATTACCCGTGTGGATGAGGGTTAAGGTGGGTTCCCAACCACCTTGGGCACCACCCCGCGAACATGTGTGCGGAATTTTAATTCGGAACGGTGAACAGTTTAACATTCTCCATTTTTAACGATCGTAAATTTTGTATATGCACTATATGATATCAACGCTACAGGTTCGATCACAAATACCAAAATTAGTATTTTGCAGTATTATAATTTCAACGTTTCGGTTCAGTTTTGAACCATCTTCAAGAAAAGTCTGCGCCTGTGAAAATTAAAGTAATCAAATTTGTTATTCATTAAACTGACTATTTAATAGTTGTGCAAATTAGGTATTTATACATACATGCTGGTGAACAGTTTTGTCCGAAGGAAATTTTATCAGAACTGTGTCTAGACGCAGGTAGAAGATCCCACCTTTATAAAGAACAACCCTTAAATGAATATTGGACTCGTGGCACGCAGAGTTGAACAAAGGGTGCAATTGGTTATGGGACAGTTTACTGGTAGCAATGCGCAGTGCAAACGATGAAGAAATGTGTGACAGAAAACTGCAGTTCTGCCATTGTTCTCTGGTTCTTGTTTCGTTTACTGCCTCCGAACGCTATGGTAACGCGAAAAATCCTGGCGCAACGTTACCCCTCGCTTTCCGCAGTACCGCTGCGTTTAAAGCTGCGAGTTATTAAAAACTTCGGATCCGTTTCGCTCGGGAAACTAATCAAGGCGATACGCGATATCGCGGAAATTAGTCTGGAGGCTCCGACGAACTCAATTCTTGGCGTTCTTCGTTCTCGCGTATCCGGTTCCGTACAGTTTGTTCAATTTTTAATTATAATATTACTTCCTGCGAATTACAGACTTTATACGGTCATTTATTCCACAGTGAACGGGAAACTAACCTTGCAAGTTTTAGCCGAAATAAAATTTTGGTTCCGGGTACTTGAATGGATCCAAATTTTTTATTTTATAATTGTTGAAATAATAGAAATGATTGTATAGATATTTTTGGTATTATAAAGGAACATGTCCAAGTTGTGACTATATTTAACATTACACCTACCATCGTCGGTCGAAATAAATGGTTCCAAATTTTTTATTTTATGATTGTTGAAGTAATAGAAATGATTCTGTAGATATTTTTAGTATTATAAAGGAACATGTCCAAGTTGTGACTATATTTAACATTACACCTACCATCGTCAGTCGAAATAAACGGTTCCAAATTTTTTATTTTATAATTGTTGAAATAATAGAAATGATTGTGTAGATATTTTTAGTATTATAAGGGAACATGTCCCAGTTATGACTATATTTAACATTGCACCTACCATCGTCGGTCGAAATAAACGGTTCCAAATCTTTTATTTTATAATTGTTGAACCAATAGAAATGATTCTGTAGATATTTTTAGTATTATAAGGAAACATGTCCCAGTTACGACTCTATTTAACATTAAACCCACCGCCGGTCAAAATAAATGGTTCCAATTTTTTTATTTTATAATTGTTGAACCAATAGAAATGTGTAGATATGTTTAGTATTAGAGAGGAACACGTCCCAGTTACTTTTAAGACTCGGTAGCTTTAGTGTTAAAGGAACAAGTACAGAGAATTCCAAGTAAAAATATTTTCTAATGGAATTGCAGCAGGGTAATTTCGTTTGGCAATGAAAGCAGTTGCAGCGAAGTGCAGTTTCGCGAAGATGTCACTGTTGCAGGCCACCGTCTAAACGAAACAACGCTTTAAATTGCCCCATCGTATCACGGGTGACAACACTGTTCGGAAACGAACTCTCCCGGGGAACTTCAACTATGTAATACATTACCGCAGCCTGGAACCCGATAGTTTTCCATCAACGATCGTGCCCGTGGTCACAGAGTTCCTTTGTTCAGCGTTGCGCGATAACAAACTTCGTAGCATGCATTGATGTCACGTTTCATTAAAGCCGCTTCGATTTTTTTTTAGCCGCGGACCCATTCGGCTATCTAGAATTGAATTCTTCTTGCTAGAATCGAGCGACTTCGTTCTTCTTCGTGGAAACGGTTATCCCTCGACAATTTGCGAATTCAACGGTCTCTACGAAGTATAAAAAAATTTTTTTACCAACTGAAATTGACAGTCGATTGAAGGCTGCAGTCTCCGCTTTACAACGAGACTAAAAAAGCTGATCTACGATTTTTTGTTGCCATTTCACGTCAGTTTGAATGAAAAGTCTGCCGTCAGGATTAGAATCATTCGAGCGTTCGGTGAAAAATTGCGCGCTCCTCGTTCGAAATGAGATAACTCGGCGAGAAAAAATCGTAGATCAATTTTTCTAGGTTCGTTGAAAAGAGGAGACTTTTATCTACAAATCTACAGTTATTTTATTCGTGAAAAAAATTTTTCAAACTTTGTAGAGACGCTCAAACTTTGGAAATGTTGAAAAATGACCATTTCTACGTTTTCTTTGATTTTTTTAATGAGAAAGTATTTTGTATTAAAAATAGGCTAATGCGTCTTAAAGCGGAGACTTCAAGCTTCGAAATGAGCCAAGGCAGATCATGCTTCGATTATTTTTCACGAAGTTACTACATGTTAAAGATTGCCGACTCAACTTTTTTCGGAGTACAGTATAGCTTCGGTACTAGTCCGCCAGAGAAGAAGCAGTTCACGTCTCAGGTGTCTGCTCGGTGTAAAAACTGAACGGTGCCGATCGGGTATCACGGTCTCGATTAACTGGAAAATCCCGCGCCATTAAGTAATTATGCGAACGTGGCTTTCCATCGCATTTTCTTTCGCGAGATTAAAGGCTCCCCGCAGCGGCTTAAAGCAGGCCGGAAAAATTCTGGGCTAAGCTTTATTAAATTCCAGGAAACTCTGCGGGAAATTGCGAATTACACGGCGTCTTGCGAAATTCACGGGCGAAATGGAAATCGAAATTGTACCAAACGGAAGGGGAAGTGAACCCATTTTTTTTATATTCGATCGACAACCGTTAGAAATTTTTATCGAATGTTGCACGATTCGGAATGGAAACACAAATAGAAAACCAGTAAAAATTCTCGAAAACCCGTTCATTCAGAAAATCTGCAAATCCTATTTACGTCTATTTTTACAACGATGCTGTTGGGAAAATAAAAACATCTTTTAAGCTACAAAAATGTCTAACTACATTGTAAAAGCATCACGGAAGTTGCGTTCAAATGTCGAAATTTATTCGAAAGGGAACTGGATCTGTGCGGATTCACTTCGTCTCGCTTGTAATATCGAAGTTCGAGGTATCGAATCCCGCAGGAAATCTCGGCTTTCGTCTTGGCTGTGTTCGTCCGAGAAGCCCGCATCAAAATGAGCAACGTGGTCTCGTGTTTTATCAAATTTTTCGCCGGGTCCCGTGTCTCGCATAACTATGATTTAGTCGTAAACTTCCCGGTGGCACGGTCTTTCGGGAAATCGGAAACCTTACGGTTCTCGCGGCGCCAGGATTAGTCAAGATTCCAACCGTGGAAAGACAAATGCTCGACCGTGATAATAACTCTGTTGTCATTTTTCTAAGTGAAATGTCGTGTGCAGAGTTTTTTGAAATATATCAAGAGCGAGAGCGAGAGAGAGAGAGAGAGGGGGGGGAAGGGGTAACGTCGCTGCAGAATTTTCGTATTACCGTAACGTTCCCGTTTCTGGGAAAGATTTATTTTGTATCTCGAAGGGATCCAGCTTGGGATCGACTCGTCTGCGAAACTAGATAGTAGCCGGCTGGCAGTTCTATCGACATGTTCGAGGATATAGTTGAGTCTAAATATATCTCGAAGTCTGTTGGACCGAAGACACGGAGACTGCACTCGGTACGTGAGAACTTACACGTTCGAGGAGATAATCGATCAGATTGTAACACTTTCCAGAGGGTGCGGGGTTCACGGTAACGAGACTGATAAGGAACTCGTGACGCAAGCAGAAAAGTCAATTCCCTGATACGCCGATGATCCCTCTACTCACTTTGTTTCCACGTACCTGAAAAACCTGCCGACCGGACGAAGACTCGAGAGAGAGAGAGAGAGAGAGAGAGACGAAATGGTTTTAATTCAGTTAGAAAAGCACTTGCACCCGCGGAAATTCACTTTACTCCGGCGTAATAAAAATTCAAAATCGTACGCGCATCGACTAGGCCAACTCGATTACAGACTTTCCAATTGACACTGGAACCACCACACAACGTTATCCGTTTTAGTTTAAACATTTTTTCTAGAGGATAAACGAAAGGCTCGAACTTTCACCTTTACAATGAGCCCAACAAAATTGATCTACGATTTTTTGCTGCCGAGTTACCACGTTTTCAAGGAAAATATTCATACCCAACTATTCCCTGGAAAATTGCACGTATTGTATTCAAAGCAGGATAACACGGTAACAAAAAATCGTAGATTTTTGGTCTCGTAAAGCGACTGCTTCAATCTAGAAATCCCTGGTAATTTCAACCTTGAAAGAAACTTTTCAAGTGCTCTAGAAGCTTCCAAAGTTTGAAACTTTAAGGAAAATTACCATTTTTGCATGTCAGTTAATTTTTAAATGAAAAGTTTTCTGTTTGAACATTAACCATTAGCACTCGAGTATTGACTCAGAATCACCACTAAAAATTGTTGTACTATTACTCAAAGTACTGTTTGCATTATTAAATATGTTTCTATCTAATCAATTACTAAACATTTAAGTATTTCATGAGGTATAATATTATATCAATTTCATATTCGTATAAAATCAAATTAATATACATAGAATGGAATTATTCTAGGTTGGGAGAAATATTTAATTTTCGATTTAAAGTATGGAGTAATAAATCCATTAAATCGCATTATTGTTAGCTCGAACATATTTTACAATAATATTACGAAAAATTTTTCTCTTGAAAATGGTCTAAATAGTTGACCGAAACGTTGAAAATTTTTGTGTTAACCCTTTGCACTCGGAGCTATTTTAACTCGAAAATTAAACGTTTCTTCTAATCTACAATATTTCCATTCTCTACGATTTTGTCTGTAAATTGTAAACGTAAAATGTAAACGTAATTGTTTAGATACCGACATATCTGATAGTGTAAACAATTATTTAAATAATAGTACAGCAATTTTTAATAGCGCCTCAGAGGCGCCACTCGAGTGCTAAGGGTTAATTTGCAAAATTGCCTAAGTAGTAGTATTTGATCGAAGCAGTGCGCTGAAAACCTGAATATATGTTATTAATCCTACGATTGTTGTTGAGAAAATGACAACGATTCGAAGATCGTGATATTTCTGGTAGCAGTAATGGAAGCGAACGAAAATGCGAATGGCAGACCGGGGAGCAGTCGAAACTCGGCTAATGAACCGAAGAGCGTCGGATCCGGCGGAAAGCCAATCAGCGTGGACCGGTATCCGCGAAAAGCAATTTGAAATCGGGCGAGCCGCGCATCGTGAAAGCAAGTTATAAATCGTCGAATCAGATCGTCGCGCGTCTGCTCGGCTCGATTCACCGCAGTCTGGAAACCGCCAGCCTCTGGCTCTCGCCCCTGGCAGCCGGTTATCCAGGGACCGGTGCGCGAAACAGGAAGAACATTTCCCTCCGAAGGTCTCGATGTATCGAGAGGGTTCGTGCGAAGGGCTCGCTCTCAGCGCCCCACTTGTTGGACACTGCGGAGGGGGCGACATCGAGAGAGAGAGAGAGAGAGAGACAGAAAGAGAAAGAGAAGGGGCACCGGCCACCTGATGCTACGCCACTGCGGCATCGATCCCCAAACTACCCCACCACCCGTCGCCATGACTACCAGCTACCCTCACCCGACACGTCCAAGGAACCACGACCCTCGTTTCCACCCTCTTCATCTCTTGAACCGGCGGAGGTGAGTGACGTCAGGTGATAAACATTAACCGCGGCGTGAACGCCGCTCGTACGTGCACCCTGCAACCCCCCTCGTGCAACCCCTACGCCACTTGGATTTTTTGACCAATCACCGAAACCTGCCTCTCATTTTCCGAAAGACCCTCCCCCCCCGTCACCGATTTTCCCCCGTTCCAGATCGCGAACTCGATCGCCAATCATCCCCTTGTAATTTAGGGCTGGCTTCCGATGTTTCGTTACGAAAACGATGGGGTGGTTGGAACGACCACTGGGTCGAGTTTTATTGCCGACTCGATTCCTGCACGATTGGGTGTTGATCTCTCTCTTCCCGGAGGTGTTTGGTAAGCACGTAACGCTCCGAGGGTGATTTCTGCGGCATCTAGGGGTCGTAGGATAATTTTGACCCTTCGCTGGATTCCTTGGTTAACATCGTGTCGGAATTGCGGTATCGAGTTTTCTTGCGCGACACACCGGTCCCGAGTAAATTTGATTAAAAGAGAATCGCCGACGGTTTGAGAACCGCTGATCAGCCATTTTCGCGCGACTACTTTACTTTGGAGATGATTTACTCGAAAACGAAGCGACGTAGATGAAATTTTTTTAACGAAAGAATCAGCTTGTCTATTGTATAATTTTTTAATACGAATGCTAGGATATTTAGAAATATTACAAAATGCACTTCGAACGGCTTATATTCCTTTCGCGAGAGATTTATTTTTATTAACAGAGCTGGAAGTTTCTCCATGTACCTCTTTGCACTGTGTTTAAGAGATTAGCGATCCGTTAACAAAATATCAACTTTCCCAACGATGTAGTGATTGTTTTTAATAAACCGCACTGGCTGGAATCGCGTTCAGAGAAAGCTAAACGTTGACAGAACCGCCCAGTTCTTTGGCAATGTTTGAGAACGTCGAATGGAATTGTTTAAACGGATGAAATGCACTTAAAAAGATTTTCTGGACGCATTAAACGGGGATATTTACATGACAGGAGCTCCTGATGAGGGAAGTGTTCTGCCGGGGTAGCTCGGAATTTACTTCGGCCCGTATTTAAAAGTATAATTTACCTTGCGTCGCGGAGAGGGTGTTGTAGAACAAGCGAAAAAATTTCATAAAGCTCGACAGCGTATAGTTACGCGAAATTTATAGCACGTCCGAAAATTAACCGGTCCAATTTGTTTAACGAATAAATCTTATATGTTTGTAAAGCCCTCGTTAAAATCTTAAGCACGGCGGTTTAATAAAATCGCGGTCGGAGGTGAAATTTATTATAAAATATCACGAACCTATACCGATAAGAGCTTCTCCTCAACATTGTCTGTGAATCATCCTCTTCAGAATATTCTTTGGTCTCGCGAACTAGGTTACCGTCAGCTATCATGGTTTATGGCTTATAAATATGTCCGAATTTTTATTGCCCCGTCCCATATACTCGGAATAAATGCGAGATCATATTTCCCGGTGTTAGACGCTAACCAATGCATTTGTCTTCGGCTCCGCGAGGACCCGTTGCATTCTGGACCGATACCTTTGCATCAGTCCGTGATTACGTAGGATAGCACCATAAAAGGAGACCATCTATTTTTATTGGCGCGGACGTTGTAAAGCCTCGAGATATACGACGAGTGTTTTACATTTGTAACTTCGACGTTTACTATCCTACTGGAGCCGTTCACTATTTTTCCAGTCGACAAACTCGAACTATCGACGGGCAATGAGATATTCAATAAACAATTATAGGAGTGGATAATGCAGCAGGCTCAGTACAAAGGCAAGGAGTACTTTCAGTATTATAGAAGTTTATCACGAAAATATATTGTAGATCAGATCATTACCATCTTGCAGCATCCCTTTCATAACTACATATTATAAATGATTCCAAATGTAAGTTATAAATCTAACTTATTGGAATCACGACGAGCTGATCTTACGAAAGGATTAAATAACCTCAATTTGTTCCCACCCTTAAATGTCAGATCTTTGCTTTGTCATTTCCTTGTGAATTTTTTCAAACAATGTAATCTACAAATTTCAAATGATGTATATGTCAAATACGTTGTTTTGTAATTTATCTTAATGTAAATCTTCATAACCCCCTACGGGGAATTACATTTAAGCTGAATAATAAAAGAAAAACATTACAGAGTGGGGATAAACAAAAAATACTTGAAAAACATTTAAAGAACTAATAAATGATGCTTCAATACAGGGCCGACGTTATTAAACATTTCTATGCCCGAGTCGACAACAGTTTTCGAAAGCGCAGAGGTTTCTGAATGGACGGTAATTGAAAATTATGAATGTGGCCAGTCGTGAACGGCGTTGTTCCGCTATGAAATCTCTCCTAGCAGCTCGAGAAAAACACTCGAAGGTGCGGCGCGGATATAATGGCGCGAAATCATGAGTCGCGGGGCTGAAATGAAATTACACATGCACGAACCACCAGCCCATTATTAATAGCGGCTGCACGGATCCGGCGTGTTCTGCGGGATCCCGCTTAGAATTCGCAATTTCCTAGGCAGTTGCAGGCGCGTGGATAAAACTAATAATGTGCACACACCGCGGTGTCCGCTATCTTCACACGATCGATCATCGGTTTTACTCCCGCGGTCGCCCCGGAATTCCATAACTAACCTTTCGAAAAATTGAATTCCGATCCCCCCTCCTCGAGCAAAAATACCTCTTTCCTAATTGAATCGAGGCTTTATTAAAGACTAGCTTTCCCCCGCCACGCGTTGCTGTTGGACAGTATTTTTTGAAAGCATGTTCGTGCTTAATGTGTTTGTGATAATCTACTTTGTTCAATTCCAGTTCGCTTTTCGCGTTGCTCTGTAGTTCTCTCTCTCTCTCTCTCTCTCAATCACTCTGTGTCTCTCTCCCTGTCTCTCCTTGTCTCTCCGCCTCTCTCACCCTCCCTCTCTCCCTCCTTCTCTCAAATTGAACATAGGTGATACCAGTCAAAAGTTATAAGCAGAAACGTGCACAAAGGAGGGCCAAAAAGTCGTATTTGGTCTGTTTGTGACGGCATCAATTGCGAACGGTAGAACGTAGGAAGCTGCTGTTTGAAACGTTAGACGCGGCGTTTGTTCTAGAAGACTTTGGAGCAAACCGCATTCCAAAAAGTTCAATCGTTCAAAAGTTATAAGCAGAAACGTGGCCAAAAGAGGGCGAAAAGTCTACATTTACTAATGTAGTGTAGTAATGTTCACAACTTTTGAACGAATGAACTTTTTCGAATGCGGTTTTTTGCGTTTTACCAAGCTTTTTACGGTGAGCCGTTCTCAATTGATACCGTTACAAACAGACAGACAGAAACGATTTCATTATACATAGAGATAGAGATAGAGATCAGCGTTGAATGAGTGCAAAGATTTTTAAAAAAATTATGAATTCTAATACTTATATTTGTATTCCCTTTCCATAAGATCGACCCTGAGACGTCCCTGCGAGCACACAGGTGCCCCATACGTTACGTTTTCAATAAAAAAATCGCGCAAGTGGAGAAAGAAGATAAAACGAAGGCATGAGGCAAAAGTAAATCGCGGAATCGTGACCGTGCTTCGCTATAAGCCCGCGGACGGTCCCGAGCGGTACGCTGTGGCCGAGGCAGCAGTTCTTCACGGATGCTGAACGTAGGAATATGCTTTCGGGGGATTTCTCACGGAATAATTTGCATAAGAAGATGATCGAATCCGTCGGTTTAATTGGTGGCTGCGGGGTCGATAAATTTTTAACGACCCGGACACGTTTCCATTTAACCAAGTCGACGGGACGTGGAAGTAAATCACGTTCCCTCGTTTACGGTGGCGTGGAATAAAGTCGCTTCGGATGATGTTTACGTTCCCGCTTATCACGTCGGCTCGCGTTTCATTGCATAAAATATCTATCCCGTTTAATACTTCCTTCGCAGCCCAAGAGGCAGCCCCGCTCGGTGTCCTTAAGGGCTCTGTAATCCTAAATGTAATTGGACACTCGGTGTAATAAAACGCCGTCATGTTCTTCCACCGGCCTCCTTGAGACAATAAAAAATTCATCTCGTCGAAGAGGATCGGAGGGAATCGGGGGTGGGGGCAGGGGACCAAGGGGGCGGTCTACCTTAACGAGAAACGAACTGCCTCAAAGCCCATCTACTTTTTTTCCATCAAAAAGATTAAGAATCGTTTCTTTCGTGTCTCGATTATGTCGAACTCATTCAACCCGTCGACTGAATCATTCGCGACAGTTTTGTTTGGCGAACGTAATCGAATAACCGGCCTCGCTGAAACCTTGCTCCATGCACGCCCCGGGCAATTCCCGTTCGAAGACGAAATTTTATCTAGCCCCTAATCGATACCGTTCCACCTAGAGAACATTTTTAGTAACTATTTTGCAATAATATTTTTGGTAAAAGAATATTGCTTCCTGATTATACACGAAGCTGAACGAACACACCTGTATGTTATTTTTTTGTTTATAACAATCCATTCGCTCGTTTTGTTTCGAAAGATTCCTAGTTGGCAGAATCGGTGGACTAAATAAAGGGACCAGCAGGCGATTCCTTTGTGTTTCGAAATTTGTAGTATTTTATTCGGATGTTCTGCGTATTTCTGTGCACCGCGGGGGGAATGTTTGTAAACGTCAGGATGTTTCTATTCCGACTAAATGGCTCGCATGGAACTGGTACAGCTGCGCACGGGGCCGGGCCGAATCGAATTCTCCTCTTTAATCCGCCACGGAATAAAGCAGAAACATAGAGCAGCGGCAGCCTCTCGCGCTCACCCCCAACGATCCAATTACCGAAAGAAATTCCAAGTAGAATGAGCCAACCAATGATGCGGCGATACCTGATTCCCAGTATACCCTCTTTGATTCGCCGGCAGAATGAAAGGAAAACAACGACGCGAATCCACCCTTGAATTCGCGAGGCGGGCGTATCGATTCGAATCAGCTAATAAAAGCCTCGCCGGTTAATTGAAAACACGAATCAAACGCACAGTTCAGCCGTTATCTTCTAGCGACCGTGCAATTTCGTTTATCGGTGACAACGTGTGCAGCAGTTCTTTCGGCGGACGAACAATCTTGGATCAGAAATACTTAGCCCAAGATAGATACCAGTTATATGTAGGCCAGGTATGAATGAGGCTGAGTTATATCCGTCTTTGATTTAGAGAATGGCCACGTTTTCGTCTATCGTAAAGGTGCTTTATGTCTGGCTTAAATTTATATGAAGATGAATGTGTCTAGAAGCGGCCATTTGATCTAATGGAGTCTGGTCTAAATATGGTCCACCTCTAGGTCATATTGAAATTATGTCTACGACAGACACGAACGAGCCGGGCACATACTAAATATGACATTCAATAATTTACACTTAAACCAAGATTAATTAGGTTAGGTGTGGAGCAGGGTAAAGGGTTGAACCCATACCGAGTCCTCTTCGACACTGCTGGATACTTTGGGACTTCGTTCGACTGTTCTGGGTTAGGTTAGTGCTAGGTCCTCTTGGCAGACAACTTAGACAACCACCCCGATAAAGCGTCGCCGTATATAGGTATGAAAGGTCGATCTATAGATTGCCTATCACAGCCTTGCAGTCGGAACTATCCGACTGCCCAGGGAATTTTGTGCATAAACGTAAACATAGGTCCTCTTGAACTTTCCTGGAATTGAATAAGTCCCTCAGAGTCAGTGTAGACCTAGATAGACGAGTGGAACACAGAGTGAAGGGTTGAAAGTCCCTCTGGCGATGGGATTTTAGTGGGTATGAGTAGGGGTTATTAAACCCTGTGCTGTGTCGCACACTACCCCCAATTTGCATCTTTGGGGGTGTACGTAAATGCATTTCCTCATCGTCCTTAAAAGAGAGGTTCTCTTGGACTTTCTCGGAATTGAATAAGTTCCTTAGAGTCAGTGTAGACCTAGATAGACGAGTGGAACACAGAGTGAAGGGTTGAAAGTCCCTCTGGCGATGGGATTTTAGTGGGTATGAGTAGGGGTTACTTAACCCTGTGCAGAATCCCACACTACCCCCAATTTCCATCTTTTGGGGTGTACGTCAATGCATTTCCTCATCGTCCTTAAAAGAAAGGTTCTCTTGGACTTTCTCGGAATTGAATACGTCCCTTAGTGTCAATGTAGACCTAATGCGACGAGTCGAACACTGGGACAGAGTGAAGGGTTGAAAGTCCTTCTGGCGATGGGATTTTAGTTGGTATGAGTAGGGGTTATTTAACCCTGTGCTGAGTCCCACACTACCCCCAATTTCAAATCTTTGGGTGTGTACGTAAATGCATTTCCTCATCGCCCTTAACAGAAAGGTCCTCTTGAACTTTCCTGGATTTGAATAAGTTCCTTAGAGTCAACGTAGACCTAGTGCGACGAATCGAACACAGAGTGAAGGGTTGAAAGTCCCTCTGGCAGTGGGATTTTAGTGGGTATGTGTAGGGGTTATTTAACACTGTGCTGAGTCCGACACTACCCCACTTCCATCTTTGGGGGTGTACGTAAATGCATTTCCTCATCGCCCTTAACAGAAAGGTCCTCTTGGACTTTCCCGGAATTGAATAAGTCCCTTAGAGTCAGTGTAGACCTAATGCGACGAGTCGAACACTGGGACAGAGTGAAGGGTTGAAAGTCCCTCTGGCGATGTGATTTTATGGGTGTGGGAAGGAGTTACTTAACCCCGTGCCAAGTCCCACACTATTTCTATTTATAACTCCAATTTCCATCTTTGGGGGTGTACACAAATGTATTTCTCCATCGTCCATAAATAAAAGAAAAAGTCCTCTCGGACTTAATTAGCCAACAACAACCGTGGATAGGACCCGCAGATACACCTCCGCTGAATTCGAAGAACGAACCGACGGTGGTGTTTAATTCCCGTACATTAGGACGAGAAGAAGGTCCTTGTAGGTCCTGGGCGGTAGGGGTTTAGTGAGTATAGCGAAAGCTACAGGCAATATAATCCTCTCAAACTTCATCCGAGAGGGGAGTCGAGCTCCACGCTACCCTCTCCAGGGTAACCTAACCCTCCAAACACCATCGAAGAATTCCCGCCCTTAAACAAGAAAAAAAAAAGCTCCTCTCGGACTCCATTGGAGTCTCGCAAATTCTACTACAGCTGGGAACGCCGCGGCAGGTAAACGAGCATTTCCAGCCGCTATAGTTCACGCTCGGCGGGCTATCGATATCACAATCGGACATGCGCCGTTTCTTGCTTTCGCCGGTCTATTAGCATAAACGCTTGTATGAATGCACACGAATGCACCGAGACACGACGACGTGTTCGCGCTCGGGCTTGCATTCGAAATGGGATCGAATCCCAGCACGCCGGTAGAATTCACGTCCCGTCGAGCTTAATACCCATAACTTTTCCGAGCGCTACGCTGCACGCAGAGAGCGAGGGAGAGATCGAATAAGGTATCGCGAGAGGGCCAGTAATATTTGATACCACCAGTCAAACTAATAGTACTTGCTTGAATTGCAAGTGTTGCTGCGTCGCGAGCCTGAGACGTGCTCGGATTATTTATGAACCATTGATTCCGAGACCCCTCTCTCTCTCTCTCTCTCTCTCTCGCTTCGTTGTTTCCGAGAGGAGGTTGTATCTCTTCGCATCAGTCGTCGGATACGTTTCACGTTCGGCTGACTTCAACTTCGCCGAGTCAGTTAGCTAACGACTCGCGAGATTATGCGACTGCTCGATTAAACTTCCTCCGCGGGATCCTGGCAGCGTTATAAATTTTATTTCACAGGGCATCGAGTTGGTCAGTTTTGCAAGACGGAAAGTTCGGATCGTCGAGGCGTCGTTCCAGGTAAGAAGTTGCGCAAATCGAGGTGGAGGCGGTAAGTCTCGTTCGCGTGATTGGTCGCTTGAATACCTGTCTCGAAGTTTCCGTCCGGCGGGCGAGGGGAGGCCGAAGTTCCGCGCTGCGATTCGGAGTTCAACAAGTACTAATGAATCTTTAATCAACATGCTGATACGGTTATCGTTGCGGAAGTGTTGCGAGGTTCCGCGGGAGATGTAAAGCGCCGAAGGAAGCTCCGATGGTTTACAGGGATGTCCGGAGGACGAACAAACCCGGCTCCATTACGATCATGCAATATTCAATGCGAAAGCTCGGAGACCGTAATGGCGCGACAACGGTACCGGCCGTGTGTAACTCGCCGCAATTCCCGCGCGCTCGTCGCAATCCGTGAAACAGGTGCACGCATCGGTGACCTGAACAAAGTAATATATGAGCAATCGCCGGTCTTGCACACCGAATGCCGTTGTTCCATTCGAAACGTTCCGAACCTCGGAACTCACTGAAATACTTGATGTTTTGAAGTTCGCGAGATTGTTGAATTAATCTTGGGTCTATAGTTCAAATGATTGGATGATATGACGGACGCAAAAGACAATCATCGATTCGCATGACAATGAATTACGTTAAAAGAAGCGTTTCGTCCCGGACCTGCTAGTGGACTCATCAGTAAGGCTGATCTAGCAGGTCCTCAGGACCTGGTCCTGCCTTATACGCTAGCGTACGCGAGGAGTCTCGAATAGTACGACGCGAAGTTTAACGCGGTTGTCCTATGCGCTGGACAACAAACGATTGCACTGCAAGTCTTTGTAAGCAGACTTAATAATTGACAAGTACAACGGCCGGTTGTACTTGTGTATCCGCGGATTCAAAGCTGCTTGCCCGAAAGGTTAGAAGGAACTGTCGGAGTTTGACTCCTTGTCCGAACGCGATGAGGATAAACATGTGCTGATTGGTTCCTGGCGAAAGTTGCATTTACCAATCAGGATCATCCTCAAGAATGTTTAGACCCCCTTCTCGTAGCTCTGAAGGAGCCTTGGGAAGGTGATGCGACGGATTCCGTTAATTTGACTCTAACCTTTGACGGACGCGGGTGGTCGTTCGGAGGGAGCAATTCTATGGTGCATTGTCCTTTAAGATAAACTAAACATCTGGCGATGTTTCGAATGCTCGTCAATTGACCCTAATTTACTTAATCTTCGAGGAAGATTCTTAGTCACGAACGCACCATAAATATGTCCGAAAGAACTGCACGTTTTCTATTCCGACGGGACGGAACACTTGATTCCGAGCTGACCAGCACACACCACGCTGTCCAAGGTATGATCGAATTCTCCAATCACGCTTTAAATGGTCGATTAAACCTCAGATGCATGCGTCTTCCTGAATCGAGACTAATGCGAAGCTAATGCGATTGAAGTACCAGGACGTGGTCCGCATGTAGCGTTCAGTATATTAGGTTACAGCTTCTGTATGCTGGATGTGCTCATCCTCATGTAGATTCAGCTACGAACCAATTTAGGATACAGCTACGAGGCCTCGCCCCTTTGGCCTGACATTAGCCTAACCTGGATTTACCTGAGGTAAGAGTTGCTCCGATGGCATGCCACTTGGTCTGGAGTGGGTTACGTTGGCGTTGTCTGGTCCAGTTGGGTCTAATCGGAGTCTAAGTGCAGTTAGGGTTGCTAGCATGGATCTAAGGAATCTGATATGGGTCCAACAGAATCCAACGTAGTCCAAGGACCTAACATTGGGTCCAACCACCGATGCATGAATTTCAAATTTGTATGTAAAATGGCCTAACACGTGTCCTGCAAAGCCTGAATCCTATCCTTTCATCTAATAACTTCGCTGCAGTGGTTTTGTACATTAGTTTCCACTCACAAGCTGGGAAATAATATTTGGAATATCTGATATGGGTCCAACAGAACGTAACGTGGTCCAAGGGCCCAACTTGGGTCCACCCACCAATCCATGAACTTCAAACTTGTATGTAAAATGTTCTAACGCGTGTCCAGGAAAGACTGGATCCTGTCCTTTCATCTAATAACTTTGCTGCAATGGTTTTGTACATTAGTTTCCATTCACAAGGTGGGAAATAAGATTTGGAATGTCTGATATAGGTTCACCCACCAATCCCTGAACTTCAAATTTGTATGTAAAATGGCCCAACACGTGTCCTGCAAAGCCTGAATCCTATCCTTTCATCTAATAACTTCGCTGCAGTGGTTTTGTACATTAGTCTCCACTCACAAGCTGGGAAATAAGATTTGGAATGTCTGATATGGGTCCACCCACCAATCCCTGAACTTCAAATTTGTATGTAAAGTGGCCAAACACGTGTCCTGCAAAGCCTGAATCCTATCCTTTTATCTAATAACTTCGCTGCAGTGGTTTGTACATTAGTTTCCATTCACAAGCTGGGAAATAAGATTTGGAATGTCTGATATGGGTCCAATAGAACGTAAGGTGGTCCAAGGGCCCAACTTGGGTCCACCCACCAATCCATGAACTTCAAATTTGTATGTAAAATGTCCTAACGCGTGTCCAGGAAAGACTGGATCCTGTCATTTCATCTAATAAATTCTCGCCAGTGGTTTTGTACATTAGTTTCCATTCACAAGCTGCGAAATAAGATTTGGAATGTCGGTCTGGGTTAGGTCTGGGTTACCAATGGCAAAGGTTCCCTTTTCGCGAGCGAGCAGAACGTCCTCGTTCGTGCGACTCAAAAGAGAGGGCCCGCTGGTGGGTTTTAAAGGTTGAAAGGCATTTGGTTTCGCGTGCACTTCCCGTGACTGGGGAACGAATACAGTGGATGGGCAGAGTTGTACCCGGGGACGTAAAATGCATCGGCAGTTCCGGTAACGCGGCGTGTATCCCCGTTGAAAGAAGCCTCGACAGCCATTATGCAGGCCGCGGCCGCATCGGAATCATTCCTTCTCTTAAAGTATGTAGGTTACCGGTGACGTCACCGGCCGGCTCGTGACGTGTGCCCGAGTGAAATATGCAATGGTGCAGCGGAGGTCTCGAGCGCCGAGCGGTTCATTGACGTCGATGCACCACGCGCGCACTGCCGCGCAGCACACGCCACCGCGCCGCTAAATCAATTTCGACGAGATCGAAAGTCGAGTTCGAGAATCGGGCGTGAAATTTTCTTTTCTGCCCGAGCTACCCGTTATGTTTTATTCAGCGTCGTTCCAGCCCGTTTTTCAACAACCATCCACCGAAATGCACTACACCCGGCCGTTCGACAATCGGAATAACATTTCGCGGACGACTGCCTTCGTTTTCATGCTTTCGTGTATGGAGCGTGACATTGGTTACTCTGTAAACAGCCGCAAACGAAATCTCGAGTTTCGGAATTTTTTCAGGATTTTGCCTTTGTGGTGGGGATGATCTTGAGGAGTCAAATTATTTTATTTCGGATTAAGTTCTTGGAAATTCTTGTTGCTTATTAGAAAATTAAATGCACGGTTAAATTTTTTGAGAATTTGTCTTCATGATGGGGATGATCTTGAAGAGTCAAATAATTTTATTCCAGACCAAGTTCTTCAAAATTCTTGTTGCTTATTAGAGAATTAAATGGACGTTTGAATTTTTTGAGAATTCATCTTCATGTTGGGGATGATCTTGAGGAGTCAAATAATTTTATTCCGGATCAAGTTCTTCGAAATTCTTGTTGCTTGTTAGAAAATTAAATGCACGGTTAAATTTTTTGAGAATTTGTCTTCATGATGGGGATGATCTTGAGGAGTCAACGAATTTTATTCCAGACCAAGTTCTTTGAAATTCTTGTTGGTTGTTAGAGAATTAAATGAACAGTTGAATTTTTTGAGAATTTGTCTTCATGTTGGGGATGATCTTGAGGAGTCAAATAATTTTATTCCAGACCAAGTTCTTCAAAATTCTTATTGCTTGTTAGAGAATTAAATGGACGTTTGAATTTTTTGAGAATTTCTCTTCATGATGGGGATGATCTTGAGGAGTCAAATCATTTTATTCCAGACCAAGTTCTTCGAAATTCGTGTTGCTTATTAGAGAATTAAATGAACGTTTGAATTTTTTGAGAATTTGTCTTCATGATGGGGAAGATCTTGAGGAGTCAAATTATTTTATTCCAAACCAAGTTCTTCGAAATTCTTGTTGCTTGTTAGAGAATTAAATGAACGTTTGAATTTCTTGAGAATTTCTCTTCATGATGGGATTGATCTTGAAGAGTCAAATAATTTTATTCCAGACCAAGTTCTTCGAAATTCTTATTGCTCGTTAGAGAATTAAATGCACGGTTGAATTTTTTGAGAATTTGTCTTCATGATGGGGATGATCTTAAGGAGACAAATCATTTTATTCCAGAGCAAGGAGTCAGGTATTCATCACTTGCATCTTGAAGAAATCAATGAAAGTCTCAAGAAAGATAGTTCACCGTTGTGAATCCAACCACGACCTTGATCTACGAATTTTGCAACATCTGTATAATTTATTTTCCTCCGTGCACCAATCGAATGTCAAGTAATACTCTGTTCATATTGGAAATTGAAGGATTATTAAGAGCGCCCTTTGCAGGGCTTGTGCCACGGTAAGAATCAATTAATTTCGTTCCAGTTGCAACCGAAATTCGATTCTCCTGGGACTATTAGCCGCGACCTTTCCCCGACATTTTGCTAATAATCCCGGGTTTCCGTGCGTCCCCATCTTCCTGAACGCAAGCAATTCTCAACGGCAATTATTCTAGGCCAAATAGTCGTCGTTCCTCTCCAATTACCATGCAATAACAACCTGCTTTCCTGGTCTGTAGGCTCAAGAAAAACCTCGAGCTGGAAGTGTATCAATAAATTGGACCGAGTCAGCTCGTAGCCGAGGAAGCATTTCAAAAAATTTTAACGATGCACAGGAACGATGTATTAGAAATTGTAGAAAACGGAGAGCAACGTGGAACGCGACAAGGACGGGAACATTACCGATTCCGCGAATTGTTAACGAAACATTGAACGATGCCTGAAAATTGCTGCCACCGGCAGCCGGTACACGCGAAATCATATTTTGCAGCGCGAGGCGAGGCCAGGCGAAAATAGTTCCCCGCGCGTCTGAAATTGAAATGAAAAACAGTCTGCGGGGCTGAGTCAATTAACTAGGCAGTCTGAACGCGCGCACCTCCCTATTGAGACTTCAGGCTGCACGCTCGAGGCCGTTAGGCAAACGAGAATTTAACGAAGATACGAGGATCGCACCGAAGAACGAAACACGGAACACCGAAATGAAATTATTCTCATAACTTGGCGAGCGTAGGTCCCGCCCTTCAGTCGGCGCAACTTATTTAATTACGAATCGGAAACTTCGCTTGTCTTTCGGGCCTGAATAGGGCCAATTAACGAGATATCAAAGTTCCCGGGCAATTAAGAATGATCGGAATTGTCAGCGTTCCGCTTTGCATTTCTCACTCATTCCAGCGCGTACAACGTCCACCATTTATTTTCTTTGACTGTCTGACTTCGTTTTTAGTGCAAAAGTATTTTTTCCGTTGCATCCTTCCACCTGTTGCGTTAAGAACATTATATGAATAATTAATTTAAAAGAGACGTAAATATTTCAACAATATGATATTTTGTTTCTTCGTCCGAGTGTTTCAAACTTGCCTCTTCGTTTGAAAAAAATATAAGCGTGGTAAAAAAAAGGAATTTAGTCCGGAAGTGGTGGACGAAGAGGTAGGGACCGAGATTCAATTATTCAAATGAGTCCATCCGAGTCGTATTACACCGGGACGTGGAAGGTGTCGGACTTTCGGAAACTTCTTAACGAGTTTTCCAGCCTGGGGAACTCGGCGTACAATTTTTAACGATGCACCGAACGCCTGGTGGTAACGGTTTTCCCTCCATTCCTGTTTCCGGTCGTGATGCGGAGGACCTCGTTCGTCTTCCTGCGGAACTTAACACCCACTGCACCCTCGTCGGGGATCGATGATGTTAACCACGATCGCAGCCCTGCCACCTCAGCCTCCAGCCTTGCTACAGGATCTTCGAAACCAATCGCCGAAGGGATTTCTACCTTGTCTTACAAATTGCTAATCAGTTCCACGTCGATCTACTATTTTCCGTCTCGGGGGAGTCGCTGGGGCACTTCTGCTCGCTTGGGTTCGCTCTCAAGTGTTCATAGACGGGGTTTCGGAACAGTCGTTTTATAGGATCAAGAAATATGAACACATTGTTAGGGTGCAAGAAATATGAACACATTGTTAAGGGCACAGAAATATGAACACATTGTTAAGCTACAAGAAATATGAACACTTTTTTAAAGTGCAAGAAAAATAAAGACATTGTTAAGGTTCCGGAAATATGAACACATTTTTAAGGTTCCAGAAAAATGAACACAGTCTTAAGGTTCCAGAAATATGAACACATTTTTAAGGTACCAGAAATATGAACACATTTTTAAGGTTCCAGAAATATGAACACATCGTCATGGTTCTAGAAAATTGACCACATTGTTATAGTTGAATAAATATGAATACATGTTTAAGGTTCCAAAAAAATGAACACATTTTTAAGGTTCCAGAAATATGAACACATTGTCATGGTTCTAGAAAATTGAACACATTGTTATAGCTGAATAAATATGAACACATGTTTGAGGTTCCAAAAAAATGAACACATTTTAAAGGTTCCAGAAATATGAACACATTGTCATGGTTCTAGAAAATTGAACACATTGTTATAGCTGAATAAATATGAACACATGTTTGAGGTTCCAAAAAAATGAACACATTTTTAAGGTTCCAGAAATATGAACACATTGTCATGGTTCTAGAAAATTGAACACATTGTGATAGTCGTATAAATATGAACACATATTTAAGGTTCCAGTATAATGAACACATTTTTAATGTTCAAGAAATATGGTTACATTTTTTTATTAACATGAACACATTTCTAATATTCAAGAAATATGAACACATTTTTATGGTTCGAAAATATGAATACATTTTTAATATTCAAGAAATATGAACACATTTTTATCGTTCAAAAATATGAACAAACTTTTAAGGTTCGAGAGATATTAACATATTTTTAAGGCTCAAGAAATATTCCCTTCTAACCAGAGGCGAAGCTTTTGGTACAGTGTCCCGGATTAATTCCGCTCAGGTTCGCGCTCACGACGGAATGGTCGAAACAATTTTGCAAGTAAGTTCACCGCAGCCCATCGCATCGGCCGGATGGGAGCGGCGTAACAGCTAGCTTCCGGCAACTTGCACGTTCCGTTAGCGTGTGAACTTTCGGCTCCCGGCTCGGGTCAAACGCGGGATAAACTCGGTACACCGATACTATTGATTTTGCGACAGGGCCGCAGAAAGAAGGGCGGCGGAGAAAGTGGAGGATAGGTGAGGTCAACCCCCTTTTCAGGCAGGTTAGCATTAAACAGGCTTAAACCCGGCTTATCCTTTAACGTTCCCCGTCTGTTCCGGAAAAAAATGGATGTTCAACTGTTACTTACACCCTTCCCATCTACGACCAAAAAAAAAGAACGATAGAAAAATCTAAAATCATCCCCTATCTCTATTCCTAATTTTAGACTAGCTCGAATAAATCACAGTTTAAAGTTCACAGAGTCGTAAACAGGTTGACCCGGTATTCCCCGGTGCAATTTGATAATAAATTTTGTGTATGTTCGCAAGTGTTCTTATCCTTTAACATTCCCCGTCTGTTCCGGAAAAAAATGGATGTTCAACTATTACTTACACCCTTCCCATCTACGACCAAAAAAAAAATGATAGAAAAATCTAAAATCATCCCCTATCTCTATTCCTAATTTTAGACTAGCTCGAATAAATCACAGTTTAAAGTTCACAGTGTCGTAAACAGGTTGACCCGGTATTCCCCGGTGCAATTTGATAGTAAATTTTGCGTATGTTCGCAAGCGTTCTTATCCCCAACTGTCCTGTAGTCAGCTGTGAACTCGAAACAGACCAAAACCTAGTCTAAACTGAGCTTATGGTATAATCCTCGTGGCAGAGTCTGAAGATCCAGGATAAGTCAGCTCCATTTTCAGGATTGCGTGTGTCCTGGTCATCTGGGACCAACTACTCATCCAGCTAGTTTAAATTAACCACTTAAATCGTAATTACAGAGACAGGAAGCCCGTTGCGAGGTTACAGGGAGACAGTTTCTGCGGAGGATCACCTTGAGCACACGATCCACTTGATAATACTGAAATTCTTTTGTCTTGAGCACGGCGTCCATTACCGGCGCAAGTCATCCGACCGGAACAGAGCGAAACGAGCCGATCTTCCACCTGTAAGTACCTGCGTGATACACGACAGCAACGCGAGAACTCCCGCGAGGCTTCACGTGCCATTTCCAGCGACCACGAAGGACCGTCTACGAGGCGTACTAAATGAAAACGCTCCTCGAGAACTTGACCGCAATTGCCGCGGACCAACAGCCGTGCAATTTCTTTTCAGGCTCCTGGAAATTGCACGCGAGCGATAATTAAACGCCGACCGACGATAACTTCGACTTCCACGGGTTCATCGCCGAGGAAGACCCTGAAGAAGACGCGTCGCTCGGGACGCGACCAACCGAAGCTCCGCTTTCACAATTTTTTTTTTTTATCGTGTTAACGGCCAGCGAAACATTTTGAAATTTTAGAAATACGTAGCAACAACAGTTACCTCTCCGCAGCAATTTTTTTCGAGTTAAATATGTTGCGAAATAACGGAGTGATGCATTATTTATGTAATTCTCTCGAAACGCATGCATGCTTCCACTTTGGGCATTTTTTACCACGTAATTAGTGAGCGAAGAATTTTTATATTTTTATTAGATGTAATGCCAACATTCATAAAAATGTGTTCATATTTCTGGAACCTTAAACATGTGTTCGTTTTTCTGGAACCTTAACCATGTGTTCATATTTATTCAACTATAACAATGTGTTCAATTTTCTAGAACCATGACAATGTGTTCATATTTCTGGAACCTTAAAAATATGTTCATTTTACTGGAACCTTAAACTTGTGTTCATTTTACTGGAACCTTAAACATGTGTTCATTTTACTGGAACCTTAAACATGTGTTCATTTTACTGGAACCTCAAATATGTTGCAAAATAACGGAGCGATGCATTATTTATGTAATTCTCTCGAAACGCATGCATGCTTCCACTTTGGGCATTTTTCACCACGTAATTAGTGAGCGAAGAATTTTTATATTTTTGTTAGATGTAATGCCAACATTCAGCTTCCGCGAGCTATTTTTAAAAATTAAATATGATGTGAAATGACGGAGTTATGTATTTTTAACTGGCCGCCTGTAGTCAGTGTGTTTTTTTTAGGATTTATGAAAAACTGTTGGAAAAACAGGTTCAATTTACTGGAGTACACGAATTCGAGAAATTTCGAAAAAAAATCCAACGATTCCGATATCGGGATACCGCGGTGCCAAAACCGAACTATATTTCTCGCGGAACATTCCCGCGAAGTTTTCAGAAAATCGCATGAATAGTTTTGCGGATCTCCCGCAGCTAAGAAACGCGGTTCCGTGGAAAGTTTCGTGGCAACATTTTCGCGTTTAAAACCGTGGAAAATGTCGGAGACTCGGTTCCGGCAAACTATGGGAGCAGCTAGCACATTTTTTTCGGCGAGCTAATAACATTAATCGCTAAGTCGAAGTGTCTCATCGAACGAAGAGAAAGTGGTTGTCCGAAACATCGAATTCCGAGATTACACCAGGGCATATTGTAGACAATATCAATTCCGAATTCCCAGAGAATTCTAAACTTCAACTTTCCCTCCTTTCAAGTTCATTGAAAACTCGGGAAACTCGGCTTCGAAAATCATATTTCACGCGGGACTCGCGGCCGACAAATATTTTTCAACGATCCGCGATTCTGCGAGAAACGTTCGATCGATCCATAACATCGAGTCTCGTATCTCGACGGTTCCGCCGCCACTTTCAACTAGAATACATAAATTCATGGGGTAGACGGGAATTGCAGCGCGTTTCCGATGCATTAATCAAACGACTGGTTGATACTGTTCCCGGGACGAGAAAAATTGACGCGAGTCTCCGATACGATCTTCGAAAAAGGGGAACCATCAGAGAGACAGACCGCATGAAGGATAACCTGAAAAGATCGTCATGGCGGACGATGACGACCAGGAAGAGTTCTTGGACGTGGAGGATCCTGACATTCCAGACTCCCCTATTAACTCCGAGAACATCCAGGTGGTAGAAGGATCGAGGACATGGTCTAAATCGCCGTCCTTGACATCGGGAAATGACAGATCCCCGGAGAAATCTGAGGTTCCAGGACCTGGAGAGCCTAAGGCAGGATCCACAACATCCGGAAGTATTAAAACAAAAGGATCAGGTATTCAAAAGAGTCGCGACTCGGTGGAGGAGACCTCGAAGAGCCACGAGATGATCAGGAGGTCTGAGGAATTGGCTCTGTCCGGGAAGCAGAGTTCCCTGGATCGTCTCGGTGAGAAGAAAGAGACAAGTCAGAGGACGAAGATCAGCAAATGGCAGCGACAGTGTAACAGACAGTTTCGTGACATGATTGGTAAAAGAGAGATGAAGAACGAGGAGCTGGAGAGGCAGCAGGGTGACCTTCGTCAAAGATTGAATATCCTGGAGTGCTCGATGCCAGCAGTGATGGTTTGGAATATCTGGAGGATGACGCAAGGAGACAATGCTCCTTGCCTTCAGCAGATCCTGGAGAAGCAGTTCCAAGGTCCAGCTTCGGGCGAAGTGTATTGTCCTACATCCCCCAGTCGGCATTTCGATTGCAGGGTGAGGGAAACTGAGGCAGAGAGGAAGCAGGCCCAGAACAGAGTGGAAGAGGCGAGAAATCTGTGGGCCGAGAAGATGGCTACTTTAGAGGACAGGGAGAAGAGGCTCCAAGAAGCTAGGAAGCTGCAGGAGGAACAACAGAGGAGGATCGAACAGCTGACCACCGAGGTGCAGAAACTGAGAGAGGCTAGGAGCGTTGAGGACGAGGGCGCCTGCGAAGCTGGTGAGGTGATTTGCACTCTATTGTTCTTCGTGGTGGTCGAGCGGTTAATTAGTGGCCCATTGAACGGTCCATAATGAGCGGAGGTTTGGTAAAGTGTACTTGAAGTGTCGGAATGCTTCGGGGTGACCTTGACAAGTGAACAATATTTATGTTTAAAGTCTGAGTCCTTCGGAAGGAAACGTGCAGCAACGTAACTGGGCGCATTCTCATTTCTCGATAATGCAAATATGGTAGTCGACAAGTCGGTAGTTAAAACCGCTAGATAATTGTATGTAATGGATAATATTTGGTCCCCTCAGGGTTTCAAATCCCGTTCCACACTTTTCACCTTTTACCATCACTCTCCCTATCGCCTATTTCAGCGGGACCTACTTTTTATTACGGTAGGTTCCAAACCACCTTGGGCGCCACTGTTTTTTTAAAATAGCACATTGAAAAATTTCCAGAGGTGCCGGGCGCGAGATTTGAACTCGCGACCGCCTAGTCCACTTGTTGAATTAAATCATTTCATCAGTTGTGCTGAATTGTGCTATGTTTGTGCCATATTGTGCTCGAATATTACAACTATAATATAAAAAATAAGATGACAAATTGAGAAAAACGATTTTTTGAGTAGCCCCCCACTTTTCATTATTTTCAATTTTCTCAATTGTGCTAAGTTGTGCTAGATTGTTAATTTGTTGCGCTAGATGCTTAAAAGTCCGCCTAGTCCACTTGTTGAATTAAATCATTTCATCAGTTGTGCTGAATTGTGCTATGTTTGTGCCATATTGTGCTCGAATATTACAACTATCATATAAAAAATAAGATGACAAATTGAGAAAAACGATTTTTTGAGTAGCCCCCCACTTTTCATTATTTCCAATTTTCTCAATTGTGCTAAGTTGTGTTAGATTGTTAATTTGTTGCGCTAGATGCTTAAAAGTCCTATTTTTACGAGACGTAATTTGCTGTATTCGATGGTACTATCTGGTGGTAACGTTGGAGATCTGTTTCAGGGGAATGCGGGGTCATAGAGTGCAGGAAGAAGTGGCTGGAGAAGGTGCCCAGCAGTGCTTCGATCCGCTCGACGGACATCGAATGCCTGGAGAAGCTGCACGAGCTGGCGGAAGCGGAGTTGTGCATGAAAAGGCAGATCGGCGATCTGGAGCGCCGCGAACAAGCTTACATGAGGACCCTCCAGCAGGCGGACGAGCTGTGGAATTGCATTGAAGGAGCAGCGACCGGCACCATCCAAGAACAGCTGGAGACGAAGACTGAGCGCATCACTGAACTCGAGGAAGAGTTGAAATACCTTCGATCGAAAATGGAAACTTGCCGAGAAGAATTGGAGAAGCATATGAGCATAGGGAAGATAGAGGCTCTGATCGGAAGGGACGACGACTTTGCTAGCGTCAGAGACACGGAAGCTGTAGCTGCGGTTTCCATGAGAGACGAGATTTCAGGACGAGGCGATGGGGATGATGACATTGAGAAGATGACTTCGAAATTGTCAGCTTGCAGAGACGCGTTAGCGCAGTATGTCAGTGTGGAGGAGCTAGAGGCTATAATAGGTGGAGATGACGGAAAGGGGATAAGCTCCAAATTGTCAGCTTGCAAAGATGCGTTACAGAAGTATGTCAGTGCGGAGGAGTTAGAGGCTATAATAGGTGTAGATGACGAAAGGAGGACGATGACCTCCAAATCGTCAGCTGGCAGAGATGCGTCAGGGCAGTACATCGATGGCGAGGAAGTAGAGGCTAGAGTAGGTGGAGATGACGAAAAAGAGATGGGCTCAAAATTGTCAGGTTACAAGGATGCGTCAGGGAAGTATATCAGTGCGGAGGAGCTAGCGGCTAGAGTAGGTGGAGATGACGAAAAGGAGATGGGCTCAAAATTGTCAGGTTACAAGGATGCGTCAGGGAAGTATATCAGTGCGGAGGAGCTAGAGGCTCTAGTAGGTAAGGATGACGAGTTTGCCGCTGACGGAACCGAGAAGGGCATTGGATACAAACGTATGAGACCTGAACGCGTTGATGTTGAGGAGTCAACTGTGATGGATGCTCAGAAACTTCTAGCTCAGATAGGATCTCTGTCAGAGTTAGACGGGCCTGGCAGTTTCTGTGCGCCATTTTTTGACTGCAACGATTTAGGACTGTCGGAGACTGGACTACCTGAGGAAGAGAGGATCGCTCTGGAGGAGGATCGTGTCACTGCTAGGGAGTTGTTGGACAAGTATGGACTCCTTGAGATAGCTGAGCAGATGGGAGCTAAGACTCCTGGGGGAGTGATTCAATATAAGATGGCTGAGAAATATGAGGTGCAAATGGCTGAAGATATCGAGGCAAGGAAGACTAGATCTGAGGTAGAGGAGGTAGTTGAGAGGGAAATTGCTTACGATGAAGTGGCAGGTGAGCATGGTGGAGTGAAATATGAGGTCGGAGTTGAGGAAGGTGAGGAAGATGAGGAAGATGAGGTTGGGGTTGATGAAGATGAAGTCGGGATACAGGAAGATGAAGTCGGGCTACAGGAAGATGAGGTCGGGCTGCAGGAAGATGAAGTCGGGCTGCAGGAAGATGAGGTCGGGCTGCAGGAAGATGAGATCGGGGCGATGGAAGATGAAGTGGGACTGATGCGAGACGAGGTCGAGGAGAAGCATTCTGTTCCTTCAAAGAAGTTTGAAAGTGTCTCAGTACCGATGGACCAGCTGTCTTCATGGCAGGATCGTGTGCATGCTGTTCGTTTGAAGATTTCTGTATGTATTTCATGGAAATAATCCTCCTAAAGATCGTAACTGTCACGAATGTTCCTCCACTTGCAAATACCAAACCGCGAAAAGTTGTAGCCCTGCTTAAGTAAACGGTTTTAATTTTCTTCTCATTTAGGAGTGTCCAAGTTGCGATACCATGGACCGGGAAGCTAAGATTGTGGCCGACGAACTCGCAGCGTACACTGGCGTAATTAATTGCATTCCTTATTATTTAACAAAGCCAGTGAGACGCTTAAAGTTTCCCGTTTAAAGTCATCGAGTTAAAATGAAAATTTCATTCCGCAGAGAACGATGGAACTCGAGGCTAGAGAACGAATTGCTAAGGACAAAGAGTCTTTAGAAATCAAGGAAGAAATGATGGAGTTTGCTGAAGAAGAAGATGAAATGAAATTCGATCGAAGGGAGGATGATAAAGTAGATTTAAAAGTGGAAGAAGATCAAGTAGAGTTTGTAGAAGTAGATGTAAAAGTGGAAGAAGATCAAGTAGAGTTTGTAGAAGTAGATGTAAAAGTGGAAGAAGATCAAGGAGAATTTGTAGAAGTAGATGTAAAAGTGGAAGAAGATCAAGGAGAATTTGTAGAAGTAGATGTAAAAGTGGAAGAAGATCAAGTAGAATTTGTAAAAGTAGATGTAAAAGTGGAAGAAGGGATAAAGCGAGAACCAGTGGATGAGGTTGAGTCTGCGGAAGAGGAGAGAAAATTAAAGGAAGCTGAAGAAGTTGAAGAAAAGGAGCCAGTTTCTGCTGCAGAGATTAAATCGGAGGGACCGACAGAATTGGACGAGTTGAGGCCTGCGGTGAAGGAAGAGGTTGAAGAGGCAGAGAAGGGAGAGAAGGCAGAAGACGCTGAAGAGGTACAAGAAATAGCAACGGTCAAAGAAGAAGCAGAAGACAAAGACATCGAAGGAAAGGAACCAGAACCAGCAGTGAAGAAAGAACTTGAAGAGATGCCTGAGGAGACTCCAGAAATTAAGATTAAAGAAGAAGAACCTGAAGAAACAGTGTCAGAGGAAGATGAAGTAGAAGAAATTCCTGTAGAACGACTGGAGGAGTTCGAAGTGGCAGTTGAAGTGGACGTAATTTCAGTAGAAGATGAGTCAGAACCTGACGAAAAAGAAATAGTGCGAACCGATATAGAAGTGGATGAGGTTCTAGTAAAAGAGGAACCGATAGAAGAAAAAGAAGTACCAGAGGAAATAGCTCCACTGGAAGACGAACCAAAACCTGAAGAGGAAGAAATAATAGCTGAAGAGAGCGAAGTGGAAGAAATCCCAATGGAAGTGGTGGCAGAGCTGAAACCAGAAGCGATCGTGCTAGAGGAGGATGAAATCCAGGTAGACGTGATTCCAAAAGAAGAACCACTGAGACCTGAAGAGGAAACGATAGTTCAAATACCGGTGGAGGAAGCAGAAGAGGAAATCAAAGCGGAAGTGGCTGAGTTGGAGACGATAGAACTGGAGGTGAAGGTGTTAGAGGATGCGAAGGTGGCCGAGGTGGATGTTGAAGTTGAGACAATGGCACCCGTCGAAGTTCTTAAAGAAAAAGACGAAGAGGTTCCCGAAGAACCGGAGGTGATTGAGATCAGCGTTGACGAAGAATGTACTTGTCACGAATTCTACGATGTGGAGTACCTTCTCCCTCCTGTCACCGAAGAAGTCGGAGCAGAAGAGTCTGTTTGTCAGTGTATGGCAGAGGATTATCCTCCGGAGGAGGCAGAGGAGCCTGATGACTGTCAGTGCCCGACAGAAGGTTCACCAGATGTAATAGAACAGCCTGAAGAATGCCAATGCATGAAAGGTCTTCAAGACCAGGCAGAAGTTACTCCAGTGAAAAAGGAAGACTCTGGTGTTTGTAGATGCACGTCCAAAGCTCCTTCGGAAGAAAAGCCACCGTCACTAAAAATAGCGGATTCCGGTGTCTGTAAATGCAAGTCCAAAACGCCTTCAGAGGAAAAGCCACCATCAGTAAAAATAGTGGATTCCGGTATTTGTAAGTGCAAGTCCAAAACGCCTTCAGAGCAGAAGCCACCGTCAGTCAAAAAAGAGGATTCTGGTGTTTGTAAATGCACGTCCAAAACGCCTTCAGAGAAAAAGACTCCTTCAGTCAGAAAAGAGGATTCTGGTGTTTGTAAATGCACATCCAAAGCGCCTTCAGAGGAAAAGACTCCTTCAGTCAGAAAAGGGGATTCTGATGTCTGTAAATGTATATTGCAACCTCCAGTCAAAGAAGAAGAGTCTGGGGTTTGTCAATGCACATCACAGTCTCGAACAGTTAGTATCAATTTTTGAGTCATTCTAAGTTACCGCCCTAACACACACATTCAGGCCAGAACTGTGCCTTAATTTCTGACTTTCCCCCAGGAACCAAGGTGGAAAATGCCCACCCAGCGCGACCAGTCAGGCCTTCCTCCAACGGTCTCAGTAAATTATAAATGCTTAAAAAATCCACTTTTATTAAATTTTTCATTTCAATTGACTTCTTCGACAGGTGGTGCATCAGAAGATGGAGATCACCCAAACATCGATCACCCAGTTCGAGGCCCAGAAGACCACCATCCAGGCAGTGACCCAAACAGTAGCGGACGTAGGGATGCAAGCACAACCACCCCCTAAACATTGGAGACAGGAGCCCAAGGGCACGGGGGCAGAGAACTTGGAGCGACTGACTCGCTGGAAGAGGTCCCAGGATCCTCCAGGAGCGACCATGGTCGCTGGCACCTCTCAGACGGAGAAGTCCAGCTTCCTGAGGATCCTGCAGACTCTGAAAACTACCGGAGTCTACTCGAAGCTGGAACCTGAGAAGGAGCTGAGGACAATTCACTATGGCAAGAAATCCGACGATGCTGAAGGGCGTTGCAACTGTTGTCTGTGTGGGAAAACAGTGCAGGATACTCTTCCGGGTGCGAAGACTGCAATGTCCACTCTTCCGGGCACTACGACCTCGTCTGTTGTAAAATTACTCCAGGCTCTGCCCTTGATGAGCAAAACAGGACCTGCAGTCGATCAGGGTGTCCAGCACGAGTCCTTGTGCAAGGAATGCAATGTGAAGAGGCTGCAAAGGACTGGCAAGCCTCAAGGTCCTAGCATAATGGAGCCAAAACAAGTCCAGACCACCAACGACCAGGCGGTCTGCGTCTCCAAGCCATCCCTGAAGGGATTAACCCATTCGAAATCGAAGAAAGCCGATCAGATGGCCATGGCAATGATCAAGGTTCAAAAATCGGGCAGAAGAAAACCTCCGTCGGAGAAGAGCAGCGCCCTGAAGAGCCAGCCAGAGCAGAAATTGGAGGCACGGAAAGAGGATGAGGACATGATGGAGTGCGTCTGCAGCTCTATGGGGACAGGGGTGAAAAAAATCCGCTGCGCTTGCGGTGATCCTGATTGATCTTCACATTCGGTCTCCCAGGGGATGGCGCTGGCAAATGGAACAGGACTTTCATCGGGGATTCTGCCTCCGTGAGTTGTAAACGCGTTTTACCATAAATCTCTGCTTATCGAGTTTATTAATTCCTACGTTGCATTCGGAACGTCTCACTAATCATTCATCAGACGTTAAATCCTTGTAAGAGGATTCAGCGATTCTTCGAGCTTCAGGAATCGCGATTTTCGACACGTGGGAAATCTCGATGTTTCAAACGCTCGTAACTCCGTCGGAAAAGATCGCACAGTAACGTTTCTGGGCTCGTTTTAAAGCGCAGACTTCAACGTTCCGATTCCTATTAATTTAATTCTCGAAACAAATTTCAGTTCCGTAGAGTCCTTTGAATCGTCAAAATTTGCAAAAATTGACATTTGTGCTTTTCTTGGCTACTTTGAAATGCCAAAAGTATTTTGAATAAAAAAAGATGACTGTAGGGTATCGAAAGCGGAAGCTTCGCCCTTTGAAATGAGCTCGGGTAGACCGTTCCCCGATTATTTTTCACGAAGTTACGCTGGGTTGAATAATTAATAGTTCTTATGTCGGAATGTACCCAGGCATCATTGGCTAAGACTAATGCTCGTCGAGTTCCGGTTCTCAGGTGAGCGGATAGCGTTGCGAAAGAGAAACGCAATGGAAGGGAAAAAAGGCCAGCCTCGAGAGAGTATCGCGAGTGTACAGCAAAGGCTTCTGACGGAGTGGACGCTGAAAGATAGAATCGAAGATAGACGCAACAAAGGAAATGGTATGTAATTTCCAATAATGTGGCGGTATGAATGGTGGCCGTCTCTAAAATCAATAGCGAGGGAGCTATTGTACAGTAGAATGGTCGGGCCTTTCATGCGACGGATGCGTAATAGGATCAAGCATCGGCATAAAATTAAATTTCAGCTTTGGCTCAGCCGAAAATCGTTCGCCGTGCAATCGTCTTCTATTTGTCGACTGGGATCGTATTGTGACTCTGTAACGAACTTGTTCGTCCTGTGTAATACGTGTGCACGCAGTGAAAAATCGTTTCGCAATAAAAAACAAAAAAAGAAACAATAAAACCAGTCACTGGTGTTCAACGCGGAATTTCCATCTGCGTCCAATCGAACGTGATCGATCGAACACGAGCCTCGAACTCGAAGACCAAAACGAGAAACGCTGCGACGGAATAATATTTCATTCCGGTCGTGTTTCCTTGGACACTATCTCGATAGAACAGCCCCGGCACATTAATAGACGAACACTCCGGTGTCAGCGTCTCCGTGATTCAGAAGATTTCGTTACCGCGTAGATCATACCTCCGCGTTGCTCGCTTGGCACCGGACGATTATAATTTGTCGCCAAATTGAAATAAGAGAAATCCGGACAGACGTCCGCGAGGAACGCTCGAACGCGCCTGAAATAATCGGACAGATCGACGCGCAAACCGGACAGTGAAGATTCGCGTGATTCATCACGATTCCTGTCCACCTGCCTTCTATTTTTGCACGCGGTGCCTTCGAGTTTTGAATCGCAGCTGCATCAAACTCTCTGGCTATTTTCATGCGATTTTTTTTACGGACCTGAAGAAACATCAAAAATATATTTCCTCGAGTATGTATACCAACATATTTGTTGAGGTAGTTGTAGAGTTTTCAGAATCGTAAAATTTTGATCGGAACAGTTGCGTTTTGTTGATTAAATTGTCTGGAATTCTGAGTGTATCATCGTAAATGTGCTGGAAACAGCAGTTTCAAGTTCGCCTGAATGGTAAGTATGAGAAACAGCGAATAAACGTCCTTGTTGTGCAGTCTCATTGGAGATTTGACTGATCAATAATGCGAGCAACAAGTACTCCACGACGTTAGCCACCACAATCAATCATTTCGTAACGGTTGAGCACAATCTGGGCTGTTGCTTATGGACTACTTAACACTTAGTGCTCATAATTAACTCGAGCAATCTCGAGAGAAAGAGAGAGAGGGTGGAGGTAAAAAAAATGGATAACGAAAGTTTGAAAGTTGGTCTCCTTCGTGGAAAAACTTGTACACCCATTAATCTGGCTTTTTGTCAAACTCTGATCGTGGCTAACGATCATAAACACGATGGGAGATTCCATTTAATAAAGTTCGACGTTAAACAATTCTTCCTACGATATATTTCTCCACTTTATTTCATTAATTTTGATCAATCAAAAAACAGTAACTTGAGATTCACCGTGCTCTGGCAAACTGCGAAGCTCCAGCGTGAGGAGGGTTGCCATACTAAGGGGCGAACATACATTACACATAAAAGAATCTGAATAAAATGTTCGCGTTATTACATTTCCAGAATATTTCCTCTTATTACATTTCTCTCCATTACAGCAACTTCATTTCAATGTTTTTAATAATATTACAACTTTAATCGAACCTGAAATATTTTATTGAAATCGCCGTTAGGTGAATCTAGAACCTCCAGCGAGAAGACGATTGTCATTTTAAGGGTCTCAGCCACACTACACATAAAAGAACGCCGGTAAACTTCCGACTCGAGATATTAATTTTAAATATACGTTCCCAATAAAATTCTACCTTTCCCGCATTATTACATTCCATCCCGTTTCATCGATATTACCATTTTAATAAATCAAAAGATATTTTATTAAACTCGCGTTTGCTCAGACCAAACTCCTCGCAGCTCCATTTTCTGGAGGGTTGCCACTGTGAGAGGGGCTAACATACTCTATATGCAAAAATCCTCACATTATTTCACAATATCCTTTTTCGATTACGTATCCCTGCTTTACAAGAAATCCATTCGAATAATGCTGGTAATACTATCATTTTATTCAGTTAAAAAATATTTCATGGATATCATCCTTGCTTAGACTAACCTGGCGCCTTTAGTGTCAGGTGGGTTGCCGTTTCAAGAAGAGATCCCTATTACACGTGTACTATTTCACGTATACATAAATACACGTGCACTGTTTCACGTATATTTAAATACACGTGTTTTAATTTGTTTGAATTTTTAGGATACAGTTACTAATTTTCCAATGCAAAATAGGGGTACACATATGTTAATATCAATGTTCGAAGAATTATACGAATTCAAATGAGGATCCATTAATACACGTGTATTCCAATATACATACGTGAAATACACGTGTACTGTTTCACGTATATATAAATACACGTGTACTGTTTCACGTATATTTAAATACACGTGTGTTATTAATACAAAACTACGATCTCTAGTTTTAAGGGGTCACGATAAAATTCAATGTTTCTTATATCCTGGTATATTTACTGGGATTTCGTTTCTACGATTAGCTCTGTGTAAAATTGAATTGTTTCACTCACCGAACGTTGGCTAGGGTATGTCTCCGCGACCTGAGGTTGTGGTACCCTCGCAGCTCGCCGATGCTCCCCTGCTCGGCCTGCATCTTGGCCTGTGCAGTCGCGGCTGCAGTGGCGATCACGTGGTGCTGGTGTGTACCCGGTGCACCCGATGTTGTGATGCTTCTGCGCGATCGCCAACCCGATCTGCTACCGCCGCCGGTGCTCGGGGTCGGCGATTTCTTCTGGCAGGGCCTGGAAAATCCAATGTCACCCGCCGCCGTACTCTTCACTGCTAAAACTTTTCAGCCACCTTATCACCCGGACACCCGTTCCCTTTATTCTCACGTGGCTGTCCCTTCTCAATCGGCCTGATCCCTTTGTGGTCCGCATGACATTCTCAACCGGCTCGACTCCGTCTAATCGCGCGGAGAGGCTTAATTAAAGAGCGATTAGGCCTAGGTACACGGCAGACGTATTTGATGAGGATTTCTGATGATTAAGACGCCCACCGATGGATATTATGCCCGATCATCCATTACTACTCGAGGAATTGCTGATAATACTGATCCCTGCTTGCCAGAACCGAATTGGTACTGCATGATGTCGAAATTTCAGGATCGAGTTAGCTCACCGCTATTGCTAGCACTTTTGCTGACCGAGTGGACAATTCGATTTCAGTGAAACTCGAATGGATTGTGGATATTGGATCACCTTGGGACGTGTCCTAACTTCATTCAAGTCGGGATTGACCACCGAGTCTTCATTGAGTGGAAGCTAAGTGTTGAAGCAAATAGATCAATGTTCGGTAATTATATACAACAGTTCAACGTACTCCGATTTTGATGAAACTTTAATATGTTATAGATTTCGACATTTTGAACAACTTTTTCCTTTTCCAATATATGGGGGTCGCTTTTAGTTTTTGAGATATTTCAATTTTTCTGTATTGAATTTTTCGTATTTCTATTTACCTATTACTTAACTTAACCTATTCGTAATCAGCACGTCGAAATACGTAAAAATTTAGAGTATAATTTAGAAACACTGGGTGCGTGTTAAGCACTGGGTTAGGTTAAGCGTCAAAATGTAAGCGAAATGCGAAAAATTCAATACAGAAAAATTGAAATATCTCAAAAACTAAAAGCGACCACCCTATATTGGAAAAGGAAAAAGTTGTTCAGAATATGTTGCTGCATAACATATAAAAATCTCATCAAAATCGGAGTACGTGGTCCTGCTGTATAGAATTACCCAATTTTCTAATTGAGTACTCGATCAAAATGGTAAATCTTCTAACCTAGAAAAGGCACACTAATGTATGCTAACGATCTCAGGCGACGTTCTAGATTGCTCGGAGTCTACGCAGATCTCTAACTTCACTGAAGATCATCGTCAGAGTTAGTTGTAGCAAAAAGGTGGAATTCTGAATGAACCAAATGTCCATCCACTCTTCTCGAGGACCGAAGGGAGGTGTCCATTAACCCTCGACAAGTTCCGCGGAACGTGTCAGGTGTTCGCGCCGGTCCGAACAAAACAAATGCAGCCCGTGAAAGTAATTCGCAAACAAACAGTCCAGTCGGTGGCCTAATGAATGCCAAGCGAGAGGGCTGTTGAACAGGGCCGAGATACTCGTTGATTAAAGGATTGTCCTCGAGGGCACGCCGATGAGCTCTGCCCTCGGATGAAATATTCATGAGATCGAAGTGCGGCCATGGTGTATCTTTCGTGGTCCGTTTGCCGGCGTTAATGAAAAGCGTCGAGTAATTTGCACGAGCGGACACAATCATTCACTATCATTTCCACTCTGACGCGGTGTTTAAACGTAGAAACTTTACACTTTTGCAATCACACTTTCAGCCTATGTTCACGATCTTAACACATTACCTACCGAAAGCCTATTAATAGGATTTTCAATAATTCTGCTGCACCAAAAAAAGCACAGAAATTTTCTTTTACATTAAAATTTTAAATGAAACTATTATATGAGGTTAATGAGGGTGACTTGTTGGTTCACAACGAAAATTGCTGTTGCTATTGAAGGTTTCATTAAAAAGTGTTTAGCCATGTACCATAGATATTTCAAAATTATATAATAATAACCGGTCGGTAATGTGTTAATAAGTATACAAAATGGTCCGACGCGGTTTCGAAAACGAATATAAATGTAATCGTGACGTCCAGAGGAACGCGCGCGAGCTTCTACACTGGCATCGAACTCGTTCGCCGAGCTACCTATCACTAAACGTGAATCGTCACACAGGTGCCTAGTCGTAATACCTCTATAATACGCTCGCAGTTCCGTGTAAACACACGCGATCGGAATCGGCGGGAATAAATATTTTCGTTACGCCCCGTTCCCGCTCGAGCCGGCCTGCGCGACTGTTTACAATGGAAAACCGGAGACCTAATGAGTGGCTGAAAACCGCTGGCGGTCGGCCAAGTGGCTACGATTCACTTGGAGATCAACCAGATCTTTGTAACCTATGCTTCTTGAATGGTGGAAGTGGTTGTTAGCTGGGGAAACTTAATCCGCGACAGAGAGTGTACCAGAAACTCTATCAACATTCCCCAACTTAACCCTCTTTTTTGTTTTTTTTTTTTTATTAGAATATCTCTTAGGAGATTTATTTCAACATGGTACAAGATATAATACAAAAATTACATGAGGGCAGACATAAAGGCATATAAATTAGTATTTTTCTTTCTGCAAAACTCTCACACACGCAGATCACAATCCTTCAGAAACGATACAATATAATGGCAAGCCCTGATAGCTGGCCCCGCCAAAAACATGGAGATTTGAGCATCATATAATTTACATTGCCAGAGAACATGGTTTAGGGTCTCATCTCCCTTACCGCAAGAGCACTCTGGATCATTAATAAATCCAGTGCGTGCAAGGGTAACTCAACCCTTCGCAGTCGGAGCTGATTTAACTTGATGATTAAAATATGTTGGTATCTTATCAATAGATTGTATGCATTTACTACAAAAATTATAAAATTGTAGAACCATTAGGGGAATTTAATTTTTCTTTCTGAGCATGTTTAATTTGAATGAAAATAATACATCTTTGATTTGACTTGAAAATTAGGACTTGAAAATAATACATCTTTGTATTGAATTGAAAATTAAACATTTCGTCTGCACAGACAGCGATTTCTATGCGTTTCGAATATGTTTAATAGGCTGTAAATAATATATCTGTGTCATAAACACATAGAATCCGCTGTCTGGCTAGAAGAAATGCTTAATTTTCAAGTCAAGACAAAGATGTATTATTTTCAGCATATTAAACATTTTCAGAACGCATTGAATCTGCTGTCTGATCAGAAGAAATGCTTAATTTTCAAGGCAACACAAAGATGTATTATTTTCAGACTATTAAACATTTTCAAAACGCATAGAATTTGCTGTCTGATCAGAAGAAATGTTTAATTTTCAAGTTAACACAAAGATGTATAATATCAACCTATTAAACATGTTATAAAATTAACTTTCGCTGATCGTTCTACATTTTTATCATTTTTGTAATAAATACACACGATCTATTGATACCAACATGTTTTAACACAAGATGCACCACACACACACGGTGTCAATGCGAGTGCATCGCATTCATCCGGTTCGAACGAGAATCGGAAAAATGATATTTCTATGGATTTTCGTTTTTGTTTAAACAGAGAAGCAGCGTCCCGTGACACGGACCTGGTCAAACTTCGCATTTCACCGGAATATTTCCAAATTTCATTTCCGCGGAATACTAATCCCCCAATGCTGTTGTTCCCCGCGGCAAACCGGCGAAGCCTCTAATTGAATAGCGAATGGAAATGACGTCGAGCTTTTTTCGAGATGTGGCCTGGCGAGGGGCGGGGAGCAAGGGCTTCGCTTTGAAAACGAAAACTCAGCCGCCACCGTTGTCGTCGCCACTGTCAGATAAACGTGGTTTTTTCTCCCCCCTGCGACATCAGCGCCAGAGCAACCCTGTTCCCTACGGTGATCGAAAAAAACGCGGAAAAATGACTCGTCGGTCCAGTTATCATCGACGCGGAACACTTTTTATCGATACTGCTCCGGGACAATAGACAGGGAAAAAACGGGCCGATGGAGGGAGAAACGAGAACCCCGAGGAAAAACAACTACGACTTTCTGATCCACGCCGGGAAACGTCAGTGAGCCGGACCGGAAGTGACATCGAAAATCCATGCGCGCGTTACATTATTCGCGGAGCCTCGAGGCGAGCTTCAAGTACAGGCGGTCCCATTCAAAGTGGCCATTTAAACGTCTCCTCGAATTACAATCATGGAAAAAATGTTTCTCAAGCCGCGTGAATACTGTACTTCTCTTCCGAGGGAATTTTCATCGTCGTGGGAATTGTTTTTCAATTATTTTGTAGAACGTAAAAAGACAAATCCAATGAAAAATCAAAAATTTTAAGAAATATCAAGGATCATAACATTGTCGCGAGATATTGATCTACATTACGTATTATTTATACCGTGGATTTTATTGATTTATGGGAAAAATGAGTAGGCGTAACTAAAAACAGTGAAAACATTAGAATAGTTTGAAAATACCGTTCAAAAAGAAGGTTGTTGAAAATTTCTTTAACATAACAATCCACTGTCCAATTATTACACTTCAATTAAATATATAGTTTGAGTTGCCTCACTTTTCCTATGAGCGAACGATATCCATCGATCAGGAAAATTTAGGGAACCGTTCGGTTGTTTATTGCGATCAGGCTGCGCTGGGTGGGGGATGAGCGAACAAGACAATGCGAGGGCTGGGGCACAAAGCTTCTGTTAACACGCAATCGATGATAATCCTTTGTCCCGGTGCCAGACGCAAGGAACGGCAGGAACGGGGCGAACCTTCGAAATTTCGGTTCGGCCGCACGTTCAGAGTCGACTGAGTAATGCGGATCGTTAATTTCTAAACCTGCCATGGCCTCGAGGTGCCACAGGCTGAATGGCGAACCCGGTCGTTTGCGTCAACAGAGGAGCATAATGCCTCTGCTAACGCGTAGACGCTCCCTACATTGTCGGAGGCTGTGCTATCGTCGTCAGAACGATGCTTTTCAACGCCATTATCCGTGGATGTTGCAGCCGACATAGGCTCCCGTCTTCGCCTAACGATCGCGTCACCTCAACGGTGTCGACGCGAGACCTACAGCTCGGTCTGGCTGATGGCCTATGATACGTCTTCAGCCTCTCGCGTGGAATTTCTACAGCAACAGCTTAGCAGTCGATATTTTCAATCTGGATCGAGTATTGGTTCAACCATTTGGCTACACTTGGATACACTGGGTCTAGGCATGGGTCTTGTCCATGTCATCCAGATTAATTTAAAAAGCTTTCGTTTAATTAGTGAATTTCATGTTATATTTATTTTTTAATCAAATTGTATTCATACTATAAAAAATTGTAAGGGACTTTTGAGAATAATTTTACACCCTGATTTGAACTTCAAGATAATAAATTTGTGATGTTCAATATATATAATTACGTAATAAGAAGTTAAAAATAAATATTTAAATGAATTAAATATACTTCAGAAAGCAATATTCGTGGTTATTTATTAAAAAAAAGTATTTAAAATTTGAAAACCAGAACCAGAACATCCTTAAAGGAAATGAAAACCAATTTTTTACCATCTATAAATTTTGATCACGAAATTTTGATCCTCGATCTTTTGAAGATCTCGTAGAATTTCTGTTTTCTATTAGCAAAGAATTGTGTTGTATGACTTTTTACGTGTTCATTTGGAATGCAATTTGCACCGCGTAAAAAATATTGTAAATTTCTGGTGACTACAGCTGTCGAAACTACCCTAGGTAGCTAAATCCCTCGACTTCGATCAATCGATCTTTAAACCTCATCTTGGAACGCAATAGGAATGATCGAGTGCGTGGTCATTAAACGCGATGTAATGAACGCTCGGAGGTGTTAACAATTCCGACAGATTAGCATCGGGAAGAGAGAGAGAGAGAGAGAGACAAGGAATGGTGGTGCCGCAAGAGAGTTTCCTTATCGTTGCGATCGATCTTTCCTGGCGGTGTTCCTGCCACGAATCCGCGGCCCGACATCAACAGGTTGCCCTGCGACGACGTGAAACAAGTCGACGACGGTTCCCCGGCACGAAAGCTCAATATGTCTGCGGACGACTGGTATCAGTTGCAACGGGACTGGTTTATTACATAGTGATGGTGGGCGGTTGCCTAGGATTAAAACGTCAAAAATAACTGTTCACCTCTCCGACACCTTTACGTAACGTTCAAACTGAACCAGGAATACGTGTAACAATTCTGTCAAAACGTATCACAGTTTTATAAAATCGAGGGACACACGATGCTTCGAGGATCAACATTGTCGCCGGTTGGTTTCTGGGAAGCAAGGTAATTTTGTAATAAAAAAATCTTTCTAACTTTCTCTTCCAAAAGGTAGTCTTTGACTGAAGAGTTCGGTAACTCGTTGATACATTTGAAATCGAAACATTTATGCCATGTCATATGTTTATATATATCATATGTTTGTATATATGTTTTTATCGATTTATACATTGCGTGGTTTGTTAACAAATGTACGTAACGTTTTGTATATATGTTTTTATCGATTTATACATTGTGTGGTTTGTGAACAAATGTACGTAACGTTTTGATTTTGTTAAAAAAGAGACAATACACATACATATATTGTTGCATGACAACCATCTACTTATCATAAGTTTACTTACGATATATACTTATTATAATGCACTATGATCCATCATTGTAATCGCATACCTCTCCCTTTTAGGGACTTCTATTTAAGTTAACTCAAAAGACTTATCCTAGCTTCTTTTAATACAACCTCTGTGCAGTCTAGAACCCTGTCTCTCTGCCTCGAAGAATTAGTATTTTGTCACGCCCTTCTCGTACTTCGTGTCCGGAATTTATAAGTTGAGGAGTTTTATTAATAAACTCGTGTTTTATTACCTTAAATAAAAAAAACGTTTATTAACCCTCATCCGGAATACAACAATATCAACATCACCTGACAATCTAACAAAAATATTTCTCATAATTTCGATTCTAGGGATGATACATCCCTTTACAGCCAAGAACATGAGAAACCCCACTCGAGTTAGTGATGTTGGTGAGTGAATCGTAGAATGGGCCCTCATCAACACCCCTCGAGAAGAAATAGAGAGGAAGCGATACCCCTCAATGGGGAAGGAGAAAAAAAAGGGGATGATACATCCCCAGAAAGATAACTCGAATCGAATATAACGAGTCGAACATTCCTTACGTCCGTTCCTAATGAAACTACGAAATAATTCCGTCAACAATCGCGTCCGTGAGTCAGATGCAATATTTCAAAGGTAGCATTTCCGGTTGTCGAGCACCGCCAAATATTCGTCGCTCACCAGAAAGCACAATCGGAGGAGTGCAACTGGCATTGCGCTTGGCCAGGTTTATTCCTGCGAGTCCTGGCCCCGGGCCGAATAAAACTGTCAACGAAGAATCCGATATGGGAGTTTCGCGGTGAAGAATCCCACGCGGAACCCCCGTCGCGCGAAACAAACGAGCCGGGCATTCCGAGCAGGTTGAAACACAAATCTGCCGTAACGACGAAGGAAATGTTCACTTCGGGGCCCATTCATCTGTCGCTCGGCGGATTTCGTGGGAACTCGACGCAAGTATCAGTCGGGGAAACGTACGGGCGGGTTTGCCGACTTTGCCGGCCAGCCTCGTATACACCGGCTCTAATTATATACGCGTTTCGTTTCAGAATTAGACAGCCGTGTTGCATTAATAGCGAGAAAGGAAAGCGGTGGACACCGACGTCTAATAATAGGCCTCATTATATTTATAGGAATGCCGGTTAAAGGCACGCGTGTCGCGAGGGAATTCGAGACGATCAGATTCGTTACTGTTCGAATCGTCGTGTCGCTATCCGGACTAATTATTCCTCGCGAGAATTGTTGGATCGTCGACACGATCAGGAATAATCAATTAATAATATCATTTGGCAAACAGATTGCGCTCCGCAACCTGCGACAGTTGTGTTTAAATATATTCCAGACGGAAATTAATGTACACGAGGGCTTAATCAAGGCTGAGACTACACATTTTCGATCTAAGCATGGCGGAGCGAACAACACTGCGCAAGGTACAACATTTTTGGAACATATATAATCTATTATGTTATGTCTTGGATATTTGGTCCCCTCAGGGTTTCAAATCCCGTGCCACACTTCCACCTTTAAACCAGCTCTCCCTATCGCCTATTTCAGTGGGACCTACTTTTTATTAAGGTGGGTTCCGAACCACCTTGGGCACCACAGTTTTTGAAAAAGCACATTGAATTAATTCAAGAGGTGCCCGGGCGCGGGGATTCGAACTCGAGACTGCCTGGTCGCAGTCGCGCGCTCTATCCACTGACCCACTGTGTGCCCCTTATATAATCTATTATATCGATCGAAAATATTTAATCATTTTTAAGTTAATGTTTTCGGCGCAACAGTTTCGATCAGAAATATAAAAATTAGCAATTTTGCAGTATTATAATTTCAACGTTTCGGTTAAATTTTGAACCATTATCAAGAAAAGTCCGCGTCTGTGAAAAATAAAGTAATAAAATTTGTTATTCATTAAACTGACTATTTATGTTCCGTCGCGTAGCAACCAAAAACGTGGATTTCTTACGGTTAATATTTATGGTTCGTTCGTGCCTAAGGACCGTCATGGAAAATCAAGCAAAACAAGAGTCATTCGGCGACCAGTCGGGGCATCTGCTCAATGTTTGGTTTTTTATACATCTTTGAGGACAACGTGCCATAAATCGCGTCCCTTGGAAGGATCAGCCGCGACCGTTAACCGTACCGTGTCAAATTACTAACAATAAGACGCGTCGTCGACCGAGTCAGGTATCGCCCCACTCCTCCTTCCCAAAGTCTCCTTCAAAGCTACGGGAAGGAGATCCTAACAGTGAAAAGTGTATTGATTGGGAAATGCCACTTTCTGCAGGAACCAATCAGTGCATCTTCTTTCTTCATAGAGAAGGTCAACTAGCATCGCGTTAGGACTGGAAGTCGAGCTCACACAGTTGAGTTTTACTCTCGAACGCCGCGACACTCTCCAGTCCTCGGGTAGACAAGTACAACGCACAGCCGTTGTCTTGTCAGATCCGCGAGCGTCAGTTTTATTATATCGATTCAATCCGGATTAGGATTAGTCAAATCTGCGCGCGTATAAGGCAGGACCTGCTAGATCGGGTCCCATGGAAATCACCGACACAGACTTCTCCGACACGGTTTTCGCCGACAATATTTCACCGACTCCAGATTTCACCGACAATAGCTTTGGCCGACAAGGCCTTTAACCGACAACGAATTTCATCGACAACGAATTTCATCGACAACGATTTTGACCGACAACGAATTTGATCCACAACATCTTAAGATGACCACAGTATGTATTATCATACAGTATTATGATGCAGTATTATCATATGTATTATCATACAGTGTTATCATACTGTGTCTCAAGTTGTTGTGGATAAAATTCGTTGTCGGTTAAAAGCGTTGTCGGCCAAAGCTATTGTCGGCGAAATCTGGAGTCGGTGAAACGTTGTCGGCGAAAACCGTGTCGGAGAAGTCTGTGTCGGTGATTTCCATGGGACCCGCTAGATCAGCCTTACTGATGAGTCCACTAGCAGGTCCGGGACGAAACGCTTCTCTTAACGCAATCTATTGTCACGCGAATCAATTATTGTCTTTCGCGTTCTTATATCATATCAAATCACTTGAACTACTGGCCCAATATTAATTTGGCGGGTCCAGATCCGAAAAGGTTGCGAACCCACAATTCGCGACTTAACAAGTTTCGATCACAAATATAAAAATTAGCAATTTTGCAGTATTATAATTTCAACGTTTCGGTTCAGTTTTGAACCATTATCAAGAAAAGTCCGCGTCTGTGAAAAATAAAGTAATCAAATTTGTTATTCGTTAAACTGACTATTTAATAGTTGTGAAAATTAGGTATTTATACATACTTGCTAATTGTTCAAAAACAGAATGAAATTAAAATAAGTGGAATGGTACTAGTCAGTTTTGTTAACAGTTTGTTAACAGTGTCTAACAGAGTGTTCACATGATTTTTGGAACAGCCTGGATAAACCTATCGTTCCGAGCGTTTATAAAATCAAAGGGTGTTTCTCGCGGGGAAAAGATCCCGAGTGAATCGCTATTCAAAACATTTCGAAAGTCCTCCGTGGCGGAATGAAAGCGCGTTCGTTCCGTAAGCAGAAAATATTTAACAATGTAGCGGCGTAGTATTCGCCGGCGGGTAGACACGGGTGCACAACTGCACACGGGACAATGCACGCGTGGCAAGACATTGTTCGACGGTTTTCCATGCTGTGAACATCAGCTGGCGTTCCGTCGCCGGCAATCGGGACGCAAAATTTTCGGACAAAATAAAACGCCCGCGGCCGCGTTTAATTACCGTCGAGTGGCGTCACAGAAAACCGTGAATACCGGTGGCGCGCGGCGTTGGGAAACCGAGCTTCGCGAAAATGACGTCTGCAAGCAGAAAATTTCGAGAAACGAATATTAACGGCTCATTAATTATCGGCCCCGTTGTTGTTCCAGGGGGATTCATCGATTCTCCGCAATGATCGATCTCCGTTTCTATGGAAATTACCCGGCGACACAACAAGCTCACTCGGACGTATTACCTGTGCACGATGGGCTCTTCAACTGCGAATCAATATTGCTACAATTTCGTCTCGAACGATGTTTGCTGTTGACGACGCGAGTTAAGTATGGACATCCAGCTGGGTTTACCTTAGGGGTAGCCAGCGTTTACATTGGTCCGTGTAACGACGATGGTAGAACCAGCTCAGGATTGCGTTTCGGATAGGTCCGGGTTGGTGAACCACTTATTAGAAGATGTCTCCGCGAGAAAATGAATGTTCCGTCCCGTCGGAACAGAAAACTTTAAATTCTTTCTCACATATTTATGGTGCGTTCGTGACTAAGAATCGTTCCTCGAAGATTAAGTAAAGTAGGGTCATTCGACGACCATTCGAAAACATTGCCAGATGTTTGGTTTTTCTTAAAGGACAATGTACCATAAATTGGTCCCTTCGAACGACTAGCCGCGTCCGTCCAGGGTAGAGTCACCTTACATTGTTTTGCACCTCCTTCCCAAGGCTCCTTCACAGCTACGAGAAGGAGGTCGAAACATTCTTGAGGTTGCTGATTGGTTCGTACAACTTTCGGCCAGAACCAATCAGTACATGTTTTTCTTCATCGCGTTCGGACAAGAAGTCGAACTCCGACAGTTCCTTCTTACAAGGAGAGTGCACCAACGACGTCTCACCGATTTAGTTGAGACTCTGTATGCTTATAGATTTCGATCTCCCATTTACGAATATATACCATTATAGACGCTAACACTCAATAGTTGTCGAGATATTCATAAACAAAGTTCTTACATTACTGCTTAAATCTGCTGTTGTAGAGTAGGTATACTTCCACCCGGTGGGCTAGGGTTCGATTCTCGTTTGGTGAAAATTTTTTTTTCATATTTATTTATATTATTTATTCAACAACAAGTTAAAGAACAAACGTATTAATAAATTATAAATAAATTAGCCGAAATTAATGAAATAGAAAGTATCCCCTCGTGTCGGAAAACAGAAAAAATAAAGTAAATATGGGAAGAGAAAATATGGTATACGATAAATTTAATAATATTGTACTTACATATTTTTAACTACAACAGTGGTACGTGTCGTAAAAGCATACGTAAGAACTTTGTTTATGAATATCTCGACAACTATTGAGTGTTAGCGTCTATAATGGTATATATACGTAAATGGGAGATCGAGATCTATAAGTATACAGAGTCTCAACTAAATCGGTGAGACGTCGTTGGTGCACTCTCCTTGTTAGCTTTCGGACAAGCATCATTAAATCCGCGGATATACAAGTACAACGCGCCGGCCGTTGTACTTGTCAATCATTGAGTGTACTTCCAAAGACTTCTAGTGCAGCAGTTAATTGTCCAGCAATCAGGACACGCGTCGAACCGGGATCACATCAGTCAAGATCCCTCGCGAGCGGAATAACATCCTATATTAGATCCGCGAGCATCAGTTTTATTGTATCGATTCAATCCGGATTAGGTTTATTCAAATCTGCGCGCGTATAAGGCAGGACCTGCTAGATCAGCCTTACTGATGAGTCCAGGTTCGGGACGAAACGCTTCTTTTAACGTAATTCATTGTCACGCGAATCAATTATTGTCTTTTGCGTTCTTATATCATATCAAATCTCTTGAACTACTGGCCCAATATTAATTTGGCGGGTCCAGATCCGAAAAGGTTGCGAACCCACAATTCGCGACTTAACAAGTTTCGATCACAAATATAAAAATTAGCAAGTTTGCAGTATTATAATTTGAACGTTTCGGTTCAGTTTTGAACCATTATCAAGAAAAGTCCGCGTCTGTGAAAAATAAAGTAATCAAATTTGTTATTCATTAAACTGACTATTTAATAGTTGTGAAAATTAGGTATTTATACATACTTGTTAATTGTGAAAAAAACAGAATGAAATCAAAATAAGTGGAATGGTACTAGTCAGTTTTGTTAACAGTTTGTTAACAGTGTCTAACATCGCGACAAAACAATGAACTTGAAGGAAACATTCGGTAGAAATATCCATACGGAATACAATTGGTTTAGTTAACAGCCCAATCACAGAGCACGCGAGTCGATATCGCGACGTCTCTATATTTCGAACCGCGTCTCTTCGCTCGATTTTTACACAGTTTTTCACGTCGGCTCCCTTTACAGGCAGCTCCACGATATAGGAAACGTGTCACCATTCTGTCGAGCATAATAGGAGGCCGCGCAACCGGAGATATTTCAAGCTGAATGACGACTGAAAAACGATCTCCCACCGACGGGAATCGCCCGGCAAGTTATCGCGAATCAATGGGAACGTCGACTACGAAGTTTGCGGAACTCTCGAATTTTCTGCTCCTTCCCGCGAGAAACTTTTTCGGACGCTGTCTGACACCGTCGATACAATTGCTCGGTGTAAACCGACACGTGCGAACTCTGTTCGAGGAGACCGTGGCGATTGTGTACCTTCGAAATGATTTTCCTGTTGACCAGGTACTCCAGCGGTTTCCTAAGAGCCTGTGCAATACATTTCGAAAATTCTGTACGAATTATTCGAGGCGACGAAGTTCGAAAAATTGAGTTCCCGAGGCTTCTACAGTTTCGAGTGCCGTCTGACGCGCGAGACGATGGAGCGAGTTGCAATCTCGATTCTCTCGAAGGCGCTCTCGTCGCGGCTAGAACTTCTCGCCACGTCGGTGAAATGGAATTCGAAAGTTGAAACAAAAAATTCAAAAGGGCGAGAGTTGATTCGATCCGACTGCGACCCCCCGATCTGGCGCAGAACTTCCCGTCTACTTTTCCCGGAGTCTGTTAAAGAAGTTACCGTGGAAGTGAATCCCGGACGGGAAGTGAAAAAATTTTATGAGCTCGGGTAATGCGTCTCGGGGACAGAAGAAAAGCATTATCCTGATTCCGTGCGAGCCAGGATTCCAGTCGACGGAATTACAGTTGCCCAGGCAAATTTCAAGCAAAGTCGGAAGGCGAGCCGCGACAACAGCGCGCCTTGTCTTCAACGTGGAAAGAGGAAAATGTCTTTGAGACGACGTCGTTCCGAGACCCGTCATCTCGAGGCTCTCGTTTGTTTACGACGCCCACGGCTTATCGATGGAACGATCGACGCGCCGCCGCCACGCCGGTGACGCAGACCCTCGAAACGTGACTCTAATTTATACAGCACTCAGGACTTTGTGTACCGATACACCGATGGAAAAGTTGCGTGATCAACCGCGATCACCGCGACACCCCGCCCCCATTTGTACGCAAAGAACCGCCCCTCAGGCACCTCGTTACCCGCCCCTCAACTCATCCCTCGTCAGTCCCTGCGTTTGCGAAATTAGATAACGCGCGAGCAAATTTGTAGACGTCCAATTTGCTTGACTGTTTCTGAATTCAGTTTAAAGCACATTCCGAAGAACTACTCCTAACCAGACCTAACCTAAAAACTAACTGTAAATTGTTAAATTCAGTCCTAAAGTGCTTAGCAAATTTCTAGACGCTCAATTTGCTTGACTGTTTTAAATTCATGTTAAAGCACATTCCGAAGGATTGGACCCAACCAGACCTAACCCACAACCTAACTAGACACAGTTAAATTCAGTCCTAAAGTGCTTAGCAAATTTCTAGACGTCCAATTTGCTTGACTGTTTCTAAATTCGTTTTCAAACATATTCCAAAGGATTAGACCCAACCAAACCTAACTATACACAGTCAAACTCAATCCTAAAGTGCTTAGCTAGACGTCCAATTTGCTTGACTGTTTCTGAATTCAGTTTAAAGCACATTCCGAAGGACTACTCCTAACCAGACCTAAGCCAAAAACTATAATAACTGTAAATTGTTAAATTCAGTCCTAAAGTGCTTAGCAAATTTCTAGACGCTCAATTTGCTTGACTGTTTCTAAATTCATGTTAAAGCACATTCCGAAGGATTGGACCCAACCAGACCTAACCCACAACCTAACTATACACAGTTAAATTCAGTCGTAAAGTGCTTAGCAAATTTCTAGACGTCCAATTTGCTTGTCTGTTTCTGAATTCAGTTTAAAGCACATTCCAAAGAATTAGACCCAACCAAACCTAACTATACACAGTCAAACTCAATCCTAAAGTGCTTAGCTAGACGTCCAATTTGCTTGACTGTTTCTGAATTCATTTAAAAGCACATTCCGAAGGACTAGACCTATGTTTATGTTTATAATTTGCTTAACTGTTTCTGAATTAATTTTAAAGCACATTCCAAAGGACTAGACCTAACATACCTAACCCAAACCTATAGCTATACGCTGCTAATCTCAGTCCTAAAGTGCTCGTGTCTAAACGTTTAGGGTTTAAGGTGTCAGCGCTTGAAGTATACGCTGCGCCCCACACCGAACTCAACGGGCAACCACGAAAACTTAATTTAACCTATTCTAGTCCAGGAAAGGCTAATACGATTTAAATCTAACCGACGCCCAAGCAAAGCTGTAACTCAATTTAAACTTAGCCCACACCTACATGAATTAACGTAAACTCTAACGTGGTCTTAATCCACCTAGCCACTAACTTCCCAACAATGTAAACACACAGGGAACAACGAACGATTTAAGTATTACTTTATATTCTTTATCCTGATTGAGATCAATCCTATCTAGTCCAGGATACTAGGAATAGTTCTTGGCTGCTGCACTAGGTGGCTACACAGCTGATCCTCGTCCCCTCAACAAGCCCCATCGATCCTTATCTACCAACCTCCTTGTATTCGCACAATTTCCCACTGTCAAAGAGTTCCCTCTCTCGGTAGTCGAACTTGAAACATTTTTCTCGAAACTCCTCCAACAATGCCGCCTATAGATTCCAGAAAATTCCATCCGCCGAAAAAATTCCAATTATCTATTAATTACTCGGCCTTATCCAAGACGTTCCAATAATCCAACCTATTGTATTGGACATCCGACGCCGATAACCATTAACGCAAAACCGATACCGGATCATCGTTACGACCGAATCGAAGCTGGCCGCGAGGGTGCTGCCATAATCACGGTACAGGAAACGATACAGATCGATTCGCCAACAATTCGAGCAGGGGCTGTATTTCAGACCACTGAAGCTACAGCAATATTCCGACATTTCTTTTCGAGAAAATCGCTGGATGGATCTGTTTGAAATTTTTATGACCGTTCACCCCTTAGGCAGGGAACATACACGAATATTGAAGAGAGAGGGAACAGAAGAGAATTAGAGGAGGGAGATAAAGAAAGGAGAGAGAAAGAGTGGGAAAAGATAGAAATCAGAGAGAAGGAGAAAAAGAAAGAGGAGAACTGGGAAATGGCTTTAGAATCGAGATACAATAAGTGGTTCAAGGAAATAAGAGTGAAAGATAGGCCAGCATACTTAGAGAAAGGAATGAAAGTAGAGAAATGGAAAAGGATAGCAAGATAAAGGCTGGGGAATGAAATGAGGGGAGGAAGAAGAAGAGAGACGGTGCAGAAGATGTGGACACGAAGAGGAGACGTGGGAGCACGTGTTGGAGAGGTGCACAGGGGATAATGATAAGGAAATAGGGATTCAACATCACCTTTTTTTTTAATAGCACCTTACAGGCATTCAAAACGAAATTGCGCTGTACTATACTGTACAAATTAAGATTCGTTTCTGTCATACTATATAAACTGCATACATTTGTATAAAAGGACTTCGGTCCGTTTAAAATAAATAATAATAATAATATTGTAAAGGGAACGGGGTCTCTTTTGTAACCCGTAAGGGAACAATAAACAAATACATACACGAATATTTTGTAAGAAAGAAATGAATCGCGTGGCTGGATACCGGTATCGATCGTTGACGATTCGAGGATGATCGATCCAGATTGGATTTCGGCGAAATTAGGCTATGAGACCAGAATGCTTAGGCTAAGCTGGCTTACGTCTACATCAGAGCGGCGCGTGTTGACATCGGGACGGATTACGTCTACGCCGAGTCGCAGATTACGAAATTAATTCAAGGATTATTTTCTTGCGTTTGCAGCTGAAGTATCCCGATTCGTATAATCCCGCTGAAGAATGGGGATTATGTTTACCGACCAACCTTCCCGCCCTGGGAATCGCAGTTCCGTTTAACGAAGCGGCTTGTTAGGAGCCAGACTCTTTTTTACAAACCCTCGTTCCGCAGCACGCGTTCCGCATGTTTGACATTCAATCGAACGTCGTCGTGCGGTGCGCGTGCGGCAAGCTCCGGCAACGTACAGAGGGTCCACGATGGAACTGGGATTCTGCTGGAAAAAGACTCGTTCGCTCGGAATTTCTTTTTAATTCCCTGACTGTTTATCTTTCTACCGTTTGCCTGACGGTTCGCGTATTACATAATTCATCCGGCGGAAGGAGCTTCGGCCGGAAAGAAACAATTTCGACGCGGCGGAACCCCCGTCGAATGGCCGATGGGCACGCCCTTCGAATTCGGAAATCCCTTTCAGCCCCTCGTATATAAATTCACTCGGCTTCGAGGCCTCTGTACACTAAATAATTCATCGTCCAGGAAGCTCGCTGTCACAGAGACCTCAAAGGAGAACCTGCGAGACATCTCTCCGAGCGTCCCCCCTAAACCCTAATGAAATCTCGGCAGGCCACCTCTCGAATTATTTCGGAAGAATTTACCTCAAACTACCTAATTCAAGTCTCACCAAACTATTTTTTCCATTTGCTGTACTTTGAGAATTTCTACGAGTCTATCCGTTCAGAAATTGCTGCACGCGAACATGCGAAAACATTTTTTCAACCCCTTGTTACCGGCCGTTGTTTATCGCAACGAGCTTTTTCGAAAATGTATCGGACACTTGTCCCACGCTCGACGACACTTCTGCTCGCTGTTTAATCAATAAACCAAAGTTTGTTCTACACGTTGCGAGCCGAGCCACTTTTTACGGAAAAGTGATTGTTGAAATTACAAGTGAAACATGTCTCATCGTCCTCGCGAAGAAAGATCGTGTCGCGACGTGGTCAAGGACGAGGTTCACGCCCTCGGATGTTTCCCCAGCTTCCTGACATTTATATGCGATCTGATCTAATTTAGGTCCGGCCAGAAGGCACTATCCCATCTATCATTCATCCCTCTCCCTCCCTGCATGGCTTTCAACCCCCGGCGTAATTCGACACGCTCCATTTTCTCATCCATTTCGAAGGCATGGCCCCGCGCAGCCCTCTTTATTGCGTTCGAGGTGCACGGGCCGAAGGGACCAACGGAAAACAAAGGGCGAAAGAGATATAAACGACAAAACAAGCCGCGACGAACGTCGCCCGTCAACTCAGACATCCTGGAACCTCGTACTTCCGAACTTCTTTCAACTCGCTCCCGTTTATTGATGCTACTCGGAAACTGGCTTCCGCAAAGTTCAGGATTTCGACGACGCTGTCAGGGGATATTGAGTGTCTGTGTTCGACAGTACAGCAGCCGTTCCTGGCCTGACGTGCATGTTCTCCCATCCGGGACGCTTCAAACACAGTTAAGCCTTGTCAAACAAAAGTGTACCCAAGGGAAGAGCAGCTATCACGATTAGAAAGACTAGCGGTACCTAACCAGACCATCCGTGAGATCAACTTCTTCTCCAGGAGCTACGAGAACGAATCAATTGGTATATTTAGAGGACGATCGAGAGTCGAATGATCCCGTAAACGGACCGGAAAGTTGCCAGAGAACGTGACCCTATAGGGGAAGCTGGTCCACTTAGAGATACCGTGTCGGCCAGAGAGGTCTCAATCTTTTAAGAGGGGTAGTCTCGACCGATTGACACAAGTTTTCCTATTAACACGTTGGTTGCCCAGCGTAATTCGGCTAAGTTTCCCGCGGGGCCCGAGATTTCAAAATTGATGCCATTTTCGTAATTAACGTCCCTAAACCTCAATAACGACACTCATACCAATTTTTAGGCTTATTCACGCCATTTTACCCCGTTTGTCGAATATAAGTTTGAATTGAATTTATAAGGAGTTGATTCTTGGAAAACCACCACGTATCTAAGGGTTAAGGCTATTTGGTTTATACTTATAATACCTCTTTATATACTACTAAATAAAATATTTCTTATACAAACGTTGCAACCCCTTTTCACTCTCTTAGGGGTTGAATGTTTAAAAAGCCGACCAACGTGTTAACCCAGCCGGGAGAGAATGTCATTGACCCCAGACAAGTTCTACCATTCCGATTGATTGAACTTCTTCGGTAGAACGCGAAAGGAACGGGTGTGTATACTCGATAGAAGCAGATAAAACTGACCTCTCCTTAGTGTTACGGCCCTCCTCATCGTCCTCCTCCTCGATGTCGTGCAGCCTGGGGCTTAGTCGGTGCTGGGTGCCCTCTTTACCGTAATCCTCGTCCTCTGTCCTGATCAGCTCGACAGTCTTTTCGTCATCCAGATCGTCGAGGTCCTCGTCAAGGTTGCCCAGAGGCGCCAGCACGCGCGCCTGCACCTCCGACACCTTCTTCTTCTGCTGTTGCTGCTGCGGTTGGGTCTTTTCCTGTTGCTTCTCCAGCAGCTGCTGATGCTGCTGTTGGCTCGGCTGCTTTTGTTGCTGGTACTTGTGGCCGGTGGAGCCCTTCCTGGCCTCGGGGGTGGCCCCCGAGACAGCTGCACCACCCCCACCCCCGCCGCCACCGGCGCACGGCAGGCAGCAAGACCACGCGCCCCCCACCTCGGCACCCTAGCGCCACTTAGCGTCAAAACATCCAGGGCCGGCTGCACCAGGTTACCTCGCACCTCTCTGGAACGATTCGTGATCGATGTCTCACCTGTCCCAGCCGATACCCTAGGGCTACATCGTCCTAAGCACCTGACAGACTCGGCGGACCCTTCTCGGAGACGCACCGAGACTCAGGTCCTCTGGATCTGCTACCCCTCTCGCTCACTGGCATCAGATACTTTCTAAATCGGGCTAGCTTCTTCGATCAACCCTCTCCTGATCCTCTAGATCCAGGTTAGCGAGTCCGACCTCTTCCCTTCATACGGACCTGGCCCTGATCGTCCTCCTTACCAATCCTCTAAATGTTCCAAGTAAGTAGACTCAGCTTACATACATTTTTCTTCGTATTCTCCTTCTTCGGCTAGTCTTCTTCGATCGGACTAGATCCAGATTATCGACGTCCACTTTCCTGATCCTCCAAGATTATCCCAATTACTGATGATCCTCTTTCAAGCTCCCTTTTATCCAAGCTTGTTACACAAGGATCTCCTGCTTTCGTCGATCATGTAAGAACCTTCCAGCTCCTGGATTCTGTTTAGCTAGCCTGATCGTGGGATCTGCTCGATTCTCACGCTTATTGAGTTCGGCTTGGAGAAGTTCGCAACATTTGTTTTTCGAATTGGAGTTTCCCCAAGTCCGCAGCAGTTTCGGCGCTGGAAGTGACGCTGTCTGATACACCTACGTTTCGAGATTAGGCTTCGATGGCTACCGATGATCGTGTTTCAAGATCGGGTAGCGTGTACAGAAAGTTTCCCGTGGTGGTTTTACGATCTTCGATGTTACAACAGCAGATCAGGGCTGATGGACAATTATTCTCGTCGCGAGACAGTTTTCACGTCCCGTAAGAACAGTTAACGACTCGCTGGCAAACTCCGAAGCTACCACGTCGTCTTTAATGCTTCTTTAAGGTCTTCTGATACCTTCCTGCTGCAGCTATAGGTCACCAAGTTACGAACTATGGTTCGGTGCTTCCTTTTGCGTATGCTGGAGTTTCGTGACGATGTCGTGTAGGCCCTTTTGCTATTCGCGTAGAAAATTTCAATGGTGTTCGAGGACTTCGATGAATAGTGATGTTGTTGAGATCCGATTGTCAAAAAATCCTTGGTGACCACTCGCCGATCCTCCACGATTCACTGAACTTCCTGGATCGACTCGAGAAGTTCCGCTCGAAACTATCCGTTTGAGAGACCCCTGTCCCTCGGGGATCCTCGTTTCGATTGATCCCACCACCTAGTTCTTCTGTCGTCGAAGGGGTTGGGGGCTGTGGAAAATCTGCGAACCCTCGGCTGGACGTTGCTCATCGATCGGTGAGACCAATGCAAACACAGATTGATTGGATCGTTAGTCTAAGACACACTACAGTCGCGACTTCGATGCGCAAACACGATCACCGCTCGACAGTGTCGGAAGATCCTCTTCGGCAGCAGTGTGGTCGCACATGCTGAGGACTCAGTTCCTTCGGAGACACACACAATTTTAGAGATGCACTAGACGTCGCTTCGCACTGTTCGAAAGCGTTTCACACTGTCCGCAGATGTTTGACACTGTTTGAAGTCGTTTGAACCATCTCCTCCGACAAAGATCTATCCAGTTGTGTGGAGACACAGCATCACACGGTTATGTTAACGTGCTTTCAGATTTGTTTGCTTTCAGTTTTTTGCGGAAACTCGCGGACACTATGGCTGCGAAGCAAACCGCGCTTTTTTCCAGGTATAATCCCCTCCTCCATCGGGTAATACACTGCGACCGGAACACAAAACTGATTGTCGATGCTGGATGGACTCTGCCACCGCACTGCGATCTCGCTCGCCACTGACGATCCTCTTGCGACTATTCTGTGGAAGGACTTGTTCACTAACAACACTGCATGGCAAAGTGAATCAGTGAATAATTCGGGTAGAGTGGCAGAGAGAAAGAGACACAGAGAGAGATGAGATGAAAAGGGATTTGGAAAGTTGTGATGTTGGACTGGGTCGAAGTTCGAGCAGGGATCAAGTTAGGTATGGATCCTAGTTATAGTTTCAGGTCCAAATCTGAGCCAGACTAATCGAATCTGATGATCAGACTGATAGTCGTTGAAAAAATTTCAACTGAGAGAACGTGTTATCAAGAACCAGGTTTAATCTGATGATCAAATATTTATGATTAGCTTGAAAAATGATTTAGTTTCCTGTTCCATTACTGTCGTTGGCAGGATTGAATTTCTTTTTTTCGCGCGAGCCGTGATGGATGTAGGATATGACAGTGTTATGCTATTTACCACGAGCCGATAATTCCCGTGACGGTAATATCAAGCTTTCGTCGATTCGCGTGTAATATTTGACGCCCCTTCGAGCAGGAAATCGAGTAGTTCCGTTCGAGTGTTCGATATTAGATGAACAGAAATCGATATTCGAGGGCTGTCATCTTCGGGAATCAGAAATGCTACGAGATTTTGATGTTCGCTCGCCGTTCCTTTTTCGCAAATCGTGCTCCCCCATCTCCCGTAGCTCGCGACGCAATTTATTCGCCAATTTTCCCCTGCGTTGTTTAATCAAATATGATTTCATTATCCTCCGCTTTTCATTTCGGTGTAGGACGCTTCATTGATATCGCGATTCAATGAAACGACGAACACCGATAATCATAATACGCGTTTATTCGCGGATCGTTATCTCGGAAAGTTCGAATATAATTCTTTTTTAAGGGTGCACTCTTTTGATACGTATTTAACGAATTAAAAAAAAAAATGATCAGACTATTATTGTAGAACATAAAACTGTGAAACACTTAACCGGTAAGGATCGGTAAATTATTTTGCTTGAAAGAATTTTCTGAAATTGACAGCTCGGGAATACTTCCGTAACAATCGTTTCGTCGAGCCGGTAGAACGGGAGACGGAACGTGGAATCTACATATCAAAAACGTCTCCATTGAAATTGACGGAGGCGCGGTCGAACGGCGGGAAAATTTAAATAATGTGCCCTCTGGAATATAAAAGCGTTCCCGTGTTAATGTCAACAGTCTAACAGAGAGCGGAAGGTAGTTCGACTTTCAGCATTCGAGTTTCGTGCCGGCGAAGTCGGCAAGAAGCGCGTCGAATAATAACAACCGGCTGGAAAAATAGAATCACCGAGTTACCGCGGGACCGGACGGCCAATCAAGCAACGACGATGTTGGAATTTTTAATTTCCCCGGCAATCCGGCCCACTTTTTATTAACCATTAACCGGCAAATTGCCTGGGAAGTACGGGCCGACGATCCTTCTGGACTCGAATTGGCCTCGAAACTCCTCTCGCCACTTTTTCCAACCCCCCACACAGTTCCTTGAAGTTCTTCAATTTTGCGTGGAGGGAGTGAGAGAGGGTAACCCGACCTCGAACTAGGAAATTGGATCCACAAAAGATCAAACGTAAAGAGACCGCCGTGCGATGACATAATTCAATTGGATGCGACTGGAGGCCCGGCCAGTAAATAATAATGGCAGAAATGGTCGTCGGGATATCAAACAAAAATTTCATCATATATAATTAATATATGTTCTCGGCGCACAGATTCGATCAATGATAAACAAAGCAAAGCAAATTTTCAATAATTAAACTTTACTCGACGCTTCGATCCGAGTTCGAATCATCTTCAAGAGCATTGCGTCTGTAAATATATACTAAAATAATGTACTGGGTATTACAGCATGGAACTCACAAGGAGAGTGCACCAACGACGTCTCACCGATTTAGTTGAGACTCTGTATACTTATAGATCTCGATCTCCCATTTACGTATATATACCATTATAGACGCTAACACTCAATAGTTGTCGAGGTATTCATAAACAAAGTTCTTACGTATGCTTTTACGACACGTACCACTGTTGTAATTAAAAATATGTAAGTGCAATATTATTAAATTTATCGTATACCATATTTTCTCTTCCCATATTTACTTTATTTTTTCTGTTTTCAGACACGAGGGGATACTTTCTATTTCATTAATTTCGGCTAATTTATTTATAATTTATTAATACGTTTGTTCTTTAACTTGTTGTTGAATAAATAATATAAATAAATATGAAAAAAAAAATTTTCACCAAACGAGAATCGAACCCTAGCCCACCGGGTGGAAGTATACCTACTCTACAACAGCAGATTTAAGCAGTAATGTAAGAACTTTGTTTATGAATATCTCGACAACTATTGAGTGTTAGCGTCTATAATGGTATATATTCGTAAATGGGAGATCGAAATCTATAAGCATACAGAGTCTCAACTAAATCGGTGAGACGTCGTTGGTGCACTCTCCTTGTCAGTCAGTGAATTACACACTTAAAACTTTTCTTTATACATAGCAAGTATGGTTCTTTTGAAATATTATTGTACAGTCATTGTTCATCTTGTGAAATACCCAGTATTTCTAGCCGAGAACATATATTAATTATATATTATAATAAATTTACGATCGAGAAATATTAATTAAAAATTTGATCAACCTAATATTTGTAAATTTCGTAAAGACGTTAGTTGGTTGGTTGCATTTCTCAGTGAAAATTCGGTTGGGAACGTTAGGTCTGGGTTAGTTCTTGCGATGAAAAAATTACACACGTACATTGTCTGACCATTACCGAGCTTTATCTCTACCGTTTTCCATGTTTCCGCGTATTCTCCAATTACGAGCGTAATAGGATTCATTATTCTCTGATTCTCGCTTGTACGCAGGTTCAATTTTTCGAACAATTTTTTTCCAAGCACTGGTTGACCATGATTATTTTTCCATGTTCATTCTTCTCTCTTTAAAGGGTCTTTTACGTTTTCATAATTTCATATGTTCCACCTCTAACGAAGCGAAAGGAAATTTTGAATGGGAGAGCCCGAGGAACCGAACGGTTTTCCGGGAGAGAGCTTTTGCATCGACGTACACCTACGTCTCGTTCACTCGGCCATGAATGTGATTTATCGCGGCGACTACGATGAATTTCCTCTATTTTTTTCATTTTTTTTTTTTTCGTTCACGGCCTTTCCCGTCTCCGCCATCAATATTTTTCTTCTCTCGTTTATTTTTCAGTCCCCCAGAAGAGAACACAGGAATTAGATTTTTAGTCGCAAAACTCGGTTGAAAATATGCCGCGTGACACGCGTCCACCGTTTATTCCGAAGTTCATTCGACAGCTATTAATAGTTTCCGAGACACGGGTTCAATCATTCCATAATAGTCCAGGATCCATGGTTCATTTTTACAATTGATTACTATCAAGATGAATCTTTGTGAATAGCTTCGTTTCGATGAGACGCCCAACAATTTCCTGTACGAAAATTCTCGATTGTGGTAGCTAACAGGGGTAGCAGGGATAAAATATGTCGATTTGACGATTCTCAAAAACTTATTACTAATTGGGCTTTTTTTTGTTAAATCTCAAGATAATTATCGAAATTATTCGAAACAATATTCGTCCTACAAAATGTATGGTTTGATCAACGAGTCCCCTCCTTCCAACATGTATCGCTAACGAGGTCATCAAAAATGATTACTAAGCAGCTGATTTTTTTTACTGTTGCTTAGTTAATATTTATATAACTTGTCCTACAAATTGCGTGGTACGTTATCCCGATCCTACGCTTAAAAGTTGTAGTACAGATCCCTGATGTAAAAATAATTACTATCAAGCTGAATCTTTGTGAATAGCTTCGTTTCGATGAGACGCCCAACAATTTCCTGTACGAAAATTCTCGATTATGGTAGCTAATTCAGCTTGATAGTAATCAATTATAAAAATGGACCATGGATCCTGGACTATAAATATTTTCGTGTGTTAATATTCTCAAAATTCTCTCCAGTGTCTGACCATGAACAGCTTGTTCCCCTTGCTGAATTAATCGTGGAAAGTTCACCGTTATAATTCCTAGGATAAATATTGTTCCCGCTGTAATATCGAGACTCTATTTTCGCTACTTGTCGATCTGTCCCGCCACCAAAAATACATTGACATTCAAATGAAATAAATGAAACGCCAGCGGGAATTGACGAGGACGGTTTAATTCGCCGCTGATTGCTTTTATCAATTATGCGCGGATTTATCGGGGACGCGACGCAGTTGTCGAAATCAAAGGGCCAGGGGTTTGTCGGTCGAATCGGCAGCCAGACACCGAGGTTTCGTTTAAAGTGAAATTAATCACCGAGCTGCCTCGCGCCGGGGCCGGCTGCCAGATTATTGGCTCCGAAAAGGGGCGAGAAGAAAGTGTCGCCTAATGACGTAACCTAATTTCCTGTTTATTCGATACGCCGGAAGCCTTTAATCGGATTCCGAAGAAAATGGAATGTCCTCTGCCAGGGAAAGTAGTTTCCCGTTCGATCGTAAAGGGAATCAGTTTCACCCCTCCGTTACCCTCTCGCCAACCATTTCGCCGATGCGTCGAAGAAAATCTGATACGTCGTAAACTTTGTTTTCCAGCAGGCTTTACGGGGCAATAGGCTCCGCGATGTGGAAAATGAAGCCGGTTAATTCAGACACGTCGCACTTACCCTCCACTTAATACTCGAGCAATTCTATTGTTCCATCAATCCGACAATCGACGCGAGCAATTTCTTAATCTGGGATTCGATCAACATTTTTCACGTTATCGCCGTTCTCGATACGACTGCTCGGCCGGAGGTGAGCTTAATTGTTTTCGCCAGTGGTAATTCTACTTACTGTAATTATTAAACGCATTTCGAGAATTTAGAAAAATGAAATCAACCTATTACAGTTTTCCTACAGTTTTCGATTGTAATTTTTACTTGATCTCACGATACAATTTAGAACATTTATCAATTTCTTTCATTTCCATTTCAACTTTCATTTTCTCTTCGACAAAAAATTTACAATTATTGTTGAAATATGGGTGGAAGTGACGTACAGTGCGATACTTTGATAGGAATTTGGAACAAAAATAAAAATATATATATAATTGTTTTCGCCAGTGGTAATTCCACTTACTGTAATTATTAAACGGATTTCGAGAATTTAGAAAAATGAAATCAACCTATTACAGTTTTCCTACAGTCTTCGATTTTAATTTTTACTTGATCTCGCGATACAATTTAGAACATTTATCAATTTCCTTCTTCGTCAGGAATTAACAACTAATTCAGCTTTCATTTTCCCTTCGGCAAACAATTTACAATTATTGTTGAAATATGGGTGGAAGTGACGTACAGTGCGATACTTTGATAGGAATTTGGGACAAAAATAAAAATATATATATATAATTGTTTTCGCCAGTGGTAATTCCACTTACTGTAATTATTAAACGGATTTCGAGAATTTAGAAAAATGAAATCAACATTTTACAGTTTTCCTACAGTCTTCGATTTTACTTTTCACTTGATCTCGCGATACAATTTAGAACATTTATCAATTTCCTTCTTCGTCAGGAATTAACAACTTTCATTTTCCCTGCGGCAAAAAATTTACAAATATTGTTGAAATATGGGTGGAAGTGACGGTCCGATAAAACCGCGTTTAGTAGTCGAACAATAAAAAAATTCGATTGTGGTGGAGGTTCCCGAGCCGGACGATATTTCTCTCGACCTCTTCGCGGAACGTTGCGAAGACAATAGGAGATTTCGTTCGGAATTACTGGCACGTTTTTCACGCGGGTGTTTCCGGCATGCGACTTCATTATCGGGAAGCAGGCTCTACCATCAATTACGCGAGGGGCGTGCGCGCAATCGATGATCACCGGGAGGCGTAATCATCGATTGTCAGTTACTGACCGACGCCCCCGCTCTATCCCTTTGCCGCCCCTTTCACGGTTGCCCGTCGTTTCTCGCCAAACCCGTCCCCCGATTCTCTCTCTCTCCAGAGCATGTGTCAATTAATCGCGGCGTACGGTTTAATAGCACGGTGGAAAATAAAATTATCGACGGCTCCTAGGAATCGGCCGTCAAAGGAAGCTTTCAATGAACCCCAGCCCGGCTGTTTATTTTTGTTATTACGTAACGGAGCGGAGGTCTACGGCTCCGGCAACGGGATCCGGGAATCTTGATTCGAGCGAGGGGAATCCGCCGGTAATGGTCAGACAATACGAGCTGAAACGCTGCGGGTGTTGCGCTAACGACGGCTAATTCGTGCGAACGGCCACGGTATTCTGGAATGTAGGACGCGGCTTATGGTGTCTACAGAAAGAACATTCGATCGAGCGCAAACAGCTCTGCAATAATTTTTAAATTAATCTTTTCGGCGCAACAGTTTCGAGCAATTTTTAATCAATTAGCTATCTTGAAAATATGCCTAACGTTTCGGTTCTAGTTTGAACCTTTATCAAAGATAAATTGCGTCGATAAAACAAAAATATATATATAATGAAAAGTATGTAATATACATGGATTGAAGATGAAGAAAATATTAATACATACTTGCTATTAATTTTTATTTAATTTAAAATTTTATAATTTTAACCCTCATCCGTAATATTTTCTTCATCTTCAATCCATGTATATTACATACTTTTCATTATATATATATATATATATATATATATATATATATATATTGGTTTTTGAAACTGTTGCGTCGAAAACATGAATTTAAAAATTATTAAATATTAGCGATCGGTATAATCGATTATTTTTCTGCAAAAAGTATTGCACAAATTTCTCACGAATATATCTATGTGAAACTCATTTGACGCTATCAAGAAAATTGACCACAATAAGTCGCACAAAAACAATGTTATTTTTATGCTCAGGTCAATATTGTACCTCGAACAATTTGATAAAATTGTATTTTTATACGCAACCTTCCACAAAATAGGTATTCCATGTTTTCCACCTCTGTTATTTTATTTCCTGTTGTTCTCTGGCTGGTGCTATGATTATCGCTATTGTGTTCGATAAAAACGTTATTGCCATTCGATTTGTTGTTCCCCGTGTTGTCGACTATAGTTATCGTTACGTGCAATCTATTCAACGATTCCGGAATAACCTGTTCCCGTAGCTGGGGAATCTGGTAATCGTTGGTTTAATTAAAAACAACCAAGCTGATTGGTATTCACGTTTCCAGAACCGATTTTATTTGTGCCAGGGGATAGTGTAAAAGCGTATCGCGATTAGTGAAAGACAATATGACGGTTGAAAATGCGCGCATATACGTTCCGGTATTGAATATCGAATCGTACAAAAGTTGATGAAACTTTTATTGGATTTATTCCTTTTTTTTTCCCCTCGCGGAATGTTTAATCCTATACCCCCCCCCCCCCCCCGTTGCGCCGGTGTATCATTAAAATTCAATCGAGTCCCGATTACACGTGCTGTTTTATTTCTACGTTCGCGCATTGTCCGAGATTTCAAAGAAAAATCTCTGCTGGTTGAAAAAATGATCGAGTAGAATAGGTCGGCACCGGTCGGACCAGTAGAATTCCGAAAAATAATTTCACCGCGTTAAGGTAACGTTTCTACGGAGATAAAAGTAAAATATTGTTTCGATCAGTTCAACAGTAATCAAGCAAATTAAATTCCAGGGAATCATTTGATTAGCAACAGCAGTTCCGGTGCTTCGGAAAATATAAAGCCGTATCGAAAGACTGCGAGATGTATATTGGAACGTAAGACAGAAAATACGTAGAATCTCGTGTAAAATAATACATGAAGACAACGGTGGAAATATTGGAGGAATTCCTGTAGGACTTCGCGAGGAGCCATGGTTTTTTGATCGGGCTAAAAATGGAGGAGCGTAAAGAGCCAGACGGGAACACGGGTACGATGAAGGCCCTCGTTTCCTGTTAAATTTATCATCAGCACTTTTCTCACTCGACAAGAAAACATTGCGCATTGCAGGCTTAATTGCGAGTACCTCTTTCACCGCGGTACTCGCTCGCGAACCGAGCAGCGGCCGAGCCTTAATTAAGCAACGCTGAATAGGTATCACCCTTTTATCAGTTACCTCCGTAACGCTGACGAAAGAACGGGAGAATGGGGTAAACAAAAGGAGAGAGGAAGAGGCAACAACAATCGTTACTGCACGAACGAATACCCCCCCGAGGTTGGAGGTACACGTATCTCGAATTAAAGCACTTTCGCAACAGATTAGACGCGATAAGGCACCCCTTTTGAGGCCGGATTTAAGGGAATTCGAGCGTGCTACTTTTACCAGCTGATCCCCTACCCTAGACGGCCGACGAAATATCTCCTGACGCAATCCATCACGAAAAAAACACGAAACAGAAATATTAATTAAACTTCTTAATTAAATACGCCCCCCTAGCGACAGTATTTAATATTTCAGTTTACCAGAAAAATAAACAAGGTCAATTAATTTTGGTTTATAGAAAATAATGCGAGGGTGGTTAATACATGAAATTTGGTTAGCCGGAATTTTCAATTTGCCAGGGAATGGATTTTTCAGTGTTACGCGCTCGTTGATTAAATTTGTCGGATTAACAATTTACTATGTTTTCTACAGTGGTGCTACCCGTGATGAATAACGACCATGTAGCGTACAAAGAAGTTTGAAATTCGCGAGGCGAAAAGGATTCGTGATCAGACAAGGAATACGTGCCTGAAGCTTGCCTTTCCCATAGATTGTCTTACAAAATTCCTGATAACCACACTTCGCGTTGATCGCGGGGAATGTTTTTGAAAAAGCAATTTTTCCGAAGGGTGGGAAGATAAGAAGGCTGGTCATGGTCAGACAAAATTGGAGTTTCGTTATACCAGGGACGCTTTCACAAATTTTTCATTAATGTATCGTATCTAGAATACGTGCAGAATTTTGTGAAATAAGTTTTCCAAAGGATGACAAGACAAGACGTGGCTGTAGTCAGGCGAAATTCGTTCTAAAGAATTTTTTCATTTAAGCCTTTTGCCGGAGATTATTTTCTGCGAGTATTTTGCTGGTGACATTGTTGAAAAATAAATTTCTATAGGAGAAGACGACGAGGAACAACCACTTCTAGTTTTCATGACCGATTGTCTTCAGCTGTTCGAAATCCTTGATGCATGCAGGATTAGAGTAGAAGAGGAAAACAATTTTTAGAAAGGTCAAGGAGATGTGGTGCGTCCATAGTCAGACCAAATTTAAACTTGCTCCTACCGAAGACATTTTCATAAATATATGTGACATTAATTTCTTTGAAAACAAAGTGAGTGATCATGGGCAGGATTCGAGAAATGCAATTTTTACAAAAGGCAAGGAGATAAGGTGCGTCCATAGTCAGACTAAATTTAAACTTGCTCCTACCGAAGACATTTTCATAAATATATGTGACGTTAATTTCTTTAAAAATAAAGTGAGTGATCATGGGCAGGATTCGACAAATGCAATTTTTACAAAAGGCAAGGAGATAAGGTGCGTCCATAGTCAGACTAAATTTAAACTTGCTCCTACCGAAGACATTTTCATAAATGTATGTGACGTTAATTTCTTTGAAAATAATTTTGTGAGTGATTATGGGCAGCATTCGAAAAATGCATTTTTTTGTTATGCTAAATTTAGACTTCCTCGTACCTTTCCACAAAAGTTTTTCATAAATAAATATATATGAGATAAATCTCCTTGAAAATAAATCTATGAAGATATCAACTAGAAGGTGACGTTTTGTGAGCAGACGAGGAGTAAGCATTTCCATTTCTCTCGAGGGATCGACTTAAGCATCTGAAAAACAGTTACATGGACAGCATTCGAGGAATGCAATTTTTACAAAGGGCAAGGAGATAAGTCTGGTCCATGGTCGGACGAGCAATGTCTTCTAGCGGAGGATAAATTGATGAATAAATCAAAGAGCTGACATCGAAGAGATACTTGGGGAGTTCCCGAGCAACTTTGACATATTGGGGACGTCGAAACAATGATCTCCCAAAATGCCACAGCTACGCGGGCCACTAATTAAATCGTCTCTCTCTCCCGCTGTCACATTTCCAGAAGATTATTGAACGTCCAATTCTGCCTATTTAAATAACTAATTTCCCGTCGGGTCTACCATTATTTATTTATATTGGAAGAAGCACACCGTTCTCGTGGCCAGTGCTGTCAGACTGCTGTCGAAAGACAGCTTGGCAAACCGCCTCGTCGCTGCTCCGTTCCCGGCTAAAAATGCGTTGATAGACACTGTCAGATTCACGTAATTGGTTTTACGACAGTTTTCCCATTTATCCACCTACACACGGGAAAAATCTCTTTCCATAGAAAAATGTTTCCAAATTGAATACCTCGGAACGACACTCGTTCCACTAACATTTTTGCAACATAATTATCACGGTTTTAATCTTCCCATCAACACACCCGTGTACATCGTGCTCGGGGCATGTGGCTGACTATACGCGTTCCCATTCCACTGTTACCGAATCCATTTCCAAACACTAATGCTTACGTTCATTCCCGGGCCGGCGATTAATTAATATATGGAATATTAACGCAACCGTATTAACAAACTGTCAAGATTAAGTTCCACTGATTCCGAATGGGCCAATTAACGGACAGGCAGCGAACGAGAACCTACATTCACGGTACGTTAAATCATTCGAATCGGCGCGTCGGCAATTCCGCTGGAAATTAAACCAACTTTCTAATTTACTGAATCGTCGCCGGCAGCGAATTTAACAATGTTCGACGGTCGATAAATGAAAAAGAATTATTGGTCAGATTATTATTTTCAGAGAGGACCCAGTGGATTTCTCTTTGGAGGAATATAGCAGTGTTATCAACAAGTATAGCAGAGTATAGCAGCGGCTGGGACCAGCAGCCAACCCCTGAGATCGAAGGGAGCCCCACCCGGGCGGAATCACTGCCAAGATCACAACAGAAGCCCACGGAACGGGAACAGCGGCGGTGGCTCGTGACGTGCACCAGCAGCCGGCAGATTTGCATGAAAAAGTTTGTAGCCGGGAATACTAGACAACAGGTAGCATGTCACACGACACGCGACCTGTTCGACTCGCCGGGGGTGGTTCTCTGCTCACTGGATGTTTAAAGCCACTCGCCCCGAGCCCTAGTCACTTTCCCGATCACAATTCACCAGGACACAATCCTACACGCCGATTCGATTCACTAGGATCCACACTAGCACACGTTCGTTCACTGGGCTGCATGGGAAAATGTTTAAACGAACAAGGACCGACACAGGGATTACTCGTGAAAAGCAGCGGGAAAGTCTGTTCGATCATGTTTGAACTTGTTTGAGATGAAAGATTGATCGAGTCTGTCTGAGTTTGAAATGTTTAAACAAACGAAGGCCGACACATTCGCCAGGGGTTACTCGTGAAAAGCAGCGGGAAAATCTGTTCGATCATGTTTGAACTTGTTTGAGATGAAAGATTGATCGAGTCTGTCTGAGTTTGAAATGTTTCAATGGTGCGTTTCAGACAGGAAGACATCGGTGAAAAGCTTTGTCGTGAAAATGTTTAAACGAACAAGGACCGACACAGGGATTACTCGTGATAAGCAGCGGGAAAATCTGTTCTAGCATGTTTGAACTTGTTTGAGATGAAAGATTGATCGAGTCTGTCTGAGTTTGAAATGTTTCAATGGTGCGTTTCAGACAGGAAGACATCGGTGAAAAGCTTTGTCGTGTTTGTCTGCGTGTAACGACGTCGCAAAGTTTCGAGACGTTTCACTGGCAGTTTTACTTGCAACGTAATATCGAAGGTAGGAGTGCAGATTTTCGAAAAATTAATTGCTGGAAAGAGGAAAAGCGAGGTCTTGTTACTTTTGTCGGGGTTCGGTGAGTAGTTTGAAGGAGTTTGACTGAAATTTCTTAATGATTTGCTCGGAACAGAAGACGGTATCTTGGAGTGCACCCCGCTGACAAGATTAATTGGTAAACACAGAGCGAATAAACGAGAGGTTCTGCTATTTATTGTGAAACAGAGAATCGCTGGAGGGTGTACACTTCTCGAAGATCAATCGGTGCCGAAGGAAGATTAAATATCGAGTTTCTGGCTCGCTCTGAACTTTTAGGGGATCTACTCCGAAAAAGGGGTGGCCGAGTGGTAGCTTTGTGTGAGCAAGTTGAAGGAGGTACGTAAGAAACGCCGAGGCAGTCGTTGTTTTGTCTCAATTTAGCAACCTGTGAACGAAGGAGCCGGCTAACGAGCATTAATTCTCTCGTTAAAAAAAGGCCGCGAGTGTCGCGGTGGCTTTTCGACTTCCCGGCTGCCATTGCCAGCGCAGTCTTTCAGCACCGGCCACACAAATAGACGCCGGCCGATCATGAAACAATTGGGTCACGAGTAAATTAATCGTAAACACAGATATAAATTAACAGAGAATTTAAATTACACAAGACAAACGGGGGAGGGAGGCAGCTAGCGAGTTTATTTTCCATTTTCGAACCGGTGTGCGATGGGAATTGTTCCTAGCCACTAGAGCAGTTTTCTAAAATAACAATCTCGAGTGCGTTAGTCGATCGTAGAACCGAGTGGATGGAGGTTTCGCATTATTTTGAAACCCATTCCGAGTTCGAGGGTGGGTCGGGTGGTTCCCGTGGATTTAAATACGTCAGAAACGAGGCTCACTGTTGAAATTTTGTTGAATAGAAGACAGGATGGAAAGCGAGGCAGCATGAAATAGCACTTTTCACCGGCGCCACGTGCTTGCACAAAAAGGGCCACTCGATTTCGCACGTTCCTGGTGCCAAGACTCTCGTCTTCGGGGTCACGTCTCCAGGAGATCGAGCGCATCAAAACAAATCCAATTGGCTCTGGAGAGCATGCCTCGCGTATAGACCAGAGAATCACCTAACCAAAAAGCTCGACCGGACCGTCACGAACGTCACTGCACTAAACAAATACGTCACTGGAACGTCCATAAAGCACCTCGAGGCAAAGCAAGAGAGAGGGGATCGGGCTCACTGGGGCAAAATCAAAACAGACAGGTACACCAACGGACCGTAGACCCACTCGGACAGCTTCGAATACGTTCGAGAGTTCTTCGCGAAATTTAATGACACACTGGGCAAAGGGTAAGCAGCGAATGGACACTTTCTAGAAGGGAAACGAGTCGTGCACTGTCACCGAATATGTCAAAATGCCAACGGAGACGTGGGAATCGTTTGACAGCTGACTGTGCAGAGGTTGAAAAGAGTTTGAAGAGCTTTGGTGGGGCAGAGGAATGGGAGATTGTGGGATTTGGTGCAGATAGAGGGGAATAGAGAAGAAAGTGATAACAATTTTGCAAAAAAAAAGTTGATACCGCGAGGTGGCTCGGTGCTCCCGAGCCGAGACGATGAACTCGTGCGCCGTCGTATTGACGTTGACGGCGGCCGAGACCCGACTGACGGAACGATTCTCTCTCCGGCGTCGCTGTGGCACAGTAACGTAGCATCCGGAAAACCAGAGGGTTTCCCTGACCCAGTGGCACCTCTGCGACGACGCCGAACAACATTTTATTGGATCCTCGGTCACTCCAAGATCACTATTAATTAAATCACGCTACCGATCACTGCATCGTAGTCGAAATGGCGCTCTCGTCTAATCAAGAATTTCTTCGGAATTTTTCGTTCGGAAGAATTATTGAAATTTTTCCATTATAATTTTACACATCTGTCTATAATATTATTTTATAGTATAATACTAGCTGCCCGACAGGCTTTGTCCTGTCCAAATTTCAATAAATTTCTTTGTGATCGTTTTGTGAATTTGTGAAAAGCTATTGGAAATGTGTAAACGAAGTATAAATGAGAAAAAAATGTCCATGGATATTCAATTTAAGAAGGACTACATTTAGAAGATGATTTTTGCAGTTTATCCGAATTTTCCGACTTTCCTTTGTAATTGTCTCGAATATTTTTTCCTGCATACTTTTCCAGGACCATAACGAACAAAATTATGCTCATAAATTCATAAGAAAAATCCCATAGAAAAAAGCACTTTCATTTTGTCCCGAATTTTTCATTTTTCCGGGCCACTTTTCCAATTTTTCTTTCCCTAAAAACCTTGTTCGGACTATTACAAACATTTTCTTTAAAAAATTACTCGAATCGGTCCAGTCGTTCTCATGTGATGTCGTGACCAACGAACAGCATTTGATTTTTATTATATAGATTATTTTATTAACATATGTTAATATTTTAGGATCTTGGTGTAGTTAGCTGTTTGTTGTTGGACAGCTATTTCTGCAATCCTGCAAAATACTGAATGACAGCTGTAAAACACTAACTATTTATACTGGACTGGCGATTACGAAATTTGACACAGCGACAGGTAGAAACTATATCGCTGGCTGTAAATCTGAGACTTCGGATCTGCCATCGTAAAGTTCAGGTAATCTGCGTAGAACGTAGAATGTGGATCACTAAGTTTAGATCCTAGATTTTGGGTCGTGTAGACCTTGGATTCTGGACCGTGCACTATAGATCATGGACATTGGTTTAGTCTTTGGACATGGATCTTCGACCATGGACACTGTTGTTCATTGAAAAAAGAGAATCGCGACGAATAAAATGGTAATCCGCTACGCCTGACTTACCCTTAAACGGCCGGATTTTTGTTATTGACGACCATTATCGCAGCGAGTGGTTCTTTTTCCGTTATTCCCGCTGTTCTTTTTTTTTTTTTGTTATTTTATTTTCATTTCAGAGTCTCTCACGCGAGTCGTCCGAGTGGTCACGCTATTTCGCCACTCGGCGAAAGTATTCCCCTCGCGGAAAATTGATTGCGCTCGTGGAATCGTTGCTACAATTGCTAACTACGTCCACAAATCCCAGTTTTAATTCGAACATCGATAAATCGTTCGCGTCTGTCAAAAGACGGTCTTCGCTAAAAAACAAAAAAAGAATACAGATGAAGTGTCTGTCGTTGTAACTTGAAAAGAAAAAAATGTTTCGAGGCAATCGATGGTTCTCGAGCGTTCGAAAAGTGTTCAGTTCGAACACCGGTCTGCTCGAAACTGGCTCGAATCTATATCCTTGCAGGCGTGCTTAAAATAAACGCGAATAAAATTTTTACGCGGCTGGGTCGCGCGCAGAAATTCGATAAAAGTGCACGCGATAAATTTGTTGCAATTTCTTTTAAGCCGCGATGTCAGTCGGGAAGCACAACGATCTCTTGGTCCGCAGAGCAGACAGTGTGTGCTTCGTCCCCGCGCACCCGCAGACCGAGGAGTCGGTGCACACAGTCTGCGCTCTGAAAATTTAAGGGACGAAACGGGGTCGTACGGTTTTATTCTTCCGAGCAACAACGCCGCTGAATCCGGTGATTTACGGTGCGTGCTATTGCACCGGAATCGATTCACGGCGAAAGAGAGCAATTTATGGAAAATGCATAGGCGGCGTAGCCGGTGCGTCCCGAAAATGCTCGTGATTGTTCTCGCCGATCGATGGAAGGAGAACACACCTGAAATCTACGAGCTGCAAAGAGCCTTTTTCGGAGGACGTTCAACGATCAATTTTACACGGAGCTCAATAACGGAAACGTTATCGTGGAATTCCTTTTTCGGTGAATAGACCGACCGACATCTTCCGAATTTTTTATATTATCTTCGATATCCCCTCGAAGAGCGCGAAATAATTTAATTACGTACATTTTCGTTGAAACGATACAACGATTGGCAAATTTCGAGTGATATGTAATCGTTCTCTAGCTAACAATTATTCGGCGAGTGCGGGGTAGGCTAGAGTTGACGAAATTAATTACATCGCGTTAATTGAATTTGGCCAATGATATTAATTAACCGGGGTCCGCGTGAATTTTCGAGGCAATCTGATACGTTCCTGAAATTGCGTTCACCTGCGTGATAGCTAGCAGGTTTCACTAAAAAAATTCATCAACTGTTTTAATGCGTCGCGGTGGTTATCGATTTATTTCAATTTCGAATTATGCCAGCATCAACCAATTTGTTTAATGGAATATTTAACGTTATCTTACGAACATCTCTACGTTTATTCCGACCTCGATCACGGAAATTCTCGCTCGAGATTCTTATCATTTCTCACATCCGGTTTTCTGCGTTGCACAGCTCGTTTCTAGCCAGTCGTGTTTTCCTTGATTTTCTTCCCTTTACCAACGGCCGTCTTGTTATCCACCGCCATTACATTGTTTGCCACCGTTTTACCTACTCGCGCGAAACCACGCCGCAAGTACGTTCTCGCGGATGGCACCGACGCGACGGTTAACCAACGTCGTTCCTTTCCTTTTCTTCCCGCGCAACGCGGTTTATCGCCACCATTCAGATATTTCCGGCCCGTGTCTGTTATTCGTATTTTGTGCCTTCCATCCGCATACCAGTGCCTCGACCGTTCCAACCGCGGAATACAGTACACGATTCGCGTCATTTAATCGAAAGAATCGTTCGAGAAACGGGAATAGTGTCAGCGTGACGCACGCGAGACTTCCCTCCTTCATGCTGCGTTATACGACTTTATCCTCGAATCCACGAGGCGCAGTGCTTGGAAAACACTTGGCGAGAAGTAGTCGTTCTGTGCCACAAAATGCATAAAATTTTATCGGAGGTCGCCCGAGACTCGAGATCCAGGATCCAAGATCCAGGCTCCAAAAATCAGGGTGCAACATTGAGGGTGCAACAATCAAGGTACAGTATCGAGTGTCCAAGATCCAGGGTCCCAGAACCAGGCTCCAACAAACAGGGTCCAAGATTCAGGGTCCAAGATCTAGACTCCAAAAAACAGGGTCCAAGATCCAGAAACTAAGATCCAGACTCCAACAAACAGGGTTCAAGATCCAAGATCCAACAATCAAGGTCCAGTATCGAGGGTCCCAGAACCAGGCTCCAACAAACAGAGTCCAAGATCCAAAAACCAAAATCTAGGGTCCAAGATCCAGACTCCACCACACAGGTTCCAAGATCCAAAATCTAAGATCCAGGGTCCCAGAACCAGGCTCCAACATTGAGGGTCCAAGATCCAAAGTCCAACATCCAGGGTCCAACAATCAAAGTCCAGTATTCAGGATCCAGGATTCAGACTCAATTATTCAGGCTCCAAGATCCAAAGTCTAAGATCCAGGGTCTAACAATTATGGTCCAGTATCCAGCCTTCAATATTTAGGGTCTAAGATCCAGCGTCCCAGAACCAGGCTCCAACAATCAGGGTCCAACATTGAGGGTTCAACATTGAGGGGTCCATGATCCAGGGTCCAAAAGTCAAGATCCAGTATCCAGTCTTCAATATTTAGGGTCTAAGATCCAGAGGCCTAGAACCAGGCTCCAACAATCAGGGTCCAACATTGAGGGTACAAGATTCAAAGTCCAACGTCCAAGATCTAACAATCAAGGTGCAAGATCCAAAAATCAAGACCCAGTCTCCAAAGTGCTGGGTTAATTATCCAGGATCCAAGATACTGGATGGAAAGTCCGGTGTCAATCCCGAAAGTTTCACTATCTTACCTGCCTGAACCCGCTGACATCGAAGATTGACAGTATGCGATTCACGCAAACGGGGCCTGGGAATAATCGTTCGAAATCCAAAGTGCAAAGGTTATGATGCACATGTTAAACCGTAATACATCAACCGCAGTTTACGATGACAGGTCCAAGGTCTCAGATTTACTGGCTGGGATTATAGTTCGCTCATGCAACGTCCGAGCTTCGAAATACACGGTCCAGAGTCTATCGTAAATGATCGCTGTTTAATATCTGCGATTCAAGGTCTAACACAGGAAACATACAACCTCTAACATACCAGATCTCGCAGTTTAAAAATAAACCTTGTAACAGTCAGCTCGTGGAAACAAATAAAATATTTTCTCAGGCCGATAGAGAACGAAGATATTAATGAGCAAATGAATGGAACTGATGACAATAGATAGAATTGAAGAGCACGATTGGCCTCGTTCGACTGGTTTCCACGAGGCGATAGAAAATCTTCTGTGTCACTACTGAAACGTGATCGGTTGATGGACTTGTACTCGGGGAAAAAATTAATGGACGGTTACATAAGAAAAACAGTTGTCCTTCGAAGCACTTCACGCGCGAGTTAAGAGAGAATACGCGCGCCGCTCGCTCGCAAATGATACCAATCTTTGTGGGCAGATAGTCGTGTTATCATTCACTGCGTCACACAAGTGGGTAATAGTTGGGAGCCGGCCCATTAAGTCTGTCAGTTCTACTTAAGGCGACACGATCGTCACATGACGCGGGTTATGGGACACGCGAGCCCGCCGTCGGACCGCACGCAAGTCGCTCGCTTATTTTCACCGGTCGGATGGGAAAGCAGCGCCTGGCAATTCAGACAAATGATACCGCCGCCTTCGGGAGCACGAGACATCGTTCTCTTCCTTGTCCGAGACGATTTACCGCTAACTAAACTATCAATGCCAACCTGCCAAGCCCTCCTGACACTAACATTAATCCTACGCTCTCCATTTTTTGATAAATATCCGACATTCTAACATCGTGGCTCAATTGAATTTAGGATATTGGACTTACGACCTTCGGACCCCCTCATTATTGGACTTAGGACCTTCGAAGACCCCTAGTATTGGACTTAGGACCTTCGGATCCCCAGGGTATTGGATTTGAGAACCTCGGATCCCCTCAGTATTGGACTTAGGACGTTAGGAGCCTCAGGGTATTGGATTTGGGACCCTCTGATACCCTTAGAATTCAACTTAGGACCTTCGGACATCCAGGGTATTGAATTTGAGAACCTCGGATCCCCTCAGTATTGGACTTAGGACCTTCGGACCCCCAGGGTATTGGATTTAGGAACCTCGTATCCCCTCAGTACTGGACTTAGGACGTTCGGACCCCCTCATTTTTTGACTTAGGACCTTCGGACCCCCAGGGTATTGGATTTGGGACCCTCGGATACCCGCAATATTCGACTTAGGACCTTTAGACACCCGTAGTATTGGACTTAGGACCTTCGGACCCCCTCATTTTTGGACTTAGGACCTTAGGATCCCCAGGGTATTGGATTTGGTACTCTCGGATCCCCTCAGTATTGGATTTCGGACCTTCGAAACCCCAACTAGTGAATTTCGAATCCTCGGCCACCTGTATTACAGATTTAATACCTCGCATACCCAAATATTGAATTTTCTGGCTCCAAAGATAGTTGATCAGCGTTCCAGCGAATTAATTACCGAATTTCTGTCGAGTCAACAGTTGCACGTCATCAGAGCAAACCCGGTTTCGTTTGTTTGCGAATGGCGAGGGAAATTCGCGCGCGTGCCAGGTCCAAGTGTCATTGTTTCGTCTAATGATCACAAAGGAAATGGACGGGGACAAAAGAACGAACGGGAGGTAAACAAGTACACAGATGCGCCATAAAAATCATCGCGTCTAGCGGTGTACATGCTTCGGGACACACTGTCAACTCGAAACAAGAAGGAGCGAGGGGATCGCACGAAAGCTCGGTAAATAGCAATTAAAAAGCTGTTTGCAACCTTCCCTTTCGATGGCTCGCAGAACAACTTCTACGGAGACGCTGTTTTCCCATTTCGTCATCGATCGTTTTCGTTTGAAGAATCTTGTTTGGATTATTCGTAACGCTGGTAACGTTATTCCTTGGTGAAATGATGAAAGCAACATTATCCCGGGAATGTGAAACGCGTATTCGGGATAGAAAATATTTATAGAAGCAGACGGGAAGAAAGAACATGAAGATAGTACAACGGGGATTGCTTTTGAAAACGACGAACATTTTGATACCTTTGAAAAATAAATACAGCTCGGCCGGTATCCGAGTGCATTAATTAAATACGGTCAGAATGGATCAACCAGCCGGTAACGCCGCGAACAAACAAATCTTCGTTTAAACCACAGAAACGCGACCGATATTCGCGATCCCTTTATACGAAAACCGCAAACTTGAATGCAATCGATACGCGGACACTATACAAACTGAACAAGATAGCATGTTGCACCGTCTAACTTCAACAATCCTAAAGCTCACACCATCCCACGGATTATTTCATTTGACCCATCGAAATAAAGGGATTCGAATATTAATCCGTAATCGAACCTTTCAATGGAATTAATAAACAACCAGAAATTCCATAAAAAGGATTCGAGCACAATATGCATTAACAATGGACGCTGGAAAATACGTCGGTGTATTTTTAAACATTTTCATCCGGTCCTTTTAATACCACGGATTTCAAAACATTCTATGCCAGAGAGGAAATTCTACGTTATTTTCGAGGAACGGATCCAATTCCTGAAATCGTCCTAGGGCAGAAATAACAAATAGGTTTACAAAACAGATTCACAATATTATCATTGCCAATGATTTTGCAAAAAAAAAAACCAATCATTTCTGACAACCACAATGTAAAGCAACGTTTATAAATAACTTGAAAACTCATAGAAGGGTAGAAACGCGTTGTATATTAGCAAGGGATGCTATCTAACCCAGATGATTATTTTTAGACGTTCTTCCACATTTTTATAAACGACACAAATTTTGAAATATTCCGTGAAAAAATACAATACCATGTTACGTTCGAGGGGTAGTTTCACCCTCTAGGACAGTGCTACGTTAAGAATAAAAAAAATAGGCTAGTGTAGCGACCGAACTACTCCACTTTCAAGCGTGCTTTCATAGTTTTCCGAACTTTCCAAGTTCCCAAGAAAAATGTGTACACCCCGGCCCGAATAATTGTGAGCGTTGTACGATTTCTTCGTATGAAATTTATGATTGATGATCGATCTAGGACAGATCATAAGCCGTTGGCTTCCTGTTGTGAAATATAAATAGTGTGCTTCTTTACTACAGCCGGTCCCGATGTTAAATCAATTGTAGATAGAGCGCATTGCGTTCTAAGAATAACAGAACGGTTACATGTCTCGTGGCCAGGCTCTGCGATTCAATTTCGTTCGTGGATTTATTCTACGATCCGACGTCACATTTATTTCGCGTTTGATTTCACGGTTGTTTCCCTCCCGTTCTATTCTACGTTTACGTCGACGCTTTTATACGGCATTTATTCTGTATTCCATTCCGAGTTCATTCCACAATTTTCGATCGTCGAGCCGCTTTCCGTGTTATTTCGGTGTGTCGGATAATGTTTATTGCAGCGTGAACCGACGAAGGCCGATGATCCCTTTCGGTGTACGTCGAAGGGGTGGGGGGCTGCGCGAAGTTTACCTAAATTTAATCCCAGCTGCGGTTTGTCCCTGGAACACTTGTAGCTGTTTGTTTTTCCCGATCGTTATTATTCAAGAAAAACCGTACGCAGGAAGAGTAAGCTAGTTGACAGTAAAAATTGCCACAATTAACATCTGCCAGCCGCGAGAATTTAATTTGCAGCTAACAATATTTCACGGAAAGTGTCGGTCGAGCATACGTAATCTCTTGTACCTTCCAACACTCGCAAGTTTTGTCTTTTACAAAGAGCTAAAATAAACGATCGAAACAAGCTGGAAGCTTGTATTCTTTCATTACTATTTTCTTGAAGAGAAATAAGTGTCCGGTGATTTATCGACCAGAGTTGTATGTGCACAAAACTCACTTATATCCTTATAAAGAAAAGGTTATTTCAACAATCGTGGACAGAATATTCGGAGCGGCGCGAATTTCTTGTGCGCGATAAAAATTTTCATTGTTCCTCGCGACATGAAAAATAAGCTTCCATAAAGGTTTTTGTCTGGCCGCTAAAAACCCCATCGAAAAACCACCCCCACCCGAAAGCTCGGCTCGTAACGATTTTGTACGTGAAGTCTTTCAACCGTGCAGACTCTCGTGCAAAAAAAGAGAGAGGAGCGAGAGAGAGAGAGAGAAAGAAAGGGAATAAATAAGCAGCCCTTCGAGCACGTCGCTCCCCTTAATAGGGCCCAGCCGACAGGCGTCTATTTTTGCCCTTATTTACTCTTTATTATCGGCCGGCTTGGCGCAGCCGTATCGATGAATTGCGGAAACGAAGCGTCCTTTATGTCTGGGCAGGTCAACGGATAAACCACGGTGAAGGGTACCACCCTTCGGAAGCCCTTCCCCTCGACCCTTCGTCGTCTGCTCGCAAGTACCTTTCTCTTCTTACTTTAAACGTCGTGCGATTCGGAACGTTCAAGGACGTACCCGTTCTCTCTCGGTCCAAAAATTCAATTTCCTAGCACGCGATAATTTTCTACGATCCTTCCGGAATTTATAGATCGAAGAATCTTCTGGATACATTGAAAATTGTGGAAGTTACGTAAGTTTATATAAGTCAACAATGTTCCTTGCGGGCGTATCAACATGAAACCTCCGCCAATCGATTCAGCACGAGTTCTACCAGCAGTGCCAAGAATAGAAAAATATGTAAACTGACTTTTTGATTTTTAAAATATTGTCGGAGCTACTTAGGGAAGCGTTAGAGGAAGTTAGATTTTTACAATGCATGGGATCGCTAATTTCTCGCCGTCGATGCGGTTTGGTCCCGGTTAGGGTGCACAGTAAGGGTCGCATGTCGCCTCGGAATAATCAGATTCTGAATGTAAATAGCGAGCTTGCAAGGAACATCGAAGCAACGAAACTTCGTCTCGAGGAAGTAGCTAAAATCGATGATGTCGGCGCTGTGTGACACGAGGAATAAATGCCGGTCGGGTAGCACGGGGCCTGCAAATATAATACGTTTATGCATCGAGTATGCACTATGCACCACCGATGGAAACGAAACACTCACGTTCTCTCGGTTTTTCGAACAACCGCCGCCGGCGGGATTTAATTATTACCTTCGAGTTTCCTGTGATCTTGTAACGCGAGTATTATCTTCTCGGGCCCTTGGATTTTTTAGCTTTAGGTTTGATACCTTTGGATTTGAGGACATTGACTTTTTAGAATTTTTGAGTTTTAAACCCTTGGATTTTTTAGATTTAGGTTTATTAACCTTTGGATTTGTGGACATTGACATCTCAGAATTTTTTGATATCTGAACCCTTAGATTTTTTAGGGTTAGGTTTATCAACCTTTGGATTTGTAGACATTGACATCTCAGAATTTTTGATTTTTGAACCCTTGGATTTTTTAGCTTTAGGTTTATTAACATTTGGATTTGTGGACTTTTGATTTTGGAACCCTTGAATTTTTTAGCTTTAGGTTTATTAATCTCTGGATTTGTAGACTTTTGATTTTTGAACCCTTGGATTTTTCAGCTTTCGGTTTAGTAACCTTTGAATTTGTGGACACTCAGTTTTCAGAATTTTTGATTTTTGAACCCTTCAATTTTTTAGCTTTAGGTTTATTAACCTTTGGATTTGTGGACTTTTGATTTTGGAACCCTTGAATTTTTTAGCTTTACGTTTATTAATCTCTGGATTTGTAGACATTTGATTTTTGAACCCTTGGATTTTTCAGCTTTAGGTTCATTAACCTTTGGATTTGTGAACATTGACTTTTTAGAATTTTTGAGTTTTGAACCCTTGGATTCTTCAGTTTTAAGTCTATTAACCTTTGGATTTGTGGACATTGACTTTTTAGAATTTTGGTTTTTAATCCCTTGGATTTTTTAGCTTTAGGTTTATAAACCTTTGGATTTGAGGACATTGACTTTAAGACTTTTTGATTTTTGAACCCCTTGGATTTCTTACACTCCCTTAGCCTCGATTTTTTTATCCTTTGGATTGATGGAGCCTTCGGTTTTTGGATCTCAGGACTTCCGTGTTTTTTCGAAGCCTTTGAGTTCGGCACCCTTGAAGTTATGGACGCTCGGACGTGTTCAAAATCGAAAGTTCAAGGGCTTTTTCTACAACAGTCTACAGAGTCCACGTAATTTGAAGCAGGTCTGCTGCACACACGCATGCGAGTGCACACGTATTATGCAGAGGGCGGAACGAAATGCATTTTTCCAAGAGCGGAGGCTTCAAAGGGTCCGGCGTTACACGGGAGGAAGGAGAGCAGTTCCCTTAATTAAAACCAGTCGCCGGTCGGTTTCTTCCGTTCCTTTCATGGCTCATCAATTCTTGTAGATGCCGTCGCGCGTAAAGATTTGTCGCGTGGAACGGCGCCGCATAAAAATGCAACGAGCGACGACATCTCAAAGCAGCCAAGAAAATTAATATGAAAGTAAAGGGATTTCGTTTGAAGCCGGAACCGGGATATTCTCGCATTTTGTCGTGCCGCGAAAAGGAACAAAGACGACAAAGGAACGAATTGTAACAGCGTCAACATGCCGTCTGAAAAATTCTACGAAATTACAGTCCCCCGACGTATCAAAAATGCAATACTGTCCCGAGAATCCACAATGATTCAAAAATCCATAGATTCAAACACCGAACGATCTAAAAATCCAAGGGTACAAGAACCAAAAATTCGGAAATTTATATCATAAATTTTCTTTGAAGATTAACACACAGAAATGATTTTCGGGATCATCATTTTCTTTTCAATTGGCGAACACCGGTTGCGTCCGTATTTAATTCCACCGTTGGTTCCCAGGTGGAAATAGTAAGAGGAGTAATTATCCTAGTCTTCAAACAGCATTCAGAGGTATTCGCAGTCGGAGGTTTGTGGTAAATCTCTTTTAAACGAGAAACCTGAGATCTCTTATTACTAAACAGGTTATAATTCGAGTTATCTATAGTCTGAAACTCTAGACGGAAATATATTAGACGGGAATCCCGCGCGCGCGGTTCACCGACAAGTTCTGTTGACTCGGAACACCGAACGACGAGTCGAACCTATTTTACGATAATTTTTAAATTAATGGTTTAATCAATTAGCTATTTTGCAAATGTGCCTAACGTTTCGGTTCTAGTTTGAACCTTTATGATAGGTAAATTGCGTCTAAAAAACCAAATATATATATGTAATGAAAAGTATGTAATATAAATGGATTGAAGATGAAGAAAATATTAATACATACTTGCTATTATTATAGTATGTATCAATTTATTGGTTCCCCTTACGGTTAAAATCATCTTTAACATTATTCAAATGACCGGTCTTTAGCACAACTTATATTCTTTAATATAGAATGAAGATAATAGCCAATTTCACAGTATAAAAATATAGTTTCTTTTATTCAGGAGTATATAATGTACATTTTACTTGTTTTCACCGAATTTTGTACAGATAGGATTCTCGATCATACATTTTCCACATACGTACTTTTTAAATTTTACACAGATTTTGTTACTTTTATTGTCTCTGCAATATCTTATTTGGCATATTTTCCTTTCACAATCCCCAATTATCAACATTTTTGAAATTAATCTATAATTTGGTAAATTTGAAAAGTCCAACAGTTTTCAAACAACTGCTAATTATACCAAAGTGGTAAAGTTAAATATCGACATTCTCAAAGTAAGACCAGTAACAATAAATGTGATTTTCATTATATGTGAGAGAACAGGTAGTAGTTACACTGTGTGAAAGCCAATTATAAGTGTATGAAAGGAAAGTTTTTCACGATATCTGCGATCCTTTTCACCGGGGTTATTTCATATTATAATTAGAACGTGTGTGTGTCGCGATAATCCCACGGAAAACAACGGTAACAATGCGTATTGAATTGCAGAGGGGCGGCGGCGCGGCGCTTTCGACTGTGATAAAATTGTTCGACATTATTACCAAACGGACTGGAAAAGCTTGGTAGCGGGGAGTGACACGCGTAGCATTAAGCGAGACAATAATTGACAAGTGCATTGAGTTTTTGCTAATGTCCCAGTGATTATAAATTGTCCGAACATTAACGCCGAACGGATTAACTGTAATGGAGAAACAAGCTATACCAATTACACTTGGAAATAACCGCGGGCATTATTAGTACAACGTAATGCCGCGGCTTAAATTTCAATAATACGTCGCGCGACCTATTGTTCCCGGCACTGGGTACGCAATCCGCATAATATATTCGAACGGAATGAAAATATATTTTACGAACCACAGAGTTCGTGGCCTTTTAGTATCCCAATTACTTTATAATCTGGCCGAACTTTTGTTACCGTTCGAATTCCAACGTTCAAATTAATGTTTTCATTTCCCATGCATATTTCAGAAACGGAATTGCATTTCCGAGCCACAGCAAACGCTGCCCGCAGGATTAAATTCGCAATAAGCCCGGGAGTGAATTAAAAATTAACAAATTAATACAGGTTGCCGGATACCGTCTCGATGGAGTGCAAATTCCTCGTCGCTTTGTGCAGCATCCGGTCGACGAGGCTTCCTGCAATTTTAAGGAGCGATTCGCTCGATCGGGAAACGCGGGGAACGGTCTTTCGACAACAAGCTTTGTTTCGAGTCGATAGCGCTATCGCTTCGAGGGATGCAGAGCCTCGAGTGGTAAACGCGTAAGATGCGCCCGCGATGCAGTCGAAAGCACGGGGGAACACTCTGACCCACTTTTCACTATGGAAGTGCGTGCAACGCTTGCTGCTGATAAAATTCCGAAAATACTGCAGATACGGTTAGGCTTAGGCTCCTTTCGAGCGAATCTTTCCACGATCCGCTTTTGTCGAACTCCGAGCACACGATAGCTCAGCGTCTATCCAACCGATTCACTTGAAATTTTCTGCACACCACCGGCAGATGTTCCGCTACACTTTCTCGCAAGTTTCAACGAAATCGATCAAAAATTACGGAAATGGCCATGTTTCCCATCAACTCTATGCGAAAACTCTTGTCAAATTGGAAGGAACAATTATTTTCATATTTCTTTTGTTTTTTGGGTAAACTTTATTTAGATGGACTCAAAATTTCGGCCTTTTTCGAATGAATTATAATGTATTTGGTATGTAATTGTTTTGCTTCTTCTTATTCACCTAGATTGTTGGTAAATAAAATACAACTATGCTATCGGCGCCAGGTTCGATCACTTTTAGAAAACAACAAATATGCAAATTAAATACTTAAATTTCTCAACGTTTCGATCCCTATGTGGATCATTATCAAGAGACAAAATTTTTGCGTCTGACAAAAGAAAAATAATTGTTGGTAAATTTGAAAATAAACTATATCCTATCTATTATAATAAAAATGAAATGCTGTTCGTTAATCACGACATCACGTGAGAACGGCTGGACCGATTTGGCTAATTTTTCTTTCTCAATTACAAATCTACTGACTTACATACCAAGTACATCATAATTCATTGTAAAAAGTCAGTAATTTTAAGTCAAGGTAAAGAGCAACCCTTTTTTCCACCAGACCCGGTTAATCGCGTCTCGCGGGCTCAATTTTGACATTTTTTGTATCGAAAAATTTGTGCACGTGGCCAAGATACGTAGAAATATATACCCAAAAAGTTTGCAACGAAAGCTTTTCTAGTTTTACAGAGAAAAAATGGCGAAGTGGCCCCGGAGGGTCAGGCCACAAGGTCGACCACCCCCTTTGGCAATCAATCTGTATCAATGATAGAACAATGGGAGAAATATCGCGCGTGGATTGCAATATCCCTCTAGCGAAGGATAAAAATGGTCAAGGAACGAGGAACACGGGGTAGCAGGCTGAGGAAAGTTAATCGGAAAACGTGATAGATTACCCATCCAAACAATCTCTCTTCCATGGCTGACGGTCCCCTCGAGCTGCTGTGCAAATTTGCGAAACTCTCGTCTCGAGATAACGCCAAATAGAACGGCACGGTAAACTCGACGCACCTGTGCACGCTTCAACGAGGAAGTGTGTGCTCGTGTGATTAGCGGAATTAAAAGTCGCGGAGCTCTCTCGCATTGACAGTCGTGGCAACCGTTGAAGAAGCCACCGGTGAAACCGAGACACGCTGTGATTAATAAATTACAAAAATTTTATAAAGCTCCGAAGCTGCGTGAAACGGCGTGGCTCGAGTGTGGACAACGTTCACCGACTTTACCAGGCTGCAATAAACATTCTGGCTGGCAAGAAATCCCGTAAAACACGTCGCAGGCGATCGTCGATTCGGCACGTTCCTGTGGGTAGTTTTCCGTTAAGAGGGTAGACTCGTTTTTCCAGGATTGCATGGGTGCGGGGTTGCACCTTCTCATTTTCTAGATAATATTAGTAACAAAACGGACTGGGTTGGATCTGGGTTAACTTAAATTTGTGTGATGCAACAATATTAACCCTTAACCCTCATCCGTTCCTCGTGTCAACTTGACACAGTTTTTCCGAAATAAGTTATGCTATTCTGTTATTTGTAGGTAAGTTCGTTCGACACTTCGTCACTTTTATTTTCTTGATGAGAAACCCATTACCGAGAAACCTATGATGTAAATGTTAACTCGTGAATTTAAATAAAACAATCATCGAAAAATAACTGTTTACCTTGTTATTTTATCGATTTTTTTCGAAGGACAGATTCAATTCCTGAAATGAAGAAACGAGGATCAGGGTTAAAATACTGAGTGTATTTTTGAAAATGCTGAAAGTATTTTTCCTTAATAACTTTGCAAGTAATTTTTTGTAATTTTACACATTTTATTTATTTTCTCTTTTTTCATCGTCAAGTATTGTGTTACTATTACAAGTATTGTAATACTATTTTTTATTTTCAATGCTACAGTTTTTTAACGTGGGGTCCCCTCAGGAAATTGCGAAAGAAACTTTTGTGACAGCCTAACACAAAGATGGAGGTTTTCAGTAATCAAAAGCGCTAGATAAAAGATCAATCGCTTCAGATTCCTAATTTTACGTTTACGAGGCGTAATTTTCGTTATTCGGAAGCATAAAGCTGCGCATGCAGCTATTTCCATTAAATTGCGACAGCTATTGCTACCGAACAATGCAAATTACGCCTCGTAAACGTAAAAGTAGGACTTCTGATAGTGATCATTAAATCGAGCTTTTGTCCACTGAAAAGCTCTATCTTTGCATCATTGAGAAGTAAGAACGCGCACCGCGCAACCCAGCAATTCCCGAAAAACGAGTCTACACCCTTAACGAGCGATAACTCACGATATTAGTGCGGAACAGAGGACGAAAGGCAAACCGCGCAAGCGTTCCTTCGTATATCGACCCCACGACTATCTCCGCGGGCTGCTCTTTCACGGCTGGCAGCCTCGTCGACTCGGCTCTACGATTTGCTAACGATTATGCGCCATTCGAGTAATGTCAGACCGTGTCCGCAACTATTCCACCAGATTGAGCAGCCATATCGGCTCCTCTGGTTACCAGAGCATGGTCATGATCGACGGACGAAACCCACTTCCTTCTTCCATTTCGGATTGCCAGACTCTATTTCATCTCGGCCACTTCCAATTTTCAGTCAATGCTGCAATTAGCGAACCCATTCAATCTTCCAGAAGCTTTTCCGAGCTTTAGGACCTGCTGGTCCCTTCCCCAAAGCTTTCATACACCTTGTGGACTTTTCCATCGAACCTTGCAGTCTGGATGCTGCGCAGCTCTTTAACATTAGAAAGACTGAAACTTAGGATATACCTATATTGCCAAAAAGCAGTCAAAATGACTGCATTGTGAAAGAATAACTAATGTGTAAAGAAATTTGTTTGAAATTAATTTTTATTATTATTTACAGTTATATAACAAGTTATTAGTAGATATTAACAATAAAAAAAATTTGTTAGAACAAGTATCACTGCATAAAGATTCGAATAACAAGTACTACTTTAGCTTATTGAGCAACTGCAACTTATCAAGAATACGCCCAAATCGGCAATTTATCATGTACTTACTTGTATGTTATCATGTGACGGTAATCGAAAACAAATGAAAACTGTTATTTCAGTACAGAGCCGAACCTGGTCATATAAGAACTTTACTCAATGCAATAATAAGAGTCACTTGATTATTTAAAATTTCCCAAGCAGTCAAAATGACTGCTTTTCGGCAATATAGGTATAACATACTTATATATACCAGAAATGAAGGAGGGGGGAGGTAACTACAATTATTAATAAACGCATTTATATATTGTACAAAAAGTCACAAAATTCTAAGAAATTGTGTTATTCTATACATAATTGTTTTTCTAATTGAAATTAAAAAGCAGTCAAAATAACTTCCTTGAGCAATCTAGTGTTAAATAAAACCAAGTAATCGAATACTTTTCATGAAACCAGTAAATTCGGGTATCAAATATATTAATAATATCTGATGGTGGTTTCGTGCGAAATACGGATTCGCGTGAACGCTCGCGGATCGAATGCCGCGGTGAAAATATTTCTGGATTCATTTTCAGGGTGTTGTTGCAGAATCTGTTTCACCGCGAAACATTAATTTTAATTTGAACGCCAGTCTCTTGTTGTTTCCGAGAATAAAAAAATTGTTAAGATGGTGCAGATCTCCCGCAGGTTTACATATCGATATTAAAACACGGCTCCGTCGAAGGGAGAAAGAGATAGAGAGAGTTTTCGTTCCATTAGCTCTGGCCAAAGAATCGTCGCAGCGTGGGGGAGAAGTTAAATTAACTTTAAGCGAGCTCCACGTCCCGCAAACTCCTGTTTCTAACTAATGGTCTTTGTCGTGCAGCTGTCTTCGCTTACGTAAACTATTAAATTAGTTCGAATCCCGCGTCAGCTTCAGTTTCCGACCCTTCTCCATACAATTTGCAACGACAGCGCCGAGCGACATTCAGTACCATGATTTTTCCGGTGTGTTTCAATCGCTCGAACACGCACTTCAAACTTTGTCTGACCGTTTCCTGAAGCTTCAAGAAATAACGAATCTTTCGAAATTATTTTTACGCGTGCGTGCTTGAATGGTTCAACTTCGATCGTGGGAGTTCAATAGAAGAAACGGCGATGTTCCTGGTAAGATATTCGTCAGGGGCGCAGATGAAAAGCGTCGAGCACAGAGCTAGTCGCTCCTGGGGGCTGGTTTTATCTAGTTAGGGGCAGACTGGTGCATGATTCATGAGGATTTCGAGAAACCGAGCCCGGTTTCGCAGAGACCCGATAAGGCCTTTGATTATGCTCGGAGGTGTCTTCGTGATAGGTCAAACGTTATCGGGGACGCTAGGACCATGAATTCAGGGAGAGAGAGATAGAGCGGTTTCTAAAAAGAAATTACGAGCACTTCAATCCCCTCGAAGAAGTCCATGGGGTGACGTGAAATTACAGTGGAAGCTAGAAAAATAATGTCTCTCGATTCATTGAACGAAATCGTTCCGACAATATTTCCCAGACTGTGTTCATTCCCACTATCATCCCCTAAACTACCAGCAGAAAGGGTTGATCAAGTTCAGGGATGAAGACATTACTGTCTCTCAATTTATTAAACGAAATCGTTCCGACAATTTTTCCCAGACTGTGTTCACTCCCACCACCTTCCCTTAAACTACCAGCAAAAAGGGTTGATCAAGTTCAGGAATGAAGACATTACTGTCTCTCAATTCATTGAACGAAATCATTTCAACAATTTCTCCCAGACTGTGTTCATTCCCACTATCATCCTCTAAAATATGAGCAGAAAGGGTTGATCAAGTTCAGGGATGAAGACATGACTGTCTTTCAATTCATTGAACGAAATCGTTCCAACAATTTCTTCCAGACTGTGTTCACTCCCACCACCATCCCTTAAACTACCAGCAGAAAGGGTTGATCAGTTTCAGGGATGAAGACATTACTGTCTCTCAATTCATTGAACGAAATCATTTCAACAATTTCTCCCAGACTGTGTTCATTCCCACTATCATCCCCTAAACTACCAGCAGAAAGGGTTGATCATGTTCAAGGCTGAAGACATGGCTGTCTCTCAATTCATTGAATTAAATTGTTGCGACAATTTTTCCCAGACTGTGTTCACTCCCACCATCATCCCCTAAACTACCAGCAGAAAGGGTTGATCATGTTGAGGGATGAAGACGTGGCTGGAGAAGACTGTCCAGAGCCAATGTGGACGGGGTTCCGTGTGAAACACGAGCTTGATGTCAAGGGAGGGTGGATTTAGGTCTAACGCCTTGCGATCGCATCCCCTAACCATCCCGTAGCTAAATCTCGCCCCTACAGCCACCCCTTATCGTCGGATGATACTTCCCCTAGCCAAGGTCCGTCGGAAACTGTTGTCAGGGCCGCCAGAACGATGCTGGTATCGGTCAGCGGCCACGATAAGGGATGAAACGCTCGAAGGATTTCTAGAGCGTTCGCGGCATGATATAGAAAGTGAGAAACTTGTGGGATTCCGTGTGATAAGGGAGCACAGAAACAGCAGGGGTAATGTTCAAAGGGGTTGCATCAGTGCAGAGGATTTTCGAAATTTGGAAATCGCGAGGAAAGTCTCGGAAAATTCGGGAGCTTAAGAAAGACTTGGAGACTTCTGAAAATTGAATACCTGAGGAAGCTTTCGGAGCTTTGGGAACTTGATGCACTCATGACAAAATTCTCCAAATATTTTGGGACTTGAGAAACTTTTTAAACTTTCTGAAAGCTCTAGAAACTCGGCACCAGACGAATTCGGAAAAGTTCGCAACTACCGCTGGAGCTTCAGGAATCGCGAAAGCTCGGTGCCACGATGGCTATAACATCGGAAACTTTCGCCGAAGCTTTGCTAACCTGCGTGGGAGCTTTAGGAGCTTTCGAGATTTGAAAATTCGACGTTTCGTCGGCTGTCGGAAGTCCGCGAAAAGTTTCGATATATTTTCGTGAAGTTCGGCGACCGGTAACGGATGAGGTTGAAGCAATCCCGAGCACTTAGAATAACCGGAGGAAGGAAATCTATTCGAGTTCCTCGGACCCGGTTGAACCGCGTGCGCGCGTCTGTTGCAGTAAAGTGAACTGAAATGAATTGGAAGTGCATTTCTCCGGTGAAATGGAGGAATCCAATTGGTGGGGTTGCTGGAATTGCGGCTGAGGAAAAATAAAATATTATATATACAAAGAGAGAAACTGGTACAGAATAAAAAACTAACGTTCTCTATTTTTCTGGTAGGGGGAAATCTCATCTGTCGCACAGTACACGGACGCGCGTTAATACGTACCGCTCGCCGTGGCAGTTTCAATATAGCGGCGCGGCTTTCCTCCTTTTTCTGCTTTACGTCGCGTTGATCGTAACCGCTAAAGTGATGACTGGTTTGTCGATAAAAATTCAATTACGCTTCCCGCCGGTATCTCCTCTCGCATACACCATTCGAATAGTCCGCGCGCGCGATTTATGGTGTCGCAATGTTATCTTTTCGAATGGATATCCCCGTGTCCTACAACCGTGGCCGAATTTAATCAGCGTGGAATGATTTCCACCTTAGAAATTGAAATCGTGGTTATCGTACACGTTCTCTCACTCTCTTTCTCTCTCGCTATTCTGCTGTCCATGTGTGCACTTGTCACGTGTTTTACGGTACAGCAAACTGTCTTCAGTACACACGAGACGCTCCTAACGCGCGGACGAGCCCATCACTTAACGGTGTTTATCGTCTCGACGACAAGAGCTTATTAACCCGAGCTTTCGGACCGAAAGAGAACTTCAGCAGAGACGAGGTGCACGCTCGAACAGACACGTCCGACTATATACAGCCCAACGTCATTTTCCTGCGTCACGCTTGACGGTCGGACGTCCGACAATTTTCCCCGATGCGCCGACAACCTTACCGGATATTTATGGAGACGTGGTGGCGGTGCTGTCGGCAAAAATTTCATCAAATTAACAGCGACTTCGAACGGTTCCGTGTACTACGTACAAATTAAAAATTCTTTGCTCGAGCAAACGTAATCAAACTCTCTGCAGAGACAAGTTCGACGATAAATCGGAGGGAGCGTGCTCTGTGTACCGCTGCAGGAATTCCGGAAGACAACGGGGACGCGGGATTTATCGCAGGACCACTCGATACAGCTGTCCAAATAATCGAAGGCGTCGATGTCCCAGGAGCGGATGTTCCGAATGCAAACAGCTCGCCCATGAGAATCGAACGAGCCAGCGGGGACGACGGGGACAAACTTCTCAAGGCTGTTTACACAGCCCCCGGCGAGATACATAGTACGCCGCCGCGCTGGATGAAAAACAAAGCAACAACATTCGGTTAAGGATGTTCTGGAGGTATGTAAAAACGCAATAAAATTTTTGAAAATAAGACAAGATAGAATTCTTACTAAATTAATGCCATTAATTCTTACTGAATTAATACAATTAACCAAAGTTTTGGTTCGATTCACTGCACCGTTTAATATTTATAGCAACTTGAAGTTTGCACATTTTAACACGTTTTCTTATGGAGAATTCATAAAATTCTGCTTCAAACCCTATTTAAACCTTGAAAAAATGGAACTAGAAACTCCAGTGTTTTTTTTATATGTATAATAAAAATTATGTAATTAAAAAAAACAATCGCGAATACTGTATTGAATTTTACGTATTCTTCCACGCTCCGTGGCAACGTAAGGCTTCCATAGTTTCGAATAATGAATTCTATAATACGAAATATTCAGTCTTTTGTAAATATCTCGAAAACTAAAAGACCCCCCTATATTGGAACAGGAAGAAGTTATTAAAAATGTCGAAATCTATAACATATTAAAATTTCATCAAAATCGGAGTAGGCAGACCTTTTCTATATAATTACCACAATTTTTTTTTTATAATATGAAGACAATTTGATTAAAAAATAAATGTAACATGAAATTCAGTAATTAAACGAAAGCCTTTTAAATTAATCTATTTTTTAAATGCAAAATATACTCATGAATGGCTTCCATTGCCAATATATTGATGGATTTTGAATTTCTTGTACTTTTATCTTCCATTGCACCTCCAGAACATCCTTAAGGTCGACGGAACGACAGGGCTACCGATCGGACAGCGAAACGAGCCGTGTGTGCAAGGTGACAAAGGAGGGGAGCGATGGATGGATGGATGGGGTGGCGGTAGAAACCCGCGTCAGGTGGCAGGGTTAAAAGCAACAGGCAGCCAATCAATAATCCTACTTCTGGCTGGGCTACGTCTTCACTAACTTCGCAACGACGCGGCCGCGGCAGTCGCGCGCGTACACCATATCCGCGGCAATATCCGTGAGAATTCTATTCCGACCTGGATCCAGGTCGATTCAGCTTTTGCGGTGTCTCGGAGGATTCCTTTGGCGCAGTTGCGGTTGAAAGGCGATAACGCCGAGTCCGATGCTCTTGCGGTCTAAGGGTGGATCAGATGGATCGCTTTGGACCGCGTGGATTACTTCGATCATGCCTTCTGACCGGCCCAGATCCAACGACTCACCTGAGTCACCGTTATATATATTTTACAAATTTAACCCTCGCACGTTCCTCAGGGTGAAAATTCACACATTCAATATTTTCACATACTGTAAAATTATTCATCCTTTTGTGACTACGTCGTCAGGTGTATTTCTTTAAAATGCCAACGACTCACCTGAGTCACCGTACTATTTTACAAATTTAACCCTCGCACGTTCCTCAGGGTGAAAATTCACACATTCAACATTTTCACATACGGTAAAATTATTCATCCTTTTGTGACTACGTCGTCAGATGTATTTCTTTAAAATGCCAACGACTCACCTGAGTCACCGTTATATATATTTTACAAATTTAACCCTCGTAAGTTCCTCGGGGTGAAAATTCACACATTCAACATTTTCACATACTGTAAAATTATTCATCCTTTTGTGACTACGTCGTCAGGTGTATTTCTTTAAAATGCGAACGACTCACCTGAGTCACCGTACTATTTTACAAATTTAACCCTCGCACGTGCCTCAGGGTGAAAATTCACACATTCAACATTTTCACATACTGTAAAATTATTCATCCTTTTGTGACTACGGCGTCAGGTGTATTTCTTTAAAATGCGACGCTATAAATGAAATATAATGTGTTCATTTAACGTGTCAAATAACAATGGATGAATTGTTATCGTGGTCTCTTTTATGCAGCTCTTCTTGAGGACCGTATGATGGTCAAAGAACCAGTTTAGTTCAGCTGCAGAGTTGAGCAATAATCGATTAAAATTTTAATCATGATTGACTGATTAATGTGTACGATTAAAAAAGAAATCGTCGAAAAATCGAACATTGATTCAATCGATTGATGAAGTTAATCGTCAATCGTTAATTTAACGAAGAGATCGTCGAAAAATCGAAGACTGATTTAATAAATTGTTGATGTTAATCACCATACGGTCTATCCATAAATTGTAATATAAAGAGTGGATGGAGAATTGACAGTTGATCATTAATCAATAATCCGATTAACGATTGAAGTATAAATTTAGTCGTCTAATCGGCGATTAATTTTGTTGCCCAATTCTAATTGTCCAAGAAGCTATCCAGAATGCTTTCGTTTATTCCCGAGCACCCTCGCGACGTCTCTGATAGACGTGACCTTACGACCTCTTCGTAGATCATCCCGCGAGTCATGAAGGTGGCTAGCAATCGATAAAGGCAGGCTTCACTGCCTCGGCAGTCACGTTAGCTCGACGTCCAGGAACGGGGGGTAACAAGCGAAGAACGCGTACGGCGACGAGCAATTAGCGAAGTTACTGTTTCCATGATCTCGATCGACAAATTGTTCAATTTCCACATTCATAATTAACGCCAAATATTGATTGTCTATATTGATCGGCCAATGGCACGCTCGATGCTTTCTGATTCTGTGTTCTTCAAACTCTAACGTCTGCTTCCTCATTCTGTACATCGCAAGCATGGAATCAACATGTGTCATAAAGTTTTAAAATGTTTAAAATAGTTTATTCGCTTAGCAAGTATGTGGTCTTTTGTACTTAAAACATTTAGAATTATTTGTTTTTGCGTTGAACATAATGTATACTAATTTAATCATTTTTACAGACGCTATTATACGAAAAATCTGTTTTCTTGAAAATGGTCTAAATAGTTGACCGAAACGTTGAAAATTTTTTGTGTTAATTTGCAAAACTGCTTAACAAGGGAACATATTCAGTTGATACAACCCGATATCGATGAACTAACCATAAATAAGAGAAACTGCAAAGAAACATCAACTTTTTAATATATTGTTTAAACAAAATACTTATGTTAATATTTTCTTGCACGACTACATTTCCCATTAAAAAACACACAATTTAAAAGAAAATTCAATTTGTTTCGACCTCTGGTTTCCGAAATATTTCAACAAATATAGTTCAGACCCGCCCCCCCAATTTTGAGGGCTGTTTTCATCCCTCCAAAGTGTATGGTTGCCGATAAAAAAAACACGTATTAAATATTTTTCGAAGAACTATATCTCACATAAATTTCATCCAAATCGGTTTGTATCAATTGAATATGTTCCCTTGTAAGTAGTAGCATTTGATCGAACCAGTGCGCTGAAAACATGAATACATGTTATTAATTAGCGAAGTTCTTTAAACTCACCGGGAGGGATGCGTCGATTCTGCGGCCGAGTCGAATGGCTCGCAGGCCTCCCGGTGAAACTCTCGATTTGCGAGTCGTCGCCAGTACCACCGGGAGGGAAACTATCGATTTTCCCCGATTCGAGTGGTGCCGAACGAACGAGACCCCGAGAACGTGGAAATTCGGCCGATAACGCGACGGACCCCGTTGCAAAAAACGGCTCACCTGGCCGCGTCGGTGTTCGGTATTTATAGGGGAATAGATTCGCCCGCAGCGATACGCCGCCGCGTTCGAATGATGGAGTATCGTGGATTTTCAACGCCCAGGTGTCCCTCGTCCTCGGCCGGAAGCGAGCACCGCCACATTTATTCCATGAGACTCCAATCATTCTATCCGTTTCAACTTGCTGGTGCACGCGATCGATTGCCACCTCAATCTACCTGTTTTCCAGCCAATCGAAAAGTTCCCTGCTTCCTGTAATTCCTCAATTCTATTGTCGCCCCTTCCCATTTACTCAGTTTCAATCTTACTAATTCCCCCGTCGATGCGTTTCATTTCAAGTTTACCTTTTATCGAATTACGTTTTCACCTGTTCACAGTTACAGCATTTCGTTGTCACCATGTTTCATTTTGCCGAATCGATGCTGGCTGAATTTTATTTTCGCAAATTGATATTTGCAGAGTTCGGTTTTCGTTTGTAGAATTTTATTTTTTTACAAATTCACGTTTACATAACTCCGTTCTCACGGAATCCTATTTTTACCGAAGAGCCTCTGACTTCGATGTTACCGCTTGTAGTCGTCAGGTTAACGAAAAAGATTGTAATTCAGTAGCAGCAATAGGATTTACACTCCGTTGAATAATTTATTGTCGCAGTTGTCTCGGTAGTCTGATTTAGAACGTCCTCAGATGCTCGATTGAATCGCTCTTCGAGTAGAACTTACTTTGCAATTTTGCTTGCGGAAATTGCAATACTCGCAGTTCCTGCGACGACTACAATGCAGAACACTTGAGGCACAGCGCCTGGTCTTAATGGTACAATAGAATGAATTTTATCCAATTACAAGAACAGGGAAGAAACGCTGGTGTGATTAAGAGAATTCGTTAAACTTTTCGCTTCGGCGTTTCTCTATTGCAAACTGCTAATTCCAGGAATCCTGTTACTTCGAAAGTGTGTTCTAAGGGATGTAAATTAATCACCGTGACAATTGTTCGTCAAGAGTTTCATCCGACCAATAAGTAAAATATTTCATTTCAATCGTCTTGGGAACAATTTTATTTCCCATAAAAATCGTTGTCGCAATTTCATAATTTCATTATCGATCGAATAACGTTAGCGAGCGATTTTTAGCGGAACGTGGCTATAGGTTACAATACGCCAACGTCACTGGCTGAAAATCTCGTTTAAGGGCTTTCGCAAATGGTAAAAAGTGAGAAAAATTGATGGCCGAAGCGGTATTATCCTTCGGCCAATATCCGACCCTGACGACTCTCTTTTTCTCGTTTTGCTTCGGATTCTTTCAGCTGGAAGATAAGCCGGGATTAACGCGGAAACTATTTCAAGTGATTTCGCTCGGAGACCGGGTCAGAGTGATGTCGCAGACGTAAGGTTACAAGGGTCGGATAAGTCCTCAATCAAGGGGTATTAAAAAAGTGAGCTTTCAGCAAGATCTGACACCCTACACCAATATTTTCCCTGGGGAAATTCACCAATTGCTAATCGCTTCATCATAATCCATTTCTTCATTATATTCGCATAGAAAATCATCCTTAAAGCACAAGCGAAACGGTCAAACACATAATCAGCATGCACACTTACCGGTATGGGGTGCAAGACATTTATGCAGACTGCCAATGGTTTCTCTGACTTACCTGAAACAGAAATTGAAATTATTTGAAAGTGTTCCCCTTTCATCGACGGTAGTTACAGTCACTATCTGTATTGTCTTATCGACACGTGGTAAAAAAGAACTACGTTCTTATCAGGAGTTGGATAAATAGGTCACTGCATTTGCTCTGTACTATCGTCTGCGGCGAAACAGGGATCTGTATGCCCAACTGAGCTGGACTTGCGGCACATCCTACCTTATCGATCGAAACAAATATCGCAAACGAGATGTGAGAGTAGACCAATCACCTTACGCTGTTTCGTATCGCACGATCGAGCTGATTCCCTCTAGCATGAACCAGAAGCCAGCAAAAGGCCGGCTGAGATTAGACACGCGTTATTAGAACACCCCCTACCTACGGGAAACATAATCTTGCACTTAGACGAAGCTGAGATTGTTAGCAAACTCCATTTGGTCGCGAGATTTTCCAAATTGCAATTTCGCGACGACCTCCGTTCGCGGACTTTTTGAAGGAATTTCAAAGACCACGGGGCTTTTGTTATTAACACGCAAGCACGCTCACACACGCGCGCGTACATGCGCGCGCAAAAGAGGGTGGAACGTTCGGAATCAAGGATCACGCAGCGTTATGAGGGATAGTCGAGGTGTTAGGGTGAAAGGGAAAAGAGGAATCAAATATTTAAGCGCGACGTTCCCCTGCGAAATACCCCGAACCTTTGTTCATACCAAGCTCAATTGTTTTCTCCTTTTTATGCATTTCATTTCCGTGCGAAAGCTCTCTTTAATACGAATTGATTGGAAACTGTTCTGGCAAAAAATGTTTGTAATTCGCGTGCGTCACGAGCGAACAACGCCGACACATTTATTTCGCACACTCTCGACGTCCCAACAAGCTGCAATCGTACATCCATTCTAAAGCTCTTCTGTGATCGAAATTACGCGCAGGAAAAATTGTAAAGCTGTGTAGAAACAGTATTTTCGCGACCGAGTTACGTTCAAATTCGTCACCTTCGAGATCCAGATGAACCGCTTCAATTAGATCGCCGCGTGCGTGCTGGATTAAACGGCAAAGATTCGCGTGATCGAACAACTCCTGACTATGCGAAACTTTGCATTTCGAATCGAGGAAAAATTACGGTTCGTATTAGGAAATAGAGGGTCTGAAATTTTCCGGTCACGACTACAACAATCTTCCACCGATGTAAAATAAAAGACCAGTTGTCGCACCGCGCCGTTTATTTCATAATAATTAGTTTCCACTTGGTGGAATAGTCGCGTTCGTATAGAACCCGACACGCGAGCGTAATTAAACCGGAAGCGACAATATCGCGAGTGAGAATTGTTAGAAACCGTACATTGCTTCGCGTGGAAATTGCATATCGTAAAGCAGCCGTTTGATCGAAATTGTAATCGGCCACAATTGTCGCGAGAAACAGTCGTCGTTTAACTTGAACACCATTTACATGTGTCAATAATGTATTCATTCCAACTGGAACACTTTTCTAACGTCCTATCATTCTAATTGTATTTTATTCTGTGTCAGTTTACTTTATAGACACTAGCTTCCTGGAGTGCCAGTAAATTTCCGAAAGTGTTCAAGTGTTTCGAAATTGCCTCGAGAACGTCTTGGTTTTTACGAGCGCACTTGCGAGTGTTTACTAGCGTACCCATAATAATTCATTGAACAGCGATATAAACGTAGAAATCAATGCAAAGAAAACAGTGACAAAATTCTTTACAATAATTCTTAGACATTGTTTAAGTAACAGTTTTCTGTGTCGTTTAGTTGACTTTATTTAACTATCAAATCTCAGCAAGTGACATCTATGAACATTGAATAGGCATTCTAGTAATAAATACTAATTACGATTTCATTTTGATTGAGATCTCTGATGTGTACGAATTTTTACTCCACCCGGAATGGCCATTGCGTAGCGCCGGCGTCTTCAAAGTAAATCGAGCAAACGGTTTTTCTTTTTAAATCGTTCGAGTGCCGGTGAAACTTCCGTCGGCGGTGACATCAACGAATCCGAAGCTCAATTGAAAGTGATCAAAGATTCATGCGGTAAAGAGAAATTCCATGGTCATCGAAACGAACGGGACCGGTGCGCCGCGGCTCTAGAAACTATTTGCAAAGTTAATGGCGCGAGGAAGGAGCGTAGTTACCGTCGAGCACCGCCATCACGGGGGTTGGCGCCGTGAATTTTTACCTGCGCCGCGAGGTCTGCCGATCAATTCTTAAGCAGCCGTTCACAATACACCCTGTGTGCACACGCTCACCTGCCGGCAGGTTGATGACTGCCGTGAAACAGGTCGATACCAAACCGTAACTGCATTGCAGACAGGCTCGACAAGCCGCCAAACTTTCTTCCTCGATAACGTCGAAACAATTCTAGAAATGTTTAACTATACTAGAGACAGTCCGCTATTAAACACAACCTCGTCTATTATTCTATAGACACTGACCTACTGCTCACCTAACCCACATCTCTGACGTTTCCATACCTCGGAATGTAGACCAACAGACATAATTAAAACCCAACACGAAACATAATTGACAGGTCTTTACACTGACTTAGCACAAGGTTAATATATTCACACACCTAGAATGGGCAACGCAGAAAGACGAGAAATTCCAAAGTCACACACATGTCCGACCAGTGAGGCACCTGTTCCCTTCGTCTGAATTGCGACTGACCTGTTACCCTGGTCTACCTTGGCACAGACCTATACTCCTTCGTATGCGATTGACCTGTTCTACTTGTTTCGATAATCTGAACGCATGTCTGACGTATGAAAGGGTTCTTCCACTTGTTGGTACATGGTCTACCTGTTCTACTTGTCTGGATATTCGTATGGATAAATTGTTGGAATATGTTCTACTTGGTCTCTTTGTCTGATATAAAGCAGTATTATTCTCCCTATCCAGAGAACGTTTATTTCACTCGTCCGGCACAAGATCCACCTGTTCTCCTTATGCACGAGCTACTCGTTCTCTTTGTCTGGTTCATGAAAGAATTGTTTGCTTGTCTGACTTTTGAATGGTACTTCTACTTGCTCGACACATCGAGGAATTTTTTGTCCGACCAGTAAGGCACCTGTTCCCCTCGTCTGAACTGCGACTGACCTGTTACCCTGGTCTACCTTGGCACAGACCTATACTCCTTCGTATGCGATTGACCTGTTCTACTTGTTTCGATAATCTGAACGCATGTCTGACGTATGAAAGGGATCTTCCACTTGTTGGAACATGTTCTACTTGGTCTCTTTGTCTGATATAAGACAGTATCACTCTCCCTGTCCAAAAAACGCTTATTTCACTCGTCCGGCACAAGGTCCACCTGTTCTCCTTGTGCACAAGCGACTCGTTCTCTTTGTCTGGCTCGCGGAAGAATTGTTTGCTTGTCTGACTTCTGAATGGTACTTCTACTTGCTCGGCAGATCGAGGACTTCTCTTTGTCCAACCAGTGAATGAGCTATTCCTCTCGTTTGCACTATAATCGACTTGCTCTCCTCGCACGACGCACGCACTGTATTTCCGACTTGCGATTGGATTTGTGCTTCTGACTTTGTGCGATGGGAATTGAGATGTTCGTTCTCGATAGGTAGCAACAATGAATTCCACAGTTTAGGTTATCAGCGTGGAAAGCCTCTTCTTTTGTGCGGCGCAAGCTATTTGGGAATTGTCCATTCTCCGCGGTCGTAGATCCAGCGATGCCCATCCAGCCGGCCGGCGTTTTACGAGTACGTTTAATATTCCCGTTTATGACTGCACCCGTCGAATAATTTAGTGGCTGTTACACTCCGCGCTCGTTCCACTTTCGTTGACCCCACTCCCTGCAGTCGTCGCCACTGCAGAAATGGAAAAAAAAATGAACGGACCGCCTCCGAAGCCCGAATGCTCGGCTTCAACGTTGCACAGATTTTATTCGCGGCCCCGCGATGTCTGTTGTGTTCCAGTACAGTCCACAACTTCGTTAACGTGACGGTTTTTAACGATCTTGTGGTGTAGATTGCCACTTTAACGGGACCGGAACATTCGCGGTTCCTTTATTAACAAAGGAGCCGTAATCTCGTCGTAAAATTAAGCCCCGGCGCGTTATCAGCAGGCGGATTCGACGCAGGGGATGATAACTGGATTTAAAGACAAGAAGAACGGGTGTGGTGAGGAGCTGAATAATAATACAATATCTCTGGCTGGAGAAAGGAGTGGGTATGTCGTATCCTTAGTTTTTATTTCGGATGGATGAGACCCACACTACACCCTCGACCATCATCGGAGAGGGGGTGTGCATAAAATACATTACCCTGGTGTCCTTAAAGGAAAAAAAGGGAAGAGGACAAACGGATAGAAGAAAAATTTTGTTCCCTGCAGCAAAGATCTTTCAATAACTTCCCGACAAAAAATCTCCAGAATCCTGACAATTTTCAACAGCTGTGTACCTGCGAACGCCGAGGGTTAGAGGCACGGAACGAGCTCGTGTGTGTACGTTGTTAGGTCTGCAGTGTCCAGTCGACTTTTTTCCCGACGAAAAGTTTCCCGTCAGTTCACACCGGCGAAGGTCTTGCTCGGCGAACCGGCGACTCCGCTTTTATCGCCCGTGTTGCTGTGAATTTACGCGACCGGGGGGACCGGCGTGCACTGGGAGAAGCAAAATGTCCCGAGTCAGACGACAAGAACTGTGGGAACGGGTGTTTTCCAACGACCTCAGGTATTCCGATCAAATTGTTCGAATGGACAATACAATAGCTAATTTTCTCCTGGAAAATTGTACGAAGATCATTTAGAAGTCTTCAAGATTTTTGGAGCACGGTGCCTGGCAGCTCGATCATAAATTCAACATAATTCTTGACCTAAAAAGAACATGGATTGTCAGGATACAAAGTAGAACGATCAGTTCGAGTATAATGGAAGACTGATGTAGCGTACCATGATCCAGGGATCAGTGTTACCAGTAGCCTAATCCCTATCCCCGGGTGTCATTTATCTACATCTAGAAAAAAAAAGCTTTCGGATCCATTAATCAAAGCAGTGTGGCACCTGTTGAGGACCGGTCGGTAAGTGTATCCTCGAGGTGGACGTTGCCAAACTGCTTCTACCATCTTGACCGATAGTGCATACCACTCCGGGGACGCAGATGCTCCAGGATTAATTTACTAAATGGATCCTCGTTGGGGACATATCGTGGATCGCTGGCAAACACTGGGGCACGCTGATAGGGGTTTACCGGACTGGCCCTTGCCCGGGCTAAATGTTTAATCAACGTTCATTCTGTGTCGTTCAATCGGCTTTCGTTATTACAACGACCGCTGATTAGGTGAGCCGCACCCAACGCGCAACTATTAAGCCGGTAGACTCGTTTCCGGAATTGCGAGGATTCAGATTTTCAGTAGTCACATGCGCCAGCTAAAAAATCAATCTAGGCTGCGATCGCCCGCAAAAGTTTTGTTTTACCACGTTTTTATTAGCTCGCTTTCTTGTCTATCTGTCGGTTTGTTTGTTTGTCTGTCTGTCTGTCTGTTTGTTTGTCTGTGTATTTATCTGTCTGTTTGTCTGTTTGTATGTTCGTCTGTCTGTCTGTTTATCTGTCTCTTATGTCTGTCTGTCTGTTTATCTGTCTGTCTGTCTGTTTGTTTGTTTGTTTGTCTGTCTGTCTGTTCGTTTGTTTGTTTGTTTGCCTGTCTGTTCGTTTGTTTGTTTGTTTGTCTGTCTGTCTGTCTGTTTGTCTGTCTGTTTGTCTGTCTGTCTGTCTGTCTGTTTGTTTGTCTGTCTATTTATCTGTCTGTTTGTCTGTTTGTATGTTCGTCTGTCTGTCTGTTTATCTGTCTCTTATGTCTGTCTGTCTGTTTATCTGTCTCTTATGTCTGTCTATCTGTTTGTATGTTCGTCTGTCTGCATGTTTATCTGTCTGTTTGTCTATATGTCTCTTTTGTCTGTCTGTCTGTTTGTATGTTCGTCTGGCTGTCTGTTTATCTGTCTGTTTGTCTATATGTCTCTTTTGTCTGTCTGTTTTGCATTATTCAGCAGCATGTATCTGTCGTAGCTTTATAAAAACAACTACAATGCAAATAACGCCACGTGAATTTCTAGATTGATCATTTATCTAGTAATATTCTCTATTGAAACATCTCATCTTTGTATTAGGTTGTCCCAAAAGTTACTTTCGCAATGCGAACATTTAACATCGTTACATCACACAAGTATTAGGTTAACCCAGACCTAACCCAGTCCAATTTATTAGCAACTAATGAAAAGTGATCGAACGGATTATCACGTTGTTCGTATATGCTCGTGCGATGTAGCAATATTAAATGTACGCATTGCGAAAGGAACTTACTCGTTCAACGCAGTGGACACGGCATACGCGTACACATAGCCGTGCATCGGAAACCGAAGAACCATCGAATCAAGGATAGATCAAACACCCGCCAGTAGGAAAATTGTGGACCTCGGTTCGCGGTTGAGGCATCGAATGCAACCTGCCCAATTGTGCTGATGAATGGCCTAACGATCGTTGCGCGACCATTAGAATACACAAAGCTTACGCTAATTTACCCGCGCGACTTGGGACGCGCGGATTACGCCATGGAAATTCGGCCGAGGAACACGCATACGGTGAATCGAACGTGTATGCGGGCACGACGAATTAATTCCCAGCTGGGAACTAAATTTAACCGAAACCGCGATTCGTCACTTAGGGGACCGACGGTAGGCTGAGACTGAACTACAATTTCGGACCGGATCGAAATCTGCCTCGGATTTCTACGAATACGTTTATGCAAAGCCGCGTTTCAATTGGCTTCGGACAGTAGCGTAGCTGTATGATTAATCAGACGATCGCGTAACAGGAGTATCAATTATAATATGTTGGCCAAGGATAAACAGTCGGTCATAAATCAGACCAAGGGGAAGCAAGTAGTACAGGTACGTTACAGACGAGACTGTGAGCAGTGGTTCTTTGATAAAGCGAGTAGAACACACTGTTCACAAGTCAGCCAAAGAGAGAACCGCGTCGTAAATCAAAACAGGATACCTAATGAAAGGAAAACAGTAACATTTCTTCCTGGAGAATTTTTATCGCGTGCATCGTGTCGAGGGAATGCAGACTGTGATTCGAAAGATGGTGAAACGTTTTCCTGTCTGCGTTTACGAGTTTGTGCGGAGCAGTGCCACCGGCGACGTTGGTGCACAGGTTTAAAAAATTTATCCTGCCTTTTCCGCGATGCATATTTTCCGAGGCACGCACGGAATATCGACAATGCAATAACGGTCCCGAGGACGTATCGAATTTTTCGCATAAAATTGTCGAACAATAAACGGAGGGGGAAAACGAGAGCCATCCGGATTGATATTCATCATTCTCGATGCAGCGCGTTCGCCGATACACGTGTCTGCCATTCTACGTGTCGTCGAATGATTATGTCGGTGTATCGGCGACGAAAGAGAATTATGTTCGACGACAGCGATACCCGTTTCCGCGTCCCATTATTGTGTTATAAACTGGAAACCCCGAACGTTTTTCCCCCCCGGTTGTAAAGCTGGAAGTTCCGTTGTCGTGATCTCGTTACTTTTAACGACAACAAATTTTTTGCCAGATTTATTGTACCCCGAGCAACTGCGCTCCGTTATCGGGAAGCCTTCGCCGGGAATTTCCTGAAAGTAACTCGCGTCGAAGATAAACCCCCGGACAGCATTTCAGCGCGGCGCGGCGGCCGACAACGCCCGGAAAAATGTTAACAATATATTTTCTTGGCTTGCTCGTCCGCCGCTGCTCTCGACAATTTCTCAGAAAATAATCTTCACAGAGTCTGTTAATCCCCGTGGAAAATTCTGTCGCGACGCGTATCCAGTTTCCAGCTCGTTCAACGAACAATCGAACCCACAGTGGTCCCGGACACCGCTTCTTGTGGTCAAAATTCAATTTTTCAACTATCAAATTTCTATCAAAGTGTTCGATCGCGATGAACTATCCGCCAAATTAATATTGGATAGCTTGTTTTTAAGAATACTATGAGAGATTATTTGCGTTTCGTCCGGATGTGCTAGTGGACTCTTCAGTAAGGCAATCTAGCATACCCTGCCTTAGACGCGTTAGATCTCGACCGTTGTGATCTGTTTTTCGTAAGCGAACGTGACTCTCCGACGAGAGGTTCAAAATCGACTGTGTCGTCTATTCGTGAACGTTAGAACTCCTCATGTAAGAAAGAGGGCGTTCCCTTTTGAGATATCCCTCCGTGCATGAGAGGGGATATTTTGTATATCCTTCTATGTAACGAGAAGGTGTGTGTGGAGACCCTTCTATGTATGCGAGAAGGGTATCCTTGTGATTTCGGCATCGATGACGTCTCATTGATTGCCTTATGAATAGAAAGCACGGATTGGTTCGTGCCGAATGCTATATTTACCAATCAGCGTTCTCAAAGAACTCTTGTCCCTCCTTCCCATGGCTCTGCTTGAGGCCCATCTTGGGAAGGAGTGGGGGTACATTCGACTTGTGGAGGGAGACGCTCCGTCGCCCGAAACCGCACCCATCTGGCGACCAGAACCTTTAGATATGATCTGATTTATAAACATTGTAAACTCAACGGCTGAACGAAAACTCCTTTGGAGAGCCCGACCGACTACAAAGTTTGGTTAATCTCCTAAAAGACTCTTTAGGCTCGCACGTGCCACAAACATTGTCCCGAAAACCGACCCACGTGTACGGCCTCGATGCGATGGAACATACTCCCCCACGTTGATCGATTCCATCGATCAATTTCGAATCTGATTGGAATTTTGAACTTACTTGTTTACATTGATGTATTGGCGTCGCGTGTTAGTGTACTGTCTATGCCTGGAAGAGGTGCTAGTTTTGTAATGTTTCGTTTATAGACACCATTAGCGGTTCGGACAGTCACTACTCGTATGATGCCGTCTTTGCCAGGATGCACTTGTTGTACTCGACCCAAGTGCCAACATAATGATGGGAGATTGTCGTCCTTTAAGACGACTATGGTTCCCTGATCAATTTTGTGAGATCCCTTTGTCCATTTGTGACGGAGGTTAAGTTGATGTATATATTCCTTGTGCCACCTGGCCCAGAAGTCTTGTTTGACCTTCTGGATGTGTTGCCAGGTGGACAGGCGATTTGACGGTGTGCTGTTGAAATCAATCTCGGCAATACACGTTAAAGAACCACCAATCAAAAAATGGCCAGGAGTGAGGGCGGAGAAATCGTTTGGATCGGATGATAGTGGTGTGAGTGGACGAGAATTTAAAATGGCTTCGATTTCAATGACAAAGGTGTTAAATTGTTCATGCGTGAATAACTCTTCGCCAACCACGCGCTTGACGTGGTGTTTAAACGATTTTACTGCTGCTTCCCACAGTCCGCCGAAATGTGGTGAAACAGCTGGCATGAAATGCCACGAAATTTCTTTAGAAGCAAGAAATTGTTGTAAATTCTCGTCCTTCGATAATTCCTGATAATGTTGTGTCAGTTCATTGTTTGCTCCGACAAAATTAGTTCCATTGTCGGAATAGATATGCCGACAAAGGCCTCGGCGAGCAATGAATCTTTTAAGGGCAGCGATAAAGGCCTCTGTAGTCAGATCGCTTGCTACTTCTAAATGAACGGCCTTTGTAGCGAAGCAGGTAAAAACCGCGACGTATACCTTAACTCGTGCCCGATTTCTAAAACGTCGTTCCTTTACAAAAAATGGACCGCAATAATCTACTCCGCTGTTTATGAACGGCCGACCCTCGTTGACGCGTGCCGCAGGTAGATTACCCATAATAAATTCGACCGCCGGTGGGTTGACTCGGAAACACCTGACGCATTGTCGGATGATTTGGCGCGTGGTATTTTTACCGTCGATAGGCCAATACAATTGTCGTACATCATAGAGTGTCGCTGTAATTCCTGTGTGGTGATTCCTGAGATGAGATTCGCGAATGATGAGTTTAGTAATGTGATGCCCCCGAGGCAACAGTATCGGGTGTTTCTGGTCGAAGGGTAGATTTGAATTCTGCAATCGGCCTCCTACTCGCAAGACTCCCTTTTCGTCAAGGAATGGACATAATGGCTGAAGTTTGCCATTGTTTGACAGATTTCCGCTTTTTATATCGTGTATATCGCGTGTGAAAGTGGTGGCTTGGAGCAGGTTGATGATACGCAGGTTTGCCTCTCGTAATTCTTCAACGGATAAAGGTCCTGTGTTGCGCTTTTTTAATCGAAACCGTAAGCAATAAGCTACGATGCGCCTGAGTTTTCGTATGCATGAGTATCGTGTTAGAAGCTCATCGTTCGGAGTGATTACGCCGACTAGACATGTTATCGTTCGCATTTCCGGCAATTCCTTGCAAATGGTGAAACGCGACGTGGGCCATGTTGATTGTTCTCGCGCGAGCCATTCTGGTCCTTGACGCCAGAGCTTGTTGTTTAAGAATTCTGTTGGAGTTATTCCTCGTGAGATGAGATCGGCCGGGTTATCGGCTGATTGAATGTGTCGCCATGATTGTATATCAGTTTTTCGCTGAATGTCGGCCACGCGGTTTGCCACGAAAGTTTTCAATGTGGATGGTTGTTTGTTTAACCAATTAAGAACTATGGTCGAATCGGTCCAGAAAACTATTTTATCTATGTGCTGTACTAGCGCATCTTGCACAGCCCGATATAATGTGGCTAGCAATGCGGCACCGCACAGTTCCAGACGCGCGAGAGTGATTTGACTTAAGGGGGCAACTCGGGATTTTGCGCAAAGCAAATTAGTGTAAATGGAACCGAAACGATCTATTGTCCGAAAATACAAGCAGGCGCCGTATCCCCTTTCGCTCGCGTCGCAAAATCCGTGAAGTTCAATTCGTTTCGCGTTCTTGAGTTTTACAAGACGATCGAATTCTATATTGTTTAATAATTGCAAATCCTCTATGAATGTTTTCCATTCTGTATGGATACTAATAGGTAGTGACTCATCCCAACTAATTTTTAATGCCCATAGCCGTTGCATTAATATTTTTGGGACGATTGTAATGGGTCCGAGCAATCCTAAAGGGTCATATATTCTGGCAATCATTGATAGAATGTTTCGCTTGGTGATCTCGTTCGTCGTATTGGATTTGACCGAGTAGCGAATGGTATCATGTTGTGCATCCCATGATAATCCTAACGTTTTTATCGTGGTTGTATCACCCAAAATCTTTGGATGAATCTCTTCTTCGTGTAGTCCGGATAGTAGTTCTGAGTCGTTGGATGCCCATTGTCGTATGTTAAGACCACCCCTTTTTAATACAGCGATGATTTGATGTTGAAGCATTTGTGCTTCCTTGATTGTTTCGGCACCAGTCAGTAGATCATCGACGTACAGATCTCTTTTAAGACATGCTGCTGCTTCAGGAAATTTATGCCTTTCGTCGTCCGCAAGCTGATGCAGACATCTGATGGCCAGATAAGGTGCCGACGCGAGACCGAACGTAACGGTGTTTAATTCAAAGGTAGAGATCTCTCCATGAGAATTTCGCCACAAGATTCTCTGGTATGCACGATCTTCAGGGCGAACGAGGAATTGGCGATACATTTTCTCAATGTCTGCTGTAATGACATACGCATGCATCCGGAAACGTAACAAAAGTGAAAAGAGATCATCTTGTAGTGTGGGACCGATTCTGAGTGTCTCGTTTAATGAGATATTCGTACTGGATTTTGCGGAACCGTCGAAAACTACGCGGACCTTGGTCGTAGAGCTCGATGGTTTTACGACGGCATGATGTGGCAAGTAGAAACCCGTTGTGTCGACAGCTTCCACCTGTTTCATATGCCCTAGTGCAAGATATTGCTTCAAGGTTTCCACGTATTGTTGTTTTAAATCCGGATCGCGTTCCAATTTCCGTTCGAGTGACAAAAGACGATTTAAAGCGCGCGATCGTGATTCTCCGAGTTGATTTCTTTTGTCATTAAACGGTAGTGCCACGATGTATCGTCCGGAATCATCGCGTCGCACGGTTGCGGCGAAATGATCTTCACAAGCTTGGTCTTCTAATGATCGAAACTGTTTAACTGGTCCTTCCTCGACCTCCCAAAATTTCTGCAAATCGAACTGTAATTTGGTTGCCAAGGTTTTGTGCACCGGTCGTGCACTTGCGGAAATTCCGCCTCCAATAATCCACCCAAATTGGGTTTTTTGTAAGATAAGATCGTTGTTGCGGTTTGTCGATATGTTGATCTGTCCGATGCTGAGACATGACAATGCTGGACCGGTTCCGAGAAGCATGTCGATCTCTCCAGGACGATGAAATTCCGGATCGGCTAATCGGATATTTCTCGGAATGGGAAGCATTGCTCTGTCTATTTGACTGTCAGGTAGTGGTCCTGCTATTCGCGGTATTGTGCAAAAGGTGAGGGTACGTTTGTAATTGGTTATTCTTGATTTGATTGTAGTAGTTACAAGCTTACTCGTGGTCGTGTTCATCTTATTCAAAGCTTCGATGATTGCGGTTTGTCGTGTCGTCGGTAATTGTAATTGTTTCGCGAGTGCGTCTGTCATGAGATTGGCGTTAGAACAAGTATCGATTAATGTGCGGCATAAAATCGGTTTTTGATCGCGATCTAATACGTATAATTTTGCTGTCGTTAGTATGCCGTTCGTCAGTCCGTCTAAACAATATGTTTTGTTGTGCAAGGTTTGGCTGTTCTTGGTCGTGCGTGCTAGTCATGCCTCACCAGCGGGAGTCGTTGATTTAATGTCTGTATGGAGTTTGGTATTGTGTTTTTGGTTGCAGACACGACATCGACTTGCCTTACATTGCTCTACGGTGTGATGCGGTTGTAAACAGTTTGGGCATAAACCGGCTGTACGGATGGCCGTCCATCGATCTGTGATTGCTAATTTTAAGAAAGTAGGGCATCCGTATGCCTTATGCGCTGTAGAATTGCATATTCTGCATGGTTTCGCCGCCGTGGTCGTTACGAAGGCTTGTCTTTTTGATGGTGGTGATGATGGATTTCTTTTTGATGTATTTGCGAAATCCCAGGACCGTTTTGGCATTCGCGATTGACGATTTACCGACGGTTTCTGATTTTCTGACATCGCACGTTTAGTCTGTCTCGAAATTGTCTCCGTCGCGCGTGAATTGCCTTGATGCGAGGCATTTCGAAGGTGCTTGAAAACATCGTCAGCGTTGGGCATGCGCGTATCCGTTAATGTTTGCTCCCATGCTTGACGCGTATGGGAACCCATACGATCGATCGCGATACTTGTAATCAGATCGTTCGCGATATCTTCCCAAGATCGTCCGAGTGATTTCAATGATCGGATGTGTGATTGCATGTTATTGATTAAGTCATTAATTGAATCTGATGAATCATCTGGCATGGTCGATACATTTAATAATAGCGATGTATGACGCAAAATAAGAGCGCGATGGTTGTCGTACGTCTCTACGAGCTGATCCCATGCGGCCTTATAGTTTTCTTCACTGATCGTAAATGACTCGATCACCGATTCTGCCTTTCCGGAGACTGAGAGTCGTAAATAATTGAATCGTTGAATGTTAGTTAATCCCGAGTGCGAGTGTATCAAGCTCAGAAATGCATCTTTAAAAGTTAACCATTTTTCGAGACGGCCATCGAAACGTGGAAGATTAATCTTCGGAAGATGAATTCCGACTATGCCGCTGGATGATGATGGTACGGGTGATTCGGTCGTGATTCTCGCGTTTGAAATTGGCGTTGCATTTAGCCCTTCCAATAATCTGACCGAGGTCGCGATTACGTTGTCATATAAAATGGTCACGGCTTCGCGTTCGGCTTCGGTGAGGTCAAAGTCCTCGTATTGGCCGAGTTCGTCTTGACCGTCGTTAAAAACTTCAAACTGTTTTCTGAGTCGTTCGACGCGTTCGCGGAGTTTAGTTCTTTCCGTCGCAGAGTCTCGATACTCTTCGATAAACTTCGCGACGATGGTTATTTGCGATTTGAATATGCGCTGTTTATGTTTCAGGGTGCGGATACGTTTGCTCGTTTGGATCGCGTTAGCCATTGTGTTTGCGCAAATGTGGGAGTGTAAGGAATTGCCAAATGATAACTATTGATTGGTGAATTCAACTAACGTGCCTACCTTGCGTTGTATATTTGGGACGTGATTGATTCTGAATCAGCTATAGTATCCGATTCTGTCTCAACGTTGACGCCTGCTGCGTGAGGCTGCTGTTGACCTTGGGTAGAATTGTCACTTCCAAGATTTCTCAGCGATAACGGTTGTGTACGACGTCAGGCTGGTTGATGCTGGTTGATCCAATGCTGTTGGATGGATTGCCTAATACTGATGTAGATCACTGTTCACTATAGTTTATACACGAACTGTATTCGCCACGTCACTGAAATCCGGCTCGAAGGACCAATGTTCGATCGCGATGAACTATCCGCCAAATTAATATTGGATAGCTTGTTTTTAAGAATACTATGAGAGATTATTTGCGTTTCGTCCGGATGTGCTAGTGGACTCTTCAGTAAGGCAATCTAGCATACCCTGCCTTAGACGCGTTAGATCTCGACCGTTGTGATCTGTTTTTCGTAAGCGAACGTGACTCTCCGACGAGAGGTTCAAAATCGACTGTGTCGTCTATTCGTGAACGTTAGAACTCCTCATGTAAGAAAGAGGGCGTTCCCTTTTGAGATATCCCTCCGTGCATGAGAGGGGATATTTTGTATATCCTTCTATGTAACGAGAAGGTGTGTGTGGAGACCCTTCTATGTATGCGAGAAGGGTATCCTTGTGATTTCGGCATCGATGACGTCTCATTGATTGCCTTATGAATAGAAAGCACGGATTGGTTCGTGCCGAATGCTATATTTACCAATCAGCGTTCTCAAAGAACTCTTGTCCCTCCTTCCCATGGCTCTGCTTGAGGCCCATCTTGGGAAGGAGTGGGGGTACATTCGACTTGTGGAGGGAGACGCTCCGTCGCCCGAAACCGCACCCATCTGGCGACCAGAACCTTTAGATATGATCTGATTTATAAACATTGTAAACTCAACGGCTGAACGAAAACTCCTTTGGAGAGCCCGACCGACTACAAAGTTTGGTTAATCTCCTAAAAGACTCTTTAGGCTCGCACGTGCCACAAACATTGTCCCGAAAACCGACCCACGTGTACGGCCTCGATGCGATGGAACACAAAGAAGATAATGTTTCTAACAAAAATTGATCAGTATTCATTTTTCTACAAACTTCAATATAAGAAATTTAAGAAAATAATATTTTTTTATAAAAAGAAAATGAAGGTTACCTCAATTTCTTAAGTATTAACATATATTTTTTGCATCTTAATATTCCAACTAGTATCAAGACGAATCCAGCGACCTATAATAAGATAATATTAAATATTGGAATAACGCTACAATAGTTTTGGCCACAAAAAGTGGCCTAGCGGACCACTGTGGACTCTCCAGCCATTTTACAAGAACACGATTACGAGGGGGCGAAAATCGTGAACTGTGTGACGCGTGTCGGAACTGCCATACGCTAAGATTAGAATCTAACCGAGCGATCGGCCTTGCCAAGATTAGAATCAATCGCGGCAGGTTCGCCTAACAGTTTCGATCCTGTTGGCCGAAAGATTGTTTAAATCATTTCAACTTAATTAATCTCGAGGGCCCGGAAGCTTCCGGGATACTTCGGTATTTCGAACACGTTCGATCGTCGGAGTTACAACTCGCGGGGAATGTAAAGTAATAGACGTCTGGCCAGATATCGACTAGCACCACTGCCACTTTCGCCGGGTACGTGCTGCGCGAAAAAGAACATGTCCACGCACCCGGGAAACTGTTGTCCCGTTGTATGCGAGCTTCGCATTCACGCGTGGTCTATAGATGTCCCGGCTGTTGCGAACTGGAGGTTAATACACGCTCAAGTGGTTTCGTGCTTCTTCCACGAAGTACGAACTAAAAAGCGCGCGTAATGATACGTTGCGACGGTAGCGACGATGGCAGCGACGGTCACGTTATTATCAGACACGCGGTCGCAATTTCCCTGCGATGCAGATACCAATAACGCGCCTGATATACCTGTCGGCAGACGCTTCGTGCGCAGCTGCACGTCGCGACGGAATAGGCAAGTCGTCGGAATATGTAGATACATTACATCCTCTCAAGTGAAATGGTATGGTATTAGACAGACAAGTAGAACCAGTCGATCATAAGTCAACCAGTTGATCGAGTCAGTAATAAATCACTCCAGGAGAACAGGTGAATCATAAGTCAGACTAGTGAATCGAGACGATTATGTATCAGACAAGAAGTACAAGTGAATAATAAATCAGGCAAGTGGAAAATGTAAATCATAAGGAAGACCAAGTGATCGAACCAGTAATAAATAACTCGAGGAGAACAAGTGAATCATAAGTCAGAATAGTGAATCGAAACGATTATGTATCAGACAAGAAGTACAGGTCAATAAGAGAGCAGATAAGTGGAACATGTAAATCATAAGGCCAACTAGTTCATCGAATCAGTAATAAATCACACGAGAAGAACAGGTGAATCATAAGTCAGACTAGTGAATCGAGACGATTATGTATCAGACAAGAAGTACAGGTGAATAATAAATCAGGCAAGTGGAACATGTAAATCATAAGTCCAACCACTTCATCGAATCAGTAATAAATCACACGAGGAGAACAGGTGAATCATAAGTCAAACAATTATGTATCAGACAAGAAATTCAGGTGAATAAACCAGCCAAGGGGAACATGTGAATCATATGTCGGATCAGGAGAACATATAAATCATACGTCAGACAAGAAATACAGGTGTATAAATCAACCAAGGGGAACATGTAAATCATATGTCAGACAAGGAGAACAAACGGTCCACAAGTCTGACAAGGGGAGTGTGTCAGTCACGTTGTCAGACAAGACGCTGCAACCGCAAGTCAGGGAGAACGAGTCAATCCTGTATCAGACAAGGATAACCGTTGCTTGTTTAATGAAACGAGGGGGGAAAGGTCGTCAACATGTCAGACAAATGAACCAATCTCCTCGGAAGAATGGATCCGGGAAGTGCTATATTATTACAGGAGCAATCCGCGCGGAAAATTGAATCTAATTGGACGTGGCTAATTGAATATATTTAATTGAATGTTTCCTAAATATAGCACGGTTTCTCTGTACGAGATGGTATCAAAGAATTCGCTATGGGGATTGAATTAATCAGGACCAGCCCCTAAGGAGAGGCGTCCGGGTACACGTGGCTGGTTATTATCGTCCTGAAGGGATGAGCGAGCAATGCTGAGCCAGGGTAGTCTCAATTTCATGCGCTATTTGTCGAAATTACTGGTGCACCGCCCCGTTTCCGCCCCTAAGCAGAAATTCGATGCTTCGTTTTATTTTATTTTCCTTCGGTAGACGGTCGCGCGGTGATCCGGTGAAATTTGACGTAACCGCTCGCGTTACACACAGGTAACCATCGAGTCGAAATTCGTGACCAGAGCACAACGGGAATTAAACCGAAACGCGAGACCGGTTCGGTGGTCCGATTATTTTTCCAGTAACGTTTGCCTGGATCGCGCAAGAACGCCTAGAAACTAGTTCGAAAGAGATTACGGAAACTCTCGGGACTTGAACGAGGTAGAATTCCGGCTCACTGGTAAATTAAATGAGCTTTAAAATTGAGTTCCACTGTGGCCGTTTTTTTTCGGAATTCACGATTAAATGTCAGCCTGTTGCACGGCTCGGTAATAAAATGAATTCATTAGTTCTACAGTCTGTAAGGGTGTACGCCGTGTCCACGTGGTCGTAACGTAGTACAGGCTTCGAATAATGAACAAAAGCGTCAGGAAAATAACTTCAGCTTTCCGGGAAGCACTGAAAAACAGACCCCGGCGTACGGGGGCTAATTAATTCCAGCTTGTTCCCAGGAATCTCGGGGGATCATGTTGGACGCAATTAAAACGTTGTACCCCAGCGAAAGAGTATGCCCTGCTTATTAGGAAATTCTACAACGTCGATCCCGGTTAACGCGGCCCGTGTACGATGCGTGCTATCGATTCCGTCCGCATTAATTGCGCCGGTCTAGCCAGCAGCGTAATTAAACGCACCACGGAAAATTGACTGCCGGTTAAAACTGAAATTAATCGGTTTCACGGCGAATCGGTGTCCACCCTCGCCAAATGCAATTCGCTCCGATTCCCTGGCGTGGTCGTTCGATTGACAACTTAATTCAACTATTTAACTGCGCCACCACCATCGACTCGAACTTCAGCCGCTCCTGTTCGACACACGCGTTATCCTATCCAGCTTGCAATCTCGCAAGTGAAAAGTGTCCGTTATTGGCCAGACAAGTAGAAATTGTCAATTACTAGTCAGACATGTAGAACAGATCCGTCAATAGTCAGACACGTAGAACAGGTCTTGCATTATTCAGACGTGCCAGATCCGTAGGGTGTCTCATTAATTATTCGATCAACGAAATTGTCTCGCCTACAATCCACAATAACCAGACGTTGAGAGCACATTTTTACAGGGATGAGCTCCCCAGTTTATCGAGCTGTAAAGGCCGCAGTCCCGCGTTTATGGTTGCACAGCTGCGTCCGCAGTGCCACGTTCGTATTTTCATTTGATCCCTGTTCAAACCGAATACGGGAGAACGGGATTCGTTTCGTTAAATACTTAGAAGCTGAAACGTGCTTTGCGACGATGCCGGGGCAGCGTGCTCGCGGGGGATTGTTTGTAATTTCCCGTCGAATAACGCGAACGGGATCCGTTTTTCTCGGCGGTTACAAAGCTCGCGTTTAAATATGAAATGCTGGGATCACAGCGACTTGACCCGAGCCCTTTCCCCTTAGCGGCCGAGGCTCGATTGTGCTCCTCGTTTTCGGAACGCGATGCAAGGTAACTCGAGCACTATAGAACTCGCCGCAAAATTTCCGGCGAGGCAAACCGGAAAACTGGATCGCAGCCGAGAAAAAGTTTCCACGTCACACCGGCGAATATACAGGGGGGATGATTCTGCATTTGTAACAAGAGAAAGAAAAAAAGACACGGGGAAATTTTGGTAGAACAATTTTTTTATCATTCGGAGCTTCGTTTCCGAGCGAAATCGAGTTGGAGAATAAATCGAACTCAATGAGACAGGCGGGTGTATTGCGAGCGTGGAGGGGTATTTGTATGTGTGTATTTGTCTAGGTAAAACGTTAATTTTCGAGGTTCACGGTCATGTTATTATACATATCTGAATGTATTTTTCCATCAGTTACACGATGCAATAAAGAAAAAATGTAGTTATGTACCAAAAAACATCGATGACCTTGACAACTCCGAAAAAAAATATTCGTGCCAAATATATGGTGCATTGACACCATGCACATTACGTAACGAATATTTTTTGCATCACAATAACCTGAAGAGATATTTAGGTGTTCTTATTTAAACGAACCACCCTGTATCTGTATGCATGTGCATATGTATAAGTTTCTCTCTCTCTCTCAATAAATAGATATAGGTTAGGTTAAGTAGGTATAAGATAGTAGTTAAGTTAAAATTAAGGTTAAATTTGTAAGAGCAGAGAAAGGATAGGAGGTGTTGTATAGGGATTTGTAACCCCAAGGGGAACAATATAAAGTTTATATATGAATAAATCGAACTCATCCGACTCGCGAATATCTGCCACGTATGGGAAACAATAGAACGATAATAATAAACGCGCGAAATATTTTCCCGAAGTCAATTCGATTACCGGTCGTATGCTCAATTACCAAATTTTCCGTTGGCAACCGGCGGCGGCAGAGCTAATCGAGTTACAGCCGCGCGCGAATTATCGCCGAAAATACGACATCGCGCGGAAAACTGGCCGGTAAAAATTTTCTAATTCCCCGTGAAATTAGCTGAATTAACGAGCGAACGGGGAGTTGAATGTCGGGGTGAATTTAAATATAACCGGCGCTGCGCCCCCGTTCGCTTTTTATTTTCGCCGGTAAGTGCCCGGAAGTTTCGCGATTCGCCAGCGCGAGGACGACTCTCATTGTTACAGAATGTTTTTAACGAGGCTGGTGAATGTGTTGGAAATGTCAGAGGGACGAGAGAGACAGAGAGAGTACTTTTGTCGCGAGTGGAAGAAGTCGGACAGTGATATGAGCCGCTCATTAATCGGACCAGTAGAAAAACCAACGTGGTCTGACCATCAAGTAGAATTGATCGGTTATTTATCAGACGAGTAGAACACAGGCTGCGCACGCAACTCGGCCGTCCAATGAATATGCAAGCTGCTCGAACGAAACAACGGCGGATTATCGAGGATTTTGTAAAGAGAATGGCGAATGATTTTCAAGTAGTTGGCGGTCGTGGAAAAATGCAAAAGAGCCCCCCTCCGATCGCGGCGATGTTCGCGTCAGAGATTCGCGGAACTGTATAATACAGCGGGCGAACTTCGAGTTCGGGGTTGAAGCGTCATTGAAATTGAAGATACGGCTTTGCGGAAACTTTGCAAGATGGAGTCAAGCATATTCTCGCGGTTTTGCGAAGTTGCCGGGTGATCTGCGGGATTCAAGGGAGAACTTTCTCGAACGATTGCCTGCCACGGTATCGCTCGGCGTCTTTTCAAAGCCGATGTACATTGTAATCCGCGATAAGGGGCCGCGGACAGTCTCTTCAACGGCGCCGTTAAACGCGACAATATTGCTTTCGTTTATAAATCCGCTTAAGCTGTTCTCTTTTTCCTTGGCCTTTGAGCGCGCATCGACAGAGAGAGAGAGAGATCGACGCTTTTTTTTTTTCATTTTTCTTCTTCGTCGGCGGTCGAGGGATATAAACAGCTCGAAAACTACTCCTTTAAAACGAGACCTGCCGAAGCATAAAACACGCACGAACTTGATCAAACGTTGCCGTTTAAATTTGATTTCCACCGTGGAGAAGGTGCGCGGCTTCCTCTGGTTGCTCGCGAGAAGATTTTCCCACCGGGAAAATTCAAGTGGATCAACCGACAATGTTTTCGTTGTATTATATATTTTCCACGGTAATGAAAAGTGTGGATCCTTAGCCGTGGGGCCGTCCAAGCCAGTAATGAAACGCGAAACAACTCGCCGAGGAAATTGTTGTTCGAACCCACGCGACGACGCGGCGAAGTGAGCTGAATGCCAATGAAGGGAAGTGCTTTTCAGCGTCTCGTTTCGTAGAAACGAATTTGCTTTTCGCAGAAATGATTTTTCCGTTCCCCCTCGTTACACTGCGGAACAGGTTTTATTGTCGACGGAGGAAATGCGAACAGTGGTATAGTCTTGCATTTTAAAAAACTGATCACGTGGCGTTATCCTTGTAATGTTCGAACAACCGAACGTGCTGTCGTTAGTTCGGTCATAATTAAATTTCTCGTTTGCCACGATAATTATCACCATAATTATCTTATTCCGTACCGATAATGACCACGCATTTCTCTGAAGCCAGTTTTGTTTAACCCTCATACGTTCCACAGGGTGAAAATTCACCCTTTCAATATTTTTACATACTGTGAAATTATTCATCCTTTCATGTCGATGTCGTGAGATGTATTTCTATAAAGTGTGACACTGTAAATAAAACATAATGTGTCGATTTAACGTGTAAAATAAAAATGGGTGGATTGTTACCCAAGTCCCTTTTTTGCAGCCATTTTTGAGGAACGTATGAGGGTTAATGAGCCTTACCATTTTCAAAAAAGGAAACCAAAATCTTACACCTCGTGTTAATTCATTGCGCTAGCATTCAATCTGATTACTGAAGTAGTATTGATCGATCACTAGTCAGACAAGTAGTGTCATTCAGTCGCTGGTCAGACAATCAGTAGTGGAACTGTGGAATTTCTCAGACAAGTAGTGTAGTTTATCTATAATCAGAACAGTAGTACAACTCAACTGCTATATCAACGAGAAGCAGCATAACACAATCATTGGCCAGAGAACTGAAATAAAATGGTAACAGTTCCGAAAGGAATAAATGAATCTTAAGTAGTATGAAACGATCACTAGTCAGACAGGTAGTGTGAATCAGTCGCTAGTCAGACAATATAACTAGTAGATGTGTTTAATTTCTCAGACAAGTAGTGTAATTTATCTATGATCAGAACAGTAGTACAACTCAACCGTTAGACCAACGAGCAGCATCATAACACAGTCATTGGCCAGACAACTGAAATAAAATGATAACAATTCCGAACGGAATAAATGAATCGTAATCACACGTAAACCACCTGGACGTGCAGCTACATCAGCTTGACAGTCTCGACCACAATAAACTGTAACTTGACTCACGATAAATGCAAATGTGTGCCGTATGCAAATTAGAGTCAATCATAAACGAAGTTCCAATTAGCCTGCAACGAATTCGACGCCGATATCAACGCATTGTAAACTCGAGATCGATGATTATACAGCTGACCTACATTAACGGAACGAACGGTGGAACTTTTTCATGTTTACGGATATTGCAACATTGTAACGTAGCTAACCAATATCGCCGAAAAAGCTGAAAAAGTTATCTCCGCGTCATCGGGGGAGTTCCTGTCGACCCCGGGGCTCTCCAATCGATATCACCTGTTGTTCGAGGCCCCAATATCGTGGTTGATTGCGATCGATACCGACATTTATTAAAGAAACCATCCGGGGAGCTTAGTACATTAAATAATATTTACGAGTTGATGTTGCGAGGGATGAATGAGGGATTTGATGCATTTATCACAAAAAGGGATACGTACAATTTAGAACAGTGGACACATTAAAAAGATTTAAGACCATCAGTGTATTAGTTTCACTATAATAAGATCATTAAAAGAAGGAAGATATTTTTACCTGGCTCCTGTATCTTGCAATCATTAAAAACATTTTTTATTTTACTTGAAGATCCGCAGTCTAGAGATAAATCATTCTATAATTTAATTAGTCAACTCTCTTTGAAGATGTGCTCGATCTTATCAAATTTATTAAATGAATTCTTAACAGTCTGGGCATTTATGAAATTTTCGACTGGCATATTCTCAATCTAATAATCTCTTGATTTTAATGAAATTAAAAATCCGAGTGAAACGAACACAGAACCGGCGAATACGAGAAAGAAATTAATTTTTCAGTGATTGTATAAATGAAACCGTCACTCCTCGAATATTGTCTTGGATAATTCCACATTGTTCACCACTGCTTGCGCAATTTCCCTAGCCCTTTGTTCTTCGATTCTTTCGGGAATTGAATTCTGCCGTCGGCAACTTCTCTTGCTTTCTCTTTCGCTTAGCATTTCAATTGCGTGAGAAAAAGAATCTCAACGACAAATCCGAGGAAGAATATATAAAATCTATTAGAAGAACAATATTATCGTCGAATAATCTACGACGATCGAGCAAGCGAGAGGGTTCCCGGTGGGGATGGCTGACTAAGCCGGACTGATCCACTTGAACGAACGCGATTCGATACCATTATCGACGGCGGATCCCTTCTTTCTCGATGAATCGACAATCAAAGAGATTGAATTCCATATTTCGATTGGAAAGCCTTGCGTATCGGCAACGCTTGTACTGCACCGTGCAACCGCGATCATCTTTCTTATTTAATAACAATAATATTGCGTCACCGGCGACGGCGCAACGCGGTGTAATAAAATATCTTGCAAAAATATTGATTGCGTCCGTATAATGCATCGTGACGGAGTGGAGCAGATAATTAAAAGTTTGTCATACTGTTGACAGGATTCATAACGATGTAGCTTTTAATACGACCACCGGCCGGAACTTCCTAACTTAATGTGACACTTTCTCGCCGGCATATTGTTACATTACCCGCAAACAAGCATCCCGCGACGCACAGTGACGGACGCAGGTTATTAACAAAGTTTATCAAGTCGCCGGATCTTAATTGGACATTTCTCAAATTCGCTAATAAGTAGTATAGATCGAGCAGTGGTCTGGCAGGTGACAACAGCGAAGCAACGAACGGAACGAACCGTTGCGAACAAAACGTTGTTTAAGCTCCGATGGAGTTCACCGTTAAATATCTCGAATGATATTAATCGAGCAACAGGTCTGCGGTCGAGCAGAACGCGGCGCGGCCCGTCGAAATTTTTAATTGCCTATTAAATGCTCGCAATCAATGCAGGCCGTTCGTTTAGCGTGTAAACTGCGCAGCGCCACTGCTCGGCCGGTCGAGCTAATTAAAATGGACAATACCGTCTGGCGTGACGTCGCGCGAATATTTATGATCCAACGATCCGACGAAACGAACCAACTGGCCGATCGATCTCGTGAAAATTCAAGCTCTCGCGCCCCGTCTGTCATACTGCGTAATTTCCCGGCCGATCCGGCCGGCCCGTTATTCCGATTTTACGAGCCGCTTCGCCACGCCCCCCTCATGGATTATGGGGGATCGGTTCGCCGTGAGAAAGAGCCCCGCCGCCACCCAATTTCTCGGCCGCGATTATTCACGCGGCCATTTCCGCCTCCAGCGTGACAACGCACCACCTTCGAGATCAGATAATTCTTTGTCTAAACATTTGGCCAGCCGCCTCTCGCTCGTTCGCTCTCAACCTAGATCGACCTAATCCCGTTACTTCTAACAGAAACCTAACCCCGCGTCAGCCTGCCAGTATGGAAAATCAAGTGTTATATTCGGAATCAATTATCGCGAACCTTGGCCAACTTTCATTGGATACATGCTTCGAAATAATTAATTGGAAAATCTGTAGGTACAGGGGGTGGCGAGAGAATTGCGGTACCACGTCCAGTGGTTCAGCCATTATTAATAATTGATAAATTCAATCGTGTATATTATGTTTCTTTCCGAATTCCTTTTTTTGTGTTTACTCCGATAATGATGCACGTATTTAATATTGAATTATAGTACGTTATACCACATTGCGAGCGATAGAATAAAGGAAAATATATTTTAATAAATTTATTATGCGAACGAATAATTAAATGAAATATCCGTTGAAATTTATTCATTACCGAAGAATGTAAAAAAATAGTAACAATAGACTGGTGAATAATTAGCCAAGAAGATGCGTAGAGCCACTTGATCCACCAAGATAATTAAACATCCGTTCGAAATGCAAACGCGAAGAAGAAATTAAGAAGAAAATGATTACGAAGAATTGATGAAAACTGTACTCACATGCTTAGAAAAATGTACTAATTTAAATTTTCAATTGTCTCCAATTGATCGAACCAGTGGACCAATACCATTAATTGTAGTATTAAATACTAATTATGATATTTGATATAATCATTAACCCGTGCATCATTATCGGAGTAAACACAAAAAAAAAGAAATTCGGAAAGAAATACAATATACATGATTGAATTGATCAATTATTAATAATGGCTGAACCAGTGAACGTGACAACGGGATACCGTGAACAGTGTATAGGACGGGGATGAGAGCGGAAAGAAAATGTGTGTCGTCGAAGGAAAATTGAATCCAGTGAATTTCACACAATGCCGAGCTTAATCGCGTGGTACGACCTCGTTACTCGCTCCCAATGCGCATAAGGGAAGGAAGAGAATTGAGGGATTTCATCCTGCACCGTTCAAGAGCAACGTCTCCGATCCATCGATTCCTCGAGTTCAAGGCTCGAGCTGTCAGGGATTTTATCACCAGAATTTTTATTCGGTTCTAGGTAAGCAAGAACCTGCTCGTACAAGTAGTACGACGCTACGATTGGTCGGACAAGTAGTATAAATCAGGTCAGGCATTATGATTTAACCGTGACTGGACAGAAATATACATTTGTCGTCTGAAAAAGGCTGTCTTGTATTTTTATACGGAATAACAACACCGTTTAGTCGGCGATATTCATTAATCTCTCGGTGGAGGCTGATTCGACGTGACTGGAAAATTAATTAACGTCGTGGACAGCGAGGACGCGCCGAGGAAAACCAAATTCGACGGATAAATTAATTGGATAGTTTTCCCGGCGAACATCGACGGAAATCATCACCGATTTCACGTAGATAAATATAATGTTATTAACTGTAAGAACTATCAACGGCGGTGTTCACGAACAAACTGCGACAATTTCATCGAGGTCTGTGTGTATCAGGGACGACGACGTCGTTTTTCTTAGTAACCACGAAGAATGGACGGTCATTTGGGACGGCATTTATTCGAGGGGACCTGTAAGCACTGCGACGTCTCGTCTTCATTAATAAACACGGTACAATAATTAGGGTTGAAGCTGGGAAAGGTAATTTTGAAGCTGCGTTCCAGAATAACGACGGTCCCGCGACGCTCTTTGTACGCGTTCTCTTTTCGAAGAGTTTCTACTTACTTCGCGGCGATCAAAGGAAATGCAACTTCTTTGCGTGCACCGCCTTTCAAAACATAATCTTTGATTGCCCGCTGAGACAAAACCAATTAGCGTCAACGGACGCGAATAAATAAAACGCGATAAATGGGAGCCTTACTGAAACAACATTGAACGTCCATAATATCAGCTATCTATATAACTATATACAATTAGCTGACCCGGCAGACATTGTCCAGTCAATAATTCAATGTGAATTTGTGAAAAGCTATTGGAAACGTCTAAACAAAATAAAAATGAGAAGTAAACGTATTTCTCGTATTTCGTATCTTTTTCGTTTCTAATAAAAATTCAGAGAAAATAGAGAACCAATAATTCACAGCCAAACATGTCAACTGAATTTTCCATTCATAAAAACTTTTCCAGGACCATAACGAACAGAACAAAAAAAGAATTACGCATATCTATCGTTCGAATCGTGAGTCATTTTCCATTTTTCCAATTTTTCTTTCCTTGAAAACCTTATTCGGACAATCACAAACATTTTGTTTTTTTAAATTAGCCAAAAACAGCATTTAATTTTTATTTATATAGATAGATTGCAAGTTACTGAAAAGACACAGACAATAGCACAAAAGGGTGCACGAATATGGTTTTGTGAAAAATCCTGCCGGATTAATCGAGAAATAATCCAGCCGGTGATTTTTCAACGAGGATTATTCTAGTAGAAATATGATTTTCGCCATTCCACGGTGTTCCTGTTAACGAAAGGTACATATTTGACAGTGTCTTACCTTCTGCAGTGCATAGGCGCAACAGGCCAGCTGCGTCTGGTCCTGAGGATGATGGCAGGCGGTTTCGCGTGGCCCACGACAGGCGCCGAGGTACGTCCCTGGTTCCTTTTTCCCCAGAGATGACCACCGCCGCTGCCAGGGCCGGCTGCGACACCGGGAATGCCTGGATGCGGTCCACTTTCGCTGCACGCCCGTCTCGAGAACAGTTCCCGTTTTCTGTCGTCGCACTTCATCATCATCTTCTTACGATCAATCCCTCTCCGACGTCGAAAACTCACCTCACTGACACAGATTTTTCTTTGGAAACGGACACACACACGAACCGCGAACGACGTACGTCCGGGATTGAGTTTCTCTACCGAATTACTTTTCCTTAACGGTCGAGATCCGTTGGTACTTTTGTCGGGAAAGCTGCCGCTCCGTCAGAAAATCCTTCGAACGGTGTGACGACGATCATGCTGACAAAGGATCAGTAAGTATGGTTTCCCCACCTCCCGTTCGGACCCGACCGAAAATCCTCCAACTTCGAATATCAGTTCTTCTTCTCAATGGCTAGAGGTCCAGGATCCAATCCTGGTTCGCCCGATTTCGTTCGCCTGTTTGCCCACCAATTTCGCCCATGATGGTTCCGGTGTGGTCATCCCTATGGACTATGAATATGTAGTCTCCCTCTTTTGTTTCTTATTCGAGGAACTTTTTTTATTTCAATTCACCGTTGTTCGAAATCTTTTCTCTCCAGTTCCTTTTTTCACAGTATTCGCCACGCACAATGGTTTCCACTTTGTTGCCAGTTCTAATTTCCTTCGGAAAAAAAGTCTTCTGCCCCGAGTGGCCTCGACAACTCTGGACCTTTCGGATTCGTGTTTCTATCGTTCTTGCTTCTATATACAGCGTTAAGTTCTCATTGCTTGGACATCCGGAAATGAAAATAGATTCTGTATAATATTTCTGGGTTTGTACTCGTGCGAGCAGGCTGGCAAAAAATCTAGCCAGTCCGGTCGTCGTATAAAAGAGCGTTGGTCCATCAGACGAGGTACTCGGAGTATTTGTGAAAAATTTGTAAACGGGAGTGAGTGATAGCTGTGCCCGAGAAAAATAGCGATTCGAATATCTCTCTGTCGATCGTATAGGAAATTTGTATAAGTGTAGGAATCGTGGTTGCTAGAAATAGTGTGAAAAACGGTGGAATTCGTCGGTGAAAAGATTCTCTTGTCGGTGATTGCGATCTTTATCCCAGTCAATCGTGATCCACCGTGATCGTTGCCGTTGCATCACTGTCCTTCCTGATGTCTGCCAATGTGCCATCTGAAATCCCAGAATATATTGCCCCATAAACCGTCGGAATCTACGCGCAGTGTTCCGATTGCTCGTAAAACGACGGAGAGAGGCCTCGAGGCATTACGAAATCTGCATTCGCCCTAAGCGGCTTTATGATTCGGTGTATCTTAAACGCTGGGGTTTACGGGTGTCGGTTTTAGAGTTTAAAAACAGACTGGACAATGAGAAACGTGGAAGGATATGGTCGATAAAGTTTAGTAGCTCGGAATTGGCTTCAATCTGACAAGTAGTGGGGTCTACGACTGGCTCCACCAAGAGGAAACAATCACCACTAGCCAGCCGCAGAATATTGTAGACCCTGGTGCAGTATTACGTGGCTCTGAATAATAGAGAAAGTAGTACAAGTCAGTGAATGAACCAACAAGGGAAACGATGAGTTTCAGCAGTAGAAAACAATCACGACTAGCCAGAAGCAGAATATTGTAGACCCTGATACATTATTACGTGGCTCTGAATAACAGAGGAAGTAGTACAAGTCAGTGAATGATCCGACAAGTGGAATGATTTGATCCACCAGTAGAAAACAACCACGACTAGCCAGACACAGAATATTGTAGACCCTGGTGCAGTATTATATGGCTCTGAATAATAGAGAGAGTAGTATAAGTCAGTGAATGATCCGACAAGTGGAATGATTTGATCCACCAGTAGAAAACAACCACGACTAGCCAGACACAGAATATTGTAGACCCTGGTGCAGTACTATATGGCTCTGAATAACAGAGGAAGTAGTACAAGTCAGTGAATGATCCGACAAGTGGAATGATTTGATCCACCAGTAGAAAACAACCACGACTAGCCAGACGAGGAAAATTACAGACCCTTGTGCAATATTACATGGTTCTGAGTATCAAAGGAAGTAGTACAAGTCAATGAATGATCCGACAAGTGCAACGATTGGCTGCAACAGTAGAAAACAACCACGACTAGCCAGACGAGGAAAATTACAGACCCTTGTGCAGTATTACATGGTTCTGAGTATCAAAGGAAGTAGTACAAGTCAATGAATGATCCGACAAGTGGAACGATTGGCTCCAACAGTAAAAAACAACCACGACTAGCCAGACGCAGAATATTACAGACCCTGGTGTAGCATTACGTAGCTCCGAGTATCAAAGGAAGTAGTACAAGTCAATGAATGATCCGACAAATGGACCGAGCGTTCCACCACTGTGTAATAAACGATTCAGAGGACGCCTCATTGAATTCCCCGTAAAGTTTAAGGTTGCCCCAAGTGACCAGCGTCTCTGTTCGTGCAGATTCGATTTTCAAAGCACGTCCTGGCCCCGCGTCGTTCGGAGTGTCTGTCGAATAGCACCGCTCCCTCAAACAAAGGTACGCGAGCAAGGGACCGACGCAGTTTGATTCAATTTCTGCTCGGTGCTTGAAATTTCGGTTCTCAACAAGTGGTCGAATTACGGAAAGGTCGATCGAAGGGAAATTGAGGCCGGCAGTGTCTGCATCGTTGCATTTATTTATCAGCCGGTCCCCGCGGCCGGGGAACGTTAATCGAGGTGAGTTTGTTATTATAATGCGGAAGATGCGCCGCGAACCTTTAAAACTTTCGAGTTTGCCTGTATCTCGGGTCGAGATTACTTAGTACCTCGAGGGTTGCTCTGTTAAAAGGGTAATTTCTTAAGCATCCAGGTACTCGAGGATGCGTACGAGCTTTTCTTTCACCTGGGTCTTGCGACTTTTTAATAAGCGACCTGGCCCGTGGAATGTCCACGAATAAATAACAGTATACTTCCCGACAAAACCGTGTTGTCCAGCTGAAAACAAATGCGCCAGTCTCGCGATGGTTTTCAGTGGAAAATGTCAATATTGGTCAGACGAAATCTCTGCTGAATGTTTGCGTTCTGGCACGGTTTACAGCGACTAACCAAAAAGTGAAACGCAAGCTCTGGGTACATTCGAAGCTTCTTTGGATTCGCGGTACGGGTAATTCAGTGTCAGCGTGAACACCGCTCGAACATGTAAGCCGGACGGTAATTTCCGTGCGCGCTAATTTCGGATATTCTTGCGGTGCGAATTATTCATCGTAACTAAACTGGAAACGTTGCCGCGCGCTGGAAACCAACCTCGAGAACCCAATTACAATCGCAGACATTGTAAACCCCGTGGACTAAAGTAGAACAGTCTCCCGCAGAGTTGGCCGCGATGGAAATACTGTTTTGCAATTCCGAGATGGAAAGAGATCTCTCTCCCTCTCTTCTGCCATCCGGAGTTCTATTCGCCGACAACGCGAACAATCAGGAATTTATTTAAAATTGAATGCGCCATTCCGGTTCGAGAACCAGCTCAGCCACCGCGGTTTATTTTCGTCGTGGAACGATCGGCAACGTTGGAATCCGTGACGAGCTGTCGCCGAGTGCAGCTCGATAATACACGAACGTTCAAACGACGTCTTAGATCACTATAATTAGGCGAACGATTGCGCAGATCGCTAACGAGCGCAGTAACATTTTTTAACTAATGTAACTTCGTGAAAAAAAAGAACACCTTACGACATTCTACCCGCGCTCGCTTTAGAGGGTAAAGTTTCTACTCTCATGCCGTCAATTATTAATTTTTTACGACCTCTTTACTCGAGGATATACGACCGAGAAATTAGGAATGGTCGGTTTTTTAAAAAAATATTTTAAAGATTCAGATGGCTGTGCAAGGATGAAAAATGTTTCTCCTCGTTAAAACTGGATTTGAAGATTGAACTTTCAGCTTTCCAACGAGTCGAAGAAATACGACCCACGATTTTTTTTCTTACGATTCCACGTCGGTTTGATTGAGAAGTATAACGCCGACATTCGAATAAGTCGAGGGTCATTAAATCTTGAGTGAACGTCGATATTTAAAGGGTTGTAACCTTCCGAAGGAAAATCGGAGGCGGTTCTATCTGGGCTGGTTTTAAAGGGAGATATTTCTGTTTTCGGAATGCTGATGTTGTGGCAAACGTATTCGTGGCTATTTAGACGAGTACGTACGGCGACGAGGAGTCCTGTGAAAATATCTGGAACGTTTTATTCCCGCGAAGGGCGCGTGGAAGCTCGAAGCCGAAAAGGTATTGAAAAATAAATACGGCGAAAATTTGTCAGCGGGGACAAACGTTCCGCTAATTGCATTCATACCTGGCGAACCGAGAATGGGTAAATAGAACGATGCGCGCGAATCCAGTGCGAATACTCGGAACGTTGTTTCAAACGGGGGTAGTCATGCCGCGTCCGAAGGATCGGCGCATAGTGAAATGAACAAAAACGTTTGTTCGTTGGTTCGGACGGGTTCGGTTCGTCCGTTGAATAAAACGGTCCTCGAATTGGTTCGTCCAGCGATTTTTGCACGGCTGCGCGAAATTTTTCGCCTAACAAATCCATTGAGCCTGTGTGCCGATGGACAGGTTCAATGGACTAGATTCGGAACACAGCTGACTCGATAATTGTCAAACCTCCTATCAAACAGGAAATCTATAAATGCTTCGGAAGAGACGGAGAATGCTGCAAGGTGAAAATGGGGAGCGTGGTTTTTTTCTCGTGGAATTGCCTTCGTGGAAGAGAAAGCCGCAGGACGATGAAGATACCGTGTATGGCTGGGGGAAAAAAAAGAAATCCCGAGGCAACGGAATAAACATGGGAGGGAAGAGCCTCTAGCTCGTAAACCTGAGGATTTTATGAGGGCGCCGTGTGGAGGCCGCTGTCGGGGCTTTAGGTGGGTCTTTATTGCGGCGTTTCATCGGCGGTGATTCATTACTCGAAAAATAATTTCAGGAAAGGGTTCGCGTGGCAACAGATTTAATCTCGTCCGAAAAATTGCGGGAAATTTTAATAGGCTGGACGAGGAAGATGATATTCTGTTCCACATCCTAAATCTCTTTGGGCGGGAAGGAACGCGCGAGAGAGAAGAACCGGATTTATTTGACAACTTTAAAACTAGACCCTGATTAAGGTAGGACGGAGAATATCAATATAAATATTCTGCAAATAAGCGGTAGGAGGCTGTCATGGGTTTGACAGTAGTATTAATCAATCGTTGATGAGGCAGTAGTGTGGACCAGTTACTGGTCAGACAGTAGTGCGAATCAGTCGTTGATGAGACAGTAGTGTGGACCAGTGACGGGTCAGACAGTAGTATGAATCAATCATTGGTGAGACAGTAGTGTGGACCAGTTACTGGTCAGACTGTAGTATGAATCAATCATTGGTGAGACAGTAGTGTGGACCAGTTACTGGTCAGACAGTAGTATGAACAAATCATTGGTGAGACACTAGTATGGACCTGTCACTGGTCAGACACTAGTACCAATCAGTCATTTTCGAGACAGTAGTGCAAACCAGTGACTGGTGAGACAGTAGTATAAATAAATGATAGGTGAGACAGTAGTGTGGACCAGTTACTGGTCAGACAAGCAATTCAGGCCAGTCTCGACACAGCAAATCGCGGTGCACGTTCGCAGGAGTGAAATGCGTGGGAATAATATAATCTGAACAATTCTCTCGTGGTCCCGGCGTGCAGAATTGCCAACAGTTTATTCATCAAGGAAGGAGAGTCGTGTCTCCCGTTTAAGTACCGCGAAGTAAAACTAAAGCCGCGTTGTACGAGCGACTCTCCCGCGGGAGAACGATGAATTTGCTTCCCGCCGAGTTGAGGCAGACACATCGGGATAATTTTCAACTCTCCCGGCCCCGTACCGCGTAAATCCTCGACTATGAAATAGAGATTATTCATAGGCGAACTACAGAGGAGAGCACCGACGAGTGCGAGATAATTGGAATTACAGTCGGACGAAGTTTGATGGCGTCAACTCCGCCGATAAGGCGGGAAGTTCGCGCAATAGCACTTTGACATCGATCGATTAGCCGAGTCAATAATAACTGTAATTGAAATACAGTTGATCGTTTCATCGTTTTCGAGCGGCGCTGTCTGTCCCCCGAGGGGAACACGCCGCCATCGAGGAGTGCTGTAAAGGGTGGAATACACACTCGAGCGTCGACGCAGCGCGATAACGAGTACGTTCCACGAAGTCTGCACGAAGTACGCACGCGAATTCCTGTTTGCATTGTAGATTTCTTTCTCGATGTCGCGATGTGTCACAGACATTCGTCGGCGAGTTTCTGTCGCCGAATGTCGACCTTAACCCTCGTCGGATTTGTATAGGCGAATATTCATTCCTCCCGGCGGCGAGCCGTCGAATATCCAACGATCCCAAAAATAAATATTCCATTTTATAAATAAATTATTATTTATATTTATTTATTTTATAAATAAAAACAAAGCAATTTTGCAAAAAATTAAATTATTCCCAAAAATGAAAGAGACTAGAGTCTTTGTCGACGTTGTCCCCGACGCGTGGAAATACGCAGTTTAAATGCATTACCCGTGTGACGAATAAGACGGACGATTGAACCCTGATCTCAGGCCTAAGGGAACGATTTGAAGAACTCGTACTGGCTTCTTGGCGTCGACCCCACGGTATCAGTCCGTCTCCCACGTTCCCTTTAGAAATGCTGGAACGACATGTCTTCGGACGAAAGGAGGACAGCACGGAATGAGATACGAGGGCAACGAAGAACATCGTGGCGACGCCACGTTTGAAGGTCCAACGATTCCTTTCTCAGCCGCTTCTAATCATCATTCTAGCCGTCTTACACTGACACCATTTTTTCTTTAGCTCTCGCACTGCCGATGAGGATTCACGAGGAAATAGGTAACGACCGACCTCCTTCCACCGAATAGTCAAATTGGCCAGGCTCGGGGAACGCCGAAAACAAATTAACTAGACATTCCCGTGATTAGACGGCTAATGCACGTGATATTCGAGGTAACTCATTTTATTCCGCTTGCGAGATTACTCGTGTTCTACTGAAATGTCGTCGGTGTTGTTCTTGTAGCTGCGTGATTACCGAGGAACCCGTACTTCTACTGTCTGATTAGTGAGGGACCTGTACTACTATTTCCAGACTTGTGGCGGACCTATACTACTTCTCCGAGTACAGAAACTGTCTGTACACTTTGTTGAAAAAGTAACAACACATTTTTCGGTGAAACCACCACCGTATTTTCTAAGCTGCGTTCTGTTCGGATTCTTGCGAATTAGTCGCCGAGAACTTGAGTCCCTTGTTTTCTCTCTGTCTGCGAACACCGTGTCCACCGGTTACCGGCCATCCACAATAATCCCGAGTCTTTCGGCGAACGTTCGCCTGACAAATTATCTTACCAAATTCCGTAGCAACTTCACCCTCGTCCCGACGAGTCTCGTTTTCGCTCGACAGCCGTTCATCAACCGGGCCTCCCGGAAAAAGGTTTCGCACGAGGCCTTCACGAAAACGAGAACCGACTTCCCCCCGGCGCCCTTTCCGCTTCGGGACACGAACGGGCCGCAACCAAGGAAAAGAAACGACGGACGAGTTCGTTCAACTACCCTCCCGCAGTCCACAAACCGCCGGGAGGAGCAGGAAAAGTTGGAGGGCTATCGATCTCAGCTGGCAGGTGTCGACCCGGGCTATTCCTCTTTGTCGACGAAAGCTCCGTGAACGGCCGGTAATTTTTCAGTCGGAACAACTTCATCTTGCGAATCGCGTAATCGGCAAATTTTCAACCGGGTGCCAAGGGTTTAAGGAGGTACGGACGGGTGAAAATACGAGCGGAAAAGATCTTTTCACGGGGCTCCCGCTTAATCATGCCGGGCACGAGAACTCGAACTGGAAGTTTCTTAATTACGTATTACTGTTATGCAGAAAAAGAGGCGATAAAGCGCGGAATACGCCCCGAGGGTTGCCTCCGCAAGGGCTCTCCCGCTGAAAGAGGATTTACCGTGGCAGTTCTCGTTGCTTCTGTTTTGCGCCGGGCCACCCTCATCTTCCTCGAATACGCCGGCATCCCCCACCCCCCGACTTTGAGGGAGGAAAAACTCGGGCAGGAATTTTTCTTTCGACGCGCCGACTCTCCGAATACGTAACTGTTGCGCGGTCGTTTCACAGTAGTAGAAATCGGTCATTGGTCAGACGAATAATGCGAGTCAGCTGATAATCAGACAAGTAGTAGTATAGATAAATAATAAATCAAGTATTAGTCAAACAAGTGAAACAAGTCCACCAAGTGACGAAGTCAATCATTGATCGAACAAGTAGTACAGATCTGTCAAAACTCAGACAAGTTATTATAATAATTTATCAATGTAATAATTGCTAAATTAGTGAATTACTATTATGAATAGATAGTTCGTCTTTCTCCTGAGATCTACTTTCTGTATTAGTCAAACAAGTGATGAAGTCAATCATTGATCGAACAAGTAGTACAGATCGATGGAAACTCAGACAAGTAATTATAATAATTTATCAATGTAATATTATTAAATAGATAGTTTTTCTTTCTCCTGAGATCACCGTTCTGTATTAGTCAAACAAGTGAAACAAATCCACCAAGTGACGAAATCAATCATTGATCGAACAAGTAATACAGATCGGTCAAAACTCAGACAAGTTATTGTAATAATTTATCAATCTAATAACCATAGTTTGTCTTTCTCCTGAGACCACCGTTCGACTGGATTGACGAGGATCTCTGGATATAATTGATTAAATTTGTTAAGACGATTCCAACAGCGGTTAGATGCTAATTACGCTAACCGAAGCCCTGGCGAATGCAGGAGAGCTGCAGGTCTGAATGATCGTTGTCTGAATTTGGGGTTACGTGAACGCAATGCGATATGGATTAAGGCAATTGTGCATTAGACTGCCGGCTACCGGAGCAGTTAAATATTAATTAGGTCGAGTTATTTTGACACGGGCAACGCAAATAGCAAGGGGCTGCCGGATTGCGTGCGAGGTGCTACGCAAGTATGCGAAGCTTCGGCACGGCAAACAATAGGCAAAATATAGAGCGGGGAGTCCGTGCCGTTGCACAATGTTCTGCTAGCTACGGAACAACGGTAAACAACGTTACTTCGGAAAGGATAAGCTGAATCGAGTGCCGCGTTAAAGCGGACGAGCTCAAACGCTTTCGAGACGCACAACAATCGCTCCTCCCCGGGTTTTAAGTCTTTTGTTTTATCGCACGCTAACGCGAACGGAAGACGACGCCTCCTCTCCCTCGATGTTTCACGTAATGCCATTACGTGACCGTACTAGGCAGAAAATCCGTCTAATTCTGTCTGTCAATGGCGATTGCCAGTGACTCAGCTTTGCCGTGCTCACTGACGGTCTTTGGAATCCCGAAACCATTCTGACGCAACCACCGCGAAATTCAGCGAAAATCTTCTGCAATTGATTAAGCTACTTGCGAGGAATGTATACTAATTTTATTCGTTAACGTTGAAAGGTTTTTACTATTTTTTATTTCCCAGTGAACACTACACCTCTCGAAAACGATATCTTGACCCGAAAAAAAGCTCGCTGAAAAATAAAACGATTCAAGAGATTGGGAAACGGTGTGGTCGCTGCTGGCGCAAAGAACCGTCCGAATAAAATGTTCACAACAAGAATGACGGTGTGAAAAATAAAAGTGTACATCGTGGAGCGTACCGAATTTTGAAAAAAGATCGCAGAGAAATTGAATTCTCCGCGAGGGGGAAAAAATTGTTTCGCTGGGTCGACCGAGAAACGCGAGACTCGATACCTGTCGAATCCCGTTCTGCTTTTGTTGCAGCGCTTGGATTGATCTCATTAATTAAGCGGAAAGAAAGGGCCGATTGTTCGCGGAACAATGCGACAAAGTTCCGGCGAGATGGGAATTGTTCTCGAAGCTCTTCAAGATTCGACATGGGAGTAACGAGTATCCCCACGGTGTGGTCGTACAACTTTTCCGAGAATCATCTCATCCCCCCACAGATAATCAGCCGGGCCAATCGAATTTTCGGCGGATCGATTAGGGCCAATTGATCGAAACTCCCGTTGAATTCAATTTAGCCTGACGATCTGCCGGCATCATTAGCCCAGCTCATCACGGTGTTCCTCATCTCCCATGATAACTCAGGCTACTTATTGTTACATGGAATATGACACTAATCAGACAAGTAGTAGTATAGATGAATAATAAATCAGGCATTTATCAAACAAATGAATCAAGTCCATAAGTGACTAAGTCAATCATTGATCGAACAAGTAGTACAGATCGATGAAAACTCAGACAAGTTATTATAATAATTTATCAATGTAATAATTACTAAATTAGTAAATTAGTATTATTAAATAAATAGTTTGTCTTTCTCCTGAGATTAACGTTCTGTATTTCAAGCAAGTGAAACAAGTCCACCAAGTGACGAAGTCAATCATTGATCGAACAAGTAGTACAGATCGATGAAAACTCAGACAAGTTATTGTAATAATTTATCAATCTAATAACCATAGTTTATTACTAAATCAGTAAATTACTGATGATAATTTCGATGATTCTATTTGTCGTTAAGTTTTTGATAAAAATGGGTGGGTGTAATTCAAAAAATGTTAAATAAAAACAAGATGTATTCATTTTGATTTTAGATTTTGAAATGTAATTTTGTAATTTATATACGTACCTCGTCTTTTACTTATAGATTTTTTATTCTGTTCCACACACGGTAGGATTTGAAATATATCTCCAATATATCTCTGTAATATATTTAATTATATTACTATTTTAATTAATGTAAACGTAGTTGCACGTGCTGTCGTAACATAACCATGTATTTCTAACCTTTTATTAAAAGAAATTATTTTTCTCCGTTCATTCTTAGTTTAAATTTTCGCGCCACTCGATCAGAATATTGTAACCCTCAGCAAAAAAGTTTCACTTCAAAACAATAAAAACATTAAAAGAATATAAAAGTACTGTAATGTTACTTTCAATCTATTGAACACGTTAAGGCAGAAAATAAATTTCTATTTCACTCCAGTGTGTTGCTGGGAAAATCAGCGATTATGTTGAAAGCTCGCGTAGAAAAATTTCAGAACTTATGGGGATGGGCTAACGTCTCTCTGGCCCTCGTGGCATCGGCGTTCCGTTAACGCGACGACCATAAGTGCCATGCAGAGGCCACAAACGCTGTGTTTGCCCAAACGACTCATCGCGTCCCGTACGTATAACGGTAACCATTTTCCTAGACTATGTCTAACTTCATTACTTAAACCGGCCTCGTGTGCTCGATCTCTCTGAAACGTTCTCGGCCCCATGATTCACTTCGGCGAACACGTTTCTGTAACACGGCCGAGCATATTGGACGCAGGCCTTGTAAAGCTTCAATTACGATTCATGATAACACGCATTCATTACGTAAGCTAATTAAGGAGCGCGTAACGCCGATGAAAGTTCGTGCGCAACGAGGCGTTTCGGCAGCCTATGAAGCCATGCGAGCCGTAATCGTTCGCGGCTATAGTGAACTGCATAAGGGAACACCGTAACAACCTATCAGAGTTCGTATATCTCATGGTTGGTTTAGGAAATTGGACGGTTTAAGTAGAATGGGTCGAGGTTTCGTCGGGCGAGGGTTGTTTCTGTCTTCTGGCAAGTAGAATGGGACTGTTTATAGTCGGACAAGTCTCGCAGCCACAGAGATATCCGAAGTACAATCTCTTGCTTTTTAATTAAGTGGTACGACTCGGATTTTCTGTTCATGGAAGTAGAATAGGTCCCTTTATAGTCAGACGGCTTTTCACATTTGTTAGCATACTGGGTCTAGTGTTGCGCAATTAATGCCGCTGCATGAACTGCTTTTCATGGCCGCTCCGAAACTGACCAGAACACCTCCGAAATCCAGTACATGTAAAATATATATATGTAATACCAACAAAATTATTTTCGCATTAATCCGCCGTGCGTACAGACACAATTTTCACGGGTAGAAGCGACTCGACAAGCACTTCTCGAAAATTACTCGTGCCCCGTTTTGTAAATATAAAATTTCAATTTTTGTTTCAACCTTTTACCTCATTATCTCGCGCGCGCAGAAATTCGTCGTTCCCTTTGAGGGGTCGCCACCGAAACCGTGCGATAACAAAACTAAAAAGTACGGTTGCCTGCTGGATGGAGTGCTCGACGAAACAAAGTTTCGACGTTTTCTGCGTCACTACGATTTTCGGGTTAAAACTCGGGGGTGGAACAAAATTAAGGGAGAGTCAGAATCGCCAGTGGAATAAGGCAGTGACTGATCAGACAATCGCAATGAATTAGACTGATACGAAGTTTGAGAGCACGTCTGACGACTGTGCTCTATCGGGGGGTGGCCGGGGTATGCTCGAGACGTTCTCGGATTCTCAACGACAACAGCTCGGGCTCCAGGACCTCCAGCAATCACTTTGCATACTCGAGTCTCTAAATATCGGGTGACCTTCTTTTCCGCGAAGCGTACGAGGTTAAACGAGGGCGTCGAGTTTTTCTCTCATCCATCGACCTTCATCCCCCTCCCACTTCTAACACCCCCTTCGAAGTTTATTCTCCGTCTCTTTCATTCTCCCGCCTTCCCCTCGGCTACTCGCGCGATGGACCTTTGTCTCTGTACACCGTGTTCAGCCTGTGCTATTGCACAGGTCGCGGCCCCGGCGACGCGTTAATTAACAATTCCGAAGTGACTTCCGCATCGACTGCTCGCGAATCGATTTGAGAACACCGCAGCCGGGGTTTCTCGGTCGAGTACATCGGCTTGATTTCCGATGTGAGAAATTAGACGGCGGGAATATTCGATTCGTCACCGTGGCGAACACTCGATCAACGCCATTTCAATGATTTCGCGGGACACGCTTTCGTTTCGTTTTCCGCCCCATTTCAGAGCACAATTTCACGTATGGCGCGCCACCCTTACGCACAGCGCACTCATCTGGACGGTTCAGCCCTGACTAGCTACTCTGACTAATAAAACTTTAGAAACATGATAAATCATTTTAGAAAATTATGAAACTTCAGCCTCTGGCCGGTCAGATTCTGACTAACTTCTCTGACTACTAAAACTTTAGAAACATGATAAATCATTTTAGAAAATGATGAAACTTCAGCCTCTTTCCGGTCAGATCCTGACTAGCTACTCTGACTAATAAAACTTTAGAAACATGATAAATCATTTTAGAAAATTATGAAACTGCAGCCTCTGGCCGGTCAGATCCTGACTAACTTCTCTGACTACTAAAACTTTAGAAATATGATAAATCATTTTAGAAAATTATGAAACTTCAGCCTCTGGCCGGTCAGATCCTGACTAACTTCTCTGACTAATAAAACTTTAGAAAAATGATTTTAAAGAATAATGAAACTTTAACTTCTACCGCGAGGAATCCAAGATTTAATCCAGACCTACCCCGGACATTTTCAAAACAGAAAAGTTTTCATCGAGAATGTTCAGCCAAAAAGATTATTCCAAGTGGACGAAGCAGTACCAAAACACACTCCTGACCCTAATAAATTAGGAGTCGAAGTGCAAACGGAAAGTTTGTCTGCAGCCAGTGCAACGAGATCCACGCTTCTGGCCAAGAGAAGTACTCGAAGCACGATGACTGGCAAAGTTAGTCCCGTTAATTTCCTCCAAGTTTTTACAGGCTGGGAACAGCCAGACAAGCAATTTTCCCAAGGAAATTCGACCGCGAACGTTTCCGTGAGCCTGGAGAACTTCCCAATGGCCATCGGGGGCTGCTCGCGACCGTTCATCTCCTGTTACGTGTTTCCCGGTAACACGTATAATTGACAGTGCCTCTCTAATTAGCCAGATGATGCTTCCCCTCGTATAAATGTTTTCATTCGCGCATCTCCGTATCCAGTTTCACGCCATTAGCGCGTTCGATGATACATTCGGAAGGAAATCGCGCGGTGATACATGGAAGACGAGGATACATCACCCTTTTAGCGAAATTGAATATACACAGTGTACGGAATAGTTGGCAGACCCTTACGTTTTTCTTGAAATTTCTCGAACGCACATTTTCAATCGCGAGAACATGACAGGGAATTACCTCGCTTGATTCAAAAGGACGTTCTGACTAGAGATCTTTATTTCACGTGTATCTAAATATGTGTTATTAATACACGTACAAAACCACGATCTCTAGTTCTGACACGCGAAAAAGTTTCCTCAAGGTCGTGTCCTTCAAAACGTCAAGGTTATCGATATAAAAAGTCTCGCTCGCCTCAAAAAAAACATCATTCAACCATTCAACAAATATTCAACAACCATATTCCAAGCTCGATGTCCGTTTCGCTGTGTTCCAATAATTTTCGTGGAAAAAATTTCGTTGCGCGGAATTGTTGTCCGATATCGACGAATCCGCGGCGCATTAAAAATCGCCGAGCAAGTACGAATCGGAAAATTCAGTCACGGACGCGCCGAGGGGGCCGCGTTCCAAGTATTCGCTTAAAATCCAACGCGATGGAATTTAAGTCGGACGGGTCGGTGGAAAGTATTTCAAATGGGGGGGTGGTGGAGGGGAGGTAACGGGGAAAAAAAATTAATTGCTCCACGCGTACTCTATCACGGGCCTAGCATTATTTTTCAAACTGTGCGGAATGATAAACGGGGAGACGCGTCCTCGGGAACGGGTTATTCGGCTGGACCGGTGTTAATTAAATGGACACGATGGAAAAAGCACCGACGTGAAGATTAATTAATTATGCGAACGGGAATGGTATGTGCGCTAGTTTCTCGGGATTGGTGGAAAGATTGATAAATGATTTTTCAAGTAACAAATGTTCAATGTTCTCGGCGATATTGTTCGATCAGTTACTACTGAGAAATCAAAGAACAATTTGTTTGTAAATATTGTTCATAAAACTAACTTACTTATTTTTTATGTGATTTAATACTTTAATATGGACATCGTGGTACACGTGTTGTACGTGTGTCGTCAATGCTTGTTGCCAAGACACAGAATATATATTCGAAACGATCTAAGTTATACCAATCGATATTAGGCGGTAAATTTGAAAAACAAAATATGTCTTTTAGCCCAGTTATGTGAACATACCAACAACGGTAAATTCAATTATTAACATTCAACTTTTATTGGAAGAATTTTATACAATTAATTATATGTAACATTAGATTGCTTAATAATTCGAGAAAATAAATATAGGTTATTTTGGTTGGAAAGAATTTGTCAAGTGTTTGGAAGTTCGTAGAGTCGATTGAATACAAGGCTGCTATCTTTCGCTTGTAACTTCGGGATTGGCAGCCGATGACTAACGAAACCTCGGGGGGAAATCGAGTTTGGAACCCACTCGAACAGCGACCCAGCTAATCACGTCAACATCAGTGTAGAACTGATACCGTAATAAGTCAAAGCACCGATCTGCGTCGGGGAACTGAATCCTGACACAACTCGTGGAGCGAATTTGCTGGAGGATGATTCAGCAGCGTAACACAACCGAAGATAGTTGAACCTTGCGCCACATCATCAAACGACCTTCCGTTTTCATCTGCAAGATATCTTGGAATCGTGTTCAACAATTTATTCACAAGCTGCATACGTATCAGTGTAAGTAGAATTACTCTACGCATAGTCGGGCATAATTGATTAGTATTTCTAACTCGTCTCCTTCGAGGCTGTCTCGTTAAAATTATTTATAAGAAGATTAATACATCTCTGTGTATAAGTAGATTCGTCCTGTACGTGATCAGACAATTTACGAGAACGGTACGTGAAGTCAAAGGACAAGAATTCATATGAATTATTGAGCAAATGATTGACGAAGACTTTTACTGTAAGTAGATATCTCCTGCGTGTAGTCAGACAAGCTTCTCGCTTCGAAAAGATCAGATTGTAGCTCATACAAATTGCACTTGCTGGATATACGATTTCCTTTATGATCTAGTATCGTTCCTTCGAAGAATCCTTGAGAAAATGTCACCGCGTGGGAGTATACGAAGATCGTTAAGTACGCAGTCGGATGAGATTGAAACGTATCGTTTTCTGACGAGGATCGTGACGAAGAAGAGACTGGAAAAAATTACAAATTAGGGGTTGAAATTCTGTTGAAGTTGCTTTATGAAATTCCGAGCGACGTAGTGTAATATCCAGTGTTACTTAAACATATGACAAACGCGTTTCGATTAAAATTTTCCGGGGTTGAACTACCCCCAGGGGGTATTATTGCCACCAGGGGCCACTTATTCATGCCTGTGTAGGAATATCGTGACGCGACGTGATCCCCCATCCAACTTCCGGTGCTTTCACAGGACATTTGCCTCGGGAGGACGCAATGGGGACGATATTCCCTCTGGTAAAACACGCGGTCTCCCAAGCGACGACCCCTCGAGAAATCAAATGCGCAGCCGTAAACGTGTTTTTCAATTTCATGGAGAAAAAAAATGAAGAGCACACTGTCTTGTCCTTGTCGAGCGATCGCTCAGAGATGCTCTCAGATGGGGTGCACACCCTTTGTCGAAGATTCATTGTGCTCTGCTCTTACAGACTTCCCCTATAATACCAGAAGAAAATTCTGGTGTCCAAACACACTTGAAATTTATACACTGTTCTATAGAAAATAAATTATTTTTTTTGAACCTTGTCGTTATATTATAATAACTAGACAACGGATCATTATGCAAAATGAAAATGTTCTACTTGATTCGCAACCAACCGGGGTGGTAAATAGAAATTGATTTTCGAAAATATTATACCAGCGATTTGAAATTCTTCTATATTTTCACTGTGTCGAATTACACCTACACATTTTTGTTATAAATACGCATCAAATCCGCTGTCTAATAATAACTTCACGTGAGCTAATTATCTTTCCCCGAGGTCCGACTACGTACAGGATAATTCCACTGAAATTAATTGGCTTTCGCCTTTGTTCAGCGTTGGATAATTGTAATTTACTTACGTCTGGCCATGCACAAGTTAATACCACTGAAAATGAGTTCTCTTTCGTCTCCGGTGAATGAGAGACAGTAATGTTTTGTTCGCGTCCGATCGCACACCGGTTCGGTACTGCTATCTTCGTTTCGAGCAGAAACATTTCCGGATACACTATCGCGATCGTTTGTTATTGATTCGCGTCATTGTGCATTGGTTAATGGGCAGACCGATCAATTCCGGGAATCAATCAGACCCATTTGTTTACTTTATCATCAATTCCCCGACGGCACTACGCCTTGTCAAATTGACCAATTTGTACTCTATTAATGCTCGGAATGTATTCCATCAGCGCACTGCTGATTTGCAAGAATGATTTCTGAATGAATGGAACACGCCACGACTGTTGTATTTATAAACGTTCGCCGCGACACGCTGTTACCCAACGCGTACGCACTCTGAATGATTACGTGCTACCACTAGGATCATTATTGCTATCGTGGGGGTATTAATGCGCCACGAATCAGGCTCGACAAACGCGTCGGAGACACGTTACGTAAATCTCTTTCAACTTGGCTTTTCAAGGACAATAAATTAGTAATAAACAGTCTGCGGATCTTTATACAAAATAAAAATTGTTTGCATCGATTGCAAGAAATGAACTGTATGTTATTACCTCCCTTAATGATTCTAATAGAGGAGATCATCGTATATAAACATCATCAATCTTTAAAATTGTTTAACAATATTGCATTTCATCTAATCAATTCTCCTATAAATGCATAAACATCCGCTGTCTAGTAATAAATTATCCAGTTACAGTTTTACGTAGTTTCGTCTTCGAGACTCGCTCTACTTATTCGATCAGAACAAAATTGGTTTTACTTGTCTGACCAATTTAGACCTGTTCTACTTGTCTGATCAGAACAAAATTCGATCTACTTGTCTGACCAATCTGGACCTGTTCTACTGGTCTGATCAGAACAAAAGTCGATCTACTTGTCTGACCAATCTTGACCTGTTCTACTTCTCTGATGAGATCAATTTTTATTGTCCTTGTCTGACCAATCTAGACCTATTCTACTTCTCTGATGAGATCAATTTTTGTTGTTCTTGTCTGACCAATCTAGGCCTATTCTACTTCTCTGATGAGATCAATTTTTGTTCTCCTTGCCTGACCAATCTAGGCCTATTCTACTTGTCTGGCGCGAGGATAAATGAAACAGTTTTTTCAATCGGCAGTTTTTGGACCGTTTTAATAATGTCGCGTGTAAAACACGTACTGAATGAAAAGGGGAATTCCATACAAATGAAGTTGAATAAAATACACAAAGAGCGAAATGGCTTCGAATTCGTTTTTACAGGATGAATATTTAAACGAGAAGCGTGCCGGCAATTTTGGGTGGCTTTTACGGAAGCACGTCGAAACGGAACGGTCGTTATTTAATCATTCAACTGGAAATCCGCATCGTGAATGTATGTGTATGTGTGTGTGTGTGTGTGTGTGGGCTGTTGTACCGGCCACGCGAATTTTCATTTCTCACGGAAAGGTTAGGAGCACTGATTGACAGTATCGTGAGCAAGTATAAGCGGGGCCGACGCAGCCGAGTGCGCTCGACATTGAAATAAACCGGAAAGTTTAAACCGTGGCCTGGGAACTTTTCAATGGTGATCGAGATTGAAGGTTCAGACGACGACGGCTACGATCACAAAGTGGGTCGCAGAATACTTTGATTTTACTTTTCCTTTTATATTTTTTTATCTTCCGCCACGTCAAAGCCAGATTCCGGTCTTGTTTTTTCAGAAGGTGTTGCCGATTCGATTTTTTCAAGCTGCCCCTCGATGTTCGAAAGTTCACGCCGATTAAAGGGGACGTTCGAAACCGAGCCTAACTCTCCGAATGTTAAAAGCAAGCGAATCTTCTCGCCTAGGAATATATTCATATTCGTTTATCACTACGAAAGTACAGCTTAGAAAAATTGCTTGGCTCTCTGACCGAATGCATTACTGATACATTATTAAATTGGGGAAAGAAATCGTCGATGTTAACGCTATCGACGATAATCGAAATTCATTAATTTCGTAACACCCTGACGGCGAACTGGAACGACAACCGGGACGTCTCAGATGGTTGGCTGATAATATTATCTGGCGTAGTTAGCGAAATAGCCTCCCTAGCAGGCCATTTCCTTCCAATAGATTGTCATCAAGCGATAGTGGTGAAAATGTCAAATATAACAGGGTCCAACGGCGAGGGGCTCGTTGCGTTGCCAGATAGGGAAGTCGTCGAACACGTGGATTACTCGATCGTAATTACTTCTAGCTAAAAACAACAACGAGAGAAAATTTTTAAAACGAAAATAATATTCAAAAATGTTTATCTCTATTTAAACATGAATTTTTATCTAGCTTGTTCCGGCCGGGAAAATTAAATGTTAGAATTCAGCATCCCGTAGAGCGCCTTAAAAATGACAACGTGACTCGACGCAATTAGCGATACTGCCGGCTGATGTTAATTAAAGATATCCGCTAGAGCACCGCGCCGCTACATAGCGAAACAGAAAGGTTGGTGTAAACGAATTACGTCGACGAATTATTCTTGGTCAGTGATCCGATTATTACCAGTTCTCTTTCGCTTCCTCCGCGTTGCGTTCTTTAATTAGCGGCGACTCGATATTACACAATTTCACGACGCGGCCGCTGCGTAATTATTGTTCTCGGGAAATTTCACGTTATTTCGCGATTATCTCGCGGCTTGATAATGCTCCACTGATTATACGGAGAACTGCGGGCTCTTTCGGTGAATTTGCAGCGGATAATACGATGTAAATAATTACAATCGTCGCGGAAATCGCGAATCGCTCTTACCGTTCATAATGAATATCCTCGAATGAATCTTACATCAGCTACCCTTCATCGATTTGCGCCGTCACGCACCATACGAGTTATTTAGGGTGAGCAACCATTAATTTCAATCACCGCCGCTTAATTATCAAGGCGTCGAGATTAGTGGCCGGTGTCTGAACACCGTTCCATATTTATGAACCGTTGAAAAATCTATGAACTACAGGGTGTCTCGAAGGAGCCCTTTCAAGAAGGGTACGACAGTTTTTGGGACACCCTGTATACTCTGGAGGTACAATGGGAGAAAAAAGTACAAGAAGACATTCATGAGTATATTTTTCATTAAAAGAATAGATTAATTTAAAAAGCTTTCGTATAATTAGTGAATTTCATGTTATATTTATTTTTTAATCAAATTCTCTTCATATTATAAAAGATTGTAAGTGACTTTTGCGATGATTGTACCCCCTGATTTAAACTTCAAGATAATAAATTTGTGATATTCAATATATATATATATATATATAATTACACGATAAAAAGTTAAAAATAAATATTTAAATAAATTAAAAATACTTCAGAAAGCAATATTCATGCTTATTATTGAAAAGAATATGACAGCACGATAAATTTGTCGTTTTGTAACAGTTTATAATTTTTTGCTCTGTAACTGTTTAGTGAATCCTAATAAATTTTGAACATAATTAATTACATAATTTTTATTATATATATATAAAAAAACTGGAGTTTCTTGTTGCGTTTTTTCAAGGTTTAAATAGGGTTTGAAGCAGAATTTTATGAATTCTCCATAAGAAGACGCGTTAAAATGTGCAAACTCTAAGTTGCTATAAATATTAAACGGTGCAGTGAATCGAGCCCAAACTTTGATAATTGCATTAATTCAGTAAGAATTATATCTTGTGAAATTTTCAAAAATTTTCTTGCGTTTCTATATGCCTCCAGAACATCCATAAATTTTTCGACCAGTTTGACCTCGCACAGGCGAACCGTGAAATGTCTGACTACATACAGGTCTAATCCACTGCCTCACACCTTCGTGACTGTTCTCGCCACAGGCAGAGTCTGTTTCAGGGACAAATTAGACAGTCCGGAAAATAACTGACGGACTCTTTTCGTGGAACGAACGAGGTTATAAAACGTTTCTCTGGTTCCACTTAATTTTACCGAGCACGCGGCGAGGGGTGGTTGTGTCAGGGAGGACATCTTGCGAGAGAGATGAAGCGAAACGATAGGCGTTGGCCGGGCATCGGGAAGGAAACTGGGCGAAAGTCGTTAAACCGGCCGGAAACTACACGGGGAGGGCAAATATCTGGCGTCCGTTACCGCGGGGCTCGCGCCATCTTTCCCGTCGGCCATCATCAATCGTTCTTCAGGGTTTTGTCACCCCCTCTGTCGTCTCTCTCCCGTACATCGTCCCCTCATCTCTCGAGCAAACAGCACGTGTGTACGGAGCTTAAAAGCCTCCACCGAGCGAACGTATATAAGAGACCTCCCCTTTCGTAGAATCTACCCGCACCCCCGTAACGTACCACCTACGTGGAGACAGCACAATGAACACGCACGCGAGGCACACGCACGTTCAGGATCACTCGAGGCTTTTTCATGGAGGCCGTGTCAATTTTTTTTTCTTTCTTTCTTTTCGTTTTTTTTTTTTTTTTTATTCACTCGACAGCGTCGCGACGACTTTTCCGCCGCGTCGGGCACGTACTTCGCCAGACGCGCGGTTAAACCGTGCGCAACACATTTTCTTCTACAGAGTCACCTTGTTAGGTGGAAGATCGTGGTAGATCGGAGAGTCTATACAGCGGTGACGTAACCGACCAGTTAGCGGCGAGGAGAATTAGCGTGGGCGTGAATTAGGGGATGGACGGTAAACAAGGGGTCCAGTTCGAAGATCCGGTACACGTTGATTTTTCCGAAGGGTAAATTAGAGAGGGACGGGGCTACGATTCGGTTGAGGTCAGACAATTTATTTTTTTGGTCAGTTATTGCGTTAGCTCTGGTCACAATTGTGTTACCGATGAGTAGACAGCGGATTTGACGCGTTTATAACAAAAAATGAGTAGCCTTTGAAAAGGTCTGTGAACAGAAATCTTTCACAAAAATCTTTGCGTGTCACAGCGGAGATAAGGAGCCCACGGTTCGTTACACCCGTAGTATTTTTTCACTCCAAACCGTCTCTGCTGTGTATGTGTTTGTGTGCGTGTGTTGATTAATAAAAAAAATTATCTTATTGTGTATTACTCATTTCATCCCGAGATTTAAGTATTCGGCAGCTCGAATTTGTGATGTTTCACTGATTATAACTCGATAACTGTCCATTATTATGTATTACTCATTTCATCCCGAGATTTAAGTATTCGGCAGCTCGAATTTGTGATGTTTCACTGATTATAACTCGATAACTGTCCATTATTGAGCTTTGTGTCCATTACATCTTTTGCTCAGTAAATCATAAGTTACAACGTATGAAAAATCCAACTGATTTTACCGGGATTGATTAGTGCGGGGTTCTTTATTATATATTTCAAGTGCGATCGAGAAAAAACTTTACCTTTAAGGACTTGCTTGTTCTGTAAGAAGAGCCCCATTTGAGAATGAATTCGAAAGAGTGGTATCCTGAGATAGTTTCTAATGAGATGTCGTTAATGTCCTCGTTCAGGGAAAATAGCAATCGCTGGCCGTCCTTCGAGAATGATGTATCGCTCGGCAAAGAGTAAGCCACGTGACTTTCCCCGGAGTGGCAGCGCGAGGGCTGCGAACGTCATTGACTATGGAACGCATAATCGCGGATCAAACAGCGGAGCGTCCGGCACCGGTTTCCTCGCAAACACATCGGCTTGTCGCGGTGTTGGACTCGATTACAATCTCATTTCCGGTCCCGACGGTACAAAAGATTGAAACGTGGGAAAAGAAAGTAGGTTGCCCGGGTCACGCGATGGTGAAACCAATTAATGCGATCGATCGGAATCCCTTGATTGCTCGAAATAGTCCTCTGGAAATTATTCCAGCTCGCGATGTCGATATCATCGCACGGATGCCTTGGCTTCTCTCTCTCTCTCTCTCTCTCTCTCTCTGTCTCTCGCCGTTTGCTGACCCTTCAGCATGAACGATGAGGACATCGAGATTTTCGAAAATAGAAATCCGTGGAATTCGGATCGGCCGACCTCGGATAGTCTCGCCGTGACAAACGAGCTCTCTCCCCATTTCCCCATTAAACTCATGAAAATCTTGAAAGCGCCGTAATTGTTTGAAATTATTCAAATAAAATATCACTTCAATTTTAGCGGAATGATTCGTGTCGCTTTTTCAAGATCAGAAGTAGATATCTGAATTACTCCGATAAGCAGAGGATCTTTATGTGAAATAAAAATCTTCTGACGGAAAACTTATTCTGTCTTAGTATGTTTAATTGGTTAATGTAACGGTATTTATTAAATTCATCTAACATTTTTAACGTTTCCAATTACTCCTACACATTTCTGTCATGAATGCATAAAATCCGCTGTCTACTGGTAAGTACTCTTTTCAAGGAAATTTAATATTCAATTAAATATTCAAGAGGGAACAGCAGATGGAAGTGATAGCAGACAGCGTGCAGTCAGACAACGCTGCGCACAGTTTTAAAGATGGCGTTCCTATTTCTGCGCCTCTGATTAGATCCTAATAAGAGAAATGCCACGAACGAAGGGGAGCAAATGAAATGAAGTGGACATGGACAGTGTTCTATCAGACAAAATTCTATTCCCGTTCCGTTCTTTCGATTTCACGTAAAACAAATTAGAAATATCGTGTGTGCAGCAAAGTGGAATCAGACTGTTTATGATCAGACACGTTCTACTGCATCTACAACAGGACAGATTCTTTTTCTGATTTTTTAAATAATTCTATACACTTGTGTCGCGATTGGATGGAAAAAGAATTGTGGTATCAATAGCAAGTGAAATCGGAGAAGCGGCGCGGTGGAATTCCTGGCGTCGCCAAAAGTGTTCTCCGAGCGGAATTCTCCGGCTGGAAATGGCAGGGTCTCGATATTGAGGGCAAACCTAATCTCATTCGTGTGTAACAGATCCTCGAGCAATGTCTTAATCCGGCCGTATCACCGTCGGGGCTCATTCCCGATTAAATGCAGGTCAGTAAAACCGGGCGCAATAAAGTCGGGGACCGAATCACTTTTACAGCGGTGGAAATCGATAATTGGGATGACCGTTCTGCCGGTCGGGTTACGGTGTTCGCAAGGACACGGTGGAGTGATCTTTTATTTCCCCCGTAGCCGATAATCCTGTGCCAACCGTGCTGTCAGATTTCCATTCAACTCGCTAATGACTCGGCCAGTCGCTAGTCCCGTTATCGACTATTGTTCCAATGGGAAATTTTGTGTATCGTTTGCGAAAACACCGCTCGAATGCATACTGAAATGAAAATTCGTGTACCGTGAATGGTACTCGTTAATTGATCTCTACATATAAAAATGATGTCCTGACTTATTCACCTAAAGGCTAAACCCTTGGACCTAGAAAGGTGAAATTTTGCACAGAGATTTCCTTTATGATCTATACAAGGGATAAGAAAGGATATTTCGAAATTCAACCCCTAAGGGGGTGAAAAGGGATTGCGACGTTTGTATGAGGAATATTTTATTTATATATTATATAAAACGGTACTATAAGTATAAACCAAATAGTCTTAACCCTTAGATACGTGGTGGTTTTTCAAGAATCAACTCCTTATAAATTAAATTCAAACTTACATTCGACAAATGGGGTAAAATGGTGTGAATAAGTCTGAAAATCGGTATGGGTGTTGTTATTGAGGTTTAGGGACGTTAATTACGAAAATACCATCAATTTTGAAACCTAAAATGGAGACGTGACATAAAATTAAAACTCTATAGGGGTGAATGGGGGGTTAAAAGGTTTTATGAGGAAACAATATCAATTTTCTATATAAAATCATATAAAAAAACAAATTTTTAAACGGTTACAATCACAAACACGGTGCGCGAGCGCACAGTAGAAACAACCAGTAATGGTCAGACAGTAGAAACGCAGAATTAACTGTTTCCGTACGATGCACGAACAATGTGGCTAACCCTAATTTTCTTGGGAACTGCAAAATGCAGGAATGCAAAATTAGTGGACTACAGATGTATGACAATCTAGTAACAGACTGTGTGCGTGGTCGGACCACCAGTGAATTGCATCCTTAATATTAAATACACAGAGCAGGTAATTAATTTATATCTACATTTCTTACAGAAGAATAGAACATTCTATACATATTAAATTAATCAATAAGTGAACCTTGAAGAAACGAGGTAGAATAGGATAATACGTGGTCAGACGTACAGTCGATTCCATTGTTCCCGTTCGATCCAGCCGTGATATTTGTACGGCTTTTTTTTAATATAGAATGTAAATAATATAAAATTACACAAAGTAGAAACAGACAGTATGTGGCCAGCCGTACGGCCAATCGAATTATTGCCGTTCGATGGACAAACCGTATGGCGATGTTTTCTTTTTTAGAAAAATACAAAATTTAAAATGAATATAAAATTACACAAAGTAGAAATGGACAGTGTACGATCAGACGATATTATTTTCCACTATAGTTTTTTTTTAATGCCATTCTTTTGAGGCATTGTTATTTATTTAGAGAAAGAGTTGGGCTTCGAGGAAATGAATTTGAAGTGTTCGCAGGAGTTAACAAAAATTTTTAAATGATTTCAGCGCCCAGGTTCGATCAGTTGTTACTCCTACTATATTTGCAAAATATCACAAAATCTATTTTTCGACGTTTCGATCTTCTTTTAGATCTGCAAATAGTGTAAGAGTAACAACTGATCGAACCTGGGCGCTGAAATCATTTAAAAATTTTTGTTAGCAACAACTTACAATCGAGATTATTTAAAAAAAAAACAGTTCGCAGGAGTAATTGTTTTAATTTCTGCGGAGACCACAGCTGCCGATAGTCCGTCACTTCGGCAAGGTGGGTCGCATAAAATCGACATTTGCAAACCGGAAACGTCCTTGGTCGTATACCACCGCAGGGTAATTCCACGCGTTTTCGAGTTCTCACATATCCAGAACCGCGATACCCGCGACGAATGATCAACGGACACGCGATTTCTCGTTGACTACTTACTTTACGATCGCTCGATACTCATACTCGACCCCCATGGTGTTCCAGCACAGTGTGCAAGCATGCCAACCGAATTTTGCAAGTAACATTCGAAATGAAAATTAATATTTCTCATGTGATTTCCACCTATAAATTAATATTTATGAACGTGCCCCGTGTACCCGTTAGTTCCCATTCTTTTCTACATTATCCTGTTATGGCCCGCATTTGCATAGATGTTCGCGGTCCAGTTTCAAAAGTGAAATAACAAACGGGACCCCGGGGTCGTGGGAACGCACGCCGCTGATACCAGAGAGAATTTTGCGATTCCACTCTATGAGCCATTCTCAAAATTTAGAAGAGCGTAATTGAAATTTTTCACGAAAGTAAACTCTGTTCCTTTCTCTTTTAATAAAGCCCTCATTCTACAAAATTCTGGCACGTCTACAAGAGCTATTAGAAAAGGAACGTTAAACAGTTTCGAAACTATAGTTAATGTTATTGGCGCACTGGTTCGATCAATTGGAGACAATAAGAATTTTATAAGAGACAATAAAAATTTCGGTCTAAAAGACCGAAACGTTGAATTAAATTTCATGTGATATTTTGCAAATTTGTTTATTGTCTCCAATTGATCGAACCAGTGCGACAATAACATTAATTGTAGTTTTGAACAATTGTCGATCGGGATACAGAAAACTGTTGAACAGTTTCGTTAAAAAATAAATAATCATTAATAAATTTTTCTTTTCGTGCATATCCCTTCTTTGTTATTACACGAGTAGTATTGTATCTTTCTTTTTTTTCTTTTCTCTGATATTGTAAACACTTATGTAAAAGGGCTTCTTTCTCTTTCTTTTTCTTTTCCTTGATATTGTAAACACTTATGTAAAAGGGCTTCGGTCCGTCTATAATAAATAATATAATAATAATAAAATTAAGGGTTGTTTTCACGCCACATATGTGACTGTCGATCGGACAGAAAAATCGGAGCGAATATTTCGAGACTATTTCTGGAAGACGGAATCCGGTATTATAATTTTACGGTGAACGTTTCCGTTCGGAAAAAAAGGGATTGTTCAGCATCGACGCGCTTTCATACGTCAACGTCAGGTTCCATGAATCAACCGTGACTTCAGCGGACCATCCGAGGACCCGGATGCATAATCTATTTTAAAAATCCTCGCATAAGGAAGTTACCCGGGACACACAGTCTCGGAATCGATATGCACACGCAGCCAGCCGTGGGGGTGCAATCTGGAAAACTCGATTTCAGGGGATGCAGGAAATTTTAGAGCCGGCAAGTTTCTTTGCGCGTTAGCTTTGCTTACGAACATCGATACCCGCAGGAATACGGTGGAAAAACCATTCGCAACTTTTTCTTTCGTTTTACTCAATTCCAGAACCAACCACCCGAACGAATGTAATATTTTTCTTGGCAGAAACAAGTCCTCTCGTTTTTAATTAAATGCCGCGCAAACTGCATTTCAATTAAGCCGCCATTCATTATAAACCTTCGTGTTCATTCCGGAGGGGCCATTTATTAAATAATCTTTTTATTCGGCAACTTTTATATGAGAATAGCGAATCCGTAGATCGCGGGAGAAATTCAGGATTCGTTCGAATTTTTAATTATAAACTTTAAAAATTTCATCTGCACATTTGCGCAATATATTCTTTTTAATTAACGAGGTCTGCATTTTTCTCTGGACAGAAAAGTTGCCAGTGAAATGAGATAAATTTCGATTCCATCTCTGGCCCGGATGTTGCAATTGCGATTGCCAGTATATCAGGTGCGATAAACAGGGGTGTTCGTTAAACAGCCGACACGCGATGACAAGAATAAGATAACGCAAACATTTTTCGAGGGAAAACGTGCACCGGTCGCGTGAACAAGAATCAACCGAGATATCTTTAGGCCTGATTTGCACCAACGATCCAACTCGCAGTGGAAATGGTATTCCCTTTGTGCCAACACTAACGCAAAATTCACGTGCAAGTCCCTGAAAACTCGACCTAACCTTCTTGATCTTGCTACAATACTCTGTGACAGATCTGGGTTAGGTGTATGTGGGTTAGGTCCGAGCATTAATCACATAAAATGATTTTCAAATAAGTCTCCAACAGTAATCTAAAACAATATGTCAGAAAATTTTTATCAAATATCCATTCCGTACACTTTTCCGCCCTTGGATTCGACCAATATAATTATTGCGAAATGTTCTACAGTTTTCCCAAAAAAAATTGTTCAAAAATAACATGAAGCAGGGTATCCTCCAGTATCCTCTTAAGGATGTTCTGAAGGTATTGGTAATGAAAGCCATTCATGAGTATATTTTGCAGTTAATAATAATAATAATAGTAATAGTAACAGTTTATAATTTTTTGCTCTGCAACTGTTTAGTGAATCCTAATAAATTTTGAACATAATTAATCACATAATTTTTACTATATATAAAAAAAAGAACTGGAGTTTCTAGTTGCGTTTTTTCAAGGTTTAAATAGGGTTTGAAGTTGCTATAAATATTAAACGGTGCAGTGAATCGAACCCAAACTTTGGTAATTGCATTAATTCGGTAAGAATTGTATCTTGTGAAATCTTCAAAAATTTTGATGCGTTTCTATATACCTCCAGAACATCCTTAAACGATGCAGGTCGTCGGCGAACTCCATTAAACAGGCAACTCGGCAACTCTCCTTTTTCATGCAGAACTAGCTCGTCTAAATCGTAATAGACTTCGGGGAACTCCCTCGTGGAACATTGTAAATTTCACCGTCCAATTATTTTGTCAACAGAGCCACCGACCGGTGTCTGGCACGCGTTGCAACAGCGAAAAACCGCGGCTCGCGCGTGTAACAAATCGGGGAGCTCGAGTACATTAATATCGCAGGCCGTAACAAACAACGAAGTGGCCAGCCATAATTCTCAGGACGAGAAAAACGCGGAAAAAACTTGGTATAAGGAATGAGGAAATATTGGACCAACCCCTCGACGAGGAATCGCCGTCCTGGGAAAATCGCTGACCTTGGAAATCATTTCCAAAGCCGTTTTTACTTTGCTCGAACCCCCGCTTCGGGTTATAAATATTTACAACCCCCTCTGATTGTTATACACGCAACGAGCCGCTGAAACAGTGCTCCGATAATTTCGAAAACTTTATCGAATCTGTCTGGAAACATGATTTCGGTGAAAATTCAAAATGAATATATTTTTTAAAGGCACATATTTTTCGAAATATGAAAGGTATTGAAATGCCGGATAGTTTTGCTCCGGATAATTTTTGGTTTGGGAGGATCGGGATCAAATATCGAGGAGAAATGTTTCGCCATTATTTACTTCGAACAGGTGCATACAAGTATTAGTCACCGGGACGCGCGCACGGTTCGATGGGAAAGAAATTGTATTTTTCGAGCGGTGCAGGTGTGCAGGAGAAGCACTCGGTCCAATGCTCGACGAGAGCCGAGACACTTGTGTTAGTGGAACACGACAAGCTTTGTGCTCCGCCACTGGATGGCTCGATAAATTTTAAGAGCATAACACAAGCCTAATGTCGGCCGTCGTATCAGCTCCTCGAATGCAATATCCACGCACACTGTCGGGCACATTAATTTCCGCGCTTTGATCAGTTAATTGGTCGACCGTCGACCTCGATCCTCGACTTTTTCTTCGTGCGAGACACGGAAACCTTAAAGCGATCGTTTCTCCCATAGAAATCCGAGACCGAGAGTCACGAAACGATTTTACACGAATCGCGAACAGTTCGTTAAAATATTCTATAACGTAGAAACAAATGGAAAGTTGAAATAACGTTTGTAAAAATTCAATTAAAAAGTGTCTCATTTTCTTGTATACAAATGGAAATTCCGTATTTCATTTTTACGCAAAACTGAACGGAGAAAAAAAGACAAAAAATTGAGAAACCACGTCACGGGCTTGCGCTGGTATTGGAAAAAGGTACCACGGCTCAACAAGTAAACTGAACTCAATTTAACGAAATCCCTCGAAAATCGCTCACAATTTCGGTCCAGGACCGAGCATTTTCCCGAAGGCGTGAGCATTTTGAAAGCTCGAAATACGGCCGGATCAATTTTAAATGAATATGTAGCGCGATGAATATTCACGGAGCCTACGTCCTCAAAAGACTCTGACCAATCGGTTTTTGAATCGTGAGGTATGAAACGGGTGCACAAATTCAATTTAGCAGAATATCAGCAGAAAATCCACGTAGGAAGACTACCGGCAATCATTTTAATTGGTTGATTGAGAGAACACACTGCTCTTTGATCCTTTTAACTTTGAACTCGGACTCGTCGGTGACAGTTTTCTTGTTGGAAAATATTGAATTTATTCAGCATCACGTTGGGGCAAGTAGAAATAGACGGTGCGTGGTCAGACACGAATTTATAAATCCAAAAGCATTTTTACTAATCGATATGTTCACTCTAAAATATTTTCTCTCGTGAATAAAGTATATAAATTAGAGCATGTCATATTTCGCAGTAGAAACAGCCTGTATGTGGTCAGACACGAATTTGGCTATCGAAAAGAATTTTCTGTAATCGGTGTATTCACTTTAAAATATTTTCTCTCGTGAATAAAATATAGAAATTATAGCATGAGATATTTCGCAGTAGATACAGCCTGTATGTGGTCAGACACGAATGAGGCTATCGAAAAGAATTTTTTATAATCGGTGTATTCGCTCTAAAATATGTTTTCTTGGGAATAAAATATATAAATTAAAGCATATTATATTTTGCCGTAGAAATAGCCTGTATGTGGTCAGACACGAATGTGGCTAACGAAAAGAATTTTTTATAATCGGTGTATTCACTCTAAAATATGTTTTCTTGGGAATAAAACATAGAAATTACAGCATATTATATTTTGCAGTAGAAATAGCCTGTATGTGGTCAGACACGAATGTGGCTATCGAAAAGAATTTTCTGTAATCGGTGTATTCACTTTAAAATATTTTCTCTCGTGAACAAAATATAGAAATTACAGCATATGATATTTCGCAGTAGAAACAGCCTGTATATGGTCAGACACACCTTCAATTAAACATTCCCGCATGCTGAACAAGAAAATCGTGTCGGGGCAGCAAAAAGGGCTAGCCCCGAGGGTTTTAGGTGATTCTTTGAAGAAAGTAGCGACGTTTGAATTTCTCAGCTGCGGCTGGCATGAAAGAAGCATGACAGAAATTGCGTCCGATTAAAAAAGGGCGGTGGCGATAAAGAAGGGGAGAGTTTTCGAAGGTTCGATGCTTTTTTATCGAACGTTGAGAGCGCGTGGCGTGTTAGCCAGGCCGTGGAAAGCCCGACAAATGCAGATTTCATAACATGACGCGCTTTGCGAGCGTGCCGTTGTGTTCTCTCTCCACGTCTACTGCAGGTCTTCGAGGCATCGACAAATCAGTCGAGGGCATCGAGATTACTCAACGACGCGGCCAGCCGGGGAAAGGGAAATTTCGGCGTTCCCTCGCAACAAGTTCCCCCACCTCTTCCCCTCGTCGGATCAGCTGATCTGATCAATCGTAACCGCAAAGGGGATTGCCCGTGATCCGCGGATGGACCGAGGCGCTAAGCTGATTGGCATTTAATATTTCAAGTCTGTCAGCTCCCGAGTCCACCTGTCCAGCCGTCAAACTGTCTCAACAGGTAGCCAAAAGCTGGACTTTTAACGACCGAACGGCTTGTCAAACTTCCGACACCCATAAAATCCCCTAAAAATTGAAGTGGATCGATTTTTTGACGAACGGTGCAATTGTATTTTTCGTGCTTGTTCCCTGAATTGAAAAAATCGAGGAGATTAACCAGGAACGCCAAAGCTTCCCTCGCCCAAGAGCCGAAAGCGGTTTACCTAAGTCCTCGTTGGCCCTGTGTCCATCCGTTGTTCCCATTAAACTGACGTTCATCCCACACTGGATGGTCCCACCATCGACTTCACACCTGGCACACACATTTTCCCGGCGGCGCGCCCCTCGACGATGACAAACGGCCCTCGTAAATCCTCGATCCGTTCTCGGTCAACGTTTGCTCGCCCCGTGTACACACAGTTCCGTATCGAGTTCTTCCAGAAGCGTTCACCGACGTCCTCTCGCCGATGATATCCTCATAACCACAGACGACGGCGGAAAGTTTCTCCTAGAACCACCCCCACCTTTCAAAGCAACGGACGGACCCGGCTTCAACGCCGTTCGGTTTTTGTTGAGTCCATCCTGAGTGAGTACACATCCTCCGAGTACGAAATCTTCTTGAACTCCCACTCTGTGTTTGGGTCCGATCACACCGCGAAACACGTGTCTCCCGAAAAATTTTTAACACGTCAAACGCCCCGCACCCCGACTCTCACACGCACAACTCTTTTCACCGTTCAGGACAATCGCTTGGCTGCGAAGTTACGGTAAAAAATAATTCCGGAAAATTTTTCTTTTCGCTGTACAGCTCGTGTGTGCCTCGAGGCGTGCAGGGGCTGGCGAACAATTGCTCCCCTAATGCTTGGGAACCGAGGGAACGATCGAAGGTGCGGCACACGCGATAGTTCCCGAGGAAGGGAAACGGCAGCAATCTTAAATCCGCACTGCTCGGCCGCAATCACGCGCGACTGTCGACAAAGCCGTCGTGGTCACAACAAAACCTACGAAGCGGGGGAACCACGAGGGGTGGCGGCGCCGCGACGCCGTCGTCCTGACGACCTCCGCCTCCGCCGTCGCGAAATACGTCGACCTACGAGTCGATAACAAACCTCGAGCTTCTAATTTTCCAGCTCAGTCGGATCCAAACGTTCACATTTCCTACCTAACCCACAGTTCTGCGATAATAAACCTACTAGGATCGACTGTGAACTGTCGCATTCTACTTTAACTACGGTAGAGGCATGCAAAATGCAGGTTCCTGTCTTACCGATTATAAAAATCACACCAATCTGAGGACACACCACAGAATTCCTAGTTTCTTGTCAACGAACACAGAAATCTTGCACACAATGCAGGGTCCTGACTTATCGACTGCAAAACGCGAAGCAGGATCCTATCTTACCAGTTGCACATTGTGATACAGGTTCCTACGTTATCGAGACGAATACAGGATCCTATCTTACCGATACATCTCTACAAAAACCACACAAGGCAAAATGCGGTAGTTGACAAGACAGAAATGCGATTATTGTCGTTTGATAAGATAAAAAGATACTTGAATCTTTGCGAGATGTTGTATAGTACTATTTGGATCTTCTGTAGTGCTGTACCAACTCGGCAAGCGGTTGCAGCTGGTAAGATAGGACAGTAACTGGTGTCGCGTTGATTAGAGTACTTTACGAGCCGAGTGAATTAAAATAGCTCTGTTTCGGGCAGAAAATCGATTTCGCCCGGGGACTGAAAGGGAAAAGAAATCGCCACTTACCCGTGTTCTGACCATTCTCCATCGGTGGTGGTGGTCGGGGCGGATGTGCTCTTGCTGGGAAGACGGGGACCAATGCGGAGTGTCACTGGCCGCCTTCTGCGTAACGTGTAATCTGTAACAACGATTCGCGTAAGAAGCATACGTGACTCTGCAGGAGCCTGTGCCGTCTCCAGAGATTTGGTATTGCCAAGACCCCGGGGCAGGCTTTCAGAGGGGAACAGGAATCAATTTGAACAGATTGCCAACCGGGGACCATAATGACGGTGAAATTCGAGCGTGCGAGTCCCACAGGATAGTTACACGTGGCATCTCAGTTTCGCTGGCTGTTTTATTCATACGCGTCTACCCTCGCCAAGTTCGAAACGCGATTTCCCTGTCGAACATATCCCGGCGAATCTAACATTCGCCCATGGAAAATTGCTTTCGATCTTCATTATCCGTCAAATTAAATCAGCCGTCGAGCTTGCACTTTTTCGCATGGAAGTTCCGTACTGAGACGCGCCCCTGGGGAAAAGAATTAACGAAGCTCGCTGCATCGCAATTAGGAATAACGGGGCGAGCGTCCATCTTTCTTTCAACAGATCGAATATCCACGGATATCTTCTTTGCGTGAACGATTTTAACGATAACCATCTGCTCGATAATAGATCGACGTATTTCAAACTAATATAATTATTAATACAATGGATTTAGCGATTTTCACGGTAATATTTAACGTTTATTCAGCTAGATGATTATACAACGATTCAGCGGAATTCACGGTTTAGGAAATGCTGCGTGGGCAACAGCTAAATCCTACAGGTAATTCCCGCCGAAATTCCGAATCGTTTTGTGCGACGTGCTTTCCATAGTACGGCATTATGGTCCCCTATATGCAATCTTCTGACGCACGACAATGAATTCAACGACGGGATTGTATGCGCAAAAGGAAAATTGAAGTTTACCGTTCCCCGAGCCTAGGGAGTTCCGCCCTTGAGGAAGGTGCGGCGACAAGTACTGGGGTTGGGGTTGGTTTGTCGGGGTCGGGGGTGTAGTTCGACTGCTGGGGACCGACATCGTCGTCCAAGGCGGTGCCGCATCTTTCGGGACGGTGTCTTCTGTAGTCGTGACGGCCACCTCGTTGGTTACCCGCACTTTGATTCCCACAGACTGCAGGAAAAGAAAGCAAAATTAAAAAATTCATTTCCAAACGTTTCCAAACAGTGAGAAACTTTTGTCTTTATTTTTCAACACTACTTTCCGAATCTATTCTACACGGTAATGATTTGTTTAACCCTTCGCACTCGGTGCTATTTCAACTCTTGCAAATTAAACATTTCTTTATACATAGAAACATTCCATTCTCGAATATCTAGTAATTAATTGGATACCAGTATATATAAAATATCGTTTCTCAATTGTTCGACTGTAAGATTCGTTTCTCGTAAAACTTTTTATCCAATCTCGTTGATGGAACATTTCTTTGTACCTAGAAACATTCCATTCTCGAATATCTAGTAATTCATTGGATACCAGTATATCTAAAATATCGTTTCTCAATTGTTCGACTGTAAGATTCGTTTCCTGTAAAAACTTTTTATCCAATCTCGTTGATGATTTTTGACAATTTATTTTTCGCCAAATGGATCAGGATTTTTCAATCCGGACCGGTCTGTGCGCCAAGCTGGCCCAACAGGTACGGGGAAATGGGTTAGAAAGTAATGCTGCGAAACGGAGAGGTTCGGTTTACGTAACACGTGATCGCGAAAAAGGTCGTTCCGTGTGTGTGTGTGTCGCCGAGGCCTGTGTCATCAATAGAAGCCCTTGGGAGAGAGCCTTCTCATTCCATATCATCGAGGACGTGATTCTTCGTTGGGTCTGAGAAAATCATTCGCGTAAAAAAAAAGGTCAGGTGCTCGGCCAAGGCCTTGGCCTGTCGAGAGAGCCGCTAAAAGAAAAAGAAGTCAAGCAAAGTACCGCTTTAAGGACGGCAAACGCGCCTGTTTCACGGGAATTTCCACCGACAATTTTCTTCCGTCGTTCGATAACTAGATTCACCGCGACATTAATAACCTCACCTAGCATCCTCTCCTCTCATTCACTCTCTCTCTCTCTCTCTCTCTCTCTCACCAAAGAATTAGCGTTACGAGCGAAGATGGTTTTTAATATTTCTCTTTGTCTACCATGCTCCGGTTGATTTTTCATTCGTCAAAGTCGATTCCGCTCTCCGGCTGCACGTTTGAACAGCGAAATGTATATTACCGGGGAAACGTAACTCGATGGTGTCTGACCATGACTGTCCTCTTCCACTAGCCGTCCCCGATCCTTCTAATTTTTTTAATCGTGCTAATTTCACAATAAGAGACAATAAGAGAAATGCTTATAAGAAGACTGCTTAATAATTATCTTCGGAAAAATTAATACTTATGGTAAATCGTGGTCATAAAAAAGGGTCAAGGGTCCATAGTATTTTAATTTAAAACAGATTAAATAAATTAAAACACTTAATTATTTCTGTAGTTTTTAGTGAGGTATAATATGCAATAAGAATATTATTTTACAACCTCATTGTTATTTTCATGATTATCATCAGCATCATCAGTAGCGTCATCCTCAAGCTCGTCATCGTTGCTTTCGATAATACGAAAATTTATTAGTAACTATGTTTTGAAAAAGTACGATTCGTTCACCACTTCTGCCCTTACCCATACCAAATTATTGGAAATAAAAATTGATCGAAACTGTTGCGCTGTCTACGATCAACCTCCCTCTTTAGAATGAGCCCTCACACAGCTCGTAACATGCTCGTACAAGGACAAACAATTGTTTCCACAATCTAGTAATATTCTAGTAATATTCAGGGGTTACGTTACCCCTTTAAATGCAGCCATATCGCTTGAACGCAGAGCTGGAACGCCGCGGAATGTCTGACCGTGGCTAACCGTCTCTACTGTGAATCAGTTCACCACCTTTTAACTTTTACCGCGCCCAATTTCCTCTAATGAACTCGGCATACCGGATGGTATAAGATTTCCGTGCAACGAGGCTTTTTAATGGCGGGAAATATTCCTTTCGTAAATTTCGCACAGTCTCGAATAGAAGATCTCCGATAAATTCGTTCGAAAAATTCGCTTGGATTCTGTGAGAAATATTCTAACGAGAGAAAGGTGCGGAATGGATTCCATGGCATCGGTCAACTCGTTTTCAAACGTTTCAATCCGAGAAGAGCTATCGTCCCGAGCAGCGATGAGATCTGTCGGGAAAAATCGAATTTCACCGGTGACAGGTCCTCGAAAAAATCAAGAAGCTTTGCGATCGCACCGACCAGCATTGGAATCCAAGGTACACGGAACCAGTCCCGTGTCCAATTCGAAAGTTTCTGCTTTTTTCCACCCACGCGGAGATGTATTGATTCCGTGTGTTCAGTCAACAGGTGCGCTTACGCCGGGCTCCCAGCTTTATGGATACTTGAAAATGTCCTTTTCATCTCTGCCGGGTCGTGTATTACACTGGCGTGCACACGTACAGTCTGGGTCGGGCCGACGGTATACCGCTCGGGTCTGTTTCTTCATTTTTCGAAAAAAAAAAAAAAAAAACGGGTCGTAGCAGTCTCATAAAGAGACTCGAAATACTGTGTGAAGTGCTGGATGTTCTGCCGCAGGCTCCTCTTTCAAATAAAACCGACGTACCGTCTCGTCTTTACGGGACTGAATTCATACAAACCGATTAATAATCTCCAGTTTTAACGATAATAAATTTTCTATATGCAGTATATGATATCGGCGCTACAGGTTCGATCAAAGATACAGAAATTAGTAATTTTGCAGTATTATAATGCATCATGTAGTGCATAAACCGATTAATTCCCTAAATATATATTAATATATTTAATATAAATATATATAATAATATATATATAATAAACTATACATATAATATAATATATATACAAATTTATATATGTATTATATTATATGTATAGTGTACTTTATATTTATACACGGTATCAATATTTTTAAAAGAGCTTCCATTTCAATTAGAATAATTAACGGAAGAAAATCTACATTTACATGAAGGAAATATCGAGGATCTTGAAAACTCCGGAGAAAAAGTAAAATTTCCAAAGCAATCAGCCTGTGATACCAGCTGCATACAATTAAAAACATTTTTTATATGATGAAAAATAAAGAATATATTCAGGTGGTTACGTTTAGGTGGACCACCCCTCTGTATATATGTATATATTCTTTTTATTTCGCACTAGTTTATCCAGAAACAGTTTCAACGTGTTTCGAGTGACATCCAAAAAGTAATCCTTACAAATAATCGTCTCCAATGCTTTAAAACAGTCTTCCAAGTCCCAACGTTTATTGTGCATTCATCGTACCATTTAAAGCTCGTAAAAGCGAATCTTTCGCTTCCTGACACGAATCTACAACTTTCTTTTTATGTAGATATTTAATTCTCGATCGTAAATGTTATAATAACTAAGATTTTTTTAATTTCTTCTCGGCGCCGATTTAATTTCTTTTTATATGTATGTATGTAACATGATATATGGTCCCCTCAGGGTTTCAAATTCATTTACCAATCTTCTTCCCCCTCTTTCCAACTTTCTTTTTATATATATATATATATATATATATATATATATATATTTTAGTAAAAAATAGCTGGGAGATAAATTGATCAAAATTATCTTTATTTTCCTGTAAGTACCGTTCGAGCAAATCGCGACTAAACATGCTCGCGTCGACTGCACGAGACGAGTGTCGTTTCCAAAGCCGATTTCCTGGGGAAAGATGTATTCCAGAGAATATCGGCTCCTGCGAGGAATTACTTTGCGTTCTGCAACGGTGACGGGATACCACGGAATAAGAATAATTCTGGGAAATCGCGTATGCGTGGAGGGAAAAACAGGGGGCGTCGTGCCGTCGGGTAATCCGAGGCGCAGCCCCCGGCACGTCGGCCAAATAAATGTGTCGGGCGCGTTGCACGCGTTTGTTTATAGCGACAAATATTTATCCCGCGTCGCGGGGGCGGCCTCTATTGTCCCACACGCCTCGAACGTTAATTGCGTATCGATCGAGGCCGTGTCCGGCCACCTGTATTTTCTTGTCCACTACACGACGAAGCTTCCGATGTCTTCTCATCCAGAATCCTAATTACTGCGTGTGTTCGACGTTCCCCGCGTTTCATATTTATTCAACTAATCGTCGCGTGGCCAACAGGGGCGCAAATGCTCGCAGCCATGTTTCACTGATTGACAAACTGATCGACCCATTTGGCTGCGATTAGTGTAAGGTCCAATCCAGTGGCGCACCCAGTCGGGGGGCCAGGGGCCCAAGTCCTCCCCTCAAGAAAAAGAAAACAATACACTGAAAAATTAGCTAAACCGTAGAATAGCTCCTTCCTCTCCGATTTCGATGATTTTTGAGATTATTCTATTCTGCCTATGCTAGATATTGGACCCGACAACCGTCGAGATCTATCATCAAGAATAAGTATCTCCTGGGGTGAAAAATGTTAGATGCCCGACCCAATATTAAAGCTTGTCTTCTTATATTTCATTTCCTAAAGAATTGTAAAGTACGAATTTGATTTGATTTAATATTGTCTATGCATGTATGAATATGTATGTATGTATGTAACATGATACTTGGTCCCCTCAGGGTTTCAAATTCATTTACCAATCGTCTTCCTCTTTCCCCTATCACCATCGCCTTTTCAGCGGGACCTACTGTTTATGGTGGGTTCCGAACCACCTTTTGCCAACAACACGTGAAAAACACCCCGAGCGGGTCACTTTCCGGTTTTTTACCAGACGGTCACCCATCCTAGTGCCGTTCACGTTCCACATTGTTTAACTTCGGTGATCTAACGAGTACCGGTGCTTTCAACGGGACTACGATTGTTGGCTGCATGTATGAATATGTATTTACTGTAATTTACATTTGTACAGCAGATATAGATCTCAGTTGAGATCTGAAATGCTTAATAAAAAAAAAATCTCCTGGGGTGTAGAGGGTAGTAAAAGATTTCGGATACCCCTTGAGGTCAGGGTAGCAAGTGACACGATCTCCGGCGCTTGGCCTTTCTGCGAGCCTCTCAAAACCTCCTGAAAATTACAGTGGAAAACTCACGGGCATATGTAAGCAACGGGAAAAATCTAGTCTGTCACGGCCCGGTTGACTAAATAGAGTTTAATACGTGAATGGCATCAGCAGAACCGCAGACTTCTAGCATCATCAGGATTTCCGACAGGAAGTGGCGCGCGCTGATTGGTCCGCCGCTACTGTGGCGCAGTTACAAAGGCCATTACAAAGAGACACCGAGGGCAATGGTGTTCCTGGAGAGGGAGACGAAGAGCTGAGCCCGCAAGAAACCGGTGTAAGGGAGCGTGCGAAGACTGTCTCTTCTCTGAGCCACAAACGGCCATAATGAAATTGACTGTCGTTGCCGTATAACCGAAACTGGTAATTGGACCGCGTTCCGCGTCCTAAGAAGCGCTTCAGGATCCGGCACGAGAAGTGAAAAGAACCGTGAAGCAGAAGACGAAAGGTCGGAGCGAGTCGCGAGCAACCGAAAAGAAACCGCCACGCGCTTTGTTCAATGTAAGAGAGGCTTTTTGATCCTGACCGTAACCTAACTTCATTAGGCGGAGGCCCTAGTTTATTAGGTGGAGATTAGATGGACTGGTTTAATCAGACGAAGGGAAATCGTCTCGGAGGCTCGTGTCCCCGCAAGAACACCCGAGGGCGTATCGCGTCGGATCAAATTAACTAGGGGATGAGGGTTTGCACCCTTTCCTCATGTTTTCGGATAATTTATTCCGTGCTCGGGGCTGTTTGTCGCCGACCGGAACTCTTCGAGCCGCGATTCCAAACATACAGAGTGTCCTGGAACTACGTGGTCAAGTCGAACACGTTTCTGATGGAATATTAACACGTTACCATTAAATTTATTATTGTATAATTTTTAAATATCTATGGTACATGGCTAAACGCTTTTTAATGAAACCTTCAATAGCAACAGCAATTTTCGTTGTGAACTAACAAGTCACCCTCATTAAACTCATATAATAGTTTTATTTGAGATTGTAATGTAAAAGAAAATTTCTATGCTTTTTTTGGTGCAGCACAATTATTGAAAATCCGTTTAATAGGCTTACGGTAGGTAATGTGTTAAGGATGTTCCGGAGGTACAATGGGAGAGAAAAGTACAAGAAATTCGAAATCCATAAATATATTGGCAATGAAAGCCATTCATGAGTATATGTTGCATTTTAAAAATAGATTAATTTAAAAAGCTTTCGTTTAATTAGTGAATTTCATGTTATGTTTATTTTTTAATCAAATTCTCTTCATATTATAAAAAATTGTAAGTGACTTTTGATATGATTGCACCCCTTGATTTCAACTTCAAGATAATAAATTTGTTATTCTGTACTCAGCTGTATTTTTGTACTTGAGAGTTGGTAGTATTGTGTATGTTTGGAAACAATAATAATAATAGTAATAGTAACAGTTTATAATGTTTTGATCTGTAACTGTTTAGTGGATCCTAATAAATTTTGAACATAATTAATTACATAATTTCAAATTTTCAAAAATTTTGTTGCGTTTTTATATACCTCCAGAACATCCTTGATAGTTGAAGACTACGTTTCGTATTTTATTTCGTCTCTACGGATGCGTGCGAGCAATTAAAATTTTTTAATCGTTCAGGACTATCACTAAATGTTCGAATCTTTTAACATGTGTTTCATTCGATGATACATTTTTGGACACCTTATATGCATAAGCACGGTTCACGCAATGGAGGGAGCCGGCGAATTAACTTCCTGGGAAGACGTCGCGAAAATTGGGAAGTCCTCGCGACGGCGTCCAATTATACAGCCTCTCTTTTAAGATGTTTCGTAATACACTTGTTTTCCCTTGTGCTCACGTGCAAAACGGTGGGAGTGTCTCGGGAGAAAATAGCAATCTAAAGTTCAAACGACTTTCACCGCGGTGGAAGGCAGAGATGTTTACATCGATTATGGTGAAAACTGGATTCCCCTTGCTGTTCGGAGATCGGTAATCAGTTTATGAAGTGAAACATTCTTCACAACTACCGCGTGCACGATTGCTGTCCAGTGAACGAGTCTGATCCGTCATGCTGCGAGGTGAAACGCTATTCGGGCAAACTCGGGGGGCCGTTATCAGCGTATCCAAATAGGGAAAATAGTCCGATCGGGAATTGGAAATAATTACAAAAGCAGATGAACAGTGAAGAGCCATGTATAACGGGTGGCTCTTATTTCACAGCGTGTTAAAGATCGATTCTACGACGACGTTATCGTTTCTGAATGGGCGGGAGACCTCGTCGGAGCACGTAATTGACTGAAAGCGAATTTAACCGGAGACCTATCGAAATGGGCAGCTCGCCTAACAGACAGGAGATATTTTAATTGCGAGTTCGCGTTAATTACCGTCGACATGGAAATTGCTTCTAAGATAATGAAATATAATGCTTTGACTCCCGTCAAAAACGACCGACCTAACGAGATGCGAAAAACGGGAGACAATAAAGGGACGATTCCCGTTGGATGAACAGTCAGCGGGGCAGTTCCATTTCGAGAGATCAATCCGACGAATTTTTCCCGTACGGTTTGCAGTATGCAAACACGTGCTCGAGGGAGATCGATAAAGCAATTTCGTAATCTGAGAATACGTTATCGTTGCCGCGCGTTGGCGGGAAATTCTCCCCAGGGAACTCAGCGTTTTCGTTATCTCGGGATTTAGGGGATCCTCTTCCACGCAGTCGCGACTGTATTAGTTGACGAGTGAAAGAATGGCGAGAAGGGGCCAATGATCGAACAGTGGGCTCACTGTCGACCGGTAATGAATGCGATGCCTGATAAGGGGCGTTAATTGATTGGAGGACACCAAATGTTTCTTTTTGGATTAACGAGAGGAGGGTTTAGACCAGCGAGTACTCAATTATCAAAATGAGTATCGAGCAGCAGCGACGAGGTACTCAATTATCAAAATGAGTATCGAGCAACAGCAATGAGGTACTCAATTTTCAAAATGAATATCAAGCAGCAGCGACGAGGTACTCAATTATCGAAATGAATATCGAGCAGCAGCAACGACGTACTCAATTATCAAAATGAATGTTGAGCAACAGCAACGAGGTAATCGATTATCAAAACGAATATCCAACAGCAGCAACGAGGTACTCAATTATGGAAATGAATATCGAGCAGCAGCAACGAGGTACTCGATTTTCAAAATGAATATTGAGCAGCAGCAACGAGGTACTCAATTATCAAAATGAATATCAAGCAGCAGCAACGAGGTACTCATTTTTCGCAATGAATATCGAGCAACAGCAACGAGGTACTCAATTATCAAAACGAATATCGAGCAACAGCAATGAGGTACTCAATTTTCAAAATGAATATCAAGCAGCAGCAACGAGGTACTCAATTATCAAAACGAATATGAAACAGCAGCAACGAGGTACTCAATTATGGAAATGAATATCGAGCAGCAGCAACGAGGTACTCGATTTTCAAAATGAATATTCAGCAGCAGCAACGAGGTACTCAATTATCAAAACGAATATCAAACAGCAGCAATGAGGTACTCAATTTTCAAAATGAATATCGAGCTACAGCAACGAGGTAATCAATTATCAAAACGAATATCAAACAGCAGGAACGAGGTACTCAATTATCGAAACGAATATCAAACATCAGCAATGAGGTACTCAATTATAAAAACGAATATTGAGCAGCAGCAACGAGGTACTCAATTATCAAAATGAATATCAAGCAGCAGCAACGAGGTACTCAATTATCAAAACGAATATCAAACAGCAGCAATGAGGTACTCAATTTTCAAAATGAATATCGAGCTACAGCAACGAGGTAATCAATTATCAAAACGAATATCCAACAGCAGGAACGAGGTACTCAATTATCGAAACGAATATCAAACAGCAGCAATGAGGTACTCAATTATAAAAACGAATATCGAGCAACAGCAACGAGGTACTCAATTATCAAAACGAATATCAAACAGCAGCAACGAGGTACTCAATTATCGAAACGAATATCGAGCAGCAGCAACGAGGTACTTAATTGCAGAAGTGAATACATCAGCAACGTCAGTTCCACTGATAAAGAGGCTTGATGGGCATCGTGATCCAGCACCGATTGATCCAGCAAAAACTCTGTTTTGACTGACTAGTGGTGGTCGTTGACGAGCACCCGATGATAGCGCAACAGTCTGCTGTCGCAGCGCAGTCCCGAAAGGACGTGCTAGAATCCTAATATCCGGCGGGGCGCGCGATCACGTTCCCCAGACCGTCGACGAAGACAAATTGGACCGTACGCCTGACAGAATTCAGTATCAGCGGCCCTGACACCGCGAGCTTCACAGAAGAAATAGAATTGGCTGGCGTTCAGCGGTCGTACCGCCAATAAATATGATTCGCATGCTTTGGGATCACTAGTACCAGTGATTCTCACGGACCCCGGAACCGGAAACGAATCTACCCTGACCGATCCCGTCCATGTGCACAGTCTTCTACGTAAAATAATTTTTCAAGCGATGAATAAACTTAGTTAGCCTCGAGTAAAACTTTCTCCACGTATTTTCTATACGATTTTGACACGGCAAGTCTTCCACGAAATTGATGAATGACGGCCGCTAATTCAACGATATTGCGAGTCGAAGTCAACGAATAAAACAATTCGACGTTCGTGAAATATAAATCTCTGAAAAAATTGTCGACTTTCGTTTGCCAGTCGCCGACCGTGAATCTCTATTTTTTTTTTTTATTAGCACAGTGACATATTTTTATTATACCTCGACAGTATTTTTCATTTAGAAAACTTTTCGCGAGAACTCGATTGGAATACATCTACCTCGGCCACTGCGAAAGTAAAATATTTTTTTCCATACCGCAGCTTTGTAAATAAACGGTAAATATTTTTCTTCGTGGATCGTTCAATTCGATTTCGACGAGATTCGGTAAATAACATTTTCGCTATTTATCAACATTAATCAATTGATCGTTTGCGCTTCAGGATTTTCGAATTTTATTCGCTGATTAAAAGTGCTCTCGATTTTTTGTTTTATACACTGCTGTTTGAAGCAGTTCCAGGCATTTGTTCATTAACTTTTTGATCTCCGGCCGACACGTGTAAACGTCCAGGGACGACATCCGGACGACCCGGAATCCAGGGAGTTTTGCCTCGTTAATTTCCTCTGCAAATTAATCGCGAAATGAGATCAGCTAGGCATACAAATAAGATAAATAATAAACATCACTCGTGTATCACGCGCATCGCAATATTTCGATATGCGTTATATTTATACGATTTAGCGATATTTATACGCTTTGTAAATTAATACTCCGCCCAGTCAATAATAAATAAGTTACTGTAAAAATGGGAAAAATGTTTTATTAATAGCAAAATTATCGACCACGAGCCAAGAAGCAGAAATGTGTCCTGAAGTGAATATATTTCTATTATATATTACCAATTTTTATTCTACAATATGGAGGGTGTCCCTGGAGGTAAATAAATTATGTTTCTACATTATGTAAAATGCAAATAACAATGGCTAATCTACTATATAAAATATAACAAAATTTCATAGGAAAATGTTGAAAAACTCGAATAATAGTTATGATTTTAAGCGATTTTGGGAGATTCCTAGTTTCATATAAATCAAATCAACTGTGCTAACGAGCTGAGAGAACTTTGACGAATTTCTGGTTGTTGTACTTAGAGAAGTTATTGCATTTCGACAGGTTTGTATTAATTCAATTACCACGAGTTTCCAGCCGTTGAGTTTCGAGGAATTTCTGTTCATTGAATTTTGCCAAAATTCGTATTTATTGAGGCTTGCTAAATTTGCTTTCATTCCATTTTCCCCGAACATTTGTTTGATAGGAAGTTTGACTGCACGAAGATCCGCAGTCTAATCGTGTCTCTATTACATGAATAAATGGTCAGATATTGAATGTTGACAGGTTTCCATTTTCCATGAAAACAAAAAGGAAAAAAAAGAAACATACGGGTGGCACTGCATGAAGACAATTAAGAAGAGCTTTTCACGTGAAAACACGTGTCGTCGATATCGCTCGCCTATTTTTCTGTCGTGTGCCGTTTTGTTTTGTACCAGTTGCCACGTTTTATTTCTTTTTCGAACGAGAATATACATTTTCCTCGCACAATGGCAACACAACGCGCGTGAACCTCTGATCGACAGAACCACAAACCGAAAAGGACGAAGCTTTCAATTCATTCTCCGACAAGGACCGTGACATTCTCTTCCCTAATACGATTATTAATAATTCAATAGTAATTTCATCGCCGGGATAATCCGTGCATTGTTGGTGTCATTAGTTGTCGACGATGATCGTCGGAAAATTCAATTCTCTTCCATTACGAAAATGGTAAAAATTATAATCGAACATCTGTATAAACTTTAATGAACCGTTCCTTTGAAACCGAAAAATCCCATCGGAAATCTTTCATCGTGTTACAAAGAGAATCAGATTCAACGAAATAATCGTTTCCATTAATTTTTCGGAGATCGCGAGGGGTTCAATAATTAATGTGTGGGAAGATATGATCGCGCAGCTTCCGGATCCTGGAAATTCTATTTGAATCCTGATCCCGGATTGTTCCCGACGATACGCCACGTGTTTCATTAACAGCGACACCTAATTAAATCCCTCCTTAGTCAGGGATGAATCGCAATTAGTCCGATTCTGTGTCTTCGCGTTCTCGTTGGCACAATGATTCACTGGATCTGATTCTGACACAACGGGAACAGTCAATTCAGTTCAATAACACGGCGACGCACTTGACAACGAACAGGTACGATGTGACAAAAGACTTTGTGGACAAACCAACCTGCAATATTTCATATTTGTTTCGTGTAAAAAATATAATTCAAAAAATAAATTCATTCTTCTAACGTGTTGTAAACACTGTACATAGAACATACTTGTAACTAAAATCAAACGACTCTGCTTACCCGAACAATATTCCCGAACAGGTAATTTTCGGAAAACTGTTGCAGAGAAGTAAAATTAAACCGAACCAATTACTAATTGCAACGGCCAGGTGCTTGTTACTGACATTCGGTACGAAAATGGCCGAGGCAGTCGAAGTGACTAAAGGAAACGTACCGCGTTTCCATCGGCTGTCTGTTCGGTGGCGCGACAGCAACGGAAAAATCGCGGGGAAACTGGTTCAGCAGCGGGGAGGGGGTTTGATTGCCGCGGAAAATGCTGCTGGAGATGAAAGGCTCCCGCGAACTCTTGCCCTCTCGCTCTACAGAGATGGAGAAGACGGGCATTTGTACGTGTCGTCGAATATATGTATATCAGGGAAATGGAACGGTAAAGAGAAGGGGAAGGCTCTCTCCCCTTGTCTCCCTTCTCCCTTATCTGATTTATTCCGCGGACAAATTGAGCAAGTCGGAACACGGGACAATTGAAAATCGCCGCACCCTCCCGCCGTCCTTTCGCAGAACTTGAAAGTGGAATAATTCACTTTTATATTTCGATTCACGGTCCATGAAAGTCCCCCTCCACTCAACAGTTTGTATTCGTTCGTTCTGTTTCGAGTGAGTCGAGATGGTTCCACGTTATTCCACAAATTTTCAAATTTCCTGCTCGATCCTCTACCTGGAAGTTTTCGATTGTTTTCAGAAATGTCTCTTCGATCCTTGATCCTGCACGTGGCGAAGCAAAGACGCGTCACGATAATATTTCTCGTATTAATCACCTGGAAATCGATAATTAAAACCACGTGTCGGGCTTCCGAGGCGTAACAGAGAAAATGGCGACCGTGCGAGAAACAAAAAACAGAGTGCGCGCGCCCTAATTGGAACGCGTGCAAATGAACGATTAAAAACACCGTACGCCCGGGTACCCTTTTGTTATTTTTGTTTCTCTTCGCTCTGTTTTTTGTTCAACTTTTTCTTCAATCGGATACTACCTAACGCGGCTAGTTTATCGTATGCTCCCCCATCGATTCCCGCAGAAATGATGTCCGATAAAATGCTCTCGAGTCTTCTCAACTATCATATTGCTTGGAAAAGTTTCGTCCGAGGATGATAAATGATTTTCTGACGGTTCCCGTATTAATTGCTCTCTTGGACGTAGTACTGCGATGCTCGCCAAACAATCCTGATCGATCATTCTGCACTTATTTGTTCGTATTTTTCATTCAGTTTCATTCCATCCTGTTTTTAAAATTTTGTAGAATCTCGTACATCCATTGTTATGTGGGCCCATTGTGCAACCTAAAATTTTCATTAAAATCTACAATCAGGGGTTTTCTTTCTAAGAAAAATATACCGCCGCCATTGTTCACCCACGCCATTTTAATCATCCTAAAAGGCAGGCAAGTGTGCTGAATCTACACATCGTCATAAAATGTGAATAACAAATGATTCACAATATATAATAGAAATATTGTAAATGATTCCAAATGTAACTGTGGCTATGAGGTTCAGAACCTTAACCATATTATTTGGCAATGTACCATTATTGGAATCACAACGAGTTGGTCTTATGAAGGGATTGAATAAGCTCAATTTGTTCCCACCATTGAATGTTAGATCGTTGCTCTGTAAACCGAACATTCAAGCGTGTCGTCTTCTTTTGAATTTCTTCAAACAATGTAATCTACAAATTTGAAATTATGTATATGTCAAATACGCTGTTTTCCTATTGATCCTAATTTTTATGTCAAATACGCTGTATTTATATTAACCCAAATGTAAAGCTTCACAACTCCCAAAGGGGAGTTACATTAAGCTCAATAAAAAAAAAAATAGATGAACGAAAATCACTTTTTTGACACGCTTTGAAAATTTTAGTCGGACGATTGGGTTTCTCTTTGTAGAATTTGCGTAGACTCAAATGGCCGACATTTTAAGCGAAGCATAATTGGAATTGATTGTTCGAACATCAAACCGTGCTTTGTAAAAGCAAGAATGCTTGTTGGCTGCATTATTCTCAGCAAGGTGTTCTGGTTTCTAACAAAGTAAATGAGAGAGGACGTTCGATTGTAGGGCTCTGTGAGCAATGGCGGTAGTAATTAAGAGTACTTTCTCGGGTTCGTGCCAGGCGAAAACCATAAAGCGAGGCCCTTTCATGTTTTATACTTCGCGTAAAGTTAATGTTGCACTCTACCGACGACGCAGCAAGGTGCTCCATTTCTATCGTCAACTTTCGCAAACGAGCACGCTGTCTGCCCGAAAACGCCTCCCTTCGAAATCGTACAGCTCGCGAAAATATCCCGACCGCTATTCCAAAATTATATTTCCGTTTTACTGCTCTGTGCTTGATTTCCAACGCGACGCGTTCAAACTTTGTAACAACCAGCAAACAGCGAACTTATTAACAATTTCATTTGGGGCGAACGTCGAACTAAGGACACAATCAACAGTAATTATATAATAATTGCTATTCGATATTGAAGTTCATCAAATCATGTTATTCATTGCCAGCAGTGTTGCGTAACATCTTATGCATACTTACGTTTCTGCGTACACATAAGTTTCCATAAAATCAGCTCTACAAAAATTTCTGCGAACAAAATATAAAATGTTAGAAGATCCACTGATTAAACGCGAATGTTTTGAACAGAAGCTCCACGGGTTCTGAAGAAAAATGGTGGCCGCAGTGTGGACCATTAGCTTCCGGCAAGTTTGCACGAGACACCGCGGTCGGGTAATTCGATTGCCGGCTAATGGCTAATGTCAAATGAAAATAATTATGCCAGCGTGTAATAAAGCATCGATATCGGGCCGCGCGTGGGACGCACCAGCGGCTTCCATTACACGTGCAGAACATTATACGCGCTCTACACGGTGAAATTTCCGGCGGAAACTGTCTCAAACGAAGCTACCTTAAACTAGCGTTATCGACCACCGGTTCGCAACTTTGTTTACCTCTGACAGACACAATTTTAATCCGCCGTTCCGTTCGTAAACGATCAGCATCTTCAGATAATATTACACTGGCAAACACCGAACCACACTGCCCATTACCGAGCAAAGTGGCTTAGAGCATTTCTCTGATCATTTTTCAACTGGGTTGCAAAGTAGACAAAATTGTGATGTCAAATCTTTCACACGATTAACCCCTTCGGAGATATTTTAACTGGAATATATTTCTAGAATATTTCATACACATTGTGCCTCCATAATTAACCAGTAATTTTTGAAGTGAAACTTCTTTCTTACTATTATTATATTATAGTAAGTTTTTTTATATTTTACTCTCTCTCTCTCTCTCTCTGAAAAATACACACTGTCACGTCGCTCAATTCTCAATTTTCGGTTCCCCTTTCGGAAGGCAACCCGCTCTTCAATTTTCGGTTCCCCTTCGGAAGGCAACCCACTCTTCAATTTTCGGTTCCCCTTCGGAAGGCAACCCACTCTTCAATTTTTGGTTCCCCTTCAGGAGGCAACCCGCTCGTCAATTTTCGGTTCCCCTTCTGAAGGCAACCCGCTCGTCAATTTCAGTTCCCCTTCGAAAGGCAGCCCGTTCTTCAATTTTCGATTCCCCTTTAGGAGGCAACCCGCTCTTCAATTTTCAGTTCCCCTTAGAAAGGCAACCCGCTTGTCAATTTTCAATTCCCCTTCGGAAGGCAACCCGCTCTTCAATTTTTGGTTCCCCTTCAGGAGGCAACCCGCTCTTCACATTTCGGTTCCCCTTCAGGAGGCAACCCGCTCTTCAATTTTCAGTTCCCCTTAGAAAGGCAACCCGCTTGTCAATATTCAATTCCCCTTCGGAAGGCAACCCGCTCTTCAATTTTTGGTTCCCCTTCAGGAGGCAACCCGCTCTTCACATTTCGGTTCCCCTTCAGGAGGCAACCCGCTCTTCAATTTTTGGTTCCCCTTCAGGAGGCAACCCGATCTTCAATTTTCAGTTCCCCTTCAGTAGGCAACCCGCTCGGCGTTTTAGCGTGACAGAACTATTTTATATAATAGAAAAAAGATTTTATTATATTATAGTAAGTTAAACAAAATAAATAATATAATATAACAAACATAATTTCTTACCCGACGGGATTCGAACCCCGGTCCACCGATTGGGGACAACCAATGATCTTTAGAAGTGAACATTTTGGAATATATCGCAACGAATAAAATGCTCGGTAATAGGATCAAACGAAAAGGTTAGAAATACATGGTTATGTTTTTACCCTATAGAAACGTAATCGCGCGCAAATTTTATGATGCATTGCTCACGTAAATATTAAACGACTGTACCTGGACGAAAATGACCACGAACGAGAAATACATTGGCAAAAGGGGAGACGAGCTTCGACGACCATTCTCACATCATAACATCCTTTATTTTCTCAAGAACAACATTCTGAAGAACTTTTTTCGAATCAGGACAAGGACACACGTACGATCTTATTACTCGACCACAAACGCTTCGGCTTGATTCGTAAACTTTCATACCTGCTATACCGATTACTTTCTTTACACCACGTATTGGTTGAAGATCTTACTAATTAACTTCGTCTACTGACCGTTCGCAAAAACTACAACGCGGCGATCAACTCCGTCGAGGCCAAGTCTCCTCGGCTCCTCTTATGATTAAATCTTTTGAATGAAATCCAGAAATAAATGGAAATCCTTTTAAATTTCATAAAGGAAATAAGCACGAAACGATGCGAGACAAACGACCAGCTCGATGCACCCTTGAAGAGAGCCTGCTTATAGTGGAAAATGGTCAGGAATTTTCAAAGCGTTCCTGGAAAACGGATAACGACCGTTTGGACCGAAAATTGCAAACTCCCACGTAACGTTCCGAAATATGTTTCGGAGATAATCTGTTACAATGTAGAGCACGTCGAGTACGGGACATTTAACGACAGCCTTTGTCATTAAACGATCTAACAGATCTGATAAAAATAATAATATATAATAAGTTTTTATAGAAACGAACTTTATAGAAACATTCGGTTCACTGACTCAAATTTTCGCTCCACATTGTTGCTTGGAAAAATGGTAAAAAATCTTACAACGAAAGGAGAATATCTTTTTTACAATGTTCTACTTAAAAATAAATGTAGAATCGATAAAAAAAGCCTTAACTGTTGGTACACCTGATGCACCCATAAAATAAAAATATATCCTCATATTTTTTAACGTTTCCGACAAGAACTTTATGCACGATCTTGCTAATTTTCATTTTCCATCAAATTTGTGACAACGGGCCTCGCGAAGATTGAACAATAATGAAACAAAAAGGACGTGATAACATTTTATGCGATAACTAAACGCCGATTAGGCTAAATTATCCGACTAGCGTATTTCCACAGGGATAATTGCCCGTCGAAAAGCGCGGGACACGGATGTTCGGCGCCGTCGAAAATTTATGCAGCTCATTAAAAGTTTTCCTCGGCGTGGCGCATCAATTTCGCCCGCTTAATCGCGACTGTAATATCATTATTCGGTCATCCGGTGGGGGAGGAGAGAAGTCAAAGTTGCATTCGGCCTTTCCACCCTGCAATCGTTATTTCCACCCTTCCCTCGACGATCGGGTCGATCGTGACCCGGAACGTGAAATTCCAATTAAATAGTCATTTGTGCAATCCATAAGAGCAAAACCGAGCACAGTCGAGCCAACGAACACGATTTACCGCGTTTACTAAGGGTGGATTATACGTCGCAAAGTCAATTTGGATCAAAAATAATTCTTCGAAAATCAATTTTTCCGCCTGACAAGCACAGTGAATCGTGCGAGGGGCGAACTGTCAATCGAAGGAGACCGAAGGAACGTGCGAAGCACATTTTCCACTTTTTCACCCCTTACAGCTCTGCACACCCCCGCGAAATGACCTCGGCGAACGATCGATTTAGTTTTTCCTTTTGTTCGAACCTCGGTCTTCCTCGCATATGCATTTCGCATTGCTTCTATCGCGAGACTTCCTCTCCGACGAGTGCGTGAAACAATCTGTTGCTCGCGCAACTTGTGCGAGGGGTTGCGTCCTAACCGGTATCATTCGATCTGTAGTATCCCTGAAAAATATTGCAGTAGATGCTACTCGACACAATTCTTCAAACAATCGAATTAACCTCCTCCCCACTCTTCATCCCTTAGGAAAACAATTCTTAAAGATTTTAAAATAACATTTTCTTTTACGGTTCAATAGATAGTTTGAAACGGTACAACTTTCGTTGAAACACTTTTCAGATAGCTCTCGCCCTTCTTCGGATACTTCATGAGAAAGTCAATTTTTTCAGAGGGGTGTTTCCAACCCCGAAACGAGGGGTTGGAAATTGTGGCTCCAGCGAGATGGTGATTGTTCGAAAGCGAATGGTAAAGTGTAATCTCCATCCCCGCGGCAACCCTCATCGCGATTGTCACGGAAGTGTAGGAGAGGGAGGGGTTGAATTTCTCGGAGACGAACGGAAGCGCCGGAAGTTGTTTCAGTTTGTCAGCTGGATGAAATAAGGACGACGGGATGAAAGTCTCAGTGTACATGACAGAAATCACCTCGTAGAAACAACTAGTAAGCGGCTTACATTTCTTCCTGAATGTATTTTTTTTTTCAAAAGTCTCAATTAGACGAATTGAAAAATACATTTATATCATTTTCAACCTATTGAACATACGAAGAGAGAGAATTGATTTCTATGTCATTCAGTTTGCTGTAATTCAGATGGGAAGTTATTATCTACTACCCAGTACATTATTTTAGTATACATTTACAGACGCAATGCTCTTGAAGATGATCCAAACCCGGATCGAAACGTCGAATAAAGTTTAATTAATTGCAAATTTGCTTTGTTTTGTTTATCATTGATCGAATCTGTGCGCCGAGAACATATATTAATTACATATTAGGAAAGTTATTGTGTTGCATAAAGATCCACTGTCTAACAATAATCTCACGCGCTTAATTTCTCGCGTGTTTTCAGCACGAAATGAATGTTTCGAATTAAGCAAAGGGCTTTGACAGGATCAAAGGTACCGTCCATGTTACTCACAGGCTGCATCGGATAGGCTGCGCTACCGACGATAAAATCCCATGCCCAGGCGAAGATTCGCGCGCAAATGTGCATCGACGTCACTGCCAGATTGTAGGCTCTAGTTCCTCGTGACAGACCCTTGTGGTATCCACGTGACAGTCTCCCCACCACAGTCGCGTCGTTGTTCGGTTGAACGGAATTCCCCAGGTTGCATTGCTTCGAGTTGAACTTTTCGCGCCATTAGAGTCGCATGTCCCTTGAAGAATCCTCCGTCTCCATGCACGCTATAGCATCGGCGAAGTCTACTCGTACTGGAAGAGACGTTCAGCTAAAGGTTTGTCGTCTTAGTCCCCCGCTTAGTGCTATAGGAAATCCCGACAACCGATTCATCAAGCCTCCAGCTTACTTAGGGGATGAAATGGGGTGCGTTTGATCAATCGATCGGGTGCCCCTAAATGCTGAGAGTCCTTGCTGGTTCCGAAGACGGGGTCTAGTCGATGATGATCGCTCGAGTCCTCCAGTGTCGAAGCTAACGCGTCGATTTGCCAGGCCGAAACTTCGCTAAGTAAATTAGTACCAGTCTTTTCTCAAGCTTTTCCAAATGGTTCCGTCGACACAGGTCTCTAGAATCCGCCGGGTTCGTATCCTAAACCCCATTAACAGCTCCCGAATGAGCACCTTCGAGTTAGCAACCCTCTAACCCTAACCCACTTAGGACCACTGTTAACACTGGACACCAGAATTCTCAATTACCAGAGACGTCACCGCAGGTCCCAGGCGATTACACAATGGCCTGTCAACGGCACTAATTCGATCCCTATTCCCGCCAGTCACTCATTAAACAATTACCCGCCTCCGTAATAAGAAAGACTACACCGTGTTAGCTCGAACAGCGCCCGCACCTTAGCAACCGGTGCTACCGGCCTATATACTCGACGAGCTACTTGTTGATCGACACATGCACCACACGAGCGTCGAACTAGGACAATTTCCACGGAGTCCACCTAGATTTTCTGTCACCGATCCTCGAATGTCTCCTGGTCAATGATCGACGCACCTGATCGATGAAGACCGTGATCCTGTGATTTTGAGGACGGTGTGTGCGACGTGATCGCGATGTTGGGTTAAGGGTTGATTTATCGGGGGATGATTCATGGTTTTTCGGCGGGTTTATTGGGTGGACAGAGAACTGTTGAGAGGGAACCACTTCCGGAACGACCGGAACACACCGGAGTACATCCTCCTCGGAGGGACTGGGCGACACTGACGGAAGAAACGTGCGCGTGCCGCTTGGGAACACATAGGGGACGCGGAACGCATGTCAAAATCAGTGTCTACGGGGATGGTACGCAATCCTTCGCAAGCGGACCCGCTTAGGCGACGAACGAAATTGAAATAAAATATTGGAACAACCCTGCCGGACCGATAACCAACCTACCCTCCACCCCCCAAACGGCTTATACCATAGAAATTAGACTACGTCGAGTTGGAAAGGGGCCGCTGGCCTCTCTCTATCGAATTGGATCATCCGGAGTCGACGCAAACCACCCTCGATCAAAATTTAAATGGTTCAATCATTTAGCATATAGGGGAATTTATTAAAACTTAGATCATTTCAAAGATTCGGTAAGGACAGGCTTTCTTATGAAATTGACCCAGTCAAAGTCGGAACAAACTACCCTCGAAAAAATATAAAGGGTTGAAACATTGACTCAAATGTTTTCTTTAAAACAGAACTTTCCATTCAACATAATATTTCAGTACTCGAAATTATTGAAGACAGGCTTTCCTACGAAATCGACGCAGTCAAAGTGGAATCAAAGTACCCTCGACAGAGATTTAAACAATTTTCATTGGACAATAAATAGGGGGATATTGAGAATCTAACTTTTCTATTTGAATTCGTCGAAATACAGTTTTAAATTCAAACCGAAAGCGCGCGAAGTGTTTGAATATCCAATCACAGATGGCGACCCAACGGTTTTCTAGAGGCTTACCAAGCGATGGTATATTCAATTTCGAAAATACCAGCGCTAGGAATGGACGGAAGGCAATTTACCAGAGAAGTATTTATTTTTTAAACATTCCTTTTCTACGATTCACCCTTGCAACCTTTATAAATTAGAATCAAAATATGTTATGTAATTTTAGTTATGTGTAAAGTCGTCTGCTAAACCAGTAGACTAACCTAACCTAATTTATTCATGCTGACAGCCGATAATGGTGCGATGCTGAAACATTTTATTTATCAATCTACGGACATTCGACGATCCGTTGTTGCAGCTGCTTTTTCCAGCTGGCCTTATCTAACGAAAATAAAATAGTCTTCTTCGTGTCGAACAGCTGATTATTGAATCGAAATTCTGCGAAACAAACAGGGCACAGTTATCTGAACGAGATCCATACGCGTGACCGTTTCGCAAGTTTTTGAACGTGATCGTGAAACAAATTTCATACGCTTGTATAATTTTTATCGGAGCGAGATGACGCGTTTTCACAAATTATTTGCGAAGGGGAAGTGTTCTGTGATCGGAATGGTGCACGTCGGTGCTTTACCTGGTACAGATTATTCCTTAGTTTACAATATATCATAAGATTCATTAAGAACATTCTAGTCTGGACTATAAAAATTTAAAAATACAATTTATTCCACTAGATAAGATTGCGAAAAAAAACTTATTGACTGCTGCTCATATTATCGTTTCCGAAGTGCCACCGTATGATTTATCTTTATTCCCGATACAGGAGAAAATATCTGTTGTAAATAATGTTCATCGAAAACAGCTTATTTTGCACATTTTTAATCTACTGTTTTCATACTTTTGACCACAAGTTAGTTACTCAGCTTGGTCACCAAATTGTCTGACCTGTGAGTGTTTAATTGACATATATATTTTAATTCATGTTCACAGGGACTCCTCTCCATAGACACCCCCTGACAAAGATTGTAAATGATGCGGTCAGAGATGCTGAAATTTACAGGGACTGTAATGTCGTAAGTTTGATAATAAAAGGCTATTCCATGTACGCTTAACACTGAAATTTATACTTTGTTTCAAGGACGGTATCCTAGTGGAAAATATGCACGACATTCCCTATGTAACAGCCAAAAACATACTCCCTGAAACCACAGCGATCATGACCAGAGTGTGCACAGAAATAAGGAGACTGTTGCCCGCTTGTCTCCCCTGCGGTGTACAGGTACGAAACAGGAAATCATTATACAAGTTTTAATTCTACAGTTCTGGAAGTAAATCCAAACAGATTTTAGCAGGTTGTAACAAGGAAGCGGTTGCAGTAGCAAAGGCTGCAGATTTCCAATTCGTCAGGGCAGAGGGATTTGTGTTTTCACATGTAGCAGACGAAGGCTTCACAGATGCCTGTGCTGGTACTTTATTGAGATACAGGAAACAGATCGACGCCGATGACATCCTTATTTTCACCGATATTAAAAAGAAACATAGGTGATTTGTTATATCTCGACAATGGGGGAGACCAATTTGACATCCAATGCTTTTGTTAACTCTGCTATCTGTCTGAACAGTTCACACGCGGTCACCTCGGATGTAAGCTTATCAGAGACGGCGAGAGCAGCAGAGTTTTTCTTGACTGATGGAATTGTACTGACAGGAACTGCCACTGGGGAGGAGGCTAGTACGAAGGAGCTCGCAGGTATTTCCCCTTTAATACTGAAACCTTGGTAAAGTGTTTGCATATGAATAATGTTTAGAGGTGAAAGAGGCTGCTAAAGGTCCTGTACTGATCGGTTCTGGGATCACGATAGACAACATAGACAATTATTGCTCCTCCAATGCTGTGATCGTAGGGACCCATTTCAAGGTGAATGGACTGTGGAATAATGGAGTCGATAAACAAAGGGTTCACGACTTCATGACGAAAATGAGGAGGAAGTGAAAAATCTCTAGCATAAGAATACTATACACTTTCCACAGTATCTCTGGGTTATTTTTAATACACAAGTCATTCACTTCTTCCATTCTTAATCGAGCTGTCCGTGTCATTACGGCAATTAGCGATAATGGACGATTCGAGCGTATGTATTGATGGAAAAAATTAATTATATAGCAAAGCGGAAACACACGCAACCGGTTCCACGGAGCCTGTCTTCTACGCGAATAGACAGTTCCCCAAACGTAATTGCGACGACGTGTCTTCCCGAATAACAAAAAACGAAAGAAACGCGTAATCTTATTTTAATGTCGCTCGGTATGCGATTCTAGATTGCAGAAATCTTGGCAGAAGGGTTCCTCCGTTTTCAGCTGGTATGTGCCAAATGTGGACGCGCGGTACTCGTGATACCGAGAACATGCCAAGGGGAAAATTCAGTATGCGTCCTCGCATTTATTAATGACAAATATCCGCGCAGTACTTCCGCGATGTACACGCTCTACGTACGCAAACAAATATTTGTTTCGACGAAAGACGCACACGCTAGAGAAACATTAGTTGCAAGTCAACATAGCGCAGCGGGGTTTCCGAAGATGAAATTCGAACTCGCGTATCTAGGACATGAGATTAGAATTATTTCGCCATTTTATCATAATTTTGTCGTCTCGTAGAAACGCAGCGTAGCCGGCCCATTAAAAGTCCATTATCTCCGCGTATCCACCACTTATCTCGACGATCGTTTGCGTTTCGTAATTTCGTGAGCATTCACGGTTCTAGGGGAGCGATGGTGTTAGTACGGAGATTGCATTGAACACTGTTGACTTACATACATTTCTCGAATACGCTTTTTCTGACCGAAAGTATCTCAGCGTTATTTCAATGTTACAGAATTCGTTTCAATATCAGCTATTTTTATTAATTTCTAAAAAGTTTGTTTTGTTTCCGATAACCGGATGAGGCACGGTAACTGGTGCCATGAATAAAATTTGGGAGCTTCAAAGGGTTCTTTGTTGCGAGACAAATGTATTCGATAAAAATTTACTTTCTCCTGCAAAAACCGTGATTCCGGAGCATAGCGCCACCCGAGAACGGAAAATCAATTCGAAATGTGGAGTACACCACGATTACTGGGTCGCTGGAAAGCAAAAAGTTGCACTGTCGTGCATTGACTCGTATCAATCCGACAGGAGGGATCCTCCAAACAGTATTGACAGGGCTGACTCGCGCAGGCGCCCTTCTGGCCGGACTGTCACTATGCCATGTAGGTAGAATGGTGGTGGCCCAATTTTATTGACTGTTATGCCGTTCTACCCACAGAACCCCTCTGGCAAACGCTACACGACTCGAAAACGCGTGGATTATACCATAAGCGAGAACTAGGTTAGATTCATTTCATATTTCGGGTGGGTGGAAGGATGGAGCATGATCTCAAGCATTTCTTCAATTTTCCTTCATGTTTTTCGAGCCATAAAACATGGGGGTTGTCGGGGGTTCGCCGAGTTAGGTGAACCCTCGCAGCAATTGTATCAGGTCACGCCCTGGCTAATGGGATTTTGTTTTATGGTTCGGGAGGGTGAAATACAAAAATATATTCCATGTATCTGTTTTATAGCTTCTATATATTGTATCTACATTTTTACAATGATTCACTCTCCCATTCATAAACAACAATAAACCCGGCGAATACCATTCGAAGTACCCTATCTACACCGATAACATCTATAGAAGTTAGAATAATTGCATTAGAATAGATATAGCTAGTAGGGATGGCGTGAACTGCTATTTTTGGATCACTCGTGATTCGATCATGTTGGTTCGCAGTCACGATGATTTTTCACAGTGATTCCGTGACTTTCGTGATCGCTTCTGATTAGCGGGGAGCGTAACTATTCTTCGTGCAAGTTGCAGAAACACAATCTGTACGTTTTACATGAACAAACTAGCCAGTTACATCGCACAAAGTAAATGCCTAAACGAATAACAATGAGGAATAACGAATAAAGTCATTGCGAATAATTCACTGTACAATGAAAAACTCACGATCACGGCGTGAATGAAGATTAAAGTGACGACCGTGATCGTGATTCTGCGATCATTGCGATAAATCGCGGTTAGTGATTTTGCACGTGATCACTAATATGTAGCTAGTAGCCTAACTGGCAGGTTCAGTGACTCTATCCCCGTTTCTTATTTCGAGAGGCAGTGCTACGTATGATGCCATCTTGCTGGCGGTGTCGCTGCGAGCCAAACGAAATCGCTTTGTGCCTCGGTAGCGTAATGGCGGTGATAATTAGCCGGTGAGGTCGATCTTGAAAGCAGGACCCCATTGTCTCGGGGCTCGATCGTGCACCGTGGCTTTTCGCAGACTAACGGAAATTTAATGGGCGCTGGTAAAAAGGAAGTTTTCCAAGTGTCCCGGCGTTAAACAGCGGACTAGCAGCTGTCCGCCCAGCTGAGCGTTCCCCCACCGTTACTCCTTCTCACCGTTGTATCAACGAATCTCGGGGCCCCCGTCCATCGCCTGAGAGATTCGATAAAAATAAGATATCATCCCGCCTTACGAAACGTTCGAGTTACGCCGACGGCGGATGACGTTAGCAGAAACTATTCCGGATCCGCGAGCGAGCGAGCACCCGAAGGTCGACCGTAAAAATAAAAATCGGAAAACCTCCCCTTATCGTTACTCAACGAACAATCCGGACAATCGTACGCCCCCGCCGAGCAAACTGTGTCCACATCATTCGACAACGCAAACAACGCCGCTCGGATTATCGACTACATATTTTATACAGCGTCGGCGGCTGCCAGACAGTTCCCAAGTCAGTCGCGCATCGATTTTCCGGTTCCTGCGTTTTCCAGCGATTTCGTTGGTCTGTTCGAAGGAGCCATCTCACTACTCCCCATTTAAGCAAATTATTTTCAACGTGAAAATCGTTCCCTCATCTCCGAAAATAGCCGAGCGACGTCGATCGACCGATCTGTGTCTCGAGAAACAAATACCCGGCGGGGGTGGCGGAAGGAGGTGGTACGCGACACAGGTAAACAGTGATCTCGCGTGTAAACAATATCGCGATTTATCGACGATCGATTTTCTTCTTGTTTGGACGCGCGATGGATCCCCAAGATACGACCAGATGATCGATCACACGCAGGGGTGTCGCGTGGATGTGGCACGTCCCTGGTATCGCTTTGAAAGCCCGCCCCACTCCGGCGACACGGTACGCCCCCTCTCTCCGCTCTTCGGCAACGGCTTGACTGCCCAGCCAGCCAGTCGAAATCAGCTGACGACTATTACTGCGGGCAGTTGCTACCACGGCTCCTCAAACGCAACACGGTTCAGGCGAGTGGCTCTTCCATTTCTCTTCTACCCGCAAAACAGATACACAAACGTACACACGCATACGACACATAACGCACACACGCTGTCGATCGATCGTCGCCGATAACGATAGCGACGACATTGTCATACCACAGAGCATCTCTCTTGTGTTACCTTTGCGTCGTCGTCTACCTGTCAGTGAGGACCCAAGCGTTGATAGTGACCGTGTCAGGGATGGTCTCTCTGTGCGAGCGAGAGTGAGTGAGAGCGAACGTACGAACGAAATAACAAAAGTAGAAGAAACCGGGATATACATATTGGAGTAACGGCAGAGAACGCGTTCGTCTTGATGCGTGAGTGTACGCGAACTTCGAGTGTTCTTTCAAATGCAACACCTTTTTCTGTTTACGAAATACCACTCTCCTAGGCTCTTCTCCTTGTCCGTTTCTCCGAGGATTGAACAGAGAAAGAGAGAGAGAGAGAGAGAGGGAGAGTGTGCGATTTCGAGATCAAGGTCGCTCGAGTTCGGCTCTTTCGCTCGTGAGGGATGCTTGGCGAAGTGCGATGGACACGTCTCGGTCCGATCTACGAGGTAAAGCGACGCTCCGCCGCGTTCCGCTCTTGGAGGGTGGACTGACGCTGCTTACGGTATTGTTTTGTAGTATAATTTAAAAAGAGACCGAGGAGAAACCCGTTTTTTTCGGATGGGGGAGATCGATGGTGTGCGTTGTCCGTGTGACACAATCCTCCTGGAAACGGAAACAAAACACGGGCTCTCCCTTCTCTCAATCATAACAATAACAGTCCTCCAAATGACGTGTTGTGTTAACTTTCGAGAGAGAGAGAGAGAGACTAGTTTTAGCTTTTAGAGTCCGTGATTGCATTCGCGAAAGTGATATTTGGGAAGATAGTGTGCGGTGTGTTGACGGCCTTGTACCGCGGTCAGGATCGAACTGAAGGAAATAGAGAGAGAGAGAGGGTGTGAATATAGTTCGGTGTGTGCGAGCAGGAAAGAATTTCGAAGGAAAGAGTGTGCATGAGAGAGTGAGAAAGGGAAAAGATGATGTGGTAGTGGGGAATTCGATCGAAACAATGCAGAGAGCGCTTGGTAACCGCTTGATCGACGCGCGGGATTGTTAGAAGTACAAGGGCAATGGCACAGTGGTTGTCACCGATCTGGACACACGTACATACATTGCAACACACACACTATGGTATCGTACACACTGTATACATATATTCGGACTCGTAATCGCGCGCGCGCGCTTCTAGTAGAGAGGCTCCTCTAGTTCAAGGAAACTCAGTGGTGGGGGCATGCCCCCTTCGAACCGCAGGGTAGACACAAGCCTGGTTCAGACGCGTTCCTCGCCGGAAAACGTCAATTGTGCAATGTCGCCGATTCACGAACGGGGTGCGTGAGCCAACGCTGGCTATTCTCGGCCACGATATACACCCGTTTTCTTACCCGCCGTTCCAGACCGGGGAACGTGTGTTAACACCCCCCTTGGACCCGCCACACCACCGCCTCTCTCGCGTCCAATATATATACACACACTCACACACCACCCGTTTTTCTTTCTCCCCGATCTACCGGTCTCTCGCGCCATTCGCCGGCTTCACCGTGTTTACCCAGGGAAGACTAGAGCGAAAACTCTCTCTTTCCTATTCTACCCCGTTCTCACCGCGCCATACTCTTTGTTACGCTTCGGGAACACTGTTTATTCGTGAACACCGGATCGGTCGAGATGGATCACTAGATCTCGAGTTAGAGTTCTCGGTTTCAGAGTCCCCCAATGTTGGAAGATGGTTAGCAATCGATGGATACCCCTCGGTGAGTCATCGGTGGTTTCGAATGGTTGGAATTTCTCATTAAGAGGGTAACGTAACCCCTGAATATTACTAGGTTTAAGGGTAAAAAACAGTGTTTGCGGGAAACAATTGTTTGTCCTTGTACGAGCATGTTACGAGCTGTGTGAGGGCTCATTTTAAAGAGGAAGGTTGATCGTAGGGCGCTCAGATCATGATTTAACGAGATTGTGCACCCTCAGGGTCCCATGTATTTTACCACGCTTATTTTGGACTTGGAATATTTTCTGAGCCAAGGTACTAGACAAGAGATAGATTCAATTTCGATCGACTACGTATTTATTTATTTTTTACACAATTTTGTACAAGACATTCACAGTAAGAAATAAATTAAGAGGGTGGGTTCTGGGTATAGTTGACGGATGAGGATTGCAGTGCGCGAATCATGATACACGGCGCGAGGAAATTCGCCGACGAATTGTCTGACGGTTATGGGTTAGACGTTAGACAGTGGTAGGCAGACTGTCTCGAGTTAGACTAGGTGCTGTGTTAAGCTTGGTATATTGGATTCTGTCGTGTTTAGGGAGTAGGGGCTGTTGGCTTCTTGCTGATGAATGCGTGTCCTCTGGGGCTCTATTTTTAGAAGTTTGCCTCCTGCGAATACTTAAAAATATTGCTGCGAGTATAATGATAATTTTTGGGGAACGTCTAATTGGAATGCAAATTTCAGTAGCTCATAATTGAGGGTCCGGAAGCAGACGAGGCACTACGTTTGTCTAAATTAGGTCTTGTCATTAAAGTGACGTCAAGCTAGGGTACTAAAGTTGCTGTGTCTGGCTGACGCAATACTCGAAGCAGCTATTCCTTGTATTATAATTACTTCAGCAACGTCCTCGTTAAATATTCATTCATCAACCTCTCTACAAGTTGATTTTTCGACAGTATCCGCGTTAGGCGACACAAGGTTAGGGTCTTCGCTCGGCTGATGCAATTCGCGGAGCGTCGGTTCCTCGTTTCACATTTATCTTCCACGAGATCTTTGTTAAATACTAATTTATCTGAAACGGTATTACTAGAAAACGTAATTTACGCTGTGCGAATTGTCTCGTCGCGATGATTTACACAACCGAGCGTTGTCTAGACGTGAGTTAGGTGTTTGTCAAGCTAGGTACCATAAAGCTCGGCTCCGGGGTAGTTTAATTGTCTAGGTAGACAGTGAAGCTTATTGGCTTCGTCTCGACGGCTACTTGTAAATATTCTACAGGTTTTGCGCTCCAAACAAACACTTATTTCAAAGTAATTACTAGACTGCGGATTTTATGCATTTACGACAAAAATTCAATATTCTCAATGGGTGAAATTGATTTGCAAAAAAAAAATTCTCCACGAGACCGGTAATTCTTAACCCTTTGCACTCGGAGCTATTTTCACTCGAAAATTAAACGTTTCTTCTGACCTACAATATTTCCATTCTCTATGATTTCTTAAATTTGATAAATATGAAATTGATATAATACCTCATACAATACTTAAATGTGTAGTAATTGGTTAGATACCGACATATCTGATAGTGTAAACAATTATTTAAATAAAGGTACAGCAATTTTTAGTAGCGCCTCGGAGGCGCTACTCGAGTGCTAAGGGTTAAAACGCGGTCCATTCGTTCCGTGTGACACTGAAACCGTGTCTCCGGGGTATCGTGTTGTCTAGAAACCGTATTTTCCGTGTAATAAGAGGGACGCGTAATCCGTGGCTGGACGAATCAATCGACAGGTTCGAAAGTTTGCGGCGCGTATCGGCCCGCGGGTCTTCTATTTTGGCCTTCATCGATCAGCGGTCGTATTATTAGAAACCCTCGCAAACCTGTACACACAGAAATTTCATCACGGTCTCGTCTTCTCCGTCCGGCAAACTGGTTTCCAGGCGATTCCACCGTTCCGGAGTACCCCTTCTCCAACCGTTTGGGTAGTGGAGGTGGAGGGAGCAGTAGTGAGTGTCTTTCTTTCTTTTTCTCTTCGTTCGGCGTCCCACGGACACATTGACCCCGTTGTCAATCGGTTTTGCCCGCCGATTTCGCGAGAGTGCTGTGCAGCGCGAGCATCGCTCGTGTACCGAGCGTCGTTTTGACGCGAGTCGGATGCCAACGAGCTCTCTCGTCGACTGTTATGTAAACTATCGTCGTCGGCGACGTTACATAATTCGCCAGAGATAAAAACGGGAATGTTTCTTTTGGCACGCGCGTACCGCAACGGACCCCGCAACGCACAATTGCTTCCATTGATTCACCAGTATCCAGCGGCACGATTTCCGGGGGAAACCGACTCGACGCACAACGTTCGCAGACTGAATCGGATCGGCGACACTGTATTTCGATGTTTGTCCACTCCAGGATCGATTAACAAAAATATTTAGAGCTGGCATGACCCTCTTTGAGGCAGCGAACATTTATTCGAACGGGAAACAGAGTAGCAATAGTTGCTAGCAAAAATTTTTATGATTTCGACGCCCAGGTTCGATCAGCTGTTACTTCTACACTATTTGCAAAATATCACAAAATCTATCTCGATCGAGATCGAAACGTCGAAAAATATTCGGATAATTAAATGTCTGGTTTTATATTTTTCATTTCACAATTATTGATATGGTGACGTTGATCTTTATACGAATAAATCGAGCCTTGTCATTTTTATTATTATTATTATTATTATTTTAAACGGACCGAAGTCCATTTATACAAATGTATGCAGTTTATATAGTATGACAGAAACGAATCTTAATCTTAAGTCTTAATCTAAAATTTACATAATTATGGACAGCGCGAAACTAAGACAAATATAGGTACTATTAACGAATAGTACAGCGCAATTTCGTTTTCGATGCCTGTAACGTGCCATTGAAAAAATCAATATTATTATAAAATGTGTTTGAGCTATCAATAATGCGATTTAAAGGATTTATTGCTCCATATGAGGATTTTACATAGAAATTAATTTGTCTCAGGAGTGCGGGACAATCTATATTATTATTTGTCAAATTAAAGATAAAGCAAAGAGTTTGATAAGCTAACACATTTTAGTCTGCTGAGACTTTTGAAACGTGCTCGGAAAAAGTCTAGAATACGTAGTTGATCGTGTCTCCTGAATCTCTGAGTTAGTCCGTGTCCGTCGTGGCTCGTCGATGCTCGATGGAAAAGGTTATGGGAGTCCCTTCTTCTTTGTATTCCGTATAAAGAGGCTCTATGCGGCGGAAAGAGAATGTCCGCCGCCAGCAATCCCTCTGTCGAGTTAGCTCCGCCAGCCTGACTCCCGAGAGCTATCATTCGTTTCTTCGGATACCGTTAGACGTGAATCGATGATTAGGGGAGCCGCGGAACTTCCTTTCAGACAGCCAGAACCTGAACTTCGTCGTACTTCTTCTTTGTTACCTCCGGCGGGAAAATCTGCGTCGAAACATGCGATCGGTAATTTAATTTCATCTTCAAGGGTACCGCTACATATGTGGCATTTTATTTTAAGTTCATCCGCGGCAGGTACACGTGCTGCCATTCTTCGCAGCAATTGTTCTCCTCGTTCGTTTTGTTCTATCGCGTTCCGTTCGAAATTCCGACAGGTGTATCCATTCGAATTCAATGCTTTTTGAAAACAAATTTTATTTATCTGTTCGAGCATTAAATATTTGAACTGCGGGTGAACCGGTTGTACTGTTCGATTTCTTCGGCAAGAATGTAGAACTGGGTGAATTGAAAAAGTTTCTAAAATATTTTCGATCTGATCAAATGATTCGCAAGATAAATGTAAAATTATTTACTAAATACTTTGTACACCCACTGTACGTGTCACACGTATAAAGTATATTTTTATAATTTGTCCCTGAAGCGTTCACTTATCGAGTTTCTCCGACGTGTGACATTTAGTATGGTCCCTGTCAGGCTCGAATAGACGGATAGAAAAAAAACCCTCGCCTTGTACAAAAATTTAGGTCGTAGAAAATGACGGCGTAGCTGTTCTCTTTAGTATGCGGAGGATCTGGTATTCCCCCACCGCAGACTCTCCAGTCATTCCATCGTCTTTTAAAAGTAATCTACAGTCAGACTTTGTCTTCGCGGAGTAATGAAAAATATTCGTATCGCTGTAAAACTGAGCAAAAACAAAACAACCAGCTCCTCGGTATCTTGATGTTAAAAAAAGTCGTTTTCGCGATAAGCAGAACCTCGAGTCACGCATCTGAATACACTAAGATTAACAACGTGATTCAATCTTTTCTTCGTGTAATAACACCGCTCTGAAACAAAAGTCACGCCTTATCTGCGAGGAATATTAAACAATCTGTATCGAAGAAAAATCGACGTGAACGTTATTGCGTCTTTTATGTTGTGAAACTGAAAAAATCGTGCTTCGAGATAGCGTTGACTTTATACGACAGAAATTGTTTAAATTTAGAATCTCAGTTCAGCTTTCAATAGAATTATCAAAATAAATTCACGGTAGCGGTTCTTTGCTAAAAACATTATTTCTGAAGTTAATGTTTATTGCTGTGCATGCTTCTCAGCATTTTAAATATGTTCGTGTACTTTAAACGCAGTCGATTAACGACAAATTGAGTTCGAAAGGAAGTTGTAACAAAGGGAATGGACAGCAGCATTCTTCTGTTTACGTTTCCCGAAGGTTAGACCGAAACTGACAAGAAGAAGGTGTCAGTCATCTGTCGTCGGTACTCCAAAGTGCACGGCCAACTGTAACAATGGTACCCAATCGTTTCCCTTTACAAATCGAAGCACGCCACGCAATCGTTTCTCGAATCAGCGACTCGCTGACTCATGACTCATTGCATTTTGCGCGGCAGCCGAGTCTGCGACTCACGGTTACCGTAATTGCCGCGAGGAAAAGCTTCACGGAAAAAAGGAAAAGAAACGGTGCGAAGCATTACACACGCGGATCGCGTCGACAATAATGTCTCGCAAATTCTAACGCCTTTCTACTTCCTTACGTTTTGATACAGCGAAGCAGGATAAGAAAACAATCATGCACAATATATAGGTACTGTAAAAATCTGAATTCTTTCGATTTTTTGAAGGTTCTTGATTTTTCACAAGCTCGATTTTCAATTTAGAAAAAGTAAACGAATTTAGGAATATTCGATACATTTTGATACGGTGAAGATAAGAATAAATTCATGGACAATAATCATAATAATATATCGGTACTGTATAAATATAAATATGGTCACTTTAGAATTTCTATGTGAAATCTACATTTTTTGGAGGTTCTTGATTTTTCACAAGCTCGATTTTCAATTTAGAAAAAGCAAACGAATTTAGGAATCTTCGATACATTTTGATACGGTGCAGATAAGAATAAATTCATGGGCAATATTCATAACAATATATTGGTACTGTATAAATATAAATATGGTCACTTTAGAATTTCTATGTGAAATCTACATTTTTTGGAGGCTCTTGATTTTTCACAAGCTCGATTTTCAATTTAGAAAAAGCAAACGAATTTAGGAATCTTCTATACATTTCGATACGGTGCAGATAAGAATAAATTCATGGACAATATTCATAAAAATATATTGGTACTGTAAAAATATAAATATGATCACTCCAGAACTTCTATGTGAAGTCTGAAATTTTTCAATTTTTTGGAGGTTCTGATTTTTCACGAGCTCGATATTCAATTTAGAAAAAGCAAACGAATTTCGGAATCTACAAGCAATCGTGTTCTGGTTATGAAAACGCGAAATTGGTGTTGGAGAGTGCAATCCAGCAGAAGCTCGTTCGCTGCGCGCTGATTATTACGATTATTATTATTATTCTGCGGCCGGTGAATTAATCGATACGTTTCTTCACGCCGTTTCACGGTGATCGGTGATCGGTGATTTATTTGCGCGATGTATCGCGCCAATTAACGTGCCTGCCCCTCTCCCCACGATAATTTGTGCGCGTATCAAGCGTTCGTTCGCAAGGGCAGCAATAAAAAAAAGAAACGAGACCCCCGAACGAATTAATGAAGATGCTGATTAGTTCATTGTCCCGGTATCCGAGCTGTGATTTATGGAGAAACGGGTGACTATTTCGAGAGCGAGTGGTTTCATCGTGGCTACGATTCAACCGCGTAGACAGATTTGATTATTTCTTGGAAAAATCTTTTGTAGAATTTGATACGGTACGATAGATTAGAAGCAATATCTAGTGCAACTCTAGTGCCGGTCAGGGTTAACTCTTTCAGACATAGATTGGGAATTTATTGAATTTAGATTAGGCGTATATAATAGATGCAATTCTTGACTCGATGAGAATAGATTAAGGACAAGATATTGGAGAAGAAGAATCACGCATGGAACACAGATTAGAGATAGATTAAGTGCAATTCCGAATCAGGCCAGGGTCTGACGATCATCGAACTTAAACCTAGATTGGATCGAGATACATTAAGCACGCGTCTATCACTTTCAAACATTTTTATTTAAAAACGATTAAATAGAATCGAAATAATTTCGGTTAAAAGAAATGTCTTGATCTATTAAAAACGATTAAATAGAATCGAAATAATCTCGGTTGAAGGAAATGTCTTGATCTATTTAAAAAAATAGATTGGATAGAATTAAAATCGCTTCGAGTTCAAAGGGTTAAGAAGGCACAGGCTGGAGCAGGTATAAGATAGTAAGAGCAGTATCTGACACTGTCATTCGCTCTACGCACTAACAAACCGGCGGTTAAGCTATTAACGCGACCGCTACTGCGTCGCGGAAACATGTAACGAAGTTAATATGTTCCGCTCGAGTATAGATATCGCTGGACTGATAGACGCACGTGGTGAACACGGTCTCTCTTTCTGTTTTCCGCGGCCGTTCACGTCCGCCTACTTAACTCCGATGTCTGGCCAACCTTACGTGTGTCAGGCCCGCATCAATTTGCGGTTCCCGCCCGATTGTAAAACAATTTCCTATGCCGCTGTCCGCCGTCACTGACACAGACCAGGCACACACGCAAATTTAGATTCGAATGCAATTCCGCTCGGGACGAGCTCCAGTCTCATTTCGGTGCGTCCGCATCGCTCTGCCCGAGGAAAAATATCCACACCAAAATCACGAAAAAATAACCACACCAAAATCACGTAAAAATATCCACACCAAAATCACGAAAGATTACACCAAAATCACGAAAAAATAACCACACCAAAATCACGAAAAAATATCCACACCAAAATCAAGAAAAAATATCCACACCAAAATCACGAAAGACTACACCAAAATCACGAGGAAATATCCACACAAAAATCACGAAAAAATATCCACACCAAAATCACGAAAAACTATCCACACCAAAATCACGAAAAAATTCATGAATGTTCTGCCTAACAGCAAACACCACGGTGAATTATTTCAGAATTTTCGGTATTGCATATCGAACTCTGAAAAAATAAGTTTCTGGAAATCTCTAAAATAATCGGCAATTTTATGCTTCCGTATTTTTTTTCAAAATCGACCTCGCACCCAAAAATTCGGAAATAATTCCCTGTCGTACGTGCTACTTGGTAGAACGTTTATGAATTTTTTGATAAGTCTACCTTTGCGGTAGTTGAACCGTTTTGGAGATATAGTTGCGCAGGTTGGGCGGTTTCGAAATGATTATAAAAAGATGATTCGAATCGCGACCATGTTGGTACACGATTGTTCGTGTTCTGATAATACGTATGTATATTTATACATATGCATATATATGTATATGTATGTATGTATACATATCCGAAAGGCGAGCCACAGTTCCAGCGATGAAATCAGAGAGTTTTCTGACGCAACGATAAAGCTAGCGTGATTAATTCGATTACGATTCACGAGGAAGCGAGCGCTCGCTTGATATCCCCGCGAAAAGAAACAGAGATAGCGCTAGATTCATTTGTATTCGAACGGTTCGGGGGAAACGCGATATGTACAGAACAATACCAGCTCGAATACAATAATTAACAATAGACAGCTATTTCACAATGTCGACAGCTGTGTATTATAACGTTGCTACTCTAAATAGTCCATCGGATAGATCGACAATTTTCTCCGTGACATTTCCGCGTCGTATATATCTTCTCATCGATCAGTCCGGATAATTAACTTAGTCAAAATAAATATAAATCTTCCAAAAATTCTGTGAAGAGTCAAATCTAATCGAGTGTTCTTAGGAAAAATGATTTCTTTTAAGACTTCTTTCATTTTTATATCGAACAATTTTCAGAATCTTGATAATAGCGATCCAAAGACAATTCACTTGAGACTACTCCTTCGAGAGGTATTTTTTTTATTTATTTAATGGAAATATGGTTTATAGCATGTTCAGTACATGAATTCAATGAAGTATTACATAATGACTTAATGCGCCTCTTAACTGAACATTAATTTGTAATTCAAGAGGTTCATTTAATGAAATGAAATTATATTTTTAATGCACAACGCTTAATAAAATCGAAAATAATTAACAGGCTTCGAGAGGTATTACAGTCGTTGACGAAAGGGCTTGCGAATGGCGTTCCGAGACGATCCGCGTTTACTACGAACTGCATAAACCGAACCGTTCTCCATTTACGTGATTACGTTCAGGGATACTTGGTATAATTAAACGGCGCGGCAACACGCTCGCGACATAGCAATTGATCGCCGCGCGAAAAGAAAAGTCGTGGAAAAGCCCCGCGATCATCTATAACCCCATTAGGCGTGTATTCTAGCGGTGGACTATCAAGAATTACATTTTCATCTCCGCGATATTACTTGTCGAACGTTTCTCGATATAAACGATACAAATCTCAGACTTAAAAAAAATGTTTAAAAGAATATTTTATCGACGATGTTAATCGGTAGACGGCGGATCTTTCCGCGAAATAAAATGATTACACGTCGTTTGCATGGAAATTCACCTACTGATTTTGTGTCACAAACGCGTAAAATTCGGCGTCTGTTTATCAGTGATGCTTATCAGTAACGCTTCGTCCAGTTTTCGCGAACAAGCGAAACGAGGAAATAGAGAGAGCGCGATCGATGTCCAAGAATAAATTGACGTATTACTCAATCATCGAATTACAGATGAAAGCATCGGCAATGATGTTATCAGACGTAAGAAATAAGATTAAGAGTGGCACGCACACAGGTGTGCAATTGGCGTAGATCGTCCCGCTCGGTTGGCATTGCGCAACAATCGCGAAACGGTAGCGATCGTTACCGATCCTCGCACGACGGTTTCTGCGTCGCGGTATTCTCGCAGGATTCAACGTAAATCCCCCGTGGCGCGTGCTGTCCGATGTGTAACAGACTTGAAATAATTATAACATGGTGACCATGGACCCGATCGCGCGGTCTAACTGCGACGCGTACTCGAACGCACTTCTCCGCGTGGACAGTGCTAATTGCGCGTCGATAGTCAATCAGCCAGGGCACGGATCGATCATTCTTAATTTCTTTTTTTGAGAAAAACAGAGGCGGCTCAAGTCAAATGGAGGTCCCAAGGTTTTGGGGCCCTCAAACTCAAGTTAGAAATAAAAATTGCGAGAAAACTCACACAAACTTGTTAAGGATATTCCGGAGGTATATAAAAACGCAAGGAAATTTTTGAAAATTTGACAAGATATAATTCTTACTAAATTAATGTAATTATCAAAGTTTGGGTTTGATTCACTGCACCGTTTAATATTTATAGCAACTTAAAGTTTGCACATTTTAACGCGTAATTATATATATATATATATATATATATATATATATATATATTGAATATCACAAAGTTATTATCTCGAAGTTCAAATACGGGGGTACAATCATCGTAAAAGTCACTTACAATTATTTATAATATGAAGACAATTTGATTAAAAAATAAATATAACATGAAATTCACTGATTAAACGAAAGCTTTTTAAATTAATCTACTTTCTAAATGCAAAATATACTCACTAATGGCTTTCATTGCCAATATATCGAAGGATTTCGAATTTCTTGTACTTTCGTCTCCCATTGTACCTCCAGAAGATCTTTAACAAAAAAGAAACGTGAAAAGACTGAATGCCTTATGGTATCCTGAACTACCACATTTTATTCCACTGAATAAAAAATAAATTTTCATTCATAAATATCTAGAAACAGCGGGGATGGACACCACAAGTAGTATTTTTGGAGTATTTTTTCGGATCGAGCACGTGCACTCGATCTTCCAGATTAATTCATGGCTGATGGATACTCTTTCAGCAGCGGGCATTTGCGTTTGAATAGACTCAACCCCATAAACACACATACACATACGTATACAGGTAGACAGAGACACGTTCGTGTATGAATCTCCTTTGACGCCGGTCCATTGAATATTACATTTCACGGTGGAGCATTTCGTTTGACCGATGGGGGTGCGTTGTCGTTGCAGGCACTGCAGAGTAAAAAGGAAACTTCAGGATGCTGAGCAGCTTGGCAAATTACTTACTCGGAGGCAATATCTCCGCCGCGCAAGATTCCCGGGATGGGTCCAATAACGAAAGCCCGGAGTCCCTTAGAGTGATGGCGAGGCTCAGCCAAGTGGAGGTCGAGGGCGATGACTGGATCCTCATTGACCGTGCAGGTACGTCTGACCTTTTCAACGGGGGGCCCTTTTCAAGAGGATCGAAAAACCCGACATCACTCACACCGTTCCTGACACCCGAACCCATTTCCAACCAAGTCGAACGGAACGTGTTTGGACATGCCCGTCGCCAAACATTCCAACAAGACTCCCTCCAACCACCCACACGTTTCACCAAGACAATCCATCCCCCCAACTAACACATCTTTTTACAACCGAGCAGCCCGACCGAAAAATAAAATTCCCAGACTCGATACCCGGCTACATAGAGTTTTATCAAAATTTTTCATCCTCGCCGAGTGGGGGGGAAACTTACCGGAACTCCATAATCCGGATCTACTTTGTACAGTAAGTCCTCGGTTCACGCGGATTCTTAGTAGCGAATCAGAACAATTCCGAACTGTGAAATTCGATTTTTGATTGTCAGAACGGCAGCTTTGTCGGTGTACGTAGAGAACAGAAGCGAAGATAAGTGTACGGCGTAGGCGTTCAGTTATTTACGAGTGATAAAAATTTTCCACGAGGATAGTTGGTTTGAAGTTTCCTTTCAGTGGCGGATCTAATGGTAAGCGGACTAAACGGCCGCGTGGAGCCCCGGGATATTATAGAGTTTCGAATTTTAAACATATATATATAAATTTTTAAATAAATTTATTTAATGTGTAACGGTATGAAATATTTTCATTACTTTTCTTGTTTTGTTAATAAGTTTATGAGAGTTTTCTTGCAACTTCTACTTTTAACTTGATTTTGGGGGCCCCAAAATTTTTACCGCTTGGGGACTCCACTTGATTTGAGCCGCCACTGTTTCCTTTGAAATAATATACTATGCACAAAGCAGATAACTTTTCGAATAGTAAGTTACGAAGTCGAGGACTTACTGTATTCGTGGTTCCCGGTTGAGACGAGGGGGTTGACATTTATCATGTTAGGCTTACTGTAGGACTGGCTGTTGTAGGCGACGTGTTAACATGTTTGCGATTTTCATATGGCAGAAGAAGGGTGTCCAGAAACGACTGTTGAGTCAGATCTGTTTGAACCCGCAGTTGAGGGCGCGACAGCACTGGAGGAGTCGTGGTATGTAACGCCACCCCCTTGTTTCACGCGGACAACACCAGTTACCGTGGAAATATCACCGCTGGAGGACCTGCTGATCGAGCATCCTAGCATGTCCGTCTACCGAGCCACAGCTTCTCCGGTTGAACTCGATTCTCCACTAACCACCCCGGACGCGCCGGAAGAACGGAACGTCGATAACGATGTTTTTCCTTCTCATGTTTCCGGCGCGGCACCGGCAGCCTCGCTAGAACGTAGCCCGACAAGAACCCAAGACGATCGGACGGTCCGTAGACACAGCGCCTCAAGGATAGTACTTATGATCCGATCGTCGCAGAAGGTACCTATCGTCTAACCCCAACGACAACCTAACTGATCACATAGAAATTTTCAAACAATACTGGGGTATCAAACTCGGATTTCGTACGACATTAATCTATTTTCGATCTGCAAACGCTATTACCAATGAAACTAGGATTTTACCTTGTCCAACGTTCTTAACACTTTACCTACTGGAAGCCTATTAACAGGATTCTCAAATAATTGTGCTGTATCAAAAGAAAGCATAGAAATTTTCTTTTACATTGCAATCTTAAATGAAATAATTAGATAACGGTATTGAGAATGACTTGTTAGTTCACAATGAAAATTGCTGTTACTATTGAAAGTTCCATGAAAAAGTTTTTAGCCATGTCCCAGATTTTTCAAAATTATGCAATAATCACCGGTCGGTAATGTGTTAAAATTTCTCTACAAAACTTGAACCTTCCATAAACATCCGCGATCTACTAATTACCAATAAATTGTCTCGAGTAATGAGTCGCTAGAGGGGGGTGTATGTAGTCGAGTAACCTGCTGGTACTCCGTTCTGAATCCTGTCCTGCACGTTGTAGGTTCTGGAGAAGAGGACTACGCAAGCGCTGAAACGAAATCGCCTGGACAGGAGTAATAAGCTGCGCGAAGTGTTCGGCACGAAGGGCAGGCAGGACCGTATGCGCATCCACCATAGCGGCGCGAACAACAACCGGAAATGCTACTAGTCATTCGATCTCAGGCCAAGGTGTACTCGAGTACCTTCTACCTAAAGCAGAGAAAAAGAAAACCAATCTAAACAAAACGAAAAAAAAAGAAGATAACACGAGAAAAGCCAGACAGACGTAAAACGTACAGAAGCAAAGCAAAGAAAAGGATAAAAAAAATAAAGAAAAGCAGTCAAGAACGCGGAGCTAATCTGTTTAACCCCTGTCGCGTTCTTGCTCGTCGTACGACGATGTATCATGTTTATAGACGCGCGAGGCATGGTCTAGCCGCCGCGTGGGCGTGACCTAGCGAGCTCCGGTGACACACCCTCTGATCAAGGCAGAACTACGAAAGAAAGAGCCCTGGGTTTACCAGAACAGTCCTACGAATCTATAGTTGCAATTCATTACAAGTTCGCGTCAAGTTTCAGGACTCGATGGGATCTCGTCGACAGTGCCGACTGAAAGCTCGCTGTGCCACGCCCACCGACCATACGACTCCCATCGCTCGGGGAGCATAGTTCTATTGACTCGGGGGCCAAAAGGCAACGACAAAGCGTTATGGTGCGCGGTATAGTCAGGCTCCTGGGACTCGTCTATGGTACTCCGTACGATCGCGTGCATATATTTTTAGCCTGTATTTAGTATGGGGAAAATGTGTTTCTTACTCATACTCTCCTTAACTCTTTAGTTTTAATTAAGACTTCTTAGCCCCCGCCCCTCGCTCTGCCCTTGCCCCGTCCACGCCCAGCCTTCCTCACCGTAACGGACAGGAATCTAGGCGTGACGACACCGAGCCGGTCACGCCCACGCGCTGCGATTGGACGAACGATCTTCCGAGGGGCGGTACCTCGGTTGACCGGACCACAGCGCGTGTTCGTCGCGATGGGTGTGGCCGTGGTGAATATTTATTTAGCGGCACCAGTCTATATGATATCCGATCGATATTTGAACGGTAATGCAGATTAGTAGCGACTAGTTAAGTAGGCTATCGGCAGGCGCAGTATAAGCCCGCGAGCGTGGGCGGTCCCGACGCGGGACTATGCTGCGCCCCGATGTAAGAAGCTTCGCGAAGTTTTTAGCACATTGAACGAGAGAAAGCAAGACGGGAAATACAGAAAGGAGAGAAAGATGCTTTTTGTCTCTCTTCTTCGATCCATGATAAAAACAGCCCGCTTCGTCCGGACGAATCATTCCCACGCGGCTAAGCTCCTCCTCCGGGAGGAGTAACAAAGATTCCAACGAGAAAATCGGTTTCTATATTATAACAGTTGACGCGCGTTCTAGCGCGTCGATGGTTTCAATGCGTTTCGAGGCGGCGTACTGTGCGAGACAACTACACGTACACTATTTCTGTCTATAACACACACACGTACACGGGCACAGCGCAAAACTCGTAAAAGAGAAGCACGATGAACGACACGCTGCGTGATGATCGTTTTCCTTTTGCGTTTTAGTTTTCCGTTGGATGCAGGCGTCCTAGCAGACTGGAAGAATTTTAAACTGTAACTTTTGCTAGAAAATTCACGATTTTAATCTGGCTGCCTGAAATTTCTTCTGTGAAGAAAAGCGATTAGGAGGTTTCGAGATGACTACGAGCCCTGACGCGCTCCGGGGTTTAATGGGTGGTCACCGATTCAATGGGACTGGTTCAGTAAATTATTGTGAGATTGAAATATTGTTGAAAGTTCTGGTGATACCAGGCTCGTTCTAGATTTCATCTTAAATGCAAGAAAATGCAGTTCTTAGGATCGAGAACTAAATAAATAGTTGAAAGTAACTTAGGGTATAAGTGCATCTAGAATAAAAGTGGATGTAGGTCGATCTACGTCCTCACCCGATCAGTTTAAGTGACCTAGAACGAACCCCGGAGCCAGGTTCCCAATTTCAACGAATCCAAGGCATCCGAGTATGCCTCTACGTGTCTCTCTTCCGTCTCCAAGGACTCCTGCTTCCAAAAAAAAAAAATAAAGAAAACAGAAACCTGATATCGTCCAAGGCTAGTAGCAATAGTCTGGTCCAACAAGTGATTGGACCTAGCGAAACTCCTGTGATTCAAACTGAATTCGTTGATCCTTGGACGATCCTCGTCTCGAGGAGAATTGCCCCCGTTGATACGGGACTCGTCGTGGTCTAGGACTTTCAAGGACACGGTCAGGATCCTTTCTATCCCATGCGAGACCCTTGCGACTTTCGTCTCCAGTGAACGGTCGAGTAGCCTAAATCATTTGAAAACGAGGATAGCCGAGGATCCTGCGTGTCGAAGTGTGTTCAGCCGCGTTTCACCATGGGAGGAAAGGGTGTCCCATGGTGTGAAAAATCCCTCGTGGACCACACAACGGTCTTTCGATTGCCAGAATTGATTATGTATCGAGTCGGGCTGCACAAAAAAAAAACTAGCTGAAAGTGAAGAATGAAAGGGGTCTAGCAGGACGTGAACTATCCTGCAGACTAGTGTGCGGTTCGTAAATGTGTATTGTACATGTATATCTGTAACTATACCCCCTCCCCTCCCCCCGTTTATCTCGTTAGGGTGCCAGGGGCCTAAATCTGCGTCCTGGTCGACACCGTGATCCCCCGGACCCCTCCTCGTTCATTTTATATTCCGATACTTTCCAAGTCGTTTTTCCTTTCTTCGTTTCACGACTCCCTATTTTATTCCCCTTTCTCTTCTCAATTACCTTTTTACCACTCGTTTTTTCTTTCCTGTCGTTTACACCTTCTCGGTTCGTTCGTAAACGATCGATTGTGTATAAGTTTGAACGTGTATGCTCGTACACCTTGGCCCATTATAACTGATGATTAATAAAAATATTTTATGTCGCTAAACCACGTGGAGGCGTTCAGTGACCATAAACGGACGACTCGTTGTCATTCATTGCTCGCCGCCCTGTGGATCGGAGCGCCAGTCGAATGTGTCCTGTGCTATTTCAATGAATAAATTGATTTTCATGATGAGATGGATCTCGTGATCTCGTGATTCAAGGTAGCAAGACACTCAGTGTACTTGAAAATGTTTTCGGATCTGTGATACACTTTGCATCGCTTCGAAAAATTTTGGAACTAATAAATTCATGATTTATTAATTATTCTGTAAAAAACGAGACGCCTCAATGATTAACCAAACTTTAATGATAGTCTCTGAAAGACGAAACAACTGTTCCCCCGACAATCTAGATTTTCACTAGATGTCACAGTCTATTTGTCAAAAATAGGTACAGTTACGCGGCGAGCCACTCCGCCGTTCGTCGTTGGCCTAATTGGTCAAGTATCCGCTGAATTCGTCGTCGTATCTCTTGAACTCTGCGATGTATCCGCAGCTGTGCACCGAGTGAGGTATTTTGTCCTTCGGCGTGAGGACCACTCGCAGGTTGTTCTCGCAGTTCAGGTTCAGGGACACCTCCCTCATAACACCTGTAGAACGAGTGACCTCGTAGTCAGCGTCGATCTCTCGATGCCTCCGGCCCTTCGAGAACAGCTGCTCCAGGCTGTAAATGACACTGACGAGCTCCTCCTCCAGTTGTGGGTCGCACGAAAACGAGACCATGCCTGGCTCGCAACCGGGGGCGCCTGTTCAAGCCGTGATTTATGGGACTTTAATGGGCCTTATAACAGTCGGTCATTTCGGATCGATGGGGAACACCTTTCAGACCGATCCAAAAAATGCCCAGTACTAATGGAGACATTGTGGGACTTGTGACTACACTTTCGGCTCTTTGAATACAATTTTGTTAGACATTGTCAGATCTACGAAAAATTGTAGAAACTTACAGAACCATTGTGGGGGGTGTACAAAGAAGTTTTGGGGCCCTATGAAATAAGTTTGAATGAAAAATGATCCTCGAAAAATTGTAGGAACTTACAGAAACGTTGTGAGGGGTGTACAAAAAGTTATAGGGCCCTATGAAATCAGTTTGAATGAAAAATAGTCTTCGAAAAATTGTAGGAACTTACAGAAACGTTGTGAGGGGTTTACAAAAAGTTATGGGGCCCTATTAAATCAGTTTGAATGAAAAATAGTCTTCAAAAAATTGTAGGAATTTACAGAAACGTTGTGAGGGGTTTACAAAAAGTTTTGGGGCCCACAAAAAGTGATGAGGCCCATGATAGATTATAATTTGAAGGGAAAGGTAACCTTGAGTATCCTGGACGGTCTCCCAGCGAATCAGAGCTTCCTGCAAGGGTTTGTATAGTTGTCTTCTGTTAGGACAACACCAGTTCGCCACTTTAACATCCAACTGTACTCTATCTTCGGTGGCTAGCTGGCACCAGCTTAGAAACAGTTGCTTCAACCGTGGTACTGAACCAATATTACAATGTTCGTAATAAATTTTTGCATTAGTTGTTGAATTATAAAATAAAAGCTTTCGGTTCGTTCGAGGAAGGAATATTTTCGATTCGAGAGCTAGAAATACTTTGTTTTTTTTTGACAATAATCTCGTGTCACGTTCGAGGAAAGTATTTTTAGGTTTGACGTACACACCTTCGGGGATCAGAACGAATATTGTGTCGCATATCTGCTCGAAGACAGACTCTTCCATCAACTCGTCGACGGTGTCCCCGTTGTTCACGGTGCTCGTGGATTTAGATTGCATCGCGTATTTTCGGTTTCGCCGAGCTGCATGTCATTTTCGGCGCGCGAATGCACAAATGCGACATCGAAAACAAAACGTTCTCGCAATCGTTGCGTCTCGCAATAGACGACTTCTAGATACTGCTACAATTTGATGAAAATTTAATTTTGCAAAAAATCTGATTTTCTAATTCGCTGATAAACATTAACATTTTGCAATGTTCCCTGTAAAATGACACCCTTGTGGGGTAAACTTCTCAAAATCATTTCATCATTAATTTTGCATTAGATACGCGACTCGAAAAAGAATTGTCTATCGATTTACTGTCAATAGTGTCAATTACTATTTTACCGACAAAACATTTTTTACCTCGGTGTGTGATGCAAAATAATATTCATTCAATAGTATTCAACCTTTTCTGTTTTTTCAAAATACAGGAGAAACGTCTGAGCTGCTAAACACACGCTAGATGAAAATGATTAAAATATTATCAACAACTGGTACTTTCTATAAGTTTCGTGGTTCGTGTCCAAGACTGAAAATTTCAAAATGAACGACAAGTTGCCGCTGAGTCAAGATCTGCAGACTATAGTCGACGAATTTGCAAGAATCCGAGATGTGTGACTCTTAGAAATTGATTTGCGCGTTTTATCAATATTTTCCTTTTATAGTTATTGCATCGTAATGACAATTTACAGGCGTACGTTGCTCTGAAGGCATACTGCAACGTCCAAGAGGAGATATCGGCGATGGAGAAGTTGCAATCGAGCAAAATGAAGGAGAATTTCGAAAAGCTATCGGAAGCGTACAGTCTTCTCGGGACGCGATATAAATCGATGTTCGAGGAATCGAAACAGGAGAAAGAGAGTCTTCAAAAAACGATCGAGCATCTTCGAGAACAGTGTGACCATTTACGTGTCCTTTCCATCGACTGTAATGGCGACAACGGGCAAGGTGATCTAGTTATATCTTCTTATAGCTTCTTAATCATAATTCATTAATTTATCCACTAATTGTTAAATTAATTTTAGTGTCGAAATTGGAGAACCAAGTGACAAGGTTAAGAACAGAGTTGCTGGTTCAGACAGCAAAGCACAACGAAGATATTGCTATACTGAAACAGAAACACTCTGACGAGTTGCGGAAGTACAAAATGCTGTTGCAGAACAGCAAATTGAATGCTGCATCGGTAAAAATTGTATAAATAATATTTCTATTACGTATAATATCTTGTTAATATAACGGAATATTGTTTTTGTATTGCAGAGCGGCGACAAGAAAAAAGCAAAACCAAAAAAGCCAGCCAAGGAGAACAACATGAATTTTTTCAGGTACCATTTTCTCGTTCACGAGAAACTCATTTCAATCGTTTTCACGAAAGATCTACGAACATTTTAACAAAGCCAAAACAAATGTTCGGTCTAGAAATTTTCATTTATAAAAGCGGAAATTTCATCGTTGTCAAAGCATTTACCAAAAATTTGCAATCTAATTGTAATATTGATCGACATGCACGTTCCAAGATGGCCGGAATTAACCATAGAGAGGATCAGCAGCGGCCCTGTAGAACTTGAAGAGGACCCGACCACCGTAAACAAGAAAAGAAAACTGTTTTGCAAAGACAACGATGATGCGGTCAGCATTGTTCAAACAGAAAAAGATAACTGAAACGGTAGGTGGTGAACAAATACGCTTTTGGTCCGTATAAAATGTATAATTATTAAGTAATTCACGTTTGTACAAATACGAGTTATTAATTTTCGTACAGATACAACAAGTAATTCGCTTTTGTTCACTCGTCAAACTAGCAACATTTTTTGGTTCGATTTCGGCATTCTTAAATATATATTACATCGATCGAAGATTTCTCCATGGAAAAATCATGAATTTTTCGAGACACTCGAGGCTTGTTTCGGATGCTTCATTTACGAATCTTGCGGTTCAGCGAGTTCCAACTGTTCGTGTAATCTATCTTCAGGTGGCCATATGTGTTCAAGTCGATGTGCGGGGGTGGTACTATTTGCATCATCGATCGGTATTCTGGCTCTGGATGACGCGCAGTGTCTGCAAACAATTCGTTATATCCTCTTAATGGAAATTACAGTGTTAAAACTGGCAGTAATTCTATTTTCTTAAATTCTATTCCGGTCTTACCTAATTCTACGGGGCTCGCAGAGGGCACGTGAAGGTCGACGATCTCAGGCCTGATGAAAAAACCATTTATCAATTATTCAATAATCAATAAGAGTTGCACAAGCAATTTTATCGACGTTCATTTTTACCTGTGAAGGTCTCTCATCGACGTAGATTTACACCTGTGTCTAAACCGTCTGTGGTCCTCCATAAATTCACCTCCATGCCTTATTTCTGAAATAGCCATATCAACCATAAAAACATAATTAAGTTCAATGCGCGATAATATTATCAAATGAATTTCCATCGTACGAAAATGTTGACAAAGTTATCTCGATGAATTTATCTATGGAACAATGTGTTTCAGGGATTTCCGAAAAGTATGAACGTGCTTCTAAACGACCGAAGGGAGATAGTTCTCGAGAAAGTAGTAGCGGATGGTCGATGGTCAGACGGCTCGATTACTTTCTCCGGTGTTTATCGGGACCACGTGCTACAGTGCTCGCAGAAATAATCCTTTGATTAAGAGGGTAACGTAACCCCTGAGTATTACTAGATTTAAGGGTAGAAACAGTGTTTGCGGGAAACAATTGTTTGTTCTTAAACGAGCATACTTGGAGCTGCACAAAGGTTCATTTGATAAAGGTTGATCGTATGAGCCCTCACACAGCTCGTAACATGCTGTTTTTACCCTTAAATCTAGTAATATTCAGGGGCTACGTTACCCCCTTAATATGTATAATAGGAGAGCAGCAGAGGTCTTCGCTAGTAGGCTTGACTTTATTCGGTCGATAGATTCGACGCCCACCGACGCCTTCGGTCTCTCCTATCGTAAACCTTGGCTCGCGTTTACGATTCGGAACGAGGACGAGGAAATTGCTGTTACATAGCACGCGAACAGGTGACACAGTCCTGCTCACCTGACAATGTACAAGTCAACAGGATTTAATACAATTTTTATTTATCTTCGACATACAAAGGCTACTTCCACTAAGAATAGAATTTTATATGATTCCACCTCATTAGTCAACCAGAGATCTGCTACGGGAACACTGAAATCCCGAGAGAAACCACCAACAGCGAGAGAAAATGATGATACGTTCGTTTGCAATGCAGATTGTCGCCGATGTCCGTCGGAGTAAATTAAAAGAGGTATTCGACGACTGTTTAAGCTGGTCTACAAGCGATTTGACGCGTCCAGGTGAAAGCGAAGACGACTGGAAAGCCGATGGTAATAACGATCACGCGTCGAACGTCAAATCTGGCGCGCTAGCTGTGAGTCTGCGCGATATCGACGTGAAAACTCGCGGGAAATACGACTTTCTAGGCCGTGATAGAAATCGCGGGCGGTCTCTCGGAGAACGTGTGACAAATCGCCAACTATTGCGGCAGAACTCGCGACGCCGATTTCCCGCGAAATCGATTCGTTCTTCTCCCCGTCACCGTGCGATTATTTCTAACGTTTTTTTGCGACGGGTGATGTCGACGGAGAAACATTCGTTGAATTCGTCGACTGTTTCTCAAGTGTTCTCGGTGAACGTTTCTAGAAATGGAGAACAAAGAGAAACATTGTCGACGTTAACACTGGGTTCACGAGCTGTAGAAAGGACTTTATTCAAGAATATGTCTGTCCAAATTCTTCGCCATTTTTTTAATAATATATACCCGAAGAAAGAAATTTCGTGAATAATTGCTCGGGGAAGTATCTTTGCAATCTTAATAATCGCAAATTAATCCTCATACGTCCCTCATTTCACGCATTTCAAAAATTTCAATGTTTTTTGATTAGTCAAATTGACGATGTGAACATGAAAAAAATGAAAGTCACACAAAGTTTCGGGAAAATTTACCTGCAAATACAGAACAATATAACTTATTAACAATATTTCTATGCGTTCGGCGGACTGGTTAGATCAAATGTTACTTCAAACACTATTTGCAAATTACTACAATAATTATTTATCGACGTTTCAATCTTATTTCAGATCAATTCCAAAAAAAAAATAGAATAATTGCGTCTGTAAAAGGAAAATACTATTTACCTACTTGCTTGGTGCAAAAGAAAAAAATTTCTAACTTATTTCGAGGAAACTGTGACTAATTGACAAGAGGGACGGATGAGGGTTAAGAATATTAGAACGGGTACCGTGAACCTAGTGTTAAAAAGCAGAATTATACGAGCGAATTTTAAACGCTACTTCCGGTCCGCGGAAAAGGAAGTGGCTCGTGATTGAATCGAGCAGCACGCGTAAGCATCGCGTCGATGCAACTGCATCGGAATTGCATAACGATTTCACGGGCTTTTCCCATGCGAAGCACGAGGGTGGCGTGCGCGCATGTAATCGTGTCGCCGCATGCGAGAATATCAATTAACGCGGGCCAGGCAACGAAGAGAAAACGCGCTCGGCCGGTACATTGTGGCTTTTGGTCACGAAGACTCCAACGAACCGGTTTAGACGGGTCGTCGACGTCTTCGTTTCAGGAGAGACCGACGTTACGTCAACTCATTATGCTACCTATGTGTTTTGTCACCTGTTCCTTACCTGGCTGTGAAAATCTCTTCTCGAAAATTTCTAGCCCTCCGGCGATCAAAATTTCTCTTGCCTCCACACTACACAAATTTCTACCGTTTTCTACATACATTTCGTTCAACCTGTTCACTGCTTTCAAATCTTTTGACCGATGGAAATTCATTACAAAAATTCTTCAAAGTTGAAAATGTTATTTCTACTGTCTCGTATTTCTGCACGCAGCTAATTGCATTCCGCGTGGCTCAATCGTTCCGGCGAATTAACAAACAGCTCCGCGCGCGAAAGAATACATCAGTCCACTGCGAAAATATGTAAAGAATGTCTGAAGTTGCGCGAAGATCAGCGATAGAAGGATAGTTCTTCCTGCAGAAGTCATCGCTCGCTGCGGAAAACGCGGTGAACTGAATATTGACCAGGTGAAAGCGTAATAGAAAATGCATATTACGGTCTTCTGATCACGTATCGGTTCGATTCTAATTATTAGCTGCGCGAAAATGTTGGTCGTTTAGATTATTTCTTCGGAAACTCGTGGACAATTTATTCCGGCACATTCGTTGCGCTATCGATGTTACTTTATATTGTTTAGATTACTTCGAAATTCGATAATGGAATCGCAGAAAATTGGGAACGCGAAGAAATTGTAATTTGCAATTTTCTAAATGAAAGATCTGGAGGTTTGAAGGTTTCTGTGACAGGGTTTTGGGATCATTCATTTTCTATGGATCATCTCCGTTAATCGTTCGTCTTTGTTAGATGTCAGGGGACAATTAGGGTTCTCATAGTCGAGTTTAGAAGTCTCGATACGACGCATAACGTAGAGGAAAGTAATTAATCTTACCAGAGAGAGGCGCGTAGACCGGAAACGGTGCGACGTAATCCGGTACCTCGTCCTCGTAGATCGGTTGATGATAGTAGCAACTATTGTTCGCTGGCCTAGGTGGTCCACAATACAATTCTTCCACGAAAGCTGGTGCGTCGTAGCCCGGTTCTCTCACCGAGGATGAATACCTACAATGTTTCCCCTTATTCCAGTTCTTTCCCATCGATTGTTCAACGTGAAATTGTTATTTAACGTGAAAACACCTGTGGGCTGCCCTTGGACTCTCTGTTAACCACTTGCAAACCCGAAAATCCGCAATGTTCAAAAAATGGGAAACACATTCATTATCATTAAATAACAACAATATTTATTATTACATAAAAGCTGTGCGAATCACACTGTTAAGATTAAAAATATTAGTCGGAGAAAAGTCTTCGACAAGATCAACCATCTAAATAGCAATGTCCACTATTAACACAGCGAATTGTCAACAATTAAACAAGAGATTAACAAGCTTTGTAATAATAGTTCTGAGTTTATGAAATTAAATTCTGTTAAGATTAAAAATATTAGTCGGAGAAAAGTCTTCGACAAGATCAACCATCTAAATAGCAATGTCCATTATTAACACAGCGAATTGTCAACAATTAAACAAGAGATTAACAAGCTCTGTAATGCTAGTTCTGAGAAAGACTGCACGCGAGTTTCACCGAGCGGCTCATAATTTGTTAACCGGCGTTTCCTCCTCTATTGCAAAACGTTAAGGTAATGTTAAGGCAATTTCCATGAATAATTGAATAACTGAATCGCTCGCGATCTGGGACGGTGAAATTGCGCAAGGAACGGAAAGAGAGCCAACTGTATGAAACAGATACAACCGGCAAAAAAACGAATTGAAAACAATTCGAGAACGTCGAGAGGAAAAATGTTGAGCGTGGATCGGCGAATCGAATTAGCAGGGAAAAAGAAAATCGGTCAACGAGACGAAACATTTCGAATTAAAACGGCGGAACGGAGTCGAGCCCCGAAATTTCTAAACTTAGATCACCGCGAAACAGCTGATAATCGATCTCGTCGCGGTTGCACAAAGAAACTCGCATTGTTTACCGGGCCGAGGTGCAATTTTTCTTTTCCCGACAAACGTTCACAGTCTGTTTAACCCAATATGGTTTGTCACGGCTCGCAGTCTGCCCGCGAAAGATCGTATCTGTGGCCGCGAAGTAGGGCATGCTGTTCTTGAGCGATGCGCTTACCGCGATATACCGATTATTATTAATATGCACCTTTCATTAACGTGCACCGTCTATCAAAAAGATTTTCAAAGAAGACCGAGGTAAAATCGTGATTCATGATTAGACGGGTTTCACGCATTTCTTTTGCACCCCAAATTAACCCTTAGCACACGAGTGGTGACTCTGAGTCACTATAATTCAAAATATTATTTATATTGTTAAATATGTTCGGATCTAACCAATTACTAAACATTTTAATACTGTATCAGATATTCTATTAATTTCATATTCACAAAATGAAAATATATATATATATATATATATTGAATGGAATTATTCTAGATAGGAAGACATGTTCAATTTTCGAAGTAAGATAGCTCCGAGTGCAAAGGGTTAATCCTTTTGCAAATGAAAAAGTGAAACGATACCGTTGGTCCGACAAGGCACAGTTTATTTCACTGAGGAAGTTACCCCTTCGCTGCATGGTGTACCATATCTGATACAGTTAACGAATCTGGTATATAATAAGCCAAGAATGTATTTTTTTTACTATTCTAAATTATGTTTATTTTCCTGACAATATTGCTCGAATTTTTAAAAATGTTTCTCCCTTAAGTAAAACACAAAAACTGACCCTCTTTCAATTTTTTTCATCGTAATTTAAGAAATCATGCAGTGAAGGGTTAAAGAAGTTCCCTAAGAAAATTGAAGTTTCTTCAAGGTGACAGTTTGGGGGATGTTTCATATCTTGTACATACATTTATTCGGTGAATGTTATTAATAGATTGCATATTAATGATTCTAATTGAGGAGAAATTATATATTGACATCTTCAATTTCATCTTCTGTCTTTTGTTGTATCTGCGTAAATATTCGCAGTTTAGTTATGAATCATTCTGTTGCATGAATGAATGCAACTTCCACCCCTAAATATCGGCGAGTCCTTGAACGGGAATGGTCGTAACAAATTGCGCAACGAAGTCGCTCGAACGGGACAGAATCGTCCGGGAATTTAATTGCCGGAAAGGGACACTTCCTTCGATCGTAATGGGCATCCATCAACGATCCGACGCACGGTGCACTGAACCCCCTAACGACGACTTAAATCGATCACTCGAATCGAACTCGGTGAAAGGCGAAATCGCGCAAAACCACGGCACACGTGTCTCGCCTAAGCGATTTTCCGAACAACCCCACGGTGTAGGAAAAGCAAGAAAGGAAAAAATGGAACGCTTAGAATGTCGTGCACGGCCTTCTGTCACGCTCCGCAGAAATCGAACGCGAAACGTTGATAAACGACGATGCTCGGCGCTGATTGCAGAAACATCCAGCAGAAAATGCATTAACAGTCGCACATAAATCTAGCTTGGAAATGGAGAAACGCTTGGAGGTACTGAAACACGAGGATGTGTACGAATGTGGGACACCTCGAAACGCGAACACGTGAAATTATAATGAACGAGGGAAGGATGACCAATGTCAAAATATGGAAGAGGATTTCGGAAAAATTCTAATCAGAACGAAAGCTTGACCGAACTCAATGGAGCCTAACCTGAGCCCATTTTAACAGACCTAACTCATCAAACATGAATGGTGCGTGACCAAACTTATCAATGGACTGTAGATTTTATGCACTTACGACAAAAATCGCTGTACCATTATTCAAAATATTGTTATTACTTATTATGGTCGGATTGAAGCCTTCTCACATAAGCATTCACAATAAATAAAGAGAAAGATACAAGACTACTCGTCTAATAAAAAGAATAATTAAAAGAATAAAACTATTAAAAGGAAATATAAATTACGGGCAGATTCGGAATCAGCGGAAGAAACTATAAGAATCGCATAGTGAGAATCGAAACATCAAAAAAAAAGAGTTTGAATTTGTTAGTATTCTATCAATCCCTCCACCAAATTGAAATCATTGAAAATGAAAATATATTCTCAGTCGGAAAGAATGTTATGGATATGAAATAATATTATACCTTGTACAATGTTTAAATGTTTAATAATTGGTTAGATCTCAACGTATTCAATCTAAACAATGTAAATAATGTAAACAATATTTTGAATAATGGTACAGCAACTATTAGCAGCGACTCTGAGGGTGTAACATATTTATGGACATTAATAAAGAAGAAGACAAATGTTTATTTGGCTCCTGCGATCAATAACGAACATTTTGTTTCGCATAACGATTCGCAATCTATTCATCATCAATGTCAGCATAAGAGCGAGCTAACGCATCGAAAAATGGCACTCACCAATATTCAGACTGAGCACGAGCCTCCTGCGAAAGATGATTGCCAGGGCGTCGATGGCGTCGCGGCGCCTGTTGTTGCGTTATGCCAGCGACACTGTGGCGTCTTAGATACGCGTAGTTCTCCAAATCCCACGGGTCTACGTAGTGCCTGCTTGCACTTCCGGAGCTGCAAGCATCCCCGGAGCTGCCGCCGGATGTCGAGCGCTGGGAACCCACAGAGTCCCAATATATCGAGGATTCCGCTGGCATTCTCATCGCCGGCCGTCTTCCGGTTCCCTTTTGTTCAACTGTATCAATCGGTTCGATCGGCTCTATCAAAATTCACCCGCGATTGTTCCCCTCCGGTTATCTTCAACGGCGCAGGAAGTTCGCAGGAAACGGTCTTCGCTAAGCTGCTAAACAAATTAATGTTATGGCTTGTACAACCCCTTTTAATCTGGTCACCGCGATTTTATAATTTGTTCGCGATCGTTTCGAGAAAAACAGCAGAAGATTTAGAAGAAGATTGAAGTCGGAAGAATATTTCCAAACAGTTTATTATATATTATATTCTATAATAAATTATTAATTTTTTCTTTTGCACCAAGCAAGGTAACAGTATTTTCCTTTTCTTTAAATTAACGCTCAACAAAATATAATTAAGTTTAATCGTTTACAGACGCAATTATTCTATTTTTTCTCGAAAATGATCTGAAATAGTGTTTAAAGTAACATTTAATCGAACCAGTCCACCGAGAGCATAGAAATATTGTTAATTAGTTATACTGTTCTGTTATTTGTTGGTGAATTTCCCCGAAACTTTGTGTGACTGTTATTTTGTTTAATGCGGAACACATAACCGAGAGACCTAAGATGTAAATGTTAACTCATCGATTTGACTGAAGAAACATGAAAATATTTTTTATTTTGCATCACTGTGTCAATTTGACACCGAAGGATAAATTCAGTTCGTGAAATGAGGGAGGGGGTTAAAAAGATTGTGGAGTTTTCAAACAATTTTTTCATACCTGCAACAATTGATGGTCTAGCGATATATCACGACATTGTTGGTCCGATTATTATCCTGGAGTTTGGCATTGACATTCCGTTTTACACCCACGAGAGAAACACAGTTGCGCGGGAAAATTTGGAAAAGCGTGACCGTATTTTCGTACACAGCGAGCTGGTACACGTTTCCGGGGGGTAAGAAGCGCACAACGCGCGGCGCGACCACGATTTCGCTTCTGGATCTCTGTCTAAACTCGAAACTGTGGTTCACTGTTCTTCTCTCCTACTACCGGTCAGGTGTATGCCGATCTCCTCGAAGAACAAGTGAAACCGAAGACTTTCACGCCTGCGCTGCCGTTGGCTCCACCTTCTCCTACGGGCTGGTGCATCATTCCGTTACACCTTCGACTCGCAATCGTCTGTACGTCATCCGCACGTACCGGTGACCATTGTTGGACAATCGTCATCGGTACCGGGAACTAGGATTTATACTACTTTATTTTTATTTTCATTTAATAATTAAATTTATACACTAAAATTTTAGGAAGAGGATCTAGGTAGGTCATCTAAAGTTAGAAACGAGTACCTGAAAATGTAGTTAGGGTACCAGAAGATTAGGGTGGGGTATCTAGAACTTGGGAAGGGTGCCTGGAACTTGAAAATAATACCACATATACTACTACCACATATTCTAAAAGATTATCTAATATTTAAAAACAGCACCATATATTTTAGAAGAGTGTCTAATATTTAAAAATGGTACCACACATTTTGGAAGGGTGTTTGATATTTGAAAATGATACCACATATTCTGGAAGGTTGTCTAATATTTAAAAATGGTACCACATATTTTGGAAGGTTGTCTAAAATTTAAAAACGCTACCACATATTCTAAAAGATTGTCTAATATTTAAAAACAACCCCACATATTTTAGAAGAGTGTCTAATATTTAAAAATGGTACCACATACTTTGGAAGGGGTGTCAAATTTTTAAATATTACCACACATTTTGGAAGGGTGTTTGATATTTAAAAATGGTACCACATATATTGGAAGGTTGTCTAAAATTTAAAAACGCTACCACATATTCTAAAAGATTATCTAATATTTAAAAACAGCACCACATATTTTAGAAGAGTGTCTAATATTTAAAAATGGTACCACATACTTTGGAAGGGGTGTAAAATTTTTCAATAATACCACACATTTTGGAAGGGTGTTTGATATTTAAAAATGGTACCACATATTTTAGAAGAGTGTCTAATATTTAAAAATGGCACCACATATTCTGGAAGATTGTCTAATATTTAAAAACGCTACCACATATTCTAGAAGGTAGTTTAATATTTAAAAACGACACCACATAATGTATCCACATATTACAACATAATATTTCCACTAAACTTAAAAAATCTCACCACATTTTGAAAGGATATCCAACTGTTTAAAATTGGTCCAGAAGAACGATCACATACTCGAAGAAATCGCACGTCCCGCGATCCCCTTAAAAATACAGATAGTAAAAGGTAGCAATCGTTGAAAAGTAGAATGGAACGAAGAAAAAGTGGCACTTTTTCCCAGGCTTATAGTAGCCATAACTCATTGCGGAATTCCGCAGGATTGTTCATTATGGTCGTGCCGGCGCGGCGGTTCTGAAAATATACTCGATCAAAAAACGAACGGGGTGGCGACATTCCGATGGCTCGTTAGTTTTCTTCGAACGGTTCAAACGTCTATGCTCGCGGGTTCATTGCGCAATATAAACTTTCATTGGCCTTTTGAAGGAACGCTCGTCAACCTGATTCCGCTTAATTATATCGGCCGGACGTGATGCCGTTTGCTATCGTTTGCTATTGCCGGTGCCGAATAATACCTCGGGCGGGTCAATCAAGTATAAGAGATATATGCCGTGGTGCTCCAGGCCAACGGGCATAACCAGTCGATCATTCTCACCGAGCAAACCAGTCCAATTAATTATTTTACTAAAATAACTCGCCCAATGCTCGGGCGGATCGATTGCAACTCGACCAGGTTGTTAAATTCAATTTAATAATCTTGTTATAAAAATGCGCAAAGTAAAGCTGTGAATCAGCTTTTAAATTAGAAGTGGATAATTCAAAATGAAAGGTTTCATTTCTATTTTTGTACATTTATTCTTCAATGTTGCGATTATTTGCAAAAATAATACAACGATTAGACTGTTATATAAATAACTGGCGTGGGCGGATACAATTAATCATTGATAACCAGCTGGATTAAAATTATTTCGAGCACAAAGAATCTATAGACAGTTCTATCTTTGCTCATGCTACACGCTCGTTCATCCGGAGACTCTTGCGCCGACTATCACTGAAGCGTTAAAGATAAAACGTAATCGCGGTTTGACTGACAGCTGCGAAAATACCAATTCGAACGATTTTGCTTTCCGCGTACGCTGAATGAATATTCATAGCGTATCGTACGATCCGGTCTATCGAAAATCGAACGGGCTAGAAAGTCGAAGTCGTTCTGCACTTTCTTCCGACTCGGTACACAATGCATTCAAGCGAGCACAGTTCTTTGTCCCTGTGTTGCTTTCTAGCCGGAATGCGTGCAATCCTTCGTCTGGCCTCGTGTTCCTATTCCAATGTGAAAATCAGATACATAATCGCATCTGTTCTGCAGAATCTGGGTAGTCTTCGGTCACAGGCTTCTGGAATCTAGCTTCACAGAAATCTCATGACTTGCCATAACTGTCCGGACCGCAGAAGTTCGTGCACCCTAAGTGTGTTCAGTCGAAGCATTCTCGGTAGATTCAACTGTTGAAATACGTAAAGTGTACGCGTCCTAAGTTCTCGTCCACATCAGCCTCCAGCTCTTAGAAAAATGTTGTGTATAGAAAAATTTAATAATAATGGAAGAACGTTGAATATAGAAAAAATTAATAATAATGGAAGAACGTTGAATATAGAAAAAATTAATAATAATGGAAGAACGTTGAATATAGAAAAATTTAATAATATAGAAAATGATGAATATAGAAAAATGTTGAATATAGAAAAAATAGAATAATAATGGAAGGACGTTGAATATAGCAAAATTTAATAATATAGAAAATGTTGAATATAGAAAAATTGAATACTAATGGAAGGACGTTGAATATAGAAAAATTTAATAATATAGAAAATGTTGAGTATAGAAAAGTGTTGAATATGGAAAAATGTTGAGTATAGAAAATGTTGAGTATAGAAAAGTGTTGAATATGGAACAATGTTGAGTATAGAAAAATCTTGAATATAGAAAACATTGAATGTAGAAAGATTTAATAACGATTGAAAAATTGAATGTGAATAAAAATGTTGAACAGCAGGTTGAACAAAGAGACGCATGATCTCCTTACGTATGTTTTATTTGTGAACATCGAACATCTTCTCGGTCCATCACGGAGGCCAAGATATACACACCCTCCGTTGTCCCGAGTATGCAGTCACGGAACCTAAGAGTAAGAGGGGTTTAGGAAATAGTCTGACTTCCGACGAATAAATTAGGACTAATGTTACAGGGTACTGAGAGAACACTTTGTTCGATCCGTTTCGTATTTTCTTTTTCTTTGTTCGTTCCTTTGTGACGTCGCACAATGGTGTATTTGGCCGGAAAACCGTGTAAAATCTATAACTACCCCATTATAAATCAGAAAATACATTTCACCATTTAGAGAATCAAGGTGACCATCATTTTTAGTTGATCAAACTTTTTATATTGAGATTTATAGACGTGTACTTTAGTACGTAACATTTCTTTGTAAAATTAATGCCAGACGAGCCCGCAGTTCGCAATGTATAATGCATATACAGAATATGCACGAAAATATACTTACCAAGTATGAGGAAAACGATATACGAAACGGTACTTAAATAGAAACTTAATACGCGCTGGATAAATATTCGTACACACACTAAATATTAAACACAAAGGAGAATTGACGTTAAATAAAATAAAAGAGATACTACTATATTATATGTAACTATGTAAAAGTGCTGCGAATGTTTCGCTGCTTCGTAAAAGGAGTGGCAGATTTTTTTATACCTGAAAAGATGATGAATGAGAAAAAAAGATATTGATGCATGATTCCTCGTATATTCTACTATTTCAGATAACAAAAATGTTTCATCTTACGCAGAATTTGAAAAGTTCACTTTTCTCGCGCTTCTCCGGCCAAATACCCCACTGTCCGTGAGGGACGCGCGAATTATCCCTCCGGAAACAGAATTCGTCCGTTTATCTCTCATCGCAGATCATGCAACGAGCTTGTGCGCCCGTTGTTTTTTGTGCGCACATGTTCTGAACGGGTCCATTGTCCCCCATCGAGTAAATCGATTCGGGGGAACACGCTGTGCTCGCAATGAAAACGAGAAACGACCTTGGCTTCACTTGCCTTTTTCGAAAACGGTCGTTTAAAAAATAGTCTCTTGAGCGATTCGATGAGAACCAGCAACTCTCGAGAGCCATGGCGTTTCCCATTACCATTCCATCACAGCAAACACCAACGGAATCCGACATTAATATCAACTCCCCCATAAAATCACACAAACCAATCGGTTATCTTCGGGAATGAATTACAAAAAATCAAAACGACTTAGAACCAAAAATCTTCTTGCAGTATACTCAGACATGATTCAACGTCGATGATGAATTTTTTCAATCCGCTACACGCAACACTATTCATTATACACCGCGTCAAGTGACAAGCTGACACGAAGAATCGTCTAAAATGAAAACCGAAAAGGTTCCGAAAGAAATCTTGAATAATGTTGTATAAAAAAATAGTTGACTAAAATATCATGACTCTGGATGATCCTACGAACGATCTAACACGCTTCAAGAACCTTTTTCAATTTTTAATTCGACACAGTCTTATTTGTGAATAATTATGCATGTGGGAGATGTCAACCAGCCGACGCGATGTATAATGATCACTATCGAGCGCAGCGCGTAACAATAATTTGTGTACAACATTGAATAATACCCGAATACGATGCAAGAAATTTTGCGTTTGCACATCGTTTCGTTTTCCCGCGATAAATTCGCAAAGTACGTTCAGCTGTGATTCGATGGACACCCTTCAACAAAAGAAGCTAACGTCAGTTTTTCCTTCACATGTCTCGCAGACGCGTTTTACATCTTGTACAGCCCCGGAATTAGGCGAAACACAATCAGCACTCGCACACACTCTAGTTACAGCTTAAACTCAGTCGCTAATCGGCTATGTACACTCCTGTCACGCAAATAAACCCTACTCGTCGGCCTACCCCTAAAAAGGACAACGCCTCTACCTCCGACAGTACCGCCTAGAGCCTTTAGTAACGCATATCACAGTTACAAATTGAATGATCCGTCATTTGCCACGTTCGCATTCCTCGCAGCGCAAGCTTTCCATTCCCCGTGCCACAGAATCGTGTTGCAACGCTTCAACCGCCCCTCGTTTTTCACCCTTCGACACTAGAAACACCAATCAACTTCGTATCCAACCCTCGCTGTAGAAATCACAAAACTTTCTTCATTTTGTAATCGACTTTCCACAGAAAGCTCTGGGCAGTTCTAGTGTCAAATCAACAAACTCTGTCACATTTACAGTGACTCCCATTAACATTCGAACGCTCTAACGTAATTATAACTGTTTTAATACTGTACTATACGATCTGAGCTTTTTCGAGAAGTTAGACCAATTAGTTTACTACATATTATGACGAGATATTTTGTCGAAAATCGCAATTGTAGAGAAAATACTGGAAGTTGCGTTCTACAACTTTTTAAAAAAGTCTTTTCAAGAGTGTTGGAATATTAATGGGAGTCGCTGTATAATTAAATATCGCACGCTATCCAGAAACCAAAAACTGGACGTATTACCACCCTAGCGTAGAGGGCGAGCCGAAAGGGTTCCGAGAGCAACCCTTACGAATATCATCTTATCTTTGTATACTTTAAAACAGAATATTGTTTATGCAAATTTCTCGACCGGCAGTTCAGACGTCAGTCAGCGATCAGACTTTTACTTTCTACTGGAAAAAGTAAGATTCCAGAGTAGTCGATCCTCGTTCGAGGGTTCCCGTTGACCCGTTTCGTTTCCGGTCACGCGGGCCTAATTACGGGCCGTGTAATTATCGACAGGTTCCGGTCGTTAAGCGATGGTACATTGCTAGTTTAGTTTGCGCGAACGAATTTCTCAACGTTTGCCTTTTCGACGATAGGAAGACGCTCAATCGTTAATCCATTTTTCTTCTAATTACCGGCAGTGGTGGATTATTGCAAAAACGATGGAACCGGGCCCCATACTTTCGTCAAAACTTAGAAAAACTTTTTGAACGCTAAGTCCACGGGCCACTAAAACTCACTGCTCTACATTACCTTCTAAAAACAACGAGAGTTTGTCTATCCAAATTGTTAGCTATTCTTTCCTTATCAGAAGTAAATGAATAATATACGAAAACGCAATCCGTGAACCTAGGGTGTCAATTCTGAAAAATACGAAACTTTTGGGTGGGGGTCTTAAAAAGCATAATCCGCCACTGATCGTTGCTTACAATTTAAATGAAATACTGTTACGGTACTCGTGCGAAGACGTTCTAATCGTCCGGACACCGGTATAAATGAATGAAAAAATATTCATCGGGTCATGATAAAACGGCGGAAGAAACTGTCGATTCGTGGGTTTTCTTCCAACTCGGATAACGACACGCCAAACGACAGAGTATATAATACGTTAAAAAAATAATACGAAATATCTCCGGAAATTTTTCGAACCCCCTCCCACTCGTTCGCCCGTTCCACACCGAAACGTTTGGAAACAATCGCAATTGCTCGCTCGATATACACTCGACGATTTGCTACGGAAGCCTCGCGTCGTTCTCTGGAATGCAATACCGTTTTTCCTTTTTTTTCATTTACAGCTGCTACTAATCTTATCGCTTCGACTCGCGAAGAGAACTCATGGCCCTCGATCTTGATGATAACGTTTGCTTTTAGAGAGCCGTGGTTAAGGTCCGCACGATTTATTTAGCATGAAAAAGATTTAAGGGATCGACCCACTTCTTTTGCAAATTGTTACTAAAAAAAATCCCGTGTCCCCTTTATTCGCGAAGTTTCAGCAAAATCATAAGGGCCAGCTGGTTCCGTTAATATGTACATCGTTTCCGAGAGAAAAAGAAAAGAAATACAATGTCCTTGCTCGTAACCGTAGCCTCGTTTGCGCGTGTATGGCTGTCGCTTGTAAATACATTTACTATACGTGTCGACGCTACAGTTATTTTACAACATGTCCAGTAACAATGACGTCTCAGCTTCGCAATCGTTCTCATCTGACCTGGTCCAGCAACAGAGAAGCTGCGAGGTCTACGTCGTACTCGGTCCTCTTCAAAGCACCCTCGCACTCCTGTCTGCCCGCCAAGCCCAGTCTGCAACGACATCAAACTCTTTAATAACAATTATCTAAATCATTCGTACGCTGCCACACAAGCGTCAATCTAGTAAGTAGAAGTTAGCCTACAGGGTGAGTCATAAATTCTGACGAAACAATTTCCAATCGAACCGCTAGCAACAGAGTAATCTCTGCTGATCAACTGCGGATCTTTATGCATTTATGGCTTTCAAAAATTTTAAAAAAATGCTCGAACATGAAATTCGACAGAATTTAACACTTTACCGACAGGAAGCCTGTTAATAGGATTTTTTTGAAATTCATCTAGAAAAATTGTTTTCGCACTTTCTTGAAATTCATCTAGAAAAATTGTATGCATGCATCTATGAGAGAAACCCACCTAACAAGAGACTCGATCTTGGCCTGCCTGTCTTTGAGGATCTGCTTGGCGGCCTGGTTGGTGTCCCATCCAGTGGCCTGCAAAGCCGTGAGTATCTCTTGTTGGGAGGCGTCGTTGGTCTCCCTCTGCACCTTCATCACTTTGCTGGCGCGGAATTCGTCGTTCAGCGACATGACCAGCTGCTGCGAGGCGCCGGTAAGTGGGGGACTAACTCCGGAGGGGTACGCGGAGGTGGATGGGGCTAATTGAGTATTAACAACGGTCTCGTTCATTTGCGGTAGCATCGCGGTGCGCACCGTGGGGGCTTGTTGGGGCACCATGACAACCTCCTGCGGCTGGTTAGTGTGCGCTAGCTGCAGCAGATTCGGACTATTCGGCAGATTGGACTTGATTACGGGACACTGACTCTGCAGACCGTTTTGTACAGACTTCATGGGACTCCATGCCGGCGGTGGAGGATTATATACCGGCGGTTGCTTCAGATGAGGACTGAAATCGCAGGGATGTTGTTGAGCGGAGAAACTCCTCACCAAAGTAGCTGCTCTCGGTTGTTGTTGCTGTTGTTGTTGCTGGTGCTGCTGAATCGAACTGGCAGCTGCAACGGTTGCCTCCGAATAATGACTATGACTTAGATTGCTGGAGTCGGGGGCGGACGAGGTGCTCGCGGCGAAGTAGTTCCTGAGGATATTCTGTTGGACGGTCTTGTTGTACAGCGTGTTGAACTCGTTCTGAGACAGTTGATCGAGATTCGGCACCGTCTGCTTCAGCTCCGCGTACACCTGCTCCGACAACACCGCGCTGGCCGGCTTCGGGACCACGCCGCTCGGTTGCTGTTGGACTGGTTGAAGATCGTTCTGGATCTGCGTGATCCCGTGGCTAGAGGTCGACAGAGGAAGACTGGGCAAGTGGCTGGCTTGGTTCGCAGCCGCTGCTACCGGTGGCGGCGGCTGTGCGTGGTTCATGTTCGGTTTGGCGGCGATGCACGGGCTGGCCAGGTTGCCCAGGTTGCTGGGCGCGATCTGCAGCAGGTTCAGGTTAGCTGGCGGATTGCCAAGTACCCGGTTCACGTTCGCTTCGACAGGGTAAGCATTTTGCTGAGACACCTGCACCTGCTGCCAAATCTGGCCGACCATCTGGTCAGTTGTTGTCTCCAACATTCGCTGTTCGGACTGCGCGCGTGGCTGCTGGATGTTCGTCGTCTTCGACTGCCAGGAGTTCTGCACCTTGGTCGGTAGATTGCTGGCCCTGTGATCGATCTGCGGGGACTTCGGCTTGACCGATTGAGGCGGCGGCCTTAAAGCAGGAATCGCGTTCTCCTGGTGCTTGTTCACCGACGTGTACGACTCGGACGTTCCTGCAGCCTCCTGGCTGGCGTTCATGTTCTTGCTCGCCTCCTTTTCGCCCAAATGCTTCTCCAACTCCGCTAGAAAAGCCGGGTCCAGCTTCTTCGGGGAAACGGTGCGAGTGTTGATCGTCAGCTCGTTCATGCTCTGGGCCAGATCGTGGTTCGATTTCGGCTTCGGAGAACTCTCGTTCGGGGCGACCGGTGGAGGAGGAGGTGCATCGGAACTTTGAAGGTTGCGAGAGGCCACGTTCACGTAGGTCTGTTGTGCCTCGCTCTGCAGGTCCTCGGGCCAGGTCGACCAGCTCGCCATGGGAGGGCTGGGCTTGTCGATCTCGCTATAGTGATTCTGGGAATACACGCTACCCTCCTCGGCGTCGACGTTCACGTTCAAGTTGATATTATCGTTTCGGTTCTCCTTGTTCAAGTTTATGGAATAATGATTCACATCCGGCGTAGCCTCCGACGCGAAGTAATTCACGCTTTCTTGACTGCCAGCGGCGTCTTGGTTCTGCACGTTCCCGTAGGTCTGGGTCTTGAAGTACCGGCTGCTCATGTCCGACGGCACCTGGCTGTAGTACCTCGAGTGCGGCAGCTTCATGAACACCGAGGACGTGTCGAACGGGTCCGAGTAAGCGGGATCCACGTTCCCCGGGAAATTTGCATAGGTTCTAGGGTCGTCTTCCTGCCAGTTTGCCTGTTGTCGGTCCATGTCGTCGATAGGCTCATCCAGGATGTTCACCACCCGTCGACAAGCGGTGTCCTGTTGCGCGACGCTGGTGTTCACCATCTCCTCGGGTGACAAATCGATCAGGCTACCTTCCTGGCTGCCCGCCGCGCCGATCGCGTTCGTCGACTTCACCGGGCTAGATCGAATGTCGTTCTGGAACCTCGTGTAGTTGAACTGTTTGCGCGATCGGGGCGTGCCGCTGAAGAACTTCTTCTTCAGATGGCTGTCCGCGCCCGGGGCAACGCCTACCACATCGGGAGGCTCCATGGGGTTGCGCAGATACACGTCGTCTATGTAGATAGGACTGCCCCAGCTTTTGCCGAACGGGGCACCGTGACCGGTGTGGATGAAGGAGTTCTCCAGAGGCTTGCTGATGTCCTCCGGCTGCCTGCGTCTCATTGGATCCACCAAACATCGCGGGAACAGCCCGATCTGATAGGTGCGCTGGTTCTGACCCTTCCACCAGTAGTTCTCGGGCCGACCGTCCAAAATCACTATCTGATCGCCCTGCTCGATAGTCATCTTGTTGGCCTCGTCGAAGCTATTCACCGCCTTCATCACGGCGGGCACCATTCCCGTCAGCGACGTTTTCAGCGACGCGAACATCGGCCTCTCCGCTGGATCTCGCGACCAGCAGCGCAACATCAATTGATACATGACCGGCGGAGTCGCGTCCGGTTCGTGCAGCCGTTCCCCTTCTTTCTCGATCTTTCTCAAGATCTCTGAGCCGTTCAGTCCGACCCACGGCTCCTCGCCGAACGTCAACATCTCCCACAACGTCACACCGAACATCCAAACGTCCGACGCGTGGCTGAATTGACGGGCTTTCAACGATTCCGGCGCGCACCACGGAAACGGCACTCTCTTATGCTCGGTCATCACGTAACAGTCTTCTTGCTGGGGCAGGGCTCTCATTAGGCCAAAGTCACCGATTTTCACTTTATCCGCGGAGCTCAACAGCACGTTCCTGCACGCCAGGTCCCGGTGCAGGAAACGCTTCGCCTCCAGGTACGCCATTCCCGTGGCGACCTGCAGCGCGTAGTTGCACAACGTTAATACTGAAATCCGGCCGCACTGTTTCCGCAGGTAATCCAACAGTGCTCCCAATGGTGCCAGCTCTGTTACCATCATCATCGGCTGCGACAGTACCACGCCGTACAATCTGCAAAGATGAAACGGTTAGCCGACCAATCGAACAACTTCTTTATGTAATAGTTTATAATCTATGGCTGTTGTTAACAGTCAGAAGACGGTACCTCGCTGACTGTAAACCAAGCAACAGGCACATTTAACGAACAACTTTTATAAAAACCTGGCAACAGCTGTAGATTATAAACTAATTTTTTTACAAATACTTGCTTTAGCTACGGCACGTACCTGATGAGATTATGATGATCCAGAGTGTGCATAGACTGCACTTCGGATACAAAGTCTTCTATCACGCTGGGTTGCGTCAACGCGTCTGCCTTAAGAACCTTCACAGCCACTGGCAATACTCTGCCCGAAGGTGAGGTCCACTCTCCTCGTCTAACCACGCCGAAGGTACCATCCCCTAACTTGGTCGACAATGTCACATCCTTATCCTGAATGAGACAAGTAAGTCCAGAGGTGCCTTCGACAGGCTGAGAAGCTCGTTTAGTGGTCTTGGCGCTGCTGCCTGGCCTGATCTTGGTGATCAGGTTCTTCTTCCATTGCGTGTTCCTCTTTTTCTTAACGGCATCCAACAATCTTCTAATGCCAGGCTTGCCCAACCCGATCTTCTCTAAATCCTCCGGCTGCACGTAATCGAAATGGTGCAGCCGGGTGACTTGCATCTCATCCCTTATCCTCGTGAAAAACTGGGACAGCTGGACGTCGTGCAACAGTTCCTGCAGCCATTCCGTACCCTCATCCTCTGCCATGTTCAGTTATTCTAATACTCTGGAACCGACAACACAAAAATTATAAATAGTTTGACGGTTGTGTCTACAAGTTTAGTAAGGACTAGGGATAAGTTAGATTCAAAGTAAAATTCGATTAATATAATTGCTGGTGTTACAGGATCGCTTTGCGAGCTGTCCAGATTGCAGTGTTTACTATCGAACGATGCCTCCCCTAAACAGGAAATGAAACGTCTAAAAGCGAAGGGAAGCAGAAGCGAGATGCTTGGTCTACGCATCGAATACACCATTGATACGTTTGTAACAGTGTACATCGATAGAGAAACCGAAAGAGAAGCGACAACAGCAGACAGGAAAGCAGAGAGGGACAATAGAATTCGGCAAGAACCAACAAAACAGATTAATTAGCGGCCGGGCACGGAGACGGGGGGGCGGAAAAATCGTGCTGAAACCGGTCGAGGGGATGAAATAGCGTGTCTCTGGTCACCTTTCAGCGGAAGAAGCAATTAAGCCTCCATTCTGTCGGCGCGAGGAGTCCGTTGTTCCTCGGGACGCGATCGGGGAAACCCAATCCGGCGAAATTCGGGCGGAATCATCACCGCAACATTCGCTCGGTTCGCCTTACGGACTTATTCTGGAAATTTGTCGCGTAACGTTCAGGGACACGGGACGCTCACCAAGACACAGAGCGAACGCTTCGTGGAAAAGTCTCTCCCGGGATGGTCGTGGAAAAGGGCTGTAACGCGAAAGCCGAGTAAATCACGGGAACCTTCGCGTCCGAGCTTGAGCCGCACGCCGTCCGAGAGACTTTCACCGTACGAATTTCTCACGCAGAGCATTGTTGTGCACCTTTAACCTAAAACGTCCCGTCCGCGCTCTGTGCGCCCACCCGTTCCTGTATTCTTGCTCACCAAAACAGAGATATATGCAATCTATAAAGACACACGGGCCACCTTTTGTAACGACAGCGTCGTCGCCCCCGACAATAGCTCGTCTCTCACATCGTGCGACGACCCCCCCTTGTAAACGAACACCGTTTGCCCGCCCCCCTTTCCTTTTTTCGCCTATTTGCCAGATTTTCGTACGCCAGCACTGCTTGCCAGTCCAGAATGCAAACAAAAAACCCAGCCGCACCACGGGAATGCTATTTTGCTACTGCCACGGACCACGCAGTGCTGAGATACAGGGGATCAGATATATCGTGCGCTTTTTTCACGCATGCGTCAGTTTCGCCAAGAACGTATCCACGTTCTAAGTTTGCGAGGTAACTATTATATAGAACTATAGAGTAATCTCTACTGGTCACGAATCGTGGTTCACCCTGTATACTGTATGTATTATACATATAAATATTAAATTATAATACAATACGCACATGTTATACAGTCATAATTCAAAATCAAACCGTGAGAGATTTTGAAAAATTAGCGGAGTGACTAATTTAAGTCGCTAAAATCATCGCTGCTGAGATATTGGCCATGATTTCTCCTGGGCTGCTTCTTTCTTTTGCACAGTAGTGTATATTGGCGGGATAGGACCGATATTTCGCGGGGTGTTCAAGGTACCCCATTTTATCGAGAATTTTACTTCACTGAGGCCATGAGACTAACCACTCAATGGATGCAGCCGAACGGCCCTGGCCGAGATGTCGCGCCATCTTGCTCCGTTGCAGAAATCGATGCGAAACTACGAATCCAGATTTTCCTCGAACCGCACGGTTTTCAAGATCGATTCCACACGAATTTTCAATCTATGTTATTCGTAAATTGTTCCTACTACTGCGTGGTGAGATGAAAAACGTTTGGAAGGCTTTTAGCAGGTAATTCGCGACGCCGGCAGGCACTTTTCAGATGCTGTGGGTTTCTAGATCTGGGCAACCGTTGCCCAACGCGGGAATATATGAATCGAGCAATTTTATTAGGATATTTTATTAGTTTACAGCTCAATAGGTATTACGTTAATTTACTGGATAATTTATTAGGACGTTTGGAAAGTCATTTCGTATTCCCGAGGGAAAATGAAAGCTAATCTTTCACCATTTAGAATTAGCTTTATAACATTTTGTTCCATGATCTTTTCCCTCTTTCGGGTAAACATTGAGTTATACGACTGTTTGTAGCGATATAAAACGGGTTTTCATTGTTAATTTTGATATGTTAGAACGAAGATGTTATTGCGATGTTTATTGGCAGTTCCCCCGCGTTCTACTTTCTGCATTTCCTGCCAGTTTCAGGGCGTATGAAAGAATAATAATTGTGTGTTTGACCGCGAGCTCGTCGCATGGTTTCTGAATGGCGACGGCGATAATTATGAGCTCTCGATAATTATCATTATTGTGTCACCCATATCTGCAGCACAGAATTCCTCTCTCGCATTTTAATAGCACCGTACAACCGTCTTTTGTACGCAATAATGTATTCAGAGCACGTCCCATCGAGACATCGTTGCGTCACACTGTTCAATAATTCAAAAAAACTGTTGCTAATTCGTTTGTTGCACTGTATCGGGTTCGCGTTCACTTTATCTTAACTGTATGCATATTTTTTTTTTTAGAAATATATATCGTTCTCCGATAAAATATTTTCGATAATAAGATGAAAGTTTAAGGTACAGAAATGAAAATTAATAATGTATTATTATCGTTGTTATAGTTTCTATTGTTGCAGTATTATCGTAAGACGTTGCGGTGTTCTATGCGTGACTTTTCAAGATTACGATAATGACGCGGAAACCACAATGACGGCGCATGCTTGATATCGACTTGCAGCAGCAACAGCCTCGTGAAACGCAGTCCTAGCCGCAGCAGCAACAGCAACACAGAATGGGGATAAATGGGATGGTGAATAAGAACCGTCCTGATGGTAAGACACAAGAGAAAATATTTAAACACCTCGCCGTTTCTTCAACTCGAACATTCGTGCTCGAATAAATTTTCTAAACGTTCGATGTCAGTCTCAAAATATTTAAAATTACACTGAAAAATTGATCTACTTCTAAAAAATATTATACAAATTTCTGAGTCGATCTAAATCTTTAAATTTTTCAAATTACACTCTGAAATTCTTCCATTCCGGAATAGTATTTATTCAAATTTTTCTTATCAGTCTTGCAAGCCTTACTGTAAATGATTTCATTCAATTCTACAAATTACAATTGAAAATAACGTTGCTACATTGTGCAAACTATTTTCATACTTTCAAATTCTTCTTTCAAGTTTTACTTGATTTCTTATATTTTCACAACCTTACTGGGAAAGCTTTCAAACAATCAAGCGAGCAACACTAAAAATTCGTGGCAAAAAGAATGCGCTGGCCTGTCGCTGCGTGTCAAAGAGATTCAAAAATCGCGTTACCTGCGCGTCAAAAAAAAAAATATAGAAAAGAGATGGTAAAAAAGCGTTGTCGCTTTGAGCTTATGCTTGGAGCGCAGCCGCGCTGAAATTCCCTCACTCAATATAGCATTGACCGTCGCTCGTGATTTTCCGGATTTTCCACGCCGACAAGGGAAAATAAATAATTCATCCCGGATGAAACGATTTTCCAAAGGAAATTCACCCTCCACTGAACAATCCCTCTTTAAATAAATTGCAAAACAAATTCCTATTCTTGCGTCCCTAAAAGAAATAAGATTTATAATAACAATGTTGAAACAGACTTTCCACTATATATTTTATTGTTAATAGAAAAGTAATTGTGGTTTATTTCCTTGTACAGCTATTGTTCGAATATTCCGGCACGTGGTACGAGCCGACAATCGTTCCGGGTCAATTTTTAATAAATTCCCTCTTGCGTTATGCTAATTGTTTGGCCTGGTAATCGACGGCGGTTCAAGTGGACGTTTGTTTGAACGCGAGAGGAGTGTCACCGGAAACGCGAGGTCGCTTGTTGCATCTGTGACGGCGCGTAAACAATTGGCGGCTGATCGAGGGGGTTGGCTTTTGTTCGCGCCACCATCTATTGTCACCCTTTCGTCCACTTTTCCACAGAAATTTCAGTGCGACGAAATTTAGAAATGTTTTCGAGTACCTGTAACTTAATGATTTGTTGGAAACAACGCCTCGCACCAACCTTTCCGAGAATTTCAATTGAAACGGGAATATTTGTGCAATTTGTTTATTTATTTGGTCGATAATACTCGTGATAGTAATTTATTAAATTATTGAAAATTATCCCGATTTAGATAACGATGATATACATAGTGATTTATCATCGAACCGAATACTAATTGTACGCTTAGCTATAATGAAACTATCAAACGCTCGGTGGAAAATGTGTTTATATAATCGTTACTGAAAATAATTGTTATGCTACATTGCAGCATGCTGCAGTTTTCTTCGTGCATCGTCTGCGTCGCCATCGCTTCGGCAAAGTGCATTGTAAATATTCAACCGTGACATTGTGCACAATAACCGCTTGTTGCACGTGTCCGGACGGTGCTGTAGTACTTGTTTTGTTTGTTTAACATTTAAAAATTCCGGTGCACGATTGCCCGCGGGCAATTAACTGAAAATGAATTTTACACGTGAATTTATACACAATCTATTCAAAGAGATAAACTGTTTTGATCGAATATTTTGATTTCTTTTTGTTAAGGGATGATTTTTCAGGGTTGCGATTTCCCCGGCGAGAAGGATGTTTATAAAAATTGTTGTTCAGCAGAAATTTTGCAGAAGAAGCAATTGTGTTCATCCGCTGTCGTGGTAGAAAATGTGTTTAGTGGAGGGGAGAGGGATGATCAGAGGGTTGAAAGGATTTAACAGTCGAATGACCCTCTCAGCCAGGTAGAGCGGTGCTAAAGAAACTTGAATATAATTAGTCGGATGCAACGTGACTAATAAAATCAGTCCTGGTTGTAAACAATTTATTTGGCGTCGACAGTTTCGTTTACATTAATTTTCATATCGATCTCTGTTCGAAAATCTGCTTGACACGATCAATTCTAAATGAAAAATACCGAAGATCACAATTCGTTACACAGTATTCGATCGTTAAATATATTTAAACATTCGGACTCGATTTTTCTTTAAATAAATTCACACATTGCATTTTTATAAAATTACGATAGAATATCTTGACTTTTATATAAATCGAATTTTACGGTTTCTATATACTTATTAATGTTCTCGGTAATTTATGGAATGCAACGCGGCCTAAAATAACCACTTTGTATTACAAGAATTGATATAAAATAGAGGTATTAATAGATAATCCGCGATACCGATCGATACCGAGGACTGACAGAAAATATTTTCAACTTGCCATCGACTTTCAGAGCTTGGTAGCGACAAGATAAAACTGTTTCAAACAATAATATAAATATATATTTCGTTAATATAATCGTCTTTCCATATTTTCCAAAATTTTCTAGCGCGCTATCTCCCAAGACGAGGAGAGAAACGTCAAGAAGAGAATGACAAGGGTGAGAGAAAGGGGTTGGTCCGTCGAGGAGGGTGAATTATGGCAGACAGAAGACGATGGCAGTACGTGTACCCCAGGTAAATCAACAAAAAATCATTTATTTAAAAGAATCATTTCGCGATCAACCAAAATCATCCCCTAAATCTTGTTTAATATCCTTAACATCATAAATTCCAAGAGTAATTTCATTAAAACTGCTAAATTGAAATTAAATATTGGTTGTAACAAAAAGAAAAAACATGCATAATATCCTTAACATCATAAAAACAAAATATTGGTTGTAACAAAAAGCACGTGAAGTACTATAGATTTCTAAATTACGGGAAAAAAAATGATTCTTTACTTCTGTCTAGGATTTCCGTGCGTTCGACGGTTTGAATCGCTGGTGATCGGGTCGCGGTGCAATCGCGTTGGATCGCGGAGACAATGCACCACCTGTCAGCCCCCTCCTCGTGAGATAGTAAACAAACCGGAGGGTTGCGAAGGGTGAGGAAGGCGGAAGTGGAGGGGGAAGGAACACGACGAGGTGGCGCGAGACTGGTAGGTGTCCGTGGCACTCAGTAGCACCGCGGTCACAGATCCTTTCGGAGCTGAGAAGCCTCTGTCTTCGTTCGCCGATCTCCACACACACCTAGCAACGTGACGGAGCGAGTCACCGCGAACCTCGAGGTCCACAACCGATTTCTGCGTGGCTTCGAGAGGTCAGTCCCTGAAAGAAATCTCGAGAAGGAAAAGGTGTCTCTTTGATGACCGAGAAGAAGTGACCGTAGATGACCACGAGTCGCGAGTGAAACGGTTCCGAGAGAGACGTATCCCATTGATCCGAGTGGCTGAGACCGCTTTGATCGCGAGCAGCCGCGATGTCAACGTTACACCGGTCGTTGACACAGTTCCCGGGTTGAGAATCGGACGTTTCACCGTTGCTCCAGTTCAAATAAAGGGCCCCGGGGACTCTCGGGGACCGACAATGAAGGCCGAGGGCAACAACGGATACATCAGGGCTACCGTCATCAATGAACAGACCGGGGTCCCACCTGGCCCGAGCCTCGAGACACCTGCCGCCAATGCTATCCAGGTAAAAACCCCCTTGGGCCTCTCTTGTCCCACGTCGATCGGCCCGTAATTGGATTAGGACAGCGGTCGGAAACTGCGGTTCTTCGGTTACACTCTAAATCGTTATACTGCCCTGATATTTGACTCTTTTTCACTAATGAGTTTGCCGACCGCTCGATTAGGGGTATGCGACGATAGTTCCGGGATTGTGGGGTGTTCGAGGGTGCTGGTCCCCTTCAATCGACGCCGAGTATTAACCCTTTGCACTCGAAGGTATTAAACATTTCTTCCAACCCAGAATAATTCCATTCTATACGATTGTTCTCGTTTTATGGATATGAAATTTCTATAACATCTCGTACAATATTGAAACATTTAGTAATTGCTTAGATTCCAACATATTTAATAATGTAAAGAATATTTTGAATAATGGTACAGAAATTTTTAGCGCTAAGGGTTAATCGAATAATAGTAATTGTACACCGTCAGTCTCGCTGATTTTAATTGAGCAGATTAAAGAATTGAATCGACGGTAAATTGAGCAGAGATTACTAATAAACACAAATGGAGAACTCAGTTTCAACTATTTATGGTAAGAGTAAATTCTGGAGTGAAATAAAAATGTGTTTTCTTTCCTATTACGTTTAGTGGGTTGATATTACGAAATTACATCAACTAATTTTTGTTATAAACTCATAAAATCCGCAATTATTATCTTATATACCAACCAGATCGATCCGACGACGTCAGAAACGATTCCGTTCCTCCATTACGATCCAGCTAACAAAGATTATATAGCCAATGCTGATCCGAACCATGTCCCGACCAGGTTACTGAACCCACCAACCGAGTTAATCCAAAATGGAGCGTAATCTATCCGATTGCAGGTGACCTACGTGCCCCATAGTAACACGACGATCACGGATCTCCATCATCCTGGCAACGATCGAGGATCGATTACAAGGGCCACGTCGATCACGCGAAGATGGCGAGAACCGGTGAACAGGCAACAATTGTTGCTCGTGCTGGCTATCACGTTACTCGCCACTTGCGTCTTCATTCTGCTACTGCTGGCGCTGAACACGAGCCGGGAGTGCGCTCAGGAGGCTCGTAAGTTGAATTAACCCTAAACGGTAGGCCGGTTATAGTGATTCCGGTTTAATTGAGCGGCGGCGGCAGCCGATTGCCCGTGCCATGCCGCCGCGCCGTCTTCGAAACGGTAGAGAGAGGTGTCAGCGATTTATAACAGCCGTTGGATTAGATTCTGTGACGCGTGGGCGGGTTAGACGTCCGCGGACGAGTAGAATGGGGATGGAATTAGATGGCAGAGATCGCCGCTACCAAGTCCGATCCCGGAGTCTGGTTATTGAAGTTGACGAGGAATCGTCTAACGGGTGCCGTGAAAATCCAGCCACGAGAATAATTAAATCGATCTCGCGTACACATCTGACTTCTCATGTAGATTTTCCACTCGTAATTCGCCCTTTATGCAAGTCCGCTTCAATTTCACCCACCAAGAATATTTAGAACTAGCTTTTCCCCGAGGCTTCGCTCGCACAGCAAACTGTTTGATGCCCTCGAAAATTGATATTGTTTCTCCATAAAACCTTTCAACCCCCCATTCACCCCATTCGGATTGTATCAATGAGCATTAAGACCAAGTTTCAAGCAAATCGGATCGCGAACAAAATATTCCTCATACAAACGTTGCAACCCCTTTTCACCCCCTTAATGATTTTGATACAGGAGAAACGATCTATTCGGATCTTCAATTTTTGAAATTTTCTAACAATTCTTTCAAAAAGGTGAATTTTTGCAGATGAAGAATTGATGCCTTTGATTTTTAGGTTGATCAGAGCAAGTCGAAAATATTCTTTTGAGCGGATCAAAAATAGTAGAAAATCTAGCTTCTACAGTCCACTTCTCCGGATGAAAATAAACTAAGAAACGAAGTGAAACGAAGTCGACCTCGCTTCTGACCGATTCAGTGTCATGATTTATCACTAGACAGGAATAGATTCGAACAGACCGTGGATCGGAGAAATCCCAGAAAAAGAAGACTCGACAGAAAATTATATTTTCAGAGACTATACAGTGTTATCTCTCTTAAAAGATTTATTGCTCTCGTTGATTAATGGACCACCCTGTGTAGAAGCCTCGATGCTCGGACTGTAAGCGAATACAGAATACGACTGACAAGTGTATAGTCAAACGGTGACACGAGAAAAGTAGTTAAGCAACTAGTTTAATTCATCTATGTGTCATCGCATTGATAAACTAATTCACATCTGACCAAACGGTGTGACCATTTCTATTAGATCACGAGGTTTAATAGCATAACAGTGTAGACTTCGGTTGGATCTAGTTCTTCCCACTGCTGCGATAAACGACGACTCAATTTTGCAGCCCCTCTGGCCACGGTATCTTCGTATAAAGCAATTTGCTGTATCGTAGAATATATTCTGTTTAAAAATTCAAGACAGATCGGTTCGCGTATGTATTCTGTCTGTCGAGGCATGACGAAACACGAAAATTGTCGGGTGCGCGTTTCAGCGGAGCGCATTTCGTGTCAGAAACGAACATCGATCAGCCGAATCGAATTGAATTGAGTCGAGGCTATCAAGTTCCACTCGAAAAGGCCGCTTCTCGCCGTGTTACCTCACTGCCGCCGGCAGAATTAATCGAATCACCAGCGTCCATAATCGCTCGGCGAAATGAGATCGTAATATATTTATATTATCCATTGAGCGATCGATTAGACGCGTTATACTGAAAATTCGGCGTCCCTCGAAAACTAAATTAACTGACAAAACTTTTCTCTCTCCACATTGTCGTATTTTTATCGTTGAAAATATCAAAGCAACGAAAGACTGCACTGGATATATTGAAGATGAACATTTTTTAAAAAATATTATTATGTAGTCATTTTCGTTGACGAATTTTAGAAAAGTCGGATCGAACCAAATCTCATTAAAATAAATAATAATCTTACTAGATTCTGTCTAATTTTATACTGTAGTATTTCTTGAAAATATTCTCAGTCTAATTATTAGTAACATTTGATTGAGCATTAAGCTGGACTGGTCCTCGATTTTCTAAGACGAGCACAAAGTGTAATGAGTTAATTTGCAATCAGTGGCTGGATTTTCCAAGATTAAGGAGTTCGCATTTGAATAGAAAACGGGTTCGTTAATAGGAAAATTGCCGTCGGACAACAACGTGATTCGTTTTTCTTGTTCGAGCGAAATGTTGCACGGTATTTTACGAGAGCGCGAAGACACGGCGCACGACAATGGCTCTTTATGTGAAGCGGCAGAGACGATAGTGTGTACGTTTCGTGCCGCAGAAAGTTACATTCTCGCGGCAGTTTTACGTAAATTAGCTCTATCGACGTCTCTCTGTCTTTCCTTTTTTTATTCCGGTGACTTTAATGCTGCGACTGGATAGAGACTTCGTTCTTGTTTCAGGTCCGAACGTCTGCATGACGGAGGAGTGCGTCAGAACAGGTAAACTTACTTAATCGTCTCTCAAACAATTGTCTAATTTATAAATGCAGTGGCGGTTCAAGTGGTGGCTCCAATTGGTAAAAATTTTGGGTCCCTCAAGTAAAAAGTTGCAAGAAAACTCTCCTAAACTTATCAGCAAAAAACACAGTCTTTTTGAAAAAAATTCTTTTGAATATTGTATTGTCATCAAGTTAATTTAAAATCAATTGCAAGATTTGTACCGAACAGACAGACAAGAAAGCGAGCTAATAAAAACGTGGTACAAAAGAAAAGTAATGAAAATATTTCATACCGTTACACATTAAATAAATTTCTTTGAAAGTCCGTTTACCATTAGATTCGTCACTGTATAAATGTTGTTCATCAATTTTTGCTAACTGGAAAGTCATACGAGTATGAAAATATCTGTTCGATACACGCGATTGCGCAACGAACTGGAAAGTACATTTGCATTTGATTGTTTAATTAATACCGGATCTACAGTCGGTCAAACGTCGAGATTTCTGCGTGATCGTGAATCGAATTTGCGGTACTCGGTCAGCAAGCAATTCCACGGGGATATCGTGTAATCCGATTTGCAACGGTGGCGGCGACGTTCAACGCAATTCCCGAATACCACCAATCGGTTTTGGCCGATCTGATTACGTTTTCGTCCTCGACCGACTCGGACGTTCGCCTGATCTCGTATGGTGTCCCATAGAAAGTCGATGACACACATTTATTTGTTTGAACGATTAAAGTCAAAAATTTCCAGGCAAATTAATCATCAAAAAATAGGTTTTGCGTTCCAAATTCACCCTTTTGCAAATCGATTTCACCGATTAAGAATATTGAAATTATTTAGTTAAGAATGAATATTATTATTCAATATTTAATGATAAATAATAATTATTTAATATTAATATTATTATGAATGAATTATTTATTTATTTAGATTAAGTCGTATATCGATTTTGATTTAGACGCGCGTTTGATACGCGAAAATTGTTATTTTAATTGAGCGTTCGATATTTCGAAGTGGCACTTTCGATAAACTTAACTGCGCTAGGTAATCCTGTGGGAATTTAATAACTGGATAGGATAATCGAGTGAGGACGAGGCTCGCTCCATGATCTCAGGATTAATTACGACTAACAGGATTCCTCTTAACATCGAAGCTCTCGCATTTTAACACCTCCGATCGATATCAATTAATTTTTCTTACCATAATCGGTAGAATTATGTAAAATCTTATTTCCAGTGGTAATAGTCTTTGCAAGATACATAAAAATCATATTAAATTCACTGGGATTTTATATTCTACATTTTTTGATAATTTACAGAACCCATCAATGCATAAAAAACCGCAGTCTAATAATATCAATTAAACAATATATGTGTGAAAAGAGTCACTCGTAATTTGATTTCCTCTTGTGATCAACTTTTTTTGTTACAGTTGAGTAACAGCATTCGCGTTTCAAAATGTAAATCGGCAAATTCCTAGTGCCTTTCGAATTTCCGCATTCTTTCGCGCGAGTATTTCCATTAAGTTGCTGTTAGCTTTTCATTTCGATAGAAAAAGTCGACGGAGATGATTTTTTAATTTTATTTTATTTTTTTCAATTGTGTTGAGCACCGCACGTTTTCGGTGTTACGAGGATTATTAGCGAAACGTGTTCTTGTTCCTCTGCTTGAATGTGCAGAAACGTGAAAGCTGCCTTTTGCATGCTCGACGCCTTATTTTCTCTACAATTTTAAAATTCAGGTCGAGCACACCGTTCTCTTCCGCCTTTTTCACGTAGAATCCGAGCTTAATTAATGCTCTTTATTCTGAACCGGACGGTTCCACGTTTTACACTCTCGAGAATTGCTGACATTACGTTTTCTAATATTGTTTATACATTGCTGCAATATTAGCGGCGAACATCCGCCATGAAAATATTAAAAATATTCTACACTTGTCCGAGACTGTTCTCTAAAACTAACCCTTTGCCGTAACATTTTCTTCACGGTTGCAACGATTAGAACGTCTTTATCCCGAAAAATGTCTTAATCATTGATCAAAAACGAATCAAATTTGATTTCATCCAAAAAGAAAGACGTAACATTCGTACTTGTTAGACTTAGTTTATTAGTTTAAACTATGAAGCAAAAATGGGTGAGAAAGTATCATAGAATCCCTTATGCAACTATTGCTGAGGAGAGTACGAGGGTCAAGTAATTTTTATTGAAAGATAAAGTCAACTAATCCACGAATACATGAACAATCGTGTTTCAGCTGCGAGTCTTTTATCAGCGATGGACCGTACCGCTGCACCGTGCGAGAACTTCTTTCAATACGCGTGCGGCGCATGGAACCAATTGCACGTGATACCCGAAGACAAAAGCTCGATCAGCACATTCGAAGTGCTAGCCCACCAGCTGCAAGTGAGTCTGAAACATTTGCTGGAAGAACCACCGAACGACAAGGACAACGACGCGACCCTCAAGGCGAAGAGGTTCTACAAATCATGCATGGACATCCGTGGGTACAACGAAAATTTTTCTCGAACGTGTCCTCCACACCTCCACTCTCCTCCTATCAAATTACCCTAAACAGATAAGCAATTCGTTATTCTCATCATCAAGAACTTCGCTTGATAAATCTGCCCATAATCATGACAGTGGTCTAACTAATATTCTTGTTCTGAACTAAACATGTTTGAAACTAAAAAGTTTCTTCGTTAATCTTTAACGTATCTTTTAAACAAATTATTTTTTATTTAATCGGTGTACACTGAACGATTCGTCATTCAAAGACGCACAAATTAGATTTTGAAATTTTCGTCTGAGCCTAATAGTGTACCCGATATTTAAAATTTATTAAATATATTTATTACACAAAAGTTTCATTAAAATCAGCGTGTTTCACTTTCATAATTATAGGCATAAATGAATTGCTCATCAACGCGCCTAACAGTAAGTGTGATTGAAGACAGCGGATCTTTATGAATTGCACCAAATTATTTCAAATAAAATCGTCTCATATTTGTCATAAAAATGCATAAATCCGCTGTCTAGCGATGAACCTTCATCCTGAGCGTTTAAAATGCTTCGAACAGCTCGGATCAAGGAGATTGGCGACGCTCCTTTGAAGAGAACCTTGAAAGAGCTTGGGGGATGGCCAGCGGTGGTTGGTCCAAGCTGGAAGCCACCGGCTTATCCGATCGAGGTGCTCCTGGGTCGATTACGTGGCGTGTATAACGAAGGTGTGCTGCTGGAACAATGGGTTGGACCGGACGACAAGAACTCCTCTGCCAACATCCTCCAGGTGCGCCGGCAAAGTAAGGCCCCTTGGTCGACGTCTGCACTGTATGAGAGTCGCGATGGGTAGTAAACCTAAACTGGCATCTTCGATAGACATCGAATCAGTTTTCTCCATGTGTCACCTCGCCGAGGGCATGTCTTTTTAATTGTTTGATATTCTTCGCAGCTGGATCAGATGCAGCTGGCACTTCCCAGCAGAGACTACTACCTGAACAAGAGCAGCGACGCTGCGCTCAGGGCCTACCATCGTTACATGACCAGTGTCGCTGTGTTGCTCGGAGCAAACCCCAAAACCGCATCACAAGAGTTTGACCAAGTCATCCTCCTCGAGCAACAGTTGGCCAATGTGAGCATTCTATTGTTGGTAACAATTACGCTGTGGACCGGGCTCCTTTGAGAATTGTGTACAGTTGAAAATAATGCAAAGATTATCTGTATACTTATTTTGAAGTAGATGTATGATATTCTGAGCAAACTTCCAGCATTTTTCTTACTGGGCTGTTCTTTACGTTCCAGGTGTCCTTACCAGAGGCAGATAGACACGACACATCCGCGATTTACCGTAAAGTGACTTTACGAGAGCTCCAGCTTGAAATACCACAATTGAATTGGAAAATCTACCTGCAGGAGTTGATCAACGCTTCCGTAACAGAGCAGGAACCTATCGTAGCATACGGAATGAAGTATTTCGCGCACATGGGTCGTATCATAGAGAAGACGGACCGCAGGACACTGCACAATTATATCCTCTGGCGATTGGTCATGTCGATAATCCCCCACATGATAGACGACTACCAGCAGAAGAGCGTAGAGTTTAGGAGGATCCTCTTGGGGATACTGAGCGAAAGCAACAGATGGGCCCAGTGCGTCGAGTGGACCAATAAGAAGCTGGGAATGGCTGTTGGCGCTCTGTTCATTCGTGACAACTTCAATCACGAGAGCAAGGTGATTAACCCTCTTCGTCATTCGTTCGCAAACCGTAAAGCATGATTTTATATTCAGGAGACCGCTCTAGAGATGATCCACACTATACGAGAAGCGTTCAACGAACTGCTGGCAGAGAATCACTGGATGGACGATGAGACTAGAACGGTTGCCAAGAGCAAGGCTGACTCCATGATCGAGAGGATTGGGTATCCTGAATTCCTAAAGGACCCCGTCGAACTTTCCAAGGAGTACTTAATGGTGAGCAGTCCATTTTCTACATAACTGTTTACGTGAAACCTGATACGACTCCAACATAAATACATCTTTATTCAACGAAATAACTATGTCAATGAAACACTAGACTGTAAGTACTGTATGCGAGTGATTAGAAGTTTATAATGTTCTTGGTCCCTCAGTTGAATATCTCTGACAACCATTTCCTGGAGAATGTCCTGGCAGTGTTGAAGTACGCAGCTTACCACAATCTCAGAGAATTGAGGAAGCCCGTCGACAAGGACAAGTGGTCCACCGACCCTGCTATCGTTAACGCCTTCTACAACCCTAATAAAAACGACATCGGTGAGTGTCCTCGAAACCCAACAACATTCTTACCAACTTGTAACTTCTATTCTTTCATAATTACTCGACTGTCTTCGTCACAGTCTTCCCAGCCGGGATACTGCAACCCCTCTTCTACTCCCAGCACTTCCCAAAGTCGCTGAACTACGGAGGCATCGGAGTGGTAATAGGTCACGAGATCACTCACGGTTTCGACGACAAGGGGCGTCAGTTCGACAAGGATGGGAACATCATGCAATGGTGGAATAACGCCACTGTCGGAGCTTTTCGAAAGAGGGCCGAGTGCATCGTCAGACAGTACTCGAACTACAAACTCCAGGACATCGGTTTGAACATCAACGGCAGGATGACACAGGGAGAGAACATCGCAGACAATGGGGGCCTCAAGCAATCTTTCAGGGTAATTGCACAGGACAATTAATAATAATTGTATTGTACCAAACGGAAGCTTTATAATCTTCTTTTACACGATAATCATTCGTTCGAAGGCATACAGAAAATGGGTGTCGATACACGGAGAAGAGCCTTTGCTTCCTGGCATTAATCTGACGCACGACCAACTGTTCTTTCTAAATTATGCGCAAATTTGGTGCGGTTCTATGAGGCCAGAGGATGCTCTAACAAAAATCCGAAGCAGCGTTCACTCTCCAGGCCCTATACGAGTCTTGGGACCCCTCTCCAACAGTGAAGACTTTGCCAGGGCCTACAACTGTCCTCCGGACTCTCCGATGAACCCGAAACACAAGTGCAGTGTTTGGTAAGTTTAAACATATTGAAAATATTATCTCGTTTCTATTGTAAATGTATCGTTCAAGGTAAATGCTGGGAGGAATCAGACGACGTAACAATTTTCTTACATTGTCATTCACGATGGGACCACAGGAAAAATAGAATTTACATCGTCGTGGTACACCGTGGATGGGAGTATTGTTTTACATAGAAATCAAGGGAAATTTCGAAGGGATTGTATCAGTGTGAGTGTACGTCTCGAATGCATGTTTTAACATTACAGCCTAAAATCCCATGAACGAGAGTAACGTATGTATATAAGGATTGTTTCGCTTGTGGTACTCGTGTATGTTTTGTATCCGCTCGTTCACCAACAACGAGTCGTTGTGCAATTTTTAAGGGAACATTATAATTGTTCTTGATTATATCAAATCTACTTTGGAGACAGTCGAGGGTACATCGCCCGAAAATCGACTAGGTATAAATGAGAGAATAATAGATTTAGAAAAGTGTTTAAGGAATATTTGCTTGATTAATTGGACGTTTATTTAACGAATAAAAACTTTAATAGAACATGATGTACTTCTTTTAAGTTGACATAGTGTTTCCTATAAAGGTGCCAAGGAAGATACCTGTAATTCTAAAGTAAACCTTGGTATCATTTTATTGTCATTTCTTATTATTATTTAAAAGTCGAAGTAATTTAGTATTATTATGCAATGTTAATTTATCGATTACTCTTCCTTTTGAATGAATTTCACGAATACTAAATGGTGCCACCATCTACTGGTGATGGGAATAGAAAAATTAGATCCAATCAGATGGCGCCACCTTCTTATTATTATTTCACGACGATACACGTTTAATATTGTAATGTTTATGGTAAAAAATAAAGAATATTAGTTACAATAGTTAATGCGTTCTTTTTTCTCTACCCTGTGTCATGCCACCTCCTTCAATATCATGTTCTCCTAGTAGAAACCTGTAATTTTCGACCGTCTGACTTGTCGTTGACTTATACTACTGAATTTCCGAAAATTTTCGGCCGTCTGATTTATGGTTGACTTGTACTACTTCTCAATTTGCGAAAATTTTCGAAAAATTTCGAAAACTGGTAAGTAGTACAAGTCAACCATAAATCAGACGGCCGAAAATTTTCGGAAATTCAGTAGTACAACTCAACGACAAGTCAGACGCTCGAAAATTTTCGGCCGTCTGATTTATGGTTGACTTGTACTACTTCTCAATTTGCGAAAATTTTCGAAAAATTTCGAAAACTGGTAAGTAGTACAAGTCAACCATAAATCAGACGGCCGAAAATTTTCGGAAATTCAGTAGTACAACTCAACGACAAGTCAGACTATCGAAAATTTTCGGCCGTCTGATTTATGGTTGACTTGTACTACTTCTCAATTTGCGAAAATTTTCGAAAAATTTCGAAAACTGGTAAGTAGTACAAGTCAACCATAAATCAGACGGCCGAAAATTTTCGGAAATTCAGTAGTACAACTCAACGACAAGTCAGACGCTCGAAAATTTTCGGCCGTCTGATTTATGGTTGACTTGTACTACTTCTCAATTTGCGAAAATTTTCGAAAAATTTCGAAAACTGGTAAGTAGTACAAGTCAACCATAAATCAGACGGCCGAAAATTTTCGGAAATTCAGTAGTACAACTCAACGACAAGTCAGACGATCGAAAATTTTCGGCCGTCTGATTTATGGTTGACTTGTACTACTTCTCAATTTGCGAAAATTTTCGAAAAATTTCGAAAACTGGTAAGTAGTACAAGTCAACCATAAATCAGACGGCCGAAAATTTTCAAAAATTCAGTAGTATAAGTCAACGACAAGTCAGACGATCGAAAATTTTCGGCCGTCTGATTTATGGTTGACTTGTACCACTTCTCAATTTGCGAAAATTTTCGAAAAATTTCGAAAACTGGTAAGTAGTACAAGTCAACCATAAATCAGACGGCCGAAAATTTTCGAAAATTCAGTAGTATAAGTCAACGACAAGTCAGACGGTCGAAAATTTTGAAGAAAATACAAGTGGGATGTTCGAGTGAAATTGGTGGTTCAATAAATATATACGCAGTTATTCTTTTTTAATTCATTGTCTTTATTCATTGTAGATTCATAGATAAAATATTTGTATTACACATATATAAAATTTATATTCTAAACATTTATAACAAGTATATTGAGTGGTGTACTCAGACCATAGAGTATACACTTTCTGCTTAGCTGAGACACACACCTTTTATGTTCCAACTTCATGCACCGACGATAGTGTAGTTCCCTAGTTGACATTGCAGTGTCGGTAGTTCAGATGAGTAGACAGAACGACTCGGTAAGGTAGACTATAACCTCAAAATGTTGTTGAAGCTCTTCCCTAAGAACATGTGAAATATGTATAAATTGAGTGACAATTAACAGGTATATTATCATTAATATAAGGTTAGGTTTATATCTCGTTTGTCTAGCTTCGACTAAAGAGGATTTTCTAATACCTTTCGAAAAATCTTACCGACTGAAACGACGATCGAATTTGTTGAATTCGAGGCGTGCGCGTAGCAGACGACAGCCATCGCCATTTACAAATTGCCTAGACCCTGCATTAGAATCATTTTAGTGAAGAACGTGGGGTGAACAAAAGTAATTATGTTACGTCCCGGAATGTTTTCGCGACAAGTAAGGAACTTCGTGACCAGTGCCGTGAGAAGAAGCCACGAGCCGGAAGGTTTCCCCGGTAGTGTGAGTATAAAATAATAATCCGTAATTGCGTAATTGTTATACAACAACGATGCCACATTTACGATCAAAATCCAAGCTGCAAAGTCGCAACATCGAAGTGTGCATGAAACGAACGAACATGTCTTTCTAATTCTGACTGAAAGATGCTCTATCGTTAATCTCATTAATTCTATTATCAAGTAAAACACGTTATTTTAGTCGAAGAGGTTAGAATTGTGGAAATTGATTTTTGCAGAATCTTCCCTTCAGCATTACGAACAGATATAGACTCACAGCAACGTTCATCCTGTTCTTTGGCAGTGGATACGCTTTGCCGTTCCTGATCCTTCGCCACCAAATTTTGAAATAAGTTATGTAAGTTATTTCTTCTTGCTCTTGACTCCTTTGTACATTGGGCTCATTTATTTATTTCGGTTGTCTTACTTTCAGCTGCTACCAGTATTCAAGTTAGCCAGTTCCTGTGTACCTACGCTCTGTGGCTCACGGTGCTATTTCTAATAATGGTATATTAAATTAATGTGATCGAATAAAAGTCTATCTGTTTCTATAACCCCTCACCCTATCGTAGTGTCCAGTTCTAATAATCAATTTTGACTGAGTGTGAACTCAGCGAGAGCTACGACAGGAATAAAATGTGATCCTGTCCCTAAGGCTGTAAGAAACAGAGGTACATTTCATTCAAGTTCAAAGGGGAGCTAATGAAAGTCATGAGAAATTGTTATTCAACAAATACAGCTTGGATATTCCAGAAAAAAATTCATGAAGCACTAAAACTGACTATTTTACATTACTTTGTAAATACAACGAGATTGCTATTCGAAATTTCAGCCATCTTCTTTACAAAATATATATCCAAAGAATTAAATAATTCCTCGCGGATGAATCTTTGCAGTCTCAACGACCGTAAATAAAAAATTTTCTTGAAAATGGTTCAAAACAGAACCGAAACTTCGAAATTATAATTCTGCAAAATTGCTAATTTTTGCATTTGTGATCGAACCTGTAGCGCCGATATCATATAGAGCATATACAAAATTTACGATCGTTAAAAATAGAGAATAGCAACAAAAAAATGTTAGAATCCGAAGAAAAATTACGATCTCATTTATCAACACGTTTCCCCACTCTATTATCAGTCAAGTATATTTTTCGTCATCGCCTGCGCACGATAATAAAAACCTATATTGCATGCAACTTTGGCTTGCATCAGCGAAATGAAAAGTCGCGATTCATGTAAATGAATCCCCTCTACATTCGACATTCCTTCCACGAGGAGTAGCTTCGCAATGAGGCTCGCAAATATCTCCAGCAATTATAAATGATGATGACCTTTTTATATAGCGATCTTACAGCCGCGTTACATAAACGCCGCTCGTGTACCATCGATTACCGTTCGCTATCCCACCTATATAACGACGGGCATTAAGTGGAATCGTTGGCAGCGCATCTGGCACAGGACATTATTGTTCTAATCGCTTATAGTCGTTACAATAGCTGTCCGTGTCACTTGCAAGCGAAGTGGACAATGCCAACTAGATTATAAATTCCAGGTGTCGGCCACAGAAAAACAGGAAGAATCTAAATGCAACGGTGGTCACCAATCTAATTAATTCTATTTTGTACATTAAGATTAGCCCCGTTACGACAATAGGGGCAAGAGCAGTCCACCTATCGTTACCTTTAACGCTCTCGTAGTCCCAATGTTTACGCTTTGACGTCACACGCTACACGATACTACGTGTGACCGCTTTAGTCGATACATTTCGATCAGCTGAAAATGCCGTATTCCTGCCAGGGAATTAAATGAACATTTTCGAAAACTTTTGATAAAAGAAACTCGAAAATTGAACGATCTATTCGGTGGAATATGATATCGACAGGGATGGCAGAAATTTTCAGTAGTATAACTCAACGACAAGTATATTAGGTCGTTCGGGAAAAATTGATTCGATAAATGTGCCCATAATTATGCAAGTGATCTAATTTAAAACTGAATGAGTTCGGTGTAATTTTGACGATATTGTTAGATAGTGCTTGTTATTTCAAAATTATGTTATGTTTGATAATTATGGGCACGAATAGAATTGTATTAAATTCCTAAAATCCGCTGTTTGTATTTATAACAAGAACGTATAGTGGACTGGCTCGGAGAGACTTGGCACATCGTGCTGTGTGTTGTTAAACGACGACAGCTATTAGACTATAAATTTTAGTCTTCCGTTGAAAAAGCGGAGTCCATATTGCAGCGGTCGTTCATCCAAAAGCACTCGTGTTCTTTTCCCCAATAAACGGGCGACTGTAACGGTCGGATTTGAAACCCGGCACGCCTAACTTTTCCGGGGCTTATCGCGAAAGGTGCGTACAGACTGGCGATTAACTTGCGAATCGCAATATTTACGACCGACGATGGCCTTTAACAAAATTATGAAATAGTCGCCAGTAGGTATAAATGTGTTACGAGATAACATCTTCTCTCGAAGCCAGTTCAACTATGTCAGATGTATTTATACATACACTCCCGTTCACAAATCACCGGATACATTACGTGTAAATATGTATAATTAAAGAATACAAGCTTCCGCTTGATTTTACATTTTTAAATGCATATATACGATATTAACACTAGAACTACCGAGCACTAAACGCAGTTGGCATACATTGCCTTCTAATAATGACAATATGGCATTTATTTAGATTTCGTACAGGCGATATTTAAATATATGTACTTCAATAGAGAAGTTCACTAAAAAAATTTCTCAAAAAAACATATTTATACCTTTAATATTTCTAATCGAAAAGAATTCGCATCAGTCATTTTGACTGGACCGGTAGTTCTAGTGTTAATAAATGCCGGAGAAAAATGATTGAGAATTATTTGCTTGATTATGGGCTCTGGAAGCGAAATTGGGAAACGATTACCCATTTCAATGATGTATTACTCTCTGATTACATATATCAATTACACTTCAATTTAAAAACTTGGAAAATATAAGACGGTTCGGTCAGATTTGATTTACATGTTGTCTAAAATTCGAAAGAGTTAGCGAGTGAGTGTAGGTCCGTTGCCTCGAATTATCGAATAAGTGTCCGGCGACTTATGGACGGGAGTGTATACACGCGACGAGAGTCGGTCACGCAATAAATGTCGCAAGTGACATGTCAGTGTATCTGCAACGCGGCAAGAGGATCGAGCCAATTCAAGAGCGACGCGTTATCAATGCGTAGTTCCATGCAGGCAGTCAAGCAGGCTCCGTGTCTCGTGCCTCTCTCTCTCCCCTTTCGATTCGCACTATACAACAGCCGGCTAGCCGGGGCTGGCTTGCTTGGGAATCGATCGGTCGACGCTCGCGCCGCGTTTTCTCCCATTCGTTCGATGTAGGCACGTGAGAATCGGCCTTCAGGCTGTTTCAGACTCGTTGCTGGTACAGTCACAGTCGTGTCGCAGTAATCGTTGTCCACGCAGCTCGCTGCCACCATGAATCGACGCTGAACGCCAAGCCACTCGACCTAGGAGCACGTGCTCGGACCGCGACCACTCAGTGCCTTGAATGTGAACAGATCCGACTCCCAACGCTTTGCAACCAGCGAAGGCCCGATGAGCTGAACGATCACGCCTAGGCCCGAGAAACCGAATCAAATCAAACCACCCTAACGCTGCGCCCAGAGAGACACCCACGCCGGCGCCAACATGTACCGGAAGCTGGGCCTCGAGGTACAATACCTCACCGATCAACATCTCGCCGGCTTCGAGAGCTACAAGGTACCTGGACCCCTCCCATGCTGACTAATCCTCGCATCTACGATTAGTCAGTAGTTGTTTGTTACCCTGACTACCTTACATCACTCACCACTGCAGCCCCCTCTTCTAACTTTTTCAGGGTTAAACCACCCTTGTCCTCGTCGCTAGACTGCGGATATTTATTCGTTTATGGCTTCTGAATGTTTTCTAAAAATTCTAGAATATCAAATCTGACTGATTTTTCAGTCGTTTCAGATCTAAAGACTCTACTACAATACTTTGTTGGACGCCGGAATCAGAGATGTATGAATCCACCCTTACTCTGATTCTTTAAAATTTGTCTAGAAAAGTTGAAAATTACATAAACATTCACAGTTTAGTTATCAGTATTTTGTATTCAGCCCTCTTTTTTCACTTTCCCAGGGTTAAATTTGTATATGTTATATAAATAATGTATTTTGACGGCTATATGTAATATGTATTACATTGTCTCAACTCGTTTCTGTTACAAATGCATGAAATCTACATTGGAATGGAACAGTACGATTTCGTGGAAGCGTACGAGTCGTCCGCTTCAATGGATTAGCATCAATATGGCTCTGTTTACTTTCCTGTGATAAACTATCACAAGAGGGCAGCATTATGCGAACTGTTTGCATTTTGATGTTCTTCCGTTACTTAATGTTGACTGATTATGCAAGTCGACACAATGGAGTTACGGGGAAGCACGATTGAAATTCAATAACTTGTTGATGTTTCTTTCCAGTACTGCTCCGTGGATACGAGTCCCCTCAGCGTGTATATTATGCATCCATTTTGGAACAAAGTGGTGCAGGTACGTTTGTAGAAGATTCCTTACTTCAAATTCAAATAGAATCCTTACTTAATTGTTCGTTATTTCAGTATTGTCCAAAATGGGTTGCCCCGAACATGTTGACTTTCTCCGGATTCCTCTTCACCGTCTTCAATTTCATCATGTTCGCAAGTTACGATTATTACGTGTACGCGTCCAGCGATGATAAACCACAGTACCCGCCTATACCAAGATGGGTATTCGCGTTGGGTGCATTCAATGTCTTCATGGCGTACACCCTCGGTGAGTGGAAAGACCGAAAACCACACTATTCGAACACGTTCGATTAAATATACACATGTGATTCTGATATTCGATTTCCTTGCAGACGGTATAGATGGGAAACAGGCAAGAAGAACCCAGACATCCGGTCCCCTGGGAGAGTTATTCGATCATGGACTGGATAGTTGGACAACAATGTGGATCACTGTGTGCATGTTCTCGGTATTCGGTCGTACAGATCACAGTGTGTCCCCGATCAGAATGTATTTCATACTGTGGAGCGTATTTGTGAACTTCTATTTGACTCATTGGGAGAAGTACAACACGGGTGTGCTGTTCCTTCCATGGGGATACGATTTGTCCATGGTGGTAAGTATTTAACAATATCGTTCTTGCTTCGATGCTGTTTGCTAAAAAATTTGCTCAATTTCCAGGGTACTACCACGGTATTCATAATAACGAGCATATGGGGACACGAAACTTGGAAATTCATGCTGCCTGGTGAGATATCCGTTGGCGTGATGTTCGAGATTTTGCTATACGTCACCGCGATCGTCACTAGCTTACCCGTGGTGCTTTGGAACATACACAAGTGAGTGTATTCATAGTATATCACACAAGCGAGCGCATTGATCCAACCAATTTTTTACTAAAATCATCTTTCTGCTTCCAGATCGTACAGGGACAAGACTGGCAAAATGAGAACATTCCTAGACGCTATAACACCTCTGATACCTTTGAGCATGCTCTTCGCGATCTCGACAGTGTGGGTGATGCACTCGCCCAGCAACATCGTGGAGAAAGACCCCAGGATCGTTTTTCTGACCGTTGGAACCATCTTCTCCAATATATGTGTAAGATAACCAGACACTTTATAAATAATTGAACGGAGGCTGATGTTGTGCTGTATTTTCAGTGCCGCTTGATCGTGTCGCAAATGAGCAACGTGAAATGCGAAATATTCTCGTGGATTCTGGTGCCCATGGGGGTGGCAGTGGCCGTTACCTTCGTCTTGCCTAGCACTGATTTGATATTCACCTACATCGTCGCTGTAATCGCGCTGTTGTCGCATATTCATTACGGCACCTGTGTGGTAAGCATTTCGTTGTAATGAGGAAACGATTAACATTTGATCTAATCACTTTTTATTTTACGGGTGTGGGGGAAAATACATTATGTATACCCCAGAAGGGGTAAAAACCTGAACCACACCCGGGACGGCTAATAAGACGCCCATCTGTCTCAATTTTCACCGATGTGCACGGTCTCGTTATCCATATTTCCCGTGCAACTCATAAAATTGAATCATACCCACACCTGTTCTTTGCCAAAATATGATCTAATCGCTAAACACCGGATCTTTATGCAAAATCAAATTTTTATACATCAATTACAATCTATATCTAACTTTCAATTTCCACCATCGCCTTTTCAGCGGGACCTACTGTTTATGGTGGGTTCCGAACCACTTTTTGCCAACAACGCGTGAAAAACACCCGGTAGGGTCACTTTCCGGTTTTTTTTTTACCAGACGGTTACCTATCCAAGTGCCATTCACGTTCCACATTGTTTAACTTCGGTGATCTAATGAGAACCGGTGCTTTCAACGGGACTACGGTTTTGGCAATCTACAGTCTACTGATCACTGTCGTTTGTTTACAGGTGCGTCAGATGTGCCGTCACTTCCGTATCCACACGTTCCGCATCAAGGATCGTGTCGATTGACTACTTGCCGACGATACATGTTAAAAACGAAGAAGAAAAAAGATAAGCGAGTCGGAGCCACCTACGAATCAGTGAGTACAGAGCGGACAACGGCAAGAAGCAAAGGCTGCGTAGCGGAGACAAACCGTGTTCGCAGCTCGGAGAGTTTGTCTCCAAAAAAGAACCCGAGAGACTTTGAACGATGTTAGAAAAGAAAATCATTCATGCATCCAATCATTGCTGATCACATATCCATGAAAGAATGTACCTGTTTACGTGATCTTATATTTATTTCTTCGCAGAGGCAACAAAAAAAAGCCAAAATCGTTTGAATCCTCGTGTTGCTGTGATATACATAGCCGCGGAATAATCACGCTTCTTTCGGTACCGGTCGATACACGCATACTGTGTCCCGGTGCTCACGGTTTAGTGCATTTTAGAGCAATCGATATAGATAATGAAGAAAGGAGGCGCGTTCGAGAAAGAGAGAGAGAGAGGTGTGTAGCACCCTATCGACTTCTGTATTGTCTTTTTGTGTTCAGTTTCGTAAAACTCTGACTGTACGGAGGGAGGTTTTTCTTTTGTTCTTCGTTTTTAACATGTATTGTCTGTGTAGCTAATCGACTAGGCTGAGTCGGCGTGGTTGTGCGTGTTCTGTCGACTGTCAACTGTGCACACAGTGTTCGTGGAGGTAAAGACACAGCGAGGTCTCACAGTACAAACTGAAAAGCGAACCTAGAAGAGCACTCTGGCTCTGCAAACTCTACACAAATGTGTTCAGCGATTCAATAGAATATTCAGAACAAAAAGGAACTGACTTGTCGATGACAAAAAATGGAAATTAATCTAGTGGCGGACTGCTTCGAAGAGCGTAGGAGTACCTGTCCTAATCCATGACACTTTTTGTTGGATCCTTTTTTTCTACGTGAGGGAAACTCGCTTTATGGATACAAGATCCGCAGTCTACTCATCAGATATAATGTAGCCAGGGTTCATTTTGGAAATGAAATCTGACTACATTTTGTCCACCGATGACCAATCTGCACGAGCCACAGTTGATCGACAGTCGCACAACCGCCGACCTAGCTTAAAATGAACTTTAATACGGATCGATGACAGGAGGAGCATCCGGTTTCATTAGCAGCCGCGATGAGGCACGTGTAAAGAGACATTATTTATTTTCGTGTAAGGATGCATGTGTACGTTGTGTTGCATTTAACGAGGACCTAGCGTGTTAATCGCTGAATCCACGAATTCCATAACAATTTAGGCTAACTAAAACAACCAAGAATCGTCAATTCGAGCGGGAACCAAGGGAGGAAATTCCTCTGTCGTTCCTCCTGTAGCGAAAAGACTATTCTGTATATAATATACATATATATACATGTATATATACATATATTTTCTTGGAAACGAATGAAACGAGTGATATACTGTATACTCAAAATTACACTACGCATTTGCTAGCTTTTCTCAACGTGGGAAAAAATGTTTCCGATGGAACGGACTGTCGGGCAACGTTACTCGTTCTTTTTTTAAAATTTGTGTTTTATTAAAAGAAACGATGGAACGTTGCTCGACGTTTCGCTCCGATCACTCTGCGTCAATTCCACAAGTGATCAATACTCTTGACATTATCTTTTGCGTTGGAAAGCATGTCCTTCATGACAATAGTAGATAATGTATGTACAATACGTAGACAGTAATTATTCTTTAAGTTATCTTTTAAACTTATTTTGTTGGGGCGAAATCGCAGATCCGGAGAGAACACCGACGGAAGTACGTTTTACTCGCCTAACTGCGAATGCTAACATCTCGGTACTGGCACATGTGGAAGCCTACGATCAAAGTAAAACATTCGAGACTCGAGCTCGTCTGCGATAACGTACGTCGCTGTAGAATTAAGTAGTTTTTCGCTAGTTTCGCTCATTTACAAATGTTTCAAGCCTCGATTCAGCTGGTTTTCTGTTTCCTTTTCGTTTGACACACTTTGCTAGTCCGTTTTCTGTTTACATTAAGCGTATCGGTATAGCTGTAAACTACGAGGGATAAGATGCATTGTTATTTGTAACGAGAAGTCAAGTGTTTTGAACGTTTCAGCGAACCTACGAATTTTTTCAAAATTTAGTAATCTTGTATATATATATAATATAAACGGTAACGAGTATAATGAAGGACATAGTGTACGCATAGATGAATTTTGTTAGATGGTCAATGTAATCACACACACTATTCTCCAAATATTTGTTTCTGCCAAAGATATTAAAAAGATTTTATGTAAACCGCCGATTTTATTCTCCCTGTCTACCTTCGAACGAAATTGGATCATTAACTGTACAACGATTGAGAAGATTATGACTGGACAGCGGATATTTATGCAAAATTAATATTATTTTCTTTCTTAATATGTTCAATAGCTTGAAAATAGTATAACAATATTCTTCTAATGCTTCTATTGTTTAAAATTACACCTACTCTTCTAAAAAATGCATAAAATTCGCTGTCTAGCAATAACACAAGATCTACTTAGTTACGGTACGAAAGTCTCCAAGTACTCTGCCTTCACTTTGCTTCGTTCCGCTGGCAAAGGAAGTATCGGTTTGATTCCCTTTGACTTTCGATCAGCCATTACGCTAGCCTAAAATTATTTTTCCATTCTATTAATCAACGCTGTAAACTAAATAATTAATGGGGAGTAGATAATTACCCAAAACTTTTTGCACAGCCTGTAATTTTCAAAGTAGGGCTCGCACCTGCTGTGCACGTAGCTGTTATTGTCAAGGCACTTCAAGGACATGAAGTGCTCCTGTAACAGAAACAAATAAAGCAAATTAGAATAAAAACCCTTGATTTGAGGTTAGAAAACCGAGAGAACTAACCTAGAAAATCATTAAGTCGCCAATACCTGTAGACAAGGATTATTTAACTCTTGATCTTTCTTCATTTCATTATCCGACGATTGGTTCGTCGTTTTTTGAGCTTCTGGAAGGCCTATTTTAGTCATTGTTACGTTTATTTAGACGAATTTCACTGACCACCTAACCTATAAAGCGATAAAACCACTTGCGTTACAGTTCAATTGTATTGAACACGATATCAACCCTTTGCATAAAAATCAAATTTTTCTTGCGACCTGAAATATTTCCATTTTATGATTCTCTCAAAATTTTACCGATATAAAACCGAGATAATACCTCCTAGAATACTTCGGTACCGGACTTGTTCGGTTCGCGTGTCTAATTTGCAAAGACACCATGCTGTATATATAATATATATGTATTTCGTTGATCCTGTATTTACATATCATTACAAAAAAAAAGAGAAAAAACAGTTTTGTAAAGCGTACAATCTTACAAACAAATTCCCTTAATGATACTGACCTCTCTATGGTTCGTTTAAAAAATATTCTAGCTCTGGAAGCATTTAAGCACGATTTCTCATTCTCGCCGCTCGAGTAACATCGATATAATTGTTTCTCATTAAATTAATATCTTAGTTTTTATATATATATATAGTAACCGGTCGCAATCCGGTTGATCTAACATTTAAGTAGCGGTTCTCTCGAAAATATAAAACCAAAGGCGCGCGATATGTACAACGGTGTTGAACGGAATCCTGATTGAAACCCGGGGGAACAATAAGTAAATGCCAGTGAGCAGCGTCGTGTGTGTGAGCGCGAACAATGCGATAGTCGTTCCAATTGTTCCTATTCATCGTCTGATTTCAAACAGTGAAACCGAAAGGAGTTGTAACAACATTAACTGCAGGTACGAGAACACTATACGGGCGGTGGTACAGTGCGCGCTATCAACTTTACAACGTTACATCTAGAAAATACAATTCTCAAACGATCTGTTAACAGTCTCTCGTGGTTCTCGTATCCAAGAGTACCCGTGGACACTGACGAGATCTTGAGCCAGGTTGAAACCCGTTATTTTCTCCCCGATTACCCTAAGTGTTCTCGAAGTTTTGTTGCACCTTCTGCCATTTGGCTACCATGCTGGACACCTCTTTGTGTTTCTTGCTGATCCCGACCCTCGCCTGAAACATTGTATTCCTTGTACTTACGCGTCCCAATCGTTGATACATTTTTTAAATGTTTTTCCTGTTTAGCATTTAATCTAGCCATTTTTCTAACTACAGTAATCCCGTGTGAACAGGCTAAGATCGCGGGATTACTGTATCGATTGTAAATTATACCTTCTTTTTCTTCTTCTCTTTCATGCTGGCTTCAGAGTGTAGAGCCTCCAGCTCCATGTCCACCTTGGCTTCCTCCACAGGCAGGGACGACTCTGTCGTCACAGTGTCCTGTCTTTGAGGTGCTTTCTCAGGCCTACTGTTCTCTATGCGAGCGATGTCGCTGTAAAACGAGTCTAGAGCAGATACCAGAGACTCCTTGGCTGTTTTAATCGGTGGTTTCTCGATCACCTTATGATTTGTATATATGGGCGTGTAGTCCGGTATTATTTGAATCGTTGGCTGCACACCGTGCTTGTGGGGAAGTACTATAGTTGCCGACTGCTCGAACAAAACACAATATTGATATCGCCTGTACACGAACCCAGTGAATGGGTAGAGGAAAGAAAGGAAAAGGTAAGCGAGGAAATAGTAGAAAGGGAGAAAGAGAGTGGAAGGTTTAGATTAGGAAATGGATAGATATTGGTTGGAGGATGAGCTGAGAATATGTAGAGCGTGTGGGATGGGAAAAGAAACTTGGGAGCATGTATGGGAGGAATGCCTGTACACGAACCCTGTTCAATGAAAAACTTACAGAATGCAAGTGCTGGTAGGCTGGGTACTGAAGGTAGTGCTCCTGAACAATGGCTGCCGGGTGACTCAAGATAGGAACCGTTGGATCCCTGACAGCAGCATCGTACAACGCACTACCTTGAGGCTGCACAGCACTGTATATGATCCTCTTCAATGCGGTCGCTGGCAATTCGTAGGGTGCTTCTGTCAAGTCCACGCCAGGTGGCAAGGGTTCTACGTTGGTCACGTTCGCTATATTCGTCAAACTGTTAGCCTGAGGTGACAGTGAGGTTGCTGAATGTGAGGACATGGCTGTGTTCTCGAGGTGGTTCACCTCTACGATCCCCTCTGTAGAAGACCGGAACGCTTCAGTCAAGTTGTCGCGAATGATTGATAAGAAATTAATATAATATTAATTGTGTTTCGAATTTGAGGTATGTCAATTATATACATTATCGTATGAACTATAATTGAGTCACAATTTGCAAAATTGGATCGAATGACTAGATCGGACAGAATTATTTTCACACGCTTATTCTACTTTATACACTTTGGAGTTGGAATAATACTGAACACCGGAAAATTTTCTTACGACCGGAGCGTCAAACTAGTAACCCCTAAAGTTTCGATTTTGTGAAGGATTTACGTCTGTCCGGTGCCGAGCCTGGACACAAGACTGCGAATCTCAAGTCAAATAGGAACTTCGCAGTAGAACTCTTACCTTTCCCTATTCGTTGCTTTTTACTGTCCAGAGTGTCGCTGCCTTTGTCTCGTTTCCTTTTGTCCTTCTTCATGTCGTTCCCATATATTCTTGGCGGCGGAGGCGGGCTTGGGTTTGAGATTTGTGGCGGTGGTGGAGCTTCTACGTCAGGGTTCCTCGAGGTTGCGTCTTCGATCGCGTCGTTGTCTTCCGGTTGCTTCTTTGGTTTCGACTTTAGTCCTTCTTCTTCCGCTGCTGCGAACACCACTTTTATGCATAAAACTTTTTGTCGTAAATGCATAAATAGGTATGAATAGACAGTACCTGTGGCAATCATCTCGTCCTGTTCCATCGGCGGGGGCGTCGAGCAAATTTCCATTTCCTCTGCGCCACCGGCGATACCAGTGTCCGGATAGATCCATTGTGTCACTCCGGTGGCAGTGTTCTGGTAATAATATCGTTTATGCGACCTGGAAAAAAGCCCACCGGGGAATGTAGAACAGCCGAGGCGCAGGATGAAGGTTACTTGCATGTGTTACATTGACAGACAAACTTTCGAGGGACGTTGGTCCGTGAAAGGGACGTCCCAGCGAGTTTTCTAAAGCGACTTACTTGCTAGGAAACAAATATCAGTTAATACTCCTACCTGCGACTCGGCGTGGACATTTACTCAACTCAGCGAGACCCCCTTTATATTACATAAAGGATTAAGAGTGTTACTTAGCAGTTTACATAGCGGGGCGTTCTCTTCCGCAACACGAGCACCGAGTATACACAGTCGACAACGTCAGCGTTACGCTATGGCGAAATTAAGCGAATCGGTTATCAATAATTCGAGAGAGTTGTACGAGTCGGGACAATCTTTTTTTTTTAAATCTTCTTCTTGATTTTTCTTTCGTCTCTTTGTCTCTTTGCCTCTTTCTCTATCTCCGAAGACAGGAAATACTCGGAGAACTGTCACGTACTCTTTACACGGAGAAAGAAATCTTGTCGAATGGTTTTCGAATAGAAACGCTCTGGATAGCAGTAAAAAAGTGATAAGCAGATAACTGAACTCGGTGGATTCGTGAGATATTTACAAATTGAAAAAAAAAAAAAAGAAAAGAAAAATATGTGTAACGTGTGTCATGGACCTCCAAACGATCGTGTTACGTTCAGCTTACATCCGCGGGTCTTTGTCAGGAATCCCTTTACTTCTCTGTCTGTTCTTGGCAAGCGGCTTCTTTGCATTTCAAGTTTTTCTTCGGAAAACTCCATACAGGCACATGTGGCAATCTCATACTTTTCTCAACGATTAGTCTCTGGCTCCAGATACCATCGAATGGTGTTCCCGGTACACATTCTTCGATTCGAACGCTTGACATCCTGGTGCGATCTTCGTTCGTACCGTACGTCACAGTTCCTGTCCCCTTGCATAGCGAATTTCTACTTTCACTGACTCGATAGCTTTCTGGTTGACTCATTGACAAATCGGGAATGTTTCTACACTTTCTGTCATGTTCCATGGATTGGTCTCTCTTGAATCTTCTACGTGTTTTCGGGCGCACAATTTCGCAGTGCACGCATGTTCTTGAAGGAGCCCGTACCGAACACATCTCTATCTACGTTACTGCAGTGATCGAATCGTTTATAACAAACAACGCGGTCTCTTCGTATATAACGTATACTTTCTGTGTGTTTTTTTTTTGTTCTAAATGAATAAAATTTGCATTACTATAGAAGTCTACAAAACATTTTTCGAACGAACCTTTTTTATAACAATTACTCTGAAATTGATAAAATTATGTTGATTAACAGCCTCGGTAGCGGTACGACTCATTCGATTCACATTTTCAAGAGCTTACGATATGGCAATTCGATTTATCAATAAAAAAAGACAAAAAATAAAATATTTGAAACCATATCAAAGTGCGAACAACAAATTGATAGATTTCTCTACCGAGAGAACTCGACAAATGGAATTGACAAGGCATTATACAATGCATGAACACGTTACTCTATTGCGGTGACCGAAGATCTCAGAGCAGTGATGTGTATAACATACCACGATGTTTTGTATGGAACGAGTCATGTTTATTTGTACGAGATAATACACAAATTTTAGATCGTATACTATACCTATCCCACTGACAAAGCCATCCTGGCGGAGCCGCGTCTTGTTCCAAGCGTTCCAGTTCGTGACTGGTGTCAGTCAACCACCTACGCAAGTAACTCTTTTCTAAGTAACCTCCTTCCCACGCCACAAACAATGTCTGAAAGAAAATATAAACATTCCAATGATCATATTCTCTATTTTTAACGATCGTAAATTTTCTATATGCACTATATGATATCGGCGCTACAGGTTCGATCACAATAGGTACCCGGGTACCACGTCGTGTGGATGAGGGTTAAACTGACTATTTAATAGTTATGAAAATTAGATGTTTATACATACATGCTAATTGTGAAAAAAAGCAGAATGAAATCAAATTCAATGGAATGTTACTAGTCCAATGATCTCTCGGAGTGAGAGTAGTTTCAAAAAGTTCTTTCCTCACCTGAAGCTGGATAGACATCATCTGAACAGGGGACACGGTGGGTTTCCCCTCGGACAGAAACTTCAGTTTCTCAAGAATGATCTGCGACAGTAGTGCGACCTCTCCCTCGTCCTCCTTGGAGTCAGCAGGCACCTCAGCCGCCGCTACAGCCTCTTCTTCAGCCTTGCCAGGCTCTACAGTGTCTACAGCATCTTCTGTCTTGTCTTCAACTATCGCAGCACTCTGTTCTTCCTGATGTTCGCTTCGCAATTCATCAATTCTTTCAGAACTATCAGGCGCGACTTCCTCCTGTTGTACCTCAGGCTCCGGTTTGGTCTCCTCTTTGTCCACCGGTTTCTTCTTCGTGGATGGAACTGAAAGAACCACTCCTCTTAATCCACCTCGACGATAGATTAACACGAGTATCCTTACCATCGAACGCGATCCGTTTCTTTCTTTGGAAGAACTTGCTCCTGCCGTGCAGGTTGTCCAAGAACTTGTTCGTCTTCTGTCCATCGTCCTCGGACCTCGAAATCGACTCCTCGCTGTCCGTTTTCTCGGAGACCACCTCGTTGTCCAGTTCCTGAACGTTCCTCCTGTCGTTCACGTCGCCATCGTTGCTTTCTGGTATCCGGTGCATCTTCAAGATCAGGCTGTTGTCCGCTGATTCTTCGGTCTGAGGGATTGGGAACAAAGCCTTCCTTTCTTGCCTGACCTCGGGCTCCTCCTCAGGTTCGGAGTCTTCGTCGTAGCCGGGCACCAGAGACACGCGGAAATCGAAATCAGTGTTACTTTTTCCGCTAACCTCGTTCGCCACTGCCTTACACTCCCTAACAGGTCTTTCTACAGACTCTTCGGGTTCTTTCACTTGGTTCTTCAAGTACTTAGTATCCTTCTCCTCGACGATCTTCGTGTCGAGAATCTCCGTCTTTGGATTGTCCGAGGAGTCTCTAGAATTTTGGTCAGAAGGTCCCTTTAGTATCGGTGGGTGTTTCACAGGCATCGACGAAGAGAACGTCTCGACTTTCGACTTGATCGTTGAGTTTACGTTGACCGACTCAACCGCAGAACCTGCAGAAGCTTTGTCCTTCGAGTGACCTTCGTCCGCAGTGTCCGAGTCACTTTCTTCGGACCCGAAAGAGGTTATCATTTCGATTTTTCTGTAATAACAGTTTCTCGGTTATGGGAGAGTAGCTAGAATTTGGAAGAGAGGATATATACCCGTCGTCAGACTCGTTGTCCATCGTGTCGGACATGCTCGTCACGTCCTGGTCAGCTGGTGGTTCCTGTTTCTTCGAGGTTTCGTTGCGAATGTACCTGTTACGGTTCCGAGCCACCACTTCTCTCGGTATCATACCTTCCGGTATGTTTTCATGCGACTGGTCTGGAAAGATGCGGTCTGTTTAACCTTCAGCACTTGATTAGTGACTCAGAGTCACCATAAAAATTGCTGTACTACAATTTAATATATTGTTTACATTCTTATATTGTATACTTACATGCGACGGACGAGAAATCAACCCAATGAGGGTCTTGCATAGAATGAGGTTTCATAACAGAATTTGCTTTAGCATTGTTCTTCGTATATCGCAGTTCCTCTGGCATCTCCCATGTTACTTCGTTGGTCTCTATGTGCCAGTAGTACGGGTAACCGGAAGACTCATCTATGCATTCTCTCCACACTAAAAGAACAACGAATTTTCAGTTGTGGACTTCCAGATCAGGAAAGAAGTTTCGCAAAAGCTCACTCGATGCTTGTTGGTTGATATGCTGCGGCAACTGTGCATTCGAGTTCAATACATTGTTACCGAACTCGTTCGCTGTCGGCTGTTTAGGAGCGATAAGTTGTATCTCCTGCGAATCGATCGTTTAGAATTACTTAGACATCGAAGATGGATATGAATTTGTATAGAAATGTGCATACCTTAAGGAAGTTGTTCACTTGATCATCTAACTTACAAACATCCTTCTTAGCTTCCTCTGTATCGCTGTCCGAGTTATAGTGGCAAAGTAGATTGGCCAGTGGGTTTCCAGGTACATTTTGCCCGTGGTAATCAAGAGCTGCTTGCTTTCGCTTATCTAAGTGAGCAAACGTTCTCTTCTTTACAATTTTGTTACATACAACTATTTTATTTGTTCACAATGATCAGTAATATATTAATTACTTTGTACATGATCCCCGTGCGAGCCAGCTTGAGATTGATTAAGTTCTAAGACAGGTCTCCTTTGACGCCGCTTCATAATAAAACATAAGACAAGTTGTGTATGCTATACACAATTATGCCTGAAACCAAAAACAGAAAAGACAATAATTGATTTCGTTCTTCGCGAAAACGATTCAACGAAAGTCGATGCAAGCAACGCGAAACACGGAAATTGCACATCAATTAAAAATACATTTTCGTGTAAATATATTCATGAAACTCACTCATAACCTTTAAATATCACCGATTTGTTTGCTCGACGAGTTTCGGTATTAAGTACAATGTAACGGGCCGAACACTGGCCGAATCGTTCAACACCGGTTACAAAACGTACAAAAATATCACGCTACACTCCTGTTGAACTCTCGAAAAAAATATTTCACTATTCCGAAGAAAAGTTTTAGGTTATGGACCACTTCACCAGAGAATCATATTGCCATTCGAAGATGTGTCTGAAGAATGGATTCCTACTGGTTCATCGGGCCACGCAATTTTCCGTAGATCGCCTAACGAGAAAATTTGGAACTGGGAAAACTCTGGAAGCGCCATTAGGCGGGAAATTTTGAACCGGGGAGAAGCTTGACGCGCGCTTTGGAGGGAAATTTGAAACTTGGTCAACTACCATAAAGTGGGAGAAAGGTCGCAACGCGCCATGGCGGGAAATTTGAAACTATAAAAATTTAAACTTCATGAACTGGGAACCTAGTGTACTCGGGCGGCAAAATCAAGCATAGTTCTCAGATTATTCTTGTTTAAACTGTTACACGATTAACAAAGCAACAAAATGGGGAATAAATTTCAGGTCTGGTGGGAACCAGGACAAAGCGGTTACTTATAACATATTTATTCATAATGTTTTAGTAATATACTCCTTACCGTAGACATGTATTTATATCATATGGCAGCATAGTACTATTACATTGTATAATATAGGTGAGGTGACTGACAGAACGATTCATATTTTAATTCTCTCTGTTCCCCGGCGTGTAATCACGCCGACGATTGTATTCTCTCGTTCGCACACACTCATGCACGCATCGTCACACGTTTACGCCCGTTCGTGCGGTTCCAGCCTCGTTGCGATCGCGTCCTGGGATTTATTTTTTCCCCTATGGAACATTGTCGGCTTGTCTCGCGGTCCTGGATCACGAATCGATCGAGACTGGAACTGATCTCGGTGCCTCTCGCGAAGAATTGTTTTTCTCTTTCCTTCCCGACATTAATTATTCTCCGAGCGCGTTTCGTCGATTCTCTTTCTTCAACTGTTTCATTATTTTCTCTTTTTTTTTGTCGTTTCTTTCTGTTAATCAGCATTCGCGTTGATCGCGGCGCGTCACAGTGCATCGACCGCGAACTGCGAATCGGCACGGGTACAAGTCGACCGTTCACGATCGCAAAACTTTGTTATCTACAATTAATTACTTCGTCCATTGTTCTACTACGCTCGTAACATTGTCTCATACTTACTTCGGCTAGTTAAAATATCAATATACATTATAATATACTCTATGTAACGATAATGCAACATCTTAGTTAATTTATTATACTTTGCAACTTAGAAAAATAGTCCTGGCTAGGCGTGGCCGCGTCCCGTGGGAGCTCGCGATTAGGATTTTTTACTTTTCGAATGTTCGCGCGCTGCCGATTCCTTCCTAGGCCGGTTGGTAAAACAGCGAGCTGCTGTACCGAACGGTTCTAGGGGATTCAATGTATTCGGGATGCCGGGCCTGATTTATCGACGGAATACGCGTTGTTTGATTGCATTGGCCCGATCGACGCAATGCTCTGGAAACGAAACAGCGTGCGCGCTCAATCAGGAGTTTGTCTAATACTGATTAATTTTTTCTTTCTTTTTTTTTTGAAATGAACTGGACAAAGGATCCTACGCTTAAAGTCATCGCGATCGTTTATAATTGACTGGGTCTTCCCGGTTGCGTTCTAAAGAGGAGTTTCCCTGATACGAGAGGGACTCTTCGAATTTGGTGAAATTTTTTTTTGAAGTTGGTACGCGTTTCGGGTTGGACGTTCTAGTTACTTTTGCTCGTCGAGGCTCGACGAATATCGAAACGGTCGAATCAGGTGAGGCGAACGCTCAACAAGCTCGCTAGGGACATTTTTGTTTCTTTTTTTGTCAGCAAGATAGTCGTTTATTTGTTGCAGCTGGTGTATAACCGAACGTTTAGCAAGAGAGCACGCGATGCGGTCACGGCGCAATAAAGTCTATGAAAAACAATCAACGGAACAACGGTAGTACTACCTCTCTGAAATCGTTACGCTCTACTATCCTACTATTGATTTATAATCGACCGTCGCCGGCCATAATTGGATTAGCGTGGACTTAACATCGACTAGAATCGTCGTCAACCGGCGACGTTCGAACCCTACGCTCGAGCAAGATTCAACGGTTCGCTATCAAGCATCATCCCCCACCATATTGGCTGTCAATACGCGACCAATATAACTCGAGAACCCCTACCACAATAGAAACAACAAAAGATCTATGTTACCCCTAAGAAAACCCCTGGAAAAACTCCCTAGATTCCAGTCTGCAGAACGCGACGCGTTTTAAAGTACTTCGTTGATTTAGACTCGAGTATTGGCAGCCCAGAAACTGGCAAAATCAAAAAGACACGAGATCTCAACGAATCCCCGGTTAAATTGATTCATTCATCCTCGTCGTTCACTATTTCGTATGTTCGCGTTCGATCGTTATTCGCTAGTAACCTGTTCGTTATCAAGGGGAAACCCCTGGCTATTTTTCCCCTAGACGATCGGGCACGCGACTCGGTTGATCGTGCGCTGGCTAGTTCGGAGACAACGTAACAAGGTTGGCAACCCTGATCTGCGGAAATAACACTAGATCGACCGAGTTGCGCGGCAATTTCCATTCTACCGCGAAGCACAGATCGAAAAAAATCGGATGTATCGTTGTAACCGGGTGTTCGCGCAAGCACGGACAATCATTGGAACGATCATCGAAACCGTTTCGCGAATCAATGGAAAATAAAAAGACGAGGGCCGAGCACGACGGGTGGACGTATGCCTTAAACGATACTTGGTATTATTATTATTAATATTATTATTAATGTTATTATTAATATTATTATTCTTAGCAATTCGAACGCGCATCGTTTATCATTCCTATCGTTACGTAATATTTATAATATTATTATCGTTACCGTTATCCATTATAATTATTCTTTAGAACGACATAAAAAAGTCAGTCCTTGAAAGCGAAGATGCCTGGTCGCCCATCGTGCTCGGCGTGTCCCGGGATTCCCCCGAAGACACGCGTACAACCGAACGAAAACTAAATTCCCCTAGCGCTGCTCTGGCGGGAAACTCGAAACGAACCGAAAACGGAACGAACGCGACGGACACACGCGAGACAGCGAATAATTACGAATATTTAAAGTCTACCTACTGGGAGTCTCCGTTAATTGATCTAACTGTTCTATTGCAGGAAATTCCATCTGGTTCCTCTGTTTCCCCCCTCCCCGCCTCTTCCTCTTTGGTGTTACGGACTACTTGTATTCTGCGCTCTTACACTTTCTTAGGGCTGCGTCCGATTTTGCCGATCGCTTCAGCGACCTTCCCTTCAATTAATCGAATAGTTCGTTTATCGTTATTATCATTAAAAACGTAACTAGCGCGCGTCGCGAATGGAAGAGTAGTCGAGTTCGAGTTTCCGTCGATTGTCGGGAGTGTGTGAAACGCAAAGGGTCGTGCTGAACAGGGTTACGACAGGCTGCCGGTTTCGAGAAAGTCCCTAGGCGGCGACCGGCAAATTCGAACGCATTTACAATTGACACTGTCACTCGCCGGAAAGAAACACGGCACGTGTGTAATTTCGTTTCGATTTTCGTTCTTCGGACACGTTGTGACGCATACTCCCCACCCCCCTCCTCTCCAACTTTCTCGGTCAATGATTCGCCTAAGTTAATTTATCCAGGTTCGCATAAGCGGTCAATCGATATCCCTAGCATCGACGCGCCGCGACACGCGTTTACAAATCGTAGTAATTATACCGACACGCTACTATATATATATATATACTTTTTTTTTTGTTTCTTCAATATAATATATCTACTTGCTTGATATAGCGATCAACGATAGTTGCTTTATTCTCCTCCATTTTTATATGTATAATTTTTATATATATATATATGCTTTTTTTGTGTCATATGTATATATATATATAATATTTATAGTATCTCTCCCTCTCTCTCTCTCTCTCTCTTTCCTCGCATATCTTTAGCCGTGTTACGCGCGGTTTACATTCGTCCCTTGGACAGTTCAGCAGCTTCGATCGATGGATCGATTCCGAATCGTCTAATCGCCATCTTGTTTTCGGTGTCTTTTTTTTTGTTTTGCTTTTAATTAAACGCTTCGCACTAACGTCCTCTCTTCGATAGAATACTGATAGAACATACAGTCATCCTTCTGTCCACACATCCTCCTCACGTTTCGTTTCTCTGTCTCGTTTTTCGTAAACACGAATTTTGTATTCTAGCGCCTCGTTCGCCGCCATTTTCCTGTCATCCCCTCTTTACTTTCTCCTTTTTAGTTGCGCTTCCTCTTCATACTCTCCTTCCATCATTCGCACGCTCTCTCTCTCTCTCTTTTTCTCTCTCGTACACACCACTCGCACACTCGGCTCTATAAATATATTTTATAGACTTAGAATTTTCAATTCTCTGGGCGATTTGATCGCCTGGCTTCTTCGTATCGTCTCTCCCCCCCACTTTCGATTCATCTCAACGTTCACGCCCACGCACGCGTTCCTCTCTTTGCTACTTTTCGTTATTTCATGACCGCAACAATTCACTCATTCAAACTTCGCGGTTCCGCGGTCGCTGCTCGCGCGCCGCCGCACTGGCGACCCGCGCATTCTAAGTTGGCAAGACTGGCACGCTCGAAGCCCGGGCCATTTGAAACACCATGATATTCGTGACAAATCTCTCGAATGATCTTCATCCCCTTGCCCTACAATTTGTTTTACGATTTCAGTGATTAGAACTTTCTTTACAGGTCGGAATTTCCTAAAAAAATCTCCGATCACTATGCATCAACGAAACCAAAATGAAATTTCATTTTAAAAAGGAAATTAATAACATACATATATTTATTGAACTCTGTTCGGAATCCTCATCACGATATTGTAAGGCAAGGGGTTAAATAAACTAAACGTATGGATGACAATGAATTTAAATCTAATCGAAATTTGTAAAATCCTCAAAATCATTTGTGCAAGACAGAATATAAACCATGGTCTCCAGACAGAGTTGTGCTAATTTCAATGCAACGTTAATTGAATTACCTTGTAATTAGAATTCGTCGAGTAATTCGATTGTAATTCAACACGACTCTGCCACCAAGCTCGAAATGTTTCTCGAGTAAAGATCGATAAAGGAACGATTAGAACTGTGTATGCGACGAAGTTAGGGGATTCCCAGCGTTAGGGCGCGCAACCAGCGTCTCCGGCTATAGTGTATGATACAACAAGTGATTTGCGACTAACCACACTCGCGCACCGTTCCCGCAAAAACAGAGAGTTTCACAGGCTCCTCTCTCTCTCTCTTTCTACGTAAATCGTAAGCTTTCGTCGTACATTCTCGTGATTCGTCGCACGATCGACGATGACACTATGTATAGGAATCCGATGATCTAAGCATTGATTATTATGTACACCGTCTATAGAAACTCTTCTACGTAATTCTTGATTAACGTTTGTATAGAAATGATGATGCGAACGTCACGGAATCGTTGATCAATTCAAGAACAGACTTTTGCGAACGTGTGTCGAGAAGCATACTCCCTTCGCATCGTCCATGAGAAACCTAATCCTTGTGCAAAAAAGAGGTCGACCACCATCGCCCGTACATCGGTAAAAAATCGTACAAAAGTTTACACTCATTGTAGAAAGTCGAAGAGAAACGAAAATACAGTCGTACGTTCACACAGGACAAAGATATATATGTATATAATATATATATATATATATATATATGCAATTATATATACACACATATACAGGGTGGTCCAGCTGAATGGAGTCACCTAAATATCTCTTTTATTTTTAACCCTTAGCACTCGAGTAGCGCCTCTGAGGCGTCACTAAAAATTGCTGTACTATTATTTAAAATATTGTTTACATTATTAGATATGTCGGTATCTAACCAATGCAGTGGCGCACCCAGGGGGCAGGGGGCCAAGCCCCCCCAAGAAAAAGAAAACAATACACTGAAAAATCAGCTAAACCATAGCTCCTTCCTCTCCGATTTTGATGATTTTTGGATATGTTATATGTAAAACTAAACATTTTGAACAACTTTTCCCTATATAGTTCTTTCTTTTTTTTGGGTATATATATATAAGTGATATACATATTTGTGGCTATCGTTGACAGATATTTTTGTTAAAAAAAAGGTCATTTTGTTCAACTCTTCCCCCCTCTTCAAGATTAAATCCTGGGTGCAATTTCATATCAGTAAAATTTTAAAAATCATAGATAATGGAAATATTTCTTGGTCAGAAGAAACGTTTGATTTTTTAGTTGAAACAGCTCCGAGTGCAAAGGGTTAATATTCCATGAATTGTTATAAAAATGCTCGGCGGAGTATCGAATAGAAAATCAAGCAACGACGAGTACACACGAGTATAAACGAGGAAGAATTACATTTTTATTTGATAAAAATATTGACAATTCATTCTTGAAAAGATCATTCTTATTGCAAATAGAAGAGATACTTTTGGTGGCTACGTGTTAGGAGGACCACCCTGTACATAGAACAAGAACAGCCCTAGATCCGTGTAGATCAGTCCGACTAGGAAAATAATTTCTCGACGAACCTTATTGGATGAGAACGCGCATGCTGTGTCTGTGTACATGTGTACGTGTATGTATGTATATCTTGATTTATGAAAATACGAGGTCAGAAGATGGATATGTTGAGAAAACTGAATGATTCGATGAGTTTTGCGTCCCTCCGCTTCGTCGTCATCGGGGGTTCTCTCAGGGGTTCTCAACTTGCCTTCGACGGGGCCCGAAAATCCGGTGAGGGGTGGGTTAAAAACGATGAAGACTTCGCTCGACTCGCCCCCGAAGCTGAACACGAGTTGAGAACCACTGACGCAACTAAAATACTCTCTGGAATCCAAGTCGAAACGATATCCAAGCGATCTCCAACGAAGGGAAAGGACAGTTTCCTAGTTTCACATTTCGGGGGCTAGGTCGAAGCTGCGACTAATCCTAAGAAAGCGTGTCTCTCGTCGGCAATTCTCGAAACGCGACTCCTATTCACTATGAAATACTAAAGGCCCTCTTTGATCGTCTCCTCGTTCTCCGTTTTCGTCTACGACAACCCAAGAATCCCAAGAATCCCGTTCGTAGGCCTCCGCGAGAAACAAAAGGGACCCCCCCTCCCCGATCTCTATGATATGTAGGACAATGAAAGCTTCAGGGTTAAAACCTACGACCTAATTATGCCCCTGCTCGATGAAGGATGGTAACGATCAGGCCGTAGACCTTGATCGACGGATCCGTGCTCGTTTGGTCGCCTTACGGGGCCCGTTGCGTACTTTACTGTCGACGCACAACCGACAAACCACGCTTTATAGTCTCGGTTAGAACCAGTGTTCCGATTGAGGCCTCAATTTCTCGCGCATGCGCGACCAAAACAGTAGCGTATCTCCAATGACGCAACAGAGCGGCCAGGGCCCTGTCGCCCTGAGGCAGTTATATTGGCGGGAGTGTACCGGTGTTATTGGCGGGACGAGTGTTCTGTCTTAAAACTTAATTGCTAACGTTTTAAGGGTGGTTTAACCCCTTGCCTTTACATATGTATACACTAATAATTGTTTAAAAGTCTGCCGGGTGCTCAAGCTACCCGATTTCATCGAAAAGGTTACGTAACAGAAAAATGGGGTACCTTGGGTACCCCGCAGAATTTCACAAAATTATTAGTATATACATACGAAATAACTTAGCTCTCGTTGTGGATCGCACGTCCCCCCAATAATACCGCATCGGTACTGACCAACTGACCGGTACACACTACACACTCCCGCCAATATAACGGCCTCAGGGGTCCGGCCGCTCTGCTACCTTATTCTAGACACGGCACTGTTTTTACGCCATCTGGTGGCCATCGCGTGCGAATCGGTGCCCCGGATCCGAACACTGCCGTCTCCACCACTCCTGTACACTGTTTCTTTCGTAATTATAGGGGACGCTGGTAGGCGGTGAGAAGAAAGAACCGGTGTGCGCGAGTCAGTGCAGGTCAGAGTCGAAATTTCTGTTCGAACTTCAGCAAACGGGCCCAAACAGGTTCGCTACCCCCGTTAGCAGACCCAGAACATCATGGGGGTCCGACCCCCCTGAACTTTCCACACTCAACTTCCCAACAATGGACAAAAGAAGAGGTAGAAAAATAAGACTCAACTATCTTGAAGTGTAGACCATTTGAAACAAACCGTCCTCTGCTGATACCGCAACAGGGGGTCCGCGCCCCCATGCCACTCTACGACCCCCGTCGGATCCGATGATGTCAGATATGTGTTCGCGATGATTCTAAGAGAGATAGAGACACTGTCTCTCTCTCTCTCTCTCTTCTCCTTTCCCCCCTCTACGTATAATTACACATGGAGCTACGTTCCTCTGGAAAATATTCGCGCAGCCCTTGCCTAGATCTGGCAACATTATTATTATCTTGGTTCCGAGATTTGATCGGCTACTTTATGTGTCGGTTTTGCTTGTTCGAGGTTGGACACCGGGAACGGTGTACTTCTTATTCGTCTCTTTCTCGATGGAATCTCAACGGCTCGAGGAATTCGATCGCTTTCTTCGTCATCTTCTTCATCAAAAATCTTTGGAGAATCGTTCCGAGGTTCTTTTCTTCTACCCACCCCCTGAGAGCTCTTTCGTGCTCGCTCCTCTTCCTCGGTTCCTTGTTTCTCTTCGGATGATGCGAAGAAACGAGAAGAAAACGGGCTCTCGATAGAGTCGGTCTGAGGTAACACGTTAATACTGATGTCTCCGGAAACCACTATAAACATGGATGACTCGAAGTAGGACGCGGGGAACTCGCCGAAGAAAATGGCCGACTGAAGAGTACACGGTTGAAACGCGAACCTCGCGACGATTCTGGGAAACAGAATATATACACCCGGTAGACAATCATTCACTCTCTCTCTCTTTTTTCGATTATCTTCTTTTTTCTCTCTTTCTCTCTCTCGACTACTGTCTGCCTCTAAATCATAGAAAAATCATAGAAAAACTCTCTCTCTCTCTCTCTCTCTTTTTTTTGGCTTTTTTTTAGAAACATTTCAATATGACAAACGTGGTCCATATCGTATGTACATATAGTCGTTCGCGTTAGCGTTTAGGATTCGATTTTTTACTGGAAATTAGAGATGGCTGATCGAAGAAGTCTTCATCTTCTTCTTCTTCTTCTTTGTGAAGTTCTGCGGCTTGGAGACTCGAGGGCCGTCGGTGAATGGCTCCTCTTGTACACTATGATCTCTCTTGATCTTCTCGATCCTCGACGACCCCGTCTCCAGCCTCCCTCAGCTTCTCAGATCGGATCGGTCCAGAGAATATCTCGCAGGGCGTTGTAAAGAAGACTAAAACGCTCGAAGAGTCGTGTGTGTGTGTGTGTCTCTGTGCGATAGTAGAAAATATAAACAGCTGGGTCGACAATTTTGTCCGAGGTACAGTGACGGCCACTAATTTATTTTTTATTGCAATTTTTTCGAAAGAATTTCTTTTCGAAAAAGCTCAAATCGTACAGACCAATATTAAAACCGTTATCGTTTTCTCTACAGCGTCCGAATATTAATGGGAATCACTGTACGTGCTCGTGTGTGTGTGTGTACGTTTGTGGTTGTACAAAAATTAGATTCTTATTATTACATGCCCCCCTCCCACCCCCGTTCCACCCTTCTTCTATAAACTCTACTTCGTTCGTTCGCCCCTAACTGTGTACGCGCATCCCTTCCACCCGCAAACGCGATTTCGTTGTGTCACCCTTCGCGAATCGAATCGAAAAACAAAACGGAAGCAGTTGCTTTCATCCCCTCCCGCAACCCCCAACCCTTCGATGACGTTCGATTCGTTTTTAGTCGATCAAGTGTGTGCGTTTCTGAACGAGGCAAGGAAGAAATTGAAAAGGTGAAACAGGGGAACAGGATTCCGGGAGAATGTCGAGATCAATTCGAAGGGGTTGGTAGCGAACGCGATGCTACGTTGTGCCTAGACTGCGGATCTTCATTCATTCGCTGGAGAATCGAGTAGATGAAATACGAAATTGTTGGAAAATTTGTCAAACCGAAGATGTCAATTCTTGTTCCATTTCTTGCAGACAATTTTTCTCTTCCACAAAGATCCGCAGTCTAGTTGTGTCTCTCGGAGGATACCCAACACCCTTTTCTAAACGACAATGTTAATGCACCACTGTTATGGCTACGGAACAAATTTGGTTCAGTGTATCGAGCGGTTAATACCACCGATGTGTACCCACTCGCCATGCGTAACTGATTGTCATAGTTCCTAAGAACGAACCTGGCAATTTGCAGTGTAATCTCGAGGAATGAACGTGTCCCCGACAAAAATGTGTTGCTTCCTCCCTGTTGCGACCCTGTTCATCGTTTTGTGCGGCAAACTAGAATGATCGAACCACGCGAACCCCTGTTTCTGTACGTTTTGAATAATCCTTGCCAGGACTCCGCTGTTCAATTGTCTTTGCAATTCTGTTCTGAGGAGCCACACTTTTCGTTCTCTGTTAGCACTTCAGTCGAATCACACTCCGAAGACTTCTTCGTTTAGCACTGGACTCGCAGACTCGAGGATAACGTCTGATAAGGACTGCGGAGAAACGAAGGAAAACGCGTGAGCCACATTCTGGAATCATTCAACGGATTATAATACGCATCATTGTCAGTCCTTCGAGTCGAGTCTCTCTATTAATGAATAATTATGTATGGCGTAGCACGATACGTAGGTATAGGTGTATATATAGTAACAGTCAATCATACAAAATTTGCGGCAGTGTGCTTTCACGTATAATATTAATTAATGGTACACGCCTTAGTATCGGTGATTTTTTTTCTTTTATTATTGTTAATCGGTAAAATTAATGAACGCCGAGGAATGCTGGATACCATCACGACACGCTTTCACTTTCGAAAGTATTATTGTTCCGTATACTTATGTACAACGATTAGGACAATTCAACGGGGGTGGAGGGGGTCGAATGTGCTTTCAGTCGATCGACGATGTACAAGAGGAAAGATCATTTGTTCGACACACTGGCCCGATTCTTTCTGTTCTCTGTTTCGTTTTTTTTTTTGTTCATGGAATTTGTACAACGGCAAATACCTCCTTTAATAATACTCTTACATATTTTCCCCGTTACCACAATTATTATCTCCTTAAATCTGCAATATCCCCTATTGCAAATACTGTTTCATCGTTAACGATATATTTTTATATAATCAGTGCTTCTCGTCCCGACCGTTTCAATATTGTTCTCGTCAATATTAAACGGACGGCAACTGGTTGTATATAGTTCATAGAAATTCTTATCTGGTAACTAGCGGAGAAAATTGATTAACAAGAACCAGGTTTCCACGTTTCGGTATAAAATATATCAAATAATGTCGATATAGAAAGCAGTAGTGTATGTGGTTTATAAAGAATTAACATTAAAGTACTTTGTCACGAGAAATATGAAAATGTTCAACAGGTTGCGTCGTTCCCCGATTCCTCCGCGAGGTTTCTCCCGATTTTATCGTTATTTTAGCGAAATTATACGTCAACGAACCTCGTCCTCGCGAGAATTCGTCTGCAGAACTGTTCTCTCGCAGGGATCGGAGTCGCCGGATGAAGGGAGCAGTCTGGTTTCTCTCTCTTCTCATTTTTCAATAATTAAAAAATGGGGCGTGTTCCAGTAGTCAAAAACGCTAGAGAAAAGTCCTATTTTCACGTTCACGAAGCGTAATTTGTACTACGTGCTGTCGAATAATGCAAACTACGCTTCGTGAAAGTAAAAATAGCTATCGCTTCGTCTTCGCTTTAAACTATCGCTTTTGATAACATATATTCATGTTCTCAGCGCACTGGTTCGATCAAATACTACTACTTAAGCAATGTTGCAAATTAACAGAAAAATTTTTCAACGTTTCGGTCAACTATTTAGACCGTTTTCAAGAAAAAAGATTTATTTAGTTTTTTTTTTAGATTTATTTATTTATTTAGTTATCGCTTTTGACTACTGAAAAACTCCATCTTTACATTATCGAGAAACGAGAAGGCGCATTCCGCAGTTCCTTGCAATTCCAAGAACGAATCTATCCCCTTAATGCTTGTCCCTTAATTAATCTTCTAAGCGCGTCTGGACGCAGCGTTTTTCGATCCTAAAGCCTCTTACACTCCGCAGGAAGTTACGATAAATGGATTATCGCCGCGGCCAAACGCGCGTGGGAGATCCCACCTGTACTCGTGTCGCAACGAGACAGGGAATTCCCCTGATCCAGCGGCTCCACCTCTCACAGGAATGCCGGGGAGCGACACGCGTCTGCGAAAACGTGGGAAGAGAAATGGCATCCGGCGTTCCGTCGCGTTTCAACATCGAACGATAGTCAAACACTCGGGGTTCCGTACGATTAGAGTGCGGCTACACGAATTATGGTACACTGAGCTATACAATGATCCGCGATCCTCGTCCTACGTCAAATAAACACCGTCACCCAGCCGACACGCTCCTCTGTCGGCGACGATCGATCAGGTGAACGCTGTGCGGAGTAAAAGAGGCCGCGCCGACGCTATGCGAGTGCACGGAGGATAAATACAGCACGCATACGAATATATTATCGTAACAGCACTGTCCAATAAATCTGCCGCGTTATCTAACAATTTTCCTTTGGTCAGAACTTATCAATAACTTTTTTTAATATCGGACCGTACGATTTGAACTTTCACGGAAGCTTGAGCGATCGGTTCTTTACAGATTGCGGAAAGAAATTTTTTCAAGAATTCCAACTGATTGGAATTGTAGAGAAAATACTTAACTGATTGTTCGAATTTCTCGAGAAACTTCCAATCGTGTGGGTACATTATTAGAAAAGTTCTTGTCTTTTTAAGAGTGTCCGAATACTAATGTGAGTCACTGTACCTACGGTACACTTTTAGGTATCTTTAAACCCTGCTTGATAATCGATAAGACATTTTAGGATCGCGCAAGTATGCTTCCTCTCCGACGAAAGGGACCGGAAGAAGGTTTCCCTGTTCTCTATTGGACGATGCTGGTGTACAAAAGATATACATTGTATGCCGCTCACACGCAGGCTGCATTCTAACACGAGGACACGAGTAATGGAAAGCAACGGCAACAATGGTCAACCCTTTGAAAGCACAGGCATTCTCCGTGGTTACATAAAAGATGAAACAAGCCTCTGCGTGTCACTGTGACACCGAACAATCGATATTTTAGAAGTGATCTCCTCTCCAAAGGGTTGACCGACACTCGGCAACCCCAGAACGAGCTTATTCATACACGATACATTCTATACATTATTTATAAGGGTTCGTCAACAACTTCGTCCGATCCGCAGTCTCCGTCGCTCGCAACGATATCGGAGTAGCCAGATTATACTAATCGTTTTGTGGAGACGTTCTCCATAGCGTTGCCAGCGACACGGACACTCTCGATGGACTAATTAACTCTTACCCTGCGATTCGCCAGAGATCGCCAACTCGCATCCTCGTTAACCCTGATTAATTTGCTTCGTACAATCCCCACAGTTTTCTATGGTGACTTAGGTGAACGAGGATGGTCAGCCGAAGAGCTCCAGCAACTTAGCCCGCATTTACATAGCTGTATTCTTTACACACGTTACGAACTAACGGTAGCGAGTAGACTGCGGATATCTCGACGCAGTTCTAGCAAGATCGAGTAGATGGAATTCGAAATTGATGGAAAAACTTACAAAATCGAAGACGTCGATGGTGTGATTTCTCTTCGTATCGATATCGTTAAGGGAAGAGATAGCATCGTATTTAGTTTCTACTTCTTGCAATCGACGCAGACTATTTTCGTTTCGCGTAAAGATATCCGCAGTCTAGTGATAAAGTGATAATGATCATTACTCGTGGCCACGTCGTCGAGACCATAGAACATAGGAACCCCGGATCGCCCCCATGACACGGTGGTTCCCCGGCTTGTCCCCCCACCCCAACCCCTCAAGTGTTCTTTCTTCGTCTTGCGTACACAATAATACTGGCTATGTTTTTAGTCGTTTACAAGTTACAATTAACTCATTACTCGTAATTATTATCGTTTCTCGGTGAGTTTCGTCTTCTTTGTCCCTCTTTTTCTCTCTCTCTATCACGCAATCTCATTTTCTCTTGCTATCGTTCATTCTCTCTCTCGCTCGCTCTTTGTTCGTCGATTTGTTTTTGCTATTGTCAACATGTACAAGTCTTGGAATCGGTTCCCCCGGCTCTTGCCGCGGTGAAAATTTATGTATATTATGTATAATCGTCTGCGTGCACATACACACGCGTACACCATACCATACAATCCTTATGGCATGTGTCCTCGTCGTTCTCTAACCCCATCCCTCCCCTATTTAGTCTCGATATATATATATGTATATGTGAACGCAACGTGTATCGTCTTCCAGCGATCGTGGTTTTATTTTTCTTTCTCTCTGTATACGAGGGGTGGCTACCCGCTACAAATAATAGTTTTTTATCAAAAGCACATGTATATCGTGGCTAGCCTATGTGTGTATATATAATATGTATATATATAATATATATAGTATATATTGTATATAAACCGAATGCCTTATCTGTGTGATTTGTTTGTTTCTTTTTTTTTTCTTTCTCTTTGCATAGACACTCCCATGTGTGTGTGTGTGTGTTGTTTCGGTCTGCCAACTTGGGTTTCTTCGTTTTCTTATTTTTCGCTGAGTCTGGGTCCTCAGCCTATGGGTTCTGCGTCGTCTGGAAGTAGCTCTCGATTTACAGAGGTCTCGACAGGCCGGAAATAGCTTGAACTCTGGCGCAAAGTCGACCGTAGAGGATCCATCGATCCTCGATCACCGATGCGGATCGATTCGGGTGGCAAAGACACGTTCATCCTTGGAATCTCGTTCTTTCGTGTGCGAAAAAATAGCTCGAATGGGCAACGACTCCTCTTCAGGGTTGCGACGAGAGTATCCTCTCTCCCATAAGGGCTTCGTTTCTTTTTTTTTTCGAGTCTCTGTAGAAGGGCCGTAGTCAGTCTAAAAGTCGAATTTTGTGCAAAGGGATTGCGAAGTAGGAACCAGTTTTATTTTCTTCCGTGATCTCGTAGCAGTCTTTGGCGATTTCTCTCGCGGCGGTGGACGCGGGTCTCGCTCAGATTTCTCAGTCGATTATTCAGTCGATTTTCAGCGTTGGATGTCGCGTTTCTCTTCGTGAAGGAGATTCGTGAAGGTGAAGAATAGTCGCGGTGGTCCCATTGGTTATTTATGCGCGTTTCGTCGAGTGTTTCGTTCGAAGGTAAAAGGAAACTCGTGGATCGCTCTGTGTTATTGTGCGTCTGGCGACAGGATTTGTTCAGCCTTTGAAACAGTGGTACATGATGATCTTTTCTTTTCCCACGCGATTGGAACTCGACACGCCGACTACCAAAGCGATAAACATTTTATAAACACAACGTTACAACGAAGAAACGTATTTCTCTCTCTCACACACACTTTCAAAACGGTACTAACAGCAATGATACTCTCGAAGAAAGTAAACAGATATTTAGCGACTAGATACTCGAGTCCAGACTGTTCTAAGAACAGCGTTAAAAATGACAAGTCGCTAATGACATAGCGAACACGTCGCTACCGGAAATAATTCACGAAAACAGATAATATCCTCTTTCAATTCTCGTAGGTGGACTGCGGACTTTATGCATTCATCACAAAGAATGGGTAGTCGCGGTTTGAAACAGTGGACAGATTTGACAAATTTAAGAACATCAACTTCTGTACGTGATTCAAGAATTAAAGAAATCATTACTAGACCCTTGTTCGTTGATGCAAATGATTTTTATCTTCCATAAAGTTCCGCAGTCTACTCGTAAAGATCTTGGACGTGGGCAGCGAGCTCTTCAGACAACTGTTAGAGGATTTCGGTCCCCTCAGACCTAACCCGAAGTCTGTTCCACAGAATTCCGGTTAGACTGTACCTTGGGTAACCAGAAATTTTAGCCTTTTTCCAATGTATAGAGAAATAACCCCCACAGTCCCTCCAACGAATAGTTTAAAAATTAAAGTATGCCTACTGGTAACAAAAAGAACTTTCCAACGCTTCAATAAAGTGCCTGTTCCGACAGGCTAGTTCCTCGTTCATAATACTCACGAGCAACGCCTCTTAGGTTCTCCGTACTCGTGGACTAGAGTTGGGCATGGATTCATGAACATTTTCAATAATACAAGAACTAACAATATTGGTCATGGTTCGGCCGACGGTCGTCCTAGACGGATGACACCGAACCTACTCGCACTAAACATATACAGATTAGAAATCGACTAGAAAGGCAGAAGGGATTAATTCAACAATCAACAATCCATGACTAGCAATCAACAGTTTCGATGCCGGTGATCGGATGATCAGGCATTACCAATTAATGGAATCAATATATCAACAAACTACGTACGAGGTGTGTAAATTAAGTAACGAGACTGTCAACGTAACATTCGATCTGGCAATACTTGGGCGTGGCTTCCCGAAGAAGTTATTCCGAAGTTGACAATATTCAATTGTAATTAAAATATTGAACAAAAAAATCAGTCTCATTACTTAACACATTATCTATCGGTGATTATCCCATAATCGTTGAAAGTCTATGGTTCGTAGCAGAGGATTCTTTAAAAGAATCAGCAATTTCAATCGTAAACCAACAACGCACTCTCAATAACAAAATCCAATAATTTCTCAGATAGCAAAAAATCCAATTTTGGACGAGATTCTGTCCAATGGACCAGGGATTGGATACCGTCCAATGAACAAAGGCAAATTCGGCGTCCAGTGGCCGGAATTGTGCCTTCTTTCTGCCCAGATCCAAATCCCTGGTCCATTGGACGGCAGAAATATCCATAACTGCGCGCACAGAATCTCGTCCAAAATTGAGCTAACCGGGCCTCGAGCAGCTCGAAGCGTAGCTTGATCTAAATTCTATCTGTTTTCAGCCGTTTGCCGACTTGGCCCTGGAAATGCCTGGCTATCTGGGTTCCTTCGGTATTCTCGTGTAAAAGAAGATCTTTAAGCTTCCATTTGGTGCAGCACGCTTATTGAAAAGCCTGTTACAGGCTACCGGTAGATAAAGCGTTAATTTACACACCTTGTGCTCAGGCTACCAGAGAGATATTCACTGTTCGATGCCCAACGCTGTGTATCCGGTGTGTCATCATGATTCCCATATCTAAAATTAATCTTTCGCTCGAAGAAAAGCAAGAGATTCTTCGAATGACTCGGTCAGATCAACACGTTCAAGCTATTTGGAGTGTTCGCATAATCGACTAAGAGACCTCTCAGTGGGTCTTGGGTACGTGTTGGTGTCGATCGTCGTCGCTCGCTTCGGCGTCGCCCTCGACGCCTCTCTCGCCTTCTTCAGGATGCGGTGTGTTCCCCTCTTCGGTGTCGACGCTGCTGGTCGGTGTGATTTGCTCTGTTCCAGGACCAGCTGCATCAGCTGTCACCCCGTTGTTGCCCTTCACGAGTCTCAGGTCGCCCAGCAGGCTCTTGTTAATTGGCTCCGGCGATTCTTCCGACTCCTCACTGCTAGGTGAACCGGGTGACGAGACTATCACCTGTGCAAACAGAGACGCCGCCAGGTCAGCGTCGTTCTCAATTAATTCTACGACCGGTCATTCATCTAAGACAGTGCTGTTCAGTCAGCTCTAGAGGCGACCAGTGTCGCCTGACCGAGAATGCATCCCCACTCGTCACAATGTCACGTGACTCGTTCGGTAATTAGAGAGAGGAGTACACTGTACTCTCCTCCGTTCTCGGTCTGGCGACACCGACTCTGATACCTCGTAAACTGTGTGCTATCAGTGTGGCCAGATTGAGACTCTTTCTTCTACTCTACCTTACCCCTTCCACGGCGCACAGTGGGACAAAGAAGTTAAAATCGAAGAATTTTTTATACAAATCAGATAGAGCGATGATTCTTGTTTTATAAATCCATTATACAATCGTTTTGTATAACGATCTGGCCACACTGTGCGCTACGCGTGCACGTTCTGCAGAAAATGCGGTGTGGAGACTCGGGGACAGGACCACTCGGGGCAGTGGCGGATCCAACGGTAAGCGGACTAAGCGGTCGGGCCCCGGGATACCATAGGGCCCCGAATGTCAAAGAAATTTATGTAATGTGTAACGGTATGAAATACTTTCATTACTTTTCTTTTTTTTTTAAATAAGTTTAGGAGAGTTTTCTTGCAACTTCTATTTCTAACTTGAGTTCGTGGGCCCTAAAATTTCTACCGCTTGGGGCCTCCACTTGACTCGAGCCGCCGCTGACTCGGGGACCCCTAAACGTGAACAGCACTGATCTAAAGTAATGCACAACAAGTCGTTAACTCTTTGCACGTTCTCGTGGGGTACGCTTAGTCAGAGATACGACTGTTTGTGCAAAGAGTTAAGTGGCCGGAAAGTGTGAAGCAGGAGGAAGTTGTGATGTTTCGTGATGTGAGACGAGTGTGAACGCGAAGACACGACTGGTGGGAAATACTGTTTCGGTCCGGGAAGAAGTTTTCAGGTGATGAATGATTGCGAATGATTCTGTCGTTAGATGATTCCTGGTGCACGTTAGGTGAATGTCTGCGATTGTTTGGTGACACGTTGAGAACCCTGCGCATTCACTATCTCGGTTATGTGAATGGAGAAAGAAAGTGCGTGTGCTGTTCTGTACGAGTGCGAACTGTTCAGTGTGAAGTTTAAAAAAATATGAAGGTGAAAGATAGCCGTGCATTCGAGTTCAGTTCAATCGAAATACTCCGGAGTGAGAACGAGGCGAAAAATAATAAACGAAGTGCTACGGAAATCGTTGAACTGAATTCAAGATGCAACAGCCTGTGATGCGAGTGAAACATGCTAGGATACATTCACGATCCCTCAGACTGTCAGCGATGAAAGAACTACCGTGAACCGAATGATCGTTTAATTAGAAAAATATGTAGGAGGACCACTTGACCTGTATATCTTCCTCTCAATCTGCTGTCTAACTATGCGATCTGTCTTGTGATCTCTGACTTTTCTACGTTGCGTTTCATCAGCTGGTTCAACGCGATCAACGCTCCACTTGTATGTGTGTATGATTGGATCGAGTGTGCATCGGTACTCTGACATCTGACATCGGGCCATGCAAGTGATAACGACAACTAAAGGCTGAATGTAACGCGAATGAAAAATGATAATAACGATAATACCTGTGCAAGAAGCGGCGTCTCTGTGCTGTCAGCGGTTTGGTAGAGCCGGCAATTTGCGCTTGCTCTGAAGAATACGTGCCCAAACGAAAAAAGATAAAGAAGACAACGTAAATCGTCACTATATAATGGAAAGACGTCGAGAGAGAAATAGATAGAGACATAGAGAGAGTGAAAGAGAGAGAGAGAGAGAGAGACTGGCGGAGAGCGAAAAAAAGAAAGAAAAACAATCACCCACCCAATTAACGGACAGAACTGACACATCGAGACATGCACGGAGGTGTTTTCTGGAGTGCTAGATATATATATTTACACGGATTCGTTCGGAAATACGACATTTGCAAATTCTTCGCCACGGTCAGCTTCTTTGCTTCGGCCAATGTTATATCCTTTCTCCATTTTTCATTTACATTGTCGGATATTAGAAATTCATACTTACTTACACCAAGCAAGTAAGCTGCGCGAGAAGAACGATTTGCAATTGGGGCTTGACGAAGAACCACGGCGATAAACTCGAAGCGAGACCGGCCACGATATATATCTCGGTGACAATGAATGAACATGAGTAATGAATGAACGGAACGGTATCGTTGAATTGTGACTTGACGTTATGGAAGCGCGTCAGGGTTGTTTGTTCTGCGAAGCGAAACAAAGGGGAGAAGAGTCGTTTACTTGGCCTACCATGCTGTTCACAATACGCTTGAAAAAATGGTGCATGTAGGACACGGATAGAGAAGCAGATATAGCGAGATAGACACGGTAGTCGCGTTCGTCGTAAACACGTTTCTCTTCACGTCAACTTTCCTGGTCCCTTCTTGCTCCACGATTATTTCACTCTCTTTTAGTCGGAAGAACCAGAAAACTTGAGATCTCCTGCTTCTCTTTTCGTCGCTTCTGTTCTGCAGATCCCCTAACAGAGGATGCTACACAGTCAGACGATTCGACTCTGGGTTAAAAGTCTCCGCGTCGTTTTCATTGCAAATCCTAGTTTCGAGGCTGTTTCTAGAGCGTAGAATTCGGTATCTCGAATATGTCCCCCTATTGAACTTCAGAGGAGGCTTGTCGCCGGCTTAATGGCTCTCGTCAGAGGCTAGAAGAGGTTGCCGAAGAGAAGCGAGAGATCGGAACGAACGTCGTCGAGATAAGTCGGGTATACCTAGGAGACACTGACCTGTCGAGGTTTGACCGGCGGCGGCGGACGAGTGGAGGGAGCGAGGGCTGCGGTTATTGTAGTTGGGGGCTGTTGATGAAGTGAGCGTTGCTGCTGCCAAGGCAGCCCTGTGCGTCCCAATGTTCCCTGCAGCTGATGATGCACCTGTTGTTGCACCTGTTGCTGAAGCTGCGGCGGCGGCGGCGGCGGCTGCTGCTGCTGCGGCTGCAGTTGATGATGACTGTTGCTGTGCTCGACCGCCGGTGTAATTCGAGGAAGCGCTGAAGCGACTGAAGAAATCTTCCGAACTGTCTGTGAAATGAGCGTCTGATTATTCGGTTCCTATTCTACGTGTCTGGATGTTTCATCAAGGATGCCAAGCTCGCGTCGTCGTGCGCGTTCGATGTTCGTGGGCCGGGAAGAGGTGACGAGAGGCAGGGTCTAGAAAAAGTGTTAGTGAATGACGACATTACCTGACTTAACGGGCCAGATCTCCAACAGGTACTTCAGCACAGCGATCGGCTGTTGGAAGTCCAACGGGGGTGCACGTTCCTCGGAGTGCAACATCAGGACTGGCCCGAAACAGACTGCTAGACTGGCAGGAGACATCTTGTTGCACTGGGACACTACCATTGCCAAGTGGTCCAGCAGGTAGATCAGTGTACACTGTAATAGATGATGACGATGATAATGATCGGTTATTGAAGTGTATCGTTGGTGTTCTTTAAACGTCTCACTGGAAACTCACCCTGTTCACGTTTGGTAGACAGTCCAATATACTGAACATCAGTTTAGCGTTGCCTTGGGGGTCATCCGGCACACAGACGGCCAGTGCGTCGACCATCATCTGATAGAGGCACTTCGTGAACAATGGTTGTGGAAGTTCTCGTAGATAGTCCTTTAGCACACCTAGGGAATTCAGCTGGCATGTTTAACACCGTCACAGAAGTGGTTTGACGATCTAGGGTACCTGTTATGACATTGATGTCGGGCACGTTGTCGGGTGACAGGTTCACCGATCGAGCGTTCCTCTCGAAGGCTTCTCTCAGTATCCTCTTCTTCGTCGCCGAGCCGCAAAGTCTGTACAAACCTGTTACCAATCACGAAATATGTTAAAAACAGGCTCAACAGGTTGTTTCTTTCAAACCTAAGGGTAGATCATGTGAAAAACCACTGACCAATGATATCGAGACCCCTTCTCTCAACCTCCTCCACGCACCGCCAGACAATTATGGGAACGTTTGGCACATCCATCGCCAGGGCAGTGGAGACCCCGCCAGGAACTCCTCCAGTTTGGCTTTCTCGACTCACCTGGGGACACGTCGGACTCTGGTGAATCCGCTTCGACGGAGGAACTCGAATCATTGGGAATCTTGTTCTATAAATACTTACCACAGTGTCAAGGTCAACCCCGAAGAGCGGCGCCACTCTGGTGGCCAGGGATATCACCGGGAGTCCCCTTCTCCTGAAGGTCTGCTGAGCGTCGGTGTACCGTAGTCTCAGATAGATGGTGCCACGTGGTTCGACCTTGACAGCTAATTGATGGACCGGCGATTCTTTGAGTAGCGTTGCCAGGTGCACGGATCCCTTGTAGCAGAGTTTGTGCCTGTACTGTGGGTCCCAGGAGTATACCAGCAGGTCCAACTGGCGGTTACCAACGAGATCCAGCTCGAAGGTCTCGTCCCAGTCGAACATTAGATCGCCGGTCCTCACGACGGTCCTCGCCTTGTGCACCCTATCGCACTCCAGCACGCAGTACAGGTCCCTTAGCCCACAGCTGGCTGTTGCGCACGCGAGAATAAAAAGAGAAACGTTTGGACAGGTCGTGACTAGGTTTAGAAAGCCACCAAGAGGCTGCAGGATGACCCTGTACCCTAAACCGTCGCGCAATGGTGCACCCAGCTCTGTGCCACACACTTTAGCCAATAATTCGAAAGTTCCATGAATTCCTGCCAGGAAAGAACTTGCGAGGCACGAAGAGTACCGTGTACAACATCGTGCGACGGCCACCCTGCCGACATTCGAGAGTTAGGGGAATGTAGATCTACTCTGCAGGCTTTCCGAAGAGAAGCGAAGCGATCCTTCTTCCGGTCTAAGTGGTCTGTGCAACGGAGATGCAGACTAGGGGATGTGCACACTCCCGAACGTACCTAAGTTAGGCTGACCTGATGGGGTGGAGGGCGTGGTAGCCGCCGAAGAGGACGTAGTCGATCTAAGACCGCGTCCGGCGAGCAGATGGACCCATAAGAGTCCGCTGACTCCACCCGCGAGATCACCACCGCTGGTTTCCCCTAGGGAACTCAAGAGGGAACTGGTCGAGCTCGGTGTCCCTACAGTGGGAGGCTTCTCTATCTTATACTTGAGGAACTCTGCACACACCATCATCATTTCTAACAAAAGACCAGGCTGTCAGTCACCCATTTGCATCACGAGGACCTATCGTCCCCCAAGGGTGTAAGGTGAACCACCCATAAGGGACCACCCTGTGCTTATACCCTAAACAATGCAAATGGGTCTAGTCAAGGACATAATATGTTTGCCCACCTGCAGGGTTAATATCTAACAGTCTTTGATCCTGAGTTCTAGTAGGCGTGGGGGTGGGTATGCTTCTCGTCGACTCCAGGTCCAGTATGTTTCTGATCCTCCTGACGGAGGTGGCTCTCTGCGCGGTGGAGCTCGACAACGATGGTTTCTGGTTCGTCAGCGATGTGCGGGCGCTCGATGCAACCGAGGCCGGTCTCGGGTTCGTCGCTCCTCGATGACATGTGGAGCTGATCGCTGTCGACGCCCTCAAGTTCGCCAGGTTCACCTGTTGCGCGGAGGCTGACCTCGTTGACAGACGGTCCAGGGTACTCGACAGAGGTCTGTAGACACCGTAACTGCCATACTCGACCTGCGAAAACGTAATAATCATTATGACTAGACTGTGCAAAAATTCAGCTTTCTAGGGCCCAGGGTTTAGCCTGGGCGTTGATGAGTCAGTGAGTGAGTGAGTGAGTGAGTGAGTCAGGACTTCGTTTTTAGGTATATAGATAACACGGTACGGTCCGGTTCTGATTTTACCTGATTCGCAGCTGCGTGAATGTTCTCTGCGCTGTAAGTATACCGAGGTGGCCTAGTCGTGGTGGCCCTGATCTGTTCGTACAACGCGCTGGTGCTGGGTGTTCGGCTCAGCCATGCTCTGTACTCGTCCGATGTGAACACACTAGGTGATGACGGTATCCTCCCTGTAGACACAGTTGACTGTCCAGTATAAACCCTGAATCAGTTAGCTTATGAATTGACTTGGAATCCCTTGGTACCTCTGTCACGTCGAATGGAAGGCAATTCGGGCGCTGACAACGCCCCGTCGCTATCCTCCTGGTCTATCAACCCTGATGCTACGGTGCTGAGGCCGGACCTAAGGCCAGGCTGCTGGGGTAACGTTCTGCTGCTGCGAGGCAAGGAGTTGGATCTCAAACCTGAAGTCAACGAGGGACAATGTTTTCTTACTCTTCGAGTACAGAAAAGAGGAGACGAAGATATAGGAGATTGGATACGTGGAGGGGACTAACCCGAGGAACTCTGACCAATCTGCGACCTAGAGAGCGTCGCCAGGTGCGACACAGCACTGCTTTGCGAAGGGTTGTTCATATTGTGCCTGTAGTAATAGTACGCTGACTTGGGTGAACTGGAACACGTCGCCTCAGTGTCTGACGCGTAGTCCAATGGCGGACGGTGCCTCCTTGTTAGGGTACCGAACTGACCCTGTCTCTGCGTGCTGGTTGTGTCCGCTTGGGTGCCGTACCTCGTCGTGTATCTCAACCCCGACGTTCCTGGAAGTTAGCATCAAGTAGTATTAGAATGACAAACTTCCAGTATAAATAGAAATTGTAATTCGGCGCACAGGTTCGATCCTATGTTACTATTTTACTAAGCAGTTTTGCAAATTAATAATTCGACGTTTCGGTCTAGGTTAAGACCATCTTCAAGAATATAATTGCGTCTGTAAAAATGAATATGAGAATATTCATTTTCAGTATAAAGATTTGAAAAATATATTTCAACCCTTGCTCAGTCAACCGCAACGTATAGATTATTTGAAACCTCTCTGCGTTTAACGTGTTCGCACGTTAAAGTAATATTCTTTAGTGGAACGTTAACAAATTGTGGAAAGAAATATAGTAAATGGGTACCCGGTTCACTAGACAATGGTTAAGGTTGATTCAATGGGAAAAACGGGCCCAGACTCGATAATCCGGATTTTCCCTGTCGACAGTTCTATGTTGGCAAGAAGTTCTATGTTTGTCGAGGTTCGTTTTAGACAAGTTGATCTTTTTAATTGAGTCTTTAGCGGGCTGACTTACCTGTTTTCAAGCTGGATCTAAGTAGAGTGTGTCTAGCCGGAGTAGTTATGCTTGTGTAGTCAACGCGGGGTAGATGCTGGTCCGATCCGCTCCTGGGCATGATCCTCCCGCTTCCAGTATGCTGACTGTAACCGTAGTGCGACGACTGTGTCTGTCCTGATAGTCTGCTGCCAACTGATTGCATCCCTGCGCCCGTTGACATTCGTCGACCGCCATTCGAAGGCATTACCGGGCCCGTGTAAAAGGAGTGTACCTAAATTCGTGTGTGGTCGTCAGTGCTATTCGTTCAACGAAATGTATGCTGTCGTCGGTTCTTCGTTCACAGCGACCCCATTGATTTTACGTTCTCAACGATACAAGTTTCACTAATCTGTGATCGAAGAAGCCTTCAAAAACGAGGTACTGAATCACGATCAATGGATCTCTCCCGATTGATTTATGATTTGTCTGGGGTTCAATCCAATTCGGAGATCCATCGATCGTAACACTATGACAATCACGGATCGTCCTGGGCAGAGAATACTCGGAAAGAAAGAAATCGAAAGAACGAACGCATAGCAAAGCTGACGAGGCAACATAAAGAGGATCCACATTACCAGTAGGGACATACAGAGGCGAGTCAACTCCACGTGGATACCGACAATCATTCGTCACATTATTGTAGCTACTACTTCGTTGTTAAATAATGATTTTTTGTTTAAATTAATCAATCAAGAGGATTTTTATTTCAATGGTCCTGTTTAACCCTCATACGCTATTCAGGAATTATGTTTCACTTATTCGACATGGAATCTCGATTTAGAAAAAGATGATGAGTGAATGTTCAGTTTAAACAATGTATGGGGATTAAAGGTTAGACGAGTTTTCGTGGACGAATGCTTGTCCGTCCAGGTCGGGCACGGTGCAGAATATTGCGCTCATACACAAGTCTAGATATCAAGAAAGAGTTGGTGGTTTCTTTACCTTTGTGAAATCCTGGTTAATATCAATGTAGCATTCATTCATAGAACCAATTAGTCATGTGAAACACGTCGTCGAAACACGATTGAAATCGCGAGCCGTCCATTACCCAATCCATTCGAATGGTTTCCTCGAAGTACTCTAATTCTCTCTCGAAAAATAGATCAAGCTGATCCGAACGAACATTAATTCTTTCCACAAATGGTTTGGTCGAACGGCACGCGTCATAGCGATCTATATCAAGAGTGTCTCGAGACATTGCCACGAATTCACCATTTTCTGATTAATCGCGATTGCAATCGAAGACAGAGAAAGGCAAACAAGTGTCAACTTGGTGCAAACAGGTATGTGAAAGGGTGCTCGATCCACATCGTCTAGAACATCTATGTGTGATCTACTCCTGACGGCAGGTGGAGACTCGTGACGCTAAACAGAAAACCCACTAAACGTTCTACAACGTTCTTCATCTTATAAAAAAAAACGTAGGTGGTATATTATCAGAGTTCATCATGGATTGAGATCCCAACCTGCCTCAGGATTCCGGATAAAGATCAACTGGATCCTCAAAACTTACTTTTTCAGCCAAGCTCTCCAACGTTTTCGGGTATCCACGCTCGTAGGGCTGGAAGTGTTGCGTTGCCGAAGGTTTTGGCTGATGCGTGATGACCGGTGGCGGTGGTGGCTGGTAGGACCAGTGTCCTTCTGGTCTAGAATTGTAGTACAAATCACCGTTGCTAGATCCTAGGTCCTGGCTAGATCCTAGACCCGTCAGTCCCAACTTGGACCTAGATGGTAACATCTCACGACCGTCCCCACGCCTGCGATTACTGTCTCTACAATGATTCAGTGTTTACAGATTATTTGAATGTGAACAATCACTTCTAGAAGCGAAGTTTTCAGACAGTTGACGATTCGTACCTGATGTGATTACTCGTTGCATGATCGCTCTCGTCCTCGTTCAGTTCCCTCTTGATCACCACGACCGGTGGAGCCTTGTGCTCTGTTTGGCGACTGTGCGAAATTGGCTGATGCTGACCGTGTCTCGTCGCCAGGACTAGCCTCCTAGGTATCGACATTATGATCACCACGTCGTCCAGGCTCATGTGCGTCACGTCGACCAGGTTCACCGCCAGGATCTCATCCCCTACCTGATGGATACAGTTAGAGCTGTAGCTGGAGTTCGACGAAGACGATTAACAAGGTCTTGAGTGAATTCGGTTCCCATTCGATACGACACAATGAGTTTTTATTTCTTTTTGCTATCCTCTTCTATATCCTAAATCTGTATGCTGCAAATTACGCCTCTTAAACGTACAGTGACTCCCACTAATATTCGGACACTCTTAAATAGACGATAACTTTTTTTTTATTATTGTACTATACGATTTGAACATTTTTAGGAAGCCATTAGTTTGCTAGGATATGAAAATAAATTTGGTGAAAAATTGCAATTGATCGGAATTGTAGAAAAACTACTAAAAATTGCTGTTTACAACTTTTTTATGTGGGCTTATATTGAAAATTTAAAAACTACGTTTTGTAGATCTGTGTCAATTATATGCACTGCGACAGTTTCATCGAAATCGATTGACTGGAACAGCTCCTACATCTCTAACTCAATATTACACATCCTGATATCCAAGAACCCGCGTGTCCCCTCACGGGACGGTCTAAACAAAGCTTCCTGTGGCATAGCGGTTGCCTCCATAGGCGGCACAAGCGAACACCGCTACTCTAACTCGACCTAATGGCTCAGTCCCCGATGGGAGACGAGTTTTAATAAATTCCGAGGCCGAATTGGCTCGGTTGCGCAGCGACAATTAGGTTCTAACTCGACGCGGTCCGAGGAAAGATAAAGAAGTCTCACCTTCAAGCAGCCGCTGTTATAGACGGCGGTCTCCAGGGCTATCCTCGAGATAAAGACGCCGTCGTTCCTGTCAACGCCGTTGCCTTCTCGTATATAGAGCCCGAGAGTCTGCCCCGGCCTTTTGATTATCTCGACAAAGTGGATGGGCTGCTTCGGGTCCTGCAAACCAATGTCGCCTCGGTGACAATGTGCCCCGACAAATATTCCCGCGGAATTAAACGAGCAAATAAGAAAACGGCTCGGAGATTGCCGCATTGTCCGCTGGGTAATTAGACCGGGCCAGCCAGAGGGGAGGACATAATTCACCGTAACAAACGTCGCGGCCATGGCCCGGGGATTGCTTTTGACTGTCCAGCGACGAGTTGGTCAATTTTCGGATATAGGTAGAATTCTAAGTATTCGTACTCGGAAAAAATTCTATTGTGTCGTTGGAATAATGGAGAATACGTCTGTGGTTACTTTCGCTTTCGAGGCACTGTCGTTTAAAGTTTTTATCACTAATGCTTTCACAATAAATTGCATTGTTTAAATTGTGACATGCCGGTATAGAGCACGTATTCGTGTATTCTCTTTCTCGCTCTCTACATATATGGATTAGGTTAATATTAGGTTTTAAGTTAGTATGTAAGTTAGAATTGTTATACGGAATTGTAACCTCAAGGGGAACAAATAAAGTTTATATATATATACATAGAAAATTGTGACATGCCACGTTTTTCCTGACAACCACAGATGTATGCAGAACGTCGACACAGAAGAATTGTACAATTACTTTAGAAATATTCTCGAACAAGGTCTAGGAAATGATAGTCTAGGTAGAAGACTCGTTTAAGGGATTGGTGACGACGCTGACTGTTTCGACAACGGTTTACCTGCATGGCAATGAACTTTTTCGCCGCCTCGGATGCCTTCCTGCCCATTTGTCGCGGCTCGATGACCCTGACGACCATCTCACCCCTTCGTTCGACAGTCTCGAGGGCCGCAGCTGTCGAGGCGTCATGATCGTTCTCGACGGTCTCGATTTGCTTGAAGATCTCTGTGCTGATTCCGCTCACCTGCAACGACAGGTCCTTCTACTTGAACGGGTGCAACGCGAACGCACCGAACACCGGACAACGTGAAACTGGTCCAGCTCTCTTTACACGAACGACTTGAAAAGTCCCTCGTTCAAGACGCGACAATTATCTCGTAGCTGGAACAGTTTCACGAGACGTCGGAACAGTCCGATGGTTCCTTCTAACTCGATTCTTCTTTCTAGTTTTGTTGCTAATTGGATCGATCGCTCGGATATCTGTTCTACCGGCGCCATGCCAGGACAGCTCAGTTAGACAATCGAACTTCCCTCGAAATCGATTAACCTGTACACCCCTGCTGTGACGGGGCAAAAAATCGATTTTCAGTTCTTTTACACAACTTTGAAAATGTTAAGGAGAATTCACGTTGAATTAATCGCATATATTCGGCTGACAAGAAAGTAATCTCGGTGTTTCAAGATGAAATAGAACACAATTTTTGGAAATGAAGCTACTGGAAAGATGACAAAGTATCGTCGAACGTAACATCGAATTTACAATTAACACTAAAACTACCGAGCACTAAATACAGTTGGCATAAATTTCATTATAATAATGACAATATTGCATTTATTTAGATTTCGTCCAAGTTTTATTTAAATATGTACTCCAATAGAGAAGTTCACTAAAAAAATTTCTCAGAAAAACATATTTACACTTTTAATATTTCTAATCGAAAAAAGTTTGCACCAGTCATTTTAACTGGTCCGGTAGTTCTAGTGTTAATGTTATTGACGAACTGGTTCGATCAATTGGAGACAATAAGCAAATTATACAAAATAGGTTAGCATCATAGCAATATTTTAGATTTTTTTGGTGTGTGTCAACCCAGGGGAAGATAGTTAAAAAATACCTCGATCTACCCCCACCGATAGGGGTGATATTGGAATAAATTCCTCTGCATTTAAATGCAATTTGCTCTGAAACGAGAAAAGATACCGACATGGGATAAACGGCAAACCAAAGATATAGATACACTCTATATTTCAGATTTTTTTCAGAATTTTTTGCCAATTATTTATAGTTGAAAATAATTAATTAATTTTCTTCCCCTGGGTTGACACCCACCAAAAAATTCTAAAATAAATAATTCATTGTAGTTTTGAACAATTGTCGACCGAGATACAGAGAACCGTAACATCGAATTTACTGAGAAACGTTGATTCTAGAAATGAATCGTGACCCATCGGACCGTGACGAAAGACAATCCAATTTCGATGAGATCGTACGTAGTTTTTGAGAAAGATAAATGTTTCAAAGATGCTTCGACGAGTGGGAACGATCCCTGAAGGACTCGTTAAGGGTAAAATGTTATGGGGGGCTACCTTCCTGAAGTCTCCTTGGATGACCATGGGGGGTGGTTCCTTGGGGCGCAACTGGTTGGCAGGTGCCTGCCTCCCAGGACTTGCGCTTATGTCTGTCACTTCTCCCCGGCCCTCCTGCAACGAAATTAACGGCACTGATTAGCGCGACATTCTCTGCACCGCTGTGGCACATAATTGGTCCATTAGTCGGTAGCCGGAGGGTCTTTATCTTGACCTTTATGTCGAGTCCTCAGGCAACCACTAATTTTCATTTAACCATGCGTACACACGTTGTACACACGTGACTGAACGGTTTCACAAATTGCTACTGATCCCGGGTCCGATTATCAACCCACATACTACGCCACCGAGGGGGTGAAAACTCACTCGTTATCGAATATACTGCGAATCCTCTATTTTTATTTGTTCGAGCCCCCACCCACGTGCCACTTAAACAAATTTCATACAATCCTCTTCATCCCGACTATGACACCGTCAATTCTAATCTACGCAAATACTCTCGACTATATCTTTATTGACTCGATCAATTTCATAGAAAATAAAATGATTTAATTTTTGTACGTTTCAACGAGAGCACAAAGTGGTCGAATCGCTGTGGGATCGTTTGAGCGCGATCAGATCAGCGTGGACCGCCGAATGTTTGCCAGGCTTTATAAATGAGGGAGCAGATTTAAAAGGCTGGTAGGATCGGTTCTTTGCGGCGCTGGGGGCCGCGCGATATTGAATCGACGTGCTGATTAAAGGCTCGTCAAAATTGCAGACGCTTTTAGCGCGTTCAGCCCCCATGAAATAGAGAACAGCATCGTGTCACGGGCTCTCCGACAGCGAAAATAGGCTAGGCGGTTATACATATACTCTTTTGTCGTTTCGCCGAGAGGGGCCAGTAGGCGATTCTAATCGGTCGTCCACGCGCCTAAATAATTTTTCGCCGAATCCCCGAGAGTGGTACGATTAAAGAACAGTGGGTTGCTTTGTGCGCGACCAGCCTCGGCATAACTGATAGCTCCATTCCTGGAATGACTCTGTTGTCCTGATATCGCCGGAGACAATGGACGGTAAGCTACTTGGTTCCCTTTCATCCGCTCGGATGCCAGCTAACAGTCCGGCACACGTGAAAGCCGTAAATACAAGTACGTTATCCGCGAAGAACGAACGAGTGAGAGAGAGAGAGAGAAACCAGAGGCTCGTACGATTCAACGGGACAATGGGGTTCTCACGCAACTGGGACACGCTCCTTAAAATCCGTGTTCGAGAAATGTTCACCGATCGATTATGTCAGGCTAAGAAACTTGTCCGCGGTTCCTTGTAGCTTGCCTCTGGTCATCCATCATCCTCCAACTCCTCTCTGTTAACTAACTTTTGGTAGCCAACTGTTGACGAATCAAGTACAAGCAGACACCATCGTTACCGAAGGACATGCTACTCAAAATTGAAACCACGATAAATCCAGTTGGCTGACCCTCTATGTTAACCCTTATCCATACGATGTGGTACCCGGGTAACTATTTCAAATTTCTATAAAATTCCTACAAAAAATTGATGAGGGTTAATCATGAACATCAACGACAAGGTGCAGCAGCAACATCGTCGGTAACGATCGTCAGAATTCACACGTTCCCACAAACGGATCTCGAGCCACGTTAACACATTCGCGATGGCGTGTGCCACCGGTGGCTCAAACTTCATTGTTAAATAACAGGAATTATTTCGGCGGCGCCCCTTGAAGAGATCCCATAAATTGCAGCACCGACGCGAACGTGTTAAACCTCGATCACCTGTCGATCACGTCCGCGTCTCGTTCGACCTACACACGCATATCCCCTAAGCAAACTATGATCGTAGGGGAACGAGGATCGTGTAAACGCACCCCGTGCAGGCATGTGAAGAGCACGAGCCACGCGGCGGAGCCACACATCCGGTCACAGAGCGACAACAGGGACATCCAGACTTGCGCGGCCGATTTGCAGCCCCGTTTGTTCGAGCCGTCCTCGCCGGTCCCAGGGCCGAGCTCTTCGGGCTTCGTGCAGCCGTCAGCGCCCCTGTCCCTCGCTTGATCCTGCGTCCAACCGGCACACTGTTGGCGTAGCTGTTCCTCTCTCTTCCTTCCTTCGATGGTGTCCTCGCCTATCCAACCTCCTGCGCCTGTCTTGGTCAAGCGTATCGTGGCGGCCCGCGTATCCATGCGTTTTCACGGTTCGAAGGACTCCGGTGATAGGGTGCTCTCTCACGGATAAACGACGACGACGACGACGACTACGACACGGTCCACCCTTGTTGCGCTCTCTCCTTGTCGCCCTTCTCCTCCTCCTCCTCCTCTTGCTACTCTTCCTCCTCGAACCTCCCTTTACCGCTCGCACCAAGCCAGCCCTCTCTCACCCTTCACTCGGATACCCTAACCCCCGGCGGACCCTAACCCCGCTGCCGGCGGAGGCCGCTAGTTTTCCACGGTACTGTGGACACACCACGCGACTCGAGGACTACGGGTCCACGCGACAGAGTACGCGGATTACCTTACGGGAGAAGAAGCAGCCCGAGCCACCCCTTTGTCGCGCATCCTACCTACCCCATGCTGGCTAATATGGCGGGAAGGAGCGCTCAGGAGCGTACGAGACCGCGCCTGCGTCCCTCGACCGGCTTCAACGCCGGGAAAGGGAGTGTGGGTGAGTATCGACCCGACGTGACGTCACTTCAACCAACCCCCCCCCCCATCCCTCCCTTACCGTCTATTCCTCTCTCGTTCCCCTCGAGCCACGGTCTATACCACCCCCAGGCCACTGCTCTCGTACTCTGTCGCTCGCGCGGATTCTCGGTTACGCTGCCGGTTACTCTCCTCTCACCCCCCCCGCCCTTTACGTCGCTTTTCCTTCGAGTTCTCTCTCGTTCTCTCGTTCCTCCTTCTTCCTCGCGCGTTCTCTTTCTCTGTCGGTCTTCTTTTCCGCTCCGCCGCCGCACAGGTCCGGATCGAAGAATTTCGTGACATTTTGCTTGGAAGATCAACGATCCCCGTATCGATAACCACCGAGGGGGTGAAAAGGGTGCGTGCTACTGGTACAGACTGTGCGTTAGGTATCAGCTCTGATTGCGTGGTAGATAAGTAGTTAATTATCTCCTCGAGCTCTCGGGTAGAGACGTTTTTGCGTATCGCGAGTATCGGTTTCCAATAGATCGCGAGAACTACCGTTTGGTGACCTCCGTAAGGTCTCGGCGAGGAGAATTTTCGCAGGATTTTGCCGAATGAAAATTCAAATGATTGGCACGGACACGTTGATCCGTCACCGAATTCTTCGATCCAGGTCTCTCCGAGCGCGGCGACAATGCGATAGGACAACGTCCCCTCTCCACCAACCCTCGACGCCGCTCTTCGACGTCCCTAGCGTCGCGTTTTGCATCTTTTTCTGTACCGCCAGCTGAACGAAGCGCGAAAAGCGAAAGGCACGCTGCTCTGCAACGTCGTCCAATCTGATCCGAGTCTCTTTAACCAGGATTCTCGGAGGATTATCAATACTCGTCTCCCTGTTTCTCTCTCTCCCTCCCTCTCTCTCTCTCTCTCTTTGGCACGTCGTACGATCGTTGAAGTTCTCTCTCCCGGAGAGACCCCTCTCTTCGTTTCCCACGATTTACGAGGAGCACCGGTCCTCTTTCGCTCCGACACCAGGTGGTCCCACGTATTTTGTATCTTTTTCCAACGCGGATCCTACTCATCGATCCCCTTTCCCTTTCCCTGCTTCTCGTCCGTTCTCTACCCCCTCCCTCCATCCCTCCCACTGTGTTCCACCTCCACCTCCTCTTCATCCTCCACTCATTATTTTTACTTCGACCTATTTTACCCGTTCGAGGATATTCATTTATCCCCCTTTTATTTCACTTCGCGGTTGTTCACCCCTAATTGCAACCACTCTTGACATCTTTCCACGTCTTGTCCCGCGACCAACGATTCCCATCGCGAGCCCATCAAAATCTGCTGCTACTTTATACAGAGCGATTCACAGCGCACGGTATACTTCATCGACGAAACATCTAATTAACTGTAAAAAGCTTCTCATGTACGTATTTTACGAGCCCACCGATCGTGAACTATAAAATTCATTTTTATACAAGGGTTCACTAAATTTGAATCAGCCTGTACGAAGGATAAATGCTTCGCTTTATCTGAATAATCATATTCCGTCTCGAACAGCGCTGGCTCTCACAATGGAAACCTGTTACTGCATCGTTCGCGTTCTTAAATCTATACAGCCTGTACAGGCTGTTTCATAATATGTGGAACACAAGCTTGGAATGCATACACAAAGCTGTACACATTTTTCCAGAGATGTGTAGGGAGATGCCGAGCCGCGAGAATTCCGCCGAATGTTTACATACCTTGTGATTTTTGCAATTTTATGGATATGAAATTGATACGTTATCTTATACAGTACCTAAATTTTTAGTAATTGATTAGATACCGATACATTTAATAATGTAAACAATCTTTTGAAGAATGGTACAGCAATTACTTAAATCCTACAGATGTGAGTTCGCATTATACACCACTGCACAAGTTGCAAACATAAAAACGAGGAAGGTCCACCGTATTTGAGACACCCTGTACAAGAGACAAATGCTTTGTCCAGTCTCGGCTACTTTTGACGTGTTTTCTCATCTTGTCACGACACGACATGGTTCCCGCTATAGACTTTCAAAGCCACAACTCGACCGCCTTTGTTCTTCTGTTTATCTGGTTTTGTACAGGCCGTTCCACATTCGAGATACATTTCTGTGAAAATCAATTTTCACGACCGAACTGGTAACACCGATTTCAGCGTGCGTCCACGAAAAGCGACGAGTACGATAACCGCGGGTTTGTTCGTTGATAAGAATGTACCGCACACTATGAAACGACCTGTACAGAAAGAAAGTGGTTTCACTCACGATTCGCCGTACCACCTACTCCGAGTTCCTGCGTCACGTACTACTATATGAATCTCTGTAACTCGTGCAGCTGGTATCAGGGAGCAACTGATTAGGTTCAAGAGATTTCGCTTGTCTCCACGTGTACGTACAGCTAAGTAGCGAATTACTACTTTACAGTCTTCGCCTAAGCTTCAGAATCAACCTAGCACGTTTTTCCTCGGCGATCGTTGCCCCAGGAAAAATTCCGAAAAATTCCTCTCGACTACCGTCCGCTCGCGGTGACCCTTCCAGCTGGCAGCCATTCAAACACTCGCGAGATTGTCGTCGATAAAAATGCTGAAGAAAATGTTCTGTGTCGAATGTAACATTTGAAAATCGATGTGATTCTTTGCATGCGTTATCCCGTCCACGCGGATTGTTTTAAACGGGTCTCAGCTGACCCAGTTTTCGGTGGCAGACACCCCTAACGTGGATTCCTGAAATTTTCGGCAGCTCCCTTTCCCTCGCCTTTATGCAGGGTGCTTCGCATCGCGAACCGAGTGCTTCAGCTTCTCTTCGGTCTCTCCACCCTTCCCATTCCGTCCGAATGCTTCTTGGCTGTTGTTTGGATACCCTCCCCGCTTTGCTACTTCGAATCCCCCGATCCTCACACATTTGGACGACCGACAGAAACAGAAACTATATAATTAAATAATTAATACAATTTAAAACACGACTAGCCTTAAGCTGAGCAACCAGTCTCAAACAAAATAATACTATTTCATACAACTATATAATTAAATATAGATTTTTCATATTTCTGGGTTAACCCCCTGCCCTATGTATGGTACATGGCTAAATTTGTATTGTGAATTAACTAAGTCACCCTCAATAACGTCGTCTAATAGTTTCATTCAAAATTGCAATGTGCAAGAAAATTTCTATGCTTTCTTTTGGTACAGCAGAATTATTGAAAATCCTATTAATAGGTTTTCGGTCGGTAAAATGTTAATTTCCTTTAAACCTAGATGAAATTCTATTTTGGTTCGGTCGTGTACAATAGAAATAAATTATCTGCTTCCTTATCATAATTACGAACTATTAAAAAAAGGTCTAATCGCTGAAACCGTAAAATAAAATAGGAAAAGGGGTTAAATGATTTTCTCCCCAACTCTAGTTCAATTCTCAGAAGGGGTTGAATTTCGAAGGGTCGTTTCGGTAACTGAGAAGGACAAGTATCAATTTTCGGCGACCCTTTGCAGACCGATCGACAGTTTTCCAGATCGTTAACAGCCGCGAGTCCTCCGGCTGAAAATTGTCCAAACCCCGATCCCCGATTCTTCGTCCCAACCAACCCCAATGCTGCCTGTCTTCACCCTAGTCACATATTTGTCTCTTCTCTTTGATGTCTGCTTATCCCTCTAACCTCGCCGTCTCTTCCTCCCGCCCTCATCCACAAGTTCATCAACCCCTCATCCATGAAACCCGTCGCTGAAAACTCCGCGTAAGGGGTTGTAACGGCTCGCAGCGATGCGATTTGCCCGGTGGAAACGACAACGAACGCCGTTAGCAACAAATAAAAACGCTGTCGCAGCTAACGGCGATATTCTTCCGCGACAATGTCGATAAAGTTATTCAATTATCGATCGTAAATGTATTTAGGATTACTCGTGTTGTAATTTCTTATCGGCGCACAGGTTCGATCATTATGTTACAAACTTTTAATTTTTAATAAATGCTTATTCCTCAGTGATTAACTGTATGCAACAGGAAATTAGCATCAAAATCGGTTCACACGGAGTGAGCCACCGATGTATATTTCAACCCCTTTTCACCCCCTTAGGGGTTGAAATTTTAAAAATGCCGAAATACGTGTTTCATTAATTATATCAAAGAGCAATAAGACCAAGTTTCAACCAAATCGGATCGCGAACAAAATATTCCTCATACAAACGTTGCAACCCCTTTTCACCCGTTTTCTAGGTCCAAGGATTTAGCCTGGGCGTTGATAGGTGAATAAGTCAGGACATCATTTTTATATATAGAGATTTCAAAAATTTTTTGTTATAAATTCAGACGCAGTTTTTTTCTTTCTTGAAAATGATCCACCTAGGAATCGAAACGTTTCAAGTTTAAATGAACTTGTAAAATTGCTTCAACGTATTTCATTGATCGAACCGTTTTATGCCTTATTGTGTATCGATATCTTTAAAACGGAGCCTCCAACGAGAAAATGTCAACAGTCATTTTCGACGTAGTTTCACCTGGAGATTCGAACACGCGTGTTCGCTTTTTGCTTTCGATCCAGGTCCTCGTGATGCGAGGAAGTTTGATCGCAGGATCGTTTAGCGCGTGTGCCTCAGGATCTCGCCGGCCATTGTGAACGCGGCGGTATCAATTGCGCGGGGAATCACCGCGTCGATTTAACGGCATCACGTCGCGATGATAAAACGATCGGCCCCCAGCATTATTGGAACGCTAAACACACTACACGCGCATCGTCCACGCAGACGGATACAGGTCGGGTACGAAGGGAATCCACGAGGACGAGAAGCGTGGACCAGTCAAGACACGTAAAATCCGCCCATCTCGCGGAAAGGTCGTCACGCATGCGCCGGACAACACGGTTCGAGGCTCAATGAAAACGCGCCACGCTCCGATACCGCCCGCTACTACCGAAAGAAAAAGTGGCCCCATTCAAATTAATTCCTCGCGAGATTATTCGTCCGATTCGCCTACAATAGATCCGATGATCCATATTTTCTACCTCGAATGTGCTCTGGTCCCGAGCACCGAGAACGAGTACCGAACGAGTTTGTTGCATCTGGGTCGACTACTCGTCCATGGAGAAAATTCTCAAAGAAAAAATTATAACGGTAAAGTTTTGTTCACGATCGCACTTGAAATAAATATGAAATAAATTATTTATTATTATTATTATTTATTTTAAACGGACCGAAGTCCTTTTATACAAATGTATGCAGTTTATATAGTATGATAGAAAAGAATCTTTATCTTAAAGTTATTAAATTATTAATAAACAAAAAAATAACTTCAGCCTTTATATATTTATTAGAGGATGTAATTTAAAAATCCCTAAGGATCCTCTAAATTTTTGTTTACTGATCGAACCATGCGCCGACATCATAAATTTATTATAGAAAATTATAACGTTTTTCGCAGTGTTTTATGCGTTTCACGTATTGCCTTTAACGTAAAACACATGAATTTCCGTAAATGCATTCGAAAAAATCCATTCACGAACTGTCAAAACTAAAGGTTTTCAAGTTGCAACATCATCGGCTGTCTCGATGTCACGTGTAAAGGTTCGCAGCGTATTTGCCCGGCGGAAACGACGCCGTTAGCAATAACAAATGAACGGACATGTCATGGACAACATATGCACAAACGCGCGACACAATTTCTATAGAATATTCAATTCCTTTATAACAATCTAACAAAACAATTGCTCCGTACCTTTCTGGTGCAGTTTCAACTCTCACGATTTTAAGTTTTTCGACTTGAAAAAGATTTGCTGAGCGATCCAAACGATAGAAATCTTGTCCGATTTAAATGTTCTTAATATTATCGATCGTAAGATTGTTAAAACAGATAAAGTATTAATGATTTGGCAGTTTTTCTCCTTCCTTCAAAATGATCCAACATAAGAATCGAAACGTTGAAAGTTTAAATTAATTTGTAAAATTGCTTTATCGTGTTTAATTGATCGAACCTTCGGCCGAAATCATTATAACTTTATCTGCTTGTTCGATTTGTTTAAAAAAAAAACTTCCGAACAGGGTGTGACATCTCAGACGCGGTCTTGATGAAAGCTGTGCACCGCGAATTGAATTATTTTTCACGTAGCGCGGTGGCAATTTTATAGGTTTGGGGATGAAAGGGGTGAAGGGTGGGTGTTTGGTGAAGGGTCGAGGAACGGAAAAGGAAGCCAGAGGGTCACCCTAATGTGTCCCGCTGTGCTGGATTTAAGGCGGCCGGCTCGCCACGGTTCTGTTTCAATTTGGCACCGCTCCATTGGCTCGACGTATACTTTTCCCGATGGTATCTACCCCACTGGCAACTGGAAAAAGTCATCGTGCAGTATAAAACACGATTTGGGGCGGTGCGGCACCACGGCCCTTCGCGTCTCTACTCCGAAATAAGCAGCCGCGATAAGAAACGCGAATTCATTCCCCGGGCGTTAACGTAAATATCGCTCGCATTCACCGCGAAGGTATTCGAGGATAATCCCGAGGATCGACGGAGGGGAAAAACTGGATAAAAATCCCGTTGAACCGATCGCAGACGACGACGAGCAACCCTGTGTGCTCCAGAGGTTCTCGACTTTCACTCGAACCCTATGAACAAATTCATTTTCAATCCAAAAGTTCGCGCAAACTACTGCAAACATCAAATGATCAATCGTTGTACAAACCATTGCAACCCAATGGATCGGTAGATTTTTAAATTATACATTTGTAAATAATAATGATAAAAAATCAATTGCAAAATTTGCCACCGAACAAACAAACAAACAAACAAGAAAGCGAGCTAATAAAAACATGGTAAAATTGATCAGAATTCGGTGGACAAAGGAGGATAATTTTTTTACGAGATGGTAACGTTTCAGATAAGTTGAGAATCGCTGACTGCGCGACGTTCGAGGGAGAAGAAAAAAAGGAGACGCGTCCGCGAAGAAGGAGCCGGGCGACGGTATCATAAAGCTACGCTACTGCGCGTAGTAGCCCGGAAGTATCAGTAGTAAAACGTAGTAGTAAGTAGTAACGGCGTATACGCAGGCGTACGCACGTTCGGGGTCGAAAAAATGCAGCACGGTGGGAGATTCGAGGACGAAACGAAGCGAGACGGAGGATCCGTTTGCGGTTCTCCAGAAGGAGACGCGCGCGGAACACCGGTGGTGGTGGTTGTTCGCGTTGGTGGGGGTGGTTTCGAAGGGGAGGAGCTGGGAGGGGAGTGGGCGGAGAGGGTGGAAGGAGGCTGGTTAATAAGAGAAAAGAAATATGGAGCACGGAATGATGAATATAAAATAAGAAAGCGATGGACTGTGAATGGATGAGGGTGGAAAAAATAATTGAAAGACTCCAATGGGCACGAGTGAAGACCGGAGGGTAGTCGATTTCGTGTGAAAAACAATCCAGTCCGCGATTCGGAAAAAATGTTCTGCGACTGAACAGTACTAGGGACTTTCTGTTAACTTTATCGCTGGTATAAAATCCCTAGAGGCTCGCGGCTCTGTCTAAACGTTAATGGAGCGTGCTCGAGCATGACCAACGGTGCACAACAGAGACATAAATCTCTATACGTGCCGTTACGAATCAAAGCAAAAAAAGAATCGATTTTGTAAAGTCGACAAGTCGGCCTCCTCTTTCAAACAGACTGGTCCGAGGACGAAGCAGTGTCGAAACCGAAAAGAAGCACCCTTGGGGGACGCAGGGACGGCTCAAGAGGGTGAGCAGGAAGAGCAGTCCGAGGGAAACAAAAGATCAGGGGAGACAGGGGAGGGGGGCTGCAATCGAAAAAGCAAACGAGGTAAGACGAAACGTTTGCGAGAAAGACGGAAGAATAAGACGAGGGGGAGAGTGAGACAGGGTCACGCGAAAAATTCTGAAGGAGTAAGAGAGATGGGATTCGTGGGCTGGGGATTGACAAAGAGGGGTAGGGTCCTGTAATACGATGTTCAGCGTTGTGCGCCTGCGCGTCTCGCGATCCTGAAGTGGCTCCGACTGAACTGAATTCACTTGTCGGCGTCTGTGTGACACCAACGAACGTGTATGTGAATCCGCTCCCCTCTCACCCCGCTCGCCCCACCCACTCGAGTCACTCCTTCCACCCCGCCACGTCCCGTCCCACCCGTCACGTCCTCCCAACCGCCCCCTTTCTGCCCCCAACCCACCCCCTGTTTCTGCCTCTCTGTCCGGGTGTTTGACCACATTTCCACACTGGGTCTGTGTGTGCATGTGCGCGCGCTCTCTCTCTCGCTCTCTCTCTCTCTCTCTCTTTCTCTCTCGAGTCTTTCTCGTTCTCGCTCGTTCTAGTGGAGGTCGATGCACGCGCCGGTGTGGACTCTATGTGTCTGCCGGGTCTATGTACATGCAGGAGAGTACGCCGGGAAGTATGTGCCACCCCACCCCCGTATCCCGTATGTACGTACCGAAGTACGCGGAATACGTGACATATATTGCGCCGATGTACCGGCTTTTTACCGAGTTAATACGAACCGTTGATCGCAACAAAGCTGCATGTCCGATTTTTTCGCGGATTTAACTCTGGAGACCCGATGATTCGCCTTCCGCGCACGGCTAAATAGAGAGACCACGATGGTTCTACAGACCTCGAGGGTGGTTTAGACGATCTCGCGAGCTTTCCCTTCAACCGTGTACGCCGCACTATGGGCCAAATCGATGAATTCTGTGTCAAAATCAAAGAACTTTCGATAGAAATGAGATAGACCGATGAAATTTTTTTTAAATTAGAGCTGAAACTTTACAGAATATGGGATAATTATGGAGATTATGGTTCAAACGTTTTTTTACCCCTGAAATTTCTTCACGCAACTTCGGAACTTCGTTCTTACCGATATTTATTTTTTCCCATTAATGCATCTTGAAGTTCGCTTGAAACCGAGTACCATGGAAATCACCGACAACATTTCACCGACTCCAGATTTGACCAACAACGAATCTAAAACCGAGTCGTTGAAATGTGGCCGGTGAAAACTGTGTCGGGGAAAGTGTCGGTGATTTCCATGGGATCCCTAGAAACCATACTAAATCTGATAGGAACATTTTCTATCACTACTGATCACGATTCGAGGTTCACCCTGTATTTTCATTTACAATTAATAAAACCATAAATTTCTTTAGCCAATCACATATTGCGATAAAAATTGCACGAAGTATAAAGAGCCTTGTCATTTTTTAATCAATTCAATTGCTTTTAGTACTCGGTTTGGTGTTAACACAGACTTTTCCGATCACTTCGACGCGATCGAAAGAGTTGCCACTCGAGTGCGTGCACGCGGCGACATTAACGAGTGCGAAGAGGCCGTGAAACTTTCCTAATTAGCAAAGTAAATCACCGGTAACCTCCGAAACTTCCGCCGCTACGTCGGGTTTCCATAAATTAATAACGCGACCGGGTTTTCCCGGCGCGGATTGTAAACGGTGAAGTTTTCGGGTTTCGTCGGACTTCCCCGGTGACGAAACTCGGGGTCAAGATTCCCAGTATCAACACCCGTGTGCGACACCCTACACTCGCCACGAGCCTGGTCAGTCAACAACAATACCGTCCCTTATCATTTATTCAATCCTAGCCTTGGGGAGCTCGATGACTCGAATCGCGTGGATTAAACGAACGTATACCTGCACCGTTGCACTGCACGAATTGTTGTTGCATCGCACCGTTGAAAACACCTGGGAAAGTTAATCCGCTTCGTGGCCATCGAACGTGAACGCAAAACGAAAGGGACTTTTCGTTCACGGCTTATTGAGTTTCGATTTTCCACGAACGTCGGGGAAATCTTTCGACAGGGAATCGAGAGGGATCGTTTCAGCAAAACACAGGTGTGTCGGTGTCCGTATAAAGGTTTTTTTTATCTGTTGGGAAGAACGGAAGAGAGAAATGGGTGGCACTAGAGGCGTCACCGGGACGATCAAATTCGTATTCATTCAGCGTGGTATCTTCCTCCCGTTTCATTCTTTCGGCTGGAGCACCGGTAAATAAATCAATATAGAGTAGTTTCTGTGCTGCCGGTGGCAAGAGAACATTCAATATCCCCTTGTTTCACCGGCACCCCCGAAAGAACGTTTTCCCTTCACAGGGAATTAACGTTGTCGAGTGGAGCACCGAACGGCGAGCGCACGTGTGTGTGTGTGTGTGTGTGTGTGTCTGCAGCAGGAAAAGAGTCTTCAGAATGCGACTTCGATAAAAGGAACGCTCTCTGGTCGGGCTTTTGAACCGGGCCTTGCAGAGAGGGAGAGAAAACTTTCGACTCCGTGAAGCCGGAGTCGGTCACTCGGAAGATATCGCCCCGGAATCGGCCACCCTTCCCCGAGGTTTTATCGGGAAAAGAAAGAGCCGCTTATTGGGTAATCCTGCTCGTCCGTGCACAAGCTTCGCCTATAATCCTATCGAAGAAAAACACAGGAATACCCGGAGCCACTCGGGCTTGACTCGGGTCTCGGCTCGATTTGCCTCGCTCCGAGAAACCTTCGAGCAGCTCCGAACAGATTATTTCGAAAATACTGCTATCCCTGTGCCAGCAGAAGCATCCCGATAACAGCGAATACCTTCCTTATCTAATGTCACTAGATCAGAAATCCCTGGGGAATCGAGCAGCCCTTTTACGTCGACAATTTTCAAGTGAAACTTCGTTGCTGAGGGTAAGAATTTTCTGACGGGACGGATACGTGACGTGTCGATGCAACGGACGTGGAAAGTCGGCCGCGAAAATTTAAACTGAGAATGAACGGAGAAAAATAATTTCTTACCCCGACGGGATTCGAACCCTGGTCCACCGATTGGGGACAACCAATGATCTTTAGAATGATAGCGATCTAGAACAGGAACAACGATCAGGAACAACTAATTCAAGAAAAATAATGAAGCGACATCAAGATCAGGAACCTCTAATACAAAAAATAATGAAGGCGACAACAAGATCAGAAACCACTAATACAAAAAAAATAATGAAGGCGACAACAAGATCAGGAACAATACATACAAAAAAAATAAACGCGTGGTAGAAGTGAAACTTCTTGCAGTCTAGTAATGTTTAGAAGCAAATTAAGATTGGAAATGTTAAATAAGAAAAAAACAAGATCAGGAACAACTAATAAAAAACCAAAAAAAAAACAACATAAAATCATAGACAAAGTTTCACTTCAAACATAATGAACGATCAAAATTGGCGACGCAACGAAGGAGAGCGTCTGGGAAATGCTATAACTATGTCTCTTTCTTTGTCATACGCTCTCCTTCTTTGCGTCGCCAATTTTGATCGTTCATTACGTTTGAAGTGAAACTTTTTCAATGATTTTATGATTTTTTTTTCTTGGTTTTCTATTTTTTCCTTCGTTCGAGTTGCTGCGGTTCTCGTCGTTGGAATTCAATCCGTAGGAGAAACGATTGCGTCGCGCACGGTTGTTTCGCGCGACCGGAAATTAGGCGAAAAGCGATTCATGTCGAAGGACAGTTCTCGCTCGTTTCGCCGTCGTTATTTCCTCAAGGGCTCCGAGAACTTCGAGTGGGCTGTGGGGTCATGCATGCGCTATGTCTCGCTGAAAATTCCCGATGGCTACCGGAGATTCTCGTTACAACAAAATTTTGCGAGCAATTAACTGGGACTCTCTCTCTGTTAACTGGAACTTTGAAACATTTCTGGGTAGAAGAAGTCTACGTAGAAAACCATGTCGAACGTTTTATTAGAGACGCAACATTTTTCTTTCTCCTTCACAACACACTGCCTTAACGATTTAACATTCTATTGAATATGACCACGGTTTCGATTATGATAATGTAAAGATTATTGACAGAGAATCTAATTTACAAACAAGATTATTATTAGAAACTATTCATATTAAATTATTAAACAACAAAGCGTTAATCTTGGGTACCAAACACCTGAAATTCATGATTATTACGCGGCATTACTGAACCAGTAATGTTTATTTATGATGATGTTTCTAATATAGTTTTAGATTCTGCCTTATTCTTAGTTGTTTTTTCTTTTTTTGTTTGTTATTGAAAAGTGGTGCAATGACATAAATGGTGAAAAATTTAATTAAGGTCTTTTTAGTTTTTCCCAACCACAGTGTGTTGGGTTGGATTTTTATAAAGTGTTGTCTAATTTACCATTCAAATTTGCCACTATATATGATTTCGAAATTCCATTGATCGATATCGATCAAACAATCATAGAACGCTCTTGTCCTATAATACACATGAGTTTTCAATGCTCAATTCTCACATGGTTCAGTTACTTATTCACCATCATGGGTTAAAGTTCGCTGTCTTCGTAACTCATTAATTATTCTTCTTTTAATTTCTAATTTATCGCAATAAGTCTGTGCTTTCTTTTTCGTTCTTTTTGACTGTGTCCCAATATTTCGTTCAACTATTATTATATTTATTTGGTTTTCTCAGACGCAAAAATGTCTCTCTTGATAATGATCCACACTGAGATCGAAACGTTGAGGATGTGCTAATGATTTGCAAATTTGTTGTTGTTTATTGATCGAACCATGCACCGAAATCATAAATTTGTTATATGTTTTATTCGAGGATCGAACTGAGGTTTGTCAATATTCCCATGCAGGGCATAAAGAAGTCACAACATTCGTATGAAAATAGCGTTGAACATCTCGTCGAACAGGCGCGAAACATTTTCCTCGAGGCTCGAACAGATGTTTCTCGATATCGACGGCAGAGAAGCGATGACATTACGATAAAAAAACACCGGTAAATATTTCCTGGAGAAGGCGACGCGCCGTTCGGGGAAATCCCATTTCGCAGGCTGATCAGATAGGAGAAATAACACACGGAGATACATGGCAAGTTCATAAGATTACGAGTAATTGGACGAGCACAAGTAATTCAATCCGGCGAGGCATCTCGGTCAAAGGTTATAGAATGACGCCGGGAGATCGATCGGCCGCTTCCCGAAGTAGATAAACGAGTAACTGCTCGCAGCCATGCCTCCGCTAAATGTCAAGCGTGTGTAGACCCCTTTGAAAAGTTTTCTGTGATCAAAAACCAGAGACAACGACCCCGACTGGGATCCTAAGGAACCACCTGAGGCGGTGCTCGATCGGTGCTCCGAGAACTTTTTCCAATTTCCATGGCAAACAATTCGAAAACATTCTCGAACCGGTGCAGAACACTTTCGAACAACGAGAAAATAGCGAGACAATCGAATTGAACGCGTGCTCTATAAATTCTAGTTTAGACGTTTTCTAATCATTTCAATTTTTGCATCCAGTTGAATATAATAATGGTTGAACCATACACGTATTAACGTTGTTATGTTAATTATACACACAAAAGGATTGCTAATTTTCTAACAGTTACAGTTTAGTACAGTTCAAACCTTCTTATCGACAAGCACCATTTCATTTACTTTGATTTTCAGTTTGTTTTCTCACAATTAGCAAGTATGTATAACTACCTAATTGTCATAACTATTAAATAGTCAGTTTAACGAATAACAAATTCTATTACATTAATTTTCACAGACGCGGACTTTTCTTGATGATGGTTCAAAACCGAACCGAAACGTTGAAATTATAATACTGCAAAATTGCTAATTTCTGTATCTTTGATCGAATCTGTAGCGCCGATATCATATAGTGCATGTACAAAATTTACGATCGTTAAAGCTGGAGATTATAAATTCTAGTGATTGTGATTTTTTTGTCGAGGAGATTTTTGACCGTCTTATCGGGCTACACCTTTTATTTCGGTTCGGAGATAATAGAATTACAAGCGACGAACGCTCGTATCGCCCCTAATGTATCGCACTGAACGCTGGGGGATGCGGTCATGGTAATAATGGTCCCATAATTCGAGAACGGTTCCGATAGGCTCTCGCCGGCACCGCCAATCGCGACGCAGCGACATTCGACGTCGTTTACGGTAAAGGGAACATCATTTCTGTTCTCTCCTTTTGACGACGATGCGTAAGCTCGACGGACCGCATCGGTTTATCGCAGAGCTCGTCAAAGATATCGAGGCATAAAACGATATGAAACACAGAGCTCCTCTTCAAAGTCCGATACACGGTGTATTTACTATGTATAAGCTAAAATCCATGTCCATTCGTGACCCAATACCCGGATTACGTCCGACGTTCCAAGCCTACACGGTATTAAATGTTAAATTCTTCGCGATCGAAATTAAGACATATACTAAATTGATGATATCGGTGCCAGGTTCGATCATTTATAGAAAAAACAAATGTGCAATTAATTCATGTTTCTAACGTTTCGATCCCGATGTGGATCTATTTCAAAGAGACATTTTTGCGTCTGAAAAATATATAGCAGACAAAATTAAAATATAATCAATATTTTTGAAAATCGTGTGACGGAAAAAGAAAACAGAAGTAGTTCACATACATGTTGTTCGGGCTCAACCGTCGGCTGCGCCCGACAACTTCGGGAGCATCGACCGAAAGGACCGCCACGGTCCCCAAACAAACAGGCGCGATCGCCTAACGGTCGCACGCACGGCGACAAATACAGGCGTTTTTGCCGCTCGTTGCCGAATCGTTCGGCAACTCGAACCCCGCGACGCCCTTTCCCGCGCATGTAGACGCGTGTATATAAATGTCCCCCGCGGACTGTCGACTTTGAATCTCGAAGTCACAACAGTGACGAGCGCATTATTGCGTAACCTCGCGAAGCGTACGCGACTCCTGCGACTCACGGGTTTTGTAACCAGCTTGTAATTGTGAAATTAAAGAACTAGTCGTTGCACTGTGAAGTCCAGATTCGGAGTTTCTCTCGAGTTCGTCCCATCGTCCTCACCGGTAATTCCCGTCCAAAAAACGGACGGAACACATGTTGTATCAAAAGTGGACAAACATTTCAAACAAAAACGAAACGTCGATTTATTAATTTGTAAAACTGCTTAGGAAAATAGTAACATAGGATCGAACCTGTGCGCCAAAACTACAATGTCTGTCTTAAGAGGATGTTGGGACAAGTACGTTGGGCGAGTTCCAGCAATCTCCAAACAGTCCCAAACGACCTCAAACCACATCTCCCAGTCGCTTAATAACTTCTCGGCTGCTCTGAACAGTTGTCCACGTCACACGAAAGTCCCATAACAACCTGAAACCAACTGGAGGCCAGGTTTTCCATAAAACCATCTACCTCCAGCCACTTTCGGCCCGACAAAAGTCGCCTATTGCGATTGAAATCTCGCCGATTCGATCGAGCCGGACACAATGCAAAACTCACCGAGCGGACGGATCTCGAAATTGAACACCGTCGTGCGAGAGTTAGCCAGGAGGATTCATCCGGCGACAAAGCGGCGTGTGAGCGGAATCGGTTGCGATCAGACACGGGGAGAAAGGAGCGAAAAAGGGGCGTAGCAAAGCGGCCGATAAAGGGGTTCGCGAGAGTGGTACCCTCCGGTGATTAACCGTGGCCTTCCCGAATCAGTTTTTTTGAAAAAGAGCTGCGTGGATGATTTTTAATGAGGCCGAATCCGAGGGCGACGCGGTGTCGTCGTCTACCGACAAACGGGAGAGGAGAGAGACCTCGAGCCTCTCATTCAGCTCGGTCTCCATTGTCTCCACGATTGCTACCACCGATCTCTCTAACCCTCTGCCTCCTGCACCTCTCCTTCTTTTTCTTTATCCCTGCTGTTCCCCCCACCCCCCCCCCTCCCGTGGCCTGGGGGTTGAAATTCTTTCACTTCGTCTTTTCCCCAGAATCTCTTCATGCATTTTCGCGGTGAACCACAGAGCCACGCGGGACCAGGAGAGAGCCAGAGAAAGAAAGAAAGAAAGAAAGAAGGGAGATGAGAGAAAAGGCATCGTAACGATCCGACTGCTCCAGTTCCGGTATGTGGAACGTGCGAGAGGGATAATTGCAGCTCGTCTGAAAATCAAAGAGACTTCCTTTTGCGCCCGACATTCCCCCTGTTTCGCCCTATTTTCTTTTCCCTCCGCGCACCACCTCGCCACAGAGCGCAGCGTTTACGAAATTTTTCGGAGTCCGACGGCTGCTCCCGGAGATCCCAACAGACTTGTATGCCGTAATTAACTCGTGGCGGTCATGTTTCGCACCAGGATCGGCACAGTACGAACCAGTACAAATTTCACCCTCTGCAAAAATTACCGACCAGTGATTATTGCATAATTTTGAAAAATCCATGGTTCATGGATGAACACTTTTTAATGGAACCTTCAACAGTAAGATCAATTTTCATTATGGACTAACAAGTCACCTTCAATAACGTCATCTAGTATCAGGTCGCTAAGTATGAAACTTGATGAACAAAACAAACTTCAAACACATTTGTCAAGTTTCATACTTGACGACCTGATACATACTTCCATTTAAGACTGTAATATAAAAGAAACTAAACACTCTTCAACGGAACCTTCAACAGTTATATCAATTTTCATTGTGAACTAACAAGTCACCTTCAATAACGTCATTTAATATCAGGTTGTACGTGTGAAACTTGACGAATAAAACATAAATTACAAACACATTTGTCAAATTTCATACTTAACGACCTGATACATACTTCCATTTAAGACTGTAATATAAAAGAAACTAAACACTCTTCAATGGAACCTTCAACAGTTATATCAATTTTCATTGTGAACTAACAAGTCACCTTCAATAAATCTAATATCAGGTTGTTACGTATGAAACTTGACGAATAAAACATAAACTTTAAACACATTTGTCAAGTTTCATACTTAACAACCTAATACATACTTCCATTCTCAACGTAATTTAAAAGAAAATTGCTATGCTTTCGTTTAGACCGTAAAGTGAAGTGTTAAACATGTATCGAGTTACTATCAAACCCAAACCATGACGATTCAACCGAAGAGAAGTTCAGATTCGACAGAGCCCCAACGATTAAGCCAGGCCCAGACTGAGGTGTGAATCGGTTGGCAACGCAGGGAATAGTTTCTCGGCGCGAATCCCGTCGCCCCATGGTAACCGGATGGTCGCCCTATCCAGCCGATGGCGACGACCCTTCATCGGTTTAGCATCGACGACAACGCGAAAAGTATTTACATGCACACGAAGCTTTCGATCGGATACACACAGAGAGTAGTCGGGACAGGTACTGGAGAGGAAGGAACCACCGGTTGGGGTGTTGGTTGCTCGTGTGTGACGTGTTCTCAAGTGGCCTACCCTTCCCTCTGCCACCCTTCTTACTTTCCGGATCACCCGCTACCCTACCGAGGGAGGTTTCATAATTGAGGACTAATTGTCGCGTCGCGGGACACACCAAGGCACCGACCGAACCAGAGGAGCGAGATAAAGAGGCTGGGGAACGAACTGCTGGAAACAGGGCCATTCGAACGCGTCGCTCAACCATTACCTTTTTCAAAACTACAATTAATGTTATTGGCGCACTGGTTCGATCAATTGGAGACAATAAGCAAATTTGCAAAATATTACATGAAAAAATTCAACGTTTCGGTCTAAAAGACCATTTTCAAGAATGTAAATTTTCCCTATTGAGTCTGTAAGAATTTATCAATTAATTAATACATGGTTAGGCAAACGCCTTCCCGAATAAGCAGAAAACACTAAGGTATTAACAACGAATGTATTAACAAAAATGTATTAACTCACATGCTTAGAAAAATGTACTAATTTAAATTCTTAAGTTTTTTTAACTCCAATTGATCGAACCAGTGCGCCAATAACATTAATTGTAGTTTTGAACAATGGTCGATCGAGATACAGAGAACCATTACCTTTATCGTCAGTAGAATCGCCATTTCAAAGCTCGAGACTATCAAGGAAAAGAATTCGCAAAATCTATCGGGCCCGTGCGACTCGAGAAACAACCCCAAAATTATGCAATGTTCACCGGTCGGTATGTGTTAATAAATGGTTTGTTGTGCAGTGGTTTAATATTATGCAATATTCACCGGTCGGTAATGTGTTAATAAATGGTTTGTTGTGCAGTGGTTTAATATTATGCAATATTCACCGGTCGGTAATGTGTTAATAAATGGTTTGTTGTGCAGTGGTTTAATATTTGATAAAAAAATCCGGACAGAGGGGAATGGAGACGAACATGGCCGCCACAAAACGGTGTTGTAAAAGCCCCCCCGGTCGGAGAATTAATCATGCTGTTCCCCGATCTTTTTTCGCGGGCACACACGCCGGAAAGTGATTTATAGACGGGGAGTTTATATAGAATCGGGAGACACTCGAGGCTCATTCTTCTCGACGCGGATTGTTTCGGCGATCGCTGTCACCGATATTTTTTCCGCTGGCCGCGCCAAGTGCGTCGTCACCCTTCCGCTCGATTTTGTGGAAAAATTTTATTCGAAAACAATCGTCCCCCGCGGCGAGCTGATCGATTCATAAAACTAACACCGCACACCCCGCGCGTCACGTGTACACCTGCATTCAATTGGAGAATGTACAAAAATAATAAAAAAAATTGTTTCAATAGACAGTTAACGAAAATCCAGCTTTTCGTGCCCGGTCGATCATTAGCGGTGCACGGAGAATGGGCTCGAGCTTGTCCGACCTATTCTACTGTTGCCTGCCTATTCTACTAACTCGCAAACCCGCATTTATTAGACTGTATTTTAGTCACTTTTACTAGCTTTATTATTACACATTTCTCAAATCGTTCGTAATAGACCAGTACTTCATTTTTCATTTAATTAATAATCATATCGATTGTTTCTCTTTACTTGCGCAAATCAATTTTTATTTTCAAACATTTAAAGCAAAATCGACTTATGGATTAATTAATTATTGCAAAATTATGCACTATTTACAATCGTATTGATTTTTTCATTGATTCTTTGCTAAATTTTCAAATGCATCTAGCTTCTTTGTTATTAGACGACTAATCTTGTATCTTTCTCTATTATTTTTCATTGTAAACATATATGTAAAAGGGCTTCAATCTGTCTATAATAAATAATAATAATACACCAATGAGAATAAGGAAACATCGAAAACCTTGATTTTTATTTTTTATAATAGACGAACCATACTACAAATTCTGAAAAAAGAAATTAAGAACAATGGTTTCGAGGGTATCTCGTGACTGAATTTTTATACCGTTTTAAAACCCTTTCCTTCCCCATACGTATATTTGGCGCACGTTAAAATAGTTCAGTCTAAGATTAGCCGAGACTTGCTTTAGCTTCCCGTCACGATTCATAATATATCAATCGCATGTCCTAATCGTAATTCCTGACGCGATATATCTGACAGGTTGATGATACCCTAGCTCGGAGGTTAATACTGGTTCGAGGAGCTAATAAAGAATGTTCGTTCCTACTGCGAAGGTGGGTATAAGGTGGACTACCGAGACACGACGGTCGTCGTGAGAACGTAAGGGAGAGGGAGGGGGTGGGAAAAAGGGCCGTGGAGAGGCTAGCGAAAGATAATTAGATATTGATTTCGCATTAGAGGCGCATTAAGATGGACGGCTATTCATTAACGTGTTATAACGGAGGGTCTTCGTTCATTGGCCGATCTATTAAAATCAAAGGATAGTCGAGACCTTCTGCATATTATATCCGCTCGTCCAACCTTTCTCCCTTTTTTTTTTTTCCTCCATTCTTTCGCCTACCCCTTTCAAAGGAGCTCCTCTCCCTCATTGTCTGAATGCGACTGCCTTACCAGCGAGTCTTCTGTCTCTCGCGATCAACCGTGAAAGAATCTTCCTCTGCCGGAATAGCCGTCGCGAGACCTTCTTCTCTTCGAAAATCCAGTCACGATCAATATTTGAAAAAATAAATACAGTCCTGCACTGATGTGCGAGAGATACCTGGGGACGCTAAAGCATCTGGTAGAGAACTGTGACGAGATGGAAAGAATAAATTTAACCCTTAGTTTTTCCCATTATTGAGAATATTGTTTACATTATTAGATATGTAGGTATCTAATCAATTACTGAACATTTAAGTATTTCATAAGGTATAATAGAATGAAGAAATGTTTAATTTTCGAGTTAATATAGCTCCGAGTGCAAAGGGTTAAGTATAGAAAAGATAGTACAAAGCAAAAGAGTAAGAGAAGCAGTAGACTGGCTTAGGAGTGTAGAAATAAAAAGGAAAGAAATAACCAAAAGAAAAGAGAGATGCAATAGTAGGTGTAAGATAACAGGATAGTTTAGAATAGATCAGATTAGGCTAGGTTAGACTAGATTAAATTAACAAAGGGCATAAGATATGGAGGAATGGGTGGAAGAATGAATGGATAGAGGGATGAAAGGATGAGTGACATAGTAGATCTGTAAAAAAAAGTCCAATTTCTTAGCCGCGAGGCCGAAATTAAATTAAAAAAAATACAGTCCTGCACGTAGAAAATATACGAAATATCAAACAACCCCTGGTTCTAGTGTAAAATCATCTTTGTCGCTTGTTTCGATAAAGTCGGTGTGTAATAAAAAAAAGAAATAGAACTTCCGTGCTACAGTTCCGCGAAAAGGTTGACAAACAAGGGAACTAGGGGTAATTCCCGGGAACATGACAAAGGCAAATGTGTGCATTGCATTGTGGACGTTGTACTTCTTTCTCGGTACGGCAATCTAATATTCAAATCTTCGCGGAACCGGGTAAGTAAGGCGAATCGAATGTTGGCAGCGTAACGGGGTTGTCAACGGAAGAGAATTCCCTAGGACGAAATATCTCTAGGAGGAAAAAAGCCGCGGAAATGAATTATGTAGAAAGTTTTTCGCTTTCGATCGAAAGTGACGAGGGAAGATCGAACGAGACTGTTGTACGAAGTCGCGTTTCACCGAACGAACGAAGAAAACCCACGTCGAATATTTAGCAGGCCAATTATCCCCGAATATTGTCCAATCAACGGGCGCACACGTCGAAAAACCATGCGGCACGATGAAAGAGCGACGTGGTCATTATACAGGACGCCGGGAATTTATTAGTCGACGCCGCTGTATCTTTAATCGATGGGACGCCATTGACATCGGCGGTGGATGAACGAGCCAATAATGAATCGAATGGAAAGGAACGTAGCCGACAATTATTTCCGACGAGTGTTAACCCGGAAAACATTTACTCCTGATCTAGAAAATTTCCAGCGTAACAGTTTTTTTAATACTAGAACTACCGAGCACTAAACGCAGTTGGCAAACATTGCCTTATAATAACATTTATTTCGATTTCGTGCAAGTTTTATTTAAATATGTACTCCAACAGAGAAGTTGACTAAAAAAATTTCTCAAAAAACATATTTATACTTTTAATATTTCTAATCGACAAAAATTCGCATCAGTCATTTTAACTTGTCCAGTAGTTCTAGTGTTAAAGATCGTTCGAATTACAACCTGATGATGGTTATTTCTCAGGTAAACCGTATTCGCGCGTGTTCTGAGATACCGAAGCCTCGAAGAAAGATGTTGATCCGATGCAATCAGAATTCGATTTTCAGGGTTTTCCTCCCCCAGAGAGATTTTTCGCTCGCGAAACAGCCTAGAATTTCGAGATGCAGATTACACGGGAAGGGGTAGAATCGTCCGCCATCAATCTTCTTCAGCAACGGCGCAAAATTCTAGTTACAAAGGATTCATTCCGCGAACTGATAAGTCCGTCGACTGCTAATCAGCCTGATTTACATTCTTCCCGACGATTTCTTTCGGGGCTGCGGCCATCCTTGCGAAACATCCGGCTCGCGTGCGCCCCGGCGGACGATTGCACGTAAATGCACCCGGTGCAACGGTGCAACGTCGGACTTTTCGCGGAAGCATGCAAAATATCCGGGGGGGCCTTCGCCGACACGCGTGATACGCGGAAGGAACGTAAAGCCCCGCTTCCGGAAACCTGTACACACCGGCCGGTCCGTACTTATGCTAATATCGAACCGGAAGTCGCTTTTACGACGCTCCCTCACCCCCCCCCCCTCCTCTCTACCACGACCGTCTTCCGCCAAAGCAAATTGCAAATTATTCTTTCGAACCGGCGCGGCTGCTTAAGGGGGTAACGTAACTCCTGGATATTACTAGATTTAAGGGGAACAATAGTGTTTGTGGGAAACAATTGTTTGTCCTCATACGAGCATGTTACGAGCTGTGTGAGGGCTCATTCTAAAGAGGAAGATTGATCGTAGGGTGCTCAGCTCACGATTTAAGTAAAAAAAATCGTTTTGTATTAGAAAAATATATGGGAACCTGAGAGGGTGGTTGTCTCTATTTTTCCCCCTACTTTGGACGCTCATATTATTCGATATAAACATAATCTCGTTAAATCGAGATGAGCGCCCTACGCAAACACTGGTTTCACCCTTAAATCTAGTAATAATTCAGGGGTTACGTTACCCTCTTAACACTAGATTGCACAAGGAAGTCATTTTGACTGCTTCTTAATTTCAATTAGAAAAACATGTTAAACACATTATGTAATCGTGTGACACGAACGTAACGGTTGATACGGAACTCTCGATGAGCAAGAATTGTTTTGTTTGGTAGACACCTTGTACGTTTGCCGTTAGAGACGTTTTTAAAATGTAAGCAAACGGACACGTTTGGGAGCCGTACAGGTAACTTGTAAGGTCATCTCGTGATCGACGTGTGCTCGTGCGTTACCGCAGAGGACACACTCGATTATCAGACGTAGATCGAATAGCACGCGTTAGGTCGAGCGAGGCATACTCTGGAGCTTCCGATCATTTGCGAATCCGTGCGTTTAGTGTCACATTTTGTTATTTTTTTTGTAATTTGGGTTTTTAGTGTATTCGGGTTTTAATTTGTTATCGTGCGAGCGAGAAGTTCGGTGTGTTCATTATATTTGTTTATTGGGAATATAGCTTTACTGTTCGATCAAACGTTTACTCAAGATCTCAGCTTATTATCTTGCTACCGTCCATTCTATCGAATCTCCCACAAAGAGAAGCCATTTTTGAGCAATCCTCAACCACCTTGCAAACTCATTCAATTTCAGTGATTTCCTCTAATTTCTCGCGAGGCTCTAGGTTGAACAAAACAATTATGTATATAATGACACAATTTCTTAGAATTTTGTGACTTTGCGTACAACACATAAATGCGTTGATTAATAATTGTAGTTATCTCCCCCCTCCTTCATTTCCGGTATATATACATGTGTGTTATACCTATATTGCCTAAAAGCAGTCATTTTGACTGCTTGGGAAATTTTAAATAATCAAATGACTCTTATTATTGAATTGAGTAAATTTCTTATATGACCAGTTTATGCAGTGATACTTTTTCTAACAAGTTGTTCTAACAATTTTTTTTCAATGTTAATATTTACTAATAACTTTTTACATAACTGTAAATAATATAAAAATTATTTTTTCTTTCTATAAAAATTATTCTGTCACAATGCAGTCATTTTGACTGCTTTTGGCCAATATAGGTATATACTAAGTTTCAGTCTTTCTAGTGTTAAGTTAGAAATCGATAGGGCCGCCCGAAAAAATATGATGAATAAAAGATGTTTTTAATGGAGAAAAGTGGCACTAAATCGTTGGGAAAAAGTTGGCCGCGCGAAATCTTAAAAAATTCGCTCTTTGTGCTTCACCCTGGTGCCACGAAGACCTCCATGTCGCGATGCTTTTCATACTTACTGAAGGGAGTGTCCCTCTTTGTGCCACTGTAGCACTTTTAACGCTCTCTGAAGGGAGCCCTCCACTCTCTGCCGGCGTTTCGCGTGTCACAAAGACGCAGAAAGTTTTGCGAGTTCGGCACGAACGTAGCGCGAGAAGTCGTTCGACGTTATTTCGACATTGTTTCATTGTGGAACATCCCAAAATATCACCTAGACTGTATAAAAAAAACGTTAGTTCGTGAAAGTAGAGTAGGGCACCGTTCAGATTTCAGGCGAAGAGAAAATTTACAGATCGACGAACACAGTCCAGGATGCTTGAAATTTGTACGATTGGCGGAAACGGGATACGATTTGGTCAGATTTCAGGGTAGTGTTACAAGATTATTTAAAAAGCCACCACCGAGTCAAATTTAGGATAGCTAGAACTCTGCAAACAAATGCAGACGCCCACAAAAATATCGTTTCGTCCCGTAAATATATTTAGCAGCAGTTTGCGGTTTTAGGTTACGTGTCAGCTAGCTGGTAGCTAAAAAAAAATTCATCCCACTTAAAAATCTGAATGTGGTAGATCTGGGATGATAAAAATTTCTGTTCAAGTTGGTGCACAGCATTCAAGGCGAATATTTCTAGCCTGTTCTATCGATTCGAGGGCATCGCGAATGTTCGCGAAATGTCGGCCGGTCGTCCCGGAGAATTAGCAAACGTCATCGCGCGATATTTCACGAAAAATAAGACACTAATGGCAGTGTAAATGTAGCAAGCAGTCGCCAAACGTCGGGACGGCGAATAAAACTCCCGCCGGGGGGTTGGACGAAGTGGCTTGCAGACAAGTTTATTTAAATTCCACTAATGACGTCATTAAAATAATAAACGATGTCGTTTAGGTGGTAGAATGTAAGCCGAGACCGCGGTTCGTAACTTCCACGGGGCCTGGCCGGAAACGTGGCGAAACTTCTATTTTATTTTTCTGCTTCTTACCGAGATTATTTCGTGTACCCGTGCGTTATTCATTTATTGGACATCCGGAGTGATGTCGATGGACGTTCTTGCGGATGGAAAAATTTTGGGTATCCGAGGATACTTGGACGGTTCTGGTCGAGCAATTATGCTCGTCCGCGAAGAAACGAACGGCGGCGAATGGAAGCGGTGCTCGATATTTTCTGTGACACCCTTAACACTAGAAAGACTGAAACTTAGTATATACCTATATTGACCAAAAGCAGTCAAAATGACTGCATTGTGAAAGAATAACTAATGTGTAAAGAAATCTGTTTAAAATTAATTGTTCAATATTTTTTATATTATTTACAGTTATATAACAAGTTATTAGTAAATATTAACAATCAAAAAAAATTTGTTAGAACAAGTATCACTGCATAAACTGGTCATATAAGAAATTTACTCAATTCAATAATAAGTTATTTGATTATTTAAAATTTCCCAAGCAGTCAAAATGACTGATTTTGGGCAATATAGGTATAACACACATATATATACCGGAAATGAAGGAGAGGGGAGGTAACTACAATTATTAATAAATTCTAAGAAATTGTGTCATTATATACATAATTGTTTTTCTAATTGAAATTAAACAGCAGTCAAAATCACTTCCTTGGGCAATCTAGTGTTAACAATGAACCAAAGACAAGATCAAAACTAGGTACGTTCGAACGAGCAAACTCGAACTGAAAAAAATACACGTGATCCACCAAAGAGATTCAAGAAATAGAAATTTTAACGGTAATATTAGGTTTGACCAGTATGCACGAATTAACCTGACCGAGCCAGGGTCTGCAGCGACAGATCACCGCGAAATATCACGGCCTTCTCGTCTTATATTCAACCGTGGATGGTCGACGAGCTTGGAATCGCTAACTCGCCTTTTGAAAACGAGCCATGTGCGCAAGTTCAACGGAAGCGAGACAATGAGGACAGCCCGGAGAAGAAAGACCGTCGTCGTCGCCGTCGTCGTCGTCGGGCCTACTCGGCGAGTTCGCGTCATTTTTATATTGTTCCTCGAAAACAAACCCCGAGCCACGGCCTAGAAACGCTCCATTCCGAGACTTCGACATTTATTGTCGCTCCTTACTATACACCATCTTCGCCAACTACTGTTAACCTCCACCATACACAACCGGGGAATCCCCTAGCGATAACGTGTGCAAAATCACTAACCAACGTGAACTTCATTCGCGCTGTGAAAAATCACGAATCACTGTGGAAAAATCGCCGTAACTAATCGTTTTTGAACAATCTCAGGACATCTTGACATTAACAAACATTAATAACGTATTAACCCCTTGCACTAGGATATATTTTAACTTGAAAATTAATTACTTTTGTTCGACCTAGAAAAATTCCATTCTTTAGAATTTTTTTCATATTATGAATATGAAATTGATAGTATACATTGTACAATACTTAAATGTTTAGTAATTGATTAGATACGAATATATTTAAAAATGTAAACAATATTTTGAATAAAGTACAGCAACTTTTAGTGATGTCTCTGTATCTAATATTCTAGATTTCTAATAATATATGTATAGAATATAAATTCTTCCTTCTCCCGATGTTCCGAAAGCAATCTACAAAATTTTTCGTTTATAGCGTGGCCAGCGAACGAAATATGTACAATTCATAAATAAATTATCCGTGAAGCAGCGAATCAAAAAACAAAACAAAAAATGCAACGCATGAAAGGGCGGTTTTCTCCATCGGAAGTTCGAAAAAAAAAGTTTGTTTCCTTTTTTGCCGTTTCAATATCCTGGCCAATAGCCCGCGGGGGGTGCGAGGCGAAATTTTCGTAGCCGAGCCCCGTCACATGGAAATCGAAAACGGTGAACGGTATCGGCTTGTTGTAAATCAATATCGAGATACGGAGCGGAACAGTCGGCTTTTATCATATATATTTGTCACCCCGCCCGCCCACAAATATCCGGCAGCTTGCCATTATTTTCTATACTATCGGTGATACCGGATCGACGAAATAAACGCGCGTATCTTGCCATCGATTCCGCGTCGTTCCGCTATCGATTGTCGTACCCGACGCTTCCGTCGGATATCTCCCACCGACTGTGGACCTGACTTTAACCTACGCGAAACTTTCCTCAACTTGCTGACAACCTTGTAACGATCATCAACCTATAGACGCACCTGGTCGACCCTGTAGCGCCACTCGTCGCGACATTTTCAATCTATACAAGTTTAATTATCTGCAATCTTGCAAAATTATATTTAAAAACACACAAATTTTCTACACCGTGTGTACAAAGTATTCGTACACCTATTCAAAACAAATAACTTTTCTCCAAGATTTCGTTCAAACGTTAGAAGAACTACTTGACCAGCTAATGTGTAAATCATTTTTTCTTTAACCCTCGTACGCTCCTCAAAAATAGCTGCATAAAAGAGACTAGGATAACGATTCACCCATTTTTATTTTACACGTTAAATCATCACATCTCACGACGTAGACATAAAAGAACGAATAATTTTACAGTATGTAGAAATATTGAATGGGTGAGTGTCCATCCTGAGTAACGTACGCGGGTTAAATTGTATAATTAGTAAGAATGATATAAGTATGCATGTCATATGACTGAATATGAGTGTGTATATATGTTTAAGTGTTATGTGTGTTTTTATGGATTTACATGTTATATATGTTTTTATTCATTTACTTTTGTGTATCTATGTAATTACTTGTTACTTGTATATATAGTTAAATAAACTTGTGTATATAGTATAAGTAAAACATTACTGAGTTAATGTTTCATAAAATGAATGTTCTACGTTATGATTTTGTTAAAATAGAAACGACAGACCCCCTCTACGAGCGATTGACGAAACATCGCGTCGTGTCGAGTATCAATTCCGTGTCAATTCCTTACAAATTTAATTACAGAAGTTATATACATGTACACGCAAAGATTAATCAGTGAAAATAAGTGCTGTGATGAAATCGGGTTGCAGCTGCAGTGATTCAGGGTGTTGGAAATGATGACGAAGGTACATTAAACGGTAGCAACGTGTATGGTCATCTCTGACGGACACTTGCACGAAGCGTCTCGCGCATTAACCGGTCGGAAGGGTGGAGGAAGGTGTCACTGCAACTGCACCGAGCATGCAACCCTTATGAGGATGACGAGTACTCACTTTTCTGCGGCCGCAGCAGAGCATGGCTGCTGCGCTGCAGCTGCGGCGTGTCGTCGACGAGGGGTGAGGCCGATGACAGACGTAGCTTAGTCTCGAGCCCCCTTCCCGCTGCAGCTGCACCACGCGCACCTGCAGCTGCACCTGCTCCCGCTCCCGCTGCCCTTGACCGACACCGACTCGACCACCGTACTTGATGCGCACGTGTTTTCGCCACTGCATGAGTTCGGTGCGTCATGCCCTCTTCCTGAAATCAATTCGTCAGTCACTAGATAGCTCAACCTGCTGCACCTGCCGAATCACCTAAACCGCAACCCCTAGACACCCCTGGATCAAATTCGCACTGGGAATTTCAGCTACCTCTTGATATTTCTATGTTTTTGTCGGGTCCTAACATCGGGCCTTGCCACCATACTATAATCTTTTTAAACAAGTGTAATCTGCGAGTCTAGGTGTTATCCTATGGGTACCATGGAAATCACCGACACAGATTTCTCCAACTCCAGATTTGACCGACAATAACTTTGGCCGACAACAATTATCCTATTGTGACAATGTTATTTCACAGATCTTTATGTTTTTTGTGATAACACCTCTAGTTATGTATTTTATACTGCTTTTCTTTTTTCTTTTCTCTTCCTATATGTTTGTATATTTATATCCAATGTTGTAATCAATCTTTTCTAAGATTTCCAATAAAAAAAAAAATGAAGGACTTTGAAAAACCTGTTGGGTCCAAGTAGAATCAGACTCGAGAAGCCCAGGATTGTAGATACAGAAAGATACTTCTAATTGGATGTAGCACTCAATCCACAAGTCCTAATTCATTACTAAATCTGTCACGGACTTAACACAACCGACCTAATCACCAACCCCTAATTTCTCGCGAGAGTAACTGCGCACTAATTGAGATAAACTACGTCTCGCTTATATGAGAAACAACGTAATTATAATCTCAACATCTAAGTACAATTATACCGTGAATAAAACATTTCTAATATTAGCAACCCCCGAGGTACCGCATCGAAAACACACCTCTGGAGGTAGCGTCCGTCCCTCGAGCAACGTGGAAAATTTAAAAATAGCACGAAACGCGTGTTGAAAAATTTCCCTGGAAAATTCCTGTCGACCAAAAATTCCATCTAGACCGTCCACATTCACTTGTAAGTCACGTTCAATTTAGGGCATCCCCGTGAAGTTAATTTTAGCCCTCCCCCCGAACGCCGTGGAATGACGAACAGCCGCGCACACCGATTCCCAATCGATATCGCGATAGCATTCACGTCAAAATATGCCGGGTGTCTACGTATGGGTGTGCGCGCGCGTACGTATACGAGTTCGGAAATGGGTAACGTGTCGTTTCTGGGCCGGGTCGCGATTGACCCAGGCGCCGGTGGCGACATCCACATACCGTGTACGGTACAATCAACCTTGTCTAACGGTCCGCTAAAAGGGTTCTCCGAGGGTGTTGCCCGTTTGCGGCTAATGCACTTTGTTGGCGAAGTAGCTCTCGTAGTCAGAAATTTTTGCCGGCCGTAAGGATGCCAGAAGTTACTTCCCTTCGAGAAAGGAGGACGATCGATACGTACCAGGGGGAGAATCCGCCGGTTTCAACAGTGTTCGCCGCGCACGCCAAATGTCTCTATAATCTCGACCCAACACTAATAATCGAGCACCCGGACTGCCGACACACTCCCTCAATTTGCAAACTTCCCAGCCAACAATTTCTCACGTCGTCGATCGCGACAATCGCCACCCCTCGCCACCCCCAGTCTTCATACAAACTTGACGGTCCCGAGTAAAATATTAGCTCGTTCGGAAAGTAATCTCGTTTTTCGTGTAGAGATGGCACTGCCTCCATTTGTCATTACAAAATAAACATTTTCTAACCAGCTAACGAACTACGTAACAGTTTTATTTTTCTAAATATCTAAAAGAGACCCCGCCTATTTTTTTTCCTGTCAACAAGAAGTTGTTTAAAATATATCGAAAGTTATTTTTCGCAGATGATTTTTCACAGGGCAATTTCAATGGTGGATTTTGTGTAATAAATATTTTCTACGACAATCCCTGCGCTAATTGTGTTTGTGAACAATTTTTACAACGTACTTACATCGGTGAAATAAAATCTTCAACCAGTCCTGCATGATCGGAGATGCTCCATTGAACCATTGAACATGATGTACCATTTGAACACCGAGAGAGCACTCTTTCTGTTTATTATTTTTTTCAAAAAACTACTCGACGGTAAATATTTTTCGTTTAGCGTGAAAACACTCCGCGGGGAATTGTCCGAGCAAACATTGGGGCGAATCGATGTTTCAGAGACGAGTGTTCGAGCATCGCGACGCATGGCGTCCGTAGTCCGCGACGGCCGAGGGTTGACTGGCCGAAATCAGGCGTCTTTTTACTATCCCCCTTGGATCGTTCGCCCTCAAGGTTGCCATCCCAGGAGCCCCCCTCGTTCTCTTGCTCCCCTCGCCACGTGTCCCCGGATCTTTTGTTTGTGTATACGCCTATTACCCCCGGAAACTGCGATGCTGGAATCTTCCAGGCCGGCGACCATAATCGCCGACTGGCCGACCGAACCCTGTGTGTGTCCCTACCTATATTTTCTTACCTTTCAGAACCCTGTTTTTGTTACGCGCGACCCAATAACAGAGATAGTCGCTGTCTGTTAACCTATTTGCGTCTGTGGCATCGATACAGTTTATTTTTTTACAGTTTATCAAGGTGGATTCCTTTTAGTACCTAAAGGTACTTAAAAGTCTTGCCGTTATTTGTTGTTTTTTTTTTTAAATTATCTATTTCATTTAGTTTAAATTTTCAGAATAAACTTTTTTATTTGTTTTTAATTACTGACGGTACTTAGAAGTACCTTTTTTTTTAAACACCCGAAAATAACAAAACTATTCAAAGTTACCAACTACCTCTAAGTATTGATACGATTATAGCGGAAGCTAATATTAAGGCTTCTATTTGTATCCATCGGTATTTCATAGATTGTAAACTATCTATTTAAATCTTACTTGTATTATTATAACATCAATGGCAACATTGTAAAAATAAATTGTAAAGTGAAATGGACCCACTTAAGGGTCTGAAGAGATTCAATAAAAACAGAAATAACAAAACCAAATGTAAAATGTGTTTCTTTTGACAATATATAATAAATGAATGAAATAATGATTAAAATTTGATTATTTTAGTTAAATACAAATTTGGGCACTAAAGGGTTAACACTTGTACAGTTCAACAGAAAAACGTGGTAAAAATTGGACAGCTGCAGAAGATTTGGAAAAAGGATTTCCGAGCTGAGTACAACTTTCGATTATACTTTCTTGTATTCGGTATTTGACAAGCAGAGTTTTGGATAAGGTCACATTTTTATCAGAGATTAATCAGAAATTAATGAAACGACCATCTCGAGGGTTCGACACGAGGATAGACGTGGAGAGAAGTCTGGATGATCGAAGATACAATTTGCTAGATGTAGAACAAGACTACAGGGTGTAGGCATTGCCCGTCGAATTAAAATAAAATCATCGGGGACTTGGGGGGGATGGGTCTCCGTGGCACATTAATAAATTAATATGCTACCGTATCGACTGGGAAATTAAAATACCAGGTCAGTTAAAATCTACCTGCAGTCGCAGTGACTGGTTCGGTATTTTATAAAAATATCCGGACACATTTAACCAACATCCCTCACCAGTGTTCGACATCTTCCAATCTGCTAAAGGAAATCTTTACGTGGCTCCTGTGACATGCAATTCGCGAAGCAAAATCTTCATTTTGCACGAAGATTGGACACTCTTAACCCTCATACGTTCCTCAGGGTGAAAATTCACCCATTTACTATTTCTACATGCTATAAAATGATTGATCCCCCCTTATCTGTCTTTCGAGACGTATATCTCTAACATATGACGTGATAAATGAAGCAAAGTTTATCAGTTTAAAGTGTGAAGGAAAAATGGATGAGAAAGTATCATAGAATCTTTCATGCAACTACTTCTGAGGAGCGTATGAGGGTTAAAAAGACGATAATGATGTCTTTCAATGTCTTTTCAATAAAAAAAGTTGTAAGAAGCAACTTTTAGTATTGTCTCTACAATTCCGATCAATCGCTAAAACTTCTCAAGGAAGTTTAAATCAATTTCAACGTAGTATAAACCAGGGGTCGGCAAACTATGGCCCGCCGCCTGTTTTGAATCCGATCCGCGAGATTGATATTGTTCTTTACATGAAAAAATTCAATATAAATGAAATTATGCTATCGATATTATTGTTATCGATCGTATGATTGTTACAAACAGAAACATAGATTTTCATAACGCAAGTTATGAAAATCATAGAATGCAGAATCTTGACAATATAGTGCAATCCGATTTTATTATAATATTTCAAAAATTGTATTGCAAAAATACCACTATCTATTAAAAAACCTTTGGAACCCCTGGTTTTTTCTCTTTCCAAAAAAAGTTTGCCGACCCCTGCTCTAAACTATGCCTTATTATAAATATTATTATTGTTATCGATCGTATGATTGTTAAAACAGAAACATAGATTTTCATAAAGCAAGTGAGTAATAGAATGCAGAATCTTGACAATATAGTGCAATCCGATTTTATTATAATATTTCAAAAATTGTATTGCAAAAATACCACTATCTATTAAAAAACCTTTGGAACCCCTGGTTTTTTCTCTTTCCAAAAAAAGTTTGCCGACCCCTGCTCTAAACTATGCCTTATTATAAATATTATTATTGTTATCGATCGTATGATTGTTAAAACAGAAACATAGATTTTCATAAAGCAAGTGAGTAATAGAATGCAGAATCTTTACAATATATTGTAATCCGATTTTATTATAATATTTCAAAAATTGTATTGTAAAAATATCACTATCTATTAAAAAACCTTTGGAACCCCTGGTTCTTTATTACTCTATGGCCCACTAGGCCTAAAAATTTCACGATCTGGCCCTTTCCAAAAAAAAAAAAAGATCCCTGGTATAAACGATCGATTCGGAGGATTCGCGATGTTTCACGATCGAACCGGTTCGAGAGGACGACAAAGGGACCGAGCATGTGGCGAAGGCCCGAAACGAGTAGAAAATAATCGGGCGCAAGAGGGGTAAGTCCCTTGGAATCGATCGCACGTGGACAGCCGGTAACAGTTGACCTAGGGCCGCGCGTGTTATGCGAGGAATCTCATAAGCGGCGTTCGTCACGGTCGAACGTCTCGGTCCGTTCAATTGAATTTCGGTGGTGCGATTTGCACACAACATTCTGTGTCAAGCTCGCCTCGTTCCCTCGTTAAGAATCAATGAGAGAATGGTGAAACGGCGCAGCGTCGCGACGCGTCGCGTCGTTGGCTGTCGTGCTGGCAACCTTGACCTCCCTTGACGGATCTTTCCCTAAAAAGGGCCCCCCTCCCCCACCGCGCCCTATCCTGTACCGAGACAATTTCTCGGATAATCTCGTTTCGCTCGAACTTCCTTGAGCAATTAATGCTCCGCGTGACCCAGTTGCCAGGATCCTTTGACTTCGCCGAATCTCCAGCCCCAGGATAATGCCCTGGGCCATTAATTTCGGGCCTGCGGGATCGAGGGGTCCACGCCCTTTAACACCCTGATCGCAGAGATTACTTCCTGAACTTGAAGATTCGATCGGACTCGAAATTGAGTCGCGTATGAAAATTCTTTTTAACTGAAAAGCATTTTAACCCTTCCGTCGATAACCAAAATTTTACTGCACTATTCAATGACGTTGCAATTGATAGTTGCTATTAAACCTTTGCACTCGGAGCTATTTTATCTCGAAAATTAAACGTTTCTTTTGACCTACAATATTTCCATTCTCTATGATTTTTTAAATTTGATAAATATGAAATTGATATAATACCTCATACAATACTTAATTGGTTAGATACCGACATATCTGATAGTGTAAACAATTATTTAAATAATAGTACAGCAATTTTTAGGGGCGCTTCAGAGGCGCCACTCGAGTGCTAAGGGTTAACTGAAATTATGTAAATTAATTCTCTGATCATCCAAGAACTTGTCAACAGGAATGTCAAAGTAGTTTTAAAGAGAAATTGAAAGGGGATGTCGAGGTACCTGGTCATTGTCGTGAAGGTAAAAATGTAAATCTTTCATGTTAGAAATATCAAAGCATATTTTATAATAATATTGATTTTTTCAATAGCACTTTCAATGGGATTTTTGTATAAACTCAAAACGATAACTCACGATTTGAACAATGGATATGCGTAATTAGAACGATCTCAAAGAAATTTATTGAAATTTGAACAGGACAACGTCTGTCGGGTCAGCTAGTTTAAAATAAATAATAATAATAATAATAAAACGGTCTTCCCAAGGTGCGTGACGTATCTGTGGTCGCGGGACAAAATAGGATGCACTCGGGCTAGCGGAGATTAGCATACTTGCTACATGTGTGTGTGTGTTTAGGGCTAGGTCACCTGGGGCTGCGGTTCGGTCAGAATTTCGGTTCGCTCGCATATGCTGGAATTGTACTGGTTTAGGTCAGAATCGTATTGTATCTGGGTTAGTACATCTGTAAGTTGTTTTGAGTCCGAGTCATGTTGAATTACATGTTGATACGTCAGGTTATGCTAGCTTAGGATAGGAGTAGAAGACAGCGTCCTCGGTTACGTCACCTTTTTTTTAAACATATTGGCCCTTTCTACGTTAAGGTACGGTGCCCCTAAGCTGCAGCACTTTAATGCAGACTCGTAAACAACGACACACTCCCGTATACCAAACGACCAATCGCTCCCCAGCGGTATTTCCTGCGAGAGAACGGAAAGAAAAATGTCCAAGGCAATGATAATGATGCTCCTGCACGACGAAAACTAAACTGTCCTCTGGAGAACCCTTTGGATCCTGCTTCCCGTCTACAGATTTTTACGGTCCTAATTTGACTACATGCAAGCATTCTGATTCGTCCTCGGGGCCTAACTCGAATGCTGTTAGGTATGATAGGGGTAGTTTCAATTAATGTAGAGTCTTAATTCTTTGAAAATCAAATGTCAAATGAAGAAAATCTGGCATGTCAGCAAGTTCATTGCCAAATGCTAAATACATAATATACAAGTGTCACATCAATCAAAGTATGAATATATAAATATATATATATATATATATGTGTGTGTGTGTATACCACATTGATCATTCAGCATTCGTTCAGAGGTCTGCTCGGAGATGCACGCGATCACTTATAATCGTAGTAGAAGAGCTTCGCGTATTTATTATTTTCCTGGGAAACACGATCAAAGAAATGACTAATGACGAGCTAGAGCGAACGATGACTCACGAGACAGTATAGCATCGACAGCATAAGACATCGCATGCAGATGATTTCGTATTTCCAGAGTAATTTCAAGGTGAAGCAATTCTCTGGGCACGCTTGAGAGTTTTGATTCAGCGAGATAGAGATAGATAGAAAATGATTAGAGAGACAAAAATTGTGAGGGAGCGTTTACCTTCTAAAAATCATTTCTTCTGCCGAGGGACGTTGGGTCCCTGCTCGACCAGACCTTGCTGATTTCTCTCATTCTGGTCTACAGATCACCCTCGCCCGCCTTTCTGAAAATAGAACGAATGATCGATCGATTAGCCTGTATTCGTGACGCCTCTCAAAATTACAGGCTGCATACAGCCTCGGAGAAAGTTGCAGCTATTCGTTGTTTATGTTTAAATATTCAATTGAACGCTCGTAGAAATGTAAGTTCGATGCAAGTTCTGAACGAATGGTTCTCATCTTCTTTCTATATATAAAAATGATGTCCTGACTTATTCACCTATCAACACCCAGGCTAAACCCTTGGATCTAGCAAGCTGAAATTTTGCACAGAGGTTTCCTTTATGATCTATACAAGGGATAAGAAAAAAGGATATTTTGAAATTCAACCCGTAAGGGGGTGAAAAGGGGTTGCTACGTTTGTACGAGAAATATTTTATTCGCGATCCGATTTGCTTGGAACTTAATCTTATTGCTCTTTGATATAATTAATCAAACACGTATTTAAGATGACATGTAAAATTAAAACTCCATACGGGTGAAGGGGGGAGTTAAAGGGTTATTATGGAGAAAGAATATCAATTTCCGAGGGCGTTAAACGGTTCCCTGTGCGGGCAAAATCTAGTACAAATATAATTGAGATGAATGATTGAATAGGACTATTCTCTCCCCGGAAGAAATGACAAGCGAGGACATTTTGAAATTCTCCGGGCCAGTCGATCGCTATAAAACGCGAGCATTCAACTTTCAATCCTACCTCATCGGTCGGCAAAGTTTCGCGGCTCATTTAGCTTCGGTGCTTCATTTTATTACAACTCGCTACCCCCCCGTTCGTTCGCGGCATTTCATCCCAATCAAAGTTCGAGTGAAACTTTTTGTGCATCGCGCGTAAGAATGCGCGGCGCCTTCATTGAAAATAGCCCGACGAGCGTAAACAGTAATTCGAGTTATTTCGCATCAAAATCGAGTTGGACTCGTGTTGAAAATTACAAAAAAGTCTACCAAATACGTATGTTTAAATAAAATTTGATTCCTTTGTGATCAATATTTAAAAAAAAAACACATATATTTTCTTTCCTCTTCTACTCACTGTAAAGAAAATGTTACGACGAGGGGTTGATTATCACCGCGTTATCAGGGATTGGTTTAAATTCAGAAACGGAATGGGGTCACTGTGAAAACGATTCCACGTGCATAATAATGATCTAACACTAGAACTACCGAGCACTAAACGCAGTTGGCATACATTGCCTTCTAACAATGACAATATGGCATTTATTTAGACTTCGTACAGGCGATATTTAAATATGTACTTCAATAGAGAAGTTCACTAAAAAAATTTCTCGAAAAAACATATTTATACTTTTAATATTTCTAATATTAAAAAAATTCGCATCAGTCATTTTGACTGGTCCGGTAGTTCTAGTGTTTAAAATTACAAGGGGAAAAAAAACAACTCACTGAATGGTTCGGTAAGCGTCCGAGGCAGAATAGAGAGAATTCTGTGTATTAATTTGGAGAAAAAATCTTTGGAACCATGAATCCCGAGAGAACCGTCCGAATTCGCGGGTCCGTCGGGGAACCTAGGACGAAAACGTGTGTCCACGGGGTCGGGCACGCGAGAGTAAGTACGCGGGCACACGCGAAGCGTGACTCAATAGCGGCGTGCACGCCACTTAACGCTTAGGGTCGCGCGAGTCGATTCCCGAGGAGAGAGAGAGAGAGAGGACGATTTCCGTTGGGGCACGGCAACTGCGCGCCGGAAAATCGCGTGGCGCCGCCGAACAAAAGGGGGGGCTCTACTACTGCGCACAATCTTAAGGGGTGCTTCGATCGCAATCCGGTCCATGTGGTGTCAACCGCGATCCTACGGGGGGATGGGCCACGAAGAGAGAGAGAGAGAGAGAAGTAGGGAAGAAGAGAGAGAGAGAGAGAGATAGGTTCGAGGGTGAAGTTTGATCAGTCTCGCTCGGCGAAACAAAGATCCCCTAACTTGTTAATCCTTCCCCGCGCGCCCAGGGATTCCGGGTACTTTGTTGCAAAGCTGGCCCGATCGTTCTTTAACCGCTTTGATCGCCAAGCCAGTTTTCGGTCAAAGTATACCCTCCGGGCTGAAGAGATATGTGCGAGTGCCGCGACTAACAAGCGGCGCGACTGTAATCAACTGTTTTAATCAGACCTCCGATTAGTTTTCGTCAGCCGACATTAGGGTGTCCCTTAAAAGACGAAGTACCGATCAAATGTTAGGACGCCCTCTAATTTTATTCCTTTTCATGTTCTAAGTAAGTGTGTAAAATATTAGTCTGATCGGATTATTCTAAACCCTGGCTCAAGAGGCTCAAAGTAGGATTTTCTGTAAAATTTAAAAATATTTAGTATTTTTGTCGTTTTCAGTGAAAAACTGCTTACAATAGATAAGTATCACAATGAACTACGTCTTCTTGATTTAGGGACAAACGTTTGTATCCAATAGAGAAGGAGGCCATCTTCCTATGGCCATCAGCTATTTCAGAACGTAGGTCCTACGAATCATTGGATCATTCATCAATCATCAAGAGGCTCAAACTTTTAGGATATTCTGTAAATATTTAAAATATTTAGTATTTTTATCGTTTTTAGTGAAAAAATAACAACAGAATATAATCACACAATTTGTTTACATAATCCAATTTTTAAACGGAAAAGAGATTGGTTGAAAATGAATTTTTGGTCAATGTTTTCATGGGCATAGCTCTACGTGCATGTTGACTGACCAAGAGAAGATTCTGAAAGTTTTCTTCATTTTTGTACTTCACCTAAATATTGTTGTGTTAAGCTCACAGCTCTTTCAGCGGCATCATTTGTAACAGGAAACTTCCGGGAAAATTCTCGGGTTTCCTGAAAGTCCTTACAATCATTCCAGTTCAATGATCCGTAGGACCTACGTTCTGAAATGGCTGATGGTCATAGCTCCCTCTCTATTGGGTACAAACGTTCGTCCCTAAATCAAGAAGACGTAGTTCATTCTGATTATATTCTGTTATCGTGATACTTATCTATTGTAAGCAGTTTTTTTACTCAAAACGGCAAAAATACTAAATATTTTTAAATTTTACAGAATATCCTAACTTTGAGCCTCTTGAGCCAGGGACTAGAATAATCCGATTTGGCTAATAATTTTACACACTTACTTAGAACATGAAAAGGAATAAAATTAGAGGGCGTCCTAACATTTTATCGCTACTTCGTCTTTTAAGGGACACCCTAGCGGATATCAAGATCTACAGTCTCGTGAGAGGGGTGTTCTTTTTTGTTGAAAGAAATAGTGAAAATTGGGGTTGCTTGATTGCTCCTCAAACTTGATCTGGATGTCCTGACCTGGGGGATATAGAAACCCTAATCTAGATCTTCTGGACGGCGTAACCTAAATGTTTTAACCTAGAGAATCTGAATTGCGGACCTCCCCAGCTCCCAGATGTCTCAATCTAGACGGTTTAATTATTCTGACGTGTCTAATTGTTCTAAGTATTCGAACCTAGAAATTGCTAATGTCCGTTTAGCTTAGATATTCTGACCTAAAGTTTCCAAGTGCATTACCCTAAAGCAGTGCTGCACTCAGGGGGGGGGCAGGGTGCCAAGTTCCCCCCAAGAAAAAGGAAACAAAACACTGGAAAATTAGCTAAACCATAGAATAGCTGCTTCCTCTTCGATTTCGATGATATTTGGATACGTTATATATAAAACTAAACATTTTGAACAACTTTCCCCTAAATATATAAGTAAATATTTGTGGCTACCGTTGGCAGATATTTTTGCTAAAAAAGAAAAAAGGTCATTTTGTTCAACTCGTCCCCCCCAAGATTAAATCCTGGGTGCGCCACTGTCTTCCATATATCCTAACCTGGATATTTATAGTTCTAAGTATCGAAATCACGCATAAAGTTCAAATAGCAGTGCGTTATTATTAAATAGACATGATCTAAAGCTACGATACTGATACTGATTATAGGCTCTCCAATATTTAGAGGATCATCGGCTCTGGTATGGCATCAACAATTCAAGAATTCGATAACATTGCGATTGGAGCAGTTAGGGGATGGGAGGTTCGATTACCGAATAGACTGTTAGGTAACAAACACGTGTTCAACAGTTAGATCATGCTAGCACACAGTATGTACTACGAGGAGAAAGAATGCCCGGTTAGACTGGACATTCAACTGGTTCCCGAACGTCATTGTCCAAATCTGCTTTCCGTTTCATGTTCCGGGGGGGAGGGGTGGTGAGGGGGGGAAGATCGATAGGACATAAGGAAAGGGTTCCCTGATTGGGTATGAAGTAACAAAACGTGAACGAGGACAGGGGGAGAGAGAGAGAGAGAGAGAAGAAGTATGACGATCTGGCGACCGTCAATCAGAGGAAAAGTAAAAGTGGCTTGAAAATTTAAAGGGCTTCGGGATCGACACACTTCACGTGTAACTGTTGCTGCTTTGGAAACAAAGTTATCGCACCGGCGAAACCAGACGTGCTTTGTACAACTTCTTGCCCCTTTTTGCCACTTGACATTTACCGTGAACACTCGACCTTACGACACGGCCAATTCGTTCCGCGTTGTATCGAAACAGTGGCAGAAGTGGCCCTTTGTGGGAAATAAAAATTTGTCCGAGTCGTTTGCAAGGAACCGAAGACCATCGAAAATATATTTTCTTCGTTGATCGTCCTAAAAATATGAAAAAAGGAAGTTTCATTTCGATAGTATAATAATAATAATATTTTTGGAACAGGCAAGAAATCTCGAGCCCCGAGTAGCGATTGGAAGAGTCACGCGATACCCAGAGCCGAGGCTCCGGCTTTTCGTTCGATTGAGACAGTTCGAGAAACAGGACACGGCGTCGAAAGGAGGGTATCAAGAAAGTATGAAGACGAATCTCGTTCGAGGGTAACCAGTGGAAGGCGGCGATAAGGCGTCGTCGTAGGAAGACGCACACCGTCGGCCGGAATTTCGGATCGCGGCGGCTAGTAGCGTTGGGGTGTCGGAGGGTGGGAGGTTGGCGATCGATAAGGGATAGTTTAAGGGCGAGAGTGGCACACGGAGGAAGAGGCTAGCTCTATCAGGAACCGTCGGAGGCCTGTAGGAATGCCGTTTTCTCTCTCTCTCTCTCTCTCTCTCTCTCTCTGTCTCTCTCTTTCTCTCTCTCTCGGCAGGTCTCGACGTTCAGGGGTAGCTAACGAGCGACACCTGTCAGTGGACTTGGCAAAAAACGTGGCAGAGCGGTTGGTTGGGGGGATGGGAAAAGAGTGACGAGGGGTTTGGTATGGGGTGCAGGGGGGGATCGGGAAAGGGTGTCAGACCTGGCCGGTCGACCCAGAGAGGAGGAACTCGTCGGTGGTGGCCGCGGTTCGAATAGGGGATAACCGTCCGGGTGGAAAGAAGCGATAAGAGACGGGTTGTTCGAGAGCACGATGGCGTGTGCGGGAGAGCCCACGGACCCGGTCCCTGCCCGATCGATATACCCTTTTTCGAGAGAGTGTCGACCCTCCCTTCGGGTTCTCTACCTCGAGGAAGAGGCGCCGCGTGCGATCCCGGTTCCTCGAAGACGAACCCTTCGCGTAAGACAGACACGGTATAACATCGAGGGATGTTTAGAATCTGTTGAAGACGTACCTTGCCAGCGTCGACGACCGACGGCAGTCCTAAAGCCCTCCCCGGCGGTGGTCTTCAGGGTGGTCTTCAGGTTTCCCAGCGGCCGCGGATTTTCCGGTTGCAGCTTTCTCACCTCACCGTATAACGCCACGCGGGAATCAATACGCGCGCCTGCCTCAAGCTTCCTCTCTCTCTCTCCCTCCCTCCCTTGGCCGCCCCTCCACCCTGTCTGTCGACGCTTCTCCGCCCTGGCGAGAGAACCCACGGGCTGCTCTACTCTCCTCGCCGGTGTTTTACACTGCCTAACCAAGGACCGGGACTCGACTCGATGCCTCGACGATTGTTTCCGAAATTCGTCGACAGTGCCGGTTTCGTAACCGGCCGGTCAACGAGCAGGGGCGCCGTCGACAAACACACACCCCCGTGCCACGCGTACCCGGGGCCCCCGGAGTCTAACACCTGCGACCAGACACCAGCCGGACCGACGAACGAACCACACGAAAACCCCGGATTCGCCTAACCACGGTGTGCAACGCACCGCGCCGCAAAACCACGACTACCTGAAGCACCCGGGCGGACATCTTGGACGAGGACACTGCGCACACGCGTCATCCCCTCGCTCCCCGAACAACCTACCAACCTCCACAACCCCCGCCTCTCGCGGCTCCCACTCCCCCGACCCCGCAGCGCACTTTTTCTCGACGGTGCCGACGCGACCCGCCGGCCCTTGCACCCACGGACCGAGGGAATCAATTTTTACGCGGACCAGACGACCGGATTTGTCGGGGACACTACCGGTCCACCTACACACGACTCGGAGACGATGATTTTTTTTCGGAGTTTTTCGAAACGAGACACCCGCAGGGGAACGGGTTCGTTGTGGTTAAGGGGGCTAGCATTGCGCTGGCGGAACCGATGCCAACCTGTCTTTTCGGAATTTTGTTTTTAATACCAATGCAACAGGTTCTTTCGAAGGAATTCGAAGCGGAGGGTGTTAACGGTTGTTCGGAGAGGATTCTTTCTGCAGAGTGCGACGGAAGATTTGAAAACAAGTCGTCGCAGCCAGTAAATTCGCGAATAAACAAACCGGTAGCGTTTCACAGCTTCACCCTCGTACCGTTCCTCATTTCACGAACCGAATCGGTACTTTGGTGTCCAATTTACACGGTGGTAAAAGATCGATGAATTAACCAGAGGTTATTTAAGGTTTGGACAAACTCACCTACAAAAATCTTTGAAAAATATGTCGAATTTACACTGTGGTAAAAGATCGATGAATTAACCAGACGTTATTTAAGGTTTGGACAAACTCACCTACAAAAATCTTTGAAAAATATGTCGAATTTACACTGTGGTAAAAGATCAATGAATTAACCAGAGGTTATTTAAGTTTTGGACAAACTCACCTACAAAAATCTTTGAAAAATATGTCGAATTTACACGAGGCACGGACGAGGGTTATAACTAGATGCTCGGGGATGTATGTAATTAGAATGATCGTCGAGTCCCACAGGTGGTAATTTTTTTGTTCAGTCCACTCCATTGGTGGTCGAAGGATTAACGAAGTGAATCATCACCGAAGTACGAGGGATTTCTTTTCGATTGTATAAACTGTTTCCGGGTTAGCCGCAGTGATCGAATTATCGGATGAAGCTAGAAAAAAAAGGGGATGCTTCTCCCCGAAACACGCGATAACACTCGGCCACCGCGCGCTCTCCGATCGAGGGAATAAAATATAGATCCGAGCTGGAAAATTGATTCTGTGCCGCCGCGAATCCCCGATTCTTCCATCTTCCGCTCGTTTTGCTCGTTCCTTCGGAGAAGGTTGTGTCGAATCCTCGCACGCAGACGTTGAAATTTTTCCGAGCGTCCTCGCTCCCCCGTTCCCCCCTTAGCGTCTCACCTGACGACGACAGTGACGGAACGCGTCCAACTACATCGTTCGCGACGACAAGCGAGCATATTCCAACCGATTTTTACGAAACTCACCTGGAAGATGCTCCTCGAATTTTATTCGGCGAACGTGTTTGAATATTTGAGAATTCTTATTGTTTAAATAATAGCTAAACAGCTGAATTTACTGTTAGCTTACTGAATGGAACTCTTGTACAATATTTTGGATATAAATGCAATTGAAAAATCAAGTCAAGGGTTCTCAAATCGAATAGAACATGGAACTTCCTTCAAAAAATTCGTCAGCTTTTCTTACTTGTCCGAAGATTTCGCTCGACTAATTATCGAGAATATTTCCACGTCCGGTGTCTGAGTACAGTCACTATGACAGACGGTCACTTCGCACGATCGAGCACTTTCTGCCGAGGGTGGCATTAATTAAAGCTCGAAACCCAATTTTATCGTGAATCCACGAGTCTCATCGGCGTCACGGTTCCAGCTGAGAACCCCTGACTAATTAGATGAAGCTCTCCGTCCAAAACCAGGCTTTCCGAAGTCTAATTTTTCGAATCAACTTTTTGCCTGGTGCGCGCGGCAAAATTCGAAACTCGATTTAATCCGATTCCCTACTAACTGTCGACCCTTGAGAGGATCACTGTAGTTTTCACGAAGCTAAACGAATTTACCGTTTGCGGTGAAATGAAATAATAATTTTATTGAAGCTGCCGTGGAAAAAAATCTGAATTATAGATTTCATTATTGAAGTTGCTGGTGGTGGTTCTATCGGATAGTTGTGGGTTCGGTGTTCGATTGGTTCGATAAATCGTCGAACAGGCGGGATCATTCTGACTGTTTCGGTCAGGGTCGACTATTATGGTTTTCCACGAGATCACGTGCGGTAATCAGCGTGTTTTACGAGCTGCAGACTATTAGATCGATACAATCGGCCTAGCCACGGTGCTTCTGAGACACGCTGATTGCGAGGGCTTCTCTGCTAATTTTTTTCTCTCGCTCCCTCCTCCCTCGCCGTCCCTCTCTCACTGTGTGTCCCTCGAGTAAAAGATCGCAATCAGCTGGTGATTGTCGTGTACTCGTCCCCGAGTACAGTCTGTACAGTCCGCGCACTCTGATGCAAAGAGTGCTAAGTAGATGCGGGCGGTTTTCGTCGGACACTCGCTTTCAACCCCCACTTTCCTTGGAATTTCAATCCAACTTTTTCGCCAGCTCGTTCTACGCGTACGGTGGCTCGTTAATCCTGACACAAGAATAGAATATTAAAGCAGCCGCACTAGTTGCGAAATAAACTGTTTTATTTTTATCAGAATAGTTGGTCGAACAAAAAATTATCCAATCCTTCCACGACGAGTGTATTCGTCATTGAACAAGAGAAGAATCATCATCTTTCCAACTCGTGGCTAATTAAAAGATACAATATACATGATTGATTGTATCAATTGTTAATAACGGTTGGAACACCGGACGTCACACCCTTAAAGAGCGTACACGACAAAAACGTCGGCGGTTTCAACGGCGTTTAATTAATTTTTTGGGCGCCATCAGTCCGTTCGAAGGTCTATGGGGTTTTCAAGGGTTGCAGTGGCAAGAACTCGAGCCGAGTGTATCCCGTTTCACGTTGCTGGCTCTCTCCAAGTGACCGACGTGAAACTGATACACTGGCAACGAAAGACAAGTAACTTTCATCGATCTTGTTCGGTGATCCTTCCTCGCCCCTACCACCCTCTTCTCCAACCACCTAAACGACCCGTTCTCACTCCCCCGTTCTGATCGGCGAGCGCCGGGAATCCTCTCGTTTTTGCGTTTAATTGCTCGTCACGGGGACGAGGATCGAGACCCGAATAAATTTGAAAGCCATTCACCGGAAATTTTATTGGACGTCCGAGGGATTCGGCCGCCGCCGATTCCGCGCCGTTATTAATGTCTCCGCTCGGGCTGCCGTTTATTTTACACAGCGAGCCGACAAAGTGGTCGCGTTATTGAAATCCGAAAAATTCGCGGACCGTTCGGAACGTGCGTGAAAATCGCCTCCCAAAAACCAAGGCTCCAACCACGGCTGGTTAACGAGAGCCTGGCGTCTGATCGATGCTGGCTTCATCTACTTAACACTGTCCGGTAAGAGTCGACACCATACAATATCTGATTTTCCATGTGGAATCAAAAGTATATGTGACTTTGTGAATTTGTTTGTTCTCTTGCCGCAGTGCCAACCGAGATTTTGAATTACACCTGCGAAAATAGTGATTGAAAGTTATAGGGGCCGAGCCTGCTAAGAACTGAAATCAGTCTCACTCAGCTGGAAAATTGAGTATCGTCCAGAAAAATGGCGTCCGGCTCTGTTACGAGCAGCTATATGAAAACGGATATAATGAACAAGAAAAAGATGATCCAGATTATGGAACTGGAGCCCATGAATAATTACTCTCTCAGGCGAATCGAAGATTCGAAGAAAATATCGAACTAGAATACTTTTGGAGAGGCTGTTTCTGAAAGTTTAATACCAACTACAGAAAATTCATGAGAAAGATCAGCGGACAGGTTTTGCGCTCGAATTCTGCTTTCGAGAAATCGTAGAAAACAAGAACAGCTGCACGCCGAGACAAGATTCGTGAAGATTTGAGGAATTCTTCGACGAGGATTATTTTAATGAGTAGATTCCGCGGGAGATTCCCGGCGAAAATTCTGCGAGGAACGAAGGGTTTGATTATTAAGTAGGAAGTAGAATCCACTCGATGGATCGATCGCAGAAATCTCGGCGTAGAATCGGGTAATCCGAGTCTCGCAGCTACAGTCCGTCCTGAAAATTTATGAGCGGACGGACGATCCCGTTTCCTCGGCGTAGAATCGACGCGGCGACGTCTTTCCGCCGAGTGTTTTTGACACGGAGAGGCGGCCTCTCCGATCGATTGAGGCCAGAATAGCCGAACCGGAAGTAGGACGTTTAGGCTCGATGGGGATGACAACGGAGAGTGAGTTAACTTCAGTGTCCTCGGGACTCAACCTGGTCCGCTGCCCTCGGCGAATCGCCCCGACAAAACTCTCTCGTTCACGATAAGCCAAGATGAATTACCGCCTACAAAAAAGATCATTCGAATCCCCTAAATCACTGCACAACCAAACGATTGGTGTACATTCTACTCTGCTCAACGATAAAGAAACTTTACAGGATGACGGTGTAAAGTCGTTATCAAGCTTAAAGATTTCGAATTTGGCGCGCGGGTGTCGCCATGTTGGATCTGCTTGGCGCAAATCTGATCAGGATTTTAAATGTGGCGTTCTCTGAAATTAAACGGAGGTTTATACGCAATATTTTTGAATGAAGTATTTTAAGCAAATACTTAATGTAGAAGGACAGTAAAACTTAATGTAGAAGTTTCAATGTTGTATGACCGAGTTTTTAGAAGTGGACTTAGCTATTCGGGCGATTCTCGTGATTTGTAAGTGTATCTGAGAGAAGAAATTCCCAGGGCCCCAGTGGAGGTTGGTACGTCTCTGATGGCGCCCGTATGCGTGACGTTGAACCAACACGCGAGCGCAGACTCGCGTGTCACCGGCGTAACCCTTGAGTACATCGGGAGAGCTGCACGATGGACGGGGGTCGTGGACTGAAAGGAAAGGGGCTGAAAAAAGGTGTGAATGCCGGATGGCGTTCATTCAAATGCCGTCCAATCGCAGCTGTCGTACTCCAGGTCGAGTGGCAGGACCGGCGTTATACACCAGGCAAATTATTAATTCCTGACGCCGCGACGGTGGCCGTGGCATGGTGTGTCTCTCCGCGTCCCGTTAACGAGCCCGAGTTAACCCGAAATCGGAAGAAAGACACCGTTTCACACGGTGAAAAGATCCCCTCGGCCTCTCCTCCCCTCCACCGCCCCTACCCAACCGAAGAGGAGAAACAGATATACGCCCGGGGATTCCCAACGCACTCTACGCCCCCGCCATTGCGCGCCACGAACTTTCGCAATAGCCCCGTGCAACTTTCGATTAGCATCCCCCAGGGCTCCACAGAAATTAGGGGGCAGACGCGATCATTATTTCTAACGTCCCCCTAAACTGCTCCATCTTTGCACCTGCTCGGCCGACTGTCAATGAAATCGAGTGCCCAGGGGCTCTCAACCTAATCTCGCAATTTATTTATTCGAAGCGAGCCCTCCTCAGCCTCCAACTTCAACATTATTAACTTTTAATTACTCGCATTTAATACTGACAATCTCAAAATATTAAATTATACTAACTACACTGGCAAATATTACATTTGCATTGAAGTAGTAATTTGCTGAATAAAAATTTATTTACGTTCGAGTCATATAGAGTTCCATGTGAACAGTTATGTAGGAAATGGAGTGCGAGTAACTGAAGGTTCAAAAATGTCGGAGTATAAACATAGAAATATAAAGAAATATATATATGTGAAATATATATATGTGATAACATACTTACGTGTACATCGGCCGATTGTTTTCACGAAAAAATCCGGACCAGATTCTGCACCGTCGAAAATGAATCGTTGTCCGCCTGGAAAAGTGTGTCAAACGTCTCGATCGATCGATTATTTGATTGGTGTCGTACGTCCTGCCGATTGGTTCGTATTATCGTCGCTCCGGCGACTCCGGCCCCTACTACCTGCTAACAAAAACAGTTTCGAGTAAGTACAATGTCCAAATTTAGGCAATCCACGGTGACACCTTCGAGAATACTAAAACACCTGTTCAATATATAATCACCGCGATCCCGCGACCTTTGGGCCACAAATTCGAATTAAATCGGTCGCGAGAAAATCTCCAACTGGTCACTTCAAGGACAGTACACCACTTATATTCGACCCCTTGACCAACAAATACAACGGCTCGCTTCGGTCCGAAGGTTGTCGCAATTTTTACATCGCGTTCTCACCCCTCGTCCGTCCTTCGTGTTAATTTGTAGGTAAATTTAAACATCCACTTAATATCTAAAAATTTAGAAAAGATCAGTAAGTACCATTTCTATCTCGTAACATAAGTCTGCATACTTTGAATAGTGTCCGGTACATCGTGTTCTCACCCCTCGTCCGTCCTTCGTGTTAGTTTGTAGGTAAATTTAATCGCCCACTTAATATCTAAAAATTTAGAAAAGATCAGTAAGTACCATTTCTATCTCATAACATAAGTCTGCATCCAAATTTGAATAGTGTCCGGTGATTTATGGACGGGAGTGTACCTTGTTGTTCCATCGATCTTTTACTACTGTGTCAATTTGACACCGAGGGACAGATTCAGTTCGTGAAATGAGGGATGGATGAGGGTTTTTAAAAAATACTGTGCTATGAAAGAGTGAAGAGAACTGTGAAACCTGTCGCGTTTATGCATCTTGGGGTTTGGAAAATCAAGGTGGAAAGTGTTGGAGAAGGGTGGGATTAGAATTAGCGCCCTATTCGCTGGTGATAGGTACGGCCCTGGTACGCATACGTCGATGCCGGTGAGCGTGCAGCTTACATACGAATAACGACGCCGCCGACGAGGACGAGGACGCATTACACCCCCACCACCACGTACTACGAAATACTACGTTCTGTGATGCGGTGCAATTAAGCCAGGCGCCTCCCTCCTCCTGTTCTCTGCCCCCTACCCCTATTCTCCGACAAACCCCCGCAAACCCCACGGAACCCCGTGTCTAGAGTCGACTCCAGGCTACGCCATCCTTACCCTCACCGCCGAACCGGTAGACTTCGGATCCGCACGGGCGCAAGTCCGTCTCTTCTTTTAACCACCCCCTACCGCGGTCGTTTATCCATTCGTTCATTCATCAGAACACGCTTCTTTAACCGGCTCTCTCTCGGCCATTCGAACCCGCGCAACCCCTCGCCACCACGAGGAATGCGATTCTTTGCTCTTAATTTTCCTCCGACCCAACAACGATCTCCAACTCTGCTACCCCCCTTGTCCTATTACACCCCCTCATCCTTTCTGCCCACTCGTCTTCATTTATTTAATTCACTTACCCCCTTAACCGAATGCGTGAACATAACCCCCTAAATGCATCGACACGAAACACAATTAATCAAATTAAGATGTTCATTCGAATAGAATATTAATGATTCGCCTCTGCGAAAATGTCTGCGCTGTAAGGAATGCAGATTCGTTGCTGGAAACAACCGAGCAACAGTTGAAAATTGTTTAACATTGTTAGGAACAGAATTCAATTGGAATCAGGTTGAACGTAGCGGAAACAAGTGTTTACAAGAGCGAACCTACATAAAGTTGGCGCCTAACCTGAAATTTCTAAGCTGCGTAACATGAATTACACTTACATCCAATCTAAACAATGCCGATATTCATCATTTTTCAATTAACATTGTCCCCAGCATTCATCCATTGTGGGAAAAAGCTTTTTATTGTTTCAGAGTTTGAAAATGGTCCAACCCCAACAACTACAACGTAGCCGAACATTGGGCTAAACGATTCTAGACCGGCGTAACAGTCATTGTTCTCTGGATGTATCATTAATCTAATGATTTTCCGTTATTTTTTGATGTCAATGATCGTCGCAACACAATATGTACAATTGCGTAAATACAGTTGAAAAGAATCGTACTTACACTTCGATAATGACCGTTATCCGCTATTCGTCCCTCGCGAATATGAAATCAATATTTCGAAAGGTTCTACTATTCCCGAATTTCCGTCGTCCAGCTTTCTATATTTGCAATCTACGCCACGATAACATTGGTCGCAACATTGATTTTGAAACTGCGTCGAGTGCTAGATTTGAAATACGAATCGATATGGAGGGAAAACGGCTTTGCTGCGGCTTAACCTTACCCATATTTGAATCCACGAATACCAACGCGATCCTACACATTTATATACGCTACATCCGATCAAATATCCATATACATCGCGACGATAACGACGATGTGGATATTTCTTGTCGAACGCGTCAAAAAGATGCGGGAGAAGCGTTCGAAAATCTCAACGGTAACGTCATGGCGTCGTTTTCAACGGTCGTACAATTGTCCACGATTGTCTACGATGTTCATTGGACTTAAACAATACAGAACAACGAACTACAACCCGGAAACATTGAAATTTTTATAAAAAATTCAAAAATATACACTGTTCTAGTTTGTTCTACTGCACAGACATAAAAAAAAATATCCTATACGAAAAAATATCCTGTGCGAAAACTTTCCACTGTCCCGGTGGCGCCATCTTTCAAGCGAACCGAGAAACCTTGCGTTTTGACGGCTTTGCCTTTATCCATACACGTGTGTTCGCGTGTTGCACGGACCGTTCGATTTTTGGCGCACAACTAGGTAATTTCCAAGGGTTACATGTTACATCTAAGTTAGCTAGCTAGAGGAAAACGGAGCACGAAGCGACACGCAAGCTCGTGCAAATTTAAATAAGGCCCCGCGTCCAAGTGTGCTCGAGGTTTCTTTTGTATTCGTCGAAGGTGATCTGTTCATTTCTCCGCGATCGAGAATCTCCTGATTCCCCCGCTGGTTTTCGTTCTGAAAAGTTCTTGTGCCGCGGTTCCGAGTTCGTGTACATCGCTATAAAACGGCTCCAAATCAATTCCGAGGCTCGAGGGAACGCCATAAAAAAATCCATTCGTACTCTTCCTCTCCTCTTCTTGCCATTTCTGTCGCTCTACTTTGTCGTCCCCTCTCTCTCACTCTCTCTCCCTCTCTCCCACTGCATCGTTATATCTCTGTCTCGCTCGCTCTCCCTCTCTGTGGCACGCACACATACACGCGTGTACACGCTCCCCTCGGTCGCGGACTCGTGTGACGAACCGTTTACGGCGATCGAGGGTTTTCGAATTTTCAAATTCCCAAAGTCACGTATTCGAACGCACGTGCTATCAAGTTCCTAACCTGCGGCTTACGTAACCCCTCTGTGTGCAGCTTCTTTGCAGGTACACAATGCCATCCGACGCGAAGAAGAAGCAACAGCAGAAAAAGAAGGAGGCTGCCAAGGCCAGGCAGTCTGGGAAGAAACCGACTCAGCCGAATCAGACCAAGGGGTCCGAGGATGGCAAGGAAGGCAGCCCAGGCTCGGTCAATCAGAACGGAACCAATGGGACCCCTCCGATTAGTGCAGAAGGTACAGCGGAACCACCTACTTTACTCGTTTCATTTCGTAGCATGCCTTAACTCCGAATTACATTTTGTAGAGGCTCTGTGTATCAAGCTGGAAGCCGATGCCAGACTCAACGCAGAGGCACGCTCGTGTACTGGATCACTGGCTTCGCATCCCCGCAGTCGTGACATAAAGATATCTAACTTTTCTATAACTTTCCATGGCTGTGAACTGATGCAAGACACCATGCTCGAGCTGAATTGCGGCAGACGGTACGGTCTGCTCGGTCTGAACGGTTCCGGGAAGTCGACGTTATTGGCTGTACTCGGTAACAGAGAAGTTCCTATCCCCGACCAGATCGATATCTTTCACTTGACCAGAGAGATGCCAGCTAGCAATAAAAGCGCTCTGGAGTGCGTGATGGAAGTCGACGAGGAGCGTGTACGGTTAGAGAAACTGGCCGAGGAGTTGATGCAATGCGACGAGGAGGACGCGCAGGAACAGCTCATGGACGTTTACGAGAGATTGGAAGACATGGCTGCGGACACGGCCGAGGCTCGCGCTGCTCACATTCTACATGGTCTGGGCTTCACGGCGAAGATGCAGAGAACACCTACCAAAGACTTCTCTGGAGGTTGGCGAATGAGAATCGCTCTTGCCAGAGCGCTGTACGTGAAGCCTCATTTATTGTTACTCGACGAACCCACCAACCACTTGGATCTGGACGCGTGCGTATGGTTGGAGGAGGAGTTGAAGACGTATAAGAGAATCCTTGTGATCATCTCGCACTCGCAAGACTTCCTCAACGGTATTTGTACAAATATTATTCACGTGAACAAGAAACAGCTCAAGTATTACACGGGTAACTACGAGGCGTTCGTGAAGACAAGGATGGAGCTGTTGGAGAACCAAGCGAAACAGTACAACTGGGAGCAGGATCAAATCTCGCACATGAAGAACTACATCGCACGATTCGGTCACGGTTCCGCCAAGCTGGCCAGGCAAGCTCAATCGAAAGAAAAGACTTTAGCGAAAATGGTGGCGCAAGGTCTCACGGAGAAAGTCGTCAACGACAAAGTATTAAATTTCTACTTCCCCTCCTGCGGAACGATCCCGCCGCCGGTTATCATGGTTCAGAACGTCAGTTTCCGTTACAACGAGGACTCGCCGTGGATCTACAAGAATCTGGAGTTCGGTATCGACCTGGACACCAGGATAGCGTTGGTCGGGCCGAACGGAGCCGGCAAGAGCACACTGTTGAAGCTGTTGTACGGAGATGTGAGTACCGCAAGTACTTTAGTAAAGAGACACAGCTAATATTTACAATAAATAAACTGTTTAACAAATTGCTAAACGTTTAATTGTTTCAGTTGGTTCCAAGCAGCGGCATGATCCGCAAGAACAGCCATCTTCGAATAGCCAGATACCATCAGCATTTGCATGAGCTGTTGGACTTGGATATATCGCCGCTCGATTACATGATGAAGGCCTTCCCGAATGTCAAAGAGCGCGAGGAGATGAGGAAGATCATTGGTCGTTACGGGCTGACCGGTCGCCAGCAGGTAAAATTAAAAAATCTATAAAGAAGGTGAAAGGGTATATTGTTCAATTTCTTTGGTTCCAGGTGTGTCCGATAAGACAGTTGTCGGATGGTCAACGTTGTAGGGTAGTGTTCGCATGGTTGGCTTGGCAAGTACCCCATCTGCTTCTCCTTGACGAACCCACGAATCACTTGGACATGGAGACCATAGACGCGTTGGCCGACGCGATTAATGATTTCGATGGCGGCATGGTGCTCGTTTCTCACGATTTCAGATTGATCAATCAGGTGCGTCTCAATGGATATGTTTCCAGGTGATCATTCGAAAGGCTAACGCAATTTGTTCGGTTGTTAGGTGGCAGAGGAGATCTGGGTCTGTGAGAATGGCGCAGTCACAAAATGGAGCGGAAATATTTTGGATTACAAGGAACACCTAAAGACTAAAGTTCTTAGTGATAACAGCAAGAGGCAGAAAGAACTGCACAGAAGCAAATAATGTACACAGGACAGGCCCGATTCATTTTCAAGCATACTTTCGCCTCTACTATAGGAAACTTCCCGTGACTCCTATCTTTTGGACAACTCTACGCTTGGCGCCCGAGTTAATTGCGCTGCTGTGTAGCGTTGATCGGTGTGCCGAGGATTATTAGTTAATTTATTTAATTGATAAAGAATTACTCTCTGTGACAACCTGGAAAATTGAACCCATGGTGCATTTGCCATGCAAATAATCTAGGGATCCGAATATCAATAATGTATTGCGAGAAATATAAATTGGATATATATGGATATATAAATATATATATATACATATATATATATACGCTACTGCTACTACTACCACTATTACTACAGAACATTAAAAGAATAAAACACCTTTAAATTGATCGATTGAGACACTACAAATACTCCGCTCGTCATTTTTTATTTTCTTTTCTTTGTTTTTATTATCGTCCTTACGACTCTCAACTTTGTCATAAAGTTCTATTCATCTATACAAAATTCATTTGATTCTCGGTATAGTCGTACAAAATATACGTGTACAAACACTTATAAATACATACTTAATAACAATTGACGACGGTTTTCGCGAGACAGGATTCTCATGTCGGATATACATATAAAATAGTCTCTCTCTCTCGACACGGAAACTGGAAGACTAAATGAAATTGCTTCTCGCGTACATATATATATCCATATCACAAGACATTACCTCTGGTGTTCTTTCATCGTAAAAAGTGTTTCAAATGTATATGTATATCTCACAATATTTTTTAATACATCGTGAAAGTAATGTATGCATTTTTATATTAATTGTAAGTAGGCGAAAATATAAAGCACTGAATATCGTCGATAGAGAGATTCGAGCTTGCACCGTTGGGTTTCGAACCTTGGCATAATAAAAGACAACTATAGACAAAGATGAAACGCAACATTCTCCCAAAGTGTGTTACCTTCAATCTCAGATCTTGTAGTGTTTGGACCCAGAACCGCGTGAGATTAATCAAAATTAGGCTACTTAGACGGGCGTCGAAGCGGGAACAGAGCACGCCACTTCCTGCGCCAATGCGGCGTTCCGTAAAATCGACAAATGCGAATCCATGTCGCTCAAAGCTTGGTCAATAAATGCTAATTTCCTAGCATGGCTCTTTGACACTCCATGCTTTGTAACCAACGCCAGATGCGTCACTGCCAGCACGAGTGCAGCTACCCTGGCTTCCAGGAGTCTGGCATCCAGTGGTGGATACAAACTTCTCACCACATCGTCTACACGGGGAGGAATTCTTCTAGCAACCTGTGAACAGAGATTACAATCTTGCAACCGAAGACTACAACCTCAATAAATAAATACATACATCCACAATCTCGAGTGGAACTGTGTTACTGTTCACTGTCCCTGCTATAGCAGTGAGACTAGAAGCGAGTGCATGGCATGATCGTAACACAGCGATGCACAAGGGAGCCAGACCAGTTGCATCGTCAACCCACCTGCAAGGTATACACAAATTTAAGAATAAATTATGGTAAAATTATGTTTAAACGCACTGGATCAACGCACCTCTCTGCTCCAGCCAACCATTCCTCGCTTTCCCATGCGTCCAGGCCCAATCCTGAGAAATTCTCGCCCTCCAATAAATCGGAGCTCAAGTCTGGAGAGTCTTTTTGATTCTGTAAGACGACTCAGAAGTGTTGACACAATTTTTTCAGCTGATTACTATGGCAAAAATCGTTCAACTTACATAATAGCAACGTTGTCTTTTGCAAATGACAAGCAACACTAAGAGGGCACCGAGAAAAACAGCAGCAAGTGCACCAAGGGCCACAGCCACCACTGTTTCCATGCCAGAAGCACCTGCTATAGGGCCAGTGTTGCTTATGGATACAGGAGAACTCATCATTTAGATGAGTTTCGCGGATTAAACCGTCCTATTGATGCGTACGTTGTAAAACACTGTCGGATTCGATTAAATCGTTCATGAATGCCGCTCGAACGTCGATCACCACCGTCGAAAATGTCAACAACAGCGTCGAGTTTCCCGGTGATGGTCGGTGGGAGGCGGAGACTGTCACGAATCTTAAGCTCCATTCATCAACGAGTCATTTCTCGTTGCATCTTCGCATCCACCGTCACAATTACGTAATTATAGCATGCTGTAGCGTGTCTCGCCGTTGATCGTTGACTATATCTAGCGGAAAGACAGCCTGGAATTTCGTGAATGTCGACGGCTGCGGCGGCCTTTCGACTAGAATCGGGAAGGGCTGGAATGAAATACATTTTTCCGAGAAACACAAATACAGTTTTTCGAGGATTTCATTCGTTGCGAATATTAACATCTAGGGACATCGAGGAGAACAGTAGCTGTATGAACGACTGCTAACAATCGCCTCCCGTGTAAAAATGCGATCGAATGGCTGCACGAGCGAATTGAATAAACGCGAACAAACGTTCGGAGTTCTAACGGTCTTTTGCGAGTAGCAATAACGATTGATTCGTAAAGTATGCGTGTACGAATGCAGAAACGACGCGTCACACTGTCAATAAAAATGCATAGGCAATGTTGTTCCGAGGAAAACAGTTCTGTACACGTGTTTGCTCGTCGTTTGAACAAACACAGTCATGCGTACTGCGATCCGATCGAATATCGACATTTCGCTACGGTATTCGTTCGGGAACCGATTGCAATATGCGAATTCCATCGGCAACCGGACCACGATGGAGTGAAAAGGCGATGACGATTTTAGTCATTCATGGCGTTGTCGTGCCCTGTTAGAAGTTGATCGGCAACCGTCGACGTACTTGGTAGCACTGAGAAATTCCGAACGGTTCCAGTACATTTCATAGTCTTATGTTTTCCGTCGTGAACAAGCTCAGCCTGTCAAAATCAGTGTCATTCGCGATTATTTGCTGTCCGGACTCTCGAACAACATTAATCGGTTTGTTTTTCGAAGTTTTTCGAGACTGCAACGCACCGAGACGACCGAGATAACCTGTCCGGAGTGGTCCCCGAAGTGGCCTCCGATTTGCGCGCAGCTGATCGAACGATTTCCATCTAAATAGATATTTGTTTACGAAGCGGACAAACATTGTCAGTCTTCCGACTACGAGATTTCCACATGGAGATCGTCTAGAAACTAACGTTGAAAGAAAAACAACAAACCCACCATTAAACGATTGAAGTACATTGCCTTAACAGTACCTTACGAGATATTTACAACAACAAATCATCGAGTCAATATGAACAGGAAAACGAACAGTGCGACTGCTATACTGAAACAAGACTACCTAAGGCTGAAGAAGGACCCTGTGCCTTACGTGCTCGCTGAACCTGTACCAACGAATATACTAGAATGGTATGTATTCTAGGGCAGTCTCGTTTCTCAGTAGTCAAATGCGCTAGATTGCCCTCGAAAATCCTACTTTTACATTTACCAGGCATAATTTACAATATTTGGAAGGATACAGCTGTGCATGTAGCTATTTTCATAAAGCTAAGACCCTTAACACTAGGTTTACGGTGCTCAAAAGCCAAGAACATTTAGTGGCCCACTTGGAAAAGGATTGGCAAGTGAGTCAATGAATGGGGCCTTGCCGATCCTCTCCAAGTCAACTATAGGAAGGAAGAAACACCCTCCCAGGGCAGTTAAAAAAAAAAGGTTTACGGAGCTCTAGAAATAACTGTTTCACTGTATTTTGTAAACGTAACAAGATGTGTCTATCCAAATTATTGCCATTTTTCCAATAAACACTACTGTTCAAAAGAAGGAAGCACCTGGTCATATTTAATAGAACCCGTCATTGTGACTGGTCCTGTAAACCTAGTGTTAAGGACATTCAGCATCACGGAACAGTTTCAAACACATTGCAGTATTCTTTTTCCAGGCACTACGTGGTCAAGGGTCCGGAGAAAACTCCATACGAAGGAGGATTCTATCACGGGAAGCTGATATTTCCTGAAGAGTTCCCTTTTCAACCACCCAGCATATACATGAGCACTCCGAACGGCAGATTCAAGGTCAACACGAAATTGTGTCTCTCCATATCCGACTTCCATCCTGACACGTGGAACCCTGCGTGGACTGTGTCTACCATTCTCATCGGATTGCTTAGTTTTATGGTACTCGAGCGATTACTATAAGGCACTATAAGGAAACCTTGTAATTACGAATTACAATCTATTTAATTACAGATCGAGAAAAGTCCTACCTGGGGTAGCATCAACACAACGGACAATGAGAAGAAACTACTGGCTGCACAGAGCTTGGAGTATAATCTGATGGACAAGACGTTCTGTGAACTGTTTCCAGAGACTGTCGAGGTACTGCTAGATACTAGACTGTTAGAAACTAGACCGTTACTAGAGAATTTATGATATTCTTTTGTCACAGGTGATTAAAGCGGAATTGAAGCACAGGAAAGAACTGGAGAAGCAAGGGAGGCACCAGTCGATGACGTCCGAGGTTTCATCTCTGATACGAGACCAGCTGCAGAGAGAACAGAGTCCATTGTACAAAGTACTGACCAACGTCTTCGTGATCGTAGGATTCGCGGCGTTCGCCTACGTAGTGAAATATGTGCTGAGGAGCATCGCCATGGAATAAGTCGAAAGTGTGTTCACAGGAACCGTTCGCTTGTTCTCTAGATTATTAAAGAACGAAGAAAAGTTGTGATAACCGATGCGTGTAGATCTTGAGGGAAGGGGGAAAGATAATTGAGAGAGAAAGAGAGAGAGATAGGGTTCTAGAGTCTGACACATGCTTATCTAATATTAATCTAGACAGACCTCTCGATTTCATGTGTACCAGCATGCTGTGGATGTTCGATAGATTTTTATATACGAAGGTTAACTGTAATATACGAGTTGTACTATATTTCGCAAATTTTAAACGTGATAAACACACTGAGTCAGGGTTAGAGATTCATCGGGTAAGGGGGATTCTAAAGGCATATAGTGTCTTAAGTTCTGACGTGTGAACTTCCAAAGTTGTAGCTCTGCACTGTAATTAGCAGACGGCTGTTATAAATTCTGTGCAAGCGTGAGAGAAAGGTGAGAGAGTGTATGAAGAGTGAAGAGGAAGATCGTAGGGGCTTCCCAATTCGAAAATTTCCTTTCGTACTTCGACGCTCGGTTCTGTTTGTGTACTTATGACCTGGGAACGCGGATCTGCACAAACCTGTGCTGTGCCAATCAAATCGAATCCGGAGTTCGTAGAGATTAACGTAATAAGATCGACATCTCGGGAGTACGTCTAACAAGCTAACGAAATATATGTAATATATATGTAACCAACTTCGGGTCTGGAACACGATTTGGAACGCTATCATTTGTCGAAAGCAAATCTCGGTTCTTCCATTTCCATGGAGAGCTTTCAACGCAAACAAATTTGATTTGAACCGGTTACTATAATTAAGAACTGACGTAGCATCTGTAAGTCGATACGTACGTACACGTTATACGAGAAAAAAAAACTGCCTGACTTTTATTTACGAATTAAACGATCGAAAAAAACTTCCGCAAATAGACAAGCCATTTACTTCTCTTTTTATAGTGAACGATTACTGTATAGTCCTAGCTCTATCTGTACATTGTATATTTTCTACTCGTGTCAAGCTACTTCTTCAACGTTCTATATACGAACAGAAATTTGAACGAAGCTCGGTTTGCCGCGTTTGCTCGCGCGCCATCTTCAAATCTCTGGATTTAAAGAAATCAATAAATTCGAGATGAAAGTATGTTTTGTAAGAGACCAAGGTTATTTTGGCTAATAAAATGCGGTTGGTTCGCCTATCATTTCAACGGTTCGTCTGAACATGTTCTTCTGATGTAATCGTAGAGGTATTACGCACGCCTAATCGTGTCTTCGTATTTTATAATCCAGCGTGTGTAACGATCAGATTTATTCGTTCGCTCTGCGAGAGAACATGTAAACGCGACGACGCTCAGAATGCGCTGCAGCGAAAAAGTGTGAAACACAAACTATTCAAATTACATTTCGTTCGGTAGACGAACCGAGCTTTTCTACACTGACGCGCGTAAAAGTCAATTGAAAAGAAGTACGACGTTCCTGGAACAAACGCTTCTTTATCGAAACATCACACTGGTAACAGCGATGGCACCGTGTAAACACTAATACCAAATATTATTGTTAACTATTGATTCTCATTTTGTACATAGTATTTAACGATCGGTAATCGCGCTGAGCTACCAGAGGTGGGTAAAATCGACACGACTGTATTTAAAATACTATTTCAAATAGTAAGATCATGTACAGTTTAGGCAAAATGGTATTTTAAATAACGAGCAACGTTTCAGCCAATAAAATAATTTATTTTAACAAATATCATGCTTCAAATATGTTTATTTGAATAAGGCAATGAGGGATGAACCGAGGAAAGATGTTATAAACGAAACCATAATGTTTGTCAGAGTACATTTTATTTTTCGTGTAAATATTGCTATTTTTCGACGTTTTATATATATATGTATATGAGATATGTTTTGAAAGTGGCGCGGGGGGAATTCAGGATAATATTTCGGATTTTGGAACGGTGTTTTACCCATCGCTGTGTGCAACCGTGTAGCACTAAGATCCATAGGACCTTGAGTGACCTTCGAAAATCCCTTCGATCCGCGAGTACATCGAAAATTCGGTTAACGGAGGCGCGGATTAAAGAACGATTCACCGTTGATCGATCGGAAAAGAGAGTTGCCGGGTTTACCGCAACGGTAAACAGTTAGAATTTCCTTTGAATGGCCCCTTGTCCGAGTGCGCTCGGGAGGAAGGACGCATCCTGTGGAGCCGCCTTTAGCTTTCTTACCGGTTCTCTGTTTACTTGTTCGTGGCACCGTGCTGCTCGAATCTTTTTTACTGAAAACGAACAAAGAGCTTCTGTACCCCCTCACACTACACTTCCAAACGATCCACGTTAATTAATTCCCTCAATTTATTCGGAAAATTTTCAACAAAAACACCGGAATATATCCTTCGACAGACATTTAGTCTACTACCACTGAAAGTAATATTTCATTTTGTTACCCCTTCTTAAAAATCGCCTCGACAAATTGGAAATTGTCTAAAATTCCACTTAGCTGGATAATTTCCACAATGACACCGAAAAGAAAATAAAAATATTGACGAAACTAAACATTGTTCGAGATCTGTTTTTTTTAAAAAAAAAAAAAGATTATTAACATCCTGTCTCTTGATCCTACATCTGCCATGAAACGCTTCCTGCGAGGGTTTCGCCTTAATCTGAGAAAACACACCGCAAAAGAAGCAAACAGCAATTTACACGGCGGTGAAACAACAAGGAAGTCGTGCTCCACGGTCTTTTCAACCCTCGAGCGATATCCCGGGCCACCAGTCGCGGTCTCTTCTCGCCTGTGAACGCCCCCCGAGGAATAAATCATCGGAGCACAGGCGCCAGGACACCTCGGTCGCGCCTGAGATCCTGCGAAAATAAGATCCACATGTCTACGACACGGTTCCCGGTCCGTTGTGCTGGGATTTATCGAATCGGCTGCTACATTTTTCTTCGCCAGGTGTTGGAACCCCTAATTAAAACCGATATGAAAAATGTGTGCCCTCGCTCGGTCCCCAGAAACAACACTTATTTATTGGTAAGTCAATCTCAATTGCTCGAAGCTAAATTTGCTGTTGTACCATTATTCAAAATATTGTTATATATACATTATGAAATATATTTCTATCTAATCAATCGCTAAACATTTCAGCAACATACGACTTGTGCATATACAAAATTTACGATCGTTAAAAATGGAGAATAATACGACTTGTTGTATTACAACTTGTTATCTCAACAACTTATATATAGTATATACAACTTGTTATCTCAACATCGTACCCGTGAAATTAAAAAACAAATCATAGAAAATGGAAATGTTCTAAGTCGAACAGATGTTTAATTTTCAAAGGGTTGACTAAACGAAAGATAATTTCTATGAGCTGCTTGTTGTTGTCGCGATTTGCTAACCAGGTGATTTATCGTCCGGTCTCGGTAAATTGTCGGTAATTGTGTTTACTACACAGGTACACTGTTACACGTTATTTCGAGTGTCGCGACGCGACGGCGTCGGCGTCGGGCTGATTTAGGGTGTCGTCAATCGGTTAGGAACAGCTTCGGGGAATCATTTTACGTCCCCGTTTCCTGTCAGACTCGGGACGAGAGAATGAGAGGCACGATCGCAGAGGACCGTTCATCCGCGTCGACGATACCCGAGAAAATAATTAACTCGTGGGGACGACCTCATTACGTCGCTTAATTAGCCGCCGGTGCCGACGCCGCCGAAGAGATCGGCTACCGAATTTCGCCGATGTTCCCGCCCAAGGAACGCGTCCCTCGCGTACTCGCCCTCCTTCGGTCTCCAGTCGAGCGTATTTCCTGAAATACTAGCTCGTTAGAGACGAATAAGGTCACCGGCACTAGCCAACTCTCTACGCGATCGTTATAATCAGTTATTATTCATCAGGTAATCCAGTGGCGCACCCAGGATTTAATTTTGGGGGGGGGACGAGTTGAACAAAGTGACCTTTTTTTTTTAGCAAAAATATCTGTCAACGATATCCACAAATATTTACTTATATATATAGGGAAAAAATGTTGTTGTTCAAAATGTTTAGTTTTACATATAACATATCCAAAAATCATCGAAATCGAAGAGGAAGGAGCTATTTCTACGGTTTAGTTAATTTTTCAGTGTATTGTTTTCTTTTTCTTGGATACGCCATTGAGGTAATGCATTGTCGAAATATTTCTGAGTAGTACAGAGGACCTGACGGCACATTAATTGTTATGGCGGCTTTTAGGTGTTAGATAAACGATCACATTTAATCGTAGATCAGTTCACTACCATCTTGCAGCATCCCTTTCACGACGAAATATTGTAAATGATTCCAAATGTAATCATGTTTCATTTATTGCGTCACGTTTTAAAGAAATACATTTCACTTCGCAAACCTAAAGGGATGAATAATTTTAACTAATAAAACTAATGGTTCTAGCTTCCTAAAAACGTTCAAATCGTATAGTATAATAATAAAAAATGTTATCGTCTATTTAAGAGTGTCCGAATATTAGTGGGAGTCACTGTATATATACTGGAAATGAAGAAGGGGGGAGGTAACTACAATGATTAATAAACGCATTTATATGTTGTACACAAAGTCACAAAATTCTAAGAAATTGTGTCATTGTATACATAATTGTTTCTCTAATTGAAATTAAAAAGCAGTCAAAATGACTTCCTTCGGCAATCTAGTGTTAATCAAGTCATAGGATCAAATGAAACGAATAAGATAGCCCAAGAATTAAGTAAAATATTTAATTGTTCAAGCTGTACGCACATTTTAGGATAAATAGGATTGTTTACCGTTTAAAATGCTGTTTTACCCAGCCCCGCTCTGTTCGTTTAGCGGTCCAGCTGAATCCGCTAATCGCGGCGCGAACCGGCCGATCTCTCGCCGGTTTCTATTTCGATCCGCGCGTCCATCGGCGTTCGAGCATCACGGACCGAAGGCACACGGTGGTTTTCCCGTGTATTTACCTACGTCCCGTTGGAGTGGCACACAGCATCGCGTCGCGGAACGGTTTACTACCGGAGTAAATCGGTTCGCTTCTCCCTGGTCCCCGGGAATAAGTGCTGTGCCATTCGATTGCTCCTGTACTCGCGCATACAGTGTGAGTGCTCGCGAACCACCAACTATCTCCGGACACTAACCGTGTCAGAAAATACCATCGAACCACTGTATCAAAACCATAACTCACGATTCGAACGATGGATATGCTTAATTCTTGTTTCGTTTTGTTGATTATGGTCCTGGAAAAGTTTTCAGGAAAAAAAATTTTAAGAGAAACTGCAAAAAACATAATTATTTATTGAAATTTGGACAGGACAACGTCTATAAGGTAAGCTAATAATAAATAAATAAATAATAATAAAAACAATGTAGCTGCGGTTCTCGAAGCATTTCTGATCAAGATAAAGATGACCTTGAAATGTCCTCGAAGACTTCTAACACACAGCGATCAGAAAGACCGAAGAACGAAAGGGTTGCCGAGCTTCGTCCATTGTGATTGTTCGACAGAACAGATTCTCGGTGGCATTCCGCGAGTTAGGATTTATGTGTGTTCACCCTGTATGCACGGGGTGCAGAGTCGGCCGGAGGAGGACGTCGTTGGCACTAACGACGAACGATTCATCTTCCGAGGGAAAAGCGAAAGGAGTGACAGAAATTGCGGTGATTTAGTAGGAAAAGACAGGGAACAGATGTTATACGCCTTCCCTCGCCGCCTTTATCTATTCCTCTTCTACCCCTCCCTTCTATCCTAGCTACGCTTTGAAGCTTTGTTCTTCGCAACTCTGACGCGATTTTCTTAATCGCTTCATGGTCGAATATAGGCGCGATTGAGTTGTTGATCGCGGTTGCTAATTGGCCTGGTCCCGGAGAGATTAAGTGGTAAGGGTGAAATCCGTAGATCTTCGTCGAATCTGCGATAGCAGCCCTTTTTTTTTATTTATTGTTGCACTGGGGTGAAATGCCATTTAGAAAATACTTCGAACCCTTTGCACTCGAATGGCGACTTTTGTAATTTGTGTAATAATTTTTTTATTTGTCAAGGTCGCTGAGGACGAGCAGTATGGCGACGTCGTACAGTGGGAAAACTTGACCTAACTCGATTCAAAAAGAAATAACTTTTGTGGGAATCAACACTTATTGTATCACACTTGTACTTTTATCTTTGTAGCTTTTGTCGCGGTATTCTGAATAAAGGGCAGATATTTTATACTCAAAAATCCTGTTCCTACACTTTCGATAGAAATGAGGTAGAGCGATGAATTTTTTTTAAATGAAAGCTGAAACATTGTAGAATATGGGAAAAAATAGGGATATTATGGTACGAATGTTTTTAACCTTGAAAAAATAAAAGTTTAATTGTTTAACTATAATTCGATTTAAAAAAAAAAAATTCATCGCTCTACCTCATTTCTATCGAAAGTTATTCCTTTTTGAATGGAGTTAGGTCAAGTTTTCCCACTGTGCGTCGGCGCGCGAAATTTAAAATTCGTACATCTATTTTCCACGATGAACTTTATGCGTCTGTACGTTTCGTTGACATCTGTAGGCCGCGGGAGAGATAGAATCGAGGATGCGGGGCGGTTTATGAGAAGATTAACAGTTTATGTTAGACGAACGATGAGAAAAAAATGGTGCACAGCGAAGCACGGTGCCACGCAGCTCCGGCAGGATCTCCATTGGATTCCCGCGTTCGTAAATAAACCGGTGAAGCGTGGTGGGTCGCTATGTTTAGTTTAGGTGGTTTCTCAGATTTCTGGGATCACCATGGGAGAATGTGACAGGTCTTCCAGCTACCGGTGGCCCGGTTTACGATCGTGGTTACGTTGCTAATCCACTGCGATCGCATGCAGCCGTCATCCGGTGTCATTAAGACTGTCAGCCGGCGCGTTATGTCATTTTCATAACCGTAGAATTCATTCCTTTCACATTTATTTTCATAATGAATTATAGGAAACGGTCCTCGCGATTTAGCTAGTGTATTTTAATTGTATTCATCTCGAAACATATGGTGCAACTCAACGTTGAGAACCTCTGACTTGAGGATGTCCTGGAGGTATATAAAAACGCGAGAAAATTTTTGAAAATTTGGCTAGATATAATTCTTACTATATTAATGCAATTACCAAAGTTTGGGTTCGATTCACTGCACCGTCCAATAGTTATAGCAACTTAAAGTGTGCACATTTTAACACGTATTCTTATGGAGAATTCATAAAATTCCACTTCAATATTTAAAGCTTGAAAAAACGCAACTTAAAAATTCCAGTAGTTTTTTTTGTATATAGTAAAAATTATATAATTAATTGTGTTCAAAATTTATTAGGATTCATTAAAGAGTTACAGAGCAAAAAATTATAAACTGTTACAAAACGTGAAATTTATCATGGTGTTATATTCTTTTCAATAATAACCATGAATATTGCTTTGTGAAGTATGTTTAATTTATTTAAATATTTATTTGTAACTTTTTATCACGTTATTATATATATATATTGAATATCACAAATCTATTATCTTGAAGTTCAAATTAGGGGGTAGAATCATCGCAAAAGTCACTTACAATTTTTAATAATATGAAGAGAATTCGATTAAAAAATAAATATAACATGAAATTCACTAATTAAACGAAAGCTTTTTAAATCAATCTATTTCTTTAATGCAAAATATACTCATGAATGGCTTTCATTGCCAATATATTGATGGATTTCGAATTTCTTGTACTTTTGTCTCCCATTCTACCTCCAGAACATCCTTAAACGTCCGCGGGAAATGTATGCAGCAAAACACTTGTCCGTCCGTCTAATTACTTTATTTCCCGAGCGCGTGTCCAAACAAGTGTACGACCATCAATCACGATTAATTGAACCTTAAAACTTTATTTCCAGACGTGCGGGGACCACCCCCACCTAAAGGAAACCGTAAATCAGCCGCGGTCTCTCGATTTAGTCGGTTCGTACCTATCCCAAAAAACGCGGCCCCTCTCTCTCGTACTCTCACTGTGCCGTAATTTATCTTTCCACATTTTTTAATAATGTTAACGCTGAACCTACCGAGCACCAGAAGCGACTCGAATGCTTCAGCTCACGATTCGAACTAGAATCGAAACGTCGATGATTATTTGATAATAATTTGAGAACATTAAACATTAAACATTTGTTATTAACAATAATACGATCGACATAAGTGACATATTTATTGCAGGATAATGAGGGAAACGATCAGGCTCGAGGATGTAGGGAGCGGGAATAAAGATAGAAAGGTTGAAGAGTGGTTGGAGAAGTTGAGGAAATAAAGAGAAAAGAGAGCATAAATAAACCAAAGAGAATAATAAACCAAAAAATGGAAAAGTTAAGGAATGAGGAGGGAAGCAATAATTATGGAATTAAGTGGGTTAATAATAATTAGGATACTATCAACTTCCATGCAAGCAATTGCATAATTTGAATAATTGTAAAATTAAAAGTATACATATAACCGGCCATATTCACCCGTAATTCTGGATTATTTAAATTATATTAAATATTATTTAAACCATTTGCATCATCCACTGTTTCTAAATGCATTCTCTGCCCCTGTTTTCTCGCACACCGCTGCGCAACGATTGACAGAATCACAACGGGCATCACGCGGATGGAATTACGTCAGTCTCAGCTGTAGTTCTGGTGGTTTTAGAAGGGGCGTAGAGTGGTGGAGGGGTGGAACGGATCGAAGAGGTCGATGGAAACGCGTCCGACGTTCACCGATTGGCCGAAGAACTACTGGTTGACATTGTTCGGGTCCAATCGTGCAGACTGGGCGTCTCCTCGCGGCCGTTTCCTTGCAATAATATTTGCACTGGCTCGTCTAATCCATTAAGTCTGCCATCGGACGCCGTTCGGTAAATTATTTATCGGCTCCTTTCCTCGCCGGTGTTCCGTTTCCACCCCGTTTCCTCCCCTGATCAACGAATACCCGCAATGCTCCGCGGCCTTAGTTAACATGACGTCACCCACGCGTTCAAGATCTTCGACAACCGCGACGTCTTTCTATTTTGCACTTTAAACTCACCCCCTTGCGAGTCAAACACACCCTTCCGCAAAAAAGCAATCGGGTTACGCCATTTTCGTTTATCGAGTGGTGCAGATTCGGTGAAACTTCGGTTCATTTTTTATGTCGGAGTTTCCACAGGTTTTGCACTCCAAATTTCACTTGCAAAGGGGTGGCGGATTTAATATACCATTGGGCTCCGAATTTTAAAGAAATTTAGTTAATGTGTAACGATATGAAATTCTTTACTTTTTTTTTATTAATAAGTAGAGGAGAGTTTTCTTGCAACTTCTATTTCTAACTTGAGTTTGAGGGCCCCAAAATTTTTAACGTTAGGGGCCTCTACTTAACTTGAGCCGCCACTGGGTCCCGAATTCGCAGCATTCATTTTTTTCTCAATAAAATTTAATTCATTTACGAAAAATTAAGTTTATGGGAGTTTCCTTGCAACTTCTATTTCTAACTTGAGTTTGAAGGCCCCACAATTTTAACCGCTTCGGACCTCCACTTGATTTGAGCCGCCACTGGGCCTCGAATTCGCAGCATTCATTTTTTTCGTCAAAAAAATTCAATTCATTTACGAAAAATTAATTTTATGGGAGTTTCCTTGCAACTTCTATTTCTAACTTGAGTTTGAAGGCCCCAAAATTTTAACCGCATCGGGCCTCCACTTGACTCGACCCGCCACTGTTGCAAAGTGGTGAATTTGGAGTTCAAAACCTACAAGCACCGAACAACCAACGAAAATGATATTTTCGAGGAGCGACGCACTTATTCAGGGGTGAATTCAATCTCCAGATTGAATGGACACAAGACGAAATAGCAATGTTCGTGATTAATGATCGTTTATTGCAACGCTCGGCATCGATATAAAAAATACTGTACATTAGAAATGCACCTATGGCATCGTGTAAGGAATGGAAATCCAAGTTTTCGTCGCTCTTAATATTAAACAATCCAAGAATCGGCGCAAGTCAACCGCTTAACAATAAACATATCACATAAACAGATAATTACGATCGAAATGCTTCGCGTAGAACATCGTCGATGAAAGATCGAAGAGTTTTTCGAAAATTTCGACTTGCTCCGATTTCGCTTGGACACATCGCCGCCATGTTTTCTTCGATCCTCTCGCCTCTCTAATTAATAAATGCCTTACGTATTACGTTTTAGAATCAAGTTAACATAGAATTTGAATAGCCAGAGGATCGAATAGTGTCTACAAGATATTATTTACAAGAAGAATGTTCTATAGCTCATCAATAAATTATTGCATGTTCCGGCCATTGTTGTTCAATCTTAATCTAGAGAACTTAAATTCTAAATCGACGTCGAAATATAGATAATACACGCTGTTATGCTACAGTCTCTCGTCGGGTAAGCTTATCGTCTACTTAAAGTTAACTATTTACAACAATCTTTGGTGTTTTCCTGTATGACCAGTCGCTCCGATGGCGCCCGGATACTAATAATTAAATAAACTGTATGAAACATAAGAGGAAGATAGCGAAGAATATTTATACACATATACATTACAGAGAATACAAACTCTCAACGCTCTAATAATAATAATTAAAAAAAGAAAACTAAATTTTTCCATAAAAATCAACCGAACTGAAAATATGCTCCTTTGGTTCGCTCCTCGTTTTCAATAACATAATGATTTATTATAATTATATAAAATTTTACAGGAAATTTTATATAATTGTGTAAATTTAAATAAACTATTAAACGTTAAATGTATATCGTTCGCCAATGATCCTCGCTGCTTCACAATGTACCGTTCAGCCGAATGTAAATTATCGATTAGGATTTTTCTTAGTCGCGATCGAAGTTTCGGGTTTCGTGACAAAACCTTCATTCGAGAGCAGACGGACAAGTTGCAACGCTTCCAAAGATCAAAGAACAATTTTTTCCCGAACGAGTCCAAAGCCAACTGGCTGGATCATTAATCACCGCGATCCAAACGCGATCCTAAGTCCGCGCTAATGTTCTTTAGAAACCATTAGCGTCCTGGACCTCGTCGGACGAACCACTCTAAACTGTTTCAAACATTTGTCGAACCGCGAGAAAGCTTCAACTGGAAAACTCGATGTACATTTTTCGTTTTCAAAGAGAACAGAGAACAGCCTCACTCGTATGTATTTTTTGGAGGCGGCGTAAGGGACTGAAAAATTCGAACAATTTTTTTCACTGGCTGATCCCCCGCGGGGCCCCCGATGCCACCTAATTTTTTTCCACCCCGAGAATTCAGTGCGGCAATAAAGTCCGCTGGCGGATTTAACGCGGCGTGTCTTCGTTAAGTCGCAGTCAAACGAACTTTTCCCTCCGGTTTTATAAATAAACCCCTCGATGTATCTGTGCTTGTAAGTCAAAACGACGTCTCGTCATGTTTTCGAAAAAGGAAGAAACCGTATTCCAAGCCGACTTATCGGCGCCGAACCGCTCGTTAACGCATCTCTCTCTCCCGTTGTTTCGTTTAAGTTTTATCTACTCGCCGGAACGGTTAGGGCTTGTTTCCACAACGGCGAGACGCGGAGCTGACTCCTCGTAAGAAACAGGAAAAAAAACCTCGTAAAATTGTAGCAACGACGCTACTGTCCGTCTTTTCGTATGTTAAACGGAGGGGGGGGCCCCATGACTTCGTCTGGAGAATCGCACGGACAGTCACTTCTAACTAGACTGCGGATCTTTATGCGAAATCAGTGGCGGATCTAATGGTAAGCGAACTAAACGGCCGCGTAGGGCCCCGGGATACCATAGGGCCCCGAATTTGAAAGAAACTTATTTGATGTGTAACGTTATGAAATTTTTCATTACTTTTCTTTCTTGTTAATATGTTTGGCAGAGTTTTCTTGCAACTTCTATTTCTAACTTGGGCCCCCAATTCGCAGCATTCATTTTTTTTACAACAAAATTCAAATTTATTTAGGAAAAATTAAGTTTAGTGGAGTTTCCTTGCAACTTCTATTTGTAACTCGAGTTTTGAAGGCCCCAAAATTTTTATCGCTTTGGGCCTCTACTTGACTTGAGCCGTCACTGGGCCCCGAATTCGCAGCATTCATTTTTTTTACAACAAAATTCAATTCATTTACGAAAAATTAATTTTAGTAGAGTTTTCTTGCAACTACTATTTGTAACTTGAGTGTGAAGGCCCCAAAATTTTTATCGCTTTGGGCCTCCACTTAACTCGAGTCGCCACTGTGCGAAATAAAAATAATCTCCATTGATTGCGGGAAACAGAAATAAAATCAAACTTCGTTACAATTGAAAAAAATAAATGAATTGAATTTTTCTAATCTATTACTGCTTTAACTAACTCCTTCACAATCGCAACAAGATCCGCACTCTACTAACAACATAATTTCTTCGTCTCTCCATCGTTCGCGCAAACAGTTAACAGTAAAATAAAAACAACTAACAACGTCGAGAAACTTGCAAAACAGTGTTCTATATATGCAGAGAACGTGCAGAAAGATGTCCCGAGTTTCGAACAGGTTCAAGGCCCGATTTCGATACTTTCGAGCCAGCGAAAATAGGAAATCGTCGAGAAGCTGCGTTGTTTCTTCGGTTGTTTTACCTCGTGGATGGAAAATACTGATGACGGATCGAATGATTGATCGACCGACGATCAAACGTTCGAGTTCCAATCGTCTTCCATTCTCCAAACGCTGAAGGCGTACGACAGTTTCTCGTGCGCCATGTAGCTGCACGACGACGAAGTGATCTCTCTGGCTGCCAGCACTGCGTTCCTTGGTGTCCTTTCGCCTGTAATTACGTTCATACTAATTAATAATTAGTATGCTTATCGACTAAAAATTCTCTAGCTTATACAATCTAATTTTCCTATAGATTTTACTGATTTCATCGAGATCTGTGGACGTTTGTACAATTTTTCTCCGGATTCGACGTCGAGTGTGGTTGTAGAGGGAAGTTTCCTCTTTAGAATGAGACCGAGTGGATCGTCGTACGATTTTTCGTCGCGAGGCTACAGCAGTTTGAAGACGGAGAAAAAAAAGAATCGGTTTCGAGGACATTGAGGGAAAAAAGTGATGCAGCCGAATAAGACAGCGATACGAAGCTAATTATTTCCAAACAATCCGGAGAGTCGACTGATCAAAGAGTCAAGAATATATCGCGCGGTGGGGAAAGGGGAAGAATGCGCGGTAAAAAGAATTCGGAGATGCGCGGCAGCAGCGGTGAAACAAGAGAAGAAACTGTCAGGACGCATCAGCGGGTTGGGTTCAAACGAAAAACGAGGAGTCGCGACCGTTGCGGGATGGTATTTGCGTCCGAGCTGGTGAAAAGGGACCAATCTTCGCAACTGTTAGCGTCCCGATATCTTTAGTCACCTGGAGTTATGGTATATCGTCGCCATTTCGCGTGCGCCGGCTCTTTGCCTTGTACTCTGTCAACCGCCGGTAGCAATTGAAAGCACCGAGGGTGATTTAGATCATAGTTACTCTCCTTGCCGGGACATTTGATCTAGGGGATCTCCCAAGTTGCTTCATTTTCAACAGTAACCTTTTAGAATTCACAGAATTGCTCGAATAATCGTGCAACATTTTCTGCTGGGGGTAAGTTTAGCTAAATTTTGAACTGATTTGATTTTACGTACTTTATTCTCGTTAATTTTCAATAGAAATGTTTTAACAATTCAAAGAACTGCTGAAATAATTCTGGAACGTTTTATTCTAGGGGTAGTTTAGCTAAATTTTGAACTGATTTGATTTTACGTACTTTATTCTCGTTAATTTTCAATATAAATGTTTTAACAATTCAAAGAACTGCTGAAATAATTCTGGAACGTTTTCTGCTAAGGGTAAGTTTAGCTAAATTTTGAACAGACTTGATTTTACGTACTTTATTCTCGTTAATTTTCAATAGAAATGTTTTACAATTTAAAGAATTGCTCAAATAATCCTGGAACATTTTATGCTAGGGGTAGTTTAGCTAAATTTTGAACAGACTTGATTTTACGTACTTTATTCTCGTTAATTTTCAATAGAAATGTTTTACAATTCAAAGAATTGTTCAAATAATCCTGGAACATTTTATGCTAGGGGTAGTTTAGCTAAACTTTGAACAGACTTGATTTTACATACTTTATTCTCGTTAATTTTCAATAGAAATGTTTTACAATTCAAACAATTGCTCAAATAATCCCTCATAAAACATTTTATGCTAGGGGTAGTTTAGTTAAATTTTGAACAGACTTGATTTCACATACTTTATATTATCTCGTTAATTTTCAATAGAAACTTTTCACATTTCAAAGAATTGTTACTCGAGCTTTTTACGATAGGGGTAGTTGAGCTAAATTTCAAACAGATTTGATATCACATACATTATATCAACTAATTGTACAAGATCTAAAACTATAAATTCAGTATGCTCAAGTTATCTAAATCCAGTCCTGCCAGGAACCATAATTCAAGGATGGATCAATCAGTATGAACGTCAGTGGAAGGCTACCGGTGGTTCTTTTCCTAGGTAAGGGCTCTCTCAAGGGTCTCGGGGATGATCTATAGGATTTTCCTGTTTGCCTACGCTGACCAGTTTGTAAATACACTCTAGCACTTCAAGTGCCTGGAAAGGGTAGCTATGCTACTATGAAGTAGGTAGCTCCACTCGGGCGTAAGGGCTTCTGGGTTTGGCTCCTGACTTCTGAATCGAAGAACCCCCTTCTTCATGGGGGTCTGTTTAATTCCGAGACACCGTAAACAACGTCGTACTGCCGGGCGAACACGTGCTGCTGCTTGCCGACGGACAACGTAAACGAAATTGTCTCTACGCTCCATAAGTTTACACGCGGGACAAACATTTATCGAAAGCAATTTCAAAAAAATACCATTTCCAACCTCGTTGCCCATCATTTTAACCCTTTGCACTCGGAGAGCTATTTTAATTCGAAAAAGAAAAGTTTCTTCCCACTTTGAACTACTCCATTCTTCTATTCTATGCAAAGTAAGTTTATGCAAATAAGTACCACATAAACTGTTCATTCCTACTTTAACAATTTCACCAAACTGAAAAAATCGATTAGCACTCTTATAAATAATCGTAATCTTTCTACTGTGAATAGCACCCTCTCATTTTTGTTATAAATGCATCAAATCCACAATCTACCATTTAGATACAAACATATTCAATAATGTAAACAATATTTTAAACCAGAATAAAAATACATGATCAATTACAATTTGAAAAACTTGGTTTGGAAAAACAATATTTTAAACCAGAATAAAAATACATGATCAATTACAATTTGAAAAACTTGGTTTGGAAAAACAATATTTTAAACCAGAATAAAAATACATGATCAATTACAATTTGAAAAACTAAAGAATTCACTCGAAAGTACTGCATCCACCGCAGAGACGGCAGTTCAATAATTAATAAATAACAAAACAAAGCATTATTAATAAAAAAAAAAAAATAACAAGCGTTTTATGGTAAATCTATTTTGAAATAACAACTACTTCCCACAAAGTAATGAATTCGTAAAAGCGGCACAAGAAGACCGGTAACGCAAACACAGACTGAAAGAGAGCCGGCGCGACGCAACAAAGTATTCGATACCGCGTTTCGTTCTTACAATGTTTCCACGTTTTACCGGCTACAAGTCGGCAGATTGGTAATCACTGTCTCAAACAATAGTAAATCAATTTTAACCGGCGACTCCCAATCACCACTCGAGTGCTAAGGATTAAAAAAATGCTAATCATCCCCAATCCCACCCCTCGGCAGCTAAATAAAAACAAATCGAAACTTACCAGATTCTTCAGGAGCCTCCCCATTCTCCAGATTGCAATGCAACACCTGGAAGAGGAAGTCGATGTACCTCGTGGCCAGCTTCAGGGTCTGAATCTTGCTGAGCTTGTCACTGGGCAAAGTGGGAATGATCTTCCTAAGGGCAGCGAACGCATCGTTGAGACTCTGCGTCCTCTGTCTCTCCCTGACGTTGGCCATGACCCTTTGATTCTGGATCTCTTCAAAGGTAGCTCCGCTCTTCCTCCTGAGTTTAGTCTTGGTAGAAGAAGCGTTGCTCTCCCCTTCGGACTCGTTCTCGTTGTTACTGGACTTCCTCTTCCTCTTCCCGCCGTTCCTGCCACCCTCGACCGCGAAACTCTTCGTGGAAGAAGACGCTTCTGTCATCTGCGTGATCTCCACAGGCTTGAACCTGTTCGGCTCGATCTCAGGCTTGAACTCCACCACTTCCGGTTTGTAGTCCACCTGTTCCACGTGATGATAACCTTGAGGATGCCTCGCGTTAACCTCTTCACCACCTGAAGAATACATTTGCGGCGATGGCGTCAGATAGAGGCTCTGCTCGTGGTCTCTGCTGTGATCCGACATGAACCCGGGCGAATTACCATGAAGACGTCGTTCGTACTCGGAGACTTCAATCTGTATGTCCCTGAGCATCTTCCCGTTGTGTTGCTCCTGGTACCTCTTCCCCTCTTCAGGGCCTTCGTACATCAGATAAGTGGCCGGAGGGTAGATCTGATGGTGGTGATGATGATGATGAGGCTGGTAACCTGGAAGGTCACGGTGCTCCGGAGGACTGCTCAGGTCCATCAGGTGTGTGGGAGGTGAGAACCGATTGTAATGATCGGGAGAGTTGCTGGCGGAGCTGCCTGCGCTATGGGGAATCCCAGAGCTGTCGTTGTTGTCCAGGATGTAGATGCCCTGCAGTCGCTGCGACTGGAGACTCGTCGGTTGACTCTGCATGCTGACCCTTGAAGAACTTGCACAGAGTACTAGGAGGAGTTCACACGGGGATTCTAACGTTTCAGGGGCACTGTCATAGCACCGTTTGATACACTGTTTGTGCGAGAACACTGGCAGGACTCGAACAGGAAAGAAGAAACGTGTCGCAGAGGGTTGGAGGAACACTCGGAGAGATTGATCGTAGATCACACTGACGGATGATCGATGAGAGAACACCAGACCGTTGGCGGTTTCGAACTCGAATGAAGATGCTGGAGACTCGAGCTTCCTCATCACGCTTCGGGACCCGCCTCTCTATGGTGGGGAAACCCCACCAAATTTCTCTACCCCCACTATTCCTTCTGTTCGATCCCCACCGGGTTTGAACGCCTATACTAACCGCTAGATCTCCCACTACGGTTCCTCGCGTCTCTCCCTACAGTCGAGCGAGCTTGGTGGTTGCAGATATTCAGGAGTCGGTTAGGGGGGAGATCGTCGGATGAACGTGGATGATGGGTACCGAAGGAGGAGCGCGGGGAATGGGAAGGGGAGGAGACTGCAGGTAGATGACAGGTTCTATGGGGTGAATCCTGCTGATGATGGAGTGGGAGGGATTTTTGGAATTTTTTTTTTAGCATTGTGTTGAAGAGGGAGGTTTACTCTTTGTAATAGCGTAAGGTAGACCTTCGTACGATTTTTTATTACAATGTTATTACAAGATTTAGGGAATCAGAACTGCTAGAGGGATTCTGACTGTTTCAAAAATTCTGCGGGCTTTGAATCATTCCTTTCGGGGATGATATTTAAATGTGCTTATAGAGGGATGATTCCTCTTTGCAATAACATAAAGTAGACCTCCGTACGATTTTTATCACAGAGTTATTACAAGATTTAGGCAATCAGAAGTTCCTGAGGAATTCTAAAAGTTTCAAAAATTCTGAGAGCTTTGAATCATTTCTTTCGGGGATGATATTTAAATGTTCTTATAGAGGGGTGATTCGTCTTTGCAATAACATAAAGTAGACCTCTGTACGATTTTTTATTACACAGTTATTACAAGATATAGGCAAGCGGAAGCTCCTGAGGGATTCTGAAAGTTTCACAAATATTCTGTGGGCTTTGAATCATACCTCTCGAGGATGATATTAAAATGTTCTTATAGAGGGATGATTCCTCTTTGCAATAATATAAAGTAGACCATCGTACGATCCTTTCTCACAAAGTTAGTACAAGATATAGGCAATCGGAAGCTCCTGAGGGATTCTGAAAGTTTCACAAATATTCTGTGAGCTTTGAATCATACCTCTCGGGGATGATATTAAAATGTGCTTATAGAGGGAGGTTCCCCCTTTGTAATAACATAAAGTAGACCTTCGTACGATTTTTTATCACAAAGTAATTACAAGATTTAGGCAATCAGAAGCTCCTGAGGGATTCTGAAAGTTTCACAAATATTCTGTGGGCTTTGAATCATACCTCTCGGGGATGATATTAAAATGTGCTTATAGAGGGTGCTTTCCCCTTTGTAATGACACGAAGTAGAGGCTTGTAGGATTCTTTCTGACGAAGTTACGGCAAATTTTGGATGATCAAAAGCTCCTGAGAAATTGCTGAAGCTCAACAAATTCTGGAGACTTTGAAAAATTTATAATTTTTACATTCCATTGGCGAATCTGTGGATGAGAACCGCAATGGAGATTCACAGAATGGTTCCAGCATGTTTCTAAGCATCGAGGCAATTTTTTCAAGGATAACTGGTCGGAGTTAAAGAAGGTAGAAGATCGACGATCCTTTCGCGATCACGATTCGAGGAGAATGGAGACTGAAGGAAGACAGACTCGACGATGTGCGCTTGTCCGAGAGAGTAGGATGGTGGGTGGAATGAAGGAGAAAGATGGAAGTCTTGAGGGACGACCCATGCTGAATATTTATATCGTGAGGAGCCAGTGAGAACAAGGCTAGGGATCGCGAGGAACAGGCTACGATATGCCAGACCAGTTCGCCTTGGAATGGCGCTAAAATTCTGTCTTTGTTACTCCCATTTGTCCCCTTTGACTTTCGCTATAACGTACACCGTCGCGTCGTCCGAGAACCAAAGTGATTTCACTCGTTGGAATCCCCTCTAAAATTCCACACCTTATTTATTTCTATTTGTACTATCGAGCTAACATAATTGTCTCTTAAGAAATCGGTTTTTAAATGTATAAATTTCTTTATTAGTTTTCCTCAGGGTTGTAATTCTCTTCTCTTTCCTCCATTTCTCTTAATCTATCTTTTAAACTTATTTCTAAAACTAAACTAAATAGAGACACAGAGAGAGAAGTATTTACAAAAGTAAATCGGTTTTAAAATGAAGATCAGCAAATGTTATGATTTCTTTCGGGTCTACAGTCTCTGAAAATTTTTTTTCGGGATTCAATTTAATATGTGCTTATAAAATGAAGTTTCCTCTTTGTAATGAGGCCAAGTAGACTAGCGTACGAAATTTTCTCGCACTAGTTATGGCTAGATTTAGGAGATCGAAGGCTCTTGAAAAATATTGAAAATTCAGAAAATTTCTTTTAGCACGATAGAAGAATGAGATGGGAAGAAGAAGGCTTGAAATAGTGACGGTACGATTAAAAATGGCGTCCGTATCGCGCCGTGTCAATAGGAAGGAGCGAGAGGTGAAACAGGAGGCGAAGAAGCTCGTCGTGAAAGCTCGAAACGCGGAATTTATAGGCAGCTTCAAAAGAGCTTTCGTCCGTCACAACAAACACGTCTCAGCAATCCGGCACAGCGATTCATCAAGCTACGCGATCTCGAATCTTCAGTGTTCCTCTCGATCTTCGGCTATTTCAGATTGAAACCGCGCCAATGCACCTTTTAACGAGCAATTTGCAAAGGTGCGAATTGTTCGCTAACAGCTGAACCTATTCGTTCGATGAAGAATCAATTAATTAGCGTGCGAGTCTTGTAAATTCACCTCTGGATCGAAACAGCATCCGAGTACGTAATTTCTGTTTTCACTGTTTTGAAATTGATTCGCAAATGAATTTCCAGTGCAAAATCTAGAACAGTACTGGAGACATCGATTAACGAAAAAATTACACTCCGGGACAAAAAGATAGCACACTTTAAAGTTAACGTAATATTTATTTATTTAACACTGCAACCAAGGTTTTGTTTTTACAGATACACAAATGGATAAGGGGCACAAATGGAATTGAATCGAATTTGGCCAGTCTATACAATTTTATTTAAAAAGAAAAGATTTTTTAAGGAAATATGGTGGGATAAAATGATAGCACATTTAACTTAAAATTATGTTTAACAATAAATCAACGAATGATATTTAATGATTAATATTTCGTGGATCTTTCTTTACATTTAATAAGAGCCATCATTCTCTTTGGCAAAGATTTATAGAGTTTTTTAATAGTCCTTTAATAGTTTTTAATAGTTTCCTTTAATTTTTCCCACTCATCTAGAATACATTTTCTTAATTCAATAATGTTTAGGTGGGGGACCTTGCTGGACAATTTGGAAATATTACCGAATTACAAAAATGTATTCTAGATGAGTGGGAGCAATTAAAGCAAAATACTATTAAAAAAACTCTATAAATCTTTGCCAAAGAGAATGATTAAATTCTCTTATTAAATGTAAAGGAGGATCCACAAAATATTAAGCATTAATAATTTTAAGTTAAATCTGCCATCATTTTGTCCCACCATATTTCCTTAAAAAATCTTTTTAAATAAAATTGTATAGACTGGCGCAATTCAATTCAATTCCAATTGTGTCTCTTTATAGAGGTATGTCGCAAGAATCTGTAAAAACAAAATCTAGGTTGTAGAGTTAAATAAATAAATATTACGTTAATTTTAAAGTGTGCTATCTTTTTGTCGCGGAGTGTAGGTCAAAAATGACCGGCAGCCGCCATAGTTGCGGGCCGGTTGGTGGGGGCCGGAAGATGCCGCGAGTTATTCGACTTTGATCACCGTCGGAGTATTATTTTGGTGTTTGGCCGCGTTATTTATCGGCCTCTTTATTGGCGATCTGATTTTCAGTTGGCACTGGCCCAAGATCCAGCGTTTCGTACCGGTTAGCTTTCGCGGAATCGAAATCCGATGGCGAACGGATCGCGTTCACGACGTACCGCTGATGTCTTCACTTTCGATAAACGTCCCCCGGTGATGTTGCACCTCGAGATCGTTAAACCCAGAAGGGAAACGTAACTTTGAACAATTTCCCAGGCTGACGATGGACCCTTAACCCTTCGCCGAAACGATGAAACAGTAAAACTCTTCTACAAACAAGTCTTTGCAGACACTCGCTCGTAAAGATGACACGAGACCTTAACACTAGAAATCTAAATAATATGGCATTTATTTAGATTTCGTACAAGCGATATTTATATATGTACTTCAATAGAGAAGTTTATTAAAAAAATTTCTCAAAAAAACATATTTATATTTTTAATATTTCTAAGTGTTAAAATATTATTTGTAATATTTCTAGTGTTAAAATATTTCTAAGTGTTAAAATATTATTTGTAATATTTCTAGTGTTAAAATATTTCTAAGTGTTAAAATATTATTTGTAATATTTCTAGTGTTAAAATATTTCAGACCAGCGTGAGAATTCTTTTGTGGAATGTGTTCCGTTTTCTACCGTTGCGTAATCTCACTTAGCACAGTGCAGCTATTAATCGCCAGGAAAAGTGTAATTCGAATGAGAGATAAGAAGCGACAAGTCGAAATTCAATTGAAAGTGTGCCAATTGGAAACACGTAGAACCAATTCGGTACAAAGTAATGCATTTCATAACGTTGCTAGTAGTAATAAATGTTTCATATTCTCGGCGCTACGGTTCGATCAATTATCACTTAGAAAATATATTTTTACAGACGCATTGCAAAATACATCTTGAAAAGGATTCAAACTAGAATCGAAACGTCGATGATTATTTGATAATCTGCAAAATTGTTTTTTTTGATTTTCTAAGTAATAATTGATCGAACCGTAGCGCCGAGAACATTAAACATTTATTATTAACGATAATACGATCGATATAAGTGACATAGTTGCTAGTAGTCTTCTTCTCGCGGAACAAATGATTTTATATTTAATATTAATATTTAATATTAGCTTATTTAATATTATCAGGGGTAACGTAACCCCTGAATATTACTAGAATATTACTAGATTTAACAAAATTCGTTATTTTCACTGGGCACGAGTCAGTGTACGGAGAGGTAACGGTCAACGGAACTTTGTCTTTTTCTTCGTGAAGAAAAAAAAAAATAATAATGAGATTAAAGCTGGCCGGGAGAGATCGTCGGTTTTAAAGAAGTTTCTGGGTTTTTCCGTTCGTAAATGTCCAGGTAGACGCTTCGGCGCCCGTTTATGGTGTCTGTACTGGCGTAGTTTTAGGGTAGGTGCCCATCAGGTACTAATTGCCTTGCTGGTGGCTGAATTCACCCTTGGTACACCTTTCTCTCCCATAAATTCTCATTTGTACAACGGATTCTCTTAACTTTCTCGGCCGGTGCACTGCCTTGGACAAGTAGGCAGAGCTGGTGGACGCGACAGGTATCGCCGAACATGTGCATACGCGTCACCAACGAATTCGTTTAATTCAAGCTGATTACAATTTCGACGATTCTATCATGCATCTATATAATAAAAATGAAATGCTGTTCGTTGGTCACGACATCACGTGAGAATGAAAGCTAAAAAAACATCAAATTTTTAATATATTGTATAAACAAAAAAAGTTTGTTAAAATTTTCTTGCACGATTACATTTTCCACTAAAAACATACACAATTTTAAAAAAATCGAATTTTTTCGACCTCTAGTTTCCGAGATATCTCAAAAAATATGGTTTTGACCCCCAACTTTGAGGGCTGTTTTCACCCCTTCAGAGTGTATGGTTGCCGATAAAAAAACACGTGTCAAATATTTTCCGAAGAACTATATCTCACATAAGTTTCATCAAAATTGTCTTGTATCAACTGAATATGTTCCCTTGTAAGTGGTAATGATTCGCTCTACAACGGTTTATAGACACGGTAAAATGGCGAGGTAGATTTTTACCTTTGAACCAAGAACGGCGGTTGTTACTATAATAGTGCGCAAAAAAATATTTGCCTTTAACCCTCATCCACACGGGTAACTTTTTATACCAATTTAATAATTTTTTATACGAGGGTTAATAATTGCTTGCTGCACTGTGATCAACCAAATGTTGTCAATATGTCTTTATTTAGAGACTTATTTTCTATTTTCGTAGTTTGTTAACCATCATCCACACGGCTAATTTTTTGTACGATTTTAAATGAATTTGAAATAGGTACCCGGGTACCACGTCGTGTGGATGAGGGTTAAATAATCCTTGTTTTCTAGTAATCCTTGAAGTCAGAATCGAAAATGCTTTGTATTGTAGGTAACGGTTGCGAATTGCAGTGGTGGAATTGCATAAGGGTTGGCGTCGCTGGAGGGAACATGTGCATCGCAGGTAAAGAGGGTCGTTCTTCGAGGGTGCACGGTGTCTCGGAACGTGTCTTCCCGCACGCTTTTCCGAAGCTTATTGCTCTCGGTTTGCAGTTAGCCGCGGTGTGTTCGACACATGGCGGAAAGGAAGACGATGCCACCGGTGCAAACATTGTCGGAGGCTATCCGTCGGTGCAGATCGTAAAAGGCAAGCGTTTAGAACGCTGACGAACCTAGCCCAGGGACACTTTGCGAGGCAAAGCAGCACGCAGGCAATCGTGTCAGCCGAGAAAGCAAAAGCAAAGACGCTGTCCGCTCGTAGACGGTTCTGATTTCACATTTTGATCGAGCTCGATCACCCTAACTATCGCACACGCGATAATTATAATCAACATTTTTTAACGGACGTTACAAAACAATATGAAAACACTTTGTTCACGTTTTTTTTTCTGGTTTCTAACGAAGGGATGAAACACAGGTTTCCGGTAATAAACGGCAACTCTCGGTGGCCAAGGGTCCGCTCCAGGTGGAACGGGCCTGAGCGGGTCCTTCTGAATTTGCTTCGCGGTTCCTGAAGGGGGGAAAAAAGGGACTTTTACCTTTTTCTCGAAGGAAACATGTGTCGGAACGGTCGACGACGGTTTTCCTGCAGGTCGCGCGAACACATGTTCCGGGTTTGGCAATTTCCTCGGGCTCGTAAATGCAAATTTTCTCTTAGGCGGACCGTCAACACATGGCGCGCCACCGTTGCCATAATGTTGCCATCCCTCTCGGAGGCTGCCATAAACGCCTTCGACCCTGGAGAGCCTGGAGGCACGTTTGCGAGTATGTTGCGCAAGTTCGTCGATCCCAGCCAAGAGCCTCTGAAGATAAGAAGAATGCTCTTCGGGATCTTGAGGATCCAGGTCGAGTGACGAGGCTGTGCAAAAAAGGATTTAACCCTTTGCACTCGGAGCTATTTTAAATAGAAAATTAAACATTTCTTCCGACCTAGGATAGCTCCATTCCCTATGATTTTATAAATTTTATGGATATGAAATTGATGTAATACTTCGTCCAACACTTAAATGTTTGATAATTAATTAATAATATAAATTGTATTTTGAATAATTATATAGCAATTTTTAGTGGTGAACTTGAGTCGCAACTTGATTGGTAAGGGTTGCAAATTGTCAAATTCGGCAGAGTGTATATTGCAAAGATTTCTCTTCAATTCTGTCTCGACGAATAATTATGGGACAGAGTTGTGCTAATTCAATTACAATGTATTTTATAATTGTACTCCATTGCAATTACGAATTACATTGTAATTTAATTGAATAAAGATCTGGATTATAAATTACAATATACTTGAATTATAATGTATTTTATAATTGTACTCCATTGCAATTACGAATTACATTGTAATTTAATTGAATAAAGATCTGAATTATAAATTACAATATACTTGAATTACACTGTGATTCAATTACAATGTATTTTATAATTGTACTCCATTGCAATTACGAATTACATTGTAATTTAATTGAATGAAGATCTGAATTATAAATTACAATATAATTCAATTACTTTGTAATTATAGTTCTGGAGCAATGCAATTGTAATTCTGCAGAACCCTGTTGTGGAATTGGCTCGAATTAAATGGAAATTAATTGAATGTTTACAGTGGATGAATTGTTCGAACAATATAATTAATTATTGGACTATTGCCGAACGATTTGCACGGAATGTCGCGGACGATTCTACTCGAGAACAATGAGAGAAAAATGGATAGTCGCCATCTTGAGAAGGCTGGTAGTTTGCGCGCGCGTTTCTGCACGCGTCGTTTCGCGATATTAACGTGGATTTAATTGCGCGTGCCGGGGCTCGTTTAATCGGCGCATATGTGCCGTGCAAACGTGTGCGCAGTTTCCACGCGAACGGAGTCTCAGAAGTTTCTCTAACGAACGTTCCATCAATCGTATTTTATTGTTTTAGCGTGCGGTTGGAATTTATTAGTCGTTTATAGTTCTCTGTGGAGTTAATGATTGCGGGGATAAGTAGCCGTATCGATAGTCAGGCCGATTATGAGAGAGAATGATGGGGCACAATGAAGAGGCACGAGCACAGCAAGGATGCTCTAAACTTTGAAGGAGTCTCCTTCCGGTGGCCATTGTTAAGGAGGCACCTGTTGCCATTCAAGAATCATAAAGACCATTTTGGTCTGGCACAGGAGTCCATGATGTTTTCTTCGGTTTCAAGTGGACTGTTCAGCCCTCTATTCTCCCCACAACAATTCTTACATAAATCGGTACTCAACCGCAAAAGATTCCCGAAGGATACCTTTCGGAGTCTCGATTTTCAATCGTTTAAACAAGCAACTACTATCGAATCGAAGCAATTTAATCTATATAAATAAAAGTTAACCCCTAGCACTCGAGTGGCGCCTCTGAGGCGTCACTAAAAATTGCTGTACTATTATTTAAAATATTATTTACACTATCAGATATGTCGGTATCTAAACAATTACTAAATATTTAAGTATTGTATGAGAAAATCATCTGAAAAAATCATAGAGAATGGAAATATTCTAGGTCAGAAGAAACGTTTGATTTTCGAGTTAAAATAGCTCCAAGTGCAAAGGGTTAAATGCTGTTCGTTGGCAAGCGCATCACTTGAGAACGGCTGGACCGATTTGGTTAATTTTTTCACGAAAATGTTCGTAATACATGAAATGGAAAATTGGGGGAAAAATATGAAAGTACTTTTTTTCTAATGAAATTTGGACAGGACAACGTCTGACGGGTTTAATATAAATTTCTTTTTCGTATTCCATTGTTGTCAACCCCTTCCCCTAACATTCTCTTTACAGTCGCAAGGAAGTTAAGTTCGTGCAGAGTCGTCGCGCGAAGATACTAACGGTTGCTCGGCCGGTAGTAGCTAATCTGCCTATTCTTTTCAACGCAAATATTTTTCCGGCTCGTTAATCCGAATTACCAGCTGACTTCTACGACGATCAGATTTTCGAAAGCTGCTTCGCAAAGTTTGCCAAACCGTCTTACCTCTCGAAGAGCGTACCCTAATGATAACACAAAAGGAATCGTCTACTTAGTCTATCTCGAGCTGTAGGACAACCGTCTTGCAAATAGTGATAAGCATTTTCTCCTGATTTCATTCAAACAATCTGTCTTCACGAACATTTCTCGTAAAAGCTACTGTCAATTTTTCTACAATATTTATTTATCGATAGACCGTCGATGGTTGTGTAAATTATTGCACTAAAATTTTTTAATAGGGCTTCTACAATTACATAAAATCCGAAGCTCCTTTTTTCTATTTATTTTCTAATTTTTTTCTAATTTTCTAATTAATTCGTTTAGGGGTGAGTTTTTCATAAGTTAATTCCTTGCACTCGAAAACTAAACATGTACTAAACTGTACGATCTCTTTTTATTTTAGAGATATAAAATTGATGTAACACCTCGTACGATACTTAAATGTTAAAAGCTACTATCAATTATTCTACAATATTTATTTATCGATAGACTGTCGATGGATGTGTAAATTATTGCACTAAAATGTTTTAACAGGGCTTCCACAATTACCTAAAATCTGAAAGCCCTATTTTCTAAATAATTCGTTTAGGGGTGAGTTTTTCATAAGTTAATTCCTTGCACTCGAAAACTAAACATGTCTTCTAACCCAGAACAATTTCATTCGGTACGATCTCTTTTTATTTTAGAGATATAAAAATTGATGTAACACCTAGTACGATACTTAAATGTTTAGTAATTGATTAGATACTAATTAAATAGTGGTAGAGCAATTTTTGTGGTTACTCTGAATCACCGTTAGAGCGTTAAGGGTTCTGGTAAGGAATCTGATTAAATACATACTGAAACGTAGCCTAATCCAGCAAAGAAGATCACCGACCACCCCGATAACTACCCTAATTAACCAGATACGTGTTTCCTTTGACGATTACAGTTTAATCCAATCCAGAGGCCTCTCTAAACATTTATCCTCGGCCGAGAAAATCTGCGGCTGGAGACGTCAGGGCAATTAGGTGAGCTGTTAGGTCAACGAAGAGTTGGAGGGCAGATGCCGAGGACTGCAGATAAGCAACGTGACCGGAATCTCATTAAAGGTGTACCGCGCGGCTCTCGCCACCGGCTGATCAACACGTGCTGGCCAAATTTTTCTCAGATTTACACAACCAACAAGTCCTGACTGACATATGTTCAGCAGGACCGATGAAAAAGTCGAAGGGCGAGGGCACCGAGTTTGGCAAACAGGTATTTAGCACGTGTTCGGCCGGGTCTTTTGCACGTAGTTGCCATAAAACTGAATTGCAGCTTTCCAAAACGATCATGGAGTCCCCGTAAAATCAATTACTTAGATTGCGAATTTTTCCGCAAAATAAAAAATGTCTCTCTGCACGTTTTGCCGGAAGCAGGAATAAAATAAATATTTATTTTATCTCCCTGTCATATCCTGCCAGATTCGTGATCGATAATTCGCAACAGAGTCTAATATGTAAATATTATTTAATTATTTTTTAATTTGCATAAATCTTTATGCAAAATAAAAATTGTCTGCATCGATTGCAAGAAATAGAAACCATATTGGATATTATTCCTTCGCTTAATGATTTTAATAGAGGTGTAATCGTATATTGGTATTTTCAATTGTTTCAATTTTCCAACAGTTTTTAACTTCATCTACTCAATTTTGTTATAAATGCATAAATAAATGCATGAACTAAAATTCTTTATCTTTTGTTTTGTTAAATCTACAGCTATTGCAGAATATTTGTAAAATAAATCGTAGGGCAAGGGGTTGATGGCATTGTTACATTAAATACAATATTACAGTATTCTTAAATATTTCCTAATTGTGGGCACAAATGATGAAAAGAGAAAGAAAAACTTTGAAGTCGATTATTTCTGTTTAGACGCAACTCTAGGTGGTTGATTCCTGTTTGAATATTATATTCAGAAGTGTCGGGAATGATTTGTGAGGACATAACCTGCGAGCATACGAAGAAAATCGATCGACCCTGGAAAAACTTTACCGTTGCCGAAGTACGAGAGTTTCGGAGTGACGACGCTCGTGACGAAAGGCAGGAAAATGTTGGGGAAAACCAAGTCGAGGAGTATTTCGTTACCTGTTCACGGTTCATTCAAGGTTCAGACTCCAGCTGGATTATGGCAGGACTTTATTAGCCTTGTATAAACGAGAGGTGGCTGGTATGCGGGCGACGTATTTCCCCAACGTGTTTAGGGTAAAAGCACCGGCACAGACCCATCCTTATCTTCGACGCTTACTTCTCTACACATCTGGTGCACTATTCGATTTAATAAACTGCACTAGCCACACAGGGAACAATCATACTCCATTGCAAAAAATCATACATTCAAAAATTCTAATTAAGACAAAATTATAGGGAAAGTATATAAAACACCATTTCAATTTAATTATACTTTCACTCATAGATTTCATTGTTTTAAACTTCCTAACACTTCCCTGAACATTCATAGTTTAGATATAATTACTTGTCTAATTATTATTTATATGTAAGTAATTATATCTAAACTATGAATGTTCAGGAAAGTGTTAGATGTTTAAAACAATGATCTATTATTATATATTTGGTTTAAAGCATTAAATAAATAACTAGCCACACAGGGAACAACCATACTCCATTGCAAAAAATCATACATTCAAAAATTCTAAGTAAGACAAAATTATAGGGAAACTATATAAAACACCATTTCAATTTAATTATACTTTCACTCATAGATCATTGTTTTAAACTTCCTAACACTTCCCTGAACATTCATAGTTTAGATATAATTACTTGTCTAATTATTATTAATATGTAAGTAATTATATCTAAATTATGAATGTTCAGGAAAGTGTTAGAAGTTTAAAACAATGATCTGTTATTATATATTTGGTTTAAAGCATTAAATAAATAATAATAGATCATTGTTTTAAACTTCCTAACACTTCCTTGAACATTCACAACTTAGATATAAATAATAATAAGACAGAAAACCATAGTTAGAACGGTTTTCATTAGCCCCTTCATTTCATCTCGAAAGAAATGCTTCTGGGGGTGCAATTACTTTCAGCAATTATAAAATAGGGAAACCATATAAAACACCATTTCAATTTAATTATACTTTCACTCATAGATTATTGTTTTAAACCTCCTAATATATTCCTGAACATTCACAGAACGAAAAATAGTTTTCATTATGTTTCGTTAACAAAACTCGCAATGTACAAATCGATAAATACATATATACAACACATAAATAAATAAAAGCACATGTAACGATTAAACATACGAGATGGCATGTATACGGTGGAATAAACATTCTTATAATTAGCCCTCGTACAACGCACGTTCCGTTAACAATTTCATTTCGTCTCGAAAGAAATGCTTCTGGGGGTGCAATTACTTTCAGCGATTGTACAGTTAGGCTTAACTCGAAGCGAATGAGTTCCTGAAACTTGTAGAGCACAATGCACTTGCCAGAACGAAAAAGAAGAAATCGTAAAACGTGTAAGGTGTGCTGTGTCCGGGATACAGGTTTTTAGAAAATCACATTGCCCCTGGGTTTTTCCAAATTTCCAGCGAGTATACTGCCACACCAGCACTCGCGTAGGCGACAGGTCCGAGAGGTTTCCACACGAAAAAGAAGCAATCGTAAAACGCGTAAGGTGTGCCAAGAGAGTCTGGAACACAGGTTCCTACAAAATCAAATTGCCCCTGGGTTTTTCCAAATTTCCAGCGAGTATATTGCCACCAGCACTCGCGTAGACGACAGGTCTCGAGAGGTTTCTACGTTTTAACTGCTCGAACCACGTTCATTGTTAGCTTTACCAGTGGCTTACTTGCTGAGGACCGATGGCGACCACTCCTTTATGTGACTGAATTTCCTTAGCCACCTTTATTCGGAAGGTAATAAGATTTATGCACCTCGGTAAAACAACGATGTGTGCTCACCAGATTTTATACTGTAATTAGTAGACTCCGGCTCTTCATGCGTTTACATATGGTACACATATGTATAAATAATCAATTATGTCGATCGTATATGTTAAATATTTAATTCGTTGATGCTTCCGGCGCACAGTTTCGATCTGAATTATAGGGAAACCATATAAAACACCATTTCAATTTAATTATATTTTCATTCATAGATCATTGTTTTAAAGTTTCTAACATTTTCCTGAACATTCATAGTTTAGATATAATTATTTAGATATAAATAATAATTAGACAGAAAACCACAGTTAGAACGGTTTTCATTAGCCCCTGTACAACGCACGTTTCTCGTTAACAATTTCATTTCGTCTCGAAAGAAATGCTTCTTGGGGTGCAATTATTTTCAGCAATTATAAAATTATAGGGAAACCATATAAAACTCCATTTCAATTTAATTTTACTTTCACTCATAGATCATTGTTTTAAACCTCCGAACATATTCCTGAACATTTACAGAACGAAGAATAGTTTTCATTATGTTTCGTTAACAAAACACGCAATGTACAAATCGATAAAACATATACAATGCATAAATCAATAAAAGCATATGTATTATGTCTTAAACGATAACTTTTTTTAACCCTCAGACATACTTACATGAAGATCCTAGAGTAATATTTCACCCCTTCTTACTTCACATTTCAGATCTACGAATTATGCTTCAATTATAGTGTGTCATTTCAAAGAAATATATTTTGCGACACAGAGGAAAAGAAACCAATCGTTTTACAATATGTGAAAAAGGTAAATGGGTGAATTTTCGTCCCGAGGAACGTTGAGGGTTAATATTGAACTACTCGATTTGAATTCTTTTGAGAAGTCAGAGCGATTAGTTTGCTGCACGATGGGAAAAAGAAATTTGGGTGGGTTTGTTCGATAAATGGAACAAGAATTTCTGTTTCGGTGACGTAATGGAAGAAACGTGTTGTTGAACAGTGGGCGTTCGGTGGTGGGGCAATTTTCCGAGGGATAATAAACAAAACTGGCGACGACGGAAGTGCAGAAATGCGGTGTCGCGTCGTGTTTGTTTGATTTTCGAGTCGACTTTCTTTCTGGCGGCTCGTCTTGCGACGTCGACGACGCGTGCACCGTGTATACATCGTTCGTTTCTTGAACGGAACGCGGTTTCTTGAACCGTGAGAGAGGACCACCCTGCCAGCTTCCTACGAAAGTTCATCTTTTTTAAACAATAAAATAAGCGCGAGCCCTGCCTGGCGACGTTCAATTTACCCAGGAATTCCAATTCAACTTAAACTGACAATTAAACCAAGTCACATCAATATTATCAGTCGAATCTGCAGGAACAACTAACGAAGCTACCTAAAAATTTATTATTATTTATTAGGACTGAAGCCCTTTTTACATAAGTGTTTACAATATCAAAGAAAAGAAAAAAAAGAGAAAGATAAAATACTACTCGTGTAATAACAAAGAAGGGACTTGCACAAAAAGAAAAATTTAATAATTTTGTAAATTTTAGATTAAGACTTAAGATTAAGTTTCTTTTCTGTCATACTATATAAACTGCATACATTTGTATAAAAGGACTTCGGTCCGTTCAAAATAAATAATAATAATAATGGTTTAAAATATCAGTTATACGTTAGAAAAAGAGGAACGAAAAAAAGGAACGAAGAAGCAGCAGAAAAGTAGAAAATGACTGGTTGACAGACGGTGGAGGATAAAAACGAAAGAAAGGTGGCCAAGGGTTGAGAGAGGGAGGGTCCAGAACGAGCAAGAAAGAGGAGAAAGAGGGGTTGAAGTCGGCCAGAAGAAAGGGGGCATGGTAAAACGAAACTAATGAACATCCCAGGTCCCGAGAGGTCGAAGGTCGAAGCTCTCTCGAATCGAAATGATCCTGGTTCTCGGAACAACGGAGACATCAGGACACGCGACACTTCCCGAGTCGAAGGAAGCGTGCCCTTTCACTTACGGGTGCCCATGGAACCCCGTGGACAGGGAAACCCAGGGTTCCATGGTGACGAGGGACACATCGTTGCTGTTTCAGCAGCAGCGTGAAAGATATGCGATTTGTCGCGGGCTCGTGGAACAACAATTTCCTACTGACATTTTCGGCTACCATAAGTTACAGATACGAGACGAGTAAGTTGGTGTTCCCACAGAGTTGGGCAATAATCAATTAAAATTTTAATCATGATTGATTGATTAATGTGTACGATTAAAAAACGAAATCGTCGAAAAATCGGTGATTGATTCAATCGATTGATGAAGTTAATCGTGAATCGTTGATTAAATAAAGGGATCTTCGAAAAATCGGCGGTTGATTCAATCGATTGATGAAGTTAATCGTGAATCGTTGATTAAATAAAGAGATCTTCGAAAAATCGGCGGTTGATTCAATCGATTGATGAAGTTAATCGTGAATCGTTGATTAAATAAAGAGATCTTCGAAAAATCGGCGGTTGATTCAATAGATTGATGAGGTTAATCGTGAATCGTTGATTAAACGAAGAAATCGTCGAAAAATCGGCGATTGATTCAATCGATTGATGAGGTTAATCGTGAATCGTTGATTAAATAAAGAGATCTTCGAAAAATCGGCGATTGATTCAATCAATTGATGAAGTTAATCGTGAATCGTTGATTAAACGAAGAGATCGTCGAAAAATCGGCGATTGATTAAATCGATTGATGAAGTTAATCGTGAATCGTTGATTAAACGAAAAAATCATCGAAAAAACGGAGACTGATTTAATCAATTGTTGAATTTAATCGTGAATCGTTGATTAAACGAAGAAATCATCAAAAAAACGGAGACTGATTCAATCAATTGGTGAATTTAATCACCATACAGTCTATCCATAAATTGTAATATGGAGGGAGAGGGAGACAGAGAGAGAGAGAGAGAGGGAGCAGAGAACGGATGGAGAATTGACAGTTAATCATTAATCAATTATCCGATTGACGAATAACGATGGTAGTAGAAATTTATTCGGCAATCGGCGATTAATATTTTGCCGAACTCTGGTGTTTCAAGTAAAAATTGCTGCGTTCGAAACTCCGTTTAGAAAAATCGTTTTTCCTGTAAGCTGTAATGACGATAGGGGGGTGGATTAGGCCACCGTGGAGTCAGGATTGAATTTCTCGAATCAACGTCTTCGGGGGGGTATTAGACCCACGGGGATGGTCCGTGAGTGTTGCGGACCCCGACATCAGGGCCGTCACCATGAAAAAAGGGCCTCACGGGCAGTCGTGGCCTCGAGGGTCCCCTTCGATTCCTCAGTGGGGGTCTCCTGTTTTGCTTTCGCTTCGCTTTCGTTTTTCCTACCGTTCCCCGAGGATCCATTGTCGTTTTTTTTCCTCGTGTGGTAACATCCCGAACATATTCTCTCTCCCCCAAAACTATCATCATTTCGATATTCCATTAGAGCATTACACGAAGAATAATAAAATTGCTTGGCCGAAGAAGAAAGAGGAGAAACTGTTTCTTCATTAAAGAAAAAAACAAAGTCGACGTCCTCCATTCTGAAGAAGAAGAAGACGATGAAGAAGAAGAAGATGTATGTATTCCACCGGGTGGGACGAAATTGTGTAACATAACGTGGCCGCGTTGGGGATTCTTAACACCCTTGTAAGACGGACCTAATGAAACGTAATTCATTCCCATGCACCTTCAGGAGACATCGTCTGGCGAACACATGTCCCCGACGGATTTTATCCATTAAGAAAAACCGCGCCCCTTTCGTCGCACGACATTGGCCGCCGTCGAACATTGAAACCCGAACTCGCTAATTCTCTCTTCTCTCTCCTCTCCCTCCCTCTCTCTCCCTCTCCAGCTAGAGGTCCAGATGCTGGGACCAAAGGGTTATTAAACATCTCTCTCCTCCTGTCGACCCACACTCACAGAAATAACCGGAATTATGCTTCTACCATTTCGAATAGATTCGAAATTCACTTCTAAATTAAAGTTCGAAGATGAAATTAAAAGTCAAAATTTCTCGGGGACAATATTATCGGATTTATACATATAATAAATTTATGATTTCGATCGAGAAAAGCAATTTTACCTTTATTATCGGATTTGATGTGAGGAAATAATAATTATTATTTTGTCCACAGCAGACTCGGTAAGTTTTCGTGCTACTTCTGCGCTCGCTGGAGCTGTAACCCGAAGCCGTCATTTTGAATTCCGTTCAGGTCTACGTCGACTAATTACTCGAGGAAATCCTGGAAAGGTCTCGCAGCCCCGAGGGGCCTGGGAAATCGGTGTGCAGCTTCCGACAGAGGACAATGGAAACAGAAGAACGAGCGTGTGTGTTCGGTTTTCGAGAAGCGACTTCTACGGAGACCTTGAAGTACTTCCTGGAAGTGGCAGGATCGTGCATAAATCAATTCTTTGGTCCTTGAACGGAAGGAAGAGAAGCAAGAATGTTAAGACTGCCGAAGAAAATTGCTTCATAGGCTCCGTACAGTGTGCTCCATTTTATAGAAGAATTCATCCCGATCCTGAAGTGCCCGATGGGGATGGGTGGGATTTACCTGTTTCTCACCTGCCCGTGCCGGCCAATGGCGCTCTGCCACACCTGAGAAGGTGAGTCTCCGCGCACCTGCATCGATTGGCCGCGTTCACGGGACGGAGAATTAGAAGAAAATGGCGTTGGTATGGCAAAAAGTGATCGAACGGCATGGAAGATAATCTGTGAACTTCGATTTAACTGACTGACGCGAATTCTTTTCGATTAGAAATATTAAAAGTATAAATATGTTTTTTTGAGAATTTTTTTAGTGAACTTCTCTATTGAAGTACACATTTAAATATCGCCTGTACGAAATCTAAATAAATGCCATATTGTCATTATTAGAAGGCAATGTATGCCAACTGCGTTTAGTGCTCGGTAGTTCTAGTGTTAAAAATTCGTCGATCTTTCGTTGCAACCCAAGATTCGTCAGACTTGTTTTGAAAAATAAATTCGAAGGTAAAACGAGGTCTCTTTACCTTATTTAACGTCGCTTTTTTTAAATTCTTCTATGAGAATTATTGCAAAATGAGGTTTTCGAAAGCCTCGTCGCGAAGTTGAATACGATTGTTCAGAGACTGCAGCGTGGTCCACAGGATTTTCGGGTGATCGATGTCGCGGGAGAGCGAAACGTAGGAAACGAAAGGAAATGAAGGAGAGAGAGAGAGAGAGGGGGTTGATTGCGGGTGGTTTTTGTCGCGCCGGCGCCAGCCACCGACTCGAACACGACTCGTTTCTCCTCCCATGCTCGAGTCTTCGGCCTCGAATAGCTAAAATCATACCGCGTGCCAATTTCAAAGCGCCGCGGGCTTCCAGTTCGGGGAAAAAAGACCAACGACCAGTCCCGGGGACCCTCTCCGTCTCGTTCTTCGTCTCCCTCTTCATATTTATGTTCGACTCCTCCTTCGTCTTCATCTTCGTCTCCTTCTTTATCTTGGGAATCGATTAGGTACTTCTTACTTTCTTCATCTTTGTCGCAGACTCCTTCTTCGTCTTTGCATTCGTACTCCTTTGTCTCGTTCTTCATCTTCATCTCGTTCTTTATCTTGGGAATCGATTAGGCACTTCTTATTTTCTTCATCTTTGCCGCACACTCCTTTCTTCGTCTTTGCATTCGTACTCCTTCGTCTCGTTCTTCGACATCCTCTCTTTCCTCCTCTTCATCTCCTTCTTTATCTTGGGAATCGATTAGGTACTTCTTACTTTCTTCATCTTTGTCGCAGACTCCTTCTTCGTCTTTGCATTCGTACTCCTTCGTCTCGTTCTTCGGCATCGTCTCTTTCCTACTCTTCATCTCCTTCTCTATCTTGGGAATCGATTAAGTACTTCTTACTTTCTTCATCTTTGTCGCAGACTTCTTTCTTCGTCTTTGCATTCGTACTCCTCTGTCTCGTTCTTCAACATCACCTCCTTCCTCATCTCTGCGTTCGACTCTCCCTTCGTCTTCAGCTTCGTCTCTTTCTTCATCTTCGCAGTCAACTGCTTCCTCGTCTCCCACTTCGTTTTGGCCTTCTTCTTCGTCTCTCGTTACACATCCGTGGCCACGGTGCATTTACCGTGGCTGCAGTCGAGCGACCGTTGCAAGCGCGACGTGCAACAACCGGAAGATAACTCGCTTTCAACTTTATACTATCCTTCCCAGGTATACACTTCAAGATTTCCCAGAATTAAAGAAAAACCATAGAACAGAATTCCTTCTTCTCCGATCTTCGGTACCGATCAACCACGACATCTAAGACAATCTTTATTAAACGTTCATCTTGCGCAAGAAGAACCGTTCGGTGAATTTCGGCTGCGAGAAACTTCGAATTTCTTTGGAAAAGATCTCGCGATCCGAAATAAACGGGCCGCAGGGGCAGAAGCCAGTCGCTATCGCCGCGGAAATGTGTTTACACGGCACTATAGTCTTCACCGGGATAATTTTCGTGTCTTTTTGCTCGGAACGAAAACGAACGAGCGAACGCGTTTTCCTTGGCGGCCGGATGCCGGCCATTGTGGGGCTGCCGCAGTGTTTCGCGGTATCGTAAACTAAATTCCACGGGGGTGGGATTTACTGTTTCCACGTTCCGATCTATTTTCATTATTCCTCGAGTCGTGGTTGTCGCCGTAAAAGTTCGAATAAATCTCCGTGCGGTGTAATTAGCCGGGTAACTGTACTCACTTGAAAATAAATCCTGTGGACATAAATCGTGTGGAACTTTCGAAGGAGTTCAACCCTTTCGGGACAAACAATCTATACAAATAAAAATTAAATGCTGTTCGTTGGTAAGCGTATCGCTTGAGAACGGCTCAACCGATTTGGCTAATTTATTTTATAAAAATGTTCGTGATAGTTCGAATAAGGGAAAGAAAAATTGGAAAAGTTGCCCGGAAAAATAGAAAATTCGGGAAAAACTAAAAGTGCTTTCTGAATCATATTTTAATACAATAAAAAAACGAATGTCGCAGCTTTCAATAGGAATTTGCATGATTGACGTCTTAAGGTTTTTAGGAAAAGAAAAATTAGAAAAGTTGCCTGGAAAAATGGAAAATTCGGGGAAAAATGGAAGTGCTTTTTTCTATAGGATTTTTGTATGAACTCAAGACGATAACTCACGATTTGAGCAATGGATATGCGTAATTCGAACGATCTCAAACAAATTTATTGAAATTTGGACAGGACGACGTCTGTCGGGTCAGCTAGTAGTAAAATAAAAATTCGACACAGCAGCTCGTAGTGCGCTCTGGATCAGTTCTTTCCTCATCAGAGCAATCACTGAAAACAATTTCTTCGAAAATAACACTCGATCCACGTGTTCCACGACGAATCGGTCCGTGAAGAGGGGAGATACGGGGTGGAGAGGGGGAAAAGTCGAGCCTCTTCATTAACACATACTTCATCAGCGGCTGTTAATGAATCACACGTTCGTATATCAGCCGCGGAACGACTCACGTGTGTTTTTCCAACCCGGTGATTTACACGCCGAGGCCGTTTTCGGTGTCCAAATAAAAAGGGGTCACTCGAAAAGGGCCAACCCCTTCCGCAAAAGGGGTGGAGCAACCCTTCAACTCCTCCCTATCGCTTCTTCTTTATCTACGAATGCTTTTAACATTTGTCTCTCATTCATTCCGTCCTCGATGCGGCGCGATTGATTTTTTTTCCCCCGTTTCGTTTCGGAGCGAGGGTAAATTTTCAAACATATTTAGTAAAGAAAACAATTTCTTTTCCTGAGACCCTACTATCTTTCTTCGGGAGATGTTTATTCGAACATTTTTGAAAATGGTCGAGCAACAAGATTTTCACGATTAATTTATATTTATAGCGTTATATTTGAAATACCCGATCATTTTGCGTTACGTAAAGATAGCAAATGGGCGAGTTTTCATCGCGAGGATTAAGATAATTCGTTCGAAAGATTTTTTCGGGACGTTCCCGTTGCACTCCGGAGGAAACTGGCTGGGAATAATAATCGTCTTCCGTTCGCCGTAAATCTTTCCTTATGAACGGTGCGATAGGGTTCCCCGTACGAAAATAGAGTTTTTTCTTGGCCCTCGTAAAATATTTATATGCGCAAATAGTCGAGCAGAGTCGGAAATAGGAGTCATCCGCGAGTCGGGAGAAAGAGAGGACGTCGATAAGAGAGGTCGTAATCGTTATTTCTCCTTCGGTGCGACACAGTTTTTTTCTTTTCTATTTCTCAAAATCATTAGCACTGATCCATTACTTTTGAAAAATTAAGACGGAGACGAGTTTTCGTCGGGATCGGTTTCACACTCCGCAGATGTCGACGGCTGCGAGCGTTCCTGCGGCAGAGGTGACAGAATCGAGCCTCCGGTTTTAATAGAGAACCGAAACTCGTTACGGTATCGTGTCGGCGTGAGTGCGGGGCGTTGCTTTTGTCAGACAGCTGGCGTTTTTCGGGAAACCGGTGTCGAGAGATCCGACGAAGTGCCCCGTGAAAAATTCTTGAACGTCACCGAGAACCCTTCGGGGACCAAACACGCGAGGATCCACCATTTCTTAAATCATCTTCTACATTTTCGGTTACATCGTGCGATTTCGTATGTCTGTTTCGTAGCTGTTCCAACCGTTTTTTTCAACTTTTGCACGCCATAATTTGAATTCTGCGTTTAGAATTGCTGGATTTGTTGAAATCAAATCACGGGCATAAAATTCACACAACTGACGAAAATCATTCGTGAGACTTGCTGTTGGAGTATCTTTTCCATTTGGTAAAAGAATAAAAAACTGATTTAAGGTATTGCGGCGTCTATTCTACAGTTTAGCTAATTTTTCAGGGTTTTGTTTCATTTTTCTTGGGGGGGGGGGGGCTTGGCCCCCTGGCCTCCCTACTTGGTGCGCCACTGCCCTTAACTATCTTTCTATTATAGAAAAATAGTTTTGTAGTTTCTTAAAGAAAATTGAGCGACGTGACAGTGTGTATACTTCGTTTTACGAATGTTGTAATTCATTTTTCAGGATTTATTTAACCGCAGTTCTCCTTGCAAGATCTTAACCCTTGAGAAAGTAAAACCTGAAAATATATAATACCTTTAATACCTTTAAAAATATGTAATACCTTTAAATACCTATAATACCTTTAAAAAAGCACATATATGGAATATCCTGGAAAATAATCGACAATTACAAAAGGCATAAGTTCCGCGAATTAAAACAATTCATTTTAATCACCGTGCTTCTCGCATTCTTGCAATTCGAATAGGAAAATGCTATAAAAATAGTGGAATATTGTGAAGGAAAATGTTTCTCGTTCGAGATCGGATATTTTGGATATTTTGAGAAGATAAGCCACCCTTTTCGCTTGTCCCTCGAAGAGGGACAGTGTGGTCCACGGAGGAGGGTTGCTAGCTCTCTCTCTCTCTCTCTTGCTCTCTTTCTCTCTCGTTTCTTTTTCACGAAACCGACAACACAGTAGGGCGGCGCCTTGGAAAAAGGGCGCAGACGCCCCTCGGCTTTCACACCGTGCTTCCGGTAAGAGTATGGCGAGTATGGCAGCCCGGGAATCTCTTGGGGTGCGTAACACCCCCGCGACAACCCCTCGTAAATTATCCCCGGGCCTCAAGCTGCGCAAGACTCCAGATTTTTCTTCACCGGAGAATTCAATCCCTTCTTTACGCGCACCCTCGTTTCTTTAATCGCGCACATTCATTTCTTTGTCTAATATAATATTTGACGTTATAGAAATTGTTTCAGTTAATTAATCGAAGATTGCGGTCGACGGAGAATTTTCAGAGCGGTCTTGTAAAAGATTGAGGTAAAAAAAGGGGGGTAAAGGCGAGAGAATCGTGTGAACCGGATCTTAACTTTGCTCTGGCAGCTGTCGAGGGGACACGTCGTCGGCTTCTTCTCTTTCTCTCTCTCTCTGCTCTCCTCCCGTGGACAGAAATCTCGCATAAAAAGAAATAGACGCTCGTCGCGAGCGGAACGGACGCAGACCGAGCCAACAGAACGATTTTCGATCGTTCTCGAAACCAAACCAAATTATTGCAACTGTAAATCCAACATGAAACACTTTAGCGATCCTCAGTCGTTTTCTAACGAATTCAAACGAACTGTATCTTCATCTAAATTTGTATTTCTGTCTCATCGAAACGTGTCTCACATTGTTCAGAAATATTCTACACTGCACGAACGAGATAAGAATGTTACGTAAGATATACATTCTTGATTTAAAAACTGATCAAAATAAAATAAACCGAACACTTAGAAGAATAAACGCGTTTCCGGTTACGGAAAGGGTGTCGGCTCCTCTTTCCTTTGAAGTCGCCGATAAACCGAAATCGCGAGACACGAAAGACAGGAACGAAAAATCCCTGTCGGGTCTCCCAAGAAATTTCTAATTCGAACCGCCTGTCGGCGACTAATTTCTAGTCTTGCGGGCGTGGCTTCGGACGTGGAGAGATCTTTTTTCAACGGGAACGTACGCACGAGAATCCGCATCGACCGAAAGAACAACTAATTCTCGAATTATTCGCAGTGATGTCAACAAAGTCGATTCGATGTGAAATTTTTTTAGAATATTTGCTTTTGAATTGTTGTTTAGCACGAGGCGTGTCGAATTTGCGATATAGTCGAAGGAAAACAGTGTCGGGCGTAGGCAGGAATCGGCAAACAGGAAAACACTGTTCGCATTCATTCGTCTTCGCTGACCCACATTCGCAGAAGTCGCTATCTTTTCCCTTGAACAATCGACCATAAGTCAAACCATGCTAAATCTGTCGCTTCGCTCCTCGAGATTCGCAAAAAACCAATCTCTGCTCGCGAAGCACTTCTGCACTTGCGACAAATCGAACAGCTTCTTCGTATCAACAATTTTTACTATCTACAATAATAAAGACAGCGCTTTAGACATTTTTCAAAATAGTTCCACGCGATTATGTGTCGAGTGTCTTAACTAACGTGTTTCAATGCGAACGATCAAACCCCGACGTTTTATTACGGTTCTATTCCGGTTCTTGTAACCAGATCGTTCGAACAATGATTTTAATGTTGAGACACGAATCGCGCGATCGATATATCAGTGACAAGGCTGTCCGAAGAGGAAGAAAAGGAAGTAGCAGTCGTGAGACGAGTACATTTATGGCTGGTATCTTCGAAAGATAGTATTCATTAGGGACACCGCGGACGCCAGAAAAAAAAACGTCCCGGAAAAAATGATTCAATCTACACTCGTGGGAAGTCGAGGCCGCTGAAATGCTTCTCGTAAAATGGCTAGCCACGATTCGGTAACATCTACAGCTTCGTGTTCAACGAGATACAATAAATCTTCGATTGTAGTAAATAATTCACTACCATTCGATCCGAATAGACAACAGAAACGTTGCAAAATAAATTCTGTTTCCATTTGACGATTGTTCTTGCAGATTTAATCACGATGAATATGCTTGTAAATTTAAACAAACTATTATTATTATTTCTGGACAACAGAATCGACGGAAAACATACGCAAGTGACAGGAGGGAACGACAGTCGCGTGTTCTCAATTTTTTCCCCCGAGTCAGATTTCGTGGAACGTCGGTCAGCTTATTTTCTCGCATGAAAGATGACCGATTTCTGATGGCCAGGTCGAAAGGAAGCGCTAAAAAGGACGGACCGCCGCCTCACAAAGAATATATGCAGCTTAGGTCAATGTCGAAGCGACCACCCCCGCCTTACACACAAGCAAACGGTCCGACACGGACCAACTCACACGATGACTGTGTTTCCTCTACTCGGAAAGGTACTTCTGCAACGCTATTTCATCGATGTCACCATTTGAATTTGTTCCGAACACGTCGCTCCCTCGTATTCAGTGTCCTTGAAAATCGAAAATCATCCCCTAATATCATCTATAAAAGATTTCGAAACAATAACTCTTGATATAAACTCCAAGAACAATCGATTCTTTCTCTATGCAGTAGTAAAATATAAATCATTCAAGTGATTAATACTTATTGAATATTAACGCTTAGATAAAATAAGACACGAAGAGGAGAACGACGATCCACCTACCATGGAGATCAGAAGCGGTTGCAGCATGCTCCCAAAATGCAGATTCATCAGTTGCTGCATCACTGCACTGTTGATGGCCCTTGCCTGCAGTCTCCTGCTCACCTTCTTCTTCCCTTATCCTCTGCATGCATCGTGCACTGTTAAATGGCATGTTCCACTTGATAAACACTACTTCGTTTTCACTCTGAAATGAAAGTTTAACGTAATATTGCAAAGCAGTAAAGTGGATAAAGATAATTTAAATGTTTTATACCTGACACCAGTCCGGGGTATTGACCTTTACGCAGTTTCTTGATTTTTTTGTCCTTAATGGGTTAGCATGATTGTTTTGCCTGGGCCGCCCATAGAAGCCTGAGAAAAATCTGTTCCGAGATAACGACTACTTTGCTAGCCGCTTCTGCAAACAATCCTCCTGCATAGAGAAACTCAATATTACCAGAGCCTCGTATATTTTCCTTTGGCTGGACGACACCGCTTGAAAAATATACGAACCACACTTTTCAAGCCCATGAGAACGTTCGGCAGACTGATACCGTGTTATTTCGGTGCGCCCCTTTGAACGCCGCCACTGCCAAAAGATGACAATAAATTTCCTCCAACGTAGACACCGCGGAGAGCCTTCTAAATCACATAATAATTCTACATTTATCACCGTGCCACTAAACAGCTCCCATTAGATCAGTATTAATCACCTAATGGCCCACAAAGCACTGTTGTCTTTGCTGAAATAAATCCCAGCTACAAAACTGAACAGAACAGCTTCTGAGACATGAAACAATATGTTTCAATATTGCATAATATAGCTACAGAAAAGTAAAGGAAAATCAATATAGGTTTTCTGATGGGAATTTCTTTTTCTCAGGAAGTTCCAAGATCCCTGCACTTACGTTATGCAAAAGTTCAGGTGTCAGATTCTCAACTGGTCTTCCAGTGTCAATTGTGGTCCACGCGGCAGCAGGTGTCTTTACAAAGTAAGCGATAGTCTAAACTCATTGTCCAAGCCGAATCTATAATTTTATAAGCAGAGCAAAGTAAAAATAAGAGCAACTTGTTCGTTCTATAGATGACTGATTTCATTTTGCAGCTCAGCGAGCCGAAACCGGACGAAAGTAACATAATCAGAGCGTCCCATCAGGGTTTAAACATGAAGACTATGGAGACCATAAGCATCACGTTCGAGAACGTGAACAGGACCTGTATGGCAACGGTACTTGAGCACTAAACTGCGAAAATGTTCAGTTTACATGAAGATTCGCAATCAATTACTTTCTCCACTATTCGCATGATATTTACAATGGTTTCTTTAAGGGCGAGTCTGTATCGAACGAATGGTTCAGGATATTCGATTATGGCGCGAACTACTGTAACCTGAGGAACCTAGTGACCGGAATAGGCTTCGATAACAACCCGAGGTTCCTCGAACTGACTACAAACGCGATTTGCACGCAGTACAACACGGAGATCTGCTGACGTTTCACGTTTCTAATCAGTTTTCACGTTTGGTGGTCTTTACGATTTTGGAGAAGGTGCACCACACCAGTGTACATTCATTCTGATACGTTTATTCGACCTTCGCATGCGTAAGGTTTTACAAAAATAAATTATCGCTACGCTCAACGTGGGCTTACTATATAGTCTCCCCTTCAATTATTCGATAGTGGTCACACGGTAAAACTTTAACAAATATGTACAAACTTGGTCCGCAATTTACAAATTCATTGTCTTTTTCGTGTCTCATGATATTCCCTACAGATAGGGCTCAAAATGTTCATCAGAAATTTCGAAACTAACTTACGAGCTATTCTTAAACAGTTACAGAATTGTTTAGTCTCCTAATATAGAGGATCCGGTGGCGTGTTTGGAACAGTAGAAGCTGCCACTGGTGGAGTATAAGCGACACTTTCTTCCAGTTCTTGTCATCCCGTTGCAGAGGGCTCTGGGTGAGACATATGTTGGGCTGGTGCTGAAATAGTTCATTGTCAAGTTACAATATTCAGGCAACGTTCAAAATAGTTCTTGATTTTTCGTTTTCTCTCGAAAACTAGAACACATTTAAAAAGTTCTAACTACCTTCTGGAAGGAGAGCGCTGGTTGGTATAAGTGGACCTGGCAGCAGATCCCTCGATCCTTCTCAGCCGTCTCCTTAGTTCGTTTGCATCCACCAGATGTTCGAGCTCGCTGATGCTGTCGTCCTGCTCGTGTATCGAGATCGAATTTTCAAAGTCGGTGACGTCTTCCGACATCATGCTGGGGTAATCACCATGGTGGTTGTAGACCAGATCCTCTCGAGACTTCTTGGACGGAATGTAGGAGCAGGAAAGCTCCTCTTGCTGCGTGAAGCTCTGCCGGCTCCAGAAGGCTGCGGACTGTACTAGGGAACTGCACTTCTCTGCAAAAATATTCAAATGATCCAACTATACCCTTACTCGACAACTCGTAAACTTACGTATGCAGTAGTTTATCTGGTTGCTGGTGGCTTTGTAGAGGTAGTTGATGCTCCTCTTCAGTCTAGTGAACAACGGAAGAGTCGCAGCCTTTGAGGACTTGAGGTTCGCACAGGAGGATGACACATAGTCCTGTGCTGTGCCATTTTGCTTGAGAACTTGTATCGGCTCTGGTCGCACTTGGCTTGCCTTTGGCCCACAGATACGCTGGATGCCAGCCATCAGGAAATGCACTGCAAAGATCAGAGTAACATCGTTAATGTTGTTCGACGAGTGGAGATTTTCATTTTACTCACTCGCTGTGATCAGGAATATCAGTACAGTCATCGATGTGAAGTCCAAGCAAGCTTCCATGCCATGTTTCAAATACGACGCCAAGTTCAATGGAACCAAACCCAATATAGTGATCCTGGTCAGTAGAGGAGCATGGAGGAATGCGGCGATCACCATGGCGCACAGTAAATAGACGACGTGCAAGCCTGTGCGGTACATCTTCTGCATCTGTTCTCCGGTGTCACCCACGTAGTTGGTCAGCCAGCTGAGCTTGTCGTCCACTTCTGCTCGCATAGTGCTCGTCAGGTTCCAGAGAAACTGAATTGTGTCGTTAATCTGAGCTAGCTTCTCTAGAGTGTGCTCGTACTGGACAATTGCCTCTTCGTGCTGCTCGAATATGCGACTGGTACTGGACTCGATCTTCTCCCAGATCAGTTGTGCTTGTTCTTGAATATTCGTCAAGTCCTGGAGTATCTCCTTGTGGTTCTCACTGTGCTCTACAGATTGTTCGGTCAAGCTCTGACTCGCCTGCTCCAACTTCTGTTTTATGTCCTCTGCCATTGCAGCCAACTGAGTGTGGCCCAGTCTAATCAATGCCTTCTCGTTACTCAATTCCCTCAGATTCGTTGTTACCAGATTATGAGCCGTTACTTGCGCGTCTTTCAAACGCATTTGCTGTTCCAGCAGTGCTTTGTTCCCTTCCGTTAAGGAGGACAACACTTGGCCCGTCTGCTCTTCCAAACGATCTTGGCTGTCCTGAATTAGTATTCGATTGACCATTAAACAGTTGGTACAACGGGTACTGCTATAATTAATTTTTATTTCTATTCGATTACCTTTAGAGAACCCAGTGTCTTAATCTGTGTGTGTGCAGTTTGCATCAATTTATTAACAGTCAATTCAGTCAGGGCACGGAACTGAGTACCTCGAGCCGCGTAACAAACTGCTCTTGCTCTGTTACTGATCAAGTGATACGCGTTCCACATGTCTGGATCCATGTCTGTTGTGCATTGTTTCAGAGACTGAGAACAAGAACGATCACTTGTAGATTGGAACAATAAATCGCTTAATTTACGATTAATAATTACAATCGAAGAAAATTTACTGGTGCAGAATTGATTCACAGTTTAGGAGAGCAAGGGGAGAGTTAGATGTGCACTGGCATAGAGTACTTTGTGTTATGGCAATGCAACTTGGAACAGCTCAGTGGTGGTCTGTCCCCTACCAATAGGGGGAAGTTGCAGGTCTGAACATGACCAAAATCACCCTTCTATATATGGCAAACACACACATGCTGAATCCACATGTGTGTGGAATTTATTTTGGTCCACCACTCCAGCTGTGCTTTCACTGCAGAGCAGTGATAATAGCTCCTCTGATCAATAAGGATCTTGTGATAATTAAAGAAACAATAGAACAAAGGTAACTACAAAATTATGTTCTTTGCAAGAAACAAGTTTTTAAAATTCTTTCTTGGCTCGCTGCAAGTGTATAAAATGTTTAAGAAAAGATATTACCATCTCCTCGGTGCAGGGAAACATTTTCCTGCCCTCCACGGCAGCCTGGCAGTTCAATAGATTGACGCTTAATTTGGCAAGCTGCTCCTCGGTCATTTCGGAGCAGGAAGTTCTAATCTTCATGATGACTTTGTGTTGGCAAGTCTCCAAGGGAGACGACACTTGAATTTCTGTGAATTTAGCAGCCTCTTGGAGGAATTTCTCATCCTCTGTCATGGATTCGTAAGGGATCGAAACTAAAGGCACTCCGTCGGCTACCAATACGGTGGTGTCGTCGTTGGACTTGCCCCAAATCCATCCAAACATCGTGTCCCCTTTGCTATGACAAATTAAAGTCATAACAAGGGAGAGTACTAAGTACGAGTGCCCCATTACTCCTCGAGATACTCTGTAACAGTTAAGATTTAATCAATTTCCCTCCTATCAAAACATTCAGTCGTTATTTCAAAGATTTAAATTACCTCAGGTTAAAATATTTTTATTAATAAACTCGCCGTCTCAGTGATTATGCGTAATGCTAACAAATCGAACGAGCACTTTGTACTGTGATGTTGAAAACTCGAATATATTTTCCGGTAAACCAACGATGTATTTAACAATCACTTCTACCGATTAAGCTCGACGGAACTTTATATTTGATCTTGTCGTGATTAAAATCGACTTTTCCATTCATGTCATCGGAAATCTCGTAATATTAGTGCGCGGCGGACTAAAATAACCGCCTCTACAGGTGAGACCCGATGACATGTGTTTATTTCCTCATGTAAGAAAATCCGTAACGGTCGGAGCGCCAAGTGTAATGGCGGAGAATTTCGAACGAGAAGTTTCTTTTTCGTTATACAAATCCCACAGCTCTGTAACCTCGAATATTTCCCATAAATCTAACAGCGAATGTTGCTTTCTAACGGTGTTTGTGCAGAACTACTTCGGTGCATTCCGAGTTTCAAACATTTCAAATATTCTGGTGAAGTGATCGTTAATTCGATTCAAATGGCGGCCATTTTCCCACCGATTGGGAGAGCCAATCACGGAGCACCGCGATTAACTGATTGGCGCCAAAGTGGCTGCAGTTCAAAATGGTTTCAACGCTTTTCAATAATTCATTCTTTTCGCGAATCGGAAACGTGTGCAACTCGTAGAAGAATATTTCATTTTCTTTGGACCTTTATATTTACAATAATTTACATATTACGTACAAATGGTGTTTAGAAAAAGTTCAATACTGTGTTATTTCTTTTCAGGAACCACTTCGCTGATTCCGTACATCCCAGCCAGTAATCTCCCTTGCGATGTTGGCACTGGTTCCTTCGGTGCCAAGTAAGGTCCTTTCTCGTCCATGTAGACGTATCTATAATTTGCGCTAAGGAATGTTTCTTTTCAAATTTATATAACGGCGTTATAGATCTTCAGTAAAAGGATACGGAAGCCTTAGTACCCAGTAGGCACTCTGAGACAGTTTTATAGGTTCATCACAGCCAGTTACAAAGATCGGGCAGGGTGGAGGTCCTGGTTGAACTCTGGGGTTCAACGTGACGTGTACAGGTGCCTTCGGAGTCACCACATGAATCCTCATCAACTGAGCTATCAGTGGTTTCGTTTGCCTAGACAATTAGCATTGCTTTGAATCATTCAAATCATCAGACACGTAAACGTTAATGTAACTCCTGCGTACCTGCAGGGGCAGGGGAAGTAGAGAGGCATGTCTGCAGTGCTGGAGGTGACTTTGTTCCCACTGTCCTTTACGATCCCATTCCCAGTCGCCTTGAGCACCTTGTCAGGCGCGGAAGCCATGAATCTATGTCCTCTCGGACACTCGTACTCCACACCAACGAATATCTTCACGACAAACTCTTTTCCACCCTTCGATTTTCTACCTCGAATGGTATTCATGTTCTGGAAGTTCTTCCCTCTTGGACAATATCCATGCGCACCGTGATCGCTTATCGTGGGCCACAGCGAACCCCTTTCCTTCTGGTGTTCCAATCTGACAGTCACATCCCAAGGTAGAAGGAAAGCGGAGGTGGGTAGCACGCCAGCCTGATGTTGCAGACCCAAATTATGCGAGTACAAGCTGCTAGGACCAAGGCAAACCAGGGACCAGCTTGAGAACTGCGGTAAAAGACCAGCTGGGGATTCTGTGTGCAACATTCCTGGCAGGTACTCCGTGGTCGATGGTTGTCTGACTAAAGACTTCTCTGTAGAATTGAAATTAGTAGAACATTATCGTTCGGCAAACTGTGTAATCTCTAACACCAGGGGGGAACACACACCTTTGTTGTCTGCGTCGCTGTCGGAAACCTCTATAACCACTTTGTGAGCGTCGCTGGGTGTCAGGCTAGTCTTGCTGAGTTTAGGAACGTCTTCGTTGGGCTCGCTGATTTGTTGAAATTGGCCCCCGCTCCCGTAAGGTGTTCGAACGTCATCTGAAACTGTGACAGCGTTGAAAAACGCCTGGCATTAAACTAAACGGTGCAACTGTACCATTAAGGGTGTTGACCCCCAGGCTGCAGGCTTGGGTGTTTCCCCTTGGGGTTGGGGACTCCGCGTGACAGAACGAATCTTTACGTTTGGTTATAGACAGCAACTGCGCTGGCCTGTAATTGTGGGTGCTCGGTTGGAAAACAGGGAATTGAATGTTCTCCAGTTGCGCGCAGCCGCATTGTTTCGCCAGCATCTGGAAGTACTCGTAATTCGCCTGCCTCAGACTGAAGGGATCCTCCCGCGATCCTTGGCAACGGCCGCAGTTGCAGGCGCAGATGTAGCGAACCCCGCTGCAGTGTTCCCTAATTGGCAAATCGCTGCAATACGTAGAACAAGGATTGAATTAATCAGTTATGCTGCTATAAATTGAGTCTAACGAAATGAATTTGTATACAGTAGACATACTTGTCGTTATCCCTGGGTTCTGGTTGTTCTCCACCTCCAGCACCTTCGCTGCCACCTCGATGAATAGGATTGGTACAGGGATTCCCTGTCAGAGACAGTACTTCGCACATTTGTCGACCGGACCTCCAATGTTTCTCACACTCGGCTTGCAGTTTCTCGCTGAATTCTTCAAACAAAGGCCCCCGAGCATGCATTTCGAAGACCGCCATCGCGTGAGCCAGTTTCGTCTCATGATACGCCCTAGAAATAGAACTTTACAGTTGCTACCCTGTTTTTCTAACGCAATCCAATCGGTACCTCGTGTAATGTTGAGGCAAATTCTCCTGATACGTTTGCAGTGCCCTCGGAAGCACTTTGCTGCACCTGCTCTTGCTGAATTTCACATCGGTGTCCAGTAAACTGTGCAGTGTTAACAGCTCCTTGTCCGTTCCATGCATGAAGTAGTCGTAGACCTTGTTCGCCACTTCGTAGAACATACCAGCAGTCGGTACCTGGTTTACAGAAAGATGTTACAATATGATTATCGTGTTTACGACGATTAGATTAGCAAGTTTTCAATTCAAACCTCGAAGTAGGCGGGTACAGAATGCCTTCCAACATTGTCATCGAACCCTCTAGCAAAGGCCAGGTTTATATGCTGTTGTAGGAACAGTCTGAAGGATCGAGTCTCTGAAACCGTGCGATTAAATGTAACGTTACAGGTCTGCAATAAGCGAAGACATACTTCGTTCCTGCTCCACCTACCCGTTTCTTGATCGTCTACTGGAATATTAGAGTCCTGACTGGCCAGACTTCTCGAAGTACTACCTCCCGAACTGACTTTGCAGCTTTGTATGAGCTTCTTCGCCATATACCCTAAGATATCCCTGGATTCCGTTGTTCCGGTGTGCACGTAGACGAATTCCTGGTTCGCCGGGATCGCAAACAGGGAGTTTGAACTGCAAAGCAACCGATAAACCTTGTTATGCTCAGGCTCCTACAGAAGTTGATATCAACCGAGCACTATTTCTGAACATTCTCACCTAATGTTAGTCACTATGCGGTTCTTCCTCAGCACATGGTAAATCTGGTCCTCCAAGGAATGCTCCAATCTCTTTATGTTAGTCCCACTGGCAGAGTCTTGGAACACGGTAGGGCATGTTTCAAAGTAGAACAACACTCTTGGCGAGCATGGCCTCACATTGGCCACCCAATCCTTTGGAAGACTATAGATACAGCTCAGAACATCAGAGAGCTGTGGCGAAACCTTTTGCCTAATAATAGAAATAAAGTTTCAACACAGCCTCACACCTTTTAACCGAAATCCTTACCTGACAATATCCATTGCTCTGAACAGATGCACATAACTGTAATCGAAGGTGTGTGTGGGATGTGCAAGCACAATAACATGAGATATATGGAATAGGACAAGCAAAGCCCTGGCGTATTTGTCTCTCATGTGAGCCCACACACTGAGGAAGTCCTTGCAGTCTTGTTTCTCAGTGAACCTATTGTACTCTGTTAGAAGGCTATGCGTGTCCAGCAAACCTCTCAGGTGTAGATATATGGTTTTGTCTTTCGTGTCATAGTAACCCTCGATCTCGCTCTAGAAAGTTCAGCAAAATTATACTGCAGTTCATCAAACTATTTTCGCATTCATATAATTCTTACAAACGTGTCTTGCTCGACTTGCGGCTCATCCAGGAGGTCCACCTGGAGGATAGAGCTTAGCATACTGGTCTTGCATCCTTTAGATCTGTACTGTGACTTGCCGAACACTGAGACTATCACCACCTTCTTGTCGGTACACGGAAATCTAGAAACATATTACTTTTATAATCCGTTTATGGAATATTGTCTGCATTATCAAATATGTCAGTGACGAATCAATTACTAAACATTTAGGTATTGTACGAGGTGTTACAAATCATGGGGAATGGAAACATTCTAGGTTGGGAGAAACGTTTAATTTTCAACTTGAAAAGTAAAGTCTAATTTTTCCGTAACGATGAAAGGTTCTCTATACATTTAAACAATTTATTACCTGTCCGCGTTACAAGGAAGCTGAAATCTCTGCGGCCGCATTGTTGTTTATGTACCTGCGGTATGGGTTATGTCATTTTAAACGAAAAAATTCCGTTCAATGAACAAACGGAAGATTATGAATAGTTTGCCGTACTGGAAATTAATTATAAATCTCTTGTAATCGATGAGAAAGCGGATTCGTTGGGAGTTTTCGTTTAAGGCTAGTTACACGGTTATGGTATTAAGGTGCCGGGCTTTATTATCGATCAAAGGGTGATAGGGGGCTGACTTCGTTCCGTTCGATTTTGTTTATTCTCTGGTAGCCTCGGTTGTCGCTGAAATTCATATTTACATGACAATTTCACGAATTTGTCGGCCGTTTCCTCGTGAGAAAGCACTGTTTACCCGGCGAGCGTCGGGTTGATGTTATTGCCGAAGACTGACAAGTTTTAATTGCGAACATGGTGTTGACGAAGGAATACCGTATATCCATGCCGCTCACGACGGCAGAGGTAAATTCTTTCCATTATTACTTGTTGCAAAATAATTCAATTCCAAGCATCTAGCGACCCTAGCAATAATCGTTATCGGGCCCCGGCTGGTCTACATGTATTCATCAATTTTCCGGAATGATCGCGTATTTAGTTCAAACATTTCGAGAGTCAAACAACGAAATAATGTATTTATTGCAACATCGAATGCCATTTAATACTCGACCGACAATTGTAGTTGTATACTCTAGTTTATTTAAAGGGGAATTTCTCAAGTCAGAGAATTACTTAAGAATTAATTGAACTGAAAAGTTCGAGTGTTTATTTATCAAATAAATGAATTTTGTATCACGAATGTACTAAAGAAGTTTCAAAGTACATTATCAACTCTAACTGGATTTTTACCAATGATTAACGTTACTATTAATTAAAAATAGGTATTATTCTATTCGAAATTAACACTGAGCATCTTCTAGTATCGCATAGGGCAACTGTATATGATTGCGAGGCATAGTCACGAACAATCGGTGAACGACGAAGGTGTTGAGGTGATTGAGAATGTAGAGTGTGACGACCCGGACCATGGAAAGGGCCAGTACACAGAAAAGAGGATCCATTTGTCTAGGTGATAATCCCAAGCATAGTTTGCAAGTTCAGGTATAAATAGATTCTCATTTGCCCTGTTCTATTACAGTAAGTTGCCATACTGGATCCAATCGGTCATTCCGAAAGTGTTCTACGTGACAGAGAAGGCATGGAATTATTACCCTTACACTATCACAGGTACGAACGGATAAACTATGTATTATTAATGCTTTGTATGGTAAAAGATTATGTAAATATAACAATGTCGCATTTTCTTTTGCATGTTCTTCATGGTTACCAAAGAATACACCGTAAGTATCTAGATCTAGGATTCCTCTTACAATTTTTCTCTATATATAATTATGTATTTCAGTGTTCCTTCATCCCCAAGTTCCAAATCTCCATAAGAACTCGATACGAGGATAACAATGGGTCCACAGAGAATGTACGTGAGTTTCTGTAGAATTCCGCTTGATAAATGAATCGCTTCTAGTCATGTTCTGTTTGAAACAGTGCTTAGGACTCACCCCGATCGAATTGATACACCGCGAGGTCGACTTTGTAGACATTGCATACGATGAAATCTCTGCGAAGCACTACAAAGAGGAAGAGGTACTTCGAACGCAATTCTTTATATCTCATTTGGTAGAATTAGGAAAATTTCAAACTGTCTGCTTTCCGCAGGATCCAAAATTCTTTCAATCTAAACGGACAGGTCGAGGACCGTTAGTAGAGGGCTGGAGGGAGACGACACAGCCCATAATGTGTTCCTACAAACTGGTTCACGCTTCGTTCGAAGTCTGGGGCATGCAGACTCGAGTGGAAGACTTAATTCATAGAGTAACTGTCCTTGAATGTATCAAGCTAGAATGTATTAACACTTGTAGCAATTATGTTTCTTTGTGTTACAGTGTATAAGGGACATTTTATTGTTCGGTCATCGGCAAGCATTTACCTGGATCGACGAGTGGTACGACATGAGTTTGGAGGATGTCAGAGAGTACGAACAAAAGATGCAAGCGGAGACAAACGAGAAAGTGCGTTTGAGGAATCTGAACAACGAGAATCCGATCACACCGAGCACGCCCACTACGCCGACAACTCCGACTACGCCGAACGCGTCAGTGCCATCGTCTCCGATACCGAAGTCCCCTACGCCGTCTAGTCGATCATGGTTTTCCTGGTCATAGCCAGAATCTTAGAGCTTAGAATTTAGGAATATATTAGCCTACCTAGGTGAATCAAATTAAACATGTGCAAATAAACATTGGCCGTTTACGCGTGTACGTATGTAACATAGCCGGGTATCTGTAACCGAAATTCAATTGTTGAAAACACCGAGAGCCTCGGTCTCAAGTTTTCAACCAGCGAAACAGCTTAGTTCCGTGCAGTTTCATTTCTTCGAGTTGCTTATTTCTCTGGAAGAACTTGTCTATAGGATATTGAATATTTTTATAGCTTTTAACAGCCAACTGGCTTCAATCATTATTGTATTATTCCTTCGATCGATATCTCCAGCACACTTAATCGTACGTAATCATAGCTGTTCGAACAATTATAACTGTAATATATTCTGTCGATGAGGACCGAGCTGATCAATCTCGTTGTACGCTTGTTAATATATTCACCAGCTTAAGGTATCTCTGTGTGTGAACCGTTGTAAAAAGTGTTTAGCATCTAGATGAGTAACTATGCGAAGTACTATACAACTGCACAACAAAATATGGATCTATGTATTTATGTTTAAGAACAACTCTTATGGCACTAATGGAACGCGGTTCTCTCTTGTTTCTCGAACGAACATCGATCGTTAAATGTTTTTTAAAAACCGGCAAGCAGGCTGTACATATGCTGAAGCGTCGACAGCTTGTTTCGACAGGGGTGTCTCTCGTTCCTTGATTCGTTGTGTTCACGCGTTTCGAGTTTCTATTTCTCTTTGGAAAAAGTCTCGGCGGGACCAAATGCGTTGATAAGCTAGCACAAGAAATTCGCGCGCACACGTACATACACGCATACACGTGTAGTATAACTTTATAAGTATCGGATCACAGACGCAGTTTGTATATGCTCTTGCCATGGTAACTAGTCCCAGGATGGAATGTTACAGGGTTTCCCATGGCACGAGGCACACGCTTAACGTTCCGTTGCTCTTCGAAACACTCACCCCGTTCAATTATCCCCCGTCGTGTATTTATATCTATGTACTTGAATAAACGTTTCAAGCCGTTCTCAGAACCGTGTTGCATTGTTCTCGCTCTCGGCGAACGTGTCCGCCACCCTCCGGGCTCCTGTGAATTCCTATCATTTCATACGGTGCGGTAACATTCATTTTTTCCTGGGTTCTGTTGGGTTTCCTTAATGCTTTATAAAAAAGAATAACGGACGGAAATGTCAGGGTGAATGTTACGGTAGCTTTGTAGAAGAGGTTTTCGAACTGGTATATTTTACTTTTCTTTCAATTACCACCATCTGTTTCACAGACGGAATATTCTGGTTTGGAAATTTTTAAAAACATGCTCGGGGGATGGTACACCATCTTTATAAAATCTTATCATAATACCACATCGACTGTACCATTATTAAATTTTCTTTTCTTTTTGTGCATGTCCCGTCTTTGTTATTAGACCAGTAGTCTTGTATCTCTTTCTTTCTTTTTTGTTATTGTAAACACTTATGTAAAAGGGCTTCAGTTCGGTAACACGAGAATTGCGAAATAATTTTAGGTGATCGAAATTGGTTCAATTAATTCCGCGGTGTAATTGATAGTCTCCCGAGCAGCGGAGGGTTAATTTATCGGCGAGAGTATCGAGAGGAGAGAAAGAATCGTTGCCAGGGGGTGTAAAAGTGCAAAGTGCAAACGATTTCGATCGAGTATACTTCATCTTCGTTTCTCCTGAGACAGTTCGATGGAACCCTAGGGAAAGACATGTCGCTATATAAGAATTTTCATTCGCGTGTGTGATCGATTTGATGTTTACATATCATTGCCAAACGCCTGCGGCCTCAGAGCGTGCGGGGGTGGGAGAACATCGATAAGCAGCTCAGTTTCAAGCCTTCGCGGCTCGGCGTAGTTTCTAATCTTTGTTCGAAACCGAGAAACGAGAACCAGACGATTCTCGATCGGCTGCGAACGCGTCTTGTCAGTTATTATACCTTGAAAGAAGTTGTATAAAGCCAGGAACAAAAAAAATGGTAACGCACGAAACACAGTCGAGAGGAAAAATAAAAATCTTCATCTAGTCATACTGAAACGCACAAACATGGCCTCGCGGAACGATTTGGCCAAGTCGTTTCGCATCACAACACAATAAAACACAGAGTACCGAGTAGAAGCAGCGAAGTCGAGCGATATTTACCGAAGAAACAGCGACGATGCCAGGGGGAGAGGCTCACCGTCACCGAAACTTTTAATTGTCTTCGAGGTCTCCCTGAAATTAATAAACCTGCATCCGCGATTCGCAACTGGTCCGAGGCTGCTCGACCCAGTTCGACGGACTCCTTATACCGTTGCCAGGGCCATTAAATTCATTGCTGCTTGAAAATTCGGCGACGGGGGAGGTACTAGAAATTAATAGGGACAGATCACAAAATGGCTGAGGGGATTCCGGAGTTTCTCGTTTTTCTGTCCTTACGGAATTCCGGTAGCAAATGTTTTTCCGGTGACGAGTCGGCCGCTTCGGCTCGTTCAGAATAATTGATAGAGTTGTCGATAACAATACCGTTCCGCGGCGAATGTTCCGCTATTTGTTTTGTGTCCCTTTTTTTTTTCTTTTTCCTCCGGTTATTTATTTTCAAGCCCGCGGCGGGCATTGTTCCGTTCGTCGAGGGATTTCGTCGTCGACGGTAGGACACGGGATCCTTGGTGCCGCAGGCGGGACGTTCATTTCGTTCTCAGAACGTTTCTGCATCGTGCGGATGCGCGAAATTCCGTTTCTTTGCGCCGGAGAATTTTCATTTCGAACGGATCTGTATTTAAAATTCGATCGATTTTTATATTCCAGCATGTTTCGTCAATTTTTCTTAATAAACACTATTGTTAACCATTTTTAAATATCTGCAATCGATATAATTGATTATTTATCATGGATGGCGAAATACCTACAAAAGAATTGATCGAAACTGTTGCGCCGAAAACATTAATTTAAAAGTTATTAAATATCTGCGATCGATATAATTGATTATTATTTATCATGGATGGCGAAATACTTACAAAAAAAATTGAGAATTCATTATTTCGATAAAAGTATCAAATATCTCGATCTAAACGTGAGGTTTACCAATAATTCCATTCTATATGATCTATTTCATTTTGTGGATATAATATTAATAGAATACCTCGTACAATATTGAAATGTTTAACAATTGGTTAGATCCCAACATATTTAATAATGTAAACGATCACCACTCGAGTGGTATAGGTTAAAATTATAATACTGAGTGTAAAAATCATTCTTCGAGTGAAAAGCCGCCCTCCGATATTATTACGCAAACGCGGCTGCGAAAAAAGTGGGGCGGTGTGAGGGGGTGGGGCGGGGCGTATTGTGGGGAGTGTATTAATTAAACGGATCGCGGATTACGAAACAGCCGGGCGCTGTTAATTAATTCAAATAATAGGAGGGTCCGGCGTTGATCAAGTGGGATTCCATTGATTCCAAAATACAATCGGCCGTGTCGGCAGGACGACCGTTTACGTAAGTCGAATATGCGTGGATCACGCGGCCCTTCCAGCCACGTGATATCGGAAAGCTCCACGTGACCACGCCGGACAATTCTTCGCTTCCGCACCAGAACCGGATATGCCCGGCTTTCTTACCCTCTCGGGTATGGCTCTCTTACCGGTTGCATAATTCCGAGAATTAAAGCAGAAACTCGTTCCTACGGTCCGCCCACTCGTTGCGCCACTTTTCCGCACTTTTTAATCACCGGAAAACAACCCTGCAGCTATTCACAGTGTTTTTCACTTGGATCTCCCTTTCCCTACCCTTGTTATTTGTTGAAACAATATACTGGGATTCAATTGCCCCTTACTCGCGACTGAATTGTTCGGCGACGCACAGTGCTCCGGTAGGCCGCTTTTTGTCACCAAAACTATTGTACCGTTATTTCAACTTTTAATATTATCTTATTATAAACTAGGGGGCTCCGCCCCCTACTCGCTTCGCTCGCCAACCCCCGCGGCACCTCGCTCTCTCTCTCACTCTCTCTCTCTCTCTCTCTCTCTGAAAAATACTCACTGTCACGTCGCTCAATTTTCGGTTCCCCTTTCGGAAGACAACCCGCTCGTCAATTTTCGGTTCCCCTTCTGAAGGCAACCCGCTCGTCAATTTCAGTTCCCCTTGGGAAGGCAACCCGCTCTTCACTTTTCGGTTCCCCTTCAGGAGGCAAACCGCTGTTTAATTTTTGGTTCCCCTTCGGGAGACAACCCGCTCGTCAATTTTCGGTTCCCCTTCTGAAGGCAACCCGCTCGTCAATTTCAGTTCCCCTTGGGAAGGCAACCCGCTCTTCACTTTTCGGTTCCCCTTCAGGAGGCAAACCGCTGTTTAATTTTTGGTTCCCCTTCGGAAGGCAACCCGCTCTTCAATTTTCGGTCCCCCTTCGGAAGGCAACCCGCTCTTCAATTTTCGGTTCCCCTTCTAGCAGGCAACCCGCTGTTCAATTTTCGGTTCCCCTTCTAGCAGGCAACCCGCTGTTCAATTTTCGGTTCCCCTTCGGGAGGCAACCCGCTCGGCGTTTTAGCGTGACAGAACTATTTTATATAATAGAGAAAGAAAGATATTTTGATACTAGTTGGAATATTATAATGTAAAAAATATATGTTAATACTTAAGAAATTGTGGTAACCTTCATTTTCTTTTTATAAAAAAATTGTTTTCTTAAATTTCTTATATTGAAGTTTGTAGAGAAATGAATACTGATCAATTATCATTGGAAACATTTTCTTCTCAGATAATATTATCTTATTCTAGGTCGTTGGATTCGTTTTAATACCAGTTGGAATATTATGATGTAAAAAATATATGTTAATACTTAAGAAATTGAGGTAACCTTCATTTTCTTTTTATAAAAAACAAATTGTTTTCTTAAATTTCTTATATTCAAGTTTCTAGAGAAATGAATACTGATCAATTTTGGTTATATATTTTTTAAAACGAAGGTAACGAACGTGTCTAACATCGTGGAGTTTTGTTATCGGAAATATAAAATTGTTCTAGTTAGAATTAATGAAATAAATCGCGGATTGAGTATTCGAGTGTTTGAAATCTAATTAACTTTTTAAATGTAAGCGGATCGATGGAGGAGCAGAACAGAACGACGATGCGGGAACGATGTTGAGCCGTGTAACATCCGGAGGTTGTAGCTAAAGCTTTATTTGCGAGATCGACATTCCATATGCTCGAACCAAATAGTTTCGAAACTAGTAGCAGATGCTCCTGACGTTCGCTACGTTGGTAATACATTTTCTGGCCGAGGAGTTGATCAAATTGATGAGAGTACACCACTCTTCGTCTTCGGGGTACACGTACAATGTACATACAGTCTATCGGACGCAGAAATTTTTGCCCGAGGCTGCGATCTCGAAAATTCTGCAACAGAGAAACGACTCGTACGCTTCCTCCACGGTGTATTCCACATCAATTTTTAATAGTCAACCGGTTTCAAGCAAGCATACTTCCCATACCATTTGATTTCGCGTTCTGACAGTATTATTACACTTCGCGAGTCCAACCGTAAAGTTCCACCAAAAATTGTTTGTTCTAAATTAAGAACAATAGACTCTTGAACCGTTACTGAACGAACCTGCAAAACTTCGAATTGCTATCAGCAGTTTTCGTAAAAAAATATCAAAGATAATTGTATCACGCCTAGGTGTTTAATTTAATTTAATTTAATTTTAAAAATTGCGAGGATTTAAAATATTTTTTAAATGTGAAAACGTTTGAATTTATTTTCAGACGCAGTCGAATTTTAATATGAATAAATTTGCATACAAGTAATTTGGATAGAAGAGTGAAATTGAGAAAATGATTTTCGATGGGATTAAGATATTTTCTCATGGACTTTAAAAGAATGATACAAGTTTCCCGACATGCTCCAGGGAGTCACCATTAAAAAGTGCGCTCATTTCCACTCCGGAAAATCCCTTTGTCGAGTGGCAAGTTTCGCTTAATTCAACACGCGTCTTCACGGAACTTTTCTCTGACCTATTTCTTCCGAGGGATGAAGTTACTAATCCGAAACACAGCGACGATGCCGAGCGTCGGGTTCAGTGTAAATTGTGACTGCAGTGATCATGTTTGATTTCAGGTGTGGGAACAGAACGTGCGTGGTATTTTTGATACCAGTTGATCGCCGAGAAAAACGAACCTCGGAGGACCAATTGAAATCTTCAACGAGCATCTCTTTTCTGAATGATCAGAGGAGGGCTCTTGGAAATTGTTACAGCGTCGGATACAATTTTCATTCGTGGATAAATCAATTCACACGTGTTCTTCAAAGATTGATAATCAAGCCCACGTAAATTGATAAATAAACGAACCTCGGAGGACCAATTGAAATCTTCAACAAGCATCTCTTTTCTGAATGATCAGAGGAGGGCTCTTGGAAATTGTTATAACTTCGGATACAATTTTTACTCATGGATAAATAAATTCACACGCGTTCTTTATAGATCGATAATCGAGTCCACACAATTTGATAGATAAACGAACCTCGGAGGACCAATTGAAATCTTCAACAAGCATCTCTTTTTTAAATGACGAGAGAAGGGCTCGTGGAAATTGTAATAACTTCAGATACAATTTTCATTCGTGGATAAATAAATTCACACGTGTTCTTCAAAGATCGATAAACATCTCCACAAAATTTGATAGATAAACGATTTTTAAATAACGAAAAGAGGGCTCGTGAAAATTGTTACAACTTCAGATACAATTTTCATTCGTGGATAAATAAATTCACACGTGTTCTTCAAAGATCGATAAACATCTCCACAAAATTTTAAATCGATATCTTCACTATTTTCGTTTAGAAAAATACCTAAACTTGTGAAACACAGTTCAATGGAACCTAACACCGTTTTCGATCACGCGTCGCCAACGCAGGGGTTGTTGCAGATTACTATGCAACAACATCGCAGGGGATGAAACGGTGCACAGTGGTGGTTTCTTAAAAATATTGCTTTCAAAAATAGGAATTTCCATCGACGGTATCGGGTTCCTCGGTTAGATGATCGGCATAATCGGGTCTCGTGAATGCTTGAGGGGGTGGCCGCCAGCGCGAGCAACCCTTTAGTGATGCAACGGGTGGTGGGGCGAGGGGTGTGCGATTCCTTGCGCGACTAGAACCGTTTCCAAGCAGTTTCGAACAGTTGCCGCGCGTACTCGTCCACGAACGCGTCGTTCCACCTGGCCGCTAGATGTTTCGAATGTAGATCCGTGATCCATTCAACACGAGTGCTGGGGAAAACACACCAGCGAGTGGATTTTACCTCGTGACACCCGGTGGGTCATCTAGAAACATCCCTTTTATTAAAAAGAACAAATTCTATTTCAAGTTCGCCAGAAAATGTTGGATCGTGCATGTTTGTGTGTGTTTGTGCACGTTTCCAGACATTCCTATACATATTTGTCATTGTTTACGTTGACTTGATTAATTTTCTTTTATCTTTATTTCATTCATTTAGCTTGTCTTATCTCTGAGTAAGTTTGCTTTTGTTTCATTGTCTTAATTTGTTTCTACGAATTATTTTGTACGTGTTTGAATCAGTTTGTACTCGTTTGCACAATTCGTATCCAAAAGGCTGCAACGCTGGATCCTTTTTTTAAAAAAAAAGTTTAATGCGGTTATTCTAATGTCGATGTCACTCGAATTGCTTTCATTTGCAATTATAATGACCGCCGGTGTCCATATTTAACGATATCTCCCGAAACATATTCGCACCAATGTAATTCGAAGCAGCGGATGACAATACGAAGTGTAATAATAATTAATAACAGCCCGGCCGGGAATATTTGAACGTTATGAAACGTGTGATCATTTATTCCACCGGAGATGTACGTTCCCGATATGAATAGTTCCGGCGCGATTTCGTAGTCAATGAAATCTTTGTACGCCTCTGGGAATTTTGGGATTTCACAGGAAATTTATTATTAAATATCCACCCACGTAATTCGAAATTTACGCGCGTCCGTTGATATAACAAATTTGCCGGTATAACCAAATATATGTATCGAGCTTATAAATATTCAAAAAATTTTAAACATTCATGGTATTACAAAACTATACGTGAATAACCAATTCTAGATGTTCGCAGATTTGAAAAATTCATGGTCCGACGGAAATCGGAAATATTCATAGATTTTATAAAAACAGTATTCGACGAGAAACTTGTTAATTTTGCTCAGTTGAGGTCAACAGAATTCTAAAGACAGTCCTCGGTTGAAACGATTCGGAGTTAAGAACTTTCCAGGAAATTCCCAGTTCTTTTTATTGCAGTTATTTCAATTGGAGACAATGAGCAAATTTGCAAAATATCATTTTAATTCAACGTTTCGGTCTTTTAAACCATTTTCAAGAATGTAAATTTTCTGTATTGCGTCTGTAAGAATTTATCAATTAATTAATATATGGTTAGGCAAACGCATTCCCGAACAAGCAGAAAACACTAAGGTATTAAGAACGAAAACAAACGTATAAACTCACTTGCTTAGAAAAATGTACTAATTTAAATTCTTAAGAGTCGAGGAACAGCATGTTGGTTCTTTTTTATCAAGTCTTTTATCAAGTTTATTATCAAAGCATGTTTTTATCAAGTCGGATGCTTAGAAAAATGTACTAATTTAAATTCTTAAGAGGTCAAGGAACAGCATGTTGGTTTTTTTATCAAGTTTTTTATCAAAGTATCTTTTTATCAAGTCGGATGCTTAGAAAAATGTACTAATTTAAATTCTTAAGAGGTCAAGGAACAGCATGTTGGTTTTTTTATCAAGTTTTTCATCAAAGCATCTTTTTATCAAGTCGGATGCTTAGAAAAATGTACTAATTTAAATTTTTAAGAGGTCAAGGAACAGCATGTTGGTTTTTTTATCAAGTCTTTTATCAAGATTTTTATCAAAGCATCTTCTTATCAAGTATGAGAAACACATTTTTTTTTCCACCGAATTATTCGAAAAGATGAATTCGCCCGAAAATCCTCGAGTTGAAATATATGAAATTGGTTGCAAGAGCATGAACTTTCGCGAGCCGACAAACCGTTCGCAGATCTGGTAACGGCGCATTAACTCGGTCGTCGCGCACGACACTGGCAACTGCTTATTTTACACGGCGAAACGGAAACGTTAACCACTTGAATATTCTCCGCGATTCAAAGAAACATCTCTCCCCGCATTTAATACAATTAGAACAGATATTCGCTCGACTGGTATCGAGTCAACGGTACGTGAATCTTCGCCGCTAATTCCGCGATAACGCAATTATTTGCAACGGTTCTCCACCCCCTCCACCCACCCTATCCATTCGATTGATAATCTCCAATGAGAATTATTCGGTCGAACAACTAGCTACTTTTTATCATACGCCGCATTGTTTATTCGATGGCTTTCAATATATGAATGCTGCGTCTGACCAGTGCCGGGCTATTCTACTTACGAGGGAATATATTCAGTTGATACAAACCGATTTGGATGAAACTTATGTGAGATATAGTTCTTCGAAAAATATTTAACACGTGTTTTTTTTATCGGCAAATATACACTTCGAAGGGGTGAAAACAGCCCTCAAAGTTGGGGGTTAAAACCATATTATTTGATATCTCGGAAAGCAGTGCACGGAAAAATTAGATTTCTTTTGTGAATTGTGTGTGTTTTTTAATGGAAAATGTAGTTGTGCAAGAAAATTTTAACAAACGCTTTTCGTTTAAATAATATATTAGAAATTTGATGTTTTATTGCAGTTTCTCGTATTTCTTGTTAGTTAATTTTAATGTAAATTTTGGTGTGTGATCTTTGATCTAAAATAGGAGATACGTATTTCGGGATTTTCTTTTTTTTTTGCCATTAAACAATAATTATGCATAATGAAAGATAGTGTTGCACCTGGCGTGGGGAGGAAGGAATTCTGGCGGTAATTATGTAGAAGTTGGGCAAATTTTTAATATATTGTTTAAACAAAAAACGTTTGTTAAAATTTTCTTGCACGACTAAAAAATATGGTTTACACCCCCAACTTTGAGGGATGTTTTTCCACCCCTTCAGAGTGGATAGTTGCCGATAAAAAAAACACGTGACAAATATATTTCAAAGAACCATATCTCACATAAGTTTCATCAAAATCTTCCCTTACATAAATGTTGCCTTGTAAGCAGCTATCACGTACAGTATCAAACTCCCAGTTTGATAATAATCAAAGTATCAAATCATTTAAAATTATCAATTAAATCGTATAATTTGAATAATATATTAAATTATTATACCTGCAACGGTCTCTTAATTACAAATTTAACATAACAGATTGGCTGTAATTTTCAATACGGTTTTATTAATTATGCAGCATATTTAACAATCCATTGTCCGGTGCAATAAACGGTCGACTAAAAGTCGCGGAGCGTCACGGAGCTGATCTATAATTTTCACAACGCGCAAAATTACATTGTCAGAAGTTTCGGATCGAAAACGGTATGGGCGGTGAGTGCGATTTCAATTACAGTGCATCGACTCTTGTTAAAAATCGTCAAAGCGTCACCGGTTTCCATTGGAGCGTGGATTTGGCCGCGTTTAAACGGGGAAAATGTGGTTCACGCCCATCGGTGGTGTGTGTGTCGCTCGTTCCCCACCAGTTCCATCGGGACGCACGGCCGTTTGCCGGGCGTAGACGATAATACGGACCGCCAATTACATCGGCGAATTCGCAATTAATTTAATCGCATTCCGTCGCGCCGCTTAACTTCTCTTGTTTGCCGGCGTTCTGGCCGATGATCGCTCCGGGGGCTGATCTCTCGAATCCCGCGGGGGGTTTTCGATCGTTGCCCGTTTCATCCGGGTCAAGGCTAGAATTGCTCGTACACACTCGTAACGCGGCGGGACAACCCGCCGGTTAACAATGGACGCGGCGATCGTCTAATTAGTCCACGGAATTTACGAGAAGATTGCCGAGGCCGGGCTTTCCTGTCTTTCCATTACGCGAAACGATTCCGCATGGAATCGACGCGAATTTTATTTCATTCCGCAGCGTTCTTGTCGTCGAGAGCTTGCCAAGGTCACTGCCACTTCGGTCCGCCGAGGAATTATCGGTTGCATTCGTTTGCAATTTAATTCTGTGGTCCTTGAAGAGGCCACAGGGTGGCTGATGGCGTTTAAAAAATACTTGATGTATTTAGTATTTGTGTTTGTCAAAAAATTGATATTGCATCGAACAAATGTAGACGTAAATATTCATTTGCAATTTAATCCTGTGGTCCTTGAAGCGACCACAGGGTGGCTGATGGCGCTTAAAAAATACTTGATCAATTTAGTATTTGTGTTTGTCAAAAAATTGATATTGCATCGAACAAACGTTGATGTAAATATTCATTTGCAATTTAATCCTGTGGTCCTTGAAACGGCCACAGGGTAGCTGATGACATTTAGAAAATACTTGAAGAATTTAGTATTTGTATCTGTCAAAAAATTGATATTGCATCAAACAAATGAAAATGTAAATATTCATCTGCAATTTAATCCTGTGGTCCTTGAAGCGGCCACGGGGTTGCTCATAATGTTTATAAAATACTTGAAGAATTTAGTAGTTGTATCTGACAAAGAATTGATATTGCATCGAACAAACGTTGATGTAAATATTCATTTGCAATTTAATCCTGTGGTCCTTGAAGCGGCCACGGGGTTGCTAATAACGTTTATAAAATACTTGAAGAATTTAGTATTTGTATCTGTGAAAAAATGGATATTGCATCAAATAAATGTAGATATAAATGTAGTTGGAGGCTAATCAATATGGTAGAAGGTAGATAAACGAACCCTTAGACAACGCCATATTTAAAACGCAAGAAATAGTTCATATAAAAAGTACAAATAATATAAATTCAAGCCAACATTCAATATTGGCGTGTCTAAACAGTGAGCGAGGAAACGCCACGCTTATTATCGGTCGCCCGTTTCGCGGATCTGGCTCTTGACGCGCGCGAAGGAAGCAGAACTGTCACAAATCGTCCGATTCGCTGCACAAGAATTTCATTTGCTTTGCCGTTGGAAAAACGTTTTTTCTGTTGCACAACACAATGAAAAATATTGGCATTTCAGTGTGCGCGTTCTTCCCTCGTCTCGAGCGGCGAGCGTTCTCGTACTCCCGTTTTTAAAATCGATTCGAGATTCGCGCTTTCCTACGTGTTTCATTTTGTACGAAAGTGTATTTCCGTCGATGCGCAGCCATTTCTCTGGGAATACTTTCACCAAAGGCAACAAGCATCTCCACCGTTTTCAACGAGTGTCCGCGCCAGGCCCTTTTTGCTCGATGGAAGGGCCGACGACAAACAACCCCTGTCCTCGAGGGACGCTCGCGATCAATTATTCCGCGGTCATTTAATCGTGCCGAAGGACACCTTCGATCCGGACAATACGGCGATCGTTACGTTGTGGAACGACGAAAAGAAATTGTAGCATTGCATTATTAAACGTTTCCTCGAAAATTCATGGTGAACGTAGTTGTCGAGGAAGAAGGGTTGTAACTAGGCAACTTGGCGAATAACGCGTGGGTGGCAATCATTGTTCCATTACCACGGCCAAGTCACTCGACACTAATGCGTTTTGCATAGAGTAATTTATTCACCATCGACTACTTGTGCCCGTTCGCCTGTGCTCCAAACGAATTCTTGATGTTCCGACACATCGTAGAAACTCGAGGGAAACGCCGTTTTGACGAGCGAACAGCTGGTCCTCGTGCAAACAGCAAATTTCATATATCAACCCCCGTTGTCCTGCGATTTATTCACTGATTAGAACTTTCTTGTAGTTCGTAGAATTTTCTAAAAAGGGAGAACATTTATATGTAGTACTAGTGGAACCCCCGAGAAGGCAACCCGCTCCTCAATTTTCGGTTCCCCTTTAGTCGGCAACCCGCTCCTCAATTTTCGGTTCCCATTTAGTAGGCAACCCGCTCCTCAATTTTCGGTCCCCCTTTAGTAGGCAACCCGCTCCTCAATTTTCGGTCCCCCTTTAGTAGGCAACCCGCTCCTCAATTTTCGGTCCCCCTTTAGTAGGCAACCCGCTTCTCAATTTTCAGTCCCCCTTTAGTAGGCAACCCGCTCGGCATTTTAGCGTGACAGTAACTACGGAACTATTTTATATAATAGAAAGATTACTTTTTAATTCTTGTTTGCGTAGTGCATCATATCTGATGCATTTAACAAATCTGGTATATAATAAACTAAGAATGTGTTTACTTACTACGTTATTGTAAAACATAAAAACTAACCTCCTTTCAATTTTTTCATCCAGATTAAAAAAAAATCATGCAATGAAGGATTAATTTTTCTCACAGGAAGAATTTTAGAAAAATCTACGTACACAAACACCTATAACGTGAAAAGCTCTACAGATTACATCCGAGTAGCTGTTTTCTAGGACTCGTAGATTCTGAGATAATGTACTTAACCTCTCACTTAACTTTAGGGGTTGTTCCCAGCACCAGGACAGTTCTCGACGAAATAAAACTAACTATAAATTTCATTAGCATTTGCTAAATATTAAATCGGACGGACCCCTCGACTTCATCAACTGCGAGACATCAGCATTTCTTCCGGCAGAAAGCACTCGATCCTGTAAACGTGCGCGTTAAATCGTAAAGCACGCTAAGCCCGTTCATCGCGAGTCCTTCGATCCGTCGAGATTGCATCCGGAAGAAAGAAACCGGTTCCGCCGGAGGGGACCTCTTTTTACAGCGGCGCCGACAAGGCAAGTGAATCTGGCCCGCGAATGCCGCGTGCATTAATCATGATCTTAATCCCGGCGAAGAAAGCGTTTTAATGGAAATCAGTATTCGCGCGAGGCAAACTTTTCTTCTCTAGAACGGCTCGTTGAAACTTCTCAGGATTCGGCGGATTAAAGCTTGCCGAAAGTCGCTCGTTATCCGTTCTCTGTTTTTTTTTCTCTCAAAATTTCCAGTCAACCGATCAACTGGAACATGAAAAATGTCCGCCCCTGTGATATGTTAACAATCCAGTTTTTACGAGAAGCCGCCAGCGGTTGCCTGCTTTCAGGCGCGCAGCACTCGAGTGCAGTAAAGGATTCGCCATAAATTAAGGACTAGATTCTAGACTCGCAGAAGTCTCTATTACAGATTTCATCCTTGAGCAGGCTCAACAGGCTTACTGCAATGACCAGTGATATGCTAACAATCTTGCTTCTATGCTGATTGGTTGCCTGATTTAAGGAGCCCAATTCTGCCCCTGTGTTACACTAACAGTCGTGCTTCTGTGCTTAGCGGTTGCCTACTTTAAGGCGACCCTAGCCAAGACTCGAGGGCAGTAGAGGGTTTACCATAATCTCTGGGACGCCTCAACAGGCTCATCCAAATGACCACCGGTTGCCTGCTCCCAGGCGCCCAACTCTGCCCCTGCGATACACTAACAGCCTTGCATCTATAACTGCAGCGGTTGCCTGATTGCAGGGACTCCATAACCCGCACTCGAATGCGGTAGAGGATTTGCCATAAATCAAGAACTAGATTCACGGCTCGCAGAAGTCTCTATTACGGATTTAATCCCGAGAAAGGCTTAACAGTCTTACTGTAATAACCAACGGTTGCCTATTTCCGGGCGCCAAGGTAATCCCTGCGTTAGGATTCACTGTCCCAAAGGTAACAACACCCCACACGTATCTAGGGGACTCGAACTGTCGGCCGCAGAGGCTGGTGTAAGCATTTCTCAACTGGTGGCACACGGGTCTCATTGAACATCAGTGAAAATTGAATCAGGGGACGGTGTCATTTCCTGCGGCTTCCGTAACCGGCGATATGGTTGTGCCACAGCAGCACTGACATCGATAGTCCTGTATCACCGAGCTAGTCTGCGTGCGTGCTAGCTATTACACCGTGTGAATTGCGGTTGCGCCACCTTGCCTCTCGTCGAGCTTAACCCTCCTGCATCACGGAGTTTCGGGATTTATTGGCGCGGCAAGAAAGTAATTTCGATATTTTAAAGTGAAACCATGGGATCACCTGAAATCACACTTGGGCCAATATTTTTACGATAAAGAGCAGAACTTTTATGAGCGTGGAACTGTGAAGCTAGCAGGAAGACGGCAAAAGATCGTCGAACAAAATCGAAAATATTCTATTGATTAAAGTTCATTGCACGAATATAAAAATTGGGTTCCATTTCACCTTAGAAGACCGAAATTACCTTCTTGCTAACTCAATATATTCCAGGAACTAGGTTCACTGTGTCGATACCGAATTGTTTATTTAATCCTTAAAATGCTGTATACTTTTTGGCAAGACTAACATGTATATATATAAATTATTTATAAATATTTATATCCTCAAAGGACCCCACGTTAAAAATTGTAGAATATGTTTAATATATTTATTTATTGCTAGACAAATCATCCACAATACTTGACGATGAAAAAAGTGAAAATACATAAAATATGAAAAGTTATAACAATTTACTTGCAATGTTGTTAAGGAAAAATACTTTCTGAAGTCCCTATAGGACCCCAGTCAGCATTTTAAGGGTTAACACTGTTTCTACCTGTGTTGAGAGACTGCTTTTTGAAGATTTTTTACTAAAGGGAGATAGTGTAAAGAAAAATTGGAATTAAGAGAATTTTGTATATGTAAGAGAAATTCTGCGTGGGCAGAGACGACGTGTTCTTTTTCCATGTCATTTCCCTGGCCGAGGGTGCTGCTTCAAGCACTGACTGCAAGCTTAAGGTACTCTGTGGGTGGTGTTCTACCCGAATGACAATAACCGGGACCCTCTCGCACCACGAAATACAACCTCCTAATTAGCCTGCGGAGTTTCATGCGGATTTACATTTTTACGAGGGAATTTAGAGACACCGCGAATCAGCATTCAGTTTATTTTCCTCATTATTCGTTCCGGGAGAAATAATATATTCGTATGGGAATTTAATGTGATGTTAAATATCAGCCCCTTCACGTGCTATGACTGCCTACCTCGCGTGCCTGGTGGCTGCCTGCCGTCAGGCGTCAACAAGGATTATACACAAACTCCACGCAAAGCCCTTCATAAATTAAGGATTATATTGAAATCTTACAGGGAACGTTCCAGACCAGCTAGTGTAATTTACGCTTTCTTTAACAATTATTATAACAATAATAAATTCACCCCTTAAACAATATTTTCAATAAGTCAACGACTAAGTTGAAGCGTTCCTGAAGGGTTTCTAATTAATTTGTTCGCTTCGGGTTGCTTGTTTAGCGATTAATGTTTTCTAGAAGGCCTGCCCCGTGGGCATGCTACCTGTGTTGCGTCTGGGACTGCGGGTTGCCTGCTTTCAGGCGCCCTTAATGCCTGTATTAGTAGTTGCGCATTGTAGCAATTTTAATTATTCATTCGAACTGGAATATTTCATTGAAACTTCCATTTTGCGTATCCCCAGACGTTTCCATACGCCATGAAAATCCTCATGGTACACAAGGTATCATTGAATATTAATGTTTGACTAATATTATCAGTTTGAATCGCGCTGTGCAAGCAGTGCATCGGGTGCAAGATACTGCAAAATGGAGAACGTTCGTGTTTCTAATCAGTGATTTCTAACTCGGCGTCGAAGTGGATGTATTGAAAAAACATGTCTAGAAATGTCTCTAATTTTCTCGACAACGCCGAAAAAGTTTCGATGATCTTGATGAGGATTTTTGTTTCGCGGATGATACTCGCGATGAGAGAAACGATAGCCATTCATCCATCCATGAAAACGAGGATCCAACGGGCCGGAGTGGGATCTCGTTGTTTCCCTTTTCCTGTCGGCCACTTGTCCCGCAGAGCTAAACATTTGCGCACTTCAAAATTGCAATTCACCGCGCGGCGAACCGATCGGATAAACAAGCCGCGGATTCAATTATGCACGAGCCTGCGACAACAGCCGCAAAACGTGAGAACGCAATCCCCGGTTCGCCAGCCATAAAACAATCGGAATTAACCCACGGGGGGGGGGGTGGAATACTTGGCAACGATGCACCCTCTGGGGAAAAAACGGTGACAATGAATCCCCTTATCTACCACCAGGATGATCCTCGTGGAATCTTTCGCGTGAAATGCTGCCGGAAAATCGAGCTGGCAACGCTAATGGTCCTCGGCGGCGGTGGCCGGGTCGACTCTGACCCAGTCTTGAAAAAATTCACTTATATGTCACTTATAAGTCTCTCGAATATGTGTATACCAGGGTTGCCTTCTGAAAGGGACCTGAAAATGGAGGAGCGGGTTGCCTTCTAAAGGGGAACCGAAAATTGAGCATGTCGAACGGGTTGCCTCCTGAAAGGGAACTGAAAATTGAAGAGCGGGTTGCCTTCTAAAGGGGAACCGAAAATTGAACACGTCGAGCGGGTTGCCTTCTGAAAGGGACCTGAAAATTTAGGAGCGGGTTGCCCTCTAAAGGGGAACCGAAAATTGAGCACGTCAAGCGGGTTGCCTTCTGAAAGGGACCTGAAAATTGAGGAGCGGGTTGCCTTCTAAAGGGGAACCGAAAATTGAGCACGTCAAGCGGGTTGCCTTCTAAAGGGGAACCGAAAATTGAACACGTCTAGCGGATTCCCTTCTGAAAGGGACCTGAAAATTGAGGAGCGGGTTGCCTTCTAAAGGGGAACCGAAAATTGAACATTTCGAGCGGGTTGCCTTCTGAAAGGGACCTGAAAATTGAGGAGCGGGTTGCCTTCTGGAGGGGAACCGAAAATTGAGAGAGAGAGGGAGGAAGAGGGAGAGAGATACCCCCCTAGTTCTGTTCTATAAAAAGTGTTAGAAGTTCTGCTCGATCCCCGTTATATTTTGCAATCGCCGGATCGAGAAAGACGACCCTAAACCCAAGAAATTGAAGATGCAGTGACGACAGTAGCCGGAGACCTGTCATTAATGAGGCTCATTCGTGGGTGGGAGTATTGAGTTTCTGATACCCCTGGTCCGATAGCAATTGTTTTCTCGTGGTTCGCTTTATTCCGTGGGAAAGCTTCGATTCCAGTTTCGCGTGTAACCTTCCTAATGGTCTTCCCAGCGTTTAATGGGATCCGCTTTAATTCTTGTTCGTTATTTTGATTGAACGTTGTTTGACTCCGAAGGACGATTAACCATGCTAGCTTAGGGAAGCGCGTGCTTTTCCAATCCTCCGGCGAAGTGGAAACTATAGAGACCCCTAAAAATTTGGAAGGGAAACTTGTTTAATCCGTTTGCTCGATAATCCGCGTTCTGCTAATCGCGTTTAGAAGCTCGCTGGTTCCGGTGTTAGGGGATCGGTTAAACTATAATTTTCGCCAGTATGTCAGCTGGCGCGGGGAAGATGTTATTGGGAAGTTACTAGCAATCTCGTGGGACGGGAGGCTCCACGCGATTTTCTACTAATTTAACTAGTCTGCAGGATCACGCTTCCAGCGATCATTTGTCAACGTCGCTGGCTGCCGCGCTGCCAAGATAGATAGCGTTACCTTCTTGCCTATCGCTGAGAAAAGCTGTTATTCGTATACGACGCTGTAAATGTAGTTGCTCGACATTTTCACTACACAACATTCAATTTTTCTATATACATTACTTATTCTAGACTCAGCTTTACGTTTCTTTGCATACATCGTTTTATGTACGCATATTGTTGGTGAAAAACATTATGAATGTCAATTCTTTGTACTTTATTCATTAATAGTATTTGCATGTGGTTTGTTTGTGAAAACAGTCTCCAGTGGAATTTCAAATTTACCAACAAGTATTGACTTGTACAGGCAATGTGTCAGTTTTTTTCTGAAATTTTTCAATTATAAAAATAACGTTGGGATTTTGTTAATTGCAAGATTGCTTGTTTTTTTTTTAAATTTTGATCGAACCTCTGCGCTGTTACGACCATACATTGTTTATTTAACATTTACGATCGATACAACATAATTTGTTACAACATTCTTCACTTTCCCTCGTCCCGAAACGGTACATTAGACATATATCTCGTAGTCTACATATCCGTCAGCATGTATAAGACTTCAGGAACCCCGAAATCTAAGTGGCTCATGCATAAATCATAGACATCATAATCGTCTCCACTGTAAATGAATACTTGCCCAACTTCCAACTCCAGCGCGGATTAATTAACAGTGAGACAGGTGCGGAAGACTGGATACCCGAATTAGCTAATGCACGATCGTTGTTAGCGTGATTTTATCATCGTTAAGGTGGGATCTAATTTTCTTATCCATTTTGAAATCGTTGAAAATTATTGGTTTCACAGACGTGTCAAAAAAAGCGGCAACATTGTTCCCATTAAATTATAATAGGTGAACCAGGAAAGTAAGAATATCTATTCGAACAATTTATTCATTTTTAGTGTGAAAATGATAGGAGGTCCTATATCATTTTTATCGGAGGCATCGCCCTCCTAAGCCCCTTAAAGCAGGCAACCGGTTTACACAGAAACAAGACTGTAGCATATCGCGAGGGGTTGACTTAAATAGGAACATATTCAGTTGATACAAGCCGATTTTGTTTTGATGCTGTGTTTTTTTTTAAATCGGTAACCATCCACTCTGAAGGGGTGAAAACAGCCCTCAAAGCTCGGGGTCAAAACCATATTTTTTGAGATATCTCGGAAACCAGTGATCGAAAAAATTCGATTTCTTTTTCTTGAATTGTGTGTGTTTTTAATGGAAAATGTAGGCGTGCAAGAAAATTGAATTATCATTATCATTATTCAGTATGAACTGAATATGTTCGCTTGTTAGACGGCTGAAAGCAGGCAACCGCTATTCTCAGATGCAAGGCGTTTAGCATACACCAGGGGGGGAAGGAATATCTTATCGTACGAACGCAGGCTCTAGAAGAGCACAATTCCTTAAGCAGCTAACCTCTATAAACTACGATTACCAAAGTCACTACATAATTAGGTCCCTCTATAAACTTAATCAAGGCTTTAGAGTCGCCTAGAAGCCGAAGTAACAACTTTGCAATCAGACACTGATCACCAGAGACTCCTTCAGCGAGGGTTTCACGTTTCCAAACAGCCTGTCCAAAGGAACGGGTTGATTCTCTGATCGAATTCTTTCTGTTCCAGGTTCTTCTCCATCAGGCTTCCGAAGTTGAACAGGCGGTATCGACTTGTGACCAACCGGAATCCCCGTGGGATCAACGCAAACCAGGTAATCCCGACCAGCCTTCTGACAAAGGGAATAATTGGCGGGTTGTTTAAATAACTGATCCGTGGAAGATGATGTACGGGGAACCAGCCACGCGGCACGGATCCCGGAAACGCCGCGACGTAATTAGACAAGCGTCGAATCGAACGGGAGCCTTGCCGATGTGTTAAGCTTCGTACGACGTGGCTCTCCTACCTGAGGAGAGAATACCTTGCCGCTAATTAACGGAGTATCTCAGGCCACGGTGATTCGACAGGTGAGCCGTGCTCGCGTTTGATCGTTGCCCTGCTGGTTTTTCGAGGAGAAATTGGGCGGGTAATGGGCGCGATGGCTGCAGCAGTACGCGTCGATGAACCAGATAAGTGACTGCACACCGGGTGGCCAGAAAGTAACTCATCAATTTCTAGAATTATACCAGAAAACGGTGACGGATCCAATTTGTTTGAGATCTACGAACTTCGGAATTTCAAACCGGGTTTGAAAACCGGTTTTTAAAAGAAAATTATGCAATCCGAACGCCGGTTTTTTCAGTAAACAAAAACCGGTTTTAAATTGATACATAACAGTTAGAATAATTTCTTTAAATTTTGGCAAATGCGGTTTTTGGTCTTGGAGACTAGAAATTGAAGAACAAAAGATATAGACTTTTTTCTAGTTCTGGTAATTTTTTGTCCAAAATAGTTCCTTGCTTTTTGAAGTCATATTTTATTAAACAAAGAAAGAAGTGAAATAATAATTTACATATAATAAATATAAAACATTTGTGATTCTTTAAGAGTATTATTTTGCTAATTTTTTATTTGAATAATCTCCCGTTGTACCTCCAGACAATTCTTAAAACAGTCGGTGTTTGTCTAAACCCTACTGATAATGATCGTGTACAGGGTGTGACAGATGTAACAACCCTGCTTCAGTAGACACACAAATGTAAGCTAATTCGCTGATACAAGGTTCGCGAACGTCCTCGGAAGCCGATGTTAACGATGACGGATCCAATTTGTTTGAGATCTATAAACTTCAGAAGCTGTTCGCCGACTGTTTCCGATAATGATCGTGTACAGGGTGTCACAGATGTAACAACCCGGCTTCAGTAGACACACAAATGTAAACTAATTTGCTGATACAAGGTTCGCGAGCGTCCTCATAAGCCGATGTTAACGACGACTGTGTCCGTAATCGGATCAGAGCAACCATCGATTACACTGGCGAGGGGGGGGGGGGGGAGGGGGGCTAATTAAAATCAGCAACCGCGCGTTCCTCGCGTCTATCAAACTTCCGCGCACGGATTCGATGAGAATTGCGCCACGAGCTGCCGCGTCCAATTAATTTTAAGACGCCGATGTTTCCGTCCGATGTTCCACGGATACCATCAGATCTGTTTTGAGAAACACAGTCACGAACAACGCGACACCACGCACCCCTGAAAAGTCACGGTACGTACCTCTACGGAAGACTCGCCCGTCCCGAATGCATTTAAAAGTTCACCGAATCCGAAAGCAGTACGTATTTCAACGGGGAGTTTGCTCGCAATTAAACTCGGCGCAAACGTTGCACCGGCGTCGGGCTGCATCCTCGAGATACCCTTTTAGCTTCTGCCGGAATTCAAAGCAAACAGAAACCCCCGAAGAATCGCGCCCGGGAACTTAGGAATTCCAGCTGCGAAACGCGAGAAAAAGTGCGCGTCCGGTGACGAGTCTCGTGAAAGACTGCGAAAATGTGGGATGACGGTGTGAAAAGGGTTAGCCACTTCGATTTCGTTGGAACTTACTGGGGGTGTGAAATACGGGAAGTTTCACGTGTAAAAGCACTATCTCTATTTATCTTTTCTATTATATAAAATAGTTCTGTCACGCTAAAACGCCGAGCGGGTTGCCTACCGAAGGGGAACTGAAAATTGAAGAGCGGGTTGCCTCCTGAAGGGGAACCAAAAATTCAAGAGCGGGTTGCCTCCTGAAGGGGAACCGAAATGTGAAAACCGGGTTGCCTCCTGAAGGGGAACCAAAAATTGAAGAGCGGGTTGCCTTCCGAAGGGGAATCGAAATGTGAAGAGCGGGTTGCCTCCTGAAGGGGAACCGAAAAGTGAAGAGCGGGTTGCCTTCCGAAGGGGAATCGAAATGTGAAGAGCGGGTTGCCTCCTGAAGGGGAACCAAAAATTGAAGAGCGGGTTGCCTCCTGAAGGGGAATCGAAAATTGAAGAGCGGGTTGCCTTCCGAAGGGGAATCGAAAATTGAAGAGCGGGTTGCCTTCCGAAGGGGAACCGAAATGTGAAGACCGGGTTGCCTCCTGAAGGGGAACCGAAATGTGAAGACCGGGTTGCCTCCTGAAGGGGAACCAAAAATTGAAGAGCGGGTTGCCTCCAGAAGGGGAATCGAAAATTGAAGAGCGGGTTGCCTCCAGAAGGGGAATCGAAAATTGAAGAGCGGGTTGCCTTCCGAAGGGGAATCGAAAATTGAAGAGCGGGTTGCCTTCCGAAGGGGAGCCGAAAAATGAAGGGCGGGTTGCCTTCCGAAGGGGAACTGAAATTGACGAGCGGGTTGTCTTCAGAAGGGGAACCGAAAATTAAGTGACGTGACAGTGTGTATTTTTCAGAGAGAGAGAGTGAGAGAGAGGGGTAGCGGGAGAGAGGGGGGGAGAGAGGAGGAGCGGGAGAGAGAGCGAGGCGCCGCGGGGGTTGGCGAGCGAAGCGAGTAGGGGGCGGAGCCCCCTAGTATATAAATAAAAATCAAATGATGTTCGTTGGTAACCGTATCACTTCAGAACGGCTGGATCGATTTAGCTAATTTTTTTATAACAATGTTCGCAATAGTCCGAATAAGGTTTTTGGGGAAAGAAACATTGGAAAAGGTGCCCGGAAAAATGGAGGATTCGAGAAATAATGAAAGTGCTTTTTTCTATGGAATTTTTGTATGAACTCAAAACCATAACTCACGATTCGAACGATGGATATGCGTAATTATATATTTTTTTTTGTTCTTCATGGTCCTGGAAAAGTTTTCAGAAAACAAATTCGAGACAATTACGAAGGAAAGTCGGAAAATTCAGGCAAACTGCAGAAATCGCCATTTTAAATTAAATATTTAGTCATTTTAATTTGAATAGTTAGTTTAGATATGTCTCTATAAAAGATCGCTAACAGAATGTTAAGTTACATTTAAATGGATTTGTAAATAATGTTCTATACTGTACAAATTGATTCAGCAACAGGAAGTACATCAGAGGCTCTTATCTCGATTGGTATTTCTAAGCTCTTGATTGATCTCACAACTTTTTACGGCCATCGAGAACTTGGCTGCTATTTACAGAATATTTTTCTTGGGATTGATTTTCAGGAAAAAAGATTGTTCAGTTATTTATGAGCAGCAGTTCGGTCAGAAGATATTCGAGCGTTAATATCGATTAAACGTCTCCGTTCCGAGGAGCGGCCTCTTGAACGGGAACTTCGTGAAAGTAAACGTAGCGTCACCGGTAAGACTCTGCAATGTCGAAATTAAAACAGCCCCTAAACTAATTAACCGTTGTCGTAAAGAGCTTAGTATGACTTTCGCAAGGGATGGAAATCTTTGTTAAAGGTTCCGTAGTTGTAAATTATTTAGATCGTGGGTTGGACGCGGCAACGGTTCGATGGTAGGAGAATCATTTTGTTAAAGGTCGTGATGAGGTCACCACGAGGAGACGTTTCACGAATTAAAAAACGGATTTCGTACAAATTAAGGAACGATTTAGAATCGAGAATTGTTAAGGATTGTATACCGAGAGATTAAAATGAGCAGCCTGGAAATTCGAAGCCACGGTGCATCGGCCAGTGCGTGCAAATGTGCTGGCCTAGGCCACGTGGTCCTCGACCCACGCGGTTTGAAAAAAAAAACAAAAACAAAGAAAATAGTCCGACAGGCGTTAATTGACGAACGTCCAACAGGGAAATTAAACTTTCGGAGAAAGCGGGTTCGGTATGTATTCTCGCGCGTACTTCGGATTTGTGATATTTCGCGCGGACATATTCGCACACGCGGCATAGGCTTCGGGATTCTGACCTATAAAAAAAAAAAGAGCTGTCCTTGTCCGTGCTCCCCGGACCCACCCTCCAACCGGCAATCGATTGTCCCATTTCACCGGAGATTCCGGCAGGAGTAGTCGCAAATGAAACCGTCGCGAAATCCACAGGCCACCTCCATTCGAGAGAGCCCACGGTATTCAAATCGGAGAAAGTTTTCCCTCCTACGGGACGGAGAGAGAGTCCTCTCGCGGAGAGACCACTGATCCGACCAACCTGATACGACCGCAATCCCGCTGATTGCAATCTCTTAATTCCCTTATAAATAATTCGCTCGATCGAGAAAACGATCACCGACAAGATCACAGTTTCCGAACAAAAGACGTCTCCCTCTTCGGAACCAACGCGATACAACGAAGCTGGGAATAAATGAATCTTTTCAGAATCTAATTATATCATTCGAGTACATTCTCATTGAATTACGTAATTGAATTACATTGTATCTTATGTATTTCGATCAATTCCATTTCGCTTTTCGCGTTGCTCTGTAGTTCTCTCTCTCTCTCTCTCTCTCATTCTCTCTCTCTATCTCTGTCTCTGGCTGTGTCTCTCCCTGTCTCTCTCCATCCCACTCTCAAATTGAACATAGATGCTACCAGTCAAAAGTTATAAGCAGAAGCGTGCTCAAAAGAGGACGAAAAAGTCGTACTTGGTCTGTTTGTGACGTCATCAATTGAGAAAAGTAGAACTTAGAAAGCTTTGGTTTGAACCATTAGACGCAGCGTTTCTTCTGGAAAATTTAAAAGCAAACCGCATTCGAAAAAGTCCATTCGTTCAAAAGTTGTGACGTCATTAGTGAATACAGGCAACTTTTTCGCCCTCTTTTGGCCACGTTTCTGCCTATAACTTTTCAACCAATAAACTTTTTCAAATGCGGTTTGCTTTTAAATCTTCCCGAAGAAACGCCGCGTCTAACGGTTCAAACTCCAGCTTTCTACGTTGAGCCGTTCTCAATTGCTGCCATTACAAACAGACATACAGACACGATTTTATTATATATAGAGATTGAAAGCACAGAATTGTGGAGATTCGAGATTTCCGGTGTCTGTCGATTCGAGTAATGGTGGTCTTCGTTTATCCAGGATTGTGAAAACATCGTTGAGCAACCGCACCGTGGTTTGCTTTTTCCTTCCTTACATTCGCCGTTCCCCGATGGTCCAGGCAACCGCATTATCGGCGTCAAAGCCACCGGGGCCACGTGCTACCCCCTTAAATCACCGTTGATTGCCATTACGCAGTTTCGCCGGAAGTTTCCGCGATTCGTTAAACTGCTGGCCGGGGGTATCCGTCACCGTGCCACAAAGGTGCCGAGTAACTTTCTCGATGAGGAACTCTAATGAATTTCGTTCCACCCGGCGAAATTAGAGCTCGTCTTGGCTGGTACCACCGGAAACTCCGAAAATCGTTATCGCCCGCGGTACGTGTTGGAATTCAACGATACGGTAACGTCTTAAGACGCAAGAGGTGGTTTCTCTTCAAGGACGACAGTGCCCAGATGGGGCCATAAAGTCAAGTCCTTTATGATAGTATGTATAACTTTGTTGGTTCTCCTTAGGGTTACAATCATCTTCAAACCTTACTCCACCTTTATCTTCATATTTATAAATTCTCAGCCTAACCTTATTCTAACTTACAAACTACCTTGTGCCTATGATAAATAGTCAATTATATCGATCGCAAATATTTAATAATTTTTTAATTAATGTTTTCGACGCAACAGTTTCGATCAATTTTTAATCAATTAGCTATTTTGCAAATATGCCTAATGTTTCGGTTCTAGTTTGAACCTTTATCAAAAGTAAATTGCGTCTGAAAAACAAAAAAAATATATAATGAAAAGTATGTAATATACACGGATTGAAGATGAAGAAAATATTAATAATAATAATATTAATAATACTAATAAACAGCTCAGTTGGCTCAGCGGTTTAGGCGTTCGTCTGTTGACCAGCTTATTAATAATACTAATATTAATAATCCATACTTCCTATTAATTAAATCCGGCAAGAATTTTCCATGTGTCATGTAATACTGTGATGCCCAAATTGTTTCGAAACCCACCATTAATAAACTGTAGGTCCCGTCGCGAAATAATCTTAGCAAAGAGTTGAAAGCGACGTCAAATAAATATAAAATAATAACAGTAACTTCCCTATGAATCGGGAAGTTAATAAAAAGAAGAATTTTCTACTTGAAATCATTCGATGCTCGCTTTCGCAGTTTTCTCGATTTTTTGAGGTTATGCTAATGCGTGACGCGTTCGAACGAAAATTTGCTGAGTCTACGAGAAAAACTGAATCGGGAACGTGGTATGGAAATTTTTCGCGCGACGCCTCGTTTCCGAGATAATTTAGTTTGAAGACGGGGCACCGCATGCATGCTAATGAATGACAGACACGTCTGGCCATAACTCGCCGTTTCTACTTATTGCCACTGCTGATGCTCGACGGAAATTCAGACTCGATTTTCACCGAAACGGAGACCTGTACGGGAAAATGATACAGCCTGTTGTCGATGCAGTTTTTCCAGAAGAATCCGCCAACCTTGTCAATTTGTCGCTATTCTGCTCGTGTACCGGGTGGGCGCGAAATAAACGAACCACTCAACGATTTTACTACTGCGAATAGGTAGAATCGAATACACAAAATGAAATTTGTGCTATTCAATCAAACGACATTCAATTTAAAGGTCGTTCAAAGGTCGTTCATACGTTTTTTATTTCGGCTGCAGAGTTTAAAGTGGCGAGCGTTTAATTCGGGGGGTGAACGAACTGTGATCATAATGATTTTAGAACTGGGCGTGGGTAATGAGAGTGTCCTGGGATCGATAAAGAGCCGGCGGCAATAGGCTGTGTTGGCCTTTTTTTGGGCTAGCAGCCCGCGCAGCAATCACACAAAGCTTCGGCCCCTAATTGTGAAAGGATAACTTTCAGCGGTTCGAGCTTTTATGCGTGGTATATATATAGCATCCGTGGAATGCGCCGTGGAAGACAATATCCAAGATCGGACGACGGGAAACCGACTGGAAAATGAAAGCCGAAACGCAAAGGTTTAAATTCTTACCCGGGCGACGTTCGCCGGGACAGAATCGTCTCGTTATTTCGCGATTTTACATTTTTTCTCCCCTGTCCCTTTCTCACTCCCCAAGAAAAGGGACAACGGAGAATCGCTCCGCGACAGCGAAACACTTCCCTGCCTACAGGGTGTCTCGAAAGAAAATATTGAAATTTTTTGAAGTTAAAAAATTCGTTTTCGGACACGATTTACTAACAATTAACTGGTCCAAAAGGTGTGTTCATGGTACTCGTTGAACTCGTACTTTCATGCTTCACAAGACTGTAGAAGAAGATATATAGGGTGTCGTGTAAAAAGAACACCGTAGATCTTGATGTTTCGTGGAAGAATGATTCTGAAAAGAATTCGATCGCTAAGGTTTGTCGTGCAACAAATTTTACTGAGACACCCTAAAAATTGTCTCGAAAGTAAATATAACAATTTTTTGAAGTTAAAATATTCGTTTTCGAACACGATTTACTAACAATTAACTGGTCCAAAAGGTGTGTTCATGGTACTCGTTGAACTCGTACTTTCATGCTTCATAAGACTATAGAAGAAGATATATAGGGTGTCGTGTAAAAAGAACACCGTAGACCTTGAAGTTTCGTGGAAGGATGATTCTGAAAAGAATTCGATCGCTAAGGTTTGTCGTGCAACAAATTTTACTGAGACACCCTGTGGAAATAGGTCAAGCCGAGGATCAGCGTGAGCACTCCTCGCAACGTCGGTTCCGACAACGAGTCAGTTTTCCGGTGAATTTCGTCCACATCCTTCGGTAATACGTATCGCATCCAGTCGCAGGGTATTGTCCAGGTATTGAAAGGATATCCTTCATTTATAAATTCAATTTGCGAACTGGGGAGAACGAGAAAACGGAGAACGGTTTCTTTCATCTTTCCCTAATTCACCGGGGTTGAAGGAGGTGTACCTGGCGGTTGGTTGCACGTGTCCACGACTTGGTACAGTTCCGTGCCAGTTTTGCAACAGTTCGCGAACGCCACGAGGCTTTCACTTCGTTCTCGGCATTTATTTATCGACTGGCTCACAAGATCGGTAAACAAAAGGGGAATTCCTCTGCGGAGGGATTAAAACGAGATGGTGGCCGACGAAAAACGGGAGGAAATGAAATTTCCGAAGCTTTGACTCAAAGGTAACCGGCTGGCAATCGAGGTCGAAGGTAGTCGCAGCGATAATGCGCTCTCGTTGGGAACAATGTGGCGGAAACGTGTTTATGCGCGCGAAAAGACGAAACTAATGCGTCAAAGCGGGACGAAATTATATTTGGTTACTATAGAAGATACACCTAATCGTGCGCCACATCCAGGTTTCGAATAGCCACTTTAGATCACGCTCGAACAATATTATTTTACTGTACGAACTTGTAGGAATAATTGATAGAACATTAAGGAATGTTTAAGAATTCATTGGGGGTGGTTTGTCAATTTTTTTCCCTGCACTGCGAAATTGAATGACGGTCTCGAAAGCCAATGAGGAAAGACGATCCTGTCAGCGAAACTGGCATTGAATTCTATCCGTGTAGGAACGCGGCTGGGGCTGATGCATATCCGTCAGTTCTGGCGACGATCCAGCCGCCATTTTCCCTGTTCAGTATGTTTGCCAATAGCGAGTCTGGCCAGCCGCTTGTTGATAATCTGCGAATTTTCTTCGACCCTGGTTCGGGACTGTGTTTGAGCAAGTTTAACCAGTTGCGACTTCAATCTGTGCACCAAAGCGTGATGCATGTATATCTGATAATGCTTCTGTGAGCAATCGTTGGAATTTGATCGCGTTGAATTACGTTTGCGCTGGTTTGACAATGGTTTGTTAATGGGGGAACGATTTTCTAGCAGTTTTGGGTGATGAATTGGTGTTTAAAGAAATTGATTTTAGATTTTTTACCCGGTTCGAGCTAGTTTGAAGTACCCTCGGTGTTTGAAATGATTTGTTTCCCTGTTCAGTATGTTTGCCAATCGCGAATCTGTGTTTGAGCAAGTTTAACCAGTTGCAACTTCAATCTGTGCACCAAAGCATAATGCATGTATATCCGATAATGCTTCTGTGAGCAATCGTTGGGATTTGACCGCGTTGAATTACGTTTGCGCTGGTTTGACAATGTTTTGTTGATGGGGGATCGATTTTCAAGCAGTTTTGAGTAAAAATCTGCTGAATTCGTGTTTAAGAAAATTGGTTTGAGATTTTTGACCCTTTCTGAGCGAGTTTTGAAACACCCTCGGTGTTTGAAACGATTCGAAAAGGACTCGAGAACTGGCGCACACCCTAATTGTTAGATCGCTCGGAAGAATCGGGATGGATCAGATTCATTATTTCCATTCAGAGGTTCGCCGCTGCTCTTTGTCCTCTCGATAGACGTCCACGGTCAGGGCAGGACAGCGACGAATTTATGATTTACTCGCGCACGGCTGCGTTCATTCTCTTCCTCCGGAGATCATCCCTTTTGCCACGGGTCGATCGATTTTCGATTCTTCCGGGTCTCCCTCGGGTTTCGTCAGGTGACAAACGGGACAAAAGAAGTTGCCGAATTCGTCCCATTCTCCTGAACGGGAAATCCTGTGGACAGAAAATCCGGAGCCACAGTTTGCCCGTAACCTCGCCAACCCCTTCCCTCCGTTGCTTTCAAATGGTAATGAACGACTGCAGTAGATGTCGATGCACATCTTCGCTGCGTCTGAATCGATTTCCTCTGGCTCCGAGGAAACATTCAATTTCCTAGGCTCAGTGTCGACCTTCAAACGAGGTCGAACGGTTTCAAACCGGTCCTTCTCATCACATTTTCACAAACATCTTACCGATCAATAAGTCATTTCTAACCAGAATCGCTGGAAAACGGTTCCCATACGAGACTCGTTCAAACATTGCTGCAAACTATACGGACAATCATACTGGAAAAGGGAAACGAAGGCTGAATCGTCGCTGGGACGCGTTCAAACCACACTCGCAACGTCTTCAAACGAGGTCGAACGGTTTCAAACCGGTCTTCCTCATCACATTTACATAAATAACTTACCGATCAATAAATCATTTCTAACCAGAATCGCTGGAAAACGGTTCCCATACGAGACTCGTTCAAACATTGCTGCAAACTACACAGGCAATCATACTGGAAAAGGGAAACGAAGGCTGAATCGTCGCTGGGACGCGTTCAAACCACACTCGCAACGTCTTCAAACGAGGTCGAACGGTTTCAAACTGGTCCTTCTCATCACATTTACATAAATAACTTACCGATCAATAAATCATTTCTAACCAGAACCGCTGGAAAATGTTTCCTATACGAGACTCGTTCAAACATTGCTGCAAACTATACGGACAATCATACTGGAAAAGGGAAACGAAGGCTGAATCGTCGCTGGGACGCGTTCCACTACACTCGCAACGTCTTCAAACTGCTGCCAACCGAATCTAGAATTTATGGTCGTGTTTCGAACGTAAGCTACGGCGATCAAATACGTCTGAAAGAGAATATGACCGACCCGAGAGACCTCCGAATATAAGCCGCACCGAGTAAAATCAACAAGGAGCGTTTTCATCTGGCGAAATCTCCCGCATCACGGTTTTCGGCGGAACCAATATATCCAATGCCGAAAGTGTATGCAACGGACGGGGTTCGCGGGTCTCGTTAGCCGGCTGGAAGATCCCGACCGCTGCTGGGTTTCCGCCAGGAAAATCTGCGAAAAACAACGCCGTGAATTTTCGCGGTCTCCATCTCGTCCCCGGAGTCATTAACGTCACGACTCTCCTCCGGTCTTGTTCCACGTTTTTTCTCCTGTTCGTTTTCCTTCTTTTTCGCCGATTTTTCTTCGCGCACGGTCGCGTGGGCAATCTCCACGGGATCCGGACGCCGACGTAATCACGTGCTCGCGAGTCCGGAAGACACGCTGGTCACGTCGCGCCGTTTCCACATGCAAATTCCGCAGGCCGTTCGTTCCGCTGCGGAACCGCTCGCGCGCAAATACTCGCGCCGTGATCACTCCGCGGGAGAACGTATGAATAAATAAGTTCCACACACCGCCGCGAGCTTTGATTCACTATTTCCACGAGATTGCCAGCCTCTCAGACACACGAGATCCCCCTTTGATTTTCACCGCTCGCCGACGAATCGCTCCGGCGAAAATTCGAAAATTTACGCTCCGCTTGCTAATGAGACCATTCGCCCCTCTAATTCTGCTCTTCAACAAACCGGAAAACGATTTTTATAGATTAGACAGACCAGTGGTTTTCAACCCTTCTATATTGAACTCTTTTAACCTTGGTATTTTTGTACCATTCGCATTTTTTATTTACATTCAATCGTTACATTCTTTCAAAATTAAATACTAGTTTAAGGCAGGAAAAGATACGCAAGATTCCAGAAGCTTAATTATTATCCAATCATTACATTCTTTCAAAATTAAATACTTGTTTGAGACAGGAAAAGAGACACGAGATTCCAGAAGCATGATTATTATCCAATCATTACATTCTTTCAACATTAAATACTAGTTTAAGACAGGAAAAGATACGCAAGATTCCAGAAGCTTAATTATTATCCAATCATTACATTCTTTCAAAATTAAATACTTGTTTGAGACAGGAAAAGATACGCAAGATTCCAGAAGCTTAATTATTATCCAATCATTACATTCTTTCAAAATTAAATACTTGTTTGAGACAGGAAAAGATACGCAAGATTCCAGAAGCTTAATTATTATCCAATCATTACATTCATTAAAAATTAAATACTAGTTTAAGACAGGAAAAAATACACGAGATTCCAGAAGCATGATTATTATCCAATCATTATATTCTTTAAAAATTAAGTACTAGTTTAAGACAGGAAAAGACACACGAGATTCCAGAAGCATGATTATTATCCAATCATTACATTCTTTCAAAATTAAATAGTAGTTTAAGACAGGAAAAGACACACGAGATTCCAGAAGTATGATTATTATCCAATCATTACATTCTTTCAACATTAAATACTTGTTTAAGACAGGAAAAAATACGAAAGATTCCAGAAGCATAATTATTATCCAATCATTACATTCCTTCAAACTTTATCATCGACCACGAATACACCCCCGGGACTCTTTGTAAGCGCGCGTTACAAACGGATTTTTTGAAATTTAATTTTGGAATAAGCGAAAATATTAAGAAGTGAAATGTGCGGGAATAGAAATACGTGATCGAATCCATGTTAAAGGGATGATGCGATTGCGAGTCCATCACCGAAAACTCTGGCGAAACAAGTTTCAACTCTCCCGGGGATCTGTTTGTAGGTTTCAGCGACCGCGTTAGGTGGAAGTTTCCTAATAAAAATTTTCATCCCCATTGGTATCTCCGTTCACGCTATCGATTTAACGTGATGCGAATGTCGAAGACTCGCACAGCACTCATCGCTAGTCGTTAGTGAGTTTTTTTTTAACGGGTCTCAGTTAAAGGGTTGACACTTTCGTTAGAAAAATCTGTTCTCTCTGACGTAACTGTTAATTCGTATCTTCTGTTGATTTTTCTACTTGGATACTTCGTTTCGGGACGACCAAACAATATTTTCATATTGTTTCCCCGGACAGCTCAAAGGTTTTGTCTCGATTTTATACAGCCTGTGATGGATTTATCTACTGTGTTTATATTTCCGGGAAACAGTGTTCGACATAAACGAATAATTGAAAAGTTGATTAATTCGCAGTTCCACCGAATTCTGTAGAAACGAGTTAAATCAAATTTTATTGAAAATATATTTTCCAGATAAATTAAAAAGCCGATGGCTTCTCGACGCGTTTATTTATTCATTATTCGCAAGTGTAAAGAGAAGTGGGTCTTTCGCAATATCGGGCAGGCATTTTATATCCAAGCTGTTCTCGTATTTTTCATTTTTTTTTTGTTTTAAAACACTCGACCATTTTGCTTTGCGAGAAGTTTCGCCTAAATCGTTCAAATAATAATTCCGACGCAGAGAGGTTTTTTAATATCGCTCGAGTAATCGTCAAAGCTGAGAATTACGTATAAATTCTAATTAACCTTTCTCTGTATAATACGCGTAGATTATACGTGGGCTGATCGACGCGAAAGCAACAGGACAGTTCTCGCAGTGGAAAAGTCGAGCATTATTCAAACAACATTCCTTCGAGAGACTTCTCGAGGCTGCAGTAGAAAAACCCCGAACGGGTCAGACATGTTTGCCTCCCACTCGCTCGTCCCGATGTAACAAAACACGATCAGACACTGTTCATCACCTCGCGAAGTATTCCGAAGTAGAGAAAGTCTAGGGAAAGGTCAGGCAACCATTGAATCTGCAAATCTTTCACGTAGAAATGCGTGGTAAAGGTCAGACGCCCTTCGACAGCCAACGATTTTACTTTCCGAATAACAGAACCAACGAAATGTCAGACCGAATGTGTCATGAAATACTCTACGCATCGCCGAGGTGCGAGAGTGTAATAAATTACACCGAACCACTTCCCGCTTCCAAGTGGAAAAACCAATGATCGGCCTGAACACGTTTATCGAAGACATTTCACTTCCGAGTAGAAGAATCAACGAAATGTCAAACGAAATGCATTTCTCGATGAAACCAACCATCTTTTCACATATCATAATAAGCACATAATGAGCACATAATAATAATAAAATAAACACATAATAAGCACATAATAATAATAAAATAAACACATAATAAGCACATATTAATAATAAAATAAACACATAATAAGCACATAATAATAATAAAATAAACACATAATAAGCACATAATAATAATAAAATAAACACATACTAAGCACATAATAATAATAAAATAAGCACATAATAATAAAATAATAAAATTCACTGAAAATCTATATAAATTCTATGACGTCGTGTTTAGCGCTATTCAATTTTCAAATTGCAATTGTAGAACGATGGAACGGATAACAAGGTATTGAAGAAAATTCGAGGATCACTTTCGTGTTGTTTTAAACCCTCGTTTGGGGTTTTTTGCGTGCAGACGAAAGTTACAGGGCGATGCGAAGCTTTCAGCTGGCCTCGCCGGAGCGATCTCCGGATTTCAGATGGTAGACCAGCCGCGAAATTACCAGGGACCCTCGAATTTTCCCGAGAATCTTGAAAAGTGGCTCATCTTCCCTGCCAGTTTCGCGTTAACGACTCGATGGGTTCCGAGCGGCGCACAGTGGTCCGGATCGAGAAATTCAGTGACATTTTGCCTAAAACGCGCTCTCTCCTATCGATCTCTAATCGATAGACACGCATCAAACAATATTTAATTACTTACAGTTAAGAATTATTATTATTTATTATAGACGGACTGAAGCTCTTTTACATAAGTGTTTATAATATCAAAGAAGAAGAAAAAAGAAAAGAGAAAGATACAAGACTACTCGTGGAATAACAAAGAAGGGACATGCATAAAAAGAAAAATTTTATAATGGTACAATCGATATGGTATTATCATATAATATTGCGTAGTTGCATTTGAAAATTTTATATAGAATCACTGAAAAAATCAATAGTACAAAATTTTTCATATTAATTCAATATTAACTTCAATAATAATACATTTTCTGTATAAATTATTTCTTAAAAATGGAGAAGATTATAAACAGTGCATGATTTTGTAATAATCCGATTCATTGGATTAATTAATCCATATTAAGATTTCGCTTTAAGTGTTTGAAAACCCGCTCTTGTTCTCACGTTCTGGTACATAAAAATTGATTTGCGCAAGTAGAGAGGGACAATCAATACGATTATTAATTAAGTTAAAAATAAAGCTCTGCTCGGATACTATTCCATTAAGAATGATTATTTCGAAATATTTCTCTAATGGTTGAGAAGTTCTAACATAAATGCCAGCTGGTCTGGAAAGGACTCGTTTCCGTCGCAAGGATCGAGGATCCCAAGCCTAACCTTGATCCACCTAACCAAATACCCTCCGAACATTTATCAAAAATAATTTAAACACGTCGAACAATATTCAATATTTTATTTCATCAATCCCGTAAAGCTTTTTACATGTATTTCAGAAAATCTTGCGATACAGTGTTTTCGATGCAAATCAATGTTTTATTCGTTTTAAAGCACTGTCTGTTTACACAGAATAATTACTATTGGGATATTGAATTTTTCAACAAATTGATATCGCAGAGATTTCAATGTAATTATTCATGTTTGCTTTCACGTTTCACGAAGGGCTTCTGTAAAACATTATACTACATAATTCACGGTGGAGGGTTCCGCGGAAATTTTTATTTTCATTGTATATTTGCTGCACCGTATACACCGACGACCAAAACACACGAGAATGGTTAAACTACTGAGCTCACTGTACGAGAAGGTGTACACGTGCCTTTGTTTCACAAAGCACGAGTAAAAAGATACCCTTTAGTTGTACTCCCGTTTCTACGTAGAACAGTTTTTTCTCGTGGTCAGAACCTTGAATCGGAAGGATGCTTCGCGCATCTACCGTTCAAGGAGAATAACCAGGCAATAGTCAGACACGGCGCAGTTCCATTATTCTTCTTAAGTAGAACAGCCTGACGCATATCGGACATCCTATTCTAGTATTCTGTTACGTATTCTCTCCTCTCTTTACAACAAAATAAATGTTATATTATGAAATTGATGATTTCGGCGTCAAGTTCGATCATTTATATTTTTTTATTGAGGGTTTTTTTTTGTTAATTATCTTAGCCAGAGATAAATTCGTGCAATGTCAAGTATGTTTGGTATGGAAACTGTTAATATCTTCAGGAACTGGTGGTGCACAAATCTCTGGCTAAGATAAGTAACAAACAAAAACCCTCAATCTTTCTTCTATATAATAAAAATGAAATGCTGTTGAACTGAACGGCTGGACCGATTTAATAATTTTTTTTTTTAATGTTCTTTGTAGTCCCAATCAGGTTTTTAGCGTAAAAAAAATTGGAAAAATAGAAAATTCGGGAAAAACTAAAAGTGATTTCTGAATCATATTTTAATACAACAAAAAAACGAATGTCGCAGCTTTTAATCAATATTTCAATAGTAAGTTGCATTATTGACGTCATAAAGTTTTTAGGGAAAGAAAAATTGGAAAAGTTGCCTGGAAAAATGGAAAATTCGGGGAAAAATGGAAGTGCTTTTTTCTATGGGATTTTTGTATAAACTCAAGACGATAACTCACGATTTGAACAATGGATATGCGTAATTAGAACGATCTCAAACAAATTTATTGAAATTTCGATCGAAAAGAAATTCACCTTTAAAATAAATGTTATTTAGTACCTTATAATCGTGGATTATACAAGTGGATTATTAACGTAATTAAATTTCCAATCGCCAAGGTGGTTTGCGATAGACATAATTAGAAAAATTTAAAGAATGTCGTACCGTTGTATTTTCATTTTGAAGATCCGCGGTCTACTTACAATATATTGTTACATAATCCCGTGCAATATGTTACATTACACTTCAAAATACATGTTATTCTACTCATTTGTTAATGTACTTCATTGCATAATCTCTGTTACAACTGTTCTTCATTCCAGAAAATATTATTTTATCTGCACAGGATTCATTTGCAAACAGCACAATCCTCGTGTTTCATTCTAAGTGGAAGAGTCCGACAAAAAGCTCGGTGTTGTTTCGCAAACAAAATTGCATCCGTGAAATTGAATGGTATTAAATAACATTTCAAAAAAAGAACCGCGTATCTCGCCATGTTATAAGTTATTATAAGATGTGTAATAATAGTTGAGTACGTGTTCGAATTTTTGAAAGATTCGCTTTGTAGTGCACCGACAGTCAGCCTTTTGCAAAATTAGATTTCATTGAGACAATTTCGGGGGGTAGTTTTCGACCCGGCCTGCCATAACACGGGAATTTCAGTTACAGCGATGGTTCCTGTCAGTTTTGAAACCGCGTTCCATGTCTCTTTAATAAATTAACCGCGGCGCGTCCGACCCCGGACAAATTAATTACGGAAATTAGTTTCGACGATCGGGGGTTGGAGCGGGGAGGATGGGATCAAACGAATTTAACCGTGGATTAATAGGCATTTAACGCGCATTGAAAATTCGTAATAGATCGAATATCGTTCGGTTTATAATACTCAAAAAAGAAATGGGACAGGATTAAGCTGTAGATAGTCGACAAACAATCTCACGTGGCGTTCCGGGTGGAAGAAACATACAATTGTCGCTTTCAAACTGTCATTTACAATTGTCGTTTGCGATCGACCAACGTAAACCGATCTGACGGCGCTCCATTTTCTGTTGCAGACGAGAAATCTGCGATTGGAGGGGGATGAAGACCGCCCACGATCGACAAATAAATGCCGAGTGACCAGGACCATCGACAAATATATTAATTGCATCGTACTAATTAATTTATAGGGTGGTTCGCTAGTGGACATTATTTTCCCTTGATCGGAGATGCTGTGAAATAATTTATCGGGTTGCAGGAAAGCACTTCTTTAAAATGCAAACGCAAGAGGATTACAATTTTCAGTGAATAAATGAATCGCACCCTTGCAGATACACTGGAGGGTGATTGAATCGATAAGAGTGATTTAATATTGCCTGATCGGCCAGTGGAATTTATTACGGTGGTGGAAAACCATGCGTTTAAATAATAATTGCGCGAGGAACCACGGGGTTCGTTAAATAAATTACTTGCAGACATTCATCAAGACCACGGGGGATGATTTCACACAGTGGTGATCTCTCTTTCCCCGTGGAAAAACGATGGAATAAATTGTGGAGCTGCTGAAGACCATCCCTTTGTGAAAGGAGTGCAAGAGTGCCGCCAGACAACCTTTCACAAAAATTTAATTACACCCCTCTGTCTACTGCGGAGTGTGGTTAAACAGTAACCGTGAGTTGACCGCGTGTGTGGAAGAGCGATGGTATAAATTGTGGAGTTGCTGGAAACCACCCTTTTGCAAAATAAATTTAAAAAGAACCGTTTCCCTTGGCGAATAAATTAATTCTACTGTCCCATGTAGGTCGAGGGGTTGCGCAACAGCGAAAGTGATTTAGCATTCTGCGTCGATGCTATGAAATAAATCGTGGGGGTATTGAAAACCACCACGTAATAACAGAAAGGGCGAAGAGTCTGCGACCCTTGACAAATAAATTAATTCCACTCTTCGAGAGAGGATACAGGACGTTCGAGCAGTGTGAAAGCTATTGAATGTTCTCGCGAGGGAACAATAAATTGCGAAGCCAGGCAAAGGACCAAAGCCTTTGATAAATAAATTTAAAAAAATCGTATCGAAGCCGGAGAGTGATTAAACAGTGAAAGTGTTTCGATTTTCTGCGTGGGAGGTGTGGAATAATTTGTGGGGCTTCAGAGAGCCACCCCTAGCAGAAATAAATGATTACAGACCGCAACCTTAGGCGAATAAATTAATTACATTGTTCGATTAAAGCTGGTGAGTGGTTGCATGGTGAAAATAATTTAATATTGCGATGTATACGGAATAATATGCGAGGGGGTTGAAGTGGGGTGCGAAGTGGTCGACAGGATTAGTATTTCAAAGACTCGAATGATCGTTGCGAAGGGAGGAGCTTTTCCTGCCCCGTTTGAATCCGCGGGATGTTAAATAAAAGGCGGCCGAGATTTGCGAGGAGTGACTGAGAGAGTTGGGGGTTAGAAACAGGGGGTGAAAATTCGATTCGCAACCCGAACTCGATTGTTTCGACGGCAGAAGCTCGATAGAGGAGCGAAGAATGTGGACGAACGACGACAGAGGTGCGATACGGACCTTGTGCTCGAGTCCTAGCAGAAATCTCTATTGATTGGGGTGTGAAAGGGGTGGGGGGGTAAAGATGTAGAGGCAGGAACGTGCGAAATTTAGGAAATGGACAATTAAAAGCAAGATGGATGCGGCTAATGCCATTGGCAATAGCACTCGGGACTTTTGCAGTGGCAGGTACAAAGACTTCATCCCTCCCGAGGGTGGTGAGTATCCATTTTAATATTTTTAGTGGAGGGATCTCGGCGAGAAACTTCCTTTGACAGTGTGCCAATCGATTTTATTCTGTATAAAATCGTGAAACTGCCATTTTGTAAACTTTTCGGGGCGGAACCATCCCCCTTTGTAAAATCACATTTTTATCGGAGTTCTTCTGTAGTAAAATGATATTTGCTATTGATTGTTCTGATTATATTCTGGTTTTCGGGGGTGAGAACAACCGTGTATTTTCAGAATTGCAAGTGACATTAAAAATTGTTTAGAGAAACTGTTCCTGAATTTATTCTTTACGAAGTGTAACAATTACTTTTGTGTTCTTACACTTTTTTGCGTTGGAAAACTAGAGGGACAAGTTTCAAGTGTTGTTTTCACCCCGAAAGAGGAGAACGACGTTTCCATCGAGTTTCGCGAAACAGAGAAAGTTTGAAAAAACTTTTGGATGGTTGATGGAATTAGTTGCAACACCTGTGATCTCTTTCAAGGATGACTGCTGCGGTCGTACGAGGGTAGTGTCACACTGGTCGATTCGCAACTACCCTTCGTTTTCAAGAAAAATCAATTTGAAAATATTGTCGGGAACGTGTCACTGTTCGACAGGACACGTTCAGAATTTTTATCTTTTTTTCCTGTATTCTGACCGCAAACAAATAATCCTATTACAAGTTCGGCAACTATTTTTGCACGACGGATCCACCCTCCATCGATTTCATCCCCTAAATTCAATTGGCAGATTACCAAAACGCGGTTAAAATAAACGTAGTCCTTATCCTTTTTTTAAATAGTACTTGTTCGGAAGTAGAAGAGGCAGCGAAATGTCGGACAGAATGCATTTCTTAAACGTATCACTGAGCTTTCAGTGAACTCGAGAAATTACATCATTACTTGCTACCGAGTAGTAAAATCAATAGTGTGTCAGACCGAGTGCCTTCTTCCCAAGAAGTCGTACTTTTAACTGGAACAAGGTAACGATATATCGAATTCAATAGGTTCTTCGCGAGAAATGTATAACTCTTTCAAGTGGACAAAATTAAAGTAATAATATACTTTTACTCTGAGTAGAAACATCGATAATTTGTCAGACTGAATGCATTTCAAGTAGGACGGTCGATGATATGTCTGGCTGAGCACGTTTCTTGAAGGAATTGTCGTACATTCGAGTAGAAAAGTCAATAATATGTCAGATTACACCACATTTCTTGAAGGAATCATGCGTTCAAGTAGAACAGTCAATGATAAGTCAGACCGAAGACGTTGCTTGAAGGAATTGCCATACATTCGAGTAGAAAAGTCAATAATATGTCAGATTACACTGTATTTCTCGAAGGAATCATGCGTTCAAGTAAAAGAATCAATGATAAGTCAGACCGATCATATTGCTTGAAGCAATTGTCCTACATTTGAGTAGAGAAGTCAATAATATGTCAGATTACACCACATTTCTCGAAGGAATCATGCGTTCAAGTAGAACAGTCAATAATTCGTCAGACTAAACACATTACTGGAAGGAATTCATATACATTGGAGTAGAAAAGTCAATAATATGTCAGATTACACCACATTTCTTGAAGGAATCATGCGTTCAAGTAGAACAGTCAATAATTCGTCAGACTAAACACATTGCTGGAAGGAATTCATATACATTGGAGTAGAAAAGTCAATAATATGTCAGATTACACCACATTTCTCGAAGGAATTATACGTTAAAGTAGAACAGTCAGTAATAGGTCAGACCAAACATGTTGCTTGTAGGAACGTCATGTATTCGAGAAGAAAAGTCAATAATATGTCAGATTACACCGCATTTCTCGATGGAATCATGCGTTCAAGTAGAACAGTCAATAATTCGTCAGACTAAACGCATTGCTGGAAGGAATTCATATACATTGGAGTAGAAAAGTCAATAATATGTTAGATTACACCACATTTCTCGATGGAATCATGCGTTCAAGTAGAACAGTCAATGATAAGTCAGACCAAACATGTTGCTTGAATAAAATTGTCATACATTCGAGTAGTAAAGTCAACGATTTGTCAAACTGTGACTATACTTTCTTTAAAAAGACGCTTCTCGAAATCTTTCACCGCTAATAGAACCTTGTAAATGAACTTTTAAATAAAAAATGAAGGTACAAAGACTATTTCCTATTATGAGATCAAGAAAAAAATTCGTGGTAAAGCCTTTGACTGAGGTAAACTTGTGAAGAAAGGATCTCTAAAAATTCGTAAAGCTCGAGCAGCGTCCGGATTGGTGGAAAGGCTGATGGTAGCCGGCAACACTGACCGAGTAAGGAAGTTTCTCATTGCAAAAGAGCGTCTGTCCGAGTGAACTCTTTCTCCCTCTCTCACACACACTCTCTTTCGCACTCGGTGGTTCAATATCAAATTGTATCGCGCAGTGGCGTCGAGATAGTGAGAGAAAGGGGGTTGAGGGGTGGTGAGCCGACTTCCGCGAGCGACAGTAATAAGGTTCGGGCCGACGTCCCGTTTTTCGTTTTGCAGAGCTATGGTGCGAACAGGTCTGGGACTCGTTGCTCTGCTGGCCGCCGACCAAAGCCTCGACAACGATCAAACAGAGATGCCCGTTCGAGGACGGATTCGATACGACCAGTAAGTCTGCACGCGTCGGCCGTTTGATGAATGCACATTTAAATTGCTTGTTAGCTGGCACCGTCACGCCGCACCGGCATCCCCTAATAATTAGAACAGCGCCGTTGTAATTTCCAAAGAACAACACCCGATTCCCCGAAACTCCCCGGAAAATTACACCGGCCCCCGTGCCCCTCCCCCGGATCTGTTTACTGACCTGCTGGGGTAGATTGGCTCGAGAATTTCGGAATTCACGGAACTCTCGCTGTGTATCCGGGAACCCAGATTCATGCGACGGGGTCAACACCGGGATTTCAGGGGTTTAGAGGGATTCGCGGGTCCAGGGGTTGATTTCCGAATTTTTTTCGAATATACGCGAAGCTTTTCCACCGATCTACGAGGTACCTGCAGTGCATTTTTCTAACCGAAGTTACGGTATAATGTACCAGCACAGTACTCTCGAAGAACGTCATGTTAATTGAATGAGAAGTGCATTTGAGAGCGTAATTACCCGCACGGTCGTGGCGTCCATTTTCCCAGCCACCAGCAGACACCGGGCTCGCTCAAAGGGCGACGTGAGAAAGAAACGTGATAAACACAGAGGTTCGTTAAAAATCATCTGTCCACGGCTGTTTAAAGTTGCCTAATGATTGCAGTTGGTTTTCCCGTGCTCGAGTGCTGTTTGATTAATTAATTTCGGACGGTGGTAGGGTGGATTCTCGGATTTCGGCTGAAATTAAAGGGGTCATTTGCTTGGACGAGGGAGGGGCAGGAGGTGGGGGAACCGATCGCGAAAGTATTTCATGATTTGCACCGTTAATTGCGGATTCCTGGTCCGTCGTTGCAAGCCTTAATTGAAAAGCGGTGTTCGGCGCCGATGGACTTTCGAAGATTTCGTGATTTATTACCGGCCGGATGCTTGTTCGCATAAGAAAAGCTCTGGACTGTCCCCAAGCGACACTGGCCGAGCACACTCGACGAATATCGACACGCTTTTCCTCGTATTTTCTCATTTAATGATCGTGTTCCACGATTTGTTTCCGGGCCAGGAAACACAGAGATTCCATCGGATTTCGTTTCCAGAACTGATTAGATTTGCCCGTATTGTTTCTTCGAATTTTTTGCCTCTTATCTGTCGGAACAGGAGAATCCAATTTACGAAAAATCATTCGGTGCGTTGTATCACGAGGGATCCCCATGTTTGTTTAATCCCCGACTTCGGCGGAGGTCAATCCAATATAGGCTCGAATATTAACTATCTGCAAAATTGGCCTGGGCTTATCAAACTACGTGTCGGAAGTAAGCCCTACCGTCGCATCTGCAAACTAGAATTGTAATCCCGTCTCGCGACACGTATACGCGAACCTCTCTGTATTTACAGCGCGACAGAGGACCTCTAATTGCAGCTCCATAGTCGGAGCGTATTAGTATACATTATATTCAATAATTTAATCATTTTTACAGACGAAACTATACGAAAAACCTTTTTTCTTGAAAATGGTCTAAATAGTTGATCGAAACGTTGAAAACTTTTGTGTTAATTTCCAAAAATTGCTTAAGTTGTAGTATTTGATCGAACCAGTGCGCTGAAAACATGAATATATGTTATTAACAATATGCCGATCGAGATCATGGAAACAGTTAGCCATATTTCTTAGCCTAGCATTTATCGACTATTTTCAAAAGCCATAATTAACACATCGCTGCATAGTGTATCATATATGATACAGTTAATTAATCTGGTATATAGTAAACTAAGAATGTGTTTTCTTATTATGTTTATTTTTCTGAAAATGTTGTTTTAATTTTTTAAAATATTTTTCCCTTAAATAAAACTGACCTTCTGTCAACTTTTTTTTATTCCAACTAAAAAAATTATACAGTGGAGGGTTGAATAAAGATATAGCTGTGCAGTCTTTATGAATTTTATATACGTTTTAGCACACGATATCAAACAGTGGATAAAATAGAAAGACTGTCGAGTCCAGCTCTCAAAGCCGATTCTGTGTGAACAGTGGGGAACCGTTTAAAAGAAACGAATTTAATAGAGGCTCCGTTAGTTTCCGGTGTTTCGCGACGAATTTCCAGTGTCGTCCGAGCACCGAATGAATTTTCTTCGCTGTAGGCGACACAGGAAGACAAGCAAAGAGGAGCACCGGTCGGCTGAGATTGACGTCGCGGCCGACAAAAGCGGCCGAGCTTTTTCTCTCGTCGTTCAAGCTAACTGCAGGCATCCCAACCTTTCAGCGGATCCCATTCCGCTTTTACCATCAAACCTGCACGAATCAGGCAATTAGACGGAAGTTAAAGGCAATCAGGAACACTTGTTGCTGCCCTCGAATATAAACTAACCCTCACTTTCGCCTGCCCCTTGGACGTTGCTTCGGTTTCCCTAACAGCCGACCACTGCACAGACTGTAAATCACCCTTGAAACAGAATTTACATTTAAATATGAATCTTTTGATTGTAGCAAAAAGGAACTCGTTATTTTTTAGATTTAGTTTGGACTGTTTTCTGTTGTGGACTTACCACAGAGTAAACTAGATTAAACTAAAAAATAATTCAAAACACACTGAACACTGCACAGGCTGTAACTCACCCTTGAAACAGAATTTAAATTTAAATATGAATCTTTTAAATGTAGCAACAAGAAACTCGTTATTTTTTAGATTTAGTTTGGACTGTTTTCTATTGTGGACTTACCACAGACCAAACCAGTTTAAACTAAAAAATAATTCAAAACAGACTCAGCACTGCAAAGGCTATAAATCACCCTCGAAACAGAATTTAAATTTAAATATAAATCTTTAAATTGTAACAAAAAGGAACTCGCTATTTTCTAGATTTAGTTTGGACTGTTTTCAGTTGTGGACTTGCCACAAAGTAAACTAGATTAAACTAAAAAATAATTCAAAACAGACTGAGTACTGCAAAGGCTGTAAATCACCCTCGAAAGAGAATTTAAATTTAAATATGAATCTTTTAATTGTAGCAGAAAGGAACTCGTTATTTTCTAGATTTAGTTCGGACTGTTTTCAGTTGTGTCAAATTAAATTAAACTAAAAAATAATTCCAAACAGACTGATCTCGCCACAGCAGCCACAGAACAGAATAATTTAACGGTTACTGCAACAAAGAAAATTACTCTGTTACAACTCTGTGACAAGCCTAACAGTACTTGAACGAACTCCATTTCGTTTATTTCTTAACCTACTTTACGATCCGGCAACCGCGAGGTACTTCATTGATATTCTCATTCTTTCCACCAACTTCGTTTGTTTCTGCTCTTGGCACTTTCTTGCGGAAATGAAGTAGGCCGTCGCGCCCCATCCGTGGCCACCGTTGGCAGTTAAACGACGTCGGAAATTCAACGTGGTCACTTGCCCGTCACGCTCCCGCTCACGCCACAGGAATTACATATCGAGGGAAAACAAACCGAGGAAACTTTCCGTCGCACCGACACAAAAAATTTCTCGTCGCTGTAGCACTCCGGCGAGATGGGAAAACCAGCTACGAGTCCAGATCAAAGGGAGGGACACGTGTCCCTCGACAGAATTTTCATGTTTACTCGACTGGGAAATTGAAATGAAAGCCTTGTAACTTCCGAGTTTTTCCTACTTAACAATAGTCCTGTCGGGAGAACCGCTTTGAGCACTGTGAAAACGTTCACGATACTTTTTCGACGCCGCTGCGAAAATATAGGGGCAGCTGCCTCAATGCCCTTCTATTTTTTTTATGCCGGTATGAACAATTATTTTGGTTGCGACAGCTAAATTTTTTCATACTGTTGTTAGAGAAAATATTCATTTCACATATGCATACCTCAGACGTACTTAATATTCGGGGCTCAGAATTAACTCTCCTGTGCCAAAAATTACTACACAATTACACCGAAAAATTTCTTTAAATCGGTATAAACGAAAATTTTGGTTTTAACAGTTTTTTTTAATAGTTTAATAGTAATTTGTTAATACTAGTTCGAAGTAACTTAACCCTTTGCACTCGGCGATATTTTACCTTGAAAATTAAATATTTTTTTCGACCTGGAAAAATTCCAATCTTTATACTTTTTTTCATTTTCTTTCTATTTCTATCTCTATTATATAAAATAGTTCTGTCACGCTAAAACGCCGAGCGGGTTGCCTTCCCTAAGGGGAACCGAAAATTGACAAGCGGGTTGCCTTTCTAAGGGGAACCGAAAATTGACAAGCGGGTTGCCTTTCTAAGGGGAACTGAAAATTGAAGAGCGGGTTGCCTTCCGAAGGGGGACCGAAATGTGAAGAGCGGGTTGCCTCCTGAAAGGGAACCAAAAATTGAACAGCGGGTTGCCTCCTGAAGGGGAACCGAAAAGTGAAGAGCGGGTTGCCTCCTGAAGGGGAACCGAAAAGTGAAGAGCGGGTTGCCTTCAGAAGGGGAACCGAAAATTGACAAGCGGCTTGCCTTTCTAAGGGGAAGTGAAAATTGAAGAGCGGGTTGCCTTCCGAAGGGGAACCGAAAATTGAAGAGCGGGTTGTCTTCCGAAGGGGAACCGAAAAGTGAAGAGCGGGTTGCCTTCAGAAGGGGAACCGAAAATTGACAAGCGGGTTGCCTTTCTAAGGGGAACTGAAAATTGAAGAGCGGGTTGCCTTCCGAAAGGGAACCGAAAATTGAAAAGCGGATTGTCTTCCGAAGGAGAACCGAAAATTGAGCGACGTGACAGTGTGTATTTTTCAGAGAGAGAGAGAGAGAGAGAGAGAGAGAGAGTGAGAGAGAGCGCGAGAGAGAGGGGGAGAGAGAGGGGGAGCCCCCTAGTATGAATATAAAATTGGTATAATACCTCGTGCAATACTTAAATGTTTCGTAATTGATTAGATACCAATATATTTAATAATGCAAACAATATTCTGAATAATATACAGCAACTTTTAGTGGTGCCTCTGATGGTTAATATTCTGGGCTCAAACTAACGACACGATTACACCAAGAAATTTTAGGGACCAATACCGATACCGCCTCGAGGAAAAACATATTTTATTCAACGATGTCGGACACTGGTGTCCCAGAGAGTGTGTAGTATTGTATCACGGTTCGAATTTTAAACTGGCAGACCGATTGCCTGTTGAGCCCGTTCCTCTGTCCACGTGACGCTGCACCGGTTAGCGACTGTTGGAAAGAAATTTGCATGGGCCGGATTAACACCCGGCGCCAGATGCGACCATCGTTTCCCCTGTATTCGATTCAGCCTCGTTTCGTTCGACCTGGATGCAAATCTACGGTTCAGTTACAATGCGCGACGACGACGACGGCGACGTGGGTTGAAAAGCGTCTGGCGACGGATAATGTCGACTCGTGAGCCGTTCTTAAATATATACCCACTCGCCGATCCCGTTCACTTCCCTTAATGCGATCTCAGATTTCTTACGGCCGGCAAAGGCACAGGACTGCGCTCGGGGAATCAAAGTATATCCCGACGGATATTTCAAGCAGCGCAGACACGCCGTTTCCAGTTAACGAACGTCATCGAGATAACTTGCTTTGCCGAGCAACACGGAATTTTATTACTTGGATATTTTTGTCACGCCGCACAGACTGGTATTTTAATTAATCTAGCTGGCCTTTATTATTGCTCAAAATAAATTCGATTTATTATGTTTTATTAAATTATGTTTACACTAGCTTCTCCCCAAGGCTTCGCTCGCACAGGAATCTGTTTAATGCCCTCGGAAATTGATATTGTTTCTCCATATATCCTTTCAACCCCCCATTCATCCCATTCAGATTGTATCAATGAGCATTAAGACCAAATATCAAGCAAATCCGACCACAAATCAAATATTTCTCATACAAACGTTGCAACCCCTTTTCACCCCCTTAGGGGTTGAATTTTGTAAAATGATGAAATAGGTGTTTGATTAATTATATCAAAGAGCATTAAGACCAAGTTTGAATCAAATCGGACCGTGAACAAAATATTCCTCATAGGAACGTTGCAACCCCTTTTCACCCCCTTAGGAGTTCAATTTTGTAAAACGCTGAAATAGGTGTTTGATTAATTATATCAAAGAGCATTAAGACCAAGTTTGAATCAAATCGGACCGCGAACAAAATATTCCTCATACGAACGTTGCAACCCCTTTTCACCCCCTTAGGAGTTCAATTATGTAAAATGCTGAAATAGGTGTTTGATTAATTATATGAAAGAGCATTAAGACCAAGTTTGAATCAAATCGGACCGCGAACAAAATATTCCTCATACGAACGTTGCAACCCCTTTTATAGATCATAAAGGAAACCTCTGTGCAAAATTTCAGCTCTCTAGGTCCAAGGGTTTAGCCTGGGCGTTGATAGGTGAATAAATCAGGACATCATTTTTATATATAGAGATTAATGGCCATTGCAGTTATCGCGTGCGGTGAGGACCGATGAACAATGGGGTTGGTTCGAGGGACTACCTGGCTCCTCCAATCACCTGTTATTTTTTACCTGGGGGTAGTTCTAGGAAATTAACTTTTGGCCAGCTAGATCGGTCAAATACCACTCTGGTTAATACCTCACCCGACAGACTTTGTCCAAATTTCAATAAATTTGTTTGCGATCCTTACTACCTGCTACTTGTACTGCTTAAATAATTATGGTTTTTGCAGTTTGTGGCACGAAAGTTTTAGTAACTCGGAAACCAATCTTTTCCGAAGCTATGTTAATCTAACTTCTTTTTCTTCTCTAACCATTAGGAATCTATACACCTTTTATACATATCAATATATCATCTATATCGATACACCTGTATCTGCAACACGTCCCAATTAGGTTGACTCGACTTAACCTCCAGCGAAATATCGACCACCCTCAAAAGTCATTCGCAGTGCACGAACGCAAACAAAGCAGAATGCACCGTGCGCAATCGTCACGGTAATTAGCCCGCAATCAGACTCCGATAATTACAGGATTTCTCTGTACAGGCTAATATTCGTGGCCAGTCAAAGCATGGTCGAGCAATCTTAAAAGAGCAATGCCAGAGATCGATGGATTCTTCAGCGTTTGGATGGCCGCGTCAAGGTTAATTGCACGTGTGCATTAGCCATCGGAGGAGAAGAATATAAGAATGCAGTTGGGGCTGAATTTCATTCTACTCTGGCACCGATCAGTTTCTTCTCGTTTTAGGAAATGAAAGAGAATAAAGCTGTAGAAGGGGTTGTAGGAATGATAGGGGTGTATAAAGGGATAGAAAGGTACATACAATACGGGCTAAAGGTTTCGCATCACTTCATTTTTGGAAAAATCGAATATACCGATTTTTTAGATGATCCATCGTTGTTGTATGAAACATTAAGTAGTCTAGATTTCATCGGATATTTTTCTCGGAATGTAATTTTTTAAAGGGACATATTCGGCAATTTTTTCAAGAAGTGTGGAAAAATATCAAATTAGAAACATTCGAGATATAAGTACATCGAGTGTAAAACAACGCTTAGAGTGGAATTTTCTAAAGGGACATATTTGGAAACTTTTACAAGAAGTATGGAAAAATATCAAATTAGAAACATTCGAAATATACAGGACTCTCTGAAAGAGCAATTTCAAGAAAAAATACGTATAATTCTTAATAAGAGGAATAATATATATCTTTATTGATTCCCCTCGGGGTTACAATTCTTTTTCATATTTTCCTCCTTTTCCACTCCCTTCGCCTTTACATTCTATTCTTATTTCTAACTTATGATCTAACTTACAACTACCTTAATCTACTATAGATAGAGAGAGAGAGAGAGAGAAACAATATTTACAAAAGTCTTAATAAGAGGAATAAAATAATTACAAAATGTAAAACATCCTATCCTGTAAATCTTCCTTGGTTACTTCCAAAGGCACGCGCAGGCAATTCGAAACTTTTGGCCGATAGCGTAAAAGGACGAAGAAGAACAAAGAGGGTGGCGAGAGGAATATAGGGGGAGGAAAATCGTTGGTAATTACACCGGAGGATTCCGCAGCGGAGATGCGAGAGAAACGGCTGGCTGATAAATGCAAAAACGTGGACTGCTACACAGGGTGCGGGAGAGGTGGAGGGATGGTGGGAAGGGAGGCGGGAGTTTTGCCGCGCTGTTAGGGCTGGTAACATGTCACGGCGTTATCGAGTGCAATCAAAATGCAGAGAAGTGGGTCGAGTGGTGCGCCAACACACCGTCGCCGTGCGGACCCGATCCCTGCACACCCCCAAACACGCCTGTGCTTCTCATTCGCTCTGTTTCTCCCCAGGCCTGTTATTGTCATAGTTGCACAGACGGAAGTGCCATCGCGAAGGCCGGCGTGCAAGTTCAAGTAAAGCTGCACACGTGCACGCCGAATCGATGTGTCGGAACGCGCCGGGATGATATATTAAAGTAGAGCGACAGGAAAAATTCGCACGATGCTACACGCGACCGACCACGCTCCCCTAAAGGTCTTAAACCGCCCTAAACCACCCTTCTTTAAGTAGCTCTACTTCCGTGGTGACGCCAATGCGAGGGAATGAAATGTTCGAACCAGGTGTAACAGACGTATCGAATTCGTCGAGACGCTGTGGACAGTTTTTTTAAATATAGAAAATCACGTAGGAGATTTATTTTAACAAGATAAAGAATACAATAGAAAAATTACAAACTGATGAAAAATTTTTACATAGCAGAATATTGAAAGTACAAGAGCATTATAATGAAAATATGATAACAAATCATAGTATGGATCAATCATTTATACATTAAGGGCGCAGTTTTTTAGAAATGATAACATGCCCTGATATTTGGTTTGGATATTAGCAATGAAACATCCATTGGTTAATAAAAATTCATTAAACGGAGCTTATTATTTAATTCTTGTCTTTCCTTGTTGTACAAATTAAATTGCTGTGGACGGTTCGTTGGGTGTCTTGAGATGCTTAGAGGGCTGTTAATTCAGCAAGGATTTGTGTTCATCGTGGATTAGTAATGGGTTAAGTGTTCGTGGCTCGGGATCCAAGGAAATCTGAGTCAAGTTGGTTCTTCGTGGAATCAATTCATGTATGGTTGAGATTTTAGTAGGACGAAGGACGTTCTCACTTCGGTCAGACTTCAGTTACAAGAAATAATTTTACAACGCATAAAAAATTACGAAGACGATAGTATAACAAGATTTTAAGGAACGTGCAGAAATTATACGCGGTAGGAATGAAATAGTACTTTGAATTAAATGATAAGTAAAATAAAAAATTACGAAGACGATCGTATAACAAGATTTTAAGGAACGTGCAAAAATTGTATGTGTTAGGGATGAAATAGTACTTTGAATTAAATGATACGTAAAATAAAAATGATAGTGTTTAAAAGTCATTCGGATTCAAACCTCTCCGCAGAATTCAAAAAATTTTTCTTCCCCATTCAAGCCACCGTGGATTTAGTTATTAAAGCCTCCGCTTTACAATGAGCGCATAAAATTCAATGCACCGTTTTTTTGTTGCCCTTTTATTGCACTCCGAACGAAAAGCACGGCGTTAGCGCCAGGAAAAACGCATCTTCATTTTCCGAGCACCGTTTCAGTACCCACATACTACATCGTGCGGTGTGAGAAAATCTTGCAAAGATCATTCCTTTGATATTTTTCGAATTTAATTTAAAAAATGGGACGACCGCCATTCTATTAACATTGAAAAAGTCATTCTACAAAATTTCATTTGTTAAAATTATTCAGAATGTCACGGTTACATGAACGAATTAACAAATATCGACATTACGGTGCAGAAGAGTGAAGTAATTTTGACCCAGTTTGATGATCGCAGTGTTAACGATTATTTGAATTAGTATTCGCATCGAGACTATCGAGTGACGAGAGTAGTCCGTGGGTGTAATTTTATTTTCGCGGTGGATGTATTTCTTTGAACGGAGATACGTGCCTCTTCGGTTGCCAAGGAAGTTGTGAGAGACTCTCGAGAGAGCCATCGAAGGATGTAGAACTTCCCCGAGCGTTATAGATCTGTCGCGTTGTTCGCATCGTGCTTTAATCGGGCGTGGGTGCCCCCCACTTCCCGTCCGAATCGGGAACACTGAAAGAAAGGGAAGGGCAAGGACATGGAGCAGCGAAGGAGACAACAGAGGATTCGAGAGACCACGAAGAGAGAGACTGGTTTGACAATGATTCAATAACGGGAATGAAAGGAAATCTCTCTGAAAGCTTCGTAAATCAATGGGAACATGGTCTAAGAAATTTACTGCGCGCAAGCTTTTATAGACAGAGAGTCAATGTTCACTGAAAGAGAAACTAAATAGCAAGCTCGATACTCTGCGGTTGTTACCGCTTCAGTCTAATACTGGTTCGTCTCAGTCTGCCAGAATTTATATGTAACCCAATCAATTTGGAATTTTATTCTATCGATTCGTTTCACTGATGCTTTACGTAAATTCAATCGGAGTAGCGCGAGTCAATGTAAGGGAGGTACAACTTGGATCAAGTACGACTTGAGTGATGTACAACTGGGATAAAGTCAGACTTGAGTCAAGTACAGCTTAGATCAAATTCCACATGAACAAAGTACAACTTGGATCAAGTACGACTTGAGTCAGGTACAGCTTGGATCAAGTTCCACATGATGAACAAATTTACAACTTGGACCAAGTACGACTTGAGTGATGTACAACTGGGATAAAGTACGACTTGAGTCAAGTACAGCTTAGATCAAATTCCACATGAACAAAGTACAACTTGGATCAAGTACGACTTGAGTGATGTACAACTGGGATAAAGCCAGACTTGAGTCAAGTACAGCTTAGATCAACTTCCACATGAACAAAGTACAACTTGGATCAAGTACGACTTGAGTGATGTACAACTGGGATAAAGTACGACTTGAGTCAAGTACAGCGTAGATCAAATTCCACATGAACAAAGTACAACTGGGATCAAGTACGACTTGAGTGATGTACAACTGGGATAAAGTACGACTTGAGTCAAGTACAGCTTAGATCAACTTCCACATGAACAAAGTACAACTTGGATCAAGTACGACTTGAGTCAGATACAGCTTGGGTCAAGTTCCACATGATGAACAAATTTACAACTTGGACCAAGTACGACTTGAGTGATGTACGACTTAAGTTCGACGCTTTCCTCCCACCCCTGTTTGCGAAGATGGAACTGCTTCGAGTGTCTGTCTGTTTTTGGCAGCGAGTATCGGATGAACAAAACAATGCATATTCCGAGGCGAACCCCGAAAGAATTTCATTTCCGAGGAGAGCAGTGTTATCGGAAAGCTGCAATAAAGAGGACCCATGAATATTCCTTGTAAGAAGGAGAGGGAGCCGGTTTCAAAGAGAAGCGTATCTGGCAGCCTTCTTTAAAACCTTTCTTAAAGACCGTGCGGATTCAGAATGGCGGCGTGCTGGCTTTCATTTTCACGCTGCCAGCTTCGAGCCTGCCACAAAGCCGGCCATGACAAAGCGCGGCTATTGATCTGATCTTTTCGACTGGCCGGCTGTAATTAGCGGGCTGAAATATTCATAAAAAAATCCCCCGGCCGCCATTCAGTTTTGCCACTCGGAAATCAAACAAGATTAACAATAGAACCGTCACCAACAGAGAAGTAAATCGTATAAATTAATGTATCCAATAAAATGACAAAAGAGTAAAATGAAAAGTAAAATAATTTGATTTGCGATTAATTCAGCTGAATCATGTAGGACACAACAATTTTGTAGTAATCATTTGTTTAGTAATTAACTACTTTCTACTAACTTTCTGCTCAATCTAGCCCCCGTGAAAAAAATCAGATTACGCTGTGCGTAGACTCATTTTCAAGCTTGCAGTCTATGCTTTCAACGTGCTCACGTTGTTTTTCTTTTGGATTGCTTTCACGTCGGGAAATCGATGGAAAAGCGTACACACGAATTTCCGAAGATTATCCGATCTCTCAAGCGTCTCCGGGGAAGTGAAAAAATTTTTCTGGAGATTCAAACCGCCGCGGATTTCGAAATTGAACTCTCTGCTCCGTGTCGAGCTCAACAAACTTGAGCTGCGATTTTTTGTTGCGGTTTTATACCGCTTCGAACGAAAAGAGAGCCATTAGAAACGGTGGGGAAAAAGTCATGCTTTGTTTTCCACTAGATTTCCGGTACGAAAGTTTTTCTACGAAAAAGAAAATTTAAGGAAATGAAAAGGGGGAACGTTGCTCTGTAAAATGAGCATAAGCACGGTATCGTACGACTTTTTTCACGAAGATACAACAATTTGAATATGAACCATTTTACCAGGTTCGATTTTGCATGCGCGGCCGATGAATTTATTCAATCTCGGTCAATTTTCTGTTGTAAGGTGAACGACGAGGCTTTCCGGAAGAGTTCGCGTTAATTGTCTTGCGCAAACAGTAATCGCTGGAATGGTTCCCGCGAGAACGAGTTCCGACGGGTTTCGGAGGACATTTTTGCTCGGAGAGAATAGCGATTCGGTCACGAAAAACCGGCTCCCGAGGGATAATCAAACAACGATTTACATAAAGATAATGTAGAACGGAAATCTCGAATTGAATTCATTAATCCCTGTTTACTGTGTTAATCGATTTTATGGTAATCAACAGTGTCCGTGCCTGTCGGGCAAGAATCATCCAGTGGGAGACAGATTTGCTAGAATTTTAATTCAAAGTATTTATCGTTATTATTCAAAGTACTATTTCATCTCTACCGTATACAATTTTTGCACGTTCCTTTCAATCTTGTTATACGATCGACTTCGTAATTTTTTATTTTAGATATCATTTAATTCAAAGTACTATTTCATCCCTAACACATACAATTTTTGCACGTTCCTTAAATTCTTGTTATACGATCGTCTTCATGATTTGTTATTTTACGTATTATTTAATTCAAAGTACTATTTCATCCCTAACGCATACAATTTTTGCACGTTCCTTAAAATCTTGTTATACGATCGATTTCGTAATTTTTTATTCTAGATATCATTTAATTCAAAGTACTATTTCATCCCTAACACATACAATTTTTGCACGTTCCTTTCAATCTTGTTATACGATCGACTTCGTAATTTTTTATTTTAGATATCATTTAATTCAAAGTACTATTTCATCCCTAACACATACAATTTTTGCACGTTCCTTAAATTCTTGTTATACGATCGTCTTCATGATTTGTTATTTTACGTATTATTTAATTCAAAGTACTATTTCATCCCTAACGCATACAATTTTTGCACGTTCCTTAAAATCTTGTTATACGATCGACTTCGTAATTTTTTATTTTAGATATCATTTAATTCAAAGTACTATTTCATCCCTAACACATACAATTTTTGCACGTTCCTTAAATTCTTGTTATACGATCGTCTTCATAATTTTTTATTTTACGTATCATTTAATTCAAAGTACTATTTCATCTTCACCGCACACAATTTTTGTACGTTCCTGCTAATCTCGTTACAAGATCGTCTTCGTAATCTTTCATTTCGCAAATAATCAACGGAGATCATTTTTATTCCAACAATCTCGTGAATGATAACTGCGAACAGACTCTGATGAAACGTCTGAACAGTGCGAAGTACACTGGTCCCGGCGCAAGGCGAATAATTTCGTGCTTAGTTAGCATAGTTATTCTGTTATTCCTCGGCGGTTCCCGAAATTCATAGCCGGCAGTTAGGTTTGTCTTGCGAGGTGTTCTAGCGGGTCCCGAAGTAGATCGATCCAGCCCCGTGAGCCTAACCCGTTCTGCATGGTACGCGTTCAACACAGAGAGAGAGAGAGCGAAAGAGATATATATACATATAGAGAGAGAGAGAGAGTGTTGACCATGCTGGTTGTTTGCACAGAATCCGTGGAGAAGAAGTGTGGTTACAACGGTCGCTGGGAGGGTCAGAACGGAACCAGTGCCGAGGACTCGTCGCACGGATGGGCGAACTACACGACCTGCCTGACACCGGAAATGCTGCGGTTACACGGGAAAGTTTACACGAACACCATCGAAGGCAACGTGAGTATCTGTCGATTAGATCTCCTCAACTTCCCTTCCCACTATCTCTGCCAACAGGAACTTAGATGAGCTTTCAATTTCCGCGGGACATCTTAATCTGCGATCACCTTTGCCCCTCTATACGCAGCGTTTTATTAACCAATCAGCTCCCGTCTTTCCTTCTTTTCTCACTTGCGAAGAACAGCGAGACAGTCCTATCGAATCCACCTTATTAAACTTATTTTTTATTAACACTAGAACTACCGAGCACTAAACGCAGTTGGCAAACATTGCCTTATAATAACGACAATAGAACATTTATTTCGATTTCGTGCAAGTTTTATTTCAATATGTACTCCAACATAGCAGTTGACTAAAGAAATTTCTTATTCAACCTAAATAAATATTAAAATAAAAAAAAACTTATTGAACCAGACTTATTAAAAAATTTTGAACTTGTTTGGGACATGTCCGAGATCTTCAGCAGCTGGAAAAAAACGTTCTAGGTTCTGGAGAACGCTTTGGGATCTGAGAAAATGCTTTAGGACCCATTACATAGCTTTAGAGTTATTGAAAATAACGCGTCAAATATGTTCGCAATAATCCGAACAAGGTTTTTAGCGATAGAAAAATTGGAAAAGTTGCCTGGAAAAATTCGGGAACAAATGAAAGTGCTTTTTTGTATGAATCTCAAGATTCATAATTCACGATTCGAACGATCGATATGCGTAATTCTGTTCTGTTTTGTTCGTTACACAATTTCCAATAGGTTTTCGCAAATTCCCAAAACGATCGCAAAGCTGGTTACCAATAAAAATAGAATTGTTCTGGGTACGACTTTCTTAAAGTTTGTTTATAGAAATTCAAAAATTCCATTAAAAGAGGACGAACACGGAACACAGAGGCGAGCGTCTATACAATTATGCTGTTAAAGTTTCAAGTACCACGGAAGTGGGCCAAATCGATTCCCCGCTTAGAAATTGGAAGAAATTAACTTGCGAAGGCAATCGATTAGGGGCATCACCCATCCCCATCCCACCACTTATACTGCGAAAAAAGGGGATTCCCCCTCTTGTCCTGCGATCGGGGAAGTTAACGGGATAAACTGTGCATCGCACGGCTCATTATGCGAACCCCTGGAGAATATTGAACGGCAGGTTAACCGGAGAGCTCGCTGCTTTTGAATACAAACGCATGATTTTTAAACTTTCGCGTCGTTCCAGAGAAAGCTCGCACGCTGCCCTACAGTCACGCATTTTTAAAAGCGAAGTCTCCGTTTTGGTACCCTTCAAATGCATTTTCTTTCTTAAAATGGAGAGGAGAAACTATGAGTGTGTGTTTATTGTTAACCCTTCGCTGCATTCACAACTCTGGTATACAGTAAACTAAGAATTTATTTTCTTACTAGTGTAAATTATGTTTATTTTTCTGATAATGTTATTTTAACCTTTTTTTGGAAATATTTTTCCCTTAAATAAAACACGAAAACTGACCTTCTTTCAATTTTATTAATCCCAAATAAAAAAATCAAGCAGTGAAGGGTTGATATTTAATTATTATAATTATTAAACTGCAGAGCAGTGAAGACGAAGGACTTGACGAAGAACTTGATCAGAAACAATTCAAATTTCATTTCGTTTAAAAAGAATTGAAATTCATGTTTGAAGGGTTGATATTTAACTATTATAATTATTAAACTGCAGAGCAGTGAAAACGAAGAACTTGACGAAGAACTTGATCAGAAACAATTCAAATTTCATTTCGTTTAAAAAGAAATGAAAGTCATGTTTGAAGGGTTGATATTTAACTATTATAATTATTAAACTGCGGAGCCGTGAAGATGAAGAACTTGACGAAGAACTTGATCAGAAACAATTCAAATTTCATTTCGTTTAAAAAGAATTGAAATTCATGTTTGAAGGGTTGATATTTAACTATTATAATTATTAAACTGCAGAGCAGTGAAGACGAAGAACTTGACGAAGAACTTGATCAGAAATAATTCAAATTTCATTTCGTTAAAAAAGAAATGAAATTCATGTTTGAAAGATTAATATTTAACTATTATAATTATTAAACTGCAGAGCAGTGAAGACGAAGAACTTGATCAGAAACAATTGAACGTTCATTTCGTTAAAAAAAAATGAAGTTCATGTTTGTTATACTTTTGTATTCGTTAAAATACATCGAGGGGGTTAACGCAGATTAATGAGAATGTTTCATTTGATCTGCTTTCATCAAGTTAAATTGAAAATAGTGTAAGAACGATGGGTAGGACGTGCGATTTATCAAGTCGCTCATGAATTTTTCCGAAGCCACTCCAGATGGAGATGTAACTTCCGAGCAATATGTCACGATTCCTCATATCCCCGTGCGGCCATAAATCATCAAGCTAACGTCTCTTTCGCTGGAGCGTCGCGTTACATCTGACAAATAGTATCGTACCCCTATCGGTATCGATATTTCCGTCCACGAAACGGAACTTCTACAAAGCTATTACACTGATACTTTGCCGAATGCTATTCTTACAGATGAAAGTGGACATTGCCGAGAAGACCCGCACCTTGGAGTTCGTCGGACTGAGTGTCTCTCTGGTTGCTTTACTCGCCTCTCTTGCCATCTTTTGTCGGTTTAGGTGAGCTATTTGAAAAGTGCTTATTCGATTCCTTTATTTGCCACGTGGCCAGAAAGCTTGGGATATATTCTCTAAGTGTTTTATTATCGTTCTGCAAACGCTTCTGCTCTACCCCCGCGATTTTATCCGAGATATTTGGCTCAGCTTCTGTGCTCTATGTAGCTGGATCATGGTCCATTTATTTGTTTAACTTAAACCGCTTGAAAAGTAAATTTTGAACTGAATATATTTTTAATAGAAATTGCAATTACGGCGCACAGGTTCGATCCTATGTTACTATTTTCCTAAGCAGTTTTACAAATTATTAATTCGACGTTTCGGTCTAGGTTAACACCATCTTCAAGAATATAATTGCGTCTGTAACAAATTAATATGAATATATATATATATATATATTTCCGTGTTAAAAAGCAAAAAGAGAAACAAAAGAGAAAAATACAGAAACCGAAATCAATGTTTTCCTAGTACAAACTTACTTGCTTAGTAACAAATTTATAATTTAAATTTAACATTTCAAAACACTTGTTGACCATGTGATATTGACCAAACGTTATGATATGACCAAGGTTCTTTGAATATATTTTTGTAATTAATATATAAGGTATTTTCTACGGTACAATGAGTCGTGATTATGATATAAATGTAATTGAGTTACAAATGCATCATTCGCTGATCGATAGCGGAGTCTTCCTGGAATATTGAGTAAGATCTTTTGATATCTTGTAAAAGAGAAACACGGAGTTACGGATGAAAATGATTTACCTGGGAAAAAATGAAGGTCTCCTACTGCGCCATGAAACTAGGTTAATCCTGTCCCAAGACACAACAGTAATGGAATGAACGCTCTAATGGCGTCAAAGATCTCGGAATACATAAAGTCACTTTCGTTACTACACAGAACGTACATTTATTTCCATTCGTTTGTAGCTGATTTACTGCAAGCAAGCTAGATAGAAAATATCGTATTGCTTCAACGAGGGAGTCCATTAAGAATTAAATTAATTCAGTCTGAAAAATAAACGTGGTAAAAATGGAATTGTCTCCTTTAATACAGGTCTCTAAGGAACACTAGAACCAGGATACACAAGAACCTGTTTGTCGCCATGGTGGTGCAGGTTCTCATAAGATTAACCGTGTACATAGACATTGAAATACTGAGGAGGAAGACCTATGGCATCCAGAGAGGAATAGGAAACACTGTAAGTACTTTCGACTAATTACTATTTCAAATAGAGAACTGGGACATTTTTTATTTCTTTACTTTGGTAGCAGAATCGTTCAAACTAGATACCCAGAAAATTTCAACTGGATAGAATTTTTCTTTAAAAAGTTATACACATATTTGTGGAAAGGTCCTTTCACAATGTATTTTATATTTTAACTTTATTTTCTGCTGTAACTTGGGGATATTTCGGCCCACTGTGTATAGACTCTTCGATTAGGGGATGCAACCCTTTGTTGGCAGAATGGTTTAGACTAGTTACCCAGAAAATTTCAACTGGATAGAATTTTTCTTCAAAAAGTTATAAACATATTTGTGGAGAGGTCCTTTCACGATGTATTTTATATTTTAACTTTGTTTTCTGCTGTAACTTGGGGATGTTTCGGTCCACTGTGTATAGACTCTTCGATTAGGGGATGCAACCCTTTGTTGGCAGAATGGTTTAGACTAGTTACCCAGAAAATTTCAACTCGATACAATATTTTCCCGCAAAGTTATAAACATATTCTTGCGGAGGTCCTTTTTATCTCTTCCCAAGTTTAAAAATTTCCTTCGTACTGTTTTTATGGAGTGGAATTCACCGAAGGTTCGGTGAATATTTTAGTGAAATTGCCTGTAACTTGGGGATCTTTCGGTTCACTGCGTATAGACTCTTAAATTAGAGGATGCTGGCCTATATTATAGTAGACTCGAATATCTTCCGCAAAGAAGAAGACCACTCGAAAAAAAAAACTTTCTTTCCTTTCCAGCCTGTCCTTTGCGAGGCCAGCTACGCTCTTCTCGAGTACGCGAAAACCGCGATGTTCATGTGGATGTTCATAGAAGGCCTGTTCCTCCACAACATGGTCACTGGTGAGTTACCGCATTGAGATAAATAAATTTGCTCCCTGCATCCTGATAAATAATATACTGCTGGCATATCTTTTCATCGAAATAAATTAAAACGAATGTTCAGAAGAAACAGTGTAATTTGCATCTCTATGAACTACTAGTTAATTAACCGACCTAATGTTGTTATTTCTGACCTACATGAACGCGAGAACACTATTATACGTACACAAACGATGCCAGTGGCAGGGGGCCTGGCCTGTATGAATATTGATCATGCCAGTGGACCATATTATCTTGCTAATCTGTTCACGAATCGAGACAAAAATGTTCTGCATGATCAAACTGATGCAACCACTAAAATACTTCATTAAACAAATGTTCGTTAAAATTGGACTACATATTCCTGAGAAATATGCGATACTAATTAATCCTCGGACAAATTTCTGTCACCTTCTAAACGATTTATCCATTTATTCCATTTATTCCACTTATTCCATTTATTCGTAATTTAAAAACAAAAAGCACGAAGCTAATACTTGCCGTGCCGGTTTGGCTTAATATTTGACGAAAAAGGGAGGCGAAAAGTTCGAGGGTTAAAATCGCTATAACCACGCCGGGTTTTCCAACAGGGAGAGGCACGTTCGGGGTCCGTTTAACTATGCGAAAATTAAACATTTCTCTGCTCCGTGCACACACCGAGTTTTTCCGTCGGGGTGTACAGAGGAGGTTCCCGGTTTGATTAAAAATTCCTGGATCCCCGACCCGTTTCTGGCTAGAATTAAAGATGTCCGTCATTGTTAGGCGTCTTCGTTCTCATCCCCGCCTCTCCAACGTTTCTTTTTTTCTTTTTTGTTTCGCCAATTCTGTTTGTGTTCGCAGTGACGGTGTTCCAAGAGACGTCCTACTACCGGATGTACCGTTTCGTCGGCTGGGGATGTCCGGTCGTGATGACGCTCGTCTGGGCAGTGATCACAGCCTTCTATTATCATCCAAAGTCGAAGTGAGTCTCGTAATTCTTCCTCTGTATCGAAATAAAATGTTTTTAAACGTCGTTCGAATTGGGTGGGTCATTCGTGACCCGTGCTATACCTTCATTATACTCGTTTTAATTGGCTCCGTCTACTCGGTATCACACTGGAAGTGACGTTGTATTAAATCGAAGGTGTAGCAGGGTCACCGATGACCCAGCCATCGCGCGACGCGTTATTGAATAAATATCGCGCAAGATTGCGGTAACGTTTCTCACGGGAACGACGAATGATAGGTTTTCCAGATGTTGGTCCGGATACAATTTGTCTTCCTACTTTTGGATCCTCGAGGGACCTAGGTTCGCAGTGATATTGGTGAGAGACAAGTCTTCGAAAGGTTCCCGATCGCAGGAAATCTCGATGATATATCCTCGATGTAACCAACCCTCTCGGTTTTCCACGAGCGTCCGTTTGCATCAGCGTGGAAAATTCCTGAGTCAGAAATATTCCTGAAAAAACATTCGTCACACGCTACATTTGGTTTTCGAAATAAGAAATCGAATTTTATGTTCATTCGATATTAATACCGAGTTTATTTCAATTCCGAACGAGGAGGATAATCGTTTCCTGTGAGCGATTGGGTTCGGTGTATAATTTTTGAGGATTCTCGATTTTACTTTCTTCAGCTCAATTTTCTCTTCCTGCTGAACATCGTCAGGGTGCTTGTGCTGAAGCTGCGGCAGAGTCACACGAGCGAGATCGAGCAAGTTCTGTACGTAAATTACCGGAGAGATTAATTAACAAATTTAGAATTATTGAGATTAATTAACAAATTCAGTAGGAATAAATAAGCTGTGTAAATGGAATTTCATAGTCACCCTTTGGCATACAACCTGGGGATGATTTGAAGTACATCGAATTTTAGTACATTAGTATTATGTATATTATTATTAAGTTATTATTATATAAAAAGAGTGTTCCTGTTTTTACGGGATTTTAGTTATTTTTTTTATAATTTAGGAAAGCTGTCAGAGCAGCAGTGGTGCTTCTACCTTTGCTTGGCATCACCAACGTGCTGTTCATGATCGAGGCGCCATTGCACAACGTGAAGAAATTCGCATTGTGGTCCTACTCCACTCATTTTCTGCAATCGTTCCAGGGCCTCTTCATCGCGACCCTCTATTGTTTCCTGAATGGAGAGGTAAGAGCCTTTTACAACCATTATTTTAATTATAATAGCCCTGTGCTATATAGAAACACTATTGTTATAACGAAAAGATTTATAAGAATAAATAGTATCCACGAAAACAACTATATTTCAGTCGAATATTTCTGCGAATCCGTTTCGTCTGTATTTTTCTGGTGACAAGTATCTGATGAATCGTAATGTGCAATCACAATTTCGATTCTGCTCGAGGAAACATTTTCATTTCGGTCTGACATTTCTGAAAATGATTTAACATTTCGAAATGATTTGACAAATTACTTTACATACGGCTACGTAAATGCACGGCGAAGTTCGCGGGAGCGCATCAATGTAAAACCCGGAACAAAATGTTCATTAATTTTGCAGCCAGCCATCGGATTTTGTTCAGAAACGATTGAAACAGCCGGGCAGAATTGAAAATTCTGTAATTAGTGTGCCACTTGATGTTGCCTCGCTTCGCCTTCCCGTTTAATCATTAATACTTCGCGGTGATTACGTCCAGCAGGAATGATCAAGTGGAGTCGATCATGTATTATGCATGGGAAACATTGCTGGAGTAAACAATACACTCTTGGATATACCTTGGCCATTGAAGTCGCGAGGCCGTGATGAAAACGTTAACGGCAAACGCTGCACAAAGTTTCATTCGACGCAAAAGAGGATTGCATTTTAATCTTTCATCCCCCAAGCGCACAATTTTTGTTCAACTATTATTTTCGCCCCTCGTTTCTTTGGAATGAAGGGAAGTGAACAATTATTTTACACCGCAATTTATAAAATGATTTTACTAGTATCTGAATTATAGAGGACTACACAAAGTTTTATTCGATGCAAAAGAGAATTGCATTTTAATCTTTCATCCCCAAGCGCACTATTTTTGTTCAACTATTATTTTCACTCCTCGTTTCTTTGGAACGAAGGGAAGTGAACAATTATTTTACACCGGAATTGATACACAAGAAATTGATAAAATGACTTTACTAGTACCTGAATTATACTCTTGGTTCCAACCATTTCGCGAGGTCCACGCACACCACGTTATAACAGCCCACTGAAAATATAATAAAACTAGGGGGCTCCGCCCCCTACTCGCTTCGCTCGCCAACCCCCGCGGCGCCTCGCTCTCTCTCCCGCTCCTCCTCTCTCCCCCCTCTCTCCCGCTACCCCTCTCTCTCACTCTCTCTCCTGCTCTGTCTCTCCCTCTCTGAAAAATACACACTGTCACGTCGCTCAATTTTCGGTTCCCCTTCGGAAGACAATCCGCTCGTCAATTTCAGTTCCCCTTTGGAAGGCAACCCGCTCTTCACTTTTCGGTTCCCCTTCGGATGGCAACCCGCTCTTCACTTTTCGGTTCCCCTTCAGGAGGCAACCCGCTCTTCACCTTTCGATTCCCCTTCGGATGGCAACCCGCTCTTCACTTTTCGATTCCCCTTCGGATGGCAACCCGCTCTTCACTTTTCGGTTCCCCTTCGGTAGGCAACCCGCTCTTCAATTTTTGGTTCCCCTTCGGGAGACAACCCGCTCTTCAATTTTCACTTCCCCTTCGGTAGGCAACCCGCTCGGCGTTTTAGCGTGACAGAACTATTTTATATAATAGAATAGAAAGAAAGATAAATATTGTTTCGCCGATTTAGACAATGGTGAAATAAAGTGTTAATTAACGAAACGAGGTGAAGATTCACTGACCAGTGGTTCTCGATGCAGGTGAGACTGGCTCTGGACAAGACTATCTCCGTTTACCTTTCCCTGAGAGGCACCGACCTGCAAGCAAGGAGACAGTCAACCTTCAGTGGCTGCCAACCCCAACGAATCGCATCAGGTTAGTGACAACAACGATTTACAATCTTTTCTATCCGACAATAAAATAATCTAAACATTCTTGCATTCCTACTGACGCAATAACGTATACGAAAGAAGTATTCCGACTTGAAAATATAAATATAATAAATAAACTTCTGTTAGGTTTATCTCTAAACGCCGCAGCTTACGCGAACGTCTCGCTGTCACGATGCTTCGCGGAATGAAACTTGTACTCGCACTGTTCCAAGCCATTATTCCAGTCTACTGTTCCGCGACTTCCAACCGCGAGCATTAACTCATTAGAAACCTCGTAGAAGGAGCCGCGAAATCCCTCATTAAAACGTAATACAGTTTAATTGCAATTAAACCGTGGAAAGACTACGCATCGGATTCTGCTAGAATTCTGGGGGACGCGGAATTCTTCTCGTGACCCCGAACTTCGATCGAATTCGCACAGTGACGTAGTCAACGAAACTCTTGAATTGTGTCAGCCGAATTGTCGGACCGAGAAAGCTCCCTAAAATCCTTTGGAGTCCTAAAAATATTCTTGAAATCCATTGGACACGCATTCATTTTTCTTAGGATCCAATGGGTGTCTGATATCTTCCTTTGCTTCGTTCAGCCTCTCAAATGATTTCCTGTACCCTTGTGGGCTCTCAGAATTTTCTTCCTTGGATCCTTTGGACTCCCAGTACTTTTTCCTGAGATCCATTGGACACACATTCATTTTTCTTAGGGTCCAATGGATGGCTGACATTTTCCTTTGCTTCGTTCAGCCTCTTAAATGTTTTCCTGTACCCCTATGGGCTCACAGAATTTTCTTCCTTGGATCCTTTGGACTCTCAGTAATTTTTCCAGGGATCCATTGGACACACATTCATTTTTCTTAGGATCCAATGGATGTCTGATATTTTCCTTTGCTTCGTTCAACCTCTCAAATGTTTTCCTGTACCCCTATGGGCTCTCAGAATTTTCTTCCTTGGATCCTTTGGACTCCCAGTAATTTTTCCAGGGATCCATTGGTCACACATTCATTTTTCTTAGGGTCCAATGGATATCTGATATTTTCCTTTGCTTCGTTCAGCCTCTCAAATGATTTCCTGTGCCCTTATGGGCTCTCAGAATTTTCTTCCTTGGATCCTTTGGACTCCCAGTCATTCTTCCAGGGATCCATTGGACACACATTCATTTTTATTAGGGTCCAATGGATGTCTGATATTTTCCTTTGCTTCGTTCAGCCTCTCAAATGATTTCCTGTACCCCTGTGGGCTCTCAGAATTTTCTTCCTTGGATTCTTTGGGCTCCCAGTCAGTTTCCTTTGGAGTCCCAATTAGTATGGATCCATTGTACCTCGAAAAACATCTCGAAGTTCGATTGAACTTGAACAGTGTGTCTATCCAACGAAACTCCTGAACCGTGTCTCGAATTGTTGGCCCGTGTCGGCCGAGGCCAAGTTTGTCTTTGTTCCCCGAGCGTATCTGATAATTCACCCGTGGAACTTTACCCGCACAGCAAATAACCGAATATTACGTGACCACCATTAGTGGTGTTAACGAAGTTCCGTTAGAAAAATACCGGCTATTATTCGAGCAAACCTTGGGACTTTGCAAACAAATTCTGACGTGGTAACTGCGGAGTATCCCACGAAGTCTGTTGTTGTTGTAATTAAATTGTTACTAAGAGGAAAGCCATTAAGGACGTACTTTGAGAACTGTGCCGCGGGAATGTATGAGAGGAAAAGAAATTATGAATAACGAGGGGATTAAAGAAGTGAGAAAGACGAGCTTCGAAACGGCGTACCGAGTAAACGAAGTAAAGAAGAGTGCGACTCGTGAAGTTGTCTATGGTTATGCCCTTAGGGAATATTACATGAATACTGTAGTTAATGTTATGCACCATATTAGCTTACGTTGACTTCCATCGATTCAGTTTTTGTCCAATCTCCATGAATCAATTTGACTTCTTTACATTGCATTTGATTCATCGTGCAGACAATTTTCCTAATGTCCATTGGACTCTCAGAAATATTTCTTGGAGTCCATCAAACTCGCAGACAATTTTCTTATTATTCAATGGACTCTTAGAAATATTTCTGGAGTCCATCAAACTCGCAGACAATTTTCCTATTATTCATTGGACTCTCAGCAATTCTCCTATCATCGTGCAATCTCCATGAATCAATTCGACTTCTTTAGATTTCATTTAATTCTAAGAGGTATCATTCGATTTATTGGAACTTCTCTGGTGCCCATCGAACTCGCAATTTTCCTACTGTCCATTGGACTCTCAGAAATATTCCAGGAGTCCTCAACATCCTCAGATAAAATTCCCCATCAATTTCCTTCCCCAGGCTGCTTCCGGCAGAATCGAACGAAAGCAAGAAAAATAATTCCATCGGAAGGCAAAACATGTTGGAAAATGATCGGTTCCCGGAACAAACGATCGCGAGGGTAATACGATATCTCATCGCGAGAGAGGGTTTCGATGTCTGAGGAGCCGTGTTCCCGCCCTTATCTCGCTGCGCGTCGCATCTTTGCCTTTCCAAGTCGAATCACGGGCATCGGATCGTCTCGAGTTTTGTGAACAGGTGTCTCTGAACACGATCCGCTTCGTGATTCGCTGCTAACCACTCGCGTAGACTCTTTGAAATTCATTGCGGCTAAAAAATTATTTTTAAAACAAGGTCGTCGAATATATCGAAAGGCTGTCGCTTAACCGGCGCCGCGGGTTCAATCAAATTAATGAAAGGCAACGGGAGTCACTCTTCAAATGTGGAAAACCGTCGGCCGAGATGGATTCCTTGCAGGTGGAGTGGGATCGATTTTGTACGCAATATAGGAATCAAAGCGAATTCGACGTCGTGCTCCGTCAACTTTTCAGCAACCGAGGCGAGGTCGGGATTGCGGCTTTTTCGACGATCGCCAACCCGTGCCCCACATACAACCCGATGAGCACGAATTATTGAATAAGCCCAGAGAATCCGGTCAATTATCATCTCAATTTTAATGCATCCCTCGAGCCATAATTATCGCTCTATAATTTTTTAATATTGATAATTGGAGAACGGCTACTGTCTCGCGAAACGTTCACCGCGACGACGGAGATTTTTATTTCTTATCGAACACTTCAGAGTATACGTATACATTTTGTTCTAATTTTTAGACCAGGATCTTCAAGGCGAGATTAATTAAAAAATAAATAAACTTGATTATTTCATTAAAAATCAAATGCCTGCGTAAAAATTGAAAATAAAAATTCCTGTAGCAGACCGAAGCTTCTAGTTTAAGATAGACTAAGGTTTGTCTCAATCGAATAAATGGTTGCTGAGAAAAAAATTCTGGAGTACAAAGGTAGAGGAAGAGAGATGATGTTCGGGGGGTGAAATTGTTCCTGGACACGTAGAACAGTCGAGATGAATCAAAAATAAATAAACTTAATTATTTCATTAAAAATCAAATGCCTGCGTTAAAATTGAAAATGAAAATAGACCAAGATTCGAGGGTAAAATTGTTCCTGGTCACGTAGAACAGTCGAGATTAATCCCTAATAAATAAACTTAATTATTTCATTAAAAATCGAATGCTTGCGTGAAAATCAAAAATAAAAATTTCTGTAACAGACCGAAGCTCCTAGTTTAAGATAGACTAAGGTTTGTCTCAATCAAATAAATGGTTGCTGAGAAAAAAATTCTGGAGTACAAAGGTAGAGGAAGAGAGATGTTGTTCGAGGGGTGAAATTGTTCCTGGACACTAAGAACAGTCGAGCAGTACGCGAATTGAAACCCGGGACCGAGGAATAAGAGAATGTAATGATTGTTGATACGCGCAGTGATCGAGATGGAGGAGGAGGAGATGAGACCCAGCGGTTGGATAAGACTGTGCTGTCGAGGTGGGAACACTCCACCGCCGGACCGACCTGCCGAGTGAGTAATGATCGAGGAAAGCTCGCCAATCCGCATTTAGATCATTGCCAGCATCGACGGTCGATTCTCCTCGCAAGATCATACCAGTAGGTAATACACACGGGACACGCGCGAGACATGCATGTGCTGTTGCATCGCTTTTGCCAGGTGTTGGTGTTCGATCCATCCCCTTCTATTAACCCTTGGACTCTCAACACAGTCCAACATCGATTTCATTCACGTTCCAAACATTTTATTCCCATTCTTTCCAACCTTCTCGAATAGTCCATTGAACCCCCTCTCTGAGAGCCCTCAGATTCTTTTAGAGTCATACCGAGGCATTTATCCTGGAATATCTCGAAAACTATATCCTGGAGAATAAAATGTTTCAAATAAAAAGTGTTCATTTCATGGAGGGACTGATCCAGCATTCGTATCCATTTTTTTAAAACTTTCATTACGTTCTCAAAGTTATTTCCGTATAAAATAAAAACGTATAGTTTGTATTACAGATTCTAAATCTACCTCTTTAAGCAAATCAATTTTATTTGAAACGTTTCTTTCTCCGCCGGATTAGTTTAAATGATATAGACTTCATTAGGGGAAAACAATCTCAATTGAAAATGCAATTATTTTATTAATAGTAGTACAGGAGAATTGCGGCTTAATTACGAGGAAATCAATTTAACAAGTGTTCATAATGTCAACGTTGAACCTGTTCTTGAACCTCGAACCTTGAACTTGTATCCATGCTCAAGGCCAACATTTTGAACGCTTGACAATTTAATTTTCTTGCAATTAAGCTGCGATTCTCCTGTATTATTATTAATAAAATAATTGTCTTTCTTTTTCTCCTAATGAAGTCAATATTATACAAAAGAATGAAAAACATATGTTTCCATTAGAAAAAATAAAGTTGACCTTGTAATGACCTTGAAAACATAATTGAACTGAAGCTTTTTATTTGAATTAATTTGACACTTTGATTCGAGACATTCCAGGTGGCCAGGACAAATGCCTCACCCTGTATACATAGGTTTCGCACTCGAAATTCACCCTTAAATAATTAATTTTCAATATTCTGAAAGGGTGGAATTTTTTTGCAGAACAAAGTGAATTGAAAGTGCAGAACCTGTAGTTGTCGTTGCAAAAACTATTAATTGCAAATTCTCTCGCTTTCGATGTTCCCCAAATCTGTTCTATCCGCAACAACAACGACAACACACACGCCTGTTATCTTCTAATCGTTGATCTATTGCTCTCCAGAGGCCAACAGACTTCAGCCTCTGCCTCAAGAATCACTTTATCACCTCCTGCAACATCAGTTACTCGGTGCTTTCGAACGAAGACCTGTTCGTTGTTGCAAACAAATAAAACAATTCTATTTCAAACAGAAAATTCGCTTTTTATGTAAACTTCTATGCGACAGCTAGTTGGTGTCAGTTTCGAACTTGCGGTTTCAGAACAGCAGTCTGACGTAGCATCTCCACGGCCCAGCAACCCCCAGAGAACACCTGGCCTAAGGTTATCGTTGAAGAGGAAAAGGGGATCGTCTGGAGGACCTCAGCAGGAGGATCCCACCAGCAGGTCCACTGTCTGAGGCCTGATCACCTGCTGACTCCATTACCTGAGAACGCTGGAACCTGATCGTCGAGGATCTCTGGACAGTAGCATCATCGAAACAGGAAGAAGTACTAGAGAAATCGAAGCCAACGCTCGATGAAAATGGAACTCAATGTGATAGAAACCTTTTCGAGAAATTCGTATCAAGTCTGACGCGCTGTCCGAACGATTTTTTAATTAACCCTTATCCGTCCCTCGTGTCAATTTGACACAGTTTTTTTGAAATAAGTTATACTATTCGGTAATTTGTAAGTATATATATATATATCACACAGCTCGTAACATACTCGTATAAGGACAAACAATTGTTTCCCGCATACACTGTTTTTACCCTGATTTTCTAGTAAGATTCTAGTAATATTCAAGGCTACGTTACCCCCTTAACTCAACAATGTGAATGAAAAAAACATCGAAAAGCAACTGTTTTACTTGTTATTTTATCGTTTTTGTTTTTATAACTGTGTCAATTTGACACCGAGGGATTCACTTCGCGAAATGGCGAGAGTCCACGATTTTGTACATGTAATATTTACGTTACCATCTTGTTTAACTAATTATCGAAGCTAGTTCGAAGTTTGAGTACAAGGATTCCTCTTGAAATTTTTCTTGCCAAGTGAATTGCTCGGGGAGCGAGGACTCCTAGGAATTTCCGACTCAAAAATTTTCCAAGTGTCGAGATTTCTGAGCTAGTAGTGAGTGCGTGGACCTCGAAGGCCGTTTGCCGTGGTTTGAAGTGGTTCGAAGTAGTCCGCGATGGTTCGAGCGTAACAGAAGAGGAATTATTAATCGAGTAACAAACCTCTGGCTAGAGGGAAAGAACAAGAACGACGAACGAATCAAGGACGAAACGATTGGAGCTTTTGTTCAAGGTCAGCTTTCGATGGCAGAACAGGTTCTAACCGGTTTGAAACCACTTGTCGAGTCAATTAGTCCGTAGAATAAAACGTTTCGTCCAATCAGAAACCGTGCGGACTCGTGGAACGATACGAACTTCCCCATCTTGCCAATTTTTTTAAGCGCAAACCTGTTTGTAAGGTATTCAATGGATGTGTGCAATTGCTGTTCATACGCTTCGAATCTCTGTAATCAGTGCTTGCGAGACTATTGTAAGACGTAAAACACGGTTTTTAATGGACAACCACGACCGGAGGCAGTTCCACAAGCTTTCCAAAATCCACATTGTTCCGAGCTGAACGAAAATGAAAGATTCGTTCTTGAAAGTTCTTTGGATTTCTATAAATTAAAATTAATCGCTTCGCCTCGCTGTGCGCCGGCTCCTGGAACACGAGTCTCCACTTTGCAATGAAAGTTTCGAAGAACTCTAACAACGTGAGGGTACCTGCAAACTTTCCCACGGAAAAAATATCCAGACGAAAGTTCCTCTGCGCGGACGGCTCGCGAAAGATCAAAACATTCCGCTGGGGGTTCCCGGATTGCAAATTCCATCCCTTCGCTGCAACAGAAAGAAAGACGGAGCTTTTAGAAAGCTCGGAATAAACGTTTTTCCATCTTGCATTGAGCTAAAGAGCTTACGTTAAAGCGCCTTTTAACCATTCTGCCTTGAAATTTATTTCTGGGCAAAAATTGTAGGGGTTGCTTTACTGGATATGGTAAACAAAACATATTTCCACGTTGAATAATTGTTTCACTTCTTGAATCATTTGCACAGAGGAATATTTGTTTAACTGTTATAGCAAATGGTGGGAATTGTAAGGCAAGGGAGGGAATCATCCCTTAAGGCGAAACCACTTCTGAGAGTGTTAGAATCGAAGAAAAATTTGCAGGGTAAATAACCATTCCGCCTTGCAATTTATTTCTGGGCAAAAATTGTAGGGGTTGCTTTACTGGATATGGTAAACAAAACATATTTTCACGTTGAATAATTGTTTCACTTCTTGAATCATTTGCACAGAGGAATATTTGTTTAACTGTTATAGCAAATGGTGGGAATTGTAAGGCAAGGAAGGGAATCATCCCTTAAGGCGAAACCACTTCTGAAAATATTAGAATCGAAGAAAAATTTGCAGGGTAAATAACCATTCTACCTTGCAATTTATTTCTCAGTAAAAATTGTAGGGGTTGCTTTACTGGATATGGTAAACAAACCATATTTTCACGTTGAATAATTGTTTCACTTCTTGAATCATTTGCACAGAGGAATATTTGTTTAACTGTTATAGCAAATGGTGGGAATTGTAAGGCAAGGAAGGGAATCATCCCTTAAGGCGAAACCACTTCTGAAAGTATTAGAATCGAAGAAAAATTTGCAGGGTAAATAACCATTCTACCTTGCAATTTATTTCTCAGTAAAAATTGTAGGGGTTGCTTTACTGGATATGGTAAACAAACCATATTTCCACGTTAAATAATTGTTTCACTTCTTGAATCATTTGCACAGAGGAATATTTGTTTAACTGTTATAGCAAATGGTGGGAATTGTAAGGCAAGGGAGGGAATCATCCCTTAAGGCGAAACCACTTCTGAGAGTGTTAGAATCGAAGAAAAATTTGCTGGGAAAATTGCAGAAAGCCGCAGGCAGTGAACTGGTGGGGAGGAAAGTGGGAACGAGTCTTTTTCGATGGAATAGCATTGGTCTCAGCGTCGATTTGCGATCGCATTGTTTGCGATCCACTCGAACACTCGATGAATGGGCTGCCTCCGCGTATTTCGATGTGAATCGAAGCTTTAATTCAGAAGCGCTGCGATGGCACGTACACGGTTACGTTGCGGAATTTACCCGAAGTACCTGGAATTTCTCGCCGCAGGCAAGCAAGTGATCGATTACAAGCCCAACCGGATTATTTTTCCACCGGAATCCCAATCTCGCTGGTTCCCCGATCATATTGCCAGACCTAAATCAAAAATCTTTCAAGCTCTTTCGTCGAAGCCTGAACGTCAACAGGTTACTGCGGTAACTCATCAGTAGACTGCGGATCTTTATGCATTTATAGGAAAATTGATGAAATGGAATTGAAAGTTGTAGGAAAATTTTAGAAATTCAAGATGTCAATATATCATTTCTCATCTATTAAAATTATTGAGGGATGCAATAACATTCTGTTTGGTTTCTACCCTTTGCAATCGGTACAAACAATTTTTATTTTGCATAAAGATCAATTGATTCATATAACAATTTTTCACCTGAATCACATGAAGTAGAAGTTTGTTTTCTTTTTCTTAATATGTTTAACAGGTTGAAAATGTTTTCACTGTTTTGCATTACACCCACCCATGTTTTCCTCGTAAATGCATAAAATCCGCTGTCTATCCCTCTGGAAATAATGAAGCTTCTCCTGCGAAAATTACATTCCGCACTTTATAACGAGTTTTATTACGCAAGAATTGCAGTCCCTGCAGTTTCTCGAAATGACTTCGCGAACTTCGACGTTCGCGAGTTTCTTAAATATTCGTTAATGGCGAACTATGACTTGCTTGTGGAGAAAAATGTGTTTCTTCTCGTTTGGAGAACGATGAAAATTTGCTTTTGTGAATTTCGGACTGGAATTTTAGGGTATCGAATTCAATTGAAATAATTAGTATTAAGACTAGTTTATTAGCGGACGCGTCGTTGCTTAAGTGACTTTGTAGCTGAGAATTTTTTTAAGATGCAAATAAATTATCGTGACGAAGATCGCTTCTTAAAAATCAACCCTTCAACCGTAACACAATTTTTCTTATTAACAATATAAAAAAAAAAGTGATCGGTTATTATACTCACAAAGGATATTTATTGCGTCGGTGAACTGTACAAAAATGTGTCACAGCATATAAATATCTTTTAAAGGGAATCTCATTTTTTACAGTCTCGAAGAATGCACCAACACTTATAAAAAATGTGTAAGAACGTCTACCTGAACGAAATCTTATTGTTATCGTTGTTAATAAAAATCGTCAGTTTTGTGTGGACATTGAATCGACAATACAACAAATTTATCCTGCACTATTCACACGGATTTAATAAATGGCCGGATTTAATTATACTGTACCCTTTTCCCCTTGAAAAAATGAAACACAAAATTATTTCATAAAATATAGTCGCACATGAGAAACTCTTCAGTCTTGATTTTTACAAAATTAGTACATTATCTAGTTATCCTCAAGATTTTACGTATCGCGAAAATAAACGTTCATAGTTTTCTAGTTAAATCAAAACGACGATTTAAACTTTATTCAACTGAAGTGATTGAAATCACTATTTTGAAAAAATACATTTATGCACCTGAAAAACTTAGTTGTAATTCGAACATATATATATCGATACACGCACTCCATAAATAAATATTTATATCATATACAATAATCTACGAATTAAGTTCACTCTACAGTCCCTGAAATACGAAGATATGATACAAGGTGTACTTCCTCTTGTTGCTGAAACTTAAATCGTTCACTTCAGTTAATTAATTGTTTCACAGACGAACAGATTATTCGTTTGTTAGCAACTTTAGCTCCGTCCTACCCGCAACAGGCAGAGAAATAATACTCTACGTCACGAAGACTATCACAGATACGTTATAAAAGCCCTGGAAGTGTCCAAACGAACACCTCGCCCTCAGAAAATAGTGTAATCGTCCAGCAAAATCCTGTCTCGACCGTTAATAACTAGAATCAATGTTAATCGATATGAAATACTGTGACATTCGTTACGCTGTGTCGTATCTATGTACATGTTAACTTGCCCAATTCCTTGCATACAATCAAGTCGACGAGTCTACTGGTGAAAAGTGTTCTCCAAAATTGCAAAAACAGGCATGTCGCAGAAAAATAGAGTCCGTGCTGGAATAGAAAAAGTAGAAAAGATACTGATTCGTATAAGTTTCTTTCCACCTGCACAGCGTTCGCAAGATGTTCCTCAGGAGACGAGCATGTCTTTTCGTTCTTTTTAATACTAATCTCAATAGAGATCGATCGTCTATCACGTCACTAACTATTGCTAATGAATATTGTCTGGTTTGAGTAGCAATGCAAAAGATTCCGTAGAAATATTCATTCTCAGACTTTTCTATGTTCAGTTATTTCTCAGATTGATCCTCTTCGCAGCAGCTGTCTACGTTGCTAAAACTCGTCGTGGAAACTGCCTTCCGTGTCCACCATTTTGCTGCCTAGGAACAGTTCCATCTTGCTGAGAATCTCAGGAAGATTCAGCTTCCCGTCTAGGTTCGCATCGGACAGACTTATCAGGTGCTGAGCCTCCTGAATAGCGTGTCTTGGATTTCTTGGATCTATGTACATCTGGAAACGAAACGAGTTTCTTTCAGTTTTGATCTTTTAATAATTTCTCGAAAAGAATCAGCAAGCATCAAACTTTGTTCTTCTTACCAAGAGTTCGGTCCTGTCAGCCTTGCCGTTTTTGTTCTTGTCGATCAGGTGTCTGAACTCCTGTCGCCTATCTTCGCTACCACCCATAGCCTCGTGCTTGTCCTCCCTCAGATCCAGTCCCATCCCCTCAGCAGGTAGATCTGAGAATTCGTCCTCGGTTAGCTCTTCGTCCCCGTCACGGTCTGCGAAAGATTACAAAACAATTGCTAAATTATTAAACAAGGTACATTGAAATTATGCCAGTATGCAAAATATATAATCCTTACCAAATTTCTCAAACAAGTCCTCGACTATTTGGAGCAGAGCCCTGTGGCTGCTCTCGGGGTGAGTGAAAGCCAGGAACTCGTCCAGGGCTAACTTATCAGGGTCGTTCCTAGCTGCTTCGGCCCACCGAGCTCTGTCCCTCATGATGTTCTCCTTCAACGTCCGCGACATGTCGCTGTGTTTTTTGTCGTGCGAACTGACATAACTCTCAGGGAACCCGTGAGACCTGAGAAAGTACGCGTGGTACTCTTCCCACGACACCTCGCCTGCCACATCGTAATAATTTGCAATTACAAACTCTGGACTTTCACTTTCGATTGGAATCACTTGGGACAGGCATTAGCAAGGAATTCTCTAATGATCAGTGACTTGCGAGGAGCAGAATCTAAGTCACTGACAACATCCTTGCTGTTTGCTCAATGAAAATAATGTTAAATAGCACCTACCATTCCTGGGGTTGTTATCGATAGCAGTGAAGAGCCCAACGTTCTCCCTCATAGCACGACTGATATGCTCTGTAATCTTTGTGTGAATCCACTTAGCTAGTTCCTGGATGTCCAGTAGCTGATCCTGGTCGGTGTCAGCCCTTTGAAATATGTCTTCGAGCAGAGTTCTCGGGTTTTCCCTATTCTCTGCCTCCTCCACCTCTCTGATGCTCTGTTCATCTTTGCGAATCAGCCCTGCCACCTTGTTATCTCTTTTACTCGCTGTCACTGCCTCCAGTTCGACGAACAAGTTCTCTATCAGGGAACCATCGGTGTCCTTTTTGTTAGACGCCGTGGGTATACTCTTCAGGGGAAGGTTCTTGTTGTACTTGACGAAGAGTAGACTCAGATAGATGACCAGGGGCACCAGGATGGTCCAACGGAGGAACCGGAAGCAGCGCAGCGCAGAATTGCAGGTGATCTTGTGCATCTGAAAGAGGATTGCATCAATCACATGGAAACAGAAGACGAACATGAAAGAAGATAAGGTAAAGAAGAAGAGAACATAAAGATAGTAACTCACAAAATAAGAAAGGTACATTTTTCACAGAAATCCTGAGTCAGCCATTGGTGCGTGGAGAGCTTGGTTCCATTCAGGTTTACCAGTTTGTCAACTTGAGGAAGTCTTTGCAGGAAGTCTCCATCGTCTACACCGAGCAGATAGTCACACTGTCAGTCACTTTCTTCACCGAGTATTATTTTGGACACATCGTACTCAGCTTGTGTCGACAATTGTATTCTGTGTTCTTTTCTGTGACTGAATTGTCAGTGTAGAGCTTTGATTTATCGATGGGAGACTAAATACGAGTGAAACGATGTTTATCGAGTAGTTGTCGATAACAACAACGTGGAGTTGACTGTTCTTTTAGGAGAAATAAGCGGGACTGCCGGAGAGACGCTGTTCGCACGTTGCCTGGCGAAACGTTTACAGGGTATTGATCCACTTTCACTGTCGTGGCCTTTCTCTCTGCGCCTCTCTCTCTCTCTCTTTCTCTCTCGACTCTCCTCGTCCTACTAGAGTCTCCACCTCTGCCACTCTCTTTCTAGGTGCTGGGAAACGGTTCGACAGTGGGACACAGCGTTTTTCAAAATTCTTATTGCACCTTCTGCAACCGTAAAACCGTACAAATGCTCTGCCAACGCTTAATAAACATTCAATTCGCTAGGAAATGATAAATAAACACAGAGTAATCGACCTCGTATATATTTAATTGTATGTACAAATACGTTTCTAGAGATGAGTAGCTTACGACGAAGTACATCTGAACGGTAAAACGGCGGCGCGGACAAGTCCTCGTTGCAGATCCTCGGACTTGTCCTCATAAATTAGGGGAACCATAACGAAGTACACATCCGCAGCGAAGCGATGAACGATTCTACACGCTACACACCTCCGACAGAATTCGACTCGAGTAAAATTCGTTTCGCGAGTCTGTCTCGTGGGAACCGCGATTTCGCTTAAAGTTTAAAAAAAAAGAACAAAAAAGAAAATAGAAGAATAAATTAATTTAAAAACCTCTCGATCACGTGCCGAAAGAGACGCATAAAAACTTCGGGGCAAATGTCACTACTGTGAGAGGTAACTAATAAAACATAAACATCAGGTCTGGGTTACTAGTAAAACAGGTCTCGATCATGCTGGCAGACCCATAATCGGTAGAACAAGTAAGTACGCTGACAGACGCCACCATAAATAACCCTACCCTATCCTTAGAGTGTCTACTAAGTCCAAACTACTCTTCCCCCAAATCTTCAAGACCCCGTTTCACAGTTTTATTAATAACGATAACTGCTTTGACTTGATCTCCGGGGAGTCCTTACTCGAATGGGTCTTGAAAGTTTAGGGGTCCGGGGCAGGAGAGTTCTCCAAACGTTAGGCTAACTCGGTAAGCAATCTTGAAGACCACCAGACCCAGATCTAGAGGAGCACGTCCTGAACTTTTGGTAGCTTTCAATAATCAAGGACTCTCTCTCTCGAAAAGTCTTTATTCTCTGCCAAGTTCGAAGAATGAATCACTTCGATGAATCTTGGAGACCTGGTGACCCGCGCCAGATCTACAGCAATATGTCCTCAACTTCTGGTAGCCTTCAATGACCAAGGACTCTTTCCGAAAGTCTTGATTCTCTGCCAAGATTGTTGTCATGATCAGAATCAACCATTTCAACGGCCTCTAGAGGACTCGACCCACCCCTAACTGACTTCTGAAGTCTAACAGAGACCTGGACAAGGAGAAGGAAGTCTCCAGTGTCAGAGTTTGAACGATTAAAACTTAAAACCCAACGCCTAGAACCCCTGACAAGGGTCAAGGCGAGTGTATGTATATGTGTGCAGTCTGAGGATATTCCCAATAACGTTCAACGATTGGATCCTCGGGAATGAAGGGCTAAAACGTTGGAAAATGACCGAATGCTTTTCGAATACTGCTCTGAGCCAGCTAGGCAGCTTCATTTCGGACTTTTGCAGTTGTCCACCTTGGACTTCTCGTCGTCCAGCTCCAGGCCGAAGTTCATGGCGCCTTGGACGTTGTTAGCATTCGGCTTGGTGTTCATTCGGAACCTGGAGGCGATCAACGGACATAGAAGATCTTGATCGATGTCAGCTGGGTTCTGGAACCCTGTTACGTAGCTGACAGCAACGCCCACTAGCATGGTCAGCAGACAACCGATCGCGCTGTACCACAGGTAGCTGATCTGCGAAAGGATTGTAGCTTTGAGGGATTCTGGTCGCTAACGATTCGACAGCGGATTTTATGCGTTCATGACAAAAATGTAGGTGTTATTGAAGTTTCTAGATTGTTCTTTTCTAGTCGGATCACCTGCTGGATAGCTACCTTGTAAATCGCGGGAACGTCATCGACGTAGTCGGCTGTAAAGGTGTCGACGACGGTGCTGTTGATGCAGGGGCAAGCGTCGATCGAGACCGGCTTGCTGTCCAGATGGATCTGTCCATTGAGAACTGTGATTTGAGCCCCTAGACCAATCCACAAGACGATTGCCAAGCTGGTAATAGCTCCTGAGATTGCACCCTTGCCGTTTGCCCAAGGGACGAACATTCCCAGGGAGAATAATCCCAGGGTGATCCCTCCGACCATGCCGTTGAAGGACAAAGCAACCTGGAACATTAATTATTTAGGATTCTAAGTTACTTGGAAGCAGTTGACAGCTGTTTAGGTGGCCTAGAAGCTGTTAAGTCTTAAAAAAAGGCTACAAAAGACGATAAGCACCTCAAGAACACTGCCAAGTCGTTCCACGACGAAGACCAAGGCGAAGCTGAGGGCGCCAAAGCATGCACTGATCCACCTGGCATAGACAGCGCCTTTGCTGGCCGGCAAGCTGATCTTGAACACTCCCTGGAGAATATCCTCGCAAGTGATCGCAGCCAGGGAATTCAGGGCACTGGCCACAGTCCTGAAACGTCAACCATTAGTCTCTACAACAAGATCTATGGTGGAAAGGTCCTAGAACCATAGAAACTAACCCCAAGGAGGCAGCAAAGATGCCAGCAACGAAGAACCCAGGCACACCCTTCAGATTTCCCATGAAGTTCATCACGTAGAGTGGCAGCAGCTGGTCCTGGCCACTGATGTAGCCAACCGATAAGGGATCACAGTCTTTGTAAGTGCTGTAGAGCACCATTCCAGTCAAGAAGTTCACGGAGTAGATGATGATCATGCCGAAGGCAGACACCCACAGCGCCCTGGAACGAAGCAAGCCGTGATTAGCCACTTGCTATGTTTACCTCGAGGATTGAACCAGCGGTCTTTGCTGAAGAGGCTACTTACGTTCTGACTTGACCGATGGTCTCCACACTGAGGTACTTTTGGACGGAAGCTTGATTGCTGCAGAACATGGTAGTCCAGTAGACGGTCCCACCGATCACCACGCTCCAGAAACTGTGCCTGACGGTGGGTCTGGCGTCCATGTTGAAGAACTCCATGCGTCCCGACGCCTGGTTCACGTCCCACACAGAAGCGAAACCACCCTGCCAGGCTACACCGTAGCCAACAATCAGAAACAGGGAACCTAGGAGCACTGCCGCTTGGAATGTGTCCGTCATTATAACAGCTTTCATCCCTCCCTGTAAGAAGGCTGAGTCAGCAAAATGTGAAACCGGTAGAAGAAGAGGATGTACTGACCTGCGAGGCGTAGAAGATACAGACTACGTAGACTAGAGTGACTGCTATGTAAGTATTCAGACCAGTGACTGTAACAAGATCAAGGTTTCCGGTGAGTGGTGACAGTTTCGAGCTGGATACTGTTTCATAAAGTAGTTTCAAGGGTGTTTACCATGACTTAGAGCTAGCGCAGGTGCGTACACCGCGACGGACGTATAGAGGATCATCTGCAGCATGTATAATCCGCTGGCGAGTAATCTGCAGTGACGGTCGAACCGGAGGTTCAGATACTCGTAGCTGGAGGTCAGCCGCAGCTTCATGTAGACCGGCAGGTACAGGTGCGAGGTGATCGGTACGACCAGCAGGAACGCCAGACAAGTCATCCAGAACTGCGTTCCCTAATTACAAGCAAGGTTAGAGTTTTTTAGTTAGATTAGTTTTTTGTTTAATAAGTTTCTGAGAATTTTCTTGGAACTTTTGTATTTCTAACTTGAGTTTCAGGGCTTCAAAATTTTTACTGTTTAGGACATCCACTTGCTCGAGGATCCTTTAGCAGGCATCTACGAATGAAAAGGCTCTTTTCTTTTCTGTTAATAAGTTCCTGAGAGTTTTAACTTGAGATTCAGGGCTTCAAAATTTTTACTGTTTAGGGCATCCACTTGCTCGAGGATCCTTTAGCAGGCATCTACGAATGAAAAGGCTCTTTTCTTTTCTGTTAATAAGTTCCTGAGAGTTTTAACTTGAGATTCAGGGCTTCAAAATTTTGACTATTTAAGGCCTCCACTTGACTTGACCCACCACTGATTAAAACTAGCCTTCATAGGCGGTTTTCAGGATCCCCTAGCAGGCATCCACGCAGTGGCGCACCCAGGATTTCATCTTGGGGTGGACGAGTTGAACAAAATGACTTTTTTTTTAGCAAAAATATCTGTCAACGGTAGTCACACAGTGTTCTATTCCCTTTTTCTTGGGGGTGGATTTGACCCCTTGGCTCCCCCCTGGGTGCGCCATTCCATCTACGAATGAAAAGGCTCGACCTGGAAGACTATACCTGCGCGTACATCTCGGCGGGGTTTCCCAGCAGCTCGATGGCCGTGATGAAGCTAGCTGCCAAGGACATCGCCATGGGGAAAGTGCCCATGCTGGAGCCGCCGAGCAGAAAGTCCTCGCTGGTTTCTTGCTTCTTCGAGAAGAAACCGTAGAACGTGCCGATCAGGCAGGAGATGAGCAACATGGAGGCCAGCACCACGTAGTCCACCCACGAGAAGAAGTACAAGAGGACAGGATGATCCTGCATGCATTTCGCATCCACGTAATCCTGCGACCGTTGTTCCGCCGAGGACACCGCCAAGAAGAGAAACAGCACGAACAGACGCGATGACATTTTTTCAGGAGCTGGACACAAAAGAGACGAGATCAGAATTAGTATTGAAACGATTAAAAGTGTTCACTTTCGCGATCTAACCATATATTAATTAATTGATAAATTCTTACAGACGCAATACAGAAAATTTACATTCTTGAAAATGTTAACATGGCACAGGGCGTGAACGTATAGGCACAATTCAATGTAGTAGTATCTGCAGTTTTTTGCGAATATCTCAAAAACTAAAACAGAGCGGCGGTTACATGTATAGAAAAAGTTGTTCAGAATGTTGAGTTTTACAACATATTTAAATTTTATACACAATTACCGTTTTTATTATTATTATTGTTATTATATTTATATGTATGTAATGTATATTTGGTCCCCTCAGGGTTTCAAATCCCGTTCCACACTTCTCACCTTTCACCAACACTCTTCCTATCGCCTATTTCAACGAGACCAATTTTTTATTACGGTGGGTTCCGAACCACCTTTTATTATATTTATACAATCTATATATCTATTATTATATTATACTAATTTAAATAAGTTAAATAAATAAAAAAAAACTAAAATAAAATACTAGATAAAATAAATATAATATAAATATATTAGTATTATTAATACATATAATAAAACAATTATTAATTGTAGATCCGAGAGATCGTTCGTATCTTACCCACCGATACTCGTGCTACGTTTCCGACTAACTGGAGAACCGTGACTCGGTAACCTTAACACCTCGGTCCCCCCTACCTCTTCGGGGTTTCATCCCTACTTCCGGAGATTTTGGGGATGGGCGGAACTAAAGCTAGATGCTCGAAGCGGGCCCAAGGATTAGTCAAGGCCGCACATTATCGAATCTTGACTTCTCTCGGTAGATCTTCGAGAACCCTGCCGCGTTGAGTCCAAGAGATTTTCGACGATTTATGACAAGGGACTGCATCGAAGGTTCCCCAGGTACGCAACGCGATGCTATTAAGATAAGGCGAGTTCTTCCTACCATAAACGAACACCCACAAAAGGATTTTTCACTTTGACATTACTCGGATCCTCCACTTTCTTCCTGCGATGAATCATCGCTGGCGAGGGATGATTTTATGCGAAATTCAGCTTTATAAGGATTTACGGTGATTTATCTTCTTTCTGACAACCGGAGAATTCCGATACCGATCTTGGAAAAGCCGTGTACGAATTGACAAATCGATCGACGATGCGTGTACTTGACATTCGGAGAACTTTAGACGCGATCGATTCGATATATACTCTACCGATAGATCTAGAATCACGTGAATGCCATTCGATCGATCGGTCACTTCCGTCCGATCCAGATTGATCTGCATTGCGCGAACCGCACGATGTAATTGAACCTTCTCCGTTTCGTCCCGTCATCGATTCGTCCCCATCTTAAAGTTTCGGTCGCATAAATCTGAATCAAGCAAGACCGTTCTAGCGGCTCTCAACTTGTAAACAATTTCAGATTGTACAATAAAATAAGCGTGGTAATAAACGTGGTAAAGCTGTACTCGAGAACGATTCCTTTTATGCTTGGTTTCATTTTTAAACAGCTGACAGACGTCCTGTCGAAATTTCACAAATTTCATTCTACAATAAAAATTCAAACATGTCAACCTGCTACTTGTACCGTTTCTAAAATTATGATTTTCGCAGTTTCACCGAATTTTTCGACTTTCTTCTGGAATTGTTTCGAAGTATTTTTTTTTCTAAGAACTTTTTAGGACCGTAACGAACAAAACAAAAAAAGAATTACACGTATCTATTGTTGGAATCGTGAGTTGTGGTTTTGAGTTCATAGAAAAATGCTATAGGAAAAAGAACTTTTATTTTTTCCTGAATATCCCTTTTTCCGGGCAACTTTTCCAATTTTTCTTTTCCTGAGAAACTTATTCGGAGTATTACGAACATTTTCTTAAAAAATTTAGCCAAATCGGTCCAACAGTTCTCAAGTGATGCGTTTATGTACCAACGAACAGCATTTCATTTTTATTTATATTGAAGATGGAAGAAGAACATAGAATGTAGAATGTAGTAGATAGAAAATAGAAGATGGAAGAAGAAGATAGAATGTAGAATGTAGTAGATAGAAAATAGAAGATGGAAGAAGAAGATAGAATGTAGAATGTAGTAGATAGAAAATAGAAGATGGAAGAAGAAGATAGAAAATAGAAGATAGAAAATAGAAGATGCAAGAAGAATATAGAAGATGGAAGAAGAAGATAGAAGATAGAAGATAGAAGAAAAAGATGGATGATAGAAGATAGAAGATAGAATGTAGAATGTAGTAGACAGAAAATAGAAGATGGAAGAAGAAGATAGAAGATAGAAGATGGAAGAAGAAGATAGAAGAAGAAGATACAAGATTCAACACAAGGGTGATTTCAAATTACTTCTAATTCCCTTAATTAATCGAACATCGATTTCAATTCCAGTATAAAGGGATAAATAAAATAAAATTGAAAAGATTGTTGGATTTTTGGAAAATCGTGGATACATCGAGCGCACATGTATCTTGGACTGAGTATGCGTGTAGGTGCGTGTACATGCATCCAATGTCGTCAGCCGGTTTTTCCTTACATAAGCAAACTGTAACATCATCTTTGGCTCGAGGAACGTTACGATTATTGAGCGAGGCGCCCCGCCATTGGGTGTAATTGTTTAGGAAGATTTGTACCGCCATCGTGGCTATTAACACGGACATTCGATCGTCATTAAGGAATCTGGTCGACACTGGATGAAACCAGTTGACTCAGAACACCACGAGATTAGTTTCTGAGAAAGTCTAGAGCATTTTCCGTTTACACCATTGAGAAACACACGATGGTGTTATATGAAGAAACACCGCTTATAGGGAAAACAATTTTTAATACTTTTTAGAACAATCACTCCTTTTCTTCAGTAAAATCAACATTATCCAGGGAAATGAATTTTCACGTGATTTCCCGATACAGTTTTCCTTTCACCGATTATTTTTATCCGATACGGTTTTCCCTTCCGATTTTAACCCTTTGCACTCGGAGTCACTTTAACTATAAAATTAAACATTTCTTCTTAGGTAGAATAATTCCATTCTATATGATTTTTTTCATTTTGTGAATACGAAACTGTTATAATACCTCATGCAATACTTAAATGTTTAGTATTTGATTTGATCCCAACATATTTAATAATATAAACAATATTGTGAATAATGATACAACAATTTTTAGTCGCGACACTGAGTAAACCCTTGACTGCTAAGGGTTAATATATAATATGAAAATGAAGAGTTCAAGGGTTGAGAAATTAGATTTTACTTTACTAATGGAAATAAAGAATTCAAGGCTGTACAAATTTTATTTTATCGAATTTTGTGAATCAGAAATAGTTACGCTAAAATTTTCAATATATATATATATATATTCAATACAATTTCAACAGCCAGTACATGTAAAAATAACATGAAAAAAAAAAACAAGAATTAGTAACAGAAGAAAGTTAACAACATTTAAATATGTGCATTTTTATATTTGTTTAAAACCCCAATGAAAAAGCAAAGATACTTAAGGGTTGAAAAGAAGAAGGAAATAAAATAATTTGATGAGAAACATGCAGAAGCCTCGACAGTCATTATAGTATAGTTCACGAGTCATTGATCGTCCTTACCTCTTCGGATCCAAGATGGTGGCGTTCGATACCAGAGAAATGGCGAGAGTAAGGAAGAAAAGAAGCGAAGGTGGAGGACTAGCTCCAGGAAATTGCGATTAGGCGTTGGAAAGCCGGCAGAAACGTGCGGAACTGCAGCTGGATGATCTTGCTGATTTTCCTGATGTAACGCATATGTATGCGCTCGGATTTCTGGCTGATCGCGATTACTGATTAATTAATTATGGCTCTCTCTCTTTCTCTCTCTCTCGGTGCTCGTTTACCGTTTCTTCGAGCGAGCCGGCTTCGGATTAAGCGGAGAACGATTTCAGACTGTCGTTTTAATTGTCACATGTGCCCATTTATATGAACCAGCCCCTTCCCGAGGAACACACCAGTGTGAGAGATTGCTCGTCTATTCACAACGACTCGGGGAAACAACAATAATCGCGTCACTATAGCTTACGACGAAAAATGACTCGGAAACGCTTCCGGGATCAAGAGGACTCACCCCTGTTAATTCTAGAGATCCTCCCGATCGATCCCCGCAATCGCAAACAAACCCGACATTACCCTAATCCATCGTTACACTTTTCAAGATAGTTTTGTAACGCACTGTTCATTTAATTACGAGTTGGTTTCGTATGGTGTAGCAGGTGGGGAAAAAAGAACGAACAGCGAAGACTATTTGTTCGAGCATGGTGCATATTAAAACAGCTGTGAAAACATTGGGAAATTTTTCTCGGTGAATAAATTCAACCTAGAATTTGAAGCTTCCCATTTAAAATCGGTTCTTGAAAATTGATGTACGAGTTGTTTTTTTTTAATTTAATTAATAATTCTTGAAATGTACAGATTTTTATTTAATTGAACGGTGAAAAAATATCGCAAGTCAAGTTTTTCAAACTTCAAATCCGCGTTAATGAAAATTGAATAAAACCAGTTTTGAATAAAAACTTTGGGACCTTGAAACTCAAGTTAAAAGTAGAAGTTGCAAGAAAACTCTAATGAACTTATTAACAAAAAAGAAAAGTAATGAAACATTTCATACCGTTACACATTAAATAAAATTATTTAAAATTCGGGGCCCTATAAATAAAACGTACGAAAGATACGATATAAATATTTGTAATTATTCTGCGATAATAGTTTCACAAAATGTGACCGCACTCGATCAACAATTCCAAAGGGAAGAAATTCCGGAGTTTAATGGAATAAGATGTTTGGCAACTCACGTTCTCCATTTCGCAGGGTATCCACGAGCACTCTGCAGTGTGATAATGCATCCTAAACGCGATCTGAGTTGGCAGAGGAGTGTCGAAGAGATCTGGCAGCTCGTCGCGATAAGGAGGGTTGTTCGGCCACTGGCCTATCATCGCGGATTCGAACGCGAAAAATCGACTCGCGAAATCCGCGGTGGCAGGCCAGCGGGAACAAGATCCAACCGGTTCGAACTTACGGGGTTGCAAGCAAACGGCGGTCACGCGTTTCCATAAAGCGCCGGGCTCTCCAGCTGCCCGTTTCGTTTAACCCCTGTCGCGCGGACGCCACACAGTGGGAAAACTTGACCTAACTCGATTCAAGAAAGAATAACTTTCGATAGAAATAAGGTAGAGCAATGAATTTTTTTTAAATGAAAGCTGAAACTTTGGAGAATATGGGAAAATATAGAGATTACAGTACGAATGGTTTTTAACCTTGAGAAAATTCGTCAAACTTGTACAATTTCAAGAAAAAGTCGTTTCTACGTTACCACGAGCAGAAAAAAAATTTTTTTTAACATACCGTGTATCATTTCCCATAGATTTATTCACGCTGATTTAAAATCTGGCAGCAAAATTTTTCTACGACCTCTGGTTTTTTCAAAAAATCGAATTATAGTTAAACAGTTGAACTTTTATTTTTTCAAGGTTAAAAACATTCGTACTGTAATCTCTCTATTTTTCCCATATTCTGCAAAGTTTCAGCTTTCATTTAAAATAAAATTCATCGCTCTACCTCGTTTCTATCGAAAGTTATTCCTTTTTGAATCGAGTTAGGTCAAGTTTTCCCACTGTGCGCCATCTTCAACGGAACGCGTGCGAGCTAAATAAACTGGCAATCTACCATTAAATGCACAAACATCTATCAAAATGTTTTTAGAGATTGGAAAAAATAGCCATATCCAACATCCAACTAGTTCAATATTGGACTATAATATTTGAACTATTTTTCAGAAGTTAGAGCAGTCAGTTCACTGCACGATGCGAGAAGAAATTTTTTCATAAATCACGATTTGACGAAATTGTAGAGAAAATTCCATTTTCGACCGACAAATCATCCATTTTTCGATTATAAAAAATTAATATTATTTATTATAGACGGACCCTTTTACATAAGTGTTAACAATTTTAAAAAAAGAGAAAGATACAAGACTACTCGTCTAATAACAAAGAAGGGACATGCACAAAAAGAAAAAACAAATATAATAATGGTACAATCGATATGGTATTATCATGAAAATTATTTCAAAATTAACCACGACGTTGAAAAAAATTAATTTTTACCAGAAGTTTTAGATACCACTATGTGGAACTGGTATAGTAAATTTTAGTCGGTTCATTATTTCTCGAGAAATATAGATTAAGTCTTCTTAAGAAGAGGATTTGACGCTTATGCAATCGGCATTTTAAATGGAACAACTACGGTTCTGTAATTGAAGCACTAATTTTCGTCGTTCGCGAAGGTTGTTTTTGCTAATGGCTATTTAATGGGTTTTGTTTATTCGACGGGTTTGGAAGCTTCGAGTCCTTGTGGAGTCCGTAACTTGGTATGGATTAGGCAGCAGTTAGAAAGTTCGAGATAAGGGTCATATACCTTTAGGACTGTCATTAAAGAAACCTTGAATCTTGGATACGAGTTGAAAAGTTGCGTAAGTTAGTCTGCTGAGTTTGGTGCAGGTCAACAGCTTTTTTTTGTGTACACAACATGAATAATTTAGTATCTATGATCGCAGAACTTGTCTCTTCCAGGGTTATTTGTCAATTTATTCGTGAACTTTAGAAGCATTGAGTCAGCAGTGAGAAAGGAGGTCAGCTTTGAGAATGCTTTTTAGCGAAGATTAATTAAACAGTAGAGTTTTTGCTCTAAACAATGCAAGGTTCATTGGGACATTTTTCTGTGTGATTGTTGAAGACTAAAAACACGATTTTTCGCCGACAAATCGTTTTGAAGAAATAAACGATTACCAGGAGTTTTAGGTACCACTATGTGGAACTTGTATGGCAAATTTGAACCGAGTCGGTTCATTGTTTCTCGAGAAATATTAATTAATCCTCTTAAGGAGAGGATTAACGATCCAAAAAACGTGGCAACGATCGTCAACTAGATCAAAAAATACTCGAATATCTCGGTTTCGTTATGTTTGCTCCAGAACAGGCAAACAGTTGCATAATAGATGATTCAACCGATCGTTTTACGGGTGGACAGCGCGCGCGTGGCAAACAGAAAAACGCACGTGTGTGAAAGCGAAGAAGTCGTCGAGGGAGACAACCTCGCATAAGTTATGGCACAACAAGATCGCATGGAACCTTCTTCCCTCATTGATCATGCCAACTCTACCGAGAATGCGATGACTCACTCGATTTTAAACAAACTCCCGCGTCTTCTCATGAATGAACGTGCACTGCAATAATCATCTTTTTACGAGAATCCCCATCAGACGATTTTTAATCATTATCCGCTCGATAGAGCACGGCAGTCTCCTATTAAAAGAACTTTAATCAACGATCGAATTGTTACGAACATACTGAAATAAATGTTTCATGCTCAAGACAATTCTACTAAACATTGCATCCTAATTTGTAGCTTTTTAATTTACATCATTTTGATTCTCAATAGAATTTTAATCGAACGGCGACTTCGTAATAATTCGATCAATGTAAAATCGCAATTCATCGAAGTGTAACTTACTTTTTGGTAGTATAATTGTCTTGGAAACTTGTACTGGAAACTCACAAACACCTGCACATATCCCGAAACGAATTTCTGCGATCAAACCAGGGCCGCTGTTCGATTCCTTTTTTGTCTCTACCCCTAGCACGACTGTCAGTGCGTTCGACAATGCTTATCAGAGTTTCGAATATTTTTTTCTCGAGTATCAATCGCATAATGTTTGCGAGAAATCGTCGAAGGGACCGTTGAACCGCGAGACTCGTAGTTGTCTACAGGTGTAACACAAAATTCCGTATTGTGAGAGGTCAAAGGCGTCGGGAGGGGGCTATAGGACTCCATGAAAATAAACAGAACCGTCATAGGAGCTAGTACGAATTCGTTGGATTGCGTGGCAAGCGACAGGGAACTGAAAAAGGAACGATTTAATCAAAAAAAGTACTGAAACCAGATCATTTCATTTATTGACCATTAGAATCAATTGCAAACGGCATTAAACAATTTTGCCATGCTCCTTTTTACTCAATTGCGTACGAATACGATCCCTTCACGATCGAATACGAATTATTCGAGCTATTTTCCATTGGATTGAGTAGTGTTAAATCGAGAACAATTTGCAATTGAAACTTAAAACAGTACAAGCTGTACGCGTAAGAAAAAAATGTTTACCTAGCTCCGTTTCCCTGCGAACGGTGTATAAACATTTTATTTTATCGTAGAGAGAATTTTCGATCGAGGAAAGAATTTTCTGCAGCCGTTCTAACATCGCATGGATTGATGGAGCTTTTTTTCAGGCTTCCCGGGGTTGACCTACATGATCCGGGGTTGCCATAAGTCAGCAGGCATTCGACACCTCATCCACGGAGAAGACAGAACCACGACCAACTGGATTTCTTGATGGATTAATTGCCAGTTGACTAAGGCGATGCGGATAACAGTGTACGAGTTTCGCTGGAAGAAAAAAAAATAATTAAAAAGAGCCCCATGCCGCCGATAGAAACGGCAGACCACGAACAAATTGAAACTGGTTTCAACTGGCCGCCGGTAGTTTGATCCGAGCTGCTCGGTATTCTTTTCAGAAGTACCTCAGACTGTCCTTCTTTCTCAGCCGAGTCTTCAGCTCCAGTTCCTCAACCGTGCCCCTCCTCGCCATGCTGAACTGATGGGCCCTTTGACCCTTGGTTGGCCAACCGAAACATGCTAATGAGCCTTGGGCTCCCGCAAGCCGTTTTACGCGTGGACTTTTGGTTCTTGCCTCGTTAAATTCAACCGAGGATTCATCTTCTTGGTAAAATTTTGCGACAAAACTTGTTGGCAGAAAGGGCAGTGACGGTGAAAATTATTCGAGATGAAGCATTTGAAATGGAAAATAATGCATTTGAATCGAACACAGGATAGAAATATTCTTTCGTGTTATTCGTGAGATAAAAACCATGAATTATTTGAGACGATCATTTGTTATCTTGTGCCAAATAAAATATGTCCATTAGAAAAGGAGCAGTTCGAATAAATAACGGTCTGATTAAAGTTGATAGCGCATCACACACGTAAAGCTGCTTTATTTAAGCATCGTTTCAGTGTACACATGACGACGTATGCTATGTAAAACGCTAGTGTATAATTATACCGCTTTGGTCCAAAATAATACATCGCTTAGTATTTATGAACAATCTGCACATTTCTGTTAGACACTAATAGCACTCTTGGCAACAATAGGCTAATGTAATGGCTGCTTAACAAACGGCAGTATCAATAGCAAGACAAACAGTTTGTGTTTTTCTAGGCACGAGTCGTTCTCCTTTTGATAAGTACAGTTTGTTATAAGTACGTGTCCGTAGGAACAAACTATGTTAAGTACATGTTCAGGATACTGTTTAAGTAGGTGAAAGTGTGTTAACTATAAAAACCAAAAGTGACAATGGCCCTGATAGCTGTTCGAATAACTGAAATGGCAGAAGCTATACAAAATTGCAGTCCGGAAACAAGAAATGGAAGACACTCAGCCATCGGACGTTCACGAAATAACGAGACATGCTACAATCCATGTAGCATGTTGATAAAATTTATATTGTCGTAGGGTCCAGCTCCTCGATTAAAATAGACAAAAAAATAGACAGTACGTTTCTACTTCCCTTAAAAACCGTACGAAACTTGTAACAGCCTTTGTACATGTTCAGATTCGCTAAATTAGATTCGAAAACCATCGTACGACCAAGATTGCCAGCCGATAAGGCCTGGTGTAATCCTGTCCACGGTTCCGATTAAGTAATATGTTGCTTGCACCAAATGCCTAACCGGTTCACATGCCCTTGGTTACATGTGGAATGTTTAAAAACTAAAATGCCGACAGAACGAGAAAGTAAACTCGAGGGACGAACAATTTGTACTATATTTTCGTGCTGGTCACTTCCTCCGAGTGTTCAGCGCTGTTGTAAGAGAACATATACTTCGCAGTGTCTTTCCCTATCTCGAACTCGTTCGTCTCCAGCATCGCCTGTCTGCGACGGATACGGTTCCCTATCACAGGAAAGAACAGGTACGGGTCCTGCTGTTCGGACTTTGTTCCTTTCAGCAAAATCTTGAAGAGGTAGCTAAGCGCCAGCCCTAGCACCACTGTGAGTACGAATCCGATCGGACCATACCACATGTATGAGATCCGATAGAGGTAGAAGAAGGACGAGTCACCTGTCGGCCTGAAATTAAAAGAACAGTAGAAACATAAGCTCTAATCTTTCGCACTGGAAGAGAACCATATGATAGTAACACTTACCCAGTCAATGGAGCAGGTTGACTCATGATGAACACTGTTGAGTTTGCATCACAGCCTTCAGTGGACACTGGCAATGTCGGTGCGTTTGGTCTTGGTTGGCCGAAAGCCATCCAGAATAGAAAAACTAAGGAACCAGCCGTAGAAATCACAGATCCAGTCTCTGTCGCTGTCTCGAACAGCATTCCTAGCGTGAAGAGGCCCAAAAGTGGACCCCCTACCACGCCGAAAATCGTTAGGCTGACCTGTAAATAAAATTTGGAGATATGGAGACTCAATAATCTTGATAAACTAGGTTTCAGTATTGTAGCAATCACCTGTAGTACGCCACCCAATAATTGTGCTAAGAACGCCAAAGCAATAGAAATAATTCCAAACAGCAAAGCAAGGAATTTAGCTAGGGTTGTCGAGGCTGTAAGTGAAATATCGCCACCACTGAATTTCCTATATGCAGGCTTTAAATAATCTTCTAACGTTACTGCGGCTAAGGAATTCAACGCCGCAGAAATTGTGCTGAGCCCGGCACTAAAGATACCTAAGCAAAAAGCGAGTACAATGCTAATCAATATCATGGTGTATCGCTACAACAAGCGAAATCATCGAAAAATAATGTGAAATTTTTGAACGATGACGAAACACTTGGGACGCAATTTACCTGCTATAAAGAGACCCGGCAAGCCAGGTTTGTCGGACAAAGTATCCATAACGTAATACGGCATCAGCATATCGGTCGACGTTATTTTATTCTGTTTAAGCGGATCGCACGCTCGGTATTTGCTGTATATCGCCAATCCTGAGAAGCACGTAGCCATTGAGAGTAAAGTTAAGATTGGCCACGCTATCCAAAGTGCTCTTTGCGCTGCTTTCATGTCTCTGAAAGTACCGTTAACAGAATTCGCTTCCGCATGTTCTTCGCGTGCGCATACATAGACTGTACATACTTGACTGTCAACAAACGTTGCACTTGAACTTGGTTCACGCCGTACAGCGACAGAAACGTGCACAAGCCGCCAATGATCAGAGACCACCACGTGTGTCTAACCGTTGGGTCTGCGGATATACTGTAAACAAAATCGTATTTAGTACTCTGATCTAGACATTTCCACGTGAACTCTCACACGGAACAGTACCTGTCGAATTCGATTCTATAGCCAGCATCGGCTATACGCCAAATTTCATCCAGCCCTCCGACTTCGCTGGCAGCTGTACCGATAATAACGAAAACAGCGACGAACATAAGTACACCTTGAAATAAGTCTGTGATCAAGACTGCTTTGATGCCTCCTATGCTCGAGTAGAAGGCGCAAACTAGTCCGATAATGATAATACTGCCGGTCTTAGAGATTCCTGTTGTTGCTTCTAATGCTAAAGCAGGCGCGTACAGCACAACGCCCGAGTACAAAAGCAACTGCACCCAGTACACAAAACTAGCCATCATCCTAGCTCTTACTCCGAAGCGTTTCTCTAAATACTAGAACAGTAACGAATGTTTCATAATGTGTCCTTCCAAGTTCATTTCTCGCTACATACCTCGTAAACGCTTGTCGCTTGGAGCTTGTAAAATACTGGTAAAAATCCGTAACACACCAGAGGCGTTCCTATGAAGTAGGATATGTTGATTACTACGAACTGCGTGCCGTACGTATAGTTCTCAGCGGAGACGCCTAACAAGGTAATGGCGGACATGAAGGACACAACCAGCGCCATTCCAACAGGAATAGTGCCCATGGACTTGCTAGCTGTGAAGTATTCCTGTGTAAGAGAAGCAGCGTTATTAAACTAATCGACTCTTATTTATCGAAGATGTAGAAACGAATACCTCTATGGTCTTCTGGCGTCCACCGCTGAACCTGTAGTAGATACCAACACCCACGCTTATGAGCAGCGTGACCGCCACTACCAGATAATCCTCCCATTGCAAACCAGGTGGTTCGGCCATGCCAAGATTGAGCTGTGTACAGTTAACAGGATATAATTGAAAATCAAGATGGAACAGTGACTACAATCTACTTAGCATTCGACTAGCAAGATCCGTTTTATCTTTTTATACTTTTATGGAGCATTATTTGCTTACACTGCTACTAAGAATAGACTTTACAACTGTACCATTGACACACTGGAGTTTTTTCCAATGGACAAGTACAGCCAATGAACTATCACAAACGGTGGATCCCACTTAAAAATAATAATCCCAATCACTTGCACGATCTCAATCGAAGATATCAACTAACTCCATCGCCGATCAATTAACTCGAAGCTCGCGATAAACGACACGGAACCCGAGCCGGATCGCTCGGAATGCGTTTCATTATAAAAGAAAAATTTATCGAAAAAACCCGGTGTACTATGAACGCTGATAATGCTCGTACGCCGGGTAGATTCGAATGTTGCAACAATAATTATAGAATTATGACATAATACCTGGACTCGAGTAAGTCCAACGCGATGCTTGGATCACAGTGTAACCGTTGCTTCTGTGATCCCATTGTTCCCAACTCGTATCTAAGTAATTGCCAACAAGGAACGTCGCGGGAACGGGGAATTGTCTGTTACGCGCTTAATAAATTAAATCGTTGGTCGCTATCTGTAATTTATGACGCGGGGACATTGATCGTGGACACGCTGAACCATGTCTATATAATCTTTAGATAAACACGATTTAGCGGGATCGCAGCATGAGAAGCAAAACACGTGGACTTACCGGGAGAATGCGACGCTAGGCCGTTCGTGTATCTCACGACGCACATGAACACACAGGACTGACAGGACTAACGGACTGTAACGGACTAACAGAAACGTTCCATCGTGTCTTTGACGCCTGCTTATCTGGCTATCCTTGTCTCTGTCTCTACTTGTGCCAAAACTTATTGGTATAGCGGTTGTAAAAGAACATGCTAGCAAACAGACAGAGATAAAAATGTATTGTCCGAAGGTTATCGCGTCTTCTCCCACTCCTCTTCATTGTTCTCAATTTTTATCATATATTTTCAATTAGAGTAGCTATTAACTTGCAAAGTGGTGGGTCAGAGGAGTAAAGTTCACTGTTCTTGTATGTAATGACACCGTTACAGACTTTGCATTGCTTTGCATGCGATGCATTTTTACTGTCCATGGTTCTGAATTACCGACTCTGTACACTCTGTAGAAAATTTTTTGAGAGACTAATTCATATGTATACAGACGCTGATGAGATACTGTTGAGATAAAATCATGAAGTAAAAGTACTTTTACGTGTTTCGACACATAAATGGTTAATATCAACGTTCTAAAAGTTATGCAAATTCAAATAAGAATGCATCGATACATACAGAGAGGAGAAACATATACACGCGTGTTCGCAGTGGCGGATGTAATGGCCGCGTGGGGCCCCGGGATACCATAAGCCTCCGAATTTCAAAGAATTTAATGTGTAACGGTATGAAATTTTTCATTACTTTTCTTTCTTGTTAATAAGTTTGGCAGAGTTCTTGCAACTTCTATTTCTAACTTGAAGTTGAGGGCCCCAAAATTTTTACCGCTTCGGGCCTCCACTTGACTTGAGCCGCCACTGCGTGTTCGTTCTACTTCGAATGACACGTACTAAAGTACATGTTAACAATTTGTTCGATGTCACAAATCGAATGTTAAACGTCTTTGTAACGTTACATCGATTCTGATCACATCGATTCGTTGAAACTATTCTAAACGAAGAAATACGACGGAGCATGTTCGAGGATCGCTGTTAATTTGAAATTGGCGCGAACGGCAACGGTCCCGTTTGAAGTTTCAGTATTCAAGATATTGCCAACATTCGATGTATCGACCGATTTAAAATGGCGGCGTACACTGAGAAATGCACGGATGAATGTTCCTTCGATTACGGGGAGGATAAACAGAAAGGAGTGTGTTTGATCAAAGCGGAGTGAGTAAACGATGCTACACTTTCAAAAAATGTCAACAACCATACTTCGATATAATCGCATATTTTTTAAGTCTCCACGACCGCATGGTTAGCTTCAAGTCATCAATGATATGGTATTAATTACAGTTAATTAATTACAATAACGACATTGCAGATTTATTCTTGAGGATCACGTCAGACTTTCGAAGGAGGAGACAGAGAAAGACAAGAAGGCTGTAAGCGGTGCGGATAACACAGAGGAAGATGCAGTGGCAGTCGACGAGCCTCCGCATAAAAAGCTTAAGAACGATAAGAAGGAGAAGCACAGAGGTCAGAACAAGGCCAGACCTGCTCCGTTTAAAGCGCAACGTCAGGTCAACCTGTGTCCCAGGATAGCGGACCAAGCGGTGGACGAACCGGAGAAAAAATGTGATAACCAACACTGCACGTTTCTGCATGATAGAATCGACTATTTAAAAATAAAGCCAGACGACATCGGAGCAGAATGTTATCTGTTTAATCTGACTGGCAGGTGTCCCAGAGGTGCTGCCTGTAGAGTGGGCTTGAAACACTTGACAGAGGATGGTTTGAACATCGTGGACACGGAGAAGGAAAAAGAATTCAAGAAAAGGCCCCCTTCCACTAAGAATCATTTGGCCAAAGACCTTCAGACCCTACTGAGAAAGCACAAATACAACTTCTCCAAAGCCGAGAAGATCGTCAAAGTAAATGGACCATCCAGGAAAAAAGAGACTACGAGATCTACAGACACGGACGAAATATCCGAGCTTAATAACAAATCCGAGACAGTCGAGGAAAAGAAGCTTGGACCGGTGGAGGACTATGATTTGATAAAATGTCGAGACGTGGAGAAGAAAAAGATAGACTGGAAGAATAAGATATTGTTGAGCCCGCTGACAACAGTGGGAAATCTGCCTTTCAGAAGAGTCTGCAAGGAGTACGGGGCTGACATCACCTGTGGGGAGATGGCGCTTGCTCCGAAAATACTGCAAGGAGCACACGAGGAATGGGCCCTGGTAAAAAGACACGAATCGGAGAATATATTCGGTGTGCAGCTTTGCGGCAACAACCCGGGAGTACTGACGAGATGCGCGCAATTACTGAACGAAGAAATCGATGTCGACTTCGTCGATCTAAATCTGGGCTGCCCTATAGATTTGATCTACAGACAGGGCGGCGGCAGTGGGATGCTGAACCGACTGAACGTACTGGAAACAGTAATAAAATCTGTCAGCCAAGTCCTCAGTATTCCTCTAACTGTAAAAACCAGAACAGGCGTCTATATCGACAAGCCGATCGCCCACAATCTGATACCGAAGTTCCGCGAATGGGGCGCATCCATGATCACTGTGAGTAAGTTGCTCCCACCTTGAAGTACACAGCGTACGGCATTAAAACAACCATTTTGATTGAGCAGTATTTATTAACAGGTTCACGGAAGGTCGCGCGAACAGAGGTATACGAAGCTGGCTGATTGGGAGTACATAGACAGGTGTGCACAGGCAGCGCATCCTGTGCCGGTGTTTGGGAACGGCGATATTTTGTCCTACGATGACTACCAGAGGGTTCGGAACACGTATACAAACGTACAGGGTATCACCATAGGTCGTGGCGCGCTGATAAAGCCGTGGATATTTACCGAGATCAAGGAGAAGAAGCTGATAGACATTTCTAGTTCGGAAAGGTTCGATATTTTGAAGAAGTATGCCAATTATGGCCTGGAACATTGGGGTTCGGACACTAGAGGGGTGGAGACGACGAGGAGGTTCATGTTGGAGTGGATATCCTTCTTGCACAGGTAATTATATTGCGATATATTACGTTAGACGGGTAAACTAATATTCATTTCTATTAGGTACATTCCTGTTGGCATCCTAGAGAGGCCACCGCAGAGGATAAACGAGAGACCTCCGTTCTATCGAGGTCGTGACGATATGGAGACCTTGATGGCTAGCTCGAACTGTGCAGACTGGATTAAAATATCGTAAGCATACTCTTTACTTCTTTATCAGAGATTCTTTATAGCCCGTTTCTCAACGTTGCATCTTCCAGAGAGATGTTACTAGGTAAAGTACCCGAGGGATTCCACTTTCTACCAAAGCACAAGGCGAATGCTTGGAACACGAACAGGGGATGAAATAATATACAGCGTTTTATATGAGAAGATATTTTGAAATAAACAGCCGGCGAAACAGGTCTTTCGTGTACTTCTTTATTCGAGTACTCGTTACCATAAATATCCTATGAAATCTGAAGAAATTCAATCCTGTTATTATTCCGAAGGAACGCACATCAGTCTCGTTTTGGGCTCGGTAGTACTGCTCGTTAATAGTGAACAGCTATGTCCCCGAGGGCCGAGACCGGCCACATACAATCGCAGCCGCTGGCGATTTCTCTGGCGTGAGGCTCCCAGCACTCGCTGTCCCATCGTCGCCTTACCAAGAACAAGGTCTTGCTTCTCTGCACGCAATGAAACCCCGGATTAACGCACTCCTAGAAAAATTAACTGTTTCTCATTGTGCTAGCAGATGAGGGAGACGTTGGCATTGGCCTTTTGGTCTACCTGCTTCGTTTTCACAGTGGCACGGTCGTTCCCGTTCAAAGGGTAATTCTTACAATAAACCTCGTAGTACTGCGGCGGCTGATACTCGTATTCAGAGTCGTCCAGTTGCACTTTCGTAGTGTAAATCTCGCAGAGATCACGGTACTCCTGCGAAGCAGAAGTGGAAGATAAGAGATCGGGCTGCGGGGTATACGTTTATTTCAAGCCTTCGAGTACAGTACTGACTGGTAGCAAGTTCTTTTTGCCTCTGTCCAATGGTTGTTGGCCGAGCTGTCTGAGCATCTGGTCCTCAGAGTGGTCTTCTTCTGGTAGATTGTTCGAGTTGTACAGAGGAGATAGAGGATGACGAGGATGGTAGAGGTTCTCGGAATTCCTCGGAGACCTCTTCGTTATCATGTGGGTGCTGTTGCATCGATTGCAGAACTCGCGACCGGTCTCCCCCAAATATGCCAAGCCTCCGAACTGTAATTTGAAAATCCAGAAAGTAATTTCAAATAATTTTTAACCAGTTTGTAGAAAGTACGTAGCCACTTTACAGGGTCCTAGATCTGACTCTCAACGGATTATCGAGCATGTGATTTTTCATCTATGACGAAATCTATATTAGTAGAATGAAAACAATGTGTCGAAGCGAAGAGAGCATTAGTCACAGCATCTGTCTGAACAGAATCTGGTCGGATGATGAATTTGTGTTCCGCAATAAGGAGCATTGAAGCGTCAGAGGGTTCAAGCGTAGTCATCAATGATCGACGATCGTTCTACCGTTTTGTCAGTTACATTATTAAACGACCGATTCACTCCACTTCCATTCCCACTTAGCAGAACCCTCCGCACACGATTTATGCTTTATCAAGTTTGATAGGTCTCCTACACTGACTGAGACCTCTGTCAAAGCTTGAATTTTAACAGATGACGCAACGCCAGAAAATCTGATTAAGAGTACCCCGATGTCAACTGGAACGCCTTCGACTGAAATAATCACCCACTACCCAACTATTTCTAAAAGAAATGCGACGAATACTGAATGATTGACAGAGATGTGTAGGTGTAAATTGAAACAATAACTTATTAAAAGAATTTCAAAATACTGGTACAATGAAATAAATTTCTACTTCGTTCCAGTTTGTCGCAATTCGGGTAGAACATTTTTATTTCCCATAAAGATCCGCTAGTGATAAATGAAGAGAAGAATGAGTTCGAAGAATTTACAAGAATCATGAAGAATAACTTTTCTTTGTCGTATGTTTAAACAAAGTCGATGTTCTTGGCGCACCGGTTCGATCAATTTAATTGCAATCAATTTATTTCGACGTTTCAAATAATTTTTGAAGAATCATTACAAATTCTCTAGCTGAATTGAATAACTTTTTACTGTTCCAGCAATGTATAATGGGAGATTACGGTTGAGATTAAGAAGAGCGTTCTTTTAAGAAATCATTCCGGAATCAGTGCTGCTCAATTGGTTCCAGCGAATTATGTGTAATTAGGCTGGCGGGTTGTCAATGGGTGACGTCACGGATCATGGTAGCGTGTTGATGAATCTTTGAAGACGATGTTAATCCCGCGAAAAACAGTATGAACCGGCCAGCAAGGTCGATCGTGATTGCGCTGACGTGCTCCGCGTCGTACGATATAAATTACTCTTCCCCGTGCCGATCGCTATGTTTCGCGGTTCGCCTTCGAGCCGACCATAGTGTCACATAGTATAATATGCCACCCAGAAAGCAGCTGGGGCGAATAAACACGGACACGATCGATCTGACGAAGGTAAATGATAAAATTCGAGTCAACACCGATTTCATAGTAGATCATGTATTTTTCTTATCGAGCCACTACGAGCTCGTCAATTTTTCTTATCGATTTAAACCGTGTATAGACTTCGATCTTTCAATCTTTCAGTCTTTGTACCTTGATGGCACATTATGTCATTGCCAATGATATTATCGATCTTATCGAACCACTCATCGGGAATCAAAGTTCTACAGATTCGGGGTAGAACAGATGATACATTTTTGAAGAGATCGAGAGACTTGTGAGGGATTAGGGGGACTTATAGGATTATGGTGAACATGGTTCATTGAGTGGACAGTGGATTTTATACATTTCTGTGAAGAATTAGTAATCGTTAACCCTTAGCGCTCGAGTCACCACTAAAAGTTGCTACATACTTGGTCTTAATGCTCTTTGATATAATTAATCAAACACCTATTTCGGCATTTTAAAAAATTCAACCCCTAAGGGGGTGAAAAGGGGTTGCAACGTTTGTATGAAGAATATTTTGTTCGCGATCCAATTTGCGTGAAACTTGGTCTTATTAGCTCTTTGGTATAATTAATCAAACACCTATTTCGGCATTTAAAATAATTCAACCCCTAAGGGGGTGAAAGGGGGTTGCAAGGCTTAGATACGTGGTGGTTTTTCAAGAATCAACTCCTTATAAATTAAATTCAAACTTACTAATTGAAATCTAAGATGGCGATGTGACATAAAATTAAAACTCTGTAGGGGTGAATGGGGGGTTGAAAGGTTTTATGGAGAAACAATATCAATTTCCGAGGGCATTAAACAGTTTCCTGTGCGAGCGAAGTTGCGGGGAAAAGCTAGTTAGATAAAACATAATCAATTTCTTTTTACAACAAGCCTTCACACAGCTCGTACCATCTCGTATAAGGACAAACAATTGTTTCCCACTACCACTGATTTTACCCTTAAATCTAGTAATATTCAGGGGTTACGTTACCCCCTAAAAACCGTGCGTTTCTCGTCCAGAGAGTATTGAAAATTCGCGTCAGGTGTCGGAATAGTATGTAAAAGCGTGGTAAAAATGAAAATGCTGATTAACACGTGCAAGGGACGAATGGTGGGTGTTAGAAGGGGCTGGGAGGAGCTTTGGTGGTGGGGTCTGGTGTTTGGCGAGGTGAGAGGGAAGGGGAAGTAGAGGTGGTCAGCGTGTAGCGCTATCAACGCTCACGTTTCGTTCAGCGGCAGGTCGGTGTGTGCGGGTAGGTAGTTATCCAATTGACAGTGCCTCCGTCTGACATAGTTCAGTCGTCGTCGAGCTCAGGATGATCCGAGCGTGTCTCCGGCATCAGTGACGGTCCCGTGGTATCATCGAGCCAGTTCGAAGTTGTCCGTTTGTCCAGATCCGTCCGACATAGTTTCGGTTTCGCGCGAGTAAAAACGGGGTCTGGGTTAGGCGATCCGTGATGACGGTCCCCGGGGATCAAGGTGAAAGATTTGACCAAGGTCAGACGGGGCCGGGTCACTGGGTCCACCGGGAACGAAGTCAAGGTTGACCAAGGTTGTCAGTGAACTGGTTTCATTTTTTTTCTTCTTGGCCATCCCCCACCAACGAAGAAAGAAGAGGGAATCGTTTTCGGTTGTTGCGGAGAAGCTGCGGAGAAAAGTCTTCAGGGTCGTGGGAGAGGCTGCCGAGAGACACCCTTTAGAAAGGGAGATGCGAAAGGGGAGACGAGAGTGACATGGCAGCCGATCTGTACGCGAATGGAGCCGTGAAGTCAACGTCCCCCAGGTGAGATAGACTGATAAGGGGAGATAAGGGGATCGTGGGTGGTCAGCAGGAAGGTGAGATATCGTGGGAGGACACTGTCTACGATTATGGCAGTCGGTCAGTCCGGGGGTCACTCTGGAGACAGTCTGACGACGGGGCCCTCTGGATCTTTCCGGTGGACGATCGATAGGTTTTTCGGGCCCTTTCCGTGAGGGAGTCAGTGGTTCTCAACTGGTTCTCAGGATATTCTTGTCTTCCTACAATATTTTTTGGAGTTTCACTTGACCCGATTGTTTCTAGTATCTTCTACAGCCAGAAAACTGATGACATTTCGGAATCCTCGAGCAAGTTGAGAACTCCTGTTAGACTCTGGGCGTCCTTTAACACTAGAACTACCTAGCACTAAACGCAGTTGGCATACGTTGCCTTCTAATAATGACAATATGGCATTTATTTAGATTTCGTACAGGCGATATTTAAAAAATTTCTCAAAAAAACATATTTATACTTTTAATATTTCAAGGAGGTTCGGAACCCACCATAAGCAGTAGGTCCCGCTGAAAAGGCGATGGTGAGAGTGGAAAGAGGGGGATAGTAAATGAATTTGAAACCCTGAAGGGACCCAATATCATGTTACAATACAAAATACTTTTAATATTTCTAATCAAAAAGAATTCGCGTAAGTCATTTTGACTGGTCCGGTAGTTCTAGTGTTAATTTTTCTCGAGGACGTGGAACAAGTTTATCCTCGGTGTTCTGACGTCAGTGGAGAAACTGACATTGGGACTGTCGATGGTGGGTTTGAGATGGGAACAGTGGCTCTCAACGGGTCTACATTTTTACCTCCCGCTGAACATTTTCGAAGATTCCTTCGAGTAGATGGCTGAACGTGCAATCAAGGTGCAAGTTGATGATAGGGTTACTAATAAAATACACAAGGGCAGTGCCGGATTAAGCCAGCGCGGGGCCCGTAGCAAATGTTACCAGGGGGCCGTACGTTTTGCACGATAATATAATAAAACACGATGAATGACCTTTTTTTTTAGCAAAAATATCTGGGAACGGTATCGACCCAATTTTAGATCAATTTTTTGTTGCAAGCGCGGGGCCTGTAGCAAATGTTACCAGGGGGCCGTAGGTTTTGCACGATAATATAATAAAACACGATGAATGACCTTTTTTTTTAGCAAAAATATCTGGGAACGGTATCGACCCAATTTTAGATCAATTTTTTGTTGCAAGCGCGGGGCCCGTAGCAAATGTTACCAGGGGGCCGTACGTTTTACACGATAATATAATAAAACACGATGAATGACCTTTTTTTTTAGCAAAAATATCTGGGAACGGTATCGACTCAATTTTAGATCAATTTTTTGTTCTAAGCGCGGGGTTTAATCCGGCACTGCACAAGGGATACTAGGTTATCGTTAGATGAACGATTTACTGAATTTCGGATGAGTCACGTGGGTGCGTGATTTCCCTGGTGGTTTTTTTGCGGTAATATTCATGACAATGAAACGGTTTAATAGCCGTTACGGCTGTGTCCGAGTTAATAACCAATTGACCCTCGGCCGCTCGAGCAAAGGTTCCATTGATGAGGAGCGCCGCTGGCAAAAAACTTGACCGAGCCCTCCCCCCGATCGAAAAATCATTTTTTTTCGTGAGCGAATAATTAAATGGTCGATTATCACCGGTTTGCATGATTCGTCTCGGGAAAGTTTGACCAAGCCGATCTCGAGGGAAACGATACCGATACATAGTTTTGTTTTCGACATAGAAGTCGAACGTGGATTGTTTGTTTGCTTGGTGGAAACGTGTAACCTATATCACTTGACTCTGCCCCAATGCAAAGTCGTTTCAATTATCTGGCATCAGCCACGACTTATTGAAGCGCGGCTGTGGCCTGTCTCTTCACGATAACAGGTACTTCGTTCGGTATCAAGTCGTTCAAGGAGAAATTTTCTGTCGTCGCGCCGACTACGTCAGCTCGGCACACGTACTGCGCCTATTGTCTTCTTCGAATGAAATTTATTGACGAGTCGATCGGTCGAGAGCTGTGTCCACTCTGTGTGTTCCGCCACTTCTGTAATTTTCCGTATTCTCGAGGTCTAAGAGGCCTGGGTCACGTTCGACCCGGGGGCTCCGGACTCGCCCGGAAACATCGTTGAGAATTCTCCAAGCGATTTCGAAACGAATGGCTCCTCGAGCAATTTTCCTAATTAATATGCAAATGAAAAGAAAACATTGTTGCGATTCTCGAGCGAATAAATCGAGTAGCTACCGAGCGGTGAGAACTTGCAACGTTTACCATCGTGTAGTGAAAAATCTATTTGCAGAATATTGTAACAATTATGTAATACAGGATAGCAAGTGAAAATGTGTAACGCCTGCCACGAATTCGTTAAATAATTAGTATCGTACTTTTCTTTAATTTTCATTACCTATTGCCTGTTACACGAAGCTCGGAATGGTAGTCGATTAAAGAAAAATAAACAAAGCCAGACAGGTCGCCAGGGTAGTGTCAGTAGTCGTTACGAACGACGCGTGATAACAGTTTCGAACGCGCATCATTCGCGGCCGGACGTGCTAAATGCTTCGTTTCCTGGATTTTCAAAAAACGTACTGTCCCGAAGTTATAACAAACAATTCGTCGACGAATCAAACGTTTCGCGCAATCGCGGAATAAGATCTGAGCCCGATCGTGTCGCTATTTAATAATGATTCGGATAAAGAAAGATTTCGTTAACGAGATAATCGAAATGATCAAAATGAAAGTTAAACGACGCACAGTGGGCCAAACCAGGACAAAAATCGTGTGCCCCGTTGTGCCTGAACGAGACTCGGATAAATCTTTTTCTTAAAGTATCCTTAAAATTATGAAACAAACCCCGTTTGCCCATTTTTGCACATTGAAAAGATATTAATAATATGATACTGTATGTATTTTCATGCAGACAGTTAAGTGCGAATACCCAGAATAAAGAAAGGTTATTTATGTGAATCTGTTGTAAAAAAAATAGCATGAATCAAGTTTATTTTATGTGTTGATAACGTTTTAAAGTTAATAACAAATTGATTTTAACAAATAAATACATTTAAAAATAAATATACCAGTTGATGAGCGAAATATATTGTTGGACTATCTGGCATCAGAATTTCACATACATTTTGAAATATAATTAAGATAGCAATTAAACCAAATCCAGTCACTATTTAATCTGAAGATAATGTTCAACACACACACACACACACACGTATATATATATATATATATATATATATATATATATGTCCACCATTGTTAATATTACAATTTTAATTTGACATTCGAAATAAGCGACCCCAAAACACACATTGGACTAGCAATATTCAAATAATTTCATTCAGTATTCAATGATTTATCAATTTTTGTACTGTATTTCATAATTTCAAATAGAAATTCAAAATCAGCATCCCCAATAACTCATATATATTAATTTAAAAAAAAAAAACCGTTCAGTGTTGATTTTTCGGTCCGCCATATTGAATCGAACATTTTGAATTTGATCATTTTGATTAGAGATACGAATTTTCTAAAACTTTACTGCAGAATTCATTGAGTTCTCGAATTTTGACCATTTCAGCCGGTTTTCGCCCACTGTGCCCGCGATGTTACGTCTCTCTTACGATGCTCGCACAGCTGATCGTCGATGACGCCATATTACGTCACCTACAGGGAAGCTGTGGCGTCAGGAAACAGTATGAAACAGCGAATGAAAGCTTTCCGTCAGCGATATTTCTTTTTAATAACAAGTGTATTTATCTTTGATCATTGATCAATTTTCCTTTCTAGCATTTTCTTTTTGAGAAAATTTCGATTTTCCTTAACGTTGAGGAATATCGATTCGATATTGTAGTGGTAAAATTAGGCGAACTGCGTGCGCGAGGTGAGAAATTGTGCAACCGGTGGTCGAATAATGGCGGAAGTCATGCAACGATTCGCAGAGGCTATTAAACTTAGTTTAGCGATTATTAATTAACCAATTAAATCCCGTACCACGAGAACGCGCTATATCGATCACAATACCGAGAGCACGTGCACACAGAAAAATCTAGAGGTCGAACCCTTTTTGCATAAAAATTGAGAATGTTAAACGAATCCAATGAGATTAAAATATTCATTTTTTCAATGTCACGAATGAATATGATAAATGAAATAATTTCCTGGACGATTCTCGAGGATTTTCCGCGGGCAAACAAGATGGCGGGACGTTTTAATTAAATTCGCGATCTACTTTGTTAACGAAGTGCTTTCCCCATATCGAGAATGCAGATTGGAATCCGTTTGACATTTATGAATGCCGTGATCGATTGAAATGCAGTTTTATTCTCGTGTATGTGTGCATTACGGTTTCTCGTTTGTGTACTTGGCACGGCGCATCGAAAGTTTCGATTTATATCTGTGCTGGCAGGTTGGAAGCGTTTTCTCTGTTTCACGTGAATCGTTATTAATGGAGGAGAATATCGTTTTGGACTCCGCGGGTTCGTAGAAATATCGTGGATCTATCTCTCCAAGGTTGTTTTATTTCTTAAACATTTTCTTTCCAAGCATTCGCGGAGCGTAACAGTTCCGAGGCAAACTACTCGTCCAGTGAACGACCTATTTGGGTTAAAAGTTTAATTTGCTGTGCAGAGAGCAGAGACTTTAATTTCAGTTCGCGACGTGCGTGGCGTGCCACCTACATTCATCACGTCTGACCCCCTCGAATTTTTTATTCCTCACTCCTGGAATCAATTGCACCGATGCACAGTGCGATACTTTGATAGGAATTTGGGACAGAAATATAACAAATTCGTATAGCGTAACGATAATTTACATTTTTCGCTTCCGGAATTGTTTTAAATGCACTAATCGAATTATACTCCATATAAGAGACTTACAAATTTTGAAATTGCAGTCACATTAGCTGTATTTTAAGCTACCGTATCCTATAGGACATATTTCATAAAATTCTTTTTATCTGATACCATCAATGTAAGTGACGCTTTGAATCAATAAATTGCTTGATAGAGGATTTTCTTGAGAGAAAAAAAAACTGTATTTTCTATTGATAAACATGATAATTTAGATGTTAACACTTTACCTACCGGAAGCCTATTAATAGGTTAATAATAAAAGGATTCTCAATAATTGTGCTGTATCAAAAGAAAGCATAGAAATTTTCTTTTACATTGCAATCTTAAATGAAATTATTATTGATGTTGTGATGACGTTATCGAGGATGACTTGTTAGTTCAAAATGAAAATTGCTGTTACTATTTAAAGTTCCATTAAAAAGTTTTTAGCCATGTACCAGATTTTTCAAAATTATGCAATAATCACCTGTCGTTAATGTGTTAAAACATAGTTTCAACATAGAGTCCAGTGGATATTAGACAATGAATTTTTAGATTTTTGTCCACAGGGTACAAAATACAGAAAACAAACCTAGGATGTACATTGCATCTGGTAGCAATTGTCGCAATCAACGAAAACAAATTTAAATGAAGGATTAGCAGCGGTGGTCAAAATTGTTATTTTGCATAAAGATCCGGTGAACATTGATTACAGATCCACTGAATTTTTCTTGAATTTACTGTGCAATTTGTCAAATGATGTCCATGTGAAAAAGTTCGATTAGATACGATACAGTCGGTGGTGATATCGCAAACATTTTTCCGGAAGGTATTTCGCATGAACGGACCACGACCACGGTTAAAATAGCCGGAGGCGGGAGTGATGAATTTTTTCGCAGATTCCGTGAGCATGTAACAGCTTCCTCGAATTCCGTGCGCCAGACGAGAAGCTGCATGATCGTGGAATGCGCACGAGTTCCATGTGTTTAAAGAGACAATTAGATCATGCTGGCGAGACATTTCCAAGAGGATGGATTTAAACCTGTTAGCGAATCGCGAATGACGTACGCGCGATACCCCGATATTGCCATTCGCGATCAGATGTTTCGCGTGAAAGTGCAGGACAATGTCGTGCTCAAGAATCGGTCGACGCTTTTGGAAATCGTTCCATTGAACGTCTCCGTACTTTGTCCGTCAAATTGATAAGGCTATAGCCGGGATTTTAATCGTGCTTGAACCATTCCATAGGCTACCCAAAAAGACCCTTCTCTGCCAAGTTTCAACCCCATATCTCATCTGTAAGGGTAGTTATCGAGAAAAATCGAAAAACCAGTTTTTGGTCCAATTTCCTTATTTATAGACAGTTAAAAATTCTGCAAAAAAATCTGACACATTTCGGATACTAAACCACATATTAGGTATCATTTTCAGATTTTTACGTTGCAAACTCTAGTTGTAAAAAAATGAAAAATGCAGATTTCATATAGAAATCTTAAGTTGACACCCACAGATTTAATTTAGCAATGAAATATTACCGTAAGTATTATGCTGAATTTTTTTCAAATTCCTGTGAGTGGTGCGGCATAGTTAAAAAAAATAAAAACCACTTTTTTCCGCGTTTTTTCTAAGTTACAATATATAAACTGGGAAAAAATGAAAGTGTTTTTTATATGGGATGTTTGTATGAACTCATGACCATAACTTCAGATTCGAACGATGGATATACGCGATTCGTTTTTTGTTTTGTTCGTTATGGTCCTGGAAAAGTTTTCAGGAACAAAAATTCCAGACAATTACAAAGGAAATTCGTACAGGACAACGTCTGTCGCGTCAGCTAGTTTCTAATAAATATTTCTGCAGTCTGAATGCAAAACTGTCTTAGCACCGAGGAGGGCCACTGGCTGAAAACATTCAACGGTCCATTTGCTGTCAGATTATTTTTAGATAGCCAGATAGGGTCTACCCCTTGATGCCGGCTAAAAATAGCCGGTAAGGCCAATCCAGCTCCAATTATTCCATTTAGGTATTTAGGTGACAATCGACTGACCGCCAATTTAGAAATATTCCACATGCTGACATCCTAGGGACCTCAGCCAGCCAGCGGCGCGGACCAATGCAAATAATACGGCTCGCTGTCAGCCCTCGCAAACGCGTTTTACCGTGATACAACAATAAATCTAATCGCGCCTTCTCCCACCTCACCGAAACACGCACAAGTCTGTCGAAAAATATTTTACAATTCTCCCAAAACACTTCCATTTAAATAATCAATTATATCGATCGCAAATGTTTCATCATTTTTTAATTAATGTTTGCGGCGCAACGATCAATTTTTAATCAATTAGCTATTTTGCAAATATGCCTAACGTTTCGGTTCGAGTTTGAACTTTTATCAAAGGTAAATTGGGTCTAAAAAACCAAAATTATATATATTATAATTTTTTATATATATATTAAAAATACCACTGAGACTGTATATTAAGTTTAAAATATTTTTCAAATCTTTATCAAAGGTAAATTGCGGCTAAACAACCAAAAATATATATATACATCAGACAAGGAAGATTTCTAGCAGTCGACGAGCTGTCGATCGTCGCGAAACAATCGCTGGGAGAATTGAAAACGTGCAATCGTTCGAGATTTAATGTTTTCGCTTTTGTTTGTCGAAGACACGGCGGACGAGGGCTACTCGAACGTAATTTGTTTTCCGCGTTGCCGATACGCAATTTGCCCCGGTGACGGTATTGTCGTAGTTAATTAACAATCGAGTAACGAATCGTAATTACCCGCGCTCCCGTATCCAACGGCGAACGTACGGCGCGCCTGAATTGTATGCAACCGGTTTGACACGGGTGCGTTTCTGTGTGCGCAGAATTGCGGGCAGCATGAGGCAACGCAAGACAGGGACGCTTGGCGCCGCGGCGCCTATATCCACGGATGAGGAGCGGCTCAAGTTCCAAGACAACAGGTTCTTGACGACTTTGGTACTCGGCAGAAACAGGTGAGCACCTTTATTCTCCTCGTTTGCGGCCCTCTCAAACCTCTACGAGATCAAGGACAATTCCAAGTACAGATTTCGATGAAACTTTTACCGTGTATATATGTAATCGACACAGATCTACAAAACAATGCACAATGCAAAATGCAAGTTTTAGTGTTTCCTCTACAATTCCGACGAATTGAAAGTTTTCAAAAAATTTCTTTACTCAATACGTAGTAAACAGAAATTGTAGTTTCAGCGCACAGGTTCGATGCTATATTACTATTTTCCTAAGCAATTTTACAAATTAATAAATCAAGACAAAATACAAAGTAAAAATTAATATTTCCGTGTTAAAAAGCAAAAAGAGAACAAAAGAGAAAAGACTTTGTCTTTTTGCTTTTTAACACGGAAATATTAATTTTGTACCGACGCAATTATATTCTTGAAGATGGTCTTAACCTAGACCGAAACGTCGATTTATTAATTTGTAAAACTGCTTAGGAATATAGTAACATAGGATCGAACCTGTGCGCCGAAGAATATTACTTGATGTTGTTGTTTCAAGCGGTGAATCAGCCCACGATTGCCGCGTTATTATTAAATGTATTCACGGTCCGAGGACTAGAATATTTCGCTGGGAGGCACACCACCAGCAATGGTCGACGGGCAAAATATTTACGTTGGTTTCGCTAATCGCGATAATCGTTCGCGGGCTCGTTAAAGCCGTACGTGACGCGACGGAATTAGACAGGGGAACACTAAATTTAAGCGCAATTTACGTGGCGAATTAACGCGCACGTTTAACATCCTCTTAAACGAGTTATTACGGTCCGTGTGTCGTCGCCGACCGCGAAGACGTACTAATAATTGAACGGTAAACAACGCGAGTTTTCTTAATGACGTAGTAGTACCGTCACGATAATTGAATCTCTCAAAGGCAAGCCGCTCTGCCGCTATACGGGGTGTCCCACACCTTAACCTCGCGAAGGACTCCTGCCTCGCCAGGTCAACGAACTTCCATTTCCATCGTTACGTTTCCAAATCGACCACAAACAAATTGTTAAATAATCATTCAATCGTGTGAAAATTATTGTGACAACTTTATTCTAACGAGGAACTTCTTACCATAATAATGTAAACGACTCTGTACATGGTTCCGCTTCCTGTTCCGGTGTTTCGGTTGACAGTCTCAGTCGACGACTAGCAGATCAGCCGTGATCTAGTCGGTTTTATACAGGGTTGTAGCAGGATCGAAAATCCTTCGGCAAACATCGGTATTGATAACGCAACAATCGCGTCTATTTTAATCACTGTACCCGTTTAATTGAATTCTCTAATCGCGACCGATCGAGTGGCTCAACTGGGGTTCTTCCCCTTCTCTTTTCCCAGCTGTCCATCAACTCCTGTTCTTCGTGGATGTCCACCCTTTCGTCTGTAATGGAACATTGTTAACCCTTTGCACTCGGAGCTATTTTATTTCAAAAATTAAACACGTTTTCCCATCTAGAATAATTCCATTCTATATGTATGTAACCTTTGATTGAATCCCCTTGGGGTTACAATCATCTTTAAACCTTACCCCGTCTTTATCTTCAAATTCCCGCTTCTTAACCAATTCCATTCTATATGATTATTTTCATTTTGTAGATATGAAATTAATGGAATACCTCATACAATATTGAAATGATTAATAATTGGTTAGAACCCAACATATTTAATAATGTAAACGATATTTTGAATTATAGTACAGCAATTTTTTGCGGTGACTCAGAGATCACCACTCGAGTGCTAAGGGTTAATAGATCTTCATGAAAAAATGAAAAGAAATCATAGGGAATGGAAATATTCTAAAAGATAAAAGAGGAAACTCTGCATTTACCGCACTATTTCCATCTGCCCCTGTGTGCCGCAACCCGTCTGTTTCTCCAGCTTTCTCGCTCTTTCGTCGTTCCCCTTCCGTCTACACAACCTGCGAATAAAATCGGAAGAAATGTTTAATGTTCCAGTTAAAATATCTTCGAGTGCAAAGGATTTTAGATAGATAAAAGAGAATATACAAAAGATTTCAATGTTTCTATCGAGCTCGGCGTTTCCCGCACAATTTTCCTCTGCCCCTGCGAGCGACGTTTTAATTGACAAGGTACCGAGCCCCTGCGCGCCGCAACCCGTCCGTTTCTCCAGCTTTCTCGCTCTTTCGTCGTTCCCCTTCCGTCTACACAACCTGCGAATAAAATCGGAAGAAATGTTTAATGTTCCAGTTAAAATATCTTCGAGTGCAAAGGATTTTAGATAGATAAAAGAGAATATACAAAAGATTTCAATGTTTCTATCGAAATCGGCGTTTCCCACACAATTTCCTTTTGCCCCTGCGAGCGACGTTTTAATTGACAAGGTACCGAGCCCCTGCGCGCCACAGCCCGCTCATTTCTCCAGCTTTCTCGCTCTTTCGTCGTTCCCCTTCCGTCTACACAACCTGCAAATAAAATCGGAAGAAATATGTAGTTTTCCAGTTATAATATCTTCGAGTGCAAAGGATTTTAGATAGATAAAAGAGAATATACAAAAGATTTCGATGTTTCTATCGAAATCGGCGTTTCCCACACAATTTCCTTTTGCCCCTGCGAGCGACGTTTTAATTGACAAGGTACCGAGCCCCTGCGCGCCACAGCCCGCTCATTTCTCCAGCTTTCTCGCTCTTTCGTCGTTCCCCTTCCGTCTACACAACCTGCAAATAAAATCGGAAGAAATATGTAGTTTTCCAGTTATAATATCTTCGAGTGCAAAGGATTTTAGATAGATAAAATAGAATATACAAAAGATTTCGATGTTTCTATCGAAATCGGCGTTTCCCACACAATTTCCTTTTGCCCCTGCGAGCGACGTTTTAATTGGCAAGGTACCGAGCCCCTGCGCGCCACAGCCCGCTCATTTCTCCAGCTTTCTCGCTCTTTCGTCGTTCCCTTCCCCTCTCCTGTACAGCCGAATAAGCGAGTCTCTTCTCGATATACGCGAGAGGCCAACGACGACGACGTTGGGAGCGGAGCTCTCTTCAATTGCTAATCGTGGCAAGCGTGTGCTGTCGACCAAGTTTATGGTGGGATTCCGCTTTGACGGACGGGCCAGGATTAGCCTTATAATATCGCGGTCACGTATCGCGCGAATGTGCTCTCCTATCTCTCTCTTTCTCTCTCTCTCTTTTTCTCCCTCTCTTTCTGTTTCGCTCTCTCTCTCCGAAAAGAAGTAAAAATTATTATAGCGGAACACGCCACACTGCAGTGCTTAACGCCGGATAAATCGTAATCCCTGGCTACTGGACGCACACACGCGTGATACGTGAGTAAACCAACCGTGATATTCCGTGAAACAACCCGGGTGAACCCCTCCACGGACGTTCGTTAATATTTCCGACTGCACAATTCGAAATACAACGCGGTTTTACGCGCACACGCGGCCACGCTCGATGCAGACTTTTAATCGACTCAAGGACGAATGTTTTTTCGGGAATAATTTAATTTCTCGCCGTTCCTATGCGTCAGAGGCTCTCATTTTTAGTTTTCGAGTCTTGATTGGTTATTTCATACAAATGTAACCGTTAGCACTCGAGTGGCGCCTCTGAGGCGCCACTAAAAATTGCTGTACTATTATTTAAATAATTGCGTACACTATCAGATATGTCGGTATCTAACCAATTACTACACATTTAAGTATTGTATGAGGTATCATATCAATTTCATATTTATCAAATTTAAAAAATCATAGAGAATGGAAATGTTGTAGGTCAGAAGAAACGTTTAATTTTCCAGTTAAAATACAAAGACATTTCGAATGGGCAAAATAATAGAATAGTATATTTAAATTCCTCTGATATTTTTACTGTTTTTAACACATTACCTACCGAAAGTCTATTAATAGGATTTTCAATAATTGTACTGCACCAAAAAAAGCACAAATATTTCTTTTACATTACAATCTTAAATGAAACTATTGTATGAGGTTAATGAGGGTGATTTATTGGTTCACAACGAAAATTGCTGTTGCTATTGAAGGTTTCATTAAAAAGTGTTTAGCCATGTGCCATAGATATTTCAAAATTATACAATAATAACCGGTCGGTAATGTGTTAATTGCACCGGTTCATTATTGTCATAAATAGAAATACATACAGGCTCGGTCGAAAGTTATGAAAGCCAAAGCGCGGTCGTTGTTATCGAGAAGTGCGTCGTCTGGCAGTCTCGAGTAGAAGGGACAAATGAATACCGAGCAATTAAAGAGATCGCTCGGGTTTAAAAGTTATTACGCGTTGGCTCCGTTCCTTTCTCGAAGAAAGAGACCAACCGGCTGTTTAATGAATCGGATTGGGTTGGTTCGCGTGGGTTGCGACGACGCTTTGTCCACGCATTTATTTTGACAAGATTACATCTAATGGAGACTTAATAAACACATCGCTGTGGTCTCCTTAATGCAATATGGCCGTGTCGCGCGCCCTATTTACCGAAGCGAGCCAGCACAATCTTCGAGAAATACGCATTCCTTATCTGTACTTGCTCTTGGTACTCTGAGAACGCGATTCCTTTGTAACGCGGTACTTCGTATAATAAACAATAATAAACAATAATAACTTCTTTCGCACTCGCAGCTATTTTAATTGATAGATTAAAAATTTTAATTGATTGATTACCGATATATTTAATAAAGTAAATGATATTTTAAATAATGGTACAGTAATTTTTAGCGGTGCCCCTTAGAGGGGACAACCGATTGCAAGACATGCTGCAAAAATCTTAACATTCGTTCTCTACAACTTCTAAGAGTCTCGCAGCTAATTTAATTAGTAGATTAAAATTTTTAATTGATTCATTACCGATATATTTAATAAAGTAAATGATATTTTGAATAATGGTACAGTAATTTTTAGCGGTGCCCCTTAGAGGGGACAACCGATCGCAAGACATGCTGCAAAAATTTTAACATTCGTTCTCTACAACTTCTACGAGTCGTTTTGGGAAAACTGTTTTATGGGGACCACATAGCGGAAGGCATCTGGAGAGACTATTTTAAGGAAACCATGTTGGGAAGACTGATACAAGTCTTGGGGACCATCTTCGAGAGACTCGACAGGGACTATTTTAAGAGGACTATTTTCGAGAAACAAACTCTCGAAACTCCTCTTTACGGGCACCGCGAAAACACACCGACATATTACTATATTTTCCACCTCTAATCCAATATACCAACAAAACTCGCAATAGTTTCCCACTCCTACTCAATCCACTGCAATGTTGCACGAATTGCCCCGTCATACTTCAACCCTCTTGCCAGCCGCAGTAGCGTAGCATTTCGGTGGGTCTATGTAACTTATATCCTTCGAACAAAACTCTGCAAGTACATACGCGAACGATAGAAGGTAACAATAGAAATCCAAAAACACAGTACAATCAGTAAACTGCTGATCTTCATATATTTACAAAAACAGTGAGAAAACAAAATTGAAAATCGTTGAAAATTTGTTGAAAATTCACTCTGTCGATACAACGATTTCTATTAAATTTCCATGTAACAATGCAGTTTCCATTTCCTGAAATGAATGAAGATAATGTTTATTTTAAAGATATCCGGCAGTCTGTTAACGAGACAGTCTGAAAATAAAATATTCGCGTATTGTTCGCAGGAAAATCTCGCCGGACGTGTTGCCCTCGTGTTCGCCCGGTATTTTCCGTCAGCGTTCGTTCCGCGCCGCGACGCCGCCGCCAAAGGGCGCCGCCACGAGTTCGGACACGAGCGCAGCCCCCACCCGCAACATTACTCCAAACCCCACCAGCAGCTCAACGACAGCGGTAACGACAACGTCGAACAGCTACGATCGCGCAGGCGCAAACACGAACGGTCCACGTGAGCCGAAAACGCCGAATAACAGTGGCCGTTCGAGGAGCGGCGTGTTACAGCTCGCGCGGGGCGCCCGGGGTGCCAGCAAGCACGCGCGCCTTGGCACGGCACTGGCGAACAAAATGGCGTCCTCGAGCTCCACCACGGTCGTGCAGGGCTGGCCGAATACCAAGGACGACTACGAGCTCAAAGAGGTTATTGGTGAGTAACGTCGACGATCGGTTTCTACGGTACCCGAGGCTGTCGGCTACCTTTCTCTACGTCGCCCCTGAGCTACGATTTACCCTCCACCACCGGATCCCAACCCGCGATCAACCGGGGTAACCCGACGACGAGCTGCCCCCCTGACGTTACTCGCCTAACAACGTCTCTCGACGAACGTTACATAAAAAGAACAGCTCGAGCATCGACGACCGTCGCGACGACCGATCGCTAGCAAAATCTAAATCTCTGCTTGCATACTACTCGCGTTTATCCAAACCCGTCTCTCTCTCGTGCTAACGTTCGTTTACCGTCTCCCTCGCACCAGCCGTCGTATACCGGTGCGCGACACGTCCTAACCTAGTTAACCCTGCTGTCTTACTCGGGTCTAAATACATATGTAATCCGAGATGGGCCTGTATAACCCAACTCTTTTAAATATTCTTTCATCGTTATACATTCACCTATGGCAGCCGATAATGTTTACAACGCGTCACACTTTTATTCATCGAGACGCTGTCACCCAAAGGGATAAACGATAACGAAAGTGGAGGACAGCAGGGTTAACCTGACGCAGAACAGACTAAATTATATTTACTTTACCCACCTTTATTTAGTACTTACATTCACCAGAATCACCGTATTCAATTATCAAACCGGTCATTGACACGATCTCCTTTGAAACGATAATGGATAGCATATAATTAATATATGTTCTCGGCGCACAGATTCGATCAATGATAAACAAAACAAAGCAAATTTGCAATAATTAAACTTTACTCGACGTTTCGATCCGGGTTTGGATCATCTTCAAGAGCATTGCGTCTGTAAATATATAATGGATAGCACCTAGTCCTACGGGCTGACTTCTTACCTGCATCGTTCTCTACAACTTCTAAGAGTCTAGTAGCTATTTTAATTGATAGATTCAAATTTTTAGGGTCCTAGAACTTGTCGTTAGGTCCCACGGGCTGATTTCTTACCTGTATTGAAATTGCAGGATCATCAGGGGTGTTGCATTGTAAATCGGGTATCACAGGTTAGGGGCATTCCCGGTGTGGTGGACCGGTTATCGAAGACGATTTTTCGCGAATGATAACGGACATTTGCCGTTTCTGTTCGAGTCGAATTTCTGTAATTAATAATATTCTCCATATTTAACGATCGTAAATTTTGTATATGCACTATATGATATCGGCGCTACAGGTTCGACCACAAATACAAAAAAAAATTAACAATTTTGCAGTATTATAATTTGAACGTTTCGGTTCAGTTTTGAACCATTATCAAGAAAAGTCCGCGTCTGTGAAAATTAAAGTAATAAAATTTGTTATTCATTAAACTGACATTTAATAGTCTTGTTGTTAGTTTTCTTGCTCTTAATAACTTGCGGAATTGTACGGAGAAATATTGGTAATGTAATGCTTGAAGAGATCGACTTTCCGAGAGAATTTGTATGTTTTCTGAGTGAAAAGTTTCGGGAATACGATGAATTTTGAGATTATAGAACGTGTTTCATACCTCGATGCAGTTTAAATACCGGGAACGAGGAGTTTGTTTGATTAAAATCGTTTTGAAAAATCATGCGAGCTAATCTGTTGGTACGCGTCGCTATGATTTATTGTGAGCGTCATACAGAGACGTCGTGACGTTGAACGGTGACGTATTATGACGTCATAATGTACTAGAGAATTTAGTACGAATTAACGGTAAATGTTCGCGCTACACGCGTATGTATTTTCAACGTTTCTCCGAGTTTATTTTCATTCGAGGAATTTTTTGCAGGTGTTGGAGCGACAGCAGTGGTGCATGCAGCGTTCTGCATTCCTCGACAGGAAAAATGTGCAATCAAAAGAATAAACCTGGAGAAATGGAACACGAGCATGGACGAGTTGCTGGTTAGTATCGGTCGCGGTTTTATTTTCGTCGGGGGATACGAAACGGATCGCAAAAATTTGTCGGTTGATAACGCATCGACGAGCGATTATCAAAATTATCAGTCGCGGAATACCGAGAATTAAACTCCTCGGTCGCCGCGATAACGGGCCGGCATTGCTCGATAAGATAACGCGCCAATAGTTGCCATAATTAGAATAATATTGGTATCGATATTATTCATAGAAAATTTATCGGGACAGCCGAAAAATCAACAAAATTTTCTATAATATTCGAACCGGGGTCATTATGTACGATCTAATCGTGGAAACCATTTACGAAACCACGTTTCTTCTTGCTTAATCCTTCGGACTCGGAGATATTTTAACTCGAAAATGAAACATCAATACGAAATTGATACAATAGCTCGTACAGCACTTAAATGTTTAGTAATCGATTAGATAGCAACATATTTAATAATGTAAATAATGGTGCAGCAATTTTAAGGGTTATTAATGTTCTAAAAGTTTCTGGAAATGATTAGAACTTTTAAGGTAGCTTTAATATGTTCAGTATATTCAAATTTTTCTAATGTTTATACTTTTTCAAATTACAGGTTCCTCGTAAATGCATAAAATGTCTAGCGATAGTTTGAAATTCTGGAGTGGGCCAGAATGTTTGAAAGTCTGTTTCTTTGTTAACAGAAAGAGATTCAGGCAATGTCGTCCTGCAACCACGAGAACGTGGTCACGTATTACACATCGTTCGTGGTGAAGGAGGAGTTATGGCTGGTACTCAGGTTGTTAGAGGGAGGATCCCTGTTGGACATAATCAAGCACAAAACGAGAACCACGAATTGCAAGCACGGGGTATTCGATGAAGCCACGATAGCGACGGTATTACGAGAGGTGCTGAAAGGCCTGGAATATTTTCACAGTAACGGACAGATACACAGGTACCGCTGGCGAATTTCTATTCTCCTGTACTCTTGATCTTTTGTTAATTGTCGATCGTACATCGAAAAGAGTACCGGGATGCTTGTACGCTATCGGGAAAAAATGAATTCAAATTCTCTTGTTATGCATAGACAAATTTTAACAACAGAATAATATTAGGGACATAAAAGCCGGTAATATCCTACTAGGAGAAGATGGCACGGTACAGATAGCTGACTTTGGGGTCAGTGCTTGGCTTGCGACAGGTCGTGATCTGAGTAGACAGAAAGTCAGACATACGTTTGTAGGGACACCGTGCTGGATGGCACCAGAGGTCATGGAGCAGGTGAGAGAGGAAAGTAACATTACATCTTCTTAGCTTGCGTTTTTGTGTCTATATTTGGTCTTGCATTTATTAGGCTCTTAAAATGATTCGTTAGGAGATAGAGGCTTCACCTATATATATATTTCTTTTGCTGCTGGTTTACTTTTCTTTTAAAACGCACACACGTACATACATACATTACGTACATACGGGACCCTCTTATCAGTTGTAATAAATATTAAAATGTGTCCACGTTGACATGTTCCCCTGTCAGGGCTTGAAGACTGTTACAATATCGGTTTCGGTTCTTAAAACGATTGAATTGAACCAGGATGAATTTAATCCGGGTAAAGTTTGATGCGTGCAAAGGGTTAATTTCTAGAAACCTGTATCTTTAGAACCGCTTCGAGCCCTGCCCCTTTTGTCCAGCATGCAACGACAAATAGAGGTTCCATTACATTATGTTTTGCGCGACACTTTGCTGCAATAGAGCAGACTTTCTATGACAGTCGGTCGGCTTAGGTGACGCATGCTCGAGTAAAAGACGCACGTTCTAATCAGAGGTATTGCCGTTCCAGTCCCAGCCAATCCCTGGTAAAATCAATTATGATATGCACATAACTTTTTAGGACCATGGGTATGATTTCAAAGCAGACATCTGGTCGCTCGGGATCACGGCCATCGAGATGGCAAGCGGCACAGCTCCGTATCACAAATACCCTCCGATGAAGGTGCTGATGTTGACACTGCAGAACGATCCGCCAACCTTGGACACCGCGGCGGACGACAAGGATCAGTACAAAGCCTACGGCAAGACATTCCGGAAGATGATCGTGGATTGCCTGCAGAAGGACCCGACCAAGAGACCGACGGCAACGGAGCTGCTTAAGCATCCTTTCTTCAAGAAAGCGAAGGACAAAAAATATTTGCAACAGACCCTGGTAGCGATTGGTCCAAGTTTGGAGACTCGTGTGCAGAAAGCGTCGAAAAGGCAGCCTGGCACTTCCGGTCGTCTGCACAGAACGGTCACGGGAGAGTGGGTGTGGTCCTCCGAAGAGGAAGAGAGTGGTGCGTCGAGTGGTGACGAAGGCAAAGAGGCGTTACCCGTGAACACCATAGACAATCCTAGCAGCGAGGAAGAGCCGGAGGAGGAGGACTACGGAATAGTGAAACTGGCACCAAGCCAGCTGGTCGTGCAACACACTGAGCAGAACGTTCCCATAAACTTGGTGCTAAGATTACGGTATGTGGTGTTGCGATAGTTAGCGCTAAGCTTATGGCGCATCGATCCTCCATATGTCCTGAACCTGATACGTAATATAATATCTTGTTGACTATTAGATCTGGGACATGTGCGAAGGTCGATAGACTTTAATGATAACGTATTAACCCTTAGCACTCGAGTGGCGCGTCTAAGGCGCCACTAAAAATTGCTGTACTATTATTTAAATAATTGTTTACACTATCAGATATGTCGGTATCTAACCAATTACTACACATTTAAGTATTGTATGAGGTATTATATCAATTTCGTATTTATCAAATTTAAAAAATCATATAGAATGGAAATATTGTAGGTCAGAAGAAACGTTTAATTTTCGAGTTAAAATAACTCCGAGTGCAAAGGGTTAAAAGACCTGTAAGCCTAGCGTTAAAATCCTTGTTTTCCTATTGTACCATGACCCTTGCGTTCCAGACGACCCGAGACCTACTTCACTATGGAAGACAAGCCTGAGTACGCATCCCCTAAGTCCTATTCATCCCGTAATCGTCGACAGTGACACGATTCTAGCAGAGTCGCTTACTTTCAGGAACCAGAAACGGGAACTCAACGACATTAGATTCGAATTCGCTGTTGGCGTGGATTCGGCCGAAGGGATCGCAGCGGAACTGGTCGGGGCAGGATTGGTAGACGGCAAGGACATTGTCGTGATAGCAGCCAACCTGCAGAAACTCATAGACAGCGCCGGCCAGCTGCGGACAGTTACGTTTCCGCTGGTTGGTATCGCTTGTCATGAATCAGGAACACTTACGCAACAGTTGGTGTTATACTCTCTTCCTTTACAGAACTCTGGTTACGCGGCCAATGAGGTGCCCGACGACAAGGCGTTGATAGGATTTGCTCAGATCTCCGTCACCGATTAGGCGACGCGTGCGACGCGCGCGTTCTGAGGCTACCGTTCTTTTAACCGGCGTTCAGAGAATGGGAAGTATCAAAATCTCTTCGGATCGGTTCGAACGAACCATGGGGAACAACACGGGGACAACTCTGGGAGATCGAGGAATTCGCAAGCACACCACCCTCTCTACGCCCGCACCTACTTTTCACACAGCTTTTGCTACTTTCACTTCTTCCTCGGAGTTGTAATTGACGACGTTTGGGTGCAGGGTACACGCGCAGGAAAGAGATAGCTTTGCAATATGGTACTCGGAACGTGGAAAAACTTAGATCACGAAGAAACATAGAGAGAAAGAGAGAAAGAGAGAGACACACACGAATTTATTGTCAGCGTGAGGAAAACGTGTTTTCTAGGACAGCCCTGTTGCTACGAGAGACCAACCACAACCACCGGGGACATCTAACAAAGGGATAACAGAAAAAAGAAGAAAAAAACGAAGGAAAAGAAAGGCTACTATTTTTAATAGAGATATGTGACTTCGAGTGACGACAGAGACTAGCGATACTACTTTATACATAAACATATATAGGTTCTAGAGAAATTCTTATCGAACGGCTAGTGAGACAATGGTTTTATTTCTTGAGTTTCGCCATAACGAGTGACCGTAGCAAGAGGGTTGAATTTTTAATCCCTGAACTGATCACGCCGACTATGGTTTTAACGTATGGAACTTATGCTTTTATGCACATACAGACGAAACAGAGAGACAGACCGTAACCATACACACACGCGCGCGCGCAGCGACACATAGAAAGAAAAGAAACACAAAACAGAGAGAGAATATGGAACATTGTAACAGTCGTCGAACTGTTGCCGATCAACGTTTCCACTTGCTCTAATCATTAATGGCTGTAGTTCCATATATTCTGAACCCTATATCACTCATACCGCATTGATAACTGTAAATATTAGTAATCGAGTCGTTTGTTAAGTTTATCATTGTTAAGAGACACACACACACTCGCATATACACAACAATCACACAGAACGCTTTAAGGCTAATTTCAAATAACTAAGTTCAAAAAATTAAGAGAAACTCTCCGAAAGGTGCTTAAGAAAAAAATAAAGGAAACATTCGACTTACTTATTTGAAATACCAGACATATGCATTCTTTGTACGACTAAGGATATAGTTGATATACGAGAGGAAAACAAACAAACACGATACACGCTGGAACAAACATGTTTAACGCATTGTGTACTAAAGCAGTCGCCAGTTTCCTGTATTATATATATAGAAATTTGTTAGCGTATTTTCCGTATGCTTCAATGCTACAGGATCCGTAGAACACGCAAAAGTACTAATGGAACGTGTTTTGTACTTAATTAAATAGTGTTAAATGATAGCGGATTTATGAGAGAGAGAGAGAGAGAGAGAGCGCGAGAGAAAGTATGAGTTTTCCAGGCGTCGTGGAAAATCGTAGAGAACTGGGCGCGAATGCTTTTCGTAAAATCTGTCGACCCTTTGCAGCTTTACTTTCGATCAGGATCAATATTAAACCTATTTATCTATATTCCGAAGTCGAGCACGACGGTCTCGGTGTTGATCCTTTGCACTTGGTCCAATGTAGTTGTACCTAACACGGGATCTAAACAATAAGAAATTGTAATGTTGAGTCGTTGTTAAACGTGCTTGAAGAAAGTTGTTCGCCAGCCTGGTAAGCATCACAGAGTGCAAGGGGAGGCACGCGACTGTTGTTGAATCATGCGAATCGTTTGCCTGATGCGGGACAGAAGGTAAAAAGGTGAAGGGTTGACAAGCACAGTAAAGAAAAAAACGGTGCCCGGTGGAATGAATACGAAGCGATCATTGGCTATGGCTACAACTTAAATGTCGTTCTTTTGGAATTACAAAACAAAAAAAAGTTCGGGGATCCACATTATATACATGTGCAGCGAGTAAATTATTGTAATTAGTTCGCCGTCGGTGAATTGTAATTTCGATGTTTATCGATCGATGAGGAACATCTTCATTTCAAGAGACGTTATCACAGGAAAAAAAAATGAAACGAATCTGTTTGATTTGAATATTTATTGCTTGAAAGGGGTTACGTGAATAAAGCCTACGATTAATCTGATCGACGACAACGTTTCTTTTTTTTGTTTTAATCGAGATCTCTACTCCTTTTGTCGAACTCCCCCGAGAGGAAACCAAAAGAAAAGCTTTACGTCAATCACTTTTTATTCTGTATAGATACGAATTATCTGTTCATATTTTGTCGGGGATAGAATAGAGAGGATTGTGCGATTTATTTATTTATTTATCGTCACGAAATTTTAATATCAAATTCTCGCGATCTATATAGAAGCGAGTATATTGCATGGCGCTAATTTAAGTCGAATTTTAGACTAATTATATCCTCACAGTGCCTTAGTTCTCCATAGGAAGTGAAATTTTTCATAACTTAGATAGCTCGCGGATTGTATTCGAGTTCGAAGATAAGAATTGTCGACAATTAAGCTAGAGGATTCACTTGTGTAGCAAATGAAACCTGACCCCTTTTAATTAGACTTTCGAGCAGAATGATTTACATTTAAATATGATACAGATAATAAAGTGTATTGAAATTGTAGTGGTCACGGTTTCTGTCGTTTCTCCTTTATACAATCCCATAGAAAATGTCACGGTGCATTATACACCGTGGAAAATATATATAATAACAAATTACCGACCCTGCTAAAATGTGAATGTTGTTGTTTCGAATCGTTCTGCCATTTAACCGCGCTTTTACAATCTTATTGTCGCTGTAGGACATTTCCGAGTGTCTTGTGTCGCCATCTATATAAAACAGCAATATGCAAATCGTAGCTGACTCGGTAAAAAGATTTTATGCATTTATGAAAAAACTTAGTAGATGTAATTGAAAATATTAAAAGATTAAAAGAGTTTAACAATGGCGATATACTATTCGGACCATATCAAAACGATTAATGTTCAAAATAAATTGTTACTTAGCTTCTACAAATTGCAACCGATGTATAAAAATATTATTTCGCATAAAGATCCGCTGTCTAGTGATTACATAAACATTTACTGTCTCGTTGCAGATACAGTTGATAATAATTCGATGCGCAAATCGAGAAGGTTACTTTCGCGAGTTAGAGCTCGGCAACTGTAACTCTCAATTTAAAGTCTAAAGCATCTAAATTTCAAATCCGACGTCGATTAGATATGATCTATTGAAAATTTCTAATATCGTAGAAGAGAATAGGAATAAACAACTTTTTTTAAAAAACAGGTGATGAACCTGGGAATTTAAACTTCAGAAATAAATAAAAGTTACCTAGGGCTAATGTGCCCTCTACACTTTTGATATTGAATTTTGTTATTTTCTCATTATATATCTTTTTTTGGTTGACTTGAATGTTTTGGAGCAAGAAAATTTTCAAACAACTTGCTGATGAGAGAATAGGCATAAACAACGAACCGCTGCGAATATTTCTGTACACGTAGCTGTTCGGTATAGTGGGTTACAGTCGACCAGGGGCCCCACTGGGCCCCACTTAGTAACACCGGTCACTTGAATCATAGTAAGCTTGCCCAGGCACGACTGAACCTGCACGGACCTGCCTTCCAGAGAAGCATGACGTTGAAAACCTGACTCATGGGAACCCGACGCGTCGAATTCCTGCGGCCTGCTCTATCTCGAGGACCTCGTGCGATCGTAAAGAGCGCTAAAAACATTCACTGATTCATAAGTATTCCTTCTAAATCCCTTGTAAAAAATGAAAGTGCTTTTTTCTATGGGATTGTTTGTATGAATTCAAGAGCATAACTCACGATTCCAACAATAGGTATGCGTTATTGGTTTTTTGTTTTGTTCGTTATGGTCCTGGAAAAGTTTGCAGGAAAAAAACATTCGAGAGAATTACAAAGGAAAGTCGGAAAATTCAGACAAACTGGAAAAATCATCTTCTAAACGTAGTCCTTCTTAAATTGAATATTCATGGCCACAATTGTTAATAGATTCAACGATCACTCAGAAATACGTTTTTTTTTCTCATTTATACTTCGTTTACACATTTCCAATAGCTTTTCACAAATTCACAAAACGATCACAAACAAATTTATTGAAATTTCGGCAGGACAACGCCTGTCAGGGCTGCTAGTTTATCATAGAATTACATTTAAAGCCTAGAATCAATTTGTTACCCACTAGGATCAATTGAAAGACCTCTCGAGCCATGTACCAGATGGCGTGCATGCCACCGTTCCGAAAGGAACGGAACTTTGCAACAGCTTTTTAAACACCTCTTTGCATTCCCTTGCGAGAAGTCGCAAAGAAAGCATACACCTGAAATTCGTTCCCTCGTGATTTTTCTATTTGCAGGAAGAAAGTTTCCGCGGCGCAGAAATAGTCTCGCGGTTGACTCACGCGGTGTCGCGTAACTGTTCCCCCGAGTTCCCCGTGTGCGCGGAACGGCCATCTTTTTCCGTGGATGATGCAATCGATGACACATAATATCGACCGTACCCTGGAATCGGTCTAAAGTCGCGAGAAACCGTTGTCACGCGACTCGCCCAGCGATTTTCGCCGATCGAATCTAATCGGCGTCGCCTCCTCGGGGATCGTTCGGGTTCGCAAAACGAATCGAACGATCCCGTTCGAACAGCCCCGTAGCCTATCGGGCGTTAAGGCGAAAGCCGCCAGCTGGGAGTTGCTATTTTGAACGGGCGCCGCACCGTTGCCACGTCCCCGACTCGAACAAGTTCAAACACGTGCCCCGTGTGTTTTGCTCGCAGGAAGACAGAGATAACTATTGGCGACTGGCTAAACAGACTGTTTGCTTTCCGCTTCGCATAGCAGCATATACTTTCGCACAAACCAACCGACGCCTACAGCCGTGGATCCTTCTGACCAAACTTGGCAACCTAAACGCATTATCGAGCGATCCAACGTTCAAAACAAACCCCGGGACACGGAGCCTTAAATTCTTTTAACTAAAGTAGCTCGCGAGAGTCATCGTTTCCTGGAAATTGAAACGTAGTCGCTGTCGCGTATGTACAGTTACATTGTTCAGAAGAATTTTATTTTATTGGGAAGGAACGAAGGGGATGATGATAGTTTACGATTGCAGAGTTGAACAACGTTGGATCATGAAGAAAATTCGTGAAGTTTAGATCGAACGGAGAGCTGGACAAGAAAGTTTTTAGCTGGCAGTAAACGTGGCAACTCAGCAACTGCGTGAGCTGAGATGCGCGGCATGAATAGCACCACCGTTGATAGGCTGCCCCGTTGTCAGCTGCGGGGCAGAGGAGAAAGGGGAAGGGGTAAAAGTTTCCACGGGGGTGGGGGCCGTGTTTTTAGCGCGGGACGCGAGGGGCACGAGGACCGAGGGGCCGAGGCGATACTATGCGAGCCTGTATAGGTGACTCGGTTCACTCGGTGAGCGTAATATAACCGAGGTAATGTTACCGTGTCTCTGTTTCAGACGAGTTTTTGGAAATTCCCGTAGCAGCTTCCCGCGCGGCAAATCGAATCGGCCGATCATCGAAACAACCCGTTCCATCCCTTGTTTCATGGAAATAGAACCAACGGAAATAGTCCCCGTTGGAAATACATGCGGCCAGAGAACGTTTACAACGTTCACCGAGGCGCAAAGATAATCCATGTTTTTCGAACTCCCACGGGCTACTCTTTCCATGACGCGAATGCATTTCGTAGAGAGTAAATACGAATCGAGGCTTGAATTTTTCTTATTCCTCGAAGGAACGTGTTTCGTCGGAGGGAATTAGGCTGATTCCAAGGGTATTTACTTAATCGTGGCGGAGGGGCTGATAAAGATGGAGATTAGAAAAACGGTGTGGAAAACCGCGTTAAGGCCCTTTCACACTAACGCCTTCTCGCAGGCTTGCGACGCTAGGAGCGTACACACTGGTTTTAGAAAGTCTTCCTGCCTCGGGACATGAGATCATTTTTTTGTGCTTCCTCCATGTTGGCTGGAAATATTCATCAAAATTGCCGAGAATGATTTTATGGATGTTTTTTTTTAAATTGATATTTGTTATCGAGTTCAATTGAGAATCAGTCCAGCGATTTTTCTTTACACATTTTCATGGAGATTATGAGTGTTTCTTTCTTTTGATACACATGTTCTGTCTGTGTCACAGTAATTACAGAGACGAATGTAATTAAAGGATTATAATTTTGATGGTGTTAATAAATACACGACAATGCAATGCACAATAAATCTTCAATGACGCTCGCGATGCTTGTTGTATAGATGGTGGAGTGTATTTTTCTATAGTTGCTGACTCTGCTAATTATTTTCTGACAACAGATAGTATCTGACAATTGGGTATTTGCACGTGCTTGTTCATCGATGTCTCGCAGCTGACTGAGACGTCTGATCCGATGAATCATCGACACGTCCGAACAAGTCTTCCATTGGTCTTTACAAACCCGGCCTTTATGAACCCAGACCTAACCCCTGAACCGATTTATAAAAATCATTTCGAAAATTAATTAACATCCCAATCGCTCGATAGTCGCTGGTAAATCAGCACACGTCGTTTACCAACATACCTTGTTCATACCTTCGCGTGTTAGAACAAGTATTACCGTAAGTCTCTTAAGTTCAAGTAGACCTTCCATTTTTTTTCATAATCGAATTAATCCTTTAACGTTTAATTAAATTTTTCGCTTATTTAAGATTCAATAGAATGTACTCTCTCGTTCATAGAAACATAAAATTTTGAAATCAGAATAAAGTTCTAAGATTTTTTCAATTATTTTATTTTACAATAATCGTTTTTCATAAATTATTGTACGCGATTGGTGTCTCGCGACGGAGAGAATAAAAGGTACTTGTAAAAAGCAGTTGTGAAATCGTAATCGGGAGATTGGATTCGAATAAAATGACAAAGCCGATTTAAAATTCAATGCGTGGCCGCCATTTTAATACCTAATATAATCTACAATTTGAAGTTGTCCGATAATTGGAATGGCGCGCCATTTCTTAACCCCATAAGAGGCATCGAGTTGCCGCGAACATTTTATATCTCGTGTCTTTCTTATTCCCTTTCTATTGTCCTAGATTATCCTGGAACTATGTTTTGAACAGGACACTTCGAAGGACTATCGTATCGCAAAATATCGATCACTCTCGATCCGTTTACAATTGATCCAATTTCTAATTAAAATGGCGGGTAATTTATAAATTCGGCAAAACCTACTCAAATACAAGAAACCCATACTCGAAAAGAATTCTTGAACTTTGACCTTGAGTCACCACAAAAAGTCTATTAAACTTCACCTCGGTACATTAAATTCGATAAACATGATTTCTAGCCGTTTCAACCATTAAATTCAACATTCATATTCATATAAAGACGCGCGCCATTTTGTCCGAAATAGAAGCAGTAAATAATGCCATCACCTTTGCGTTCAATTACTCGCCTGGAAATGTGTATACGTAGTTACGCAACGCTCAGTGCAATTCGATTTTCAATTATGCCAACGGAAAGAAGAAAAAAAGCAACCTTTCCAACGCTTTCTTGACTGGTGTGACAGGGGTCTTAATGAAGCACAGGTAAAACTACGGTGTGAAGGAGCCTTTATTTTGAAATCATTAATCCATGCAATATCACCTCTCTATCGAATTTTTGTAATTAATCGCAAGTTACCTAGACTATAAAATTTATTTATTAAAGCATGAAAAAATAATTTATGCATTACATTAATTTTAATATTCTCGTGTCAACTGAATTGGTATATTCGGTAAAATAAGTTGCAGATAATATTATAAATTATAATTGGCACTTATATCCCGCCAGATAAGATACACTTTTTATTTCTTGTCCACAGTTTGAAATATAATGCACCGTTCCAAAATCTTCTGCTCGAAGATCTTCGAGAACTCCGTCGGGATTGCCGAGCGACGGTGAAATCGTAAGCTACGTTCACACAGTGCGCGTCAACCTCGCGCCTAATCGGCAACGTTCATTGTTCCATTCTTCGATAATATCGAAGGTGCCTCGCGATCGATTCGTCACAGGCTTCGCGCGTCAACTACAATCTTCAAATTTAAAAATTCAAAATTCCGGGGACGCAACAATTGTGCAGCGCGCTGTATAATTTCATCCACAGCTCGCAGTCGTTCGAAGCACAAACTTCAGTATGCAATTGAAAAAATCTGAAAAAATGTCCAGATACGCAACAGTATACCCCAAATAAATAATAAAACATTCAAAATTTTTCGTCGCTTTCGAACGACAAAACTAGGGAAAGAACTGGTTCGCTTATTCTTCCTATCGACAAAGGGTAGAAACATGGCGTAAAAGCTTTTCTGGCGTAAAAACAAATCGCGTAACGACATTACGATGAAACGCTGAAATCTGAAAATTAAAAATTTCCGTGTTCCTTCGTGTGTGCGGCACGCCGCACAGTGGGAAAACTTGACCTAACTCGGTTCAAAAACAAATAACTTTGGATAGAAATGTGATAGAGCGATGATTTTTTTTTTAAATTAAAGCTGAAACGTTGTAGAATATGAGAAAAATAGGGAGATTATGGTACGAATGTTTTGAACCTACAAAAAATAACAGTTTAACTGTTTAACTATAATTCAATTTTTTGAAAAAACCAGAAGTCATAGAAAAATTTTGAGGCCAGATTTGAATTCAGCAGGAAAAAATCTACAGGAAATGATGTATAGCATGTTAAAAAAAATTGTTTTCTGGGTGTGCTATTGAAAAAACTACAATGTTCTCGAAACTGCGCAACTTTGATGAATTTTTTCGAGGTTAAAAAACACTCGTACCATAGTCTCCCTATTTTTCCCATATTCTGTGAAGTTTCAGCTGTATGTAAAAAAAAATTCAGCCGTCTATCTCATTTCTATCGAAAGTTCTCTGATTTTGTCGACGATTTGGGCAAAAGATTCCACTGTGCGCTGTAGAATTTCGTTCGCGGGCTGCGCGGTCTCGTTCTGCGCAGTGTGTGGACGCGGCTGTATAGTGTTAGGGAGTTCGAGAGAGGGAAGGACGGTGTCCCCCTTCCTCCGTTATCCCCTTGGAATCGTGGAGGGGCGGCAGAGAGCTGGATTGCGCGCAGGCAACCAACGTCATTGTGCTGTGTGGTGGTCTGGTGGGCCATGATCGTTCGTCGTGTGTGTGCGTCCCTCGAGCGTAGCGCGGCGGACCTGCCCAGTAAATACGAGGCTTCCGTTCCGGTGTACGTGTCGACCGATTGCTGAGAGAGTGAGAGCCAAAGGGGGTTCCGAGGAAACCGTGGTCTGTCGCGTGTGGTGTGTGCTGTGTGCTGCGTGTTCGGAGTCTCGACGAGAGTGCTGCTCATAGAACGAGAGGAGAGGAGAGCAACAAAAAGAGAGAGAGAGAGAGAGAGAGAGTGAGAGAGAAAATAGAAGGAGAAAGAGAGAAGCCAAGCAGCTTCTCGTGCGTGTGGTGTGTGTGCAGGGACCCGGCGCCGCGGGATCCGTCGTCAGTGTTGTGCCATCATGCCGTTGAGCATCGGGGTTAACCTGAGGGTGACCGGGCACTGTAACCAGGGCGGTCGAAAGTACATGGAGGACATGTTCAGCGTGGCCTTTCAATCGACACCGGATGACAAGGACCTCGAGTACGCGTTCTTCGGGATCTTCGACGGCCACGGCGGCGGCGAGGCTGCCAGCTACGCCAAGGAACACCTCATGAACGTGATCGTCAAGCAAAAGAACTTCTGGTCGGATCGGGACGAGGACGTGCTACGCGCGATCCGAGACGGATACGTGAGCACGCACTATGCGATGTGGCGGGAGCTCGGTAAGCTAACCCACGTAGCCTCGCACCACCGTTCTGCCCCAACTTCCTGCTCGGGTTTTTTCCTCATTTCCCCATGGAAGACGCTTCCCGCCGTTTCCCCGATCCGTTTCGAACCTCTCCGCAAAGATACCGCGCCGTATCGATGCCACCCGAAACGATTTCTGTCATTGTCCCGCGTATTTCCCCCACCACCCGTCCAGCCCGATTAGGTTAGAATTTAGGTTATGTAACACGAGCTAACCTGAAACCGCGGAATTTCGGGAAAAATTAGTTGAAAGAGAATCGTCGAATTACTTCGTCGTTGTGCTCCCCGTTGTTTCTTCGAATCGTTGGAGAGCTTTCGGGAATGATTCCTCGGGAGTGTCGTCGCTTGTTTTCCGTATTCACTAGCTGTTTACTTTTCCTTTAGATAAATGGCCAAGAACTGCTTCCGGATTGCCGTCTACGGCGGGAACCACCGCCAGTATAGCGTTCATTCGCAAGGGCAAGATTTACATCGGTCACGTTGGCGATTCTGCTATTATTTTGGGATACCAGGTAGACGGCGATCCACAGTGGAGAGCCAAGGCTTTGACCAAGGACCACAAACCCGAGAGCGGGCCGGAGATGATGAGGATACGAGAGTCCGGTGGGAAAGTTGTTAGCAAATCTGGAGTTCCGAGAGTCGTCTGGAACAGACCTCGTATCGGCCACAAGGGGCCTGTACGCAGATCCACTCACATAGATGAGATTCCATTTCTCGCTGTTGCTAGGTCTTTAGGTATCCTTCGAACTTGTAAAATATATTTCTCGTACTTTTTAAGTGGTTGATTTGTACGATGCTCTGCTTTTTCTTTGTAGGTGATCTGTGGAGTTACAATTCCGAGTTGAATACGTTCGTTGTATCTCCTGAACCAGATGTTAAAGTAGTTGCAATTGACGTTGAATCACATCGTTGCCTTATATTTGGAACAGATGGGTTGTGGAACATGTTGACGCCGCAGGGTGCTGTAGCCATTGTTCAAGCTGCTGACAGGCACAACGAGAAGCATCTGATTGCCTCTCAACAAACGTGTAATGGGGTATGATACGACAAAGTTGTCTAGGAAATTAGGATTCATTTAAATTTGCTTTTTTACGATCGAATGGTGGCTCTGGAATGCCAGTAAAAATCGTCAGATTATTGTTCGAAACAGTTTTAAAATTATTCAAGTACTAGCTGATCCAACAGACGTCCTGTCCAATTTTAATAAATTTGTTTGTGAAGCAATTTCAATTTGAATCTTGAAATTCAATTCGTTGACATCAATGTTGTTCTTATTGGGAACTGATAATACTTGCACCGTTTCAAAAATTATGATTTTTGCTGTTTGTCCGAATTTTCCTACTTTCCTTTGTGATTGTCTCGAATTTTTTTATCTGAAAGCTTTTCCAGAACTATAACGAACAAAACAAAAAAAGAATTATGCATATCCATCGTTCGAATCGTGAGTTATGGTCTTGAGTTCATACAAAAATCTCATAGAAAAAAAACACTTTCATTTTTTCCCGAATTTTCCATTTTTCTGGGCAACTTTTCTTTAACTAAAAACTTGATTCAGACCACAACGAACATTAAAAAACAAAAAATTAGCCAAATCGGTCCAGCCGTTCTCACGTGATGTCGTGACCAACGAACAGTATTTCATTTTTATTATATAGATTCTGTAATATGCCTTGATTTTGAAATTGAAATTGCTTCGAGTCCAATGAGTCCACTGATTTGCACTATATGATATCATTGCTACAGGTTCGATTACAAATACAAAAATTAGCATTCTGTTTTTTCACAATTAGCAAGTATGTATAAATACCTAATTTTCACAACTATTAAATAGTCAGTTTAATGAATAACAAATTTTCTTACTTTAATTTTCACAGACGCGGACTTTCCTTGATAATGGTTCAAAACTGAACCGAAATATCATATAGTGCATATACAAAATTAACGATCGTTAAAAATGGAGGATATAGTCAACTGATTGTTTCTATATTTCTCCCCAGCAGCAGTCCGATAACGTTCAGTTGTGGATCAACCCTTCGAAAAGCCTAGTGGATAAAGCGTTAGAGAGGTGGTCGCAAAAGAGACTACGCGCGGACAATACGAGCGTCGTGACGCTGATGCTGGATCCACTTGGCCCATCTCGAAGCGAAGTATGTATCTCCCCTAAAGGTATCAAGCTTACATTAATTTCCCTAAGTCAGTGAGATCTGATTCTATATACGTTTAAACGGAAGCATAAATTTTCAATAGCTAATCTCCCTCTCTCGGAAGGTAACATTAACAAAGGACCTTCATTGAATTAGGTTCTACTGAGCCAGAAGGAGTGCGTCATGGCGCACCACAGCGTCCACAGCCCTACGACGACACTCTCCACAGAGAACCCAGAGAACCCAGAGAAGCCTACCTACAGTTCGATGTCCCTGAGCGTACCAAGAGCTCCGCCAACACCGAGCAACAACATCGACCTTGAGAAATCGGAATTATGCAACAGAATCGAAGATAGTCAAGAGGAGGCAACATCGGAGAAGATTCTGCCGGAAGAGAAGCTGGAGGATAGCCTGGACATAAGTCACCAGATAGGAAACGAAGTAAGACACACGAATGTCGAGGACGTGAACGGGCCCGTTACAATCACGGAAACGATATCGCACGAAATAGCGGAGAAAAATGCGAACGTAGACGATAAGAAACTAGATACAAGTCCGTCGAAGAAAGTCGATCAAGAACAGTCGGTCGAGAATGAGCAACAACCGGAAGTAACGAACGACCAGATTGAGGAAGCTGCGGCGAGCTCGGAGTCTCCTGTAACGGAGAGCACGGACACCAAGGCGGCTGGCGACTCAAACGTGATACACCAAAGTGCATTGTTTTGCGAGGGTCACGATGTATGTTCATCCACGAACGTCGACGGCGGCGTCGCGGAAAAGGGCAGCGTCTCGCCGGAGAATCCTCCGGTGAACGAGAAGAAAGTGGCCGGGAACGTGTTGAACGGATCGCGTCCCAAACAGCAGACACTGTTCTCGAGCACGCGAACGGACGCGAGAAACGCGAGGAGGAAGAAGCACAGTTTGAACGGGCACTCGCGAAACAGCCTCGCGGAGGCCGCGGAGCCGACGACGAAAAGGTACGTGAACCCGACGTGGTTCAAGCCGCGTAGTACAAAGGTAGCCGGGAACACAGTGGACGAAGACGTTAGAAACTCGCCGGGTAAAACGGCCGGTAGTGCTGTCGGTACGAAGCGAAGACATAGTGCAATATCGCAAAGTGTAGTTGGTACAGTGGAGGAGACATGCGTTTTACAGGAGCCCTGTTTCAAGAGGCGGACAAGGTCCGAAGATAGGCCGAACCCTGTGGACGAAAATGATCCTGCGAACAAGACCACAAAGGACGCAGCTGGTAGCCTCAGCTGGCCTGGTACGGAGACGAACATCTCTCGTTCGCCAGGCAGTGCTGCTACCGTGCCCATACAGGACAGGTTGTCGCCTTTGAATACCTTCCAGAGGAATTTAGGGAAGAAGGTGACACCGGTGAAGGCTATTCGAAGACCATCCATTAAAGGTCTGCTGAAACAACTGTTGGCTGCTAGTCTCGGTGCTAGGGAGTGGGACAACAGGTCCAATGGCTGTATCGAGAGGAGGATAAGTCGGACTATGTCTATTATAGGTTCAACGGATAACACTACCGTTCCACAACGTTGGCTCAGGTACGCATCCTCTAGTCTTCAACCTCTTAAGGGGGTACTGTACCCTCTGATTCTGTATAACCAACCTCCACGCTGAAAAACAGTTTGGCAACAGTGATGAACATACATTTGTATCAATCTAACGCTTCAATTTCGCTATCATTACAGGTTTTTTTCTTTTCATCAATATCTTTATTGCTATTAATGGATCCGAGTGGCTTCATGCCCTTTACACTTTTGTTGTTACGAATCTACGCTGACAATTCTCCTGACTAAGCGCCATCTCGTCCGAGTAGCTGAACTAAAATTGGCTCTGGACTTGCTCTAGACTCTGTCTGTATCACTCTGTATGAACGAAATATGGGAAAGTTCAATGCAACCACGGGAAACCATTTTTTGTCCTCATACGAGCATATTACGAGCTGTGTGAGGGCTCATTGTAAAGAGGAAGGTTGATCGCAGGTCGCTCTGCTCATAATTGAAGTCGAAAAAATCGTTTTTCATTAGAAAAATACATGGGAACCTGATGGTGGTTGTCTCGATTTGTTTCCCCTACTTTGGACGCTCATATTATTAGATAAAACCATAATCTAACAAAATCATGAGCAGAGCGACCTGCGACCAACTTTCCTCTTTAGAATAACCCCTCGCAAACACTGTTTTCACTTGTTTTTCTAGTAATATGCTAGTAATATCCATGGGTACGGTACCCCCTTAGTAGCTAGATTAGTCTTGAACCTTTTAAGTAGCTAGATTAATCTTCCACCTCTTAGATAACTAGATTAGTCTTCCACCTCTTAAATAACTAGATTAGTCTTGAACCTCTCAAGTAGCTAGTTTGAAAAGTTCGTTTGTACAATGTCTTTCGTGTATTCCTCCAGGTCGGACACCATCGCCGCGACACCAGTAAAGACCCTGCGATCGCGCAACGTAGACATGCATCAGTACAGCTTAGTGAAACAACCTAATCGGCTCTCGTTGTCGAGTAAGCTGAAACAGTCGAGCAGCAACGGGTTCCTGCAGTCGAGCCGAGTAAGAACCGCCTCGTTACCGTCTGGAATTAAGCAGAACAACAACAACGGGACCGGGACCTGTTCGACGATCAGTCCGACCAACACAGGATGTAATACTAGTTCCGGAATGGCTAAAAGAGTGAAATCGCCGTATAATCCGAGCGCCCGTTCGCTGAGCACGCGGTCTCGCATTAAACGCCTTGGGAAGTAAGGTAGGAGAAACACGCGCCGTCAATTACCATTGTTCTTTTTCTTTTTTGCGCGGGGTATTTATTGTCCCCTTAACCCCCTTCATCGGTTTTATCGGTCGTATTATTTGCTTTCTGTCTCCGCAGAGGGTGTGTACAATTGCATTTCACAAACAACGATTTTTCCGGACGGCACTTCCGGAAACCGGCGAACACCCAATTGGCCGGATATATTGCGAATAGCTTTGCCTCTTCTATATTAAGATATATTTACGAGAAGGATTTTCAACGACGCGGAAACATTTTGCTCTACCATTTTCGCTGAGAGTCTTTTTCTCGTAAGAATCTTTTTAATGGACAATATTTCCGTCCTGTCGGGCTTGTTACCGGTTCGCGGAAGCATGGCCTTTCTCCGGACCAATTTGATCGAATTCACCGTTTCAGTACAGCTTTAACGCGACTGTTTTTCTTTTTCTTTTCTTTTTTTAACCGGAAAGCAAGAGCGTGAGAAAAGTTGGTGAAATATTTTCTTCGAATTTGAGCAGCTGGCTAACGGTTAGCGATAGATATCGACACCAATGAAACTTGTATGGTTGACCTGCATTAAAGTGGATTTCATCGTAATGCTTTTTACTTGTTGCACGGTTCTATGAACTTCTCTGAACAGTTTTACATCGTCTCACTGTTCCGTTTCTTTTCGGTTAGTCATCTGTTCATTGTTTCTCTTTCTCAATTTTCTTCTCTTTCGCGAAAACGCTACAGCCAAATTGAAATGAATGGCGTGTCCGGGTAGAGACTTCTTCCATTGTGTTGCGCGTTCGACTATTTCATTATAGGGGAACCGTTGATCGATGAAAGTACCGTGAACATATATGTGTATAAAAATGTGTGATAATACATAGACGAGAAGAACGTCTGTATATCTAAGGGAGCGACAGAGCCGCGTATGTATATTTGTAGAAATTTATCTTCTCCTCCGATCCTCACGATGATTCCCATACATCTACGAGGAACCGATATTTTGAGGGAATTGTATCGAGAGAGAGAGAGAGAGAGTCGTTCAAGCGATTATTGAAAATGCGTTTCGCTCGCCACTCGAGTATGGTTACAAACATTAAGAACAACAAGAAAAAATGGTTAAAATATATTTAGAGTGTAGGTACGTAACCCGGTTTGGCTCGGCACGGAGTGGCCATTGAAGATTCGCTCGAAATCATGAAATCTTTTATATATTATTATTATTATATATATAATACGCGTCACTTTGTACGAAGACAGCACAAAAATCGTGATAATAATTTTTGCTACCTATCACGTTGCAAGGCATTTAATTGTTCATTTACATTTTAACCATACGACAATGAATCTTGAATGGCGGCCGCTACGGGCACGAGACAATGGTGAAGAAACTAAAAAACTAACGACTGTCTATTACCGCGGTGAAACAAAGTTTAGAATTCTATTTAGAGCAATTTAATGAAATATGGTTGAGAGAAAACGAGAATTTAAAAAGAAACACGAACGTTTTTAACGGGTCAATCAGTGCTTATCGTTAATCAGTGTACTCTATTGGTTTGGTTGTTTTCCCCTTATTTTTCTATTCCATCCCCCATCCCCCTTCTTTCTTTTAGATCAATGATTTTTCAACTTGTGTAGCGTTAATGTAAGATCGCACAGCGCAGTGCGGAATTGTACTTCAGGACGAATTTAGGCTGAATATTTTCCCTTTTCTTTTCTTTGTTGATTATTGTGTGTTACAACAAATGCGAACGATCCGGGCAGCAGCAGAGGGATTGTTGCATGACTTTTTTGACTACAGATTTTTATGGAAACGATTAATTGTTTCAGGCAACGATCAAGCAAAATTTATTGTGCTCTTGGATCGATCGCGGGGGAGGGGAGCGAACTATACTTTAAAAAACGAGAAAGGCGTACATTTGTATGAGTTTACTGATATTTTTATATTTTTACGTTTCATTGTAGACAGTGCAGAGAGAGAGGGAATTTCTAAGTTGTATATCGAAGAAGTATGAGAACGAGAGGTGAGAATATGATGAATGAAATAAAAACGACACGTGCCTACAATAGTTACCATTTATTGAATGTGTATATATATATATGTGTGTATGTATGTATAAAGTGTATTCATATACCATGGACCAAGAAGACAAAACACTTTTTTCACTGTTGAAACTGAGTGGGTGAGAGAGAGAGAGAGAGAGAGAGAGTGGATGAGTGAGTGAGTGAGAGAGAAAAAGGTGAACCGAAGTAAATTAATTTAACTAATTTTAATAGTAAATCAGTGTTACGTGTCTTCATAGATGAAAATATATTTAGGGTGTAAGAGACCTCGCTTGTAAGAAATAATTCTATATATAATATAATATATAGATAAAAATATATATATATATATATATATATATATATAAACAAAAATTCTCTTCTTGGTGCATGCGATACAAGTTGGCACTGTATATACATATAAATATATAGCATATCTATACATATACGTGTAATATGTAACACAGCGACACACACACACGTATATCATTGCGAATGATCTATATACACCTAGGATGAAAAGAAGCGTAGACGTTCTTAGGAGACGAATTCAAGGAAATAAATGAAAAATCTTTGCTAGCGTTTATTTATATACGACACGAGAGTAATTCTATATTATAGAACAAGTGAGCGACGTAAGGGATCCGTCTGGTTGCGCTTCTAGATATAAACAAATTAATTCTTTATATAGGACGTGAAGAAAAATCAAGTATTTTCTGAGAGCTGACGTGAAGGAAATTTAAGAAGAATAAAATTTATCATTGACACAGAGAGTATGTGTGTGCGAGAGAAAGAGCGTGTGTGTGTATGAAAGAGAGAGAGAGAGAGTGAGAGGCAGAAATGTGTAGTGAGCGACAAAAAAAAATTTATAGTGGTTTATCTCAGGTTAAGCATAGGTCGAAAGAGGCGAACTCGAACAAATGTGTGATCACGTTTCAAATCTGTATATTTTAATTAAATAAAGTGAAATATACAAACCTCTGCGCTATAGCTACTTTTCTCAGTTGAACCAGAGAGTAAATGAGAGTGCTCACGCCCGGATTTTGCCCGTGCCACTTTTGTTTGTACATCATGTTTAGCCTGGAACAGCTCCTACATCATCTTTAGGATGGAACAGAACCTACATGGAACCTCACTGCGTGATAGTAAAATTAGATTAACATCTTCGAAAATTTTCTTTAAAGCAAAATTATTTAAATTCGACAAAACTTGAGTTTTGTAATAAGCGATTATAAGTTTCGTCAAATTTTCGACCGTCTGACTTGTCGTTGACTTGTACTACCGAATTTCCGAAAATTTTCGGGCTTCTGATTTATGGTTGACTTGTACTACTGTTTGAGCTTTAGAAGCAGAAATATAACATGATCCAATTTATTTATCTTTTTAGTTCAGTTAGAATTCTATTTAGTGAATAATTCGCCACGAAAGTATCATTTCAATGATTGTGACATGAAAAATCTGGTAGATTTAGCATTGAACACTACTTTTTATTGTAAGAAATGTGTTTCATCCCTGCGATTGTATCTTAGGATCTCTCGTGACCCCGGTCACTGTACACTCTGATTGCAACAAAAGTCGCAACAGCTGTTTTACAGATAATTCCTGAAACAGAGGAACGTTGAAAAATAACGAAAGTTCGAGTTACTTAAACGATTCTTATATTTCTATCCTGTTATTTGGAAAAATACAATTTTACATATGTACAGGGATAGAGTTAGGTCAGTTTTCTCACGCGACTCGCAGACATTCGTCATACTCGTGTACACACATACAGTCTCGCTCATGTTACGTCTTCATTTCCTAATCAAGAGAAATATTCATATATTACACATAATTCATTGTACACGCTAAATATCGATTTAACTTATACCAATAAATAGATACTTTCGATTTTGTTGAAACGATCGTTTCGCATATATAATTTATGTCCACGACGAACGACAATTAATCTGAGAATGCAGAAAACAATGTAGGATACTCCCGAACGCGTACATAATTATACTCTATGTATATAAAAATGTTCGGAAACGCGTTAGCCTAACACCATTTATTCTTATTCGCGCGAACAGAGTTTCCGGAACGGGGTGAACGTTTTTCACATAATTTCACAATCTCTCGAATAAGAAACAGCTAAACGAGACCGAACGAAGAAGAAATCGTTCACTGAAGATTAATCGGGGAAAGAGCCTGAGAATGTACAAGAATAATATACACTGTTGTACCGTCGAGCAACACAGTGGCTTGTTATTTACAGTACTTACAATCACAATAACACAGAAACGACGTGCTCTTATCGTTTTCTATAGAAAATGCCATAAATATTTTGCAGTCTAGCACTTCGTCGCGAAGTGCTCAGTCGAGAAAGATAAGAATTCAGTGTAAGAAGTAATTGAAAATTCACTGTAACCTAGCGAACAACAAACGGATCCGAATGTAACGACAAGGATTCCTCAGCTAAATTTGAAAGACTTCTCCTCATTTGTGTCATCGTTACAAAAAAGCGTATCGTAGTGAAAAAATCAGATATACATCTAAATATATATAATATATATATATATAGATATCTGTACAATGAGTTCGTCGAATGGGCCAGTCATAATAATAAATGTGAATCTGAAGATGTTATAAATCAGTGAAAAATATTTTATTGGTAAAAATGAATTACAGTGTCAAGGCGATATTACAAGGTGTATGGACTTAATTTCTTCCTTAAGACTTAAATACATACTAGACAAAGTGTACGCATAAAAAGTCTGCCACGTTAACAATGTAATTCATTTTTCTTTTCATTTGTTCTTCTTGTTGTCCCCTCGCAACATATCGATCACTGCGATAGTGATTTATTTCACCTTCGAGTATGTTTCTTATTATGCTTAGCTCTTCGTGTCGGCTCTTTTCCGCACACACCTGTCTCAAACATCACACGCATACACACACACACACACACACATCGAGACGAAGACGATAAGGCACAGAATACACATTATCATTTACGAGCAATTATTACACACGATTTGCACAGCCCCGATAAATTAAAAAGGGGGGTGGCAAGAGACGACCAAAGGAACTCTCGCACTCCTGTCGGAAGAGTTTCATATTCTGTCACGAGTATTACGGAGAAACAAATGATCCGTTCGTACGATGAATACTTTCGCATGTGAATTGGACGTCGCCCACAAAATTCAATTCCCCCGAAACAACTTATTCCTATTACGATATAAAATGCTTTTTCCAACTGAACCGTTACCGGAACTCAATCTATTGTCAATGAGTCGCGTTCTCAGATATTTCGACAGTATCTAACGTTACGATACCACCTCTGGCGAGAAATGATTGTCACGCCGACTACATTCGGTATTATTCAATATCTCTTGACCCCTCTCGAAAGAATAAATTCCATAGTTCATATATGGGAGCGGAACTACTTCGCCAACGATTAGTGTAAAATAATTTCTGCAACCGCTGTTCATTCAATGCTAGGTTTACGGGGTGTTTTCATCCTACAATTATTGAAGTTACAAGTTTCTTGATCGGAGCAGATATTGTATTCGAGATTGCATAGAATCTAAATAAATAGAGCCCTGTTGTAGGCTGAAATATTTAACCCTTTGCACTCAAGACCACAACTCACAATTCGAACGATGGATATGCATAATTCTGTTTTTGTTTTGTTAAGTTAACAAATATTAACAAAGGAAAGTCGGAAAGTTCGAAGCGGTACAAGTAGCAGGAATTAACGATCACAAACTTTAATGAAATTTGGACAGGACAACGTCTATCGGGTCAGCTAGTTATTTAAATAATAGTACAGCAATTTTTAGTGGCGCCTCTCGAGTGCTAAGGGTTAATTTACGATTATTCAGATTGTAAAGAACATATTGATTTCTTCGTGGTTATTTCGATAATGTCCTTTCCACTGCTCCGTAGACCTAGCGTTGATCGAATCAATTCAGCCAGAGGCGGTCCTCGCGAAAGAATGATGCGCTAGCGCGAAGCAGGATTACAGAAGTAACACTTAGTTTGTGCCCTAAGATTATCACACAAAAATCGAGTCAGTGTTTCTCTATTTACGGGTTCGCGTTAGACTGACTCTAAATTGTCGTTCAAGTCTTATCGATATTATATGTATTCCTATAGCCATCGAAATTGATTACGGGGGCAGAGATAAAAGAAACGAATGGTCTCGACGTTCCATACATTATAAATCTGTGCATCGTATGGCGTCGACACCATCGAGAAACGTTTTGATTCCTTGGGGAACAGAAAACTGGTGCGTGCCGGTTTGCAAAACTTGTAAATCAATGGTTCGCTTAGCGCCATCGGTTTTGGACTTGTTTGAGTACACCGGTTCCTTACTTAATCTCGCGACAAACCGTCGTAGCTTGTACGATGTTCATATTTGATTTCAATACAGAATTTTTTCGAACGTCGAACAGTCTACGGTTGTTTACGCGGGGACTCACCAGCTCGAATACCTAATTATTCCGTGTAAAATAGTATCAGTTACAATCGTGCCCGTGTACTTACACTTACGAGCGTGTATATAATATTTATATATTTACAAGGTTTTCGTACACGATCCGTGATACTTCCCGAGACGCAAAATCGCATAATATAATAAACCACCTCGGCCCTGTCCGATCAGCGCGAACCTCTTTCTCGTGCACGATTCGATTGGAAACAAAAAGAGACGTACGATCCATAGTGATTACACCCCTTACGATTTATCGAATGACTTTCTTTCTCTTCGACGATAACGAGTGATTCGAATCACTGGAAGCACCGATTCTCTTCGTTTAATAGAAGAAAGAAACGAGTGTAAACTGAGTATACACCTTAGTCACGCTAATTAAAGAATCGTTAAACAACTAATGACTGGATGCTCGTTAATCGAAGAGTCATAGGATAAAGTGTCCCTGGGTCGCAACGGTTATCAAATGTTCCTCAGTCTTGAACAGTTTGAAAATATTTCCGCGGCCTCCTCTCGATCGATATAGATATTTAATTCTCGATCGTAAATGTTTTAATAACTAAGATTTTTAATTTCTTCTCGGCGCCATGGTTCGATCAATGATAAACAAAACAAAGCAAATTTGCAATAATTAAACTTTACTCGACGTTTCGTAAATATAAACTAAAATAATGTACTGGGTATTTCACAAGATGAACAATGACTGTACAATAATCTTTTCAAAAGAACCATACTTGCTATGTATAAAGAAAAGTTTTAAGTGTGTAATTCACTGACTGAGTTCCATGCTGGTCTAAATTAAGAGAGAGCAAACACAAAAACATTGGAACGACATTTATCATTGATCGAATCTGTGCGCCGAGAACATATATTAATTATATATAATGTAACATAATGATCGAACCATGACGCCGAGAAGAAATTAAAAATCTCGATCGATAGTTTGACTTTCCCGCCGCGAGTGGAGGGAGAACTGGCGGGAGTTTCGAAAACGACAACCTCACTGCGCCCGCCCTGGTTGCCCTCCTCTCGTCGCTCGATACTTTCGAGCTTCTCGACAGCAGGCGGACGATAAATGCATCGGGTCACAGGCGAAATCAGAATAAATAACCAATAAGATTACGCTTGCGTCCCTCGACGGAGAAACGAGGTATGGCAGTGAGGCGAGTAATAAAGAGTTGAATACATCGTTCTGCTCAAGGTAATTCGCCTAGCGAATTTAGACAACGTTCATTGGAATGGTGAAATCGTAAAAATTCGATGAGCATGATCTACCCCGTTCGATTCACTGATACTGACTCTATCTCGAGCGCACCATTTGTCTCGTGCAATTCGGAAAGAAAGTAGAAACGTGGAATGAGAAGAAATGCACACTGAGAAAACCGATTGAAGAGAACATTGCAGCTGTACACACGGAGGTGCTACTTCGAAACGCTACTATGTACATCATCTCGACGAGTCTCTGCTGAAGAATACAGTGGAATCCTTTCGCAGCGGGGGAGAACATCTTTGAAGAAGAATCTCTGCACTGTTGCACGCTCCGTTAAGACGCTAGACTTCACGCACCACCTGGATACATATACAGTGACTCCCACCCTTTAAAAGACGATAACCTTTTTAACATTGTACTATACGATTTGAACCTTTTTTGGGAAGCTAGAGCAATTACTTTGCTACAGGATGCGAAAAAGAATTTTGTCAAAAATTGCAATTGATCGGAATTGGTAAAAATTTTGGGGCCCACGAACTGAAGTTAGAAATAGAAGTTGCAAGAAAACTCTTCTAAACTTATTTAAAAAAAAAAAAAGTAATGAAAGTATTTCATACCGTTACACATTACATAAATTTCTTTGTTATTCGGGGCCCTATGGTATCCCGCGACAGCTTAGTCCGCTTACCGTTGGATCCGCCACTGGGTTTTGTACGATAATAAAATAAAACACAACTTTTACAAACAAAAGGAGCCCTGCTTGCACGCTAAATCTTTTATCTAGCGTGCAGGAGGCGAGTCTAGTGCCTTAAAGGATGCGCTGCTCTCTGTCCTTAGGCTGTCATCGCGGTTTTGTACTAGGAAAGAAGTCGATGATGAGAAACGAAGGAGTGGCGTTGTAACTCGTCGCAGGAACTAACGATTAGTTTGCTGAAGATTGCGAAGAAGAGCGGAGTCGTCCCCTTCACGGTTCGACTGGTCAACAAACGTGTGTATACTTTCGGCACCGTTCAATTGGCATCATTATAGGGCAATGTCTGTGAATCACAATGAACGCTGTTCGGGCTGTTGTCGACAGCGTTTCTCAGAGGATCTGGAAACTGAAGGAGCCTGCCGTCGCGCGTAGTATTCGTCTTTCCAGGGAACACCTGGAAACCTGTCACCTGGGGACACCTGCGGACACCTCGGTTTCTCCACGGGCTACACAGCGCAGCCCTTCCGCGTTCCGTAAAGGATCTTCAGCTCCGGCACGATGATCTTCTTGATCAACGCGTTCGTCTTCGCCGTGAGCATCTCCCGGTGTGGGTCCTTCTTGAAGATCTTGATGCCGGGACGGTGCACCAGAAACGCGTTGTCCAGGATCAGGAAGTCGTAGTCGAGGACGCATAACGCGTAACCCTGAATTCAAATGTTGCACATTAGTACAAGCAATTAGGTGGTAATGGTACCTTGAGAAGGTAGTCTGAACGCTCAGGGAGAGGCAGAGTAGCCTTCGGGGCTACTTTTGCACCCAACAAGCAGTTTACGCAGGAGCGAGGAGATGCTTCTTACTGTTAACTGTACTAGAACTGATCGAAGTCATGTAAACCTAGCGTGAAAGGTGATAGCATGTCTGTTCCTTAGAATTAGCAGCCTGAATAATCCCTTCGCTGCTGTACAAAGACACTTCAGGGTACAAAGGCTCCGGATAAGTTGATAAAATTGATTCGTAACTTGATGTTTGCAGGTTTCGAGGTTCTATAAGTGTCTACCTGTGTCATTTTGTCGCTCTTCCCTTCCCAGCTGAGCCTCTCGTCATACAGAGGGTCGTTATTGGTCCCGATGAAGATTGGCTCCCAATGGACAAAGCTGCCTGTCCTCTTTCCAACGTGAAAAACGTGGAGGTCCGCGGTTTCTGGGGCCTCCTGCCACTCTTTGCTACGAGGCACGTTATGGCAGCCAGAGCACAGCTTCTTGTGGAAAGGAATGGCCGAGCCTGCCTTCAGCATTTGTGACTAACGGAAACAGAAACAATAAGGATAGAGTACCAGCTATATTTCGAGTATACGCAAGGACACTATGCAGTGACGCTGAACGAAGTTTAATGGCAAAGCTGTGCTGCTAATTGCCTGTAACAAGGTCCACGGTCAAAGGAAGCGCCATTGATTACACACGACCCTCGTGTTCGTGCTGTTTAACGGATGCGACCGTTGCACTCGGCAACTTTGCTTTCGATTTAATTGCCACCAAGCTTCCAAGTTGCGCAATTGTTAAACGCGAAGGCTGGCCGTATCAGTATCGTGACGATCTGTGCAATTTCATGCGATTCGTGCAATTCTTATCGTCAGCTAGAAGAGCAACATCCTGAATGATGGTCTGATTCGCTTGGGGTCGTTGAAGAATGCGTCAGAAACTCACCAGACGCGTTTTGTTGTTCGGTGGCTGGTTCTTCTCGTCCACCTCGAAGATCGACAGTACAAAAACTTTCGGGTTCGGCTTGTACAGGGCCGGCTGGTCTCTCTTCCTGATCATCTCGAGGAACTTGGCCGGCAAGTTTGGATTCGGATAGAGCTCTATGTCGCTGGCGAGAACGTAGAACGTCGGCGCCGACTCGCGTGCTATATTACGGCCAACGTTCACCGGGTACAGCAGCTTCTTCTCGTTTTTATACATCTTCGAAAGCGTGACGTTCACCCACGGAGGCCCCAGCGTGCAGTTGTACGTGTCGGACATGACTTTCTCGCTCGGGGGTACCTATTTTTAACGGATTAAGCAAACCATTAGACGCTGAAGTTACTTGAAAATCTGATGGCGTTTCAGTGGGGTGTCTCTCGGTCTACTTTGTAGAACAGCTAGACACTTCCCACGCGCTATATGTATTATTATTAGACTCAAGTGTACGTCACAAGTCTGTGACAAGGGGTTAACAATAACGACAAGCAAATCGAACGGAAATTCTTCGATCTCACCTCCAGTATTGCTCATCGATTTTATTAATAGATTTGCATCGCTCAAATGAAACGGAAGTATGTTTATGAGATTCATTGGTTTAGCATATGTATACGTTCATAAATTGGTTCAGAAAGAGAATACGACGCAGAGAATTGATCGCACGTTGAACACAGAGAAGCAATTTTAACTGACAAAAGGTTTGCCAATTATAGACACTTTGAGAAATCACCGGGCAGAGAAAGCAGCTCTTGTGTCCACAAGTTTTGTATGACGAAACTCTGCCATTAAGTTGATCTATATCCGGGCTGAACAATCCTGTACGCGTGCAATTCATTGAATTGTTAATAACTGTAATTAAGAAATCGACGCTTTCCGTGAAGGGAGAGTATGTGGAACAGAGGCGAATATAAATGTGTATCACTAACCAGCTGCTAACTAGCTACTCGCGTATCTGATTGATACTTTCACGGCCTCTGATCTACTTTTCAAGAAATGCTGTATTGTGTTTCCCCGGGCTCGTCACTCGATACCGTCGCCGACAGTCGACTTTCCCTTTCGAACTTTTACCTGGAGGGTGGCTAACGAACAACGTTTCTCAAGACGAAAACGGTGCATCTAATTAACAATTTGATACTGATGAAGTGTTCAAGTTGATACAAGAAAACAAAAAGAAAGAATTGGAAGATGTAGGAATTTTATAATAGCTACATTCAATTGTATGTAAGTGAATCTTTTAATCCTGACGACATGTTCAAGTTGATAGAACAACACAAGAAGAAAGAATTGCAGGATGTAGGAATTTTACAATACCTACATTCAATTATGTGTAAGTGAATCTCCTAATTCTAATGACATGTTCCATTTGATACAACGTCAGAAGAAAGAATTCCAGGATCTAGGAATTTTACAATAGCTACATTGAATCATATGTGAATTTTCTAATCCTGACGACATGTTCAAGTTGATAGAACAACACAAGAAGAAAGAATTGCTGAATGTAGGAATTATACAGTAGCTAAATTCAACCATAAGTGAATCTCCCAGTTAATGGTCTAGCTAAGTATCCAAATCGAGATTTCATCTATCTTCTCCAACCGCAACCGATTCGCAGCGTATCGGCGAGCGATTTCCAACGATTTCGTTCTAGAACTTCATCCATGGCGATTCTCTTCATCCGTGAACTGTGGAAATGTTCAATTAACACCGCAACAGTTGCTCCTCCCATGGTTCTTCACGGTGTGCGCATTCCCCCGTGCGTGACGCCTGCCAGCATTATCTTTACAAGTAATTTCCGACAATCTTTTCCAATGTTACACACCACCCTCCAACCACTGTCACGGGAATTGCCCGTTTCCTAGCGAAGAGTTTACAAGACGTCCACGCACCGGAAAAATCCGCAAGAAATCATTGTCGGTGACTGTCGACCGTGAACGTCTCGCTAGAGGAACAATGTTTCTTTGCCCTGAAAAAACGCGATGGCCTTGCAAACTGCACTGCTCGAGATTTCGTATTCCCTTTTTCGTAACGTTCCCTCTTTCATCTCGGGAATGGTTCTGTTTCGATTCGAAGAAGAACTTAGAATATGTCGTTTACACGACAATGAGCGGAATCCTTGTTAGAATTCAATGATGTAATGTTTCTGAACTTTTTGTAGGAACGCTTTCCTCTCTTAATGCGTGGTTTAGATAAACTCATTGTGAACGCCGAACAATGGGAATACATGAATAGGACAAGTGTTATCCCAGTAGAGTCTAACGTAACGTACTTAGAGGACTGTCTACATTTTTCGACAAGTTCTCCGTCAAATTTCCTGCTTCTGTGGCAGATTTACAAGTGCTTTGTGGAGAATTTACAACGGAAAATACGCCAATCTGATATAAGGCTAAGTGTAAGATTTCTGTGATAGATGTACAAATCGCTTCGTGGAAAATTTACAAAGAGAAATCAATCCAGTAGTTCTAGCGCTAGGTGTTAGAGATAGGAGCACTTGAGATTACCCAATGCAGGTGTCCAAGCGTGTTAAGGATCTGCAGAGATCTTAGCAGCCACGATCATTAGACTAAAGATTTCTGTGACAGATTTACAAGTCGCTTCTTGGAAAATTTACAAAGAGAAATCAATCCAGTAGTTCTAGCGCTAGGTGTTAGAGATAGGAGCACTTGAGATTACCCAATGCAGGTGTCCAAGCGTGTTAAGGATCTGCAGAGATCTTAGCAGCCACGATCATTAGACTAAAGATTTCTGTGACAGATTTACAAGTCGCTTCTTGGAAAATTTACAAAGAGAAATCAATCCAGTAGTTCTAGCGCTAGGTGTTAGAGATAGGAGCACTTGAGATTGCCCAATGCAGGTGTCAAAGCGTGTTAAGGATCTGCAGAGATCTTAGCAGCCACGATCATTAGACTAAAGATTTCTGTGACAGATTTACAAGTCGCTTCTTGGAAAATTTACAAAGAGAAATCAATCCAGTAGTTCTAGCGCTAGATGGTAGAGATAGGAGCACTTGGGGATTGCCCAATGCAGGTGTCCAAGCGTGTTAAGGATCTGCAGAGATCTTAGCAGCCACGATCATTAGACTAAAGATTTCTGTGACAGATTTACAAGTCGCTTCTTGGAAAATTTACAAAGAGAAATCAATCCAGTAGTTCTAGCGCTAGGTGTTAGAGATAGGAGCACTTGGGATTGCCCGATGCAGGTGTCCAAGCGTGTTAAGGATCTGCAGAGATCTTAGCATCCTAGAGATTTTCCTTCGCTAGGAGTAGGGGGCCAAGTACCAGGATACTATTTACCACTTTTGGCACGTGTTTGCTGCTGAAGAAAACGTGGAAGGTGACCAGCTGGGCGATCAGGGGGCTGCCACAGTTTCTCGAGTACTTGATGGCGTCGAGTGTCGCCGAGAAGTCTGTGCCAGGAGCGTGCATAGCAATCGATATCGGCGCCCTCCAACGTTCCAGCAGCGGCTCCAGATTGTCCAGGAACGTGTAGTCCGCGTGCGTGGTGTACGTCACGCTCTCCCAGCATCTCACCGCCATGCTCATCGGAACGTAATTGTATAGGACCCAGTAGTCGCCACGTTGGGCCCTTCTCGGCTCCAGGGACTTCTCCTTGCAGGACACGGCCTCCTTCAGGCTCATCGTCGGCCGGACGTTCGTGTTCTTCGCCTTGACAACAGAGTAATCGTTAATGTTAATTAATTCATCGAGTTATGGTTATATAAGCAGACTGCGGTTCTTTATGCAAAATAAAAATATTCCGTATTGATTCTGGCAAGCAGGGATAAAATAGAAAATTGATCTCGCCCCCTTAAGGACTTCGTTGCATTAAACACAGCGTAACCTGGAATTCTTTTAATTCTTTACTGTTTTATATTTCAACCAGGCCAATTTCTTTCTAAATGCATAAAGATCGGCAGTCTGGGATACGTTTAGGTTCGTGCTAGATCGCATCTATACTTGTAATAGTATATTATTGGGCATTGCTCGGCCACCCTGTATATCTTCTGTCTCTCCTGCGAAGTTACATGCTTGCGGTTTGCAGTTTAGCGATAACAGGCACGCGACCCGCCACTTCCTGTCATGGAGGTCATCGGGGACAATGAATCTAATTGCCGCAGTTCAGACGTACAAGAATGTTTGTAAACTTTTGCTGATGTTGTTGCCATTAACCGTTGACCCTTGACGACGTCGAGTCGCGTAACACGATAACGCGATTGGAGGAGGCTTCGTACTAATTTCTCCGGCGGCGATAAAGTTTGACAAGTATGTACATTTAATTTTCACATTTTTCAATCCTGACCGCTCGAACGGAGTCTCTAAAAATATTCTTTAGATTATTAAATACATCGGTATCGAATTGATTACTGAACAATTTCTAGTTATACCAACGGCGTAAATCTCGTTCGCGAAAAGGCGTTGGGGGTCGAGAGACCATGAACGATCTCATTCATCGGTCCCCGTGAGTATCCAAACGAGCCGAAACGTTGTTCCCCGACTTATCCGGAAATTTGCGACCCCATTGAAACACCATCCCTCCTCCGCGCAGGTAAAAGCGTTTGCCTGAATTTTGCACGGGCGAGAGCACACACGTGCGCCGTTCTCCTCGTGTATGAAATATTAAGTCCCGGCGGCGGCGCAGCAGAGCTGAACTCGGTTGACGCGAACCGTAATTTTTCGAACGGAGAAAAGACTCGGTAATGGCCGTTGTCTGATGCTGCTGAATCTTTCAGTAGCTCGTACATACACTTAGCCACGGCATCCTCGATTCTCTTGGGATCAGGAAAACATTTGTTCGAATTCTTCGCGGAAACCGGATGCCTAAGGTTTTCTACAGGCCTGAACATTTCGCCGAATTTGGGCCGGACGGCGAACGGAACAACAGTTTGGGTCTTATCCCTCATTTCACAAAACGAAACGAAATTCGACGTCTGTCGGGTCAGCAAGTAGAAGATAATAATCTTTAAAAAAAAAAACGCTGGAGTATCAAATCCGACAGGATTTAGTATAATTTTTATTCATGATCGATCAGCAGAAGCTACCATCAACGAAGAGAAGGGATTCGGTCTCTCTTTCTTGAAATTTGTTTGGAAAACTTGAGAATCGCATAACAATCCGGAGCCAGCTTACGAGCGTTGATTGCATCATCGAGTGGGTTTTTGTCGAGGGATAGGATACATACGGGTTGTTCGAGCGACCTCGAGGCATCATAAGCCAGCTTACCGTCTGATTGCGTTGATGATCGTTCTTGTCAACAGAGGCGGCGCCCTTGGCCTCGTTGGGCGTCGGCTTCGTGGTAACCAGCCTCGTCCTGGCCAGGCTGGTCGTGTTGCCGCCTCGTGGACCCTTCCCGGTCGCATCTTTGGTGGCAGGAACAGCCGATACATAAGTAGCGGCACCCTTTTGCGTACCGTTCACGAGGTCCACAGCACCGAACGTCTCGGCCTGTAACGGCGCCGCCCAGTTCGTCGGCGGTTCCTCGATCCAGGGCCCGGAGGAGCCGAAGTGGGCGCACACGTAGAGCAACACGCAGATGTTGAGCACCACCGACACCCGAAGTGCCCAATTTCTACGCAGTATGCTGAACAAGCTCATTCTCCAGCCTCCTCCAGGTCCACGCTCCAGCTACCGCTCCACCACTCGTCTCCTCCTCGATCCCCTGGTCCACCGCCTCCTCGCCACCCCTCAGGGGCCCGTGCTGCTCCGTGATCAGGATCTGAGCATGGCTGCACCAGTCCACGACCTCCTCCTCCTCCTTCCGTCTCGAATCTGGAACAGATATCCGAATCGTCAGATGGCACACACTGGCTTCAAACGACAAAAACGCGGACAAAAATAATTACTCAAATTATTTCGAAGTTTTAATTAATAAAAAACTATGTGAGGACCACACAGTAGGCGTGGTCTCGAGACCCATCGCGTCCAGAGTTTGAAACAGCTCGGAAAACAGTGCTTACATACTAAGTGCGACATTTTACCGTCGACTACGATAGTAAACTACTATCCTTTGTCACAATACCCCAAGTGGGCGTGGCCCCACGCTCCCGAAAGCCCCACACACCTGCGTATCCACGATTTAAAACCGTCAGCCTCGAGAACAACCCTTCCCACGGCGAAAACATCTGAGAAATTCGATTTCAATTTTCTATAACTTTATTTCTTTTTTAACTTCCCAATTTATAAGATAGTGTAATCACCCCGAGAATCGATTTTTTAGCAGATCTTCACATTTTTAACTTCCCGATTCATAGGGAAGTTACTGTAATTTTATATTTATTTAACGTCGCTTCTGAACCACCTGATTTTCTATGACTTTTTTCAAGGTTTAAAACAAAAAAACCTAACGAGGGATCCTCGTTAGCGGCTGACCCAGCGTTTTTTAATGATTCCTGCCGTGGGAACGGCGTCGATTTTATCGGACGACGGGTACATTACGGCGAAACGTGAATCGTGATCTCGTGGACCGGCCAACGGTGACAGAATCTCGCGGTTTGTTGCCCAATGCGAGGCGGCCGGTGGTAATGACACGTTGCTCGATCTTTTTGCCCCCGCGCGGTGTCGGCGCACTCACCACGCATGAATGACTCCGTGCGTGCATGGCAATGGCTTCATTGTTCGACCGTTAGAACACGCGACGCGTTTTATTGCGCGAACGAGCTGCCCGGTCGCGGGCACGGCCATTTTCCCAGCTACCGGTTGTCATCTAGCTCTTGGACTGCACCTACCTCCTGCGTTTATGCACCACATTGCACGTTTCTCTCGGAAATCTGTTCCCACCCGTTCAAGCAAATCCCGATCACCTCGAACCCCTTTTTACAACGACCTCAAAAAAAAAATAGAAGTGGAATCCAATGAGAAACCAACCCCCTTTCCTGCCCCCCGAACCCCGGAATCTTGTGCCAGCAAATCCCCACCGATCAATAGTAAACGGATGGTCGAGTTCTTAAAGAAAGTCGATAATTAAACCACCGGTGACAATACCCCTCTATCGGGCCGGAGCCTTCCGGTTCCTGTCGCATTTTTCCACTCGCTACCCCCACCGCGAGACATGCCAGGAATCACCCCTGTTTTTCAACGAAATTGCGATTTAATGTTGCTTAGCATGTGTACAATTTTTATAATAATACTGTTCAACAAATTTCTACTTTTTTCGTGTTTCCATATAACTGTTGAGTGGATTTTATAGACCTTAAACTTGTACAATTATGCAATTTCACAGTTTTACCATTTGCAACTTTAGAATTTAACAGTTTATGATTTGCTGCTTTGGAATTTTACAATTTTAGCGTTTCACAATTTTCTACTTTGCAACTTTAAAATTGTACAATTTTTCAATTTCACAGTTTTACCATTTACAACTTTGCAACTTTAGAATTTGACAGTTTAAGATTTGCTACTTTGGAATTTTACAATTTCATCGTTTCACAATTTTCTACTTTGCAACTTAAAAATTGTACAATAATATAACTGTTGGGTGGATTTTATAGAGTTTGTCCCGTTGATTTCGAATCTGATTTGAATCTACACTCTGAGCGAAAAGCGTAGACATCCAGGAGAATCGAGTTGTCTGAAGAACAGCTTTTAAACCGTTTAAATAATTGCTACAGGGTGGAGTAAAATGGCACACAATTATGAAAGTGGTCTAAGTGAAAATTACTAATTAATTTTCTTCATTAAGTATCTCGGGACAAGAGACACATCGCTTTAGACCACTTTCGTGATTATAAGCACAAACGTATTCATTAATTTATTTAATCTATATAAATAAAAATGAAATTGAGAACGGCTGGACCGATTTAGCAAAGAAAAATTAGAAAAATTGCCCGGAAAAATGGAAAATTCGGGAGAAAATGAAAGTGCTTTTTTATTGTATATATATATATTTTGGAAAAGTTTTCTGGAATAAAAATTCGAGGTAATTACAAAGGAAAGTCGGAAAATTCAGGCAAACTGCAAAAATCATCATTTTAAATTGAATATCCATGGTCACAATCGTTAATAGATACAATCAAGACTTACAAATACGTTTCTTTTCCTCATTTTTACGTTGTTCACATATTTCCAATATCTTCTCACAGATTTGCAAAACGATCACAAATAGATTCATAGAAATTTAGACAGGACAACGTCTGTCGGGTCAGCTAGTATCCATGAAATTGTTAAAGCAAACAATTTGAAAGATAAAATATAAAATTGTATATACACATCCGTAGATAAAATACAAAAAAAAATTGTATATACACATCCGTAGATAAATCCGTTCAGTTATTTTTTGTTTTAAATAAATTTAACCAGTTTGATAAAAATGAAAAAGTTTGATCGCGACGTTTGAAACGAACGACGGTCGAGTTTCGTTTTTCGTTTCGACGGTGACTGTACGGTTTTGAGCAAGATCAATCCAGCGGGCACTAATTCTTCCTGGAGAGAGAATTAGAGGCTGGCGGATTTTTAAGGAAGAATGGAACAACCAATCCGCCGTATAATTCCCCGGCAGTTTTACATTTCCAAGGGAGGGGGGGAATATTCGCAACCGATGCACGAGAGACAGCTTTCAACCTGATAATAACTCTATTACCAAACACCGGGTAATATTCCGTTACGAAACGCCGTGGAACTATTCCTCGTTCCCAGAAAATTCAATGAAACTTTCTTCTCCGGCCACGAACGCCCAGAAAAATCATCTGAACAGCCCGGAATCATGATATTGTCTCGTGACGATAACTAATTCACTCTTCGTTTCAATTACCCAACGGAATGCCGTCTCTTATTCCTCGTTTCTTCTTAAATGAAATTCAAAATTGTTCAAGTATTTTCTTAAATTCAACAAGTCAACGTATTTCTCTTCTATTAAATTCATTAATCCTCTATTAAAATCATTCGGGGGATATTAATTAACTTCCCGATTCATAGGGAAGTGACTGTAATTACCCCGAAAATCGAGTTTTTAGCAGATCTTCATATTTCATGGTTATTGGAGTCATTTTAGACTATTTTTATCAAAATGTTTGTGTGTGTGTGTGCGTATGTCCGTTTGTATGGTATCAAATTTTTCGTTAACATTTTCTGAAAAAGTAACAAGGCGATCAGAATAAGGAATGAAGCAATCGATGTGCCCCAAATAATAATTAGAATAATAATTATATATATTTTATTTTTATTTTTTTTTATTTAAATTATGCAACTAAAGCTAATGTAGTAATAATAATATACTGCAACTAACGAATCGGGAAGTTCTTAGTGTCTCGTCGAGAGTCACACACAAAAATAATAAAAAAAAACATTAATAGCTGTAGGCCCCACTACATTGTAGTTAGTTTTAAGATTAAACGTTTCAGAACGTGGACGATTGATCAAATAGATTTTGTGGCTCGACCTATTTTTATCTACGCTAATTAACAGCGGATCTGCCTAATTTCATTAACGCGAGTACGGCGCAGTCGCGCGTCATTAAACAAATGGAATATTTCGTAACGCGGGTGATCGTCGCGAGTTAATTACGACGATTCATTCGGCGTATCTAAAGCCGTTGGAAACGATCAAGCAACCGGCGAACGGTACTGCAAATTTGTTTAACAGAGTTTCGCCATTCATGCGACAACGCCGCGCCGATAAGAATTATTTAATTAATTGTGCTCGTACTGTTTCTATTCCCGTTTATCTTCCAGCCGGCTTATTTGCGCCGAGTCATTCGATCGCCTAATTGAATCGACAGCTCCACCGCCGGTGACTTAAACGAGCTCCGACCGCACAACTATTCCACTCATTATTACGTACGGCCAATCGAACGTTTCACTCTGTCATAATCAAACATAATTCCAATTAAGGCCGGCCGACACGTCGTCAAAGAATCTGTTCCGTTCCTCTTTCATTTCTATATACAGTGACTCCCACTAATATTCGGACACTCTTAAAAAGACGATAACTTTTTTTAATATTGTACTGTACGATTTGAACTTTTTCGGGAAGCTAGAGTTTGCTACAGGATTTGAAAAAAACATTTTAATAAAACCTACTTTTTAAATTTTCAATATACGCCCACATAAAAAAGTCGTAAAATGCAACTTTTAGTATGTTTTTCTACAAATTCCGATAAATTGCAATTTTTGACAAAATTTGTGTCACATCCTGTAGAAAACTAATTGTTTTAGCTTTCCAAAAAAGTTCAAATCGTATAGTACAATATTAATAAAAGTTATCGTCTTTTTAAAAGTGTCCGAATATTTGTGGGAGTCACTGTATTAAAATGATGTCCTGACTTATTCATCTATCAACATCCAGGCTAAACCCTTGGACCTAGAAAGCTGAAATTCAACCCTTAAGGGGGTGAAAAGGGGTTGCAACGTTTGTATGAGGAATATTTTGTTCGCGATCCGATTTGCTTGATACTTGGTGTTATTTCTCTTTGATATAATTAATCAAACACATATTTCAGCATTTTACAAAATTCAATCACTAAAGGGATGAAAAGGGGTAGCAACGTTTGTATGAGGAATATTTTGTTCGCGTTCCGATTTGCTTCAAACTTGGTCTTATTTCTCTTTGATATAATTAATCAAACACATATTTCAGCATTTTACAAAATTCAACCACTAAGGGGATGAAAAGGGGTTGCAACGTTTGTATGAGGAATATTTTGTTCGCGGTCCGATTTGCTTGATACTTGGTCTTATTTCTCTTTGATATAATTAATCAAAAACCTATTTCAGCATTTTACAAAATTCAACCACTAAGGGGGTGAAAAGGGGCTGCAATGTTTGTATGAGAAATATATTGTTCGTGGTCTGATTTACATTATACTTGGTCTTAATGCTAATTGATACAATCTGAATGGGATGAATGGTCGAATATAAAAACATCGAAAAATAACTGTTTACCTTGTTAATTTATCAATTTTTTTATCAGTGTATCAATGTGATACCGAAGGACAGATTCATTTACGGCGACACATTTTTGTCGTAAATGCCACTGATTCGTGATTCACCCTGTGTCGTAATAAAAGTCGCCGAGAATTTATAGAAAAATTCTATGATGTTGTTTTCCACAAGACAACGTCGTTTTTTTTCCACGTGCCAGACATTTTTACAGCTCGACAGGTGTAGCGTTAAAATGCTAAAAATGTTGAAAACTATAAAAATAGTAGCAGCCCCGTGATCGATTGCTTATCGTACGTCGAGGCGGGGACACGTGCCCCGTTGACAGACGGAAAATCCGAGCCATCAGCGATTCGGCGGTCCGTATCAATTTCGGTCACCTACGCCTACTTCCGGAAACAGCCGGATGCACGACCGGAAGTCGTGGGTGTGCTGTGGAATCGCGATCGAGATCGAACAAACGTAACTCGCCGGCCATTGTCCTCGCCGAAGTCCCCGTGTAACTTCATCCGATTTTTCTGCTGCTTTCCTAGTCGAAACTTTCAAGTTTTTATTTTGGTATACTAAAATCTTTAAAACATATATGCAGTATTTACATTTACACACGTATGAACTTTTTCACACTGGTCCCATCGTTCCATACGGATTTCGATTAAAATTCAGAACTAATTAAAGCGATTATTAACCCTCAGCACTAAAAATTGTTGTACCATTATTCACAATATTGTTTATATTATTGAATATAATTAATTAAGTATTGTATGAGATATTACAACAGTTTCATATTCGTGAAATGAAAAAGATCATATACAGAGTGGAACCCCCGGGGGGTGGCGGTGGCCGAAGATAAAAAAACTTAAATAGGAACCCGCATTTTTCATTGCAGATTTGGACACAGATCTATAAAAGCCAGTTCTTAAATTTTCAATATAAGCCTATATAAAAAAGTTGTGAAATACAACTTTTAGTATTTTTTCTACAGTTCCGATCAATTGCTATTTTTCACAAAATTTTGTTTCACATCCTGTAGCAAACCAATCGCTCTAACTTCCCAAAAAATGTTCAAATCGTATAGTATAATATTTAAAAAGTTCTCGTCTTTTTAAGAGTGTCCGAATATTAGTGGGAGTCACTGTAGGTATACGTGAAGGGTTGGTAGGAATAGTGTTAATTACCGCGACGTGGAAAAAAAGAGAGAGGTCAGAGGAAAATTGAGATAGAGATAAATAAACTGGTCGTCGGTTGGATCAAGATGTCCTTTGTTTCGCTGTTCCCTTGGAGTGGTGGGGAGGCGACGTCATTTTTCCTGTAGCAGTTTCCAGAACGTCCAAGCCCCATCGTCAATGGCTTTTGTCGCACGCGGTGCTTCCGTTGCGAGCGTTCTTCGAAGAGCGATCTCTTTGTTGAATGTTACGTGAAAATGAAAGGCCACTGTAGCATCCCAGACATGAACCTTTGGCTCATGTGAAAAGGTCACGATGGCGGCTGCTCGTCGGCCACGAGCTGCTACCGTACACACGTCGACTCTTTAAATCGGTTCTTGATTGCGCGATACACCACCGCAAAAGCACAATTTCATTTCTATTCAAATCTCATCGTTTTCATTCTTTCCATTTTTCGTTCCATCTGTTTTCTTTAAACGATATCGCGTTTCTGTGCCGTTCATTAGTTCGTGCAAATAATCTTACGACGTGCAAACACGTTAAGTAAATTGTTATTCAAACAGAATATTAACAATGACCATGAAACGCGAAGATCTGCTGAAAAATCGATTTTCACGGTGATTGCAAGGTGTCGCTTTCCATTCTCTTATTATTCGTTTATTATTTCTTGGATCATTTATTTGTTTCGTTTGCTATTTTATTATTATTTCTTTCTTATTTCGTCGATTATTTTTTAATTATTCATTTCGTTCAATTTTCGTTTATTATTTATTAATTACTTATTTGGATCATATGTTGATTATCATTTACCAATTAGCTATTTCGTTTACGGATTTTGTTTATTAGTTATTTCTTTTTCTATTCTATTGAATAATTGCAATGTGATTTGAATTATTATACTACGAATATTTGTGTGTCTGACTGCGGAATTTCAAATTGAAATATTGAGCTGGCAAATGAAACCGAGTTTGTTTCTTCAATCGATAAAATAGTTTCGATCTCAATAAATTTATCGTTGCCATCTGTTTATACAGATGGGAATATTTATTAGATATGTTCGATGCTTGATAGGTTTGGTGTTAATAAGGTCCATACGTAGTTATGAAGTTCTTAAAATTGCTAACGATATACAGGAATTTTGAAATAGATCCTGCATCTTGTAATTGACGAAGATAATTTTCGAGAATTCGCGTTTTTCTTCCGCGTGTCGGCACCGATACGGTTCTCAGAGCGTCGATTTCCAAACGGCGAAGCTAACGAGCCCGTAAAAGTCGATTACCACAGAGAGCCGTCGATTTCCATGCTCGCCTCGATCGGGACCGATGTCTTGTGAATTTGCAAGGCAATCGAGGAGAGACCCGAACGGTTGCATTACCAACAATTGCATTGATTTTCCCCGTGGCCACCGGCGCGGCTGCACCGTCATCAGCCTCTCGCAAGTTTCCAGCAGTTTCCACAGAGCCACGGCTAAGTTTCCCCTTCCACCATCACGCGTCTTCTTCTTTTCGTGCGATTAATCGGACTGTCCGTAATCCGGCTACTCCCACCCCGCCTGGACCACTTTCGAAAGTCGCAGATTTACGACCGACCAACGTACCGCGCGCCATGGGAAATCATTTGAGCAATATCAAAACGCAATTACATCTCGTTCCACGTAAATACACTTCCAATTACTTCTCCCCTCTCCCCGAAACCGTTTTAATTAACATCGTGCTGTTCCGATTCGTGACAATACTTTTTCTATTACTCCCCAGTGGACTTTGTGTTTGCAGAATAGAAATTTTTCTTTGATACCTTCCCCTTCCGATTAACTTCGTACTCGGAACTATTTTGAGCTGGAAAAATTCAGGGGGTAACGTAACCCCTAAATATTACTAGATTTAAGGGTTTGTAAGCGGAGCGGAGGTCCGCGTTTGTACCCCGCAAAGGGAATAAATAAAATAATAATAATAATACTAGATTTAAGGGTAAAAACAGTGTTTGCAGGAAACAATTGTTTGTCTTTATAGTTTATATTAGATTATGTTCATTTCGATGATCAATTCGATGATGTTACTTCTATGTTGTCTATCAAGACAATTTATGGATCAAACAACCCTTAAAGTTGTAAGTAAATATTAATAATTAACTTCAGCCGAATATATTTATTGAAGGATCTAATTAAAAAATCCCTAGTGATCCTCAAAATATGCTCGTATAAGGGCAAACAATTAAACCCTACAAATACTGTTTTCACCCTTACGTCTAATAATATTCCAGTTATTTTTAGGGGTTCTATTACCTCCTTAAACGTTTCTTCCGAATAATTTCTAGAATAATTCGATTCTACATGAATTTTCTGCTTCGCACGAATATGAAAAATTGATACAACACGTGCTAAGGGTTCGATCGAAAGAATTGCACGGTTACGAATATTGAGCTTATATCATTTTTTCACAGTCGACGTCTCCATCTACAATGCTTCGCGTTCGAACCTTGGAATTAGAATCGGACCGTTATTAATTTAACCGTTCAAGGTACAGAACCGTTGGAATTTAAAATTAATCAAACTTGGTTAGTTCGAACGACTATACGTCGGCGATTCCTGTTCTCCACGAATCAACCACGCGTCTTATGGTCTTCAGCTATGCACTTTAAACCTACAGGGTGTTCCGATTAAACGGGAATATTTAAAAATACAATTACACAGGATTATATAATAATACTTATCGATTGTACCAGTATTATATTATTTAGAGTTTCAAGATCATCGAAATCGATGAGGAAGCCCCTAATGGAAATAATTATATGACGCTATTCCACGATGGAAAAATCGATGCGATAACGGAAGCCGATGATTCGCGACACCCGGTACACGGAATTGCGCAACGAACCCAGCTGCCTACACCTCGATTTTCTCACCGAAAAAAAAAGACAAAGAAGTGGCCAGATACAAGACCGAGGAAATCCGAAGCCGGTGTTCCTCGGTTCCTTTTTTTGGTTTCGGACGATCGCCGTCGGCGATTACACGATCTTTTATATCTTTTTTTCTTTTCCACGAGCACGGTGTGTCCAGGATTTCGATCGATCTCCAGTTTCCCGATGGGACGGGTCGAACCGGAGCACCGGTCATCAACCGTGTTATTACACGAGCATCGTTTTCCGTAATGTTGCAAAACGCATCGCGAATCTACTCGATTTTTCCGAGAACGATCGTCGGTACAGTTACTTTGTCGCATCCTCCCCGACGCGTCGCGTTCGTTTGTTCAACCCGTCATTCGACGTTTCTTTTACAACCAGAATTATCCTCGTTCCGTTGATTCAATTTAATTAATAATTTAATAATGATTTAATTTAACATAAGAGACATCGCAATGAAATTTCACACGCATATTTATTAATATAATTCTTTATCAATGATAAATAATATGGAGGTATTCAATTATCGATCGCAATGTTTTGATAACTAGATGTAATTTATTATCGGCGCACAGGTTCGATCGTATGTTACAAACTATATAATTTTTATAATCACTGAGGAATAAGCATTTATTATAAAAATTATATAGTTTGTAACATATGATCGAACCTGTGCGCTAAGATAAGAAATTACATTTAGTTATAAATTGTATGATACGTTTTTTGTTTGTTTAACACTATTCCTACCGCGACCGGTCAAAGGACCGTTTTTTAATGGATTTAATTACGCGGATAATTGAATCGCCTTTAAACTTCACGACTTTTCCGAAAATATTCGTATATTAAATGTTTCAATATTCACTTGTTTTTTTTTGTTGTTTCTTTTCAGAGAACAATTTGTAGTTTGTATATCTTTATTCGATTCGACGACACAAATCAACGAAGCGAACTCTTACGAACCGATAAATTTCCTTTGATTTCTGAAGTTTTAATTGAAATTGAAATTAATTGAAATACAATGTTATTGAATTGGCACAACTCTGCCTATGGTACCATCCTAATACCAGCCTATATATTTTATATAAAATAAAACTATGCTATCGGCGCCAGGTTCGATCACTTTTAGAAACAACAAATATGCAAATTAAATACTTAAATTTCTCATATTGCATATTTGTTGTTTCTAAAAGTGATCGAATCTGGCGCCGATAGCATAGTTTTATTTTATATTTCATTTTTCGATCGATAAGAATTTTTCCTTTATATATTTTATACTTTGAAACGTGTGTACCGAAACTACCAGAATGCGATTCGAGTCCGTCAAGACCCGCTATTGTAACGATTTCTTTTCTAATCGTCAAGAACCGTGTCACCGCACGCTGTCTAAAGCATAATCAACAAAAAAAAAAGAACAGAGTGAAAAGCGTTATCAGACGGTTTTAGATACAATGCATGGGCGTGCGGTGCGGTTGGGCTGGTATTAAGGAAATTGCGACACGTGAACGCGGCCGCGATGCAAAAGCAAGGTCGTTTGATAGAACCGAATGAATACAGGTCATCTCACCCATCTCTAGATTAGCTTAGGGGCCCTGTACACGCTTCTCGACGTGCCGCTGGTTTTAATAGCCAAGAGCCTTTGCACACCGCAACAGAGAAAGAGAGAAAGAGAGAGAGTTTTGTCGATAGAATGGCACACGCGCCGCCTGACACCATAGAACCCTAGACTTCGGGTGTCTATAGCCGACGTAATAGCACATCGATTCGAAAATCCATTTTCCACGGCCCTCGAACCACCTTCTAAACTATTTTCCACGTGTTCGTCAACTATGGCTGAATCTATGGCATACGCGGCCACGAGCATAGCCACTCGCGTCTTTAAGAACACCCCAAGGCAGAAATGATTGATTGCAATAACTTTCTCAACGCTTTTCAGTTGGAGATATTTTCAATGGAAAATTAAACATTTCTTCCGATCTAGAATATTTCTATTCGTTATGATTATTGAAGTTTTTGTGGATATGAAATTGGTGCAATATTTCATGCAGTAGCTAAACGTTTAGTAATTGATTAGTTTAAGTATAATTAGATACTGATGTATTTAATAAAGTAAATAATATTTTGAATAATGGTACAAGCCTAAACATTTCTTTCGACCAGAGTATTTCCATTCCTCATAATTTTTGTACTTTTGTGGATATGAAATTGGTACAACACTTCATACAGTAGCTAAACGTTTAGTAATTGATTAGATACTGATGTATTTAATAAAGTAAATAATAGTTTGAATAATGGTACAAGCCTAAACATTTCTTTCGACCAGAGTATTTCCATTCCCCATAATTTTTTCAATTTTGTGATATGAAATTGGTGCAATACTTCATACAATATCTAAACGTTTAGTAATTGATTCGATACTGATGTATTTAATAATGTAAACAATATTTTGAAGAATGGCACAAGCCTAAACATTTCTTTCGACCAGTGTATTTCCATTCCCCATAATTTTTGCAATTTTGTGGATATGAGGTTGGTGCAACACCTCATACAATATCTAAACATTAACCCTATAATCCTCATTCGACTGCTAATTGTCAATGCCTCTGCTTAGATCAATCTCTGATCTCACAAGTGGTAAATTCCTAGATTCTTTACCATGAGGCATCCAAAATCGGGCGATGCGAGTAAGTGATTAAGTCAGCATTACCAAGTTAGTTAGTACGTTAATATTAATTACACTAGTAAGCTATTATTAAGATAGTAATATCACTAAATGTATGCGAATAGCTGTGTGTGTGTGAAAGCTAATAAAGGCCAATCAATCAATCAATCCACACTAACAGCCAAAAGTAGGTGACACGAATCCCATCTACCAGGAACCCAGAACTCGTCACCGTCCGCTATTTTCCAAGGAATCAAGACCGACATGGATCCTGGATCTTCCTTTCCTGGTGTTCAGTAACGTAATCGCGAAACACACCAGCCATCGATAGTACACACCGGTACACAATGGTCGGTGACAAATTGTCCCGGTCAGGCCTCCGCGTTTCAAATTGCCCCGTGACCGCCGGCGAGCGTAACTCGGCGTCGTTTGCCCATTAACGTCGATCATTTCAAGTGTGCGCATCTATGTCACGTACGCCGGCTGCCCGGTGGATCCCACCTTTTCAATCGAGGGGGGCCCGCTGCTGGCTGCGGCTGCTCTGCTTTACGTCCGTGAACTCGTTTCGGACTGCTCTACTCCCTCGGACGACGACAATGCTTTAAATGATGCAACGGTAACGCGCGCCACGCTCGAACCTTCCCCAGACACGAAGGGGCGGACGATTCCTCGTTGTCGTTCGACACCTACGGGAACGACCACCGTGCCCCCGACGATACATTATCCATCCGACATTGGCTCGAACCTGCTATGAAATTTTTAGAGGCCATCCATGCCCCCGATGACCGGCTTTCGTCGTTCGTTTATAAACATTCATGCAGGGGGACATCGAGATTGCAAGGAACCATCGAGATTGCATGCATCCACTTTTAAGAAGATCAACTACAAGGTTATTCTCTACCTCGAGCAATTAAGCATGTTCTGGAGGTATATAAAAACGCAAGAAAATCTTTGAAAATTTCACAAGATATAATTCTTACTATATATATATATACAGGGTGTCCCAGTTTTTTCCGGCCAAACTTTGCCAGCGTGTAAACGCTGCCATGCAAAAATAAGAAAAAAATGTTATATGAACATATGCTGTTAAATGTTTTATTAAGGAGTTATAACTAATAATAGAAAATGATAATGAACTGACACTTCGTCGACACGGCGAACGAACGTATTATGAATATCTCTATTTATGTTTACATAAACTCTTATGTTTTTACATAGTTTACACAAAAACATTACATGAACATAAACAAGAAAAGATATTATTACTTATAACTCCTGAATAAAACATTTAAGAGCATATGTTTATAGAACAGTTTTTTTCTTACTTTTGCGTGTAGAACACGCTGGCAAAGTTTGGCCGGAAAAAACTGGGACACCCTGTATATATGTATGTATTTATATAATATATATATGTAATTTATATATATATATATTTATTTTGATATGTATATATATAGTAAGTAATAATATATATATATATTTATTTTGATTCCTCTCATTTTAACACGTCTTCTTATGGAGAACTAGCTTTTCTCCGTGGCTTCGCTCGCACAGAAAACTGTTTAATGCCCTCGAAAATTGATATTGTTTCTCCATAAAACCTTTCAACCCCCCATTCACCCTATTCGGATTGTATAAATGAGCATTAAGACCAAGTATCAAGCAAATCCGACAACAAATAAAATATTCCTCATACAAATGTTGCAACCCCTTTTCACCCCCTTAGGGGTTGAATTTTTTAAAATGCCGAAATACGTGTTTGATTAATTATATCAAAGAGCAATAGGTTGCAACCCCATTTCACCCCCTTAGTGGTTGAATTTCGAAATATCCTTTCTTATCCCTTGTATAGATCACAAAGGAAACCTCTGTTAAATAAAAAATAAATATAACATGAAATTCACTAATTAACCGAAAGCTTTTTAAATTAATCTATTTTTTTAATGCAGAATATACTCGTGAATGGCTTTCATTGCTAATATATTGATAGATTTCGAATTTCTTGTACTTCCAGAACATCCTTAAACTGGTGGAACACCTGACCCGCACAAAGACTATAAGACAAAGCGAACATCTGCGCTTGTCTACTTCCATTAATCGTCGACTAGAATTGTCAATCGGATTCGCTGTTCAATAAACTCGTATTAGACACGCAGACGCTGAATTATTCAGTCTACGCGAGCATCGATAACAAACAGATCCCGTGGCATCTTTTCTCAACGGTTCAGACGCGGCGGCCTGCGAACAAAGCTGCCGCCAGCCAGCACCTGCTCTTTACTCAACACGATTACATGTTCATTAAGTGAAGTACCAATTGGCCCAATTAAGACAGCCGACACCATAGTCCCCTGTTTTCCATGCCTGTACAGCCGGCTGTAGTCATTCATGGTGCTCCCCAACCCCTGCGGGATCTCTAGCGGAGACCCCCTAGCTGGATGTCTCGTTCCAGCGTGGCTTCCTCGTCAATAACGAAGAGGCATCCCGCGGTACTGCAATAGAAGTCTAAGTAGAACTATTGCAGTTTATATTTTTCAATTAATGTTTTCGGCGCAACCGTTTCGATCAATTTTTTTATCGAATAGCTATTTTACGATAGTGACTAACCTCTAGTAGCACAAAATATTGTATAGACATTCCTATAATATTAAAAAGAGATTCAATCTTTTTTTAATATTCAAATATACATACAATATTTATTTTATAATAAGTAACAAATATTTCTTTTTAAATATGGAGGAAATATCTATTTCATGTTAAGAGAAAAATAGTTTTTTCTAAATATTAAATGAATCTTTATTTCATATTAGAAGTAGACTATTTTGTTTCTAATATACAAATAATATTCATTTCATATTATTTTATTTAATATTAGAAATAGAATATTTCTTTCTAATATACAGATAATGTTTATTCTTTTATTTCAAAGATAAATTGCAACAAATAAATATATTTAAAAATATGTCGGTGAAAACCCTGTCGGTGATTTCACAGGACCCTAATCCGGCACTGATTCTGAGATAAATCAAAATTTAACGTTCCAGCATTTCTTGAAAATCGTTAGAACCCATAAATGCATCAAGATCCGCAGTTCTACTCACCGGTCTGAGGTTGTTGCCGGCTGATGTAACCGGGTTGTACAATTTCTCGAGTTATCGCGACCGCCGCGTGCAGTCTCGATCGACTTCTCTCTCTCTCTTTCTCTGTGTCTCTTTATTTCTGAGACGACTGCTACCGAACCGAGAGTAGTTTCGTAATAATGCGATAATGAAAACGTATATCCTTGAGGCGTGATAGAGGTCCTTCTTGCGCGACCCGTTGTCTCCAGCTGGAAACGATTGCGAAACCGTCCTAACCCAGAACCACAGGAGGGGAATCACACAATCTCTTTCGTGTCAAGGTGTCTCGATCACGCTTCTCACGCACACTCTCTTCCGGGCATGGCAGGGCAACCGACGGTGGCTGCGAGGAAAGACGCGCAGCCAGCCTGCTAATTTGCTCCGATATCCCGGCGGACACAACTGGCAGAGATTTATGGCGATCCAAGTTAAGCTTTTCGTACCTTTTGCCGGCGCTCATTGTTTGCGGACACGTTACACTCCAGACGTTCCAGATTTATTGCGGCTGTAAGCACTTCGCGCCCGCCGAGAGATTTCACCCGCCGGTTTTTCTTCGTATAACCCTATCGGATTTATCGCGGTTGTGTGCTTTAGGCCTCCGCCGGGATTAAACTGTTCCTCGGGCCTCTGTCTCTTTCTTCTCCTTCCTTTTTTCTCTCTCTCGGGCTGTTGCTTGCTTTACGTGGCGACGACTGAGACGTCAACGGCCCCAGCTGTGTCGTTCAGGATTTATTATTTCCAGAAATTAGATAACTGTCTTTCGCAACTCGATGCACCGATTGACGACTTTAAGGATCTTCTGGAGGTATATAGAAACTCAAGAAAATTTTTGAAAATTTCACAAGATATAATTCTTACTAAATTAATGCAATTACCAAGTACCGACTTTTATGGAAACGGTACTTTAAGCACTCGCGATACGTATTTCTATCCGCAATGGTAGAAAGTGGACCAAGTGAAAATTAAGAAAATAATCGGTCAATTCTCTCACTTATGTCTACATCATTTGTTCTTCTGAAAAGATTATTGTACAATCATTGTTCATCTTGTGAAATACCCAGTACATTATTTTAGTATTATATTTACAGACGCAATGCTCTTGAAGATGATCCAAACCCGGATCGAAACGTCGAGTAAAGTTTAATTATTGCGCTTTGTTTTGTTTATCATTGATCGAATCTGTGCGCCGAGAACATATATTAATTATATATTATAAAAATTTACGATCGAGAAATATTAACTATTAACATCATTTTAATGAGAATGGTACTTTAAATATTCTGGAGGTATATAAAAACGCAAATCTTGAAACGTTTTCGAAAAAGATGCACGTGTCTCGTATCGAAGTGAATAAAATCGAAGAAAGAAAATAACTGGGACCGCAGTTACGGAGAAGTAAGAAGTTAACGCGTAAGAGGAAAGACGATTCGCAGATCGCATGTTTCCCGTTGAAATGAAGCGGCCGGGGGTACCATCGGTCGCCATAATTAACTGCACTTTCCGGTAACGTGTTGGTACACCGTTTACGGACGTTAGCATCGCCGTTTATTATACGGTAATTACCAGCGATCGATGCCACTTATTTTCCCCGAAAGAGAAAATGCACGGCAATTTATCCTACACGGCTCGGTTATTACTGCACGCGTGCGCGCGTATCGTGTAGCGACGCGACTTCCCTAATATCGCATTTAAACTTGTTACATTCGATTAAAATCCCTTGCAAACGTGCAAGATTTAACCCTTTGCACTCGGAGCTGTTTTAAATCGAAAATTAAATGTTTCTCCCAATCTAGAATAATTCCATTCCATGTATATTAATTGTTTTGTTATACGAATATGAAATTGATGTAATATCTCATGAAATACTTAAACATTACATTTTTCTAAGCAAGTGAGTTTATACATTTGTTTTTCGTTGTTAATACCCGTTTGCCTAAGCATATATTAATTAATTGATAAATTCTTACAGACGCAATACAGAAAATTTACATTCTTGAAAATGGTCTTTTAGACCGAAACGTTGAATTAAATTTCATGTGATATTTTGCAAATTTGCTTATTGTCTCCAATTGTTCGAACCAGTGCGCCAATAACATTAATTGTAGTTTTGAACAATTGTCGATCGAGATACAGAGAACTATTGAAATACTTAAATGTTCAGTAATTGATTAGATAGAAACATAGTGAATAATGTGGACAATACTTTGAATAATGGTACAACAATTTTTAATGCTGATTCTGAGTCACCACTCGAGTGCTAAGGGTTAATTGTCTACACGCGATAGTTTCTATTCAGTTGGATGTGAATTTTTATTACAACACGTGCTTGCATAATGAAGCAACTCTTCGCGATTGTTAGGTGAAAAAGTCGCTAAACAATTCCGTTTTTTTTTCTCTAACATTTTTCGAGCTATTCATTTTGCAATAATCTCGGATACTAATGGTGCTAATTACACATCGTCGCTGCGATAGAAGGGAATGGGAAGATATTCTTAGTGAATAGATGTCAATGCCACATACTGTAAAGATATGACAGCCGAGTAAAAATGGTTGGGCTTTTTATCTCCAATAAAAAAAGAAAATAACCGGTGATGTAAACGGATAGTCCCGCATCCGAGACTCGACGCACTGAATCATACTACGCTGTCCATCAATCGAGTGATTATAATCGGCTGTCTATGAATGGTAAGTGCAGAAATTGTCATAAGAATATCGTTTATTTAATTACTCCTTCTTCTTTTCCCATGAATTTCAAGCATTCTGACAGGGTGACGCAACGCGGTGCAAACAGAGGAGGGGTTGACAGGATGGTCGACAACCTAATAGTCACCAATCATGATGCCATCAAGTTACATAAATGTACGATTTCTAAACTGCACAATTTGTCGACGGTTTTCCATGAATGATATAGCAATGTTTAGTGACGCCTCGGGAAATCTTTGAATTTCTTTAGTAAGGCCCAAGAAAAAGGAAACAAAGCACTGGGAAATTAAGTAAACCGTGGAATAGCTGCTTCCTTTCTGATTTCGATGATTTTTGGATACGTTATATGTAGAACTAAATATTTTGTTCAACTTTTTCCTATATACATATATAAGTAAATATGTGTGGCTACCGTTGACAGATATTTTTGCTAATAAAAAAGATCATTTTGTTCAACTCGTCCCCCCAAGAAACAGGAAACAAAGCACTGTGAAATTAGCTAAACTGTAGAATAGCTGCTTCCTCTATGATTTCAATGATTTTTGGATACGTTGTATGTAAAACTAAACATGTTTAATAACTTTTTGCTATATATATAAGTAAATTTTTGTGACTACCGTTGGCAGATATTTTTGCTAATAAAAAAGATCATTTTGTTCAACTCGTCCCCCCAAGAAAAAGGAAACAAAGCACTAGGAAATTAGCTAATTCTCGAAGCTAAAGAATTTCGTCTGTAGACAAGATGGCATTTGATTTCTGTTTATCCGTGTGGACGGGGCCATACGATCGAGTAACAATTTATACGCGGTCCACAGGCTCTACAGGCTGTTAGCCACGAATCGCGTCTGCCTCGTTTTCCAGACCAACGAGCTTGCGATTACTATTGCGAGCTAGGATCGATAGAAAATGTCCGCGAGTCGTTTTTATCTCCCGTTCGTGCGACTAATAGTAATATTAATAATAACGGGCTTGTTATTCCGCGCATCGGGCCTACCGATCTATCCAGAAAAATAAAATCGACACGCTACTTTCTCAGGTGAATTGTTATCAACTCGACCGTCGTCTGCGTGATTGCATCTCTCATTGTTTTAACCTTCGTAAAAATTGCTTCTGGATCGTTCTCGTGGGCATTTATTCGAATTATTTCTCTCGCAACAATTGTAATCTATTTTAGCGAACTGCGCATTGTGAAAAATTATTAAAACACTACAAGGTCGTGACTCAACCTATAAACTGCGAATCGTTTTGTATTTACAGCTCGTAAAAATCTCCATAAAAGAAATACCAATAAGCCACAAAGATTAATCGAACGTAACCCGGACCGTAGTGATTTTCTATTCGCGAAAATAATAAGAAACAGCTTCTTAGTCGTATCGCGAGAAATAAAATTCCAGTTTGAAAATGCGGCTGTTTTATATATAATCGTGTACAAGAATCTGATCATGGTCAGAACATAGAGAGTAGTTTTTTTTGGATCGAATTCTTCTTAAGGAAAGACCCGACGACCATAGAAGTAAATGATTCAGAATCCATATTGTTATTGCGATCCGCCGTTTGATCCGGTTTGCGGAGGAGGCGAGTAAATAAAAACTTGTAGGCGCGTCAAGGTCCATCGTTGCGTTTAATTTATTACCCTGATTAATCTAATATAATCTTATTCGAATCGAAGTCCTATTGCATTCTTACTTATCGAAACTAATAAGGATGTGAATGGTACTGCAAACAATAATAAAAAAAAAACAATTGTAAGAAGTCTGAGTAACAAGTAATGAGAAACACGAAGGCTGTAACCATAAATAAATAATCAATAGACACAGCGGATCTTTATGTAAAATGAACGTTTAACTCTCATCCGTTCCTCGTATCAATTTGATACAGTTTTCCCGAAATAAGTTATACTGTTCTGTTATTTGTACGTACATTTTCCCGAAACGTTCTGTGACTTTCATTTCTTTTTTTTTAATACGGAACACATTATCAAAAAACCTAAGATGCAAATGTTAACTCATGAATTTGACTAAAAAGCATAGAATGTTCTTTTAATTTTGTATCACTGTGTCAATTTGACACCGAGGGACAGATTCAGTTCGTGAAATGAGGGACGGATGAGGGTTAAATAAATAAATTTATATTCCTTCTTGATAATAGATTCAAATAATAATACAATATTTTTAATATTCTTCGAATGTTTCTAGCACAACATCCGCAGTTTTTTAATTTATTACCCTGACTATTATAAACTGAAACTAATCTGATCTTATCCGAATCGAATTCGTATTTCTAAAAAAAGAAACAATTCTAAAAAGTCTGAGTAACAAGTAACCAGAAACATCAAGGCTGTAACCATAAATAAATAATCAATAGACACAGCGGATCTTTATGCAGAATGAACATTTAAATAATTTATATTCTTTCTTGATAATAGATTCAAATAATAATACAATATTTTTAAAATTCTTCGAATGTTTCTAGCATAAGATCCGCAGTGTAATAATGAAATAATAGAAATTTACCGCAAACAGTGAGACACCGTTGGACACAGTTCCACTAGAGATCGTCGCCAGCACGAAATCACTATAATTGAGCACGGGAAACGCGTTAGCACAAGAATTAACCTAAGCCCGGGGTACAGTGAACCAGCTTCGATGCTGCGACGAGAGCAAAGTCGAAACTCCTCGAGGAAACCGAATGAAAAGCGTGTCGACAATGGTTGTGCTCGGTAGAACACGCTGCCTCTATTATGGCGGCCAGGACACTCGCGAATCTCGAATCCCCGATATATCGTCGAACAAACGAGAAGTTCGTTGATCGAAAACACGCGCGAGAATGGAAACTGAGCACGGTGTTCTCTTGTTATATACCGGTTGTATGTAGTCAAGTTCCAAGATACTTCTCCTCCTTCCCTCAATTAACTGATAACGCCAGTCAAACACCCGTGCTGATAACATTCTAATAAAGTATTTAATAATTTTCGGGCCGACCAGTTGTCCTCGCTTATCTTGATTATAGTCACAGTGATTAACACGTTCCGAGCCGTTTTCGACTCGACAATTAAACAAACTTCGATGCTTTATTCTATCCTGCATTTTTTTATAACTCATTACGTATATGCTTTCAGCGCATTGAATGAATATATTAAAGAGAAGAATACGTGGAATGTATTCATTGTAGAAAGAGATGATTTTGAAGATTTTCTTATTGGTTTAGGTATAATAACAAAATTCAAACTAATCCAGGACGAAAATTTACAAATATCTCAGAAGAAAGGAATACAGATAGATAAAAAAAGATAAATACATTGGATAAAAATGAAGAAATAGAAGAAGTTAAAATAAATTTTAACGAACATGTAAATGAAGACGAGTTCAAAATGAATTTAGATTATACATTCCTTAAGTCCCACTGTTTATTTAACTAATGTTAATATTGTACTCAAAAATGTTCATTATATTGTTCAATTCTAGTCTATAAGTTATCCTTGTAATGTTAGCATGCACAGCCATGTGTGCATGCTGCTAATAATCCCATGTGGGGTTTCATAGCTTAATAATAAAAAAAACAGCTAGGTTATTAATGATCACACGATTTGCAATCAAAAGTGTGGTAATTATATAGAAAAGGTATGCCTGCCTTTATAACCTTGTTTAAAAAAAAAGAAACAAGTTTTAAAAATGTTTAATCTATAAGTTGTTTTCTTCCGAGTAAGATCAAATAATTGACTTCAATCATTGTTATTTATAATATTACATTTTCAGTTATTAAATTATTAATAAACAAAAAATAACTTTAGTCTTATATATTTATTAGAGGAGTATAATTCAAAAGTCCCTTATGGTCCTCTAAATAACTAAGATGAATTTATAACAGTTTATATAAATCGATGCATTCAAAAAAAGAGGAATATAAAATTCGTCGGTACGGGGAAAATGGTATTGATGCTATTTGATACAACTTCCAAGCTTATTATTACATGAAATATATATTTTGTGTTCGAGTCACGATTAAAAGGGCCGTGCAATTATCCGTGGATTTGCTCCGCGAAACAATGTTACACCGAGAAAGTGATTGACCGCGTGCATTAAGGGACTGCAGATAACAGCTGCCGAGTAATTTCAGGTCGTCGGGTCAGGTGAATCAGCGGGTACAACTCTCCGGAAAACAATTATCACGCAGCGATGATCGCGTCGGCAGGCAGCCACGTGCCCCTTCGGACGAATCCGAAATGTGAACCGTCAGTCACGCAGCGTTGAAAGTTTTGGGGGAACAGATAATCGGGCACGGTTTCCGCGTGCTGGGTATCTACGTGGAGCTGGCTGTTGTTATAACACGGACTTCTGCGAAGAGAAACAGATGTTCTCCGCGGAAATTGATCAACAATCTTCCTGACCATGAGCACAATTGTTTTCTTTGGCTGGAATCGTTGGAAGAAGTTGTTCGAACGTTTTGTACGATTAAAATCTTCGGAAGGATAACACGTCCATGAACACAAAATAATTTAACATTTAATTTCCAATGTAACGAATAGAATTAATGAAATTATTTCGTCTAAATCTCTGTCTGAGATCAAACGCGTATTTTCGTTTTCACACGTCGTACCAGAATAATCAAATATCGCGTGTTACAAAATATATACAGCATAAAATCGATAATATTAATAACAAGTATCGAATCGTCCACGTGGACAAAATAAATTTCTACATTCCAAGTGACACATTCTTTCTAACCATAAGCACAATTATTTTCTTTGGCTCGTTTACTTAAAGAAGGTAAACCATTGCTCTGGCAGAATCAAAGTTGTTCAAACTTTTTTATTCCGCCCAAAATCGCCTGAAACTTTCTCGAACCTATCCAAACCATCTCCACCATTAAGCTAGCCACATGAACAAAATAAATTTCTCCATTCCAAGTGACACATTCTCGTGGAAACGTCGTCGAGACCATGGCAAACTTTCTGCAACCACTCGAAACAGCACCGCACGCGCCAAACACGTTTCCACGGTTAAAATGGTTACCGAGCTCTCGATAAAACCGCATTACTTACGGTAGAACCGAATAGGTGACGAAACGCCGGATCCATTTATCTCCTAGAGTCAGCTCAGCTGAACCAACAAAGCTTCCAGGCTTGCTCGAGTGCCATTCATCCCCTAACACTGGCTGGAATCGACTTGTTTGCCATCGCGCCACGTGTCCCTTCGAATGTCAACCTGATCATTTCGCTATCTATTTCAAGAAAAACCATAGTCGAAGAGCTGGGAAGATCGTTCTCGCACGACTAACTTTAGCATACACCTGCGAGACGTTATCGTACGCGACATTCACTTTTTCTTTTTTATCGAAAGCTAACAGTGGTATGTATCAGCTGCTTCTACAAGCCTCTGAATTGTGCAAACACTTGTGTACACTTTCCTCTCGTGGCATACAGTGCAAACATACATAGACAAGTAGGTGAGAACACAGTTTTATCTTATCATTCCTAATTCACTCGCGTGGATGTACTCGAGTCGATTCGATTTGGCTAGAATCATTGGAAATGAGCGTTCGGTTTGCGTTGGTGGAAATTTTTCAATTTTACTTTTGTTTTATTTTAAGCCGAGGGATAGGGTGTCCCTTAAAAGACGAAGTAGCGATAAAATGTTAGGACGCCCTCTAATAATATTCCTTTTCATGTTCTAAGTAAGTGTGTATAATATTAGTAATAATCAGATTATTGTAAACCCTGCCTCAAGAGGCTCAAAGTTAGGATATTCTGTAAAATTTTCAAATATTTAGTATTTCTGTCGTCTCCAGTGAACAACTGCTTACAATAGACAAGTATCACAATAACAGAATATAATCACACAATTTATTTACATAATACAATTTTTAAACGGAAAAAAGGTTGGTTGAAAATGAATTTTTGGTCAATGTTATCATAGGCATAGCTCTCCGTGCATGCTGACTGACCAAGAGAGAAGGTTCTGAAAGTTTTCTTCATTTTTTACTTCACCTAAATATTGCTGTGTTAATCTCACAGCTCTTTCAGCAGCATCATTTGTAACAGGAAACTTCCGGAAAAAAATCTCGGTCTTCCTGAAAGTCCTTAAAATCATTCCAGTCCAATGATCCGTAGGACCTACGTTCTGAAATGGCTGATGGCCATAGGAAGATGGCCTCCCTCTCTATTGGATACAAAGGTTTGTCCCTAAATCAAGAAGACGTAGTTCATTGTGATATTTATCTATTGTAAGCAGTTTTTCACTTAAAACGACAAAAATACTAAATATTTTTAAATTTTACAGAACATCCTACTTTGAGCCTCTTGAGCCAGGGTTTAGAATAATCCGATTAGGCTAATAGTTTACACACTTACTGAGGACATGAAAAGGAATAAAATTAGAGGGCGTCCTAACATTTTATCGCTACTTCGTCTTTTAAGGGAGATCCTGACGCGCATTGGGTGCATTGGCCGCGACGGTGTCGCGGAGTTACCTGTCCAGGTAACACGAGCAACGGCTGGCAAAAGCACCCGGGGAACACACCTCCGGATTTTTCTCGGAGTCCCGGTTCTTACGGGCGCGCTCCCGTCAGCTTGAAACATTACTTTGTCCGTGGCGACGCATTAACCACCGCGGAGCAGGAAACGAGTACGAGCCGTGAGAGATTATTTATAGTTCCGTGGCGTGCACCGGTTAAACGCGGCCGGTGCCCATTATTTCATCAGCAACCGGACCGACCACCGTGTAACGAATAACGTGATTTTCAAGGGCCGTGCTGCTCTCTTCTCTCCTTCTCTCTCTCTCTCTCCAGTTTCCCACTCTTCGCTCCTCCCGCTCTCGTTGGTCACCGAATTACGTTACAGAGGACACTTTATCGACGGGAGCCCTGAAATGCACCTCGCTAAACGGCCCGACTCGCGAATTGCTGCTCCGTTCACGATGCGAGACACTTACAAGGGTGGTTACCCAATCGTAACACGCCGAGGGTTAACACTATTCCTACCGACACTTGCCGTACACTTATTTCTATCTTGACCGGTCAAATCACCGGTCTTTAGCACAAACTTATATTTTTTAATATAGAATGAAGACAATAGCCAAGTTGACAGTATAAAAATATAGTTTCTTTTATTTAGGAGTATATAATATGTAAATTTTAAAAACGTGCATTTGACCAGTTGCGGTAGGAATAGTGTTAATCAATTACCACGAAAGCATAATTTCGATAATTATAAAATGATAAATCACTGTAAAGGAAAAGGAGGTATATACAACATTAATATTTGCCAGACTTTCGTTAAGATACGACGAGGGTTGAACCAGACCTGGCAAATTTATAAATTTCTCTGTCGGTGTCGAGGATGGTGGAACGATTTGTGTGGATATGGTTTTAGGAAATGAATGCAGTGAGAATGCGGTATGAGGATAAATGTGAAAGACAATCTAAGTTATGTTATTGTCATAGCTAAACATGAGGAGAGAAAGAGTGATGAGCGTATGTAAGGAGAGTCTGTTGTCAACCGCCGAAGAGTGTTGTTGTGCTAGAGCGAGAGTAGAGATACGAGAGAGAGAGTGAGATAGGAAGAGAAACTAAAGCATATGCGAGAGCACATGGTGCAAATTATTATTTCATTTATGAGTTATTGTGTCAGTATATGTTAACTTTTTTGTCTCAGTAAAATATATAATATCTTCTTGCAAATCCACGCGAATTTATTGTGTTAAATGCACAATTTGAGGGGTGGTTTTTTTTCATGGATCTTGTTTTACGACGATTTAGGAGATCGTTTTCTCCCCTAACCCCCACCACGTTGTTCCATCGAAGTGGACGATCGCTCGTGACGGGCTCAAGAACCGTGAACTTGCCCATTAGAATTTGCAAGGCTTCCCCACCTCGATGAAAACGTGCTCTCACCTCGGTGGCGAGGTTCTCCTCAAGGTTGTCGCGAGTGTTTCTCTGCTCAACCGGTTTTCGAACACCTCTACGTTCTCGCTCCTGTTCCGACCTGTACAGTCGGCATCGTTAACCCCTCGGTAGGGTGTCCCTTAAAAGACGAAGTACATAGCGATAAAATGTTAGGACGTCCTCTAATTTTATTCCTTTTCATGTTCTAAGTAAGTGTGTAAAATATTAGCCTAATCGGATTATTCTAAACCCTGGATCAAGAGACTCGAAGTTAGGATATTCTGTAAAATTTTCAAATATAGTATAATATTATATATTTCAAATATAATAATAATATAATATTTAGTATTTTTGACGTTTTCAGTGAAAAAACTGCTTACAATTGATAAGTATCACAATAACAGTCTTTTAAGGGACCCCTAACGCGAGGCGCTTTCCCTTTGATCCTGTGCCCGGCACGCTCGAATTGCCATAACGCGTGAAACCGACGCACAGTGGTACGAATGGTATTTTAGGTGGAAAAAGTAATGTCAGAAAATATAACATTCACATATACATCTTTGGACAGCAGTTTAGTATAGTGGCAACGCCTCCGGGGGTGGGTGTTAGACACGTATGGGGGGAGGGGGGTAATACGAAACCGAAAAAATTATTTTGCGGAAATGAACGGTTACCGAGATATTTGCTAAAAACTATAATTATTTAAAAACTTTGACTAAAATCTCTATAAAGAATTTGGAAATTGTTTTTGTCGGCAATACAATGGACGCAGATTTTTGACAATTTTACACACGATTCACCTTTGAAAATAGTGAAAGTATGTACATGTACATGGACGAGATAATTCGTCTCGCGATAAAATCGAAGGAAGCCCACCTTTTCCGATAATCGACCTTGAAGCTCGTTCACCCGTCAATCGAGAGAAACGACATAATGTGATTGGAGAAAGAGACCGAGGGGCGGAGCCTTCTTTTCCCGGGGGAATTAAATGTTCGTTGTGTAACCCATTAGGGTGTCAGGTGGCGTTAATCGGGATTTCTCTCTGATCTAAAGTATAATCGAATAAATCGGCTTTCCGCGAAGACGGCCGAACAAACGACTGCAACCTCTCCGTTCGTTGTCGCACAGTGGTAAAAAATCAACTTTCACCTAGGTATGTTTTAATTATTATTGTATAATAATAAAACTATAAATGAATATAATATAATGAAAATATATAACGTGAATATTTCACCGACATGTTTGTGAATAAAATGAAAATTTCTATGAAGATGTTTTGCTAATAAACCGGGGAAGAACTGAATGCTCGGAGGGATACGTGGTCATGGTATTCGTTGGACTCGTCTTCTCGCGCTTCACAGCGATATCGCAGCAAAAGTATACGACATCGTTAAAAAAAAAAAACATTTCAAGAGAAAATAAATGACGCGAATATTTCACGGACATGTTTGTGAATAAAGTGAAAATTTCTATGGAGATTTTTGCTAATAAACCGTGGAGGAGTTGCAGTTTTGATGGTGCGGAGGGTTGTCTTGCGTTAATTAAACGAAGGAGAGGAGTGCAGGAGAGTGGAAAAATGTCGGGGCAGATTTATCGTTGAAAAAACCGAGTCGCTGGTTTAATAAAGCACGACCGTTCCGCGTCGGTTGAATAATTTATGATACGGGAAACGGGGAGAAAGAGAGAAGAAGAAAAACAGCTCGCATGCGAAACAAGACGCGCGCGGATCTACTTTCACGCGTGTCCCGCATCGTCCGGATAGGACGAAATCGAAATCGCCGGTCTGGAAAAACGGACCCGTTTCCGCCGGGATATATACAAGGTGCCTGAACTAACGGTACAATCCCAGGCAAAATTCACCGTGCTACGGACGAGATGTTCCGTCGGGGCCATTGATTACGAGGACCAACGGCGATTGCAACGGGCTGATCGATAGCAAACCGTGCACGGTCATTGGACTGCGGAATTTTATGCTTCCGCGGCTTCCATGGAATTTTTTTTTTTTTTTTTTTGAAAAATTTATCAAGCGAGATTGGATCGTGTTCGAGACGGTCTGTGGAATTTTTCATTCGATCTCGTGAGACTTATCATATTTTCCATTCATTTTTGCGTCTGTCCTCTGTTACGTCTTATTTCAGCAACTTTCTCGCGACGAGGTATGGCATTTTTACAGACAATAATCCCCGTGCGACGCACAGTGAACCAAACAACCGATTGAGGAGTGCAAAAATCGAAAAAGGAAACAAAGAGTAGGCACTTTATACTATCTATTACGTCGACACAGAAGTTAGTTGTCTGTAGAAGTTAGAATCGACGATTTTACTTATCAAATCAATTATTCTTAATTGAAAAATACCATCAAAATAAAGGACATACTTTTGATGTATATATTATAATACTATAGTTTGTAAGATAAGGGTTAAGGTAGTTATTAGCTTATTGTAAATACAATTTTCTCTCTCTATATATATATATACATATAATTAAATAAGTTAATTTTAAGTTTAAGGTTAAGTTTAAGGTTAAGCTAGTATATAGTAATTAAGTTAAGTTAGATTAAGGATAGGTTAAGAGCGGCGTGAAAGGGAGCGAAACGGAAGAAAGGGGAGTTATGTTTAAGAATTGTAACCCTGAGATAAACCAAAATAAAATTATATATATACAAAAGACATCCTTTTCACCTACAATGTATTTTTTAGAACGTTAATATTGATTCTAATTATAACAGCTCTGTCCAGAAGCATTAGTAAGATATAAAAAGAAAATGAAACAATTCTTCGGAAATGTTTAAATAATATCTCTCAAGGAAATATTAAGAAATTTATATTTTAAGTTTTTTGTAGGAAATACTAATGATATTCGCTCGTATTCGCGTTGATTTTTGCATGAATATCAGGAATGGAATATGTAGTTTATGGTTTAATGAAATTTATGTGCAGAAAAATGCAGATCAGCAAGTTATTTTATTTCTTCCGGTACAGCTCGATGACGAGTACGCGAAACGAAGAGGTTTGTAGAAATTGATTTCTTAAGTTTCTTGTAGGAAATACTAAATCGGTCGTTTGGATAACTGTGCGACGTGTCGTACGTGACGATTCTTCGAACGCTATCGTTCCTGACTCGCGGAACGCAATGCGGAACATCGAAACGTGTGTGGATCAGCGGCACGCGAACGATAAGCCGATGACCTCCATTATGGCAACGGTCCGCTGACCGTGATTCCGGCTGTTTTTATTAAAAGACGCGGGGACGATCGTTATCGGCACGCTAATTGCAGATTTATCCCAGTCGCGTTGCGTGCCGAATTAATTAAATCGCATCAAAACGCCGTTTTCGCGGTCGCTTACATGAATTGTACGTAACGAATCTTTGTTCAATGAAATTCGTTAAGAAGTTCATACGAACAGACACCTGAACGAGAAGGGGAAATACTTCGGACCCGATATAACACTATAAAAGAGGTCGCAGGGGTGTTAAATCGGGACTTCTCGGTGGCGGACGCGTAAGTGGCAAATTGCCATGACCTGCCGTCCGATCCAACGCTCTGGAAGATTTCTCATCCGGGGCAATCTCTCAGAACGACCGCCACAGAACTTCAAAAGTATCCTCCGAACCAGTTCAAGGTGCACGCCAATATGTATCTTCGATACAACTTCCTCTTTTGCGGAACCGTTCGTACGTTTCTTGGTGATCTTGCACAGTGACGGTTTAAGTCAAGTGGAGGCCCCAAGCGGTAAAAATTCTGGGGCCCTCGAACTCAAGTTAGAAATAGAAGTTGCAAGAAAAAACTATCCTAAACTTATTACCAAAAATGAAAAGCAATGAAAACTCTTCATACCGTTACACATTAAATAAATTCTTTGAAATTCGGGGCCCTATGATATTCTGGGACCCTCGAGCTCAAGTTAGAAATAGAAGTTGCAAGAAAAAACTATCCTAAACTTATTACCAAAAATGAAAAGCAATGAATACTCTTCATACCGTTACACATTAAATAAATTCTTTGAAATTCGGGGCCCTATGATATTCTGGGGCCCTAGAGCCAAGTTAGAAATAGAAGTTGCAAGAAAAAACTATCCTAAACTTATTACCAAAAATGAAAAGCAATGAAAACTCTTCATACCGTTACACATTAAATAAATTCTTTGAAAATCGGGGCCCTATGATATTCTGGGACCCTCGAACTCAAGTTAGAAATAGAAGTTGCAAGAAAAAACTCTCGTCAACTTATTAACAAAAAAAGAGTATTGAAAATATTTCATACCATTATACTTAATTACTTAATAATTTTACTGAATAATTAGACTTAAGGAATGTATGTATATAAATAAAATAGGGCGCAAAGAGAGGGTCCGCACAAAAAGGAATTTATTCTATAGGGTGGAAAGCAAACCTTGTTGCAAAGTTTGCGAATCAAAGTACTTCTATTTTTTATCATAGATCGGACATGCAGTGAATCGAACCCGAACTTTGGTAATTGCATTAATTCAGTAAGAATTACAATATCTTGTGAAATTTTCAAAAATTTCCTTGCGTTTTTATATACCTCCAGAACATTTAAAGTACCATTCTCATTAAAATAATGTTATGTTAAAATGATGTAGACATAAGTGAGAGAATTGACCGATTATTTTCTTAATTTTCACTTGGACCAGTTTCTATCATCGCGGATAGAAATACGTATCGCGAGTGCTTAAAGTAGCATTTCCATTAATGTCGGTACGCAGTCAGCTGGAAACTGTCATTTCAATGGAAAGACGAGCAGTTTGGATCCGATACGAGCCTTGAAAAGAGGTCGCAGCGTGTTAAATTTTTGATGAATCGTACGATCCGTAGATCCAGTGAAAGACACCCGGGGAGAGTGAAGTTAGCTTCTGTTTACATTCCCAGCGGACCAGCTGGTTCATTATACCTCTTGATCAGGCTATTTCGAGTGTCGCAAGCTCGGTCTCTCGTCCCAGTTGCCGGGTTCTATTGATTTAATCTTCGCGTAGTACCTCTGCCTTTGGTCTCTTTGATCCTGTCGAGCGCGGAGACCTCCCTCCACAATCTTGCCCCCTCCGGCGTCGTTTCTCTTTGCTTATATTCGGCGCCCATATTTCGTTCGTCCCACGAGACCGATTCTCGCGCTTTTTGGCTCACAGATTCTCCATCTTTCTTTCTTTCTCTCTCTCTTTTTCTTCTTTCCTTCACCGACTTCTGTGACTAATGGCAGCCCCGTAACTCACGGCGCTCCATTCATGAGCGCAGAAAACCGAGAAACGAACGGTCCCAACGATGAAATCGAAGATCTACGAAACCTTTGTTCCTATTTCTTTTTTGAATTCGGTTTGAGAATTATTTCGCGACGCGGAACTACAGTTTTGTTTAAAGGGTGGGTTCCGAACCACATTTGTTCTTATTTATGATAAACGAGAGAAAATCTTTTGGTGGAAGATACGGGTGCGAGCAACCCCTCGAAAAATAATTTGTTTTCGTTTTTATCTGCCGTAAGTAAATTACGAAATGACTGAATACGTACAAACGTTTTCCGTGGGTTAAACAGGGATGATGAATCGCCTCGAATTGTTTCAAAATCAAAGTGAAAGTGTAGTAAACAATATCATGTATAAACAATTATATTAAGTTCACTGTTTAACGTTTCGTTTAATAATATGAGAAGTGTGAAGATTAAGAAGTGATATAAAAACGAATTCTTAAAAGATATTAAGAAATGTCGAAGTTATGAGTTTTTTTCTATTATTTCTATAGATTTCGACCACCTGATAGAAATGAGATAGAGCGATGAATTTTTTTTTAAATTAAAGCTGAAACATTGTAGAATATGGGAAAAATAGGGAGATTATGGTACAAATGTTTTTCGCCTTTAAAAAAATAAAAGTTTTACTGTTTAACTATAATTCGATTTTTTTTTTAAAAAACCAGAGGTCGTAGAAAAATTTTGAGGCCAGATTTGAAATCAGTGTGAAAAAATCTACGGGAAATAATACATGGTATGTTAAAAAAAAAATTTCTTCTGCTCGTGGTAACGTAGAAACAACTTTTTTTTGAAATTGTGCAAGTTTGACGAATTGTCTCAAGGTTAAAAACCATTCGTACTGTAATCTCCCTTTTTTTCCATATTCTGCAAAGATTCAACTTTCATTTAAAAAAAATTTCATCGCTCTATCTCATTTCTATCGAAAGTTATTTGTTTTTGAATCGAGTTGGTTCAAGTTTTCCCATAATGCGCCGACGATACTTGTTTCAAAAGCAAACGCGGGCACGAGAGGGTGAGAGTGGCGGAGTAGAAAAACCACGGAAAAAACGAGGGAACGCGTTAATTGCGAGTTCGACACGCTGATAAGCCTACTAAGGAGCGTGTTAAATCCATAATTGGTGAGACACCGGTGATCAAGTGGACCATGCGAAAGCCATTTCGTTTTTTTTTTTAATTCCAGGGCCACCGCGCGTTGCCACAAAGAACTCCGACAGGAGTCTTTGAGCTTCTTTTTTTCTCTCTCTCTCTCTACCGCGGTTCAGTGTATACCCCGTGAACCTTGAAATTGCGGTATTTGTCCTCCCGACAGAGACTTCGCTTGAAACCGCTTTCGAGCGTCAAAAGAACGGTGCAACGTGGACCGCATCGATTAGCGCGGTCCGGGGCCATTTTTTCGCGGTGGAAAATTGTTAAGGGGACCAACTGGTTGGAAAAGTGCCTGCGGATCTTGATACGGGCCGTAATTCTTCCTGGAAAAAGTCTTCTCTGCTTTCACCGGTGTGCGGTGAATAGCTTTGAGAAACTCCCAAATTCTTTGAACCCGTTCATCGCAATCCAAAACATCCGGAACGAATACGTATTAGTGCTTTGAAAACCTCGATGTAAAATTGACAATTTTATGTTTCCAGATGTTGCAATAATTCTGAAATAATTCACTGTCGTGTGTGCTGTTAGACAGAATGTTTATGAATTTATAACATATATAATATATAACATAAACGTGGTACTCTGAAAACCTCGAATTAACATTCACAATTTTATGTTTCCGGATGTTGCAATAATTCTGAAATAATTCACTGTCGTGTGTGCTGTTAGGTAGAATGTTTACGAATTTTCTCGCAATGTTTTATCTCGAAGAACGTAAGCAATTGCAAGTTGAAACTTGTCAGAGATAATTTTCTATATATAACATAAACGTGGTACTCTGGAAACCTCGAATTAACATTCACAATTTTATGTTTCCGGATTTTGCAATAATTCTGAAATAATTCACTGTCGTGTGTGCTGTTAGGCAGAATGTTTATGAATTTTTTCGCAATGTTTTATCTCGAAGAACGTAAGCAATGGCAAGTTGAAACTTGTCAGAGATAATTTTCTATATAATATACATAACATAAACGTGGTACTCTGAAAACCTTTATGTAAAATTCACAATTTTATGTTTCCCGATTTTGCAATAATTCTGAAATAATTCATTGTCGTGCGTACCGTTAGGTAAAATGTTTACGAATTTTCTCGCAATGTTTTATCTCGAAGAACGTAAGCAATGGCAAGTTGAAACTTGTCAGAGATGATTTTCTACGAACATCGTGCATCAATGTCGAGCGATTATTGTATCAGCGTCTGGTGTGTCAGGGATCTACGGACGAATTCGGCTGTTCCGATTGTCCAGGAGTCTGCATTGACTTTGCCGCGAGTTCGAGGAGGCAATAGGCCTGGAAACAATAGCGTTGGCAATAATAGAATTCGGGTCGGCTCGTTAACGTAGCTCCCATGGGTCGAAACCGGTGTGTGTGTGTGTCTCGCCGGAGATATCGCGTTTCGTTTCATCGAGGGAAGGGTTCCGTTTGCAATTAGCGCGATCACGCCAGATGTGCGTCTCGTCCCGTCTCTCCAGCCGCTGTCGTCCCAAGTCTGAGCGTCGAGGCGCGTCGCGTCGGACATTAATATTCAGGTCCCGCTGAACGAGTGAACGCGGTGGCAATGGCGGGTGTAATTGCCGTGTACGTCGGAGAAAGATAAAAGATAGTGGAGAACTACCGAGAAATTGCGTGCGCGTCGGTGTCCGTCAGTCGAGGACATCTGGTCTGGGGAGTTGGTGCGCCCCGGGGCTCTAACTTGTACGGGACCGGGGCTGGAATATTATTATAATTAGATTTCCTGCGAGCTGTTAACGTTAACTGTCCCGTAGAATTCACGGTAGCGAAAACGTAATCGCGTTCCACGACCTGCTGTTTCTTCTTCGGTTGAAAATACCCCTTTAACTTCTGCCTATTCCTCGCTGTAACTCGATGACTGACCTACGATACTTGGGACTCGAAGCAATCGAGAAATTGGCTACACTGTACTATTGGTACTTTTCATTTAAACTGCAAATATTAACCCTTTGCACTCGGAGCTATTTTAACTGGAAAATTAAACATTTCTTCCGATCTAGAATATTTACATACCTTATGATTTTTGCAATTTTATGGATATGAAATTGGTACATTACCTTATACAGTACTTATATGTTTAGTAATTGATTAGATACCGATATATTTAATAATGTAAATAATATTTTGAATAATGGTACAGCAATTTTTAGTAGTGCCTCAGAGGGGACAGCCGAGTGCAAAGGGTTAAGGGGGTAACGTAACCCATGGATATTATTAGAATATTAATAGATTTAAGGGTAAAAACAGTGTTTGCAGGAAAGGGCTCATTCTAAAGAGGAAGGTTGATCGTAGGGCGCTCAACTAATGATTTAACAAGATTATGTTTATATCTAATAATATGAGCGTCCAAAGTCGAAGAAACAAATCGAGAACAAAAATAGAGATACCACCTTCAGATTCTAGCTTAGGGGTCGGAAACACTGAGAAATATTGTAGAATTAGGGGTCACGTTACCCCGTTAAAACGCAAAGCGAAGACACCAACGGCGAGAGGCCCGCTGGGAGCGTTCGGGGAGGACAAATGGTGTTTGCCGGGGGTTACACGGAGGCCGGAGGAGAAGCTCGGTACCCGCTGCGAGTGCAGGACCTTCTTGGCAGTGGTGCTGGGATTTATGTTTGCCGGGCAGCCTCGCGGGGAACATACGTCATCGGTTTAAAAACGGCTGTCTAGCCGGCGATAAGCGCGAGAGACGCGGATAATGAACAAATCGATCCGCGTCGTCCGGAATTTAATGTTCGGTGTCACGCGCCAGGGGCGAATATTACTATAGACGAGGGATTCGCAACGACGGGGCATTCTATTTTCTTTTCCGGCCTTATTGATTACGCCCAGGCTCTCTCTCTCTCTCTCTCGCTCTCCGTCTCTCCCTTTTCTAGGTACCCCAACGCTGGAGTGGCTCTTTGACCGGTCGCTCACCTCCTACCTCTTACCCTCTGAACGCGCTTTGTCTCTTGCAATAAATTGGCGATACAGCTGTGAGGGAACACCAGCCGGATGTAGACAAGGGACCAGGGTGGCTGTCCAGAGTCAAACAGCCGTCCCGATCGCTGGCTGTGCCGCCTCTACTCGACTCCACGAGCCTTCACAAATGTCCGCTGGCTCTGCGGCCTGGCTAGCCCACCGCCATTAGCTCTGATGCGGTCGTCGCATTTGCCTTCTACTCTGAGAAACTCGTTGTGCCACGTCCCTTCCACATTTACCGACCGTTTCAAACCCGGCTAGATACGCAACGGGATAGACTGCTCGTGTTTGCGCCTGCGACCCCTCGGGGGAACACGTCGCTCCAGGGTGGCGCGTTTCAGACCGTGGCACGCATCCCCTATGCTCCTTCTCATGATTTTTCCACACGTATACGGTCACCAAGTGGCCGGTCTTACCGAAACTGTTGTTTCCGCGAGGAAACGGCACAGAAACGCTGCACAGTGGGGTATTTGAACGATTTCAGCGGCCACAGCTAGTTCAAAATTTGCATTTATTGTAGGATTTAAGTCGTCAATAAATAATTTAAGATTTAATTTCAACTATAACAGATACAATATTAAACTCGTCCTTGGTTTTTTACCCGTCGAACGAGAATGAATCAAACCACACAAATTATAAAACATGAAGAACGCAAATAAATAACAAATATCGAATCGTCGCGTCGCTAGAAACTATTCGACGGAATTCTCGTCGCTCGAAGATGACTTATCCCTACAGTATTGAAACTGCTGTAACTTTGCTAAAATTTATCGATATTCGATGGAAAAAAGGACCATTTTAAAGCTTGAGATTTCTACTTTTTTTACTCTATGCCGTTTTTACTGAAACGGATGTTTTCAGTGCAAAATTTGTCCATCAAGAGGAGCGTGTCAAATTGTTAAGTTTGAAATTCATGTAAAACTAGCTTTTCCCCGCGGCTTTGCTCGAACAGGAAACTGTTTAATGCCCTCGAAAATTAATATTGTTTCTCCATAAAACCTTTCAACCACCCATTCATCCCATTCAGATTGTATCAATGAGCATTAAGATCAAGCAAATCCGACCACAAATCAAATATTTCTCATACAAACGTTGCAATCCCTTTTCACCCCCTTACTGGTTGAATTTTGTAAAATGCTGAAATATGTGTTTGATTAATTATATCAAAGAGTAATAAACCAAGTTTCAAGCAAATTGGACCGCGAACAAAATATTCCTCATACAAACGTTGCATCCCCTTTTCACCCCTTCAGCGGTTGAATTTTGTAAAATGCTGAAACATGTGTTTGATTAATTATATCAAAGAGTAATAAACCAAGTTTCAAACAAATCGGATCGCGAACAAAATATTCCTCATACAAACGTTGCAACCCCTTTTCACCCCCTTAGCGGTTGAATTTCGAAATATCCTTGCTTATCCCTTGTATAAATCATAAAGGAAACCTCTGTGCAAAATTTCCGCTTTCTATGTCCAAGTGTTTAGCCTGGACGTTGATAGGTGAATAAATCAGGACATCATTTTTATATATAGAGATTTGAGAAATTCAATTTTCACCGTTGAAATCGATCGAATACCCCACTGTTGAGCATCCACTGCGAATAAAGGGAACGTGCCTACTCCAAGTCTCATTAAAAAAAAAGAAGAAAAGAATCGTAGCACTTCCTCTATTAGCGCGCAACAATAATGAAAGCGCGATGGTATCGCGGGCGCAGGTCCTCGAGCCGACAGCATTGCTACGTAACAATCGATCCCACAACTTCGCGGCCGAGTAATTGCCGGTGCCGATTCTCGGTTCTCGTTGTCGCGTGCGTGCGTCTCGATCGGTTCAATTGGATCCACCCGGTAGAGCTGGGGATCCTTGGGATCGACGGAGGTTCCCATGCCGCCCCAAAACCACTTTCACGCGTAAGCCCCATCCTCCTTCCTCTGTTTCTCGCGTAGATAACCAGCCCCGCGATCTCGATCCTGAGATAACAAGCGACGGATCCGCGCCGCCGATGATGCAACGGTTGTGCAACGTTCTCCCGCGACCCACTGACACCGAGGATTTTACTTTCGACCGATGCATGACCGCGTCTATGCCCACGTAGCTGTGTGTAAACGTTTGCCGCGCGTCCTCGGGACCAGACGAAGAAAGTGCGGCTCTCGAGCCGCGGACTTTCCCCGTTTTCACGGCTCCGAGAGTCTTTAGCACACTTTCCTGCCGGCGAACGCGCCAGGAGAAACGCTCTCCGAGAGGATTCTTGACCCTCGGGCAACGTCTCCGTTACATCCGGATGTCTATGGTCGACGACGTCACCGACCAGACTCTGGCAATGGTCTTCGAGCGACATTGACCTTAGATCGTACCGTAGATTGCATTGATCTATCGATCGATTCTTGGAATTCTCTTTGGTAGAATTAATCCAAACGAATCATCGGTCTTTAGCACGACTTGTATTTTTTTAATATAGAATGAAGATAATAGCCAATTCGACAGTATAAAAATATTGTTTCTATTATTTAGGAGTATATAATGTATATTTTATTTGTTATCGCCGAATTTTTTTATAAATAGGCTTCTCGAACATACATTTTCCACATATGTACTTTTTACATGTTACACAGATTTTCTTACTTTTATTGCAACAAACTGCAGCGAAGTAGAAGTCAATTTTCATTCGTCTAATAATGTTTAACAGGTTAAACATGATGATGTAAATAGTATTTTCAAATTCTTGTAATATTTGTATCGAGACAGGTTAATGTAAACCAAGTGACATTTCTTAGCTGTAAAGCTGAAATAAAGCAAATTATTATTATTAATATCTGTACCGAGATATGTTAATGTACACCGAGTGACATTTCTTCGCTGTAAAGCTGAAATAAGCAAATTATTATTATTAATATCTGTACCGAGATATGTTAATGTACACCAAGTGACATTTCTTCGCTGTAAAGCTAAAATAAAGCAAATTATTATGTATTAATATCTGTACCGAGATATGTTAATGTACACCAAGTGACATTTCTTAGCTGTAAAGCTAAAATAAAGCAAATTATTATGTATTAATATCTGTACCGAGATATGTTAATGTACACCAAGTGGCATTTCTTAGCTGTAAAGCTAAAATAAAGCAAATTATTATTATTAATATCTGTACCGTCGTAAATGCACAAGATAAAATGCATTTTCGAAATGTTCTCGCAGTAAACCGGGGTGTGTAGTCCGCATAGATCAGTGTCAGCGGCTCGTCGAACGCGATAATTGCCAGGGAACTCATTAACAAAAGTTTCTGCCCTTCCGATACAGCAGCCTCCTCATTAGAGATTCGCAGTAAACCGGGGCGTGCCCTTCGCGCTAATCCGTGCCACGGCGATAGCTCCTCAACGCGGAGCCGTCACTCATTAAACAGGCACACACGTTTCTACGACCTTCTTGATGCAGCCTCATTAGTCCGGATGCACTTTCTCGAAATCCCGCGCCCGATCGTTACCGCGTTTTCTTCGTTCCCTTCGATCGAGGGATTAACGATCTCTCGCGGAGGCGAGGTGTCCCGGGGCCGGAATCGCGCGAAACAGAGATAAGAGCGACGTCCCTGAGCGTCGTCGTCATCGTCATTATCGTTCGCTCAACTTCGCCTCCACGTAAGACAAGAAGGCCGAGCTTTCACCTTTACGATCGTCCCCGTTTCTAGCTTCTTCTCCCCGGCAACGACCGTCAAGGTCGTCCCGAGGATGTTAGCCGACCTCTGGCGTCATCCGCGGATGGAATATGCATGCCGGCCCGCGAACCGGACGACTCTCGGGTAAATACTTAACGACCCACCGCCGTGGAAGAGAGTTCGTTGCAACCCGTCGGCCGAGAAAACGGATGACTCAGAAAATCAACCATAATGGCGTAATAGTGATTGATGCCGTCCAGAAACGAGAGCTATTTTACCACGTTTTTATTAGCTCGTTTTCTTGTTTGTTCGGTACAAATCTTGCGATTGATTTTAAACTAATTTCTCGATGAGCTCGAGACTTGAAATTGGAAACATAGCTCAGAACTGGATGACAATGCAATTCTGAGTTTTTGTACAATATTCAAAAAATTTTTTTTTAAAAAGTCTATCCGTTTAATTCATCCATTCCGCGCGACAACGCTTTTTACTTTAATATCCGTAGCACATCATCGCTTCGTTTACCAAATGAAAGAATCGTTACACCGTTACTGATTGTAAATTTTTTTTTAGTGATTTAGGTGAACTATTCGTGCATTAATTATTTATTGCATGCGCCCCACGTTTTCTTTTCCTATTCAACAATTCACAATTACAAATTTTTAGGACTATCAGTGCGGGGTTTGGAATCTGTATGGAATTAGGAAGCATTATTTTGTACTTTTTAGTCCGTTTTTAAAGACGTGGTATTTTAAAAAAATTTATTTTTCGCTCGGGCTTCTTCTTCGACTAGAATCCACCACCGTCCATTATCTCCGAGACCGTCCGAGGGGCGGAGCCAACGCACGCGGCCCCGGGGCCAATTCAAAAGAGCACACGCAAGATTTCTTGAATTTCTTTGAAAAATACAGTCGGTACCTCTAACCGACACGCTCGAACGAGAATAATGAAACTCGAATCGAATATCCTGCGCATTCTTTTATTTTCCATTCTCCTTGAAACCTCTGGACTGTTGCAATTGATCAAATACGCAGCGCGCGTGTACGTTGAGCAACGAGCCTGTCGATATCCCGGCACTCGCGTAGGAATACTATTTGTTTAAATATTGTAATGGAATTTCCGAAGGCATCCGATCGACCGACGGTAACCGGATTCTATGCATAAGACCGCTTCCTGCTCCTCCTTTCGTTTTGCTTCTTGATAAAGGCTCCGCCGGCGCTGTGATAAATATTCCTCATGCTTTCCGCCGGAGTTTCCGCTTCCGTGAGGTTCTCTTTAACGTTTTATAGGTAGACGCGGAAGCATCCTCGCCAGTATTCACGAGCGGCCGATAGAAAATTTTCAATTACACTTTCTTCGTCGAAATTGTATTCTTCTTGTTCTGGCCGTTTTCTTTCTTTCTTTTTTTCGATGAAAAGGATTGCGAATCCTGCCGTCAACGTGAACGCTGTTTAGCGTGAAACGTGGAAGGGAGACTATCGCGCGGTGAATATCAATAACTGATCACGTTTAGCATTGCGTGCCGCCGTCGCTGACTCATTTTAATCGACAGTGAAAAAATGTGGCAACCTCGGTTATGGTAGAACGGATCTACACCTATGTATGTCTAAAATCGAATAATAGTTTTAATCACTACGAGGAGCTGAGCGCTTATAATCCTCAAGGTCTCCTTGCTCGCGGCGCTCATCGTGAATTCCGTCGAATCGAGAAATCAAAATTTGCGACGCGAAGATGCAGAGCGTATGGGAAATGATATGGAATATGTCTATTTCTTTGCAACTTTGCAGTTTTACAATTTTATACTTTAGAACCTTGCACAATTTTGCAATTTCAGTTTTATCATTTTCTACTTTGCAACTTTAGAATTTTACTGTTTCATATTTGGAATTCTCTGGAATTTCACCGTTTCATAATTTTCTACTCTGCAACTTTAAAATTTCAGTTTTACAGACTGCAACTTTGCCGCTTGAAGATTTTACTGTTTAAGATTTGCTGCTTTGGAATTTTCAATTTCCTTGTTTCACAAGTTTCTACTTTCCTACTTAAAAATTTTACAATTTTAGCATTTTCCACATTCCTCACAATTCAAAACTTGAATTCCCCTAAACTTAAACTTGAAAATTCTTTCAATTCAAACTTGAAATTAATATCTCGTTAACTATTAGATTTAGGACAGACGAAGGTCAATATTTTTATACTCTAAAAATTTGATACCATATCAAAAAAAAAAGAATAGCGATGCTCTTCAAATGTCCGAAGTAGATTTAATAGAAAGCATATTCTATCTCAATTGAAATTTCCTACATTGAAAATAGAAAACCGTTGGGAGACGCCTTCTACTGTATTTTTCAAAGGAATCGGCCCGTTTCACCTCGAACAAACTTCCCCACATTAAAGATTCAACTAGATCAACCGCAGCTGGTACACTTTTCAAACATTCAGTCTTATCTCGTATGAAATTCTCTATATTGTAAATGCAAACCGTCGGAACGCTTACAGTGAATTTTTCAAAGGAATTAGCCCGGCTCATCTCTAAAAAAATTCCCTATCACATTAAAAATGCAAACCTACAAGACACTTCGAGTTTCCGATGGTTCCATTTCCATCTGAAACAAAGGGTAAACAGTTTCTTTTCGTTCCAACAACGAGACAACGAGACACCGCGTAAATTGTTTAGTAATTCGACAGGGATTCCATCGGAATGAAATAATTCGGCCCAGTGTTGTTCCTCTCGGATTTGCGTCGGGGATCGAAACGATTGCGTGATCGTTTTCGCGATCGTCCCCCGTCACGAAGCCGCGGGCAAACAACGCGTGTGCCCTCTCCTATCGATTACCTCTTCCTTCTTCTCTGTTCTCCATTCTGTTCTATACTCTGTTCCTCTTCGTTCCACGGTCCTTGTTCGACAAAGCGACGAAACGGCACGCGAGCAAACGGCAGCGCGCGCCCAAGCAATTTTTCCACAGTTCATTCACTAATGTCCCCCTTTACCGTACTAACTCTCCTCTGTCTACCGAGGACGATCACCCCCCACTGACATCGAGCATTCCTCCCAGCATTGCACCCACCCCTAACTCGCTATGAAACTTGCCATAATTGCGAGCTTCGCGTTCAAACATCAGCAATTACCTCGGTTATTGAATTTCCATGAATATTCAAAGCTAATTATCTTCCCAAGAAAAATCGCGGACCGACTTTAAAGAGGTCATCGTCAACGGGAAACTACCCTCTGTAACAGGGGTTGTCTAAGCTCATTTTATGAACTGGTTGCGAACTCGAGTTGCGTGAATTAGTCTCTCGAGTAAGTACAATGGGGGAAAGAACATAAGTTTTTTTAATAATACCACGTTCTTAAAAACGGACTAAAATGTATAAAATAAGTTTTCCTAGTCTCATACAGATAGTAACAATATTTTTATGCTTTCGGCGCACTGGTTCGATCCATGATTATTTTACACAATATTTCCAAATTATTTCAGATCATTTTCAAGAAGAATTGTGTCTATAAATCTATTTTTCTTAGAAATGATCTGAAATAAGATTGAAACGTCGAAAAAGATTGTTGTGGTAATTTGGAAATAGTGTGTAAACTAATAATTGATCGAACCAGTGCGCCGAAAGCATAAAAATATTGTTAGTAACATTCTACATAAGGAAACAAAAGACATAAGGAAACATTTCTCGTACAGATAGTCCTGAAACTCTGTGGTTATGAATTTTGAATAGCTATAAAAATACTTTTGTAATTATCTGTTATATATAAATATGTAATAAATTATCTGTTGCATGCGTCCCACGTTTTTCGTTTCGAATCTTACAAGTACTTTTATACCTATCCAAAATTCACAATCACAAAGTTTCAGGACTATCTGTATGGGACTAGGAAGAATTATTCTATACTTTTTAGTCCGTGTTTAAAACCGTGGTATTTAAAAAAAAAATTATTTTTAACACGTGGTAATTAATAAATTATTAGTGAAAAAGGTAAAAGAAAAATTGGAAAAGCCTGAGGGTTGCAGAATTGCAACGACCGTGTCAATAGGTCGACGAACGAACCGGCCTCTTTCAATGCAACGATAGAAAAAACGTCTCGTGCGCCGTTCCACCCTTATTTTTAGAATTCGCAGCTCCTTCGGGAGCGTTACACTTTCGTTGTTCCGACGCGAGGAAACATTGTTTAGCACGGCCGGCTTCGCGCTGTTAGTACGAGCCAGCTAAACGATCTAACAAATCGTAACAAGAGATTGTTGCGAAACCTCGGGACGAAACGTTCGCTTTTCGTTTCGCAATTTATGCCCTCCGTAACAAAGGCCACCATTCACAGCGATTTTATCGGTGCCACTCTAATTTTTCAGCTTGCGTGCTGATTAAAAAGAACGTTGAATTCCATGGACTGAATGATTTTCAACCTGACATCGTCTCGGTCCACAGACTGTCCCCGAGGTTTTCGTTGTCGTCGTTTGGACGTGGGCCAAAAAGTGGGGATACGCAATTCAATTTCGTGCGAGCAATCTCTTCGTCTCCGACAAGAAAATTTCAGAGTATCCGACCGGAGGAAAAAAAAAAGACTGACTTCCTGCGGTGCGCAAGCTCGCTGCAACCGCAGTTTCGTTTCGCGCGATACCTTTTCCACCGATGCGGGAAAATTGTTGCAGGGGAAAAATTGTTATTTCGGTGGAATGGTCGAAAAAAAACATTGCTGGCCCTCCGTGAGATCGGTCTGAGCCGAGGGAAAATGGAAAATCGAATAACGAGAAGCTCAATCTAATTGCTTTGAAAGTCACGATTCACACGAGCTCTGTCAACAGCTCGGTTTTTAGAAATAGTAACTGGATTTTCTAAAAAAAAGATTGCTTTATGGTACAGCAATGCACGAATTCGTTTGTATTTTTAAAAATTTTTTTTAAAAATTTGTAGAAGATTACATTTCAAGCCTTAATCACGAGTCTGACTGGTTGTTATACGGCAAAAGGTATAACAATTTAGTATATTTGAAGAGTGGAGAAGTTTATTTATCGAGGGAGCTCAACGTTGCAGTTACCGTTGCATGCCAGCGTATTCTCGATAACGAGCAGTCGCAAAAACAATTTGCCCATCGCCGGTCTATCGAATTAATTACCGTAATGAAATTACCATGGAGAGGAGACCGGAGGCGGTCTCGGGCACTCGAAAAATTCTGTAGTCGGTGCGTGAGCTCTTTTTCAGCGGCGACACACTTTCCGTAATGAAAAAAGTCCCGCGGAGGAGAACCCGCGAACAGAAATTGGTAAACACACGCTTCGCGTCCGAGTATGTAGGCCGACCAGGGCCGGTCCGTCGGGTCTAACTCACTCGATGCCTTCATTTCAACTGTGGCATACCTTCGCCGAACCGAATATAAAGTGACCTTCTTCTTCGTTCGGCCCCTCACAAGTGGCCCTACTGCAGCATACCTTTCGCCAAACAATGGAGGAAGCCTCTACATTCTCACCCAAACCTGCATCGAACCCCTCAACCCTTTCTCAAAATTAAATGACAATTTTAGTACATGATAAAAGAATTTCATTGAACCGTTGCAAAACTATTCATATAGATTTTTTATTTTTATTCTATTTTCGCTAAAAAACGAAGGAAGCCTCCACATTCTCACCCAATCCTGTACAGAACCAAATAAAACGTTTATAATATTATAATTCACGGTATGGAGAATCCAATCCGAGTCTACATAGAATGAAATATGCGAAACAGCATGATAGATAGACAGAAACCCACGCGTAGCATGTGTTGACGCGACCGCAGTCTTCCAACTTGATGAATCCGCGATAAGAATGCGACTTCGCTTACCAGGTTCCCATGAAAGCTTACTAAACGGACAGCATACACAATAATCCGCGAGAACATTTTTCCGCTGCCAAATTGACGGAAATTGATCGAAATAATTAATTTATTTTACTGCGAAACGTTTCCACGCGCGACAAATCATCAGCGTACACTGCAATCGTTTTATACAAACGTAGAATACTGCGTTGAAACAGTCATTTCAATCCCAATGTATCGAATAAATTTGATCTTTATCCCTGGTCGTGCTAAATCCGCAGTGGAACAACATCACGTGGTCACACACTCGGGTATCCGTCGGCCATGTTTGTTGTCATTTTCTGAAGTGCAACTTAGCAACGTGTGCGAACGTACATTTTACAAAACGAACCAAACGAACATATGTAGAATTCTCCATATGTTCATAATTCCTAAAGCGATTATTAAAAACGCCAAAAGTATTTATCCTAATCGCTCCACCACCAACCCCTGGAACACCATAGCCCCTTTAAACACATAGTACAGCAGCATCAAGCTTCATCTCACCAACATAACCCATTCTAAAAATAATCCCACTGATAGCAGAGCTCCACATCACTGTTATCTCTAATCACAACCTCCCAGAGAGATCTGGAAACCACAATCCCCACCGACTAGTATCCAGGAAAAATTTTCCTGCAGGTTCCAGAGCATACATATCAATCTCGTGACCACTTTAAATCCCTAATTGCGACATCCCTGAAGCAGTAAAATATTTGGAAAGCCCCCAGCCTTGTTGTGCAATCGCAAACAAACCCAGCACCACAATAACCCTCACTCAACTGTATCCACAAAAATTCCCCTGCACGGTCCACGGCCTAGATATCAGTTTCGTGACCAATTTCAAACTTGCAAATCATTGCAAACAAATCCACGAAACAATAACACCCACCTAGCAGAATCCAAACAAAATATTTCTGCACAGTCAATGGCCTAGATATCAGTCACTGTACGAATTTAGATCCCTAATTATCCCATCCCCATAGCAGGAAAATATTTGCGAAGCCCCTAGCCTCGTCGTCCCATCTCAAACAAATATGATTGTATCCACAAAAATCTTCTCCCCTGGCCTAGATACCAGAGATCAAAACCGAGGATCGTTTCTCAGTAAACAAAAATTCTCAAAACAATTACTCTCAGCCATCAGTATCCACCAAAAATATTTTTACACGATCTATAACCTAGATACCAGTCTATGTACATATTTACATCCCTAATTATCGCATCCCCTAGCAGGAAAATATTTACGAAGCCCCTAGCCTCGTTGTCCCATCTCAAACAAATATGAATGTATCCACAAAAATCTTCTCCCCTGGCCTAAATACCAGAGATCAAAACCGAGGATCATTTCTCAGTAAACAAAAATTCCCAAAACAATAACTCTCACACAGCAGTATCCACTAAATATATTTTTGCACGATCTATAACCTAGATACCAGTCTATGTACATATTTAGATCCCTAATTATCGCATCCCCTAGCAGGAAAATATTTGCGATGCCCCTAGCCTCGTTGAGGATCATTTTCTCAAATCCCCGAACGCAGGAGAGCAGATATTTCGGTTGTCGGATCGTAAACAAAACCTCAAAATATATATCCGCGTAAGAGGAATTGCAAGGATGGCGGCGGAGCGAGGGGAAGAAGCGGTTGGACGGGTATCGGTTCTGGTAGCGCCGCTAAAATTCCAGAAACGGAAGGAGACGAGAGAGAGAGAGAGAGAGAGAGAGGAGAAGGAGCCAAGATAGACGAGTGAAGAACAGAGGAGACAGCGAATAGCTAGCCGACTCACCGTGAATCCCGTCAGCGTGACATCCCGTCGACACCTTGCTGATTCGCACACAGGTTAAAAACTCGCCGAGTCCTGGCCACAGCCTCCTCGCACACACTGCACTCGCACCTCGGGTTAAAAACCCTGTGTCTCTCACATTCAATCGCCGAGAAACCGACACCGGTTACGCGAGACGTCTTCTTGGCGACGCACACCCTGGATGTCCCCTCACTCCCTCTTTGTCTCTCTTTTTCTTCTTTCCCTCTGGACGTTCAGTTATCACGAGGTCTCTCCGCCTCTTCGAGAATCCGCCGTCCGGTAGACCCGACCCGTGTTTTCACGTACTGAAGAATAGACACGCGATATCATGCGGGTTGCACGCGGCGAACGTCCGTTTCTCAAGGCTCGAACGTCCGAGAGCACGACATCGCGAGGAGAAAGCAGAGAACGTGCAACCGTGGATGGTTCAATCGCCTACCGGCCACATCCGAGCTGCACGAGCAACAGCATCCGACTGGTTTCCTCGGAACCTAAACGCCATGGGCAACGCATGCTGCGCCAACCCCTCTCTCAAATCCACCACCAGGGGGCTTGCTTATCCACCGAATCATTTCCAACGATAAAACCCTATTATCTGAAGTTGTACGATCTATAAAATACCACTTATTCATCTTCTAAACACAGTTTCTTTCACAGTGGTCACAGTGTCCAGGTTAAGGGAAACCCCTTTCTGCCATTTTTCGTTTTTGAATCGCCTCGACCGTTGTTCTGTATCGTCGCGACACCTGCTGCGGATTCTTCGAACAGACTCCGTGGATAAGTTAGTCCAGGGCAGGGGGAGTAAACTCTCATGCATAAAATTTGGACCATGCATATATATATAGGTTTTAGTTGAGGGATATAAATCAGATGGCGCTACTGAAGTCCATATATATATATATAGCTATACGATTCTATACCGCTTACTTTAAATAGAAATTGCAATTTCAGCGCACAGGTTTGATCCTATGATACTATTTTCCTAAGCAGTTTTACATATTAATAATTCGACGTTTCGGTCTAGGTTAAGACCATCTTCGAGAATATAATTGCGTCTGTGAAAATTATTATAAGAATATATATTACCGTGTTAAAAAGCAAAAAGAGAAACCAAATTTTAGCTTACTTATACTTCGAAATAAAGGGATATAATATATTTTTTACAAATATTTGATCTTAACATTATTTTATTATATGTATATGATAATACATAATAATAATACAGAATAATTCATAAAGTAATACATATAATCTTTAATCTTTCTATTATATAAAATAGTTCTGTCACGCTAAAACACCGAGCGGGTTGCCTTCCGAAGGGGAACCGAAAAGTGAAGAGCGGGTTGCCTTCCGAAGGGGAACCGAAAATTGACGAGCGGGTTGCCTTCAGAAGGGGAACCGAAAATTGACGAGCGGGTTGCCTCCTGAAGGGGAACCGAAAAGTGAAGAGCGGGTTGCCTTTCGAAGGGGAACTGAAATTGACGAGCGGGTTGCCTTCAGAAGGGGAACCGAAAAGTGAACAGTGGGTTATCTTCCGACTGCGACGTGACAGTGTGTATTTTTCAGAGAGAGAGCTGCTGCACTCCTTGGTAACTCACTATGTCCTACTATGTTACAAATCGAAACTTTAAAAAATGTTATAATTTATGAAGAAAATATAGTTCGAAAACTAAGCTCTAAAATAAGTTCACTGAGTGTCGCTCAATTTTGAAAAATTATTTCTACAATTGCATTTAAGATTTACAATATTGAAAGCAAAACTCAAGGACAAAAGATTCCTAGAAATGTTAAGAAAGTATTGAAGCATAATTTTAATAAGATCAACGATTCCAACTTTAAATTTTATACGACATATCTCAGTTTGTACTTTCAAATTATTTCATAAACGAGAATTATTACCTTACACATTTTCTTACGTAAATGTTCGAAGAATCGATCTGTGGGAAAGGAAATATGAAGAACAGAGTAAGGGAGAGTTTACTATAAACAGTTAAAATGGCAAAAGAATTATTATAGACATTGAACAGATAGATTCAATAAATTTATCGTGCGTAATATTTATGTTGAATAAATTAATGCTAATGTGCATGGTTTAAGTCATTTTGTATTTAAAGTTCTATTGCCTATTTTGACCAAAAAATTAGATGGTCAGATAGTCAAGGGAGTGGTTGTGGCCATTGTTAACGAAAGGAATTGTTGTTAACATTGAACAGACAGAAATAATAAATTTCTTTGTGCATTGTATCGAATAAATTAACGCGTGCGAATATTCATGTTATAAATGTTATTTTATATCTCGAGTTTTATTGAATATTTTTAGAAAAAAATTAGGTGGTCAGATGGTCAAGGGAGTGGTTGTGGGCATGGTTGACAAAAGGAATTGTTATAAACATTGAACAGCGAGAAATAACAAATTTATCAATAATTACTAACTCGGCGATCGAATCGATCGATGATAGAGGAGTGGGGGGAGACAGCTAAGCGAGAGCGCTTAGTCAGTCAAGTCAGTCAGTCGGGTCGACGGATTCTTCAGGGGCGGACGCGTTGCGGTACCGGTGGTGCTAGGATGTCCCGAGAGACCAGGGGTGGACCAGGGGTGGACCAGGAGTGACCAGGGATCCCCTGGTAAGTTTTAATTCAAATATTCTTGCATGCTCGTTGCTTTGTTTCCTTTCAACTGTTTTCACTGAGCAATCATTTTCAATGTTTGCCTCCAATATTCTTATTGCAATTTCCAACGGAAAAGAAACTTTCACAGTTCACTGTTCGAAACATTTTTATATTTCTGATGTTGTACTTGTGTTTTTCTTCCTGCTTTTGATTGTCAAATTCGCACTTCTGCCTATCTAATTTCTCGATAATTACTCGACGTACTTGCGTAACTTTCGCTCGCATTCATTCTGACTTACTTCTTGGGTCTCTTGTGCAGCAACCTCCTCGTGGTGAGACCTGGGCAATCGGCATTATCCTTTATTCGTAAGAACTTTCAGTATCTTACGAATAAAGGATAATGTCGAGCTAATAGCTGCACGTATACAATTTTTTATAACAATGTGTAATGGAATTTAAGAACGGCAAAATGTAACAACATATTTCATTGAATTGATTATGAATTTACTTTCAGCTAGCTTATCAGTCGGCCAAGGGTACATACATGCTTTCTTCGTTTACCCTTGGCAACGTTCAGATCGTTATTTCAAAATTCTTGTTCAGTCAGCGAACATTCCAATTTTAATTTCCGCTTTTCCAACTATTCATTTTGGAACTTTCACAAGTTCCACTTCGAACAATTTTTACATCTTGTTGAAAATTGGTATTCCTCCGATCGGAGTTCCCTCAGGGGCTCACTCACGGATGGGGCCGTGAGTGAGTACGGGGAGTCGCGTCCCTGGGGCTACCCGAATCGCCTATAGGTCGGTTAGGCTTGCTCACGAGAGTTCGCTTTTTGGTTTGCTCACGAGAGCTCTTTTTCTGGTTTGCTCACGAGAGCTCTTTTTCTGGTTTGCTCACGAGAGCTCTTTTTCTGGTTTGCTCTCGAGAGCTCGTTTTCTGGTTTCTTGTTTCGTCTCAAGTGTGGAATGTTGTTCTGTTCTGGTTTTCATGTTGGGATACGCACTCGTGTGCAGGATTTTGTGTTGCGTCTAAATATGATTAGTCTCTTTCAGTTAGGATACAACCGCCGACGTCTTTCAATGTCGACGAAGAGGACAAACCAAGAAGAGGAGGACACACACCGAAGAAGACAACTGCGTATAGTTAAGTTGCGTTATTCATAAGAATTTATTTTATGCGATACTTATTAAGTTCGTAAATCGTCGTTGTATATACGTCGAGTAATTATCGCCGTAAATTCACTTTGTTCGTTTTTTTTTGACTCCGACACAGTCTTCTATTGTGTCGGACTACTTTGTTCATAACGTAGTATGTACCAGATCGATTGATACGAGAGCCTTCTGCTCTGGTTTGATTAGTTTTTCTTATTGACAGAATCAGAGCCTTCTGCTCTGGTTCAGTTTTTCTCTTTGAAAGAATCAGAGCCTTCTGCCTGATTCGCTTTTTGTCCCCCGTGGATCGGGGACTTCTTCTCCGATTCATACCCTTTTGCTCCGCGATAATTACTCGACGTACTTGCGTAGTACAATAGTATAAGTTCGACGTTGTAAGAAAGGGAGCCAGAAGGAATATTGCATTCGTTCTGACTCCCTTTCCGGGTCTCTTGTGCAGCAACCTCCACGTGGTGAGACCTGGGCAATCGACATTATTCTTTATTCGTAAGAACTTCCAGAATCTTACGAATAAAGGATAATGTCGAGCAAATAGCTGCACGTGTACAATTTTTGATAGTGTTTAAGACTTGCAAAATATAGAAACATATTTCATTAAATTGATTATGTATTTACTACCAGCTAGCTCGCAGTCGGCCAAGGGTACATCGATGCTTTCTTCGTTTACCCTTGGCCACCTTCAGTTCGTTATTTCAAAGTTCTTGTTCAGTCAGTGAACAAGACAAGTAATTCTGATTTTCCAACTATTCATTATGGAACTATCACAAGTTTCATTTCGAAAAATGTTTTATATCTTGTTGAAAATTGGTATTCCTCCGATCGGAGTTCCCTCAGGGGCTCACTCACGGATGGGGACCGTGAGTGAGTACGGGGAGTCGCGTCCCTGGGGCTACCCGAATCGCCTATAGGTCGGTCGGGTTGCACTCTTGTGCGGGGTTGGTTTTGCTCACGTGAGCTCTTTTTCTGGTTTGCTCTCGAGAGCTCGTTTTCTGGTTTCTTGTTTCGTCTCGTGTGTGGAATATTGTTTTGTTCTGGTTTTTATGTTGGGATTCGCACTCGTGTGCGGGGTTTTGTGTTGTGTCTAAATATGATTAGTCTGTTTCAGTTAAGATACAACAGCCGACGTCTTTCAACGTCGACGAAGAGGACAAACCAAGAAGAGGAGGACACACACCGAAGAAGACAACTGCGTATAGTTAAGTTGCGTTAGTCAGTAAGAATTTATTTTATGCGATAGTTATTAAGCTTGTAAATCGTCGTTGTATATACGTCGAGTAATTATCGCCGTAAATTCACTTTGTTCGTTTTTTTTTGACTCCGACACAGTCTTCTACTGTGTCGGACTACTTTGTTCGTACGTAGTATGTACCAGATTTATTGGTACGGGAGTTCGCGGTAGTTTATAATATATTAATGGGGGGGTCGAGACGCGTTGTGTCCGCTCTTTACCACTCTCCCGTAAAATTTTTCCACCCATGTCCGTCAATGGCGGCAGGTGGTTGGAGTAGTTGGTATCGTTGTCGGAACTCCTCTCGACCATTGTTCGCGTTACCCTCAAACCAGAGCCTTCTGCTCTGGTTTGCTTAGTTTTTCTTTTTGAAAGAATCAGAGCCTTCTGCTCTATTCGATTTTTCTTTTTGAAAGAATCAGAGCCTTCTGCTCTATTCGATTTTTCTTTTTGAAAGAATCAGAGCCTTCAGCCTGATTCGATTTTTCTTTTTGAAAGAATCAGAGCCTTCTGCTCTATTCAATTTTACTTTTTGAAAGAATCAGAGCCTTCTGCTCTTGTTAGTTTATTTTTTCTTTCTTCTTGAAAGAATCAGAGCCTTCAGCCTGATTCGCTTTTTGTCCCCCGTGGATCGGGGACTTCTTCTCCGATCCACACCCTTTTGGTCCGCGATAATTACTCGACGTACTTGCGTAGTACATTAGTATAAGTTCGACGTTGTAAGAAAGGGAGCCAGAAGGAATATTGCATTCGTTCTGACTCCCTTTCCGGGTCTCGTGTGCAGCAACCTCCTCGTGGTGAGACCTGGGCAATCGGTATTATCCTTTACTCGTAAGAACTTTCAGTATCTTACGAATAAAGGATAATACCGAGCTAATAGCTGCACACTTTGAATTATCGTTTATATTGCATACTAGAGTGTAAATTAATATCCACGATTATTTCAAACCTATTCCCTTCCATAACATTTTGCAATGGCACATTCCCTCAGAACAAAATATATTATTCAAGCTTGTTCATTTGTTTTTTTTATTTACGCGCATGTCAATTATTATTAAATGTTACATTCTCCGCCTTATGTCAGTTGATGTCTTGCCACTATTTTGATACTATTCTTGTCGGTGGTGGAACTTGTGGCTATGTGGTCGTTCAGATCACTGTAATTTCCACGTTATCCCCGCGCCCATTTCGCCCAATAACCGCGCCGAAAAATAGCACGGGGGCTGGCAGTCTTTAACAGTATCTCGTCGATGCCTGAGTTAGTCACACAGTGTCGGTAACGTAGAGAAAACCACCATAAAGTCTGTGCTAGAACCAAGAACATCTACGTCGACATAAATATTTGGGTGTATGTCACGAAAATCACGAGATGATCTTTCACAATGATTCGTGATTCCTCCAAAATGACGGAAAGGATAACTGTTCTATTTTCTACGAAATCCTAGCGTTTCCTGTAATTGTCAATAAGTAACACATATTACTATTGAACTAATTCAATCGGTATGAATACTTACAATGCCTCTTGATCGTGATTCCGCGATCACTGTGGCAAATCACGTGTGGTGATTTATCCACTGTTCAAACCCATCCAGATTTCCTGTAATGCATCTATCTTCAACAGAACAAGGACAAATGTTGCACAGACAAGATATACATATCTCGCATACATACCCGGTTCGCTACACGAGCCCGCTCAGCAACATTCTAATTTCTGCGTGCTCGATTCCTGACTCATTTCCGCAGCGTGTAAAGTCAGGAATCAGCGGAAATGTAAATAGGAATGTATTCTTTTTAACCAGCCGGAAGGAGGCCAGTGTGAGAATCGCGGTTGTAGATATCGAGTCTGTTTTATCAGGATGAAATTGCTGCCTTAAAGCCCGACACCATTTCGCGATCGATCTCGGCCGTGAGGGCGGCGTTCAATTTTGCAACGGCGATCAATTAATCATAGATCTCGAGTGGGTCGCGTCGCTTTCGACTTTCCCATGGCCTTAGTCCGTTGACAACAGTTGACAACGAAGACATCGTTTGTTGCAGAGACCGTCGCTGCAGTTTCCTGTGCATGTATCGCGGTGTTGCGTAGTGCACGACGCGACGCACGCTCGATGCACTTCATGCACTTGCTCTGCACATGAGGTGCAGGGTGCAGCCGCGAGTCGTGTGGTGGCCGCCTCAGCCGCAATACGGGCCTCCCTGCGTCATCGGATCGCTACGATGGGCGTACGATTCTCGCACACTGGCCCTCGTCGCTTTAAAATGCCACGGGACACGTGAGAGGCCTTTGCGAACTAAACCTGGCCGTCCTTCTTTCACGCGGAACCGCCAAATGCGACGAACTGCTCGATTCTGAGGTGAGGATCCTCCTAACGCCCTCCAGCCTCTCTTCCTCTTTTTTTCCATTAGGGGAATTTAGGATTCTAATTGTAGAGGGGGTCTCTGCAACTATGCCTATTCCTCTTATAATCTTCCACCGAAACAACATTTAATCATAGTCTCATTTGTTTACCAGCCACGCTCCTACAGATGGAGAGGTGGGGCAACACAGGAATCCTAAACAATCATTTATTCGTATTACGAGCTGCGTGTCTTAAGATACGTTAAGTAAACTGAGCGACAATGTTTGAATACGACAACACTGGACGCACCTCTTCAAACACCATGGATTCTGTGATTTTTGAACAAATAATACCGTTGCCTCATGTTCTTCTAATTGGAAAGGTCACACTTGTTTCTTATTTAACTCTTTTGCAACAGTCAGCAAATTTGTACATGTTGGGGATATACACAAGGGGATATAGCTGGGACTAAGACTATAGAAAAATACAATAATCTTGTCACAAGTTTGACCATTCCCACTTTCAGTTTTTAAGATGAGATAAGATATCTGTAGTGTGGTTTTAAGATACCCACTACTGATTACGATCACTCATAAGTGCCTCAGGTTTAATAAGGAGCCCTATATTGAATGTTCGAGTGTTATATTGTACATGGCACTATATGATACAAATTGTACGTTTTTGTTCCATGGAAGGACCAAGGATGTCAAAACGGCTGAGCTTCTATGGTCTGGTAGGCCTGGCGTCCCTTTGCATCTTCTTCTTAGCGTTTAACCAACGCTACAGCAGCTACCTCGAGCATCGACTGCAGCCGGTGATATCGGTCAGTAAAAAATCGGAGGTGGGGATTGCTCTAAATTGAGTCACGCCAAACACGCTCTTTCTGATGGTAAAGTCTAACTTTTGCACCTAACTCTTTTTCCACTTGTACGCTAACAAATGACATTCGCGAGCCACGCCAAGAGTACGCCAGCACTCTTTCTCCCTGTTTCCGCCTACTCCTTCATCCTTTTATTTTCACGCAGCAGTCTGGGATCTCTGTGCTATTACTACGCAGCGTTTTTCTCGCAAATAATAATGTATATCGCTTGAGGGTAAAAATCCTTGTGGGAGAATTGATTGTTAACATGTTAAACATCGCTTATCTAAAGTGCCCATAAGATAACAGAACTCCTAAATACAGTCTGTAACACAGTAGTCGTTCTAATTCGGGGTGTAAATATTAAGCTAACTTTATTCTTATGAAAACGGTAATATAGACACGTTCGTGTAACGTAGCTTTATAGTTTGTATCCGTATCAGGGAATGCATGCAAAATATCTTTTTTTTTTTACAATGCACCTTTGGAAATCGTCGAGCTACCAGCACCATTGCACAGTTCGCAACACTAATTCTCATATAAATAGAGAAAGAGGGAGAAAGATACTGTTCTGGTTAAGTCAACAACATTATCGTGATCACTATGTAATGCGCACAGTTGGGACACTAAACTATCAATATTTTCTTTAATGTAGGATGTTGAGATAAGGCCCCGCCTCGTCAAAATACAGGAGCCAGTTACGGTAAGCAATAACATGCATGCACAGTAGATAATAAAAAAATCGATTAACATAGTCGGGGATCAGCGAACATTAGAATTTCTAAAAGACTATTCGTTTATTCTTAATTGAAAATAATGCTGTTGGTAAGTGAACAATTCACTTATAACTAGACTGCGGATATTTATGCGAAATAAACATTGTATTCAATTGCACGAAACAAGCACGGTTTCTTTAATGATTTTAATCAGTTCGAAAGGAGAAAATATTTTGAAATTGTCTAAATCTAATCACTGCATTGATACGCACGAAATCCGCAGTCTACTCGTAACACATTTCACATGGCAATGGAAGAAAGTCTTTTAAACAGTATACTCGCCTCTGCTTCAGCTTTTTTTTCGAAAAATTTCGATCGCGAAAGGATGTAGAATGTTAAACGTAAATTGTATTTTCTCTTCAGACATATTTTAGGGGATCCATGGAAAATGTCACGCTTTCTGGAATACAGGAAGTGGTGGACCAGCAACGAAGAGCGATTCTGAGGGAAATGGAGGACTACATGTACCCTAATGGAAAATATGGTGTTAATGCTAGGTGCGTAGAGGAAACCCTCTTGAAGGTGTTAATTAGAGATCTCTATTTCATGTGTATCTAAATACACGTGTACTATGTCACGTATATTTAAATACACGTGTGTTAACGTGTTTTAATTTGTTTTAATATTTAGGATACAGTTACTAATTTTCGAAAGCAAAATAGGGCTATACATAAATTAATATCAATGTTCTAAAAATTCTACGAATTAAAATTAATACACGTGTATTCAAATATAAATACGTGAAATAGTACACGTACTGTGGTACGTGTATTTAAATACATGTGTGTTATTATTACGCGTACAAAACCACGATATCTAGTGTTAATGGTCTAATCGAATTTTCTATGTTTTCTTCAGCAAATTGGAGGATTTGGTGATGGAGAAGGGCGGCAGACCAATGAGGAGTGTAATTTTAACAAGTTGGCGAAGCGGCAGCACGTTCCTCGGCGACGTGGTGAACGCGCACCCAGCAAATTTTTACCATTACGAGCCGCTACTCGATTTTGGAATCGTTCAAATCCGAGGAGCTCCGCTCGCGGACGAGGCTTTGATGAACCTCGAGTCATTGCTCAGATGCGATTTCAACAACCTCGGTAAATTTGTTCTTGTAGAATTCTAGAAACAACCGTACAGTAAAATTAATGATTATTTATTCTCCCAGATCGATATCTGGACTTTGGTAAAACGCATCCTTGGGTCTTTAATCATAACACGCATTTGTGGAGGCAGTGTCAGGCACATAAAAAGATCTGCTGGGATCCACGTTTCGTTTCCAAGTTTTGCAAGCTGTTTCCCTTTCAGTCGATGAAGATTGTTCGGCTGAGGCTGCGCGCCGCAGTGAAACTATTAGAACAGGAAGAGTGAGAACGCGTTTAATACGAGCCGAATGATTTTCTTGACACCGGCTAGCATTAACGTAGAATTTTTGTATTGCAGTTTAGGCGTACGGTTAGTCCTGTTGGTTCGCGACCCTAGAGGTATCCTGCAGTCGCGAAAGCACAGAGAATGGTGTCCCACGAAACCGGATTGTTCGGATCCGGCGTTAGTGTGCAGCGACATGGTGTCGGACTTCAATGTTGCAGTGAGATTGATGAAAAAATATTCACGTACTTTCAGGTGAGCTTTCTCGACGAACAAGGAACAGCTCACCGAACTCGTAACATCTCTTTCGAATTGTTTTGAACAGGGTAGTACGTTACGAAGACTTATCTGTAGACCCCTACAGACACGTGAAGGAGCTATACAATTTTTATGGTTTGGACTTTCATATAAATGTAAAAAGATTTTTGGATACTCATACAAAGAACGACGTCGGTGGCGTGTCGAGCACATTCCGCAATTCGAAGGTCGCCCCGTTTCACTGGCGAGCCGATCTCGACTTCGAGGAGGTGGATGAAATTCAAAGAGTATGCGCGGAGGCCATGAGATTATGGGGATACGTGATGGCGTCGAACTCTACTCATCAAAAGGAGTTCGACCCTCTCACAGAGTACCGTTTGCAGTTGTGACGATAGTTTTTATCATGAATATCACCGGAGAACAGTATTTTATCTGGTCATCGCGTGCGTACCGGGAATTATCACAAGTGCCGTAATTCACATTGAAAAGAAGGTGCTCCTCGTCGACTCTGATCAGGGCTCTTACTGTGTAGTCCAGGCGCCAGGTACTTTTACCTGGAAAGTATTCCGAACTTAATGAAATTTTCACACGTCATTTAGGGGTAATCTGGGGTGTCGAATCTCAGTTTTCGACCTCGAGGACCCTGTGCTAACCCAAATGATGTGTCAAAATTTCATTAAGTTCGGAATACTTTCCAGGTAGACGCCTTTTTTTCGACCTGTCGACTGGACTAGTAGGGATTCTAGCTCGAGAAATCGTTGAACTTAGGAGGGATATATCCTTTCGTCTCCTAATTGCGGATACAGAGAAATACGTGTTGAATATTTTTGGCTATAAACGTGCAAGGGTTCCGCCAGTGTTCGGTTAGTAAGAGCTCTGACACGAATAGAATCAATCTCTTTGTTAATATTCTCCAAGATTGATAGCAAGACCAATGGTGAATCTGTTCCTTAAAAGAATTTAAGAGGACGCGCAAGTGCTCTTCAAGCTTGTTGCACGGCAGACGAAGGATTTTAGACCAGAAAGTTGTTCCTAAGACCCTGGACGTGCAACAAGCAAATATCCATATCAAGCATCACGCGAAACCATAAATCGTGCGACACATTTTTTTTTAGATTTCCAAGGTTTAACGATGAGAATGGGTGTCCGTAACGTTTTCACAGGAACCTTACCCAGAAAGGACCGTGTCACATGTAAAACTATTTCACAAACTTCTTTTCTTGTTCTTTTCTTCGCAAAATTTCGAATCGGGGAAACTATACACACGCACCGTTTTCTAAAACGTAGCCAATCTATGCACCCACACACATATTTCGATCATTTCGACTCTTACGGTTATAAATTTGAAAAAGAAGAAAAAGAAAGACGGAAATATTAGGTCACACTCGGTTTCTCAATAGTTTCCATGTAACCGGCCTTTATGCCAAAAACTAGGAGATTACATTAAGTTTGTATAAACTTTATCTTCTTTTTAAATGTACATAGACAAAGGTGAATTTGTTTCGGCAGTGTACATTGAAAGAAACGTAAAACAATAGCCTAAAAAAACACCATAACAGCAGAGAGGTAAAACGTTGAAGAGCATTTTAAAATGATTTTTTTATTTTTATTATATATATTTTTTTGTTAAATATAGACCGTACTATAAAGTTATTCGCATGAATTTTTAATGAATTTTATATATTGCATTTGTAGTATATTTTGCATAGTTATGAATTAATTGATAGTTCACTTAACGAGATGTATTGTATAAAAAGTATATTGCATTAAGTATTTAATGGTCAATTTTAGTGGAAACGTAATTTTCTACGAACAGGCAGTTAGAAATTCTATTTTAAATGGCGGCTTTCCGAGATACAAAAAACACTTTAATCGGCAATAGATTGTTTTCAAGATAGCAATAAATTTGAGACGATTCTGATTTTATTAGGATTTTATTTGAATATAAATCTATATTATATATATCGAAACTGTACCAGTGCCATTTTGTGCATTATTATTTTTCGAAATGAATAAGACAGTCTAGTCTAGTAGTGTTTATTACATTTTATAGTAACATTTGAATGTATCATACATCTTTTATGAAATAAATTTAATTTTTCCTAAATAACCACGCTCATTTCCATCTCTTTTTCTACGATCATCTGAAACAGAAGATCATACACACAAACTTACAATTTGCATAGACACACCTTATCGATGTATGAACACGCAAGACTTTTATTTCAGATGTAAGACTTGTAATCATCGAAAGTTCATAGCGTATATTGTGAAACATCATTAAAGATAACGAACTACTTCCGTCCTGTAAAAATCACGAGAAAGATACTCTACCTATTTAGTCCGAGTATGTTCTTTTGTACTGCTGTGTAATTTAGTTTGCACTACATATCTGTAAAAAAAAAAACAAAAATAAAATATGTTAAAACGAAATCTGTATTTTTCAAGACAATTTGTAGATTTATCGATTTACAACTCAGTGAGGGCAAGTACTAATCATAATGGTAATTCATATTAGCGTATATCTATTGTTAACATCATCGTTAAGGACAATCTGACGAGTATTATATTAAATTTACATAATTTCTTACCGAATGTCGAAGGGATGTTACTTCGTCTTGGACATCACGCAGGGATAAACGAATCTGTAACAGTAGAGAAATTCATTTTTAATTTTTTTTGTATTAGTCAGAAAAAGGCAAGTTGATTCTTTTATAGACAATCTGTAATTCTATTTTATCGATTTACAACTCAGTGAGGGCAAGTGCTAATCATAAAGGTAATTCATATTAGCGTATATCTATTGTTAACATCATCGTTAAGTACAATCTGACAAATATTATATTAAATTTACACAATTTCTTACCGAATTTCGAAGGGATGTTACTTCGTCTCGGACATCGCGCAGGAATAAACGAATCTGTAACTGTAGAAAAATTTATTATTAATTTTTTACACTAGTCAGAAAAAGACAAGCTAATTCTTTTTTCGTAATATTGTCAGACAAAAAATTTGCATCAAATTATTCAGACATATGCTTGTCAATTTAAGAATCATCATAAATAGTTGAGTATTTCTTGCGATCGATGAAGATCATTTTTATTTTGCATAAAGATCCGTAGTGTTAATCATAAATTGTGAAAAAGATTGCTCTACCTTCGCCTTCTTCAGAAAGCCATTTTAAAGGGACGCCTTTTTTCAGATGGTCTCTTGCATTGATTCTGTAATAAGAAATTGATTGTTTGTTAGAACGGTCTATGTAGTTTCTTAAATTTTTGAAGAATCAAATCCGTATCAGCATAGTAACATCACCACATGAATATGTATGACAGGGATAACTAATAATTCATCATAAACGAATTTCTCTTCAAATGACGAATAATGGAAAAGTAGTATTACCTTCTCGAGTTCCTCGTGCGAAGATCTTTCAGCCGATTTTCATGGTTTCTTTCATTGAAAATGCTATGTTAACGGGGAGCCCTTTTTTAGATGGCCTCTTGCATTGATTCTGTAATAAAAAATGTATTATTAGAACAGCTCGTGTACGCAGTTTCTTAAATCTTCGAGAAATTAAATCCGTATCAGTATAGTAATATCACCACATGAGTATGTATGACAGGGATAACTAATAATTCATCATAAACAATTTCTGGAAAATCAGGAATAATGGAAAAGTAATATTACCTTCTCCAGTTCCTCGTGCGAAGATCTTTCAGCCGATTTTCATGGATACAGGCTGTCGTGGGATCATCCTAAAATTTCTTTCATTGAGAATACTTTCAATTAATTTTTTTGTTCAACCATTTTCATTATCTCCTACAATTACAAACGCTAGTGTTAATAAACTATCTACATATGTCGGTGTACGATATTTTTCTAGTGTGTTATGATCAGGATACACTCTCTACATGATATGCTTCTGATTGACTGGGGTGGTTATTCATCATGATTCCACAGTTAGTAGGTTACGAATCTTGATACAAAAGTTGAACCGAATATATTGAAACTGATCAAAATAAGGGATAGGAAATGAGATGCAGAATGATGAATGGATGAATGTAAGAAATTTTGAATGCTCATTTTCTCCATAACAGAAAATGCATCGTTTTCTTGCTATTTTCATGGTATTGAAACAACTTACCAGTGTTAACGTGAAATGTAGCCATCAGGAGATACCGAGGTTTAAGCTTGGCCATATTCTCTGTAAAGAAGAAAGTGCAATATTTACCGAAACGAATTCACTGGCATAGCGATTGTTAATTGAACAAATTCGTCTCAGAAAACTGAATCACTCAATAACGTTCAGACTGGGGCAGTAATATAACATCATGGTATACATGGCATTAAAATTCGATAATACGATGGAAATAATGTGCAATGGTAGGGAAATAGAATAAATCGTAATACGTGAATATAATGAAGAAAGTAGTCTAAGTCATATATTTCTTCAGGACATCATTTTTATATATAGAGATTTCGAGATATCTCAAGGATAAGTTTTAAAAGAAATTAAATGAAAGTGGATTAAATGACTAAATTCTCCTGTAATCTAACTTACCAGTGTTACCGTAAAGCATAGCCGTTGGAAGATACCGAAGTCTAAGCTTGGTCATATTTTCTGTAAAGGAAAATTATAATATTTACTGAAATGCATGTATCAACATTGTGATTGTTAGTTGAACAAATTTATCTCAGAAAACTGAATCACTCAATAACGTTCAGACTGGGGCAGTAATGTAACATCATAGTAAAAATGGCATTAAAGTTTGATGAAAACAATGGGTGTGAAACAAGTGTTTGAAAATTTGATAAGACGATTGAAATAATAAATGTGGCATGGTAGAAACAACAGAATAAATCGTTGTGTATGTGTCCATAAAGTTGAAATAACAAGCACGATCGAAAGGGTTTATTTCTTCACGATATGGTAAAAATTACGTTGAATTTATTTTTTAAATGATAAACACAATTGATCTTTAAATTTTCACTTGGACTGCTTTCATAATTATGGGCACACATGAGAAACGAATAAATACTCACTAGAAACGATTGATCGTTAACAAGCTGAAACCAAAATGATCCAAAGCACGCTTCGGGAAGCTAATCTACCATAAGCGCCTAAAAAACAAAAACAATCATATTCCGAATGACTGGTAAACTAATAAAGAGAAACATTGGAATGTTTCAATGCGATCAGAATTAATTGAAAATCGTAATCATAAAATATATCATACGAACGAGACTAAAAATATCATCATCATTCTTCGAAGAATATTATTAACGTATTCCAACGAGAAATTAAGAAAAATATAGCAACGATCGACGAGGCGATGGTTCGTTGATCGAAACGATATTGTTTATCAATGATTTTTGTTAACGATGCATGTGAATCAGGATGGATTACGAAAGTGTAACAGTTGCTTACCTCGGGAGGTTCTTCGATGGAGGATCCAGGAGGATCCGAACGTGATCTGAACGAGAATGAACGATTATTTCCGAACACGTTTCGAAAGCAACAGCATGATTTTTTGAGAGGCGAAACTCTCGCTGGAGCATTTGATGGTCGGGAGAAATTGGTAACGTTGGAAAACGCGGGAATATTTGTATATTTAATAACATGTTCAACGAATTGTTAATTTTTATCGAGTCGGACGTGTCACTGAATATTCCTACACATTTGTACAAAAGAATTCTATGCATTTTTATATAAATATTAAAAAATTCAGTTTTTAAGGTAAATATTCATTGAAAATCGTCGGTAGCGTCATCTGGCTAATTAATATGGAACTAATTCGGCGAAAAGTTTGAGCGTTTTCCCGCTACGTGTTTTGGCGCTGTACGAACATTTATAAAACGCGGGAAAATCTTATCAGAGAGCAATGGTTCAAACAAGAAGGAGTGCTGAATTGAATTGAATTCAGTTGACGCGTCTACCAAAATCATCAGTAAAGTTTTGAAATCGAAGAAATCTTACCGAATGATTGGTAATGTTCAAATATTAATAGCACTAATTTAGATGATAACAGAATGAAATCTATATGAAGAGTTTGTACACCTGTCTCAACTCTGTAATAAATCGGAATAAGTACATTTCGAAAAAATGTAAAAAATTGTAGAAATAATCCAGGAAACGGTTAATTTATTATTGTGTTATTATTGTCCAACGAGGATACAAGAGTATAGAAATTCCACAATCAAATTCTGTGGGCTACTATTCTTGCCAGAATAGGCAAATAAAATTATTGTTGTTGTTTCAGCTTTTTCTTCTCAGCCTTTTCCTTTGCCTTATTCAGAGTTCTCTCGACGATGGTCTTCCACAATTCCGGCTCATTATCCGTGTACCACGCCACAACTTTGTCGAAAAATTCCAATTGCTTTGCCGTGCACTTTTTGCAGTTCGTTGTGAAGGCATCCGGGAAACGTTCTGCAATTGATTTATATATTAATTAATCTTCGTAATCGCCGAAGGTGACAATCTGAGGAACAACATATAATTCCGAAACCTTCTAACATTTATTTAAATCGTGTCAATTAAATATTTAATTATATAATACATTCGAAGCATTTAGCACCATATTGTTAGGTTATATATTATCTTCAACTTATTATCGAGTCTTTATAAGTTACGAGAGAAAGTCGATTTTTATTTTGCATAATAAAACGTATAATTATGAAAAATTATTCTTCCAATAATTCTTATATATGATTATGTATATTATTTAAGTGTAATTATGGACACATTTTAAACAGATGATTTTTTAATATATATTATTTTTTGTTCAGTTTACCTTTGAAATATAGTGCTTCCGGTGTGGAGCACGGTCCTTCCTCCAAGTAACATTTTTCGTACTGCCTTCTGAGTTTCTCGTTCGCCAGGATGTCATCGACATCGATGTAATCGTATTTCGAAGTATATCTCTCCTCCGATACTTCTTCTTCTTCCTCCGCGAACGTCATTGCCAAAATCGCCGACATCGCGAACGTCACAAATAGTAAACTCCTCCAAGAACGCATTTTGTGTCTCGAACTGTATACAAAAATTACATTATTAATTGTTGATAAATAAATAAATGGAAAACTGGACCTAACTCGATTCAAAAAGGAAGAACTTTCGATAGAAATGAGGTAGAGCGATGAATTTTTTTTTTAAATTAAAGATAAAACTTTTTAATTAGGTATATTAGTTGCGGCTGTAAGAAGTCAATCTCTAAATCAAGATATAATTTAATAAATATATATAAAATGTAAATATTTCACTATTAATTTTATATAAACGATATAATATAATATAAATGATACTTAAGTGATTTTATCAAGAAGTAAACGATGTCGATTTGAAAAATGAAAAAAACCGTTCGGTAAAGAATATCACAGACAATCCGAACGTTTTATAAAAATTATAAGAACTTTCTCACCACTTTGCACGCGAATTATAGAAACTATATTAATTATAATAAATGGTAACCCCTGCAAAATGATCGGGATTGTATTAAATCAAAGAAGACGACGCAAAAAACATACTTGTAATTTCGATTCCTGCGAAAAAGAAAGTGATCTCGGTGGAGTGTGCAGCGTAGTATCGATCACTAACTATTACAAACACCTGCGGAGGATTTTCTTATTTATAGGTGGAGCGTTTGCTAAATTCATGGAAATCTACTAAGATTAATTGCATGGTACAGAGAAGATTAGTCATGACGCGCTATTTGCATGATCTAATATTGTATTAAAAAAAAAACACTGGAACACTATAACTATTGTTTTGATAGGCAGTCATCAAAGTTGAGATCAAATAGATCTTCCCGACGAGTCAGCTCATTGCTGATGTCCGTCAAATGTTGTCGTGCGAAATATTTTATTTGATTCAAACGATATACGACCACATAGCTATAATCGTGATTCGATTATTTATCACAGATCATATTTCTCACTTCATTTTCATTGATTAATCGAAATATTTTATATTATATTATATTTTTTTTATTTATATTATATTATATATTAATATATTTTATTTTTATTATTTATATATTATTTAATTAATTTATTTAATAATATATTATTAAAAATTTTAATTATTTAATTTTTTTTAAATTTAATTAACAATTATAAAATTATTATATTTTTAATAAATATAATATATTTTATTTATATTATATTATATATTAATAAATAAATTTTCCAGTTGAAGGAAAAACAGATGTCATTTTTCAGCATTGATTTACACAAATACAATTAATTTCTTAACAAAAATATTGGTTTGACAATAAAATTAAATCTTACTTCTTGAAATTAATTTATTTGTGTAAAAAATTTGACTGTGGAATCCTAAAAAAAAATGGAACTAGTGCATAATTCAAAGTACATACGTTATAATTGACTTTAAACACGAAGCTACGTGAAATGCAAATGATACGTTATTCAAAGGGATAAAAAAAAGTATCGGTACGTCCCTAGATCTGCCACTCGTTACATAATTGAAAATCATTTGCAAATGTAGAACAGGTTGCAGTCACTTACCCGACTGCCAATTAAATAAGTGACACGCATATAAAACCCACAAAAAATTTCGACATCCTCAATCTTTTTTATTAATTTTTTTCACTCGTATATGATCCATATAATTTCATTTATTAGTTCTTAGAGAAATTAACGTTCTCCACATGATTATAGTATTGTGTATGAAATTACAATAACATCTCTCATTTTAAATATTTATTAGAGTGTACAATCAACAACAAAACGTATAGTTATATATATATATATTAACTTCATTGGAACGTACGTATATGTCAATAAACACCTTACACCTGCTCAACATTAATATGTTTAGTTCATGAACATTTAAATTATTTTTATTTAATTATCAGAAATTTTTATTGTTTCATTAGGTAATTCAAAATAAAGAAAAACAAAATATTACTGTAAATGAATTATTTATAAGTACAGTAAGTACATTTTTTAAATATCTTAGAAAGATAGTATTCTAATCATCACTCATAGTGATCATCAGCATAGGGATGTGCTTAAACTTTGAATGAAGTACATATAGTGTGTAACAAGTTGAGTATAAAAGCAGATTTCCTCTCTGATAAAAGCAACATGGATTCATTTAATTCATTTATATGTACAGTACAGAACACGAGGGAATACTAGCGTGACAGGAAGGGGGCAAGAGGGACGGAAAGAACACCTGAGTGGTCAGACTATAACGTAGATGCCTATTCTCATTCTCGTGGGTCCGTAGCAAATGTTACCAAGAGGCCCTGGGTTTTGCATGATAATACAATAAAACACATCTGTGAACGGTAACCAGGGTTATTACACAATTTTATAAGGTACATTTGCTACTCCTGCTACTTAATTCGGCCCTAATTCTTGGCCCAAACGCGCTATTTGCTGAACGCGTAGAAATACATAATATAACTGTTCTTACTTCTATGAACGTGGAATACCCCTCTTGCCGCATTCCCGTCCCGCTACTTTTCTCTCGTGCTCTGCACTGCAGTTACCGAGCTTTATGACTTTCTACAGTGACTCATATTCCATAAACTGTACAAAGGATGCATACTAAGTTGAAGGAGTATAAATGCAGTTATCTCCTAATAATAATCAATTAACAATAGTAATTTTGTGTTTTGATAATGGGCGATTCTTATAAATTTTCATGCGTTGAAACGTGATTTCGAAAGTTCAAACTATCGAAACGATTCAAAGCTCAGATATGTTACTTTATCTGTAAAATTAAGTATCTCAGAAACTAAAAATATTACTAAACTACCAATGTTCGAATTCGAAATCACCATAACAATCTATAAGAACCAGCTACTATTTATCACGACCCAAAATTATTGTTACAGAGTGTTATTAATAAATAAAAAATCGTCTTTCTTCACTAAAGTCATTAGCTAAGTAAATCCATGATATCTTGCGACGACAAGCTCTCAATTTTTTGGCTCGAATTGGAATTGAAATTCGAATTGAACTCCAATTGATTGGTTCCTAAATTTCCTTGATTGATAGAATAATTAACAGTGTTCTGGGGAATAGTTGAATTCCATGCCATTTGATTCGAAACCCAACTAGTCGTGTTTCGATTTAAATTTGCGTTCATTCCTTGCGGACTGAATTGTTGATGCGAATTCAAGTTCGAGGACATGCTGGTGTAATCAGGCTTCGGGCTTGATATCGAGTGGTTCAATTGATTCAAATTTGACTGTAACAACGTGTCCGTCAAGTCTTTTACTTGTGGTTGCTTGAGCTGTGGTTGAACAGACTTTGGAGTCAATGGAGCCTGAGACTGCAGCCTCTGATGTACTTCCTGTTGCTGAATCAATCTGTACAGTATAAAACATAATTTACAAATCCATTTAAATATAACTTAACATTCTGTTAATGATCTTTAATGGAGAAATATATAACTAACTGATATTTTCTCCCTTACCTAAACTTGTCTTCTATTGTCAATCCGTTCTCCATCTGCAGCGATTGTAAGTTTGCATTCGTGTTTGGAGGACGAATTGGAGGAATTGCATTAACAGTATCGTTACTCGTACTGATATTTTTGTACATATTCGAGGTTTGCGAGAGCTCCTGATCCAGCTTCTGGGTCTCCTGACGCATTGCGTCCAACTTGTTCAACGCCTCCTTGTGTTCTGTTGTCACACGATTTATCATTTCTACTACGAGATTTGAGAGGATCTCATACTGCGATGTACTGAAGTTCTGTTCGATGCACAGTGGCAAGAGAAACGGCAGAATCTTTGTCGCCAATATCTCCTTGCTTGCTCCCAGTTTACTGTGATTCAATAGTATCCTATAGATTCCTAAAAGAAAGAAGGTTCAATCAGCTCCATTCTGAATTTCTGGTTAACGAGTAACATACCTATAATGGCCATGAGAATAGCAGGTTCGCCAGAGTGTGGAATCTCCTGCAGGAAAGGCAACACTTGATCGAGGACCAGCCATCGATCGAAATTAGGTAACATTCTAGCTAGACACAGCAAACAATTGACTTTAACGCCAAGACTTTTGTTATTGCTTCCCTTGCTGTGCAAGCAAATCTTTTTCATTCGTGGTAGAATTGCATTCTTAATGACTGGCCCTTCAATCATTGTTATGATGTTAGGCAGAGCTGATAAACACAGTTCTTGTAGCTGTTCCCATTCGGATTCGAGTGCACGCAGCAGCATTGGAACTACATCGGTTTTTATTACTTCGGTGGTACACAGTTGTAGCAGTAAGTCAACATGCTGCATCAGTACAAGGCTAATTTGTGGTGGATCATCTAGAGTCAGCACCGGCTTTACATTTGGTAAAATGTATTCTCGAAATTCTTCCACAGAGCTGGTCTCCATCCCGTATAGTATGCTTGGTAGAATAAATGGAATCATTGGGGGATTAATTAATTCTTTGTACAATGCTGGTAGCACTCTGTGTAATATAACTCTATGCGGTAACTGCTTCAGCAGCTGGGGCAGTCCTTTGTAGAACTGTGACTTCTGCAAATTGTCCCACTGGAATATTTTATCCAGATAGTTCAATGTCTTCACTTCTATGTCCGTGAAGTAATCGATTTTAACAAACTGATGAGCATCCGGCCTCAGCTCAGGATTATGATTCAACATCAGTTTCACCGTGTCCTTGATAGCCTCTGGGATCGACAGTAGTTTAGAAGTCACAGCTGAGCCAGTGAAATTGCTCAAAAACTTTTTGCATTTCAGTAGATCATTGTTACAATCATTAAGAGGCGTGTTCATTGGAGAGTGTAGAACGTATACTAACGCTCCTAAGGAAAAAATGTCACTGGCAGTGCTCACACTGCTCGCCAGAATGCATTCTGGGGCTTGATAATTTAAATTCGGTTGTGCCGCAGCTGAAAGGGACATATCGTATTCCACGTACGACCACAAAGGATCTTTCCCCTCCACGCTCTGATTTAAGGCACAAAAATCAAACCCGAATATCTTCCAGGCACCGTGACTGTTAATTACAATGGATTCTGGACATAAATTTCTATGCAGCAATTTCACATCACCGTGTAGAAACGCTAGACCTTCCCCCAGTTGCAAAAATCCATACTTTATCTCGATATTGTGCAGTTTAAAGTCTTTTAGAGCTGCCGGCAGAGGTTGCGGCAGATTGTAATGGCTTCCCAAGACGTTAGCCAAACTAGCTAACACTGGTTCAGTCGCGAATGCCAAACTCTCCCATGACTCTTCCAAAGGATGCTGTACAATTAAAATCTGTGGATGACGCAGCTTCGTTAGCTGCGTAATGCCTCTCTTCAACGTCTCCAATATTAGTTCCTTTTCATTCTTTGAAAACCTGTCGAGGATTCGCTTCTCGAACACGAAAATTGCTGCCTCCTGCTTTGTGGACTTTTTGTAACCACTGTAGACCTTCCATAGCAACGCTGGACCCGCACTGCCAATGTGCGTGGTTATCTCGAACTCTTTAGTGACTGGGTTCCCTGGCAGGACATTCGACAGCTGAGACAAACCGTATGCTGTGTTCTGAACGGTGTTGGAAATCGTGTTGCTGACAGTATTGCGCAATTTCGTCAGCACGTCCATTTTTATGTAGCTGTTTCGAAAGGTGTGAACTGAAAATCTGTAGTAAAATTTTATTATTGTACGATTAGCATGATGTCGTAAGAATTTACTGTCACTGTCATTCTTTAACTCACCGCTGCGACGTCGTCTATTTAGATAACAAACTTCTTTCCTATGTCATACTTTCTATTGTTCATCCAAGCATATTCTACGTAATTAAACAACAATTGCAATAAGTACAGTGTCGTAAAACGTTTAATTCGTTTCGAATGCACTGCATACGATAGGTGTCGTTCACTGCCATAAGATACGACAACTTTTTGGTTAACGTACACGGTGTGCAGCAAATACTTTACTTTTGTCCATCAAATGCAGTTTCATTTGTTGCCCCTGCACTCTCCGACCGCACAAAATACGTAGATTTTGATGCACAATGATTCACCATCAGTGTTATCACGTTACATTGGCAGTTGCTTTACTATAGCTTCGATCATGGCACCGAACTTGCCAACTTAACGATGCACACACTTCGTTTTGTCTTCGAAAAAATATTTTTACTAAATGATATTGCGAAAATAATTTCGTGGAAAACAAGAACGATGGTAAAAGATATTTAATTCAAGATAATGAGAGATTAGATCGATATATAAACGACTTGGATAACGATTCGTTCGGTCTTTTGACAGAAGCAAATTTATGTAGGCGAATTTGTTAATACATTTATAATAATGTGATGAAGATATTGTACATAAAACGTCGTCTAATCTTATCTATTATCTATATATGTACTTATTAATTAGCTATATAGGATTGTTATATTTTACATGGCTTTACATAACAGGTTTGTAAATTTGTAAGTAGAATTGAGTGTCAGACTTGACGTAAATAAAAGTCACATGATCGTAACGGAAAGATGGCGGGATATTTGAAAATGGTATCTTAAAGTAAAATGAAGAGAAACAATACCCGGTGATTATTGCATATTTTTGAAAAATGTATGGTACATGAGTAAATTTTCATTTAGCATTTAGTATGAACTAACTAAGTCACCCTCAATAACGTTGTCTAATAGTTTCATTTAAGATTGTAATGTCAAAGAAAATTTCTATGCTTTTTTTTGGTACAGCAGAATTATTGAAAATCCTATTAATAGGCTTCCGGTCGGTAAAGTGTTAATATGAAACAATATAAAATATATGAAATATATTTTATGTATGTATTAAATCAAGCTCATTTTACATTTTATTCGTCTAATATAATCCAAATATTTACTGTGTTTTATTCGTTGTATAAAAACTGGATTTGTATTTGAACAGTATGAACACAACGAATATATAAATCTGGAAATAACTCAAAGACTGTAATCTGTGAATTTAATTAATAGGCTGTTAGATGTATCATTTATTTTCATATATATATTATATTCACACTGTATTTTTTTTTATATACATACATTGATGTATTTAATTAAACTTGTAAAGGTTTCAATAGTTAAAAAAAAGTCCGCAGCAAATGTTAATTAGACGCTTCTTCGAATTTTTCCTACATTATATAAAAGTAATCACACGAAACATATTATAAAGATTAAAAACTGTATTTGTACATCAACAAGAAGAGTAAAAAATCTGTAAATAAATACAGCGAATTTTGATTTAACTATGACAAGATTTTTCTACGTAATTGAAAAAATGAAAAAAAAACGAACAGAAGGAATATAGGTTTTCGAGGAAATTGTCCAATTAGACGACAAGGCCAAAAAAAAACTGACTAATGCTCTTCAGACAATTGCGGCACCCTAACGCGAAAAATAATGACCCTTCGCTTCGAAACAAAAAGAAAGGGGTTGGAGGGAGGAGAGCAGTGATGGAAAGAGTGGGGGAAGGGATGAAAGAGAGAGAAGGAGAGAGAATAGAGAACGAATGCCGTGGAGGAGCAGACTGCAGGTCGATATAATCCCTCCATTGATTGCAGTCGATGTTCTGTCAGAATTCTCTACCCCAAAGAACAACCCCCATAGTGGGGCGTATGAGGGAGGGGACACTGGCCGTCGACCCCGATGGTGTTAGTTGCCTTATGAAGCTCGCGTCGCTGGTGTTACATTTCTACATTCGAGTTTCTCGTATTTTTGCTCGAATTAAATGCACCGCTCGATAATTTTCTCCCCAGCAGTCGATCAAAATCCACCGTGTGATGCCTCGGAAACAAAGGTGCGATGATTTCTCGTGTAAATTCCACCGAACTGTCGGCGATTAGACCGCAGACTGCGCGAGATCGATTTTCGCAATGTTCGCCATTTAACAGCAGCCGGTTCGAAATGTTAATGCTCGAGCATTTGAAATGTTTTTAAACAATTTCTTCAGCACTTGATCGCGTTAATTAACGCGAAGACATTTGTTTGGAAGACGTTTCGAATTGTTCGACGATGATTAGAAATTTTCTTTGATTTTTTGAAGGTGATAAAAAGATTTCTTGTTGCTTGTCGAATAGAGTGGGTGGTTCAAGAACGTTGATAATTTTCTGTGATACTCGACGTTTTTATTTGATTCTCCTTGCTTTTGATTTTAATGGATAATATCGTGGATATTTGTGCAAGCTAGAATATTTTAAATCAGATTTTACAAGTTCTTTTTAATTTTTAATCAAAATCGAAACTTTTTGTTCTTGATATTAACGTAAATCGAAAGTCATAAATTATCGACATTTATGCCAATAGGTATGTATTGTCGAAATAAGATTCGAAAATTCGTATGATTTTACAATTTACTTTCTAGTTTTTCTAGCTTAATTTCTACGGTAATTATATAGATCCTATAATTTTGTGTTTTACGGTTTCTGCTCTTAAATTGTTGCATATTTATGTGAAGTGTGAATTTCTTTTGAATAAATTTGTGAAATCTGTTTGCACAGTGAAATGTGAACGTTCGAAACGATGAAAATGAAAAAGTATCGGAGGGTCAGCGAGTGAAATTCGCGCCGGACATCGGAAGGATATTGATTCCTGCAAATTACTACGGCACATTTATGTTTTCTCCTCGTCCAGGAAAATTTCGTCTCAGCAACCATGCTCGCAGCGAACGAATAAGGTTCGCAAATTTTTAGTTTTCAAGCTACGGAATAATCTGAATGGTTTAACATAATTCGGTGGTGAAATAATATAATTAATTTTGTGTCGTCCAGCTCAGAAACGAAGTCTCGAATTTGAATACGGATGACGACCTGGATATGAATTTGAAATCCAAATGGCTCTTCTTTGGAATACTAAATACCATCCTCCTTGAATATGGTAAAATTATTATGAATCATTGTTTTCTTTATTTGGAGCCACGAGCGAATGAAAATACCATTTTGAATAATCTTTTGGAGTACGTCCGTTTCAAGGACAAATAGAAAAATCAATAATTTTATATTTTTATTTAATTAATTAGAAAGAAATTATATATTTACATATACCAATTTAATTCGATTTTCTAAAAATACATTTAATTTGTTTTATATACAGTTACGGTATTTTAAACTTGTCTTTGAACATTTTATAAGACCGAATAATTTGAGAATGTAACAATTAATGAAATGAGAGGTTCAGGTGCCACAAAATCAACAACGGCAGAGGCAGAAGAGTTCGGTGCATTGAAAATTAATTCGCCATCTTCCCACGTCGCACTTTCGGGAGATCTTACGGTATTTATTGTAAAAACAAACGAAATGTTAGAAGACGATGCAAGTAGTGAGAAGTTGAACAGTGCTTCTACCGAATCGCCTGCGTTACGGTAAGCATTCTCAATTCATTCCATTCGTACGCCATGTTAATTTATTTTTAACTAATTCCATAGGAAAATTTAAAATCTTACTATTCATATTTTTGTAAAAATTAGTTTAAAAATTACCATAAAAATCTACTAATTTATTTATTACAAGTAACTTATTTGTTAGAAATTTTCTGACACGAATAATTGTATAAATTATAACGCACTCTAATATTTTGTGTATTATTATTTGGAAATCAAAGTACTTCACCGTTGTGCTATGAAATTTGAAAAAAAACACAATTGTTAGAAAGTCTAATGAAAACATTTTTGGTTCCCCTTCGGGCGGCAACCCGCTCGTCAAATTTCGGTTCCCCTTCGGAAGGCAACCCGCTCTTCAATTTTCGGTTCCCCTTCGAAAGGCAACCCGCTCTTCAATTTTCGGTTCCACTTCGAAAGGCAACCCGCTCTTCAATTTTCGGTTCCCCTTCGAATGGCAACCCGCTCTTCAATTTTCGGTTCCCCTTCGAAAGGCAACCCGCTCGGCGTTTTAGCGTGACAGAACTATTTTATATAATAGAAAGATAATGAGAGACAAAGTTGCTAAACATTTCTTAACTGTACGTTTGTTGTTTCTAGAATACTGTACCTCTTTGACGACATATCTGAATTGATCGGAGAGATTCAATTAGAACAGTTGCCTTCAGAAAACGAGACCATCTCCATTGTGATCCCCTGCGGGTATTTCACACGCGGTGGTATCTACGCTCTGCGACTAGAGTACAAATACAAAAATTCAACAGTGCCTGTTACCTCCCTTTATCAGGTTCGATTTAAATGATAAATTAAATTAACCCTCCGCCGGCAGTACGGTGTTTTAGTGATGGGCACCATAGACTAATTTCAACTATCGACTAATTACTATTCACTTGCTACATACTATCGAATATTTAGTCGATAGTTTTTAGTCGATTATTTATCCTTTAATAATAATGCAATGTAAAGACAAAGTGTTAATGTATTTTTTAGAAAAATATCTGTTATTGACAGATATAATTATAAAATACTACTTTCTCTTTAGATTATGATTAAAATTTTATAATATAAGTGAATGTATTTGATAGTAAATCTTATAAAATCTATTCAAAACTCCCGCCCGTTAAAATTCAACCAATAGCTCGGCGACTGATTCAGTTAATTGAATTTAGTCGATAGTTTAAAAAATCAGTTGACTGAAAATAGTAGTTGGCTACTATCGATTTAGACGATAGTTTCAGTCAATGGTGCCCCATCACTATGGTGTTTTATTCCAATAAGTATGTGAAACGAGACTTTACCCTCGTAGTATTCTGGACTAAATGAAATAAATTGAACCGTAATTTGGACACTCGAAGCCGTGAAGATACAAGTTCTTTCTAGATGCTTGACGGAGGGTTGAGAGTCGAAACTATATGCATACACATTTTCACGTTTAACCTTGCATTTCTCAGAGTTACGATATTACCCATTAAAATGGTGGAGAGTGATTTTTATTGGAAACTAAAAAAATACTGTTTGTTTGCGCAGTTTCCGGTACCAACCGGAAATAGGATTTTCAGACCGGAAGACGTTCTTTTCATGGCACTTGGTATTTTTTAAATTACATATTCAGATGATACAAGCAAAAAATACAAGCTTTGTTACTGTTTTCCTAAGCAGTTTTACAAATTAATAATTCGACGTTTCGGTCTAGGTTAAGACCATCTTCAAGAATATAATTGCGTCTGTAAAAATTAGTATGAGAATATATATATTTCCGTGTTAAAAAGCAAAAAGAGAACAAAAGAGAAAAATGTATTATATTATTATAAGATTCGTATATTTAAAAAATTGTCGATTCAAAGAATTCTTTAAATTTTGCTGGGTTTTTAATTAGACTCTACCAAAACGCGAACAATTTGAACGAGAGAAATGCAGTGGTAAAAGCCCAACGCTTTTGCGTTTAGTTCTAGGTGAATAATCGCAAAAACAATTTGATTCGCAGACAACTAAAATCGTAGACGTAAAGTGGCCGGTGCCGAACATTTTTTTAGACTCCCACGAGGTGAAAACTTATCCGAACAATCGTGTCACTACCACTGTAAGATACAACGACGCGAGTTGTAATCCGTTGGAGAATGTTCCTGTAGCTGTCTACGTTTTACAATTAATTTATTGCGGCGCAAGCTCGACTGCCTGTTATTTGCATAACAATACTCATACGCAAGTAAATAAACCAGATCATTTAATCAGGGTGTTCGCGATAAATTCGACCAGCGTGTTTTTCGTAAACGATAAAAATTATAAAAAAAAAACCAAAGGGGAGGAAGTTTACATATTTTTTAAATTAAAATAATGTAATATTTTAATTTAATTTTCGTTTTAAAGATGTAATATTTTTATTAAAATAGAGGTGAATATTATATTTATTCTCTAAAACTAACTTCCTCCTCTTCGGTTTTTTTTCTAATGTTTAACGTTTACGAAAAAATCGCTGGTCCAAATTATCGCGAACACCCTATATATCTAATCGTATATTAATGGCGTAATCGTTATCGTATAATGAATAATGATTAACACGATGACGAAATGATTCTATAGGTTTTGTACTATGAAGAGGTGAGGGGATTTGTTCCACCGAAGACTGTTTTTTTTCGGTGCGAATTTTTCGGACTTCCCGGAAATTACGCAGTTCAGTTGAAGGCTTCCAGTGTGAATCCTACTGCACCGAATACTAGCTTGTACTTCAAGGTAATGTAGGGAGTTGTTGAATTTCATTCTTCGAGTCTTGAAAATGTCCGAGCCTTGATCAAATCATTCGAGAGTTTCAAGAATTTATGACTTCGAATAAATATCGAATTGAATCGTGATCTTGTGGTGATTGATTTGTTTGTGAACTTGCAACGACAGAGTGTTGGAATGGCCATCGATAATTATTAGCATTGATTTACATAAATACAATTAAGTTTTTGAACAAAAAATATTGGTTTTTACAATAAAATTAATTGCAAACAAAAGATCAGTGAAAGAGTAGCTTCTTGAAGTGAATTGATGTGTAAAAAATTTGACCGAATTGTTATTGTTACCCTGGAATCCTAAAAAAAAAGAACTAGTGCATAATTCAAAGTACGTACGTAATAATTGACTTTTATAATTATTATTAATTGAAAAATTACAGGTGAACTGGTCGGACGAATTCAAGCTGACGGTCCACGCGAGATCGATATATCCTTGCGAAGGACCTGGCGGTGTCGCTGTTTTATTCGAGTATCCTTCCTGTCGGCTCGAAGGCGATCGCGTTCGAGTTTACGGTCGGCTGAAGGCTGACGTCACATCCGTCGCTTCACCTTCGAGTCTTCACTACATCACAGAATCGAGATCGATCCCTGGGAGGCACTCGTTGACCTTCGACTGCGACCTCTTCACTGAGAAATACGTCGAGTACTGTTTCATATACGTCAGCCAGGCCATAACCGGCGCCATGATGGACGTGAAGATATCTTGCATTCCAACCTTCCCTTTTCAAGGTACATTTTCGCAAAACTGTAAAGACATTCAAAGAATTTCAGGAGCTTTATTACACTATTTCCAACTGGTTGCAATTATTAACCCTCATCCGTCCCTCGTGTCAATCTGACACAGTTTTCTCGAAATAAGTTATACTGTACTGTTATTTTTAGGTAAATTCTCCCGAAACTTTCTGTGACTTTTATTTTCTTAATAAGGAACACAACCGAAAAACCTAAGATGTAAAGTTTACTCATCAATTTGACTAAAAAAAACATTGAAATTATTTTTATTTTGTGACAGTGTGTCAATTTGACACCGAGGGTCAGATTCAGTTAATGAAATGAGGGTTAAAAGAAGAAATTAACTTTTGAATACGATACATTTTTATATAGAAGGTGATGCAGCCGGGTGGGGACCATGGAGTCCTTGGAGTCCATGCAGCAGCTCCTGTTTCGGAGGGATCAGAAATCGCTATCGCTTCTGCGACACTCCACCCCCTAAATATGGAGCAAAATTTTGCCAGGTAATTTAATGGCAACGTCAAATGTAGATAACCGAAAATATAAAGTCACATTTAGGGAAAACGTTCATCGAAAAATCTTAAGTATAATTTGAGGGAAAAATGTAAAAAGAAAAAACAGAGGAAGGGGTGAGGAAAGGGAGTGAGAAAAAACTAGCTAAAGAATGTTCTAAAGGATGTTCTATAGGTATATAAAAACGAAACAAAATTTTTGAAAATTTGACAAGACATAATTCTTAAAATATTAATGCAATTACCAAAGTTTGGGTTCGATTCCCTTGCACCGTTTAATATTTATAGCAACTTAGAGTTTGCACATTTTAACACGTCTTAAAAAAAGATCGATAAGTGGCGTCTAATGTTATTCGTGAAATATTGTATTATTTTTGAATTTGCAGGGAAAGGCGGTAGAAACGAAGCTCTGCGGAAGAATATTTTCGGAAGTTTTGAATAAAACCGAGTGGTACAGCAATCGGCTCGACGGGTCCGATTGTCACGGCGCGGTTCTGGCTGCAACGAAACCGGAAATCGCTGCTGAAATTGGATCGCAGTGCCGTTGCGGCTGTCGGATTCGATTAAAGGAGCAACTCTCTAGAAAACTTCTCGGAGCCAATACCCAGTCGTGTCCTGGCCGGTCTTTTTGGCTTTTACAGGTACCGTTCTAAATCACAATTAACAAATTCCATTAATCAATATCAGGTATTAAAAAAAAAGCAATTAACGAAACAGTCCTTTTTTTATCTCTTTAGCAGAACTGAAATGTAATTATATTTTGAATAATTTTTGGTGAAAGCATACTTTTAAAAGATATTGTTTCTGTTTAGGCGAACGATAATTTCGTGATCGGATTGCATTTAGATCAATTACAATTTCCTTGTCCGGGACAGTACTTCCGGGTCCGTGATGGTAATTCATTGAATGCGGATTTATTGACCGACGTCGCCTCGGACAAAATCCAATTAACGTCGAAGACGTTAATTAGCACCGGTGAGAATTTGCTGTTGGAATTCTTCAGCGACGAACTCACTGCTTCCGGTGACGCTTGCATCGGCGGTTTCCTTGCTCATGCTGCCATTCTAGGTAAAAGATTATGCTTCTTATCGAAGAAGTTTACAATCAATTAAAAAAAAAAAGGTTATAAACTGTACAAAAATATATATAATTTATGCTACGTTCTATAACACAAATATATTAGAATTAATTATGTCTATGGTTAAATATATATAGTAATTAATGATTAACGTTGCTATTTCAGATAAAAAGTTTTTGAAAAGGAATGGAAGTATAACTGTTGTGCCTTTAGAAACAGACTCAGTGAACGTAGTGAACGAATGGTTTTTCTGGAAGCCAGCGCATCTGGTGACTGCTCTGCTTTTGATACTGATGTTCATCGTTTCGATATTCTTGACGCTGCAGTTTGTTATCAAATACAGAAAGTACCGTATCGCCGAGGACATGGACTCTTTCAGCGATGTTTCCGGTAAAAATACTAACGATTCTTGCACGATTTCTTGCACTTTCTGTAAGAAATAAAAAATCAATTAATACAAAATTAGCTAATGTTTCTATAAATCGAGTAAAACATGAGTTTAAGATACTGACATATTTTCGAAGCTGTTAACTGTGTCGAAAAGATTTCAGATAAAAATGCAGTCCTTGATTGTTTATTGTAAATGGTCTTGTCGAGGACATTGCAAGTCAAGTTTATCTTTCAAATTGCAATTATATATTTTTTAATGGATTGATTATATATATATCAAGTAGACAAACATGATAATTCTGATTTATTAATTTTCTCACTAGAATTAATGCCAGGAAGTTCTAAATACCTGTCTACAAGTACTATCATATCAGATGTGATATCAATGATCGAAGCTACCGTGAAAGATTCTCCAAAGGACACCGTATGCGAGGTGGAGGAACATTATAATAGCACTGAAACGCTAACCGGGTAAGAATGCTAAAGAAATATTCATTTCAATGTAGTTTATCTTCGATCTATTCTATTAGAAATTAGTGTAATTAGTGTAGAATAGAAATACTTTATTGGGCCATAAAAAAGGGTTTACAATTCTAACTTAACTCTCTCATGCTTCCACACATATTCGGACCCACTCATACATTTTGCTTTGAGTTATTAATAATAACATTTTAAAAGAGAAATAATTTAAAAGAGAATTATCATGTTACGAATATGTAGGTACAAAGATGGTTCCACGTTGAGTAGCAGCACGTTAAAATTAAACAACACAATGGAGAGCTCGTCGGACAAAACGATAACATCGATCAAATCGAACTGTGATAAATTATTGTCAGCCTCCAGCATCCTAGTCTTGAAGAAGCCAGAAGTGAAGTACGCCTATCCTGTAAAGTAAGTCTTATTTTATTTATGTACTAAATCTTTAATTTTTATGTACACAGACTAATTAAAATTGTAACTAATTATTACACAGGTTGCGAACGATAGATCTCGACAGTTCAGAAACAAAGCCACTGAAGCAAGAAGACGAGAAACCGCCAAACTTGAACACGAGTCAGAGCAACGAAACCAATTCGTCGGAAGAGAAGGTAAATTCTATCCTGCAACAAATAATTTTCCTTTCTTTTTTCTCGATTGTGGTTAAATGATTAATTATGGTTGTCCTCGCATCAGTCGCAATCGTCTCCAGAAAGTGTACTCTCGAGCCCGTCGACATTGGGAAGCGGAAAGGAGACGAAAGAGAGAAGAAATCGGGAGAAACTGTTGCAAGGACCAGGATCGGAGTTCAGTTTGGCAAATCCTGACTCGGAAATGGAGTTGGACTACTATGATTACAATGTGGCAAATGCCAGCGGCGTTCCAGGCTCTTATTTAGGCATGGATCCCGCTTTTCTCGTGTGGATACCGCCGATTGACGAATTCAAACTCGACACCGATGAAATCTATTTAGGGTAATCACTTTGAAATAATCCGCAATAATCTGCCGCAACTTTTGTTCCATACACAATGAATGTAGAAAGTATTCGTACACTGATCGATTACAAACAAAACTGTGAAATTGTTTATTAACGATTTTTTTTCTGGAAACAATGAATGCACATATTCTGTAAAATCTATAGAATAGACACAATGCAAAAATAATTAATTTCTTGATAAACTTGCGAATGGAATAAGGAAATACACCAGCAAAAATTATTCGAACTTTTTACAATTGTTTTTCCTTATTAAATTCGCAAGTTAATCAAGTAATTGATTTTATTTTTGCATTGTATCTATTCTATAGACTTCTTAGAATATGTATATATATATATGAATATGTATACATATTCATTGTTTACAGGAAGGAATAGTTGATAAAGAACAATTTCACAGTTCTGTTAGTTTATCAGTGTACGAATATTTTCTACAGTGTACGTTAAAATTGCTGTAACTTTTAGCTCGCTTTCGATCGATTTGTATAACAATGTGTCTCCGAGAAACAATTGATTTATTTCGATTCGATTGCAGGAGCAAAAGAAATTCTATTTTAACAGTAGAAACTGAAGGCGCGGCATTGACTCCATCAGAATACAGAAGAATGAAGCTGTCGAACTTCGAGGACTTCGAATTTGACTTTTCGCAAGGGTGAGTATCGAAGCTATAAATAAAAAAAAACCACGACTGTAATTGTTCCGGACAGCAGAAATTTACGATTCCTTATGATTTATTTCAAACGTTTCGTTGAAAGTTCGAATGGTAACACTGTCCAACAAAAATACTGCAAAGTTTCAACCCTGTATCTCGATCTAGAGGGTAATTATGGGGTAAAATCGAAAAATCAGTTCTTTACCTATTTTCCCTTTCCCTTTTTTTATATAAATTGAAAAATATCCTCAAAAATGTGTACACAAGTGGTGTCCCTTCGTCTTTAACGATTGTTTAAACATGTTTAAACAGTTATTTGGAAAATTTTTTGTTGTTGGACAGTGTAATTATTTGAAAGCTCCTTGTAAATAATATGTGTCTTGTTCCCAGCATGAGAGTAACTAGATTTCTGTTGATAGCGACCGGTATATGCAAAAGGGAGAAAATTACTGCCACAATTTTAATTACGTAAACATAAATCGAGACGAAACCTCCGGCAATTCGAAAGCAAGAACGTACGAAAAGTTGCTTCCTGTTCGAAAGATTCTGCAAGATTCTAGTATTAAAGTTAGCATGGAATCTGTGTCTGGTGCTCTTGAACATAAACCGTATTGCGTTATTCCAAACAGGAGGTGAGCTACCCATATGTACTTACGTAAGTGTCGCTTTCTGCCTTCGAATAACAGAACTTAACTACCGAGTCTAAATTACACGAACATTTCTTCATAATATTTTTCATAATCAAATAGTTTCGAGTAGTTTCAAAGACTCTCGAGAAAATAACATAAGAGCTAAGTAGAGGCTTGAAACTTCAAAATGAGCTCTAATAGCCTGTCTTACAATTTTCATTTCACAAGGTTCCAATAGGTGAAACTTTTAAAGGAAGTATTTAGAGATCTGGAATCCCCTCTACGCTTCTCTGCTTGCCACCCAACACAAAAACTACCCTTACAAGTAAATAATTCAGTAGACTTCAGAATGAGCTCTAACAGCCTGTCTTCCAATTTTCATTTCACAAGGTTTCAATAGATCAAACTTTTAAACGAAGTATTTAAAGATTTGGAATCCCCTCTACGCTTCTCTGCTTGCCACCCAACATAAAAACTACCCTTACAAGTAAATAATTCAGTAGATATGAAAGTAGCAATTTCACGTTTTAGAATGAGCCCACGTAGACCATCATCCCATTTTTCTTTATAGAATTACATGTGTTTCGAACCCTTTCGTTTCACTTGTCAGTATATCTTAGTAACAGGCCACCTAAATGTCTCCTTTATTTTTAATCGCACGAAAAATATATTTAAATATATATATCTTATATAAAAATACAATTTGAATGGTATCAAAGGAGGAATATATCATAAAAGAACAATTTTTTTATTCCGGTTATTTTTTTTTATCTTACAATTTTATCAAATTTTTTTGGACTCAAGATCACCTGAAAGTAATATTTTATTCAACTGCTCCAAGATGGAGTAACAAATAAATATAATAAAGATAACTTTGAAAAAAGAAACTATGAAAAAATAATAACATTTAAATCATGTCATAAATATATTTTTCGTGGGATTAAAAATAAAGAAGATAATTGGCCTGTTTTCATTTGAAATTTTCAATAAGGATTCATACTAATTTAACTTAATCCTAGCCCATCGATTCATAGGGTACGTCCAGACAAAGACGACGAAGCCGTCGACGAGTCGAATCCCTCGAAAACCCATGCGAGTCCCATAAATAATGAATCGAGCAAGAAGGAAAAGCTTTGCACGCCGAAGAAAGTTTTGCAGACAAAGATATTAGAGGATGTGGAGGATGATACGACGTCATGCAAGTACAAGGAATTGATGGACTGCAAACAGCCACTGGTACACAAAAAGGACACGATCAACATTCCCATGACAGAGTTGTCTGGCAGTCCTTTGACGAACTTTGCGCAAGTACGAAAGCTGAAGGAAGAGTCGAGTTTGAACATCGAAAGCCAGCATTATGGTATTGAATCGTTCTGCATGAAACAGGGCTCGATTTGCGATCAGAACATTAGGTTCGTCGATGATGACGACGACGAATTTATCGAGTAAACGAACAAACGTAACGGTATAACACATTTTTAAAAATGTTTGCTTTTCGCAAAGTTAATTTTCCCTAAAAATTACTGAAAATGTTTGACGAAGTATTGTCAAGATGCTTTTACACCGGATTAATTATTTTTTAGAACTTTGCGATACAAAATTGGTATTGTTTTGGCGGAATTGAATTTTTAAAATTATTGTCATGATCTCAAAATTGCTCTGGAAAAATGTCGAATCAAAGATATATAATACAAAAAGAAAGATTTTATATAGTAGATATGTTAACGTAAGCACGGAATTGATTGCAATAAAACTAGTGTTAGATTTCGATAGTACTATTTTAAATATCCTCGAGATTACTATATATCGAATGATTTCGGATTAAATTGTACATAGATGGAAATAGTACAAATCAAGTGGTACAGTACAATTGCTCCATTATTTATTTGTACAGGATGCATTACCTAAATATCTACCTGATTTACTATTAGTTTTCTTAAATTTGTTTGCTAACAAGATTTATATGGTCATCCACGCGTTTTGTTTTAATTAGACCGTGTGTTTTTGGTTTCGTATATTTTTGGAACTTAAATAAAATACATATCCAACAATCATATATAATAACTACACTATTCGGATCATTCAATTTCGAAATAAGATCTTAAGAAAAAAATCTTTTTTTTCATAGCATATGCTTCATACGATACATTATGATTTTAATAAATAAAGTAGATATTTGGTTGAGATATCCTGTATTCTTGCGCTATATCTAAGAGAATTTCGAAAATATATCTCATTATACTATCAGTCAATATTAGAAAGAAAATGAAATTCTATTCTTTACACGGTTTATCCGCTTGGCAAAATTTTGCAAAGAATAAACAACATGAAATTAGTATAATATAAAAATATAGAGCACCAGACATAAATATTTATATATAAAAATGATAAAAATATTGATGTTCCCAAGTTTACATTTTTATAGTGACGATTTTTCTACACTCAGATCTTTTGGAAATTTTTAGAAGTAATTTATAAGAAAAATAAGCTTCCTTAATAAAAACATAAACGATCGCTAATTTTTTATAAACGATGGAAAAATTAATTTCAATTTGCACAATGCACTTTGTACAAAAGTACATGGCGTTAATGTAATAAGTGTATAGTATAATTAATATGAATGTTTCATGAATGTAACATTTATTTATGTAATTACTCGATACTTAATTAATATAATGCGTTTTAATCTTGTATAATGTAAAAATTTACTATATGGATATATTAATTAATTATCGATCTTGATTACGTTCAGCAAGTTTCATTAATTTATTTTACGAAATAATTGTAATTAGATTTTTTATATATATATATATGGTCTCGCATGCTTTACCATATCATGCTGAAAATTATTATTATAACAAATAATGTATGTAGTATATAAAAAAGATGTACATAATTCACACATGATCATTGAAAATATCCGCTGTTTTTCATCATACTTCAGTATCAGGAATTTTGTAATCTACTCTACCGCGTGCAATCAAGAGAATACTTTGTATAAATGTCATTATTAAAATCGAAAATAAATAACAAGCTGCGATAATTCAAGGTTCACTTCATTTCAATAAAAATTGCACGAAATCTAAATAAATAGAGCCTTGTCATTACTATCAGCTGAAACATTCTAATCGCTTTCAGTTCTTGGTAGTTTTAGTGTTCAATAGTTTTTTTATACAATAAGAATTTCACATTTTTCTTTATTATTTAGGGTGTTCGACTACAAGTGGGAGAAAATTTAAGGGGTGGTTTTCGTCGATAATATAAGACGAAAGTGAAGAATAAAAATATTGAATAAGATAAGAATAAAAATCCGCCTAAAATGCGGCAACACGTCTAACAAAAGTGTACTTTGGGTTGCGTCATATAGGCGCGCGCCAGTCAAACTTTTACTTTACACCCTAATGAAGAAATTGTATACCTCGCTTCCTTTCTTCCCCCTTACCTTCCTACAGTTCTATCGTGTTCCTTTCTATTTATCATTAAACGTACCTACAACTTTATTAACTCTCGGACTCCTGCGAGTTCTATAACCTTGCCGGAGATTTATTCCTGATGAATGGATCCCAAGTTGGTGGCTGTTGAAGGTAATAATAAAAAGCTGCTTCAATGTCGTCTCCATTTATTTAGTAACCATAATTAAAACCGTAAATATGAATTATTAAATCGGTATATATTATTTACAAGGACACCAAAAAAGTCGACACACATTTATATATGAACACTTTTCACTGCTCGAACTCGCGGATATTTACCCTAAACTTATGCTTAATCACGTGATCGAATGAATAAATAAGCTACGATATTAAACAATATCACATGACTACAATAATCTTATTGTTATTATAAATTCGTCTGTCCGGTCGGACAATTTTCAACGAAAGTTTACCTATTATCACCGTATCGCCTCGCTATTGTCAAATTGTGAAACCAAGAAACCGTTCACAATATTCTAACACGAACATATGAAATTTTTCAAAATATCCTACATCGTTGCTTGTAATTCTTTAATCGAACTTAATGGAAAACAACCTTCTGTCTACGCGTTCGGAAATGATTGTTGCAGTGATCGTTAGTTGAAGTTACGTCGAGTGGCAGCACTCTGAAGCAAAGAAGAAGAAGAATAAGTTATATATATGGTAGGCTCTGTCGTTGTCGCAGAAAAATTCGGTTATATCTAGTCTAGAGATAACGTTAACAAGTGTAAATAGTTTCTATAAAACGCGACTACTCGTGGAGCATGGAGTTTGTTCGAAGAAATTTATGCGAAAGGGACGAACGAATAGAAACATGTCCTGTGCAAGGATCATTTGTTGACCTCGAGCGTCAACGAGGTCTCCGGCTGGGTCCAGATGTAGCCTGTTTGAGTCATGCTGCAGTGTGCGTCGTAGTATCTCCCAGGGGCACGGCAGTAGGACCACCGAGGGCAACGGCACCGAAATTTACTGTGAAACTCCTCCTTGCAGACCTCGTTCCACCAACAGGTTCGCTGCAATGCAAAATTTCACCTGAACACTCTCTCAGAAAAACTAAACAATTTTTCGTTATTATTTAGAAGTTTCGCCTCCTCTCAGATTTGCATGATCTTGAAATATATTCTCAAGCTCATCATTCTGAACAACTTAACCCTGTACACGTTACCGCCGCTCGGTTTTACTTTCCGAGATATTTGCAAAAAACTATTGCTAATACTGTATTGAATTTGGTTGTGTTTCCGTTTACGTCCATTCTCAGAATTTGATGAAATTTTGAAAATAGGTTCCTTTTTTACTAAAATGACGATTGCCAGAAGGATTTTTGCCGACGGAGTGTGCAGGAATATAAAAATTCAATACAGTATTAACGATAGTTTTCTGCGAATATCTTGCGAAGAAAAATTATTTCTTACAAACGTCTTTCGTTCCTAATATTCGCTTGTAATTAGAATTTCCTACTGAATTTCTTTTTTTAAATGATTTATTTCAAAGATACATTTTGTTTACGCTCGACTTACCTCCGCCAGGTAGCCTCTGACGCTCTGATCGCTATAATTCCGTTTTTTAATTAAGTGTTTGGCAGTTGTCGTATACACGTCGGCGCACAGAACCAATAAAAGTAACAGGTGCAACGCCAATCCTTCCTACGAACAATCGATTCGAAATCATTTCAACATACTTACAAACGATCTCACATTTCAACGAATCAAATTCGATCATGTGAAATAAATAACATATATCGAGTTCCGGAGAAAATGTCGATGAAAGTATATTTGGTTACATTTTGAAAATCATTTATTGATTTAAACCATTTCCATTCATAGACTAGAAAAACGGTATTGCTTTTTGAAGTGTTGCAAAAATTCTACGGATAACATTGAGTTCTTAAATTGAATTCTCTTCTCCCACCACTTTTTGAACATCCGTAAACAATGAAAGCACTGCGTGCATGAAATGAGTTATTGGGGGATGTATTACTTTTGTGAAATGTGATGGATCGTTTCGAATACGTTTCTCATGGGAAAATTGAATTTTTTGTCCGGCACCCGATGGGGAGAAAGAGGAAACCCAGATGCAATGGATGCACCGTGACGACAAGGGTTGAAAGACTCACATTGTCGCGCATTTTTACCGATTCAGTGGTTCCGAAGACACGTTGTAGCACAGCCACTTCGATGTATCACAGAAAAGGAGAATTATATGATTCGTCACAACACCAGCTGCATACTTCGTTTTCGGTGCAGCACGCTTTGCACCGAGCACTTAATAAAAGAGTGTATGCACCAGGAGTGCGCACGCACTTCCTCGCCTGCATCCGCGAATCGATCGTCGTGGAATTTTAAACGTTTCGCAGATATTTCTTCCGACTACCATGGGATAGTACCGTCTAAAAAATCCCATTAATTTTCAGTATATTCGAAAAGAACAGCTTTCTATTTACAGTGACTCCCACCAATATTCGGACACTCTTAAAAAGACGATCACTTTTTTAATATTGTACTATACGATTTGAACTATTTTTGGGAAGCTAGAGCAATTAGTTTGCTACAGGATGTGAAAAGAAATTTTGTTAAAAATTGCAATTGGTCGGAATTGTAGAAAAAATACTAAAAGTTGCATTTCACAACTTTTTATCGTTATCATATTTATACGATCAATAGAACCTTCCATTCAAATAATCATTTCTAATTTGATGTGTAACATTTTGCTAGATCAAAAAGTAGTATTACAAATTGTTCGACAATTAATTGAAAAACAATAGCTTCTCTTGGGATTTTTATTTGAAAAGAAATTATTGGTAGAATGAAATATTCAGGTAATGGTACTGAGCAAATACGATGTAAAAATATGAAAGACTGTTAAAATACAAATGTACAATGTGCAGAACGACCCATTTAAATCTTTTCGCAGCGCGAAACGTCGGGTAAGAGTTGTTCAGCGACATATTAATTGTATAATAAATTGAATAAAGAAAGAACAAATAATATATTTCGAGGATGTATGTCTGGTGAAATGAATTGTTATATTTCGTTTCGTATCAGTTTACTGTATTTCAATGCTGAGTACGGCGTATTATCAGATAAATGTAAATAAATGCACGCACATCGAAGCAGCAACGGCGAGAAAAAGATTATCGATTCTGACATTCAAGCCGCTCTACGGTCAATGTGTCTAAAAATTTTCATACTATACGAGCGAAACCAACCGACAGCATTTTTTCTTTCTTCGCAATCATAAAAGACACACATATATATCTCTCTAACCATAAAATCGTCTTGAAGGAATGTTTTTCTTCTTTTATTCGAAGAAAAAGGTGACAATATTTAAAAAGAAAAAGATACGAAAAGTGAAACAAAAAAAAAAAACTTAATAAATAGTCAATACTTATCGAGAGAAAAAGCGAACTATATAAAATCGAAGCGTACAAAAGTAACAACAATAATATATAAAATAAAAATCCGAAATTACATAAAAGTTGAGTGCAACGAATATTAAATGACGATATTAAAATTAAACGAACGAAGTGTTATATCCAATAATTAAATTAAGGAAATCTATATAAATAGTCGAGGAACGATTGATTTTTTCGCAGCCTAGAGTTGTCCCTATACTAACAATGTATAATGATTAAACTATGCTATGTAATACAGTACGTAATAAATACACTAATGATGTATAATATGTATTAACGATCGGATAAAAGACATTACAATATTTACTTGTATTATATAGTAGAGGAACGTGGAACGATGTTCTTGTTACTTTTCTTCTTCTTTTTCTTACATGTGCGCTAACAATTAACTGCAATCAAGACAATGAAGTTTAACAACAATCGTGTCCTCCTCTTATTTCATCATTCATAAATGTAATCGGTGCCGGATAGGCCTTAAGTATCTGGATTTAACTAGAAACCGATTACAAATATGCATCATAAAATTCAAAACTGTTTTTTTTCTCAATTCAATGACTGATCGATCCCCCCACGTCTCTCTTATGTGTCGTATAACTACACTTTGTTTCCTCGAAACGAAACGGTGAAAAAGAGTAATGTTTTCCGTCGAGAGAAAGAGAGAAAGAGAGAAAAAAAAGGAAGAAAAACAAATGCTTTCGGTCGGCCAGACTGTAATCTGATAAGAGCGAGTGTAACGCAGACTTGAGCGCCAGCTGACTGGTCATTTCATTCGAAAATCGACGAGCAATTTTTGCTCTCGGTCTTGAGAAATTTTTCGAAAGAAGAAATAAACGTCTACAAAGAGTGCTAGACAAACTAATATTTTTAAGTGTCCGATCGTAAAGTAACATGATTTGATTAAATAATCGTTTCAGTTAGTACGTGTGGCGTCTAGCACTATTTACGGACATGAGAAAGCTGATAAAAATTGGTTCGTCGATCGTTCGGATAAAAATTGGCCAACTTTCGAACGTAAGGAGGCGCGTACAACTTTGGATAGAAAGAGGTGTGCGGCTAAGGGAGCTGGCCCGTGTTTCCAAGATGAAAAGACGAAATAAACACCATTTATTCCTCCTTCTCAGCCTTCTCGACATCCTGCTTCTCTTCAGCCTCTATATCTCCCTCGAATTTCGGTCCTGGCTCCTCCTCATCGTCCAGCACGATCTCCTCTGGATCTGGGGCTCGCGGGAGGAACTCTTCGTCGGGATACATCGCTTTGAAGATGCTCATTGCCTTTAAAATGTATACACGTTATTCTAGACGTTATAGCATCGTAATGAAATATTGAAACAGCAATGACAAACAAACAATGAAACTGTACATCGCGTTTAACTTTAAAAACAGCGTTTCTAAATTTTTCACAAAGGGTATAGCCGGATAAGGTGATACTCTGACCGACTATACCCTTCCCTAAAAATCGAAGCTGTATTAAAAAAATTATTAAAAAATTCTGGATAAATTCGTGGGTACGCCGTTAGATAAAACGTTCCCGATTTTTTCCCACAAGTTTCAATGAAACAGAACAAAATAGCTTGAAGGTGTCCAGATAAATCCTAATAACAATTTAAAAATTAACCTGATTAACAGCAAAGTCAAAGTCGAGTTCTAAATCCGGACCAGAACAAAGATGTAGGTTGCTCGGCGCATTATCATTTAATTTAATATCACTTGCGGGTAGATTTAAGTACAATGACCACAAAACTTGGGGCTTTATGTTCTCCATAGACTCCTCTTTGTCGTTCTCCTGTTCACCTTCCTGAAAACACGTTCTTCATTATTATCACGAAGCAACGGAGTTTCTATCACGATTTGAACGAGGAAGGAAAATTCACCTGAAGGTGTCTCTTGTCTGGAGAAACAGTCTGTGTATGGCTATGAATGGATGCGCGATTGGCCAGCGGATCAAAGGTCTCCGCTCTTAAAAATTTATTGACAACGTAGGCCAAGTCTTCCTTTGCGTTTGTCGTTCGCTTGCATGTCATATGGACCATAACTGCATCGTAACAAAGCAATAAATTCAACATAAAAACACTTGGCCTGAAATTCTAAAATATATGATACTTGGCAAACTATTTTTACGTACATAGTCCTTGAGGGCAAGCATTTGTCGATGGTCCCAATTCAATCAGCGTAACAGGTTCTTGACCAGGTTCCTCTGGAGGATAATATAAAAGTGTCAAATTCTCCTTTTCACCCTGCATTATTGATCTACAAAAATTGCAATAAAATCATGGTAGATACACACGTTGTTTGTGTAGAGATTTTGTTTAAGACTTTGATTTGTTATCGTTCTATAAGAATGTGTTTCTTCTTTTTCTTTTCATAGTGACAATTATTACCTGTCCGTAATAAATACTCCACGTGATATCCGTTGTTCGCCTTCGGAGGCTACAATCTCCGGTGGCAGGTGACCTTGGCCGACGACTAAATGCTCCAAGGTCAATCTTTGCTTGCCGCTAATGATAGCTTTACATTTCTCGTTATCTATTACTACACCATCGAGTTGCCTCTTCAGACAGTACACTCCTCCGAATACTGCGCACAGTCTGAAAGTAATCGAGATTCTTCATCAAAATCAGTGTGGCATCAACAGTTTCGCAAAAGTTTGAACATTCACGTTACCAGCTAGAACATTTCAGATTATTTTTTTATCATTTTTCATTAAGCAGAACGAAAGAAATGGCTCTTGAAAGATTCATTTAGCTTAGAGACACTGTCCCCATGCTTATTCGACTATACCCTTTTAATTAGTTAATGCTGCTCTAGTACAATGATTGTAATGAAAATTTGACCAACAACTTCACCTGCAGAAACACTGAGGCAATTCCCCGCTACCATACATAGGCCAAAGGAAGGGTGTGCTACCGTATCGTCCAAGACTGTTAAGAAAATGCTTTGTGCGATTTACACCATCCCTGCAAGATGTCTTGTCAGTAGCCATTGCAATTGCTTGAACTATGTAATGCTGCACGATCGGTGTTAAATTCTTTGTGTGAAGATACTCTAAGAAAGTCTTGTCCCGGAATCCTATTGATGGAACAGAATCGTTTTAAATTAGTGCCATTGCGAATAGAAAATTTCTTAGACTAGATAGATATATATAATTACCATCAAACTCCGGGCTGTCAGCTCCTTGCACCATGCATGATGTAAGCAGTTTCATAAGCATTCTCTTCTCAATAAGACTAACAGTTTTGTTTGCGAATACATCGGTTCTCGAACAAGGTACTTGCGTCAGCTTTCCATCCATGAATGTTGACACTCTCGAGACCGATCGGAACTCGGCATAGCGAGAGATATTACTGGATATCAGTAGCTCGACGAGTTCACCTCGTGCGAAGAGCAACTGTTCAGGAGAAAATTTTAGTTGTGCAATAATGAAATCTAAACAGAGTAGCGAGTTTAATTTATTAATTTTCATTGTACCTTCGGGGCCAAGTCAATATTGAACTTCCTGTACTCCTTTCTTATACGATCTATGCTCCAATGTTTAACATTCTCTTTTTTATCAACTTTATCCTCGTCTGCTTTCTCATCACCGCTACCACTACCTTCCCCACTACAATCAGTTTGAGTATCTTTTGAAGAGACCACAGGTAAATCAGCCTCGCTATGATAGAAAGGCGGTTTAATTTCCAATTTAGAGCACAGTCGTGTACTTGCAGGAAGGAACTTACTTCGAAATGTACCAAGTCTCTTCGATATTCTCAACAGTGGAATATTGATCGCTGGCTTTCAAGAACTTCTCTTCCGGTTGCAGTTCTATTCCCGATACATCTTTGGTGTTACTTTTCGAGATTTTTAAATCCTCTATCCATTTTTGCAGACCGTCGAAGTTAAACGTTGCCCAAAGACCACCGTAATATTCGTTACTGCAATGGAATTTTTTCAATGATATAATCGACAGAAAGAAAGTTTAATTTAGATCAGTGAGTAACAATTACGTCGCAATCGCATTGAAAATGATTTTATTGTGATCATAAAATTCAGCTGAAATGCTATCAATTCCATAATTACTTATTTAACAGTTTTAATTGTTCCTTATCGCCATCAAACAAAAAATTTTGTTTTAACTAACTATATATTAATTAATTGATAAATTCTTACAAACGCAATACAGAAAATTTACATTCTTGAAAACGGTCTAAATTTCGACCGAAACGTTGAATTAAATTTCATGTGATACTTTGCAAATTTGCATATTGCCTCCAATTGATCGAACCAGTGCGCCAATAACATTAATTATAGTTTTGAACAATTGTCGATCGAGATACAGAGAACTGTTATTATGTAACTAAGTATAGAACAACAGTTTACGCAATATTTCTGATAAAAATCATATACGAGTACATACATATACACACACACACATACATACATACAATGTAGAAGAGTTTATTTGCTGAGAGAGAGAAGAATTAAACAAAAACATAAAGCGAACTTTTCTCGAAAATTTTCCCGAGAATGAAGTCTCGAAAGATAAAATTTCATTCTGCGTTATTTGCTACGGTTATACATGGACAGTCTTACATTCTTAACACATTACCCCTACAGAAAGCCTATTAATAGGATTTTCAATAATTGTGCTGCACCAAAAAAAGCACAGAAATTTTCTTTTACATTACAATCTTAAATGAAACTATTATATGAGATTAATGAGGGTGACTTGTTGGTTCACAACGAAAATTGCTGTTGCTATTGAAGGTTTCATTAAAAAGTGTTTAGCCATGTACCATAGATATTTAAAAATTATACAATAATAACCGATTGGTAATGTGTTAAATATTACATATTCTCTTTCGAAGTATAAATATTAAATATAAAAGTGAAACGGAGTAAGAGGACAACGAAAAAATAGGAGAAAAAAGTAGAGAACATCGAACAAGAGAGACAGATATGCAATAAGCGAGAGAAAAAGAGAGAGATAGAGAAAGAGAGAGAGGGGTGGAGAAGGGGAAAAGAGAGAAAGACAGAGAATGTCTGACATACCTGTCTAGGTGAAGGACCTTTTTACCGATTCTACTCGCAGCAGCTGCGACAATGGACTCCGTCATACCTGCGGAAGATGATCGTGGTATTATCATGATCGAAAACGAGAAGTGAACAGAATAAATGGGAAGTGTATCGCAAAAATCAATACCTGTCCCGACGACGATGACATCGTACTCGGTCGGCAGGTCGTCTTCCATGGCTTCCAGTTACAAATATACGATAGAACGAGGAATTCCAAACACGAATGGCTTCAACACTCCGCGAAAGAGTTCTCGGAAAGGGAATCAATTCATTTCTATCGGATGCCGTCGATTGTACTGAGTAAAGGGCCACTCCCGACGCGTCGTTTCGCTTTCGCTCTGAACTTTCACTGTTTCACGACACACTCGAAACTCCAATTTGACAGTACAGGACGCCGCGCCGCAGGTAGAAACGGAGCTCGACGCTGATTCGCAGGGACTACGTCTTCGAACACGATTCTCTAGACGCTGCAACGTAATGTACAAGCGTTTGACCATGGTCTAACATAATGTGTGATGTTCGCTAATCGAAATCAGCGCCATCCTAGGTATTATGAACTATTATTATAATTACGTTACCGCGCGTTTTTGAATCTCAAAATAAGTAGAAAAACGTTTAGTTGTAATCTCGCAGATGCGTAGCTAAAAATATCGCAACCATGAGGGTAATTACAGGTAAAAAGGGCCAATACACCAGTGGAAAATGGGTTTGAGAGCCTGAGAGGACCAAATATCATTACACACATTACAATATTTGGAACATAATTCGTATCACGAGTGTCGTACGTTATTGTAGGACAAAGGATTAGCTATATCACTTTTCTAGTTTCAACTTGACAGATATATGTAAACGTGAACGTGCCCCTGCAGGCTCTGCAATCATATCCACCACCCATGCCCATAATGCTATATAGCTCACGCTCCATCCCTATATTTAATATTCCTATTCATGATACGCACTAAAAATTGAGTCTATATACGGAATAGGAGACGATAGTAAAGGGTTTGATGAGAGAGTAAACTAAGCTTCGGAATAATCGGAATCCTAAACTAAATAGAATTCTTCAACTTGAGCTCAACCGTGGCGACAAATTTTTAATTCTGATATTCTATAGAGGCTTTTTATTTAAAATTTAGTCAATTATCAGAATAAATCGTAAAATTTATAAGAAAATAACTTCATATTTATAAAACATCAAAAATAGAAACAATTTGTCTTCAAACAATTACGAAAAACAATATTTGTACATTTGACAGATCTTTCTACTGTCAAAAGCATTACCGCCCACTGCCTTATTTCTTTTCACAGTCTTTGCCATCGAGCAATGCTATTTCTATGTTGTCATTACTGTTTATGGTTTTTATCTCTAGGTTGTACGTGTTGGCCTGCAAAAGACAGAAACATTTATAAAAAATGACCTTCTTTTTAGGTAATGAAAAGTCATAATGAAAAATACCAATTGCAACGATGCAAGAAAGTATCTCGCCACTTCGTAAGCAGGTTTGTTTTGAACAACGTTGTCAAATTTTGTGCTCTTTTGCTCCAATGTCTGCAACGTGTCTATTATCTGGGAAGCGTAATCTTGAATTCGGAATGTTGGCCTAATTGCTGCCTCGGACAATATTGGCTGCACGGAAGCATGCCATTTCGCGACAGATTGCTCTAACTCGGTCGTGACGTTGGATTCTTTGAAGATCTCCTTCATCTTATCCTCGATTAACGTTTGATAATCTGGTAACGAATAAGACACGTCCATTTCCGAGATGGAGGGCTCGTACCAATCATTACATGGGGCAGGCGACTGTGGGGTGATATCGAATGAATTATTAGCCGATTCTAATTTGGCATCATCAGGAGAAGGACTTCTGCTCATTTCTTCTGCAATTTCTGCTGTGTTATTCTGGATTCCATTGCTTTGCTTCTCAGATATTCGAAAGCCCAGTAAATCAATGGTGGAATCTGTCATGGCTTCATATCTTGAAACATCATTCTCTTTTTCTGTGCCATTCAAACATTCGTCAAAATTTTTCATGAAATCTTCCAGTTCCTCTGTTCAAAACAAGAAAATGCTGACAACACAACGCAAGACAACGCCTCTGGGAAAATAATTCAATTGCACTTACGCTTTTCCAAACGTTTGAACTTCTGTTTCGCTTGTGAAATAAAATTCTTGTCCTTCTGTATGAATGATTCAACTTCACGTAGGAAAAGCTTTGTTAGACATTCTGGTTTCTGTACTTTTGATGCTAGCTTACGTTTCTTCTGGAAACAAAATAAATGGTTATCGAAGCACAAGGTTGGCCATAGACAGTGTAACAATCGTTTATACGTACAGAACTAAATTTGGTTTCCAGAAGAGAAATGTATTCCGGAAGTTTTAAAACGGGCGAGTTGCCAGGAAGGATAGTTTTCATTCCCTGAAATAACGGCATTGGCTTCCAATCTGACTCATTGATGTCTTCCACAGAACATATCGACCCTTTCGTTTTCTCATTCCTGATAAAAAGATTGATATATGTATGACGTTGAAGTAGAATTATAAACTTTAAATGTAACTCATACCCTTTTTTCCGTACTCCAAGTAGTCCTTCCTTGCACAGTAAACTATCGAATTCTTCTACCTGAGAAAGCTGATCTTCCTTAGAATTATGTACCGAACGCTTATATTTATTTACTTCATCATTTTTTTGTTTCCCTGTAATCTTACACCTTTCGTCGTTCCTCTTACATTCCTCGTCAACTTGGACCACTTGCTCTAGACTTTCGTTCAGACATTTCTTCTTAATTGAATTAACATCTTTGCAATTTTCAACACTAACATCAACTGAATTCAAAACTGCATCGTTTTTACTATGTCGATCTCTGCAACAATCTTTATTCGTGATACATTGCTGAGAACAAATGATAGTAGGCAGAACTCTATGATCTGTATCTATCACGTTTTCGTTTTCCACGACTTCTATGTCAGTTACTGTGGGGATATCTGTCAAGGCCAAAGGAAAGTCATTCTCTTCTTCAAACTCTTCGTTGATCGATGTGACAAATTCATTATCATTTACGGAAGCAGCCGAATGATAGCCCGATGTTCCAGTGCCAGGAGTCTTTGGTTCTGAGTAAGACGACAGAGAATTTCTTCCTTTCTGAACACGGGAACCGATCACATGATTAAAGTCATAAGGCGTTAGTTCGTCTACCAGCATTCCAGTTGTATTTATAGCTTGATTACACCTTGAAATTTATAATTAACTTCAGATAGGAAAACAAGTTAAATCAATTTCTCCTTACCGAAAATCATATTTTCTCCCTATAATCTCTCCCAACACGTCGTAAGCTTGAATGGTAATACACAACTGTGCAACACTGTTCTCTAACTGAGTAAATCGATGACTCAACAGTTTAATCTTTTTCTGTGTCGAGAAACGCTGCTTTTTATCGATCTTTTTACCAACTTGTTTCTCAAGATCGCACAAAACAAAATTCTCAAAATCAATGTACGCTTTCTTGGACACCCGTTTTTCTTTGCTGATAGACTTTTTTCTTTCTTCTTCCCTGGTTAAAAACGCGAATCAATTATTGTTCTGTATTATTTATATTTCGTATTTTATTTGAAAGCAATAGTTACTCATAGCCAAAAAATGTTTGCTTCAAAGCTTCGATCTCGGTAAAAAGACGTTCAATTCTGCGCACATATACATTGGCCGAATTTTGCAAAACAAGTGCAGCTTCTCCAAAGTTTATGTTGCACGGCTCCTCCAGCAACGCGTAATATTCTTCCAAAATCTGAAATCGAGTGTAACAAAGTAATTACAATGTTGTTACGATTATTTTGATATTGCTGTATACCTGGGATAATGGAAACTTCCAGTCGGCTAGATCCTTAGCTGGTTTCATAAGCTGCACACTAATATCTTGTAACGTAACCATTTTAATGATAAACGATTACTTTGTTTCGAGAAATTCTAATAAAGAAAGATAATGTTTCAGTCGTGAACAATAATACTGCAACTGTTATTATTTCAAACAAGTGAAATGCTTACTTACTTTATTCAGAAAACAAACTCACTGTAGTAGCACCAAATTATCTTGGCGATAATTATTTCATAATTAATTTAATTATTCTATACTAATTCTAAAGAGTAAATGAAACTGCATTTTATAGTATACACTACACAAATTTACAAAGTAATTAGAAAACAGCAACCTCACAAATATTCCGAATCACATTACTCGGTGAATATAGGTTAGGACTTCAAGTAAGGTTAGGTTTCCAAGTGCTTCTTGCAATACAATTTGTTGACATACCCCACATACCACACATACTATCCGACTAGCATCCACAAATCGTAACCATATGCGTGTGATAGTGATGGGCACCATCGACTGAAACTATCGACTAAATCGATAGTAGCCAACTACTATTTTCAGTCGACTGATATTTTAAACTATCGACTAAATCGATAGTAGCCAATTACTATTTTCAGTCGACTGTATTTTAAACTATCGACTAAATTCAATTAACTCAATCAGTCTCCGAGCTATTGGTTAAATTGTAACGGGCGGGAGTTTTGAATAGATTTTATAAAATTTACTATCAAATACATTCACTTATTAGCGATATCGAATAATTCGTTCAATAAACACAAATAACAATTATTATACTAGAAATATTATACAATTATTAAATAACAATACTTATATTATAAAATTTTCATCATAATCTAAAGAAAAAGTAGTATTTTATAATTATATCTGTCAATAACAGATATTTTTCTAGAAAGTACATTAACACTTTGCCTTTATATCGCATTGTTATTGAAGGATAAATAATAATGTGTGTTGTAATTTTCAGTTAATCGAAACCTATTTGATATACTTGTTGATACTTTTCATCTCATTCGAACGATTCAAATGAACCGCTAAAAACGTTTGATAATCCCGCCATCTCTGTGAGCAACAAGACACTACCACGGTGATATCGATAAATGATATCTCTAATCTGATGGACGAAATAGTTTGTAACAATTGTATTTTCCGGAATACCCTTCGAGAAAAGCAAATAATCAGGCTTCTCTCATTCCGGTCGTTTATTTCACAAGAAACTCGTGTGATCCGTTGAAGGAAGATTCCGCGAATGAAACCCATGTTTTTGGAAATGTCATCGGGATGATTGTTTATCCACCATTTTGTTTTGCTGTCGTTCTCTCCACACAGTTTTTCCTGGCACCGTGGCCTATTTTACGATGAACTAAATTGACGAAAATCTGACAAAATCGTCGGACACGACGATACTCTGTGCATCAAGTGGACGTTGTGTTTTTTTCACAGATTCGGATCGGATGTTCTTTCTCGATGAATGTTCTCGCGAAGAGCATTTGTGAAATCTCGCCTCGAGCTCCGACCCAACTTTCCTGACTTCTTCAATCAAATGGCGATTACTAGATAAAAACGGGCAGTTCTCGCGTCGTTCGCCACGTAAGTCTGTCAATTTAAATGTACTAAGTCGCCGAGCAAGTTGTAACGTATCATTGTTCGACGTTGAACGCGTCGAGAATCGTGCGATGGTACCGCTTTATTTGTATCGTGACGATACTCGAATACCGCGCAATATCATCAATTTCTTGTGTTACCAGACATTTACATTGTAAAACTGGTTGCGTGCGAACGGCAACTATACAAATCAATTTCTTATTCGATAGAATGTCAGGTCAGAGCGGAGGGCATCGTTTAAGGTTGTCCAAGCTCAACGACCAGTTGACGTGCAAGTTGTGCGGTGGATACTTTATCGACGCCACCACCATCATCGAGTGCCTGCATTCGTGTATGTGTATTCTTTTATTCGCTTCCTTAATTCTTTTGTCTATGGAGAACATAGTTGGACATCCGACGTTGCAACAGAGTTAAGCGGTGGTTCGATTGTTTAGGCGATTAACGTCGCGCTACAGTTTGCAGGAGCTGTATCGTCAAATATCTGGAGAACAATAAGTACTGTCCGATATGTGAGGTGCAGGTACACAAAAGTAAACCGCTACTCAACATTCGTCCGGACTACACTTTGCAGGACATTGTGTACAAATTGGTACCCGGATGCTATCAAAGTAAGTTGCGCGAACGATCATAGTATACGCGTACTACGGCAAAATTAATTCGATCGATTTTGTTCTAGACGAGATGCGATGCCGGCGAGAGTTTTACTCGAAGCATCCAGAGGCGTGTGCCCAAACAGCGTCTCCAGAGGCAAGAGGAGAACCCACAGAGTCGCATATATACTCTCCGGACGAGTCTCTCAGTTTGTCGTTAGAATACTTTAGTCCATCCAAGGATGTCAAGGAAATATCTGTGAAACCTTTTCAAAGGAGATACCTTCGTTGTCCTGCTGCGGTTACGATTTTTCACCTGCAGAAACTGATAAGAGCTAAGTATGGGTTAACTGATGCACACAGGGTAGATGTTATGTATAAGGAGGAACCGCTACACAGTAGTTACACGTTGATGGATGTGATGTACATTTACCATTGGAGGCGGGTAAATATTAATGAACCGTACGCATTGAAAAACGTGGTAACTTTGATCCTACAAATATCTTACTGTTTGTTTCAGAAAGTGCCATTGCATTTAAGTTACAGGATATTCGAATCTTCTCCGAAGCGAATAAAACTTTCCGAAGACAATGTCAATTATAAAACGTCGTTGCTTCATGCTGGAATTAATCCCATCGATTCCGAAGAAGAGAAAACTGTGAAGAGAGAGTGGAAAGAGGTGCAACTGAAAATCTCCGAAACTGGCATAATGAGTATCACGGATATATCCGATCAGGAATTCAAAAAGAATACGAAAACCGAGGAACCCATTGCGAATGTTGAAACTGTGTGCGCATCACCTGTACAAGAAGATACTAACAATAGGTCCGAGATTGCTAAAAACAACGAACAGTCCCTAAATCAGCAAGTCACTGATGACGAATTTTCTAAAACAGTTGACTTCGGTAATAGAAAAACCGTGGAGGTTGATAAAATTACGATTGAGGAGACTGAGGGCGTTAAAACTAAAAACGAGGAGCAATCGAAAGACGAATCAGATAATAATAATGTCGAAATCAAAAGTAATGTGCAATGTCAAGAAACAATGCAATGCGCGGACGAAAATGAAACCAGATGCAATTTCGGCGACGATGATAAGACCAAAAAGGAATCATCAAAGAATAACAACAACACCATCATCGTGGATAAGAAACCGGAGATTCTGAATCACCATCCGAAAAATGAAAGCAAGCTTATAAATACGGGATCGAAAATCAATGCTCTCAGCGTGAAGCTGCAGTTTCAACCGAAAACGGGACAAATCAACAATAGCAACAATAGCTCTTTGAAAAAAAACATAAAGGATAGAAAGTTCGTGCCACAGACATCCAAGAAAGCGGACGCAAAATCCGCCGAGAGCCCAAATCCTGCAGAAACTACGACAGACAGTTGTGGTGTGGCAGTGAGCAAAGCATCAGGCCCTTCCACAAAAATGTCGCCAAAGTCGGAGGAAATTAAATCAGTTGCTTCGACACACATCATAGCCACGATCAATTCTGACTCGGAAGAAGCGAAGTCCTGTGTGAAAAATGTGCAATTGACTGATCAGCAGCAAACTGGTTCAGAGAAGAAGACAGTGGACCAAACTTCTGTAGAGTCAACCCAAAGAGTGAACACGCAGCCCGTTGCAATTCCTCAGAAGTCACCATACACAAAAGCCGAACCGTTTGCTAACGAGAATCTTTCTAGCCTGAACCCGACTGCATCTCTGTCTGGATCAATTGGAAACGGAATCAATCCATCCACGTCGACAATGAGTCAGAGTACGCCGACATTCTCGCACGCTGTTCAGGATTTAGTAAATAGTGCGATGCTGAAAAACTCTTTGAAAAGTTTGGCGACATCGACAGCTCAGAAATTGTCTGTCTCCACGATTCCAGAGAACATAGTGACCTCGTCGATACCAGAAAATCCAACAATATTCACTATGCCCCCCATGAGCATTGCTTCCTCCATGAAAAACAGTTATCCAACGTCGGTGATGAGTTCGAAGGTAAGCCTGGAGGTAATCAGCGTGTACTCTGCCCCTCCTTGCCCAGATGCCATTCCAATTTCTCTGATGAAACCCACCATCCGCAAGAACGAATTGATCACAAAGGGCTCGAACCTGAATGAGATCTGTGCTAAGATCGGAGCCTCAGGCTCGAAGATAAATGATATCTGCGCCAAGATCGGAGAGAACTCAAAGGAGAAGAACAAAACAGAGACGAGAAACAAGTCGGACATTCCAGATTTATTGAAGATCGCAAGGAAGGGTAGCTCGTCGTCGGTGTCGGGCGACGCTGCCAAGCAGCAGCAGCAGCATCTCGCTAACATCTCGAACGTGCCGGTGTACACACCTACCAGCACTATGATGACGACAGAAAACAAGAACATCTATTCGAACGTGAAGGACGGCCATAGGGTGACCTCGCTGGCCTCTGCTTCTCTGATGACAACGTCGCATTCGATACAGAAGACTTCCTCGGCTTCGAAGAAGCAAACTCAAGCGGTGGGCTACAAAACCCTCCGCGACCCTCCGAGGTGCTGGAACCCTACACTATCTAAAAACAATTATGTAGCGGTGAAGAATCAAAGCAAGGAGACGCAAAGTCAATTACACCAAACCGCGCTTTCAGAGCGGAGCAAAACAATCCAGTCGAAGCCAGCGAAGATCTTCAAGATGAGGAACATGCCGAGGTACTTGGGCAATCCCGCCTCCGGAGTAAAGCCAATGTACGGGATCGGCAACGACAACAAAGAAAAAGAACAGCCGACGATCACGCCAACGTCGACCACGAACACTTCTAGTAGCTCAAAGAATGGGAACCTAAGTATGATGAAGATAGATCCGAAAACCCTGTCCCCGATCGTTTCGACGATCAACTCGCCCATCGTCTCGCCTCCTCCATATTCTCCAAGCGCTAGGAATTATCCAAACCCTCCATTCTCAAGGGACATCTGCAGGAGCACCGGCTCGCCAATCTCCCCCAAGAATTCACCAGTGAACATGCTCTCGACGAGCCCGTTTATTCCCTCTCCGACACCAAATATGAATCCTAGGCTAATCTATCCCCACTTTGCACCACCATTCCCAGATGCCAGCAGGTTTCCAAACCCTCTGATCCGTTCACCGATAGGAATTCCATCCCCCAGTGCCTTCCACAGTAGTTTACCACCTTCGATTAACAAGTTGTATCAACGATCCAGCTATATTTCACAAACCACTGGCTTCTCCTCAGTCTCCCAACCCCCAACGGTCCAGAGAATACCGCCAAGCACCTATTCTTCACCAAAGTCTCCCAAGACCACTTCCTTGACTGCGATTTCACCCACATCTTACGGTCTAGCCAAAACCGAGGTCCAGATCGTTGCAACAACGTCCCTCGAGACTAACAATCTACTTCTTCTAGAGAATGCACCGCAAGAGGATCTCAGTGCATTCAATCTGTCTAAGAGTGGCAGTTTCAGCAGTACGGAGAGTGTCAATACAACTGCTGTCTCGAATATTGGACAGAATAAGGCCAGTCCGTCGAAGAACAAGCAGGAGAACGCTCAAGCTGCAGAACAGGTTCAGGAAAGCTCACTGGGGTGCAACAAGGACAATGCTTATCACACGAAGGGACAGAGTGTGGAGAAGAAACGAGCCGACGAAGTCAGTGATAGTGTAAATAAGAAAAGGGAGAAATCAGTGTCCCAAATGAATGGGAGTCTCACTGGCAAGAACAGTGACGATGGGCCAGTGGAGAAGGAGCAGAACAAAATGCAGACAGACAACAGTGAGAAACAGGAGTCGAACCGTGAGAAATGTGGGAGAACTGAGGAACAAGAGAAAAGATCTGAGACCCAGACAAACAAGACGGAGGTGCAATTTCAAAGTTCAAAGTAATCTACCGTATGCTTTTTGTAAAATTTCTATGCTTTTGTTGTTAACTACGTTTCACGTCTTCAACGAAGCTTTTTTACTTGGGGTCTTTGGCACGAGGAGATTGCACGTTGCTTTTCAAGAATGTGACGAGGAAGACTCCGCGAAGAATCCGTGACATTATTTATGTGAAATAATTTCGCGAAGTCAGTATTTATGACGCTTCCGAAGAAATTTTGTTGTCGTCTCATTCAACCAAAGCCTCGAGGATTCGATAAAATAGATTTAGCGATGGCGAGAGTTTATTTTTTCGATTGGCTTGGTTCTCGACAAAAAAAAAATGGAAGCAGTTATAGGAAAATTTCCGAGGCCTTAACACAGTAAACTTATATATGAAATAACGTTAAAAGAATCGATCAAAAGAGATAGTTGTTAACAGGACAAATGTGGTGAAGTTATTACACCCCCCGAGAGAATTTCTCTCTTTCCAACTTGATTACTTGTCATTGTCGATGTATTGTACTGCACCGAATTATTGAGATAGCACGCATGGATAAAGAAACGAAAAAAAAAAGAAAAATACGAAAAACGATTCACCATTAATTTCGCCAAGTGCCGGAAAGAAAGAAATAGTTAATGTATAGAGAAATTTTAATATTCGACGATCTTTTTTTTAGACACGTTTACTTGTAAATAATGTATAATGATTCAAAGGAAAAAAAATCTATATCATGTATTAGGATATATAAAAAAAAGGCAAGAAATTATCGATCATTAATATAATTTAACACGCATATTTTCTAGCCACGTAAGAACCGGTATATCGATAGTATTTTTTTGTCTATTACGAGAAAGCAATTTTTAGAGAGATGTCTGACTGTAGAGCAAAAGGCGACAATGTATTTTTAATAAGTTATTGGTTGTGTGCGCGCGCGGCTCTTTTGTATACAAGGTGTACCTGAGTGAGTGAGTGAGTGATTTATGCGAATGCGGGGGAAAAAAAGATACGGTGGGATGTGTAGGATTTTTTGCAGCGCAAGGAAAAATTTTGCGAGTATCGGTTCTCAGCTGGGAAAACGACTCGAACGAAGTTTTTTCGAAGATTTGTTTTATTTATGGAAACGTTGATCGTCATTTTGTTTTTTCGAATTTATGCAAGTGTTCCGCGTATGTTTGTGTGCGCGCGCACAATACGCTCTCACACACACGCGCGCGTGTTATCAGTACAGTAAATAATAAATACTACGTCAAGTAGGGAATGTTTTAATTATGAGAAGAAAAATATAGTTGATTATACTTTACACAGTCTGTTGTTTGTAAGAAGATTTTACCATTACACTTATATGCATAAAATTGAATTTATTATTAAACGATTACTATGATAACTCTCTTGTGTAAATGTTCACGTTTTGCATGTATAATGTCGTAAGCTCAGGGCTAGCGATTGCACTGTCCGATAAGAATTTTTATAGTTGACACTCGGTCGATTTTCAATTTTTAAGATATTTAACAAATAAGTCGACTTCTCAACTGAAAATTCTTTACGTTTTCATCATGAACGCTCTATGAATGTTTATTACGTAGGAATAGTTTCTTAGATACACATTTCTATAAATATTTAAACATGTTCTAACAGAACGAAATGCCTGTACCACGCTAATTCTCTTGAATATTTTTCAATTTATTTTGAAAATTAAAGGTCCGAGGCAAAATCTATAATACTCCACACCACAAAACAAAACTGCTTCCTTTGGAAACTCTAAAAAAGATACAACATTAGTTTTATTAACGATTAATAATACACTTATTATTGCTTTATCGCAGTAGTGTTATTAAAAACTATATTGGTATGTTTGAGAGAGTCTACAGAAATCGTACTATGTAAGAAACATTGGTACAGCTTTCATGTTTGAAGTAGACAAAATTCTTTTAGTAATCAATTATTTAATGGTTCAGAATAATGAAAAAGAACCACCGTTATTAATTGATGTTCGAGCATCTAAAGCCACGAGAATCTCAAGAAAAAAGTTAGAATTCGTTGAACAGTGTTATTCACACGCAATTCTATTCGGACACATGGTACTTACATATAAAAATATTTCTATTGAGATCTTAAGACATCATGCATGCGTATGCTGTATTTAAGTGAACGCCATAACAAAAAATCATAAACTCTGTGTTACACAGTCACACATTAGTTAGTTTCTCTGAATATCTGATAGCATCCTTAAATTTAAACACTAGTTCTTGCAGCTGCTGTATCGTACATGAGAATGTCACGTGTTTTATCCTCTCGTGTTCCTTAGTACTAAGCTGAACATGATACAAAGGAACACCCAGTGAGTTACACGTATCCACCTAGAAAATCAGTTTTATACAAATAAAGTAATCGTCAGTGGATGAAATTAATCGATTACCTTGACACGGTAGTCTAGGTGCCAGTCTACGTCAACAATGTGTGGCGGATTACTGCTTATCGATTCCAATCGAGACTGTATGGTCTTCTTATTGATAATATACGCATCACACATTTTCGTTCTTCTTTTCTCATTGCTACACATTTGAGACAGCAAATTGTTTAAACTCTCTTTGTCTAAATCATGCTGAGCTGCCTCTACGAACAAACATAACATGTCCGCGAAGATCTTCTTTGTCAGAATCACTTTCGAATCTATCGACTTGACAATGCCTGCAACTTGATCGTTGTAAATCACGCTGTAACATTTATTGTTCGTTATCGATAGAGAGTATACTTACTGCTTGTGTCTATGGAATTTGCTTGTAAGTGAGAAACAACAGCATCTAAAATCTGCAGGAAATTCTCATCGGTGATCGTGTTTACGTTCGAGATGTTGGTGAAGCTTTCGATAACATCTTTCGACAGTTCCATTGTTATGTCACTGCGATTTTAATTGATTTAGTAAAAATCAAGAAGATATTTTAGAGAAGATATTTTAACACTGTTCAAAAAAGCTGTAAAATTTGGTAAACTCGAATAAAATCGAATACCGATTCATGTAACATAATGATCACAGGAGACAGGTTATGTTTCAAAATTTTCTGCATACTTCGACTATTATTATGATGCTTGTTATTGTTTTAGAAAGGAATTTTCTCGAATATATTTCGATTTTCAAAATTGCATCAAAGCTTCGACAGTTTATTTAATTAGAACCAGAAAATCTCGAGCAACATCGTAATCAATTGTGATCAACTGTGATTGACAACTCGTGTGAGTGTGTCTGGTATGTACATAGAAAGAATGAATGTACATACACTGACATACACTGATGTCCAAAATGTCTATGCCTATGATCAGATATGATATGATGCAAGATTTCACGCGCATGCGCGGCAATTTCTCATCTTCTCAACACCCCGCGGAATTTTAAAAAATTGGTATTATTTGATTCTGAAAAATGAATGTACACCATGTGTATTTTGTAATTTGTAGGACAGTTCCTGGAGTCTTTTTGTCCGGAACTGATTGTTTCTCCTCTTAAAATATATAGGTACTCGTAAATAAAAATATCACATAGACATCTAAAACATACTTATCTATTTCTTACAAATATATACAATTGCTAGCTAGAGAATTGTATACAGCGACATAGAAATTTATATAAAACTGTTTAGTATCAAATTAGGTAACACCTGTGTATTAACGATACAATGTAGTGTACAATAGTGAGGAACCGTTTAAACAATATTAGATTCGCGTACAGGCAAATTGTCAATGATTCTATCGAAATTAAGTTTTGATAAATCAATGGTGGTGTATTTACCATCAAGAATTAATTCTGAGACCGCTCTACCTACAGCTGGTGCTTGTTGAATCCCATGTCCACTAAATCCAGTTGCAAATATTAGGTTTCTATGAAAAGGATGCATTCCAATTATTCCGTTTTGATCGAAGGTATTATATTCGTAATATCCTGCCCAACAGGATTTTAACTGAAAAAAAAGAGCACGTTGTTCACATTAAAGTTAACTCTTAATTATTCAATATATCAAGAACTTAACTATAGTATTTCGAATGAAAACTGCATGTTATTAATTAACAGTTTATGATTCGAGCAAAACGAAAATGCTGCTTATCAAACCGAAAATTGTTATCGGACAATGTTATTTTTAAGAGAGGTAGTTCTAAATGCAACATACTTTCAATTTCTCGAAAACTGGCACTCTATGTGCAAGTATAGGCCAGACTTTTTCATCGAAATAATCGTAATCGACACTTAAATCTGTAATTGGTGGTTCATCTGACTCTTCTGGCGATCTCCCACAGATGTAAGTACCTGCTAAACCTTCTCTCCTGAAACATTAACATATAATCACGAAAACATTGTATTAACGCATAAAGAATTGAATGCATCCACAATTTAATATAACATTCACCTGAAATAAGTTCCAGTATAATCTATTGTCAATGGAGTGTTTATACCGGGTCCCTCAGGGCAATGAAAGCAATAAACATATCTTTTCCTAGATAAGAAAATTATTCCCATAAGTACTCGGCATTACTCGTTATTTTCGATAGAACCTTCGTGAAGTTTATTGTTAACTAGTGACCTTGGTTCAACAGGTAATTGCATGCTCAGCATCCCACCTGCAGTACCAATATTTGCCAATTTTGCAATTTCACCACTCGCAGCCCCAGCAGCCAGAACAGCTAATGCAAAAGTTATGGTTTTCTTCTCACCCCTTGGAGTCATTATCTATCAAACAACAAGCCTCCTTAGCAACATAACAGATGTTTTTAAATTATATGTTACAGACTGAACGAAATATTAAATCAAATCGAAAATTTACCATTAACTGGTCCAATTTCTCATTTGTAGCATCCTTGTACAGGAATCCCTGCGCATTCGCATGAACATATTCCACACCGTAATAAATCGCCTTTTTTTTCAAAGCGCAGAGCAGAGACCACGGATCGAACCAGCCTTCCTTGTCCAGTCCCAAACAACCTAGCTCGACACCTTCTGAAGAGATCCATGGAAACATATCCTTCAACTTAGATGGTGTCATCAAAACATTGTTCGCTCCAAGAAAATTCTGCAATTTGGAATTGTTTGATAACGTTTCAGCTCCCTTTTCCGATGCCAACATCAAGTATCCGTACGGATGAAAGTATGTATCGATTGTAGGTTCTCCGCCGATGCCTAAGTAATGATTAATATTGCGTAAGAATTCTGCACCGAAGAGGGACATTTCAATGTTTTCTTGCAGGGAAAACTGCTGACGTAGACCACCTGCAGAAAGGACTGTTGATGCTTTGGTGTACTGAAATAATTTTCTAGTTAACTTATGGTCTTCCGATCATTAATATTTAGTTGAACGCTTGCTAATGTACAATGAAAAGTTTACCGTGGGGTCTTTTTCGACAACAATAACTTTTAAATCCTTGTGAAATCGCTTTTTCAACCAGAATGCCACAGAACTGCCTATTACGCCTCCACCAATCACAACAACGTCACAGTGCCCTGAAATTTCTGGTGGACGATCTGACCATGGGACAATGTTGTCGTTGGGGTCCCATGGTGTGATGGCATTTTTTATTGTTTCCAGATGATTTTTAAAATTCTTTAGTGTGATTTTATTGGAAATCTTTTTCTTCTGGCCATCTTGTTTAACGATTCGCTGGAATGTTGAGAAAAAGATATCATCAAATTATAAATGTAAACGATTATATTCAATATTTTTTTGCATGCGATGTACACTACAAAATAAGTTAGCTACGTACAATAGGATCATTTTAAGAACTGGTAATATTTTAATCATTTCTAACAATTGATAAAACAATATTCTGAATTACAGAATAATTTACTCCAAAAATTCTCTTTGCTTTTGCTTACATTTTTTCACTGAATTACCGAAATTAATTGAATGACGATAATTTGTAAAAACAGCGATCTAATGAAAAATTACTTTACTCGTAAAAGTGATGGTTATTTCATTCATAAATAATGAATACAACAATCATTTGAACAGTGCTGGATACCGTTTCGATAATTAACCTACAACTTTTTATTGCTTACCTTTTCGGCGAAAGTTCTATTTTGAAGAAAAGAACAAGTTTGTAGGTAGTTAATTCGTCCTTTATATTTAAAAATTGTTAACAACATATTTACAGTATATAACTTACAATAATCGTTTGAATACTGTGTCGCTTGAAATCGAACACGTCTTATTTTATCTGTTTCATTATAGGTTTCTGATCTTTCTTGAAATGATAAGATAATTCAAATGAAAAATCAGTATTTTTGATCTTAGTATCATATTGTTAGACCTGCAACTTTTTATCGAAAGTTAGATAAAATCTTTATCCTTTAATTCCATGTGCATGGATATCGTATATCATATCATGATAGGTAAACACATGTGCATTATGTTATATAATATGTGTCTCGTGATATATCGATTGTCGATTCGATATTTATTCAAATCAAATAAGTTATTGTCCTATCGTTTTTATTACAAACAATACGATAATAATTACCGCAGTGAACGTAAAATGATCGTTGCTGCAACAAAAGTTAAGTTGTAGTTTTTACTTTTCTTTAAACAATATTTAAACATCTTTAAATGTTTTAACAATATACATCATTGTACTCAGAAGACTGTGTAAAATCGTTCTGCATAAAAAACATTTATATAATTCTTACAGTTGAAGCCGTAAATTCAAGAGTTTTCTTTCTTTTTTCAAATAAATCTAAAATGTTTAAATGTTTCTGCGACCAGAAAATATAACATTGTGTTCGATAGGGTTTACAAAATTTCACTACAATTTTATTGTCATATAAAAAACGATCGAACATTGTCTATAAAATGATCCAACTGGGTACAAATGAGATCTCGCACAGATTCTATTAAAATAAGTGTATTCACGTATAACAGTCGATTATAATATAACGATAACATTTCACGTATGTACATGAACAATCTTCATGAATGTATGTTACAAAACAGAGGAACACCACACTAATTACAAAAATTGTCTTTATCGGAATACTTTCATCACTGCAGCAATTGTTGTCAGCTATTTCTTCTTTCATCGGTAGCTATCTTCTCATCTTGTTTATCTTACAATATATCACAATAACTTTTGACTTTGCAGAAACCGACGTTGAATACTGTCAACCCTTGTTAGTCTGTCTATCAATCATGTTGCATGGTATTAAAACTAACTTTGGGATCATTCCAGGTGGTGCAATAAACTGTTGCGTACTCTGCGGCGTACTACGTCCGGAATATCTGAGCTCAGCTTCAGTCACGATTTTACAGATATTCATTTTGATATCTGCTTGCGCTTTCGGTGGGAGCCTCTTAACAGTTTGGGCCATACTGTCAAAAAAAAGTTCGATACTGCTCTTTCCTTCTGGAGCTAGATAAACTTGATCGTAATTATTCCTTACATCCTATAAATTAGAAAAAGAAACAGTATAGTAATAGCTATATTCTCCAGTAAAAAAAAACATAGGGTAAATTGTATTATTGCTGGTACTGCAGTAGTTATATTAACACATTATCGACCGGTGATTATTGCATATTTTTGAAAAATGTATGGTACATGAGTAAATTTTCATTTAGCATTTAGTATGAACTAACTAAGTCACCCTCAATAACGTCGTCTAATAGTTTCATTTAAGATTGCGATGTCAAAGAAAATTTCTATGATTTTTTTTTTGGTACAGCAGAGTTATTGAAAATCCTATTAATAGGCTTCCGGTCGGTAAAGTGTTAAAAATATTAACAAATGTGCAGATGACTGTACTATTTGTCTTTACGATTGTTATTCACTGAATAGATTTTATAATAAAAGATTTGTGACTCGTAAAACTGTTTGATTTCGCTGAAAAATATCTATTAACTTATAATAATAGATAGTTAAGCTCGTTTAAACTATTGCCAATCATTGTACAGTTTACCCTACTCATTGTTAAACTTACATCGCCCGTGGGGACAGTTTTACTTGGACTCCCTGCAACCGGTGCAGTAACAAAAATTGGTGCATCTACTGTCCTATTCTTGAATGGTGATGTTTTCAGTATACTGTAAGTTGTAGGCACTTCCGCTGTCTCAACCTTTACCTTCTTTGGCCTTATTTTCCTATACTTCGATTGAATTTGTTGTGTATACATATCGATATCGTTTGCCATGGTTTCCTCCTCCACACTTTTCATTCCAGTGTCCCCATTATCCATCAATTCCATAGATTCTCGATCCAGGATAGGATCAGCAGTTGTTTCCTCTAGGATTTCCAAGTACTCGCTGTAGTCTTCATCGTTACGATCTTCGAGCTGCTCCAGAAGACCTTCGGAACTAATCCCACCAGCATTTATGTCCTGGATGTAGTCCTCTGTCAATTCTATACTTTGTGGCTGGTAATCAGACTCGTATCTAATTGATGAAATTTAAAAGATAGCCAATATATTCTCCCATTACATATTCAGAAAGCTATTATACGTACGGGAATTTTAAGAAACTGAGATGATCCTCGAAGATCCATTTTTTTCTGCGTACTCCTTTCTCTGTCTTGTTTTTATACTTGAGTATACGGCAGTAGGTGTCTCGCAAATTTTTCCATCGCAACCGCACCCAGGTAGCTGAAGATTTCAATAAAAATACACTCGTATTTGTTCGGTTGATGAAATTTGTCAATTAATTTGTAATTAACACAATCGCTATTGTAGGTATATTTTATTTGGATTATTCTATTAACTGAATTGATATGAATGTATGGAATTACAGTTGAGACAGAATTAAATAAATTGGCAGCAGAAATAGGTACCAATAAAGTTACATTAAATTAATTCTACTGTTTGTCGTCGATGTGTGTTACCAATGTAAACACTAGAAAATCACGAGTTTTAATACATAATTTGTCATCTTTGAGACAGTCAATGCAGATAATGCGGTCAATTTCTAAGAAACATTGTGGTTTTCAACCTACTGTGCAACAATTCAAAAAGATACATTGCAATAGGAAAATGTGGCGAAGCAGAATTTTTCTGTTTTGGAATGTTGGCTCAAACTTCTAATTGCAAGTGCTCTTAAAAAGGATACTACAGCTCTTTTGCGATTCATTCTTGCGATGGGATGGAATCAACCTTGATTGTTGCAAAAGACTAATGATAAGTTGAAGAACCTTGGACAGAGTATTAGCATCATTTCAAATCTAAAAGGTCACATTGAAAATATTTGGATTGTATTAATTGATACTATGTTTATTATATGTGTATTTTACTGATATATCACGTTATTAAAAAAATATTTGAACGGAATCTTTGATTAGTGATTCAGTTTTGCTTCTCACTGAACAATAAATGAAATTGAAGTGTACGACAGAGTAATTCGATAACTTGATTGGTACCTGTTTCCACTAGCTTTCCGCTTAATTTTGTCCTGAAAAGAATTCGTAGAAAATAGACAAGTTCATACGATCGAGACCGAGCTCGTCGGAAATCCTCTTCCAAACCTTCTGCCGGAATTCTTGCAGCTTAACCGAGGAGCCCTTCACATCCGCACTGTACAAAACAGGATGTTGTTTTATCGCCTCGATAATCTTCAATGAGATTTTATGTGAATCAGGCGGCATCGTCGGCACCATTTCGCCCGTTGAAAATCGTTCGAAGCCCGTAACAATAGTCTTGAAATATTGAAAACTGGATCCTACACTCCTAACCTCAATTTCGAAAAACCAACAAAATACAACCGCCTACGAAAACCTAATTTTCGCATTTGTGATCGCGAACGATCGTCTTATCGATAGCACTGAAATAAAATAGTTACATTTATCGTTGCTATCGTTTGCGAATCAGTCGAATAGATCGATCGGAGGGTTATTCGATAGAACAAGTGGAATTTCGAAAATCTATAATTTTGTCGCTCATTTTTAAAAGAAAATTGTGCGTTCGATGGTGTTTTTACCAAAAGGAGTTTTGAATTTGATTTAATTGTTTACGATCGATGACAAGGCTTGAACTCATTGCACCACGATCATTATGTTTATGAAAATTCTGAGCAAAGTTCGCGTCGCGTCGTAAGAATCGGGCGGTATGTTGGAAATACAGGATTGAATTGACAGTCGCCATTCGTTGGTAGAGACTGCACTTCCGGTTACCAAAAAGTTAATCAAGAAGTTGAAGGTTGAATGTTTAGAGTTTAGACAGGTTGTGTGACAAATGAAGCAGAATTCCAGGACAATTAGAAGGCAATAAGATTTAGCGATTAAAAAACTGGAAACAAATAATAGGAGGTGGCAATCCACGGAACAAAAGTAGACCGTCTGAATGGCGGGAAGTTAAAAGAATAATGCGATAAACAAAAAATTATAACACTAATTAGGAAAAGAAAACACGTACAAAAGAAAAAATAAATTACATAAAAGATAATCAGTAATTTTATGTAACATAGAGTATTCTATTTGTGTTGCTCAATTTTAGGGACACAGCGAAATGCTAAAGGAAACTATTCGAAATATACTGAATAAACACTTTTGGGGATTACAATTAATTTGTAAAGATCTTTTATACACCACCGCGTCCATCTAATTGTACAATTCGTGCAGATAATTTTCTTTTTAAATGCTTGTTTAATTAATTAGGATGTAAGAAATATTATAAAAATAAATATTAGAGGTCAGAGTAGTAGTTCTAAATTGTGTGATTGTTGTAGTTTCCCGTCTACGTCGCGCTTGCTCCACCTTATAGTTCATGGTAGTTATGCAATTACTGTTGTGTAGAAAAACAAAAGTCCAAAGATACGTAATTTTTGAATTCGAAAGAAATGGCACAAGTACCAACAGGGTTAATTACCCATAGCCAAAAGGTATGCAGATTATACAAAAAGATCCTACGGACTATGGAGGACCATGCTATGGATAGGGCCAACCATAGGTATGTTCATAGGTGTCTAACCATAAGAAATGTTCCGTTTAAAAATTTGTCATTTTTAGGAAATCAACGCTATTATTACGAACATCTTTATTTTCACAGATATTCCTTAATTACAAACAATAAGAGCTACCGAACTAATTTATATAAATTTTTGCTTCTTAACCTAACTAAATATGACAAGATAACGTCGTCTATATATAGTATCAACTTAGTTCTACTTTGTTTGTAAGAATTCTGTAAATGTGGCGACCGTAGCAACCTTCAGACAACACTCACCAATGTGAACTTTCTCACAAATGTGAAGTTGTCGATTTATTTATTTTGTTTTAAAACAAACTTGTTTTAAAAATGTTTAATCAATAAGTTGTTTTCTTTGGAGTAGGATCAAATATTGAGTTCAAGAATTGTTATTATATTATTATATTTTCAAAGTTATTAAATTACTAATAAACAAACAAATAACTTCAGTCTTTATATATTTATTAGAGGATATAATTAAAAAATCCCTAAAGATCCTCTAAATCGGTATTTTTTTTGTGTAATAGTGATTTTATTTTGATTATGTCCTTAGGTACCAACAGGCGATAGTCAGAGATATGTTTGATAAGAACAAAAACATAAAAGACGCTCGTATCGCAAAGAAGCTTGTATTGCAAGCTGAGGAAGATTGTTTCAAATATAGTAGCGACTCGCCGTTTATTTTTCCTGACTCTCCTGGTGGAATAGCGTATAAACAGTATGTTACACTGCCAGATTATATTCTCGACACTTGGGATCCGGTGGAAAAGGCTATGTATCCGAAATACTTTGCAAAGAGAGAAGAATTGAAGAAGGAGTACAAGGAGTTGTATTACAAAATGTACCCTGAGCATTTGAAACCTGATGAAAAAGTATGAAACACGATAATGTCAAATATGACACGAGGCATTGTTAGGTTCAATATCTATGTACACGCAAGAATATATATATATAGGTGGTAATTAATAGAAATATAAATTATTAAGAACAATGTATTTATTACCTATATAAACATGTAAAGTATTTTTCTGTTCTATCGTTTCAGCTCTATTATTATGTCCAGCACTGTAGCTGTTTTATTCGTAAACTTATTCGAAGTCTCAAATAAATCCTTGGAATAATTAACTTCAAGTTACCTAGGAAAAGGATTCATTCGAAGACTTCAAATACATCTACGAATAATTTTAGGTATAAAACCACGAGACATATTCCAAATTCTATCGAGTTTGGTCGTATTTTAATCGGAAGAACGCTCCTAATCCCACTTTCATCACTCCATACGTATAGTATGCATATGTATATATTTTTTAGCCAAAGATACCTTTCAAAAAAATGTGACGGGAGATTGAAAATTCAAAGATTAAATGTGAAGAACTCGCAATGAGTTCAAACAAAATTCTTCAAGTTTGACAAACCTCAAAAGGTCCTCCTTCAGAAGGCAACCCGTTTCTCAATTTTCGGTACCCCTTAGGAAGGCAACCTGTTTCTCATTTTTTGGTTCCCCTTTAAAAGGCAACCCGCTTCTCAATTTTTGGTTCCCCTTCGGAAGGCAACCCGCTTCTCATTTTTTGGTTCCCCTTCAGAAGATAACCCGCTCACCGTTTTAGGGCAACAGAAAACACCAAACTATTTTATATAATAGAAAAGATATTGAAAATATTTCGACTTTGTCTTTATTTACAATTTTAATTTTAAATATTATAGCTGAAAATAATGATTTGCATTCAATAGATTTACGAGTAGAAATAGTTTCCTGGTGATAAAATACACTGTATGTTCATCAACAAACCTCAGTAGGCACAAAAAATACAATATTCTATTTTGTGTTTAAGATTATTAAAATAGAAATATTTTATTTTGTGGTTCCGACTGTTAAAATAGAAATATTTTATTTTCGCAGTTGTATATCTGCAAATTATCGTTCTAACCCAATACATGATCGAAAAGCAGAAGGTACCGAAACTAGAAGCTGCTAGAGAAAAACAGTTAAAAAATATTATCAATTATTACTTAACCTAAATTATCGTCTTAACGGACAGTTAAAAAATGTTGAAATAGGTCTACCAAAATAGTATCGTCGAAATTGAGTTGATATCTGTATTATGACAAATCCATTTTTATCTTTGTTTACAAAATATAATCTGTCCGAAAAATTCCTTTAGTCAAGGGGGAATATGCGGTGTAAATATTTTGTCTTTTCGACTATAAATATCAACAGTGTTCTATATAGACTACCAAGATATTCTGTCAATTATTATATTTTCGCTAATATCGCGCTTTCACACTATGCAGATAACGAGTATCGAGGAGCCGGCCCGCTGAGCTTATATAACAGCGATTCAATAACGTATTCGCATTAGTTTCATTATCGAGTGCATAGTGTACTGAGCAAAGAGACACATTTTCCCGAAAATGACTTCGAAGAACCCTGGACTCGATTCCGATTGCATGACTTTAACGAGGTTTGTGCTGGCGGAGCAGAGGAAAATACCAACTGCCACAGGTGATCTAAGTCAGCTTTTGAATAGTATACAAACAGCTGTGAAGGCAGTGAGCTCCGCGGTCAGGAAAGCCGGCATAGCTAATATGTGAGTATGCTTGTGGAAAAAATATTTTTGGAACGAATAATTACATACAAGATACACTTAAAATGTTTATATACATATTCATATTAGTATATTGACAAATATACAAGTTAAATGTGTTTTGAACTTCACGTTGTTTATTTAAAAAATGCATTACAGATAAATAGAAGTATTTATATATGAATGTATGGAAAATATTAATATAAAACAAGTGATTCAGTATATAATTTTAAATTTTTATTTTAAAGCTATTTTAAAAATATTTTGGAAATAAGAATTATGAACCATATGATCAAAAAAAAAAAATTATGTTTGTTATTAACCAGTCTTTTATAATTATTATTTCAATTTTGTCCACGTTGTAAATGCACGAGGACCTATATACTGTCTATTTATTACAATTAATAAATGTGTGTTCGACCAACATTTTCCATTGATTACTTTCTGCTTTTACGCGCATACAAAGTCCACGTTGTGTATTGGAATATTTGAAAAACAATATTGTCGCGTTACAGCGTTGAACGCAAATAATAATTGGATATTCTAATGAGGCGGTGTCATGAACCGGTTAATTTTCCATGGAGGAGATGTTTATATGTATACTGTTATCATACTATTGTTGGGTTAATATTTATTTATGTGAAAGTCAAATTACGGAAGATTAACTCTCTCTCTCTCTCTCTCTCTCTCTCTCTGGAAAATGCACACTGTCACGGCGTTCAATTTTCGGTTCCCCTTTAGTAGGCAACCCGCTTCTCAATTCTCGGTTCCCCTTTGGTAGGCAACCCGCTTCTCAATTCTCGGTTCCCCTTTAGTAGGCAACCCGCTTCTCAATAAATAAAATGCACTTTGCATTGCTTATATATTAAAAATTGTAGGAGGGATAATTTCGAATGTTTGACCCAGGTACGGTATAGCAGGGTCACAGAACGTGCAAGGTGAGGAGGTGAAAAAATTGGACGTGTTCAGCAACGAACTGTTTATGAACATGTTGACGTCCTCTTTTACGAGCTGCGTTCTCGTGAGCGAAGAAAACCCGACGGCCATTGAAGTGGAGTTTGAAAAACGCGGGAAATATATCGTTTGCTTCGATCCATTGGATGGATCGTCGAACATTGATTGCTTGGTGTCAGTTGGATCGATTTTTGGAATTTATAAGAAACCAGAGCCAGCGAAGGAGCCTGTGGCAGCGAATGCTCTGCAACCAGGTAAGAATTTGGTCGCCGCTGGATACGCGTTATATGGTTCTGCGACTATAATTGTGCTGTCGATTGGCCACGGAGTAAACGGGTTTACTTACGATCCGGCGATCGGTGAATTTATTTTGACTGACAAGAACATGATGGTGCCACCTAAAGGGGAAATATACAGGTAATTTCATGTTTCATTTTTAAATTTATTTACCCGTCATTCAATAAATATATATTTCTCAATCTTGTTACGTATTTGATTTGTCATAACACTTGCAGCATAAACGAAGGCCACGAAGGCACCTGGGAGGCATCTATCAAAGAGTACATTCGCTCGAAAAAGTATCCTACCAGTGGAAAACCTTATAGTGCTAGGTACGTGGGTTCCATGGTGGCTGACGTTCACAGAACGATAAAATACGGAGGAATATTTCTATATCCAGCGACAAAAAGCAATCCAACTGGCAAACTTCGACTTTTATACGAATGCATCCCAATGGCGTACATACTAAAAGAAGCCGGTGGCATGGCATCGAATGGACAAACGGATATTCTAAACATTGTACCAGAAACGATTCATCAAAGATCCCCTATTTTCTTAGGCTCGAAGGAAGACGTGGAGGAACTTTTATGTTACATTAAGAAAAGCAAAGCTACATGAAAAGTGCAAGGAAAATGGACAAAACCGTTTAACATATTAAATATGGCAGTGTTGATTAATCTTAAAATTTTTTATTTATTTACATCATGGAATAATTAGTATCGGTATCCTTCGTTGGTGGAGGCACCTGGAGAAGATCCTGGAGCAGGATACGTGGCTGTGCCTTCATACCGTACCATTGGACGGTATCCAGCGTCGTCGGCAACGTAGTCGACAATCTGGGTTCTGCCGTCAGGTAGCAGCACGTGATACGTTCCTGATGCTTCGTTATCTTTTCGCGTCTCATGGTGACCGAAGTTTAATCCGGCCATTGCGTCTTGGACTTCGTACGAGAATTCATAGTTTGCCGGATCCTATAAGCGAAGATTAGATTTATCACAGGTTTATCATAGATTTTTTAAATCAGATTACGTTCATAATCCGAAGCTTAGTAATTTCGACAGTAGTCATTCCAGGCTGCAACCAGTTTGGTTATGCTCTAACGAAGCGTCTACCAACATATATTAAACCCTAGGGAAAATTCCCCATGATAGAGATTAGGGGGAATACCATTGTATAATGTAACTTGGGGCGTACCAACGGGATTCTATAACACTTTATCTGTGTACATACAAATTAAAATATTTGTATTGTGGTTGTCAGAAAATTCGAATGTAGCTCTTCAATTAAAAATCATCATTATCTATCTTCTATATAAATAAAAATGAAATGCTGTTCGTTTCCAAACATTGGAAAAGCTGCTCGAAAAAATGAAAAATTCGGGAAAAACTAAAAGTGCTTTTTGAATCATATTTCAACACAAAAAAAAAAAAACGATCGTCACAGTTTTTGATCAATATTTCAATAGGAATTTACATTATCGACGTCAAACAAATTTATAGAAGTTGACAGGACAGCGTCTGTCGGGTCAGCTAGTTTTAAATATATTGCAACAAAAAATGAGTAAATACCTAAACTTACTAAATAACAAATAACTACTCACTCCAGCCCACTCATCGGGGTGACCAACGTTACCACCACCGCCTGTGGGTGCACGGGTACCTTGAGGAGGAAGATAAGCCGGTCCTTGAGGTTCGCTCAAAATTCCTACCGACATCATCATTAACAGGAGTGCCTATATATAAAAATTACAGAACCAGTTAGTTAAGATTGTCTTTCTCAATTTAGATTTAGGTTAATTTAATTTGCGTCGCTATTCAAAACTACCCGGAAAGTTTCATTTTATTTTAAATGGTTCACACCGAATACATTGGTTAATTAGAGACATTTAAAATTAATTATTTCGAAAAGGGTGACTTCATTTTTCTACAGAAATACGAACAGATTCATAGTTTAAGACAGTAGTATTGATGTACACTTTTAGCTAACAATGTTTTCTACCATTTGAATATGTTCATTTGTTGAAATTTTTATAAAAAGATTTCTGTACCACAATTTTTAAAATTCAATCATTTCGAATAAGTTTCAACGCGTGAAACATTTGGATACATATTTAATTTGATAAAATAAATATCAATTTTGGTAGACTTTAAATAAAACCACTTTTTGCAAAATTCGATAATTTAAACGAATATTGTTTTCATTACTTTCACAATTAGTTTATTATCATCTTTGTTATCCAAAAATGCACATCACAATTTCTAGAAGTCACTTTTCTCACACTTTTTAGATTGGTTTGTTATTGTAAATATTGTTTGAACGTCAATTAAATGTTACAAAAGTCCGTACTGATTAAAAAAAACGACAATGGCGTGACGAACAAACCTTCGAAATCATTAGTTGCACGATCCTGCGAGACTTCACCGAAAGAAAATCGCATAACGTTAGGATGTCGGTGGATTTTATACCGGGTTGCTAGCCGCGGACGCGACGAAATAGAGATAGAATGACGGTGATTTGGGGGGGACTTTAATACGAATCCATACCTATAATTATAGTTAATAATAAAACCGCATTGTCAGTCCGGACTATACAGCAGCAATCACTTATTGCAGTTTCTTAATCTTCGAACCGCTTGCTACTTTTTTGCATGCTATTAAAATCGCGATTTACCAATGAAACGTTTCTTAACGTTTGTAGCTGCCGATGGTAATCAAAATTATCCGATTTTTTTATTTCAAGTTAGTTTATATATTAAATTTTATGTTTTAATAAAAATTAAACTAATTAAGCGAAAGAAAGAAAGAAGCCACTCGATTGTTTTCCTCAGTGGTACCCTTTTATTCATGTCGCCATAACTTTGTCCGCATTCATTATAATATGTACAATACAGTTGATCGTTCGTGCGAGTGCGTGGTAGCGATATCAAATACTGTTCGAGATAAGGACATATTCATGCATATAAAAGTGGAAACGCCGCGTAAGTTCGAGTAATAATACTGTGATGCAGGCATGGGTACGTATTGTCCTCAGGAGCAGCGAAACCACGCCTCTCAGAGTACTTTATATGGAGGGAGGAGCAAGTTCACGCCCCTCAATGAACTCTACATGAACAGAGTGCCGAAACTACGTCCCTCAGAGCAATTTATATGAAGGGAGGAGCAAGACCACGCTCCTCAATGAACTCTACATGAACAGAGTGCCGAAACTACGTCCTTCAGAGCAGTTTATATGAAGGGAGGAGCAAGTTCCAGCTCCTGAGAGCACTCTGCACGGACAGAGTGTCGAAATCACGCTCTTCGGAGTATTGTATATGCTGGGAGAAATAGAACCAGACCCCTCAAAGCATTTTAGGTGGGAGGATTCGTAAAGCTACACCTCATTTGAGCACTCTATTTTCACGAAGAAGTAGAACCACCCCCATTATAACACCCTGTACGGTCGGAGCAACGAAGCCACGCCCCTCAGAGCACTCGATACGGAGGCAGTAGCTAAACCACGCCCCTCACAGCGTTCTACGTATACAGGGAGCAAGATAAATAATTTTGCAACCATCAATGTCGGATTCTGCAACTCTGACGCTATCCACTTCGTGGAATTGTTACTAGGGACAATACAGGATGCTCCCAGGTAAAAATCTAGTCGCCCCCATGCCTGTTGTAATGCCTCAAAAATCTTGAAAGTAATATGGTACAGTATTACCGATCTATTCTTCCTACAACTCTCATCAGCGAATTGATAATTACAAACTATTTTTTATAAAAATGAGATCAATATTGTTGAAAACGTGTCTAGCTTGTTGTCCTAAATGTTTTACAAATATCTTACTGAAATAACAAATTTTTAACCCTGCTGTTCTCCTGATAGAAAATAAAATTTCAATTACGATAGTCAACATTATATTCAATAAATAAATACTATATTTATATATATATTTGTATAATTAACAATATTTATAATAATAATTCTACAAATTTTCCAAAAATTTCCTGCACGAATTATCAAAACGATTTGTAAGATGAAAGAGAGAACAGTAAGGTTTCGAAAAGTGTCGTATGGGAAACGTAATTTTTAAAGCATTACTGTACAAACTCACAGGTTGTGAGGTTTGCACAAGCTCCTCGACTTCTCTTTACCGAACGCGTAGCTCATCGATCTTTTTGTGCGTATTCCTCCGATTAGGATCTGACCGATAAGACCCGAAAATGGGCCCGTTTATAGAAACGCCTTGCACACGAATTCCTATAGTCTCTCGAGACAACCTATAAAACTTATAGGGGTGTTTGAGCGCATTCAAACGTCTATAATACTGTTGCGTTTCTTCTCGACATCGGTGGCGTCCAGATCGTTCCCCAGACTGCCAACGCGTCCTCTGAGACCGATGCCGGGTCCAACTTGACCGTTCGCCTTCAGTTTCTCTTGCATTTGTGCCAAGATGTCCTGCATTCTTCGAATCTGCGAAACAATTCGCAGACATGTAATATCTCAGATAATTAACATCCCCATTTTTAGAACAGAACTTACACCTATATTGCGTCATAATATAGCGTAAGTTATATAGCATAATAAATACACTTATATAGCGTCATAAAGTAGAGGGAGTAAATGAGCTTTTACTGCACATGTTCTGTTCCATGCTAAAAGCGAAACTTGTTGTCAACTCACCTCTTGGTCCTTCTGCAATAGTAATCGGTCCGTGTCAGATATAGTATTTTCAAAATGGGGGCCCGAGTCTCTCTTCAATTTGCTGTGAATAGAATAAATGAAGTCAAGTCAAGATGGTTTAACTGATTTTCAGTCTCCTCGGTTCACATTTATCAAGTGGTGCACTACTTTTGACAATACTTTACCATCCAGTAAAAATGCAATGTGTGTACACGTTCTTTTAACTATACAGTTAAAATTGGGAATATTTCCAATGCAATAATAATTCAATTAACGAGCACATTGAGTCTATGATAAAGTACTATAAAATCAAAAATATTATTTTCATAATTTTCTCGATTCTTTTCGTTTTGTGCAGAGGCTCTCTTGAACTTTCCTGCCTCTTTCGATATCATCGTGTAATGGCCACTACTTTTCAATTTTCCCACTGCTTCTGTTCTCGATTGCTACATTTGAATTTAGCCGCCTCTGGAGTCAACCAATATGTTTACTAATATTAGACGAAAATAACAAATATTATTAAACGATCTTTTGCTTTCGATTTTATCGAAATCAAAAAATTCTATGTTTTATTATAAACTGTACAAGACTTGCAACACTAAAAGATATCGAACACAACATGATTATCAACATGATTTCTGAAATTCACGTTAAAATGTTTAGATAAAACAGGTTTACAATACACAAACTTTTCTTTTTCTTCGAATCTCAAATTCAAGAGTTTTCTTTTGATTTGCAAATACAAATTCGACAAAAATTCGTGTTACTTCGTTTCAATTGAATGTTGCTATTTTTGTAAGTTATGATTTATGGGTCCGTCGAACGAGTCGAGCCAAAGGAAGCATGTTTTCTTCCCTGACTCGGCTGATTAGAGGCTGCAGGTGAAAGGGAAGATCGTTTGAAGAGGAGAGAGAAATAGGTGGATACGCAACGCATACATCTAGAGAAAAGTATACCTACTGAAATGCAATACTTATTTACATGCGTAAATACCTCCGTTCCCGAATCGCTTGCTGGGAAATTTGGGAAATGCATTGCGCCCGGAAATTCTCGTAATGCACGTCCTGCGTTACGTCTTTCAGATCCTGCATGTGCGTGGATATCAGCATCGTTCTGAGTTTCACGAAATCACTGTGCTTCGGGTTCTCCACTGTGCTCGACCAAAATCAGAACGTGAGTCGATTTTTATCAAAATAATATATTATCATCAATTTATCGGAAAACTCGAACTTATTTTTATTCAATCTAGTACGTATTAAATTTAGTAGAAACGAATAGTTTAATTTAATTATTTTTATTTTCAATTTAGTCAATCCACTTATCAAACAACTCGAACTATCAAACAACACGACTAATTTAATTTAATTTTTATATTTTCAAAAATTATGAAATAGAATGTTATATAAAACTACATAGTTCGATTTAATATTTATAATATCATTAGAAACCTCTGCTACATACAAGAATTAGTGAGAAATTGATAAAATTTTAAAGAAATTACATGTACTAAAAAAAAAATGTCCAGAGAGATTTATCTAATTCCATTTTCATTAAATCCCATAAGTAAATAACTTTAACAATTTTTCAAAATGAGAGTTCCTCGATGTAGGAAAGTATAGTTACCTTCAACCACTCCCCAAGGGTATTGCCGCCCTCTGACTTTCTTTCCAGCAACCTCAAGCACTGTGGAGCTTCCAACAACAGCGAAAGGAATGCACGCCTTCAGTTCTTTATCCTGTTGCTTGAACTCCTCGTCCTCGTCGCTGTCACAGTCCGGAAACTGATATATCTACGTGCAAAGCATCGTCCTTTCGCGTTTCAGCTTTTGTTCTACCTCCCCCACTTTTCTCAATCTTATCATCAATTTCATTAAAGAACGAAAAAAAAAAAACGACTAAATATATCGGGCTCGTAGACGATCAATCACACTAATCAACCTTCCTATGCTTGGAAAATTACAGGATGTCTGAAAATTCCTTCAACATCCATTATTTGAAGCGTCATTTTCTTTGTAAAATGTCCCTTCAAATAAACTTAGTATTTTTAAACAGCCTGTATATCGATTCACTGATTTCAATAAATCACCAGTTAGTTCATAGATCATTAAGAATGATTGATCAGCACGCTCGTAGTCCTGCAACACTACCTGAATCTCATTTTCCTCGATGTCAGCCAGGATCCGTTCCTTCAGCTTTTTCACCTCGTACGTTGTCAATGTGTCAGCTTTCGCGATCACTGGGACCACATTCACCTTGCGATGTAACCTCCTCAACACCTCCAAATCCAGTTGCCTCAGTCTAGAAAAGATGCACGACCAAAAAGAAGTAAATACGTTGCCAGTGACTACTACACTTCTTCGTATCTTCGATATAAGACGAAGAAAATCGCTATCCCCTCTTCTACTTTCGAAGTTAGTCTTTACAAAATTGTCAAATGCAACTACGCAGAATTATATGATAATACCATATCGATTGTACCATTATTATATATTTTTTTTCTTTTTGTGCATGTCCCTTTTTTGTTATTGTATAATGTGTCCTTCATCTAACGCAAGGTTCAGCTGGAAATTGAATCATACCCGTGGCCATAGGGAGGAATGAAGTACAAACAGCAGTGCACCCTGTTGTCCTGGATGTTCTTCCTGTTTAGACCACTCTCGTCAGTGAAGTATTGTCGAAACTGTTCGTCGATGTATGCCGAGCATGCTTTCCAGGTGTCCTCGCAATTCACTGCGTCGCCGAACCCTATAATGTTTCGCAAACATATTTTCTGTAGTTTCGATGAAGTTATAAAATATTAAAGATTTCATAGAATAACTATAATTAAAATATAATCACAGATTACTTCCATCATTATCACTTCCGTTATTTGGCGAAATAAATATTTCAAATACTATTTTTATTTTGCTTAAAGAAAATAGTGTTTTAAATAAGATATACAATTTCGAAATTAAAATATTTCTATTCGAACAATGGGAACCACAAAATGAAATATTTCTATTCGAACAATCCGGACCACAAAATACAATATCTCTATTTTAACAATACAGACCACAAAATAAAATATTCAACTGTTTAAAAATTAAATAGCGTTTTTTTAAACTAATTTTCACAAACGCTTTTGCAAGTATTGCAAGAGGTATTTCTAAGCTAACAAACTTGGCCGTATTTTCTTTGATCTTACCCCTTTTTACGGCCATAGGAACTTGGCTTTACAGGATGTTTTTCTTGGGTTCATATTAATCCTAATGTAAAGCTTCATAACCCCCTATAGGGAGTTACGTTTAAGCTCGCAATGAAAGAAAAAGAATATCAAACACACTAAAGTGATACCTGGAGTGTCAACGATAGTCAGACGCAGCCTGACACCACGTTCCTCTATGTCCATCGTCTTCTTCTCTATTGTTGTGGTCTTCTCGATCCGCTCTACAAACCGTCACGTACAAATTAAGGATCCCGCGACCTTCAAACCAATTCGAAATATCGTCGACTAACCTCCAGCTTCGAGGATACGCCGGTCCTTGTACAGATCCCCTAAAAAGAGGCTGTTTATCAGCGTAGACTTTCCAAGACCGCTCTCTCCCAGCACCATCAGGGTGAACTCGAACCCTCTTTTCACCGACTTTCTGTGCACCTGCTCCGGCAGGGTTGCGAATCCAATGTAGTCCCTATCTTTTGAGCAAATTAACATCGTTAACGCACGTCTTCTCTGTCAACTATCCTCCCACCTTTCTCACAATAAGATTTCTGCACCCCTTCGTTCGAGTGACTCTTTTTTTCTAACGGGGGGCTGGAAAGAGGAGGAATAGTAAGAAAATCAGAAGAAGAAGGAGTAGTTAGTTAATAATAAGGTAATAATAACGTTATAAAATAAGGTTTAATAAAGTTAATAATCAGGTTTAGATGGAGGAGCTGCGAAGTGGAATTTAACCCCGAGGGGAACATTAAAGAATTATTTAGTAAGAAAATCATGCACACGTACCACCGGACATGTTAGCCACGCGCGACGACACTTTGACAGTGTCGATAATAGCCAGCGGAGAGGGAATGTTGTTTGACAGAGCACAGCAGAAACTGAATAAAGGTAGTTCGCTACTGATTTGTGGGAACAGTGGACTGGTTTGCGCTGGCGCGACGCTGCCGACCGATCAATAGTCAGCGGCTCCATTGTCAGCACCGAGTATCGAACATCGAACCCGGTTCGACCTATTGGGAGCCTTTTTTTCTGTGCCTTTTCTCTTACAAGCTGATTTACACTAGCTGTCGACATTTCCATGCTGAGATTATTTGAAAATTTTTGAAAGGATTAATGCGAGTTATAGACGAGTGTTATGGAAGTTGAGGGATGTCGAGGCTTGGGGGAGGTTTTTTAGTTCTTGGGTCATTGACCCTACTTTGCAAGTGGGACCGTGCAGGTGGCGTTCGTCTTGCACTTTAATTTTATAATGTTTATTTACTAATACTGATGGAGTTGAATTTTTCTTAAGAATTGTATGTAGAATAGAAACAGTATAAGTATTGGGGATTAGTATAATGAGAGGGTGGACGTCGCGAGTGTCAAGATTTCGAATTTCGCGCGCTACCAACGTTTGGGTGGCAGGACTGGTTTTTGAAACTGGACCGGCATTTGAAACGTTTCTTTTTAGGTACTTAGAGACTGTAATTCGTGTATTAGAATATTTATTTAAAAATGTTCTTCCTATTTCGTGAAAAACGCACTCTACTAGTAAAAATAGTTTCGTTTTGCACTTATATTTCTGGTTTTTCCTGAACGAAACGTTTACTATCGTATTGAACTCGTTTTTCTAATTAAAACGGTTTTAAACACGATGTTATAGTTACACAGTTCCTTATGTCGATCGTAAAATTGTTAATAACAAATACAGTAATAAAAGCCGCTACATAAGACATTGAGGTAACGTGGGGTAATTAGATTAATATGAAGCATTTTTATACTATTGAATTTATACAAAAGATTTATTATTAAATATTGAGGGTAATATTAAATTAATATGAAACATGTTTATACTATTGAATTTATATATAAAATTTATTATTATTGAGGGTACTATTAAATTAATATGAAAAATTAAAGATTTGGAAAGAACGTATCACATCATCGATCGACTTGCTGGCTAATCAATACGATATAGTTACGATCATAATTACTTGTGTAACAAGGGTTGAAACTAGGGTGAAAGAGAACAGCGAACGGGGAAGAAAGAGAAGAAAGAGAAGCTCCTCTTCCTTTGGTACATTGCAAAGAATGTTGCATCTCTGAAAGTGTCGCTCGGCAAGAGCCGACGATACGACAGTTACGGATATACTAACAGCAGTTAGGGTACCAAGGAAGGCAGCAGACACTATCGGCGCGGTCGACGGCAAGGGCGGTCGCTGTTGGAACGCGGTCGACAGACGCGATTTCCGAGGAGGTTGCCGGGCTAGGACGTTCCTCGAGTTCCGGCGCCACGCCTCGAAGTCAACGTTCCCATGGAGCAGGTGCACGTGGAAGGGGCAAAACCCGGTGGCCCGAAGGTGGGCGAAGCCCGAATCGCCAGTCCCGACACGTGAGCATCGTTATTATAATACCTGGAACACGAGACGGGACCCATCCGGCATGTGTACTACGTTTCTACGGGGCAACATGCCCGTCTGACATTCTTACGCTCCCGGACACCCTGTTATGCGACGCTTTAACCATTCGCCGGACTTTAAATGACACGTATGACCACGTATTACAATAACAATAACACGTACACTATAGCCGATCACTAGCGGATTTTATGCATTCACGACACCTACCTTTTTCTTTTTATTTGGAAGCATTTGAAACACTTCTGGGTTTATTTCGCTTTACAGGAATGATATAAGTACAATAATATGGTATACAGGAATACTACAACTAAGTATAATAGTATGGAATACAGGAATGATACAAGTAAGTACAATAATATAGAATACAGGAATGATATAAGTAAGTACAATAGTATAGAATACAGGAATAATACAAGTAAGTGAAATAATGTAGAATACAGGAATACTACAACTAAGTATAATAGTATGGAATACAGGAATGATACAAGTAAGTACAATAATATAGAATACTGGAATGATATAAGTAAGTACAATAGTATGGAATACAGGAATACTACAACTAAGTACAATAATATAGAATACAGGAATGATATAAGTAAGTACAATAGTATAGAATACAAGAATAATACAAGTAAGTACAATAATGTAGAATACAGGAATACTACAACTAAGTATAATAGTATGGAATACAGGAATGATACAAGTAAGTACAGTAATATAGAATACAGGAATGATATAAGTAAGTACAATAGTATAGAATACAGGAATAATACAAGTAAGTACAATAATGTAGAATACAGGAATACTACAACTAAGTACAATAGTATGGAATACAGGAATACTACAACTAAGTACAATAATATAGAATACAGAAATGATATAAGTAAGTACAATAGTATGGAATAGAGGAATACTACAACTAAGTACAATAATATAGAATACAGGAATGATATAAGTACAATAGTATAGAATACAGGAATAATATAAGTAAGTACAATAATGTAGAATACAGGAATACTACAACTAAGTACAATAGTATGGAATACAGGAATACTACAACTAAGTACAATAATATAGAATACAGAAATGATATAAGTAAGTAGAATAGTATGGAATACAGGAATACTACAACTAAGTACAATAATATAGAATACTGGAATGATATAAGTAAGTACAATAGTATAGAATACAGGAATAATATAAGTAAGTACAATAATATGGAATACAGGAATAATATACACTCATACACGAAAGTATTCGAACGCTTTCAATGCTAACATTCATAGTGGAATATGTATGTATTACATTGAAGTATTCCATGTAATTTGCTACATGTAATAAGATACGTCGTAAAATTCTGGTGTTTCTTCTTTGGTATAAATCAGTTGAGTGGGTTATCAATGAGAATGTATATCAATTTGTAGCGAGTTGTGAAATAAAAGCGAGTTATTTAACTGATAAATAAAAGAGAGTATTATCTTCGATAATACATGACTATAGCGTGACTTTCAGTGGGAACGTAATAAAATAATATAGTCAAGCAGATGCCGTAAGAGCTCTGTTGTTCATTCCGTTTATAAATAATGTATATGCGGCACTTCTTCACCGTTCGATGGCGGACCGAGGTCGATTGTGAAAGATCCTATCGAACGCAAAGGGAACACACTTACACAGGAGCAGCATAAATACTCATGGCGATCGCGAACCTCGTCGACGAGGTTCGCGGTTCTCATTTAGAGAAATTCACATAAAATCCCGCAGAAATAAATCCGATACAAACGAAGAAAACAAAAGTAGGACATCACGTTCTGAATGAAATTCATAGAGTACCTCTTCGAACTGCCCAAGTCGCCATATTGCTTTTCTGATTCGAAGATTGTTTCTCCTACTTTGTCAACAAAGTGAAAGTACATTTCTGAAAATTGTCCGGTAGTGCTCGTCTTCGTAAATAGACTGTAAATAGGTTCGTTTTGAAATTAGCAAAATTGCAGATTTTCTCTAACATACCTGCTGCAATGAAAATGGCAAAAGAAATGGTAAACCAGGTAAGTTGACAGGTCAGAGAACCTGTGGATTTGTATATTTTGACGTATTTTTCCTGCGGAAAAGATTTGTTCAAGTCGACTGACGTTCGAGTGACCATTTGGAAAAGGGTTTTCGATTAGCAACTTTCAGTGCAGCGTCATTTCCGATTCGCAGCGTCTGTATCGCTGATGCAACACTTGTTCGCGAGGAGCTCTCTCAACCGCATCTGCAATTACGTTGACGCAACACCCAGAGACGCTCGGATTCACTTTCTCTCATCTTTTCAGCTCCCGTCGCATCTTTCGACAATTCTCGATGCAATCACCGTTAGAATGCATCCGCGAATCCTCCGCATTCGTGCCGAAACCTCCTCGGAACGTAATTAAACCCGACGCGACTTTTGCGTCAGTTTGCAATTTGAAAAATCCGTATCGCGTCAATCGCTTCGAATTTTCCAACGTTTTATGATACAAGTCTTGCATGCTCCATAGCGATCGCTTTAGAAACAAGCTTGCGCTATTAAGGTCATGCAAATTCGCCATCTTTCACAGGCTCGACGAGAAACAAGTGGCATTCCGTTTCCCGAGCCGAACAATCAATATAAATAAAAATTAAATGCTGTTCGTACACGAAGAATTTTTCCAGGGAAATGTTTTCCTTCGTAGAAAAATATTACGTGTCCGTTCAACTTTTTGTAGCCAGCTTTATTCCTTTTCTTTTTAGAATTTCTAGTCTTCTTCTTTAATTAAAAAAGTCTAAGAACCGATCGAATATCGAGTGGGTTAATTAGAAGTATCTTGACCTTTTATTAAGGTCAGAGTTGCTGGAGGTCAGAATGAGCGGAAGGGATGAAAGATGCCGGACGGGTGCCGAATTGGAAGAACAAGATGGCGACCGGGGACGGTTCAAAGGGACATCGAGAGAAGAAACAATGCTATGCAGAGTGCGACGCTCGGTCTTCTATGCAGCATTGGTATTCCGGAAAGCGCACACGCCTCTCATCGAGCAGCAACGAGGAAAGTTAGAGAACGTCGTCGTCGTCGTCGTCGTCGTCGTGCCGTTGCATCGCTAACGTGACTCCTCGCCGCTCATGACTCCTCTTTCGTGAGTCCTCGTGATTCCTCGTGGCTCGTGATTCGCGATTCGGCCCTAAAGGTCGACGAGAAACGCGAGATCCACCGTCTTACGTAACCCCGCTTCTCTTTCGCCTCGATCGTCCTCTTCGCGCCGCCATACGAATCCTCGGAGACCATTACTCCGCGTCGACGCCATCTTGGTCGACGCTTAACCCATTTTTCTTACCATTTACCATTCACACCGCTGATCCCCGCGCGAAATGTTGATCAGCGAAACACATAAAACTGTATATTTCATTTTTAATCGTTTCGCGACGTCGAAAATGGTAACAATATTTTGGCGAATACTTCTTTTACTTCTTGTCTGTGTTGGTTTATTTCAAACTAACTTTTCTCCGCGGCTTCGCTCGCGGTGCCCTGAGAATGTCTTCGAATTATTTGTTTGAAACTTTCTACGTAGTTCAGTTACTTCGAACATAATTGCAACGAAAGTAGAAACGAATTTCCGAAGCATATAAATCTGCTCGTTGCCGACGCCGAATTATGCGCAACTGTCATGGCGTCTCGTCGGCTGGCAACACTTCGGCCACGCAACCCGCCGGTTTATATAATAAAAGAACCAGCCAGTTCGCAGCCGTGTCGCGAATTACCGGTATGTGAACTCTATCGTTACGCAAGCATTATCCAGCGCATTATTCTGGCTTAAATAATATTATCTCACGAAGAAAGCGTGGTAGTTGCACGTCGCGTGCACGAACACACAACAAGCCGCTTGTTTCGGCGGCGCCTCGGCTTTTGTCATCGTTTAATTCGATTAATCGCTTTATTAATACCGGTTCGGCCATTTTCTTTGGCCCCGTAAATGGCTTTACAACTGGTCGTAAAGGTGTTAACGAGCCTTAGGATTGTTTCGCGGTGGCATAACACCGCGCCGGTGTCGCTACTAAACTTTTTTCCTTTTTATTCACCGTTACATAAAGCACTTTTGTTTTATTAATTTCTCAGTAATTTCTTCATTTTTTTTTATTATTTCTGGAAACCGAATTATGTACGGAATTATGTAACGCGTCGCGATTATTATAATCTGTCCAGACGTGTCTTGGCGATTCTTCGTTGGCCCCGGCGCGCGGCGTTGTCCTCCGTTTCTCGTTTCGCAAAGGGAAACGACTACAATTACGCGAACGCGATCGCTTTCACCGAAAGATGTTCCCCGGAGGCGAAATTCGGGATCGATACAAAGATGTTTATGTCGATGTTGTATGCTTTTCATTGATGATAATAGTCATTATTGGACCGGTGATCGAACAGCTGTACGGAAACTGTGAAAGGTTTGGGAATCAACCTTGTAGCCGACATTTGTTAGATCCTTCGAACACGTCTTTATCGAATATTTCCAAAGGACATTAAGCTATTAATGAACGAGAAACATACTGTACTGTAAAATTAGGTAAATAAAACTAGAAACAAATCGATGATTAAAATTCCAAAAATCTCAATAGAAAAGGATTCCTTCAACCTGTTACAGCTGAAAGATAAAATACATGGAGAACACAGGTAAATAAAAACAGAGTTGCAATTATATTCAAAGTAACTGAACTGCATAGTATAAACAAATAATTAGAAATTAATTGGAGCTGAAATTAATTTCAGTTCCAGTACATAAAATAGAAAATCTCCATAGTCGTTTATTAAAATTCCAAAAATCTCAATAGAAAAGGATTCCTTCAACCTGTTACAGCTGAAAGATGAAATACATGGAGAACACAGGAAAATAAAAACAGAAGAAAATCGATGATTAAAATTCCAAAAATCTCAATAGAAAAAGAGTCCTTCAAATTTGAGCCAGATGAAAGATAAAATACATGGAGAACGCAGGTAAATAAAAACAGAAGAAAATCGATGATGACAGATTGGGCCCCGGTTTGAAATCGGACTGTACTGATAGTAAAACAAGCGGAAGAAATTTGATTAGCTTTCGCGGGTCACAGTGGGCCGTTATGTAAAGCCAGGTTGGCCGATTAGCATTCGGCCGGCGAGCGATGTAAAATTTTAAAAACCGACAAGTGTATTGGGTTGTAACTCGTTGGTAATCTTTGGCAGAGTCCTCTGTACAGCCGATTGCTAATCGTAGTCGTCCTGAGAAATCCAAGCGGATCTACCTCGATCACGTACAGGCGATTTCAAAAACGGGACACGTTGTCGCGAGCATACTCACGCCCATGCGCACACCTACGTGATCGGGTTTTCTTTTCTGCGGCCTCGCGTACGCGGAAGAATTATTCCCAAAGGGCTCGCCGCTCTTCACATTATCCCGGAAAAGGTGTGTGCGCGCGAGGAAACGTGGCTGTTCACATTCCTGAACGACCGAATAAGTCGTACAGGATGACTGTGCCAAATATTTTCATGATTCGTCAGATTTTCATTGCATTTCTTTCATTTGGAAAACAGTTTAGTGATTCTTCTCCTGGATAGGACACTAAACGAACAACATGTTTCGACAGTGTGGAGTTATTGTATTGTTCCAATAATGTCTGTTTTATATTTTTGATCAGATATAGTTTTAGAAAGTTCCTTTTTTATCGAATACAGTAGGAGACTGTTTGAAACTTGAACCGTTTATCAACATTTTGTAAGTTTCAGATCCTCCAATGATGTCGGAAGATCTAAAAATATGTTAATAATAGTTTATTATTAATATTATTATTGATTATACTATAGTATAGTAACATGGTATAGTAATATATAATTCTGTATGTTTTTATCAATATATGTAAACAGTTTTTCGCTATTCAAACATTCTCACATAATTCAATGACGTGTTTTAAGACGCTATCAAATTCACTTTTAGATTTAATCACAATTCAAATTTGATCGATTTCCCGCCAGTATAATATTTTGTAGTATCGATATAATTCAATATAATTGCAGCGCGCATAAAAGATTTAACAAATTGTTCTAACTATTCAAATTAATACGAATCGTATCGTCCGATATTAAAAATGTTATATATATATTATATAATTATGATATTATATATTATATAATATATATTATATTACTGTGATCCACTGTAATAGCACTGAATTGTATTCTACTACTCAGCAACAATTTCAGAAGATCCTAAAAGACAATAAAGGTAAAAAAAACATATCCAAAAGAAAAAGAGGAAATAACCTCCTGAAACTAAGAGCGCGATTCAAAAAATCGCGCGATCGTAATTGACAGCCAATTTCTGTACAAGTAAAATCTCGCAAGAGGGCAGCACGCGTCCATCAGCCAAAAGATCTTCGAGGATGCTCGAAAGTCCGTGTCGACGAGGCGTCGTTTCTCGAATTTCGAAGTTGCAGAAGAAGCGCGCACACGGCTTCCGAAAGAGCGAATTTACTTATAGATTCGTGTCAGGGTATTTGAATACGGATGCTCGTTTGCGGAGAAGCAGGCTCGCTTCGCGAGCAAGCAAGGCAATCCTCGACGACTCGCTTGCGCAACGACTCGAACTCGTTGCACTCGGTAAGAGCGGATGAACTTTTCCGTATCGGGAACGCTTATGAAATAATCTACAAGGAGGATCAACCGCCTAAAGGTTCACTCGCGTCTTTCACCGGGTTCGTCCGCTTAAAGAAAGAAGAGAAAGGATGTTGCGTCCCAGCCGTTTTATCCTTCAGGTATTATTTTCTTCTCTTCTATTGTTCGGCCATTATTTTCAAATGTTTCCGCGGCAATCACGATTTTCGATTTTGATCCAAAACAGATGAATTTATTGGTTAGCCTCAGAAAAGATGTAGGTTATGTTTGTTGCACGAGAGTTGAGCAATTCGAGGCGAAATCCTGATGATTAGTATACATAATACGTATGAAATTTCTTTGTAACTTTGTAAGTCGTTTGGCGATGGTTTCGTTCGTTTCAGAAAGTATCTTTCATATGTTGATTTTCTTTTGATGTAATTGGTTAAGTTCTTCAAATGCTTCGGAAGTATTGAAACTTGAAAATAGGAAAAATGAATATTCTAAATAAGAATGTATAATTCAAATATTGAAGAAATGAGGGGAGGTATTGAGGATTATTATGATTTCCCAAAAGATCGCCATCTTGCGTTACGCAATCTACAGCTGAGGCTTTCCTAACCTCAATATTTTCTAAAAATCTGGTTCAAAGAACTATCAAGGACCATATTACATTTGTTTCTATATTGTTTACAGTGCGTAAAAAGACAAATTGAACGATACATAAAAATGTATACTAATAATATACTGCAGTGGAGAAGAGCGAGTTAGAAAATTGCAAAATCACAGATTATTCTTTCGTCCAGTGGCACAATTCTAGGGGTCACCCAACAAGAAATTCACAAATAAGGTTCAACCTAAGTTAAACCTTCGTTGGGCCCCAACGAAAGAATATCAGACCCAGGATCAAAATATCGAAATCCAAGTCACAATTCTCGCATAGCTGTAAGCTTATCCGAACGGTCGAGAGGAACGTGATGCTGTCGAAACGAAGCAACTCTGGCATTATCTCCGTTCTCTGCCCCCTTCCCGTTTCGAGAAGGCCCGTTTTCTTTTTCCCTGCATACGGGTCCGATGAAGAAGGCACGATCGCACCTCCATCGCGATGCGATCATGCGCCGCGGCCGCGAGAAAACGGCCCGGGAAAAAGGAAGGGGCAGCCAGGGAAGGGCGAAGCGAAACAGCCAGCCCGAGAGTTCATCGCTTATTATGTAAGCGACGTAAGTAACGTAAGCGACGCAAGAAGCGGGAGCTGAGAAGGTGCGGTAGAACCGCGCGAATCCGGCGAATTGCTTATCGGCCTGACATTTTCTTCGTAAATACTAATAGGACGACACGGGTCTCTCGCGGCTCTGGTAATTTGATTTCCGTGCTCAGGCCCCTCTCTCTCTCTCGCAAGATAGACTGGCACGTGACCCGAACTAGTCTCGAATTGTCAACGATGTTAGGTCTTCCCTGCTAACCCCAATTAGAATGACTGTGTTGAAATTTTTCTTTTCGGGAAAACTACTATTGCTAGTACTGCAGTGATTATTGTCACTTCTGATTTAAACGACAAATATTAAGAATTCCCGGTATAGAAAATCATTTTATATTGCTTCTTATTTGTATTTGAAAGCAACGTTGTAAGTTTTCATAACAGAGTTCCACATATGACTGTTATGAATTATCCTAAGTTATGATTTATCCTAATTAGCGATCGGTTATGTTGGCACTGTTATAATAACAGGTTTAATGTGGGAATTAATGGTTTAGTACCCACGTTTTCAACGATGTTAGGTCTTCCCTGCTAACCCCAATGCTGATGACCATGTTTCCAGCTGGTTAGAATATCGCAATAGAAGATTTTTCTTTTAATCACCGATTGGCTATTACCTAAACGTCCTGAACCAAAGTTCACCAGACTATCCAATCGAACGAACAGGCCCATTGTGAAAAACCAACCGGTTACAAATTATTGTAAAGCATAACTTCTCTGGATCTAAGTTTGTTTACATCCACCACCGACCACCAGTCAGTCGACTACAACAGCCGGTGGTATCGCATCTCCCCACACACCTTCCCTCATCTCTTAGTATCCGTGTCCCGTTTCGCTGCTGACTCCTCGAAGAAATAAGAGAGGCGGCTAAAAAAACGAAGCGAGATCGCGGTCCACGGGAGGATCGTTTTTCGTATCCCCAGGACAAAGTCGACCACCGCGCTCCTCCTCTTTCGTGAGAAAATCTCGAAGGGGATGAAGCGCGAGCCACCGTGTAGCCCCGACCGAATACGCAACCGAACGCTTTACGATGGCGCAGGCATATAACAGGGTTCCTGGTCGCGTTTCGAGTTGTGTCTCCGTGTGCGTTGGGTCTTCTTCCCCCACCTGCCGGGGGCCAACTACCGGCACTCGTCTCTCTGGCCCCCGCTCTCCTCACATCCGTACCAGGGAGCGACTTCTTTTGCTTCCTCGGCGCTTTCCCCGCTTCCATCCGGCTAGAGGGACCCTTGGTCGAGGGTGGGGGGGGGGCGGCGGGCGGCGGTTGCAGGTAGTCCGAGGCGACCGAGTGCCTCTGAAAAGCACGCATCCTTACCCTCGCATGGTCATTGTACGACGACCCCGTCATTGTACCCGAGCGAATCAAAGGGAATTCGAGTGCGTTTTCCTTGGCGGGGCCCGTTACATGACCGAGTGAGCTGCTCCGAAGAGTCGGTCAATACGATCAGCGGATGGGGATCAGCCGAGGGGGCTAGAGGGGGGTTAAAAGGCAAAGAAGGACCTCGGAAAGATTCTTCACGGAACCGTGGGAGGAGTCGTGGGAAAATCGAGCCGGTAGCTTCGTAAGATGTTTTCGAAGCCGCTCCACGGGTCGTCTTACCGTTTGACACGCAAGAACCTCGGCCAGAGTCTCTTCACTCTCCGCTACTCTACCCTCCCCCTTCTCTCTTCGTCTTCTCCCTCGCCCTTGTGTCTCAACGACTTTTTGTCGTTACCGTTACGCCCCGGCCACCTACGCCGGACCGCCTGTTAATTACCGGCGCGATTGCGGAAAGAGAATGAGATGGTAATCTCGCCGGCTCGTGATCTGCGAGGAAATTGGACTGTCGTCAGGCTGCGTCGGCCTCTGAGAAACGCAGGGAAATGTCGGGCTGATGCACAGCGGCAGTACCCTGTGGACAAAAATCTAAAAATTTATTGTTTAATATCCACTGGACTCTATGTTGAAACTATGTTTTAATAGAATATGGAATAATACAACTATAATTTTAGGGAAAATTTTACATAATCATATAAATCGAATAAAATAAGGTAATCTGATGTGTAATCGAGTTACTTGAAATTTGCGAGAAATTTGACAGCCAAAATTTTGATCTTGAAACAAAACTTCGATCAGAAAAAAATTGAAAATGCAATTTGTATGTCTTTCGAATTATCCCGATGTAAATTTTCCTGCGCGAACTTAAGGAGAGGAATTTATTGCGAGCTGTAAAAGTAAAAATTGTGCAGCTGTAATTTTTCGTTAGAGATCGATTTTACGGGGGCATTCGGAACAGGTTTCGCTTGTCCAACAGCCTAATTTCCATACGAACGCCTTATGCAAATGGTGTTCATTCATAGACGCGTGAGACACGGCTCGATTTTTCGGTCCGGGATTTCTAGATTTTGCAAAGAACGGAAATGTCGCGGATAAAACCTCTGGCTCGCATCCCGATTGAAAGAATACGGTGAATCGCGCGGTTCTCTGTGCAGCAATCACGGATGAAAGGAACTCGGATTCCTTGTTCTTCCAGTCGTACATTTCTACCGACTCTTATTTCGACCGATCATTTTGTGTTAGCGATACTCTCTCTCTCTCTCTCTCTCTCGCTATCTTATTTTTACTACATGACCGCCACCTGTTTTATTCGTGTATCAATTCTATATTTTATTTAATCGTGAATTTTACTTTCTCGTGCTTTATTCTTACATTCTATCCTCTTCTGATTTAATATTGCATTCCACTTTTTTTCTACATCAATGTTCTATTTTGTGCTTCAATTTTCTATTTTCCTGATGTGTACCTTAATTGTACAGCATCATTTTTTGTTCTTTAATCATGTCGTTTCTCAAGTTTATATTTTACCTTTTTTTTGTGTCTAATTGTTCCATTGTATTTGATTGCACCTAAATTCTATGTTATTTTTTCTGCTTCTATTTTATATTTTCTTTTGTTGTTCCTCATTGTGCACGGTTCTATAGAATTTTGTTTCCTTCCGCGTTGCTCTGTATTATTTTATATCAGTCTTCAGTATTTCGTATTTTTATATTATACCATTTTTATCGTATTATTGTTTCGTATCGTTTTCTATTATTTTCTATGATTCTCCACCATTTTTATTCAATTCCACGTTGTTTTGTACTGCAGTTTCTAAAAGTTTAAAGAGGTACATTGGCCATCGGCAGTCATGTTGGGTTCCTCGACCGTTTATTTTGAATTTATCGCGGGTTCGATGACCAACCACGGTGAACGACAGCCGCGACGAAAGTCTGGGTCTTTATAAGCATTCCTACGAGCATAAACACACGACTCGAATTCGCAATTTTTACTTTTTCAACACCTCCCTGGCCGATCTTGCACTGTAGAACTTCTTCGGGGTTCTGTGCCATCACCGTCACTATAGTTCCATTTATTAGAAATAGTTATTATTAAATAAAACGAAAATGTGGCAAATAATATAGTTTCTTATATCAAGTACCGTTTCTTCTTTAAATTATTGCTAAGATAAGAAATATTATAAATTACCTGTAGCATTGTTTAAAATATTCTTTACACACAGTACAGTTCCAACCACTGTCTCATACAATTCAAATCATCAGTAAAATTAGTTAGTAAAATTAATAGCAAGTATGTAATAATATTTTCCTCATCTTCAATTCATGTATATTACATATTTCTCATTATATATATTTGTTCTTTGGTTTTGTCACGTCCATAAAATTGAAAAAAGTCATAGCGAATGGAAGTTATTCCAGCTAGAAAGAAATGTTTAATTTTCAAATTAAAATAGCTCCGAGTGCAAAGGGTTAAATAGTATTTGAAACAATTATAATACCACCCCTGGTTCTGATGGCGTAAATTCGTCAATACTTCTCCTCAAAGGGTGAATAAATATCCTTTTAAAAAATGAAATATGTTTACCAAAATCGTTAACATTCATGATGACTAGACGTAACAATGTTCTGACAGTGACGTGTGACAGTGATATATGTAGATACGGGACGTAATCGATTTAGGATTCCGTAAAGTATACGTTGACAATGAAAGTAATGCAAAGCGGGACAGAGGGAGAGGAAAGAGGGAGGGAGGAGGACATGAGGTAGAATCGAAGGATACCGAGCTCAGTGAAATGTAAGGAAGATGCGGTTGTGGGACAGGTCTAAGATGTCCCGACACGCCCACGGAATCTCGCAGCCGATCCTGTTTTAGGATAAGGCGGATTATCAACACCACTGCGTCTCTCAGATGCAGGTGTACCCACCGAGCGGCGCCTTTGCTTCGAATCCCGTCTTTCCAGCTTCTCCTTTCAACTCTCTCTCTCCCTCTCAGTCCCTTTTTCTTTCTCTGCTTTCTATGGGTCGCCCGATTGCCCGAAACGAATATCACGCAACGTCATACTTTTGTTTCTCCTTGAATCACCCTGATTCGAGGATCCTCGCTACCCCGATTGCTCGATGAACGAATTTTCATTAAGAACTTTCATTAAGACTCTGCTCAATTTTCTAACGGTTTTAAGTGAACTAACAGTCCGGTCCTTTTTGGACAGGTCAAAAGAAATTTACTGCGCACTCTTCAAACACGAAAATGATTTGAATGGCCTCCTTATTTCTTAGCGGGGGTGTTTTTGCAGGTAGAAAACTATTTCAAGAGTTACTATCATTTGATTAGCAACTATCAGAATTATTAAATGCTTGACAAGAAAAATACTGTCTGTATTACTAGGGGAACTAAGTAGTTGTGATTTAGATGGGTCTAAGGTGAAAGCGATTTAACCCTTCAATTGCTGTATACTTTTTGGCAACACTAATAACTAATAAAAAAATAAGTCCTCAAGGGACCCCACGTTAAAAAATTGTAATAAAAAATTGTTAAAAAATATGAAAAGTACTTTCTGGGGTGCCTATAGAACCTCACTTAGCATTTTAAGGGTTAATCTAGACAATACATAAAATATGAAGAATTACATAAAGTTACTTACCAACTTATTAAGGAAAAATACTTTCTGGGGTGCATATAGGACCTCACTCATCATTTTAAGGGTTAATCTAAACAATTGCAAGAAAAATGTCTGCCGGATGAGAAAAATCCCATGGACAAAAACGTTAAGTAAATATTGCCACGAGTCACCTTCGATTTTCCGGGTGTCTAGGCGAAATGATGATAATTATTAGGATTCCGCGGATGTCGACGGATTCTCCAGTAACGGAAGAAGTCGCTGGGCGAGGCCGGGGTGTTTTTGCGAGTAGGGCATGACTCAAAAGTACAGGCGCGCACGGTTCGCTATACATATAAGGCAAGCCTATCGGGATGCCAGCTTCCGGTCGACTCGAGGTTTTTCTCGGACAGTCTCTCTCGCGATACTTACGGCCAGTGGCAGGTACCTATATTCGAGAGACCTCCGTGCGCACTCGAGCATGTAATGACCACCGTCTCATCCCAAGACAGGAAGAGGAACAGGTTTTCCATTTTTCACCGGCTTATCGTCCCACCTTAACCTCGAGCTCGTCGATTCTCCGGATGTCGAGAGTATGATAAAAAGGGATGAAGAGAGAGAGAGAGGGGGGGGAGATGGACGGACTAGAATTCGAGGGATCAACTGAAAAATACACAGGAAGGAGATCGAGGAATGCGCTCCCTCCGATGTACTCGAGATATACAATTACTTTTCTCTTTTTCCTGTATGTCTTTCGTACTTTCTTGTCGTCTTGTTTCGTCGAATAGGGACGTAACGGACACGTACGTTTACACCTACATTTACGTGAATTAGCTGTTCGAGGCCACGAATCTTTCTTCGTATCAACCGTTGAAATTTGTTCGACTGCGCTGCGAAGAGTTGGGGACCTTGATGATGCATCAGAATATCAGTAGTGTAACTACAGCTTTGAAGCAGATCGACTATTTGTTTGAAAATTAACTAGAAAATATTTGAAATATTCTCGAAATCGTTATACATAATTAGATGATCTCGATCGTTCTCATTCTAATCAGTTTTGTTCTTTTCAGCGTGGCGATCCTCAACGGTGGAAATTCGGGAGGCCATTTTCATTCGCGTTGAATCCAGTACGAACATTGCAAACAATATTCACAGGTTAGTAGAGATTGTTTATCTATTTCCGCGAGAAGCGCACTGCTTAAAAACTTCATTAAGCAATAAGAAAAAAATTGTTGTGTTCTACAAAACGTTACAAAACTGTTTTACTGTTCTACAAAAATTCTGCAAATAGAACAAGAAAAAATATGAATAGCGTGCTAATTACGCGGACAGGGTGTCAATTATCAGCTTCCAGAATAATAATTAATGGATTATTAAGCAAACGCGCGTATACATTTTTTCGGGGAGAGAGGGCAGAGTGGGGTGTAAAGTGGAGAGGGAAAAGGGGAGGGTGAGGAGTGGCGAGGCGTGCATAGTCGTAGACGAAAATAAAGAAGGCGAGTTAAGGGAATTCCAACGAGTTCCTTCCTGGTAGCCGCGAGCTTCCCCTCGGCCTCGGTTTCTTCCTGTAAGGAGGCCTTCGGAAGGGGAGGGGAACTGGCCTCGTGGGCGACTCTCGCGTTCCTAAACTGCATTCCAACCTGCGTTGCCACGTCTCGTCGCAAGCACGCGGAATACACGCACAAAACCGTACGCACACGCGGGCCCGAATCCAACCACCGACACGTGTGCACCCGAACAGGGCCCTATGGGATGGGGGACCCGTCCACGGAATCAACTCCTCGTAAATATTCTGGTAAACACCTATACCGGCATACCTTTCTTCTTTCTCCATTAGAATCCCTTCTTTGCCTTCCGTCACTCGTCCATCGTTTTGTCAACCGGATGCAACCTCTACAAAAATGAAGAACCTCGCACTAATCATATGGAAAATCTATCCAGGTAAAATCAGTTGGATTTTTCATATATTGTAGCTTATGATAATGGTAAAAAAATAATGGTTAAAGCTCTTACTATTAACCCTTATCACTCGAGTGGTGATTCAGAATCACCATTAAAAATTGTAGTACCCTTATTCAAAGTATTATTCACATTATTAAATATGTTTCAATCTAATCAATTATTAAACATTTAACTATTACATGAGCTATTTTAACTAGAAAATTAAACATTTCTTCCGACCTAGGATATTTCCATCCCCTACGATTTTATAAATTTTATGGATATGAAATTGATGTAACATCTCCTCCAATACTGAAATGTTTAGTGATTGATTAGATATTTATTTAACATATTTAATAATCTAAATTATATTTTGAATAATGATATAGCAATTTTTAGTGGTGACTCTGAGTCGCCAAGGTAAGGGTTAATTTTTATAAGGTTTTCATAAATTAATCTTTATGGCCAATGTTCGAATGAACAAACGAATAATTGGTTTGAATGAACAAAAGAAATTGTTCGAACAATTTGAATTAGCTGTCGGTTGATCACAATGACGACATCAGGGAGCGACCGGAGGGATGTTTGCGCGGACGTGTCCCATTCCCCGTGTCTGATACCGTGTTTCCACACTGGAAAGAACCACGAGGACAATCGCGTCTCCCGAAGAACTCGCGTTGTCGAGTCGAAGTCAACGCGAAAATAACGGAGCCTGATACCGACGATGAGAAAGGAGAAGGAGGAGGTCACGGCTACCTGGAAGGAACGTCGATGGAATGTTTCTCTTTCATTATTTTCGTTCGCGTGTTCTTCCGAGCGAACACCAGCTTTTACAATTTTTACAAAAGGCCCTCCGTCTTTCGCTTAACAATTCTTATCGAACAAAAAACACGCGAAGACCACGCGCGATAAATACAGTAACCCTCCTCGTCGGTACATTTGATGTTCCAAGTGACCCAATTTGTTTGTGTCGTTTAACAAACAAATTATGCGAAACTTCCATTATTCGCCAACGCCCATTGGCAAAAAACGAGTGAACTTTATTGGTGCCGCATTCTATTAGAAATTTAATTATTAGAACCCACATAATTTTACACCAGAACACATTAAACCAGAATGATACTTTTTATTTGCCTACACAATTCTTCGAATTGTCGAAGATAATTTTGGAGGGGTACTAGGATTATTTTCGTTAGTATCGACAGAATTAAAGCACGAATAGCAGTTTAAATGACGTGAGACTAGTTCGGATAAGAGAGACCCTACGGAATTTAGTGACTCAAGATTCAATTGTTCGTCGGCAAGCGTGCTATTCGCCGTGAGTCAAGTAGGAGATCATGTACAATTTAGCTAACTCTTACTGAGACACTGCTCGGATTCGACAATTTGTCTTCTTGAAAATTCAAATGTTTCAAACTCGTTCGAAACTTCCTGCAGTCTAGTAATGTTTCGAAGTAAATTAAGATTGGAAATGGTAATGAAGCGACAACAAGATCAGAAACATCTTTCGATGCAATATTTGCAAGACATTTAGACAAAATTGAATTAACCCTTTAACACTCGGAGCTATTTTAATTAGAATATTAAATATTTCTTCCAACCTAGGATATTTCCATTCCCTACGATTTTATAAATTTTATGGATATGAAATTTATGTAATATCTCCTCCAATACTTAATTTAGTTTAGTGCTTGATTAGATACCAACATTTAATTATATAAATTGTAGTTTGAATAATGATACAGCAATTTTTAGTGGTGACTCTGACTCGCCACTCGAGTGGTAATGGTTAATAATATTTATATCTGATTTCAGGTATCACAAGCCAATTATTTCAATGATAGAATCATAGAAAATCATAGAAACAAATAATGAACGATCAAAACTTGCGACGCAAAGGAGAGCGTATGGAAAATGCTATGAACTGTCTCTTTTAACCAAGCTAGTTCTCCTGACACAATGGTCTGGGAAGAAGCTTAACCATTAACAATGTTTTCTTAAAAAACAATATGGTTCATAAAAAAATTATTAGGTGTATCGTAAACTTGATGCTTTCCTCTGTATGTTTATTAAATTTCATCGAAGTATCACTGAAGCTAACAACGACACAGTTGATCCGAGTGGTGGAAGTGTATCGGTTCGGATAGCAGAGGTCCCAGGGAGCCAGTAGAATTGTTCGGCGGCAGAGAGGCGATTCGGCGCGAGTCGAGGAGGAAATGTTGCTCGCGGAGAGTCGGTCCGCAGTAGAAAGCGCGAGGTCGGCGGGTATCGCTGGTGGATGACGTAATCGGACAAGAGGTCTCTTAATTGGCTCGGCGTCTAGCGCGTTAGGATCAATTGTCGACGTAATGCGAGGCAGAACGGCGCGGAATAACGCGGCGTGACGAGGCCCTCGCGCGCGCGCGAGCGAGCGAGCGACCGACGCCGACGCAGCTTCCCACACTGCTGTGCGTCTCGAACGGCGCGGCGCGGCGCGGCGCCTTCGATGCGGCTTCCGATGTAACAGGTACTTCGCGATCTGTCTTGTTCCTTACATATGTACACGCTGCTTCTCGAGTTGCCGTGCAACACGATCGGCGCACGCCGCCCACACTCGCGTTTGTGTCTCACGAATTTCTTTCCGCGCTCACATACGTCCGCCTTCGGTTTCCTAATCTCTACCTCACCCAGAGAGTCGCTAAAATGCGCTCGGAAGAAATTCTCTCGCGCTTTATGGCTGTACAAATGCCAAGGGCCACGACGCTCCGCCCATTTTGGGAGTACACTCGGTACTGTCTAGGCTGTACAGATTCCAAGGGCCATACGCCCTCCCTTTTATAGGTAGTACACATAGAGAAGATAATATCAGTAGCGTGAAACGTGGTACTGCAAAAGATTGCTTTGCGGAACGTTGGTTCGGTACCATGGATAGCAAGGGCCATTGAATCACGCCCATTTTTGAAGCACTAGAAAAGGAAACGTGAAAAAATATGGGACACAGCAATATTATTTGCTAATGCACTTATTGATATTGCTTCTTGGTTTTACAGATGCCGAGGGCCATATGCCCCGCCCATTTACTGCACTGTAGATAGGGAGAGCAAGATAAAAAGTATTTTGTGCTCATCGTGGATACAGAGGGCCTCGGGGCAACACTGTCCCAGCTCTACAAGTGTCGCGGGCCACTAAACCACGCCCACTTGAGGCACTGTATACAGAGAATACCAGATGTACAATCATCTGCTAGAATTCTGATTAGATACAAATTTTTTTAGATCATGTTAAATTGAGTGTGAGACTAGTGGTCTGCGAGCGACTCCTTTGGCTCCGTTGGAGGGCAACGAAGCCACGCCTCCTTTCAAGGCACTTTGTACAGAGAAGTAACAAGATGAATAGTTTTCTCTCATATCTTTTACAAAACTTTACAAAGATTCTACAGCGTCTTCATTGTTTGAAAGTAGGCATGGCCTAAATTGCTCTCTTGAGAAAGAAAACAGAAAAAACGTTCGAGAAATATTGGTGAAATAAAGATGAAATGCACATAACATAATATTTTTAAACGTGTACGTTTTTTCTCGGCCGAACTAAAAGAAATGTTTCCGGCATCTCGACGGACAAAGCGTTCTCCGCGTGAGTAACCGTTCACGTTGGTAAAGAGAACGGGAGAGGGAAAAGGACGAACGGAAAAGGAGCTAATAAGAAATGCATCGGAAACTTGAATCACTGTTCGATCGAGCAGGAAAACTTGTTCTCGCTATGAGACCGGGGACACGGCTCGCTAGGAAATCGTTTCGTCACCAATCCATGCCTCGGCTGCGTTCGTTTAAAACCCAACGATTTCTTTCAACAATGACGTACACAACGTTTGATTTATTTTTATAATTTTTCTCGACGATGATCTCTCCATTTATAATTAAATGTTCATAGTAACCGAAAAAATCATTACAAAGTTTATAATCCTGTTATCACGAAATTTTTTAATTGAACATTCCCGAGCATCGAGAAATTAATGTAAAATACAAGTTAAGTGTTAACGAGTCGAACTTGAATTGAAAATTTGTAACAGTTTCTTTATTGAAGTTCAACATTTTGTATTCTTTAAAGTGATCTAGTGTCAAATGTTTTTTTATGACATTAATAACATACAATCATTTTTTTAATGGAGGAATCCCTTTTATTCTCGTTTGTATAAGTCTTTATAATTTACGGTATTCAATTCGGTTCAGAGATTAATCAAATTGATGAAGTTAACAAAACTGATAGCATTAATAAAATTGAGCGTAAGCATAAAATTGAGGAAATTGCGGATATTTATAAAATTTATTACACAAAAATGGTTAGAATTGATGAAATTGGTGCAATTGAGGTAATTAATCGAATTGATAGGATTAATAGCAACGATAGAACTGACGAAATGAACACAAATTAATTAATACACTTGATAAAATTGACAAAAATATAATTTATAATATTACAAAAATTAATGAAACTTTTAGATTGATAGAATTGATGGTATGAAGGGAATTGGTGGAGTTAATGGAACTGATAAAAATGACAAAATTGTAATTTACAATCAATGAAATTTTCAGATGGATCGAATTGATGGTGTCAATGGAATTGGTGGAGTCGATGGAACTGATAAAATTGACGGAATCGATGGAATCGACAGAGTGCAACCGAGGATCGACGATCATCTGTGGGAGTAAGTAAAATTTCGAAAATTGCTAAAAAATTATTGAGTTCTGTGGGTGTGAAGATTCGTGTGAAGACTAGATAGGTGTCTAATATTATCCGTTTGAATCGTTGGCTCGCATAGTTCCGGGTAGTAGAGGCCATTGAGTTTCTGAGTACCTAAAAGGCTCGTAATACGATGGCAGACGAGGAGCTAATGCGCCGAGTCGAACGAACTTCCGGGTCTTCGGCGACCCTCGTTTGTCTCGGAAGCCAAAGAAGTTGCAAGGAGCCGTTACGTACTCGTACTGGCATCAAGGCATTAAGGTATCAAGGCATTCGAGCCTCTCGATTGCTGCACCTCTACGATCGTCGGAAAAATAACTCTATCCGAGCCTCGTGTATCCCCTATGCACTATTTACCTCTCCCTCTCTCTATGTATTTACTTCTATTTACTTGTAACCTTCTAGTTACCGTCTAGCCCAAGTGCAGCACACCCTTGAAAACGGTACTCCCATTTTGCTTGAGAATTTTCCCATTGCCAAACAGCTAGAAAATGTGCAGGTTCTTGCAAAATCTTGTTTCCCAAGCTTTCATCAATTACTGTTCCTTAAAGAATTTTCGAAAATGTTCACTGCACGTTGCACAGATTCGAAGCTTCGAATCTGGCTGTAGATATTTATTCTACATAGATAGAACTAGATAGTAGTGATTTTTATGAAATATTTTTCGTACGAAAAATAATGCAGGATTAATCAACGGTACGGAGGTCTTCGCAAAAACTGTTGGATTCGATAAAGACAAAAAAAAAGTTAGTGTCCAGACTCGAATGACGTTTAGCTTCCGGCGAGTGGCACGGCAGATTATTGAAAATTGATCAGAGTCTCGAACAATTCCCGCGTGTATCCCAGGACCAAGTAGAATATCGAGTTCCACGTGTTCTCTGATTGCTTCGACCTCCGAGAAGATTCTCACGGACTCGTCTTGGAAGGGTACACGAATTCGAGACTGCCGATCGAACTTTTGTCTTCTCCGCGTTTTTTTTTCTGCTTCCGGTGGTAATTGTCCCCACCATGTGTATCCCTCTCTGTCTCTCTCTCTCTCTCTCTCTCTCTTTCTCTTTCTCTTTACCCCTGTTGAAAGAAGTACCAGAGAGAAGAAGAGGAGAGAACCCCTGCGTCCACCGAATACGACGCTGTTCGAGCACCGACTACGGCACTGAAAGCGTCGAGTAATCGATAATAAGTTAATGGGCAGGTTTGCCCTGCTCGGCTGGTCAGTTGCTCACGAGCGAGGCATTCGATCGAGCCGATGACAACTTCCGGCGGTGGTAACGAGCGGTCGACACGCGATCGCGATTGCGATGCTGGAGTCCCGCGAGGATTGCTCTCGGTTCCATCGATGCGGCCACTTCTGCAAATGTCCCGAGGCTTTCCCATCGACTCAGACCTTTATTTATGTACTCACCACCTTCCAGTTCAATTTTCATTCCCGTACGTTGTGCGCACTGCAACTTTTATCGGGCACGCATATCCGGGGGATGTTTTTCACCCTCATTGTTAACGTCACCAGTGCTTTAGAGAATTATTTTCGGGACACACGAATCTCCTGGAAATTTTCATGTACATTCTCTTTCGACAGAATTCAGAAATCTTCTCATTGCAAAATACATATATCTAATTGAGGAAACTGCACATTGATGTTTTCTAAATAATGACTTCACTGTTCCAGTAGATTTTCTTGATAGTCTTAAAAATTTTATTGATAGGAGATATTGATTTACACACTTTGGATTGTATTTACGGAATCTTTCATTACATTATACATACCCAACGAACGAAGCTGTAAATATCGTCCTAGATTGCTGTGCTTGAAATAAGGGTGGTACTATTATAGTTTTAAAGTGGATTTTGTGAGTCATTTTTGACATGCACAAAAATCATAAAAATTTGATTGACAGAGGATTTTCATCCTCATCCATTGGACTCAGGTATTTGACAAATGATTCCGTTACAAAAAATGATGCAGAATTAGCATCGCCGGAGATAATTACGAGTAGTAGCCGACTAGAAATCTCATGTTAATTTGATTGTCGTTCTCCTTCGAGGAAATGCGAAAAGATTATCAGGCGATTAATCATCTCGTGTGAAAAATCATGTTTCCCGTTTCCCGGAGGTTCCTCCTCGTCAGGCTGGCTGATTTTCTCGGCGGTTTCTCATAGGGCTTCAGCTGCTGGTTGGTTCGAGAATCTCGTCGCTCCATATCACCGAAAGCAGTTAGTCGACAACGGCACCAAGTGCCGCTCGTCGAGACGGTCAAGAAAGAAGAAGAAAACAGTGAAGGAAGAGGAGGACGTTCCGTTATCGTTCTCCTCCACATAACCGTACCTCCGATAGAGGGCGCGATCCCAGATCACCTCTTATCCCGAGGAAGGTCAGATCATCTACTACACTTCTTTCTACCTTGCTCCTACACCTTTACTTCTCCCCTATCTCGCGCATTTGTGGCAGGATTTAAATATACTTTTAAATGTGTAACCCAAAGATCATTTATTCAAACGTCATTTATTAACACACTGTTTAATGCCCTCGAAAATTTAGATTGTTTCTCCATAAAACCTTTTAACCTATTCGCCCCTATGATTCTATCAAAGATCATTAAGACCAAGTTTCAAGCAAATTCGACCACAAATAAAATATTCCTCATACAATCTTTGCAACCCTTTTTCACCCCCTTACGGGTTCAATTTTTTAAAATGTCGAAATAGGTGTTTGATTAATTATATCAAAGAGCATTAAGACCAAGTTTGAAGCAAATCGGACAGCGAACAAAATATTCCTCATACAAACGTTGCAACCCTTTTTCACCTAAGGGTAATCTATTCCCTCTACCCCCCTACCCCCTGCACCCCTTATCTTATCTCCCTCCTGAAATATATTTTATTATCTTTTTAAGCAGAATCGACGCTGTACCATTCGATTTTTAATTGCAATCACGTTCGTCCAAGTCGTTCCGAGCATCTTCTAGTTCTCCGCACTCGTCGTTAGCCTTTCGTTCCGATCGAGATGAGAGGTTTATCCACTTATCTATCAATCAGCGTGCTTTCGTGCTGTGAGACGAGGAAGAGGAAGAAAATGAATGCGGAACAGAGAGGGAAAACGATAAAGAGAAAGAGAGAGAGAGAGAGAGACGTTCGATCACAGACACGCCCTCCTCGTTTCTCACGAAGGATAAGGGCGAGGCTCTTCCTCGATCGAGCCCACCTCGTTTTCGATAATCATCGAGATCCTCCTCAAAACGATTTTATCGTTTATTAGGCTGTCTCTTTGGCTATCTTTCTCAAACGACAACGGACTGCCACCAGCATTCCTGGTGGCAGAACTGCACGCTTCGTAACACCGGAAACATTCTTTTCGAAGTTATTTTTGAGTGGCACCGCGATCAATATCGCGGGACAACCGACTTAGAAAGTAGGTTAATACTTAATCGCGTTTAATTGTCCGGCTCTCGACACTTGTCCGCCCACAATTAACTGGGGTTACCTTCGGGCCTCCCTTTGACCCTTCACAAACGGATTCTGCTCCCTTCGATGCAGCCAAGACGTTAGCCTCGTGAGTTATGCCACCGTTTTAGAATATCCCATTGTTTTCTTAAACGCTGTCCAAGAGATTTATTCGTAGACTTTGTGCATTTAATGCGAAGATAGGCAGGTGCAATTTAAAACAGAAAAAAACATTATTATATAGAATATATTATTATATAGAAGGATTCGTTAAATTTTAAAAATTTCAATAAATTTTATTAAATGTAGTAAGAAAGGAAATACATTTTTATTTCACACAGTCGCAATTCAGGCAGAATATTTTTATTCTCTATAAAGACCTGCTGTCTATTGTTTAAACCTTAAGACATTTCATTTTCCTAGTTTATAATCAATTAAAACTTCATTTTCATATATGTGGTTTTCATATATTTCATATATTTCATATATGATGCACATTTATGTAAAGTTTCGTCTAACTCTGAGCTGGCAGAAACGTTTTAAACCTGCTCGAAGTTCTACAACCGGAACTCGCAGGAATTCTACACCGATGGAATAATGGTAGCTAGTGCAAGATGGCAGGAGATCATCTTCGTCTATCATCATTTATCATCATTGAAAACGTAGCTCCCGTTGCATGCTGGAAAAATAGTTTCCTGCTTCGATGGCAAAGCTGAAGTTCTTTACACATATTTATCAATCTCCATAGAATGTACAAACAATTTTCTCTGTATAAACATTAATCCAACAAGATCTTACCTTTCGTTAGCAGTGATTCTTCGAATTTTCACCATGGAAATAGTGTAAAAAATACATAAATGCATAGGAACCTGTACAATTAATATAAAATTAAATTGTTTATATTATTCCTCGATGGCAAAGATATTTATCAATTTCCAGAGAGTGTACAAACAATTTTCTCTGTATAAACATTAATTCAACGAGATCTTACGTTTCGTTAGAAGTGATTCCTTTGAATTTTCACCATGGAAATAGTGTAAAAAATATATAAATGCATAGGAACCTGTACAATTCGTATAAAATTAAATTATTTATATTATTCTTCGATACCAACCACATTTCTCATCGCCGAATCAAATGAAATTGAAAATTAACGAACTGAGAATTAGTGAAACAGGAAAACTGATTAACGGTGTAATTTCTAATGGAACAACGAGGTTTCAGACGCGGTTCGACGTCGGTTGGAAGCATTTCGGCTCCGAAGACGACCGAAGGAACGCTCTCCGGCGGAGTCTAACACCGATCCTCTAATTGAGATCATTTCAACTGGGTTTGCGTCAATCTACACGAACGGCGAAAGTTTTGTCCACGTCGTGGTTTCTTAGGCGAACGTAGCATGGCCACGGTTGCCCGAAAAGCTTGAACGATCGCCAGGATTGGCCGCGTTGGTGGCCGCTTCACGAACAATGTTGTTCAAGTGCCGAAACTATAAAGACGATCGGCCGGCACGGTCGGAAATCATAGCTCGCCGGGCAAGTTTTATTTCGACACGTTGAAACGACCCTACTGCGGCATTAATTCAGGCAATTTGCGACGTGGTCCTCGCTCGGTCACTCTCGTTACATTCTTTTCGTGTTCTTCCCATCATCCTCCTGACGGCGCGCGCGCGCGCGCGAGCGCACAGCCGCACAAAGGCGGCCTAACCGCGACGTGCGTGTAATTGAAATGGATACTGGCTGCGCCGTACCCTAAACATACTCGAAATTTTGTATATGCACTATATGATATCAACGCTACAGGTTCGATCACAGACACAATAATTAGCAATTTTGCAGTATTATAATTTCAACGTTTCGGTTCAGTTTTGAACCATCATCAAGAAAAATCTGCGTCTGTGAAAATTAAAGTACCTAAAGACTAGTACCATTTCACTTATTTTGATTTCATTTTGTTTTTTTTTTTCACAATTAGCAAGTATGTATAAATACCTATTTTTCACAGCTATTAAATAGTCAGGTTAATGAATAACAAATTTGATTACTTTAATTTTGCACAGACGCGGACTTTTCTTGATAATGGTTCTAAACTGAACCGAAACGTTGATATTATAATACTGCAAAAATTGCTAATTTTTATCTGTGATCGAACCTGTGGCGCCCATATCATATAGTGCATAAACAATTGTTTCTACAATCTAGTAATATTCTAGTAATATTCAGGAGTTACGTTACCCCATTGAATCCCTGTTACCCAGCCGAACAATCGAGGAACATTACAAATTCTGCATAACAATTTCATCGTTACTTTCATTGTTATTTTCATTGAACAAAACAAGAATTGTCTGGATGACCTCGCGTAATCGAGAAAAAAAAGAAAAGACATGCGAGAGAGATCGTTGCGCGAGTGGTGGACGCGACGTAACGGGCAAAAACCGCACAAGAAGGATGAGGCAACACTAGGGGGATATCTATGTTTCGACGTATCGATGTCTCGAAGGGCTCGCGTGTCCGGCCACCTCTAAGAGCGCGCTTCTTCCCCACGAACCTTCCAGCACCTCCTCGATTCCTCGATTTCAAAGGAAAGAACGCGTCAGCATCTCCATCCCCTGAACATCACGAATCTTTCTCGATCCTCTAACTCGGGGGCCTGTGGTAGTGGTTCAGGCTCGTGGAGGGGAGGAAAAAGGAGACTCCGGGGACTATTTTAGGTTGCGACAGCGACCTTAAGTCCCAGAGGTAAGGTGGTATCGGTATTTCTTGCGGTTCTTTGTCCCGCAGGCCGTGCACCAACCTCACCTGCGCCACGCCGGTTCGTCCAGGTAACTCGATCACGCGTGGCGTTCCCGCGACAGCAGCCCTTCTCTCTCTCTCTCTCTCTTCTCTCTTTCTACTCGTTCTCTCTCTCTCTCGACGCTTCATCTTTTCCACCTGCCTCCGCTCTGTCTTCCTCTTTTTCCTTCGCTACGGCAGAGTCGGTGAGCCTCATTGTAACGATCCGAGGGTGATCGAGTCTCAGCCACTTCCGGTAAGCTCCGGCTACCTTTTTTACTCCCATTCGAATTCCTCCGGCCGAGATTCCTGCGCCGTGTCCGAGCCGCGAGCCATTTTTTCACGGGGACCAACAACGGCCTGATTTTCGTTCTGTTCGATTATCCCATTTTTCTTTTCTTCGCGAAGCGGAGAAGCTTGCAGGGAGAGGTCAAGGTAGTCGGGAATTGGATTTTCATGAAGTTTGCAGTTTATAAAGATGACATGTCCAAATGTAATTTAGCAAAGCAGTGGCGCGAGCTTCTCAAGATTTTTCGAGGAAATTGCTTTTGAAAATCTCTGTCCAGTCAGAAAGAGTAAATATTATACTTTTTTGTTTGGCAGAATAAACGCTCTGTTGAAAAAAAATTAATGAACAAAAATGACAGTGGCCTAGGGTGCTGCGAGAAAGACTGGTAATCAGTAGTAGAATAAATTGGTTTTTATCCCATTTTTTGTACATAAAACTACACATTATAGAATAAAAATCGCAACCGTAGCAATGTATAATCGAAGTATGAATAAGTCTGTTATAAATATATTATACCACTATAATATAAAGGAGGCATGTAAATAGTATAGCAAGTAGGTTAATCATTAGATAGGGACTACGAAAGACTGCAAGTGTTAAATTATAAAAATATAGCATAAGCCTACCGTTATGTATATTTTTATAAAATATTACTGTTATGTAAATAAAGAGTTTTCAAGTTTAAATTAAGGGAAATTCAAGTTTTGAATTGCGAGGAATGTGGGAAATGCTAAAATTGCACAATTTTAAAGTTTGTTTTGCTGGAAAAGTACGATCCGAGTACGAAAATTCCGCTTGTTTTTGTTACCCTTAACACTCTAAGTTTGCAACAGAATATTTTTACACACATTATTTAAACACACATTCCTTTACCAATTGCAGTAACGTTTTTCATAAAGTTTTGAATTTGTTTTTTTTTTTAGAAAATACAAATAGTAAATGAAATATGCGATGACGTTTTATCCCCAGCATCGCGGGTCTTCGTCTCGATGAGATAAAGTATTTGATTATCGCATGTAGGAGCACGTTCGCCGGTCAGAGGAACAAGTAGCAATTAAAATTTGACGGGCTCTATGCTCTAAGCAGACTCCTTTCTAAATAAGGGGACGAAGACAAACGTGAGCGTGCGCTCGCGAGCGCACCGAGGTCGATCGAACGGTGTTTGAACACCTCCTCGATTCCTGCATCGGGTGAAAGCAACGTGTTCCTGGTAATGATTTCGTCGTAGTCTCGATTCTGCGTCTGTTGTCTAGTATTACAGCTACTTGCGAGAGTTACGGGACTACCGGCGTACCGCTTTGCTACCAAAAAACGCTCCCTGCCTTCCCTGGCACGGCTTAGGGCGCGTTTCCACCGATCTCTGCTGAAACCAGCTTAGCGATGGGCACCATCGACTAAATTCAACTATCGACTAATCACTATTTACTTGTTACATACTATCGAACCTTTAGTCGATTGAAATTTTGTTTTAGAAATTATTGTTTCTCTTACAAATTATTATTTATCATTTAATAATATTGCAATATAAAGGCAAAGTGTTAATGAACTTTTTAGACAAATATCTGTTATTGACAGATATAATTATAAAATACTACTTTTTCTTTAGGTTCTGATTAATATTTTATTCACACAAGTGCAATATATAAGTATTGATATTTAATAATTGTATAATATTTCTAGTATAATAATTGTTATTTATTATACGATATCGCTAATGAGGCAAGAAAAATGTTATTTAACTTAATGTTACCGAAGGTACGTTTAGAAAAATTGAAACATCACTTACTGGTTTCTTCACAATTCCAATATGTTTGAAAAAGTTTGCCAACTAAGCCAATCCTTCCGACATCTCGAAAAAAGGAGTTAGGTCGTTTGAAGACAATTTGGAAAACACATTCTACGTTTACAAAAGGTGTCCTTAATAATTCTGGATCGAGATATATTTCGCCGCAGATCCTCCAATGTTTGAACAAGTTTGTCCACTCGACCAATTCTTCTGACATCTCGAAAAAAGTAAGTTTTTTCGTTTGGAGGAAATTTTGAGAACACATTCTACATTTACAAAAGGTGTCCCAACAATTCTGAATGGATTTCGCCGCAGATTCAGCTACCACGCATCAACCACAAAAATGTGAATGTTCCCCTCAAAGAAACTACCTAATTCAAAGTTCATCGAATCTTAGTCGGACTATTAAACTCTAGTTGAAGTGATGGTCGGATCAGGAACAGTCAGCTTAGCCGAGGGACGAGGTTAGAATGGGTAACCAGTTTGAGCGAAGTCCACGGAAGAAGAAGAAGAAGAAGAAGAAGACGAAGAAGAAGAAGCAGCAGCCGCAGCACCATCAGAGAACGGCAGACATAGACGCGCGTGCAACACACATGCACCTGGTACGGTGCATCAAAAACACGTAAGCTGGAATTTATGAGAAGGAGGCTCTCTCTCGACGCTGCCGGACTCTCCGCGTCCTCGGTAGCCTGTGCCTCGAGAGAGGAGAGACAAAGAGAGAGAGAGCAAAAAAGAGAGAGAAAGAGAGAGAAAGAGAGAGAGAGATGGAGAACGAACTCTCCCGCGGAGGTGGGCCCGGGGACGGAGAAGGGAGGAAGAGGGCACAGGGTACCGTTCTGTCCTCGGGGACCTTGGTTCACCGGGTCGGTTCCCCTGGTTTCTCATCCACTTAGCAAAAAGCGGCTTAACCACCGATCTTCTCCTCTTCGCCGTTCTCTTCCTTTTCCTCTTCTTCGACGACGAACGGCGACCTCGAAACTGTTCGCGGATCACCCGTCCACTTCCTCTTTTTCCGACGGCTACGGATTCCACTCAAAATTCTCTCCTCCGCACGTTCGATCTATCGATTTAACGGGTCATCCCACCTTCGGATCTTCCAAACAGATCTTCTCGCGCTACCACTGAGGAAGAGAAGCTGCACAGTGTGACGTTTCGATCGTTTAGGGGCATTAAATTCTTAACGATTTTGTTTCTTTTTTTATAAATATTGAAAACACTATACAAAGGATTGAATAACCACTGAAACAAATACAACAAAAATTGAAGTTCAAATACACACAATTTTATGAAGGTAAAAAAATAAAACATGACGATTGATATAGTTTCAGCATTTGTATAGGCAGAAGAGTTCATTAGAAACTTATTTTTCTTATCTGAATGCGATGCAAAGTTAAAAACAATATCGATTCTGGGTTACAGAGGTATTTCTTTCCTTACATGTTAGAGGAAGAAAACGTTGGAATAGTTGCCTGGAAAAATCGAAAATTCGGGATGAACTAAAATTGCTTTTTCTAATCATATTTCAATAAAACAAAAATAAAAGAAAGTCACAATAATCAATCAATAATTTCAGTATAAATTCACATTATCGACATTAGCAACATTCGCCAGTTACTTTACTTCTATTCCAATTAATGAATTGACATTACAAAAATCATAATTTTTGGTCAGTTAGTTAGTAATAAAAAAGGCCAGTCGTTGGGGAGACTTAATGAAAGCGCAATTGCGAAATGATTTCGATACAGAAGTTTAGACGTTGGTGTTGCGAACCTTGGACGCAGTTCAGTGAGGATGTTGACTTCTGTTCTTCGCGAAGAAACCGGAAACGGCCGGAGGCCGCGGATCGAAGCAGGTAGGACAGGTAAAACGGGTGGGGCTTCCGTTTCTAGATCGTTGATCGAGATCGATCCATCGCTTGTCGGCCGTGTTTTCTTTGCAGGAAGCCGCCTAATCACCGGACGGGCAAACTATTCGCCGCCTGGCCGCGTTATCTGCGCTTCTAATGCGCAAAAGAAACAGTTATGCCGTTTTATTAACATCACTCCGATCTGGATTAACTCTGCCCGGGGACTTGGCTAATCACGCCCCGGCCATAAATACAACGCACTTAATCAACGTCCATCGGTAAACGTAATTAGATTTTCCTGCGTTATCAAACGACCAGTGGTGACAATGCATTTTTGCGAAACAAACGTAAAACTATTTTAAGGTGAAACGGAGAGCTCAATTTGTTTATCCGACCAATGAAATTCAATGGACAAGATATTCTCTTGTTTGTTCGATGATCTTCTGCCAAAAAGAATAAATATAAAACATTTTATTCGTGGAAGTTCATCGGTTGGGGCAGATTGCACGAATCTCAAGTAAGAATTTATTTTTATGTAACTATTACACAGTTATCATCCCTAGATGTTGGTGTTAGATTTTATTTATTATTTATTTTATTAATTATTTTATTATTTATTTATTATTTATTATTAAATTGTTCAAACTGTTTGGAAATGGGAGGTTCCTGAGATCATTTGAAGCGACATTTTCGTTTGCAAAAATGGCGTTAGGTTATGGTTAGGAGGAGTACCTTTTTTTAAATAATTATAGTTTTATTTAAACGATAGTCACTTTTATTTTTTAAAAATAGGTGTGATAGTTTCTTAGCAGAGTGGTTCCAAGGTCGTGCAAGGTTGAATTCGGTAGGAAAGCAAACATTCTCTAGAAGACACAGTGCAGTTAGGGGAATCATAGTTAACGGTAGCTGCGGCATCGATCGGTCTTGTCGGCCAAAACGTTAAAAGCAAGCGTGACAGGGGGTGTGCGGAGGGGGTGGATAGGGGGCACGCTTCGGATTCGAATTTTCATAAGGATCGATCGCGAGAGAGAGAGAGAGAGAGAGAGAGAGGGTTGGTGCGGGGCACGTGGTGGCCGGTTAGGCGTAGCAGCGGCGGCTTAAATTGCATTCTGCAGGGGGTGCGTGGAGGGATGGGCCCGCAGCGCGAGGGTGCCACAAAGGAAACTGGAGTACTAACCAAGGCATTAGCAGGATGCCCCGGTTTCCGACAAACAACGCACAGCCCCCACTGCGGATGTTCGTTGCATCCCTTACCACCACCCGCCCCTCCTTGCCCCAAGTCGCTACCACCCCCTCTGGGAACGGTTTTGCAACCTAATTACGGTCTTTGCTATCGATTTCGAAATCCGTCGAGAGGGATGCATCACGCTCCCATGTGACCGAGCCTCCATTTTGTTTTTATGATTTTTCGGATCTTAAGGGTTCGCTCAGATTTCGGGGGTTGATTCACGTCGAGCCTACCACCAGCCGAATCACAGGCTTCGTATTTTTTTTATTATTAATATTATTTTTTATAGACGGACTGAAAAGCACTTTTACATAAGTGTTTAAAGAAAAAAGAGATAATAAGAAAAAAGGGTATTTTGCATTTTAGAGTTATTGATATTATTCGGTTGTTAGTTAAATATTACGAAATAATGGCAAGACGTATATACATATTCATATTTTTTTAAAGAAGCATAATTTCATAGTACATATAATTAATGATGTAAAAAAATAATAACGGTATGCAACATTGGAATTAATAGTTTCTCTGACCTATTGATGTTTGCAGTTTTGCAATGTTAGTTGATTTTGACATGGTCGAGTGATTAGTTGATGCTGAAATTGAGATTTGTTTGATTGATTGGCAAAATATGATTCATTGATTCGAAATATTTGTTCATTTTCAATGAGGGTCGCTAAAATTATTGATTCGGAGCGTTAATAATTATTAGCAATATTAACACAGGTTTGCCCTCGTACAATGATTTTGTTCCATAGAAAACATGCGGCGTTGCATAAATTGCATTGTGCACGATTCTGATAGATGAAATTGAATTGAAAAAATATGTTTGAAAATAGTTATCATTGCAAACTGTCGATTGCAAGTATTTAATCGATAAAACCTCTCTGGAAACTATACTGTTTGAAAAATTTTCTGTCGTTTGAGCATATTATTATTATTATTCAAATCCTAGCTTGGCAGAAAAACTGAAGACGTTTGTTTCATACATAAAAATGTTATTCTGAAATTGATGAAATTGAATTTAAAAATATTTATCATTGAAAATTGTCGATCACAAGTATTTAATAGATAAAATCTCTCTGGAAACTGCCTTCAAACTACAAAAAATTTTCTGTCGTTTGATCATATTATTATTATTATTCAAAAAAATGTTAGTCTGACAGAAATTGTGTGTCATCGATGACGTGACTGTACAATTCATTCGTACTGATCATTCGTATAATCGATACGTCTGAATATTTGCAAAACTGTGATTCCCGTCGAGCTTTTCTTACAAAAGACAGAATGGAGAATGATAAGTCTGACAGTGGCATGTATCTACCGACTGTCCTAATCGCCACATTGTCATCGAGTCGCGTTCACACCGTGTGCTGCTTTGCGTACGCGTCGAGCCACTCTAAATGATGAGATTTTCGTCGGTGGCACGCGTTCAATGACGGAGAAAGCGCCGCGCAGAAGGGGTTGGTTTGAGGTACGCAACGGGGGAAGGGAGGAGACACGGTGGGTAGAGATGGTTAGAGGGTGTACGATCCGTATTAAAGTATTGCTCAGATGTTTTTTTGCTAGGGCTTTTGCTTTGCTTTTACGGTCGCCTGGAACAATGACGAATCCCCGACGTCATTGTACGCTGGCCCTTGCAGTTCGAGGAAAAAATGCAGAAAAGAAAGGGAAAAATTGTGAGAGAGAGAGAGAGAGAGAGAGAGAGAGAGAGAGAGAGAGAGAGGGAGAGATATATAGAGGGAAAGGTACGCGCGTCGTGTGACAATCACTCGCCGCTGATTACACGGGCCATTGTGCAAGGACAACGGCTCGCGCGCGCGCGCCCGCGCTCTCGCTCGCCGATAAAAGGGTTTTTCTTCAACCCTCTCCGTACGAGGGGGTGGAATCATTCCGACAGAGCCACGGGAAGAGGAAATCGTATCACCGAAAAACACCGACAAACTCGTGAGTACCACCTGTGAGTTAACGGAGGCTTCTTCTGTAACGACAGTGAAAACAAAATATTTTCAATAAATGTTTTCACCCTAAATACTTGATATATGCTGCTAGATCTTTTGGGGATGTAAAGAAATTGTTTTAAAGTACAACAGGTTTCTCTACTCTCGTTCCATTCTTCTTATCGTTTATTTTATAACTACAATTATTATTGATAAATGTTCCGTTCTGTCGATCGTATATTTGTTTAGAAAAAATGCTGTTGTTTATAAAAGATACGCTGATCTTACCAAACCTACCAAAAATTAGCTAAATACGATACCAGTATCAATGTTAGCTTTACAGAATAACTTTTACGATATAAAATTATTAAAAATTCCAAATCGCGCTTCCTCTTCAGTCTTATAATATTATAATATTGTACGGAGACGGTTTCAAATTATTACGATCAGGTTATAAAAGATGTATCGATGCTCTCAGCGCAACAGTTTCGATCAATTTTTATTATTATAAGTAACCGAAAATTATTTCTTTTGGAATCTAGAACTAGCAATATAATACGAAAATTTATTAGTAACTCTGTTTTTAAAAAGAACAATTCGTTCACCACTTCTGTTCTTCCTAATACGAAATGATTGAAAATAAAAATTGATCGAAACTGTTGCGCCGAAAACATTAATTAAAAAGAGAACCTGAGGATGGTTGTCTCTATTATTAGTCTTATTATTTTGTCTACATTATTAGATATAAACATAATCTCGTTAAATCATGAGCTGAGCTCTCTACGATCAACCTTCCTCTTTAAAATGAGTCCTCACACAGCTCGTAAAATGCTCGAATAAGTAGAAACAATTGTTTCCCGCAAACAATGTTTTTACCCTTAAATCTAATAATATCCAGGGGGTTACGTTATCTCTTAATATTGTCCGAATATTAATGGGAGTCAGTGTAACTGGCCCGGTGTACCTTCCGGTTCTCTAGTGTCCGAAGAGGATCAGCTGGGAAATATTTGGTCCACTGCGAAAGAACGTAAAGAAAGAAGCAAGGAAAAGAAAAATGATGAAGATGATCGTATGCAATGCACAGTGCGTCGTCAGCTCGAATAGAGGCCGGCTGCAGCGACGTCTGGCCGAGTAAAGGGTCAATCGAAGGCAACGAGGAGAGGACGAGCAAGGCGATGGATCAAATAGGAGGAACGGAGACGTGATCCAAGACAAAGAGGGGCTGTGGAGGCAGCGGGGAGGGTTAGGGACGAGAAGCGAGAGACACTCGAACGAGTTAACTCGATAGTGGGACCGAAAGCAATCAAATAGCCGATTGATAAAAGAACCGAGAGACAGAACGACGAACAAAAGGGGCCAGGAGAGGGAGAGATAGGAAGAGAAAGATTAGCCGAGGTGAAGGGAGGGGGGGGAGGGAAGTGAGACGAGGGAAGGAAGGAGAGGCACTCGTTCCCGAGATATGTGGGAGCCCCTCGGCTCGATCGTACACACGGACAATTTCGAACGACTTTAATTGATTTTACTATTGAAGGAAAAGGTCGTCGAGCGGTAACGAGTCGCGCAGTCGACGCGCTGCGATCGATTTCAACGGGCCAGCATGGATTTTTCGAGCGCCTTTCGCTAGAAGGATTTTCCCAGGAAATTATTCCGGAGACGTGATGCACGAGCCTGGGCCAGAGATTTTTCAATATTCTTCTTGATCTTTTTGAAAATGTCCCTTCGTTCAACGAGGCTTTTATGCAAATTCAAAATTTAACGTTTCATGAAATGTCAGGGGTGGGGAACGAGCTTTTATCAGAACATTTCTTATGGTAATAGAGTAGACACGTTTTTAGACACGATGCATGTTTTCTAGCATTTCATAAATATCCACTCGCTAGAAATTAATAATATAATATATAGAAATAAAAGTACGCAGTGTACTTTTTATTGAATTTTATACAGAAAATTTATTACTATTGAGGGTAATATTAAATTAATATGAAACATTTTATATTACTGAAATTTATATAAAATAATATTATTTGAATTGATTCGTTATGATTACATAAAATTTGAGAAGGAATCTTATATAATTGTATTTAAGGGTTAAGTGACTGTACTAAGGTTCCTTCTCTTTTATGTAATCATAATGAATCAATTTTTAATTGCGATTCCGTGTTTCTAGAATATTTATGTACGTTTATAGTACTGCAAAATGAAAAAGTTTATCGTGGAAATCTCGATCGACAGTGATAATAATCGAGCAGTGACCAGGACGTCGCATTCCGTGAAATAGGGGCTCGGAACGTGAAGAAGAATGATCGTTTCGTGGACTGTGTTCCACCCCTTGTTTTTCTCGGCCGAACGAGGGTAGCTGAAATCGTAACACGCGAGACGAATCGGTAACCGGCCTCGAAAATCGCCGTGTAATATTCTACGGGCTAGCCTAACTCAGAGGGTGCTTCCGAGGGTAGCATTTAGGGGGAGGCTGCTTTTTTTTTTTTAATCGGTCAGGTCCGGTCCATCCATGACACAACTTTCAATTTTTACCGTACTGCTTGTTGTATAAATATTTCAGATCACATTTTTATATTAACAAAATTTATTAAGTAAAAAATAAATATTATAATATACATAAATTAATTAAAATGTGACATACTTACATATTCGGAAATTGTTCGTTATCCAATTATTGTTTATTCGTTTTATCAATCTTTATAGTATTGACGTGTTCACATTTGTTTTTATTAGACTGGATTTTGCGCAAGAATGGATTGGTCAAATACAAAACTGTGAAAAGACAGTAAAAGAATTAAAAGATGTTATATCATTCAGTTATATTAACAATTTCGAATAGAAAATTATTTGTAACTGGACCGCGGATTTTATGCATTTTCAAAGATTTCAAGAATTTCAATGTTGTATTATTTTCACTAAAATGATTAAGATACAAATAAAGTAAGTAGCTCCTGTAGACAATTTTTATTTGGCATAGAAATCTGCAATCTAATCTCCTTGATCATCTTCTAAGTTTGATAAGTAAATTGCTGATTTTGATGGGGAATAAAAATAGTCTGAATTAATTGCAAGGTGCTTAACGAAATTTCAATGGATTGGAAATAATATAATAACTAGTATATGTGTTGTAAAATTATTATGATAAATGCATAAAATTCACAATTTATTAATCAACGGTACAGAATGAAGAAATGTATTTTCTTGTCAGTTAGAAGAATTAATTGCAAGGTACAGGGTGGTTTCCTCAACGAAATTTCAATGGATTGGAAATAATATAATAACTAGTATATGTGTTGTAAAATTATTATGATAAATGCATAAAATTCACAGTTTATTAACGAACGATACAGAATGAAGAAATGTATTTTCTTGTCGGTTAGAAGATGTGGAAAAAGTGGTCTTGAACAAAGAATTCGCGCAAATGATTGTTATGGCGACGGGGGGATGGAAAATTTCCTGGTTGTCCGAAGGAACGAATGCGATGCTAGTAGGAAGTGTGCGAGTCGCGTGCACGTTCGATCTGCGGATTCGATGCAGCTCGTTTCGACCCTTGGAAATCTGCTCGCACCCCGACGTACGTTTGGCGTATTAGTCATTCGGTCGCAGCTGGGAATCCTGCTCGCTCTCTCGCTCTCTCTTTTCGGGGGTGCGCGCACCCTTTTGCAAGGTCAAATCAATTCCGGCTTAGCCTGCGGCACGACTTGATTTCTCTCTTTAATTTTTACGCCACCGTTTATTTTCGCACGGCGTTCTTTGTCTCCCACCGCTTCCTAACTGTTTCAACTACACCCAGGGACAAATGGATAATATTCGGACGATTTCAAAAGCACTAAATTAAATTTAGTTTAAATTTGTTGGAATCTAATCAATTACTATATATATATTTTTCATTCATTTTCTAATCAATTTACAAAATCTAATCAATTACTAAATGTTTCAATATTGCACGAGGTGTTATAGAAACTTCATATCCATAAAATGAGAAAAATCATATAGAATGGAATTATTCTAGGTTGGAAGAAATGTTTAATGTTCGTGATAAAATACCTTCGAGTGCAAAGGGTGAATATTCGATGCAGTATACACACACAAAATAAATGTGAAAAGAGAATGCACTAGAATAAATAGAAGATGAATGATTAAAATTCGATGCACTGTAAAAATTACAAAAATAAATAAATGAAAATTGGTATAACTCGAAGGAACATTACGAAACAATTAACAACTGTGGGACTAACGACAGATAAACAAGTAATCCGAATAATGTTACATTTTATACATATAGAATAACTAACCGTATAAAAAGGAAAATCTATTTCACGGACATTGTGACCGATCTTAAAAAGCCGTAACGATTTTCAGAGTTGTGTGGTGTATCAGTAGCGTGGCTGATGAAAGGGACGCCCAAACCAGAGAGAGAGAGAGAGAGAGGGGGGGGTAGAAAGGGAGAGAGTGGGGTGGAATAGTGAACGATGGGGGGTGGAGGGGCGGAAGAAAAAGGAAGAGAGGATAAAGAGAAGGGTGCCGGTGGACCTCCCTATTGACAACGGCTTTCATCTTTATAATTCAACCCCTCGCGCCACCCTCAATCCATTTTGCCTTTTCTCCCTAATGCTTTTTTACCATCCTTTCCACGTGTCACCTATCGCATACTTCTTTCGCCGAAAAATTCCTCGGAAAGAACCCTTTTGATGTCTTTGCTGTTACGCTCGTTTCTGTCGCCGGTTCTGCGCCTGCGAGAGACTATGGTTTCCCGCGGTTTTCGTTCGGACCGCGACAAAACGGAAACGAAACATCAGGCATCGAAGGCTCATTGGCAAAGTAGGGACTCCGGACTTGGGGCTAGGTGAAAACGAAATTTTTATCTGTTATATTCTGAATAGTTTAATTATGTTAATATTTTCTTGCGAATATTTTATTATACAGTAATGTCTCTCGTCAAACGAGATGTCTCCTTGCTTCTTACACCTACGAGCATATACATATATAATATTATGATTAAGTGTTAACTATGTATAGATTAATGTATAGGTATATGTATAATGTAAAGATTATTAAGATATTTTTTGTACCAGGATTTATGGGAAAACTGTGCCTAAGATCATCTTTCAATTAATCAATCAATCAATATAAGATTATGAAGAGACAAGATTGTTTTATACAAACGAAAACTATTTTGTGGTACTAAGGGTATCTTTTTCATAGTCGTAACAGGTTGAACGTGAAAGCTTGTTGCCGGTAAAAAAATAATAGTTTATCAACATAAAAATAGATTCGTAGCCTTTGAAAAATAAATTAAGATTTTTAAAACATTAGGGAATGGATCGAATTTTTATGAAGGATTCGAGAAAGGTGGATTTTGCTACAAGCCACGCATGGATGGTTAACTCACGATTCTTAATTTTAATAAACAAGGGGATCGAACAAATTGAGATTCGTAATTAAAACGATTAACGTAGAGGTCGTTGTTAAAAATGGACAAAGCTCAACAAAATCCAAACGTGAACAGACACGATTCTTAATTTTAATAAATAAGAGGATCGAACAAATTGAGATTCGTAATTAAAACGAATTATGCAACGGTGGCTGTTAAAAATGAACGAAGGTACAACAAAATCTAAACATGGAACATAGACGATTCTTAATTTTAATAAATAAGAATATCGAACAAAGCGAGATTCGCAATTAAAACCACTTGTACAGAAGTCGTTGTTCGAAACTGAACGAAGCCGCATTGTCAGTCTGTTTTCCCGGAGTTCTCTACGGATCAAGCATCCCCAACGCGTAGGGTTCGAAGCCGAGGTAAAAAACGGCTCTCGAATTCTTCCCTCGTTGCGAGAGAAGCGGAAAGGCAGCCGGTCGAAGGAAGAAGAACCTGCCAGTAAAAGCCGAACCTGTGCGCCGAGAAGAGGGATGTATAGGTCATCCGACACCCTGCCAGGTCTCCGGGGTGAGTTAAATAGTATCATTCCCATATGGAAGGGCCGTGGACTGCGTCGTAAACCATGCGAGACACCATCTGCGACCGTTTCGACTACGCACGCCGTCCCCCTCGTTTTTCCATCGATCTTTGAGGCCGCCCCCCTCTCCTCCTCACCGCCCCCATAAGTCTCCCATAGGTCTCCCGTTCCTTTCCACGAAGAGCACCGATCCAGCGTCGCTTCTGGCCAGCAACGACAGCCCAACGAAACCTCTCCGAAATCTCTCGGAAACCTTCGAAATCTCCGGGAGGTCTTCCCCTAGGGATCGGCCAGCGAGGATTGCGACACACGTGAGACCTCCCCGGGAATCACTATACACCCTGTGCTGCACCATGCACACCATGCGCTACATGTTTTTCCTTGGACCTTTTTTTTTTCTTCTTCTTCGTCTTCTTCTTCCGACGTTCTTCCCCTTTCTCGACATATTTCTGTCTTCTCTTTGAATTTATACTGAGAACTGACGTGTCACGTCTCACAGTGCGATACTTTGATAGGAATTTAGGGACAAATATAAAAACATTCGTATAGCGTGACAATAATTTATATTGTTCTGTTCGGAATTGTTTTAAATGCACTAATCCAAATCTTGAAAATGGTCTAAATAGTTGACCGAAACGTTGAACAATTTTTGTATTAATTTGCAAAATTGCTTAAGTTGTAGCATTTGATCGAACCAGTGCGTTCAAAACATGAATATTTGTTATTAACAATTTGACGATCGAGATCACGGAAACAGTTACTAATCCAAGATTTGGAATACTATTTTACAATTTTCCATTTTTTACATTACTTACAAGGGAAGATATTCAGTTGATACAAGCCGATTTTGATGAATCTTATGTGAGATATAGATCTTCAACCATCCACTCTGAAGGGGTGAAAACAGCCCTCAAAGTTGGGGGTGAAAACCATATTTTTTGAGATATCTCGAAAAACAGTGGTCGACAAAATTCGATTTTTTTTAAATTGTGTGTTTTTTTAATGGAAAATGTAGTCGTGCAAGAAAATTTTAAGAAATCTTTTTTGTTTAAACAATATATTAAAAATTTGATGTTTTTTTTTAGCAGCAGTTCTGGTTAGTTAATTATAATGTAAATTTGGGTGTGTGATCTTTCATCCAAAATAGGGGATACGTGTTTGAGGATTTTATTTATTTATTTTCGTTTATTTATTTTCTTTCCCGTAATGCGAACGATTCAACTTTGATTTTGTGGGGTGTTTTCTGGCAACTGGTACGGGGAAAGATTTTGTCGAAAATCAGTAGAATGGAACGGCCCGAGGGAATTCGAGGATATCGGTGTTGAGGTAGGGAAAGGACCATCTCCTTGCATTTAAACGGCTTCCCCGTCCCCTTTGCTTCACACCTGCTGCTACCGAATACTTCGAACGAAGTCAAGTGTTTAGAAGATTTAATAATTCAACACTGTACTCCACCTTATCCGTGATTTTATTCGAATCGTCAGTTAATGAAAAGAGATTTCATTCGATATTTATTTCACAGATATTAATAAAGAATAACAATATTTTATCCATCGTTGAATATTCAAAACCTTGTTGAATTGTTACTAGTAATATTAAACACACTATTCGATTAATAAACTGCTATTGCATTACAAGTATTTTATTAAGACAGAAATCATTCGATTCAAAATAATTTTATTAATCATTGCTTTTTAAGTAAAAAAGACTGGTGTAAATGCTCGTCCAAATAAATAATCATAATATATGTAAATAAATGGAGACTAGTTCAAACAATTTTCAAAACGATTTAAATAATAAAATGAGTAAGAAACTTTTAGTAATTTTTTGATAAAATCAAATTCGATTTGAAGATGATTACTAAATTACTATTTATATTTGAAAATTAAATATATTTTATCGATAAGCATTTTTGAAGATTGAAACGAAGACGGTTTGGATGCGGCTGGTTAAAAAGACAGGCAATCATCGGTTATATAAGGGCGGACCACGTGCGTCACAGTTGGACAAGGGTAACCTTTCGCACGACCCTGGAACCCAAGCCCTCCGGAGGGTCTACAAACATTATTTTTTGGAAATACGCAAAGCGTCGAGCCCAGCTTGACTTCCAATTACAAATTCAAGCGAACTTAACGAAAACACCCGTCCCTGTTTTTTTTTTCCAGTGAAGGACTAGGAAGCTTGCTCGTTATGGCCCACCCCTTTTTACTAAACATATATCATTCGACGAAGCTATGTAGATTTGAGAAAGATGGAGAAAGATTACTTTTTATAAAAATTTATATTATTCAATTTATACGATTGCTTAAGATTTTCCATCAAATTTTATTTAAATCATAACAATTACTGAATTTATATGAAACTAATCTGTAAATACTAAATTTTATTCAATTTATATGATTACTGAAAATTTTCCTCAAATTCTACTATTTTCTCTCTCATCTCTACAGTGTGTTCACAAAAAAGAAAGGTAAACAGACGCCGCGCCGCGCCGGAACATTCTTACGTTGCCACGGAGCGAGCAAGAACACAGAAAATTCAATACAGTATTACCAATAGTTTTTTGCAAATATCTCGCAAACTAAAAGCGACCCCGCTATATAGGAAAAGGAAAAAGTCATTTAAAATGTCGAAATCTATAAAACATTTAAAATTCATATAAATCATGTATTCCTCGGACTATATTTGTCTGCGATCGAAACTAAAGAAAGTTCATTTAAACAACTCTAAATAAATTCGCGGCCGGAGGAACAAAAGGGGACGAATAATCGTCGCCCGGATTGATATTCCAGCAACATCGATTCCCGGGTCTCGCCGGGGTACGCGAAAGGTCGTCTAGGATAACGCCTGAAGGCTGGTGGGATTCCAGAGAGACTGAAATAGGAATAATCTCTCCGGAACTTGCTGGAAGTACGGCGGGCGGGTAGTCGGGGGCGAAGGGGCGGAGCGCGGGGCGGGCGGGGAGGCGGTGGGTGGTGGGAGGGGCCGGAGAATGCCGGTTGCCGGAAGTCGACGGGGTTGGGGTACGAACGGAAGCGAAAAGGGAACGACGGAGAGAAGCGGAAGTGCCGCGTGGAACTGTGGGGCGGCCGCCGGTGGGTGGGCCGTGGAAAAAGGGCGGGCGGGGGGCGGTGGGAGGCGGGAGGGGGCCCGGGACCGGAACCGGAAGCGGGGAGCGCAGGAAGACGAAGGGACGTCGACGTCGGGCGTCGGTGGCTGCTGCAACGACGTCGACGGCGGCGGCGGCCCCGATATGGCGGAAGCGTCGCGTTTGCCGGAAGTCGCCGAGGAAATGAAATGCCTCCCAGCCGCCGCCCGACTAACCCCACCCCCTCGCCAACCCCTTCACCCGCCCCCCGGACTCCTCCGCCACGCCCTCCTTCGAGATCCTCCGCGACGTTCGAATCGCGAACTTGATAAAAGCCTTGCAGCTTTAAAATATTTTTCTTGCCCACCCTCGGAATTGTTCGATTCTCCACTGTGTGTGTGTTTGTGTGTGTCACCGTTATATATTCGTCGCGAAGCATCAAAGGCATAGAATTGGAAAATAATTGAAAAATAATTGGACAATTACATTAGAAAATCATTGGAAGACAAGTGAGAAAAGTCCTTGCATTAGACATCGTGGAAATGATGGTTATCTTGATTTTTTTTTTGTTATCACGAGTATACACTGATGTTGAGAACCACTGATGAAGCCACGCACTCGGCGAAACTATATTATTCGTTCAATCGAAATGTATTATATTATAATTGTAAAGAAGACACGTTTTTATAACTTTTATAGTTACAGCAGAAAAAGTTGTTACAGTTGTAATTTCAATTTTTTTTTATAACATAGGTGGTACAAAGTTCACCATTTTAAAATTGAAAAATATACTGTAACAAGCAAATTTGAATTCTAAATGGTGTAGTGACTGGGCCACCACGGAAGGAAATATGGCGAAGTCATTTTATCTTTAATCTGTCTAATCTCTCAATTAATAAATAACTCAATATTTATAAGGCATCTGAAAGCTTTTAACACGATACGTCAACATAATTATGGATATTGTTGTGCTTTATGTAACTGCTGCAAAAGTGCATAAAAGTGCATCCTATAGATCACTCTCATTCACGTGTGTGTCTCTTTGTATGTACGCGTCGAGCGTGATATAAAGTAACGAAGGAACATAAAAAGGAAAGCAACTTCGGGCATCCGGTCAACGAGGTTCTTACATAAGTCTTGTATCTGACCGTTGCTGGCAAATAATGTTGCTCTACACCGAATACATTTCGAAAATAAATATTCCGATCGATTTCGCGAAATATCATTTAATTCATGCGGCGCATTCGTATCAGCAAACCAGGGACAATTAACTTGAGAGATGCAAATAAAACGTTCTACTTGTTCGAGAAAGTAAAACAGATTTCAAAGTGCAGGGCACAATAAGTGTTTATCAATCGCATACTCTATATCATATTTTTCCATAATTTCTAAACAGGACATGGAAAAACAACAATTCACTTTTTTTACACAATTTCAACGATGCACAATTTGCCTGTCAAATCAGCAAAAACTTTTCTGATTGAAATTCTGAAAATTTCACAGAGGTACACGTTCTCAAAAATAGATATTCAGTCGGTTATTTTTTAAATATTTTTTAAATATAAATGAAATTTTGTAAGTCATAGGAATATTCGTATGAGATAAACGAGGTTGATCAAATTAACGACTGGTCGTGATGCATTGGTCAGAATAATTTTGATTAAATGAATCTGGCCAGTGATTTTCGCTGGGAGTTGGAAAGAGAAAAAGAAACGATGAAACAGAAGAAACGGCGGAGGGTCTCGAAGAGGTCGGCCCTGAAGAGCATTAAGCCATGGCGCGGGCCGGTGAAAGGCGAATAACACGAATGCCTTTGAAGTCGCATGGTTTCTAGTTCTAATAACGCTATTATTCCAACGTGCTTGGTCCGCCTACCGGCTCCGCCACTTCACTCTGATTGTTTCTAAAGCGGTTGATCTGATAATCAGCCCCGGACTCGGTCCGATTGCTCAGCAATAAGTTAATGGCGCAAGGTCGCTAATGAATAAACCAAATCGCGCGGCCAGGGGTTATTGGTCGCGCATTTTAAGCGGCTCTTTTTTTTTTCTAAATGTACACTCGGCCAAGTATTTGGCCGAGTCGCGTAGCCCAGGAATTAAGCATCCGTTCGAAGGATTTTCGCAATCAAACATATACTTTCCTTTCTATTTTCAAAAAGAATTTTCAATTGGACGATGTTGCAGTCCGTGGAAAGTTGATTTTGTTTTATTCTGAAATGTTTGGAAGTTATTCGGATATATTTAATATGCAATTATGCGAGGAAGCTGTGTTTGTCTTTTTGTTTTACTTGCAATTAGACATAAGATTCTATATTTGGTCACAATATTGTAAGCTGTTGTTCATGTTGCGACACTCGGTATATTTTTAATATTATTTACAAACGAAACGAACGTCAAGCAGTTTCATCAAATCTCTTACAATATTGTCAGTATTAATGAACTATCTATTATTCTGTCAATATTGATATTAAATAATAACGTTAGTTATTAGACAAATATATTATGATATCAATATATATTAACGAATTTATTAAAGTGAACGTATCTAACGAATTGATCGTTCTCCATGAATGCGATTAAATTTATAATAATATAGTGATCGATGTCATTATAATTAAAAATGATAAAGTTTTATCGTATAATTGATTATTATAAAATCTATTGATATTAGTTAGTTCTAATGGCTATATCTTCAAATACTAATTATTGTGATACTTATTAATATCGGTAATAATAATATTGTTAATATAATATTAAAAAATGATTTACATATACGTGTTGATTCGATTCGAGATATCCCATAGATCGAGATAGGGCAGTTATTAAAGTGTTTATTGGTTTCTCGTGAGAACCGCAGTCCTCTCTCTCTCTTGGCGAAACTAATTGCGACTACTGGATGGTTAGGGTCGACGGTTTGTCGTCGCCGGAAGTCTGGATGTGATTTTTCGTGCGTGATTAGGGGAGGACGATTAACTATCCCCTCTTCTGTTCTCGATCCATCTTCGATTCTCTCATATATGATTTATTATCAACCTGCTACTTTTTTAATTGAACGCACTAATTAGTATTTTCTAGTGGAGTTCATTCTCATTTAAATGTTCCAATTTTAAAATGTCTCATACGCTTAAATTTAACAATTTCATATCAACTTCTCAATTATAAAGTTGAATCTCATGTCAATTCTGTAATGATAAATTTTAATTTTGTTTTAAGTCGACGATCATAAACGTTCAATCTTATAATTACGATAGCTTTTACAATCTAATGTAGTAAGATTTCAATGATTGAATTTAACCAGTTTTAATTATAATTGAATTAATTAAGATGGAAGAAAATTCGTAGCAAAGCATTTCTAAAAATGGGAATTTATGAATAAATAATCGGTAATGGAAATGATTAATAATGCGATAAAGAATTTTAAGGAAGAAACTGTAGTAAAATGTTAATCATAATTCTAAATAATTGCAACAAATAATTCTAAATAATTGCAACGAATAATTGATAAATATAAATTGTCCGTTTTGTAAATTGCAAATTGTAGATACGGTCGAGTGAGATTTCGAAGAGAACAGGTAACTGAGAATGAACAGAGTCAATTGGGAAAGAGACGGAACGCTAATTAGGATTTCTTGGCAACAAAGTAGGTAAGGGGAGGGAGTTAGGGGAATTAGGTTAGCAGAATAAGGTGGATTGTCATAACTGCCGTGTTACTACTCGCGAACGTAAGCGATTATATAATCGCGGCGGTGCGTAAACGACGCCGTCGGCGGCGTGTGAACACGCCTTAAGGCGCCTCCAGCCGGAAACAGACTTTCTCCATCGTTTCGACTGCGACAGCTTTTTCATATCCGAGTTCTCTCCAAAAACTCACTTGTTCACGCTTTGTTCCTTCTTTCTTGCTCTAGGGATTCCAAATTGTATAGACTCCATACACTTTCCTAGTGAATTTATAATTTTGTTAAAAATACTTTTACTATTCTAAAAATCATTTTCTCCAAAGTACGAATACAATTTATGTACATATATCATGCAATTTAACACGTATTTCATTTGATGTTTTATAGAAAATGTATTATTATTGAGGCTAATATTGAATTAATATGAAAAATTTTATATTATTGAATTTATATAGAAAATGTATTATTATTGAGGCTAATATTGAATTAATATGAAAAATTTTATATTATTGAATTTATATAGAAAATGTATTATTATTGGGGCTAATATTGAACTAATATGAAAAATTTTATATTATTGAATTTATATAGAAAATGTATTATTATTGAGGCTAATATTGAATTAATATGAAAAATTTTATATTGTTGAATTTATATAGAAAATGTATTATTATTGAGGCTAATATTGAACTAATATGAAAGAAATTGTGCTATTGAATTTATATAGAAAATTTAATGCCATGTTTTTTTTACTTACGTCTATAGAAAGTTTTTTCTAAGGAAAATGTTACTTCGAATGACCTAAGAAACTTACCGCTTTCAAGGTTCTCCTACATTTTTGTTACAGCCTGTAGAAAACTTATTCGTAAGTTGACAGTGTTCCACTTTGGTATTTCTACCCTTTTTCAATCCATAAACGTCCATCAGCCGAACTATAGCAGCACAAGCGTTGACTTCACCCGTCGAACCTGACATAATCCCTGTTCTCCGCGTTTGGTGATTGTATTAGAACCAGATATGCATTTCCACTCGATAACATTTGGTTTCATTGCTTCATCGACGGCCTGCGACGTTTATGCGAATTCCTTGGGGTCTGTGGTTTGTCTCGGGGAAAGTGGAGTACAGGTAAAATTCAAAAAACTAATTCAATCTTCTTAAGGTAATGCTTCAGATTTTTTAAAGGAATTTTTATATTAATAAAACGAAATCTGATTGTTTACGTTTTATCCTGTTTTATTTTATCTATGAAAATTCACTTGTCGGGGTCTGAGAGACAATTACAAATTGAACATATAAATTGAATAAATTATCTTAATTTATAAAATTCTGAATCCCTTTTACCCCTTTTTAAAAAGCGCTTCAGTCCGTCTATAATAAATAATAATAATAATATTGTGGAGTAATGATAATCAAAGCATGACATTGGATTGTTTAGTTTATACGAACAAAACCTGAGAAATATATGCTGCACTCTCTCGATATTGAAACTGATTTCGAAAATGCAAATCTTCACCTGAGTTCGGTGACGTGTCGGTATCGAATAGGGAGAAGCAGAATTTGAACCCTCGAATAGAAACTTATCGCCAGCTACAACTTCCTCTCAGTAAGTTCTTCTATTCCCGGTAATTAGATAACAGCAGGAAACCGCCACGGGTTGCATAATATCGATGTTACGCAATCGGTACCTTCACCTTATGTGCGCCTTACGTCGTCTCGCCAAGTGAAAATCAGTAGGAAAGTGTGTGTGACGCCGACAGCGAGAGAGAGAGAGAGAGAGAGAGAGATAGTAAGATAGCGGGAGTGGGGAGAAAGAGAGCGAGAGCGCGAACGAGAGAGATTTCCAAAAAACCGAATTGATTTCTAAAAATCAAGGAACAAGTCTGTGCCGAACCAGTCAATGCATTCGAAAATTAAGGACAGAAAATGATTTATGCAGCACTGTGTTTGGTGAAATATTATTTTCCACGTTGAACATTATTAAAAGGAATTGTTAGGTAACTATTTATTTTCGTAGCTATCGGTTCAATTTATCTTTGGAATACGTACCAAAACCGTGGTATTATTGTATAATTTATTATTTTATTGTATTATTGTTTTTTTTTAATTTTATTTTTCTTAAATAAGGAAAAATTTATTATTTTAAGTATTTTCATCATATTATTTGATTTAATTGTAGAATCACTAGTCAAATAATAGTTTACATCTTCTGTGAAAATTTATATCTTGTTTTTCACATTGTACATTCTTGTATTCCAGATTTAGTATTTATTTTGTGTGTTTATATTTTATATTTTACACACTGTCAGATATATATGTTATATGTAGATCTATTATAAAGTATTTTTAATAAGAAATCGGTAATCTGTGATGTTGAAATTTTTTCCACCGATAAGTGGTCGTTGAAATTTATATTGTAGAATAAAACATTAACGGTATCGAGTTTCTTGCGATTTACACAATCAAGTTACGTAGGCATTCCTTCTGCACGTAAAACCGGATACTAGTTGTCCTGATCTAATATCGTGGTATTCCGTTTCTTTTACATCGAACTTTTTGCATTATTAGCAGAAATAATTTGCCCACACGGTACACAGAAAAGAACTCGCTTTAGAAAATGAAAAATTTGAGTGAACCAAATCCGAAGTAAAATTAATTATTCAATCTGCCAAACGGTATTATTATTGATATTTTATTTCGTTTTTATCCAATGTATTATTTACTTTAGATGCTAATGGAGATTCTACAAGCTTAACAAGCTTCTTATTCTTCTTGCAAAAATCCGAAATTTGAAATGACCGAGCGTGATATTATTGAGAAATTTATAAAAATAACAATTTCAAATAATTCCGTAGTATGAAAAAGATTTATTTCTCTCGTTCTAAAAATAATTTTAAAACTGTTCCATCAACTTCTATTAAAATGCACATATTTTCTCCTATTCAACCCTTGGCTGCATGAGTTTATTAATTGGGAAGAAAATATTGAAAGATGGTCAGTGTTTTACTTAAGGGAAAAATATTTTTGAAAAAATTAAAAGAACATCTTCAGAAAAATAAACATGAATAAACATAGTAAGAAAACACATTCTTGGTTAACTAACCAGAAGGGTTAATGAAATTACTGTACACACAGTTCCTAAATTGTGTGCCTTCAATTATGCGTCTAGATTTTTCTTCAGAAATGGTTCCAACGGTTCGATTTTGCTCCTCGCTGTACAGCACATTAACTATGCATACAAGTACAGTTCTGTCAATGTTATCAACAGCTATCCGAAATACCATATGCACTGTCATCCATTTCCAAGACCCAAACAATATTCCCCAAAGGAAATATGAAAATTCACGAGCTCGTCCACGTTGAACTATAAAATGAAGGAAAAAATCTGGTGAACGAGAATGGTTCGCAGACCTGCCGTAGATTTCCAAGGGGGAAACCTCGGAAAGGTTGGGAACCGGTGAGAGATGGAGGAAGAGGAGAACGAGCGGAACTGAGGTCCGCGGAGCTTCCTTTCCTTTGGACATGCCTCGCTGCTTCTTAGTCCTATCCCACAGATTACGGGCGTCGTTCTCTTTCTCTCTCTCTCTTTGTCGCCGATTCGCTCGCGCTCGCTGTTATCTCCGTTGTCTCTGTTCCGAGCGCGACGATACAGTAACCACGACAATGCCGATCGCTATTACGACCGTCTCGGCCTCGAAAGTAGGAACTACGTTCGACGCACCTACTTCCTGGACGACCATCACTGCTCCTCGAGCCTCGACCGATCGCCACTCTGCCTGCTTCTTTCGGAACATTCTTTTTTTCCTTTAAAACATTTACGCCTAACCGTCCATCGATTCGAGATAGCTGAGCTAGGCCCGTTTTACCATTGCATTACTTAACTGTAACATAAAAGCTGCGACATTGATTGATTCCAACGTTCTATATTCTATATTCTATATTCTATATATTCTATATTCTATATATTCTATATTCTATATATTCTATATTCTATATATTCTATATTCTATATATTCTATATTCTATATATTCTATATTCTATATATTATATATATTCTATATATTCTATATTCTATATATTCTATATTCTATATATTCTATATTCTATATATTCTATATTCTATATATTCTATATTCTATATATTCTATATTCTATATATTCTATATTCTATATTCTATATTCTATATTCTATATTCTATATATTCTATATTCTATACATCCTATATTCTATATTCTATATATTCTATATTCCATATTCTATATATTCTTTATATTCTATATTCCATATTCTATATATTCTTTATATTCTATATTCTATATAGTCAACAAAAAAATTTATTGAAACTTGGACAGGACAACGTCTGTCGGATCAGCTAATGTTCTAATAAAATAATTCTTTCGTATACACTTTTTGTAGATATACACTCACCTTCAATTTTCTTGCCGGAAGCGGAGTAATTCGATGGCGATTCGATTTGACCCAAGCTCAGCTGCAGCCGCGCTCTGATTGGCCCATGTTTTTGTAAAGGAAAGAGTTGTTTGAAATAACGTCACGCGTACACAGTACTCAACCCTTTCAAGGAAGTACTATATATTTCGGACACCATGTATAAAGAAAATGAACACGTTATGTGTTTAGGAAGCGAGAATTTGCGCGTCCGAAGACTTCAATAACATTATCGCTCGAATGTCGAACGCCGCAGACAGCGTTATCGCGATCACGCTACTCGAACGTCGTTTCTAAAGAATGATGTTGAATATTTAAAAAAAAAAAGAAGTGATGGAAATCGTTGGATATTTATTCGCGAGCGATGGGAAAATGCGGAAATGGATGCAAGGTGGTTGGCACAGTGACTCGACCAGTTTTTCCGAGGCTGATCAAAATCTGGACGCGTTTTTCGCGTGAACTGTGAACAATCGACGGCGGCTTATCAGTGCATCAAGTCCACGGAAGTACATACCGTTATCGGTTTGCGAGCGAATAACAACAAGAATTATGAGACGATAAACATCCTTATCCCTTCTTATAATTGAACGGCGACTTTCTTTGTTCCCATGATCAGCCGGAACCCGATTTGTCATCGAGACAAACTGCGCCAAGTTCTTTTTTTTTTTTTTAATTTGGAAATCTCATCACTGATCAACTTTATCAATGCCATCAACTTGATCAACCTATCTGCTTTATCAGCTTCATCAACTTGTCAACTACGTTAGCTACATCACTGTCTCAACTTCACCAACTCTTCCAAATCTATCAACACTATCAACTGCACCATATATAGATACACTATATAAACTAAATTAATCAGATCAACTTGCATATCCACTATGTCAACTATATCATCTTGGATACCAATAATATCAACTATATAAACGTGGATACCAATAAGATCAACTATTGTATAAACTTGGATACCAATAATTTCAACTATATCATTTTGGATACAATTATATCAACTATATAAACTTGGATACCAATGATATCAACTATATAAACGTGAATACCAATACTATCAACTATATCATTTTGGATACCAATAATATAAATTATATAAACGTGGATACCAATAATATCAACTATATCATCTTGGATACCAACAATATCAACCATATAAACTTGTATACCAACAATATCAACTAAGTCAATTTGGATACCAACAATATCAACTTGACTATCAACTATATTAACTTATATATCAACTATATAAAATTGCACACGAACTGTAACAACTCTTTATCATACTTCTTTATTCGTCTTCTACTATATGTTTTTTATGTTACGAAAGTACAGTCCATTAAACAATTGGCGTGTTTAATGATCACAATAAAAAAGGATCGCGTATCCGCATAAATTGTATCGGCTCGTTCGGGTTTGAATTAATTGGTTGTCGGTCCTTCACCGATGAGGCCTGGTGGTCGAAGAATTGAGAGAAGGGGTAGGCGATAATTCTCGCAACGACCGCAATCGATTGGAACCGATTTGGTTGCGGACACGCGACTAGAATATCTCTCCCTCGTGATTCGAGTGTCCTGCATAATTGAGTGCATTCCTCGGCCACGCGGATTCCGCTTTGCGTCGACACGGATTCCGCGCCCTCGCCGATATATAATCCTTCGGCCGATACGCATCTCCCGCGGGAATTCTGGGAACCGTAATTCCGTAAGAAAACTGCATGCGCAAGGTTGCGTCATGGAATACTGCACTCGTTTCTTTTTTTACCGAATGCAACACTTATCCGTAGGTGAAGAAAAAAAATTGAATGAAAATAGCGTTTCGTTAATTTGCAACCGGAACCGATAACAATACTGCATCCTGCGCCATTTTTGTTTAATTCTTACAGACTCGGTATGTTGTCGATAGGAAATGTTGACGAGTCGTGTAATATTTCCGTTGCTTCTCTCCGCCGAATTATCGGAGATCGATCTAAATCGGATCGATAAACCTCGCGATGATAAACAGGCGATCGATTACAAGAAAGAGGCGACCGATCGGCAACGGCCTTGATTGATTACGCGATACCGGCTGATAACGTGTTTTCATGCTAGATCTACGTTTTCGAAATTGGTCGCGTAATTCTATTAGTACGTGAAACGTTTGTTTATTTTTAGAGAAATAAATATTGTCATCGTGTCAGCGTGCCGATTTGTCATCGACGGCGAAACTGGGCCGACGAAATTGGAGACGGATTGGTTTTAATTTTAAACGTCCTCGGATCCAAAGGTAAATTAATCTACCTGTCAAAGTTTCATTCTTTTGCAGAATGTCATCGAAGATCATCAAAAACATTTATCTAGAACCTAGCTAATTCGCTAAGCGATAGAATCGTGGCAAAGATAAGGACTCAAAGATGAATCACTTGTAATCTTACAATAATTCTCTGGTTAACAGAGAAGGATCTAAAAATCTATTATCTTCGTCTAACGTTCATCCATAAATGTCACTAGGTTTCAAGAAAACTAATCTATCCAAAGAAATTCTTTTCTAGGATGAAGGGACCTAAATGTCCCTAGGTGTCAAGAAAACTAATCTATCCAATGAAATTCTTTTCTGGGATGAAGGGACCTAAATGTCCCTAGGTTTCAAGAAAACTAATCTATCCAAAGAAATTCTTTTCTAGGATGAAGGGACCTAAATGTCCCTAGCTTTCAAGAAAACTAATCTATCCAATGAAATACTTTCCTGGGATGAAGGGACCTAAATGTCCCTAGGTTTCAAGAAAACTAATCTATCCAAAGAAATTCTTTCCTGGGATGAAGGGACCTAAATGTCCCTAGGTTTCAAGAAAACTAATCTATCCATGCAATTCTTTCCTGGGATGAAGGGACCTAAATGTCCCTAGGTTTCAAGAAAACTAATCTATCCATTGAAATTCTTTTCTAGGATGAAGGGACCTAAATGTCCCTAGGTTTCAAGAACTATATCTCTACAACAAAAAGACTTTGTTCGTCCACTCCCAGTCTCCGTATCATCATCGATAATCCTTAAAAAAAACAATCAGTCTCTACAATCCAACCGTCCCTTCCCCCACGCTCCCCAAAATCCCGCCCCCTAAAAACTCTCTGGACCGCGGAAAAAACGGTTTAAACACTTCCGCGGAAACTCGATTGGCGCGAGTATCAGCTCCGGCACGCCAACAATATAGGCGAACAAGTTGAGACAAAGAATCGCAATAAGAAGGCGAGAGGAGTCGGAAGAGAGAGAGGGGCGGTAGCCGGGACGATGGAAGGGGTTGGGGAGAGGAGATTGGGGGCGTGGGGAGGGGAGGGGAAAGAGAGGGCAAAGTGGAGACTAGAATCGAGTATTAATAGACTCGGGTGGCTGGAAGCCGGAACTGAAGAGCGTACCTCCTTCTCCTAGTTGAGTCGCCTCGTTCGAGTTGCTCGACTCGCGCGAGCGAGAGAGGAACGCACAAAAGGAAAGAAAGGGAGGGGCGAAGGGGGGTGGGGTCGCGGCGGAGGTGGTTGGGAGGGGGCGAAGAGGGGAGGAAAGAGGGGCACAAGCAGCAGCCCAGCAGCATCGGCGACGGAAAGAGAGAAAGAGAGAGAGGTCGGCTTATTTATAAACGCAAGATAAAGCGTGGTAGTGCCGTGAGAGGAAGCCGTTCGAGCGTGGCTCCCACGCTTCCAGATACGCATTACGTATGCGCCTTAGCCTTTCGACTCCTACATCGGAACGGGGAAACGTCATTATGGATCCTGACCGATTGGCATTCCTTGCCCGTACAGTTTCGGCAAACCCGGAAAATTATCCCGACGAATTAATCCGGTGTTCGTATCTCGGCCTTCCTCGCCAAATCCCGACAGATTTCTCCACAGATTACGCGTAAACAATGTGGTTCGACACCTTCGGTCTGTTCGTTGCTAACGACGCCGATAACTGTACGGGGATTAACCAACAAGGCGCTTTCTTTATGGACGCATTTTTTTTTTCCATTAACATGTAGAAATACATTCGGTCGATAGCATCGGCATATTTTAATCGTATGGGCTTAGTTGCCGACGTCTGTTGATTAACGACAGACCAATTGCGATCAGAGATTAGGTGATCCGATGTTATTTATTTTCATGAGTAAACGAAGAAGATCGAATATTCGATGTCTATTGAAAATGTTAGAATAGTTGCTTACATACAGGTATACCTTTTGTAATGTAAGGATTTATAATGTAATCACTTTTTCATAATTGTACGAGACGACCTGATTTTTTTTATAGTCAATTAGAAGCATTGGTTTATGAAATGACACGCAGAAAAGATTTTCCAAAAGATTATATTTTACCAAGTTACATGCAAAAATTAAAGAGGCGTTTATTTAAAAACTTTTTTATCTGGGCCCTTAATAGACAATTTAAAATATATGTTTTGGGGATCTATGTTAGTTATAATGATTTCTGCATGTAATCTGATAAAATAGAATCTTTTGGAAAATATTTTCTACGTATCATTTCATAAACCAATGCTTCTAATTGATTAGAGAAAATCAGGTCGTTTGGTACAATTGACAAGCAGGTTACAGTAGGCGAATAATAGTAATAATATTAGAGATGAATTAATAAATAATTATTGATGTTGTATATGTTTGATATCATCGATATAGTCGATACAGTCGATATACATAGCTGTTGTAGTCGATATAGCTAAGATTGTTATTATAATTATAATTGATGAATTAATTCATAATTAATGAATGTCGTAATTAACGGAGAATTTTCAATTCTCTGGCGAAACAAGTTTGCGCTGAAACGTAGGAAAGCGGCGTGAAATCAGGCCGGATCGAATCGAAGCGGGTGTCCAGTGAATTTTTCCACGTTGCATAACGATCGACGACAAATCCGCGAGTTCACCGAAAATCGGCTGGCTGGTTAATTCGGTATCCGGTCTTATTTATATCGATTCTGTTGAGAACGCGTTACGGAGGAACTCGGATTCCTATCGTCTATCCTCGCGTCTAGAGTCGCGTCTATGCGAGGTCGCCGCTATTTTTGCCTAGGTATCCGTCAGCTCGACCTCTTCCACTGATTCCGAGGAAATCCCATGCCCGACTTTCTTCCTCTATTCTCCCGCGAAAATTTCGGCCGATTGCCAGCTCTCCCCACACGCACACTCTCCTCTCTCCGGAGTAACACGAAAATTTCCGCCGCCATAATTCGCATTTCCGGAAAAAAAATCACATTTCCACCTTACCCCTTCCACCGTTGCTTCACACGGAAATGATTATTGCACGGAGAAAAATGTTTCGACAAAAATATTGTATGGTTTCGAGACAGAGGTGGGCATTATTTGACGAACCAAAGCTTTTAATTACTATTTCATATTTTCGAGTTTATTTTGTTTAAAGAAAATTGTATTTTCAAGAAGATATACAATATCGAAACACAATCAAATATTTTTACCACGTTTTTATTATTTGTAATCTGAACACACAAAATAGAATATTTCTATTTTATTAATCTGAAACATAAAATAGAATATTGTATTTTGACTATTGAATACGAGCCATTATTTTCAGTAATAATATTTGTAATTGAAATTGAAGGTAAAGAGAAAGTTGAAATATTTGTACTCCTCTTTAAATTGAATATCCATGGCCACAATCGTTAATATATACAATGATCAGTCAGAAATACATTTTCTTCGAATTTTTACTTTGTATACATACTTCCAATAGCTTTTCACAAAACAATCACAAACAAATTTATTAAAATTTGGACAACGTCTATCAAGTCAATAATAAGTTTTCTTCTAATTTTCACTTTGTTCACAAACTTCCAATAGCTTTCCACAAAACGATCACAAACAAATTTATTGAAATTTGGACACCGTCTATCGGGTCAATATAATAACAATAATAAATTGATAATTTATTGACGCAATTTAGAACATTGTTTGTAGACGCTCGTAAATAATTGTCGCGTGTGAAAGAAGATGGACTAGTAATAAAAATAATAAGAATTCGAATAGAGTATAAATTGGAAAATTGATGTTCGAGACGTAAAGGTGGTTTACCGTGTTGAGAGGTTTCGACACGTTGATCAAAGAGGTCCGGGACAGGTCCGAGATGAGTTGAGGAGTAGGTCGGAACCCCGACGCGTACGTTAAAAATCGAGAAAATAACTCGTTGCTCCCCGGGAGGCGGGAAACGCACGTTCGAAACGAGTCGCGAGTTAAAGTACCGGTTGGAACGGTACGGTATTACGTATTATCTATAAGTTGCATTTCCCGATGCATGCGAGGCTTTCCTCGAGCCCTGGGAACGCTGCCGGTCCGTTACTGATCTCATTTCATCGAACCTTCTTTATCGGAACAAACAAACAGATTTCCCTCTAATGAATATTCTTTCGTATTGCTTGTTCCTCGGATTCCATAACAGCACCGTGTCCGGTTTGCTTTCCCACATTCTTCCCGCTCGTAGGAAAATCTACGCGAAATTCAACGAACATCAAACCTATTCATTATACGTATCCCAAGTCTTGATTAAACAAGCCATCTCAAAAGCCCACTAGACCATTCGCAATTTCGATTTCTTCAGAAATAAATCACATCCACGCGAGAACGGTCTATCAGAAAATAACGATTTTTGAAAAAACCGAAAGAATTATTAAATTAAATTTTCTTAAAATTGTAGGAATAATAATTGATAGAAACGATTGCACCGAAAGAATTATTAAATTAAATTTTCTTAAAATTGTAGGACTAATAATTGATCGAAACGGTAAATAACAGCTTAATAATAAAAAATACTAGAGATAAGAAAATGTAAATATTTAAGGAATGTAGAAATGAAGGAATAAGAGAGAAATGTAACGGCGAAAGGCATATATTTAAAATAATAATAATATAAAATCGATTTCACCGTTAACTGGGTGTAATATTATATAAAACCTTGTGTTTAATTTATAGAAGCGCGTGATTACTTTAACCAACACAATAGTTCTATTATTTTCAAATTGATTACACAACAAGTAATAATAATATCGTAAATTATGCGAACAAAATTGATTCTATCATAAACTAGACCTTATGTCGTAACAACAACGTATAATTAAAAACATTTTTCCCGTTTAACAGATATTGTAAATATCATAAAACCGTCCAGGAAAATAATATAAATCCGTGAACCGTAAAAGACGAAGAAGTGAAACGCTAAGAATTAATTAACGCTGATGGTAAAAATTAGGTGGAAAGTATTCGGTGGAAATGGTAAATCGTGTTTGTACTTGATTGAAAGATTTTGTTCGCGTACATGGATTTCGGGGCCCGCGCAACAGGAGATAATAGCGTATATTTATTTACAAAAGCGGCAACAGAGCGTTGTAGTACTGTCGTTTACGAAACCGCTCTTTTTCCCTCTTTCCCTCTGGCCCCTCTTGAGTCCTCTTTCCCCGTCGGTCTCTCGGTTTCTTCGCTCTTTCTTGGCCTTTCTTTCTGCGGTCTCCCGCGATTTCTAATTGGGCAACGCAATTTCCTTCCTTCGGCTCGCAGGAGGAATTCCTCGATTGCGCCAACACCGACGTGGATTACTAAACTTCGCTCTCCTCGTCTATCTCTCTCTCTCTCTCTCTCTGGGTCCCTTTTGCCTCTTGCGTGTCCCCTCGTCTGACCCTGATTACCATTAGGAAAAAGAATCTTCATTTTTAAAACAAAAAGTTTTACCAAAAGAACGTCTCATGATGTACCAATTGCTTGTAATCGTTGGAATGACAATTATTCGTTCATGCTTTCGTGGTATAAATAATAAATAGTCGCTGGAACTGGATGAATTTTTTCTAGTAGAATTTTGAAAATGAAATATTTCATTTGATGCAGTAATTGTTTGATAATAAAATATTTCATTTGAGGCAGTAATTTTTGAAAATAAAATATTTCATTTGATGCAGTAATTGTTTGACAATAAAATAATTTATTTGAGGCAGTAATTGTCTGAAAATAGTATTTTACTTGAAGAATATTGAAAATATTTCGACTTTGTATATCTATCGTGCTATAATATTATACCTATAATATAAAAAAAAATCGAGCACAATTCAGTACAACTGTTGAAATAATTTAATTAAACAAGTGGGGGGATAATTTCTACGACGCGATAAATTCACATATTGTGTCTCTCTATTTACAACTATTTCCACTATGTCGCTTTGCGACTATGTTCATAAAAAATGGTGAAAAACATTAGTTATGTACGCGGACACATTATTAGGTCCGGTTAGCGACAAGATAGACTCTATCCACATAATTCATGTCTGTTATGTAATATGGTTTAGAATGTGCGGAATGTTTATCGATCACAACAATGACTTAAATTGTACTCGCATTGTAGCCAAGTCTATGTTTATATTACTCCAGTATTTATTATTCGAATTAAGTGCAATATTGTTGAAATAAAAAAAAACTATTATTATAGGATATAATTACTATAATAATATAAATAAATCTAATATTAGGACATAATAACTAGAATAATCTTATGTCATATTATTTCAGTATTTATTATTCGAATTAAGTACAATATTATTGAAATAAATAAATCTATTATTATAGGATATAATTACTATAATAATATAAATAAATCTAATATTAGGACATAATAACTTGAATAATCTAATGTCATATTATTTCAGTATTTATTATTCGAATTAAGTACAATATTATTGAAATAAATAAATCTAATATTAGGACATAATTAGTAGAATAATCTAAATAACTCTATTATTATTCGATTACTAAAAAAAGAAATATATTGAACTCAGAAAACGCGATTTGTAGGATGGAATAGGTACTCCACAGCGACATGTGCAGGTCCAGTGTGGAGGCTACCTTGAAACCCGCTAGTTTCCTCTTTCTCCTCTCATTCCACGTCCTCGTCCACCCGCTCTTTCTCTTTTCCGTACTCGCGTAAGCGATTACGCCACTGTGCGCACTGCATTTCTCACCTCCGTCTAATCCCATTACTGTTATACACTGCGAAGAGATGTACCGGCTCGGGTCTTCAATATGGCTGAACAATTTGAAAACCGGAAGTGCGTTTACGGTACAGCAGTGGATACAGTATAAAACTCTTTGGCTCAGAAATTTTAGTCACGCTTTTATTCAATATTTTGAATGTGAGGCTTAACTGTAATTCCAAAATTGATGTAACCCCATGAATGATTATGCTTCGCGTCAAAATTTGAGCAAAAAATCGCGAACAATTTGTTCGATTTCAACCGAAGGATCACACGATACGAAAAATCATGTCAAGTCCAATTTTTGGAGAATCAGATCAGTCATTGAGAGACCACTTCCCACAAATGAGGCGTTACTGTAATCTCAAAATTGATGTAACCCCATGAATGATTATGCTTCGCGTCAAAATTTGAGCAAAAAATCGCGAACAATTTGTTCGATTTCAACCGAAGGATCACACGATACGAAAAATTTTAGCTACGAGCAGTATTGTATCTTTCTCTTTTTTTTTCTTTTCTTTGATATTATAAACACATATGTAAAAGGGTTTTACTTCGTCTATAATAAATAATAATAATAATAAAAAGATCGTGTGAAGTCCAATTTTTGGAGAAACGGGATCAGTGATTGAGAGACGAGAAAGGAAGAGAAGAAAGGACGAGAGCTCTAAGAAATGAGAAACGGTCGAAAGAAGCAACCGGACACGCGAAGAAAGAAAAAAGAAACGCGCGATAAAGGCTCGGAATCAAAACAAGTAACATGAACGAGAGAGGATAGAGCGAGCGAGGGAGAAAGAGAGTGGAGAGAGAAGGGCGAGAGAGAGGAAAAGGTGAGAGGGCGAGGAGGGGATCAGTTGAGGGGTGAAGGGAGAGGGTCGGAGTCATTTCAACCGTCCTCCCGGATGTGCAGCATCATTACACGGCATTCTTCGAGGCTGCAGGATCTCCCTTTCTTTCTTCCTTCGACCGATGCGTTGACGTAACCGCGACAAAACGGAATCCTACCTCTTCGGCACGGAACGACGTTTCTGACCGTTCCGGCACACTCTCTGCTATCCGAACGATGATTATTCCTCCAGGGATTTGTACAATGACTCTCACTGATATTCGAACACTCTTAAAAAGACGAGAAATTGTTTAATACACAATATAGGATGTTAAAAAAAAGTTTTTTAAAGTTGCAGTTGATCGGAAATGTAGAAAAACATAGCTAAAAGTTGCATTTTATAACTTTTTGTGTGTGAGCCTATATTGAACATTTCAAAACTACGTTTTGCAGATCTGTATCGATTAAACATATTTTGAAAATTTGATATACAACTTTTCTCGTAGCAGAAAATGTGGGTTAAATAACTAAATATAGAATGTAATAAATAGATAATAAATATATCTGAAGGATATTGAATAATTTCTTTGGAGACAATCAGCACACGATAAATATTTAAACATTTTTAGATACAACATGAGGTCTTGTTGTACATTTTCAATATGAATAAGATAATTCTAAAAGACAACAGAGATTCTCTACAACTTCTAATAAAGATATAATAAATATATCTGAAGGAAATTGAACACTTGCTTTGGAAACAATCAGCACACGATCGATAAATATTTAAACATTTTCAGATGCAACATGAGGTCTTGTTGTACATTTTCAATATCAATAAAATAATTCTAAAAAACAACGGAGATTCTCTACAACTTGTAATAAAGATATAATAAATATATCTGAAGGATATTGAACAATTGCTTCGAAGACAATCAGCACACGATAAATATTTAAAAATTTTCGGATACTACACGAGCGTTTAAAAATCCACACGGCTAAGTGGTTGAAGCCACTGTTATTGGTCCGACCGGATTTTCCGGAGTCTGTCAGGCAGCGAAAAGGTTTCCGAGGAGGCGTAACATTAATCATGGGACAGGTATGTGGCAGGTCCCGAGATCTTTTTTCCTCCTAAAAGAACGATCATCCACAATGGACCCGAAATCCACCCTGCTTACGTTCACGTCTGATCAATCGAAGAAAGGACCCTTCAGAAAAGTTACCGGCTCCTTTCTACCTTCCTCGGGGGACCTATTAAATCTCCGATTCGGAATTCCAAAGAACGTCTTCGTCCCTCGTGCTACCAACAAAATATTCTTCGAATGAAAATTTTCTGTATATTGCATTTTTCCATCTGTCGTTTAACACAATTTATCGGTGCAACAAATCAAAAATACATGACAACAATAATATGACTTCTAAACATTTCGAACATAGTCGAACATTGTATAACAAATTTCAAAACAGCCAAACCTATAATAATCTAATCACTTTTTGTCTCGTATGTTGTCTAAAATATTTAACATAAACATACCCGGTATAATTATCACACTTTTTAACATACGTATCTGCAATTTCTAAAACATTTTTGTTCCCTAAAATCTGAAGATACGTTACTTATATCATTCTGGATTATGTCCAATAAAATGAGTATCAAACTATAAAAAAATCAAGAGGGGATTAGAAGATTGTACAAGTCTTCGATTAACCAATAAAACTGCAAATATTCCGGAACATTAAATTTCCCAAAAAATGTTTGAACAGTGCAATTCAACAATTGATTATTTGAATTTCAATTATATCGTCATTATTGAGTTAATATTTATGATACGCGGCGAGGGTGATTTGATTGACGAGTGGGCCTCGGAGATTCGTTTTCTTTTTTCACGGTTGGTTTTTTTTTTTTTAACAGGACGAATACTTTGAAAAGGAAAGAAGAAGGCATACGAATCGGTGGTACTCATAAGCCAGCCAGGATATAACAGGTAAAACAGGTTTGTGGGCGTCCAGAAACATGGGCTACCTGCATTGCTTCTCGGAGGGGTCCTTCTTCAAACCCGGCTGCCAATTCTTGCGGAAGAAAACCGAGAAAAGGGGAGAACCGGCGCACCTATACACCTGTTCGTTAAGTAACCGTGATTAACGTATCTGTGACGTAGCTGTATGCCTCTCAATCTTTCAACAAATTAGTTAATTTAATGAAAAATAATTTAATAATATGCTGCATAAGATAAACCAGTAAATCGAATTCTTTATTAAATTGTAATTATTCAAGCAAAACTAATTTAACAGTCTGAACTAGTGATTGTTTAAATGTCTGAAATTCTCCTCTTTATTATTTACAGAAAGGTTCGTTCGCAGACACAAAGAACCGAGTACACATTGCCAGAATATAATAATATTCTATTATAAAGTTAATTATGAGGAAGTGAAACAAATGATCAAATGATCTTCAAAATATCTTGAGTAATGTAATATAACAGCTAATACAGTGGTAGATAGAAAGAGAGAGAGATGATCTTTCTTAGAGTTCGATGCTATATCAATACTTATCTCTTATCACCTTATCGCAATTATTTGAATTGATTATTTTCCGCCAGCTCCGATCATCTATCATGATCATCACTATCAATGAGTTTCCTCAGTTTACCAAGTTAACAGTCGCATGACTTTGAAAATCAATAGTCATATTCGTGTATTAATGAAACGATTCAATTAATCACCTCTATAATAATTCCATTACTCTTTCTCTCCTTTAAATTCGAAGTGTTCCCGCGCTTTAAATCGACTATCTGCGCACGTGCAGATGCGCAATATTTATGGAACGAGACCGCTGAGCTCATAATTTAAGTAAAAAAAAATCGTTTTGTATTTGAAAAATACATGGGAACCTGAGAATAATAATCAATTATATCGATCGCAAATATTTAATAATTTTTAAATTAATGTTTTCGGCGCAACAGTTTCGATCAATTTTTATTACGATAAGTAACCGCAAAATTATTTCTTTTGAAATGTAGAGCTGGAACGTAGGGAAATTTCAAATTTAAGTAGAAGGAACTTTAAAGTTTCAATCGAGGAAAATGTCAACTTTAAATTGAAGGAATTTTCAAGTTTAAATTGAGGGAAATGTAAAATTTAATTTAAGGGATATTTCAAGTTTAAATTTAAAGAAATTTCGAGTTTACATTGAGGGAAATGTGAAGTTTAAATTGAGGGAAACAACAAGTTGAAATTGAGGGAAATTTCAAGTTTAAATTGAGGGAAATGTCAAGTTTAAATTGACGGAAATTTCAAGTTCAAATTGAAAGAAATTTCAAATTTAAATAGAAGGAACTTTAAAGTTTAAATCGAGGAAAATGTTACCTTCAAATTGAAGGAATTTTCAAGTTTAAATTGGGGGAAATGTCAAGTTTAAAGTAATGGATATTTCAAATTTAAATTTAAAGAAATTTCGAGTTTACATCGAGGGAAGATCGATTTAGTCGATAGATTGAGTCGATGGTGCCCATCGCTACGTCGTCGTGGTCCGTGCGATTACGAGGAAGCCACAAGGAAGTCGGTGAAGGCCCCACCATTTTCCCCGGCATTTCCCACTCGATTACAACGCTTCGATTATTTCCGTTCGCGCCATGCCGCGCGCCGGTGTCTGTCCTCGTTCGCCGCTCGGCGTTCGTCGCGTCTCGCCGGTCCATTTGTCTCCTTTTCACGGCGCATGCGTGTTACGTGCGGTTCTGATCTCTTCGGTAGTGGGGGGGGCGTGGCGGCAAGCATCCAGCGACGGTCGCGATTCGCGGCTCAGTCGCTCGGCAGCCTCGACACCGGACGGACGTGCGATAATCATCGAGATATTACGCGCACGTTCGCGTCTCCGGAGGTGAAAGGACGAGAGAAAGAGAGAGAGAGAGAGAAGAAGAAGAAGGAAAGATACAAGATATCAGTTTTTTCGTGTTTCGCGTCCTCGACGGAAGAACTCGAGAGAATATTATTATCGAAGTGGTGTGCTGGTGATACACACTCGGTCGGTCATCCGCGTACGTACCGTTTACCGAGAGAGAGAGGATACATTTCGATTCGTTACGGGCCTCCCAAGAACGTTCCGAGATATATCGGATGTCGTCGTCGTCGTCGTCGTCGTTGTCTGTATAAGTACGCTTGTGTATAATCGTCGGGAGTGGAATCAGATGGGATTTATCCTCGATTAGAAGAGAGACAGAGGCGGAAGGAACACGATACACGTGCGCGTGGTCGGTGTCGGCGAGATACCTGTGGATGCCAGGCAACAGCGACGCATTAGGGCGCGGATTTCTGCCCGATGACCGCCGACGGTACTCGCTCGAACTCGCAAGCCGATCCTCCGCACTGATATTACGCCGCGTCAGACGGTTCAGCCTGTGATCGAGGTAAGGATTCTCACTCTCCTCGCTTCTACTTCCTCGAGCGGTTTATCGCTCGAGTGCCCCGACCGATTTCGGTTCGAGTACGAAAATACACACCGAGTCCCGATAGCTTATCTGGCTTCGTTTCTACACAATTCGGGATTGCATGATTTTTCGGATACTTTAATGGAGTGTATCGAGAGTATTGTTTGGTTTCGCTGAACACGGTTTGTCGCGGGAAAGGTTGTTTATGAGGGGGGATGTAAAGTGGACGTCGGTGGGGCTCCAGTGGGATTTGTTGTTTTTTTATTATTATTATTATTATTTAGAAATATTTCGGCGCACAGGTTCGATCCTATGTTACTATTTTCCTAAGCAGTTTCACAAATTAATAATTCGACGTTTCGGTCTAGGTTAAGACTCTTCTCATATTAATGTTTTACAGACGCAATTATATTCTTGAAGATGGTCTTAACCTAAAATAGTAACGTAGGATCGAACCTGTGCGCCGAAATTGCAATTTCTATTTAAAATTGGCGATCGAGATAAAAGAAAACATTGATTATTATTATTGTAAGGAATAGCCAAATTTATTATAAGGAAACGTTGACAGATGTGTTTGTCACGGTCGCGTTCGTTTCGATCTGTCTTCTTTTTCTAATTCGTTGGCGATCGTAATTTTACAATTCTGTTGTTATTTTCGATTTTCTACTTTTATATATTTTACTATATATAGGGTTGTCTGCTAATACGTATACATACATACATTCATCCGTATTTTATTTATTATAGACGGACTGAAGCGCTTTTTACATAAGTGTTTACAATATAAAGAAAAGAATAAAAACAGAGAAAGATACAATACTGCTCGGGCAATAACAAAGAAGGGACATGCACAAAAGAAAAATTTGATAATGGTACAATCTTGTTTTGGTTTTGAAAATTGTTAGACCCACGTGCATCTTTCTTTCGACGACTGCCTATCTATTCCGTCGGAATTGCCGTTTGTGGGATTGTGCAATGAAGTTGGTTCGCTTAGTCTACTTTGAAAAACGGTGTTTTTGTTAGGGAATCGGTTTACGGGATTTCATAGTGACAGCATCTCTATTTGCGAATTTGTTTCAAGGAAATTAATTGAAGTGTAAATTAATTGAACATTACGTCGGCAACTTCGAATCGACTCGTTCGTCATTAACTATATAAGTCGGTAGATATACTATCTTGTACAGATATTGTCTCGAATGAAAAATTCTGCTTTTCTTCTAACTCTGTTAGTGGAGCTACACGTGTCGTGATATAAAAGAACGACTGTCGCACAGTACAATTATTTACTTCTTTTCTTTTTTTTCTTTATGGTGCACGTGTTGTAATCTTTAGTCTCGCGGAATCGCGTTGAATTAATAACTCGACTGTGATTGCCATCCATTATAAATTAACAGATCCGTTATCTGCCATTAAGATTATCTTCGCATACAACGTTGATCGTGTTTCTATTTCCTAGTTTTAGAAGACGTGTTACTTCGAATTGATAGCTTGTTCGAATTTACCGTTGATTATTAAGCAAGAAACTCGCAATATTTTCTTACTTTTTTTGTGACTTGACTAGGTTAACTCTCGACATTGTTCTTCCATGAACTATAAATTGATAGATGCACAGGAAAACGAAATTGTACTTAGAAATTTCTGTTTCGTTTAACTAATCACGTTCTAGAAGACGTGTTACTTCGAATTGATAGCTTGTTCGAATTTACCGTTAATTATTAAGCAAGAAACTCGCAATATTTTCTTACTTTTTTTGTGACTTGACTAGGTTAACTCTCGACATTGTTCTTCCATAAACTATAAATTGATAGATGCACAGGAAAACGAAATTGTACTTAGAAAATTCTGTTTCGTTTAATTAATCACGTTCTAGATGACGTGTTACTTCGAATTGATAGCTTGTTCGAATTTACCGTTGATTATTAAGCAAAAAACTCGCAATATTTTCTTACTTTTTCTTTTTACTTGACTAGGTTAACTCTCGACATTGTTCTTCCATAAACTATAAATTGATAGATGCACAGGAAATCGAAATTGTACTTAGAAAATTCTGTTTCGTTTAACTAATCACGTTCTTTTATCTTATACTCGGAACTGCTGTGAACTGGTCATCTGTTTACCACGCTCGGCAATGTTATCCTTGTTGTTCCCCGGCTTCGCTACTTTATATGCTTCCTTCGTTTTCCGGAAGTGGTAATAACACGTAAGACTGTACTAAGAAAACACGAAGCATGTTCGCGCTAACATACTAAATTATAAAACACCCGGATAATTGCTGGTATGACGAATCGATATTGTATTTAAGATGTGTTGTTACATATAAATTAAGACGCTTTGTTCAAGACCGAATGTTTTATTTGAATAGAAAGTGATAGAATTGTACCAAAATAGTAAAACTGGTAAGAGTGGTCCACTAAAAGATTGCTGGAACAAACAAAATTTTCTTCTTTCGCTTACAATTACAGGATTTATACTTTTTTCACAATCATTTGAAGATTTGTCTCGTGGCACATTGTTTTTCTATTAAGAGAAACAGTTCAGCAAAGATTTTCTAAGCCAATCGTTACCGGATACCGCGACTTTCACCCTAGTGTATTATAATTTTGTTCTATTCGACCTTCAAAACGTCCTTCCGCAAAATTCTGACACTTTTTATTTGTTTAACGTCGTAATTATACTTTGGAATCACGCGTTTTACATACATTTTGTTCTTGCTTCGAGTACGTGCGTTTATACATACAGAAGTATGAATTAGTTTGTGTAAATTCATTTAATCTGATCGAATCGAAGAGATTCATAAAAATTGATTGAAACCGTGAGAAATCGTTGTCGATGTTTGTATCTTATCCTTTCTTTTTTTGTTACTTGTTTTCTTATAATCTAACATCCGATATCACTTTATTTTTATAATAATAATTTTGCATATTCAATTAATTTCACGTAACAATATTCGCCGATATATTCAAAATGTTTTTGAATGTGTAAGTGACCGTGAACCATTTTTCTTTTTAAATTAAAAATTTGTACGAAACAATTATTTTTATTTCAAATTTAAAACAACAATTTTGACTACCGAAAGCTGGGAATAGTGAAAAATATATTGTATTAATTCTGGAATAGTTTCTCATCTATGTTTACTCTTTTAAATTATCTTACCGGAGAAGAATCAAAATTGTGTAAAAATTATAGTTGTCGCAGTAGAAACAGAAAACACGTTCTTACAGGATCAAAGTTACAGGAAAAATTTGACGCGCACGTTCCTGGATAATTATTGAGGAAAACCAGCCTTTCCAAGAAATTTTTCAATGTAATCATTTCTACTGTTTTACCGACGGAATACACGTCGCAGGTTTCCTTGTGTCAGAATATTGCAACATTTTCAATATTTTATTCCGAAATAATGCATAGTTCCCATTTGTCACGAATTTATACATTGAAAACGAGATATTCTTCATTTTCTAGAAAATCGAAATACCATAGCTTCGTGAATCTAAATACAGCGCGGTTCTTTATCAAAGACTAATAAATCTCTCATCATTATTAATAGCCAATTAACTATTTTCGTAATTGCGCGGTGTAGTTTAAATAAAAACGAACCCTTCGACCTTTTACACCATAAAATCTGCGTAGGATGTTGGAAAATAATAATGGATATTGATGCGACAATATATACATAGATTTCAGATCAATACTAATTTTGTCAAAAAGTAGTGCACACGTGCGTCAACTTCTAAACTTGATTTTCTTAAAAATAGTTTATTGTATGAGAAGTTATTATTTTGATCCGTAATTAAAAAATAATATTGTATGTCGTTAATGTATTTATCACTAGATATAACATTAACACAATTTTCTTTTTATTTATATGTATTATAAGAGTCTACTTAGCATATGTTTCTTTTCAGTCAAAATTAAATACTGTTTTTCGTTAAACTGTATATAAAACTATTTATTTGTTCTCCTCTCTTATTCTAAACCTTATAACTAAATTTTTTAACCTATCGCTTATTCTTAATTGATTATTATTAAATCTAATTTCCTCATTGTTAGGAAATCGTCGAGGAGAAAAAAATGTATTTAATCTTGCACAACACCGATCATAATAAATGTTCCTCTCTATCGATCGTATATATTTATAAAAGCTACATAGATCGGAACGTCGAAATTTGATAAATTACAGAATTGCAAGTAAAAATTGATCGAACCAATGCGCCGAGAGCATCGATGCATCTATAAGAAATCGATCATAATAATTTGACCGTGCAAACCAGAACGGAAACGTCAGGAAAGAAAAAGGTTAAAATTGCAAAATTGCTAATTTAGTTAATAATTGATCGAAACTGTGCTCCGAAAGCATCGACAAAATTAAATAATAATTTGAAACTGTTTCTGTAAGATATAATATTGTAAGACTAAAGAGGAAGCGCGATTTGGAATGTTTAATGATTTTATGTCGTTAAAGTTGTTGTATTGTATTTAGCTAATTTTTGATAGGGTTGATAGGGTCTGCGTAACAAATTTACGGACACACGTAGGTGCCCCGGTAAAAATTAACCTTTCGGCCCTGTATCACTCAATTTCTAACTGTACGAGGAATTTCTATGGTTTCCCCACTCACCCACAGACTCTTTCTACGCGCGCGTAGGTGCGTAGGCGCGGACACGTGTGTGCACGCACTCGACGCACACGTGCGCGCACGCAATCGACACACGGACACAATCATGGACGGACGAGCGCGCGCGCGCGCGCGCGACGGCTAAGCGGACCGACTGTTGCTTACGCTCCTTGATCGTTATTCAGGAAGTTGCACGTTATCATTTACATAACACGTGAGCCCGAACAAAATCATACATAATTCCTTCCTTCTTAGCGCGGCCGTGTTACCGTTTCTCTCACTCTCTCTCTCTCTTTCTCTCTTCGCTTCTCTCATTTTTTCTTCCGTTTTGTTTCCACGCCGCGGAGAAAAACGGAATTGTTCGCCATCAACTCGTAAAACATGTTGTTCCAACTCGCTCGCTCGGCTGTCTCGAAAAATAACGCTTCCGACAGTGTTCGAACTTTGGTAATTACAAAAGCGTGTGTGTTTTGTCTCTTCTGTGACCAGTTTTAACCTTCGCAAGGTAATCCGGGGTCTCGAGGATCGCAGCTTCAGATTTTTGACATTAATTTTTCTATAAATGTGTTTTTTAATTAATCTCGATCGTAAATTGTTGCTAACAAAATTTTTTAATGATTTCGGCGCCCAGTTTGATCAGTTGTTACTACTACACTATTTGCAAAATATCACAAAATCTATTTGTCGACGTTTCGATCTCCTTTTAGATCATTTTCAAAGAAAAATTATAAAAATTAAGGTCTGTAAAACAATAATCTAACAAAAAATTATTTTCCCTCACACTAAGCAAGTATGTTACAGTTTTTCTTCTGGTTTTAATATTCACACGGTAAAAAACTTAATTTTGGATTATTGTTGTACAGACACAATTTTTATAATTTTTCTTTGAAAATGATCTAAAAGGAGATCGAAACGTCGAAAAATAGATTTTGTGATATTTTTGAAATCGATTTTATTCCTAACAAAGCGTTGAAAAAAAAATGCAGAATTAATATGTTACACCGCAACATCGACAACTGCGTTTAAAACAGAAAAATTCAGTTTCCGAATAAATCTGGAGAAGTTGCGGGGAAAACCCTCGGACGCGATCTTGTCGCTGAACACGATTTCGCGCACAATTAAATTTGTATGTCTGTTAATTACTATGTTCCCGGTGCTTAAACAGAAAATCGTAACGAACTGTGGGGCAAAAGCAAGAAAAATCGAAAAAAAGAAGGGGCTACGAAACGGGTTAATTTGCAAGAGTTAATCGCATTACTTTTGAAGCGAGCAAAAGTTTTAGGTTTTTTCTTCCTCCCCTCGATTTTCTATCGCAGTTGCAGCGGGTGGGAGACTGATAAGAGCTGGAACGAAGTAGAAGGAACGGGAAGTGGAAGTGGTGGGTTGGGGAGGGCAGGAGGGAGAAGAAAGCCTTTCGAAACATAATTCCGGCCGGAAGAGACGGGAACCCGGAAGCGAGGGAGGAAGCACTACGCTCTCAGAATGCCGAGGGGGTGGAAAATTCTGTTCGGAGCCCTCCGGGGAAAACTCGATCGATCGTTAAGATCGCAGACGAGGTGTCGACGTCGAACCACCTGCGAATTTCATCGCCCACGAATATACACCTTCGCTGTTACTCCCGATATTCTACTCGAAGGTGCGCATTATTTGACGAAACAAATATTTCAAATACTGTTTAATATTTTCGACTTTATTTCTCTTATAGAAAATATCATTTTAAATGAGATATAGAATTTCGAAAGTAAAATATTTCTATTTGAACAATGGGAACCACCAAATAAAATATTCCTATTTTAACAATGGGAACCACAAAATGAAATATTTCTATTTTCATAATCTGAAACACACAAAATAAAATATTTCTAATTTAAAGTATTACATTTTTCAAGAAAACAATAACTATTTCCATTTCCTTTTCATGGAAATAGTAAAGAGAGTGACGTATTCAAACGAAACGAGATCTACAAATACACTAAATCAAATTTTATTTTTTGCATACATATTAAATGATACTTTTCGATAGTTCTCGCAAGAAATTTATTATCAAAATTACACATGAAACGCGAGATACAAGGTATCGATAATTTGAACATAAAGAAGATTTACAATGTTAGATAAAAAATAGATGTATAATATTACATGAAAAGTCTGATTTTAAAAATGACTCACCATCAAATTGTTACTGACTTTTATGCACACAATTACATGAAGCACAATAAAAGCAGCATTCCAAACATTATTCCTCTTAATCATTCTCAAACAGCCACAAAGTTTCTTACCGTTTCCAAGAAAATCACAAAGCTTATCACTGTGTTTGCTACGTCAACATTTTGCGCAACACCTTCCAAGTAGAACAACCTCCAAATCTCAGTCTTATAATTGTTGCTAGAAATAGTAATATTCAATTGAAAATTTCTAAAACGTAGCAAAATGTGTCTCAATATTCAAATAAATTGCTAACAACTTTCGCTCAAGTTCCCTTACAAAACTGTTAACAAAATATTTGCTAAAAAAGTCAAGAGTCTTTCAACAGAATTATTTAAACGTTAAAAGACTATTATATCAGTAGAACTAATATTTTCTAGAATAAATATTCTGTCAGCAAATACGTTTACCGTTCTCTCGAAATGTTTATTGAGAAGCATTACTACCAGAAATTGCTGCTAAACATATTCACTAAAGAGTCTAACAAACGTTCGATTGGTCGGTGAATGTCGCGACGTGTCCAGTAAAAATTTTTAAAATAAAATGTCGGCTTCTCCGGCGCACCCCCACCCTCCCCCGCGTTGAGGAACCGGTCCGAATCGAAACCGGAAGCGCGGACCTTGGACTCCTCTCTTTTTCACTCGTCTTTCTTTATTCTTTCGAGAGAAACGCCTCGATTCGATCTTCTTCTCTCCTTCCTCCACCACCCCCCTCTTACTCTTTCTCCCTATCGTCTCTCGGGCTTCCTTTTCCCTTTCCTCCGGTTCCCGGTAAGCCGTCTCGTGGATAGATGGTCCTTCCCTTTCCCGTTCGACCGGTTAATTCCGAGAGGGAGCAAAAGGAAGCAGACGCTCGCGATAGATGGCATCCGGTTCCCCTCTTTCGAGGAAAACCCGAGGAGGAAGTCGCGTTTAAAATACCTTCCAACGACGTTCCAACCGGTCCATCTTTCTCCCTCCATCCTGCGGAATCGTCCTTTGTCCTGCACGCCCTTTTACTACGCCTCCATTTTTGCCACGAGAGAACGAGTGACTTTTCGAGAGATCGTTTGAGCGTGTACGCGATTCCGAAGCTGGCAAGTGCATCGACGTACACAGTGCGAGTTTAAGGGGGTTAAAGTAACCCCTGAATATTACTAGATTTAAGGGTAAAAACAATGTTTGCTGCAAACAATTGTTTGTCCTTAACTATATTAAAGAGGAAGAATGATCGTAGGCCACTCAGCTCATAATTTAAGTAAAAAAGACCTTCCTCTATCAAATGCATCTTTGTGCAGCTCAAAATATGATCTTACGAGGACAAACAATTGTTTCTAGCAAACACTGATTTAACGAAATTATGTTTTGAAAAAATCGAGATCTACCCTCAGATTCTAGAGCTTAGGGGTTGGAAACACTGATAAATACTCTAAAATTAGGGATACGTTACCCCCTTAAGGCGGACGGGGGTGTGATCTCCATTATTTGAAAGATTGATAATTATGTACACAACTTTGTTTATATAATTATGTACTATACTTTGAATCATTTATATTTTCAGGTTAAATTGTAAGGGAAAAAGGTAACTGATACATATCTCTCTGCACCAAAGATTAGTGTATTTTAGTCATGATAAAGTAGTCGGAAGGCCGTCTAAAGGTTATCTGAAAAATTCGAAATATTCATTGTTATCAACTAACATGATGAATATTCTGCTGAATTATTGCCACTGAAAAGATATGTAGACACCATAGATTGGTCATAAATCTTTCTTTATCGTATTCTTTTGTTTTTCGAAGGAATAAGAATATAACAGTGACGAGGAAGTAAAATTGCATCACCTCGTCGGAGATCCTTGATACAATTACTTGTATTTATTGATGTTAATTAATATTCCGAACATCGGTAAGAATAAAAATGATTGTCCTCTTTTTTTTTCTTCGTCTGTCTTATCTACTAGTCGAACGTTCGAAGTATGTATAATTATAATAACTATCGACTGTCTTGATGAATAATACATTGATTTTTTTAAATGCGTTATAAAAGAATGTAAAATACAAGTGTCGTAGAGTCCGATAAAAAAAGAAACTGTGAATGTATTATAATATGTCACACGTAGCCTGTGGAACGTTCTGCTGAATATGTATGGCGTATCGAAGTCTTCGACATATCGTAATTCAGAATTTTTGGGAGACGATTAAAATTTCGGGCGGTAGACACGTTTCCAGGATTGCAAGGGTGCGGGATTCGCGTTCTCACTTCGCGATAATACAAAAATTGGGTTTTTCAGTAGGTAAAAGATCGATCTAGGGCGATATCGCCCTCGAAAGTCCTGTTTTTTTTTCGTTTACGAGACGTAATTTGCATTATTCGGCAGCATGTAGCTATGAAAATATATTGAAAGCTTTCGAATAATGTAAATTACGCCTCGTAAACGAAGAAATAGGACTTTTGAGAGCGATAACCGGTGGAGTCGCGAAGTAGTAAAACTTTTGGGGCCTTGAAACTGAAGCTAGAAACAGAAGTAGCAAAAATACTCTCATAAACTTAACTTTCCTAAATAAATTGAAGTTTTTTGTAAAAACAAATGAATGCTGCGAATTCAGGGCCCTATATTACCTCGCGGCCCAGTGGCGGCTCAAGTCAAGTGAAGGCGCCAAGCGGTAAAAATTTTGGGACCCTGAAACTCAAGTTAGAAACAGAAGTAGCAAGAAAACTACAATGACAGTTACACTGTGAGCACGGTTTAATTCATGCTCTATTTCTTAAATTCTGCTCAACAGAAAATTCCGAAAATATTCACGAACATTTTACGTAATAGCACATACAACGGTGAATTATTTCATAATTTTTGGTTGCAAAATCGACTTTTAAAAAAAACCCGGATACACATTGTAAACGGATAATACATCGAAAATCCCTGTTTACAGCGTAAACTTGTTTGAAAAGTGTGCTGAAAAATTCCGAAAATATTCACGAACGTTCTACCTAACAGCACACACAACGGTGAATTATTTCATAATTGTTGGTAGCAAAACCGATTTTTAAAACAATCCGGAAGCACGCTGTAAACGGATAATTCCTCGAAAATCTCTGTTTACAGCGTAAACTTGTTTCAAAAGTGTGATGGAAAAAAAAAATCCGAAAAATTCACTCGCAGAGCGTGTTTTTACTACACGAAAACCGGGTCATTGATTTGTGCCCCTGTTTCCAAGGGGAGACTCGTCGCAACAGTATTCTCCTGATAAAAATCGTCGGAAAATGGAATTTGCATTGCATCGAATTTCAAATTCGTCAAGCAAAACGACGACGAAATATTTTGTTTATCAATTAAAACGAGAACGTCGATGATTCGGACGCTTTTGACATCTCGATCACGATGTCGCCGACAGACTGAGAGAGAGAGAGCAGCGAGTTTGGCAGGTTATCGAGCGGCTGGCAAGTCTGTGTTTATAAATACGAGATGAAGGAAGTACCGCAATAATACCAGCGGCTAGTGCCGATCGTTATTACCGCAATATCGAGCCGCCAAAACTGAGGAGAACAGAGAGAGACAGAGAGAGAGAGAAACAACGCGAGAAGCTTTATTTGCTCATTACGAAAATAATCCGTGCGCGTCTCCGATCCGTATTTCGGAAGCAATGCCACTAATTTTGGAGTCGGACGGTGTCAATTAAAATTTTCACGGCTGTGAAAATAATGTCGGAACTATTTTATGCTTCGCGATTTTATTACCCCGCCTGACTGCATATATCCGTTTGTTGTGGGACACTGTGTATATTTTTCAGTTGTTTCAACAGATGATTGAAATTGCGTTAATTAGAAAATTGCATCCTTAAAAATTAGCTTATTAAATTATTATTATACGATCGTACGTGTTAGATTCAATTTGCAAGTAAACAGTTTCTTTTTTTTTTCAAGTGTCTTGTTACACCACACATCGGAACAACTTTATGATTATTTTACCATGAAACTGCAAAATTTGTTTATTTCGTTAAATAAATGCACTTCAGCGTACACCTTTACACATTTTTATTAAACATTATATTAACCTTTAAATGCACGATATTTTGTTTACAGTTTCTATTTATCACACATTACTAAAAAAAAGGAGTATATATTAAGGGAAAAATAAGGAAAACCAAAACATCTTTGCAAAAATATTTTTTATTACAAAATTATCGTATGTTGCCAAATGGCAACGCAATGCATCGAAGGGTTAAACATTTCAATACACATTGTTGATTGAACAATGGTAATTTATCGGGGGAGCTCGGTACACGTTTGCTTGGAAAAATTTTAAGGGTAGAGTGAGAAAATTGTGACTTCATCGGAAAACTGTAAACCCGTTTGTAATCCAGCTTTGAAACGAAAAAGTAGACGATCTGGAGGGATGGGGAAGGGGGATGAGAATCTCTGCGGAGGCACAAAGAGAGCATCGGGACCTCGAATTCACGTGCGTGCAACTAACGCCGACCGGAAGTCGATAAAAAGGCTGCTTCACCCTCGTCACTCGGCAGCGGCTCCTCCTCATGGGAACCAGCCTCTCTTCCGTCTCCCTTCGTTCCTCTCTCGTTTCTTGTCTCGCCTTTCCCCTCCCTCCCTCCCTCCCTACCGCCCCTCTCACTACACCCTCAGCTCGGGAGAAAAGGCTTCTTTCAAGTGGCCCAGTAAACTTGAAAACCATCCTATGAAGATGCACTTTGCTCTCCAAAGGTGTTTCTTTATACCGAGATGTCTGCGAGACAGTGAACGCTTGCCGTTACCCCTCTTTCTGCTTTATTTTCCCTGTTGGGAAGATCTCGTGTCCTACCGATGTCTTCAATTAAACGGAATTGTTCGCTAGAATTATTTAGAATTTTATTTTATTTAAATGTCTTCTATTATCTCGATCGCCAATTTTTAAATAGAAATTTTAGTTTCGGCGCACATGTTCGATCCTATGTTACTATTTTCCTAAACAGTTTTACAAATTAATAAATCGACGTTTCGGTCTAGGTTAAGACCATCATCGAGAATATAATTGCGTCTGTAAAACATTAATGTTTCCCTGTTAAAAAGACAGAATAAAGAAACCAATGGTTTGTTGGTGCACACTTACTTGCTTAGTAACAAATTTAATTTAGATTTAACATTTCAAACACTTGTTGACCACGTACCGACCATGTGCCATTTATTTTATTTATTTAGAATTATGTAGAATTATTTATTTTTGTTCTTGGTTATACAACTTCTGTTGCGTCGTTCGCGAACACTTGACAACAATTTTATTTATAATATTTCAGTTATAGCAAGTAGATTAGTGATTGCATTTCACTCCTTTCCACAGACAAGGGGGTAACGTAACCCCTGAATGTGATTAGATTTAAGGATCTTCTGGAGGTGTATAAAAATGCAAGAAAATTTTTAAGATTCCAGTCGATTAAAAATCTACTGCCATAGAAAATGAAATTTCTTCTCCATTCCAGCTTGTCGATATTTTTCCCACGAAACTAGAAGTTCGTAGAATCTCTTTTAGATTCGAATTAATTTGAAAATTGGAATAATCGAATGAATGTTTTCGGTTTTCCGAAAGTAGCGAGCATGTGCGCGTAGTCGTGTAGCGATCGAGGGTATGGAAGAGGGCGGAGTATAGTGACCACGTGTGTTAGCTAACTGATAAACCTCTGTTCGGACGACGTGTCACTGACCCTTTCTCGTCAACTCTATCGCCTCTCGTACGCGGCGTCATTTTTCCGAGGTTTCTTCAGCAATTTTCCACCTCGCTTTTCCTTCCGTTAACCGTTCACGCAAACGAAATCTTTTTTTATAACGAATTCATTGGCGACGTTCGCCGATTACAAATTTAGAACGAAAATGTTGTAAAATTAGACTTCGGTATTATATATTTAGTATTCGTTTTTAACCTTCGACAATATTAAAATTTATGTTAATCGCGCCACATCCGTTTAGTTATGAATATTATTTCACTCTTTATTATCAATATTATTTCACGCACGTTTTTACCTCCGACTGTTAAATATTAATATTCAGTAAACAAATATTATCAGTTGTCTCTCCGTCGCAAATTTTTGAAGGAGCATCCAAAGGAAAAATACACTTCGCGCGAGAAATGTCCGTAAAGTTGTTTTCTCTAAGGTTGTTGAAAAGTGAAGATTGTTTTATCCATAAATTTCATATGTTAAACATTAAATTTCTGAAAGCCCTCGTATACGTTTCTTTTATAAATAGCAGCAGTTAAACGAAAAATAAAACGAAAATTTGGCAAATGATACAGTTTTTTTATATGAAGTACCATTTCTTCTTTAAATTATTGCTAAGATAAGAAATATTAAATTAGCTGTAAGTAATGGGACTTCTGCTAGTATTAGGTAGAACGACGTAAAAAATACAATATTCTATTTTGTGTGCGTTCAGATTATTGAAATACAAATATTTCATTTTGTGATTCCCATTGTTAAAATAGAAATATTATATTTCGTGTGTTCAGATTACTAAAATAGAAATATTCTATGTTGTGTTTCAGATTATGAAAATAGAAATATTTCATTTTGTGGTTCCCATTGTTAAAATAGAAATATTTCATTTTGTAGTTCCGATCGTTAAAATCGAAATATTTGATTTTCGAAATTGTGTATCTTATTTAAAATACAAATTTTCTCTAAGCAAGATAAAATTGTAAATATTAAATAGTATTTGAAATATTTGTTTCGCCAAATAATGGCCCCACCTCTGCTAATACTTCGCAAAGCAAACTCTTATGGTCTGTCACTATCATGACCACCTGACAGTCTATCAGCTGATTTAGTCTTAGAATTCTAGAAAAGTCAAAGCGATTACTCTTAATTGCGATAACGCAGAGGCGTCGGACTTCTAAGTGCTATCTACAGCTGCGACGGCGACAACTCCCGAAGGGTCCCAGCAAATGGACGTTGATTTGCTTCGTGTGCTTCGTCTCTCAGCCCTCTCCGTCCCTCTCGAACTCTTCTCTCTTTTCTCTCCTCTGTCTCTCTCTCTCTCTCTCTCTCTCTTTTTCTCTCTCTCTCTCTCTTTCGCAAAGGAGAACGAGAAAGCACTTCCTTGTGAGTTGGCGAGAGCGTGACGTAAGCGGACGCGCGAGCATCGGGTTCACCGACCAACTCAAGGTCGCGGAAACTTGACTTTTCCTTTTCCCTTCTGACGCACCTTCGATCTCGTCATTTCCCATTTTTCGATTCATGTTTTTCTCTATTACTTCTACCACCCTGTCGTACAATATTCTTCGCGATAATTACTGCGCTGCACAGTGTATCCAAACGGCGAAATCGTGGTCGAAATATCAAAACGCTCTTTAATCTGGACGAAATTGGACAGAAATTAGTATCAGAGTTGGGAAAATAGTATTTTAAATAGTAAATAATAAATAATACTATTTATCTGAAAGTATATGAAAATAAACTATTTCATTTGATGCAGTAATTGTTTGAAAATAAAATAATTTATTCGAGGCAGTAATCTTTGAAAATAGTATTTAAATAGTAAATAATAAGTAATCCTATTTATCTGAAAGTATGTGTAGAATTTTGAAAATAAAATATTTCAATTGATGCAGTAATTGTTTGAAAATAAAATATTTCATTAATAGCTTGCGAGGGACGTACGTTAATAAAATGCACGGAATTTGACAGTAAAGTTTCAGCCCCCAATTTTAATAACAAAGTTAAGATTGTCCGCATCGATTGCAAAGCGCTGGAATCAAATTTAGAATTTATATTTCTTGTGTAATTATTGCTTTAATAGATTTATATTTTATATACATTTCAACGATTCTACAATCGGCGAACAAATCCATGACAGGGGAGTTGATGTTTCCCCTAGGCAAAGAGTAAATCTTCTCATTGAAAAGTATCTCTCTAAATATCTTCTCTAATAAAACACATCATTACACAGTGGTTCGTTATGCAAGATGAAAATTTTCTACCTGAATTGCAACAAACTGGAGCGAGACAAATAGAAATTTATTTTCTTTCTTAATATTGTTTAAGAGGCTGAAAATAATACAACAGTATTTCTAAATTCCTCTGAGGTCTTTACAGTTTTAAATTGCACTGTTTCCCACCACGAAGAACAAGAATATTTAATTTCTCGAAAGGCTTTTTATATAAAAATAATTATATAAAAGGCAGATAAAGATCTGTTACTGTTACAAATCCAAATAACGTTATATAACGTAACTAAAAAGGAACATGGGAAATGGAAAAAAAATTTACAGATTCCAACACGTTAAAAAATAATCGCTTCCGTTGCTGTTGTAGATATCGAAACACGTTGTGACATGTAATTAAAAGAAAATAAACAAAGAATGTGTAGCATTATTGTGCTGTTGGATGCACGAATGGTAGAAGCGTAGAAACGCAAAGAAATTTGCCTTCGGCGAGGGGGTTAAAAAAGCGGTCGCGGTATATCGCGAAAATCCAGGGTAATCGTGCAGCGCGCATGCGCGATGGATCGTTACGCAGTTCGAGCGTAACGTGAATTATGGCGGAGGCAAACAGAGTGCACCGAGATCGGAGAAAGTCTTCGACTGTGCACGACCCCGCAGATACGCAACCGTTATTATGTAATTTTTTCGCAGCCTGTCCTATAGACGGTAGACTGTGAAATTCGAACACGTGCGACTCCGAACTTCTTTCTTCTTTTCATTCCTTCCTCGAATATTTGCAATCGTGACAAGTAATCTTCTTGAAAAGTTTCATTGAAATGAAAACATGTCGTACATTAATGCTGGACAGAAAATGTAACGTGAAGAAAATATTGGAGTGTCTTTTAAAATATCGTACTAATGTGTACATTGATATTCAAAGGATAATTATAATCAGTAATTTTTTCAATTATTATATACAAGATATCAGTTTTTTAAAAATATACTAATATTTTGCAAAATAATGTTTTTCGAATATTACATTGATATGCATCAATGCTGAATATATTTTCATTAAAAGATTTTCATGAAATTTCTTTCTTCTTCTATCTTGTAATTGTTTCAATTATTATATACGTGAGTTCTTTCAATTATTATATACAAGATAACAGTTTTTTTTTTGTTTTTAAATATACTAATATGATTAATATTGAAGATATTAAGAAACATTTGTGACGAAATAATATTTTTTGAATATTACATTGATATGCATCAATGCTGAATATATTTTCATTAAAAGATTTTCATGAAATTTTCCTGTAATTGTTTCGGTTATACTTTATCAGTCTGTAATGTGGACCTTTTGTTTTAACGAACATTATTATTATTCGATTTTGTAGTCGTTTCTATCAGTAAACGAGAAATTATTAAATTGTATAATTGAATGAAACAAGGAATATTGAATATTTCGTAACGTTTGTTATTTAAGCGTATTAAGTAATAGTTCGTGGCAGCATAGAAGAAAAGAGCGACGGCGCGACGGTTTCGTGGCATCAATTGATAACCCAGTGCCGCGAGCATCTCGTAAACAAAAATCGCCGACATGCGCAGTGTAGTCGAAAATGTTTTCAATCGATACTGGTCGTTTTACGAGCATTGTGTATTCTATGCAAAACAAAGAAATATTTCTAAAAATACGAATCAATTAATAAAGACAAAACTGTGGAATCGTAGTATGATACAGAAGAGTGAAGTTCGAGCCATTCTTCTAAGAACCACTTTCATCTAGAGAAATTCCTAGAATCAATATTTATTAAAGAATTTTTCGAAAACCTTTGGAACAAAAATAGATCTATAAAAAATATTTATGAATTTCTCCTACTAACAACTACAGCAATTTTGTTATATAAACTTTTTAATAAAGCTCTATTTTTACAGAACATATATTTTTTTTTAATTTAGTGCCATTGAATATAGTGACAAAGTTTGAACGTTAAAACGTGGGGCACCGTGTGTGGTAATCGAACAATGATTTTGTTCAACAATTTTGCAATATATTAATTTCGACGTTTCGGTCTTTGTTTAGACCCTATCCAAGAAAATAGTGATTGCGTTTGTGAATTATTAACAAAAAAACACAAAAGATGATATTCTGTTGATGAGAACACGTTTAAAATAATTTGTTGAAATATGTCAACGTACTTGCTTAATGAAATAACTTAAGAATTATAACTTATAAGTTACTGGGACAAACATTGAAACAACAATCGGTACTCGCCGGTTATTTCAAACCTTGAAATCTCAAATCCCAACACACATTTAACTGTCTGTATACACCACGTTATCGTGGTAATTTCGAGTAACGTTAAAATTTCGATTGATAAAAGATAGCAAACATTTCCGTTTGCGAGAGACTGGATTTTGATGTTGTGGTGTAATCAAGATTAATGTAATTTCATAGGCATTAATAGAAGTCCAACACTGCCAGCATTTTCTCAAGATTAATGTAATACGTATAATAGCATACGTATGACAATTGTTACAAAATTGCTACAAGTAGGGCTAATATAAAAGTAATAATGATCGAACCTGTGCGCCGCGAAAAAAATTCATATAATCTAATATGTCGATCGAGAAAATAAAACAATTAATTAATGTAATTGTTTGGAAATGTTCATCATAGGGAACCATTACTGATTCAGTAATGTTGCAATAATATTCATGAATCTTGTTTTATATCTAAGATTTCCGCTAGGATGTTTAATCGTATGAATTGTTTCCAACAATATGCTTTAATTGCCCCTTATTTCCCCGAAAAATGAAGTCTAGTGTAAAAGTGCCGCGTCGTTGGCAGTAGCAGGTAATAGTCGCGTGTCGCAATGGCGCTAGACAAACCTGTTATCGTCGATATCTCTTCGTTATCGATGAATCAATAGCGGATTGCTTCAGAACGTGTACAGAAATTCGAAACCGCGAGGAGAGATAAAAACAGATGTGAGAGGAGGAAAGAGTGAGAGAGAGAGAGAGAGAGAGAGAGAGAGAGAGAGAGAGAGAGAGAGAGAGAAGGAGAGAGGAAACGGTCGAGCACCCGGAAGAAAAGAGAATTGACTCCTCTCCGCGCGATAAATCTTAAGTCCTCGTCAAGGATCTTCCGCCTTCTGCTGCTCCGGCCAGAACGAAAGCGCACTCGACGAACGCTTTTACACTTTTGACGGTGAACCCGTCTTAATTAATGCTAAACGCGACTGGCCGAGATGAAACGGAGATTACCATTCGACGAAACCCGTTCCCTCCCCTCTATTATTAATGATTCACGGATTATAAGACAACCAGATAGGACGATCGATCTCTCGGTTCTCGTGACTGTCCGCTCAACCGGAAGTTTTAATTATTTCGCAGTCTATTTTAACCCTTTCGCTACGGGCTGGTTTTCCGCCGCGGTACTCCCGCTGAACGGGGTAGTTCTCCGTCGCGGTACTCCCGCTGAACGGGCTCGAGTAAGATCGTCAGCGGCCGCGTTTACACTTTCCTTCAACCCGAGTTGGTTTGACGATGTTTATTGAAAAAAAAACTTTTCACGAGGGCCACGGAAATCGTAATCGTGCCAATAACTCCAATTGCTGGTCATATATCCAATACGCGACATCTTATGCAGAGCGACTATAGTCGCCCGTAGTACCTCAGTGACGTTTTATGCAGAGAGACTATAGTCGCCCGTAGTACCTTAGTGACGTTTTATGCAGAGCGACTATAGTCGCCCGTAGTACCTCAGTGACGTTTTATGCAGAGCGACTATAGTCGTCCGTAGTACCTCAGTGACGTTTTATGCAGAGCGACTATAGTCGCCCGTAGTACCTCAGTGACGTTTTATGCAGAGCGACTATAGTCGGCCGTAGTACCTCAGTGACGTTTTATGCAGAGCGACTATAGTCGGCCGTAGTACCTCAGTGACGTTTTATGCAGAGCGACTATAGTCGCCCGTAGTACCTCAGTGACGTTTTATGCAGAGCGACTATAGTCGCCCGTAGTACCTCAGTGACGTTTTATGCAGAGCGACTATACTCGCCCGTAGTACCTCAGTGACGTTTTATGCAGAGCGACTATAGTCGGCCGTAGTACCTCAGTGACGTTTTATGCAGAGCGACTATACTCGCCCGTAGTACCTCAGTGACGTTTTATGCAGAGCGACTATAGTCGCCCGTAGTACCTCAGTGACGTTTTATGCAGAGCGACTATAGTCGGCCGTAGTACCTCAGTGACGTTTTATGCAGAACGACTATAGTCGCCCGTAGTACCTCAGTGACGTTTTATGCAGAGCGACTATAGTCGCCCGTAGTACCTCAGTGACGTTTTATGCAGAGCGACTATAGTCGCCCGTAGTAGCGAAAGGGTTAAGAGAGCAACGTTAACCCCTTAATATTACTAGATTTAAGGGTAAAAACATTGATTGCGGGAAATAATTATTTGTCCTTATGAGAGCATGTTACGAGCTGTGCGAGGGCTCATTCTAAAGAGGAAAATTGATTGATAATAATATGATCTTCCAAAGTAGGGGAAAAAAATCGAGACAACCATCCTTAGGTTCTGTTTTTAATTAATGTTTTCGGCCCAACAGTTTCGAGCAATTTTTATTTTCAATCATTTGTTATGAGCAAGAACAGAAGTGGTGAACGAATTGTACTTTTTCAAAACATAGTTACTAATTAATTTTCGTATTATATTGCTAGTTCTACATTTCAAAAGAAATAATTTTGCGGTTACTTGTCGTAATAAAAATTGATCGAAACATACGTACGTACACGATATAATTGATTATTTATCCTCAGGTTCTCATGTATTTTTCTAATACAAAACGATTTTTTTTTTTTTACTTAAATGTTAAAACTTTGTGCGCCGACAATATAACGTAAAATATCCTTAAAATTAATTAAAATTTAATGGTGGAAACTTATAGAATCAAAGGACAATTCTCGATCGGAAGAGTCGAGTAAATTAAAATAAATAAGGAATTGTACAGATGCGTATTGAACGGGTGAATGAAGGAAATTGAAACGAATAAAGAAACGTACAGATTCACGTGGTGTGTAATAATATGTTGCTAGAATATATTTGTTGGAAATTTGAGGGACACCCGGTAGATTGCAGTATGTTATGTTTCACTCAAAGTGGTTAACAACAGCGGCAATAACGCCGGATGCAACATCGAGCGAGAATTTAAAATTGTTCAGCGATAATTGCGAAAAGGTGATCCATCCGAAAGGTGATTTTTGCTCACAGGAAGATCGTTTCGAGCGGTTTCTTGCGTCGAGAACAACTTCCGGCATGGTTTCCTCCTTTCGTTGGCTCGTTGCGACCTCCGAGCCGGAAACGTCTGTCCCGGATGATCGATCGATCGCGCGGTTCGTTTCGTATTTTGGATTTCGTTGGAACATGAATTTCTTGCGCGATTCGAACATAAAAAATAATTGTTTTCTATCATTTTTCAAAGATTTCTCAAAATTACTGGATCATTCTCGAAGTCACTTTTCCAATCGAGTTACGATACACTCGAACATTTTTCGAGAATATCCAAAATCAGTGAATATCCTAATTAGAAATAAAATTTGTTTACAATACCTAAATATTTTGTAATTTCCAATCAACTCGGTTATCCAGGGACTTTGTTTACATTTTATAAAAAGGTTGAAATCTGAAAACAAAAATGGCAAAAGTAATGAAACGAAAATATCTTCCAAGCGTACATTGAACTTAATAATCTAATAATGGTACATTATTAATATATATAATATATCATTAATAATGGTATATTATATATATTATCATATATATTAATAATGTACCATTATTAGATTACTTTTTTTTCTTTTCGTGCATGGCCCTTCTTTGTTATTAGACGAGTAATCTTGTATCTTCCTCTTTTTTTTATTGTAAACACTCATGTAAAAGAGCTTCAGTCCGTCTATAATAAATAATAATAATAATAATAAAAACTCCTCAGTTACTAGAAACTAGGAAATAAATGAAGATTATTTACTTAAAGCTAGAGATGACTAGGACCTGTTATAATTGGCTATCGAAAAGCGATTGTTTAAGAAAATGTTGAATGGCTGAGGACAGCAAGAGTTGATTTTTAAAGGATATCGGAAGGCGGATGGATCTCGACGTGTCTCTTGGGTGTCCCGTCTCTTTCTTTTCTCCACTCACGGCCCTTCCCTTTCCCTCTCTTGTCCACTCTCCGTTCCTTAGAGTTGGTACATACATGTGGCGAGCTTCTCGAATGAGGATTTCCTGGTGCGAGACAACGGCACATCGACCTTCGCATGCCAGCATCTCTGCCCTTTACCTCTTCTCGAACTATGTGTCTGTGCCTCTCTGCGTGTGTGTGTGTGTGTGTCTCTCTCTCTCTCTCTCTCTTCCTTTTGCTACATAGAACCTTCTCTTTCTTCCTCTTTGATAGTATTCCCTACACTGTTAACAGTTTAATTATCTGCTTAATCAACGAGCAGTCGATGTGCCTAACTGATTAGGAAAACTCCAGGACCTGAAATTAGCTGAGCGATTGCTCAATTAATTGGCAACGGTGTTGCGCGATGGTCGCCGTTTTCGATTTTGATCGACGCTCAGCTGATTCTGGAACATTGATTAACCTTTTTTAATTAAAAATTCAGGGTTCATGCAAATTCTTAGAGAAAATGTTATTCTTTCAATTTGAACGATCAATATTTCTTTCAATTCGATTGACAATTACGATCGATCCATATTTATTGATACACAAAGTGAATAATGTTTTTTTTTTATTATTGAAGCTCTTTAAGAGAATAATGTTGGTCACTCTTGAAATTGTAAATCTCCGTTAAAAATCATTATAACAATATTTTTATGCTTTCGGCGCACTGGTTTGATTAATTATTATTTTAAACACTATTTGCAGATTACCACAATAATTATTTTTTTTTTTAATAATTGTAGTTGACAATCACGATCGTCAAATTCTATTACAATTAAAATACTAAGTGAACTTACTGAAAATACTAAATGTTCTGTTGTTTTATCGGTTGTAACTAGCTTCGGTAGCTAATTGCATTAATTATTAATAGATTGAACCAGCGAAAGATCAAGCTATCTACTATACTGACACTGTTGACATTGACTCTTGATGTTCTATTAAATTATTGCTTTGCAAATTATGTTGACACGTTATCGACCGGTGTTCATTGCATAATTTTGAAAAATCTACGATAGCAATCTACTCATAGCAATGAGTATTTCATTGTTCACTAACGAGTCACCTCAATAACGTCATCTAAAATATTTCATTTGAGATTGCAAATGTTGTTTTGATTGTTTTAAATGTTTCTCATCCACAATATCGATAAATGCCAGTCTCGAACGTACGTTCGTTTTTACAAAAGTTAATTATGCTTTCTTGACAAGATCCGGATGTGGGAATATTAATGAGCCTGTCCTTGGTGACCGGGGATTCCTTCTACGAAGTCGACGATTCAAATTAGTTAACCCGTCGAATTATGCGCACAAGTCGAGATTGTAAACGGTGAACGTTGTTCTCGCGGTCACGACAGATTTTAGTTTTTTTGTTCACCGTGAAAAAAGTTTTCTCGTTCAAAACGATACTTCTTTCCTTGAGGAAACAGGATACCAGCTACGAAAAAAACGGAAAGAGGCTGTAAATCGGCGGAAATAAGTTATGTAAATCCACGCTTCCTGCTGCCTTTCATTCTTATACCGCCGCAGTTTATGCTAATAATCTTTCCTCTTTCCTAAGCCGACACGTAGCGTCACGCCCATTCGATTACTGTTTCCACGTGTGCTTTCTTTCGAGTGCTCCAACGGGATACCAGATCTTTTCACCGAAATATCGATATTTTATTGTTTGGTTCAAGATTCTTTTGTTCGACACAGATTCTTACAAATTTTTACTTTTGTATGGATTAAAAAATTGACCTGTAAAAAGCATCCTGTTGAAATTAATTCATTTATTTTCTATTAAAACTCTTTATTTACAACGAAAATTCTACTGAAAAGTGTTTTTATCATTAATTTATTAATAATTACTGTCGACATAAATGTTTAAATATAATTTTTACAAAAACTTAAATTCATTGAAAACATTTGAGAAATTCCTCACCACACAATATGCAATAATAAAAAAAGAAACGTTATTTCTACTGTACAAAACACACAGTGAAAGCGATGTAACAAAGTATATTACCATATATTGTCTTGGAATTTTTGTCAGGACATGAAACGTTGACATTGGGAAATCTATTTCGGTAGGAAATTGATTGGTAGTGTAGACCACCGGCTCTACCCAGTGTCCATCGATTACAAAACAAGCGACGCGTCACGAATTTCAATTAATCGGTGCGATCGGTGTTTGATTTCAGAGAGAAGAACCTAGAAAGTGGGTCGTGTTATGAAATTGTTGCCAACGATCCAACTACCGCAATTGCCGCCGGTCTCGGCCGGGGGTGGAATGACGGGAATGGACTCTCGGCTACCACCAGGCATATCGCTGCCTTTCAGCCCCACAGACCTGCTCTGGCGATACGGCCCTGCCATGAATTTCGCGCCCACGCATCCGCCGCCCAGTCCGTTTCTAGATTTCAAAACTCATCTGCCAGCGAGTCTAGGTAAATTCTACTTTATTCTTTTCCCCCTCTAGGAAACAACCCCCTAAACGATTTATCCCTAGGGAGATTGACAGCGACGTTATAATAACCTCAAACATAAGTTAACATTTAGGTTTAACATTAGGATAGCATACGTTGATTTCTTTGTTATTCTAAATCAATTAGAAGTATTACCATTTTACTCTATTCTAAAAGAATTTACCCTTGCACTAGTGATATAGTGGAATTTTGATAACCTCAAACATAGGGATAAATTATATTTGTCACGATTGGTATGTAGTAGCATTTACATGAATGTAAACGATAGTATTTCATCAAATCTTTAGTTTAGTTGCCAATAGTATAGATTAAGTCTTCCTAGATAATCTAAAGTACTTATGCTTTGAGGTTAGGACAGTTTGGAACAACAAATATACTTGACGGCAGATAAGAATGAAATCCCTTGAAATAACTAGAATATTACTAGGTCTAGGGGTGAAGACAGAGTTTGGTACCTAGCACAATTTAAGTACCTTGGCAGCGAATTTCTTAGACTAAGAATCTTCTGAGAATCAGCTTTAGGGTCAGCTCTCCCTGTAGCATTGCTCCAAAATCATGTACACCCTTGAATCAAAAACTTGATGTGTTACTAATGGTGAAAACTTGCGTTACAGCATCGGATCCCCGGCTATGGTCTCGAGAGGACGTAGCGACGTTCCTGCGGTGGGCGGAGCGCGAGTTCGACCTGCCTCAGTTCGACATGGACATGTTCCAGATGAACGGCAAGGCTTTGTGCCTGCTAACAAAAGCGGACTTAGGCGAACGGTGTCCTGGCGCCGGCGACGTTCTACACAACGTGCTCTCCATGCTAGCTAGAGACTTTAGTCAGCTTCAAAGGTGTCTTCCCAGCAGCCCGGTGACCCCGACGAGGCCATCGGCATACCCGTTGAGCCCTCATTCGCACCCGCCAACGCCCACATGGACGGAGAACCCGTACACCGCGAACCTGGCTTCTTTAATGTCCGCGAATTCGGTGACATTGTCGCCAGCGCCCTCGGTGGACAGTCAGGCGGGTTCGCCGGGTCATACGGAGGGTACACAGAGTCAGGTGTACAAAAGCGACTCGGACGAAGACAATCAGCAAGCAGCGAACGGGAGCCCGCCGGCCACGCCCACTGCCCTCACCGCGCAAAGGCTAAGCGAGGTCTGCGTGAAGGACCAGCCAAGCCCCACACTCACGCAACCCATGATGCCTCTGACGCCCGGTGCCTTCAGGACGAACCCCGCAAACACAGCTAGGGAATTTTTTCCTAGCGATTCGCCCGAACCCAATACTAGTGAGTTCACTGCTGATACTACTAGCTACTTTGCAGCGTGCTTTCAACCTCTGGGGATTTAGTTTATCAGATTTGCCTAGAATGAGAATACACGGGGGAAGTACCTTCACCACTCCCCTGTATATTACTAGAATCTAGTATCTACCAAAATATATATATACAATACCACCAGTAGGTTCACCCATCAATTATTCGAGGATCTTGGTATTTGGGGGATGCTAGATTGTGCTAAAGAAGCTAAACTAAATCTCAGGAGAATAACGCAGCCAAGATAGTGGGATAGTATAGTCAATGTTTAGTCTGTAAATAATTTTTTAATGATTATTTCGTTTTCATCGTAGATGGCAGACTTCTCTGGGACTTTCTGCAACAGTTGTTGAACGACCCATCGCAACGGTACACACACTACATAGCGTGGAAAAGCCGAGAAACAGGTGTGTTCAAGATCGTCGATCCTCCAGGATTGGCAAGGCTCTGGGGCATCCAGAAGAATCATCTTTCCATGAATTACGATAAGATGAGCAGAGCATTGCGGTACTACTATCGCGTGAACATTCTGCGGAAGGTCCAAGGAGAACGCCACTGTTACCAGTAAGTGTTAGTTGCCATTTATTGGTCGATTCTATCCGACGAACGATCGCTAACTGTGAATGGTAAATCCAAGTGTACGATAGGACTTGATAGTCTCTAAAGAAAGTATGAATTTTCGTGATCGATCGACTTAGTCCAATCGAACGAAAGGATAAGGAGGTCAAGATCGCTCAGAAATAACTTATCAAGAGTCCGACGAATTTCTATACTCCGTAGCTTGTAAAGAATACGACGATCGAGTATCGCAGCATATTAAAGAATGATTTCTGTGTTCAGATTCCTGCGAAATCCGACGGAGTTGAAGAACATCAAGAACATATCGTTGCTGCGTCAACAGATGCGGATAAAGTCGGAGCCGGAAGAGGAGGGCGGAAGTGGCGTCGAGCCGGAAATCGATATGCCGACAGACCTCTCGATGTCTAGCATGAGTCAGCCATCGAGCGAGCAACAGCAACAACATCAACAACAATCGCAACAGCAACCTCTATCTCTTCACGACCCGCCGACGAAGTACAGGAGTCACGCGTACAATCTGGTGAAGACCAATCAGGAGTCGGAAGAGAGGAAGTGACGCGAGTGCTGATTCTCCGACGCGTTATCAACGTTGGCAGCTTCGACTGCATGCTTGCTCGACGTGTGCTCGTGAACGGTCTCATGAACAATGTGGTCGAAGAAATCCATTTTACCGATGGTGATCGAGAGTGACGTCGATCCGAGCGAAATCATCGAATTTCGCTCGAAATCCAGAAACCGGTGGACTACGTTTCCCCCTAAACGGGAAGAGGAAACGCTGAGAAAAGACTGACGACGAGACTGCATTCTGGAGGTTCATGGATATCAGCCCGCACGCACAGCGGCGCGAAATTCAAATCGGGACTTGCCCTACTCCCGAGTGTCGGTCCGTCTCGACGACCGAGCTCTCGGATTGAAAAGACGGATTTCGGTCGTTTTAAATAGAGGATTGTTAGTCGATGCCGGTGTTCGACAACGGTCGAACGGACGTTTTCTCAGACCGATTCTGAATCGGCGAGGATCGACGCGGTCGAATTTCCCCGCGAACCGTAAGATGATTGGCTGCCGCCACGGAGGTCAATCGTCGTGCCGCAATTTTTCCGGAGACGCTTCGGTGAAGCTGAACTTTCGCGGATATTCCGCCATCTGTTTTCTTTTGTTCTGTTCTACCTTTTTCTTCTTCTATATTTTCTTTTTTTTTCAACCTAGAGAGAGAGAGAGAGAGTGAGGACACGTGCGCGAGTGTGAAACGGTTTTTCGCTTCTACAACGAACTAACTTTTTAGAGGGGGCTTATATAGAGCGTTATCGACGAAACGTACAAAAACAAACGGTGGTCGGGAAACGAACGAGGTGTTTTTTTTTTATATATTCCAAAGTTGTTCTGTGATGTAACGTTTAGCTCGAAAGTAAATTGTCACCCGGACCGCGGGACGCTTAGTTGTGCGACTAGAGATTCTTTGTTTCGGTGTGGGGGAAACAAATGTTATCAAACGTCGATAGCCGGATCTTCGTGAAACTTTGGGACGACGTAATCTTTATGAAAATATTGAACTCTTTTTCTTTTTTTTTATTCGATCATTAGTAGTACAGAGGGGCATATCCTAAAAAGTGGAAAATGTAAAACACGTTTAATCAAAAATCTTGCGAACTACTAAAGTCGACAGAATAATTCAAAGAGCAAAGTTGTGTACTTTTTAACAGAGAAATCATTTTCACTATCAGATTTTCGATAGATTTATTAGCGTTTCTTGTTCATTAATATCCAAACGACCAGAAATATCCAAGATCGGATTCCGCGGGTGGATTCTTGATCAAAGATACATAAGTTTACGATTTACAATATTCACATTATCCCGTTAGCTCCAGTAGTTGGCAAGATATTTGTCGAAAGATGGCTAGTCACTTTTTGGGGACAACTTCCTGTCAAAGTTCCATAAAGATTCGCCGATGTGTTTTCCCTCGGTGAAGGATCTCGCTAAACACGAGATCCATCCTGTAAATATCTGGATTCGATAAATCTATAGAACGCCGGTTTCCCGTCGCACCAACTCAGTTGTGCCAATCTAGTATCGTCGGTAATTTTACGTATGAGTGGCAGCGTTTAGTCGGTTACCTGTGAAACGATGACGAAAAAGCAACATGACCATTTTTCGTCGACGCGACAACACCCTGAGTGTGTAGATCGTTGCAGGTATGTTGACGGACTATAACAGAAGAGAGAGAAAGTGAGAGAGAGAGAAAAATGAAAAAAAAAACGCGATATATGTATAGTGGACTCTATGAAGCGACAAAAAAAACACGTAAGCAAATAAATAAAACGAAGAGAGGAGAAAAGAGTTTTATGGAATTCGGGGCCAGAGTTATATATATAAATATATATGAATATAAATTTATGTATAAATAAATCTCTATATATATTATATATATATATATTTTACTACCGAAGAGAAATTTATATTCGAAATTTCTATGTTCGTTGTCGATGCGATTGTGGCTCACATTCCTCGCCAACGGATCCTAGACTTTCAAAGCGAACATAATGAAAAGAAAAAGGGGGGAAAACCATAAAAAAGAACAGAGAACTGTAACTAGGGACCGAAGGCGCGTGTACGACTTGGAAGAAAGGTCTTAAGATCGTATTTTTGCATAAGACTCGAAGACATTAAGGGGAGAATGTGTGAACGTTGTTGATTAGTATGAATGAGAGCGTAAAAAGGGGGTAATGTACGTCACAATAAATCGTGCATTGTTTATGGCAGTTCGTAATACGACATCAGAGTTAGGCATTAATCGTTAAAAAATTAAACAATTAGTCGTCAAAAATCTTTAACAACAAAAGTTAGTTGTCAATAATTAATTATTATAATTAATAATAGCTAATTTATCCAATTGAGAATTACACAAGTAATCATGGATTAGTTTTTTTGATTTTAATACGAATAGTTGGAAATTTGAATGTTTTTAACCCTGAAAGAAATTAAAAAGAGTACTAGCATAACAATAATTTTGTAATTAATTAGAAAGTCTATATGAAATGAGCTTTAAAACTTTCGGTCGATGACGTTATTGGTCGTCAGTTCATAATTACAATTATTGCAAGACAAGGAGAAATTGATTGATTAATCGATAATCTAATTAATGATTAAATGCCTGCCAATTGACTAATTAATGATGAGAAACTTGTCGATTGCGATTAAAAGTGAAATTGAAAACTTTAATCGTTCGTTGCAATTGATAATGAAACTCGTTACTCGTTAATTGTGTTAATTATCGCACTTAACTCTGCACGACGTGTACAGTCCCCTTAATAAGTTCGAGGTGAAAATTTTATGGGGGGAGGGTGAGAATGACAAGCGTATATTAGTAAAACAAGAGATTTATAAATGGAGAAAGTTGTATTTGGCTATTTGTATACTGTGATCTCCGTGAAGTTTTTATTGTAACACATGGCGAATACATAGGAAAACTTTTGTTTCGTGTATATATAATTTTCATGAGAGAACGATTTATATTATAAATATATTAAACGATACACTCACACAGAGACACACACACACACACACGGATTGTGTTCTTAAACGTAGCAGCCCAAATCGTGATCGCAAAAAAAATGCTACTTTATCCACTCTATCAAATAAATCGAACCAATTTATAATTATTTATAAGAAGCTCGTAGGCGGTTGCTACATATAGAGTAGGCATACAGTAGTATCAGTGTATCGGAAGATTTTTGTTGCATTTTTCTCGCGTAATTTTACCAATAAATTCAAACAAATTTTTTAAAAGCTCTTTCAATTTCTTCCGGACAGCGATTTGAATTTGGGCTGTCGCAAGTCCTTAATAATATTATACTGTGCGTGTGTGCGCACACGATACACATACACACGCATGTATCGTAGATTTCTAAGGGGCGTCGATATTAATTGAGGGCCCCTGTACCCTCTCGAGACAAAATGAACATCCATTTTTTTTTCACCGATTCCCTGAGAAGGTTTATATGTTTCGTTTCTTTTTACAGATCCTGTATAAATTGAAACTGTACAATTTTAGGCGAATACTGATCGTTTATCGTGTAACTCATTGCAAATGAAAGAGTAACGTGTAAATAGAGATTTATTTACTTATTAAGCAAACTTCTTGACGTCAATTTACTACACCCCCCTCTGAAAAACCATCGGAATTAATAATTTCGAAAAAATTTCGAATTAATCCAACGAAGGCAAGTTTGAAAATAGTATTTTCAATTCAATGGATATAAATGTTTAACAGAAACAACCATACGTTAAAAGATACAAGCTCTTTATTATTTACAAACTACTCTTATAAGAATATAATACTTAATTAAAAGAAAGAAATGCTTACAAAATTAATGTAAAAAAGTATTTGTCTTATTGCGTCTGAAAAAATACGATATCTTCCGCTATCACTGCTGTGCTGTATTTGGTCTGGCCATCTGGATCTTTGAATTCCCCGTAACTGATCTTTCCCATCACCAGTATCCTCTGCCCTCTTTTCAAATAATTTGTAACAGTGTCTCGTAACATTGGCTTGAAAACGCATACCTTGTGCCAGTCGGTTCTTTGCATAAAGTCTCCTGCAATATTTTTTGTATCTACAAAATTTTGGAGGACTGGTGAATGAAATAAAATTCAATTCGAACATGCAACGAATATCTCTTATTTAGGGTGAATTTATATCAGGAGATCTTTCTCTTCTCTCTTTGATATTTTAGCAGGACATAAAACTATTTAACTGCTATAATAAGTTAACCATTCTGATTATTTAATTCCGAAGAGTGAGCTTCCTAATTGCAATTAATAATTTTATGGAACTCACCATTGCCATATTTGTAATTACTGTGTGTCGCAAGGGAGAACGTGACAAGAGGGTGTTCGTCGTTCCCTTTTTTCTGTGGATCGTTCCCAACTCTTCCCAACAGTGTGATCTGATTAATTGCTGTAAATGGAAAAGTGTTTCAATTTGTTTTTCGATTTGACGTATCTCACCGAATATTTTTTAAACGATCAGAGTTAGAAGAATAATTCACAGAGAAGAAATATTGTATTGTTGGTAAGAAATCTAACGGTGGTAACTCATCTCGAACATCCCACAGTCTTTGTATAATAGATAAGATTTTTTTCGTAAATATTGCTACGAAAATCCACTAGAAAACAATGACGTTAAAAATACGTTTGACAATCCATGCTAATTTGCAATTTTCGCAGAAATTCCGATTACGCAAAATTGCCCAATGATTCCCTCGATCTACACTCTCAATTCCGAAAGAATCGAACAGTTCGTAATACAATGGTATTTGTTATATTGTTAAATACTTACTTTTCTCTAATTTCACGTCCGTACACATTTGTTTACAGTTAACTCCTAAAATACTTTGCATCGTTCTCGACATAACCTAAAGTCATAAAAAAAACACTTTCAGAGATTTACACGGCATGATTAAATTGAATTTATAGATTATCATATGGAAGACTATTACTTACGTTTCGAAACATTGCGAATTATAATTAATAACAGCGAAAATCGTGCTACAAAATCAACGCCGCTGGGGTTCTTTGGAGTTCTTTGTGGTTCTTTGAAACACGTGTGTAGAAAACTTGGACGACCTCTTCTGGAATGAATGAACACTTCCTGTTCAAACGTGTTCATCTTATTTGCCTAAAACCTACTTTATTTTGTAATTCTTTACATTGTTCATCCTTTCGAAATATTTTCATATTTATATACAATTTTTCAAAAGACTCGTTTGAAAATTCGTGCTGTTTTATTCTACACAGACACATTTTATCGTACAAAATCATGTATAATATTTATCCTCCTTTATAATATATATTGTTATTGTAAAAACTCGTATATATATATATACATATAAGCAATAGGTAGCTTATAAGGAGGTGAATACTCTATATACCCCGATATATTATATATGTTACTGATATTTTAATTTAAATTTGAAGGGGAGGGATTTCAATTTGAGGGGAAAATCTCATTGGAGATACGCTACTGTTTTGGTCGCGCATGCGCGAGAAATTGAGCCTTCAATCGGAACACTGACCGTGATCCATAATCATCCATAATCCGTACAGACTCTACACTCTACAGACTGTACGTAGATCACGGTGTTACAACATGGGCCAGACTGTCATTGGCACGTGGTTGTGTTTTGTTATCTGTTCGAAAAATACATGCGCATTACAATTCGAAATGTATTTCAAAGTTGTCGACATCTGACGATTGTCTGACGATTATCTTTAATTATCGCATGTTTATAAATTTCCGTAAATGTAGTTCGAATTTCCTACATTTCCATCAATCATATATTATATTTACCGAAAATGGCGAATTTGAAATTATATAAAACCAAATTGGAAGAAATACGTCAAAAAGCACGGGAGAACGATATTCCCGAGGTAGAAATCGACAGAATGTTAGAAAATTCGTTTCGCATCCTTGAAATGAGAGAAACACAACGTGGCACATTCTGTTGCACCAAATTAACAATTATAATTCTGTTGATCGTAATAGCATGTCTTATCTTCTTCGATCGACGTTTTATTTCAGTCATGATAATGCGGAATTTGCAGAATTCGATTTATCCAGGCTTAAACTTGCTTCGAAAAATAGCTGTACCTATAGTTCAGCATTATCCTTCTTTATCTGGTATGATTATATATATCATAATCACTGTATAATAAATTTCTAGAAATCATTTTTCATAATGCAATTATGTGAATTATGCTGTATTTAAATTCTTCTCATTTTAAAAAAAGTTTCAGACAATATCATTCGATCTAGTACAGTATTTTGTAACTGTAATAATAATTGTATACTAATTTTCCAAAAGCCGCTTTCTTTGAACAATTATTTTATATATAATTTTCGTTTCTCTTTTTGAAATAAAATTTTCGATTCATCGACAATATCGAATTTAAATAATTATCTAGTACAGTGTATTAAATAATATTTATACGTGAACTTTGATTATTTTCAGACTTCTACGATGAGTGGTGCATTTTGGAAAACCCATACTTTTATGTAGACGACATAGATTGCTGGCCCTGTAGCGTAGTAAACTTTGTGCCTGATCTAACCGGCCATAGTATACCCAGGTCCTTCAATCCTGGAATGCCTTACACAAAAACTGAGAATTTCACTGAAATTCATTTCAAACACCTAAAACAATTATTCTGGGAGAATCGTGACACATTTGAGAGAGATGCGATGAAAATATACTCTAACAATCATACTTACAAGTAATAAAATCAGTATTACCATTAACAATACGAGACTTACTATCTTTCTAACAAGAATATGTTATTTCAGTCATATTAGAGATGTTATGGAAAGCAACATTGATTCGTGTCCATCTTATAATTTGGATGACCACGTTACGTGGAGAGTGAATCGCATGACAGCAGGAAGAGTTTTAAGAAAATTGTTTCCTGTGCCTGTCGGCACACCAACTTGGTGGGAACAGAGCACAGAAAAGTTTGTTCTCATCGACGAACCGAAATCTCCACCATATGCTTTGGTAATTTCAACATTTCGTTTGCAGAAAGAATCATTCGTTTCGTAGAATCGTTTTTGCAATCAATTATGTATTTTAAATGCCAGCCAAATCCTGAATGCAGCAATGTGGTAATGAGATGCGCATCTGGCGCGAGATTGATAAAGATGGTGGCGAGCCCAGAGTGCACAGAGTCGTGTAGATCGTTCACAATTCTACTAACAGCTGGGAAAATACGTACGTATATTGAATCGACTGATTAAAGTAATTTCTATCTTTATTGTTGTAATTTTCAACATTTATTTACATCCGATCAAAAGTTATACCTCATTCGGTTTCAGTATGGTACAATTGGTGGTATTGGCGGCCGGTCAGCCTGCCTGCATCGAATTCAACTAGTACCTCCATCAATTACATAATTTCCTTTTGCTAGATATCTTACAGAAAGAATTATTTTGTATAATTACATCGCTAAGAATTTTTCTATAAATGTATAATGTGTGTTCACCTTGTCCCTATGCTCTTATCAAGTAAAGTTTCGTAATAAATAAATATTTCTGTGCATAGTTTTATAAACAAAAGTTGAATGTATAGAAAAACTTGTACAGAGTGACCCGTTCGAACCGACCTAACGATAACGAAAATATTCGAGTGAATCGGTTTAAACGAAATCACTCTGTATAATGGCCATTTGAACTGAGTTTGTGCAGTTTTCTTTTTACACGTAGATTCGCATCTTTCAACAAACAATCGATCTAAAAACATTAAACGATGCATCGTACCGATAGAAAATTATCATAGAAATATTTCAAAGAAACATAACAGCGTTAAATTCGTTGGAAAATTGTAATATATAATACTATTTCTCATTTCATAGAATTCACAAGTGCAGCAACTGAGGGATTCAGTGGAGAAGGAACTTGTTTTGCGTATCGTTGATAAGAGGCAAATGTAATTACATTTAAAGAGGTAAATACGGGCAGGCTAGTTTGCGTTTAAATAAAATTTCCACTGAACCTCTCAGTTGTTACTGTAAATTCGAACTTCCATTTCAAACTTAGGAATGTCTCGCAACTTTAACAATAAAACCTTGAGCCATGTAAAATCAAGTCGACAATAGAATTAAGACTAAATTAAGCTTCGATATTTTCCTTACAACGCGCCACACACTCAGAATATGAAAATTCGTTCCTAAAGTTTAGTCGAACTTCTCTTGCAGTTTTTGCTTGAATAGAACAGGTACTAGCGATAGCACAGCGAACACGCACAAAATCAGAATACTGTTCCACGACCAGGCATCGGTCGAAGAAGTCAGATTCTGTAGCGTTTGACCAGCTTGTATTGCTACGAAGGATGGCGGAGCCACTCCGAAGAACGTGCCTAAAATAAAAGGCGTCAGAGGCACTCCAATTATCGGGCTGGCAAGGTTGATGAACCAATTAGGCAGCAGTGGTGTCATCCGCAGGAAGAGCATATAATTAAACAGATTGTGTCTATGCTTTTTCACTGCCTGCGTCCACTCCCTTGCTTTCACAGGGAAATATCTGAAGAGCAATTTACGTCCTAACAGCGACGACAAAAGGTAGCATAGGGAGGCTCCTATCGCGCTGCAGCTGCATACTAAAAACAGTGCTAGTGGGAATGGAAAGAGAAATCCTGAGAGGATTGATAGAAAAATGGAACCTGGAATTGCAAATGTTTGCAAGCTGAGGACTATTGTTAAGGAAATTACTGTTGAATGAGTTTGAAAAGTGAACTAAGGGGTTGTTCTCCTTTTCAGGATTGCAAGGGTGCAAGATGCACCTTCTTAATTCTCGATAATGCAGAGATGGATTTTTTCAGTAGTCAAAAGCGCTAGATAAAAGATTAATCTAGACCACTGTCTCCCTCAAAAGTCCTTCTTTTACGTTTACAAAGGATAATTTGCATTATTCAGCAGCGTGTAGCTATGATAAAGCTCCAGAATAATGCAAATTACGCCTTGTAAACATAAAAGTAGGACATCTTGCTATCCTGGAAAGGAAGATACTCTCTTAAAGCAATTATGCTTCGAAGGATACAAAATGTAGGTCGTAAAGACTCCAGCCAGCACTTGGAAATAATAGAGATCCTTGTATTGACTTAACAGTTTGCCCAGATTCTTGGCATCTTCAATGTGTAGTGGAAGTTTCATGTGTTGTTTCTCATCTCTGTAAAAGGAACGTATAAATTTACATACGTTTCTAAGTAAATATTTCGAAAATGCTTTTTGTTGGTTTCTTACTCTGCGAGCTCAGGGAAACTAGTGTACACATAGAACAAAGCTGATAACGAGGTGAGAAAGATGACTGCAACTGTTAGGAGAGCTTGCGTAGTAGATTCCTGTTTTGGGGATTCTGTGAACACATATAAGCCATGGCTTAATTGCTACAGGGTTAAAAATCGAATTACGTGTTAATTAATGACAACTTAATTTAGGTTAGGATTTACGATATAATATTATTCACAATCATTCATTCAAATTTCAAGTTTCGTTCATTGTGGCTATGATTATTTTACGTAACTTTCAATGCAATTTGTTATTAAGTGTGTGTTCAGACACTGTAAAAGTGTAATGTTATGTTTTGAGGTTATGTAAGAAACTTCATTAAAGATTTCTACAATGTTTAATGAATGAAACTCGGTGATAAAATTCATTAACATGCGACGGTTGTTAATAATTTCATCGTTACCGAGTAGAAGCTTATATTTTTATTAATGAAATTCAACATTGGATTTGGAGGTTAGGATTTTCCGAATTTGTATTGTCATACTGTCGAACGTAATTTTTAAAATACAAAGTGATAAAAAAGTACACATATATATGCAGAGGAGACGGAATTTTTTGCGATGTTATCGATAATACACCGATAACGTGATAATTGTTCACGGTCGAATTTCGAATGTAATTCGTCGAGATAATGACAATTGCAAATCATTCGAAAACAACAAAGGTAGACTTATTGTTGGTAGAATACATTTTTAAAAGACATCATCTTACCGGCATTTTGCCTTATTCTAGTTTCCACGTTCATTCCTAGACCGTCAGTTTTCTCTCTGCAAGTAAATTACTCGAAAATTCAAGATGGCGCCAAAGTAAAAGGAACTATGCAGCGATAATTTTCTTATTAAAAAATGACTGGGCTAGTGTTTCCACACTATAGATAAAGTCAGAGAGGATACTTCAGTAATTTAGATAGAGACTGAATTATATACTATACAGTTGTTATCATAATTATATCTTGACACATAAGATGTTTGTTTTTATCGTAGTACTTTAAACATTTTTCCTCCTTTAATCGTGAAAACTATACAGATGTTTTTTAGGTAGAACCATTCTGCAGGTCCTGCTGAATATAATACATTTCTCTAATTATAATGTTATAAACTGTCGAACGTACAAAAAGTATTTTTTTTTAAAATCGTGACCAATGTTCTAGCACATTGTTACATTACAATTGCTTCGCTTCCCTTTAAATTTCTTTTCGAACATGTTCAAGCCTCTACAATGACTTTATAAATCATTCTGAATGAAAAAAAAAACATTCGTATAATGTTTGCGATTATATTACAAAAAGCCCCTTGGCTTTTCCGCTGAGAATGCGATCTTTTTTGAAACGGGGGAAAAAAATGGTCGTTTAATTTTTTGATATTGGTTGGAGAGTGTTATCTGCAGCAGGTAGCGGTGTTTGAACCCATCACTACCCTTTTTTCATTCCGCCATGTGGCTCCCTCTGGCATCTTCCCTCTCCCTCCGTTCTGTGGTTTCTTTTCTTGTCTCTTTCTATTTTGTGCCTCTCTGTTGCTCAAGAACTTCTCCGTTTAAGATCGTGGGCGGAAATTAGAATAACCAGTCTAGCCAGTCGTGTCGCAGTCAGCGCACGGTGCAGACGTATTCGCATTCGCGTGGAGATTTTTCGAAATTCCGGATCGCTCTCTTTTTTCTTCGAATTCTTTTTTATTCGTCGAACGAACAATTGTGTCCATCCGGAGAATCGATCTGTTGCACGGTCCACGATCGAACGAACCCGATTTCGCTCGAATGGAAGATCACAAGTTTTTGCCAGTTCGAGATCATTTTTTGCTACTCTGCCCGGTGATCAATTTTGGATACATCGATAGGATTGCGCCATGACACGTCTGAGTTTATCGAAGACAGCGTACGTATATTTGCATTCGTACATACAATAAGTAGTTAAACATATAATTCTAATATTATTGCTAGTATTCGACTGTTTTCGGTCTTGTATTGCATATGTTTGTTTTTATCGTATTTTCTCATAATAGTTTTTCTACCAATTTTCATTTCTTTCGCTTCGACAATGATTTCACCGGTCGTAACGTGACACTGTCAACACAGTGTTTACTACGAGTTTGTGAACTCACCGAAAGACACCGGGTAGGTTTACAAATTACAAATTCGATTAATCAAATATATAAGTAATTTGAAGAATTTCGGGAATAATTTAATAAAAATTGGTAATAATTCTTGCGAGTGATAATTGTTATAGTGAATTTCGACAGACTGGTTTTTTATTATCGTTATTAATAAATAGCATGGCAGACTAGGTGACCTACTGGTTGATAAAGTATATTCGCTGGCGTTATTTAACCATAGGTACATATTTTTACAAATAACGTACAGATTTTCACGGAATTTACAAAATAATTTACTTGATATATTATGAAAATTGAAATTTTAATGTTTAATATAACCTTTTCCATTCTGTTTTCAAGATTGGAAACTACTATTTAATACAAAAAAAGAATTTTTGATTTTTTTTTCAAAATATCACGGTGTCCTAATAGAATAAATACATATATAATAATTAATATTAGATTAAATTGCTAAATCTAAATTGTTTCAAAGCAACCGAAACAGTGCTTCTCATTTAATAATTTCTTCTCAATTGATAAATGATGTTTTTTTTTGTTTGTCAACGATGCAATAAATAAGGATGTGACAAAATGGGAAACTTCTGAATGGGAAAGTGACAAGGAATGTTAATTTGAGGCAGGTTCGAGATAACACCTAAAATATAACGAAATGAGAGTTTGGTTGACTTTTAAGTATTCGGTGACACAGTGAGCGCATAGAATGCTAATGAGACTTATGAATGGGATAGTATGATAACGCGTTAATGGTCTCTACAAGGGAATGTGTGCGAGTACGGTAACGAAACAATTTCTATTCGTTCTGGAATGCAAAGCTTTTCATTATATAAATTTTAAATTAATGTTTTATTAAAAAATAGCTATTTTGATAACAATTCAAAAAAAATACAGTGTGTAATATTGATCGTCGGTATAATTATTTAAACAGCAAATAACGTAGTTGCCGATTGTTACCCATGATTAATTTTTCAAGTATTTATTTAAACAATGAAATAAATTTTTTACAAAAGATTTAAAAAAACTTTCGACATATTTGAAACAATTTATATTCTTAAAGTGGACGTATTAGAGAATTTGATTGAAAAATGAGTATTATAGAAATGTCATAAATGAGTTCTCATTGTGACTGTAACCACAACTCGTTTAACATTTTTTGTTTTATAATTATTGACATAAGAACGATTATACCATTAGAAATGATTAAATAAACTTCTTCGTTCAAACATATATTATTATGTATTGTTACAAAATTCGCGAGAAATCTAAATATATTGAATCATGTTATTTTTTATAACACGGGAGAATTCTTAAATATAATTCTGAAATAATTCGTATTGCCAAGAAACTCTTGCGAGCATGTGCAGAAAATTTAATAAAGCGCGGGGAATTTCCCGCCATAGGCGTAGACGTGAAACTATCTATTCTAGTGACGTAATTATAATTTCTAACGATCTCCTCTAGATTTCCACTATGTTGGCATTATTGAAATCATTTACCCATAGAAATCTAATAAATAGGGCTATGTTTTATCTGTTTTTAGGTTACTTTGCACCAGGTTGCATTTAAATGGTGAGAATTTCTATTGTGCGGTAGATTAGGTAATATTGCACTTGAAATAGAATAGAATGTTCGGATTGGAGAATAAGTTTAGCAAGAGGGAAGGTTTTGGAAAATGTTACAGTGGAATCACGAGCGAATCGCGGTCAATTGACTCACGTTGCTGCCATTGTAATGCGCGTGCGTACGCGCATTCGTGAAGGTGTACGCGCACGGTACGACTACGGATGTAATTACATCGCGAGCGAACCGGAAGTGGAAACGGTCTGCTCGGTTTTTGCCAGTTAAATGACTGCTTTATACGCTTGATCGTTTCGGAGAATCGCGCGACTGCGAAAGGGATTTATTCATTCCGATCTATGCATTTATAAACCGGTTCCCGAAACAAAAATGTTCTACAGATCAATTTTTCATTCGTCATATTTTAACTTCAGGTAGAGAAACCAGTTCTCTCTTTTCGATTAATCTCGTACAATTAGTTCATCTACTAAAATGTTTTCTTGTAATAATTTGAACAATTCAAAAACACTGTAACGATATACATTATATAATGACTTTTGTGTTTCACGAATTTATTATTGACATAAATGTGAATAAATACCGAATAGGAATTTAAGATAAATTGATCGTATAAACTATATAGGGAAACGAATAACAATTATTATCGATCGTGTCGAGATAATAATAAATAAAAGTTATTAATTTTGATAGAAAATATTAGAAAGCATTTTAAATTAATATTAGAAATTCTGAAATTTAACATTGAAGAGGTATGAAAAATTTGAAGTTAATTCTAAAGTGAAAAATCTGTGTAACCCAACATTAATGAGAAATTAATCTACATGCTATTAATTATTATAATTTGGGAGCGGCGCGATGTCGAGGCTGTTGAATAAGTGCAATGGTCTCGCAATCGCGTTTCGTAGCTAGCCTTTTGCGTATTGTAAATTGCATTGCGAAAGCATTTCGTAAAAGGCGAACCGAGACAGCTGTTCATTTGAATGGTAGAGTCACTCGCGTGATTTCTCAATGAACGAACCCATACGTTCGACACTGGCACACACCGAACTCTCGAGGCATCATTCATTCGAGCCAGCGCATGTGCTTGTACACGCGAACAACTTGATTGCCGCGTTGTAACTTCAACAATAAAAAAATTGTATGTCGATCTAGGCCCATTTTAATGCACCAACCCTGTGCTTTTTAATATCTCTAAGTAGGTTTGTTACTTTTTTTACAATCATAAAATTGTTATTCTTTTCGAAACGGTGCAATTTCGTCCATTATTTTGCACATACAGGATGTCCCAGTTTTTTTCCCGGCCAAACTATGTCAGCGTGTTCTACATAGAAAAGTAAGAAAAAAATGTTATATGAACATATGCTTTTAAATGTTTTATTAAAGAGTTATAACTAATAATACAAAACGATGACAGTTCATTATCATTTTGTGTTAGGGCCCAAATAAAAAAGTTTTAAAGAAATGCCTTTATAAAAAATAGTTATTGTATACGAGCGAACTAACGAGACGGAAAAATGTTTCAGGTGATGCCACGGGGGCCCAACCGGGTGTACCTGTCGACCGCGTTACTGATACTGGTCGGTCTCCACGAAACTGGCAGTTCTACGTCATCTCCTCAAAATCCGGTTTGCAAGCCGGGTCTCGAATTCTGGTCATCTGAGCGTGGCACCTGTTGGCCCTGCACCAGATGCGCCCCTGAGTTCACATTGAGCCCGTGCGCCATCTACAAGGATGCGATTTGCGGTCCACTTTCGGCCCTCGAGCTCGACTGGTCCATCCTCACGACGAGGAAGCGACCGGAAACGGGCCAACGGAGACTCGAGGCTGTCACCTCGATGCTATGGCGGTTTCCAGATCTGGACTCGCAGCAGGTTCGGAAACAGCCCGGGGACCTAGTTAATCTCGAGAAAAGCGTCGAGGTGGACACAGCTGACCAGGTATGTAATTGCCGGCCATCTTGAAAATAGCTATATTCTGATCAGCTGACCCCTAGGGTTTATACAAAAATCGACTGTTTTAAAAAACCGGTTTTCGGTTCTTAACTTCTCCATGAAATCGGTTCAAACCGGTTTCGAATTTTTCCAGATAAAAAACAAGACATGTTTACACCTTAAAATAGAAGGTTTAAATCTGTCGCTCTAATAGAAACATTACTGTATAATCTTGATAATATCTGTCCAGATAATTTAATAATATCAGTTTCTGTAGCTAATCGAAGAAATTTACTAGAAGATATATAAGTGTTATACATTTAAAACCGGTTCTTTTTTTATTGAAAAAATCGGTTTTCGAATTGCGTAATTCTCTTTTAAAAACCGAGTTTGAAAACATATTTTCATTAATTACATATTTTCGTTTTCCTATGATGCAGAGGACCCGCGAGTCTCTCACGCGAAAATCATCTTCCGGAGGGAGGATTCTATGGGATTGGCAAACTGCAGCATTGATCCTTGCAGTCTGCGCGTGCATCCTATTCTTCTTGGTCGCAGGATGCTCGGCTTTGGTCTACACAAGGCAGTGGCGACGCATGAAGAAGAATTTCGAGCCCGGTAAGCGAATAGAATTTTTCAACCGATCTTATTTATTAACTAATTTATTAACACGAAGAACCTGACGGTGGAAACTAAACTGCAGATCTGTATGCGTTTGTAAAGAATTCGAGAACGTTTTAATGTTGCTTTTAATGCGACAAAGTCGTTAAGGGATCAAACCATTTTTTAATGTTATTCCTGTTTCCCACAATCAATGAAAAACATTTTCATTTTTTAAAATTTCTGTAAAATGTCGATAATGTAAATTCCTATTGAAATATTAATCAAAAGCTTTTCCAATTTTTCTTTTCCCAAAACTTTATTCGGACTATTACGAACATTAAAAAAATATTAGCATTTGATTTTTATTTATATAGATGAATCGAAAGAAACGTGGGTTTGGAGTGCATAGATTGGACAGTGTTCAAGAATTTAATTCGCTATAGATAATCTATAATTAATCATAATAATTTTGTTTAGGTATGTAAAATAATTGGATCAGCGGAGAAATGGTCGAAGCCCCAGTTTTTCCTTATCCTAGCTTGAAACAACATTGAGCGGAGCCAGTGCGTTCTGCGATTTCGCGAAATCCGATCCCGTGGGATCGATAAGTCGATCGTGGAGGGGGATACGCAGTCCTTTAAAATGCGAGGCGGATTTTCTTCATTAGAGGGCCGCTCACGACCTCTGCTCACCTTGGCTCGATCTATCACGCCCGGATATGACGTCTCGGGTTTCGATGCTTCTCGTTTCTTTCGCGATGCCCCGTTCCGCGTTTTCTTTGTGCTCTCGCAGTCCCCTGCCGATTGTTTATTCATTCGATTTATTCGGTAAACTATTTCCTTGCTTTCTCACAATTCACAAAAGTTCAATTTAATGTATTCGAGTTTGTTAATTTCTTGTACAGTGCGAATAATCTTGAACATTATGTTTATTATTTATAAGAGAAGTATTACAGTGGGTGTACAAAGTGTTTGTACATCTTTTAAAATAGAATAACTTTGTTCGAAGGTGTTTTAATCCTAGGTTTTCGATTCGCTGGGGCGAAGAATCTGGGGAAAAACGAGATCGGAGAGTGCGAAATTGTATTTAATTGATGTCTCGGCTGAAACGAAGAGGCATTGTCGGCGTGCCCACTAACGGATTGGTAATACAAGCGAATGATCGCGCATTCGGTACCGTTTCACCGCTGGCCATGCTTACTAAAGGGGACTCCTGTTAGGGCCCATTACCTGATCCCACTGCCAATGCTGTCAACCACCGCTGAGAACCATTCGTCAATCTCCCCTTTATTCCTATCCTCGCATAACTCCTTTTATTATCGGTCTGCTACAATCCAACGGCATTTTTATCTATTTAAAAATCTATATAAAAATCGTTTTTACATACATTACAACAATTAAACGAATCACTCGATTTGTTGCTTTTGTCGAACACATTATTAAAGTAATGTTACCAGAAAAAGACCTTACTTGCAAAATTGACTCGTATTTGAAAAAATATATTCCGAAATGAACTTTTATAAAATGATTTTTATAAGCCAATTAACATATCTCGTTGCATAATAATTTTTTCGCTATAATTGGCTCAACAATTTGTTGTAAACACGATACATTCATTAACGTATCGTAAATATCGATGAAACTGTTTTCAAAATTTCGAGATAATTATGTTTGCTTTAAACGAAATATATTTTTACAATGCTTAACGTTCAATAGAAAATACTTAATGTATGAAATAGATTTAAACTATATGCTGCCAAACCCAGTGATCTTAAAATTCGTAATAAATAATCTCGAGAACAATGTCGCAGAGTAATTGATACGACAATAAACAACAGTCTAAAATTTTATTGAATCGTTACATTTCTTTTTATCTTACAAATTAGAAGTACATTAAAAATGTTTGAAGCATGTTTCATGCTTATAAGAGTTTTTGTGATATCATGGCCGGAGTATAAAGGTAAATAATATTTCTTAATGAAACGATGGAGACGGAGAAGAATAATTGAAAAATGATACGAATAGTTTTTTGGGGAGGGTTTGTGCGATTGAAAATCTGTTTTGGCAACGGAAAGTGGTGTCGTTCGGTGGATTTTCTTGTGTAACAGGGAACGAGAAGAAAGCCAAGCCTCAGACTGGAGCGAGGCTATCGCTAGATTCATCTCATGGGGCCTTGAGAAAGCAGAACCGCATTCCATAGCTGTTCGACTCGCATTCCACCCTCGATAGGTCGTAGACACCATCCTTCCACGCTCCGGAGCCAAATTGATAATCAAAAATAACCAATTCTGAACCGTTCTTAAACAATCATGTTTCCTAAATTATTCTCAAGAAAGATTTCCGTCTATAAAATTGTACAACATTATTTATAAAATAAAAAAAACGACCAAATCAAATTTGATTGATCGAACCATGCGCCGAAATCATAAATTTATTTTATAAATAGTGTTGTACAATTTTATAGACGGTAATCTTTTTTGAGAATAATTTAGATTTAAATTTGATTGATCGAACCATGCGCCGAAATCATAAATTTATTATATATTTCAAGTGCGATCGAGAAAAAATAGAAATTTTACCTTTATTATTTATAAAATGTGCCTTAACATTTTCTAGCTTCTTCTGTCATTTATCTACTTCGAACTCGTGCTGTTTCAAAAATAATAACACACTGTTTCAGAATTACCATTAAACAATTATTACTTAAATAACATTTACGTATATTCGTGTAATGGTTCTCGTGTGATTGTAAGTTCTGTTATTCAGAATATTGTTTAAGCAACGCGTATGTGAATTATGTCGGTAACGAAGATTAATGTGTGCACCGCAAAAGAAAATTCTTTTGTCGGAAAAACTGACAGAGATTTTATCGTGGTTTACAGTGGGTCTAGAAGAGATCTCGGCGCGACTGAATTTAATGGTGAAGGCAGAGCTAGCCGAGCTGGTTGCCAGCGCACCTGTGCACGCTGCTGATCCCGAGAGGAGGTGTCAATATTTGGAGAAGCTCTTAGGTGAAAAAGCCATCTCTCCTTAAAATAAAAATTGATCGAAACTGTTGCGCCGAAAACATTAATTTAAAAAAGAACCTGAGGATGGTTGTCTCTATTATTAGTCTTATTATTTTGTCTATATTATTAGATATAAACATAATCTCGTTAAATCATGAGCTGAGCGCACTACGATCAACCTTCCTCTTTAGAATGAGCAAACACTTATATATATTTACACGTTGTGCAGTGGATAAGAATCGCGAATTTCGATATTTAAAAAAGTAGCAAACTTCCAGACAGTCTATGTATTGTTAACAAATTAACACATTACCGACCGGTGATTATTGCATACTTTTGAAAAATGTATGATACATGGGTAAATTTTCATTTAGCATTTAATATGAACTAACTAAGTCACCCTCAATAACGTCGTCTAATAGTTTCATTTAAGATTGCAATGTCAAAGAAAATTTCTATGCTTTTTTTGGTACAGCAGAATTATTGAAAATCCTATGGTAAAGTGTTAAAAAATGTTTGTATTTAAACAAATTCAAATGGCATTGATTCGCTGATACTGCACATATAGTTGAATAAATTTGCTATCGGCGTTTCTAGTCGTCTGTGGGTCGTGCCCTAATTTCGATGCTGCTGTGATTTTCTTTCCAGACCGGAAGAGGGAAGCGCCCATGATGGTCAGCTGGCCGGAAGTCAGCGGGAACCTCTACATAGAGGAAGGCGAGTCTGCAAAGGGTAAGACCCTTCAGATCGCCAGGATCCATCGCAACATTGAGACAATGTTGAGCCAAAAGAAAAATCCGGGCGAGCAATGATACAATGGGACTGATCGATATAATCGTCTTATATAAGAGGACGTCGAATTGCAAATTCAACCGGCGATTATTTGTATTTATAATTCTATTTATGACTGCGGTGAGGGACGAACGTATTCATTGCATTGAAACATGAAAAAAGTTGAAATTTGTTGGACAGTGTTATTAGACTATGGATTTTTGTTCGTTTATGATCAAATCGAGCAGGTGGAATCAAGCGAGACACTGTGAAAATATTTAAATGAATACTGTTGCGTTGTACTGAACCTCGTTAAGATTACAGTACGTTCGTTAAAACATAAAATAATAATAGAAAACTGTATGCTATCGGCGCACAGGTTCGATCATAATGAAAAACAAAGCAATTTTGCAAAAATTATATTATTCCCAACGTACCGATCCTGGTATGGATCATCTTCAAGAGAATTTTGCGTCTGAAGAATTGTGCGCCGATAGCATACAGTTTTCTATTAATTCATTACGATCGATAAAATGGAATAATTAAAATAATAATGCCGGTATGCGATCGTTGTCTGTGCAGAACACAGGCTGTTTGACGAGAATCGCGACTTTACTGTATCATGAAAAATCTCGATGTCCGTGTGTCTGCTATGTCTTGAAATGAATGCAGACGATTTTTATTTTGCAAGAAAATCTGCAGTCCGATAATTACAGTTCTTCGCTCGTTAGCGTCGCGTGATTTAGGGAAGGGATGAAACGCTATGCCGTAATTGAATAATTAGTCAGTATTTTCTATTGGTTGGCAGTCCTGAGAATTTGTCACGAGAGAACAAGACCGTCACGTGGTCAAGGAAACGGAGGAGTGCCATTGACGGATGTTGAAAATGGGACGTCATATGGGGGGAAACTGTAGTATCAACATTAGGATTATCATCTAAAATGAGGGAACAAATTGAAATGAATACAGGAAATATCATTTTTTCTTAAAGCAGCTAGAACGTTAGAAGAAACAAATCGTTTAAATTACGAATTATACTTTCCATGAATGCATTGTTCCTCGAGCATCAATATTATAGAAACGAAACGCCGAAAGGTACAAAACTATTATCGGTAAACGTACGTGCGATATTTTGTATTGTTTTTTTACTAATTTAATGACTTATACAGAGTGAGACAATTGAATATGAATAAATTGTCCATTGTGTTTTAAAGTTGATGAACCATTGCATTTATCTTTTAGCGCGGTGATAAATTTAATATACAGGGTGGTCCTAAAAAATTAGATTTGTTTTGGGTGATTTCAGAATATTGAAAAATGAGTCGTTGTATTTATCTTCACGTATAATAACAAATTTAATATACACGATGATCCAAACAAACTGAACAAAATTAAAGAAGAAGGTGAACTGCCTATAGGACGATTTTCTGATCACTTTCAAAATTTATAAAATCATTATCATCGTGCACTTTATAAGAAATTAGCCTAATTTAAAAAAAAAACCGTAGACATATATTTTCTCTTTAATTATTTCATTCTGTATAGTTGCTTTGTTTTATTACGTAAGTGCATGAGAATAAGGAAAACAATGAAGCCTATGGGGTCCCGTAGCTCGACCGAACAATCGAGAGACGCGTCCGACCCAGCCAAACAATTCTTATTTATTTCTTCCGTCTAGTTTTAGAAACTGCCATTTTCTTTTGTATTGTAATATAGAACGTGCCGAATAAATTAATGTCAATATTACAATAATTATATATTTAATTGTTGAAATCGCTAGATTTAATTGCCTTAGAGGTACAGTTTATGGTTTATATTAAAATAATTAACGTAACAACACGCAATCTCTCAGAAAAATATTCTCATTCACGCGAACTCGCACTTTCGTCGTTCCTTTTCCATTTGTTGCTTTTGGTATTTAATTCTAAAGCTCGAACGTGTTCCTGAACTTTGAACGAGGTGTGAGATAGACCCGCCATCGGGTAGAAATTAATTATAATAGATAAACATGATACGTTTTTTGATTTTTAAAAATTTTAATGTTAATTATAAAGAGAACAAATTATTGTTGATGTTAAAAAAGTACCACGGTTGCCCACTTTTTGTTTTTTCTTTTTCAGTTACACTGATTTGAAAAAGTTTGGATTTCTCCACTAAAATAAATTTGTAAATGTTAGGAATCAATTGGCGAACATTATGCCTAGTTCACACGTCGTCCGTGGTTAAGCTTGGTCTAACGATACCGAAAATACTGGTTTGTTGTTTTCTCTTCGTCGTCTTTTATCGCTACGGTACCTGTCTTATCTCGTATTCGAAAATATCACTATAACATGGCGCGTGGTATGGTTTTCGTCGCATCGATTCTTTTCGATCAACAAAATCAGTAAATCTCATGAAAATTTAATTTCTCTTTCGATACAAAATAATCAAAAATTAATTGATATAATATATATATCTTATATTAATTAATCAATTATATATTATCCATATTAATTATTCAATCGATATAATATATGTATATATATATTCAATCAATTAATTAATACAAAACTTAACAATTAGTTGTTATTAAGGCTTGGAGATTGCAAACGAATTGGAAATTTACTACGGTAATGACAGTTAGAATTTGTAATTGAAAACTACTCTAATCGTGATATATGTTTCTAAAATTTCAATGCTTTCGTCGAATGTTATCCTGTATCGTTCAAAAATTACGAAAACGTCGGCAAGAACAATGTTTGGCGTTACTGGTTTGTTCCTCGTAAAAAAGAAAAGGAAAAATCATTTCATTAATATTTACAATCGGTTAAATCGTCAATCAAATTGATCTACTCGAAAGTGCAGTGTCTCGAAAAATTTTTCTTCATGACGGGGTTGTCGAGAAACTATGAAGAATCTTAGAAATTCGTAAAAAATCACGTAGAAACTGTCTCGAACGATGTAGATCACCTCTAAAAAAAGCTTCGTCAACGAAAGAAATGCAAGTTATGCTCGTTTTGTTCGTTATTGTTCAAGAATTACGTTAGATTCGTCTATGTAAATATATATATATTTGATTGTTTCCTTAGAGCTTTTACACTTTCATTTGAGAAGGAAGAATGGACTCGGTCCGCTGTCTCTCTCGATAAATGTCGTTCGACGACCCTAAGTGTCTGAATTTCACTATCAAACAGTTTCTTGTTCGTATACGACGACAAACAACAGATATTTTTGTTACTGTTCCACGGGAGACGACGCACAGTAATCCGTAAGAAGAGAAACATTGGTTCAATCATAATTACTTTGAAACGAGTCGTGTGAATTACTGTCGGTGTTCTGTTGGTTATATGTTAGGCTGGTGTAATTCCTGACTTTTTTGCGGGGCGATCCTGTAACAAACAGGGTCGATTGATCGTTCAGATTGGCGAGCCATCGATTAGGAACGTGTCTTTAAAAGTATTGTTGCGCCACGAGTTCGGATCGATGCATCCGCGAAAATATCTCCTCCTCGTTGATAAATATTGGCAGCTTTCGATTCAGTACTTTCGATACCTGCTCCCTTCGGTCGAGAATCAACTTCGATATTATTTCATTCGAATCCTAGCTCGAATCTCTAGGAAACTCGATACGGATCGACGTGTAAATTCTCGATTAACAATTGGTCCATTTGATTCCTCCGTCGACGACATTCTTCAGAGAAAGTAGAACACCCAGTAGATCGCGTTGAAGAGCATGAAGCTCACCGGGAATATGATTCTCGAATATTTGTCGATGATGTTGACGTCCTTGATCTTCGGCATCGACACTCGCAACACGGACGCTCCTCTTCGTATCGCGTGCAAAACCTGAAATAGTCGCTCCTTTATTTTCTCCATTTTTTTTAATCCTTCACCATGGAAACCAGAAACGTTGGTCGGAAAATATTTTTGCAGAATTCTACTGTATATTTACTACAGACTTGCGAGATCCGGAGAATCTCCGGGATTTCTGATATTATACGGAATCTTCTAATATTGTTTTTTTTTATTAAGAGGAAATTCGAAAGTTTCAAGATTCTAATTCTCTAATATTTACACATTACGTTTTCGAGTATTCTGTTTGATTCACAGGGTAATCTACTTTATCTACAGAAAATACTACCTCGTCTACAGAGGAAACTGTTTTATCTACAGAAGAAAAGCACGAACGATGAATTAATTTACTTCTTACAGTGGGTGTACAAAGTGTTCGTACACCTTTTAGAATAGAATAACTTTTTTTAAATAATTGTACCAAATGACCTGATTTCGTTAAAATCAATTCGAAGCATTGGTTTACGAAATAATCGTACTGTGAAACACTAATTACGAATGGTTTAAAATTTCAATTGTACCTTAGGTTTATGATGCCCCTTATGAGGCCCCCTGTATCTGAGGCCAATGTTTTTTCCGTGAGTGTTGTAGGCCGCGACTCTGGAAATGCGAAAGCTGGGAGGAAACTTGACTGGATCGTGTTCTCTTCCGGTTCCGGGAGTAGACCCGCCACTGTTTCTTATACTCGGCAAAGGGGACATCCGGAGATCCTGAAGCTCGATTATGTCCGCTTCGGTGGATCCAGGAAACGGTGAGCTTGTTTTGCTTCCTGTAAAATTATTTTCCTTTTCAAAAAGATTGGCAATTGATCACAAAATACGAAGAACGATGAACAACTATAGTTCAAAAGTCGAACGTTGGTGGCGTCACATGCAAACTGGTCAAATCTAATTTTTTTCTAGCTTCTCGTATCCAGCGTATAAGGATCAGTGAGATACAGGGGCAATTTGAAATGATGAGGAAACCGGTCTGAGATAAATGAAGGTTTCACCTGCTTTAGAAGTAATGACTTTCTTCTCATCGGTTTCTTTCTTTTTCGTCTTCTTTTTGGCTCTGGCGCCCCAATATGTGTAATTTACAGCCGCATACTCTAGCAAAGCCGCGAACACGAAGACGAAACACATTACTAGGTAAATGTCGATTGCTTTTACGTAGCTGATACGTGGCAGTGAGCTACGCACACCTGTCGAGATTGTGGTCATCGTGAGCACCGTCGTTATGCCTGCAAAATCATCGAAATTGGTAAAATCAGAGTTCTGTTCAGTGTTCCGATTGCAACCAGAGTTTCTCGCGCATGCGCGGCAAAAACAGTAGCGTATCTATAATGACGTAGCATATATATTGGCGGGACAAGTGTTGTTCCGTCTTGAATCTTAATTGCTAACGTTTTAAGGTTAGCTTAACCCCTTGCCTTTTCGTATATGTATATTCCCTAATGTTAGTTGAATTAGTAATAACGATGGTTGGTAAGTCAGACATCTATAAGTACAACAAGGTGAAGAAACACGTGGCAGAAAGGAGTGTACCAATGTCCACCAAAGAAATTGTAATCATAAGAAATTGATATCGTAAGAAAGGAACAACAGAGTGAATAATAAACATTGAACGTTGTTTCGTAACAAGTAACCCTTAGTTTATAAGCTTGAAAATAATAAAAATTATTCTTTGATTTTCAAAGACACAACTCGGTTAATTATTTCCATTTACATTAATATTCGCTTATTACATAGTAATAACTTTTTAGATTCTGCTGGGTACTCAAGGTGCACCGTTTTATCGAGGAGGTTACCGAGGCTGAAATCGCCGCGCATGCGCGAGAAACCGTGGTTGTAATCGGATCGCTGGTTCTGTCGGAAATGTCGGAATTAACGTGAGTCGTCAGTATGAATTAGTTTACCAAGGGCTACTCTGGCACTGGTGGCTTCGTGGTTGATCCAGAAGCTGACCCAGCTCAGCATCACGATTAGGATGCTGGGCAAGTAGGTCTGGAAAACGAAGTAGCCGATGTTCCTCTGAAGCTTGAAGCTCAACGAAAGTCTTTGATATATACCGGTGGCCAGTCTCTCTTTCCGATCATTCGTCTCGTACCCGATGATAGTGAATTGTGGCAGTTCTGCTTCCTCGACTCCGCGCACCGGAGTCTCTTTCCAGTACATCACTACGTCCAGAACCGTGTATCCATCTAACAGAACGAAATATCCTCGTAAATTTTCCATCGTGTATTTTTTCTTACTCTACTCTTATTTAGAACGATTCGGAAGTGGACGTTAATAGTGTATCTCTCTGTCAGACGAGTACAGTAATGTCTCTATTAGAGCGACAATGCTGCGCACGATTGTTGCGACGAATATCCCAACTTAGTAATCTATTCTCTCGGCTCGGTATATTGATGTAAACAGTTTTTTGTAGATAAAAAAAATCCCTCCGAGGCTGTCGCTCTAATAGAGACATTACTGTAGAATGTTTTATACAATGTACGGAGTGTCCGAAAAATGCACTTCCTTGACAGAGTCGATTCCTGAGGTGATTTCAAGTAACCTTCTCCGTAGTTGCTTTTATTTGTTAATAACTCCTTAATAAAGTTACGAAGATTTTGTCAAATGAGAAAGTTGCTTGATTGGCTTGAAACGATCTCTGGAATCATCCCTTTCAGGGAGGTACATTTTTTAGACACCCTGTAGCGTACGCTGGAGAATAATTTGGGTTTTTATGATGGAACAGTGTAAGGTAAACTTTCCCGATTATAATAAAAAATATTAACTCGTTCTTATAAATATAGTAAATAAATATTTGCTTACAATTGGTTACACAAACTTGAATTGTTCGTTATTTTACGAACAAAGTCAATAACTCGCTAAACAAAACATATGATAATATTCAATTTTTTATGAAAAAAAAAACAATATCAGACACAACGAATTTGTAATACTTTTAGAACATTGAAATTAAAGTTCCAACAAGAAATTTCAAAAAGAAAGGAAATATAATTATGATTAGTCAAATCGAAAGAGTTCCTCGAGAATGTCGTAGTTTTGTAAAGAAAAATGTTTTTTGGGGAAGAAACGGGAAATAAAAATTCGAGTGGAAGCCACTAGAGAGGTAGTATCGATCGTACAGCTCTCGATCTCTACGGTGCAGTTCTGCGAATCGAGCGGATAGTAGTGCAGATCCATCATGCAGGCCAGGGTCGTCGTAAATCTCATGCCATAAGTGACAGATCCGTCGCCGGACAGTCGGACGAGTTTATTACGCTCGGTCACGTCGTGCAAGAAACTGCGAACAAACCGAAAACATTTTCTTTCTCAGCCTTTTCACACCTCACGCGTAGACGTTCTGGTTCAAATCGAAAGCCCCGCGCGCGCCAAATTCGAATATTATTAACGGGCCAACTGAATCTCGTAACAATCAACATGGACGATTAATTTGTTCGTTAAATGTAATTAGTCAGTGAAAAAAAATAGAGATGTGTTTGTACTTTTTCTACGATAAAATAAATCAGACAAATTTTCGTGAGTTTTTATAAAAATTAAGAATAAATCTACGATACATATATGCATGTTTGTTAAAAATGTACACGGGTGTTTACAGTGGTCAGAGTTTTAAAGTAAATTTTTTTATACTACTAAGGAGGTAAAACGTATTCACGAAAATCCATATGGATGTTTATACAAATTAGAGAATTTAAAAGATTTTTCGAGTTAGAAAATGTTAACAAAACTTGGTGTGATGATGGTCTGCAAATTAGAAGACATTGATAACTAAATGTTAATAATAAAATTATACTTATAAATGAAAATTAGAGAAAGCCATTTTCGAAAAATACAAAATACTAATAAAAATCTATAATGGAGTGTTTCTAAAAATTAGGAGAACCTAGAAAATGTTGAAATTTAACGGTATTTTTGTAAAAAAATTGTATAACTGTGTGTAAACATTTGTCGAAAATGTTCTTCTTTGAACTCTCTAGATTTGATGTCATAATTTGAATAATGCGTAAACCCAGATTTTCCGGAAGTTTTATTCTCAGTTCAAGTATTATATTATAACCATAAAAGTTGTCCGGAACTTTAATAAATTGATTTAGAGTATTTTAAGAATGTTGAATGGAACAAACCTGTTTTTGTCATTGGCGAAAAATGTATCTGGAACCCAAATTTTCTCTGCAAAATCTCCGCTGAGGGTGAGGATCTCTTCTTCCTGCGAAAACGCTAGTCGTTCGTCCTTCCAATATTGATTTAGGTACATTGTTATAGTATAGTCCTGTTAGGAAAGAATAAAATACATAAAGTCTGCATAAACAAATATATGCTTGAAAGTAAGATAAAGAATTAATAATAGAAAATTCCAATTATTTCGAACACGATTAATAATTAATATGAAATTGATGTTTCAATTTTACGATGATATTATCATTAATTTCATTTTAATTTGTAAATATTTATGCACCACAATTTCCTATTTGTATATTCTGTTACAATTGAAAAATAGTTTATGTTAATATTATTATTATATTAAATATAATTACTATGTTAAAAATGACTTCAGAATCTTAAATTAAATTTGATTAAAATCATGAACGAATTAAATTGCAGTTAAAATTCAATTAATCTGGTGAATAAAATGCGGTTCACGAGATAAAAAAATTAAAATCAAAACAGAAAGACACTTCAATAAAAGATTTAGTTTTCTTTAAGGCTCGATTGAATAATGTAATAAATCTGTATAAATCACCATGTTAACTTCCGAGATGGCGTCGAAACTGGCTATAGTAAGATCCATGCCCACCAGCAGGGGTTCCCCTAAAATAACAAAAATTAAGTGAACAATATTATTGAATAATGGATTCTCGAATTTTCTCAAATAATAATAAGGCAGATAGATGAATGGCAATCCTGTTTCTGTACTACAGGCTCGAAATTCGACGAAGATTAGAGAAATTATAGAGTATCGTTAAGCGGATTGGATATTCGGCATGATCACTGGCCTGTAAAAAATTCGTAGCCGCACTATTAAATTTCTTGACATCATCAATCTCAGTCCTCGACTGTTTCGACGTTCGAATATTAATCTCACGTTTCGAAGTTGATGGTCCTTTAAAAATGGCAGCGAGAAAAGAACATTAAAAGGGGGAAAAAAAATTGAAAAATTGACACAATAAATGTTTATATGAAAAATTACAAATATTATACATCCACCGTAACGATAACGAATTGTATTTATGTGTTTCGGTGACGTACCGCCGAAATTCGGTCTCAATCGAATGTCATAGCCATCGAGAATTCGTGATATAGTCTGCGTCACGTTTTCCAATCTGTCAGACACCCCCGTGTTGTCGTAACTGGCCCTACAACATTTTGAAAATTCTATTAATTAATGATAATGATTATTATCTTACGTAAATAATATTTTTTCGGTGTTAGTAAACATATGTGCATAAATAACGTATAGAAAACATTATAATAATAAATTAAATGAGTATTTCACTTCTTAGATTGAATGGAATGAATATTTGAAATTAAATTAAATTAAACGAGTTATTTCACTTCTTGAATATTTTAAATTAGATTAAATTAAATGAATATTTTACGTTTTAGATTGAAGTGAAAGAATATTTGAAATTAGATTAAATTAAATGAATATTTTACGTTTTAGATTGAATTGAAAGAATATTTGAAATTAGATTAAATTAAATGAGTATTTCACTTTTTAGATTGAATCGTATGAATATTTTGTATTAGATGAAATTAAATGAATATTTTACGTTTCAGATTGAACTGAATGATTACGTTGGATTAAATTAATGGCTGATTAATGATTACCAGGTAACCAGGTAGATCGTCTGCAGCAGTAAGACGACCTGCTGCAGCCTCGACCAGTTCATCATTTTCGGGAATCACGTCAGCGGGTAAAAGAGGACGTCATCTCGTTGGGTTCTTGCACCTCGTCATCGAGCCGCCAGATACTGTAACCAGAGAACCGACCCGATTTTTGTCCTTGACCTTCATTACACATGCATCCCCCAATTTTCCATTTTCCACCCGCTAGTAGCAAGAAAGAATAACGAAAACATATCTCTTATTCGTATCCGATTATAGTTTACAGCTTCAGTTTAAATTACACCTGAAAAATATTATATTCACCCAGACTAACCCCTCATTTATTTTTCATTGAAATCTACATTTCTCTTTATATCTCCTTTCTAGTGTTCTTTCATTTGCATACAAACTGGAGATCATCAATGCACTGGGCTTCGTCATTTCGAATTGAATAATTTTGCATTTCAAATCCCCGGAGCTTTTCTAATCGAGCAGAAGAGGAAAGGAAAATATGTGAGTACGAAGATATAACATTTGAATATGTTTTTTTAAAACTTTTAATGAAACGTCCACTAAAAAGAGCAATACTTATTATTATTAACGGTATTATAAAATATTAATTTTACGATCTACCTACCCGGTAGTCGATTGACAGTACTTCAAATGGCAGTGCTATATCCAATAGCGACTAAGAAAAAATTCTTCTGAATAATAGTTCAAAAAGTAATAATTATTGCTATTTACAAATTGTTTAATATACTTTCAACTATACAGATCGTGAGTGCCGAGAATGATTGAACGACCACCGGTACGTAATCGAAGACCATCCAAGAACCTGGTTTTCGCATCATCGTTCAAAAGTACGTAGGATTTTTCAATAGAAATTCAACAATCAAATTCAGATATTTATTCGATAACGTATTTCCGTTCGATCGGGTTGGCAAGAAAGTAATTTCGGTATTTCCAGATGATATAGAGTCGAATTTCCTTTTATTCAATCAGTGAACTTTAACGAATAAAATATTCTCCCTTTTATTCGATGATCTATTGCCGAGAAGAATAACTAAGAAAATATTTTATCGATTAAAGTTCATCAATTGAATAAAACAATTCGGTTTTACCATCTTCAAGGCGACTTATCATGTTATCTCGTAAACCTACGAACAAATATCTTAATTCTTATTTAAAAAAAAGAAAACACTACGAACTTCCGTTGCAACCAGCTACATACGAAAAGCTTCTGATCCATAGCTGGCGTAAGGGAGACAAAAAGCAACCCCGCGGGACAGCATTTATCACAAAAGACAACGATCTCACCTATCTTCGATCTGCACGAACAAAGGAACCATCGCAACGACCGAATCAGACGTTAGCAGTGCCTCGTAGAAAAGGGAGAGCGTAGGTCTGAGTGTCCTTCGAAGGACATCTCGAAGCCTGAAGGGTAGGACCTGACAGGCTGACAAGGGCTCGCGATTCACTACCGATCGGACAGGTCCCTCCACGAGCACTATCAACGTCGACGTGTGGTCGAGGATATCTCCGACACTCGGATGCTGCGCACCACCCTCGCCCCACCCCCACCTTTGATTATCACTCTCTCTCTCTCTCTCTTTCTAGTAACTTCTTTTTTTCTTCCTTCTCTCAGGCTACATTCGACCACAAAACTTCACTGGAAACTATCGTCGTAGTCTTTGCTCGCTTCCACCCCACAAACCCCTAAGTTTCGCTGACAATGGTCACCTGGGACACTGGCACCATTGTCCAATTGATCAGCAAACAATCACCTGGAGTACAGTTTTTCCTTCTACCACTTTCTGATTCAGTTCTCAGCTGTTTCAGCACTTTTACATCTTTCCCACAGGACCTGGCCTAGACTCTGTCTTCCATTATCATTCAACCTAGTATCTTTGGTAATTCTTCTGCTTAGGTCCAATCTTCTACGAGGACAGCATGAATTTTCTATCCTTCTTGTAAGGAATCGTTGACAGACGTGTTTGTCACGGTCGCGTTCGTTTCGATCTGATCTTCTTTTTACAATTCGTTGGCAATTACAATTTTAGAATTCTTCTATTCCGATTCTCTATTTTATAAATTCATCTATACATAGTTAAACACGTACATACATACAATACACACACATCATTCGTACTTTAACCCTATATTCTCGAATTTCGATTCACTGTTTCACTGCACAACACTCTTACACGCTTTTACCTTTCTGTACTACCGCCAGGTTTATAAAGACACGTTCAGCACTTTCGTCAGGTTATAGACTCATTTCTCCACTGATCAATCGTTCTTTATCGTCAGGTCTTCAACAACAGCCTCATTTCCGCTTTCGTATCGAGTTTCGATTAAAGAACGAGTCATCGTTACTGTCTAACACTATCTTCTCTTCCATCCGATAGAAGCAGGTAGATATACCCAATTAGAATAGAATAGAATTTGTTTTTTATTTCAGTCTTACAGCTAAGAAATGTTTTCTTGGTTTATACCTTCTCTCATTCTTTTCTTTGTCTCACTCGTTCCTACTCTGTCCTATTCTCTTAGTATCCTAATTTTTCTTTTGTAACATGATATTTGGTCTCCTCAGGGTTTCAAATTCATTTACCAATCTTCTTCCCCCTCGTTCCATTCTCAGTATTGTTTTTTCAGCGGCACCTACTGTTTATGGTGGGAACCACCTTAGTATCCTAATTATCAATTTACTTTATTCCTTACTTATTGCTTCCTTCCTCATTCCCTAACTTTTCTATTTTCTTTGGTGATAATACACCCAATTATTGCACCCTTGACAAACAATTCTGATTCACCGTTCAGCACTCCCTTCCGAAACCTCGTGACGAATCACTGCACGATCCTCCTCCATTCATTCCGGTAAGGACAGCCCCATTTTCGCTCGTTTATCGAACGTTCATTCGACGAAAGAAACAACCGATGATTATTCCACTGGTCAGCACTATCGCGTGTCCTGTCCAGCAGCACTCTCCCTTTCGCGAGGTGTGTTCCGTCACTGTTTCACTCATGTCGTTTCGGGGGTGTGATCCCCCATCCCCCTGGCCAACCCCCTCCTGAAAGCTGCCAATCCGTGCCACTCACCTATTTATCTTTCGCTTCTGTTTAGACACCGATAACGTCAGCCCGTGCTGCTGCTGCTCCTCCGCGCTCGCCATACCTCGGAGGCTGCCGCAAAATGGACCACGCATGTGCAGCCACGTTCTCCTCGGGTCGACCTACTGACACAGAGAGTCACTGTCTCTGGATCTCGATGCCGCGCCGGGATCGAACGCTGCCACCCTCCTTCGCCGAGGCCGAGAAACATGCACGCTAACGTCGAGAGTCGTTAACCCTGGCCGGTACATTTCGATTTCCATATTACTAGATTTAAAGGTAAAAACAGTGTTTGCGAGAAACAATTGTATAACAATTATACAAGCATGTTACGAGCTGTGCGAGGGCTCATTCTAAAGAGGAAGGTTGATTGTTGGGCGCTCAGCTCATGATTTAACGAGATTATGTTTATATCTAACTAGCTTTTCCCCGCGGCTTCGCTCGCACAAGAAACTGTTTAATGCCCTCGAAAATTGATATTGTTTCTCCATAAAACCTTTTAACCCCCCATTCACCCATATAGAGTTTTAATTTTATGTCACGTTCCCATTTTAGATTTCAAAATTGATGCCATTTTCGTAATTAACGTCTCTAAACCTCAATAACGACATCCATACCGATTTTTAGGCTTATTCACACCATTTTACCCCATTTGTCGAATGTAAGTTTGAATTTAATTTATAAGGAGTTGATTCTTGGAAAACCACCACGTATCTAAGGGTTAAGGCTATTTGGTTTATACTTATAGTACCTCTTTATATACTACTACGAGGAATATGGGAAATGCTAAAAGTGTACAATTTTAATGTTGCTAAGTAGAAAAATCAGGACAAACAACTGTTTCCCGCAAACACTGATTTCATCAAGAAAACAGAAAACGATGATCGACAGAAATAGAGTGATCTGGTTTTTACGAAACGGTGGTTTTCTTTAGAAATTTCGAAGGATCCGGAGATTTCTCCGGATAAGTAGAACCGGGATCGGGCGAAAGTGTTTGAACGAGAGCGTCGAAGCTCAATTACAGCGGCGTCCGTATTTCGATTCGAGGCACGTCTCCCTTTCGAGTTTTTCTTTCATTATAATGTTACCGATGTTGTCCTAGTTTTTTTTCTGAAGTACACATTTTTCAGGAGGAACCTGAAAGAACGCGCACCGTGGTTTCCTTCCAACGATGCGACGACGAGGTTCGGAATGTCGATTAAGGGAAGGTCGGGGATGGAAACAAAAAATTGTTTGTCCCTTTGGTACAGTCTCTTCGCGAGGATAATTTATCCTCTTACATGGGGCTAATTTAAACGAATTAAATTTCAATTAAAATCTCTTTCAAATCGCCACCCTTTCCGATTTACTGTTTCAACCAATCAGCTGTTTTTTACGAGTACAACAGGGTGAGGAATTTATCCTGGCCACTTGAAATATCTCAAAAACTAATATAAAATATTTCTATTTCAACAATTGATCCACAAAATAAAATATTTCTATTTATAATATTCATACAAAGTTTTTTTTATAACTTATATATATATATAATACTTATTATTTATTATATATAATACTTAATATATATAATATATATATAACTTATAAAGAATAAAAATAATATTCAAACTTGAAATCGAAAATAAAAAAGAGAAAATACAAAGATTTTCAATATTCTTCAACTATTTTATTTTTAATAATTACTGCATTAAATACAATATTTTATTTTTGGAAATTACTGCATCAAATACAATATTTTATTTTCAAAATTCTACACATACTTTAAAATAAATAGGATTATTTATTATTTACTATTTAAAATACTATTTTCCCCAGCTCTGGATGATAACTACGATATTCGAACATATTAGTTTATTGATGGAGCATTCAGTCAAGGAAGTGCATACATTCTGAATATAAACAAAGAAACGAAAGCGTAGCAATGGAAAATTGTAGCTCTATTTACGAAAGTTCGTTAACGTCGCGGAACGTGTAGGATTATTGGAGTTTGCGCGTCAGAATATTTCGCCTCCCAGGTGGGAGATCCACGAGGATCTGTCACGAGAATCGTATGTAGATCTCGTTCGCAAGTGCCGGTATTCGGTTCGAGGTTCTTCAATTTTTCGGCAATTATTCGTGGTACCTGCATCATTATTATACTGGAACGAAGCTGCTGACATGTTCACGTAAGTCAATTTTTCTTTCTTCATTATCTAGACATGTAAGTAAAAATGGCCAATTGTCAACTAACATTCCATTGATGATTGGCAATAATATAAACAACAGTTCAGACAATTGAAGTATTAAAAATGTCCAAAATAACTGTCGAAGTGTTGTGAATATTTGGAATATTAAAAATAATTTAATTAATCATTTGAATAATTTCGAAACCGGTTCGAAGTTGATTTACATAATCTTAAATAATTTTTACTGACCAGCAAATAATGAAAAATGTGAGTTGTCTAAACAAACGATAAAGTCCATAAGAAAAATTAAAATCATCCAAACACAATATAAACAACAGTTCAGAAAATTGAAGTATTAAAAATGTCCAAAATAATTGTGGAAGTGTTGCAAACATAATCTTAAATAATTTTGCCAGCCCAGCAAATAATGAAATATATAAAACAAACGCGCACAGATTGTTCGTGATACAATGAAATGTTCGACGAAGCAAACAAAATAATTAATTCTATTTTGTTTACGAATCAACACCTGAAATAACAACAATTTTTAGAGAAAGTACTAATGCAATTTTTCAAAGAAAAGATCGTAATAGCATTTCGCAATGTATATTTTAATTAATATACTAAAATAGATGAAATTAATATTTAACATTTGCGAATAAGAATTTTGTAAGAACATCGGCGAGACAAAAAAAAAGTTCGCATAAACGCCCGCAGTCTGGTTTGCCAGACAGATATTACCAGCTCGGTCCTGTGTGAAAAAAAGCGGGGCGATAATAAGAGAAAAGAAACGAGCCGTTGGGGAAAAAAAAACAAAAACAGGGAAAAAGACTGATGATTATTTTTTTTTTCGGCTATTGCGGATACACGTTTACTAGGAGAACTCTCGTACCACTTTAATTTCAGCTTTTCATTAACGGCTTGTGCCAATAGCGGCCACATTTGTGAGCACGGCCAAACAACCAACTCGGAATCCCGATCACTGACAGAGCTTTCATTACTATAATATATTCCGCGATACGATTCGATGTTTAATACAGTCCGTTCGATTGTTATCGAAGCGAGAAGTAGTCGTTGTTACACTTCGAGACAAAGGAAAAGACTATGTCAATTAATCAGTATATTCAGTAAACGATTGTATAAAATTGTTTTACAACGATTTTTCATTCGAACAAGTTTATCGACACCGTGTATATTCACTTAATACAAATGTTAAATATTCAATATTATAATTCAATTTTTCTACATGTTAATACAGTCCTCTCAAAACTGAATAAATTTCGTTTGAACCATTTCTTGAAATTTTCCTGCTATTCGAAGTTATGACGATTTTAATTATCCGCACTATACATAAATGCTGATGTCACGTGACACTCACGTATAGTATATGCTAGTGAACATTGAAACATCGTAGCTTTTGACAGAAGTAAAATATGTAAAAACTTCTCAAACAAAAGTTGCTTAGTTTTCCAAGAGCTATCTAACTATATAAAAATGTTCCGAAAATTTAATTTGAAACGTTGATAGAATTCGAAAAATCGGTTCCTTCATTTTTCGACAATATTTTGCAGTTATCGAGACTGTGTAGCACGTTGTATAGTAGTTACTCTTTGACAATCGCAAGTGAAACGAGGGTGATGGAAGCGAAGGAGGAAGTAACCGTGTTTTTCGTAGTCCCTTTGCAAAATGGCACCGGAAGGACTCGAAGGGCGATTCTGACGTAACGAGGGAGAACGTTCACTCGAAAGATCGAGGGGTACCCTCGTCGGAAGTTGCTGAATCCGCGGCTAAGGAGAGCTCTCTTGTACTCGTATCCCCCTTTAACCCACCCCCTCCCCCCAACCACCCTCTTCTCAATGGCCACCCACATGTGACCCTGCTTTGCTTATCTTCAGTTTCTTTTTTTCCGCTGATCGTTCTTTAATAGTCGACTCTTTTATCTATCCTGTTGTCTTTCGGCTGTGCAACATTGTCCTTCTGTTAACAACAATTTTATTCTGATATTTATCCAATGAAATAAAAGAATCATTTATGCGTTGAAGTGATAACAAGAGAAATTGAAAGATAAAGTGGTGCGGTAATGTCTCGATATATGTGAAAGAGATGTGCACGATATCTCTATCTTCTATACAAATAAAAATGAAATGCTGTTCGTTGATAAGCGTGTCACTTGAGAACGGCTGGACCGATTTGGCTAATTTTTTTAAGAAAATGTTCGTAATAGTCCGTATAAGGTTTTCACAGAAAGAAAATTTTTAACTGTGTCGTGTTTGGTATTGTTTGAATCAGAAAAGTCTCACCAATATGCTGGTATAATTTCAATTAAAAAAAATAATTTAATACAGAAAAATGTCTCATAGAAGCGTTTACCACTTCCCACGCAAAAAAAAAGATATAAAAGGTGAGGAAGGAGGACTATGTGACGGAGTGGATAGCTGAGTAAGAAATGTAAATAAGGAAATGGAATATTGCTAGGAAATGTAAATAAACAGTTACAGTACTCAGCCCAAGGATGTGTAAAAAGAAGGTAATAAAAAGGACATATGTATAAACGTGGGAAACCTGCACATTCAAATGTGAATTTGTATGAAACTTCCTGGTGGAAACTGAAATGAATTGCTCGTACAATAAATAAATCTTGAGACAAATAAGGGAAATAAATTTTCTTATAATACGAGAAAGTAATTAAGAAAGTAAATATAAACTAATGAAATAATAAAGTAGTAATAAAAGAAATGGATGATGGTAGAAAGAGTAAGTTGAATGGTACTGAGAAAAATAATTAATAAAACTATGAAATTAGTTAGCTGTTTATACTGACAGGGAAATTGTTATTTTTTGTTGCAGATTGGTGTTTTTAGTGCTACTGGCGACACATAAGGATAGCAATTATGCTTTGGACGTTTTCTCCCCCACGTCGAAGGGTTCCTCGAAAGCAGCGACGAGTAGGGGTACAATGAACGACATTGTCTCCAAAAATATTACTATGGTGCTCGAGAATCTCTTGATGAATTATGAAAACAATCAGCTGCCCACTCATGGCAAGGGTAAAATTATATTGTCAGCAACCCCGTGTGCAAACGGATATTTTCATTTTTCATTTTATTCAATGGCAAATTATTCTAAATTATACTTTACCGTTTTCATGTTTTTTTTTTTATCCAAAAAGGCAAATCGAGTCAGTATCGTTCATTCACTCGCTCAACATAATCCGATTTGTGAGAAAATCCTGTGTTCACACTCGACCGCTTAACTCGTACGTATAATTGGATTAAGTTGATTGAGCAATTCCAAGGTATTAATTTTTAGATTTTTTTTCTAGCCCCTACAAATTAGTGGGACCGTTTAAAAGATAATGAATTTAACTAGGGAAATTGTGAAAGCTTAAAAATATTAATATTTTTTTACTGTATTTGTTCTAACATATATATAATAATAAAAATAATAATAATAACATATATATAATAAGAAATATTAAGTTAATGGCAATTATGATATCACAATATAATTAAATAAATTTAATTGATGCGGTAACAGTAATAATTAGTCTTAAAAAAAATATTCTACGCTAAACCACTCAAAGCAAAACGGCAATAATATTAAATATCAATAGAAAAATTCATTATTTTTAGACCTCGTAGATTTTCTATGCTACTATTGATGACAAAGCTTATTATGTTCTTCATTTTGATGGAAACCGAGTCTTGTATCATGCAACCTTTATTGCTTCAAAACTAATTCAACAACTAACAAACTTTCCTTGTTAATATTCAAAGAACTGATCCACGGAAGCTGTCAGCAACCAAGTACAGTCAACGTCGCACAGATATGCCACAAATATGTTACAGCCTTTTAATGGGTCCACCTATTTCAATATTATTTTTTAAACGAAGCCTCGAGTAAATATTTTTACATTTTTAAAAGCAGCTTCAATCAAGTACAATTCCTTCATACATGTTTCAAATCTAACATTGATTGAATATTACCTTTTTTTTCTCAGAGAATTCATTTTCAGCAATATCATCAATAATATTTAAAATTAAAATTGAAAATAAAGACAAAGTCGCAATATTTTCAATATTCTTTAAATAAAATAGTATTTTCAAACAATTACTGCATTAAATAAAATATTTCACTTTCAAAATTCTACACATACTTTAAGATAAATAGGAATATTTATTATTTACTATTTAAAATACAGTTTTCCCCAGCTCTGGTATGCATCCTCGCAACGCGCACGAGTTTCTTTTTCGACAGAGGCGAACAGTTGGCTGTACCGTACACTATACATGCAGTTTCTGTTCGTTCTGATCTGTGTTACCGGAACAAACTGTCCATTTTCGGAGTCTTTCCGATCTGGACAAGAGTTCGAAATTTCCTGCGACTGATGTTTGTATTCCATGCGATACGTTTTCACTCTTTTCTGTCTTGCTACTGGTGCCGTCGAGCCACGGCGAAATATACCGGGTGTAAAATACAAATAAAATGGAAATAAACCGAGTACGAAATAAAAAAAATAATAATAAAACTCCAATAAAATAACGTGGAAATAAAATACGCATAAAATAGAAAAAGAAAACCGCAGCTAAAATTGAAACTTAAAATAAACATTTAAAAATTAAACAAAAGTCTATAGCCCGTTAACAATAATTATTTTCACTATTTATTTTTTCTATTCATTAGTATACACTTTATGAAAGTGAATTAGAAATATACTAGAAGTAAAATACAAATAAAATGGAAATAAACCGAGTACGAAATGAAAATATAATAATAAAATTCCAATAAAATAACGTGGAAATAAAATACGCATAAAATAGAAAAAGAAAACCGCAGCTAAAATTGAAAATTAAAATAAACATTTATTAGACAGCTTAATGGTGGTTCTAAAGTTGTAATCAAACAAAAGTCGATAGCTCGTCAACAATTAATTATTTATTTTTTTCTATTCATTAGTATACACTTTAATGAAAGTGAATTATTTCAACAAAAATTAATACCGTTAAAGATTGAAGAAATTGACAGAATTTTTCATATTGTGTGGTTCATATTTCATCTCTTTTTTGAAACTGTTTCTACAATCCTGAATGAATAACGAGGTTTCATGAGGTTTGGTATTTTATTAAAATTTGTTTACTGATTGAAAAATCGATCTGAAAATTACTGTGGCGGTTGTATCAATTTTTGATGATGATGATCGAGCGAAAAGAGAAAATAGGTGGCCGTATCGGAGTGAAATGGGGATGGTACACGTTGGATCGCAGCCAGCCGAAGAAAAGTATCCTTCCGAAATTACCTTTATTCCTGTACGGCTTCAATTCTCTGCAATTTTCCTTTTTCACTTTCCGAAGAGCACGAAAGCGGCTTGCTAATGCTCTAAATTCAGCTGATCCGAAATCAGACCACTTTATCTTACTCCATTTGCACCGGATTTTAATCTACTCTTACACTCCAATTGTTTATACTTGTTTTTATTATTCGAAAGATTTCTACAAACTTGTAATCCACTACACTTTGATTTTCAATTGTTTGGAAAGTTCGTAATTCTTCTTACAGTTATGTAATGAATTATTATTAGATTAAGCTGTAATCAAAATTTCATCTAATTTGACTTCCCTTGAAAAAGAATTATTTTAAATAATTGAAAAATATAAGGTGCATAAATAAATACATACATGATAATTGATAAATAACACATTCGCATCTAGTACAGTGATCAATGATCATGCTGCGATCAGTGCGATGAAATAATATCATCAGCCGATGACATCTAATTACTGATATAACTAATGTTTGATTGCATACACATACACGCAAACATATTTCGGCTGCACAGCTGTTCAATAATTTCAATCTGTGATACGTACAATGTCTGTATTACGAATATATATTTGGAAGTCAACATCAAAAGGGATTTAACAATCTCCATTCATTTTCAACTTTGAAATTTCTTTGTATAATTAGTCTACATATAATGATTATATTTCATTGCTGGTGAAAACTTATAGGCATGAACGTGTGCTTCGCAGGGATACCGACAGTAGTGAAAACGAATATTTTGATAAGAAGCATGGGACCTGTGTCCGAGCTCGACATGGTGAGTCGGAAATGTAAGAATAATTTAGCAGTATTGATTCTATGTATATATTGAATTTATAGTGATATGAATATATGTTGCCATGCACTAATTTTATAAGACTTTAACCACTTGAGAAAGTGGAACCCCAAAATTTTTAAGACTTTAAAAAAGCACATATATATGTTGTTGAATTTGTCATTTTATTCTCTATTTTATTATATATAGGGATAAGAATATCAATTATAAAAACATACGATTCCATTTAACAAAATATCGATGACTTTGAAATCTTGTATAAAAGTGACCCTGAGAAAAAATTTTTACCATCATCAAATTTGCCCCTTGAAACAGTACAACTTTATTCTTTGCAGATTTTTTGTACGACTAATAATAATCGAGATATTTAGGTGTTCCCATTTAAATGCCGCACCCTGTATATTCACCCTAATTATTAATATGTTCAATTAACAAAGGCAACATATCCCCACCTAAATCCACCCTTAACCATCCACGAAAAACCGAGGTGACAACGCGTGACAACGGCAGTACTATTTTGACCGCGGTCGGAGTAACTTCGTCCCGTTCGTTGTCACCAATTTGGATTATGGTGTTTGTGATTATTGTTGTTTTGTGCTTCACACTTGTTAAAACGCGCAAATGACAGTGTCCTGTTAATCCGACAGAGGAATATAAGACTCCACAAAAAATGGTAAGTACCTTACTTTATATTAATATTTTATAAGTCAGATTATTAATATTCTTATGTATAAAAATGGATATAAGGTATTCTCATATTGTGAAAGTCATAGCATTTTTCTACGTCGTTCTTGACACATCACGTTCTCATCAGATTACAAAAGAAATTAAAATCTGGACAGACTTTATTAGATTTTTTACTGTGGTACGTATAGGGTGTTTATAATGTTAATAGTACTTTCTGTTCCTAGCATTTCGGCAGGCAGTAAGTTACACTCTCGTCTCCGATGCAAAATTTCACGAGGATTATGCTGATTCTAATAAACATTTGCTGCCGCTGTCTTCGCACCAGCTATCTACATTCGTATTCACATGGACATTCATATCTACATCACCGCAATCCTGCTAGACATGTTACTTACATCTCGTGACGATACACATTTAATATTGTAATCTTATGGTGAAAAATAAAGAATATTTGTTACAATAAATAATGTGTTCTTTCTTCCCTACCATGTACACGAATATGCGGTAGTAGTTGTAATATGAAAATAGTTTAGGATTTTCGGCCGTCTGACTTGTCGTTGAGTTGTACTACTGAAAATCGGATACCTCCTTCGACATCATGTTCTCCTAATACCGAGTTCAAAAATCGAGCAAATTTTCGAAAATTTCGAATTTTCGACCGTCTGACTTGTCGTTTACTTGTACTACTGAAAATCGGATACCTCCTCGGCTATCATGTTCTCCTAATACCGAGTTCAAAAATCGAGGAAATTTTCGAAAATTTCGAATTTTCGACCGTCTGACTTGTCGTTGACTTGTACTACTGAAAATCGGATACCTCCTCGGCTATCATGTTCTCCTAATACCGAGTTCAAAAATCGAGGAAATTTTCGAAAATTTCGAATTTTCGACCGTCTGACTTGTCGTTGACTTGTACTACTGAAAATCGGATACCTCCTTCGCTATCATGTTCTCCTAATACCGAGTTCAAAAATCGAGCAAATTTTCGAAAATTTCGAATTTTCGAGCGTCTGACTTGTCGTTGACTTGTACTACTGAAAATCGGATACCTCCTCGGCTATCATGTTCTCCTAATACCGAGTTCAAAAATCGAGCAAATTTTCGAAAATTTCGAATTTTCGACCGTCTGACTTGTCGTTGACTTGTACTACTGAAAATCGGATACCTCCTCGGCTATCATGTTCTCCTAATACCGAGTTCAATTTTCGAGGTTTTCGAAAATTTCCTCGATTTTTGAACTCGGTATTAGGAGAACATGATAGCGAAGGAGGTATCCGATTTTCAGTAGTACAAGTAAACGACAAGTCAGACGGTCGAAAATTCGAAATTTTCGAAAATTTGCTCGATTTTTGAACTCGGTATTAGGAGAACATGATAGCCGAGGAGGTATCCGAATTTCAGTAGTACAAGTCAACGACAAGTCAGACGCTCGAAAATTGTGAAAATTTCGGAAAATCTCGAAAATTGAACTTTGTATTAGGAGAATATGATGTCGAAGGAGGTATCCGATTTTCAGTAGTACAACTCAACGACAAGTCAGACGCTCGAAAATTGTGAAAATTTCGGAAAATCTCGAAAATTGAACTTTGTATTAGGAGAATATGATGTCGAAGGAGTTATCCGAAATTCAGTAGTGGAACCTCAATTCGCGAGTGGGAACTTCATGGAAACATTGTTGATTAAATAAATATATACGTAGAGACGTTCTTTTATTTATTTATTGTGGATACATACATAAAATGTTGGTATTTTACATGTAGATAACTTATGTTGTAATCATCTGTAATAAGTATGTAGACTGGCACAGAGAGATCGTGAAACTTGCACCTGTACGACGTACGGAAATGTACACCTCTGTTGGACGGGTTGCCGTGCACTAGGCGGATTGTTAATAGCTAGAGAACGAAGTGGAAATCGCAACCCTTTCATTCTTCATGTTAGTCTTACATTGTTGCGGAGATCCTCTCTTTAAACTTTCTTCCATCTGTAGTCGAACACCGCTGCTGTACATCCCTGTACACAAACAAAAATACCATGTTTTTAAAAACGGACTAAAAAATTTCATAAGCTGTTCATCGAATTGAGCTGTTAATTTATGATTCATATATATATAATATATATAATTCATTTATATGTATTTATATATATATATATGGATTTGAAACAATGCAATGAATCATAAATTAAAAGCTCAATTCGATGAATAACTTATGAAATATTTGGGAAACAAAAGGATATATATAATATATATATAAATCGGGAAATGAAGAAGTTAATTATAATTTTTACAGGACTATTCGATGGACTGCTATTTCCGACAATCATGGCGAGACTCCCGCCTAAGCTTCTTAGGGCCAATAAAGTCCTTGAGCCTCAGCATCAAAATGCTCGAGCGGATATGGCGGCCGGACACGTATATCTACAATGGGAAACATAGTTATGTACATACCATCACGGTTCCCAATAAATTATTAAGAATATCACAGGACGGCGATATCCTTTACTCCATGAGGTACTACTGTTAACTTCCTCTTTCATTTCGTACATTGATGATATAATAATTTTGTCATTCAAAGTTTACATTTCGAAACAGACTTACTATAAAAGCAAAATGCCCTATGGAACTAAGGAACTTCCCCATGGATCGTCAATCCTGTCCATTAATTCTTGGAAGCTGTAAGTGTGTTTCTCAGTCTATTATATTACATGTATTAAACAATAATAATAACACAATGATATAGTATAAATTATGTAAAAAAGATACCAAGATGTCTTAAATGAAACACAGACATACACATAAATACATATAAGACGACGTACACATGCATACAAATTATTGGTATATTAAGCATTTACGAGAAACATAATTATTTATTTTAATTATCAAGCGATCGAATCAGTATAAAAAATATACGGAGATATTTTCAAACCTATATTTATAAATTAGAAAAAGTGTTCTTAGTAGAAATTGATATGTTAGGTAGACTTTTTCCTACCAGGAGAATTGTTAATTAATTATTGAACATATTTTTGTTTTTAGATGCATACACATCAGGTCAATTAGTCTACGAATGGCAAGAAGGTTCTTCTGTCAACTTCGTTCCAGGAATGGCTCTGTCACAGTTCGATTTAATGGGTTCACCGTACAGGAACCTAACTTATTTTCGCCGGGAGGGTGAGTTTTCGGTTCTCCAGGTCTCCTTCAATTTACAACGGAACACTGGTTATTTTCTTATTCAGGTCAGTGAACTTGTAACATATTTCTACTTCTGAAAAGTATTGCCCAATATTTCCAACAAGATTTATCCAATCATTTATTCTATAATCATTTAATGTTTATTTATAACAGGTATACGTACCCTGTGTGCTAATAGTGGTGCTCAGCTGGGTGTCGTTCTGGATCCATCGTGAAGCAACCAGTGATCGAGTTGGCCTAGGTAAACTATGAATATTCAATTTAATTGTGCAGATTACTTTAAGGGAACGTTACACTTTCTCGGTCGAACATTTTGAATAATTTTTATGGGACTCTGATAAAGTAATGAAAGTAATTTTTATTGATATTATCTCTTACTTTATTAATAATATTATTATTTATATTTATATATATATTTATTTAATTTAATTTATAATTTAATTTAAATATATATATATAATAATAAAAAAAATAATAATAAAGAATGAAAATAGATATTAACTCTTGGCACTCGAGTGGTAAATGGTGACTCTGAGATACCGCTACAAATTGCTGTACCATTATACAAAATATTTTTTACACTATTAAATATGTTAGTATTAATTGAAAAATTAATCCCTGCAACTTTTATTCCTTTTTTTCGAATATGCATTAACTGAGAAGTGAATACCCTTGGACGGGGGTGGTTTTGGACATCCGGTATTTGTAAATTAATGTAATGGAAAAGTTATTTCATTTTCAGGAATCACCACTGTACTAACATTGTCAACCATCAGCCTCGATTCTAGGACCGATCTACCAAAAGTCAGATACGCCACTGCCCTCGACTGGTTTCTGTTAATGAGTTTCGGCTACTGCATTGCCACCCTTTTGGAATTTGCTGGCGTACATTACTTCACAAAAGTGAGTTTTTTGGACTGATTATTCGAAATTTAAAAATAATTTCAGAAAATAAAGAACTGTCTCTTCATGTGTTCAGGTTGGCAGTGGAGAAATTCCATTGGACGAGGAGGAACTTGAAGAAGAGACTGAGACATACGATGGATTTTGTAGTATTATGCCCTGCAGCCCACGAGCAGTGAACCCTGCGACCATAATCGACGTACCTCGTCGGAGCAGCTCTTTAATATGCGACGTTTATGACGTGAATGTAAATATATACAGGGTGTTCAGGCTTCGATTTTTACATAGATTTCATGAAATTAACATTACTGAAAAATCTGTTTTAAACGATTCGTAATAGTATGAAAGATTTTATCGATAGGAATCGATGGCCTACGGCAGAGGATCAATGACAGTTTCCGTAACATCGAGACCGTCTACGATGGAACGTCAAACGCAGACCGAAGTGTGGATACCAAAATGGCGGCAGTTTCTCTACTGCCTCGTTGGCGACGAGGCCTACAGGTAAAGAGATTTAATTAAAAACGATAAAGTAGAATATAATTATATGGCCGAAAACAATTTATACATCACTATAATATTTATTTAATGTGATGAACGAATTTGAACAATAATTGTACCAATAGTAAAGACCTTTTACAATATGGCAGGGAGACAAAAAAGAACCTGTTAGATACAAAAACAATAAATCCGATACGATGTTTATTGTTCGCGTGTTCACAGGAAACGCAGACAAAGGGAGGCTGCGGGAAACTGCAAGAAAAAGGGTGAAAACATAGCGAGACACATAAACAGTGTTTCCTACATCGATGAAGTAGCGCGTGTAGTGTTCCCGGCATCCTTTGGGCTGTTGAACGTTTGCTACTGGGTGATCTACGTTACGTACCAAGAGGAATTTAAATGGCAAGATCCACCGATCGGATCGATCTCTCATAAATAATCTATTCTGTCATTCTAAAGATTATGTAATAAAAATGTATAGTTCAGTGAAACATCATTTCTTGTGTTTTGATCCATCGTTTCAAGTCGTAAGATAGAAATTGTTCACAAAAAAGCAATTTATTTCACTTACCGTGTGTGCGTAGAAATAAAAATGATTCTATTAAAATAATGTGTAAGAGAAATTAATTTGTATTTCCTTCGTGCACTTTTTCACAGTCCTGCAAAAATAAATCTGACATCCTGAAGCCCTCCTTCCTAAGGTACCTTCACCTACCTCCCCTCCTTCCCAAATGGTTTGAATGGGCCTCAGTGGTCCGACCAGTGGCCATCCGTGCTCCTAACTGAGGAATCAACGACCCAGGCAAACAAGATCTAAAAAAAAAAAAGACGCGAGGACAGGAAACTCAACAACGTTCCACACTTACGTTTTTATTGTAATAGATTGTATTGAAATTTGTCGCATTCTTTTGAAAACAAAAAGTGTTGTCCGCCCCGCTTCGCCTCTACAATTTCATTTTCTCATAGTTCTCTTTTCTCTGTTATCTCTTTCTTTCATTTTTTTTCTTACAGCTTCAATGACACAACAAGTTGTTCCAAGATTCGTGAGATATACCGTAAGTTTCATACGCCCAACGATGGCGTATAACAAAATTCGACATAGACTACAACAACAACAACACTCTTACCGGAACGCAGAAGAATTCGCTCGCCGCCCCCATTCACACGAGAATACGATCTACAGGCTCTATCACGAGTGAATATATACACGATGCCGTTTGGCCTCGCTAAAAAAAAAAAGAAAACGTTCTCGCAATCGTTCAGTTTAGTTCTTTTTTTGTTTGTTTGTTTGTTTTGTTACTTTCTCTCTCTATCATTCTCTCACACTCTTTTTTATTACTCGATATATTTTTTCTTCGTGATTTTCTTTCTTCCCCCCACCCCCCAACCCCTCTCGGGTCCTTTCTCTCACTCACTCTCACTCTCTCTCTCTCTCTCTCTCTCTGTCTCTCCCACTCTCTTACATAAACTTCTATGTACAATTACGGTTCGTTTAGGATGTTAGTAAATAATAATTAGCTTCGTACGTCTATGCTGTAAACAGTTTAACAGTTCTGCTTAAACGCTACAGTGCTAAGTAATTTTCGTTAATTACTTATATCACATTGTTCATGTACACATTAATATTTTCTGCATATACTCCTCCCCTCCTTCCTTCACTCCCGGATCGTCCACCATATTTTTTTTTGTTCTTTATCCTCCGCGGACCGATGAGCTCTATATACAAAAAGGACAAGAGAAATCAAGAAACGGATACGTTATTGGTGGTCGCCGTGTTTTTTTTGTACCTAGACAGTGAGAACCTGCTTGGCTGTACACCGCTGAACGTAAATTGGTTGGCACCGATCTCTAACCTCGATAACGTTCCTAACCTATAAACCTTTTTTCTTCCTGTCGTCGGGCTTCGGGACTGACGCACAAACGGATTACGAAATCGACGAAAATAGTCGACGGGATATATCTATGTATACAATTGTAATGTAAAGACAATTTTTTCTTTTTTTGTCGTTCGGCAAGTTCGAATCATCCGCTCGGAATGCCCCCCACCCTCCCTCCCAACATTTAGTTTAGACTCTATTTACAATCGATTGCACGATTTTGGGAATCGGATCGAACGAAAGAATATAAAGCGACGAAATCGAATAGAGTTCGAGAGAGACTTTTAGTCACGTTTATAAAGGAGGGAACGAAATGACTAGTGCGCACGCGCAAGCGCAGAATTTTGTATCTTCGGCCAGATAATAAAATTTTCGAACGATCAATAAATAATACGGTTTCTTTGTCTTTTCTTCTTACTTTTTGCTTTGAACCGTTTCTCAAAATTGTTCGCGCATCAAAAGTTATAAGCGTTTTAAGCGAAAACCATAGGCGTAAGTACGCGAGGGGTTTGCCGAACTAATTGAAACCGTTGTAACTTTTGATACGCGTCGAATTTTGGAGATCCGTTTCAGCGGAAGTTATTTAATTTTGCAGGAGCCTGTGTTCTCCAACAATTTCGTTGATTTTCGAAGCATTACTGTATCGGTCTCGAAAGATGCGAACGATCGACGCTTCCGAAGCGTTGGTACTTGCACTCTATAAACCAGACACGGGTGTAAGAGTGTCTTTTCCATCTCTGGGCGTGTTGATCGTCCCGAGTGGGCGTGGTTTCATTGATCCCGACTTCAGCGGGGCCAGGGCAAAGCCCCAGAGGGCAATCTACGCCCATGACTGGTATATAGACTGTACAAATAAGTCGTGAAAAAGTCACCGAAGATATCGTACGACAATAGCAACGTTGCGAATGATAAACAATGATTCTGATCAATAATATCGAGACGAAACACAGTTACCGTGACGCCGTCAAAAAAGATCCTTTCGGATAATTGAAATCTTCAATTCGGTGTGAAGTTTTTGTCAGGAAAAAAGAAAGCCACGTACGAAAAACTTTGATATATTTTTCACCGAAGTGTTGCCTCCGATTTGTTAGGAATTGCATTATTCTATCGTACAGCATGTTTTGCACGTCTTTCGATAAGCTACTGATTCAGTAGCGTTGCTATTCGAAACATCTACTAATTTAGTAGTACTAAAATTGTATCATTTATAGTACTCGATCCATTTCCAAGGGGAGCCCTGTCCAAGCACGTACGATTGCATCGAGTATAACTCTACATCTTTCTTCTATTACTAATCTGTTTTCTTCTCAAATAGTTTCTGTTGCGCTATAAACCATCCACACAATCTTCCCTCGTTAGCATCGAGCAGAGGCCAAAACAATGCCCCAGGGTGCATTCAGTGTCTATACATGCTTTAGAGTGAATATCTTCAAAATTTTTAGCTTCGAAGGCATTATGGCTGATTCATACCCAGACTAGGCGTGATTGTAGTTCTCCCAGAGAGCTAGGGCAATGCTCCAAGAGGCAATCTGTTTCCAGATCCGAGTTAAATTCGATAAGAGCCTAAGGCTTCTTCGTGAGACGAATGACAGAAGAATGGAAGGCGGTCTATTTCACTCTCTGTTTGTGCAGAGTAACTTGAATGGGGCATGGATAGTGTTTCGTGGGGCAATCTCTATGTAGGCCGACTCTAGACTCAATAGGAGTCAACGAGGTCAGAGAACACACAAGATACAGGACTATCTTCCGCTGTTCGAGTACAATGTCCCAAGGGCCAGAGTACTGGCTTCTCCGGAGCAATCTCTGCCTAGAGTAGATTCTATGGGAGCAAAACCGAGATGCTAACGAGGGAAAGTCGCACGATGCTCGCGACAGTAAGAGGTTCGATGTACACGGCCTTTCTTTCCACGATTCCCTGATTCTAGCAAACAACTGAACCGCTTAACGTCACAACGGAATTCGCGAAATCGAACGTTACACACCGATCGAGACGTCAGTCTATAATTATTCCGGAAAACATTCTGTCGAACTAGGGTGACATTTTCTACGACATTCCGGGCGTGTCGTTCCCGAATTAATAAAAAAAAAGAAAAACAACGATTCCACTTTCTCCGCTAACCAATAACTTAATAAAAACCGACGCAGCGCCCACGCATTTTACACATACACATATCATCATGACAGACTGACCGAGCCTTCGATTAAATAATTTAAAAAATAGAAAAAAAAGAGAACAAAGAAAAACAAGATATACATGTATGCGTACGCAGATACAAGTAATAATAATACTAGTGTACAAATCATGATATCTGAATGAGACCGTTAATAGTCACACGTCACTCTGTTTCTCTCTCACGCACGCACGGTTACAAAAATTATTCACCATCGCTGAATCATTTTCTTTTCACCGGAAATTATAGTTAATTCAATCGATTTTGGAGTTTTCAGACTTTTCTATTGCCAGAGAGCTTTATCTTAGTTTTTCTTCCGGAAATGTTAAGATGCGAGAGTCAATTTTGATTCGAGAAGAAAAATTATACATTCCAGGCTCCGTGCCAGTTTAAAAAATCCTAAATTAAAATCTCAAAGATAATTCTCCGTAACTTGTTCAGATTTGTCAAACGATTGCTGCCAAAAAAAGATTTTAAATGTCTCGAATAAATAGGCTACTTCGGAATTGGGAAGGTCTTGGTCAGAAATTAATTTTCAAAGTTCCAATGTCGCCGTGTTAGAGTTCCTATAATTACGAGCGATTAAAATCGACAACGCGTCAAGGGGAAATTACCGTTTTGGCTCGTGGGTCAGAATTTTCAATCGAATTAACGGTCTCGTATCGAGTATATCGAAAGAAAGCTCGAGAGCTCAACGTAGAAAGCAATTTAAAATAGTACGGGGAACGGTCACGTGATACAAGCGGTTCCAGTTCCAATGCGCGTGCACCCGTTAACGACCTAACTTCTAAACTGTTGCTCTTTCAATGTTTTCGATCGGACAACCGAGCGTCATTGAAACGGATAAAGATCGAGACGAACGCATTCAGGCCAACAATGAATTTTTTACTGCCACAAAAAGGTTTTTGTTTCTCGCTTTGCCTGGGCTAGACTATACAATTTTTTTTTCGTTGACAATAACGTATCCTGAATGCCTTCGGGAGGCCAACGATACACGGCGCGTGCTCAATTATATTTGTAAAATAAATATAAGCGAATAAATACTCGAGCACTGGATAAATGTCCGCCGTGTCTCCTCCTGGCCGGTTTCTCGACGAAACAGAAATCTCTACGATATAATTTCCCAATGATAAACATATGCGTACGATAATATTCGTTTCTCCACAGCCACTGTATACGTTAATTTAAAAAAAAGGAAAGAAAGCACGAGCATATATCGTCCGTCCAATTACAAGGCTTCGATCAAGAAGCCAATCTTGTCGTACGAATTTCTTTAATTTTAACATCACTTGAAGCACAGTCATTTTTGTTTCCTCCTCCCGAGCTTTTGCCGAACTTCGCCGAGTTGCGTGGGATGCCGCCGACGTTCGAATAGATCAACCATTTCTATAACAGTGTATAACACACAACCCAATCCTCATATTGTCAGCAAAAAAAACATTTCTCGAAAAACTGTTCAATTTCGAATCGATGTTCGAACGAAAAATTATTTGTCAGCTGCCTCGATGAACAAAATCGAGATTACTATCATTAGTCGATTCTCTCCTAATTATTTACAAATCATTTTACCAGTTATTTCCAATGATTCAAAGAGCCTTAAAACATGATGATGCTAAAAGTTAATATCCCGAGTAACTTTAATCAATTTAACAACTGCGCCTCGATAATAATTTCAGTTTCAACAGATGAGCAAACGTCGAATAAAGTTCCCCTCGGAATCATGAAACGTTCGTCGAAAATATATCTTTCTAAAATCATTATTTACGCGGCAATCTTAATGATTTCATTTACACACACTCCACCCTGTATCGTCGAAGGCCATTAACAACAACGGCTTCCTCTCGACCCGATTGGTCGATCCCTAGGCCAGCCAAAATTTCATTCGGAAAGTAACTCGAGCAGCGTCAAACTGATAAAAAAAGAAAAAAAGTCTAGTCTAAAAATGCACGAATCCTAACGATCTAGCGGCGACGTTCAAGATCGAATTTTCGCGGCAAAATTCGAATCGGGGGTACCGCACGCAATCGGCTAGCGAAAATAAAAGTCAGCCAAAAACTTTTCAGTCGGTTCATTCTAGGGATGTCAGAATATCCCTACGTAGACGTCGCGTGGATGCAGGATCTCCCAGAGATCTCTTACGCTGACGTCGCATCGATGCAAGGGTTTGCAGAACATCCGTACGCGAACGTTGTACACGCCTGTACAGGCTAACTCGAAATGCACCCATCAGGCCCAATCGCATATTGCACACAAGTCGCGATAACGCACATACATCTACGTGACGTCGCATAGGGATCAACGTACGGATCTTCCGAAGACGTATAAAATAGAGACCACGGTTTTCGACATGTATTGAAGATACACGTATTCACGTGCCCACTCGTACTAACACATTACCGACCGATGATTATTGCATATTTTTGAAAAATGTATGGTACATGCCTAACTTTTCATTTAGCATTTAGTATGGACTAAGTCACCCTGAATAACGTCGTCTAATAGTCTCATTTAAGATTGCAATGTCAAAGACAATTTCTATTGTATTTTCAATACACGTGAAATGGGTATCTCTAGTATGAACGTCGCTAGAACTTGTGGACACCATGCACGGTGGGTTATGGCATACGCTATTCGCGTTAGTTTACGGGTCCCATGGAAATCACCGATACAAATTTTCTTGACAATAATTTTGGCCGTAAACCAGTTTGATGGACAACGAGTTTCACCGAGAACGGATTTGATGGACAACGATTTTAGATACATTGGAGAAATTTGTATCAATGATTTCCATGAGAGCCTTAGCGTACATAGACGTAGGGGACACCAACGTACGGATCCTCCGACAACTAGGTTCACTCTTTGGAAGAGCTGAAACTTGAAACACGAACGAACGCAAGTCGAACATAAAAAAAGTTTTCTTTGATATCGGACGTGGACAACCGGGTGTCCGTGATCCAGGTGTCTCGCAGCAGATAACCGCGATCTCTCTCTCTTCTTCCCTCGTCTCCCTTTTCTCATCCGACACGTAGTTTGTTCACGCGACGGTCGGTCCGAGGCTCGCCACTGACGTCGAACAACAAAGAGGAGTAGATCCACGCGGATCTGGCCCGCAATGGTACGACATAGTCTTTTCTCAAACGAATTTCAGCTTCCTTTGATTCTGTCAGACGGTCGAGTGCGTGGTCGACGATGGCTGCGTGCTGGACGCCGTGGTCGATTGCGGGCTGGAGGTCGATGGCGAGCTGACCACCACCACCGGCTTCACCAGAGTGGTGGTGTTGATGTACTGGGCGTTCACGATCGGCATCTGCGCGACCGACTTCAGGATCGGCGTGGTGATCATCTTGCCGGCCAGGCTCGACGGCGCGATTATGTGTGCGGTCATCTGGCTGCCCTGCGAGACCACCGTCATCGGCGTGACGATCGGCGTCAGGCCAGACAGCGGCGCGTGCGAGCCGACGATATGGGCGATACCCTCTGTGGACGGAGCGTTCTGCATCACTGTGGTCGTACCCGGCTTGCCCGCTGTCGTTTGCAGCGACACGCCCGCGTGGCTCAGCGTCAAACCTGCAAACAGATCGACAACAATTAGTTATATAGATTATATTAGAAATGCTTTATTTTTTAGCCTTCCGGCCATAAAAAAGAGGAACTCGGTTTACATTTCAGTCTTAACTCTCTCATCCTTCCACACCTTTCCAGATCCATTCATACATTTTACTTTGCCCTATCCTTCTTTCTGTTCTGTTCTTTCATTTTTTTCTCTCTAGCTTCCTCAGCCAATCTATCGCTTCTTTTGACCCCCTCTCGCTCACTATTTCCTCTGTGTACGGACCTCTTTTAATTTCCCTACATTCCCTTGCCATATGTTCCAGGTTTCCAAAACTATCCTCGCAGAATTCACATTTTCTATTTTCCTCTTTTTCCCAATACCTGTCCCACCTTTCTAATGTCCCCCCTCTTGCCTGTGCTAATAGTCGTTGACTCCCATCCTTCCCTTTTTTACTCAGGTATATTGGTAGCTCTGCAGTCCTAAGGTATTTATATCTTTGATTAAACCTCGCATTTTTTATCCTCTCTCGTATCGCTCTTGTTGTTGTACTTCTCTATCTCTTCTCCTCAGATCTTCTGTTACCTCTTCTCCTCTTTCTCTCCTTTGTTTTACCTCTATTGCAAAAAATATTTTCACAAACAAGCCTTCCCGATAACGATACATTTGCAATTACATTACAATACGGAACAATAATAATGTAATAATTCGTCTTTATTTCATCCGTCGTCGTTTTGTAAAAGTACAAAAATAAAAAAAAAACAATATTTACATTGCATAGTCACTTATAATAATTATGTACAATACGCAAGAAGTAAGTAGAGTATTAAACCGTTCTCTAAGATGCACAAACTAATTTAAAAAAATTGAATTTACGAAAAAAGATGTTAGTCACAATCCAAAGCAATTTCGTCGAAAGGATCTAGCCGAATTGCTCTGCCTTGATGTGACTAATTTTTTGCTCTCGCACCATTTTGGCAACAGAATAACAATAGTGTAACTCTGTGTTTTGGTATATGATGCATTGTGATCATTTCGTAGGGTAGTTGTAAAGGGTAGTTGTAAAATGCTAGGGAAAAAATGGAACATAGGAATGGAGGGGATCGAACCCGCGATCTATAGATCTCCCCTGGCTGAAGACTGTGCCTCAAGCGTCACAGCTATAACGAAACTTACTATGATCTTCTCTAGAATTTTTATATAATTTATTGTGTGTTTGTTTCGACTTGTTCATATATATCACATAGACAGTATATTGTGTTTAAATAATTTTTCTTTATATATAAATAGATTATTAGCCGAGAGAACGATACATTCTTTATAAGGCACTCGTCTCTATTATCGAACTTAACCCTATCAATGTGCTTTCGTATTTAAATGGGCGGAAAAATTATCTTGACAAAATAGAGAAATGATTTTCATATTAAACGGAACTAAACAAATAAATAATTAACATAATTTATCCTATATATGGTATATGTTGTATCATAAAATTGTTCAATTTTTTGATAGGTGATACTTCAGAACAGATAGTTCCTCTTCGATTTCGATAATTTTTGGATATGTTATAAAACTCAACTTCATTTTGAACAACTTAAACAGTGAAATAAGCAGTTTTTAAGCATCTTTGCCAAGCTTAACCAAACTGTACAGTACATACCAAGCAATATATTTCACATTTGCATATTTCTACATTTTATTTGGAAAAGAATAACAATTTTTATGGGAGCAGTGTTTAGGCAGGCATATTGATTAAAGGCGTACAAATATAGACGAGCGTATTAACTAATGTCTTCAAAGCATGTTTCAAGGCGCACTAATTGCGACAAAAACCCTTCTTTATATTTTCATTACATTATTGACTCGAATATATATTTTAAAAAGGAGATACGACCAATATAAATCTACAAACTGTGAAAGAATTTTTGATATCTTTTAAAGATGACGGAAAGATACATTTCTTCTAAAACACGATTAATTAAGATAACGTTGTCCAAGAAAATAAATACGTTACAAAACATTTTTTGATGCAATGTTAGTTTGGAGAACTGAAAGAGGATGTATTAAAGGATCGAATGCAAACAAAAATGATTTAATGTTTTAATATAATACATGAACGAATGAATAATATTATAAATGATATTTTCCATTTTTAAAACGCACATCGTTTTATGATCGAACTTCAGACTGAAATAGTCTGGTACAAAATTTTCAATTGCATCGAAAATTTTTTAGTCCGTTTGCCCGTTTGCTCGTCAAAAATGACGAAATGTTATTTGAAACAATGACACAGTCTTCCCTCGTTATCGTTACGCGATATAGAAGGCACAGCGCAATGTTAGCGAATAGGGGAACACTGTTTCCTATTGGCCACTGAAACGGCGACATCACGCAATAAGAAAATAGCGCGAAGCACTATAGTACGCATCACGAGGTGATCAAAACGAAGACGCAACACCAGCGAACGAAAACTGCGTCAAGAAGCGAAAGGGAGTTGAACACGGTGAAAATTAGGCATACCATTCGCTGGGAGTATGTTCAACTCAGCGCCTCCCGGTAGTCGGGTCAGCTCCGACCCGTTTCCACCGACCAATGTCACGCCGCCCACCATTTTATGCGTGTTTTGCGCGTCTCCTGTTCTTATCCTTGTTTGGGCGTCTGTAACACAATTTCATACAATCGTTAATACAAACAAATCTACGATTATTCATTATTTTAAAGATAAAGGACAATCCTCAATTATAAAAAAACAAATTATGTCCGATTGTAAATCGTTTCTCGGTTCTGTGTTGCGACCTAGATATGAGCTTAACACTATTTTTTTTGTGGCTTCAAAGACCGCGCCGAACGTAGAAAAAGACAGCAAACCTCGTGAGGGTCTTTCTCCTTCTTTGCGTGGAAAGCTTTGATCGTTCATTACAGATGTAAATATAATTGGAATTATATCATATTCCGGATTATTTTCATGAGAAGAATGCCACGAATATGTTGGCCAGAGTCCCATAAAAATGTAATGAGAAACAAAGAAATTTTGTTATGGGATTAGTTACGTTTACACTTCTCGGCGACTGAGGCAGCTTGATTGTAGGTTATCTGACTTTCCCTATGAATCGGGAAGTTAACAATAAATATTTTAGTGATCAACGATTGTTCTAACTGTTGCAACTGATCCCGAAGAATCGTGGACGTTGGAGAATTCTCCTGGCGGGTGTATGTGTAGGTTGTATCGACTCACTGGATACGTTGAGCGCGGGTGAATGCGCAGCGAGGACTATCGGCCTTCCCTCGTTCGTCGAGTGCACGAACGTGACTGGCCTGACGTCATTGGCGGAGGACTGCACGGCTAAGGCCAACGGCCTGTCGTTGTTCGACAGATTCGAGTGCACAAACGTCACTCGGTTGTCGTTGGCCGTGGACGAGTGAACGACCAGCGCCACGGGCCTTGGCTCGCTTCCAGTGTTCGATTGCACGGCGATCAGCGGCCTCGATTGATCCGAGGAGTTCTGTACGGCTAGCGTCAACGGTCGCGACTCGTTGCTGCCTGCGGTGTGGGCTACCAGCAGCTGCCTGGTGTCGCCCGGTATCACCCTTAGACTCGGTCCGATATGCTGTAGAGTCGGCACGATCGTTGCCAGGCCCTGATTCGTGTTCAACATCTGCGCACTGATCGGCAGGTGGAGCTGGTGCGGCTGCTGCACTATGCCCGTCGGCGATGTCGTTACTTTCTCCTGAAATCAAACGGAAACCAAATCAAATCTCAAAATTCGAAAGAAGAAATCTCTGCTTTGCTTCCCTCTTTAGATTCTCCTTTAACGATCAGCAAGGAATCAAGAACCCTTCGATGGCGAACATATTTTACAATTGATGACGCTTCAAACCATCCACTTAATTTATCAACTTTTTTAAACATAGTTTTAAAGATGACAATCCTGATGTTCTGGGTCGAAATAGACTTCACTTGAAATAGGCTTCACTGTCGAAGGATTAACACAATGTACCCAGGCTATTTTTGACAATTTTAACAGAAGGATTTAACAAAACTTGACCTTTGGTTTCTCTCTATGTTCCATCAATGGCATACTATAATCTTATCATCATACGCAATACAACACAATATATTTTCAGTGACTTTTAATCCTATCGGGTTATTTCGCACAGGCAGAGAGTTAACCGATTTTAGTAGAGAGTTACCAAGTTTTCCCATTTATAAAACTTCATAAATTAAGATGAAAATCTTTGTAAGAAAGAGTCTGGACAGTCTCTAGAACTGAGATTATAATAGGTAATAAGATAGGTAATATCTTCTCATAGCGATAATTTTTCAGTGTTTTTTCTTTCGGGGGGAGCATGATAACAAAATGTTCACACTTATATAAACCCGTTCACACAGGTAAGTGTGACCAGTTATATATATTAAGACGCAAATTTCTCTCGCACCGTTTCACACACAAACGCTAATTGATCACGCTGTGCCCAACGGGCTGGTCGGTGCTTAGAAATATCATTTTGAATATGTTCTCGCGCGAGAAAAACTGTTTTACAACCGTTAATGTACGCTGCTCAAAAGTTGCCTGACTGGGGTTCGAACCCTGAGCTTCAAGGTTACCAATCTCGATATCTAACCAATCGTGCTAATCCATCCGCCCACAACTTCCTGTTCAAATATTTCAATAAAAATATGAATTTCTTGTTGAAATCTTTACAGAAAAAAAATTATCGCAATGAAACTCTCTTCAAGTATGAGAAATATGAATACATTCGAAGGTTGTGTTGATAGCCTGCATTGCAAGGACGAAAAATATGCAAAAATTATAAATAATTATCGACGGAATGAAATTGAAAACGATGCTCGCCAAGAATTGTTGAAATTGGTTGACTTACAATTCCTTATTTTAAAGAAATATTTTTTACAAGAAAAGAAAAACGGAAGTTGCCTATTTTTCCATTAATAAGATTAAACTAAATTAAGATTTGCTATATGTCGTAGATTACTTTAACAGGTTACCCAGTCTTTACATTAAATTCTACTTGATTTCTTCTTTAATACGAAGTAAATAAAATGTACGAATTTCAAGTTACCTAGTTCTTACATTCTGGCGGCGATATAATCGACATAAAATCATTAAAAGCTTCACTATTTTCTTGAGGAACTATATATTGAAATAAGGAGACCTCTCACGGGATTGGTAGCTCGATAACTAGCCGTCTAGAACGCCTTTCGCTCGCATGTGTGTTTAGATATCGTATTCCAGCCCTTATAACTCTAAATTAAATCGTAGGAATGTGGACGACGGCGACAGTGTAATACATAGTAATTAGCTGCTCGATAATGTCTTGTATTGCATTGGCATTAGAAATCCCTATTTCACGTGTATCTAAATACACGTGTACACGTGTATTTCAAGTACACGTACTCCGGTATGTGTCATTTTAAGTACACGTGTACTATTTCACATGTACATAAATACACGTGTACTATTTCACGTATATTTAAATACACGTGTGTTAACGTGTTTTAATTTTTAGGATACAGTTAATTATGTACTTAAAAGGACACGTAGTAAGGTACGTGTATTTAAATACACGTGTGTTATTAATACACGTACAAAACCAGGATCTCTAATTGGCATGTGATCAGTAAAGCTGTGATTCAGCTAATTTCAATGATTTTCGAGAGAGAAAAAATATATTGTTGGGATTTACCTGTGCCGGGGTAGGAATGCTAGGCGTTGGCGTTCTGGGACTTGAACTTGCCGGCGGACTTTCCCTAGAACTTTGCGCAAGGTTGAGACCCTGGGTCTGACAGACAACAGCCGCGGTCGCGACTTGATTATGAATATTGGGAGTGGTGCTCGTCGACTGCAGCGTTTGCGGTGAGCTGGCCGTGGCCGCGCTGCTCAGGCTGCTGGTGCTGCTGTACCTCGTGCCCCCACGCGCCAGCCCCGTCACGTCCACCTCCATGTTTTCTGAAACTTCAACAGTTTATGTATTCTTGCGAGTTTTACTCCACAACAAACATTCAACGAATAGAATAGAAGAAGAATAAGATTTGCTTTTTATTTCAGCCTTGCAGCTAAACAATGTCATTTGGTTTACATTAAACTATTTGTAAAATAAAAAAAGAAAATAAGAAAATAAAAAAAATGACATTTGATAAAAACTGGTGTGAAGTAGCAGGATGGATTTGGGACTTACCGCTTTTGGTAGCGGTGACGTCGGTAGCCGAACTCTGTTCCGGCAGAAGAGTATTAAAATCAATATGATCCCACGTGGCGGAGAGCTCTTTCTTTAAAGCTTGTAATCTTTGCTGGGCAGCGATTTTCTCCCTGGCCAGCCTCTCCATTTCGTGCTCGCAGTCCCGTTCCTTCCTCCTCAACGTCTGCAAACAAAGTCATCAAAGCGTTGAACAGGTGTCTAACCGAGAACGTTAAGATTAATACATATATCCATATAATTAATCATAATTATTTAGAAGCATATGCCGCACATTGGGAAATGAGATAGAGCGATGAAATTTATTTTAACTTCAAGCTGTAACTTTGCAGAATATGTACGAACGTTTTTAAACCTACAAAAAAATCCGTTAAACTTGTTAATTTCTCAACTAATTACTTCTTCGGTGATTCAGAGTCACCACTAAAAATTGCTGTACCGCTATTCTAAATATTGTTTACATTATTAAATATATAAATTATGTTGTATCGATCGTACATGTTAAATAAACAATGTGTGGTGGTATCAGCGCACAGGTTCGATAAAAAACACAAGTTTCTACCGGCAACGTGTCAGTTTCTTTCTGAAATTTTTCATTTATAATCTTTTGTTAAAGCAAGTAAGGCAAAGTGTTTGTTTCGTTAATGTATGCGATCACACAGGAGCAGTTATTATTACGTTTTAGTATATAAAATGTTATGGGATCACGGATGATGATCCGAAATATAGGGTATTTGATATTGCTTGAAAATTCACCGTTTAGTAACGAATTACGTAGTCGAAAGTATAACGAAGGACGGTTCGAAGGTCGTGCAGGACAATCAGATCAGGTTGGTCATTCCGCGTGCGAGAAAAGCGAGAGAGAAAGCGAATAGAAAATATTTTCGCTTCACTTTCAAGAACATCGTCTCGCACCGGGAATGTCACATGATACTCCTGCAGATTCAGGACACCTCTCTGCTTCGAAATACGATAAGGCTCGGGTTTGACGTCAGCACGGACACGCGTGAAGGAACGTGCACGTGATGGCGAACACCGACGCCCGGGCACGATATGCGCGCTTTCGAAGAAGTTACACGAAAAAAAGAAAATGTCTGCAAGGACGAAACTCTTGACGCATGCGATTCAAATCCGAGACTGACTCTCTCGCCGAAGATTTCGTGCGCAATGCGGCGCACGCGGATGAGAGGATTTTTAAGGAATTTTAAAGAATATTTTTTAAAGGTCGTTCATGTTTTAAGAACTGAAAATTCGAATTTACAATCGTACGGCTGGCTGTACAAATCATTCTCCCGTTCTTACGTTTGTGTGATACTTAATTGCAAAATAGCTAATTGATTAAAAATTGTTCGAAACTGTTGCGCATTGAATTAATTAGGAATTAAGAATTAATCACGAGCTAATTTATAATTAAAATTTAAATATGGAATAAATTAATAAAATAACGCAAGGTAGAATATACAACAGGTTAAGTGACAACAAACAGCAAGTGTTTTGAAAATTTCGCCGCTGCCCTCGGCGCGATAAGGTGCGATAAAACCGATAAAACCTGATAAGGCGTGCAACGCAGAATTAGGAAGAAAAATGTCGCGCGGGGAGACGCACGCGACTGCCAGTGTCGACGCTGCCGATACGGTGCACGTGGTTCGGTGGTTAACCTTTCGCGTCGTCAAACAATGTCTTACGTGTAAACCTAACGTGAAATTAATTCACAAAAGTTTTCCAAGACGAACTTAAACAAATTTTATGTTTGGTCTGGCTTACAAGGAGTAAACTTCTTTTCTCGAGTGAATAGAATTTTATTTTGGTTAACGAAAATTAATAACATACGTATTTATTATTATTCTCTGTTCTGAGTCTGACTCGAGGTTATATTAGAATGTAAGAACTAGCTAACTTACAATTCTTTATTTTCTAATGACCTAGCTGTTAATGTGACCATATTAAAATAAACAATAAATAAATAAATTCCTTATTTTAAAGAAATTGATGAAACAGTATTTTAAAGTTTTAAGATTATAGTAGGGAGACTGTTATTTTAACCCTTAAATGCGAATTCAAGTTACTAATTTAAGTCACTAATTTTCCTATCACTACTGTTTCATCTTCCAAATTTTCGTTTACAGATTCGCTCCAAATTAATTTCCTACTGAATCTATTTTCTTAAAAACAAATGACTTATTTGATTTTTGTCAATGGCTCGTGACACCGTGCGGGGTAAAACACTCTCCGCCACACAGAAAGAGAGAAAGAGAGGGGAAGGGGTTAAATGGTGGGGATAGCAGACAAAGAATAGATACATAGCTGCTAGCAGAGAGGTCTGCGCATGCTAGAGGGAGACAGAACGTAGGCTGGGGGCAGAAGGGGAAGGAGAACGAAGGTCGTTACATGAATAGGCGCACGCGCAGCTTACAAGCACGTGGTCGGCCGCCACCTCCGACTGAATTCGCAAACAGTATCGCCACGAATATTGCAAATAACGTTTCCATTTCTTTTCACCTTATCTGGCACGTCGCTATCTGACACGAGTTGCCGCACTGATCGTTTGCCTTATGAAACTGCACTGAATCACCGGCCTGAAACGAATACTTAGCCTGCGGACAGCGTCATGACTGGCCGTTGTGTTGGTTTATCGGCCTTAAGAATGGCGCAGCCAGCTTTGCGACAAACTTTCCGCAGAGTTTTATAACGACATTGTGATCTATATGCTCTGTTCATTATGTGGTGGAACTTCAGCGCTCCTACCCCTGTTCTATACCAACGATAAGATTCTCTCTAGCATTTAGTAATTACTCGTGTGATCTAAACGTTTCAGTTCGTCTCTCTATCTTACAAGTTTCATATTGAAATATATAAAATTGAATAGGTCCATGAAACGAGAAAAATCATACAGAATGGAATTATTCCAGGTTAAAAGCAATGTTTAATGTTCGCGATAAAATACCTTCGAGTGCAAAGGGTTAAATAGCAAAGGTGACCCCTTGTATCCGAAACTGTTATTGCCATGCCGCAGCCATGTTTACACTGAAAAACTTGGGCCGATACGCTGATATGTATTAGACCACCCTTAAATTCGATTGAAGGGGTGAATTTTTAACGAATCATGGACGAATTTTGTCCAGCTAATGTTCGGACCAGTGCGGATGGCTGAGAATTCGCCAACAATGGCGCCGGACGACAAAAGTTCGGATAACGAGAGTGTGTGGCTGTAGATACGTGCCATGCGGCGCTGCGCCGATGGCCGCGTGGTCACGTGGAGTCGATGTAGAGTCGCGGGCTTCGACCACGGCTAGACGCGTCCGTGCGCGAGAATATACGTGCGTGAGAGTCGAAGACAGCGCGATGGTGTCGGGTCCGTACGAGGACGGTGAGCGTCTTGCGCCGCTGGGCGCGAGGAGGACGGCCCCGACGCGAGAAACGCGGAAATAGAATGAGATGGCAGACTGAGAGTGGACAATACTGATCGGAAAGAGAGAGAGAGAGAGAGGCAGCCGCGCTCGGACGGTCTGGAGAAATGGAACCGGACGAGACCGAGCGCAAAGTATTTAGGGAGAAAATGCGAGACGGAAGATATGAACCGCGCAACTGCCTTCCCCGATGCCAGAGGCCGGTGATCCCATACTTTCCCGCGACTCGGTGATCTATAAGTTTCTTCAGAGATTTCTAGGAAAATCTGTACCATTAATAATTCTACAAATCTCAGAAGAAACCATGGTAAACGGAATAGCATCTACCTAGAGAGCTTAATGTTGGATTTTGAAGGATGAGAACGAATCATGTCAACACTCAAGAATCCTTAACTAGTTTCTTTTGAGAATTGTAGAAAATTTGTACCATTAATAATTCTACAAATCTCAGAAGAAACCATGGTAAACAGAATAGCATCTACCTAGAGAGCTTATTGTTGGATTTTGAAGGATGAGAACGAATCATGTCAACACTCAAGAATCCTTAACTAGTTTCTTTTGAGATTTGCAGGAAAATTTGTACCATCGATGATTCTACAAATCTCAGAAGAAACCGTGGTACACCCAATAGATTTACTAAAGTTAAATGTATACAAGTTTATAGTTTATGGAAATATAAGTGATATATAGTACAAATTATACTGTCAAATATTGTAACTATGTGAAATGTAAGTCTTTAATAAATATAAATCATTCAATTATTTTTCATTCCTAATGTTTTAATTGCCACAATATTCCAATTCTTTTGAAATGTGTGAATTATTTCAAATTGTACTTCATTTCCAATTTGATTTGTTTGATATAATTGATAACACTTGAGAGGAAGCACTCGAATGGATTGAAAGTAATTGCAACGATTAAAAATACGTGAACATTTAGAAATGTGTCGAGTGACGATGAAAAATATTAATTATCAGTCTAATCAGCGGAAAATTAAACATCGATTTCATCGAATTGATAAATAGAGGTCGAACGAAATAAATTTGAGGAATGAGACGAAAAACTGCCACGTACCTGTATATACCTGATTGCTGCGTGAAGAATGGAAAGATTCGAAGACTTCTTCTCGTCCTGCGAAGGTAGCTGCTTCTTCAGTAATTCGAAGCACTCTTTCAGGTGCGCTCTTCGATTTTTCTCGAGTTTGTTGTGCACTTCCCTCGTGCCCGATCGGGTTACGCAAGGCCTGGAATACAGAAACGAAGTCGTTGTAGTATACATTCGAGGTGTCGATTGTCTTTATTTCAGACACATCAACCTCGTGATCTCTCAAGGTCCTCGAATAAACGTGTGAGCGTTTCTTAATGTCTAGCGAATTCGAATCGCTATCGTCGTAGCGGATCGCGAAAGAAGCTTCCACAAGCTTCTGATGTGTTGACAATTCGGCACAGATTTCACCGAGCTTGAATAATGCGAATTTGTCATACATTTTCAAAGCAATTGGCGCGATATGCTGGCACGAGCGGTTATTTTCAAACACTTTACGAATCGCAATTTGATCTGTGCAGACACGGTTGCTTTTGGAAGAACACTCTTGTCAATCTGTTACCGAACACAATCATGGCAAAGGATTGATCGCAGTTTTGATATGCGACGCAAATCGACAGGTCTGTCGACTTTTCAATGAATTTCTTACTCGATTTTTCAACTGGTCAACCATCAATTTTTACAATTATTCAATCACCCAATCTCTCAACTAATTACTCGATTATCACAACTATATAATCAACCAATTTCTCAATTATTCAATTAACCGATTTCTCAACCATTTAATCATTCGATTTTTTCAAGTATCCAATTACTGAATTTTCAACTATTCAATTAGTCATTTAAATTCAGTCATCTAATTTCATTTTAACCCGGTCTCAATTATTCAATTATTCAATCTTCGATCACACAATTTTCCTATCACAATATTGCAACATGCACAATCGTTATTCAAACAATTTCCAATTACTTAAATTCTCAAGTGTAGATTAACCAATTTTCAATTATTCAGTCCACCAAACCAATTATCAACTATTAAATGTTCAGTGACTCAATTCCCAAAAATCATTGACATTTCATTCCTACTATAGAATTAATTTTCCCAAAAAGTACAACGATTTTGTGAACGAATAAAAAATAAAAGTTTCTTTATGCCTGGGTTGATGATTCTCAATAAAAATAGAAGAGAATTGCGTTTGTAAATGATTCAACTTAATTACGTTTTGTTGTGCGTTCAATGTACGAATTAAATTAAATTGTGGTAATTCGCAAACAGTGTTTAAAATAATAATTGATCGAACTCGAAGATTGGTGACTCTGAGGCACCACTAAAAATTGCTGTGTCATTATTCAAACTATTATTTACACTATTAAATATGTTGATACCTACTCAATTCCTAAACATTTAAGTGTTGTACAAGTTATTACATCAATATCATACCCACTAAATTTAAAAGATCATATATAATAAAATTACAATAACTTCCCTATGATTCGGGAAGTTAAATATTCTAGGTAGAAGAAATGTTGAAATTTTCGAGTTAAAATAGCTCCGAGTGCAAAGGGTTAAATAACTAATAAAACGAAGAGGGTCAGAGGAAAAATCCGAATTCTTCATTTCGTGGATATTGTAGATGGCTCGCAGAGTTCTTGAGATCTTTGACACGCGTAGTCGAACACCCTGTAGATAGGCTCTGCAAGATGATCATGTAACCGCGTCACTAGCCAGCTCTCTCGGCCTCTCACAGCAATGCGACACGGGACACGGCGAGCGACGCACCGTGCACGTGCCATTCACCCTGGACACGTGCACCGCGTGAATGGATAGTAGATTCTGCCTCGTCGGCACCGGTCTGTGTGTGCCTGTGTGCCTCCGCCACAAGAAAACAGGGAACGGGAAAGACGGAGAAGGGGAGGGGGCAAGGCTGGGCAGAGGGGGGGGGTGGACCGGTGAGCGTACAGCGAAGCAACAGGCTATAACGAAGACGGGACAGAAGCAGACGGAGAAAAAGACCTGGACGATAGAAAGAACCCGGTACTCTAAACTTAACTTTGACTTTGATCGATTTTCTTTTCAATCGAAATTCATTTGTCTGCTCGACAGGTGTTTTTTTTTTATACAACTCTCGCACAACACGATTCGTGTTCTATCGAAACCGTGTCAACGGCACTTTGATTCTGGTGAAAAATGCTTTAAAACAATGTTTTTCTAATGAGAAAATTAAACGAAGACAGAATTACGAAGGCTGAAAAGACAATTCAAGAAATTGGGAAGATTGTAAGAAGAAGCCTATCCTGAAGCTTATGCTTAATCTTCTAATTAATTTATCCGAAAATTATGTTTAAAATACTATAAGATTAAGGTTAAGGTAGTTATTAGCTTTTGTAAATACAATTTTCTCTCTCAGAAAAATTTCTTCTCTCAAAAAAGGACAAATGGATGAAAACTTGGGAAAAATGTTAAAAACGTACAATGCCGTAACACCTAGAGTATATGCCTTACCTAAAACACACAAACAAGAACTAGCTTGGTGAATTATAGTCTCTTCCATCGGTGGTCCAACTTACAAATTATTAAAGTTCGTATCTGGGATTTTAACAAAAATATCGAACCTGTACGCTAATATCACCACAAAGAATTATTATGTTTAAAGTGTTCCTTATTTGAGCAACAACTAATCAATCGAATGTCCATGAATTTTTTTATTGAATAGAATAGAACGTAATTCGTGTGTAGTCCGAACCAGATAGTGAGGTTGGGGACTGTACCTCCCAGTGGAGGGGGAAGGCAAATTTACTAAGATCGTACAGTTGCTTAGATCAAGACTTTACTGTATATGGAAATGGTGATTTTTTTCAGAGCACTGTGTTACATGCAAGAGGATTGAGAGTTTTTTTTGGAAATGTTATTGCTTCGAACTCGGTTTCCAAAAAGCGACAATTCACTGGCGTCATAGATTTGTTAGTTGTGTAGACAGAGCAGCGGCAATACCGTATTAGAAGCATTTTAAATTACACAAGTGTTTCAATAGAGTATTTCGAGATTTCATTATTCAGGATTCAGGTTCCAAAAAGCGACGGAACTACGCCACTTCGCTTGCGCAACGAATTTTTCACGTTACGTAGGCAAAGTAGCATAATCACGATGCGATGCGATTGCAGTTCGAAAAATTATATAGTTTATTAATCAGTTGGATGTATATAAAAATGCCTTAAGTGGTAAAACATGCAAAAATAATAATAACTATTTGAAGATTAAGATCGGATCGCGAAAATGAAAATGACACAGAAAGTAGAAAAATATTAATACCTATTAGTTCATTAGTAATGTTAATAAACTACAATGTTTCTACACTCGCAATACATCTTTTGCTTAATTTTCTTACAGTGTGGTTCGCTCTCCAAGCATACGTCGTGCATTCTCTCCGAAATAAACAGAAGTTCGTTAGAATCTCTGATGTAAAATTGCTATAAACTGTCCTGGCTGGATGTCTAAACAACCGCGGTACTGATTGTCGATTGTTTGAAACAATCACTGACAGCAGGACCAGTCAAATTAAAAGAAATTCAGACCTTTTCTATTCGATCGTGTGCAAACTGCATTCGCAATGGGTGCGCGTACCACGTCAAGCGTAATTAGAGGATAAGTGTTCTTACCCATTCCGATGCTTCTTATTGTCATGGTTCGGTTCAAGGTCAACGACGAGATTGCCGGCGTTTTGCTGCGAGTGATTTGAATTGTGATTCTCCACGTAGACATTATGCGTACTGTTGTGATTGTTATGATGGTGGTGGTGGAGGTGATGCGGTTGCTGTTGCTGCTGCGCTTGTGGTTGTGGTTGTGGTTGGGGTTGGGGTTGCTGCTGTTGCGCCGGTGGCTGCTGTTGCTGTTGCTGTTGGGACAGGTGAACGTGTGACGTGGTGTGAAGTGGCGTTATTCGTGTACTCGAGATCACGGGACTCCCTCTAGAACCTGCCGAGTGGTTCCCGTTCGTTCTACTATTCTCCAGCGGCTCCTCCTCTGAAACAAATCAAGATAGATCCTAATGAAGTAACAAAATCTTAGCAGACATCCTAGAAACGTGCTTCGCCCTTCGAATGATACGCTACAACAGCATATTTGCATAGATTGCCCAATGGGGAGGTGGCAACAAGGCCACGCCCATCTGGGGAAAACAGTCAGGAAAACTCATCCACGCCTCCAAAGACATTCTACACTGGTGGAGCAACGAAGCCACGCCCCGTTTGTACACTTTATACGAAGGGACATCAGAACCACGCCCCATTAGACACTCTATACCAAAAGATCAATGAAATGTCCACACTGCAAGGCACTTTAGACAGGGGACCAGAGATACCACGCCTTTAAAAACGCTCCGCATGGGAGGAGCAAAAGATCTACGCTTGATAAACAGTTTCTAATGAGACATCAGCGACTTCACGCCTACAAAGACATTTTGCACAGGTGGGGCAACGAAGCCACGCCCCTTAGAAGAAATCTACATAGAGGCGACGAAACTACGCCCATTAAGGGCACTCGACATACAGAGAATTGGATGCAGCGAAATTCCTTGTGGTCGACGATACGAACGACAAAGCTCCCCTTGCCCATTCCATTCTATACCGAAACCTGAATGACAACGTTCTCTCGCCCAAGATTAGCTCAAGACGCTTTCCTGGAATGGTGAGGGGTTCGATACCTCTGCTGCAGGCGTCGTAGCAATCGTTATTGCCAATTTGAATGTTATCGAATGAGGATACTTATTCTGAAAAAAAACTTACTGCATTTTGAAAATTTCTGAAATTCTAGCAATGAAAAATAAAAAATTTGAAATTCAAAATTTGGATAGAAGTCCAAAAGAGACTGTTCTTTACATTTTTATATTAGGTGTGAATTGTTATAAGCAATGTTATTGAATTTGTTTAGACGTTTGCTAATATCGTTTGAAGTAAACGAAGACAAAATGTTACAGGCAGTTTTACGAGGGAAAGGACGCGTCGAAGAAAGCTGTGGAAACAGTTGCAAACAGTATTCGAGTACTGTTACCGAGACTGCCAGTGTTGACGGTACAAGGTTGCGCGTATGCTACAAGACAAATAGCTTTGTTGATTCAGTAGAAACGGTTAATCGCAGCAACAGATCGCCTATTTATATTTAGAAAACCAAAATAACGATGTTATTATTATCGAAACATTTCTTCGATAACTATAAACTGTTACAGCAAAAAGTTTGTATTCTCTTCGAGGGATGATTTCACCCTGAAACATCGACTTAAACAAGAAGTAAATGTTAAAATTACTTGCATAAAAAACTTTACAATTTTCTGAGTTTACCTCGTCAATCTCAATCCAAATTCTGTGAAAGGAAAAATTATTTCACCCCCTAAAATCTCTTTATAGCGCAAATAAATAATACAGATGCGTTACCGATACCTCGCTTCATGTTCCCCCCAAAAAAAGTTTCTTAGTTTCTATGAACTCGCATGATTTCACGAGAAAAGATTTTTTCGCAACCCCTATTCTTGCTAATAGTTGGTCGTGCGATTAGCTTCGGGACGATCAACACGATTGTAGAATAGCAACCGAGACGTTTCACTACGAAAAGCTTTCGGAGCCGAAAGTTTTCGCGACGGCGCGGCCGAGTAAACGCTATAAATTAGCGCAGCACGTGTACGCGCATGCAACTAACTCATTCATGTACCAAGAGACTTGGCAAACCCATGTCGCATAGCTCGACGCTTCCTAAATCTATTCCGGGCTTAAAGACGGCGTGTACGTACCGCGAGAATAACAAGTGCATCGTTCGGCTGCATCGGTGCGCGTTCGGCGAATAACGTTAAAACGTGTCACGTAACGAGATTGCCCGTCGCATTCGGAACACGCTCGTCTCTGTTGACTCGCAATGTCACACGCGGGAAGAGGATTCTTTCGTTTTTCGAATTTACAAAATCTACAAAATATACAGGCCGTCCCAAAAAATGGTGTGTACTTCCTTGTCGGTGATTCGCTCGAGTTATGCGAAACAACTTTTTCCTTTGCGAGAATGTCCTACGCGGCTTTGGTTAGGATTTATCATCGAAAACACACGCGCAGACCAATTAGGGCGGGGCAACAGGGAGGCGGAGTCCGCTTCGGCCAATGACAACGTCAGGCTCAACGCGCGCCACGATAGCCACCATTTGATTGGTCTGTATTTTTTACTGATTACTTTAAAAACCTTACGAAAGGAAAGTTTATTTTTCGACACCCTCTATAAATCTTTACCAAACAGAACCACTGCTGTCATCATATAAAAATTAAATGCTAAATAATCAATTGTATCGATCGCATATATTTAATAATTTTTAAATTAATGTTTTAAATTAATTTTTTATCAATTTACAAAGGTAAATTGCGTCTAAAAACTAAAAAAAATAGATATATGTAATTTGATTTGTATAAAATGGAAAAACTGTATACATAGACACCCTAGTAAAATTAAATGCTGTTGGATATGCGTAATTCTCTTTTTGTTTTGTTCGTTATGGAAAAGTTTTCAGGAAAAAAACTTCTGAATGTACTCCTACTTAAATTGAATATCCATGGCCACAATATCGTTAATACAACGATCACTCAGAAATACGTTTTTTCCCTCACATTTTTACTTTGTTTACACATTTCCAATAGCTTTTCACAAACTCGCAAAACGATCACAAACAGATTCATTGTTTGGACAGGACAACGTCTGTCGGGTCAGCTAGTTTTTTAATATTTTTTTGCAAGCTGTGCCATAGTAAAACAAAATGAAAACTCAGCTTCTTTGACCGTTTTGTTTCAACAACGTTGTAAGTAAATAGAGTTTGTGCGAACAGCGTTGAACAGACCTCACGAAAAATCGATAGAATTGTGTTGTCGAGTTGATCTTCCTATTAAAATTGCAAAAACAGCGAGAAGAATGACCTCCTTATGGAGTCAATATGCTCGAACATATTTTCGTGCGTTTGCCAAACGCTGGCGAACTGCGATCAGTATCTCGAAGCCGTGCCGCTACAAATCAACCCTAATTTTCCTTTCAAATGATATGTCAATCGGTTCCGCTCGAACACTTTTTTCTTTTCGCGAACGCTCATGCATTCCGTTTGTTCGCCTTGCAAAATGTATAATGTATTTCTGAGCACACTGTACGCTCAAAGAACAGTGCCGTAATAAAATGCAACACTACGTTGCGCCAACAAAATTTACCAAATCTTTGGCGTTGAATAAAAACTCAACGATGTGATAAAACTATGAACAAATACGAATACGAACGAGCACCGTTAAAACAATAAACGAGAACATGCTCTCTAAAATTTAATTAATAATAATAAACGGTTTCAAATATAGCCAAGTTAATCTACAATATTGCACTATGCAGAAAGTACTTTCTCTAGTACAGATTTAATCGTGAACGGTGAGCTTAATTATTATTTTTTTCTGTCTGAAAAATTTGTGAACACAGTTGAACTATTAACAGGAATTTCCATGAAAGTTCCAAGATGATTGGTTTTGCAGTTTCAACGACAAAAAAAAAGAAATCGTTTCGCCAACATTTGCTGGCCGAGCATTCTAGCTTTCATCGTGCTCTAAGTGCTCGTATTTAAAGTTTAGGCGAATCTAGCTCCGCTAGCCGGTTCAATCAGTGGTCCTGCTGTAACGCGAGAACCGAACGTCCAGCTAAAGAATATTTATAGGCTGTGCGTGCGTAACCACTTTAATTCGAAGCATCCTCGATGCTCAAGTAAAAAAAAAGACCGCGCGCTGCTATCGACGGTTTATCTTCAAACAAAGTCTTTCTCCACGAGGTTCGATCCACCTGGTAATTTTGCAAAAATCATTTTCGAGATCGAACGGTATTCCAGAACAATTCTGCGAAGGTTTCACGCATTGGAAATATTGCTGAGGGTAGCTTAACACTCATCCGTCCCTCGTATTTGTTATTTATTGGTAAGCGTGTATGAAACTTCGTGACTTTAATATTTTTTATGAGAAACCCATAACCAACAAAATCTAAGATTTAAATGTTCACTCATCAGTTTTAATAAAAAAAACTTGTTGCAGTCTAGTAATTAACGATCAAAATTTGCGACGCAAAGATGGAGAGTGTATGGGGAATGTTATGAATTATGTTCCTTTCTTTACAATTTCATAGTTTCACAATTATCTAGTTAGCAACTTTAAAATTTGACAATTTTTCGATATCACAGATTCACGGTTTGGAACTTTGCAACTTTAGAATTTCACAGTTTAAGATTTGCTGCTTTGGAATTTTACAATTTTCTACTTTGCAACTTTAAAATTGTACAATTTTAGCATTTCCCATATTCCTCGCAATTCAAATTTTGAATTCCTCTAAATTTAAACTTGACATTTCCCTCGATTTAAACTCGAAAATTCCTTCAATTTTAACTTGAAATTTCTCTTAATTTAAACTTGAAATTTCCCTCAATTTAAATTTGAAATTTCCCTAAATTTAAACTTGAAAATTCCTTCAATTTAAACGTGAAATTTCCCATAATTTAAACTTGAAAATTCCTTCAATTTGAAGTTGACATTTCTCTCGATTTAAACTTGAAAATTCCTTCAATTTAAATTTGCTATTTCCCTCAATTTAAACTTGAAATTTCCCTAAATTTAACTATCATCAAAATCGACTTGTATCAACTGAATGTGTTCCCTTGTGAGCAGTGCTCCGTTCGAAACTGCATCAACAGCCGACGGTGCACGGTTGCGTTGCGATCGATGGCGGGGTGCAGTGTCACGGCTGCGAGCCGAACGACCACGTGCCGCGAGATAAGAGAGAAGACGGAAGACGGAGCAGAAAATCCGCGAGATTAGGGGAACACGGCTCTCCGAACGCGGTCGCCTAATTGGCTTGGTGTTATGCCAGACGCGGAGGACTCTCGCATTATAATTAGAAGCAGCCCGCGAAACGCGCTAGAATTTTGCGAATCGTCGCGGCAATGAACACTCGCATGACTAAAGCGACCTTTCACCCGACGATACTGCCTCCGAGACGCATCAAATGCTTTCGAAACGACATACTAACATTATGACCGATATCCCAATTCGCTCCAATAATTCGATTATTAATTCGCCACCTCCGGGAAAATTAATTTGTCGTTTAATTGAATTAATTGCGAAAAACTCCGAAGAATTTCGTGAATGCGAGAGTCAAAGGTGACCCAGGATTTCTCTATCTATCGCACTGATTAAGGATTTAAAAAAAAAGCGTGATTACGAGTTTTACCTTAATCAGAAATTTTATTATTATTATTAGTATTATTTATTATAGACGGACTGAAGCCCTTTTACATAAGTGTTTACAGAAAAGAAAAAAAAGAGAAGAGATACAATACTACTCGTGTAATAACAAAGAAGGGACATGCACAACAAGAAAAACTTTTGTTTTTCATGATTTTGTGATAATTCGATTCATTGGATTAATTAATCCATAAGTAGATTTCGCTTTAAGTGTTTGAAAAGCTGCTCTTGTTCTCAGTTCACGTTCTGGTACATAAAAATTGATTTGCGCAAGTAGAGAGGAACAATCAATATGATTATTAATTAAATTAAAAATAAAACTCTGGTCGGATACTATTCTTCGAGCAGATAATGGTTCTAATTTTTCTAATTTATCTTTATTAGCGATTCGAAGTTGTTTCTTTGGGGTTTCATTTACTTATTCAAAAGCGTGGTTCAAAGGTGACTCAGGATTGGTCTATTTATCACACTGATTACGGATGAAAGTGTGATTAAATGTTGTGCCCTAATCAGACATTTCTCAGTTTTATAGTGAATTTGTGAGTTCGTTATTTCATGTGTTGTTTTTTTTCATAGTAGTTCGAACACATTTTTTATAGAAGTTGACGGAATACGTTGCTGGAATTTTTGTTGTAAGTATCGTTATTGTATCTTTTAAAAAACCGCACCTGAGTGTTAAATAAAATTATGAGGAACGAGAAAACTTTCCGTTAGTCGTTATCTGCGATACTCCCGCACCGTGAAGCGTGTTTATTCACTCGCAAAACTTCGACGGTCATTGATAAATTAACTTCAAATAATTATTGATGATTCAACTACCAAACAGAATAATTCCCATCGCTTGATAAGTCACAGTAAATCCAAGCGACATTCATCTTTTCGATAACAGAAAAATATAAGGTAGTAATACTATTTGAAAAAATTTTGTAAAACGAAGATATAAGCATTCCCAATTGTTGATAGTTTTTTGAAATATGAGAAAAACAAATCGAGATTTCAAATGTTTTCCCACCTCGACTGTCCCCCAGACACTCGATAAAACAAACTCGTAATGTGTATTACCCCCATATAACACCCCCATATAAACGAAGCTATCAACAGAAAGGAATTCATATAAAGAAAGCACGTGTAGAATACGTGTACGAAAAAACTTGAAGGCGTTCATGCCAAAAACAAGCTAGCCGTAATTAGAAAAAGTAAAAAGTACGAAAGTATTTCAGGAAAAAAAATTACAGGCATTCAAAACAAAATTGCGCAATACTGTTTGTTAATCATACCTGTATATGTTTAGTTTCGCGCGGTCCATTCTTTTGTAAATTTTAGTTAAGACTTAGGTTAAGACTTTCTTTTTTTTTGTTATGTATTCTTTTTGTTTTTATCAGTTATACTGTAAAAACTGTATACATTTGTATAAAAGGACTCGGTCCGTATATAATAATAATAATAAAATTACAAAATACAGGAACGGTCCCTAATTTCGTACCGACGTGAATTTTAACTTCGTAGTAACTCGTTCCGAGGCCAACCACCCCGGCGATAAGGGTAGGTGGTTCTAACGAAAGGGTTGTTAAAAAGTGGTAGCCAATAAACATCTGGTAAACCGTCAGTTTCGTTGATTTCGACCGGCTAGACCCCGAAGGGGTGTCAGGGTTAGGTTAGCTCACCGAGTAAGTAGTGGCGTATCCATTTTTTCTTAGGCGGGGGCGGCATCCAGCTGCGACGCGGCTCGTCGTCGACGACCACGCCGATAATACCGACGACCTGCGTCGGCATCAGGCTATTCGCGTCCCGTATCCCGCTCACATTGTTGTTGGTCTCGTCGATCGGTTGCTGCGGTCCGGCAGCTTTGACCGCGTTCAGACTCATGCGAGGTTGGACCGCCACTGTGCCATCCGAGACCAAAAGAACGCCCATGATCCCGAGAAACTCTGTTGACGGCTGCGTTACGCACGGTTCTCTCCGGCCGGCACGCGTTACACGCAGATAAAAAAAGAGCACGCTCGCCGCGGACTATATAGGGCCGTGGCTGCCACGATCGCTGCACTGGAGAACGACCCCCTCCTCCTCCTCCTCACGCAACACCAGAGAACAACCGAATTTCATACGTGCATACCGTCACACGAGTCCCTAGCTATATCAACGACCAAGAACCGAAACTCTTTTCTTGGCACCGTTACACGATTCTACGCATTTGTCATCGTCAACAATGTTTCAGCGTCGTAGATCCTCCCTGGTCTCGTACCAGAAACGATCCGTATACCACGCTAGATCAACTTACGGGGATCAAAGAGAACGGCAACTGATAAATCTTCTCCAAAACCTTGGCACAACACTGTTTCATGCGTTCGTCACCTACACAACGAATATCTCGACACACGGTAGGATCCTCGAAAATTCTCACGACTGAGATTCCTACGTTCACCAACAACTATTTTTCACTTCATCAAACGCGGTACGATGTTCACACTACTAGATCCACCATCTTCAGTTTTCTGTACTTCGAGAAGGTCCACTGTGGGCAGCAGCTTCTCTCTACTTGTTGTGACACAATTTTATTAGGGGATGGTCTAAACGAGGTGCTAAACTTTCTTTCACACTTGTTCCTTCCAACATGGTTCACTGTAGTGCATCCGTACTTTTCGACAGTCTTCAACCCTCCCAGATAGTAATCACTAGAACCTCCTCAAATTCTAACTGTATAATCCAGATAACTTGTACACTGTATAACTGACACTAAGCAGCGTGGAGATGTATCTTCGACAGTCTTCAACCCCCTCAAATAGAGAACACTAGAATCTCCTCAAATTCTAACTGTACAATCCAGAAAACTTGTATTCTGTATAGATGACACTAAGCAGCGTGGAGGTGTATCTTCGACAGTCTTCGACCCCCTCAGATAGTGATCACTAGGACCTCTTCACATTCTAACTGTACAATACAGAAAACTTGTACACTGTTGGAAGTGTATCTTCGACAGTCTTCAACCCCCTCAGATAGTGATCACTAGGACCTCCTCAAATTCTAACTGTACAATCCAGAAAACTTGTACACTGTATAGCTGACACTAAGCAGCGTGGACTTGTGCCTTCGATACCTGGAGATCTCAGAGATTCCCTGTTTATATCCAGCGTGGTTCTTCACTTGGACGAATGAGAGAGAAACACTTCGATGATACAACCCCGGCGAAACTGTCGCTGGGGACGCGTCGAACGGACGACTAGTCGAAAAGAAGTGGAAACGGCCGGGAATGCGAGGCGCGTGGAAAAGAGAGAGGGCTGCGTGACGACGCCGGTGGAGAGGGGACGCGGTCGCGACGAATGAATACGACGAGGTCGCCGTTTACGCGATAGGAAGAAAAAAAAAAGAATCGGAACTTTCGAAACACTCGCGACGCCGCCGTGGCCCGTGGATCATCCCCCCACCCCTCCTAGACAATTCAACGCCGGTCATCCGCGGAAATTCGCGAATCAGCGGACATTTAGTAAACATTCACTGTATCCGAGCAGAATTTTCGAACAACGTCCAACTTTGGGATAACGAGCGATCTCGGGTGCGAAGTTATCGCCGCGAAGAGAAGGACGAATGGATGGGATCGACGATCGATAAGATCGAACGATTGTCGGACACCAAAGAAAACTCGTATCGCGCGTGAGACGCGAGTGCCGACTGAAATCTAAACGTAAGTGCCACCGCCTCCAACCTGAGGATGACGGCGGCGGCGGCGCCCCCCTCCCCCGCCCCCAGTGGCAACGACAGCGGTGACGGCGACCAATCTCCTTGCGGCCCGCCGCCTCGGCCACCGCCGCCACTTTCCGTGACATCTCCGTTCTCGCGAGAACTGCCCAACTGCCTCCAGTCACCCGCGACACTCTGTCCTTGTCGCGCAACGACCGCGGACACTAGAACGGACGATGCTTTCTCTTTCTGACTCTCTTCCCACCAGTCGCAACATGCACTCGCCTCGTGCTTTTAAGAGGGTAACGTAATCCCGGAATATTAATAGATTTAAGGGTAAGAACAGTGTTAGAGGGAAACAATTGTTTGTCCTTGTACGAGCATTTTACGAGCTGTGTCAGGGCTCATTCTAAAGAGAAAGTCGAATCAATCATTTTCAACTTTGCAACTTTAGAATTTTACAGTTTAATTCTTTCCCGCAAACACTGTTTTTACCCTTAAATCTAGTAATATTCAGGGGTTACGTTATCCCCTTAACCCCTCGCATAACTGTGTCCATATTTTCTGGTTGGAGCAAATAGAAATTCTTCATCGAATCTCGTAGAATTGATGGAATCTTGTTTAGTTTATTTTGGTTTCAAAGGAAATCAACCAAATACGTATAATGGATTGAAAAAGTAGTTGAAAATTACATTTCCCATTCTCGAGAAATTGTCGATATTATAGTAATATAGTGACCTAACTATTCTAACTTCTCGAGAGAAAAAATGCAAGTCGTATGATCCTTTAATGTCGCCCATTTAAAATTCTCCGAATATTACTGTAATTCCTTATATTACATACATATAATTGATGTTTAGAACTCTTTAATTGTGAATTTTTAAATATATTTTTAATGGGTCTTGTCCCTTATAGAATAGTTAGTCTTTGTGTTACTTTCCACTTCCAAGAATCAAGTTCATAATCGAGTACATAAATGTATTGACACTCGGGGTCAAGATAGACCCAACCGTCAGAGGGTTAGCTTTCAAAAGTTACATTAAAAGACAGTTCGTCTGTAAGATTTTTGGAAATATTTGAGAGAATATTGTAGAGAAATGTATTTTCTGACCAGAAAGATGAAATGAGTTATTTCAAAGATGTATGAAAGTTCAAATGAAAGTGTTTTAACGACCAGCGTCAGTATTAAAAATAGTTCTAATCATACGTTTCGTGTCGGTCTACCGGTGACTGACGCAGCGGTGAACGTGTTAAGCCCTCCAACGACCAATGAAAATCGATTGGGCGCTTAACCTCTCGTGGTTCACTGGTACACGTAGTGAACCAGTAACATCGAAAGGTTATAATATTAGTTTAACGTCCTACTGTTATAAATACATTACAGATATGTGAATAGAAAATATATTTAACCCTCATTAAGGAACCTTTTGCATCTTCAAACTTTTAACCATAAAATTGGACAAATTCGTATAGAATATTGTCAGACCATTTCTAACTAAAAATACGATTTTTTAAAGTAATTTTTTGAAGGCCATGACTTCCAACCAAAAAATCCGAAAAAATTCAGATCAGATTTGCTACAAGTCAGATTTCTTCGGAATTTTACACTAACCCAGTTGACGACACAACATTAATTTGTCGTAACTAAAGCTTTCAGACGAGAAGATAAAACGGTGATAGGACTCACCGTCGATGATGAGCATTTTCTCTTCGCAGAACAAGTCATCTTGCTCCGTGCGTTCCCTCTTCAGCTTCGCACCTGTAAACAAACAGACGAAAACCATGAAAACAAAGACAAACCCGCAAAGATCCAATAAAACTAGAGGGTCGTTCAGACATAACGGGTGGAAAAAAGATTTACTCGGCTAAACCAGCCACCGACTCTGCTACAATTATCTACGTCACGGATAAGTAAATACAATTCTTTCTCCACCCCCTCTCTCGTAGTAAAACGCAACAGCCGCGTGGCAACGTGGAGGGACCGGTAAGTGGCGCCGGAGGCAGCGATGCGCAACACGTCACCGTTTGCCGTTGTACGTCCAGCATCCCTTGGGTTTTCTTCGACTGGAATCTCCGGCCGCCGCACTATGTGCCAAACCGATGAATTCTGTGTCAAAATCAAAGAACTTTCGATAGAAATCAGATAGAGCGATGAACATTTTTTTAAAATGAAAGACAACAAACGTTTTTTAACCTTGCAAACATTCGTTAAACTTGCACAATCTCAAGAAAATTATGCTTTTTCCAATACCACGCGCGGAAATTTTATTTTTCGATTTAAAATCTTGCCTCAAAATTTGTCTACGACCTCCGGATCTCCTACAAATCGAATTATTGTTAAAAATTAAAATTTTTATTTTATCAAGGTGAAAAAACGTTCGAACCATGATCTCTATAATAATTCCGTATTCTGTAAAGTTTCAGCTTTAATTTTTTTTAAATTTCATCGCTCTATCCCATTTTTATTGATAGTTCTTTGATTTTGATGCAGAGTTCATCGGTTTGATGAAAACCAAACGAAACACTATAAAACCTCTCTTACCATTTCCAACTTTGCAACTTTAGAATTTTACAGTTTAAGATTTCCTGCATTGGAATTTTTCCAATTTTCTACATTGCAACTTTTAAAAAATCGTACAATTTTATCATTTCCCACATTCCTCACAATTCAATACTTAAATTCCCCTCAATTGAAACTTGACATTCCCCTCGATTCCCACCGTTACGCTTGTTCATGTCGCGAAAATTCCGTGACGCGAATTAGGCTTACAGCCTGTCAAAAGAAGTTTCGCTTGAAAAACTTCGACCCAGACCGTAGCACAGCGGTTGAATCTACAGGTCGATAAGGCATGAAAAATTGAAAGAGGCGCGTCTCCACGTGCTGCTTCGCTGGGGACAGAAGAGGGGGTATTCCCCTAGGTCAGCAGGGATAGCTGGCTTTCGATGTAGTGGGGGAAAGCTGGTTTCTTTCTCTCTCGCTCTGCCCATCCGCGGGTCACCGGAGGACTCGGCAACGCCGCGATTGATCAGGACGCCACGCGGCCGGACGCTTGTGGTGGGGATTCGCCGGGGACAAGGCGCATGCGCACTGCGCTGCCTCGGCTGCCCGCGTGCTCGCCCGCCGACACAGTGCACGACACGGCGCTGCGTTCTATTTCGCTCGATCTTATCCTTATCAGCGGTAAGAAAAACAGTTGTTGCAGTCTCAGCTGAGCTACGCACCACACTGTCTCCTCCACGAAAATCTTTGGCTAGCCTTAGTGACACGTGTTTGACAGTGAGTGAGTTACAAAACGCCCCCACGAGGCAACGGTGTAACACCGGATGGTAGGAGTGGTTGCACCGGTCGATCGCACACCTAGCTATCTTGGGTTCTCATAGAGATCGGTGGCTGGGTCACTTTTCGACCCACTACTCTCCGCGATGACTAATCCGCCGTGCGAATACATCGAGTTCTCGAAACGGAGGATGATCGAGTAATGGCGAAACTGAGGCCCACGTAATTAGCTAGGTACGCGAGCCTCGGACGGTTCGTTGTAAACGTTTGCGTTTGCCTGAATGATTTTGTAGCATTTAACGAGCCGTAAGAACGCGCGTTACGAAGCTGTAAAACTGGATTGCAAAGCATCGTTCGAGTGCTTTAAGATAGACAGCACCGAAATGATCGTTTAACGCGCGTTGCCTGTTATATCACGGCACTAACGTTGCCAGCGAGCACGCGCAACAAGCCAACGGACCGGATGCACGGAGATAGGGAGCAAATTACAACGTTTAAATCATCCGTGTTACGATCGGGATACTAAGCGAGAGACGACGACCGGTAGTCGGATTTTTTTTTTCGACCGAGGGGAGATCTCGCGCGGCTGACGAACTTGATACTGTCACTTTTAACCCTTCAAGATCCTTTGGTTCCTCCAAAAAAAAACGATACGGAACAGTATAAAATATTTTATTCGTGTACATCTCGAAGGTACTCTCCTGTTAAAAATGGAATAGTGATATTTTCTTGATAATTCTTTGTTGACGTTCTTTCTTGTCGCTTTTATCGAGGTAAACTCTTTAAAACTACTACCGAGCATTTTATTCGTTGCGATATATACCAAAATGTTCTCTATCATTCTAAAGATCGTTGGTTGTCCCCAATCGGTGGACCGGGGTTCGAATCCCGTCGGGGTAAGAAATTATTTTTCTCCGTTGATTCTCAGTTTAAATTTTCGCGTTCGACTATCGACTTCCGTTGGATCAGAAAATTGTTACCCTCAGCAAAGAAGTTTCACTTCAGAAATAAACGATCAGAGGAAAATGCGTTTTCACGTCCGCCAGGAATGTTTCGTCATTGCAGGGGAGGCGTGACCGTGAAAACAGAGGATCGATCTACCGATAAGTGTATGTTCACCTTCATTTAAGGTTTCATCGCGACCCACGAAGAGAAATAGCTGAGCGCGACGTCACGATCGCACGCGTCTTCGCCGAGGCGATTGTTTGACCGGGTTCCGCAACCCGGAGACCGATTTCTAAACGCATCGGAAGCCGTTGGTCACTCGTTGCCAATACCGTGCACGCACGCACCACGACGACGCGTGATTCAGACTTCACGGTGTATATGAAAAGAACGCGACGGTATGACGTAAAGAAAATGGGTCTGATCGCTCTGGAAACCAAGTGGGCATGATGTTCGACGGGCGTTCGCAGGTGTCTCTGATGCGTCGACGCGCACGAAACGGAAAGATCGATCTGACCTGTGTATCGTGTCCATTTTCTTTTTATTTTTTTGCCTGCCATGCACTACACCTATCTAGGCCTCATAAATCACTTTTTGAAAATATACGAGACTGGAATTCTCAACGAAAAAATTAAAAATATATATATATATTTATTATTTTATGTGCTACTAGGATCGTTAACTAAAAAATCTATAATATATATTGCATTATCAGCTGCACTATCGAACCTTTTTTACAGGAGCGGTGAACAGGGTCAATTCTTTTTCACCTCCAATTGAAAAATGTTCGTTTGCAATGTAACCATGTATAAATTATATCAATCGTAATATTGAATTAATCTTTGTGGTGATATCAGCACACAGGTTCCATCAAAGTAAAATTAATAGTATAGTAAAATTTTTGTTTTCTCAGACGCAATTTACCTTTGATAACGGTTCTACCTAGAACCGAAACGTTAGGCACTATAGCAAAATACTAATTTATAAAAAATTGATCGAAACTACTGCGCCGAGAACATTAATTTAAAAATTATTAAATCTAAGCGATCGATATAATTGATTATTTATCGTTATTGGTGTTGCCAAGAAGTACACAGCGTTTTAAGGGTTAAAAGCAAACAAGATGGAAACCCGATAATTTCGACTTTTCCTTGGAACGATGGTCCACGGGTTCCGATAACGTGGAAGAACCGTATCAGCTGCGAGAAGCTGAGGACGACGGGAAAACGTTAAGAGGATAGATAGAAGTGACAGCGAGCGCGACGCCCGTGCGCGAGTAGGTGGCGCGCTCGTGAATGAAGCACAAAAGCTGTCGTAGTTTCTAGAGTCAGTGACCGGGGTCCCTTGGACTCCCCACCACGAACCGTCAGCCAGGTTCGCCCCCACCACAGTCGCCAGCGCACCACGGTCATCATACAGTTGCCCCTCCGAGAGAGCACACACTGATATCGCGCACACAACCCCCCCCCCACCGCAACCTAATCGTCGCGATCTATCCCCTCCAATGTATACACGCCACTCCGTTTCTTCTCACACCCCCCACCCCTCCCGGCAACCTGCCGCGCACCCTTCCATGCGCTCTCCCACCTAACTTCCGCCACCCTTCGGTGCCTCTTTTGCCTTTATACGTTCCTAGGCGTCCTCCGCTACGTGCACGCTGGCTAGCGACTTGTTTTCTGGCCGCACGGTGGGGCACCGATGGCAGGATGCATATGGTCATCTAAATCGTTCTTGCTTTCCCATCCACCTCCTTCCTTCCCACCCTCACCGTCTCTCTCTTGACTTTTCAACCTTCCGGCGACTTCGCGGACACTTCGCTGGCCTCTCCTACAGATACACTTTCACGTGCCGCCCCGAGTTTTCACATTTTTCTCTCTCTCGACAGAATAACACACATGTCTAGCACCGGCGACACCGAGTGGGCTTTTCAAAACTGTATCTGAATTTCAAACACGCAAGCAAACTAGATTTTCTTAAGAGGGTAACGTAACCCCTGAATATTAATAGATTTAAGGGTAGAAACAGTGTCCGCATTCTCAGGTTCTTTTTTAAATTAATGTTTTCGGCGCAACGGTTTCGATCAATTTTTATTTTCAATCATTTTAAGATAATATAAGAACAGTAGTGGTGAACGAATTGTACTTTTTCGAAACATAGTTGTTAACTGTTTTTGAGAAGAAAAAGAATTGAGTAACCTCCTTCTTTTTCGAAGTCGGTTGAAAAAGTTTACGCAGTCACGTTATTAACTTTGCGTTTTACCAACGTTTTGGATTCGTTTTTCTTGAAAACAGAAGAACGTGTAGCATAAAAAAATTCGTAATTAATTTTTAACATTAGTTTTTCACGTGAAATCGCCTTGCGCTGGCAGTTTTTCTTTTTGTTTGCGGTAAGAGTGATTTTCAAATGCAATTGTCGCGAATCATATCAGTTACGACTTTTACCGGTTTACCTCGGCAATGATCGGACGGTTCCGGTTGTGCCGCCGGTTTTTTTTTTCGAGAAGGTTATCGGGGCCGATCATTTGGCTAGCGAAGTCAATGTAGAACGAGAGAGAGAGAGAGACCGATGGCGTGATGGCGTGCAGTCGAGAACTCCTTCGCGAGCGTTTCCACTCGCTTTGCGAGATCGGTCAGTTGAGTCATTGACCTAAGAAAACGCGGGAACCGAAAGGGCACGCGGAATCGTCCGAGAGTTTTTAATGTGCCACTGATTTGTGATTTTTCGTAAGCGATCGTGGCGATTCTTCATAGCGACCGAACAAATTGAATTCAGTGAAACACAGACGAGAGAAAGAACCCACGCAGTTTCGGGCACGCGACCGTTCTGAAAGTTTTTCGAAAAGATCCGTTTGGGAGCCACTGCCGCGAGGGAAATCATACCTAATTTGGAGGCGGTGAACGCGTGGGTCATCGCGTGCTGTTCACATGTACATTGCAGTGCTTCTCATCCCACCCTAAATCATCGGATTTGTTTGATTTTTCTGTGCAAATATATTTCAAATCATTTCGCATTCATTGTTTTAAGAGGAAGGAGAGAACCCCGCACTAATCATCAAAACGATCAAAATTTACGGTGAAAAGAAGGAGAGCGTATAGGAAATGCTATGAACTATGTCTCTTTTTTTACAATTTTCTACTTTGCAACTTTAAAATTGTACAATTTTGCAATTTCACAGTTTTAACATTTGCAAATTTGCAACTTTAGAATTTTACAGTTTAGGATTTGCTGCTTTGGAATTTTACAATTTCATCGTTTCATAATTTTCTACTTTGCAACTTTAAAATTGTACAATTTTAGTATTTTCTACATTCCTCACAATTCAAAACTTGAATTCCTCTAAATTTAAACTTGACATTTCCCTCAATGTTAACTTTAAATTTCTTTCAATTTGAACTTGAAATTTCCCTCAATTTAAACTTGACATTTCCCTAAATTTAAACTTGAAATTTCTGTCCATTTAAAGTTGAAATTTCTCTCAATTTAAACTTGAAGTTTCCCTACGTTCCACAGTTTCAGAACTTTCAACTTAAAAATTTGACAATCTTTCAATTTCAGCATTTCCCAGTTTCGCATCTTTCCGAATTCACAATTTTACCATTTTCAACTGTACAACTATAGCATATTAAAAGTGGCCTTATTCACCATTCTGAACAGAGAGGAGATGGTGTATAGGTCTCAACCCCCACTTTTCACCGTTACGCTTTTTCGTGTCGCGAATTCCGTGCCGCGACTTACACTTACACCCTGCCAAAAGAAGTTTCACTTCAAAAGAAAAAAAAAAACAACCACACATTTCAATGTCTCGCGAAGGAACCCCGTCGATATTTTCGAGTTTTCGGCGTGAGCTGACTCACCCCGTGCACAGTCCGTTATCCGCGAAACGGCGGCGGCGCGTCGAGCGAAAAGTGGCGCGTGGTACTCACCACGTGGCTCGTTCGAGTTGTGATGGTTGGAGTGGGGAGCGACGGCGAGTGGATGATCGGAGGAGGAGGAAGAGCTGCTGGCGAGTCGCTCCCTCTTTTTCTCCTGCTGCTCGACGAACCGTGCCGCTTCGAGCAGCGTTTCCAGGCTCATCCTGACGTTGCCGAGACGCTCCACGACTGTTGTTCCCCTTTAAGATCTTCCGGAAGATTGAGCCTCTCCGCGCCGATTCCCGTCGCCGCGACTCGCGTGGACGACGACGACGACGACGACGTCGACGGAGTCGAGAGCCTCCACCCTCTGTTTCTGCTGGTGCCAGCCGCCGGTGGCAATCTGCGCGCAAATAAACCGAAAGAAAAACAACTTAGTCTCTGCTTGCACGAAACCAGCGGAGCCCACGGTGTCTGGTTTGTCGGTACGGCAGAGTGGGTGAAATACATTAATCCCGTCACGGTTCTCAATTCGTCGACCTTGCCGGACGCGATTCGACACACTCGACGCGTACGTCATAAAACCTCTGATTTTACCGTGGCGAAGTCGCACGTGTCACGGCATTCGATGCCCAGCCGTCACTCGACACTTCGGATCGTTCGAACGTACGCGACCGGTTGTTTCTTCGTGCTTTCGGAAACTTTCTTCGTCAATAATATTATTAGCTCGTTTGAACGGAGCTGCGGACCGCACGGACACCGCCGGTGTCTCTGAATATGCGTCACGTGACGTACGCGTGACGTAACGCAGTCGCGCGGGAAGCCTCATCCCCTCCCCTCTCTCCGGCTCCCGGAGCCACACGTTCCGTAATACCGCACCGGGGGCAGATGCGCAGGCGCGACGTGCGCTTTCCTGGAGCGCACACCAGCATTAGCACGCATCTCGAGTCCCGATCGCTGGAAACGATCTAACTGTCGAGGAACAAAAACAACAAACAAAAAATATACACTGACTCCCACTAATATTCGGACACTCTTAAAACGACAATAACTTGTTTTAATATTGTACTATACGATTTGAACATTTTTGGGAAGCTAGAGCAATTAGTTTGCTACAGGATGTGAAACAAAATGTTTGTCAACAATTGCAATGAATCGGAATTGTAGAAAAAATATTAAAAGTTACAACTTCTTATAACTTTTTTCTGTGGGCCTGTATTAAAAATTTAAAAACTACGTTTTGTAGATTGTACTATACAAATCGTATAGTACAATAATAAAAAAAGTTATCGTCTTTTTAAGAGTGTCCGAATATTAGTGGGAGTCACTGTATATGTATAATAGAACCGCTATTGTACCGCGCGAACGTTTCTTTCCAGTCGTATCGGTGGATCGTCTTCGAGAGAACTGTTTTCATTTGTTGTTCTTTTTCTCTCGTCGTTGGTTGTTGTCTTATCGAAATTTTGATAAAGACGGGATTAAGTTTGATGCACTGGCGTACTATGCGCTCCGGGCGCCCGGTAACCGAGAGACGCGTTGCGGATCTTCTGGTTAGTGGCTACAGTAGATTTTTAGTTTGATCGTAGACGTTAATTATTCGTTAGAAACGTCGATTGTTCGGTCGCGAGATTAATTCAATCGATACTCGAATGCGTTCTTCGGTTAATTGTAATTAAACATTGGATTTGTCGACTGTATTAAACATTGTCCAGCTTCGAGGAACATCTATGGAATTAATCGTGACGAATGTGTAAGTTTTCAGTGCTGTTCGAACTTAACCCTTAAATGCATTGTGTTGCCATTTGACAACATTCGATAATTTTGTAATTAAATATATTTTCACAAAGATGTGATGTTTCCCCCCCCCTTATTTTCAATTAATATATACTCTTTCTTTTAGTAATGTTTGATAAATAGAAACTGTAAATAAAATACCGTGCATTTAAGAGTTAAATAGCTCGCTAGGAAACCAATCTGCGTTCAAATGACAAAATTTTAACTGTGTAAACAAATTACAAATGGACACTAGAGAACTGTGTTTTCCTCTTTTGCTGAATTTAAATTTATATAATAGTCCCCTCAAGTTATATACAATTCACTTTTGATACAACATACGCAAAAATGTCTGAAAAAGATCCACATCGGGATAGAAACGTTAGAAACACGATTAAATAATTGCACATTTCTTGTTTTTTCTATAAATGATCGAACCTGGCGCCTATATCATTAAATTTATTATACGTCTTAATTTCGATCAAGAAGAATTTACCGTTTATTGAATGGTTTCGTCGCAATCACTAAACGCATTAAATACAATCCAAGAAGGAGTGATAACACGCGTATCATCGTAACCGTGGCTTGGATTCAAATAGCCCGCCATAAACATCGCGATTCAAACATAAAATTCTACTTTCCCGTTCAACTGCGTGCGTTCGATTACATGAGGTGTCGATTAACCCGAGCAGTTCGAATACTACGTGCGATTACTACGTATACGTACTCGATGTACAAACCATGGTTGGATTCAAAGTCGGATCAGATTCACAGTGTCGCGATGTGCCATCGAAAACGATTCGCGAGAGTCGTTACGTGGCGTTGGTGCTCGCGAGTGTACGAGGAGAACGTGCAGCAACACAGAGCACGGAAGAGTGTCGTATAGCGTGTAGGCTGTCGGGTGCGCGATCCGCGAGAGATCCGCGAAGGAGCGAGGAGGCGCGGGAAAGGCGAGAACCGAACTCCGTCGTAAGTTCGATTTGAAAAGCATCGAGCTGCTTATCCTCGTTATCACTAATAAAAAGCAGTAACGATGTTGTTCGCGAGCGGGTAAGAGGATCGTTTGATCGAGGAGAGAACCGAGAGAAACGAGAGACGAGTAGAAAAGGCGATCGAGAATCGTGAGCGAAGTTTCGAAGCGTGAACCGTACGCGGAACTCGCTCCTTAAACTGACAAAGCAGCTACACACACGTTAGACGGTCGACGCACGCACCGTCGGCCAATCGGAGGTCTCGGCGGCGTGACGTCACCGGTTGAAGTACCGTGCGATTGGCTGGGTCTATTATGGCACGGAAAACACGCCACGCAACCACCTATACACATGTTAATTAAATAGGTGATAGAGTCCTGTCGAGATAATGCTCTCTCTCGTAGCGGAGAGGTTCGGGGCCGGGCGTGGTGACGCTGATCGGGACGCGTATCGAAAACGAAGAAGCGGGCGACTTACGTGCGGGCGCACGCCGCGCGGACCTGTCCGTTCCGGTCACGATGGAAACACGCTGGAGCCCACTTTCCACGGTGGAAATCAATTTCACCGAGCAAGAGACACACGGGCTTTCCTCCCGGTCCGTTCACGCGCGGCCGGACGCGAGCTGCGTGTCGCGCGAGCCTTCCTCGTACGGCGGACGATCTCGCGACGGTTCACGGCACACGACGGTTATAACCTGATCGATCTAGCGCGTGGCAGAAACATTTTACAAGTGCTAACCACTGCGCATCAACAGCCATGCTTGCTTGGCCACGATTCACGTGTCTAGGATCCGAGGCGCCGGCCAATCGGCGCGCGGCCCGTGACGTCACCCGGCTGTATTGACCAATCACCGCAGTCCATGTGACGCAGCACTCCGCTGGGCGTGTAAGAGAAGTGTCGAGCTCCGTTGTATATCGCGAGCCAACTCCACGCACTTTTCTTTCAGATTTTCACGGATTTACGTACGTAGCATCGCGCGATACCTTGTTAACCGTTCCTAGCCGAGACTGATCACGCGTTTTCAGAGCGAGCTTACCTTCCGGACGACGCCAGAACGGAGCACTATCGCGAGAATCGTACACAGCACACCCGACACCCGGCTCGCCCGGGCAAACACTCACTCCGATCTCGGCGGCGTCACCCTCTGCCACCTTTTGTCACGTTCCTTCTCTGTCACATGGATCGCAGGCCCCGCGCTGTTGCCGCGTCTACCCACCGAAACATACAGCTCATTGTTTACCTTTGCGCGCGCGCCAAAAACACGTACTCTCGGCTTTTCGAAATCGCCGCTCGACAGATCCTCGAAAAGCAAATTTTTCTTACGCTTCTTCGTGAAGGAAATAATATGGCAACGAAATTTTTCGGAATTTACTGGAGTACGAGCCTCCTGCTCTCGGAAGAAGAAGCTCGAATAACGTCGACGTGGTCGTAATAGATTGTAATAGATGCCCAGCGTATTGCCACGATAAGCGCACTGTGCGCTTCAACTAGATTCGACAACTAGACTGCGGATCTTTATTCTGTCTAAATAAAAATCAAATGCTGTTCGTTGGTAACTGCATCACTTGAGAATGGCAACACCGATTTGACTAATTCTTTTTTCAAAATGTTCGTACTAGTCCGAATAAGGTTTTAGGATAAAAAAGAAATTTGAAAAGTTGCCCGAAAAAATAGAAAATTCGGGAAAAAATGATAGTTGTTTTTCTATGGGATTTATTCCTTTTTAAATTGAATATCCATGGCCGAAATCGTTAATAGATACAATAATCGTTCAAAAATACGTTTTTTTTCTTGTTTTTACTTTGCTTTTACTTGCTTTACTGTTGCTTTTTCGTAAGCAACAATGGTTTGAATTTCTGTAAATATTTAAATTTACAGACGATTTGTGGTTAAACAAGAATTGTTTTTAATGAAATGCCTAAGAATTTCTTTGTTATTCGAAACTATTTTCGGACAGTCTATTGTTGTTTAAGTTGGCAGAAAAAATGTTTGGTTTTTCTATTTCAGTCTTCTTTAACACTTGGTGAAAGTTGACGAGGCTCTGCTGCAACATGGAGTTAGACAATGTTGTATAATTTCCCCACTTTGTTTGTTTTTATGTAATTTTACGTAATAAAGAAATATGAAAACAGCATTGAAAGGACGTTTAACATTCCCTAGAAAAATCTTGATTTATTATCAAGCACTCAGTGTATGATACTGGGGTCATCATCATCAACTCAAAATAAAATTCACAACCGGCCCTGACAAAACAATAATATATATCTACATATAGTACAATAAAAAAAGGAAAAAAGTGAATGCCACAGCTATTACAATATTACATTTGTTTATACTTTATCAATTGTGGAAAGCAAAATACTGTTACTTGTACGAAATAATTAGAATAAGTCGGTGGGGTTCTCGAAATTAAAAAGAAAGTTCATCAATACACGTTTCACAAACGCCAATCAATTTGCTATTTTTATAAAATTAAAATTACAGCGTTAGAAATGATAAAATATCAAATTGTATTATACCGTTGACAATGAAGATTGTTTTTTTTTTCTTTTAAATACAAGGAATAATAACATTATTTGTTCTACGTTTGAAAAAATATTTTACTTCAAAATATACATTTTACACTAAATATTGTATAACACTATAGAGGTACACGTATGAACATTATTTTACAGATTTATCTTCGTTTAACTATTCTTTGTAACTTCTTATTACATGCTAATATCGAATTGAATTGATTACAATTTACCTTCTCGTATTGTTAGAAATTATCAGGCTTACGATGGTTGTTCAAGGAAAATTATCCACACAAATTTCTCCTACGATATTTATAATCTAAAACAAATCCAGCAGTACAAAACATGACTAGAATGTGCACAAAGTATACTATAATATACATACAGATCTTAGTAAATAAAATCACTATGGAATACTACAATTTTCTCGTCAGAAATTTTGATTGTGTTGGAATTCCGTATAAATTAAAAATTTTTTATATGTATCTTTTACTGTAGTTTTTGTTCTCAATCATTTACAAGATGAACTGTTTCTTATAAAGTTGTTTACAAATTGTTGGAGTTATTGCCGTTCCTTTTCTTAACGCCATGATTAACGCTAACCTTGCAAAATGGTGAAAACGCATTACAGTAAAAGTCTAATTACATAGTAGCATGCGTTGCTGATTTGTAATAAATTATTTACGTATTTTTATTGTTGTATATGTACAAATGTAAGTAATGGTCATGGAAATTGTGATTTATTTCAAATATTTGTACCTACAAGCACCTTCTTTGATCATTGAATTATTATTATCATATGAATAGTCCCGACTCCTTTCCAACGAAACCGGAACATGCTTCACAAACTATCTGTACCACTGACAATAAATTCTTTCACGTTCTATTGTGCTATGACAAAATCGAAAATACTGTAAAGCAGAAAGATTATCATTAATTTAACGTAAAACATTCAAAATAATAATTTCACAAACAATTTTCGATATAATACTTGATCTACGCATCAAACACACTCTAAAAGTGTGATACTAGTTTGCCGTAGTGTGCCGCTAACAAAACCCCTGACATTTTGCAACACGTTTTATCCGAAGTTTTCTTGTTTATACCAACTAAATTTGTCGAACAGCGTACAAAATATTCCTAGAAAAGGCCATACAATATGTGCTTCCGTAGAACGATTTCGAAGTAAAACAATCCAATTTGTTTTCTTGTTCTGCAATATCGAGAGAGAGACAGAGATAATAATTATGTTTACCCGACGATATTGCGCGTTCGTCGAACACTTTTATAGTTACCATAACACATTCGAAGAATTCTTTGTTCGTTTAATAGAACCAAAGAAAAAGCAGTACAAATATACCACTCTCTATTAAATAACTTATTTATTTTTTCACTTTTTTGTCGTAATGAAATATTTCGCTTAGATACTGTAAACGTTGACTAACAAAAAAAAAGAAGAATTCACAATTGTAACTAGGGGTTGCTTTGTTGAAGCATTGGTTATCTGCTCAGATTAGTCACGTATAGGTGCTTCAACTCTGTCTTTGGTGTGTTCTCAAATAGAGCAGCTCGATTTTGTCCTTCGCCCTTCTTCACCCAGTGCCCGTAAACTCTGAACGCACAACCATCTATCACCTATAATAATTGCACGAAATATTAAATCATAATCATATATATCTTTCGATAATGTAATTAAATTTAGTTTCGGAGGATTTCATTCAAATTTAATCTAAACATACTTTAAAAAGAAAGATTGGAACGACCCATTAAATATACTGCGCATTTTTGTGCAGACAAATAGTTTAGTATTTACAGAAAGAATTTCACTGTTCCAATAAATAACGCTGAGTTCAGAAATATTTAATTTTAAACAAAACGTAAATTTTCTACTTCGTAAATTGGTTTCTACATTAACGGTGAAAGCTATCGAAATCTTTCTCGCAGCAAATGATTTTACAGATTCTCCGAATACAATTATTTATTGTATCAACATTCACGCGTGTTGAATCTTGTCGAATAGTGTTTTGAACAATTTTCATGAACTTGAAATATTTTTCAGATTGTGTACTTTTGATAAAGATTTCATGCATCTACATAATCAATTTGTAAAAATTGTACCTTTCGTAAGATTTTGATTCTGTAAGGGTCAGTGCATGCCACTTGCGTCGAAAGAGGTTCAGGCGTTGTGTGAAGTCGTTTGATACGAACAACTGCACGAACACAAATAATAGCTAACTGGAATCTTTTCCTTGCATTGAACGACTTTGCCTTTAATTCCTGTAGAAAAATTAAGCAATAATAGAATGTTTTCAGAGTAGACACGTAATCATTCGAGAACAACTTGCTGCAATGAGAAATAATCAAATAGAATAAGAAGAAACTGTGTAAAATGAAGCGAAGATAATAATTAAAATTAATTACGATAGCAAAGGCAATGCATTAAATAATTCAAAAACTTTGAGATCACCGGATTTTGTTAGTCGTGGATTTTCTCCAGTTTTCCTTATCAGATCTGTTCAAATTTTAACTTATCATGCAACGATAACGATTGTTAATTAAGGTTCCAATCTTTTGTATGTTATACAAATTAATTTATGCATAGTTCCAAGTGTCAGTTATAACTTGTTCACTTTCGTACGAACATACTGTACTTACCAAAATTATAATTTAGAAATGATACGAAACAAAAGTTCGATATTAATTCAATCCAACGTGTTAATTGTTATTATTAATTAAACCCACATGTATACGGCAAACAAAATAGAAACAAAAACAATTTACCAAAGCTAATTGAGATATCCTACTCAGACGTCGAGAATTAGATGATAGCGAACGTTTTAGAGGCGCAATGTCTTGATCCCATAGCTGTAATTCCAATAATTTTCGATTTATATAGGTGTTATGTTGTATGATCTCATTGGAGACAAAACAATGACGGAAGAACTGTTCGAAAATCGATGCGTGAACATTTTCTTCGAAAGTAAATATATCTCGTCGTGAATTGATAATGTACAACACATAAAGCATAAAAAGAAAAATATGAAATTACAATCGTAATACCGTCCTCTAGAAATATAAAAAAAAAGAAAAGAAATATTTATATTTTTGTTCGAAACTATATAGAGTACCCCAATTAAATCAAGAGCCTCAAATATTCCGCTTATTGTTGACGACAGTTGAGAAGATAAAAATTATGGAGAAAAATTTTTCTCAACGTCGACGATGTATTTCTTTAAACGAAATTTGTGGCATTATAATAACCATACCTTTCCGATTATTTAATCTCGAGATACTTGTGTTTAAACGTATTCAATAGCTTGTGTTAACCAATAGTATTGGTACGGAGGTTGTTGGTTTCGACTTTTAATTTTCTACAAAGATATCAAGAAAATATGTACATTCCCATAAGGAAAAAACTTTACTTCATTGACGGAACGGTTATTAAGGTCGTTAACTTTTTTCTTTAATGCCCTACATATAATCACCACAGTGTTTACCCTCTCAAACCTATAATCATGGTTTCCCCTGACATTATTTTCTATTATCAATAATAAGCGAGATATTTATGGTGTTCGATTTAGATGAGTATACATTGTGATTATGTGCAATTATGCAGCGATGTACTTACAACTGTATGGAAAAACGAATGTTCCAATGCTTCCTTAATGGAAATCCTCTTTTTCGGTTCGACCACTAGTAATTTTCTTATCAGATCTTTAGGTGCTTCTGAAAATGCAATTAAAATTGAAAGAACGAAGATTTTTCAGTAAATAGAAAATTCTATATCACTGCATTCAATTGATTCTTAAATTTATTAACGAGTATACAGTCCTTGATCTTTAATTAAGAATTACCTGTTATATCTGCCCATTCGGGAGATGTGAACGAGTAATTGCCTTCCATGATATTTCTAAGCATAACCATTTGTTTTCTATGCCAAAACGGTGGGCAACCAACTAACAAAGTAAACATAATTACTCCACAAGCCCATCTAAGAAGAAATAAATAGTAATTATCTGTATAGATAATTCATTAATGTACCAGGCATACAATGTACAACTTACACATCTACTTCGTACCCATAACCATCCGCGTTCTCAAACATATTACACTTTAGTACCTCCGGTGCCAAATATCCAGGTGTACCACAGAGATCTACGAAAGAAGAACAATAATGTAATATACTCATTATACTTTTTAATATTATTATCATAAAGTAATTACAAACCATATAATTTGTCTGTCGTCTTTAACAACCTGGCAAACCCAAAGTCTGTTATTTTAACATTTAGATTATCATCTAGCAATATATTCTCGGGTTTCAAATCTCTGTGCACTATTCCTTGATTATGTATATGTTGGACTCCTTCGAACACCTGTCTCATAATATAGCGTGTCTTTTTCTCGGAGAGCGTAACCACAGACGTGAGGTAGTCGAATAATTCTCCATTCTTACAAATTTCAAAGATTAAGAAAATAAATGTGCTTGATTCAAACACATCGTGCAGTTCAACTAGTAAGAAATATTTACAAGATTATTATTAGAAATGTAGTTATCTCTTCCTTATTATATCATTCGTTTCTTTTGGGAATTACCAACTTACTTATATAAGAATGCCCGGCGACTCTACGAAGGATATGCACTTCCTGTAACGTAGCATCTTTCATAGTATTTCCATCGTCATTTGTTTCATTACTAATATCTATTATCTTAGCTGCATACTCTACGCCTGTTTCCTTTTCTATACATCTTCTAACAGTGGAAGATATTCCTCTGCAAACAACAATGTGGAACTAAACTAACACGACTAAACAATATCCCTAAAAAGCTTGGTTTAAAAAGCTTGGAAACATTTGTATTGTTCTATGCTTGCGAACAGACTACGGATCTTTATCAATCAATAAGTAAGGATAGTCGCATTTTTTCATTTGTTCTCTTAATAATTTTAATAGAAATGCATAAAATTTTTATCATTTGTTCTCTTAATAATTTTAATAGAAATGCATAAATTTTTTTTCATTTGTTCTCTTAATAATTTTAAATTAAAAAAAGTCTACTCGTAAAAGTATTCAAACTCTTGTTCAATATTTAAGCTGTAAAGTTAATTGTGTTGAACTCGGGTACAGAAGGTAATGTAAACAATGCGAGATACAAGTATCATATCATATCAGATCAGATTCTATACGCAATGTACAGAAACTTTGAAATGAGTCAGTTAGCGTTTTGAACAGTTACGAAATAGATTAATGTAGAAACTTCGTATAACGAGCTTGCGTTTCACTGTGAATAATATTAGTTTCTATAGCATAGTGCGTATCTTTATCCAACCTTCTAAAATCGAAATCAAAAGAAGCTAAATGCTAATATTTCCTACAGAATCGTCATTTGTAGAATTAATTATGATGAATAGATAAATGTGAATTCTATAAACATGCATTGAGGAAAAAAGAAAATGCTACGACGAAGTAGATGTAAACTATGGTTCGAGTATCGTTTTATTAATTTCGAGGATTGTTATTGTTGAATTTCGTGGATTTGGCTTGTTCGTAATTATATAATTATACAGGTTAGGACGCGGTGGGAATCTCTGGGTCCGTTCGTAGTGATTGCAACGTATGTACCATGATCTAATAATACAAACACAAACATATCTATCATGCTACGCGTGCTGGGCAAGAGAAATAAAAATAGTACGGTATGTTTGTTATTTTCTTGTTTCGAATGGTCACGTGACGAACCTTCCAAGGATTTCTTTGGGCTCGTATTTCGCGTAGAATCCCTTCGCCGCGTCCTTGTCTGGCAAGAGGTCGTCTCCTTCGTCTTTTGCCATGATTCTCTCATGCGAGTGTCGCGTTAAAAGCCACCGTGTAGATAGCACATGTTCCTTTAGTTTGAAAGGAACGATCGGATGGCTAGTCCGCCCGATGCGATTGTCATATTACGTATTTTCTCGTAATATGCTGGCTCGATTGTTCAAACTACATTCTAAGGACCGTCTAACGAACGAAATCACTGGTCACCTCACCACTGATTACGGCTACGAGTCCTCGAGAATACGAACGAAACACGTGAACACATTAAAAACACACTGTAAGGGGAACAATGGCGACAGCTCGCACATCGCACAAAGCGACGAACGGAGAGGACTCTGACGGAGTGAGCAGGAAAACACAGACGCTTGCGAAAGGGAAAACAGACGGCACTGGACGGCACAGAGTATGTACACTTTACTTGTACGCATACAGTCAGTCTCATAATTGATGGCACAAAACTTTAACTGAGAATAACTTTTTTATTAATGGAACAAACCAGCTTCGGCTTTTAGGCCAAGCGAAATGGATTATTACTTCGCTAAATGATATTCTAATGAACACGTTGAAGAAATTGCGCGTTAAAATTGTTCACTGTGTGTACAATTGACACAGATCTACAGAGCACACTGTTTAAATTTTTGTTACGAGCCCAAATACAAAAGTAAAAAGCAACTTTTACTTATTTTTCGTAATTCCGAAAAAAGTATCCATATCGATTATGAGCTTGACTGTACTCGTAACGGTAAGTAAACAGATACAGAAATACAGTCACCGGACAAAGTTAAGTCCGGTTTAGCATGTAACACTAACGTGATCTTTGGGATTTATAAAAAAATAAAACTTGTGATGCAGTTTTTATTTAAACTTCCCGGTTGTTTTGCTTATTATTCGAGGTATAAGTATGAATTTTTTTCTGGGTGCTTATACAGGATGATCCATGAATTGTGTTGGTGATCGATTCGTGAATCACCCTATATATAAACACGTTGGAGTTACAGATTGGCTTGAAAGTTGATGTTAGTTAAATTAATTAAATTGACAAATTGGTGGTGCGTCAAGAAACATTTTGGAATTTTGGCCAAACTTTGCACATCGTTAAAAGAAATTCTAATTTATCGTTTTGATAAAAGTTGTGCTTTTCATCGACGACAAGACTACTTTTACCGACAATTTAAAAAAAGCGCATTCATAGTTCTTACACTAATGTATAATAACGAATGAAAATTTAATTGATCACTTAATTTTGTCTCCAACTGTACAGTGAATCTATAACATCAAACGTCAAATAAAACCGTCACGTGACTATAGCGTCGACTATTTTAAATAGCAGTTGCAATTGTTTCGTGCAACAATTTTATTGGCAACCTCTATCAAATTCGAGTAATCGTCACTTTTTTACCCGGCAAACCATCTAAATTCAAAGACAAATAAAACAAGGGACAGATGAAACACGAAATTTTGATTTACATTGTATATTTCCAGTGATAACGAAACCAAATAATAGTTCTGAAATGCCAAATTATCCTCGTGAATACGAATCTGAAAAATAGTAACATATACCACGTACAGTCTACAATTTAAATGTCTTGATTTATAAATATAAATAAAATAATTTTCTGTTCTTTTTAATTTTTAATTTAAAAGTTTGACATTATCTCATTTTTTCGTTTGAATATGCCATAATTGAATGCCAATAAAATGGCCTAGGTGCAGCAATCACTGTGAAAAAAATGTGATTCAATTTAAATACGAATGTTAACTTAAGTAGGTTTATATTTGCGATTAAAACGTGATAACTACAGTAGTCTGACATATTTATTATGATAAGAATTCCGTACTTTTCTATGTCAGACTCCTGGTCAGCTAAAATTGGCACCAAACTAGCTATAGTTGCCGAAGGTCGTAAAATATAGTTTTACTGCGATTGACCTATATCTTTTCCAAGAAAGGCTTAACTTTATAAATAATTTTTAAGTAGAATTATTTCAAAGGTCTTTTTACGCAAGACCAATAATGTCATCAGTCTGTAAATGATTTAATTAAAGAGATTATGCAATTCATTATTTATAAAACATTGCACAGTATTGAACGTCTTCATACATATAAAACGATTGATTATTTGTTTAGTAATTTTGAATAAATAGAAAAGATTGGTGAAGTTTTCTTTCACGGACTCAACGTATTCTTTGATTACCTACTTGTAGCCGACGGCGTGCAAAAGTATGCTAATAACATTGAACAACAGAACAAAAGTTCACACATTAGTTTCGCATGCAAAAAGAGACGTAACTGTTTGAAATTTTCAAAAGACTTAAAAATTCTCGCATAATTAAGTATCAAAATTATACAAACTTTATAAGGATTGGACAGGAGCTGGACAAAGTTAGTATTTTACTGTACGAACCGTTTCTCGAATTTGTTACGGTGTATGTATAACTGTAAAGAGAATAGTTTCACAACATGAACAATAGTTTTATTAAAAATAACAATTATTTATGCGCGCGGCCATTTTCTCTGTCGTTGAAAAAAAGCAGCATCTTTTAACGCCCGCCGGCTAATTACACATTCGAATAAATTTTTAATTCTTTATGCGTTGCAATATTTGATACACAATCCCTAAAAATGCGATAAAAAATTGTCTCTTTTCCAACAAGTTTAGCTTTTGAAAAATTCGATTTTGCAGGAAAAGAAGCATGCCCGACTTTGGGTACTTTTAAGCTTTAACCATAATAACTATACAAATGTTATTTGGATAGAAAAATTCGGTATGCTGCCTTGAATACAATGTTATTTTATAAGAATTGTTGGTCAGTTACTGCAACGCATCATATTTGTTGGATAGCATTTTTAGATAGGGAAAATACCATAATTATTACGGACCTCGCAGCTGTGCGAGTAAGGCTTCATTTTTGCGACATTCGATAGTCAGTTGCCTAACCGCAGCAACATATTTCCGTTGCTGTTCTATCAGAGAAGCAAGTTGTCGACTAAGTGCATCCCTTCTGTATTTTTCATCCGCACATCTTTTCTCCACCTACAGAAACGCAATCTTGTTATAAAATGACATAAGATGAACCATGTTAAAATTATGATCCTTTTAAAAATTGTGATAAAATCATAAGGTGTTACATAAAACCTGTGGATATAAATAAATAATTTAATGTGAATGAAATTAATTACTTTTGCCTTGTTGCGTATCACGCCAGCAACGATCGCCTCAAATTGGTTTAAAAATTGTTCTTTGCCGCTCGTCGATGCCATTGCCCTGGCAAAAGCACGCCAAAGAAACGTTAAATATTATCATAAATAATAAATATATAATTCCCAACTACTTACTCGTTATAATTATCTTGGATGGAGTTTAACAACGACAACTCCTTGCTTAAATAGAGTTTCGTATCGTCGAGAGTATTGTACAACGTATAATACTGTTTCGTTTCCTTGTGTTTGGCTGAAACTGTGATTTTTGCCATAAAAATACAGGACGACCCATCTAAGCCACTTAAGTCTATCTATCTAACCTTGATTATAAAGTTCCATGAAGCGTCTTTGATACTGCGTGAGTTCAGAGCGACCAGGAACATCATCTAACTGCCTGGTCAATGACGCAATGGCTCTGTTCTTCTTCGCCAATTGTAGTCTTGCTTTTGTTACTGCTTCTTTTTGCTCCTCGTACTCTTTCAAACGGTCTTCCTCCTCTTCAGAGGTACCACTTTCAATGTCTTGCAACTTTCCACGCAAGATATTCAAGTCCGACTTGCATTGCTCGCGGAAATTGTGCTCCTGCTCTTTCAAACCGTCATGCACTAACAATAGCTCCTCCAAACGTTTGTAAACACTGCAAAATTCATATTTTAATGTAGTATGGCCTATTTATTTAGCCACTGTACGATTCAACAATAAAAGGAACTACCTATCCTGTTCATTAATTCCCATTTCCTCTGCTTTCTTCAGCGAACGCTCAATAGTTTGTCGTTTCGCGCGAGATTCATTAATTTTCTCAGTCAATTCTGAAACTTGAGCAGATAAACCATCTTTATCTTTAGTTAATTTTCGCACTCGATTTTGCAGTACTGTTTTCTGCTTCTGTAACGCAATCAGTGCTGAAGAACTTGTAGCATTCTGATCCTGCAACGAAGTAAAATAACCATAGTAAAATAAACTAATTTATGAAACATTCAGCAAACGGAAAATCACCTGACTCGCGGAAGTCGACATAGTTGCATATTTCTCAGCGACTTTAGCGATTTCTTGAGCCTGAATTCCAACGATGTTACCTACAGCTACGACGCTTAAACGAGCCTGTATAAAGCATGATTTAAAAGTATCGAACTAATAATAAATATTTATATTTTTACGAATTACTCACCGAACTTTCCTCGATGGCAGCTAGATTTCCTGCTAATTTTTCCGTGTTCTCCTGCAAAAAATATTGTGCAGTTTAAGAAATGTTTAAAACATTTTCCTCGAAGTGAAAGTTGTCAAAACTTCAAGGTCCTTATTGTCTTTTTTTGTGCTAAATTCGAAATAGCTTGAAAAACCCACCTGTGGTGTATCCTATTAGCGTGCATGAAAATTGAATCAATTTGTAATTCACTTAGTGTACGCACAAACTTCACAAATTCTATGTGAACTTATAATGCGAATATTTTCTTACTTTTTCTTTTAAATCTTCTTTCGCGTCGGTATCCTTAGTATCATCAGCACTTGCTGTAGTCGGCGATCCAGGTGATTTTGTCGAATAGTACAAAGGCGCTTCGTACTCTAAAACTGTGCCAAGAAACCTGGTGGATTCATCTTTGATAGAACCGTTTTTGTGTTTGAAAAGTCGTCGTGGTTCGTACGATTTCTACGAAACAATCGTAACTGTTTTAAATGACTTTTATACGTTAATTGTATAAGAGCATCTGAACTCAATTTTAAATTTCAAGCATTTTCGGGAACATAGATGTACTTTAGTGTTTTCACGTTTCTTTACAATCTTACTTTAATCAGCCGAATATTCCTTATTAGATTTTCTTGTGCAGCTGTTTCCGTGCCAGTGTCTTCGACGAACGAATGCTTTTTGTGAAACTGGTTGAGCGCAAATGATCGAACAAAGTCTGCCATTTCTTCTCTCGTCTCCATCGAGCGTTTGACCAACCACTGAAACGTTCCATCACGATTACAAAGTTGTAAAGAAAGACGAGCATGCAATTGTTTATAACAAAGAATAAAAAATACCTGAATAACTGGAAAAATGTGAATACAGTCCAAGCCTTGAATTTGATGCGGCTCTATTCGGTATGGACAATTCATTTTGGGTAGCATAGCTACAATTTTTTCAGTCAGAGCACTAAAATTATAAACGTTATTAAATAGAAACGTTATAGAATACCATTAAATATTTCAATTATTTTGTAGAGCTTACATTTTTTGACCTATAGTTAAATTTTCACGGAATAGAAGGTCAATGTCTACGTCAAAGTTGCAAGATTCTATGCACCAGGTCATCCCACCGATTACCTAAAAATTATATTATTGAAATATTTTATTTTTCATATTATCAATTATTTCTGAAGGTTTTATTGGATTTACCTTATCGAAATTTGATAAACCTTTGATTCTGGCTCGAAAATACCCCGCGGCCAAAAGTAAATCGATAATTTCTTGAAATTTTCTCGCTTGTTCCTCATCTTCGCGGACGTCGGCCTGAAAAAATGTTTCAAACGTCTCTCAATTTCCCGCGCGCTGTTCGACTTGGTACGTAAATGCTAAACGTAGCAATGTAAAATCGAAAAATTGCAAATTCGTGAATTAACAGTGTGAATCTAAGTTGAGAAACAATGAAACAACGTATGTTCATTTTTTCGTATAAGTTTTATCGGATAATAAAAGTGAGAAACATACCTCAGTCGATTCTGAGCTTTTTAGTATTCTCTTTGGTACATCGTTTAGCATGATTGTTTTATAGCAATTTCAGAAATCACGGTAGCTGTAATATCAGAAATGTATTCTCTATATTATTAATATTATCTAAATGGCTTTTGTATTGTGATCATTTAGTAGTGAGTGTCACTTGAAATGACGTGCACCGAGGCTGTCTACCGTTCAACCATTTTGTTCTTGGACTTTAAGCCAGCTTTCCATGTAACCACGTTTGCAAATGACAAACGGTCCAAGGTTTGCAAACTATTCTCAATAAGAATTCAAGTTTAATTTTTTGCTCATTGAGCTTTATGCTCTACGAAATTAGGCGCTCAAAACTAATTTTTTAACTCATATGAGTGTATCTACATGGGCGTGCCTGGTTTGTGCTATATTTCGAATAGATTATAGGTTATCGATCACCGCAAGTGATTCCTCATGATTTTTTCGAAATTATTTTTGGTAATGTCTGCTTACGCTATTTTCAGATTTTACGGAGCAGATGATTCTTGTTGGAATTTGATTGTGAGTAATTAATATATTTAATCTTCAAATTCCTAATTTTATTAACTCGTTTCCTTCTAGAATTTAATATATACTACATTATACCATTATGTATTTAAATATCATATTCTTTTCTCCAACCTCCTCGTGCTACATTTCTTTGTAATAAGAATAATACACATACATTACTTGTCTATGGGGAAGTAAGAATATATTATATTTATTTCATAAATAGACTTTTATTTTGCAATACAACATTAGAATATAATATTCATTTAAAATATTCGGCTGCGTTAACACATTCAATCAAATATTCAAGAATAAATATTTTCGAACATTTTTCGATATAGACAAATCGCCTAATAAAATTTATAAAATCACCATTTGCAAGATAAAAACAATAGATTCAAGAGTAAAAAATATATAAAAAAATATATAAGTAAAAATGGAATGTAAGTATATATATATATTTTTCTTGACTTTTCTCGACCATCTATAATTTTTATACTGATACAACAACATTTAATTTTCTTGGCCAGCTAAACATTTCTAATATCGAATATATAATTTGATTTTTCCGGTATTCTTTGATAATTTCCTAATACTTAACCTTTACTCAAAATGATCTGGAACCTCTGGCCTCTGAGCAATGGCTGCGCTAATGTTAACAATAATATTTGAGTATTAATCCGGACAGAGAGACGGCCTAAATCGTAATCCTTAATTCAGCATCGCGATCAGAAGTCTTTTCCACGCAGCGACGCAATCGTTCTGCAAAAGAGAGAAGACACAGGTGTTCTCGATATACGTCAGACCAATTTACGACAGTAAATGAACAGCTTTCCGTTGACCAACGTGCAGATTTTATTAAAAACAAATAGTACAGTTACGTGGGAGGCGTATTATTCACGGTTTTGAGGTTAGGCGCGCTCTTTTATACAGAGAACAGAGCCTTTCCATAACTTTCATTAATTCAAAAGTGCGATCAGAAGCCGCTTAAAATCTTCGCCGCAGTCGCTCTGTAAATGCAAACAGAATGTAGAGAGAATTAAAGCAACCCTGATGCTGTACAATTAGTATAATTCCTTATATCATTCCCGGTAATGTTAAATATTCAATCTATAAATCGATGACTTTTTAGTATAGCGTTAATCAGACATCGCGCCATATTTCATAGCGTCGCGTGGGACAAAAGACGATCCGAAGACTATTAACACTTTACTTTGGAACCTTTGAAGGTTCCACTAAAAAGTGTTTAACCGTGTACCATGATTTTTCAAAATTATGCAATAATCATCGGTCGGTAATGTGTTAAAAATATTTCTTTAACGGTCCCACGCAAGGCTTGTCAGGTTAATTAGTCAAATTACAGAGTTAAGTGGTGATATTGGGAGAACGAATTTTATAAGAACAATATAAGAAATTATTAATATAATTTATTCATCTAGTCTCACGGAGACTAAGTATCGTATTGTTGTATTCTGCGCAATGAAAGTATCAAAAAGTCAACCACGCAACACCATAATCACCGCCGTTAATATTCATCAGATTAACATAAGCATCTAGAAAGCTTCGCGAATCGTTGGAAAGAACGAATTGCACACTGTAGAGTGTATAATGTGAAACACGAAAGAGAAGCTGTCGAACATAAAATGTTTTTCATCCAAGTAGAGTAAGCAAGAGTCTCTTGTAGTCGCCCGAGCAGTCGTCCTGAAATTCATGGAGAGTCATGGACAGCCGAAATATAATACAGTAAATAGTTAAAAATTCTTTCGAGCAGAATTACAACATATATATATGTGCACGGTTATGTGGGTGAAAAGAGGTTTCAACCTTAGACATTGTTTCTGCAAAATGGTATAATAAAGAACGACAACGATATCACGAAATCGATATTATTTAGATTTCAAAAGAATTTTGCAGAATCGATCTGAAAGGCTGGACTCTGGAACTACATTTAATAGTCTCAACTTACGTCAATATCGCCAGCGAGTGACTGGTCATACATTTTTTGGTAGGTATCCTTAATGTCTCCTAGATCAATCTCTGATCTAGCAACGATTATTCGGATCAATGTCGTGTCGTCGGTGCCCAGACCTTTCATTGCTTTATGAAGGCGCTTCGCGAAGTATCCAGTCTTATCTCGGGCACATCTCACTGAAAAAAAAGACAATAATTAAAGTAGACCAATTATTTTTCTCCTTGTCTTCTTGGCGGATTTCCAATTTGACATCGATGGATTTTCTATAGATTTTTACCTTCCATGTCTACTGAAAAAATGAATTTCGGACAAAAATACTAGTTTGTAACTTTTGTAACTTCGAAAATGTCTGTTCTAAATACATAAATTTGTTCATGTTGATTTACCAAATATTGGGATTGATTTAAAAAAAAAGAAACTGGATTTATGCTCTGCCTTACCGACTGCGAGATAGCCATCTTCAAGCGCGCCAGAGAATTCACTCTTGATGGTATCTTCGAGACTGTTTCCAGTGAGGCGTTCGTACTCGTTGAATATTTTTCGCAATTGAGGATAACTTTTGGTAATTAAAATAGCATTGAATGTGCTTTCGTCCGTTCCCCATTGGCCTTCGCCAGCCTCTATCAGCCTCTGTGCATCTTGAGTAGCTTCCTCAACGTCCACATCGGAACTTTCGTTTCTGTTAGCCTGTGAAAATTTTTCAAAACTTAATTAATTATTTAAATTCAACCGCGTACATTTATACCAATGAATTTTAATTACACATGAGAGAGAAACTAGCAGCCTCTTAAAATGTCCGGATGTGTCGCTCTTCAGATCATCTTCCAACTCGTTTCCATACACTACAATCATAATTTTTATTAAACTTTTATATCAACTCCTCTGAGCATTTAACACATTACCGACCGGTTATTATTGTATAATTTTGAAATATCTATGGCACATGGCTAAACACTTTTTAATGAAACCTTCAATAGCAACAGCAATTTTCGTTGTGAACCAACAAGTCACCCTCATTAATCTCATATAATAGTTTCATTTATGTTTGTAATGTGAAAGAAAATTTCTGTGCTTTCTTTGGTGCAGCACAATTATTGAAAATCCTATTTATAGGCTTTCGGTAGGTAATGTGTTAAAATATGTTCGTAGGCACGAGTTATCACTCGTACAAATCGTTCAATAAAAAAAAAGTATCTTATTTGTATTCTAGATTTATGAAACAACAATGTATAATTACCTCTTGAGGAAGCATGAAGTAAATTGTTGTTACTCACGTTCTTTGTAGACAGCAGCAATGGTTTTAACGCCATAATTGCTCAGAGAGGCGAGAACCTCGATAAGGGCTCCCTCGTCAGTGCCCATCCCAGAAAGTGCATTGTGTATCTCTTTAGCGTAGAACTCCGGCAATGGCGTCATCAGTGCTAAAATTGCGTTTTCGAAATTGCCGCCTAGTTCCGACTTCAATTCGGAGATCAGATCCTTTCCGTACATTGTCTTGAATTTGTCCGCGATTTCGAGACGCTGCACAATGCCGCGATGGGCCAGCACGTCGATGATCGTTTGTTCATCGGTGCCGAACCCCTTCATAGCTTTACGCAGAAGAGCTGCATCCTCTTCAGGATTGAAGGGATCTGCAGGATACACTGTTGGCGTGCACTAGAAATATTTTCATAAAATAGAATCAAGGAAATTCTACAATATTTCATTCAGAATACATTAACGAATTTGATGTATTTTTTACAGAATCGATTTCGAAACTATTTCAAAATTCGAACATTTTCCTGCCGTTTAATAATTCATTATATAACAAGAAATTTGTTAGAGTACTTGAAAAATTTAATAATTACCTGCACGTGGTAGTACTGGCTAGCCGACATTGTTCAGATTATCTATAACAAACAAAGTACAAATTTGTAAATTTCCGAAACATCTTGTATAGATATAATATTTGAATAGAATTATATATAGATAATAATTTAAAAAATTTTTTTTAATAATGTCTGTGAGAAAGATCATAAATGTAATTTCGTTTTTCTTTTATATCTGTGTATCCTTCACACCTCTGGCATTGAATGTATAACTATGCGTCATACGGAAATACAAAGAAACACGTATACGTGCACATAACCGCAATTTTTTTTCTGGAACTGAAGAGATAAAAATGATTACGTAAATCATTTTCCGCATTTGTGATATAAGAGTTCCGTGAAATGTATTCTGTCGCTGATAAAGATACAGCGCAGAACTGCATAAAAATGTAAAATCAGAATTCGATAATTGTTTTCATATGTTCTAGACATCGATATTTTCAATAATATTTTCCTTTACATATAAACGGCGTTCTCGGTTTATTTTTTTATTTACCACAATTTCAGTTCTGAAATTTACAATTTCTGCATAAAAATCGGTTGACCCTTCGGAAAGCATCAAAATATCTACTTGTGCACTTAATTGTTATAAATGAAACCAAATAGATAAACAACAATATGTCTACAAGAAGTAACTTAAAAAAAAGAATAATTAAAGCAGTAAACGTTTCCAAGCATCGTCGATTAAATAAATTATAAAAAAGATCCTCCGCTCGTGAATTAGTAAATAAGCACTGTTGGAATAGATCGATACAACGCTATTAACTGTATCAACGAAGAAGATAAATATTTTAGTATGTATTGACGTAGGTATATCAACCAGTCACGATTAACCCAGAAACGCTGGAACATCAGTCACGAATTGACAGTTATACATAGAACTCATGACTTGAACTACTTTAGACCAGTGGCGCACCTAGGATTTAATCTTGGGGGGAGGGGGACGAGTTGAACAAAATTACCTTTTTTTAAGCAAAAAAAATATTTGTCATCGAAATCGGAGAGGAAGCATCTATTCTACGGTTTAGCTAATTTTCCAATGTTTTGTTTCCTTTTTCTTGGGGGGCCCCCCGGCTCCCCTCTTGGTTGCGCCACTGGTTTAGACAGTACCCCAGAAAAGCCGACCGGCATCGAAAGACTCGAACGAACAAACATTTTCAAGAATGTAAATCTTCAGTATTGCGTCTGTAAGACTTTTATCAATTAATTAATATATGGTTAGGCAAATGTCTTTCCGAATAAGCAGAAAACACTAATTTATTAACAACGAAAAACAAATGTATTAACTCACATGCTTAGAAAAATGTACTAATTTAAATTCTTAAGAGTCAAAAATAAACCACGTGTTTTGTAGTTTTGAACAATTGTCGATCGAGATACAGAGAACTGTTAAAAGCGTAATAAACTCGATAAAATCGATACCCCTGACAAGGTCAACGAGACTGTTTTCAAACTGGCGCCTCGAAGCTTGCTTCCAAAAAATCTGGTAAAAAATGATCACTCGATCCCGACGCGATCGTAGGCCCTAGCAACAAGTGTGATACTCATTCTAAATTCCCGATTCCCCATAAAAAAACAGTAAAGTCTCTAAACTGCTGCAAAGAGGAAATTGCAGTGTCCTTAATTCTCCTGGAAATGTAGAACCGTTAACGAAACAGCGACCTGAGCTCTCGAACCCGTAGAAATAGCGTCCGCGTCAACGCGAGCTCATTAAACGATGATCTCATCGGTTGAGGAATGGCGAACGAGAAGAACCGAGCGAGGAAACGTGCCAAAAAATAGATGCGGTAGGAAGTTTGTATTGATCGGCGAAGAATACGACTAACCAGGGTGTGGCAGAGCTTCTCGTGACGGAATAGCAGGAATGTCCTTGGTTTCTTTGAAATATACCGGTACCGGTTACACACGACTCTCGGAGGCAACTGAATCTGACTGAATCGGCCGGCGAGAGACGAGCGTCGCAGAAACTTACAGGATTAGTGGGAGCCACCAAGCGGAGAACGTACAAAATGACACGGAAATTCGACAACGTGACGACACGACGCGTAATACCCGTCCTCCACCCGGCTCTACATCTATACCACTGTTTACGGTGTGTTTTTTTCCCAAGAAGAAACTCAATCTACGTTACAGTCATAACAGATGTCCAGTATATGTAGTTCTATATCCTACGTACTGTGCGCTTCAAGTCGGACGGATAGCTATTATTATTATTAATACTAGAACTACCGAACACTAAACGCAGTTGGCAAACATTGCCTTATAATAACGACAATATAACATTTATTTCGATTTCGTGCAAGTTTTATTTAAATATATACTACAACAGAGAAGTTGACTAAAAAAATTTCTCGGAAAAACACATTTATACTTTTAACCCTTTGCACTCGGAGCTATTTTAACTCGAAAATTATACGTCTCTTCCGACCTACAATATTTCCATTCTCTATGATTTTTTAAATTTGATAAATATGAAATTGATATAATACCTCATACAATACTTAAGTGTGTAGTAATTGGTTAGATACCGACATATCTGATAGTGTAAACAATTATTTAAATAATAGTACAGCAATTTTTAGTGGCGCTAGTTCTAGTCGGTAGTATAGTAAGTAATAATAATAGCCGGTAGTTCTAGTGTTAAACAGCTACCTTCGGCTAGATTGAAATTATTGGTTATTTAAATTGGTCAAAGGTTAGGCAGGACCGCGTTCACACTGAATTTTGTCGAAAGAAGACGCTTCGAATATGCGCATAGTCGTAATAACCGTCCATTTCACTCTTACGCGTTAAGTCTGAAGCAATAAGAATGAGTTAGACGGACTCAACTCATTCGGATGCATTCTTTCGAGGAGTAGACGTCAAATTAACAAAATAGTCACGCTTGTCGTGCAAAATGCGAATGGTATTTTAAGGCCGCGAGTAATTAATTCGACCTGCGTTGTTGTGCAGTGTCTTAACACGAGGAAAACAGTCGATACAAGGAAATTAATTGGTTTTGATTCAGTTTCTTTCTTAAGTATATTGTATGGGCACGGTGTTAGAGGTTCTACTCGAAGATATTCAGTTTCTTAGTTTTATTGAAACTCGAATTCATTTGATTGAAGACTTTGAAAGTACTGTTGGTATTTATACGTATTACGACATGTTCCATCGACGAGGTCAGTAACGTAATCGGATAGGAATTTCGTATTGTGCTCGACAAGGAAGGCTGACATAATATGTAGCTGAATAGTGTAACCATAACGTTCGGTTATCTTTTCGAAGACGATAGAACTTTACGCAATCGACGATCACAGGATTATTAATCTATTTAGTAATACTATAAGAAATTTGAAAATTGCACAATGTGGCACAAACTTCAGTGAACCATTTTGAAATGGGATAACCCGTTCAGTTTTTAAAAATTCACATGCATTCTTCCGTAAACAAATTCGAATGTTGAATAGTGTAGTGGCTTTTACACTTTGTACCAAAAAAATTGGTACTGTTTTTAATTATCGTTTTTTCTTTGAGATAATAAAAAGAATGTAGCAAAAAGTTACAATTTATTAAAATAAATTATCATGAACTACCGTGTGGAATTAATTATCACCGTGGCTGAAAAATACTGAATGTTTAGCTTCGATACTAACCTAGAATCTAATTGATAATTTCAGGTAGATTGTAAAATATAAATTTTGCAAAAATGTTGGGTAATAATTCTTCGTATAAAAGTGAAAAAAATTCAACGACTGCATGAATTTCCGTCTAATAAATAGAACAGAACTAAATTAAATAATTAAAACCACACGGTGGCTTCGACTTAATATGGTTCAAAATAAATTACAAAAGATTTTTAATCCGTCTCGAACTTTCTTTACCTTGTCAGTGCAGTCGTTGGAGAACTGTCGAGACACCGGCAGGATCAATGTCACTGTCACTAGATCGTCGAATCGGTAGATATTTGCTCGCAAATTAGTTGGAGTTCGATATTGTTACTTGTTCTATGCGCGTGCTTAGGTAGACTGTGCATCGGATCGTAGTTGTACTATGCATATAAAGAGTAGTCGGAAAGAGTAGGTGGTGGGGGATGGGGGGCGCCGACGTATGGATGCCTGATGACAACCATTATCAAATTGTTTATGCGTCACAGTTCCAAGTTAATGAACGGTCTCACTTCCGTCACCGAAAAATCACAGTAACGTATACCAGTGATCTTCATCAACGATATTACCACGCATCGATACTTTTCCGTCAAGAATTTTTACGTTATGCTTTCATCAATCAATCTCATCAATTAATTGTTTAAGTATTGACTTAAAGAACATTAAAAATAATGCAAGTTCGAATATCAATAATAACCATTGACGATATACATAATGATATATTATATATAATGTGTGCCTTGCTGGCTCGAAAAATTATTTAAACATATTCAAATGTTTCAAATCCAAGCAATCTTGACATTGACGCAAAAAGACTCTCATTGTGTGTAGGTATTTCGCCATTCATGATAAATAATCAATTATATCGATCGCAAATATTTAATAATTTTTATTAACTTCCCCGATTCATAGGGAAGTTACTGTAATGATTTTTAAATTAATGTTGCGCCGAAAACATTAATTTAAAAATTATTAAATATTTGCGATCGATATAATTGATTATTTATTATACGAATACATCGTAATTTGGGAGAGTTTGAAAATTTTCTAGTTTTCACATCGTGTTCTACACAAAGTATGAGTGCAAGAAATATACAAGAATCATTTATTGTGTCACGTGTATGACGTCATATTTGTGCGTATTCCGTCATGACTGAACATTCATTCATCTCAATACTATGACTGACTCATCGGCATTTAATTGCAGTTTGTCATCAGCTCATTTGACAATAATAGAAAGCGCTCTCTCTAATGACTCGAAACAAATGTCTAATCTATTTTCTATAGCCTAAAAATGTTCGAAACACATCGATTTCAAAACTATTTGTAACATTCGCTATAGTTACATGTCCTAATTATAAAATTTTCAATTAGTTAACAGTCGTTTTGTTAACAGAAAATATGTACTTAAATCTAAGAGGGCAAAACTTGTGCCTATAAAATATTTTTTCCTGTATCGAAGATGTAATGTAGAGTAATTTGTACAATCAAAAAGTTTTGAGGTCAACGGTTTTTCTCATCGCGTTGCCGAGTCTCGCAAACCGCAAACCGGAAGTATTGTCGTAAGCTGCGCATAGTAACAAACTCCGGTAGTAGTCTAGCATGAGATACAATAAAACGAATGAGTACACGTTACGCTCCATTCTCGCGACGAATGAAAGATCTTCGTTGAGAATCCACTCCGGTGAGTCACTCGACCATCACCTTGTCCTTATTTTCTGAGAATTTCATTTCACAGTGGTCCGGTAGACTGTACCTGTTATTATGAATTCCCCTTACACTTTTAGGAGCGTCCGCACTTCAGCGGAACCTCCTAAAGTTACGTTCACATTATTGCCACTCTATTGTCTTGATATAATTATTTCTAATAATTTTTCATCATTAATTATATTTCATACATGTTACACGACAAACGAATTAATCATAATACACCTTATATGGGTTTTTGTGGCTCTTAGAAAGTTTGAATACGAACGAAAAGATGAATGATTTTGGGAAATCATATCAATGCGTATCTGAATACATATCAAAATATAAATAATTACATTTCATTGTGCATCACTGAAAACTTTTAGTATGAACAGAGAGGACACTTCCTCTCTGGTATAAATCAGGTTAAGTAGATAAAGCCACAGTGTACGGCCATGCTTGCAAGCGTTTCCTTGACCACGGTTCACGATACATATTCATTTTGGGTTTGGATTTTCAATTTTTCGAGCGGGGACCGTAAACCAGTTACATTTATTTACATTTACACGTGGCTTTTGCTTTCAGACACTACTTCAGTGAACAGTTTATTAACAAACCGTTATTCGTGAGAAGAGGTCGCTATAATCACCGAGGAGATATTGTTAAAGATTGCCAGCCTTACGGGAGATCGTGTCACTCGAATAATCTGGTGTTTCTTACGCCCTCTAGGATGTATTCTGACCGGAGGAAAAAACAAAAGGCCATCGACGTGATCTCGTCGGTACAGAAGGCTACCGTCGGTGAGAAGGCAAATTGTCACGCAACCATCTTGACACCAACGAGAGACTGTTAGTATTTCCTCGGTGAAATCGATTTATCATGAATTGTTACATTCTGCACCGAACATATTCTAAGGTAAGCAGATATTTCAGACGATATTCTAGTGTTGGTTATTATTTTACCCGCTATTTTACCCGCATTTACTCGCTATTAGGAGAACATGATGTCGAAGGAGGTATCCGATTTTCCGTAGTACAAGTCAACGACAAGTCAGACGCTCGAAAATTTCGAAAATATTCGAAAACCTCGAAAATTGAACTCGTTATTAGGAGAACATGATATCGAAGGAGGAATCCGGAATTTCAGTAGTACGACTCAACGTCGAGCCCGACAGTCGAAAAATTTCGAAAATTCAGTAGTGCAACTCAGTCGGTCAGACATTCAGGAAGAATAGGTAGCGCAATAAATATATGCGGTTCTTTATGACATTGTTTTTGCGTACATAAATTGTTGATATTGTACATCTACATAACTTATATTCTAACGCATATACATACGTGAACATACTAGAATTTATCTGTACTTTTATACTAGTGATGGAACTTCTACCGATATGGTCTTTCAGGTCTCTGTAATTTCCACCGTTATCCCCGCGTCCATTTCGCCTACTTACCGTCCCGCGGACTGGCAGTTTTTAACAGTATCTTGTCGGTGTGTAGGATCTTGTCCGGACTGAGAGTCGATGTTGGTTCTTGTTCGGACTGAAACTTGTTCGTTTCAAGTGTGAATATTGGTAACCATAATATACATGAAGTTTTCATTCATTTGTTTCTCATATTTACAACAAAATTTATTATCATGCATAACCTGTCGGATAAAGAATTATGTTAAAACTGAATAAATAAGAATGAAGATTTAAATAATGGTTTGAAATTCAAACATATCAGAAATGGAGGTTACCAACAGTTCAACAGTTACAGCCAGTTCGTCGTACGATGGCGGGAGTTCCAGATATTTCAGAAAATTCAAATACGACTCTCCGCCAGTAACAAGGGTATACATTTATCGCATTAATTAAATCGACTGTATTAAAATTATTGGAGATGATCAGAATTGTTCTATTAATTTTTTCAAGATGACACCGTATAAATGGGGGGTGCAATGTATGCCACATTATTCGGAGGACAAAATGGGCGGATCTAAAGCACTTTCCAAAATCAATCGCGATTTAAAGGTTCTTCAAAACGATATTTCAACGATAGATGTTGCACGAATGAAGGAGGTCGACGATTTGTTCAAAGTAATCGTTTCTATGAATATATATCGTATCATTATGAGGTCCAATTATATTATAATAGATATATCATGAATGATGTCACATAAGTATATTATGATTCATTTTCAACTGGTATTATATAGATAAAAAATAATTTACAACTTACAGATACATTATAAATTACAAATTATATACCAGTTGTAATAAATTACAATATACTATAAATTCTATTTAGATGCTATTATAGATAAAAATAATTTACAAAAATGTGTTAACTCGAGATTAAATGGTTATAAATATTATCATTTACAGGGTGTGCAAATTCATCGCAGTCAATACAAAGACCATACAGGCTCACGCCATCCCTTACAATTTTTCAAAGCTGATCAGTACAAATACCAATGTGCACCAGGAGCAACAACGTCATATTTCTCTAAATACCCACACAATTATATCGAATACAAAATACCTCCAGTTTTACCTCTTACATACCAGAGACGAAGGCACACACCATATTTACCGAATTTATCTCTTAGTGGTATTTATAGTGAATCGAGTTGCGTTGCTTATAAACGATGATTTAATTAATTTATGCTAACCGGCGGAAGGAAAAATTATATTTGCTATACATAAAGTACATAAAAATATTGACAGATATATATTATATATTTATCGTTATTGTGTTCTCCATCGAATTAAATTCTCAACTGAAGCGCAGTGAAGAATTCTGGAATCCGAACGACGAAGTGTACGAATTCTTCGCAGGAAATTGTTGCGGTTCGATTGAAGACCATTTCTTGAAGCACCTAAGCATGAAGTTTTTCAAATTTTCAATCCGTAAGGTGGTCTATGTTATTGTACCACACTGTACATCAATAATTTTAATCATTATCGTTCAGACATGATCAATACATATTATTCAAACTCACCATTCGTGCAATGTCCTCTGCCTCCTCAGTGGAAATGCCCTGAACATCGTCTATGTCGTTCCCTGCCAGTTTTTTGATAGCCATGATTAAATCATCCACAGAAATGATATTATCACCGTCTAAATCTGCAAATTAATTAATTAATAATGATTAGATTATTATTCGAGATCAGGTCGAAGAAAAATTTACCGAAAACGGCGAATACCCAAGCGGCTCGAACGTTGTCGGGACAGTCCTTGCAAAAGGCTGAGTATAAATCCAAGACGTCTTCGAGACTCAGGTGATTGTCTTTTTGCGAAGAGAACACCCGATATATCGAATCTCGAAATGGACTACACTGAAATCAATTCGTATCAATATACAAACGATACAAGCACAAAAATAAAACGATGATAATACTGAAGGACAATTGACAATTTCATTTAATCACTCTAGCACGTAGAATTAATCAGCTTTATTTTCAACTAATTATATACGTAGCAAATATTTAACTTACTTGAATTTGAGGCAGTATCGTGTCTATTTGTTCTGCAGTGAAACGATGTTCAACATTTTCCCGCAACTTTTCCGGATCTACAGTCTCCAGAAGATTGATAATACTAAAATTGTTTGATAAATAATCTTTCAATCAATTGTTAATAATTGAAAGACAAAACAAGTCACAAATAATTATGAATTAATGAGAACGTCGAACTATATTGCGTTAGAAAAATGTAAGGCGCAGATATAATTCAATAATGATATAATTTACATCGAATCTTAAACATGAAAATATTGTCATTCATAAATAACGATCACAACGTGGCGTAATAAATAATATCAAAGTATTGCTGCTTACCGAAGTATTTTTCCTTTTGTCAAGTATGTCAATTCTGTGTAGGTGGAAAGTGTATCATCGTCAAGTATCTTTTTCCGTGACCACGAATTTCCCATGGTGATACACCAAAGAAAATGGATAGTAACGAATTGCAATAATCCAACCACTGCGATGACAACTGTCAATCGTGCACTAATGCGTTCTTATCGGTGCACTGATAACGTGCTATCAGATGTGTCATCTTTCCTTTGTTGTCCATTTTCCAGGAATTTTTCTTAGCTACACTTGAATCGGTATAATGACATCAAAAACGTCATTTCACATATTGTTAAATTTGATCCGTATTGTAAACAAATGAAATCGCAATATTGACATGGAAAATTGTTATTTCGTATAAAGATCCACAGTTCATTTATATGAATTATATAATATAGAGAATATTGTCATTGTTAAATTTTATTTTCAAATGCAATAGTTGTAGTACTAACTTACTACATAATTTTAAATACACATTAATTTTAATTATAATTTTAAATACATATAATTTGCTATTAATTGCTTTAATAATATACAGGGTGGTTTAAAATGTAGTCTCCGTGATTGTTCATTCGCATTCGATGGTTCGACAAAAGAATATTTCGGTGACGATCGTTTCTTGGAATGAAATATGACTGTCGCGTGTTACAATGAAAATTGGCGGGAGAATTTCAATTTGAAAAATTCCGTAACGCAGCGGCCAGCGAGACCAGTTGCAAATAAGGAAAGTGACTAATATCCACGATCCTTCCTTGACGGATTAATGTTTCGGACCGCTTAAATAACCGGTTACTTCCGTAAGAACTGCATATTCATGGGCCGTATAAATAACCGCGGGAAAATTTAAATTGTAGAGGCGCGCACCGCGTATCTACACACAGATCTCGGAAGGATTCACCTCGAATTAAGCAGCCTATAGCGCAGCACGTAAGTGATTAAACCGATTACACGTGGAATGCTGGGAATGTTGGCGGATAGGGAATAGGTTTAATTAGACCGTCAATGAGCGGAGCTTACTGATTGGAAAACGGCCGTATTACGCGATTTGTACGCTTGTCGGGAATGATGTACTCCAAGGGAATTGGCTGCCATCGATTCCCACGACGCGACGCTAGAAAACACGTCCAGAATCTTCGCGATTCTCTCTTGACACCCGTTGCAATTCGTTCGATCATTTCATTACGTCGTTATCGTTTCAGAAATTACAATTTTCGGTTCCCCTTCAGGAGGCAACCCGCTCGTCAATTTCAGTTCCCCTTCGGAAGGCAACCCGCTCTTCAATTTTCGGTTCCCCTTCAGGAGGCAACCCGCTCTTCAATTTTTGGTTCCCCTTCGGAAGGCAACCCGCTCTTCACTTTTCGGTTCCCCTTCAGGAGGCAACCCGCTCTTCAATTTTTGGTTCCCCTTCGGAAGGCAACCAGCTCGTCAATTTCAGTTCCCCTTCGGAAGGCAACCCGCTCTTCAATTTTCGGTTCCCCTTCGGAAGGCAACCCGCTCTTCACTTTTTGGTTCCCCTTCGGAAGGCAACCCGCTCTTCAATTTTCAGTTCCCCTTCGGAAGGCAACCCGCTCTTCACTTTTCGGTTCTCCTTAGAAAGGCAACCCGCTTGTCAATTTTCGGTTCCCCTTCGGAAGGCAACCCGCTCGGCGTTTTAGCGTGACAGAACTATTTTATATAATAGAAAAAAGAAAGATATTGTGATTATCTTCACTAGAAATGCATCTATCGTCTAACAATTGTTAAATGATGTACATCTGATTGTCTACTAATATATGTTACTTACATAAAATGTGTTTATGATTTTCAGATGGGTTAGGTATACATGTATATGACAACGGGACTCTCGTGGTGTTGCCATTGTTTCTTCAGCAGGAATAGAATCGTAGAAGGGGAAGTTAGAGTGGGGACACAAGTTGTTAATCGGGAAACCCTGGGCAGGGACAATATGAAATAGTTGATAGTGGGGGAACTGGTACATTGATAGTGGGCCTGCTTTAAATAATTCGGTCACCAGCCGACAATCACTTTTATCCCTTAATTTTCCTCCGTCACTTCGTATACGTTCACCTGCACTGCCGTAGCTGCGACGCACCCGATTTTCCCCGGAATTTTTGCATATAAATAGAACACACAACGAAATCTGATAATCTGATTTTCGCTTGTAACTACCCTCCATCCACGGTAAAAGGTTCAAACTTGTTACAATATATTTTTCTTTCGCAAGCTATCGGTCGCGCAGCCTCGCATCGGTTTAAAATGTTTCAAAGGCATTTCTCGATCACCTATCCGGGCTCTGTCTTCTGTTCACCACCGAATCACAGCGTGGAAATACATTTTGAAAGTCCAGGAAGTGTACCCACCTGAACTGTCACATAATTTTTAAGAATTCACTTCAAATGGCAGAATTTTGAGAAACTCGAGAATTTCAATAATTTCTTTTACTTTCGTGTGACGTCCGGTGGTCCAGTCATTATTAATAATTGATAAATTTAATCATGTATATTATATTTATTAAAATAGATTTTCTTTTATTCTATCGCTGGCAATGTGGTATAATATACCATAATTCAATATTAATCGTTAATTATAATATTTCATATAATCATTAGCCCCGTGCATCATTATCAGAGTAAATACAAAAAAAGAAATATAATATACATGATTAAATTTATCAATTATTAATAATGACTGGACCACCGGACGTCACATTCGTTTTGTTGTTGCAAGATTCGTAACGGTTGACGAGTGTTATTCATTTAGATTTACAACGTCCTCGACGAGGTCCACCCTGAAGCCTCATGAAATGTTTGACCATTTCTCAGAATGAAATCGGAGAATTCGGAGGAAAATTGAAATTCGTGCGGGTAGAATTCGAGAAACGAGATATTTGTTTTATTTTTGGTTTCGCTGTTGGAAAATGGAATGGTCGATGACTGAGCCTGGCAAAATGGTGATGATAAGGGGTGGTAGTGGGAGGGTGGACCGATAATTATTACACGACTCCGCGAAGCAGTTATTGTCCCAATTCAGGGGTCGCTTTGCGGATAATAGCTGTGCTCGAGAGGTCATGTGAGCTTGACGTTCCAGCATGTCAACAACAACTATGCATCATGGGATGTCTGCCGCACGTAAACGCTTGTTCCCACCCCGATGCTGGCAACCCTCTTTTCACCTGTGTCTATCTCGCTTTCGCGTGCGTTTGCTTAGGCGCTCCAGTTTCGCTTTTTCACTGATATCTTTATTTTCACCTTCTCAGACATTCCAACTGCTTCAACCCTTTGCACTCGGAGCTATTTTAACTCGACAAAATTAAACATTTCTTCCTCCATATTATTACTCTTCTTCTATATTACTTTTAGACAGAGATGAAATTTATATAGTATCTCATACAATACTTAAATGTTTAGTGATTCATACCAAATATTGTAAGATACCAAAATATTGTAAGGAATAGCCGTATTTATTATAATACTTCTTCTTCTCTAATAATACTACTTCTTCACTTCTTTTTCTAATTCGTTGGCGATCGTAATTTTACAATTCTGTTGTTATTTTCGATTTTCTACTTTTATACATACATACATTCAACCGCCCCTTAATACAGACACGATTATAGCAAAACCAAATATCAAAGTTTGTATTAGCATCCACTCCTTTTTCCAAAAAATTCTAGTGGGGTTTCAAAATGCTCAAAATAAAAAAACAAAAAAATTCATAGCAAGATACATTGGTTCATGGCCTATCAGGAAATAGTAGTCGATAATTGAAATAACGACTTTCATAATATTGGGTCTTTACCTTTTTCCAACCACTGTGCGACGGGGTTGGCGTAGGGTGCAGTTGTCCCTGGTCCGGGGTTGGCGAAGGGGGTGTTGCAGGGCGCAGATGCCACGCGGCTGAAACCGGAAGAGGCCGAAACGGACAGAAACGATGCAGTTGTCCGCAACGGCGATAGAATAGTGAGGCAGTGGCATAACGCGCATAATAACGCGCGCTCGAGGCCTCCGCGAAATGAGATACGGGGAGTCGAAGGTGTAAGGGAGACGGAGCCGGTTAGGTAGACGGGAACGGATAGACAGGGGGCGCGGTGGTGGGGTTGGTGCCTATCACTCGGGGAGATCCAATACAATGCGAACTATTGTACCCACGTTCGCCATCCACTCCAATTCCTAGGGTGGAGATATGCAGCTAGAGCTCTCGATCCTGCACTCGCCGCGCACCCCTGCATACGTGTGTTGGAACGTTGCACACGCGACTATCCTGTGTCCTTGTTCGTTGTCGTCGCCACCCGCGCAAGGAGCCGGGGCCACTTGCAGAGAGAAATCGGAGAACCGCTCGCTGAGTCTGGCGAACGTGCTTTTATCGGTTTCTACGTACCTGACCCGCGGAACGGTTGATTAACACTATTCCTACCATTTTTGCTTAGGATGTGGAGGAATCGGTAGAACCCGAAGACCTCGATGGCACCGGGGTGCCGTAAACCTCCACACCCAAGGATCCCAGAAATACTTTTGGGTCCATTTTGTCACACTAAATTGACATCACTAATCCCACACATATTCTTTGCAGTGTGTTTGTTTATTCCCCACCACCGTATCATAAATACATTACTATTGATTATATATAATTATCCTAACTTATTAAACGAAGATCTACGTCTTATGAACACTATTCCTACCGCGACCGGTCAAATGACCGTTTTCAAAATTTTGATTAGAATTTCCTATATACAAACGTAATCGAATCGCTTATTTTCTGTTGCAAAGATCATCGAAGGTAATTTCGGTAATTGCAATGTTATTGCAAAAGATTGAATCGACTTCGGTTGGAACAATTTGCAACAGCATTATGCGGGATACGGTTTATGAATTGTTCCAGCGATCAATTCTATGGGGAGTTCGAAAGGATGGCCGACATAACTCCATGACGACAGAGCGGGATTCCATCGATAAAAGGGTATCGTGAAAAATGAAATTATTCGGAAACCATTCGCCGGCCGGCTGGAAACTGGAAAGGGAGTTTAAGCGGCCTTCGTCCGGCAAATAATTGATGCGCGTCAATTAGATTTGTCAGGGTGATCGTCGTAATGAAATTAACAGGAACACCAGCCATAGACACGTATATATATGTATACATATATATATATATACATATATGTATACATATAACAGGTGATAGATATGTATACGCTCGCGAAACTGTTTCATGTACAAGGTGTATCGTAAATCAACTGTCACACGCCTCGATCTCGATGCCAAAATTTTTTTTTCAAAAGCATTAAATGATATCGGCATTGGAGTCGCTCGTTCATTTAGTCACACTTTCATCCTCGTAAACTGTGATTAATATCTGTTGTTTGCCGACTTAGTTCACGGAAAACTTAATTATTAATAAACATAATGTTTATGTTATATAAGATTTCATAACATATTTATATACACATACATATATACATTTATTTATATGAATAATATACTTACATAAATTTATATATATGTATATATATTGTATATAAATAATTATCATAATACAAATTAGAATATATTATAAATATATTATAATATACTAGAATATAACATAATTTCGCATGGTTCACATTTTATTATACAATATTGTTTAACCTAATTAGATTAACTTAATGCACGAGTATTTAGTAATTCTTATTTTGTAATGCAAACGTTAAACGGACTCATTTGAAAAATAATTCAGAATTATGAATAATCGTACGAGTATGCATATTAGTAAACTTCATGGAGAAACTTCAATTTATATGTAAATTGTGATCGACATTTTTGCGATTGATATTCATTCTAAAACGTTCATTCTAAATCTATTGAGAATAAATAATTAAGATGATTGTAAGTTAAAATTCACGGTTCAGTGATCCATAAAGCTAATTGTTATTTTACTGGTTCCGAAACAAAATAATTTGTAAAATTACTTTGTAATTGTAAGATAAATGTGTTCAATTAATTATTCATGTAGTTATTCACCTAATGGGCGGAACAAAGACTCGCAGTACACCTATTGTAAGGTGCACGTACGTTCATGCAGTTAGGTAGTCTCATGGCAGACTCGGGTGGCGTGAATTTAAATTTTTCCAATACCAGATACCGTTAATTCCGTTGATCCGCCAGAGCTGCTGGAAATTCCGATCCTACTTTTTTTCGTTAACGAAGATAACACAATCGCTCCCGACTACTGCGTGAAGAGAACCGGCAATTATCGGCTACTTATTCTCCGTGACCTTCGTGTCGGTCACCTTTCATCTAATTTCAATTGTCCTAAAAAAAAATGCAATTAGCTCGGTCAGAAAATCTTCGAAATCTTCGGAATCTCCAAAGAATTTATTTAATTTCCGTTCAATTTTTCTGAAAAATTTCCTTTAGAATTTTAATTAGGTATTTCATCGTAGAATTGATCATCGAAGACTTCGGCGTTCATATAAAAACCGGATTTTTCAATAAAATCGTACTCGTTTAAACTGTAAAATGTTAATCCAAAACAGTAAAAATATTGCATGAGTTTAACATTGTCGAAACACTATCTTTAACATATAAAACTTATTAACGAGGATAGCTGATGTATACAAATTTTATTTTGCATAGAGATTCGCAGTCGACTAACAGTAAGTACATATGTATAGATAACAGAAACTGCTTGGTCATCCGTGATGTTAATGACCCTGATGATTTGTTGACTTTTGATAAGAATAATTGGAGAGTTTGAAAAATTTAATCTAATCAGCTGTTGCTCACAATTATCTTGTATACGTTGTTTATTCGTCATGTTTATGTATAATACATAAGTATCTGTAAATAATTCAGATCCTGGGAAATCGAATACTTTCCAACAATTTCTATGGGATTGCGATTATTTTCAGACACAGACAATTGTGAGAAAAATTCTATGCGATTATAAATGTTCAGAACTGATTAATTTAAATTTTTGCGACAATATACATTTGCTCAGCTTTACCGACCATACAGATTTTCAGCTTTCTAGCTGTCAGCATTTCGAATGACGGGTTTTCAACTATTTTCAAAGTTCTCTCTGGCCGATAGGAGTGACTGTGTGCTAACAGGCACAGATGTATGGGAATTAACGAGACGAAAATCGAATCCACCATTCGGAGCGATAGCCGACAGTGGTTGCAAACTTGCAGGTACTCGTAAAGCCGGAGAAACTGCCTCAGCTAGATCTTTTTCAGTTATAATAACTTATATTGCTTATGTATACTAAGTAATAACATTTTATTTGATATACATATAATATAGTAGATATTTCATCTGAAATCCAACGAGAATATTACACTTAACCTTTATCAATTTAACTTTCCATGTACTGATTATCAAATTATTAAAAGTTTTATACGAATATATGTATTGAATTTAATATTGTATTAATATAATAAAAATGTATGTTATAAACTCGACTATTCACACAGTGAAATACACTATTTATATATGTGTACTTAATGCATTTTGTACATTTAACATAATTGTAATTTATTCCATAAATCGGAAAGTATAAACACATGAAAACACATGCAATTATTATACATTCAAATAACCAAGAACACGTTTTACAACTTCGATACTAAATTGTGCAATTCTCGTCGTACAATCTTGCCTGACGGAGTTTTCGGTATGGCGTCCACGAACTTGACACCTCCCCTAAGCCATTTTTGTGGCGCTAAATTCTCTGAAAAATTAATGATTATTTTGCAAACATACACGTAACGGTTGAAGTGTCCATAAATAAACGTACTAGGTAACACACATACACAATATGTCACTGCAACTAATAATTCAACTTACTGCTAGTGAATTCAATAATTTCAGCAGCGGTCACTTGACTGCCCGGTCCTCTAACAACAAAAGCCATAGGCACCTCCCCACTCTCTGGGTTAGGTACACCGATGACAGCGGCGTCTTTGACATCGTGCCGCGACTGAATCAGTGCTTCGATTTCGGCAGGCGACACTTGGTGACCTTTATACTTGATCAGTTCCTTCAATCGTCCACAAATGTACAATATCCCCTTCTTATTCAGGTAGCCTAAATCGCCCGAGTGCAGCCACTGGTCCTCGTCGATGGTCTCTTTGGTTACCTTTGGATTATTGAAGTACCCCAGCATCACCTGATCGCCCTTGAAGCAAATCTCGCCAGTCTTTCCTATTGGAAGCACTTCGTTTGTCTCCGGATTTACTATTTTGCAACGCATGCCGAGTATCAACGGACCCACGTTGCCCTCCTCGTTGCCACAGTCTCTGGAGCTCAGATTAGTCACAACTGACAGCTCTGTCATTCCGTAGCCGTTGCGAATGCACTTGCAACCCGTTCGCCTGCAGACTTCGTCCGCGATCTGGAATTTTTCGGGAATGCTGTTGTAACTTAGAACGATTCTGGCCGAAGGGCTAGTTAGGCTGGTTCGAAAGCGTAGTTTGTACTAAATACAGTTTTAAGTTGTATCGTGTTTAGCGTCATCTTAATCAAGAAAATGGGTAATTATTTATTCTTATTATTCAAAAATAATTAACTAACGAAACACGTTGTTACAATGTTACAATTAACCTAAAATCTCTGGGGTCTGCGAGACCCCACCTAACTAACTAAGATCATCAGAATTTGAGAGCAGGCCCAACTTCTAAATAATTACCAAGAAATGCTATAAATTAGATGGTGAAAGTCCCATAAGAAAATGCCCTAGAAGAGTGCACTCACGTCTTTTGGAAGCGGCGCAGCGCCACATAAAAGTTCTCGGAGACTGCTCAAGTCGTACTTGCTTATTCGTGGATGCTTCGCGATTAGCACCAGAACCGGAGGCACCACAGGTAAATGCGTGATTCTATACTTCTCAATCGACTGCAAAAGAGTCTCCAAGTCGAACCTTCGCATCAGACACATTGTTGCAGAGTTCGACATCGTTAGAAGCACCATGCCGAACGAATAGCCGTGAAACAATGGCAGGAAATTGATGATTCGATCGTCCTTCTTGCAGTCTAGAAAATCTGGTCTTCTGTAATAATTAGTTAATCGTTTGCATTAAATATTTATGACTGCGTTTACCGCTTGTACAATTTGGTGTGTTACAGATAGACAACGGATTTTATGCGTTCATGAGGAAATCGAATAGGCGTAATATAAAACAGTGAAGATATTAGAAGAATTTAATAATACTGTCATATCGTTTTCAACCTGTCAAGCATATTACGAAAGAACATATTATCTCACTCCAGATTGTTGTAATTCAGCTAGAAAATCTTTGTTTTGCATAAAGATCCGCTGTTTAGTTGTAGATAACATAATTAATTTAGAATAGCCTGTGTTCTACACGGACAACTATCGCGTACGCGATCGCTAATGAATATGACGACTTTACTGTACATCCAAAAATATACTGTACACGTTAAAGTACAATTTGTAAAAGCATTCGTACATATTATATGCGTATTATATAAAATATTGTTATATTACATTCTTCGCTAAGCTTCTTCGATGTTAAGTATTAGATTTCTTTCTGAAATCTCGTTACCTTACGCTACTAAGGAAAGTCAGAATATTTTGATGAGACAGAGCCACACCCTTAGGGAAACCTGTCGTTCCACTGGAGGCTATGATAACTGCTACTCTCTTGGCGTTGTCATCAATTGGCAGTGGCATGAACGTATAAGGATCCACCGCGTTCTTGTATTTTTCTATCAGTTGGGCGATCGTTGGAAACTTGCTGTTAGTCGCTTGACATTCCATTTGGATGATGTGCATCTTCCAATTCAAGGTCCCTGCGATTTTTGCCATAATCGGCTCGCATTTCTGGGACACGAACATTATTCGGGGTTGAATGATTTCTAACATGTGCCTATATTCCCCTAAAAAATATACGTTAATCAACGACGTACATAAAAATGTTATATGTTGAATAATCAATATAATTTTTCATTTTGTTTTATGGAACTTGATACGAAGCAACGGAGGAGGGTAGTAAGTGTGAAAAATTCTTGCTATTCTAGCTGGCGTGTTTTCGTGGAAAAAACATTCTGAGAACCATCTTTTTTAAAGCCTTTTTAAAGCCAATTTAAAGGTCAAAGTCTCCACTTCTACTCTGACAAATTGTTTTCTCGAAGGTGATTTGAAATTGAAATTCTTCGAGGCAAGGAACCATTTTTTTTTCTTTAAAGTCGACGTTTTGAACTTCAAATTTTCTTTAATCTTTTGTTCTTGATCGTGAATTTATTATTCTCTTTTGAGGTTTGCACTCTATTACAGTTTTCTCGTTAACACTTTGTATTAATCAGTGTTAAATAGTGTTATTATTTTTAGGAATACTCACTTTCGGTGTAAGCCGGATTCAAAGGTGCAAAGACACCCCCAACGGTCAGCATCGAATACGTAGCTAGCACGTAATTCGGATGATTCTCACTAGCTATAGAGATTCTGTCTCCTGGTTCGATGCCATACGTTTTTAAGGCATATGCCAGTCTCACGGTTCCTTCAAGCAGATACCTAGACGTGTAGGATCTTCCAGTTTCAACATCTATCTAAGGGTAACAGAAAAAGTATTATTAGTATTAATTATATCTGGTGATTGAATAAATTAAATAACAATACCAATCTTTCAATGCTTCTTTATACAAAGCACATTAATTATATTCGTTCTAACAGAAGTATTTCGAATTCTTTATATTAGAAATGTAGCAAAGACAAGAACAATGACAAATATTATGAGAAACAAAATAATATCTTTACTCCGACAAGTTATGAAAGACAACTCAATAGAAGATTAAATGAAATTTCCTATGTATGTAGAGATATTTAAAAATAACAATTTTTTAAAGGCTTTAGTAATATATAAATTAAATTAATTACCATCATAGTGTGGTCGAGGTTTCTCCGGAACATGTTAAGTATGTGTTCTTGTAGAGAAATATTAGGAACGTAAGGCCCATGGTCACTGTACAGTATATTGTTGTGAATCTCCATATCTTTTTTCGTGTGTGAAACTGTTAACGTTTATCTGAAACAATAAAAAATATATCGGATAAAATTAATTAAGCTGTACAAGTAAAAGTATGCAGTATTAAAATTAATTGTGTCACGAAATTCAAATATGCAATATTAAAAATTAAATAGTTAAAAGTATATAATAGTAAAATCGATTATACCTATAATAAAATTGTGGTATAAAAGTGAAAATATAATATTAACAAAAATTCTCATTAAGTTACCATTGTGTGACAAAATTACTTGAAAAGGAGTGAACATTTTCAATATAGAATTTCAACCTATGACGTAATCCGATGAACTTTTCTTGCTAATCAAATTTTGAAGCTGATAAAATTATGGAACAGTGTCTCGTATAAGCCACAGAAAGGAATAGTCGGCGAGTTGACTGTCGCAGTTGACTTTGCACACTTTAGTGGGTAGTCCCAAAGATTCCAATCAAGGTTCCTCTCTATCAATAAAGACAGAGGGAGTTTCTCGCAGACCGCTTGATTGGTTCGATACTATTCGAGGTTCGATATGTATTCAACCAAGGAACGATATGTGGATTCTGGATTTACCGGTGGTGTTTGCTAAAATAGATTGTTCGAGGAGGATCATGTTCACCTGCGAGTATTCCCTTGTTTCACTGAATTCATTCTAACAAAAATGTCTTTGCTATTTATTAACGGGGGAAATAACAATTATTTTCGACTGAAAAATATATACCTTCGATAAGCCGAAGCCTCTCGATTCGAATAGAAGATCTACATTTTCTATCTTATCGATATTTTTCAAAATATTGCTGAACAATTTTTTACAATGAAAAAAAAAATCATTTACCGTAAGTTAAACTTTCTTGATTGAGATAAAACAAGTGTCAACTTGATGTAACAATATGTATATAAATAGTAATAATATGAATAAAGTAATGGAAGTAAAGTAAAGTCTTTATTAAGGAAAAATTGGAAAACTCAGACACTGGTAATTTTTAAACAAATTCAATGCCAGCAAATTGATGACTTAAACCACCCCTGACTTTCCATATACTGTGCCAAGCCTTAATCAATTATTATTAAAACCTTCCCTATCGATCAGAAATATTGAACGATTATCAGACTGATTCCACAAGGAATATCTTTCTTGAATTCTTACAAAAAATTCATAGAATTTTCAAACAAATTCAATGCCTTCAATCCGACGACTTAACCACCCCTAATTTTCCGTATACTAAACTGTGCATTAATTATATATATCGTCAGAACATTTTCGCTGAAAAAGTATAAAGAGAAACTGTGATAATTTGTAAGCCAGTGTGTTAGTTCGAAGTGCGGTGGTTGTAGATATCGATTTTCGACTCCGGCGAGTGTTTATCACTAGATCGACTCCCATTTCACCGCGAATGAAGCAGTGCCCCCGACCCGGCACTCATAATATTAAATTATCGTCAGCTCAAACGGTAACGAGAACTCGGGAAACTCGGAAGAAAGCTCGATATCACGGCGGAAACGTCGCGTTGACAAATTGTTTTCCTTCGGTATCGACTTGGCTGTGTCGCAGGGATCCTACGATGGCCCGGAAAACGTTTTCCTTCGCGCGTCGACGTTTCAGTTCCGTTCAGGACTGTTCCCAATTTTTTCCCCAAATAAATGCGCTTCTGATCTAATTCCTCGTTTTTAAAAGAACGCGCAATCAAATACCGTGGCTCCAAAAAATGTCACTGTGATCCCTGTAGATCCTTTTCAAGGTCATTGCATGATCAAACCTTTTTTTTTAACCATTTTCCAGCTCACATTGCAACCCACTGACTCAAGAAAATACAAATTAAAAATGTGCTTCTAGGATTTTTTAAAAATTAATAACTTTTTTCAAATGGAAAACAAGGTCGTCGGAATGTATGTATGTATTTTCTTGATTCCGGTTTCTTGACATTCGTTCAAAATGAATTGAGATTACGTGTACAACGTGTAATTAAAATAATTTAAATAATTCTCTATGAAAACCGGTGACTAGCAAATAAACGACTGTATTTCACGTGAACTGTTTTTTCATAAATCATTTTAATATATAAAGTTTTCATTGTCTTTTAATTTCGATCCGACAGTTAATATAAAACGTAAGTAAATAAAAGTCGCTGTGCAATTTTGGCGGAGTACTCTTAGCCCGAAGGCAATTCCACTTCGTTACCGAACTTTTAGCTAACACGCACAAGCCGAGGCAGTGCAATACACTAGCAGCAATAGAAGACTGAGTTTTCATACAAAAATTGCTAAGAATCTCTGAGTAACAAATGAATTTTTCAAATTCAACAGTTTTGCATGTATTTCGTAGAACGCTATCCGGATTTTTCTTGTATATCTTTCTAAATGAGTTTTGGAACGAATGAAAAATTCTATGCGACACGACAAATCTGATTATTAGTATTTATAAAACAACCCTACCCATAGAGCCACCCTTATGAAAAAATTGTATGCGACACGACAAATCTGTTTATTATTATTTATAAAACAACCCTACTCATAAAGCCACCCTTATGGAAAAATTGTATGCGACACCACAAATCTGATTATTATTATTTATAAAACAACCCTACTCATAAAACCACCCTTATGGAAAAATTTTGAAAGATTTAAAGTAAGCAATATTATAAAAGTACATGAAGATTTCTCCGAACAATCTTCTAATTAAAATGACTAGTTTTAATTAAATTTATATAATAATATAAACAATATTAAACAATTAATTTTAAACAAATTTCTTTACACATTAGTTATTCTTTCACAATGCAGTCATTTTGTACTGCTTTTGGGCAATATAGGTATATACTAAGTTTCAGTCTTTCTAGTGTTAAAATTGTCGGTGCACGATTCGTTTTGCGTGCACTGTATTAATATTTCTTTGGAGCGTCACCGCCGATGTATTCCCTTTTGAAATCCCATCGAAATCCTTCAAATATTCCTGGAGGATATGGAGCCGGTGAAACCAAGTAGGAATCCATTCTTCGGCGAGTCGGAGTGTTGAGAAATCGCTGTTCAGGCTCTGTCTTGACGTAGATATGAGATTGGATTGGAAATTTGTGCGGTACGTATAGGAAACGTATATCGCAAATGGTGCGGCGAAGCACGATGTGTAAATTGTTTAGCGTGAAATTGCGTATCGACAAATCTAATCGATTAATCCAAACTTAATGAATGGCAGCTGCTCGATCTTCCAAATTCTATTCCGCTGTTTTCCACTCATTATACGACTAGCCGGCATTTACAGACATTAACGGGAAACCTGTTATTCCTCTAATAACGTTCGTTACCGTGTCACGCGATATTCACTTTTCTGTTCAGTATTGAAAATAATAAATAATCCTAAATAGGTAGAATTTCTAAACTATAAATTGTCCCAAACACTGTTGTGCTTCTTCAAAATGAATACCGAGCTGATTTGAAAAAACATTTTTCGCTATTTGTAAATTAAAATTTTTATTATGATAAGTAACCGAAAATTATTTCTTTTGAAATGTAGAACTAGCAATATATAATACGAAAATTGATTAGTAACTCTGTTTTGAAAAAATACAATTCGTTCACCACTTCTGTTCTTATTCATATAAAAAAAATTGAAAATAAAAATTCATCGAAACTGTTGCGCTGAAAATATTAATTTAAAAAAGAACCTGAGGATGGTTGCCTCGATTTTTCTCCCCTTCTTTGCACGCTCATATTATTAGATATAAATATAATCTCGCACACATTGTTTTTGCCCTTAAATCTGTTAATATTCTAGTAACATTTAGGGGTTAGTTTACCCCTTTAAGTGTTCCACAACAACGACAGACTAACATGATCCTTTAAATCGACGTGGGGGACGAACGAGGGTTGGAAAAACGTTTGCGAATCGAGCAACGTAGACAGCTCGGAAAATATGAAGCAGTGAAAAAAAAGATATTTGAATTTTGGATGTTCGGTGGTGGTAGCAGTTTCGGGGGGTGTTTCAAGAAGTCATAAGTATTCCCGGGGTGTCTAGGCACGCCGCACGAGGCCAAGAATCGCCGGTATGCGGCTCGTGTGTCCCAGTGCGGCTGCAACAATCAGACTGGCACGCGCCCCCATACCCGGGCCCCGGTCCGCCCCTGGCACCGCATCCACGGTGAAACTAACCCCGAACACCGACTACCGGTCAGGCAGTTCAGTGATTTCGGAGCACGCATTCCCGCCTCTTCCGCTGCTCGCAGAAGCCCCGCGTGAATATTCGAGACACGTTGCTTGCTCGGACGCATCGAACACCGTTCCGATAACGGAGAGTCACCCGGTCACCCGCGACAATTCTTATCCCCCGATATCTTCGCGAAAAATACCGGCCGCATAACTCGTACGATCAGAATTGCAACGGTTTCATCGTTACCGTGCGATGCTCATGGCTTCGAGAAAAAAAACAATAAAAATGTTGTGTTTCCTTGAAAAGGGTGGTTCCTAAATAACGTGATTTCTTTAGTGCTCTGTAAACTGTGGTGCCCAAGATGGTTCGGAACCCATCTTATAAAAACTGTAGGTCCCGTCGCGAAATAACTCCTTAATAGGAGTTCACAAAGCGACGTAAAATAAGTTTGAAAAGACAGGTGATTTCTTTATCTTCCCCTTCTACGAGGCTATTCACCCCACCCTTCGTCGCGGCCCGGGCAATTTAATTAAGTTAATAATCATCCAAGTTTTGTTATTGCACGTGGACAAAGTCGCCGGTGTAACTGGTATATAATAGAATCGTGTCTGTCTGTCTGTCTGTCGTGTCTGTCTCTACATCAATTGAGAACGGCTCAATGTAGAAAGATGGGGTTGGAACCGTTTGACGCGGCGATTCTTCGGGAATGTTTAAGAGCAAACCGCATTCGAAAAAGTCAATTCGTTCATAAGTTGTGACGTTATTAGTGATTAAATACGACTTTTTCCACCTCCTTTGGGCACGTTTGTGCTTATAACTTTTGAACGATTGGAGGTTTTGGAATGCGTTTTGTTCTAAAACCTTCCCGAAGAAACACAGCGTCTAATGACTCAGAGTCCTGCTTTCTACGTTGTTTTATGAATATCTTATATCCATTTTTATACATGAGAATATTAATTTTGGGTTAGGTGGGGGATACGTTGCGGGTAATTTAATTAGGATATTCTAATACTAATATCTCTATTACTCTATTACACTAAAATTCATTGAGAAAAGTATTCCTACCCACTTATCGTAATAAATATATTTTTTCTAATCACTTTTTAATTAATTTCGTGAAATTTTCTTGTCGAAAAATAATATCTCTATCTTTATCCGAGACCACCTTGGCGATTGGAAATTTAATTACGTTAATAATCAAGCAGGATTTGTTATTGCACGTGGACAAAGTCGCGGGTATAATACTGTTTTGAAAAAATACAATTCGTTCACCACTTCTGTTCTTATTCATATAAAATAATTGAAAATAAAAATTCATCGAAGCTGTTGCGCCGAAAACATTAATTGAAAAAAGAACCTGAGGATGGTTGTCTCGATTTGTTTCCCCTACTATGGACGCTCATATTATTAGATATAAACATAATAATCTTGTTATATCATGAGAAGAGCGCTTTACGATCAAGCATCCTCTTTAGAATGAGCCCTCGCACAGCTCGTAACATGCTCGAATAAGGACAAACAATTGTTTCCCGCAACACACTGTTTTTACCCTTAAATCTGGTAATATTCTAGTAATATTTAGGGGTTACGTTGGCCCCTTAAAACTCGTCCAAGTGGATACCCAGCTTCCCTTTTCTTCGAGTTGTATTCCGGTGTCGAGTAATTCGTCTCTTCTCGCACAGGTTCTTCCCGGTGTTCCCCTTTGCAGCTCGCCCTCCGTACCGGCGCGCCGGTGAAATATCCTTTCGCCTTACCCCACCTTTGCAGCCACGCTCAGCCAGCCACTCCGCTTCGCTATTATCTTAAGTAAACAGGCTACCTGCGCGCCCCGGAATTCCAGATAAAGTCACATGTTATCAAAATCCCGAGGCTGCCTCGAGCGGGCCGCCGCGTTTGCATCGCACCGGTACCACCCCCGCGATTCACCTACCGTCCCTTCCCCGCCTCGTTGCAGAGAGGGATGCCAGCTCTCGTTACTCCGTTAAGTCGAGGCCTTACGCTAATGCGAGCGAAAGAGCAAAAAGTCCAACACACGGAACGTTTTCACGCGAACAGTCTCTTCCCTCGATTTCGTAGTCAACTGTCTTCGATTTCTTCCGAAATGTACTCGATAGAAATTGGCAATAACAAATAATAGTCTATTGATTTATGCAGCTGCAGGATCGTTGAACATTCGATTTTTAACGTAGTATAGTATAATATTGCAATTTGTGATATTCCACACGTAAGATGTGTGTCAGTTAGTTCACAATTGAAATAGTTGACCTAATCTAACCTAACCTAAATCTGCCCCTGGGACGATATGTAACCCGGGGGACAATAGCTTGCAAAATAAACGCCTTTTTATCTGTTATAATATTGCAATTTGTAATATTCCACACGTAAGATGTGTGTCAGTTAGTTCACAATTGAAGTAGCTGACCTAACATAACCTAATCTAAATCTGCCCCTGGGACGATCTGTAACCCGGGGGACAATAGCTTGCAAAATAAACGCCTTTTTATCTGTTATAATATTGCAATTTGTAATATTCCACACGTAAGAAGGTGTGCCAGTTAGTTCACAACTGAAGCAGTTCATGCTGAAGGAACACGTCGTCCGGTATTTAGAATAATCCACCCTCATCGAACGCAGCTTTAGTGCTAATTGCACCAATCATATGCTACGTTGTATTTACATGACAGTCAATGTTCAGGAAAATGTACTTGCATACAAAACATTGATTTTTCTCTGTTTAAATAAAACGAAATTCAGGAAGTACAATTATGTCTTGTTTTTTTGTTTCTCCTATTGTTAGTATCTACTATTGTACTTTGAAGATACTAGGTTGGATAAAGGGGTGAAATCAGCCCTTGAATAAAATTTCAATATATTCGTTGAGTATCTCAGGAACGACAAATGGTATTAGAAAAAATTGACACGACAGTTTCATGGCATTATCGTTTAAATAATAATTTTCAGAAATATATTAAAAATATTTTTTACCCAATTCGATAGACACCATAATACCATGCAACTTTCGTTGCAATTTCTTTTATAATTATATAATTCATCGTTACTGAGATGTTTCACGAAAAAGAAAATGTTTGTTCAAGGGCTGTTTTCACCCCTTCGTTACTTCAGAGATCTATTTGAAAAACGTTTACGATTTAATTACATTTGATTTCAGTTTTCTGTTCTAAATGTTCGAATTCATTTTCAAATGAGTTCATTTGTATATTTTGAGCTTTGAGAAAATAGTATTTTAAAAAGGAAATAACGAATAATCCTATCTATTTTAAAGTATGTGTAGATTTTTGAAAATATTTTATTTGATACAGTAATTTGTAAAGATACTATTTCATTTGAAGAATATTGAAAATATTTGGACGTTGTCTTTATTTTAAATTTCAATTTTAATTATTATTCGGCTGAAAATAATAGTTCGCATTCAATAGATTTCCGAGTAGAAAAATAGTTTCCCGGTGATAAGAATACACTGTACGTTTATCAACAGTAGACAGACAAAATACAATATCCTATTTTGTGTGTTCAGATTATCAAACTAGAAATATTTTGTTCGTTAAAATAGAAATGTTTCGTTCGTTAAAATAGAAACATTTGATTCTCTAAATTGTATATCTTATTTAAAACACTATTATCTTTAAGCAAACTAAAGTCTAAAATATGAAATAGTATTTGAAATATTCGTTTCGGCAAATAATACCCACCGTCTGTTTGGGTGAAGAGAGGTATTTTTGGGACCGATCGAGAATGGTTGTGAAATTAGGAGCTTTCTGAAAATGGTAGTTGCATGCCCGCAGTTTGCCTCGCTGCTGTCTGAATCTAGGGTATTTGTGCGAAGGTGCCGCGCGGAGCGCTTCCCTTTATCCACTTAGTCTGCAGGGAGTCGTCAAGTACAAGCTAAATACTACTACTTCGAGAATGAAATTTCACATCAGAGACTGTCAGACACTATTACGTATCATAATTCCCTCGCCCCTCGGGCAGCCTCTTGAAAGCGCTTTTTGAGCGAAGATGCGACCCTCCAATAACTATACAGTTATACGGAGTGTATTACTGCGCTGACAGCGGATGTGAATTCATTTTTCCTCCGCTTAATCGCCGTAGACTGTTTCTATAGTTCGCGCGATTCAACAAATTTCTACGCTGGTTTTGCTCACGGTAGATTTACATCGAGTTCTTGGTACCTTGGAAACATTTCGTATAAATCAGGTTCGAGCATTGTCGAAATAAATTATGAAAAATAGCTACGTATCGTTTGAAATAATCCTGTTAGTTTGTTTCAACAACTAAATCACTTGTTGATAATTATTTCATTGTTTCAACGACAATTAAAATTCACATAATCTTTCGCGAAAATCTTGATAATCTATAAGAGGTCAATTAACTTCCACCTTCCAATGGATGTATCAATGTTAATAACCAAACCGAATATCAAAGCCTGTTATTACATGTTATCATTTTTTTGTGTTTGGTTTATACCTTTTGTCTTTATTATAATATTCATGTATCTTTAGTATCCTATTCTGTTTTGTAAATTTTTATTTTCTCTGTATTGTATGTATTGTATTCTGTATTTAAATTATGTTGAAATAAATCACATATGAGATTTTCTATAATAAAAAAAAATAAAAAATCTAATATGAATAAAATAAAATCTAATAAAAATAAAAAAATCTAATATAAGAGGTGATTACACATTGTCCGGTGACTAAAATGAACGAATGTCACATTGGCAAAAACAGAGAGACGAACGGATTTGCAAAAATTATCTTAAAAACACGTTCGGAGAAGTTGATAAATGAAAGTTGTTAATATTAAGTTTGTAGTTTAGCACTCGAGAGGCGTCACTAAAGATTGCTGTACTATTATTGAAAATATTGTTTACATTATCAGATACGTCGGTATCTAACCAATTACTAAACATTTAAGTATTGTATTAGGTATTGCACGAATTTCATATCTATAAAATTTCAAAAATCATAGAGAATAGAAATATTCTAGGTGAGAAGAAACGTTTGATTTTCGAGTGAAAATAGCTCCGAGTGCAAAGGGTTAATACGAGCCAAGGTGGGTGGTTCTCCGATTTTCTTTCGCGCAGTTGCGATGCTCGAAACACCATCGATCTTCAACCCTTGAATCTCGAAAAGTCCAATTATGGTCCTCGAAAGTGTGTGCGAAACAACAATGTCACACTGTTCGATACTAGGAACGATATTAATCGAAAGCCCTGGAAGATTTGGTACGAGATCCAAGATCCCATCGTAGCCACACCTGAAGCGAAGAAGGCTAGACTGTAGGGGTAGCTGGAGGGTTGCTTGGCCGCAGCTCAACGCCGGAAGAGGCTAAGGGTAAGAGCGGAAGAGTGAAATAGACGGGGTGAGATTCCCTCTCGGGCCGGGGAAGGGGGGGGGGGTACAAGAACTTCATTTTCCGAGCCATTACACCCCATCCCAACCCCCGTGCTATCCGGCAAACCCCTTTACCCCTTTAAATTAATTTATATCGAAATTTTAAATGACATTCATCGAGCCGAACAATAAATAACACTACCGGCTCGGGGAAACGGCACCGCGTTAGTGACGTCGACCCAGCTTTTTCAACGAGCCACTGTTATGCCCTGAATTTCCATCCCTTTCCCCTCCCACCCTCCTCTACACTCACACCCCCGTCCCCTTCTCCCGCAGCCTCGGCGAAAATTCCTGCGAAAATTGCAGGGACGAGTTTGTTAATGCATGGTCGATACCTTGCGTCGACTCTCCGATTGTCCTTGCTCTTCTCTCACCCCATAATTCGCCATTCATTCCTTTGCAACCCGTCAACGTTCGATCAACAACTGATTGTTCCTGATTAAAACGAGAAATGTTTGTTTTGCGAAAATAATATGAAGTTCGTGAGAAATGCTGTTTCGAATACGAAGAGCTGTTTTTAAACAGTTTTGATGTAAACATTCAGTTATCTATTTGCTCAGGAAGTAGACATGCAGACAAATTGTTTAATGAATTTTTACTAATGATCTTTACAAATAGAAACATACAGCTTTTCAGATCTGCAACGTTTGAAGATATGTTAAAATAGAGAGATTTGTAAAGATTCCTGTAAATAGACATCAACGAATCTGGAGCAATAAGATTATGATTAAATTGGTGGAATTTTATAATAGTGCATGTCATGTAACATGACAAGGTAAATGTACTATGATGTAACATAATATAAATTATTCCCAGTTACTCAGATTAGATAATATTATTGTATGTTTATGGTTAAATTCTGATTAGGAATTGCTGATGAAATAACGTATTTTTCTGCAGAATCATTGATTATTTTGCAGATTCAATTTGACATTAATTTTTCTTTTTTTTGGAAGTTATAAAATATTGTATACATTTAATGTAAAAAGTATGGACAAGAATAATTGAGATTACATTTTTTCTATTCTAATATTCTATGGAAGCGAATAATAGATTTCCAAGACACAGAGTTTAAACGTTAGGGGTATCCTATTGCTATCTAGAATCTAATCATTGATACTTGAACATCACGTGTAGGAATCATGCATGAGACTACATCTGTACAACCAAAACAATTACGATAACAATAGCATTAGACTCGATCAGAGTCACCAACATAAAACATGGTATTAAAAGTCCTATAATTCTATAGGGTTCCTATAATTATACAGAACTCCTATAATTACATAGGACTTTTTAAGGTGTAAAATCATGCGGCAATCATTATAAACCCAGTTCTTTTTTATGTATGGAAGGCTGTGAAATTGGTCATGCAACTGTCCACATAATTTCGAATGTTAGTTATTGTTATTCCGGTGTCGATAGAGTCAGCTTTGACAGGATGTTAAGAAATATAAAATTGACAGAAACTCTTACAGTGCTCGGTGCTTGGCTGTCTCCGAAGCAGCTGATATCAGTCAGATAAACGGTGCTCGTATGCTCGTAGCTTTCCACTGCAGCGCTCGAGAGTGAATGATGTCCGTTTCTAACGAATGCTAAAGCGTAAGTTACGCAATATTCTTTGCCTCGTGCTTACGCAGACGGTCGTGCTACTGTCCCCTCCACAGTGTCGCGACATCGACGACTGCGTATCTGAAACATGAGCATACTAATGAATTGGCATTTTAATGCAGTTTTCACAAGTTCATTATCGAATCGCATTGGAATTGCGCGAATTAAACTTAAACGACGGTAGAATACTTCGATAAGCAAATGTTTTTTTTTTTATAAATTTTATCAACAAATTGAAGTTTTGTATCAAATTACAAAAATTTGTTAAGTGATACATGCTTACCTATGTGTTTTTTTTTTTTTGGTAACTATTTTGTAATGTTATTGTAACACTTTTACATTGGAAATTTGAATGAACTTTTTATTATATTTTATTATATAATGAACTAATATTGTTAGCTTTTAAAATAGAAATATTGACCATGAAAATTTTCTGTTCTATTCGATCATGCAAATTACAAAAGTTTTCTTAATTTACGATCAGCAGAGTGCATCGAAATTGTAGGATTACTTTATTTTACAAGCATATTTTTTATTAACAAGCATACTTTATCGACTAAAGTGCAAGTTAGATAGTTCTTGATAGAACAACGTGAAATAGGAAGTCATCATTGCGTCGAAGGTTTAGACAGAAGTGTAACGTGTAAATGAAAACTTCGTTCCACGGAACAAAGTACGCTGATTTTAATAATTCACAATGTTATTTTAATTGTATCGACGATTGAAAGTTTCTGTACGACTGTATTGTAGGTCTAATGTACTGTGATTTACTGTTTCAAAAATATGAGACCGCCAAAACAACCATACTTTTCGACTAAACTGCAAGCTAGAAAATTTTAATAATTTACATTGTTAGTTTAGTAACTATGATCATTTGACAATCTGCAAAATTGTTTTTTGATTTTCTAAGTAATAATTGACCGAACCGTAGCGCCGAGAACATTAAACACTTATTATTAGTTTAGTAACGTTGGGTAATATTTAGTAATAAAGGGTGTTTCAAAAATATAGAACTACTGAAAGAAGCATACATTTTCGATTAAAATGCAAATTAGAAAGTTGTAATAATATACATTATTTTATTAATATCGACGATAGGAAGTTTTTACTTGGGTGTCTACAAATTTCGATTCGCTTAGATAAAGTATTTTTAATGGTACAATATTTTCTTAGGAAAGTATAATCGAGTCGAAATGTGCGACGAATTCAATCTGACAATGAATGCGGGTTTTCTCAGTGAATTCTTCGCATATATACATATCGATTACGTTGAATAAATCGAACTTTTTACTATCCCTTGATCTCTTTCACGCTCGAATGACATGAAATCGTTCGTTGCGCTTCCGGTTCAGTTGAAAAACTTCGGAAGCTAATTACGTTAATGGCGTCGAGTATGCTTCTGACAATTTATTAGTTATTTAATATACCATTGTTATCTCTAGATTGCTTCACAAACATTTATACATATACGCTGACAAAAATAACAGAAAACGCAATGTCACCGTGCTACAGCGACATTCGATAATTTATAACAGTCCAATCGACAAGTTACGAGCAAAACTGAACATTATAAAAGAGTGTTATCAAAACGATGAATTCATGGACTGCGCTAGACCAAAGAATTAGAGAAACGACAATGAAAATTGTTTAAATAAATGATTTCTAATATGCTCACACACACTTTTAGAAATTTTCTGTCCAAAACAAGGACACGACAAAGCGACAAATCCATTAAAGTTCCTTGTTTTTTAGAGACATATTTTACTGAACAAAGAAAGAAGTAAAATAATAATTTACATAAACACAAAACATTTGTTAATATCTGTGATTTAAGAGTATTACATACATGTACCTTGTGTTTTCCTTTTTCGTATTTTCGAATTATAATAAATAAAAACGAATGATAAAACTTCTATTTTAAGTTGTAAATATTTTTTTTATAGAAACTCTATTTCTTTGATCACAATGAACTTCATATAAGAACCTCCCTCTAAACACTGTTCCACCCTCCCCCCTCCACTCACCCGTACGCACCCAGCCTAAGGGGTTAACGTAACCCCTAAATATTACTAGAATATTACTAGATCTAAGGGTGAAAGCAGTGTGTTGCGGGAAACAATTGTTTCTCCTTATACGAGTATGTTACGAGCTGTGCGAGGGCTCATTCTAAAGAGGAAGGTTTATCTTAGGGCGCTCAGCTCATGATTTAACGAGATTATGTTTACATCTAGTAATATGAGCGTCGAAAATAGGGGAAACAAATCTAGAGATAAAAATCGAAATACCACTCTCAGATCCTAGGTTAGGGGTTGGAAGCACACTGATAAATACTCTAGAATTAGGGGTTACGTTACCCCCGTAAGGAGAGTGTGTAATTCTTTCAGACGAGGGTGGCACGGCGACCATGGAGGTCGCAGTTGTACTGTAAATCTCGAAGTTCGTCGTCGGCGCTAATTCGAAGTTTGCCGCAGTTGCTGCAGCGCTCTCTATAGCCTCTCGCGAACGGTATACACGAGCGCGCAACCGGGAGAGAGAGAGAGAATCGAATACATGGAAAGGAAAGTACGAGCCGTGAATCCCACGTACAAACACTGTGTTATCCATAGAAGCCAGACCGAAGTAAAAGTGGGGGTAGTAGTAGGGGGTGGGTCAGAGGTTCGTGTCTTTGAACGGAGTTTCCCTTCGGCTGCGAATAATTGCCCGGAATGATGGCGACGAAGGGGTGGCGCGGCGATATCGAGGGGATGGCTCGAACAGCAAACGGAATTCCACGACCCGCCGGAGTTTTCAGACCTAACAGCAACGGTAAATACACTTTTACAGTAATGTCTCGATATGTGTGGACGAGACGTGCACGATGTTTGCGATAAATTTATCGCCGCCACCGCGGGGTAACCTCCCCTAGCTGGATCGTCGACAAGTGTAACATGATGCGAGAATACATCGGTCAAACGATACTGACTCAATCACGAAACTGCATTGGGATTCATCTTCGCAACAATTTCCCATTGTTTAGTTCAATATCTAATAATAATGTTACTTAATAATATTAATGCCTCGTTACAGTCGTTCAAAACAAAATTGCGCAATACTATTTGTTAATCATACGTGTATTTGTTTAATTTCGCGCGGCCTATTCTTTTGTAAATTTTAGTTAACACTTAGGTTAAGATTTTAGGTTAAGACTTTCTTTTTTTTAAATTTTGTTATGTCGTCTTTTTGTTTTGATCAGTTATACTGTAAAAACTGTATACATTTGTATAAAAGGACCTCGGTCCGTATATAATAATAATAATATTAATATTTATATTAATATTATTATATAAATAATATTAAATACAAATACTCTATGTACACATAACTATATGATACAAACCGATTTTGATGAAACTTATGTGAGATGAAAGTGAAATATTTCATTGTACCTATTGAAATATTGTGTGAGTAGATTGAGATCCGTAAAAACAATTCCAAGATGAAAGACTCTGATCGTTCGAAGATCGAAGATTCTTGTCGTTTGAATTATCACTCGAAGAATGCCGGAATAACCGATTGAATTGCTAAGCAGCATTTTTATGAGAAAGCTTTCGGCAAGGAACGTTCGAAACAAAGTTAGATTGCATTCGATCTCGCAGAAAAGGATTTAAGGGCGGCAGACCGGCGAAGGTGCAAGTCTGTTGGATGTCGCGCATAAAGGACAGATTAAACTTGGAACAACGATCGCAACTTAAGCGACGGAGAAAGCCGGTTAAATAGGCTGGAAAGGGAAACAGAGTCGAGGTCAGAAACTTCGCAGGTTTCGGGTTATCGACGAGGCTTATCTCGCAATGAAGTCGCTTTGTAATGCGTCTTCATTACACACGTCTCAATGGAGAACTTCTTAATCAATCAATTTTCATTCTGACGGACAGTGTCATTTTTTCCAACGACTCCTTTCGTAGCTGCATTCACGATGTTGCATTAACAATATTCCTACCACGACCTGGTCAGATAACCGTTTTTAAAATTTCGATTTAGAGAATTTCCTATATACAACGTAATTGATAAAACATTTGATAAAATTATCGCCAAAAATCCTTTTCGGGGACTTTCTCCTCTAATCAAGGATAAAGGTAAAATATTTTTTCGATCGCACTTGAAATATATAATAAATTTATGATTTCGGCGCATGGTTCGATGTAAAAAATATAAAAATTAATATAATATAATATAAAAATGAATGAGAGAAGGTATGGAACGAATGTGTGAAATAAGATAGTTTTGTATAAATATGTTAATGTAAACCAAGTCCAATTTTCTTAGCTGTAAGGCTGAAAATAAAGCAATATCTATCTATAATAAACTTTGAATAACCATCCATTTCAATATAAGAATCCGTTTCGTTTTTGTCGAGTCACAGTGGAGAAGGGAGTGCAAAGGGTTTAGAAATGTAATTGTCGATTCGAAACAATTGAAATGATAAAGAAGTGGTAAGAAGAACCGGGGGGCAGCGTCTTACGTGGTAGTTTCGTCGATCCGTTCGGCCTTTCCCGAGCGAAGCCGAGGTTGCCGGCGTTCTGTACACCTGGATTAGTGTGCGAGTACTTGATGCCAAGAGTATTTGAAATACTCCGCGGTCCAGGATGAAGTATGCCACGGGTATCAGAGGTTTGTGGGCTGTAACAAAGCAGGCCCGGAGGGCACCGAGGGTATACATACAGCCCTGGCATTTACCGGCAAGCGACGACCGAGCCCGAATACTCGAGAGCAGTCCTGAAAACTTCCTCATAAACGGCTATTTGCGTTCAAGGAATTGGGACACGAGCACACCATGCCAATTTTATTTCCACCGTGGACCACGTGCTAATGCTCGTGGAAAGTTATTCGCCGGAGCCACGGGGTTGTTTATCCTTCATGGACAACTGAGCGATTATACTCCGAGGTGTGTTCCCTCGAAACAAGTGCTTCCTCTTTCGCTTGATGCCCGTCATAAACCGTTGCTTATCATCTTTTTATTATTTACTAGCTGCCCCCACAGGCGTTGTCCTGTCCAAATTTCAATAAATTTCTTTGCGATCGTTTTGTCAATTTGTGAAAAGCTATTGGAAGTAAACCAAGTATAAATGAGAACAAAAAAACGTATTTCTGAGTGATCATTGTATCTATTAACAATTGTGGCTATGGATATTCAATTTAAGAAGGACTACGTTTAGAAGATGATTTTTGCAGTTTGTCCGAATTTTCCGACTTTCCTTTTTAATTGTCTCGAATATTTTTTCACTTTTCCAATTTTTCTTTCCCTAAAAACCTTATTCGGACTATTACGAACATTTTTTGAAAACAATTAGCCAAATCGGTCCAGCCGTTCTCACGTGATGTTGTGATCAACGAACAGTGAGCCAATAACATTAATTGTAATTATATCTTTATACATGGAAAACATTTATAGGTATACGTGAAACGTTTCCATGAAAATTTTTTTGAACTGTTACAAGTTGGTTACAAAAAAAAATGTTTTGATTTTTCAAGTTACGTTTTTCATCTACTGTCTAGTAGATCTAGCATATTTACAATCACTTACTGATTCTCTACGAAAAATCGTTGCTGTTCACACAAATTTTCGCTCGTACTGCCATGTCGGAAATGCTCATCCCCGACCTTGAAGAGTCCCATTGTAGAGCAGCGTCGAACTGCTCCAGCATAAAAACACGAGGAACAATTTGGGGTTGAAAGGGGCGAATAAAATGAAAACAACAACAGAAACGGGAACAAGAAAAAAAAATTAAAAGACAGGAAAGAAGGGGGCGAAAAAAGGAGAAAGACTTTCCGTGCAAGACACTCTGTAGATGGCCGGGGTTAACAGCGGGACGGAAAGGAGGGATAATTGAATACAACTTGATCGAGCCGCGCGTTTCCACCCCATTAAATCGGGCTTAAGTTTGTAAGAGAGAGAGAGAGAGAGAGAGAGAGAGAGAGAGAGAGAGAAAAGGTGCGCGGGGGTGGGAATCGAGTGGAAAGCAGGAGGTCAGGGGCGGAGGAAAGGGAGGCGAAGGAGAGCCGAAGGGTTCGTAGAAGGTGGAACGAGGAGGGAAAAGGACGTGGAGCCAAGCAGAAGAAGCGAGACAGCTCGAAGTTGCTCGATGGGGAGGCGAGAGAATGTTTACTGCTGGCCAAGTGGGGGCCAATCAGTATAGTTCCTTCGGCTGGGTCTACACTTTAAACTAGATTTTATGTTGGACTTTGGTCTTGCAACCGTTTCGCTGGCTTTCGCTGACCTTGGTCACCTTAAACTGTTTACGGTAATGTCTCGATACGTGTGAACGAAATGTCCGCGATATTTGCGAGAAATTTATCCTTATGCTGCTATACCCGGAAACACGATCGAGAAGTGTAACATGGGATTGGGCATATCGGCGAAACAATATTTAGCCGATGACAATCTTTTCTGGTTTCAGTTATTTTCTGGTGAAACTGTCACTGGATTATTTCTGACGTTTTTGTTTATGAATAAAATTTGACCAAGCGTGACATCATTCGGAGCATTTCAATTAGTAAATAACGTTACTGCGAGTGATTTGTTGGTTCAGAATTACACTGCTATTAAAGAGTCTGCAGTAATGTGTTAACAAATGGCGCTAAAAATTGATTTAGAGTTTGGTTAAATTGGCAAAAATGAGTAGATTAAAATCGAAAAATACTGTTTTATCGTGTCGAATTTAGTAAAATAATTAAGAAAAGAATGCAGACAATTGTTATTTTGCCGAAGTCTGAATGAAATTCAAAAAAGTATTAACCTCTTTTAACACATTACCGACCGGTGATTATCGCATAATTTTGAAAAATCTATGGTTCATGGCTAAACACTTTTTAATGGAACCTTCTTCACTGACAGCAATTTTCATTGTAAACTAACAAATCACCCTCAATAACGTCATCTAAAACTTTCATGTAAGATTGTAATGTAAAAGAAAATTTCTATGCTTTCTTTTGTGGTACAGTTAATATAATGTTGAGCGAGATGTAAATACGATTACATAAATAGATTATTAATTGAATAGAAATTCAATTTTATTCAATTGAAGACACGTGGTGGTACAATAAGTACAAATGTTCGTTTTCCCTAGTGAATAATTATAAACCAGAAAGAAGTGAAATAATTCGTAAAGAAGAAAAACAAAGCGTAAAATTTGTAAGAGAAGGAGTGGAAACGCGGCTTAAGGCCTCTCTATAAACCTCCTTAACCCTTGCTAGCCGCGGCAGCAGAGGCTATACAGTCGTACAATAGAAACGCGCCGGCAATACCTAAGCCGATGTCGTTATACAGTCGGATTATTCCTCAACCCAGAGCAGAGCTCCGTTACGGCGATAATCAAATTAACTCGCTTCGAATTTTAAAGACTGACGGGCGCCGCTACCTTGTCACCTAGACCCCGCTGCCAATTCGCCGCAGCTGCCCCCCTTTAACGAATTACTCGGTCACTCAGTTATTGGGACCGTCTGTCAACCTCTACGCTGACTAATGTTAGTCCCGTAAATTCCGACAACCTCTGGAACACCGTGTCCCAAGATATTCCGTCGAGTCGGAGAAAGAATCTTCCTCCAGGATAACGAATGGAAAAAAATATAAGACTTTCAACTCTGTGCTGGTATTTCTTTTAGAAAATGGAAATGTTAGAAATCAGTAGAATTTCGTTACAGGCAAACAATTCCAAATTATTTGCGAGAGATTGATACTACTCAGCTTCGTATTGCAATTTAGAAATTTTAATTATGTTACGAAATCGCTGGAGTTATTTTGATAATGTTGAAACCTCGATTGCCAGAATAAGTAATTTATTTAATGAAAAATACCAAATTTATTACGGTTCGAAAAATTTCACCTCCAGTTTCAAATTCCAATTTTTCGTTATGGACAACATTACAAAATGGCGGAGTTATACATTAATTTGGAGACCATGTTAGCAGGGACGTGGACGGCAAGCTAAGTGCACCGATGACGATCGATATTGGGAATTTTTGACATAGTGAACTACCGAACAGAAAATGTCAAAACTGTTCACAAGTGTATTTGTAACATAAATTGTGTTATATCGATCGTAATATTGAATAATTCTTTGTGGTGATATCAGCGCACAGGTTCGATCAAAATAAAGAACAAGCAATCTTGCAATTAATAAATTCTCAACGTTTCGATCCTTATCATTTTTAAGAGAGAAAAAATTTTAATGCATCTGAAAAATTAATATCTTTGTAATGTGTGTTAAACGGATAAAGAATATGAAGGTAAAAAAAAATAGTTTGTCTTACTTTCAATTATCTTGCAATTATTCACGTTGAGGTAAAAAAAGCTTGTGTTTTGGGAAAATTCTTTTCCATCCATGATATAAATTGTGTTATATCGATCATAATATTGAATAATTCTTTGTGGTGATATCAGCGCACAGGTTCCATCAAAATAAAATCGAACCTGTGCGCTGATATATCACCACAAAGAAATCAATTTGTAACGGTTAAAAATTTCAATTCGTCGATATGAAAAATGTCGGAAAGTGGTGGAATCGCAGACGATCGATCGCAAGAAGGAGAATATGCATTGGCTTTGTTTGTAATTGTTCGGTGCCGGTAATTTGGTTTAAAAGCGACCGAATTAATGAAGGACTAGACGGTATCATCGGTATTCATCGCGACGACGTGTTTCAGGGAGAGAGAGAGAGAGAGGAATCGTCGAGGCACGCGAGTAGACCGATTTGATGCGAATCTTTCTTGGCGGGGAAACGTCATTAGATTCGATCCTGGCCAGATTACGTGGGGAGAGAGATCTCTTTCAGACCCGAGATGCAGACACTCACCGCGTCCCAATTACTTTTCGCTGGCTATCGGATCATTCCGTAATGCTATGCACGTCTAGGGAATTTTAGTTGCCGCGAACAATACCTCTAATCGCGTGCCGCTATTCTTTGAAGCATTACGCGCGGGAAAGATGGGTTCTTCGGCTTCTCGGGGGATTTAGCATCGGACAAGAAGCGAGACAATCGGTGACATTGCACTCACGACGAGTGCTGCTGACATCCCCTTCGCCCTTCTCCCCCATAATCGCACGGTTGATTTCATTTTACGTGAACCTCTGTGTTTCGCGCGGATTACATTCGTAAAGTCGACACCGACACGATATTCCAAGTAAAAAAGAACATTTTTCAGAACAAGTAGTCTGACCTGTCCAAGGTGATGATTTTTTACATTTAACCCTCATACTCAATTTTATTTGACACGTTAAGTCAACGCAATGTGTTTCATAATTTTTAAATTAATGATTTCGGCGCAACAGTTTCGATCAATTTTTAATCAATTAGCTATTTTGCAAATATTCTAGTTTGGACCTTTATCAAAGGAATATTGTGTCTAAAAAACCATGAAAATATATATAATGAAAATGATGTAATATACATGGATTGAAGATATAGATAATATTAATACATACTTGCTATTAATTTTACTTATGTAATTTAACCATTGAACTGAGTTGATTTTAGGACAAAGCAAAGAACCAAAAACATGAAAAATAATTAAACATTGAACTGTTGCGCTGAAAACATTAATTTAAAAATTATTCAATAATTGCGATCGATATAATTGATTGTTTAAAATGTGTGTTCATTTATAGCGCCACATTTTGGAGAAATACATCACACGACGTAGATATGAATGGATGAATAATTTTACAGTATATGTGAAAATAATGAATCGGTAAATTTTCGTGACCTGGCGTGGGGGAATAACATCGTGGAAGGGGAAGGTAGAGTTGGGACACAAGTCTTGGCGATTCTACCTTACGTGACTCATTGTCAATGTGCATTGCCATTTCTTTTAAAGAAGTCAAAGTTACTGTTACTATTTATAAATGAGTTTCTATTTTCGTATATCATATAATTATCAATAGAAATAAATTATCTTCGTATAAAACTTTTCTCATCGATTACAAGTCCACATAGTCTCATCAGCTTTGTTCAGAACGTGACACACGGCTAAATTATTGTTTTTTCGAATTACATATCGCGTACAAGTTGCTGCCGCGTATTTCTGGCAGACGCCAGTTAAAGGCGGGCTCACAATCAGTACAAGAATGCAGTCGGCATGCACGAGGAGTCCGCGATTTCACGGAGATTCTATTTTGCAAGGTAGCGATCCGTATCGCCAATCAAGTTCTTTCAATTCTCGGCGATTCAATCGAAGTACTCTTGTCTCCCAATCCCTTTCTTCCCCCACCCCCACCTCTTTCCCCCCTCCCCACTCTTCGCGAATTACTTCCCCGACACGATACTCTCTTTGATTTACTTTCAAGTAACCTATTCTTTCCTCGATTTGCATTTTTACATCAGAACCGTCATCTTTCGCGTACGAAATCATCTTTCAGCGAAATCTTCCTAATGATACCGAGAGGAACCATGCCTCTCGGCTCTCACCTGAACGCCAATAAATAAATAGCAAGATTAGAAAGAAAAGAGAAAAGGACTTGAAACATGAATTTTATTATATGTATACTAAAAACTCACCTATTTATTAAAGGATACGTCTTTAATCTTTTTCCTAAAGTCTTATCCAATCATTTTTCATTTTAATCATAATCTAATATAATATCAAAGAAATTATTAACAAGAATTTACCTAGCATTTTGGTTTCAAATAAAAAAGATATAAAATTTATTAATTTTAAAAAGCAACTGTAACGTTACAGTTTCACTAATATCCTCTAATTTTATAAATGTTATTAAATACCGTAGTTTCAAGTCGAAATTAAATGTAAAAATGTACTTCACATAAATTTTAATAAATTCATTGAAACAAATTACAAAATCATTCAATTCGAAGACTAATAATTAACATTATTAAGAAAAGGAATAAAGAATATAAATTGACACAAGAGAAAGATTATTCAGTAACATTAAAATAGGAAGAATTGAAATGAACTAAGATATACGCTTTGCTGTTTAATCATATGAATGGTTTCCAATAATAATGTTGACGAAACGTCCTCCTTTTTTTAAAAATCTATCGGCATTTATGAATTACTATAATTTGTTTGTTAATATTAACCGTAACCCTTTCAGTAACATGTAATATATATTCGTTTATAAACCATGTGGTCGCTAATGACCTAGATGTTAATGCGATCATATTAAAAAAATAAACCATTAATAAATAAATAATAATGTTGACGATCGTCGTCAGCGGTAACGGCTGTTGTAAAGAACAGATCGACAATGCGTGCGTGTGTGTGTTGTCGTCAGAGGGGAGGATCAGGGCGAGAGAATCGGCAATAAAAGCGGCCTTCCATTAGCTCGGTCGGGGTCGGATCGCGGACTTTGCCCTTTCTGATCTTTCGGCCAACCGAAATGAAAGCTACGTCTGGAATGGACTCGAAATAAGGATTCCCGGAGTCTATATAGAACTTCGTAGCGGTGGATTAGAAGAGGTCTGGAGGCTTTGGCGGATCGGTCGGACCCGTGTTTAACTGCTCCAGGTTGCAGCCCCGGGCTCGACCCGCCCCGCGCCGACTCTCCTTCGCCCGAGATTAGCTTAGTTACAGATAACTAAGTCGAAATCCGGACAAGTTGAAGATACAGCTGGAAGAAACTGGGTCCGGCGATGAAGAAAACGTCTGCCGAGGGGAACGGAGAAAGCCAGATGGAACGATAGACAGAGGAAATCAAGGGATATCCACGGAGACAACGGTCTGGAGATCAGCTCCCTCTTAGAAAATACCTATGGACCAACCCCCGACGAAATAATGGAAACCCTCATTGCAAATCGTCCATTGATCCTAACGAAATGAAGAGCGTGGCGAGCGCATGGGATTTTTAGTCAAATCAATCCATCTGTCACGGAGAATACCTTTCTTCGACACTGGTTCTTCACACTGTGGTTAATTTTGTTCGTTGCATTTTATCGACAACAATCAAAACAGTTTAATCTTCGAACGAGTGTATGAAATATTGGAAAATTTGTTTCGACGTTATTGCACGAAATGAATATTTTTGTTAACTCCGGACCGTATGATTTATTTTAATTCAGTATAAAGGTATAATATGCACTCGTTCCACGTCAAATCGATCATGGATTTTGTTGAGAATGAAGAATGATGTAGTGCATGTGAAATTAGGTGGATATTTAAGTCATCGTTTTAGCCAGTTTGTTTATAAAATACAAACCTTGAAGCTTAATAATAATTATAATCGATTGAGAATGAGATTATAATGATAGTGAATTTACAATACTGTTATAAAATTGTTTTAATTTTGATAAGGCACCCATGACAGATTTCTGATCTTCGAGAGATTGTAGCTCCTAATTAACGTGATATGATGTCCTTTGAGTGGGCATTATATGGTATAACAGCTCCGAACAATAGACTGAGACTACACTACGATTAGGGGACCTAATTGTGCATCAGAAAGTTCGACTGAGTGTTTAACAAATAATACTAAAAAATATGGTATTTGCCACATTAATAATACTTGAACACTGTTCCGAACTAACGTAATTATAACATTGAATTTTCCAGAGAGAATCATGGTTTTCGAATTTTGAAAATCATCGAAATCTCTTCAAAAATGTATTTTCTTGGTTAAAATGAATATGCAACAAAACATAACTTAAGATCGTCAGAATCTATTTAAAAATATATATTTTATTGTTCAAAATTAATACAGAATAAGTATTAATGATTTCGGCGCAACGGTTCGAGCAATTAAATACGTTAAAGCAATTTTACAAGTTCAATTAAACTTTCATTTATAATATTTCCAAAATTTTCTGTTCTAATTTCAGACGCAATTTTCTGCTTTCTCGAAAACGATCCACATAGCGATCGAAACGTTGAAAGTTTAAATGAACTTGTAAAATTGCTTTAGCGTATTTAATTGATCGAACCGTTGCGCCGAAATCATTAATACTTCTTCTGTTTTAACAATCATACGATCGATAACAATAATAACATTTACAATTAATGTTCCTAAAGCAGAAAGTTTTCTTCAATTTACGGAATATTGAATAGCTCTTTAAAAAAAACGTAGATGCAAGTTCATCGAAAATTCTTTAAAAGTATATTCTACTATCGAAATTCTTCTGATATGGAGATCATAGTAAAAATCGTGGGAATTTAATTAAAAATGAAGTCGACACCACGCGCCACCATTTTTGAAGAATCGATTTCTCTTATTTCACCGAAGGCATGCGCTTCTTTCTAAATTGCAGCATTGTTCGGACTGAAGATTTTGTTACATGTGTACCGAGAACTCGTAACGAGAGTAATTGTCGGCAACTTGAAACGCGGCGAGACCGTCGGTCAAGAAGGAGTTTTTAAGGGTGAACAAACCTTATGCAAGAAACTCGAGGAACAAACGCTCAGTTAATGCTGTGCAAATTCGAAACGTAAAGCTCGGTTTTTATTACGTGACCCATGGAAACACGACAAAGTTTCACTGTTTTTCCGATAGTTAAAATTTCCGGCAGTCCAGACTGTGTTGGTCCGGGGGAAGTCGATCCGCTGCCACAGTCCTCGTTAAAGCTTCATAATTTGCTAAGTCAATAAACCTGCGAAATAATGGAAACAGTCGATTCAACAATTCGTGCTTCGATACTGTTATATCGTTCTTTTATAACTTCGACGTTTAATCTGAAATGTTACATATAGCTCCAGGGTGGACCTTATTTTTCGACTAAAGATTTCTGCCACTGGACGAAAATCTGTGGAAATACTTGAATCTTCAATCAAGTAACAGTTCAAGTATCCGTATAAAATATTTAACCTTCTTCAGCAAAATAACACGGACAAGAAAATGCAAGTTTCAAGCCTTAAAACAATACAATATATTACATTACAATACTTAAAATTCTTCGGTTCGCATAATCGAGGTTCCACTGTATCGTGACATTAAACGGGTAATTATGATCCAAAGTGTACCGTGTTTGGGCTCATTTGAACCAGTAGAACGCCACGAACATGTTGGCAAAGTTTCATAAAAAAATTAGTTACTGGATTAGTATTCAGATTTCGTTTGTTTTCTATTCTTTTCTACGTTCGTCGAAATCGTGTACGTACAAGCGATACGCGTCATTTCGAAGTTTCCACATACATTTAGACATTACTGTAACGACTCGGAAGGATCGATTAATCATATCGAGCGTCAAGGCTCGCCTAATCGGTGAATCGGCCGGGGACTTATAAAAAGCGTTGTACCGCGCGGTTATCCAGCGGAAGGATATTCCCAGGGCCTCGGCAGTGTTTCAATGTTCTGGTATGTTGTTTCGCGTACCAGTTCTAGTTCCATCGCGCTGAAGAGGCAGGGCAAGAGAATGGTTGAGACTAGGCTGTGCTGACGTTGAAAGATGGTGGTGCCCCTTCTCTCTGGCAGCTGCTTCCAGCATGATATAGCACCATCCGAACGCGCTGATAGATCCAATTTACAGTGCGCCTTTAACACACCGCACCGACCCGTACTCGAAAATTCAACTTCCACCTTGACTTCGTTCCCCCCACTATCACCACAATTTTTGGCTACTCGCTCTCGGCACTGTGTCCTCTTAACTTCAACAATCCCCCGATCATCCCCCAGCTCTCGTTTTTATAGGCCAATCACTCCTAGTCTACTTTTTCATTGCTTCAACAAATAAGTATATTAATGATTTAGGCGCAACGGTTCGATCAATTAAACACGATAAAGCAATTTTACAAATTATTAACTTAAACTTTCAACGGTTATATGTATAGCGATCGTAATAAGCTTTAAGCAAAATTTTAAATGTTATCGGCGCATTGGTTCGATCATTGGTTTTGCAAACAGTGTCTTAAAGTATTTAATTGATCGAACCAATGCGCCGATAACATTTAAAATTTTCCTTAAACTTTCGACGTTTCGATCCTTATGTGGATCATTTTCAAGAAAGAAGAAAAACTGCGTTTGAAATTATAACAGAATATATAACATAAACTAATACCAATTTTTTTTAGAATTGTATATGAGAATGACAGGTCTTGAAAGTTTTAGGCTGAGATTAAAAAAAAAATAATTGGGAACGTGACTTGAAAGTGTTTTGGTTTTACAAAATTGTTACATCTTTGAGAACATTGAATCCAGAGAATTATTTTTGGAGACCTCCTCGCAGTAGCGGAATAAATAATATTTCTATAAAATGAAAATTGTACGGGTAATAATGTTGTTCGAATACTCGGCTGTATATGCCGGCAAGTTTATATTATGGAAGCCGAGCGATTAATCTGCGTCGAGCAATTAGCATTGCGGATGATCTGACAATTGGGCGATAGGCCTCGATTTCAGTCTCTGGAGGGTTGTACCAAACACCTCGTCAAGGTGGACGTTGCCCGTGGCTCGTGTGAGACCAGCTGACCCCTCACGATTAATGGGAAACTTAATTATTGGATTTCCTCCCCCTATACGCCCACTATCTCCCCCCTCTCCCCTCTTTCCCCGCTTTCGCATTTTATACCCCGCTATTTTTTTCCTCTCTTTTCACATTTCTGTGACATCGCATTGTCTATTTTGCGATTCTTTTCTGCAGGAACTCTCGATACGGTATCTTCGCGTAACTTTGCAGATTCGACAGGCATATTTACTGTAGATTTGGTAATTTGTACAGATTATTATAATGCAAGATTTATTAGTTATTTATACGGATAGGTGACACGTGTTTTTTTTAGTGACCACATTTTACAGTACAATTTCGAATTCGTTGCAAAAATTAAAAATACTCGTCCTTTTACAGGGTGTTCGTTTGAATTCGAGTACTACTATTGAAAGTAAGAAAAAATTATTAAATAAGATGCACCCATAGTTTTAGGATGTGCATCTGATAAGAAAAAAACATGTTACACGTCTTAAAACTATATACATCCTATTCAGTGTTTATTCTTTAATACTTAAAAATGAACACCCTGTATATTCATCATATACAGGAATTTCTACACTTTTCCCATTTAAATTATAATTATTATTCATATTGGATGTAGGTGGATGTTTGCCTGATGAACATTTTTGAGGTCATAATTTGCGAATCTTTTTTCATGAAAACTAGAGAATGTTTTAATGAAACTTTACAGATTTGCTGATACGAATATACACCGCAGTATATACGGAAATTCTATCGAATTATTGCGATTTAAATTACAGTAATTATTTCGACTAATATTTGCGAAAATATGATCGATCTGTGCAATCCGAATGTAATCGATATGCGGAAGGTTAATGTCAGATAATGAATATTAATTATCTTCGATTTATTGTTGACTGTCTGTTGTTGTTTCCCCCATCTTCGTCGTATCTTTGTGTGGTCAGGATTTTATGTTAATTGGTGCAATGCACGTTTTCATTGTGTTTGATTAAATACGTACATGGCAATCTACTTTTTGTATATTGTATTTATTTAAAAGTTTGGGATTTTTAAAAGTAAATTATTAAAGGGTTAAGTAAATTATTACTAAATCTATAAATTACTACTGAGAAATCAAAGAACAATTTTGCAGATTATCAAATAATCATTGACGTTTCGATTCTAGTTTGAATCCTTTTCAACATATATTTTCATTGCGTCTGTAAAAATATATATGTTTGGTAATTCTCTATTGCAATATTTGGTAAGCGGATGGAAATCCCTAGAAAACTGTGACACTCAGGTAAAATCGGGGCAAGGATCAAAAAATTACGGTAATTTTTAAAAATTGTCAAAAGACTGTCGAGTGGGTACTCCAGGGACGTGTTTTTGCTTGTAAAAGCTGAATTTCGAGCCCTGCGAGGAATAATTTACGTAGTATTAAAATTAGGTTACCTACATACATAAAAAGAAAGTCCTGACTCACTGACTGACTGACTAACTCATCAACACCCAGGCAAAACCCTTGAACCCAGAAAGCTGAAATTTTGCTCAGAGCTTTATTTTCTGATCTATACAAGGAACAAGAAAGGATATTTCGAAATTCAACCCCTAAGGAGGTGAAAAGGGGTTGCAACGTTTGTATGAGGAATATACTGTTCGTGGTCTGATTTACATCATACTTGGTTTTAATGCTCATCGATACAATCATAGGGGTGAACGGGGGTTTAAAAGGTTTTATGAAGAAACAATCTAAATTTTCGAGGGCATTAAAACAGTTTCCTGTGCGAGCGAAGCCGCGGGCAAAAGCTAGTTGATAAATAAAGGCGCAATCAGAGTGAGCGATAGAACAAGAATTAAAAAAGATTAAAAAAGAACCTGAGGATGGTTGTCTCTATTATTAGTCTTATTATTTTGTCTATATTATTAGATATAAACATAATCTCGTTAAATCATCAGCTGAGCACTCTACGATCAAACTTCCTCTTTAGAATGAGCCCTCGCACAGCTCGTAAAATGCCCGAATAAGGAGAAACAATTGTTTCCTGCAAACACTGTTTTTACCCTTAAATCTAGTAATATTCTAGTAATATTTAGGGATTAGGTTACCCCGTTAAAAACGAAGTGACTTTTCGAACGAGCAAATATTTGTCCGGCGAGAGCCGCGTGTCGTACGAATCGGAGTACACACCCGTTACAGGGAAGAATTTGATTTCCAATGAAAAGTACAAACGCGCCGAATGAAATCGCAGACAGACGGTGGTCGGTGAGCGATCGGCGGTTGCGTAGCGTGGAGGAGTGCGCGTGGGATGTACTTGACGTATTGCTCGAGTGATCGGATATCGATTAGCCTGCCGCATGGCTAGTCCACAACACCCTCCACAAGTCGTAACTTGCACTCGAATGCTATTCCACTAATTACCAAGGCGACAGGGACCACTGCGGCTGGCACTTCTGACGGTGGATCTTGACGGTTCCACGCATATGGGCTAGGGAGAGAGCTCGAGAGATTATCGGCCTAACGTATGTGGTTAATCACTGACCGATCGTTACGGTACATTATCCTCCTTCGTTACGCGCTGGCACTATCCCTAGAATTTTCCGGGACTTCAATGCTATTTCCACGCGCTTAGAATTGGCTCAAAGGCTGCGGGAAATTCTCCTGGATCGATTCGAAAACCGCCAATCGATCGATCGATACTGCTCTATGAAGAGGTATCTTGCGCCAACTTTCAACTATTTAATTAACAATTTAATTTAAATCTAACAATTCCCGGCTCTGGTTTTCCACGCGTAATCGTGAATGAAAATTTCGGGAGACATCTGACATGGCATTTTTGTCACCGAGGAAACACGATCATCGAGTAATTACTTTCGGAGTTTTAGGCGAATAAATAAATGTTAGTCTTCGATCCGAAGTTCCGAAAAAGATTCATTCGTACATGTATATTATTTGAAATTTTTACTTCGAGTGTCATCCCTTTTTCTGTATTTCTGTAAATATTTTCTTTTTATTTCGTTCGGTAAATCGCGAGGACTCCCTAGTAGCACAAAATATTGTATACACATTCATATAATATTAAAAAGAGATTCAATCTGTTTTTAATATTCAAATATACATACAATATTTATTTGACATTGAGTAACAAATATTTTTTTTTAATATGCAGGAAATATCTATTTTATGTGACGAGAAAAATATTTTTTTCTAAATATAATTTCAAATGTTATATTCACATTTTTTTAATATTTACTTTATATTTTTTAATATGTCTAGTTTATATTCTCTGAATATTTAGCTTATATTTTTTAAATATCTAGTTTATATTCTCTGAATATTTAGCTAATATTTTTTAAATATCTAGTTTACATTCTCTGAATATTTAGCTTATATTTTTTGAATATCTATTTTATATTCAATTTACATTTCTTGAACACGTATACAATATTAGATCTAATATTTATTTTATATGAAAGAGTGTGGCTCAAAAAACATTTTTCCAATATTCGAAAAAAATATATATTCAATATTTTTGTGCTACTAGGGCTATGGCATGGTGTTTGTCCTGTTCCAGGATCGATGAATGAATTTCGCACGGTTCAGATTGCCTGAACTATTCGGCCGCGCGCTTATCCGAGCTTTGTAAGTTTATCTGACTCTTAATTCCCGTCCCCCTTTTCCTTTGTACGATCGTAATTAACCCCTTGTGTTCTAGTTTCCTCTTGTCTTAGAGCGCCGCGCCGGTTGCTTCTAATTAAGTTTTAGAAATTCGTTTACGGTAGTTTTATCCGTTCGGCAATGAATATTAACGTTTATGATATACTGGCTCGCGTTAACTTCGCCCTTAGCTCCTATGGGGTGGGCCACAAGAAATCGAACACAATGATAGTTATCAACGAACGCACGAATGATTTCGGTGAAATCGTAATGATGTATAATTTATAATTACGAAAAAATATTTCGTTGAAAAATTCTTGTAACTTTGTGTTTTTCATTATTTCGTTAATGAAACCTTTGTCAACATATTTATGACATTTTTCTGGTTCCAATGAGCCACAAGGCACATCATTGAAATTTTATTTGAAACATTTTATAATTAATAATTTCTTATAAATGGGGTTTCTTATAAATTATATTTCTTATAAATTACTTTTAAAAAGCAAAGGTGAACAATTCAAAAAGATACAGTTTAACCCTTTGCACTCGGAGATATTTCAACTTGAAAATTAAATATTTGTTTGGATCTAGAAAAATTCCATTCTTTCTATTTGTTTTTCATTTTATGGATATGAAATTGATATAATACCTCGAGTGCTAAGGGTTAATAAAATGAGCACAACTATCTCTGTTCGGATAATCGAGTTTCTAATATAACTACTATAACTAGTAATCAAACGGGAAAATGTGATCCGAATTGTCACGTGTTTGGGCTCATTTTAATCAGAAAAATATGACGAATGTGATGCCAAAGTTTCATAAAAATATGATTACAAATTAAAGAAGTTCTGTCACTAGATTAGCATTGTTTTATAAGTTATGGTCTGGACTGAAGGAACGGTTGTCTGTCCATGATATAACTGAGAATATCGTTCGCAAAATTTACAGATACAACTGTGCTCACAGGAACAGAATAAATATCTCCTTTTAGATCGTCGCGGTAAAGGCTTAGCCAATGTCGGAGGCAAAAAAATGTTATGGCAGGAATAAATCTAAGCCGCTCAATGTCACTCATCGCGCCTAATCCGTTGACAGACCTTTCCGCCAAATACGTGAAGGATGAACGATGAAGAGCACGCGCGGAAATTCTCATCGTTCTTCTGGCCTCTCTTCTATTTTTTATTCACGATCGCATGCAGCCCGCGCGCATGGTTATGACTTGCACATTCGGCATCACGGATTTGCTCCGAGCAGTTCATACGCGGCCCGTCCATTTATCTTCCGTCTTGTTCCTGATAACCAGCTTCGAGATATTTCGGAATTAGCTGCAACACTCTACGCGAACCGCGTTTGTTCCAATTCGGATCGGTCTCTTGCAAGATTCCAATTATTCATGAACGGTCTCTCGTATTAGCGGCGTCTTAACGCTTCATTTTCCGCGCACGTCTCTGCCTGGAAATATATGACAGTGCCGCACAGCTTTTCTTTTTTTATTAGACTCGTTCATTAAAAACCGATCTACTTCGAACAAATCTTTTTTAATCGAAATTTTCAATGGATGTACATTTTCACAGAGATCACCTATAAAATTATATCATTATTATTTGCTGTTAAAATCGTTTACTAGAAAATACATTTGCTGCAAACATTTTCACGACTATAGAAACATTTATTTCCAAGGAATGTTTAATTAGAATTTCACGATAAAAGTAAATTTGCCCAGAAACCTTCCTGTTATGACGAGTTAATTAAATACAAAATAGAAACAATATTTATGGAATTTATAAATGCTGTTATATTGTTTTCAACCCATTGTAATTAGTAAGAATTAATGCATATAATACTGATTTTTATTAATTTTTATTCATGAGTATGATTTGTTATTATATTGCATTACATAATACACTAATATTGTAATTATGTATATTGTATTAAACAGGAATACTATGAAAGTATAATATCATATGATATTTGACATAAATAAAAAGTTAACTAGTATACTATTATTAATTTTGTTGAAATTGAAATATGGAGTAAGATGCGACTATATGAATTTCAAGGAATAAGTACTCGTATGATTATTCGCATGATCGTTGATGTTTTGACAGTGTTGCGATACTCAAATTGTTGCACTTTCATTTATTTTAAAGGCAGTTTTATTTTGATTGATGGTAAGTAGGCCATCCATTATCCACGCGTCGTTTATTTAAGCGTCATTTAACCCAACGCTCCAAATATCTGTGCAATACTAATTCCGCACGTATAATTGGGCTGCTGCTCGTAACAAGTATAGACTTTAATAACTCGTACTAAATATAGAATTTAATTTATTACGTAGTACAATAATTCAATTATGTATCGTTCGCGAATACAGTTTTGCTAATTTCAAATTTCGTTGACGAAGACATAGCAATTTCTATAATATAATATTTAATTATAGTTATAATTGTAAAGAATTGTAATTATATACAAGCTGTATCAAAAATGTTATTTTCTAGGATTGATTTTGGAAGTTCTTGGCTAAGTAGGTTTAAATGAAATTATTTATCAGCCAGAATGTTTTCTAAATTATAAAGAATTGTAATCATATACAATGTATATCAAAAATGTTATTTTCTAGGATTGATTTTGGAAGTTCTTGGCTAAGTAGGTTTAAATGAAATTATTTATCAGCCAGAATGTTTTCTATCACCAATACGAATGTATTAATAATCAGGATCTTTCGAGCCGGAACGTGCTTATTTATTAATTCGTCTTTTATACGTTTCGTAAGGTTTTGTTTTTTATTAAAAACCGTGAATTCTGTTCTTTTCGAAATCTATTGTTATGGTCCCGGCGGTTGTAAAAGTTTCTTTTTCTCGTTTTACTGTTTAATTTGTTCCACTGTAAATTTACCTTCAGCCACAAAAGTCGCGAGAATAAACACCGTGCACGCCGAGTATTCTTTGATTATCAGGAACGTGTATGCATTGTAAATATATTCCCCGGGAATCGTTTGAATTAATTAAATAGTTGTTGCGCGCGGCTCGCGGCTAAGCGATTTCGGGACGATACAACAATAAAACAAGCGAGAAATGAATATGGAATTTATGCGGTAAAAATCATAGAAAATTCCAAACAAAAAATTATCAGACTAATTCTTTGTGGTGATATCAGCGCACAGGTTCGATCAAAATAAATAAAAAACAATTTTGCAATTAATAAACTCTCAACGTTTCGATCCTGATCGTTTTCAAGAGAGAGATAATTTTTTGAATGCATCTGAAAAATTAATATCTTTGTAATGTGTGTTAAACTTTTTGTTTAAGGAAGTAAGACGTTATCGGGCAAAGTTATTATCGGTGAAAACCGTGCCGGGGAAATTAGTGTCGGTGATTTCGAAATTAAACCTACTACCCTAAACCTCAAAGAAAATGTTCACGTGTCTGGTGTTAGTTTCTCTCTACTTAACAACAGAAACACTGAAACTTAGTATACACCTATATTACCCAAAAGCATTCAAAATTCTAAGAAATTGTGTCATTACATACATAATTGTTTTTCTAATTATTTTCTTTCCTCGATCGACATATTAGATAATATGAATTTTTTTTCGCGGCGCACAGGTTCGATCATTATTACTTTTGTATTAGCCCTACTTGTAGCAAATTTGTAAGAATTGTCATACGTATGCTATCCAAATAGTAGAGGAAAAAGGAAAGGTGGTGTTTCGTCCTAGACCCGCTAGAGGACTCATCAGTATAATAATTGTTTTTCTAATTGAAATTAAAAAGCAGTGAAAATGAGTTCCTTGGTCAATGTAGTGTTAATGCGAAAAATTCGACCAAGTCCGCGGCGATTACCGCATGGAATGAAGTAGCGCGACGACACCGGAAGAGAATAGCGGTGGTAGTTTCCTGTCCGAGGATTGTTTGGGCGTTCGATAACGAAAACTAAACAGAGAAAGAGGCTATTCGCGGATGACGTGACGCGCGAGAGAAACCCGAAGAAAGCGTCCGGCCCGGCGCGGCTCGGCGCGGTGACTCGTCCGGAACGGGAGCGGCTGTGTTTACAGAGTTAAGTGACACTAATTGAAAGTTCAATGCCGGCATATTGATTATGGGCATAGAGCACACAATGCCGGGTAAACACGCGCAGGTAATTCAATCTCAGTCCGATCTAATTCGTCTGACGGCCCCCGACAACTCCGATGATGTCTCACCTTGCGTTCTCTCCGCGTTCACCTACCAGCCAAATCATCTTCTTCCGCCACCCACCGTCACCTACCGTAGTGCCCATCACGCCGCTGGCAAACACATTATGGCCGAGCAGAAAAACGTTTCACCATGCCGATGCTTTCCCCCGGCGTTCGTTTATTATGCACGAGATGGATCGAAAATATTTTATTTAACGCTATATACGTTCCAGCGAATTTTTTTTTCACCACAACTATTCTACTTTCTGTTATTTTGTTGTTTCACCGATAACTCCGATCACCAAAGTCGAAAACATTAAAGGCTAAACATCTGAGTCACTAGGACCCGATGATACTCAACAACCCCTTTGGACCTTTCCGTCTCACTTTGTTCTATCCCTTCCACGTCAGTTTTTCCACAATGGATCTTTCCCACTTCTTTCCATATTTTCCTTTGCAATAGAATATAATTATATATGTCATATCATATAGATATATATACGATTAACTCATATATGTACATATAATTATATATATCTTAATATTTATATATATAAATATATATGTATATATATTAATTGGTTATGTATATCTAAATATTTATATATGTAAATATTTGTATATATAAATTATTTGTATATATCTAATTAAATTTAATTATTCCTAAATAATATATATATACATATATATTTAATTAAATTTTTAAGTAAATACACAGAAGAATAATTATTCAATAAATACACCCTAGAGTTAAACTAGTTACAATTAAATTATTAATTATATTATTAATATTATTAATATATTAAGTATATTAAAATATAAACTAGATATAAACTAGCTATATATATATCTATACATATATCTTGAAAATTTTGTTAATTGCAAGATTGCTTGTTTCTTTGATTTTGATCGAACCTGTGCGCTGATACCACCACACGTTGTTCATTTAACATGTACGATCGATACAACATAATTTATATGATAGTTGAAATAGGAAAATATTACAGGTGGAACTAGTTGGAGAGCGTTCGACCGATCCACCACCATTGTCCATCCTAAGGACCGGTTCGCTCGGCGCTTCGCGTCGCTCCAAAAAATGGCTAAGCAATTTCCTCCCTAAATGGGACAATTCGTTACAAAAGTGACACGCGTGTATAGATTGTCACGGGACCGAAGGTTTTAGCCCGATCCAGTAATTTTCTGGTCGGCTTAATCGTAGCTGCGGCCGCTCCGGGAACGTTGCTCGCACATGCGTGTACAACCGTCACGCTGGAAAGAGATTTGCCCAACCGAGAGACCCCTGCCAACCGAAGGACAGAGCCGGAGCTATCAAAAATAGGGGATGAACACGACTGTCTGATCAAAAAAAAAAAAACGGTAGACCTGTACAAAAGCGAGCCATCTAAGACTCGACAAACATATTTTCATAGGAAATACGTAGCACGAAGTTTCCGGCAATACTAAAAATTAATAACTAACCAATTTAATGAATTTTATGAATAACACAACTTGATGCGATTATCTTTATCAACTGTACTTTTTCAAAGTAAATCGTGCAGTATTTAATCAGCTGACACAACGTAAAAAATTATCTATTAACACGTGTTTCTTTTTTCAGTTCTTAGTAATAAAACTATAAATTTTTCAAGTATAATATAAATTGAATATTTTTGGATATAAAAATTATAGTAAATACAATCTTTAAACCAGCTAATATAAGTGAGAATGGAAAATGATTGGGAAATTCGAGGGACTGTAAATACCTCTATTATTTTAACTATATTATATTACAGTACTCTTCATTTAGAAAATAAATGCAATCTTTACCCATTTCTCACGTAATCGTAATGGAAAATTTGGAAAAGCTGTCGTCAATAATTAAAAATATTTAATTTTTTTTTGCGATTTAGAGACATTGGAAGACCCTGTACGCATAAAGAGCGAGCGAGTGAGAAATAGTGAGAGAAGCGGAAAACAAGAAGGGTAAGGGACACATCGAAAGGACTTTGAGACGAAAGCTAGAAAGAGAGGACGTTGGAATGGCGGATGGGGGGTTGGGGGTGAGGGGTGTCAGAGGAGGGGAATGAAAATCTACGCGATAAACGTAGACGAGAAGCGCAATGAGGAGGCAGAGGGCGATAGTCAACGAGAAAGAGACCAATATAAGCTGTTAGCTCGCAGCTGTTTGTGCAAACGTTATCCAGGGGCGCATTCTACGCTTCGCCCCTTTGACAGCGAAACTACAAACAGCGGCTAGGCATCCCGTAGTTGCGGATCACAGAGATATATTTCCCTCCCTCTGTCTCTGCCCTCGAACTCACTCCCCAAGCCCTCTCTCGCCCAGCTCACCCACCCACCCACCCACTTCCACCCCAAACGGGGGGGGGGGGCTGCTCTCTCACTTGATTTCACGTGGAACCGGGTATCCCCTCGAGTTCCCGATCCGTCGGTATCGAAATCAGCGCAACTTCGGTCGTCATTTTTAATTTCCTGTACGGGCTTCGCAGCCGAATTATGCCCGGTCAGATCCTTTGACTTTGTCCAACTTGACAAATATTTAATGTTATTCGAATGATCGAGAAATGCAGCGTGTTTCATTAACGGGCCGCTCACCGTGTAAATTGATACATGTAGTATCGATGTCGGCAATTTAAACAGTTCTGAACAACCCTTATTTTCGTTAGACTGATGCAAAGATCCACGTTTTTTCATTCAGTGATGATTTTCAGTTTCAGTGGAACGATTACATGCGACTGGAATTAATCAAATAAATTTATTGTAATAAATTATCGAAAATGCAATCTCTTTAGTTTTAGTACTTTAGAAGATTGTATTTCATAGACAAATTCGAAGCCGATGACTTGAACTGCCCTTAATTCACCACGAACTACCCCGTGCAACATTTTCATCCATTAAGAAACACCCAAGCTTACACCATTATCGAAACACCCTTGCAGACATATGGGATAAAATAATTAACGAGTATATTAAAGTCGGTTTCTAAAGAAACAGTTGTCTAGAGATTCCAATGCAACAGCAGAAAAGTTTGACCTTGGGAGAACCGGTCAAGCACAATGTAGCACATAATTTTTCAAACAGATCTCTAACATCGATACACCCTGTACTATCTTGCAACGTCCTCCACAAAAGAACTCTCAAAAACTGTGAAAAAACAAAAAGAAAAAAAAGAAGGTGAGCACCTTGCACCCTCACAATATTATCTTGACAAATATCCCTGCGGTAGATTAAATTCCGCAGCGCGAGGGGTGATTAAATTTCCCGCAGGCGGCGGCGGCGGCGGGGTGCGCGCGGCTTTCCACATTTTTCACATGTAAATAACCGTTGTCTTTCGGCCGAGAAAAAACGAAGCTTTCGGGAAGGTTGGAGGAAGAGAAAGAGGATGAGAATGGGGCAGCAGGAGGAGGAGGAGAGGGAGGAAAACATTGGCTATCAATTACGGGAACGTGCCGGCAGCAGACGTAATGTGTCGTCGATCTGGCCGGTCGACTCGTCAGCGCGGGGAGAATCGAAATGGAAGGTCGGCTGGACTCGAAATAAAACGCGTAAGGCTTTCAATCAATAGGGAGTTTATCGGGCCGGGGCGTCCGGGTCCAGGAAGGGCGGCCGGATAGCGGCAAGATAGAGTGCAGAAAGGAGCAAAATGCCCACGCGTGTGTGCATCTGTATTGACTTGTTTACGGTACGCTGAACGAATATGCAACCGAGTGCACGCTGGAACGAGCTAGTCGAAAACCCCCGAGTTTCCCGTCGATGTTCACCGGCCGTCTCTTCGACCAGAGCCTTCGCGCGCCGCCGCCGTTGTCCGTTTCACAGGATATCGAGGACTCGGAACCATCGCCGAAGACGATTTTCTACGGACCAACACGTCCGCACCAATGGCCCAACAAAGAATCATCTTTTTTTCTCGTGCAGCTGCCTGTTCTAGCGCGATTGCTAGCGCCATCTTAGATTTCAAAATTGATGCCATTTTCGTAATGAACTAACCTAAACCTCAATAACAACATCCATACTGATTTTTAGACTTATTCACACCATTTTACCCCATTTGTCGAATATTAGTTTGAATTTAATTTAGAAGTAGTTGATTCTCTTGAAAAACCACTACGCATCTAAGGGTTAAAACTATTAATCTCTTAATTACAGAGAAACTAATTCGGTTTATTTATTCTGACAATCCCAATCTGAGATATAAAAAAAGATATTAGGTATATATGTATAAATCGATTTTCGGAAATGATCGAAGGGTCGACTGGAATCGAAAGGGTGTCGAATCCATATCGGAACAGTTACGTGTAATCCCATAGCGAGAACGAAAATCACTTCCGTCGCGAAAAGGCCGACGGAGCAGGACGAGCGGAAATCCAACTTCGCGAGCAGAAAGAAGGTCAAGATGGAGATCCCCTGTTGCCTGGAACAATTCGGTCAATTTCGTGGCTCTTTTGAAAAGCGCGGAACGATCGAAATTCATTCCCTGCGAGGCCACGGGAAAATTCATTCCTTGCACAAGTTCTGCGCTTCGATTCCCGAGAGTGGGTTCGCGAGTTATCGAAAGTTCTTTCGGCTATGTAGGTGCTTCCTGTCCCGCAGCTTTGCCGAAATGCCCTCAACGGCTTCCCATTTATTTTATACATTTCTCCCCCACGCTTAATTCTATATGATTCTATGTCTCCTAAACTTATCCACCTTAATGGCCGAATACTACATATACAGTCTATAAACACTATTACTATCGCGACCAGTCAAATCATCGTTTTTATTAACCCTTTGCACTCGAAGCTATTTTAACTGGAAAATTAAACACTTCTTCCGATCTAGAATATTTACATACCTTATGATTTTTGCAATTTTGTTGGAATTTATACATTGACAAAAATAATCTATTCTTATTTAGTAGGTAAATTCAGTTTGTTTCACTCTCGAACACCTATATAAATGAACATTGTATCAATGCTGTCTACGACATGAAACTCTCAACTCTTATCTGTTTCTTTCGATCGATGTCTGTTATTTTCTGGAGCGATCCTCACTTCTGTCATATCTGTCAATTAGTAAAGACGTGCCTCACAACGTGTCTTCTATATATTTAAAAAGAATAAATTCTATTTCATATTTGATCGTGAGTGATTTATTATATACCCATATTCCAATAAATTTTATGGATATGAAATTGCTACGTTATCTTATACAGTACCTAAATGTTTAGTAATTGATTAGATACCGATATATTTGATGAAACAGGAGTTGCAGTGGATAGATGGATAAACTGAATAAATTAACAGTATGCTCTGTAATAACGGCTTTATATGACTGCGATATAAACGCGACCGATATTCGTGAGGACTTCAGGTGAACTGCGTGTCAGTTGTAAACATTCAAAGGTGTAGACAAAGCGTGTCTGCTTCGTCTATTCGGACACGCTCGTATTCGCTCGCGTTCGCTTGTTTTGATGTACACTCGTTCCAACAATATTTAATAATGTAAACAATATTTTGAAGAATGGTATACAGCAATTTTTAGTGGTGCCTCAGAGGGGAACAGCCGAGTGCAAAGGGTTAAAATTTCGATTAGAATTTCCTATATACAACGTAATTGAATCGCTTCTATTAAATAGGCTTCCGATCGGTAAAGTGTTAATAACGTCAGTTTGTGTAGCTAATAAAAGAAATTTATTGGAATGTACAGGAATGTAAGGAAAAATAATAATGGAAGAAAGTGTTAAGAAATCTTGCAAATTAACAGAAAAATTTTCAACGTTTCGGTCAACTATTTCGACCAATTTCAAGAAAAAAGATTTTTCGTATAATTGCGTCTGTAAAAATGATTAAATTAGTATACATTATGTTCAGCAGAAAAGCCAATAATTCCAGATGTTTTAAGTAGAAAATATCACGTACTTGCTAACTTACCGTGGAACTTTGTTCCCGTAGATCCTCTCGCGAGAGAATTCCAGATGGAAAACGGTTTTTTGAATTCACGCCGGCGTATTTTTGACAGCGTGCCGTAACGGTGTGTCGAGGTAGGGCGTCTCGGAAGGGCCCGGATTGGTCTCGGCTAAGAATCGGCCGAAAATCTGTACCGATGATGCGCAACAATGAAAAGTAATCAACAGCCCGAATGAAACGAAGTCTGTTCGGCGGCGCAGCGAGCGGAGCGGAGCGGAGGCCTCAGCCGTTTGTTTTCGACGGAGAAAAAGAAAGCGTAATTCAGACTGCGTCGGTGCGCGGCGAGCTTGACGCCCGAGCAACGTAAAATAACCGAAAGAAAGCCGGGATTTTTCCGGAGGAAATTCCACGTGCTGAATTTCCCGCGAAATGAAAGCCTGACGAATTTCCCTGGAGGTGTCCTACAAATTAATCGGCATGAAACCCCTGCAGATATTATCTCCCGCGATCCATCGATCGGTACATCGATCATCATTGTCTGAAGAAGAAACATAAAGTTACCAACATGTTTATTCGAAACCTCGGTTTTTTCGAAATTTATTCAAGTAACTTACGATTTTTGTATTTTCTAGCTTTCGACAATTTTCTTTGATTTTTTTCTTCAGAAATTCCTACTGTTAATTAAAGTCTTGATAGTCACTGATTATGTACAATATTATAACTTAAATTTATAATAAATTAACTGATTTAACAGGCAATTAGAAGTGGCAGCTAATATGGAATTTAACAATTATTAATACAATATTGGTTACTATAATGCTATGTATAATAAGATCAAACCGATATTTTATTATTTTTCCACATTGTATAATGCAATAGTGGTTTAATTTTATTATTTTCACACATTATGTAATACAATATTTGTACTAATATATTGTATTCTACTTTGAGTATGTGAAAAGATTCGAGCTTCTGACATATTTTGTTCGAAATGACATGTGATATAATATTTCACTTTGGACATTTCGAATTTGTTTATAAGAAGCAGACAATTCGAGTTCACAATTATTGTAACAGGCTGCACTTATATATTGCGTGGTTACTATAATATTAAAATAAATATATCATGGTTAATAATTGTCTCGTAATTAATTAGTAATAAGTTTTAACCAATTTTAGTAGACCAGTGAACGAAAAGTTCATTGCAAACTCTCAAATGCATCGCTCGACTTCCTCCCTTGTAATAATCTTGTACAAACTTCAAACGTTTCCTTAAAATTCATAGTTTTCAGAAAGTCAAAACTGTTTCTACAAGAAATAAACATTAACCTCATTTAACCCTATGGTTCCACCCTGCACTTTCTCCCCTAACCTTTACTTATCCAGAAAAAGTAAATTTACCCTTCCAATGCGTTTTATTTGCAAGAAAAAGTGCAAACTTTGGTATAATTAATATAATTATTGAATTTATAAAGAAAATTTATTGTTCTTGAGGGTAATGTTAAATATTTCATAGTAATTTCTCTCTCGTACTCGTACAAATAGTTCTATCTTCGAAATTAAACTTTTCGTGAAATTAATATTTCTATAAGAATGTCAATGTGAAACGATCGAATAAAAAGACGAGTCGTATTTATGAATTTATAATAATTGTACTTCTTGCAGAAATGAATGGAAAGTCTTACAGAAATAAAGTTTGAATTCCTTGCACGGGATAAAGTTCATCCTAGCGGACGACTGCGCGTTTCACCTGTGGTTCGAGGCTTTTAATACAACTTGCGCGGAAGTCGTCGAGTAAATTCAAAACTGCCGGGCGAATTTTATTGGGAGGAACAGTAGGAACGGCCGAAAGATTACATCCCTGCGAGTTCGAGGAGAGGATAGTTAGTTGGCAGTTGTTGAAACTTCGAAAAACTGGTTAACCAAGTTCCTCGGTAATGAACCCCCGGTACTCTTATGTGGATGGCTGCGTGTGTACTGCTGCCGAGATTGTTTTTCGCGATCTACTTCTGACCATCCACTATTTTTCCTTTATTTCTTATTGGAAATTCAATAACAATATTGTTCCATGTCTCCAACCTCCGAGAAACAATTTTACCGAAATGTTCTTCGTCAGATTAAAGTAGACTCATTAATTACTCGATTATAATGTTGATATGTTTATGAAGAATAAAGTCTAATATTTGTGCCTCATCTTATTGTACTTTTCTGTTAATTTTTTAAAATGAAAATTACAGGAGAGTTACGCTTTAAAAAATTTGGGACGTCTATTAAATTCTTCTATCAGATTAAAATAAATTCTGCTATAAATTACTCGATTTTTAAGTTCACATTTTTATTACAAATCAAGTCTAATATTTGTGCGTCATATTACTGTACCTTTTTATTCATTTCTTTTTATGAAAAAGATGGCAAGGTTACGCTTGAAAAATTTACGGTTTGATTAAGTATTTTGATTAGTAATTTCAGTGAGAGGGAATTGACGAACATAAACATTGGAGGAAAATTAGGGTAACTAGCTGTAAGCATGGTGTTAGTGGCTGGTAATTTGTCGAGCGTAATTGAGAACAGAGGAACATAACGTATGCGAATGTGAAAGAGCACGTGATTCAAAAGAAACGAGAACGTTCTTTAGCTAAGAAATCATGTGCTTGCGTGGGTGCAGTCTAGTTCGCTTACCTGAGACTCAAAGGCGACTTCTTGAACTCTCTTTTTGCATTCCTGGTACTTGCGCTTTATGTGGCCATTAGTATCTTGTGTGAGAACTTGATTAAGTTGGACTTCTGCAGAATTGTATGAATTAAAGGAATTTGTATAACGTCTGTATATTGGAAAATTAATTTCTCAAAGATAAAATACCTTACAATGAAGCGAACCTTCATGATTAGTATTGAAAAAGAAACCACTGTGAAACGCACAAGTTAGTTGACCATTTAAAAATTGGTAACTTTTAAGAGAAATTCGTTTTATCATTCAATGTTCCAGTAAAATTAATCTCGGCTCCATAAAGTGATACATGGACTCACCGACAATTCTTCGTTGCGACAACGAACGCGACGAAGTTTCTCCGACCACGGTCAAAATAGTACTGCCGTTGTCACCTTGGTTTTTCGTAAATGGTTACGGGTGGGATTTAGGTGGGGGAAACGTTGCGGCTAATTGAATTAAGATATTCTAATATTAATATCTCTATTAGTCTACTACACTAAAATTCATTAACAAAATTATTCCTACCCATTTATCGTAACAAATATATTTTTTCTAATAATAGTATCTTGTGTGAGAACTTGATTAAGTTGGACTTCTGCAGAATTGTATGAATTAGAGGAATTTGTATAACAACGTCTGTATATTGGAAAATTAATTTCTCAAAGATAAAATACCTTACAATGAAGCGAACCTTCACGATTAGTATTGAAAAAGAAACCACTGTGAAACGCACAAGTTAGTCGACCATTTAAAAATTGGTAATTTTTAAGAGAAGTTCGTTTTATCATTCAATGTTCCATAAAAATTAATCTCGGCTCCATAAAGTGATACATGTACTCTCCGACAATTCTTAAAATTTCCTTTTTACCGTAGCTCGCTGTCTTCGCGAATTCTCGTCACCGTTTCTCGTCGCGCGAGAAGCAATCTGCGCGGCAACCTGTACCGCGAGTATCAGCATCGAATAACTTCAATATTACGATCAGAATATTGTCTGTCGTCTAAAGTTACGATATGGAAACTGTCATATCGAGCCTGAACTATTATGGTATCGCGTCGACGTAGGAATGAAGGTGAAATAAAAGAACGGGAGTCATTGAACTTGGAAGCGAAACAAACCGTAAGACAAGCTTTCTTTTCACAAGGCTGTTTGTGTTTACGCGAGCCTTTCGAAATTTTAAACCTCGACGGGATTAGAACACGGACGTGTTTGCCGCCGGAAAAAATACCGCGGAAAACCCTGCCTCGTATTTTATACCCAGTTTAGGTCTCAGCTTTGAGAAACGGGATTTTAATCCTTCGCTGGACGCGAGGTTTTAATCTGCAACCCGAGTGACTCTAACTAAAGTGGGTGAGAAGTAAAAACCTTTATTGGAAATGGATCGTCTAGGGTGCATTCTAGAATAATTACAGAAAATGTTGCTATTTATTCTCCTATTGCTTACCTAAATATTACAAATATGAAACAGCTATTATGGAGTCTGAACGATGCTCTACAACTTTTGTTTGAACCGTTTCTCTATACCATGAAAAATTAAAGAGTTATTTTAAATAATTGAGGAGCATGTATAATATTGAACTTTGTTATACCAAAAAATTGAGAAAAAGGTCACGAAACAAGTTAGCTGGAAGGAATTTCATGCAATCTGAAGTTCAAACAAAAATCTACAACTTTTTAATTTTTCATGGTATGGAGAAATTATTCAAATAAGAGTTATTTTAAATAATTGAGGAGCATGTATAATATTGAACTTTGTTATACCAAATAATAGAGAAAAAGGTCACGAAACAAGTTAGCTGGAAGGAATTTCATGCAATCTGAAGTTCAAACAAAGATCTCCAACTTTTGTATGGAGAATTTTTCTATTGAACGAATAATGAAAAAGTTATTGATCTTTGGTTGATCTTCGATAATAACGACTAATCTTGTTGTCGTGTGTCACTGGCATGTGACACGTTGGTTTATTAGAAGAGGAACACTATTGATTTTTAAGGGAGCAAGTAGCCTCGTTACTCTCGCCAGCAATTTCACGTATCACATTGCTTGCAATCATCTTGCGCAGTTATCGAGTGGCTGACATGCCAGCTTTAACGTGTGTTCGTCATCTAGAGCAAAAGTTGGAATCCGTGAGAGGAGTTCCTGTGTCAGACCACGAGATACCCTCGGGGATCGAGCAACGTTCTGACAGTGGTATTAAACTTGTCGAATATTGACGTCTCTTTGCCACTTTGTCAGTCCGCTAAGTCTTGTTGTGCTTTGCCAACTAACTATTGTTACACCAACAAACGGCTCCTCGTTTTAAAATTCCTCGACGAAACTGCTGCGCGAACGGTGCTGCACAATTGCTCAGACTGCGCAACCTTTTACTTAGTAGGTTTAATAATAAATTATTCGTTTGTTCGTTTCTGCTTGATTTGAAAACATCAGGTCGTTTTGGGTGAATTAAAAAAAAAATTTATACTGTTTTAAAATGCGTTCGAATATTTTCGTGGCTCACTGTACGTGATCTGTGTGAAAAGTAGATGCTTCATTTTTTAAAGTGAGTTAAACTATATTTTATGGATTATTTTTTGTTACAATCGATTGTCCACGAATCTATTCTGCAAATTTATTTGATCGTATACCCTTGAATTATTTTCCCATCTGGCTGGTTTCTTCTCTGTACCATAGTTTTCGATAGGTTGCGCAGGACTCAAGCTATTTAAATGCCTGTTTGAAGGATTAAATGTCGTGGTCGTTTCAACTAGTTCTTGCAATTACGGAAGAGGTCAAGAAGTAGCAGGGCATTTACGAAATTAAGTCCGGCGGTGCCCAAAGGACTCGAATATTTATCATTTTTTCTGCTATAAGCTTTCATAACTTCCCTGGATCAGTTTAAATCCCCATTGAAATTCTCGAAAAACTTTTTCATCATAAGTTTCACTGCTTTTATATGTCGCGTGTTTTCATGCTTTACGAACGATAGATAATTTCAGACATTTGTAAATCTCTTTGTAATCCCTGAGCTATTGACATTATGTAAATAATTGCTCAAAAACGACAATAATCGTTACAATCCGAATATCGGTGTATTTATAATTGAAATTAAAAGTATGAATTTCTTATTATCTTCGATTCTATAAAATTACTTGAAAAAAGAAGGATATTTGTTGCAATGATTTGACAAGAAAATAATTTCGGCATTTCAAGATGAAATAAAACCGAATTTCTTTCGAATTCACGTACGAAAGCGACGAATTTTAATCAATAAAATATTTCCTTATTCTTTTTGGCAAAAGATCTTCGAACGAAAGGGAAAATATGTTATTCCTTAAAGTGCATTGCTTGAATAAAAAAAGTTCGGCTCTGTATTTCATTATTCTATCCTATAGAATGTAATATATGCTCTAAAATATATGAAAGATGACTTTTTAAAATATAAATAGTAAATTACAATAATGTAAAATGGGTATTATAAATGGGTATTAAATCATTAAAGGAATTGTGAAAATTAATTCATCTTCTGTATTTAATAGAAAAGTGCGAAACAAGTTTTTAAATTCTGACGGGCTGACAGAGGACGTTGTTTTATGCATATACGAATGAACACCTTCATCAGAGTGTTTTAGAGAAGATAAAAGGCGTGTGAAGGAAAGTATACAAAATATGTATAAAATCACCCATTATCGATTTACTGAGAACTTTGCATATTAGCAGCTGCATAGGTGTGGCGCTACCGACACAATCTATGGAACACGTATTTCCATTTTAAGAGAGTTTAAAAATATTTTCTATCACAAATTACTGTATATCATAGGACTTTTATATTTAATACATTATTGAAAGTGTTTATGATTTCCATGGGACCCAATTTAATTAGGATATTCTAATACTAATATCTCTATTACTCTATTACACTAAAATTCATTAACAAAATTATTCCTACCCACCTATCGTAATAAATATATTTTTTCAAATCACTTTTTAATTAATTTCGTGAAATTTTCTTGTCGAAAAATAATATCTCAATCTCTATCCGAGACCATCTTGGAGATTGGAAATTTAATTACGGTAATAATCAACCAGGATTTGTTATTGCACGTGGACAAAGTCGCGGGTACAGTCTAGTTATGTATCATGTTGATCCTTCTCAATTTTGGAAATCGACTTTGGACTAGTGAATTCGAGTTCGGAGTTTGCAACGGTTTTCGGAATGAACGGGAGCATAATTGGATAACTTAGAGGGAAACTTAAAAACGGGCAGGTTATTGCTACGCTTTTAGGAGACTCTTAAACGATATATCTTCGTTTAGTTGCCAGGATACACCCTACCCTCATATTGCAGAAGCTCATAAAGATTTTCGAATGAGTATTACACGTTAATTACCCACTTCCGCGGCACTCTGGCCAGCAATATTATCTCCGATATTAGCGAATCAACGGTTTCCCGCGCAAAAGCAATTACTTCGAGTGCGTCAGACTTATATAAAATGTTACAGGGGATCAATTTTTTTTCTGGTTACACAGCCGCCACAGCCACGGATCATATTTGAAATTGGATAATAAAATCGCGTGTCACGTGGAACATGGAAATAAATAAATGAATTTATATATATTTCTATTCGAGAATTTATTCATATTATTTCAAATCGTGCTCCATCGTTCTGATACAAATAACAAACGGTGTCGAGCGAATAACATTAAAGGTGGATCAACAAACAATTAAATGTACGTAATTTAATTAATAAATGAAGATAAGTCGTTTTTAATTAGTTGCGTATACTCAATTTTTTCATTCATATTTTTACAGATCCTCAACTATTTGATGTTGTACATTTAATCTACTTCTACATTTAATTACCATCAATCTACACTTTATGTTTTTCAAATAACTTTTCCATTAATGTAACATGGATCTAATAATTCATAAATAAATGCCATGTGTCTCGAGGTGTTTACTCACTTTTGTACCATTATTCAAAATATTCTTTACATTATTAAGTATGTTGGAATCTATGCAATTACTAAATGTTTCAATATTGCACGAGGTGTTATAGAAATTTTATATCCTTAAAATGATAAAAATCAAATAGAATGGAATTATTCCAGGTTGAAAGCAATGTTTAATGTTCGTGATAAAGTACCTTCGAGTGCAAAGAATTAATGTTATAATATCTTATTAAAATATATAAAATTGAATAGATCCATAAAATGATAAAAATCATATAGAATGGAATTATTCCAGGTTGAAAGCAATGTTTAATGTTCGTGATAAAGTACCTTCGAGTGCAAAGGGTTAATGTTATAATATTTTATTGAAATATATAAAATTGAATAGGTCCTTAAAATGATAAAAATCAAATAGAATGGAATTATTCCAGGTTGAAAGCAATGTTTAATGTTCGTGATAAAGTACCTTCGAGTGCAAAGAATTAATGTTATAATATCTTATTGAAATATATAAAATCGAATAGGTTAGTTAGAGTGTTACTTTCACCCCCGTTGCTTTTGACCCCGTTCTCCCCTACTGACCATGACGTTGACCGCTATTACCCTATCCTCCCCTATCAGACTCACTTTCAGATCAGCGACGAACACGAAATGTCAGAAGGCAACGAGGAAGAGGAGGACTCGGGATGGTGAGGAATGCTACACGAGTAGATACACGGCTCGGTATAAAATAAAGGATGGCTCTCCGATTCGCCCGAGGTAAACCCGTGCTCGTCTATCGGCCGGCAATATCAGCGAGAATTGAAATAGTCGTGATATTTCTTTGAAAGGAAGGCGGCCGGGGCGAGAAACAGCCGTGACAGAGGCGACGCGTGAGTCGCCGGAATAAGAAATAATAAAGCTCGGCTCTGTGTGTGTGTGTATGTGTGTGGGGAACGGCGAGGGGTGTGGAGCGAGGGGGTGGGGAGCGAGGGTGAAATAGATTTTTGCGGGGACACAGACGACGCCTTAGGAAAAATGGAAGCGTTAGCGCGGTCGTCCTTTACAATCAGATTTCTTAGCGGGCCGCTCCATCAGCGGGCCGATACTCGAACTCTTTTGTCCGTATCGGACGCCGGCCTCCGCTATTGGACAGCAATCACGCGAGAGAAACAAAGGAAACGAAAACGCGGACCAAGTGAGGGACGAAAGCCCGATCGAATTGCCCCGCTGCCAAAGATATTAGACGCGACCGAGAACTATTATTTCTCGAAGCCCCCACCCTCTATTTCTCTCTCTCTCTCTCTCTCTCTCACTCTTTCCTGCATTCGACCGACAAATTCTCCTGTGCTTTGAAACTGTTTTTCAAATGAATCGTTCAAGTGGCCGCCTTTCACAGCCGCTCACTATTACTTTAATCCTTTTCTTTTTTTGTTTAAGGGCGGTGGGGGAATGCTCTTACGCACACCCTCCCATTCGATGTGAGTTGGGGAGGGTAGTGTGAAGCTCGGTTCCTCCCTCTGATCTGATTGGGGGGATTATCGTTACCTAGTTGTATTCTATCGCCTATACCCACTAAACCCCCACCGCCCAGGGCCTAATATGGTCCCTTTTTGTCTCACTTGTATTGTCATCCCCACTCCCCGCGACCCGCTATCCGCATTCAGCTGGGGAGGGGGTGATTAAAACCACATCTGTTCTTTGCTTAATTTATTGGTGACTAAAACCACATCTGTTCTTTGCTTAATTTATTGATGATTAAAACCACACCTGTTCTTTGCTTAAACTATCACTTTAATCCGAGATAGTTAAGCACTTTCGAGCCTGTTGCGAATGAGATTTTAGATGAGCCAATCAATGATCATTCCAGTCATTATTTACCCTTAGGAGACTAGGGCGAGTTGATACAATTATCTTAATATTTTATGATGGAACTTATCTAATTTATTTTCGTTTTGGTTTCAGCAAAATAAATGTTCCTGCAAGCATGTTCTGAGCAGACTCAGAGTAGGGCTAGGACAGTTGAAGCACAATTGAACTAGTAATTTAAAAAAAATGACTAATAGTCTGATTGATTGTTAGTCATAGCGAAATAGTGATTAGTTGAACTTTTTGATTAGTTAGTCGTAACTATATGGCACTAGTTAGTTTCGCCTCTCAGTGGGGTTTGCAATACCGGATCAAATTATTATTAATACAAAGAAACACAATTTTACATTATATACAATTAAATATGATTTAAGAAATTCTCATGTTTTTCATGAACATTTCAATTCACTAAGCCACGATATTACAATTCGTTTTTATCTGTCTCTATCTATTTCTGAAAATTTTAATGTCGAAGAAAGATTGAAATTGTCGGCTCGAGAAGATTATATTAGCAAGATGAAGCACCATTAAAAACTTTATCGGAATTCCGAAGATTACTCTAAAAGTCCCAGGAACAGTCGAATTATTTGCAATATTAAGCGTCGCGAATCGCAGGGAACCAACGTTGAAAGTTCGTTTAATAATGAAAAAAGAGGGGTTCGGATGGGGAAGGGGAGGAATAATGCCGGGAGCGAATGCAACGCATCGCGTGCGAACAGTTCCATTTCGAAAAGATTTGCATGATTTAATACGGCTGGACAGATATTTACAAATACTGGAGAACGCCGGTAATCAATACACCGAAAGCCGCAACTGAAAAGCACCGGACAAATAAATTTCACCGCCATACGGTCTCACTTTTGAAGGTGTGAGATATTTAAAATCAAAAAGCGTTTGCTTTTCCAAACAGCTGCGCCGGAAGCACAGATATAACAAGAGAAATTGTATCCGCGCCCGTCATAAAAAATGAAAAAAAACGCGGGAATATAAAAGTATAAACAATATCCATTTATTTTTCAACGGAGATCCGTCCGCGAACAATGGACCGTCGAATTAAGCGCCGTTACAAATTAATATCATTAGTTCTTCATTGGATAATCCGTGGAACAGGAAATTCGTTCCGCAAGTATTTTTTATTTATCAATAAAAAAAAACTGAACGGATCATGTTTGATGATATTTTTGTTACAGGATGTAAAATTAGGAATGATCGTAGTAATTGAAGTCGAGTCGGAATAGTGAATATGTAGTTTGTTGTATCGAAGATGAATTTTAAAGTGTGATTAGGTGGATATTGAATGGCAAAATTGTATCGTATAATATTCGTAAAAATCTATAATTGAGAATGATTAGCACACTTTTATTAGGCGTGTTAGATCTTTTCGTTCGACGCCTCGTTTTCAAGAAAATCGAGTTTGATAATGCAGCGAATGCGCGTGCTAGTAGATAGGAACCGTCTGACGCGTCTGACCATGGCTAACCAATTCTACTTCCTGCGTATACGCAATTCTACTTCCCGAAGGATCTTTAAACTTGATTTCCTCGAAAACGAGGCGTCACACGAAGATTATTCCATTTCCTCGCATTTACACGCAGAATCTTATTCTTTGAAAGATTTGGTTCTCTCTTGCAAAAAATCCAATATTCATGCGTCATGTAATATTCGGAAAATAATATTGACTATTGAATGGACTATATTTTTCTGATTAGAAAGCAGCAAAAGAAATTATATTTTTTAAATTATTAATAATACATACGTGTACCAACGATCTTTTCGTGAGTAGCAATCATGAAAAATAATACTGAAAATCACTATTATTATTATTCAAAATTAATAATATTGAAGATGAGACGAAATGAATAATACTATTAAAGTATTCTTAAAAAATAGTCATAACGAAGAGTGCTATCGACAGAAATGAAATTTTGTTCTTGTTGCTAAGGTACGTGCTGAAAATTCTTTTCAGGACAGATTTTAAATGGTTTCGTCCCAGCAGAATAGAGCAAACTGGGCTAAATACTGCGGTTTCCCTCATAGCACTTTCTATTTATCTTTCTCTTGGTTTTGCCTTTGCCAGCCACCCCCCCACCGCCGCCCCTTGCGATGTCACTGCAACATTCTTTTTCAAGGGACGCTGGTTCGATATTAGGAAATACCTTCTGCCAATTCCCCGTTACATAAGGTGAGCGTGTTCGTGCAAAAACCATGGGGTTTCCCGACGCGCACACCCCGAATTGGTTTTAGATTAAGAATTTTTCTGCGACCAGGTAAGGGGATGAACGAGCGCTGGTATTCGGGCTATTTGCTTACTCGTTACTCCTCGCCTTATTCGAATGCGTGATTATGCGAATTTTCAATGAATTCTTTGTGATTAGATGCGCGCAGAAATATTTTCACGAATTTTTCATTTTCCATGGAAAATTACCGGCCGCTTGACGTACTAATTAAATAAAATTTCATGTGACCAGAGATACCATTTATTATTTAAGTTATAATAATAATATAATTGGATATTATTTATAATTTCTGTGAGCTTAATAGGAAGAGAGAGGTGGGAAGTTTCCCGTGATATTTCATTGTCAATATTGGATAATATTTTTCTTACTTGTAAAATGGTACAAGTCGCTAACATTGTACAAAACTGTATTAAAAATATCATTAGGAAAATTCAATTTTGGATTGTCGAAAATAGAGGGGTCAAGGTTTAAAATTAGCTCAAGTAGAATAGCCTCCGACTTTTCGACACGAAGTTACAGCAGTTCGAATTCCTCGGTTTGGATAATCGAGGCTCTACTATATCGTGAATTAACCGTGTATACACGATCCGAATTGCGTCGTGTTTGGGTTGATTTTAGCCAGAAAAGAGTGACGAACACGTTAATAAATGTTTCGTAAAAAAGGAATTGAAAACAAAAAAAGTTTTTCGATTGCTGTATTATCTCATATATCATGCCGTATTATTTCGGTAACTCGATAACCGTTTTTTGGTTCGGCGCAAGCAGCGAGGGAACAAACAGAGTCTAATTTTAATTGAAAAGCCGATTAATTAATAATATTAAGCAAAATATATATGTGAGAGGTACGATTAAATTTTTTCACTTTTATCAATATGCCTTTACACCCACTTCGCCGCGAATGAAACATTATTTATCACCGTGCTCATTTATTTCCACTACGGGATGATGCCGAGAAATATCAAAATCAATCGAAGTTCCTCTCAATCCGTAAAAATATTTATTACACTTGATTGTTGCGAGCGCGTCGAGCACGTAATCGACACGAACGTTCTCGAGAGAGGCTCTCCGCGATGTGCGAAATTAATCTCGTGTCGATTGACTCGCGAAAATATCGATTCGACGATGCTTCATGGGACCGGAGCATTAAAACAGCTGATAATAAATACTGTATCCCCCCTGTCGCAACTGGGAGAAAAAGGGACGAGTAAACGTGTTTTGCGGAAACACTCGTCCAATGAATTTCTAAAAGGGTTTTCGTTGATATTCAGCGCGTTGGCTTCGCGAAGCGAAATAAAATAAGGACGTTAATAGCGCGCGCCGCCGTCCAACACTTTAATGCGATGGTACAGCGTGTTAATAATACTAAATAGATCCTGTTGTCAGCCGGAGTCATGCACAGACGGGGAAATATTCGAGCAACAGTGTAAGCTGACGTTTATGTTGTGTGTTTCAGATAAATAAACGAAATAAGCGGGAAAAATGTGAGGTGGGTTTTTATGGGAATTTATGTATCAACATTGCTGGGATCGGACTACAAAAGTTCAAGAGAAATCATTCGATATGTTTGACAGAATACCAAATACAAATTTCACCTAAAAATGTTTCAGTAATAATTTACTTAACAAATCAAACATAACTTCGATAAAATTCTAACCCCTCCCTTCAATTATAATTATTTTATATTTTCGGCAATTCATCAAACATATCAAACAATTTCTGTTGAATTTCATTTTGATATCTGATCCTAGCAATAACGAAGCATCAATTTCCATCTTTGCGGACCCACGCCCATTAAATATACTTTATATTAAATAATTATCTGCGATTTGCTTGTCCATTTTGTTAAATATTGTTTTCGAAATTGACATCCTCCAATATGAATTTCTGCAATCTCATAACTCAAGAGTATCCAGATAGACTAATTCGATTATCACACTATACATATTGCTTTAATTAGCTATAAGCTATACATAAAGCTATACAATATTGCTTTAAACCAAATGGTTTATATAGCAAGTACAGTAATATTACACATTGGCTTACATTGAGTCGGTGTTACATTGTTTCTGTATTTTTTTTTCAAATTTTTACAGAACATTGTTTGAGAAAATTCTAAATTATTTTCAGCCCTTCTATATCAGGTTTACATAAGAAAGAATTAATGCAAAGGGGGAACCAGAAGCTTACATATATTTAAAAAAAAATCATAAGCTTACATATATTTAAAAAAAAATCATAAGCTTACATATATTTAAAAAAAAATCATAAGAATCGAAGGGAGCTGTGGTTTTATGAATACTTAGAAAACCACCTTTGGTCAGCAGAACAAGAAAAGGTACCCCCTGCAATTCCCCTAAATCGTACAACCCTTCGAACATCGGGAACACTTCCGAAAAAAGGTCTCTCGAAAACACTACTGAGAAAACCCACCCTAACCATCGCGCACATCTCCCTTAACCCACAATCTGCCTCGGCAGAGACTCTCTTTCTCTGTCTAGGCTGGCAACGAAACGCGGTGCGCGGGCCGATTAGACGGTGCTGCGCGCCACACTCTCTCTCTCACTCTCTTTCCTCAGTCAGTCAGCCAGGCAGGCAGGCATCCCGTCAGCCAGCCACCTCGGCTATCACGTAAGAGTCGTGAGTGGGGCTTTTGCGAAAAGACACGGCGTAGCTGCAGGAGTGGCTTGCAGGCTGCTATGGTGTCGGTGGAAGGGGTGCATCCACCGCTCCATGGTTACAGAACGAAAGGGAGACGGCGAAATGACATAGAAAGCGCGAGATAGAGACGACTTTCCGGGTTTCTGGGGTGTGGGGTGCCACCCACTGCTCCCCCCTCCACCTCCCCGCCCCTCCTCCGGCGTGCCCCCTCCCTCCGCCCGACGCCCCACCCACTGGAGGGAGCGAGACGAGCTGTATTTACAGGACGCGTGGCCGAGCGAGACGCCGCGATCGCGGACAAAAGGGAGGGGTGGCGAGCGGTGGGAGGGACGGCCGAGCAGTGGGAGGGGACGGTGGGCGGTGGGAGGCTCGGGTGGGCGGGGGAGGGGGAGCGCCGTGAGAGCGTGAGAGGACAGCGATTGTGCTACAGTCGCGCCGCGACACCCCCACGAGTGAAACCGCGCGCGTGCCGAGAGCTGCTGAGAGGAGAGAGGGCCCGCTCTCTCGAACAGTGCTATGCTTTCAAAGCTCCCGCTCTCGGTATCCCGGAGACGGATCCTAATCGGCTGAGAGAGAGAGAGAGAAAGAGAGAGAGAACGAGAGAGAGAGAGAGAGAGAGGGAGAGAGAGCAAAAGATTCGTTCGGATGTATCCGTTGTATTTGATGGATTGAGTTTTTTCCTATTCCGCCGGCTGGATTTTGGGAGGATTTTCGGGCGGACGATCTCGAGGAACGGTTTTCGGAATACCTGTTGATGAGGATAGAGAAGGGACTGCGCTGACGATGAGAGGATCGACGGTGTGATACTGTGTGCTGGGATTGTGACACGGTGTGGTTTGTTGGAGAGAGAGAAGAGTCGCAGCTGTGCATGGAGAACGAGGGCTCGGGCTGATGGTTCACGTGATCGGGAGCGAGACTTTGGAGATTACAGGTTTGTTTGGGCTTTTTTTCGGGGGTTTAGACGGGTTCGGGGCTGTTTGATCATTGGATAGGGAGACCGATCACTTTGATGGTTGAGGGGAGTTTAATTGGATTATTTGTGGAGTTCGGATTGGATACTTTGGCAAGCTTGGAGCAGAGTTATGTGGTTCCATCGCTATGTTGGAGGTGGTTAACTGTGTTCTGGATTTAATTAGCAGACTTTCAGATAACTAGAAACCAGACAGACCGTCTACCAGTTGTACATTGAACAGATTAGATATCTGGAACTTATTTAGATGGTTTGATTATTATGGTGGAGCTGGTCGATTGGTTTGTTTTGGAGAATTTAGCTATTCGGAGCTTGGATAATGGATTTGATTACTGTGGTTGGTCTGAGAAGAGTCTGATTGTGTTGTTTGATCAGGTTGGATGGAACAGTTTAGCTGTCTCGCAAATAGATTAGCAAAGTGAAACAAAATCGTTATGTTATTCTACTATCTTTTATCGTTAGCTGGAGTAATTTATTGGTATTCAGATTAGTTCATTTTTAATGGGGGAGGGGGGGCATGATTGCAATTATTACACATTACGTTTGATTGAATCTTGAAAGAAGGTGACAGCAGCTGGCGTACTTAAAATTATTGATTTGTAAATTAGATTGATGAAAATATTTTTTAGGAAATTTTAGGCTGGTAGTGTTTGATTTTTGCAGAAATTTCTTTTGCCAGACAACGTAATGAAACTTTATTGAGATTATTTATTTAAGGGTAATCGTTCATTAATTTATTTCCAGGTTATTAATTTTTACAGCAATTGTTATGTTTTAAGGCAGCTATCAGAATTTGCTGAGAAATTCTAGTTTATTAATTAGTTAATGGGGTGTTCAACAATATTAAAAATCTCTCGTTATATAGAAACTTAAAAAATTCACCAATTCTTTTTATTTCTATACGATTCTTTATTGTTGTAACTGTAATTATTTACTGGGATATCCTGGATCATCAATTTTTTATGTTCAGCTATTTCATTTCACAATAATAAATCGTCCCTCCAACAATTATTGTTAAATAATTAAGGCTCTAATTCTAACATTTCAACGCGGTTTTACAACAATTACAGATATCTTCAATCTAATATAATTAAAGCATTCAAAAGTTGGAAACACAATTTAACTTTAGTCTACCGATATACGACATAAAAATTTGAAATTACGAGAACTTCAGATGCTTGGAAATTTAAATACATCGTATCAAAAACGCTAATGAAAGCGTCAAGAATGATTAAAACGTTAAGTGATGTTAATTTGAAAGCTATAGAGCGTACAGTATTCTTCTACGGAAAATTGAATTTCAGCAAAATTCAAGTAACTTAATGAATAGCAAGGGGGTTGTTCGATATAAAAGGAATGTCGTGCGATGCGAACGCGTCGTTTCAAAAATGCTTCGCGAACGGTAATTAACGGGGTTGCGAAGTCTATGGAGTCACGGGTTATTAACTTTCGGAGATGTCGCCTTTCGAGGAGCCTCCACTTTTTGGCGAAACTTTCGGAGCGATACGGTTTTACATAATAAATCGCCGTGTAATAGAGTCGGGTACCTGTTGAAGAACCCCCGCGTTATCATAGTCTGATACGAATTGCATGTCGGGTTTTAACATCTGTCTGTTACACGAAATGTCCCTCTTGGATGTTTTCCATGAATGTGTACCATTATTAGTTAAGAGATTCACCGTTTGTTTAGTGTTTATCGTGGTCTCAATCAATCTATCTGATACAATTTATTTAAATTTTACAATTTCACTTGATCTTGATACCATTTTATTCAATCGACTTGGATACCATTTTATTCAAATGGCTCAGAATCAATTTTATCCAATTGACTAATTGTCAAAATCGATTTGCTTCAATCGACTTGGATACCATTTTCTTTAATTGACTCGGATACAATTTTATTTCATTGACTCATTGTGTTGAATCAATTTTCTCCAATCGACTTGGATACAGTTTTATTTAATTTACTTGGGCACAAAATTGGGTGATTTCCTTATTGTTTGAAATTCCACCCACCCATTGTTGCTACAAATGCATTTAAGTTAATAATCTATATTCGGGAAAAAATGAAAGAGCTTTTTCTATGGGATTTCTGTATGAACTCAAGACCATAACTCTCGATTCAATTGTCACTTAATCACATTCCAAGTCACATTCCCAGCATTTCAGCCATCTTCTATTTAATAAAATCTGCCATTAGCGTACTTCTGAATGTACTCCTCCTTAAATAAAATATCCATGGCCAGAATCGTTAATAGACACAATGATCACTCAGAAATCCATTTTCTTATTTAATACTTTGTTTACACGTTTTTAATAGCCTTTCACAAATTCACAAAACGATCGGAAACAAATTTCTTGAAATTTGAAGAACGTCAGTCGGGCGAGAGCTAGTTGTTGATAAAAATCTGATCGCTCGCTGTACACAGCGAAAAGAATGATCGAACTTCCGTTTTCCATTAAACGTGTTAAAAGCTGATGTACGACAAGATAGAGGGAATAAGAGAATTGCGTGGACGTGCGGCCGGCAAAGAAAATTCTTTGAAACGGTCTCTAAGGCGCGGCGGGGGTCTCCTAAGTGAACGCAAGGACTTTGTAAGTGCGAATGCCGTGGACTTCTTGTGTTCGTGGCACCGTTTGCCAATTCATTCAGTCGCGACATATATGTAGCGCTCTTTCCCGAGCCACTGTGCTCGTTGCGAGCACCTGTGGACCACCCGACCGGCCGTCCCTCGTGAACTCTCTCCTTTGGAGAACTGCCAATGACTTCCGGCTGACTCGTAGAACCTGTTGATGATCCACCCTGCTTCTACGTTTTATGGCACCCCGAATTAAATTAATTCTCTCTCACTTCTAACCCTTCTCCACCCCCAACCCTCATCCCCATCCCCATCCCGTTTGCCCTTGCAGCACTTTCCCTCTTTCTAATCGACCCCTGACAATACCACCTACCCTCTCTGGCCAACACAGTCGCTCGCAAAAATATTTGCGCAACAACCTTCACGGTGATTCACAAAACAGGACGCTGTCTATACTATATGAAAAATAATCGAACTCTTCATTTAAACAGAATCTTCAGTTTCATTTCTATTGTTCATTTCTGGACATTTCTAAAATATATATATATAATATTATTATAAATATATACAATGTGGTGTAATTTATAACTAGACTACTGATTTTTATGCATCTGTAAGAAAAACGAGCAAGTCCAATTTAAAACAGTGAAAATATTAAAAGACCAAGAGTGTTAATACATTATTTTCACCACATTGAAATTATTAATGAAGAATCTTGATCTATATTTAGCTCCTGCGTCTTGCAATTGATGCACAAACTTTTTATTTTGTCACAAACATCTGGAGTCTATTTATAACTAATTCATATGACAATAAACCGAGTATCTGAATAACAAATTATTTTACAATTTTAGGTAACTTTCAAGTGGGCTCTCCTTTAAAATTTTCTTTTTCGGACTCATGTATTTTTTTTAAAATAATTTTTTGATCGCGTTGCACAGAGATCTATTGCATTTAAATATGGATGTTTATGAAAAAGACAATTGTTTAATGAATATTTATAAATGTGTAATAATTATTTAGGCGATTCTATTTTATCGAGCCATAGTTCTGCGGTCTCTCTCTCTCTCTCTCTCATTTAAAACTTGCCGTGCCTTTCTTGTGATTCGAGCGTTGAATGATCTTCTCGAGCGATCGCAGCTTCTTCCACGTTTTTTACATAATAGCGATTCTTTTCTTCTTTTATGACCATAATGTCTTCTCCAGTTTCCGGATTTGACCCAATTGCTTCGTCTCTTCGAAATATTACTTCATTATTAGCTATCTAGAGTGATATCTAGACTGCAGATCTTTATGCAATATAACAAATGTCGTTATCAATTGCATAAAACAGAAGAAGCAAAATATCTTCTATTTCTTTATTTTTGTCCGTGCTGATCCTAATAAATTGAAAATGATAATCGACGTTCTCAATATTTTTTGATGTTATACGGTTATTTTAAATTGCACCAACTCGTGTTTAGAATTCGCCAGTTACAACGATGTATCTTTTTGTAATTGTTTATACGTTTTCTTTTCTAAGTATTCCAATATATTTTAATATGCTTTACCATTCTATAACACACAAATAATAAATCTTTTCTCAGTTGAAATCGTCGACTTATAAATAAAAGCGAACTTGTATAGATTTTCGCGTGTCGAACGAGAATATCAAACCCGTTTTTCATTATTAATTTTTGTTCCCGAGAAAGTCAATCTATCAATTGCGAAGTGGTAACTTTTCAAACTCTCTTTGATATTAATCGCATTATAGTTTTCTTCGGGGTTCGATAATTTAGATATAATTAAGGCAAGTCTCTATCGGTTAATCACTTTGAAAGTGTCAGAGTAGTATTCGCCTAAGCATTTCCAAGCCAAAGTGTACAATGATGAGCCCGGCTCGTTAAATTTCGGTTTAAAACAGTATTTCACTCACAGTTGCAGTCGAAATCACAATTCACGACATTGCTTCATTTGCGGTCATGGTTGGAGGACCAAAATCCCTACGAAATTCTTACTTTTACCAAAACTATAATTCTGTTAATGAAAAACATTGTTATCTAATATATCCTTTTTCATTTTAATTTGATTCTTAATGTTATACGAAATATCTCGTATTCGATTTCAATTTAATTTCTGTTTAGTTTTCTTTATAGAGTATTATAATTACTTATGTAACAGTCAACATGCGAATTTTAATGCATTTGTGACAAAGAAAGTAATGAGAGAACATTCTATTTAATTTAAAAAAATATATAATGGTCCGGAGTCTAGTAATTTATTTATGAAAAGAGTGACGACAAAAAATTGATTTAATTTTCACAATATATTTATTTCACTGCAGCTTAGTGCAGCAGAGAAAGAAAGTGATTAGAGAAAGAACTAGTGATTACAAACGGTGTATCTAGAAAGCGTTATGGCAATCTTCAGCCACGTTCTGTATCGTCATAGAGAAACGGTGAAACAGAAAGAATGGATAGCACAGTGAAGAATTGCATTCATTTTATCTTGGGCTTCAATTCATGGCTACTTTCGCGCGAAAGAAAATCCGTGATAAGGGGGGGGGGTTGCCAGAGGAGGTTGAGGGTGAGAGCCACTCCTTTCCGATCCCAGAGCGCTGGATGCTTGCCAATGAATGCTTAAACGTAAGAGACCTGTTGATAATCGCGAGATATAATGCATGGTACGACTCGCTATATTTCAGAGCCGCCTTTCTCCCTCGTTGACCGCATTGTTGCACCGCTTTTTCACTCGATCCCCTAAGAAACGCGTGGCTTTAATGTTTCGGGTGAAGGGTGCCAACAGTGCCGGTTTACGACGCGATTAGGCGAATGGCTTCGGCAATGATTCTCCTGGAATTTCGTAGTTGTGCGTCGAAATTGCATTTCGTAATTTTTCATTTCATTATTTTAATCCTTATGGGAATTTATTTGTATTTCCAAATATTAAATGACAGCTTACATTTCCTAAATTATTTGGAATTTTTCATTTCGAATATTCAAGTAAAAAAATTCCAGGAGCGAAGAAAATCGGGAAATATTTTGCACAGGGGTGGTTTTGACAATGATTCTTGTGGAATTCTTAGTTATTCGTCGAAATTGCATTTCGTAATTTTTCGTTTCAGTATTTTAATCCTTATGGGGATTTATTTGTATTTCCAAATATTAAATGACAGCTAAACTTTTACATTTCCTAAATTATTTGGAATTTTTCATTTCTAATATTCGAGTAGAAAATTCCAGAAGGAATGAAGAAAATCAGGAAATATTTTGAAAAGGGGAGGTTTTGTTTTCTGAAAAAAGGGTATGTCAAGCTTTGTGCGAGTTTGACGAGCACATGGACGCCTGCGACGAGCGCTTTTCAAAGAAAATCTGAAACGAACGGCTCGCGTAGTTGCGTGGGTGGGGGAAGTCCGTGCGGAGGGAGGAGGAGGAGGAGGAGGCTCGGGAGGCCGACAAAAAAGGCATACGTGACATCTGCCGTCCAGCGGAGTGAAGCTTTTTTGTAATAAAGTGGCGAAATCCCAGAAAAACCGTCATTGCGGATTAAGCGGCTGCCGATATTAAAGCACGATCTGAAATTCGCGGGGTTGGGGGCGGTGCCGGTGGGAGGAGACAGGAGAAAAACGAGTGCAATGAGTGTATCGGCGCATCAGCTGTTATTTGCGCGGCAAATGCTCGTTTAATGGGTCTCTTTGCGTATACACGCGATACGAACGTCTGCCAATCGCGGCCTCGCTAATTGTTTTTAACTGAATATAGCTGGTCAACCGGGGCCTTGCATAATCTGGTGGGATCTAACGGGTAGATCATTGATCGTTTCTGTAAAAATTGTCGAATATCACGACAGATTTAAGATTCTATAATCCTACGACATTTCGTATACAATATATTAAAATTCTATCCTCCATCATTGATATTTCTCATTGAGAACAATAATTTTAAATTTTTATTTAATTGTACGGTTGTATCTCATAGTAGACACATGGATCTGTACAATTATGAGTATTATATTACCTAGTTTCATTAATATATTCACTAACATTATATTAATATAATCGATAACGTACATCTCAATTTTAAAATTAATATTATAATTTCAAATTTACGAATATTGATGTGATTGCTACACTCTATTCCTAATTTATTGGTATGCTTATTAATATAATAATTGCATTCAAAATTTAATTATTTATAAACTTCAAATTGTTCAATTCTCTTTTACAGATTGTGACGCGTCTCCAGGGGGTAGAACTTGGTGAGTAATTTATCGAAATACTAACGTAATTAATAAATTTCCACTGCCAACACGATTTTATGATCCATCGCTGGATAATAATTATCACATCTCTTTCAAAAAATATTTCCCTCAGCTAGATCAATTGCGAGATAGAGATGCGACGCTTTTCGCGTATGTTGGGGCACACTTCATACATATTTTTCAATAACATAACCTTAAAATTGCCATTTTGTTACTTGTGTCACGTTTCTTGCGGGGTGCGATTTTTAAAATCATAATGTAAGTCAGGCGGTACCAAACTAGTAACTCTGGAGCTATTTGAGGAAACTTCCCCGCTTAGGTTTTTCCCCCAGTCTTGTGTAAGAATGATTCCTGAGGTCATTTGAAGTAACTTTTTCCTTTACGAAACTGTTCTCCACAGTTTTGTTGAGGAGTTATTAACGAAAAACACGTACGAATTAGGGCGGGGCAACAGTGGGCGGGTTCCATCTGGGCCACGTGATCCGGAATCCGTCTGTTAGCCGCGCTCCGATTGGTTCGCTTTCTTCCTCGATAACTCTTTAACAAAGCTGCGGAGAACATTTTCGCTAAGGAAAAATTTACTTGAAATCACCTGAGGAATCTCCTCTTGCAAGGCCACTACTATACAACATTCTTGGAACACTCTGTACGGAAAGAAACCTGGACTCAATGAAATAGCATGAACGAAAATAAAGAAGCAGACTCTGTGGGAGAAGTAGCGAATAAAATGCAATTCAATCGTATCGACTCTTGTATTTTACATTTCTATCGAAGATCGACAAATTTGTTGCATACTACGAACGCACGAATTTGCACAGTCTATTTGTCACCGAAGGGAACTTATTCCACTTATGCGCGATACGTGTAATATTAAAGATTCCATCGAACAAATGGACACTAGGCACCGAAGCAGCGCTAAACAAGGAATGAAGGAACGCGATATACGTATTCTCGTATTTTTACGAATTCGCTGAACGTATCGCAGAAGGAGAGTCTTATGGAAAAATTCTTCTCTCCGTAAAAAATGTCGGACTCTGCTACCGGACTAGCAGAGTAACTCGAGAAATATGCGTCTCTAGAAATGTATTACAATCGGACGACTGAATAGAAATTCGGCAAATATTCGCGATAACTAAAATAATAGCTCGAAGAATATATACAGGAAAATGGTTCAGCTAGAAAACTGAATTGTTCGAAGAGATGCAACAATTAAATAAATATTTCAAATTATTCAAAATAACACAGTTATTTTTCAAATCCTATTTTACCCAGCCGTTAGAATATTAAATAGTATTGAAACTATTTATTTCACCAAATATTGTGCACCTCTGGAAACAACCCCTGTAAGGGTAGTTTTATTAGGGTCGTATTTCCGAAAATTAACCAGGAACTAGTTGTTGAATAATAGTGAACAGCTAGATGGAACGTTCGCAGAAACAGTTGGTAATCGAAAAGAAAGCGTCCCGGAAACCACGTGATCGGTTAAGCCGGGGGCGCATTCTGAACGATACAGGAGAGGAATGCAGCCGGCGCTATTCTTCCTGTCGTTTATTGAAATGCTCAGCATGCTCTCACGTGGTATCCTTCGGCTACCTCGCTCTATTCTCTGACAAGGGGCGGGAAACGGGCGAAAACTCAGTCGAGAAAGTCGAATAGAACGGAATGGAATGGAATCTGGGGAGAAACTGTCGTTGCCAGATGTAAACTTCGCCGATTTCGTGTCTGCTAACTAGCCAGATCGCGGAACAACAAATACATGTATGTCCATTTTTCACACCCTCTACTGTCTACTAATTACCTTGTGGTGGTAATGTACAACAAGTGTAATGTACAATGTATAATTATGTACAAGAATAATATACAATGTATAATTATGTACAAGAATAATATACATTGTATAATTATGTACAAGAATAATATACATTGTATAATTATGTGCAAGTGTAATATACAATGTATAATTTATGTACGAAAATGTGAATTTACCAGGATTTGTAAAGTGTAAAATGTTCTGTTTCGGCACAACAAATTGCCAATGAAAAATTGAGAAGAGGAAAGAACGAGGTCGACATGTTTTTGAGGAATTGTTGAGAGAAAAGGTTGAATCCGAGCGAAGTTCTCAAACACACACGAGATATTTCTCGCGTTCGGAGTTTTGTATTCTTATCAGAAGTTCTACAAGAGCTGAGAAAATCGAACGGAATAAAATTCGAAGCAAATGTAAAGTTCAGCAATTCCATATAATGGATAGAATCGTGGAATAAGAACAAAATCGATCTTCGTGTGGAACGATAGCATACAGCCGGCGACAAATTGTACATATTGAAACGAATTTCAAAGCTTTCCATCTGATACTGCTCTCTGCGATATGAGAGAACAAACCTCGAAAAATAGAAAATCTATTATAAACGAAAAAATTTTTGGATAAATGTTTCAATGTAGAAATTTCAAAAACTTCGATTCTCGACAAACTGTTGTGCCATCGTAAAAGAAAAAAGTAAATCTACAAAATAGACACATGAGAAAATTGCTTAACATCGCAATTAAAGACACACATGATTCACATAGGTCCTTGTTTACACAAACTAACAATTGATCGAACCAGTGCGCCAATAACATTAATTGTAGTTTTGTTCAATAAAAATGTGAACTTCTTGGAGCGAAAGTATCATCAACAAATTACAATTTAAGTGTGCGAAAAGTAGAAGTTTCAAGCTTTAAAACGAGTCCTCATAAAAGATCCTCAGATTGTTACAACAAAATCACTCGATTCAAAAACCACTTTTCGGTTTCGTTCGAGACGTTGATCGGAAGCAGCAACAAATCAAACGGTGTGTGCAGACGACACGTCAGTTGGAAACTTTCGACATGTATCGAGACATTACTGTACACAGTTCTTCGGAGAGTTAACAAACAATTACTCGTTCCATCGACACCCCCTATCAATTCCGACCAAGTGATCCGACGCGAGAATCCCGTGTCACGAAATCGCATCTCGCTCATGACCAGTCACATTGTTTCCTCGACAGGTTTCCACGGCGCATTCCGATCTTAAAAGCATTCTCCGTGTTCGAGGGGCGGGGGCGGATGGATGGGGGTGGGTGGATAACGTTTCCTCCGCGATTTTTCCGCGTGCTGACCCGTTTCCACGCTTAATACGGCGGTATCGCTGCGCGGATGCAGCTGCGAGAGACTAAATGCATTGGCAGGATTCACCGATACGGCCGCCGTTCGAATGATTTTAATGCACCGACGATTATCGGTCCCCGGAAGCCAAGCGTTGTCTTGGGTATCCGGCGATTCCGGGGGCTGCCATCCCCCTTCTTTCTACTCCATTACAGTCGATGTAATAGTCTTGCAGCTGCCGGCACAATTTTCCGTGCGACGATCACGCGCGAAATTCATCGGCCCGACACGAACGGCGAACGGGTTTTTATCAAGGACAGCTTAACACTATTCCTACCGCGACCGGTCAAATGACCGTTTTTCAAATTTACATTAGAATTTCCTATATAGAACGTAATTGAATCGCTCCTTTAAACGTCGCGACTTTTCCGAAAATACGCGTATAATACATTTTTCAATATTAGGTGGTTCGATACCATTCGTACTGTAATCTCCCTATTTTTCCCATATTCTGCAAGGTTTCAGCTTTCATTTAAAAAAAATTTCATCGCTCTATCTCATTTCTATCGAAAGTTATATCTCTTTGAATCGAGTTAGGTCAAGTTTTCCCACTCTGCGGCGCGCCAGCTGTCGATTGGTCTATTGTGCTAACACGCGTCTAGGTCGCGCTCTGATTGGTCCGTGTTTTTCGTTAATAACTCCTAAACAAAGCCGCGGATAACATTTTTACAAAGGAAAATGTTGCTTCAAATTATCTCAGGAACCTCCCATTTCCGGCTGTTGAAGGAATTCCGGGACACCCTGTATACTTTCGAAGTTATTGTAGGTGGCAATTGTTACTGCCTCACCCTGTACAAAGTCAAAACAGTTTGAAACGACTCCTTTTGGAGTATTTACCATTCCGGTGATTAGAATATGATTCGATAAAAAAGATTGTTGACCGTGAAAGTCAAGGTCGAAGGTAATTTTACTAAAACAAAAAAAAAAAGTTCTAGTCAGTGAAACTATGAAATAAGTCTTATGACATGGGGTTAATTTATAAAATTTGAACAAAGCGACACTAGCAAGAATCGCATAAAGCTGTCCAGACTGCAAGAACGATCGAGGGTTGAAGTGGGAGGCTGAGGGTCAACAGCAGAATAAGTGCAAAGGTATGAAAAGAGAGAGAGAGAGAGAGAGAGAGAGAGAGAGAGAGAGAGAGAGAGAGAAAGAGAGAGAGAGAGAGCTGGGGATGGTGACAAGAGGGTTGGAGGGTTAAGGGGGCTGGAGTGGTTTTTGTGCGTGAAACGATAAATTCGGTAGCGCAGCATTTTGTCCCCGAAAACCTATCGCAATAAATACGTGGTACGTCCGGGCGCGCGGTTGAGCCGCCGCGTTATACTCTAATGCAGTGCATATGGAACAATTTATAACGCTTCAGCGTGGGGCCCCTGGACGTTTTTCTCTGGCCGGTGTAGGTTTGCACGATCCCACGCCGCATCAGCCTTTCGCCACCTATTGTTTCCGTATTGCTGAATTATTATTTCGCAATTTGCCTTTTGTCCTTGGGAATCGCCGCGTCGACGGTAGCCGGCATCGATCCAACCGTTCTTATGTGTGCAATGGAAACGCTTGACCTCTATCGGGAGATTGAGACGGTAGGGTACGTCAATGATCCATCTATCGCGAGCACACGCGCGCACACGCGTTCGATCCTGTATTCAACACGTTGCACAAAAATTCCTACACCATAAAAGTCACTTAAATAACTAACGAGCTAATTCTAACATTTCTTTTTCGCTAGTACGGAGACGGTAAAAAAACGTTTTTTCGTTTGGGAACATAAAGTAACAGCTTTATTTCCATATTTCTTCTTGTCCCGTAAAATCACAAATTAACTGTGGCGCGTTCAGAAATATACTTCTGCTCTTGGGGGAGTGCGAAAGCAGGTAAAGATTTAATTTCTTTTTTAGGGGAAGTTGGTAAATGAAAAATTCCAATTTTCTGTGAATGCAACTGTTAGCTTCGTGCTCCGATTTTTGAATTTTCAGTAATTCGCTATTTTCGAAGCTGTAATGTTAAAAATAATGACTGGGTTTATTTCGTATCCCCCTCCGTGATGCTCAAATTTAAAACAATCAAACATTCCCCGCTAAATTTAATTAGTATAAAGATTAACGAGATTTAAAGAAACATAATGATATACTGCTCTCTAAACCCCACTAAAATTGAATTTTATTAAACTATTCTAAACCAGCTAATTCTCCTTGATATTCAAATTTAAAGCAATAAAATATTCCCCGCTAAATTTAATTATTATAAAGATTAACGAGATTTAAAGAAACACAATGATATACTGCTCTCTAATACTGAAATTTATTACAAAATTATTTCAACCTGTTGAAATGAAATTGAAATTAATTAAACCCCACTAAAATTGAACTTTATTAAAATATTTTAAACCAGCTAATCCTCCTTGATATTCAACTTAAAAACAATAAAATATTCCTCACTGGGATTTGAAAGGCTCGCATCCCAGAATGTGTAGCTTTCTGTACTACAAATAGTTTAGCATGTTTTTCATAGCTAAGAGGGAAACACTAAAATCCGTCCAAGTACTGAACGTGACGATACTGAAGAACAGAAGATGATTCGCGAAGTAGCGAGCGATAGAAATGCAATTTCGTGAATAAAATGCATTAAAAAGCTCGGTTGATCCTTTCGGCGGTTTTCTGCATTAGCCGTCGGGATTTGAAACAAAGGGATACAGTTTCCTTCGCTTTCCATCGAGTCATGTACTAATCGTCTTTTTTTCCAGGTTGATTATACCTGATGGATACGATTGAGCACGCTTCACGGCGCCGCGCGCGCGTCTTTTTTCTTGAAAATGGAACGAATTTTCTCGTCGATGCTTTTAACGGGCGGAATGCTTTCAGGATGCTGCGTTTTATGTGTGCGTCCTCCCATGCCGTCTTCCGCGGACACCGTGTTCTCATAGTTCCAGAGAAATAGGACAATAGTAATCTCCGGGGGAAAAAAAAAATCGTTTTCACTATTCACACAGATTTTACCTGGAAAATATTTCTTACTGACAGCATTCAGAATTTGCCAGTCTTTACGATGGCGTAACCATTTCGTTCGTGAACTGCAATGTGAATTAATTTCGATTCGTGAATTAAACGTGTTATAATAAATTGAACATATAAAATGTTGTGAAAATGTTAAGTATTATTGGTTAAATACCGCAGATGTTACAAGCGTCGTGTTGGACGAGATAAACGAAATTTTTAATTAATCGTATCAATAAATCGTGGATTTAATAAAGAAGTGTAAAAAAAGATTGGCATACTTATAATACTTGAGAAGAAATGGTATTTGACCTACACTTGGATGGTATCGCGACAATTAAAAAATTTCCTATACCACAAAACGTTTGGCATACTCGAGGTTCCTGCAACACTGAATTTTTACTTGCATAAAACCGAAAAATTTATCGACTTACATTGTTCCAGTTATTAAAACGACAAACACACCCCGAATTTTCGTTAAATGACCGTAATATTTGTAATGTATTTAAAAGTAAATATTGAAATACACTTGCAATAGAGTTGCATTGAAACACAGTTGACGTTTAAGTTTTAATATATTAACGAAATTGAAAAACTCCCTCTCTATTGATTTCTGAAACAGTTCAAGTAATGCTGCATAGGAACGGATTATACTTCTATGCTCTCAATCATGTGCACGTGCTGCTGACACAATACATACATATAATCAAAACAGCTACAATGTTCAGGAATGAGGCAGTTAAACACGTTCAACGATTTTTTGGAAAATAACGATAACAGCCCAAATACAATTAAAATAAATAATACACGTACTTATGCATAGTGCATTGAAATTAAATTCGAAAATTCAATTTTTCAATTCTATTTACATCTTACGTGACTGTATGATATTTTGTGAATAAAAAATATAATAAGCGTTTAATGTGAATAAATGTTTTGAAATAAATCTTTAATTATAATATATTTCAATTATAATATCTTTCCGCGATTACCAGATTTGAATTATCTCGCATAAACAGCGATTGCATTTCGACATTCGTCGAAATCGGCGCGATTCGCTATCCCCGCGGCGGCCGGGTCAACATCGATCCGACTTGAAAATTATCGTCGAAAAATTCAAGTGTCTCATTTACAACCCAATAAATTTGATTGAACATATACAACGCGTGTTCCTCGATAATTGGCCAATCGCGCAACTGTCAAAAGCGTCATTATCCCGCCGATTGAAACACCGGAAATGCCGGCACCGTCGACACATTCAATTTCGCTGGGAAAAATTTGATGCCGAGTCTCGTCAATATTTGCAGGTTATTTTGCGCTGACTGTCGCGCAGTCATTAAACAAGTGACAGCGAGATAGGGCCATGAATGGAAATGAGTCGCAACAAACGAAGAGTCCGAGGAAAAGCTTTTCCGGTGAGTTTAACAGGACGATTTTACGAAATTGTCGGAGGATGGTGGGGAGATGTGGGAGAGGGGGGGGGGGGGGTGAGATGAGGATCTGGAGGTGGGGATAGATTGTGAAATCGATATGCCAATAATATTCGAGCCAGAACCGTATGCGCGTCCCCGAAATTCAAATTCCCTGGTCGGCTATGGCGCGGCCGATTATCGGCGGCGACGAACCGGCAGTATATATATCGGGTGATTAATGAGCATGCCGATAGATGCGCGTTTCTCCCACCCCACCGCTCCCCCTCCAAAACCGTTACCCCTCCCTCCGTTCGGCCCGTAAACCGGGTGTGATCATCCATGGTCGACGGATAATTTATTAAGATTCGAAAGGCGGCAACCGAAACGCCACGGGCTTTCTGCCAGGCTACTGTTGCTCACGGTTCCACCCTAATCCTACGCCACCCGATGAATTTACTGATAATTATGGTCGACGTGTACCTGGCAACCCGGAAGTCCTTGAAATAACACCTCGAATGGCTGTTAAATGGCAAACGGAATCGGAAGATTACCCCGCTGCTAGGTTTCTCTTGTTGGCGGGAGATTTGAAATTTCGAACTTTACGATGTGTGTATGGAATGTCTTATGTTTATCCTCGAATGCGGAAAAGGCAGTAAATTTTGTCGTGGAAAAGTATTGTATCAAACAGGATTCAAAATTCATAATTTTGTATCCACTTTACACAAAATGAAACGTAAAAGAAAGTGTCCCGAAAATGTTGTGCTTCCTGATGTCATTTCGAGTAATTTTTTCCTTCGGGAAACTGTTCTCCGCAGTTGTCGTTGTAAGCAATGTGTTAATAAATGTTCAGTTTCTCGTAGCGCTTGAGAAAGAATGGACCACAAGTATTCGAAGTGGCAATCGCAGACGAACGTCTACGGGGATCGTGGAGATTTCAGGCGTTTGAAGTTGCGTCGCAAAGAATCCTCGAGTCTCTCCATGCAGATCTCTAATGAATAGTCACTTTGCGACCGGAGCGAAGAGTTTAACGCGACAGATGCGTGAAAGAAACGCGTGGGCCCCTTTGTGCGAGCCGTCTCCTCGAAACGAAATCTATTGTTTTCGATTGTCGAGCACGAGACAGAGTATCGCAGCTGGGGAACCGGCAACTTGAACGCTCGAGAGCCCTCGAACGGCCGACCTGACGATTAAGTCGCGAAAGTGTCTTGAAACTACTCGAACGGGACGCAAATGACGGATCGAGAACCTCTCCAGACCAGTTTTGTTCCTACCTCTGTGTATCGAAATGGTTCAACCACTCTCGAATCGTATCCGACGCGACGCGATCCTCTGGATCCAGACCAGGCGATTTTTTTACGCTTTCAACCCATTCCTGGACCCTGCCTGCATTACAAATTCCAAAAATTAAACTCACGCGTGATCAAAAATAGATTCTTGAAATTTTCAATTCGTTTGCAACGTCATTTTCATTTTATATCTATTTAATATAATTTTTTATTTTATATCTATTGTACGATTCACAATTCTTTTTAATATCCTTAATTCGGTGTCAGTGCTATTTACCAATCTTAATTCATTTATGTGAATTAAATTAGTGATGTATATTTAAAATCAGTTATTTGAAGTTTTGAATTTTAAATCTATATATATAATTCTTATTTCATTTAATACTTTTAATTTATTTAATTCATTTTCAATGTGATCGATCTACTCGCAGTTTCGTTTAATGCATTTGCAGTATCAATATTGTATAATATTTTATATGTATTTCGAACATCTTCAATCATTTCATTGACTTGAAATGTTCTACTTATTCTAGTGCAGAAATTTCCCGGGTTATTTAATCCATAACGAGGCGACGAAAGGTTGAATATTTTATCAGATAATTACGACACGAATAATATAACATTTGCGTTGAGCGAAAACGTGTATCATAATATTTTCATAGTTTATGTTACTGGGATTGCGTATAAAGCGTTTGTACAGCTGAACATTTGCAGGAAGAATGAAAATAGGATAATAGAATTATTTCCATTTTATCGCTGCGATGAAGCTGTAGCGCAATTTAACTTGAATTATGAAATAAACAGATTTGCCAGGAATTTCAGTCGGCGTGCTTAAAGCCACTTAAATTGCGAGCAGTTGTACGCTACTATCGGCGAAGATTAACGCGAAATTCGAAACGCGTTGGATTTCGAAGTAATAAAACGTGAATTTGTAACGAAAATTTTCGAACAAACATTTAATATTGTCATTCTTGTTCTCGCAACGATATATCGCACCTTTACGATCGTCCGGAAATATTTTTCAAACAATTCCAAATGTAATCAATCTCGACCCTGTAGCACGCGATCAGATTTTATACATTCAAATTCGGTCCCGATCAATGTGAAAAATAATCCCGCAATGAACCATAATACAATTTCGGTAAACAAACGCGATACTAAATGTAATAAATACGTGAACTGTAATAAAAATCCGGTGCTTTGCAATTGAGATATAAAAACCATCAAGTTTAAAATTGGATATTCCCCGCGGAGCCGGCAACCAGACAATTCCATTCGAACGGAGATCAAAGCAAATAATTATACTCTATACACAAATTCTCATTTTTCAGTTATTTCGTTATTTCTTTAGTAGCATTGTCCCTGAAGCTATTAGTGGTTATATTATATTATACTACACGCATGTATGAACAAAATTATAACAAACGTTACCTAGCTGACTATAACAATGTAACTCAACAAATTCTGTCCGAAATCTAAAATTGAAAAGAAAACACGTGTGTCTGTAGAAAGATGTTTAAAAAAAATAATAATAATAAAAAAACATTCTTAACAAAGAACTTGTCTTCGTGCGTTCTCATCAATGTTTATAATTATTTAAAACAGGTCCTACTGTTTATGTTCCTAAAATGAGGCAATTAACGAGTGTCTTTGGATCCTGAACGTGTCTACACATTTTTTTTTTAATATCAATTTCGGCTGTTAAAACTTGATACACCGTTACCACCAAAATGGCCGGCGATTTTGACTTTTAGACGCACCAATAAAATTTCAAAAGCGGTCTTAGGGAAATAAGGCTAATCAACTTTAAATGCCAGGGCTTTTTTTCGGGGAGAAAAGGGTAGAGGCAAGATGCACGGTGAGTAACTCCGTGAAATTCGGCAATCTATGAGCCGCAAAATGAAGTCGGGTTAAGGAGAAGGGCCCGTGAAGGACGATGGATTGAAGAGCCGAGGGCAAAGAGACCGGACCGGATAACGGCGTCGAGGAAAGTTTTAAATTGTTCTGGGAAAGGCGAGCGATCAGTGGATTATAAACATACTGAAAACTTTTGATGGGATTAGCTTTTCTGAGAGACAGAGAGAGAGAGAGAGAGCGAGAGAGAGAGAGAGAAAGAGAGAGAGGGAAAGAGGGAGGTTTGGGCAGCTTTCACGAGGATCGTATAACGCCGAGAAAGCCCTTGATTTTCTTCTGTTTTCCTTGCTTCTCGAGAGAACCGAATTCGCACACGAGTGTGCACAGTTTTGGCTTGCTTCAATTTCGATCATAATTGTTATTATACTTTAACGTCGGCGAATTATGAAAGTCTGCACGAGAAACAACTTGACTTTCGCTTGAAATTATTACTTTAGAGGATACTTCAATTTAAAAACGATGTAGCATTTTGCAATTATATTAAAATACCTTCTACACGTTTATTTATTCGTTGTACGACTTTTTTCAGAGCTGCATCAAATTCGTACTTCCTAAAAGACTTCACAGTAAACATCAGATTACTGTTGTTTTAAAATTATTAGTTTGGGGGATACTTCAATTTAAAAACGATGTAGCATTTTGCAATTATATTAAAATACCTTCTACACGTTTATTTATTCGTTGTACGACTTTTTCAGAGCTGCATCAAATTCGTACTTCCTAAAAGACTTCATAGTAAACATCAGATTACTCTTGTTTTAAAATTATTAGTTTGGGGGATACTTAAATTTAAAAACGATGTAGCATTTTGCAATTATATTACAATATCTTCTACACGTTTATTTAGTTGTTGTACGACTTTTTTCAGAGCTGCATCAAATTCGTACTTCCTAAAAGACTTCACAGTAAACAATCAGATTACTCTTGTTTTAAAATTATTAGTTTGGGGGATACTTACATTTAAAAACGATGTAGCAGTTTGCAATTATATTACAATACCTTCTACACGTTTATTTATTCGTTGTACGACTTTTTTCAGAGATGCATCAAATTCGTACTTCCCGGCGTATTGGTCCGTGCAGTTAAAAAATTCCAGGAGGTTCTAGAAACCATTTTTGAAAAGAGCTGTTAATTTAAGGTTTCAACGTAAAAGGGGAAAAGTCCTCTGATCAGTTCAAATAAGGGAGGCTTTATTAAAATATATCCCGGCTATATACAGAACACTTCGTAAACGGGATTTCAATGGCGACTTCACAAAGCGCGATATTAAATCAGCTATTGGTCGAATGTAAACGAAGGGGCGGGGTGTGTTTGGTGAGAAGTTCATACACCTGAAATGGAAGTTTGCACACCTGCAATAACCAGCTAACCCCGAGGACCGTTGCGAGCACACGCGGAATTGATTGAAAGCAAAGATAATTTTCGTAGCTGCACAAAGGGATTAAAAGGAGACTTGTCTGCTGAGAAAACTCGATCGCTTCGCGAAACTATGTGTGCTCTGCGATTAGGCGTTATGAGTTGGCGTTCGAGTCTAGCCTGTTTTGCATTTTCGTCAAGTCAGTAGCACGATTCTGGCCGGATAATTGGTACAGTGATCGAAGTAACTGTAGACTTGTTACGGTCAGACAGATTTTACGGTTTTATGGCAAAAAAGTGAGCCGGAGTCATTTAAAACAGTTTATAAACACTGTTATATTATTTTCAACATATTAACCCATTGCGTCACGAGGAAGATTGAAGAATGGTCTTGTCAGAAATTTTTTAATTATATTTAAAAAGAATAGTTTTCATCAGAACAACATATTTCAATATATTTCACTAATTTTTCTATATTTGTTATATATATAGTCTGGCGACAGTGGTCAAGAAAAATAATAACTATCTATTTCACCCCAGTTTCTTGCAATTCAGGTAAAATATTTCCATTTTACATAAAAAATCGTTGTACAATTATACCATAAATTCGTTCGATCGCATGTATGTTCTATCTTTAACGATGTATCTGTGAATCATTGCAAATATGACGAAATAAAAGGTACAGGGTGTTCCAAAGAATAAGTATGACAACTTGAAAAAGTAGAAACATGTTCGACGATCGTACGATTGTATTTATTATTGTGAACCATTGTTGTTCGATTGTTCATCGTTCGACGGTTGTTTTATTGCTCGAGTGTCGTGTTCGATGCTTCGATTAATCGTAGGCTTTAAAAGTTGAGCGAAATAAATTCCTGCGAGGGTATCTGTTTTAAAGACAGAACAGCCCATAAGTTGTTGGAACGTGCAGTAAACGTTTCAACGGAACTTCACGGAACGAATCATTTGATTTCACGGAGAAACGCACACGTCGGTAGCAGGTACTAGGGTCTTTTTACGGGTCAGATCTTGCGTTAGATACGAATGATAACAGCCTAGTAGCACGGAGTATCGTCGAGGCTGAGGGGTAGTATAACGCTTTCACGTTCAGCGTAAAACTGTTTTCTTGCATACTTTAAGCAGATGACTTTCACTGACACACTGTCGCACAGTGTTTCGACTACTCGTGTTGGCCAACATTATATAATATTTAAAGAAATAAAGTTGCAACGAAAGTTGCATGGTATTATTCCTTCTACCAAACTGTGTAAACAAACACTTTTATAAAAACACTTGAACAAGTTTCTTTCACAGTTTTTCAATAGTTTTCAATATCGTCTATCGTGCTTGAGATGTTTCACGAAAATGAAATCTATTGAAATTTTTTCAAGGGTTAATTTCACCCCTTTAATGAGAGAAGTAGCATGCAAAAAATGAATAATTTATTAAGTTTTTACGGGTTTGATGAACTTCCCGTGTAAGCCAACTTTGTATTGCAGATTATAATTTTATTACAAGTTTTATCTAGCTGCTTTTTCAAACATTTTGGAATATTTTTTCTATTGTTTGTTATATTGTAATGGAAATTGCTGTATTGTATGCTGTCGATAACGAATTCGTTTTTAAACAATTTGCTTAAAAATGTCAGGCTGTAAACGTCGCCACGTGAAATAACGTTTCATGGTGTTTACTGCTTTATTGTTGTCAGCGCTGTGAAATGGAGTTCCCATGCGATCGTACGTACCGGTGATGTTAAAATCGCCGACAGGGGTTTATCCGGCACTGTTTTAATTGACAAGAATCCAGGGGAAGCAAGTTTGACCAAATTCCATTGTTAATCGATAGCATTGACCCACAATGATGTCCCCTTTTAGTAATAGTGGGGTTACATAATTAATTAGGTTAATTATATACTTACTAGACTGCGGATTATATGCATCTATGATAAAAATTAGTAGTTGCAATTTAAAATAGTAGATAATTTGAAACAATTTAAGAACATTAATGTATTGACTACAAAAATCGAAAGAAATTTTGTTATGGTCGTCGTTTGTTGCAGTTGATGTAAGCAATTTACTATTTATGTACAAATAATTGTATTAAGATTGTCTCTCGGCCAGAAACACACAAAAACAAATTTATGTTACCACGTTACGTTCTTAATATTTTTTTTAAAAAAAGAAACTAATAATGATAATTAATCAAAACAACATTGTTACAAAAATATATGTTAGTGTTAAATGTAGGATATTCATTTAATCGAATCTGTTGAAACTCAGAGGGAAATTGTATTGAAATTAGGTAATATTTAAATTGTTGTAAGTTATGAGATTCTTACAAAATTGAAGGATAGAAAAAATAGTGCACGACAAAGAGAAGCTTAAATAACATCTTCCCAGGATGTTTCGAATATTATTGCGGAATGCTTTCGAAATTGATGAATGTCATCCGAGCAGTTTTTGGAAACGATAAAACTTGAAAAATGGCGTGCATCGAAGGAACGAGAGATAAATGGAGAGAGAAGTTTGATACGAGAAACAAATGTGATAATAAACGAACTGCGTGGAGACTCTGCGGCCAACATGTTCGAACACAACGTAACAAATTGCTTCGAACTTTGATATTTTGCTCTTAGTTCGAGAGAGTGGAATAATTAATCGTTTGCAAACTGGATCCGAGAGTTCGCTCGCGTTTGCATAGTATTTACGTTGCGGATTTTATTGCGTTGGGCTACACTTCAACACTTTCGGAAGCACAAGAAAACATATAAGTCGAACATATTTTACAATAATATCGATTTCTTTAATGGCACGTTAAATTGCGCAGTACTATTTGTTAATCAGACCTGTATTTGTTTAGTTTCGCGCGGTCCATTCTTTTGTAAATTTTAGTTAAGACTTAGATTAAGATTTTAGGTTGAGACTTTCTTTTATTTTTATGTTATGTCTTCTTTTTGTTTTTATCAGTTATACTGTAAAAACTGTATACATTTGTATAAAAGGACCTCGGTCCGTATATAATAATAATAAATAATAATAAAACGTATGCGTATAGGGTGTCCAAAAAATGTACTTCCTTGAAAAGGGTAGATTCCCAAGATGATTTGAAATAACATTTTTCCCATCGGGAAAATGTTCTTCGCGATTTAAAGTGTTATCAACCGTCTTACATTTGTAATTCTATAACTGCGAGAAGGTATAAAATCTCGACGAAGGTCTTCCAGTTCGAATCGAAACTGGACGATTCGAACAGTATCGATCATCGCAAGCAAACCGATCTCCCTCTGTCTCGCTGCGACTCGATCAGTCTGGAGCATCAAGCGGATCGAGTCTCGAGCTGCTTGTTCCGATCAGAGTCGAGCATCAAGCGGATAGAGCGCTCGAAAGAAGCTCGAGCATTTCGAGCCTACCTATCGATCGTGCTCGAGCTTGATTACCTATCACTAGTGGTCATCCATGCCGCCTCTGCTCGATACCTCGCGCATCACTACGAAATCGTTTCCGAAATACTGATTCGATAGAAAAACAAATTTTCCCTAAAATTCGTGCTTTCTTCGAGGAAGACTACTAATAGAATCTATATAAAGACAAAATTAAATGCTGTTAGCGCATCACTTGAGAACGGCTGGACCGATTTCGTTAATTTCTTCTTTTTTTAACACTATTCCTACCGCGACCGGTCAAATGACCGTTTTTAAAGTTTCGATTAGAATTGCCTATATACAACGTAATTAAATCGACTTTAAACTTCACGACTTTTCCTAAAATATGCGTATAATACACTTTTCAATATTCAAATAGATTAATACTTTTTTTGTAAAGAATACGAAGGAGCATCAGCTGATGCAATAAAAAATATATGATACCATTTAAAAAAACATTAATGACCTTCATATGTCCTTTACACGTCCACCTACAAAGAAACAATGTACCATCAGAATGTGCCCCTCTCAAAACCATTCAACTTCATCTGAAACGTTGTTTGCTATGCGTAATAATAATGACGTAAATCTAGATGATAAAATGTGGCGTCCCACCCTGTATACATTTCACAGTTTAGTTTCGCTATGGATGTATCGCCTTTGAATCTGTTATTTCGCGATGAACAGGGTTCTTTGCAAGACGGAAAGAAGAACAGTCGGCCGTGCACAGTTGATTGGGAGAGGAGTAATTAGAGTGCATGCTAATGCATCCGATACGTCAAAATCGCGCGGGTAAATATATGAGAGGGCGCGGGCAGGCTGGGTACACGGTCATAAATCGGTGTGTTGGCAAGCAGTGAACTGGCGTCAATGGTGCTTCGTCGATGACCGAGTGGAAAGGGTAGGGGTGAGGTGTCGACGGGGGTTGCAAGGGGGGCGGCAGGAAGTCAAGTAGCCAGGGTAGGTGGAGGGGGGTGGGGATAGACGGACACAGACGGCCCTGGCCTGGACCAAGCCGAGCGAAAAGGGAAAGGGGTGGCAGGACGAACACGGATACAGAGAGTGAGATCTACATATTACATGGGGTGGCCTGTAATATATGCGCCCAGTTCCGTTCCCGAATTTTCCACCCTCCCTTTCCGAATAAAACACCATGGTCGACCCCATGTTCGCTGAAATCGAAAGATTTCTTAACGATATAATAATTCTTTGATCCATTAACCCTTCCGTGACGAATATATCGACGTACTGATAACGTCAACACTGTATACCTAAGTCCTGCAGTTGGAACGATGACATTTTAACAAACAAAAAAAGCTACAGAATCTCCCATTGGAAAGTGTTATTTTAAATCATGCTTTTTTTTATAATTAACCATTTTGTTACAATTTTACTCACCACTCGTCGAAGCTCTGATCATCGCGTATGTAATATGTGGTGAAGATAAACACTGCCCGTTGCAATGAAACTGTTCTGAATGTTTGAGGATTGTTCAAGTCGCCCCTAAATCGGCGTCCAATTTTGCTCGTTTTGTACACTGTGAAGAAACAACGTTTATGTATTAATATTATCTTCATATAAGAGATGCTTTATCCTGGAGAATATTTTCCACATTCAAAATATGAATAATTTCAATGATACACAAATAAGGGCATTATACGATTCATGTTACGTTCTAATATTTCGGAAATGGAATTGTGTCCAGCTTTTCGAAATAATGAATCATTGTGTGAAGCATCGTAGAGAAAAAGCAGGGCCAAGGGTTGCAGTTAATTCGTAGAAAGATAGTAACTATGCACGGGGGTGGTTTTCCGCCGTTTGATTATACAGAGTTGGAGATTTAGTAACACAACATGAACTTCGAAGGGAAAATAGGTAATTATATAAAAGCTGGTTAGTTCTCGTATCACTCGCAGGAACAGTTCTCAAGATAAATAGGCAGTAACTACCCCTTCGTGAGGCAGTCCGATAAAACACAGAATAGCAGCGTTGACCAGTGGCAAAGTTGTTTCAGTAACTACCGTATGAATTACCGACGTGTATTTAATTAAATATTAATCGATCAATTATTAAAAACGAAATGATCCCACGGAGCAACCACGAAGTCCCTTCGATAACGTTAATTCCTAATACATATTTAACTACGCATTAAATGGTTTGATCCAGTATTAATTCAATGGTTATTGGTTAATTTTATATTCATGATATTTGTCATTGATTATATATTCGCGGTAGCCATTAATTAAATTGAACAGAAAGTGCATAGAAATTTTTATTATTCATGGAGTAAGCGAACTCGTACTTGGGCTATTAATTAATCAAATTTAAGTCGTGTAGAATAAGATAGGAAATGTTTCTAAACAAGTTTGCAGCAAGAATTAATCACAATTAGAAAAATATCTATTATAGCAAACTGAAAACTATGGAGTGGCTTCGATCTTATTTAACTTTACCTTATTTAAGGTACATATGTCGCAGCCAAAGAAAAACTATTGGGATACACGCGTCCCAGTTTGAAATATTAACACACAAGTTTCAGTTTCGACGTACACCCTGCCTCAGGCTGGTAATATCGGTTTCCGCAACAAAAAAAAAAAAGAAAAAGATTCGCATCATAGTAAAAGCTCGAGTCGGAAGGGTGACCTAATGAAAAAATTGATGAATTTCATTTGCTTTATAAATCATAAATTTGATTGATCAAATTCTCGTCACATAAAAACTACAAAAACTTAAATTAATTCTTCACTATTCAGGACCGATGTCTATGCGATCTGACAAACATTTCATCATTTCTTTCACGCACTAGAAACTAATTACAAAATTAATTAGTTTCTAGTCAGCTACAAAATGCAATAGAAAAAGAAATTTGTTCGTGAAACATGGGGATGACATAGGCTTGTGCGAGGTTCTGCAACCCTTAGGGGCGCGTTTCCCTTGATAATTTTGTTCGGGGTAAAATTATAGAGAATTTGCTGTGCATCCAGGGCCACATAAAAATCCCCAGATCAGCCTATAAGCGACAGAAGGCTCGGGGGATGGGGGTTGAAGGGTCGAATAGGGGTTAGCATGTAGGAGGAAGAGAATAGATCGCGGTAGGATTGTTCCGCGTGTCGGTAGTCGGTACTCGGAGAGATTCGCGAGCGTATGAGCGATTGCGTGCACCCGCGCGCACCGAGGTTCACGGATCTGCGGGGGTTGGAAGCGAGGCTACACCCCCGCAGCGTCGGATATATATGCATATTCAGGACTTGTTATGTAGTTGGCCGATATGGCCGCGGAACGGTCGGTGTGACGCGGTGGACCACGCCGGAGATACTGGGGGATAACCGGTGACGGACTGCCGGACATCCGACCTGTTACCCCCTCGAGCGTCCTCCGCGCCAGCCGCCGCCTCCTCGCCGACTTCCTCTACATCCCCTTGCGACCGACAACACACCCCTCCGCGCCCACGCACGCACACACACACACACCAACACTTCCATCCATCGTCATCTCCGATTCCTGATTCATGGAAATTCGGATTCCACTGGGAAAAATTAAGTACAGTCGACCGACCATTAGCCGAGGTCATCGAGACGCAGTCGGTTCGGATAATCGAGGTCATTAACACCGTATACAGGATATGGAAGAAATATAACCACGGACAATTTTTTTACAAGCGTGTCTCTAAAAGTTTTAGTAAAGAAAACTACTGTTACTATTTCCATGATCTCTCAACATCTGTAGAAATAATTTTTTCGTTAAAAAATATTTCGACGTGAGTGGGTTATTCGAGGTGAGTTGGTCGCCCCTGTACATTCGTTTCTGGTAAAAAAATATTTTCATAGTTTTCGCCGTGCGTCTCTCGAAGCGCGACAAATTCTCAAAGTTGAAAATTCAATTTTTGCTTAAAAATGAAATATTTCGGAAACAGTGACAGAGGAGGAGAGATCGAAGATATGGAATTGGAGCAGCGAGATTTATGAAAGTGCAGCGTTAGTTTGTGAAATACTGAAATTTTGTTATTGGAATATTGAATATTTTGGTGATCGTGCACTCCCGTTGAAAAATGGTAAGTAGAATACTGAATTCGAATGTGTTCTAAAACTTGTTCGAATCGTTTCATTCGGAAATATATTCGCTGTATATTTTTATAGCTCTAACTGTTCGATTATAACAAATTTTCAAATTGGAATATGCGAGTGTTATAATGAAAATTAAACATCTCGGGAATTGAAAATGATCAATAATCTATAGGAATCCATTGTTGTTAAATATTTGAATATAGACAATTTCTGAGATCACATTAATCTGTCAGTAATATGTTACTTTAAACATCATTTGAAATATTTTGTAAAACTTCAAAATTCTTTCAAAAATCATTAATTCCTTTTACAACTATATTAGAACATAAATAATATGTTCTGCGGTAATAAATTATACATGAACAGATTTAAGAAGCCACTCCCACTACAGATTCACGTTAATAAAACGGGAAAACATGAAACGTTCGAATAAAATATTTTTTATCATTTCATTTCGAGTCGAATTTGATGTGATTCTCGTGGATTGATATCATCGTGGATAACATGTGGTAAATTCTAGTAAAATTGTTGGCATTCCATTGCCAGGATATCTGCACTTTATATTGAAAAACGTAACACTTCCAATTCCCCGGCTGTTTTCGACAGGATTTTTATTACATACTACGCCGCACGCGATAAATTCTTTCGTTTTAATCGAATTTTTCGAAAATTGGCTATTCCTATCCGTTGTCAGCATGTTACTCGAATATTTCTCAAGCAGTTACTCCCGCGCATTAATATTAGATTTGTTACGATGATATAGCACTGATTAATGGTATCAAAGATCATTAAGACCAAGTTTCAAGCAAATTCGACCACAAATAAAATATTCCTCGTACAAACGTTGCAACCCCTTATCACCCCCTTAGATTATTATCCCTTGTATAGATCATAAAGGAAACCTCTGTGCAATATTTCAGCTTTCTAGGTCCAAGGGTTTAGCCTGGGCATTGATAGGTGAATAAGTCAGGACATCATTTTTATATATGTATAGAGATATAAAACAAATTAAACTCAGAAGGGTTTCAAATGCTTACAAACAAAAAAAAAAAAATTCATAAATGTTCGTTAGAAGCCCGAATAAAAAAAGTTGTAAAAAGTAACTACTATTTTGTTTTCGTAATTCAGACGACACGTTGGGGCCATTAATTATGAGACTGGCTGCATCTAGAAGTTCGAATATCATTCTAGACTGGATTAATTTGTTCGTACGGTTGGAAAAATGTGTTTCGGCGTGAATAAACCGGTGTTCGAAATACGCTTCGTCGGAACGATAGAGTTCCATTCGGCGCCGCGGCGGCGATTCACAATGGCCGCTTACCGCGTTGAAAAATTGCGACGGTGCTCCTCGGAGAAATTGTTCCTTGATTCCGCGGCAGCGTCGCGCATGATGAATGAACAGACGGTCTCCATCGCGGATACAGCGTACGGAGAAATTCGCGCGAAAACTTTTTGGCGGTGGCAGCCGCGTGACATCCTGCGTGGCCGTGCTCGTATATCTTCGGTATAGTCAGCTCCGGGCAATGATCAGGAACCGAGGTACGTGCTCGACATCTTCAACGCGAAGGATTTCACTTCTGGTCTGAATGAGCTTCAAACATTCTCCTCGGCGGCTGCGCCCCATTCACTCAACCCCCTTTTTCTTGCCCCGTGCGCCCGTATGGAGCAGTTTCCGGAGCACGTGGACTTTACTTCGGCAAAGTTCCACGCGGAAGTGCTTCGCAACGTGCGCCGATTAGGAATGAACCTTCCGTCTCTCTCTCTCTCTCTCTCTTTCTACCACCGCCCTTTTCCTCTTTCAAAACTTCTCTCTCTCTCTCTCTCCCTCTCTCTCTCTTCGTGCTCCTGTAACGGATTTTTAATGTTAGGAGGTAATAACTATCCCGCCAAGAAAAACTTGAAAACGTTTTTCCCACCTACTTCGCAGGGGCTGACACTTTCTTTATTGACCTCGACGGTTATTTATTTTTATAAGGGGTGAAAGTCGGGGCTTAAATGGGATTTCATGGAAGTCCGCAGACCGCGTTCTTAACACTTTGACTGCCATGTTGGATCTACGGTCGAAGACACGAGACACAGTACCTGCTGGGATATACTCGGTGTTCCCATTGAAACATCTTATTGTTAGTTTGAATTACGAGAGAAACGCTGTGTTTTACCATTTGTGTTTTTTTTATTGGTGCAGCACAATTATTGAAAATCCTATTAATAGGCTTTCGGTAGGTAATGCGTTAATATATGGTTAGGTAAACGCCTTCCCGAACAAGCAGAAAACACTAAGGTATTAATAACGAAAAACAAATGTATAAATACACTTGCTTAGAAAAATGTGCTAATTTAAATTCTTAAGAATCAAGAAACCACATGTTGGTTTCAGTGCGCTAATAACATTAATTGTAGTTCGAGATCAACAATTGTCGATCGAGATACAGGGAACTGATACAATTGATTATTCTCTCGACAGTTATCAACGAAAACTAAACCTTCACCCATTCCAGACTCCGAAAACCCGAAGATTCAACATTTCAAACACTCTGTTCAAATAGAACCACAATTAACGGGATCAAAGTATATTATATAAGGATTAGAAATCAGAAAGAGTATATTCACATTCGTGTGTCCACGTCTAATAACAAAAGTCTACTGACACGCGTCTCGAACGCCTCGATTGTCACGCGCTCACACGCACACAGACGCACACACAAGTCCTCTCGGAGACACCTGCATTCTCAAAACAAAACAAGAACGTAAACAAGCGATCTCGCCCAGTCCTCTGACTTCGGGGAAATACACACACAATTTAACACACTCCTCGCTGGGTCCTACTCTAAACGCGTGCTTACTAAAAATGTCGTACATTCGAATCGGAAGCTCTGCATCAGGTGCACTTGCCGAAAAATGTAGGGTGCCGAACGAAACGGTGTGCTCGCGGATAGAAAGCGCGGACCGCTCGGCAGGGGAGGGTTGCGAATCTAATTTTTCTGCTGGCGTGCACAGAAGCGCGGGGAATTTCGTTTTAAAAACGGCGCGGTTTACGCGTCGGCCGTCAGTATAAATAGGGAATCGAACTGATACGGAAATTGAGATCCGCAAACAATGCAACCGCGGCTGTGGCATCGATTGCGCCTCGCTGCTAACGTTTCAATGAATAAAGTTAACCAATAAAGCATCGGATCGCGTGCCGCGCTCGCAAGATCGAAGGCATTCGTCGAAATTAATACCGTTGATCGTTCCTACGCGGAGCAACGATCCTCCTTGTCGGATCAAACGCTCGAAAATTTCATTAGCCACTCCCACCCCACACTTCCACCCCCGAACTGCCCGCTACGTCTCTTTGTTACAGTTTTTCGACGTTCATCGAAGATGCTAAGATCAACATTCGTGAATCGTGGAACGTTTGACGAGGTGTTGATCGATGGTAATTAACAGAAAACAAATTGCTTAAGGTGTCATGGGAAAAGGAATGTTTTCTGCTTTGTCGAAAAAGTCTAGAATATTAAACATTTCTTCCGACCTAGAATAATTCCATTGTATATGATTTCTTTTCATTTGATGGATACGAAATTGATGGAATGCCTGAAACGATACTTGAATATGTAATAACTGATTCGATACCGACGTGTTTAATAATGTAAACAATATTGTGATTATGCCCAAGATTATTGGTACAGGAATTTTCAGTGGTCACTCTGAGTCATAAGAGGTTCGAGTGTTAGGGGTTAAAATACTGATTGAATTTTTGTTAAATGGAAGAAGGTCTTAAGAAGAAGGTCCATAATATAGCAAAACAATTGTAAATTGTAAACGAAATGTTTGCCTCTACTTTACTTCCATTTTATATTCCCTAACAAAGAAGAAGTTAAGAAAGGAAGAAGTTAATGGAGGATGGAGTGAAACACTTGAAATTAGTGGGAAAAGGTGTTCGATTGATTTTGAAACAATCAGCTGATCGCAAACAAAGTCATTAGCGCATTAAGCAAGTGCGAAGAGATAGAGAGAGAGAGAGAGGGTTAGATTACGGATTACGAAATAGCATGGACAAATATAAACAGATAGGTGTGTGTACACCAGTGGATATATGCCGACTATTATCGAGGGCATGGTTAATACTATTCCGGGCGAGTATGATCGTCGAAAATTATTTAATCGTATCGATTATCTCGCGGAAGCTGCAGCCATCGTCCGAGCATGATATCAACGAGCATCTAGCTTCCTACGATATATCATAATACGTCAGCCGGATTCGTTAATTCGCCGACTATCAAAATGGATGTGTGATTGACCCCGGTAATACAGTTAATTCGCATGACGGGCCGAGTTCTATGAAAATTCAAGCGCGACACCGTCAATGGAATTTAATGGCCCGGGACCAGAGAATGGCGATCGGATGGCGCACCGAAATGCGCTCGGAAGTAGATGCACCGATGCAACGATGCACCAATGTTGATGCACCCTCTCTGTATGTATATATTCCCTCGTTCACTCCCCCACACCGTACATGGTGTTTACGGAACGATAAAGAAATATTTAACGCGCGAATGCAGACCGCGCGCGCGATACTAAAAAGCACCGAGCTCTCACCTGATCACCTGACAAATAATTGCATTGCGATTTTCGAGCTGTTTCGAATTAATCTGAGGTGTCGGTGATTGTCGATATTATCCGCTCGCTGGAATATGACGGAGGTCTCTGGTCACACTAGGAAATATTTTAGAATTTATTATGGAACTCGGGACACGTTAATTCATTCGTTCATAAAATTAATTACTTCGCTGGTGTGTATTCGTTAATTATTTGTTGGAACTTCTTTAAAAATTTGTGTATCGTGGTGATACTAATTCACAAGTATTTGCACAAAAATGCTTCTAAAAAATCTATAAAATTACATTATTTCACGAGTACCTGTACAAAATTAATTATTTACAATTATGAATTCATTTGGAGATTACTTTTAAAGTTTATTTTAAAGAATTAATGATATACGTTATTTAATATTGTTTAATGACCGTTCACAGAAATTACGTATACAAAGAGACAATGTTTCGGAATTGCTCGTGTAAAATCGATCGATGAATTATTTGAAATCCTTACACACGAAATCAAAAAAAGACTTAGTACAAATGAAAGTGGAATCTTTGCCCTTTACAACGAGCCGTGATACTCTGTCCTGCAGTTTTTCTTTTCAGAGCTACATCAGTTCAAGCAACACCGATTCTTTCCAAAAGTTCAATTTTCCAAATTCTCCGACGATGATAAATAACTATGTAAAAACAAGGGACGCAACGTGAACACAAATGCATCATTCGCCATCATGCAACATCATTCGCGCACCACTCGGACTGTCCACCAACCGAAACAATCGAGGAAAGTGCATCCGCCAGACGCCTCCGGCGACGTTCAAATCCGTTTCACCGTCTAAAACGCCATTAATGCGATCAGAACGGTTCACAGGGGGAGCGAAAAATAGTGTGCAAACAAAGACACGGCATTAGGAGCAGTCTGTGTATTTGAGACGGGTCGGCGTCCATTAAGCCCACAGGCCTTTTTATCAAGTCTGACCCCGCTGCGGGGGCGGGCCAGGAAGGGACACAGGCTCTCCTCTTTCTGTTTCCTCTGGTAACTTTTAAATGGTCCGCGATCGTCGTGTCAAACGACGGCAGTCCGAGTGCAGTCGAATGAAACGACAGCTCCGGTAGCAAAACACCGGTAGACAGGTAAATAGACAGCGGTGAAAGTAAAGGCAGAATGGACGGGGAAAGTAGGAAACTTAAAAGCGCGGAAAAACTCGCCGAGAAAACGGTCTGGGGTCAGTCTACAGTGCATATGTACCATGTTTAGAGTCAATACTGCAGGAACACTGGCCAAGCATGATGATCATCGACGACTGCGCATCGATCACTGTCCTTTCAACAAGTATTTCAACACTGAATTTCTGATTTTGAAAATTTCATCAATTATTCCTAATGGCCGGACCACCGGCCGTGACAATATCATGCAAAAATATCCTATTAGAAAAATGAAGTTTTAAAATATGTTCAGGCATGTGTTGTTATAACAAAGAAGATTGTACAGCAAACCATTCGAAACACACTTTCGACAATTTTAACTTCCACGAAACGCATTAACGGTTTACGATCAAATGAAATCTCCTTGTCATAGATGCGATACTGCTACTTCTTTTAACTAGAGATCTCTATTTCACAGGCATTTAAATACAGGTGTACTATTTCACATATGTATATAAATACTTGTGTACTATTTCACGTATATTTAAATACACATGTATTAACGTGTCCACATTTTAATTCGTTTTAATTTCTAGAATACAATGACTAATTTTGGAAAGCAATATAGGAGTACGTTAATACCAATGTTCGAAAAATTATACGAATTATAATGAGGATCCATTAATACACGTATATTTAAATACACATGAATTAACGTGTCCACAATTTAATTCGTTTTAATTTCTAGAATACAGTGACTAATTTTCGAAAGCAATATAGGAGTACGTTAATATCAATGTTCGAAAAATTATACGAATTATAATGAGGATCCATTAATACACGTGTATGAAAATATACTTAAAATGTACTTAAAAAGGCACGTACCTCGGTACATGTATTTAAAGAGAAACGAAATTGTGTAGAAGTGTAGTTTTGGAACTTTTCTTTCGCTGTTTCGTCGAAGCAATAATTTCGAGAGTCGGCAGAACAATCGCCGCGCGTTTCGTCCCAAGAACAGGTTCGCGAAAGTTAACTAGGAAGTGACGCGGCATAGTTTGCAAGTCGCCGGTGGGACGCAGTGGAAACTGGCTCGAGCACCGAGCGCGTAAACTTAACGCACCAAGCTGAGACGCAACAGCAGTAGCAGCAGCAGCAGCAGCGGCAGCAGCCCTCGAGGGTTTTCTCCGCGTTTCCCTCGGCTCGGCTGGCATCCATAATTACACCCTCGCCCCGGTGTAACTGCGTCCCCCGCGTTTGAAATCATCGCGGAGCCATTGTCACTGCACCGGCGGCGCCGCGAGAATGACGGCTGGAAAGCAAACCACCCGCGATCACGCCATCGCCACTAGCATAACTTTCGCGAAATACGGTCGTGATTTTGGAAATTCTGACTCGCTCTTCGCTGCGCGCTTCGCGGAACGTTTACACAAATGTGTAGATTCTTTCAATTTCAAAGAGCGACGTCTATCTACTAAATGGGATTACGCGTGTTCTTTAAATTGTGTAAGCTCAACGCGTCTTCTTTATTCGTTCTTTGCTGATTTGGAACTGTCGGCAACATTTATTTAAAACAAAACCAAAACATCACGGAAACTTGTTAACAAAATACGTATTATACAAATCGATAAAAGGTAAATCATCGTTGATTCACTGTTTGGTGGAATAAATATTTCAACAATTTGTTCATTTTCTTTTTTTAAGAAATTAAATTAATCTTTTTTAAAAGATTGATTCTATGCGCATTTATGAATTTATACATCTAAACAATTATTCTTCAGAAAATATCGAATCTTATTTATTTCGGCAAAGAATGTTCTCGAGGATTTTTGCAGCATCGAATGATTAAATATTCGACCAAGTGTTCACGTGTGCGAATGATCTGATCCATTGAATTAGCGGGATTTATTACAGTTGTCAACTAAACTGCCCACAGAGATGGAACAAGATGGCAAAATCGAATTGGCTGCTGGGGAAACGATTCCGGGAAATTCGAGGGAAAGTTACGATCGAAGAAGGTGTGTATGCCTATACTTCGAGTGCAATGTACTTAATGGACGAATAGCGAAACACTGTTTCATGGGTTTACCGTAAAAGCATTTTCGAAAGCCCCATTACGAGAACCCCAGCCTGAATTCGCCCAAAAGCGCCATTAATGGACCATAGTATATCTTCGTTTCGTCTAGGGTAAGGTCGCCGGAGGTCTGCTATTTGCAATCTATTTATTTACTTCTTCCTAAACAATCTCATACTGCGTTTACTTCTGCCGAAATCTCTGCAGTACCCTCGCTGACCGATTCGCATTTAATTATTATGTTTCTTGGCATTCGTGCAACACTAGTTACATTAATATTCACTGTGTATTTGTTTGAGTGTTTCAAGAATTTTTATCAATATTTCATTTAATATACTTTCTCACGTACAACATTCACAACTGTTATTACATTATTATGTATTCCATAGTGATAATTTTTTGTTTAATATTATATCACCATGTGTTCTACATGTATTTTTATTATATTCTATTATTACGTCATTCGAATTTGCTTATAAGATACAAGCCTTTAAACAGTCCAATTTTAACTTGACTTCAAATATATAACATTTTGGTTAGAATTAAATAAAAAAAAAATAAGAAAACACAGGAGTGTATGTTCTACAATGAAAATATAATTTTGTTAAAAGGGTCGAAATCGCGTAACAATAAACGTTCGTATAAATTTACAAGCACGTGTTCAACATGTTCAGCAGAGTTCGATATTACAGGACGTAGTACAGGGTGAGTTAGGGGTAGTTTAAGTCGCATCGCATCGGCGATTTCGCATTAGTTCGATAACTGCGGACCTTTGAGGCGGCACACTTTGATCTAATATTTCACGGGTTATCTAGTCATTTGCCGGCGATATCTCGCGACGAGTTAAACTTGGCGATTTATTTCGACGCGAGGATTTCTCACGTTGTGCCGAGAACCCGCAGCCCTCAATACTTCCGAGCAGGAGGAGGGCCATTCGACAGCGGCCGCGGGCTCGTCGAATTGTTATTGCGATCGTCCAAGTTTTCAGAAGCGCGATGGCCGCCGGGTAGCCGCGATGCTTTCTCGATCGGCGACGGCACTTTTCGAGGAACTGCGGTCGCCGTTTTTGCACGGTGAAACGCTCATACCGCGAACGTATGGCACGATTATGCGAACAATTCCTTTCGGAGAGACTGTAGCCCCCTTCAAAAATTCCACCGGGACCCCTCCTCTCGTATAATCGATTTTACGAGCACGCGAGTCAAGCAAATCTTGTCCGACCGTTACCTTCTCCAACTCCGGCCAATAACTTGGTCAATTTTATTGCGAATTCTATTAGGACAACTGACTTAATGCCTTCCCGGAATTGCAGAGGAGCCACGGTTGTTATCATGCAATATTCAGAATTGCTTAAAAGTAGAGATCCTGGTCTTGTACGTGTATACATGTACACGTGTATTTTAATTCTGTCCGTGTGTCTCGTCCAGGGAATGATTAATATTTATATTACCATTGAATAGGATTAAATTTTCGACATAATTAATTTTTTTTTAAGTATTTTTCCTTCAAGAAAGCTACCTGATTACTTTTTTATTATTTATTGTCTTTAATGCATCAAATTAGTTATTATTATTAGTTTTGAAAATCCCTTGATTTTTAGTTTCATTAAAATAAATAACTCGACAGAATGTTATATAAATTTTTCAATAGATATAAACTTCGTTTAAATTAATTTATTTTGATTTTATATTGATATTTAAGATTTTAAATTTCCGATATAAATTCAAATCAATCGTTTCTAGAAACATTTAATATTACTGATCAATAATATTAAATTTCCATTACGAACAAAAATTGAAAATTTGGTGTACCGTGAACGATTCTGTATATCCTACGAAGAGATCGTACGAATCAATTGTTATAAACCAAAGTTAACCTCGTTATGAGCAATCAAACGCAATCTTGAAAATATCCTAAACCTCCCGTCACGACCGCGATAACATTTATGACGCAAAAGAAATCAAAATGTCTCGTGTTCGCAGTTCAGATATGGAAGTTGTCGATATATTCAAAATAAAACGAGTACGAAGTTTTCAATATCCACGGGTGACTGTGCTTGATACGAAAACCACTGGCATGCAGAACAATATATTAAAATTTCAGGTGGATCGATTGGATAGTTTTTTTTATCCGGCACCGGCAGATGATAAAATGACGTTTCTCTGAAAACGTGTTAAAACTTCAAGTATTTAATATTCATCGTGATTAAACTTCTCTTCATTTGTTGAAACGATGTCCCAACGACATCGTTGATAAAACGGTGTAATTACTTTTTCATTATGATAGTTATTCTACATGTAATAATACATTTTACTAAAGTGTATAATATAGTTTTTATAATACATTTTGAAACAGTTACATATAGTAAAATGTTTTATTACGTGATCTAAGTATATTTTAAATAGATATATGTTTCATTAAACATAATACATTTTGATATATTAGGTAATATATTAAACGAAATGACTGACATTTAACTTGTAAAAATATGTAGATTTTATTCCATTATATTGTATACTCTCTTAAAATATATTTATGACGCGGCACTGAATTTTTATTTTAAATAAAAATAGCTGTGTAATAAATGTCGCGTACTGTAGTCTGCTATAGAAAGATCTTTTTCAAGGGTTATAATTCAGCTGTTTCATTGATCGTCAAATGAGAATGTAATATCCTTTAATCTTCTATAAACGTGACGTACTCTACATGCGTTTGGAGATTCGTCCTTCTTCAATCAAGTGTCATAAAAATTCCATTCAATGATGGACCATGCAAATCCGTTACTTTCTGGTACGTGTTGTCGCATATGCACACACAGAACGAAATTTTCATGATGGGCGAGCATACAGGTTTTACTGCAACCTCTGAACTTAATTAATTCGTTTCTTAGAAAATAGTTTTTCCAGAAACCCGACGGTATTGTTAGAGCCACAGATAAATAAAAATGAATGCTAGATAACTATTTCCCATCGATCATTGTAGAATATCGAACGTACAATTTAAATTCGAAATATTCAATATAATTTACACATTATTGAAGATTCAAATAAAATTTTGAGAATTGTATAACATAATTATTCAAAAATGGTGGAAGAGAGAAAATAAATATCATACTTCTAATTATATAATTAATTGAACTTTTAGAGAGCATTAAAAATATTTACACAGTATCATCGAAGTTTAAAATAAAATTTCAGAAATTGTACAATTCTTAATCGAAAGGATTTTAACCAAACAGGAACACTTTCATAAATATTACTTTTTGGAATTGTCTTCTGCGTGTTCCAAATTATATTGAATTTTCAGACACAATTTAATTAATAGAAAACTGTACATCATTTTTCGAAATGAAATGTTGAAAATTGAACAGAAAATAAAAGACGCGTATACGAGTCTCTGATTAATATGAATATTTTTCCAAGTGTTAGTAGATATTACTTTTCTAGAATTGCACGGGCTCGTGAACTGTGCGATATAATAATTTTTTTTATGGACAGTTTAAAGGACATGGAGACGATTCATGACTTTACTTGAAGCCCGGGCGAGGGCAACGGGTTCTTGGACCGGTAAATCCCGGTTTGGTGTTCTGTTTCACGTAGATTAAATACTTCCGCTCGTAGGATCCGCGCGTCTTCTAATCCTGTTAAATTTTCGAATGAAAAATTTTCATATCAAACATTACGAATGCATGACTTTATCTCGTTCTTTTTGCTCTGTTTTTAGCGATGCCGGGGTTACGAAGAGTGAAATGGCAGTCCTTTTAGAATTTTATGGTACAGTTTTTTGATAAACGATTCCACAGATTCGTCATGAAAAAATCCTACAGAAAATTTAAAATATTACATTGCGTAACCGTATCTGTTTCCTTTTAATTTCTACTCAATTGTCCATAACAAATATAACTATAAAAGTTGATGGGAATCGGTTTTGCTGTGTCATTATAAAAATATCTTGTATGATATTATTATTTGTTTCAAGTATGTACTAAATCGCATATAAAAGATTCAATTTCGAACTTCTCCTGATCGAAAAATTTGTGTACACCCAAATTCGTGAGAATTGGGTTTGCAGGTTCCTCATAAAAATATCTTAGAATGAACCTGGAATATGACTTTTTTCACGAATCTTCTCAATGGTATATAAAAAATTCAATTTTGAACTTTTCTTGACGAAGAAATTTGGAAATATAGTCAAAGTATAAACGCAAATTTATAAGCAAGAGTCTTGGGAATCGATTTTGTAGTTTCGTAAAAAAAAAAATATATCTCGAAGTTAGCTTGTAATATGTACCAATACAATATTTAATAATCGAACGAGCTGTACGTGATAATAACTTTAAATGTTTATTGTGGTATATGAGACTGACAAATAAGAGGTACAGTTTATGCTTGAAGCGCGAAAGTTCTTAGGGGACGCGAGCTATACTATTTTCAGGCTGCTAAGCGTCGTCACGAGGATATATCGAACTATCCGGCGTCATTAATCTAAATCCAGAGAAATTCTATGCTCGGGGATTTTTATGTAACCAGTATCTATGGTTCTGGCCGGGTATTACCGCGGATTTTGTCAATAGTACAACCCCCCTCGATAAATCTTTCGACCATCCACTCGTGCCAGGAAGAATTTCGAATATATTCAAACGAAGTTTCACCACGAAGCCTGGCTGAGCACACTCGCACCGATGCATGAACTTTTTTCAAGCGAAAAGTGACCAACTACCTCAAGAACTCCATCACCGAATGATTCGAATCAACTAAATTAACTTTCAATCGGACACTTTTAAAAAGACGACAACATTTTTAATATTTTTAAATAAATGTTTTCGAACGTTTCCATGAATTTTTAATCTAATAGCTATTTTGATTTTAAATCAAATCGTATCAGTTCAATGTTTAAATTACACAAGTTAATAGCAAACGCAATTTACCTTTGAAAAAGGTTCAAACTAGAATCGAAACGTTAGGCACTATTAAAACATTAATTTAAAAATATTTTACAATACGATCGATAGAATAGATTATTTAATATTGGACCATACGATTTGAAATTCTCTGTGAAGTTAGAACAATTGTTTCGCTGCGCAACGCGACTAAAATTGATGAAAGAAATTGCAAATTGTCGGAATTGCAGACGAAATACTAAACGTTGCATTTTACAACTTTTTGTATGTGGAGCTATATTGAAAATTTCCAAACTATGTTTCGTAATTATATAGCGAAATCGAAAAATCAATTTTTGACATGTCTTTTATACGTATATTATATGAACAACTTTAGTTCCCACATGAATCAATTCGTTTATAATTTTGAAATCGCACATTCACGTTGCAAGCAATCAGATATACAGAAAAACGTGACTACAGTATGAAATCTGTATTTTTTCTATTTTCTACAAATAAAATATATTTCGTTTAAAATTTTTAACGAAAAATGGGAGTACGTATCTCGATGCTGAACGTGTCTCACATATTTTTCGAAATTGTTCGAAGTGATCGAATAAGGAGAATGGATGCAAAACTGGTTTTGTCGACGTTACCCCAATTACTACCTTTCCGATCAAGATATAGAGTTGAAATTGTGCACAATATGTCTGGATTTAATGGGTTATCGAAAGACGCATCATTGATTTCATTCGGTTCAGCTGTACTCGTTTAAAAAAATAAATATTCTAATTCACATCCTCTGCAACACAATTTAGACCATTGAGATCCTTGGAGGCAACGTTGAATAATTGTATCAATAATTGTTGATCATAATTCGCCATTGCGTGCGTCATAAATTATGTTACCTTTGAGATAACAAACAATCGACCGTGCAATCGAACGTCGGAGATGTTTATGGGGAAGATTGCATTATTTCGTGGTATTCAGGCATTGTTCCCACAGAATCTTCCTCCAATAAGAGACAATTGGAAGCACATAATGAGTCGTGTGAATCTAAACTTGCTGCAGGAAACTGTCGACCAGAAGTGTACGATAAACTTCATTAATTAATTGTACTTTTAATTCGTACTAATGAAATACGAGTGATTGGATAATAGAACAGTTATCTGGCTACAATATTAAATTAAACCGTTGTGCAAGAAATCGTTTCACGCATATACGAATCACTTTAAATTGATTAACGGAGGTCTCGAATATCATCGGTTCGGAAAATCGAGGTTCCAATACATCGTGGATCAAACATGCAAATATGCTTTGAAGTATCTCGCGTTTGGACTGGTTTTAATCAGAAAAAATGTCACGGACATGCCGATAAAAGTTTCATTAAAAAATATTTGGAAAATAAAGAAAATTATGAGAGTTCAGCCATTATTAATAATTGATACATTCAATCATGTATAATTATATTTTTTCCGAATTTCTTTTTATATTTACTCTGCTAATGATGCACGGGCTAATGACGACATCAAATATCATAATTATTATTTGATATTGAATTATCGTAAATTATACCACATTGCGAGCGATAGAATTAAGGAAAATCATTTGCACAGTAAATATAAAAAGAAATTCGGAAAAAATATAATATACATGATTGAATTTATCAATTTTAAATAATTATTATGATATTTTATGTCATCATTAGCCCGTGCATCATTGGCACAGTAAATATAAAAAGAAATTTGGAATAAAAATAATATACATGATTGAATTTATCAATTATTAATAATGGCTGAACCACCGGACGTGATATTTGTATCGTTAGTTTGACGATTATGGCAACGATGTTGCTCGTGATACTCGGGGGGGTTCGCCGTGCAAAGGGCATACATTTTGCCCGGTACAACTGCGAGCGAGACCGCTGGCCATGAATGGATCGCCGAATGTTTTGTAATGATGCACAATGTCCGTGCACCCAACCCGATAAAAGTGCATTCGCCTGCACAGGTCAAAAGAACTCTCTCTCTCTCTGTCTCTCTCTGTCACTCTCTCCCTGTGCCTTTGGCTCCCGCTCTCTTTCTTCCTGGCCGTTTAACGCGTTTTAACGTTTATATTCCCATTTTATGGGCAACATGCTTAACGTGAATACCCATTTCCCTCCATATATACTCGCGCGTCTTTCACTGCGATCGAACCGTGACTCGCGGGACACGATTGCGTTCACCATTCTCAAGCAAATTCGAGTTTAAAAGAGTACCCTCGAATTTCACCGAGGCAAAGAAATTTTTCGAAAACGGATCGCGCGCTGTGTAACATTTGTCGGCTAACTTTCGGAATTTTTTAAAACCGTGTACCGTAGTGCTCACTCATTCTCTGAACATTTCAACACTTTAGGACCCCTACGAAAACGGGCCACTCAATTTTCAGGACCGTGGGCTACTAAAATGAAGGCATTCTTCGATAAAAATAATTTTCTATATCGTCCATATATCTTTCGCACAACTTTGCAGCATTCTTTCAAATTGTGTCTTCATTTCAATTTTTTCAATTGACCACAAACCCAAATCTTTAGTAAATATCATAGGCACACTTTCTCTTTTGTACTTCTGCTAGGAGTTTATCAATGATAGCATAATATGAATTCGTTATTGCCAATATATTGTCAATATTAACGAAAATAAACTGTGACATTATGTTTATCGAATTAACTATGGAATCCAAGTAATATTTCATCATTCCACTTTTGTTTGTGTTCAGAAATACTTGTATAAAAAAGAAAATTAGTGTTTGTCGACAATTTCATTTCCCTAGTATTTGAATACTATCTTAACTGTTTTTGAGAAAAACTGTTTCTGTTTTATATTCTCTATACTGTCGAAAATAAACTGTGACATTATGTTTATCGTATTGGCCATACAATTATTATTGGTTAAGCTTTATCATTGAATTGCAAATCGATTGTATAAACACGTTTTATGTGAAACTAAATAAGTATGTTTACAGTTTTGCTCGTAAAATGAGAATTATTTTTGGTGGCAGCTATAATGCGATATTTGAGTAACCGGTCGCACGATCGAGATCGATCCCGGGAACGGTGGCGGCGACCGCGATCGACTGTGTGGCATCCAATATGCGTTGGTTGCGGCTGCCATCGAATCCAGAGCATGATACGTGTTCGAAGCTTCTCTCGACTTAAGTGCAACGCCGTTAGCCGGCGAAACTGACGTAACAATTAAGGTCGAAGTTTGAAAGCACGTGGTGAGCCAGACCAATCGGACTAGTTGTACCCTGGCGATAGTACGTTGCGCATTGTTACCGACAAATGCCTGGTCCTCTATAAGAGCAGACGGCGGGCCAATCATTCTACTATTATTGCCGCGGTCTGAAAGGCTTCGCCGGTCGAAGGGACCTGCGAAACCATTTAATGGATAAGCCATATACATCTCGGATTTCGCAAACAATCGTTCACTAAACCGCTGCTGATAATCAGATCAAAAACACTTTCAAGCAAAACACTTTTCTCGGAGCAATTCGTGTAGGTTCTTGAAACATTCATTTCATCCCTTAATATCGGGGCGTTTTTTCAAGCCGGATAGAAGTTGATTGTTTCATTCATTCGAGAGATAAACACGTGGCATTAATAACAAAAGTTTAATGTTCTCGGCGCTACGGTTCGATCAATTACTACTGAGAAATCAATTTTGCAGATTATCAAATAATCAGTTTAATAGTATATTTTGAAAATTGTACGATAAATATATATTTTTACAGACGCAATGCAAATACATCTTGAAAAGGATTCAAACTAGAATCGAAACGTCGATGATTATTTGATAATCTGCAAAATTGTTCTTTGATTTCTCAGTAGTAACTTTTGTTATTAACAATAATACGATCGATATAAGAGACATATTTAACGTGGCATTAATATTTGAAAATCATATCGGGCATATGGCATACTTTCTCAATTATTGCTGGTTTATCAGTATAAACCAGTGACTTCACAAATTTTCATTTCGATAAGTACCGTGGAAACCACATCTCGTCCGGATCAATGTAAATATTGCGAAGTAAATTTGGATAATTTGCGTGAATCTATTCATGATGATTTGCCAGACTATACTGAACATAAATATCAACAGGAGTGGTGAGAAAAACAGCTTGTATTGACAGTTATCCCTATTGAAAGTTCTATCGAAGCTAAAAAAAACATCCGACAGCTGTTTCACATTAAAAACAACGTAACAATATTCTTAGATTTTTCAAATCTGTCGAAAGCATGAATATTGTGCATTATAAATGCACAATAAAATAATTCTTTGTTACAATCGTGAATTTTCTCTTGGAAATACTGCAATTTTTTCAATTTACATTACTTCGCTGGAATGTAGTAGTGTAATTATGTGTGTTCCCCAGCCTCAGGGAGATGAATTTTTCATTGGTCGATGAGATAGCTAACATAATAGAACTGCCTTAATTGAATCTGTCCTTATCTGTAGAATTTTCTTCTATCGTAGTGGGGATTAAAATCTCATTATTCTTGTCGCGGGTGGCATTAGAGTCTCCATCAAGATGTAAATAAAATTCTATTGGAGTTTTTCTATTAGATTTTTACGTCGCGTTGCGTTTTATGTACTTTCAATGATAAAATCGGTTTTCGTTACTCTAAAGCAATTTCGCGATCTTTTGGAACGAACGAAATCTTTCACGAAAATATTAGAAATCACACGACCAGTTTTATACGGTTCAACATATTCTTGAACATTTCTTGAAATTATTTAAACACTTCTTTGTATAACGATTATTAAAATAGATAGGAACAATAACGAAATGAACAAGTACGTACATTGTCTCATACAGTAAATTGAAGTTTTGTGAAACATAATTAAAAAATTATTTCTAAATGAGTCATATAAAATTCTATAAAATTATAATTGGCTCAACCGTCATCGTTAGACAGCGGATCTTTAAGCAAAATAAAAATTTTCTCTACAAACACTTTTTCAAAAAGAGGACCGTATATTTAAAAAATTTTTTATGGCTTTTCTCTAGTTATTATGCTTGAAATTCAGTTTTCCATTTCTGTTGTAAATAATTTGCGTGTAGCATAATTTTATTCGTGCGGAGAGGTTTTACATTTCATAAATTGCTTTCGAGTGACCCAGTAAATGAAAAAGTAGAGGCAAACGAGCACCGTAAGTGTCAACAATCTTCAAAGACCGCAGATCACGTCACAGGCCGATGTAAACTGACGACAAACATGCTGAGCACACAGAACGACATAATTTCGCGACCAAAATCGTGGATACAGCACTATAACCAAAACCTGAAAATTAACGAACGTATCCTACGTACGAATCCACGGCCAATCGAAATCCAAAACGTTCAACTATTCAACGTGCATCGCGACAAACGTATTTATATTAAGAAAGTGCTTTGTCATCAGTGAAAATATTTCAAGAGTTTAAAAACACTGCTGCATTTTATTTCCAACTAATTAGAATTATGAAAGAACGAAATAAATCTCTACGCAACTCCTGTACGTTGCAGATAATTTTTATATTAAAAAGCCTGCAGTCTAATGATAAGAAAAATTGATAATAACATTTTCAAAATTACGCTTAAAAGCATACATACATTCGTAAATAAAATATTATCGTTTCTCCTTAGTTTTTTACGTATCGTACGAATTGCGAATCGCCATACATCGAATCGATAAATGCAAATTGATTGGCGATTTACGGCTAGACGGTTAAAATAATGATTCACTTCGCTGGCTGACTTCTATAAAGCAAATTGGCTGAATAACTAATTACCTAATGAATCGCAGTAACCTAGGAAATATAGGATTGACACGAATAATTTTCACTGATTTTGACCAATGCCTGGTTAAACACTGTACAATCAATTGCATTACGAATCCAATCTTAATTTGCATAATAAAATTATGGCTTGATACTTCAAATAAATTTTACCATACCTTATTGAAAAATGGCTCGCTGATTTTTCAAGCGTGTAGTAAAAGTGTAACTATCCCGATAAACTCTATCTGCCATTGAGACCTCCATGTCCACGTAATCCCATAATCCAAATCGTTTAAAAAAAAAGTGTACACCTCGAATTCGTTGAAGGACCACTATACATATTTGAAAACACTCTGCTATTCGAAAATCCATTCGGGTCACGTAATATTTTATTGACACTTGCCCGTCGGTGGGAAAAAAGAAACGGGAACTCGAATCGTAGGAGGGCCACGTTGCAAATACACGTTTTGCCGCGAAACGGGCGAATCAAGTCACGAAAATACGAAGCAACGAGTCGTTGGGAAGTCCATTATAGCTCATCGTATAGTTTTATGTCGGCGTTTCGCGGCGGCGGACGCGTTCTAACCAAGATGCTAAACGTACACCGACTGAAACCGTGTACACTGTGGAACTTGATGGCGTTACACACCGGCCGGCCGTAAACATCCGCAGAGAGTTGCCCGCCGGTTCATTCGGACAACCTGCAAGGACAAAATCGCCCGGAAACCGTGTTAGTTTCGCGTTCCGCCGTGGTCTCACTACTACTAACCGAGCCGCGAATAAACATTTGAAACAAGACGAAACTCGCCGGCGTGCCCTCGCCTCCCGATAACTACATACTTAACCTCTATCAGACCGCTACCGAGTTACACTGCCGACCACTCTTACTGGCCGCAGAAACACCGACACCTTTCGACTCACAGTGGGCGAAAACCGGTTGAAATGGTAAAAATTCGATAACTCAACGAATTCTGCAGTAAAGTTTTAGAAAATTGGTATCTCTAGGTTGGTTTCCACGTAGATTTCAAATCTTTAACCAAAATAATCAAATTCAAAATGTTCGATTCAATACGGCGGATTGAAAAATCAAATTATATATATATGAGTTATTGGGGATGCTGATTTTGAATTTGTATTTGAAATAATGAAATTCGTTATGGCTGATGCAACCTGGCAGAATCGAAAATTCATTGAATACTGAATGAAATTATTTGAATATTGCTAGTCCAATGTGTGTTTTGGGCTCGCTTATATCGAATATCAAATTAAAATTGTACAATTAACAAGAGTGGACTGGTATGGAAGACATTTTACAAAGACAATATGTTGAAAATTTTTCGTTGGAAATCGAAAATTCAAATTCGCTCATTTTTATCTTCCCCTTCCAAACACGATAGCAATAGATCGCTGAGATTCTCCCGATTAAAACGAGTACAAACACGACGTATATCGATTAACTTTTATAAACATTGTACATTAATTTATTTATTTACATATTTTTATAAAATTCGTCCGATATACGTCGTGTTTAGACTCGTTTCAATCGGACGAATCTCGGCAATCCAGTGGTGCTATTTGCATAGCCAAAAATGATTGTGTTTTAAATTTAAAACCTGAAGTGCATGAGTTTCGTTTCTGTTAGTAGTTGGAATTCTCTTTTGAGATAAAGCTGAGCTCGAGACACTGAGTGGGGATGGTTCGTGTTGAGCGCAACAGATTCAGCTTTAAACGAGCACTAGTCTACAGAAAATTGTTAATTATTTACCGGACCAGTTGGTATGGTGCAGCGTGCACGTGTAGAGGTTCAGGATTCCAGAAACCGTTCGAGGACTCGTACACGCCGGATATTTCCTCGGACAATGGTCTTCCAGGAAGCTGTTGATCGATTCTCTGTGCCGCATAGTTTGAGAATAATCGGCGCGCCGGACCCGATAATTATTTCGAGTCTAGAAAAAGTTTCCGGCTCGCTGTGGAAGTTCCGGAGCTCCGTTTCGAGGAGAGTTGCTCGCTCGCAAAAGAAGCAAAACCGATGAAATCCACCCTCCCGCAGGGGTCGCGTTACTGCGACCATAAAGCATCGCGAATGATCGTGCACACTTGACCGACAAGGGGAAAACCGTTGAAAACTTAAATGAACGATTACTTTTTTACGTTCCAGTTTAGCTACGAAAACGTACGTCCCGGGTTTACGCGAGTCGCCCGAGGCACTCGCGAAACTAGAATCCTAAGAATCTGATGGAATACACGAAATACGTGTTTCTGAAATTATATTATGCCCTGGAAACGGGGAGCACGGATTCCGCGAGTAAAATAGATTGTTTAAGAAGTAATCTCGGTGACGATTGCTGGCTTGAGAATATGGCGTTATAAGCGTAGAAGTAGATGAATTGTTCAGAAATAATCTGCGAACACAGAACCACGAAATAAAGTCATTGAACTGGATAAGTTATGCGTCAGCTATATGCAAGGCTTGATTTAGGTTAAGTTTCAGTGAGAATATTCTTGTAATTAAAATGCTATACAAGAATTTCGCGTTTGATATGATGAAAACTAATTGAACGGCACGCGCAAGACAATTGAGAACGAGACGAAACATGAAAAATAATTGGGAGATAACTCGGTTTGAAAAATAATTAAAACGGTATTGAGAATTATTGGAACGTCACGGAAAATCGTGAAAGACGGTGTAGAAATATTAAAAAGATCCGAAATTCGTCGAGACAAGCAGAACGTACTTCAAATAATTAAGAAACAACGTAACTAATTAAATAATTTCAGAATCATGGAGAATGATTGAGAAATAATAAATGAAAAGAGTGATTGAATAGGTAATTTCGAACACAATATTGAAATATCTTCGAAGAAGTTAATATCGACTCTCCGAATACTAGGAAAACACTTTAAGTTTAGCTATCGGTAATTTATTGATCCGTAAAAAAATTCGGTAACGAAAGAATGTCGCGATTTTATACGACGCGTTGTAATATTATTACAGAGCAAACATTTTGGCGAACGTCACGTGCAAAAGTACGTATCGTGTGGCGTGTAGCAGCACGCGACAGTTTAAAAAGTAAGAGAGAGCCCGGCGCGCGTGTAATTCGAATGAAAACGTTTGAAACCGGCGGCGGCGGTTGTTTACCGGTGGCTAATGACGTGCCGTTTAGTTTCGGTCAGCGAAAGCTAAGCCTTTACTCATTTTCGGCGTGCCGCCACCTGGCTGTGCACTCGCGGTCGTTTACATTCGTTTCTGTTTGTTTCCACGAGACGGGCATTTTCGTGCCATTACACACCCGCGGTCGCTGGAATTGCTATTCAATTATTGTCTGTGTATTCGCGAGTCACGCCAGCGAACAGTTGTTGGCCTACTTCGTTAATAACAAAGTCGTTGAAATTACAGTTTCAGCTGGGGCCAACATTCTTTCTTGTATCATCTAGCCGGCCCACTCGTACTGGCAGTAACGAGTTAAAAACATCACTCAATCAAACAATTTCGCTCGGTGTAAACACATTATTTAATGGAAGAATCGAATGCAAGTTTAGAACGTGTCTTAAGGTATTCTTTTTATCGGACGATTGCGAAAATTCGTGTTCGACTGTACTAGATTAGAATGTACAAGATTCTAGGTTATGTAGATCTATTACATACAGGACGAAGATAAATAATGCAACTGCGCGAAAAATTCCAATAGTGTTGAATCAAACAAACAAATGCATACTGACTTACTTGTTCTGTTAGTTGTTCGTCCTCAGAAACGGTTAACTGTTTAGATTCTTAATTACTTGTTGCTTCTAAGAACGTAGACTGACGTAGACTAAATTGTCATCGGAGATTGGTCTCAGCGAATAACATCGACCATCTGCAGTTCCTAATCTTTAGCACTGCAACTTCAGACGTAGGTGGTGCAGAACCATCGATCGCACTATTGAAAACAAAAACGTAAATATATTAATATTCCTAATTAAAAATTCGTGGTTGTTAGATTGATAATATACAAAATTAAAATGAATACTTTCTTCTACAATTGCAAAATTATTTCATAAATCCAACAATCGGAAACTATCGATCGTGCTGGCTATCGATATTTCGGCATCACTGTTCACTGTCAACTTGCACTTCTTAATGTACCTTACTTTAACAATGGCCAATTCAGAATGTACAACGCATAAAGTACTTCAATAGTTTTCTAATGTTTATTCTGTGAATTTGTTGGTGTTTATAGAAAAATGTATTCGTTTCTTCTTGTAAAGCCGTTGCACCGGAATTGTTTTGCGAAAAGTCGAGAACGAAGGGCTACAAATCACGTGAATTATAGGTATGCGTTGCCTCCGGCTTGGAACATAAGTCTTTAAAAGAACACGCGCGTTACGGAGGTGTAAAACAAACCGTCATAGAGGTCGTACCCGAAAGATATCGGCGCGTGGCTATCGCACGTTTCGCTTACCAGCTAGGAGAAAGAGAGTTATGATAGTGACAAATAACTCTCACCGCTTCGTGTTTTCCGAACCACCGTAACATTTTCTATCGCCGTACCGTGCGCGTTGTTACTTGTTACCTTCGACGCCATTCCCGGTTTTGCTTGCGTCTTGTCTGCACACAATTCACAAACCCTTGCCCGCCGTTTGACCTTCCTGCAAAATGTCTACGTACGTATATAATCTTTATTGGATTGGCACGGAAGTCCTTACCGTTTTTAAATCGAAATTCAAACATCAAATTTAGATATATTTATTCATTGGTTTATTCAGTAACATGGCAAGTCACTGGAAAAATGGTAGCATATTATGGAACAGAATGGGAAATATATTATCGAAGTGAATATTAATTTGAAAACACTACGAATCTCTTCTTCCATTCCAAATTATATTTGCTTAATAATTTATTCTAAACATTTCATATGTACTCTATAATTCATTCTCATTTCCATAAACTATATATATATATATTTTTTCGAAGATATTTTCCATTTAATTATACTGTATTATTATATGTGGATATCAATATACTAAATATACAATAATAATTATGCAAAATTAAATACATCGATACAGGGTGTCCCAAAATGTTGTATGCATTTCTGACGTCATTTCAAGTAACTTTCCTTTGCGCAAATGTTCATCGTGGCTTTGATCGGAGATTATTAAATCCTGAACGATGCCACGGAGAACATTTCCGCAAAGAAAAAAGTTATTTCAAAAGATCTCAGGAATCATCCTTTACAAGGAAGTACAACATTTTTGAAGCGCCCTATACATGACGGACAGGTTTTATTCGTTACAAAATTCTTTGAATAATTTGTTTTTGTTCCTATGACTTTAATTTCAATTTCAAAGTAATTTTTAATCTATTGTTTTAAGCACATTTTTTTAATTATCATAAATGCTTGATTTATTTATAATTTCTTTAGAGTTCTATTCGAGGGAATATTATACGGTGTAGAAGAAGTTAAGGACTTTGTACGATCACAAAATATGAATATACTTGGGTGACAAGATATTGCGTTATGACCCCTTTATACTAAATGCAGTTCGCCCGGTATAATGTCGGACCTCGTTTCAGTTTGCACTCAATAATGAGGTCTTACGGTTGAAAGTTCTTTCGAGTGTACGTCGAAATCTTTACAAGATAGAAATAGAGCGGGAAAGTTCGAAACTGACTAAATCAAGTTACCAGAGGGATCTAATTAACTTGTTATCGTGAAGTAATGGACATCGGTGGAAAATAACTCTCCTTTTAGTTCGTCGAGAGGAGCACGGAAATTCCGAGATGTTTCTCTGTGTGTGTGTATGTGTTTCCTCTGTAATTATTAAGTAATTAACCGTACGGGTGACTGGCTAAATAGATTCGATTAATTCAATTGTCAATGTTCACGAGAAATTGTTGAAAATCAAATAAGTTCCAACCAAAAAGTTCAGAAAATTATTATTGTATGTTTCATGCGTGATTATGACACTACACATTGCAAAATGCTGAAATTAACCCTCATCCGTCCCTCGTGTCAATTTGACACAGTATTCCTGAAATAATAAGTTATACCGTTCGGTAATTTGTAAGTAAATTTGTCCAAAACTTGGTGACTTTTATTTTTTTAATGCGGAACATATAACCGCAAAAACCTAACATGTGAATGTTAACTCATAAATTTGAATGAAAGAAACATCGAAAAGTAACTGTTTGACTTGTTATTTTATCGTTTTTTTTTATCACTGTGTAAATTTGACACCGAGTGACAGATTCAGTTCGCGAAATGAGGGACGGATGAGGGTTAATTAACAATTTAATTGGCAAAATTCAATGTCGTGTATTCCGAAGGATATAAAAGAGTGGAAAAATCAAGTTTGAAAATTCAGGGACAAGCGCGTTCGCGATTTTCAAAATTCGATTTTGCTCGAGTACAAAGGCTCGTAGGGAAAAATCGTTTTCTTCATTGTCCCTTTAATTTCAATTGTTTAAGTGGATGTAGCTTTTCAATGTAATTAAGCACCGGGGTAACATCCCATGTTGTAGCATATTTTGGTTCGATCGGATGAAGTTTCTCGCGTGGAATCATCGGGCGCCGTTGAAATAACGAAATTGTTGAACGGCGTGACGGTAACGAAGGAGAATCTCGGGCACATTACGATGAAATAGGAAGAGGGGGCAGGAATGAAAATGTCTAGGGTGAAATTGGACCGCGGACGCAGCGTAAAGAGGCGTCCGTGTTTCCCCGGAGGATCAGCGTAACCCAGGGGAGGTATCGAGCCAGCTTGAATCGGTGTATGTTTACGGAGAAACTTGGGAGCCGAGTTCGATGCTAAGGAATAGCTGAGATTCGAAGAGAGCACGGCAACCGTGTCCATTGAGACCGGATGCTGCCGTTCGGTGCCGAGGACGAAAGAAGACGACGACAATCTGCTCCCGAGGAAGCTGAGGAGAACGATTGGCGCCGCTGATTCGCCGTCCATTAAGCGAAGCGCCTGCCCGAATGCTGAACTTACGAGAACGAATGATGCGCGGCGAGATTCCCGCGCAAGCTTCACGAAATACGATATACGAGAAGACGAGAGGTTTACGACGGAAGGAATCCGGTGGAACGATCGGTCCCTGATGGTCTTCGATCGCGAACACCATTGAAAACCGACTGTCGTCAGATGCAGTCAAACTTCGGCTGGTTGATCAATTTTTCACGGGGTGGGCTTGATCACTCCCCTCATAGAACAAGCGCAGTTTTCGTATTTTTCATCGGGAACAACATTTCTGCGGATTAATAAAGCTGTATGCTATCAGCGAACAGGTTCGATCTGTAGAGTGGAATGGTTTCTCAGGAGAGATCAAATCGTTTAGATGTAAAAATACTTTATTCGTCTGTACTCTTACGAGTGTGGCCGCTAACTGACCTTTTCCAAACGGTTTATTGAAACGAAGGCCTTGTTGTCCGCGGCTTTTATATTTGGCCTTGGAGCGCGAGTCGTTGACGATCAACTGTTTTGTCCTAAGACAAAATAGGGGCGATCACCGCGCATCATAATAATGTTCCAGGAGCGATACTGTTCCTCGCGTAACCGACATACATGCTTCCATATTAGCGCAAGGTATTTCTTTTACAGATCAAATGAAAAAAACAAAGCAATTTTGCAAAAATTTTTCAATTATTCCCAACGTTTTGATCCCGATATGGATCATTCTCAAGAGAATTTTGCGTCTGAAGCAAATGTAATTACGATTTTGCCTTCATCAAAACATTTTTAAGCATAGGTGAAATCCTGAGAAGAGTACGCTAAAGTTCCGTGACACACAATTGCGCAGTATCATAATGAAAAATAGTGATACGCATAATTTAGGATGCCAGGGTGAGTGATCATTTATTTCTCAGACATTTTCAGTTTTCTTTGTTCTAAAAGTTTGTGTATGCTACGTTTTAATGGCAAACCACTTTCCGGTGAATTGTAATAGAAATTATGAGAACGTGAACCTATTGAATTATGTAATTCAGCAACTCCTAACAGTGAAATTTATTTCAGAATACGATTGGACAAGCCACGATGCAACGCGGTGGGGAAGATTACTGAGTGATCGATAAATAATGAGTATTATCGTGCGTCTAAACGACCCAGTTCAGTCTCCTGTCCAACTGTCAAATATTCCACTATCCGACAGTTAAAAAGCAGATTAAGTAAAATGACATATTTTTATCCTCACGGAAGATGTACATACACAGGATTCTCCATAAACGAGCGATGAAAAAGAGAACGCGAAAATATTGCAGGTGCGTCTGAAAATGAAAAATAATTCGAATAAAATTCTGCATTAAAATTACGTAAGAAAACAGTTCTAACAAATTATAATATTGTGTTCGTGTCTAACTTATCATTTCTTTCTCTCATTACCATTGGGTCACAGTTTATCAACACGCTACAGTACTCTTGGACTCGTGCCTGCCGGTATGGAACATGTGTGTGCACTAAAAGTTTCAATACTCGTTTGAAAAATATCTCTGCCGTGTCAAGTCGCCTAACTTCGGAACTACAGAGGACGCTGAACGTGCTCGTTGTCTACAGAATAATAGTGGACGTCGCGAGACACCTGGCACGACGAATTAACTTTGCGTGAGTGGTTCACATCGTGTATAACATCTTCCATAACCATGTTTCACTATTAAAATGAGCCAAACGAGCTGTATGCGTACAGAAATTAGATCTCGACTGCACGATCTGATCTTGTGCGGTGAAACCTGAGTCGAAAATGTACCATCAATTTATTTTCAACCAAATCTAGCTCAAATATTCCTCGAGACACGTTCTTTTGAAAAGGCAGCATCCTGCATAAAATATTTACCGTATAACTTTGATTAATTCTTTTGATATGAATTATGTTTTTGATTTGACAAAATAACTTGCTAGTAGTTATGATGTACAATATACAATCGAAATAGGGTGATTCTTCACGAAGAATGCGGAATAACCGAATAAGACTTTCTCGTACGAGAATTTCTGATTTCCAAAGTCGTTTTTCTCGAATCTTGACATTCTAAAAAAATTCTTTCTATATTGCCGACTCAGTTTTTTTCGTATAGATTCAGACATCTAGACGACGCAGATCGATTAAATTATTTTATTTTTAATCAAAGGGGTTAGATCGAAATTGAGGGAAACTTTTGAATTTTATTCGTAGTACATATAAATTCGTACAGACCTGGATCAGATCCAGAGCCGACTGTTAGCGATTTTGCTGAGTGGTCAGTAGCTGTGGTCATTGCATAGGTGAAACGATATTCCGACGCAATGTGTGCGAATCTGCTGAATCACTATACACGACGGACAGATCATTCAAAAAAAGATATTTGCAATCCATTTTATAGACCTGGCTCTCTTTCATTTCCTTGTTCTCTCTGCAAGAAGCAATTGAGAAATAATTGAGAACCATAAGAACGATTGAATAAATGTAGAAATAATAGGAACATTTCAAACAGTAATGAAGAGATGATTTAAGTGATTCGAAATCATTGAGAATTATCGAGGAAATAAGCGGAAATGAAAAATAATTAAAACCTTTGCAGATCGTCAACAAAATGATGATCGAAAGAAAAAATCGAAGAATGAACAACAGTGATCAGAAATAATTGAAAACGAGAAAGTTTCAATTTGAATGCATCAAAAGTAATCGATGTAACCGTCCGTGATCTGTCAGTCTCATCTTTATTCTCTTTCGTTCCCCCTTAGATTTGTTTTCGCTTTCTTTCGCACTCGTACCGTTCGCCCTCGGTTCATCATTTTCCATTTTATCCAGCCCCCTTTTTTCACTCTTTCGCTCGAAGCCACCCTCTCGGGCGGCGCGGCGGCAACCGTACAGTTCGCGGGGGCATCTCTCGCTGCGAGCGTATCCGAAGAATGCCAGGGAAACGCGGTTCAACTACAGAAAAGGAGATCGAGGTGTAGACAATGCGGCCGACCAGGGAAATGCTGATTCGCATTCCCGAAACGCCCGGTATTCCAGCGGTATTGCACGAAATTGCTGCACTCTGTCCGCGTCATTCCACGGCTGGTTGCTGCAACAACACGGCTATTTCCTCGTTTCCTTCTACATTCCGTTAACTTATCTTTCCGTTGATTTTATGTTCTTGCAAGCTACCCTCACCTCCTTCGCCCGCACCCCCTACCCTGTCTCTGATTTCATTTAGCTCTGGAGGTGGCTCCTTGCAACGCGCAAGCGTCTTGCTCTCGGTCAGATTTTCTGGAAAAAGAATTTTTTCGGTGCACATTCACTACAGCTCAAGGAAGCCCAGAAAGAAAATTTTAAGTTACAATTACTGAAAACGTTTCGCTCGCTTCAGAATATTCAGAATATCAGAATATATATTACATACAGAGTAGTGTTAAATAACCTTTTAACATAACTAATGAGGGTTTTTCGAATAAACATTACAATAAAAATTTTACGAGAGGAACTACATTGATGAAGAACCACTGCACTGAAGTGTATAAGTGTAACCGTCTTTTTCGATAATCAACATCTAAATATATCGGATATAAAAATTTCCACGATTACAATGGAAATGCAGCGACAAGTATTTTCAGTGAACTACATAAATGATTTAGCTGATTCTTGTTTATTTTGGTATAACCTGCCTTTCGCCAATTTCCATTTATGTAAAAGCTAAGGAAGTGTTTTATCGTTGCAAATAACTTCAAAGTACCTTATTATAGTATTATCCTACATATTAATGGAAACTGTTTTGATAAAGCAGCATAGAAAGAGGAAAAAGTACTTTCATTCTGAATCTGTCTCACTGCAATGGCTCACTGCAATTTCATATCCTCCCCTAGTAATATGCACTTTAATTTGACAATGAGGGGGAAGGACTTTTAATTTTCAGAAACTTGCACAATACAGTTAACAATTCTTTGCTTTTAATAATTTCAAAGTTTCTGATCGTTTCATTTGTTAGGTAAATATTTGATATGAAATTGATAAATTTTAGGGGTATAATTTTATAGAAATTGATCGAATTATTTGTACATCTGCATTCATTAAATTTTATTTAGAGTAACAGAGGAAAACGTGTGGCACACACACAACTGCAGCAGACATGTCATTTCATTTTTCTTTGGCTCGGTCCTCAGGTGCAGACCCAGTCACAAACATACGACTTGTAATAATGTTGAGTGCGATAACGTAATTTACTTTTACTGCGAGCAAGGGTTTGAAGATCGTATAGTACAATTTTTATCCTAGAGAATTCATTTGTTAACAAGCTGCAATACGGCTTATACATGTAAGTTATTATATTTAGAGTATCGATCAGTCAAAGCAGGCTCTTTTCAAAGTATGCTAATAATTAAACAATTGGTTGTAAACCTTTGAAACTCTTTGTACGTTAAGATAGTGCTTCTAAAATGGTACACAGCTATTTTCAGTCGAGATGATCAATTTTTTACAAAGATATAACCATTTACATTGAACAGATCATAGAGACATCTATATTCCTTTAAGAATTTTTAATAATGGAAGAGCAAATGAAATTTTTTACACATTTCGAGGGAGCATTAAAGAAGGTATATAAAAATATTCAACACAGAAAATTCATTTTTTAACGAGATACATACATATCGATTTACATCCAAACAATTTTTACACGCAGTCAGAGGATCGTTCATCAATGAAAAAGGAGTTCTTTAAACATTTTTAATAATCATACAACTGAGTAGAAACGAGTGAAATTTTCAGGCACACTTAAGTAATTCTTCGGAGAAGGTATGCAAAACCATCGAATGTTTTAACAATCCAGAAGAACTCTTTGTCAGTATTCCTACCCATTTTTGGACTCGAAGTAACCAATCGTCTAGGAATCGATACACGCTACTTTATATCGAGACGGAGACGTACGTGCTCCGTCTGAAACTGCACACAGGTCTCGATCGACAAAAAACGAGTAAGAATTTCTCCGATATCAACTGGGTAAAACGTATTCCGTTCTTCTATTTTCCATAGGAAATTTCTCTTATTTTCTTGCCATGGGAGGGCCTCTGCACGAGTGTTTCGTTGCACAGAGAAGAGATGCGTGCGCTATCCATAATATACTCGAGCAATGAACGTTTGCGATCCTAATTTCGATCAATTGCTCGGAAATAATCCCTATCATTCACCAATCGATCAATAAAATATCATTGATCAACGTGACATCAAATATCCATACCACGACGAAAGAAACTCTAATCAAAACTAATTATTAATCCAATCGGTGACGGAATACTAAATTTAATCATCGATCCAATCGCTAAATAAAATTACCGATTGTCTCGGTGAATTGTTATTTTATGTAGTTATGTTATTTTATGTCGTTTATCGACTGATAAACGAATAATTGAAATGACTGATAATTGACAAGAAAATATTTTAATTGTGTTGCCGTTGCGATTGGCGAACAAATATTTGAATTATCATTGGTAATTGCATTTATGTAATTGCGATAGCTAAATGTTTTGATCGCGTCTGATAGGCAAATAGTTTTGTTGCAGTCGTTAATTGTGGATTAAATATTGAGCATCGAAAATATTTGCATATGCACTTTATAATATCGGCGCTATAGGTTCGATCAAAGATACAGAAATTAGCAATTTCGCAGTATTATAATTTCAACGTTTCGGTTCGGTTTTGAACCGTTATCAAGAAAAGTCCGCGTCTGTGAAAATTAATGTAATCGAATTTGTTATTCATGAAACTTTGATCGAACCTGTAGCGCCGATATCATAAAGTGCATATACAAAATTTATGTTCGTAAAACTGGAGGTTATTATGAAAATATTTGCTATTTAATTTTCAATAATTGAATGGAATATCCTGGAAATTGACTGGGAAGCACCAGGATTCGAGTTTTAAATTTACGGATGATTTTCTACAACGTATACGTGCAGTATGGAAGCGGCAGGTACTCGGTCTATCTCTACACTGCTGGCTATATAATCCTCAACTTTGCCAGTAAGGTGATAGGATCAGGGAAACCCAGGATCGAAGTAACGGAAATTTGATTCCTCTAACCAGTAATATTGTACGTGACTGTTTATGCGTCTGACATATATACATATATTAAAGTCCCGGAGAGTATACACATCACATACAGGGTGGTACAGTAATTATCGACATTCGATAACTCCTCAAGATAGAAGAATCAGATGTTTTTCTTTAGAATTTTAAAAATATCAAATCGATACAGTGGGACGATCAAACGTTCATATCTTGCTCAACAAAGGAATTATCCGGGCTACAAATTTTTCTTGAAGTTGTACAACTTTCACGAATTTGATCAAGGTTAAAAAAACGTTCGTGGCAAAGTTTCAGCTTCAATTGAAAAAAATTTTGTGTGCGCCACAGAGAAAAAATAAAACAGAACCACACGTTGTTCGTTTATTATAAAATCAAGCTTTTAATTAATTATTATAAAACGAAGCAGACCTGCCAGTTCATTGACCTCTTGCGTATCACCAGTTTACATTGATTCTCACATTTAACCAAATGCGTTTTTGCCTTTTGGCTGACGTAATGCAACATCCAACAGATATAATGTGAAATAATTTATTCAGCCCTGTGGTTAGGAAGGGCCCGGGCCCAATTGCATAAAAATAAAACGCGACATTTCTAACGGTTGCCGAACAAAAGTGCCCCGACAAAACTGGCAACCATAAATGCTACTAGGGATCTTTTTATCCGAAATTTTTCCGCGGACTGCCTCGAATGTTCCAGGAAAAGTACACTTCCTCTTTTCCGCAGGGAATTTCATTTCGTCATTCGACAACAGTCAAGACAGTGGCGTATTCGGCCGTGTGTGCATCGGACCGCGTTTACACGTGCACGCGTGCATAAACGGCCGCGCGAACGAACGTGCACGCCGACGCGACGCGGCAGTGCAATTCACATTGAATGGAACGAGGGAATTAAAAGCTCCTCGCGCGCAATTTCCCGCTCCCCTCGAGCCCTCTCCCAGATTGTTTTCCCTTTTTCTTCGAGGGAAAACGCAGTTTTTTCCGAATTTTAAAAGTGATCTCGTGCAACTCGCGAACGGATCGATATCGCGGATCGGTATCGAATCGTTCCCGACGTGTCGCAAGCGTGCGTACACACACACAGCCACGCACCCCTATGCGCAGCGCGCTCGTTTAATTCAATGACCAAATTAAAAGTTTCCTACGAGCACTGTTCTTCGTTGATGCATGCAATTACCATCTCCATGGAATTCTAATTTTAAACTTGCCGTCCGTGACCCGACTACTATTGCTTCGTTTTCCTTTCCGAGGAACTTATGTCGCTTGGTTTCGGGAGCTAACGAGTCACCGGAATCCGAGGATGGATGATTTATACGGTGGCAATGAGGGGGATGGTTTTGTTTGAAAAATATTCGATACGTTCCTGAGACTCGCGAGCAGGGAAAGTTTTAAGGATGTTCTGGAGGTATATAAAAACGCAAGAAAACTTTTGAAAATTTCACAAGATATAATTCTTACTAAATTAATGCAATTACCAAAGTAATGAATGAGCATCCTTCCATGAATCAGGTTATTTGTAACTTTAAATGTAACGCACATTAATAATGAAAAGAGTGTTTCTTTCTAAAATCATTTTAATAAGTGGGAAATAACGCAAATTCTTTTAACGCGCTCACCATTTCGAATTTACAATAGTTATTTGAATCATCTAATATAATTTACACGGGCACGGTATAAGTGCACACTTCCGCAAAATTGCACTCTCTTCCGAGACTATGTTGCGGTAAAATTCATACAGGAAAAATTTCAATTTTCGAACCGACGAAGCTTGTTTTTCATAAGACCACGGATAGAGGCTGCGCGTTCGTATTGCATCGACACAGTCGGGAGCGAGGAAATGTATATATTTTTCAAACACAGGCGCCCGTGGACGATGCCGGGAATCCCGGGATCAAAGTTCCATCACTTTGATCCCAGATTTCAACAGATTCTTTCGTCATTCTTCTGGATCTACGTAACCTACCCACGTGATATAGTCTATCGATTTTAATTCACTGTAAAAATATTTTAAAAAACACCACCTTGAGAACGAATATTTATTCATTTATTAATGTCGTGTACCTTGTTTCGTTTATATAGCATACATCATATTATACATATAGATGTAACATAAATATACAATATCATATGCATGTAATATAAATTACAGCTTACAATTATTAAATGAAATTATTTTAAATGGTGGACGTTAAATCCTAATCTTACATTTTTTCGTACGCTTAGAAAAGAATTAATTGTGTAGGGAGGAAAATGTTTGCGATTGAGGAGCAGTTGAATATTTATAGAAAAACCACTCTTCGAATAAGAAGACCGTAAACAATTGTTTCTAAAGCAAATGAAAAAAGTCGAACTCGATCGAACGGTATTTATTTTATAATGTTTTATCGAGTGACTTTTTAAAGCCGTATCGAAGAACTTAATTTTAATTTATTTATTTGAATTTGTTGGTTCTGAACGAGTTTATGCTTTCATAGTGACGCTGGGTAAAATTATGTTTCAATAAAAACGCTGCCGGTAACGCGGAAGTTGTTATCTATGAACGAACTATCATCCGGAAATGAAACACCAACATATATGAGACCACGCGCCACTATTCGGTGGTTAAAATATTTGCTGTCGAAAAATTTTCAGGCTTGAACCTTCGCAAATATTGTGATACCGGAATTATTTAATAAAAATATTCTGGTCGACGTTGCTGGACGTTTGATACGATTCAATTTTACGGAAAAAAATATCGGTCAACAACGCATCGATGTTCATATTACTGTTCAAAACTATTTCATTTATAGAAACAAACAAAATATCAAATATTACATTTCGAATATCTTCCTATTAGAAATCCAAGAGAGAAAAAAAGTCTTTCCTTGAAAATTTTTGCAAATTCAGATGTCTTTGCAAAGTTTAGTAATTTCAACATAGTGTAACTTTGTTAAAAGAACTCGTACAATACTTTAACCAGGCACATTGTAAAGCTTGGTACTTCTATTTTCAATGAGACTTAAAGCACTTTTTATCTTAAGCGGGCAAGCGAAGAGTTTCTCTTTCTAGAAAACTTTTCACCTTGGATGACCTTAGAAGTTTAAACTGTTGTAAATTCGTAACAACAAATCGTACAATAATCTACCTGGATTCATTCCGAAGCTTGAAACTGCTACTTTGAACGACTTCTAATGTACTTTTTTACTTAGAAAGTTTTTACACCAGCAATCAAGTGGAGAAGCAGAGAATGTCTTTACCCTGGAAATGTTTAAACTCATATATCCTTGGAGAGTTTAAACTATTGTAATTTATTAAAAAAAAAACTCGTTCAATAATCTACGTAGGCTCATTCTAAAGCTTGAAACTTCTACTTTGAACGACTTCTAAAGCACTTTTATCCTTAGAAAGATTTTACACTAGCAATTAAATGGCGAATCACAGAATGTCTGCACCTTGAAATTTTTTGAACATATATATCCCTAGGAAGTTTAAACAGTTGTAATTTCTCTTAAAAAAACTCGTTCAATAATCTACGTAGGCTCATTCTAAAGCTTGAAACTTCTACTTTCAACGGCTCCCAAGACGTTTCCCCATTTCGAATGTATTTTCACTGCGAATCAGTCGCAGTAGTAATGATTGTTTTGTTCGTAGAATTTGGTCGTGAAAGTAGACAATGTCGAGAAAAATTGCGAGCAATAAACAAGCAATAGGACACGGTCCGTCGGGATTTCAGTCAAATCGATAATGGCCACGTTATTTACATTCACCTTCGACGGCGCGGCGTGACGTTCCGTGTGTTGCATTTCAATTTCCCGAACGTGGTATCGTTATGATATCGCAACTTATTATACGCAGGACAGGTCTACGCGAGAAGCATCGGGGAAAGTGTGAAATGAAATTCTGGCGGCGGAGTCAATCGACGTCGGCGTCGCAATAGCCAACCCCTGAAAAGCGATACCTACAGGTTTCAACACATTGAACAACGCGCGTGCGAGGAAAAATAAAACGCGGAACGTGAGCATCTCTTCTTCGATTAAAAATCGCATACTTTTCTTAAAATTTTATCGAGTGAGTTAACATTCTTCGTGATGTTGCGAGAATTCGTTTACTACGGGCGAATAAAATTTTCGAAATATTGCTGTTGATCGGAATTGCAAAGAAAAATAGTAAAAGTTTTATTAGGTAAGATTTTTTTATTTGGTCATCAAGGTTTTGGTATTGTTACGTTCTAAGATGGACGTTTTGGGATTTTAATGGTTTTCTTTTTTCATTACTGCTCATGGCAGAACCACCGGACGTGACAGTATAAATAATATATAGGTTTTATATATAGGTAATGAGTTATAATAAATTGGTTAGTTGTAAAGGTTTTATTAGGTCATCCCATAAGTTTGTGACGTTTTTCGAGCAGTCGCGTATGTTAATTTTGTACACCTGTACACGAGACAAGAACAACATAAATAAACGTAATAAATTAGAATAATAATATTTCGGAAACCGTGCAAGTCGACTAAATTATGCGGTTTGTTAACTCGCGCGGAACAATGGGGGGAAGCGACAAATCAGATAAACGAATTGCAATAACAAGAAGAAGAAACGGTACAATGAAAAGGAAACAGCAATGTGGCACAACAAAATTATCACCTTTCGTTCCATTTTATCTACATCGGTGTTTAAACAAGTCCCATTATTTTCGGAATGTACCGCGCCGGTCGGGCACCGTTAGAACGTTCCAAGTAAAATATCGTTGCACTCGCGTTATCCCGCTTCACGATCAAAATGTTCTAATTATTCCGCACCTTCGTAGTCATTGTGCCGTCGTAGTCATTCGGAATTTCGATTAAAATTGTTGGAGGGCTCGTTCAAGCTACGGTTTTACGCCCGTAAGAACACTTTCGTCGAAAACGATATCAAGCGAAACTGAAATGTTCTATAAAAATTGACAATGCACTGTAATAACAATAGACCACAAAATTTGATACGTTTATGGGTTTGGGGGAATTCAGAGCGGATATTAAAATGAACATTAAAAATGCAGTGATTCAATGAAATTACAAAGACCAATTATTTATAGTTACACAGTAAATAATTATTTTGAGTGGGCTGCTTAAAGGATGAAAGATTTTAAGAGTTTCAATGTATTAGACCCACCTTGCCAGAAACTATTATTAAAGGAAGAAAGAAATGTCTGTTTGTATAATTTCTTCCAATTTAACGTTTCTGCAAAAAATCGATGCAAACAATTTTGTATATTTTTAATAAATTTATGATTTCGGCGCATAGTTCGATCAATAAACAATGAAATACATAATAAGTTTATACATTTATTATTTAAACATTGTTTATTGATCGAACGATGCGCCGAAATCATAAATTTATTATATATTTCAAGTGCGATCGAGAAAAAATTTTACCTTTGTATATTTTGTTTGCATAATGTGGAATCTGTAGATCAAGAGTTCGTGTCCCCACTCTACCTTCCCCTTCTACACTCGACGCTTCAACGTCACGTGACTAGACCAGTACCGGCAAAGAGGGGGTAACTTTTTCCCCTGAATTCGAATGAATTGCTCTAATCTGGTGACTCTGGTACAGTGTTAACAGCTCAGTCGTTCCCTTTAAAATACGACCAGCTACGTCCAACAATCCCCCTCAAAAACTCACGGCAGATTAAACATCCTCAATTCCCGAAGATTTCTCTCGAAATGTTGAAGGTTGGACGTCGCTGGTGTGTCCGATAGAAGCTTGTCAGTCAGTCGTGGGAGGGAAGAATAAAATAAAGAAGCGGAAGGGAAGTCCGGCCGTGACAACGAGCCTATGCTCGAGTATCCCCTCGACAAAGGCTCTTCCGGAGCTTATTATTATTTGTTCGACGACAGGCACCGCACGGGCCGCGTCCCTTGGCACATTTTCTTTCGGTATCAGATAATCCCTCGGAAAAAAAGACACGGACACGCGCTCGTATAGCAACTCGAATAGACCCGGTGTGGATAGCTGCGAATCTAAAACATACGAGAATTACAGAAAAGATACCCTACCCGACCCATGCTCGCCGCCACACTCTAATTTTTCATCATTTCTCTCGCTTTTACGTTCTCCTTGAGGAACACCCTAAACCTATGTCCACACCGAACCACAGAACAAAGTCGTAACTCTTAAACTACGCAATTTTCGAGTAAAGTACCTGAATATTTTTTGAAATCAAATGAAAAGACTAATCGAACGAAGTATAAAAACATTTTTTATTTAGTCGCGACGACCACATTTTTTTTATGTACTCTTTTATTCGATAAAATGTGGTTTACCGTTTTAACAAAAATTTTTAAAAAGTAGTAATACTATATACATTTGACAGTAAAGTTTCAGCCGGAATTTTAACAACAAATTGATTTATTCGGTTAAAATTGAAGGCAGTTTTTGAAACTAGGTGTTGTGTGTTGCATTTTATTCTACGCATCTCGCGATAAAAAAATATCTTTCAGGTCAAACTACGGTTAAATTACATTAGTAAAATTAATGCAAGTATGTAATAATATTTTCTTCATCTTCAGTTCATGTACTATACATATTTTTCGTTATTTGTTTGAAAGTTAACAGTCACGTTCGAGCTTTATTCATTTCCTCAGAATGACAGACTGTATCAAAATGGCGGTGTGCGACTGACAATAACACTGCGGGACTATGTCACATTACAGAGGAGATTCGTCAGTGAGGAAATTAAACGCGTGGTAAACAGGTGTAATGAAGGCCACAGTGCTGTTTGCTGAGATTTTGCGAGGGTTTCTTGCCGAGGGAACTTTAATTCAAGGTTCTGCGTAACTCTCTATAGTGTTTTCTTGGTAGTTTTTCTATCATTTGATTTTCAAGATTGCAAATTCGGATTTTTCACAATTTATATCAGTCACGGTCTTGTTCTCGATGATCGTTTGCGATGGTGTAATCTAAATTTTAGTTGCACAATTAATAGTATAATTTCTATATTGACAATGCATTATGCAATTAATACTGTAGGATTACTATTGAAGAATAATTTTGGCTTTGAAGCATAAAACAAATGACGAATCTCTTCTTTTTATTTATTTCGATAATATTTTTCTAGATGCTTTCCTACCAGGAAGAAAATAATTGTAAAGCATTTGTTAAACAATTTTTCTCTCGAATCAAACTATAAATTTGAAGAAGATATACCATATGGCTTTTCAAAACTGTTGCTGTTGAATTTCGAATAAAATTAATGAAGTATATATTGTACTATTATACTTTACTTATTGCTTATTAATTACACATTAATATTATTATAAATTTGTTACAGGACGAACATCAAAGCCAACCACCTGCAGTTTTGATGAAACTATACAGGTCAGTGACAGTTAAAAATGCACACACACTACACCATTGTACATAAACAGGGCCAGTAAAGTTTTTGATGAGCGTAATAAATCGACATTGCCTCCAGTATAAATATTTATTCCGCGTAGCCGAAAATGTATTTACACTGAAGTTGATTTGTAGCTTGGCCAATATTTAACCATTAATCAATATTCAATATCCAAGCGTATTGCAGCGCAGCAGAAATTGTAAACGCAAGGACAGAACTGTCCGAATGCCTATAGCAATTATTTGAACTAGAAAAATTCAAATTGCCATGTGATACAGCATGTGGCTACAGTTCCTATTAAATGAACCAATTAATTAAACACTCGAAGGTATTTTATCACGAACATTAAACATTTCTTCCAACCTAGAACAATTCTATTCTATATGATTTTTCTCATTTTATGGATATGAAATTTCCATAACACCTCGTGCAATATTGAAACATTTAGTAATTGCTTAGATTCCAACATATTTAATAATGTAAAGAATATTTTGAATAACGGTACAGAAATTTTTAGTGCTGACTCTGAGTCACCACTCGAGTGCTAAGGGTTGATATCGAGGGAATGGGGTCAGGAGTCATCAAATAAAAATAATTATCATAGAATAATAAATATATCCTATCCACTGCGTTAACTATTTAAAAATTCGCTGTTTACTTTCAATACTCAAATTCCAATCTTTGTGCTTGAACAATTAAATTGACCTCTTGTACAATAATTCAATATTCGAGTGACCATACATTTAAACAAATTCAACTATACATTATAGATTTATGTATATATATATATATTTTTTTAATGCAATGTTTAGCACTATGATGCACACAAATACATACAATAAACTCTCATATTATTGTAAATGTATTCAACTAGTCTACGTTAGGAAAAAATAAGTAAATTATCTAAAGTATGAATTACAATGTTTCGCTACCTTTTGAACGAAGCACGTGAAACGCCGTGATACATATTTAATTGAATCAATTAATATTGTTTGAAATTCACCTAACTAGGTAGTATTAAATAAAATAATTGAAATTAATTTTCCCTTGAAATACCATGTAGAAAGCAGACATAGTAGCTGAGAATCAACTTGGATAAACTTACCGCAGGCGACCGCGCGCATTTGACACGCGATAGATATATATATGTATATATATTTAAATTCCCTGGCGTAACAGATTCCTCGAATAATACTTCATATATCGGCCGACTTCAAAGGGATTTATTCGAATCGATCGAACCTAGTATATCCAGCATGTAACCGCGGCCAACTGAACAAGTTGATTAATCGCGGGATATGCGGACGTACTCTTGTCCCAGGTACACGTGTATGTCCGGCTCCGTAATTGAATTGACTAATATGGAAAACCGAGACATAATGGCGCAACCCATAACTGTGTCTGATGCGAATTCATCAGGGAATCAATTAATGCGGGGTGTAGCGCAATTTCCGTTTCGGCTTCTTGTAACCGCGGCTATCCCGAATTCACGGCGTCCTTTGCGTTCTCGTTTCGTTTATTAATTCCGGAGACATTTATTTAATGGGAAAATTCTATTAGAATAATATTTCCCTTCAACTGCCTGATATAATGCTGCTTAGTAGATGGGGGAGTTTATGGATTGTTTAGATATAAAAAGCCGGAGACGGGAGGAACTAAATGATATTTATAATCATTAATAACCGTACCATTACATTGTTGAACATTTTTTTATGTCTTGAGAGATCTATATAAATTAAAATTAAATGCTGTTCGTTGGTGATATCGCGTCGCTTACAAAATGTTTGTAATATTCCGGATAAGGATTTCAGGGAAAGAAAAAAAATTGGAAAAGTTGCCGGGAATAATGGAAAATTCGGGGGAAAAATGAAAGTGATTTTTTTCTAGAGGATTTTGTATTAGTTCTCTTCGTTCTAGATTAACATGCAGGTAAAATATAATAACGTTTTTTATTAACGTTTAACGTTTAACACTGGTCTTTAGCACAACTTATATTTATTAATATAGAATGAAGATAATAGCCAATTTGACAGTATAAAAATATAGTTTCTTTTATTTAGTTTGACCAGTCGTGGTAGGAACAGTGTTAATAATGTACAGACGCGATTGTTTCTTGAAACTGATCTAGAGTAAGATCGAAACATTGAAATGAATGTGGTAATTTGCAAAGAGTGTTGTTAAATAACAATTGGATAGTTAAATAAGGAAATATTTCCATGAAATCTGAAGTTTCTACGTAGGTAGAAAGTTTTTACACGAGTAACTAAGCTTGGAAGTGAGTGATATCCTCCGTTCAAATGTCTGCTTACAAATAATTGAGTAACCCGATGAGAAGGTGATCGTGCAACAATGTACCAGGGCTCATTCGACAATACGAATCCTCTTCTAACATCTCGACCAGGAGTCAATTTTTTTTTTTGTTGGATCTAGTGTTTCCCAAGCGTAACAAGTAAAAATAGTGGGCCGGAGTCGTTCGACTGCAATCAGTGATCTTGTAAAAGGATTTCGGGGTAGCGAGAGCGAGGCGTCGTAGATTTTGAGAAGTTTTTCCGAAGAAAAAGGACGACATCAACGGGGAATTGTCGAAGTGATTTTTAGCTCGGGCGAAACTCTCGGAACAATCTGTCCATTGAGATTACGTTCCTTCTCGGCAAATTGGAGAATTAAAGGGAATGGCTTTCGTTCGACGTAGCCTGCGCTTTAATTCGATAACTAGAATGCAATTTAATGAGATCTAAAAGCCAGAGGGATTCGAGCGTGAAGCACTGGTAGAGCTGAGAAAAAAAAGAAAGAACGAAAGAAAGAAAGAAAGAAAGAAGAGGAGTCGTAGCGCACGGAAAGTTCTGACGTCGCTGCCAATGTTTTATACATAACTTCCGAACTATGTCTAACTATGTTAATTTGAAAACGAAGCGTTCATAATAAGTCCATCGTGTTTGCAAACATTTTAGTTTCAATGCCGAAAACCAATTAAAAATGTACAGGGAATAATAGAAATATTACAACCGTTTGCACTTGTTGACGATTTTCCATTGAAACCGAATTTTGGAAATGAGAAACGTGCGTTTAGGATTTTCAACATTTTCTGGATCGACTTTCCGAGTATATGTTTTGTGCATAGGTTTCGGTTGATCTAGGCAAATCAGGATAGGCGTGTTTCCGAGTATTTTGAGTGGCGGCGGAGTCATTGAGTTACGCATGCATGACATTTGCATCCGCGATGCAACATAGATTGACGAAAGATGAACTTGAGGGAGCCGGCGGAGTAACAGTCGAAGGAGAGGAGAAAGGCTTGACAGGGAGCGAGCTAAATGAAGGCTCAGATTCCATCAGCGTCGGATGAACAGAACCCAGCACTAATCCCGGCTTCCTCCACGCAGAGATGCCGGAGGAGCTGAACGCCTCGATGCTTTCGATGACTTTGTTAGACGGTGGATTGACTTCGTCAGACCGGCTGTCGAACTTTACTCGAGATGCATACTTTTGAGTTACAGCGCGGGCTTAGGTTTCCTCGCTCTCGGAAACAATTAACACTGACGCGACTAACCGGGTACGTTGATCAACTTCTTTCCAACAACTAGTACTGGAAAAAAGAACAGCTCACAGTTCCTCATTCTATCTGCTATTACTCATCCTTCAACTTCCTCCCCATGGTGCATCCCTTACCGACCTTATTACACGTAAAACAACCCCCACTTTTTCAACAAAAAGGACATTCCTCGCTTCACCGCTTAATTACTTGCGTAAAAACATTCTACGTGAAAGAAGCGCTTTAGATATTCGTGAAAAGTAGAAGCTTCAACCTCCGAACGAGTCTCGGAAGATTATTGTGCGAGTTGTTTTTACGAATTTACGACAATGTTGATGTTCTTGGCACACTGGTTCGATCAATTTAATTGAAAGCAATTTTGCAATATTTAGGCCTTTGTTTAGACCTTTTTTAAGATGACATTGAAGAAATCTATCGTTCGATTATTTAATTATTCAGAATTGTTTCACTGGCCCCAATTGTCTCGAGCTTTCGTATAAACCGAACATCCTGAAAATTTGTCGACCAGTCATGGAATAAAAAAATATTATATTTATATATTAATTTGGTTAGATCCTTTTCAAGAAAATAGTGATTGCGTCTGTGAATTATTAAAAAGAACAGAAAAGGTGTTTTTCTATAATACTTAAGTTATTTCATTAAGCAAGTAAGTTGACATATTTGAAAAATTATTTGAAACGTGTTCTCTTCAACAGAATATCATCTTTTGTGTTTTCTTAAATAATTCACAGACGCAAGTACTATTTCCTTGAAAAGGGTCTAAATAAAAACGGAAACGTCGAAATTAATATATTGCGAAATACGATCGAAAAGTTGAAAAAGAAAAGTTATTAGTTCAAACTTCCTAGGGAAGAGATTTTGTTCGTCCGCTTTGAATTCCAACAACCGAGAATAAAAGCGCAAGAAAAAAAATATATATATATGTATAACGAAGATCGGGAGTAACGAAACGCTTCTTAAAACTCCCGAAAACGGAAAAGGATTTTTCGGGGATATAATTTCGGCCATTGAAATCGCGCCGGAAGCCCCGTTTCTCCGAGGGGCGATGAGTCCCGAAACGAATGATGAATCGCGCCTTACGAAGAGGATTTCTGACAATGACTGGAAAACGGCTGAATAAGAATGCACTCGAGTCGAGTGGCCAGCTGGTCGACCGGAGGAAAAGAAATCCTGCTAACGAACATCCTGCTATGAAATTCACGATAGTAATTCCTGACTGGGGAATTCCGAGCGCTCCTACCCGCCGGAAAACTCGTTTCCAGGATGACGGCCGGATGGGGAAAACCGCATCTCCTTCGAAATGTCTCCACCGATTCCTATGGATTCCACTCCATTTTTAGTCGGGCTTAACGAAAACTCGACCCTTCCAACCCGCTTTATTACTCCTTACAGTTCATAATAGTAGGATCAAAACCCTCCAACCCTGCCTCGTCACTGAGATAATCATTTTCACTGTGCGAGAGATAGCGCAATTTCATTTCCAAAGAATTTCCTACAATTTTCATTCTAGTGGCCGCAGTTGTTCTTATCTCTAAACGGGTACATACCCTTGCTTTCCGATAAAACAAACGATTCTTTCAAAAATATAGCCTGATCTTTTTGACGAAATCTTATTATTACGTCGCAGTAATCAGAATATTTTAGGATTTATAAAAATTTTGGATTAATATAATCATTCACATGATTATATTCATAGATATATTATTTATTTACAGAACAAACGTACAGTTATGTAATAATTTTTTAACTAATGGTTTCACCGCAAGTTTCGATCAATTTTTGATCAATTAATTGATCAAAATTGAAGACTATCAGATATTCAGTGGATTAAATAAATAAATATAATGCAAACAGTGTCGTGTTGGCGCTCGTTTCAACAAGAAAGTTGTCATGAATGAATTGGTAAAAATTTCATATAAAAAATCATTAGAAACAACAAAGTTTTGTGAATATTTTGTAAAAACCAGTATGAGGAACAGATTCAGTTTATCGACTAGAAAATTACCTGTGATATAGTGAGGTTATCATTGATATTTGTTGCCGTATATTTTCCTCGACTCGTTCAAAAATGTTAAAATTTGCATTCTGTTAATTATAATTTGGTATGGTATTATTGACGGATAAATCGAATAATAATGTATCCGAGCTTATTTTAACGATCGAAGTGTGCACTTTTAACATGTCAAAGTTCCTTTTGCAATGAGTGCTATCGTAATATAATATCTGTTTCCTGGGTCATCAAAAATAGCTTCTCATTGTTCAGAGATGGTGGGTACAGTTGTTGTTATCGAGCATTAATTCCGAGGGAAGCAACTCGGGAGTGACATGTGTCTGACGTACGATGTCGTCGGCCTTCGATACGTCGATCACTATTGACGACAGGGCAGCAAGCTAGGATCAGAACACGCGTGTTCTGCAACAATTGCTTTCTAATTAAGTTTCTGGCTCTTATCTTCTCATTAACGCAAATCCACGGTCGAAGTGAAAAAAATGCACCCAGTCAATGAAACTCGAGGCCTTTACCTTTTCAAGCAAGTAGAATGGTTCGATCTAGTGTCAGACAAGCAACAAGAGAAATAGGTTTACTTAGAATGAGTTAAGCAAAAGACATGTTTATGAATTAATTGAAATAAGTAGAATAGGTAAGGTTATCGTCAGACAAGCAACAAGAGAAATAGGTTTACTTCTAATCAGTTAAGCAAAAGACATCTTTATGAATTAATTGAAATAAGTAGAATAGGTAGGGTTATCGGCAGACAAGCAACAAGTGAAATAGGTATACTTATAATCAGTTAAGCAAGAAACATTTTTATGAATTAATTGAAACAAGTAGAATAGGTAGGCTTATCGTCAGACAGCAACAAGTGAAATACGTTTACTTAGAATCAGGTAAGCAGAAGACATCTTTATGAATTAATTGAAATAAGTAGAATAGGTAGACTTATCGTCAGACAAGTAGAGAGAACTCTATACGAGATCAGGCAAGTAGAGATGAAGTAGCTATGGTCAGACATTCTAACGAAAACTGTTTGTCTATAACCAAACAAGTGATCTGTTAAAATAATTCGTTATAAAATCGCTAATTAACATGCAATAATATTTACATTGTGCATAATTCCTTACGACATTCGAAAATGCTGGAATATAATCAATTTCGAAACACATGGGAACCATTTCCCGTTGAAATTATAATCGCATCGGAATTATCAGTCGTTTTGTAATATCTGACCCATATTTGTTAATCTGTCGTTGTATTATTTGAACGTTCGTGCCTGTTAATTAAAAAATATTTAGTTTATCATTCTATTATCCGAACAATCGTCTACCAATTCGAAATTTTGTAGTCTGTCGTTGCCTACCGATTTGAATGAACAAGTAACACAATATAGTGGGACAATACTAATCTAACCACAAACCTGTTTAATTTTTAACTTTTAACAGCATACTTGGAAAGAATTTCGACCAACGGTAATTTCTAGCTTGCAAAGTAATCCTTCTAACAGCTCAACAGAACCAAAGTCGTTTGGTCCAACTTACAAAAAGTTATTAACTTTTAAATGGTGCTTCACTTTTCCCCCGACTATACAGGGTGTATAAAAAGTAATGGTCATCCGTCGTAGGGGTGAATCTACACCACTGGAGAAAGTTTTCAAATTGAACAGCCTGCGTAATACGATTTGTAAATTGTTGCACTGTACACTTATGACATATATACGCATGGCAACATTAAACTGTACACTGTACACGAGACTCGGAACCGATTGCGAAGCAGAAAAAAAAGAATGAAAAATGGCAAAAGTGTGAGGTTTCCAGCCGCATAAAATTACAGTGACATTCTTATTGCAGCAGGCGTTGCGCCGCGCGGTTGCGGGTTCAAATGCAAATGGCGGACAGGCACCTCAATCCGGTGATTTCGGCCGCGTGTCGCGAGCTGGAAGTTTGATAAGCGAGACGACGTTGATTGGGGACCAGCTGGGTACCAAACGACACGTTCCGGGATGGTCCTCCGCAGCTGCACAAGTATAATGCAACTCGGAATTAGGGCAAAGCGACAGGATGCTTGAAATCATCGGTATCGCGGCATGAATCTCGCTACGCGACTTCTATGCACGCCGAACGAACGATACCAGGCGTTTCTAACATTTCGAGGGGAAGTTGAACAAGTGACAGTCCCTGGCCAGGCCCTCACTGTCCTATCGTCCATTGTCAAATCGTTGACAAACGAATGCATCAGAGATTGCACAGGCTGTGACACGACAAATCGATTTTTCGCCTCGATGTCCGCGATTTTGTTCGAATCGAACCATGGTACAGTGTAATGTAGATTAGAGAGGACGGGAACTTCACTCATCATTTCGATGGTTTTCAATCTGCTTCGGAAAATACAGCTATTTGAATATTTCCCCATGTTTGGGAATTTTTTTATCTTGAAAACTGTTTGTTCGATTCAGTTTATTCATTCTGTATTTTAAACTAGAAAGATTTCGACTAACTTGGAGGATTTTTTACAATGTAAATTTATTTTTGTTATGTTGACGGTTCTATCTAATTTCGAAAATTATTTACTATACAGGGTTGATTCTTTTTTTTATTTAATCTAGAAAGGACTTTGTTCGAATCGAACCATGGTACAGTGTAATTTAGATTAGAGAGGACGGGAACTTCACTCATCATTTCGATGGTTTTCAATCTGCTTCGTTTGAATATTTCTCCATGTTTGGAAATTTTGTTGGGAGTTTATTCGTTCTGTATTTTAATCTAGAAAGATTTTATGTACTGACTTATGTAATGATTTTATGTAACGACAAAAGTTGTTCAGAACGTGAAGATACTAAACGTAACTTTTACCAATTGAATAATCACAAATGAAAAAAATATTAAACCATCATTTTAGCGGGTTAGGACGATAGCGTTAAACAGTTTCCTGATCGTGTTACACGATGGTAGACAGTATATCCCAGAAGCGCGTAACACGACAACAACAATAACAAAAATCCCATTAAAACTGGCACAAAACGAGATTCCAGAAAGCGTCGGGGTCATCTCGCCACCCCATAAAAATGAAAAAGGGTTGCAGCGGTCGGATAACCTTGGTGGCGTTAATTAGAAAATGGAAACGAAATTTCCAGGCAACTTTCGCCTCATTCTCGAGCCGGTATTTGCATATGTACACGTGGACGTTGGAGGGTGGAAGGGTGGAGGGGCGGGAGGGGGGTTGGTTGGGTGGTTGGGCTGGCGGAAAAATTGACGAAGTCTAGGAGGCAAGGGCCAGAAAATGCCTGGGGCGATGCCTAATGAGCTTCCTGTAGCATCGAGTCGTCGCCTCTATGACTGGCATTCAGGGTCCGTGACAGCCCGGTGATTCAACGCCGAGGAGTGAACGAGATCCAAGGCAGGGACGAGGCTCGCAAAGCCGATGACAATCGGCAGCTAGCGTGGCCATTGTCTCAGCCGGCCGGCCGAGGGAGGGATTTTCAAAACGTTTTAATAACTCGTTCTTTCCCTTGGACGCGGCCTCCGCCTTTTTTTCTCCCCTCCCGCCTTTTATGCGAGCTTCTTCCTTGAGCGAGCAACCGAGCCCCGGCAAGATCAGCCGGTAATTATGCGTGTTTGTTCCTGCAAAATAGCGCCGCGGCTCTAGCCGGGAACCACCGGCCCTTTTTTAACCCTTGTACCTAATCTGTGAAACTTGCACGTTCGGTGCTTTATTCGATTATTTGGTTCGTGTCGAGATACCTGCGAAGCATATCGAATGCAGGGTTGTACCAGTCATTATATTGATTATGAGAGATAGACTGTTGGAAAAGAATATGGCCTTTGCGCCGGTTTTTGATCCAGCGTTGATGCGTCAACCGGATACGGGTAGAAATACGAAAAGTAGGCCCCCGTATCCGTGTCGCTGGAATATTAGGAGGTGAAGGGACTTAATCCCGGAGATGAGTTTTTCGCTGGCTGCGGCCAGTTTCTCATCTCTTATAAAAAAAAGAAAAAATGGTGTACCAGTCACCTGTTTGGTAGGATGGACCTTACAAGGGAACATATTTCAACATATTCAATTGATACAAGCCGATTTTCATGAAACTTATGTGAGATATATAAGTATAAGTATAATATAATTTTTTTACGCAGACGTGAATCGGTCGAATTCCTCAAACTCCCATAGACGTTTAAATCTAATATCCTGAAGAACCATCTTCACTGCCTTGACCGCTCACAAAGGAATCTTTGAAAAAGCGATTTAGCGCTATTAAAAGTAGAGACTTCACCCTTTAAAAGGGTTCAGATAGATCGCCGACCATTTTTTTTCTCTCCTCGAGTTACAACAGATTAAGTTTTTAATACGATGTAATTCGACGTTCTCGGGAGAAAGAATCATTCGTAATTTCTCATGCAGTGCTTCTTGAAAAGCGGCATTACTCAGCTGCGTCAAAGCCGGAGGTTTCAATCTTCAAAGTTGAAATAAATTAATTTTTTAATTCTTACCAAATAGCACCATCTTCATTCCCTCGGCCATTTACTAATGTATAAATATCTAATTAAAAAGGCAATTAAGGGTGGCAAAGGTGAAGCCTCTAAACTTTAAAAATAAGTTCAGATTGACGATTGTAAAATTTTGTTTGAAGAAGTTACCGTAAGTTGAAAATCAGAAATGATATGAAATTCTGAAATTTACAAAAAATTAGGCGAATAGAATTAGAATTGTTTTTTTCAAGAAGTTATAATATGTTTAGACATCGGAAACGATTGTTTCTTAAAATCCTCTCAGCTTGTATGAAATTTCTAGCACAGTGGTAAGCATTAAATTTAATTATCACCGTGATAATAACAATTTGAAATTCTCAGCCGACTCGATGCAACCGCGATTGCCATTTTTTTCATAAACGAGAAATTAAAATTCTTGTTGCGAGACCGCAGGCTGCAAGGGGCGCCTTAATGAAATAATATCTCCTCGACATGCAAAGCCGGTGTTAACGCGCTCGCTGCGATTCTTATTCGCCAAAGAATCTCGGCCGGAAGCTTAAATTGCGTCGAATAGGTTTGAACAGTTTATTTACTCGTACGGAGCGCCCAACTCATTCGATTTCTCGACAAACACACGCTGCGAAAGCTCCTCGCTGCGCCATTGTACTGCGCTCGGAATGCATTTTTCTTGCATTCGAACAGGGGGAAAGTTCAAAGCAGTATTTTTTTGTTAAACCTTTGTCGAAATATAGTTTACAAGGAAGTGTGATTTAGAACTTGAACGAACAGGCTAAATATCAACCCTCAAAGAAAAACGTGATCTTTAACCACCATACGTTCCTCAGGGTGAAAATGCACCCATTCAATATTTTCACACATTGTAAAATTATTCATCCTTGAATTGAAGTGTGACACTGTAAATGAAACATAATGCGTTGACTTTAACATCTGTATAAATAAAAATGATAAAAATGGGGAAAGGAAAATTGTAAAAGTTGCCCGGAAAAATATAAAAAATATATGAAAAACTATAAGTCCTTTTTTAATTTCAATACAACAAGAAAAAAACGAACGTCACAGCTTTTAATCAATAATTCAATAGGAATTTACATTATTGACGTCTGAATTTATAGAAATTTGGACAGGACAACGTGTGTCGGGTGAGCTAGTATAAAATAAAAATGGTTGAATTCTTTTTCTAGTCTCTTTTATGCAGATATTATTCAGGAGCGTATAAGGGTTAAGGAGAAACAGCTCGAGAACGTTTTTTTTTCCATGTCACATTTAGTCCGATTTTAATCAGAAAAATCTGAAGAAACGTGGTGCTAAAAGTTTCGTAGAAAAATAACGAAAAAAAAAAGATGATTTTGTTATGCCCTAGGCGGTCGAAGTTCCGAATCGCTTCTCGCGATAATCGGGATAAATTGCTCAGAGATATCGTGCACATCTCTTTCACAGATATCGAGACATTACTGCACTTCACGTAAAACTGCACCGCATCGATTTTTCAGTGCGCCATAGTTCTCGTTGACAAGGGAACCTTAAGGTACAGGGAAAACGTGAACTTCAACGACGAACAACAATTATAAGTAGATTTGCAAGTAGCGCATTCAAACGTTTACCACGAACGAACTGACATTGCCCAATTTAGTTCTTATCACACACAATAAATACAGGGTGTCGCAAAAGTTACTAAACCATTTTCAAATAGAATAACAAAAATTAAGGATAAATTTTAAATATTCTTTCTATTGAAAAGAAACTTGGTTGTCTAATCGCATTTCGAACAGAGTCCACTTGTTTAAAAGTATTATTAGAAAGTAACATTGCTAACGAAGAGTTAACACTATTAACAAGTAGATTAAAGGTAAACTTAAATAACTTAAATAACAAAAATTAAGGATAAATTTTAACTATTCTTTCTATTGAAAAGAAACTTGCTTGTCTAATCGCATTTCGAACAGAGTCCACTTGTTTAAAAGTTTTATTAGAAAATAACATTGTTAACGAAGAGTTAACACTATTAACAGGTAGTTTAAAGGTTGAACTTGAAACGGTATTATAATTGTTTATTTAACGCAACGATTTGATGTTTGAGGTATTGTATTAATCATACTTAGTTTAAACGAATTGAAAATGACGGTGCTATAAAACGGTCAGAGGCCAAAGAGAAATTTAGCTTTTAATGAAACTCAATTAACTGGCGTTCCTTTAATTAGCGGTGTTATATAACATGATTCAATTAGTTCTTTGTAACCACTGAAAGTGGCTAACGAACAAAGTTATCCGCCTTCACGGCGGCGCGCCGCGGTGGCGTTTTGATTACAAACAGAAATTTCTCGGAGAAATTTCTGCGGCAGTCTCTGTGCAGGACAACGGCCATGGCAACGGCAGAGGGGGACTGACTGTCTATACCAATATTTATGACCGTGGACGTTTATTTCGGTGCCGGTCCAGCAAAGTTGTGTACAAATCAATTGTTAGTTAATTTACGCTTTCGCCCAGAATTATGGACACGCGAATTGTTCATTAGGAGGGTGCTGCTCTGTAATGGCGTACTCATCAGTCGTTCTAATGAACGGCCACGCGACGACTATATTTTCTGCAAATGTGTAGCGGGCATAATAATGAACCGATACTGTTGCACAAACACAATTATATCTTTAATAGAAAACTATTAAACAGCGTAGTATTACAATGTTAAATAGGTATCTGTAAAGAACACAACGAAAAACTCTTCGAAATTATTACTAGACTGCGGATCTTTATGCATACTTCAATTCTATCAAATAATTCTGTAGTTCTGTCACGGAAAAACTCCTACCGGTGAAGCCTTCTGACGGAAACCGAAAATTGAGCGACGTGACAGTGTGTATTTTTCAGAGAGCGTATTTTCTAAATAAATTAGTTGGATGAAATATAGAACGGTAATAGATTAGACAAATTCAAGGAGATATCGTAATTGTTGCACGTAACGAGGTCATTAAGGGATGAAATGAGTTTTTATATTATTTCTCCTTACCACGATCCATACAGAATATTCTTAACACTATTCCTATCGACCCTTGACGTATACCTATTTCTAGATAGAAGATAATTGCCAATTTGACAGTATAAAACTATAGATTCTTTTATTTAGGAGTATATAATGTAATAACGGTCATTTGACCGATCGCGGTATGAATAGTGTTAACTACTGCAAAAATCTTAATGTTCGAGATCATTTTAAATCGGAGAACTTTCAATACCGAATAAATAAGGTGCAGTATATTTGAGAATATGCGTTTGAACACGATCAGACAAGTAGAACAGGTCAACGTATTGTTCTGACAAATGCTCTAGGGGCTCGTCTACGATCAGACAATGTTGGCTAATCGGAATAAGTGGAACAAGGGATTGATCAGTCTTCGTTGGAAACAAGTAGAATATCTCGAGCAACGATCAAACAAGATAAATTCTTTTAAACAAATCAATTGACCCCTCGCGATCATTCGAATTTCCAGAGCGCGAGCTCATCGTCAAATAACTTTTCTCCTACTCGCTTGCCGTGCTGTTCGACTCTACGGAAAACCACATGAAAGCGTTCTTTCTCAATTAACTCATCATCGAAGAAAAAAAAAAAAAAAAAGAAAAACAAACGGCAGATAAAAAATTCTCTCTGGGTTCTGGCAAAGCAAATACAGGATTCCCTCACCAGCTAAATACCCGCTTTCCCGTTTCTCGGTACCGTTCCGTAACGCTCGCACGAGCTTTGTTCACCTTATTCCCCGCCGTTCATTTCGTAGCCGGTGATCATTTAACAATATCTCACCTGTTTCCATTTCATACGCTACACTTTTCACCGGCACTATCCGCGGGATTCTTTCATTCCCCGGGCAGCCTCGCGCTTCCTCGCCAGTTTCCATTTCCTTTTTCGTCCTCCGTCCTCTCTCGCTGTCCTTCTTTCTCCCCTATCTCTTCCTCTCACCAAATATACTCTCCCTCTATCTCTCGATATCTCTCTCTCTCTCTCCCTTTCACCGATATACGACGCAGAGAGAGGTGCATTACCGCGCCTCGCATCGCCTCGCATCGCCTGAATTTCCATCTGCTTAGCAGAGGAATCCGCTTTACGTGCCGTTAGCGAGAGAGAGAGAGAGAGAGAAGTGGTATTGCCTACCGATATATCAGAAGAGCGAACGAAGGGAGCGCCGCGCGGACAGAAGAATAGACCTGGGAAGGGTGTTGGAGCAGGTGAGAGGGATCCCTGCGGCTGTAAGGGTGCGCGGGAACGGGGGAGGGGTCGAGAAGGGGTGCACCCCAGCAAGAGATGGAAAAGAGATCCTCTGGAACAGTAATTTTTATTCTTTTATCAAAGCCCGATTACTGTTTTACTGTTGCGCCCCCGAATGCTCGTTTCCCTGGTGATTCGACGCTGCTCGAAATATTTGTAGCCAGAGAACCTGGTAACGTTGATTGTTCAAATCGATGGAATGCGACAAAGGGAATTTGCGAATTCTAATACAGGCTTGTCTCGATACGTGTGAATTGATGAAAAGGTGAAAAGATGAATGTCACTTCGGTTTCGTTATTTATTCATGAAACTTTTACGAGCTTGTTGGCGACGTTCTTCTGATCGCGAAGACTCCAAACACGGCCCAATTCGGATCAGGTGTACTCGTTTAATTCGCGACAATGTGGCACCTCGATTATTCGAACCGAGGATTTTGAACCTCTGTAATTCTGTGGAACAGAAAGTCGGAGGGTGTTCTTCCATGTGGCCTCCCTTGAAATCTTTGCTTTCCACACCCCTGAATTGTATTAAGTGGCTCTACGGATTTTCTTTGGTAGTTAGTCACCCGTCTATTGTTCATTGATTATTTTCTGCGGTTCTTCTACGCAGGGTTTATTCAAATTTCTTCTTGACTATCTTTTACATTCTTTGGACGATGAATAAATTTCAACGGATGTTCCATTTAATTATACGCTCGTATAATATATTTAATAAAACAGATTTCGCTGTGTTCATAATTTGTTCGATGAAGCTCTTAATTAAAATAAGTTTAACTTGGAAATAAATCAGACGAGTTAGCAATTCCATGTAGTAATGTGGTATAATACACGATAATTCAATATTTAATACCAATTATGATATTTAATGTTGTTATAGTTCTCGTGCAACATTAATAGAAGAAATATGAAAAGAAATTGAGAAATTACATAATATATATGATTGATTTTATTCATTACTGTTCATGGCAAAACCACCGGACGTGACACGGACTATTGAACATTTAAAAAAGAAAATTAGCCAAATCTATTCGCTTACCAACGAACAGCATTTGATTTTAATTTATATAGAAGATATATAGATAGATAGATAATGCTTATGATCTTTATGCTCCGCTACGAAGACGCAATACTCGAAAACGAGGTGAATTCGCATTGAAGAAAATATTTCGGGCGACCGCGAGCACAAATATTTAACTTTTCTGTCGCAGTGGCAGTGTAACGTTGGTATTCCGGTGGCTTCTATCACGTTACCACGAATATTATACCTGAAATTCCTACGAAATACGTAACGGTGTAGTAGTCGGTTACAAACTTGTATCGATGTTCATGAGCGTCATTTCGCATATTTGCCGGCAACTACCGGAAGGAAGTTGCCGATGAATGAAATAGTTCGCCGGTTCTCTCTCTCTCTCTCTCTCTCTCTCTCTCTCTTCTCTCTCTATTTCCCTCTCCCTCGCTCTTCGTCCTAATATCTCAGAAATTGTATTACGCCTGTATTAGAACAACTTCCTCACCGAAATTACAAAACTCTTACACCTGACTTCGAATTCGAACCGCGATTTATCGTTGAAAAATTATTTCCTCGAAATCTAGTGAGGATCTAGAAATGAGAATAAATAAACGTAGCTTGCAGCGAATATTGCATTTATTGTCAGCAATATTGAACAGGCTGAATGAAAGGACTTCGAAAAGTAGGATGAAAAGTAGTTACGTTTTGGTATCGGTATGAAAATGTATCAAAGCATCAGTTGTGCTGATAGGATCATTCATTAAATTGTCACGGTAGACGAAAGCACAGCGGGACAAAGGGTGGCAGATGCGTTTAAAAGCACTCTAGTCTAAAATCCCGTTTTTTCCTTTGTTGGATACTGTTTTATCATGTCCGTGTAAAATAGAGAGAAAATTTCAAATTAAACATACCACCAAGCAAAAGGGAAATACTATAAATCTGTACTGACCGAATAGAATCCAAATTTGCCATCACTGATTTAATAAGATCGAAGATCAAACTGAAAAATTGAAATTTTATATTATAGGATATCTTACAGGTTGTTTCACAGAATATCTCTGAAACGATTAACAGTGAAAAATATTTCAAACGAAAGTTATGTGGTTTCAAGGGAGATATAATTCTTGGTTGAGGATTTTTTTTGTAGTTAAAGGGGTATAGGGCATACGCAGGTCACTTCCAATTGGTTTAACAGTGTTTAATAGTATATAATATTTGTATAATATTATATAAAATTTACTATATAATCAAGCAAGTGAGTAACTTATTTCATAATTCGATATTCAATGATCAATCAGCTGATATCAATAGTCAATATAATATAATTTTGTTAAATAATTTACAGAAGCAATTATTAATTTTCTTGAAGATGAACTATACATAGATTTAAACGTCGAAATTTGAAGTTGATAAATTGCAGATTTAGCTTCGAAATAAAAATTGATCGAACCAGTGCGCCGAGAGCATCAATGCATCTTTTATTACTATTATACTCTTTTGCATTATCCGTTCTCTCATGGATCGAACAATATCAAACTGCAACGGAATAAATATTAAAGGAAAAAGGTTGTTCAGCGGAAGGATAAAAAAGCAAAACAGAGAACAAGTAAAGATGGCGGTAGTCGAAGAGGGAAAACGATCAATTCGTCACGCGACGAGGCAGGAAAAGAAAAGAAGGAAAGCGACGACGTTCTGTAACAGCGAACGGAAAAGCGAGATTACTCAAAACTGACCGAGCAAAAAATCGAACACACGGGGTAAAGAGGGCAAGAGAGCCTCGGGAGCCGCGGCCTGGGAAAAAGAGCAAAGACGATGAGCGAGCGGCTGCGGAATCGCGGAAAATCCGCGGCTGATGTAAACAGAAAAATCTAAGAGCGAAGTTCAATGACGGGGAAACCGACCGGAGGAGGTTTCCAGTGTTTTCTAGACTGGCTGCACGCGTGGAAAATCGCGCAAAAGGGCTACCTACCTTCTAAACACACGTGTATCTACGTACCGTGGAAAGAAAAAGAAATAAGATTTAGAGGCAGTCTCGTTATCTCTATGTTTGGTATATTCTTTAGCTGGGAAATTTAAGGAATTTCTCAGATTGAATTGTTCGAAAACTGTGGACAATCTAAAACAGGGATGAGGAACTTCTTCTCCTTCTACTCCTTCTATATATATAATAGTAATTCAAATCAAAATGTAGTTTTTTTAAGGTATAATGAGTTATATTAAATATAGAATTTTTAATTTTAGTTTAATATAATATTTTTCATTTACATTCAATGGATTTAATAAAGATTTAAAATTCTGTATTTCAATTATGTTGAAATAAATCTCATGAAATTTTCTATAATAAAAAAGAAAAAATCCAAGCACCTTGGAGCTTAAAAAAATTGTTAGAAGATTGAAATCTCCTCTTTGTTACGTTCCCGTGAGATTTGACTTTTTATCGCCGGCGCGCAAATATTGTTTAAATGGAACGTCAGCCCGGTTGACGGCGCGGACCAAAATATGGTAAATTGTACACGGAGAAAACAACTGGAATAAATAAAATAAAATTTGTCGTGACAGTCGGCGGCGGTTTATGAGCGAGCCAGGCTTGTTCGTACGCCGTTAATGTTTGCTTGTTCTCGCTCGCACAATTAAAATCAACCGTGGGCACAGTGGTTGCGCGCTGCGCCAACTCAGAATCACGCGGACACGACATTTTGCTAATTATTAATACTTTGACGACGATGGATGAGGTGTCGGGCCGAGTGTGTATTGTCCCGACACTGCACATATATTTATTACGAAATTTTGTTGTAATAACTTTCACCTGAATTTGATTTACCACGGTCATTCGTAAACATAACCCTTTAACGGAGAGTGGAGAATTGAAATTTCACAGAACAGTGTGCCCGACAAGGAATATTGTTCAGCAGACAAAAACTAGAAATTCAAGCGAGTAATTTTTATTCACGACATCAAAGTTAGGATTGTTAAAGCATTGTCTTTATTATAACATTCATGTATCTTCGGTATCCTATTCTGTTTCGTACATTTTTATTTTCTTTTTATTGTATGTATTGTATTCTGTATTTCAATTATGTTGAAATAAATCTCATATGAGATTTTCTATAATAAAAAAAATTAAGTTAGGATTGTTAAAGTGAGAGGGTTCGTGCGTGTACCAACCTCGAATTTTCCTTGAGAAAATTACTCGTTCAATTTTCCGGACGATCAAAGTATCCTGAAAAACAAATAAGAATGTTTATGGTGTCTCTGTCCATGGGGCCCGGCGGGGACAACGATTTTGCGCGCGCGCGTACACTTTTTAAAAGCTTTTACCAAATTCAAGTTAAACGGATCGGCCACGATTCAATTCCGAACAGTTGATCGAATCCGCTCGACTGTGAAGAAGCACGTACCAAGAGCGAACAAAAAGAAAAAGCAAACTGGCAAAACCCGCCATTGTTTGTATTGTACGCGAGCCATGGTAGTGTGGTAGGTTCTGTCGGAAGACAAGTATCCTCTACAGAACCATAGATAACGCTTTGTGGTCGCAAACCTAAATGAGAATCCAAAAATTCTGACTGGAAGCAAATTTATTTTGTTCGATTTATTTCAATTTTGTCGATTCATTTTATCTAGATTATGTTTGTTTTTTTTTAATTTCTCTAAATTTACTTTACTTATTGTATTTCTTGTATCTACGTTGATCTATCTTATTTATTGTAAATTTATTCTACTAATTTTATTTCTTTCAATTTACTACTAACTTACTAATGTTACTTTCGCCGATTGGTATTTAATTTGTTTATCTGAACTTACTGTGTTTATTTTCCTTGCTTGAATTTATGTACTTATTTCAATTCGTTCATTTACTCCGATTGTTTCGCTCGCCTCATATTTCGTTTCGCTTACTTTACTCACTTTGCTTAGTCCGTTCGTTTTACTAATTTCACTCTGCTTCATTTATTTAATCATTTCTGCTGGAACTTGATATAACTCTATTAATTATTTATAATTAGTTTAAAATTGCTATAAAGGCTGATTGCGCGAGTCTAGTGAATCCAATTGCATCGGGTTGTACTTTCTCTTGAATTTCTCCGAGGTGATTTACTCTCCGCAGTCTTTCTCACTAAATAAAACACGATCGCGTCGGGAAAGATTGTTCTTAATCGAGTTTTCTTGCCGCGTGCTTGAAAATCCTGTTTCAATTCGGAGGAAACGAATTGTACAAGGCAGATAGAAAATTCGGAAGTAAGGCAGCGTAGAATTTATAATTAACATTACAATAGCTAAATACCATTAACTGTATAATTTTTTTCTCGGTTATTAATTAAGATATTCAGATAACAAACAATACGAAAATACTCGAACTTACCTCTTTTACGTCATACATTTTTTCTCACAATTCTGATCAAATTATTAATGGTAGAAAAAGATCAATTAATTTTTTACGGGTGGGAAAAAAATTCTAGAACAATGTACTGTTACCCATCTAATATATAAAAAAGTTTCAGGGTGATCGGATTGGTGGAACATAGAATAACAACGGGACAAAAAGTAAACAAACAGATGCAATTCAAGGTCGTCGATGTTGTTTTTAAACAACTACCTACATATTCACGTAGCATCGCGTAGCTTATAAAAATAAATAGATTTTGAAACACACCGCCATTTCTAATTCATCCAACCAGCCGAGGAAATTTTCCAGAGATTACTATAGCCCGGCTATGTACCATCATCGCCAACAAACCAAAATTCTTTGTGCTCGTCCTCGTACAATTCCACCGCGGAGAAGCAAGCAATATGTAACGCAACACCGGCAGGAACGCGTAAAAAATTTTAATAACATCGTTACAACGTAAAAGCGGCCGCGCAGAGCATCAACGGCGGTGCAGCACAACACAGAAACGCGACAAGCTGAAACAAGAAAAACTAAAAAAGAAAAAGAAAAAAAAAAGAAACAGAACTGTAGCAAAAGAAAACCGCGGCGAGCCGCCTATCCACGCGTAAACGACTAAAAGGCGGTTTGTCGGGGGCGGCAGGGGCGGCGGGGGCGGCGAGAGCGCTGGCTGTTTTCGCAGGCCAAGTGGCGCTAATTATTTTCTGTAGCCGCGGAGTGTAGAAGACGCGGCGGTGTGTTGGCTTTCTTAGTATTCCGGTCATTGTTGTTCATCGCGGTGGAAAAGCCACGCGCCGCAGGAAGACGGCGCGGCGGCGAGACTTCATTCCTGTCACGGCCGTTTCTGTTGCTGACGTGCTCGCCCAGCCATTCTTCAGGTTTTGAATCTTACCTAGCCCCGTAAACTTTTCCGTTAGCCCGGCAGAGTTTTCCGAGCTGTGACCAACGGATTGCCACTGATAATTCGTATCAGGACCCGCGGATCTCCCTTCCACGAATCTCACCGGATCTCTCGCTCTGTTCACTTTCCTAAAGTTGCCCAATGTAATTAAAAACTCGCGGCCGCGGCCGGTGGGACTGTTGGTCTGGTTTCTTCAGCGTTTCGAGGCAAGATCTGACTGGATTACCGTGCCGGATGTCGCCGACGTTGATTGATAACACTGGCTGATGCGTCTGTTACGCGTCTTCTTCCAGTTTCGTGTTTTTATTGAAAACTAGCTGACCCGACAGACCTTTTCCTGTTCAATTTTAATAAATTTCTTTCTGAAGCAATTTCAATCTTGAATCTTCAAATTCAATTCGTTGACATCAATGGTTTTCTTATTGGCGAACCAATAATACTTGCACCGTTTCAAGAATTATGATTTTTGCTGTTTGTCCGAATTTTCCTACTTTCCTTTGTGATCGTCTCGAATTTTTGTTTCTGAAAGCTTTTCCAGAACTATAACGAACAAAACGAAAAAAGAATTATAAGCCCGATTATTGTTTTACTGTTGCGCCCCCGAATGCTCGTTTCCCTGGTGATTCGACGCTGCTCGAAATATTTGTAGCCAGAGAACCTGGGAACATTGATTGTTCAAATCGATGGAATGCGACAAAGGGAATTTGCGAATTCTAATACAGGCTTGTCTCGATACGTGTGAATAGATGAAAAGGTGAAAAGATGAATGTCACTTCGGTTTCGTTATTTATTCATGAAACTTTTACGAGCTTGTTGGCGACGTTCTTCTGATCGCGAAGACTCCAAACACGGCCCAATTCGGATCAGGTGTACTCGTTTAATTCGCGACAATGTGGCACCTCGATTATTCGAACCGAGGATTTTGAACCTCTGTAATTCTGTGGAACAGAAAGTCGGAGGGTGTTCTTCCATGTGGCCTCCCTTGAAATCTTTGCTTTCCACACCCCTGAATTGTATTTTGATTGGTTGGATCGATTCTAATATTCGCATGCGATACTTTAATAGTTCGACAAGATTTTGAATCAACGGAACAAATCATAAATATACCGAATTATAGAATTATAATTTTTATAAACTTTTAAGCAGACGTCGATAATGTAAATTCCTATTGGTAGATTGATTAAACAATAGGAAACATGTGTTTCGCAGCTGTGGTGAGTTTTTCGGATTTGCCTGTTGTTGGCCCCTTTTTTATGGTACTGTAATTAGTAATATTAAAAATGTTGGAAATAAACTCAAGACGGAACATGCGTAGAGAAGAGTGCACGTGTTTTGATCGTTGTAATTATAACCGTAACAAAGTTTCTACTTATTTGTAATTCATATTATACATATATCTACAATTATTAATTTGCAATCTTAGTTGATTCATGAAAGTTTAATATTCACTTTACATTTAAACATATTTAAAAAGAGTGTCGTTTAAACAGAACCTGGCTAAGCAAATAACAACATGACGGACTACTGGAACAATTACCCTGAGAACTGTCCATCGCTGTCGTTCTATTGCGAAGCCTCTGGTCGAATATTAATGCGGGCTAGAACGCAAAAAACTCGACGGAGCAGTGAAATCGCCCTACGGACACTCGAAAAATCGGGCCACGACGGGCAAAAATTGAGCCCGAGCAGATATCAGTGGAAACGGAACAAAGGGGAGAGAAAATCGTGGTCAACAAAGTGTGGTCGCAAGAACACGATAAAAATGACGAGAACGTGGCCGCGGTGGAGTGGAAGGAAATCAGGGAAAGCAGAGGGGTAGGGGATGGTGATGGGGGACTCGGAAACAAATAAACCGGCCGAAACAAAGATAGTGAGGGGGATTGGGGTGCTGGAGGAGGGGAGATCGGGAAGTTTGCAGACAGTTTAAACTCCCTTCTGGAGCCGTTTAGCCCACTCTATCAATAGGAATCCGAGTAGTATACTACTTGACCATTCAACGGCTGAATAGCGAATATCTTCGACCATGTGGAAAGTTCGTTGGTGGTGGGTTCTCGCGCATGCCGAGTGTCCCGAGAATGGTGGAGGGTGGGATTGAAGAGGGTGAGAAGATGCTGGGGTGGATACGTGAATTTCTATCTGCACGCAGCACTCGCATAAAAGCCCGCCTTAATCAGTTTTCACAGCGGCGGCGCATTTGTTGCTTGGGAAATTTCGCCGGGGCTCGAATGTCCTTCGACAGAATCGAATGGTTCGTGCGGTATTCGATAATCTAAGGAATATCTTGTATTTAATATTACAAACAATCGTTGACAGACGTGTTTGTCACGGGTGCGTTCATTTCGATATGTGTATTCTTTTTCAGTTGTTATTTTCGATTTTCTACTCTTATAAATTTAATTATATATATATATATATATATTTTATATTGTATATATAATAACGTTATTGGTTCCCAGAGGGGTTACAATTTATTTGGTTTTAATCAATTCAACGTTATTTAATATATATTCATAATACAATGCACAGTGTCATTATTGTTTTACCTTTCAACTGAATCTCGAAAAAGAATGTACTTTTCGTTCGATCTCACACGTTATGTAACAACTATACGTATATACTAAATGTTCTCGAACTGAATTAAACTGCCGATGCACTGTCCGATAGCGTATCACGAGAACATATACCGTGCCAAATTTCAACCCCGTATCTTCATCGACGGAACAGTAAAGATAAAATCGACTCTTTCGTTTTCAGCCAGTCTTCTTTATCGAATTGCGTCCGAGACTTCTCCGAAAATAAAAAATCTGGGACGAGTCTAATACTCAGTTTTCGATATACACTTAGCAATTTGTTAATTCTTAAATGAAAATGAAAAAATTCTAAGTAAACTGCGGATTTTTATGCATTTATGAAGAACATTAACTGGGTGAAATATAAAAGAGATAATAATATATATTAAATAATAGATAAGTGATAATAATGATTTCATATAGTAATTACGTTATTGACATTTTCGGTGTATTGCAACCAGAATTTTCAATGGAAAAATCGGAAACAAATTGTCAGGATATTTGACACGTTACAGGTAATTTTGAAAATTTTCCGAGTAAAACAGGAAAATAGGTTGGAAATTGAAAATTCGATTTGATCTCGTAACTAACCCTTTGTTCGAGACACGAAATTGAAAATGTAACAAAATTTCATTGAAAACTGACCAACACTTTTCTGTGCACGCAATGTGCCACAATTAAGCGAACAAACAGTACAATTAGCTTTCTAATGAAAAAATTATTGTGCGAATAAATTCATGAATTTAACAAAGCCTCGGGCATTAATACAGTTGCGTCGGCGAAATTTTACGAACGTGTTATACGTGCAATAAATAAACAGGCATACACGGTCATTTCGTTCAATCGATATTCTCTTTATCGCGAATACCCGAACAACTAATACGGCGAACTGAAAGCAATGAATATATCGGCCGATAATAGCCACGAGAATATTTTACGAATGTAATTTTATTATTTCGCTCGTAACAATAAAGTAGGTTCGAAACGAGAGAAATAATGGATTCTGTTATGGGGGGCTTACAAAATATATCTCCTGAAGAATTAAAACTCTTTAATGCCATACTTAACGAAACTGTGCGATCTGCTTGTTCGCAACCAATCGTTTATTTAAAAATAATTAATACATTGTGCAAACAGCAATCTCTCGATAAATCGGAAAACTTCGGGAATTATTATATCGTACATTGATCAAATTTTCTTGTGTAATAATTTCATTGGTAAACTTTTATCAACATATCCGTGACATTTTTCTGATTGAAACGACACCAAACACGACGCGAGTCGAATCATATTTACTCGTTTAATTCGCGATACAATTAGACCCTCGATTATCCGACCCGAGGAATTCGAATTGCTACAACTTCCTGGAAAAAGAATCTTGATTAGAAATTACCAAGAAGGGAAAATATATGACTTCGATTCGAATTTGAATTGATTCAACAACGTTCTTGCTAATTTATAACCAAGAATTTTCAACTTGAAATTCGACAACGCATAGCTCAGTGTGTTTGACATGTTCCACTAATTTCATTCGAATTTTCACACGCGATTAAATTAAGAAACCAGGACATACGCGAAAAATTCAATTTTACTTCGTAACTACCCTTCGGATCAAAATATGGGGTGGAAATTTTCAACAATATATCTTCCCTTGACAGGCTATCGAATGGCGTGTGGCTGATCTAATTTCGGTCGAACAGCATTTGTTATGTGTGTTCGGAAAAATCGTACGTGTAAAACTATTCTAAATACGAGCGAATGCATTTTAAGTAAACCTCCGCCACTACCATTCATCCGAGACAAGGATTTGCGGCAGTACACCGGCTTCCTCCTAAATCGCTGCTTGAACCGAAGCCCATAACTCGGGAATGAAAAGTTACACCGAGGTAAGATATGTGCACTCCGGAAACGCATCAGGGAAAATGCAAGGAAATCGCTTCTGCTTCAGCTTTTGTAATCATTTTTATCGTTCCCGTAAAATTCTTCTCGATATTTCCCTTACATCTCGTTCCGCCATTCCAATCTAGCTATTTTACTATCTTAATTCTATTCTATCACATATTATTATTATTTTTATTATTATATACGGACCGAGGTCCTTTTATACAAATGTATACAGTTTTTACAGTATAATTGATAAAAACAAAAAGCAATAACTAAAATTAACTAAAATTTACAAAAGAATGGACCGCGCGTAACTAAACAAATATAGATATGATTACTGTAACGTGCCATTAAAAAAAATCGATATTGTTGTAAAATATGTTCGAGCTAGCAATAATGCAATTTAATGGATTTATTAGCGATAAGGATAGAGTGTAAGAATAAACGGAACGGAAAAGGAGGAAGGTTTTGTAAAAGGATTGTAACCCCGAGGGGAACCAATAAAGATATATATACTCCATATAAGGATTTGGATTTCATTTTGTTTCATATTGTTCATTTCATTGTATGGTAACACACAATATTGTATATTTAATATTTTAAATAAGTTTAAAACAATTTTGTAGTTTACCTCTTTCATTTGGAGGGTTACGTCCTAAGGTGGACATTTTAAGATGCAATATTAATTTAAAGATTTAGATAGGGAATAAAACGCAGCTTCCGAACCGACCTAAAAATTATTTGAAAGTTTCATTTTAATTATAAATTAAACGAAATATATTTTAAACAACCAATTTCGGATATGTAGAGTTGTTAGGATTTTATTATGAATTGTTAGTATTTACAATCACTTGAGTCGCTTCAATGTTTTGAAATTTTCGATATAGATCCACAAGCAATTGAAAAAAGTTGTAAAATGCAACTTTTAGTATTTTCTCTACAATTCCGACGAATTGCAATTTTTGACAAAAAGTTTTCTCACATCTTGCAACAAACTAATTGCTCTAGCTTCCCAAAATAGTTAGTTTAAAAGAATTATCCTCTTTTTCATTATAAAGATATTAATTTTTCAGATGCATTACAAAATTTCTCTCTCTTGAGAATAATCTATGTATCAGGATCGAAACCTTGAGAATTTATTAATTGCAAGATTAAAAAAAGATTATTTATTTCGATCGAAGCTATGCGCTGATATCACCACAAAGAAATATAAAATAGTATTTAAATTATTTGTTTCGTCAAATAAAATGCCCACCTCTGTCTATAAGGGTACAAAAAAGAACATCGTAATGCGGATCAATACCCTAATTTAAAATTTCTGTAAAATCTCTCCTAACGAAACAATTTTATTGAAAATTAATGCACGCATAGTTCAGTGCTGAGACCTTTCCCACGAGAGAAATTCGTAGAAAAAATTCCCAGCAGAAACTGATTAAAAATTCGGATAATTATCAACCGATATCTGTCGTAATCGTTGGAAGGGGTTGTTCGAAAGTTTGACAATCGTTTGGGAAGCAGAAAGCATAACTCGGTTGGGTCCGGATACAGTGTCGTAGCATCGATATTAAGAGCTTTCTAACTTTCTACTCAATTAACCCGATCTCGAGGGACTTTTAATATCCAGAAAAAGAAATCGAGTCACTTTAGAGGGAAGATTCCACTCGGAGAGCGGGAGTTCGCTGTCCCATTACAGCCAGGGCTAGTATCTCGCGGCGTTCGCAAGTAGCTACTTCTAGAAGTCCATTTTCAGGTCTGACCTCCGGTAACCCCCCGGCACTTATAGTCGTGCTATAGTCATTGCTACCGGGGCTCCGCCGTTGGAACAGCTCCGGGGGGTGATACGAGGAAAAGGTAAAAGACTGCGCGGCCGATGAATTATCTCGGGAAAAAGCTTCCGACTTGAACGGGTCACTCTTTGTTACCGGAAAGTGTAGTTCACTTGTTATGCGGGCGGCACTGCCACCGTGCTTGCCCCTGCATAATTATTAACGTGCCTTCTCTCGGAATAGTCTCCTTATCTGCTCCTGGCTGGAATACCAAATTCACGAACCGACACTAGCGTGCGTGAGATTTTTTCGCTACGTTGGAAATGCATTCGGGAAAATGATCGTGTGTGACACGATCCGCTAATCTCCTTTACTATACAACAAAGGGTAGAGGTAGGGTAAAGAAATGTTGGAGAATGTCAGATTTAACGGGGTGCACCGGAGTTCATTTTGTCAATGGATGTTTCGAAGTCACACGAAGATCATCAGGATTTTCTTTAACAGAATTATGAGCTGAGAATAATGTTGAAGGAAATGATTGAATGGTTTAGAGGACTGTACAAGTGTTTGTTTTATCAATAGATGTTTTGAGGTGATGCCAAGATTATCAGGATTTGCTTTAACAGAATTATGAGCAGTGAATAATGTTGAAGGCAATGATTGAATGGTTTGGAGGAGTGTATAACTGTTTGTTTTGTCAATGGATGCTTTGAGGTGATTCCACGATCATCACGATTTGCTTTAACAGAATTATGAGCAGAGAATAATGTTGAAGGAAATGATTGAATGGTTTGGAGGAGTGTATAAATGTTTGTTTTGTCAATGGATGCTTTGAGGTGATGCCAAGATTATCAGGATTTGCTTTAACAGAATTATGAGCAGAGAATAATGTTGAAGGAAATGATTGAATGGTTTAGAGAAGTGTATAAGTGTTTGTTTTGTCAATGAATGCTTTCAGGTAATGTAGATCATCAGGATTTTGTAGAGATTTTCGTATAATTGAAATGGAAACAACTAAAAAAATGCTTGCATCGAATTAGTGAAATGATGTAAGCTATTCAACTTACAATCTCTTTCACTGATTTAAACGAGGTACCCTGTATGAAATTATTAATATAATGAAAGCTAAATGTACGGAACAGAAGTAGATGGAAAACGGTATGACCATCGACGTCTTCCGATGATACTAATAATTGCCCCTTTAAAAGCAAGCCAGATGAAAAGTGGTTACATTAATTAGTCCAGCAGTCATCCCCGGAAGTTAATTAAATTTACGGCGTGCACCTGCTCGCGTGAAACGTCACGAAAAGATTAAATGGGTATTTGAACGGTGATCACTATAAAACTTATGGCAACAGATGCTGGAAGCGTAAAACGTTTAAGTGCACCAAGAAGCGAATATTGAGCCCCCGGAGCCTGAAACACAGTTGCACGCTTTCGAATAACGTTCGTGTGCCGTCTCGCAACATTTTTCTCTTCCAATTTTCCACGTTCAGTGAAAACTCGGTCCTGGAACAGTAACGAAATGTTAATAAATTATCACCAGCGAGGCGGAGCTTGAAAAACAAAATATGTATTTTCCACGTTTTGGCAACAGTGACGTCAATTTACATATTTTGTACGTAAATACAGGTTTTTTTTAATGTTTCACTTAAAATATTGTTTCGTATGCATTGGATCAAAAGTTATTGTACCGCATTATATATACATCGAAATATTCAAATATTCGAATATTTAAAAATAAAAGTACAAGTTGCTTAATACAACCGTCAGATAACGAATTATTTTAGATATTAATTCTTAGTTAGATTCATTTTGTAAAAAAAAAACAATATTATGTAATTATTTAATAATTTACAACACGTCATTGCACTAAACAACGTTTTATATACATCTTTTATACATCCAAACATTTAAATAGTGTTATGTTTATAGTAAAGATTTATTTTCATTGAAATTGATGAGGAGGAAAAATTGCAGAGTAATTACTATATATTATATGTTACATGTCAGGTATTTTTTTTTATATGTATACATCTTTTATACATCTAAACATTTAAATAATGTTTACGTATAAATTCAAATGAACTAACATAACTCCATTGTTATAGTAGCCTTTTTTTATTGTACAGAGATTTATACGTTGTTCTGTTTTTGTACACGTTTGATGGATTGTACGAGAAGAACAGGCTCAGCCGAGCATGCGATTCAATGATATAGTCAAGCTCGTCTCGAGGACACCACGTTCGCATCGACAGTGTTTTTGTGTGTTTGGCGTTATCAGTATCGAGACTTCAATCAGTTCGATTAATTTTTCTGCTCGACGGCTGACTCGTCGATACAACCTTGTCAGAATTAATACGCGACACAACGTCGGCTGTTCACATGCGAATGCTGCACGGAACGTCCATACACATAGACAATAATTTCAATGAAAATATTAATAACAATTTAATTAAGAATAAAACCATTTGATATTCACTGTGACATTGTGACGAATGTACGGAGAACATTTTGTCGATGGAGCATTTGAAGGACAAAATACTGTCATTAGTAATAAAAGTTTTAGAATACAATTTTTCATTTGCATCGTGAATTCATTCTGTAGAAAGTATTCGTTTTCATGTTACACGACGTATCGTACTTACTAGCTTACGGGAACAGATTAATGCAAGGAAATATAAAACGAAAAGATTATACGATACAAATGATTCCAAAGAGTATAAAAGATTAGGAAGCATAAATACAAATGGTAAAGAAAAAGTAGTAGAAAGCATAGATATAAATAGTAAAAATAGGTATAGAAAATCTAAATGTCAACTGTAAAAAAAAAACTATGGGAAGTATAACACACACATGGTAAACATGAAAATGGGAAATAGAATCGTGTAAAATAAAATTCAAATAAAAATACGAATTGTAATAGAAAGTATAAATACACAGTAACAGTAAGAATAAACGTATAGGATGTCCAAATAAAAATATGAAATAAAATCATGTAAAATAAAACTCAAATAAAAATACGAATTCTCATGGAACGTATAAACACAGACGGTAGAACTAAAAGTGTAGGGTTTACAAAGAAAAGTACGGTACAAAAAGCAAATTGTCATAGAGAGGTACATCCACAGGTATTAATTTAATTTGAGAAAATTATATATACAGAAAAGAAGACAACATTGAAAATCAAAATACACGGTGGAACATCGAAAATGTCGATAATAAAAATACTATAAATTGATATAAGAAAACGTAGACGAGACATATCTTTTTGCGTTAAGGTAAATAGAGGCTATCATTGATTTAATATAATTTCGAAGTGGGTATCTGTACGACTGAAATGCGATTAATGTGCGCTGGCCGTAGTGACGTATTAATATATCCAAATGCAATTTTGACAGATATACGTCATTGCGGCTGATGGAGGATTCGACCTATCCGGCGGATGTATTTATGGGAAGGACGTGTAGAATATGACCGAGTTTACGTGTATACATGCTCGGTGGGTACATGCACGCACCACCGTGTCGCACCACCTATACGCTCTCCCGTGCTACGGCTATAACGCATATCCCGAATCGTTTCGTGCACAATCCGAAATTCTGATCTTTACCCTATAATTCTGTGTAATTACCTGTCACGCTGGATGTACATTTAAATTTACCCAGTTTCGACAGCCTAAACGATACGTCCATCCTTAACCACCAAAAACGCGGGATTTTTATTGGTGTTTTTTTTACATTCTTCGCGCTACGTCACTTACAGTGACTGCCACTAATATTCGGACACTCTTAACAAGACGAGAACTGTTTTAATATTGTACTATACGATTTGAACATTTTTGGGAAGCTAGAGCAATTAGTTTTTGCTATAGAATGTGAAGAAAAAATGTTTTGTTAAAAATTGCAATTGATCGGAATTGTAGAGAAAATACTAAAAGTTGCATTTTACAACTTTTTTGCATGTGGGCCTATATTGAAAATTTCAAAACTGATTTTATTATATTATATTCATGTTATTATTTTCAATATTACCCCATTGTAGGTACATATTAACTCGATTTTTTGTATACTATTTTATTATATTTTATTTGTACTGTCTGTCAATGTTAACTCAAGTTTTTAATACTGTTTCAATTACATTATTGCTCTATCACGTATTTAATGTGATATCAATTTTACATTGTTTTATATTATTCTACAGGATGGTACAAAATTTGGTTCCTACGAATTTTGAGTTATTACAAAGTCTGACAAGAAAAAATGTTCGGAACAAGAGTGAATCATATAACATGATATAAATATATGATATATGATATAAATCATATAATATAAATATTCGATAATTTTTTCGAACCGCTTAGACTTCAGATGTTACGGGAATTGTATGGTTGTTGAGAACGCAAAATTAAGCTTGAAGAATTTAATTGCGACATATCTACAGGGAAAAGTCTGAGGCAGCTGGCTAACCCGGCAACTGTGCTGGCTAAACAATTGGGTCGCCTCTTCCGATCCATCTATTGAAAAGAACTTCGTTTGGGAACTGTCGATCGCAAGGTTCACGTTCCCGGCAACTGGCGTGATCAATGACGTAAATGAAACACAATTTAAGAATATGGTCGCTGCACTAGAAAATCACAACATGTCGTTAGTTTAATGGTACCACTCCGGCAAAACTAGAAATAAAATTCTCGGTTGAAGTTTGTTAACGTTCGCACGAACGTTATACAAGGAAAAATGTTTGGTTAGTTTCTGTAACTAAAACATCAGAAAATATGGAAAATATGAACATTGGGCTTTTCTTTAAAATTGAATTTAAAAAAAAAACTCAAAGCGTAAAATTCAATGTAATCGTTCTTTAAATATGTTTCAATTTTCACTCTTAAACATTTCAAATTGAAAATTCTTTATATAACGAATATTAATGTTTTACATAAACTTTTGGGAACAATATAAACGTGTTGAAATTTAATCAATTGCTCCCTTTGAATACTGTTCACTGTTGATATAATCATTTAAACACATCTGTATTAAATATTAATTTAATAATTGTTTGTATAATATGTATCATATCTATTAAAGTATTCATTTGAAGTATTTGTCGAAATGTTGCATACCATGTTAAATTCATTTTATTTAATCAAATCAAAATTTAAAATATTAAATAACACTTGAAACATTTATTTATACAACATATCTATACAACAACATAAATGTATGAAGTGAATCTGGTTGAACGACCTAAAGAAACGAGTGTGCATAAGGCAGGGCTTTGTTTTGAAAATTAATGAATCGTTTAATTGAACATCCTTTGCGTTGCACGTAATTTTCTTGGTACACTTGTTGAACGATAAATGCATAAAATCCGCAGTGAAATGAAATGACGTTTAGCTTCGAAGTGATTCTTTCCCGTTGGCAGTGACGCGTCGAGGAGAAAAGTAGGAAAAGCCATGGCGGAGATTGTCGGACAAGAGGATCGCAGCCGGTGTTCTCGGTCAAATGCAATAATCACGAGGCGTAAGTTTGATGAATGTGTCTGGTGCGAATTGACATTGGATCGTGGCACGGGTTCTCTTGTATATATGGGGACGTGGCGCGTGTGTAATAGGTCCAAGGGATATAGGGTAGAGCGTAACTCAGCATCAGAGCTCTGGCCGGCGACGCCAGCAGCCAGCAGCTCGAACCGGAGCCAAAGTCGAGGCTGTTCCTGCATTACAGTAATCCGGAGCAACACGCCCGCGGAATACCACCATAGATATCCCCATGCCGGAGCCTAGCCGACGCTCCGGCCATTTCACTTGCCATATACTTTGAGGTCGGGGCTACCTGATATCCTCGGTGTTCGACTTCGCCTCGTTCTACCCTGTCCGTCGAATGCGATACCATCTTAATCGTGCTAATCCACCTACACCTATCACCGACTGATAAGCAATGCTATCGCTCTATACCGACGTCGCACTATGGGCCAAACCGATGAGTTCTCTGTCAAAATCAAACAACTTTCGATACAAATAATTATCTTTATTCTATATTAAAAAAATACAAGTTGTGCTAAAGACAATAAAAGTATGGAAATCTGTGTAAAATGTGAAAAGTACGTATGTGGAAAACGTATGATCGAGAAGCCTATTTGTAACAAAAATCGGTGAAAACGAATAAAAGAAACTATATTTTTATACTGTCCAATTAGCTATTATCTTCATTCTATATTAAAAAATATAAGTTGTGCTAAAGACCGGTGATTTGACCGGTCAAGATAGAAATAGGTGTACGTCAAGTCCATGTGGTTGTCTGATACAGGATCCTAATCATATATTATTACAATGTACGTAATCTATGATAATAATAGAAGTACTTTGATTCGTAAACTTTGCAACAAGGGTTACTTTGCACCCTATACAATAGATTCCTTTTTGTGCGGATCCTCTCTTTGCCCCCTATATACATACATTCCTCAAGACTCACTGTTTATTTCTGTAGTGTTAAAATTGTACTCGAAAATGTTCATTATGTATATTGTTTCAGTTCTAGTCTATAAGTTATCCTTGTAATGTTAGCATGCACAGCCATGTGCATGCTGCTAATAATCCCATTTGGGTTTTCATAGGTTATTAAAAAAAAATTTTTTAAAAAGTGTCGGTAGGAATAATGTTAATAGCTCGCTCCATAATTTCCGCTAAGATTTCCCTGATTCAAATCGGTGAACACTGGAGGTCCGCTTGCATAAATCGGCGGCGGTACACGCCGTGGAATCCCGGTTATTATAAAATCCGATTTTCGCCTTCAAAGCGGCTGGATAGGATTGAAAATCAAATAGCAAAGTTCATAATGTAGGCATGTTAAAACGCGTGGGACAAGGCGGGAAACCGAAATTCTAAAAGCGACGGCGGCCAGAGGTTTGCGGCGATGGTAAAATATTGCACGCGATCGCGGAAATAGCGAGCAGAGTGGAGAGTAATAACCAGCCCCAAAGAGGACATTGCTGATTAGATTTTCTCGCGAGGTGCAAATGCAGCACACTTGTCCGCATTGGTTGCGGTTTTTGGAACCGTGTTATCGGACTGCGGAATGAGCGAGACCAAGAAACTGTCTGCGAGTCGCATATAACTACGTATAACGATCACAAAGCTTGCCTGTCATCGTTGCCTACTGACAGCCATAATTTTGCATTTTCGGAACGATCGTACATGACTTTTCTCCTTTTATGACCATTCTCGAGTTATTCGACTTTTAACGAAAATCTGCCTGAATTCGTATAAACTGCAGTAAAATAGAAAATTATTTTCTTTCTTAATACGTTTAATAGTTTGAAATAATGTAAAAGTATGTTTAAATCCTTCTAACGTGTTTACTGTTTTACGTTACATTTACTCCGTTTTGTCTCAAATGCGTAAAATCCTCTGTCTAGTTAAAAGGATGCTTTTTCTGTTGGATTTACTTTAGATTGTCCCGAACAAGTTAGTTTAGCGTTACATTATAATTGCGCGCATGCTTGTAAAAATAATTAAAGCGAAAATACCACGAATGGGTACGTACCATTATTTTCTAAACAGTTTTCCTTGTGCACAATGCAATATTAAACTACATCATCGTGTTCAAGAGACATCAACGAATAATTACGTATAAAAAACAGTTGCATAACTATCACTTTTTGACATATTGAAAAATGGAAAAATGAATGAATGAAATGGATGAAAAAATAAAGATATACGGAATATTGATTTCAAATTGCATACCGAAAAATTTAACAAATATCTAATTTAAAATAATTAGTTAATTCTGATTTAAAATATTTTTAGACTTACTATTGCAACGAATACTGTACTGAATGCTTATGACACGGTTCAGTGCGATTATAACGTCGATATTTATTCTGCAACGTCGAATATATATCTGGTCAAATCCGCAATGTTTCATTAGCTTCGACAAATTGAATGTTTTAACGGTTTCGCAACCGATGCTTGGAAATAAAATTAAAATAGCTCGTTAACGGGCTATTATTTTTAACAAGAGACCACGGACACGTGACTATGATTTTTCCAGCTGTTCAAATTTTTCTCAATAAATTTCAGCACCTCTTGCAATATAGTTTAAACACAATTTTAATATATTCAAATATATCCAGCACATTTGTTTTCAAAACACGTTCAGTATTTTTCATTTAAAATTCTTAAGAGATATTCAAGTGCAAGAAAGAAAATAGTTTTACGAATAAAAATTACAAAATATAAATTTATTCTTGCAAAATATTTTCTATATATTTTCATGCATATAAAAAAAAGGTCTCATAAACCCTGATTTTCAAAAAGCAATAAAACGACAACGAAAGATCCTACATGAAATTTTCAATTACCATTACAAAAAGGAGATTTCAATTCAAATTCGCAGTGGTGCCGAACATAATTTTTGTTTTTAAACTCACTTTGCTTTTAAACAAGAACGTTTAATCTTCAGGTAGAGGTGGTTCTACGATTTTCATTCGCGAAGTTACGAGACGTTCGAAACGAAATATTTTCATGATCGTGCTCGAACTCATTGACATTACTTGGCAGAATGACTGAGGATAAGAGGGACCGTGTGACGTGCGCGGGAAATGCATTCTCCTAGTCGAAGGGCAAAGGAATATTTTGTGAGTCAGATATCATCGATTGCTGGAACGTTTGAAGAATTTCTCGGGGAACAGTACGAGCAGACGTTACTCGGTTCTTCCCCGAAGACGAGGAATGCCTACGACTTGACACGCCTATTTTCGTCGAAGAAATTGAAGCCAGCAACTTTGGAAAAAGCTTGGAAGTTCGAGGCGACCTAACCTCGCCTGCGTTTCACTCCACAGTGAATTTCACTTCGAATAAAACTTGCTAAGAATACCTTTCTGCATTTCTTCTTCCACCCGACGATATTCTATCGTGGTTACCTGCTGTTAGACTCCATGATACTATCACAGTATCATTTGCAATTTATTTATCTTATTAATAGACTGTTTGTGCAATTTTCAATATTTTTTTCAGTGATAATCAGCGTAGATAAAACAAAAACGTAATTAAAAATCGTACTACACTCTTTCCAATTTATACTAATATAATATTTTAATATTTTTTAACAATTTTCATAAATGCATGAAGATCCACAATAATGGAACTAGCAAATCCAGAATCGTGAAAGTAACAAATTTTACTATATACGATTGTTGAGAGTCTCTATTTAGGTGGGGAATTATTCAATTTTATTCGGTTTCAATATATTATAGTTTCAATATAAGAAGAGCGATGAACATTTTTTTTTAACAATATTCCTACCGACACTTGACGTATACCTATTTCTACCGCGACCGATCAAATCATTGGTGTTTAGCACAACTTGTATTTTTTAATATAGAATGAAGATAATAGCCAATTTAACAGTATAAAAACATAGTTTCTTTTATTTAGGAATATATAATGTAGATGTAATGTGTCTAGTTCATCGAACAGTAAAGACGTGCCTCACAACTTGCCTTCAGAGATACATATTATTTGAATAAATTCTATTTCATATTTTATAGTCTGATTTATTAGAATACACCCATATTCCTACAGAATCACGGTTTATAATTTCTTTGCACCGTGTACACGCGTTAATGTTTACCATCACTTCCGGGATTACACACACACACGCACATATGCCAGCAATTACACAGAGCCGAGGAGAATCGTATCAAGCGAAACGTCGAGCGCACAAACCGCGTCCGTGGTTGTATCGTCGGCCACTTTGAAATCCTCGGGATTTTCCTTCGTTTTCCCGTAACCCGGTTGGTAACGAAAAAGATGAGGTAGAGCCCGGGGGTGAAGTGGGGGAGACGGGGGGGGGGGGGTGGGCAGCGACACCGAAGAAGATTTATTGTGTCTGTCAGTTACACAAGATAGTAACTAGTCTAGGCCAGGACTGGTTCCCCGAACCGTGAACAACCAACGGGGTTTATAGATTTTTCGTTCTCCAGCCGACTATAAGGAATCGGCGGTTGCCGCGCGATCGGACGAACGCAGGTCGTTTGATAAATTTTATGGGGCCCGAAGAAAAACACAAATATTTTCGCTCAATTGCCCCGGCTCCCGCTGCTCGACGTCGATACCTGCTTCTGACAAGTGTACATTCCCCGTTCTCCCCCGATTCGAACGCGTGTATACCGCTCGGTTTACCTAAGTTTGATATGGTTGCTCGGGTAGGGGGTGGGGCCGAGAGGCAGAGGGGGGGCTGAGAGAGGCTTGTATGTGCTCAGCATTTTCTTCGTTTGCTTTTTCACGATATTGTGGGGAGCGGAGAGGGGGGCTCGCTTTACAAGCGACCTTCCCCCTCTCCTCCCACCCACCGAGAAATCTAATCGGAAAAATTTCTCGTTTACTTAACCGCCGCTTTTACCTACCTGTCAATTCAGTTTCCGCGATGATAGCGACGCGATACGAGCTCAATGCGCGGACTCTTCGATTCCCGTGCTTGTTGCGCTTGCTGTGACAGTGTTCCTCGCGCGCGTGCACGTGTGTATTGGCGCACAGTGGTCCGGATCGAAAAATTTCGGGACATTTGTGTATAACTTTTGTACCGTTTGAGACATTGACATGAGGTTTGAATTAAAAGATATTATAAAATAATCTCTTTCGAATAATACATGTTAGAATGTATTTTTTCTATAATTTGTTAGATAGTTTTATAATTTTTAACAACAACATGTAGTTGTTGAATCAGTTGCTTTCCTTATTAAAACCACTGTATAATAATTGGAAATTCAAATCTTATAGTTTTCTTATATACATATAATGTAATTATGTTATTAGAATTTTTCATAAAATGTACGGATATATAAGGTATCTAACGTTACAAAATTTATTACAATCAAAAGTAATATTAATATTTTATTTAATTGATAAAATAAGAAGTATACTAATTAATCTTACCATTTTGTTGTTGAAGAAGTAGGTACTAACTAAAGAAGTAGTTCTAGGTCTATAGATCCTTGCCAAGCAATAAAAACAAATTCATTAGTTTTCAATTTCGAAAAGTCGACTTTTTGGTCGAATGTACCTAAATTTTTCGTTCCGGACCACTGTGTGGCGTGCTCAAAATGTGATTTAAACGGGCCGATTTTTCGAGGGCAAAATCAATTTTACGTTTTGCTTGGACGGAGAAACATTTTTTTTGATCGAACCAATGCGTTGAAAACATGAATATATGTTATTAACAATTTGTCGATCGAGATCATGGAAACAGTCATATTATTTGGTAAGAATTAAACAATTAACTTATTTAACTTTGATTTTTTTATCCGATTTACTGATTACGTGCTAACCCTCTTCAAAACTATCGAATTACAACATTTGTAATCGCAATATCCAATGTATAAAATGATTTACATGCAAATCTTCATAGAAACAATTTATTAGAAATTTAAATCAATTCTTGCAATATTGTTTTCAAATTTATGGGCAAAAGTTTAGTTATAGTCTGGGGTGACGAGTGATAGGGGTGTATGATAGAAAAAAAATTGTTTTGAGTAAATGATCGGTTATAATCAAGCAACACAGAAAACTTTATTTTGCAGAAACAATTGCAATGCTGTTGCATCGAATAATTTTCATCGGAACGTCTTTGCCGGTGGAATAAAATTGATAAAAATCTCGTTCGAAGTTTCCCAAAGTAATTTCTGGACTACGGATCGGTAAATTTATGCGAACGCAGAACATTCTGCAGCTAGATTTATTTTAACATTTTAAAAAAAGGGGGAGGGGGGAAACACGTCTTCCACCACTGAGCTTCCGGTTTTATCGAAAATTTATAATAGAACCCGTGTTTTCTATCGGAACGAATATTCATTCGACTGTCCGCGTTGCAGCGGTACAAACGTACGCAGAAGCTACGCTCACTCGGAACTTTATGACGAGTACAACGAATATCGTTGTTTGCATTACCCGCATGAATCCGCGATTACTGTTTCGCCGTGTTAAACCGTTCCGCGGCATAATTCATGGGGAAGCATATGCCGCAGTGGCATGCCTGCAGGTGCAATTACATCGGTTTCCCTGGCGAACGGAAACGCGTCGCGTCTCAATGCTAATTCAAATATCTCTCGCCAGGGGGAAACTGGAACCAATACGGTGCGATTGTTTTTTGCAATTATCTCGGAAAGTAGATCCGTGCGACGGGTAGATGTATAGGGAAAAGTTGTTCAGAATATTGTCATTGACAACATATGTGAAGATCGTGGTCATCGGAGTTGCCTAAACGGTAATATTCACCGAATTTTTATAAACTATTTGTCGAATTGAGCTGAACTTTTTATCGTTTTAAAATAGTACACATTTTATGTTTTACTTGAAAAATTCATCTCGGACATTGTAAATTATAAATATATCAGTATTATTATCTGCAACACCGTCTGTTTCGTTTATAATTTTTGCAAATAAACTTTATCGCAGGAAGAAAAATCCTTAGATGTTTATACGATACAAAACATTCCTATCATTAGAGACAGTGAACTTTTTAGATTACAATAAAAAGAAAGACTCGATTTCATTCAACAAATAGTATCGGACATAAAAATTGTTAAGTACGGTCTCGTGCGAGTAGAAATATAGAAGGTGTACATTTTGTTTTTACAATTTGCGTGTCGCTTCGAATGCGCTGGGATGTAGCAAGAATCTATGCAACGCGGAGAATGTAAACCGTCGCGTTTGTCGCATTATTTTATTATGCAAGAGTATATTTTTAATTGTCTGGAAAATCGTGGAAGGAGTGCAATTATGTATGGACTGCAGTTGCAAGTTATTTACGTGTGTTACGGTGCAGTGGCGGACGGGGTTGGAGAGGGAGGGATGAAATTGCAGGTGGTTTATATTACGACTTTGCGTTCCGGAACATTCGCTACGTTGCATCGTTCTGAATAGATGCCTCTTATCAATTAACAAACCGACTAAATTTACGGATATCGCACGACGAAATTTCGGGTGGAGAATGCCCGCCACCCCTATGTAACATCAAATTTACCAATGTGCCAGCCGTACACACTACTTCGCGAAAATTAGCTACTACTGCTTCCATTACCGACTGCTTCAATTGTATCGCGATAGAATTTAATCCGCAAGAAAATTTACACGGATAGAGCCATTGTTCGTGTTGCAACCAGATAGAAACTCCGACCGTTTATAGTTTTTTCAAGGAAATTCGAAATAGTCGAAATGTACGAAGTCAGTTTCTTCGTTGTGAGATTGAAATTGAATAAACCCAACTCGAACTCCAGAATATCTTTTCTAATTTTCACAAAATAACAAATTTTTTACAATGTATATTTTCTCAAAATAACCAATTTCGTTCTCTAAAATAATCGTCTCTGTCGCGTGGCTAATCCGGTACTAGTAGGGGGTAACTTTTTTCCCTCAATTTGTGCTTCCTCCCCTCTAGCGACACCGGCTACCGATAGTGCAATTCCTGTTTTCGTGAAAATAATGAAAAATTTAAAGGCTATCTATATTACACCCCCCGCAATTATCGAATGTATCATATCGTGCTCGATTTCAAAATTGCCCAGCATCAACGAGGAAAAGTGATTGATTAACACCTTATCTAACCTGTTTAAAAACGTAACAATCTTGAAATCTGAAGATCGCGTGCACGCGACTCGCCTCATTAGACGTTTAACAAGTTAGCAAAGTAACCATAAGCGTTCTGAATAGTCGAGTGTACCATTAGTCGTGGCGGTGGGTGGCTCGAGGAGAGTATTGGGGAGAAGAAAAATCTCGGAGAAGAAGAAGAAGTGGAAGAAGAAAAAGAAGAAGAAGAAGAAGAAGAAGAAGAAGGGGACGAAGGTAGCATGCGGAAAGACGCGGGCGATTGATTTATGATAAAAGGAGGCCGCGGAGCCGTGGTAAGTGGGCCATTTTTCAATGAGCCCCTGGGAAGCGAATGAATTCCCACAAGGAAATGGAATTTTGATCGGTTTGTGCCCTTCTCGTATCAAAATCCACGACTGCCCGTCACACGTGATTCCTCAACTATGTATTTCGATAGTCGACGCGGCGGGCTTCGAGGGCGAAAAAAAGAGAGGGGGTGGCAGCCAACGGCAACGTAAGTTATGACTCTTGTCTCGCCCCGGCTTTTCCACTGCCTCCATGAATGTATGCATAAGATATGAACTTTGCGCTTTATGCATTGAACGCAGCGCCGATAACCAGAGGAAACTGCAGACGCTCCGAGTCTCCGCTCTGCAGATAAACGCGTTTTATCACGTAATCGCCGTTAACGGGTGCGTTCTAGAGCTCCGGAACAAAAGAAAGTATTAACGAGCCCTACAAATAAAATTAAGACGATCACCTTCAGAAAATAAGGTTCGGACTTTCGATTTTTCTTCTTCTCAGATGGACATGTAATTCTTCCGGAATAAAATGCCACTTGAGAAAAATTTTACATAATTGCGGATTTCAAACAAGAGAGTTCGTTCGTGCGTGTCCCTTCTTTGTTATTTTATTGTAAACACTGTGGAAGGGAATGGCAAAATTATGGCACACGTCAGGTTTCTTCGGAGACTAAACTATTTGTGAGTAAACATTTTGATTTCCTCGAACAGAATTTATTGTTAAATTTAATTATTACAATTTTTCTCTACGTCTAATTACTTCGGTTTAAAAATTTGTCGAGAAGTCGGCGACTGCTTCTTGCTTTAATTTTAATCATTCTAATCCCTTTACTGCAATGTCATTTTGTTGACCAGACTTTTAGAAGAGAATATTTCTTTTTTCTGTATTGTCTGTTTCGTTTGATACGATAAAAAAAAGATTAAGGGAGGTTTGGCTTTTTCGTATAATACATGGATTCCTTTGTGGAGCTCCCGGAGGTTTAAGGCTCAAGATTAACACTGGTGGAGCTCGGCTGATTCCAACTCGCACCCGCAAAATTAATATTCGGCGAGCTATTCAAGCCGGTAGAATTAGTGGTTGAACTATAGCTACTATCCGATTGTACTTCTGGGAGGAAGTAGATCCAGTGAGCGTTAATTCTATCGTCTCACGTGATAGACGATTACAACTTATACAACTTCGATGGCCGCCGCGCCGCGCGCCGCCGGTTCGAAGTGATCAGCAACTTGTTCGCTTGCTTGTTATCGGCGAGACTGCGGACGACGTTTTGCGAAACATTGCTTTTTCCAATGAATCGCAAAAATTAATTGTCGTGGGGCCGTAGCGCGCGGAAAAATTGCGGATGGTTTATGTCGTCGCTGGACTGTGAATTTTTTAATGCAAAATAAAAATTGTCTGCGTCGATTGCAAATTGAATTTAAAAGAATACAAGCCTTTGAAGTTGTCAACTTTTCAAAAGTTTCATGATAGTTCTGTTAACAAGGATGTACACTCATACTACTTAATTTTATTGAAAAATTCATTCCATCAGACTAACAATTATAAACAATGATATCTTCAAACCAAAGGAACTATAGATGAAGAAAGGATCTATTTGAAAACTAGTAACAAATTTAATTCGACATACTGAACTGCAACTCTATAATTTTACAATAAAACAATTTTTGCAAACGAACTTCTATTACAAAGTTACAAGACGTCGATATACAATCACTCAAATACTTATTTGAAAACTAGTAACAAATTTAATTCAACATTTTGAACTGCAACTCTATAATTTTCTTTAATAAAACAATTTTTAAACGAACTTCTACTACAAATTTACAAGACTCAACATCGAATAATCCAGAGCACGTTCCAATAAAATGTCCAAACAATTTAAACGCGAGAAAGACGAACACTGTTCCACAGTGCATTTTCCCAAGCTTTCCTTAAGAGCACTGTCACCACACCGAGCAAAGAAAAGAATTTTCCAACAAATACACCCTCTCTCTTTTTTCTCTTTCTCTCTCTCTCTCTCTCTCTTTCTCTTTCACAGTGCAACATGCATTGTCTTTAATTATCGGCTTTTTCGTTGCAGCTTTTAATGCCCTTTGCGGCGCGAAAAAAAAATTAAACCGACAGAGGAATCGCGAGGTGGCCGAGGTCGCGAGAGGGTCCAAAGTCGAACTCGTTTCGCGTAATTAACGACATCTATAGTTGCCCTGTCACCAATTATAGTAACGCCCCGGCCCGGTCTCGTTATTCTGTCGTCGTTGGGAATCATGGCGGAACTCACGGTGACGTTTAGTATCGAGCTTTAACGAATGGCCGCGTATGAACAATGAACCGTAAAATGCAATTAACCGGTAACGACGCACGCGGATTACTTAAAAGGGCCCCGAAGGATGAATGGCCGAGTCGCCGCGCTGCTCGACGACGTCTCACGCTACTTTTCCAAGGCCCTTCAAGGCTGCTCTCATTATTCCCAGGCTACTTTTTACTTGGCCCATTATACTTTCGATTTTCTAATTACTCCATTGTGTATAGAATTCATTCTCGCGGCGAGCACGGTTGCCAGGATCGATGACGGTCTTGACATCTTACTTCCATCGCTTCTAACCCCCCGCGGACCGCCAAACCGATGAATTCTCTGTCAAAATCAAAGAACTTTCGATAGAAATAAGATAGAGCGATGAAAGTTTTTTTTAAATGAAACCTGAAACTTTGCAGGATGTGAAATAATTATGTAGAGTAATGATACGAACGTTTTTTAACCTTGAAAAAATTTGTTGAACTTGCACGATCACAAGAAAATTGTGGTTTTGCCAATACCACGCGTGGAAAATTTTTTTTCGAACATGCAACACATCATTTTCCGTAGATTTTTTCACGCTAAATTAAAATCTCGCCTCAAAATTTGTCTACGACCTCCGGATCTTCCAAAAAATTGAATTATTGTTAAAATCTTTATTTTTTCAAGGTTAAAAAATGTTGGTAGCATAGTCTCCATAATTATCTCATATTCTGTAAAGTTTCAGCTTTAATTTTTTAAAAGTTTCAGAAACCGAATAAAATTGAATAATTCCCCACAAAAATAGAGACTCTCAACAATCGTATATAGTAAAAGTTTGCTAGTTCTATTATTGTGTATAGTTCTTTCGAAATAACAATCACAGAGATCTCGAACTTATACCGTAGTTTCTGGTCTATTTCTCACATTGTTTAACTAACAGTGTTTACATCAGCTTATTTCCAAAATTATTCTTTCTCTGTCTCATGACTTCACCCACTTCCTCTCTTACACTCGACAAGAGTTTGGCGAGGAAGACCCAGGAAGTACGAAGAGGAGTCGTCGTCGTCAATTACAAGTTGTCCAGGTGCAAATTCCATTAACCATCGCAATTGTTCAAAAATATAAGCAACGAATAAGACGTTTGTGAGTTTCGTGGCTCAGGCAATTGAAAACTGCTATTATAAAGGGATTCTGGACAATAGGTAGATACTTTCCAACCGTCAACAACTCGACTTACGGCCAAGGAGTCAGAGTCGCTTTATTACGCCTTGTATTTGGTAAACACGGAGCTTCCGGCGTTCCGCATGCGAACTACTTAAAGTTTAACGCTCGCGGACTTTCTCGTGGTAGTCTTCTTCATAACGAACTTTCCCGCGACGGACTTCACGCCCACGCGTATTCGGGATGAAAAATGGCTGCTGCGAAATCCATCACCACCCCGAAAATTGAAATTTCAACAAACCGAAAAAATCTGTCGGATAAATTGAATTTGTCAAGTAATTGAACACGAGAGCGACAAAGCCAATTCCAACTGTTTAAATCTCTGAAATTGTTATTATTCATAGATTCATAGACCGTATGCATGATGAAAAATGGCTGCTACAGAATCCATTACCAGCCCTAAAATTGAAATTTTTACAAGAAAACAGGAACAAATGTTTAAAGTGAACGAAACAGCTGACACAATTAAACGTAAAAAAACTATAATAAATATTTTGAACAATTTAACCGGTTATTCTTAACAGTTTCACCGCGTCCAAGAAATAAAAATGTCAACGGAAACATTCTTTTTACAAACTCCTTGCTGCTTGCCTAACCGGGTTTATTTTTTTGTTTGCAGATCGCCAACTCATCTCCCGCACTGTCGTCGCAAAAGTGTTTGATTCTCATGGCAGCACGGAGACTCGCAGCCCTCCTTACCGCAATTCTACAGCTTTGTTTATGTAAGTAAAACCCCGCTCGGCATCGAATTAGCGAGTTTCTGCGATCGGTGATCTCTCATCCACACCGGGAAGAATTTCGCTCGTCTTCGCGGCTTTAGTTTGATCCCTCGCGATCAGACGGAAAGTGGCCTCGATGCAATTCGAATAAAGAAGTCGGCACACAGTTGGAGAAACAAAGAACAATAATAACACGGCTAAACGATGGGAACGGGGACGGCTGAAAGAGAGGCAAATTGAAAGTTCGTGTACGCGATTCCATCAACTTCCGTGGGCTGACTTCCATGAGAAAACCGCAGATGCGCCGGGCACATTGAAAACCTACACGCGCTCTTCCCAGGGAAAAGTCAAACTTGATTTTGTCACTCGAACCGCGATATGGCGGACGAGATTATCGATTGATCGGAATCTCGGGCAGAAATTGGCCTCTGTTTATGTCGTCCGTTTGTCAGCTTCGAATTTCTTTGAAAACTACCAGCGTTTAAAGCTTTCTTCTGTTCTTTCTTATCTGTACTGTAGATGGAGAAGTTTTTAGTAATTGTAAATTTTAATACTGTGCTCAAGGGAGCTTTAAGTCATGATTCCAGCGAATTCTAAATTCTTTAAAAAATACAAACCTTTGGATGTTCTAAATTTTTCTTATTTATTTATTTGATTTATTAATGCCGTAAACCTTGTTTGGTTTATATAGCATACATCGTATTATACATATAGATGTTCAACATGTTTTCGGACAGTGTCAAAGGTTTTATTCAAATTTAATATTGTATAATATAATATACTAGGGGGCTCCGCCCCCTACTCGCTTCGCTCGCCAACCCCCGCGGCGCTTCGCTCTCTCTCTTCCGCTCCTCCTCTCTCCCCCCTCTCTCCCGCTACCCCTCTCTCTCACTCTCTCTCTCTCCTGCTCTGTCTCTCTCTCTCTCTGAAAAATACACCCTGTCGCGTCGCTCAATTTTCGGTTCCCCTTCGGAAGGCAACCCGCTCTTCAATTTTCAGTTCCCCTTAGAAAGGCAACCCGCTTGTCAATTTTCGATTCCCCTTCAGGAGGCAACCCGCTCTTCAATTTTTGGTTCCCCTTCAGGAGGCAACCCGCTCTTCACTTTTCGGTTCCCCTTCAGGAGGCAACCCGCTCTTCACATTTCAGTTCCCCTTCAGGAGGCAACCCGCTCTTCACATTTCAGTTCCCCTTCAGGAGGCAACCCGCTCTTCAATTTTTGGTTCCCCTTCGGAAGACAACCCGCTCTTCAATTTTCAGTTCCCTTTCGGTAGGCAACCCGCTCGGCGTTTTAGCGTGACAGAACTATTTTATATAATAGAAAAGATAGGAAATTAGGGGAGGGTTTAAGTCATCATTTTGTAGAATTCCAATTCGTTAAAACTATACGCGACTCTAAAGTGTCCAGTTTTTCGAAAGCTTCGTGAAAAGGGTGTTCTCATCGTCGAGAATGTACTTACGAATTTTTGTCTCTGAAACTGATCAACGAATCAACTTCTTAAAATCATTAAAGGAACAATGAAATTTCTATTCGGCTATTTTGTACAATTTACACGAGCTGTTTGATCTTCATTTTGCAGTCTACCAATGACCCCTTTAACACCGGAAATCTTCGAGAGAGGGAGAGAGAGAGAGAGAGAGAGAGATTTGTCCTTAACCCGTTTACCCCTCGCAGAAGACTTCTCGCGGATCGCGGCATGTCCGGTTTCTTTCTCGAACAGGTCCCCGGTAATTATATTCCGTTAAAAGCATGCTTGGTAAATCCTGAAATTCAGTTTCTCGCGATCGCTGAGGAAGGAGGAATATAAGTCGAGGAACGCGAGGGCGCAGATTTATCCGGCATAACTAAGTAGCGGCGTGGCGAATAGCTTTTTAACCGTTCCTATCAGTCTAAAAAGCCTTGAGGTTCTGTTACTTACCGGGAGAGGCCGCTATTCAGTCCGAGGGGCCGCGTGCCCCCAACTAAATCACACCGGATTTAAGTGGATTCTACAAACTCCCCTACACCCGACTACCACGATGTATTGCCCTTGTAGGGTAGTTGCGGCGCCATTCTACCGCAACGCGGATATACTCAGCTAAGAGATTCGAGCTGGAGGCCGCACCGCCACCCCCACGCCGCACCCTGTTACTTCCGTCGGATCTTATGAACGCGTCAACAATAAACCGAGTTCCTCGGTTAATTCGATTCCCGTGCCCTCTCGGCTAACATCGATCTTCAGACGGTCTCTGTTTTTATGCTGATCCTTCATTATTACTTTACGAACAGTTTCGCGTACCGATTTTAACACTAACCCTTTTATTTTTCTCACCGGCTGGAAGCGTACCAGTCATTCACATTGTTTTCGAACGGACACCTACATTTTTATTTACCGTCAAATCTTGTAATCGAATTTTAAACCACTTCAAACATACATCAAAACTGGATGACAATGCAATACTAACAACACATGTTTTTTTTTTTATTTAAAAAAAACAGGGTGACCGCGAAACAGTTTCACAATTTTCAACTTTAACATTTGACAATTTTATCAATTTCAACATATCCCAGTTTTCCATCTCATCGAATTTGCAATTTTACAATATTATTGCCACGGAGCGTATAATACAGAAAATTCAATACAGTATTAGCAATCACTTTTCGCGAATATCTCGAAAACCATAAGCGAACCCCCAATATTGGAGCAGGAAAAGGTTGTTCAAAATACGTTGTTGCATAATATATATCAAAATAGGAGTACAGTGACCCTTTCGCAATAATTACCGGAAATTAAATACAGTCTTAACAATCGTTTTTTGCGAATATCTCGAAAATTAAAAGCGAACCTCCTATATTGGAACAGGAAAAAGTTATTCAAAATGTCGAAATCTATAACATATTTAAATTTCATCAGAATCGGAGAATAATGGTACTTTCCGAATAATTACCCCGCAGTCTAATAAAACAGATATGGACATTGGAATTGCTGCCCTTTTTATACTAATTTTCCCGGATGCTACTTTTGGGGAAGGGCCATGCATACTGCGGTGCGTTCAGCGAACGACGCAGCTGCGAATCCGGTTCACGTGAGGCGAAATTATGACAGGGACGGATGATTTACGCGACCATGAAAAATTACGTTTAAATGTCCGTTTTCCTAGGCTATGGTGGAGGGGAGGTGGTGGACGGTAAAGGGTGCGCGGGGGTGGTTAACGCGCGGAAGTTCGCAAGTCAAGTCGTCTGGTAACCCGTCAGCAGCGAGCCGACCAGCACGTTTCTCGTAAAATTTACGAGCTCCTTGAGTTTGCAAAAATCCTTTATATCGCGCCGCCGGAATCGCCGCAAATGGAGATACCGCTGCCACATGCGGATAGTTGAATGACCGACACCTCGACCCGTCGCCCGCCGCCGATCACCTGCGGAAATGCCCGGGTTCGTTTCGATTTCGATATCGCTGTGTGACAGACGCTTGATTGATCGTAATTTTCGCGGTAGGGAACGAAAGTACGAACAATGTTGCAACGTCGTGTAGATTTTAATACCTCGGACACGAATCTGTAATGGTTTTTTTTTGCTCGCTGTGACCAGTTTTTTAATAAATTCAATTTCGTAATGAAAGTGACATGTCATGACACGAGCACGAGTTTTGTATTCGAACGAGGCTGGTTATGGAATTTCCATGCACGGTTAAGGGAAAGTATAAAAATGGAGAAAGATTTATAGATTCAGCCCGGAGAGACACCATCCTTATTTTCATAGAAAATTTTCTATGAATTTTGTTTAAATTTTGTGCTCGCTGTGACCAGTTTTTTAACAAATTCGATTTCGTAATGAAAGTGACATGTCATGACACGAGCACAACGAGTTTTGTATTCGAACGAGGCTGGTTATGGAATTTCCATGCACGGTTAAGGGAAAGTATAAAAATGGAGAAAGATTTATAGATTCGACCCGGAGAGACACCATCCTTATTTTCATAGAAAATTTTCTATGAATTTTGTTTAAATTTTGTGCTCGCTGTGATCAGTTTTTTAATAAATTCAATTTCGTAATGAAAGTGACATGTCATGACACGAGCACGAGTTTTGTGTTCGAACGAGGCTGATTATGGGAAAGTATAAAAATGGAGAAAGATTTATAGATTCAGCCCGGAGAGACACCATCCTTATTTTCGTGTACAATTTTCTATGAATTTTGTTTAAATTTAATATACTCTACCGTACTGGAAGGTTAGCGTAAAGTTCGCGAAGCCACGTAGCATAACTATTGAATTAGATAGCGAGCGTAAACTAGGATGAGCCCCTAGTCACGGTGTGATCACAGTTCACTCATAATATGGCTAAACACTGCGTCGAAACGTAATTGAACCGTGAACAGTCGCAGCGACTTTGACGAGCGTGAAACGCCGTTCCACTGTTTCGTCGCAGTATCGTATTACGAACGATCGATTCCCATTATTTCCCGATACAGTCCAATTCCCATGATCATTCGAACAACAAAAAGTCGTTTGATTAATCGGTCAGCTATGCAATCCAAACATTTCTTTGAGCTAATCTCCAGTTTTAACGATCGTAAATTTTGCATATGCACTATAAAGATACAGAAAGTAGCAATTTTACAGTATTATAATTTCAACGTTTCGGTTCGGTTTTGAAGCGTCACCAAGAAAACTCCTCGTCTGTGAAAATTAATGTAATAGAATTTGTTATTCGTTGAACTGACTATTTAATAGTTATGACAAATAGGTAGTTATACATTTTCTTTGAGCGTCCGAAACGCACCGAGAGTCTACGCAGTTTCAAAAAGCTCCACGGAAATCTGTCGAAAATTACATCATTTTAATGTTCGAGCGAGACACCTTGCACAATTGATAGATCGATTACGATTAAATACAGAATTTTGTTAGTGTCAAAAACGACACTGCAGCAACCTCTAAATGCGATGCACGGAAAGAACGAGGAATGGCCAAAAAAAGAAACGAGAAAGAAAAAGAAAAGTATGGCAGTCTCTTCGAGTTGGCAGATTATGCTAACGAGACAATCCCCACGGCACGCCGGAAGCACAACCGACGGTTTATTTTATTTTTCCAGGTTCGGTAAAGTTTTGTTCCTTCTCTCTCTCTCCCCCCTACCCCTCCCTCTCTGTTTGGAATAGCTAAGTATTATTTAGGAATAAGTTTATAATAATGCGATCCCGGTTGACAGTTGTTTCGGTTCGAAGCTGCATTAGCAATGAATTTATGATCCCATGCCATTGCAGTCACTATTGGCACGCCTCGAGGATAGAAATACCAATAGGATTCGAGAAATCCTCTGTGTAAGACGTAAAAAGGATGATCTCTTTTATCATAGGACCCCAGGCGTAACTCTAGAAGGATTTCTATGCGAATAGTAAAACGCTCGCGAACAGCATATAAATTTTTACCATTTTTCTTGAACACTTTTATGCCACTGTTATATTGCTTTACCTTTCCCAATGGTTTTTAAATTGCCAAGTCGAACAGAAGGCATTTCTGTCAAATACCTGGATAAGCGACGACTTAATTAGTCCTGGGATATTATTATAAAAAATTGCTACGTCTGTTATCGGAACACCCCTTATCGAAATTTTTCATTTTCTTTCTAAACCGTAATCGATAAATGATTGTACCGTAATACATTTTTATTTATATTTATTTTTATAAACAGTTTTTCAGAAAACCAATTAATACGTGGAACTTCTGTTGAGTAGCAAGTGGAAATCAAGATAGATGTACTTTGCAGTGTATTTTTTATACGAATTCGAAATGAGCGGAATGATGACGCAAAACCCCCACAATTTTTCATGCACCAAACCGTGCAACAATTCGTTTTAAGCAGAGTTCATAATGTCAGCTGGAATAGATGTTTTATTTCGAATTACCCAGCAGAATTTTGCTAAAACTTTGGAGGTCCATATTTCGTAAACAAATTCGAATTGATCAAAGCGATGATATCAACCCTCTGTAATTTCCCATACAGTAGACCCTGTAACAATTCTTATATGCAAAGATCAAAATTCATTTAGACTTACCCAGCAGAATTTTGCAAAAACTTTGGAGATGCATATTTCGTAAACAAATTCGAATTGAGCAAAGTGATGACACAAACTCCGTCTCGTTTCGCATACACTATATCATAGAATAATTAATTTTATGTAAAATGCCCGACATCCACCGGGAAGAGTCAAAAACGATTGATAGTATTATATTTTCTATCTGTATTATATTACTGTAGATTTGAGGCAGCTGAATTTGGAGCCAGGAATATCTTGCTGTCCCAATTTTCATTTTCCGAGGCAAGTACAGTGACGTGGGATTGACGTGATTTAGGGGAAGAAAAACTTGCATTACCAGGCCCGGCTCGCGTCTCAGCTCTAACTTCTATCTATTGGTGGGATTCCACGTTTAAGCCAAAATCAATAGGCGCGTGCTCCGATCTGATAAGTATCCTGAAGAGGGGTATTCTTCCCTTCTCCTCTGACAAGGATCCACTTTCTTTCTATGTAGACGTGCGGTATGGGCTCTGTGAACTTGAAACACGAACCTACTCTCGCTCTCCCATCACTGTGATTCACACTCACGCGCGCCCCTGCGCGCACACGCTCACACACGGACCATCAAATGAAATTCCAACCACTCAACATTTCCAATAAAATATTTCTCTCGGTTTTTAGAATTCATTTGCCGGTTCTCTGAAGGCTTTTATTCTTAACATTGTATTTACAGAGCGCACGAAAGTGACTGGGATTTAATCGGAGTTTTACAAAGAAATTCATTTATTAGATAAATTCACCGTGAACAAAATAATTTCTACCTTGAGATTCGAATTGCATTAAATAGAAGAGAAAAGAAATGCGCTGAAAGTGACTGGGATTTAATCGGAATTTTACAAAGAAATTCATTTATTAGATAAATTCACCGTGAACAAAATAATTTCTACCTTGAGATTCGAATTGCATTATTTAGAAGAGAAAAGAAAAAAGAAATCGTAATGTTTTGAATTTTCAAACTCATTTATTTCAAGGATTGTTAAATAAATTTTTAATATTTGTTAATATCTCTATGCTTGGAATTTTTAGGGAAGCGAAGAATTTCCTTAAATTATTGCAACTTCGTGAAATATAATTAAATAATAATCTACCTAGGCTTATTTTCAAGCTTGAAGTTTCTACTTTCGACACGGCTGAGTTAACTTTTTTCAAAACATATTGTACGTGTTTGTATTCGAAACATTTCGTAACGGTAAGAGATCAAAAAAGAAGACAGGGTTTTCTTTCGTGAGAATTTTAAATGTAAGCCCGTAACGACACGCTGGGGTTGCCGGCGGCACCGTGAAATTTTAATCTTGTCTACAGACGAAGACTTGTTTACCATGCATTTCAAAATAACTTCGAAAGTTTTACTTTCTCTCATGTAATATCGAGTCAGGCCCGCAATGTACATTGTACACGAATAGTATTAATTTTCAATAATTCAGTTCTGTTGTCGTTTTTTCTCGTCTAGGTAATTAAGAAAGAGCAAAGAAAGTTATCTATCAAAACAATATTTTTTAAGTTCGCGTTAGGTGTGGATTAGGTTTAATATAAAACATATAACTGCACGTTTTGATCATGGAAACTGGGAGAATTTCAGATTTCAGCCATTACGTTGAAAAATCCTGTTTACCCTTAAGTTTACCTTTAAGAATAATTAATAAATTGTAAAAATACACATATCTTCTGTTAAAAATATTATTGCATATTGAAGGCATAATTAAGAAAGAGGGGAAAAAATCATCTGGCAAAAAAGTCGAACAGCAAAGTGTTAACACTACCAATTTTGTATAGTCAAAAAATATGAAACCAGAGTCAAAATATTGCTTAGCGTTCTCTAAAAAAAAACGTCTTTTATTCTACAGTATTTTTATGCAGAAAAAAAATGTTACGTTTACTGCATTTTATTAGGCAAACAGGGTTGCACACCCCATTAAGGATTGGCAATATTCCTCGCGTTTGTTCTGTAATTATAAAATTGGATATCGAGTTCTGACTATCCGATTCACATCGATAGATGTAGAAATGTCCCAGCCGCGTCTCGTGAGAAGAGATCCACCATGGAACGAAGAAACGGGGTTGTTTGTAAAATATCGGTGAGTTAGGGTAGGCGAGAGACCATGGGGCGTCGATAAACCTAAGGAAATGTCGTCCGAGCGTTTTAAGCTTTCATCACGGTCGAACAATTGGGGGCGGGGGGGTGGGGTCTGTTCGTTGTTCGAGTCCGTAACAAAAGTCTTCGAAATATCTGAGCGTAGCCTTTGGCGAGAATCTGTATTTACAGAAAAGATTCCAAGGGTGGCACACGGGAGTTCGTCGCACGTGATGCAACTTCCACTGGCCGTACTTTGTCTTTCACGAGCGTCCGAGACAACCCTTCGGCCCCCTTCTCCACCCTCGTTTTCATCCCCGCAACCCCCGGAATCCACGGAATTTTCCGAGTTAGCACGGAGCCACCGTGATCTGAAAATCCAGATAGATATTCGACCGACTCCCATAGAAAACTCTATGTAATTTCGTTAGCCCTCGGCCACTCTCTGCAATCTCCACCTCTTCCTTAATAAAACCAGGTTTATTCGAGGGAAAATCACTTTCTTCCATCCCTTTTCTTTTTTAGAAATAGTTGTATGTCTTGCAATTATTAACTTTCCTCAATGACGATTAACGCTTGCCAGACATAGTTGCATAAAAGATCCTGGGATTCCCATCCATCTTTGCTTTATAAATCAAATAATACTTATAAATCAAGGATTTATAAAGGTCAACTTTGATTTTGTAAATTATTAGTTTTAGGCTTAAGTATATTTATATACAAGTCTTATATATTTTCTTATGCAACTTATTCTTTATAAAAAAAACAATATTAACTTATATGTCGAAAAATGATGTTATTTTAATTTGTGTCATACTGATTTTTCATCTGAATTTTTGATCTTTGAATTTGAATTTATAAATACACTACAAACTTTTGTTCCAACCCAATAAACTTGTAATTTTCTAACGTCGATACTCAGAAGTGAAATGGTAAAGAGAAAAGAAAGAAGATTTTGATTTTGGACCTGAAAAACTGTCGGAGACAAAAAGAATCGGCGTGCAGAGATAAATTGTACAGTTCGAAATGTCGATATCGACCTTACAAGCAGCTCCGCCAAAAAATTGACGATCAGCTGTGAGAAATTCGTGCGAGAAATTTTCATGAAAAAATAAATTGTAGCCGAGATCCATCAAAATGATAAGATCCGGCTCCGGGATTAAAATTTTCCCGTGTTCTTCACTGGGAAGCAAGTAGAACGCTCCGAAGCGAGCAAGATTCGAGTGATCGTAAAATTTCTAGCATAAGAACGGTGCTTCAACAACCAGATTACGACTGCAGGACTCAAGAATTTTCCATTTATCGCCTTTCTTGCATGAACGCATAGAAGAATTCGATACGGGAATATGGGTGAATTGGGTATGCTCTTTTTCTCCTTTCTTTTCTTACTTTATCTCTGTCGGTCCCGCGGTAGAGTGGTAGACGGCCACCCCCTCGCGGGGGTGGAATCTCCTTCTGCAGGAAGCTTGAATATGTAATCGACAGTACTGCTTATTCATGCATGTATATCGACGGAAAATCGTCCGCGCTGGAATGCGTTCCCTCGGGGATTCGTTACTGATTTCCCACAGCGAGTTTAGTTACTATGAAAGCCATTCTTTCTTCGGCGCATCCATTCATTAAAATCACTAGATCGATGAGAGTACACTCGCAGCGGAAACTTACTGTAATGGTCATTTTTCTCCAGTACCCTTATGGGGATAATGTAACCCCTAGAAATAACTAGAACATTACTAGATTTAAGGGTGAAAAAAGTTTTCAGCTGTGTGAGGAGTCATTCTAAAGAGGAAGATTTAACGAGATTATGTTTATATTTAATAATAAGAGCGTCCAAAGTAAGGGAAAAAATCGAGACAACCATCCTCAGATTCTAGCACAGATGTAGGAAACATTGATAAATATCCTGGAATAGGTGTTCTATTACTCCCTAAATAACTTTATGAAAAATACATTGTTCTACAATCTATCCAGAGTCGTACCGAGCTCAGACTTTTATTGCAACATTTTCTGAACTTGTGTTTCAGGTCAAAAAGCTCCGGAAGAATTGCCAGAGTTTTTAGCTCCTCTAGAGAATCACACGGTGACCCAGGGCCGTGACGTATTTTTTACGTGCATTGTCAATCATCTGCAACCATACAAGGTAATTATAAGAAAAATCCTCTAAAAGTAATTTTAAACATATAAATGTGCATTGAGAATTCATAAAGTAATGTTCAAGTCATTTTGAACTTGTTAAAATAATTAAACAAAACTAATGTCCATTATAAATTTAATGAGAAATCTTCAGGTGATTTTAAACTTGTCAAAATAATTAAATAAAATTAATGTGCATTATAATTAAATATAAAGAGAAATCTTCAGGTCATTTCGAAGTTTGCAGCAACTGTTTTTTTTTAGATACAGAAGCTGCTTAATCGAGAGATGTGCAAATTTTGGGCATGAAAAAATGAAATACATTTTTTTTTCTCCGATCTTGCGCGAGAATTAAAATTTCGTTATACGAAAAATAAACGCGATCATATACCGGTTCGAAGCGAGTCAAACGTTTAAATGGCAAAGAAAAAAGTCCGAATTTTTTATTGCACACACGGTGTCCTCCCTCTAAGCGGACATTTAATGAAAGTTTACCCGAGAAAACACTCAAAGGATCAAACGGACGAATTTTCAATTCTGCTAAGCCCACGGAGTCGCAGAAAATTGTGTTTGGACTCTTATCACCAGCATGTTCGACTGATTCGGAAACCTAAGTTTTTCACAGCTTACGAAAACTTTTAAGGAAGTCCGTGGCTCGTTTAAAAAAATTCTGCACAAGAAAAAGAAATGTTAAAAAATTAGAAAGATACGTATAATTCTTGACAATTATTTTTCTGTTTTTCCTTTAAGATTAATTAAGATTAATAGTTTAAGAAAATTGTAACATAACCACTTTAAATATTCCCGCCACATTCAGACCCAGAGTACCAATAGTAAAAAATATACAGTAATATATATATATATAACCTGGAAGAGCAGAGTATAAAAACCTAAAAGGGATCATGAAAATGTAAATTAATTCTTCCTGTATTGCACACTGTATTACTATTGAGATTGTATATTTTTTTATTTAGATTCTATTGTTTCTTTGTTAGGTTATGCAAAGCTTTAGAAGATTTACAGTTGGTACTCGACCGTCCTGAAACGGCGGGAAAGAGTTTCAGTTTGAAATTCTTTCGCGGTTCATTGAACAGAATAGGATTAATTTGGAAGACTATAAAATTTTGAAATGGGTTTTTCAGGTGGCCTGGATAAAGTCTGATTCGAGAGCGATCCTGGCAATTCACAAGCAGCTAGTGGCGCACAACCCGCGTCTTTCAGTCACGCATAATGGGCACAACACGTGGAAACTGCACGTGATGAACGTTCAAAAGAATGACTCGGGTGCTTATATGTGTCAGGTGAACACGGACCCCATGAGAAGTCAGGTAAGCAGTTTCTACTGTTGCCATAGTCGAATACATTATATTTTGCAATTTCGCAGTTTTGCATATGTTGTCAAGATCATAATTCTAAACAATTTTCTCCTATACATACACTATTGTGTAAAAGAAAGAATAACCGGCCGGCCATATTTAATAGAAAAGCGTAAAAAATCAAATAAGAACACAGTAAGTTTTGAAAAAGGATTCCGAAGTTACAATAATTCACATTTCCTAGGGAAATTCTTCTTTCCCCCGAAATTCCAGAAAGAAATTGTTTTGTTCGCGGTGAATTTTTAAAAAACGCATACCATTTTTTAGAAATATTATTTCATGCTGCAGGCATAATTGAAGTGATTCGCTTCAAGATAATATCACATAAAAAAAATAAGAATAATAGAATGAAGATTTTGACTTTACTTTCAATGTCAAAGAACCTGTTATTGTTTTAGGGGGAAATTCGATGGTCACAATTGTAAAAAGCTGCAATTCCAGTGAGTGCACCCTTGTACTCGGTGCACACGATGCGAATCACAAAGTTGTCCGCAACCAACTTTCCATTTACTTTGATCCGAAGCATCCGCTGTTGTGGCTATTTATTTTGCAGAAGTTTCTGCTCGATACCATTCCAACAACTTTTTTGTCAATGGGCAACGTTTGTGGACCTTGTTTGACATTGATTTGCCTTGAGCACCGAGCGAACAGTGATCGTAGTAACATGTGTATGGATTATAAAGTATTATAGTGAACTATTATAATGAAGTCTATAACATATAATAATATAAAGTGTGTATAGATTTCCAGGGAGAAGTTTTAAAAATTAATTCCTATAACTTGTGACACACAGAATGCAATTTTCTAATTTTGTATAATACCACGTTTGACGTTTTAAAATGTTTATACAGTATACTGTATATAAGATACGTGTAAAAGGTTACTAATTTCTTGTAAGGTACAAGTCGATCTTTTTAATATTCACTCGTGTACGAAGCAGAAATTTTAGAGATCGATTTCTGGATAACGATCTAAGTAGATAAGTATAATACATGCATATAAGTATCAAGGTAGAATATCCTGGTTGGACGAAAACAGGACATCATATATCGAGGTTTGCGGTATCGCTACCGGCATACTCATGCATTTATTGTGGTCGAAATAGCTGCGTCGCATTACATGCATTAGTCTACGAGGTCATACTCAGCTCGTGCGCCATGTTGTTACCTACGTACCATCAAACTGACCAATATTTTATACGGCTATAGTTCGAACGATAATCATTTCCATGGTATAGGTATTCCCACGTGATTGAATTTCATTTAATTATATAATTAATTAGATAGATACTTCAATTTAATTATTAACATATCCACCACCAAATCATCTCGATGTGGCACAGAAATGTTCGTAATACTGCAATAATTAGTTCCAAGTGGTACCAACAATCATCCGAGTATCAAATAGTATTTATTAATAAAAAGCAATGGTACTTATTGCGATAGGGTAACTGTACTCCGATTTTTATGAAATTTAAATATGTTATGCAGCAACGCATTTTGAATAACTTTTTCCTTTTACAATATGGGGGGTCGCTTTTGGTTTTCGAGATATTTACAAGAAACTATTGCTAATACTGTATTGAATTTTCTGTATTATACGCTCCGTGGCAATAATATTGTAAAATTGTAAATTCGGAAAGATGCAAAACTGGGAAATGCTGAAATTGATAAAATTGTCAAATTTTAAAGTTGAAAATTGGAACGAAATTAAGAAGTAATTAAAGGCAGAGGTCGATGCCGTGGCCTATAACTAATTATCCTTTTTCCACGGTGTAGCAAGACGCTCTCCGGGGTACTTTCGTCTGAATTAATTGTGTAGAGTAACTGCGTAGAGAAACTGCATTACGCGAGGACTGGCCGGAAAGTGCAAAGGGTTGCGAGTGTTTCGTTCTAGAGCGGAAAATTATACTTGGCCCGGTGTGAATGCGTGCGTCCTCCGTGTACGCTGCAGAGCGCAGAGTGTAGAGCACAGACAGCGACTCATTTTAATAATCGGTGTGCATCCGAACGTGACGTCACATCTCGCGGTGATAATTGCACGGACAGCTGAACAGAGCGGATATTCTTTTTTATTTTTTTACGCTGATTGTTTCGACGAAATAGACAGGCGTGATAACGCCTACAAACAACCCGAGATTCAAATTGTGTAAATTCAAGCATCGGACACACTGTGAAATTCCTTTATTTTAGAAGCAACAAAATGAAGAATTCAGAGCTTTTTTTAAACATTTCAAAAAGTTTCTAGGTTTTGAAAAATAATAAACACTCGACTCTGTCGCGATTTAAACAATTTTTCAGAATCAGACACCCTGTAGATAAAGTGAGTTCTCACGTTCGTGAGGTTCGAAAGTGTAAACTGCGTTTTAAACTGTATTATATACAGGCTGTCCCAAAACTGTACTTCCTTGAAAGGAGTGATTCCTGAGGAGATCTGAAGTAACTTTTTCCTTTGCGAAAATGTTCTCCGCGGCTTCGTTAAGGAGTTATTAACGAAAAACACTGACCAATCGGAGTGCGGCTAGTAGACAAATTCCCGCTCGGCGACAGGTTCCGTTGAGCGATGCGTTGGCATTGGCCGAATCGGAATCCGCCCCCCTATTGCCCCGCCCTAATCGGTCTGTGTTTTTCGTGAATAACTCGTTAACGAAGCCACCGAGAATATTTTCGCAAAGGAGAAAATTACTTGAAATCACCTCAGGAATCACCCCTATCAAGGAAGTACAACATTTTTTGGACACCCTGTATATACATGTATATATATATATACATATAACATACATATATTATACATGGTGTGGGTTCTAGGATTGCAAGGTCGCGGTCATGTAATACCTAACACAAATACACCAGGATTAAGGACGGTATCCTGCTTGCGGACCTAAGCACATGCACACCTAGCTTGTATAGAATTAACGGACTAAAGTTTCGAGAATCCAGTTAACATGTTACGATCCAAGCGTCGTACTCGAGATAAGACAACGATTGGATTAAAGTGATTCGATCGTAGCACAGACTTTATGTCTTTTCGATCTTCGAATATTTTGTTTGATCTGTCATGTTTGTTCGGGACTCCATCCGCGATAAAGAAACGAAAATAAAAACAGTGGTAATTATTCAAAAGTTCGGCTTCCTCTCAGATTTTGATGAAGTTTAAATATGTTATGAATTTCTACGTTTTGAACAACTTTTTCCTATACATGTTACCGCTGCTTGATTTTAGTTTCCGAGATACTCGCGAAAAACTATTGCTAATACTGTTTTGAATTTTCCGTACTCTTGCACGCTCCGTGGCAACGTAACGTAACTTCTAAATATTTAACAATTCAGTTGAAATGAAGAAATTAATAGAAATATGAATTATAGAAAAATTCTTTGTCGTGTATGTTCCAGAAAGGATACATGGAAGTGTTGATACCTCCGGATATAGTGGACGATGAGTCTGCTAAAGGTATGATAACCCCTGAAGGCGGTAATATAAGGTTGAAATGCGTTGCCACTGGCTCACCACAACCTACGGTCACGTGGAGACGTGAGGATGGGCAGAAGATTATTCTTAGGGAGGATGGACAGAGAAGAGGTAACATTTCTTGAATTACATATCAGTTAATTAATAAAATAGTAAGAAATATTCTCAGAAGAGTAACGAAATAATCACGTGTTACTTGTTACTTTGTTGCATTACATTATTATGTACAATATGACGAATGTACATCGTGTTGTATATTCAATTGTACAATTCTCATTGCACATTGTATTACACATTAATTCTGTTCATCTAAATTAATAGTTCTAACAAGGATATTAATGTCTCTATAAAAAATGACATAAAAACATTATTCTTTTTGACGTCGTATGAATACCATTTTACCATTCAACTTTCTCCTCGGCACAGTTAATGTATATTTAATTTAATAACTAAATTATTCTGGTTTGGACCGTTTTCAAAAGAATTTCCGTCTAAAAATATTGTATAATGTATGTAATATAAGATTGATGAAAATTATAGAAAGGATATTAATAAACACTTGCTATGTATGAAACTAATTATGTAAATTGAACATTGAGAAAATTCATGATTTAATGTATCTTTGAAAACAACAAAGATGTACTGTATTTTATGTTACATGTTACACATTATATAAATATAACACTTCGAATGATACGGTAACATTGCTTGCATTAAATATTACACGTATCTTGCACGCAACATGTTATATATTAATATTGTATATGGTCCGTTAGAATACGCGTGTAATATTTAATATGTAACATGTAACGTGTAACATGTAAGTTCCATATTACACATTACGTTCTACACGTTTCACATTACATATTACACGCGTAACGTTTCGTTCGTTTCTATTAACCGGTGAGATACGAGAGAACATTTAACGTCGCATGCAAATCGCGATAATGGCGCAATAATATTTACACATTACGACGATAATAGCGAATGGTAATTACTGCACTAAAGATTCAGAATGATTGGCTCGTATACAGTGCACGCTGATGACACGCATCCATTCTCGTTACAAGATGACCCACACCAGATGCACGGAACTAGGAGAATAGATATCACTCTCGTACAGAGAAACGGAGCTTCTGGTTCGCTGCATTTCCGTATCTTGTTGTCGCCAAAGTACAATTGCATCCTAAGGACAAGAAGCGCGCTAAAGATCTATTTTGTATGATGAATGCAAATGCGAATGGATCGTCTGCACTTCGCCAGTTGCAATTCCAATTAAAATTCGACTATCTTCTTGAGCTATTTCAGTCAAACAAGGTTTCGTTTAAAATTGTTCATTTTTTTCTCATCTAAATTTGTCAATTAAAAAAATATTCTTACAGTAAATTGACCCAGGCCGATTGTTACAAAAAATAATCATTTCTGTCGAACAGCTAGTTTCCGAAAAAAAAAATTTTGTAAACAAAGTCTGTTTTCGTAATAATTCGAAATTCACACAGAATGGTTTTGTTAATAATCTTAAATATTACTAGCGTAAATTTGACGGATAAAAAAATATTCTTACAGTAAATTGAACGAGGCCGATTGTTATAAAAAATAATCATTTCTGTCGAACAGGTAGTTTCCGAAATAAAAATTCGCGAGCAGAATGTATTTTGACAAAAACGATTTTTAATTAGATCCAGATGGAAAGAAAAAGCTTCTTCAGTATGTTCTTTTCATTCAATCATAATCCACAGAGTGGCCGCGTCGAAAAATTGTCCGATTCGAGGGGTAGAAAGTCTGAAAAGGGAAACATTATCTGAAAGTTTGATGGGGGAATGGACTGATCGAGTTAAGAAAGGATTCGCAGAGCTTAACGGTGTGAATAGAGATGTCTGTTGGAACAAATCACAAGGTAAAGCGAGGGAATTGCTCGGGAGAGCTGGTAAACCTTCTCTCTAACCCGCGATATTCCTTCCGCTTCGTTGAACGGATTAAACGGAGTTAATTAAAATCATAAGCCATAAAATACCGGCTCGGTTCGGAGACGCGATTCGCCTTTCATCGATAGGCAAACTTTGCTAACTTTTTTCATAGGTAATCTGTAAACGGAGAACTCCACATTTCTATTTCAATTTTTCGAGAGCAAACAAGTTAGAATATGGCTGAATAAATAATTTGCAATTTTCGAGACCCCGTTTTACCGAAATAAATTTCTACTTGGATAATCAAATTGGATCTTTTATAAAAAATTGAATAACTGAGGTATCAAAAAGAATCCTGAGCTGCATTGTAGAATACTCTTTAAGCTTTCAGTTTTAATAATCTTCACCTCAAAATGTTAGAAAATAGCGAAGTTATTTGCAATTTTCGAGACCCAGTTTTATCAAAACGAATTTCTACTTGGAAAACTTATATGAAAAATTGAATAATTGTTTCGATACACTTTAAAGAATTTGAATAAACCAACTATGGACGGGAAAATATTTTTCCTCGCTGCACAAGATATCGCGCGTCAATGCGGGATAATCGATTGTCTCGCTGGTCATTGTCGTTAATTAATTACCTTGTGGACAGGGATTTACATTTCGATGTAAACGTGTGGGTGGCACGTTTTACGGCGGCATTTATTGCCGAGTAGGTGGACACCATATGGGATCTGTACAGGACGATTACTAAAATGGCGGCTTGATATTTATTAGCAGACTGTTCTCCTTAGAAAATTTCAGTTTCACGAAAATACAGCAGGTTAAAGTGCCTTGTGACATTCTTGTCCACGTCCCAGTAAAATGGCAATCTTTAAGAAACAATTAGTGATATTAAAACTGTGGAGGCTTTGCTTTTTAAAATAAGCCTAATTTAGTTACTTATCGATTTTGTTTCACAATGTCGCAGCAGGTTAAACTCCCTAGGAATATTTTGCGAACTCAAATGTCCCTAGATAGTTTAACTTTTCTTTTGACCTCAGTAAATTAAGGGACTTGAAACCATGAAACTTATGTATTTATTAATTAAAAATTTGTTTTTGTTCCAGAGGTGCCAAGCTACGAGGGTGAAATCCTGGAATTGGCCGGTGTTCTTAGACAGGAGATGGGCACGTATCTTTGCATAGCCAGCAACAATGTGCGTCCGACAGTCAGCAAACGTTATTCCGTCGTCGTTCACTGTACGTATCACTTGTCACGTATCTACATCGCATAACCGACCACTATAGCTGCTAATTGACAGAATTCATTCCCTGGGCCGTAAACTAATTATATTTAAACGGTTGATTTAGTTAAACAAATACGGCTAACAATTTATTAGAAGATTTGATCAAAAACCGCGTTCAAGTTCATACCAGCTTTTTAAGTTACAAAAGTACAAAAATGTTTCAAACTATTTCGTAAAACTATATTTTTTCTCTTAGAAACACTGTTCGATTATTTGATATCTTCGAGTATCCACCATTATTGCCAATACGTTGTTAATAATAGCTATATAGAAACTTAGCTAATCCTAAATTAATAATAATTGCAAATCAAATTTGTTAAAACTTGTTGTAAATGAAATTTCTAAATTAACACCGACCGCGTACAGTGTCGAAAATAAGTCAACAGTTGAAATTGGACCAAGAAATGTTAATTGTGCCCTCTGTCTTCCTATTCATACTAATTAGACGAGCGTTTGTGTCCCGCGTGTATGGCCGCTTTAATTGCAAACCGACAATATCCGCAAAGTAGCCATGAAACAGGTCATTAAATACTGCAGTTTATTTAACGCATCAGAGAGCAATGATTGAAATTACCTGCATTTCTTATGGACAGTCTATTAACTTCAAACTAATTGATAGCTTTTAGCAAAGAGAAAATACAGTGAATTCGCAGATATTCAGGACGTACAATTCTTTTATTCTTCCGGAAAGATAATCAAACGAATGAAACAGTAAAATAACCATTTTCTATCTCATTTGAAAAGTAGTAGACTTAATAAAACAGTAACATCTATTATGTTTGAAAAATAGTTAGATTAAAATGATGGCTACAGAAACAAAATAATCGTTTCGTCTATAAAATTAGAATGAAACGTTGTGTTAATCCCAAAACCATCAATATTAAAGAGCTGAAAATTGTGTTCGCCCTCGCAGGAGCAATTATTAAATTCTTAAAAACGCATGTACATAATTTGTGATGGTTTTTTTTAAATTTATTTTTCATACGAATTGATGTTTTAAAAACCGCTCTGGAAGTCAAATTTATTGCTAAAAACACGTAATACTTTCTAGAACAAACAGCTTTTGAAACGTCGAGGAAAATATGTTTTTCATCCGCAATTTTGAGGGTTGCTTTCACCCCCTAGCATCATTCTATCATTCTATAAAAGGAATTGCATGCCCAATATTTTTTTGTGCTGCTTTCCTACACTCTGTTCAAGACGAAATTATGAACATCAATTTTCAGAACTTGAAAAAATTGTCTCGTTCAGATTTTGAACATTTATTGATTATAAAATTATTTAACAGCAATGGCGGTTTCAGACATTAAAGTCCTTGGTAATTAAATGATTTTTAAGTTCAAGTAATTATTTATAATTTGTTAGTTTGTACGACCCACGTGACAAACAAGGGTGTTTGAGTAAAATCGTCATACTTAGAAAAAGATATAACCAATGGAAGATTCTAAATTATTTTAAAAAATTGTATCGCGCAATGTGAAATTAAATTGGAGGACGATAATTTTATTAAGAATAATTTCAATTTAAAATGGTCGATTTGAGAGGGAAACATTTAGGAGGTAGAGTAATGTTTTTAAAACTAAAATCACATTATAACAATTTATAAGAATTGTATAGTTGAACAACGATGAAATGTTCCACTCGGATGAAATCGTAATTTTTGGTGGAAATGTACGCGATAGGAGATCCAGAATATTTTATTGTACTCGAAACAAAATGCCGGCGGAAGTCTGGTGAAATTCGCGTACGAGAAAAGCGTGAAACAGTTCAAGTGCTTACGGTTTCACGGTAAGCCAGCTGCATGGAACATACAGGTGTGCCAATGGCGGGGGGCGCTGTACACTTCCTTACTTTGCGAAAGTCGGTCCCGCAATCCTCTCAGTCACATCCAGTCGAAGTCTGCCGTTCCCGTAAACTTACGATACGTCGATTGGTATTAAGAACGAGCCAAGACACCCTTTGGATCTCGCAACTCTTAATTAGAATTTCGTCGCAAACGCCTACGTTGGAATTATAATCGAGCACGATTTTCCGAAATATTCAACTTCGATATCGACCTCGTCACACTCGCGGGAAAAAAGATAGCACGTGTCAAAATTTATATTTGCAACGTGCAGGGCCACCCTGACCACGGTCAAATGGGCTACAGCCAGCAATTTTTTATTTTTTTATATTTTTGTTATACGTTTTTATTTCTCTTATATTATTATTCTTTGTATTTTTATTTTCCTTTTATATCGTTGTTTCTTATTTTTTGTATTTGTTCGTTATTTCTTTGTATTTTTGTTCTATATTTTTATTTGTTCACTGGTGCTCTGTTGACTGTTTCTACTCCTGAATCTTTTGTAAAACTCAAAATTTATAATTGCAACATGTAGGGCTACCCTAAGCAATTATTTTTATATTTGTTATTTTTGTTTTATATTTTGATTTTTACTCCAATATTGGCCTCGTACCTGTTAAACTGCAATAAAATGGCGGAATGAAATGATACATTAAATCTTTTGACGCCATTGCAAGGAGAAGCATTCAAGCTTCAAATCCAGGACAGTTCGAGCCAGGGTGTTGGCACGTTCCATTTGAAACGAGACGGCAATTAATCATTTGAAATAATGAATTGTTATATTTCATTTATATAATAATTTCTATAATAAATACAATCATATTATATTCAGAATTAACGAGTTATAGTATTTCAAATACTTTATTACATTATGTGACGTATTATTTCAATTACTCAATTTTGCATTGAAAATTAATCTAAACGAAGCATTTCTATATTGTATTCAATTCAAATGAATTGCTTTCTATTAGATTATGTAATTTAATAAACGAAATTAACTGAACTGAACTTTATTAACACAAGCAAAAGAATTACTGAGCACAAAGAAAACACGTTTTTTACGTTTAAATATCATACGTCAAGTGAGGATCACGGGCTAGAAGAAATAGAATGATGTGTCGAACAAATAAACAACAATTTTTTAAACAAACTGAAACATACCAATATTGAATTATATCGAATCGATTATAATCGAACATTCGATTAATTTTGACATGTTTCAATAGTTTCAAATACTATATTAAATAACAATTTTTAGCCTCGATGGGTAATGCTTGATAAATTGAGGTTCAAGGACATTTCGAGGGTGTTTCAAGGACATTCAATATTTTTTCATGCACGGTAAATCGCGTTTGAAGATGATAAAACGTGTCGATACGACAGAAGTAGAATTTAAAATCGTATCGTTCGATAATGGCGGCACAGTACATGCGTTGTTTAGGAATCAAATGCCACTGGCAAAGTAATTGTAGCACACACAGTGTATAGGTTCGCTCCCTAATCCCGGAATCATAGTACAGCATCGAACACCCCTGTGTTTACGTTGCTTTAATTACGCACTCCCTGTCGCTCTCGCTTTCTAGTTCCTCGTTGCAACATCATGGCCTCCACACTGAAAACATCAAGTCATTTCACGTAAATAACTCGGTTGCACCAAATACTCGCAACCGTAATCAAACACTCGCGAGTCGCTTCTCCGCGTACAAAAGCTGATCAACTGAAAAATATGTCCGACTGATTTGTAAAAATCATATAAAAAAAAACCTCTTATATTCTATCGATGGGACATAAATTTTATTTTCAATTGAAATTTGGACTAGTTCAAAATATATATATATAATGTTTGAATGGATTGTTTTCTCGTCGATATCCGTGGTGAACATTCGGAGATTCGTTGCGGCAAATAATGTCGGTGATTTTCTTTCGTCCGGCGAGTATCCTATAAATGAGAACGGTACGCAGCCTGGTTTAGCAGCGTTAAGGAAGCGTGCAGCTATTAATTATGTTTTCATCGCGTTCAATATTAACCGTTAGATAAATTACTATGAAATTAGCTTTTCAAGTCGGCGATTTGTCCACGTCGCCGCGGACAGGTAAATATTTGATCAAGCCCGGCAGTGCAGTAATTCACCTACGCGGAAAACCTTCTGTTTTAACCATGATAGCAGCGCTTCTTATTTCATAGCTCGTCTGATTTATACATACTGCTTCGGTCCGTGCTTAAACACTCCGAAATCCTCTTGCCGTGGTTGATCTCGCGTTGTTCGTTTTTTTCAAACAACGCGACACTTGTTTACGAGCTACTAACAATCCTAGGGACTTCCTAGGGAGAGAAAATGCGTCCAAAAGATTTTTAAAAATAAGGCACAAGCACTCACCTTGACATACGTTGTCAGGGTTGTCGCTTTCGAAAGTTTATCCACATTGTAACAGTCGGAAAGGCATTTACCTAAAAATATATTAATTAATTGATAAATTCTTACAGACGCAACACTGAAAATTTACATTCTTGAAAATGGTCTAAACTTAGACAGAAACGTCGAATTAGATTTCATGTAATTTTTGCAAATTTGCTTATTGTCTCCAATTGATCGAACCAGTGCGCGAATAACATTAATTGTAGTTTATCCACGTTGGTTTGGCAGCCGACGCGTTAAACAGCAACGATCGTTTGTTTTCAGTTCGACCAGTTATAAAAGTGAAGGACGAGCTGCTGGTAGCACCGACTGGAAGCAATGTTGTTCTACGGTGTCGTGTAGAGGCCTCGCCACATGCCATGAACACGTGGTATAGAAATCCAGGTAACAAAACCATGTCAATCCGTTACACCACAGTCTGGCAATTCTGCCATGACAGAAAACCAGCAAAGCCTGCTAGGAGACGGCAGATTTACACATTTGCAGCAGATTATTGTCACATCGACCTCTACACCATCAGATATCTGTTACAACATCTAGCGACGATTTAGCGACTGCAACTTCTGTGTTTTCAATTTCAGCGACAGAGGATTATACATTGAAATGTTTAAAGAGCACCATTTATCAAATGGATCATAATTCATAATCAAAATGTATGCATGTAAACAGTAAAGTCGCGATTCTTGGCAAACGGCTGTGTTCTGCGCGGACAACGATCGCATGCCGACGTTATTGAAGTGAAACTTCTTTGCCGAGGTGGCGAATATCTGCTGCAAATCTGCTGCCTGCGTCATCTAGCAGGCTCTGCTGAATTTCTACGATAGCAGGTTTAGTTTAATCGAATTGAATTGTGTATGAAGAGACTATTTTTTGTGTATCAATAGATTATTTTGCATAACTCGTTATTCGCATTAATATGCGACTTTCAAAATAATAATATATTGCATCCGGATGTGGGATAAATAATTTGAGTTCGAGTTGAAATTTTATTTCGGGATACACGCAAATGGCTCGCGCAACGGAGCAGAATAAACAAAATGGTTGTCTTGTAGAATTTTTCTCGAGTCACACTGTTCGACTGTATTTTTGGTAGAGTATGTTTCGGTGAATTTCTGCGGCACGTGTGCTCCGTCAGATGAACGACACAGACGAGAACTAGAGGACCGGCAATAATTAAAATCCCGCAATATTCTCGTTTCTCGGTGCAGACGGAAAGCTGCTGTCCAGTGACAAATACGTGATGTCAGACTACGCGGTGAACGATTACACCCGGCAGATGAACCTAACTGTCAATTCCCTAGAAAAAAAGGATTTCGGCGAGTATGTTTGCTCGTCCGAGAACGCACTCGGCAAGGCCGACGGCGTTGTCCGGTTGCAAGGTAAATAACAACGACCCATCAACCACAAATCACCTGCTCATTTCACAACCGTTTATTTACACACAGTCCAAATGAATGAATACGCTGAGACAATATTAAATTATGATAATTTCAAGTAGATATTTAAAATATTGTTCAGCAAAATGTGAAGAAAGTTTTATGTGGTCATATAGTTCTAGGAAAATTGAGCAACTTTTGTTTGAAAAGTTTTCCCACGTTTCGTCTTGATCAAAAGTTACAACGATCTTAATATCTACCGAACGCGTGTCCTATACAGTACCTAACGCTTTCAAGCCACCATAACTCCTAAGTGAAGCCGAATATCGAAATACTTTTTCGACGAAAATTACTTTATTTATCGCGCCGTATAGAACCACATAGAAATTCGTTCACATTTTATTTAAAAAAAATCGGAACTGCCAATATTTTCGATACTAGGCATATACATCCACTCAGGAATATTTGTTTGTGTAGAACTGTTCCTTCCCGTGAAAACAACACCCGGCCCCGTAGCAAAGAACATGGACCTGAAACCCCGTAAGAAACCCATGATGCCGAAGGGGAAGAAAAAGAACAATGGCGGCAGACGACCATCGGGAAACAATTTCGACGACTTCGATTCGGCCGGCAACGAAGACGACTTGAGTTCCACGCAGATTATGGGGGGCAGCACTGTCCATGAGGGACATAGAACGGAACGGCCACCAATTTTACCGTCGTCTTCACCCCCATGGGTTAACAAAAACGCTGCCAAACCTAAGCGACTCTCGACGTCGATCACAATGTTTTCGTTTCTTTTCTCAATTATGGTTTTTCTTATGTAAAAAGTATATAGTGCCGAAAATGGCCACCGGAAGTGACGGTGGCGCAGGATTGGGGGTGGGAATGAGATAAAAACGAGGAGAATTTTTTGGTACTGGTGCATGATGGTTGAAAAAATTTTATTTCTTTTTTTATATAAAAAAAGAAACCTAAAATCAGAATTACAAAATAAATCAAATATAAATGTACACTTCGTTTATATGAGAATTACCGTGAATCGATGACAAATGATTTCGATTATGAATTATTGGAAAAGATTGTTTTCTCATGGAAAAATATTATTTAGGATATTATTAAATATCCTTATAATCGTAATTTTAATTAAACGAGAATAGTTACGCGATGGAATAATTTAATTGGAGGGAGGAGGGATTGCATCGAGGAGGAGAGAGGGAAAAAGCAAATGATAGGAGAAATCTCGCGCCGAGAAGAAATATAGGTCTTCCTTTTATTCGATTTATAACGAGCTATAGTCAGTGTGTGCGACCAAATACAAGGGACTTCTTAAAAAAAGAATTTTGTAAATAGATAACATGATTGATACGATAAGAAATCAACGAACGATCGCACGGACTGCAGCTAGATGCGCCAAAGAGAGGTCTTCATATCTATAAGTCTTCATACCGTGACTACTTAACAAATTAACCTAATTACAACACCTATTTTGCGCTCTTATAACCAAACCTCTCATCTTTGAGAAATTTTTGTGCCGTAACCGTGAGAGCTATTTGAATAATTCTTGTACAGAAAAATTTGTATATACTCTCCTGAATACGATGATATTTTTGTTACGACATTATTTGAACATTTAGACGAATCCAAATAATTTTTTTTTGTCGCTGTATACAATTACTTGTATACTGTATACAACTGTCGCTGTATTCAAGAGAGTTTGTTGAATTTTTCCAGTCAGAATTGTTTGAATAAATTTTCTGCTTGAAGCGCAAAAATTTTCGTAAAGACGTTAATTGAAATATTGTGAAGTTATAGAGGGTTGATGATTTGTCATTATTTAAGTGGTTAACAACTATCAATAAGTGTGTACGCTCTTCACAAAATAGTTTAAGAACTAACATGAAAAAAGTCTTCCGAGAATTCAGATTTATAAATATATCTGCACTCATACAACGTCGGACTCGCATGATTTACAACTGTTTATTTCATCTCTCCATGTAAAACGTAACAACATTTACAGAAGATCAATTAGCCTATTTAACTCGGCATTAGAAATATTTTCTAAAAAAGAAATTAAATGTTCATTCGGATCATGAGAAAATTGACCAAAATGAAGAAATACAAAATTGTCGGGAAAATTAGCAAATGAAAATTTCAGTAAGACAATTTTGAACTCGTTAGAAAAGAATGATTGAACGAACTTTTTCATTACCGTTGTAAATGTGTATGGTATTAATTCGAGTTCAGTAGCTGTCATTTTAAATAATTATCAAATAAATTAATTGCTAAATAATCTATAAATAAATTAACTAAAAATAAAAATATAAAAAAAAGTAAATATGCCTAACGCTATATGTATATGAAGACTTCGATGAACATTGGAGTTGCCAAAGTCCAAGCATACTTCCGTTCTCTAAGAAAAAACGTAAAGAAATAACTTAACTAAATTATTTATTAAGGAGGTTTATAAACATAAATAATAAAGGCTTTGGAATTTTTCCTGAGATTTTTTCATCGACATAAATTTAATGTAGCGACGGTTTCATTTTTATTTAGAATATTCGCTGCTTCTTATGATGCCTAGTCTTATTTATAAATTTTATTTAACAATGCCAGTCTCTATTTACCATTGTTTTTTATATAGAGTGAAAGAATGTATTACAAATTAGAAATACTTGGATTCATTTCAGTTTCACAATAGAGGATTCGAGAAATATTTATTGTAAAATTGTGTTTTGTTTTATAGTGGAGGCATGAAAAAATTTTGACTGTACAGTAAAACTAAATATTTATCTATACACTATTACTGAAACATTCGTCTTTGTTAAACAAATCGAATTAACATATTTTTAACTCATTATAAAATGTACAATTAACTTCGTTTCAATCATCAATGGAATTAGAAAATTAATTTCACAATTCTGTTTAATCATAATGATAATTATATAATAATAATAATAATTGTGAAAAGCATTGTTATTAATACCTGTATATACAGTAGCGTTCGAAGGAATTGATAATCGATGCTGTAAAAAGTTTGTCAACTGTGTTCAGTGAAAAATTATCGCTATGCAACTATTTATAATTTATTTCTATAATTTCAAGTAAAATATTTTTTCATTTCTAGCAATTGATTGCTTCGGTATCGCGAGTATTTTACTATATAAATATTATTTATTAAACACCATTCGCAGGAACGAAACTTCACGTCACTGAAAACCCATTAAAAAATATATCGATTACGATATCGGAACCGATCATTAGCAATAAAACCGTTTCGATGAAATCGAATGGTTATAAATATCGAGCTTTTAAACGATCCGCCGTTCGGGAAACACTATTTCGATTTGAACACGTCACGAGAATAGAAATATAAAACCAATGTTTCCATTGAGAATCGTTTAAACGCAAATGTTCGCGTAATAAGAAAAACTGTTCGATTTTTTGGGGGACAAAAAAAAATTCAAAGAATTCCTACAAGCATATATTATACAATTGTTAGGAATATTAAAGAGCAGATGGAAAGGAAGTTGACTTATAATATAATTAAGCGTGCGTACACTAATTATGAATTGACCAAATTGATTTGAATCGCTTGTTAAGTAGAGCAACTACGGTAAGTCCGTATGCAGAATGGAAGGCACGACAATAAGTACGTTATAGTGGAGAGTCCTGTTTGATTGGAAAGTTGCCTTAAAAACCTTCTGGGCATGCACGGTATTCTTCCAGATATCACTACGGTGATTAAGCATTCGCGTACCAAGTGACCCATTCGAAACGACCCACTCGGAATATCTCGGAAATGTTTCGAAGATGATCGAATTTTATTGGAATGGGTCATTCTGTAGCTAATTAAATTGTACTTTGAACGTTTTGTAGATTGAGAAGCCTTGAACATACATAAACATATTTCTGCTTGATTTGAATTGCCAACAAATTTGCATAGAATATCTGGTTTGTTTGAAGAAGTAAACGATGTGTATACGACGATGTGTATTAATTTCTTGATAAAACAATTATTCAATGATTCGTGGATATTGATCCATTGGCACTTGAGATTACTCGCGGTGACATTTGAAGTTTAGGAAAGCAGTTTGTAAATACAGTCGATTGTATAATACGTCGGTATGTAATGGCAATATCAATGATGGTTTGCTGTAATATTTTTTGAGAGTGTGCAATAGTTGGAGAATTCGCTGGAAAATTAAGTTATGGGAATCCGGTGTATATAATGATGCGAGGACAACGATTGGTGTCTGTTAAAGCTCTTACTATCGTATAGTACTCGGGTATCCACTCCCATTGACATCTATGTACTCGATGATACCCAAATATTCCGGCAATACATCCAAGTTCTCGGACACCACTCTATTTTAGTCCCAGGAAGTTTACATGAATCCGAACACTCGAATACTCAAGTTATAATTCGAATACCCAACTATCAAATTCCAGTTAGAGTTATATTCACTCGATTGAAATCCGAGCATGCGAATATATATTGCTGCGATAGAAAGAAACTCGAATACTTAAATACTAAAATTCAAGTTCGGATACTCGATTCCTTGGATTCAAGTTCAGGTGCTCAAGTAAGTACGCGAATACATTCGCTCGATTTCAGTTCAAGCATCGAGACATGCTGAATTTCGATCGGGATACACAAATACTCGAGTTGCGTCCGACTACTTGTATACTCGTTTAACTAATATCCGAGTATCCGAACATGTATCCGTGTACTCGAATTCGAATGTTCGATTACACAAATTTTAGTTCGACTGCTCAAGTACTCAGGTTCAAGTTCGAATACACGAGTACTCGGATACTCGGACTCGGATGCTTGAGTACTCGAATTCAGTGCACTGAATTTCGATCCGAGTACTCGCTTAATCCAAGGGGGGAAAAACCGCTCAAATCTGAATTTCAATTTCGGGTATTCGAGTACTCAGATGTGATTTCGGATACTCGAATACTTAAATATTCACCAAAACTTGATTGTACAGAGAAATTGTGGGTCGAAATATTTGTGTTCGATGTGTGTACTCTGTGCGAGTACTCCGAGTATTCGAGTACTCGAATAGTAAGAGCCCTGGTGTCAATGGTTCAATGGACGCGGGATAAAGCCCCGGTGGATTTTTAAGGCCGGAGCAGACTGCTTTGTGCGTTGTCTTGACAGTGAGTAAAAGCAACTACTAACAATAAGTGAATTATCCTCTAATGAATAATAAGAACAACATAGCGAATTTATCGGCGCTAAGGAGTAAAATACATATACACAGCAACGATACATATGAATCATATAGGACCATGTTTTATGTATGTACATAATATCTTTAACAACAACAACAACAAAAAGCTACGCATACACGCATATATATTAATTGTAAATAATGTAAGTGTTGTCGATGGAACGTTAAGACGAAAGGCAAATTATTAAGGGAGGTCGATATATATTATTATGATTATAAAATATATTGTATAACTGTAACGTTGAACGGGACTACGTTTTATACGACGCAGCGGTGCGGTGTAAGCTAGTCTCAGGATGTAACATACCGAAGCTGATAAAAGACAGAACATTTAATCGTGTTTACCTGTAAGTGAATGTGGAAACTTGCTCGTTCTTTAGATTTCTCACAACGAACTTCGAAATCGATTTTATTCTCGAGAAAGGAGCCGGTGTTTCTGCACTTTGAACGCATTGGCTGGTGCATCGGGACCTATGGAATTTATGGGAAACCATTGTTGATCTTTTGTTGGCCAAACGGAATTCAATTCTTCAAGTTCTTTTGCCCCTTTTCTATGCAGATTTTCAGAAAAGTCAGACAATCAATTGGATAACTTATTAAAATATTATTAATGCACATATTACATCGAAAATTTATTCCCACGTAAAGTTGAATTTAAAAGTTTTTGAACAAAGATAACAAATGTAAAGGTATACAAAAAATTGATGAAAGACTTTTACTTGAGTTTGGCATACCAAAGAAAAATTAATTACAATAACTTCCCTATAAATCGGGAAGTTAAAAAATTAATTAAAATCATCTAATTCTATAATTCATATTTTTAACTCGAAGTATATTTTATTCATTTATTGCCGACGAAATAGTCAATGCGTTAATATTCTATAACGGAACCTGCATTACTTTTAATATCAACTTAATTAACAAATTGTCTGTATCGATTTATATAAATTAATTTTTTATAGTGAGATTTCTTGATATTGCACCACGAGCCTTCTTCCAACTACAATCACACAATTATTTAAACGAATATTTCAAAATGAATTTAACAAATGTGTTCAACATTTTTTGTTTGTTAATTAAACTGTACAACGCAAATTTGATTGTACATTGTAGAAGAAGTCTATGGTACAGATCTTGCAAATTCGGCGTACCAATACAAAGATTAGAATTGTTGATTGCGTATGTATATTATTTTAATAAAAAAATTTTACTATTGTAAATAACGAAGAAATCTAACAAACTTATGTATTCGTTTCGGTTGATTATAAAATATGCATACTCGATACTTTTGTATATTATGCACGAATGCAGATGAATAAATTCAATTGTTAACTCACCTCCACATTCTTTCGTGAAACGTTCGTGTACGGTGGATTAAAAGTGTGGAAACAAAATGAAGGAAAAACTTCAAGGCAGGGGAATAAAGCTTTCACTCAATTGTTAATGCAATGAAAAACTTCTCTTCAGCTTTTTAGTCGCTTTTGTCTATTGAACTCGTATCGGAATTCTATTGCAATAACAATTAATAAGCAGGTCTTTTATACACAGGGTGAACACCACTTGAAATACTTACGGAACTGTCAATTGTATTGACAAAACATTTCAGACAAAAGTTGCATGGTATTTTTTTCATAAAAAAAAAAACATAGATTCTTTAACTGATTTACCGATGCAATTACTAAACTCTTTCCAATAATACATTCTCGTTTGACACCACGGTTTTCAGAAAAACGAATGCTGTTAAATAGGAATTGTCTGACGCGTCTGATCATGACCAACTAATTCTACTTGCTGCGTATACGAAAGCACGCAAATCCGGCCTCACCCTGGACACCTTTTAAAACCATTCAACTTTTCACTGAAACGTTTTTTCCTACAATCAACTGTTTCGAAAATATATTGTCGAATAAACAAGATTACGAATAATTTCGTAAAGCATGTTCTAAACTTAAATTTGTAATCCTATTGTTGATGCTATTGTCATGCGTTGTGTGCTGCAACAAACGTGAGTGAAAACAACCATGTTACGCAACAAATCACTTGATTTGCACGACTATGCTCGCTTGCAGAATTCTTTCTTACTTTCTGTTTGTATTTCGTTGAACTTTGATCGAATTGAAGAGCGAATAGTATTTTCAAGGAAAAGAAACCACCTACAGCAATAATAGTGATGTAATTATGTCTCTGTCTTCATCTTTTGTATATTCGAATTGTGAATAACTTGCCTTCGACACGACACAACTGTAGAGTAACAGTTTAGCATACAGTTTAAAGATATTTATAGAATAAACTGCGGTAGAGAACGAGCATGATGTACAATGCTATTAACTTCAGACAATAAAATGTTATTATCGATGTTACCTTATCAACTGTCTTCACTCAATTCCTGTGTCCTAATAACAGTGTCTAGGAAAATCAAAAAGAAATTCAATTGAACCAAACGTCAGTTTATTAATATAACAGGAACAACTGGTTTCACTTTGTAATCTTTGAATGGATACGCTTAGTAGCCTTTGTACGTTGCAAATTAGTGTTTTTCTCCTTATCAAGTTCCTCTCTTAATTTTTCTACGTGATTAGAATAATCGATTGCAATCGCAATAGAGTCCAATTCCAATTTTTCAATGTTTGGCACCACTTTATGAGCATTCGACAACATCTGCTTGAAAATTCCCACTTGTTTTGCTGTCAGAATTGATATCGCTGTGCCAAGCTTGCCTGCACGACCTGTTCGCCCTGCTCTGTGAATATAACCCTTAATATGCTTAGGAAGATCGTAAGACACAACCAGTTGTACATCTGGGATGTCCACGCCTCTCGCTAGGGCGTCGGAACTCACAAGCCTGGAAAAACCATAAATTAAATACACAGAAATGTAAATACAATAGTTTTAAACACTTACACTTGAATGTCTCCGTTAGTGAATTTGTTGAGCACAGTTTCTCGTTGCTTTGATAACAGCTGGGCAGAAAGTTCTCCAATTTGTATGTTCTTTTCAGAGAGAAACGACTGAAGCAAAACTGTCAGCCGGTGTGCAGTGTCTCCAGAATTTGTGAAAATTAGTGTTTTAGGGATTGAATTACTTCTCAGCAACACCTCATAGACAGCCATTGGCTTGTGTTCTGCCGAACACTCCACTGCAAGCTCTGTTAACTCTTCGGGACTCGTGTACCGACCTATAAAATCGCCTACTTCTTTGTCTAGGTTTACATCTTCGTCTTTGTCTGACACCAAAACAGATGTAAACAGTATTGGTTGGAACAGACCCAAGCGATTCAGTTTTTCTGGGTCTTGAGAAAGGGTAGCACTGAATAATAGCTTCTGTGCTGGAATTTTGCTATTGAAGAAACAAATAGTTTAGAAATTGTAATGAATTTTTAATGAGTAAAGGTGGTAGTGAAGCGACTAACCAATGACGTAGATTGTGCAGGTTTAATTTTGGAGCATGATGGTGTTCAGGGAGATATTCGAGCCAATCTGCAGCTCTGTCTGCCTCGTCGATAATAAGAAATCTGAGATCGGCAAAAGAAAATCCTGGCGTTTTTAATATATGGTCTGTTAAACGCCCTGTTGTAGCGACGACTATGTCTACTACAGACATATATTCTCCTCTGCATGCTTAACAACAGAAGTAAATTGATTTATGTAAAATGCAGCGACTTACAATGACTTTTCATTGTCTTTAGAATACATACTTTCCTTTGCGATACATACATTTCTTTAGAATACTACTTTGTTCCTGCTGAAACGACGATGCACCAGAAAGCAGAGCAACCTTGAGACTCGTATGGGACGTGTACATAACTGCCACCTTGTAGACCTGCGCTGCTAGTTCCTGCGACGGTAGAACAATTAAGCAACGCACCTTTGGCACCAATCGAGATTGCAATATTTGCACAACTGGTAAAATATATGCTAAAGTTTTTCCTGCAAATATTAATATTATAATACTAACAGAATATATCGTACGTCATTAAATAAATTAAATAATCATGTACCGCTGCCAGTTGGAGCAGACACGCACGTGTCGCGTAACCACCATCCGTGCTTCCTGTCTTCATTACATTTCAACAACCAAGAAAGCATGCTCGCTTGAACAGGAAATAATTTGTTGATACCATTATTTCTCAAAACTTCAACTAACTTGGGATCTAGAACGGTATTAAATTTTTCTAAGCTCGGTCCACTATTTAATTCCATTGAAATAACTTCTGGATTGGCCAACCAGTCTGGCAATACCCTCTTCACTTCAAGTTTCTTTCTCTTAGTCTTTCCACCCAGAATCGTAAAGTCGTTCTGCTGTTCCGATGCTTCTTTTTGTACCTTATTCGAATCGATAGGTGATTCATTGATTTGATTATTTATACCATCATTTTCTGCATCTTTACCCTCGTTATCATCAATCTCATTCTTCTCATCTTGAACAGAGTGTTTTTTCTTTTTCTTCTTCTTGGACGTCTTCCGCTGGTCCACACTTTCTGCTTCGCAATGTTCGATATTACTCTGCTCAGAGTTTTCCTGGATAGAATCAACTTGTTCTGGACTAGTACCAAGCTTGTCATTTTCTAATTTTGTTCTTTTCTTTTTCGACTTCTTAACATCTGAAGAATTTTCAGTCGCCCTTTGTCGCTTGCGCTCTTCTATTCGTTTCAATAAATCCGATAAATGTTGCTTCTCGTTTTCATCTTGTTGCTCCTTTTCACCTTCGTATCTGTTGATGAACGTTGATTAGAAAATTATAGGAATGAAGGAAAATTTAACGATACTAATGATATTAACACTATATATGTATTTACTATAAACTTTACCTATTTATTACAAACAAATTCATTTGTTTTGACAGTAGCGAGCACGTGTTATGAACGTTTACAGGTTATGTGTCACTGATATTCGAGATTGTGTTTACGAGAAAGAGAGAGAGAGAAGTTAAACCTTATCCACTCTAATTTATTTTATTAAAATATTATTTACATTAATTTTCTATTATTAGATATTAAAAGAAAGTTATGGAATACAAAATTTGAAAGATAATAAAATATATCGGCGGCAAAATATTTCTGATTTATCAACATTGTATATTCTAGATTTCTGTATTATGGACTGTGTAAATTGGCCACAGTCGGTTATAGCACAGACACGAATCACAGACGAGGTATAGGAATATTAGGAATCAGTGGAAAGACAAGGTAATATACAAACTGCCTCGCCAACTATATTTTATTACTAATTACAGAAATGGGCGCAGGGATAACGGTGCAAATTACAGTGATCTGAAGGACCACATCGGTAGAAGATTCACCACTAGTATAAAAGTGAAGATAAATTCTTATATGTCACGTATGTATATGCGTTAGAATATAAGATATGCACATGTACAATATCAACATTTTATGTACGCAAATACATTGAATAAATAAAGACATTGTCATAAAGAACCGCATATATTTATTGCGCTACCTACTCTTCCTGAATGTCTGACCGACTCAGTTGCACTAATGAATTTTCGAAATTTTCGAGCGTCTGACTTGTCGTTGACTCATACTACTGAAATTCGGATACCTCCTCGGCTATCATGTTCTCCTAATACCGAGTTCAAAAATCGAGCAAATTTTCGAAAATTTCGAATTTTCGACCGTCTGACTTGTCGTTGACTTGTACTACTGAAAATCGGATACCTCCTCAGCTATTATGTTCTCCTATTACCGAGTTCAATTTTCGAGCAAATTTTCGAAAATTTCGAATTTTCGACCGTCTGACTTGTCGTTGACTTGTACTACTGAAAATCGGATACCTCCTTCGACATCATGTTCTCCTAATACCGAGTTCAAAAATCGAGCAAATTTTCGAAAATTTCGAATTTTCGACCGTCTGACTTGTCGTTGACTTGTACTACTGAAAATCGGATACCTCCTTCGCTATCATGTTCTCCTAATACCGAGTTCAATTTTCGAGGTTTTCGAAAATTTGCTCGATTTTCGAACTCTGTATTAGGAGAACATGATAGCGAAGGAGGTATCCGATTTTCAGTAGTACAACTCAACGACAAGTCAGACGGTCGAAAATTCGAAATTTTCGAAAATTTGCTCGATTTTTGAACTCGGTATTAGGAGAACATGATAGCCGAGGAGGTATCCGATTTTCAGTAGTACAACTCAACGACAAGTCAGACGGTCGAAAATTCGAAATTTTCGAAAATTTGCTCGATTTTTGAACTCGGTATTAGGAGAACATGATAGCCGAGGAGGTATCCGATTTTCAGTAGTACAACTCAACGACAAGTCAGACGGTCGAAAATTCGAAATTTTCGAAAATTTGCTCGATTTTTGAACTCTGTATTAGGAGAACATGATAGCGAAGGAGGTATCCGGTTTTCAGTAGTACAAGTCAACGACAAGTCAGACGCTCGAAAATTTGATGAAACTTATAAGCTCTTACAAAACTCAAGTTTTGTCGTATTTAAATAATGTTGATTTAATGAAAACTTTCGAAGATGTTAATCTAATTCTACTATCACACATTCATGTACAAGGTAGGGAAGAAAGAACACATTAATTGTTGTAAGTAATGTTTTTTATTTTTCACCACAAATGTACAATATTATTATTATTATTATTATATTACATGTGTATCGCGACGAGATGAGACGAAGGTGTCCGTCTGGCAGGGTGTGGTGACGAAGAGGTACGAATGTCCAATGTCCATGCTAATACGAATGTGGATGGTTGCTCTCGAGAGACAAATGTAACTTACTGCGTACCGAATTGCTAGGAACAGAAATGAACACAATTAGCACACGATGGTTAACATAGAGATTGGGGATAGTGATAGAACGATAGTAGCTCGAGGCTCGAAGCAATATTATTAGCGTTGATAGAAAAATCAAATATACAAGCTTGAATAATACATTTTGTTCTGAGGGAACGTGACGTTGCAAAGTGTTATGGACAGTACTAGATTTAAAATAATCGTGGATATTAATTTACACAGTAGTATGCAATACTATTGAAAATTTAAAGTGTGCAGCTATTAGCTCGGTACTATCCTTTATTCATAAGATAGTTGAAGTTCTTACAAATAGAGAATAATACCGATTGGCCAGGTCTCACCACTAGGAGGTTGCTGTACAAGAGACCCGAAAAGGGAGTCGGACTGTCTTACAATGCAGGACTTATACTAATGTACTAAACAATTACGTCGAGTAATTAAGGAGAAATTAGATAAGCAAAAGTGCGAATTTGACAAACAGAAGCAGGAGGAAAAACACTAGTCCAACATAAAAAATTGTAAAAATGTTTCGAACACAGAACTGTCAAAGTTTCTCCTCCGATGGAAATTGCAATAAGAATATTGGAGATAAACATTGGAAATGATTGTTCAGTGATAACAGTTGAAAGTGGACCGAGAGTGAACAACGCAACAAGCATACACGAATATTTAAATTAAAACTCACCAGGGAAATCCTAATTTCTCCTGTCCACCATTGGTCACCCACCACTAGCACACACCCTGTCGCTATCATACACAATACAACATCCAGCCTTTCCCTGTCAACTCAGCAGGCAACCCGTTTCTCATGTTTCGGTTCCCCTTCTAGCAGGCAACCCGCTTCTCAAGTTTCGGTTCCCCTTATAGCAGGCAACCCACTTCTCAAGTTTCGGTTCCCCTTCTAGCAGGCAACCCGCTTCTCATGTTTCGGTTCCCCTTATAGCAGGCAACCCGCTTCTCTTGTTTCGGTTCCTCTTCAGCCGCTCCCGGTGACTTGACCACAAACGAGATACTGTTAAAGACTGCCAGCCCGCGTGCTATTCCGCGGGACGGTAAGTGGGCGAAATGGGCACGGGGATAACGTGGAAATTACAGTGATCTGAAACACCAAATCGTTAAAAGTTCCATCGCCGACAAGAATAGTATTAAAATAGTTCCAAAACATCGCCTGAAATATGGCGGAGAATGTAACATTTAATAATAATTGACAGGCGCGTTAATAAAAAATTAAAATGAATAAGCTTTACTAATATATTTTGTTGTGATGAAACGTGCCATTGAAAAATGTTATGGAAGGGAATAGGTTTGAAATAATCGTAGATATTTATTTACACGCTAGTATACAATATTAACGATAATTCAAAGTGTGCAGCTATTAGCTCGGTATTATCCTTTATTCGTAAGATACTGGAAGTTCTTACGAATAGAGGATAATACCGATTACCAGGTCTCACCACGTGGAGGTTGCTGCACACGAGACCCGGAAAGGGAGTCAGAACGAATGCAATATTCCTTCTGGCTCCCTTTCTTACAACGTCGAACTTATACTAATATACTACGCAAGTACGTCGAGTAATTATCGCGGAGCAAAAGGGTGTGAATCGGAGAAGAAGTCCCCGATTCACGGGGGACAAAAAGCGAATCAGGCTGAAGGCTCTGATTCTTTCAAGAAGAGAGAAAAAATAAACTAACCAGAGCAGAAGGCTCTGATTCTTTCAAGAAGAGAGAAAAACTAAGCAAACCAGAGCAGAAGGCTCTGGTTCGAGGGTAACGCGAGCAATGGTCGAGAGGAGTTCCGACTACAATACCAACTTCAACAACCACCTGCCGCCAGAGACGGACATGGGTGGGAAAATTTTACCGATGCGTGGTAAAGAGCGGACACAACGCGTCTCGACCCCCCCATTAATATATTATAAACTACCGCGAACTCCCCGTACCAATACATCTGGTACATACTACATGCGAAGTAAAAGACTGCGTCGGAGTAAAAAAAAAAACGAACAAAGTGAATTTACGGCGACAATTACTCGACGTGTACACAACGACTATATACAATCTTAATAACTATCGTACAACATAAAATATTACTGACTAACGTATCTTATATATACGCTGCTATCTTCTTCGGTGTTTGTCCTCCTCTTCTTGGTGAGTCTTCTTCGGTGTTTGTCCTCCTCTTCTTGGTGAGTCTTGTTCGGTGTTTGTCCTCCTCTTCTTGGTGAGTCTTGTTCGGTGTTTGTCCTCCTCTACTTGGTGTGTCCACTTCGTCGACGATGAGAGACATCAGCTGTTGTATCCTAACTGAAACAGACTAATCATATTTAGACGCAACACAAACTCCCGCACACGAGTGCGAATTACAACATGACCAGCACGACAAAACAACATTCCGCACACGAGTCTAAACGAGAAGCCAGCTGACGAGAGCAAAGCAGAAAAACAGAAAACGAGCTCTCGTGAGCAAACCAGAAAAAGAACTCTCGTGAGCAAACCAGAAAAAGAACTCTCGTGAGCAAACCAGAAAACGAGCTCTCGTGAGCAAACCAGAAAAAGAGCTCATGAGAGCCAACCCAACCCTGCACAGGAGTGCGACCTGACCAACCTATAGGCGATTCGGGTAGCCCCAGGGACGCGACTCCCCGTACTCGCTCACGGTCCCCATCCGTGAGTGAGCCCCTGAGGGAACTCCGATCGGAGGAATACCAATTTTCAACAATATATGAAAATTCTTCGAAGTAGAATTTATCAAAGTTCAGAAGTGAACACTTGGAAAATCAGAAAATAGAATTGTCTTGTTCACTGACTGAACAAGTACTTCGAAATAACGAACTGAAGGTGGCCAAGGGTAAAGGAAGTAAGCATTGAAGTACCCTTGGCCGACTGCGAGCTAGCTAGAAGTAAATTCATAATCAATTTAATGAAATATGTTTTCACATTATGCAAGTCTTACATTCTATTACACATTGTTATATAAAATTGTATATGTGCAGCTATTAGCTCGACATTATCCTTTATTCGTAAGATACTGAAAGTTCTTACGAATAAGGGATAATGCCGATTGCCCAGGTCTCACCACGAGGAGGTTGCTGCACAAGAGACCCGGAAAGGGAGTCAGAACGAATGCAACATTCCTTCTGGCTCCCTTTCTTACAACGTCGAACTTATACTAACTTACTACGCAAGTACGTCGAGTAATTATCGCGGAGCAAAAGGGTGTGAATCGGAGAAGAAGTCCCCGATTCACGGGGGACAAAGGCGAATCAGGCTGAAGGCTCTGATTCTTTCAAGAAGAGAGAAAAAATAAACTAACCAGAGCAGAAGGCTCTGATTCTTTCAAGAAGAGAGAAAAACTAAGCAAACCAGAGCAGAAGGCTCTGGTTCGAGGGTAACGCGAGCAATGGTCGAGAGGAGTTCCGACTACAATACCAACTTCAACAACCACCTGCCGCCAGAGACGGACATGGGTGGGAAAATTTTACCGATGCGTGGTAAAGAGCGGACACAACGCGTCTCGACCCCCCCATTAATATATTATAAACTATCGCGAACACCCCGTACCAATAAATCTGGTACATACTACATGCGAGCAAAGGTGTCCGACACAGTAGAAGACTGTGTCGGAGTACAAAAAAGAAAAACGAACAAAGTGAATTTACGGCGATAATTACTCGACGTATGTACAACGACGATATACAATATTAATTATAGTACAAAATAAAGTATTAATTAGTAACACTACTTAAATGTACACTGTTTTCTTCTTTGTTCTGTGTCCACCTGTTCTCGATGTGTCCTCTTCGTCGATGATCAAAGCCGTCCAGCTGTTGTATCCTAACTGGAACACACTAATCATATTTAGACCTAACGCAAAACCCCGCACACGAGTGCGAATTTCTACACGACCACCAGTACAATACAACATTCCACACTAGACCAAACGAAAAACCACCTGACGAGACCAAACCAGATACCAGAAAATGAGCTCACGAGAGCGAACCAGAAAAAGAGCTCACGAGAGCCAAACGAACCCCGCACACGAGTGCGACCTGACCGACCCTATAGGCGATTCGGGTAGCCCCAGGGACGCGACTCCCCGTACTCACTCACGGCCCCATCCGTGAGTGAGCCCCTGAGGGAACTCTGGTCGCAACTTACGTTTCTACGTTGTCATCTGTGAAACCTTCTCTTTTCTCTTGTCTTCTCTTGTCTCGTCTCTCTGCCGTCTTCCGTCTTCGGGTTGTCGGTGTCGGTTTCCGTTTCTGCTTCGGGATATGGCCTCTCTATTCTCTGTGTCCACTTTGTTCGTTAAGTCCTCTTCGTACGACATTAAGGATGGCCGGATGTAGTATTCTAGATGAAATAGACTACTAATAATTAGACATAGCAATATATAATCGTGCACACGAGTGCGAATTTCTACACGACCACCAGGAAGAAACAACATTCCACACGAGACCAAACGAAAAACCAGCTGACGAGAGCAAATCAGATACCAGAAAACGAGCTCACGAGAGCGAACCAGAAAAAGAGCTCACACGAGCAAACCAGAAAACGAGCTCTCGTCAGCCCAACTAACCCCGCACACGAGTGCGGCCTGACCAAACTATAGGCGATTCGGGTAGCCCCAGGGACGCGACACCCCGTACTCACTCACGGTCCCCATCCGTGAGTGAGCCCCTGAGGGAACTCCGATCGGAGGAATACCAATTTTCAACAAGATATGAAAATTCTTCGAAGAGGAACTTGTGAAAGTTTCATAGTGAACAATTGGAAAATCAGAAATTCAAATTGCAATGTTCACTGACTGAACAGGTACTTGGAAATAACGAACCGAAGGTGGTCCCCTCGAGGAGGTTGCTGCACAAGAGACCCGGGAAGGAGTCAGAACTACTAATGTTCTACGCAAGTACGTCGAGTAATTATCGAGAAACTAGGTAGACAAAAGTGCGAATTTGCCAAACAGAAGCAGGAGGAATAACACAAGAACACAACATCAGAAATATAAAAATGTTTCGAACACTGAACTGTCTAAGTTTCTTCTCCGATGGAAATTGCAATAAAAATATTGGAGATAAACATTGAAAATTATTATTCAGTGGAAACAGTTGAAAGTGGACCAAGAGTGAACAACGCAACAAGTATTCAAGAATATTTGAATTAAAATTCACCAGGGCACCCCTGGTCACTCGTGGTCCACTACCGGTCCACCCCTGGTCCACCCCTGGTCTCCCGGGACATTTTGGCAGCCCCGGTACCGCAACGCGTCCGCCCCTGTCGACTCCGCCGGCCCGACTGTCTGACTGACTGACTCAGCGCTCTCGCTTACCTGTCTCTCCCCACTCCTCTACCATCGATCGATTCGATCGCCGAGTTACTAATTATTGATAAATTTCTTATTTCTCGCTGTTCAATGTTTATAACAATTCCTTTTGTCAACGATGCCCACAACCACTCCCTTCACCATCTGACCACCTATTTTTTTTCTAAAAATATGCAATAAAACTCGAGATATAAAATAACATTTATAACATGAATATTCGCACGCAATAATTTATTCGATACAATTCACAGAGAAATTTATTATTACTGGCTGTTCAATGTTTATAACAATTCCTTTTGTCAACGGTGCCCACAACCACTCCCTTGACCATCTGACCATCTAATTTTTTTCTAAAAATATGCAATAGAACTCGAAATAGAGAATAACTTTTAAACCATGCACATTCGCATTACTTTATTCAACATAAATACTACGATAAATTTATTGATTCTACCTGTTCAATATGTATAATAATTTTTTTGCCACTTTAATTGTTTACAGTAAACTCCCCCTTACTCTGTTCTTCAACATATTTCCTTTTCCACAGAACTATTCTTCAAACATTTATGTATGAAAAAGTGTAAGGTAATAATTCTCGTTTATGAAATACATTGAAAGTACAAATTGAGCTATCTGATATAAAATTTAAAGTCGGAATCGGTGATTTTCCGAAAATTATACTTCAATGCTTTCTTAATATTTCTAGAAATCATTTGTTCTTCAGTTTTGCTTTTAATATTGTGAACCTTAAATAACCAACACTAGAACATCGTCTGAAAGATATTTATAAGCAGATATGCTTAACTTGGAATACGTTCGGTGCAGAATGTAACAATTCATGATTATTATATAATCGATTTCACCGAGGTGACACTAACAGTCTCTCGTTGGTGTCGAGATGGTTGCGTGACAATTTGCCTTCTGACCGACGAGAATCTGCTGGAATCTGCTCAGTAGCCTTCTGTACCGACGAGATCACGTCGGAAATCACGTCGATCACCGACGAGATACTGTTAAAGACTGCCAGCCTTACGGAAGATCGGATCTCGCGAATATTTCGGTGTTCTCGTACGCCCTTTAGGATTTACTCTGGCTGGAGTAAAAAACAGAAGGCCATTCGACGTGATCTCGTCGGTACAGAAGGCCACTGGGGAGATTCTCGTCGGTAAGAAGACAAATCGTCACGCAACCATCTTGACACCAACGAGAGACTGTTAGTATCTCGTAAAAAGGAGATCGAGATCTCTAACTATACAAAGTCTCAACTAAATCGGTGATCCGAAGGCCTTGCCTTCTCCTTGTTAATGGTTCATTAAATAACATAGTCTCGCATTTCGATGGGTTTATCCGAAGATTCGAGGATAGGAGCAGCAACGAATGGAAAAATTGACTACCTTTATTAAATAGTGCACAGCTAAGTACAGCAAGTTCTAGTTGAAAGAATAGGTACAAATGCTGCTCTTCAGGATGTGTTCAGGATCCGTTGTGACTCGCTCTATCGCATTATACCAATCTCTCGAGGAGACTATGCTTGGCACTCGTGCTACACTGTTTTCTGCAGCGTCTTACTTCTGTCGAGTAGAGACACGGTGGAGCTATTCTTTGTAGAGGCTAGCATGATCTGGGAGAAATTGTACCTCGATGAATCCTCTAAGGTAAATCGCTCAGGAGCCTTGCCCAGAAATTTCTTTCGGAGTCTAAAAACAGAAAGGAAATGTGTACAAATATACTCGGAATGACACCGAGTAACTGCAGTTTTAAACATCCCGAGGATTAAAAATTACAATTCACTGATCAAAAATCGTTTTTCTATTCCTGAAGCGCAATCATTTGTTTACAAACGTTTGACGAGGTACAAATCGCTGATGGAAACTCCCACTCATGTGAAGGCACTACTGTTGGTCAACGTTTCGTTTTCACTGGGTTGAGCACATGACAGTAAAATATGAGAAAGATGAGCTCATCATCTGCAAAAACCAGGATCACAGATTTTTATTCCTGATATGATCCGAAGATCGTTACTCTGTTAATCAGATATGGTCTTAATTACCATCGAGAAACCCTCGTAACCCAAATCGTACAGACCAGCGAGGTTACAGTTCATATCTTCCACGGTTCTCATCAGCATGAATAATAATATTTTCTGTGATCGTAACGGGATACAGTACCAAGACGAATTGCATCTGTTTTCATAGAACAGTGATATTTCGTTACTTAAGGTGGGATCTCCTTTGCGTCTGGACACAGCGTTTCGTTATCCGTTATTAGTAGGTCGTTGGTTCTGAATTTTTTCAATTCAATCCTAAAATTTATGACATCTGCCAATAAATAGTTATTTTTTAAATAGAAAATGTGTTTTTTATTTGTGAATATTGAAAAACAAGTTTTTGGCTTTCCCAATTAGGCAGTCGTTGATATTCCGCGTTACATTCCGCATTAGGGCCTAATGGGGCTGCCCCATCAAGACCTAATGCGGACCTAACGATCTGCCTAACTGAAATTCTAGTCGAGCGAGTGTTCCGTCTTGAAACTTAACACTATTCCTACCGCGACCGGTCAAATGACCGTTTTTAAACTTTCTATTAGTAATTTAACGTAATTTAATCTTGGCGTAGACGCGGTTCTGCTGAAGTATGACGAATGGAGTATGAAAGGCGCTGGGATAACAAAACGCTGCGTCCAGATGCGCTGAGGAGATCCTACCTAAGAAAAATGAATTAGATATTTACAACGGTTAGACTCACATTTTACGGAAAATGTACGAGCTAGTGTTTATCACTCTCTGTCCACTTAAATTGTTCAAATACATGATCACAAAGTGTAATAGAACGTCGTTGAAGGAGAAAAAGAGATTCGCGAAGTCTTGCGCGTTCTGTACTGCCAGAAGTAGCTTCGCATGTGTACAAAGAAGAAATAGTTTCATTACGTTTTGTTCAATAGAAAAGTGCATTATTGCCGATCGTTTCGTGAATGCTTTATGTGATGCTTACACGGTATAAGTTGACAGCGAACGAAACGATTACTGCAACAATCGCCATTAAATACGACACCATCAGGTTGTTCATCAAATGATTGAGCATGCTATATTAATGAATTAGTTGTCAGAAAAGATATAAAGATTGGATAATTATTTAAAAGTTGGTCTTCCTCTCAAATTTTGATGATCTTGAAATATATTGTCAATGTCACAATTTTTAACAACTTTTCCCTATACATGTTACCGCCGCTCGGTTTTAGTTTTCGAGATATTCGCAAAAAACTATTGCTGGTACTGTATTGAAATATTCTCTCTTGGATTTTCGTATATCAGCATAGGCGATCGCTTAAGGATGTTCTGGAGGTATATAAAAATCATGGAGGCAATAAAATCTTTGAAAATTTGACAAGATATAATTCTTACTAAATTAATGCAATTACCAAAGTTTGGGTTCGATTCACTACACCGTTTAATATTTATAGCAACTTAAAGTTTGCACATTTTAACACGTCTTCTTATGGAGAATTCATAAAATTCCACTTCAAACCCTACTTAATCTACCCCGGTTAAATCAGTTGGATTTTTAATATGTTGTAGCTTATGACCTACTGAACAAACACAAAGTTCAATAATGGACAGTTATCGAGTTATAATCAAACAAAAATAGTAGGGTTTCACAAAATCTGTTAGGTGGTCCATTATTGAACTTTGTGCCCATTACATCTTTTGTTCAGTAGATCATAAGCTACAACATAGAAAGAATCCAACTGATTTAACCGGGATAGATTTTCCATATGATTAGTACGGGGTCTTTTCATAAAAATCTGAGATAAGGCCCAACTTCTAAATAATTGGCAAAAGTTGTAATAGAAATGTTGTTGCAATATCTAATAGAAGATACCAACGCAGCAGCTCGTTTGTGTAGATCCACAACTGATTGTACTTGTATTAGCTCCGATGTATTTGAGTGTGCCATGTTTTCGATTGCTACCTCAATTCGATAACTGAAAACAATTAACAAACACTCAAACCTCTTCTGACACGGTATACGAAACATACGGTATTAGCTTTTCCAGTAGTTTTTACCATGGACCTCCCGTACACCCCACCCCACCACCCCAGGCCTAGACGCCCAACTTTTTCTCTTGTGGTAGCTCGATTGTGGTAGGACCGAGATAACGTACCACGCAATTTGTAGGACATTGTGGCTGTTAAATTATATAAATATTAACTAAGCAACAGTAACAAAATCAGCTGGTTAGTAATCATTTTTGATGACCTCGTCATCGATACATGTTGGAAGGAGGGGACTCTTTGATCAAACCATACATTTTCTAGGACAAATATTTTTTCGAATAATTTCGATAATTATCTTGAGATTTAACAAAAGAAACCCAGTTAGTAATAAATTTTTGAGAATCGTCAAATCGACATATTTTATCCCTGCTACCCCTGTTAGCTACCACAATCGATCTACCACAAGAGAACAAGTTGGGCGTCTGATCAAAATGAAGCTACTCACGGAATATTAGCTAGATAGTAATCAATTGTAAAAATGGTCGATGGATCCTGGACTATTATACCCCAAAGCAACAAAAGTTCTTGGTGGGATTATCGAGTGAGCAAACGCCGATGTTAATATCGTAGAATATTGTTAAATATCGTAGAAGCGAAAATGAGATTGCTGAACATAAGTTTGGAGAAATAGTTCCTAGATACCTGGCAATTTCAAGCATTCCGCACAGATAGGCAGAACTCACTGCGATTGCCGATTCCGTGCTTGTTATCGACAGGAGACCCATCACGTTCACAAACACGAAAAGAATGCTAACGCAATCAGTTTCCCGGCTCATTTCAGGATAGAAGAATCCGAATATACGTAGATATTGGAGTTGCTTATCAGAGCGTAGTATTGTGGGAAGTAGTATTACCACACAAATGTATGCTATTAGTACAGTCGATAGGCCTGGAATTCAGGATTTCATTAATTGGTTTCTGCGATGGACGTATTTTTTGGGATCAAGCGCATTGGGACGAACTTATCGTCGTACATATCAAATTTTATAAAAATCTGTTCAGTATCAGTACCTACAAATGCTAAGACCACGCGTTTCGCCATTTTTATGTGCCTCTTGAATATATCCAGTTCGACAGGATTTTTCGCCGCGCAATAATCGTTTGAAAAACTATCGAACACACCTCTTATCTAGAGACATATAGGAGGACATATAAGGAGACGTTAATATTATGCAAGTTACGTGTTGTTTAACGAATATAATAATATTATTAACATTACTAAACGATAGTTAACGTGTTTTGTAACTTACTAATGGACGGTTGACCGAAAAGCCAGTGTATCGTAGAAAATACAGTACCATTGGGCAACTGAACGATAACATCATCAGAATGTTGTCCAGTGATTTTTCTACCCATTGTAGCGTCGATATCTGAACAACATTTCATTCGTTTTAAACAAATGACTAAGATGTAAATGTTAACTCATCAACTTGACTCAAAAAACATTGAAATCTTTTTTATTTTGTATCACTGTCCATTTGTCACTGAGGGACAGATTCAGTTGGTGAAATGAGGGTCGGATGACGGTTAAAAAATATAAGTTGTGCTAAAGATCGGTGATTTGACCGGTCAAGGTAGAAATAGGTATCAAGTGTCGGTAGGAATAGTGTTAATTGGGTTTGGTATGATGGTAGACAACTGTAGTAACACTGCCCAAGGTTTTGCTTGGGCAGTTATAATTAAACTGGGGAGGGGGAATGTCTTGAATCGCACAAATCTGATAAATAATCGAGTCTTAATTACCTGTATCGCTAAGAGGCTGAGATAAAGTACAGAAAGCGTGACTCTCTGAATCTTTCCTAGTAGAGACTCGTCGTAAGGCCAGAGCGCAGTGAAGCACAACAGAGAAGAGTATAGACTGAAGTTTTTCCGAAACTCCTCCATCTCGTTGAATGTTAAAAAATGTCTGGTACGGAACGTTTGCGATAGCACGCGACTACACCTCGGTAGCATTAATCTTTCACGCGGCCTCACTTCCGCTATAAATTAGCGTAAATTACGTACTTCCGACGGGTATCGATTGATGTCGATACCTGTCTTGAGGTAGCATCAAACATTCATGGTAATCTTCATTCGGAGCTTCACTTCTTTTATTTCCTTCCCATTAAAAAATGACCAGCTCAATTATTTTTTTTTTACCATTCTACATAACTGCTAGCGTGCATCATGTCGTTTCAGCATTGGCAATCGGAAATCGTGGGAACTGTGCATACTGACAACGGCAATCAGACTAGCTAGTATGCGAGTATGATCTTCATAGATTTTCAACCTACACACTGCACACTTATCTGTCACCTCTTCTCCTGAATTCTTGTCAATTTTCTTGTGGAAATGTGTTTCTTTTTTTAGAGAATTCTCGCGAAGAAATCCATTTTCTTCTCTCACGGATTGCTTTGCTGTATCTTGGAAATAAATGTTACAGGCGCAGAACAGTTTTCACATCAGTCACGTCTTGTAGTCGCGTTGTCGTAGAGTGTTGTGTTGCTTATCGAGTGTTTGTTGCGAGTGTTTCTCTATCCACATATAAAGAACATGCATTTTCTATTTAAAGAATAACTGTTTATTGGCAGATCTAATAAATCTTGGGATTGAATTGAAAATCTTCAAAAATTCGAAAAATTAAAAACACAAACAAAAATTGCGTTTGCTATATTTGTAATCCATTGGTGAATTTGTAATACTTTTTTATACATACATGAACATAAAAGGAATTGTCTGCATCTTCGATTTGAATGAATTCATGTTTTTTCTTGAATACTGAAATATGGTACAGAAGAGAAAATTGAATATTTCTTTATTGTCATCGTTGAATGAAGTAAATTTACGTTGTATAGAAAAAAAACGTATCAGAATTTCGAGTTTATTTAGTTCGCAGATATTTTTATGCAAGCTGATGGGCTTAATTCGATCGAGATGAGAACTTAGAACGACAGTGAGAAAATTCACTCTAAATTGAAATAAAAAAAAACACCGCGCGAACGAACTTAAAATTATCCGTGATCGTGATTCTGCGATCACTGTGACAAATCGCGGTTAGTGTTTTTGCACGCTATCACTACTTCTCTGTGTGCCGTAATGGAAAGTTCGTGTAGTTACTCGTTATTCTTTTTTTAGGTGTAAATTAAGCTCTTGCAGTTTGGCCGTTTAAGTTTGGGGCATGCTGTATATGTGCAACGCGTCTCGCAAAGAAGATATTTTCATTATGTTGAGATAAGTTTCTTTTTTTATTGTCTTTGACCATTAATTACCCGTTTCTGTTCGTCCAAGTACGATCTATTTCGCACTGCAACTCGTATATTGACGATATAAGTCCTTACAAGTGAAATCACAGTTAGGAGTAGAAATTCAGCCACATCGAACGTGATTCATGGTAGGGGATAGTCGTAATTTTCGCCAGATACATGACATTACAAGAACTGTTACGCGTAATCATCCCTCTTCAGGTAATTGGAAAAAACAAACTTTGGTGTACAGTATTAAAACGAGTAAAAACTATGCGAGATGATTCGCCGTTGCGCAACGCGCTTTAATCGAACGCTTTTAATGTATGTATCTCGGGTATTATTCGTAAAAATAATTACTAAGAGACCTATACCCTTATCCTCTCTTCCGTGCTACTGTTATTCAGTAACACGTACGTATCTCGCGTCACTATTAATCTGTGTTGTCCGTTTACCAGCAACATCGAACCTCTTCTGATTGTTCGTTTACCTAGCTCTATCGCTTCGTGTGTGAATACAGTTTTGTTGTAGGCTCTCGCGCAAACGGTAATTATGATTATTATACCGACTAGAATTAATCCGTAAGAGGTACAGGGCACAGCGATATCGCTGAATGTCGTTGCTAAGTAGATCCACCTGCGGATCGGAGGTGTTAGTTCTTCGATGCCTTCTTCCAGCCACATAATTGGGAAAACGATATCGGGAAATTTCGAGACGACGCCGATGATTGGCTGGTGCTCAACTTTCAAATTTATTTGCAGACGAACTTTTCCTTCTAGCGGCACACCAAGTTTCTGTGGAACAAGACGACACAATTAGTACAAGTAATTCTAAGCACAGAGTGGACAATTTATCGGAAGACATTGACATATATCGAGAACTATGTATCGGATCAAAACAAGTAGGTAATAAAAGTTGTTTGTCGCGAAGGGGGACATCCAATGATACCAATTTAGCTTCATATTGAAGTACAAATCAGATCAGAAAAATAAAAGTAGACGTATTTGATATTTGTCAAAATGCCATTCAATAACACCATCATTGACCCCTCCACCCCCACCTCCTAAGGGTTGGAGAGGGACATACCGATACATACCGATTGGATCTTGAAGTACGTTTCATGCTGGTCCTGGTTTGGTTTCAAACCTTCAACTGCGTCCAGCAGTTTAGGATCCGCCTTATAAAAGTGTGGAAAGGAGAGATAGATTGGTGCAGCTGTGAAATACGAAAAAATTTATTTAAAATTGTATTTACAGTTTGTTGTTTCTATATATAAAATTAGGTCAGTAATGCTGAACAGGTTTCGTTACACATTGCGAATACATTTTCTGTTCTTTGAAACTAAAATTAATAAATAGATCACTTTGGTCCATTATTTATACGACTTTCATTTAAACAAACAACTTAGTTAATATTTTCATATACCAATCAAACGTTTATGTATTATTTAAATAAAAATTTGCCAAACTCTGACCCGTGGTGGCAGAGATAATTCTGAGACAATCGTGAGCCAGACATTTGTGACATTTTTCGAGAAAACACTGTAATTACCCTTTCTATTAGAAGTAACAGCAATTTTTTGTAATAGTAGACTTGACAGAGATATCGTACTTACTATATTGACAAGGGCTGATATTTTGCAGCCCATCCGAAGGACAAGTTGACATATCATCGGAACAAAAACATTCGTTTGCTGGAGCCGTTTCATTTGGTCGTCCAAACACCATCTCGGGAGGAGTATAATAATCCGCCTTAATTCCAGACTTTTCTGAAGGTCCGCGATATTGTAAAGGCAAAGTGCGACAGATGTCCTTGTCCCAAAGATGGACGATATCGACGCCAGTTTGTTCACGCGGTGGAAAGAAAGATCCTAGAACGAAATGTTTCATTGGAAACAATACGTTCGAAGAGAAAGAAGGAAGAGAAAGAAAACAAGGGTAATTTAATAACGAATGGAATGAAAGTGAAAAAGCATTGGTTAAGTGATTGTAGGGCGGTGCAGTGGATTGGGAGAAAACTTTGAATGCGTGAAATTGAAGAAATTAGTGAACAAGAAAGAACAGTAGAAGCAGATGTTGAAGATTTTTGTTTAATTAAATTTTTAGTTGGTTTACTTAATACTATTTCAAGTTTTCAATTTTAGTATGCTGAAATAATAGTTCGTAATGTAGTAAACAATATCATGTATAAACAATTATATTAAGTTCACTGTTTAACGTTTCGTTTAATAATATGAGAAGTTTGAAGATTAAGAAGTGATATAATAAAAGAATTATTAAAAAATATTGAGAAATGTCGAAGTTAGGAGTTTCTTTTCCTTATTTCTATAGGTTCCGACCACTGTGGCGTTCACTGCAGTAGCGAAAAGGAGGAACGGAAGAGATAAAACGAAAGTAGGAAAAGAGGTTGTGTAAAGTAGAGTGGGATAGTGGAAATGAGGAATAAGAAAGAAAGAGAAAGGAAAATCAATCAAACCTAATATTTATTTAACAAACTTTCCCACAGTTATTCATGTTTGCGTACGGAAGAAACGCTTCAAGTAGAAATAAATTGTTTCGAAAAAAAAATGCTAAATGTTTCTACCGTCTTGTACAGGCTATTTATATTTACCTTCTGAAGCTCGAATAGAGTTACACGGAGCATTCGGCCAATAAGGTAATCGATCTAATCCGTTTAATCGATTTATCAATCCGAATTCCCTCATATCAGTATGGCCTGTGAAAATGGTAGATACTTCGTTTATCGTACCGTTTCTCTGTAATTGTAGATAGTGCTACTATAGTTCATGATTAAAAGAGATTTCCTGCGTGTATGATGAATGATATTCTCTGAGCTTATATTTTATCTATAGGGTGTACCAGTTATACGAACATATGCTCTTAAACGTTTTATTAAGGAGTTATAACTAATAATACAAAATGATAATCAACTGGCATCATTTTGTATTATTAGTTATAACTCTTTAATAAAACATTTTAAAGCATATATTCATATCACATCTTTTTTCTTACTTTTGTATGTAGTTCTGTACGTTTTGAGAAATTTAATTTTGCGAAATTCAATAGTTTTATATTTCTGTTAAAACAAAAAAAGAAACGTGAATAGTTCCTAAAGTTTTATAATAGTTTCAAAGTTTTGTAAAATCATATAAATCAAGCGATTCCTTGCTTTTAAAGTACTATTCTTCCATCTTAGATCTTTCGATAACTAATTCTTGTGCAACCTTCTTTCGTCAGTGAGTCGAGCTTATTCTGTAGAGTCATTTACGACTTACTCCAAGAAGAAGTCCCATCTGACTCATAGGCCGTCTTGTTTTTGGAAAAAATTTATGCGCGATGCTAACTAACGGATCATCGTATCCGAAAACAAGTTGTTGAGCAGTTACAGGAACAAACGAGTTCATGTGCATCCCACTTAAAAACATAGATAAACCTAGAGTAATAAATCGAGGTAGACTTTTACTCTGCGTCGAAAGAGTCTGGAACATACGAAGCAATCGATACGTTATAAATTAAAGAAAGAAGTATGGACTAATGAATTAAGTGGTGTGTGGTTTGTGGTTACTTACTAATAATGGAATATTTGGTACCATTAATTGCATGTCCTTATCCTTTGACAATTCTGGTACAAAGTTCAATATCTTCTTGTGTTGATAACTTACAGTACCATTATTATGAAACACAATGTTCACTTTTTCCATATCTTCTCTGTAGAATAGAAAAATAGTACACGTATTAGAAACTCAACAAACAGATATGTAACAACAAAGTGGGTTTATATATATATATGTATATTTTCTTTTCTGTCGAAACATACCTATATACGAATGGTCCAACTTCTTGCAATTTTGGTTTCTCGTGAAATTGCAAAAAGTTTTCAGTATTCGTTACATTGAATATGTACACTTTGGTTAACCGTACCACACCGGGCTTTTGCCAGTACTGGAAAGAAAGCGAGCCATTCCATAGCCGTAATTGCTGCAAAAAAGTATAACAATCATATCAGTACTGCTTAATTTATTTGAATCGATCAAGAGACATTTCGTCGTGAACTATAATTACAATCAACGTATGAATCATTCACTAATGATGTATCGATACATCATTATTTATAAAAGAAAGGCAGAAATTTTGAGTCCGATAAGATAAAGTTTTCCCGTATCTAATATAAACTGTAAAAACCCGTATATAAAATCTATTTTAATAGTCTGGTTTCTTCTCATGTACAAATAAATGATAAATAAAACGAATATAAAAGATTATATTTACCTTCAAAATAATGTAGTCCACCCAAGGTATACTGCTTAAAATAATGCCAATTACTAATGTCAGGATACCTATGAGAACTGCCGAAATTTTTCCTGCAACAGAGAAAATAAATAAATAAATTCGAGTGAAATGTAAATATTTTGTAGAATAGAGGAATAGTCTGAGACAATTTTTTCGACAAAAAATAAGAATTATGTGGATGTTTTCAATGTTGAAGTACATTTTTTATTTCATTATCTTATAGTCAAGACGAATTGAAAGACCCCTAGCCCATAAATATCGCGACAATACTTTTTTCCTGTTTTTCAGCGAAATACCCCACTGTGCCATCCAATACTATGGTGGTCAAGGTGGTTCGGAACCCAACTTAATAAAAACTGTAGATCCCGTCCAGAGATAATCTTAACAAAGAGTTGAGATCGTCTTAAAATAAATAAAAAAAGAACAAACAGTGGACGAAGGTGGTCAAAACACTATTAACACAGTTAGTTTAATATTTCACCATGCCACAACGAATTAGTGCCAGATCAAATGACTCTTAAAGAATTCTTTGTATTCGTTCACAAATATAATAAAATATGCGTGACGCAAAGATGCTTCGGGTAAACCCATATTATAGCCATGGTTGAAATGAGAATAGTCTGGGAATGCTGGCCAGACAAGATTTATTCGAGATTAGGTTTCGGATACAAGAGGTGTGACGGATCAAGGATATCAATTTATCGTTTAAATTCATATCCTTATATGTTTCATTATAAATTAATTTTAATTACATTGCTCAAACGTTTTCTCAAATTCATAGGTGTACTCTAGCTAGGATGCAAGTATTACTACATAGTATCTAAATACGTATTAATTATTGAATCATAATCAAAATTTATTATACAGCTAAGAATGTATGTAAACATATTTTTTCTATTTGATATTCGAGCGAACAGGCTATCTACTCATTCCTACTTAATGAAAAATAATAGAATATAACGAAGAACGATAACGATTTAAAATGCACAAATTCGTATTTCTTCGGAAAATGTTGAACGAGATAAAAATAATTAATTTTCAAAATGCACAACGTCCAATGCAACAAAGTTCTTTTATAAATAAATAAGCAAAGCTTAGTTATTCGCATCAGAACATGTATAAATTATTTGATATTTCAGAGTATTGAGAACGCAGGGGTACGCTCGGAAGAGTTCGTCCGGAATTGATGTAGCATGTAAAGTAGGATGATACGAAGAAAGTACGTAATGAGAATCCATCGATGCAATTACGTTGACCTTGTGTGCTCATTTGAAATTTAAAGTGGGAAAACAGGACAGATAACACATCACTTATAACAGTAATATGTATACGTATGTAAAATAAAACATTTCTATTCGAACAATCGGAACCACAAAATAAAATATTTCTATTTTAACAATGGGAATCACACAAATAAAATATTTCTATTTTAATAATCTGAAACACAAAATAGAATATTGTATCTTTTACTTATAGGTAATTTAATATTTCTTATCTCAGCAATAATTATAATGAAATAAATGGTACTTAATATAAAAAACTATATCATTTGCCATATTTACTGAATGTGTAAGATGATATCAGATTGATAATTGATGTATATACGCGATGCCAGTGTCGTGTGATACAATTTCAAGCAAAGTTAAACTTACTTCAAAAGATAAAGTATTAATGATTTCGGCGCAACGGTTCGATCAATTAAACACGATAAAGCAATTTTACAAATTAATTTAAACTTGCAACGTTTCGATTCTTATGTTGATCATTTTCAAGAAAGGAGAAAAACTGCGTCTGAATTTATAACAGATAGAAACGGTTATGATATAATCAGATTACAACCTCTAGTCAAGATTCATTATTATATTACTCACAAGATACATTACAAAGTAATGTAATTATTAATGTTTGGTTGTCTTAAATATTTGCATTAATGAATTCAAGAAACACAAAAGTTAGGGACACGAGAATTGAAATAATTCGTGGTGGTACCACGTGTACGGAATGTTAACGTTTAAAAGATATTTGTATCACCGATAATGTGTTGTAAACGAAGTCACGTATGATATACGTGACCCTTGTCCAATTTTCTCATGGAAAGTTGATTTTTTGTTTAAATGTGCGTGGCTCCACGACGAAAAAATCCGGTTGTGAACGTTTCCTTTTTTAAAATATCTTTCGAAAGTTTCACTCTTACTTCAAGGTTGAATGACAGATTTCTAAGAAGAGAGACACATATGACGTTTAGTCGTCCGATACGTGTTTTAAGTGATTCTCTAAGTTAGCCTGGCTGTCTTCCGAATACATATATGTACCAGGTTTTTATGACCTCGGATGCCAGCAGATCGCGCCGATCGATCTGTTCGAAATATTTTCGAAAACCCAGTTGTGAAAATCATGTCAAGGATATTTCATTAGACGGACACTCCACTTAATGATGTTGGCTCATAGGTTGGCTCGTTATAATAACATTGTTGTTCGTTTGTGCAATTGGTTTTAATAACATTGTAAAACAAATTTGATTTTTAATCTTCGTTAACTTTCCAATAGAATTCAAAAGTAACTCGTTACGATCTTTAAATATATTTTTTGCTTGAGTAACTATAATGGAAATTCAAAAGGTTAAGATTTTAGGTTGACTTTCTTTTTTTGTTATGTCTACGAATTTATAGAAATTTGGACAGGGTAACAATTACAATATTTATTAAATTGTAATGATTTCTTCGTTTCCGAGGTCCATAGACATTTAAGAAGTAATGTTCATTGATCAGATATATCGATACGAGAAAGTTCATTTTTCTATGTGGAGGTCTTTAAAATACAAGTGTTAACTTCGTGTTTCGACAGAGTTACGATGAATACAGATGAATAGTTTGAAGAAACGTCATACCAGATAGTATCAATGACAGGCAGAACTGTCAATATGATATTTTAGGAAACAGGAATTCCCAGCATTTTTACCTCGGAGTCAGACTTTTGAGAATATGATGTAAGTTTGCTCAAGCCTGGCTCATTCGTGTGTATTATGTACAGTGGGTGTACAAAGTGTTCGTACACATTTTTAACATGTGTAAGATTTATGAAATGATATGCAGAAAAGATTTTCCAAAAGATTATATTTCACAAGGTTACATGCAAAAATGAAAAAGGCGTTTTTTAAAACTTTCTTATTTGGGCCCTTAATGAAAATTTAAAAGATATGTTTTCTATGGAGATTTCGATGAAATTTTCATCTACAAAATGTATATTTTAATTCTTCATTTCGGGCTCTAATAAAAAAGATATAATTGTTTACTTTCTCGTGGAATTCTTAGCAATTGCAATTTGTTCGAAATCGTTCTTGCATGTCATTTGGTAAATCAATTCTTCTAATTGATTATAAAAAATATCAGGTAAGTTCGTGCAATTATAAAAACGTTATTCTATTTTAAAAGGTGTACGAAAACTTTGTACATCCACTGTATAAATGAAATAATGTTACAAGTTTTCGGCTAGAAAGGTATTGAAGAAAGTTATTAATTTTCGTAGCAGTTCAATGATATTCGTTAATCAGTTCGAAATTATACATGACTGACGCTCATTACATAATATTACGATCTCTCCTTTCTCGGAGATCAGTGTTGACCACCTCGGTTAAAATTCGCTTTCTTTCGTGTGACCTCGGATAGGTGGGATCATCGAAAAAATTAGTCAGTGGCTCACATTAAAAAATTCGCTTTCGTTCACATTCGTGATAAATTCATAAAAAAAATTGTTTGTTCGCTGTATCGGTAACTCAATCATTTCTTGAAATCATTGGTAATGCATATTTATAAAACAGTTTCTTGATTCCTATGATCGTTGATGCTTACCACTTTAGAATGTATATCGTTTGGCAATTAATTAACAAGAAAAATGATATCTGAGAATTATTACGTGTTATGTAATATATATTTATAAGAAGTTGCGTTTCAGGTTTAACTGTCTCATTTCTATCGAAAGTTCTTTGATTTTGACAGAGATTTCGTTCGAATTGCACACGGTACGGTGACCCGGTCATTGGCGACTGGTCGACGCTACAGTGTTCCGATTTCAGCCACAGTTTTTCGCGCATGCCCGCGCGGCCAAAACAGTAGCGTATCCATAAAGACTATGCTGAGCATCCAGAGCCTACTAGAAGTTAGCCCCCCACTTGTTGAATTAAATCATTTCATCAGTTGTACTGAATTGTGCTATATTGTGCTTGAATATTATAACTACAATATAAAAAATAAGATGTTGACAATGTTCAGCATGTCAAAACGAATCGAATGACGTATGCCCTGTTTCAAAAGGGAGGGGGGGTTCGAAGTCTTGCAAAGACTTGACTTTAACCTGAAAAGGGTTAAAAAAAATAAAAACAATTTAAATTAAGAACTTAAGAAAAATGTAATTATACCAAACTTTTGGTACTTCAGTTAGTTTGGGTTGAAGGGGTGGGGTATAAGCCCAGGGCCCGAAAATCAACGGTCCGCCGCTGAGGAAGTAGCTGTTTTACAGTTTGACCCACATATTTTTATTCCGTTACATAACTGATATATTTTTTACATGGCACGATGATTAATCTTGATCTGGCCGATTTGAAATATTGAAAAATATATTTGAACAGTTCGAATGTTCAATTTCGAATTGTCTATATTGTTGGTATATATATATTATTTTCATGAGATACAATCTGATTAAGAAGTTGAGTGAAATTGAGGTTTTATGTAGGTCAATGCACCGTTATTACCAGGATCAGAATGGCAGTGGTGGTATGCAACCCGCTGGATATGTTGATTGAAACACATATGTATGGATACCTACATATACTTCGTTACCATGCTTTCTCTCGTACTGGTAATTTCATTATCAATTCCATATTATGTCACTAAGTGATGTTACGTATACGAATAATCCAACGTAATCTCCGGACGCACGTATACACTGAAACTATGATCGAACACCTGCTTTAACAATACCAGTTACTTAGCTCGCAATAGAAACAACGTTATTTCGTTTTGTATCTTGTACACTCGTTTTATAAAACTGTAAAACCTAATGAAATAAGAATGAAGAAGATCAAACTACTATTCTTAGATCTTATCGTTTAATTTGAAATACTTTAAAGAAATACTCTACATTAATAACGCGAATTTATATTTGCTAACTAATTTTGTTTGCAAAAACGAAATTCAGATTACAGAAGAACAGATTGTAGACTATGAAAAACAGTTATCAAAAAAAAAATGTCTCTTTTATTTTTACATGTATCCTTATAAATTATAATATTCGGCAAATCTTGTTTGCCTATCATAAACCAATTCTTCTAATGGATTATAAAAAATCAGGTCATTTGTACAATTATAATAAAAAAAAGTTATTCTATTTTAAAAGGCGTGAAAAGTGTTTAATCGCTGTAGCTGAACCATAATCATTTGAACGGCGATTTGTTTAAAGCAACGGTGAGTCTTGTTTTCTTTTCACATATGCATATTGCATCTACGATGGTTACGTTTTGAAAATTATGAAAACAAACAGTGTAAATGTTTTTCCCATGAAAAGGTAGCATACAGAATGGAAATTGAATATTGCACTCGAGTTCAGGGTAATCACGATGCTTCGTTAAAACTGCTAAACTCGTCAAGGTTCGCTGAGCGGAAGCTACGATTGCAATCTTCTTTCCTATAATTCAAGGGGGAATGATCTCCAAGGAATGGAACGTATCGTTCGCTCGAACTTTATTGCATACGTCGATTTTCAATAGATTTTATAGGAGTATCTATAGAAGTTGCTTCAATTAGTAAATCGTCTTTTGCAGAATATTTTATATTTTGCATAAAAAAGATAGGTATAATTATTTAGAAAGTACCACTCCTCTCACGATTTTCATGAAATTTAAATATGTTATGCAGCTTTTGAACAACTTCTTCCTTTTCCAATATACGGGGGTCGCTTTTAGTTTTCGAGATGTGCGCAAAAGACTATTGCTGATACTCTATTGAATTCTTCGTATTCTTGCACGCCCTATAAAGTAGTTTACCAAATCAAATAATGTAGTAAATTAATCACTGATAATACCTGTAATGCTTTTTGGATTTTTCATATCCAGGGTCAATATACACTATATACAATATACAAAAAAAAATATACAGTTCCATTAAACAAAAAAAATTGATAACTTTGATATCAAGAAAAAAATTACCTTGAAAAAAGATTGTTCCCAATCATTATATTGCCCCTTCGGTTAGGTTAATATTGTCCTATAACGTTTCTATCTATTACTACAACTAAGCGAGATATTCAAGGTGGTTAAGGTAGCTGGGACACCCTGTATATGACTGTCAGGTTCTATTACAATTGACAACTATAAATTGAACGATGTCCTTTGGTAACATCAGGTAAAAGAACGGTATTAGATCACCCTCTGGTTTTCTTACTCGTGAATGTCGAAAATAACAAACGTGATATTCCTTTATGTTTTCAGATTTTACCATACAGCGTTTTGTCGTTAAAATTGCGTAACTCGGAAAACGTAGTGAGACGGTTTGGAGCAGCAGCAAATTACGATATTCGCATTGGTTAACAACTCGTTACAGCCTTGCAGTTTGAAACAAAGCTGCATAGTCTCGAGTAAGCAAAATGATGCAACTAAAGCGCACACATTTACATATTTCTCTGGCCACACGAGCATACACGTCCTATGTACTATTGTAACGTAGTGTACCCAACGTATGTATATGTTACATACAAGGGGTACACGGTGAGGGAGGAATTACAAAGGGAGTTGCTGAGAGCGAAAGCAGGATTGAGGGTGTGGGGTTATGAGAAGAAATTTGGAGAAGGCAAAGGGGGAAGAATAAGGATGAGGAATAGGATGGCAAGGACAAGGGATGGTTGGGAGAAGAAGAAACAGGACATTTTCAGCGGGGGAAATTAACAAAATGTTAAAAAAAAAGAGAATTTGAGTGAGAAAATAATTAAAAAGGAAAAGGAGATGCATAAAAAGGAAAGATAACACTTTGTACAGCCACTGTATATGTATCTAGCATGATTAATATCTTGATCGAAGAAAGATAATGTTTATAATTTAATCCAATAATGGAAAGTGAACGTTTCCATAAATTTTCGGAATCAAGGTTCATTATACATATATGTATATGTTACTTTTGAAGGTGCATGAATATTATCGCGTACGCATATCAAATCACTTCTGGTAGAGGGAAGCTGATTGTGAGAGATATAGTCATTAATGTGAACTTTCACCAATGCTGTTACGTTACTCTAATATGTTTCTTTGTACATTCTTTCCTTCCAGCCGTTGAATTAATGTAGTCTTTGTAAAAAAAATCAGTTTCTCTCTTTTTCCTCACCCCTCCCGTTCTCTCCACTCTCTCAAACACAGTACCAATTTACAATTTAATTCAATGAAACATTTGTAATATAAAATTCCAGTGAACTGACATCTTGCAAGGACACTCCTTTAAAGTATAGTATACATATAAATCATATATTTTTAGATCTAATCAATCAATTTTAGTATTAATTTCATAAAATGTATGCTTCAAATGTACCCTTAAGATATAATATTTTTTGGCAATCAACATTAAACGTAATTAATATATAAATTGTATTATTACATCGAGGACTATTTTTTTATTGCAGTTGATGGATGACTACGCTCATGTTACAAATTACAGTAAGAACATATTGTTCAGTCTACCTCCTCATTGGAGACTTAAGATTTTCCACATTGGCTTTTAGTATTCTTACAAAGTAAGTGTCATTTCATATATACTCGTTAGTATAAAATAAACTATTCAGCAATTTTAATATTGCTCTTCGAGGCAATATAATGTTTATACAATAATTGCGTGGACGATCATTTTACACGCGGAAGAATGTGAACGAGAAAAACGAACGAAAGAAATAATAAGCATATACATGTACAATACTGTACACTGTTATGAAACTTCGATAATTCGCTGATGACCATTGCGTCGGTAGAGTTCCCTACGAAACAAGTGTAATGAGAAATATCCTCAAAGTACTCGTGTGTCATTTCCTGTTTGTGTAGGCAGATGTACAGTTATCTTTCAATTTGTCAGTAGAAGGTACAAATGCACAATATGATCACAGTACCGTGTACTTCATTCTGATTCTCATGAAACCGATTCTTCTTCAACTTAAATATCAGGACATAATCCATACAATATCATAGGCTTATCATTTTAAATCGTTCTGAAGCAATTAAATTCGTCGTATCTGCTAAATAAATTTGAAAGCAATGATTTATTTTATATTAATTAGGATAAAAATATTCTAGAGTATTTACCGAAACGATAAAACGATATTGTTTCATCAACGCAAAATTAGTTCAGTACGTTATTGGGTTATCAATGAGAAACTATAATAGAAAAATGTGATAAAATTATTTTCCATCTCTTTTATCTATGTTTAGAAAACATTACTAAATAACATCCTTTCGTAAGTACCTAATCATTTATTTATTCAAGTATTCTTCAACTATATTGTTAACATTGTGCAATATGCCTTTGCAATAATTTAATCTTTTATATACCATAAAATACCCAACGCTTTCATTAAAATGCTACTATAAATTCAATTCAGATTCTTAATTCATTTGATTTGAATAGGATAGTTTTGGTAGAAGTATTTCGAATGACACTATAACAGGAAAAAAGTAAAAATGATGCTTCCGATTTAGGACACGAAAGACTATTTAAAACAATAAATATGATTTATTAACAATAACATCAATAGATGCACTTTTCTTCTGCACGAAAGATACAATGTTATTCGACTCCTATTTCTTTATAATTCGATTCTAGTAGTTAACACATATCTGAATTTGGAAGTTAATAGAATCCTTAACGCGTTTCTTGCGGAATCAACTCTTACGTAACCTGTTATTCACGGTGCGTTGACTACCGGTGGCCAACGGACGTCTACCTTTTTATTTAACCAAATACAAAGCACAGTTTCGTTCTAATTTCTGTAAATTCGAAAATGTGTTAAAAGAGTAAGATCCCAACGTGGGAAATCGAAACGTTGAGGATGTGTTAATTATTTGCAAATTTGTTGTTGTTCATGGATCGAACCACGCGTCGATATCATAAATTTATTATTTAAAAATGAACAATATTCTGTATTCCACGGCATAAATGCGAAAAGTCACAAACGAAGAAGATTGAGAAAGTCGAGACGTTTAAGAAATCAAGTTCGATTGCAACACGAAATTAAATTAAGATCATGTACAAGTTTTAACCTGTGCTACCTTTTCGTCTCGAGAGTGCAATATTTTTCTTTCGACTCAGAATGGGTTAACGAAATCGTGAGGTGGGTAAGATAATGTAATAAGACTGTGGCGAGGGGACGTCGGTGATCAAGATGTTGCATGACCCGATGTTATCTCATCGGTACGATTACCTAATATCCATTGAAACACGTAATATCGAAAACAGCGACGGAACGAGTGGAGATCGGACCAAAAATTCTGCGCTACGCTGGACCGTGCTTCTTCGAGCGTTTTTCTCAACGGTTCAGAGTGAAAGTGATCTCGAAATTGTCTGAGTGCGTATACATGCGCGAGTATTCCTTTGGTTTCGGTGGTGCGCGCGCAACTTTATACTTCATAAATAACTTGCCTCTACGTTTTGCAACCCACCACCGATAAAAATGTTTGGACAGGTGTGGTTTTGTAACCCTGACTGCATTCCGACGGAAGGGTCCTGATGACGGTCAGGTACGAGAGCTTCGTGAGAGTGTTGTGATTAACGAGGTGAAATTTTTCCTTTGCAAGAAAGAAGGTGATCGTTAATCCCGTTACACTCACTCTCGTAGATATAGATCGTGCTCTTATTATAGTACGTACGTGTATTCGTATCTTGATGAATGTAAGAACGTTCTCCTATGTGCTCGAGCAGTTTCACTTTTCCAGTCACTTTTTTTTTTTAATCTATGTTTAACGAGCTTTACATTAAAATCAAATGTTTCTTATAATTGAATCGCGGGAAATAGTTGTTCTTTTTACTGTACGCAAACAAAGCTCCATGATTACATTCATTTTATTATGTCTCTTTTGTATTACTTTTCTGGTTTTCTCAATCGAAGCAGACGTAAGAATGTATCACAGTTATTCTAGTCATCACACGATTAACTGCAGCAGATTGTTTAAACAATAAAAAGTGTGTACACCGTAAACTCCAAAATAATTCACGATATAAATGAAGATAAAAAAACTTGGGATAAAATGAATAAATGAGAAATTCTCATAGATTTTTTTGTAACTTATTCCTTTTGAAATATTTCACGTTCGTTTTAATTGTTGCACATTCCTTCGCGTTGTTTCGTTATATGTGCTCCTTTATTTGGATACGCGCGCGCGTTGCAGTGATAGGGAAAAAGGAACTCTAAACCGAGCAGATTGATACGAGTAGACTAATGATAAATGGAGTGAAAGTATAGTACAATTTGTTTGAAAAGACAAGCTGAACAGTTGCATACTAATACCGGGAATCTTGATGTTTCAATACTAAATGGAGGATAAAATTGAATGAAATTCAAATCTAGTTTGTCAACGACTAAATTAGACTGAATTTATTAAATGAATACTATGTTTTGGTAAAGAAAAGTCTTTCAATTTATCGTTGACGTCAAACTGCATCAAACTGCATACAACGTATCAAAATAAAAAGTATTTCTTTCAGTAGTGTACACGTAGATTTAAAAGAGAAATATTTTCCGAGATAACTAAGATACAATGACATGAATTTATTAAATGAATAACTTGTTTTGGTAAAGAAAAGTCTTTCAATTTATCGTTAACGTCAAACTATATCAAACTGCATACAACATATCAAAATATTTGTTTCAGTAGTATATATGCAGATTTAAAAGAGAAATATTTTCTGAGATAATTAACTTACACTGACGTGAATTTCTTCTCAGCATTTGACAATAGTGTAGAGTATAAAACAATGTTGATTGTGAAACCTTGTACACACACACACACCGATGACACTATAGTACTGCTATTTGACAAGGTCTCGGAGTGATGAAAGTTATCCACATAACGAGCAGTTTTAATGAAACCAATTATATTTATATAATTCTTTCATAATAGAGGACACGTCACAGGGTTCTACACGCATCTCCCAGACATGTAATGAGGAAATAGAGGCGACAAGACAGGGTCGGTGTCTATTACAACGTTTTTACTAGTTCGCTTTCTTGTCTGTATGTTTGTCTGTTCGATACAAATCTTGCAATTGATTTGAAACTAAATTCGCGATGTGAGCTAGAGACTCGAAACTATAAATATAGCTCAGAACTGGATGACAATGCAATATTAAACACTTTTGTTTTAAGAAAACTGTGCGTTTTGGAGATAAGAATGTAAACAGTAATGTCATCGCGTTCAGCGATCCCCACTCCGCGCGACAGCCGTTCCTACTTTAGACTGACTGAAGTCTTCAGTACGCGTTCCCACTTCGAGTTATCCCCACTCCGACTCATCCCCACTCCATTGACGCCGAAGGAGCTTAAATAAGGCACAAAGCTCAGTAACGGACAGTTATCGAGTTGTAATCAATAAAACATGAGAAATTCGAGCTGCCAAATACTCAAATCTCGGGAAGTATATATTTTTTGGAAAAATGTTTGAAACAAAAATAGTAGGGTTTCAGAAAATCTATATATGTATTATGAAAGTTATATGTATGCTATATTCAACAAGTTCAAAGTTAATAAATCAAAGGCAATAACGCCTACATGTCACAATAGGTTACACCCTTTAAGTTTGCAAAATACGTTGTACGGTTTAAAGTCTAAAATCAAAGAAAATGTTTACATTAGCAAGTTTTTGTTGTTGAAAAACTGTAAGCGAATGGAAATTTCATCGTAGGCAATGACATTCGGTAAGTGTCTTGCTCAAAGCGTGTCTCCGTCCATCAAGAAGTAAGATTACGGTACAAAAAGAAGTAGGCAATCTAGCAGGTGCAAGATCGAAGCCCGCATTCTTGGAAGTCATTAAAGCCTCGTACATAAAAATCGAAGAAAATAGTGTTTCTGTCGAAACAACAGTGTAAAGATATTTAAAGTGTACCAAAGGTTTACACCTCTGACATTACCTTCCCTTGTTTCGGAGAATCGTAATTCCGTATCGATTTAATTAATTCGATGGTAGTATCTATAGTTACACCGCTAATGTCCAACGTAATAAGTCATGCTTGAAAGAGAACGTATTTTCTAAATACTAGTAGACAAGAAAAGTATATCAGAGGCTGTACGCATATTAGAGAAAGTTCTGATCTACACGTAGAGTTCGCAGTTTCAAATCGAACGTCGTAATTTCCGAGCTAGATCCACCTGCTGGTCTAACTTTTCTTGTAGGATTTAAAGTTGTTTTTGCATCGTTTAAAATTTAAAGTAACTTTCACTGCCAATGGTGAGATGTTAGTCGACAAAAAACTATAGTTAATTATCAATTATTTTCTGCGAAAAAGAGAAATACAAAAAGAGACAAAACAAATGCAGATCAGTTGGAACTGGAATTTAAAAGTACAATGTAATTAGCGTATCCGTTTAATGTCTCGGGCACTCGTGTGTATCACTATCCTAATAGAATATTTTACTTGTTATTAGCGAAGTTCATTCATTATGGCCTTGATTATTCGCATTATGGAATCTCTCGAATGCATCGGAATAATCGTCCATGCACCATTCATAAAGAAATTTTGAATTACAACCAGACTCGAACCGCAACGGTAACGGGATTGAGCGATGAAAGATGAGAGACGCGCGGCTTTTCACTTCCTACGTTTGCGGTATGTTCTCCTTCGACGCTCTTGCCTCTTCGTTAGAATTAATTATTAATACCGTTGCTTTCATCCGTATTATTTGATTCGTCAGAACCGAATGACAGGAATCAAAGTACATATCAGCTACATCGAGGATGTTAGAGATATAATAAAAAGAATATTTAAGGCTCTCTCGCTCTCTTTTGTTCTTTTTGGCTGTGTCCCAATATTTCCTTCAACTACTATTATATTTATTTGATTTTTTTCAGACGCAAACACGTCTCTCTTGATAATGATCCACATTGGGATCGAAACGTTGAGAATGTGCTAATTATTTGCAAATTTGTTGTTGTTTATTGATCGAACCACGCGCCGAAATCATAAATTTATTATATATTTCAACCGGTGATTATTGCATATTTTTGAAAAATCTATGGTACATGGGTAAATTTTCATTTAGCATTTAGTATGAACTAACTAAGTCACCCTCAATAACGTCGTCTAATAGTTTCATTTAAGATTGCAATGTCAAAGAAAATCCTATTAATAGGCTTCCGGTCGGTAAAGTGTTAAATAGTATTTGAATTATTTTTTTTTTTTTTGGCAAATAATGCCCACTTCTGAATTCATATAACGAAACGAGAAGATAGCCAGTTTTTTTGCTGTGTCATTTCTATAGAATTTGATTACGTTGACTTGTTCTTACGTTTACGTAGGTGAAACGGCGAAATGCGTGTCGATCCAACAATACTCGATCGAGCAGTAATATATGATAAGGTGGGTTGAAGTGTAGTGGGTTAGTAGAACAGGTGGTAACATAGAAGGCAGGTCACCCCACTATTATACGTTGCGCATCTTTCCTGCTGGTTCCTTACTATCGCAAACAGGCTTCACGGATACAATCGCTGTTTCCACCGGTGCAACGGCGGGGGTACGGTGTCGCAGGTGGTAACGGAGATTGGATCCGTTCTCTCGAAACTTTTCGAGTCGAGAGAAACTCTCGGCGATACTTACGACTAATCAGTCTGGTATGGAGAGATTGAAGAAGTAGAAAGGTACGAGCGACATTGAAGGAACCGTTCGAACTGGCACTTGTCAATGAGGCTGAATTAGTATACGGCAACTTGTCACGGATGTATCGCTAACCTTACAATTTAACCTTAAGGTGGGGATTTCTCCTGCCTATCGATTGTACAATATGGAAAAAGAAATTTTTCAAAAATACCACGTTTTTAAAAACGGACTGAAAAGTATAAAATAATGTTTCATAGTTCCATACAGATTCCCAACCTCGTACAGATAGTCCTAAAAATTTGTAATTATGAATTGTTGAATAGCTGTGAAAATACTTGGAAGATTTAAAAGGAAAATCGTGGGGCGCGTGTAATAGATAATTGATGCACGAATAGTTCACCTAAATCACTAAAAATTTTATTGCTCCGCAAACGATACGAACTGTTGTGCAAGTTTTCTCAACGGCAGCTACTCTCCACGCTCCTTACTATTATCTTGCGCCCCACGTTTTTCGTTTGAAATCTTCCAAGTATTTTCACAGCTATTAAACAATTCACAATTACAAATTTTTAGGACTATCTGTACGGTTAGTACGATAAAACATTGGATAAAAGAAACAGATTATTTCAAGTTCAATGAAAGAATGCTTTCTATATGTATCGGCAATCAAGCCTGTTAGTTGGAGTGGCATGACGTTTCAACTGAAACCAGGTAACAAGTGCATTCCTTAGGAATGGAGAAAACGAGAAGTTCTTATGATAATTCAAGTTTCTCTAGAAAAGAGTTAAGAATTTCTTCCTGATCCGAATGCAGGAAGAAGGAAGGAAGTATGATTATTCTGATTAGAGAGGAAGCAGATACAAAGTTTCATAGAAAGCTTTGCGTCTACACTCACGTTTCACATACGTACGTACATGTGTAGGCAAGTCCGTTATATTGCATTTTAAAACAAAAACTTGGTATGTTAAACTCGAACAGACTTATTACACAACCTAATATAATACAGTCTGCAAAGCTTGCCTTGTAAAATTATTTTTATTATTATTTATTATGGACTGACTGAAGCCCTTTTACATAAATGTAATAAAAAAAGGGCCATGCACAAAAGAAAAAAAAGAAAATAATGGTACAATCGATATGATATTATCATATAATCTTACGTAGTTGCATTTGAAAATTTTGTAAAGATTCAATGAAAAAATCAATACGATTCTAAATAGTGCATGATTGCTGCAATAATGCGATTAATTGGATTAATTAATCCATAAGTAGATTTTGCTTGAAGCGTTTGAAAAGCCGCTCTTGATCTCAATTCACGTTCCCGTGCATAAAAATTGATTTGCACAAGTAGAGAGGAACGATCAATACGATTATTAATTAAATGAAAATTTTGTTTGTGAAGTGTGAGCATTTTATGATGGTTACAATCACAGGGAACGGATGAGGACGTCGAACCGATCTCGTCACGTTCTTATCTTTCCGTCGAAAATCTGGACATCGCGCGCCGATTGAAAAATTGAATGGATCTTTAAATCGCCTTAACGCCTTCACTTAGCTAACCAAGTTTCACCGGCGCATTCCGACGTTCCCCTCCATTTCCTATAACCCCCAGTAGTAGGCTTTCCAATTCAGCGTATTCTTCGAAATACAAGCGTAATCGTATATGGTAAAGTCGTCCGCGTAGTTCATGCTATCGCAACGTTTCACATTATAGTATATACTTAAAAAAAAATTGAAGTTTTTATTTAGCTTTACAATTCTGTAAAACATTCTGTAAACTTTTGCTCTAGACATCTATCGATTGATTATATCGATTGATCATCCCTGAGAACAAATGTTATATATACATATATATATATATGTATATAATGCAATGTTAATTTTGGTTAGGTTATGGAGTACATACAGATTTCTAAAAACGGTTTGGAATTATTATAACTAGCGTAATAAAACAAAATTTCAATTAATTAATCAGGAGCAATAATTGATTTGATTCGCTTTGGTTACTTATAGGAATACAACCTAGTAGTCGTAATCATTGATCAGATTTCTTTTGGTAAATAATTACATTTAGGAGAGGCTGATCGGATGACCTTGACCTTCGCGTGTGCTGTCAAGGTCACCCTCCTAACCGATGCCATGGCCATTCCAGGTGGAAGAAAATCCAATTGTAAAAAGAGGAGATCCCAATCTTTAAGTTTATGGTAATTTAAATCGCGAAAATAAATTTTTGATACAAATATTTTAACGACATGTAATTTTTTACAGGTAAAGTACCATCGATTTAGCACTCGATTGTTAATATGAAGGAATTTTGTAAGAAAATCGAACTTACACGCGTTATCGTGTGCCTAATGACCAATCTAGATGGACAAAAAAAATCATAGATTGTTTTACACTTCTTGAAACCGATTCAAGTTTTGTGTTAGATCACGAATTTAGATGTAACACATGTACAGCCTTTAAAAATAGTATTTATGTAAAAGAATATTATATACCACGCAGCACCACAACGAAAACTTAGAACGTTGCTTTGGAATCTTAATAAGAAGAAATATAAAATGATCTTCTATGCCAGGAATTCTTAAGGAATTCTAAAAATCGCTGTACTATAATTAAAAATATTGTTTACATTATTAAATATGTTGGGATCTGACCAATTACTAAACATTTCAATATTCTATGAGGTATTCTATTAATTTCACATTCATAAAATGACTAGTACAGTTTACCCCATACACTTCTTCGCACAAGTTTCAGTCCCACCCTCAGTTGCTGGTGACCACGTCGGGTCATCCAACTATCGGTTGTCGCGTGAATATTTACAAGATACTGGTAAGTGAAAGTTGTGAATGATAAGTAGCTCGACGTTATATTGCCTAACACGCGTGGATGTTGTTATTGGAGGGTCTGGTTACGGAGTGTCTAAGTCGAGGGTGCCGTTAAGTAAGAAACCTCCGTGAGTTACCTTTAAACCTATAGTCTACAGCTTAGATCAATATCCTGTCCCCTCTGCCAGCCAGCAAGAAGAGAGTAAAGATGACAAATTGAATTCCATTCAATGGAACAAAATTGAATTGAACTAAATGCAATGCATTTGAATGGAATGGAATGCAAGTTAATGGAGTTGAATGAAATGCAATTGAATAGAATGCAATTGAATTTAATTGAATGGAATGCAATTGAATGCAATTTAATGGAGTTGAATGAAATGCAATTGAACGGAATGGAATTGAATGGAATTCAATATATAGTATATATTGTATTTATGCAAATGAAAGTAATTGTTCATTTATCTAAAATTCCACTATCCGGCCACTTATGTTTCCCTATTAGTTCAGACACGGGAGTCCCTACTTTATTTAAACTACTTCATAAGAGAAATCTTACCGTGTTTGAGTTTCCCATTCTTGGTAAGCAGGAATGATAGAGGCTTGGGCACTTTGTCCGTGCAGAGGCTATCGTGTTGATCTGTCCTTACACCGAAGAGAGCGTTTCTTCCCACTTTCATGTACTGCTTGCCCATTGTTTTGGGCGATCTGATCCCAAACAACGATCCTATGAACTTCATCTTGAACTTTTTTTGAGAAATCGGCCGTCAAACAGGTTTCTTCAATTTTCTTCAAACGTGTACACCGACTAATTAGCTCGTAAGCTCATATTCTTGTGAAAGTCCTATGGTACCATTCACACTACAATCATTTAAGATAATTCGTAATATTCAAGATCATAAGAATGATATTACAATTGTTTTTGTTTCTTTTTTTCTTTAAGTTATGTTTCTCTGGTAAAACAAGATACGACGTGAGTTGTTCGAATGTTTCGTGCTCTGTTTGTCGTCACCGCACCGTAGAAATCTCGTCATAAATAATCTACGATGTGTGTTACACGTGTAAGGTGTTATCTCACGTCACTTCTCCGAACATCGTTTTCGGAAATTCACACGGCTGATCCTTAAACCGTAGCCAGCGATCATACGTTGTTCTTTCTATCAAATTCAATCGATACTCACTAGTCACTCGTTAAGTTTTCTTTCGTTTCCTTCGTCGTCTTTGATTTAATTGAAACTTTATTGAAATTTCTATGTTTGTTCTCAATTAAACACGTCGTTCTCTTTCAAATCTGATAACTTATTATACTCTTACGTCACCGGTTAGAAAGATGCCTCATCATATACGTTCAAGTCCTGTGCGCTGGTTTCTATAAACGGGCTGTCCTTTTCTGAAACATAAAAAGAAACACTAAGAATTTTTCGTTGCGAGACGTATTAACGTTAACAACACTGTAACAATTAATTTTTCAACACTGCTACGTTGGCTCTTATTTAAAGTTAGATAGACTTTACGGGAATAAAGGTCAGTGAAACGGAATAACGCGAAGAATTTGAAGCAAAAAAATAACATCGATCTACGAAAACTGGTAGCACCTCACACTTTCACTACTTATTAGCACAAGTACTTAGTGTTTACTCACGTCCCACATACATAGTTCCGCATCTGAGAAAGTTGCAGAAAGTGCTTTCTTGATTATACGTATTATACCATATAATGACACAATATACCAGGATATTAACATACGGTGGACGGATAACTATAAAACTGAACAATCTAATTTAATGCAATAGAAAACATTAAATAGCAGGATTATTAATAAATTCTGCGAGTTGCACACGAAACAAGGGTTGAAAGCATTTTTCAACTCTGAGTTACGCTCTTGGCCCATTTTGTACAATAATGACATTTCGTACAATATCCTATCAAAATGATCAATTTCAAGGAAAATTAGAATCCTACGTAATATTAATTCACTTAATCATTTAAAGTCCAGCTTTACAAAAACCAGTCTGCACTTACTCCAATTCACTTTAATTACTACCGATTATAATTCGATCATGTACCGTTGATGTTATCTTATGTGCATGCAATATTAGTCATTGTTATAAACATTGTATGTACATATGTATGAATATGTATACTAAACGGTATAGAGAGGATCGATCAATCAAATTTTAACGAAATAAAAGTAAATGTCCGTATGAAACAGTTTCACATTCTAATTCATCACGTAATCCTGTTAATTATCTATTTTCCATACGGCCTTGCAGTGTCATAGAACAAGTTCAGCCTCCTCTCACTCATTTATGCAGACATTATTGAGTTTTCTTTTAAACATACATAAATAGAGTCCATTGGTTAATGGCTTTTACTGTTATTGTTTTTATTTTGGAATACCAGTAAACTCTTTATACAGGAAAGGATTTAATCTAATATGTAATTATATTTAAGTTATTAATATTTAATTGAATATTAAATAAACTCGGCCGGCAAGGAACGTCACGAATTAGCAACGATTAACACTCGAGACAAGTTTTTGTTAGTTGTTGTTAATAAAAAGTGTAATTACGCTTTTTGCTTCGTATAATCCAGTTAGATTTGGAAGAAATACATTTGCGTTATAACATTAAAATAATTGTACAATTGTAATTCGTTTGCTAATGGACTGACATTTATGTAAATATGTCATACAGAAGATGGTTATGGTTAGAAGAAACGTAAATATCACACTACACTAGTACGGAATAAACAACACGCTCCAATATTGATTGCAACGTATAAAGTGCAATTCTGTGAATTTGCATAAGCATATCATGAGCTAAACAACGATTATCTTTATTTAAAACAGTATCAATTTTAATTGATACCAGATAAGTAATAGAACTGACATTTACGTAATGAATGCACGAAATTAGTGTCAAATAGTACGTGCCATTTAAATAGTCATAAGTCACGAAAGAAGTTTCTAAGTAATATTTAGAATGATTTTCCAGCCACGCGGTTAAACATAACTGGAATATCTTCACTTGTTACTGTAATCGTTCGTATTATTTGTAAATAACACTGTGGAATAATAATATTGTGAAATAATATTGTAAAACTAATAAAAATAGATATTTTGAAAAGTACCTTAATCTTTCATGGTGGATAAAGTCAAAATCATGAATATTATGTGTATATCATCGCTCAAATGTTTTCCAAAATTGAAACTCGATAAAAGTTTCTGAATAAACGTAACTAAAGAGGCAACATATTTTTTTGGAATTCCTAGACGCGACACGTGGATAGCATTAATTACTATCGATTGGTCGCAGTTTAAAAAGATTAACTCTGTAAAAACATTCGATTCCGTTTAACTAGAAAATAACAAAGTTTTTTACTGAAAACTCTGATGTTATCTTCCAATTAGATCGAATGACGTCTACGTGTGAACAGCAATTCACTTTTCTACGGAAGAATTCCGACATTTTCTACTGTTTCTTGTTCATACGAACCCAATGATGTCACATTTATTTTTTTTAATGCCATCCATTTATTTTTTGAATGACAATGCTGAAAGTAAGGTGTCTCGTCAGATGACGTACGTTCAATGACATTTGATTATTGTGCTTTTCTTTTTTCCCTGAAAACACACAAACAGTGCCATGCTCTCATAACAATACTGAGATTCGTTATTTATTTTTATGTTAGGAGAATGCGAACGATTATTGTCAGCAACAACGTTTAACATTGAAATTGAAAACAGAGACAAAGTCCAAATATTTTCAATATTAATAAAGTACTTGAAAGTAGTTAAATGTTTCATTGTGAAGTTATGTTTTTAACGTTAACAATTTTCTACAGAAACAATATAGAATAATAAAAGTTCGATCAATACACTGTAGTGAGTTTACAAATAAATCTAATATAATAAGGAATATAGTAACATGAGATTTTGAAGATTAGTTTATGCGTTGTAATAATTTTACAATCGCTCCGATATCTGTGTTGCGTAAGGACAATTTCACAAACTAGTGGAATTGTTAGTCGATGGAACTAATGGACACAGGAATCGTATGTCCATTTTTACAATCGGACAGACATAAGTCACGGCCTATACAATGGCTCACTATAAAATGATACCGGCACTACTTTTCGCTTTGATCGTATCGAAGGTTCAAGAGAAAGTGGTAATGCATGGATGCGTTTGGCTCCTGTCATTTTTTCGCTATTTGGAGCGTAAACGATTTCTGAAATTTGGCAAGACCGGTCATTTTGTGCAATCATTTTCGTTTATATTTGCTGACTCAAATTCACTCTACAATATTACTGTACTGTATACAATTAACGAGTAACGAGAATAAAAAGTACTACAAAACAATGAAATACAATTAAAATAAACAAAAGAATTAATAAAAATTATACATGTACTAATCGAAGGGAGTAGACTCCTCTTTTCCAGGATATTGCAAGGGTTTTTTCCAGAAATGAGAACGTGATTCCCGCACCCTTGCAATCCTGAAAAAAAGGAGTCTACTCCCTTCGATTAGTACATGTATAATTCTCATTAATTCTTTTGTTTACTTTAACTGTATTTCATTGTTTTATAGTACTTTTTATTCTCATTAATCGTTGATTGTATATACCATAGTAAAATTATAGAGTGCATTGTTTTACAGTACTTTTTATTCTCATTACTCGTTAATTGTGTACAGTATTGAATTGAATTGATGAAATTTTGCAGCACGTGTATAACCGACATAGATGAACGAAACATATATTTGAAATTTTCATTAAGGGCCGAAATAAAAAAGTTTTAGAAAATACCTTTTTTAATTTTCCATGTAACCTTGTAAAATATAATCTTTTGGAAAATCTTTTCTGCGTGTCATTTCATAAACCAATGCTTCTAAGTGATTGTAACAAAATCAGGTCGTTTGGTACAATTGTAAAAGAAGTTATTGTAGTTTAAAAGGTGTAGGAACACGCTGCTACTAGAGACGCGTAGTTTTGTCGTAGTAGTACGCGAGTTTACGGAAACGTAATTAACCGCAAGGGCGAGTGGACTGCTCTCGACATAGAGTTCACAGGCCGCGCATTTACGAAGGAGGAACTGTGAATTCTAGACTTTCCATTTGCGTCAGGAGGGAGGGATAGAAACAAGTATGACGCACATTTCTTGCTGTTACTGCACCGAGAACTTTTAAACGAGATTGTGCTTTCACAACCTTTCGACGTTTCCAAAAGAAGTGAAATCACGTAGGGTTGTGTACACAAGCGGATGACCTATATCCTCGTGTAATTTTACACAGTAAACTTGTTAAACTTTTTATTATTAGTATAGAGCTACAGTTTTCTGGGCGTTACTTAAAAGATTCAATGTCTATAGTAATCGGAAGTGTTCAAGTAGTAAACTCAACCATTAAATGAATACCAATCGAAAATACCAGCGCGGAACATCAAGGTAAACGATTCTATCATATATTACGAACAAATGTGGCTTTTTTTACAATAAGAACAGGATTTATTAATACGTACATATTAATTAAAGATTCACCTTCTAGAAAGTAACATAAGAAATAACTAATTTCTCTAGCTTTCCAAAAAATGTTCAAATCGTATAGCACAATATTAAAAATGTTATCAATTGCAATTTTCGACAAAATTTTTTGTTCACATCCTGTAGCAAAAACTAATTTCTTCAGCTTTCTAAAGAAAAGTTCAAATCGTATAGTGCAATATTAAAAACGTTATCAATTGCAATTATCGACAAAATTTTTTGTTCACATCCTGTAACAAAAACTAATTTCTCCAGCTTTCCAAAAAAAGTTCAAATCGTCTAGTACAATATTAAAACCGTTATCGTCCTTTTAATAGTGTCCGAATATTAGTGGGAGTGACTGTAGCGATTATTGGCAAATGTAGGCCTCGGTAAAAAGACGCAGTCATAAAAATGGCTTTTTATTTTCTTTTAAATCTACCTGTGATCATAACAGTGCGACCATTATAGTACGTGACTGGCTCACAATTCCCAAGGAGTATTGCCGTTAAATTAACGTTAAGCAATTGTAGCAAAGCCGTAGAACGCTGGTTGCGCGATATTCTACTTAAAAAAAAAACGGTATGTGCCAATTATACGGATATTCGCGAACTCGCATTTATTGAATGAACGTACAATGACTCATATAATTGATGGCCCACACTTTAAATCAGAATAGCTTTTTTTGTAACTGGACCAGTCGAATTCAGATTTATACCCAGCTGAATGAATCAGTTCATCAGTTAATATGCAATTCAAAACGCGGTTAGAAGAAATTGATTTATAAGTTATGAACGATCAAAAATGGCAAATATCACGAAATTGTAGAATCTATAATTTTCATAATTTTTAATCAAAGTGGTGCAACCGGAAAATTGGGCAATTCTATGTAAAGAAAAGTATGTGACAACTATAGAATCAAATTTTATCATGCGAGGCTTTATTCGTCGAGAAACTCAACTTCGAAAATCAGAAGTGGAGAAATATTTCTCAGAAAAATATTTAAATTGCAGAATTGCTTCCAATTGGTTTCAATCTGAAGGAGGAGAAATAAATACTTGTCGATCTCTCCCTTGAAGAAAAAGCAGAAATTTTTCGTTTAGGGTGAAACACATTGTGACAAATAAATTAAGAACAAGCCAGGCTTTCCTTGACCGTAACAAGTTCTGATAATATCTTTCAGCGGTAATGTCCAGAACAGTACGGTTCAGCGAGTCAGCGATAAACACCGCGCACCGGCACGGATAAATCCGAACCCTACCTTCAGAACTGACAGCGGAACGATCATCTCAAGTCTAATGTAATTGTTGACTAATTATCCAACATGTTTAGCACTTTAAGCACTACCTACTTCTGACATATGGAATTATTAATTACATAAGTTTAATGTTCTCGGCGCTACGGTTCGATCAATTACTACTGAGAAATCAAAGAACAATTTTGCAGATTATCAAATAATCATCGACGTTTCGATTCTAGTGTGAATCCTTCTCAAGATGTATTTGCATTGCGTCTGTAAAAATATATATTTATTGTACAATTTTCAAAATATACTATTAAACTGTTTGAATGTAATAACACAAATTGTTTGTAAATATTGTTCATAAAACTAACTTACTTGTTTTTGATGGGAATTATTAATTGAAATGTAAAAAGGAACACATACACATAATGTAATACATTTCATTTACTCAATTTTCCGACAAATGCATAAAGATCCGCAGTCTAGTAAAGAACAACTGGAAATCCGTATTAACTTTCAAATACATTGTTTACAAGCATTTAATCGAAACGTATTTAACCAAATCAACCGTTGAAAGGTAAAGAATCGGCAACAACAAATTCTGAAGGGCAACAGGATCTATAAATATTTATAAGCGTAATAGTCTTGTTTTGTAACATTCAGCGGAACAGAAGTATCAACAAGTGGAAATAAAAAATTGATTACATATAAAAGTTCATATTCGTATTAACTCTTCTGCTCACTGCTTGTGTTTATAAATATTCACAGTGCTGTATACATAATGTAGTTCTCAGATGAACGAAACGCAACACTTTTTAAATTTGTTGATCCTTTAACTTCTTGATAGATTACTTGATAGCTTAATTAAATCTTTATTTCTTATAGCAGCGTTTTGTGATAAAGAAAGAATAATGTCTATTAATGAAAGGGCAGGTGAAATGTTATCTACATGTGATCATTGCGAGGAGTTTTATTCACCTGTGCAGTAGGGGATTAACATTCTTGCAGTAATATTACTTTCACTTTAATTTTGTCATCTGCAGAATTAATTGAATCTTTTCAATGCTTCCGCTGCCTTTGACGCGTACGTGACGCTCTGGTAAATAAATGATTCTATAACGTTGCTGACGCAACTGTTGCGTTTTGTTTTCCGTAAAGATTCGCTGTTTTCGCGTCCTTGTGTTTACAAGAAAAGTACGACACCGCAATAACGTACGAGGTCTGACAATCGGTTCGCCAAAGGAATAGTTAACGACACAATTCGGTACAAACGTAACAACGAATGTACTAAAAGTACAATAGTTCTTCATATTTCTGCGATAGAATTTTCCTAAACATCTAATACATAATAATGTTTTTCGAAACTCGAAGAACCGATAAATTAATATTATTTTAACTAACAATCCATATGTTTCTTCAATCTACGTAAGCAACTAATCAATTATGTCGATCGTAAATGTTAAATATTTAATTTGTTGATGCTTTCGCCGCACAGGCGTTAATAACCAAAAGATTTAATACTTTCATCCTTCGAAGAAATTATGCACTGCGAATCAGTGGTGCACCCAGGATTTAATCTTGCGGGGGGGACGAGTTGAACAAAATGATCTTTTCTTTTTTTTTTAGCAAAAATATCTGTCAACGGTAGCCACACATATTTACTTATATATATGGGGAAAAGCTGTTCAAAATGTTTAGTTTTACATATAACATATCCAAAAATCATTGAAATCGGAGAGGAAGCAGCTGTTGTACGGTTTAGCTAATTTCCCAGTGTTTTGTTTCCTTTTTCTTGGGGTACGACTTGAACAAAATGATCTTTTTCATTAGCAAAAATATCTGTCAACGGTAGCCACACATATTTACTTATATGGTTCTGGAGGGGGGATTTGGCCCTTGGGTGCACCACTGCTGCGAATAGCTAACTTCTGAAATTTCCTACTTGGCTAGTATATCGTCACGCATTCCTCACTCGACTATTGGCCCAATCGGACATCTAATTTGCATCACGTATTAGCATCCATCCGTGCTACCGTGCGGTAAATTATACGTTAGGTTGCAGTAATAATCTGGTCTGATGTACACAATACGGTACACTCTTTGATGCGACTCGGAATCCTATCGCAAACGATGGAAATGATACGTTCTAAAAGCACGTTATAGATCGCTTCTCGCGAAATTACATGAATTTCGATATACGGTACTTTCAATATCTTGAAACCATAGCTGATCGTATTCTAGTAGAGATACAAAGCATCTCGCAATAGCTGACAGAAATCTAATATGTACTGAATTTAATTCAAGTGTCTTTTCTAATATTAAAATGTTAGTAGAATTCTCCTTATTAATAATATGCTTATTGTCATTATGTACTGTTATTATACGTATACGTATTTGCAATTAGTATATGCACACGCGAGAGAGAAATTTTAAATTATACGAAGCATTATGTTGCTCGAATTCGATGCTGCTACGTAGAAATGACTCGGGTTAGAGGGATAGGAATTTCATGCATTGTGGATAGGAGTAATACGGAAGTATTTACCCTGCGGTTTCGATGGCAAACCGCAATATCGGTAAATTCTCTGAACACAAATCTTGTGTACGTAATATTTTCAAAGTGTAATTATATCTCTGTAAATGTACATAGCAACCTACAATAGCAAATGAATTGAATCCTACAGAATCAAAGCAAGATAAGGAACGAGTCTGATCTATATTCTTCATGAAACCTTCATTCTCGCGTATCTCAATGTAATTACGACTGACAAGCTAGAGTAATCAGTAACGAAAGATAGATTTACAGATGAAGGTCGTAGCTTTTTTTCTGTAAGGAATACTCTTGCGTGGTTGCAAAAAATTCAGCTCCACGAAGCTGCAATACGTGCTATCAATAAGCATATCATTAGTAAGCTGGAATTCTCAAATTCCACGAAACCTATCGAGTTATATAGAAGTGACCGTTTTTCTTCGAAGCAGAGCTGGGGAAAATAGTATTTTAAATAGTAAATAATAAATAATCCTATATATTTGAAAGTTTAAGCGGAATAAAGTCGAAAGTATTAAATAGTAAATAATCAATTATATCGATCGCAGATATTTAATAATTTTTAAATTAATGTGTTAGGCGCAACAGTTTCGATCAATTTTTAATCAATTAGCTATTTTGCAAATATGCCTAACGTTTCGGTTCTGGTTTAAACTTAGGTATTAGGTATAAAGTTTTTCCTGACAAATACGTAAATCCTATACTGTAAAGCTCAATTAATGCATAAACTAAAATTTTTTGAAATCGTTTCACGCATCTCCAAATAATATATCTTTGAAATACTTATTAATTTCGAATTCTATTATAAACAATAATAGAAATAGCTGGATCAAGTTTATTTCAACGGAGAAATCTATCAGCCTGCTCGACTGTCACATAATTTCCGTTACTTCACTCGATTTCTGTGTCTCACGTTGCGAAATTCCAGAATAATCAATGATCTCTTTCATCAGTGAGTAATTCATTTGGCTGATCCTACGTTCGCGCGTCTTTGCAATAGCAATCAAAATATTCTTTTTCTAGAAAGCAGAAGTGTTTCATAAGATATCTGAATACCGCCGTTCCTACAACATCTACGTCGCTGGTCAAATGCATTTTTCGTAACGCGTATAAATTTTAGTAATCGATAATTCTACAATTGAAAGAAGTACATGATCGAATGTTAAACACCTACCAAGTTCGATCACTTATTCATTTCTGTGTGTCAAGATTACTCGTAAACGTACTTCAAAAATATCCGTTATCACTTTGTCTCAAAGTATGAAAGGTCTAAAAATTGTTGGACGTTGCTGAAATGCTTAAAAATAAAGAGAAAGTTTAGTTTCTTTTTCGTCAGACTGGATATTTCTTTACCTCTAAAATTATCCATCTCTGTTTATGCAATGTCCACTTTTAGTAAGAATTTTTCTGGCCAGTTACGAAACAACAGTTTATTATTTAATACTGAATCAGATCTCCTCTGAGAACTGTCTAACTCAAGGTCTCTGAATTCTATCAACTTCTTCACGTGCGTGAACGAAAAGGGAAAAAACGAAGAAGTTAATAATCGATATAAATTGCCTGACATGTAAACGACTAAGGTGAAATTATAAAGAGAAAGTGCATCTTAAATAAATTGTGAGTTGAAGCGCTTCGTATAACTCTATCGGCATCGTTATTTTCTAATCTGTCTCGTCTTAACTAATCGAACGTAGCAATAGCAATGTGGAAGTATTTAGCATTTTTATAACACACGAATAAGGTGTCGTAAAATTTTTAAAACGATTGTATTTCCTTACCGCAATTTCCAAATTTATTAACAAGATCTCACTGGTAGAAACTGGTTTTTTTTGCGCAGTAATTTGTCTTGGATATGTTCCAATTGATTTCGAGAAGGGTTTAGCTAAATCTGAGTTCACCGCGCGATAAAGTAGATTTTGATTTATACGAAAACCGCCAAGAAAGGTTGTAACGATAAATCTCGTTTCCCAATGGAGAAAATAAAATACTTTTGACACGTTTCGAGTTGCATTTGGCTCACGAAAATTTACAATAATCATTTCTTGCTCGCAAGAACGTAAAACAAAATTTCTTGAAGATTGTTATTAATGTAAGTGACGAATTTCTCCCTTTAAGGTAAAAGTCGTAGGAAATCTCTAAATATAAAAATAAAAAATAAACAGTGATGATGAAAACATTTTTACCATTTCGAAACTAACGTATCGACTATTTATTATGATATTAAAGTGATTGACAGTGACTGAAGAACACTGGGAAACAGTTGAACTTGCCCTAAATATCAGAGTGTAGTTCCAGTAGTCTGATTCAACGTACCGTGTAATAATAGTGGCGCAAAATGTGCCCCAGGTGAAACAATAAGGAGGAAAGCGTGCTTCGATAGTTTCTTGTAAAATCGATGTAAAACACTATAATGTTTTGGCTCCCGTCACCGGGTACTGTTACACGTGAAACGGTAGAAATTCTTCGAAATATTCGATCAGTATAATCAATTGAAATATCAAAATCGTACCTGAGTAAAGAACTTTTATGTATTGTACACGTTCGTTAACTAATCTCTAATGAATTGCAAAATTCAAGAAGATATATCGTTCGTGTAAAACCTCAGACATTGCAAAACGCATGTCGCTTACTCGAATAGCAGACAGCGAGAAACATACATAGGTCTAGGTCAACAATTATTGACCTAGACCATTTGTATTTATTTGTCTTATTATGATTATTTTAAGAAAAATAATTGACGTGATATATTATTAAAATAATGTTGTTAAGTGTGTCTAAAATGCAGACGTCTCGATATAATACATAGTACTTCACGTATACAATTAAAATCTTACTACATATTACACAATTCAATTTATTCGATTCGACATTTTATGTAAAATTATTTATTACTTTATTTAAGTTAAGTATTTGAAATAAAAAGATTTGAACATACACTTATTAATTATTCAAATGCAATCCTGGAACGTATGCTTATTGTTACAACTTTTAATAAATGATAAAAGAAACGAGATCGACAGATATGTCATTATATAAATAAAATTATAATATAGAAATGTAATAGTTTATTTTTTAAGAAAAAGTTTGTTATTCTGCAGTATATCGCAGTAGTGGTAGTATAAAAATACAAAGAATATTTATAACTTTAGAAATATTTCCTTTAAATATCGCCAACTGCTGTAGCTGATTTAAAAAACAACTGATTTTGTGGTCAAAAATGTTAATGGAACATTCGCTGCCAGGGTAGTATTATCAGAGTCGATTCATTCCAGTTTGACCTGACACATGACGATCACCTACTTTCACAGGATCACCGAAAGTTTGACACTAAAGATACGTTTCCCCTTTACTGACTGTGCGAACCGTTAAGTGGTGCTGTAAACCTTAACTTTCAAAATCTTTTAACAGGGTTTCTTCTGTTCCAAGTCCAACGTGTTGGGCGTGCGTTACGTATTTATCGTATGACTACATTATAATTGAAACAAACGTTCAGTTAATGAAATTGCTCAAGAATAGTGAAAACTAAAATTGGAATAATTTAATCAAAAATTTAATCAAAATTCCTATTGAAATAAGGATTAAAAGCTATATTATTTCTATAGATTCTACAATTCTTTAACGTGGGTTAGGTTAAATAATGCAAGAAGTATTTAATTATCGATTTAAAATAACTCCGAGTGCAAAGGGTTAATAATTTTAATTACGAAATCATGCTGCTCGAGATCTACAAAACGCAGTTTTAAAATTTTTAATATAGAAGCACATGAAAAAAGTTGTAAAATGCAACTTTTAGTGTTTTTCTACAATTTCGATCAATAGCAATTTTTGTCCAAATTGTTTTTTCTCATTCTGTAGCAAACTAATTGCTCTAGCTTTCCAAACAAGTTCAAATCGTATAGTACAATGTAAGAAAACGTTATCGTCTTTGTAAGAGTGTCCGAATATTAGTGGGAGTCACTGTGTATAGTTGTCTGATACGCATGTTCGTATTCCTTGCTCTAACAAATACAATAGCCACATTCCTCGTCGCTTTCAAATAAGAAATTATTCATATTTACTTACGTAAGGTCGCTGACAGACGTAGCCAATATGCGCGCACAGCCGGGTTCATTAACTGACCAGTAAAATCCCTCTTTATGTAACACACAACAGTTTCGTGGAGGGTGAACGAATGGAAGGAAGAAAACCACGCGAGACAAGTTTCTCTATCGGCAAGGTGCTACACGCACATTTTGTCGGTCGTACGCAATTAGAATGTGGTCGGCATTTCCCTCGGCCACGATATCCCTGATGTATGTATTTCCTCTTCAACAACTCCGCGTCCTTTTCACGTTTCAATGAGACACGGTCATTTGCGGTACTGTTAGCCGGCGCTCGATAGACAGCCAATCACTGTACACGTCGATAAAAGATCACACCCGTCCAGATCTTTCTCAACGATCAGCACCGAAACAAACGAATCCTCCACCCTCGTAACTCCCGGTGAATGGTGCTTATATTAATAGCGAAAACGGATTCAACTATCGTAATTGTTGCTGTCACTCGATCGACTCGACAAGTCCAGATAACTTCGCGACGAGTGAGATGGATTCTTTAATTTCTTTCGAATATCCTCGTCCGTCTCTATTCTTCGAGAGGAGAGGACTCGAACAGGATTCGCTCGAGAACTTACTCGCGTGCCGCGGTACAGACCATGCGATTGATCAGATTATATCGACCGAACTGAAACCAAATGAAAATCAGAATGAAATGGAAAATCACTGGCAGTGCTACAGATATTTTGAGAAACTGAAAATTCAATGCTGCCTGCGTCGACATTCGCGCACCATGGATAACGGGTTACGCCCGAACGGAAGTCCGCTCATTCTCGAAAGCTCAAGTGACCGAGCTCGAAGGTGAGTCCAGATCCGCGCGTGTTCTTCGGTCTTGTCGAATCACGAAGTGAATGAGGAGATAGTAGAACGGTAGTGCAGCGTGGACCACGGTAACGAGAACGCGGTACCCACCAACCGGCTAAAGAAAGTGGTAGGGACACAGGTAAACGTACGTCCTCAGAAACGTCCGTATGTTCGCATCGAACATCGCCTCTCCTCTCCTCTCCTCTCCTCTCCTCGTCACTCGTCTCTCTTCTCTTTCGCAAAATGAATGACTCCGATCGTTCGACTCTGCCGACCAAGTATACTATGACCACCGATATCAAGTGGAAATTCCATTAGCTAGGATATAGCAACCTACATTTCAACTGTAGTTCAATTACAAACCCTTCAACTATCACGCCAACGATCTACGAGTTTATTCGCTGTCGCTTTCTCCTTTAAACGTTACAATTCAAGTGCGTTCAATTAACACATGTGTCTGATTCTAGACCAGAGTTGGGAATTATTCGGCGAAATATATATTTCGAATACTATTTAATATTTTCGAATTTATTTTGATTACCCCACGTTAAAAAATTGTAGAATTGAAAGTAAAAAATAGATATTTTTGATATATGTATTGATTGATATAATTATGGTATAGAAAAAGAGAAGATACATTAAATATGAAAAATTACAGAAAATTACTAACAAAGTTGTTAAGGAACAAATACTTTCTATCTAGAATAATTCCATTCTATATGATTTTTTCCATTTTACGAATATGAAACTGTCGAGTGCAAAGGGTTAGTAATCTGAACACACAAAATAGAATATTGTATGTTTTGCGTCGTCATACCTAATACTTTCAGAAATCGCGTTACTTATTGGTAATTTAATATTTCTTATCTTAGCAATAATTTAAAGAATAAATGGTACTTAATATAAGAAACGATATCATTTGCCACATTTTCGTTGTTATTGAATAATAACTATTTCTACTTATGAATCTATTGAATCCCAACCATTATTTTCAGCAAAGTGAAGCTGATCTGAACATAGATCGAAACGTATTTGGATTTAATAAATTGCAGAATTGCTTCTAAGTAAAAATTTGATCGAACCAGCGCGCCAACACATACGTTGACTTGTGCTCCTAACGTTTAGTAGATGTAGATATTGTTCAAAATGTTACTCTCTCGCAGCAATGCAAGCATTACATCTAGCACATCTAGCCAATCAATTCAAGAAGGCAATTAAAAGACCGAATCATATATACAGTGCTCAGTGCACCAAATATCACCACAACAATGTTTAGCTGCAATTTATCAAATCAGTGCCTAGATGTAATGCTTGCATTGCTGCAAGAGGACAACATTTTGTACAATGTCTACATGAAACAGATGATAACGTAAATAAAATGTAAATAAATAAGTACAAAAATGAAAACATGTTTTGTTTCTTTTTTTCCGATTTTCTCCAAAACGAAACAAAAACGAGCAAATCTCTAAAAGACTTTTTGTCTTAGTTTGTCGATTTTTTTTCGAAGTTTTGCCATTTAAATTCGGGACATCTTTATGTTCTCTACTCTGATACGACCAGAAAATGAATTGCAAAAAAATTGATGTTTAAACTGAAACGCCTATACGTCGTCGAAAGAAGATATGTAAATATTCCACATATATTTTCTTCGAAGGAGCAGAATGTTTTAGATTAAAATATTAGAGAATTTTTAAGTACGTTTTTCCATGAAATTCATCATCATTATTTTTGAAATAAATGTCGGATTCCTGGAAGAATCATGAAATTTTAACCGAAAAATGTATAACTTCGACGTTGTGTAGTAAGCTGACGTGTATCTCGTTTCTTTAGAAGTTCAATATTTGAAATGAAATTAGGAGTACGTATATACTCCCAGTATCAAAAAGATTCTTGGAAAATTTTTTGTCTCAGACCACCCGTACCACCCGTGATATTTTTAACTTCCGGTTTTGGTCGGAAATGGGTGATTGAGACTGGAAATTACATTTAACAAGTGGTACATGGTATTTTTTTATCACGGTTTCGGATTCTATGCGAAAAAAATAAGAAACTTTTGTCGGAAACATTTCTTCGAAAAATGCCATTTTATGTCCTTTAGGTAAACTTCGAAACGAGTCTTGGCGAAATAATGTTTTTACTAAAAAATTTTTACTAAGAAACGTTGTTTTACGACAAGAAACCCTTTACGACATGTTGGAGACAAAGGAACATTTTTACGTTACACTAGTTGTATAATTATAAATTATTCATAAAATAAAGAAAGACTGTAATAGAACTTTCTATTGCAGAATCAAAGTTTACCAAGTTTCAAAAATTTCTCTTCAGTTCAATAATACATTTTTAAAAAATTGCGAAAACATGGCAATATTGAATGATTATATTACAATGTGTATAATGTTACTACGTAATTGGAATTACTTTCAGACAAGATACACGTAACTTTTAAACACAGTTTACAATAATTGTGTTGCAGCATTCATTTATGTTATCACATATCGTCTACAGATTACGTAACGACAAAAATTTTACCTTTGAACTGTAGATTTAAGAGTTGCAGAATTACGTAGGACATAACGAAACGATATTACGAAGGATATCTTTCGAATTTTAAACAAAGTAATTAATATTGTAACTTTCTCGCGTTTCGCATGCTTCTCATTGAGTAATCTTCGCATTGCCATCTGTTGCTCAAAAAGCTGTGTACTGTAATTCCTGCGTAGTTCCTTGTGATGATACTTGCACAGTATTTAGAAGGCATTGCCAAAAAGAAAATAATAATCGTGTCTACGCACTTGATTTAGAAATTTGTTTAATTGTTTCGCGTTTAACCTGTAAAAAATAAAAGTGATAATTTAATCATAATTTTATGATGAAATATAATATATGAACATATGTAGAAATACATATATTAACAAGACCCACAAGAATTATGTGAGATATGCAATAAGTATCTTGAAAATGTGCATTAATAATTGCAACTTTATTTGCTACTGAGTATGATTATAATTCAAACTGCACACAGTAGACTACAAGCATTTGTTTCAATATTAGCTGAAGATAATTGGTAAGGTTTATCTTAAAATAAAATTAATTTTACTCCAGTAACGATCTTCATAATTTCAATTGATTTTTCCACAATTTCACCAGTTAAAATTTTAGCGATTTGTGATATGCTTTTATACCCGGGATTTCTTTTTGATTGGAATGGATCAGAGTTATCTATTGCGAATTATATTGCGCAATAGTAATAATTCTGTAGTAGTAATTCTAAACAATAGGAAACTTTTACGTTTATAGAAAGTTTACATATGCAATTTCTTTGAAATCAATTTTTAAATTCTTTTGAACAGCTAGAGATAAAAGATATCTAATTGTACCATATTTTGCTATCGGGAATTATACAAGATTCAGAGATTCGCACAAATTCAAAGTGTGCAGCTATTAGCTCGACATTACCCTTTATTCATAAGATACTTGAAGTTCTTACGAATAAAGGATAATGTCGATTGCCCAGGACTCACCGCGAGGAGGTTGCTGCACAAGAGACCCGGAAAGAGAGTCAGAACGAATGCAATATTCCTTCTGGCTCCCTTTTTTACAACGCCGGACTTACCCTAAAAAATTACGCAGGTACGTCGAGTAATTATCGCGGAAGAAAAGAGTGTGAATCGTAGAAGAAATCCTCGATCCACGGGGGACAAAACGCGAATGAGACAGGAGGCTCTGATTCTTTCAAGAAGAGAGAAAAACTAAAGCAAAGTAGAGCAGAAGGCCGACAGAGACGTTCATGGGTGGAAATATTTTACCGATGAGTGGTAAAGGGTGAAAACAACGCGTCTCGACACCGACGAGATAACAGTATCAATTTGCTTGTTCAATGAAACGCTAGATGTCCGGACAAGAAACCTACATCGACTCTCAGTTTGGACAAGAACCTACATTGAGTCTCAGTCCGTAAAAGATTTGAAAAGAAACAATATTTTTGAAAATTTGTCAAGATATAATTCTTACTAAATTAATGCAATTATAATTAAAGTTTGGGTTCGATTCACAGCACCGTTTAATATTTATAGCAACTTAAAGTTTGCACATTTTAACACGTCTTCTTATGGAGAATTGATAAATTCAAACCCTATTTAAACCTTGAAAAAACGCAACTAGAAACTCCAGTGTGTTTTTTATATATAGCTAAAATTATGTAATTAATTATGTTCAAAATTTATTAGGATTCACTAAACAGTTACAGAGCAAAAAATTATAAACGCGTTAACAGTGTAGACCACTGAATATAGCTACTATATCATCTATAATGCAGACGATGATTGCGCGCGACATTTGAATACTTGCCGGTCTTTTCTATTTATATGATCATAAAATTTACTCACGTATCTCTCCATATATTTTCAAGATAATGCTTCTTTACAAGATATACACCGTAACTGTTCACCAATTAGTGTTAGATCTGCTATGCGTCTTCTCTCATCACAAGATTCACTTCTTTCTTTGTCTTCTGTAACGTTTGAGGTTACCTTTGGTCTTCTACTTTTTAAACCATTTTGCTGTTGAGCAAGCCGCAACAAATAAACTTTCTCTGACACTATTTTACCTTTCCAACGGTAAGTTGTCGCTTTTAAAGTATCAGACATTGTAAATGGTTTATACTTGTTTAAATAAATTACGACACTCAAAATCACGATAATTTCGAAACGTACACAATACTACCAACTCTCGAATACAAAAACACAGCTGAGTATAGTGCAATCAGATAGGTTTGCTTTGGGCAAATAGAGCTCCGGCTCTCACCAACGCCATCTGTACGTACATGCCAGTACTTGTAGAGTAAAGAAAAAAACAAACCAAGTATATTATTATCAGAACATAATTTTACGCAAATTTCACATGTTTATTTTCAATAATAACCATGAATATTGCTTTCTGAAGTATTTTGAATTTATTTAAATATTTATTTTTCACTTTTTATTGCGTAATTATATATATATATTGAATATCACAAATTTATTACCTTGAAGTTCAAATCCGGGGGTACAATCATTGCAAAAGTCACTTACAATTTTTTATAATATGAAGACAATTTGATTAAAAAATCAATATAACATGAAATTCACTAATTAAACGAAAGCTTTTTAAATTAATCTACTTTTTTAATGCAAAATATACTCATGAATTCATTGTACTTCCAGAACATCCCTGGCAGCCTTATGGGAGATCGTGTCACTCGAATAATTCGGTGTTCTCTTACGCCCTCTAGAATGTATTCTAGCTGGAGTAAAAAACAGAAGGCAATTCGACGTGATCTCATCGGTACAGAAGGCCACTGGAGAAATTCTCGTCGGTAAGAAGACAAATCGTCACACAACCATCTTGATACCAACGAGAGACTGTTAGTATCTAATATAATTCTAATAAATTAGAATCATTCCATTTATTTTAAAAAATGTTGGTTTTAGTGGCGTCTAAATAAAGTGTCAACCTTTCTTCATAAATTATAACAGTCCAACTAACAAATCGATGGAAATGAGTGTTCGGGTGCTTATAGTACAGACGTAAGAGTATCTAATAAAAATTCGTTCAATTGAAATACAACATTTTTCGAAACCAATTTGCGTTGCAATTTATTCTAATTTATTATTATATGTATATCATTACAGTTGTAAGAAATTCTTACAGAAATCTTCTTCGAAGAATTTCTGTAAGGAATTTCTTACAACTGTAATGATATACATATAATAATAAATTAGAATAAATTGCAACGCAAATTGGTTTCGAAAAATGTTGTATTTCAATTGAACGAATTTTTATTAGATACTCTTACGTCTGTACTATAAGCACCCGAACACTCATTTCCATCGATTTGTTAGTTGGACTGTTATAATTTATGAAGAAAGGTTGACACTTTATTTAGACGCCACTAAAACCAACATTTTTTAAAATAAATGGAATGATTCTAATGCTCTACGTAGTATTATCCATATTAATATGGAAGCAATGGGGAGCAAAAGTCCTTCGAAAATGACGTAAGTGCCGAGTCAGGTTCACCGCTCGATCGCTAGACGGCTCGCCGCTCGAACTATTTTCTCGCTGCTAAAAGTAAACGGTGTAGTGTATAATAAATCTGTTATAATTCATTTATTTTATCGCTTCTCGGCCTATGGCTAAGATCAAAGTGTAGTATCTGTTCTTATCAGCTTAATATCTGATACACTACCCATAGGGTAGTCAGAATATTAACTTGATTTTTGAAAGTTGACTGAGCGGTAGGGCTTGCTCTCCCTCGGTCGTGAGTCGACCTCGCATTGCAGTACTGCTTGGTTTGGCTCGATTTACTTACTTAAAACTGAATATGTAACATCTAAATTACAATTCTCCTATTAAAACTGTTCATATTTTAATTAATAAAATGCAGAGTCCTGTAAGTGTTCGGATCCGACGCATCGATTCGCACACGATGACCACCAGATGGCGGTGTCCTTCAGCTTCAGTAACAGTAAAGTGGGGGTACCTGTGGAGTACCCAGCAGTATATATACAATATGATGAAATATTGAAACTCCACACTAGTAGCTGCCATTGTATATTAAAATATTAACAATAACCGCTCTGCTACCTTATTCTAGACACGGCACTGTTTTTACGCCATCTGGTGGCCATCGCGCGCGACTCGGTGCGCCGGATCCGAACACTGAGTCCTGTTGAGGGGATTGGCAAGATTATTTACCTATTTTAAAACTTCTTAATCTACAGAATTTAATTATAATTCTGCTAATAACAGTTATTCATATTTTAATTTATAAAATGCAATACTGTTGGGGGGATTGACTCGATTTTACCTATTATTTAATACTTCTTAATCTACAGCATTTAATTATAATTCTGCTAATAAAAGCTATTCACATTTTAATTAATAAAATATGTTCAATCAAGATAAAATTCAAGCTGCGTCTAGTGGTTGTAATCGTGAACGTATTTCCGAAAGGATCCGTAGCTTCGAAAAGATCCTTTTACTTATCTTCGGATTATCCTTTCGGATTATAGTAGGTCCCTGTATCCGCTATCGTTGGGTATCGGAATTAAAAGGGTTAGTCCCTTGAGCGGTGAGGTTTTAGCAGGATGGGTAAGGGTCCCATTCCCCCAGCTGTCAGCTTAGGGATAGTCGAGTCCCATTGCGTACGGAACAGTATTTCCCCACCGCCCTTCAAAAAAAATCCCTGTGCTTTGAATGGGCCCTTATGGAACGAGAAAGAAACACGATACAACAATACGTTTCAGTATAAAGGTTTATACTTCATTCCTGCTTCACTACAAGCTCGCATAAATACGTACACAAAATTCTATATAAAGTTCGACGATCAATCGCTTAGCAGAAGGTACAAGCGTATGTTTCACAATAATAATGAATTACCATGTACAAAAGTAGTTAAAGTGTATACATATACAAAATTATGTGAAATACATATATATATATTTATATATATATATACGCATTTAAATTATCCTAATCGATATACAAGATAAATACCAGTGGAGGGGTGATTGTTAAATGTAAAATGTGCAATGTGACTCAGTGGTAATAATAAGATTATTCATGTGTATGTAAAAAAAAGAGGTAAAAAAAGCTGTAAAAACGAGGGAGGTCCGTGACGGTTGTCGCCCAGCATTCGGGGTATGTCGCTTTTCAGAATCTTTTATCACAATCATTTCCGGTAGTTACCGGTGCGTGGAGGAAGATACTGATTGCTGCCGGCATCACCGAAACCACCCCTGCCTGCAAACAGAAGAATTTCGTGTACCCACAATTTTCTCATAGTGTTCCTGTGAATTTATCAACAGGGTACCTCTAACATTTTCTTCAATTTCATATTGTTCAATGTTAAAGGTGAAATCATTTATACTGACCACCACCACCACCTCCTTGGTATCCTCCGGCACCTCCTTGGTATCCTCCGGCACCTCCTTGGTATCCACCAGCACCTCCTTGGTATCCACCACCACCACCACCACCACCACCACCAATTCCTCCGCGGCTAAATTGCGCCTGTCCTTCGTACTGAACATCAGCGGTGTATCCGTTAGCATCGTCAGCCATGTATTTCACGATCTGTGTCCTCAAATCCGGCAACAAGACTCTGTACTCCCCTGTTACCACGTTACCGTCGCTGCTTTCGCGTTGGGAGTAGTCGTTGCCACTTGGGGGGTCGTATACTTCGTACTGGAAGCTGTACGGTTGAGGCTGCGGAAGAGTAACGAATCGTATTATGTCTTTATAATAAACTTCTAAAACTCTCTGTATCAAGCAGGTGTTGAATATTTCAAGTATTTATAGGAACTTCCTTTGAGAAACCATCGAATCTCTTCTGTTGAAGTTCTACACACCTCTTTACTGGTATTTGTTGCACACGTGTAAACGTTTAATTTCATACTAAACCTAGGTACTCGAAACAAGGGATTCGAATGGCCCATTACATATCTTTTTATGTGGAAATTATTGTAAAGGTGTTTTTATGGGGATTTATCTTTCTATTATATAAAATAGTTCTGTCACGCTAAAATGCCGAGCGGGTTGCCTTCCGAAGGGGAACCGAAAATTGAAGAGCGGGTTGTCTCCCGAAGGGGAACCGAAAATTGAACAGTGGGTTGCCTTCCGAAGGGGAACCAAAAAGTGAAGAGCGGGTTGCCTTCCGAAGGGGAACTGAAATTGACGAGCGGGTTGCCTTTAGAAGGGGAACTGAAATTGACGAGCGGGTTGCCTTTAGAAGGGGAACCGAAAATTGACGAGCGGGTTGCCTCCTGAAGGGGAACCGAAAATTGAACAGTGGGTTGCCTTCCGAAGGGGACCGAAAATTGAAGAGCGGGTTGTCTTCCGAAGGGGTACCGAAAATTGAGCGACGTGACAGTGTGTATTTTTCAGAGAGAGAGAGAGAGAGAGAGAGAGAGCAGGAAAGAGAGTGAGAGAGAACGGGAGAGAGGGGGAGCGGGAGAGAGAGCGTGGCGCCGCGGGGGTTGGCGAGCGAAGCGAGTAGGGGGCGGAGCCCCCTAGTCTCTATATAAAAATGATGTCCTGACTTATTCACCTATCAACGTCCAAGCTGAAATTTTGCACAGATGTTTCCTTTATGATCTATACAAGGGATAAGAAAAGATATTTCGAATTTCAACCCCTAAGGGGGGTGAAAAGGGGTTGCAACGTTTGTATGAGAAATATTTTATTAGTTCTAGTGTTAATTGCAAAATTGCTTGTTCTTTATTTTGATCGAACCTGTGCGCCGACATCATCACAAAGAATTATATATAAATTTAGTTATGTTATATGTATAATACTGTATACATCAGTCAGTTTTGGTGGTAGGTAGGTTTAGCGTTATAAAGAGATGCCACTCACCCTGCCATTGTCACGTCCGTATCCACCACCACCACCGCCGCCACCACCAAATCCTCCCTGATATCCTCCGTCTCCGCCTTGGTATCCACCAGGACCACCCCCACCGAACTGTCCAGGAGCACCGTAATTAGTGGAAGGACGTCCACCAGGAAATCCACCGGCGTCACCGCCACCCCCAGGCGTTCCATAAGTCGTCGAAGGCCTCCTGAATCCACCACCACCGCCGCCTACATCCCCTGTGAAACCACCAGGTCCACCGAATCCTCCTCCGCCTGGTCTGTTGTACTGGTAGCCACTTCCACCGGCGCCACCACCCGGCAACAGTCCAGCGAGTGCATTACTGCTGAGACACGAGAGCAACAGCAGCCCCGTTGTTAACTGCAACAGCGAATTACAATCATCAGACTATGCACTTGGTTCACTCCATAGTTAATAATTGATGAGAATCAGAATGACAATAAAAAGGAAGAGAATCGGAATCACAGTCATTAGAGTACTCGGTTAATTTCATCGGGACCGAATCAATCGAGCTCTAGAATTTACATGATAATATAATTAGACAAAATGAATGGCCTCTTTTTTTTAAGCAAACAATAAGCCACAGCTATTACACTCTTTGACAAGGTAAACAATTTCTGCTGCAAGTTACAACTTGATAAAATACCACACCTGATAAAACCTGATTAATTCTACGGGATCAGATTCGAAACAAACCAAATTCGAAAGAAAATCAAAGTATCGAGAACAGAGATTAACTCGAGGTGATGAAAATCTAATAAGAGATCATCTTCTCTCCTCGTTTAAAGACCGGAGTCGGTACCGGGGCAAGAAATCAGTGAATTACTACGTAAAAGCTATTCAAACACGCGACGAGCGTGTCTCCCGTATGAACTGATTGCCCGATTTCGTCACTGAACGTCATTAATGTCTCTGACAAAAAGAATCGTGGAGAACACCGATGCCGAGACGAATAGAAAGCTTCGTGTATCGCGTGCCAATGATTTGCGGACGCGTAACTCGTGGGTATGTCGAAATTAATATCCCGGGGATGATTACTGAGCGATTTCCAATTGGTAGCGTCTTCCTCGAGTGCGTTTTTTTTCTCTCTCTCTTGTCTATGATGAAACAGGCCTGGATAGCCCGGGGACCATGTGGCAAATGAAATGTAAAATACAAAATAGCTTCTCAAGACTTGGCTAAGCGGTCTGAAATCCTAGTTCAAAATTTTGTTAACGAGATTCACTAATTTCTGAAATATTGCTTGCATACTTTATCAATGATATTTGCTAATTTATAAAATCCTAATTCCAAACTATATTAATAATAGAAACTGGTGATCGAGATAAAAGAAAACATATATTAATAATGTTTGCTAATTTATAAAATCCTAGTTCCAAACTATATCAATGATGTTTGCTAATTTCTGAAATTCCCCTTATGAAACTGTGTGTGCACCGTAAATTGGAAATTCTCTCGAGCTAAACAGTGTACTTTCATTGAAAATTCAACAATTTTTAATTAACGAAGCGGTCCGAAAGCTCAGATCACAACTACAATTGAACCCTCATTTGTCCCTCGTGTTAACCCTTAGCACTCGAGTGGCGCCTCTGTGACGTCACTAATAATTGCTGTACTATTATTTAAAATATTGTTTACATTATTAGATATGTCGGTATCTAACCAATTACTAAACATTTAAGTATTAAATGAGGTGTTATATCAATTTCATATCAGTAAAATTTTAAAAAATCATAGAGAAATGAAATATTCTTGGTGAGAAGAAACGTTTGATTTTTGAGTTGAAACATCTCCGAATGCAGAGGGTTAATTATCACACAGTTCTCCGGAAACTTTGTGCCTTTTACATTTCTAATGCGATACACAGAACCGAAAAACCTAAGATGGAAAATAACTGTTTGATAAGGGATAAGTTCCCTTTGATCTCAAGGATCCCAGAGCCTTATCAAGAAACAACAGAGAAGTGTATATCAACCGGATTGATTGAATCGAAAAAGACGCTTTGGGAGCCGGGTGTCTCCCCTTGGATAGACTGTAGGTGCCGGCGCCGTTTACGGGGGCGACCATAACCGACCGAATAGCCTACCTGGTGGTAATTCATATTGGTGTTATGACCGAAGACGCGGAGCGAACTGAGAAGATGATCCCCGGCAGAGTTTATATACCGTGCGGACCCTTTGTTACAGTTTATCCTTAGCGTTGCATATATCCACGTGTATTAACCAGCGTATTAGAATGACCGTCTCTCTGGGTGTGGGAGGTGGAGAGAAGAGACAGAGAGAGAGAGAGAATCACGACGAAGAGGATGCGACGGGCGCATCTTCCCTTCACTATCCCGTGGCGATGCATCATGGGAAGAAGAGAGGCGCATCATCCCGTTGATGATGACTGAAACAGCTTTAAATTTTAATTGGATCCACGCACGTGACTGTTCGACTATTGGGCTAGCCACGAAAGGAAAGATCCCCGGGATCAGCCGAATGGGAGGTCTACCCGTTCCCCTTTCGGGCTACTTCGCAGCCTCTGCTTCTTCTTCCCTCGTTTTGCAATTGTCTTTACTCGGACGAGCAACCGGTAACCAGGAACACACTTTTGCAGATTCTTCATTTAGTTATTTATAGTTCGGGGTTGAATTTAAGGGTTGGAGACGCGTAAAGGTGGTTCTGTGGTCGGCTCTCTTGAAAACGAATGCAACCGGGTATGCGTGTAGCGGGGTATTCATTAATTATGAATCATTTTATCATTGATCATAACAGATCCTGGTTGATTATTACCGTAAATTAATGAAATTAATTTTAAAATGATTAGAGAAAATATATTTATTACGGTAGTTATTTGGAGGATCTTGGGGATTTTTTAAATAGTATCCTCTAATAAATATGTATTGGTTGAAATTATCTTTGTTTATTTATAATTAAGTAACTTTAAAAATATGTATAATAGTATAAATAACAATTGTTGAACTAAATTATTTGATGTTACTCCTTAGAGATCAACTTATTGATTAAACATTTTTTAAAACAAAACTAACTATCTTGACAACTTCACATTTGTGTGATAGTTCACATTGGTGAAAGTTGTCTGAAGTTGGCTATAGTCGCCACATTTATCAGTAGGTGGAATAATTTTTTAATGAATTTTAGTGGAAATCTCACAAACAGACAGACACGATTTTATTATACAGAGAGATTTAGTGCTACAGGTACGATGGACTGAAAGCAAAGAAGAGGGAGCTATGTATTAAAATTCCAGATGGGTTGAGTTCATGTCTTCCGTGAATGAAGTCACATCTTCATACTTTCTTCTCATCAAATCCAGCTATAGATTGGATTCTAATATACATTGTTGAATGTTTGCTCATCAGTTGACTGTGATATTAGTCAGAAAGCATTCCTCAACTTGTCGTCGCAACTATTAATGGTTTCCTTGATTCAATTTCGATAAAATCCCGATGCGTTTGCGAAATGAAAGAGCATTTACATTTAAATCATCGGAAAAAGAATGGACAATGTGGAAAGTAAAAGGATGATAAATTTTCATTAGTCGAAAATTGTTTATGCCGTGTTTCGCAGCCTCGCACGTTCGCGCAACACAAATTAGACGTCTCTCTAATTACAATCGACAGCCCATTGCAGATTTATGCGAGCTGCTCGAATGGAATAGCTCAATTTTATTGCACCGTGTTCACAGTAATATCGATCCTCGATCGCTGATCTAAACGCTGCGCTGTAGAGAATCCGGCCCGCATAGATCGCGTCGGGATGCGATCCAACGATTCCCATAAATCGCGATGCACAATCGGCGAACCGCGGAATTTCCAATCCTGGTGCAACATCTACGATCTGCCTGTGAACTTTGTCCTAACAGATTGATCTAATTCGGTAGCTCGCATGATTCTTCGTTTTTTCTTCTAATTGAAGACAATGACGGTGATCTAATCCAAACTTGAGAAGTTGCGTAGTTGCTAAATCAATTTGCCTTCTTCGATCACGACTCGCTAACGAGTTCGCTCCGATCAATTACTGGAGGGCAAAACAATGTAAATCGTAGGTGTTTAAAAAGTTAGCAACATTTAAAATAAACCAGTGGAAACGAAGATGGACATTTTTCATGAATCGGTGGAAGAATGTATTTTTTGATAAAAGAAGAGTTTCTTCTTCAACAAATGTCGGAGAAACTATTGATGCAAACCTCGCAACAAGAAAAAGAACCATGAAAGAAAGGAAGACAAAGAACGAGGAAAGAACGTTCACCGGGAGATGTACAGTTAATAAACACGGCACGCCGGGAGCCTCACGTGTCCTAGGTGAAAGATAATTATCTAAAAAGTATTACAATTAGGATTATTATAATCCCAAGTTGTCTAGGAGATTGTTTGGAAAGCTGGTAGTCGTGGAATTACCAGTCTTCCTCCGTATTGAACTGTCACAGAGGAAAAACTTGATTCGACTTGAAATAAAGTCATCCGCGGAAGGAACATACCAATTTTTCTCGAACGACTGCTAAACCCTCTGGCAAAGGTGATAAAAACGTAACGCGGCGTTAACGAGCTCATTATAGCGCGACGGTTAGGCAAAACGAGCGCCGCTGCTAAGTGGTAACGATAGTAATTACCGCGGCGATTGATATAATCGCGACCGTAAAGACGTCTCCGCGATTTACGAGATTCTTAAAATGTCTGAATATCGTCGGCTGAATGTAAGAACTAGCTAACTTACAATTCCTTATTTTAGTTTAAACATAATGCCAATATCTGCTTATATTTCTTTATATTAAGTGGAACAATACATGAGAAAACATAATTTTGGATTAAAATAAAATTTTAAATCTTTTTTTTTCTTGCAAACAAAAACAGAAGTTGCCTGCTTTTTACATTAACAAGATCAAACTAAATTATGATTCAATAGATGTCGTAGATTAGTTTGATAGGTTACCCAGTTTTCACACATTAAATTCTACTTGATTTCTTCTTTGATACGAAGTAGATAACTCAGAATGTCCAAGTTTAAAGTTATTAGTAAATCTTGCACGATCGAATTGTTCGAAGATCGGTGATCTCGCGTTCAAATATTGGTTTCGGGGTGAGCCTGCGCGCTTCTTTCTCTTCCTGCTCATCTCGATGGAATTTCGTTACGAAAACGAGCGAGCATTTCGCACCGGTCCAAGATTGATTTCCAGTCTCCGGATTGCGAATGATCTGGAGCTGTAGCTCTGCAGAAAGTTGACTGATGTTCGGAGTCATGCTACGTATGAAATCATCGGCGAAGAACGATGAAGACCTTCGAGAGCGTTCACTTTCCAAAAAGGATTCACTCGGATCCTGACGTTGTCGAGTAATAGTCGATCTTATCGTTGACGCGTGCTGATCGTCCCTGACTTTGCACATTTCCGTTCCATTTCTTCCAGAAGAACTAGCCCACGCAACTTCTTCTTTTCAATTATTCTTTTCAGTATATTAACCGATAGCGAACAGAAAACATTGTGAAAAAGAAATCTACTATTGACAATTCATTGGCAATTTTCTGATTATTGAAGCACAAACTGAATCATATATTATTCTGATTGAAGTACAAACCAAAGTACTTTTCTGATAAAAGTGCAAGCTAAAGTGCTTTTCTGATTGGAGCACGAACTAAATCATATACTATTCTGATTGAAGTACAAGGTAAAGTGATTTTCTGATCGAGGTAGAAACTAAATCATATACTATTTTGATTGAAGTACAAACTTAAGTACTTTCTACTTTTATTATTTTATTATTTTCAGTTAAATCTACTATTGCCAATTCCGATCGCAAGGCACTGAAGTTGCGTAACAAGATCTCTTGTCAAATGAGAATTTATTAGGATCAAATGATTCTAGACTACTTTTACTCTACAATGTTATGGCAACGCCTCTGAGAAGAACAATGCAGAGAGCTCCGCCAGTTCAGGGTTGTCCTTTCACCCCACCAAGATCCTTTCTAGACCCCCAGAAGATGTTTCCGTCCCTGCTTACCCAATCGCCATACATATTCACTGTCAAATTATTTTCAATATTTATTTTCCCTTTTTATTGTTCCTTGCGATGATTTTTACAATTAAAATGTTCGGGGACCAACGTTTTCCAAACGTTCCTACGGAACGTTTTAGTCGGGTCCGAGGGAACTTTAACTTTATCTAATCTTCGAAGACACACCTTTGGGAACGAATCGGTCCAGAACTGGTATCGATCGTCCATTAATAATCGTTCATTACGCAAACGATCACCGGCGGCCGGGCACGTCCATGATCGCGGGGGTACCGTCAATTTATTATAATTATTCGCCTTCGGTCCCGTGTTTACGGTTGCCGCGGCGCTAATTCATTTCTTAATCTGATTTCGCAATCACCGGCGAGTTGCGTTATCTTATTATTATTACTGAACGCGATACGCGTCCCGACGCCGCGGGGTGGCTAATTAATACCGACATAATGACCAATTGCCAGTTGCCGCTGACATCTGGACCACCGAGTCGTAAAAATACTGGACGCTGCAGCAAACAGAAGTGTCGATATATATTGTATAGAGAGAGAAACAATATTTACAAAAGTCTTACAAAATGGACCACTATGATATGTTATTGTTACGGTGAGAGGAAAAATTGGAGAACGTGCAGGAAAGTTCAATGTTAAAGAGGAAGAAATATTGGTTATTTTTACCGGTGTAGTTTCCGGGGCTAGTTAAGACATTACCAAAAGCGTGGAGAAAAATGGCACGGTGAAAGGTGTAGCAATTTTCACGGGGAGAAAAAATCGGCAAAGCCAGTTGCGCTCCAGACTAGAATAGCCCCCTAATCAGCATGCAGCGAAGCCGTCGATCAAAGATTCCCCTCTAGTTGTCCGGCATCGAGATGTGGAAGAGTAGAAACACGTATGCAGAGTGCTCCACACGTCTTCCGCATCGCAACGATTACGCAATCGCCGTTTATCCCCGATTATGGTGCAGGCCTCACGTCAAAACGTTCACTCGTCGCTTCGCGGGCCCTGCAAATTCGCCGGGGCGCAACTGCGGATTATGCATACGAGCTGCCTCGGAAGGAATCGCATTTTTTCGGACCACGGATCACGCAAACTGACGCTGGAAGTTGCCATTTCTGGGAAGATAAAATTCTCGAATTTTTGGGGACCCTACAGATGACGCAAGGTGACGCTAGAAATTACCAATTTTTTGAGAAAGTTCAAATCTCGAATTTTCTGGGACTCTATATCACGCAAACTGACTTTGAAAGTTACCATTCCTGAGAAAATAAAAATCTAGAATTTTTGAGAACCCTACAAGAAACATCATGAATAATTCCCATTGTATCCAGTTAATCACACTTCAACCAATTAACCGTAATCCCATTATAATTGCATTTCCTTAATGAACGGCGAGCACATAGCTTCAACTAATTATAGAATGTCTATGTACGAGATAAGAGGAGAGGCTTGACAGGAATTGTTGCAGCAATCGAATGTCTTTTTCACGATCGAACCACATCTCAATCAGGATTATATTCGAGAAGGATGCAGTATGCATCGAACGCATCCGATTGCATGTATGCGCACTATACTAAAGACGATTCTGTGCTGACCGTTCTCCGTCTTTAAACGAAGTCAAGGAAATACATAATCTGTAAATGGAGTGCGAAGAGTGTTGCTCGCAGAAAGCACTTTCGAACTATTCTGGCGTCGATTAAATCGCGCCACTCATCTTTTACGATGTGGTGCAGATCGTGGGACCTTGATCATGTTACATCCGATGGTTTTTGCAAATGCCATCGCAAATGGGCTGTCGCTGATCGTTGGTCCTGTCTACCCTTCACCTTCGTCTTCGATTCACTCATCCTCTGATCAATTTACTTAAATATCGAAACGTTCAACCTAATATTCAGATGTTAAATATATATATATATATTAGATTTCATCACAAATCCAAAGCGTTGGTGTTCTTCTCATCATCAGTCGCGTTCCACTGCAACCGCTGACGTGTTTCATATCGAACTATGACCAAGATGCGCATACATACGTTCGGTCGAACGCATTACCAGTTACGACACCGTTCTACGAAACCATTTTCGCAACCTTACACCGTCCGTGCTCACCCTCGCAATGAAACGCGTACGGCTATGCGCATCCGGGTGCCATTATTGTTACAGAATTGCTTTTTCTTTACAACAGTACACTCCTCCAACAACAATCTCTCGTTAAACCATTCTTCATCCCCAACAACGCCGAGACTAATCGCGAAACCATTCTGTGCAATTGTCCCTCCGTTTATTACAATCGAAAAAAGACTCCGTTACGCAATGGGGCATACGAGATCTCGGTACAAAGTATAAAAAAGTTTTTTATTAGAAAAGAAGCTAATATTACAAAACGCCTGTTCTCCTAAGCAATTCGAATAGCACTATTGTCAACGGAAGGCAGGACCGTACGTGGGCGATGGGACCCTAGAGTTGTAGCCATTGCGTGCACCGAAGTTGTAACCGCTGTCCAGAGCGTTCGAACCGAACTGATAGTTGTTCCCATTGTTGTAATTCCCGGCATTATTGAAATTACCACCGTTATTGTAGTTGGTGCTCGGGGTTTGGTAATTGTATCCGCCGTTGTTACCTTTAATGAAAACAGAACAGACTAGAACGATCTTTCTGATCGAGGTGCAAATTAAAGTACTTTGATGCTTGAAGCACAAACTCAATCATATACTATTCTGATAGAAGTACAAGGTAAAGTACTCTTCTGAATGAAGTGCAAGCTAAAGTGCTTCTCTGATTGAAACACAAACTAACTCATATACTATTCTGATAGAAGTACAAGGTAAAGTACTCTTCTGAATGAAGTGCAAGCTAAAGTGCTTCTCTGATTGAATCACAAACTAACTCATATACTATTCTGATAGAAGTACAAGGTAAAGTACTCTTCTGAATGAAGTGCAAGCTAAGGTGCTTGTCTGATCGAAGTACAAACTAAATCATATACTTTTCTGATTGAAGTACAAACTAAAGTACTCTTCTGATTAAAGCACAAACTAAATGTATTCTTTAGAAGAACTCGATGAAGTCCTTACCACTATTAAACCCGTTGCCAATATTGTTTCCCTGGTAGCCAAATCCAGGTCCCCCTTGATTATTGTTGTTATTATTGTTGTAGCCGTTGTTCTGGGTGTTGTACTGATCAGGATACATGGCTGTGCCCTCGTACCGAACATCCGCGTGGAAGCCCGTCCTCCAATCGGCGGTATAAGTCACAATTTGCGTTCTGCCGTCGGGTAGTTGTACCCTGTACTCGCCTCGGACAGTTTCGCCGTCGCTGCTCTCTCGTCGGCCGAAATCGTTTCCAGTCGCCTGATCCTTCACTGCGTACCCGAACTCGTACGACATTGGCTGCAAGAACAAGTTCGCGTGACAACCAATGAACCTCAGTACACCATTGGTATCCAGGGAGTCGCCTTCAAATCAATTCTCTTCTGAAGCAATTATGTAAGCAATTGATTTCGCACAGAAATCTGAAGAGAGTGTTTCGCGGATATAATCTACTACGTGTCACAATGCAAAGATCTGTTTAATCTAATTATAATAACCCGTGGAACAATGGCGCTGCGCATCCCATAATTTCTATTGTCTCTTCTGGCCGCGCGGTTCTCATTTATAGTAAAATCCTGCTATTAAACCGCGGCCTGCTTCAACAAACGTCGTTGTAACACGCCCGTAACACGTTCGTCGTTGATTATTATAACCAGACTGCGAGTGTTCATGCGATGTTCAAATTTTGTAGACAAACTTCAAGAAAGCTGGACCAAATGAAATCTTACTTTCATCTCGAGGATTTTTCGAACATTTTTATAAGCCATACATGCACGAAGAACCGCAGTCTTAATTGATTCCGAGCAGTCGACCCAGTTCTAATATTAATTATCCCAGCCGAAAAGTTTTAATTGCAGGCTTCGCGGCGTCGCTCTCAGCCCGCGCAGCACCGTCATCTATCATCCTCGAGATCATCATCATCGTTCAGCGAGGGGCCAGCAGGATCTTCGCGAAAATGGTATGGCGAAAATCGAGGCTCCCGGTGTACGCGATGTGTTACGTGTACGTTCGCTTTCTTCGAGAAGAAAAAAAATAAGAAGAAGTGGAGCAGCAGACGAGCTCGAAGATGGCGGGTCTAATCTGGCTGAGCAGAGCCTCGGGACACGTCCAGCCGCAAACATAACCGGACCGTTTAGATTCCCAGGACGAGATTAGCTAATCGGCAGCGTAACGATTCGACCGTAGATTACGGCTGCGGTTCACTCTATTAATATTCTTGCATCAGTTCTGCGGCCACACAAGATTCGCGTGTTGCCACTCGGCAGACGACGCCATTTCCGGTGTCATTTTCCAGATAAACAAACGGACAGACAAGACAGCGTCCTAATAAAAATCATGGTAAAGGTAAAACTGCTTCGATCTTCTTCACATTTAACATACTACATTTTAAAGAACTGACGAGATAATGATAAAATAATTAGTAGGCTGCGGATCTTTATGCAACATAAAAATTTTCTGTAAATGCATGGAGATCCGCAGTTTAATAATTAACCATCGTTAACGAATTAACGGTTACGACGCCGCGGACACAAAGACAAATTGCCGCCCCTTAAGAATATATATAAAGGTACATATCTTTTATTTTCAATAAAAATCAAATCTTTTTATTGAAATTTTAATAAATTTAAATGAATTTTTACCGAACGAAAAAATCGATATAAATTGTGTTATATCGATCGTAATATTGAATAATTGTTTGTGGTGATATCAGCGCACAGGTTCCATCAAAACAAAAAACAAGCAATTTTGCAATTAATAAATTCTCGACTGTTCTTCTCACACTTCCAGTTAAAATGGCGGCCCGGGCAAATGCTCTCCCTACAGTGGGCCCTGTTGCGATTTTCCAACTGAAGATTTCCGAACGATTTCAGATGGACCAGCCGCGCGAAAGGAGAGTGGAGACGCCGACCGGGTTGCCATCGTCTTCGCAACTTTGTAGCCGCGCGTTTTCACGTTTCGTCATAGCGTTTCGACGGCGGAGGAGCGGTTATATTGTTGTCTTTCGCAATCGGCTCGAGGGGGGCAGCTTCATAAATTCGCTTAATAACCGTATCCCACGAAACGAGCAGTTAATTCCCTTAGAAATGTTCCCGTTTAAAAGAGACGCCTCCTCCTCCTCCTCCTCCTCCTCCTCCTCCTCCTCCTCTTCTGCTCCGCTTCAGATCATCAATTATGAAACCGCCATTACGAATTACCAAACGAGCAAACACTATCATTTGTCCGCGACGTTTTCCAGGTGTAAACGGCTGTCAATTTACGGGAGCGGCTTTAAGGTGCGACCCGTGTATCAACTGTTGGCTAAACTCTCGTGTCAAGAGTCATTTAAATTCCAACGTTGATCTCCGGTGATTAGATACAATGTTTTCATTGATATGTAATAAGTAAACTTGTGGATATTTATCTGTATAAATAAAAATTATATGCTGAGAACGGCTGGACCGATTTGGCTAATTTTTTTTTTTTGTTAATGTTCGTAATAGTCCGAAGAAGGTTTTCAGGGAAAGAAAAATTGGAAAAGTTGCCCGGAAAAATGAAAAATTCCTGAACAAATGAAAGTGCATTTTTCTATGGGATTTTTATATGAATTCAAGAGCATAAAGTGTAATTCTTTTTTTGTTTTCTTCGTTATGGTCCTGGAAAATAAACAATTACAAAGGAAAGTCGGAAAATTCGGACGAACTGTGAAAATCATAATTTTTTAAATTGAATATATGTATCACCACAATCGTTAATAGATACAATGATCACTCAAAAATACGTTTTCTTTTTTCTCATTTTTACGTTGTTTACACATTTCCAGTAGCTTTTCACAAATTCACAAAACAATCGTAAACAAATTGATTGAAATTTTTACAGGACAACGTCTGTCAGGTTAGCTAGTATTGTAAGAATGGAATTGTAAGAATTTTTACCGTATGTTTGACCGTTGTCAACGTGTGTGTGACGTTTTGATTTTGTCAAATCAATTTTACAGACAGTTCCCAACGAGCAAGAAACAGATAAAAGAACACGACGTTTTGAGTAACCTCCATACAGTATGAAATAAAAATGTTCTGCATTGATTGTTGGAAGCAGAGATATTAATGAATTTGTTGCATGAAAAACAACTTTACGATATTCCTTACTATTTTACATTTCATAGAACCACTCTCTTCATAAATGCATAAAGATCCGCAATCTAGTAATAAAACTTGTACAGCAGTCTAAAGTTATATTAATCGGCGGAGCTAGAGGGTGACGCCGATGATCCAGAATCTAAAGGATTTAGTAACGATCCGCGCAACAATGTGGCTCGACAAAGTTCAATGTTACTTATAGAATCGGCTTTAACCCAGATCTAGTGATCTCTCTCGCAACCCTTGAAATCGTTCGTGGAGCGTTCCGAGAGCAAACGGGTGTGGTAATCGAAGAAAGGTTGAATGAATCAAGGATCTAGCGATCTATTAAAACTCGATCACACCTTTATCGATTCCGTTTCTTTCTATTGTACTCACCTGGTCATTGTAGTCATTGTCATTCCCATTATCATAGTGATGATTACCGTGGTTGTCGAAGCCACCATTTCCACCATTCGACGAACCATGATTATTGTTGTTGTTGTTGTTATTGTTATTGTTGTTGCCAGCATAATTCCCTGGGACACCGTATTGATTGCTCAACGGTGGCTCGCAGTGGGCGATTCCTATGCTCACTATCAGAGCGAGTGACAACTGAAAAATCAATTTTAATCACCCCTTGATAAAAATGTATGTTAATAATTTCTTTTAAAAGGAAATAAAATTGGTTTTGTTAATGTACAGCTACTGGAAAAAATATAGCCATACAATTTATATAAAATTTCTTCTTTTTTCTTTACGAAATTACGATGTCTACATAAAAGTTCTGATCACTGTAATCGTAAAATAAATCGTAGGATAAGGAGTTTAATATTCAAAAATTCTTGCTTTGTAAATCAAGTAACGAATGATCGAACCTTTGCGCTGAGAGCATTAATAGTTTAATATTAACAACAAATACGTTCGATGTAAGGATATGATTATTCGAAAATCGGTAATTGGTCCCGGACGCGTCCCCACAATGCACCGGTATTGCCGAAATCTATTTTATTGTTGCGCCACAGCACCGCAGGATACTAGCAAACGTATCAGATAGATTCCCAGGCGTGAGGCCTGATGCGTCGCTCGAAAGCGAGAGATGATCAACTCGTTCGCGTTGCGTACCCGAGAAATTAGTGTTTTCCAGCGTCGTGAGAACGTGTGCTCGCTGTTACATCATTGGGCCGTTTAAAACCGGCGCAATCGTAAACGTAACTTGCGAAAAATCAACCACGAAAAGCGAGATCCGAACGACCAACCACAATGCACCACTAAACGGATCCGCCCGTCGAATTATTTCTGCGAACACTGGCACACGTAGAAAATCCAAACTTCGCGGGTATATTAAGCATCCTTTGAAGCACGTTTGAGAATTTTTTTATCAATCGATAATGATCCCGTCCGAAGTTACGACAATTTTATTATTTGGCCGCTTCGGCATTTTGGAAAAACGAGGAGAAAATTAATAATTCAAAGTGCAATTGAGTTATTCGTGGCAGGAAGATGCGTTACATAATTTGCCAAACTGTACTTCCTATTGGTGAATAAATTTGTCAAGCACGCGCAGGTAGAGGAAGAGTTATGCAGTTTGCTTTCACACATTGTTCACCGGGCGAAATGAATAGAAAAAGAACTTTCGTTCATGAATAAATGAATAGTTCGTATTCATTAATCTAATAAGGTGTCAGAGAAATCAATTCGCTATTTTTTATTAGTTTTGGTAATCATTTTGGTGGCTACCGTAAGAAAATACACCTGAAACAATGCTGCGAACAAATAGAACTAGTTGAATTAAAATAGAGATAGACTTTCGTATCCATGTATCAGTCATTCTCTAATTAGACCCTGATGCATTTCATTTAATTAGATGATGGAGGAGTGTAGATCACCTTTCCTGGAACTAGGTCTTGATTAGAGACAATACTGAACGATTATTATTAGCTAATTGCTTCGTTACGTGCACATAAAATTATATATAAATAAAAAACGCTGTGCTCGGTGTAGGATAAGTGTCCGATTTTGAAACAAATAGAAATCACGCACAATATTTAACTGAAGTCGTTCAGACTGTGTATCATTATCTAGCACAACTATCATCCGGTTGTTAATTATCCTCGTAGACATTTTCCAGTTGTTACACAGTTCTCAACGATAAGCGTAAATGTCTCTCCTGTTATTGTTAGCATAAATGAATTTTCATTAGTCCGGTTGACTGCCAAATAAGTAACGAACGAACAATTTTTAATTTTATTTTAGGACAACAGAATTTAAAGAATTAATGAGAAAATGATTAGAATAAATATATTTATTGCGATAGTAGATAGGAATAATTTTTCCATGAATTTTAGTGGAAATTTCATCCTGATATCTTTTACGCGGTGATATTCGTTTAAATTCTTAATTATATTCGTTTTAATTCGTAAGGCTATGCTTGACATTAGTATTTCATTTACCCAGTTTTATAAATAACAATGGCGACGTAATTTAAAAATTGGGAATGCTATCTGACCAGAAATCGAAGTGTGGCTTCCGTCTGTCTATAAGGACGTAACTATAGTTCCTCTTCCTCTATTCGCATAAGAGGAATCTCCCAAGAAGGATATGGAAGCGATGACAGCAGGAATCAACCGCGAAACGTATTTGCATAGAAAGTGTAGATCGACGGATTATAAAGAAAGCACGATTGAAATTAGGAGATTGAGATTGACAATGATTTACGGGGCTGAAGGGTACCATTGTTTATTACTGTGACAGAGGACTGTGCTGATTTTTAGGCCGCTAATTATGAGAGCGTAATTAAACTAAGCATGTATTCGGGACGCTGTTGCCGTTATTAGATACTAATTGAAAGGAAATTAGGCTAGATATGTTATCCGCTCAGTACAAATAATAAATAATCTTGTATTTGCAAATTACTTATTATTTACCTATTACGTATTATTTAAATTAAAATTTGCCCAACACTGGTGTCGGGGGATGAAGAAAAATCCCTAGTGAAGAATGAATCAAAATCGAAGTTTTAGGAATTATACAAGATAAAAACGTTCTGTATTGATTATGGAAAGCAGAAGTAAGATAAAAATTGATTTCATCCCCTGATCACTTTGTTACATGAAAAACAATGTTACAGTGTTCTGAAATTTTTCGAATTCTTTACTCTACCATATTTCACCCGACCAATTTTTTCATAAATGCATAAAGATTTGCAGTCTAGTAATAATTATGCATTAAGTATTGGGTGCCTAATAGAAATACAGAGGTGGGGATTCGTTGGCGAAACAAATATTTCAAATACTTTTTCAAAAATTACTGCCTCAAATAAAATATTTTATTATCAAAAATTACTGCGTCAAATAAAATATTTAATTTTCAAAATTCTACACATACTTTAAAATAAATAGGATTATTTATTATTTACTATTTCAAATGATACCGGAGATAACAGAAGATGAAGAATTAATATTAGACGATGGAATACAAAGAAAAATATTTGTTAAAATACCGGCAATAATAGAAGAGGTATTATTTACTATTTAAAATACTATTTTCCCCAGCTCTGTACAAATATTTGGAGACGGAGGACCGGCGCGGCGCGGCGCGGCGCGGCGGTGCGATTAGAAATGGCGTCGAGGGATGAAGAAAGAGCCTCGAGGAATGTTCGAAGCGGGTCGGCAGGCGCACCAGGCTTGCACCCGTTCAAATACGTAGTAATTTTCGTAACACGCGAATACCGAAGCGTGTGCATTATGTCATTTAACACGATGATGTTAGAATGGTTGCACGTTGCACGTAGCCACTGCTCTCTGCCGCCTTCTTGCGAAATGCTTATGTTGTTATTTATATTCCCGTGTAAACCGCCGCGTCCCTTGTACTGCATTAACGGAGATGATTACACGCGACCAAGTGCACTTACATAATGAAATGCAACGGCTTACTGTGCACGCTGCACCGACAAATGAACCGTGCATCATCGGAGTGCATCTGGAAACACCACCGGTTCTTACTACAGTTGACTTGTAACAGACGGAGACGAAATCAGGAAGCGACGCGGTTTTGCATAGAATTTCTATCATTCTCTTTCAATCACTCTGCCAAGTGCATTTCGTTCATTTGCAACAATCAAAATTGAACGCGTTGGTGTACTTTATTAAAATTCTGTTGAATTTTATCAGAGACACTTTGGAAAATATTTTCATTGACCAATATTTCTTTTGTCGATGCTAATTTTATCGGTGTCACAGTAATGGCAGTAAAAATAATATTATCAACCACACTATACATACAGTGGCGTTAAGAAAGACGCATTAAAGACTCGTTTATTTAATTTTTGAACAAGTTTCTACATAAACACAAAATAAACATGTAAAATCTAGCGTCACTGTTATTTCGAGTGAAGAAGAAGAACTTTGAAAATGCACGTGTGACGCAATTCTGTGGGTTCACCGGGTGTAATGCAATTTTCTTTGACTGTGTTACGAGTTCTGGGGCAGTTCGCTATAACCGGGGACTTATAAAGGAGATTTACAACGGCTGCGGTTAGACGAATAGTGGAAGAGACCTTAGAGAACGGTCCAGAGACATTGCAACTTGCACTTCCACTGCAAACTGCAAGTGGAGCAACTGTAAAGTGCAATGGCGCGCTTGTGGTCGATTCTGTTTCTTCATTTGCAGAAAACCGTGAAGAAAATTCTAACGTATAGTCAATGTTTCATAAAGCAATACCGAGCGAACAAATCCGAAAAGTGAAAATAATATCCTCTCTGATCGAACAATTAAATTATTACAATTGCTAGCTTCTTCGAACAAACAATTAAATTATTACAATTGCTAGGCTTCTTCGAACAAACAATTATGCTACTTTTTCACACTATAACCGGACAAACTACCAAATAAAGGTTGTTGAGAGCCTCCTTCGAAAAAATGATTTTTTAAACAGAAAGGATTAATTGACAAATCGCAAAGCGCGGAAGGTAATTCGATGTTCCGCGTTAGCGTCGTGCATTAGTTCGCAGCTAATTACAGAAACGTGGTAAAATCGAATTTCGCAGAGCCCGACCTTTAGCATTCGTGATTTTTCCAGCCCGGAGGTGGGACGCAAAAACGTTTGAAACGCGGGTAACCACGTGAAAGTAAGGTTCGGCTGATAATCGGCGCAAAACTCGGAAAGATTATAACGCGTTCTACCCTGAAGGGAATCATTAGCGGACGAGAGGATCCATCGTTGGATCTGAGAGATCGCTATCGTGAGATTTGCTCGTGCTCCGTGGTCCCAGTGACACGGCAGATAATTAACAGATCTGCAATTGACTCTTTCGTTGACAACTATAAGTTACAAAAGTGAAAAATATCCTTGTCCAACAAGTGGCAAAGATTATAATCTAACCCCGATAAGTAACCCTACAATTTATTTTACTGTTTCAATGATCATCCCAACGTTCTCCAATAGCTGTACATTAACAAAATAGAATTTAATTTCGGTTTAAAGGAAATGATTAGCATACATTTTTACAAGACTCTTTTTAGAAGTTTCAGAATATTTAACAAATATGTAATTAGGACGTAAATTAAACAGTTACAATAAAACAACGAAAACTTGCAGATGTAAATAATTTCTTAATGAAAAATACTAAAATTCCAACTCCCTGGCAACAAATGGTAACAAATGACAATAGCAAATCGTTTCAGATTACGCTCTAGAAGAAGGTGCAACCCCAACATTAAAGCTTGTCTTCTTATATTTCATTTCCTAAAGAATTGTAAAGTACGAATTTAATTTGATTTAATATTGTCTATGTATGTATGAATATGTATTTACTGTAATTTACATTTGTACATACAGCAGATATAGATCTCAGCTGAGATCTGAAATGTTTAATAAAAGAAAAAAGAAAGTGCACCGTTTCCACCACTTCCACCCGATTACTACGATCAAGAACAACAACATCATCATCATCATCATCATCATGATCGATCAACCGAGTTACGTAGATCCTATGGCCGACCGATATCTCTACTTATCACTGTCTCGCGGATCACCACCCGGCACAAGGATCAAGGATGAAGGAATTTGTTCACCGAGCAACGCGTCGACTGTACAAAGTCACTGTCATTACCTGTCGCACTATCCTGTCCATACTCGAGAGGAGAGCTCACCGATAGGGTAAAACCGTGATACTTGGAGCACCGTGATACTTGGAATGCTGAATATTATGGTGACGTTTCGCCGGGGCCCGGCTCGCTTATATAGAGCGACGGTATACGCCTACGAGGATTCATTTCCTGTCGGGCACGGATTCGCCTAGAACAGGCCCGATCTAAGAGGAGGTGGATCCTCTCGAGGATCCCCAGCCGGATAAAACTCTGGTTCGCTCTCTTTCTCTTTCTATATATCTCTGTTCCTCATTGGTAACCCTCCTCTTTAGTTACTCCAGTTCACATAGTTCAGGACGCATCAAGCGTGAGGAAAGCCCGCGCTTTATTTCCCATTGTTTCTCTCTCCTAGTCGGAGAGGCATACGCGATTTCGGGGACGGCATGGCAGCGTGCCGCGCGTATGAGAGGAATGAGTGTATCAGCGAACGAAGAGCAGCATAGTTCTCGCTTCCAGAACGGAGAAAGTTGGTTACTTCACCGCGTGGGACCACCACCAACCTCTCTTATGCTCCGACAGCCGAGGCACCGCTCGCTTTTCGAGCCGACTAATTAGCCAATTGAGCCTTAATTAAGACAGGACCATTGTCCAGCCGCTGCCACCCGGTCCCCGAGCTAGCGTAATACTCACTGGCTCACCGACTATCACCGAAACACGCCTCTGTCGCAATACTTCGGGCCTCCACGGACTTCCAGGACCTCCGACAGGATCGTGATAGTCGTTGTCACATTCGTTCGAATCATCCCTGTATTTTTTATAGTTTTCTCTTTTGTGGATTCTCCCCTTTCACACGTTCTGCAACACGGTTTAACTCATCCTGGGCCAACTGGATAGAGCCCTGATTTACCGACGGGATTTTCAACCCTCTAGATTCTGTAAGGGGTTGCAATCGTATTTATATTTTTTAGAGGAGAATGAATCGTCGACGGTATTCATAAATAATATCAAATGATTCAGTCTGCAGTCTTTTGTAACATTTATACTTCATAAGTTGACAGAGAGAAGCTATTAAATAAAAATGTAAGTTTGTGTATATCGTCAGAAATAATTATTTAATATCTTCGAATGTGTATTATAATTTGGTATATTGCGAAGTTTAAAAAATATAAGAAAGTGGTTTGTATACATCGGGAAATTGACGGTCTTCAACGAGGTGAGAGTGAAATTGATTTTCCAAAGGGTGAAATTGAAGTGTAAAGCTATAGTCGATTGCGCAGAGTATACTATAAGGCGATTTGATTGTTGGTTTGCCCATGTTTGGTAAATTGGAGGTACGTATTGTGCCACCGTGGATGCAATTGAGTCGCGGAATGCGCATACATTAGACAGTGCTGGGTCTAGGTTGAGCTGACATGATCTGATCCGGATGGTTTCGTTAATTAGACTTATTAAGGCGTCAGCCGGTATGAAATACTCCTTCGCCTGGGTTACTCCTAATTTGACATTCTGGACTTCCAAGGCTTTCGGGCCATTTTAATTAAAGGTGTAGAAAACTCAATTACAATCAACTCACGTGATCGCGCAATGACACAAGACCTGACTGTATGTGTAACGTGAGCATCGAGTCCGATGAGATCGGCACGCAGTCATTTAGAAAGTAACGTGTATCTGAATCGCGCTAAAATTGCGTTTCAGCTTTGTCATTGCGCGATATTGTAATCGAGTTTCGTAATTTCACTTGATTTTGTTCCTCTCTCGCGTCGCTGACATCTCTGGACGACGCATCTTTACGCGTTTACGCCTTCTAAAAATTGGTTTTTTATTTAAATATTTGTTAATAAGTTTTTCAGAGTTTTCTGCTTCGAACTTGATTTTAAGGGCACCAAAATTTTAGAGATAGGCTAAACTGTACAATGATTGCCACCCTACTCCAAAATCGTAGTAAAAATCTTTTTATTTTATTTTTAATGTTTAAACGAGCTTCACTTTCTATTATTATAAATTAATAAAGATTTTTCAGCAAAATCAAATAGTTTTACGAATCATAAATCTTTTATTATAAAATATATTCAGTGAACAACAATCGTAAGACAAATAATACAGTCGTTGGCATATTTGCTAACAATCATATGTTGAAGTCTGTTATGAAAACTTACAACGTTGCTTTGAAACATAAATATAAGTAGCAATAAAAAATGATTTTCTACACCAGGAATTCTTAATGTTTGCTATTTCAATTAAAAGTGCCAATACTTAATAAATTAAGTTTATTATGTATACATATTGGGAAAAGTGCCAACTACTGCAGTGCCAACAATAATACATTTTACCGTACTCCTTTAAACCAACAACAAATCGACTTCGTGAAAGACAAGAGGCGCCGATTTGCCGTGTAATTTGCTCGATCTAATTAGCGGATTCGTAGCAAGGATTCCTTAGGAACTTGTCCTAGAGGACTCGCCACCCGTTCGTCGTCCGGAGAGGTGTAACAAGATTAATAACCGTTGATCTCGTTTACGACAATGGGCCGACTAATCGCGGCATCTAATCTCCCCGATCAATGAACCAAACGGAACCTAATCAAGACAGGTTTATTGTTTATTTACTGTGCGAATTCTCACTTTCGATTCCTTTCGTAACCTTTCCCCCGCGTTGTTCGCCATTACGTCAACGGAAACGAATACATCGCGTCGCAATAAATTCGTGGACGATCCAGTTTATCTGGTTCATCGTTCAGCGAATTATTTCGTTAAATAATCGTTCAACGAACGTCGCGTTTACTTCAGATAAACACGAGTCAGCTACGGATTACGAGTTTCCCGATGTTTTGATGGTTTGCTTTTCATCCCGATATCTTTTATGATTGAAAAGTTCTAGTAAAATGTTACGATCCAGCTCACTGTGTTCTTCAAATATATAATTTTAATGTCGTCAATTTTCAAACGTGCATCTTTTTAAAAAGAGGTTCGTGAAGGGAACACTTGTGATTATATCCCCGTTTTTTCAATTTTTTAAAACGTGGCCGTAACAATGCGACATCGTTTCTTGACGTAGACGCGCAAATCCCATATTTAAACATTTCAGTGATCATTCGTTGCGTTTGTAGGACTTAACAAAATCAGGCTACGGGGTTTCCAAACGTCTTGAAACGTTACAAAACACGTCAGCAACATTAATTATTCTAACGACCGGCGGAGGCGTCGGAATAAACGCGAAAAGAGGGATGAGTGGAACGAGAGGTAGTCATTTATCGGACAAAACGGCAAAAGGTTTGTTGCGCAATGGATCTTACTCTACTTTCTTGATGGCCGAACAGATGATGATCTTTTTCTCTCTCGAGCGAGCATGATGGACAAGGTCGTTATACAGCGTCAAAGGAGGATGCTCTAAATTCATTCCGATATTGTGCAATGATCGGTCAGACAATTTCAGCGTGATCTTTCTTTCGCATACCGTTCTATCGGGCTCGTTATGAAACGACGCTCGGTGAATAATGAATTAAGAAAGGCATCGCCTAGGCGATCACCTAACAAAATGCCCATTATTTCGCCTCCTTTGACACGAGAGACGCGTCCCGCTCGATAATCGGCGATCGAAAGTGATCCAAGGATTTTGAGATCCTTTGATAGATAGCTCGTGCGGAAATCATTGCGAAACCAGATGCGAATTCTGCGTGCAAAACCGGTGAAGGGGATGAAATCCTCAGACTCGTGAAATATAGGATTCTATTCCATTCCACTTTCTTCAAATTTGTCTAGAAAAGTTGGCAACTTTATAAACATCTGCAGTCTGAAAATGACTATGAAATGTTAAAACGCTGACTATAATCCTTCATAATTACCGTTGCTTCTTCGATTATCTCGATCAATCCTAATAGAACGGCCGGGGTTCGAAACCCGCTGACGATAGATCACTTTTTTTTCCTTATCTAGAATTTTTTACACTTCTGTGACTGGTAATTTAATTTATATCTATTTTTTCATGATTATAGAATCAATTCTCGCGACCATCGTTTCAAGAAAAATCTTCTCGGTTTCCAGGAACGATTCCAGAGACCACACGATTGCTCTTCCTTATTATGGCGACGAAAACCATTACGATGGATGATGCTTGGCTGTCCCCGGGAAAGCATATTGCCTCTTCTTCCGTGATATGAATTTTTCCGAGACAATATCTCCGGTTCGTCATCGAGGTAATGACGCGTACGAAACCTTTCGCAATATCAGGAACCTCGACCGCGAGATTATGCTCCTCTCTTCCTCGGTCGGCGTCAATCATCGTCGCAGCAAAATGACTAATGAACGTCGAACAATGCGTACAGAAAACAGTGTCAATATTAAGTCAACTGTATTATAGAAACATGTCGATGCCGTAAAAAATACGTGATGACAATGAGTCGAGAGTTACACAAGCACTGGCCTATCTCTGAAATTATAGTAATCCGGACTGAATGAATTAACATCCCATTGACCGTTCATAAAGATTGTTTCGCTCACAGCCTATTATTACAGCGACACCTCATTACAGCACATGTAAATTGCGAAGATGAAACGAGAAGACAGTGGTGTTAGGATAACGAAGAAGTAGTCCAGTCTACATAAAGAAAATCAGTGTATTATTTTATGTTGTTTTATTTTACATGATTTCGTAAAATCTTGTACAAACTTACCGACAGTCAACACGAGGTTTACGGACCACTAAAAACTACTATTTTGTACCTAATAAAATAAACTCGTTGAATAATTCCTTCGATAGAAAACAGCTTTAGAATCTCGACAAACGGAAATTAAAGATATTAGACCGCGTAAGTTTGTCGTGTTCCGTGAACCTAATGTTAATTAAGTTAAGCGAATAAACAAAATGCGAAAGCTACTACTGCACGCTTTCCTTTTATCTCTTGTGCTGGCGGTCCCGTTTAAATTTACTAACTGGACGAGTTTCCTTCGCCATTTCCGGAAGGATTTTCACTATTTTCGATGTATCTCTTTCCTGAATGTCTTTCACAATCTGAAAATGAAAAAATCGTGATTAAAAAATCCGAGATTCTCAGACCGCTCGAGTTTCGCAACACGCGAACAAAAGGAGTGGACAGCTATTGTGACTGCCAGCGAAAATAGATGAAGAAACCGGTGTTGTAATCTTACCGATTCGTACGCAGAAGGCTTGTCGACGCATTTGAACTCGTCCTCTTCCTCCTCTGTACTGTAATCCGGTGGGGGATCCCGAATAAGTGGTATATCGTTCGGTGATCTTTTCAAAATTGATTTAGGCTTCGAGTATATCCTGTAAATATCTGCTGGAGTTTTGATAGAGTCTCCTTCCGACGTTGTGGCTGCGGCGTTCTCGGAATGACTGAACTCTATCCGAAGAACATCCTCTACAGAGACTTCTTCGCGAGATTCTGTCTTCTCTTTTGATTTCTCATCTTTCTGCTTATTTACATCGTCTAACTGTACGAATGATACACATTTCTTGACTTCCGCAGCTTTAACTTCTTTGATTTGCGTCTTCGTCTCTTCGTTATTCAATTGTTTCTCCTCTTCTTCGTTCTTCAATCGCCTTTCCTTTTCTTCTTCGTCTGTCAACTGCTTCGCGTTTCTTTCCTCTTTCTCTTGTTCTTTCTCGTTCTGTTGCTTCCCTTCTTCGTCTTCCGACGAACTTGCTGATTCGTAGGAATATTCTTCGAGCTCTTCCTCGGAATGTTCGGACAACCCAGACTGTCTGTAAAACGTATTACATTTTCAACCTCCAAGAACAATCGGATTGTACCTCAACCGTAAATTACGAACAAAGAAATACACCTGTTAATTTCGTCTGCTAACTCTTCTTCTAGCTCGAGCTGGTCAAGTCTGCAGATCAGATCCTCCTCTGTTTCAACCTTCTGCTTTTTCTCTTGCCTGAGTTTTGCTAATTTCTGACGATACTCTCTCTCCCTCTCCCTATGTTTTGCTGTGCAAGAAATGTGTTTTATAGTTCACAGAATTAAATATAGAACCTTTGTAGCTACCTTTCCAGTCTTGAACTTCCTCCTCGTTCCAATGTTCCACAATTTCACTACCAGCGCAATCTCCAAACAGATTATTCTCCATCGCTATCATCCTGGTCTCGTACAGATCAATTTCACCGCTTAGATTCTTTAACATTTCCTCCGCATCTAACATAGAACATTAATGAATATCTATGATTACGTGTGATTTAAATGCGATCTAGGTAACGTACGTTTTATTCTTCTTTCGCAAAGCGCTGCTGCACTGTCTGCGCTGTACTTGGCAAAATATCCACTACCGAGACTAGCAAGCACCTCGTTAGTGTGAATCAATTTTCCTTTCATGAATGCTTTCTTCCCTATCGGTACCATACAGTTTACGTGTACATCTTTACGGAATGTGAACAGTGCCTCTGTAACCTTCTGATGGCCCCGCATGTAGTTCGTCCATATTTTACGCTGTTCCTCGTTACGTTCTATCCCCTTGAAAGAATTGATTTTGGCTTAATATTGAAATCTTATATAAATTTTGTTATCTCTTAGCTATCTACCTTGGTGAAAACCAAATCCAGAATATCTTGTTTATTGTACATTGTTAAAACAATAACTCTGATACCACTTCGTGCTTTTACTAAATACTGTAAAGAGATTTACAAACAGGATCATTTAGAAATAACAGCATTTATTTCTTTATTGTACATCAATGCAATATAACAAAGATTCCTTAGTTGTTAATTTCAATTTACGAAGCTGACATTTCGAAAGAACCTTACAAATTATCTATTTAGCTTCATAATACTAACTATAATTACAACACGTAATATTTCAGTACAACAACATTTAGATAATTATTTAGAATATTCATTCAAAATATAACCTCAAAATCGACGTTCAAAACTTCGAACTTGTTTTCTAGTTTATGAACACAAAATTATAGAGTGGCATGAAACGCAAAATTCGTAGCATGGAAACTACGACGTAACATTTATAATAATTTTCGTAATCTTATTTCTTACCGTATGAAAATAACAATAAAAAAATAAAATAAACCTTTCTCAACGCAGTAGTCTTTATTAATTACGTTATAACTATATTTTTAAATTGTGTCACTTTGAAACCCAATAAATTTACAAACAGCGTTGCCGCTCTTTTGGAAAGCGCGGCAATATTCAAAATGCAAAATTATTCGTTTAAATATCATTAGATATTCATTTAGTTTGCAGAAATTATTATTGTACGAATATTATAAATATAAAAGCTGTATACTTGCTGTGCGCATGTATACTGGAAATGTTCGGAGCGGGAGTTTCATCGTTGCAAAAATATTCTATGCTCAACGAAATGTTCACTTTGCCCAGCAGACGGCGCATTTGTTTTATTTCGTCGTAGACGCAGATCCATCGCAGATCTAACGGTCTCTTTTACTCGTGATTTTCTTCCTTGTTTCTTTTTCCGTGGAAGAGGAATTACCGCAAGATGGTTAGTGAATCAGTGGAAATCCGTTTTTACTTAAAACATCGTAATAGATCGGCATAAATCGATCTTATCATCGTTTTCGTCATCGCAATACGAATTGAAATACATATAAATTTTTTTCCATCAAACGGCATACGACCCTTAAACCTAACCTTACACATAACCCTTCTATGCTGTATCAAAATCGCAAAAGAATTTATTGCACTTAATATTTCTTATTCCCTGATTCGTTTTCACGATATTAATTGAAACTTAATATCTTCCGAACGTCGTGCTAAAATCTTTCTTATTTCGTATCGACGCTCAACATTGCAATGAAGTATCAAAATGATGTTTTCGTTGACAGTAACACAGACGAAAACATGTGTTACTGTTTGTCGAGGCTTTTAGTGTTGCAAAGTGATCTGCACAGAATAGTGACGTGATTGTTTATTTCAGGGTAAGGTTAAGTGCACCGAGATGAGGTCGAAGGATAAGAAGGAGCTTCTGAAGAAGCTTGAGGAGCTCAAGACAGAGCTGACCAATCTCCGTGTGGCCAAAGTCACTGGAGGAGCTGCCTCGAAGCTTTCAAAGATGTACGTATAAATTCTGCATTTCTAATTCACTCCCATATTCTGTTTCGAATTTGAAATTGTACATTGTTTACATTTAAGAAACGTTCAGTTGCGCCAGAAAATTCGCTTACGCACTGCTGTAATAAACAGATGCTGTCGATCAACAGTTTGCGTTAAAGTAGTTATTCGATTGAATAAAATATTATTTATGTTGGACTCTTATATAGTTCCGTGTAACCAATTCTGTAGACAATCGATTACGAGTAACTGAAGATTAATAACTTGAAAACCTTAGACTAGTTTATATTGTGGTTAAGTACCCTGTTACATCAATTTCTGTATTCCAGCCGTGTCATGAGGAAGGAGATCGCCAGAGTGTACATTATCATGCACCAAAAGCAGAAGGAGAACTTACGCCTTTTGTACAAAAACAAAAAGTACAAGCCCCTGGACCTGAGGCCAAAGAAAACCAGAGCGATCAGGAGAGCGCTGACACCTTACCAAGCGAACAGAAAGACACCGAAAGAGGTCCGCAAGATGTCCGCCTTCCCTCCAAGAAAGTATGCTTTAAAGGTGTAAGCTGAGAGAGGTACCGATAAGGAATAAAATAAAACGTTTTTCTAAAAACACAAAAACAACACCGCATTACCCTTGTACGAATGTACAGTCTTGTATGAAAGAAAACGACGCGCGAACACCGGGAACGTATTGAAAAAATGCTTTTTATTTTCTATAGAAAATGGGTACAAAAGTTACAGTTAGATTGGACAGCTTCTACCAGCTAAGAAAAAATATCTAACGCAATTCTTGATTGTTCGTCGTCGAACGCTGTAACATCTTTATTTCTAATACGCGTTCGAATTGAGTGTGTTGTCAAAGAGAAACGAAGGAGACAGTGTGAATTTGTTTTCGAGGTAAATGGTAAAATGACGGTCTATATGATACAGAAGCTTTCGCGCGAATAGCTTTTTCGTCGATCGAATGCTCCCACGACGTTGAACATTCAAGAATTAACAGAAGCTGCTACACGCGAGTTTTAGAGGCGGATGCCGGGATTTCTGGAAACCACGAAGTTCAGAAGCTCGTCGCTGTCCTCGCAGACGAACGGTTTTCGATGGTGGCAGGCCACGTCGTGCCATTTCACTCCGTCGTTGTAGAAGTTGTTCAGGATCGACAGGCAGGACTCGTCGTTGCCCTGCGATACAAACATTTCGTTAAGTACCTTCGAGGATGGAGTAATATTTTGTGATCGGTAGGTCTTGGTCTGTTTAACAGATGCAGAGTAAAACTAGACTCCTTAACCGATTAGAATTAAGTACCTGAGCAGCTTCACGGTTGTCGGGTTGCGGTTGCCCGTATCCACCGGTGTGACTCCAATCGCCAGAGTTGCGTTGCGTGGTGGGTCCGATTTTGGCACCGGAACCGGACCAGAACCAGCCGTTGACGTTCTGCGGCAGAAGGTCCTGTCTGTCGCAACCGTTGAAGTTGCATTTGCGTCCTGATGTCCAGATGTACCTTATGTTTCCTGTTAAAAGGTCGCGTCGTCAAGTATCCCGAAAGACAGAGTGGAAGAACCTCGCACTAAAAGTTCTGCTACTAGCGTAAAGGTATTTCACCTCGCACGACTCTTTGTTTGATGAACTCGTTCTCCTGCGGCGTTTCGAGGGAGACTGCGTCCATGCAGTGTCTTCTGCAGATGTTACGAGCATCGAGCCAGTCCACCTCTAGGCTTCTGGTGGGCTGGTGTTCCCAACTGAAGAAGTACGAGTGTGCAACGCCTCTGGCGTCTCTGTACGTGGCGTGTCGTACCCCTGCGACAGAAGATCGCGTCAATTTACGTCGACTATTTCAAGAGAAATAGAACGAACGAACGAACGAAGAGGTCCTTACGGTTGGCGCAACTGCGTGGATCGGGAAGTGCGAGCCGACGCTGAGCGTTCACTGCGACGCCTGCGAGGAGCACTAACAGCCATAACGTCCTCATGTTCGTGATTCTTGAAACAAAAGTAAAATAATAAAATATTATCTTCGATAGATTCAAAGATGTTCGATGCTTTTTGCCTTCTCAGATCTCGACTCGGAACGAGAAACACACGACGAGGAAGAGGTTTCGGTTTCACTCTCGACAAGAGGAAGCGTTCTGGAGATCATTTTCCGCGGTGTGTGCGTTTGAACCTCTGGTAGGTAAAAGTTCTCTGGAAACGAATCTTCGTCGAGGGTGAAAGGAGACTTTTCAGGAGTGAATTATGATCCGAAGGAAAGGAGAAGAAGACGGCGAATCCCTCTCTCACGGCGGCGACGACAGTGAAAAATGCGACGGGGGATTTTGCAACAGGTCGTCGTTTTTTATAACGCCGCGACTAACTTTCCTCGGTTGCTCGACGGTCTTGCAACTTTCTAAATCGTCTCCGCGACACTAGGCTGACAGCGCGCTATTAATTGAACGTACGCGCGCTCGTTCGCTCGCTCGTCGATCACAATCTAAACAATTATCTCTCAATAGAAACCAACAGGCGTCCTCAACGATTCACTTCGAGTAGAAAATCATAGGGTTGCGTGTATTCGCCGTTAAATCGCTACCGGCAATCTCCGGTGTCAAAGATGATTAAATGGACTGTAAAATAAAAACGCATGATTTGCGAGACACGCCAACCAAGCAGGGATTCACTTTAGTGAATTGCAACTTGAAAATTAAACGTTTCTTCCGAGCTAGAACACTTCCGTTCCATTGATTCGACGATTTCGAATTGAATTTAACGAAGAGGAACACGAGACGACTAGGAGGAAATCTTCGAGTGCTTTCTAGTGATTTGAATAAACCGTATTACTGTTTCAGCGCTCGTGTTCGATCACCGGTATTGAATAACAATGACCCGCATTTCGAATTCCGAGCAGTTGGAAGCTTAATGAAATCCTGCTCTTAATGAGACGGCTTTCGCGAAAAATTAGAGTGCGGCCGTTCACCTGCATCGGCCGCGCTCCACTCTATCCAGAAAGGGTCAAGAGTTGTAAAAGAAGTTATCGCAATGTTGCGCAACCTCCAAATACACAATCGGGGGTGCCCTCTTTTATTACCACGTTTGGGAAATCGTTGTGCGAACCGTGTAATTTGTTTGCAATGGTTTTAGGTAAGGTAATAATCCATTAATCCTATTGAAGTGGCAGAGTAACGGCAATTACTGGCTGACGTAATGCAATTTGCTCTGCGAACCGCAAATTTAATAGACACGATAAAATACCTTTCCTTCTTCCGTGTGTATTAAAAACCACTGTAATACCCGGATTTTCAGGATCGCGTTCGGCATTGGTGTTCGAAATTCATAGCTCGGACGTGACAAGACTATGGCCCCCGTCCCGGGATATGTTGCAACGCGTGATTCGTTAGCGGAAGGTGTTTAGATGAATCTCTGGAAACGGACGGTCCTAGACCGGATGAGGAGAATGTCGTCATAATATTCTATTAACGACCATCCCGATTGCGCAACGATTATTGTCCCGGTTTTGCCAGCAACACGTCGCGCGATTTCCGGTTAGTCAACACGGATATTTTGATCGTGTTTCACGCCGAGGTACCTGCGATAATTCGTACATTATGTTTCGAAACCGACCGGTGCCATAAAAAGTAATCTTCAAAAGGAAACGCGTGACAAAGCTGTTCGATTATTTTAGAAACGTGTCGGTCGATAAACGCGCAAGCGATTGCGTAAGAAATAGTCGCTGCAGTATTTGGGTACATTTTGACCAGGATGATTAATTGGTTGGAAATAGTAGAACGTCAAATCCGCTGTCTAATGAGTTCAAGTTCTCTCTGTTCCGACTACTTTTGCATTCCGCGGAGGTTCCTGCGTTATTATTAGACAGCGGATGCTGAATGGAAAATAATACGTCTCTATCTGAGTTGCTACAAACTGTAGTGAAACAGAAGAATTTCAAAATTCTTCTAATGTTTTAATTCTTCTAATTTTAGTGTGTCTGGTCATTATCTTTGGAGGGTACGGGCAAAGCGTCGGAGCGTGTGCCCTACTTGAAAACACGTCGAATGTGGGATTTAGATAAGTTTCCCGGGGCATTCTGGATATTGTTTCCAGGGTTAAGTGGGGTTCAAAGGAGAGGGAAACAGGGAGAGATCGGTGGGTTTATTTCGTATCCGCATGTGTGCCCGTGAAACCGTTATCTGGCCGGCTTTATATCGGCCGGTTACGAAGTTGGCTTGTGTGTCTGCGTCTTTCTTAACGGCTCCCGAGACTGCCGGCGACGAGCACATCGCCGCTGCATGCTCTCGTGTATTTGGGACGAGTACCATCGTACAAAAACCGATGCGTCCGTACGACAAAAAGAAAAAGAGAGAAGAACAAAAAGAAAGGCTGACAGGCGCCTATTCGATTTCGACTTTCGCCCCGATCGGCATCGATCGCTCGGTAGAAATTAATTCACCGTTCTATTCTTCCCGGGCCGCTCGAAATTTCTATCACCGTTGTCACTGATAATTCCAGTCGAACGTTTAAACTAGAGACTCGTACGTTATATCGATCAGGTACGTTTTTCTTCCTTTCGTTAATTGAATTCTTTCTTTACTCCTTTTTTTGTCTGAACGTTGTGGTATGCTACAGAGTTGAGAGACACTAATGCAGTTCTTTCGGTTTGTTTGATCTGGTCAAGTGATAACTGAAACGGTACACTGTCGAAATTGAAAAAATTGTTTAGAGAAAGTGTCGAAGTCCTTGGGTAATGTTTAACTTGTTCGTATAATGTCGTGTGAGTCATTCTGCACTTCAATTACGTTTTTAATGTTTTTTTGTTGTTGTTACAGTATAGATTTAATAAATTTTAAATTTATTAAATCTTTGCGATCGATGTAATTGATTATTTAGTATAGATTTAAATGTAATTCGTTTGCTTCTTCTATTGGGATACTTCGGTCTCGAAAGTGTGGCGAATGTCACCGCGATTACTATTCCGTGAACGTTCAATTGTATATGGAACCAGATCAGTGTGCGAGAAAAAGTGGTGGCTTCGGTCCCGAAAGTAACTGTCAATCAGCGTTTGAATTCCTAACTGAAAATTCGGCCGGTTTGACCCACTTTTTCGGCTAGGTGCACGCCCGGCCACTGTGTCACCTGTCTTTTTTACTTTTACAAATGTTTTAGAGCGGTAGAATTAATTGTTGAAAAGTTTCCATCCAGGAGAAACATTTTACACAGATTTTTCTGGAGAACAAGAATGTTCTGCATCTGTTTCGTGAAACTGGAATTAAACCTTTCAAATATATAATTATAATTTTAGAAAATATAAAAGAAGAGTTTCATGAAACAAGAATTAAAAACTAACGTTTTATTACATCTCGTCTGGTCAATTTGTGAGAAAAAAATAAAAACGTTCTTCGTGCGCGGACTTGTTCCCGTAAGATCGTTGCATGTTGGCAATTGGCAAATTTGTCCGTAGATACGGTTTACCGATGATGCGCCCGATTACCCCCGCGGCCGGTGAATTTTATGCGGGACGAGTTCGGGAGAAGAGCAAGTTTCATTCGTTTTTTGCCTTTTACAGCCGAGATATCGTAAGATCTGGCCGTAATGAATTCCCGCTCGAAGTAATCCATCGCACTCACGTGCTTTGCAAGTTGCATCGTTGCGTAAAACTTGTACCGATCTTACGCAAGGAAAGTACCTCGCCGAAGATAAACCTCTATGCTCGCCGATCGAAGAGAAAGTGTGCGATCTTCAAAACAAGCATGTTTACCTAAAACCTCTCGAGGATACCACAAACATATCAGCTGCCTACATCAAACAATCTCTTTTTTCCTCCTCGAGCGAACAATTCGAAATATCTCTTCCACGATTAATAATCGTTACCGAATCTTCATATTTCAGAAAAATCTACTCGTTTCGCAATTCGCGGTGTTATCGTCTGTTGAACCCGTTGAATATGGAAAGCGTGCGAACGACAAGACGGTTCTCATAGTGTGAATTTGGTAAAGTGATGGGGTCTGGAACAATCTCAACGACAACAAAAAAAAAACAAAACTACTGCGCACGAGGATCTTGAAAGTCATTAATTACAGGTAATCCACCGGGCGTCGTTAATTAAGAAGATCCATTACGGAGCCTCTTTGTTCGCTCGAACAAAGAGGACTTTTAGTTTGTTTAGACTCGGCGAGAGTATAATTCACCGTCGCAAAAAAGCGATCTAAATTGACGACGTCGTGCGGTTCGATTAGAGTTATTATTCTACTGTTTCTTTTAATCATTTTTTAGTGGAAAGTTTGATTGAGAAAATAACAGGAGGAGAACCTGTTCCTACTTTCGTGCGTTCTTTTGGGGAACAGGTTATCTGTTCATCTGTTCATCTGGTCTTTGCCCTTTGGGGTATGCAACCGGATAACCAGCACATTTGATCGAACATTCGTAGTACATTCTTTCAGAAGTGTTGCATTAACTTATAGGCGTTTTAGGCTCCCAAGATTCTAGGTTTCATTTCTAAACTTCCCAAGATTTTAGGCTTTGTTTCTAGGCTTCTCAAGACTCTATGTTTCATTTTTAGGCTTCCAAAGACTTTAGGCTTTGTTTTTAAGCTTCCCAAGACTCTAGGCATCATTTTTAGACTCCTCGACATTCTACCTAATCGATTCTTCGTCATTTTACAGGCCCGGCGCCGCTTCTGAACTCACCAATTAGTCCTGAACCACGTTCCGGTCAAAAGGATCCGAACCGTGCGCAGGAAAATGGCGCGCAACTGCATCGGAACGCGCGAAAACGGTCAATAGGCGAACGATCGGCAAAGAGAAAGCTCCCGAGCGATTTCCGCGCGGGTCATGCGATACGACCGTTCGATCGTGAGGTCGCCGCTTTCGATTTCTCCGGGTGCACTTACCCGCTGAAACTTCCTTGCCTGGTCTAGATCGGCTTAGGTCCTCGCGAAACGCACCGGGTAGATATATATATATCAAAGAAGACTGGTAGATATAGCTGTACGGTATCAGTCGACGGGGAATTCCCTGGTTGCGAAGCCTGAGGTCCGTTCTGTTATTTTTTGTTTTTTGTTTTCGGCCTGGGCCAAAGCTGACGGAAAGCTCGTCGACGACTCGTCGATCGCGACGAGAAAGAAGAATGAACTGCGGCGTACGAGCCTGCAACCGGTATATAGCCGGCCCACATTCCCTTCTGGCTCGAGTAACCCAGATTCTTCCCACCCGACCGTCTGGGGAACATCTTCGGGGGCCTGAAAGGGGCCCTGGATAATTCCCAGCTTGCCCCAGCACCTCTCACTGATCGTGTTCCCCTCACCCGTTACCTTCGAGCTTCCTCGAAGCCTTCCCCCAGCGGCTTTCGGTGGCAGAATTCGTTTCTCTCTCTCTCTCTCTCTTTATCTTTCTACTCCTCCTTTTTCTTTCTTGGAGCTCGACGGATCGACTCTCGGAAAGGAATTGTCCTTCCGCCAGCCGGATCGTTCACTTCCTCGCGATCCTAATCATCCGGCTTGATTGGAAAATACTCCGTGACCGTCTCCAACATTTTGATTACCTTTTATTTAGGTAATGTCGTTACGCCGTCGTTAGATCCGTCGCTGAAAATGGGCATGTGCTAATGAGAGGAAGTCTTTTAGTAAGTGTTCACAATATCATGTCCGATGTATAAAACATTGCGAGATTAACTATTCTGAAAGAGGCACTTAAATTTCCGTTAGATGACATAAGCTTCCGCGGCGATCTTGTACAACTTTCTTTTGTCCAGTGGAACGCAGTTGCAGATTGATATTTCTAATTATCTTCGTTGTCTTAAGTACAGCTTTGTATTGGTAACAGAACGTTTATTGATAACGAACGTGAACCAATGGATACGGTTTCACGAGGGTCGGAAAGAGAGGAGCATGTTTCTAATAATTTGTTTTTAATTAAATATAATCAATTCCGTACACGCGCATACGCACGCCGCCTCGAACAATTATTCTAACGCTAACATGGCATAATTGTTCTAAATCGGTTGGTAACTCAAGGTTTGTCGGTCTAGAAATATGTGGCCGCTCGCCAACGTGTTTTCTAGATGACACTGTACACTTTACAGAATCAAGTTGTTGTACAACAACGTAGACTTAACGGACCAACGTTACAAAACTTTACATCGTGCAATCATCGTAATCGTAAATGGTCGTCTGCAATAATTTGCAATATTCTTCGATCGTGTAACGTATAAAAATAATCCAGACACCTTAACGTGGTATCGAGTCTATGGAAACAACCCAAGCACCGTAAAATCATTCAGGCCCCTCATTCCTCTTCTTGGATACATTTCTCCACTAGCTCCTTCAGGTTTGGATTCTCCATGGCAGCTGCTATTCGTTCTTTATCGTTAATCTGTTTGTTTACTGAAACAGAAAGACCAAATTAATAGACTGTAAGAGTTACATTGTTCTATGGAACAGCGCTTACTCTCTTGTTCCGTAGAATGAGCACCCTTCTTGATAAATATATCTAGCTTAAAAAGAGCAGTTAGCTGGCGTTCCAGCTTGATCCTAATGCAAAGACCGATCAAAGTCGCCAGGGTACAATGTGGCACTGTAGGATTGAATTCGATGCGTATAATGGATACGCCTCTAGGTGTTTGTCTAGATACTTCGACGCAGTCTTCGTAAACGACATCCAACTGCTCCAACGTCTGAGGTTTCTCAGGGTCTTTGATGGTTCGGAGTAGATCTGTAGTAATTTCATTTCATGTAAATATAATATTACAATCGCGTCGCTGCTGAATAATAGAAATCAATGAAATACATTGAAGAACGTTAATCTAGCATGTGACTATAGAAAAATGTAGATTGCACGAAGCGTTTTTATCAGTTGAGAGGCAAATCGATAATGGGATTAAGACGTTAGAAAAATAACGAGTTGGATCGTGCTCGACGACCACTTATTTACAGGAGGTTCCGTTCTCCTGTGGATACAGAATAAATTAGACGCATGAACTTGCCGTAAATGGATTCTTTCAGCTCGGTGTCGGCTCGCGAGGCCAGAACTTGATTAGGGTAGCCTTCGGTAACCTCCATTCCGTCCACTGTCGGAATACCATCTCTTATCTTCCTCCCGACTGAGATTTTTCGTAAAAACGACAACATTCTCGCTCCCCTTGACCCCTCGCCTCTTATAGCCAGTCAACGATACATGATTACAATTTGTTTATATTATGGCTGACTGTATTTCAATGTACATAACCTCCAACAACTTTTGCGGTAGACCGCATCGCGTCACCGTGGCGCGGAAGTTCAATGCCGACGAATTACCTCGAATCGTTTCATTAATTTTCTTTCGAAATTACTGTGATAAAACCAGACAAAACAGCCTCTCGAGACAACGGTTACTGTAATATAACTAGATTCGAGTTCTCTGATAAATTCTTCACGAATTTACCGAGTTTATCGACATCTAATCGTTCGCGCTGTGTAATTTCAACTTGAAACAATTTCATTCATTTTAATTCTTTCGAAATTACTGTAATGAAACAACCTTTTGAGGCTACGATTACTGTAATATAGCTAGATTAGAGTTCTCTGATAAATTGTTCACGAATTTACCGAGTTCATCGACATCTAATTGTTCCCGCTGTAATTCGAATTCAAAGCAGATTCGCGCGCTTTCGGTCGCGCGATTCGCGCAAGTACACTGAAGTACGCCGAGTACATTCCCGTCCACAAATCGCCGGACGCTCGTTCAAGTTTGAATAGGTTCGAATCGCTTTTCGTGAAGTCTAACGCTCCCATTTGAATATGAATTGCATTTACTGGTGACGCGTGCATCCGTTTGTTTGTGCTCGCACACGTTCGCATAAATTAACCGCGGTGAATCGTTCCACGGCTGTTTATTTATGCAGAGAAGTTTCCATAAATTAGCATCGGACGTTTCTACAATTCGTAACCGGCCGAACGAGTTCCAAGCAACTCATGCTGCAATAAACGATGAAGAGATATACTCCCATTAACATACCGTTCGCGTTGTCATGTAATATTGAAAGAGCAGCCAATATACCAGGTAATCCGTACACGAAAAATAAACGAATCCAAATTTAACGTTTAGCGTCAGAAATTTTCAGGTGAAGATTCGCTTGACCGTAGAACGTGGTTCTTGACAGATGGCGCTGTTGCGCACTTTCCAAGGACAAATTCGATTTCGAAATGGAACGTTACAGTTTATCGTGGGACAAGACGCGCTTTTTGGGCGGGTTCGATGACCCAGAAGGCCATTCAAGGCTACGGACAGGTAGCAAAACCGCTTGAACTAGATTTGGTATTCAGTGGAACCGATTGCATGCCACATTTTCGTTGCAGAAATGGAACTCCGTGATTTGCTGCAGGAATCGGATTTCTGCTCGAAGAAATTTAGAAAGCAGTAACTTGAGATGCAAAACATGATGCACCGGCTGGAAAATAGGTGATCTTTTTGCTCTGGGAAACTGCAGACCATTTTGACACGTAACCTTGGCCATAAAACGGAAGCAGGGTGCTATCTGGGTACATTATGAAGTAAATGGGCCGTGGAGAAGAGTCCCTTTTCTTTTTTAATGTGGGAGAACCGGCAGAGCCCATGAGTCCTGTGATACCTTTCGGTACCACATTAGAAATCGGGAGGACCGTAAACTCCCACATCTGGGACCACCAGGTGTTATAGGTATCCTCTTTAAATCGCCTCTTTTGATCGAAGATTTGCTTATGTCAGATACACCGCTTTTCGCATAACTCCTGACATATTTTCCTTCGACTCCATATTCTTTTCTTCTTTATATTAACCGATGAGCTCCACAATTTACACATATACATATATATTTAGAGAAACTTACTTACGAGGAAGCCTATTCGTAATTTTAGACATGGAGGAAGCGTTTGTGTAAATTCGGCGTTCGTTCGAAATGCTACTTCTTCATATACATATATTTACATTATTGATATTTACAATTTTAACTTATCTATTTACACTATTATTTAATAATATTTATAATTCATCTGAAAGATGTCTCTTTCAGTCTGGTGGACGACCTGGTGGATATTCTGGGTCGTCGATCTCCTGGAGAAGAGTCCCTGATGTGCCTAATCTAAATCGAGCCTAGATAAAACCTAAACTATCTCGGGTCAGTATCTCATAACGACATGACGGTCTAGGCCAGATGTGGGTGAGTCCCAATCAAGACACAACCAGATGCAAATAATACATTGTATAGAAAGCCGCAGGTATGTATTAACAGAATGTTCACGATGTTCCAGAATGTATTGTATATTGCAGCGCAGCTGACCCGTACCCAAAGCGATAGCTGATCTGCGGAGCCAGGGGGCTGGAAGTAGGGTCCACAGCAGAGATGCGAACCCCTCGCGAGGCTCTTTTGTGAAGCAGTATGATCCGATTCGAGTCCGGCTAAAAGAGTTTACTGTCTCTTCGTCGTCAGGCTGCGCACGCTCCGTTCCGCAGCGTTCGTACATGATCCAATACGGCAGAGACCCTTTGGTCTCCGTCGGAGGAGGAACCAAACTCGGGCGAGAATTCGTGGAAGGTAACGGCCGGCCTCCGGTTGATCCGATCCTCCGTGAAACCCGCGAAACGCGTTCGTTCCGGCATGGCACCGCGAATGAGGTTTTAAGGTGAGAGAACGGTGCACCGGTGCCCGAAGAATGCGAAAGCTTTCTAGAGGGCCCCGCCGTTCCTGTTTAATTTAGCCTCGGCGCTCTCCGGTCTGACGAAGCAGGAAACTTCGAAACGCGTGCGATCGCGCGCCTCGCGCGTTCACGCCGTTCAGTCAAAACCCCCGAAAGGCTTCACGCTCGAGGAGGTCTCCTCTATTTTCCTTGTGTCGTGTTTATCCGCGTCGTCGATTAGGCGACGACGCATCAACCCGAGGCTCCCCCCCGCCTGCCCGTGTCTGCTAACTGTTGTTGTTTGCCCGGCCCCCAGTCAGTTCGTCGGACCCGTTCCCTCGTCGGCGTTACGACTGTCGCGAAGGTAAGCGCATTGGAATCTTTACCGTGAAACGGCAGACACAACCCGCTGGACCGGTCTCCCCAGACACGCTCTGACCCGACAATTCTGAATATAGATCATCGCGGGCGGGATTCAGCACCGGCCGAGCCAGCCGACACCAGGATTTAGTCGTTGCGAGGCTTCGTTCCCGGGCCGATTCATTGTAACCCGGTCTGCCAGACACCCACAGGTTCGAAGAACCCTGCGGGAATCCCATCGAAACCTTAGGTGAGTCCTGTGGCTGGCTGGTGGTACCTTTACTTAGTATTTAAGTGTATATATATATACTTTGTTTCTCAAGATACCTCGTATAGCTCCCATTTTACGAGCGTCGGGTGATCTCGAAGTGTCCTTGGCAACCCATTAAACAATGCTAATGAAGCGTACCCCGGCGACGCTTCAAGGTCACCCGGTGAAATGTACTTAAGTCTATCGTTGCGGTGGTCATGAACGGATTGGTGTTTCGATTTTTCTGGTAACAGCAAACAGGCTTGTCGGAGCAGCCACGAGAACGCTAACAATAACTCGGACTTGGCTCATTCTTCATACAAGATGGAACGACAGGAATTTTCATTGTCCGACACAGCGGGGAAAGGATATTTGCTCGTTCGAGTTCGAAGATAATTGTGTCGACTGCTTTGTCGTGATCCGGACCCTTTGATAGCTGTTAGAGAATCATTGCCGTCGGTTGGACTTTAGCCCCGAGGCACATTATCGTTTCTAAATAGAATCAGGGAAATTAGAAAAGTTCGTCGGTGTTTGTCTGCAGCCGATACTCGAGGACCATCGAGAGGTCGTAAACGATTAGTTTGCAGAGGTTAGATCGAGCCGATCGATTAGCTAAGCCATGACGAACGGTATCGCGGACAATGTAAATACGTTTGCATAAGGCCGGTCAGTCTCGCAATTAATCGGCGACGGCGAGGCTTGTTGCAAAATTTAAATGGATCGAAGCGCGGCGCTCGCAATCACGCGAAAGTAACTGTGTTTCCTTGAAACAATCCGGAGTGACCGTTTAACGGTGTTAGAACTTTCAAGAGATAAGTATCGGTGGACGTGCAATCACGAAAAAGGATATCCGTGTTCCTTGGAAACAGTGCCAACTACACCAAACATTATTGATCGTCGCAGCGAGAACACCGATCGAACGTCTCCGCGATTCGTCGTTGCAACTCGATTGGTAAAACAGACCTCCCGTGGAAAATTCCTATATAATCTTATCGTCGAACTCAAACATTTTCGTAACGCAAACAGCGAACGATTCGCTACTGATAAGGAATATCTCCTCTCTCAGGCCACGTTGCTTAAACGATTTTTCACGCTAATTACACAAATCGCTGCAGCGAAGCTGCGACAATTATATTACAGTAGTCGTTGTATATCTGTAGGTTTTTCTAAGAGCTGTACTCGCGTTACTGGAAAGAAAGAAATCATTGAGAAGACTGAAGATCCAAGGCCGAGCTGTTCTAGGTAATGTGTAATCGTTTGTGCAAGTCTAGAGAGAATCATTCATTTGGATTACATACTTTCCGAGAGACACGAAATCAAAAGTTCAACTGCATATACTTTCTGTGGAATCGTTTACGCTTTTGATAACTCATTGAGTGCGCGTCAATACATTATCGCAAAGAATTCCTAGAAACTTGAATGGACGCGTTCTCTCATTTTCACAAAGTAATACGTAAAATACATACTCTAAAGTATTTTAATATCTCTCTTGCTCCGTAAATCCTGCAATTTAAAATATGACACAAAGAGGTTCGCCCGAGCCTGCAGGAATCCCACTACAAAAGGGTTGAAAGTTAAACTGGCTGATTTAAAAGTCGCGGTCTTCGATACTGACTATATATCCTCCCAAGAATAGTCGCCGGCGAGTATCCGGTCGAATAGTCACTGTCTGCGAAGGCAATCCAAAGAACAATCAACCTTCCCGAACGAACTCACCGCGTCCACCAGCTTGCATATCGATCCAAACCACGATCGAGTCTAGTGAGTATGAAAAGTCGTACCCGTAAGATCAATCATCGCGCGGATAGTGGATGTTGGATTCTCTGAAGATGATGCGAATTGCGTAACAGCTTGTGTAGAGCGGATGTGCAACGTATGCCTGGTCGACGACAGGTATATCGTCTTTCCGGTAGCTATAAACGAGCTTCTCCCGGCGCGACTGTTCGCAGATTTTTTGGGGCGCGCCTGCGCGAATTTGCCCCTTCTACTTGTCGGCGAATCACCGGAACTGTTTTCCGGGGCGGCTGATCGAGCCGAAGCCGAAGAAGAGGTGAAGAGAGGAAGAGGACCTTAGGGAGGAACGATGCCGCAGCCACGCTGGTGGAACGCTGTTATCGCGGCTGGCCGGACTAGAACGTGGAAACAACTGACTGCCTCCTCCGCGGGGTCAGGGACGCCAGGAGGCAGAGCATCCGGACGTTTCACGGCTGCGGAGGCGGTAGTCCAGCGGCCGGCTTGCGACCGAGCACTTCGTCGCGGTATGTCAAGCGTCACGCCCGCCGGCAAGGTCCTCACCGAGGACAATGTATTCACCAACCTCAGGAAAATGGAGTACGCGGTACGAGGACCGCTGCTCATACGAGCCATCGAGATCGAGAAAGAGCTCCAGAAGGTAAGCGAACGCCTTCGATCCGCCAATTAATTCTGTATGGTTGTCAGGAACGAATGCCGCGCGTCGCATGACTTTACTTTCGAGACATTGCCGTTTCAAGTTTTCATCGCCTCGACACAAGTAAGCGTACCAAGGGATACCATAGAGCCCTGAATTTCGCAGCATTCATTTATTTTTCTTTTTGATAAGTTTACGAGAGCTTTCCTTCTTGCAACTTCTATTTCCAAATTGAGTTCCAGGAAATTTCGCAGCATTCATTTTTCTTTATAAATTTATGAAAGAGTTCTCTTGCAACTTCTATTTCTAACTTGAGTTCGAGGGCCCCCAACGTTTTTACCGCTCGGGGCCTCCACTTGACTCGAGCCTCCACTGACATCGGTTCAACTGCATGATTTTGTTTCAGGGTTTATTTTTGAAAATTCTATACTAGTCGATCCTACCCTGCGAAACTCGATTAATTGTGACACGCGACGTTTCTCCTGACGAGCACGGAATTATCCAGATACACGTCCATACTACGGCGAGCATGGTGTTTTAGGCTTGAACGAACCCGCGTATGGGACCGAGGATCGATGTAGATGTGCGCGAGAAGCGTGAATGAAAACATCTGTGTCCACACAATTTCTGTCTATACTAGTCTCTCCCTCGTTCTTGTACACGTTCCACTGTTGTGTTCTGGAACGATTTTTCATTTGATTACTCTCGCCACAAGACAGGATGTTTTTAATGGAGTGTGAGATCGTTGTCAGATGCACTCTCGGTAATTGCGAGCGATACCATCTGGCATCCTGTGCGCCGAGTCCATCTTAAAATTGATGTTCAATTTTCATTCTTGCTCTTTTGATAGTATCCTGGACAGGATATGTATACGCATACTTTCACTCTCGATCCATAACACTGTGTATATTCTTCGAGTGCTTTGAAATATTATCAATGGATCTGTAAAGCTTGAAAAGCGTGGCTAAATATACTTCGACTCTACAGGCCATAAAATTGCTGAAATTGATGCTAATGTGAGAAGTATGACGGTATGATGTAAACGTGTACCAGCGAGACGCAGAGAAGTGTATATAGATCCATGTCCGTTTTTCCGTGCATAGTATCTTTCTGGAAAAGAATAACGTAAAAGTTGTTCACACATCGGGAACTAGTATTGTCTGACGTAATTGTTTTGTTTTCGTTTCCGAGTCGCACGACTCGACTTTTGTTTTTTATCGTGTCCAATAGAAGGGGAATGACTGTGAGAATGAGTGAAACAAACATGCATGCGACAGATGTTCCTACACGCGTGAATGCTGTGTTAATTTACAAGCGACGAGGCAGATGAATTCAATTGAACAGTACTTATCTAAAGGGAAGAGGTTATGTTTGTGTGAAAGTAAGTATTTAAATAGACTGATATCAGAAAATCTCGGGGACACGCGTGAAATGTCCTGCAAATATTATATTTAAACAAACATTGCAACATATCGTCACGGTGGAAATATCTTTTCCACAGTAGAGTAGACTCGGCTGCGAATCTGTGATAAGCAGAGATAAGCGTATGGTAGATTCGAGCAGGTAAAAGATAAGTGTGCAGAAATATATGTGCATATTTCTATTCGATTTCCAGATTTTTATTTACCGTTTGTTCATTGATCAATTATTCGGGAGTTCGTCAATTTGATTGCGAAAGCCCGCGAAATTCGAATACTGTAGCTATCGTTGATAAAAATATCTTTTTCTTAGTTCGCTTAATTATGCAAACATGACACTTCACCGGTGCGTTCTATTTCACAACGTTTTGACGTTTCCCTTATCGTCCGCTTTATTTGATTCGTCATTTGTTTATCGATCGATAATTCTGAAGTTTTTCAATTTGATTTCGAAAGCCCGCGACATTCGAATCGTATACTGTAGCTATCGTTGGTAAAAATATTTTTCCTAGTTTCGCGTAATTATGCAAACGCGAGACTTGGCCGGTGTATTCTATTTCAACACAATTGACATTTCCCGTTATCGCTCGGTTTTCAACGCTCATAAACAATAGTTACGACATTTATTGTTCGCGTACTTTTACGATTGTTTTATGATGTCACGACGCAAACTAATAACAGAAACAACGTGGAAAGTAATCGTACAGTTCTGAAATTGGTATCGATCGTTCCCCCGTCTCGATTTCTCTCGATCGATCGAATAATAACCTAACCACCTGTCGCGGACAGGTAAATATATCGAATGCGTTACCACCTAAAAATAGAGCATCGATTATCGCTCAATATCGACGCGACTGAACTACTTTCCGAAATTGCGCGGAAACGTTCCAAATCCAGTGTTGATCCGTTGATTGCGCGTAAATCACGAGGAATCGTGTTCATACTCGAACGATCTTTGGCGACGATAAATCATGCGCCTACGAATCATTGCAGCTTGGTAAGATGACCTGTTTTAAGCGGTTTGGTCACGTAATTCGAAACCATCGGCCGAGAGAGCAAGACAAAATAAACATTTCGCAAACTCGTGACATCCGACGTTCGCGAAACGGTGCTCACATTACGCGCAAATACCTCTTATTGACGTAGTTGCATAGTCGCGTACATACGAAAAGAGTCAAGGCCCGCCGTAAAAGGAACTGTCCATTTATTTTTATCGACTGTCATTATTATACTCTTCCTGTTCATTGAAATCGACGGCTGTAATGAGTCTCGTTAGGCTAAAAGCCGTAATAAAGATCATACGAGCAGAAACTCAATTTTCTGGAGATACAATCTCTCTAAACCACGTAGACAAGATACAAACTTTTTCGAAATCAATCGAAATAACATGAAGTACTTAGTACTTACTTGAAAAATAAAATTGATCGCAATCATTTTTGTTTAAGATATAGAAAACATTATAGTCCAGGATCTACCGACCATTTTTACAATTGATTACTATCAAGTTAATATTCCGTGAGTAGCTCCATTTTGATGAGACGCCCAACTTTTTCTCTTGTGGTAGCTAACAGGGGTAGCAGGGATAAAATATGTCGATTTGACGATTCTCAAAAATTTATTACAGTACTTATTATAGTAAAAATGGTCAGTGGATCCTGGACTATTAGTTAATAGTGCCGGCAACAGTTATTAGAGAACACGATGTGCAAACTGCAATTCATGTTGCAGGTGCAAACGAAACAGCCAAGCATGTTAACGCTTACCAAGAAAAAAATTTCCATGCATAAGTTCGTTCATTTGAAAATTCGCAGGCTTGTTCCAAAGTTAGATGCAACCTTGAATATAATTACAAAACTGACATTGTCCAGGAAATCTCGTCGTGACTCATCTTTCAGGAATAATTATGGAACGTTGTAAGAAAAATCAGTCAATTTCCTTTCTCGATTATGTACCAACTTAATCATTGGGTTGGTCCGGATATCTATGGTCTGACCAACTTTATTAGACCTTGATTTTCTTATCTAATCGCTGTTACTTAAGATAGTAATCGTGGCTGAAAAAGCGTGACTCGATGAGGAATATACGATATAAATACCTCTTTTATTTGTTATATTAGACAAAATTATACAGGAATATGAATGGATGTACCGTAACTGTAAACCGATGAAGAGAAAACACCTTGTTAATGATTCCTTAGCTAATCTTTATTGTTCTTTTTCAGGGAGCTAAGAAGCCATTCAAGGAGGTGATAAAAGCCAATGTGGGAGATGCACATGCGATGGGTCAGCAGCCGATCACCTTCCTGAGGCAAGTACTGACCCTGACAGTGTCGCCGAATCTCCTCAGTGACCCCAGTTACCCTGAGGACGCGAAGGCACGAGCTAGGAACATCTTGTGCGGATGCAAAGGAGGCAGCGTTGGCTCGTATTCGGAATCGGCAGGGATTGAAATCATCCGAAAGCATGTTGCACAATATATAGAAGATCGCGATGGGATTCCCTGCGATTACCGCAACATCATCCTCTCTAATGGCGCCTCGGACGGAATCAAAGTGTGCAGATTATTTCTCTTATATTATATTTTTAGTATATCCCATCTCTTAAGTTCTCGAAGCTCGGTAGAGGCTCCCACGATAAAAGAACAAAAATGTTGTAGAGTCTAGTCGTTTCTGTGTACTTTGAACGACGAGGAAATGTGTCACGCATAGTTATTATTATTATTATTATTATTATTTATTATAGACGGACTGAAGCCCTTTTACATAAGTGTTTACAGAAAAGAGAAAGATACAATACTACTCGTGTAATAACAAAGAAGGGACATGCACAACAAGAAAAAATTAATAATGGTACAATCGATATGGTATTATCATATAATCCTGCGTAGTTGCATTTGAAAATTTTGTAAAGAATCACTGAACAAAATCAATACGATTCTAAATAGTGCATGATTTTGTGATAATGCGATTCATTGGATTAATTAATCCATAAGTAGATTTCGCTTTAAGTGTTTGAAAAGTCACTCTTGTTCTCAGTTCACGTTCTGGTACATAAAAATTGATTTGCGCAAGTAGAGAGGAACAATCAATATGATTCTTAATTAAATTAAAAATAAAGCTCTGGTAGGATACTATTCTTCTTTAGTTATGCGCACTTTGGCTTGTTACAGTCAGTCCTGAAGCTGTTCAATGAAATGTTGGATGGAAAGCCATCCGGCGTGTTGATCCCGATACCACAATATCCGCTCTACTCCGCCACGTTGGCAGAGTTCGGTCTCACTCAGATCGGCTACTATCTGAACGAAGAGAACAAATGGGCCCTGGATATTTCAGAATTAGAAAGAGCCTTGAACGAAGGCAGCAGGACCAGCAATCCTCGTGTGCTGGTAGTGATCAATCCTGGTAACCCGACTGGCCAGGTTCTCACACGTAACAACATCGTAGACATCATTCACTTCGCGTACAAGAACAGGCTGTTCTTAGTGGCCGACGAGGTCTATCAGGACAACGTGTACGACAAGGACAGTGCCTTCCACTCGTTCAAGAAAGTCATGACAGAGATGGGAGAACCGTACTCTAAGATGGAACTGGCGTCTTTCATGTCTGTGTCCAAAGGTACGCTTTCAGTTATTGGTAGACTGCGGATTTAAGCTTGTATACGATGGGATATTTATTTGATTTGGTTGCAGGATACATGGGCGAGTGCGGTATCCGTGGTGGATACGGGGAAATAATCAACATGGACTCCAAAGTTATGGCGATCCTGTTGAAATCTATCTCGGCGATGTTGTGCCCCACTGTTCTCGGCCAGGTTGTTATGGATGTTGTTGTCAATCCGCCGAAGCCCAACGAACCGTCTTATCCATTATTCGTAAAGGAAAGGGCAGACACTCTACGATCGTTGGCAGAGCGGTCTCAACTGGTGGTTGATACATTGAATAGCATTCCAGGTTTTAAGGTACCGAAAATTGTTTTGTGAGCTTCGTACAACGTAATAGGTAGTCAAAATTGCCGCTTTGCACTTCACGTACCACCATTGATCGATATCGATCTACCAATCACTGAACATCATCTATATATATGCCAGAGCCTTCTTGCCTTGAAACAGCACGTGTTTCAGTTACATATCTGCCACCATGGTTTAAAGTTGGTTTTCGTGTAACTCTCAATATTTGTTTTAAATGTTTGTCCACTTTTGATACAACATGTACGTGGACTATTTTTCTTTTCTTTTTCCGTTACACGGTCTTCAAAAATATTGATTATATTTTAATTTTGTCATATATATTTTTCAGACGCAAAAATGTCTCTTTGAAAAAGATCCACATCGGGATCGAAACGTTAGAAACATGATTTAATAATTGCACATTTGTTGTTTTTTTCTATAAATGATCGAACCTGGCGCCGATATCATTAAATTTATTATATGTAATAAGTAGACGGCTGATCTTTATTAGGGCTGTTACTTTCCCGAAGCTTCGACTCTTCGAAGATTTGAAGGATCAAAGTGTCCACGCTTGGGTGATACAGCGTCGATTAACGTTCCGTTCGAAATTACAGGTGAATCCAGCGATGGGTGCTATGTACGTGTTCCCAAGGATCGAATTGCCGAAGAAAGCCATAAAAGCAGCCGAAGCGGAGGGTCAGCAGCCAGACGTGTTCTACGCTTTTAAATTATTGGAGTCGACAGGCATTTGCGTGATACCTGGATCAGGTTTTGGCCAACGACCCGGCACCTATCATTTCAGAACGACGATTCTGCCTCAGAAAGAGAAGATCAAGACGATGCTCGAGAGTTTGAAACAGTTTCATCTTAAGTTCCTGGAGGAGTACAAATAAACGTACAATTACAACGTTGTTGCATTTTACTTAGTACTTGAAATGCCAGGACAACGACGTGCGGCGCGTCGAAATTTCTACGAAGATTTTGTTTCTTTTTTAAATCTTACGAAACATTTTCGAGGGGGAAATATATTTGCATTTTCTTAACGAGATATTACGGAAACAAACGAATCTATTTACAAGATTATCGAGAGCCGTTTACTATCATGTAGCACGAGTTCTGGCATAGATAGGATACTATTCGAATTAGATTGTTTACACGAACGAACTTCACGATTGGTCGAACGCTTGTACAGATAGCACGAATTTGTTGTTATATTTGAGAACGTTGAATTTCGAATTCGTTTCTTTTTTTTCTCGGAATTGCGGAGTGCATGGTCGGTGTGTATGTGAATAGTGATTTTATGGATATTGATGACGATTACGATGCTGCGAGATTACATACGATATGTTTTTATAATACTCACAACGATTCTATCGAATCACACAATACTGTATTTCAGTCAGCTTCTACTTGTCATTAGAAAATTCATTGTTTATGTGATATAACAATAATCGTCTCCGCTGAAACGTTTAGTCTACAGTGTCCACGTTTGTTCGAAAGTCCTCGATGTCTCTAATCAAAAAGGTCAGTTTAAAAAGTAATCGTTCAGTGTGACTAATTACTTAAAAGTTTATCTTGTACTTGTCAGATATATAAAATTTCAATTGTTTAATTTTCATCGTTAACGCATTTAGTACCATTGTAAAATAATATCTATTTTTTTATTCTTTCCTGTTAACTGTCTCGAGGAGTACACGTGTGTACTTACGATATCGACTATCGATGTTTAACATTGTTTGCGAAGTCACGCGACAGATTTAGTAGCTCTACACGTTTCAACACTGATCCTATACGAGAAGACAATATTGTATTTGATTGTACATCTTTCGAGAACACATACGCAGAGCCTGCGTATGCTTCTTTTTACGTGTGTAAGCAGAAACATGCTCACTGTAAGAGACCAACGATCAAAGGGTATCAAATAACTTTTTGAAGAAAACCTATTCAAAAATAAAGAAACTATTGTACCGTACGTGTCTTGACGAAGGATGTTTTATTATTTGATACATCGTTCGTGCAGCGTCTCCCTGCGTATCGCTCTAACTGAAATTATGTGTGAACAGTAATAGGCTGGTTCTCCTAATTATAAGAGTCGACAAATGTTTCGGTCTTACTCCCCGAAATTGATGAGAAAATGATTTTTAAAGTTCGAGCATTTTACAGAGGAAAGATCGTATAATACGGATAGAATGAAAATTTACAGAAGAAAAGAGAAACAGAAAGAAACAAAGAATTTCTCTATAGATCACTGGCGAGCCTCTCGATCTCATCCGCGAAGAACCTCATGTCAGCCTTGGTCAGTCCGGAATTCTGCAGAACGAGCCTGAAGAAGTTCGGTAGTTCCCTGAGCGGTTGATACGTGATCAGCATCGATCCTTTCTTGACCATGCGTTCCTTCACCGCCGGCCCGATTTTCTCAAGCGCCTTCGATAGCTGTTCGCCCTTCAAGTGCCGTTTCGAAGGCGGCACGTGCCAGAAGCATACATTCGTGCACTCTGGCTCGAGCATCAGCTCGAAGCCCTCTTTCTGTTTCACGTAATCTGTAAAATACCGCGACAGCTCGAACACGCGGTCTACGTGCTTCTCGAGACCACGAGTACCTTTGGCCTTCCACATAAACCAGAACTTCAATACATCCGCTCTTCGACCGCACTGTACATGCTTGTCACCATTGTCGTAGGAAGTGTCGTAGAACTTGTCCGGCTGAAACAGATAGCTGGCTTTCGATCCATGGGCAGACTGCAGGAGTCCTTGGTGGCGTAGCAACAACGTAGAACACTGTTGCGGTGCAGCGAGCAGCTTGTGAGGATTCCAGGTAACAGAATCAGCTAGCTCTACACCATCTAAACGGTGTCTATAAGTTTTAGACATCAACGCGCCTCCTCCCCAAGCAGCGTCTACATGAAACCACATATTATGCTTCTTGCAGATGGCTGCTATGTCTCGCAGAGGATCGTATGCTCCCAGGACAGTTGTCCCAGCTGTGGCAGAGACCATCAGAGGAGTCGCCCCTTCGCTGATCGCTCGATCTACCTGTGTCTTGAGGTCTGCGATGCACATCTTGCCTCTGGAGTCTGTCTTCACCTCGTACACGTTGCTGTTACCTATTCCAAGGAAAGCGCTGAGCTTCTTCACAGAGTAATGAGCATCCTGCGACGTGAACACTACCAGTCTGCCGGCGCTGGACATGCCTAGCTCCTTTAACTGTGGAAATCTTGGGAGAATAGCTCGATTAGTACGATGAATGAATGTTGGGGATGTAGGAGATCTATTTCGAGGTCAGTACCTGTAATGACGAGCCAGATTGATGGCGTAACCATTGGCGATGGAACCTCCTGGACAGAAGATCCCATCACCTTTGCCGTCCTTCCAGCCAATTATCTTTCTCATCTCTTTCAGCAATTCTTCCTCCATCAATGAGAACACCGGTGAGACCTCGTACGTATACACCGAAGGATTCAGAGCGTCCGTCAGCCATTGTCCCAGAAGACCGTACGGATCTACGCTGGAATATAGCTGGTTCACGAATCGGGGATGACCCGTTTTCACGCTGTACTTGATCACGTTGCGAGCCAACGAATACAGCTGCTCGTGCGAGCATCCTTTATCCGAGAGCGTCAGATCAATGGCTGAATGGAGCGCCGTTGGCTCCATCCACTCCACCACGCGATTCTTCCTCGAGGTACCCTATATTGCAGAACGTAACTTTACAACACCGGAATCTCTTTAACACGCGTTCACTGCTTTCGGAAATGATCGCTCCAATCGGACTGGATTTGTCATAATGCTGTGCAAATGTGTCTGCTGAAGGCCGAAGCAAAAGAAACTCGAAAGCGTGACATTGTGCTTCAATGAAGCAGAACAACCATGATCCGTTTCCTTCGACGAAGCCCGTAATTGCTCTCGCTTCCTTCAACGAGCCTTCTTTCGTTCTTATGTAGACACTTTTTGTCCTACGATAGCTGGATAAAGTCGATCCTGTTGTTATTATAAAGCGCGCGAGTCTCGTTGCGATGTCGTTATGGGATTAAATCAATTTTCATTTTATTCCTGCTTCCCACAACGAATGCAGAACATTTCTATTTTGCTTAAAGATATCCAGTTATCGAGTAGCAGCGAACGTGTGTTGATTAAGGTGTTCTTAAGATTGATTGTCTGTTTCAATTGCAGACGGAAAGCGCAAGGAGAAATTCAGAGAGGTTGCTGTTGGCATTTCCTCGAGTCTGACGCCTCAGGGAATTATGCCACAGCAATTACAAAAGCGACAGCAGGAAAATCGGACTGATCTGCCTCAGGCGAATCGCTCGCGTTCATCTACGGCGTAATTCTTTGTCCATGAATTGACGGAGTGTCATTAATTAGCGAAGCAAAACAAAAAGAGCTGAGAACGTAGTACGATTGAGTCACGGAGAACAATCGGTAGGGAAATCGACGTGTCTCGACGATCAATGAAATTGTTCACAGGAACGTTTCGCATCGTTTCTCGCTTATACAATTCTGCGCGGTAAGATGCTAATTTGCATTCGAATACAGAATGATCGATTGGAATAAATGATGCGTTCGATTTCTGAATTGATTCGCGGTAACGCGCAGAATTGAAATAACTGCTCTGCCTCAAGATCATTCACTTCGAGACAAGGAGATTGCCGGCATTAGCATGATTGCATTAGCGTGCAAACATTCACGACAATTTCTCACAATTAAATATTCTTCTCACATTTTCTAAACGCAATACCGCTCGAAACATCGAATATATCGGTGCAAAAGTTTGTGCTCGATATCGTATTGAAATCCGTTTGTTATTGAGCTAGTAGGAAAGCTGTTCAAGATGCTTGCGAACCCGATAGAATGTTTAACAGAAGATCCGAGTTAGTAATCGCTTGAAATCGCAAAGAAACAGAAAGAAATGTGGAAAAGTGGAAACGAATTGAAGTGAAATTATGCGTAGCTTGGGAAGACTGTCTCACCTTGAAAATTGCCTCCTCCAGGAGCAGATCGACAAAATTTCTCATGAACTTCTCGTGGAGCTGTCTCACGGGCAGACTTTTGTATTTGTGATTTTCTTCGGCGTCCTCCTCGTCGATGCGACCTGGACCAGTCTCGTCTTCATTGTCGGAAGATGATCGATTGTTCTGCGAGCCGTTGGTCACAGGTTTCACAGACACTTTTTCGAGACCGTCGGCTGTTGTTCGAGGCACGAACTGATCCGGAGACACGACTGAGATTTCCTCGTTCGCCGGCATGATTAATGCATCGAGGCTTTCCTCGATCTGGTCCCGAGGTACTCGTCAAGTTTCCTTTATACTTATTAATGTCCGCCGACCAAGGACAAGACCGTTGCGCGTTAACTATACCTTCGGCGCATTTGTTCAGAGATAGTGCGCGACTAGTTTTTTCCTTTCCTGCTTCTTTCCTCGTCTCGAATTCTGCTTAACGGCTCGTGACTGAGCCTTGGAGAATTCGGAGATTTCTGCGAAACTGACGAGGCGGGAAAAACCCGTTCGACAGAGAAAGTTTATTAGGAGATTGTTCCAAATAATAGTAAAAGTCTGTTGAAAACTTGTGCTGTTTCACACTTAGACTATCGACCATCAAAACTGACTAATATTCGTTGCAACTGCGTTCACTTAAATTTTCTGCAATCTTTATTGTAACATACAGGGACTGCTCTTTCTCAAGTAAAAATAGAAAAAGTTTTTTCCTGTGTAAAAAGAGCAGTGACTTGTCTCGGTTCCCAGGATCATCCTGTACAAGTTTCAAAAGAGGGGAGAATCCCAAATAGAGAATATTATAAATTACAAGAATTATAGAATGAAAAATTTGGACAGTCATTTGACTGACAGTGGTAGTTTTAATGTTAAACATTAAATATACCGATGATTTCGATTTACATGCAGATAGCGCAGCATACAACAGTGATTATGCACTGTTTTCTGTAACGCGACAGAAAAAAAAGATACTTTACGCATACATGCATAAATATATGTGCATGCTCAAGATTGCTAGAGTGGAAATGTGTCATTGACGTATCGCATGCACGCTATCACAAACGATTAGTATCAAACTTTCTTAGCGACTATTCAGCCGATTACAGGTAAATTATTATCTATTAATTATATAAATGATTAAGATTGACTTCATCGAGCATTAGCAATCCTCGGTGTACGTTTAATTTCTCTCTCGTTTCACGTTGAAAACTTAGTTTTATCATATCGCGATTTGATTGAGTACCTAAAAAAGATACGTCTTTGACGTCAATGTACTTGATGAAATAAAATTCTTTGTCGACATACTGTAGACACGAACAGTACTTTTATTAGAAGCGATAACGCTGCAGAAAATGCATGTTTCTCGACGGTGTACGCGTTCGTATGCATTCGCAAATATACGTGATAAATAGAAGAACAATAGTAGGTTGATTCGCACTGAAAAAACATATATATGAAAAACCGTTCGATAACTTCAACATGTTTTAATAAGAATACCAGTCTTTACATTGTTCATAATAGGAATTCATATTTTTAATTGTAAGGTCTCTGCGTTCACATATTTTTCTACAAAATAGTTCAATTTTGAATTTTGAAAATTTGAATTGGCAGATTCAAGTGGATATCGTTGACAGAAGACACGTCGCACATGTAAAAATATGAAATCTATTTTCCTTCCGAGGCATACCCTGTACAAGTAGCAACAAGTTGCACAAATGTTACAGTAGCAAAGCCTACTGTTCTTTGTATAAAAATATACATTACAATGTGAGCAAATAACACGTAAGTGCGGACATTTTTACATTTACACTTTTTTACGTGATTACAGACGATCGGTTGCTCGCGATAGCTTCCCTTGAGATTCAAACATTTTCAACAAATACGAAAAAATCCAATTGTGCACCGAAAATCGTTGCCAGACAGTATCCAAGTTTTACAGAGATATCGACAGAGGTGTCGACCATGAGCATCGCCGAATTAACAATTTAACAAACATTATGAACTTCTCTTACGCAATGCTACAAATAAATGTACAATTTTATACTCTCGCAAAATACACTACAACAACGCTTTAAAATCTATCTTAACACTGGTTGAAATGACCAATAAAATGTACGGTAATAAAGTGCGATAAGGTTAATCACAATTCTCTCTATGCAACCACGAGAAACTTCATTTTTATTTGGAAATAAAATGAATCTAAAATGCATAAATATCGGGCGAGCTGTGACGACTCACCGAAAAATATGTATCTGGCTTATTTATACAGCTGCATAAAATAGTTAAAAAGTTAGTTCAACGTGTATTCGTATGCGACGATAACAATTTTAGCCGTGTACCTAATTCTAAACCTTAAACAACTAGTATATTATTTTGATATTGTATAGCATCAGTCGAAGTAGGCACCGCAATTGGAACAACGTCGTGTTTTCAGCAGCAAACAACATAGTATACCAATGGGGAATAGCAAAATTGCACACATAACTCCCAGACACGAATAGTCATCTTCCATTATACCCACCTATGTTAGGAAAATACGTTGAAAATTAAACTTGTAGATGATATCGTTGTTTCGGTATCGAGTACTCACTCTACACGCAGGACATCCACCAACTACAACTATATCTGGTATAATTATGGTAGTGGATTGCGTAGAACCATAGGATGGTACAAAGTTATGATTGTTCGGTGTGTGTACACTCGGATAATACCCTGGAGGTGGTGGTGCGGATGGTCCATGTTGCGTTGGCGAATGTTGGTACGAAGAAGTTTCTATAAAATATTATAGCTCGCATAAGACTCAAAGTCATTGCAAGAGTGACATCGCGAAATGAATTCTCGATATTATTTTCCAACAACATTGAAGCTTAACACATTACCGACTGGTGATTATTGCATAATTTTGAAAAATCTATGGTACACGGGTAAACACTTTTTACTGAGTAAACGGAGGTTTACTGAGTGTGATTTACTAAGTACCTAACCCTCCGATGTATATCACTGAGGACTAAGCATTATTATAAAAATTACAGTTTGTAACACAATGATCGAACCTAAGCGCCGATAAGAAATTACATCTAGCTATCAAAAACATTTACGATCGATAATTGAATACCTCTAATGCAAATTATGCCTGGTAAACATAAAAATGGACTTTGGAGGATGACTGCAGCCTAGATTGATCTTTCATCTATTGTTCTCGAAGAAGTGCAGTATAGAACGAAGCACAGAAGTTTGTTTAATTATCAAGCGGAAACGGCACAGAACGTATCACATAAATATCTATTGTATTTTTAAGTTTATTTGCGCTTACCTCCCTTATAATTACTTTTGTCGCAAGATGGAGGTATGTCAATCACCGAAGCCATCGTTCAACGACAAAATCGATCGTTTTATTCCTACGACCGTTTGATCGATCGACTAATTAGATCATTAGCAGTAGCAGCTCGACGGCTACAAGCTTTTTTTTTTGACAGCTAACACCTGAGACGATCCTCCGATTATGCGTGACGCGTTTCCAAAACAAGTAAATAACGCATCGTTATCTCCGCTTAGGGTTCGCCGAATCCTGCAGATTAGCTGTATCAACAATTTGAACAAAGTATGTAGCATTTGTTTGTGCGTAAGAAATACTGTTTCTCTTACAAGTATACTTACCTGTACGATTACGTTTGTAAAACCTCGAGTCACATCCGGGGTAAATTGTCCGGCACTCGATGCCCCGTCCGAGTTCTCGACGTGTTAACGTACGTATATTTTAAGTATGTATTTGTATGCTGTTAAAAGCGGTTAACAATCTTTTTTTGTCGATGAAAGAATGAATTATATTGGTCGATCGATCGTGACGTCACGCGTTTGTTTATATTATTGGACAGAGGCGCGGAATTTTATGTTCTTACGCGCATGCGTCGTGTCGAAGTGCGCACGCGCATACAAGATTAAAAACGCGCGCTAAATACGAACGTATAACATGCGTGTATTGTATTGAAAAATATGTATGTACATATAACGTGTAATATATAAAGTTTTGAACTTTTTCCGGTACTTTCCCTGCCAGTTTCCCACTACTTTCCTCACAAACTTAGGACGTAGACACGCTCCTGCATTTGGTCGCGCATGTGTGTGAAACCCTTGCGATATCCCAGCACTGAGACAGACTGTAGTCAACTATAGTTGGCAGCCGTGAGCGGTAATGTCTATCGCTTTCTACCATCTACAACCATCGATCGCTCATTGCGAAGTGGTTCCATAATTTTTTTTCACCGATTATCGGTTGAAATCAATTTTACAAAATACGGAATTACACCGAGACGCTTACATGAGGCGTGCAATTCCCTTTGGTGCCGCGATTCAGTGAAAGGAACCATGACGACGGCACTGTATCTGGAACACTATTTAGACAGTAAGTTTACAATCCCTTTTTTTTCCCTCGTCAAAACTCGGAAGAAAACAATGGTACTTGTCGTATGTTACGTTGAACAAATAAGACTGGACGAACATTCAACGTTACGTCATTAATCGTCGAATTCTCGCAGCGGGATTAATAATTCGCGAACCTTTGCTGAACGCGTACGAACGGGATCACATAAAAGAGAACGTAGACGAAAATAAATAAATAAACAGTGAAAGTTCTGCCCTGTACAGATCTTTACGAAAGAATAACTGAAAACTCGTTGAGTACGTAGGTATTACCCAAGCTTCGTGTTAATTATCGTTTAATTTTGGTAACGCGAGTATTTCTTTTATCCCCTCGAAACATGTAGAGACTGATGAACAAACTTACGAATGGGATCACATAAAAGAGAACATAGATGAAAAGATACAGTGAAAGTTCTGAAGAACAAGTCAAGACTTGTAGAGTAGATATTACCCAGGCTTCATAAACCAACTCTGGTCTAGTTTATAATGTATCGTTTTGTCTTCCAGGTCTGGAGCATCTGCCCATTGAATTGCAGAGGAACTTCACGTTAATGCGAGATCTGGACACTAGGGCACAGGGGTTGATGAAAGACATAGACAAATTGGCAGACGACTATTTGAAAAATATAAAGAAGGAATCTCCGGAGAAGAAGAAGGAACAGTTCACTCACATACAAAATTTATTTAACAAGGCAAAAGAGTATGGAGACGATAAAGTTCAGTTAGCGATACAAACGTACGAGTTAGTGGATAAACATATTAGAAGACTAGACTCTGACTTGGCAAGGTTCGAGGCTGAGATACAGGACAAAGCTTTGATCAGTAGTAGAGCGCAGGAGGAGAACAACGCTAGTAAAAAAGGTAGAAAAAAGCTGAAAGAGAAGGAGAAACGAAAGAAGGGTGTTGCAGGTGCCAGTAGCGAAGATGAGTCGAAAACGGCTAGGAAAAAACAGAAGAAAGGTTCGCTTGATTATCTTTATACTTTCTAACAATTTGAGGATAGAAAAATTATCGTATTCTTGTCTATACCTATGCTAGGTGGATCCGTTGCTTCCGCGTCGTCTGCCGGTGCTGTAGGAAGCGGAGCACAGGTTGATTCCGGTGCGCTTGGACATCCGGCGGACGTCTTGGATATGCCTGTTGATCCCAACGAACCAACGTATTGTCTGTGTCATCAAGTCTCTTATGGAGAAATGATCGGTTGTGATAATCCCGACGTAAGTCTACTGTTCCTTTATGTTTCTCAATGTCTATTTATTATTCTCTTGCAAGCATAATATTATTGTCTTTTCTCGACACAGTGTCCCATAGAATGGTTCCACTTTGCTTGCGTTGGCTTGACTACAAAACCTAAAGGGAAATGGTACTGTCCTAAATGCACGCAAGATAGGAAAAAGAAATAGGTATCCATGGGTCGCGTACAATTACCGATTGTATCTTAAAGGAAAGACTCGTACATTACTTCTAAAATTAGCATACTACAAGAACATGTTTTCATGGTTGAACATGACCCAAAATTGAACTGTATAAAAAGGTAGAAAATTTGTAAAAATAAGAAAAAAACGAAACAAACAGAAAAGGAAAAGTGAAACGAGGAGGGGAAACAGAAAGAAAGTGCTAATAACTGTATTTGTATTGCATCCAACGTTGCTGCGAGTTCCTTCGTTCAAGACAATGGCCAATGGCAATGTTAGATATAATGAAAGTACAGCGAAATATTAGCTGATCACAGAAAAGAATATTTGAGAATCGGCCATGATTATCGTTCTCTCTTTCTATATTTCTCTTTATTTTCTTTAGATGTACAAAGTAGTAATTTATTATGGATAACTGAAATTCTCGAACAAGAGCTTTACAACTTTTTAGATAATTATTTTCCTTGGCCGTTTTTCGAACATCTGTGATTCGCTTATCGAAGTTTCTGTCTTTAAACTATAAGTATTGATACGTAATTATAGTATTAAAATTAAAATTATTACTGTTTTTATATTTTATAAATGTAAATGACACTGTATAGAGAGTAAGTTTTTGTTGAAATAAAATTATACAAAATAAAGAAACTTTTTATATATATATATAATTATGCAAAATATATTCAATTTACCGAAACGCAGACATTTAAATACTCGTTTGTTATGTGTTGTTTTTTCTTTAATAAGTGTATGTATTGTATTTACAAGCACCGTCGAATGCCATAATAGTATAGCATTAATAGAAAATGCACATGTTAAGATCACGAGTTATTCAAGTTGATAATGACTCTAAGCGAAGTTAGTTTCTTATTTATAAATATTCAAATCAGTTTCATAGATATACTCACCAAATTGTTCAGACTATCGTACTATACAGAATAGATATGAGCAATTGCATTAAAAAATAATGACTAGATTATCGACTGCATAAAGAGTAATCATTCGTTGATTACGGAATGCCCGCTTGCGGATTACAACATTGACTAGGTGGAACAGTCCAGTTGTACTGATAGCTCATTCGATTTTTCGTTTCCTTTACACACAATTGCCCGGATGCTTGATAATATTCGTGCATATTTTTCATGTTCGCAATCGTTTGCTTGTGCGTGACTATGTACTGATTAGAACAACCCCTTGATTTGTATTCTGTATCGAAACGCACATCGTGCTTTCTCTCGATATTTGCCAGTGGAGCTATCCACAGTGCAACAGACACGTCTTCCGCCTTGTGCAACCTGAAAATTGATTAAACGATTAAATGTATTCCTTCTACTTCGTGTTACAATGTTTAACTTACTTCAGAATGTCGATGTTCACGGCAATGAACTTGACTAAATTATAGGACAGAACGTATCCACCCCCGAGCGCGTAAGGAAGATAATAATCGCACAGTACCCAATCGGTCTCTTTCCAAGGTCCGCTTCTCTTAACGTGCGCTTTCCCATTGAAGTAACCCCAGTACAATTCTCTCTTGGTTCCTCTGTTATCCCATTTGTCTAGTTCTTTCAGAACTTTGTGCACCAGCACAAACGTATCGTCGTCGCACTTCATTAAGTAGTCAAAATTGTATTGTTCATAAACTTCTTTCAGCCCGTATAAAACTTTTTTGGTTAATGTTCCATAAGAGTCTATCAGTTTCGGTAGCAAAAGCAAGTCGTTGAACCTATGTCTCTCCGACAGCAACGTCTCCTTTTGCTCTGGCAAGATGTTCTGAGTCCCTACCACGAATAGGTGCTTCACTGTGGCATAGTTTTGCGCCAACCATGTTTTCCTAATAGTTGCTCTCCACTCCAAGTTATCGGGGCTGGAGAGCACGAGTATCACGAGCCTGTACTTTGGTTTGTTGTTCGACTGGCCATCCTGCGAACACTTTGTGGAAGGTAAGAAATGAAAACACAGGAAAATAACCAGCGATGCTATCAGCAACGTCGGAATGTTCAGTTTGAAGTAAAACTTCTTCCGGATCATCGTGGAGAAACTCTTCGACGATGATCTCGTCGGTAGAAGCGTCATTAAATCCATTTTGCCAGCGAGTTACTGACTATCCGCATTTCTTAACCTTCCTAGTGTTATCTCCGTGCATTCGCGATTTGATGTTATCATATCTTCTCGAGGGATTGCCCTTTCGAACAACGTTATATATTACTTGAACATTTCAAAAAATATATATGTTTATGTCAAATGTTCAGCTCGGTCTACGATGGTCTACGACGATCAGCTGATCGAACTCAATGAAATTTACAAATTACCCCCTCCACGAACACGTTGCCCAATCAGAGAGCGTAACTTTTACACACACAAGAATAATGAATATTTCTTTTAGTGTTTGTAAGATATTATTGTGTGGCGGGTAATTTGAAAAATCTTCATTGATTTAAAAAAATAACATTAAACGTACGATGATAACTAGACTGCGGATGTTCATGCAATTTTTGTAGTCAAATAAAATTTTATAAAAGGGATTACTTTACATCTTTATTGTACAGAATTTATTACAAAGTCCAATGTTCTATTCGATATAGTAAATCGCAGCATTGACTGCTATTCAACTAAATATCCTGTTAACAAATAACCGCCCGAATCGCTGGTCAGAATGTCGGGGTGCGTTCTGTCTGGCAAAACTTGGTAGGAACGTAGGAAGTTCGACACTAGCTTTAGATTAATAACATTTTGTTGTTGCTTCAACATCACGTACGTCTCCTGCAGAGGTTCCCGATATAAATGGTGGATTACAAAAGGTCTGGACACTCCCAGAAAAGGCAGAAGAGCAGTTACAATATTCAGAGGATGTTCTTTAGCTATAATAACTAGTCCTCGAGCTTTCGTGTTTTTCGCGAGCTCTACAGCTTGCTGGGTTTCCTCGAACCATTTCGGTTTCTTCAGAGGAACGATCTCTGTAGATTCAGATTTCTCAGATTCATCCAATTTTCGTTTTGACCCGATCGAACAGTTGTGCGAATTGTGTTCTTTCAGGACTTGGCAGCTTTCGGCAATCTCGTTCACGTTACTAGTGCTCTCTTTATCGTTAATATCTTCATTTCGAACTTGATTGTGTTTACTCTCTTCAGTCTTATCGGTTGAATTATCGCACGTCTTCTTCGACGCCAATATATTATTTAAAACAGCTTCTTCCCCTTGGTAATACAATCTCAGAAAGCTGTAAATATTCACATTTATTAATCTGCTTGATTGTTCTTTAGGAAAGTTCATGGCGTGTATCAACAAGGCTTTAGGCACGTTCCCAGGGTGCAGGTTGATCAAATGTCCTGCAGTGTTTGCTCCGATTCTATCCAACAAAGCAGCCGCGGGTAATCCTTGACACCCGCTATCGTACAGTATAAACAATCCATCCGATTGAACGTCGCTGTATGATAATATCTGAGCCAATGTGTCCATTCGCAAGCTTCCGATCTTAGCATGATCTAGCTTGAAGTACACGTCCTGCAGAGAACTTATGCTAGGCTTACATATAGTCAAATATCTAAGATACTTTCGCTCCTTCTTTTTCAGATACTTCTCCTGGGAATACTCCGTTTTATCAGAGAAGGATTTATTGTTTTCGATTAGGCTACCTACTATTTCCTTACCGCTCTTACCAGCCTCTTGGAGCTGAGTGATCTCTTCTTTAGACAACTTCTGGGACGTACCATCATCGTTGATGGAACGATTATCGTGACCGCTGGGCAAGGTTTCCAATAAATCATTCCATGATTCAGACTCTGAACCTTCTCTCAAGGTGAATGATCTCTTCCCATTTTTTGATGGTATCATCTCAAAAGTGGTCCAATACCTTTTGCCAATAATCTCGCCCATATTTACCAGATCTCTTCCCAGCATTAATTGTCCATTGGCAGTTACTTTGTAAATCTTCTTGAAATTCAATTTCTTTACTATTACATACTTTCCTACGGCAATCACGTCTTCCTCGGACTCGCACATGTTTGTCAATCCCATCCCATGGGCTTTGTGTACAGTACAATACAAACGTGTAACAACGTAACCTAAAACATAACTACTCGACATAACCTAGCACACGTGCAAATAAATCAACGCACCATCGGTGCACCATCTGTCACAAAAGGTTACCGTGTTATCGTTCACATAACAGATCGTGTACAATTAAATATTAATGCGGTAATACTCCGTTCGTCTTTCGTCATTGTATTCTCGTAAGTTTCACGCGAGTATCGTCCTTGTATTTAAGCGTCAGGATAAAAATCATTTAATCTCGCTTTATAAAAGTAATTATTAGTCCAAGTTATTATCGTCTCGATACCTTTGATCTATCTCTCATTTGTCTCTCATTACAGCAATCAGAAAGAAATGTCTTTGTACAAAGAATTCCAAGCAGTGGTGCTTGCTGGCGGAGGAGGATCTCGCATGACAGAGCTTACTCAGGGCCAGTACAAATGTCTGTTGCCCATTGGAAACGTACCGATGCTATGGTACCCTCTCCAGCTACTGGAATACGCTGGCTTCAAAGAAGCCATAGTTGTCGTGTCGGAGAATATGGGGAACAATGTATCGCTTGCTCTGAACAAACTGAACCTCAAGATAAAAGTAGACATTGTCCCTGTTGAGGACGCGGAAGATCTTGGAACCGCAGATTCCATTAGACTGATACACGAGAAAATCCACACTGATTTCTTAGTGATTTCTTGCGATCTGATCAGTAATGTTGACATACGCGAGGTTTTAAATCTGTACAGAAAACATAACGCCAGTATCGCTGCGTTAATGCTACCTGAGCCCCAGCTTCCAGTTTGTGACGACTTTGTAACTCCCGGTCCGAAAAGCAAACAGAAGCCAGAGACCGATTTGATAGGTATCGATAACGAAACAGGACGTTTAGTATTTTTAGCTTCAGCCTCCGATTTTGAAGAAACCATTAACATTTCCCAAATGCTTCTTAGAAAGCATATAAGCTTTACTATTCACTCGAAGCTGCAGGACGCTCATTTATACGTGATGAGCAAATGGGTTTTAGATTACTTGGTGCACAATAAGTAAATAATGTAGTATCAAAATGCTTGAATAGTTCCATATATAATGTACTTAATAAATTGTTTTCTTTCCAACAGGAGTTTCAGCGCGTTAAAGGGTGAACTGCTTCCATACATTGTTAGAAATCAATTGGCCAAGCCCCCTAAGCAGTTCACAGAGGATAAGAACACATCGATAGTACAGTTCAATTCTAAGAAAGATATATACGGTTTTGCCAACGAGAAACCTCTAGACGATTTGATCAGAAAAATGTCGGCGTATAACGATCACAACACCGATTTGGAAGATGCATATGACGGGGACATAGTGAGGTGTTACGCTCATATCGCTAGTGGGAAATTCGGGATTAGAGCAAACACTATACAAATGTACCATTTCGCTAACACCAAGGTGAAAATACGGAAGCAATTCTTTTAATAGTTCTGTATCAACAGAGTAAATGTTTCAGATATCAGAGTGGTGGAGCAATAATGACATGAAGGAATCGAACGTGCCAAGAATCTCGGCTAGCGCTACTATAAAGACTACACAGATACTGGACTGTTGCGTGGACGACAATGCCACTATACATGAAAAGACTTTCCTTAAAAAATGCCATGTCGGACCAAATGCAGTCATCGAATCTAAAACCAGAGTATCGAACAGCGTTATAATGGAAAATGTTACTATTAAACAAAGGTAATCTTAACACTTTACTGTACCAAAAGTATCAAGAGAAATGTTATGGTCGGTAATGTGTTACAAAACGTAAAATCACATTCTATCATTCGATTTCTAAATTGCAGATGCGTGATACAAAATTGCATCCTGTGCAGCGGCTGTGTGATCGAGGAGGGTGCAGTATTACAGGATTGTGTTGTTGTTGGTCCTCAGCACGTATCAGGTCATCATTCTCACGAAGTTCTCACTGATGCTGACAAGCTCATAGAAATTTAATTATTTATCAGTATACAATAAAGAGTTTTTAAACATAACATTCTTTTCTTCTACGAATACCCAAATTTTTTTCCATATCATTCTTATTCGAATTATTTCATAGATACATGATACCTTGTAAAAATTAATGAGAAGATCTTTTCGAGTTGAGAACCACTGTAGCACGGTTCAAACTTGTTTGGACTGGGAACGATCGATTTCGGAACGCGCTCTATCATCTCTTTTGAACTGTTCCTTCGTGCAAGATGGTGAGCGAGAATTCGAACAATCAATATCTATTTATTGCAAAGCCATCTTAGGCTTTTGTCACGTAAAAACAATAAGAAACGTTTCGGTATCTCTTGTAGAAACGATATGCAACAATAGTTCCTGCTGAAAAATTCGGAATAAATAGTTAAACAGTGTTGTACGGCGTTAGAGGTTATGTCGGAAATGTTTACAATATGACACGCGGCTTTAAATCGTTAAAAGAAATATATTCGCTTGATTTACGACTGTTTCGCTGGTTTATTCCTTGAAAATTCCGACGATTCGAAGTTTCAATAATTGTGTAATTATCATGTTCACAGACGAAGGGTACGTCAAGTTTTGGTAAGCGGCGAAATAAGACACACACATTGTGCAGACGGTGTGGTCGCAGCTCGTACCATATCCAAAAGTCGCAATGTGCTCAGTGTGGATATCCTCAGAAGAAAATGCGATCTTGTAAGTTCATTATCATTCATACTCATTCACAGAGTCTTCAAAGTCGCAGGAATTATGTTTAACCTTCAGTTACTCGCACTCCATTTTCTATAGAACTGTCTACGAAACAAATTTCTATTCAGTAAAAGAACTACTTCAATGCAAAAGAAATATTTGCTAGACGGCACTTTAGTTTATGCTTGAAACACTAAATTTAATGTTCCAAGATTGTAAGTACTATATGCGAGTAATCAAATGTTAAGAAACGAAGGTGGCCTTCACTTTTTCGCCCTTCGACTCTTTGCAACAAAAGCTTGAAGACTAGGGTAGTACATTGAAGCTGTGATGGAATTTAGGAGATAGTCGATCAGAGTAACGATATTAATCGACTGTGTAAAATATGCATCGTATTTCGACGTTTCTCGCAGTTCAAATATATCCCAGACCTATTATCTACAATCCTCTGCAAGCTCCTTGCTAGATATTTATTGTAATAATGTTTTACATACCTTTCTTGAATTCGAGTTTTGGAGCGACTCTTGTATATAAATAAAAATTGAATGTTGAGTGTTCTAACATTGTTACTGCTTTGTTCAGATAACTGGTCAGTGAAAGCCAAAAGGAGGAAGACCACTGGTACCGGTCGTATGCGCTACTTGAAGATTGTTCGCCGCAAGTTCAAGTGAGTTTCGAACACCGTCAAAGAATTAATTAAACTACAATATTACAGTACATATTGACAACGTTTGTTCTCTTGTTTTCAGGAATGGATTCAGGGAAGGTTTACCCAAACCGAAGGCTGTTGCAACTAAGTAATCGCGACCTATGTCATTGTTTTGTGTATCTATAAGATTTTGACTACCAATAAACAACAGAAAACTCGCAGAGGTGTGCTTTGCATTATTTCCTCGTAACAAGATCTTAATTTAGTAGTCGCGACGGCTATATCTGTCTCTAAGCAAACACGCGTATACAAAGCGGTGCGAGTTCACTGATCCATTAGCATTTTTGCCAGGTAAATCGCAAGAGATAATGCAAGCGCATAGAGGTGGGGTTTGCGAACTGCGCAAACGCGTTGGATCCGTTCGACGGCAGCCGCTCCTCTCTATAAATGCCGCGATTTTATGAATTTTTTGCAGTAACTCGCAGATTTATAGCGCACCATGATCGATTGCATCCGCGTCTACCTGTATTAGACTGTACGCTACAGCTAGTCGTAACGGTATGCACCCGGGCCGTGTTCACCCAAGATTTCGCCTTCACAAACATCAGAAGATTAAGAATAACCGTATGATCATATAGCAGTAAAGGAAGCGGGACAAATTTAGACAATTTGTGTTGAAATAACCCGAGAAAATTTGCCAGATAGAAGGTCAAGGTGTTGGAGGTCGAAACACGCGAGAGTTTTCGAATTGAGTCTGTTACTCGACTCGTCCAGATGAACGCTTGGAAAAAATTATTTGGTAAATAGATTTTCAAACTCGTACAACCTCCGTAGTTATTTCTTTATTCGATATATATCGGTAATTAACTTTTCTTTTTCATCTTTAGACAAGTACCTGCTGGTTACGAATACGGTGAGCTGTGGCCTGATGATGGCTGCAGCAGACCTGATTCAACAACGCAGCGAACACTGGAAGAAAACCAAGTGTGCGGCAGAGGAAAATCGAACGATGCTTCTATCGTTGGAGGATCGACAACAGGAGCTGACGAACTCGGACACGTACGTGCACGACTTCGTCAGGACGAAGAACATGACGACCGTTGGTCTGATCCAAGGTCCCTTTCATCACTGGTTCTACCTGGTTCTGGACAAAGTCATACCCGGAAGATGCGCGGTATCAGTGGTTAAGAAAACATGTCTGGACCAGTCAATCGCTAGTCCCACCTGTCTAGGTATATTCTTTATTGGACTCGGCGTGTTGGAGAGCAGGAAGCTCGAGGAAATCTACGACGAATTGAGAGTGAAACTATACGACACGTGGAAAGTACGTATAATTATAAACGGTAGGGATGTATAAACAGCTCAAAACATTTTCGCTGTTTCCAGGTGGATTGTTGCTTCTGGCCTCCAACGCAGTGCATCAATTTCTTCTTCATCCCCTTTAGATACCGAGTTCTGTACACGAATTTTATGACAATGATCTACGATGTTTTCCTGTCGTACATGAAATACGTAAGTATTTCTATACTATATCTTTGGATACATATATTTTTGTACTGACGATTGTCTCTTTTATAGGATCATCAGTTCCAGTGATGCGAAATCTCTAGTCTATATCATTTCCAATCAGTAGATGATAATGCATGGATCATGTTGATCTTAAGTTCTTGATAATTTGCGGAAACTTACAACGATCTATCCTTCATCGATTAATTTATACTACGTCAAATGTACATACGAAGCTCGACCAATTATGTTAATTCCATCGAAACGCGTTCGACATTTATAAGCGAAAAATTGATGAATTCGCAAGTGTTCGAAGTTCCCGGACTTTTTTGAAACCTCGGCTGCAGCGCCGGAAGTAATTAATCGTTCCGGAGCGGTAATCCTGAACACACAAAAGACATTTCGGCCGTTTCGTCATTGTTTTTGTGTGATTATACAATTTCGTTATCGCGTTTCGAAATCTTTGTTATCCTCCGTAGTTCGACATCACTAGACGATAAGGTTGCATTGTGTGCGATAAGACGGTACTCTCATTGACAAGTGGCAGAGCCATGTGATTACCGTAGAGAATCACCAAGTTTTCCGATAATTTATTGTCTAACCGTAATTATATAAATAATACAGACACGGAAGGTTGTGTAGAAATGTATGATCAGATCTGACACTAAATCGTACATTGTACATAAACGAATTTGGAGAAATAAAACGAATCGATAAACGAATTTTTCTACTGATTACCCAGATACCTTTGATACCTCATTGTAAGACCTCGAGAAGCATTGCATTTTACCACGTTTTTTTTCAAGTGAAAATGACAATGTATGCGACTTGTTTATATGTGTTATCTAAACAAGGATTTGTTTTGTCGCCGGGAGGACGCCGCGCATTATAGTTGGCGTCAAAGTTTCGAAATTTATCCGACTGATCCTTATCAATAGGGGTTTTATCAAGACGCCAGTATGCAACCTCGTGTCTGATGCATTCCAATGGAATTTTTAATCGTCGCTCTTTTCTTTTTTCTTTTTTATCATACGCGACAACAATCCATCGAATGGAAATTGTTTATTAGGGTGATAGCTATTGTTTGGCATTTGGCGACGGCGGGATTACGGCGTCTTCTAAGCCTTCAGTCGCCAGTAAGCAAATAGCGACTGTTCAATGTAAATACAAATAATAAACTGCCGCGAAACAACAAACAAGATAGCCGCATGCTACTCCTAAGCTGAATATTCTAGAAATAGGATTAAACCATTCTGCATTTCGCAACAACGTTTTCTACCTATTTATACAATGTATGTTCCATCTTCTTATCGGTTTTTTGGTAATTCTATTTTACATCTATATGCAGAAAATAACACGACTATAAAAATATAGATTATTTGTAAAACAGGATAATATTACAAATTTCGTAGAGTATTAAACGGAATTAAAACAGTTGTGTGTAAATAATCGTAATTCATCCATGGTTTAATTGTTTGCGAAATGGGGGGAGATCCAAAATTCGAGCGGTGCCAAGCAACATTAAGCCTGAAAAACAGAATTATACTTAGTGTAATATTAAATAGAAATACATAGTTGCAAGTTGATTAAAATTTTAGATACGATTTACATCGAAGTGCCGCTGGATCGCGTAAATTCGATGTAAAGAAACAGTGCGAGTTTAATGAAATTGTTTGAATTACCGCTTGCAATCGAATACATTATAGGTTTTCCCATGTTCTGGAATTTCTTCGTATGGTAGGAGACATACAAACCGGACCCAATGAGACCGCAACCGCTAAAGATTCTGCATCCGAGACAGTCTCTGTCTCGATTTTTAATAAAACTGTTCACCGTTCCTGTTATCTCAGTCATTTTCTCACTTAAAAACGTACAACAGAATTTCTCGCAGAACGTATTTCCGGTTAAAACTTCACGATGCGCTCTTATTATAAATCGTTTTTTGGTAGGTTATGTTTCGGTCGCCATGTTTGTATATAACGAAGTCAATCGAGATAGGATAGTTTCTCAAATTTCTTTTATTCCAGTAATAAAGATTATAGATTTTGTTTGAATTCGCAAGACAAACACTATACGGAACGTGACATAAACGCACTTAAATCATTAACTCATTAAATACACGACCTTTTGACCTTCAACTTCATTTTATTCAAGGTCTAATAGTACAACTAAATTATCTTCAACAACCTATTCACCTTACCCTAACTAAGGAACACCAATTTCTTTTTAATCTCGCGTGTTGTACAATCGAAAGAAAAAGTATCACAACACTTCTAAAAGTATATATACTTAATGATTACACTCCATCCATTGTTTTATTGAAATTGTAATCAAATATACAAAGTATAAGTCTGCAATTGTTTTTACATAATTTCGATGACTTTCTGCCCGTTTGTTTATCAAAATTTGAATAAATTAAACTTTTCAGTAAAAATCGCAGGAAGATTGAAAGTCTGACCTATTCGATGAGCTTCTTCAATTTGAAAAAGCGCCTCAGGTATAGAACCTGGCAAGTGGAGAGTACAAACAGCCATAACGTCGAGAATATACTGAAGTGAAGTACTCGAGAGTTTGTAGCCTCTGGAAATATAAAAATAGAATTGATTAGAATTCGATCTGTATTATGTATACACGTTTCATTTCTCACCGTTGGTGTCTCTCATTTCTTCCTCGTTTTGCCTCATTCGAGCGAAGTCTTGAACGATTGCTTCGGACAAATCTTCCAGACGTTTTAGTTCTACTTCGGAAGGTTTCAGCTTAGCAGCTTCGCTTATCTATTCAAATCGAAACGATTATTTAATAATTTCACGAACGTTCACACGTTCGGAATATAGATTAAAACAAAATCTTTAATTTGTGAAATCATTGTCAGTACTCAAGAACTACAAAGAACAACGGGTATTATACACTTCACACATGATTAGAAGTAGCACTGTACTCGATTAATTGGGAAACAAAAGAAATACTGGAAATTCAATCAATCTTCTCTCGATATTGTAGATTAAATAGGTGAGAATCTACGACAGGTGACGAGAACGTGAGCACAATTCTACTCTAAACACTCAATCTCTTGGGTATTTCTCGTTGAACTTGTGAAATACCCTGACAAATCAAAACTCATACTAAAACCCATGCTGTTAAAAGCTATGTCAACCAATTTCTCTACGTTACCATCTGTGCGCCCATACAAGTCATATATAAAAAAAAAAACAAAACAGATTAAATATCATGAGATTGTGTTTTCCATGGTCAATTAAATAAATCACGAATTGACAATCTAAGATAGATTTCACCCGTATAAGTACACAACGGATTGCCAATTCCTGTCAATCGTTTAACAAAATGTTTTGTTCGAACTTCCCCTATTGGAAACCTATTTGTATTGATTGCGAGAAGCAGGAATCGCAATTTCTTCATAAATGCATAAAGAAACAGCAGTCTAGTTGTTACACACGAAATAGGTTCTTCCAGGTGAAGCATCGATAGCAAACCGAATGCACAGAATGAGAATGATCAAACAATAGAGAAATAAACGAACGAAAGACGTCTATGAGAACGAACATTCGACAAATGAACTTACAGCTTCATAGCTCTTCGCTTCGATGCCACGCTTTGTAATTAGGTGGACCTCTTGTTTGACGTTCTTCAAATCTGAAAGATTTCACTTGTTAGAATTACAGAGAAGAAATAGAATGACATGCACGATTGTTAAACTGTGTTGTATATACTGCCTGTGTAAGATGGCTGCACCGCGTGTGCCATGAAGCAGATCTCGAACTTGTCGTACGTCTCCAACACAAATGAGAATTTCAGCATCTTTCCATGCATTATGTTATCATTTTTGCTGAGCACTTCGGACTTCGAGTCTCGAACCTATGGAGGTAAGAAAATATAAGTATCAATATGAAATCTGGAACTTTCAGGAACGAGACTAACAATGTATGTTTCCTTACGTCGATCGTAGATTGTTGCTAAACAATATTTTTATGCTTTCGGCAATTATTATTTAAAAAAACGTGGTAAAATAATAATTGATCGAACCAGTGCGCCGAAAGCATAAAAATATCGAGACTAACAATGCTGTGAAACGTGAAATGCAGATAAATTGAGAAAAAATACAAGATGACACGAAGGAAACGAGGTTAAACAAACATAACCTCAATGCAGCAGGAATGTTTGACGAAATGAATACTTTTCGAAAGACTTACGATGTACTCGGTTTTAATGCCCGGCGTTTCGGAGACCTCGTATTCACCGGCGACCAGAACGTGAGCCTGCGTCTCCTCTTTCAAACATTTCATCGAGTTAGGCTCTAAGAAGAACCTGATCGAGTGTGCGTACGAGAGCAGTGTAAAGAACAATAATAAAACGCTCCGCATGTTTGGACGAGATCTTTCACGTGGTTACGTTCAACAATTTCGAATGACACTTGAATTAAACGAATGTTAAGAAAGAACCGTCAACATATTGATGAGTTGGCAGCCATTAAATATTTTGGGCGGGTCACGTGACGCGTCGAGCAACACGTGTACGCCAGAGACAGCCAGAGACCACTGATATTCTGGCTGGAGTAAGAAACAGAAGGCTACAACATCATTTCGTCGGTGCAGAAGACCACCGAGTAGATTCTCGGCGGTAAGAAATGTATGTGAGTTACACAGATATTTCTGACGATGTTTTGGCGTTGGTTTCTAAAATCTAAAATATATTCGAATCGAAACTAAATCAAGAGTATTTATTTGCATTTTTTTAAAGTTAATATACTGTGTTCAAGCGAATTATTTGCAGCTGCTGTGCATCTCAGGAAACCAGAAATGTTAGCCTCTTTCTTATGCCAAAAATTCAAGTTTCAATTCTAGGAGATGACTGATTCTATGCGTGTTTAGAGTTGACCAATTTTAAATCTTTTTGCCGCGTAAAAATGCCCGCCATGTTTGTAATAACCGTCGCGCGCCGCTAGGTGGCACCACAACGGTCGTTAATCCCTTTCAAACACGCATTTTGAACCACTCGTCGATCGTTTGGAATTGTCAAGCGTAGATTTTTCGCATTTTCTCACCGAAATCTACAGGATTACATAAGAAAGCGGCAACAATTTCTGGTTTCTGTAGGTAAAGTGTAATCTTATTTAATTTTCATTGATTTAAATCAATTCTCGAGCCGTGTTCCATTCTCGCGACAATTTGCTCTTGTGTCGTTACGACCCAACCTATTTAAATTCGTATCGAGGTATAGAAGTTAAATTTATTTAATTCTGGTTTACATAAATTATGATTCTATATTCAAATTGAATTGTTTACTTGCTATTAATTCTGATTGTTTTCTATTATTTCTGACTGTTTGTTTTTTCTGTTACAGATTCCGTGGGGAAAAATCCATCGATCGAGAGTATCGATTCTATCTATGTATTTGAGAATCGAAATAAAGACGCAACGTCACGTCGTACATTGTTCTAGCAGCGGAAGATGTGAGCGTAAGTACCCGTTGTCTTATTTTCAATACTACTGTGTTGTTGATCATCTTTCTTCAAAGAATTAGTGAACAATTAATAAATATTCAACCTAAATTATGTATTTCGTATAAATTCCGTGTATCTCTTGTTTCGTAACGATGAATTGTATTTGAAGTCGTTTCGTTCTATAGAAGTCTAGTTTCTCAAGTTTCCGTTAAAATCAATTTTAGCTTTATATATCAATTGAATTATTTATTTCTTGTTAATTTTGATTGATTTTCTGCGTGTTTTAGATTGAAATGAACGAATTTGTTGGTTTTGTTACATATTCGGTTGGAAAAGATTCAATCGATCGAAAGAACATATTGCTAGTCTAGATCGATACTATCGATACTATTCAACAATCGAAATAAAGACGCAACGTCACGTCGTACATTGTTCTAGCAGCGGAAGATGCGAGCGTAAGTAACCGTTGTCTTATTTTCAATAATACTGTGTTGTTGGTCATCCTTTTTCAAAGAATTAGTGAACAATTAATAAATATTCAACCTAAATTATGTATTTCGTATAAATTCGGAGTTTCTCTTGTTTCGAAACGATCATTCGAAGTCGTTTCGTGCTACAGAAATCTAGTTTCTTAAATTTCCGTTGAAACAAATTTTGGTTTTATATTCCAATTGAATTATTTATTTATTACTAATTTTGATACATTTTCTGTGTGTTGGTCGTATGAATTTAAGTTAATATATTTACATATTTCTGTTAAAGATTCCGGGCAATTAATAACGATATCAAGACGTTGCTTGTCGCGAATTCTTCAAGCAGGAGTTGACGCGAGGGTGAGTACCAATGTACCATTTATCTTTCCAATATTAAACTGTTTTTAAACTATTTCTTTTCAAACGATTAATGAAAGCTTAATATATAATTAACTTGAAATGTTTACCACTGTAGTAAAAGCCTATAGTGAAATGTGTAATAGTATGCGTGCCAAATTGATTTTTTTGTTGTATATGAAAAAATTATTATTTTAAATTATTTTTACACCTCGCCATATAAAATATGTTTTTCTTATGTTCATTTGTTTATCTCTCGAAAGCTCTTAGACGTAAATAAAATAGAGTTCTAATCGTTTGTTTATTTTAAACAAAGTTTCAATAGTTTATTGGCAAGGTAAATATTTTAAAAATAATGTAATAATGAAAATTTCGATCGAATAGAGATCGAATAGAGTTTCCGACGTAGTGACCGTGTTTATTGATACACAAGTATTGTGTTCCGAGAATTATGTCCCGTTTGACGTATCAAAAAACAGGGTGACTAGGTAAGTTGAAGGGGCTGTTCTCGGAACGTGAGGTCATGTTTTGTATTGTAGGTAACCGCCGCGCTAGTCCCATTTCGGGGACAATCGTCGAATATCGGGGACTCTTCCCCCTCCAACCTTCGGGATTCTAAGAATCCGCGACCGCGGCTTATTATTGTTGCGAAAGTTCAACTGAACGGACGTGTTTTGTTTTACCTCCGAGCTTCCCTCTAACATTGTCAATTGCGTTTCTTGTTATCGAGACACAATACGTATACGACGCACAACAAGGATCTTTACGTGGTGCGTACAGTTTCTGTATTTTATCATCAATAGATATAAAGATTATTTATTATATTCTTTATTCAAATTAATACTGCGTTCACGCGAATTATTTATTTTTCATTGATTTCAAATTCGTGTGTCGTACTGCCTTCTCGCGATATTTACTCTTTTGTCGTGACGGACAATCGTATTTAAATTCCTGTCGTGCAATAGAAGTCAAGTTTATTTAATTTTTGTTCAATTTAATTTTTCGATTTTATATTCAACTTGAATTATTTATTTCATATTTATTTTTTTACGATTGATCGATTGATATTAATTGAATTTGTTGTTTTTATTACAGAGCTTGAAGCAAAAGAATCTTATTCGATAGACGACATCGAGACGCACCCTGTCGTGCTTTCTTCGAGCAGGAATGGACGCGAACGTAAGTAACATTATCTTACCAATTAAACTGTATTCTTAAACATCGTCTTTTCAAACAATAATGAAAAATTAATAAGTATTCAATTTGAATAGTCTCTAACGGTGGATCGATTGAAATTAAATAAAATTGTTGTTTCTGTTACAGAACTCTAACACATCAAATACTTCGAGACTGCTCAAAGAAGACATCGACAGCTGAGATCGAGAGCAACGTGTTGTGCTTTCGTGAAGAGGTAGAGAATGTAAGTAGCAAACTATCTTCACAATTAATCTTTGCTATTGAACATTTTCTTTTCAAAGTTTCCTATATTTCTATATTATATTATATCGATAAATTTTCATCTATTTGCTGTTTTTATTTCGAAAATCATTTAAATAGATTCTTTATATCCAGTTGGTATAGTTCGAATCAATTTTTTAATATCATGCTTCTTTCTTTGATTCCAGGACTGTAACGCTTTGCGCAGTGGCGATATCGTAACCAATGGCTCTATCGAGACGAGGTGCGATTATTGCTACTTGCGGACTGTGACGCAGCCTTCTCTTCCTCCAACAAGTAGTGAGTGAACAAGCAACAGAGACATTTTTATTATTACATTTGAATAGTAGTTTGATATTTTGACAAGTATAGTGACCGTGGAAAACGCCCGGCGTTTTCCGCGGGTAGTAATCTGTTATTTCTTAGCTAGGTAGGGTCTTTTTGTACGTCGCGTTTTTTTTTTTAATAAATAGAAATATATAATTTCAATAATTGTGTTCCCAAATTGCGAAAAGATGAAAATCTTCCGTAATTTGGAACGCAATTTCTACAGTCACTACTTATTATCAAGCTAATCGTTTTTATTTTGAAATCACTTTGAATTGCTCGAAAATATTTGATACCACGTACAAAAAGACGATTCGCGACGGATAGATTCTTTCGACAAAGCAAAATCACGAGTACTTTATATTTAATAGAGTAGTTTTTTCATTATTTCGAAAGTTTGATTTGTCGAAAGGGTCGTCCGAGGTTTTTTCAAATAAATACATAAAGTTTCTGAGTAAATAAATATATAAATAAATACAAATTTTTATTAGAGTCACTCTCTGTTTGCTCGACGATAAGATTTAGAAAAAATTAACTTAAATTACCTTTCCATTCCATCTCCAACAATAAAGATATATATTACCCGTTCCATAATGATATATGTGATTTGTAAGTCGAGATGAAATTTTAAATTCGAAGTAGAGTCTGTTTTTGAAAATGAAAGAACATTAGCCCGTACAAAATTTAACCTATTCTTTTAGCTAGGATTTTCAGGATATTGAGATTCCCTGTTCGTTGCTCGAATCCTTTCGCGTGCCCAGGTGCTACTCGGGAGGGTGAGAGCAACGGGCATGGAATATTGTTTTATATCATGTGTGGCGATTGACAATGGTTAGCGTATTGTGCACGACGTATATTCCACTTGTGTGTGTGTGTTGATAGGCAGTGGAATTGCGTCGGTTTTTTAAACTCTATTCAGTAGCACATATTCCTGTTGATCCGTGACATGCTCCATAGATCTTCGTGGAATATGTGTTTTAGTTTTCTCAATTCGTTAAAAATAACGAGTAATATTCATAATTATATTCAACTATTATTTCAATTTCGTGATTTGTTTCGCAATGATCACTGCCATTGTCAGTCGATTTCAGGAACCAAATTGGTATGTACCTTTAGAGTGTGTGCTTGTGGCTTGAACGCTAGGGTGTCGGAGACGTCCCGGGACGTCTCCCTAGGGTGTTAGGTTATTGCACCCTGGCGTGTGTGTGGAGATCGTGTTGCGAATGTGTTGGAGAGCTTGTTTTGCCATTTTTTAAATATAGGGCTAGGTAGGTAGGTAACTTACCTTCTCGGTGTGATTGCTAATTCTGAATAGGTAGGGTCCGGGGCTGGCTACCGTTTCTCTTTCGGGTAGGCCGCGATTCGCACGGTAGCCAGTCACTGGTAGGGGCTCGAAGTTTCGTCTCGAAGCTAAATCGAACGAGGCATGCGTTCGATTTGGATCCTTCGTGCTCGATGCTTCGTGCGAATTTCTTAGCTTCCCGCGGACGCGGACGCGAACGCGCGCGGAAATAGGGTTTTCGAAACGAAACGATACCGGCTCGATTGCACCAGAGGAGCGATAGGCTTCTTTCGAGACTTGTCTTTGGTCTTGGAAGTCGTTGATCGTTTTCACTCTGCGAGCACGTGTAAGGTTCTAGATGTTTGGCGGACCGCCGAAGAAAAAGAAGAGGCTATATGCCGAAGAGGCCCCGACAAACTGTCGCTCAAGAGGGCAACTACAATGACTTCGCATCTTCGGATGCGAAGTCATTTCCTTTACTACCTTGTCACTATACTTGTCAGTAGAACTATTAGTAGTAGTATCAGTAGTTAGTTGAAAATATGGGCAGGCCTCGCCGCCCCAACGATCAGCGGAGATGGGCACGTCCGCGATTGAAATAGCGTTGCGAAAAAACCACGCGTCTTGCATTAGTTGTTCTTGAACAGAGATCGAAGTTAGTGTTGCGTAGATACTCGCGATTTCTCCCCCCCCCCTATTAGCTTAAAAATTGAGATTAAATTACATTTTGATTGTTACCTGTAGATTTGAGAAATAGTTTTTCAGAAAATATAAAATAGTCTTTTGGATCTCTGTTCTTTGCATTAGCGTTGCGCAGCGAAAGTATCGCGTTTGCATTATTCGAGTCTTTCGACATTTCAGGCGCCCATGCTCCAGCTGCAACGTGTCACTGTCGGGTGTGGTGTAGGCATTCGCGATTTTTAATAGAGTTGCGAAAGAATAATAACGGGTTGAATTAGCGTAGTTTATTTTAAAGTCGAAATTGAAGTAGGGGGTATACGGGACGAGATTGGTGGAGGTTCTTACCTACTCTTCAAGTAGGGAAGACCTCGCAGCAAAAGACCGCTTGGCATCATCTCTGGCTGATAAAGTCAGCGTTACTAGGCTTCGGTCTATACTCAAGGCGGCCGAGCTCGTGGAGTGTATACTCGCGACTTGGAATCACGCTTTGAGCGAAGGGGCGCATCTGTCCTGGCGTTACGACGTCCAGGCAAGTGGATGGTGTCATAGCGTTTGGATCCGGGGTAGATCCGATGGGCTTGGAAACCCAGTCGCTAGCTATCTCGTCCTGCCTCTACTTCATTTCGATTAGAATAGGGTTTTTTATATTACCGCTCGTATTGCATGCCACAAATTAAATAATACATCGCGAAACATCATCTTTGTTAGAAATTAGCGTTGCGAGAATTTGTTGTCGCGATTGCCTTAGTGTCACGAAAAAGTACCAACGCGTTGTATCAAGACGGGAATGAAGTACAATCATATTGGAAAACGCGTCGTAATAAAAGATATCAATTTGAATTATAAGAGTCGCGATCTCGTAATAGATTAGTAAGTAGAGGACCGAAATTGTAGGACCAGTCGCGCAGGGTGCATACGAACATTCAAAATTTCAGAGACTTTTCTTTGGATATCCAAACGTATGTGGATGTTAACGTTAGAATTTTTGATACCGTAAAAATGTGGAGCATACGCCCACCGGGCCACTACGCGTAGAGTAGAAACGTATTGGTACGTTCCGAGGCCAGGTTTTGCCGCAAAGCAGTTAGCGCAAAATCACGGTGCACGTTTCTACGTTCAACCCCCCGCGGTGTGCCATAACACACGATTCGTTTGCCGTTCCAGCAATGGAACAAGTGTTTCCGCTGTCGTGATTTACGATGGCGGAAAACACTGTAGTTTATCTGAACGTAGAGACGTGTGCCTTTAGCCACTTAATGGTGTGTGAGCGCTAAATGCATGGAACGTACCACTGCGTTCACCAGCATGTATATTTTTTGGGACTAACCTCCCACAACGTAGTGGTTCGATCGCGTTCTTATAAACATACAAACCGTTGTATGTTGAACGTATCGAACGCCTCGTCGGCCCGCAAGGTAAAAGACGGGGTATCTTTACGTTTCGTGGAGTAACTTTGTCGATGAAATCGAGTGTTCGTTGCGCCCTGCAAAACTCGTTCCTGCAATATCCGAATCTACTCTATTATGATGTTCGAGGTCGTGTAGCATAGACTTTTTCTCGCGTGTACATTGAGAATTCGCAGAATTGTGGCGAATCGTTTAATATAAAAGTTTTCCAATATGAAAATACTATGAAATTCCGCCTTTTAGAGTTGCGATTCAATGAAATGCCACACTGCACCCTCATATGTTTGTGTTTTATTTCTTTCAGCCAGTCATCCTACATTCTCGTAGCCATTGCTTCCCCATAGAGTTGCGTGAAAAGAAATTCAAGTGCACGGGAGTTTTCTATACCGAGTTTAGTAAAATAGTGTTGCGACAAATGACGCACTGTTCGCGTTTTTAACAAGATGTTTATTATTTATTATTTCTTTAGCGTTGCGAAAGAATAATTCGCGGCTTGTTTCCTCCCCAGAAATTTGAATGGCTACTATCGCGGTTCCATTTAGTGTCGCGCGAAATGAAACGAAAGTGCACGGGAGTTTTTCGTTTTTAATCAAATAAATTAGCGTCGAAAGAGAATGCACTGCTCGCGTTGTTTTCCGATGATGATTGTACATTTTTGTAGAGTAGCGTTGCGCAAAAATGGTTCACTCGCGCGTTTGTTTGAAATACACATCGAGTGGACATTTATATCCAATTGTTATTTTTTTTATGTACTAATTCAAAATTCAGTGTTTTTCAGATTGTTTCAGAGCAGAAAGATATCTATACTTGTAGTTGTAGAAATTGTAGTACTTATGTAAATAGTTGCCCGGGCATAGTTGCATGTGTTGCATGTATTGTTGGTATGTTGTATGAATTTTATATATTGCATGTTTTGTATGGTGTTGCTTGTGTTGCTTGTGTTGTATGTTTTGCATGTTTTACATTGTGTTGCTTATGTTGCATGTGCTGCATGCTCTATTTAATATGTCCAGTATATAAACTATTATAAAAGAAAGTATATTAGATTCTATGTAATGGTATAGATGATTTAGTGGGTCGGACGGGTAGGCTAGCAATTATCCTCTTGATATTCATTCGTAAAGTGGCCTAAAGCAAAGCACTGTCAAATGTTTATCAGGAAGAGTACAAAAATTTATACGGGCTTTTTTTTGTATTTTGTAATTGTGTATTTTTGAAATTTTCCGTCGGGTGGGACGATGAAGAAATATTATAATAATATAATATATACAATACATTATAATATTATATTATTATAATGTAATTGATATATAGTATCATGTAATGTACTATATGGGTGGGGTGGGTCTCACTCGCAGCAACCTCCACGTGGTGAGACCCGGGCAATCGGTGTGATTGTCGATTTATAATATCTTATAAATAATGACACACCAATTGCTCTGTAAAATATTAAAAATAGGCAATCACATCGAGCTAATGCTGCGAAAATAGAACAATTTTTCGACAGTATTTCGAACTTTTTCTCTTACAATTAGACCCCTTATGATTCTATGTCGTAGTTAGAAATTTTATCGAGTCAATATTGTTCTAAAAATTTACATAAATTCTATGCCTATATGTGCTCCGATAGCTGTATATTAACAAAACCAAAATAGAATTTTATTTCGGTACGTTTAAAGGAAATTATCAACATACATTTTTTATCAGAATCTGGTCGGTAGCTTGGTCACGAGTCAGACACGATATTGTAAGGCAATAAAAGATTATTTATTATTTGGATTGAGGTGGAAATGAAATAAATAGTTTTTGGTCTTCTCTTATTTATTGTGTTTTCTAATACAATGGATACACCGTGTCGCGAACAGCTAGTTATTAATAAATAATAACACAAACTCTCGTTGGTGATTTAGGTAGAAATCGATGTGGTATTTCAGATCACTATTAGTTCCACGTTATCTCCGCGCCCCCTTATGCCCACTTACTTATGTCGCTGAATAGCACAGGGGCTGGCAGTCTTTAATAATTATCTCGTCTGTGATTGTACTGAGGAGATTCTCGTCGGTAAGAAGCAGTAAGAAGGCGAATGAAGCACTGATAGTATAATATCAGTGCCATATAGACCCGGTACAATGCTGCCCCCTAATTTAATTTTTAGTTTGGATCAGAATCAACTCCTCTTTAGTCTGTATCAGAACCTATATGATCTTTAGCATCGACGCGATCTGTGTTATCGACGATAATATATCCTAGAGGACGTAAGAAAACACTGAACATTCGAGCGACCACTCTATATGCATATATGTAAACCTGATAGTTCATGGTTTGGTTTATCGAATATTAATTTTTATTACTTATCGGAACGGCGTTATCAACGACGCAACATTGACCGTCGCTGTAAGTTAATATTGTAAAATTGTGCATAATAACGATAGATCACCGATGAACTCTCGAACGGTCAAGGTTTTTCGATTGCAAAATCAATGGCTGAACGTGCAATTGTGCTGCAACAAGTATATCAATGCTTTGAAGTACCTGTGGGTCACGAAGGGTCGAAGATTACCCGGGAAAATATGAATTTATAGATTCTTTTGTCCTTGAAACACAGAAATTCTATATAAAAACAATTTTCACTGAATTGTTTTTTAATATGTTGTCGAAAGGACGGTCCTATTAAAATTTGTCTAGAAAATTTGAAAATTGCACGAACATCCGCAGGTATAGCCAGACGTATCTACGTTTTTATCGAATTAATTTTAATGCGCTGTCCGCAGGCAAAAAAGAAAAAAAAAACGAATTTTCTTTACAAAGAATTGGCTATTCGCAATGATAATGGTTTATTCGCAAAAATATTTACTGTCTTCGCGAAGGATGATGCTCTCGTGCATTGTACAATTGCAAACGGCGAGAAATTACAATTTTCATGCTCGTGAAAATCGTTTAAAAGACAATGCCATTTAACGCGTATACATATTAAATAAATGATGCGTTATCTGTACGAACATAATCATCATCAATAATATAAAAGGGTGGTACTAAAATGGTCGTGTTCCTAGCGAACGAGTTTTCAGGAACGAGTTTGAAAGAATTGGTATTATATACCGGCGTGACGCGTACACAAGAGTAAACAGTAAACTTTGAACGCGAAAAAATAAAAGAATTGATAACCGACGCGGCGCACGTTAAAATTATCTGCGGGCTCCTCGTTACAATATTCCTGATAGATAAAAACGAAAATGATTTCAACATTCAACTGGTTTATTATTTCCAATTCAAAGCGGACGCTGTTTTCCAGCATTTATACAGAACGGGGAGAGTCGTCGTTGACGTAAATCACGGTCCGTCGCGTTCGATAAACACTTTTCTCGAAAAAAGAAATCTCTACGTCGGTTTAATCATTATTATTAATGACGTATGCGAGTCTACAATACTCGGGACAACTACAGCGACCGTGAATCTGAAACTCGATTTCCTCCGTTAGCTTAAATTTTTCCAAAATTTTTCAAATCAAAATAATATTTAAACTTCTGCATTTAAAATTGTGAAAAAAACAGAATGAAAAGAAAAGAAATTTCACAATTAGCAAGTATGTATAAATACCTAATTTTCACAACTATTAAATAGTCAGTTTAACGAATAACAAATTTGATTACTTTAATTTTCACAGACGCGGACTTTTCTTGATAATGGTTCAAAACTGAACCGAAACGTTGAAATTATAATACTGCGAAATTGCTAATTTTTGTATTTCTGATCGAACCTGTAGCGCCGATATCATATAGTTGCATATTGAAACAATGTTTGCAGGGGGTGTAACATTTTCTTGGTTTTTATCTCGAGTGTTTCGAAAAGTAGTATTAGCTGCATCGCTATCAGGATGAAGATTATCTTCGAGTGCGGTCTGAAGTGTGCTATGCGCTCGTATTAAATCACTGTATCATGGTATAGTTCGTCAGCAATTATAATTAAACAGCTTAGAACTAGTTTGACGTATGCGTGCAACTAGTTCCGCGTATTTGTACGGAACGATTTCGCAAAAGCCTGTTGACTATGGAACGTTTTAGTTTGCAAAGGAAGTTTTCAAGCGAGATTGGCAAGAAATCAGGATGAAATGAAAGTTTTCCCGATGACGCTATCATGCGTGAACGTGGAAATGAAAAGCGGAAATCAAGGAGAAGCAGAAAATGAAAAGAGTTACGACACGCGCGTTATCGTGACGTCGTCGTCCAGGCAGACGCTTGACCCCAGCCCGGCATTGACCATTTCACAGCAGCCTAATTTCCATTTATTACGCAATTGATGCAATTAGATACGTCAATCAGCGGGATAATGGGCTGGACGAGATAGACACTGTCTGACAATGCGAAGTTAATCCGACTTCAAACGCCGACACGATCAAAACACGCCGGCAGACGCGCGCTCCGACAAATCACAGCTCGATCTAGCTTTTAGAGAAGCATAAGCGAGACCACACGCTGAAATACTATTCATTTTTCCATCGTTCTATTCTACAATCATCTACGAAGCCTCGTGAAACGCAATCTTCTTCTTCCATATAATAAAAATGAAATGCTGTTCGTTGGTCACGACATCACGTGAGAACGGCTGGATCGATTTGGATAATTTTTTTTTTAATGTTCGTTGTAGTCCGAATCAGGTTTTCAGCGTAAAAAAAATTGGAAAAGTTGCCCGAAAAAATAAAAAATCCGGGAAAACTAAAAGTGATTTCTGAATCATATTTTAATACAACAAAAAAACGAATGTCGCAGCTTTTAATTAATGTTTCAATAGGAAGTTGCATTATCCGACGTCTGCAAAATCGAAACAAAGCATTTCTTACACATTTCCAATAGCTTTTCACAAATTCACAAAACGATCATAATCAAATTTATGGAATTTGAACAGGACGTCTGTCGGGTCAGCTAGTCTTTAATAAAATTCGACAGATTTTCGTTTTCTTGCTCGTTTCTCACGTTTCGTGGTTCCAGAGTGTTGAAATCGTTGAAATATTCAAAATTTTCCTAGTTTTCGAGGGTCGGAGGTTATCTTCATTAATTGTGAACTTTGAAGCTTAATAGTTACATTCTTATTCCGATAAATTAGTATGTAGTCTTCTAAAGCTACCGTCTTCTAAAAACTACACTCTCCGAACATTTTAATGATAAATTCTTGAAGTACATACTTGAAAGTGTATGTTCTAGTGAATTTTTCTCAGAATTTCTAAAAACCACACGAAAATTACAGCAAACTCGAAGGAGGTCTGAGATGAACGTTCAGTTCGCGAATCCTTTTTACAACATGTATCTACAGGCATAAATAGAATCATCGATAATACTGATTTGCAATAATCGTAATAGTGTTTAGACTCGCAGATTGCCCACGCAACATCTTTTTTGGTGTGCCGAAGCGTTACGTAAACGATCGGTGGACAGTAACAAGACTTGAATCTATTTCTCCAAAGCTGAGTCAGCTTATGGCAGTCGCCATGTTTGCTTTTTTCGAATAACGTATATGGATTTTTACTCGAGGAGGATTCTTACGCGCACGAAACAGCCGCTAATTGCGTGACAGGCTTTTAACGGGAAATATTGTTGGCTTTTCGAAAACGTTTATTCGACGACCATCAATTCCTGGAACCGGACGCGCGCGGAGTATTGTTTCCACTCTGAGAATTAGCCGGAATCGCAGGAATTCAATTTTCGCGTTTTACGTAGACGAAGTACCTAACCTTCACACTAAGCAAGCATGTTACAGCTTTTCTTCTGGTTTTAAATTCACACGGTAAGAAACTTAATTTTGGATTATTGTTTTACAGACGCAATTTTTATAAATTTTCTTGAAAATGATCTAAAAGGAGATCGAAACGTCGAAAAATAGATTTTGTGATATTTTGCAAATAGTGTAGCAGTAACAACTGATCGAACCTGGCCGCCGAAATCATTTAAATAATTTTTGTTAGACGAAGGAACTGTTCGGAAAAGAACGAGGAAATGGAACAATGAAATGAACGATAAAAATAGTTGGTAAAATTGAATGCAATCTTGGAGAACTGTCGAAACCCGAAGGATATTTTTAGAGACTTTCGCCGGCATAATTTTTTGCAGAGGCTAGTGAAATTTTTCTGTATCTTGCTTATTGTCTTCAATTGATCGCACCAGTGCGCCAATAACATTAATTGTAGTCTAGTGAAATTTATTTTGAAATTGGCTTGAAAGGAACCGGGGATTTTTGGGCTACAGGCGTGACAAGATGAAAATCGGAAAGAATTCGCGCAGTCGTGAAAATCGGTATTCTAAATATTCATGAGAGCGACACACGCAGTTGAAGTTACGATGGGAACGTCGTCTGAAACGATTACGCGAGGAAGAAGCGAATAAAGAGGCTGTAAATATTCGCGATGCGAGCGTCGAAAGTGTAGCAGTGCTAGAAGAATCCTCCTGGTACCTTAAATCAATCCGAAGATCAATGTTTAAAATTACGAGACTCGCGTCTCCATTTCTCCAACATAAATAAATTTTTATTCAATAAAATAACTCGTTCTGTAAATACTACACGAGAGTAAGTAAGGGTCAAGAAATATAGACGAAGTACACGCGTCACACACGAAAACCGTATCTGCGGTTCCACTTCCCAGGGAGTGGCTGATGATAACCTTCACATATAAGTTCCTTCGATTAGGTTCCCTCTCACGAGCTGTGGCAATTAGAAATTTTCCACTTCCTCAAAGAAAGAGACGCTGGACCATTCTATCGATCTAGAAAACTCGTTGCCACTACAATCTGTTCAGAATGAAAACAAGATTCGTCGGACTTCGTTCAAATTAGTTTAATGAAAATTAAGTGTTTCTACGTTCTTCGAATTCCTGAACAGTTTGTCGTCTACTCATTTTCCTCTCGAACGGATCAGATCGAATTTTGCATGCAGGAATTTCACAGATTGGGAAGAGGGATTAGTATTAAAATTCAGTCGAGAGCTATTCTAAAAATAGTCGAGATTCATGGCAATAATTGTGAATACGGAAAGATCGATAATTCTCGTCCCCATTCATAGGGAAATTTAAAGAATGTTCGTTTTGAGGAGTTGTTGAATCGTGTGTCTGGGTAGACCAACAGAAATAACCGCATGACCGGCTCCGGATCTCATGCATAAGACTCAGACGAATCAACACGCATAATCGAGCCAGTCTCCGGTATAGTTTCGCTCGCGTTTGGTTTGACTTGAACGGGACAATTCCACGCAAGGTCACGGTTTTCGAGTCAACGACAGGAAATGTCAATCGATAACGCGTAGAACTAGGACGGGAAAAGTTCTCTGAACACGTAAGAACGAGCTGTGTCAGCATTTGACTCGCTATCTATTCGAAACGGTTCTGATCTGTTACGAGAGAATCATTACCGAACCATACACGACACATTTTTAATAACGGTGTTCACGGTCACACGATTGTCAACGTAAAATATTCAATGTTTTCTAAACACGATATGTAATACATAATTAAAAGATGCATACATCAGCAACAATGCAAGATAGTTTCTACTATCGTATTTTTCGGAAACTGATTACCAGGAAATTTACAAACAAGTCTGATAAATTTATCACAGTGAAAAATGTAAGTTTTTATTGGCAAGGAAACGTTGCAAATGGTTCGAATACAATATCTGAGCTGTAATTAAACATTCCACGATCCATTACCTACGACAATGACTTTTTAAAAAATTCATTCGATACGCAATACAAGTTTTATCAATGGGAAACGTAAGTTATTATTGGAAGCGTTGCAAATGGTTCGAATAAAATATATGAGCTGTAATTGAACATTCCACGGTCCACTGCCTACGACAATGGCATTTCCCGCGTTAATTAGCTTCTAATTTGATCATCCGTGCGCCTCCCTATTTCTTTTCATCTTTATTCCATTCGTTCTCTCTGGCGTGAAATCGTCTCGATATAATCATATTAAAGCATTAATACGCTTGAACAGCTTGAAACGTTGAAGAAGGAAGTAGAAAAAAAATTTTAAATACTTCGGATATATAAATAAATTATTAGATAAGTTAAATTTCGTCCTTGTTCGAATTACATAATATTTACATGTCTGAACGGACGTCATCAAAGAAACAGGAAACTTCTGAATCAAATTGAAATTATTCGTATATCTATTGCGGCCTATGACGTCACTATTCTTCTTTGACCTTCGACGTACATTTATGCACATATTTAATATCAATTAGTCGTGAGATTAAATTTCGGCGTGCGCGGAAATTTGCATCGCGAGAATGAGATGCAAATTGCCTCGCGGGACGCATAATAATTAGTGTACAGAAGCTAAACGCAAAGAAATAAATGCGGTTTTTCCGGTAAGCGTTAACAAAAAAAAGGTTGAGATTCGATATATTACAGAACGATTATTATATCTCGATTCTGGTTCGCACAAGAAACGAAACGTTATCTCGAATATTATTCGCAATGAAACGTTAACCACTTAATTTTAGGCGAGGTAATAACAAACATCTGTTATACGCGTTCCCGCTGAATATTCATCCATGAAAAAATTCACACTTACCCGTTGAACGCAAGATAAAATATTCCGAAGGCTTCGAAAAGAATCGATTTATAGTTTGCCGGTCAAAAAAAATAACAAAAACGATGAACTGTCGACTTCGATTCAACGTCCTAGACCGGGCTTTCCCGTAGCACTGCGCCGCACAGTGGGAAAACTTGACCTAACTCGATTCAAAAAGAAATAACTTTCGATAGAAATAAGGTAGAGCGATGGATTTTTTCTTAAATGAAAGCTGAAACTTTGCAGAATATTGGGAAAATAGGGAGATTACAGTACGAATGGTTTTTCACCTTGAGAAAATTCGTCAAACTTGCACAATATTAAGAAAAAATCGTTTCTACGTTACCACGAGCAGAAAAAAAATATTTTTTAATATACCATGTATCATTTCCCGTAGATTTTTTCTATGACAAAAGTTTTCTACAAAATTTTTCTACGACCTCTGATTTTTTCAAAAAATCGAATTATAGTTAAACAGTTAAACCTTTATTTTTCAAGGTTAAAAACATTCGTACCATAATCTCCCTATTTTCCCACATTCTACAATGTTTCAGCTTTAATTTAAAAAAAGTTTCATCGCTCTATCTCACTTCTATCGAAAGTTATTTCTTTTTGAATCGAGTTAGGTCAAGTTTTCCCACTGTGCGCCGGACACACGGCACGAACAGGTTTCAATTACAATTTAAAAATTCTCGAACAATAAATCTCGATGGTCCGAATAAAAAAACATCGTACATAAAAACGAATAGCGGGTTTCACGCGTGTTTTTATCGTATTTGCAATTGGCGAGGTGAAAAAAGAAGAAAAATGTATCGCTTTTACATTTATCGAAGTTCGCCGATCTCGATCGCGTTCGATATCCGATAAGCCGATGACGTAACGATGTTCCCGAATGGGCCGAGGTGTGCGCGTTATTTCGGCGGTCGATTCGAACTCGTTAGTGGGAGGGCCGAGGAGTAAACACGAAGAAAGCGAGCGAAACGTAGAGAAAGAAGTCTCGACGGCCACGTGAAAAGCGTAAGAAGAAGGGGTCGCATGACATTAAAGTCAGATGGCGATTGGCCGGGGGCTGGGGGCTCGATCGGATCGTTTAAAAATAAATTAGCACCGCGCGTTGTGTCGCGCGAGTTAAATTGAAACCGGCCAGTGCACTCGGGGAATTTAAGCCGGCCGTGTTCGATTGCTGGCGCGCGCTGTCCGAGAACCAGTCGGTCGTGTGTTTCTTCTCTGTTGCTCGAATAGAACTGTAATAAACTAGTGTATATAGTTAGTTGGCTGGCAACTCGAGGGATGACGCGCGGCCGGGAGCACGTGTGAGTGATCGGTGTGTGTTTCACGGTTGTCGTTCATCGTCAGATCAATTCCCACTGTTATCTATGTACGCGTGAATGTGCGCGACGAGAGGTTGAACCTAACCTCGAAAACGGCTCGCGCAACTTCGCGTCGTAAGTTGACGACCACGTTTCATGGTGCACCAGGTCCGTCTCCTCGTTTCTACGTTTTCGCGTGTGTCCCGGTAAACGATTTCGTTGAATCGTGTTCTTCGAGATCGTAGCGATTTCGATGATCTCCCGCGAGACGGTGCGACAAGAATCGTGACGATGCTTATTTAACAGTGGCGGTGTCAATCCGAGGAGAATCGTCGGTCACTGACGTGTCTCGTGGTAACACGATGTAAAAGCAGGATTACGACCTGCACCCGAACAACGATATAATTAGTACACCACGCGCAACGTATGTTTTTCATCTATATATGTATTCGTTCAGCGCGCCGTGTTTTCCCGTTGCACACCGTATCGCATTCGAGTACTCCTTTTATTGTCGGTTGTTGCGTCATTAATTCACATATTACGTCGCGGCGCGTCGCCGAATCGTCTCCCGTTCGTTCTAACAGAAAATACTGGATCCGAACGATGTGTCAGTTGCGTAACGTCACCGATAACTACGCGGAAAACATGTGGACGTTGTTTCACCATGCTCTCTCTGTGGTTCTCTATTACGTTCTCTGTTTCCAAACAGAGATGTCTTTAGTCTCACGTGCGACCAGCGTCTTGTATGTTCCGAGCAGCACGCGTTTTGGTTTATCGGATACAATTGAAGTCATATTTGACCGGTATTCCATCTCGTTTGATTCATACCACGATTGATGAGCAGACTGCAGATTTTTATGCAAAATAAAGAATGTAACGCGTTGATTGCAGGACACAGGGGCCAAATAAAAATTGTGTTCTTCTTTTAATGATTAAGCTGAATACATTGATGTCCTTACATATTTTTAATGTGTCCACTGCTTTAAATTGTACCTGCTCATTCTTATCATAAATGCATAACATCCACAGTCTACTTATGAGATACCCAGGTACTCTCGTGAGATAGCGGGTTACAACATAGTTTTAATAATTGTTTATGTTTTTTCCTGTATAATCTTCCCTTATTTTTCAATATTTCAGCTCTGAGACATCGTGAGTATCTGGATACCTTGTATATTCGGGTAAGGGGGCTAGCTCTAATTCATACCAGTTGTTCCACAGGAGCAAACGACTCTAGGGTCGGCGTATAGAGCTCGGTGGACTGTTGGTAGGTGAACCGTGAGCAATATGTGTATCTACATGCTATGAGATGAGACAGCCTTGAGGCGAAATGTTCCGCAGTCTGCCAGATAGGGTGGCTGGGCTATACTATGCCCATGGCCTGGTCTGCTCCTCCCATCCCATTGCTGTTATTTCATTGGCAATCTCGATAATGTTATTATGTTGGTGAGTAGATTTCGAATCGAATTAGCAGAATGATAAATGAAATAGATTGTCAAATAAATGATTATTTTGTGCTCAGCTATCCCTTGGTCAATTTGCCGATGCCTGGCAATGCGCCAAGGACTATAATCAATCATACGTTCGTACCTGAAAACAATACGGAGGACTCTGTGTTCTACGTGCAACAAGTGGTGTTGCGAGCTGGTGTTATTCCATGGACGGAAGAGCTGACGCTGATGGACGCATTCCGGGGGCCACTTTATGAAATTTTTAATCTGCTAGAGATTATACAAAATTATCAGCATCCAGAAACGTGAGTTACTCATTTTTGCATTCAATGTTTAACGGTTCTTTATAATTTGTTTTTCCTTTTGTCTATCTGGTAGATTAAAAACACTCGGCCAAGTATGTTTACACATCGAAGCTGTTAAGAAAAGAAACGGTAAAAAGCCAGAGGTGTTGCCGGAATACAACTGTCTTGTCCTTTCTCCTGCGAACTTGTGGCAGAGAAGCATAGAATTATACGCACAGGATACAAATCTGATAAACACGATATATTCGTATCAGGTACAGACATTTAGATAACAATTCATCACTTGTGATCCAAGGATAATATGAATAGTAATTAGAACGATTTTTCTATTGTAGAATCTACAAAAAGGTAAAGTTAGTTTAGCCGAAATCATGTTCGGGATGAACCTCAAAGAAACTGGAATCAAACGGTATCCGATCCGTCTTCGACAGAGAATATTGCAATACGCGGTAACTATATTCCTAAGGGAATATGACCAAGAGTGAGTAATTAATCAAAACTCCTGACTGGACTGAGCCTTTTTTCGGAGTTCTAAAATTGTATCCTGTTAATTTACAGATTCATCAAAGGATTGCATCACAGATTGAAAAGTTACTATCACCTTCACCAAGCAGACGGGGATAACGGCACGCACGTGCCCACGGACGAGACGCTGCACATCATTTACCCAGGAGAGTTCAATTACAGTGACTTTTTCCCATTAATGATGACTTTCAATGCTCTGTTCTTTTACGTTTACTTCTCCGTGAGGAAGATAGAACTGATCAAATCAAAGATTGGGATAGCATTTAGCGCGACCGTGACAGTGATAGGTTCGCTGTCCATGACTGTGGGTGTATGCTTTTTTTTTGGCTTAACGTTAAGTTTAAGCGGGAAGGAAGTGTTTCCATATCTGGTGATTATCGTAGGATTGGAAAATGTATTGGTATTAACGAAAAGTGTAGTGAGCACTCCGGCGCACCTGGATGTGAAAATCCGAGTGGCCCAGGCTCTGTCCAAAGAGGGTTGGTCCATTACTAAGAACCTGCTCACAGAGGTGACTATACTGACGATTGGTTTGTTCACGTTCGTACCAGCTATACAAGAGTTTTGCATATTCGCGATCGTCGGTTTGGTCAACGATTTCTTTCTGCAAATGGTTTTCTTCTCGACGATTCTTGCGATCGACATCAGACGTACCGAGCTATCCAGCGAAACGTCCAAGTTCCACATGCCGCATATACCAACGACGCGCAAGCAACAGTTCACCACAACCATAACGAACAGAAAGCCGAACATTTTCCGTTCGAAGTCGCACCCGAGATTGAACGGCCTGTCCAACGGGCCGACGAACGTGATAGCCCCGAACACGCAGAACACTCACACACTGGGCAAAATTCCAAAACGTTTGCGTATAGTGCATTTCTGGGCTAGAACGAGAATATTCCAACGTGCCTTTATGGTGTGGATGGTCGTCTGGATCAGCATGATCGTGTACAATTCTGGCATCGTCGAGCACGTTATACATCTAAGCGACACGTTGAAATCCGAGTCCGAGATCGATGGGTACACCTTGGACAGGCCTCAGTCGCTGAACAACTACGTCGAATTAAATACAATGAAACCACTGTCGATGCTCTCTGCCACCGTCGCCCCCGATCATTTAAATAGACAGGTAACGCATCAAAATTTATGTATACAGTTAATGAATATTTGAATAACTCTTTTTATGTTGCCACAGGATGATCTAACTAACAACGTTACCGAAGAGTTAAACAAACTGAAGCCAGTTGACTTCCCACCATGGAATCGTTTGTCGTTTTATCATTGGTCGTCGGTACTTTCTATGTACAACATTTCTGCTGCCGGTGGACGAATAACTATACTACCGACCGTGAAATTATCTCACGCAGTGAGTCCGCAGTTGGTCAAACAAATCAGCAATCCGAACGACGTGCAACAATTTCAATGGCACAGCCTTGCCACCGCTGCTCTTGATCCTTTAGACTTCTCAGGTATGTACGCCCGTTATAATTACAATAAATAATCGTTAGAAATTCCGGGGCACGCAGTAGGTCAGTGGATAGAGCGCGCGATTACGACTAAGCGATCGCGAGTTCGAATCCTGCGCCTAGCACCTCTGGAAATATTCAATGTGCTATTTTAAAAAACTGTGGAGCCCAAGGTGGTTCGGAATCCACCGTAATAAAAAGTAGGTCCCGCTGAAATAGGCGATAGGGAGAGTGTTGGTAGAGGTGAGAGAAGTGTGGAACGGGATTTGAAATCCTGAGGGGATCAAATATTCATTACAACTAATCGTTAGAAATTCTATAAACGTTGAAATTGTTGCAGATATGGAGTTGCCAAGCAGATCCGAGGGCAGAGGTTTCAACGCGGACGCGCCGTTCATACCTTCGAGCCCCATGGAGATCTTTCTGGCCGCAGTGCTTTGTCTTATCAGCGTGATCGTCGTTGCGTACACTATGGTGGTGCTCTACAGATGTATCTGTTCAAGAAATTACGCCGAATGGAGGGCCAGCTGGCATCAGCCAGAGAAAGCTCACGATTCCTCGACGCAGTTAGTTCTGGAGGCTTTGCCATTGGTCCTCGAAGGACACACGCAAGAAGTCGAGTGCATTGCCACAGACAGCAACACCATCGCTAGTACGTGTCTAGCTGGGCACATACGAGTCTGGGATGCGATTTCCGGTGAACAGCTGGCTCACGTAGACAGGAGACAATTCTTCAGTAGTCCGAAGAAAAACTTGAGCCAAGCAACAACAGACATGGACGAACTAATGTCAGATTACGAGAGTGGCTCGCCTCCTTCGAGAGGCGAAATGGAAAGTACTAATTCGTTCGGTCTCTACTCAGCAGTAAACTATAGGAAATCATCTCCTGGATTAGGCAACGCGCAGAAAGGACCTTCGAACAGCATCGGTAAAAGACACTCGATGGGAAACACGTTCGAGTACGAGTATCAGGCGAACGAATCAAACGTGGAGAAGAGGACACATCTGCGAAGAAGTTTGGACAATGCTTATGATATTCCTGATCTGAAGTCAGCGATTAACATCAAGTTCTCCTCGATGAAATATACTGCCCCGACGCAACAGAACTACGAACAAGGATTCGATTTCGGTGACCAGTATAAATATTTGTTCGAGGAGCACAATAAATCGATAGACGAATTGCGGAAGTCGGAGAGCGCTGAACAATTGTGTATGCCCAGTGGTAGATTGAACAGGTCCGGCTTGGTGGATAGTGCGTCTTCGCTGAGCACGGATAAAACTGTTCAATACGCTCAAGTGTCCGCTATCTGGTGTATGGATTACCAGGAGAACCTGATAGTTGTCGGTTGCGCCAATGGAAGCTTGGAGTTCTGGGAAGGTACTACGGGTAGGTTCAAAGTAAGTAGCGATTTTGAAATTGGCCTTGACGTTGTTGTCGTCCCAGGAGGATCGAAACAATACGAGACAAAATACTCGAAAGGTTTAAAAAGAAAAGAGAAAAGCGAAAACGAACGATACGTTTCAGTGCTTGTTCGACGATGGATCAGGATTTGGGATATCGGCGGTGAAGTTTGTAGGTAGCAGAGTTGTAGCAGCCAAGCTGAACGGCTCCATAGACTTTCTGCAGCTGGAAAGCTACAGCGAAGGCCAGCAAATCGATTGGGGTTTCACTTCGTATAGAAGAAGTAATTGTTTAGAAATGTGTTTAGCATTGCTCGTCTGCCCTTCTTCACACCGTCTTCTTTTTATAGCCCACGTTAGAACGGGAAGTGCTGGCTCGCCTATGGATATAAATAACATCATGCAATCCGAAGAAGACCTTCGTTGCATAAAAATTAGTTCTCACCGGGCACACCAACAAGCGATAACCGTGCTCGACAGCGAGGGTGGTCGCGTGTTGACTGGTAGTCAAGATCACACTCTGAAAGTATATAGGTGCGTGTCAATATTTTCCTCTCGGACCTTGAATCGCAGTAAACGTTACCTAATTATTTTCTTATGCCTTAGGCTAGAGGATCAGTTGCCATTATACACGCTTCATGGGCACTGCGGGCCCATATCCTGTCTGTTTATCGACAGGATGAGTCCAATGACATCTGGCAGCGGATCTCAAGATGGACTATTATGCGTTTGGGATCTCCTGACAGGTACGTGTTGCATTAAAGTATGCAAGCACGACTATATCTGTTAGTAGTGTTTCAGTTTTCTAATTGATTTCTGTCCACACAGGAACATGCATGTACAGTATACAGGCCCATGACGGTGCTGTGGCAGCTATCACATGCTCCGTGTCCTATGTAATAAGCATCGGTACCGACGAGAGGCTGTGCGTCTGGGAGAGATTTCAGGGACACTTACTACACACTCTTCCGGCACACAGATCGGCGTACAGTTTACAGTTACTCATGTTAACGCATCATCTACTCATCACCAGTAATCAGGTACGTGATTTGATTTCCTTGGGTGGGTTGGTATTTCGTAACGTTGCATTTATACGTGTAACTTGTACACTTCTAGGGGTCGTTGGTAGTGTGGGATGTAAGGACAGGAGAGCCTGTGCGCGAAGTGAGGCTGGGTCACAAGGACAGTTGTATTTTCGTGAAACAAATGTTAGCGTTAAGGGACAGCGTGGTCTGCGACTTTGGCCGACAGTTGCGTGTGATCAGGTTTCCGTTGGTCTCCGACAAGCTAGACTAAGAGAGTATATGCACTTTGTACATAGCAGTTCTTTTTTTTTCTTCTCTTTTTTTGTTCCCTTCGTTCTAATTCTCTGTCTTTATTTAATTTTAATACTTGAGCGAGGCCGAACGAATCTTCGCGGATAGACGAATCATTTTTACACGACGTACTGTTTTATATTTTGAGCGATTCTATACGATTTTAAGAGGGACGTTTTTTAACACGAACGACCGGGTGTCATGGTCGCGCCTTAATATATTTATACTCCGTTGAGACGGCGCGGAATCGCGCTTGTTCTCGACAACGGATAAACGCGGAGATATAGTGTTGTAAAAACTGTGAAAACGGAAACTATAGTTGACGATGGCACAAGACACGTGAAAACGTTTATTGGTTGGGTGGTGTCTCTGTTCGTTGTCTTAGATGTATGGCTGTGCTACAATTCGAAGCATCCAATGATTTCAAGGACGAATCCGGTACGCCTTGGTCAATTTTATAGGTAGGAAACTGCATTTGTTGAACCGGTGCTGTCCCGCGTGAACACGGAGGTGCTGGATTTTCACTTCTGTGTTGTCAAAGCCAAGTACATAACGATGTTAATTAAGCCGTCGCGTGTGCGAGGACGGCTGGTTAGAAGTTTAATGAGCGAAGGAACGCGACGAGTTTGTGTCCAAGTATTCGACCTTGGAACTTTTGACGATGGATGTTAACGAAGTTTTACATTTATTGGATAGGTAAAAATGTCTCTGTACGCGTGCAACGCGGAAATCGGTGTTGCACGTGTTCACGGTCTAAGAGTGCCTTTATACTGTCTCTGTTTAGTGGAACTAAATGGGAGCATTGTTAGTGGCAAAGGACAAACGAGGAGAAACACATTGAAGGAAGGGATCTCAGTCTTCTGATACGTAGGAGGACCTCTACGTAGCTTAGAGAAGGAGACTCGAGATCGTTCACGAACTCGAGATCGAAAAATGTTCATCTTCAAAGACTTGTTCTGTAACTGTTAAGTTTGAACACTGTGCATTCGAAGAATCTTCACCATTTGTCACCTCCTGTACTAAACGCTTAGTCTTGTTTAGCTTTAGCCTGCGGTCTATTTTTGTAAGGAAGAATCGTGTTTGCTCGTTCGCCGAGCGAACTTTGGGTCCTATTTTATATGTGTAATTTGTAGTAAGACTTACAAAGAGTGTGTAGAAACGAAATACATTGTTCTCTGATCGAGTCCAGTGCGAGAAGCTACGTAGCATCGTTGTTGAAGAATGTCTAATACGGAGGGGTCTCCCAATAATTAGCTGGACGAGAAAATTTTGTTGAATCGATTCGACGGGAATTATGTATTCCGAAGTTGAAGTGTATCGTTTGATCGCGCCCAAACTTTCTAACGCTTCCGACAAATGTGATATAGTATTGTAAAAGAACTTCCAGTGAAACAATGCAATTTCGGGTGTTTGATTAAGAGGAGACTAAAATTGTGATTAGCGTGTGTTAGATTCTCAAGGGTCCAAAAGGGCGCGAACTGGTTTCTACGTGTACGAGTATCCAGTTAATTTTGGGGCACTCCGTCCGAGATAGAGGTTTAAATATGAGCGTTGCGAGATGAATGTTACAACATAGTGATCTAATACGCCTTTAGACTGAATTGTAAGACGATTTGTATCGACAAGTCTCTTTTATTTTCTGATACCCTGTTCGAGGTAACTAGTGCTCGCGATCACGATCATGATCTATTAATAGAGATTAATATATATATATATACACACATACATATACATATATTTTTCTTAACCAAAGTTGTAAATCGTATCAGGTCGTGACACGCTCGTGTGAGTAGTTAAAGTTAAGCCGACAAAAATGAAAGTACATTATCGCAAAAGAAGAAAAAAGCAGAGAAAGAAAATGGGGGGGGGGAAATAGTAACTGCTTCTAACGGCGCAGCTGGTTGGCGGCTAACAATCATTTAGGAGTCCGTGTGATTTTTATATTTATTTAATTAATTTACCAAGTGCAAATCTGTCGTACACCAGATATATCATCCTTAATAAATTCTCACATTTACTAAATCTTAGTTTCTTTCTGTTTCTCTTCCCTTTTTCAATCGGAATTCAGGTGATTTGGTGTTAATAGCTTCTCTAAAGACTTCTGAGAACATCACGAATGTTTCCTTCTCGGCAAAACCGTTTAGATGTTTGAGAACAGTAATTAGTTCGCGAGAGGTCAGGGGAATCCTCGAGGTGTATTTATAATGGTCACGGTAGCAATCTGATAATTAAATTAGGTGAACCTGCAGAAAACAACTACATATCTTTCGATCTCGATAATTTTTCGATATGTTATATATAATTATATATATAATTATATATATAATTTCGACATTTTGAACAATTTCTCTGCAGTCACCAAGTTTGGAAAGTCTGTCTTAGTAGTTGTAAGTTGATAATAAGAATCAACAATGTCTACATCGTTGGAAGTTTCCTGCGGGAGCTCGATCCGATGAGAATCGTTTTATTAACGCGGAGATAAGAGATCAATGGAAGACATATCGGTATAATTCCGCGATTAGGCCTCGTGCGTAATGGCCGATGCAAATTTTAATCTTTTGTAAGCAGCATAGAGTTCAATAATCCCCAGATACGGTACCACATTTTCTAATTACTATTTTCCATACGGGAACATGTAACAGTAGGATAAACTTTTAGCAGTTTAGGGAAGAGACGATGAATCTTGATCAACGGAATTCTCATTGATTAAGATTAAATAAAACACAAGTGTTATCGTATATATGTAGAAGATGATGGCTTGTTAGTATGTACTTCGCAAGTACATTAAATATTAATACCATCGCAGCTATTACGAATTTATATATTTTCTTAATATAGAATGGAAAATTGTTTATATTTGCATGGCGCTATTATTAAATACTATACACTCGAAGATGATAATATTTTCTAACGATGAAACTTCGGAACCATTCTGCAAAGGAAATTCCGTTTAAAATTTATTCAAACTATTAGTTTTACTATTCGTTAAAAAATGTTGAAACGAGTTAGAGATATTGTACTTGTAATTTGTAAAGTATAATTCAATTAAGACTTCGAGAGTAAATAGTCTTTTTCTTCATTGAAGTAGACGCTAATCAGCTGCCATACTCTGTCTGTCTTGAATTATTCGAGTTAAAACATAGAACAACCGATAGGGACAACATAGAGAAGTGTATCGAATATGAATATTTATGTTCTGCAATCCTTTAAGAAGATAAGCCTCTCATAGAGGAAAAGCTTTGCATTATATTAGAAAATATAGTTCAGTGGTAGCAAATAACTCTTATTCGAAACAGTACAGTGTTTTGCAATTGCAATAAACGTTTACCAAGATATAGAAATTGTATATCTCTTAACACTAAATCTTACAATTATCGATTATGAAAGATTTCTTTCACGATTGCAGTAAACTAATTGCTCCCAGCTTCACGAATAAGTTCAAATCGCATAATCCAATATGAAAAACCTTATATCGTTTTTCGAGAGCATCCGAATATTAAAGAGAGACACCGTGCGTATTTTCGCAAGAAACGTGTGAACTCCTCGGTCCAATGATGAAGTCCCTTGGACACCTTGCGAACGAGTTTCTATTTCAGCAAAGAGTCGTTAACACTTTATCTACCGGTAATCTATTCGTAGGCTTTTCAATAATTGTGCTGCACCAAATGGAAGCTTAAAAATCTTTCTTTCACGCAATAACACCGAAGGAAATTATTGGATTTTGTTATCCAGAGTGAGGTGTTGGTTTATGATTAACCCTTTGCACTCGGTTATCCCCTCTGAGGCACCACTAAAAATTGTTGTATCATTATTTAAAATATTGTTTACATTATTAAATGTATCGGTATCTAATCAATTAATAAACATTTAGGCATTGTATGAGGTATTATACCAATTTCATATCTATAAAATTTCAAAAATCTTAGGCAATGGAAATATTCTAGATCGGAAGAACGGTTAATTTTTCAGTTAAAACAGCTCCGAGTGCAAAGGGTTAAAATTGCTTTTGCTATCGAAGGATTCTTTTAAAAGACCCTCAGCTACGAACCATAGACTTTCAATAATTATGGAATAATCACCGGTAGGTAATGTGTTAAGCAATCGTACGCGTCTGGGCCAGCAGACGTGCGCACACAATGCCCGGCTCATCAATAAACAATTTTCCACTGATCCGACAATGTCGTCAATTCGCAAAGAGGATTAGCAGCGACACGTTCCATCCGTTGTCACCAAAACACGACTATCACCGGTCCGGCTAACCGAGGCGGGTCGCGTTGGCCCATAGAAGGGGAATACCCGGTCACGAAACAACTCGTTCGAGTTACAAGAGAAGGAGAAAGAAAATGTGTTCGAGAAGGAAGAGGAGAAGGTAATGCAAGGTACGCGGACATTCGCATTTGTTGGTCGTTCAGTGGCTAGGCACACTCCAGACCAGGAACCAGGCCCTCCAGCTTCACTCCAGCTAGGCCCGAGTTTCCCTTCAGAACCGATCCCACTTGGTCAACCGAAGAATCTCATTTCGTCACTTGAGAATCCTGAACGGAGGAGGAAGCATTTTTACAAGTTGGAGAAAAGGAATAGAAGCTCGAGCCTCTTCAGGATTGATGCACCAAGGAGAAGAGCAAGCTTGGACAGATTGGAAAGTAGAAGATGTAGACGAACGGTCGGCTAGGACTCTCGAATAGAAGATTTTCGAAGGAACTTTCCCTGGAATTAGTTTTCAAGCTGGTAGAGCCTACACAAGATTGCCATCCTCTAGTCGCTGTGTGGAATGACGCGTGTAATCACTGGTGCACGGTAGTCTCGAAGCTTGCCGAGGATCAAGAAGAGATCTCTGATCTCTGATATCTCTGAGAATTTTGATGGAAGCCAAGGAAATACCGGCTCTATAGATAAACCGAGATTTCACAGATTGAATCACTCCGATTAGATCTCTTTGCTGACTGCGAGGCAGATCAGGTCAACGAAGGTGAAGCTGGAGAAAGGAACTATCGCATGTCCTTCGTGATAATTAGAGAGATGCTGAAGGTAAAGATGAAGATCTGAACGTTCACGCAAAGAATTCGCTGTGGTTGTGTGTCCCTATTTTGTGGTCGAGTGTTGATTCGATCGGAGGAAATAACGCGAGGAAACAGACTTTTGTGGAAACCCGAGGAAAATCTGAAGAGGAATCCAAGGGGAATTTCAATGATTCTTGATTAATAGTTTGCTTGGAAGATTTCGATTTTTTTATATAACTCCGACGTACTTAAACACGAAGGATGCTGGTGTGAAGTTCGTGGAGACTGAAGAGAGATCGAAGTGCAACCTGTTGGGATCGCAATCATTCAAAATGGCGCAGACAACGTCCTTGAACGACGAAGCAACTAACAAGTATGTTTCTATTTTTTTTTCTATTTAATTAACGGTAATCTCTTTCGTTTTTCTTTCACGGAAATTCTCATATTTATATTGTGTTATGCGTTTGCGATCAGAAGGAGTTGGTGCAGTTTAAAACAGAAGAAACATTAAAGTGATTTGTGTTGAAATGATTCAAGGAAGAATTTAATTTATATCTAGCTCGCAAATTGTTGCAGCAAAATTTTCATTTTGTTATAGATACTCATTTGCGTAGGAGTAATAGAGAGTGGTCAAGGAACCTTCAGTAGCATCGTTTTTGTTTTACCAATAGTTTACGGCCAGCTCGAAGATTAACAATCGAAAATTAAATATTGTTTAAATGATTCGACAAGCCAACGGCGCGTGTTTTCTTGTTCGAAAGAGGACACACTCGCGTTGTCGACGTCGACGTTGCTTTTGAATTCCGATGATGACTCTATACATATGTTTCACTTTACAGACATTTTGTTTGTCAAACAGCCTGCTCGAAGAACTGTTTATTGCTACTTTTAACGGAGCTAGCAATTAGAATTACCAGTTTTCAGATTATCCTCGAGTGTTTGCGGATCTTTACAAGCTGAAATAAAAATCTTATCAGCTGTTATTTTTCTCATTTAAGTAACGTTTCGTACAATTTTTTATCGCTTATCTTCATCTGAATTTTGTAAGTGATGGCGAAGCTCAGATTCTGAAGTGTTTATCAAAATAAATAATATTAGATAATTCTAGTGGTAAAATGATAAACAATTCGAGAATAACTGGCAGCTAAATGTAAACAATAAACTGGAGGAACGACTTTCGTATCACGGCCAAGTACTCGTCTCGATATACGGAAATGCAATTTATGCAACGCAATTTATGCAATAGAACGAGCATTTCTTCGAGTGAATGTCGGCGCTTAGACTCGCAGAGACCTTCGGGGGCAACTAGTGTCACATAATTATTATGTTTCTATCCTGTTAGTTTATTGTAATATGTTTCCCGTGATTTTCTGCATAGAAATGCATCTTACCTTGATACATACGTATAACATATGTGTACATGTACACGTACACGTACGTGTGCGTACGCATCAACAATTCCGATAAGAAGTTCGATGAACCATCAAGAATTAATTAGAGATGTTAAGAAATTCTCGTTGAACCTATTAAGATAAGTGTTTTAGTATTTCCAGATGTAATTAACTGGTTAGCGTATGCGTCGTTCGTGTGTTTTCTGACTAATATTTATTGACTTTTCAGTGTCAATATCCTTGTCCTTGAAATATCTCGCAACAAAGAAGATACATGAGTTAGACCACTTTCAGAATTACGGGCACAGTTTTGCTTCCCTCTGATTCACGTTGCTGTCGTTTATCATCGTTTGTCGAATTATTTCGCATGAACGGAGTTCGAATGTTACTTAACATCGCTACTGCTCAATTGTTAGTTTCTTATCGGTAGCTGCAATAACGTGTCGAGATAAGTCGCCTATACGCATATCGTTCCTTCAAATCTCGGGCTAACAGTGACGAAGAATCCGTACTGCAATGTTTGCATGCTAATCGAGGAACCGTTCGAGGATTTCGTTTAAAGTTTAACCGTATCTAATCGCTCGGCAATGACGCGTACTTAGAACGACACTTAAGCCGCGACTCAACAATCGTTTATCCAATTTTCTTTTTTCACTTGTTAACGTTAAACGCTCTTGCAGCTAATCACCCAACAGCTGTTCAAACGAATAATTTCATCGATCAATAAATCTTCACGCTGAATTATTCTTTACACGATTACATATTACAAATTTTCGACTACGGAAAATAGGACGAATTTACCAAGAAAAACACAACTTTATTTTCCTTCGGTCTCTTCAGAAAGGTTTCTTCATTATACTCTCGACACTTTTATAACCAGTCTAACGACGCTCGGTTATTTATGTTATTCTTTTACGGTCCCTTTTGCGTAATCAACGAGCCAAGGTTATAAATAATCGTTTTATCACACCTTTTGCACAATGTTGAGGAAACAATTAATGCAATTACGTAACCGAGTGTCCAACTTTTTTCCGGCAATTCATAGCCATCGGACTATTATCATAGCGTTTAGCATTTTTAAACGCATCCTTTGATCATTGGAAAATATTCTCAGCGCGCGAAAAAATCGTGAAATCCTCCGTAGGAGCTCGTGATCGTAAAACGGAACGTTAATGACTCTTTGATGACTCGATCGAGCCAAGAATCTGTTTTTCCTTGATTACCCAACGTTTAATTGGTAAGCGATGGCTGTACTCGATTTCGAACTTATTATCACAGATTTTGCAAAAATTCATTCTACAATAATTTCGCCTAATTGCCCGTGGCTGAAACACCATGAATCGCGAGCTCTATCTATTATCAAGGCTGATCCCTGTTACCGAGGAAAGTTCTCATGAATGATGGATCTAGTGGCGACGGAGGATTATCACGATAAGTGACAACGACCGTTTCTATTGAACTTCAGATATAGCCTGAGACGATTGTGCTAGATTACGTTTGTCTTCGGATGGCTTAATTTTCCGAGCCGACGACTTATCACTTTGGAGCTTCCTTCCTTGCGTATTGGCCATTGTTCGCGCCTTCACCTCGTTATCGATCAGAATAGAAAAATTCCGACCTGTCACAGCCGGAAAAAAACAGCTGACGCTTAATACGAATTAAGCCAGGATAATAAAGATAAACCGAGGCCAGAAGCTGCATTGAAACAGCGGTGACAGGCGTTGCCAGAACCGCGTTATCTGGAAATTGACGTTTTTTTCACTGTTCTTTTCCATTTTTCTAAAGATTCAAGAGTACGTAGAAAAATTGTGTTACTCCTTTCTTAAATGGTACAATATTTCTACATCTATATAAATAAAAATTAAATGGTTTTCGTTCTTTTCACAAATGTTCGTAATAGCTCGAATAAGGTTTTTAGGGAAAGAGAAATTGGAGAAAAAGGAAGGGCTGCTTTTGATGATGTGTCGCGTAGACACATTATTGTATTAAAGTTAGCATTACGATTGGAATAAAGATTTAAATAGATTAGAGATGGGAATGCGCCCATCGATTGGATAACGCGGCAAGTTTAATTAGAAGAAAGACATAGAACGATCATTGTTATTAAAATAAAGGAGTTGCATGGTCAATATTCTCGTGATGTGAAAAGAAATTATATGTTATTAGTCTTATACAATAAATATATATATTATATACATTACATTCTGTATATTTATTAAACGTTTAACAACTTAGAGCTGAGTATCACAACATGTTTTCTATGGGATCAAGTACCTGGAGAAGTTTTCGGGAACAAAATTCGAGACAATCACAAAAGAAAGTCGGAAAATTCGGACAAACTGGAAAAACCATAATATTTGAAAGGGTACGAGTTGCAAGTGACATTTCATTCGAATAGCTCTTCGCAAATTCACAAAACGATCACGAACAAATTGATTGAAAGGACAGGACAACGTCTGTCGGATCAGCTAGTTAATATTAAAAATGCTTAAAATTCATTATTTCGTAATTAATTTTAATTTACTTTCTCAAGATGATGTTTTCCTTAAAACATTTTACCGTATCATCGCTAGACTGCGGATCTTTCTCCTTCTAATTATACTTATAAGCTGAAATTCAATCCGCAGTCTAATCGTTACATTCCTTGACACGAATATTGCAAAATAAGTTTCCAATGCATCCATTGCTTTATTTCGAACAGTAACGAATACTCGGAATTAGTATCATTGAGAAGGTAATTCAACGTGAGATAAATCGACCGACTACGACGTAGTAAATCGTCGTCGTCCGTCGTCGCATTAACGGATTAACGTTCGTCGACGGTTCTTCTGTCTTCTTATCGCGTCACTGCCCTAATCCCAAGAGAGTAGTTTATTGGCTATTTCTCTCGATCCTGGCTCCTCAGACGAGAAAGAAAAATCGAATCGTTCGATCTGCTTGCGGAAAATCTGATAAAAAAAAAAAGAGAAAATAAAATCTCATAAAGGATTAGGGGTATCGTTGACATCCGACGACATGCTATACGCGTGGCAGCAGCATGATACGACAGTTATTATCAATAGGGATCGATGTAATCTCTGAATCTATAAATTGAAAGGTCAGAGAGAAATGTAGAGACTTGGTCAGTGTCCGGCGAAGAAGAAATCGGTGTGAGGTGGTGTGATGAGGTGGGTTTCATTTTTCGTGTTCGAGCACGTTCGAGTAGAAAGCGTTCTTGCAAACAATTGATAAATTTATTTAGATTTGCTACAAGTTTCCTTCTTCGTTAATCTTTTAACACTAAACGTATCAATGTCGGTCAAATGACCGGTTTTATATTGAAACATTCGAATCGCTTCTAGTACTCGACAGGTTTAACGTTAACATTACCGAGCGGGTTTTCTTTAAACAATGGGGAATAAATGACGGCACCACGTTCGAATAATCGCGAAGAGAAATTTGAACGGTGTGCCTGCAAAGGAAAGGGAAAAACTTCGTTTCACAAGGAAATCGAGAGAGCTAACTGTGCAAACTGGGCCCCGGGTTACGCAAACCTTGGGGAACGTGCACCGGCGCTTATGTAATCGTAGTAAATCGGAGTGGAGGTCCCTTTCACGCCGAAAGGATCTGTGTCAATGACAGAGGCCACAACAGTCGACGGTATAAAAAAAAGAAACCGACTGATGGTCTGTTAGTCATCCTCCCAGTTAGTCGATTCGATTCACTTTTCTCGTTTCAAATTACACCAACTCGTTCTTGTCGCAAATGCGTAGCGATGGCCCCATAATTGACAGTGTTTCCTCTGAATAACGAATGTGATCTACTCGTCAGGAATGGAGAGAAAAGTCTGCAAGCGGAGCTGAACGGTAACGCGGAAGTGTCTTCGATATCGAAGCTCCGGCAAGCACTGCCACAATGTTCTGCGGTTTGCGCAAAGAATCTTCTGATGTTGACGTTCGGCTCGACCCTGGGATTTTCCACGATCCTGATCCCAGAGCTGAAGAAGGAAGACTCGGAAATCCCGGTTAACATGGAGGAATTGACATGGATCAGTGAGTCTGCTAATAGCATTTCGTAAGAAGCCTGTTGGTCAAACAATTTAAAAATAAACTAATGTTGTTTTCCCACGTTTACAGGTAGTCTGAATCTCTTTCTGGTGCCTATCGGTTGCCTGGTCAGCGGTCCGGTGTCCCAGTACCTGGGTCGCAAGAGGACAATGATGCTGATCAACATCCCCTTCATCGTAGCGTGGATCATCTTCCACTACGCCAGCAGCGCTGCAATGCTGTTCGTCGCGTTGGCTTTGACAGGATTAACCGGTGGCCTCTTGGAAGCACCAGTGATGACATACGTAGCAGAAGTTACACAGCCGCATCTTCGTGGCATGCTGTCTGCTACATCCAGCATGTCCGTTATCCTTGGAGTTTTCACCCAGATGTTGAGCGGGAAGCTAACTACCTGGAGAACAGTTGCCTTGATCAACTTGGCTTACCCTATCACCTGCCTCGTCGCTCTCTGCTTGGTTCCGGAGAGCCCCCATTGGCTTGCCGGTGAGTTCCGAGTCGAAAGAAACGTTTAAAATAGCTCCGAGTGCAAAGGGTTAACATCTACAATAGATCTTACGTTTGTAATGCAATTTAGATTCTAATTGATCTTGTGTTTCAGCGAAAGGAAAATTGAAGCGAGCGGAAGACGCTCTTTGCTGGCTCCGAGGTTGGGTGAGCCCAGCCGAAGTGAAGACAGAGTTTCAATATATATGTCAGGAGGTGCATAAGCCAGCGGAGTCGCGACAGAAGGTCTGGCAGGAGTTCAAGAAGAGGACGTTCTACATGCCCTTCCTCCTGGTCACCTGGGCCTTTTTTGTTGGGTCGTTCGGTGGCACGATAAGCTTGCAAACCTTTGCTGTGATCGTGTTTGAAAAGCTAGATGCACCAATCGATCAGTACACGGCTGCTGTGATCCTAGGTCTTGCGCAACTGCTGGGCACGCTGATCTGTGTGTCCGCCATTCACTTCACTGGGAAGCGGAAGTTGAACTTCCTGTCCATCGGTGGCACTGCGTTCTGCTTCTGCGCCGCAGCCATCTACGGGTGCTTGAAGGACAACGATCTGATCGACGGACAGAACTTGAGGTGGTTGCCTACCACCTTGCTGATCGGCTCAGCTTTCCTCTCTCACGTTGGGATCAGACTGCTGCCGTGGGTCCTCGCCGGAGAAGTTTTTCCTGTGCAGGTAAATCCTGCGAACAGCTTCGAAATTTTCATGGAATTTTCATGTCGCACAATGTAACAATGATTTCTGATCGTCGAACAGGTGCGAAGCAGTGGAACAGGCGCTGCCGGTTCCATCGGCTACATTTTCAACTCCATCGCGAACAAGAGCTTCCTCTACATGATGGACGGAATGACTTTAGTTGGCACTTTCTTCTTCTACGGTCTGATAAATATCCTCGGCGGCTTGGTACTCTACTTCATGCTGCCCGAGACAGAGGGTAGGACTCTCAAGGAGATAGAGGACCACTACTTGGGCGTACAGAGCTTGAAGCACAAACCAAAAAAAGAGTCTATAGCTATTAAAGAGAAGTGGGCCGCCACGAACGCGGTTGTGATCTGCGACGATAACGAGAGTAAATTGTGAATCCGGGTGTTGCCGTAATCGTTCGACTTGAAGTTCCTTTTAGTTTGTTGAATCTGTTGACGAAGGGAGAGACGATGCATCGGTGAGGCGAATAGCTCGATGGGAACTGTTTTATCTCTACTTTTTATAGTTTTAATACGAATGATAGGTACCAGAATGTATTTTTATACAAACTTAACAGAGAGACGTTTGAGAAATAAAATTTATGTTGCGACGAAGAGGAAAATTGTATGGAATTGGTATCGAGTATCTAGGAACTTATGATCATCTTTATTCACGCATGTACAATTTCGTTCGAGACAAATCACGTTTCGGTGGACTTCTTTCACGATCGATTATTCACGTCTGGCTTGAAGTATTGATCGACCACCTTCAGGAAGTTCTTGTGCCGCAGAATGTTGACGAGATCGACAATATTCTCGGGCACCTGCGGTATCTTTAGGTTTTGAATCTGCAGATCGTTGATTTTGCCTTTTCTGCTTTTATTCGACGGACCACTCACGCTTTCGAAATTTTCGTTAGGCCGAGCAAAACGTACGCACATAAAATATGGACAAAAACATTTAGTTAAAAAGACGTCAATTTGGAAAGTAGTCAATTATCTTCGAATAGACTACAGGATGCTATCGAATAATTTTTCAATTTTCAAGTTTGACCTGATATCTTTTTATCATTAACATTTACCCGATGTTTGACTTTCCAATTCGACGTTCAGATTGCGACTGCCTGTTCAAACGATCTTCGAAACTGGACTCTGGTTCCAAGACATGTTTCTCCTTGAAGTTTTTCACTGTCTCCTTGCGAATCTTGTGATGCGGCATGATCAAATCGTCAATTTAGCAAACTCACGAAAGAAAGTATCGTAGAAATTTCACAGGCAATGAAGAAGTAATCAATTAAACAAAACACATGCAATCTTGGTTTCCTGCGTGAACAATTTCAGGCAGTTGGTCAGATTGAAACGATAATCCTTCCGACTACAGCAAATTCTAAGGGTGAACTTCCGAAGATCGGTCAAATCGGAACGATTCACGCATAGTTTAACCCTTTGGTTACCCTGGATGAGATATCTCGTGCCCCGATACTTCCCGATAAACGTCTTTGGCGAGATGTCTCGCGTCCCGACTCGCTGTATCGAATCACTGTAATTGTAATTGTGGTCCGCAATTACAATTACTGGTTGAGCCCGAGTAATTGCAATTGCCAATTACAATTACATGTAATTGTAATTTTATTTCTGCAATTACAAATTACAGAAATGGGTAAGTAATTGTAATTGCAATTACTTTTTGCCGAACTCTGCGGCCCAGAGTACCCCTAAATAACGTGTGAAAATGTCACTAAAGGGTTGATTTTTCCATTGAAAAAATATTTGAAAAAGTGTTGTACTGTAATCGACAATCGTTAAAACAGTGTTCTGTCGTGCGGCGAGGAAGTGGAGTCGCGTGCATAGTCGTAGGCACCGGCGGTATCGGTGATCAACAAGTGTCCTCGGTGTAAGTCTCCCGTGTACGGATGGCGGTATATTGATGTCGGCCGGGTTGCCGTAAGCGCAGGCGCGGCCTTCCTCGGGATTGGCCTAAGGAACGGGCGGGGGTCCCACGAAATGGTCGATATATTCTAGCTATAGCGGGGTACAGTGGCGCGCGAGGCTTTTACCGAGGCCAGTCCAGTCCAGTCTCTTTAAAGTCGTCGCGGAAACCAACCCCCCGGTCGGTTGCTGCTTTTGTTATTTCACATTGTTCGGTGTTACCGTTCTCTGGAACGGCAGTTGTGTGTACCCCCTGGAGAACAGGACACTTATTCCTCGTCTTGATTAGACCGAGAGAGCCTGTGGGTTTGCAGGACCGGAAGTGGCAGAGTGTGCGTACCGAAAACTCGCTGACCAGCCGTGAGAGGATCATCCTTTTCAGGAGGTACTCGTCGCCGACGACTTGTCGGATGGGAACGCGATGGACTCGTGTGCTACCTCTGTGCTTCTATCAGGGTGTCCGGGGTACCTCGAGCCTGAACATTTCTGTCCGACCAGCCAGTCCGTCGATAGACTGCTTATTGATTTCTCTCTGTCCTCCATCTCTCTCTCTCTCTCTCTCTCTCTCTCTCTCTCTCTCTCGCGCTCTCTACCTCTTCGCTTCTCTCTTTCTCCCTTTCTCTCTTGCTTCTTCCTCTCTCGCGTTGGAGAACCTCCCACGCATTTTTCGCCATCCATTGTTCACCGAACGGCTACACAGGGGTTCCGACTCCGATGTAACCTATCTACATCCCCCCTGTCTCAAGTCCCACGGAATTTCCTGGCTGACAATCCAAGATAAATCGAACCTCGACGGTCGAGTTAGGTCCATCTTTCGTTTTTCGTTCTGATTACGGTGTAATCTATGCACACCCTCCTGTCTGAAGTCCCAGTCGATTGTCCCGGATGACAATCGAGGGTGAATCGAACCTGGACAGTCTGAGTTAGGTCCATCTTGCATTTTTCGCCTTCCATTGTTCACCGATCGGCTACGCAGTGGTTCCGAATCCGGTGTACCCTATGTTCATCCCCTATCCGAAGTCCCAGTGAATTTCCTGGGTGACGATCGAAGGTAAATCGAACCTGGACGGTCTGGGTTAGGTCCATCTTAGGCCACTCGAACGGCTAGCAATCTCTGCCGAGTCTCTAGCTGTTTCCTATTTCCCTTGCCAGTCTCTAGCAAAGTCGACGTAGTACGTGTGCTGTAATTGTTTTTAGCAAAGTCTCGCTATAACTGTGAGCTTACAAAATTTGTAAGATACTGCGAGGATGCACTGTTCGTGCGACTATTTCGGGTTAAGTGAACGTGAACCCTCGCAAAGTTGGGGATCAGTTCGGAAAATAGGATCGAGAGAGGTGGTTTCGGATTTTCCGCCAGACTACTGGAAAGTTAGTTATCGGAGTTATCGAGGTATTCGCACAGCGTATCGATTCGAGGGACGCGTTTTCGGGATCCAGATTCGAGCGTCACGATGTGCCTATACAGAGGCTCCATCTTTCGTCTACGCCGATTCCAGCCGCTGAAATCGAAACTATGTAACGCGCGGCGTGGGCGGTCAGGGGTTAGGAATCGATTTACCGAAAATATTTGCTCTGTTGCCTGCCCTTTCCCCAGCCAGCCCTCTCTCTCTCTCTCTCTCTCTCTCTCTCCCCTATCTACGTGTTCGAGGCGAATACATAATCGACGAACGTGCACGATTTTCTCAATGACGCTTCCGCCATTTTTAGGGATTGCTTCCGCTCGGCCCCTGATCTTCCCTAGTGGAAGCAGCCTCGAGCCTGGCTTCTCGAATCGTATCGAATTCTTAACACTTTATCTACTGGAAGTCTATTAATAGGATTTGCAATAATTTTGCTGTACCGAAAGAAAGCATATTTTTTTTGACATTGTTATTTAAATGAAACTAGTAGATGACGTTATCGAGGGTGACTTGTTAGTTCACAATGAAAATTGCTGTTGCTATTGAAGCTGCCATTAAAAAATGTTTAGTCATGTACTGTAGATTTTTCAAAATTATGCAATAATCACCGGTCGGTAATGTGTTAAGGGATGCAGCTGGCTCGGAAAGCTGGCATGGTTCTTTTTTCAGGTATTTTCTTTTCGAGATACTGCGGCGTATACTATTCGGTAGCAGATGTTCGATAGATGGGAATCGATTACACAAAACGATTGCAGATTGCGTTTATTTTTAATGCTCTAGGTCGGATGAAAGTCACCAGTGAAATCGTTCTGACCTTCCTCATTATCCGATTCTAATAAAAATAGTCCGGTTCGTACGAAACGATGTAATAACTTTTCTTTTTGTCGATCGTATGTTTAAACAAAGTTGACGTTCTTGGCGCACTGGTCCGATCAATTTAATTGAAAGCAATTTTGCAATATATTCATTTCGACGTTTCGGTGTTTGTTTAGACGCTTTTCAAGAAAATAATGATTGCGTCTGTGAATTATTAAAAAAACAATGAAACATACGTGTTGTTTGCAATGGACTAGTCCGTTGATACCATTCGAGTTGGATGTAAAGAATTTTGTTCATTCAATCGTATGGACCACTCTATGTGGAATGAGAAAATCTCATACGAGATTTATTTCAATATGATGAAGAATACAATATGAAAATTACAGACTGATGAAAATTTTTACGCAGCAGAATATTGATAGTACAAAAAATTATAATGAAAATATGATAACAAAACACAGCATATATTTTACACATTCGCACCTATCCAGTCCATACTACACCAAATCAAATTCGCAGTTTACATTTTTTTAGAAATTTAAAAATAAGAAGACAGTTCAGATTTCTTGATAGCGAACTGTGTAATTTACTAGACAAACCTAACACGACGCGCGTCTCACGAATTTTTATCGCTTGCCAGTAAAATGCGGTTAGATCCATTAAATTAATCGATCAGGTTAAACAAACAGCATAATAATAATAATAATAATAATCTCAGTTTTCTAGAGATTCGAGATAGTTCACTTTCGAAATGTTTAACCGGCTACTACGAAGCAGATTGTTCGTTAATGGAGATTGTCTAGGGGACATTTCTTTTCACTTTCCGGATCCAAACGGCACACAGTGGCGTAGTCGCGTGAAACATGCAACTGTGTGCAGCCCGGTGCTGCACAACAACGTTAACATATGGCGATACGATTATCACAAACCTTGTCCCACTTTCTTTCACCACGGCGGACAGCGTTCCGAGAGTGTGCGTGTGGGTGGCTGACACATTTCTCCCCGCGCAAAATCGTTTCCCGGATCGTTTCGGTTATACCGAGCACAGGTTGTCGAACTTCCGGTTTTCCTGGGCCGATACACCGGAGAACACGTAAACAGGATTTTTGGAGCCGTGACAAAACCGAGGATAGACCTCTGAATTATTGGCAAAGTTTTCGCCGACCGGTGTGTCTTCTCCGAGACATTCTACAGCTGTGCTTCGGCAAAATAGTTTTCTAAAGTCGTTGTTATTCGCTGTTCTTTCTTTGTACGAACTGGCTTCAACCCCTCGAATTGACACAGTGGTGAAAGATACGGAAACAGTTATTTTCGATATTTTAATATTCAAGCTGATAAGTCGAGGGGTAGTTTTGTTTCCAGGATTATAAGGGTGCGGGATGCGCCTTCTCATTTCTTCAAAATAGAACAACCCCATCGCATGCATTATCCAGAAATTAATGTGTTAAGAAAATATATTTCTTTAGGTCTGAATTAGAGTAGTGACCGTCCTACCCGATAGAGGGAAAAAGTAGAAAGAAGGAGAAGAAAGCTGAATTAGAATTAGGATAATAAAGAGGGAATTGACATCTTAAATAATAGCTTTAATGTCGTTTTATAATGTTGGATTGTTCTTTTTTTTTGGTTAGGATTGACACATCAACTCAAATCTATTGCGTTGCTTTATTTCATTATTTTACGCATCTCCCTTATCTACACTATTTACAATTTACAACACCCTTACCTGTGAACAAAGAAACGACATTAAAGTTATTATTTAAGATGTCGATTCCCTCTTTATTATCCTAATTCTAATTCAGCTTTCTTCTCCTTCTTTCTACTTTCTTCCTCTACCGGGTAAGACGGTCACTACCCTAATTCAGACCTAAAGAAATATATTTTCTTTACAAATGGAATAATATTAAAAGAAAACGAATAAAAGCCACGAGGTTTCGGACAGATTTACCTGCCAATAAGAGAACGGTAGAACTTTTATTTCGGGAAAATTGTGTCAAATCGACACGAGGGACGGACGAGGGTTAATAAAATTCGTACCAGAATAAATTCCCTTGGATCGATAGAAAAAATCCGGTGGAGGGTAAATTTTATTTTTCGTAATTATTCTATCCGGCATTGTTTGCTAACGAAGAACGGGGAAACGCTGTATCGCGGAATCGATCGTGCATCGAACGCGTCGAAGTCGATTGGCTTTTAGCGGGACAAAGGACCTTTTAATTTCTCCTCGTTCGAGCGAGCATCCTAGAAACAAGTGAGCCAGAAATGATAAAACTTGAAAAAATCTCTGGTGTAACTCTGTGCTCTGTAGTTGCCGCTGCGACTCGAGCATGAAGAGATCGATAAGAACCCTCCCACCCCGTCGAAAAAGTTCGCAATGTCTGTGCTTTGGCGTCGTTTATTTATAGTCCTCGTCGCTGACACTCATTTTTAGGCATAACTTCACTTGACCGTCTGCCGAGTGCTCTATACCACTCCTTCTGTTTGCTATCTCTATCGACCGCAAACCTAATCATCCGGAAACACCTGCAATGCATTTTTCCTTTTTTTTTTTATTCTTCGGTGCAGCTTTCTCTGCAACAACCGCGGGTCGTTCGCTGTGGCTTCGTACACAACGTGCAAATCGTGTTCTTTATTTTTATAGAAAAATAAATAATCTATGTATATTGCAATTGAAGATGACAGAAATTAACCCTTACCACTCGAGTGGTAATTCAGAAAGAGAGAGAGAGAGAGAGAGTCGCAATTAAATATATTAGGATCTAACCAATTACTAAACATTTAAGTATTGTATGAGCTATTATATCCACTTCATATATTAACCCTTAAATGCATTGTCTTGCCGTTTGGCAAATAGATACTGCTTAATAGAATACATAGGTATAAATAGAAACTGTAAACAAAATATCGTACATTTAAGGGTTAATTATATTCATAAAATAAAAAAAAAATCATGTAGAATGGAGTTACTCTAAAATAAGCTTAATGTTTCGAGTTAACGGGTTCTAATATTATTAATTTGCGATTATTAAGATTGTAAAGATGCTTATCCGAGGAATTATTTATCAAATTTATTTCGATGAGTGTATATTATCAGAAAAATTGAACAGAAACATTCTTGGTATGTTTATAAAATAATGTGAATTAGTCATTGCTAGAGCTTATCCGAGGAATTATTTATCAAATTTAAAATAACGTGAACTAGTCATTTCTAGAACTCCGTAAACCTACTGTTAAAATAGAACCAAGTGCAAAGGGTTAAACACGATAAGTTAAAACACCAGTGAAAACCATATAAATGAAAGAAAGCAAATTTGTAAAACGTTATGGGACTCGCCTAATTGCCAGGCCAGCAAATAATCGTTCGAATAGCGAGCCCGCAGAACTTCCGTCATTATATCGGTCATTGGTAATCATTTTCTACTTCCGAGGTGATAGCACAACGGTGTCCATGACTTTTTCCGGGGCGCCAGGTGCGGCCAGAGTTACCGCGGCCCCACGTGGACTGAATAATGTTCGAGAAAGGGAAATGACGACCGAATGCAGCTGAGCCAATATAATATATAACATGTACGCCAGGCCACGGCTGTGCGACACCGTTAAACAATTGACGGACGTAACCGGTCGTAATTCCTGGATAATTGCCGGGTTCTAATTGCTACCGGCTCAGATTATCGCAAACTACAATTACCACCGGGATCGGTTACCTGAAAGCTAGCAATCCCGACTGGAACGAAACGGTTCCTCGCAAACACAGGATCGGATGCAATTAGTTACATGCACCTGCCAGTTTTAATTGAAACCAGCCGACGATTGCTGCAACCCGTGCCGTCTAATAAACACGATAAAATAGCTCTCATTCATACGGGAATTACGTTTTATCGGGACACCCTGTTTGTTAAATGATTTTCCAATACGGCCGTGACCATTGTTTCTGGTAATAAAATATACTGTTATAGTGGCACGATTCTGATATCATTTTTCAAAGCATGCAACAAGTACAATAATTAACAAATAGCGTAATTAATCCGATAAAAATGTCCCACGCATATGACAATCACGATTTATCGGGACACCCTGTTTGTTAAATGATTTTCCAATGGCTGTGACCATTGTTTCTGGTAATAAAATATACTGTTATAGTGGCACGATTCTGGTATCATTTTTCAAAGGATGCAACAAGTACAATAATTAACAAATAGCGTAATTAATCCGATAAAAAAGTCCCATGCATATGACAATCACGTTTTATCGGGACACCCTGTTCGTTAAATGATTTTCCAATGGCTGTGACCATTTTTCAAAGAATGTTGCAGGTACAATAATTGGAAAATAGCTTCAGTATTTTCACAGAAAATATTCGAACAAAAATGTAAAATATTGTAATTATACAAATGGCACTGTTGGTGCCATTTTGAGCCACTACTGCATACACACACGTACGCACATGCCCCTATCAAGAAACCGCGATAGCCTCCACGTCGTAGAAACTTCACCGACGACGTGCGAAAATTAACGAAAGCGATACGACGAGCTTGTATCGTGGAGATCGGCGATACTAATTGGAGTATACGACGTGTCGATCGTTGACCAACATCTGCTCAGTCTGGCTCAAAAAACGACTCCGAAAACGTGTCACGAAAAACTCGAGAAAAGTGGACAGACGCAAATAAAATCGAAATTGTCGATTTCCAATCGTGCAAACATCCTCCGTGAGAAGGGGGAAGCGAGAAGGGCCGGAAAAGTTGACAGGAAAATGATGGCCAAAGGGAAAAAGGAAACCGGAAATGGCTGCAAGATGGCGGTGAAGGACTCGGTGCTGGAATTGCGGACTAGGATGGCTCGTATGATGTCCTTAGTCGAGATTGATCCACGAGACAGACTTCCGGTACCCGACACGTGTTCATTTCCGGGATAGTATTCTCTGGTTCTGGTTCCGAACCGGTTCGAGATAGTGTGATCGAAAATGTTCCGGATTGTTTCCTGGTGTTTTCAACACTTGGAATTTTTTGGGACTGTTCGAGGCTTTATGTTTTGATTTGAATTTGATTGAAGTTGATTGAATTCGTTCAATTCAGTTAAACAATTCGCAGACAATGTGAAACGAAAAGTTCTTTTCTCGAATGTTGATTGTAGAAATATCGACACATTTTTTATAGAACAGCCATTACTTTTTCTCATACTGATAGGTTTACGGGGGTTGTTCGGATGCAGGAGGGTGAGATAGTGGTTGGTGTGATTGCGGATAGTCGAGGCATATGGATAAGGAACCAATAGCGAGGAATCGTGGTACGGGATCGTGGCATTCGTGCGGACAGAATTTAGGGTAGAGTGTGGTGCAGCGGATCGTGAATTTCAGTGGGATTAGGGTAACAGTAATCGGGGACTATTAACGGAGTCGATTGTCCTTGCAGGAGTAGAATGAAATTCATTCATAAATGAAATTGATATTGTTTCATTCCACTGAAACAACGTGTACAGAATTTGAAAATAGCATTTGCCACTTCAATTGTTTCAATTCTGGCTGTTCAAGTAACCTACTTGTGCTTTTACATAACATGAATATTATCTACCAAAGGAATCCGGTTTTCCAATGAATATTTACTTCGAGTGCTGTTACACGACGTATGTTAAACGAACAAAATCTCGAACTTTTCTGTATAATCGAATTTCGATAAGACAATCGTATTCCTTGACCGAAAAACGAATTAAGTAGGGTTTGTTCGAGACGAAAAGAAACGGTGTTTTTTCTCTCGCGTTTATCTCGCCCGGTTGGCTACCCGTTTTTCTAGGGGTGGAATGATGAAGTGTCGCTTAAAAAAGCTCCACAGAGACTTTCCGAATGGCTTGAGACTCGACGAATGGGGTGCGTGGCGAAAGAAATTCACTCGACTCGACCCCTCGACCTTCTTGAAAAACCTCTTTACGATCACGCGCCATGAGACACGATGGTTTTCGAAATTTCTTTAAAATCATCGCTCGACAGAACCTAATTCTGCTCTTTAAACCCTTTAAAAGCTGTCCTAAAACGTATCCCAATAAAACAGCACCTTTGAATCGTTCGTGTTTGATCATACAATAAACACAGACCAACAAGACAATGTTAATAAATTTAGGAACATTTTGTTTGTTATTTATTAGTTTTCTACGATATCTTTGCCAAAATATTCGTGGCAATTTTCTGATGCGAACGAGTTCGAAGCATGTTTTGTTTGTTTAATCCACGATTGAAAAAAATATCTGTATCCTCTATGAAACAGCTCTAAGGGCAACAGGATTCATTATACCGTTGTTATTGTGGTTTTTTTCGTTTTCTTATTTTTTTATTGTGTTTCTTTTTCGAAGATGTATAGTAATCTATTGTTTGCAGATGGCGGGCAAGGCTGTCGACGGCCCGAAGAAGGAGGCCGCGGACCAGGCCGCGGACCAAAATTTCGACTACATGTTCAAGTTGCTGATCATCGGCAACTCGTCCGTCGGCAAAACCTCGTTTCTCTTCCGTTACGCGGACGACTCGTTCAGTTCGGCCTTCATATCGACCGTCGGGATCGATTTTAAAGTGAAAACGGTCTTCAGGAACGACAAAAGGGTGAAACTACAGATCTGGGTCAGTGGAACTCCATTGCAACCCTAAAATCGATACACAGACGATCTTCATGGTTTCTTGGCTCTCGCGTCGCTCGGCCTACATTTAAACTTCCCGCCTCGGACGCCATTTTCGACCTGGACAATACCAATTTCAATTTTCAATCCCTTTTGAATTCCAAATTTTCCTATTTTCAAGAACGCGTCGTTCAACTGAAAATGTGATTCGTCGATGGAACGAATATTTGAAAAATATTGCGGAGCATTTTTCAAAGCCACAACTGTATTCGATAGCTAAATACAGTTCACAATATTTTTATGCTTTTGGCCCACTGGTTAGATCAATTATTAGTTTAAACACTATTTGCAAATTACCACAATAATTCTTTTCATTTTCATTTTCAAGAAAAATAGAAGAATCGCGTCTGTAAATTATTAAACTTAATTATGCTTTGTTGTGCGTTGATTTAAAGAAAAGGAGAAAACTGTTACCTACTTGCTTAGTGCGAAAGAAATATTTTTTTAACTTTATAGAAACACGCGTTGTTCTAAATATAGTTGCCAAACATGTAACCACATGTGCCTTCATTTATCACACGAGGGAAGTTGCTCACTGATGACAGTTCATTGTTTTCCTTTGCGTAAAGAATTAAAGGATTTTGAAATTTTTTTTCGAAGAGTTTCTTCAGGGTTCTCGCAGAGAAAAACGATAAGAATCATTTTCACTGATCTGATAGATAAAGTATTGACTGTACATTTTATATATCAACGATTATTATTGTAATAATAGAAAATCTAATGATACGATGACGGTTTCAGGACACGGCGGGCCAGGAGAGATACAGGACGATAACAACGGCCTACTACAGGGGTGCGATGGGTTTCATTTTAATGTACGACATCACGAATGAGGAATCGTTCAATTCCGTGCAGGATTGGGTGACACAGATCAAGACCTACTCGTCCGACAACGCTCAGGTGATTCTGGTCGGCAACAAGTGCGACATGTCCGAGGAGAGAGTGATCAGCGAGGATAGGGGCATGCAATTGGCGGAGCAGTTAGGGGTGCAATTCTTCGAGACGTCCGCCAAAGAGAACATTAACATTAAGGTACAATCCTAACAAGAAGAACACCCGAGTCATATCCAACTGCAACAATTATACTCCGATACCAAATGGGTCCTATGGAAATCAACGACACAAATTTCCACGACACGGTTTTCACCGAAAACGAATTTGATCGACAACGATTTTTACCGACAACGAAGCCAAATTTGTTGTCGATCGAAGTACTTTTTGGTTTTAGCTGTCAATTCCCGAGGTAATCGTTAAGTAATCGAAGAGAACGTAGACGAAGTCGCAAAAACAATCAAAATTTGCGACGCAAAGAAGGAGAGCGTATGGGAAATGCTATCAACTATGTCTCTTTCTTTACAATTTCACAATTTTCTACTTTACAACTTTAAAATTGCGCAATTTTGCAATTTCACAGTTTTACAGTTTGCAACTTTGCAACTTTAGAATTTTACAGTTTTAGATTTGCCAAAAGAAGTTTCACTTAAAAAAAAAGAAGCAGTGGGTTTATATTGTATACCGTGGCGAGAGTTATGTCAGTTTTGTTCCGCCTGGTTTGTTTACCGAATCCATTATATCGCGTGTCGCCGCCATTAACGGCCGACGACAGAAAGGTTGTCGTGTCACGTTTCAACGCTTATTTCCATCCTCAAGGTGTGTGTTACGCTTGTGTATGTGTGTGTGTGTGCTGTACCATTACCTTCGATCGGTCTGTCCTCGATTGCCGCTCATTTGCACCCATTAATCACGCCTGCACAACTGGTCGAACCCATTGGCATTGACACATCAATGTCTGCCACCGATCGATTCCACAGCTTGCAGCCCCTGGGGCAGCGTCTGCCTTGAGTCTGTGCAGCCAGTCAGTGATCTCGGGCAAAAATCTGTTGCGTACGCTTTTCGACCAATTCGTGTGGCCTCTTTCATTGTCTTCTTCGTTGGATCATCGTAGGTTCAGTTGGAAGAATGAAACTTCAGCACCTGAGTCACGTCCCTGGCCACTAACCCCTCCTCGCATACAATGAACAGCTGCTGGTTAATCCTCTAACCCTCGAGTTTATGCAAGATAGTGCCTCATCCCTAAAAGAAAGCGTCGACATGCATGTATCTTCAATTGTCTAGTTAGCATACAGATTTGAAGTGGAAACTTCAGCAGCTGAGTCTCGTTTCAGGCCACTAACTTCTCCTGGAAGACAATGCGGCTGCTGATTAACCCTCTAACCCTCGGGCTCGTGTAACGTAACGTTTTCATAAATACTCCTTTCTATCGATCCTATATATTTGTTTAGAAAAATTGTATCATTGCTCTCGGCGCACTGGTTCGATCGATTTTTACTTAGAAGCAATTCTGCAATTAATATCTGTTATTTTGAATGGATAAGAAATTCAGGTTATGTGATTAACAAGATAAAAGAATAATAGAATTTAATTATAATACAACGAGCAAAAGAAACTGAAATATTTGATCTTACTATAATCAACTTTAACTTTTAACCGAGGAACCAACCCCACTGAGTGCCACGCAAGAGAAAAGACGTTGCCAACTCTATCAAACTTAAGAATATCAAATTCAAATGTCGACGTTTCGATCTGTGTTCAGATCGTCTTCGAGATAATTAATTAATTGCGTTTTTAAATTATTATATTGACTATTGATATCAGTTGATTAACCATTGAATATCTAATTATGAAATAAGTTACTTGCTTTATGAAAATAATTTTAATCGAACATTGATCGAAACGTCGAGATTTGAATTGGATAAATTGCAGAATTGTTTGAGTAAAAATTGATCGAACCAGTGCGCCGAGATTATTGATACATCTTTTATTAACATTTTCACGTTCGAAAACATAAGTTGTCGATGTCGGACACGAAAGAACCAACCGAAGAACAGATCGGAGACTAATTAGAACTTTAAAATTGTTTGCAGACGGTGTTCGAGCAGCTGGTGGACATCATCTGCGACAAGATGAGCGAGTCCCTGGACAACGACCCGAACCTGATCGCGGGTGGTGTCGGCGAGGCGAAGGGCCAACAGCTGACCGATCAGCCGACCAATCAATCGAGCACCAATTGTAACTGCTAAGAGGGCGGGAGGGCCGGATAAACTCTCTGCAAGAAAGAAGGCTAAAACAAGAGACGGGATAACAGAGGAAGAAAAAAAATAACCTTAGACGCGAGGGACGCGTGTATGCCTGTACATGTGTGCGTGAACGCGTGGTCTACCTGGTTGTGTGTGTACGCAGCGTGTGTACCAGTGTGCGTGGGAAAGAGAAAGGGAAACCGGAGAGAGAGGGGAAGAGAGAGAAGGAGGAAGGTCGAGTGATAAACGCTGGCTCTAGTTCAAACCCTGTTTGTCGTTCCTTTGAAAACCCTTGTTCCCGACCGTTCTTCGTTCTGCTCTTTTTCTTTCCTCCTTTCTCGATCAATATATTTCTATATATGTGCACATAAATACGTATATATGTACAGGGTGAACCGTGGAAGTTACGATTAGACCGCTTGTCTTCCTCCTCAGTCAAATATACCCTAAACGAGGACACCGTGCAGGGCTATTTTACCCATAGAGGATCTTACGAGGGCGGAAAAGGGGTGTTGCGTGTGCGTATGTGCCGATCAGAGAGTTTCCCAGTAAACGAGACCGGACGATCGATGGTGGTCCGAACATGTGTAAAAAGAGAATCGTAATTGGCAATACTGAAAAACCACCATCGTTCCGTAGTCTCTGGTGCAGGCGAAGCTGACGCTTTGGCCCAAGGTGTTCAATGGGAACCTGAGATGAAACTCTGTTCCAAGATGGTGTCCAAACCAGCCAAGACTGTCCACCGATCAGGACGGTTTAGTGCACAACGTATAATATATATAAATATCATATATATATATATATTACACGCTATCGTTTTTTCATTCTTTAGATAATTTTTCTTAGAGGGTTGTCTCGCTCCATTGTTGCCATTATGGGTGTCACGCGAATCCACATGAATTATTCAGTTCGGGGTGGGCGGGGGGTAAAAACGTTTGTAGATTACGAGAACGAGCGAAACCGGTTCGTACAAGTCAATATATTCCACCGGGATTGTATTCGCTGAGGGTGAACACGACGAGGCTGATTGGGATTAGGCGATTCACCCTGTATACATGTATAAATATGTATGAAGGTTGTAGCCTGATTACGCGAAGGTGCCATCGAGCCGATTCCTTTCGGGTCTACGGCGGGGGGAGCTCGAGCGGAAATAGTCTCGCGACGAATTTAAACCGATATCATGGCAGGAAGTTACGTAAAACCAATAATCTCTGTAAAACGAACCGTTGCTAGGGAGTTTGACATTTGACGCCGCGCGTTACCTTTCGCCACCGGCCGTTGGCAGAGGGTTGTTTTCGCGGCCGATAAGAACGGGAATGATTTTGCCATCGTTTGCGGTGAGGGGAACACTATCGCCAGGGGATTTTCCCCGGTGGGGTTGTTACCGATTCGAGAACGGGTTCTCTCAGTGGCGAAAGGGTCGAAGGACAGCAACAATATTTACACCTCGTGAGGATTGTTTAAACGGTCCGGCGTGTTCCCTCGAGGGAAATCGGCCCGAAACACTGTTTTCCAGCGTTCATTTCCCTTTTCCCTTCGGGGCCAGTCTGTAATTTGCCTCGAGGGAACACGCTCGGATTGATAATGATTGTTGTTGACGGTTTCAAGCGCACCTCGACTCGTAACCGAGAACTTTCGATGCATCGAGCCGCGGCCACACTCGGCCAAAATATGATCAATTAATTATTACGGATTCCATTGTCATCCGTACGGAATCGTTTTCAGAAGTATTTCGTCTCGAGTGTGGACGGAGCTTTAGGACTAAATGCGTTCAAGCGTGCAATTCATGTGACAAATAAATGTTATGCGTTCAATTGCAGCTCTGGCAACAAAGAAAGAAATATATATCTGTGTTGTATTTAACGAAACGTCGTACAGGTTGAATATTATTTATGTACTTTTTTTTTTTATTTGATTCGTTCAATCCTGACTGTTCGGGGAGATTCGATTTCAGGTGCGTCCTTCCCTAGGATTCCCCGGAGGTGGACTAACATTTTTTCCCCTAGACATTCGGACGCAGGTTTTGCTGGGGGATTTCACGAAATTGCCAAATATACAGCGTCGCAGATTTCGGCACACTTTTATTCCAAATAAAACGATAATTATGCCAACTAATTTCATCATTTTTATCTTGGAAATAGCGTAGAGATAGTGGTCGTATCGAAATGATTTTTTTTTAGTTGATTTCATCGGATCGTTCTAGTAAGATAGCAAATATTTTTGGTTTGCTATTTTATTCGAATGAATTTTGAAAGAATTGAGTTTCGGGGTTCGCGTTGTTTATGGGATTTTGCGGACGACGAGTGGCGACACTGTTTTCACCGATCCTAGAGTTCTAGGAGATTCCCCGCTCGGTAATGTCGACTTTTTCACTGTTTCGAGACTGTTCTCGTTCGAAGCTGATACGTCGGCGATTCAGAGCCGATGCACAACTCGAATGATGTTTATTGATGTTCATGATGTTCATGATTTCGATAGTTGGAAGGCTCACAAGAAGCTCGGGCACCTAACATGTTAATAGAAATTGTCGCGACGGCTGAAGCACGTCGGCCTGGACGATCTAGGGAACCTAGGGGAATCTAGGGAGTTTATAGGGATTCCGAGACGATTGGCAGCTTCCTTTTCGGGGATTTCCCGCTCTTCTTAGAGCGGACGGATCGGTAGGGCAGATAAACAGACAAGATTCACAACACATTGATTTTCAACAACTTATCACGATTATTGTAATCTTTTCGATTCAACACGCTGTTTGTAAATTTTTATCGAAACTTCCTTTAGCATTGCATTGTTCAAATAATATCTTTCTTTTCCTAGAATATACGTAGAATCAGAACTAATGATATGATTATAAACATTGTGTATAAAGTGAATTTCAAGTGTGGAATTTCTTTAGAAACTAGTGGAATGAAAAACTTATAATTGCAATTATTAGATGCTGTTATAAACTGTATATACTAAATAAAATAACGATGGGTTTCTGATAGAGGATTGTACATACAATTTGCTAGCGGCGAGTGATTTTATAATTATTGTTTCTAGGATCGTAGAGACGTTAGTGTAGTTCTAGAATATACTTTAAAATATATTTGATAAACTGCTAAAACTTTCTGGTTAAACATTTGGTTATGAGAAACATCGATATATCGGTGAAGATCTGAGAATTGAAAATAAAAATAATTTGAGTTGTTGCTCGAAACATATCTGACGGTGTCATAAATATTTTCAATTTAAAATTGACAATTTGAATTAAATGAATTGGAAAATATTTGTTTATTGACCCGTGGAACGGTATTGTTTTTTTTATGCTCGCGAAGAGATTGGTACTGTGAAATGGAAATGAATAAACTCGAATGAAATTGTTCATTTTCCTCGGTAACTTTTGCGTTTCGTGAGACGTATCGGAAAAATTCAGCAACAAAAATGTGCATCGACTTTTACCGTCAATTATCACGGAAAACGTGGCGTCCGATTCGACGGCTTCAGTCCTCGCCCTATGTTACAAAACTTATTATAGGCAAGCTGCCCTCTGTACATACAGCCATATATATATATATTTAAAAAGAAGAAAAAGGAAAAAGAAAACACCTATTATATATATATATATATACACAAAGATATATATTATTGAAATCTGTAATGGAGTGCAATGTAAGCGTTACTTATTCGTGTGAACACAAAAATGCGACAAACAAAAACAAAAAACCGCCATCGTGTGTAATCAATGAAATTCCAACAACAAAAAAAAAATGGATTAAAAAACGATGAAACGAAAAAAAAACCTAAAAAAAAAGAAGAAATCACAGATCCGAGAGAAAGAATTGTACGATTGTGTATATCGATCAGATCGGATGGAAATAAATGAAATCCTGTGCTGTTAACTGTTCGCTTGCGATTATCAGTGGAGAACCATGTTTCTCGTTTATTTCGAAATAAATGGACCACTCTCGTTTCAATCCCCACTGCGTTACCCGTTATCGATGAAAATTCTGCTTCACATTCCCGGATATCACCGTTTCTCTTTGTTTTCATTTGTTACCAGCTTTTTTTAGAAATCGAACGATTCTCTGCTTGAACTATTGAATGCGATTTCATAGAACAGTTTTGTCAAAGAATTAGTCGCGTCAAGAAGGAATTTGTTTCGATTCAGTCTGTCCCGGATAGTTAATTTATAAAAAAAATCAAACCAGAGGAAGAATTTAATTTAGTTCAGCTTTTATCAAATAATTCATTTGAAAATCCAATAATGTCAAGAAGAATTCCATTCAATTTATTCGTCCATTGGACGTTCAATTTTAAATATTGATAATATCGAGTAGAATTTCATTTAATTACTTCTCCATTAAATAGTTAATTGAAAAAAAAGCCACTAATGGATAATATTAGTTATTGAATAAGGGGTTGGGTCATCAGGGTGGTAGCGGCATTAGGTGTCTCACGGTCAGGTCTACACTAAATCACGGGAGTGAAGTTGCTATATCGAGCTACTTAGGGCCTCGATGCGTATATCACTCGAAATTAGTTTGTTGGGTCATTCGGGGTGAGTATGTTTGTGGCTAGCACTCACCATTACTGAAATAGACGACTCGAATTAGTTCTGGAAAGATTTCTACATCGAAACATTTTTAATTATAAATTATTCGCGCTTTCAGATATAAACAAGAGCGAGCAGAATCAGGTTAAATCGATAGAATGGTAAGTAGTAATTAATGAAAATCGAACACGATCAAACAATATTAAATACAAATCTGTACAGTGTGTACACATTTTGGAAAATTGCTGCCAGCACGTTCGTTAAAATGTTTACAACAACGATTCAGTGTGCGTTGTCTAAATAATGATATTCTCACAAATGATTCTACATTTCTGTGATCTCGTATATTTCAGGAAAAGAATACCACGTGAATTCGAACGAGTACATCCGAATATCTCAGCACTGAGCCATGAAAAAAGATCGACGATTCGAAACGCATACATTATGACAGAATCCGTGGAGCGAGGCGAAACCGCGGATCTCGTGGCGGGATAATAAACGGTCGGGTTTCCCAGCCCGTGGGAATGATTATCGGACAGGCCGGGAAAGAATAAAAATATGAAACCGGTACAAATGTCGGCCGTCTTTTAATAGTTCGCCTAACCCAGTTTCCTCCCCCGTTTCCCGGCGTTCCGCGATTTCCGACAAGTTCGTTAAGGGGTCTCCCTACTAGCATTCATGTTTTTCTTAAAACGTCGGCGTCTTGTGAAAAGTCAAATTTTTTGGAGAACCCTCGGGCTCAACTGAAACTACCGCCGAAAAATTTGTCCTTTCTACGGTTTTTTTGTGTAGGACATTTACATTCTGAACCACTGTGTTTCTAAAAATTGATGTTTTAACAAATTGCTATAGATAAACTGATTACAAAAATAGTTTATAAGAAGTTCGATTTTCAAAGTAATTCTCGATAAAAGTCTCGTCGGGAAAAAGTTATTAAAGCCGAGAGGGAGGGGCGGGCAGAATTTGAAAACTAATCGTCGGTTGATAAAGGCATAGTTAATGAAGCATCGCGGGGGTGGATCGGCTCCACTTAAAATTCCGTCGACGGCTTGGTACGTGGCTGGCAACCATGAATTTTGCTGGCAACGTTCCGTGCCCGAAATATGAACCGATAAGTCCCAGGATTTACCTTCGATCCTCGAACAATTGCTGTTTAATTGGGCAGTGAAGCAGCCTTTAAATTGTCGAGCTTTATTTTTCCTCCGAAGAGACAAACGTTCGACGGATCCTTTCTTTCAACGGAGCTGTTACCATTCACTTAAATGTTTAGTAATTGATCATGTACCAACATATTTAATAATGCAAACGACTTTGTGCATAGTTAAATAATCAATTATATCGATCGCAAATGTTGAATATTTTTAAATTAATGCTTTCCGCGCAACCGTTTCGATCAATTTTTAATCGAATAGCTATTTTGCAATAAACTTTTCTTCTTTCCGAACGTTTCGGTTCTGGTGTGTACCTTTTTCAAGGGAAAGTTTTGTCTAAAAGAACCACAAAATTGTGAATAGTGGTACAACAATTTTTTAATGGTGACTCCGAGTTACCCTTCGACTGTTATGGGTTGTGCCATTTCTCTTCGGTAATAATAATCCTGAAGTGACATAAGAAGTTGGAATATCTGAGTCGCAGTGTCGAGATACTATTCAGCGGATCGTCGATGAAGAAGAGCCGAGTGAATGTGAACAGAAATATGTTGGACAGATCGTTCGATCGAATTCAAGGGAGAAGTTTGAAGGACGGGGGTGTTGAATGGCGAAGTGAAGGAAAAATAAAGTGCGGCAGTAGGTAGTCAGGGTTACAGCGAGAAGGTTCACCGAAACTGCGAGCCACTCGTTCGCCAGGTCGAGTACGGTCTACGGGAAAGTGTATCTCAGTTGCGCTTTTCATTGCTGAAGAAAACTCACCCTCGCTCTTTTGTTCCCTGATGACGACGTCCACGTTCCTCGAACGTTCATGTCCTACACATCTGTTCGAGTTTCTCCTCGATGAGCCCCAGGAAAAAAGTGAAGAAGTCTTTGTGGAAAACCTTAAAAATAAAAGAAAATGAAAGGAAATCTCGAAATTCGTTGAAATTCAAATGAAGAGAGGACGAAATCGGAAAATTCGAGGAAATATGAAACCAGATGATATTAACAAACGTAGACAAAATTAAAAGGAGCTAGGGGTTAAGCCCCACACTACCCTCCTACCACAATCTTAGGAGGGTGTGCATGAAAGCATTTCCCCACCGCCTCCAAAAACAAAAATAAAAATTAAGGATTTTCTGAAGGTATATGAAAACGGAACAAAATATTTGAAAATTTGACAAGTTATAATTCTTACTAAATTAATGCAATTAAATGCAATTAATGCAAAGTTTGGGTTCGATTCACTGCACCGTTTAATATTTATAGCAACTTAAAGTTTGCACAGTTTAACACGTCTTCTTATGGAGAATTCATAAAATTCCATTTCAAATCCTATTTAAACCTTGAAAAAACGCAAATCGAGCCAAAAAGCGGAGAACATTAAAAAAATCGACTGGCCGGCGTCTGCGCTTGAAGAAGCGCGAGGAAAGTGCATCGAAATGGAGGAATAAAGTATTTACAGCTAGGAATACTGTTCTACGTCGGGAATTTAGGTTCCCTCGGGACGTCGGTCGAGCCGCAAAGAGAAAATGGAGTGAATTCCGATTGGCTCCGGGAAAGACAAGCCGCGAGAAGACGAAGAAGAACGAGAAAGGGTTTTGTCATGTGTGTCAATATTTATTAGACTCTTTTCTGACGACGTTTATCGGCTCCTCGATGCTCGAACGGAGCACGAGAAAAATGCATTCGCAGAAACGGAGATATGATTGACGTCGCGCTTCCCGGTACGGGCTTTTTCCAAAAATCCTTCTTTGACCGAGTTTGCCAACGGACCGTGGACGGAATGCAAATTCCAGGAACTTTCGGCCGCTCGGCGTGCTCCGATAAAACGCGGTAATGTCTCAATATGGTGTAACATAGATGTGCGAGATACACGCGAAAAATTCAGTCGCAGTACATGCAGAACTTGATCTCCTTTAGGCGATCAAAACATTTCCGTGTTATCTTATTACGAAACATTTATCGACGTATTCGCGACATTTTTCTGATTAAAACGAGCACCGACGTGACGCAATTTGAATCATCCGTGCTCGTTTAATCCACGGTAATTCCTCGACTATTAATAGACAGCGGATTTTATGCATTTGTAACAGAGTCGAGTAGGTGTAACTTGAAACAGTAAAAGCACTAGAAGAATTTAAGAATGCTGTTATATTAATTCCAACATATATTCGATGCTTCAAATCTGACATTTTCTCGTGACCATTTGAACTTTTCAAAATTAACAGAGAGAAAGCTGTTGTACAAAAATGCAACAAATGTGCCGCGTTTGTATAATAAAACAGTATTAGATGCTGCAATGGTTCCTCTAACGGATTTTCGAGAATCGTTCGGCGACAATTCCCTCGAATTGTTATTAATATCGAACAAAGGGATCTAGATTCTAGAGTCTCGAGGGAACAGCTAAACCGCTTTCGGAGCGTTAAGTTTCTTTGACCTGGAAGACATTATTGCACTCGACTGTGCCCCTCTCCCACCCTCTCGCCCCTTGAAATACGCGAATCCGCTGAACCGTCGCGTTTAATATTATCCGAAAGTCCCGTCATTTCATTAATTTTTCCACGTTTAATAATTGGTCGTCCTCGCCGAAAAAGACGAGGCCGAGGGACAAACGCGAAACATCGCGGGAACGTTTGTACAGCGAATAACTTTTACGGAGTAGGTACCAAGAGAATGTGTTATAAACAAAAAAAAACACACGCGCGCCAGAGGTAATTAGTTGCCACCGCTGTGTATCTTTTACTTGAAAGGAGAGACGCAAAGATGAAACAGTCGGGGTTTCGGGGCTGCAATAAAAATGATTCATCCGCACGACGTAATGTGTTTCGCTAACAGTGGAAAATAATGGCGAGCAACAAAGAATTCGTATGGTTTCAACGCGTAGCGAGCTCATCCGTTGGAGAAACCATTCAATCTTTCAGAAAAGATCTACATTAATCTACAAAATGTATGTTCAATACATCTACATTACATTCTTTCCAATCTATATATATATATAAAAATTGATCGAAACGGTTGCGCCAGAAGCATTAATTTAATTCATAATTTAGTTTAATCTTGTTAATGTAAAAAGCAGGCAACTTCTGTTTTCTTTTGGAAAAATTATAAGTTACCTAGTTGTTACATTCAGGCGGCGATATCACTTGAAAACACCCTGTAGAAGTAACCTGCGCATCCCCAGGTTTCGAACCTTCGGCCAAAGGTCTCCGATCGCGGAAATCTGAACCCCACCCTGCGCTCGAGTTTTCCGTGGCTCGAGGGGGATGGTGGGGGTAGAGTTTCCCGAAAGTAACGCGTGCCGACGATACGGGACGACACGACTCGAGTCGAGGCTCGGCCAGTGGTGCGCGGGCCGCCGTGGCGCGAGTACGTGCACGCTGCTTCCGGAATAAAGCGTGCCTCGCCGTCACTTACGTGTCCGCGAATTCGCGAGTGCGCGAAATACACGTAATACCGTCGCGATAGAACTCTCGATCTATCGCGCTCGTGTCCCCTATACACTTCGGACTATTCACTTGTGCCACGTGATTCCCGACCATTCTCGTGCAACCCCTTCCTCGTCATCGTAGCGATCATTCAAGATCTAGCCCGTAGATCGATTGCTGCCCCGTCTGGGTGAGTTTTTACATGGTTTTACATTGCACATCTCTTTTCTCATTTATGTTTCCTGGTTAGCCCCAGGTATTTTCTGTAACTGTAGTTTTGCAACTATTTAACGTGAACATATTTACCAGCTGGCCAACGACCGTAGTCCCGTTGAAAGCACCGGTTCTCATTAGATCACCGAAGTTAAACAATGTGGAACGTGAACGGCACTTGGATGGGTGACCGTGTCTGGTAAAAAACCGGAAAGTGACCCACCCGAGGTGTTTTTCCACGTGTTGTTGGCAAAAGGTGGTTCGGAACCCACCATAAACAGTAGGTCCCGCTGAAAAGGCGATAGTGAGAATGGAAAGAGGGAGAAGAAGGTTGGTAAATGAATTTGAAACCCTGAGGGGACCAAATATAAGGTTACATACATATTTACCAGCTGAATTAAAAGAAACTCATTCTGACATCTCAAACAATGATTGTACAATACCTCGAAAACAGAAAAGTAGATATTGTATCATACATAGAACGCTAAATAATTGCAAAATTATATTATTAACCGTTAGCACTCGAATGGTGATTCAGAGTTACCACTAAAAGTTGCAGTACATTATTCGAAATATTGTTTGCATTATTAAATATGTTGGTATCCAATCAATTACTAAACATTTAAGTATTGTACAAGGTATTGTATCAATTTCATATGCATAAAATGAAAAAAAAATCGTAAAGAATGGAATGTTTCTAGGTCGAAAGAAATATTTAATTTTCAAGTTAAAATATCTCCGAGTGCAAAGGGTTAATAATTTATGAATTATATTATTAATCATTTGAAATCGGAAATTTCCATCCGACTGTGAACATTTTCGGATGCACCGAGGCAACAAATTACAAAGAACAAATCTGTTTAACCGGGTCGTTAAAGTTGCATTAAATTTGCAACTTCCATCAGAGCTAATTTTTCAATTTCGCAAATACTCGTCGAATCGGCAAAGCTCGCGTTTCGTCGCGGATGCTCGAGCCAATCTCTTCAGAAATTTTGTTATCCGCGAAAATAGTTTAATCCTCTCTCTATCTCTCGCGAGAAGCTCTCTCGAAGCGAGTGTCAGAAATTTCGCGCGGCGGATTTGAAAGGTTTCGCGACCGCAGGCCAGTTGTAATATGCAAATTTGATCAGGTAAACGGATTGAAACCTTCCACGGTTATGATCCAGGCGCACCGATAATTGGTTTACACGTACATGAGAAACCAATTTTCTCCGGGGGCCATTATCGCCTGTTTTTCCGCGAACGATCGCGAAAATGTAAATAATATCGTCGTTCGGGATTTTCGCTTTGTATGCAGGAAAAATTTGCCGGGGAATTGCGAATCCTGGAAATTCGATGAATTTTTTTTCGAATCGGGTTGCCTGGGAGATTCAGCGTATGTCATACATATGTGTGTACGTATGTTATGTGTACGATAGGTGCGTGTGTTCGTGGGAAAATTTACGCGCGAATATACATATTGGAACAGCGAAGAACGAGCTGTATGGTCATTTTCTTTCTGTTACCATTTATTTTCAAAATTTAATAGAGCTAGGAAGGAAGAAATAAATTCATTGTTTCGACACAGAAGTAATGATTTATTCTACTACCTCGATTTACTATAAAATACAGGTTAAAAATAAACCTAACAGATGAATCCATTGTTTAAAGTCTATAATCTACCCTTGAATTTGCAACCTCTAAGAATTTCATCCTTATCTCCAACAATTAAATCTGTAACAATCCTCCATCCGCTTCGATCTGTCTGAAAATTGAAATCCGGTGGATTCGCGAAACGATCAATTCGCTATTCATCCGGAAGCGTCGACAAGCGGTATTCAGAAGCTCGAAACAGTTTGATTTCTGGTGGTTTTGTGCGAGCTTTCGTTCGGTAAACAGGAAAGCGGAAAGCTTTCGCCTCGGCTTTCTACGATTGACGAATCCACCGTGCCGGGGGGAATAATTGATAGCGCAGAGCGCGCAGACATTGGAAAACCTCCAAAATCCTCTGATCCCATTCGTCAGTGTCGAGATTGTTACACGGCCAGAAAGGCGTATTTGCGAACGAGGATGGAACACGGAAAAATATCTGGTAAACAACGCCGTCGGAATCCACCGAAAACCATAATGAACCGTGAAATTCCGGCGCGTAACACGGTCTCTCTCGTTGCGGGGGTTGGGGAGGCTTAAGGGCTGTTTATATCGCGCAACCGAGATTTCCGAGCTTCAAAAAAACAAAAAAAAAAAAAGAAACGAGGGGAAGTGCTTTGTAGCTCGAGGGACTTTCTCGGAATAAGATGAAAGCGGGTTGAAATTCTTGTTCTCCGAATTGATTTATTCATTTGCTCGTTCGAACAAACGGTCTCCCACGAGAAATACGAATCGGCGCAGAAAATGCGAGAGAAGGAAATTCAAAATTCAGACGGAAGGACGAAGCGTCTTCTAAATGGCTGACCTCGATATCGTTTTATTTTCTGGCTGTCGAATAATCGAAGAAACGAAAACACCCGTCTTTGCTCGGGACGAGAAATTTTCCGGATCTGTTTAAGGGTTGAAATTATTAAGAACGAACGAATTTCTGTTAATATTTTTGTCGCTCCGACGACGGGAATGGCTACCGGTTTCTCTTCTTTCCGTATACGTTACACGAATTTCGCCTTGCTCCTCGAGAGTCGCGAGCTGGCCTCTACATCCTCCGCTAATAGACCCGGCCCTATTTATAGGGACACTTATTTCGAAGCTCATGCTGAATATTTAGCGTTGCTAGTTACAGCTGTCTCGCTCGCTTCGTGGCAACGTACACGCATGCACGGATAGATCGGTAATAAATTTCTCTTTCGACGTTCCGAGTGTCCACCAACAAAATCGATTAACGGTAACGAATTTCTTTTCCGTGTATCTCAATATTTCACCTCTCTGAAAACTTTGTACACCGTTAGCGGGGAACTATGTTAACAAATAAAATGGCAATCGAAGTTTCCGCTTCGTACTCCAGTACACGTAGTCTAGTATTTTGAAAAACATTGTTAACCGATCCCAGAATTTCGCATGTGGTACCGCAAACTACGTTTCCACGTGTTATTCTCTCTCGTTCCCCGCGAACTAAACAAGTTCCATTTATTTTCCTTTCTCCTAGCATACTTCAAAGAAACGTTACCGTCGGTCCATTTTCGTATCTAGCTTTCTCAAAGACAAAGTCCCCTTATCTTGAAACTCGCTTGAGGCGCGCACGGATCGTTCGCGACGAGGATAGGAGGGCGATCTCCCTTCATCGTATCAGACCGAACTCAGAGCCTTCTCTTTTTCCGAAGAAGCAGAAGCTCGAAATCTAAAATCGATTCGACTTTCCTCTCTTCATTGGACTCGCCGTCGCGTCGCCGCTTGGCAGTCGCTTGAATCGGCGAAACTTCGGTCTGGCTTCTCTTTCCGAGCGTTTCCGATCCCCAATCACTTACTTAGACTGGATCTCGCTTTGTTCGTTGCTAAAAGCAATTTTCTGGAAAAATCGAGACTGAGAATAGGAACAGTTACCTACTGAAGTCACCGCTGGAAATTGATGTTGCGCTATTTAACATTTCATTGTTGTACGAGGTATTGGGTCAATTTCATATTTGTCATATTAAAAAATCATTTGACGGAGGGTTGTTCATTGGGCGCGGAGAATTAATTGACTGATACGGAATGCTTATTGAAAGTCGGAAATGCATGAATACGGATTGGAAAATGGTGAACGAGACGCTGGGAAACGACTAATTCGCGACGACGCACAGTGGCCATTGAAAGTTCTTTGATTTTCAAACAAATTTCGTCCGAATTGCCCACTGTGCGACGCGACGACGGATCTCCCTCTCGATCTCTCGTTTGAATTTCAAGGGAAATGGTTCTCCTTTGATCGATTGTGACGGTAACGATAACGGAGTCTGTTTTGCGGTCGTGTACACGCCGAGACTTGCATTTGTAATCGCTTCGTTAACTCCGTGAGCCGTATTTCCGTGGAATTACCGGCGAGGATGAATGTTACATAAATCGCGGCGCGGCATCGAGATAACTCTTTTTGAAAAGCGCGTTCTCAAAAGTACTAGTTCGCTAATTGATACGAGAAACGTAAGTTTGAACGAGAAATTAGCGTACGATATTTTCGATAAAACTATCGCAACGTGTTGTCGCGTTACTCCACCTCCAAGCACCTCTAATTGGTCAGTACACCTAACCTCGATCTAATTTAGAGTTGGTTGATTAGTTAGTTAGAGACTGTTAATATAGAGCAAGGCGATGCGATTGTCGCGTAACTATCATTGAAATGGTAAACTAGTGAAACGGTGATCTAGTTAGTTAGGGAAATAATAAATGGCTTTGGTGTAGTCTTAGCAGCCATTTCCGAGGGTCGTGAAGGGGTTAAGAGCACCCAACTCGGAAGGTGTGACGAACAGGTGTGCATGCACACGGATCACGTGTCTCTAACCCACCGCTCGGCACTTTGCGGATACTCGGCAACGAGTGAGAGAGAGCGAGAGGAGAGAGACCGTTGAGAGAACACGGAAAAGCTGTTGAAGAGGGTGCAACGTTCGAATGACCGTCGGACGGAGGTGGAAATGGGATACGACGCCGCGAGAACCACTCTTTCTACGATTTCTTTTCCCCACCCTCTCGCTCGAAATACTGTTTACACCGCGACCAAACTGCCCGCCTCCTCGAGAAACCCTTTCTTCCATTGTTCGACGGTTACGGCAACCCGGGCAGGGGGCGAAAAGCGGCCACAGGAAATTGTTACACCCTCAACACTTCAACGACGCAGTCATTGGTTACATGTTGGCTCTTCGATACTTTCTACAGACCTCTAAATTCTGCTTGAACACTCTCCTCGAGAAAACTCTCGTTATTTACATTGTCGTAATAACGACAGAATTGTTCCATCTCTGCTCGAAGAATGGTATCCGACCAGAGCTTTATTTTTAATTTAATTTATAATCGTATCGATTGTTTCTCTCCACTTGCGCGAACCAATTTTCATGTACTGGAACGTGAATCGAGTACAAGAGCGGGTTTTCAAACACTTGAAGCAAGAACTAGGTACTTATGGATTAATTTATCCAATGAATCGCATTATTGCAAAATCAAGCACTATTTATAATCGTATTGATTTTTTCATTGAATCTTTACACAATTTTCAAATGCAACTACGCAGCACTATAGGATAATACCATATCGATTGTACCATTATTTTGTTGTTTTCTTTCGTACATCTGTTTTTGTTATTAGACGAGTAGTCTTGTATCTTTCTCTTTTATTTATATTGTAAACATTTATGTAAAAGTGCTTCAGCCCGTCTATAATAAATAATAATAATTGCCAGCTAGTTCGTTACACTGTTCGCTAAAAATCTCGATTAGGATTCGCATAATAAAATGAGTAAAAATGATTAGAACAGTGTCGCGTTTGGACTCGTTCTAATCAGAGAAATGTTTCAAGCAAATGTTTCGAAAACTAAAGGCTAAATTTTTGTCATTATATCCGAGCTAGTGTAATGGGGATTTATTTGTGAATATCGTGCACAACTGTGCGTCGTGTATCTAGGGATTACTGTGAAGCAGAAATCAGAGCAGTCGGCTGGATAAATCGGTCCAGTTTGTTCCTCGAGACAGAGGAACTGGCTGTTTCGGCGTTTCAGCGCGCCGAGAACAAAACACTTGCCGGTCTTCTCTGTTCCACTTGGAAATATTAATTTATACGTGCAGGGAAGCCCGACCGACCCCAATTATCATGCGGATCGGGCTTGTCCAGGCCGCGATCTAATCCGCTCGCGGGATTCTGCGGGTCGATCCGATCAAACCCTCGTAAATCCCGTTCGCGAAATCGAGACGAAATTAATAAAACACGTTTATTGCTTCCGGTCACGTCTCTCTCTCTCTCTCTCTCTCTTCGGGGTTACAGTAAATATCTCGAGGTCTGCGCGTCGAAAGCAATCTACCAGGTACTCGCAAAGTTGCAATTTCTCATTTCGAGGAACTAGAGGGGCCGAGGAACCGGAACTTCTCTTTAATCTGTCCAGTCGGTTAATCCAGCCTCGCGAACTATGAACAAATAAAATAATAAATTATTTTCCGTGATGGTTATCGTTTTCTTAGTCAAGGAACGAATCTCGATGTTTTCACCGACTAAAATTATCAACGTTGTCTTTGTAGGGGAAGAAAATTTGGCAATGAACGCGTCAACAAGACCGATGCATGAGATCATCGGAGAATTTCTTCGATTCGCTTTCGGCCGGGTGTTTCCTTAAATTATTTAAGGCCCGATGGAAACCGCGCGAGGATCGCGACCGAACGTTCCGTAAACATTCGCGAGCGTTAAATCGTCGAGGTCTCCCTCCTGCATAAATTTTGATCGGAATCATTCGGAGCTCGCTCGACTCCATTTCTGTGTACACGCGATCCCGACAGAATAATTGACGATTGGAAAGTTTGTTTCGTGTCTGGAAACAGTGCGGACCGTTCGCCTTCGAATAGCAAGTCGTTCGCGAAAACGATATTCCAATAGAACCTGTATGCGAGATCACGCGTTTAGCAGATCCCTTCAAATGGATACACGAATGCTATCACAATTTTGATAGTTTTCATACACTCGTACAATTCAAATCAACTCTGTTCAATGGTTAAATTACATAATTAAAATTAATAGCAAACGCAATTTACCTGTGATAGAGATTCAAACTTATAACTGTTCTTTCACAATCGTCAGAAATTATAATCGATCGGTATCTCTATAAACTTGAAGATTAAATAATTTCTTTGGAATTTCTATAATTTTCACAATCGCTAAAGAAAATGTAGAATTTTTAAGCGTTTGAAAATGGTGCCATCTGCTCAACGCCTGCGCGTTAAGTTGCATGCACTGTCGCCAAGAAAAGGCGGTTTCTTCGAACGCTGAAATAATTCAATATTTACATATGAATAAACGATTAAGTGTGAGTGTGATTCCAGACAATATTTTTGCAGCGTCAATATGGTGTAACAAACTTCAGAATTTCATTCCGAAACCATAAGTGCAATACGTGGTTCTCGGCGAGAGAATGAGTGAAGCAGGATTATGATAAGTAGGATGAAAACGACGAGTTTTACAGGAAGCCACGGTCGAGCTACTGGAATTCGAAACATTCTGGCGTAAACTAGTTTCGTGACTCGCAAGCATTCGTGATCCATTTGTCACGCAAACGCAGGCCAGAAAGTATAAAATTACCTTTCCCGGAATAAAAGTATAATACGTCGTTGGGGGTAGAAGTTGGGTTGGTGGGGGGGTTACATTATATCATTCGACCGGGAGGATTCGATTAAATGGTCGGGTGGATGAGAATCGAAACGCGAGTCAGCCGAAAGTTCCGTTGCCAAGAAATTGTTTCATAATTTCAAATTATTTCCAGTTGTTTCGAACGCAAATGGAAAAATAACGAACGAACTAATTATTCAAATGGATTTGTTATTTATACCTTTGCGTGACGGAGCCTGGTTGTTGTGCCCGGGTCTCTCGTGGCCCATACGGTTTAATTGCAAACGCCACGTACCGGATGTTTCATTTCGAGTGGACCGTAAAAGTTTAGTTTATTAAAATTGCCCGTATGAAAATAGGTTTGTACGACGCGGCTGACAATTCTGTCTGGGTCCCTGGTGACCCATAATGGAGATCTGAATCGAACGAGATCGCGAGCCGCCTCTGTGTTTCTTTGCGAAATCACGAATCTTCGATTCGAGGGGATTAATCTCTAGACGGAATTTGATAAGCCATGATTTCTGCGGCTTAATCGTCGAACAGCACGCGCGAGACACTGGATCGCGGTTTCACGAGGCACATTCCCTAATTAGGGGAGCGTTTCTTCCGTGTTACAACACAGAGGAGAACCAGGTGAGAGCACATCGAACGCGCACCCCTTATCGCAACCTATATTTCTCCAGGGCGTCTCGATCAGTTCGAATGTGATTTATTTATTTATTTTTTTTTTTTTATTGAGCCACTGAAACCTATTGTAGGTTTATTTCGGCTTTAACAAAGATACACTAGTTTTACAGTTTGAGTACATTTACAATATGACTATCCACTAGAGATGCAGATCACAGTCGTTTAAAAACTGAAAGATAAATTCACAGGCTTTGACATTTGGTTCTGCAAAGAATCAGATCATCCGGTGGGTCTCGAGGTCCTGTATCAACAGATTATTAAATTTTTTGATTTTCCTTTGAATTCTCAATTCTTCCGGCTTTTTATTGTTTGAAAAATTCGGAAAAATCTCTCGGGAACTGTGTTCGGAATTTCGGAAATGTATTTCGAATTCGATGCACGTGTCGTTTTGATTGGGCCGGCCAGCGGTGAATTCGCGCATCGCGATGAAACGGTATTAATAAATCCAGGCGGGCGTGTGCAAACAATTGGAAACCGTGGTTACACGGGTACGCGAAAACCAGCCCTGTAAATACAGCAATAAATTAAAACCGAGGTGAATACGCCGGGTCCGGATCACGAGAACGCGATGACGTTTTTCTCCCGTTTCCCTGACTCCGTTCCAAATTCGAGACGTTTTGGCATTTGCGACGGTATATCTTCCACGGTTCTCGTAAACCAACGAATTTGTTGCCGAAACAAAGTCGCAAATCTTCCTCGTCCGACAAAAATGACGAAAATACGTTTGTAGTTGTAGCGTGAAATTAGGGAGATCCCCTGAAACCATCCACTCTCGGTCCATTCCGTTTCGCGCATTGATATCGTTCCGTTTCGTTGATGCGCATGATACGTGATGATGCGCGCTTGAAAACGGAACACTATTCCGCACGTTTGATGCGCATCAAAAATGGCTGATTACATGGGTGACAATGAAATAGAAGAATTGAACAATTATAGTGATTTGAGTGATACTACCGATATCAGTGACAGCGAAGATGAATTGGACGATATTTTAGTAAATTTTGATTTGAAATTAATTTATTCAGTATTGATGATTAACCGATCAAATAGAACATTATTGTCCATCTTCAAAAATTCTGCTTTGTTTCACAATGTGTTTTACTTGAATCTACTTTTTCCAAATGTACCGCTAAGGACAAACAATTGTTTCTACAATCTAGTAATATTCAGGGGTTACGTTAGCACCCCCTTAATGCGCGAGAAGTGGTGGGAATCTGGGGAAATGAAACGGAACGGTTCTCTATGCAGTGTATGCGCATAATGCGTGAAACGGAACGAATCCTCGAGCAAACGCAAACGTATCAGTCGTTTGAGGAGTCGTGTGAAGCGAGTAGGGGATTGTCGAAAGGAATATCGACTAGGGTAACCAAATACCCATCGATCGAATTCCTTTCTTCGTGGAAGAGAGGGGCGGTAAGTTCTTTACGAAGTTACAACGCTTGCTCCACTTTTCCGGATCGAACGACGTTAAAGTCTCCGTGGGAATTGGTGGGAGGGAAGAGCCCTGGGGGAATCCTCGGTTGAAGCGAAATTAACGGGAATTCCCTAGGACAAGCGTCGGACAAGAAATGGAGGGGGTAGAGGAGGCCGACGAAAACAGCCGTATTCGTTCCAGCAAATCGGGTTTCGTTTTACTTGCAAATATCGTTCCGAATTAGCATTGCAAAGGGAAGCGACGTCTTCGCGAAGGGGCTTTTCGGCTTTCGTCGCCCGGGAAAAGTCAGCCTCGACACAAACCTCGACAGAATCCACGGAGAGACAGAGAGAAAGAATTTTCCCCTCGGCGGTTCCGTTAACGGAGTTAATAACCCGACAAATTTGTTGGCGAACGGTAAATACTGGATTGTAGTTCAGCAAGCCCCGCCCCTCGGGGGAATTCCTGATTAATTACTCGTGTACCCGCTCCTCGGGTTTTCCCTCATTTTTCCTTGTCTCTGCTGGGCTTCCGACGGAAGAAGACACGAACTATCGTTTGCGCGGGTTTAACATCGATAATGAGAGGATTCTATTTTCGTGTACAACTTCCACAAAAATATTCAACCGATTCTGCCCAGTAGTCCCGCTTTCTCGTACCTTCTCGGATGAACGTTTAACAAAATCGTGGTTTTGGCAGCGGTTCCGGCAGAATATTGTTCCAAAAACGCGGTTAGGCTTCCAATATGGCGGCGAGCTGTCTCGCGGAATCTCCCCCGGAAAGTTATACGCATATATGTATACGCTATTGAGCTAGAAACGGTCGCGTTTCGAGTTTCCACGGCACAGTTTGCCGCTAGTTCGAGGTTTCGGGAAAGTTTCACTGATTGAGTGAATAGCAATGGACAAGGGAGTTGGGGGTGGATAGGGGTATGTCGAGGAGACGTTAAGGGGGTGGTTGACGTCGCTGGAAAAGCGGGGAGACAGAAGGGTGAATTTAATGGTTTCGTAGCCGCCGGTGGGATTATTTTTATTTGCTATTTCTGTCCGCGTGAGTTTTCCGCATCGAGGTTCGGTATCGTTGCGTGAAAGGGGTACCTCGGATCGATCTTATAAATAATGGACGGTCGATAATCGGGCAGGGGTTGAATGAAAAGTCCCGGGAAAATTCAGTCAACTTCCGAGGAAAAGTTTTCCATCGACTCCCGTGGAGACGAGAGGCTCGAATTAAGTGTCCGACGACCGTCTTCATTGAAATGATCGTTCGTTTTACACCTCGTCGCGTCGGCCGTCCCTTCTCCCGTGTCTCGGCGCCGGGAAAAATGGATTTTTCATTTGATTATCGGATTAAGTGGCGCGGCAATCAACTGTTCATTCCCTAGACGAATGTTTATGCGAATTTATACTCGTCAACTGAGTTCTAATGAATCAATTAATCTGCCTCCAATCTTTGATCGTCGTTTTTCAATAAAAACGATTGTAATTATCAGACGTTCTGCGTTTTTCTAAAAGTATCACAGGCCAGGAACGATCTTCGATTATTACTTCTTTGAAATATGCACTGTCTCTTCTTGTTCTTTTTACAATAATATTCGAGGTGGAGGGCTTTCGTCTGATCAAACGTGGCGAACAGGTGTTCAAGTGGTTGCCAACTTGTGAAAATAACACGATAATTGTTTATTGGTTTTGTACGAGTAAATTGTTGTCGGGCGATGTAACATTGTTGAGAAGATGTTTCTGTTTGGAGAGCTAGCTCGTGTTTTCGAGAATCGAGCTCGTCTAGCCGATTATGTCGAAGGAATCTTATACTCCTGGTCGTTTTTGGCACAGAAAGGTTGGCATTACCCACGGGCAACGACGCGACGAAGGTCGCAATTACAGGGCCGACGCAAGCATAAAATTAACTATGATCCCCGATAGCCTCGTCACCCTACCGTCTTTTCTGCTTTTAAATATCATCGGATATTGGGTCTCTTTGCCACCTGCCACGAAATTCCACGGATTCCTCCTTAAATCTCGTCTAGAAATACAAAAAGAAACCCCCCCCCCGGTACCGGAATGTCTAAAATAAAATGCGAAATAATTGTGCTTTCCCAAAAACGATTTTCCGTACCCAAACGACAAAAACGATGTAGAAAGAGTTTCTGAAAAGTCGACCTTCACCTTGCAGATCAAGGACGATTTGTGTTCACTGAATTTTTGTTAATTTCTCAGTGGATGTGTGCGAGAGGGTTTGAAGGATTTCGTAGATCGAAAACGCGACGAGGACGAGACAACGACGGTTTGCGTATAAATCCGCGACTTTGGCGAACGCAATTTCCGATAATCTGTTTACCGTGTGGTTGATTTCGAAGTTTCACAGAATGATAGGCGAACGTACCGGAAAATTAGCATTTCAAATCCCGGATCGATACGTGTTAAAACTTCCAAGCTGGAGTTGCTCGTGTCACCACATCGCCGGTGACTCGTCGATAAACTGGTGGAAGTGTTTCGAGCAAAGAGCAACGTGACATTTTTTTAACTATTCCAGTTTCACCTAACATCTCCTCCATCGTTTCAATATTCCCACGAAAAATAGAAAAAGAATTATTACACGTATTTATCTTATCCGGCTATCCTCGGTACACTGGCAAAACATTTCGTGCTGTACTTATCTTATCAGCTTGGGGAAAGTATTTCCAATACAACACGCGTCTTTCCGCGATTTTAAAATAGTACTTTTACAATAACCTCTCACAGCTGTTCAGAACATTTTTACAATATGCCGGAACATCAAATAACTTCCTCTCGTTGCCTTGAACGAACTTCTATACTCAATTTTAAATTATAAATGAAAAACTTCTCAGCTCTCAACTTACAATGATCTTGAATTTTCACTTTTCTCGCTTCTCCGGGCAGCTTTTGTTTTCTAGCAACCAACTCTGCAGCTTTCATCTTCGTGGTGCTGTTTACTAAAGTCGCTTGTACAATGAATACAGCCATTGGTTAATTTCTCATCTAACATAATTAATGAATGCATTTTTCAAATATATCACCCTCTTGCCGTTGAGAAAAGAAAAGAGGAAAGATTTATGAAAAGGGGACCAATTTATTGAAAAAACACCGTAGTTCTTCCTTATATTGAAAACATTTCCATAGATATTAAAAGGATCTTTAGAAAAGCAGGTATTAAAATTAAACGTGTTCTCATCAACAGAATATCACTTTTTGTGTTTTTTTAATAATTCACAGATGCGATCACTATTTTCTTGAAACAAAGACTAAACGTCAAAATTAATATATTGCAAAATTGCTTTCAATTAAATTGATCGAACCGGTGCGCCAAAAACATCAACTTTGTTTAAAACAGAAACAACGAGAAGAGCAACTGTGTCTAAACTTCTGATACTTCTTTTTCATATTTTCAAAATTCTTCCCTGAAGCGTCGTATATGAATAGTTTCAGTAAAAAAATCGTGTGGGTCCGTTCCAGTTCAAATAATAGAGCGCGTCTAAACTTGTTTCTTTTGAACGAAGTTCGCGCGCGGACACAGTTCAAATGTTCCCGCGCGTTCGAGATTTATCGATTTTGCGCGTTGCGCGCGTGACAACCTTTCAAACCAAATGAACGCGTGCCGAGTGGTTTTCGAATCGAACGGAGCACGTGTGCAAAGTTTTCTTCGCAACGTGACCAAATATTCAAGTTCCCATCGATCGGTGCGTGTTTTACCGTCACAGTTGAAAGATAGTTCGTTCGGCTTCGTTTTCGGTGCCTGTAACACGAAGTTCGTCCACTCTAATGGGCTCAACTTGTTTCTAACCTACACGTCAGCCAGACTGCGAAGTTTTTCGACGATGTCGACGAATATAAAGATTGGAACGCACGACGGTTGCTTTCATTGCGACGAGGTTCTCGCTTGCTTTCTTTTGAAGACGCTGCCGCGGTACAAAGACGCAGAAATCGTCAGGTAATGCATATTACACATTACGCATGTACATTTACATATTGTATACACACATCACGTAATACATACACCACATACATATAGCCGGATAAGATTCTGAAAACAGTTAAGAACAATTTCAACGATATACATTTCTAACAGAAAGTTTGGAATCATGGTGTAAATTCAGAGAAACAAGATGTTCACAAAATGCTCATAGTATGCCTCGATTTTTACAAAAATCACCAAGATTCCAAACTTTTTGCCTATAGTGTATGTACTGGGAACTTTCACGTTCTGCTGTGCTGGGATATCAAGCGTTAAATTTGCTTTTAGATCACGAGATTTAAGTATTTTAAATACTTGCGACATTGTAGTTGACGTTGGTGGGAAATATGACCCTTCGACGCATCGTTACGATCATCACATGAGGTAGCTATCAATGTTTGTTAGCAGAATTTGCTGGTAGGATCACGGTTTGTTAACTCCGTTTGTTTTCTCGAATCAGAGATTTTAAGGAATCTGTGAGCACGGTGATAAAGAAACCTGGGTACGATTGGAAAATGAAACTGAGCAGTGCCGGTTTGATTTACTGCCATTTTGGTCATGAGATTATTAAACAATTATTTCCAAACATAAGCGATAGCAATGTAGAAGAAGTGTTTAAGAAAGTTTATAACACGTTTATCCAAGAAATTGATGCCATAGATAATGGAGTTCCAATGTTCGACGGGGAACCTGCGTAAGTGATCTATCCTGTGAATATTCGAGATAGTGGTGTAGGTCTTTACGTTATATTTCTTTCTAGATATCGTATTGTATCGGACCTATCTTCTCGCGTTGATTTTTTAAATCCTTCATGGAACAGCAAAGGTGTCGATAGTTACCAACAATTCTTAAAGGCAGTGGAGCTCACTGGCCAGGACTTTTTGCAGCACTTGAATTATGAGGTGAACGTACGGTTGCCAGCTAGGTCTATCATGGAAGAAGCTATACAAAATCGTTTTGAGGTGAACACTACTAATATAGTTATCGGTAAACATAAGTGGATACTCTGTTGGTCGTAATTTTGAGCAATGCCGTTGCCATCTTCGATTGGGTAGTATGTAGAGACAAGAAAGATTTGCAGGTTGATCCAAGCGGGGAGATCGTACAGTTGTCTGAAGGAATACCATGGCAGGAGCACTTGTTCAGGATAGAGAAAGAATTGAACCTAGAGCCCACATTGAAGTACATCATTTTCGAAGATGAAAACAAAGAGTATCGAGTTCGAGCAGTTCCCGTAGCAAAGTCCAGTTTTGTGTGCAGGTATACATCCAGTGAATGGCTTGATTCGTGCAAGCAGGACTATTGTTAACCAATACAAGTACGCGCGATATCGTTTTTTAGAGTGTTTTTACCAGAGGCTTGGGCTGGTCTGAGGTACAAGGATCTAGAGGTTGCCAGTGGAATCGAAGGCGCCACGTTTACGCATACAGTGAGATTTATTGGTGGACATAAAACCAAAGATGGCGCGATTACAATGGCACGCAAGTCGCTCGAAATTGCAAAGGCGGAATCGAGTTAATCGTAAGCTTAAATTTACTTATTGATTAGTATAATTGTACAACAATATGTTCTGAAATAAACATTTGCAGTCGACTCCATTCATTTTTCCAGCCCTCTGGACGAAAGAATGTGGTTTTAATCGAGACAGTATGCTTGAACGATCCTTTCCAAAATATTGTAGAATATTAACTCCCGATTCAATCTATTTCCTTTTTCTGGCAGACATTCACTCTGTCTTTGTGCTGCGCCGTCGAGGCTTTGAATCGTCGAAAACTCGTTATCCGGTTCCCGAAAGAGCCTCGGTTAATTCGTTTTCCCGATTAAATTCCAAACCGACTCGTTTTTCATTGAACCGATCCTCCCCGAACGTGGCACGCCGCGTTTCGAGGCCCGCGAACGTTTTTATTTCATATGGAAAGGGTTAGTCGGCAGTGTTCTATCCACCTGAAAGCTCTGACATAACTCTTCTGTAAAAAAATTACGGATTTTCATGGAAAATTCCAGCTACATTCGAAAATCTTTGAGAAGCTTCAGAGAGAGATTGAAAGAAACATTATAGTTTGCAGTCGAAACGGTCCCCGGTAACGGAAATAATCTACGAGCTGCATTTATTCACGAAACGAAGGAGTACCGTAATTGCGCGAACATCTGAAATCTAATTACAGTTCGCGCGATTACGTTGCGGAATTCTGGCTCCGGCGGAAGAAAATTCTTTAAGCCGGCGTGTCGCGATGACACGATTAAAACACAGTTTACGGAAGCGACGGGACAGTCGAGGGAATTTTACTGCAGCGCAACAATTTTGATTTCGTATATAAAGTAAGATAACGAGATGAAGATCCGCGCCGAGGTGGAGAGAAATTGAACGTGCTCCGTTGAACAGGGTTGATTATCAATTAGGAATTCCGTGATCAGTTCACGGAGCAGTCCGGGCTTCATTATCAGGCCCTTGCTTTCTATCTCCATCCTTCCGGGGTTGCGGCCGATGCCATGTTAAAATTATGCGACGACACGTGGCCGCGGTTCGATGAACGTGCTTGACACGGGGTCGGGGAACTGTGTGCTCGATGACGTGTTAAAAGCTCAGGGTAAAACGCGGGTTCGTAAATTGTTCATCAGTGACAATCGACGGCCACTTAAACATACAAATTTTTTCTGGTGCAGAATTGATTTTCCTTAACGAAACGTTTGGTACATTTTCAAGTGTGTAGTTTCGTCCACGTGTTCCGTAAGTTTCGTTGAAAAATTCGTGAAATTGTAAACGTGGCAGCGTGCTTTGTTAGTTGAAGAAATTTGCAACAGTAACATTGGAGGTAGGGTCGTAACAGTTCATTCCCGAACCGAAGGCATAACAGAGGGTGAACGAGAAGAAAAACGCCTTTCGATCGCGAAGCGATTCGAATAATTAATTAGCGGCGCGGAGGCAGAGCGATGAAATCAAGCGGCACTGTTCCGGTCACTCGCCTTCGTTCATTAGCATCTCGTCTCCCTTTCAAAGCCGGTAACCTAATTCGTTAGCCGTTGATGCAGCGCGCCCACGACGAGGGACAAAAATCGAGAAAGCGGAAGAAGCGGGAGCGTAGCGCCGTTTCGAAACGGGATGGAACAATATACGTGAAAATTATTTTAGGAAATGTTTTCGAAGAAACGTGCAGTGTAATTAGGACTGTAACCAGGGAAGCGTGGACTCGAAGGGACAATAGAGGAACCGGGACACCAACGAATCGTTCGATAAAGGAAAAAAAACTGTCAAGCAAGTTTGCCACTTGGCTCAACAAGTAACGATCACCGAAAGTTTCGCTGCAACGGTCGTAACAAACGCATCGGGCGAAAAAGCAGCCTCTCGAGGACGGCATCGAGGATTTCTGGGTGCATACAGGCGCACACGAGTGCCGGATAATTGACCGAGTACTCCAATTATTCGCCGGAACCGCATCGAGGACTTTCCTCGGGCCGATATTGCGACGCGATTTACCAAAAAGTGGAGTTTCCGCTTTGGAACTGCAATAATGGCTGAATAGAAGTGGCAGAGATATGCACATTTACGAAAGCTCCATTCTCACTACCAACGACACTGGAAGATCAAATAGACAATAAGCAATTTAATGATTTAACTTCTTCATTTATAATTTTTTTTTTTGATGAAATCATTACCATCATATTCCTGACATTTTTCTTATTAAAACGAACCCAAACACGACACCATTAGGAACTTGTTTACTCGTTTATCCACGCGTCGTTTTTGGGCTCGTTTTAATCAGAAAAACGTCACGATCACATTGTTGACGGAATTGTAACAAAATAATTGCAAGGAGACTGCTTTAACTGTAGCTCTTAATCGACCAAGCGATTTTCGACGGTTGACGAGGGAGAACAACGTGTGATCCATTAACGGTACAAAGAATGGAAAAAGGTGGAAGAATCGAGTGCACGTAAAATGATGCAGAACCAACCCCGTAATCCAATAATACAGACTCGCCGGCAAAGTGAACGGGGAACGCTTTGACGCAAAGTGTGTCATATTTATTCAACGAATCCTGCGATTCCAACTGCTTGTTTATCGAATTCGATGCATAAGCTACGGTGCACAAAATTCATGCGTTCCTCGAGTGCGTCGCTATGCCGACGGTGTATGATTGAGCGAAAGGTTCCGACGGGTTCGACGATTTTTCCGCGGAATTTTCTTTGTAGCGCGACTGCCATTGACACTTCCGCGAACGAAATTTCAAACGAAAATAATGAGAAAAATAGTTGATTGTTTCTCGCGATGGTAGCTAGACGAATCAGACTGATACAGAGTTTTTGTTAGAGGTATATGCTTCGCGTGTTCTTTATAGAACAAGCTTTCAGAATTTTTTCTAATTTGTTAAATGTTTTCCCACCAATTAAAGACAAAGTACCACTTTCAAAAAGTTCGCGAATATAGTTTTGGTCTATTCCTTGTAATGGTTGTACTCCAAATTACCACGATAACGTGGTATACATATAGTTAAATGCGTTTGGGATTTGAGATTTCAAGGTTTGAAATAACCGGCGAATATCGATTGCTTACAAGTAAGACACGAGCACAGTACGTGGTGTCGTTTTTCTATAATTCTTAAGTTATTTCATTAAGCAAGTAAGTTGACATATTTGAAAAATTATTTTAAACGTGTTCTCATCAACAGAATATCACCTTTTGCATTTTTTGTTAATAATTCACAGACGCAATCACTATTTTCTTGAAAAGGGTCTAAACAAAGACCGAAATGTTGAAATTAATATATTGCAAAATTGCTTTGAATTAAATTGATCGAACCGGTGCACCAAGAACATCAACTTTGTTTTTCTAATTCGGTACCGAAATGTTCGCCGTTCGAGGAACGATGAAAAGATTGAAAAAAAGATAATTTTCCGTAGTGAAGGAGAGGAATTTCTTTCGACGGTGAATGGAGGCGGAAGTCTTCGACGCGACGGGCAATTATGCGAAATTGCTTATCGCAGTTTGCACGGAGGGGGGTCTTTATGACGGAATAATCGGCACCGGTGCTTTTCTACGGATAGCGTTTCGTTCAATTACTTAAAAAGGTTCCCTCTGCCGTGAAGTTATCAGCGCGAGACGCGAATTTAATATCGTGACCCCCGCCTCGCCCTCCCTTCCTTTTTCTCGCGCTTTTTCCCCTTTTGCGCCATAATAATTGCATCATTTGTCCGTTCCGCCGGGACAGATAAGCTTTTAAGAGAAATTAACAGGGCTTTTCCGTCGGCATGAGTGGTGTTAATCTTCCGAGATTAGAGGCCTGCCGCCGAGCGGAAGAAGAATTTATAATTTTGTAATTGAATAGAGTCATTACGCGCAGCCGATTTCTTTCTTTTTCCGCTTAGGCTTACCGCGACCGCCATCTTGGTCCCTGCGTGGGTGCCGCGGCAATGGTTAAACTAGTTTATTTCACCGGGAATAGAACTTGCTAATTACATGTACACGGTGATATAATTCTTCACTCTTTGACAGACGTTTATTGGAATTTATGAGAGCGATGTATTCAGTTGCGAAAACGTAGGTTTATAATAAATAATAATGCGGCAGGAATATCAAGATAAATCAAAATGCGCGTGGGATGCACAATCCGAGCCAAAACATATATGAAAAATTTCATCGTTCGCGAAACGAGGGGCGGATGAGGGGTTGATTAAAAATTTGTGTGTCAGAACATTTGCGGTAACCCTGGGGATGAACGAATAAAAGTACACGCTGAGTATCGCGAGAATATTATTATCATTATTATTATTATTATTATTATATACGGACCGAGGTCCTTTTATACAAATGTATACAGTTTTTACAGTATAACTGATAAAAACAAAAAGAAGACATAACAAGAAAACAAAAAAGAAAGTCTTAACTTAAAATCTTAATCTAAGTCTTAACTAAAATTTACAAAAGAATGGACCGCGCGAAACTAAACAAATACAGGTATGATTAACAAATAGTATTGCGCAATTTTGTTTTGAATGGCTGTAACGTGCCATTAAAAAAATCGATATTATTGTAAAATATGTTCGAACTAGCAATAATGCGATTTAATTGATTTATTACTCCATATGAGGATTTGGATTTCATTGTTTGAAATCCTGCTCTCGATATTGATTTACAATTGGAAATTTGAGATTGAAAGGAGGTGCATCATCACGGGATGGGGCGGTCTAGGCAGATGAGATTCGCGTTTGATCCTACTGTAAGAAGAAGGATCGGCCGTTATCTTGATTGATTGATCGACTCCCATATAGAGCCACTCGGTTCTTCGCGCAGCTAATGGGCCAGGCGTTTCCCCACGGGGTTGTACGAGTGGCTGGAACCCGATACATCCACTGGTAATTGATGGCCCAGTTGTATTAATATTTGTTGGCCGACACGGGCCGAGCCAATTTCGAAAGAATTATGACTGTGGCTGAGCAACACGCGTAACGGAAGATACGTGCTGAACGGTAACGAATTCGGAAAGGAGACCGCCACAGAATGCTCGAGTTCCTGAAGTTTACTGTTTGCGGGGGATTTTCGGGACTTGGAAGTTTGATGCTTGGGGATTTTAAAGTTTCGAAGTTGGCGGTTTGGCGATTCGAAGACTTCTCGGTGTTATGAGTTTAGGAAATTGAGGATTTCTGGACGCGTCGCGGACAGAGTTTGGAATTTTTCGAAATTATAAAAGTAGAAGTTCAGGGATTTAGGGATTTAATATTTACTTAGGGATTATGCTTGGCACGATTTAACGACACTGGAAAATGATAATTCGGGAATCCCGGTAGATCCACGGTTCTCTCGAGTTTCTAAACAACGAGTACAGGAGTTGTAGGAATCCGAAGACAAAAAGGTTTAGCATTCGTAGAATGTAGAAAACGTTAGGTTGGCATTTCGGAATCCACGAAATTATTAATTCTGTGGGGAATCGAGGACAGAGGTGTTGGGAATACAGGAAATGCGCTGGGTATGGGCTCGGGAACGGTCGGAATCCAAGAAACACGGTGCATCCCCGATAATCGATAAGATCCCCGGATAATTTTAATTTCCCCCGGACGACGTCCAATTTAAACTAAATACTGGACGCTGAAAATAGACGGTCCGCAGCGTAAATTTGTTCGGTGTTTCACCCCTCCCCTCCCGGCGAAAGAGAGTCGCCTAAAGGGGTGCTCGAAACAGGCTTCAGCCAGCGTGCACATTGAACGACATTCAAATTAGATTTAAATCGCAGAATGAGATTTGCATGGACGCCGAGATCCTTGAATCCGGGGAATAAGAGAGGACGTTTTCGTCTTTATTCGAACGTTTGAATAAGTTGTTCAACCCTGTAAACAGGGATACTCCCGACTCGGTGGCGCGCGCGCGCGAGGCTCCGTTGAAAATCCGACCTATAAATAATTCACGGGACGAGTGTATTGCTTAATCAAATCGGTGGAACATCCATTCAATCGGCGACTGTCAATGAGGATATAACACTGGAGATCGAACTAGTCCCTCAGGGGACAGCAAATTGTTAGCAGAAATGCTTCTTATTAGGTCGTGTTCGGGAAGTCATTTCAAATGAGAGGCAATTTTCGAAAATAAAATTCCTCTCGGAAAAACGAATTAATATTATAATACTAATAATACTTAAGCGAGTTGATTGATGTATATTTTTCCCGCGCATCCATTTCGCCTTCAGCTGCATACGCGTTATATATTTAAGTGGATACTGTATCACCTAGTCCGCACAAACGTGTCCACCATTTTCTCCTTCGTCACGATTCCCCTGCTTCCACCCGACATTAAGAACCTCCATCAATTCCCAAAAGCGACCTTAAACTTTCGAATCCCTACTGGAGGAGTCCCTAAACAGTTACGATCCAGCAGTCGTCTAAGAAGACACCCCTATAACTAGACTGATTCCATTTCAGGTGACAGGTGTGTCCCCCTCGTCCCCGATGATGGGAGGCCATTAGCAGAGGCAGGGTCAATGGCGAGGAGGGTATACAACCCGTACGGGTCCGTCCCTAGTTGAATAATCGCGACTGACATCCTGAGACGTTTCAAGGCGGAAGACGAAGAAGAAGAAGAAGCAGAAGAAGAAGAAGAGGTGGGGTGTAGGAGGAGGAGGTGGTAACGGTGGCTTCCGTGCCAAGAAGATGTGGGTGTTCGCGTGGCCTGGCAGCGTGATTCGCGTGACCCTCGCGAGCGATGAATCGTCGATCAGCAGCAGGGATGTTGGCTCACGCGGACCCGAGAAAAGCGGTAGCAGCAGGAGAGGTAGTATCAGCAGCAGTGGCATCATCATCGTCATCATCATCATCAGCGGAGGCGGTGGCGAGCAAGCGAGCGAGAAAGTGGGCGCGGGGAATCTCACCGTCATCATCGGCTGGGCATGTACGTCATTTACCCGGCGGACGAGCTGCTGCGTTTCTATGAGAATCCCGATCACGATCCCAGCCCGGTGTTGACTGGCGAACGCCGGCCTAGCTATTGTCGGATCCACTTGATCGCCGTTACCGATCGAGCCGAGCGGATCGAGGAGGAGAATCGTAAGAGGAAGAAGGGGAATAGGAGAATCGGCGATCGAGCCGCGACACGAAGAAGAGGCGCGCGACGAGGCAGCGGACCTCCGAACAAGAAGGACACTCGTGCACAGGACGCCAGGACTATGCAAAACAGCCGGGGCGTCGGCGACGAAGCCGCCGCAGCGAATCCTTTCAAGGACGTGACACAGCCCGCGCTCAACGAGCCACTCAAGCAGCACAATGCCGCCACGCTCAAGCTCGTGCAGACTGGTGAGTCTTTCGGTTTTATTGTATTGTCTATCGACTAGGGATGGGATCGAGAGTTCAATATGTACTCACGAATCCGAGTCAAGTTCAATAACCAAGTTTCATTAGCTGGTGAATCATTTCACAGAACCTCTTCTACCAAGTTTCAGCCCTATAACGCGTCTGTAAGGCATCCACAGGTAGCTCGCTAGAGGATTCCAGTGACTTACGTTACAAGGGTTGAGAAGTGGGGAAGGTCGTAGCGCTCGAGACACAAAAGGAAGTACGGGCATTCTGTTGCGAGAGAATAGCACGCGGAACTATATGGAAAACAGCGAATATTGTGCCTCGTCGCGTGTCTCAAAGGCTTACGGTGTTAGGGATTAAATAGACTTTGTAGACCAGGGATGAATGCTGTACACGAAGCTTCTATGTTATTGTTAAAACTGAGTACGATCTAATGGATGTGGATGCATTTTCGATTCTCGTTTTATCCGGCTGCTGTCTCGTGCTATCAACAAAGACAATTTGATAATTCGCAGTCTATTCGTTTCACGGTTTTCTGTAGAAGCGAGGTCACCTGTTTCTAAGTACTTTCCAAAGGTCCACGTAAGGGTGATCTCTGATTTCAATACATACAATACAAGCTTTTCTCTCCTGTCTCTTTATAACGTATATGGACGCTGGCTAATGGCCCTTCGCGCGCACGTACACGGTATGAACAGCACGCAGACACAATACGCAATTCAGCAGGGGTTTATCGTGGTTCGCCAACAGATAGGCTCTGTTAGAAAGCCTGACCTTCCCACCGCACAACTTTCCCCGCCCCCCGTATAATCCTGAACTGATTAAAATCGATATATCCGCTAAATAAAACACCTGATTATAAATACGTACTCGGAATTATACAAGCGGATAATTGCTGCTCGATTCCGATGTGAATGAGGGAAAATTGAGGGAAATTTCAAGTTTAAGTTGAAGGAATTTTCAAGTTTAAATCGAGGGAAATATCAAGTTTAGAAGAATTCAAGTTTTGAATTGTAAAGAATGTGGGAAATGCTAAAATTGTACAATTTTAAAGTTGCATAGTAGAAAATTGTGAAACGGTGAAATTGTAAAATTCCAAAGCAGCAAATCTGAAACTGTAAAATTCTAAAGTTGCAAAGTTGTAAAGTAGAAAATTGTGAAACAGTGAAATTCTCTCTGCTTCTTTGCGTCGCAAATTTTGATCGTTCATTACTAGACTGCAAGAAGTTTCACTTCTGCCGCGCGTGGTTTTTTTTTGTAAACTGTTCTACAAGAGCGTCGAATTACCTCACGTCACACAAAACGGAGCCTGATTACACGTGGCATGGTTGAAGGTCCCCGGTGCACGCGCCTTTCGTGATTAAAGGCTATTTCCCCTCTTATTTAGTAGCTGGTAACGCTGTACGTTTAGGACACCCTGTTGTTTATTATTTCACCGTCGGAACAGGGTGTAACGCTCTATTCTGTAATGTGCGTCCAGGTTTCGTGCTCCGGTGCTGTAACTCACCACCGAGACCGTCCTCGAACGAGCCACTTAGGTGCTTCTCTTGTCTGAACGCGCGCTATCCGCTGGGGGGGTCGAATCTCTTCATCCCTTTCAGATCATTCTTCGGGACGTTCGATAATATCGGAATTGTTTCCGGCTGTTTAAAATAAGGTTCAGTAATAATTAAACTGTTCCGCATCGATTGCGGCGAGCAGGAATAAAATAGAAATTGATTTCATCCGTTAATGACTTTGTTACATTGAAAACAACATTACAATTGTTTTTCTATATTTCACCCAAACAATGTCTTCATAAACGCATAAAGATCCGCAGTCTAGTAATAACGAATGGAAGCAATGCCATTTCTACGCGAAAAGCGAAATAACTTTCCGCGAACGACTTAGTAATTCGCCACTATCCGCTAAAATTAAAAATTAAATCTCCACCGCGACAGGAGTGTTGGGGGTGGGTACGACCTCACGGTGTCCTAGAAGATTTTGTGAAATTTTCATGTCGCGGAAGATCCGGATGCTCTCCTGTTAGGGCAGTTCCGTCGAACTGGCGAGCTAGACGGTGTTTTGAAAGTTTGATCGCCGCCTAGCATAAATTCCCGAATGGGTTCCACGACCCCTGAATTGCTCTCACGGCGACAGTGTCTAAGGCATGCCAGCGTGGTCCCGGGATTACTATTTCACCGTTCCCGGCGTCCTTACAGCCTCGGCCAGCTCTCGTTTCTCCGCGAATTTATCGTTTACAAGCGTCGCGAAAAATCCCGAGTGCCGTACATTAAAATCACGATAAAAAGCTCGGACGTTATGGCACCGGGTTTTTGGCTGTGGTAACCGGTGCCAAAATGTCTCCTCTTCCGGTCGGAGCTCGCGTCGTTTCCGCTCTCTGGCGACCACTCTGTTTCCGTTATACCGGAATCCGAGAATCTGTGATATCGTTCGGAGATTCATGGCGGATAGTCGATAAATATTTCTTCTGGAAATTTGGAACAGCGTGCCGAGCCAAAACTTGCATGCGTTTATCATTAATGGACGTGTTTTCAGACTTGATCGCTTTATTGGATTTTTTCCGGACGAATTTGTCACTGGTATGTAGGTTGAGAGTTTCGAAGGTCGTGAAACACGTGCCCCAACTGAAGTACCGAATGTTAACCCTTTGCACTCGGAGCTATTTTAACTGGAAAATTAAACATTTCTTCCGATCTAGAATATTTCCATTCCCTGTTTAGTGATATATATTGCGAATACCAATGAATACTATAGTACGATATATATTATGTAGAAGAGGGATGATTGAACATCGAATTTTTCGGTCCAGATAAATAAATAATAGGGGAGGAATTTTTCTCGGACCTTAGCCAGGTGTTTTTCCCCGGCGAGAGTTTCCTTCGAGTCCAATCAGGACCCCGTGAAGATTAATTATTCCGGGAAATAGGGGTTGCCGGAGTCCTTCCGTCATCGGTCTCTGTCGGCAGCGATTTTATCCCTGCTCGCTGCCCGAAACGTCGAACTGATTAACCTTCGCCTAGCTCGATCCTCCACGCCAGGATCGAGATAATGAATTGGCAAATTTTCATTGGCCGATAACGACTCGTTTTGTCAGCCCTATCCGGGCGGTTTCAACCCTCTGTTTTCTGCTGGTGACTAGAATCTTCGTTACACTCTACTTTCTTTATTTTATTTCTCTCCTTTTCTTTACATTTGTTTTCGTTTTTAATACCTTAGTGTTTTCTGCTTGTTCGGGAATGCGTTTGCCTAACCATATATTAATTAATTGATAAATTCTTACAGACGCAATACAGAAAATGTACATTCTTGAAAATGGTCTAAATTCAGACAGAAACGTTGAATTAAATTTCATGTGATATTTTGCAAATTTGCTTATTGTCTGCAAAAATTGATGAACCAGTGCGCCAATAACATTAATTGTGGTTTTACTTTACTTTATTTGAAAAAAATAAAACCGTAATTTCATCGAGCAATTATAACACGAACACTTGACGAAAACAACTCGGCGAACTCTCGCGTTCGGAAGGGAACAATTCGTTTATTTTGAACGCCGGTTACTTAATAGCTCCCGCGAAATTGTGATCCGCGTTCACGAACAAATTGCCGGGAAATTGTTCGCGAGTTAGGAGCCATAATTTCGAAGTAATCGCGCGGTGGACAAACTGCGACCGCCACGAGAGGGAAAGAGGGAGAGGAAGAATGAAAGGGTGGAAGGAGCAATGATTACTCGCGGATAAAAAAACTCGCGGTGTCACGGTGTGTCCCGGTGACACAAATACATGTCACGCGACCGACCGACAGTCCATTTTCCACGAACGTTTCGCGTTATTGCATTTTATTTTTTTTTTCCTCCACCGTGGTAACAATTCCGTGCTGTTTCTCTCGCCCCCTTTGTCTTTCTCTCTGTGTACGCTCGAACGAACGTTTCGCCTCTCTGGCTGTCTTCACAAACAGCGACAGACGTCGGTCGATTGTGCTGAAACGAAACAATTTTTTACGAATCGCTGCCGGAACACCAGGTCCCTGCGAAAATCCGGGGTGAAACAACCCCCGATGGAAATGGAAATGTTTCTGTTGACGGAAGATTCGACCGGGGCAATTTTCCAAATTAACAGCGCGATCCTTCAATTTGTTACTCGACGTTGCTCCACATTTTATTTAACCTGCTCTTTGCTCACTTTTCCACGCGCAACGTACACGTTGCGTTTTCATGGATCACGGGACATTTTTATTGTAGGTTTTGCACTCCAAATTCACCGTATTGCTATTCAACAATTAATTTACATTTGCTTTGTAAAAGGTATTCAGAAATGTTATACTTTATATTCTGTATTTTTACATGCACTCGCTCGACGGAGGTCTGGGTTTTAGTGGGTAGTGTGGCAAGTCCCCGTGAGCCCCATACACGAAACGGTACCTGTTTCTATGGTGCCTAAATGCATTTCCCCCTCCTTAAAAAAAAAAAAAAAAAAAATACCAAACGTAAGGTGATCGTTTAACACAGACTCAACTATTTAGTCAAACTGAACTGTAAACAGCTCGAATCTCAGCACAGTTAATCTCTCGCTTTCCCAAGTTTCATCAAACAGTCTCAGCAGTAGTCCAAATACTCCCGATCCTAAAACTACATTGTGAGCATCCGATGTTCTGGTTGAAACCAGTCTGAGCATCCAGCAAAACAGCGAGGCGTCAGTGAGGCGGATGCAGACCGATTTTTGCGGAGTCTAGAACAGAGAGAGAGAGAGAGAGAGAGAGAGAGAGAGAGAGAGAGAGAGGGGGGGGGGGGGAGACAGCCGAGTCGAATCACGGTGTGCATGCTCCCTCACGAGGAAACGAATTCTCCCCGGAGCGTTTCGCAAGATTACATCGAAGACCTCGTTACCGCGGTATAAATAGAGCTTTCCGGCTGGCGTGGATTCAGTTTAACAGCCCCCGCGGTGCAGCGGGTGCGCGCCCGGTCCAAACAATCTTCTGGCTGTCACGTGTGCTGACCTGGATGCTTATTCAGATCATTGGCGCCGGGTCGTCCCTTTCATTGGTCGCGACCCGTTCCCTCGCCCTTTATTTCCGCTTTCGACGTCGGTGGATATTTAATTAACAGATGCGGCGGAATGTCAACTCGGAATTGAGAATCGTCGACCTGGATCGATTACAGCTCAAGAATCATCTCGTTCAAGGATTCAAGGAACGATGGGTTCTGTACACCGTTGTTTTCCTCGGTCTTACGGTCTCAGATCCACAGATTTTCTCTCCCTAAATCCTCTGAAACGAGTTCGCGTAGTTGCATTCTCAGCGTCCCGTTTCTCAGAGTTTCCCCCATGAAATCTCGCGGTAAGGCTAGGTTAGCGTCGAGCATATCCGCCAGAAAAACGCTTGTAGCACCTGTCGCGCAACATAATCTCGTCGGGACGACAAATAGCACGAGCAACGGCGTGTACACTCGAGTTAAACTCTCCCTGCCCGTCGCGGCGCACCTGGAAACTTTCGTAATGCAACTTCGACGGCCGGCCGCGGGAACTTGCAACTTTGCGACGCTCGCCAAAATGCCATACAGCCATTTATCGTCGAGATATCGGCCGCGCAACGTGCTCGTAACTTCTAGAAACTTGTCTAAAAAAAAATAGAGAACGTTTCGTTGTCACGTCCAGTGGTCCAGCCGTTATTAACAGTTGATACAATCAATCATGTATATTATATTTCTTTCTGAATTTCTTTTTCACGTTTGCATTTCGAACGGATGTTTAATTATCGATTCGTTTTATCTTGGTGGATCAAGTGGCTTTACGCATCTTCTTGGCTAATTGGTCATCAGTCTATTGTTAATATTTTTTAGATTCTTTGGTGATGAATAAATTTCAACGGATGTTTGATTTAATTATTCGCTCGCATAATATATTTATTAAAATAGATTTTCTTTTATTCTATCGCTCGCAATGTGGTATAATATACTATAATTCAATATTAAATACTAATTATGTTATTTGATATAATCATTAGCCCGTACATCATTATCAGAGTAAATACAAAAAGAAATTCAGATTGTATCAATTGTTAATAACGGCTGGACCACTGGACGTGACATCTTAAATGTGCTTCGGGATGTGTGCTCCAAGGGCTGGTTACATAATGCAGGAACTATTACCTTTGATCGAGGACTTCACGCTAGCTGCTCGTGAATAGGTAAAGGCCAACACGAAGCTAATGCTGAGGGACTTGCCGAAGGGCGCATCAATGGGGAAATAGAAATTGGTTTTCTTGGGAAGACGGAAATCGACTAGAAAATTGCTCTTCTTCGTGACTGAGCTTGAAGACTGTCCCATCTCCTGGCCTGTGTCTATTTCCAACAGTTGGCCGGCCTGCTCGCACGAGGATCGGTGTACAGGCTGGCCGAAAACTCACTAGACCGTTCGAAATTCGAATTTCTCCATCATTGAATAACTGCGAATTCTTAAAAGTCCAAAAACCATTTCACCGTTGTTCTCTTGAATCCGGAAAGACTCCTCTCGGTAATCCGCAGTTGGCAACTGTTTTAGTGGTCCGTAGATAAAATTTAATTAAAGTCCAGAAAATGTTCTAACATCGTTCTCTTGCGCCTGGGAAGATTCTCAAAAGAGAAAATAACATATAAAAGCACTTTATGACAGCGTCGTAGTTCTTTGAGGGTTACGAACATAAAGTTGAGCTTGCGTTGCCGTAGGCGGGATCATAAACATCTTTCAAGAGACGGGCTCAATAGTAACTGTAGAACGTATCAAAGCACTATATAAAATTGAATTCAACCGAATGCGAGGTCGAGTAAAGCAGATGTTTAAAGCAACGGAGCGACGCGTTGAAATAAAAATCCCTAGGACGTTTACAGTTCACGCTTCCGAGTTTAAACGTTACTCTAATTAAAATTCAGAACGGAGGTACGTGCTGTTTTCGTCGCGGACTGACTAACAAGCAGCAGTTTCATTGACTTCGATATTCCAGCATTAATATGCCCAGCAATGGATAGGATTTCATAGGAGTTAGACACAATTCAAATTGACCCGTTTTATGGCCGCCGCGAAAGCTTGGAAATCTAGGGATCATTTGAACGAGATATTATCCCTATATTCTGTGCAATATTCTGGCCACGGTATCACCAGATTTCTTTTATATCGTTCATGCAAACGACAGTTGGTACGGAGGAAGATCCGCCAAATATTTTTGTAAATAGTACTCTTTTCACGAAGTTTGTTCCGTTGGGAGTGTCTGCTCCTTGCTGGACCCTCCAGCCGGCTCTCTTCAGCTCGTCTAAGAAAAAACCAAGGGTCAAGAGACGGGCCAAGTAGCTCGGAAGATACAACGTCGAGACGAGCTACACAAGAAGCAGACATCTCCACGATATTGTAAATTCTCAGAAGATGGTCTTCTGTCACGATGGCATTTATTGCAATTTTTCATGGTGGCTCGTAACCCGAACCCATTTGCAGATCGATAACTACCCTTGTATCAAACACAATATTTTCATACCGCTTCGGGCTGGACAAAAAAGTTTAAATTACTCCGTTACGAAAGACAGACCCTAACACACCATCCACAACAATTTCAACCCCCTAAAACCTCCCTGCCATTCCCTACGCGGCTACTCAATCTCCCTTCGCGTCACCCTTCTACCAAATATGAATTTTTCTACTGTTTATGCCCCACTGAGAAAATTGATATTGGCGTAATTTCAGAGACAGGCTCTAACGCAATATTCTAAATTATTTACAACCATCGACAAGTAGAACATTGTAGAATAATTTTAACTAATATTTTTAACAGACCATCCACAACAATTACGAGCCCCACCATCCCCGTAGAAAACCCCGTAAACGCTGGCAACCCTATCTCACGTAGCCCGACAAAGCTCATCAGACGGCGGGGTCGTCGAACCAGGGAAAGTAACGAATGTCTCTAAAAGACCTCGAATCGTGGCGGCCGGCAAGGGTGAAACCGAACACCAAGGCCAGGCCCGCCTCTTCCTGAAACCTGGCACCGGGCCGTGTCGGTTCATCGTCCGTGTGCCAAGGCCGGTCGAATCTAGCGAACCTTGTCGTTTCGTCCTCTCCTCGAAACGCTCTCACCTTCGAGGCACACGCAAGGTATTCTAACATGTCGACGAACAGGTGTTCGACACAGGTGTGTGCGCGTGTGCTCGCGCTTTTGGGAACGCAGGAAACGGTGCACACAGGTTATACTTAATAAAGGAGTCTGGTTGCCACGGTAACAGTGAGGTGAACGAGCGCCGGGTATTGATTCAGCCCACCTGAATTCAGGTCAGCCCCTGACTGAAACACCTTTCCCCGAGTTACACGCTTTTCCGTCGCGTTCCCCCACACCCTCTCCTTCAACTTTTCCTCAATTTTTTCCCTCCACGTTCCAGCCACCCCACCCAGTGCACCCAACAGTCACCATCTCAACGCCTGCCACGCGACCGCCATGCATTATGGATATAGTTCATCTTGATAGGGGATGGTGGTACCAGGCGCATGGTTTCTCGACCGTCCCCCTTAACGGGGTAACGTAACCCCTGAATATTACTAGATTTAAGGGTAAAAACAGTGTTTGCGGGAAACAATTGTTTCTCCTTATACGAGCATGTTACAATTATTTCCCGCAAACACTGTTTTTACCCTTAAATCTAATAATATTCAGGGGTTACGTTAACCCCTGGCAACCTGCCTGTCGTTTCTGATGTCCAAGGTGCGTGTGGGAGTCGAGCATGGACTAGGGGATCTAGAAGAATAATGAGCGAGGAGTCGGGCATAGTGGGATTGCAATTGTGACGAGTGTCTCTAGGTACGTAAGAGGTTTGAGATATTTAGCAGGGCCCGAGGGGTGCACTGACACCTGGATGAGCTGGCTGAGTACTTGTGCTGGCTGTGTTTGATTGCAGGAGAGGGGTGGATGTTATTAGAGAGGCAGCAAATTGTGGAGTCATCTTTTTAGGGTATCAGGTCTTTGGAAATTTTTTGAGGGGATGTGGGCCGAGGTTGGATAATCGATTGATTTAATGGTTGGCGGGAAGAGTCATCGAATTTTTTAATCATGTTCCGAGGATCTCAACTCCATCTTAGATCGTTCGTCCTCGAGCACGTCGGGCATTTTAAATATTGAAAAACCCATTAGCGAGATTGGGCCTGGGGCTATTTTGGTCAGACGTCACCTTGCTCCTGGTTCTTCCAAAAATGTCTGGAGTCACAGGTAGTACGAATTAAAGGTGAAAGGTCGCTGGGTCAGTTTGGAACGATCGAGTGGGAAAATAAAAAGGAAAACAAAGTCAATAGGTCAGCAGGTGAAGTTAACAACTAAGATTTTTAATTTCTTCTCGGCGCCACGGTTCGATCATTGTGTTACATTACTGTAATTTTTATACAAATGCTTATTCCTCAGCGATACACATCGGTGGTTCACCAAATGTGACCGGTGTTGATGATAAATATCCTGTTGCATATAGTTAGCGGGTTATTTCTAACTTATGCGATGTCACCCATAAAAGGAAAGGAACGTTTCGTCCTAGACCCGCTAGAGGACTCTTCGCTAGAAATTAAAAATCTTAGTTATTAAAACATTTACGATCGAAAATTGAATATCTATATCATAGGTGAAGTTAACGTTGGTCCTGATTGTGTAACAAATTACAGGGCCTGTGAAAATAAGAAGGGTAAAGGGCGAAAGGGGTGACTGGGTCACTTCGGCAATTAATCTGACGAGGTAGTACATTGTAGCAGCAGCAAAAACATGTTTGTTAACAAAAAATCATTAGATAGTAGATTAGAGGAGTTGGAAATGTGTGTTGGAGCAGAAGAGGGTCAGGAGGTCAGTATAGTAATAATTCTCAATGGGTAGCAAACTGTAGGACTCTCAAAATCTTTTTATAGCGAAAGAAGGAAATGACAATGCTTGTTGAGCAACAAACCTGATCAGCTAGAAGATTACAGGACTCTGGGAACAGGAATGAGCGCAAAGAGTGTCCCTAAAACACCCCATCAAAGGCTCCAGGTGTCCTTCAGATTACAAAGGTAGCAAACCCAGGAAGATGCCAAAGGAAGCAGGTCACCAATTTGGCAGAGCATGAACTTAAAAAGGGGGAAAGGGGACGCGTGTCGACTGCGGAGGAGCCTAGGGCCTGCAAACACCTCGAAGCAGCCCGTCCCAGACAGAAAGACAGGGAGAGAGAGAGAGTGAGAGAGAAAACTATTTCGGAGTCTGTATGCTCGAACGCTTCTGAAGTAATCTCCACTCACAGCCCGGTATCTTTAAATCGAGAAGCTAGGGGTAGAAGCCTCAATAGCTTGCAAGGAACTGTGAAACTTCCTTTCCCGGCTTCATCTCGGGGATGTTTAACTTCCTCGATCTATGTTTTGAGATTGCCGACGTCAGCACGGAAGTATCTGAAAACTCGGAAGACCCCACTGAGAAATTAGCTCCCCGGGAAGTCCGAGATGAAAACGCCGGTTCCCGAAGCCCTCCACAGGTGTCTCGAGGTATTTGCGAACCCCGAAACTTTCCCGTAGCTCGTCGCAGCTCCGATAAAGCTGTTCGCGTTCCGTCTCGATCAGCTCGTAATTCTCGGAAAGCCCCTAGACAACCGAGTAACCTCAAACTTCCGAAATCAACTTTCTTTCGGGAGTTTTCTGGTTGGTCTAGCGAATTTTCAGACCTTCGTCTATTCGATTAATGGCGGTTGTCGATCGCGCCCTGATAATATCCGGGCGGACGTTTGTTCGACGAGTCGTCGGCTCGATGGAAATCGATCGCAGGGGGAAGGACATCCGCGAAATACCGCTTAATTGCTGTCGCCATTATCGTTCATGGATCGATGAACATTTACGAGCCCTGACACACGCACACACACACACACACACACACACACACAGAGGATCCTTTATCGTGCAGTCGTCGGGGATCTCGTTCGATCCCGATTCGTGAATGCGTTATCAACGAGGGGTGGGTTGGAACTGTTCACCGTTGGCTAGGGGTCGTTAAAAAGTCCTGGCCCGTGGTGCCTCGTTATTGTCGGCAATTTTACAACCACTTTAACGGCCGCGGACGTCTATGAAAACGCAAACGTAATCGTCGCGAGACCGACTCTGAAAGCATCGGTGGGCAACGGGACGGAACAAGGAAATGGCTGGTCAAAGTGTCTCGGGGGTTGCCAGCTTGTTCGCCTTATTGTACTCAGATGTCTCCAAGGGCTTGAATTCGGAGCCTTTTACTGCTGGTAATTCTGCGTGAAAAATTCCTCTGGACACATTTTAAGAGGAAATGTCAAGATGTTTAAATAGATTTTAGCTGAATATATTGAAATACTTTCCACCCGAAAGAATATTTTTAAAGAAAAGAAAGAATATAATTAAAATTCGATCGAAAAGAATTTCACTTTTACCTCAAACAATGTTTGTTTCAAAAAATTTTGTACAGGTTCAAACGTCTTTCTGAACGTGCACGAACGACGAGCGATTTGTCGATTACCAGGGAATAGCCGTGGAAACGTCGACAAATTGCTGACTGCTTCGAAAAATGGCGATTCCGGGCCGGAAGCCGCGGACGCGCGAGACCGCGACGGGGTTTCAGCTTACATGGAAACTCGATTAAACGGTACGGCGAAATAACGTCATTAAATAATACCATTACGGTCGCCGGTGGTCGTTGATAAATCAATTGGCCGCGGTAACAGGTATCATTTGACGGGGCGGCGACGCGGAAATTTCGTTACGATTACAGAGTCCCCGTAGAAAATTCCCCGGCCTTCGAATTCGAACTCGGTTCCCCTCTCACGGTGGTCTCGGTCGAATTTTTCAATTGAATCGAATTTCGACCGAGCCACCGGAAAAGGAAGATACTTCATCGTTCTCACCACCCTCCTGGGGCATTTTCTATTTATTTTTCTTCGCGCTCCCCGTTTCTTTTCGGGGACATACGATCGTTGCGAACGCGTTCGACGTGGTCTCGCTTTATCTCCTACGCGATACACTACCGTTCCTTTCATTTATTATTCATTAGCCCCGGAGCAACGCCTGAAAAATTTATTGTGACCAGCCTGCGGACCGGTTCACTGAATTCTGTTTGAATTTCCCGCCTCGCTGCGACGGCCGGGGAAGTCCCGGATGAAAACTTCGAGAAAGTCGGTATTTTATGGTTTTAATCTGTAGCAGTCTGTACGGGGGTTGTATTTTCGCAGTATCGCGCATAAGTTCCTGATTTTTCTTCGTCGGAAATTACTACGTTGTGAACCCTGTACGGTTTTTAATTTTATTCGTACATATAATTACAATCTTAGGTACGAAACGCCTAAGATACATGATTTTTATCATAAAAATCAAATCAAATCAGTTCAATGTTTAAATTACTAAGTAAAGCTAATAGCAAGTATGTATTAATATTTTCTTCACCTTCAATACGTCTACATTACATACTTTTCTATATATATATATATTTTGGTTTTTTAGACGCAATTTACCTTTGATAAAGGTTCAAGCTAGAACCGAAACGTTAGGCATATTTGCAAAATAGCTATTTGATTAAAAATTAATATTAATATTAATTTAAAAATCTTTCTGCAACGTTGTGCCAAACTAAGAAAAATACAAAAGTTGGAGGGAATGAGGAAGGAAGCAATAAGTAAGGAGTTAAGTAGGTTAGCGATAATTAGTATACTAAAAGAGTAGGACAGGGTAGGAATGTTTTGTACAAATAGGTTAATGTAAACCAAGTCGCATTTCTTAGCTGTAAGGCTGAAATAGGGCAAATTCGATTCTATTCTTTCTGCAACGTTGTGTAGAATTGAATGGGGAATCGTACAGGGATATCCACAATAGAGATTGGATGCGAGAAAGGTGTTCTAGTTAGAGAGAGAGTTCATCTGTCAGGATTGCAGGTTAGGTCTGCGATTGATTGGCTGCAGGGTAACTAGAAATTCGATCAGGGATCGACTGTTCCTCGCTTCTGGCCGGGGTTGCAATCGTTGTCGGGTAATTTTAGCCGAAAGCTGGTCGTGCTTCATCCTTGATATTGTCGTGGGGACGAAACACGCCTACGGCTGTCGTGACGGAGACAATAATTATAGATGGCATGACGAAATTCTCATTGGCCGCTGGGGGCTAGCCGGAAACGATAGTTGTCCTTGAAACGGGCTTAGGATCTCTGATTTATGCTGGCTCTGGAGTAGCCAGCATCGAGTCACTTTTAACCGAGCTAAATTCTGGAAAAATCTAGCTTCTAGGTTGCGTCGATACGACCGATTAGCTTGATGTTTCAAGTTGGTAGTTACGGGTTGTAAAAACATTTAAACGTTCATGCGTATCGAAGACAGGCTTGGGGGGTGCCACACTAAGTTCTAAGACGGACTTATGCGGACTTAACGACCTCGCATTGACTCTAGATCACGGAAGACACGTGTAAAGGCTAACTTCCAGCAAGCTGTACAGTTTTGCTACTTATGCGGACTTGTACCGATCCGCAAACAGTTCTAGGTCACCTGTGAGTGGCGCAAAAGTTTCTCTGTAGAGGATAATTTACGGAGACCTAGAACTCTGGACACGGTTTCTAGTTGGTTAGCACCGCGGGCTTTTGAAGGACTTGAACGTGTACAGAACTTCGTGGACATATCCTAATTGCGGACACCTTATCGTTCTCTACGAGTGTACGGTCGGGGGAGCAATTAAATAAACTCTTTTTAAAACAAATAATTTTATTGAAATTCGATCACACGATTCGAGACAGATAAAATATGTTAAAAATTGTGACCGTCACGTTTTTATTCGCAATTTCGACCGACCGTATTTCCAAACAGTTGCAGCTAACTACGTTAATGATTCAAATCTTCCAGCCAGCAGTGTGACATTTCGATTAACTTCGTGTGTCGTCAGACCACCTGTGGGTCTGCCAAAGCCTTAAATATACTTGGTCTAATCTCTCCGACACTGTCACTCTCGGTTGTCTGCGTAACAACTAATAATTTCAGCGTAATACGATGACAAGCTCGCTGGTCAACCCCTTAACCCCGCTCATACGCTCCTGAAAAATAGCTGCATAAAAGAGACTACGATAATAATTCACCCATTTTTATTTCACACGTTAAATCAACACATTATGCAATACATTAAAAGAACGAATAATTTTACAGTATGTGAAAATATTGAACGGGTGAATTTTCACCCTGTACGAGGGTTAAGTATCGAATCGAAAGACAAACTTTTCTAGTCGTGTGGAACATGCGAATTCGAGTACTGTTTCACGAATGCATAGATAAACGATGTAGGGAGGGTTTTCCCTTTGCTGGAAAATACAATGAAACTTGACACAAGCTTGCACGGCCCTGTGCACACACGTCCGGAGCATGATGGAGCACTTCTGATAGCGTTTATTCAAGAGAAGTCTTTCGAAGTTACACGAAGCGGAGCTGTTTCAATAAACCAGTGCGCCAACGGCAATCGAATCGATTCGGTAACCGTGATCGTGCACTGATTCCGAGGCCTGCGGTATTGCCACGTAAAGGTTGTGTCTGCGAATGCTAATATTATTAAGCGATGCCGGGGCTTTGCTCGCTGCTAGCACGGAGGAAGAACGGCTGTGAAAGGGGCTGGGAAAATTATACGGAAGTTTAATGGCACGATAATTACTCTGTCTATCCTCGCTAGCAGCACCATTAATGGAGCCCCATTAGGCTTTATAATAATGCGCAGTGTAAAGAGACGGTTGACCTTTCCTCCCCCGCGTTGCTCGAGAAAACCTGTCCATCAGGCAAATTCCCCTCGCCTTCGGGAGAATCACTGCGACTCGATCTCAATGAATTTTTTCTTCTGTTCAAAGTCGTGCACACGCCAGCTCGGGTATCCCTTAACAAACGAAGTAGCGATAAAATGTTAGAACGCCATCTAATTTTATTTCTTTTCATGTTCTAAATGCGTAAAATAAATCGGATTATTCTAAATCCTCAAGAAGCTTAAAGTTTGGATATTCTGTAAAATTGAAAAATATTTAGAATCTTCTCTTGGTCAGTCAGCATGCACGGAGAGTTATGCCTAGGAAAACATTGACCAAAAATTCATATTCAACCAAACTTTTTTCCGTTTAATAATTCTATTATGTAAAGAAATTGTGTGATTACATTCTGCTATTGCGATACTTATCTATAGTAAGCAGTTTTTCACTCGAAACGACAAAAGTACTAAATATTTTTCTATTTTACAGAATATCCGTACTTTAAGCTTCTTGAGGCAGGGTTTAGAATAATCCGATTAGGTTAATATTTTACACACTTACTTAGAACATGAAAAGGAATAAAATTAGAGGGCGTCCTAACATTTTATCGCTCCTTCGTTTGTTAAAGGACACTCTAACGTCTCTGAAGGGGTTAAATAAAAATGAATTCGTTCAAGTCGTGAAACGGAGCATCCCCTAAACTTGTTCATATAAAATCCCCATGTCCCTTAAGCATGACGTCCCTGATTGATCTGGTCGTTTGAGAAATTTCCAGACCCTTCCCTGTGTAGAAGGGCTTATCCCTGTCCCCGCTGTCCTTCGTCTGATGTTCGGATATTTAATTATAACAAAACGCCCAACGTCTAATCCCACAGGGTCCGGGACCTTCGAACAGACAGAGTTGCTTGTCAGCCTCGCGAATTTAATTCTTCAGCTCCCGTTGGTCTTCGCTTCAAGGCCAGGATTTTGATCGGTTCCAACAGGTTCCAGCAAATCCCCCCAGCGTCGATGAATTACAAAGTTCACGGTGTAACAGCTGTTCGAGACACGTTTGGCCGATCCGCCGAACCTTTTCGGAAACTTCAAGGCTTTGCTCGCGCGAAACTCTTCGCCGACTTTTAATGGAGTTCGAAATTTCTTAACGGTTCAATGGTCGATTACGCTGAAACCGCTGTTGTCCGAGTTAATTAAACGCAGGTGTCCGATGCGAAGTTAATTAGTTATTGTCCGAACGAGAAAAATGAATGGGGTCGGGGTAGAGACGTGGGATTTGAATTTAACAACTTCTCCCGCGCTCGAGTACGCTGGTGAATATTAATGAGCATCGCCGAACGAATAACTTTGTAGTTTGTGCGTGTAATAAGTACGTAATGTAATTGGAACTTCGTTAATTTTTAGAGAAATAAATATAGCATTCTAGAGATAAACGAAGATTGTTTATCGGCGCATCAATTTGGTGGTATAGTGAACAGTTTTGTCGGAATTCTTTGCCACCAGATTGTCCCCTGGAATAGAACAGAGGGGAAAAATGCGGAACTACGATAAAACCGAGTATTAACGGGATCGTTAGGTCCCTAATTTATTAGCGATTCGTTCGCGATTCGGTTTAACGATGCTCGAGAATGTGGTAAATATTCCGGACAGCTGCTTGCTTAGTGAGTCACGTGTCAGTCCACCCGAAACAGGTGCCATAAACAATTCATGGCCACTGCGAGGCACTCGCGTCGACGATTAGGCAAACCCTGGCCAGAGTTCAAGTGTACGACTGCTACGTTTCCCAGACGAGGGGAATTTACATTCCTCGAGGTAAATCGAGATCTGTGATGCTCGTTAGAAACCGATTAAACATTTCCGAGTATCGTGTCTCATCCGCTGTTACTCAATATTCGGAAAAAGAGAAACGAACGTTTATAGAATGGATGAAAATAATTGTTTGGATCTGCCGAACCAAGTAGATCGAGAAACTGTTAAATCGAACGTTCGCGCCAGGTGCGCCAACGTCTGGAAAATTCCCTAGCACACCCGTGTCAGTCCCCAGTGGCAGGGTAAATACGATTAGCAGGAATGGACGGACGGTGAATTTATTATAGAGAAGTTTCGATCTGTTCTTTCGATTCCCATGGTAGTGCCCTGGGCCACGCCCCCTCAATTAACCCTGTCACGTCAATTTTCGTTTGACCGACGAGATCGATATCGCCTCTGGCTGGGCAAATATGGTCGATGTCTATTTGCCAGGGATTAGAAATTAGCCTCGTTAGAGTTTTCAACGGCCATTAACCTGCTCGTGTCCAGTCAGTCTTCGCGCATACCAAACTTTCTTTAATTGGCGATGCACGCGTTTACGGATGTGTCGCCGGCCGCAAAAGGAGACTGGCGAGTTGGGGAAAATCGGGTCAGCGGACAAAATGCCGGCACAGAAAGCGAATGGGGGTGGCTTATTAAATTCAAGGGGTTGCTCCGCTATTCAGGCCCGCCCTTTTCGATGAAATTGACCGAGTCGACCGATTAGGGGAGGAAAGATCTCGACTGGTTACTACTGCCCCATTTCGTAAATCGCTTCATGAATTTTTAATATCGACCGAATTTCATTTGCAACTACAATTTCTACTTTCGTGTGATAGTTACGCTTGACAGAGGTTTCGTAGTCTGTTTCATTCTACGCGAGTTTGATGGACTTGAGAGATTCGAATGATTTATGTAGGTTCAGGATGGTTTCACTTTGTTTATTAATTTACGGTTTGCTTGTGCTTATATATTGATCGATGCTTCGTTTAATTATATGGTTTACCTCGTCTCCGTTTAATTTTCTTGAAACGCCACCATGACAGACGACGTCTTTTGATAAGTAGGCTTTTAGTGCTACCTAGGAGCTCCCTTAATTAATTAAATGCACTTCGGTGCACCGGAGAGGTCCAGGTTCTATTTATCTGCACCGGAATATCGTGAGTTATTCCATTTTTCTTGATGACCACGGAAATACTGAAATATTTCTACCTTCTTACTCGATTATTTCAACGTTAACTGTATTTGCTGATTTGTTAAAAGCCATATATTCATGTTTTCAGCGCACTGGTTCGATCAAATACTACTACTTAAGCAATTTTGCAAATTAACAGAAAAATTTTCAACGTTTCGGTCAACTATTTAGACCATTTTCAAGGAAAAAGATTTTTCGTATAATTGCGTCTGTAAAATTAATTAAATTAGTATATTATACATATTAGTTTTAATATGTTTAAAATAGTTTATTCACTTAGCCAGTATGTGGTCTTTTGTACTTAAAACATTTTGAATTATTAGTTATTATGTTGAACTTATTATTGTTAAAAAAATTCGGGTTAAAGTGGATGTCGTTTCTTTTCATTTATTTTTCTTGTTACACCGTGTCGGACAGCGGTTTCCTCGTTATCAGGGCTCGCGTGTCTCGGCGATAATTTACCGCCGACGAGAAGTCAGGGATCGAAAGTGATCGCGTCGGATTAGCACGTTTCTCTCGACTTTAATCGCCCCGTCATCTATCATATTTTATGGTGATCCATTCTAAGCCGGCCGTCACGCCGCGGCCTCCAAAAATAATCTTCCAAACAAAAGCTCCACCTTCGTGTATTCCAGCCGTCTCCTCTGTCCCATAACCTTCGCGTATAACACCACCATTCATTTTTACGTTAAGAACGTACCCTCCGAAAGAAATAACTTTGCGAGAAGAAGAACATAACGCTCGGTAAGAATTCACCTGCGGATGTTTGCGCAACTTTCAATTTTTCTAGAGAAATTTTGAGAAAGTGGTACCCAGAAAAATGATATCATTGGTGGTACCATTTGTAGATCCAAAATAAATAAAAATCAAATCAATTGAATGTTTAAATTACACAAGTAAAGTTAATAGCAAGTGTGTACTAATATTTTCTTCATTTTCAATCCATCTATATTACATACTTTTCAATATATATATATATTTTGTTTGTTTTTTTTTTAGATGCAATTTACCTTTGAAAAAGGTTCAAACTAGAACCGAAACGTTAGGCATTATTGCAAAATAGCTATTAGATTAAAAATTGATCGAAACGGATGCGGCGAAAACATTAATTCAGGAAACAATGTTTCCGACGGACCGTATCATCGGTAAAGTAAAGAAAAAGACACAGCGGATAAACCGTTTGGGGTCAAACGTTGCGAAAGAACGGAAATCGATGATCCGGAGGAGGCAATATGGCATCGGAAAGCTTACGGGGTATAGAAAATATCGGGCAGGACTTTCGCTAATTACTTTCCGATTGACACGAGGGCTTTATATTCATCAGTCATCCATGACAATTCGCCACGGCCGTTCTCATCCGGCTTGGCTCCGCTGCAGTATCGATTGGCTTCCCATTGGAATTGACACGCAACCGAATAATTGAAGGTGTCGGATGGCGAATATGTTCGGGACGTATTGAGATTTGTTCACGTCGGCGTTGCGTGGCGCATGATGGGCCTGCCAATACCGGTTCCGAAGAAAATCAATTAACTCGACAGCGTTTACCGGTTCAAACGAAAATATACAACAATCACTGCGTGCCTCGAAACTCTTTCCACTTGACGCTGCCGCAACAGCCTCTCTGTCTATGTGGTTGCATCCATAAGGGTTGTAGAATTAGGGTGTATACACTATTGGAGATCTGGAACTAGAATTAGGGATAATTAAGGGTGCTGAGAATGAGACTTACAGTCTACTTAAATCAATTTTACCACGTTTTTATTAGCTCGCTTTCATTTGACAAGGGATTGCAGGATAATGGGGGAAATGATGAGGTTCGAGGATGTAGCGAGCGGGTAAAAAGATAGAAATGTTGAAGAGTGGTTGGAGAAGTTGAGGAAAAAAAGAGAAAATGTTATTCCTGCTTCCCACAATGAATACAGAATTTTTCTTAATGGTCATTCTATTTTTTTCGTAATTCAGACTAAACGGAACTATTCGAAAATTATCATATCGTCCAGTGAACTGATCCGTTTAATCATTTAAAAAATTCATCATCGATTATACCAGGCGAGTTAACCGAAGAACAACGGTTCGTACACAGTGGATGTCCCAAATTTCTGAAGAGCGTGTAAGAAGAACATGCACCGTTTGAAGTGCGGTTGGCTTAGAATTAAGAAATAGTGGCGGATTAGCTGTTGAAGATGTCTGATTCTCGAGTGGGAGATTGTTAGGGATAAAGAAAGGGTGGAGACAGCGTGGGCGGGGTGCCAAAGAGAATTTCCACTTGGAGGCCAACGGCAGACGTATTCACGCGGCACCGGGATAATCGATTCCGTCGCAACAACGACACCGTCGACGACGCGCGACGTCGGGACGCGTGCATACCGGATAGATCCCCGTCGATCGTATTCAAACAACGGTAGCCGCAAACGAAAGCACTCGGGTCGTCTCGCCGAGAGAAATCCTTGTTAGAACGAAATCGGCTCGAGTTACCTGGGTAACCCTGGCAACTGATCGAAGAAAGGCAAAGGTAAACCGAGCCCCGGATGCTTTTCCCTGCTCTCCTCGATGTCAGCTGATCCTTGGAACGTAGGGATCGATGTGGAATCAAAATGGCGATGAACGAGGTCCCTTGGAAATAATTTTTACGTTGGGTCTGCTTTAGAAATGATTTTTCATTCGACAGAATATAAGAACAGTTTGAATTCAGATTGTTTCCCGCCCTGTGGAGCTTTGTAATACCAACTTGAAGAAATATATTAGTCCTATCAGGTTAACCGCAATGAACATCCGAACGTTTTGAATGTAGACGTTCTCCCGCCATGTTGTGGGATCGTCATACCAACTTGAGAGATTTAAATTTGAACGATTTCCCACCTCAATACGAGTTTAATAAACACTACACTTGAAAGATAATGATCTTGAGCCTTCGTTAGTGGATAGTACGATTCGAAGAAGGAAAATGTCGAAGGGGATTTGAGATTTCAGTAATTTGTAGGTTGTATCTGGTGTTAGTTCAGGCCTTGTTCCCGTGTAATTCCAAACTTGACCTCGATCTAATCGGAACCAGCACCTGGTGCCGCATCAATCTGACACAGGGCGCAATATCTACCAACAGTTAAATCTTCGGCTAAGCATAGTCACTATGATTCCAAGTAACGTTGGTATCGAACAGCACAGTCAGGAGAATTACTGGAGAATTTTCATCATAATTTTTGTTTATAATGATATTAATACAACATGGAATCGAAACAGTGATTTATCCCAGTATCAGAAATTGTATTTATCCGATTAATTGTAATATTATAATCTTCACGAATGTTACCGAAGTAACAGATAAATTAATGGTTGGAAAATGTTCACCGGACAGATCCCAACCGCTCATAATTACAAACAAATGATAATATATAATTCAATTAGTGAATTTTCATTTAAATGATCTTGTTTATGGATTAACAAGTCACTGAAGATTATTATTCATTTCCGTAGAAGCACACAATATTCTGGTGCCGGAATATTACATGAGAAATAACGAACTCAATTCGGGAAATAATTGTAGTTACGATAATTAATCTGCGTGTACAATATATTAATAATACGAAATATCTTAAACGAATGGAACTAAATTAAAGAACAATATCAAGTGTGAAAAAATTTTCGTGAAATCAGCAATGACTATAGTTCGTTAATGACTGCGTATTAGTAACACAGCACGCGCGTGATATTGTTAGCAAACGGAATTATTCAAACAAAGCCGTAATAAAATTCCGCGAAATAAATACATTCGAGCTTCGTATAATATCGAATGGAGCTTCGGCGCAACAAGACTCCATTGAATATGATCAAAAAATGATGAAAACTTTATCCGAATAAATCCGGAATATGAATACCGCGAGCAGCCGCCGGATAAATCGTCTCTAAATGCCAATTCGTCTCTTTATTTTCGCGTAGCAACGCGCTCGCTCGGCCGAAATAAAATGATGGGCGGGGGGGGGGGGGGCTGCAAAATTATATATCTAAAACAATAATCTCTTTTCACGGGGGAACAGAGTTTCGGTGCGAAAGAGAAGGTAAAACGAAGTAAACGAAAGTTTGCGATTGTCGTCAGCCGACGCAGGCCCCTTTCCCTCCCGGAGTGGTCGCAGCTCCGCCCACCAGGGGTGCTGAACGTAAAGGCGATTATGTTTCGCAACCCCGGACCGTTAACGAGCACGGAATTGACATTCAATTACGCGGACGTGGCTAAAAATAAAGGAGAAAGCTTAATTAATTCCGTGACGCAACGTCTTGCCTCAATGTTTTTTCTATTCCCGGACGTAATTGACCCCGTCTTAGCGATTCCTGACGCCACTGACGCGTAAACGTACGATTTTATTTTCGGCGTCCGTTGTCGCGAATTTATTGCATGTGTTTCAGTTTATAATATGGAAATTGTTCATTACTCATCAGTAATTTTAGCATTACAAATATAGTTTGTTCGTTAAATAAATAGCTTAAATGGCACTTCTCCAAGAAACACATACATAATCGTCGAGAAGAATTTTAAATGTGCTGCTGTTTTTTTTAAAATTTTAAATGGTTGTATGAAATGAATTTATTACGAACGAAACGATGATATGGATATTGTTTACGACTCCCCAGTGATTCCGGAGAAGCTGTGCGAAATTTATGTAATTACATACTTTGTTCGGTTATTTTCCGTCTACTTTTGAAATGAACAGGATATCAGTGTCGATTTCATCTTTGGATAACCGTGACCCACTGATGACGTTCGTTTCGCCCCATTTAGAAACGATACTGTCACGCTAACCGGCACCATTGCCAAATGATCTTGTTGCAAAACAAGTGAAATCATTTTCGTTGGATCCGCGTGAAATGCTCCGAGGAATTCGCAGCCCGGGGGACGCGTCGGGGTGATGTCGTTGTCCTTGCGGATATTTGCGTGGGTGAGAAACGATTCAAGATTGTATCACGGTCTGTGCGATGACAGTGGTATAATCACGCGTCGTATCATTTAATGTATACTGTCGAGTTCTGTGAAAGACCACTGTCAAATACAGAAATAAAATTGTGAAACAAGGGATTGAAACAAGTTTTCCGAGGTAACGATTCTGCCTACGAGAGAGAGAAGAGTACGATGAGAGTCGATACGACGAAAATTCATAGATTGCTCCGCGAATTTCTAATTGCTGTCGATAACGAGCGGCGAAGTCTGCGATTAATTGGTGCCGGGGAACGTTTAAGGTGCCGCCATCTTGGGAGGCGTGTAGCGTCACCCTGAAAATTCCTTTTAACGAGGGATTCTGATAAGGCGTTAATTAGGGAACGAACTACTCCCATTAACAACCGATATCATTTCGATCGCGTTCGACACGTTTGCCAACGTAAAATCAAAGAAAGGAGAAATTTCAGAAAATTCAATGGAACATTGGGATTAGTATATCTTGGGCAACACGTATGTTCTAATAGATATATGTAAAACTTTATTTGTCAGTTGAGAAATTGGATAATGGCACTTGAAATGCGTTGCCGTGTGAAAAATATTTTTTCTTTCTAAGGGGATGGCTTAATCTCCCCTCAGGCTCGTCTACAGCTGTAAGCCCATCGATTGGATTTTATATCCAATCTACCGGTACATACCAAAGGCACCCCCATAAATGTGTTTCCCCCTCGAACCCTATGAATCTCATTTATCAGCCGCGGCTCTAACGAAACCGTTAGAAGATTCCCAGCGACCCTCTTCTCAAAGAAGAAATGGCTGAAATAAATCTTTCGCAATGGACGCGCGAGCATCTTCCAGCATTCCCGAAGAATTACGACGTAAAACCGTCTGTAGTGCTCGCATCAATTGCTGATTAACCCGGCAAACAGCACACCGAGCTTCCGCAACACCTCGCGAAAAACTAACAATCTCAAGATATTTTGCAGCCCTTATCTCTGCACTCGAAAAATATATATTTTTAACATTGTAGAATGCCAGCCGAGTTCAAGGCGAGTCCAATATAATATCGCGTGACCTCCGCACAACTGTCGGTATTTAATTAATCTGAAAGAACATCCAAACACCGCAAATATCGCAACCACCCTCTGATCAAAACGGTTTCAAACGAAACAACGTGGATACAACGTCAAGAGCGAAAAGGGGGTGGCACTCAATTTGATTGGTGCTCCGTCAGCGGCGCAATCGGCGTCGGATCGGCTTCGCCTGGCTCAATTAATTAATCGAAACAGTGTTGAGCTGTGTGGCGGAAACGATTCGCGCGTTGCAGCACACGTCAGACGCGGGGCGTCGGTTACACGGGGTTTCGAGTTCTCTTCAAATATTTCGACGGTTGGGAAACAGAGAGAGAGAGAGAGAAAACGGGACCACTCCTTCGTCGACAAACAATTTACGGACCGGTCGGCCAGCCGTCGGTTAATTCAATAAATGCTGGCCATTGTTTCCGCGGGAAACGTCCGCGGAAGCGATGTGCTCGATAACGGACGATTTTCGGGGAACAATCGCCGTGCCAATTGTATGTACACCCTCGACGTTCCCCCGTGAAGCGGATCACCGTGTAATGACCGCGATGTCGAGCGAGCACGACGAATTTGTTGCTCTGCCACCCCGTGAGCCAATCGAGATTGATCTTGTAACACTTTAGGATTACCGGATGAAACAAACACTCGCGTGAACTTCCCTATTTATTTGGTAAGATACAGAATTGATATGCAGCAGAGGCTCTCAGACTGATTTCGAGAAAAAGGCGGGGGTGAAGTTTGTTCTTCTGCAGACCTAAACTAATCTAACCTAACCTAACACTTTAGGGTTACCGGATAAAACAAACACTCGCGTGAACTTCACTATTTATTTCGTAAGATACAGAATTGATATGCAGCAGAGGCTAGTAGTATTGCAATAGCATTGCGCAATTTTCTTTTGAATGCCTGTAACGTGCCATGAAAAAAATCTATATTATTGTAAAATATGTCATAATTTTGACTGGAAATTTTGTTGGAGGGAATGTCTCGACCCTGGACCACGTATAGAAAAATTTTTCACACGATCCTTTCTCGTTACAGTGGCGGAGTTCACGGAGATGTTGGGCGCGGTCATGGAGGACCATTCCGCGAACGTCCAACGTCTGGTGGACAAGTTCCGGAGCAGGTTCGAGGACACGAGGCTGGACACCGGGGGTGTGCGACGTGTTTGGGAGAACCTGTTGCGCCAGGTGGAGGCTGACGCGTTAGCTCACCTGGATCTGGCAAAGGTTTTCCAACAGCAACTATCCAGACCCACCTTGGAAGCCAGTTTCTATAGGAAGCTGCAATCTAGAAAGGTGAGCACTAAAGAGGACACTAGAGGACAAACTATTTGATTTTTTTTACGATGACCTGAAATTTCTAGTAATATTTCTAGCACAACATCCAAACTGGGTTGCACGACATAGTTTATCTTTTTTCCAATCGCTGTTCGCATAATTAAAGTGCTGCGATCCGAATACGATAAAGTGTACAAGATTCTAGTCACTGATTAGAATAGTTTTTCCTGATAATCAGCTAGAGATATGTTCCACCTTCGTGCATAGAGAATGCAACCTTGTTCTCGAATATGAAAACTATTGGATATGGGTGCGAATAAATGCACACTGGTATTTGTAAAATGAAACTTGTCTTTACTCCGGTTATTGAAACAAACTATCAATTGAGATACTTTAAAATCTTTGTTTAGAAACGATTCTGAGAACAACGTTCGTTTTTGACAACGAACATAATTTACGATCTATCTACGAACGATAATTTAGTGATAATCCAACAAAAACTGATATCTTTTTTTCCATTGAGAATCTAAACGATCGAAATTTCAGGTATTCGCTCATCGCGAGGCCTACGAGCAGCTGGTAGCCAAGTCCGAGGAGAAGCTGCAACGTGCTCGAGCGGATTATAAGCGCGCGTACGCCGCGTTGCTGATGCTAGAGGGCGGTAGCGAGCAGGATCTGAAGCGCGCTTATTTCGAGGCGCACAATTCATACGTTTTGCAACTGAGGGCGACGAATGCCATCACGGAACGATATCAGACGCGATGTTTGACCGGTATCCTCGGCGAAATAGCGGAGGTCTACGAGGAGCTATGCGGATTGGCCTGCAAATGCGTCACCGGATTCACAGAAGCTGCCGCGGAAACATCTCGAGAGCAGGCGAAACGATACCAGGCCATCTCGGACGAGGCTCAGGTCGTGTCGCCGTTGAGCGATCTACAGGTACAATGACTCCCACTAATATTCGGACGCTTTTAAAAAGACGATAACCTTTTATAATATTGTACTATACGATTTAAACATTTTTGGGGAAGCTAGAGCAATTAGTTTGCTACAAGATATGAAAAAAATTTGTCAAAAATTGCAATTGATCGGAGTTGTAGAAAAAAAAGTTCAAGTCGTATAGTACAATTTTAAAAAAGTTATCGTCTTTTTAAGAGTGTCCGAATATTAACGCGAGTCACTGTAGGTTCCTCTCGTTTCCAGTGAACCTTCCTAAAACTCTTGGTTTCCGAAATAGTCGATAAAGAAATTGGAATTTTACAATTTCCGTACAACAGAGGTACACGCAATGAGTTTTCTCGGTTAGATTCTAGCACGAAGTTTGGCGGCGACAGCGACCCCATCGAAAAAACCAGCCAGACGTCTGTTCGTCGCTCCAGGTCCTCCGGAACAGGTACCAATGGAGAGAATCAATCAGGTACCTGCCTTGAGGGACGAGCTGGCTCCGACGGGAACCAGCACCCTGCCACTGATGGAGGATCTCCAACGGGAACACGACGCTCTCAGCCAGAAAATTTCGGGGCTCCAGGAAGCTTTGGAGTCACTGATGCGCATGCAACGCAAGTACGTGCCAACATGAACTCCTAAATTCAATGGAATTCCCCCGCGTTTAAATTTTCCTCAACAATTCGTGAATCGCACGAGTCGAGGAAACAAAATTACCTTGCCACGTTTCATAATTGACCTTGAACAGCGTTGAAAGGTCGTCGCGGTGGGGGTTTAGCGTGGATATCGAGCGAAATATTGTGAATACTAGTATTAGAGTGAAAGAGGTGTCTAATCGGTTGTTGTGCGGTATCCTCCGAGCTCTTCGCATCCACGAAGGGGTAACACGTGACGAACGGGCAATTTCACAGTGGTTCTTCGCTCGGTGGAAACACTCGACCCATTTAATCCCCAGAAACACGAACGACCAGTTGTGAACGGTAGCTTCTCGTGATTGCAGGAGCGCCGAAAGCAACCTTTACACTAAAGTGGTCGAGCTGCAGAAAGACATCTCCATGAAGCGTTTCGAGCTTGGCGAGGCGCAGCTGAACCTCGCAGCCGTGCAAGCACAGGTATTGTGAATTTATTCTTAATAATATCGTTCCACTGCGACATACGCTACAAAGGGACAGCTCGATTCTCTTGTCGACTCAATAATTCCATTCCGAACCATTGTTTCTTTTACGAATTCCATTGACGTTTAACAGTCGATATGTAATTTACTTTTTACGTCTTTACGTTCAAAAGCTCACGGGAATCCATTGAAATTAACGACTATTATTTATTCGACTAATAAATTCATCACAAGGCAGGAGCTCTCTTAGTTATCTCGGACGGGGAGAGTTTTGTTTGAAGTGGAAAAATGAAGGTGGTTATTTTTTCAAACATTCATGAATTCTGACGTCTCTGCAAAGTTTAAACAACGTCGTACCCTGCCAAAACTTTCAGAAATTTGAAGTTCGAAGTGTTCCCTTTAAAGCGAGACCATAAAATCTGAAGTACGATTTTTTAAATAGCCGTTTTATATAACAGTTTGAATGAAATATCTGCTGTTGTTCCAATGAAATGAAAACATATAAACACGTTTTTCTCTCATTCCAATCGTACAGGAAGCTTTCTCGAACATATTATAATTTTGTTTTGCCGAGCAACGAGCAACGTTGAGCGTATGTTGTGCCTTCCTTTTTAGTACATCTTGTATCTTATATTCTCGTTGAAGAGGAACCTAGGGCAAAAAGTCCGAGGAATCGATGATTCTTTTTGGTCCCGAGGGACACGTTATCCAATCGGAAAGTCGTGGAACGACTTCCCTCCCCTTCCGCCACCAACTTTCGTTTCTTGCAGCCGTTTCGCTCTGGATGAAAAAAGTTTCGACGAGGCATGTCGCGGTTTTCCGGACCTGGTTAGTCCGGGAAAGTGGCAAGTTTTTGCGGAAGAAAACTTCCATTGGACTGTCCCCTTAGGGACATTACTGTCGGCAGCACCGGAGTCCCGATAGTTCGGGAAAACCGGCTCTAAATACCAAGTTTCAGTCAATCGGGCGGACCCTCGTGGCTGTTCATTTGCTCTTTGAAACTAATGACTGCGCGACACTTAATCCCTGCTCGACACACTTGCCAGCTCACTTCAGAACTGAATCGTGTACCAATTTATATCCTTACACTCTCCATTTATGTTTGTAATTTTTCTTAGTCCCTCGATATCATGATCTCAATCGGATTAGGCCGAAAAATTTCAAAACAGTCCCCGAATCCTCAAGCTCTTAGTTTCCCAGGTCAGTCATAAATCTAATTACTGCTCGAGACAATTGTCAACTCACTTGAAAACCCTAATTGTGTACCAATTTGTACCTTTAAACTGTTTATTTACGTTTTCAATTTTCCATAGTCCCTCGATATTATGATCCTAAATAGAGCAGGTCGAAAAATTCTCCCACCACCAAAACTCTCCCCCAACCCTGACGCTCTCTCCGATTCCCAGTTCAGTTATCCCCACCAATCCCGAAACCAATTGCACCAACTCGATGACCCCACAGAGCCTCGGTCGAGTGTCTTCGAAACGTCAAGTAGGTGAATCGGCTAACACGTTCGCACAAGCACGTCGACTGAAAAGCGAGCCAGTCTCGGTTGGCAATCGAAGAGTGGTCCAACGGTAGAAGGAAACGAGAGGAGGTTGTCGATCGTCGTCGGAAAGAAAGAACTGGTCTCACTCGACTCTCTCGAGTGGCATCGGGCCGATTAAAATTAGCACGAGCCTGCCATTGTTCCCTTCTACGTAGCAAGTACAATGCACCTGCACGTGCGACCGGGCGCATTTGCGAGCAGTCGACGGCCACTTTCGTCGGGAAACAGAGACATTAGGCGAGCCGGGAGAGCTGCAGTTAACGACTTCGCGTGAGTATAGTCCCCGGTCGAGAGCGATCATGCTCGGCCACCGTTGTACAGTTTCTTTCGGTCACTTAGGACGCTTTTTATTCCGGGATTCCCCGCCATAAGAAACTTCCAATTGGTTAATAAAACGAGAAGCAGCTTCCGGTGTGATTTTTCTTTCTTTTTTTTTTTTGTCGATTAAATGAAATTCAATTTTTCAGTTGGCTCGGGATCGTGTCAGGTTGTGTAACGCACTCGATTTATGTGAAACTTACGGAATTGTTTATGCGTGCACATTATTTTTATTTTTATATTGCTTTCCGAAGTGGACACGAGATGTTCAGTACCTGTAACAATTTTGTTTAACTCGATTACTTGCTGCTGCTAATAATAATTTCTAGATCGCCCACCTTTTATACATTTTTCTATGTTATCGTGTTATACTTCACAATATTTATGAATATTAACGAAATTCTCTCTTATAAGACTTGCTGTAGAAAATCCTGTGTATCTCCCCCGTTTTTAAAAATATTTTCGTGAATGTTCGTAGCGTTGCTGTGTGTAAAATGCCGGAAAATATTATTCGCTGATGAATCGTTCGACACGAGTAAAAATGTTGAAATATGCTTCGACTCGTACGGTTTCCAGCAACCCCGTTAATGAAGTGCTTAGTCACCGGGTTTTTTTTTCTGAATCCGCGTAACACACGCCACGCGGAATTCAATAATATTGATTTGCATACGACTCTGAAGTATGTGCATGTGCTTGCGCATCGAATGCACCGGCCCCATCGAGGACGATTGGCCTGATTCGAGCGTTCCGCTCGAGCATTCGCACAATTCCTGAATGCGACGTGTCCTGATCCTTCCGGTGGCACGCGGACAGCCCAAATACCAAGGAATACGCCCAGTCGCGGATAAATTCGGTATTCGGAACGACTGTCGACGTTTCTTCCTCTCGAGACTGCTTAATACACCGGGTGTACCCCGCGACTCACCTCGACAATTTCACCCATCACCTTTAGATTTCAATATTTTCCAAACAACACAGCTATTCTTCAACAAACAATTCTTCTCCGCATCTGTTCTTCTCTGTTCTCTGCAAAGGCAGAGAATAACACTGAAAAATACACAAGCTGAACACACAATGTTTTCCCATCGATCAAGAACATTCGAAATATTTAATCCAACTAGTTTTTTCATCCCCTGTTTCAAGGGCTGTTCGCAAAGCGAACAGCTGGAGATATGAAAAATTCGAGTGTTCGTAAAAGTGCATGAAATTTGTTTCATCTGAGTATACCTGCTCGATAAAAAAAACCTTTTTGTTTTTAATTTCAGTTTTCACAGAAATGTCTAATTTAATTAAAAATTGTATTATATAGTAGAAATCAATAATTGTATTGCTGAACATATTACGCAGCTAGAGAATTATACTTTTCTATTTGTTTTGCTGGGGACACGTTTTCGTAAATCTTTCAAATATTTTGCACTGCTTTGGGACACACGAGGGAAGCAAAAGCAGTGGCAAAGTTATCTCCGAGCTCCCGAGGAGTCTGAGACATGCAGATTGGCGATTGAAGTGTCGTTTAATCGGCGTGCTTTCACGTGAGCGTCGATATCAGGGGTTGGAAGGAGAGGGGGATCGAGTTTCGGTAAAATTTTCAACAAGACGCGTCCTAATGGACCTTCCGACAGCGAGCAGATACTCGTATCTATGGAACAAGCTGTCCCGCTACCGATAATTGGCTGCTTCGATCAGTCGTGGCAATTTCCTTCGTGTTAGGGGTTGACCCATTCTCTACCAGCTTGTACAAGATGGCTGTGCCTTTTGGGACCTCGAGGTCTAAGGAGACGTCTTCAAGATGACGGGTCATTGCCAGAAACTGATCTCGATGTGTCCCAGTTTCTCCACTACATAATCGCTTAATTATCTCCTGGGGATGAAACAGATCACTCTAGTGTCGCAGTCGAGGAAAACTTAGAATTCTGATTATAATCACTTTGCAGCAGGAAGAAAAATCGTTGGATCGTTTCACTTTGATTCCAATTGATCGTTATCCTCGAAAGCGTCTAAAACCACCCCTAAAAAGATAGTTTAATTATCCGAGCGCTCCAGCAAGAATGTCCGTAATTAAAGTTGCTTCAACGGCGTTCAATTTCCGAAGTTCTCCAATCTTCGAGGCTTCAGAAGCCAGCCTAAAAATGTTGTAGGTTTTAATGAATTTCCCTGTTCGGAAAAGTGTTGAAATTCTCAGTTTACCAAACGAGATTCTCGGAAAATACTTTCCCGAAACAAAAAGAAACCCCGTCTGCCTGAAACATCACGAAACCTAGAAAAAAAAATCTTTTCCACGAGATTCCGTGCGTCGAAAGCCCCCGCGAGTGAACCCCCCTCGCGGCAAACCCCCTGAGCCGGCCTCCGGTAAACACCGGCCCCCGAAAACCGTTCTCGGCCGGCATCGTCCGAATAAATACGGCGCGCAATCGCGCGACATGCGCCCTCACAACTGGGTCACCGTCCAACACTCGCGTCTGAAAATCCATTCCCGGCCTCCTCTCTCGCCGAGTCCGCCTTCCTAGGTCAGGGTAGCAGGCACACAGCAGCACTCCTCGCAGTGTCTCGTGAAAATCCTCATCGAATCCTTCGAACATGGGTTGGACAACGTTGCGCACACGAGTCGTTAGTACCTTCAAACCCCTTCAAACGCGAATCCACCATATCAAACGAGGCACAACCACCCTGGCAAGTGACAACTCGCAAAAATTTCGAAACCATTCACCTGGCGTTCTCTCATTCAGCGAGTCGAGTGTTTGTTGCCATGCAACCACGATGCGTCCAGGTGCACCTGAGGGTCGGTGATCAAGGTGGGGGGACGGGGGGGGGGTACCGATGCAGTTCCAAATCGTTCCAAACCCCCTCGAAAGTGTTCGTTTGGGTTTTCAGTTGTTTTCATGGTTTTTCGATTCTCCGGTTGATTCGATGAGATTTCATTTTGTGGTTTTTCTTTTGGTGTGTTTTTCCGAGGGGGTCCAGGCTGATCACGTGACGTTGTCATGGGCTCCCTTGGTGTGGAAACGGTGACACGTGCCAAGGGGAGGAGGATGAGGACACGTGGAGATCCAGGAAGTTGTTTCGAGAAGCTGGAAGGTTTAGTTTAAGCCGAACGGAATGGACTCTTCTGGGATCGCGTACCTTGCCGGCGGTGGTTCAGTCGCGTGGTGTGATTTTAGGGGATGATGCGGCTGTTTTTAAGGGCTGGTGGGGGGTGAGCAGGCAGGGGGACAGGCTGTTTTGTTTTCGTTTAGCCTTTAAGATAATGGACTGATATTTCATTGTTATCTTTGAACTTTTGTGTTTGTTTCGGTGGTGGTATTTTGTTTATTTACGTATTTACGTCGTCTCTTGACGTTCGATTTGTAAATGTCAAGTGCCCTGTACGTTTAAATTGTATTTTCGATTGTTTTATATTTTAATTTTGTTTCCGCTGTGGAGTGCGACTGTTTTGATTTTTATTTCATTTGTTTTTTTTTTCATTTCTGACTTGTAGTTTTGGACGCGACTTGAAACATTTTAATTTTTTCTTTATTATTTATTGTTATGGTTTACTGCTGTCTTTCGTACATTTCATAAATCATCTTTTTCAACGTGGCAACCATTGCCACCAGCGAGCTTTGTTGTTTGTTTGCCGTGCGACGTATTGATCTTCCATCACTTTTTCAAATTTACAAAAAACAACTTTTCTTGTCCAACTGTGGAAGATTAAAATTGTAGAAATATATAAATTCCATAAAAGCCACAGTCTAGTAATCAATATTCTCAAAATTCTCAACATAGTTTTCTCTTAAGATATACATCTTTACATAACAATAAGATATTCGACGATTTTCAAATTTTTTAGTAAACACGAATGTCTGAAGATTCGAGCACGCGAGCATTTAAAAAAAAATTGAAAGCTCGTAGCCGGAGACGGTGCTTCGACTATTTAAACAATTGGGTAATCAAATATTCGAGTGGTATGAAATTTTCTCGATATGAAAAAAGTCTCGCATGCTTCAAATTTGCGCGGCCATATTAATTCTTAAAGTCCCGAGAGAGGCCGGGGCCATTCTGGAACTAGGTCCTTGAAATACCACATGGCTATTGCACTTTCACCCTTCATTCACTTTCCACCACTTCCCTCCCTAACATCTCCTCAGTGCGTTCCTCCGATATAAAAACAATTAGAAGCTATCAGGTTTGCAAATTCAATTATAACTAATAACAAAATAAAATTCTGCTGAAACAAAATTAACATCGGTGCCCGTTTAATTCCATTTTCACGTCCATCAATATTTATTTTGCTTTTCTCTACGATGAAAGACTTGAATCGAGCGACCTTTTCAAAGCCTCGTCTTATTTTTCTCTGGCTAAATTTAATTAAAAAGTATAATTGCTTTCAAACTGAAAGCATCGATAAAACGTGGACATTGTCCTAAATTGTTACTACTGTGTACGTGTGCGTGTGTGAACATTTAATTTTGTTGCGCCTGTGGTATAGTGAGAAAAACAATGTTGTCATTATTGTTGCAATGAACGGTGGACCGCGCTTATTTCCTATTCGCTTCGGTTTGTTAAAACGTGGACAGTGTCATAAATTATTACTTCTGTGTACGTGTGCGTGTGTGAACATTTAATTTTGTTGTCCCTGCGGTGTAGTGAGAAAAACGATGTCATTATTGTTGCAATTAATGGTGGACCGCGCTTATTTCCTATTCGCTACGGTTTGTTCATTTCGACAGTAGATAACCGGGTTGAATAGTGCATTGTTAGGTGACGGTGAATGCAGTTTGTGTGGTCGATGCACCTCCGGTGCATGAATGAAGTCGCCGAAATATATACATCTCCCGATACAATGGGATCATACGTAGCACAGCTTGTTTGCGAGCAACAGTCGTGTCCGAGTTCGAACAGTATTATTCGTTATCGATAAAATGGAACGAACACCGAAAGTAACTTATTCTTTCCAGTCTCTGCATCGAATTGCAACATTCACAATTTATTGCAGAATTTATTGATTCGACAAGAGTAAAATTTCAAATATCTTCATTGACAGGAACAATTGCATCCGTTCACCCTAATTTTACCACTCTTACGGTAAACTATTCGAAGGAACACTGAAAGGTGTCGTTTGCACGGTGCTGAAATTAGAAGTGTCATTGCGCAATGTTCGTTGAAATAAACAAGTTATTTTCAACGATCTCGGCAAGTCGTGTGTAATACAATTGCACCTTTTCCCCGATCAAATCGTTCGAGACAATAGGAGGATCGAATCAAGTGTCCACAGAATTCACACACGATGCATTGACAATGCGCATGCATACGTGTACACATTCGTACAGAGAGAGAGAGAGAGAGAGAGAGAGAGAGAGAGAGAGAGAGAGAGAGAGAGAGAGAGAGGGAGAGAGACGTACAACAATGCCATTTGAACGCGTATCTGGACGGGCCATCACGTGTTCAGTGTCGAATCCAATTAATGCCGGTTCCTTCGTCGCATTAAAACCGTGTGCTGGCTTCCTCTTCCATTGGGCTGCCTATTTACCAGTTGGTCGTGCACGGCCCGTCAAACAAGTCAACCGGAAACACGGCTGTTTCCATTACCGTCAGTCCTCCGAGACCGACAACAATTTCCGCTTGCCCAATTCTCTGCGACGTTTTTTTCTCGCTAAAAGGAAATTGCCAAGAATGCACACTTTCAAGACAAATGTTAGTCAGCTACATTCCATATCCTCCTCCCACAATTTGCAGTTTCTTAGGCATTCATATAACTCGTTAACAACAAAACTCTTTTATTTTTCATTTGCCAGCGCATTCGCGAGACCCTTCCAAGTAAAACGAGGCCAAACACGATGCAATTCGGAGCACGCGTAGCCTTTAATCCACGGTTTAGTAGCACCTCTGCTTTCCGAACGGTGGAGCACATATGATGCAAACTATATCGTGTTTGGACTCGTTCTAATCAGGAAAATGTCACGGACATGCTGATAACAGTTCCGTTAAAAAAAAAATAGTGAAAAACAGAAACGTTCTACCTTTGAGACTAACGCAAAGGAGTCAATCACACTTGTTCATGATATAAGGTTTCGGTAGAGAATTTTTCATAGAATTTTCACCGTATTCCTTGAAAATGTTAAATAAATGTGTTATGTGTGGTCTCATTCGATTTACAGAAAGAGCTGTTCGGTAGCGGAGAAACCGGTCAACCGGATGGGGTGAGCAGCCGGAAGATGTCGAATGGCTCGACCGGAAGTACCAAGCACAAATGGCTGAAAGCGTTCAAGAGTCTAAAGACGAGCTCGCCGCCAACACCGCCGTCTACAGACAAGTCAGTATCCGTGTACGTGCACGCGTATGCGTATCCGTATCCTCGACAAACGTTTCCCACCAGGAGAATTTAGTTTTTTCAAAAGACCGACGCTTTTAACAATCGTTTTTAATTCATTTTCATTGCCCGACGTTCCTCTGTTTTTCGTTCTGTGACGTTTCCCCTTTTTTTTCTGTTTTGTATTTCATGTAACAATAGTGTGTTTCATTCGCTACGGAATTGTCGTGCGCGTCAGCCAGAGCAGTCCGCTTTTCAATAACTGGATGTATTGTTTTGCGAATGCCGACTAACACAGAGGAAAGCAGGCGATGTACCATGCTGTCTCCACGGTCGTCGCCATGTCCAGGTAGGCAACTGATTTTCGCAGAATTATTTCATATTTACTGGTTTCTCTCAAAAAGCTGCTATTAAATGTGCCCATAATTATGAAAGTGGTCTAAGTGACACTTAATCCTTCGCACTAAAAATTGCTTTACCATTATTCAAAATACTGTTTCCATTATTAAATATGTTGGTATCTGATGAATGAAATATTTAATTTTCGAGGTAAAGTAGCTCCGAGTTCAAAGGGTTAAAGAAATATAATTTTTCAACATTATATGCAATTCATTTAGTGTTAATATTCTTTTTCTTGAAACATCTCGAAACAAGAATAATTATGGGCACAAACGTATCAAGATAAATATACCACGAATCATCCCTTGAAAAGTAACTTGATTCCCCGTGAAGAAAGATTGCCTAATGAAAACGTCCATATCATTTTCAAAATTAAAATTGCCACACAGTTGATCGCTGATAAAAATTGCGATTTTTCCAGGAAAAGTCTGGAATCGGAGGGTGGGCACATATGGCGCGAGTACACCTACCGTAAGATTACCCCCTGCGACGCATGCGGTCAGGTGTTGCGGGGCCACAGTAGACAGGGCGTCAGGTGTCGCGGCTGCAAGGCGAACGCACACACCGATTGCATACACCTGGTGCAGCCGGCGATGTGCCCAAGTTTAGCACCGAAAAAAAGCGGTGGCATCCCTCTTCTTCGACGACAGAAGACGCAGACTCAGGTCGACGAAGCGCCGACCTCGGAGCACAGTAAGTATGAACCCAATTGTGAACCCTTCAATGGGTTTTTGGTTTACTCGCCTCGCCGGGCGAGAACTTTTCTCTCTCTCTCTCTCTCTCTCTCTCTCTCTCTCTCTCTCTCTCTCTCTTTTCTATCTCTCTATTCTCTCACTCACTCTTTCTCTCTCTCTCTCTCTTTCTCTCTCGTCGTCGAGGATCGTCGGTGCTCTCGTCATTAATAGATAAAAGGAAGTATCAAAATGTGCTAAAATAAACCAAGAAATGTCGAGAAAATGTTTGACACGCAATCCTATCGTTTATAGTGTCAAATATATTTTTGTTTTGTCGTGTTTTAAGGTTCTGATGACGTAACATTGCTTTTTACACGTTATTCTTTTCTCAAAGTCATTTTTTCCTAGAGTATTCAATAATCTAGAGGATTTATCGCGACTCGAAAAAATTGTTACGTCGTGGTGTTCGTGCGATCCACAAGTGGTCGGTCGTCAAACATTTTTCTCGGGAACGTGGTCGATGTTCGAGGTGAATAATATTCAACGAGTATGTATCGAGCAGAATTCGAGAGCACCGATCGATCCTTCGTACCGAGGAAAAAAAATATATAAAACGAAGCGTCTCCGGAGGAACAACTTTGCACGAAAGTTTCGTTCTATTCGCATCGTCGTGTATAACGATCGGCTTTTTGACTACATCCCCCCCGAACCCCCAAATCACCGCATCAATCGTCTCTCGATAAGGATAATCGATCGCGGGGATATATCATGATCCGCCCCTAGCCCGTCATCGAATTAACGATATAATCCGCACCAGGAAAAGCGAATCGGATCGTTCCTCATCATCGCACCCCTTATACCTAAATGGAAGAGGCTGCAGAAAAAGGTCTTTATCTCTGCCACGTGTCAACTCGATGATTTTTTCGTCGGCCGGCGTCTCGGTTTTTGTTCGAAGTCACTGAAAATAATGATCGTATCGAGCGAAGTACACTTTCGAATATTTCCTTCGCTCGTTCTATCATCTACGAGACAATAATCGAATCCTGAGAGTACGTTGCACCGACTGCACATACATTTTCCGCATTTATTATTTCTCTGTAGTATTTCGTGCAGTTGAATTTTCGATGAAACTTGAATTGAGAGTGAAGTGACCTTGTCGGAGTGCGACCATGACAGAGCCAAGGAGCTACCCTAATGGCCCCGGACACGGTGAACCGTCGCACAGTGGGTTGAAACGAAAATAAAATAGGCCCGAATAAGAAAGTTGTAAAATGCCACTTTTAGTATATTTTCTACAATTCCGATCAATTGCAATTTTTGACAAGATTTGTTTCCACATCCTGCAGCAAACTAATTGCTCTAGCTTCCCAAAAAAGTTCAAATCGTATAGTACAATATTAAAAAGGTTATCGTCTTTTTAAGAGTGTACGAATATTAGTTGGAGTCACTGTATATTGAGTTATAACTTACTAAATGAAACGATATTCTAAGAAATGCAGGAGAAGCTGCTTTTATCGATTTTTATTGAACTTCAGCATTTAATTGAGGGATACAGGTATGGAATTTTGGAAAATAAAATGCAGGAAATGATGCCATATTTATCTACCAGCAAGTTAATTATGTAATTTCACATTTTTCGTTTAGTCAGAAAAATGATTTTTGTCCGCGTTTTTCTCGTTTCAACTCACTGTGCGTCGCATGAATAACTTTGTCTGAGGAGTGGGTAAGGGGATGGATTCTCCTTGTCGAAAATTATTCGAAGGTCCTCGTCCTGGAATCACGCGGCCAGCATGTTATACGCTCTTAATCCTTTCAACATGATTTACTTCGATTGACGTCACCACGTGTCCATCCTCCGAACGATCGATAGCAATTTCGTAACGTGTCCTGGTCACCACAGGCTGTGTCAGTCATTTCCTTGTCAATGATTTCTCGCCGGTCGGTCTTGATCTTCGCTGTACGTAAACGAATCAACTTCAGTGACCTTGAACAAACGACCTTGACGAGGCGGCAATGTGAACGAAGTCGAGACTGGTCTTTTGAACAACAAGTGTCTTCCAATCAGCGCATCCTTTCCACTGCTTTCTCTTCAGAACATTAAAACTTCATCGATAGAAACAAGCGTGGAGCCGCTTTTCGATGAACCTACTGTTAACAAATGAATTAACAGTGCTCGAATCATCCATACATCATTCATTCGTATCAGTAAAAAGAAACCCACTCGCATAACTTCGCTGCGAAACAAAGTAACTATCGAACGACAACGGGAATAAATGAGAAACGGAAGGAACCCACCGACACCGATGAATCAGAACCGCAGGAAGGTGGATAATAATAAATGAATGACCCAACCGAAGACACTTGCTGTCCAAGGGACCGTCTCGAAGAAACAGTTGAGACTGAAGCAAAAGCCAAGAAAATGTAAAAGAATAAAAAACTGAAGACACAACAGGAGAATCGTTTCCTGTGATGTCTATCGTGTGCTTTCGCATTGCTGTCACTTTATCCCGTGTGGCCAGACGTGGACGCCATATACCAGGTGCTGAAGCAGGCAGGCGAGATCCGTGGAAACTCGACAAACTCACCACCTACGCCTCCCACAGCAGATCATCCTCCCTCCGGTGCAGCACCTTCTTCAGCGAGGGCCTCCTCCCACCCTTGTTCCTCGTCCACCTCTGGTAAGGCACAGCACCAACTCCTCTTGACCTTGAAGCAGAACCTTCCCAACAATCATTGGGAGAGATAGTAGCCTGTACTCCTTGCAATCGCCACTTGGAGAGCTGTTCGAGTGTGTCATTCTGTGCACAAGAAACTAGATTGTACCTTTCGAGTCGTTCCGTTCTGTAGATTCTCAAATTTCGTAGCTCCAGCTAGCGAAAGATCAGCTAAAAGTAGTTTCTCAGGGACACGGAAAGACGAGAAGAAATCTCATACGAGATTTATTTCAACATGGTGAAGAATACAATATGAAAATTACAGACTGATGAAAATTTTTACGCAGCAGAATATTGCAAGTACAAAAAACATTATAATCCTATCCAGTCCATATTACTTACACCAAATCAAATTCGCAGTTTACATTTTTTAAAGAATTTAAAAATAAGAAGACAAGCCCCAATATTTGGTCGGGCAACCAACATTTTCAAACTTAAGGGCAACTGAAGCTTAATCAATTGTTTTTGTACTTGTATCTTTGGGATTAGAAATTGTACGGTAGGGATTAGATAGACGACAGTGAATATTTGTCCACTGCAACCAAGCTGTGCTCGATGAGTTGCAATTTGCTAGATAAATAGGCGAAGTTTCGCGAAAATTCTCGAAAGCTGTAGATTGCGTGCATTCTCCAAGTTTGTTGCAGCAGAAACTTCGTCGACGGCAGTTTCTGTAGATTTAAGTTGCCGAAGGAAGTTTTAGGTGCTCGGAAGCGCAGTTCGAAATATGAGTTTGATCGCTGCACGGATGGCAGACCATTGTTGTGGCTTGATAATACGGAAGCAACAGTTATATAGGACATTAATGGTAGTTGCAGTTTAGTTTAATTGACAAACTTTTGTGAATAGATGGTAGAATTGGTTGCATGTTGATGGTTACTTGACCAGTGATCCGATACGAGACCGAAGCTTATTTTCAAGTCTCTGCGAACTATTCTTTATATTTTATTATGTAAAAATGTTAAACGATTTGATCGAAGTTTGAGAACCTACAGATCATTGAGTTTACTGAATAGCCATAGTTGTTTATCATTTGAAAAAAAATTGAAAGACCTTCTTTTGCACAGTATCGCAGTCTCTATAATTAATGTATGATTATATTTACAAAAATGTTTAATAGTAGATGTTGCTCTGTCCCGATTGCGAAATCGTGAAATTATGTTTCCTTCTAATGCTAGAAAATAGCGCAGTGTACTTGCCGATTTAGCATCTCGTAAAATTGCGTAGCTTTTAAAATAATTAGAAGAGGAGCAAGCGAAATAATTCAAGCAAAGGAGATTGTTCAAGATCAGATTTATGTTCCAATTTTGTTGAAACAATTTGCAACATCAAAAGCTGAGAAACGCGCGTTATGGTCGAGTGTTTTCACAGTCCCATGAAAAAGCGAGGAAATCACCAAATGCACTCAGAAACAGGCTCCATTAATAATGCAATGGAAGAGTCACTGGTTTTCTGCTTCAAGATCTCACGTGACCCTGTTCTCTTTCTTTTATTTATTTTTAATCGGAAGAAGGAATGCTTGTGTCTTCTTCAGGGACACGACTCGTAATTTTCTATATATATATCTATCTATCTCTCTCTGTTTTTTTCTTTTTTCTTCAATTGTCTCTCTGATCTTCTCTCTGGCTCTCTTCTTCTCCTGCTTCATCTTCATTCTTCCCCTTTACCCATCGTTAATTTTTCTACTGTCTCGACTACCTGGGATAACTAATTTAACGAAGCGTGTATAGATCGACGATGATCCACGATCGAGGGATCCAGCTTCTCGTCATCTCATTCTCATATCAACGTGAATCGTTCACGAAGGAAACAAATCTATTGAAACATTGACGAAAGGTGTTGAATCTCTTCATAGTACCTCTAATTTCGAACATCTATTAATAACTTCATCTACTCCCTCGAATCGGAAAAGAAGTTCTCGACCGTCGGGTAACTGGAAAATCTGCATTTGCTCGAGACGGGAAAGCATCGAGGCGCGGTGAATCGACTATCTTCTGAAGGATCTTCCTAAAGCCTCCTCCGAGGTGTCTCTAAGAGCCCACTCGAGGAGCTGAAGCTCTGAAAGACCCGCGATTAAAAATCGACAATCCGGAGTCCGCCATTGTGGCGTCCCACTCGAAGATAGAAAACGTTTTTCCACTTTTCCGCGAGTCTCGTTGCGCGAATGCTTCTGCCTTCACCCCCTTGAACGGTGTTAGGTCTCAGCAAAAATGGAAAAAAAAGGTTACAATCTCATCAAATTATTTGAAACGATTCGTTACTGTTGAAAAAACAGTTTTATTATTCTTGAGACCCAACACTGACCAACCCCACCGTCTCAAAATCACGACAGAGCAACTCCAGTGCGCATCAGCGACTAACAATTCGCCGAAACATTCGAATCGATTCCGAGCAACTCCAAAACCTAAGTGACCAAAGAAAAAAAAGGACGAACCGAGACGGTCATCGGAGCGATCATGCACAATCATAAGAGCCTGGAAGAAGCCTACAGGAAGGCTGGCTGGCAAGCTGTCACTAAAGTGGAATTGCGCCAACTAACACACACACACGCACACACACACATATTTTCACACGCAAAATAACAGAGCCGTCTAACTCGATCGTTTCGAGAGAGAGAAAGCCGGCTTCGTGCTTATGCGAGCGTTACACGCATCAAAGAGTCACCGTGGAATCGTTGCAATTCCATTGAGCAGGAAGAGGCAGCGGCGGATCGATGTCCGGAACCAGGCCGTTCGGGCAACCGTTGGTGTTGATGACCCAGGAGACGCCATCGGTCTCCTCGCCGAGGCTTCTGGAGCCTACTTTTCGCAGTGGCAACCGGAAACGATGACCCGTCGAGTGGAGTTGCATCTGGAAATCTCTCGCAATTCCTCCAGTGTTCGCGAACGAAAAAATTCGTGATTGTATAAACTTGACAGTCGATCGACATAATAATTTTGATCGGTTTCAAAGTGCTCAAGTATCCTTCCTATAACACGGAATTGCCGAATCGAATTGGAATTGCGGAGTCTGAACCGAACGAAAAGAGGATTGTTCGTAAACGTTTTTATCTTACACGGAGAATAGAATCAATGGAGTTTCTGGGGAATGAGAGGTGGAGTTGCCAATGTATCGCCTGTTCACCTATCCTCGCGAATGATTTCTTATTCTACCGAGTGTACGTAACGAGGACTACTGCGAAGAGAATTTGGAATTGCGAGTTGCGAGGTCTCGCGTACAAACATTTTTCACGCTATTTCCCATCAACGTACGCTACTGCAATCGGTAGACCCATGGAATTGCCAGTTTATTTTACATTTATTTAGTCGCTGTTGAGAACAAGCTTGGAATTGTGTCCAATCACTTGTACTTGTCTGTCCGGGACGGCTAGTTGGAAACTAGTTTGAAAGAATCGATTTGGAATTGCTGAATTATAGAATACCACATTGTATTTCACATTTTGCCAATGAATTCTCGAGCAATTCTTGAATTCAGCATGACCAAATTATAAAACGAACAAAAAAAAAATCAAATACCCGAAGTTCCTAAAGCGGTGAAATTGTTTGCAGGACTTTTATTTATTACGTACAGGTTGTTTCAAAAAAGACTATGCCGTAAAGGTAAGGATGCCCCAAATATATTATCAAAGTTTCGAATAATCCGCGAAATGCAAATTACAATTGAAAGGTTACTTAATTAATTCTCGCGAATGGCACACAGTAACGGTGAATACGTATACGTACCCCCGAGCGAAATTTGCATTCGGATTATTTTTAACGTTCCATTAAACAAACAGAGATGCTCGAGATTCCCACCGCATAGTTTCTTTTGAAACGAGACTGCTCCGGAGTTTTGTCGAATTTCGGATTGTTGGAAAGTATTCGATTGATTCGTGATTGATTGCGAGAGAAGGGAGAACGTGTTTTTGTAAAACAACAGAACGGAAAAAAGTATCTTTCCTCTCGAAACGAACGCTCGTCTTCGCGACTCGGATACACGTCGAGTTGCAAATAAACGATTTCTCTTGTTTCCTCGTTAATGAACAAATAAATGCGTTTGTATCCCTTTGATTCGCCGATCGTCGACTTATTAAATTTACTTGGAAAACTGTAGAACGATCGAAGGAGAAAAAAAAAGAAACGAAGGGGGGTAAAGCCCGTGGAAAGTCATCGGTGTTTGTAGTAACACAAATCCGCAGATCAAAAAGCGAACGAAATCCCACCGAAGAGAAGGAAAAAAAAAGAACCATTAAGACCTGAAAGCTTCACAGAGATCCCGTGTAAATATTGTAAATAAAATCTTGTATTCTTCTGCAACCTCCTGCTGTCACTTGTTCTCGCGCGAGTCGTGTCCCATATTTCTCTCTCTCTCTCTCTCTCTGTACATATATACATACTCATATATTTTTTGGTTGTTTGTTCAGCGAAAAGAAACAATATAGAAGGAGTACAGTGACGCTTTATAAAATTCTCTCTGTGAATTGCCGGCATTGGTCGAATTTTGTCGCCTGAAAAAGAAACGTTTCTGTGTGCATTCATGGTGTTTGACCGTGTCTATGGTGTCCTTTGTTTCGTGGTACGTGTTCCTCCAGCCTCGACGTTGACGCCACCGAAACAGATCTCGTTCACAAACCATCGAAAAATGAAGAAACGTCGTGGTGTTCTTCTACGGTAGAGACTCTCGTGAATAACGCGACCAGAAATTTATTTAAAAAGACTGTATTGTGTATCGTATGTTGCAGAAACTGTACAAAGTACACGTTCCGCCACAGAAGATACAGATGCACGGTAATTTTAAACAATTTTTCATCGCGTTACACGGACAGTCTACTCTGTTTTTCATTTCAGCCGTTGAGTCGCGTACCTACCCCGTTTCTCTCTTTGCGCACAACGTTCACTTGCTTTGTCTGATCGCACTACTAACAAGCGAGCTTTCTGTACCTTCTGCTCTGCCGTAACAACCGTCGCGCGTAAGGGTGCCATGGAAATCGCCGACACAAATTTCCCCGGCACGGTTTTCACCGACTCCAGATTTCACCAGCAACGAACTCGATCGACAGCGAATCTAAAATCGTTGTCGGTGAAATTCGTTGTCGATCAAAGTCGTTTATCGGTTGAAGTGGTTGTTGGCGAAACGTGGAGTCGGTGAAAACCAAACGCCGCACAGTGAGTAGCCATTGATTTGCTGGAGATCCTCTCGTTTTGCTTGACCTGATCTAAGACACGCGTGAATGCGTTTTCGCTGTGACTAACAAGAAAACTGGGCTGCAAGAAAACGTAAAATTCAAATGGCGTCAACGTCGAGCAACAATCGAGTCTGAAACGCTAACTTGTTATCGTCGATAATTATGGCACATGAAGCGCCGCATAGCCCGCAACGTAGACGAGAGAGGCTTAACCTGAGGATGAAGAGCCTCAGCCTGGATTCCCCGGAAGGCACCGCGCACGTTCGCCACCGTTCGAGGGATTACTATACCGGCGGCCAGAGGGAATCCACGCCGCCCAGACACTCCGACAGTGGCAGCATCAACAGATTGTGTAAGTAAACTGCATTGTTAAACCGTGCATGCAACTTGAATCGTTCTCAAAGGTACTACCAACGATTGGGAACGTTTAGGCCTCGCTCGTACGTCTCCGGCTCCTGGAGCCGGAGCCAAAAATCATAAATTTCGAAAGAGGAAATTTCGGAATAGCTCTCTTTTAAAACATCATGGAAATAGGCAACGTTACTGTCACTTGATGTGGATTCTTCTTAAATAATAGTTATTAGAACGTCTTTCTAATTCGATTTGAAATTCAGTTGTTCCCCCATTATTTGCAACAACTTTGTTGCCATCTATTTTAGGTAACCGTTGATAGGCTCCGGTGATACCTTATTCTTTTATTTTTATTATCGCAAGTTAAGAAATTCGTCGATAAAAAGTAAGTTTTTTTTTTATTAAGCTATGAAACCCCACATGGGATTATTAGCAGCATGCACAGCCATGCTGCAAAGTTTGCGAATCAAATTACTTCTATTATTATCATAAATCGGATATAAAACGTAAGTTAAAAAGGTTAAATACTTCCCTTTGCTTCCTGTGTGATTACATTTATTAAATCTGCCTGTTTCCGATATTATGGTGCTTTATTATTATGTTTAGCTTAAGCCTTGAGCCCATCAGTTTTATTAGGTAAAAACGTTGTTGCAGCTCCGTGTAGTCCAGGCCAAGGTCACGGGATTCACAAGCACATAAGAGGGACCACCAGGATGTCGAGCATGGAATTACCGGACGAGAACGAGAAATCCTATTCGTCGGCAAGCACTTCGCCGTGCCCGTCGCCGCATACTAACAATCAGAATCACACGAATCCGCCGGGGAAACGTGTCCCGCCACCCAACAACCTCTACGTAGCCCTCTACAACTTCGACGCGCGTCACCGGGACGAATTGGATTTAAAGTAATCATCGAACAGGAACTGTATCACTTAGAACCCGAACTGCGACACACATCTCCCGGAGGCTGACATCCTTAAGAACTAACCCTCTGGCCCACCACCTTCTAGTCCAGGATCCATGGTCCATTATTACAATTGATTACTATCAAGCTGAATCTTTGTGAATAGCTTCGTTTCGATGAGACGGCCAACAATTTCCTGTACGAAAATTCTCGATTGTGGTAGCTAACAGGGGTAGCAGGGATAAAATATGTCGATTTGACGATTCGCAATAATTTATTACTAACTGGGTTTTTTTTGTTTTGTTGTTTTTTTAGTAATCATTTTTGATGACCTCGTTATCGATACACGTTGGAAGGAGGGGACTCGTTGATCAAACCATACATTTTGTAGGACAAATATTTTTTCGAATAATTTAGATAATTATCTTGAGATTTAACAACAAAAACCCAGTTACTAATAAATTTTTGAGAATCGTCAAATCGACATATTTTATCCCTGCTACCCCTGTTAGCTACCACAATCGAGAATTTTCGTACAGGAAATTGTTGGCCGTCTCGTCGAAACGAAGCTATTCACAAGGATTCAGCTTGATAGTAATCAATTGTAAAAATGGACCATGGATCCTGGACTATTCTCCTTCTCCTACTTTGGTTCTGATTATAATTTCATTGTACCACGTGTTATACTTTTTGTTAGATTGCTAATGCCGGTGTTGTTGCAATGTTTTTGTAGGGCTGGTTATAAAATAACAGTGATCGACAAATCGGAAAGGGATTGGTGGAAAGGCAAATGCTTGGGTGGACGAGTCGGTTACTTCCCGAGTGCGTACGTCATGAGAGTGGAGTCTGGACAGAAGACTCTTCAGGTCACGCGTAACCTACAGCTTACCGATCAGATCACACTATTGCGTGATCAGGTATTAATCATTTTTACAGTCTAAAGAAACAATGTTTAACATCTCTCTCTTTCTGTCTCGCTCTCTCTCTCTTTCTCTTTCTCTCTGGTCAGATATCCGCATTTGTAAACCTTGTTAAACCACCTTGCTCTTCATTTTCTTTTCACGTCTTCATTTCATCTGCTTCCTTTTCAAACCTCGCGGTTTTCAGCTAGGTTTCTGAACAACTCCTCTAACTCTTTCATCCCCTCGGTCTCATTCCAACTCTCCTCCGCTGCGCGCACCATTGTAACGACTGCTTCGAGTCACTCTCACCTTAATTTAGGACTTTTCTTTGTTATGATTCTCTTTGTTCTTTGAGAAATCAACTCGCTAGTCTTACCTCCGTCCTCTCGGAGAACCAACACATCGGTTCGATGCCCTAATCCGGGGGTCGGCAAACATTTTTTGGAAAGGGCCAGATCGTAAAATTTTAGGCCTGGTGGGCCATAGAGCAATAAAAAAACCAGGGGTTCCAAATGTTTTATTAATAGAAAGTGATATTTTTACATAAGTTTTTTATTTCACATAAGAATAACAATAATTATTTATTACAGACGGGCTGAAGCCTTTTTACATAAGTGTTTACAATTTAAAGAAAGAGAAAGATAAAAGACTACTAGTCTAATATCAAAGAAGGGACATGCACAAAAACTAATGGTACAAACGATATGGTGTTACCCTACAATCCTGCGTAGTTGCTTTTTCAAATTTTGTAGAGACTCGATCAAAAATCAACACGATTAACTAATCCATAAGTAGATCTTGATCCGTCTCGCGTTTCCTATTCTTTGAGGACTCAGGCTAGACCTAGCTTCTTGCGAGCACTCGGTTTCTCCTTTACTACTCGAAACGCACCATCTTGTACTTCTTGCTTTCATACACTCCCGTCCATGAGTCAAGCAGACTATTTTTTGTTATCGAAGGACCTACATTACGAAATCAAAATGGTACCTATTAATCTGATTACTAATTCGCGATTGATATTGCAGATAGTGATCCAGGTAGGCGAGGAGGTGGACGGTGTGGCAATGGTGCGTTGCGCGGCGGACGTTCGTTCGGCTGATCACACGGGCAAGGAGGGCGAGGTCCTTTACAGGGAGACCCTTTGCCCTTTGAAGTACCTGCAAGAGGTGTGACAACAGCCTCGGCAGGGTGGCCACCCTGCGGGCGAGCGTCAGAGTCGTGCATACCCACGCGACCGATTCTCCGCTTCAGCGCGTCGAAACGTGGCCGAGAAGTACTACGACTGTCTGCAGTGTGCAGAGCAGTGTCATCACGCGACGAGCAACGTCGTGACTAGCAACAACGTCGTCATCAACAACAACAATACGAACAGCACGAACAACAACGTGAAGCAATCGCAGAAAATCACGAAGCCTAGCAGCAACAGTCTGGTCCCGAGAAACGGGACGAACAACTACCGAGCAACTAGCCTGAATAGTTCCTCGACGATCAAAGAGAACACCAATATCCTGTCGCGCCTGAACGAGCCCAGCTTGCCGAAGAATTCCAAGATCTCGAGCCAGTCGAAATCCCTGAAGAATCAACCGTTGTTGTTGACTCCCGTGAAGAAAAGGTCGTCTCTAGCTCGTCCAGTGCGCGTCCACGACTCGTTCGCTCAGCCGAAGAAACTGATGCCGATGAACTACGCGTTCCAGAGTCTTCAGAAGAGAGAGATGAACGAGTCGACGTACGAGGACGACGAACAAGAAGAGACCAGTTTGCCTATCAGGCTCAGGCTCGTCCAGATGTTCGAGCTAACTCTGCCGCAGACCAAGAAGAGGAGGAGGAAGAAGTCGATGAGGCTGATGAAGCAGCAGCAGCAGAGCAGACACGTTTGCAAGGACACCGAGAGGCTGCTGCGCGTACTCAGCGTTAACAATGTGGACCAAGATAATAGGTACAACGTTTCACGGTGTTCTGTCATGTAAAGACTGTGGTAGCTGGTCGCTGGAAGTCGCAGACCGATGCTCCGCCGAGCCAGGGCTGACGATTCGGGCTGGCGATGGTCGATCCTTCTTCGCTTCGAACGCTGTTCGCTATTTTAAATTGCACCATCTTCGAATGGCGTTCGCAGTGAACCAGGATGATCCGAGGCTGTACGACCGAGTCAGTTGACCCAGCCAAGAGAAGGCGACTGCGAGTCAGACTCGAAGAGAATATTGCGCGACCTGTGTTCTCTTTTTATACTTAAGAACATTTCACGCGAAGAAAAGCTTCGACGAGTGCATCGAACGGAGTGTCGGAAGAGTTCAGGAATTTGTTAACGGGACACGAGTTTGTCAGCTGAACTGACATGGGTCCATGTCGACGCTCGCGCTTTCTCTTCCGCAACGTCCTTTTATCTTCTCTTCGAAAAACGATTGTTTGAATGATTTAAACACACGCGGCAGAGGAAGTGCGAGCAAATCTGCACGAATCGCTCGGTGCTGATTCGAAGCCCTCGCTCGAGCATCTGTACCGAGACACCTAATCGAGTAGACTCGAACGACAGTATCCTGGTCGAAGGAGACTACAAGAATACGCGTCCCATTTTGTGGGAAGCGTGTTCCACTGAAACAGTAAGGAAGTTCTTCGTTCAATGTGACTCGAGTCGTTAGTGCTGTCGCTTGTTGAGTTTCGAGGGACTCGCCTCTGCTGACAGAGGGATCGGTGTTTGTATCGTTTTTAAGCTAGATAGAGGCTGGGAGTATTTATGATAACATGCTGGGCGGAAAAAGAAGAGAAGGAACATACAAAGGAAGCGTTGTTAAACGGACTCGCGAATAATCGGAGTATTTAATCTCGATGTACGAAAAAAGAATTGATGTTCGAGCCCCGTAGAGAAACAGGGGTTTCGTTCGATGGTTGTTTGTTTCTTGTTTGCGCCGGCACGCAGCCAATCGTGTACACGTGTGCGTTTTTTAATCGTTCGATATTGTTTCGCGATGATCGTTGTTGTACTATGTTTTCTGTTAACCAGTAAGTTTCAGTTTCTCGTTCTTTATCTTTCTTTTTTTCAGACGTTGTCTTTTTGTTACACGGCTCGTAAGCGGTTAACGATCGTTACTAATATAATTAAGAGAACTTAAGGATCAAATAAGAAATCGAAACATAACGCGAGCTTGATCGGAGCCCGATCAACGACGAACCATTTGATACAAAAGATTTCGAAGGAATTCGATCTCTTGCACGCAGTGCGAGACGTTTAGAACCAATAGAGGCCCCCTTTCACTCAGAATTTTCCAAATTTCATCCCCCCCACCTCAGCTGAACGTTCTCGAATATCGTTTCCAGCATTCGGAACACTGCTAAATACTTTTTCGATTCTTCTTACAGTGAATCATTTCGTTTCGTCCGTTTTCTTTTTGTAAAAATATTGAGAAGATTTACAAATACACTTGGAGAAGCATCGTTTCGTTCTCGGTTTGAACACATTATAATTGCCGAACCGAATTAAAGGTAATGCAACCAAGGATTCTAACGTTTACACGCTTGCATTTTTACAACTAATTCCGTCCCCGAATGGTGAACTTTCAACTATCGAGACCCGCACGAATTCGCATTTAATTTTCCAAACCGGAAACATCTTCGTCTGCGTTGCCTGTTCGGAGAAGCTAAACGAGAAATGTCTATTGGAGAGAATGTTTCGTTGTACAAAATTGATTGAAGTTGTGAAGTGACTAGATTTATAAAACAAAGAAAACGTTTCAGAGGAAATTATTATACTGAGAAAATGTTATCGACGGCTGAAAATTCAATCGCCGCGAGCATCGACGAGATCCTCTGATTATATTCGCCGTTTCATCGACGCTCACCTAAAACCGTCGTACCGAAATGATTTTTACGCATTGCCTTTACCTCGAGACAGAAAGAGAGAGAGAAAAAAAAGGGAACTGATCTGTCCCGCTCGCAGCGATTCGATCGTCAGTCGCCACTATATTTAATGATGCCATATTTTATCTCAAAGTTGACCAATCGCGCGATTTGCATTTACTTGATGTGCATTTACGAAGTGCAGACCGTTCTCGAGAGGACATTGTTTGTCGATACTCGGACGGCGAAAACATAGAGACGGCTGTCTGGAAAACTGGCTAGGGGAACCTTTACCTGGTTCCCTTTCTTTTTTCGCAGAGCTATACGCGTGTGTCCTCAAGAGCCTAATCTGCTGACCTGCATCGTTGAACCTCAGAAGTATATATATACATATAATAGTCGACGTTGAAGGTTTTCATTCCAGTGTCCCCCCACCCGCCCAGAAAATTCATCATACGCTAGAGCGGCTAGAGGATATTTCTCTGGGATAGTAAATCCTTTCGTTGGACCGTTGCGGATGAAATCGACAAAGAGAAAACAGCAACCAGACACGTTTCTTCCTAAAAGGGCCCACTATAAAAAAAAACGAGTATAGGTTTCTCGAGGGAGCGTTCCCCCACACAGTATATTCTCACTCATAGAATGAAAGTCACAAGCAGAGATACATATATATATATATACATATAACTCCGTACTTATTTTTTCACTATCCGGCTCCGGGGTACGCTCGTAAAACGACGAGCTCCCGTCAGACGCGCCTGATAACATGCTTTCAATAACCGTAATCTCGTCGAGTGTGTCGTGTTCCTGTTTAGAATCCTTCGATTGTCCTCGAGATAGTTTCTTATCTCCAGCCGAACTCGTTCGCGAAACTCAGGACACACAACGCAATTTCAACGAGCCTATTTCTTCGGAAGTGTTCCACTTCTAGCACGCGGAACCGGTGTGGGAAATGCAGGCATTCAACTTTACCCTGTCAACGTTCATTCTTTTCTTCCACCGTACCACCTGTTTCCTTTCGATACGATACACGTCCTCTGTACATAATTGCTCGTTTCCTCAAGTTTCCGGTTCCATCGAATTATCTGTTCACAATTTCTAGCTACAATATTCCCATTTTCCTGAATCGTGTTCTAAACAGCCTAGATATTCCCACGCATTTCAGGAAATTCGAGGAGTTCGTTACCCTGATTTTCAGGGAATAGTCCGGAAGCTGCAAACGCGGAAAATTATTTTTCATCATGGCTCCGAAATGTTTGACGGTGTAAAAATATTTCAGGACATCCCACTCGGTACCGAGAGCGCTACTCTTCGAGCCAACGAGGTTGCCTTTGCTCGATTCACTTTTTCTACGTGTTTCTCCCGATTCGAAAACCGTTCTTTCTACCTGTAACAATTGGTTCGACCATGTCGATACAAGAAGTTCACGCCCGTCTTGTAAAATATCGTGCGAGAAATTCTAGGTTTTTTCCCCCTGTCGATAGCTCCGTAGTCTTTCGACTCCCCAGACTTGTGAACGAGTTTGCACGAACAATTTGGCGGAGGACCGAGTGTCAGCGTAGCATTAGGATTAAGTATCAGGGATAACGATTGTGTTATTGTACGTTGTAACGCTACACATATTATATTTCATTATATTAAATACCGTAATGTAATGAGTGCCCTACCCCTGTTAAAAGTGTATATCGAATTATTAACTGTACTATAGTGTGTAAGCTATTCCAACTACCATGCCCAGTATTTTCTAAGTATTATGATTACGCAGCGGGGATGTGTTCGCGTTTGTTGTTGCGACTCTTTCGTGGCCTGCTGTTTTCCTGAATTACCGTACGCTACCCCTAAAACTGTACGAGAAAACGTGTCGAAGTACCAGGGTACGTTATACTTTTCTTTCAGTAGAACAAAATTGTTCAACAATTCGTTCGTGTCTCTCCCGTTTATCAGTTGTTCGCAACGATTGTTACTCTCGCGAATAAAGCAGCAGTCTCGAAAGAAGTAACAGAGGTGAACAAGAAGCATAATAACGAACGGATGCTGTAGTTCGCCGAACCAATGCGCGCACGAGTGTTTGGTGAATCGTTGTTGTCGTTTAGAAAAAGTATTGTGAGTTCGATTGAAGCACCTTCGTCGATGGGATATACTTTGAATGAGGAGGCAGAGCGTGGCAGACAGAACTGAATTGTACACAAACAGATTTCAGAACAGTTTCGTTTCTATGTAATAAGAGTGGCTGCGCGGATTAGCTGTGTCTCGTGTGCCATATAACTCCTAACGTTTGATATATTTACCAAGTTTAGTCGATTTACAAGGAAACCTTTCGTACACACCCGAGCAAATGTGTTTAACCAAATTCATAGACTGCACGAAATATATTATCTATACATACAGCTAGGCGCTCCCTTTCCTCGAACCAACCCCCTCAAACCACCTCCGAACGAACGAACACGACAGTATTTGAAAAAGTAGGACACTTTTATTCACGCGTATATATATATAGTCGATACATCACATTTTATTTACTCTTCCTGTGAATACAAAAATGTAGGAGATATAAACACAGTTAGATCCTGAAGAGTTATAGCTGTCCAGGAGTAAGTAAAACGTGCAGGAGATTCCCATTCGACTCTTCTCGGCATTCATCCTCAGTCTCTGGTAATTGGACAGCGGATCTTTATCAACATTCTTGTTTCTTGGCGTGTTCAACAGGTTGAAAACGATACGAGAGTGGCATTCAATTAATGTTTTTACTGTTCGAAATTACACCTACTCGTTGCGATAAATCTGGTCATAAAGTCCGCTGTCTCCTGATCGTTTACAGCTTGTACTTGGCACCCCTGATGATGGGGTACTTGTCGCCAGTGCAGATGCCCCTGAAGTCGTCCAACGACAGATCGTAAATAGCAATGCCGCCAAGACCCTTGGCCTTGGCGTAGGCAGCTTTGTTTCCAGCCGTGTCAGGGTTCTCGTAACCAACCCAGATGCCATCCGCACCGGTGTCCGCGTCGTAAGCCTGGAAAGCGTAGCTGCCGTACTTCTTCGATGGGTCGTTCACGTATCTGAGACGACCCACAGCACTCTCGGTTAACCTGGTGCACACTTCGGCGTAAGAGAGAACTCCTGGGATGCCTGTGTGCGGCCCTTCAGCTCCTGCTCCATCGGTAACGATGGGTGGCACGCCTGATACCTGGCTGTCGGACGTCAGCTTCCACGTTCTAGCGAACGTCGGGATTCCCACGACGATCTTCGAGCCTGGCGTGCCGTTGTCGAGCCAGTACCTTGAAGTAGAATTCATACTTTACGGATATTTTTGGCTTGTAACCTAGGGCTGTTACTTTTCCGAAGATTCGAAGAATTAGGAATCAATAATATAAATCTTAATAATGTAAATCTTAATTACAGTAATCAACATTACTGAATCAGTAATGGTTTCTATGATGAAAATTTCCAAACAATTGCATTAATCTTAATTACACCACAATATCAAAATCCAGTCTCCCGCAAACGGAAATATTTGCTATCTTTTATCAATCGAATTTTGAATATTACTCGAAATTACCACGATAAGTTAATTCATTAAGCTCAAGTTATTTCATTAAGCAAGTAAGTTGACATATTTCATAAATTATTTTAAACGTATTCTCATCAACAGAACATTATTTTCTTGAAAAGGGTCTAAACAAAGACCGAAACGTCGAAATGCATATATTACAAAATTGCTTTCAATTAAATTGATCGAACCGGTGCGCCAAGAACGTCAACTTTATTCGCAGTAAAGTCTCCGAAATTCGAGGCTCAAAATCTTCGACCTTCGAAGGAAAGTAACAACGCTGCTTGTAACTCGGCGGTTTTTGCAGGATCAGTGGACGTGGTTCAAGTTTGTGGACAAGAACAGGAGTTAGAGCAGAAGTGTTAAAGGATTGTGGTACAGTAATGTTTCGATTACCAGCTACCACCTGTGGAAGGGTGCTGCGCGTAAATGCATTTCCCCACCTCCCTCAAACAAAAGGACGTGGTTCAAGATACGTTGAGAATGATTTTACAAATCGTTCTCACCTAGCTGTGGCGTCGACATTGTCCTGAGCAACGCGTCCGTAGCTCTCGTAGATGGGCGCAGGGTAGTCACCTTCCTGAGGGTTGCGTTCGGGTGTCTTCTGGTCGAAAGTGAACAGGTGGACGGTGTCAATATTCGGCGCCAACAGTCTGGGATCGTAGTAAACTGAAAAAAATCAATTACAATTACGGTCGACCCAATTGCAATTTAATTTCTTCCCTTGATCTCATGATTCCCGTCAGCCGTGTGTGTGTGCACTTGTGTTTAAATAAACGCAAAGAAAACCATCCGCACGGATTGTTTACAATTCATTTTCCAGCGGAATCACGCGTCCCGGTGATCCCTTGGTCCGGTTCGGTGTTTGGGGAACGTGACATTGATTGGGAGCCAGTTTACACGCGCGCACACTGATCAAGCAGCATTTAAAGTGGTGATCGAAGCACCTGTGTCCTCGGCACGTTCCAAATTTCACAGGAAAGACAGAAGCCTCGTCATTTGAATCAGAAAAGCAAGACGAACACGATGGTAAAAGTTGCATCAACTTTGAATTGCCGGCGACTGTCCGCGTCTCTTTCTTTCCCATACGAAACTTTCACAGTCGATTAAACCACTAAATACAATTGAAATTATATCGCGTTTGGTCTTGTTTTAATCAGACAAAAGGGCAGAAATACGTTTTTAAAAGTCCCATAAACAAAATAATGAGAATTAAGATGTTTGAACATTCGATTCGTTGTGTCAATGTGGTGGGGATCACAGCGATATACCCGAGCCGACAACAATTGCGACAGACAGTGGAGTGAGTAGGCCTGGACAAGAATCAGGAGCTCGAAACCGGGAAAATATTCGAATCTTTACTGTACTGACCACTGCTGTTGACATGGGGCAAGACGGAGATGGTCAGAGCCTTGAACTTGGGTCTGAGCTGAGCCTTCAGGTCACGGACCAGAATCGTGAAACCATCACGGTGCTCCTGTTCCTTTTCGTCCTTAAACTTTCCGTATCCAAACGTTTTCTTCACTCCGTGCCACAAGGAACCAAGGGTGCTGCGTTGCTTCTTTACTTTGACCGGTGGGAACTGCCAGGCCAGATCAATGCCATCGAAGTCATAGTCGTTGAGCAGTCGGATCACGGAGTTGATAAACTTCGACCTCGCCTCGGATGTCTCTGTCTGCGAATCGGTGGAATAAAGTCTGATGAATTGTACACATTTATCACGAAACGACAATTAGCGGATCAAATGCAAAACGGACGTATTAATTGTGTTGTAATATACAGAATGCTTCCTACTTTTAAAAACTGTTATATGAAATTTATTTATAAACGCAATAGATTATTACAAACACGTTCAGCACGTACATGCTTTTTTACTAGTTTGCTTATAATATTGTAATAAAGCGTTTATAAATAAACTTCGTAGGACATTTTGTTTTTCGTATTTTCATTTGTAGATCATGCTTCTACAATCTTGCCGGAAATGTAGGAAACACCATGCATATCACTAGACAGCGTATTCGATGTGTTTATGGAAAAAATGATTAGTTGTACGTTCAAGACATTTAAAAACATTAGAAGAATTATTTTGAATAATAATCCGCAGTGTAGTCGTGACACAGGGAAGAATGTTTTAGTGGAAATACTAACTGCGACGAGGTACTCGTGAGTCTCTTCTGGTGGGTCAGCGTTGCCACCAATGCTGAGGTAAACCTTCAGGTCTGGGAAGGCTTTCTTCAGCTGAGGAACAAGCCTGTAGTAAGCGTACCCGGCACCGGTGTCAAGGTTCGGGTTCAAGGAGACAACTTCGAACTTGTCGGACGTGATCCCTGCGAATCCATAGATCAGGTGGGTGCAGAGGGAGAGTGCTGGTCGAACGTCGTCCAGCTGGAACTTTCCTGGACCTAAATCATTTAAAGAACTATGTAAAAATGTTTTCTTACAACAACAACTCAGGTTCGAGAAAGTTTACCTTGTCTTTCGAACGCCGTGCTGTTCCAGAAGCACACCACCTTATTGTGTTCGTGGGTATCGACGCTGAACACCGATTGAATACAGAACGCCGCGATTGCGGCAAGAACGAACGCCTTCATTGTCGCAGACTGGTCCTGGAAGAAAGCAAAGGTATTCTATTTCAATGTTCACTACACGATTTATTAAACAAAGTTGATACAGTTGAAAAAGACATCAAGAATCGTTTATTTGGTATTAAAATATTGAAGAAGACTGCAGCTCTACTTCTACTTTTTGTGCAACGTATGGTCAACAGTTTAATTTAGAGGAATTTTTCGAACTATTTAACCCTTAACTACATTGTGTTGCCATTTGGCAAATCGATACTGCTTCATAGAATACATATAGGTATAAATAGAAACTGTAAACAAAATATCGTGCATTTAAGGGTTAATCTGAAAATTAGTTTTCGAGGGATTCTCAAGCTTGTGTCTACTTTTATTATACAATTAAGGTTAAAAGTCCGTTAAATGTATACTGTCACAGGCACTGGTGTTACTACAGTGATGAAGCGAGCGTGTTAAAACGTAAAAAGCAGCTAGGTCTTACCTTTCAGAAAGGAAGAAGCAGACTGTCTGGAACAATTTCTTCGACAGAGACTTTGATACCTTGGCCTGATCTCTGACGAAGAAGTGGGGATCATGTGGATCTTACGTCACCGCCACGATCTTTCGAAGACAGTTTATCTCGATGCAAGCGTTGGATTGCTGTTGACACCGAGGTCCGAGAACCGAAGGCCAGGGGTCCGAAAAGTTTCTCGGAACGTCCGATTGAAAAATCACTCGGCGCTGCATGATCGACGATCAAGGAGTTGTTTCGAACCTTGGATCTCTTATCGACTTGGCGAGGATCGTTTCCTGCCCACCGTTAGGCCAACTTCGGCTCGTCGATCGTTTAATTCTATTTAACCTGTTAAGAAACATTTTCGAAAGTCAGTCTATAAATAATTTCAGAAACAGCTGTACAACGGAGAGCGATACGTGGCATTGTGTTTGCACAGTTTTTCTTCTATCGTCGTTCGAATTGGTGGCATTGTAAACAGTAAATATAGATATTGGAAGGCGAAGAACTCGAGAACGCAGTTTCTGTCCGGGCTTGTTTACATCGATCATGTACTATCTAACGTTATATTCCACTCAACTATCGGAATGCCAATAAGTCTGTGTTAATTTGCCGAAGCCAAGACGCAACCTTTCACTCGGGTTATCGCGATTGCGTGTCGATCTTCGTTACAAGATCCACTGTTCTGCTGAAACCTCCTTCGTCTTCTGTAATTATTCAGCGGAACGTCTACACGTAAACCTTCTGAAATTGCCAATCAATCTTCTCCTCGAATATTGACGCAAAAAAAGAAAACAATTTTACATAATTTTACCAGTTTACATAATTACATGATCAATTTTACTAACTGGCTAACCCGACAGACGTCCTGTCCAAATTTCAATTAAAAAAAGCACTGTAATTTTCTCTTTCTATTTTCCAATTTTTCTTTCCCTAAAATCTTTATTCGGACTATTACGAACATTTGTTTTTTTTTAAATTAGCTAAATCGGTCCTGCCAACGAACAGCATTTAATTTTTATTTATATAGATTTCGTGGCAAGACATTATTACTCTTCCATGAAATTCAATTCGTTTTTGTTAGATTATTAGAAATGATAATGCAACATAGTTCAAAAATGAATTTCGCTTCATGAAAAACACTGCAGTCTCTCTAACAAAGAACAATAGTGAAGGGCCTGGGCCGTAAACTATGCAGGCTGGGATTTTTCCTTAAAGTCATGGGGGCGACTGATTTTCTCTTCCGCCCCTACAATTTTTTTATTTCTTTTCTCACTTCGAGTCCACCAGCCGAATAGACAAGTCGTCCTTCTGTGATTTTCTAAATCCATTTCCCAACAGTTTTCACTGTCGATACATTGATGTATTTGTTCCTAATAATATTGTTACATGTACACGCGAGTAATGTAAGATAAGGAAAACTGAACAGGAAGAATAATGATCATTCAATCATTTTCAGACGTCGAAACAATTTTCCAGCAACTTCTACCGCCATCTTCCTCCTCTGGGTTATTGACAATTTTCCTATACATACTCTGTCGTGTCACGTTACAGTGAATCATAATTCTCGCGTACTGACAAAACACTGCGTTTATATACACTGGACAGAGAAGAACGTTTACGAGAAGATAGTTTCGACTACGTCCAATTGAAAGTTTGATAGCGACACGATTAACAAGGTACGTTCTGAGAATCTTGACAAACATAGTGAGATTAGGCTAACGAGTTTTTTGCGAAATCCAATCCTGCTGTTCCAGCAATATATAATCGTATTGATTTTTTTGTTCAGTGATTCTGTACAAAATTTTCAAATGCAACTACGCAGGATTATATGATAATACCATATCCATTGTACCATTATTAAATTTTTCTTTTGTGCATGTCCCTTCTTTGTTATTACACGAGTTTGTTATCTTTCTCCTTTTTTCGATTCTTTGATATTGTAAACACTTATTTAAAAGGGCTTTTCAGTCCGTCTATAATAAATAATAATAATAATAATAATAATAGACTTTCGCGAATACAGCGACGTGCGATAGTAATACGTTGAGATTGTTTAAACAAATTTGGAAACATGAGAAACATTGAAATTAGTTGGACAGTGTAATTTATTATAGCTAATAGATAACTGGAATGTTATTCTTGTAGAAGTTCCAAGTAAGACGATTTAATATAATCAATGTATTCGAAGGTGTGTTTTTGTACGTGCTGGCCACGGGAATTCGACTTCCTTCATGCTCGTTGAATATGACCTATATAGACAGAGATGATCTCATCTCGAAACATATCGCACAATCGCTTCCAATTACCTTGTCACGAGTCCGCTCACGTACTTGCTAATTCACGTGCGAAAACAACCTTCAAGAGTTTGCACGAGACGTTTCCACATTTGCCCACCTTCGGCTGTTATGCAGAAGACGTGGTCAGAGTGCGCCATAAGAACAACTCTCTCTCTCTCTCTTTCTCTCTCCCTCTTTCTTTTTACAGGAAACAGCGAATTCCTTGTAAATCCTCTTGAACATTCGAGGAACCATTCGCATGTAAATCGTAATCGTGCGGTTAAGAAACATTGAAAACGTTCTTGTTCTCACCAGAATAACTCTGTCGATGCAAAACGAGCGATTCGTATCTTGTTTTACAACTGACCGTGTTGAACGTAAACAAACTCTAATGAGACTCTGAAACAATATTTCCCAGTTCGTTCGATCTTCGATGAATCTTTGTTTCGCAGTTATTCAACTTGTAAAAAGGCTTTCGTGGCAAATGATTCGTAGGCTGCTCTGGAGGTAGTTTGTTTGGGTCCCATGGAAATCACCGACACCAGATTTCACCGGCAACTATTTTGACAGACGACAAAATAGTTAGATTTGCAGATCTGAAATAAATAAAAATCTATCGATTTCAATAATCTACCCTACTCTGAAAATTTTCGAAAGACATAAATGCATGGAGATCCGCAGTCTAATGATTAGACAAATATATTTAATAGCGTCTTATACAAATCAAATCGGTTCAATGTTTAAATTACACAAGTAAAGTTAAGAATAAGTATATATTAATATTTTCATCATTTTCAATCCATCTATATTACATACTTTTCAATATATATATATTTTTGGTTTTTGGACGCAATTTACCTTTGAAAAAGGTTCGAACTAGAACCGAACCGTTAGGCATTATTGCAAAGTAGCTGTTAGATTAACAAAGCATTAATTTAAAAATATTTAATAGAGCATGTATTACAATATGAACCGTACAATGCTGATAGAAACGGTATCGAACATTAAGAAGCGACTGTGTAACAGATCGAGAACGATTGAAGGTCTATAAAAAAAAGTGGTATGTTTTCAATCGTTCGCCGATTATGCAAAGCGGGCAAGCTCCGCGTACGTGATATCATCGAACCGCCTGGAACTTATATACTCTCGTTTTATTTGCGAATGACTCACTCTCACACGTACGCGTTACGCAAGCTGAGAATATGATACAGGACGATGGTTCTAGGAAACGATTCGTTGCGCTTCTAAACGCCTGAATGAGAGTCGGCAACATTGAAAGAAATTGTGACAACGCGCGTATTAACATTGTTAACGTTGATCAGGTGAGTTACGATCCTCGGAGCAGTTCGAGCCCTTGGACAGAAGCGATTGATAACGATTGACGACTGCTCGTTTAGCTCGGAGATTACTAATCGTTCTTCCTCGTCCGTGTGCTCAACTGTATTTATGTAAGTAATTGTTTACATAATACTGTTCAATGAAAACTGTTGCAAAATCACGTTTGCTTCGCATCGTTTTGCCTTGGATATTTCGAATAAAACAATCTCGCCCGATGGCGAATATTGTTCTTGAATTTAGAGACTGAATTTATTCCTGATTTTTTTTGTCAATATAAGTCCAGTTTGTGTGAATTGTTGATATCTAAAATAGATTCACATAATTTTGTAGTATGTAGATTATACGTGGTTTGTAGTTTTGTACGTTACGCTTTTGAAAAATTTGATTTAATTAACAACATTCTTGTGTATCATACTGGAGTGATTTGATGTATATTGTAATTATTAGTCGAATGAAAAAGTCGTTTTCATTTTCTTTATTTATTAGCAAGCTTTAGATCGTCTCAGATTGTCTCAGATCCATAAGCCAATATACATCTAAGTATGTAGGTACATAGTGTCTATTACAAGCTTACAGTTTTAACTCTATTTTTACAAGTAATAAACGATTATAATATAATATAATATTTCTTACATATAAGTATGAAAATACATGATATCTCTTACATAACTATTAGACTATAAATGTAATTCCTTTTATCTACATAGGAACCAACTTCTACTCAGTGGTTTCCCAAACATAATTGTGGCACCATCTAGCAGAGGACAGTGTTACCGCTCCTGGAGTTCCAACGTTTCTTCTTATCTCGTCACGATACACATTTAATATTGTACACTTTTGGTAAAAAATAAAGAAAATTAGTTACAACAATTAATGTGTTCTTTTTTTCTTACCTTGTCCATGCCACCTCCTTCGATATCTTATTTTCCTAATTTCCAAAATTTTTGACCGTCTGACTTGTCGTTGACTTGTACTACTGAAAATCGGATACCTCCTCGGCTATCATGTTCTCCTAATACCGAGTTTAAAAATCGAGGAAATTTTCGAAAATTTCGAATTTTCGACCGTCTGACTTGTCGTTGACTTGTACTACTGAAAATCGGATACCTCCTTTGATATCATGTTCTCCTAATACCGAGTTCAATTTTCGAGCAAATTTTCGAAAATTTCGAATTTTCGACCGTCTGACTTGTCGTTGACTTGTACTACTGAAAATCGGATACCTCCTCGGCTATCATGTTCTCCTAATACCGAGTTCGAAATTCGAGTAAATTTTCGAAAACCTCGATTTTTGAACTCGGTATTAGGAGAACATGATGCTGAAGGAGGTATCCGAATTTCAGTAGTACAAGTCAACGACAAGTCAGACGGTCGAAAATTCGAAATTTTCGAAAATTTGCTCGATTTTTGAACTCGGTATTAGGAGAACATGATAACCGAGGAGGTATCCGATTTTCAGTAGTACAAGTCAACGACAAGTCAGACGCTCGAAAATTCGAAATTTTCGAAAATTTGCTCGAAAATTGAACTCGGTAATAGGAGAACATAATAGCTGAGGAGGTATCCGAATTTCAGTAGTACAAGTCAACGACAAGTCAGACGGTCGAAAATTCGAAATTTTCGAAAATTTGCTCGATTTTTGAACTCGGTATTAGGAGAACATGATAGTCGAGGAGGTATCCGATTTTCAGTAGTACAAGTCAACGACAAGTCAGACGGTCGAAAATTCGAAATTTTCGAAAATTTGCTCGATTTTTGAACTCGGTATTAGGAGAACATGATAGTCGAGGAGGTATCCGATTTTCAGTAGTACAAGTCAACGACAAGTCAGACGGTCGAAAATTCGAAATTTTCGAAAATTTTCTCGATTTTTGAACTCGGTATTAGGAGAACATGATAGCCGAGGAGGTATCCGATTTTCAGTAGTACAAGTCCACGACAAGTCAGACGGTCGAAAATTTCGAAAATTGTGTTCCGTCTTCCTTGTGGAAATTAGTAGTATAACTGTACGACAATTCGGACGTTAGGGAGAAATTGGTGGTTCGATGAACATGTACACCGTGGAGGGACGAGATTAAAAATGAGGTAAGGAAGTTTAGATGGAGCGAGGTAGAGGAATGGTTGGGGAGGGTATGTAATAGGATTTGGAAAGGGGGGGGGGTGGATAGAGGATTGGACGGAGGGGGTAGTGATCCCAATCGCAAAGAAAGTGAACAGCAGAAAGGTTGAAAACTATAGGGGGGTAACGCTATTACAGACGGCGCGGCGTATAAGGTGTATGCGGCGATCTTGGCGGAGAGATTAAGAGTGGAAGTGGAGGAAAGGGGACTACTACCGGCGAGCCAAACGGGATTTAGGAAGGGGATGGGTTGCATGGACAACACATACATGCTGAACTACCTAATAAATAGGCAAGTGAGGAAAAAGAGTAGGAGGATGGTAATATTGTTTGTAGATCTTTGTAGATCAATAAACATGTACGCAGATATGCTTACGAATAGATTGTCTTTATTTTTTCATTGTAACTCAACTAATTAATTACAATTAATAATTAGAATCGATAAATAACGAATAAAAAACAATTAATAATTAAAATCGACGTACTGAATCGACGGAGATCTTTGTTTTCCAGTGTCGATTCGTCTGGGATAACTGAGGAATTGTATCTAGAGAAACAAACAACGATATATTTGTTGAAAGATTTATTTCTAGTATTGGAACATATCATCCATACATAGCACGGTCGATACCGATCTCGCTTTTGTTTCACCTGTAAAAAAGGTGGAAATAAAAGTAATATACAACAGACAAAGGGCTCTTCCTTTCTTTCAGCATCGCTCGTTAATTCGGCGAAACGTCTTCGTTCCCGACTTCTTTACATTTTACAAGAACCGAGAAATGAATAATAAAAAACGGTGACTCTGTACACGCTGCCGGGAAAATGATCTCGTCTTTTTATTTAAACAAAGAGAATCTCCCTCCGTCTCTCTCTCTCTCTCTCTCTCTCTTTCTCTCTCTCTCGCTCAGCGACGATATCTGAATATCGCGATAACACAAAGGGAGCTTCGACGTTAACGATTAATAATGGCGGCCGTCGCTCTTCAGGTTGCGGAATATTAATCGTTGAAACAGTTAACAATCACGAGCGCAATATACAATAATAATCAACGGAACAGCTTGCAAAAAACGAACGCTCCGAGGGAAATATTTTCTGCTCCGGACGCGTGAGATGCTCTCTCTCTCTCTCTCTCCCTCTCGTGAGAGAAAGGAAAGAAGAGAAAGGACGCCAGTCAATCAGAGAATGTTTTTCCTAGTAATCGTGAATAACAATATGGCTACCAGCGGTCATCCGGTCTATGTACACACAGCGAGTTGATCCTCGATCATTTCTCACGGATCTATTCACCAGAAAGAAGATCCGGAAACGACATATTGTCTGTCCGAAAAGAAAAATACAATTTCTCCTACCCTTCGAACAGGGTAGCAAAGATCAATCCACAATCCTCTCGATAAATATATTCGTTGCCGTTTCCAAAATGTATTTCATTGTTCATGGATAATTGTGCATGGATAATTATTGAAGATTGTCTCAAATGTATTTGCTGCATCGAATCTTTCGGTGTAAACGACACAAGGGCTGAACAACTGGACGAATAAATAATAAAATTGGTTGACCAATCGGATGTTTCGACAGAAGGAAGCTCACGTTTTCTGCTCCGCCATCGCGATTCATTTAAAAAAAAATAGTCATCTCTTTATAATGTTTCTCCCGTCCTCTCTATCTCTCTCGCGTTCTCTCGCTCTCTATTAACACTACACCCTGATGCCCTTTGCGTGATCGATTATATGAATTTTTTTTTTATTGCGTCCACGAGGTCGGATACGTCTTTGTAGTCATATTCTTTTTTATCCCAGAAAAATATATATGTTTATATATGTATGAATACACGTATATATTTATTTATATACACAACAGAGCCTCGACAGAGAAACATCTCGATTTTGCAAAGCGGAGAATCAACAAAAAAAAAAAGAAAATAATCCGAAGAAAAACAACATTAAAATATATCTTCCTTTCATCGACAAAAACGCGCAAGTGAATTCTTCGTCGAATTTACAAAACATTTAACACACGCATATTTTGGGAAACTCTTGGTTTTGTGGGGTTGAAACGATTGTTGCTCAGCCCGCGTGTTTATGGTTTTTGCAACGAATAGATCTTCTTGATCGAGGTTGCGTGTACCAAAGTGGCGTTGGCGGATCTTCTTTCCGGTCGATCCTGCAACAATGCGCGGTAAATAAAAACGGGAAAATAGAACAGGAGGTACAATGTACAAAGCTAATTTACAAAGGTGTCGTTCGGTTACCCTCTGTATACTCCACGGCTCGTTTCTTCGTCCCTGCGATAGTATTTACACAATATACTGTTCGTTCACGTTAGAGAGGGACCCCATCGCCATTTTCTATTTTTCGAAATTTTCCCATGCCCCGGCAGTCCCGACATAATATTCCATTTCTTCGCACAATTAATTTATCTTTCAACTTGTAATATTATCTGCAATGTCGCGACGGGGTCCATCTACAAAATGGACAGACAATAAATACTCTGTTTGAACTCTATGTTTCTGTATCATCTTCGTCTATTTCTCTCTCTCTCTCTCCCACACGTGCAACACATGCATTCTCCGCTCTTTGTCTGTTTCACGTAACTGTATTGGTTAACAGAATTGCGACGTTCAAGATCTCACCACTCCCTCCCGTCGTTCACGCGTGTCACGCGGTACCGCCGCCATCTTAGCTGTTCCCTAACCTCTCATCCTAACAATTTCACTAAAAGATAAAAGAGCAAATAAAAAAATACGATTAAAATATAGAACAGCCAGTTCAACTAAAATTTTCCACGAAACTTCGAACATTCTTAAACGCGTTTCTAAAAATCCTTTTCCGGAAGCTGTATAAACGACTGTAAAATGAAATTGTTAAAATTGTTGATTATAAAATTAATTTGTTCTTTAACCGTACTCCCACCGTTAAACAAAATGTACTTTACACCGCGATTTTCCTGGAATAATTTTTTAGCAGTTGACATTACAACGATTACCACATCTTTAACAACGAATCCTATGTTTCTTTATTTGTAGAATTCCTATCACAACGTTGCATGCTTGCAGAAAAGAAAAAGAAAAGAATACCAAACGTGAAAAATATAAATTTACTATCAAATCGAGCAATAACATCATTACGTAGATCGATAAAACCGTTTCGTTCGAGACTGTACCGAAGAACGAAGGTGAACAGAGAAAATGGCGGCGGACCCAAGACAGCGACGAGCCTAAAATGGCAGATAGAACCCGGCGAGTCTCGAAGGTCGCAAGCTATCAGATCGCTATAATAATTTCATTCTGTGTCAGCTCGATTATTACTCTCTCTCTCTCTCTCTTCCTCGTGCTGGTACTGTAGCAATTTACTGAAATTTTTGTCGCCCTCTCCACCTTTCGCAACCATCTCCCCCCCCCCTCACAATAAGCCCCTCTCTCTTGCTTAATCGAAAGGCTTGGTACACCGTGTAAGAAAAATAAATTCTCTCCTCCGTACGATCGTGTTAGCAGAATAAACTTTGAACGTCTCTCAGATTTTCAGGAAAATAAATACTCTCAACGCTTCCCCTTCCTCGCCGCCCCCGAATAGAGTTTGTTGTTTCCTTTCGCGTAAGCATTCCGAGTCTCGAATCAAACTGAAGAAAGAAAAGGAAATGAAACAATGAAATTCGAAAACGCAAAGATTGCACAAGACGAAATATCGTCGAAACGGTTCGGGACCGTCCCGAACGAGACTCAAGAGAGATATATAATACCGTGTGTCTCGGAAAAGACGAAATGACCGTTTTAAAAATTTCTTAAAATTCTTCGTATCGTCGACACTGTCGAACGCAAAAGCGAAAAGTCGACGAATTCACCGCGAAAACGTCCTTTTCCCCTATCCTCCGTCTATATATTTGTCGCCTCTCCGGTAACTCTCTCTCTCTCTCTCTCTCTCTCTCTCTCACACACTCTCTCTCTCTCTCTCTCTCTCTTTCTCCGCAAAAAAATACACATCGATTTTTTTTTCGTTTAAAAGACAAATACATATTCTCTCGTCCGGTTCCGCTAGCTTCCGGTTTACTCGACTGTACAATCAGGACTCGTCTCGTCTCTGGTTCGCAAAATCTCCCACTCTCGCGCACCGTGTCTCTCCCACTTTCTCGTCTTTGTCGTTCTCGTTCTCGCCGCTCGCGACGAACACTGTCGCGTGCGCACGACGATGCAAATCGTCGTCGCAGTCGGCAATTAAAATTATTGTACAGTATTTAATTAGTAGTCGTTAGAATACAATATTTCTTGATGTATAATATGCCTCCTCGCATGCCCGACGCGGGGAACACGTGGTTTGACTAGGTACGCGCGAATACCGGGTAAATCCCCACTCGTTCGTCACCGAAAACACCCTAGATGAGACTCGTAAATTCCCCAGGATCTTGTTTTTTTTTCTCGAATACTCCGACCGTGCTGGATGTTCAAATACAAAAGGATTCCCCACGTATTTGTCACTGGGAAGGGAATGTACTAGGAAATTTTCTGTGAATCTTCGATCTCTGTTTGAAAATTTTTTGGTTACACAAGCTGCTCGAATGCAGGGGAATCCTCCACTTCTCTCTAGCCGAGTCCCCAGAGTCGTTAAAATTGTCCCAGGGTTCCCGAATAAAATTGCGTTTGCAATATCATTTAAAATCCCTCGTTGTACCAACGTCTACAGGTCGTTCCAGACACGAGGTACCAGTTGTAAAAATGTTACCGAAACACGGATCAACAGATAATTCAGATACGAATTACAGACTTTCAAATTGTTTATGTACAGGGACCGGCGTTCTCGTAACATTTTCCACTGTTACAATTCGCACCTCGTTCGAAACACGCTGTAACTTTTGCTCGAGGGGGTTCCCCTAACGTCGCAGTCGATCCACAGGGGATTCTAGGGACATTTAATCAGTGGAATCGCAGAATCGACAGGTAAGTGACTAGACGCTCGATTTAAAGCTTGAACATTGCGAATGTCGATACTCGTGCATTTTGTGTATGTGATTTTTTTTTGTTATCTTAATTTAAAGCGTCGACGATTTTCGATTTCAGGGAACGAAGTGGGGAACTTCTCTGTTCCCCGATTCCATGTGCTGTTAGCCGTCTTCACGGTGACAGAGTGTCGGGGAATTTTTCGTGTTCCTACTGTAGAGAGATTCTTTGATCGCCAATCTGGTGATTTTTCGAATTCTGATCGACTGCGACACTATTCGCGCGTGCCTAATGAATATCTACGTCATGTTAACTTCTATTAAACGCACACGGGCGAATTAAGACGAACCGCACCGCCGCATTGCTAACCTTGCAAAAAAAACTCCTTGCACCTGCGCGATCAAGCTGTTTTTTTTTCGCATTCTTCTATCTCTCCCGCATTTTGGGCGGAGTGCACGCCGAGTCTTTCTCTCTCTCTTTCGCTCTTTTTCTCACTATCGCTATCACTCGGTGTCTCTCTCTCTCTCTCTCTCTCTCTCTCTCTCTCTCTCTCTCTCACACACACTCTCTTATTCTCTTTCTCGCAAGCCCACACGCATGCACACGTACACAAGCACACAAAACATGCTCACTCTCAGTTTCGTTCGAACGCAACCACTAAATTTGTTTGTACATACAAAGTATTTGTTGCCAATTTCGAAATTGGCGCGTCAGTGTGCGCGCACGGGCGTACCTGTTTTCTCGTGTATATAGACGCCTGTGAGCATAGTGCTGGGAATCTTAATACATTCTCTCCCCTCCCCCCTGCAACGAACGAAATTATGCAAATTTAGAATAAATTTAGCTAATCCTTCTCTCTCAGACAAAATTTCTTTAACCTAGTAATTTTGTAAATAAACTCCGAGCCTACCAACTATAAAAGTCCGAGACGCGTACCTTTGAGCACCAACAAAAGAGATTTTTGTCACTTTCAACGAATAGAACTTTCAATTTCGAAATCTAATCGAGGTAATCCAACGAACCTACTCTAACTAGAATCACAAGCAGCATATCTGCGAATTTCAATTTTTTTTCATTTAGTTTAGTAATAATTTAACGGCGACCGTCTTTTTAGAAACGTAAATCGGGGCGCCAGAAATTCCCCTAGATCTCCCTATGTCTCGCCATTAGCGTAGCCACGTCTGTCGACGACTCGAGGTCTTCAAATATCCGTATGGCCATTTTTTTAAATATTGTACAATTTCTATCCTTGTGCATTACCAAAAACTAATTTCGCCATTGATCTAAGGTAGTTCTTTTTAGATAAAAATTTTGATACATCGCGAGAGATTAAGTTCGGTTGTGTTAATTCGGAGTGGGGGTGACTTTGAGCGGCCGACAGAACGCGTCCACGCTATAGGTACATCGAATCTTGACGAAATCTGAAAACAACGAGCCTGGAAACCATTTTCCAAAACCGATTCCCATCACTGTACGCGAAATTACCGCGTGTACGTGTATATGTGTGAGTGTAAGTGTGCAACCTAGCGGATATACAATACATTTGTATATTATATAAAACGCTTCGAATAGAAATAATACGTTCACCAATTGTCGATCGAATGAGGACATCTCGATATCTCCTCTCGTTTGAATGTGTTTTCAGTTTTCGTTTATATGTTTTTTTTTTGCTTTTTCTTTCCTCGTTTTCGCCTAAAACGTACAACAATGATTCAGTCTAATACATTCCGAGAGCACCAATTCGTTATAGTTCTTCCATTCCAATATGGCGAACCCCGCGGGGTCCTGGAGTATCGTACGTTTTTTTCATTTTTTTTTTGTTCAAAAAAGTCCGAAATCGCACAAGCCTCTGGGGAAAATAAGATCCGAAAATCCAAAAACGCCCGTTTTTTTTCTCGTCCTCCTCGGTTGTTCTTTTCTTTTTTTTCGTTCTTCCGCTTTTCTCGCACACGGAATTATTCGTTTAACCATAAATTTCGAATATTTTACAATTAGTATGTATAGTAGTATCGTAAGTAGACTCTAAGAAAAGATGCTAGCCGCGTTTCTTTTTATTTTCTTTTTTTGTTGCTTCGCGTGTTCTTCGAACTAGCGCACGCATCGTGCTGTCGTTGATCGAACGGAGTATAGCCGCTTAGTATAGTTGTATAGTCGTGAGCCGATCTTCCGGTTCTCTGTCTCTTAAAATACAGTATAGTTCCTAACTGTACGCGTTACTCTTACGTAACTGTGTTCGATCAAACGATAAATATCAACCATTGCTACTGTATCCTTATAGTTAATTATAATCCGCCAGTAAAACTTGAAGCAGTGTTTTCTTTTTTCTGTATTTCGCTTGAATCCTTTCGACGGAGAATGTTCAAGCAAAACTTTGTACCATGTGAGCCAGAGACTATAAAAATCGTATTTCATAGTTTATAGTTGCACTCCAGCGATTGAATTTCTTAATAAAAAATACTCAAGCTGAGTCCATGCGTACCGAATCAGCAACTATGCTTTCATAGTTGTCCAGGGTAACTATCGATCACAACTATCACTCTTTACCACGATCGAACGTTTCAATACAAATATTGAATCGTAAACAGTATATATACATATGTATATACCGCAACTAAGCAACTATACTTTCGCCAACGACCAATGACCGTGTACAGTGTATAGTCGTCTACATTTTCATTTCGTGTTATGTATGTGTTTTTGCGTGCGTAACCCGTGTGTTGCAAGTACAAACGTGAGAGTTAAGTATTAGTAGTAATAGCAGCAGTAACAGTAGCAGTAATAGTAATAATAGTAGTTAATAGTAGTAGTATAGTAGTAAGTCGACCGGGTGCAGATCCGACGAGGGCAGGTCCTACATTGACAACCAACGGGTTTTCTAGTCATCTTTGTCAGTTGCCAATTACATAATAGGGCAACTATACGACGCTATAGTGATTCTAACGTGACGTTTCTCGCCACGCCCCTTGGCCACGTTTCGCTTATTCGCGCGCCTGCCAGGCGACGATTTACTCAATGAACGCATTCAAATCGTCGCCTCATCGAACGAGAACTAATTTCTCTTCCTCTTTTTTGTTGTTAGCGGTGGCAGCCCCGAAAATTTTATTAGTCGATTTGTTACACGCTATCGTTATTGTTATTAGTCGGTTAGTCGATTGATTTACCTGATCTCGGTGAACGGAACACGATCACGATGAAGACCGCTCTGATATTCGGTGCATCCTTCACGAAAAATCTAGAGAGTTTTTCGAATTCCTCTAGAGAACGTTTCAATACCTGGACGAGAGCAACGATGATTTCAGAATTTCAAAAAAACAAATATACGAGCCGATCGAGCAAAGAGAATTCTATCTCGCTTTCACAATAAATTCTTCTAAAACAAAACACAAGGGAACTTCGTTATTTCTTTAATACCGGTCGGTAAAATAGCAATTTCAAATTCTCAGGACTCCTCGCATCTCTTTTCTCGCTGGAGATGAAACGTGTCGCATCCTCCCAAGAAAAAAAAAACAAAACAAAAATAACATACGAACTACCATAACAAAGTATAATCATTTAACTTTATTTATAATAATCTTCAGCTGATTAGCTCCCTCCGTTCAGGCTCTCTCGTAGCTTTTTCTTATTCTTTTTCTCTTCCACAGCTTCGAATAAATTAAAAACGGCTCCCTCCTTTGTATCTCGCGATTTAACAACAAGAACCTTTCTCTCCCTCTCTCTCACTCGCGCACACTCTCTCTCTCTCTCTCAAACTCTCTCGCGGGGCCGAACAAGTCGTCGACCAATAAGAAAATACCGTATATCTCAACCGTCTGTCGGCGAATTACGAACGCGGACCGAATTAAATCGTTTTTCCCATTTCGGCTTCGCAACAAGAGTATCGGGTTGCAAGCGCACGGTGACCGTCACCCGTTTACATTCCGACAGTCCCAAATACCCATTCTCGATCATCGATTCGATTCACAAACGCAACGACACCAGAACACAACTAGGGACTCTATCGGAACTGCTAATTGCCAGCTCCTGGAAATCTATGATCGTAATTGATAGCACAAATCGGAACAGATGGGGCCCAGTTGCATTGAAAGCTCTCGGTTCGTTCAAAGAAATAAAATGATTTCAAACACAAGAAAATTTTTGTAATCTGCTGGAACCTGTACATCGACTTTACAGCCAATTCAATCCAGCATTCTAGATCTCTCCGAAGGACTTGCGCGAGGACAGAGAAGACTTTTACGAGCCCACCAGTCCATTAACTGGGCAATAAATGTGACCTAGGTAGCTTGTAAAATGAAAGAAACGTTAATGGAACCCAGCCAGGTCCCCGACTGAACAGCTCAGGGCCGTGTACAATCCCACCAGAAGCCCCACTTTCATCCAAGAACTAGATTCACAAAATAATTATCGTGTGAAAAGGAAGTCTCCTTGATCAAAGGAAAGGCCTAGTCCACAAAGTTGAGGGTCAGTCAATTTTAATATCTTGAAAATGTTTTCGTTTGGCGCTGCAGTTTAAAGAGACCATGTTTTAGGGGACTTGCTACGGCGCTGACAGAGGGCCTTAGGAATTCCCGGCGTAGAGAGTGGTCCCTAGGTGTGTAAAAGGTGTTTGCGTCCAGAGAAAAGAATTTTACGAGTTAGCTAGGCGTCGTCGAACCGCAGGGGTACACCTGCGTGTAACCATTCGAAGGTGTTAGGTCTATAATCCTGTCCTCTCGCGGCCATTAAAACAGGGCCATCACCGTGGCTGTCAACCCGAACCCAAATCTAGCAAATGTCCACACATAGACGTCTCCGATTCCAACAATATTCCGAACTGCTGCCAGGGTCATCGCACCGAACAAAACTTCCAGTACACTGACTTCCAAAAAATTCATACAATCTCAAAATCGTACAATTTTGTCGATTATACAGAGAATTTCAAAGACAATCCAAATAGAAAGGCTTCGATATGCCCACGTCGAACGAACAGCTCAACCGGAACGATAGAAATAATTTATCTCAAGCGAGGAGCCAAACTAGAAATTCGAATATTGTTGTAATCACGGGGCGGCTGTTAATGTACATTTACTGCGAATATTTACACATACGTATCTGCGTCTAATATTATGTACATATAGGCAAATGAGACACCTATGAGAAACGGACAGATCAGGGTACCCGAGTGGACAAACAGACAAGAGAGATTCGCGGCACGATGCGCACACACATATCGTACATAATCAGCGAGCGTGTAAACGTTCATGTGTCTATTGTGTCTTCGAAACGTCAGTGTGTGTGTGTGTCTTCGCATGGAAATGCATGTGTGTAGATAGGTGTTCGTGTGATCGACACATATATTTCGGAAAAGGAGTATTATAGTTTTGTCACCTTAAAAAACACAGAAACTCGAGAGTCTACGCTTGGCAGTATCATGAACAAATCGCTCGCTCGTCCTCGTCAAACGGCAATTCGAAATCGAGCGGGCGGCGGCGCGAGTGTGTTTGTATAATATAATCATAATCAATAATAATAATCATCGATAATCAATAATAATATGTATACATATATACCGTATATATATATATATTTTTTATTCCTCTCCGTGATTTTATTATTATTATTTCTTTTTTTTTTTGTTCTTTTCCAACGTTTTGCTGATCACCCGGTTCAGATTAATCCTCGGGTTTGGTAGTGTGTACGTGTTCGCCACCTCCTTCGTCAACTATTCATCGTTATTTAGTAAAATCGCGTCTCGCTCGAGAGCCACGAGGGGAAAAAGAACGACTAACGACACATTTAGACAATGAGAAGATCGACGTTCGACGGTTAACGCCCTTGGCAGTGATCGTAGAATTGCGTGTGTTATCCTTGTTTCGTTTCTTTTTCTCTGTGTGCTTGTCCCTCTGGCCGATGGTGTGTGCCTGCCTCTGTGTGTGTTGTACGTGTACGTGTGTGTGTGCCTGCGTGTATGACTACAGCTTCTCTCTACTCTCTCAAACCCCTCTCCCGTCATCCCCCCACCCGAAACGTTCTCTCTTTCTCTCTCGCTCGCTCTTTGCCACACTCTTACCGGACAGTATGACCGGTTTCCGATTTGAAGGATGCGGTTCACCTTGATTCCCGAGCGTCCCCTTCCCTCGCTACGGTCCCCCACGATCTCCTATGGTCTCCTGCCTTCGGGCGATCTTTCGAGAGAACGTCCGCTGTTCGTTGGAACGTCGGGAATCCCAGGACGCAACGGAGAAGCCAGAAAACGCGGCCTGACAGGGGCTAACTTCTAAGATGACGACCTGCCGTCGACGGTCCGTGACGATACGGAGACGAAAGGGGTCACAACCCCCTCGCCAGGGAGTGCTACAGTAATCGCGCTGGCCCTGACACGCCGACACACGTCTCTCTTTTCTCTGAAAAGCGTTTTATTGCACGATCGCGTTGGATCCAGCGCGTCCGAACGCTGAAAGCAGCGTTCCCTCCGAACAGGCGCGTCCTAGGGAATTTTTCCTAACGCCCCAGCAGAGGGGCAGGGGTCCCAATACTACTGGGATCTCTAGGTTTTGTTAGATTATAATATCGTTGCAAATGGACCAACCTGTTCGGACAGAGAGGTGGATCCGTGCGAAACACGTGTAGTCGAAGGCGCGTCAGGGCGCAAACAGAGAACAACTGATTACGTATCTAGACAGTGGTCTACCTAGGGCGAGTCGAAAAGGAAGTCTCGAGAGCAGACGACGTTGCAAGCGATTCTCGTGGTTTTACACTTAAACGTTAAGTCGATTAAGAATTACAATTTGTTGTCGAAACGAACGGGTGTTCCGTGGTGTCGTCGACCCGACCGACACCTCTACTTGACTGTATCTCGGGTCGACGACGCGCGCAGAGCCTACTCTTTAGAGATGTATAATAATAGGCAATATATCGTCGCGATGTGCTTGTGTGTCTTTAAGAAACTCCTGCTATATTCTCTTCTGTATTTCTCTTCTATACTCAACATTCACCTTCTCTCATTCTCTCTCTCTCTCTCTCTTTCTCTCCCTCTCGTTCGATCTCGCAAAAAACGGCGATGCCTGAAAGCACTCTTGTATGGTGGATGCGCGAGTGTATGTGTGTGTGTTGCGTGTGTGTGTGTGTGTATGGTATAACAATGCGGAGTACTGGTGCGTGCTAGTATCTCGGTGTGTCTCTGTACGGGCCCCTGTGTCTCGTCGCGCTGATGAGCCCATTCTCTGGATCATTGTTCGCCCGTTTTCTATTCGTCGACGATGCAATTCACCTGGAGTCCTCGCATTATCTCGGTCTTCTGTCTTAGCACGTTCGAGAGATACACGTTGGGTGTAACGGTGGCTATCGAGGGGCTTCAGGTGACCACGAAGCTGAGTTCACGATCTCGAGTCGACGGCTTCGACGATAACCGAGTTGAAGGATTCATCCCTCACGAGCAGACGATCACGCGAGTTTAACTAGATCCGACGATTCCCAATCGAGTCTCCAGGTGACCACGAAGCTAAATCCAAGGTCTCCGGTTGATACTTTCAATGATAACGCGATCCAAGGACTCGTCTGACGTTGGGCCGATGTTTCTAAGGGGTCCTCAGCGGCGACCGGAGACAACGTCCTCACTTTCCAAGAGTATCTACGTAAAAACGTGTCGATGGTAGATGGCGGTGACGGTTCCTCTCTCCCGATTCTCTTCCGATTTCGTCCAAGGTGTCTGGTGCACACTCTGCGGTCTGGCAGTGTCCGCCTTGCGGCGTTTTACCTAGTGTACTCGCGGGGCCTGTGATCGTGTGTTTCCGTTTCCCGAGGTGTCGTCGTCGCGGTGTAATAATGATTGTACATCCTTGATCTTGCGGTGCTTCAGACCTGATCCGCAGGTCTTAAACAATTGAGAACGCGACCGACTCGAATCTCCCGGGAACAAAAAGAAGCACTCGCGCGCACTTTCAGTGGGCGCTCGACGCTAGCGTGTGTCTAAAACGGATAGATTGATTACAATAGTAAACGACGATGTTCTCCAGCGTCTGTCCCCCCCGACCCTCGCTACTATGTATGGAACTGTCGCTGTCATTCCTTTCGAAACGACAAAAATCGCCAGTGCCGTTCGCAACACACACCAATGAACATTACCGTCGTTCGATCGGTAATCTACTACGGAATTACATCTGCGTACGATCAGTTAATAGCGATTAGAGTTTAACACAGTGTTACACAACATCGAGAATCTTAGTGTACATGTACCTCTGTCTGTGGTGGCGGATGCGTGTTGTTACTCTTTCATGCTCATTCTCTCTCTCTCTCTCTCTCTCTCTCTCTCTCTCTCTCTCTCTGTCTCTCAGTAACAGTGTGTCGCTGTGTATCTCGTGTGTCGTTTTTTTAGTGAAATCTGTCTCAAGGAGCAGAACCTACTACTCGCCTGATGGTCTCGACCTTCTCCAACCTCCCGTTTTCACGGCAGAATGTCATTGGAATACCCCCTTCTCCCACAAACCCTGTTCCGCGTTTCTCCGTGTTAAGATCTTTGCTACCCCTCTACACGATCGCCTCTCATTCTCTCTTTCATACTCTCTCTCTCTCTCTCTCTCTCTTTCTCTCGCTCGCTCGCTCATCCAGCGCACAGTTTAACAATAAACTCCACTCTCTCGCTCTCTTTCTCTCTCTCTGTTGATTTCGTATTTCTGCACATTTTTTGTTATCTTTTTATTAAAAAATTAAAACGGACGGTTAAATTTCATGGTTTCGTTTTGTCGGTGAGCCGATGTCCGCTGCTGAAGGCACAAGGCTTTGCACTTGAACTCGGTCACCTAGCCTAGCTTCGCTGACTTACTACGAACCTACTACCAAACTAGCCTCGCTTACTTACGGTTTTTGTTACTTACTTCCTACAGTTTTTCTACATTATTCTCTCTCTCTCTCTCTCTCTCTCTCTCGCTCTTTCTCTCTCTATCAGATTCACTGTCATGTCGCTCACATCACACGTCCCAGCCGATGTTCGCGAAAAAGAAGGAAATTCCGGACAGCGCGCAAATGCCAAAGCCTCGTCTCCCGGGGAAACTCTGCTATCGTTCCTTCGACCTAATCTCGACTACTAATCGTCCTAGTAAATTTCTCTTTCTCTCGTTCTCTCGCTCTCTCTCTCTCTCGCACACACGTTTTCCCATCCGTTTCCCCTGCTCGTATAAACAATGTACATGCTAGCAATATATTATTATGCTATGTGTGTGATATAGACTCTATGGTATCCATTATGTATAATCGTATCGTTTTTTGTTATCATCTTCTTTTTGTCTGTTACGCCTCTATCTCTCTATCCCTTTCTCATCCTGTATCTTCTCAAATCGCGAGATTTCAACGGGGGCGCCCGCTGCTCAACAGCCGGCCCTGAGCTTTTCTCCATTCTCCCTCTCTCCCTCTTTCCCCCTTATCTCGGCACGGCGGCGGCTACATTGCAGATCTTCCTCCCTATCGTCTATTCCACACCCTCTCCCGCTTCTCTCGCGACCTAATTGCACGCATACGGTACCACAGTCACACTCTTTCTCTCCCACTCGCTTACTCTCTTTCTCTCTCTCTCTCTCTATCTGTTTCCCTGTGTCCTTAGATTCGTAGTTGCTGTATCCATCGTCGTACAACACGCCTGCCTTAACCGTACCTTATACATTATACATTAGACATTTACATATCGATTTCGGGAGTAGCCAGGTAGAGGATATAGTAATAACATAACTGTAGGTAGCTCCTTATTACAGTCTCTGTACTGTCTCTACGTATCACAGCCTGGGTGCCTCGCCACTGCCTTTTCTTTTCCCCCATTTTAGATCCTCTCAATTTCTCATGTGTCCCCATGATCTCCTCTTGGAACTCGCGTATAGTTCCTCGATCGTAAACCCGGGTCTCCCGGCACGTCTATGGGGCTCATATCCAGGCGCCACACGAAAGTCTTCCGAGTTCTTCTTCAGGTTCCTGTCTTCGTGTTCTCCCTTAGGTTTTTTCTTCTTCGTCCTGGACCACAGAGCGCGGGTCGACTCGCGACGCTGAGGCAGTGGCATGCTGGTGCACTAGTACAAGTGTGTGTTATATCCGTGTGTGGTTGTGTTCTCTTCATCCTCTCCTCTCTTCGTCGCTGCGCTCCAGCGTCGTTGTCGTCGTCGTCGATCGTCGATCGTCGCCAGTATTGCCGTCGGTACGGACTCCGGTTGAAAACACTGTTTTGTTTTAGCCGATCGGCGCGGGCGCCGGTGACCGGCTACGGGGGAACTAGGGTGTCACGTCCCAGATCTCGGCGAGGAAAACTGGCAGCTTTTTGTTCTTGAACTTCAGACTGAAGCACATCTCGCTGTTCTGGTTGCCGAGGGTCCGCAGCTCCGTCAGCACGGATAACAACTTCGCGAAGATCGTGCCCGACTTCGGCCTGCGACGGTTGTCCACGTACGCCTTCAACGCCTCCAGATAGATCTCCTGGATCTTCTCCACCTTCCAGCCTTCCAAGAGGTTCGGCCTCTCTGCACAAATACAACCGATACTTTACCGAAATACTCCGGAGAGCGACGTTGGTCTACACAAGTTACCGTGTCTCGTTCTTTTAGCTTAGGACTCAATGGGACACAGGGTGGGTCTTTCTTATTGCTCTTCTCAAAATTAGCGATTTGCGGAGGGTAGAAGGGGATACGTTTGGTTCGCGTAGATTAGGACACACAGGGTACAGGCGATTTCCATGGCCCGACTGTTGAAGGTCAGCAGATAGAGTTTTAATTGGAAAGCTAGTTCGGAGAATGTTCTGTTACCTGAGAATATGACGATGGCCGTCAACAACGCGTACTCCGCGTTGTTCACTTTCATGGCGTACATCTGCCGGCAGAAGTGCAACAGATCCTCGATCGTCTCGCCCATGCCTGCTACGTTGTAGCTGTCCCTCGTGTACGGCTGGTTGTTCGCGAATATTATGCTGTCCGTTTGGACGTCGTACTTTCTCGCCATACGGAGCATCATCACCTCGCTGGAACAGGCCTTCAGCAGAGCGATCTGATCCTCGCGCAACAGCTCGTCGAATCCGGGTAACCTCTTCGAGAACTCGACGATCAGCTGCACGGTCAGGATCGTGATCTCTGTGATGTGTCTGAACTTGTAATCACTGATGTCCTCCCCTTCCGACGGGTGGTTCTGCGATCAGACGAAAACATTTAGCCAACTTACTCGAAACACGTGGTTTCCACGATAAACCTCCGGGTATACGGATTACCGCGTGTGCTCTTTAGAATATAACTTTCGCTGGTAGAACGCGGCACTTACTGTGATCCTTTTCAGATCGTCTTCGGTGGGCTGCTCGTACTCGTTTTGGAAATATACGAGCCTGTGTATCAGCTCCTCCTGTTCAGGACTGATGGGTTGCACGTAGCTGAAGGAGCTGACCGGCAACAGAATGCGACTGGAGCCGGACGTCGACAACGATTCAGCTTCCGCTGGTTCAATCTTCACACCCATTTGATCGGTGCGTGTCCCACTGCTCGGCGAGCCGTTCATCGTTGTACTGTTCGGTTTGTCCTTCTCCTGCAACGGGAAATGAACCATCTGAGGATAGAAAACACACATTCTGTCTAGCCAAACGTTTCAAAACCCTTCGCGCTTCCTGGCTGTCTTAAACCCTGCCGGACGGGGATTAGTCATTTTATAGCCGTCGCTTTTTGGGCTAGCTAAAGGATTGGAAGACAGCCCGGGTAGCTAACGATGTTTCTTCCTCGACGATGTTTCAGGTGAGAAATAGGGGTACGTACCTTCTGCGCCTTCTTCTCCTTGCGCTTGACGGCGCACTGGTACTCCGGCACGACGCACTCGGGCCTCATTCCGACGGTCAAACACTTCTTCAGCCTGCACTCCTGGCACTTGCGTCGCATGTACATGTCGATCTCGCAATTGTTCCCGTATTTACACTGGTAGACCGCGTTCTTGGTGATGCTACGCCGGAAGAAACCCTTGCAGCCCTCGCAGGTTAACGCGTTATAGTGGTAGCCGGATGCACGGTCCCCGCAAACAAGACACAGCTCTTCTTGTTGTCGCGGCGTTGGACCTTTCTTCTTCCTGGCATCGCAACCATCGCCACCGCCGCCTCCGCTACCACCCCCGCTACCGCCGCCACTGCTCCCGTACCCATTCAGAGATCCAGGCTGCGACAGTTCGTCCCTGGCTGAAATCACAAGTTCACGGTCACGTTAGACATCCGCGTTCAAAGTCAACAGCTGTTTTACATTCGTTCAACTCGTATCCATCCAACAAACTTTCCAAACCATTTTCCGCGCTACTCTAGAGCAGAGGTCGGCAAACTTTTTTTTGAAAGGGACAGATCGTGAAAGTTTTAGGCCTGGTGGGCCATAGAGCAATCAAAAACCAGGGGTTCCAAATTCCAGGTTTTTTAATAGAAAGTGATATTTTTACGTAAGTTTTTTTTTTTTATTTACATAATTTATTTATTAAGAGACAGGCTGAAGCTCTTTTACAGAAGTGTTTACACTAAAAACAAAGAAAGATAAAAGATAAAAGATTTTTTTATATGTTGTCCAGGTCATCGTTCCGAATAATCCTGTAAATGTTTTACTCGCCGGTAGTAGCTTATAAAAAAGTTATTAAAACCAAAATAATTTTTAAGAAAGTTAGTCTACTTTTTATAAATTTTAAACACACGTTTCACATTTTCTCCTCGGCAGTTAAAGTGTGTACATTTTCCCGCAGTAAAACGAGTGTATTTACGAATTCTCACATCAGGTATAGTTTGCCAGGTTTCGAGGTACACGCTGAGGCATACTCAGGATTTACGATAGGTGGATGCTATTGAATTGGAAGTCGGTAATAAAGTAATTTTCAAAGAGGCGAATGTTATAAGAGTTTAAAACGAAGTTTCAGTTTCGGAAGAACTGAACTGAGAATCCATCTACTGAAAACCAGCAATAAAACAAAATTTTTGTTTATAAATATCGTTTTTCAAGGTTTCAATAGATTACTATAATTATAATAGTATCATGTTGAGATTACTTCCAATATAACTTGAAAAAACCCACTGTGTTTCATGTCTCTATCATAAACAGAAGAAAAGTTATTGAAGTTTCTCCAAGAAACAGGCATTTCGTGACACTGTGCGTGGCTGGCCCGTAGTTTGCCCAGCCCTGCTCTAGAGATTGGAAAATTGTATTCGTACGGTTGATTTCTATTAAAAACGTATTTACGTGGGTAAGAAACGAAGGGCAGAGAGGATTCACGGCGAGCGCAGTGGAGTGTATCGCGCTTGGCGCAATTTGTCCAGGCGAGTTCCTCGCGAGGTTTCCGGCGATTACGAGACGCGTTACGCGCAGCGCGACGCTGAGAGCGAGCGAGCGCGTGTAACACCCGGTGACTCGGTTCGAGCCGCGAAGGAAACGGGTTCCAGTAACCTACGTGGCGACATCGCCTCTATTACCCTCTTTATCTGCAAAACTCGTCGAATGGAACGCCTCTCGGCCGCAGCCGCGGAGAACCGCGCGCGGTGGAAGTCACGGTCGGTGAAAGTACGGCTGCACGCGCCTTCTCGCAGCGAAGCGGAATCGAACTCGCCGCGGATGGAAGCCTCGAGCGAAACTTATGCCGAACCTTCCAGCTACTTGCAGGAAACTCGAAAAATTCTCGATGATATTTTATTTAGACGTGGTGCGCTGTGGAGCCTAGGTTGTTCTTTGCGACAAATGGCCCGACAGAAATAGTTTAACCTTTAAAAATACATTGTTTTACCATCTGGCAACATACGATAATTTTGTAATAAAAAATATTCTCACAAATAGATATGTGATGTTTTTTCTTTTTTTCCCCCCTCAACCCTCAGCACTCGAGTGGCGCCTCTGAGGCGTCACTAAAAATTCCTGTACTATTATTTAAAATATTGTTTATGTTATTAGACATGTCGGTATCTAACCAATTACTAAACGTTTAAGTATTGTATGAGGTATTATATCAATTTCATATCTACCAAATTTAAAAAATCATAGAGAATGGAAATATTCTAGGTCAGAAGAAGAAACGTTTGATTTTTAAGTTAAATTAGCTCCGAGCGCAAAGGGTTAATATACACTCTTTTTCTTAGTAATCTTTGATAAATAGAAACTGTAAACAAAATATCGTGCATGTAAGGGTTAATTTTCTTTTCTTACACGCGTGTTATGTTCTGAAGAGCGGGGCAAGTTTGAACAGAATCGGTTCGCTCTATTCGAGAGTTATGTTCGTATTTATAAAAGATGTATTATAAATGATAAAGATGAACGTAGATCGAAACGTCGAGATTTGAATTTGATAAATTGCGCCGAGAGCATCGATACATCTTTTCGAAACAAATATACGATCGATAGAAAGGAACATTTATTTATGTTGATATTTCTGTACACCCCCGGGTGTCTGCGAGGTAAACTGAAAAGGAGAAGGATAACGGTGTAAATGGTAGTAACGACAATGAACCGATTCGGTCGAGAAAAATGGGGAAGTTGAACCGGTGAAGAGGATATCTAGAGAAGAGAGACGTACCCTAGAACACCCGGAAGTACTGATCGCCGTGAAAACATCCGCCTGGAACAGTGAGACACTGACCGTGCTAGGTGGTCACTCGGTTATTACCCCTACTTCGTGGCCGAGGCAACTCGACTGGCAATCCTTTCGCGTGTGCGATAACTTAATTCCTGCTCATCTTTCTGTTGGTTTGCTTTCTCCGGGAAAGTCTACGACTGCGTTGTCCCTGCTCTGTTTGCCTAGTTTCCGAAGCTTTTCGTCCCGGAACGTCTCCACTGCCATCTCAACAGACTGTAATGACTAATTCGCGTCGTACCGGGTCGTCAATTTGTTCGTTGAACGTTAGACTCTATGCAGATCGTCGTACGAAAATCAAACTACCAGCCATAAATCTCTCGGATCGCGTTGCCGCGACAGGTCGGTCTGTCAACAATGGCAGGAATCGCCGAAACAACGGGGCAAGTTTCCAAAAACGATGCGAGGAAACTGGGCAAACCGTGTGGCTCGATAAATCAGCGGAACGGCGCGACTCGCTGAAAATCGATGCCGCGACGAGGAGTTTGTGTACATTTTGGTAAGTAGCACATAACCATTCTATCTAGAGCCGAACGGGCGGGTATGGTTTCATAGCTCGAACATCGTAAAGCATCTTCCTTTGGTTACACCGATCCTTCGACGATTCGCTATGATGCAGTTGATTCGTTGATAAACGATTATTAAGTAATTCAGTGTGAAATGTGGAAGAGATGACCGGGATTAAAACGATAAATGCAGTGATAACGAATGATCCTTATTTTAAATGTCTTTGTCCGGTGACGAATCCGAAGAAACTGTTCGACGTACGTTTGTCGTTAGCAACGAACCGCTTGTAAACAATATTAACAGTATACCATGTGGCACGACACGAACAACAGCTTACGAATGTTTGAGCGACACACGAGTGCTTCTTAAGAGCAGATTTTGCTTTCGAAAATTGGTAACTGCGCGTATTTATCAGGTCGTTAGGTATGAAAATGTAATTGTAAAACAGAAATGTGTTTTTGTGTTTTATTCGTCAATTCTCATAGTTAACGACCTGACAAATACACGTGTACCCGCGTACATAATATGACAAGTACCGAATTACGTGTACATGAAATAGGAATGTCTGCCGAAGAGGCCGAAGAGGCCGAAGGAGTCCAACGACCGGCGCAGGACCGAAAATCCTAGGAGAGAAAGGGTTGCAGGCCGATCGACTCCGTCGAGTATCGCAGCCAAGTTCATCGAGAGCGATCTCCGCGCAAGTGTGCGAGAGGTTCTCGAGAGCTGTGTACAGGCTATATAACACACACACACGCGCGCGCGCGTTCTATACTCTACGCAGCAAGGTTTCCGTGCTAGTTAGTAGCTCTCTCACGGCGGAGCAGTGAGCGGCCTTGACTCTGGCTCGCCGAGTGGATGCCTGTGTAGCCCGCGGAGAGCACAGGTAAAGTATAGAGCCCGTACACGTTCCCCTGCACGTGTCCTTCTCGTTCACCAACAGACAGCGAGTCTTCGTCCTCTCTCTTCGGACGGCCAACGTGTCTCTGCCCCTCTCTTCTCAGCCCGCCCCACTACAGCCCCTCCCTTTCCTCCCCCAGCCCGCGCACGGCTTTATTCCGCCACCTTTCGCCCGATAGGCCGTCTCTATTGCTCGCTCGCGCGAACCTCCAGAGTCTCTCTTTTTCCCCGTGACGATCTGCGCTGTCGCTCTTGCCAAGAGAGGAAAGCTAAAACGGGCCAGTGAGCACTGCCTCTCCGGTGCTCTCCGGCGAGCAGGCGAACCAAGCTTCCTCTCCGCGAACAAGGAGAACGGGTCCTGGGATTCAGCTCGAGACGCAAAGCCTCCGGCTGACCGGGCTCTCTCCCTCTCTCCCTCTCTCCCTCTCTCCCTCTCTCGCTATCCCACTCTGACTGGATTGATGAAAGGGTTTTCGGCAACGTGGCGATGCTACCTGCTCTGGGTTCTTTGAATTTGTTGGGTTTCGCGAGAATTTAAGGGGTAACGTACCCCTAATTCTAGAATATTTAACAGCCTTTCCAACCTCTAAGCTAGAATCCGAGGGCGGTATTGAGGGAAACAATCAAGTTTAAATTAAGGGATATTTCAATTTCAAATTGAAAGAAATTTCAAGTTTACATTGAGGGAAATGTCAAGTTTAAATTTAGAGGAATTCAAGTTTCAAGTACAATTTTAACGTTGGAAACTAGAAAATTTTGAAACGACGAAATTGGGTAATTCCAAAGAAACAACTGTTTTTACCCTTAAATCTAGTAATATTCTAGTAATATTCAGAGGTTACGTTACCACCTTAAATGTCTGCCATAGAGAGGACAGTGGCAGGATTGATTTGAGATGCTTGTGAGAAACGGTTTTCGATTAAAAGTAGGTTCCAGGTTTTAGGATTTGTATACGCTTGAAAATATGTTCAGAATTACAAATCCAAATCGTAACATTAAAATTCGCAACGCTGCTCGTGCCATTCTTATTCGACGAGACGTTACATCACCGCCATTTTCTCGATTACCTCACAAATCAGACGATAACGATCTAATCGACCTAGAAAACAGTACGAAATGGATATCCGTTGGATAGCATGGTAGACAACAATCCACCAATTTTAAGAATTAGTTTCTACATCTCCATTTGATGTAAGATAATTGTGCTGCTGTATTGACTGGGTAAGCTCGATGATCTTCAGGAGGAAACTTATGGCAGCGTTGACTACGAACCCGCGACAAGATGGACGACTAGCGGCACATCGCTCTAATGCCGGTGACTATCGTTCAAGTCACTGGAAATCGCCGTGTGGCTCGGCGCGGCCGCCATAATTCGCGAACCATCGCGATCCGATCGTCTCTCCTCCATTCCCGTCACACATTTCTCGAAATTGAAATTCCCCAGCGAGCATGGTTTCGGCATCGCGAGAGCCTAACTCCAAAGGAATTGCGAGAGGCCGAACTCTCGAAGCGAACCCGATCTACAACTTTCCAAATCGTTTATTCCACGAGATATAATTCTCGATCGAATGCAGTCTTATTTATAATAGCGATAAACATCATTCGATTCGAATGAAACGCGAAATACTTGAATATATAATATACATAAATTGTGATTTTCTAATTTCCTTGTTAGTTGGATTGCTTAATCGTATTTTCTCGCTATCGATTTCTCGTATAAATAGCAAAGCAAGCAACTGCAACGAGATCGCCGACATTTCATCGCTGCATCACGGATAAGAAAAAAAAAAAAACGTTCGGACGTCCGGAAAATTGCAAAACGCGTTGGGAAAACTAATCGACGACCTTGCCCTACCCCCGGGGTCCCTTTAAATGGCGGCACCCAGCTCTCGGCTGTCCGTCGAAGCGATACACGGACGCATACGTAACTTAATGGATGTCATATCCGGTCACGGTACGCGATTTGATAAGATCTGAAAACAAAAGGAGGAAAAAAAGGCGAGCACGACCGGCAACACGCAACGGCCACATTCGCAATCGGAAGATAAACATGGGCGCAGTCGCTCCAGGACAAAATGAAATCCTATTTTGCTCAACCATAGTTCCCCTCTCTCGTTTTTCGAACGCTCGTCTTCAAAAAATCATTTTAAATGTTATATCAAGATTAAAATGTAATAAACGTTTCCAAGATAATTCACAATAGTCAGAAATCATTATTTTCCACGGAATGTATTAACGTCCTCGGGAGAACGTTCCGAAAGTAGTATTTTTAGATTTTTTTTTCGAGGATCATTTTTTGACGATTAACGAATCGCGTCACGATCGATTTCTTCGACGTCCATTGAAAAATCACCGAGCACAAAGGGACAATGGACGGTCGACGAAGCAGCAGAGGAGGTAGACGAAGAAGAAGAAGAAGAAAACGAGGGTGAAGAAGGACAAAAACGAGCACAGGAAATCCATGAATCATCGGCGACGAATTTATTTTCGTTGGAACGATCCTACGCAACGTGGACGATTTCGAAGGCCTCGGGAACTCATTCTGTATTCACCGTGGACCGTTTGCATGTTGAAACGACTGTGAACAGGACTTTAATTCAGCTCGGTTTCACGGATTTCGTTGAAACCGCCTTTTCGAACCGTCAACCGCGACTGCGGTCACGAAAATCGCTTGTTTCTCCCTGACCGTCGTTTCTAACCAGGAAACAGAATACGTAGAAAAATGTCTCGTAAAAAAACTGAACAGAAATCACCTGGAACAGTTCTCTTCACGAGTTACGGTTTTCGAAAGAATTCCGTTCAAAGTCGCTGAAGCTGTCTCAAGCAATCTCTGTCGAGCGAGTCAATTTCAAATATTGTTTACTTACTTATTCCCGTAATAAAACAAAATACACGGAGGCACGTTCCTGCGAGCAAATTCGAGTGTTTTTGAATACGCGCGTTCCGCGAGGTCGGCGTCGATTTACTCGAAGACTATTTGGTCCTAGAGAAAAAGTTTCAACACGCTGTTCGTTCGTTTTTCACGGGGAATCGGATGGCGTTGGTTAATTTCAGAAAGCACCATTCGGAGGCACCGGTTGATTCGCTTCGGAAGCGGTCGAACCGAAGGAAGGTAGGCCGTCGCCGACAAAAACGATCATTTTCCCAGGAGCAACGCTCATTTCCGAGTAATGGAAGTTAATGGAACAAGATGATTCCCAATGTTTCCATCGCGACCGACGACCACTGATCCAGCTGAGCGTGACATTGGCCGGCAGCTCCGGATAGGATTTATCCTTGAACCGGAATATACTCGTCGATCCGACAAACTGCGATCTACCACGTCGTCGTTTTACAAAGAAAACTGTCCAACTTTCAACATTATTTGATCGGATGAAATTGAAAATGCATCATCCGAGCTGAAACTAACCCCATAGATTTTCTTCGATGTAACATCTCGTACGTTCAATGTAGTACATATGTCGTTTTCAACGAGACTTTCGCGATTCGCGAAATACTTTCCTGCGTGCATCCGATTTACTACGATTTGCAAGCTGATGTCGCAGATCCTCGGAACTCTGTTACGCGAAAGTCGCCACGCGGACGCACCGGATACGGTACTTTTACCGGAGGGAATGCCACCTTCGTACCAGCACAGAGAAAACGCTGACACAGTCCTCCGTGGCAGCGTTTCCCAACTCAAGGATCTTCGGAATCACATCTAAACACACCGGAACCTCCCTTTCACTCAATAAAAATCAATAAAAGCGTATCAAATCATTGTTCTCGATTACTTCTTCGTGAAACTATTACCAACATATCGACGGCATTTTCCCGATTACAACGAGTACCCACATGACACGATTCGCTCAACGTTTGATTCTGTAATCCACGATTCTGTGGAACCTCCACTGTCCGAACACGATCTAGGTTCCATGAAACATGCTGCAAAGCATGTCATGTGGGTACTAGTTTTAATCAGAAAAATGTCAAGAACATGTTGGTAGCGGTGTCGTTCGTTTCGAAACTTTCACAGAAATTTATCGAAAAAAATATGTCGCAGCAATTAGTACTGAAACGCTTTAGTCCCCGGAAATAAGCGACCGATTCGCAGAGCGACATTCCGAAGGTGCTGGCGAGCTGCATCTGAATATAGACTAGCGTATTTTAACCGTAGGTACTCTAATTATTCTCCGCTTGATAGCCGGCCAATTTCAATTTATTTTCACCTTCAATTCGCCGCGAGTCTATCTCGGATAGGCTATGAATCAGAGCGTCCTCAAACACTTTCGGACACGCACCGTCTATCCTCGGTGCCATTTTACCAAATCCTCTCAACTTGTCTACTGGAACTACAATCCGTCACAGTAACCACCAAGAACACCCCTAAGTTAGAACATTCCTTCTCAACGTTTCTTTTACCGAGACATTTCTGTATATTGGAGTTAGGTTTGCGACAACAGGGTTCAGGTTGCGAGACACTGTCCCCACAGGTTTCTGATATCGTTCCCCATGTACGTGGCTCGTTACCATTCCACGCACCGCTCACTAACACACGACGACTGCCGCTTGACGACCACCGACGACCCACTTCTCTTGCTCGGCCGGTCGTTTTGTTGGTCGACGTCTGATCCGAGGCAGTTTTCCCGAGACCGGGAAAAGTTCCGGCGGATTTAGCGATCAGCGATCGCAATACGCAGCACCACCTGCCATTTTGTACTGCATCGCCTTGTTACGCAAATTTTCTTCGGTATAATCAGAAAATCTTCTGCTTCAACACGGGTCCTATCACCTCGATGAATGATACAGAAAAGTGAAGTTAAAAGAAATGCTTTTAATCGTTTTCAGAAGCGAGGGAGATTGAAATAACCGTAAATCTTTGGGAAGCATCCTACGCTAAGCGTGATTATCAGACTGTAGAGGTAAATTGAGTTGAGTATGCTAATCGCGGTAGCCCCAGAAGCCTCGATTTACGTCAAACTCGACCAACTTATAAGGATCAACCTGATACACCAGATTATAGTGGCTAGACGTTCCTTCTACGCGATCGAGTCTCTTCTTTCTCGAGTGAGAGTGACCCACTGACCTCTTCCTGCCTTTCTCGCTCTCTCTCTCTCTCTCTCTCTCTCTCTCTCTCTCTCTCTCTCTCTCTCTCTCTTACTTCTCGTTACTATCTGCCTCTCTCTCTCTCTCTCTCCCTTCCTTTTCCGTTTTTTCTCCAAGCCCTTTTCTTTCTCCTCCTCCCTCGAGAGACGACTCACCTTGGAATTCTTCAACGAAACCACACGTGGAAAAATGAACGAAGATACCTTCTCCGGTATCTCCTGACGTGAAACAGGTGGGCTGCACGTAATACTTTGACATTGTCGTAAACATAATCGAGAATCGCGTTTGTAAAAACATTCTCGAAATGCTGCCTTTGATGAAAAAAAAAAACAATTTTCATTCGAAATAGTACATGTACGACGAGTTCGGTACATTCAGGATATTTTAATTAGCATCGTTTCAAGCGATTTCGTTAAGCGATCGTCAAAGAATTTTCCGAGAACGAATCTCCGGCAGATCTTTTCGGAAAAAGAAAACGGCTCGCGGCATTAGCCAGCAATGGAGAACGGAGACTTCAGCGATGTTAATTCCTTGCAAATTGCAGGCTGGTGTAGGATAATTATACGGGCTCGTAGCGCAACATCGGTGCTGCTGCTACTGATTCTGATTCTGACTCGCTTTGCCTCGCCTCGTTGCAACACAGTTTATTATGAGGCAATGTAAGAGAAATATTTGGATTTAATTCCCCAGGGGAAGTTCGAGGGTGCTTCCCGCCCCTTTGTCGGGGGAGGAAAGACGGTTAAACGAGCTTTCGACGATTCAACGTTCCGCTTTTATATTAAACATTCTATACTAAACCTCGTGCCACTTGTTTATTTTCTGTTCGTTCGATTCGAGTGCTGTTTTGTATTCCAATTCGTTGTATTTCATTATTTAGACGATTATTTGGACCATTATTTTCCCCGTCGTTTATTTACATTTTTCTGTTTTAACACTCATTTGGTGCATCTCGTTATTTCGTTTGGTGCTGGTTTGTTTTTAGCCGCGATGTCCGGGAGATTGTTCATGAAGAAAGTTTTCGATGGAGATTATACGGCGTACATTGACGCAGAAATGTAGAAAAGCATCATCGCAACAGTCTCGCGATTTCGCAACGGGCTCGCGTAATTCTTTGCGGCTGGTGACGAAAGTTTCCGAGCGCGGAGCGACGGAATGTGAAAGGACGTGCAAAATTTGTGCACGTTTCGCGCGCGGTTTTGTCGCCGGGACTCATTAATTTCAGTTATTTACTCGTCCGATTCGCGTGTCTGGCTGCCTCGAGGGGAACGCACTGCCGATAACACCTCGTTCCGTAAATATTACAAACTCTAATTACCGTCGCACCTCTAATTTCACGGAGTTCTCGAACTGTGTATAAACGACGCTATTACGAACGCGATTAAACTACTCTGCCTTCGTAATTTCCTTTTCCTTTCCGATTTACTATCATTGTTCGCGTTATAAATTAAAAAAAAGGGAAATCTAACGTTTATAACAAACGAGCTTCTCGCTAAATGAACCTGCCTGATCAAACGAACTCAAGTCCGTATAAACTATGGTTGCCGAGAAAGCAAGATCCAATCGTGTACACCAGTAAATTTCCCCAACGTTATCCGGTAACACCGTCGTTCTAGGAAAGAAAGGAACCGGAAAACGAAGTTCTAACGTGAAGCGAATGAGACCTCTGCACGTGTTCTTTAATTCGAAGACCCGGAGGAACGAGTTCTCTTCGTAGTTTCTTTTTCGGACGTGTTCGAAGCCAGTTGGACGCGCGCGCGGATGTGTCGGTCTAACGGTTCCTCGCCGAAACCGTGGCCCGATCGCACCGGAATATTTACGAATGGATTATGCGTGTTTCCGTGAGAGTATGTGTCCGTGGGTGTTCGTCTAGCGCGTTTCGTGGGGCCGCATTATCGTCCAGCCGGAATCCGATGACCCATTTCGGCGTCGTACCCACGTGGAAGCCGAGAATCCTCTTTCTCTCTCTCTCTCTCTCTCTCTCTCTCTCTCTCTCTCTCTCTCTCTCGCTCTCTCCTTCTCTGTGGTATCCCGAACATGCAGAGCACTGCATCGAGCACTGCAGCCCACGTGCAGTCGATTGCATTCGACACGGGGGAGGAGAGCGATGGCCCCCTGGAGTGGACATCGAGAAATTGTTTATCCCTGATTAAATTCGGGATGATCGATCTTTATATTGAAATCGTTCAATTTAAATCGTTACGCTTTTTCATGTGGCGAATTCCGTGCCAACAAAAGTTTCACTTGAAAAAAAGAAATAAAAATGTTAAACATTGGAGACAATTTTTATCTTGCGTAAATGACTTGGAAAAGCATTCTACAGACTGTTTAAAAAAGTGTGTCACGAATGTCGCTTGGATCGTGTCCGATAAAAGGTGAAACAACCCTAAACGCAATGCCAGAGATGATTGATCCCGTCCCTGAATTGATCTCGCCCCTTCCTCTCCGCACCGCGTGTCCTAGCCGCGATAGATGTTCGTCGACGCGCGACGTTATTTCCATCTTACGCGGTTCTCTCGGGTTTATTGCATCCGTGTGACGTCCGTCGGGTGCAGCAGGTAGATATACGCGTATACACGGCGGCCGGTGGCTTTAAATAACGCGATGCGTCACGCGTATGTGTCGGTGCGATGCACGCGGCCGAGAGCCATTGTGTTTTCGTTCGCGGCGAAGCACAGCCGCCGCCAACAGCATGGCAGCACCAGCAGCATCAGTCGCCGCTGACTGCTGCACAGTACCGATGACCCGGAAACTGGGTCACGGTCCTCCGGCTTTTTCCCTCGACGAATGATTCACGGTTGCACCGGGAAGCTCGACGTACCAACTCCCGCGAATTCTGGAACGCTTCGGTTAAGTGACAGGAACGCTACGTCAGACCCACGAACCTTTCGAGACCTGCGACACGGTCCTAAAGCTCGAGTCGCGATTCTAAGATCTTGCCAATCGTGTCAAAATCAAAATTTGGGACGCACCAAGAAATCTTAGTTAAATCGATTTGGACTCTAAGATAAAATTTTAGTATATTGTACTACAATATAGTATATATTTGGGACATACACGTTGAGAACAGTGTATTGTAAGTCCCAAAAATGTTTCGGGCCTCTCGATCGCGATGTTCCGAGATGCCCAGGCATTCCTCAAGGTTCCCAGAAATCGGAATTGTAGACAGACCCGATTAACACGAAGATATAAATGGTTGGGCTAGTCGGGGCCCAAGGTTGGTGGAATAATGAATTATTGCTCGCTCGAAAAGAGATCAGAATTTCAAGCAGGGCCCGTTAACGGAACGAGATTAGAGGAATTTAAAATCCACGGATGGGATTGGATTCGGATAATGGAAAGAGGAGGGGGCAAGAATTTGGGTCAGTCGAGGTGGGGATGGTATTATGGGGTCCGGGCTTTCAACTTGACGACTGTACCAGGCGACTCGAGAGATCAGAATTAGGCAACCGAAACGATTATACGTGCGAGTGGTCAGGTGAAGAAACTTTTGACCATTATCGCGCGTACGATGAATTTGAAACGAGAAATCGATCGTCATCGAGAATGAGTAATAAAATCGAAAAATTCGAAAGGTACACCGTGTACTCCTACGTCAAATTCCAAAAATCGATTCCTGACCTCGACAAAAACATGTAAAATAAATATCCTGTTCGTCCGTCATTTCGGAACGAATGTATTCGTATTACACAATGGCGTAGCACTGACACAGAAACCACGAAATCTAGTTTCTAAAAATGATACCCGACACAAAAAACTAAAAAATGCAAAATAAATTTAATTCAACATCGAAAAAGGATCGTATCGATATTACACAATGCAATACCGTCACGGAAAGCGAAGAAAACCGACGAAACATCTCGGAAAGCGAGAAGGTCAACTCCCCGCGAGCCAATAAACGACCTTTAAAGGTGATCGACCCACAAGATCGACCGACATTTCGCTCCCGGAGCTCGGTGCCGGGTGGCTTTTTTTTCGAAATGTCGCGTTCGATTTTGTCCACGGTGAAATTGGGTCGAGGCCGAGCCGACTGCGGTAGAGGGGAATCGACAGCCTCATAGGACCCCGTAAAGGCGTTCGTCATCGATTGCGCCATGTTGCACCATACCTGACACCGGTTGCGCAATTCCAGCATTTCCAACGCGTGTGTATCCCCCCGTCAGCTTTATTATTCGGTCGCGACGCGTTGACCTCACTGTGCTTCGCAGTCGTCACAATTAGTGCACACGCTACCTATTTATAATCTGTCTCGAGCGATTTCGATGTATTTTCGGTGCTAGACTCCTTCCCGATAACAACGATCGTTGCGTCGTTGTCGAACGATTTTTAACATTTTCACCTTACAACAATTAATTCGTCTACGTAACGTGTAAACATTTTAAACGATCACAGTCGGCTGCAATATCGCGCAGTACGAACAACACTCGAATAATAACAAAAATCTCTGTTTCGTTGCACCGTCCGATTTCCTCGACCAAAGTTTTTGCATTGCAGATAGCGTTCGGCTATAAACCGAATACAATGCAGATAAGATTTTAAATACACGAATGTGCTAAAACATTCTTGAGTTACTCTAACCGCGTCTTATCGGCCGAGAGGAGAGATAAACACCGGCTGTTCCCTTACCGTACACAAGAATCCAGTTGTGTGCAGTCTACGACTATTTAAATATCCGAAGGAGTCGAGTGCTTCAACGACATTTAACTATGGCTACCAATAAATGCTTCCAATTAACTAACAAAATTTTAACCCCTTTACCTAGAAATATCGAGTCAGACTCGCGACGAAGATTCGTATTTATCGAGATAAGAATATTCTACCTGAATTACAACAAATTCGAGTGAAACGGAACTGCCTTATCTTGACGAGTGCTTCAACGACATTTAACTATGACTACCAATAAACGCATCCAATTAACTAACAAAATTTTAACCCCTTTACCCAGAAATATCGAGTCAGGCTCGCGACGAAGATTCGTACTTATCGAGAATAAGAATTCTATCTGAATTGCAACAAATTGTAGAGAGACCGAACTGCATTTTCTTATCGAGTATATTTAATAATCATTTCATATTCTGCAAAGTTTCAGCTTTCATTTAAAATAAATTTCATTGCTTTTCCCAGTCACTATTTAGATTATAGTCATACGAAATGCTACGCGACAGATAAGACGCAACGTCTAAGTTCTCCGCTTTCTGTCAGCATTCCGTTGAAGCACTATCATCGTTTGGCCTGCGCAGCGAGAATTCAACTAAACTGTCGGTTTCGTCACGTCGCCTGATAGAAGCGTTCGACTTTTCGTTATAGTGAAATTGGAAGCAGCGGTTGTCAGAAAAGTACGAAAAGAACGTAGTAAAGTTTCCGAAAACGTCAGGGTTCGTGCAGAACGAACGTACATCCACGAGGGGGACGACTAAAAGTACGAAAGTGAACCTAACCTCGACCGAGCTGGTATGTACACACCCGGCATTCAAGAGAAAGAGTGAAACGTCGAAGAAGCATCACGCACCTTCGACAGCGTTTGCGAAGGGCGACGCTGGGTCGTTTCCGGTGGGCAGAACAGTGGTGGTCGTAGCGGTAACAGTGGCTCTGTAATGTTCACCGTTTCCCTGGAGTCCTCTGTGCAGATCGAGATCCCATAGTTGAAGATCCTCCGTCCTGACCGCCGAGCTCTCCGGGGTGGAGGGTTGAAAATTCGGCGGGGGCGAGAGGACCCCGCTGCTGGATACCTCGGGGCTGGACTCCTGCAGGTTGCCGGTGTGCCTGTTGCCCCATCTTCGTCGGACCCCGGCGACGGGTAGACGGGGCACGGTCTGCAGCATCTCGCCAGCCTGCTCCACCTTCTGGACCAGCGTGGTGTGTTGTTCCTTGGGCTCCACCGTACAGAATTCCTTCAAGCACCGTCTCTCAAAAAAACTATCTCCCAGCTAGGCACCCGGGAAAAGGTGCCTAGGAAAAAAAAAAGCAGGCGAGCAGCACCACTCGATAATATCCAACAGGTACCGAGACACGAACAGTTCTCTCTACCCGGCGCGGCGCACTGTTTACAGCACGACGGCTGGCACTGCACTAGTCGTTGACCCCGATAATTCGTTCGTCGACCGAAATCGCGGGGAATACGAGGTCAGGGCAGCATCGATTCACTGTCAAGAGTCCATGGTCCCCTCGAGAGGCTCACCACGCATCGGTCTCGGTCGGCCGCGTCGCTTTTCCTCGTCGCCCCTACTCTTCGTCTTCTTCTTCGTCTTCTTCTTCCTCCGCCTCCTGCTGCTTCTGTGTCTCTCTGTAGCGCGCACAACGCGGCAACCAAGCGAGCGAGCAGGCAACCAAGCACACACCACCGTACCAGAGCAGGGAGGAGAGGCAGCAAGCTCTCGTGACTCTCGTCTCGCCTCGGCTGCTCTCGTTTCTATCTCTCTCCCACTCTCGGTCGCGTCCCGCTCGCTCTAATGGCGGCCGGCCACCGGAGTGTCGGTCATCCAAGAAACGGGGTCACGATCGCGCAAAAGGGAACGCAGCGGGTTGGGGTAATGAGGTGGGATGGTGGGGGGTTGAAAGGGGTATCCTCGGTGGAGGGGAGGGGAGAGAGCGACCAGACGCAGAGACCGGGCCGCCTCGCCTCGGAACGTCAGCCAGCCGAGCGGTCGCGGTGGAAGTGCATCATTTTCACTGGCGAAATTCCGGCAAAGCCCGAGGAGGAGGCTGCGCGCACAATCCGCCCGTGGATCGAGGTCACGCCGGCCGTGTGTACGATCCTTCCTCTCGCTCCACTTCTCTCTCTCTCTCGCTTCTTCTTCTCCTCTCTTCTCGATATCTCTCTGTCTCTCTTCGAGCTTTCTTCGACAGCCACCGCCGCCGCCGCCGCCGCCGCCGCCGCCGCGTACCCGGCCGAAGTTTCTCGGTCGGTGTCCCTCTCTCTACTTTCTCGGTTTCCCAACGCACACACACACACACACACCGCGTACACTCTCGCGCGATCTCTCAGCGACGACGATCAGCCCTACGGAAAGAGGCGAACTGCGTCGACGTCGACGTGTCCCGCGCTTCAATCGCTTGCTGCTCTTCCATCGTTCGCAGTGCGCATCCTCGGCGAATGGACTCGGCGCGTCAACGAATTTTTGATTTTGTCCGCGGTGTGCACCTGGTTTGCTCGATCCACGCGATAATTCGTTCCCGTGTGTTGTCGATACGAATTCGGGAACTCCGTCGACGGTGTGTTGTTTACTGGTGCACGGTGATCGCAGTCGAGGAACGACTAAGAAACGCGCGCGAGCGCCACCGTACGATGTTACACCGTCAGCGGTCCGCCACTCACTGACCGCGTACGGGCGGCAGCGCGGGCACGAGGGCCACCGCCGCCAGGCTCCACTGTACCTCTCGGACCACCGACAACCAATCGGAAACGACGCTGCGCCTACTTTCACTGTCGCGCGTACCCTGCACCGTAGGGTGCCCGATACCTGCGCAGTGCGAACGCACTGAAAACGGTACGAGCCACTGCGATCCACCGGCCTCGCCGATTTTTCAACCAAGACCTCAACTGTTCGTCACGTCTCAGGGATGATGGCCCTTCGGTTCCCCGCTATGTATTCCTTCGACGGATATCCGACGGTTTTCCACCTTATCCAAGTACGAATTTACCCTACGGATTTCACACGAGTTTAAAAAATTCCTTTGATTCGTTATGACAATTGTCTCTGTTCCATGTAACTTCCAAGGGGGCGGATATGTTGGAAATTGTGCTTCTCGCGGATTATCCCTCGTGACTGGACACAAATCTAGAGCACATGCCTTCTACAGACCTTTTTTTATCAGGCTCGCGATAAAATTGAAATAACAAAGGCCTCCGTGGCAGGGGTCAGGACCGATGACTAACAATGAACCATGATAATTCGATGGGAAGCAGACCGTTCGAACCGAATCTTTTATTACCGAAGCTGTTCGTTATTGCAAGGAAGTAGGGTAGAGTTGCAAACCTAATCTCAACCCCTTCGTTTCCACGAACACAAACACTGCTTACGTTTACTTTTAATCTTTTCTGTTGGTGTGCAACGATTGCCACTTTCTGAAACTGTAGGTTTAAGGGGCGGTTTACAGTCCTTAGCTATAAGCGACCATTGTAGTAAGGAAAAAGCGAAGACCGAAGTCAGTCGCAAGGAAACCATCGAGCCTAGCACGTCGCATTTTATAAAGTAACCATTCTTGCTGTGTTTCTCTCATAAACTTCTACGCATTCAACAGTTTACACCTTTAACATTGTACACGCAGTATTGTAGGATTCTAATATATATTTAACTAGCTGACTCGACAGACGTTGTCCTGTACAAATTTCCTTTGTAATTGTCTCGAATATTTTTCCTGAAAACTTTTCCAGGATCGTAACGAACAAAACAAAAAATGAATCACGCATATCCATCGTTAGAATCTTGAGTTATGGTCATGAGTTCATACAAAAATCCCATAGAAAAAAGCATTTTCATTTTTTCCTGAAAATTTCATTTATTCGGACTATTACAAACATTTTTTGAAAAAAATTAGCCAAATCGGTCCAGCCGTTCTCACGTGATGTTATGACCAACGAACAGCATTTCATTTTTATTATATAGAAGAAGATAGATAAAAAAGATAAAGTCTATCATTTTCCAACAATTCTTTGCATTCGCTCGCCTTTTTCGATCGATCGATATGGCCGTCCATAGCGTAAACAATTAATTATTTCACGGGAGCATCTACACGTGTAGAACGAAAAATCGGAGAACGCGTCTCTCCGCAGTGGAATAACCCCGAGAACCAGTTGCCAGATGTTGTGGGGCAGGTTCGAGGGCATGAATGGCAATTTCATTCGGCTAACGAGCGTTTTCTTACGCTACAGAAATCGCGAACGGGTTTTGCTCGGTCGGTGCATATTGAACTCGGGGTAGGAACTTAGAACTCCGTGGATCTATGTAGAATGGGCGCCGATCGGAGGCGGCGGTGGTGGAAGGGGGTAGGTAGCCCTTTTGACTCGTCGAGCGGCGGTGCGGGGGTGGGAGGTGTTTGCGACCCTAGCCGGTGACGTCATCCACCTGTTACACCCTGAACAGACACACGCACGCACGCGGAGAACGCATGCGCACACCGACACACCTGCAACACGCACACAGAACACGGACGCAACATCGGCGCCGACCTCGGTGCCGTTTTCACCGGGGAAACCACGGTGAATGTCGCAGATCACCGATGCACAACCTGTGGCCCGTGACCTCGTTTTCAATGGAGCCGACGCTTTCCACTAATTCCGACGTGGGTTCCGATAGCCCGGGGGATGAATGGGGGTTGGTCGAGCCCCTTTGCCAGTCTATCGTCGACAAATTCAAAGCCGCGGCTACCTTTTCAAACTGACACGAACGCGTAGGAGATAAGCCTTACCGGTTGGAGCGAGGGATTCTTGCGAATCTGTCCCGGTAATATCCAGTGGGTTGCTTTCGAATAGGAACGTCCGAATATGTGCGTCAGAGTTGATTTTATAGGATTCAGATGCAATCAATTCCTCCTCGAGGTCGCATGTTTAACAGGACTCTAATGTTATACGTATTTATCTACTAGACTCAAGTATTGCGAGTAGATAGCGGATCTTTACGCAAAATAAAAATGTTCTATTAGAATTCTGATAAAACGGAGTGTCGCTTCGTAACGTTCATCGAGAGAGTTGTCGTCACATCGACAGCGTGTGCGTGGGTGTAAGTTAATTAAACCGCAGCAGTCGGATGAAAAAATCTTCTTGACAATGTAAAGCATAATTCAGCACAAACACGTTGGGATTGCGTCAGCAATGATCTCGGTGTAAAGAGATTCGCGCGACACACAGTGGAAGAGCGAGAGAGAGAGAGAGAGAGAGAGAGAGAGAGAGAGAGAGAGAGAGAGAGAGAGAGCGATGGTTCACGGGACGTCGAGGGCGCGTGGGAGTCACATTACCCAGCAGCCAGGGCTATCGGGGGTGGGTCACGGCCAGAGAAACGGGGACAACCCTCGGCTCACCCTGCCGGGCCTGGAAGAGTGGTTGAATTTCCAAACCTCGACCCTCTCTCTCTCTCTCTCTCTCTCTCTCTCTCTCTCTCTCTCTGTCCTCCCACACTCTCGCGGTCAGCTGTGTCGGCTCGTTTGCATCCGGCAGGATTCCTTTTTCTAAAAATAGAAAGCCAGGATATGCCAGGGTTGCATGGTTGTCTGGGGTGACGCGGGTTCAACGACAGAAATCCTTCGAGGAGCCTGTGCCACGCTCGTGAAACAGTCTATCGACCGACTAAGTTTCACTTCCGGGAACGAACAGGTGTGCTAACTCTGACCTCGAGACAAGGGTAGTTTGGCAACGCTTCTCATTCTCTTGCTTAAAAATGGTCCTACAGGCGAAACCGAGCAATCACGTGCTTTTAAACTAAACGAATTCAATGTAATTTTGTACAACATTGTTAAAAATGAACCGTTGGATAGTGCTTGTTCATTCGAAATCGTCTCGAAACAAGAAATATATGACTTGGATCACTTTCATAATTATAGACACATTACGGTGTGTTTCGTGAACACGAGAAATTAAAAAATGCGTTCCTACGAATTTTTGAAAGATTTAAAACGGAAGAATTATGACGGAACGTTCTGCCACGATAGTTTACGGGAAAATTTTCCGTCGTGCTCGTAGTAGGAATCCATGTAACAGATATCCGAAGTGAAATCGCACGGCGTCCTTTAAAACCCGCCGCTGTTAAAGCCTAACCTGGATACGTTCGACTTCTGTGAATGGATTCCTAGGATCTCGCATGATTCTTTTTACGGCGGTTGCTATTAGTCACGCATCGCGCTCACCCTGTAATAGGCGTTCGTTTCAACGTCTTCCGTTCCTCTGGGTACACGTACCTCTCCGGCAAAAATTACCATTCACCGGGCAAACTATGCCGCTTTATATTTCAGGGGATTTTCGTAACGCGAATCCGAGTCGGCGATAAACGCACCGATAAATAACGAAGCGGGAGCCGTTCTCGCGGTTTTAACGACCGTTAGCCGATTCTCCGTGAACACCCAAGTCGAAAATGTGCGAGGCGTTTCTTTCTATAGCGCTTCGTTTCCCGGCAAATTCAATCCGAAAGTGGGGCGAGCGCTGAGCCGCGAGCGGCGCGCGTTCGTCATCGATTTACTCGGGAACGGGATGGTGTAGGCGAAAATATCATTTTACAATTTCCCTTCAGTTTTTCCACGAAAAATATCTCATGAAACCCTACCAATCTGGAAACTCAGTTTGGCTCGGCAGAAGATCAATATAACCGAACGCTTCTAGTTTAAAACTGAAACGATCCACAACCTCGGATAGTCGGCACAATTTTTCATTGGTAAACAATTATTTCGAGAACAAAAGCATGCACACGATTTCATCCGAATCCGTCCGCCCACTCCGTTAAAAGAAATTCCCAAAAGTTCCCTCGAGAGGCTCCGATAACGAATAATAACGTTCCGCGACTTGTGCATCGCAAACTCCCACGCTAATGGTCCGGAAACTTGAAACGCGTTAATTAAAATGCTGGACGAGGGGCACACGAACGGAATTCCCGTGGGTTAGCGTCCCAGGGAAATATCCAGTTGCGGACGGAAATGGTAAAATTATTTTTAACGAAACGCCGCAGCTTTTTGAAATCCGCCAAAAATCGGGGATAAAATTGTACGGAGAATTGCAAACGGCCGTGGAGAGGATTCGAAATAGCAGCGACAGTTTCGGATGGGTTTGCGGGTCTGCGTGGAACTGGTGGAAAAAATAGTAAGAGGTCGGTGATACGCGGAAGAGTGGTCAAAGATCTCGGGTTTTGCGGCCGGGGAACGAGGAAACGAGCACCGCAACGATTCCGCGGCCTCGTCGGATCGTTTAGCGTCGTTCAGGAGCGAGCCTTAATCACGGTGACCTCGTGCCACTGTTTACGAGCCGGCACAGCGCTGATTTTACGTCATCGATTTTACCTTTCGTCGGCCGAGTCTCGCGAACACGCAACGCCGACGATCTCGTTTATTATTAACAACGCACGCACGCCACTAGGCTGCACAGTGCACACTGAACACCCTGGGATGTACGCGAACTAGAAACAACAAGTGTAAATTGTCTGAAATTGAAGATACGGTCTACTTTAGATCTATTTTTCTCCGTTATTAAAGAAAAATACATAAATCCAATTTCATAAGCAGATACATTGGTTCACGGCCTATTAGGAAATAGTAGTCGATATTTCAACTAACGATTTTCATGATTTTGGGTTTTTTTCCTTTTTCCGAGCACTGTGGAACGTGCAGCATCGGCGGGGGCAGAGCAGGAAGACGGCGTAATGGGTCAACGTGAACGGAGGAGGCGCAGAGACCGCAGTCATTGATATAATCTTCGAAACGCGTCGAATGTCAGCGGCGGGAAGCAGCGGGAAGGCAGTTGGTGTCGGCGTCGGGCTGCTGATGCATGGCAGAAGGCGTAGGCCTTGGCGGTCGTAATCGTTAGTCACCGATAATGCTGCTAACGAGGCCTCCGCGTGTATATTCATACGAGCGAATGCGACTGCAAAAACACCGTCTATCCCGTGCTCTTGACACTCGGTCACCCCTTCTGCCGTTGCACAATCACAATCATGTTTTCACCTTGCAAATCCTCGGTGCGGCGCGCGCCGTTCGATTTCCAGAGCGTGGGAACGTTTAAGCAATCTTTTCTTTTCTCTTTCTGCGTCGTCGACGGTTGCTAATTACCATCCGAACGATCTAATCGCCCCCGAGGATTTGCATTCCGATCGGACATCTCGAGACTAACCGTTCTTTCATACGCTTCAATGCTGAACACCGTTTTCCTGCATCTGTCTCCGCGAATCGACGTATTTCACATTTTCTTAGAAGAAAAAACTGTTCGAGCTATCGAAACGGGATTCTATATAACTGGCTTAACAGTCATCGAAAAATATCCAACAGTCACCCGAACAACCGAGCCAGTTCGACAAATGGATAACCAGGTCCAAGTAATGGACTACTAACGAAGCACTACAGTGCACCCGAGCGATCAAACGACGCACTGCATCGATCGAATTAATAGTTACCCATGACGTAACGGAATCTGCTACAATGAATAATGAGTAACACGAGAGACACACCTAGGAATCCTTCATCCGCCTCGCGATTCTTTCGTTACTTTGTTCAACGAGACTATTCTAAAATTGCAAAGAAAAAACTAAAACATCGATCCACTCGTTTGCCACAACTTCAATATTTTTCTAGTCAATTCAGAGAAGCGTTACGAAAGGATGAGAAATGTTTGATTAATTGTCAGAGGTATGTCCGAGGCAACGAAGAGGTATTTGTCGAGGAATACGACGAAGTTCGGTTACGCAGACGCGCTTTCTCCCTAAATTTTCCATTGCACAACAAAACCGCAGGTGCTTGACACTCGCCGGACCGCATACTGCATCGGATCTCTGCGGAAAGATGACTATTGCCAACCAGAGCCGCTTATTTCTGGAAAGAGGCTGCCCGGTGAGTCAGTTTTCAGCAAACGATCGCGTCTCGGTTTAAGGTTCATTCGCATTTCCTCCGTTTGCACACGTGCGAACGTCGACGATAGACGATGCAGGTCGGCAATCGGCTAAAACGCAACGCAACGCTTTCCCCTCTCGCGCACCGCTCCGACACGTGACATCGAGTAAATTAATACCGCGATATTTTTAGACTAGCGTTCCGTGCGAATATATTTTTTCGATTTTTCGTAGCAGCGTTTTCCGTCCACACCTTTCGTCGCCGGTAAATCATCCTGCGACGAATGATATCTGCTGGTAATCAAACTGGTCTTATCTCTGGCTTATACTTGCGAAATTGTAGACACAGTATTATTCAAATTTTATACGGTAACGTTAACCGAAAACTTTCGAAGCCCTATCGTCATCGGGTCCCATGGAAATCACCGATACAAATTTCCCCGACACGGTTTTCACCGACAATAACTTTGGCCGACAACGACTTTCATCGACAACGAATTTGTCCGGCAACGATTTTTAAATTTGTTGTTGTGGGAAATCACATAATATTTCACGCAGTTTGTTAGCTACACTCTTACTTTATTATCACAAAGATAATGATTACTTAATTCCACTGTTTAATATTTAATATGATTTTACTTATTCAGGTAGTAACTCAGTCGCATAAGATAAAACGCAAGAGGGGGTTAGGTTGACTATATAAATTTCGAAGAGTTGTCGGTCAAAATCGATGTCGATCAAAGTCGTTGTCCGCCAAAGTTATTTCCATGGGACCCGTCGTCGTCAAGAGAAAAGAGCATAACTGTTTTTCGCGCAAATCACAGAACCATAACCTATTATTATTTTACGGGAGCTACAGTTTAAGGTGGATTCCGAACCACCTTGGCATCACAGTTTAAATGGCACATGGAATATTTCCAGAACACATGCGTAGCCGAAGAGGAAGTAAGTTACGGGGCTCCCGGGACCCTGACCCGAGTATGGTCGAGCTCGGCCCGAATCCGGGGTGACAAAGGTGTCCTTCCCCGTAGCTCCTACGGCTCCTAGGCACCGGGGTGAGAGGCACCTGAAGAGAGAGCGCGTTTCGCGTCCCTCGGGCCAAGGTCACAGGGGTGAGAAGTTGGCCGAGGTTCTCTCGCCAGCCAAGGGAGAGAAGGCAGCTGGCGCGTGCGCCGATCTATCTATCCGAGGATCACAGGTACAGGGACCAGGTTCTAGAGAGAGAGAGAGAGGGGGGGGGGGGATCCCAGCCCTAACCTCGATTCGAAGGCCCGTGGCGGGACAACACCTGACCCGGATCAACCTAGAAACCGAGGCGGCCACGACCGCCATACGCGTTTCGGGTTCAAGTTCAAGGCTGACGATACACTACGAGACCCTCTCTCTCTTCAATGTTTGCATCCCTTGATGACTCTTTTTCAGGTGATGTCGATATCCGATACTGATCGATAGACTGAGGACCTTTATGTAAAATAAAAATTGTCTGCATCGATTGCAAGAGATAGAAACCAAATTGCACGTGTTATTTCTTTCCTTAATTATTTTTTAAGGGAAACTTCTTTTGGTAGGGTGTAAGCCTAATTCGCGTCACGGTTAAGCCCTATACCTTCTCTTCTCTTCGTTCAGAGCGGTGAGTAAGGCTACTTTTAATATGCTAAAGTTCTACAGTTGAAAATGGTAAAATTGTCAAATTTTAACGTTGAACAGTAGAAAATTGTGAAACTGTGAAAATGGAAATTTTAAGTTTACATTGAGGGAAATGTCAAGTTTATATTATCGAATTGTGAGGAATGTGAGAAATGCTAAAATTGTACAACTTTAAAGTTGGAAACTAATATAGAAAATTGTGAAACTGTGAAATGAAATGAGAATTCAGGGGTTTGTGACGTTTCATGTTGGAATGATTTTTGGGTAAGGATGTTCGTTACTTTTGTAATGGAAAAAATGATGATTTCTCTGGATAAGTTGAGCAGTTTGTTGGAACGAAGGAATGGTTATTCGGTGTCAGCCGTCGACGAGAGAACCCGAGTCAGGAAATTCCAGGAACGAAAGTAAATCGAAACGTGCAACAAAAAGGAAATGCAAGAAGAGAATGACATCTGCTCGCAATACACAAGACCCTGACCGCTGCTGAAGCTGCCACATCCTCGTGCCTCCGCAATTACGTATTGTGTTTCCCAACACAAAAGAATGCGACGACGACGCCCCAGACGCGTTCGTTACCCAAAAGCCTCGCCGCAACTCGTTGCTCTAATTGTTTTCTGGTTTTTGGCAGTGACGTGACAGCGGCCGTACACTGCTACCAAAAATGCCCGAAAATAACAAACACAACCACACACCTCTTGCCAAACACGTTTTCATTTTACGGCAGCGAGCGGTGTTGCCAACATTTTCGCGCCGATACAATTCAATTTGATTCAACATTTTTATGTGACTTTTTCGCTCAAAATTTTTATACTGCTATGGTTATTAATCCCACTTTCGCTTTCATGATATTTAAATCCCTTCCTCGATATGATTATTCGACCCCATCTTTTTAAATTTTGATATTACTGTTTCGGTTAAAGGTTTTAATATGAATATTATATTAACCATTAATTGCATTATGTTGCCATTTGGCAACAAACGATAATTTTGTTATAAAAAATATTTTCACAAAGATGTGATGTTTTCTTTCCCTTATTTTTCCCTTAATATACCCTCTTTTCTTTAGTAATGTTTGATAAATATAAATTGTAAACAAAATATCGTGCATGTAAGGGTTAATTTCGAGGATGCATACAGCGGACTGCAGAGAACCAGAACACCGAATGAAAAATGAGAATCGGCGCTGCACTGGTGCTGCAATGACTGGTAAAAATACCGGTCGGGTGAGTAATTCCGTGGAAGAGGAGGCCGACAGAGAGACATGCAACTCTCGGTGACAAAAGAAAACGTGAGTCGATCGGTTGCACATGCATTGGATGGCCTTGAACAATCGCTTCCCAGTGAAACCGGCTGCTTCTTTTTTCTGCAAGCGAAACGACCGGCCTACCGTCCACCGACAAAAGTAACTTCTCGTTGCCATCGTAATTTCGAACAGACGAGCATTCCAAAATGAAAAATCGTGTAGGTACGTAATTCGAGCACTGACAAACTACACCCATAAAAAATGACCAATTATATCGATCTCAAATGTTGAATATTTTTAAATTAATGTTTTCGGCGCAACCGTTTCGTTCAATTTTTAGTCTAATAGCTATTTTGCAATAGTGCCTAACGTTTCGGTTCTAGTTTCACACCTTTTTCAAAGGTAAATTGCGTCTAGATGAAGAAAAAAAAAATATATATATATTGAAAAGTATGTAATATAGATGTATTGAAAATGAAGAAAATATTAATACATATTTGCTATTAACTTTACTTGTGTAATTTAAACATTAAACTGATTTGATTTGATTCGTACAAGACGCTGGTTGGAAACGTACTAATACAACTGCGTACAACGTACTTTAAAATAGCTATTAGATTAAAAATTGATCGAAAGCATTAATTTGAAAACACCCATAAAGTTTGATTTTCATATGACCTAGTATACTGTTGCATAAAAAATTGCTCAAAGTCAAGGATCGAGTGTGAAATAGCGTACTGGAGAACTAGTGGTAGGAGATCGATAAGATCTCGATCGTGAACAGTGGCGAAGAGGCTGTAATTTCTCTGGTTCGAATCGGCGCACCGCGTAAAATGGTTTCGCGTCGCCTAGCATTATCTCTTTTTCCGTCTTCCCCCCCCCCCCCGCGAGCCCCAGGCAATCTACGCGCCTAATCGCGGCGCGTCGGTGTCTCTGATGTCTGCTGGCCGCGCAGAGAGGAAACCGGACATGATTACAGAGTCGCGTGAAGCTTCGTTGAGCACCGCGAGGTCTCCGCCACGCATCAAGGCTCCTCTCCGTCTGTTTTCGTCGCTTCTCATCGCCACCCTCGCCGCTCTGCCCGCTCCGACTGCTCTGCCTGCTCTGCCAACTTTTTCCCTAGTTCTATATCTATCCCCCTCCTCCCTGCACTTCACCTCCGCAGTCCTCTACACCTTGTTTTTCCCCTAGCGGTTTTATTTTTCACGTCCGACCGTTTCTCGTTCAGCACGCTCGCTTTATTAACGCGATCGCAGCGTGATGCTTGTAGAAAAAACCATCGATCACAGACTGCCCGGTGATTCATTGCAATTTCGCGTGATACTACACTGTGCATTCTGGTTCAGAATCCATGTGGCCTGATAACAAACGTTCGAGCAGCTTTAAACCGTTTGTTATTAATTCAACGCGTCGCGTCGCTACGAGGCGATTCGCGGTGTAGTTTCGTACGTTTGTATGAATCTTTGTTGGCGTGCGCGTTGGGCAGGCTTTCGAGAAGCCACGCGTAAAAGTTCGATCTGGTAGAGTGTCTTTGAAAAAAAGTATCAGTCGAAAACGAGAATGCCGTTTTGTTTAAATTTTTTTAAAGAATTCATGCGTGTAATTAATACTTTTCGTCAATTTCCGAGGAAGCGTAACTTTTGTTGGGGATTCTTACTCACCGAATCGACACTACCATTCTCTCAAACAATGTCAGCGACTCACCTGAAACAGCGAAAGAATAGATTTGATTAATATTTATCACAATGTTTGTCTTATCTCCTACCGAGAATCGGTGTGTAATTAATTAAGTCTGTTCGCAGATCAAGATTAATTAAATATGCGTGCCTTATTATGGCTTAAACGTGTCCGACTTATCGCGGCCGTGGTTAATTAAAATATCTTCTCGTTGCGAATAAGGAAACCAAGTTTCAGAATTTATTTATAAGCTCAAGAAATAAAATCGAAATCGATTCGGTCCGTCTCGTTTAAATCGTTGAATAAAAACCGGTGGTTAGTTCAGCGTTTCGTTCGATCGAATTAATTAAGAAGAGGAATTTATTTCCAGAGGCGATTCGTGAATTACGTTCTCGACCACCTGTTGTCGCTTCAACGCACTGTCGCTCGCCTAATCGACGCTGTCACCGTCGTCCTACCGCATCGCCTCGAAATTTCACGTTCACGATACGCCACTCAATAATATTCCCTAAGTTTTCATCCTACCACAAGTATAAATAATTATTTCATTCTAGAGATAAAGTTCTCGAGATTCGTACATTTTTTAAGTACTTATTTCCATATTGAGTACGGATTTTTGAAAATGAATCTTCAACCAAGATCACAATGACGAAATATTAAAAATGTTGATTTTCATTTTCTAATTTTAATATTCTTTCGATTTCAATAATTATGGATCATTTTCAAGAGAAGAATTTGTTTAATGCGTCTGATAAATTACTATCACTGTAATAAAACAGATCAAACAATATGAAAGTAACGAAAGAAACACTGGCTTACTTGCTTGAACAAAAGGTTATAAATGAAAAATTTTAGAAAGAAACTGACACGTTGCCGGTAGAAACTGTACTGAAACCATGCGAAGGTTAAGAAATGAAAACAGTACATACATACATAGGACCGATACATTTCATACTGAGCTAATCAGAACATAACGACCCCACTGGAGACTGTTTTCACAAACAAACCACTTGCAAGTACTATTAATGAATAAAGTACAAAGAATTGCAAGATTGCTTAATTTTTGATTTTGATCGAACCTATGCGCTGATACTACCACACATTGTTTATTCTTTCGGTATGATCGAACTAAGTCACGATGTGACACCGGCCATTGGAGCACGGCAAATAAAGACACACGTGGAACACACTTCTCACAGATTTGCACGTGGTCCGTTCGCGAGAAATTACGAAACAGCCTCGACTTTTGTGAAACGCTTTTGCCGAGCGTTGTCATTACCATAACAAAATGTGCTGATTGCGGGAACGAGTCGAACTGGACTGACTTGAGAGAGAGGAAGAGAGAGAGAGACAGAGGAGGGAGGTCGGTTTGTCAAACAAAATGGCTTCCCCTCCCGTCAGTTTTTCGAGCTGTTGTCTCGCCTTGAATTCCGAAGACACGCAGCTGCCGAAGAACAGGTACAATCGATTCATCGAATCGAATGTGTTTCCTGTCGACCCTTGCCTATGGCCGGGTCAAGGGTAACCCAACCGTGCGTCAATTGTAACCGTATGTATGCAAAAATATCTACGTACAACGTATTTGGTATGTACAAAAAAAAAATGTAAAAGGTATTCCCCTGTTAATTGGTAATTTCTCTCACGCTCACCGCTGCGTTTCTCGCGGATTTCTGTATTGTCAGTCATATCCCCCCTTTCGCTGTACTATACCGTAGAAAAGAAGAGCCAATTTCTAAACGTGATCGGAACGCAGAGAGGGGACCCAATTCGTAGAACCGGGACCCTACAAGAAAGTTTACGCCTTATTGGCATACAAAGATTACTTTCGAGCTGCCTCGCATACATTAATTCAGAACGCGTTAATTAGACTCTTGAATTTTTATGCAAATTCGTATTTTACGGACTGTTTTATTGGAGTTGAATTCACTGAACAAAATTTCTTTGGCTTGTTAGGCGATTCATCGCCGGTTCTCACCGGGCAATAATAGTAATTTATACAGTTTCTGAGTTTAACAAGTTTAAATGTTTTACGAATGGCGGAGGAGAACTCAATTTCATACGAAATAACCTCACCGGATATTTCTCTCGTACACACATCCATTGCAATTCAATATTTAAACCAACTTAAACAATGAAATCCGATACAGTGTCTATTATTACATCCTTCGTGTTTCCTTTAGATTTTCATCGTGTATCCAACGAAGGTACAATGATTAATTATTATCATATTTTCCACGGGATCGTGCAGGCACGAGGCAGAAAGTTAACGAACGAAGATCGACGGGTGAATGACGGACGGAAAAGTTTCGAAAGTAGAAAATCGTTCTTGCCGCCGCAGATTTTGCGGTCCCGAGTTGAACGACTCCCGGAAATTTCGCTTGAATAGTGTGCATGGTGGCCGCAGCGGGGGCATAGTAACCGAAAAGGCCCCGTATACCTGCGGGAAAATAGACAGCCGCCGTGACATTCCATGGGAGATTAGATTACCCGTCGTCCCCCACACAAGTTTAAAGCTTACAATTTCGTGAACAGTGCCGAATCCATTTTGGACAGCCTCTTTGTATCGGACCTTGGGTCCTTTTTCTGAAATTGTCTGCGTAATTATCGCGACGATTTATCACCCGTTACTCGTAATAAATATTTCAAAGGTTACACGTGTTCATATTTCCAACGATCCCGCGTCGCTAACGATCAAATAAAATATAAAAAGAAGGTTCAAACAGTCGAATAATATAAAACGGCCGACCCACCATCAGGATTAAGATGTCTAGCCCTATTCCCACGTGTTTCCCGTTTCATTCATCGGCTCACCGCCCCATACCGAGGAATCAAGTGCGCAGCTTCATCTCAGCGTGAATAGACCAGTCGAAAGTCGATTTAAAAAAAAAAGGGATGACTGTTCGCGTCAGCGAGAAAGTCACGGAAAAGCGAAGGGAGGCAGGTCAATACCCTTCGCGGTCCTAGAGCAGCAAAAGAAAAATCTCTACCTGATGCAGGTCGAGGTAGAAAGGGAAACCGAGGTGAAATCGAAGAAGGGAAAAAGATCAGCTATCTGCAGGCGAACCAGAGGGTAAACTCGAAGGTGTCAGAGCCTTTGTGTTCTCGTTTCGCTGACGGACGAACGGCAGACCCTTCGAAATTCGAGCTCCGATCATTTATTTTCAACAGGTACATCCGCGTAAACGGATAATGAATGCTCGGCAGTATATTTACTTCGATTCCCGTTAATTACCAATTTGGTATGGATCAGAGAGGCTCTTGTGACCCCTCCCAGAAAGTAAGTAGCCTTCTTAAGGATTGCTCTGCTTTTTCTATATGTACATATATACAGGTGGCAGTAAGACATCTAACGCTGGCTCTGTGGGCGGTGCTTGCTTTTGTCCGGATTGTAAATTGTAATTTGCGTGTTTAGATGTTATCAAAAATAGAAACGGTAATTCGTACACCTTTATGTTTATATTGATAACACTTCCCACTCTGCATATGATATTTTTGTTTGTATATTATTACCTAATGTAATAAATCTTTTCTAAGATTAAAAAAAATGCTCGGCAGTGAATTTGGATATTGTTTAACACTTTTACGCTTGCTTGACAGGTTTCCTGAAATAAGTTATACCGTTCTCATATATTTGTGTGTACATCTGTACGAGATATTGTACAGTGTTCGAGATCGAGAGCACGTGGTAGCCGATGTAGGAAAGATTCGCGCAGCGCGACCTGTATTCCGCGTTTAGCATACCTTCCTTGACATATCTCTCTCTATCTCTCTCTCTCTCTCTCCCTCTCTTTTGCTGCTCTCCTCATCCCTCGGTTTCTCACGGAGAACGCTCAAGGCCGGGAGTGGGCGCGGAAGGCACACCCGAGCATGCTAATACGCGACCCTGATCGCCGATCGACGGATGACGTTGCTCGTTAAGCCGGGTGCACACCGCGGCTGCACCGGCTGAGCTGTTGATCGAGTGACCTGTCATTTATCCGTCTCTACACGTCCCTCACGTTCCACTATCTTGTCAGGTTTTGGTCCCGATCCAGATCGTTGCTTCGCCGAATATCGCTACGATTCATGTTACGCTTTGACAGGTACGACAGCACGAAGATGTTCTAAATTTTTTATGTCTTGATTTTTTATTCTTTCTGGATAATATTTGCTTCATTCGTTTACCGTGTCCGATTCAATTTTTACAATTGTATTATGACACAGAAATTTTTTCTATGAAGAAGAAAAGCAACTTTAATTTCTGACGTTGTGATACTTGCCGAGTTCATCTTGATTATTGAATATCAGCTGACCCGACAGACGTTGTCCTGTCCAAATTACTATTTTCTTTCACGTCGATAATGTAAATAACTATTTAAATGTGTTAATTATTATTGAAATATTCAATAACAAGCTGCGATGTTCGTTTTTTTGTTATATTGAAATATGATTGAAAAAGCACTTGTAGTGTTTCTAATTTTTCTTTCCCTCAATCCTTATTCGGACTATTACGAACATTTTTTGAGAAAAATTAGCCAGATCGGTCTAGCCGTTCTCAAGTGATGCGCTTACCAACGAGCAGCATTTCATTTTGATTTCTATAGATTTTGAAAAAATAAAAGGTGAACAACTACGAGAGAAAAAGAGTTGACAAAAAGATTTTCTATAAGAAAGTCCTTTCGAAACCATGCTACATCTGATAAAAAACGGTTTCGATCGGACTGCTAATAAGAATCGTGGTTCACCCTGTATAACAAAGATAATGTATAAAAAGCAGAAGAAAGGATAAACGAAGAAAAATGAGGTAAATATAAGAAGGACGTCACGCCGCGTCGTGTACTCTGGGTGTAAAGAGCGAGGTTCAACGAGAAAGTCTCTCCTCCGGTTGAACCAAACCCTAAACCCAGAATAACCGGTGTCTCGTTCGCTACGTCTGACGTGCCACTTAACCCATAAATTCTTTTCTGCAAGTTTCTATTCGACTTTGCTAATTTTCCTTGCTCTGCTTCCAATTAATTTTAATAGAAAAATAGACGGAGTCGAGTTTGATTAGAACTTGAGCTGGGTTAGGTTAGGAGGGTCAAGTTAGTCACAGTTTATGGTAGTTGGGGCTGAGTATGGTTTTTACACCGCTGAGTATAGAACGGCACCCACTATCCTTAGATTTTACAATGTCGCATCCATCTCGTACCTCGAGTCTCGTAATGAACAGTGTCCCTGATCCACGCCTTCCCTATTCATTAACACAGTCGTTTTAATCAGTCGAGCCCACACTTCGTACCAAAGTCTCACAGCTATAATTACTTCACTTAGCCCTCTCGTTCGCATTCAACTTCCGGTTCAACAAATACCAACGAACTTCGTCGAAGGTGTAGGAGTTCTCCTGTTGAAAATGTTACAGAGAAATCGGTCCATCGATCATCCTGTAAAACGTGAGACGAGAAGAAGAAGAAAAAGAAAAAAAACACCGGTGCTCTCTACGCCACTGTTAGCAGAACCGGAGAATAAATTCTGCACGGTCGGCTCGAAGGTCGAATGTGGGCGCCGAAGATGACGGCACTGCGACTACACACGATGATGAATTTACGCGGTCTCGCGCGGCCTATGCAGTTTCAAAATGGCGTGGGACTCCGAAAATACAGTGGCGTAGGCAGCCGCTTCAACGGTGCACGCGAAATTATTGAAATTCTCGCGGTGAAATCGAGTTCGGTCTCGAGGGGAAAAAAAATTCAGTGAACATTAACGAAGCCGGACTTGAAATTCTCGAAACGTCAGAAGTAATTTCATAAAAACTGTCGGGACAAAGAACGATCGGTAAATGAATAAAAGTTCTTCTAAAAGCGGAGACGAGGTGAAAATTCATCGGGATGACGGTGAGAGGATTAATCGACGCGAAAGGTGTTGACGTGCAACGACAAAAAGAAAAATTCAAAGGTCGTCACACACGATGACGCGATCGAACCTCGACGATATATTTCTTTTTCTTTTTCGTTCGCTTCCCCCACTTTCCTACGACATTTTCCCGCCCATTTTTATCGCGCTTAATAACAGGCTCGCGAGACGACTGCGACCGGCGCACCGCGTTATTTTTAGCGAGGTATCCTTTCGCGATTATTATATCACAGCCGATAAATAATTATCGTTGAACAAGACATTATTATGTACCAGCCACGACAATAACAAACCGGACCCTGGTCGCCGGTGCTATTCGAATAAAAGCAACGATTATATCAATCGGCCCATGGAGATTGTTTATACGAGACTCGGCTCTGGGTAATCACGGAATAATAATTCTATTAGTCACCGTCGTTTCCTGAAAACCGTTCTCTCTTGTTTTCCCTCCGTTCGTATTTTCCCGCTTGCAAAAAAACCGCAATGGCTTTCTAATGACCGCTCTCGACAACAATTTCCAACGTTTCGTTAATTGTTTCCTTGTGAGGACCGCTGTGTTAGTTCGTTTCCTCGACGGAGTGATTTAAACAATTCTTTCATTTCGCTTCGAATATGTTTTCTGCATACTTCTTATCGATTGATTTGTATCAATTTAAGATTGCGACCGTTTACGCGAGTATGTTTGTTTCTGCAATGTATTTGATAAATATAGAATTTGTTTGTACAAACGTTTACAGAAATAAGTATTTCAGTTTGTTTATTCCCGTGGATAAACATTGGCGAAGCGTAAGAAGGAAAGTTTTCTCAGCTCGATATCGCGGAGACGCGAGAAAAGAGCCGATCGTAGAAAAGTAATGCTGACCTGCGCACTGAACGAACGATAGAACGGAATGGCGGTCAGCGGAGTGATCGGGTCAGGTCAGGTCATGGTCATTGGCCCTAAACGCGGAGAAAAACGATTGCCGCACTATTAACGCCGTAATCGGGACAAAAAACTACTCGTTAAACCGTACGGACTTAACTATTACACTGTGACTTGGACTCTTGCTGGGAAATTGTAATCGAGATTATGTAAACATTCATTACCTAACCTAATAATCCATTTAATTCGCTGATAGGTCGATTACAAAACCTCGATATCACTCGGGCCTCTGTTTACTAAATACGCGACGCTCCGTGGACAGAGGGCCTAATTGTACATATGTATATCACACACAGCCGATGCTGATTATTACCGATCGAAGAAATGTTTAAGCCCCGCCCACCAGGGGCCCGGTAGCCCAACCCAATTGACCAGCTCCTGGACAGTTGGGTGGCTCGATGGAACGGCGCGGCGCGGCGCGGCGCGGCGCGGCGGTCCGTGCAGATTGACGGCTGATGGTCGTAACAGAACGGAGTATCGGAAAGGGGCGAAGAAAGGGGAGAAGAGCTGGGGCATTAGAAGCATCACTGACCTAACACGTCACGCGTAAAGGCCAACCGTGACGCGTGCCGGCGGGAGATCGCGCAGATCGGGTCAAGGTTGCATACTTCACGGCAGGCTCGCAGTTTCCACGGCGGGAAATAAGGAAAATAGGGCACCGGTGACGAAAGCAACACGTTAATACCCGAGCCGTGACGACAGCGAAAGGACCACGCTTCGCTGGAACTATTAGCGCGGCTAATGCTACTCAAAGGCAATTTCCGATGGCTCTTGGGGACTTTCTAAATCTAGCTTACCGTATTTTTGCTCCGATTCCACTTATAGACACCATTTCACCGTTTTACCCGAGGTCCGACCGAGGATCGACGTACACTGACTGACTCACCGAAGAACGCTCGCCGCGACGTGGTTGAGCTTTGCGAATTCATTTCGAAAAGAGAATCATTTCAAAGCCCCGATCAAAGCTACTTTGTCCACGCCGTGCGTGGGCGAACAGACTCGCAGAGTTTATCGGGGTCGAGTCATTAAACTGGGCCGCTAAGTATCTTCGTTTATCTTCGACCGGGTTCAATTACACTTCTATCGTATTACAGATCTTTGGTGGATCTCGGTTTAACGAGGCTTCATTTCTGGGATCGACTTGATTTAAGGTAGCCATTAGCGAGGCATTCGGTAGCGGAGAAAGATTTCTTGTCCACCTGGAAGCAAAATCGACGCCTGCGAACCCAGGCTTTTCGTTGTCCCGAGCAAATTTCGAAGGCTGCAGCACAACTCCATGGTGGAACGTGCGTAACCCAGTTTCCAACGGGCTCCAAGGACACCCGCGACCCTGACCCAACACCCTGCGCATTCAGCATCGCCATGGAACACGGCCGGAACGCGATCAGAAACGCAGTACTCGAAACTAATTCAATTAATTGTCTCCCGCAACAATTACTATCTCGCGTGAACGACTGCCGAGGTATTTTTTTCCAAGTTTTCACGGTAGCCACGGCAAATTTCAGAATTGTTGTTGTTGAAGTATGTGATAAATTCATACTATGTGTATAGATAGTGGGCTGCGCCATCTGAGGAGAGTAGAAGCCAACGCAGTAGAGTGTGAAAGTATGTATGAAGCAGTTGGAGAGTTCGGTGCGCAAATCTATGAGAAATGTAAAAGTATAATGTTACGATTAAATATACAATAAGTGTTATCGAAAGTTATCTTGTTCAAGCCATCCTTTGCCTACATCGAATTAACAGTTGTATATACTTTTTTGGAGAACGGTGGAAGAATCGTTTATGGGATAAAAATTGATACGGTAAAAGAACAACGTGGGCAGAGCCGAGCCGCCGAGTCCTCGCATTTTCTCGCGCGAAGGACGCATAATCTGCATTAGGATTATTTTCATCTGTCACTTTTTGCTCGGCTAACCTTCGGTCCCTGTCTTTACAGCGGGTTTCCGTTTCTCTCGCCGCGTTCAACGTGTTTTGTAGCAATTAGACGAGACGTATCGCAAACGATTTTCATTTAGCAAGAATGTTCTGGAAGGTTGAAACGACGATCGCGCGAGAGGAAAATCACGCATCGTTGATAGACGTTGTTACAGAGTGGCGTCGGAGTGCTGCGCGCCGCGATTTCCCGGGAAACTGGGATAACTGGGTCATAGTTATCGATATATTTCCCATTCCCGAAGCTCTGGCCGACCTCCCGCCACGCCTGCGGTTATCCTCGATCCTGCTACGGGTCCATTACACTCTTCGATTTGGCTCGGAGACCCGAAACTTCGTCGGCATCGATCAGCTTCAGCAATTATCGCGACAGTTGCGACGGATGGTGTTAGCAGTCTCGCGAGAAACCCGTGATCTTTCAAAGAAATCTGTCACGCGTGTCCGAACGACTGCAATGCACCAGATTTTTTTTTATATGAAATTTCACGAGAGAAATGGAGCGTTAGTCGAACATTTCTCGGTGTGGAAACACTCGTTCGGTTTGTTTATTATCACGTGCTATTAATAACGCGACCGGTGCACCTTGATCGTATACTCTCTGATGTTTATTATAAGCCGGGGAACGTTTTGAGCCGCGGTTACCCGGCTTCGCTATTGACGCATTGCCGTTTGTCAATCAAGTCATCAACCTAACCGGTCAAGTGTAAAGGCCAATCGTGACGCGAATCAAGAATTCCAGACGCGTCCAGCGAAAGGTTGCAGGGTGCATGATGCAGCATCTGCGTCAGAAGGGTGCACGTCTGACGAAAGCGAGCCCTGAAAAGTGTTCGAAATGTCACGAGTCAAGGGACGATTACTTCGACAACAAACAAGACGAGCACTCCCCGGTGAAATGATCGCGTCGTTCGCAATCGCCACTGTTCGCGAACGAAAAAATTACGGAGAACTGACCGAAAGTCTGCCGTTTCGGATGCAAAAAGTTTCATTGCAAAATGTTTACAGATTTCCTAGAAATAAATTCGCAAAGATCACGTTTCTCCCTGGTGCTCGATGAACCACAAAAAGCTTCGTAAGAACGTGAAAATCAGCCTTGAGTCGGTGGAAAAAAATGGTCGCGCGACGTCTGGAGGACAATTTAACACCTTCGGAGCTGGGTGTTCGCGAGATCCCCGTTCCGGAAATACCTAGGCGAGGGGAATACCGTCTCGAAAGCGGCCTCGCCGCTTCTATTCCCACGAATCGGTTCACTGTCGCGAGCGAAACCTGGCGTAACAGCAAACACCAGCGTGTGGTCGCGGTACAAGAGCAGCTAATTGCGTTTTTCTTGAGCAGCCTGAGCAGCCCAGCCGTTCCTTGGGAGTTCGCAACTACTTGTGAACACAGGGAGACGTGAAATTAACGCGAACACGCTCGTGGAATTGGTATTCCGCAACTTTTCCGAGAATTCTTTAGCTGAATGGGTCATCCTAAACATTCCCATGACTGTCAGTCGTTCATTATGGCAAAACATACCTTGTTAAAATTAATTTTTGCAGGACGTGTTTGTGCCTTGTTGAGGATGAAATTTTTTGAAAAATCGCCGGTGTAGATTGTTGATAGTTTTTGGAAGCGTTTGCTGAATTTCGCATTCGCCTCTCTCTCTCTCTCTCGAGCAAAGAGTAGGTGTCCTTGAGGCGGAACATTGTCCCCGGCGATTTCTCGCTCCTTCCGCTGACATTGACCGTTGACCAGCAGGATTTCGTCCTAAACGACTCGCGCGCCGGACAATGGCGTCGTTCTCGTGTTTCGAGCGTGTCTCGTGACACCGTAGAAACTGATAGGCGTCCATTACCGGCTGTCCATTCAGGACGAATCGCTGATTTACGTCCCAACAGTTCGGAACCGCATCGCGTCGTGTGTTATTCCAATCGGAAAAATGTCGCGAATGGATTTCGTTCCCAAAGTCTTTCATCGTGCAAGTTAAAAAGGAATCGTTGCGTCTCTCTGTAAAACGTGTTTCCCAGTGGAAACGTTCGCCAGTTTCGAGCGATCCGATCTGTTTCGTTTGTGCCCGACGTAATAACCAAGGGCGAATCGGAGGTTTTCACACGACCACCGAGGAATGCAGCTCCGGTACTGCCAAGAAAATGGCAGTCGAGGATCCAGTGCGGTACGGTATCGCGCAGTTCTACGACACTTATCGTGCGAATCTTTGGAACACGATGGATTCAGCCGGACTGCTTCCACTTCGCGGCCGATTTCTCACGCGTTCGCCACCGTTACGAAGCGGCGAAACCAGGTACATCATATTTCTTTATATAAATTACATTGTATCGATCGTAAACGTTAAATAAATAACGATGTGGTGGTGTCAGCGACAAGGTTCGATCAAAATGAAAAAAAGGAAAACCAAAGAACTTGCAATTAACAAAATCCCAACGTTTCGATCCTGACATGAATCATTTTAAAGAGATAAATTAGTTTTATGCGTCTGAAAAATTAACACCACTGTAATATGTGTTAAATAGATCAAACGATATGATTGGGATTTTGTTAATTGCAAGATTGCTTGTTTATTTTTATTATTTTGATCGAACCTGTGGGCTGATACCACTACACATTGTTTATTTAACATTTACGATCGATACAGCATAATTTATATAAAGAAATATACTTGGTTTTTTTTCATTATTTTGATCGAACCTGTGCGCTGATACCACTACACATTGTTTATATTTCTTTGTATGTAATAAGAAAAACCACTCCTGTCAGCTCTGATTTTGAACGACGACGGAGGAGTCCGGATGAAAGAGAAGGTCCAGGTCGAAAGTGACCCGGTTACCGCGCGACCAAAAGTCTCGGGAACACGAAGAATCGTTGGAATCTGCATAGTGGTGCGAGTCGTGTGGGTGCGCGGCCGCTTTTGAGGCAGGAATGTAGGTGAGCCTGCGAGTACAGAGAGCATTACGCGAGCCACACGTAATACACGGCTGCGGCGTGTCGGCGCGAGTGTGGGAAAGTGAGGAAGCTGGCCTCGAACTCAGACCTCAACCTTCTCCTCTAGCTGCAACCTCGTTCCTCCTTTTCCGCCGGTCTAACTGGCCTGGCAGGCCCTCTCCTCTCTCTCTCTCTCTCTCTCTCTCTCTCTTTCTCTCTCTCGAGTTGCCAAGCAGAACCGTCTATCCTGTCGCAGTTACGTGGCACCATGCATCGCTGTTCCACACGCTCGCCTTGCACTCTCCTCGAGTGCAACAACGCTGCTGCCTCGTACCCAGACCCCCCTTCGTTTCGAGGATACTGTTACGTCTGGAACCACGGTTCAGGAGCCGCGGTCAGGACCTTGCTTCATCTGCATTTCGTTGCAGCAGACGCGGACTAAGCTAATTCACCGGCAAACAGTTAGCACAAGTTAGTCCAGCGAGTTTCGCAGTCAAGCGAATTCGCAACGGTGAATGTCGTCGGAGGGACGAAGCCAGGAAAAAAAAGAGAGGAGGCGGAAGTACTCAAGGACTTAGGCGATCGTGTGACGACTCCCGGTACGCAGGGAAACACACGAGAACGCGCGCGACCATAATCGACGCCGCTCTGGCGGCTCTGGATTTATCCTGATTTCGAATTTCGTAACGCAAACGCGTTCTTAGAGGCAGTCCGATCAAAACCCATTTGATAGATGGAGACGCGTTCGAACGACGGTCATAAAGTCATGAGCTCCAAGAGGACGAGCTGTAAAGCGGCTTACCACGATAAAATTATCGTGGTAATTTCGAGTAACATTGAAAATTCGATTGATAAAAGATAGCAAACATTTCGGTTTGCGAGAGACTGGATTTTGATGTTGTGATGTAATCAAGATTAATGTACTTAATTGTTTGGAAATTTTCATCGTAGAAACCATTAGATGAAATTAATACATTGCAAAATTGTTTTCAATAAAATTGATCGAACCGGTGCGCCAAGAACATCAACTTTGATGAATTTATGCTCGTCGCAACTTTTTCAGAATTTATTATACAACCCGGCGCGTTCCTAGCCGCAGCTACCATCGTTACGAAAGAGTAGAGTCTCATCGATCGCCAGGATAATTTGTTCAGCGTCTAATGATGCGCGTTACGGTTCATCATTCTTAGCTTACTGGCTGTCTGTTTCGACGGACATTTGAAAACGCGATAGAAAATTGAAGACGTTGACCGGTTACTTCTCGAGTGGTTGTGCTAGCAACGCCGATGGTCAGAAGGGTGGCTGACAATTGATTGGCGGTATAGTGCAGCCACTGTAGGGATTGCTACGGCACAATAAGGTAGAGTAGCACAAAGGCTCCCTCTGTAAGGTGTATCGAAGGGGACCGAGCAGGGTGTTATTTGTTTCGTGGTAGGGCGAAGGGGTGAAACCCTTTGGACACTGTGGAGGAATGAAAGTTCAGTATGGTGATGCTGCCAATGAATCCGCGAGTCCACCGTGGACGGTAAAAACTGGTCGAGCGAGTGCGCCAAGTAAACGCCGTTCCTTGCTAGCGTTCTCCTGTCCTCGTAAACCGAGGACGCCTCTCGTCCCATTCCAAACCATTAGACACCCTCGGGAAAAAAAAACCAGAGTAAAGTCTCTCCTCGAACGTGTTCGCCCGATTTCTGCACGCGAACGTTAGCCTGACATCGAAGAACTTGGATCTGTTACGATTAGAACTACTTTGGAATATTCATAGCTGTGTAATTGATGAGCTTGTACAGACCGTATCTAGCTCAGTGTTTATAAATTTATCGCAATCGCGACTTTGTTAGGTCGAAGACACTCCGGCCATTAATCGTTGCAAAATGATATGCGAATATTATGTACGCTGATATTTTCCTGGATATCGCATTTGCATTCTTTCAAGCTGACTAATCCACAGTCGTTGCACTCACGACGAATGATTCACAATTTCGTGCGCGTTTTGCAACTTTGTTAGAATTTCAAAAACCATCTGAAAGAAATTCTGGCGCCATCTGCTGTTATTATGGGACACAGTGTATCTGGTTTAAGAAATCGCTCAGAGATGGCGTCTCGTCGTATGTCTCGGTTTGAGCGGACTTTATGGAACGCGTAGATTGAATATGAAGCATCTTTCGCAAGAGAAGTCTCTTCAAATGTTTTAAAAGTACTGTGAAAATTACCTGATATTTGATATTTGGTCCAGCGGATCATTCGGCTCGCTTAGGCACACAACTCGATAACTCGTTATACTTCGAAGTTTCACAAAGTTCTGAGGTCACTTCGGTATGCCGTGCATCGTGCCTCAGTTGATTATTTCTAACAGGGTCTCGTTCACAGAACTTCGTTAGTCTTGCAACAAAATTGTTCAACTTAAAGCTCCTATGACACAACGAATCTACTAGGTAACTAGGATCTACAATGTGTCTAAATTCACCGAATCCCAAAGATCAACTCTATAAATTGCAGTGCCGAAGATGATGCAACTTCTCGATGAACAGTTAATTAATTGAATCTAATTCGAAGTACTTGCGTGGCCACAGAAATTATCCACGACACTGTAGCGTATCAATCGTTTCCACTACACTTCTTTGCTTCATTCTCTTTTCTTAAAGAAGCGTAACATTCGGCACAAGGATGCACACGTTCACTAAACACGATCACATTTTTTATTCGTTGTTAATGCAGAAACAATTTCTAACGTATCTACCGCATGCACTACATTTGTCTAGAACAGAGCTGAGGAAAATAATATTTCAAATAATAAATAATACTATTCATTTTAATGTGTACAATTTTGAAAAGAAAACCATTTATTCGAGGTAGTAATTTTTGAAGAATATTCGACTTTGTCGCATTCGAGAGATTTATGAGGAAAAATAGTTTCCTGGTGATAAGATACACTGTACATTTATCAACAAACCTCAGTAGGCACAAAAAATACAATACTCTATTTTGTGTTTCAGATTATTAATATAGAAATATTATATTTTCGAAATTGTATATCTTATTAAAAATACTATTTCCTTCAAGCAAAATAAACTCGAAAATATTAAATATTATTTGAAATATTTGTTTCGCCAAATAATGTCCACCTCTGGTTTAGAATCACGCACACGGCGCTACAAGTGTTTTCACAAAAGAAAGAAAACTGAATTAACATAACATTTAGTTGGCCTACTTTACTATAAAACGTACACAACGAATTTTCATTTGAACGTTCCAAAAATGGACTTTCTATATGTTGAGTATTGCTAGTCGAGAGCTCCTGGTGAATCCGCGAAGCGGACTAAAGCGGACAGTAAAAACTGGTCGAACGAGTGCGCCAAGTAAACGCCATTCCTTGCTAGCGTTCTCCTGTCCTCGTAAACCGAGGACGCGTCTTCCCATTTCAAATCATTAGAGTTGCTCGAGTAGCCGCAAAAAATCGGCTGAATAAATCCACGGATCGAACACGTCGATCTTTTGGTCCCGAATATTCCGACCAATTTCTCTCAAACTATTCGATCAGCCCTCGAAAGAAACGAAGCACGATCGATTGTTAAAATTATTTATCATCAACACTAATAGGTTATCAACTATGTATTTTTATCGATTCGATATAATAATTGCTACGCCATTCGGTATATTTTTTACGTAATCGATTTTCGTATTACAGTTGATAAGTTCCAATAAGTAAGAGTAAGACTTAAAGGTAACAGGGGGAGTAATCAGTCATTGACTCTACACAAAATCGATGACCGATAAGGCGCTTGAAAAATACGCGTTATCGATAACCTCATTTTTTCGCGCGAAATGTTTTGCCGGCTGTTTACGAAGTTCCTCGCATATTTTTGCAAAACAGTTGGTCGGATAAAGCTATTTTTAAAAATTCGACTATTTACGAGGGAATAGCTAAGAGAAACGCAAACAATTAATAACATCCCAGTTAATTGCATTTAAATTAGCCTACTGCCTTAGGTTAGAAATTCCCAGATCGATATCAGGGGCCATTGATCGCCGGTCGAAATGAAATGACATGCAAATATTATGTGCCGGGAATATTTTACCTGGAATCGTGGATCTGTTCTTTAAAGATGACTAACGCACAGTCGTTGCACTTTATCAGCTATGAATCACAAATTTCGGTGCACGTTCCGCAGAATTTTGCGGCATCGCTCGATTTTCAGGCCTGCGAAGAGTAACCGTGGCGCCGTCTCTCGTTGTTGCAAGACATCATTTTCTTTTGAGAGATTGCTGGGAGATGGCGCCACATCCGCCATCTAGAGTTAGGCCACTTTATTTCCTCACGCGCCGGTTGTACTTTTCCCTTGAGCTTATGTTTTTCTCAGCTTTGATCTCAGCCTTTTCTTTATCGACTTTCTTATTCGAAATCTAGGACGTAGATGAAGTTCTCTACGAAGGCTGGTCAGTGTAACTATTTAGAGTAGACTTCACTGAATAGTTCAATTACTTCAACTGAAGTTAGAACCTGGACACCCATGCTGGACTTCATTAGAAGTTCAAATACAGATTTAATCTGAAAGGTATTCGACTGGATTGAAGTTGAGCCGAAAATTAGCTACCCAAAGTGGGTGTAACTCAACACTCGATTACCTGACTCGAAGAATCAAGTACAACCCAGCTATCCAAAGCTAACTGGAATTTTCCAGCTAATCCTTGATCAGTCGAAGTGGGCTGAACGTAACAATTGAGTACTTTGGCTGAAGTTTAACCGAAAATTACATTATAATTGTCCGGCTAATTTGAAGTTCAGCTAAACACCAGCCGACCAATGTGAATTTCACTGAACCAAGATTCATCTAAAAGCCAGCGTAGCCTGGTCTATATTTTAACCAGATCTAAGCCAGCAGGACTGGACTCTGGCCAAGATAACGTCCATCTAGTGGCGAGATTGGTCGGCACATTAAAAATCTAGTTGAAACTGGATCGAGCGATCAGAATTCGCGAATAACGAAAGTGCAACGTGCAGTTTGAGTTACCTGGACAGGTCGTGAGCACGGGTAGAGCCTGTTATCTGGTAAACGATAAGGCGGATCGCGATAAGGGAAAAGGCAATGTATGGCGAAGTACGTCCTGGTACCCGCACCACGAAAACAGCGTGACTGATAACCACGCGACCTAAATTAGCCAGGCTACGATTGGTCATCGACTTCGGAAAATTCGTTCATGCTACCGCCACATATCGAACCGAACAATTTGCATCGGTTACCATTAGTTTCTACGGGAATATCGAGCGGCCGTCAAGGCCAGGCTCTCTACCCCATTATCGGCTTATCCGGACTTATCGTCCGGTGGGCTTGAGAACAACTATCAGTCACGGGACCGCCGTTTTCGTTGTAAATCATGGCTGCAAGCCGATCGATATCTTGAAGAATTAAACGTCCTAGCCTCTCGCGCTCGACGGTGCAACTACATCGCCTGATTTCCAAGTGTGTTTACGTGGAAACACGCGAGGCCCGGTCGCTTCCGGAAGTAGGCACTTCGGGGAGGCGATAGGCCAAGTTCCCCGCTGCAAAAACTGGTTGCCAGGCCTGGTATCGCTCTGAGAAACGACCGGTGAACGATTTCGCGCTGTTGCGAATAGAACACATGCAAAAATCCATCGGTGGAATTGATGGTGGTAGGCTAGACTCGGCTAGAATTTAGATACCAGGAGGATCTTACAGGCTGTAGCCACTTAGTAGGAAGGTAGACTAACGATCAGCTACCCAATTGACTTTTTTTTTTATTTCTTTAGAGAGATGGGAAAAATGCCTTTACGCGCTAACCCCTGGTGATGATCCGGAGAGTGTGGGACTCGGGGGCACAGATGTTCGGTGCCAAAACCCCATACCCACTAAAAAAAACCATCTCTGGGGAGCTGCAACCCGCACAAGTCCGGTGTTCAGTGTATAAATGTTCGCAAGGTCCTACTTTGCGCATTGAGCAGCTGCTTAAAGGGCCCACTCAATTGCGATAAGCTACCGGAGGACAGCTACCAGAACCAAGCTGTCCGGACTGCCGGTGCCACATCTTTCACAGCTAAAGCTTCGCTACCGAGACGTAGCTAGAATTGCGATGCCTGAACTGGAAATCGACCGGAACGGCTCACAGCTAAGTTTAGCTCGAAGACTGCGTCTATTGTGGACCTAACCTCCACTATCCAGACACACGGACGAGCCGCGTATAGACGAGGAAAACACAGGGGATGAGTCATTCGGGAAAAATTCTCGCAATTTCGACCGGTTGCGCGAACCTTGCGATGTGGGTCAGGCACATCCCGAACAGACGATACGCTGATAGCGTCTCCGATAAGCGAAGCGACTGACTGATTACGTACCGACGACCTACATCAACGCCTCTCGGGCAACGATAAGTCCCCGTTTCTCTATTTTTTTTTTTTTCGAGAACACTATCAGCGCGATTTCTCCGAACGAAAATTCGTCGAAACAATTCTACTGCGAAACGAGGAAAATCGCGCAAGCGATAGGTGCAACGTTTCTGGACAGATTAAGTTCGATGAATTTTAATGGATCACCCAGAGCGAGCGAGCGAGAGAGAGAGATAGCTTACCTATCCAGGCAACAAACAACCTCGGGCGAGTTTCGCTTTCATGCGAGAAATAAGAAAACCAGAGGAAGCGATGCGCAAGACGGGTTACGTAATAGAGCGAGGAAGAGGACGATAAAAATATGCGGAGGAAAGGTGCAGGAGAGGAACAGAGAGGACGGGAGGAGTCGTGTTTGCCGACCGAAGCGCAGAGTTGCCTCCTCCGCCTGTCTCGACTGATAAGCGGCTGATAACTGAACCGTGATAAATATAGAACGTCTCTGTGCTATCCTCGGTCACGTTGCACATCGACGTTATGTTTGCCGGCGCTACGGTACTCGCCGTCGACGTGCATTCTTCGTCTGTCAACAATTATTGGAGGCAATTTAGGGGGCATTGTTTTCAGTTCACATCTAGGATCTGACCTCCAAGTTTTACCTTGAGGATGCTGCTGGGTTTGGATTGGGTTCTTCGAGGTGTAGCCCAAGTTGCCCGATTGATAGGAAGGACTACAGTGAGGCTTACCCAAAAGACAGTGCATTGAGCATTTTATCCTCCCAACTTTGAACAATAGGTAAAGAAGATGCAGTGAGTTGGTAGCATCTTGTATACAAGGTCATTCAGTTTGGGAAGATAGTCTGATCAAGGACCCAAGCTCTTTGCTAGATCCAACCGAAAAGTGTCACACTCCGAATGATTCATTTAAGAAAGGTATGATAGAATGTATCAGCAGTCGGCAGACTCAATATAACCTCTGCATCAGCCTAAGTGGACTGATTACATGGCGACGCGGACTGCGTTGTTTGTAATTGCTGTAACAGTCGACGATTGCTGGCCCGAGCAGGAAGACAACAATTTTCTTTCTGCAAATCGATAATACTTCCATCCCCGCCTTACCGATTTGTTAGTATGTTCTCAGCGGTGATGTAGGCTAATTGTCAAGGTGTTCTATAGGTTAGCCAACCCTAGCCCACGGTTAGGGCTACGTAGGACCTAGAAACAAGTTTCGCAAGTAGTTGAACAAGTTGTTCGACAACCATGAATGCCTTTAATCTCGTCATTGTCCAGGTTTCTTTCGTTACTTTTTCGCGGCCGCTACCGAACTCTACCGTCGCCTTCGAAAAAATCAATAACCAGCTCTGTCGGTCTGGTTAGGAGACCAACCCCATTTTCATCAGCGTATCGCTATGAAATTGTTGCTAATTCTCACCTACGGGATCTAGTATCGCTCTATCAATAAAGCCTGTACACGGTGCTAATTAATTCGCGATACTGTACAAACGGTGGGTCCGCGATCTCCTGATTACTATCGTCTATAGCCCCGGGCCTGTTTGAAGCCCACCGTACGTGTCTCGAGGATAATAATTCAATTAGTCTATCAACTGAACAATTACAGATTCCGTGCTGGAATATTAAAATCGCGAAGTGTAACAGTGTCTCTCTGATAACATTCTGGCCAGATGCAGCACGCACCGATACTTCGTCCTGCACATGATACGGTGTCAACTTCAAACATTCATTTGCATACATCAATCCGTGCAGCCACGTGCCTTGCAACACACACGAAATAATCGCATAAACATTGACCTTTGGTAATTCAAATCCGACTACAGCTCGAGGCGAAATTAATTAATCTAAACATCACTTGTTGTTGCTTCGAAGACATTTCTAGCCGAACAATCGAATACTTCGTCGAGAGCAGTCTCCCGAAGCAACTGCATCGATTAAGAGATAAACATATTTGAAAAATTGATTGCTTCGTCGATCTGTTCGTTCCACGGACAATTAACGAGACCGGTGGAAACGAGTCTCGCGATTCGGTGATAATCGAACGGGGAGAACTCGTGGAAATTCGTCGGATTTGAAATAGAATACGAGGCAGAAGGTCTGGTGCATTGATACTCGACGTTCCTCGTCGCGTGATATCGATTCGCTCGACGGATTAACGCAACAGTTACGTAAACGCACTCGTCGCACGAACTTGCCCGTCGCGCGAAACAGAGACGATGCCACGAGGTTAATGACAATATATCAGGTCCCTCCCACGCGCCGCTCCCGCTGGCCCATATAATTATTATTATTCCGACTCTCGCCGACACGCATATGCGCGCTGGACCATTTAATCGTCCTCGCTCTTCCTTTCTCTCAAGCTCGCGAACAAAGAAAACGTTTTCTGACAAAGAACCCCGCACTGATCATATGGAGAATCTATCCCGGTAAAATCAGTTGGATTTTTCATATGTTCTAGCTTATGATCTATTGAACAAAAGATGTGATGGGCACGAAGCTCTCTAATAGACAGTTATCGAGTTATAAATAGTCAAACATGACAAATTCGAGCTGGCGAATACTCAAATACAGATTCCAAATGAGTAATATATAAGAAGATCATTTTCTATTAATCCACACACACACACACAGCAGAGAGGGTTTGGAGTGACAAAATACTACGGGAGTGACGATCCGAGGGGGCCTTATCTCTGCAGTGAAACGCAAAGATTTTTGTGAAAGATTTCTGTTCACAGACCTTTTCGAGGTCATTAAAAATTCAAAAATATCACACCAGCTAACAGATTTCGTGAAACCCTACTATTCTTGTTGGAATTTTTCGATCAGGTCTTTCACAGTTAAAAAATAAATGAAAAATTGTATTTTTCGAGGCTTTTGTCGGCCGGCTGGTCCCCGTAATGCTGAGCTGTTCAAGCAATTATGAACGTTGCAGGCTAGGCTCTGGTGTCTAGCAGTGTTAGGCTCGTGCGTGTGGCGTGGGGATCGTTGCGCAGAGTGCACGGCTGCACTGGTGGTGCACACACGTGCTCTGTGCTGCTGCACAGCGTGCCACTCCGCGCCGTACATATTATACGGTGTGTGAGAGTTAGGTGCCCCCGGTGTGTGAGTTAGCCGGTCACGCGAACCGTGCGCATCGGGCACGCACACGTTCGTGCACCGCCACTCAAGGCCGTATCTGCATCCTGCTGCAATTCACAGCACCACCCGCTATTACCGTCGGAAAATCCACGATGCGTTCTCAGACGCGCCGGGGCCGTGGAAAAAAAGGGGGAAATGCCGCTGCGTCGGAAACTACTCGACCAGCAAAAATCCTCGAAGCAAAATAACGACAACGTTTTTCGAAAAGCCATCGCGTAAAACTCATTTATCCCGGCCGTGGAAAGAATTTCAAGATAATCATCTTGCCGACAAAGAAATTGTTCTATATAGTCTTGTCTAATCAAAGTTGATGTTGTTGACGCACCGGTTCGATCAATTTAATTGAAAGCAATTTTGCAATATATTCATTTCGACGTTTCGCTCTTTGTTCAGACCCTTTTCAAGAAAATAGTGATTGCGTCTACGACTTATTAACAAAAAACACAAAAGGTGATATTCTGTTGATGAGAACACGTTTAAAATAATTATTGAAATATGACAACTTACTTGCTTAATGAAATAGTTTAAGAATTATAGAAAAACAAAAAGAATAGTTATATTTTTGTCTAATGTCTTGCTGTATATTGTCCATTTTATATGAAAATTTCTATTGTTGTGTTATTTAACGTGCAATCATTGGTGTGGTTTGAATGTTAAGCTTGAATATAAAAAGCTGTTTTCTAGTTTGTTAATTTTCGTTGCCACGAGCCAAATAATTGCAGCTCGTCCACCGGAAATGGGAATAACATGGAAACGAGGCCTCGAAACGGCGCGGCGTCGGCTGTCGAAACGCGCACGTTATGGTAATGGTACGAACTTTTCCCGGGTGTTATCTTCGCGTGCCCATTATACTCATGCGGGTTCAATCGGCGGCTCGCACACAAAACACCCATATCGCGCCGAAAACCGCTTAAAAACCCCTTCGATGCTGGAATCTGTTTCGCAATCGATGTTCTCGCGAACGTGGGAACGGGATGATGTTTCTGGGAAACTCGAAGAGTTTACCACTTTCCCACATCTTTCACGCCTCAATATTTTCCGAGCCATTGACGATACTAAAAAATGCTTCGAACGAATGTTAAACGGTATGTAATTTGATACCATTATTTTCCCCGTAGACGGACACTTGGAGTTCGCGCGAAAGTCAACCTTATTTTCATATATGATATGCAATCAATCGAAAATGGTTATCTACAGGCGTAAGACGATTATATTAAGGAAATATGGATCGAAGAATTTTCTTGACTATGTCTGCTATAGTTTTTTTTAGGGAAATCGTTGTGCGTGGCATATGCAGAAGGGTTCAAGGTCTGACGATAATAATACGACGGGGAATTCGAGGAATTCGAACGAACAGGAGGGTGGCACACGCGACTCATGAATGAAGAAGCAGCCGAGACGAGAAAAAGAATGATTCGCTCTCGAGACGAGCGCGAGCGGCGTCACGGCGAAAAAGAGAGTAAAACCGATAGGATTGGGTCGCGGAGGAAAGTTATTAGCGTCGTCAATCGATAGTTTCGACCGATACAACAATAATCGCGCGTGTACGCGCGCGACACGCGACACGGGAACGAGGGAGAGAGAAAAAGTTGCGCACCCTTTGTAACGAAACGAGCCAATTAATGCATGCCGCCGAGCGGAAAAGTATAACACTAATCCTATTTTTAAATCGTAGCCGAATGGCTTTCGGTTTATTCGCTCGCCGAGAAATGAAGTACAGTTGACCGACAGTAACAGAATAAGATTGTTCAGGAAGCAGTCGATCGTGTTCCGTCTGTGTCACGAAAATATCAAAATTTTTCGCGTTTCGTTTCTTTCGAGTAGTTCGACGTGGAAACGGGTCTCCTAGATAACGATGAGGGTATTAATTGAACCGATAAAAACGCTGAGGACGCGAAACAACGCGACCGATTAGAAATTCAGCGGGCGATCGCGTTTCTTTCTCCGGTCGCATCGTCGGCGAGAAAAAGAGAGTGGAACGTCGACGAGTAACCGGACGTGACGTCACCGGCGACGTTCTCCTCTCACGCAACCCCCCGCCCCCTCCTCTCTGCCCGCCCCCTTTGTCTCTCGTGTCCACTTCCGTCAATGCAAGTGATTGCTTGCACTACTGCCATACTGCACCGCTCTCGCGTGACGCATCGGTGCGAAGGCACGTTTTCAATCGGTGACAAAAAAATCTTATCCCCGTTCGAGTCGCGAGCCAAAAATTTCGTAAATTCAACCTTCGATACCACTGAGACGTCCGGTGATTCTGCCATCGACACTAATTAATAAAATCGATCACGTATATATTGTATAATCTCTGAATTTCTTTTCGTATTTGTTCTATTAATGTTGCACGAGAACTATAACATCAAATATTATAATTAATAATATTGAAAATAACGCTTCTATATTAAATAAATATAGGATATAATTTATTTAATACTTTACGAAATATAAGTGAACAGAAGAAAACAAGAACGTCACGTCGCTTGCGTGGTCAGAACATAAACTGATTATCGATGGCATTATGGCATCGCAACGGGGCCGATGGCATCGAGAAAAGAAAAACCTAATGAAGAGCGCACAGCCGATCTTGCAAATCGGTGGAGGCTCTCCTCACTGGCCACTAGCGCGGCGCAGATGTTGAAAAGCCTCCTTTACTTTCCAACAAATAATTAATATTGAATTATCGTATACTGTACTATCCGTTGAAATTTATTCGTTACCGAACAATGTAAAGGATAGTCCAATGAAGGTGAACCACGTTGTAGAAAAGAGATGAAAAATTTGTGCCAGTTAAAAGTCACTTACCTATCTTACTGTTGGGACTGTAGGGATCGTAGCTGCTGGTGCTCATGGGGCTGGCGTACCCGTTGCTGCTGGTTGGTTGCTGTTGCTGTTGGTGTGCCAGGGGGCTGGAGTGTGCCAGCGGGGGTTGTTGTTGTTGCGGCGTTTCGGTGAGCTGTTGCTGAGGCGTGGTGTAGACGACATGCTGGTTTTGTAGCGGGCCGCTAGGGGATCCTGGACTGTTCGTGGACAGCCAGTCGTCGGGTCGTTTGGTCTTGTTGCTGCTGGCAATGCCGGCGAACAGTCTGGCAGCGGCTGTAACCGGTCCGAAGACCGACGACGGCATCGTCGAGGTGCCGGCCAGGTGTTCCGGGGACTCGGCCTTGGCCAGCGTCAAGGACGCGGCTCCAGCCACCACGGATGCGATGGTGCCGTTGGTCGTGTCCATGCTGGAGTCGCTGGTGTCCATGCTGGACGTGGCTGGGTCCGCTGCCTCTAGCCTGGGAGTGGCTGCCAACACGACACCCCCGGTGTTAACCACTTCCGACGCCTCATCGTAACGCACCGCTACGTTCCCGCTCACTAAGCTCGCCACCGTGACGGCTCCTTCTGCTAACCTCTGATCACCCTTCCTCTAGCTCCCTCTGTCCTCCTACCCAGAGCTCTAGGGTAGCTATTCCTCGACACCGAACGCTCCCGCCTGGCCCCCTTTCTCTTGCCAGAGCTCAGGCTCCTTCCGGGCCTTAACCTCAAAGTCCAGCCTTGGTGCTTTCGAAGCTAACTCTTCTATAACGACGTGTGTTCGCCCTCGGGTTCTACACCAGTTCCGGACCAGTTTCGAGCCTGGTTTCTTACTATGGTTTCGGTTCTATCACGTGGCTACGTTACAGCTGTCGTCAGCCTCCAAATGGTTCAGGCACATGTCTTCGTCTACCGCATCTTGACACCGCCTCGAACCTCGGCTGCTGATTTCTATGTTTCCTGGCTTGAGGTATCTGCAACGGAAAACAGCGGCGGTTAGTGTCGGCAGGGATACGCGAGCTTTGGATTTGTTAGGTTTCTACTTTGATGATCGATGAAAGTGAGGTTAGGTGTGATTCGGGTTCAGTGTACGCTTCGACTGATCTTGATAAGCTATCGTTGAGAGCTGTTGTCTCCGAATGGAGATAAGCTTTCGCATTCTGGCGAACGGTAACCGTTAGAAATTTCGTTACAGTCGCGCAGAGATGATTGTCTTATCTTCGGTCGTGTTTGGGTCACTCTGGATCAGAGCAGACCCGGCCATAGACAGGTACAGGATTGACAAGAGTCGTTTCGGGAGATGGAAAAAGGTTTTTTGACAAATCTCGTTGTATTTCGTAAGAGACGGTGCACCTGGGGGACAGAATCGGTCGGGAACGACGACTGCGGGTCGATGCGCCACGCAATTTCCGTCCGCGTGGAGAAATCTCGAGTAATGACACGCTTCAACGGTCGGGCGAACAGCGACCGATGAAACGGGAGTTCCCTGGATAGTCTCTCGATCGAAACTTTCAGTCGTCCGAAACACGCACCCGACTAATAAAACTTCCTCGACGCTCGCGACAAGGTGAATCCGACGACCGAGTATACATATAGCAATTTGCGACCGCACCGATACACCTTCGTTTCAACTTTAATTCTTCGCGATCTCGAAGACCGCGTCCACTTCCACGGTTATCTTTTACCTTCTAGATTTTTTTATTCATTTTTCGATTGGTTCCCGAACGTCGTTCAAACTTGCTCGAGTATTGCAGGTTCCTCCTCCAACTTTCTACTAATTTCGTTTGATTTTTAACGGTGCATTTTTGTTTTACTACGAACGATTGTCACAATCTCAAATTAATATTCTGTTGAAACAATGTTGATGTTCTTGGCGCACCGGTTCGATCAATTTAATTGATAAGCAATTTCGCTTCAAAGATTTGAATGACCGTGCAATCCTATTGTCAGGTCCAGAATTTCGACCCAACAACTTATTATTAATTAAAGATATATTAAAACGTAATGGTTACCCGGTTAATTTTTCATCTAACATAATTAAAGAACACATTTTTAAAACATATCACCCCCTTGCCGTTGAAAAAAGAAAAGAGGAAAGATTTATGAAAAGGGGACCAATTAATTGGAAAAAACACCGTAGTTCTTCCTTATATTGAAAACATTTCCATAGATATTAAAAGGATCTTTAGAAAACCAGGTATGCACACAATTTTTAAAATACATACCACACTGCTTAAAAAATTTCTTCCTACCAATTAAAAACAAAGTATCACTTTCAAAAGTGAATATTCTGTTACTTGCTTTTAGTGTCAACGAAGACGACACGGTCAAACGTGGTTGCATAAACGGTTCTCCAAACCTGCTCAACGTGCAAATTAAGTAGTTGAGAAAGAACAGGCTCGCAACAAGGTAGAACTGACGTTTAGAAAAGGCCCCCGGTCTGGAACAATGCAATTGCAAATTGATAGGATGCTCGGCTATTGTAGGACGCGTTTTTATCGGCGACAGCCAGTGAAAGTGGCTGGTAGTTACGTAAAAGATGGGCGCCAATTCACTCGTCGTTTGTCAAACGAGGTTAAGACTGTCGGACGAAAGTAGCAATTGCATTTTCTTGGTGATTGATGCTACTCTCGGTTCACCATTTCCTTCGGGACAAACAAATCTCAATCTATCTTCTTTCGCGTCACGCGTGAGTCCTTAGAAAGAATATGGAAACTCGTAGTAACCTTATGGGGCATGCGTTGGCAGCCCTGCTACGGGGAAATCCTTTGATCCTTTCCAGCACGAAACACACTGTTCTTCTACACTTGGATCTTTTCACTCGCACAAACTTAGAGGAACCACTCAGTTAGAGAAACAAGTATCCTAGAACTAGGAAGGATTCGAAGTCGCTGTACGTGTAGTGATTTCAACGACTAACGGCGATCGGAGAGAATGTTTACACCGGATATGCTAAGAAGGTCAGCAAAGTAGAATCAAAACAACGCAACGAGGTTAAGAATGATAAGCTCGCGGGAACATCAGCACAGAACTGACACAAAGAGTCTCGAATCGAGTGCTCAATCTCTAATCACCTAGCACCTACCCAAGGCACCGTCCGAGTTTCACGTTGCCTGAAACTGTCAACACATCTTCGCAAAGGCCCCGAAAGGTCAGTACGCACCTGGCCACTGTCACTGTCACCAAACACGAGGCCCGACAGAGCTCAAATTCTAGCAACTCCAGTCAACAAACCACTAGACTACACACCGCCCACTCGTGTTCCGACGACTACAAAACACAAAGGCAACTCCTCGCAGTCGACACAGCGTTGCTAAATATGAAAAAGGTCCGTCTGTCGCCGTCGACAGCTACGAGAGGTTGTCCAAGAGATGTGGCCTAACGAATTTAAGGGATTCAATGGGTTCCTTTGACGAACAAGAAGGAGGAACGGAATCTGCAAGCGTGAAAGCGAGGGAGAAAGAGAGAAAGAGAGAAAGAGTGAAAGAGAGAAAGAGAGATAGGGGAAACACTCGGATGGAGTTTTGTGGGACTCGCGAATCGCAAGCGAGCGGCCGCGTTGCGTGACGCAGTTGCCGAAACTGCGGCACGGGTCTCCCTCCATCAGTCACGTCGCGTCGGGCCTTGAAACGGTCTGTTATGGTGGGACAACCGAGCCAGAGCCGACCGGGCCCGCGACTTTCTACGCAGCTACACTCACCGCTGGCCCCAAAAAGAACACCGAGCTGGCCGACGCGTTTCTGCACACCGAAACCCCTTCTACACAGCCTAACCGGGGGCCCAGAACTCTTTTGTTTAGCCCCCTGCCTCTAGGATTGCAAATTCCAGGGGGAATGATCTACCGGCTTGGCCAGTTTCTTCGGGATAACCTATCCAATGAATTACTTCAACTAATTTATTCTTATTTTGCCATTCATCTTACTGGATCTCTCTCGTTTCTATTTTTTTTTCATCTCTTCCTGAAATCGAAATTAATCGTTCAACGTGGTAAAAAGGATTGGAAAACCTTTTTATCGAACCAAGAGGAATCAAGATGGATGCTCGAAACGACGAAACGAATTTCTGAACGACCTAATAGAACAACTTTTCTTTTTTTCGATCGTATGTTAAAACAAAGTAAAACATTAACTTTGACCTAATAGAATAGTCAGAAAGCGAGCACGATTAAACGGCAAGTTTGATGGCCAGGGTGAAAACAGACCCAGGCACCGCAGCCCGAGGGCCTCCAATCGATTACCTCGGGCTCTGTCGATGACACACGGCCCGCCATTGTCAGAAGTCGACCGTGCGTGTTCGAGATGACAACAGAGCTTGGCCGGTGATTAATAAATCGCCGTTTTCAGCGGCGCGGTCTTGATTGCACCGAGTGTAGAGGCATCGAGAGGGGCACGGGCAGAGAAGAGGAGGATCGATAGATCGATCCACGGGATAAGAGGATCCCGAGGCCTCCTGCTGACGCGGAGCTTTCGAGAACGGGCCTCAAAATTTCCTTTGCCTCGGCCCAAGGCTAAATCAGCGCCTCGAGAACCGGCTTTTTAATTGACCGCCTCCGGCCGATGCATTCTGATAGCGGACATGTGCTCTTTACAGGCTCCGGCATCGTCGAATAACATACTTTGCAAAATTAGGACTCCGCCACGTCTTACTCGCCCAGATAACTACCAAACGCTACGGCTCTGTTCGGTAAAATCTTCTGGATCAATCGAAACACACAAAAAGAAACTAATTGATTTTTTCTTGCGAAACCGTCGCCATCGTATCCGCGACATTTTCCCGATTCGAATGAGCCCAAACGTGACACCATTCGGAGTTTATTTGCTCGTGTAAGTCCACGTTCTAGTAGAACCTCGATTATGAGAATGCTCACCGAATGAGCTCCTAATGGTGTCGTGTTTGGGCTGATTTCAATCAGAGCAATGTGAGGAAGATGCTGACGATGGTTCGATCAGTAAATAATCATTTAAAATGTTTTACATAACATTGAAACCAGCTGAAAGAGTTGCTAGGATGTTTTATATTCGAACAAGACGTTTTCTCAGATCGAGCAGCGTCGTCTGTGGAATTCCCGCGTTCCTTTCGTCAAACAGTCGGTGCCAGCCAGCCAGCTGATCTCCCGTGTTTCAAGCAATTGCATTGTGCTCGAGTCCCACATTAGATTGGATTCGTTCCTCCCGGCGCATTACCGCCGCCATTGACTGTCTAAACCGCACGTTGATGACTCCTCCTACCAATCGGCTTTCATCGTTGCCTGGAATTCCCCCTTTTTCCCCGGACCGCGCGTAGCCGACAGTGAAAGAATGCCGCGCGCCGCGCCGCGCCGCGCCGCGCCGTGCCGGCGAGATTCAGCCGAGCTTTCTTCCGGCGCTATCTTTTTGCTCCATCGGCCGTGTAGACCGCCAGGATAACGCGCATATCGCGAGAACCACGGTCCGACAACGCGCAACACTTAGCCTGACGTCGAGATGCCTGGTTTCGATCGGGTTCGCACCTGCGCACACTCAAACAAATGCCCATTCTCTAGCCGGCAAAAACTCGGAAATCTAAAGCACGTCAGTTTGGAGATCCTGTAACTTTCATTACAAGAGAGTACCCGCATCCAATGCAGCCGGTACGGCAACCGGTTTTCTGATTCGCTTCGAAGAATTCGCCTAACTCGAGGACTTGATGTACTTCGGGAATTTAACAATCCGAGTCGATTGTATGCAGATCGACGTAAGAATTTATTGAAAAGAAAACAAGCTTTAATTTCACCTGACCTCGATAAACTCGAAGAAACTATTTGCGGAGAGATAAACGAATGTACAGGCATAGTAAATAATCAATTATATCGATCGCAATTGTTGAATATTTTTAGATCAATTTTTAATCTATAATCTATTGAATTTCGATCAATTTTTAATCTAATAGCTATTTTGAAATAATGCCTAACGTTTCGGTTCTAGTTTGACACCTTTATCAAAGGTAAATTACGTCTAAAAAAAGAAAAAAATATATATATTGAAAAGTATGTAATATAGATGGATTGAAAACGAAGAAAATATTAATACATACTTGCTATTAACTTTACTTGTGTAATTTAAACATTTAACTGATTTGATTTGTATACAGTGATCGTTATGACAGAGCCCAAGAATCAAAAACATGGAAAAACTGAATACATAGACACCCTAGTCTCAATATAAAGGATCGACATTCTTGAAATCAACATATGCCGATAAATTTGAAAATGTCCAACAATTTTAAACACATGCTATTATAACAAAGTGATAAAATTGAAAATCGACATTCCTAAAGTAAGACTAGCAAATAAAAAATGCGATGTCTATTATATGTGAGAGCAAGCATAGTGTAGTAAGATCGTGGGCTCGTAGTCGTAATAATAGAACGGTAAAATTCATTCAACCGTTCGTTTTATCAAATGAAAAGGGGGGCTCTATTTCTGGTGTCAGAGACTCGCGATGGGCGTCGAGGATGAATGAAATAGCGTTTTCACGATAGCTACTTCCGGCCAGGAAGGTCAGCATCGTTGCACTACTTCCTCATCTTGCGCCTCGCACGATTGTTTCACCGATAAACCCACTTGTTACTCTACTTCGCATATTAAAATAGAAAACGTCATGTAACAACATCAGTCCAATAAGCTTGACTTTAGATTCTGAACTTTTTTGTTCACCGGTTCTGTTTGAATTCTCAAATTCTGAAAATGTTTCCGGGAAGGGTCTAAACGAGTCGAAAACAAAAAAATAAAAATCATCATTTCCATTCTGTTGCACCCCTTCGAACCAGCCAACCATTTCCATTTTTTACTGTTTTCCCAAAAGTGGTGGGGGCTTAAGGATGCACATTAGGGGTTGAAAGCAGCATTCCATTGGAGAACGCAAGCCGTTTCTCCGTAGTGTGTCGAGCATCCCTTAAAAATCCAGTTCGCAACCCCCTTAGCTCGAGGACCCCATTCGATTCATGGAGCGTACAACGCTGTGCCATGCAAATTCGATGGAACCGCAGGCGAGCCTCGTGGGACGAGATCGGTAACGGGGGTAGTAACTTCCGAAAGTTGGGGTGAAAACGAGGCGAACCGATGCGAAGCTGAGGCAAAGGGGTACGATGAAAGCAGTGCGAGAGTTTAGCTCTGCCAGTGGAATATCGATCCAACCGGCCTGGCGTCTACATCCCTTCCCTCGCGCCTCTGCAACCCATCGAGGTCCTGAGTAGGGAGAGAGAGCATAACCTTCGACACTAACCCTGACCCACCCCACGCTGTGTTCGCCTCTTCCCTTCGCGAAGCTATTTCTCGTCCTGGACTCGCTACCGCATACGAGGTGGACGACTCGTCGAGATCACCCTAACTGACATTACATTTATCTACACATCGGATTCTACTAAAAATTATACTCTGACTAAATATTATACGAGCTGCCGCACAGTGTCACGGGCCATTAACAAAAATCGGAAAAATCACTGCTTCTTAAGGGGTGTGCGATTAAGGGATCGGTGCGTGTTTTATTTATTATTCTTTGGTTGGATGTGGTTTATAGAGCTTGTGCGAAGTTGGGGATAAATTAATCTGAAAGGGGTGGTTTCACCTCGAACATTTTACCTTTAAAAAACGATGGACAAGAATTTCAGCAGGTTTGCGTTTCAATGATTTTGCGAGGATATCGAGTACAGATTCGTTGGGACGACAACCTGGTATCGCGATGTCAACCGGTGACAACACTGTCAATTATCGATCTCGCGGATAGGAGATTCGCGTCGGTTGTTTACACGGCCGATTTTCGGTCGGATTTAATAGCGTTAATGCGACAAAAACCGTGCCCCTCCTCCTACCCCGACTACCTGTTGATACATAATTTTCCGTCGGAAAACAGCGCAGCGGCGTCACCGCGCACCGGCTGTCATCGGACCGCGGAGGAAAATTCGACGGATAATTCAGCCGTATTCGATTCCAGGTTCGACGCGCACGTCCACGGCCGACATGAATTCAATATCCGTAATAATATCCGGCTCGATACTGGCCATGGTGTTCCATCGTTCGCTCTCACACTGTGAAATAAAGGAGACACGCGGTTTCGTTGAATTTTCCAGGAAAAAACAACACCGTCTCTCCGATGTATCTCTATCTCTATATCCCTATCTATATAAATAAAAAATTAAATGCTGTTCGTTGGTGAACGCATCACTTGTGAATGGCTGGACCGATTTGGCTAATTTAAAAAAGAAATAAATAAAAATCTGAACATTTACGTGCTCGTTAGATTAATAGATGTACCGACAGATCATATCCGATCCAAGAGAAGTAAACAATGATGCGGTGGTATCAGCGCACAGGTTGCTTGTTTTTTAAAATTTTGATCGAACCTGTACGCTGATACCAGCACACATTGTTTATTTAATATTGTAAGCACGAAGCGTTACCGGTCGTAATTTGTATTTCGCGCTATACTTGTTTTGTTTTCTCGTCACCGGTGCTCGATCTATTTAAATGTATATGTTGATCTATATCTTGTATGTTATAACAAATAGTTGTTATTGTTTATAATAATGTGTTGACCGGTAAGACAGCGCCGAAGCCTCCGCAACAATATGAAGAGAAGTAAAATGTACTTCCGAGAAGCAGTGTGCAGCAATCGGAAATAGCTTCGCAACGGTGTAACACTATATAGCTGATCTCGCGGATCGCCGCGCCGGTATACGGTTTGCCAGATAGGAAACGTGTTTAGCGGGTGAATTTCGCCGATAAGAATCGCCGCTGGAGAAACGTTGGCGAAAAATGTCACGCGCGGCCCGAGCAGGCCCGGGAATTATGCGTCCGTCCGCATGCTGCCGTGACACGTGCACATTCACCTAACCCAGAGACCACTCTTCGCCGGTTTTCGTTCAACCTGTTATCAACGCGCCGCGTCCTCGCAACTCCAGGAAATTATACGGCCTGGCAGAATCGACGGCCGGCTCTCGTGTTTTCCGAAATCGACACACGCCGATCAACCTTCATCCCCGAACACAATGCCTCCAGAAACGAGCGAGCGCTGCACGCGCCTTTACCCCGTCATCGTCTCGTTAAATCCCAGCTCCATTTTCTCAAGTAGATGCTCGCATGGAATCCAGGAAACTTCAAACACCGTAAGTGTAATTTCTTTTTGGTAATGACTGATTGGTAAAGACGTGACAGAAATATGATAAATATCAGCGCCGAAGAAACGATCGATTGTCAGATTTCGTGCAGGTGGTAAAAGTTCGATAAGAACGTTTGTGAAATTCGGTGGAACAGAATTTTTACCCGGTAAGCTGAACAACTAACCGAGTCGTTGATACCCAGGGTCGATCAATAAACCGCCCCTGCCAGACAATCCTCTTCACCACGGAGCTCACGTTTCCAGATTTGCTCGAGAGCGCGCTGTTTCCCGTAAAAAAAGAAACCGTGAAATCGATCTTGAATTTTACGCTCTTACCACTTTTCGCCGGAATTTCGAAAAATCAGAATAATCAAAATTACGATGTCACTTTCTGAAAGCGAAGAGAAACATTACGACGTTGTAAGATTTCGAAGAGAACGGACCTCGGATTACCGAAAAAGATAATGATAACAAGTTAGGGAAAATTGCGGGGGTTTGTCGTTGACGCCCCTCGGCCAGCATAAAACCGAGCTGTCGTAAAACCGTGGAGCAGCTCGCGGGACATCTAGGTCAATGCCTGGCCTAGCTCTAGGATGCGGATCCCGGCTGCGACCTCCGAGCAACAAATCCCTCCCAGCAACCCCCAGCTCCCTCCCAGACGAGCCGTGAACCCGGCAGGAACTGCTCGAGGATGCAGGAGACGCGGCGAACGACGCCCTTGAAGCCCGTTCCGTTTTAGATAGGATCTTCGAACGAACGAACAGAACGATGGAGAACGTTCTTCGAGCGACCGAGCCTCGCGTCGAGTCGCTCAGAAAATTGGTCGTTTGGAATCTGCGAGATAATCGGTTGGGGATCACGAGGAATATCGTCGAGAGAATTTTTCATCAGATTTATACTGGGTCACGTGAGCCGAAGGACGTTCTTGGGCGTGGCGTTACCCATGATTAATGTTCAATATACAGTAAGGAAAGTGCTTAGTGCATTCCCTTAATTTGAATTTCTATGATAAATAGACAAGCGAGTGAAGGATATTAATAGAATTGTTCAAGTGAGATTGAACAAAGGAACTGACATCGAGGAAAGAATAAACTATAATGTCGTTTCTCTTTGTTACAGGTAGGAAGAGAATAAGTAATGTGAGTGTGAATTATAAGTTACCAATAAATTATCCTTTTTGTAACATAGCATTGTTTATTTAACTGAGTGAATCCTAACGATAGAACAATCTTATTATACACAAATTTAGAAATTTACGATTAAGGGTAGAATAATATTTTTCGTGTTCCAGGTTAGGGTGCAGTTCACGTGCTACACCCCTTTTATTTTTAACACTTTACCTACCGGAAGCCTATTAATAGGATTTTCAATAATTCTGCTGTATCAAAAGAAAGCATAGATATTTTGTGTGTGTTTTACATTGCAAACCTAAATGTGAAACTGTGTCAGATGACGTTACTAAGGGTGACTTGTTAGTTCACAATGAAAATTGCTGTTGCTATTGAAGGTTCTATTAAAAAGTGTTTAGCCATATACCATAGATTTGTCAAGATTATGCAATAATCACCAGTCGGTAATGTGTTAAGACTAGCCTGAAATCCAACTTTTCCAGCCAAGGCAAAAATAAGAGGACACTCGATAGAGACTATAGGCTGCAATTAGAGGGACAGTCTGTAAAGATAGAGGGACGAAGTGGTCCAACAAGGATGGAGAAAGCAGAGAGTACATGTAGGTCAATGCCTGTCCTCGCTCCAGGGTTCGCATCCCGGTTATAACCTCCGATCAACACCACCCACCCTGCAACGTTTTCCACGTCGCGTCGGGACTCTGTCCAACCACCACGCCTCCGAGCGCACCCATGAAGGCCGCTGTACTTCTATAGGGTGGAGCGGAAGTATAATTTACTAGCTATCCCACTGTACTCGTGATCGAATCGACTGTTAACCGAATCCACCTGAACAAATTCAATTCGAAAGCATAGAATGAATTTTTCTTTTTTCTTTTTTTTTGCACACCGGGCTTCGTTTTCGAGAGAAACTAGTATAAAAATTCGTGATACACGTCTGGAACTAAATAACACTCTATTTCATAGGAGAATCGAATGGTAACCCATTTTACTCCGGAAAACTGAAGGGAGCATGTAGAATGAAATTTTTCGTATGAAGTTTCGAATAAATCAAGCTGAAAAATCCCTCGAATGTGCACCGGTAGATACAGCACGTTGTAACCAGACTGTATTTGTTCAATCTTCGCGTTCGTGTCGCTCGGAAACGAAGCGTCCTACGAAAAAATTTCGTTTACATTTTCGACTCAGTTTTTACGATTTCAGTGATCAGAACTTTTTTCTGCTTTGTATAATGTCCCGATAAAGGAGAAAACTGATATCCATTGTATGCTTGTATTTTCTCCAATGGATGCGCATTAACAAAACCAACGTAGAATTTTATTTCGGTTTAAATTAGTAGTTTTTTACATTCTTACAGACGCAATACAGAAAATTTACATTCCTGAAAATGGTCTAAATTTAGACCGAAAGCCAATAACATAAATTGTAGTTTCAAATTAGTAGTGTTCAGAACCTTCGTCACGAGTCGGGCACGATATTGTAGGGCGTTGAACAAAATCCCGATGGAAAATCGAAAAAATTGAACTTGTTAAGGAAATACTCGATCTGTAATCGGATGTGAAACGGGATACGTTCGAACCAAGAAGATTCTTCGCGAAGTTAGTTAATTAATTAGCGGATCGGTTCCGCGAGCAGTCAACCCTTTCTGCAGCCGGGTCGCCACTTCCGGCCCACCCTGTATGCGGGTCTGGAGAGTACACGGCGCTCGTCGCACCGGCCGCGGCCGGTCTCACTCTCTCCTGGTAACTAGGCCATCAGATCGATCCTGCAGCGGCACCAACACCGGCGCCGCAACCACTGCCACTAGCACACAGACGACGACCGTCTCAAGTTTCCCTCACGGCTTGGACCGTGTTAGGTCTGGGTTAGATACTCTCGCGGAGGCCAGACCTCGGATTCCCGGCTGCGGAATACTGCGAAAGCGTCGCGACGCGACGCCTCCCGTTGCATCTCCTCGCTCGACGCCGCGCCGACCCGGGAAACGTGCTACTCCGATCACGTGCGCAGAATACTATGAACGCCGGGTTTTTAGACCGTCGCGTCGAGATAACGAAACCGGAGGACTACCTCGAGTAAATAATATCAACGAAACTGTATCGTGTTGGGTATCATTTGAATCAGCGTCAGCACCGCCTCGGTAAAATATTCTTGGCAACAAGGTAATTGTCGCTATTTTAATCGTATTTCATCATATTCTAATCAATCAAATGTTTTCTTATTTCTTACTACCCTCCCCGACAAAACATCATCGAACAAAATGGAAAATATCTTATTCACGAAAGTCCATCCAGCTCGAATAAAAAAGATTCGGTTCTATTTCATCTTAAAATACCGAGATTACAATTCTTGCAAGCCCAATAGTTTGATTAATAACACGGTCCAACAAATTGAAACTTTTTTTTTCACGTTTCGATTCTCACTACGCGAAACATGTTTAAACGATCAGAGTGTATTGCAGATCGCTGGATTCGGGAAAGTCTAGAGAATCTTTTCCTGTACAGAACAGTACAATATCTCTTATAATAACATCGCAATGTTTGTTCAAACTCAATAGTTTGATAAATAATTAATTATATCGATCGTAATTGTTAAATATTTCTAAATTAATGCTTTCGGCGCAACCGTTTCGATCAATTTTAATCTAATCGCTACTTTGCAATAGTGCGTAACGTTTCGGTTCTAGTTTGAACCTTTATCAAAGGTGAATTGCGTCTAAAAAAAGAAAAAATATATTTACTGATGAGGAAAGTCCGAGGAATAATCGGCAGACCTTGATTAACAGCAAACAATGAGAATCCTAGGAAGGTGTAGACGAGTCTCGAATGTATAGTCTAGCAGGCAACACATGCCAGTTCGTGTGGCCCATTGTCCCATTGTGTCGGCCGCTCGAAGTGCACCGTGGAACGCGAAAGAAGCATCGTGTCATCGTCTGATGCTACCAAGGCTGCGGAGATGGAGCGAGGGAATTGAAATTTCGCTGCAGGCCGGGGCCGCGATAAACGGGGGGGGGGGGGGGGTTTCTTTTCAACGTCTGACCGCCACGCCGTGACAATTACATAATGACCGTCGTCGTTGCGAACACGAGGAGGCGGGTATCGCGTGTCGAGGCGATAATCTCGGCCTCGGTGGCTCGGATCGGGGTCAACGATAGTCAGGATCATCGACGGGTGCATTGGAAAAATCAACCGGCCAGTCCGAGCGCCGATGAATCTTGCATCCAGGTCAGATCGACGTAAACCAGACGCTTTAACGAATCGAGCTCGATGTCGTACACACTTGTTGAACCGTGGCAAACGTTCTACCTGGAGAGACGCCCGTAGCATCGAGCGAACGAACCTCCCAGTGCACTTTAGTCTGTGTAATCGCGAGGTTTACTATTCGAACAATCACGTGGTTTATTATTTCTAACGCGTGATTCGCCTCTGGTACGGCTACGTACTTTCTTCTTGTGCGAACCATCAAATAGTAAACACGTCTCTGATATATTATTCTATTATTCACACAGTTATATAGATAATTATAATAAATATATATATATTTGTATCACAAAATTAAGTACTCTGCTTAACCGAATATTCTATGATAATTACCGTGCGGAATAATTTTTCAAAAAACGGTTAATCTGGATAACGTCGCTTTTATGACGGAGATACGAAGGGATGTCGTTTCTTTCTGGTAGATATTTGAAGAGCAACGGCCCACGAACTCTCGATAGACTCTAGTCTGACTTCGATGTCTAGTCTTTCAAATAGTCGAGTATCTTCAATTTCACGCGGTCGCGAAGTCGCCAGAACTGGGTCGCGTCCGCTTTTCCCGAGACAGCCGATACACGTTTTGAGGAATCGATAGGGATCGACATTGTTCGAAATGAGCGGCGTGACGCTTCCACAATCATAGTTAACGCGCGTTCACCGTCTGCTGACCCACTTGTCGGCCTGGACAGCCCGCGACGACGACGCGCGATCATCGAAAGAAACGTAGCCGCGTTTCCAATCCATTCGAATCAAGGCTGTTCGTTATTATTATTTAGAATTTCAAATTACAGGTAACGATGCTATCCTATCGTTACCACGCGCGACGGAAAGGAGGATTCTTACCGCGCGAAAGAAATCGCAAGTGTTTGCAGAATTTGTATGTCACACATGATTTTTTATTTTACCAACACGTTTGTCAGATTTTTCTGATTAAAATCAGTACGTTCCGAACAGTGTGGTGTCGGATATCATTTGATTCAGGAAATCATCAGCTTAAGGTTTGATAAAATATCAACTAAATACAAAAGAGTTATAAAAAGGCACAGAGAGATAATAAAAGGAGAGGAGGAACTCGTGCGAAAGAATGCGGCCAGGCTGGGAATGTGGTGAAAAAATTTTAATTGAATGGAAAAAACATTCTTTTTTTCTCTCTCTCGTTTTCGTGGTGTCTGTTTCCCATTCAACACTGCTTGCACGGTAATTAACGCTGCGCCGTCGCGCCGATCCATTCGCGAATTGAAATCGGGAACGACCGTGAGAGTTACGATTAGAAAATGTTATTTTACATTGTAGATATTAATGTTGTTAGAGTGTACCTAGAAACATATATATTCCAATATTCGTTGCGTTCGGAGGAATGAATTCGTATTCAATTCTATTAGCTGTCTTTTCTGGTTGCTATGGAGACACTCGATAATGACCAAGTCTATTGATTTCAATTAAACGATGACTCCGAGGCATTCGGCAAAGTTTAGTTTGGTCAAACGCGAATTGCAATGATCCAGTGATCGGTTAAAAATTCTTTCTGTCGGCGCCGCGCGCAATCAGTAATTCGGACGTATTTGTTTCAAAATCACAGAACTTTCCGATTTTCTTGAAATTGTACAAGTTTAACGAATGTTATCAAGTTGAAAAAACGTTCGTATCATAATCTCCTTATTTTTCCCATATTCAACAAAGTTTCAGCTTCAATTTAAAAAAAATGTTCATCGCTCTATCTCATTTCTATCGAAAGTTCTTTGATTTTGAAACAAATATCGTCCGATTTGCCCACTGTGCGGCGTGTTTCAGGATCCCACTGTTGGTTTTTCATCTAGTTAATTGTTTCGGGAAGACTATGCGTTCGTCGGAACGCGAATCGTCGGATGATAATGACTCATTCTTTCGACGCAGATAGCGATCATCTGGAGCAGTTATTAGTGAAACGAGAAATCATCATCAACGAGAGATACGAGGAGACCTAATTGAAAATGTCGGAAGAATGGTGAAGAATTGTTTATGGAAACGACGCCTTGTTCTTGGGACATGGAAACGCATTAATTAAAATTCAACTTGACACTCCGGATTATGAATGGCCTTACTAATTAATTAATTCCATAAATCTTGTTACGGTAATGGAGCTCCCGAGGGAAGAGGAATATCGATTCCCCGAATGCCACTGATCGTTTCAACCAATCGATACAATTCGAGAGAACGCTGAAAATAATTCCGATGAAAAATATTTCACCATCTTCTTTTTTTATCGAGAAAATGAAACTTTAATATTTTAGTCCGGTAGTCAGAGAACAGGTCTCTCGGTGCATGCAATGGATTATTCATGACGCGAACTTTCTACTTTAATTAAGCAATAGACTATGATGAATGAACGCTAATTGTTTCACATTATTTCAGTTTTTTTCTCTTGTCGATCCAATGACTTCGCGATTAAGATAGAGCGAACGAAATTTCAAGTTTCTAAGTTTGTCGGTTGCGGAGATACTCATTGTTTTGTAACGTAAACTGTGGTTCAAGTTTTTGCGAAACTTTATGGGGATCGTGTTCGAGAGCGAAGAAGGCAAGAAAAATCGAAGCAAGATTGTTACTAGAGAATGTTTAGGAAGACTGTGGAGGAGTTTTAAGGGAAACTGCTGAGTGATGTTCCCTCGGTATCATCGAGAAGACTCGCGACTCGGTCTGCTGACTCGGGATCTTCGCTTTGTCTCCGGCTGAGTCTATCGAGCGAAGTCAGCCTGTAGCGTTCACAGCTCCTTTTAAACCTCAAGAGAGAGAGAGAGAAAGAGAAAGAAAGAGAAAGAAAGAGAGACAGAGAGAGAGAGAGAGAGAGACAGAGAGCCTCGATCGATGTCTCCGATGTTCCCGACAACCGCCATCAACTCCGACGAGCCGAAAGTAAAAAGAAAGTTCCCGACACCAGTACCCTTGTTCTATAGACTGCGCGATGGAAAACCCAGCACGAGGCAAAAGAAACCTGTGCTACAATGGTCCTCGCGAAAACGACTAAACCACCGTATTAAATCATTTGTTACAGGCTTTTTCAAGTTTCAAATCAAATTCAACAAACCCACTCCTATCTCATAATTTTCCGTGTTCATTGTATCAGAAGTTACCGTGAACCTACCGATACGGGACCACGTGGTATAAATCTGAGCTAACATGGCCGGCGAAAATATTCGAAACCCACCTAAATCAGAAACAACAGAACCCTCGACCCATCGCGTTCCATTCTCATTGTTTCCCCTCGTTCGCGTTCATTATTCCCCGAGTCACGTGACAGCCATTAGCATCATGGCGTCGCGGATTTCGAGTAAACCTAACCCAACCACGGCGCGTCTGGTCTGCTCGAGTTCCGTGGAAAATTGCACGCGCGTAGAAAAGCGGGTCTCTCGCGATTTTCCGGCTAGAAAATCGACGAGTGGCGCTTGCGCGCGGAACCATGGAAGCGTAGTCATTTGTTAGGCGAACGGGGTGTAGGGAAGGGACGAAGGGGTGTTGCGAGGGTGAGAAAGGAGGGGAGATGAGAGAGGGAGAGGGAGAGAAAGAGAGAGAAGGGCGGGAAATCGATTTCTCTGGTTATTCCGTGGCTGCACGTGCATGCGCGTTGCAACTAGGGCAGAGACGACGCCGACGACGAATACGTCTGCGGTGATGAAAAGACGAATATCGGAATGCGTGAGCGAAAATGAGCTGAATGCGGTTGCAAACCGATGGAAGAGCCTACGAGGAGAGGGGTTTAGGTGTGGCGGGGGTGGAGGAAGCGAGATGAAAATGGAGGAGCATTAATGAAGGGGTTTCGAAGGATTGAAAGGAACTACCCCGCGAGATATATGTTAAAAACTGATTCCTGTCGCGAGGGATGCTGGGCAGGCGGTTGGAGAGATCGATAGGGATGATTCGGGGGAAATTGACAATCTTTTTGGAATTACGAATTGGAAGCTTTTTCGGTCTGGGACGTCGCGATGGGTTTTGGAATATTTCCCAACAGTCGACGGTTAAAATGTCGAAAATGTATATTAATCGAATCGTTTACTTTTAAATGAATTTTTGTGTTCCGCTCGTTATTCTAGTTGTCGAAAGGATGGGGAAAGAAGATAATACGATCGAATTGGGTCAACTGCAACAGCCAGAGCTTGAAAAATCCCCGTCGAAACAAAGTTGCAATTTCGAGAGGATAAGCCGGTCGATTTCTCCGCGCGATCGTTCCGTTCCGATCGGAGTTATCGAAAATCGTTCGGTCCATCGAGCAGGGATTCTCTCTTGCCATTGATACCAGGCATTACCACGAAAGAGAGCGATTCGACGAGGAGAACTAAAGAGACTTTCATCGAGGACATTAGCGGGAACGAACGGGAGATTGGTGGACAGCGGAACTGGGTTTATCTTGTTGTTTCGTCGACCCATTACCACTGCGTCAATTTGAATAAAGTCATTTTGTCAGTTTACCGAAATGAAAATTGTTTTGTAAAGCACGACTCCGCGAACAGTTAACGGAGAAACAAATGAAATTGCAGTAGGAATTAGATGGAGAAATGGTATTAAATATGTGGCCAGTGTACGAGGGGGTAACGAACGCGGCGATTAAATGGAAAAGTGAGACACGAGCGAGGGAGGTGGTGGAACGGTGGTCGACACAGGCTAGGATGGCGGAAGAAGGAGGACCGTAGATAAGCGGCCACGGGGAACACTCTCTCTGTCGATGCATCGCGCGCGCCTCGACCTAGTTCATAGAACAAGGCTGAATGCCAAGTCGCGCGCGAGACCACGTCTCTCTCTCTCTCTCTCTCTCTCTCTCTCTCTCTCTCCTCTCGTAACCGTAGAGTGTGGAGGATCCGGGAGAGGAGGCCGTGTGGAATCGTTGCGCACCGGCTACAGATAAGAACGAATAATGTCACCGTGCAATCCCGGGAACTGTACCCCCACGACCCACAGTAGGTAATTCAGACGAAATTTGTTTCAAAATCAAAGAACTTTCGATAGAAATGAGATAAAGCGATGAAATTTTTTTTGAATTGGAGCTGAAACTTCGTAGAATATGGCAAAAATAGTGAGATTATGGTACGAACGTTTTTAATACATGCTATACATCATACCCGTAGATTTTTTTATACTGATTTCAATTCTGGTTTCAAAATTTGTCTACGACATTAGGATTTTGCAAAAAAACTAATGAAATCATTTTTTTGTTGAAACGATTTGATTCGCATCTCGTCATCGCTTGTCGTCTCGCTGTCATTACTATTTTTCCCATATTCCACAAAGTTTCAGCTTCAATTTTTAAAAAATTCATCGGACTTTTATATGGAACGAAATGACCGCGCGTTGCGAGTAAGTTTGCGGCAGTATAAAATCATTTCTATTTCCACAACCGGTAAATCGCGAGTCTTAAAATTTCGTTTACCGGCTTTCCACCACTATTTCTTGAAAAAATTGCACGGTGTCGATCAGCGAATTCAGCTTTTCCGATTTCAAATAAATGATTGCGCCACGAGTTGCGCAAATTCGAGCTTGGCAGTTTCATTTGCAACACAGCCGGCGGAGATTTAATGGAAGAGCGTGGACGATGTAACGAACCGACAGGACAAGCAATCAGGCTAGTTGGCAGCGGTGGTTTTTAAAAGGCGAAAGAATTCCAACTGGAGGATTAAATGGCGGAGCTCCGGACGTTAGAAGGATCGAACGAGAACGGGACAGGCTCGAATTCATGAGGGAGCGAGCCGCGCTCCTCTCCGATGTACTTCGCTGACCTGCAAAGAGCATTCTTCTACGAGGCTCTATCGGGTCGCGTGCTATTAATAGTGTCTTTGATATTAAAATAACTCGGTGACGCGACATCATTGGTCCACTCGTAGATCACGGCCAAGGATACTCTCGCCGGGGTATCGCCTCAGAATTCTTTTGCTTCGCGCGCGCTCTCAGCCTCGAGAAGGTCGGACAATCGCCTGACTGCGCAACCACCTACCCTTATCATTTGTAATTTCGTGCAATGTTGGCACAGCCGCGTTAATATTAAAAGAAGAATGTTAAAAAGAGAATCGTTAAAAAAGAACGTTCAAGGTTAAAAGAAAAATGCTGCCGTCAAGAACGATTCGAGTCTGTAAGCTTGGACATTCAAGTCCTGTATCTTCGATGAAACAATTTCACATCGAGAAAAGTAACATGGGTAAATTTCAGCGTCGTCGCAGGCGTTGAAACGCTAGAGAATGAATTTCCAACATTGAACAACAGAAGAAGCAGAATTGGATTCGATTGTACGATAAAGTTTGTGTTCCTATTTGCCCGGATCGGTTCGAATAGGTTACCGCGGGAGATTTGAGAAGACGTATCGCCTCCGAGGGCCCGATACGATTCGATATCGAATTTCATCGCGAAGGTTCGCCGATTCCGTAGCCGAGGGACGAGAGATACAACTGGGTCTTCGAGTCTCGAAATAGCGCGTGGCAGGGTGCATCTTCCGATGCAACTGCGTTGCGAAAGTGGCGTCTCAGTATCTCATTCCATCGGCGAAGCTATTCCAAAACGAACAGAGAAACTCGCAACCGTTCCCTTCGATTTATTTTCGAAGCGAAACGAGTCTTTGAAATACAAACTCTTCGAACACCGATGAAACTACATTGAAACCATCGCGCTGTTACCAAATTACAATTTACAATTAACAACTTCGTGGTTTAATTGATGGTTAAACACAAAAAATTGAAATTTCCGAATCCACTTTTGCGGAGATTAAGCGAAAAGGGGGCTGAAACGTTGGAATGCTGGTAGTTAAAATTTTTTTTGTTTCACGCGAGGAATTCTTGGCGTGGTGTCTCGCATTTTATCGCGAGGCAGAAAATTTCAAAATGGCCGTCATGCTCTCAGGGAACGATGGAAATTAATTTACGAGTAGCAGACGCGTCAGAACGGTTACGCTCCTGAAAATAGCGCTTGTTCCGAAAACATTTTCAGTGTCTGCAACCTTGCTTCAGCCTTCTTTGCAAGCGTGCTGCACGATGAAAAGACATTCGGAAAATTTTCATCACCCCGTGCTCCATTTTTTTTTTCTGGACAGCGTTCGCGTGAAAGATCCGAGGAATTTTCTTCATTAAACATTTCTCTCCTGGCATGCTCAATCAAAATTTCATATTGGCGAAAAATACCTAGCTAAATTGCCTGGAAATAGCAGATATTTGTCCAGCTTAAGTCTGGCGCAGCGTTAGGCTAGTTTTCCCATAAACGAAGAATGTTTTCATTCCATTATTGTGGCTCCAATAAATTATTATCAACTCATACATTTATGAGAAACAAGAATTTTAATACTTATAGATTATAGACCCGTTCTTCAATTTATACTTCCATCGACAAATTGACAATTTCTTCGCAGTACAAAAAGCAAGGGACGACTATGTTACTCTGCGTAATGCAGTAGTTCCCCTTGTTTCGGAAGTTCTACGAGACTCCGAACAACTTTCCACCCTCTCAACCCCTCGCTTCCTTACGCCTACACCCCTTCAATCCTTTCAGTTTGTATCAGTTCCCGGATCGACGAAGAACGCATCGTTATTCTGCCGCCGGTCTTTATCAACGCCACCGGATTCAAACAGTCGCGACGGCGAACGCAATTAGCCGCGATGAAACGAGACCTTTGACGTGCCGCCGCCTTTAATCGATCATTTAGCGAGCTTAATGTCGTTTCCAACGAGCCTGACCGAGTCTGCTGTCGGTGACGAGCACAGCCCATTCGTTTCAGTCAAGTTCAAATCAAGTATACTTCGAACGCAGTTTTAGCAAATAGGAAAAGGATAAAAGAATTGGATGGATTGCACTGAAAATATCCCCGATCGTTTCCAGAGGACGTGAACGGAACGAGAGGTGCTCGCCGAGGATTGACGATAAAGGACGAAAGGAGGAATTCTATCGTCGCAGATGGATCCGCGGTAATAGAAAAGGGTTCAGCGGTGCAGCCTTAAGATGACGACGACGACGACAACAACGACGGTGTAATTCCGGGACGGCGCGGCGGCACACGCAGAACGAGGACGGCGCGAGAAGTTTGCGTGGGTCGCGTATAATCTTCCAAGTTTACACGCGTCGGTACGACACCGTCTGGTTTATTGTGCCGGCGAGGACATCAAACGCATGCTTGTTTACAGTGCGTTCAAAACCGAGGCTGCTGCTCTGTTCCTCTCTTGTTCCTCGCTTCACCCCTTTCTCTGTTCTCTCCCTTCGCGCATCGAAGCTTGCCTTCGTTTCTCCTCGTTTCCTCTAGCGCTCTATCAACGTTAGCTTCGGTTATGCGCATTAAAAGACGCTCCAACCCACGGAATTCTACCGTAACGTTCGATAAATCTATCGTGCTGGATCAGAGGTCTTTTTTCATTATCAGTTTGCTTCAATTATTCGGCAATACTGGAAACGAGATTGATTCTAATAGAAACCTTATTTTTAAATTTTTATAGAGATGGGAAAAAATGCTTTTACGCACTAACCCCCGGAGTGCGTAAATCCGATAATCCGAGGAGTGTGGGGACTCAGAAGCACGGATATCCTGTGCCAAAACCCAATACCCACTAAAAAAATCCATCTCTGGGTTTACTATGTTGTGTATTCTAACTTGCGGTATTTTCGTTATTTTATTCTATATCTAAATTTTGCATTTTCAAATAATCACTTATTAACAATTAAGGTATCTATTCTAAATTAGTTTGTAATTAATTCTTAATTCCTAATTAATTCGTGGTATATTTCATTGTTAAACTCTGTTAACAATTGTATGGCGGAAGGTGTTGTATACCAACGATAAGATTCTCTCTAGCATTAGTAATCACTCGTGTAATCGAAACGTTTCAGTTCGTCTCTCTATCTTCAATTCGAAATTCTGTCTATGTATTAATTATTGCTCATCCTTGAACCTTATCCGCACGATTCATCCCTTACTGACCATTACATCTAAAACAACCCCCACTTTACAGAACCCAACCTCTTTTCGCTTCCGATCAGTCTCTTACCGAGTCTTGTCTAGACTACTAAGATCTTTTGTATTACGTCCGTAGTTTGTAATGGACTGGACAGTAACGACCCCCGTAGGACGGCGCTACCAAAATATTTGTGAGTAGAGCAATTAATGGTGAACCAGGCAGCCGAGTTCCAACGGAGGTAAGTTGGGACGAGAGCTGGGTGGATCAAAAGCGACCGGTTGTAGCGCGAAAAGAATAAAATAAGGAGCGGGCTGCTGCAGGCCTGGGTTAGGTAGTGGCGCGGAGGCCTGCCACGGTTTTGATCCCGAAGGAATGTCGTCGGCCGTGAGAGGAACGAGAGCCAGGGAGAGGGCCAGATAAGAAAAATCAGCGACGCCTTGCTGGAATCTATGCTCTCTCTGGTGTGCGGGAGCGAAAGTGCGCCAACCGGAGCCAACGTAATCGGCCTTGAACCCGGCCCGCAGGATCGCCGATCTCAGCCGTGAATACTGTTCTGATAAACCGTGTGGGCGTGCGAGGAAAAAAATAACCAAGTTTCGCTAGCAAACTACTCGCTCGCACAACTTCTTCCGCGAGGTCCCTATTCACTCGGTTTCGACGATCTCGATCGATTAAGGTGGGATCCTGCGTTTCGGGAAGTCCTCGCGAAAAGGTCAAGTGTGAGCCGGGCTTAATCCGCAAGGAGGAATTCCTATTGTTACCGGCTACAGCTGTTGTGCTCGTTTCCTTCGCGGATTTAGAGCTTATTCGTGTCTGGGAGTGGCTCCTTTGTTAGCGTAACGGCTGGTGGGAGCAACGAGTCGGTGAATAATTTCAAATGGGATTAAATAATCACGCGAACTTGGTGCTGGTGGATCGAAAAATTCAGTTCGCGTACGATTTATGGTGAAAACTGTAGCAACATTGTCTGGCTTGTTTGTCTTTGGTCATTTACGTCGGTTGATCGATAATAATGATGATAATCAAATGTAATGTGTACGACTTACATGTGTACTCTTTCGGTTAGCATCGAACGAAGATTGGCTCGGCACTCACCTGAAACAATAAACGCACAAATGATTCGTTTGTCACGCTGCTGTTTCGAAGGAAGCGTATTGCGTCGTGCAATTTCTTTGAAAATTTCTTTCACGAAAAAGCATCGTTCATCGGTACCGTTGAAATAACGCGGAGCTCCTTCGCATCGCCAACCAGCGGATTACGAAGACGGACGTGTGTCCAAATTGCATCGGAAAATAAAAAGAAGTTCGTTTCGCGAAAACCAAGAGAGCCGAAAGGCAGTATATTTCACGCCGGTCGTTCCACGCTGTGGCTGAATCTCCGCGTTATGCTCGGGGGAGTCAAGGCAGACTTTCTGTATCTCTTCGGGATATCATGCAAGGTACGACTTTCGTCCTGTTCCGTCCCATCCTCCCCCGCCCTGCTCTTTCTCTCGCGTGTCTGAAACTGTCGAGGGGACAATGGCGAGGTTGTATCCGAGCAGACGGGACTGCATTGTTGAACGACATCGGTGAGAACCAAGGAGAAAAGCTACGTCACGGTTAGAGGAAGAGGTGGAGGGGCAAACCGACGACGCTGCATGATACTAGACAATATTAACCCTTGGACTCGGAACTTCGTAAACTGGAAATTTTTCAAGTTATTTTTAACACTTTACCTACCGAAAGCTTATCGATACGATTTTCAATAATTATGCTGTACCAAAAGAAAGCATATTACTTTACAACCTTAAGTGAAAGTATTAGATGACGTTACCGAGACTTGTTAATTCACAATGAAAATTGCTGTGACTGTCGAGGGTTCCGTTAAAAAAGTGTTTAACCATGGATTTTTAAAAATTACGCAGCAATCACCGGTGGACAATGTGTTAAGAGTGGATTAATTCGCCGGTTCGAAGACTCTCGCGTTAAATTGCTGACCGAGGACGCGATGAGTCAGACAATGAAGCCCGAAAATTTATTTGGGGCCGATTTGATCACGCCCCGCGCGATTAAACAGTTAACGACGCCGCGCCAGTTTACCGGAGGGGGCCTCGATTATTTTCGTCTTTATTATCGAGGTGTATCGCTCGACTGTTTCTGGCACAGCGGGCCACGGGTTCCAGCCGGACGTCCAATGATCCCTCGCGCTAGTTGCCGGCACAGTCGTTCAGAAATTTAGACGATTGCGACACGAGATGCCCTGGCCGTGCACGTGTAGACCGAGATAAATTCACGCGCCTCAACCTGTATTTAAATTGGCAAGGAACCTCATGTCGGAAATCGTACGATCTGGCGTACCAACAGCGAGACACAGGGGACGATTAAACACCGATTTCTCTTCGTTCGTCAAGATTTAATGGAGGATGATGGTCTCCACGAAAATATTTATTAGTAGTTCATTCGTTCGTTTGCGGCTTGCGATTTGTTTATGGATCTTTACAAGATCTTTACAAAATCTATTTTTCGATGTTTCGATCTCCTTTTAGATCATTTTCAAGAAAAATTATAAAAATTGCATCTGTAAAATAATAATCCAAAATTAACAAGTTTGCGCATCAATCGCAAGACACAAGATCTAATAATGAATTTATACTTTTCAGTAGTTATTTTAATGTAGTGAAAACAATATGGTAATATTCTTAAGATCTTCCGATTTTTTCTTCGTGAAAACAACGTTGTACGGGCACAGACAGCTAAAGATCAAGGGCGCGGAGCGAAGACGAAGATCAAGGAGACCGCGTCGAAGAGACGTTGGCAGCCGGGTACGTTACCTAAGCAGCGCAGCGCAGCGTCAGAAAATTTCCTCGAGGGTTGGCAACCGCAAACACACGCGATACTATGTCAGTGGCGTATCGCGGAGCCCTTGGTAGCCACCGATCGATCCCGAGGAGGGCGAAGACACTGTCCGATGCACTCTCGCGGACCGTGTATATTTCGGCTTGTTCAGGGTCCGTCGTAACGTGGACGTCGACTTTCGAAGCGAACCCCGCCACTATAAATAGGCTTAAGCCGAAGTTGGCAAAGATAATGCAAGGCCGTAACGTCGGGAACAATAGCCAGGAGAAATGCGACCGGTCGATACACACCGTTATCGACCCTTCTCTACTCTCTTTAGACGAACCCTTACCCTGTGTGTGCGTGTGCGCGCGACTCCGTGTTGCTCTGTCCCTTTAGACGAGACGATGAATTAGTGATCAACGGACTGTTGAAGTTTATGCATTCAAGGCATTTTGTAACCTGCGAGGTTCAGACGAAATGAAAATTTCAGTGGTGACTGAATTATTCCCGGCTGAATAAGACACCTGGCGGGGTGGATTCAAGTGTCTGCTGTTTTTAAGGTTTCGATGCAGTTTGCTACAGTTCCAAGTGATCCTGCTCATTTTACTTTAGATCTCTTGCTTGAAAGGTATTAAATTGTTAAAAGGAAAACACCGGAGCCACGGTGTCCATCGATTTAGCTCGCGGAGAAACGAACGGGCGATTTCCTGCACCGTTGCGGTCAATCTTAGAGGAAGAGATATGGGTCGTAAGGAATCCTGGATGCGGCGATGGTCTCGTGCCAAAACCGTGAGTGCTGATCCCTTTTCGAGCCTCCCGTTGCGATCAGCGTCGCGGCGCGACGCACGTGAAATACAACGAAAATAATGTCTCCCTCGCACAAGGAAGCAGTCTCCCTCTATCTCGCGATCGCGCGTCCAACAGTGATTTTCGCCAACACTCGTTTCGAGATTGAAAATACTCGTTCCGGGCCCCGAGCATTGTCTCGGGCCGAAGTTATGCGTCGTTTCTTGGACGATTCGTTCTCGGGATCGTTGTATTTTGATCTCCTCGAAGCAGATACCTCTTCGCCGGCTTTTTAGAGGATCCTAATGGGCCATAGTTGTCTTCTCGTTTTCGAGGCTCCGCTGCTCGCGGGTATTTAGCACCGGGAAACTTGGAACGAGTGGGTGACACGGATAGAATTTCCAAGAGAATTTAAACTGGTTCCCGAAACATTAAACATTTTTTTTTTAAGGAAAAGTAATTTACGAATCAAATTGAAACTTTCGGAGGTTGTGCGAGAACGTGTCAGAAATGTACTGAATTTTTTTGATGGAGAAACGACGATTGCGTTAGAAGTTAGAAATTCAGAAAGTTTCGAAGAACCAGGGGTGACGGCAATCGCGATGGCAAATGAAATTTCAATGTCGTCGGGGGTAATTTCTAGAGTCTACAAAGGGGAGTCGTTGATGAGGGAATATCGTGACGGAGGTACCTGCGTTTCTGCGCCCAATTCCGCCGGTGGAATGCACCGAAGAAGCCGTGGAACGTGACCGGGAAGTTTGCGGGAAATTCCCGGCCGTGGAAGCAGCTGAAGAAGAAGAAGGAGGCGGGAGAACGTGGATGGAGGAGAAGCCGAGGGTGACCTGGTTACCCTTAAAAGGACCTTGCCACCTCTCGCAGGAGCTGGATATCGGATTACCGGAGCTACGTGCCGCGTCTTTTCCTTTCGAGACCGCGTTCGCCTTTGTCTTTGCGGGGGCTGACACTTCGAACCATCGAAAACCAGCTGACCACGCCATTACGCCATTACGCCATTACGCCATTGCGCCATCTCCCAACCCCCGACCCGACCCGAAACAAAATTTTAAACCTCCTCATCAAATCTTCTTTGCATGCGTTTCGTGCAAAACGATCGTTTGAATCGTTTCAACATCGTTTTCCCATTTTCTTCTCGTGCTCGGAGGTGTTCGAGGCGCGTTTCCAAGCAAATGTCGAAGGGGTGCGTTTCGGCCGATCAACGTAACGCGTTTTCCCGGCGCGATCGATAGATCGTACGGCTGGATCGCTTCATAAATCAACGGACTGTCTCGCGGCTGATCTTTAGCCTCTTTGTTCCCCCACTGTGCACGTTGTTACTTCGAGTGGCTCGTTTCCACGAGGCGACGCGGATCACCGCGCTTTCACTTTCATTTCCATTTTATTCGCCGTTCGCGATTTTACGCAATCGATCCGCCGCGCCGGCCATCGAGAATTCCTCGGCCGACGGAACCTCGGGATCTCGTGTCGGCCGATAATACACCAACGATCCCGATCGTGATTCTAATTAATTTCCCGGTGAAATCGGCACTCGTTAACGTCGAATTTGTTACGGTGATCGCTTCAGTTTCCGAAGATCATAAATTCAAACAGCGGTACACGCCATATTACTAAATGAATTTAATATCCGACGATACCATCGATCATCTACCGTAAATCAACGTTAAGCGACTTGGAAATGTTTTCGGAAGAAACTAATTGATATATCAATTTCCAACTATGTAGATGCGTTTGCAAAATTGCTTTTTTAACGTCTATTTTTACCGTGTTCATTGAATTAATGTTATTGTGGTATCGGCGTGTCGCACGCATAGGCAGGAGTCGATCGAGTACGAGGACGGGTCAAAAGTGACCCGCCACTGGCCCTGGGGCGGGTGAGCGAGGTGCGAGGTGGGAATTTTCAACGGGATTGAAGCGCACGGTTGATCGAGGACACGTGAACGGCCACATCGCTGAAACGTCAACCCAGTGGAGCGAGGCTGGCGTAACCGAAGCTAAGGAACCGTGTAATTCATTTGGCGAGTGTCCGTGCAAGGAACGATTGCCTTTGAAATTTACGCCCGGCAAATTGTGGCCCGCTACCTTGGCCTGCATTCGACGTCTTATTGCACGGTTTCAGAAATATGCTGTGTAATTATGTCCAGCCACTGATTCCGCCGAAATTGCTCGCGAACAAATTGGTCAAGTGATCGATACAACCCAAACGATCGCACACATCACGCGTCGAAGGTTACGCCATTTTCTCTAGCGCACACGTACAATGTACTTAACGACTACAAGCAACTACAGTAGCAAAGTCTACACGACTATACTTACGCTATCAATCACCTGCATTTTCTACAAGAAAGGGTTTAAGGAGGAATAAGAGAAATATTCTGGTTCAGTCTCAAGTTCAAATCAATATATGCAGGTAAATTTGAAAATGTCCAATCATTTTAAACACATTTATTCAGTTATTTATTCGCATTTATAATCCCAACGATTAACCTAACCCCTCCCACTGATAAAAATCCCAACGTTCCCACACTGCATCGATCTCGATCGCTACAAATCCTCGGCTAACAAACCAACAACAACCGACTAGCATTGTCTGGCTAGCATACCATCGGCAACTATATTCTCCCCAAGGGAGCTGCAACGACCTCGAACGCTGCCTCGCCAGTCTAGGAACGCGAAAGGGCGCGTATAATAATCGGCAGAAGAGAAAATGCCAGCACGCTAATTGTCCGATCGAAAATGTTACGGGCCACGGTGCGCGCAACCTGTTCGCAACGGAGAGTAGTTATCCCCGCAATTATTACGAACGGGTGCACCCGTGGGAGAGTGGGCCGAGTGGGGTTTGTAATTACCGAAAACGACACGTAACGACGGGCCGGTGCTATTGCGATCGATCGATCCGCAGATCGACGACGATAATACCGAAAATACGGAATCCCAACGCCGCGCGCACCGTGACCTTTCCAACCGGGATTACGACGAACGTTTCTCGCTTATGGTCGTCACGAACCGGCAAGAAGAGAACCCGGAGGCCGGCTATCGATCCCAACTTCCCCCGGTCCCTCCCCCGAGAACCCTAACAGCCCTCAACCCCCTCGAACACCTCTCTTTTCCGCGTGGATTGCAGTCTCCCGCGGAATGTACGCGTGTACACGTGGATTGAAAAGGGAGACCTACTTTTACCCGACGCGACGCGGCGCACACTGGGCAATTCGGACGATATTTCTTTGAAAATCAAAGAACAAAGCTGAAACTTTGTAGAATATGGGAAAAATAGGGAGATTATGGTACGAACGTTTTTTAACCTTGATCAAATTCGTTAAACTTGTACAATTTCATAATCTCCCTATTTTCCCCATATTCTACAAAGTTACAGCTTTGTTCTTTGATTTTCAAACAGATATCGTCCGAATTGCCCACTGTGCGGCGTCTCTTCACCTGCCTGTCCATTATTCCAACGACGAAACGAAAGCAAACTCGCGGAACCGAATCACTGACATCAAAAAAATCAACTTTCGCCTCTAACCGAAAAATCCATCGCTGCGGTACATGAAAATTCAACGATATCGCAGAAAATCTCCTCGATTCATTCGATTCGAGTGACAACGAGCATCCGAGTACATCGTCGACCCCTGCCGGTTGCGCCAACCCAGTTCCGTCCGTGCACACTAATCTCAAGTTGAAATTTATGCGTCACCGAGTACACGAAAGGGTTATTCGAGGCATCTCGCGTTTCACGAAAGGCATCGATCCAATTAGCGTCCCGCGGGATGAGAGAAAAAAAAACCGACTGCTCGGAGAAATTATCATGCAACCGGTCGAGAGGCTATGCAATTAGTTGACGAGATTTTGGGGACGGCTCCCGATCCCCACCCTCTTTGCAAGCTCTCCCCCCCCCTCACTCTCTTTCTCTTTTCATCAACAAGCTCTCGGCAAGTTTTCTGTCTCTGCGAGCACTCTATCTGGAAGCTCTTTCTCTTTGCAACTTCTCTATTTTCAAACTCTCTTTCTCCGCGAGCTTCCTCTGGAAGTTCTACCTCTGTCTGCAAGCTCTATCTCTAACTGCAAGCACTACCTCCTTCTCCCCCACTCTACTCCGATTTTCCAGGCCCCTCACTCTCTTTCTCGGTGTCTAGAGGAGCTCGCAACGCTGCGCTGCTGGAGCGGAAGCGCTTGAAAAACGCTCTCGAAGCCGGGCTTGTTAACAGAGCCGATCGATAACACGGTCTCGGTGTGGCGCGATCCACTCGCGCTTTCGCGGGATGAAAGAGAAAGAGGGACTGGTTCGCCGATGGCTGCCCGTAACGGGCTCGTTACGACGCCAAACAGATCTCTATGCCAGCAGGTTCCACGGCCACGAGATACGACACTACCCACTGTCCCACGCGTGTCGCTTCGGATCGACGGACCGCGGCCACTCGGATCGATACACTCGATCTTTGCATCGGACTCGATCAACTTGCTAATTATTCGATCGAGAGCTTCCAATTTTTCACCTTTAAGAATAATATTGTAATTTACGTTCAACTTGTACTCGTCAAGTTATTTATTATTTGTTTGTATGTTATGTAACGATATTGCAGTTATTGCTCGATTTATACTGTTCTTTGGTAAACATAATTTGCTGTGCAATTTATATACCGCGTCTACTGAGATTGTAGTTTGTCTTTTGCTTGAAACACTGTTCAATAAACTTCCGAGTTACTCCGCGACGAACAATATAGGTTAGAAACCGGAATAGAATTCGGACAGTTGATTTGCTAATTCAGTCTAACTGTCTTCGTCTGGTTAAATACTGTACTCCCGTTGTCTGACGCGTTAGAACTGATTCCACTGGGATAAGTTATAGACTGTCTGACAACGGACGGTCATATTTCACTGAATACACTACGTAGCCGCTCTGCTTCGAGTTTCCTGCCGCCTCTGCGAGAATATCATTTATTAACGATAACGTTAACGTATTATCGTCGGTCGAACTGTAAAACAATACACGACCGAATAAATTTACGTAATTCCATTTACTTTCGATAACGTGATTACGTTCTCGTTGATATTCACATTTTAAAAAGATTTTTTGCTGCTAACAGTTCGAGTGGAATAAGACGGTCCGGCCAGACACGATTGCCCTCATAAGGGCGACGTAGAAAAAAACAATGTTAATTATCGGAACAATCGCATTCGTTTGACCACATTCTCGATCGAAACCTGTTCTGTGGGACTCGGCGCAAGTCTGCGGTTAAACGCGCGGTGAATTTCTTCGTTACAGTCCGACTCGTACCTGCCATTACAGCGTACGGCAAGGTAACGCGTTCCCTGCGAATTTACAAGGCTCAATAGCGTAATTACGATGGAGTATCGTTCGCGTGCATTACCACCGACACGACATTAGCATAATATTCTATAAAGTACATCATCGGCTCACGTGGCGGAGCGAGGGCGCGACCGATGCACCCTCGATCCGGTCGCAATTATGCATCGTTCGTCAATTATCTCCCACGAAATTTCATCGGTCATCAATTTTCAGAAACATTTAAACACGTAAGAATCCTCAGATTTGTAAGCTGTTGTTCATGTTGCGTCACCCGGTGTATTGTTCACGTTATTTACAAGCGGTTCGTTGCTAATGTCGAAAACGAAACGGACGACGAACAGTTTCGTCAGATCCGTCGCCGGAGAAAGACATTTAATATAAAAATCATTCGTTATCGCTGCATTTATCGTTTTAATCCCGGCCATCTTTTTCAAATTTATTGCGGTTCGATGAAAGAAGTTATCGTCTTTTCAAGAGCGGAAGTCGTTGTATCATTCTACGATTAAATTATCAGGAAAAATGTAGTTTTTTTCATGTAGAATCGTACAACAGTGATGTAAATCTCCAATCGCATCGAGTGGTCGTGCAAAACGGCAAGTTTCGCGTGCGTGGGTGCGGTCCGGGCGACTTCGGGGAACCTAATATACTTCCCCGTTGAATTTCAAACGTTTAGCTGTTTCACACGCCCCAATAGGTCAGCCCAGGCAGCATGTTCGAGGAAATGATGGAAAGGGAAAGAACCTAATCACCGGTATGGTCTTGGCTCCCGCCTCTAATCGGTAATATCGGTGCAGGCGAACGGATTCAGCGCAACTTCGGTAACATGCTGCAATTTATCGATCAGCATGCGCCGGGGAAAAAGTTGAACAGTGCAGGTACTTGCAGCATCGAGGATGTATTATTTAGAAAAAAAATAGCACAAGAAAGTGAAAGTACAGGTTTCATCGTAGAAAATGAGCCAAGGTTCAATTCTAATAATTTCAAGTCTAAATTTAAAGAAATTTCAACTTTACATTGAGGGAAATGTCAAGTTGAAAAGAGAAATTCAAGTTTTGAATTGTGAGGAATGTGGGAAATGACAAAATTGTACAATTTTCAAGTTGCATAGGTCGTTCGGAAAATCAATTCGTTCTCTGAAGGGAAAATGAAAGAGTATTTTTTAGCATTTAGAAAATTGCAAAAAATTGAAGTTCTCGATTGGATGATTGCAGGTGGTTCGAGCGTGTTTCGAGGTGAATCAGCGAGATTCCACGGGACAATGGGGCCTGAGAATCATGTGTTCGCGGGTCTCGAAATCGGAAACCAGCCGGGATCGCAGCCGACGATTAGGCGAGGAGCCACGGGGTGTCGCGGAAATCCGAAGTGTACCGGAGGAGGCGATTGTGTTTCAAGGATCGTTGTAACGCCGCAATAAAGACGGGTCCGGGGGAACGGGGACAGGACACAGCTCGGCGAAAGGTGGGAGTGGCAAGGGTCGTGTAAAAGCCAAGGTAAAACGGAGTTAAATTAATCTTAAGCCCACACTCGGCGCGCGAGAGAACATGCCGCGTTCTTCGCCGGAATCCGCTTTGATTCTTCACCATCCAACGATCCCCCAAGAATTCCCTTGGCTGGCTATCCGCGAAATCGATTGAAAAAATCTCATGGAATCTCCCTTTTTAGTCGTCGAACATTTCCTCGTGAAACTCGTTTGCGAAATAGCAAAAATTCTCGGTTCGCCGAAACATTATTATCGATATTCAAGTTGTCGCAACATTGACGTCTGTCACGCGAGCAAAACGTTCGGAAGTTCTGGCACAGATTTTCCAGCAGAAACTTTCTTAATAAGTAGAAGATTTCACACTGTCGGTGTTGGACAAGGTTGATAAATAGAAAAATCGCCGAGCTGTAAGAGAACAATAAGACGCGACGTGGATATCGTGGAGAAAGTTGCGAAAACAAGTGAGCACAGGCGGGACGGCAAATCGAGGAGAACAGCGGAGAACAACAATTCGAGGGTGCAAGGAGGAAAGCTCGCGACGGTGTCGGCGTTCTTGCAAAAGTCCGTCGAAAATAAGTAGAAACGGCCGCGCGAGTCAGACAAGTTCAGGGTGAGGAGAAAATACTCGGGCGCGTGCCAACGTTCTCTAAACAATCGGTCGGAAATAGCGGTTTCGAAGCAACGAAAGTTTTGCCGTTCTAGAAAATCGACGAACAAGTAGAATGGCACCGCACGAGTCAGACGGTTGCGGCGAAACGAGAAGAACGTTAAAAACAATTTCGAATGGGATATCGAGGACAACGCGATTACACTGGGGATAGATAAATAAGGAGAATAAAGTGAGAAGAGGGTATGAAACGGTGAAGAAGGGGGCGGTGATTTTCGGTGAAAGACTCGGATCGAGTGGAAAAGCCGGAACTGGTCGGACGGGGCCCGCGAAGGACGAGGGGTAGGAAGCGTGAAAATAGTGAACGCGATGGAAAGCCAGTCCTCCGCCGCGTCGGTATGATTTTCCAGCGGAGGATGGCGCTGTCGGTCGGCCCGGGGCAGGGGTAGATCGCATTTTGAATAATAGAGACCGCGGTCTATTTATGCCCTGAAATCAATACACCCGCGACTATATCGCTGCCAGAGAACACGCCGGCACGCCGGCACGCCGCTGCCGGATCGTTCGCTGTCGTTCCTTCGTTGTTCGCATGCATGCTCCACTTTTGAACGCGTCTCATTGTGCTCGAGGGAGCCGCCTGCTATCGTCGACCGTAAATGGGGAACTAGCTGGCGTTGTTCGAGCCCCTTTCAAACCGATGATTCGCGAACGAACCCTCCACTGGCATTTACTCGAAGCTTTACAACTTCTGGAGCTGCCTGGACTTCGCTGGGACACTTATCTGTATCCGCGCGAGCTCGCTCGTATCGTTTCGTTAACTAAATTCGATGAGAAGTCGTTACGGTACGCTGATCTCAACTAGTCGAGAGCCACTGCTATCTGACAAACTTTACGGTTCGCCTAACCGATCGGACGAGAACCATCGTCGACGACGACCTAGATCGTCGACTGAGAACCACTGCCAGCCGGCAACTTGGATCAGCAAATGAGAACCGCCGGTTTCCGGCAACTCTAATTCTGAAATTGATGTCATCCTAAAGTGCAGATCCGAATTCTCATCTCTCAAAGTATTCTTGGCCGGTGTTAGATCAGCAATTAGGGTGTCCAGTTCAGTTATGCACACCGATGCCCGAGTCTTGTCGACCGAAGAGAAACCGGTCGAAGGCTTCGCAAGGTTCGACCGTCTCCGATATATCGGTCGCGAATAAAATCATTAGCAATTTTCGAAACGATGCGGGGAACTCGTATTGATCCTCGTTAAGCGATCAGCCCCATAACCTCCGTAAGAGGTCCGCGGCGGAGGATCGTCGGGTCGCGTCGTTGTCGTCCTTTTGCGCGACACGTCGCCATTAATTACGAGGACTTACTCAGCAGTACGCGAGGCGACGCGACGTTCGTGAAAAGGAACCGGTTGTCCACCTAACCAGAATTCGCATGGGCCCCCGACGCGTAAGCAAGATAAAATGAGAAACGTCCTAGGGAGACGGAGACAGGATTACGTTGACTTTCACCGGGACGCAATTAGGGACGCGATCCGGGATCGTAATTACGAGGCCGTCAACTACGAAGTCCTGCGGAAAACTTAAAACCCAGTTCCCTGATTCGTTTCGCGTCGTTTCCCGGATTTTATCCAGTATCGATATCGCGACCAGACAGTTTATTCGTTGTCCCACGACGGAGACTCGTCAACCTTGATATTCCCATGTACATTCAACATGTTGGATAGGTCGTTAGCACCGGATTCTGGCGTTGCGCGACGATGTTCGGTCGATGTCGTTGAACGTTCTGCTGGATTTCTATCCTGGACAATTTTCATTGCTACCAATCTCCATGAATTGGTTCTATGCAAATGGACGCGGACGTCCAGAGCGGAAGGGAGGACATAAACCAGTCTCGGGAGGATTCAATGGTCACCCTTCTTCCCCGTAGCACTGTCACCCGATATTGCTGACAGTTTCGTCGTCCGCGTCCGGTCGAAATCCGCTGGTACACGTGCGTCGGGACGCAAGAACACGAAGAATACCGGATATGGACTAGACTACAGCCAGACAGCCCGGAATGGAAATCAATACAGTCTCAACACTCGTCGGCTTCTCCCGGCCTCCTCCCGCTTCGCAGCCCCTCGTTTCTCAACCTACCCCAGCAACCTGTCTCTGTCTTTCCCCGGCTTTTTATCATACATCCCCCGACGCCTCTCCCTCCCCACCTCCCTCCACCAGGGTCCTCTTGTCTTTCTTTCTGGTGGCATCATTGGCTCTGCCGGAGCGGATTCCTCGGCCCTAACGCAGATTACACCGCACAATGGATCTCGCTGGGGAGCGCGGAACTCGACTCCTCTCTCTCTCTCTCTCTCTCTCTCTCTCTCTCTCTCTCTCGCTCTCTCGTCTGGCGAATCTCGCCTCTGCTTTCAAATCTCTCGCCGGTGAAAAGATTCTGCTGGAACCGGGTGCGCGGACGCGCGAGCCACGGCACTGCGCCGGGTTTTTTAATCGACCGGAAAGGGAATCGATTCTGCCACTGGGTCATCCGCCGATTCTGATGCTCCGATGAGCCCGGGGACAACGAGTTTTGCCTATCGACTCGCCCTCGTTCTCCAAGAATTCTTTCTCGAGCCGGTCCGATAAAATCAGTGTTGACGCACACGTTGCACGTAATTGCAAGTGCGTACGCGCAGAGTTCTTTCCCTTTGCCTAGTATTTATTAAAAAATAAATTATAATAGTAAATCTCCTCGTCGATTATATTCAAAATCAAACTTGTTCGATGGTTTTTACGACCACAAAGGACACTCACTCGTGTGCCAATAGTTTTGTGATCCACCGCGGTTCTGGAGCCAACGCCATAAAAGGCTCGCGAATCGTTCGCCATCTGAAATCGCCGGCAACACCATGTTTGGAGAGTTCTTTCTCTCGTTTCAGCAAACGTGAACCTCTGGATCGCTCGATCACCTCCTCTACCCTCCCCGTTTCTTAACCTTTGCATAACGTTCCCATGACGAATTCAGTGGAACAATGATTCATCATCCGCAGACCACGGAGTTTTCCTTTTGCGCTATTGTTTTTGCTCGCCGACGCGCTCACGGTGCTCTTTCGCCGATTCTTGATTGTCGCGACGCGAAGATCGACGAGATTCCGCTCGGACATCGCCCTAATCGAGATCTATACTAACTCGTGACTGTGCAACTCTCCGAAGCAATTAATCAGAAATTACAACTAGAAAAAAAATATATACATTTGATTTAGCACTAGGTTAACAGGACCCGTCAAAATGACGGATTCCAATATTCTTAATTTGAGATTACTAAGATTGCAAAGATTCTTCCCGGAGGAATTATGTACCAAATTTATTTCTTTGTGTATATACATACGTATTATTAGAAAAATCGGCACAAATTTGGATAGACACATTCTCGTTAGGTTTATAAAATAATGTCTCCGTAAACCTAGCGTTAAAATCGGCACAAACTAAAAGTAGGGGCGGGTCTGGATGAGCTTTCCGCAATAGGACACGCCCGCTTGGCCACCGATGGATTCGAAATTTCTACAAATTGCTTCGGTGAGTGGATGTACCCGAAAAAAGGCGAAGACGGGGATTAGAAGACGAAGGACTGCGGTCCACCTTACCTCGGTAGGTAGGGTAAGGTCACGGACGAGGTCGAAGGGTGTTCGGGGTAAGAATTCACCGTCCGGAGGGGTGAATCACGAGGGGTGATACGCAGTGGTCGCGCGGCATGTGGTCGAGAGGCACGGTGAACCAGATATTCGAATGGCATCGACGGCTCGGCCAAGCTGCCGCAGCGGGAGCAGGGGTGACAGTGGCCTGGGGAGAAGGGACTCGGGGGGACAACTGGGTATACGAGGTAGTGGGTATAGAGTATAGAGTGGAGCAACGGAGATATCCAGGTCACAAAACAAGTGTCGTAACCGGGCACGCTGGCACGCTCCTGCGAGCACACTTGCGTCCCCGCGTCACGATTTCGACTCCCACAGCCCGAGACCCAAGGAACCTGATGCTAACTGTGACCAGCAACTCTTAAACAGTCAACAAAACCATGGTACGCCGTTTCTGGAGTCGGAGAAATTTTACAAATGGACGAGGACTGTTGGCCGTGGCCCAGACACCTTCTTCAGTCCCTTATTGGCTCGTGGATTTGGGAGCGAGCTTACGATTAGACCGTATAAATAGTTTGAAAGAAATCAACAAGCACCATCTCCTAAGTGTAGATTCGCCAAAGGAGCGGAGCTAATCGAACTTCAATAAAATACGTACAATTTATAGAAGGTGGTTCGGAACCCACCGTAATAAAAAGTAGGTCCCGCTGAAATAAGCGATAGGGAGAGTGTTGGTAAAAGGTGAGAAGTGTGGAACGGGATTTGAAACCCTGAGGGGACCAAATATCCATTACGTACATACGTACAATTTATAGAATCTGCAGTTCTACGGCGAATGAATTGATCATGAAAATGTACTAGAATAAAAATCGTAAATAATTTTAAATAAATTGGAAACGTCGCTGTGCGTTATCAGTCTGTTCGCAACGCCATAAATCGGTGAACATTCGAGTCGCATTAATCAGCAAATGAAAACGCAGCGGCGTACGAGTCCCGGCCGGTTAATTGCCAGTTGGAAATTGATATTTCGCTGGAATATAATCGGTGTCGCGAGCGATTGACCGAGGAGTTGGCTCGAAATCACGATCGCAGTTCCGTGGGACAGGCACGAAGTAATCGAAGCACGTGTGAGCGGCCAGTGTCGAGAATCCCAACGAGCTTTCGCTAACTGTAAAACCGAGCACTCTTTTTCTTTCGTCTCGGTGTTCGCCGGGTCGCGATCGTCGACGGTGTCGTATCTAACGATCGGTATCCAGAGTCTAAAACAATTAAGTACAGTTTGCTCGATGCTCGGCCGAAAAATCGCTATCGGTTCGAGTTCCGAGTTTAACGCGAACCTGACGGGTTCGTCGAACACACGCGCTCGCGTGCGAAGAGAGAAAGAGACAAACTCGGCAAGGTAAACGGTTAGAGAAATCTAGCGAGGACTTCGCGCTAAGTCATAAAAGCGGAAATAAAATGGGCAAAGAGACTCGCGAGTCGACGAAACGATCGTTCCGCGTCGTCTCGCAAACGACAAACCGGAGATTATTTATTTTCCGTGAATATTAAAAATTCCTCGGCGTGAGAGGTGCCTTAACGATCTCGGTGACGTTACAGTATGTCGCGCAGAGGTGGACATTCCGAGTGATTATAATTAGGTGTCACCGGTGCCAAGCGGACTTTCATCCCGCTTTCATAATTGAAAGGTACTTTAGGGTCTCGGGTGTCAATGGGGAGGAGTTAGGTTATCGAACGCGATTGCTAAGAATTATTAAAAATTCGATATTTCGGCGGAGGAATAGATAAAATAATAGAGAGAACAGGACAGCGAGATCGACAGGCGAGCCGTTGCCGTCGACTAGCTGGCCGAGCTTCTTAGAAAGCTGTTAACATGCGAATAGCGTGGTCGTGGACGGCAGAACGACACCCGCGAAGACGAGCAGCACGGGAAATTCGTCACGTAAATGCCGGACAATGACTCTATGCTGGCAGCGATCGAAACACCGAGTCGCCAAGGTATCCGTTAGACTCGGCACTATGAAAAAACCGCGGATCACCTACCGCAGACGCGGGCAACTTTAATGCAGCTGGACGCCTAATAACGCTGTAAACCCCGTGTTTTTTATCCCACGGACGATCGATTCACGGAAATCTTCTGCTCTTGCCATTCGACGCGACGGGAAACTTTTTGTTAAATAACGTAATGGCGATGGCGAGGTTTCGACCGCGCGAGATTGTTCGGACGAACTCCGAACAGGTTACGGAGCGATCCTCGAGGTTTCTACAGAAGTTTGGATTTTCGATTTTCGTTCCAAGTGAAAGTGAACGGGGGCCGAATGTCGAGCGGCGATCGCGAAAGAATTTCGCGCGATAATTTCCGGCGGCGGAAGATCGACGCTAACGATAATGCCTGTGCGAGAAGGTGTCGGCCACCTTTCACTCGCGAGCGTGCGACTGGGCCGCTTTTCGTCCACCGCAGGTGCTAATTACCGCGCGAGAACGAAGATCCGCGTAGCCAGATATCCGCCGGTAAAAGTTTCCTCTTTCCGGATCGCGGATCGAACGAAACACCTATCGGCAACGGTTTCCGCGTGCTGTGTTGTAACCGGCGACCTTGAGACTATCAAATTGCTAGTGGACTTCCGGGCCAGCAGGTCCTTCAAGTTAACGAGGCTTCTTTCATCTTGCGTTGAACGATCAAAGTTATTATTTATGGTACAGGAACGGCAAAACGTTGAATATTTTTTTTTTTTAATTAATGCTTTCGGCGCAACCGTTTCGATCAATTTTTAATCTGATTATTTATCATGAATGGCGAAATACCTACATACAATTTACCTTTGAAAAAGGTTCAAACTAGTATACCGAATAAACGTCAGGCATTATTGCAAAATAGCTATTAGATTAAAAATTGATCGAAACCGTTGCGCGGAAAGCATTAACTCAATTTAATGACGGAAGACACTGTTTGAGGACTAAGCTTACGATAATTGTCAGCTAATATTGTAGCACAGATAGTGCCCGTGTGGATCGTAGTTGAGTGGTTCGTAGAGCAGATAACGTGTTCCCGGTGTTCGAGTAGTATACTCGATGATGTATTGTTCTGATCCAATGGTGAGTGGAGTAGATGGGTCACCCACTCGAGTCTCTAATTATTGGATCGAGATGCGTGTACGAAAAAATATTTGGTATTTTCAAAATCGAAATATTCTTACCGAAGAATCTTCTGAACGGTGAAGAATCGCGAAGAACCGACCAGACTCGTTATCGAATTTTTCTCGCGAACGAACGGCTGGCAAATTAATTCACGTGGTCGGGAGCACGTGTCCCCGGTTCCTGGCCACGCCTACTAAAAATTGGAAACCACGTACCTCGTGTATGTAGAGCAGGGAATCCCGCTTAGCGCCGAGCAGATGAGCGTCGAAGAAGCACAAGTACTCTAACCGATCGGTTGTCTAGAATTATTAAGCGTTCGGCACTTCCGTTCCTTGCGATCCTCTTCTCTCTCTAACTCTTCTCCCTCTCTCCTCTCTCTCTCTCTCTCTCTCTCTCTCTCTCTCTTTCTCTCCAGCAAGTGCACAATGCACGCTCGCTCAACAATACTCCTTACGCGTGCAGGGTATGCAAATGTTAATTGCTCTCCTCGTAGACGTATCGTTCGTCGGCCGATCCCCGGCGTGTTACGTTATGCTCGTTATACATAAATTATCATTAATATTAATTATTATAAATATATCTGTGTCTGCAGGTACTTCGCTGTCCTGGTTCGTAGAGTTGATTCGAAGAGGCTGTGTGTGTTGTTTGCGAATGATTGGATTTCCTCGGATCGGTGGGTTCGAAAAAGTAAACTGGGCGGGGGCGTGGGTAAAGGGCTGGGCTAAGGGGGCCGTTGTCACAGTTGTCAACAAGATGATGATTCCTGATCGAATCTCTGTCCCTGGACAAAGATATCCCTTCTGTACGTCGAGATGCTCGTCGATCGATGTTCAATCTTGAATGAAACGGTCGTCTCGCTCGCGTACTGATAACTGCCCGGCCGCATATATATATATCGAGAGAGAGAGACAGACTGCGTGGCTTGTTCCTCGAGCATATAATAAACTTTGTGTGTTGCGTGTATGCGTGTGTATCTCTCGTTGATAGATATCTCATAAACGCTCTCTCTGCTCTGAGTATATATATATATAATATTTCTATATAATATATATATAGATTTTTATATATATTTATATAACGGTTGTTTATTAATAATAATATTTTTGTGTTATTACTTTATCGTTTAGCTTATTATTTTTTTTTGTTTGTTTGTTTGTTTGTTTGTATAGTTACGTTTCTTTCGGAGGAGTCTAGGCACTATTGCGCTGCGAAAAAAGAGGTTTAAGTTTGAAGGTACTTGTTCGTACGAGGTATATGTTCTCAAGGTAGAAGTTTTGAAACGTTCGAACGTTTGCAGACCGTTCTCTTCGTCTCTCTCCCGGCGAACGCCAAAAGGGGAAAAGGGACTGTGTGTGTTTCTTCCTCAAGGTTCCGTTTTTTTCGTCGGTCTATCCTCGCGACTCTCAGCAGGACGAGGACCGTCGTCGTTCACCTTCTTCGTGGTGAGAGTTGTGCCGCGCGCGTGTCTTTCACGATCCCCCCTTCAGTTGCTCGCCTTCTCTCTCTTTCTCTCCGTTCGACTCTCTTCGTCTCCTCTTCGTCTCTCCTTTCTTCTTTTCTTCTTTCTTCGCTTCTTCCTCTTCTTCCTCTTCTTCGTCTTGTTGCTTTCCTTCGTCTTTCTCTTCCTCTTCTTCTTCCGGTTTCGCCTCTTCGTTTTCTTCTGAATGGTGAGCCTTTCACTTGACGATCGATGGCAAGGCCCTCTCCGCCACGGTAGGGTCTCTCACGGAAGGTCAGAAGTCGTTATCACCTACTCGAGCTACCCCGCTTGCCAACCGCATCGCCCTCCGCGCTGCTGCCACCCGCCTCCCCTCGACGATCTACCAACACCACCATCTGGAAACAGAGAAATCGATCGTCAGTATCGAACGATGGATTTCGAGCTATTCCTACTCACGAGTCGTTCTTCGCATGGGAATCGACCAAGGATTTTCTGGATTTTTCACGAAACTGTTCACCGCGAGGAACTTCATAAATGAAATTAATTGAGATCGCCAGCAGAATGGCGAAAATTGCAAATGGCGGTCGCAGACGGCGTCGCGAGCTTGTTTCCAAGCGAATTTCCGCCATTTTGCACGATCCGCTGGTGAATAAAACGGAGGAGGAGACGTAATATCTTTCGAAATGGAATGGTCGTGTTTGCCGGTGGATCGCGACGAATGCGAATGCATTTCTCTCTCCGCGCAGCCAGAAAATTCATTTCCACGAATACGTTTCGCCCTCCGCGAACTGGCACGCCGTCTGAGACTCTCGGACGATCATCGCGCACGTGAAAACGCGAGACGAACCCGCGGAATTTATAAGCGGCAACAGTTGCAACGAGGTTGAATTACCGAATTTTCCGCCCTTGCTCCTGACACTGGTGACAACCTCGAGTCTGCACTGTCACGCGAGTATGCGCTACGCGTTCCAAACCGTTCACGCGAACACGTTGTCTAGAATAAATTAAAAATACAAGAATTCATAGTTTTAAATGTATATAATGTTGTATCGTTCTTTTTATGGTTAGAATTGACTCAACTCGATTGCGTTGCTCTGTAAACAAAGTTTGTTATTTCATTATTTTGCACATCTTTCTCTCTTATTTACACTATTTACAATTTACAACATCCTTACCTGTAAACAACGAAACGACATTAAAGTTTATTATTTAAGATGTCAATTCCCCCTTTAGAATCCTGACTATAATTCAGCTGTCTTCTACTTTGTCCCTCTACCGGGTTAGACGGTCACTGCTCTAATTTTTCAGCCAAATTTAAATCTAAAGAAATATATGTATTTTCTTTACATGTATTTTCGTTTTTATCGATCAAGTTGGACATCTTCAACGAAATGGTAATTAAAGAATGCAACCGCGAATATCCCTCCCACAACGATGCCCAAAAAACCCTCGCACGCTCGCTGTATACATATATGTGTACCTTGCGCAACAGCATTATTCAACAGCGTCCGTTTCAGAACGCACAGAAAAACCTGTCAGACGACTTTTACTACGCTCGCGAATAGCGTCGACATCGCGGAATATCGTTCTATAAATACCGGTGGCCGAATAAAAATATTCAGCAACAAACTCGCAATAAATAAACTCTATTTTCGCTGCGCGTCGCGTCTCCCGCTCGCCAAAACGCATTCGAACAGTATGCTGACTCACGAGCGCGAGTACACTGTTATTCAAAAGTCTTTAAGTCTTCCACGCGTCGGAAGTATTGAAACAATTAAATTACATGTACAGAGTCTTCAATATTCGCGAGAGAATTTAATGGTGAACATCGTTTGTATCAGCTGTCGCTATTGCTCGAAAAATTTCGAATGCACTTCGAACATATTGAAATCGCAAAAAAATTCAAATGTTTTGAGCGGCACTGTACGCGGCTACAGGTTTCTCAAAAAAATGGGGTCGCCGTGTAAACAGCTTTCCAGCTGGGCGAGAGAGACTGGCTGCGCCACGAACCTCCAGTGTTTTATTTATGATTTTTAAAGACCTTCCATTAAAGCCAGCGTGGGGTTCGAGACCTCGAGACCGGCAATAAACTGGACTCGTAGTGCAAACATCGAACTGCACCGAGCAAATGAGCAGCAGACCTTCTAAATCGGTCTTCGCCGTATATGGCGCCCTTTACGAGGTTCCATCAACGCGCCATGTTAGGCTCCCATTGGAAACTTTGTGATACATTGCTTGGCTACAGGGTGGTCCAAAACGTCAACCAAGACGTTGCACAAATCATTTTGCTAAAATCATTTCCGCGTACAACAGCTTTTACATGAAACGCGAAACACTCTGTACACTTCTTCAATTGTAAAGAATTCATCAAAAGTACTAGACTGTATCGGAAACATGTAAGAAATCAAATAAATCGATTTTCCCTCGCCTCACCGAGTTTGACACACCCTGTACAAGCCGTTTGCTTGAAAATCGACTAGACGGTATCATCGACGTACAGAGAACGAAATAAATCAATTCTCCTCCTATACAGGGAATTTTCTTTAACGCGCCATCAATTTTGAATCACTCTGTAACGATCCGTCCGATTAAAAACTTGAACAGAGCGCAGCAAAGGTACGAAACAGGCCAGCTAAATCGAATTTCCTCCGTTAAATAGAACTGGCGACGATCCGCGCGTCAAGACTTGTCATACGGGTGATAAATGACAATAATTATTGTCCAGGGGACAACACGACGACACGATATCTCTCTCGTTCTCTGTCTCTGTCGAGCCAGCTCATAAATAGAAGGGTAAACACCCTATAAATCAGCGTCGGTGGCCCCGATCGAGCGGGCAAAAGGTAAACGGGGGGGCTCAGTTTTCGTGCTCGACGGCCCTGAACGCGTCAGAGGAAAAACGAGTCGGTGCGTGTGCCCGACCGGGAGGAGGGTTTCACGGTATTTTTCATTTCACCCTTCAATCGTCGTGCGTGCGTGCGTGCGTGCGTGCGTGCGCACATTTCTGCGTGGCCATCTCGCACACGCAGAAAAGGTACGTTGCGCGACGCAACCCGCCACGCATGCGAACAAGCCGTGAAACGGGAGACAATGGCGGCCCTGGACCTACGTCAACGCGAAATTAAACCAGGCTGATGGAATGGGATCTCTACACCGACGCCGCCGTTGCCATAGGGGGCCACTCTCTTTCCACGCCGCGATTACATTGTGGACACCGAGACCCGGTCTCCTTTGTGCCACAGATTATGTTCCTTCAATGAAATCTGCCGCTCGACAGACACTGGGATTGTCCTTTTGTGAATTCGTGCCGTTCCAGAATCGATGGACAGTCTCGTTTACGCTCGGTTCTTGTTGTCAGTGTCTATGTTTCTTAAAAACACATTTTTCATTGCTAAATACAGATTAGGAAACGAAATGAGGGGATGGAAGTACTGGGAGGAGGAAGAGGAAACACGGTGTAGGAGATGTGGCTACAAAGAGGAGACGTGGGAGCATGTGCTGGAGAGATGCAGAGGAGAAGAAAGAAAGGATGCAGGGATGCAAGAGAAAGTGAAGAGACTGGAGAGGGAGAGAAAAGAAATCCAGGAAGGTAGAAGCGAAAGATAAAGAGAGGAAAAGAAGAGACCAGGGAGGAAAGAAGAAAACAGAGAGTGATATAAGAGAAAATCGTTAATATATGTATACAGGTTGTAAGAAATGTGAAGAAATTAAATGTAGAGGGATCGGGTTCTACCTGTAACCAGAAAGGGAACAGGAATAAATACTTCATTTAATTGACACATTTTTTCATAATGTTCCAAAGCTGAGTTTATGTATTTCGAAACCACCCTGTATACTCTGAGTTTGCTTTCGCTGATTACAGGAAACATCAACTTTGTTTACACATACGATCGACAAAAAGAAAAGTTATTGTAGTTCGTGGCAAGAAGAACGTGAGCGTGCACAGCAGCTTCGACCGTAGATTTTGAAACGACCTGTAGAAGAGGGAGCACGAGACGAAGCTTTCGGGCCCCGAGTCTAAATTACTAAAATCGTGGCTCGACGGTGGAACAATGGGCGAAACGATGAGTGCCGCGCAGGTAGCCTAAGATTCGCGTTTCAAGCGATGGTATCGATCCTATCGGGGGTCGTTCGATCCCGTCGAGCGCGTCGGTCGGCCTGGGGTTTTAATAAAGCCGCTAGTAATTTATTCGCGCGGCGCGGCGGCTGAATTGCCACCGGCGATATTCGGCTGTGCCGCCTCTCTATAGGGACATTCGTTCTCGCGAGCCGCGCGATCTTCCACGACGATCTTCCGCAATAATTTCAGAAGCCCGGTTATCCGGACTCGCCCCGTCCCGTAGATTCAACGAGATTCGATCTAAATGCAAGCGGCGGCGCAGGGAAGGGCACGGTGTCCCCCGAGGAGAAGGAAGAAGATAGCGTGAGAAAATGTACGGGGAAAAATTTTTCCACCCTTCTTTTGCATACCCCTACCGTTCCTCGCGCGAATATATCTGCGAAACTGATCCGAGCCTGAGGAATTTACCGGAATTCATGGTCTATCATCTTGGGCTTCACGGGGATTCTGCAAAGTAGCTATGGGGCTCGCATAACTTCCTGAAGAATTCTTTTCGGTGATAGATACGCCAGTTTAGTAGTAAATTACGTGCTCAAATTCGATGGATATTTCATTTAATCGGTAACTTTCGAGCGACACACTGATTTCGAGTAGACACTGTTGCAATAGCGATCGAACGGTAATTAATTCTGGCCGATCACCGGGCATTGTTCGACGTGAATGCAGCGAGCCCGTACGGAGGGAAAGCGAGAGGGGTCCGCGGACGAAGATAGAGAGAGAAAGATGGCGGAAGGAAGAGGGCCGCCAGGTATCGTAATACAATACTATTAGTTGAACTTGAGCTACTTATGAATGACCTTGTCTGGTTCAGGCACACGAACGGTTGCGTCGGCGGTGTCCTTTGTCGTCGGTGTGCGTGACTATGCGTCCTGTGTGTTCTCAGTTGTGTGTTGTGGCTGTCGAGCTCATTGTTTTTTGTTTCATGCGCCGGTGTATCGGTACGCCGAGCCGGGTATCGCAACACCAAAGCCTGTTTCGTCTGGTTCGAAACATTGTCACTGTTGCAAAATAGAGGTGTTGCGTTTCGCTCGCCTCGCACGACGCTTTCACACCGCTCTGCGCTACCATAATCTCTTGCGAACTCACCCTCTTCTCGTTCAAAGGGATGTTTCGATGACGATACTTTTGTGCAATTATCTCATAATTGAATCGAACTTTCCTCCCAGTTTCTTCAACCCAGTTAGACCAATCGTACCAATTAGAAGAACGTCTATGAATTTTTTCGACGGTCAATTTTCTCTGGTAATTAACGAATGTACTTCTACTTAGCAATTGTTCATAAAAGGAGCGTTTTCCGGTTGGCGAACGAAAACGAACGGAGCTAGAAAGTTTATCGGAGATTTTCTGGAGCAAGTAAACAGGTTCGCTTTCGTGCGACCAACCATGGTCAAGGCTGAGCGCTATTACGCTCCCGTTCACTGCCTGCAAATTACTATCTTTTCCATTTTTTCCCTCCCCTATCTGTTCGTTCCTTATTTTTCTTGTTTTTGTTCACAGAAATCCTCTTTCGAGACCGTGTCATTGGCATCGCGAACCTTTTACGTCCACCGTGATCGTGCACGCTCTCGTTGTCCTCGTCGGAAAGTTCGGAAAACGGGAAAACGCAGCCTCGAAAAAATAGAAGCAAGGAGAACGAGCGTTCAGTGGTCGGACAAGATGCATCCGCTGCACTTTCTTCGTGTTATTGCGCTGGTTTTCCAGTGAAAATCTCTTTCTGGAAAATTTTTGTATAGTAAAAAATTTACAAACACATATTTCAGCTTTTGCAAGGTACAACGATCAAGGTACAAATTCGAATTCTCGATGTTAAAGATATTACGATGTATAATAACTCGAATGAAAAAGTAATTCATTGTGTTTTATTAATTAACAATTAATTACGCGGGTGAAACGTCAGGCTCGTTTCGGAACAAATTAGGATCATAATTACCAGGCGGCGGATATGTGTTCGCGGAAATTCAATTATGCAAATGGAACTCGTTACTTACATTAATGGCTCAGCCAGATATTTTTAATGTTTTGCTTTTGTTACGTTTCACTAATCACTGGCGCGGAGGTGCTTGAAAAATTTCCATTTTACCTCGACTCTGTGGAAACTGTTCGACGAGAGAAAACGAGCTTTTAACGGGTGTCGAAAAAGTCACGTAACAGCAGCCCTTCGAATAATGCAACCCTACGAAGGAAACCCATTTTTAGATATATCATGCTTTAGTCTAGTATTTTTTTAAATATTTTTAGTACATCCTATAATAGGAAAAAAAAATTCTCCGATATCTTGCTCGCGTGAAAGGACTTATCGAGGTCTGATAAAAATCGTGCACATTTCTGCCTGGTCGTAAACTGGCGTAAGTGCTGGATCACCGAGAAGAAACGTGCTCGATCCATAGATCGAAAGTCACTCGACTGCGTGGCGAGTTCGCAGCCGCGTAAATATTTATCGAGACACGAGGGGTCACTCGGCGGAAGTGGTAACATCGGTGTTGGTATAGGTCAGTTTATTTTCGAACGGAATACATTATCGATCGTGGCCCGTTAATCGTATGTGTACGCGGCGCGGGTAGGAGCACAGGCAGGTCCGCGTTCACGCAGCTCATACCTTTATTCCCTTTCCGAGCAGAAGTTGCTTGACACCGGGCAAGAAACATGCGGGAACTTTTTTATTTATGAATAATCATGCTGGCAAAATTCACAAGAGGTCAAACAGCTTGTTGGAAATTGTCGACGAAACATGCGACGGTTAAGAATCTTTTTCGCGACACTAGTTAACACAGTACGAGAATCAAATCATTCTACAGTTGTTCGACGATCTTCGAACTGTATTTATGAATTGTTTTTATGAAAAAATATCGACAATGTCCAAAGTTACAGCGATATTACCGATGGTATATTTGTTTATAAAAGATGTATTAGATAGATAGAAATGCTTTATTTTTTAGCCTTCCGGCCATAAAAAAGGAACTCCGTTTACATTTCAGTCTTAACTCTCTCATCCTTCCACACCTTTCCGGGTCCATTCATACATTTTACTTTGCCCTATCCTTCTCCCATCCTTCTTTCTGTTCTGTTCTTTCCATAAAAGATGTATTAATTTTGTGAAATAGTGTCGACGCTCGATAATCTTTTTAAACATAATTAATCGGTCTATCAAAATGAAACTTTTCCACGTGGAAATTTTTTCGTATCGAAGACACAGATACGCGAAGCAGTTAAACGTGTCCACAGTTCGTAGTGCGCGGCAGCCGGGAATGTGCATCGCTGGCTGTAAGGACAAGCGACGGGGACAATAGCTGAGGATGCATTTTTGTCCGACGTGTGCACGGTGAATCCCTAATAGCCTATGGGAGTGGTCTCGTTCGACATATCGCCGTAAACGCGCGCCACGTTCACGCTTTCTCCGGACTCGCCTCGAGAACACCTGTTACCATAAGTACCAATCCGAGTTATCGATCAACGTGTCCGAAACGCTCGACGTCGATCCATCAGAAATTCGATATTCAATAAGAATGGTCCATGCTTTTTTAGTCGTCCTGTATAAAATCGTTCGAAAGGCAGTGGTGCGATTCTACTGAATCTGCTCGACTAATGCGTAGACGTTCCAGTTCCAGAAGGGCTTCCACCTGCCAGGGAAAAACTTCTAAATCCTGTCTGTGTTGTCTCTCTCGAATGTTTCAAGGAATGCACATTGTTATATGAATTACGAATCACATCTACATATTCCAAATAATCGAAATGAATAAAGAATTCTACGAGGCTATCTATTTTTCTATTTTTTCTTGACAATCTTCGCAGACTATAAATACACGAAGAACCACGGTCTATTAATAATGTTCAAAGGGTTCTTAGTTTATTTAGAACCCGATAGAACCCTTATTGCAATAAATAAAAGGCTAGACTATAATAATATTCCAACTCGTGAAGAATTTATAACCCATCATATATAATCCCATCATTCTTTTACATTCCCTCGGAATAAGTTTTCATGGAATCATTATTTTCGTTAATAAATTAATTCTTAACTATCCCATCGTTTCACAACTATTTCCAACACGGTGCTCCATTGAAGATCCTGTAACTCCGGACATCGTGAGTATTTTCGCACGGAGCAATGTATGCATATTTTATAAAGATTGATAAACGAATCCGCAGAGTAGTAATTTTCTGCGTCACCCGGTTCCGTGTAGAAAAATTATCGTCCCGATCGGGTGATTCGTCGACATTCGAAGCACAGGCACTGGAATCGGAAAGAGAAATTGCCGGTGGCACGCGTTGGCCATTGAAAGGAAAAAAATGGCAAGTTCGCCGGCTTACACAGGTGGAGAAGGAGAGGCACAGGTGCAAGGATCAATATCGGCATTAGTCTGGGCTAGATGTTTCCCGACCGTCGGGAGTCACGAGTGTAAAGGTTAGCCGGGCTTATCTCACGCGAATGCCGCGTTAATAATTCGCGTTGCCCGCGTTGTTTAACTGGAACAGAGTCGTGTCGATTTTCGGATTCCTGACTCACCGAATCGCGGTAATTCAACGATCAGACTTGGCGATAGTCCGTCCATCCATGGTTATTATATTCCACTCTGGATCGACGGGCTGGAAACGTTCCCGAGGATTTCGATCGAGACGCTACTACGACGAAACAGCTTTCGAACAAGAGAACATTTAAAAAGAAACTTCAATTCGATCGAGATTCAATTAAAAATCGAACAGTTCCATTGAGAACCGCTACTCTATACTGACAAGTTTAAAGACGGAACATTTCCATGGAGTGGAAATTTGATCGAGCCACGTCTACGAGAACAGAACTGTAAGGTTTCTAAAAATGAAATTCCGCAGAGCCCCCGGTTGAGAACCGCTATCACTGTCAGAGTCAGACGTTCCAAGGAACTCTCGGTATGGTGGGGGTGATAATGTTTTCAGCTCGGTCAGTAGTGTCAAGGGAAAGCGCCCATAATGTAATCCCGGGATGCACTATCTCTTGCAAAAACATCCGCTCGACGTCGAGACTGGAAGCGACGTGCTCGAGCACCTCGCGAATCAAAACCATACCAACTTCCAAACAACCTGATCGATCACCGATCGTTTATTCGTTGTCCACTCAATTTGAGGAACGCGGTGCGATTAAATTACAATTATTCAATTACAATTCCATCGTCTCCGAATCGATGGAAAATTGATATAAAATTAGAATGCACCTATCGCTATCGTCAATATTCGAGAGACGTTCAAAGGTTCTGTAGCATCGTAAATTCATGAAAACCCTCACCGAGGCCAGACTTAAGTTTTAGGATTTACGATTGTACCTAGAACGCGTGACTTTCAGGAACCGAGCGCGAGGCCTGCGTGGGCCATAAAAGGGAAAGCGTTTGGTTCTTTTTGGGAAAGCTGGAGGGGATGGAAGGGCCGACTGAAAGTTACCGACGAGGGAGGCCAAAGTTGTTTTGCACGTCGAAGCGAGCGGTACAAATTGTGACGAGTCGAAGCTGTACTTATTTATTTAACGCGTGTATTTGTTTTCTTTAAGTTTCCATTAAAATTGTATTATTCCTAATCTCGAACTTATTAAAAATCCCACAGTTCTGATTTCGATGAGGTTTGAGGTGTTGGGAAATGTTGTGCGCCGACTCGCGAGTCGCTCGAAGCTCCCACTAGTCTCTGTTACGCGGCGGACTCGGTCACTCGCACTGCTCGGAGTGTGTCGGCCTGTGTGCACTCGTCGTTCAGCCTCGTGTTGCGTGCACACCGACGGACAGACGGACGTACGGCCGCACGAGCCGTCGCGAAGTAACAGAGGAGAGCAGTCGTCGTCGTCGTCGTCGTCGTTGAGGCTGTATATGTGGGCTAAAAATGATACGCTTGCCGAGGTGACGTCATGCGAAGTTAGGCCGTCTGCCGACGACTGCACCGGCTGCAGCTTCGCAGTTGTTATGCCGATGCACGCGCCGCGAATCTTCCTCTTTCTGGCTCTTCCACACCGAGAACGACAGATCGTGCTCGTCGTTTCGTGGAGAAGCGTCTAACAAGGGGAAGCAGCGGTTGATGGGTCACGGATTATTATGAAACTTGCAGTATTTGAAACTCCTTACGAACGTGTAAACCGATTTTCAAATCCAATGTTCTCGAAAAATATTGAGAAGCGCGCGCTACCGTTTTGTCAAATTACATTTCGAGAAGACATCTTCAAATGCTACAACTTTCAGAAAAATCCGTGACCCATCAATCGTGGCTTCCCCTTGTAAGGACCGTGTCACGCTGTCCACAACTATCTCTGCCCGTCTACGATCGTCCAGATCCACTGTCAGCGTCGCTGTCAAGGACGAATTCTTTAGCGTTCGCGTACGAACAGCTTTTTCGCACGCGCACTCTCGTTCCCGTTGACCTCGCAGACGCATCTGACCCGCTTCGTCCTGTCAACGACGTTTTTCCTACAAGCGGCGAGCTAATCTCGCTCCCGCTACTCCGGAACTACATAGACCCTAGCGCAACGGAGATCGCTATGGGCTAGGTTCAGGAATATAGAGTACGGCTGCGCGTGTGACCGAGTGTTTTCAGACCGGAGAACTGTGCTCCGGTGCCGAAGCTGCCCCTCTTTTGCTTTCTTTCGACGATTTTCTGGGGTTAGAGGCAGGCATACGGTTCGTTTACAGGCAAGGTAACGCAATTTTAGCGTCCTCGATGCGCTGATGGTTCGACTAATTAATCTACTCGAACGTTTCAATTGTTTACGGTCTAGCCACAACGCGCAAATACTTTCCACGAAACTTTCTCAACGCGATCAATGGGTTCTCGCAGCGTAATATCGAATACATTTCCAGCGACGGAGTTAATGAGCCGGCGGGTGTCCGCCGATGGCAGCGAGTAATCTCTCGTTTCCCGCGAGAGCCCCGCGTCGCGCAGAAATGCCCCGGTGGCCATTATTATCAAACGAGTGTTAAAAATGAGCCGAGAGATGTGTTATGCAGCTGGCTGAAAGGGGTACATTATTCATTTGATCTCTCCGGCAGCCTTGACGCGGCGCGCAGTCAGCTGATGTGCCGATCAACTCTGATATTCATGGTGCCACTGGAGCAGAATTTATATTCCGCCGACAGATCCAGCAAGAAACTGTTCTGCTCGAATGGAAAACAGAACGTCGGATTATGCGATTCCCAGCGAAACACCGCTCTTCGAACAATACCGAGACCAATAAAATCGCAAGACTTTCGAATTGCCCCCTCCACCAAAGCTTTCGGCACCTGTTATATCTCGTTCTAGAGAGTTTAAAGGGTAGAGACAGAGAAATACAACAGCAAGAAGAACAGCATACGAGGATAGAGCAGTCGAAATACAATGAAAGATAGAAAAACATAAGAAAAGGAATGCTACCGGATTATCTGAGCAAGGAGGATAGAGGGGACAGTCGTAAGCTCGTAGCGCGGGTAAGATGCGAAAATTCAGAGAATTGGAACAGATACTGGCTGGAGGAAGAGGCAAGAGGATGCGCGACCTATGTGGAGACAACTATGGAAACCTAGAGCATTTGACAAGGGATTGCAGGATAATGGGGGAAATGATCAAGCTCGAGGATGTGGTGAGCGGGAAAAAAGATAGAAAGGTTGAAGAGTGGTTGAACCAAAGAGAATACCAAACGAAAAAATGCAAAAGTTAGCGAATTGGGGGGGAAGCAATAAGTATGGAATTAAGTGGGTTAGTGATAATTAGGATACTAAACGAGTAGGACAGGGTAGGAATGTTTTGTACAGATAGGTTAATGTAAACCAAGTCACATTTTTTAGCTGTAAGGCTGAAATCAAGCAAATTATTATATCTCGTTCCACTCGTTTCGATGTGCAGAATACGAACGCGACTTTCGTTTTCTCGCGGAAATTACAAGTTACAGATATAAGAAACTGAATAGATCAGTGAATCGATCAGCCCAGGCTTTACTACCCGGTGAGACATAGCTACCAGCACACAGTAAAATGTTACGAGCAACTTTTAATTGGGACTACAGCAAAGACCGTTTGTAATTGGCCTTTGTTTGTTAATTTGGTCCGTGTTTTTGGCTGGTGTGTTTGAACAATGCGGAAGAACTGTGGAAATGGAAGTTTATTTTTTGGGATGGTTAAACATGTTCGGTGCGGTGTATGTCGATGTTGTCGGTGAACGTTGTGTGCTAATTGGATTTTTACTGTTGTTTGAGAGCTGTTTTACGTTCGCCTGTAAGGGTTGGATTTTTGAAAATTGTTTGAAAACGATGTTTACTTGATCGGGACGGGTATTGTTCTGTTTTTGTGGCTTTTATGCTATCGTTGATGATTTTCAGAAATATCGTGAATTTGATCAAGGTTGAAAAACGTTCGTACCATAATCTCCCTATTTTTCCCATACTCTAAAAAGTTTCAGCTTCAATTTAAAAAAAATTTCATCGCTCTGTCTCATTTCTATCGAAAGTTCTTTGATTTTAAAACAAATTTCGTCGGAATTGGCCAGTGTGCGGCGTCGTCGTCCCAGTAAAAACACGAGGGATTTTCTCGGTCAAGCGAGCGTCGTCGTTGGTAACCTCTTTAGAAGCTGTCGAGAAGGATCGTCCGGGGGCCTGGTAAACGTTCGCACATTCTGCATCGGTAAATAAAACTGTCCCGAGGTCTGGTTTAGCGCCAAGCCGGTAACTCGATGAAGACGTTCACGCTCTCGGCGAGGCGTTCGACGGGGCTTTTGAATTAGGCGAGCGTCGAATTTCGCGTGCAAACTTTGCCGGGATATTCGCGGCAGAATTAATCAGTACCCGGTAAATTCTTCAACGCCTCGTCCGCCGCTAATGTCATCGGTAAATCTCATCAACGTCCCGAGGCATCGAAACCGACGCTCCTCCCCCCGATCTCTCGGCCAATTAGGACTGATCTACAGGGACTCGTCTTAGCAATGATTTATTGCTAAATCTGGCTGACAGTAACATCGTTCTGCTAGTCGAAATGGAATAATCGATGAGAATGGATTGCGACGTTTGCTGCGGGAATGTGTCGCATGGCATTACCCTAAGACTCGAGAAGGTATACAGGGTGCGCCATTCGAAATTTAAGCAATACCAGTGACAGAAAAATTGCCAATATTCCAGTTGACAGAAAGAACAAGAATGTTTGCGGAACGTCGAGTCGAAACAGTCCAGAACATAAAATTACCCTGCATTGCCACAGCTGTCTCGGGCTTGCTCAAAACAGTGTCTCACAGTTAACTTTATCTCCGAAGGACAAAGAAAGCCGTTGTACCGTGAATTTGCAGCAAACGGTTCGCTAAACACAACACCGATTCATCGCAGAGAGAGAGAGACACATTCAGTCTGATCGATTCATGATCGTTGCATAAAGACTTGCGAATTGCTATTCTAACAGAAACGTAACACGAGTCTAGTCGCGACTCGATCCAAACTTAGTACAAACCAAATCCATACGCGGTGCAATCTGGACGTAAGCAACACACAGTTTGCGTAAGAAGCTGACAAGGTAGCAAACACGGCGACACCGGGGCTGGAATCGAGTTCGAAAAGATTGAAACTGGAGTAGGCTAGCGCGAGAGAGTCTCGGAGAAGCAGGGACCGTTTGAAGAATGAATGGGAGCGATGCGTCAGGCCAAGTATGATGAAAAGTGGGAGAACGAGTCCGCTTTTAGAGACCGAGGATTGACTCTTTTTAGACTGAAAGGTTCCTGGGGGAAGCCCCGAGAATTTTTCAAGCTTCAATGTGAATTTTCTAGTGGTGGAAATGAAAGTACACTTTGAATCTCGCGCCAGAATCTTTTCTAGAGGAATTGGAAAGGAGTCGGAGTACGGAAAATACAACGTAAACAACAACGCAAACAATTGTTCAATGTTTAGGGACAAACGTAGCATTTCATAAAGAACTTTCATGATCTAGGAAAATTGAAGTCGCTAAGTTGGTCATTGGCTCAGCGAATTTCCTAGGAAAAATTATTGCACAGGTTGGTGCGAGGAAAAGACTCGCTGTCATCACAGTCCCCAGACCCTAGCAGCAATAAAGGTCAATAACTATTTGTCTGACGACGTGCTTACGCAAGTGTCGGCTAGCTGCCAGGTATTTCTGGCTGACACGTTCCCTAGGGGTCACTAGATTAACCGAAGTAGCGAGAATTAGCGTCGATTTCCTCCGATCCAGACAGAACTTATTCTTTGTCGGTTTGTTCGACGAACTCTTATACACGTTACTGGACAGTGGTGCGGGGATTATCGAAAGTATTGCATTTTTGGGTTATGCGTACGACGTAAACTAGGAAGAAAGCGTTTCCGGTTTGCCGAGGTTCCTCTGTCGTCGGCCGTGTTCGATTACGCGTCAAGTTTGACTCGATTTCGCGGCGAGAGATCGAAAGGGGGAAGGTGCGGCGGGAGACGTAAACGGAGGAGACGCAGCGATCCGTCGTAATTCTCCCGTAACCGCGCGTTTACCGAGAAACGGCCGGTCAAAACACTCTCCCGTGAAATTGGGACGCGTGCCTATTTTTCGGCGCGTGACGCAATCAGTATGCACCGCGGGTGCATCTTGCCCGGCCGGATGCTTTTCACTCGATCAGTAGCCAGCCGGACCGGGTCACCACGGCGAACATTTAATTTTATCGTGTTCGAACACCCTGTGACCGCCGTCTTACCACGGACAACACGGATTAATAATCTCTAACTTTTAGAAAATTACTAAAACAAGTAACATTTCCTAAATGTATCTTCACTGTTCGAGTTTCAAATGTATTCTCGAAAAATACAGACGAAACTTGATAAAATGATTAGGCAATTTTAATTGAACGAAGAAAATGTTCGAGAGAGGGTTGGTCAGACTGTTGCGACAGGGAAATTGATTAAAGTTGCAATGTGTCGTTGCATTCGGTCGGATACCGTTGACCCGGCCGTGAGCAACGATGTTGCAAGCCGGGAATTAAATTTACGCGAGGCCAACCGTGTCTCACCTCCGGCCAGTGAAAACAATCACGGTCTGTTCAAACAATCTCGAGCTGGTTTGTTTCCGCTCGCGTTTTTACCGCCAAGAAATCCCTAGTTGAACTTGATTTCTCGGTCGATCCCTAACTTCGTTTCACACAGCATCTTCTCGCTTCGTACCAATTCATCGAACATAAAATACAGATTCGCCCAGCATCCTTTCTACAAATTCTTATACTCCGTCTATTAATAAGCTGAGATTATAGGACACGACCTCTCTGCCCGTTAAAGATTTCCTAGCCCTGCCACGTATTTCCCCTAGGCCCGAGAATTCTCGACGTTTCCCTATCGTGGCTGGAACGTCGCGTTTTAAAAGGATCTTCACGACCGGGCTGTAATCCCTTCGGTAAAGATCTGCTCGCAAATGCCTCGGTGGCCTGGTTAAAAATGCATTTCTGTACGAGAAGGGTTTCCCCGTCCCAGAAGGGGGATATACCCATGCCCGGATTCAGCCAATAAACAGAGACCGGTAATGCAGAGAGCCCGGAGACTTCGGTCGATCAAACAGAATCGAATGACATCTCAAATATTGGAATATCGAGACGCTATCGACCGCCCCCCCCCCCCCCACACCAAAAAAGTAAAATGCATCGCGACTGGCATTGGCTCAATCCCGGGTCATCGCCCACCTTCGTCACAATTTCTCCCAAGATCTCTCTTCACCGGGAAATTCTAAATGCCGCGAAACTACACCTTTGGTTTTGTGTAAATCAATCAAATTGGTATGATTGAATGAATGAATTTTTTATAAAGAGTCCAAGAAAAACGAAATATCGTTAATCTCGAGTGAAAATCGGTTCGGAACGATGAACCTTCCGCCGACAAATGCCAGAATCTTCGTTGAAAACACTCTTTTCCTTCTCTCGGTGTTTCGCGAAGAGTAAACACCGTTGACTAAATATTTTCCTCGGCCGTGTACTCAGTTGCATGACGAGAGAAAGAGAGGAAGGTAAACAGGTGCAGAACAATCCTGATAATTTGACGAAACACCGGCCGACAAGAGCACTTGTAATTTTCTGTGGAATTTTTTCTCGTGTCCGTCTCCCTTTGAAACGAAGCTATCCATTTCGAAAGTCTCTCGACATTAAGCGGACTTAATACATACGTAGGAAAAACGACTCGACGGCTAAACAAATTTTTCCTTTCATGCCGAAGCCTCTTCAACGTTTTTACCACTTTCACGAACGAAGCAAAACCGTTAAAATGTTTTATTATTTTTTGTTGTTGTTGTCGTTGTTGTTACGAGTTACCATACCGTTCTTTTGACATTTTCGCGAGCTGAAAAGCAAGAGAATTTTTCTGCAAAAAATTCAAACGCTGAATTCTTTTTCCCGACTGCTATTTAGGTCTCCTCTATTCCGAAAAGTAACGCTAATTGATTTTCAGGTGTGCCACTGAAACTGCGATCGCTCGGAAAGCTGGTGTTTCGTTCAGGATATGAGGATCCCTGAAAGCGGGGTACAACCGCGGAGAAATGATTTGTTCGTGGGCGTAATTCGAATACGCGGTAACAAGTACTTCCCCAGTCAATTGATTCAATTGATATAACCCCGTAATGTGCCGTGTGTATCGCAAACACCGGACGATAATTCGCTGTTTCTCGTGTTGTTTTTCGTCCAAGTTGCCGTCGCGCGACAGATAGACGATGCATTAGAGCCCTATTGTTCCCGATACAGAGAAAAAGTAATGGCCTCTCCACTCGACGGGCCATTATTCCGATTCCATTTACATTCAGGATTTCGCGTTTCGCGAAACCGCGCCGAATTAGACTTGGCCTAGTTTCGAGTTGGACAAACATTGCCCGACTTTGAATTATCGCCGCGCAACTTTCCGACTCGCTACTCGTCTCCCACCTCCACACCGCCCGGCTGCTCCTCCTCCCCCTGACGCCTCGCAACCCCTTCCGCTGAGAAAATGGCCCTAGGTATGCACTCTTCCGCCGCTACGAATCTTGGTCACACAACTTTCGTACTTGGATACAGCGGTGCTCAAACGATACAAACAGAGATACTAATCTCCAGTTTTAACAATCGTAAATTTGTATATGCACTATATGATATCGGCGCCACAGGTTCGATCAAAGATACAGAAATTAGCAATTTTCCAGTATTAGAATTTCAACGTTTCGGTTCGGTTTTGAACCATCATCAAGAAAACTCCGCGTCTGTGAACAATTAATGTAATAGAATTTGTTATTCATTAAACTGACTATTTAATAGTTATGACAATTAGGTAGTAGCGCCGATATCATACAATGCATAAAGAGAGATACGTTCGAAATGAATTGCAAAGCATTTGTTACAAATGGTCGCGTTAAAAAGCGATCGCAAACTTAAGTTTAAGAACAGGAGGAAAAACGGCATTACAGTAGGCTACGTTTAAGTGTCGCGAGAAAGTCCGCGCGTAGCTAGGAGGTGCCACACAGTGGGTCGAAACGAGAAAAACGCGGACAAAAATCATTTCTCTGACTAAACGTAAAATGTTAAATTATATTATTAACACGCTGGTAGATAAATACGGCATCATTTCCTGCATTTGATTCTTCAAAATTCCATACCTGTATCCCACAATTTTTCTCGTTTCAACCTACTGTGCGCCAGTGATCGGCCGAGATTTTCTGCGGCATCGAACGAAACCGAGAATGCCAAAGGCTGTTTCGTTTCCTTTTTTCCCTGTTGTTCGAGTCGGTGAGCGGCACGGTTACGTAACAGAATCGTCGGCGACGACAACGACGGCGGCAGAAAACTCGTCGCGGTAGAACGCGCGAGCCATGCCCGCTTATCTCGTCCCATTCTCGTGCCGCGACACGACATTGGAGGCCGTGGATGTGCACCGTGATAATGCACGCTGTTATCGGTCCCTACGGAGAGCCAGTCTCCCCCCCCCCTCTCTCTCTCTCTCTCTCTCTCTCTCTCTCTCTGTCTCTTTCTCCGTGGCCGAGCCTTCTTATCGACCGCTATCAATGTAGCATCGGATAAAACCGCGACGGCGGTTCATCCAACGCCACAAATCTCTCCCCGAGCTGTTTCGAGGAATTACAGGCGCACGGAAAAATCAACGATCGGCTGCCGATTTTCTAGGGACTTTTCTCAACTGAGAACCCTGCACAAAGGTGTTCGAGGAAAAACTAAATCCATAATTTGACGCGTGTACCACGTGTTCACGTTCTTCCGAGACGATTGCGATTATGGATGTTCTTCCAGATTCTCCCCTAGGCGTTCCGTCTAACGTTTAGTAAAAAGCGTAGACCACTGAACCAGGTAAAACAGGTAAATACTCTGGTGAACACGTGGACGACTCTGAATATCTATAGATTTCGTCGATGAATTTATGAACATTACCATCTATGGAAATCTAAACATTTTGCCGCAACGTAACAACGCTGAAAGATAAACTGTGATTACAATTGCAAAATTGTAAATAAATTGTAACCTCAATTAATTACTTTATCGAATTAATCATGATTTCGAAGCATGTCTACAGCTTTTAATTCTCCCCGGATCCTACGGTTCTGTTAACGCGTCTGCATTAATTTACATGCTCGCCACGAATGCGATAAAAACGGAAGAAAGAAAGATAATTTGTTGCACACAGTCCGCTCCATTATTTATTAACGTGTTCATTATCCGCGACCTATGTGTCGATCATAATGATGCTACAGAAAAACGGAATAAATCGTACAGACTCAAGGACAATAATTATCGTGACAGCCGTTTGGAAATTAATGATATTTCTTTCCCCTACGACAATAACTAAGCGAACTCTCAGGTATGCCAGTTACCAGATATCATCGCTAGACCCACAGATTACAGTTTACTTAATATTGCTAGAGCAGAACACTGATCAAGTATTCGTAGGCTCGTACACTCGAGACGAGTATACAGACAGAAGAAAAAGGTTACTGGTTCGTGCCGTAAGGAGCAGACGATTTCGAGAAAAGAATGGAAACTGACTCGTGAGCATTATGCAGAGCGTATTCTTCGGAAACGTGTCTTGTTCGCGAGAAGATCCGACTTGGCGGACGTTAAACAACCGTTTCCAATCCCGAGCCCAGTCGGATTCGTTTCAATCAGCAGCGATATCTGAAGATTTAAATTTCCAAGTGGTGGCGGCCAGTCGTTAAATTTGAATTTGTAATCAGAACGGACTCGTTCCGACGAACACTTCTGCCTGCGACGAGTCGTCACGCAGCTCGCGGCTCTGCCATCCAGCTCGTTTCTTCCTTTCCCCTAGCCACGATCGCGAAACATTGCCTCAGATTCGAAGGAAAACGAACGAAATCCTGTCTCGCGCCTGCCAAGACAAAGAAACCGGGTCGTAAAGTCCCTAGATACCGTCTTCAGGAGTGTCTCGCGCAGCCAGCAGGTTCACCACCCTACCCGAGACACGTGAACAATTTCGAACATACAGATAAGCCTCTAAAACACATGAAAAATATCAGAAAATATAGTGGAACTTATGATACACGTCCCGGATCGCTGTGGTCCAGGGTACCCTAGATTTTGGCGGGAACTGTATACATATTGACCCTAGACTGCTCTCATCATCGGTAACACTGAAAAGTCCTGTTGCGATGTTATCACCCTAGTCCCCATCCAACAATCTTGTATTGTTTATACTTTGGAAACTGCTGAAAGACCCGAGTACTTGTAGATTGTAGCGTCGGCAAGAACAGTTCGGAAAAACAGAGTTAACGAACAAGTAAATAGTAATTTTTTAATCCCTAATGCTAGACACATTATGCAGACCCCTGTAACTAAACTGGATAGCATGCTAGATCAATAAATCGTCAAAACACATTAAAAGATCAGGAAAGTCGATTCAAGACACGAATCAGATGATGAATTATTATTGCACTCGGTTGCATTCTGAGTAGATGTTATCGAGCTGTCACATCAATTAATCACGCGTCCACTATCGGTGAAATAGAAATAAAGTGTTTCACACTCGGCTAATCAAAATTGAGAAACTCTGTCGTCTCCATTAATTCACAATTATCGCGTGCATTGCTTGCCGCGGAGAAGTCTTTCGACAAAGTTTCCCTCGCGAGAAAAATAAGCTACAACGTTAGAAAATGTCAGTCCGTCGAGCATGATTTATTTCGAAAGAACTCGTTAGAGATCCGTCAAATTCCATTTGAAATAAAACAAATGATTCATTGCCGGCGATGCATCATAATTGCATTGTCCATGGTCATTGTCAGCACCAATCGCGTGCGTCCCATAGATCTGTTTTTCCTTTCCGCCCGGATACGTATCGAGGTAAGTTCGGACGCTTGACGCAACGAATATTTATAAAATTATAGTTTTACACTAAAATTGCCGTGCCGTTCGTTCGTGTGTTTAATCAACAATTGAAGTAATTATCCGGCGGGACATATCTGGCGCGGCAATGTCACGAGTCGCTGCGCCGGATCGGCGAAAAATTTGGTTGAGGCCGTAATTACAGGGATGCGAATTAATAATATTCATCGCATGCACAACGATAGGCAATTGCTAGGGGTGGCCAACTACCGGAAATTTTTCCCCCGCGAAGTTTCGGGTCTCGAACCCGCGGAAAATATCCGACACGCAGCACTATGGCCCAAATCGCAGAATATGAAATAATCTTAAAGATTGTGATAATCTCCATAATTATCCCATATTCTGTAAAGTTTCAGCTTTAATTTAAAAAAAAATTTCATCGCTCTATCTCATTTCTATCGAAAGTTTTTTGATTTTGACACAGAATTCATCGGTTTGGCCCACAGTGCGGCGCGAGTTAATTGCAGAAAATTAGGAATTCCCGTTTTCCCGGCGAGTTTTCCTTGAAAAAGTCGGACAAGCGTCGAGGTCGACCTACTCCGGTCCCCGATGCGACCTCGGCGCGCACATTCGTTCACGAACCTACCTCACACTTCGCCCCGAAGAGGACAGATGTAAACAAAACTCGGCGTCCCATAAACCGGCGACCGCCGGTTGTCGCGGGAAAGAAACACGTTCCAGAGAAGAAAAGAAACATGCCAGATACCATAAGAAACACAACAAAGAACGAAGCGCGAGACACACCGAACGTTTTTGCCCGCTGCGGTCGTCACGAGCTGTCTCGTGGAGCGATAGTCGTGATACAGCATTAATTTTAATTAGCGCGCGACAAAAAGAACCTTTTCTGTGTCACCGAAACCGATCCCTCGAAGGAACGAATCAAAAAAGAAAGAAGTATGAACGGTAATTCGTGTTGGATGACAGGTAATGTTGATTTTACGAGTTTGAGGTTATTCGAGGTAGATGGTTCTTCGAAAATCTGGCATCCGGGTATCCAAAGGATATAAATTTTCTAAAATACCCGACCCGTGGCATCACTGGCCAGGGCACACCCGAAATCGCTAATGTTTATTGGAAAAACGAAACGAACCGATCTGGGATCGGTACAGTCGACTGAGCGGGAGAACCAACGATTCAAAGATGGTACCTGAACAGCATCGAAGCGAAAATCGAGGAGCGTACTAGATCACGGTAGCTGGGTACACGCGGTCGCCGCACCAAAAACCTTGAAGGATACTCACATAACGAATAAGTAGACACCGTGAAATCCCGTTGGGCCAGCGTGGTCCGACACGTTGATCCTTTTCGCAGGCTGTCGGCTCGTTCGAAAACACTTGCACAAGGTATAACACGTGTACCCGCACGTCACTGCTGTTCAATGAGATCCCTCGGCCAACCGTGTTCGATCCCCGGGGTCGTCTATCTCTCGGGGGCCATGCACCACGCGAAACGATGTAGGAGAGGAACAACGATCACGAAAATCCTCTGGCACCGGTTTCGTTCGTTCGGCCGGCCTCGCCTCGGGAAACCACGGGGCGACCCGTCGTCGTTGGTCTCCGTCGTTTTCGTCGATGCTCGTTCCCCTCGTTACCACTCGATCCTCTCTCTCTCTCTCTCTCTCTCTCTCTCTCTCTCTCTCTCTCTCTAACACTCCACCTCTCTCTCCCACGCTCTCTAGCCACAAACACACTCGCACACTCTCTCTCTCTCTCACACACACACACTCTCTCCCCTTCTCTGTTTCTCCTCGGGCGACGACGGCGACGGACAGACACCGGTGGTGCACGATTTTCAAGTTGTTGTTGTTGTTTTCTTATCTTTCAGTTCAACCGTACGTGTGTGATTATGTGTGTGTGTGTGTGTGTGTGTGTGTGTTGCGTGTGCGTATACCCGAACTTTATAAAGGCTGTCGTGTGGAACACAGCCATAGACCGTCCGACCGACACGACCGCAAGGAATCGATGACGGGAGCCACCGAGGCCGACTAATCGCAGCGGCAGGCGAAAAACGGGCGAACGAGACAGCCCAAAAAGACGTTACGTTTTTTCGAGGCGATTACGCACGGGTTACGGACTCCGCTCACCGCTGAGAGTGCAAGAGCGCGACTGCGGCGCTCGACGCCGCTTATGCGCCGGCCGCGTGATTCCTTTCCTCGCCACCGTCCTCGACAGTGGCGCCACTCTCGCAATCACAGAGCCACTGCCCCGCGCGAGAGCAGACCCGCGCGACAGAGAAGCAGAGAGAGAGAGAGAGAGAGAGAGAGAGAGAGAGAGAGAGAGAAAGAGAGACCAACACACAACCACGAAAATTTTCGGCCCCCGTCGTCGGCTGGCAGCCCACGACGCGACAACGGCCGAGCAAGCTAGCGAACGCCAGAGCAAACCGAGTCGGCACGACCCGACGCGACCCGAGACCCGCAGAGACCAGCCCGCCTTTCTTTTTCGTCGGCGCGCCGCGCCGCGCCGCGACTCTACTCTGCGCGCGCCAGTGAAACTGCTCCAAACTGCTCTGCCCGCCAACGAGCTGATGCATGGGAACCGACGACACGCGAATGCCCGCGCGGTCTACCGTCAGGGGTCACAGCCTGCCGGCCTGCCTGCCACGGCCCTTCGACACTGTTTCTTATCGATCTCTGTTTCTCACCAACTTGTACTACCCAATTGCTTATCAACAAATTACCTAACTCTTTAACTTGACCAATTACCCGCAGGAACAGGTGCACGTGGACTAGAGACCCACAACGCATATGATAGGATCAATGGCATGTCCACTCTTCAGAGAAAAACAGCGAAAGATGCAAACCCAGTATCAATCTTGTTATAAAGAAATTACGGCTAAGAAGAAAGTAATGGAATCTACCAATCACTAAACATCATCTATATATATGCCAGAGCCTTCTTGCCTTTGAAACAGCACGTGTTTCAGTTACATATCTGCCACCATGGTTTAAAGTTGCTGTTCGTGTATCTCTTCAATATTTGTTTGAAATGTTTGTCCACTGAAATAAATTGAAATAAACTTGCCGGAAATTGAACAAGAAATGGACGAGAAGAATTGATGATCCTGGATATATTATAAATATTCTCGCTATGTAATTATCAGTTTATTCAAATAGTTAAACACGAATAAAGACTCTTCCATTTAATTTCTACTTATCGCGATTGACACGGAATATTTTTATTTTCGCATTCAGATCCGCCGGCTGATTCACGACATTCGATAACCTCGATACACAGCCGAATATCCTAGGCGCGTGTTTGCGAAAAAGATCGGGCAGAAATTTCGAAAAACTGAACGTCGGTGGCCGAGCACCTATTTCAGCGAATCGTTCAAAGGCGCGCCTTTGATGTCAGGAATACATGCTCGCTGCGAAAGCAGACACCGTCGGGCAGCGGCCGCTTTAATAATGCATCGTTGACGCAAACACCTCTCTCGCGACGTAGTCGTCGCTGGCAGTCGTACATTCTCGAAAAGCGGTTCGTTCGGCAGCCCCGGTCGTAATGAGTCAGAACGGTAAGCAGCGTTTCAGAAATCGCGCGACACACCGTCGCGTCCGAGTTCATTGCTTTGCTGGTCAATAACCATCGCAGCTCACCGTCAAAACAAGCGGAGCCTTTATTAATTTATAGCGAGTGACTCAATAGCCCGAGCGGAGGCTACCCGAAGCTGGCTGAATATCGTGGACGGGCTGCGACTTGTGCTACTCTCGGCCGATGAATATAATTTCCCTGGACTCTGGACACAGCAGCTCGTAAACAGCGGGTTCTTCCACTACGTTCAAAAATTACTGACCACGGTCGACGGTGAGCTGCGTGACAGTCGTCGCGGTGAACTAATTACAGGAGGTACGCGCAAGCTGCCATAACATGATTAAACGTGCTAGCGTACATACGAGGTATCGAAACCGTTGAATGTTGCGATAACGATGATTTTCCGAAATTTTTTATTGCCACGGTACTCGCGGTACCACGGACCTAACGCAGACCATGAACTTCTGTGTAACCTTCGGATCGGACAAGACTTTTTAGAGCGATTCCACCGAGACGAGTGTCACTCGCTCGAATAATTTAGAATAAAATGAATAATTAGGGGAGAGTGTGGAATAACAAGCAAGCTTCTAGATCACGAGCAGAACTTTTACCGTGGCGCACGATAACTGTACAGAAATACTTATTCGCCAATGAGAAAATTAGCTTACGTTCTCCGAACGTGGCTCGCGTTATCCAGAAAGTTTCGAAGAAAAACGTTCTGCGCTATCCTGGAAAAATATTCTGAAAGATAGGCTGTTTGCAGTGTGGTTAGTGGAGTCACCGGTTGAACCTTGGAAAAACGATGGTCGAAAGCGTCGAAGAGGTGGTTGCAGGGACAGCCAGGTGGGACAGTCGTGTGATTCACGGGCCACGTGACTGACCTACCTTGAAAATTGGGCCACTGGAGCAAGCGAGGCCTGTTGGCTCGGTGAAAAGCGTCCGGGCTTAGGGTGTTTCCCGCGGAAAAGCGTGTCCGGGGGGCTGATCCGGGGCCCCGTCACGTTATTTACCATTGCGAAAATTTTGCGAGGCAGCGTCGTCGTTAGAGTATAAATAAGCGGTAGCGCTCACAGTCGACCAGGATGAAGAGGAAACGGGGAGGAGGACGAGGAGGAGAAGGAGAAGGAGGAGGAGGTGGAGGAGGAGGTGGAGGAGGAGGTGGATACGCGAACGAGAGGAAGAGGAGACGAGGGCGAGAAGCTGTTGGAAGGTTGGTTGCATTCTCTCGGCAATCTGTGGTAGGAGGCATGTAGGACGAACGGATGGAGAACAGCAGCGCAGAGAGAGAGAGCTCGCCTCGCGATGTGCCGAGGCACGCTGCTGGAAGAGGAGCCGCGAGCGAGTGGGGAGAGGCAGAAGTGCGAGGTAGAAAGAACGGCGAGCGAGAAACGGCTGGATTCACCTGAAGAGGAACGAGGATGGATAAAGCCGAGCAGCGACGAGGTCGTTAGGCGAAAGAGGATGTACCGAGAAACGAAGAGAGACAACGGCGAGACTGGCGAGTCTTGGACAAGTGAAAAACAAAAGTGCATCTCGGCAAGATGGCCGTCGCTTGAACGACTCTCAAGGTTACGCGCGCACGGCATAGGGGAGAACGGAGAAGCGATCAGGCTATGGTGTATGTGTGCCAGCCGATTGCCTTTAAACTTTAACGTGGACCCCGTTAGTTATTTTGACAACCACTACCACCTGGACGCACTTGGAGCTGCGCCCGGGTCTGCAAACAGGGTTGCAGGCCCTCAGGCTTCCGGTTGCAGAGGTGTTCCGAGTAATTAGGCAACCGGTGGGCCGACGAAGATCCCTTTAACAGTCGATTGTTGACGCGGTACATAAATATTTTAGTGTAGGTTTTAGAGGCTCAACGCACCAGTTTAGGGGCTCGGATCGCATTGTATCCGATCGGATAAGGTGTTGCATAAAACTGTATCGTGCTTTTCAGCTCGGCAACACGTTCGCTTCACCTATCCTCTCGCCTTACGTTACCCCTATTCTCATCTACGCTCTAACCAAGGTTACCGCCACCACCACTACCACCGGCAACCTCATCCTCATCCTTCGGACACACGCATGCGACGCGCGCGAGCGCATACACACACACACACACACACACACACACACGCACACGGAACCGCAGAGTCCAGTGAGAAATGGCACAGGAATGCGCGAGCATAAAACGCGAACGCGTCGCGCGGAATCGGTGCACTTGCTTCTCTCTCGCGAACCTCCATCACGAAATCGTAACGTCGAACAACGAAATTTACGACCGGGGGAACCGCTGGAATGAAGATTCGTCGGATGCTCTCTCTTTCTCTCTCGCTGCTGCTGCTGCTGCGGCTGCTGCTGCTGCCTGCAACTGCGAATCCGTCCCGAAGACCCAGCCTGAGAACATGCACTCCGCAAGTCCCCCCTGACGCAACTGCACCGGATTCTATGGAACTTATTAAAACGCGATCCAAGGAGATTGCGATTTTTTTGCGACCGAGTATAGACCCTTGCGTCAGCCGATTATTATTTACTGCGATCCTGCCGGCTTCTGCACAGCCAGGAATCTGCAGGAAGAACGCTCGTGGCGATCTTTATTGAAATTTCTAATTAAAAATACAGACGCTTAATCGAAAATGTGCACTCTAATGGCTTCGACTGATCTCGGTTACATCGATGCGGAATGTAGAAAATTTTCTTGAGTATCCAATAAAAGTTTTCAAATTATTCAAAATTGTCCCATGGGGAATCCTAGAAAAAACCTATACGGTGCAAAAAAGATATCTACAAGCCTCGTGATTTGTAGAAACGATAAAGTAAATTAATGTTTTTCGAAGATGGAAAATAAAGTATGCTCGACAATATTTTGCGAAGAAAGTTGGAATGGGAGAACGAGACGACAATCTCGAACGTTATGTAACCTTGATTTGGGTCACCGGCGAGTACACAGACCGTTGACAAAAATGATTTATCGTCGACCAACATCGATCGAGCTAGGCAGATAAGATCGGCGAGGCGTGACGACGCGAGAAATGTAATGATATGTATAAAAAAAAATATTTGTCAGAAGTGGGATTCGAACCCACGCCCACAGTGTGGACTGCGACCTGAACGCAGCGCCTTAGACCGCTCGGCCATCCTGACTCGTCGGTTCGCATGTCGTAAAGAAGAAAAATGGAGAGAACACCGCGTTACTATGCCGAGAAACTGGTCTGCCCGTACTAAATTTACCTACGAGCTAGGCGAAAATAGCTCCCCGAGATGCAGCCACGGAAGCTTTCGAGCAATCCGCCGACAAACGAGTTTTTTCCCCCACCAGATTATTGCTTCGTGTCCACCGGCACACGTCCTCGAAAATCGTTGCACCCGGCTTGAATTGCAACGGGGAGCACTTCCGATGCACTCTTGCTGCTTTAAATGTTGCGGTAGGTCGGAATGTTCACCCTAAATCGACCGGGCGAGACCCTCCACTCGAAAATCGCAAAATATTACAGAAACAAAGTACACACAAGTCAATGCGCCAAACAGAACAAGCATTCCCAACACCCACCATTTCTGTGAAAAGCCCCAAATCACAAAATATTTAGAAATATCACATGTAAATATTCCAAAATATTGTTCATTTGCTGCTCCATTTTCTAAAAACATTATTCCCTTTTTGTAAACCAGATTACACATTGTTACAATTTTCGTGTAATTTTTCTGCAACGTCATTGCAGCATGGTCTACCGAGGTCTATCGAGTGGTATGAAATAATTTGTATTTCGCGTATCTCAACGAGCGTCAACGAGTGTTTTCGCCGGCGTAGACCCAAAGAATGAATGGCAGATGCGTCGCCGATTGCTTATCTGTCCCGAAACCCTTATCAATCGTTCAACTCTGCAATAGCATGACCGGCGACAAACACAAGCGCGAGCTCGATCGATCGGGTGAACCGCGAAGCCGGACTTAATAAAATTCATCAATCGTTGTCGACAGGGTGCGCGATATACCCCGCGTTGAATCTCAAAAAGGGCTGCACCTCTTTGAAAAACGGTTCCGCCACGTATATTCTCATTGGATCGAGCTGGCTTAGCGCCACAGGGTGTCGATGCACCTATGTTTGCTTTCGAATTCCGAAATTTCATCGGCCACCGTTCTAATATTCTGCGAAATCACCAAACCGAAGAGTCCCGGACTTCCCCTTGTCCATATGGCTCCCTAAAATCTCTATACAAGGTCGAGGTTCGTCGAACGCGTTCCTAGGCCCGACCAAGTCCAAACAAAATCGGTATCGCAGTCGTTGCGCCTAGTATTCGCTCGCTAGACTCATGGAATTGCAGTTTCCGGTGCAGGGGACGACGCTATGCCCGCATTGAGCGTCGCTGCGTCTCAAGGCCGGACCGTCCGAGAGCTAAGGACGACGTTATGCTGCTACCCGTCCCCCCACGCCTCGCCCCTCATGCCGCCGCACGCTCGTCCTCAGTTGTATGCATCTCCATGTTCGCCTCCGTGATCCCTCCTTCTGCTCTCCACTCTCTCACTCTCTCTCTCTCTCTCTCTCTCTCTCTCTCTCTCTTTTTCCCGTCTCACTCTATCTCTCTCTCTATCTCTCTCTCTCTCTCGCCCTCTCCCCTCGCCCTCCATCGCAGCCCGGTGCGTTCTACTCGTCTCCCCCAACCCCTCCACTTCACCCTCGTCATCGCTCTCTCTCTTTCTCTCTTCTTTTTCCCCTCCTTCGCTGCTCCTCTCTCATTCTGTAGCTCCAGGCTGCCAACCTCCTTCCCGCTCTAGCTTCAACGCAGCAGGCTCGGGCAGACTCTATTTGGAATATCGCGAAAAATGATTTGACGCGATACATCATTTTCATCGATTTTTTATTCCGCAAAAACTGTTTCCATCAGCTTGTTACTTTTATTGCGGGGATGCTGTACAGAAAGCAATGTTATTCCGTGATCGTACAACGCTCCACGTTTGTTCGATTCGCGTTACTTTTCAGTATCGAGTCGGTTAGCATCGTTTTCATACAACGCGGACCGAATTAACCGTGTTATACACACGAGGGTTGAGGGTATATTATGCGAGCAGTGCTCATGCGCGACTCTCGCCTCGACTTTTACCGTGCATTATAAACGCAGAACGCGGCGTTTCCTACGGCAGGAAACAATTTACCAGGTTCTGGTGTCCCGTGGGGCACGAAGGCGCGTTCAAAGGAGACTCGAGGATGGACGTTTACGTACCCCGGATCGGAACCCCCTTTTTACGGCCCTGGATGGCTTGGTTCTTTAGGGATTACTGGGTATATGTATAAGAGTTGCGAAATATTGATAGAATTTTCCTTGACGAAAGGATGAGGTTTGAATGGAGGCGTGAGAAGGGTTTGAATTTGAATATCTTTAGTAGTCCTTTCTTCAATAAAATGTTGAAGCTGTTCGATTTAAGAGAATTGGGATGTTAAGATTTTAATAAAATATCGTTAAGCGAACGTTGAAGCCGTGATGTTATAGAAGCTTCATTGGGCATTCAAGCAGGTCTTTGTTCAAGATTCGCAACTCTACCGGAGCCGATCTAAATTTCAAAAGAGCCTGCTGCGACAGCAACGAGGAGGATCGAGAGCGGTTCTTGATTAAAAGGGAGCAAGATATACCGGATATCTTGCCCGGAGGACTCCAGATGCCTCGCAGAAAAAATCTGCTGCATCAGTCCAACATTCGAAGCCTATTAGGAGGCCTTGGATACACACGTGGCTCTCGTCGTCCACCTGTTTCACCGAAAACTAGGCGAGGAAAGAACGAGAGCGACCTTGGCGGTCGATCTGGCCACCGGTGCTCCTCAATTATCCTTCGGGAATCCTCGTTACCACTTCCGGGAAGCGGTTCAGGTTCTCGCGTTGCATAACGCTCGCGATCACAACAGAAAAATCTGCATTTCGATCAGAAAGATCGGAACCCATTCCAACCAGAACGACCCAGCGAGTCCAAGACAATTTTCCCGATGAGAGAACGAGTTCTGTTTCAATTTCCAGGAAATCTTTGGAAGTGTGTTTCATGTCTTTTTTTTTTATTTGTAAGCATTTGAAACCCGTCTGGGTTTATTTTGCTTTACACGAATAATATAACTAAATACAATAATGTGGAATACAGGAATAATACAATAAGAATTCTATAATAATACAAGTGAATATAACAGCAATGTCCGTTAACGCTAAATATGTAGGTTACAATTATGGACAAAGGAGTGGATGCTAATACAAGCTTTGATGCAATTGTGTCTATATTAAGGGGCAGTTGGAGGCCCATACTAAGTAGGGAATTTGTTAGTTTCCGTCTTTGTGAATTATACAATTCGCATTGCCGTATTATGTGATCAAGGGTTTCACAAGCCTGATTGCATTTACATTGGTTATCATTGATAATACCTAGCCGCTCGAGTGAAGCAGCTAGATTATAATAATCGGAACGCATTCTGTTAACTGTGACAGCTAAACTTCTCTCGAGTTTTAAATGGGCGAACCAGGGTACTGAGCAGTGTTTCAGGTCAATGTTCATTGGTTAGAACGGTGCGTGCGCGTTTTTGCGAATGAGAAGCGGCGAACGAGGCCTCATCAGGAAACGAATTCGCAATGCTGTAATGTAAGCCCTTCGGAAGAGCGTGTGCGGCAAGCGACGCGACGCGACGCGATGGACGCGGCCCGAGATTCTGCAGCGGTTTCTTTCATACCGTGGACTTCCGTTCTATGCGCGGAATGCGAGTATAGTAACCCAGTGACACGTAAGGAATCCTAACGAAGCGATGCCCTTACTTCCTACACGCCGATGACTCAGTCGAGCCGCGCGAAAACGATGCAAGCACTTCCATTATTCCGAGCGGACGAGCGCGCTTCGACCGGTGGCCAGCCGACCGCGAAAAAAGAACTTGCCCGCCGCCACTTTATGCGACGTTTTCCCGTTTGAGATATCAGTGACGAGCAACCTGCGGACCTCGAATTTCAAACTCTCAAAAATTCACGCTGCACCGATCCCTCGAAATAAAATATTTTCATCGAACGACACCGACGTTCCGCAGCTTCCATGCATTCGCAGCCATTTGGCAGCGAGCACCAGGCGCGATGTTACCCTAATCCCAGCATTATCGGTCGTTCCGTTAGATTGTTCGTTTGGATCCTTTATTCGCGAGCAAATCGACTGTGGCGAGCATCACCGTACAGAAATCCACGATTGCAGAACGAGACAGAGAGAGAGAGAGAGAGAGAGAGAGAGAGAAAGGAACGGTGTCTATTGCGTGTAAGAGGATGGTTTAAGGTGATCGCGAGTGCACCATAAATTTCACTTTCTTTCTGTGCAGCCGCGCAATTGCTCCCGAGGCATTACCATTTCTCTCGATGAATGGGAGAGTTATGCAAATCGCTCTACGACTTCGCCTCTGCTGTTCGACAGTTCTTCCGGCGATTCCGAACTACGATTCCACCTGACGCGCCGATTAACGTTATTACCGCGGCCGTCTGAGTTACCATGTAACCTACATTCCATTCTGTTCAACTCTGCTCGAGCTTGCCTACGTTGAAATGTTTTCAAAATATTCAACTGCTCCGTAACAGTGAGAAAAGACAGTTTAGGCAGTCTGTTAGTGATTCCGCGAAGGTGGCGTTCGCGTCACACAAGAATCGCAGTAAGGTGAACGGTTTTACGCAACAGGGTCAACCGCAGGCGAATTTTTCGCCAGGATCGACACTGATCTCGTTTCTAATCCTATCCCCAGGGTACTTCGCTTATCAGAATCTCGAACGTTTCGTTTTCTTCGTTGACCGAACGTCCACGTGCCTCGGATTAATTCAGACAAGCATAATACCAGCGTATTTAGAGTCGTCGGTCCACCGAAACACAGACGTTGAAGGATAAGGAGCGGCCGCAAGACGAGAAAGACGAGAAAAGAGGAGGAGGAGGAGGAGGAGGAGGAGGAGGAGGAGGAGAACGATGAGAGGAAGAGAGTGAAAGAGGATCGAGGAACGGAGAGGGGACAATGTGTGCAACTGCAGTCCAAGGCCAAGCGATCGTGACTGGTTTAATGGCATTCGAGTCTCAGCCTCGAGTGCAATTATAATACGCTCGGGGAATGTGCATCCACCTTTGGTACTCTAACATACACGCGGCTCCTATACGCTCCTCCTGTCCTTTGCCTGTCCCCCGAACCCCTACACGCGATCCCCTAACTGCCCGGGGTACGAGTTTAGAATTATTCGTCGCTGAACGAATACGGTTTGTCGAGCAACTCGAGAATTTGTTGAATTTCCGATTATTCTGTCAGCTTGATCGATTACTGTGTCCGCTTAAAAATATTTTAAGACTCTTCAAAATCCTCATCCGAGAGAAACGCACCGTTCAAAATGTCGCTACGACCTACAAAGATCTTAAAATCCCTGTATCTCTATAATGATATTATTCTATCCTGTGTTAATAATTAAACAACCGACTAAATTCGTTTCTCTGTAAATAAAGGTTATCTTTTATTAAATACTTATTAATTTACACTTTCTACAACTATTTACAAACTCACCTATGAATAAAGAAACGACAATTAGTCTATTGTTGACTCTCTTTATTTACACTAACTTTCTATCGCTTACTTATTCTGTTAATTAATTATCTCTATCTTTATTTAATTTTTATGCGCATGTGCTCTCTATATTCTTTTACTCTTTCTCCTCTCTCTCTCTCTCTCTCTCTCTCTCTCTCTCTCTCTCTCTCTCTCTCTCTCTCTCTCTCTCTCTCTCTCTCTCTATCTATCTATCTATCTATCTTAAATGTAGGAACAGTTCAAAGAGTGCGCTGATCGTGCAAAGCGCGCTCGATTTAAATTAAAAAGAATATATGTTCTTTCGATGTATATATGGGGCTGATCGAATAAAATGTGATTCGATCGGCAGTTAATCCCGCATTTTGCGTTTCGAGCGCCATACAAATGGATCTGGATCGAAGAGCCGACTTAGATAAGCCGTAGATAAGATTACCCTATCTATCTACAGTTTTCTGAAAATCGACGGATTCACCAGAATATGTTTTCTGTTTGCCGACGAGTCGGTTGTGTTCCTTGACAGATAACGTGTCCCGTCGAACGCAGGCAGGATTATCTTCCCAGTCTGCGCGTAGATTCTTCGGGTAGTCTACAATTTCTACGATACAGTCGATTTCTCCCCGACCGGCGAACGAATTAAACGAACTATAATGATCGCACTAGGTCGTCGATATGAAAAGCGGCCCGGGACATAGTTACACACGAACTTAACGCGAACGGGACGTACGCTGATTCATTGTTTCTTTTGAAAGTGATTAATGGACTAGCGAAACGCCAGCAAATCCCCGCGACTTATCAACCCTAATGTATCGCGAAGGTCCCTTAGCACATCATCAATAATTCACGGGTCACCGGTACGGGACGAACTATCGTACGCGGGGATCCAATTAGCGTAATACGTCAAGAATCAGAGAGACGCGTATATGTAGATTTATCTCGGTTTTTTTCCTTTCCGGCGAAATTCTGTGCACTCATCCGTCGAGTCATTCGGCACCATATGCCGCGGCGGTCATTTGCAATCAGGAGACAGCGGTCGAAGTGAAATTCATTTCTTCCTCTATCATCTGTAATCGTTCGTGGAAAACGCGACGACGCACTATGGGCCGAATCGATGAATTCTGTGTCAAAATCAAAGAACTTTCGATAGAAATCAGATAAACTTTTCAGAATATTAAATAATTATGGAGATTGCGTTATTATGAAATTAAAATTTTTCCATTTTTTCAAGGTTAAAAAACGTTCGAACCATAATCTCCATAATTATCCCATATTCTGTAAAGTTTCAGCTTTAATTTAAAAAGAATTTCATCGATCTATCTCGTTTCTATCGAAAGTTCTTTGATTTTGACACAGATTTCATCGGTTTGTCCTATAGTGCGACGTTTCTCAATGCTGACGAATTCCAACGAACGTGGCTACACAGTCTCGGGTTATTTTCATGTAGAAGTAGCCAGGAAATGTAGGTCCACTTTGACCTAGAAGTCAAGCCAGACCAAATTCATCCAATTTATCCAATTATTAGAGATCGTGGTTTTGATCGTATTTAAAATTTAAATACACGTGAAACAGGGATCTCTACCAGTTACGCAAGCATCGGAAAATTACAATTAACTTTCAAAAGCCTGTCCACATAAGGATCCTGTCGAACGTGGTCCAAGACGGAAAACACGAAAGTGTGAGAAACGAAAGATCAACGAGGCTGAAGAGCGGGAGCCAAGCACTCGAAATTCACGAAGCGGAACCTGTTCCCGTGGTCCCCGCAGCGCAGCGGGCCGAGGCTGTTTAGAATTCCGCAGCAGGGCAATAATTCCGGTTTCCCTTTTGCCAAACCGCACGCTAACTCCCGCCGTTTCTTCGAATCGTCCTATGCCTCTGCAATCAGCGAGCCACGATCTACCCGGCGCGGCGATCCTCTCCTTTTCCTTCCCTTGCTCGCGGATCGAAAAGGATTAAGCCTGCGTATCTGCATTGCAAATCCGAGCGTCAAAGAGTTTCGTCGTGCTTTCGCGAGCCAGTTGCTTTTGCCTACCGGCTGATCGACGGAGGGATTCGGTTCTCCGATCCATATTCATCGCGATCATATTCAGACCCCGAAGAGAATCCCACGCAACCAGAGGAGGAGGCTCTTCTTCGTCAAAGATCCTCTCAGGGGATCCACTAATTAAATAGTTCGGGGTGTTCTTCAAGCTGTTCTTCGAGGTCTAAATTCCGAAAAAAATTCAAGTCCCTTCGCCATCAGACCCTGAAGAATCCAACGAGACGACCCAATCAGAATCCCCACGCTCGAATGATCCAAGCAGAGGTCTCCGGCTAATTAGCCCAGCAGGATTGAAAAAATCTCTCGAAGATGTTCTTCGAGGTGTACCTAAACTAGGCAGGGAAGTATTCAGGGTCGGAGTAAACATCCTGAGAATCTATGAAGCGGAGACCGTCCAGCCGGGAATGTCCGATAGCCATCGAAGATCGGTATCTTCGTATTCGATAGGAATCGGAGGCTCGGCTGCCAATTAAGAGAACGAACGTTAGAAGTCCCGGCGCGATGTAGCGCGGCGGGTCTCTTAGGGGTTGGACTAGGACCCGGCGAATACATTAGAGGACATTTCTCGCAGATCGCAGCGGGCTCCAGAGAGAGGGAGAGAGGGAGAGAGAGAGATAGGGACGAATTAATTCGAGAACAAGTCGGCTCGTTACACGGCTGGTGTATCTATGGCCGCGGTCCGACGCCGGGCGTCGTTGCTGCGTGCGTGTACCGCACTGCGTTTCGAACTCGCGGTAGGACGCGGAACATCCCGCTGGTATTGATCAAGGAGTGGTAGCGGGTGTTCTTGAACCCCGGTGCTCTTGCTCCCACTTTACGACGGTTAGCGAAGCACCGCGTTCTCGGCCATTACCTGTACCACCTCGAAGCCTGTGTGTACAGCCCATGGACAAGAAACCCGCTGATACAAGGTCCACAGCTCATCCGACCTCCTCAGGGTAGATAACTCCCGAAACAGTTTAAAATCTCAAAACGAGAAACGACTTTTTCTCGAAATTGCGCAACTTTGACGAATTTTTTCTAGGTCAAAAAACATTTTCCCATATTCTGTAAAGTTTCAGCTGTATGTAAAAAAAATTTCAGCCCTCTATCTCATTTCTATCGAAAGTTCTTTGAATTTGTCCACGATTTGGGCAAAAGGTCCCACTGTGCGACGCGGATATACATCGCTGCAACTCCAGTCTGTTCGATTCTGGCCTATTCTACTGAATTCTTGGTTACTCGCGATCCCTAGTTCTTCCGATGATACCTACCTACCGATTGGCACACTGCTGTACGCTGTAACAGTTGGAACAACCTCTCAAGGATGTAACAGTATCTAGAGAAAGTCGAAATCGGAGGAATATCCACTCGTACGCTAAAAAATTGCGACACTAGCTGTTCGAGTCATTCGGGTGTCCATTGTCCTATCGGAAAACCGATACCGGCGACTCGTTAACATTTGCAGTAGCCAGAGAGTCGAATGACACTGATATTCTCGTGTGTCAGGTGGTGATCCACTGCTGGCAAATCTCTGTCCCAGTAAATTCAATGTCTGCGCGAAGGTGTTACTCTGGTATCGGAGCCGGTGTTATTGATCAGAAGTAGAACCCTCCCCTATCATTATGCCAGCGAAGTTCCGACTAAAAATCTTGAAAAGCCCAGCATTCCTATCGTCCGCGAATCGAAAACAAACTTGAAATAGCCACTCGGTCATCGCGAGAACATTTTTCAAATCTCCGCAGACGAAGCTATATTTAAACTAGGTTTGCTTGCCAAGAGCAAGTATGTACGCTAAACTAGCACTGACCTTCCCCAACTGGAGCCGGTGCTAGCTTCTAGCGAAGTACGTGAAAGATTAAGCTCTACGAGAGCCTGGCTCTGTGTTACATGCTTGCGTCCCTCGCGTACGTACACGCGTTCGCGTAGGAGTGTACATCTGGCTACAATGTTGCTGGTCGTAAATAAATCCCCTCGAGCTTCCCATTCAAGCGAAGAAACTAGCGGTCGGCTCGGTATTTTTAACCGCAGAGCGCGTTCATTGTTTGCGCAGGCTCGTTACGGTCTCGTCTCGTGTCACGTTGACTTAACGAGACCCCGGGCCGCTTCAAAGGGTACCAATAGAGCAGATTTATAAAATACGCCTACGAGTGCACGCGCTCGGCCTGTTTATGCCGGTGCAATGTCTCGGCAAGGTCACGCGCACGATCGTTCGCCCGTTCGCAAATGCTTTCAGCCTGCGCTCGACCGTGCACTCCGCGCGATAAAACGGTGCTCGGGCCGAGCGTGTCGCTTGCACGAAATTCTTTAATTACCGGCGAATTTCTTTACCTCGGCCAGACGAAATTAACCTAATCCTGGATTGGTTCAATGCGTCCACAAACGCTGGTCGAGACCTAACCTACCGCCACGAAACAGACTGCCAATGTTTTCGTAAGAATTACCTTTTCTTTCTGTTTAAGGGCGGTGGGGGATGCTCTTACGCACACCCTCTCCTCCGATGTTGGTTGGAGAGGGTAGTGTCGGACTCAGCTCTCCCCTCAAGATGGATTTCGGGAGATTATCATAGCCTGTAGCTTTCTATCGCCATACCGACTAAACCTCCACCGCCCAGGACCTGGTGGACCTTTTCCACATCCTGATCCAGACAGATCTAACATCGCCATTCACCCGCTATTCGCATTCATTGGCGAGTTTCATCTGTCCCATACACCACACACCTGTTCTTGTCTCATTTGGTAAGAATAACCTGATCTCGATCAAACCTTACCTATGGAAATCAACCAAACGCGCTTGGTGCCCGTCGAACGCTACGGTGGGGATGGTTTCGTCTGAATCGAGACAAATGTGCCCTGGGCTAGACGTATCCCAGAATCTCCTCTAGACTTGGCTATGGTATTCAGAGAAAGCTGGGTACGCGTCTCTCGACAATCGGCAGCTGCCGTTTGCGCTTGACTTTCGCCGGAGCTTAGCGTGCGGTCGTATTTTTAGCGTCGACCGATTTCCGCGAACGGCGTGTATCACCTGGCGGCGTATTTTCGTTGGTCGCGGTGACATTGCGTCGTTTTTAGCGCGAGGACGTTACACTCACAGCCGGACCGGTGATTCGCGACGGGACACGCGGTTATCGATACCAACGGTCGTCGCGTTTAAAGGTCGTCCCGTACCGAAGAACTCGATGATTTTCTCCCAGTTCGTCGGAATCCGTTTAACCGGCGCGGCGCGAGAAATGTTGTCTGCGGTCGGCCATGGGTGAACCCAGGATGAAGCTGTATTACGTTAAGTGGTCGGCGCATCGCAATCTCGAAGTTAACCCTCCAATCAACCGATGCCACGGCTTAACCCCAGTCCGGCTGAAATTGTTACGTTGTTGCGTCGAGGCGCACACACGCGAGAGAGTGGAACCACGGTCAGTCGTTGTTGCGTGTCTCTCCCTGGCTCGATGCACCCGGACATTTTTTCCCCATCGGGACAGGTCTCTCTCTCTCTCTCTCTCTCTCTCTCTCTCTCTCTCGCTCTCTCGCTCGCTCGCTCTCCCTCCCGATGATTATTGGCCTACGGGGGATTTTCTTTTCGAACCACCGACCCCCCGTGCCGGATAGCCGGTCATTATGAAACGCGAGATCTACCGAGTCCTCCACCTCGACCGATTGAATTGTTACAGGCTTCTCCCCACCTCTCTCCTCTGGTTCGTACCTTGTTATTTCCTGGTTTAGAACCACGTAGTCCATCACCGTCGCAATTTTCTTTTTTAATTCCCCGTGTCCTTAATTGGCACACTCGGCCCCCTACCCCCTCCCTCCCGCCACCCTCACCATTGTTCGACGGCGCTCGTTCATTTCGCGACGGCGCGGCGGATAGGTCCGGGTTAGCGTCCGCGTTGGGGCCAGCTGGGATGGGCCGGTAAAGGATAGGTTGCTCTCAGGTTAGGTTTGATCGGCCGGTTCTTAATTAGACCGTGGCGATCTGTCGTCCGATGGAGGTCGGGGCCTGGCCGAGGTGAAGGGTACTTTCAGGATCTCCCTAGGTGTTAAAGAAGAGTAGTAGCCTCGTGGAAGGAAGTGAAGAATAATGCCAAGAACAATAGCGTAGGAGATAACTAAAAGGACAATGAGTACAAAAAGAGAAGAGGCACGAGAAGCGCAAGCCCTTTGGTTTTTAGCAGTAGCTAGATAGCTGAAGAAAAGCGGGAGTTCTTAAGCGTAACTGCCGTTTTCTAGCCTCTGTTGTCTAGACTCCTTATTATGATTTTGGCAATCCCGTCACCTCCCTCTCCCCTGTCTCATTTTGCCTCACGTGTCGTCAAGGGAAGCGTGTACGAGTCAGTCCAAGATCGATAACAGGATTTTTCACTGATAAAAATTGAAATTAATTTTTTCATCTTCACGATTTCACCCCCATCTCCGAGGAGTCAACGTACGCTCTGAAATCATTCTGTTCCACATTACAGAATCCCCGGTACATCTGAAGTGCGTAGAGGGTGTAGCGCCGACTCCTAAATGTTCCCGTTTGGATTGAATACCCTCTTGCGTGGACCCTTTTGCTCGGGGTATGCTCGAGTGAGGCGGAGCGTTAGGGTGTGCGGATATATCTGCGCGTAACGAGGGCCTCGATGAATAGCAGGAAGAGTGCCGAAACCATTTAACAGCGGGGGAACTGAAAAACGTGTTTTCTGAAAATCTCAATAGAATCCTCCGTCCCTCGAAACCATCCTTTAACCCACCCCTTTTCTCATCATGACAGATCAATTCGTTTCTCCAAGGATAACGAGACCTGTGTACCAACTCTTAATTGCAACATGGTTGAATACTTGGTGCGGAGACTCGTTTTAGCGTATGAGCAGTCCGGTACTTTCTTTGAAGAGTACATTATAATTTCTACACTTTTACATAGTTCGCAAGAGGATCAGGTTTACTCGAGTTCAGAGGGTTTGCGCGTAGGCTGAGGAAGGAACGGGCAAGTTTCGGGGTTTTGCGCGTCTGTTGTCATAGAAACGGGCGTGCCTGCCCTGTCGAGCGGCTCGGAACCATCCCCGAGCTCCATCTCGATGCCACGTGGACGCCGAAAGGGGAAATCCTCGATTGTACATCAGCCCGGAGTCCCATACGCGGACGGTTTCTCCGCCGTGATTTTACTAACCTTACGAACATTGAATTTCGATTATTCGCGAAGATACTGGGCACTCCACCTTGCATCCCTTCAGTATTTCTTTGTGGAACGCCAATGCTAGACACATTGGAGACGTCTAGGATGGTTTGCAACTATCGAAGCGACGATTGCAGATGCAGCGCGCACCTGATTAAAAAAAAAAAACAGTGTTGCATCAGGCGTAAATGCGCAACGAAACGCGTTCAGCTGAAAGCCGAGCAACGGTGCTCCGTTGTTTGCCGAAGCGAGCGAGCAAAATACCGATTTCTAATCTCTGTTGACTTTCCTCTCGAGACCCGCGACGACGTTCGCGGTGATAAGGCTCGGCGCTTCTTTGCGCGATTTCAATTGTTCCGATGCAGTCACTGGCAGTGGGGAACGGGACGCGTGTGCGACTCGCCCGCTGCTCGATGCAGAAAAACTAGGTGCAGCCGAGCTGCAATGCTCCACAGACCGAAGAGATCGAAAGAAGAATATTAACCAGTTAGAGAATCGACGTTCTACGGGCTTAAAGTAAAATTGGGGTTTTGGAACATGAAGTTTCAAACGGCCTGTAGATCAGGCGAATCGAAGCCGACAATATATGAATTAAATTCATCTCTAAAACAACTACATATCTAAGCATTCGTATTACGTTTCACATCAAATTAAATATTGATAATCTTTCTACAACAAACAAAATTATATTTAATTACCTTATTTCTATTCGAGATTAATATTAAAAATATTTTAAATTTAATTAACCCTGATACAAAAGGTAGAAAAAAATTTTACTTCTTGAAATTTAAATAAACGTCTTTCCCAATACTATCTTTTGTAAAAGAAAATTTTCTTTCTTAAATAATTACTACAATCTATCATTTTACTAAATAATTTTCGCAGGCGAATCGAAGCCGAGAAAAGGGACGAAGAAACGCAACACCGGGGCTCCACCGTGTCCAGTCCTTTTCCAGAAGGTTAAATCCATTAGGGTCGCGCACGATTTGCTTCTTCGTCGTCGCCGGTGAGATTAAGAGGAGAACCCGAAGAACAGGCCGGTGATGCTACTACCTTGCTCCGCCGAGAAATAGATCGAGCTCCTTTACGAGCAGTGGAATCGATCTCGGCTCCGAGTCAATCTAGGAGAGCAAGGACGCCGGCTTCTCGCTATCGATGCCACGGCACACGATCGAGTCATCATCGTTCGCCGCTCTCGATTATTCGCGTCGACTTAACCGGGAGACACGCTAACACAATTGCGCTCACGCTCGCCACGATGCGTGCCGGATCGTTCCGATCGATCGTTCCGCAAAGAACCGTTCAGCATCGCTAATCGATCTGCTCGAGTACTAGGGTGCTCCTAACGCATCGAACCAATTTTATTCTTTTCGACTGGCCTTTTTGTTTTAGAAAAGGACGAGAGTTCGATGCTCTTGAAAGGGTTGGGCAAAAGAGAGTTAAATCGCGGCGAGTCTGCGAGACGCGGTCTCCCCCATCGAAAACCGCGCTTACGTCACCGGAGCGAGAGGCCAATAAAATTCCGGGCCGAGTACCGTAAGAAAGAGACCGTGCAGGTGTAGGCGAGGGGCGGAAAGGGGTTGGCGGAGTGGCGAAGGGATACATCGAAGGACACCGAAGGGAGCCGAGGGGCAGAGGGTTGGCCCGGGTTCGGAGTCCTTAAGAGGAGACCGGGGTTGTTAGCCGACGGCTCGAAACGAACCGTCGTCGTGGCGGCCCACGCGTCAGACCTCCCGCGAGGTTCTCAACGTTGTTTACATAAATCATCAGAAACGGTCTGGTTCGGCGTGGCTGCCGCGCCGGTTCGGTTCGGTTCCACCGTCGAAGCAAAAGCAACCAGTGCTGCTCTCTCCGGCTCTCTCTCTCTCTCTCTCTCTCTCTCTCTCTCTCTCTCTCTCTCTCTCGTACTGCTCGTCCTTCGGCCGATCCAACGACCCCGCCTCGAATAAACCCGACTGCGAATAAAGCGTGCCGACACTCTTCGCTTGTGCACTGTTGAGGACGCGCGAGCACCCCATGTACACACACGTATACGCGCGTGAATACAGGGGCGATGGACGTCGAAAGAGCTTGGTTAACGGGGCACTGTTGACGACGACGCTGGAAATTGGAAACGAACGTGCACCGGATTGGTTAGACGGGTTTTCGGGCTCTTGGACAAAAATTAGCTGGATCGCGACTGACCCAAATACGATTTTTGACGATCGCGTTGGAAATAATAGATTCCTGTAAATAGGACCCCAGCCATGATAAAGGACGTTCCGTTGTAACCTCCTCTGTGAGTACACACGCGAATTTACCAAGTTTCATCGAGCGCTTTTCGAAATCGACCGGTAACGTCTCCTCTGCGAGGAAACCAGTTAAACAATCTCTCGGAGTTAAAGCTGCTCCGTTGCACTTGTGACAATAAAGTGTTTTCTGTGAGCTGTAACAGGCGGGTGAACTCATTGATTTCTAACTCTTTCAACGTCCGAAATTCGACCGATCCTACCGTCCTTCTTCGCATATTTGTAGTTGGTGCACCCTCAGTCCACGACAGGGTCGGTGCAACAAATTGTTTGATCGTTTCGAATCGCAATAAATCTTTCCGATATTCGGATATTTGGGTCGACCGAGTCGTCGGCGCACTATTTATAAGGCGCAGTGAAATTGAGGCAACCCAATATTATTCGCGACGCGAAGTGTTCCAACTATGCACCGGCAACGGCGAGCGAAACGTGCCGCGACGCAAAAAACCTCAGCGGGAAAGGATGCGGGGCGTGACAGCGAGGCGTCTGAAAGGAGAATGAGAAACGAACGGACGGACGAGGGCCGAACAGCAAACGAATAGAGCCGCCGGCGAGCTGGAACGAGACGGGACACACTGGGCCTCTGTGTGTAACGCTCCGAACAGCTCGGGATCCTGTCCGACGACCGACCAACACGCAAATAACCAAATTTTTCGTGGGAAACCCGCCTAAAAATATCCCGGGACTTGCGGGGGTGTGTTATTTTTGCGCGGACGCGATGCATCCCATCGTCGAGCCCGGTCTTCGTTCATTCATTAATCGCGTCGACAAATCGGCGAAAATAAGAAAGACAGCTGAATCTACTGAACCTTCGATAAATCAAATTTCTACATTGGGAAGCGGTAAAGTTCTCTGATATGCGGCTACTGGCGACCTACTTGCGCAAGGTCAACGTTCGTTGCTGTACCAGTCACGGCCAAGGACCAGCGACGCCTCCAGACAATAATTAAACTCAACCGAAATCAATCTACCTCTATGATCACGTCATACCAAATTCTAAAGAGCACCATTCTCATCTTGAAATATCAAAGAAACCATAAGAAAAGTTTCATCGAGATCCCTCGAGTCGTCTCGACATTCGTTGCTAACCATGATATAAATTATGTTGTATCGATCGTAAATGTTAAATAAACAATGTGTGGTGGTATCAGTGCACATTTTTGATCGAACCTGTGCGCGGATACCACCACACATTGTTTATTCGTTAGTAACAGTCTACTCTGTCTCTTAATCGTTCGTCCAGCGTCGACAACCCCGAAGTCAGGCAACCCGCGAGCACCGCAGCCGAGACTCCGTCGTCCTCTAGGAGCCTCGACAGCTGATCCGCAGAATTCCCTAGTCGCTGGTGTTCTCGCTGAAAAGCCGAAGAATCGTGCGACAGCTGAGAGAGAGAGAGCAAGAGGAAAGTTCCTTGGAGAAAAACGCGGGAACGGCGGAGGATCGGGCGGAGAAGAAAGAGGTGGAACTAGTGAGAATCGGGGTGGGGGGAGGACGATAAGGAAGAGAGCCGAACTCTCGATGGCCAGGACCGGAGTGGAATCACGATTGGGCGAGGGGTGGGGCGGGGAGAAGGGCTGGGGGAAACAGGACGAGAGGGCGCGGTCTTCTAGAGAGAGAGTGGAGGGAAATCGAGGAACGCGAGAAGGAAGGGGCGTCTGCGTCTGCGACCTTGGTTGGGGTCGCTTCAAGGTCGCTGGTTGTGCCTGCCCCTCCCCCCGGCTCGCGGTGACTCCTCCCCCTCGCCTCTCCTCTCGTCTATGGTTGTGCTCTCTTCCCTCGTCACCCGACCGTCGGGCCTACGGTTTGAAACGGGACCGCAACTGCGTACGCACAGAGAAAGATAGAGCGAGAAGGGGATCGAGGAGAGAGAGAGAGAGAGAGAGAGAGAGAGAGAGAGAGAGAGATAGAGAGAGAGAGAGAAAGAGAGAGAGAAAGAGAGACTGTACATAGGAGTGCGACAAGAGCGTGTGGTGTCGCGAGATCAATGCCAGGGTCAATGTCACGGCTTGCGAGTGTGTGCCGTGGCTGGGTCGCTGGGTTTCGTCGGGACGAAGCCCCGACAGGGATCTCTGACACCTTTCGACTGGCCGAGGTAGCTAGGACAGGCCTGGACGTCGCCGCGTGTCACTGTCCACCTGAGACTGGACTCGCGGCTGACAGGAACTTTTACTCTTCTTGTCTCCGCGTGGAGCGGTCTTTAAGCTGGAGGATTGGGTGAGACGATGGATCGGGGGCAGGGGTTCTTCTGGGTTTCGAGTGGATTCGAGCTGCAGGGTTCTTCGAGGCTCGTGATGGCAGGTGGAAAATCGAGGTTGGCCTTTTGAAGACTAATGGAGAATAATTATTCATTGTTCTAAATACTTTAATCGTTTGTACTTGATATATTGGAAAATGATCTGTATCATCTCTATTCGATTCGTACGAATCTGTTGTCAATAATTATTTGTTTAAAATGCTTGGAATATTTTTAATGCCTATCTCCGATGAGTCAGTGTTAACGTCAGTGTGTACAAGTTATGTCCATGCTGAACGTATCTAGGTTAAGTCGGCCACATACCGCAACGATTAGTATACGTTTTTAGCACTTAGCTAAAGTTCGCGAGAAAAATGTACAGACTGTATAGATTACCTGACAGAAATGAAGCCTAGCCTAATGTGTAAAAAGCTAGAATGTTTAAGTGGCCAATAAATATTCATTTCCAGTGGCTTGTCGTGACATAACCGTCTTCTTAGAAACATTGACGGATTCGACGAAGGTATAGCGATGGTAGTTACGCAAAGGGCAAGAGGTGAGGTGAGGAGAGTAATTAGGTTTAGGCGAACGAAGCCCTTCGGGGAACCCTGATACCCTTGTCTAGCTGCCGAGGAGTAGCTTCGCGATTCGCATTTTTACGCTTGATCGAAACGTTCGAGTGCGTAGGCTGGACGTGTGGGTAGTCGCATATTTTTTGCATAATATCAACTGGCAACTCGTTAGCCGCCATCGCACCGGCGGCCACACGTTTCAGTGACTTTTCACTTTCCTTTTGTTTGTCCACGTAACGATTCTTGCATTAACCGTGGCGTAATGTTTGCTCGAGCGTGTTCGTCGTCGTCTCTGCTATTACCACAACCCGGAATCTTCTTCGAATCGATTCCAACCGGGTTGCAATCGGACGCGAATTTCGAATTTATTTTAAACAGTATTATCGGCAATGTTCTGTCATATAAATATCCTCGTTTTAACGAGTGATATCTGTAGAGCGAATTATAATTGTGCCTGTAAATATTACAGGGTGTTCCAAATGTTTGCGGCTCGATATAACCACTGCAGTGTCTAAAAGCGTTTCGGTTAATGCATCAACGATGTTTTCACGCAGCGACGTTTCCGAAGGAGAATTTTAAAAATAATTGTCGAGAGAAAGGGAAGCCTAAAATAAATGTTCGCTCGGAGGCAGCCTCGAGAGCGAGAGAGTGAGTGAGTGAGTGAGAGAGAGAGAGAGAGAGAGAGAGAGAGAGAGAGAGAGAGAGAGAGAGAGGGAGAGAGAGAGAGAGATAGAGAGAGGGAGAGAGAGGCCCGATAAATCGGTAAACAGGATTAAGTTCGTTCCACGTGCATCAAGCCATCGACCCGTCGCTTTCCTTTAAACGATATGAAATATGTAACACTACTCCGCCTTCTTCTTATCTTTATCTCGTTATGCTTTCAGACTCGTGTCTGTATCTGTACGCGTTATCTCCTTTACACAAGTCGGCCGCCTGACTACGGATTTTTTCAAATATGTTCGTCGACACCATTGTTTAAAAACCGCGTCGATCCAGAAAACCAATTGAAATTTACTTTACGAATTCGTTTCGCCAATTTTTGCGAACTGGGTAAAGGGGAATCGTATTTTAAAATTCCTTAAATGTTAAACGCACGAAATGTACCGTAATAAATTTCGCAGTGATCGTTTGCGGGATTATTGGGCCAATTGTTGCAAATTGGGTAAAAGCGGATAGTTCGGTTGAAAAATCGCGATACGAGCTGGTATCGACGGAAATCCTCGATTCCGATGCTGCGGCGCACACAGTTACGGAAGCACCGTTCCAATGAATTCGCGAAACCGTGACATTGACACCTTATCGCGCGACGGCTGCTGTTATCATCCGGTCGATAACACTCGCAGCGAGCGAACGTTCTCGTAAAATCTCTTCGGCACTCCGTCCTACGAATTTTCGTCCGGTTTTACGAGTATGGTCGTGCCTCTCGTGACGTCAGGCCCGATGTAATCGCGACTTGTAACAAAACCGCCAAAAACAGTCGGCGAAAGTTCATTCGCGATTTTCCATAAATCCATACATCATAGGATCAAGTAAAAATATGATCAATAAGCCTGAATACAACGTTAACGTATACAATGCTTAATAAGAAACAAGATACAGGGTGCCTCGATATTTATTAACAACATATACATTCGCTATTTTCATAGCGCGCTATCCAACGTATTTTCACAGCACGCATGTCACATTTTCTAAAACCGACAAAATAAATAAACCGACAACAGAGAGCGAGGCAAGTAATAGGAAACAAAATCAATAAACGGGAAATATGAAATAAAAACTTCGCTGCGATCAATTCACCAATCGGTACACGAAGGAAATAAAATTTCACTTGACACTAGGGTTTTCTTGAAGAAAAACATGCGTTTCCCTGGAACAATGGGGCAGATCGGAAGAAAATTGCGAATGAACATTTTTACGTTCATTTCGCTGAACAAACGTGTTCGCGTTTTAATTGGACACAGCTGTTTAGAAGCGAGGATACGTCGCCGGAGCTGTTGAATGCGGCGTTTGATCTTCCCACGGTTGACGTCATCTCCTGTCAATATGCAACCGCTCGTGCTTGTCCCTTAACAAGCCAAAAATAAAAATCCTCCGATGTTGAACGGCTTGCTGAACAATTCACGCGATCACGAACCTTCTTCCTTGCCAGCTGACGTAAGCGTATTTACGTGTCCGCCGCGGCGCACCGAAAGATACGAATGCTCTTAAAAATATGCAATCGACCGCGGTTCGCGACCTTTCGACGATACCCCGCCGTCCCGTGGGGTCTACGAGCCTCGTTTCGTCGATCTCCTTCTAAGGTACGATCCGACACCTCCCCTCCAATCGCTGGCAACATTTATTTATCAAGGCAAACATTGGCAAACATCCATTAAAATCGAAATCCATCTTCCAGACGACACGGCTCGCAAAATCATTTATTTAATCGAAACTTTACATTCATGAATTTTTGTATACCGCTATCGCCGAAAGGATTGTTGCTTCGATAAAACAAATGTTTTACTCTTGTGCAACTGTGCGGACTTATTTGCATATCTGCAGACTACATTCATGAATTTTTGCACACCGCTATCGGCGAAACTGTTGTAATTATTAAGTGATAAACAGACGGTTAAAAGCGAGTGTTTCCAGAATTTCTTTCGATAACACAATTTGACCTATCTTCGTGGAACTTCGCATGGTTGTTTCCATAGTATATCTGAGGTTATGTGTATTTTTCGAACTTGTTATTACGTAAAGCACGGGAATTATTCGACGAAGAAGAAGAGCGGAAAAGAAACGTTTCTCGCGAATGTTGGCTAGGCGTACGTGAAATTAATATTCAATTGGAGGGTAAGATGAGAAAGGAAAAGATAAAAAATATTCTCGACAGATCCATCGGGAGGGTATTTCAATAAAAGAGAAGCAACCTTGCTCGGACGGTTGCAGAAAAAGCAGCGAATGTTCGCGTAAGGCCGCAGCCCGAGGAAAACTTTCGAATCGATAGAGGGAGAATCCCTTTATCGGATTTAAAAAATTCAAAGCAGAAAGCAAAGGAAAGCAACGGTGGTCATAGCCACGGCCATAAATCCCGAAAGTTCTGGGACGACTGTGTTGGGAACGGGACGTCGAAAACAAGCATCGTCGCGCCGAGTGCTGACCTTTCCAGTAAGAATGGCATTAGGACAGAAAGTTCGAGGGTCCGAAGGCTTCCTATTAGCCGCGATCGTCTGCGAAGGGAGCGTCGGCGGCCGCGCCGGTTCGTTGCGATCGTCCTTCAACTCCGGCAGAGAAACGAACGAACGAACGAACGAACGAACGGAGTTCATGGTTTCAGCCCCCGCTCCCGCCCCTTTCGCCGGTCGCGTCCCCTTTTTTCTGCCCCTGCGTCCTTTCCCCATCGACGTATATTATGATCTTGTCCAGAGGCAGACGGTCTACAGACTTAACGATCGATAGAGCCTTCCTCGTTCCCTCTCTGGGGGCTATCGGCTGGTCTGCCCCTCCACGGAGAACGTCCCCCACCGTCCCGCGCCAGTTTACCTCGGCCTCCCACCACCTGACGCGCCGCAGCCCGGCCAATCGCTCGGCGCCAAGCCACCGCGGATCACCCCCCACCCGCCGCAGACGCGAGTCGCGACAGTGGCGTCGACAAGCCTTTTAGAGGACCTCGGTCAATGTTAACCCCTCGCACCGGGTCGAATTTCAACCTGACGTACCCGTCCGCGGAATTTCTGCACACCGACTACTCTTACCATTCAATTAAGAAAGACAAACAAACCATCAAAATTTCAGAGAATATACATATAAATGTTCCTGTCTGAATTCATCAGCGACACACTTTGCATAATTTTGCAGTACTTCTAGAACTAAATAGTAGTAGTTCAACGATCAGATAGTACCCCAGTTTTTCGAGTATTTAATATTATTCTGGTTACATAGAGTAATATTCTATTTTGTAGATAGAACTTGAATATTTATATGCAATTCCTCGAAATAATAATTGTTGTGATACGTGACATCTTCTAACACATAAGGACGACACCTGTTAACTAGTCAACCTCGATAAAGTAGAATAGGACAATGTATTCAATAAGTTCCTTCTCCAACGTTCTTTTCCTTCTTCTCTTGTTCAAGTTTTCAATGAGCAAACACGCGTCAAATTGCTTTGTATTATTGATACATATTTCTGTAAATCTTTCTCTAATATTCAATATACGAAATATTGTTGATAAAGTGATTATTCTCAGGCATAATTTATTTCTGCCTGTGTAATTATTGCGTATCTGCTGAGATCACGGCACAGTTTTCGGATTCATAGTGCAACAATAATTGTGTTAATAATGCTGGGAAATAGTTTCACGAAGAAGAGCGAGAAGGCGAGTTCGATGATTGGTGACCTAACCCCAGACCTTTGGTGCAGCGGAAATCGGGGCCTAGGTCGGAAGTGTCACAGCTGTGTGCAGCGCATTTGCATCCGCAGATATCCAATATTTCCTCGATTCGATCACTTTACCAGATTTTTATGGGTCAAACGTCTCTGACCTAATTCACCGGATGAAACTCGACGAAGAACCTTCGATGAAGAACCGTCGATGAACGTTCTACGTGAAATCGAATGACCCAGATCCAGGAACGATAAGAAATTGTATCCCCGTGTCTCTGGTCGATTCATTCTCGGTTAATCGTTTTCGTGAATTCCTTAGTAAATTCGAGTGTCCCGCTTCCAATTTTAATCCACCTCTAAAATTTCAAAATGATATGTTTGTCCTAGGGAGGTTGGTCGCAAAGAAATTCGCGAAGAAACCGCTTCGCGTCGTGAAAGGAGGGGATGACATTCGGCGTCGCGATTCCAGGATTCCGGTTGGCAAAGTCGGTCGAGCGTGGCGTCGCGACGCTCCGCGTCCAGGAGGAGCGTGCACGTCCGGGTTTTATAGTGGTCGATTGGAAGAGGATGGAGATCGAACGAACGAAGCAAAAGCGCTCGGCGACACAGTGGCACCGGTGCAGTGGCCGAAATTTAGACCTGGCCCGCCGGGCGTCGCGACGCCTAGGACGCGGCCAACTGCTCTACCGTCGACAACGTTTATTGATCGACCCGATGCAAGCAAGCTGGGCCACAGCTGGCCGGGCTTACCAACCTCGTTGCAAATTCGCCCCGGCTCCGGCTCCGGCTCCGGCTCCGGCTCCGACCACGCCGCGCCGCGCCGCGCCGCGCGCCGCGGCCTATTTGATTTCCCGTGTTTCCATCCTCGGGAACGCTCGAGAGACTCTGTTAACTCTGTTTACGCCCGTCTCTCGCTGCGAGACCTATTTTCGAACCGCGCCACGACGATCGCCCGTGGAATCGTCGCCGATGTCTCTATGCGACGCGTGGAACAACAAATGTACTAAAAAATCCTTTAATTCTACTCGAATCGTATCCGATTCGCATTATCCGGAATTCTTATCTCTGTTAAAATGAGGTCTCTTAGATCGAGAAATCCAGGTACCTGAATCGGTACACTTTGCGTAGTGAGAAGGCGTCTCCGAGCGGTGAGAATTCCGTCGAATGTCGCGTCGCTAGTAACTGTAACGACGCGACGATTCGATATTATTTATTGATTGATTTGCGTTCTTCACATTTTATAATTGTATTCGTTATAATTCAAATTAAATGTTAAATTGTTCGTGTTTACGGACGTGTTATTCTATCGACGACTTAAATCCTACATTTGGAAAATCTAACCGCGCGACTACCAAGAGTAATTAGACTGCGGATGTTTATGCAACTTTCAATTTTTGTAGATGAACTTTAAGAAAGTGGAATCAAATGGATCTAGTAATTACAAATAGGTCTACCAATTGCATTAAACCCTTAATGCAGCGAGCATTAAGAATGTTTTCATCGAGTGTTTCATACTAGAAAATCCAGGTAGTAAATTCAAATACCTGAATAACAGAATATCTAAAAAATCTGTTATCTCGCTTTGACGAGCGAACGGCTGGAACGCTCGGCACGTCGAGCCCGTGGAGATCGTTTAAAAGAAAGTTGATTACATTGACGCTGCAAGCTATTATTCAGCGAAGTTACGGCAACCCTTTCGCGGAGACGAGCTTCGGCCGTGATCATCGCTGAACTTCTAATTGCTCACGAGGCGTGAGACGGGAGGAAGACAGTTTTACGGAGTCCGGGAGGATCCTTTAACGAGAGGAATGTAAGTCGGCTGGCAAAGGCCAAAGCCAGTGTAAAAGGGGTGGTTATTGAGCGGTGTCTCCGCACAAAGCTCTCTCTCTCTCTCTCTCTCTCTCTCTCTCTCTCTTTCTCTCTCTCTCCTTCCCTCCCACTCTTTCTCTCTCTCACTCACTCGCCTCGTACGCATACAGATCCGACTAAATCAATACGTACGACTGTCGACGTGCTTGCAAGCCACACGTCCGCATACTTATTGTTAGCCAGTGAGAGAGCTAGGAAAATTGTTCTGGCACTCCTTCGTGTTGCCAACCCTGCGATTACTACTTGTTGGTCACTTCAACCCTTTATTCTTCAATCCTTTAAACAAAGATGGAAACGTCGAAATGAATATATTGCAAAATTGCTTTCAATTAAATTGATCGAACCGGTGCACCAAGAACGTCAACTTTGTTTCTTCATTGGTATGTTTAATTTTTTCTATTTCAGGACTGGTCAACAAATTTTCAGGATGTTCGCTTTATACGAAAACTCGAGGCAATCGGAGCCAGTGAAAAAATTCTGAATAATTAAGCAATCGAACGATAGATTTGTTCGTGTGATTATAGTGGAGTTGAAATAGCCTGCAAGTCATCTTCTGGTGAAATATGCGTGATTTTGGTTCTGTTCGGCCGACCGGGGGATTATGATCGACGCATTCGCTTTGAGTAATGCTCGGACCAAGGCTCTGGAGCCCCTGTCGCGGCGTTTTCGTCTCTTTTCTATGCCGTCACTCCATTATCTTTGCCTGTCTATCTGCCGGACTCCACCTTTCTCCTCTCTTCTCCTAATCAGGCATCGCGGCTATATTTATACGGCCGAAGCATGGAAAGGTTCACGGAGGTTACCAGCCGACGGAGAGACGCAACAGATTACATATTCAATGATCCCTCTTTCCTCGAACATCCGAACAACCGTTCCCTCAGGTGATCAACAAACTTTTCACGGTTTTTCCAATTTCTCCACCCAAAAATCCACCACCTTTAGAAATTTTTTTAAAGCAACGCGGGCAGACGCGTCAATTTCTAATTTTAATAATTTTTGTTCGAACATTTTTCTGTTCGAGTTTCGCGCGCGTGTAGCTAAAACACCTGACGGAAGCAACGAAGTGGTTCGAGGATACAGAAACAGGGGAATTTCGATGCGAAAGTTTTCCAGTAGTATAGGCCAACCCTGTCTGACCGCATGACCACCGCCACTGCATAGTTCGAAGGCCAACGGAGAAGTGGAAAGTGTGGGCTACTCGGGAAACGACTGCGAACGTTCACTGCCCGAGTTTCGAATTATTACCTTTAGGATCGCTCGCCACAACTAAGAAATCCAAAGAGGAATTATTGAAAATTTCTCAACATATTTCAATCTTTACGACTCGTTCCTTTTTACGACGAGGGGCAACGTTGAAATAATAATCGCAGACTTCTGAACAACGTTTTCCATGTCACCGACACGATGATATTTTTACGATGATGTTTTCTGTTTTCTTTTTTAGTTTCCAAAATTTCCTGAAGGACATAAAAAATTGAATGAAATTTTGAAACGTCCTGTAGCTTACGAAACTCGCGTCCTCCAATTCTCGGAACTTTCCGCGTATCTTCGCGTTCCCCGAAGCGAACGACGAATTTATCGAATGCGCCGGTTGTCGCAATTTGTTGGTTTAATTCGTCGGCTAATTTTCAACATGGGCATTATTATTATTGTAGGGGGAACGGGTGGAAAGAGAGGGAACACGATAAAGTCCTGTTCGTCTGACAACCGTTCGATTAATCGTTCGTCAGCAGAAACAAAGAAGCTTTCGGCTATCGATTGACCCCCCGACAGTCCACCACCGGAGTTGCTAACTTTGCTTATGAGGTTACAATGAACCCACCACCTAGCGAAGGTTAAGAGGGTGAATTGACCTTCTGAAACAATGGCGTCACTGCATGTGACATTAATCGACGTGAACGTTGTTTGAATGAAGCCATCGTGTACACTGTGTCCACGGTCTGCTTTGATCTTCGAGTGGCCGTTTCGACGGTCTGTTTGCCTGTCGAACGGACCACAAGGATCATCGGGGTGCATCCTCGGAACTCGTTTGCAGAGTCATCGTTCAGCTATGAACCCTCGTTGGATCTCTACTACAGACTTCTTTCAAATCATTCAAATTCTTGAAAGACGACAGACATTTCTTATCGATTCTATCGCAAAGTGCGATCTTTTATCTGTAATTCGAGCCCCGAAACGTTTTGAAATTCCCACGGGAATACATTCTAAAATGATCTCAAAGAATCCCCTGAAAGTTGTTGCACCTACCACATACATACATAGTACGTAATAGTTAGAAATTGGCAACACTATCAATTTAACGCGTTAACGCGTTCGTTCTGAGTATTGAACATCCGGTATGGCAAGTGGTGCCTTGAAAATTTTTCTTCAAGAAAAGCTGTTTCTTATGGGTTAGTGTATATCAGCTGGAAGGACGCGTGTGTTGGAACATCCTGTACAGTCGTAAATACACGTATTAAAAGGAACCGGGCGGAGGTCGAACGAAAATAAACGGAAAAACGGTGGAAGGTTGCACGATTGCGTGCGGACAACTGACCAATTAAGGGTGGAACACTGAACGTTCACCTTCGATTCCTCCAACGATCATAAGCGAGCCATCCTTGAGTTGCACAGGGTGCACTCTTCGTTCCAGAATTCCTATTACGTTTCTTATCGAATGCGATACGAGCAGACTAAAATGATCAACACGGTAGCTCTGCAAGTTCTAGCAATCCAACAAGACTTTCGAGACTGCAACGTGTTGCGGCTATTTTTATTTTCCAAAGATATTTTTGTTCCGCGCAAAGTTCTTTCGTGTTTCGTTCAACTTGGACAGAGGAACGCTCCGAAGAGGAAAAAAATCGCAGCAGTGCAGGTTTGCAAGTTGGCCAGAGCAGCGTTGGCGAGAGAGCTCGGTAGCGCGAGGCATCGGTGCATGTGCTGGTATTGGTGTATAAAGACGCAACGGGCGTCATCGTACGAAATGTCAGGGTTGAATCGCTGGTAATAACCCGGTTCTTTAACCGTGCTACTATGCAGATTCACGAGGCGCACGTACGGGGAAACACGGTGGCGACCCTGTTATCGACGTCGTTAACGACCGAGCCGCTGAGAGAATCCGATGGCCAGAGCAGCCTCGGGAAACGTATCGATCCCCGGGCATACACACCGGCCGGTTCGTTCGATGCCTCGGGAAACGTGAATAGCCCGACGACCGTATACCGTGAGAAACGTCGCTAAGGACGCCGACATGGATCGGGTCGATGATAAAGACCTTGCCTCCGCGTCCGCTCCTTGCCAGACCAAGTCGTTTGCCACTTTCTGCAACCCGATGACGCGCGGACCTCTCCTCTACACTCTATGCACTGTCCAGAGAACGATGCTGTCTCTTGCTACCTACGTAAGCTGCCCGATATCGACAGATCGCTGCTGTTCAGAAAAGAAAGTGGTTCTACAGTTACCGATGGCTTTAACGCATTCTTAAGCGGCTGTTCTGTTCTCCTTTCCACGAGTGCACACTGCTCCAGGAGACCGCTTCTTCTAGCCAAAATTCAATTTTTCGACTATCAAATTTCAACAAAAATTCTTTTTTCTCTCAAATAAGAACACTTTGAAAAAAAAGAAAATTAATAATTACCTCAATTTCTTAAGTATTAACATATATTTTTTACATCATAATATTCCAACTAGTATCAAGACGAATCTAACGACCTATAATAAGATAATATTAAATATTGAAATAACGCTACAATAGTTTTGGCCACAAAAAGCGGCCTACCGGACCACTGTGAAGTGCAAGGCTGCGACGAGCTTTTTCAAAACTCACACTTTTACGATTACGAGGCGTAATTTGCATTGTTCTTGCACACGATCGTAACTATGGCTTATAAAAATAATCACAGATTGCCGGAGTATCCAATTCAACGGAATGTACACAAATGCAATTACCAATGAAAATAGAATTTCATTTGGTACCGCTTTCTTAAAATTGGAAACTGTTTCTCGAGTTCCAGATTTTCTTGGAGTTCAACGATTTCATCGAGAATTCCGTACGTGATTTTGCGATGCAAGTCGCATAGACGGCTTAGTGCACGTGTATACACAGTGTAGTTCGCAGTCGCGCGCGCCATCAGAGATCCGGCACCTTGAACTTTTATCACGTGCACGAACGGCCGCGGCGCAGCGATAATAAGCGTGCGCGCGCGCGCGCGAGCGGCGGATTGTTTGCATAAGCGCGCGCGTAACCGAATACCAGGAAACAATGCATCGGCCGCGAAAATCGTGTTTCCGAGTCAACGATCCGGACGCCGAGTTTCTTGCACTCGATTTTACGCGTGTCCCGGGAGGCTGAAACCTCACGAAAATAATATCGAACACCGGTGTACCGGATACTCCTCCGCGTACGCCATTTTGTAAAACGCTTGAGAACGGACGAACTGCTGCGGCAATTTACGAGATTATCGTTCATCGAAGAAGGAGTGACAGTAGACGGTCTTGGGAAGTCCGGCAGTTCGTATTAAATCGTTATTTCGAAAAGTGATTTTCCCAAGGACATTACCGTTGAAAAATAATTTGAAGAAATGCCGTTTTCCGTTTAGGGGGGTGTGTTCCATTCCAGGATGCGGCTTCTTAAGAGACGATGAAAACGCCAGAATGTGAATAACACTTTTGTCCGAAATGAAAAACAGCGGTCGGATCGAATCAATCGTCGGAATCGCGACCATCGAGAGGAAAGACGCGGAGAAATGGCAGAAGAGGAAACCCGCGGAGCGGAAAGTTGCAATGCCGACCGGCTCGGCAGTTCAAGGCCTCCTCGGCCCCCTCCCAGTGTTTGTTTCCTATATTCATTCTATTTTCTGCGTTCCCTTCTCCTCGTAACCCACTCGTTTTTCCATTTCCCGTCTCCCTCTCTCTCCGTACGGTCTCGCTCGAGCCGATGAAACTCGCGTTCGGATCTCCCGCCACAGCGATACCGTTGTCCCGCGCCGATCGTTGCCCCTCTTTCTTCCGCTGCACCCGACAACCATGACTCTATCCCTCTCTACTCTCTTCATCTTGGTCCCACAGACTCCTCGTCTCCCCACTTTTCGCGATCTCCGTCTCGTTCTGCCGATGCGCTCTCTGTTCTACGTCTCTAAACTTCTCTCCCCCTGTAGCGTCCCACGGATTACCGACTCTGTCTTCTTTCTTTAGCCTTGCCGTTTCCTGTTCGCCATAGAGCCCCCTCTCTTGGCCAGTCCCCCCCCCTCTCTCTCTCTCTCGTCTACCCCTAACCTCTCCGCAACTGCGTTCGTTTCTCTCTTTCCTCTCTACCGTCGTCTTTATTTCCTATTTGCGCTCACGCATTAAATTGTGATGATTGATACGTTCTCATCGGTACGGGTTTCCTCCTCCCTCCGTACCGGCTCGTTTTGCTTCGACTAATCGACTCGACTGTTGTTTGTTTCACCAAACCAGAGGGTGGTTGTTATTTTTGGATGGAGATTGGGGATTTTTAATTGGCCCGCAAGGTCGCACAAATGTCTGCAATCATTGCAGATTGCGGTTGAATTTGAAAGACCCCGAGACGAGTCCCCGACCCTACCCGCTGGCCGGTGCATGCTATTAAAGTCATCGGGTCACTGTTACTCGCTAGACCGGCCGGGCAACGAAGCCTGTTACATAACCTGCAAATCCCAGCCCCCGAAACTATGCAAACTGCACGCCGGCCTGTCCGGACTGCCACGAGGTCGCTGCTGCGGTGCGAGTTCTATTCCACTGGCAGTAATGGTAATCAATACGCCGTGACGATTCTAGACGTTCATGGTGTGGCCATTGATAACGAAAACAATATAATATTTGACAGCATCGTTATAGTTCATAATGTAACTTGCTATCTTCTAAACTAGGTTTTAGAGATCCACTAATTTAAATATTAAAATCACTGAAATGTAGCCTGGTCAACTTCAGATTCTTATTTTTGCAACTAACACAAGCAAGAGTACGTATCCCCATGAAGTTTTATTTAATAGATTGGTTCGTTTGTAACGCACACTATGATACAAGCCAATTGGAAATTGTAACCGGACTTTTTACAACTTATACAATAGAATCCGGGGATAATTTTGAATCTCCTAGGCAGATTATAGTTTCCTGCATTACCAGCAGTGCAACCGTTAAGCCTCACCTCAATGACGTCACAGCCACTAATGCCCGAGTTACATAAACCCCCATTGCGTGCCTCGACCCTCTCTCTCTCTCTCTCTCTCTCTCTCTCTCTCTCTCTCTCTCTCTCTCTCTTCTGTCATCCAGCCTTCCCCAATGACGGACAAGCATCTTGATGACGCTCGTGTCCTTTTTCTTTTTATCGCAAGGGTGACGTTAGAAACGGTTTAACCTAACCCTAGACTGAAACTTCCCTCATTCGGATCCGCAAACTAACCTATAACCCGCAGACACAATTGGTGTGTAATGGATTCCAGGTTTGAAGGCAAGCCAGCGTGAATTCCGATGGAGAAAAAGCGATGCTCCGCGTTTAAGATTGTCCTGATGGCCGTGAAACCGGCTGCTCGATAAAGATAGCATTCCCGGGCTGCCGGTGTCCCCTCGCGGATGGGGTAAACGGGCGTCCGTAGCTTCAAAATACGGGTATCCTTCGTGAAATGTAACTGAATCTCATGGATAAAATTTTGGAAATTTTGAAGAAATCTAATTACTGGCTCTGATGGAAAAATGTACGGAGGTTTTGGTTTTCTGCTGAAAAAACGCTGATTATTTAGAAATTTAAGAGCTATTGGATTTTGATTTTACGATTTGTGCCAGGGTGACTGTACACGTATAGTTTGTTGGTTGGAGGACCGGTCGACAATGTGCTCGTCTCGAGCTATAGTTCTCATTCATTAGGGCTAGACCGTATCCTTCCTCGAGTCTCCTCCAAGCCTCTTAGCGGACGGAGAACTGTCTTACGGGCCAACTCCCTCTCTAATTAGATGTACAAATACCGGTTCCTACAAATTTACAACTTGCGACGACTATAAACGTCCCAAGGTGAATTAAAGGGGTACACGGTTCCTATAATCGCTACATCTGCAATCGTATTTCATAAATTCCATTGTTTAGAATCTTCGAAAGGCGAATGCGAGCCAACGTAATTAAATGATACGAAAATATTTTCAGCTTATCAAAGTCTTGAAATTGATCAAATCGATCGAATTGAAGACGAAACGGTTTCAAAGAAGTTCATTGTGTTTCTCATTTATATTTTTTCTGATAAATTGGATAATCACGTAAACAAGTGTGGACAAATGGTGTGCAATGAGATGCACTGTCCACGCGTCGGTTCATTGAAAAATACAGGAAAAATAGCCTCCAGTGGAGAAGGTTAAATGGTGCGGCCTACAGTCATTTCACGTTAATTCGTGTCTCGATTTCAGGTTGGCTCACAGCCCTCGTAAACTTGCACCGTAATTACGAGGCAGAGCGATAAAGCAGGACTTAAAATACACGATGAACCATGACAAACCGTTGAACAGCACGAACTAGACGCGAGGCGATTGCAATCGGATATTTCGCTCGGTGTTCAGACCACAAAATAACCATCGCGTTAAGAAACTGGATTCTCTACTGATTTATGCATTCGTCTCAACCGGAGAAACCTCATTCTACCCATTGCGATCTTAATGTTCTAACAAAATCAATTTAGATAGTGTCGGGAAACTAGAATATAGTATTAGATGCATCGTACCAGTAATTAATTAATGTTGCGTGTAATTGCTCGTTAAAAGTAGTAGCACGCATTATGTGCATTTCATCTAGACGATACAGTTATTAATACTATTCATAAATATGTATCAATACACTTACGTCGGCACAATTAATTTACGTACACGAAACTTACCAAACAAAGAAATTATAATACTGTGACAAATCAGAAAATTTTAATTGTGCAGAGTTCTCTATTATCTAGTATACGTAAAAGACAATATATCTTCCGTGAACAATGCAAATATCTACTATAGATGTACTGTTTTATCTATTGCCAGTCAAGAAGTATATTACTTAGTACCGAAAACACCGACGAAAGGCCGTCGGTAGCCTTCTGTTTCTCACTCCAGCGAGAATATATCCTAGAGGGCGTAAGAGAACACCGAAATATTCGAGTGACACGAATAATTTTAATAATAATAAGAATGTTTACGAACAAATAAGGTTGGATGACTGTGCCGGCAACACCGACGAGATACTTTAAAGACTGCCAGCCTTACATAAAAATAAAAAAAAGATAAATATGTAGAATACTGGTCCACTCGATATAATTCAAACAACGCGCGGGTGAACCATTTTTGCGCAACGCTACTCTACAAAAATGTACAATCAACATCGGAAAACAACGCGAGCAGTGCATTCTCTCTCGACGCTAATTTATTTGATTAAGATCGAAAAACTCCTGTGCACTTTCGTTTCATATCGCGCGACACTAAATGGAACCGCGATAGTAGCCATTCAAATTTCTGGGGAGGAAACAAGCCGCGAATTATTCTTTCGCAACGCTAAAGAAATAATAAATAATAAACATCTTGTTAAAAACGCGAACAGTGCGTCATTTGTCGCAACACTATTTTACTAAACTCGGTATAGAAAACTCCCGTGCACTTTAATTTCTTTTCACGCAACTCTATGGGGAAGCAATGGCTACGAGAATGTAGGATGACTGGCTGAAAGAAATAAAACACAAACATATGAGGGTGCAGTGTGGCATTTCATTGAATCGCAACTCTAAAAGGCGGAATTTCATAGTATTTTCATATTGGAAAACTTTTATATTAAACGATTCGCTACAATTCTGCGAATTCTCAATGTACACGCGAGAAGAAGCTATGCTGCACGACCTCGAACATCATAATAGAGTAGATTCGGATATTGCAGGAACGAGTTTTGCAGGGTGCAACGAACACTCGATTTCATCGACAAAGTTACTCCACGCAACGTAAAGATACCCCGTCTTTTACCTTGCGGGCCGACGAGGCGTTCGATACGTTCAACATACAACGGTTTGTATGTTTATAAGAACGCGATCGAACCACTACGTTGTGGGAGGTTAGTCCCAAAAAATATACATGCTGGTGAACGCAGTGGTACGTTCCATGCATTTAGCGCTCACACACCATTAAGTGGCTAAAGGCACACGTCGCTACGTTCAGATAAATTACAGTGTTTTCCGTCATCGTAAGTCACGACAGCGGAAACACTTGTTCCATTTCTGGAACGACAAACGATTTGTGTGTTATGGCACACCGCGAGGGGGTTGAACATAGAAACGTGCACCGTGTTTTTGCGCTAACTGCTTTGCGGCAAATCCTGGCCTCGGAACGTACCAATACGTTTCTACTCTACGTAGTGGCCCGGTGGGCATATGCTCCACATTTTTTCGGATATCAAACATTCTAACATTAACATCCAAATACATTTGGATATCCAAAAAAAGTCTCTGAAATTTTGAATGTTCGTATGCACCGTGCGCGACTGGTCCTACAATTTCGGTCTTCTACTCACTACTCTATTACGAGGTCGCGACTCTGATAATTCAAACTAATATCTTTTATTACGGTGAGTTTTCCAATATGTTTGTACTTTAAACCCGCCTTGAAACAACGCGTTAGCACTATTCGCAACACTACTCGAAATCGCGAATGCCTACACCACACTCGACAGTGAAACGTTGCAGCTGGGGCATGGGCGCCTGAAATGTCGAAAGACTCGAAATCAAACGCGATCCTTTTGCTGCGCGACGCTAATTCAAAGAGCAAAGGATTCAAAAGAGTACATTTCTTGCAAAACAATTACAAAAAAGTTTTAAATTCTTATAAAATTTCTATTCTCTAAATATTGCTTACGGCAGCAATCAAAATGAAATATAATTTGGATCGCGACTTTTTTATTCGCAACGCTAAATTGTAAATTATCGATATTTCAGTAAATGGAAATCACGAGTATCTCCGCAACACTAACTTTGATCTCTGCTCGAAGTCGACTAATGCAACACGCGTGGTCTTGTTCGCAACGCTACTGAAAATCGCGTACGTGCCCATCTCCAGTGATCGTTGGGGCGGCGAGGCCTGCCCATGTATACGACTAACTACTTATACTACTACTACTACTACTACTACTACTACAAACAAGTACAGTGATAAAAAAGTAATGAAATGACTTCGCATCCGAAGATGCGAAGTCATTATAGTTGCCCTCTTGAGTCGACAGTTTGTCGGGGCCTCTTCGGCACATAGCCTCTTCTTTTTCTTCGGCGGACCGCCAAACATCTGAAACCTTACACGTGCTCGCAGAGTGAAAACGATCAACGACTTCCGAGACCAAAGACAAGTCTCGAAAGAAGCCTATCGCTCCTCTGGTGCAATCGAGCCGGTATCGTTTCGTTTCGAAAACCCTATTTCCGCGCGCGTTCGCGTCCGCGTCCGCGGGAAGCTAAGAAATTCGCACGAAGCATCGAGCACGAAGGATCCAAATCGAACGCATGCCTCGTTCGATTTAGCTTCGAGACGAAACTTCGAGCCCCTACCAGTGACTGGCTACCGTGCGAATCGCAGCCTACCCGAAAGAGAAAGCGGTAGCCAGCCCCGGACCCTACCTATTTAGAATTAACAATCACACCGAGAAGGTAAGCTACCTACCCTACCTAGCCCTATATTTAAAAATGGCAAAACACAAGCTCTCCAACACATTCACAACACGATCTCCACACACACGCCAGGGTGCAAAAACCTAACACCTAGAGAGAACGTCCCGGGACGCCTCCGACACCCTAACGTTCGATTCACAAGCACACTCTAAGGTACGTACCAGTTCTCCTGAAATCGACTGACAATGGCAGTGATCATTGCGAAACAAATAAATCAATTGAATTTACACTGAATTAAATTATGCGTCATTCTGAATACCGCATATTGTTTTGAGTGAATAGAGAAAACTACTACACATATTCCACGACGATGCATGTAGCATGTCACACATCGGCAGAAATATGTGCTACTGAATCTATTAGTTTAAAAAACCGACGCAATTCCACTGCCTAACAACACATACACACAAGTGGAAATTGCGTCGTGCACGATGCACTAACCATTATCAGCCGCCACATATGATTAAAAAACAATATTCCATGTGCCCGTTGCTCTCACCCTCCCGAGTTGCACCTGGGCATGCGAGAGGATTCGAGCAACGAACAGGGAATCTAAATATCCTGAAAATCCTAACTAGAATAATTATTAGGATTAGATTTTGTACGGGCTACATTCTTTTATTATTGCAAAATGGCTCTACTTTCAATTCAAAATTTAATTTCAATATACAAATCAAATATTTAATTATTGAAAATGCTAAGGAAAAATCAATTGTCCAGCAAAATGAAATTAAAAGAGTTTTTAATAAACATATTCATTTTTATTGATTTATTTATTCTGAATGTTAATGAAAATATTTATAAACCCTCGGACGACCCTTTGGACTAAGCATAGTTCCAAAATAATAGAAAAGACACTCTACTAAATGTAATGTACTCGTGAACGTAATACAGGTTAATTAATTAATTAATTTTGCTTTGTCTAAAGAATCTATCCGTCGCGAATTGTCTTTTTGTACGTTGCATCTAATCTAATGTTTTGGAGCAATTAAAAATAATTTTCAAATACAAACGATTTACTCGATGATAAAAGTGATTCTAATAATTGAATTCCGAATTACAGAAGTCTTTTATCTTCTCGCAAGTTTGATATGAAATTATCGAAATTGTTAATTTATAAAAAAAAAATACACGTACAAAAAGACCCTACCTAGCTATGGAATAGATCGATATCCGCGGAAAACGCCTGGCGTTTTCCACAGTCACTGTACTTGTCAATTAATAATCAAATCTAGTGATAAAGAAAGACCGTTGTTTGTGCACTCACTACTTGTTGGGGGAAGAGAAGAGTCCTGGCTGTAGAGTCCTGGCGTTGGAGTCCTGGCGTTGAGGTCCTGGTGTTGAGGTCCTGGCGTTAGAGTCCTGGCGTTAAAGTCCTGGCTTTAGAGTCCTAGGGTCGGAGTCATCAAGGTATCCAGGTAAAGCATTTGATAACTTCAGGTCCTGTAACAGAAAGAATAATTACATGTAATTTCAATCGATTGACTATCAGAGACATCATGTTCTGAGAACTGCTTCTTCTACTTACCTAGTCACACTGTTGCTTGATTGATCTCGGTTGTCAATAGGCTTGAAATCTGTAATAGAAAGATCAAATACATTAACTTCAATCGACAAACAGTCATCGACAGACTAAATCAAAATTAATAATAAATAAATAATTCGATTAAAATATAAAGCCAAAATTAATTTATCGGAAATTAAAGAAACTAGAATTTTATAACACGAAACGAGTTCAAATACAGTTGATCGTCACAAGAGACGACACACGAGAAACTCTGAATTAATAAGAAATAAATAATTCTGATTGGATATTTATTAATTATTCATTAATTCTTTGAAAAAGGATGATTAACAACACAGTACAATTGAAAAAACAATGGATACTTACGCTCACATCTTCCCCTGCTTGACCAATGTTCCACATGACGTTGCTTCTTGATTTTCGAATATCATCGATAGTATCGGTCTCGGCTACCAATACATGTTGTTTCGATTGATGGATTTTTTCCCTCCAAACCTGTAACAGAAACAACAAATTCGATAATTTCAATCGAAATCACGAAGAAATTCAATCAAAATTAACAACAAATAAACAATTCAGTTGGAATAGAGAATCAAAATGAATGTGAACCAAAATTAAACTTTATTTCTATACCCCAAAATGAATTTAAGTAGGTTCGATCATTACGACACAAGAGCAAATTACTGCGAGAATACATTGATATCAATGAAAATTATGTAAGATTACACTCTACCTCCGGAAAGCAGAAATTGTTGCCACTTTCTTATGTAATACTGCACACTTTAACGAGAAAATTCGAAAACTCTACGCGTGACGATCCTAAGCGGTCAATGGCGGTCAGTGGCGGTTCAAACTGCCTGTTTGAAAGTTTGCAATAGCCGTTACTCTTGTGGCGCCGCCTAGCGGCGCTGCTCGGTAACCGGTACCGCTGGGTAAGCGGCGTGCAACGGTTATTGCATTCAAACATGGCGGACATTCTTGTCCGCCAAAAAGATTTGAAATTATCCAACTCTATTCTGGAAATTTCAGATCTTGGATTTTTGCACTATCTTAGAAACTTGAACTTTTGGCATAAGAGAGAGAGAGAGAGAGAGAGAGAGAGAGAGAGAGAAATAATTCAGTTGAAACATAAAGTCAAAATTAGTATTGACGGAAATTTGAGAATCTAGACTTTTACAGCACGAAACGGTTTCAAATAGAATTGACCGTTACAAAACAAAAGAAACTTCGAATTCATACGAAATACATTGTTCAAGTCTAATATTTATTAATTATTCACTAATTCTTGCAAAAAGAATGACCAACAACAAAGTGTTATTGAAAAATAATGGACACTTACCCTGACACGTCCGCCGCTGCTTGATGAATGTTCGAAATGGCCGTTGGCGTCTAGTCATTGGTTCTCCAATACATAGATGTAGCATCGATTCTATCGATTTTTTGCCCACGGGATCTGTAACAGAAAGAACAAACAAACATGTCAGAAATAATAGCAAGCATCCAGAATGAATAGCAAATAAACAATTCAATTTGAATAGAGAAACAAAATGAATGTGAACCAAAATTAAATAACCTTTATTTCTATACCACGAAACGAATTTAAATAGGTTCGGTCGTCACGACACAAGAGCAAATTACCGTTAAAATGCAACACAGTTCGAGAATAAACTGATATCAATAAAAAATTATGTAAGATTACACTCTACCTCCGGAAAGCAGAAATTGTTGCCTCTTTCGGGTGTAATTCTGTAGATTTTGACGAGAAAATTCGAAAAATCTACGCGTGACGATCCTAAGCGGTCAGCGGCGGTCAGTGGCGGTTCAAACTGCCAGTTTGAAAGTTTGCAATTGCCGTACTCTCTTGTGGCGCCACCTAGTGGCGCCGCTCGGTAACCGGTACCGCTGGGTAAGCGTCCTCCAACGGTAATTGCGTTCAAACATGGCGGACATTCTTGCCTGGCAAAAAGATTTCAAATTGTCCAACTCTAATAGCTTGAACTTTGAAATCACTGATCTCCTAGTTGTGAAACTTGAATTTTTGGTATTAGAAAGAGTAAAATTTATGTTTTCTAGAGATGCACAGCGGCAGCAAATAATTCGCTTGAACATAGTAATAACTTAAAAAAAATTCAAATAAATACTCTTGACTTTCAATTTGAATCCGCAATGAAAATTTAAAATATCGATTGACGCAAAAGAAAATAAAATACGGTTCCGGTTCTGTCATTTTGTATTCCGAATTATCTTTGGCTTTATATATTTATTATTTAAGTAGTTATTTATTGTTATTTATAGCGGCTGGCAGTTTTAACAATATCTCGTCGGTACCGACAAGTACAAGTTGCGATGTTGCATTGAATTCACGATAGATGGAGAACTTGATCAACTTCAAAAAAAATAATTGAATAAATCTTTCTTACATTAATTTCAACTAAACTAGAACTTGTTACGATTCCTATTATCGCGGTATTAATTGTTGCGAAGCATCAATGTGACAAAAATAATATAAAAAATAATTGTTTCCGCCCGGGATCGAACCGGGGACCTTGTGCGTGTGAAGCACACGTGATAACCACTACACTACGGAAACGCTGATGGTGATCGAGCTTTAAATCTTTGTGAAAATGAAAATGAATGCTCTAATTATTTGTACGCATCAATGAACAAATGTACGCAATTAATTCACAAACCGTGTATACGCAAAGAAATTGATTGATGGCAGTATTGTGAGATCACAAACATATTGCATATGCACGTACCTTATTCTGCGTTTTAGGACCATTCGTACGTCTAAAGTAGAAAACGTTCAGCTCCATCAGAGGCATTTGACAACTGGACATTCACATTTGAGTTCACGTTAAACATACATTTCCACAAACACGTCTTTACACATAACTACATCTTACATGTTACAACTAATTCTATACCGATGTGAGATTACAAACATATTCCATAGAAATCTTATTCCGTCTCTCGGCATCATTCAAACGTGCTTCCACAACGAAATTGGCTTCCGCAATGGCATCGTTCGTCTGATGTCAAGTAAGCGTTCAACCTCATCACAGATAATTCTCGACATCCCAAAATTCACATTAAAAACACATTTCCACGACCATGTTTCTTCTAATAATTAAACCTCACGGGTTACAATGAATTCTATGTATACGAATTCGAACGAATAAATCAGGTGTTCAGCAGTTTGCTTGACTTGAGTAGCGGAGCCAAACAAATCGCACAACCCTCGCGAACTGAAGAAATCGAAGAAATTCGAACCTGAACCAACTCGATCATCAATAATCGCAACTAGCACTTCAAGTCGTGTTTACGTTTCTAACCTAGTCCAGGAGCCGTAGCCGTTTCCGAGCAGACGTCGGTAAATATTGCATCGAAGGTGGAACAGCAACGGTGGAGCTTGTAAAATATTGTTTGTTTACGTTTAGCAGGCTGCCACTTGTTGCGACGTCTCGGTCACCGGGAGGAGAAAGGTGAAAAAGGCATGAGAGACAGGAGGAGTGGTTAGTCAGCAGTTCGGGCTTATGGCAAGGATTTCCGTCACGACGCCTGACAGTGTACACAGCGGGCAGATTAGGCGCGCGGCCTGCGCAACGTTATGGGCCGACTGACGCGATCAAGCTGCGACAGTACGAAAGGAAGGCGCAAGAATAATGTACGAGAGGAGCAAAGAGTCAGGGCCAAGAAGAAACGACGCAAGGAGGATTTAATTAATTTGCACTGCGAACTGCGCAAACTTGGAAAAGTATAACAACATTGTTGACATTTATTTGTGGAAGAATCTGCGACTTTAACGAACTGTCGAATTCGCATTTTGTACGATAACAGCTTGACAGGTTTATTACGCGTGAACGAGTGTATCGACTGCGAACGCGATGGGACGTAAATATGCTTTACTTCGCGCGTGATGTTTCGAATTATTCTATAAATACGATTGATTTAGTAATTTGATTATGCATTGCTGATATTTTTTTCTTATTGGCGACGAAACCGGGTTTTTTTACAGCGGAACCGGAGGTCATCCTACTGGCAGGGCAATTTTGTAAAGCTCCTGCACCGTTTCGCGGATATACGGGAGGAATATGTATACATTGAGCAATTTTTCTTCGTCTGTATTCATCTTAGTTTTCGATCACTCGCTTCAATACAATTAATCTCTTCCAGGGCAAAGAGACGAAAACTGATGGCAAGTTGGGCAAGCCGCGAAATTCAAAAAAAATATCGAACCGAATTCTTCCGAGAGTCGTAAGTACCGTAAATATTTCAATCGATATCAATGTAATTTCGAATTTATTTAAATCGAGAACGAAACTAACTGTTGCGACACCCTAATCGAAATTATACGAAACTTTGTAGAGATTGTACTATCTTGAATTTGTTTATTACAGCTGTCTGGGATATACAAAAATGGTGCCATTGGCAAAGAAATACGAAGAGGTGAGTTCAACAATTTTTTGGTTAAATGATTTTTCATTCTGTGAGGAATTTGAATATTTCGTATTGTTTGTAGCGCAACCTCCGGTTCTTCTTTTGGGCGATTCAAACAATGCCAGGTTAGAAGGGAACGTCGTCAAGCTTCTCCACGGCTACGACACGAACGCGCAGTATGTAATTTACAAAATAATTGCAAATTCAATTGAAATAAATTTTTTAATTTTTTCTAATTTTTTTAGGGGCATCGTGATCAACGATGATCGTGAACAGCCTGAGGATCTGCTACTAGATCCTATTGCTAATAACATTCTCCACCCAACTCCACCAAGTGTGCATTCTGTGAGTCCAATTTTGGGTAAAGTGGATGGGTAAGTCTCAGGTAAATGATGTATATAATATATTGCAATAAATTTATCGACTTTATCATAGAATGTATGATGAGAAATTTATAAATTTTGTGATACATTATAATAAATTTATAAATTTTATATTATAATACGTTATGGTAGACGAATAAGTTCGATAGTCTACTGAAATACCAAATTTGTACTTCTTTCTAGAACAAAACGACATGTCAGGGGCGAACAAGAAGGACACGTTGGTCCGTCCAACTGTCCCGACTTGTTTTCTTTAGTCCCGGAGAAAAGAAAGGTGGTACACGCCGAATCGTCACAAGATGTTGCCATTAAGCGATACGAGGAACTGTGCGACACCATTCGTACAGAATTCGAGGGGCTGAACCTTCCAAATGAGTTAAAAGCAGGTAATTTTCTTAGCATCGATTCTATATTAAAAAATCTGTGAATCTGAGAAACAAGTAATCTCGTTGAACGGCTAATAGATCCACTGTCATCTGTAAAGAAGAAGCTGAGAGGCGCCTACGCAGAGTCCTACCACAGCCAGTTCCTGAAAGACATGATCAAACGTGGTCAAATTTTGAATGAACGCGCCACCCCTAGCTGCCTCGGGACAAATCCCATTATTCCAGAACCGGTGTACAGTACTTCCGGTTACGGTGAATCCCCTGGCCTAATCGCGACAACAGTGGACACCACGGACACCCACGACGTCTACAAAAAACCGATGAGACAGGTCGATTCTCAGGTGAATCAGTACTCGATCGTGCCATCGAATGCAATCCATCGCGAGAAACGGAAAGAAGTTCCCTCGCCTAATCTCCTATTCGACGTTTCCTTGCTGAATGATCACAGAGTTCACAAGGTAGAGTCCGAACGTCGTACACGCATCGGGGAGTCTTACGAAAATGAAAAAAGTCTTGATAATGAAGTGGTTGATGGGATAGACGAATCTGACACGCAGAGGGACCGAAAATCACTTCTATTCTCAAGATCGGTGGCGGAGATGCTGAGGGAGTCGATGAACAAGAAGCATTTAGTCAAACGCAAAAACCAACGCACCCAAACGACCAACTCCTTAAACAATAGGATAAGAAGACACCAGGCGAAGGGTAACGCGAAGGTGAATCCTAAAAACCTGAAGCACGTGCCAGCGATACTCCGGAGGTGCAACAAGGTTAGCTCGTTCGATCCCCCAATGGAGACAATAGAAACGCCGAAACCAAATGTTTCGTTCGCCCCGCTGCATTTCGAGATTGATAACTCGAAGAACAGTGTCGGCAACGCCGATACCAGTATCCCAAATGTACAGACCTGCGTGGTGCCCTCGCCCATTCTATGGGAGGACCTTGTGAAGAACTTGAAAGGGGATCTTGATCCTTCAGGGGTTAACAACGTATTCGAGAAGAAGATCACGAAGATGCCTATGATCCAGAAGACATATATGTTCACCAAGAAGGAGTCTCGCAACAGTTGTCCGCATCTGAACGACTTGATGGCTGAGAGACCAGCGGATTCAAACGTCTGTTTGGTGAGGCAGGAGGCTCCCCAGCAGCAGGAGAAGCGTGGAGACTGTCAGCGAGCTGTGTCCAACTGTCACCAGTCCTTTTACCGTTCGGAAAACTCTTCCGATTCGAGCGTCTGTCTGGTGAGGCAGGAGGCTCCCCAGCAGCAGGAGAAGTGTGGAGACTGTCAGCGAGCTGCGTCCAACTGTTACCAGTCCTTCTACCGTTCGGAAGACTCTTCTGATTCGAATTACTATAGTCAAGAGCTGAAAGAGGTTAGCGTTCCTCAGGTGCGATCTTTGCAGGTGCAACAGGAGCCTGTTGCTTGCGAGGAACTGTTCGTCAGGAAGCGACAACACCCTGGCAAAAATCATACCGTCTGCTTCGTGGCTGTGGACAGGGGGAAGGAATTGAACGGAGTTCAAGATTGCGGGAAAGTCCTCCCAGAGAAGGTCTATCGTCAGGATAACGTTACTAATGTGGGTATACTGAAAGGTGTCCAGAACCTGAACATCTTGCCCATGGAAGACCAGAGAGCGAAGTGCGCCGCTCAGTGTATGGCGAACACTGTGGTCCTGGAGGAACAACCGGTGAAGTACCTAGCGTTCGACGATGACTCCGACACTCAGAGGATCCCCGTGTACGTCCAGAGCAAGCAGCGGCCCCAGTTCACCTCTGTCGATAATCTAGACGCGAATCCGAAGGTTAATTACCGATTGGTGTCCTGCCCACCAGAACCAACGCAGAAAATTTTGCTCCTGCCTTCGCACGAGCAAAACAAGATGGTGTACGTAAAAGAGAAGAGCACGAATCGCCCTGCTGTTTCATACGAAAGGGTTGATCAACCTAGGAAAATGTTCATTTACCAACCGCGCAGTCAATCGGACTTGCAGTGCGAACAAAATTCGAATGTCTGCGAGGTTCGTGTCTCGAAACAGGATCTTGTGGAAATTGCGAATGCTGCTGGATACGAAAATATCTCCGGGCTGCAGCATACGGAGTTTGGGACGAACGCGAGGAATAGTCACGCGAATTGGAAGGAGGTTCATCATCGACCAAGTCATGGTAGACGTAGAAAAATTATTTGAATCATTGTGAAGAGTATTCTTTTTTGTGAAAATGATGATGAGAATATGTTCGTTCTTGGTTTTTGTTGCAGAACACACGATCGTGAAGAATACCTGCGCAAAGACTGTCTACTTCAAAAAATAACTAACTCTTGCTACGTATATCGTATTACACATATTATTTTTGATTTTGATAGTAGTTCAGTAAGATATACAACATTATTTATTATATTCTTTCTACAGTACTAAGATATTTTGCAACTCTTGGTTCCCGGACGAAGCGCAACTTTCAAACTTTCAGTTTGCAGATTCGCCGAAAGTGTAAGGTTTAGTCTTGTCGACCATCGTGTAATGGTCGACACCGCGGAAATTATTTACAAAGTGTACGAGAAAATGATAATTACAGATAAAGTGTTTTAAAAGAAATAATATTAGTTTAATGTTTATACGTTCGACGTGATCAAAATGAACCACCGTTTTTCGTTATGTTTGTGAACGAATCAAGTGTCGGGTGTCAACTAAAGTTTCATTTGTACAATCTCCAGTGTTAAAATTTAATCTCTAGATAATCCAACGTTTTCCATTATGTATAATTTTCTGTAGGACAGTTCGAAAAATGTACCAAATGAGAAATTGAACGATTAACCACTTTGAAAATCTTTCAATGTTAAATTTCCCGCCTAACAAGGCCATTGCACCTTGCCGTGGCGCCAATTTGCTGCTGTACGGTTCGAATTGTACAGCAGATAAGCTTGAAGAGGGAATAACAATACTTTAATCTCGTTTCCGATGCCGAGAAATAAAATTAATTACGATACAGAAAATAATGAGGCCATCGACGCGTGGCAAATCGGATTATCGGCACGGTAACGACGCGCGAAAGCAAACGAATAATTGCTGTACCATTTTAATCAAGCCCGAACAACAATTTTACAGAAGGCCGACGGAAAATTACTACGTTAATGTAGTTTACGTCTCGTTACACCGGAAACATCGATTTACTTCACGTTGCGCGACGATAATCATGATGCGTTACAGTTACGGACGAACATTATCGCTTTCGAATGTTATTTTTTCCAATTGCGGAAATTTATTTTACCGAAAACAAATTATCTGGTTGTTTCGGTAAATCTGGCCAGTGGGAGCAATCATTTTGACCAGAAATTGAAATTTACCGCACGGTGTGGCATAAACTGTTGCTAAAATATTTGCGAATCGAAAGTAATCTTTTGTAAGAGGAATTTTTGGAAAACTTTCTGTGTCGAATCTTGGACTGAATTTTACTGAAATGTTGAGATTATTGTTAAAACAATGAAGCTCACGGTAGGAGTAAGGGTTGAAGCAAAATTTTACATAACTCCTGCTGCCCAGAATCGGTGCAAAACATTTTTATTTTGCATAAAGATCCGCTGTCTAGTAATAACAACTGAGCTATATTTATTTCTGGAAAAGTTTATGAATAACGGAACGCGAACGCAGTGGCGTACGATGCTGGTGAATATTTCGCATGCGAAGGGCTCGCGTGACGAGGAGAAATTGCGGTTGTCTTTGGAAAGCCCTCGGACAATAGGAAAAATAGCGTCGAGAGTGACAGTGGCGCGTGCAACCTGGAAGAAAAATTATCAGCTTTCTCTCGAACGTGGAAATATTAAATTGTATTCCTATGGGCCCGGCAGTCGATGGGGTGGAATCGCGCAGCGGGGGTGAGGCAGAGGAGGGCCACGGGATCACTAACCAATATTTAATCAACTTTCCAGGAGAATATTATTCTCCGGACAAATCAAGGACATATGTATCAGACCGCTAAGGGGGGTTGACGTTCTCTCTGTATTGATATAAAAGACGAAACTCCGTGTACACGGGTGTACATACAAGAGAGAGCGCGCGCGCACCCTTATGTTTGTGCTCATTCGCATTGGCGTATTTGCTGCCGTTCAATTTATCCTTCGTCTTTCCCTACTAAAACTATCCTCGATCAATCTACGCCGTCATTGAACTCGAAAGCTTCACGGGAATTTTCATTTTGGTGGACTAGTTCGGAAAAACAATACATATTGAAATATTTACAATCATCGATGGTTTTGATTTTTTGAAAATTATATAGAACTCCACGAGGACTGTCCATTCAGGACACATTCATTTAAAGCGCTAAATAAATTTAATGCGCTAATATAAGTGAATCTGACAAGATGATTTCGGTTGAAACAATGATATTGCAGGTAGAAAATGATTGTTGTAGTTTCGGGGTGAAGGTAAATCATAGTTTTGCAGAGTGGCGGTATCGCCGAGATATTCGAGCGAGTTCGGAGCGATTCGCGTCCCCTTCGTTACAACGTCGAGGAATTATTGACGAGGTTACGCCATTGGGGAACTCGTTCCCGTGTGTTCCCAGTGTACACACACCACAGACGGTTTCGGTGTTGCACGGCACACCGCGTTCCTCGAACAGAAATTCTCCTGGGACGGGACACACGGGGAAGAGGGTCGAGAGAGCCCAGGACTGCTCTCATCGTGGCCCTTTCGTGAGAACAAGTGCGAAACAAGTGTCGCACAGGTTCCTGCTACCTATCGAAGGCCGGCCCCGTGTCAGCTTCGGACCATGTAATTTCTCTATCTGGAAAATAAATCATGCCTGCTGCTTTCTACCCCCTTTTATCCGACGTTCTCCGAGCCAATTGGTGTCTTCGGAAAACAGGATACTATTCATCAGATTTTGCCGCTGGGAAAATTGACCGAGAGCCCTTGAAAACTACCCCTCGTAAGGTTGTGCCATTTTTATTAGTTAGTTTTATGCAATTTTACGAGATCGTACTCCTTAGAATTTCGTCGGTCACGTTTTCAAGTAACGGTGACAATTGTATCAACCCCTAAAACAAGATATGTATCACTTTTCTTTGTCGTTACGATAGAAAAGATCGAATCTGAACGACCAAACTTCTTACATAAAAATTAAGAAACACTATTTCCACGCAGTTTTCTTTAATAAGACTTGACTTTTACATGTATTGAAACTCCGGGCTAGTTCAAATCCGGTATGCTACAATTCAATTCGAAGTCAGATTCATTTCGGTTGACTTTTTGAACATCGAGAACGTGATAGTCTAATGGCATTATGGTTTCTATAAATACGGATTTCTATTCGAAGTAACGGGATACAGGGTTTTCAGTGGTAGCTCGCGTGGAAATTCGGAAGCAGACTGAAATTGGACTCGCGTTTACATGAATGTTTAAATTGTTTTTGTGTCCTGATTCGCTCTTAAAGTGGATCCTTCGAATTACCCATGCAAATTAATAATCCGTGGATCGGGAACAATTTTTCCGTTTATTTTCGGCCGAATAAAAATTTTACTACCTCTTAGCAGCGTCCGTTGTTTTTACTTATGGCTCCGTGCTATTTCTAGCATTCGTCGACACGAGAAACATTTGCAGTTCATCGAAACTAATGAATTGTATCAAAATTAAATGTGCATCTTACATTTGCATCAGAAATAAGATAATCGAGACATAAACCAGACCAAGAAAAATGTCGTCACGAATCTAGCCACCAATATCATAAGAATTAGAACCGAAAAATTACGAAGCTTCGAAAAACGTCTAATTAATGTTCTCAGCATTTAACGGGGCTCCGTAACTCGTTGACAAGTATTGGAATGGATTAAGAAATAAACCGAACAACAGCCAATTAATAGAAACACAAATGTATTTCAAACGCGAGCAAAGAAGGCCGCCGAATTACATTGACGGCTAGACTCGAAGTAAGGAGACGCTGTAGAGAAAAACAAACTAGAACCACACGTTGTTCACTTATAAAATCAAGCAGGCCTGTGATTTCATTGGCCTCGTGTGTATCACCTGTTCACAGTGATTCTCGTATCTGACAAACTATTATTTTTGCCTTTTGCCTGTCGGAATGTAACATCCAATGATAAGCCAGGCAACACCCGTTGCAGGTTTATCTTGAGAATTCGAAATCTATCCTCGAATCAAAATCGCCGTAAGCCCACGAAAAATGAACGGATCATAGGTAAACAGGTGAAAAGCGAGTTAGAGAAGCCGCGATCAACCTGTTAAACCGTGACTGGTCCAGGGAGCAGCGTGCCGCGTCGGTTCCGCTTAATAATCATATTAATGCTGTCTGACATGGTCGTGTCAGGATCGTCGAGTCGGCTCCCATTGTAGCAGAGCGTCGTCGTGATCAGCGCGCGAGCGTCGGCGTAAACACGGTCGAGGGTATAGCTGGTGAACCCTCGCGTCGGAAGCGTGGTGTTCCGGTGTCCGGTGTTGTCGCGTACCGTCCTGCCCCGGGATCGATCGTAAAATCGCGGCAGGTAGAGGGGCAGGCATCATCGAATGATAGCGTTCATTCGGTCTGATGGTTGTCGGGGGAGCTCGGGTGCCGGTGGTGGGGTCGAGTAACGCGATAGTGGGGGACAAGCTGTATGGGCGTGGCCACTCGCGGCGTCTTTGACCGCGTGGGTGAGGCGGCACCCAGCGAATCAGCGTTCAGCTAGCAGCGCACCCCTCCCCCGGCGCCCGAGACTTCGCCACGCCCACACTCGCTGCACCCTCTCTCTCTCGGGTTATTGAATTAAGCTTATCATTTGATTTTGAGGAGACCCACCAGTCGGTCGTCTCGGGCTCTCTTAACCGGGCCGAAAAACTTCTTTCTATCCGCGGTATAATCGCAATAATTTGATATCGCTGATCCGATTACGCTGTCATAAGCCGCTATCGAGGCGGTGGCCGCCGCCGCCCGTATACCCTGCACCATAGAATTACGCGACGCGGAGAGCGATCCGACGCCTTTGCCTCTTGCCTTGCCTTGCCTTGCCTTGCCTTGCCTCTTACCCAGCCTCCTCTTCGGTGACGATTATCGCAGACCTAACCCAGACCCAGAAAAGAAACCGCGTGTGCCGCCAGGGCCCGACGCCGCGGGCCCCGCCAGGCGGCACCTTGCCCACTTAAAAGAAGCAAATAACGTCGCGACGCTGGACCAGTTATGCGATCGTCGAAAACATCGGACAAGTTCAACAAGGAACTAGGAACTACAAGGGATAGGTGATTATCTTGGCAATCATCGGGAAAGAGGATCTCTCACCGCAAGAGACTCCGGAGGACCTTTTAAGGTTCCTGGTGCGTTACCTGGGTCTCGGTCTGCACCAGAAATTGGTCAAAGAGGATACCCAATATAGAAGAGGATCTCTGGACACAGCAAACTGTAGGCAAGATAACTAATCTACCCCCTAGTGCATCAGCTGGGCCTCAATCTTCGCCGCAGAGAGGACCCAAGTCAGCGCAATAACAGTCTCAAAGGAATCCCAACTAAACTAACCACGAAAGAGGATCTGTAGAAAGTACAAACCCTGGGATCGAGAATGTCTACCCGTCGCTAGCTATCAGCAGCTACCCTATAGTGTATCACCTGTACAATCATCGAGCTTCATCACTCTTCAAGCCCGTCGAGACCAACAGACTGGAGGACCAAGCTGAAAAGTTGAGGCTGAAGCATCTACTAGTGAGTGTACCACGGTTTACCTATAACCTAGTCCACGTTGTGCACCGTCGGATGAACAATCTAGGATGAGCACCAAGTGAACTGACCAAATCGCTAACTTTCTGAATCGATTAACTCGGAGCTAGAACGAAAGTGGACGAGTACAGGGTTCAAATGAGTCGGTCAGGTGACCTTGTGCAGGACTGATTATCGATAATCGACAGTGTCGAAAGTGAACGATGGATTACTCGTACTTGAATCAAGCGGCAGCCGCCGCGGCTGCAGGTTTCGAAGCGTCGAGCTGCGCTCTAGCCGCCAGTGAAATGCAATGCGGGTACGGGGACCTGAGCTCCTGCTCGCAGATGAGCCAGGCAGCGTATCGCTACACTGCCGCGCGGGCTGCCGGGTATCCGGGGAACGCGGGTGCCGGTGGCACAGGGGCAACGGCGCCCCTGGGAGCACACCACACGGGCCACTCTCATGCCCACGCGCACCACGGGGCCCACGCAACGCCGTGCTCCGTGATGGCCGCCAGGTCCCAGGACGTGCACCGACACGCTATTTTCCCATCCGCCATTAATTTACAGAGTGAGTCCCTATTTTCTTCTTCGATCATTTTTCATCGCACGGTGTACCGTTCTTTTTTTTATTAGAAATCGTTGGATGAGAAATATGTTGTTCCTTAGAACGCAATTTACCTTTGAAAAAGGTTCAAACTAGAACCGAAACGTTAGGCACTATTGCAAAATAGCTGTTAGATTAAAAATTGATCGAAACGGTTGCGCCGAAAACATTAATTTAAAAATATGTTCCTCAGAATCTTCGATTTTTGTTGATATGCAGAGCGTTGTACAGTAGTGCTTTGTTTTGTTTCGTTTAATAGTTTTACGTATTGCTTTTTGGGAAAATCGTTTCCAGAATGATTTGCGATGTTGTTGATTGAAATGCCTTGTTTCGCTGCTGTATTAGACTTCTTGATTTTTTGGTAGATGTCGGTTAGCTCGAAGAATGTAGATTTTAATTACGTTTGTCGTCTCGGATCTGTAGCTGATTTTCGTAGTGGAAGTTTGGAGTCGAGATTCTCTTCTATTCTTGGCAAAATTGTTTCGTTCATTTTATAGTATTTTACTGCTTTCTGACATAAGTTCGTAAGGCTTTACGAGGCTTTCTCTAGTGGTAAATTTCGATAAAAGCGGAGAAACGTTTTCGAAAATATTTACGCATGAATTAGAAAAGCATTTCACGTTTTAACAGCGTTAAATATCGCATCTACCTAAATGCTGAATTCGCTGAGTGCGAATGTTAATTATTAAATCATTCGTTCGCATTGAAAAATTAATTTTTCTGCTGACATATCGAGCGCTCCGAATTTGGCCGGAACATGTGAAATGCAGGGGTTAAATCATAGATCACTGTCATAAATTTTACATTTTCTATATTCGCTTCATACAACCCTATCAAGTCGCGATCAAATCGTAATTTTCGATTTTCTATTCCACGCGAATTAGTCGACGGAACAACAATTCATTTTATAGGATTCTTATGAGTGACAATCGTAATCTGCCATCACTAATCTGAAAAAGACAAACGTGTCACCCCTTAGTTCTAGCAGGCAAGCAAAATCGGAAATCGACTCATTCTGATTATTTCAACTTGATAAAACACTTTGTGATATCGTGGAAGTTTCATGACCGGTAGCTCGACAGTGAACGTACCATAATCGTCCAGAGGACTCTGCCTAATCATCCATCTAAAAAATAATCTACCCCGAGAAAACCTAAAACACTGCGATCTCAGACAACATCCCCTGCGGTAAACTCCCGTGTAACGCGGGATGTAAGCGATCAAAGGACTGTTCAAAAAGACTGCATATTCGTACATTTTTAATGTGACAGTAAATGTACTGGTACATGTACACTTACCGACACACGAGATACATACATATGTATGTATATGTATGTATGCAGTACTTTTGAAACTCGAATTTACAAAACCCGAATCAATTGTTATCCCTGAAAAAGTATGTACGGGGTTGGCAGGGGTCGGCAGGGGTTGTCGCGAGCGGGCGGGGCGAAGTAGATCGTCTTCCCCATCGAAAAAGATCGAGGGTGGTTCCTTCGTTTCTCCCAGGGGAAAGTTAGCAAGGGAACCGAAGTCGAGAATCGTCTCCTTGCTGGATAGCCTAGCCGCCGCTGTTTCCTCGAGAAACGACGACAAGATGGCACTGAAAATCAATGGATGTGTCTCGTCCTCCCTCTCCCTTCCTCCTCCTGCAACCCTCTACAACCCCCGTACAAAACCCCCCTCTTTGTCACTCTTTCCGTTGCTCATTTGCCCGTTCGTTTTCCCTCCTCCCTGACTCTCCTCTCTTCAACGATCGTTGCTATTCTCTTTATCCGTTCTAAACCGTACGCCACTCTTTCTCTCGTGCGCCCCCATAACCACCCCCTCGACAACCCTCCTCTCGCAGTCACTCATTGCTATGGTTACGTTCCTCGGTGTGCCGTCGCCTCACCTATATTCCGTAATCTAGAAGCCCGATCGAGGTGCGACCGGTGCAATCCGACAGAGATTTTCGGTTTCCGGAATTCTTGAAAAAAACTGTATTAATCGTATGCAGTTGCTGTCTCCAATTGGTAATCACTGGACAGCGGTTCTTTAAGCAGATTAAAAATTCTCCACCTGTACCGCAACAAACCGGAGCGACGTAGAAATTGATTGTCTCTTTTAATATGTATATTCAGTAGGTTGAGAGTAATATCTTAAAAGTATTTTGGAATTCGTCGAATGTTTTCAATGTTTGAAATTACACCTATTGCTCGCGAACGGATTCCTCGAGCTTTTCTGTTTCGAATCGGCAATTGATGTTTTCCGAGATTGTTGATTAACGTTGCACGTTGGTTTCCAGGTGGGTTAGGGTACAAAGCGTATTCCGGTCACGACGGTTTAGCGGAGAAGAGGAAACAGCGACGGATACGGACAACGTTCACCTCGGCCCAGCTGAAAGAGTTGGAGCGTGCCTTCCAGGAAACTCACTATCCAGACATTTACACCAGGGAAGAGATCGCTATGAAGATCGACCTGACGGAAGCCAGGGTCCAGGTGAGTCCTCGATTATCAATTCTTATTTATCACATTCTTCGAATCCTGCAAATGCTATCCCTGCATTCGAAAGATATCGTTTATACACGGTATTAGCGATATTTTGGTCTCAAAATTGTCGCGTGCATCGAGACAACGCAATTTTCAGACAGCAAACGCGACGATGCTAACGAAATAAAAGGGTGAAGGAAAAAATTGTGAGTTTTTCGGCCTGTCGTGCGACGCGCGACGTCGCGTCGCGAATAAAAATCGTTTAGTGGAAAAATAGCAGCATCAACGTGTCCGTAAGAAATGGGAGGCAGTTTCTTCGGTTAGGTTTTGTTCGGAGGACCTCCCTCCGGCGGCGGACAAAATGGAGGCTCGAGAAATGGAGGGACAGAGGCGATGGCGGAACAAGCGCTCCCTGTAATTGCATTACCGGGCCCCATTTTCGTTTTCACGGTTACCTGGAAGTCACGGCAGCTGATGGATTACACCGTCTAAAGCCTCTGACGGATTAACTTGAACTTCTTGCGTAGAAACGCGAGAGTATGAGAGATTCCGGTCCAACACGCGAGAGACGCTCTTCTCCGATCGGGCAACGGTAACTTATGATATTATCGAATCTGTGCTCCCTCGCAATATTGCCTTCTTACGAATAGCCTGGCCCATTAACCCTTAAATGCATTGTGTGTTGCCGTTTGGCAAATAGAAACTGCTTAATAGAATACATAGGCATAAATAGAAACTTTCAACAAAATATCGTGCATTTAAGGGTTAATGTACTTAAAACAGAAATATCCTTGGACGCCATTTCGTTCGGCGTGAATGCTGATTCAGAGTCGCCCCTAGAAATTGCTGTACCATTATTCACAATATGGTTTACATTACTAAATGTGTATACGCGAGTAAGTAAAAGTTATAAAAAGTCTTGATGTTTCGGGCAAATTCGCCTATAGATAAGAAAACGGTATAACTTATTTCGGGAAAACTGTATGAAATTGACAGGAGGGATGGATGGATAACGGTTAGATAACTAGCAATTCGATGAATGAAACGAAAAAACGTCCCCACGCGAGACAAACGAATTCAAGGTGAATGACTCCCTCCTTATGGTGGCGGTACCTCGAAAGTTCATGCATGGATGATGAATCGGTGGCTTCCGGCGACACACCGGAGACAGGTGTCGCGTCTCGTCCTAAAAATAGTCGTCTTTCGATAGACAAGGAGCTGGTGTCGAGTCTCTCCCTTGATCCCTGTGGCAAGTCTCCGGTAATAATAATCGTAATTGCCAATCACAGCCGGTTATATTAATCCCAACTATAACGGCCGGCTAGTAGTAGACCGAGAGATTAAATTTATTGCGTCTTCGATATTCGCCGGACCGATTACACGCCGATGATCTGAATGAAAGTCGACGAGGAGCTGCCAGAGTCGCTGCTGGATAATTTCGGAGTGATGTATTCTGCATTACTGGAACGTTTCATTAACGCTGCTATCATTGGTAGGGTAGACTCGTTTCCACGATTACAAAGATGGCCTTTCTTCAGCAGTGTACATCGTTTTAACTTCTCGCCCATTAAATTCCAAATACATATGTATATCAAAACAGAATTGTCCCGTAGAACAGCTGCACAAGAAAATCCTGGTCCAACAACATTTCCCAGAGATCCTACAATCCCCCAGACTCCGAGGTCAGCCAAAGTCGCAGCTAATCACCTACTTGTCCAATTAATCGAGATCGTTCCACTACTTTCAAATTGAATCGAGACGGTAGCCCCTCAAACCACCAAGTGTCGATCCACCACCGTGAGCAACCGCCACTCTTCGTCCGACCCCCTCTAACCTGTCTCCCTATATGTAGAACCCCCATGGAACGTTGCGCCTTTATCCTGGACAGTGGATCCCATTGACGATGGGGCGCAGTCTGTCGCGTGGCGACACGTTTCACTTCCACTGAGTCACATGTCGTTCCGTATGAATTACAACTCCATTAACAGTCAGAGCAACCTGCGAGCATGCATAATGCCAGTTGATCGGCACCGTTGGCCAAGATGTTGATTCATAGGGGAGACTGTCTTTCAAGTGCAATGCTGCTCAATTAAGTTCCTCCGCTCCGTAAACGACGGGAAATTTACACGATTTTCTCATCTTCTGTTTTTTTTTTTAATTTTTCGTTGGTTTCGCTGGAGGATCAGAATTAAGAAAATTAGGGGTTGAAACGGTTGTAATTGGGAGCCGAGAGTTCGCGGATCAGCAGGTGGAACAATCGAGATCAGGGTTATTATAAAATGACAGTCTCACCAAGTGATTAATTCCATCCAGCCATTATGTTTTAATGAAAACGGTAGAATTCGATAACGGGATGCGAGCACGTTCCGAGGCATTTCGGTAGTGGACCCAGGGATACCTACGAGTTAGGGAAGATTCGATCTGACAAAGGACTACCCTCCTTCGTCAAGGTGAACCTCCTTGGAAATGGCGGTCGTCCCATGACGCCGCAAACTACTAGAAAATTGATAATAACTTCGTGCTTAATTATCACACGCGTGTGAGAATTTACATTTACGGCTTCGAGATAATCCGAAGCGCACCTCTCGTGCCGAAACTTTATCGTTCTTCTCGTAAAATTGTACTGTTTCCGGTGAACGATGACGGTTACTACTTATATGTCTCCGAACTTTTGTTTTCACGATACTTGTTATATCTTTGATAACGAAAAATCCGTCTACAAGTGAAACTCGTATATGTATTTCGGGTTCGTTTGGAGAAGGACAGTTACGGAGCGTGCAATCGTAGACAGGTGTAACAGAGGTGGTGCGTCGGGGTAAGAGGCAGGGGTTTCGCTAGGGCTGCCGGGATCGAGCAATTTAGAAACAGACAACCTTGGCGGAGACCCGGAAAATCAACACGGGAGCTTCTTTTTCCCGTTGGGATACGGTCGCGAGCCGTCATGAGAAACGAGAGGTCAACTCTCGAAAGAGGAAAGGGGATGGTGGGAGGGGGCAGGGGAGAGACTCGTCTGATGAAGGGTCGTCGTCCAGGGGGTTGGGGAAGGTTGAAAAGAAGAAAAACAGAGGCGAGGACTGTAGATGGAAGCGAAGCCGAGTGGAAAGAATCCGGAAATTGAAGGTGAAAATAAGCCATTGAAGCAGCAGAGGGAGGGGAGAGTGTTTTTAAAGTGCCTCTGGGGAGAAAATTTGTCAAGACTTTATCGGCGACGTTTATTCGGGACAATTGCGCGACGAGAGATGTACTTTTGAACGGGGTGTCGTTGAAATTGTTGGTCGAATTTTCAAAGTTTCTTGAAAAATTACAGAGAAATAAAGTACAATTTAGCTATCGTACCCGTTGGTAACGCGTCGAAAGCGCATCTGAAACGCATCTGAAACGCATCTGAAACGCATCTGAAACGCATCTGAAACGCATCTGAAACGCATCTGGGTTGATTTTTGTGGAGAATGCATGTTTAGGGGGTTGAAAGGAGTCGCGAGACGGTAAGCGAAAAGAATAATACTTTTCGAGGGTATTATCGTGTAAATGGTGGGAACAGTAGTCGAAGAAAGTTCTCTGGGGCGTGAAAGCAAGCCGGCAATTGCTTCTGCAGGGGGTTGGTTCTGGATGTTTGCAGGCCGTGGCGGCGTCGTTCGCTGTTCACGGCGGATGATACCCAGCAGGACAGTTTTTAATCACCGTAAGTGGATCTACATAGAGTTCGCAATTACCAGGGCACACTCCGAGCATGGGCCCCTTGTGTATCAGCCCCGGCAGCGCCGAACACGAATGTTTTCCCCATTTCTACCCTTCGTGCGAGGCCACCGACGGCTCCAGCCCCTTCTTCCGACAGATTCTATCCTTCTCTTTCTTTCTCGTTCGATCCTGCTTTCTCTTTCTTCCTCTCCTCAGGTTCCCCGGGAAGTGTTATTGCCCATTCTGCCGCCCCTGTTTCCGAACTCTTCTTTATTTATCATTTATCTTTAAGCGTCGGAAACGCTCTTCCACTACCACCACTACCACCACTACCACCACTACCACCACTACCACGCCACTACAGCGCACCCTACTTCTTCCTTCGGTCTTCTCCATTCTGCTTTTAATATTTATCGGTCTTCTTTCGGCTAAGAAGATATTCGATTTTTTAAACAAACAGGTCTAGATGAAATTCTTTTTTGTCAAGAGTTAAGGTACATACTAAAAACTATCCGTTTACATTGTAATTCGATACGCTCATTCGCGGTATTGAAATATTGGAAATTATTAATAGGACACAGTCGGTTCGTCGAAAACACGAAACGATGAATAAAATACAGTTCGTTGGACTAAATTGTTATAGATCGAAAATGGCCGAAACGTCAATAACCTCCACGGCCCAAGCATTATCAAATGAAAAACAACATTGAAATACGAATTACGTAGCGTAGTTAATAAATAATGTAGTGCGCTGAATTCTAGATAGCCTCGTGCATTATAAATGCGTAGAAATCTCTGATCCACATAGTTATTACGTGCAGCAGGAGGTACATAGGTATAATAAATAGTGCCGCTTTGGAACTATGAGGACAGGAGAAAAGTTTGACGAGAAGTTGCGTGGGGGTCGTTTATTCGATAGTAACTTTTCTTCTCTAGGTGGAAACTGTGTTCAGAGATCTCAAGGTCGTGTTTAGTTTTTCCCGGGGAATTTTAAGTGTAGGGAAAAATTCGATCTTTACTAGAAACTTCTCATCTCGAAGAAACTAGATTTATTACGAGCATAGACTCGGTTTCCGTCTAACGATTAATAACATTTCGTTCTGATCCAATTCCATTCCGATCAATCGTTCAGCAAAGATAACGAACAGCTCCGTCGGTGGCCAGCGAAACGGGATGGTAACTCATTGACAGTGTGCTGTCACGGTTGTGGTCAGATGCCAGAGAAAGGGAGTGAGAGTGAGAGAGAGTGAGTGAGAGTGGATACAGAGTTAATGAGATCCTGTCCGAACGATTTATTCATCGCGTCCGATGCATCTCTTAATCAAGATTTTGACTGCAGCACCACGCCGAACTTATTTGGCTAATTGAAGAAGGCGATCTTGCCGGTGATGGCCGCCACGCCACGCCACCCCATCCCATTCCCATCCCACACCATACCATCCCAGCCTGTAATCCCATTACACCGCGTCTGATTTGATTGTCTTCGACGAATCCTTGATCGCCGCGAGCTCGTTCTTTTGCCTCGAACTGCGCCCAGCCAACAGATAATCATTCAAATTGCACGAAACCGATGACCTCGCGAGAATCCACTTGGCCGACATCTTGAATTTTACGCGAGGTCGTTATTATTTCACCGTCAGAATCGTGTTTTTTTCAATACGCATACAGTGGGTGTATGTACAAAGTAAAAGAACTCTCTAGCTGTGGGATTATTTTATTCGTTTTTAGAAGGTGTACGAATACTTTTTACACGTCCACTGATAGCATACTTGATTGAACATAATGTTCCGACGGCCGCTAGACTTTATACTCCATGAACTGTATGTTCCTACGCCAAGGTTCCAATCAAAGAATTATCGAATTTTTCTGAAGAACGAACCGCGTAGACAACAAAATGATATTCCAGCAATGTTTTCGCCTGGTTACTGGAGGGTTTATTTCTGTTGCACGATCCACTTCGCTGCCTGATCTAGAAAGCCCTAAGGGTGGGCTAACAATTGCGCGAAATCCTCTGTTAACCGGCCCAGAAGGAGGAAATCACGGCGAGTCACAATCGCGGGGGTTAATCGAACGAGTAAATACGCCGTGAACCCGATGTTCCTACCGCACCAGAATTCCTAATGTGCCGTCCATAAGCTGACGAGCTCGCTTGGCGAAATGTTTACACCGACACCGAAAATATCCACCCCCTAGTTTGCCCCCTCTTCAACCCGTAGAATGTGTAAATCCCAATTCATCAACCGTTTGCCTCACAACATCCCCCTGAGACTCGGATAGGAATTTCAGAAATGAAATATGTCAAAAATTCTGTTCTCTCAGCAAGGATATTCAGAATTTTCCACAATTAAACTGTTTCTATAGCTATTATATTATATATAGGAAGTATAATTATTAAGAAACTATGGTTTCCGTCTATCCACTGAAATGCAAGGGTGAAAGCTGTAATTTCCAGAAAAGTTATCCTGGGGAGCAATTTCCATCAGCGTTCAGTCTGAAGTTCTAATCACGAGGGAAAGTTGCTCGGATTGCTCCGGATTACTTTTGCTCTCATCTCCTCGTGTAACACTGATTTCGATGCGTTAGGTGATTATTTTGTATTGTCCCGCCACCACCCTTTCCCCTAAATAATTATCCAATCCTCGTTTCGAGACACGAACCCATCCTTATAAAATAAACTTGCAAAAACGTGTCTACGCAATAATTTCACAAAAATGTGTTCGCAAAATGATTTGCTAAAAATCAACGTTCACATTAACTAAGAATTGATGATCTTTTAGCTGATCCTTCAATGGAAACACATGTTTCTCTGATTCTTTCATGAAACAATTCTACTAAAAATCAATATGAAACGTTCCACTAAATAGTTAGGTGTTTCGGGTTTGATAAAATGGTGTGTCCGGGTAGAAATGCATAATATATGTAGATATAAAAAGATGGGGAATCCCGGGTGTTTAGTATGGGAGGGAAGCAAGTATAGCGGAGGCAACGCAACGGCGCGGATGAAGCTTCGGCTTAAATATTTATCCAAAACGAGGTGGACATCTGTCGGTGCGGCTCGTTGCATTTTATTTAGGCGTCGGTGTATTTATTTAACATTAACGCCGGCACGTAGCCTCCCTAATTCACGCCGTCGTCGTCGTCGTCCGTTCAGCAAACAACGGCACACATGCTACGGTCTCTTCGGGGTTTGGTCCGTGGCCAAATACGAATTATTAGTGTTGTCACTGGCGCGTACCCGCCGGCTTCTGCGTGTGTTACGTTAGTTTTTGCTGGCCGAGATCCCTTAATTTTATTATACCACGCCCGTAAATGGACAAAACGCAAATCCTTCGAAATACCTTCTTCCACCTAACTCCTGCGATTGCAAAACCTGTTCTAATACAAATTTATGCAGTTGACTCGAAAAAATTACTACGGGATGAAGAAACATAATCAAACGTTCTCTAACGATGCTACAGCTTGCGCGATGATGCTTTTATCGAGATCGAATGTTGCGAATCAATTGTTTTCGAGGGTTAATTTAGAAAATGAAAAAAACTCACCGCGAAGAAAAGCACGCGCGGCAGAAGTGAACCTTCTTGCAGTCCACTAATGAACGATCAAAATTTGCTTCGTTTAAGATTTGCTGCTTTAGAATTCTACAATTTAACCATTTCACAATTTTCTACTCTGCTACTTTAAAATTGTACAATTTTACAATTTCACAGTTTTACAATTGACAACTTTGCATTTCTCACATTCCTCACAATTCAAAACTTGTATTCCCCTAAGTTTATACTTGACATTTCCCTCAATTTAAACCGTTACGCTTTTCTATGTCGCGAATTAGGTTTACACCCTGCCAAAAGAAGTTTCACTTGAAAAGAAATCAACCCTTCCGTAATGATGCAACAGCTTCGAAGTCGGCTGCACGGCTACTAGATTCTTCGCAATCGATAAATAATTGAAAACGCAGAACATCCGAAGCTAAGAGATCACAACGGCGTCCATTGACGCGTGATCGATGCATCGATAAAAATTAACCCGTCCGTCGATTCGAAAGACAAAAGTGGTAGCATTCGAACGCGAGGGGTGTAACGGGTGGGAGGGGTTGGTAGAGGATGTCGGACAGTTTTCGTCGACGAAATTCCTGGGGCAGAAGAGAGACAGAGAGCAGCAGCCAGCAGGCAGAAGGCAGCAGGCAGGAGGCAGGAGGCAGGAGGTAGCAGGAGGCCGGTTGGTTCAGCAGCCCCGGCGACTGATAAAAATCCAATAGCGGTGTTTGCCGTCCGGAAAGGGCAATCACGTTCATCATGGTGTCCCGCGCGCCCCTGACTCACTCTCTCTCTCTCTCTCTCTCTCTGAATCCACCCCTTTCCCCCTCTTCGGCTCTCTGGCTGCCACTCAGAGCTCGAACGTAGCCGCCCCTGGAAAATCTGGGGGTGGGATCCACGTGCACACACGTCCACGAGAGCGAACAAGGGATAGACGAGGGGAGACCCTGCCAACGAAGACAGACTGTCATGGAAGGGGAGGAAGAGAGACAGAAAGAGAGAGAGAGAGAGAGACACTGTGTGTGCGCGCGTGTTTGTAGGAGAGAGGGGAATGTAACATGGGACAAGGGGAGAGGGTGGCTTTGCTGGTCAGATAAACGGTAAAGCAAATAAATCCGCTACTTTAACATGCAGGTCACCGCCGCTTTCCGTTTATTTTATTCGTTAAATATTTCATTTGGCCAACTAGAGCCAATTACGAGCGCTGCCTGACGAGCAGAGGGACCTGACGCGTCTCCTACCCCCTCTCGCTCTCTGTCTTTCCCTCTGTCGTTCCCCGTGTGTCTCTTTCCGTCTATGGCTTGCCCGTGAATCGATGGTGGAAATACGCGTTTCATGTGCTGGCTCTTTGACGATCATTGTTATTCAATTTCGTTGGGAGTGTTAAGAATTTCGGTAGCTGAACGATACCGACGCGACGTGCTTCGACTTGTCTGGACAGTAAAAACCGAAAACATCTCCTAACCACGATCGCTCTGTTCCAGGTATGGTTCCAGAACCGACGCGCCAAGTTCCGCAAGCAGGAGAGGCTGGCGCAACAGAAGTCTTCGTCGCAGAGCGGAATGGGGGTTGACAGCGGTGCTTCGAGCCCCGTTGCCAGCAACGTGAAAGCGGAAGGACGCTCGCCGAGAAGTCCTGCGACGCCGCCGGGCGGTTCGAACAGCGTTCTCTCGTCGAACGAGGTGAAACCGATCGCGAACCCAAACCTGGTGAACGTGAAGCACGCGACGGACCAGTCGGTAGACAACGGCTCGTCTAACACGCGGGGAAGCGGCGGCGGGGGCGGGGCTTGGGGCTCCTGCAGCCCCAGGCCCTTCTCCGCGGCATTGCCACCTTACTTACTCGACCCGTTGCCCCTGAAGACCGCGAATCTGTATTAATCGCGATCCATTGCAACCGTGCCATCACGAACGAGTCCTGTAAATATAGAGTACCCAGCGCTTCGAACCGGAAACGCCGGGCTGTTCAGAGGACTGCTGTTGTTGGCTCTGCTCGAGGTCGTTTCTCGATGTTGTTACACTGTTTTCGTATGGTTAGGGGATACTAAACAATTACATTAATCTTGATTACACCACGACATCAAAATTCAGTCTCTCGCAAACCGAAATGTTTGCTATCTTTTATCAATCGAATTTTTACAGACAGTTAATTCGAATGTGTATACAGACAGTTAAATGTGTCTGGGATTTGACATTTCAAGGTTTGATCGATTATCTGATTCGTGACTTCGAAGAGTTTCACTGTATGTCCCAGTAGCTTACAAGTAAGACACCGAGCACAGTACGTGCTGTTCTTTTTCTATGTATAATTCTTAAGTTATTTCATTGAGCAAGTAAGTTGACATATTTGAAAAATTCTTTCTTTTGGTGATATTATATGTCAACTTTGTTTAAACATACGATCGACAAAAAGAAAAGTTATTGTTAGGGGATATGTTCCAGAGCGAAGTTCGGTTGGGTTTAACAGTTTGCGATTCTATGTTGAGCGGGCCTCCATGTTTTCAGATTGAACGTTAACCATCAGGCTTCTTATATCAAGGTCTAGATATAACACGATCTTCCAGGAACGCGGTTTTCCAAATTTTTATTGTCTAGAAAGAATGATAGTCCAGTGGCACGGGAGAGTGTTGAAAAGATTTTGGTGAGATGTTTTAAAATTGAAAAGTTTAAATGCGAAGACGATATCGATAAAAGTAAGGTCGCAAATTAATAGTGAAAAGGTATACGAAATACGTAGGGTCTTAGGAGTATTGGTTGACAATTTTGAAACGATCTCGACGCGAAAATCGAGCCGGTTTCCGCAAGAAGGAGATGCAGATACTCACGTACCGTCCTACATTCCCCTAAATCGATCATCGTCAGAGAACCTAGCTGATAAGCCCGCGTCGACCGAGTCGAAGGGGTCGAACGAGCGTTTCTTGTTTCACAGGGATCGAAAGAAACAGTTGTCCTTCAGTTTTCAAGCAATTCTGTTCGAATCTACAATTTTTGGGAAGAACCATCATCCCTCTTAGGAATCCCATCGAAAAGTGTTTTCGTGGAACAGGTATTTTTGAATCTGTACAATAAAAGTTCCATGGAAACAAATTATTATCATATAAAGAAGCATAATCACTGAACGTAAAAATTTGGCTAACTTATTCATTTCTTATTGTGTATATATTGTTGCACAACTATTAATCGAATGTTTAACGTTTGTTACGATGATCGAGAACTTTTTTTTAGAATTGATAAACAAAATATCTGTTCCTGTTATAAAGCATCATTTTGGATCTGACGATTAGTTTTAACGTATCAAAAAAAAAAACCCATAAGTCTTTCGATCCTTGTTGTTTTCGTCGCGCGAAGAGACGAGCGAAAGTATTCGATGTAAAGTAGCGTTAACTATGATCCAACGAAATAGAGAATGTATATTCGGTGTTTGAAGTTCAGACGTCCCTCGATCGACCACGCCATTTCTCGTTTAACGCTAAACCTACCACGCGTTCGAACGCGAATAATTGCAAAATTCAATTTATTTCAATAGACGAACAATCTCGGAGCCTACGTAAAATTGAATTCTTATTGAAATTCTCTTCAACCCTTGCATGACAGATCGTAGCGTGGTGGTGGGTTTAATGTCGAGGCGAACCCTAGGTTCCCGTCGGTGTCGATCGAAGTGGCGCGGTCGGCGCTTGTACAGTTGTTGCTATAAATATAGGGGATTAGTGTTTTACACCGTAATCAGTATCGAAACGAGCCCGGAGATCGTGGGAACCAGAGTGTAGCTCCGTCTGTATCATTGCCGTTTCTAATATAGTGGGTGGAACAGTGTAAAAACAATTTTCCCGAGACAACAACGCGACACCCTAAATCAGGCGCAAGCTCCTCGAATCGATTTGAAGTCTACCACCTGAACAGTGTTTTGGTTCAGTTGTGAAGTGTGGTGCTACGAGGAAGAACGCTGACCATGATTGCAGATTCAGCAGACCAGTGTCGATGGTCAGCATAGTGATTTTTCTGTATGTACTTGTGCACGAGTGCCAGAGACCACCGATTCGCACGGTAGAACTATAGAATTACCTGTTTGAAGACGGTGTGTTGCTTGCGAGGCTGTAATTAGGTGTCCGAAGTTTGTGTCATTTGTTCCACCAAGTATACATTCGCAGAACTATGCGTTAGCGTGTAAGGTTTACTAAGGTCCATTCGTAAGTAGAGTATGTTAGTCTTGTCCCCTGCTGGAGGACTAGCGATAGGTCTGCGCTCGAGTACGAACGTCCAACCTAATAATGGACCAACAACGGACAAAGTCCCCTTGTTTGACGATGCTTGTTAAAGTTTGAAATCGAGAATCACGCGAAGACCCGTCGCTAGTTCGATGGACGGGAACGCAACGGCGAGAAACGAGTGGCGGCGAGTGTCGAAGGAAACTGATCGCGGTCAGGCGACTCTGTCGCGGTCGGGGGTGTCGTCGGATCTTTAAGTAATCGCGCGTGTCATCGGGCGTCGAATCAACAGCCTGTTCGGGATCTCAGATATCGAAATGGCATTTATTTTACAGAACAGATATCGGGTCTACGATTAAAATCAATGTTTGTGCAATGTTCACGTGTCGAGTCCTTTGCTCACGGCGGCTACTTAAAGATTAACAGACGCTGCGTCTCCGCGGCAGTTGGACCATCCACTTCCGGTTCAAGAGTCTCCCCGAGTGTCGAACGAATCGAGTTTCTCCTGTCGTCGTCTCCTATCACTATCTTTCTCTCTCTCTCTCTCTCTCTCTCTCTCACTCACTCACTCATTCTATTCCCAACTTTCCACTCCTTCTCTTTCTCTCACGCTTTCTCGATATTCGAACTATTTTTATAGTAAATGCTTCGGGGCCCGTAGCCACAAGATTCCGAGGCTTCGTTCGACACGATGACTTTTCCTTCGACGCGTCCGCGACAAATGGAATGTCGAGTGCCGTCGAGAGAGAAACGAAAAGAAAGTAAAAATAAAAATCGGAAAAAAGTGAACAGTGAGAAAACGATGTGTCGTCGGCTTCCCCTTCTCGCGAGAGAAGAAAAAAAAATGGTACCAGGTCTCTCCCCCATTTTATTTCGAAATATACATTTATTGAAAATAATCGTTCTCGCATTTCTGCTGTTTTTTTTTTACTCATATATATCTGTCGTCAACATATCTCTCTTTCTCTCTCTCTTTCTCTCTCTCTCTCTCACTCTCTCTTTCTCTCTCTCTCTCTCGCTTTCTCTCTCTCTCTCTCTCTCTCTCACTCGTCTCAACGATCGTCGTGCATGGATATTACATGATCGTTGCTCCTGATTGCGGTCCAGGTAGACGCGGATTTACCCTTTGTACTATGTCGCTCGCATGCTCGTCGTTAGGGATGGGACCCGCGGTCTCGTCGTTTGTCGTTTATTCGTTCACCGGAGAACCCTCTCGCTCGCGAGAAAACACCGAGTTTCCCAACCGAGTTGACTTCAAAAAAGAAAGAAAAAAACGAAAGAAAGATTCTCGGCGAACGGAAATTTTAGAAAAATCCTATCAATTGTCCTGGAGGTACACGTTTCTTCGTGTTCCTATCGCGTTCCTCGTTAATTTACAATCCTATAAATGCAAGAATTACTCTAAGATAATCGAGTGTCTCGGTCGGGCGTTTAAATATTCGCGTGCTGGTACTCGGAGTCGTTTAAAAATTTTCGCTGAGTCCCATCGCTACTCGTGATCAATCTCGTGACGACGCTCGGAGTTCTCCCTCCGTTGCTGCGTCCGAGCGCGGAAGGGAGAGCCGAGCGTCGGTCTGCCTCGAAATTTCGCCATACAAAAGTAATAAAAGTTAGCGTGATCGTGCATAAATCGCGTTCGTTTAAGAATCGCTGAAATGAATCGGTGCGTTGGTCGTTCGTGCGCTACGTCGTCGAAGGGATCGAGCTTGCGATCCCAGGTGTCCGATGCCGATCCGATCGCGAGTACGTTTCTTCTCGTGCTCGTTGCGATCGGATCGGCGTGTATGGTCGTCGGAAATAATATATAGATCGAGATGAACATTTTGATTTCTTCATGGAGCAGCGTAGTTTCTTTTCGTCACTTGTCGGAGTTAGTCGAGTAGTCAGGCGCCTATACATATACATACTTACGACAGGCAGATGAACGAACCAACACGGTCGTCGACGTCCAACACCTCGGAAGGTTTTTCACGTTGACGATCTCGTTGAGTTCGTGCATTCGCTTGCTGGTTACTTGAATAGATTTATATTTATATTATATTTATATATATATATATATAGATATGAGACTGTGTTCGAGCATCTCGTTACGGCTGTCGAGATATTAGGCCATCGTCAGGGTGCCCGCGCCCATGCCGAAGCCAACGCCTTTCGGACCGAAATTCCTACTATAACAGCCGCGACAGTAGATATCTCCGTCCGGGCCGTCGTTCAAGTTCGTCGAGTCTAACGAACGATGACACTCGCCGCAGCTGAAGCAACGTTTATGCCATACGCGGTTCTTCGAGATCATCTGTTCGGCGGCGTACACCGGGTAACCGCAACGGGCGCACCCGTGACCGTCGTCCCGTTTCTGGCCGACTTGTGGCTTCGAATCGATGCTAAAACAAAAGGCGAAAGTTGCTCAGGTCTCCTAGATGTCTAATAGCCAAGAACAGGAGTGGAGTTAGATGAATCTTCGTCCCTGCTGAATGCGGAAAGCGGATCGCGGGAAGGAGATCATCGATTAGGTGAGGAAGAAAGGGGCGCAAAGTCATCTGCGACCCCTGGACCTGGGAGTTTACGGCACCCCCGGTACATTTTCGAGGATGTACATGGGTTCTACCGGTTCTCCCAGGTCCTAAAACAAAACAAAAAAAGGTTTCCTAGATATCGAGTAGGTGTCGGGTAGCCTGTGCAGGAAATGATCAGCTGGATCGAGCAGATTGGGTACGTTGGACAGAGGTAACTCGTTAAGCTTGACTGGAACTTACTACGAAGGAGCCTGATCGCCATTCGTCGAAACGAGAGTCGGGGTGTGGCCGAATCCAAATCCTTTAGGTCCGAAGAGTTTGCTGTAGCAGGATCGGCAGTGAATTTCCTTGTCGGGTCCGTCGCAGGCTAGCATGGAGTCCAAAGGTCGGTGACACTCGGAACAGTTGAAGCATTTCTTGTGCCACATGGTGCCTTTGGCGAGTTGTTGTTCAGCGGCGAACACCATGCCACCGCAACGCGGGCAACCCTGACCGGCTGGCGCCTTGATAGAGGTCGTGTCTGGATTGTAGAATGGTCGGCTGGCCGAAATTTCTTCCTCCCTGAACGAGAGAGTACTTTGTCAAGGTATACCGGTACACTTGCGACATTGCGAGGTCTGAGGATTCTTCGTATTTCAAGCTCGGTTATCCTAAGGTATCTTTGGCGCAGCAAGCTACTTAGGGTACTCTACCTAATTTTTGTAGCCTTTAAGTCTAGCAGAGCCAACAGAGGGGGAGGAGGGGTAACTCACGTTAGGCCGTCGGTCTGTAAGAATCCAGAGCCACATGCGAATCCGTATCCGTGCGGTCCCCATTTCTTTCCGTAGCAGGTCTTGCAGTAGACATCTTTGTCGGGCCCGTCGCAGGCGATGATGGAGTCGAGAGTTTTGGTGCAGTCGTGACACTTGTAGCATTTCCTGTGCCATTCACGACCCTTTGCCAACACCTGCTCCGCGGCGAAGACTACGCCGCCGCAACGTGGACAACCCTTGCCGGGTGGTGCCTTGATCGCGGCAGTGTCAACGACAGTAGTACGGGGCGCAGCATCGCTGCGTGTACAAATTTCAACAATATCAACACCGTACCTTCCCTCGCCAAGCAAAACACACCGTTCGCCAAAACTTTCCAATCGACCAAATCGAAATTCAACCTGTATAGAACACCCTCTTATTAATTACACACCCGATAGAAGAGTGTAACTGCTGGAGGGTGTAAAACATGATTTTCATCTCCCAATTTCTACGATCTGTAATCGAATCGTCGGAATGATTTTCAGAAAAGTGTAATTCGAAAAATGTATACTCTTGGCTAATGGTGTGTCGAAAATCAAGTCGCGAGAATGAGAGAGTGTTGTTAATTTCAGTGTTCGGCCTCTTCGGCTTTAACTTCCTTTAACTCGTCTCACTGACGCGACTCGCACTTGTACATACGAAAGAAAGAAAGCATGCAAACGTGAAATCGACCGATACCGATTGGCAATTAAGCATGCGGGGGTTGAGGACGGACGCTTAATGAAAACCGCGTAGCGTCGCGTCGGAAGGAACCAGCAACGGAAGTTGATCGTTCATAAATAATGCATCCCGATTCGATAATTTCTGTTTCCGCGGGTGAATATATTTTCAGCGTAAATTAACTCCGGGGAATGCCAGTCGGGAAGACGGTTATTCACTGTTTATTCGCAAAACACGCGCACACGCACACTTCACCGCTCGACGATTAAACTGTCAAGCGTTGAAACGTAATCATGAAAGTTCTGTACACGTTTCCATTTTTTGAGGGGAACCGTACTTGACAGTTCTTACCAGCCGAGCGGCGCGAAAATTGAAAACGGTGAAGGTGAGTAACAGCGCAAAGCGTTAAGGCGTCGAGTCGTGTGTATTGTGGGCATGTGCACACACGCATACTGCTCTTTAGAGACACGTGCACACGTTCGTTCTTTCATTCCGCTGGCCGGGTTTTCTTCGAGTTGAATTTTCATTGAAATAACTTTTCTTTTTGTCGATCGTATGTTTAAACAAAGTTGATGTTCTTGGCGCACCGGTTCGGATCAATACACCAATCGATTAATTGTCGGAAACAATTCATACGATTAAACATCCTAGCGTAAATCTTAGATAGGAAACACCTAAGATTCATGATTATTTCTACTTCTAGTTTCTACGATGAAAATTTCCAAACAATTACATTAATCTTGATTACACCACAACATCAAAATCCAGTCTCTCGCAAACGGAAATGTTTGCTATCATTTATCAATCGAATTTTTAATGTTACTCGAAATTACTTCGATAACGTGGTATACAGACAGTTAAATGTGTTTGGGATTTGACATTTTAAGGTTTGAAATAATCGGCACATACACAGATGCAATCACTCCTTGAAAAGGGTCTAAACAAAGATGGAAACGTCGAAATGAATATATTGCAAAATTGCTTTAAATTAAATTGATCGAACCGGTGCGCCAAGAACATCAACTTTGTTCAATTGAAATTCTTCGAAATATTCGGACAATACATATATTAGCAAAATTTGTCTATGCAATGAGACGTCCGAAATTGTTCGAATTGCTGAATCGTTGAGACGGAAGCAAACTGGCACACACTCAGACAGACAGACAGACAGATGGACTGGCGAAAGTGGAATAGCATAAACTATAGGGGGGCGCGTACCCCTCGTCCTCAATATCGCACTGCAGCCCGATCCACATAACCCCAGCGTGGCCAATACCTCGCGGACCGAATTTCTTCGGATAGCAAGCTGTTAAGCAGACAAGCGCATCATATATAGTGAGAGTGTAGAAGCCGAGGCGGGATTTCTCTCGTGTGTTCCCGTCTCAGTCTCGGCTCTGAAAACCCACCCATTGGCGTAGCAGTCGCTTTGTAGGGCGCCACCACCCTGGCCGTAGCCATAACCCTTCGGTCCGAATCTCTTTCCGTAGCATACTGCAGAGAATATCGGTTAAAGGTATCTGGTGTGGTCGGTAGACGTTGCTGCCTCATCTGGCTGTCACGTGTTCTGACGTGTTCTATATCTAATCGGACCCACAATAATGTTTCTGGCCCCAAAATAGAATACAGCAAATTCTGTCATGTATCCTATTAATTCTATTGATTCTATTCATTGACTATTTTGTGTTCCATTAATGAAATTCTGAGGAGACACGTGCCTAGAATTGCAATTCAAAGTGTACACGGTTCTAGTCGATCGAACAGGAACTGGCATCGTTGCTGCTACAATTAATTAGAGCACGCCAGTCACGTGACGGCCGGTCCTCGTGTAATCGGTGGCGTTCCCTCACCTTTGCAGTAGATGTCCTTGTCAGGACCTTCGCAGCAGTTGACGGAATCTAATCTCTTGGAGCAGTTGGCACACTTAAAGCATTCCCTGTGCCATTGCTGCGTGGGAGACAAAGGGAGACCCGGTGTTAGTCACGAAAAGTGGGTTCTTATACGAGTCTTACGTTCTATTACACACGGTTATTCCCGATCGTCAATTAATCTTCGCAAACCGTAAACGTAAATAATCCACCGAATCGATCTTCTGGAAAATTCTAAACACCGTATCCGTAAGAAGAATTTCGCCGTAAAAATAATCCGATGGTAATAGAACCGACAAAATAGACAAGACAAAAGTAACTCTGGACTAAGAAGGGACAAAGATCTCTCCTCTCAGGTTCCTCCGTGTAACTACAGAACACTTTGCGCCAGTCTGTGTGAATAAAAGTCAACCAATGGACACGGGTACACAGGGTGCAAGTAGCGTGATATGATTAATTTTTAAGGGCTCTCGTTATTCGGACGAACGAAAAGTAAAAAAAAAAAGTGTATAATATGTTGTTTGACAAAAGGGGGTTGTACACGTGGACGATTTACATTCTGTTGGATTTCGATAAGATACCTCGACAATATATCTCGCGATCAGGACCATCGCAATGAAGCGTCGAGTCCAGAGACCGTTGACAGACTTTGCACTTGTAGCATTGCTTATGGTAAGCCTAATCACAAGAAGCAGGAATAACCATGATGCGCCCGGAGACAGGCGATGTATTCTCGTGGGCAGGTTATGGTGCCGCGGACAATTTTCTATCTATTATAATTTCTATGAAAATTTTACAATTTTCTGCTAATAAAAGAAAATAATAATTTCAAGAATTTTCAGGCTGACCAGATATCACGAGTTTTTCCCTTGAAGGGGGACTCGATAAATTTCGGTGACTTGGTACGCGGTTTGCATCGGAAGATTGTTCGACGATTTGCCAATTAACGAGTTCATTGGACGATCATCAGCTCTCCGTGGATCGACCGGGGTATTTATGCGTCCGCTGAATTCAGTTATTTTGCGTCTTGTTTGGTAGAACAATGTATCCGTCGGTAACTAATGGCGATCGTTAAATAATTCAGAGCGCGTTTCGAAGCTAACGAGATGGAAGACAGATTTCAGGCAGCAGCGGAGAGACCGAGTCCATTGTTCGTAGCCGAAAATAAACGGACTCGTTGTACTCGGGAGAGGAAGTTGGCTCGTCCCGCAGACAGTGGAATAGTCCGTCGATGCACAGACACAGAGACAGGTTCGTTCGTCGATCGGTCAGTTAACCCACTCTATGATCGCCGAGACACGAGCTCTCCCTCTTTCTCTCTCTCTCTCTCTCTCTCTCTCTCTCTCTCTCTCTCTCTGCGAATGCACCGTCTTGAAATGTTCTGGGAACTTTGTTGTGCTGGAAACTGTCCGTTTAGTGAAAACAGGATAGCTAAAAAAATTAACTAAAACTGCTCTGGAAACTAAACCACGGATTCGATTGGAAACAAACATTCCTCCTGATTGTTTCTAACAAAACAACAACACTTGTAAAAAAAAGAGCACGAATAAAATTAATATAGCAAGAAGTAAAAACAACTGAATCTCGATCAAACTCTTAATGTATAGACATCAGCCAGGCCTCGACCGAATGTTTTAGGTGAACGGTCAGCATTAGGGTGGCGAGATTCTTGATTTTCGGGTCGCGGGGCCGAAAGGACGGATTGGCAGTAGCCTAGAAAAGGCAATTAGCCTGCATCGGTTTAATCCACCGGCCACTCCGGTTCCAAGTTATTTTCCAACGCGACGAGTGGACCAGTTGGTGGTCTGCCAACCGGCGTTGGAAGACAGGAAAAGCTCTTGGGCCGGCACCAACGGCAACAAGCCGCCTCGGTACGATCCTCAATCCACGAGAGCAAGAGAGAGAGAGAGAGAGAGAGAGAGAGAGAGAGAGAGAGAGAGAGAGAGAGAGAGAGAGGTACTGCGAGTCATCCTCTACTCACAGATTTCTCATACTACGGGGGCCGAATTTTTTTCTCATTGTTATGAAATTACAGGCATTTCGTCATACGGTAAGATTACGGAGCTGCGTCACGCTGCTGGCAGAGTGTCAGCCGGTGGCAAAAGTCAATTTTAGACAGCGAAGAACGCGAGGCCACCGTTTTCCAAGCCTCCACGAGATCTGATGATCTGACGACTCCAACGAACACAACTGTACAACTATAAACAGTATAATATAGATTTCGTACGTACAATACCCCAGTTTGTGTACTTAATAAACGATAGATTCTATGCAACACCAGTTCGTGCGCATTCACGTTTTTATAGTCTTATTTATCTTATTTATAAAATCGTTTTAAATTGATTCTACTGAATAATTGTTTGAAGCCTCTATGAAATATTTTTCAAACGAGCAAATAAATGATTTTGAGATGAACATTTTTGGAGGATCAAGTAGCATAAAAAAATGGCATAATTGTGAACGCGAGAGGTCTGCCCGGCTGTTTACAACCCCCTCTCCGTGTCCGCGATGGCGGATCATGTTTCTCGGCAAAAATAAGATCACCATCGGGCCAGGAATAGCTGGCTCGCCTCAGCTCATGATATAACGCGGAATTGTTCTCGATCCGGGATTTATTTTGGTCGTGTCCGCGGCACCAACACGCGGATAATCTACTTGGGTCCGCGTTTCCGGGGTGGTTTCAACCCCTAAATTAAAAACTCACCCTTCCACGGGCCAGCATCTGCTCCGCGGCGTAGACGTATCCTCCGCATCGCGGGCATCCCTCGCCCTCCGGGGCCTTAGCGATCGCCCGCGGCTCCAATATGGCGTTCGATCCTCGCGAGAGCTCCCTAGAAATGTCGATGTTATAACTATGATCCTTTCCATTCTATTCGATCGAGTTCTATTCTCGAGTCCAACACCTCTTACGTATTATCGAATGATCTTCGAATCCGTGATTTTAAAAAGTGAAGAATTAAGATTCGGAAACGTTATCGATGTTTCCTGGAAACTGTAATAATCAAATTTCGTTAAATGATTTAGCAAAATGTAATTTCGAATGCCCAAACGTTATTTTCGTCAAACTTTTCATTCGATCATTCGATAACGAGACGCTGGATACAGAGAACAAGCGAATAGTAGAAAAAAGCAACCACCGCACAAAGTAGAAGGAACGTCGAGCGGTGAACATGGTAACCACAACTTCGAATTGTTGCGTTAAAAATCACATTCCAGTGACGATATTCGTTTTGCGATCTGTTTTAAAAGATATTCGAAGCTGAGCATCCGAGAAACCAAGCTGACCGACTCCACAAAACGGTATTCGGAAACGGAATGGACGATACTATGTACATTGTTGCTCGAGATATATATAAATATATATAAAAGCAAATATTATACAGTGAATTAGTTGAATGTGTAGGTTTTACGTTTTAAGATGTTAAGTATTAGGTGCACCAATCAATCGTCTAGTGTCTTTTCCCATCGAACTCGATGATATTCATAATTTTCATCGATTTAACAGTATTTAGTCTGCTGCGCGATTTCTGTCATAATCGGCGCAAACGTTTCGAGATTTCAAACTATTTTTCTGTGAAAATAGTGCAGCATTCGTTTGTACATTTACTATACAGTACCCACGCAATAGTTTTCGGATCACTGTGGCTAGTGGAATATCTGTTTAAAGAAAAATACGTAAAGGCATGCATCCGCCACTTTCTGGCGATAGATTCACTGAAAAATTAGCAAATTTTGTTAGCAATTTGAAAATCGAGTTTTGTCTAACCAAGTAGAATTTTTCGATAAATTTGGTTTCAAAGTCGATGACTGTATGAAAGAGTGGAGTCGATCACTTCGGTTTTCGGGAATTATGTTCTATGGGAATCCCCATGGTTCGCGGCTCGACCGACACAGGGGCGGGGGGAAGAACAACAATCAAAACGAATCAACAATGGAAAAAAAACATTAAAAAAACCAGAGAACATCAGAAAAATCAGGTTACCAGAAAATCCGTCACAGAATGAACAACCTCGGGTTAGATAGTATGTTAGGCACGTGTGTTAGTGATTGATTAGTATCCCGTTTCCCCTTTGAAACCACGCAAGTGGCTTCCGCCGAGCCCCGAGAGGAGAGCCAAGAAGCGGATCGTGTGTAACAATAAATTAAATCAATGAATAAACAGATAAATAAATAAAATAATAAATAAACAAATGGTACAAAATACAAATCGACTCAAGAGAAAAAGAAAAAGTGAGGACAGAGATATACGTACGTATATATAAAATAAGAGGGAAGGAACGAGGGTGTCAGGGGAGAGAAACAGGGTGAGAGAGATCGAGAAGAGACAGACAGAGAAAGAGCAAAGAAAGTCGTTTCAATTAGACGGGCTGGGAGAGAGAAAATCGCAGACACAAACTCAGGGGTAGGTTCCAGTGCCTCTCGATGTCTTTTTCATTGTTCTGCTGCCCAAAAATCACCCCTCAAATCAAATATTCAAGTAGAACAATTCTTCAGAAGTGATTGATGTATTCAGTTTTGCCAAAAGCATTGATCGAAATATATTAATTTTTTCGCAATTAATTTTTTTCTCCAGAAATATACAAGTTCGAACCTCAAAATCTGAACTATACATTCTCATAACAAATTTTCATTTTTTAATAAAAACTGGAGAATCTATATCCATCGAAAAAAGAATTGTAAAAATTATACAAAAATCCTGCCCGTTCCCTCCGACAACACACCTAAAAAAAAAAAAAAAACAGAAAGCACCATCGAGAAACACTGTTGCCCAAATTATAATCAAAATGGTAGTTGGGGGTAGGGGGCTGCAGCATGAAGCTCGTCTACGTATTTATCTCTACTAGCGAAATAATAATCTGCTTTTCTGTGTGTAGAATGTGTGGTGTGATAAAGCGAGAGCGTGAATAGAGCGCGCGCGCGCGCGCTCACAACTATAGTAAGCACCCATCGAGTTAACGTTGTTAGCAAGGTTACGGGGTTACGTGTATCCTTCAATTTTCTTTTTTTTTTATTTTCTCTATTTCGAAAAAAAAGTGGTGTACGAGAGAGGCCGTGCAGGTGTGCGGATCGATAAATTCGTAGAGATATATGTAGATAGACAGAGAAAGACAGAAACAGAGAGAGATAGATAGAAAGAGAGCGAGAAATAGATAGGCAGAGAGAAAAAGACAATCTTGAAAATAATAGCAAAAAAATAACGTAATGATATCAGAAAAAAAAGTAATTGAAAAACAGAGTATAAAGTAGTATAAAAAAAAACAAAATAGAAGCTCAGTTTTTGTTGTTCATCGCGCGGAGTGTGTTTGGCAGAAGAGAAAGGCAGAGATATGAAGAGAGAAGAGAGAAGAGAGAAGAGAGTGAGAGAGAGAGAGAGAGAGAGAGGTGGAATCTGACTCGGTGCTCACCATTTTTCTTTTCAGTTACTCGGTATTTCCCTTTATCACGAGGGTGCGCGCAGGCTCGTGATAAAGCGACAACATATATTGTTCAATGGGCCTCCGGTTGGCTCGCACTCGGCGGGGCTGGCGGGGGTTGGTAGTGGGGTGTTTTTGACAGTTTTTTCTGTTTCATTGCGTTTTGCTCGTGTACCGTTCGTTCGGTTTCATTTCATTTCATTTTTTTTTCTGGCGAAAAAAATGAGGACAGGGAGCGGAAGTATAAGAGGGGTCGGAGGGTTGGTCTGAATATCGCGGCGAGATGGACTCTCAACACCGTTTTAACACTGTTTTCATGCATCGTTAACGCGTATTAATCCTGGCGAACAGTCCACTAGTTTCACTTCATGAAACCCTTTCTGGATTTTAGATTAAGAAGTCAAATGGAACATATCTGCTAACATACATTCCCTCTCAACAATTAAAGGTGATCAAAAATTATTGAAGGTATTCAAAGGCCAACTTTAAATATTTTGAAATGTATCTTGAAGATTGTAAGAAATAGTAAATTGTTCGACGGAGAATCAAATACTTTACACGAAGAAAACATTCTAAAGGGTGTTTCAAGACTCGAGCTCGCCAATGGAGATTGAAAAAAAGGGCCTGGCGTCCATTTTATTCGGCTCTCGTTGTCCACGAGCCGATGCTCGGTTCCCATCGTGCCTCGTCGACGCCAGGCCATCGTAATATTTATCTTTTTCACATCTACTGCTACAAGACTATACAGTGGGTCAAAAATGTTTTCGACGTGCCTAACTTCCAAATCGATCGACTCCCTAAACGAATCATCAGAATTACACCGCTTCCCTCAGCACGCGAGAAACTCGACTCGAGATCGAAACGATTGTGAAACCAAAAACATTTTTGCCCGACCGTTGCCGACGCATCTAATCTCTCATAAACGAAAAACAGAACCAAACAAAAAAGAAAAGATATAAAACGGTAGTCGTCAATGAAGAACACCAGATTCTTCTGTTTTTTGTGTTTTTTTTTTCAAATTCCCTTTTTTCGTCTTTTAATGGCACTTATTACAGATGGTACAAATGATTCTATAAACTAGAGCGTAGAGATTGTAGTAGTCGCATAAAAGAAACGAGAAACGAGTAAACAATCATTATAATACGTAAATTAATTAAATCGTATGTGTGTAATGGAGAAAATAAGGGGGTGGGGGCGGGGGGGGGTAGGGAAAAGTGGGGAGTGTGTGTCGCACATTTATTGAAGTATGCAAATGGTGACGATGTTGCAAAACGTTTCGTGCAACGCACACACAAACACACGGGAGAACAGGAAGAAATTAAAATGGTAAATCTTCTGGGCCAAAAAAGAGAATAGAACAGACAGAGAGAGAGAGAGAGAGAGAGAGAGAGTAATAGAAAACGGAAAAAAAGTAGACAACGGGGGTTGGGAAAAATTATGGTTGTTTCGAATGGGGGGACAGGTGCACGAGTTAAACGTGACAACAAAAGAGACAGTCGAGCTAGATATTAAAACACAGTTAATCATCATTATTCATAAACGGTGGGTCGTCGTCGTCGTCGATTCTCGTATCTCATGGGTCGCATCACCGCCATCGCCATCGTTCACCGTGATCGCTGGACGACGAGAGGATGAGGAAAACGAGATTTTCAAAGAGATTCCATGGGGAAGGGGGGATGGAGAAAGTACCATAACTCAGGAAAAGAAAATAATTTCAACCGAGGAGAACTCAACCGAAATTTACAAACGAAAAACGTAAGGGGATCGAAAGGGGCCATAAAAGGAAACTAATAGGGCGCCATGGGGGACCATGGGGCACAGTGATAGATGCTCTCGCTCCTCGAGTATACTGTGGCTGCAAGCTTCATCCAGGTCTCTTCCGGTATCAACAAAGAGGACCATGCTGTTGGATCGACAGGCTTCTCTTATGATCGATCGATACAGTATGTCGATGGTGTCTGTGTCTTTGAACACCGTTAGGGGATGAAGAGAGAGAGAGAGAGAGTGAGAGAGAGACAGACAGAAAAAGAAAGTGTGAGAGACAGAGAGAACAAGAGACAGAGATGTGCATCGGCAGACGACGACTCGGAGAGAATTTTCTTTTCCTTTTTTCTTTCTTTTGGTTTAATTCAAGGTTCGGGAGAGAAGGGCGGTTTACGAGGGTTTCTTTTGGAGAGGTCGGACGACGGCAGGTGGCACTCACTCGCTACTCTTCAAGTGTTCGCCCTGATCCATGGACAGGCAACCAGCGCCTCCGCCGAAACCGTATCCCTTCGGGCCGAACTTGCGGCCGTGGCAGACTTTGCAAAATAGTTCGCCCTCGTGCTCGCTGCAGTTTGTCGAGTCGAGCAATTTGCCACAGAGACCTGCAACATAGATAGCGTGTGCTTGTTTTGCTGGGCCTGTCACCGGGATCACGGGGTTCGTGCTTCTTTCTTCCCGTTGTTTGGTTTAGTTTTTTTTCTAGAATTCTTGCCAGGAGACAAAATGCGAGGCACGGAGAGTACACGCGGTCTGAATGGATACTTGACCGTGTGCTCTGTCGGTGGTACACGTGGCACGGAACGCGTTAATACCACCTTAATTAGCAAGCGGACTCCCAAATATCACCGACCGGTTCATCCAATTTCCGGAAGTAAAGGAACTCGTTTATTATTCTAAATCCATTATCCCCCTATAATAATCCTCGGTTCCCGAGTTAAATGCTCCGAATCCATGGGTTGCGAGGTTGACGTCGCCGCGAATAGCAATGGCGATCGGCCGTCGTTCTATCCCGTGATAGTCGGGACGGGTGTAACCGAATCACACAACCTGTGTGTATAATGATCGTGTTCGTATAATGTTTCCGGCCTGTGGATTATTCCCGTGGCGTCGCGAAACGCTCGATGAATATTCGATTGGGGCTTTTCTATTTCGGGGCCACGGAATTTTTCCGGGGGTCGTTGCACCCTAAACGAACCCCTCTACACTCCCCTAACTGCTCTGGGTGGCTACGATTGATTTCTGGCTGGCACACAAAACTAATTAGGGCCGAGACACATCCGTGTCCCGGACACCGCCGTGGAAAACTATTTCTGGCAATGGTTTATTTTCAAAAGGATAGAATGGTGTTTCGCGCAACGACACCCTTCGCCACGTTTCCCGCCATAATTTGAATCGTGATCATCGTCTTGCGTTGAAAAATTAAACTTCTCGACGAATTGTGACTCTAGCCATCGATTGAACGATTGATAGGTCCAATGTACAATTGTATAATTAATGTAGTGTTTTAATTTTCAAGTACTCACCACACTTGAAGCACATCTTGTGCCATTTCAGGCCTCCGGCGACTCGTTCTTCCGCGGCGTATACGGATTTGCCGCATTTGGGACACTTGGGGTGCTCTACTGGTTTGAAAGGCATTTTGTTTGTACTGAAAACACAAAAGGAAACATTCAACATTGTTCATTAAACAACAAACGTTTCGCAATCGTTCGAACTAATTTCCCGATACACAGAGGCTCGTAATTAATAGTACTATCGTTGGAAATGAAATGAAATAAACAAGTTTGTTTAAGAAACAATGAAACCAAAAGGTTCGATTCAAATATTTGTACCATTACGTTCGAGACACTCTGTGTATTTCTTAACACTCTCGAAAGGACTTCCTTTTTCTTAAATTATTTATTTCCAAACTGAACAAAAAAATCCGTTTGTTATAACGTTTTCAAAAATCGATTCTAAGTTAAACGAAAAGCCAGCAGAGTCGTAACAAGCGATCTGTCAGAAATAAGCGAGCTGGAACGGTTCGAACGCTTACTTAACCAGTGCTTGACTAAAACATGAAGAATTCGTGGCTTCCTTCTGGCCGTCGACAACCGCGACTATTTTTGCAGTCGGCCATTGCGGGTCGCGGGATTCGCAAAGATTTACGAGCCTGAGAGAACTCGGAAGCAACGTGCTTTCTTCACGCCTAAATTTTCGCGGGGATTTTCCTCGAGACTGCTTCATTTTGCTACAAAATTCATTCCACCCTCTGTGACTATAAAAAGGTCTCCACGCAGTAAATTGTTTCTTCTAAGCAATTTTACTTGGAAAAATTATAATGAAATCTACGTTTTCTTAGTGCCTCCCTATTAGTTCGCAACCCCCGATGAATTAAAAAGAAGTTATCAAAATTCAACGAAATAATTCGTAATAATGGAATCGCGTTAGGACCTCTGAAAGATTGTATAAAATTTTTAATACTACGCATAGTACAACCCCTACGAGACCAAACATATTTTTTCCTCACTCTCAATTTTGAAGAGGGAGTGATAGGACTGTCGTGAGCCGTGTATAGCGACGAGAGCGTTCATTTTCGACGATAGAGATACCAGGAGAGAGCAGCAAGAGAGACGGAGGATTCTATATCCGTGCGAACGTGAGCCGGATGCGAGGCCGTATTAGGGAAGGTGCTAGATTCTCCACAACGCGGTCGCCATTACCCCTACCGAACCACGGGCTATCCATTGTGTCCTTCCAAAATCCAAATAATTCGATCGAAAATTTATTATCGATATCCAAAATCCAAATACTTCGACCAGATCAAATTTGATCGAAAGCAGACACTTCAAAGACGTACCTACCTAACATCTGAAACAAAGCAGGCTAACGAAGCCGCTCTCATCACGCATCCTTGAACAATTTTTCTCTTATCCCTTTTGATCGTTACGCCCAAGTAATAAATGTATACTAATTAGAATCCACCGAAGTATAATTATAGGACCGTTGCTGTTCATTGACTCGATGTAAATCATGATTCTGCCACGAAACTTTATTTTACATCCGTCAGACATCTTCGAAGTAAACTGGTTATAGTTATTCAATAACTGGATGTTCCGAATCTTTCTCGGCAGGAAGTTGTCTATACATATTTGATTAGCTTTTACGGTTAACCAGTTTACGTGTATTTGATAAAATTCGCTAGTAGTCTACTTTATTAATAGCTCGGTCGCGCGACTAACATCCGAAAAGGTGAAATTTAAGGTGCCCAGCGAGTCTACGTTAAAAGTAGTCATCCATATTGAATCTCACCTGTATCCTTCGCGTCAATTTAATTTTAATCGTGACATCTTGTAAAATCGAATGACACTTTCGACGTTAATATTTTTATTATTCATTTAGTAAATGGTAAATAGTTTAAGTTGCTGAGATATTAATTTGGAAGAAATGTTTAATTTTCCAAGAATAAAAATTGTTCTATCAATTAATGTCGAGGAAGGTGGCTAATCTGGGCAGTGAAAAACGAAGATGAAGATAGTCCTCCCCGCGGAACGCCGGTATTTTTAGCGCCTTTGTTTGTACATATCCCGTCATGTATTACATCATAACACTTGCAGAATGCGTTCCTGTGTACACTATAGCCGGTTCGTCTCAAATTTCATCGAGTTCCCTCGAAACGTCATTAACCCTCTCTAGAAAATCCCAATTCGACATTTTATTCGTGCAATTTACACTTGCTCGAAAAGTTAGTCGAAAATGTAATATTCGAGAGAATCAAGTTTGGCTATAGTTTACCGCAACGCTTACTGTATCCAGTGTCACGTGATCCATGAAATGATCACTGTTCAATTTACCTACTATCGAGTCTTCGATGTGAATAAATATCACACGTGTCTCGCGATTTTCTTCAAGACTATTCTCTATAGCGGCTCGCAAACGAAAAAATTTGATTCTACATTTCCCGCTGAATTTTTTCCCGTAGAATCGTACCGCTTTTACGAAATTCTACTTCGGAAAAGTATGTACTTCGCGAATTCTGAAACCCATTTGCTCCAAGACGAATTGACGTGTACTAAATAAATGTTATTCTACGTAATCCCCTGATTTTTTCGCGTAGAATCCGTCTCGATCGCTCTCGAGATTAGAATGCATATTCCCATCGGTTCTAGTTCCATCATAGTCGCCGGCATTCGTCCAGCGTGGTTGGTGTCGCGCGTAAAAAATGAAAGTCCCCGTCGACGCGTGTACACTGATGAGTATCAACTCTTTCTCTGTTTCTGGAGGTGGATGTGGAGTGCAGTAGGTACTCACCACCGGTAATCGGTCTCGTAGTCACAGGTATCTTAAACAGGGTATCTCTCTCTCGCAAGTTGGGGAGGAGGATCGGACGAGTTGCGTGTCAGATTAAAAAGCACCGAGCGAAACCACTCTACACCGCACTAATACTGGATTCGAATGGCTGTTCTCGGTGCGTGCACGTCCTAGTCATAGCCCGGGGGTTTGCACACGGCACGTGTGGCAGGCGGAGGAACGTCAGTGCTGTTGACGACAACGTCGGCGGTGGCAGAGGGAGTGCCCAACCGCCTTCCGCCAGCGGGGGTGTTACAACTATACTCTTTGGTACCAGCGGAGAACCGAACCGGTGCACAGTGGGACAAAGTGACGAATTTTCCGATGATATCGTCTTTTTAAATTACAACTCAAACGTTACTGAATATCGGAGAAATCGAGGGATCATGGTACGAATGTTTTTCAACTTTGGAAATCCGTGTTAAACTTGCAGAGTTACGAGAAAATTCTGTTCACAGAAAATTCATCGGTTTACCTCACTGTGCCGCGTTCCTGTCTTTTCGAATCTTCTCCTTTTTCTCTCTTTCTTGCTTCTTTTTACTTTTCGCCGGGATACGGACGCACGAGATTGCGGCACGTGACGGTCACCGGTGACCGGGGCTACAGGGTACCGTGAGTCGTCGATCGCAACGATCGATACGGATACGATAATAGGTGACTGCCGTAGTAAGTTTCGGATTTTATCGTTGATTTACCATTTGGGAATCGGTACTGAACCACCGGTTCATTCGTTTCAACGAAATTTTATCTTGACACTTGGGTTTGTTTTTCAACGAATTTCCTTTACGAGTGTGGACAATGTTACTGGCTATTCGTCTACCAAGTGTGAATATTTTTATTCGAGAATTTCTAGTAATTCTTACAGACTTTTCTATTTTATTCGTTCATCGTTGTCTTCGAAACGTTTAGTAAACAGTACAAAATACACCAGTGAACGATGCCACACGAGATTTATTTATTCACGGCTTCGTGCTGCCGTCAACCCAACCTAACCATTCACGTAGAACTCATCTTGGCAGAATATCGAAACTCGCTTAAGCATTTCTAGATCAATTTCATTCTGATTTTATCTGGCCGAGTCCCATAACTTTCCTTTCGCCGAGTCGTCAGAAGCGACGAGACTGTAAGAGAAGTGAAGCATCAACGATTCAATAAATCGTTATTAATATTTTTATCATTAAAACGGCATAACAATTTCAGTATCCGAACAATTACAGACGAACTGTGAGAGGACGTGGCGAAAGTCGATTTGTTTTGCTTGGGCAAGATGGCTGTTCCCTGCTTGAAGCAGATTGATCAGGTCGAAGATAAATCTCATTCAGTTTATTTTCTTCAAGGAAACGTTGGAGGTTCGACGATCACAATTTGTGGCAACTGATACATTCGATGAAACGGCTCCAGTTCAGATTTATTAATACCGAATATCAATTTTTTTATCCCCCCTCGGCGTGAGCGGAGGAGTCTAGGCTGGATTAATATTGACCAGCTGCCAATCCGAAAGGTGTTAATCTGAGAATTATTATAGTATCGCGTTGCCGTTGCTCGCGGATGCCATTAAGCCGCGGGAGTTAGTCCAAAACGTATGAGTAATAAATTTATTTCGGTGTTGTCTCCGCTGGTTCATCGCTCAGAAAACACATTCCCGTCTGTTAGTACAATGTACACGAATACCAGTGTGTGCCTGCGGTTATGAGCATGATTCATAAACAGTATTGACGAATCCCGACCCCGGATCATTTCCATCTTTCATTATTATGTATAGTCTCGTCATAATACTCTACGATTGAAAGTCCTCTTGAGACTACAAATTTAAAGCCACGTCCTCCGATTAGATAGATAAAACTGGCTAGAAACTATTTTCTTGAAATTGTACAAGTTTCACGAATTCGATCAAGATTAAAAAACTTTCGTACCATAATCTCCGTATTTTTCCCTTATTCTATAAAGTTTCAGCTTCAATTTAAAAACAATTTCATCGCTCTGTCTCATTTCTATCGATAGTTGTTTGATTTTGAAACAAATATCGTCGGAATTGCCCAGTGTGCGCCGCGCCGTCTCCAGTTTATTTCGATCCGAAAACTCGGGGTGGAGAGATCGGACAAGGATCGAATTCCATTTTCTTTTCGGATGGCGCGGTTGTGGGAGGCCGAGAGTAGGGTCGACTTCCGAAAAGCAGACTCGTAACGAGCCGAGGCATTACCGAGGAGTGAGAGCCGTTTTCGCTGTGGGAACACACTCATCCGCTAATTATAGAATCTTGCTCAAATTTCTATTTTTGACGGGTCTTAGACGCGCGCACGTGGCTCTATGTAAAAACCACCGCTCCCCGGGTCTGTGTGAGTATGGTTTATGTGCGTGATCGTGCACGCCCACGCGGATGTTGCACGGGACCAAGACGAACCAGAAGTCCATCACACCCATTGTACCCGTGGACTTCCTCGTTCGAGAGCTTTGTCCGTCGAGCCGGCCATCTTGAGGACGCTCCAACTCGGAATTTAGCCACCCGTTTCTCACAACAATGCGAATTTTATCATGCTCGTCTAAGTAGCAACGTCTTCAAGATGTTTCGCACTTATTGTTAGCCATTCGGTTAAATCATAGAAAATTAGAACCGCTTCGTTTCGACACTTTCCGAGAATCGGGACCAATTCGTTTAAAAACGTTCTCGGTGTTCGTAATCTTTCGTGATAATCGAACAGCAGGATTTCCTGGTGGATTGGGAGAGCCACGTGGGTGCGGCGAACGATCGGTGCGATTGACAACGGTAATCGGATTATCTTTCTGAAAACGGGTGTCCCTTCGATCGCGGGCAGAAATACACTTGTCTGAAGTCGCGGAACACCGAGCGCGGAGAGGAAGTACTTAAAAATTTATTTTCAACGGGGAAATGCAGCCGGTTTATTTATATTTAACCCGTTGGTGCAACGATCCCGGTGCGGTTCCGCTATGCAACGCGGGTTCCTCTCCTTTCAATCCGCTGCTCGAGAATCTCCGCCCTCGGAACTGGAAAAACTGTTCTCTCGCGAACTAGATATCGCAGTGTTACATGGGAAAACTATTTCCGAAACATCTAAGCCCCGCTTTCTCTTATCCGTCTTCCACAATTTTTTTCAGAATTTTACAATAACGCATAGAGTATTCGAACATTAAATAATTAGGCATTTTGCACGTGCTCGAAAGCATGGTGAGAGAGAGAGAGAGAGAGAGAGAGAGAGAGAGAGAGAGAGAGAGAGAGAGAGAGAGTGGGCTATTACTAGCCAGTAGATTATGTTTGTGACAGTGCATAATGCAGAAATTCTTGACTTGTTCCACTTGACCGTCTCTCCTTCACCCCTCTTCATGGCCTGAAATTATTTCCGTCTCGTCGCGGGTGTTACATGATCGCGGAAGAAACGGATCTACCTTCTTCGGGTAATCCTTTGAACGATCACTAGATATAACATCCTCCCTTACCATAACCACCAACAACAAATATTCTTTTATAAATTCCTGAACCACGCTTCATCCTCCGTTCATCGACTACTGTTCGTCCCTTTAAACCACTCTGTATCCGCCATTCTATTCTTCGATATTTTGCAATACTTCAACAACCGAGTTTATAGCCATCATTAAATGCCAGCTGCGGCAGATTGTTCATTGTTAACTCAACCGAATGTTGTTTCGAGCGCTATCAATGGAGACTTCCTCAAGTCCTGTCACCGAATAAAAACAAAAACTGTATCGGGGATTATTTACCGCGTTGCTACCCAGTTCTCTTCGGCAGGGATCGCGCCAATAACGAGTTCGCTGGATCTACAAACAATTTGTCAACGCTGAAGTATAACGCGTAAAAATAATACGACGGCCGGTCTGTTTACAAACACGATCGATATAAATAAAAGATTAATTGAGTTTGTTATGCAGGTCGAGCCCGGAAATAGCGTTTCACGAAGTATCTCCATTTTCTACTTCATTTTATACATTCTACATTCACGCGACTAATTGTACGAGACTTCAACGTGACTTTGTTGATAAAATAAAAGTTCTTGCTGGTTGTTGAAACCTTGCTGAAACTTATATGGTTCTTTGCGTTATTGGTAGAGCGCAAAATTTTGTAAGAGACTGTACTCGGCTTGTTTGTTTAATATCTGGATTGGTTCAATCAACAATCCGGTTCCTTGATCCAGGATTATTTTCCTAAACGAAAGCTTGTGTGCTAGTTGAGTTACATAATGTGATTCCAGGGGATTCCACTGTTTCCAATATGGCGTCCAGGTTAGCCACACTCGCAGTATTTATTATTTACAAAATGATTGTTCCTATATTCTTCCCTTGAAATTCGTGAAACGAAAAAAGACAGGATATTTTTACGAAAATTTGTAGAAAGTGTACGAAGGACAATAAACTAACGGCGATCCGCGTATAGATTAGGTCTGAGTTGAGTGGAGTATGGATCGCTAAATGCTGCGTCCAGACGCGCAAAGGAGATCGCACCTGAACAGAGATCGCCCTGGGGATCGCGGCAGTTTGCGTGAAGATTCTTTCGACTTTTATTTTAGGAATGGGGAGGAATTCAGACGGCTCGATGCTGATATACTTCCTTCCTCTTTATCGGTGCGCGGCGCGGCGCGGCGGCGTTCGCCGGCTCGGGGAAGCCGATGCGATGTAAGTATAGCAAGAGGACGGCCTAGTTGCCATCGCGGCCACCCGAAATATTAGAATAAGCCCACGCGCGTAATACAATCCCGATGGTAAGGTAACCAAATTTAGCATGTGACTTAGCAGACGCCCTCGAGACACTTGCACGCGCGATGACTCAACCCGAACGGAGAGAAGATCGGTGTAGAAAAAGATTAGGAGGGTGAGTAGCCTAAGTCCACCAAGTTATTCCCTTTTTTCTCTTCTATCAAAAAGATAAGTACAAAAGTATAGGCTACCTAGAACTCCGTAAGACAAATTCGCCAAATCTTGTTTTATCACTATTTTAATGTTTCTACGCGTTTTGAGTTTAGATCGCTGGATATTGGCGTGTACAAGCAGAGTTTTTTCCGCGTTGGAATACAGTTCAGGCGAGTAATTTTTTGAATTGTGAACTCAACGATGGATCAATTCTGATTCGACTGAGAATCGAACATATCCTAAACTTGAACTTCATTGGTGTCTGAACAACTCGAAATCCACTTAAATATAGACGCGAGAACCAAGGACTGTCATAAAAACGCTGCCAGCGCACGGGACGGAACTTAAACGAAAGCTGAACTCAAGTGATACTCATCGCGGATTTTATTTATATCTAATACCGATCTAACCCTGACCTAACCAAGACCGAACCAAGGACTGTTGCAACACTTAGACCGGTTTAAATGCAGCGGTGACTTGGACGATAGCGGAGAACAAACTTTCCAACTAAATAAGGAGTAAGTTCGAGGCTACTTGTATTCTTAAAATAGTAAATGGTTTTCTACTTACAACGGAAAATCTATGGAAGAATTTTGGGAATTTTATGGGGATGATCGTGACACTATAAGGTGTCTAATCGCACAGGCTCGCTAAGTGAACGACCTAGTTAGAAAACGCGGCGGTTTGGCATCGGCGCAACGGCTCTATCGAGTTTTCTCAATTGAGCCGAGATTAATTAAGAGGATTTCAAAGCGGTGCTAAAGATTTACCACTCTGGGAAGCCTTGCGCCCGCGATTATTCGGTTCCCCGCGTTTATTTTCGTAGCCAAGCAAAAATTCGTGAAACCCTCGGAGATCGTACTCTTCAGTCATCGTTTATTATTAGCCCTGGGGCCAGCGTATTTATCGAAAACTTGTAAAATCGTCTATTCGATGATTCAACGGTTTGCCAGAGAACACCTGGACCCCTTTCCCATCTCAATTTTTTTTTGTCCATCGGCTGTTTCTCGGTAATCGATCCTCGCGATCCTTCTGGATCCACGAAGACCCACAGACTCGTCGTTATGCAAACGAATATTTACAATTCGAGAAATAAAACGGCGTTGATGGAGTAAAGGGGCCGTGATGATCGAAGAGCCTGGACGATTATGCTTTCTTGGGGACGAATATAGGCTGCGAGGAATAGCAGGGAGTATGAATCACAGGCGCGTACAGTGAGGTTGAATTACTTGGACGTCGATGCCGGGTGATTATTTAATCGAAGTTAATGGAAGAAGAGGCACCCGAGAGTCTGACAAAGAGGCCCGGCCCGTTAAAAGTGGAAGCGAGAGACAGTGAATGCTGACGAATTACCAGTTTCGCAAACCGTTCATGATTCATCAGCTGCGCCTCGGGATAGAACGATGTAGCAGTTGGCGACAGCGCTTGTCTTCCCCGCGTTTCGCGAATCTCACGAATCTCGCTCGCGGACAATTCACGCGGACCTAGACTCTTCTGCTTACTCTTCTGCTTCCTACCTGTCCTCCCACCTACCGGTTCTATCTCCATCTCCTCGTCGAATTATTTCTTGGAACGCTTGTTCTCCACTCGGTAATGACTCGGGTTGATTTCATGCGTTTGTCTTTGAGAGCAGTGGGGCTGCACAGTTACAGTATTGTACTGCTACTTTTTAGTACTTCTACCGAATCAACGTTAGACATCCTAGATCAGCAGCTACGTCGTCATTCGATACTGTAAACAATTCAGAAACTGTTGAAACAATCGCAGCTCCGCGACAGGAATTCATTCGAACGAATTCAAATTCCAGATCGCAACGCGTTCGAAAGTGTCGACGGGAACGCGAGAAAATGGCGACCGATGCGGTGTCGCGAACGCCTCACTCGTTTCATTGACACGATCGCATTAACAATTTACATGTCGGATCGTTTCAATTAATTCCAGAAGCGTGTGTCGGCTGGTAACGCGACGAAATCATCGTGTTACATCGTGAAATCAGCCGGGCACACACGGCGTGTCTAATTAACGTCCCGGCAACAATGTGCGCGAAATTGTAGCAAAATTAGGATGCCGAGTGTACCGGTTGGTAAAGGGAATTGAAGACTGTCCAAGTAATATTGGCAGAGCGGTTCGCGGTGAATAATGAAACCCCTATATTTAACCGGACTCTCGGGCCACGCAGATACGCTCGAACAGGACTTTCTTTGATGACGGATCGTCATCGAAGTTTTCGAGTTTTCGATGGAAGAGGCTACCTTGCAGCAGCTCCGGCAAACATTTTCTGGAACGATAAATCCGTTCGAGAGAGCCTTGGAAATTTAATCGAGATCGATCGAGAACTTCGCGTCGGTTTTTGCGAGTTTTTTGCAGAATTTTGGAAGTTTGGAAGTGTACACATTGATTCCTGATCATTGGTATACAAGTTCATGATTCGCAGTCTATTCAGAAATGTTATCTACCCGAGACTTTGGAGTGAATTATGTTGGATAGCAAAATAGATGAAATTGGCGCGATAATCCTGGAACACTGTGAGGGAAGTGCTCGGGTTTCGCAGAGTCTTAAAAATCACCGGTAAATTTCGGAGAACGAGTTTTTGGCCTGCCATCGGATCCCGCGAAAGATAAATATGACATGCGGGGAATTCGAGCGTCGTATGCGATTGCTGAACGAGCTGCGAATGCCAGCAGGCGTATCCGCGATGTAACACGAGCTTAGAAATAAGAGAAACGAGCGGAACAATCGGGCTCGTTAATTAACATGCTCGACCAGCTGAAATTTTATCCATCGGACCCCTGATCCACAAAATGGTCACTGCGTGGGACCAGGACTCTCCAATCTTTAAGCCTTAAACTCAAAGATGTTCTTGACTCGGGGCCATGTCCATCAAAACTTCCAAACAGTTGGAGAAATGAAGATAACAAAGGCCCTTTTAAACCTGAAGAAGAAACGAGACATTAGCTGAAAGGTAAAATCAAAGTTCTAAAGCACGAGGAGCAGGTGGATGAACCAAAATGCTCCGAATCCTCCTCCCACGCGCACGCGCCCAATTTCCCAACACGCGCGCTAGCCGAACCAATTAAAATCGAATCGTGGCTGTCGTTGCGCAAAAACTCCGCGAATCCTCGATCCCCCGGATTCGCGTACCGTTCCTATCATTATGTCACGGTAATGTAACAAGTTAGCGGACGTAGAACGCGCTGCGCTGCTCGAATTGGCAGCAGTATCGTGGAGAATATTAAATCGGCTATGCAGGAGAAGCGAACCGGGATATTTCGGCCGATCACCTTGAAAAGCTATTCGTCAGCCTGCGAATTGCGAATTCGCGAGAGAACCGGGGCCTTCTATTCGGTAGGTTAGCCATCGCCGCTCGGCTTTCTATTATCGGATCGCTATCAGATATCATCATTATCGGAGGGGGAAGAGAAGAGACTTTATTGCCACCGAAATATCTCTCTGGGAATAAATTGTCGCACGTGCGACAGGTACGGCCGTCTCCCGGCCGTGGCTCTACGCTTTATCACGTTTAACGAATGCGTTAATGAGCGATTAATGGCGGCGCAAAACGGCCGCACCAGCCGCACCAGCTTCTCGGAACAGGTCGATTCGGTTAGGTCAATCTCTGCGTTCGGTACGCAAGAAACCGTTGAGAAAGCGCTCGGCAAGAATGAGAGCTCTCTAGATCCTGGAACCGCGCATCTTTCCGTTTCATGTTCGTCTAGCTAGACGAAAGCAGCCGCCTAGTACATATCTACGGATAGTATTAGCAATTAGTACCTGAGCACGATGTAAACCGAATCGTACAGGAAACATTCGGGAGCCAAACAGCGCAGCGGTGTGTTTCTAAGTTCCTCATTGTGCGGTTGTAGGACGGCTTCTTTCAGCAATGCATCACCTTCTGCCAAGCTCATCAAGTGACATTTCTTTGCGATTTTCAGAGGATTATTCCGCGAAGAGATCTCTGGCTTTGCTTTTTAACCGAGCATTAAAAAACGATTTCCACTGACTGAAACAGGCCGAGTCGATTTAAAATTAGTAGAAAGCTTAATTTGTCATATGTAAAAGACATATTTATGTGACAGTCGTTTCAGTAGATTTTTCATATTTTAACACATAACCGACCGGTGATTATTGCATATTTTTGGAAAATGTATGGTACATGGGTAAATTTTCATTTAGCATTTAGTATGAACTAACTAAGTCACCCTGAATAACGTCGTCTAATAGTTTCATTTAAGATTATTGCAATGTCAAAGAAAATTTCTATGCTTTTTTTTGGTACAGCAGAATTATTGAAAATCCTATTAATAGGCTTCCGGTCGGTAAAGTATTAACAGACACGAATATTCAAAGTGTACATAATTCAATTCTTGGGTATTGGATTTTGAAGGACGAACTTTTACAGAAATTTTGAAAAAAGAAAGTAGTTCGAATTTGCAAAATACTAAATGCTCGAATCTAACCAATAAAAAGGTAACGTTCCCACCGTTGTTTACTCACTCGCCAGCTCGTACAATATTTAAATCATCTCTCGGATCCAACTGCCAAGATCGTATAGCAGATCGCGGGCGGCTTTCTAACCAGTAATTTGTTGGATACGAAATCGACCGGATTAACTCGCTGCATCCTCGAGGGACCTGCTTCGAAAACAAATTCGTGACTCCTCCCCGCTTTAGCGATCACGGAACTGACGGAACTGACGGAACGAACCTTAAACAGATTTTTGAACGATACCACAAATTGTTCACGACCGTGGACCACAGCAATGTGCAATTTTTAAGAATTATTTTTCAATGTCCGAGGAACGTGCAGGCAATTTTTCAAAAATTACGACTCCGTCCACAGTTATAACCGTTTTGGCAAAGCGCCGCGAAAAATGTTGCACGGAAACTTTGGATTCTAAACTAGGACCGTGGAATAGAAACGTTCCTTTATCGACTCTGCGAACATATCGATGTTTCATTGTCGAAACACGGGGATCCATTGGATCTGATTGAACCGCAAGAATAAACCGGCAATATAGGTTTTGCAATCGAAATTCACCCTTTCGCAAGTCAAATTGAACCTTAGCAATTAATCTACATTTTGATTTGATTTTTCTTCGAAAAACTTGCTTGCGACATGGTGAATTTGGGGTGCATAACCTGTAATTTTAGTCGGAATTTAAAATCATGTTTCACCTCGTCCTCGTGTTATAGTAAAGATGACTTTGGTCCGCGAAGTGGCGTAAAATAAAATAAAGTCAGCCGGCTAGGAAACACGGACTCAGGAATAGACACGATCGAGGCAGTCGTTCTCATTTCGTACATACTTGGCGTGAGAAGCAACTGTGCCTTTTGATATGGCGCCAGCCATAGTCGTAGCACCCACTGGACTTCGATTTTTCAAACAGAAATCGAACGGCTACAGATCTTTTCAACAAGGTAAGTAAACGGTATAACACATCTGAGATTTCTTTGAAAACTTTATCAAACACAATACAACTCGGCGCGCATTTACTTCCATCCAAACCGAACCACCGATTAGTTCGGATGATAGAGGCTCTGCTGTATTCATTGCAATTTAGGTCCATCTAGCGCCATCTGTCGCAAGTGATAAGTACTTCCTATCATTTTAGTGGCATTTTCTACATTATCGACATAACATTTTATATCTTCTTGGCAAGTTATCATCAAGGTTTAATATTGTTAAGTGGCGCCATCTTATTTGACAAACTGGGAGCTGAATGTTCAAATTTCTGTACCAACTGCTCGACAGGTTTGGAATTTGAAATATACTTAAATACATAACTAGTTTTCTACATAAAAATTGGTAAATGCATTTAATGCAGATTCTTTATTTATAATATATGATACCACTCAGAATGATATTATTTTGTAATAAATATTTCGAAAAATGGAGGTGAATTTGCAATAGCTAAACTATGTTATAATTTTATATTTAAAGCTCGGTGATATTCGCAAATTTTTCAAACATTCGGTGGTCAGTTTATATTCGAAATTTTATTGCTGCTGAGCAATTTCTATTTCCAGCCTGAAATTTATCAAACTGTTCGAACACGTTTTCGTTTTTGTTTTCACATTTCAAGTCGACGGCCGTCTGTTTCCAGTTAAACTAATATTAGATGAAACTTGCTCTGGTGCACAATAAAATCAGCGACTAAGGAAGTTTACACAAAAACGTCAAACTATTATTTACAATTTTCAATTATGTAAGGGAGAAAATTGGGAAAATGATTTTCGATTAAGTTCCAATGTCAATTTTTATTTCTGCGAATCCACAATTTAAGGTACCAATTTATTTCTTCCAAGAAAAGAAACGAAAGAAGAAATTGAACCTGGTTTTCCGGTATTAATTTGATAATTCCGAGATGTTTCGATGGGCTTCCAGATTCCGTAGATGCGTTCCATAGTCGAAGATTGCATTTCGAATACTCAGGTTCTCCCAGCATCGTTCTGGAAGGATCAAAAATAAATTTAGACCGACCTGTTGCGACGAAGGACGCGCCAAGAGGAATCTCACAGCAGATGTGCACACCTGCGATACACAATGCGAATTACAATGTCACTATCTGCGCGAGCCGGCCAACACTTGTCGCCGCGTTTATCATCCACCTGTTATTCGGTACAGCTCAATCGTTCAATCCTCGACATTCCTCGAATTATCCAATGCCACAGAAATATTTCAACATTATTCTTACCCCATTCCTTCCCTGAAAATTTAAAAGAAAGTTGATCCCGTGGAAAAACCGAATTTCACGTAGGATCGTCTTGAAGATATCGAATAAACCGACTGCTACAATAATCTGACAATTGAATTTTTCGGCCGTTGCATCATCGTGGTGGGATCGGATTTCATTTTATCCTCTGTCTCTTTAAATGTACTTGTTGGAAGACACTCCAACCGGAGATGTGGCCAATATTATCACAATAATAGACGGCCAGTCGAATAAACAATTATTTATAGACCACACAGACACGCGAACTTGTGTGTGTTCACGCTGTTATTCAGAAATATTAACAGACGTTTCGTTTTAATGAGAATTTTATTAGACTGTGACCAAGGGAATTCGGTTGAACTTGGCTTGAAAGCAAACAAAGAAAGTGACATAGTCAAACTAGCACAGAGGAAATGTGTTGCAACATTATTTATCTGCTGCATAATTTAACAGGGAACTTTTTCTTATCGCGAGTAGAATTATTGTTCGAAACTAGAATCAATTCTCTAACTCTAATTCGAAGGTAAATAATTGATAAAAAGAAAGCATTTACTAAATTCGGAAGTCAAGGATCAAGCCGGAACGGCGGAAACAAATCGGAATTAAACGATCAAGTAGAAACCTAGTGAAACACCAATGTCAAGCAGAAACCACGAGCCAATTAGCTATTAAACGAGCCGTGTAAATCGGAAAATCGAGTCGGTAGGTGAACCAACGTTGGCCAGTCACCGATCCGATATTTTTGGACGTGTATCAGGACCGGCGTCGTTTCACTGTGTGTGTGTGTGTGTGTGTGTCCGCTCGATAAATCACATCAGTGAGTGCGGAGCGAATCGAGGACTGAAAACGACAGAAATCGCGGCGTTCGTGTTTCTATTAACGCCGGCAGCTGTTGTCAAAATTTTGTTGCTTACGTTCCAGCCCCGGGACGCATATTTTTAGAGAATGCGAGATCGTACACATAAAACACACGCGCGCGCATTCCTGTTTAACTATACATATACATACAAAGGGAAAATGAGGAACGCTATCAAGACGGTGGATAATAAATAGACATGCTGTATTCTTATCGTTCAATTACAAAATACAAAATAAATACATAATATACATTGTTCGATGGGGGAGATGGGAGAGAAATTTTGGAGTCTAAGGGTGCCTTATCCTGCTTACATCCTGGTCTATTTGCCGAGGAGGATCTTGCGAGTAGCGCCAAGGCTTTGTCCCGCCTGGGTGGCACCTTTGTTCGATCCTGCCTGCAGACCAATCACACCTTCGCCGGCACGCAACTGTTCCTCGGTGAACTCGCGTTTGCATTCCTCCGATGGTTTCGGTCCCAGGTAGGGTCCCTTCCATTCTGGATGCTTGTAGGTCTGGAAAATGCCGAGCGAAACGAGCGCGTTGAAACAGCTGATTTCGACAATCTCTTTTTCGGGAAACTTACTCCTAATTCTAGATTTTTTGCGAGCTAGGAATAGAAGTACGTTTCTTTCTTTTTATGGAGAAATTCTGGCTGAAACGTGAAATTGATGAACGACCCGTTTTAATGGCGACGACAGTCATTCACGGATGCAAAGTCGTCCACGCGTGCGAAGCTGAATAACAGAGGCTCGTTAAGTCGAATCATTGAGACGCGTACGTAGCAGCGTTCGTCGATGCAAGGTGATAGAGCGAAGTGAATGAGCCAAGAGATAATAGTCATTTCATTTCTTGGCGTGGTCGACTTGAAAGCTTTACATCGAAGTTCAATGCTTTTAACGTTAGACAAAATCTGTAAAACCATGGAAGTTCTCCATGTCGAGATACCTATTTTGCGTCGAAGCGTGTTAATTCGTCGAATAGAAGCCTTCGGTGAAGATTAATTAATTTTTAATTGGACTTACCGTGCGACCAAGGGCAAACAGAGTGGTGATCACTTGTGCTATGTCCTTTTTCTCCCATAAGTCGACCGTTTGGAACACGTCGACGTCGTCCACCCCATACTCCTTTAGAGCCTTTTGAAACCTAAAGCAAAATCACCCTGATTAAATAACCTAACCCTATCCAAGTTAGCCAGCTTAAAGATCGTAGGAATGTTATTCGAATGCTTCGTGGAATGTTATGTCCAATTAATAACTGTTACTAACGAGTTGATGTTCTCCATCATTTTGAACTGTCCACCGGAGGAGTTGATCTTGGTGACGGATCCAGGGGAGATTTTGTTCATCAGGTGGCACAAGACTTGTCCATCCTTGAGCACGTCCTCGAACGTCTCACCCTGAGGGAATTTCTGGCCGAGGATCGACTCGATCCATTCCTGGGCCTCTCTTTCCTGTTCTGGGTTACGCTTTGCAGCGATCTGTAGCAAAAAAGAAACTGACAAATTCTACCAACGAACGAATAATCTTTCGATCAAACATTAAACGTGAATTATCGCGGATTGTGCTGGATACAGTTTCGATCCCAGTTAACACCCAGATCAGAAAAGTATCGGAGAGCAATCTGCAAGTCGCAGAATCTACAAAAATTCCTGGACTTAAGATGACAACGAAAGATTTGGACCGGTCCAGCTCGAGTTCAGACTGGACAAGAGCTTCTCCATCCGGGAATGGGATGCTAGAAAGTAATCACAAATCACTGGTCCAAAATGGAGACAGGGTTCCAAGGTGTCCGGTCACTTTCACGATCCTCCAGCACAATCGACACACGGTTTCGGTCACGGTTTTTGGGGGTCGTACCTTGGCGCGCACTTGACGTTCGAGAGCCATCGTAGCACGGTGGTGGTTTCTTTTAGTGGACTGAAGTGCATGGGCCGAGTACCGACCCCTCTTATACCGGCGGGAAACACGGCCCACGCGTGTGTTTCACCACCCGTGTGGCTTCGCACGTCGAAAAAAGACCAGCAACCGTGGCGTGTGTAGGTGGGGCCGCGTGCATGTGCGTGGATCCACGGTTATCGAGGATCTAATATTAGCGATCTGTCTCACTTGGACAGGATGGCCGCACGTAGATTTTCCAAAATCGAGGCTGCCAAGCCGCGATGGACATGGGACAGGCCTCGAGGTAGCCTAACCATGGACGAAACGTCAGACTTATGTTAGTTCCTTCGAAATCGTCTTCCACAACTTGGATAAACTCTTGACTGCTGCCTCCGCGGACACTCTGCAACGGTTTAATTTCATTAATCCACTTTCAACTACCCAATTTCAGTATTAACTTTAGAACTTGGTAGTTCTTCTTACTTCGAAATCATCTTTCGGAGGATGGACTCGATGGACTCTTTGCTGCAGTCGCAGAGGATGTAGAAAGGACAAATCAAATACGGCAAGTTCGTCAGCTTAGAAGTACCTGTTGCAATACTGAAAAAAGCGTTTGTAAAAATTAGTTTAAAAGAACGCTATTTAATTTTTAAAGAGTTACATGGACGGCTAAATTATTCAAACTTGACTTATTCAAGCGCTCTTTTAAACTAATTTTTACAAACGCTTTTTTCAGTATTGCAACAGGTACTTCTAAGCTAACGAAATCTAAAAAATGGCTAAGTTAAGCACGGTAGTGCACCTAGATTATGATTAAGTACTTGAAACTGTACTTGAACTGCTCAACTTTAGGATTCGATAGTGGAAGCATCGTTTTCAGAATATGTAGTCGGTTTAGATTTGTTTGACGCGCAGCCTGTTGGCCGGCTGTCTGGCTATCGACGGATGTTTCTACTGTATGTAAATATTGACGCCTTCGTTCGGTAATCGGTATCCTTGCTGTCCTTGGTTTTCTATAAAATCGCTGCTAGAAATTAGGATGCAGCTGCGCACAGAAAGAGAAATTGGAAACGAAATTTCGGTTGCGTAAAGTGCCGTGTGTTTTTTTTTTCCTGTAAATAACCGACCGCTATATAGGTCGGACTATTATTACATCAGCCGCTTTCTGGATTCTCGTGGAACCGAGGACAGCGAGGGATCGAAGAAGACAGGGCCAAGGCTGTGTCTTCAGACTTGCACAAGCTGAGCGTTCCCCCGTAACTAGCAGACTTTACTTAACTATTGAGCACCATGTGAAAAGAAATTATTTTATCATGAATTTTCACTTGTATCAGTTGTTGGAAGAAAGATTTAGGAAGATCGAGTCGGTCTTTTTTCTAAGGATGTTGAAGCGGGGGATATCTTTGGCTTAGGGGATCTTTTTAAGCATCCTTTCTCCAGGGAACTACAAGAAACAATTACGCAATCGACGGATCTATTAACCCGAATGATACGAAAGTCTGTTCCGCAGCGGAATTGCTAGCTACTTAGTCAAGTTTAAATATAATTCGCGGCGTGCCGCGTTTTGCTCATCCTCGTCATCGTATCGCGCACTTTTCGCCGAGTTCCGAAACGATTTAAACACGAACTGTCCAAAATTAAATCCCCGCGGTTCATGATTAATTATTTTCATAAGAACTACGCTCTGGCGCATCTGGTATCCAAGGCATTCTATTATTACCGGCTCTTAATCATTTCTTCAATGTTGGGGAGGATGTCGCGAGGCATCCGACTAGAAAATTCGATGAAAGTTGCCGATTTCGTGTTCTCGTTCGTTAAGCTAAAGTTTCATCCTTCGTTGTTTTCTCGAATAACGCCTCGAGCAACGATTCTAAATAACGAAATAACAAAAATTTCGTAGATTGTATTCTGAAATATATGCACAAAAAGAAGAAGAAATTCTTATAAAACTAAAAGGAACTTAATTGCTATTCATTAATTACGGTAACAACATTTTTGGTGTACAAAGGCGAAGAATATTGTATTAATTATTTACACGATTTACTGTTTGATTTCGAGGTGTTAGATTTCAAATTCGCGCCGAAAACGGCATGGTTACGCTATCTCGTGTCAAGTTTCTGTATTAATGGTTTCCAGGCTTCGCTGTTAGATGGCACTTTTCCGAGGCGCATAGGTGTCTACAATTCACCGTTTAGACGAAAGCATACTAACCCTAGCAGCGAGTGGATAGGAGTCTCGAAAACGTAGGTTGTTTTTAGTTAATCGCCGGGTCTATTTCGTTTACTCTTTGTTCTCTCTCTTTACGTTTGACCCTGCGCCGAGAAATAATCGAATTTTCTCGTGTTCGAGCCCCGTCGAAATGTGTTGTGACGCATACTCGCACTCGAACCCGACAGGCGAGCCGCAGAGACTCTAATTTCCGCAGTGTTTTGAAATCCGTTCTCCTAGTATCTTCCCATATCTCGCCGCCTCGTAAGTCCTTATTCATTATACAATTAAATAAGCCAGTCGAATTAAGCTCGATCTAGCGAAACCGCTAGACGCTCCTTCTCTCATAGATTATGTTCTTGTTTCTCTACCACCATTGCCTGCTTCTATCGTAAAACAGAGCATTTTTTATGAAATATAAACAATATTTCACGTCGAATTATATATTTCACTGTTCAGTGATTGTTGTAGAACAATGGCCATTGTTGCAAACCGATTTGTAATGAAACTTCGCTTGTTTTTTGTTTATTGTGACTAATTATTGTTGCCTCTCGATTGTTAGGGGAGTCATCAGACATGGCACAAAGATTTCCTGTACCAAATACAGGGAATAATGGCCCGCCTCAACAGAGGTACACAGCGTCGTCTGTGCCTCCGAACCTACGACAGTATTCCGGCCCAAATTTTTCTGTGAGTACAACCTACCTTTACTATTATCATTGTTACCGTCTAATTGTACCTTTTAACGCGTTTGGATTACATAAAATCTATACTTTTTTAACGCAGATGCAACAGAGATCCGGATTCACTCCACCTCCACAGATGGGTAACGCCGGTCCTGGTCCAGCCAGCATTATAAGAGCCAATCAACCGTATTCGAACATGCGCCCAGGCCCGATGCCTAATCCTCCCGTTGGAAAGAGAAGCGCCGATCAACGTATACCTATGTCGCAACAAAAACCGTAAGTCCTTGGACCAAATGTTTTCTGTTGATTTTACATTACTCACGTTTCTATCAGCGCTCATTGATTCATTAAACAATCGATCTAATTTATTTTACACTTTGAAAGAAACATTTTATTTTGTACTTCAAAAAGAACATTTTTTTTTCTATGTAATCGAAATTGTGTCGTCTTTTTTATTGTTCGTGTCACGGTGTTGTGTCAATGTTGAAAATCATTTACCAATTTGCCAGGAACTTCACTGCATTTCATAAGCTTCGAAATTGGTTTATTGATTTTTGAATCTGTGATTTTTACATAAACTCATTTAGGTATTTTTGGAACAGTGATTTTTCACATTCCACTTCCAAGAAGAAGAAAAAGCTGGCGGACAAAATACTGCCGCAGAAAGTGCGCGATTTAGTGCCCGAGTCGCAGGCCTACATGGACCTGTTAGCGTTCGAGAGGAAGCTGGACGCGACTATAATGCGTAAACGATTAGACATACAAGAGGCACTGAAACGTCCCATGAAACAGAAAAGGAAGCTACGAATATTTATTTCGAATACATTTTATCCCGCGAAGGAGGCTGGCGAGGGAGAGGACGGTTCAGTGGCATCGTGGGAACTTAGAGTAGAAGGTCGACTGCTGGATGACACGAAGAACGATCCTAATAAAGTAAGAAACGTTTTCAGATATATGGTGCAACGTAAGGGTAAACTTATTAATCTCTACTCTAAACTCTAGGTGAAAAGGAAGTTCTCCTCGTTCTTTAAAAGCTTAGTTATAGAATTGGATAAAGATCTGTATGGCCCTGATAACCACTTGGTCGAATGGCATCGTACGTTAACAACCCAAGAGACCGATGGTTTCCAAGTGAAGAGACCCGGGGACAAGAATGTTCGGTGCACTATACTTTTGCTCCTCGATTATCAACCTCTACAAGTACTGCATTTCATCTTTTCTCTGTTAACACGTTATTATAGTTGTCTACGATACATGGTAGATAGAAATCTGTTATTGTTCATAGTTTAAACTGGACCCCAGATTAGCGCGATTGCTAGGTGTACATACACAGACGAGACCTGTTATCATTTCCGCCCTCTGGCAGTACATAAAGACGCACAAGCTCCAGGACAGCCACGAGAGAGAGTTCATAAACTGTGATAAATACTTGGAACAAATATTCGCTTGTTCGCGGATGAAGTTCGCGGAGATACCTCAGCGGCTGAACCCGCTGCTTCATCCTCCAGATCCGATTGTAATTAATCACGTCATCAGTGTAGAAGGTACGCAGAGATGTCTCCCAAAATTCTACTTCCTCGAAAACGATGATTCCTGAACTCCTCTGCGAAAATATTCTCCGTGGCGCGCTCAAGTGTTTTTCGTCGATAACTCCTTAACAAAACCCACGGAGAATATTTTCGAGCAAACTCTGCCGACATTTGCATCGACTCTTTCGAACAGGTACTGAAACGAAGCAGACCGCGTGTTACGACATCGACGTGGAGGTAGACGACACGTTAAAGACGCAGATGAACAATTTCCTGCTTTCGACCGCGAGTCAACAGGAAATCCAGAGTTTGGACAACAAGATCCACGAGACTGTGGAGACGATCAACCAGCTGAAAACGAACAGAGAGTTTTTCTTGAGCTTCGCCAAGGATCCGCAACAGTTCATCAACAAGTGGATCATCTCGCAGACCAGAGATTTGAAAACCATGATCGATGTCGTTGGGAACCCTGAAGAAGAACGCAGAGCAGAGTTCTACTATCAACCGTGGGCACAGGAAGCCGTTTGTCGGTACTTCTACACGAAAGTGCAACAGAAACGCGCGGAATTGGAGCAGGCGCTCGGCATCAGGAACTCATAAGCATAACGATCGCAGTACAGTAACAATTTTTCGAAGCATTACTATGTAAAGTATTTATACGAATCGTTTTCCAATTGGTTTCAACGGGCGTCGATAAACGTGTCCCACACATTTACTCGACATCCCTGTGGTTTCTATATCAAGTCTAGACGACTATTAGGGCGACGTATTTTCATGAAATTGGCGGGAAGAGAAGCTGTATAGTCTTGCGAAGCGCAGAAACTGTCCCGAAGTAACAACGAGATTCTCCTCCAGCAAAAAACACAGCTTTGTTTACACGAAACGTATATCATGTATCTTTATTCGAATCCATTTTTTTCATAAATCTTTTCTATGAAAAAAAAGTAAATATATATATATATATATACATATATATGTGTATATATATATTGCCACAACTATACGCTTCGTCATCGATGCGACGAAATTCTGTACAATATAATGAATAAATCTTTGATATAACTCGCTGAAAATATCGTCTCGCGCTGCATCCCACGAGAAACAAACATTTTTGTTCGTTTGTTAGAGGAATTATTTTTATTTATCACCGGACATTGTAAGAAACAGGGTGTAGGAAATGAAAGAAAGACGAGGTTTCCGTTATCCAATTCTTATTTTGTTTGTGCAAGTAAATACAATTTCTTACATAATCAGTACATGATGCAAAATATTGTTTTTGGCAATACCGCCACAATTTCAAACGCCCGGGGTAACAGGAGCATCTTAAAATTCAAATCTTCTCCGGGTGATCTAATCTTTTTTTTTTGTTCTCATTCGCTTCTCTCTCGAAATCGGAAATTTCAATTTCTTTTGTAGTCTGTGTAAAAGTGCTTTTTTCCTTCTCATCTCCGTCTTACTTAAGAATATTATGGATTAATCTGATGCAGTATTACAACGTTAACATTCCATGCATTCACACACGGGATCGGGAAACTCATCCGTTGCGGTACAGGATATTATCATTCTCTCACTTTGCTCTTTGCTCGTGCATAACACAGTTCAAACATTTCCCGTCTCTTGCGAATGCCGCACCGCGGAAAATAAGCTTGAAATGCACCGTTCGATAAACCTCCTACGCTTTTCTATTTTTTTTTCTTTTTTCTTCTCTAAGCCATAATGATATTACGAAACACACATCCTCTTCACATGCCGACGAGCATTACACGTAAAGCATCGATCACACACGTTTTCTCCTTTAATGTCGGTGTATGTGAAATGTCATTCTTAATTAAAAATTTATCGGATCTGGCACGTGGTGAAATTTGTGCCGGTACTCCACGGTTCAAGTTCTCGATCCTGAACCTGACCGATTATTATTAGTAGACAGCGGATGTTATGCGCAGTAAAAATGTTCTATCGAATGATATTACTATTTTGGACTTGCTCACATTATTAAAAGAAAAAAAACTCATTTCTATGCAATTTCTAGATACTTCTCCGAATCGCATGACTTTGAAAATTTGGATTTCGGATAAATATCCGCGATCTAACTATTTTAAAAACGGGGCGACACTTCATACGCACCGACTTTTAACGCGTACCGCTTATAATGCCATTAAAAAAGAAACGATCCAATAGCGACATTGATTCTGGCTATAAAATTTCAAAACCTCATAAAGTCTCGATTCGATGAACATAACTTCTATCGACGGTCGCGGAATCCTTTACGACGCTAAATCACAAGTGCACAAATTGATTGTATCGTTTCTAATACAATAAACTCTGATTATATTCTGGCGTAATCGTCCAAGAGTCGTTCCACAATGTATAATATCATTATCATTTATCATTATTATTGTTATTATTGACCTGTTTGATTGGATCGAGTACGCCGCAGATTTGCATGCACGAGATCAAGGTTTATTGTATACATTTATTCCCTAATCTTAATTACACATTCACATATATTTCATTGTATAAAGTTTTAAATATACATGCGGGTGACGAGACAAATTCTTGAATGGTTTCATATTTTTTTTTTCTCTTTTGTTGGTTTAATTAGACATTATTCGCTTAAATCATATATGGAAGTTGAAGGATAGAAAGGGTAGCCTAAACACATTTTTCCTATGCTCCTGACAAATTCACAAAGACCACCGCTTTTCTTTTTGCCAAGCCAAACTGATGTTCGACGAACGGCTCGATGAATCTCTGTACACCCTATTATAATATCTTGTAAATAATCATGGTTCGTACATGTTTCACTAGTAGTCCTTGCTTGGATAAAACTGTTTACCATGTTTCTTCCATCTTCTTTAACACGCTGACTGCCATATCTTGTATATAAAACCATAGAACTTTCCACTGGAATCTTCTTAACCCAGGATTTGTCATGGTTTTAACTTGGCAGAGTAGTTTGTTCGATAAAATTTGTCATTTTGTGGCCTGAACCTTTGGTTTTGTGGTTTGGGCGCGCAGTGGTACGTAATAAAATAGTTTTCTCATACTTTCTTAACTCCCACGATGCCTGTGTGCGACACACACACACTTTTAATATGAAAATACTTGACTATGATCCCAAAAATTGTTTGAATACACAACTATACAGCAAGTAGCTCATGTGCCATTCGTACACTGGTGGTTTAAGGATATAGCAGTCAACGTGTTAACTGGGGATTTAATAACACTACGGAGAGAGAGATCGCACACTTATTTTGCAGAACGAGGTAGCACATAGCCTTTGAACGATTTTCCTTGTGTTGTTACGAAGACATGTCGTTGAAGTGATCACATTTCGGGTATTGCTTTGTATACTATCGAACATAAAAGACAAGTATCTTTTGTGTTGTGTGTCATGCTGTTAGCTGAGTTCTCTTGGCTTTCGTTCAACATACGACACTACGTGTACTGTTGTTGTGTTGTTCAGTTTACAATATACATCCATGCTGTAATCTTGTTTTCCATTCGTGTGATTTCTGTACGCATCTAGGTTCAAGAGGAAGGTAAATTCCATTCGTGCAGTCTTGTTTTTTTTTTTTTTGGTACAAATGTTAAGTAATAATGTGGGACACACATCAGTGCAAGAGATCCGTACCGAGGAAGTTTACGTTAAAATTGTCATTTCCTTCCTCTTTTACATGACTATGGATACATTTAAAATAATAGCTCGTGTATTAAAACGACTGACTGTAAATAAACCGTATAAATGTCACCTATGATTGCGCGCAACAAAAATGCCCAGCGTTGCCATCACACGTCACACGAACAACGATTTCGTTTTTTTTCCTTTTTCTTTTTAACATTTTATCCAAACGAGGCCATAAAAACAGAAGACCCACGAATTGTTCTCGAGATATTCTGATCGATGTTTCATTCGAAATGATCGATTCTATAATTTAAAAAAGTATAACACACGTATAAATAGAAATCTAAAATCTTGAAATTAACAACATGATTATATATTAAGTAACAAAGTAATTAAAAATGTTTTCAATAGATCGTTTAAAGTTCTTTACAATTTGTCAATATTCTTCTAAATTTAGGAATGTTCCTACTACATTTTACATCTTCGTTTCGTTTTCAACGACTTAACAAGAGTTTTTCTGAAAAATTCAAACAGTATTAAAAATTTCTAACTAACCATTAAAAGACTTACTGGAGAGTATAGTTCTATTTTGCGAGATAATTTTCAATACTGATTCGGTACTGGAGCAACGATAGGTGTCATTTCCACGTTTTAATTATACGACTAATGCCGGTGGTAAAATTATCTGAAACACACACGCTTCGATCGCATTATCAAAACCGATTTTTCTCTTCGTTTCAAGCATTCGATGCGAAATTTTGCATAGTTACGTTCTTTTTATTTACTTCCTTAAAATATTTTCTAAAATAAATAAAAACGTGTTACTTCGTTACGCTAGAACATAACAAAAAGAAAAAAAAACAGAGAGAAAAGAGAAAACATTAACTGCGTTTAAACCCCATCCAGATTCTCGGTTGGGATATATAAATTCGATAAACATAGAATATGCATAGAAATCATTTGGTATAGTTACAACGTTTGGAAGTATTATTAGTTAATAAATTCTTAATAACATAAATATTACTACGAATGATGGAGTATAGGAGGCATACAAAACTAGAGTGTAGAAGAACAAACTTTTCTACTATACATCACATTGGATGGATCGTACAGCAAGGCAGTTTGTGTACTGTGAGGTTTATTACTTGATATGCGATGCGCACACAAATAACTAACAAAGTTAGCCGTTGTACTGAGATAAGTCAGACACTAATGCTTACGATTTCAATATGAAATAATACACGCTAGAATAAAAATGTGCAGAGTCATTTGATGTTTTCCCCATTAAGTTCTATCCAAGTAATGATAAATTGGCATTCGAGTTGCATATGCTCGCGCAACTCGTTAAGGCTTGAATATGTCTTTGACTCGTTCCAAATCTGAGCAAATTTGTTAATGCTTCAAAAAAGTCCTTGCAAACACTGGAGTGTTAAGAAGAACGCGAAAGTTCTTCAAAGTGTTTTAGCTTTTTCAAGTAAATCATTAATGAATTTCTGAAACATATAAACGTCTCGTGTTAGTAACAGTTACTCGAGTACTGTGGATCGAACAATTGTTTCTAAGACACTGCAGAGAGGAGGACCACGATTAAAAACTCAATTCCCTCGAAAATTAGTCACACGATATTAAATTCTACAGCATAGAATATTACAACAGCGAGTCACCAAATAGATGTTATACTAAGAAAGAGAACACAGTTGCATGGTACTTACGTTTATATCGTGTGGTGGCTTTTTCGTGTCGACCAGTAGTTCCTATAAAATATACAAACAAAATACAGTTAATATTATTTTAAAACATAGTATAGTATTGTTGAAATTGAATGATTTACTTACTTGCAAAAATCTCCGTCTATGATCATCGCTATCCATATCAAGAAGCTCATCTATATCTATTTCAACTTCTCGATTTTTACCACTATCATTCTGTAAATTAGAAATATGCGTTTTATACGGATTTTATTACGGATAAAATTGAATTCGGAGGAGAATAAATTGTAATGATTAAGCTTGAACTTACAACTGCCTCGTATAATTTTTCTAGCTCATCGAACAACCACATTTCCACTGCTAGTCTTTTACGAATGAGGGACATCTGATGAGATCCGTATTTGGCAGTCAAGAATTTTTCTCGACGTTCCTTCACCTCTCCTTTTTCAGTGAATGCCACATGCAGATTCGCACGAGCCGGGCTACGTTCTGCGGTAAGTACCCCACCTCCTTCCATTATAAAACTACCTGATGGTTCAAAGAAATCAATAGTGACAAATTGTAAAAAATATAAACATTGTATGATTAAGTATTAATAAAGAATTCTGAAGTAAATATTAGTAATTATTTTTTTGTAAATATATGCAATCATTGGTGAGAAATGTTATAGGTCGAACGATTAATGAATTAATTTAAAAATAGGAAAAACAGGAGATAAGGAGAACACATAATATTGTACACATAAACTATATGCATATCTACAAATCTTTATTATCCCACAGATTAACATGCATATATTACAAAACGAAATAGTAGCATAAATTGAAAATAGAAATGGAAAATAAAGTTTACAATGCCGCGAAACGAAATTAAACATAAAAGCGATCGTGTACAAATAAGGAATTACGTAAACGGCATTCCTTTATTAGTCTCTGTGCGTGATTGCGAGCGTTACAAAAGAATTAATTAAGACGAGATTAGTTCGAAAGGGGAGAAGCAACAAATTCCACAAATAACCATTGACTAATCGAGGAGAGAATGAGATCCGGATTGTTATAAGCGCGGAATTCGCCGCCTTTTCCGATTCCTCGGTTTAGCGATTCTTAGCGGTCCCTATTTGTTTCTGGTAATCCGAGTCTGACGTAAAATTAAAACGAGTACAAATAAATCGTATTTTTTTACAAGGGGTACAAAATTAATATCTTTAAAAACTATAAAGTTTCGCGATCGGAAATTGTGGGGTTCGAATATTGTATACTTGTTAAATGTTAGAAATACAATTTAATGGATTAATTGGAATCGTGGTTTTCTAAATGCAGCATCTTTTAAGTCGGAAGGTTTTCGACCTTTTACAGTACTCTAACCCCTGAAATTAAGTACAGCGGTTCTCAACGGTAATAATAATCGAAATTCTTTAATCCCGACTTGTTGTTTATACTTTATACTTCTTCTGACAGTTCTCTGATAATGTTATCGTCTCGCTAACGAAGTAGAACAACGCGTGCCAATTCTATCGAACGATACGTCGTTCGCATTGCGTTCCGATTAATATTGTTCACATTTCTGTTTATTTATAGTCGTATTTACCGTAGATATAGGTTGCAGTTCAAGGTCCAACCCGGTTATTGTTACAATTGAGAACCGCTTTAATTACACGTCAGATTACAATACCTCTCTCGAAAGTTCGTAATTCGTAAAATCTACTTAACAACAACGGCGAGACGTTCGTAGGGTAATAACGTCGGATTTATTTCTGCTCATTACTCAACTCGTTTTGCACAGAATTTCGACGTGAAAAAGAAATAAAAAGAAGAAAAACGCACTCGTTCCGATCGGTGTATACTCTCCTCTCCTTTGTTGTAAGTATAATTGACGGGAAAAGCAGCGTTCGGAGGGCAGCGGAATCGTGAATACTCTCTCACGAGGAACCGAATAATTAACGCACGTGCGAACCACTATTTCTGCATGCTACGATAAACAATGAGCCCTGACGAGTTTCGTTCCCTTCGTTAGGAGCTATTCAATGCAAATTGTAACCTCGGCGAACGCGGACTCGACGACGCTACTCTCTTTATACACACACGCGACCGAAATAAAACTTCGACGAGCCGAGGTCCCGATAAAGACGATCCAATAACGTGCGAATTAAAAAAGAAAACGGGACAGATAGCCGCGGCGTGCAAAGGCCAAACGAGGAATAAATAAATGTATTTATGTCTTCTCGGCGTTTTAATAAAAGATCAGCGACTCCCCGTCGCCGTTTCTCGCCGTTCCACCGTCCGTATAAACAAAGACAAGTCCGTGATCCCGACACGTAACTCCTTGTCCACGCGATAAACAGTATTATCAACGACCGTTCTACCGATCGTTTATTCTTACTTACTCTTGCAGCCTCTATTTCCAAATCTATTCGAGCCGTAACGCACTAACGCAATGCCGAGATCCATACGAATAATAAACTTTCGGTAGTCGAGTACGATAGCATTTCTTTTACTAGCCACCGCTGTCACACGTTACCTGCGAATTATCTAGTTTCTGGCGAATCACAGCTTGTATAAGCTAGGGACATTTGAACGTGAGAAACGTTTACGTTGATTGCGAACTTCGAGTGCGATCGATACGCGGCAACTTCAAATCGAACTCCTTTGTATTTAAATCGCTGCGAACCGACGTCATACGGAACACACGCTGACAGTTTTAGTCGAATATTAATATACAACCTAGAGGTTTTGAATAACGTATGCACAGGAATTGGCGGAAACTATTTATTATTTAGAAATAATTCAATCTTGACTGGCGTCGACATTCTCCGTTTGGAGACCTTTGAAACTAGCAACTGGTATGTATGTGACGAGGGTGTACAATTTGTTGGGGGAGTCTTCGTCGTCGTTCCTCCTTCTGCTTAATCGTACACGTACTCTGAATGGTACGTTCCTGAAAAATAAACACGATCTCATTAGAATGGAAAAGAATCGCTTCGGTTTTGATCTCTGTCTTTTTGTATTTCATTCTTGAAATAGTCACCTAATTCCTTTGGACCAGAGTTGCTTGTTCAAACGTGTATCGATCCTCACATCTGGAGTTCCCATTTGTTTCTCAGCGAACTTACGGACCTCCTTGATCGCTCGTGGGGCACGCTTTTTAAATCCAACACCATGGAGACGTTTGTGAAGGTTCACCGTGTATTCACGAGTCACTACCTCGTTGATAGCGCTCATTCCCTTGTTCTCTGTTGTCTTCGTCATTTTGCACTGAAAAAAAGAGAGACTTATTTACAATCCCGATGGCGAAGCAATGAAGAGCATAGTCTGAATTTTAACCCTTTGCATTCGGAGCTACTTTAACTCGAAAATTAAACATTTCTTCCGACCAAGAATAATTCCATTGTAATGAAATTGATATAATAGCTCGTACAATACTTAAATGTGTAATCTTAACTTGAACTTAATTGGTTAGAAACTGACATATGTATTCGATAATGTAAACAATATTGTATGAACAATAATCGAGTCGTCACTCGAGTGTTAAGGGTTAAAACTATTTTGCTGCAGAGTAAAAATATCGTTTCGGTACAATATCGGACAACGTTTAATTGACGTCTGTTATGTTAACAAGTGAAACAGTAACGAAAACAACGATCAACTCGTGGTTAATCAACCCGGATAAAAATGATGATCCTGGATAAAAATATTCAAGTGGTACGATAGTACAAGAAATAATTAAAGTAATTGTACCGAAACTTGTTTATTCAGGACAATTCGCAGGCCAGATGTTTCACGATTCTATTTCCGTGATTTTGACATACCTCTCGGAAGAATGGCTCGCCGTAAAAGAACCAAAGTCTCTAGCGTTCCTAAACTCATCGCTTCCGTATGCGCCATTGACATATGTTTATCGCATAGAAATACCGAGTACGGTATATTTATAATATAAAATGTTGCGAGACGATGCTATTTGATTGCTTAATTATTTTCTATAAATCGTTATTCTATATATAAATGAATACTTTTTTAAGCAACGCAGTAGAATACATAAAAATAGCCTTGCTAGTCATAGAACACAGAGCGTATCTATAGAGGTGAAACTCGTGTCGGTATATTTGACGACATTCGAACAGTAAAATGCAAGTATTGTTATGAAAAAAATGCATTTGCGTGCTCACACATACTGGAATTTAGAGTTTCGAAGATTTGTAATAAAAATTCTAAACTTTCCGTTCGTTGCTTAGTAGAAAAACGTAATCTGACCTAAATCTTTAGAGACTGGAATTTCGCCTCTGAAGATATGCTCTATGGTTGAGTGCATTGTGGGTCCGTCTTTAGGTACAGATTTCACCATTCAGATTGCCATACTACATATATTGTATGCCATAAGGAAGATCGCGCCACGATAGCTTCGAGGACGCTTGCAATGGCGGAAAATGGAGTCTATTAACCTGTGATGTTGATACGATTGTTTTTAATCATTAAAAAGCTTTTCATGGAATTAAAATGGCTGGTAAAGTGTGGAATTCAGAAATATGGAAAGCATGGGATAAACATGGGAAAAATGATTTGTAAGTGGTTAACGCGTTAACGTCAGAAAGTGCGTTCGATTAATATTGAATTGATACTCTGCATACTCTGTGCAATTGATGGTCGCAACTTATCTCTCCTGTTTCTCGCTCTTCTGAAGAGTTAATTGTCAATTAACGACTGTTTGCAGCCTCAAGTTAATCAAGCACAAATTTAAGGAAGGCAACACTACAGGTGAATCTATACTCTACGATATTTCCCTAGCCAGCTTAGCTGCATGCTCCAAAATTCTCGATCTGTTTCTGCACGTTAAAGCTTGTCTATTTTGTGTTTTCAGAGTTATTAATCATGTCCTTTTCCTACACCTCTTCCTCCTCCAAAATCTAATAATCATTACGCTCGATATATAGCCATTATTTATGTATAAAACAAAGAATCAACAAATTTCATATAGACCGCACGTATTTATTGGTTTCGAGAATTAGGAATGTAATTGTACATATTTTGGACTCTCGAAAATTTTTACAAAAATACGGACGTAAAACGAACACGGAGCTTGTAACAAGTCGTATATCTTTATGCGCAATTTTTGTTTGGTTCTAGAATGGCGAAGAGGATTGTACGAATTAATATCAAATGGAATCCATGGGAACATAAAAAGGGACAGTGTAGTTCAGACATTAGGTGAACTCATGGTAAGACTCTAAGACAATTAAAATATCTGGAGAGGCGTTGATCGCGCAAACAAGATATACTTTATTGTACGATTGTGTATCTACTTGCAGAATATCGATGGAGCGATACCATTGGCGATAGTAGATATATTTACGCTAATAGATGCAGAATCGCATAACGAAGAAAGAAATAATTTTTATTATATTGTGAAAGAATCTGAAAAGGTATCATTTTATAGGATAACAATAAACGTGATTGAAGTATTTACGATCGATTAAGAACCAAACACAATGTCCTAATGGCATAATTTATGTCATTTGCTTTTTGCACAGTTTCTAACAGATAGGATATTAAAGGAACGTTTAGAAATTGATACGTTGCAAGATGTAGGAACATTAAAGAATAAGAGTTTCCAAACCAAATTCATTAAAGTGAAGACAAAATTGTAGTATGTATCTATTTTCTTTTTCTCGCTTGATCCACCATATACGTTTGAAACAAGGAGAGGATCTGTTTAATTCTATCTTTCTTTTCGCAGCTATAAGCAACGGAAATTTAATTTATTTAGGGAAGAAAGCGAAGGGTATTCTAAACTGATAGTGGAATTAAATCAGGAACGTCCAGAAAGCGAAGTACCAACGATATTGGAAATTGTTAAATCTCTTATTGGTATGTTCCCTAAACCTTGATTCCATCTTAATTACGTAAACGGCGTATGTAACAAAATTTTCTATCGTTCTTCCAGGCTATTTCAATTTAGACCCCAACAGAGTACTTGACATTTTGTTAGAAACTTTTGAGAATCGACCACAAGACGATGCACTTTTTATCCCCTTGATTCGTTCGTACATGAGTGACCAGCAGGTACTCTGCGAAGTTTTAGGATTTAAATACTGTTCCACTGTGAACACCACTCCGTTTTCATTGCAAAAAGTCACCGCACTCATGTTGCAACATGGTGTGATTAAGTTAGATGATATATTGCCATGGTTAGTGCCAGATGATAGAACGATTATCAAGGAGCACGAACAGGCAATGAAACAAGCGAAAGAGTACGTTCGCAAGCTGAGCGTAATTTCTACTAAAGACAAGGAAGAAGTACCAGAGGAAAAGGAGAATCTACAGGTAGAAGCTCGTGTTCTTACAAAGAATCGATTAATAGCGAATCTTAATTACACGACTGTCTTTCGATAGGATAAGTACGCGAGCAATCAAAAGTACGGATTATGCGAGGCACTGTTGGAAATAGGGGCGTGGGAGGTAGCACAAAACCTGTTCAACAGATTGCCGGAACACAGTCTCACTGATCAGCGTCCTATCGCGTTGGCACTCTGCAAGATGATCCAATCTCTTATGGAACCTGTTTACCGCAAGTATGTATTGCAGAGATCATTAAAGAGCAACATACTTTATAAGTACATACTTTAATAGCGGTCACACTCGGACGTTTCGAATGAAATTATGATAGTACGCTATTGAACCGTGTTCCAGGCACTGTATCATATCACCGAAACTGCAAGGTAGAAGAGTTCCTCCCTTGAAAAGTTCACTCGCTCCGAAGCCGGTCGAAGACCTCGAAGAGATCCACGATCAGTTGCTGCCAATGCTCATAGTCCTTGGTCCGAATTTACACCACGATCCTGTATTGATGTACAAAATCATGAGGTTGTGTCATGCTGCCATACGACAGTGTCCATTAGACTCGAACAAACAGCCCATTGAAAAGAACAACCACCTCTACTATGATGTATTAACCATACTAGACGTGGCATTGTTGCCCTCGTTGTCCTTCATGGACTGCAACTGCTGTGTTGCGGAGGAGCTCTGGAACATTTTGAAGTATTATCCATATCAGAACCGATACTGCTTGTACGCTCGCTGGAAGAATGACACACCTCTGCAGCACGCTGCTCTTCTAAAGAAAAGAGCAGACGCGCAAAAGAAGATCAAGTCCATTATGAAGAGAGTGAGCAAAGAGACCATCAAGCCCGTGGGAAGGTCAATAGGCAAGCTAACACACTCCTCGCCCGGTGTACTGTTCGATTACGTACTCATACAGATCCAGCTGTACGATAATCTTATAGGTACGTTAGTAATAGTACAATAATTAAAAAGAACTTGAGTGCATTCGGTCGGTCGGTCGGTTTGTTACAGGACCTGTTGTAGATTCTTTGAAATATTTGACAAACATTTCCTACGATGTACTTGGCTATTGTCTGGTCGAAGCACTGGCTGGTGCTGATCGAGACAGGTTCAAGCATGACGGCACCAGCATATCGCTCTGGCTACAGTCCCTGGCTTCCTTCTGCGGAGCTATATTCAAAAAGTATAATATCGAACTCACTGGTCTGCTGCAGTACGTGGCGAACCAACTCAAAGCACAAAAAAGGTACACTGTACACGTCGGTATGGTTATCGCTTGTTGCTTTAACCGTCATTCGTCTCTCATTTTCGCAACTTAACGCGTTCCTCGTTAGTCACTGTAGTATATTACTGTCGATTTGCTTGTTTCTACTTTCAGCTTAGACTTATTAATACTGAAAGAGATAGTACAAAAGATGGCAGGCATCGAGGCTGCCGAAGAGATGACTTCCGATCAGCTGGATGCTATGGCTGGTGGAGACTTACTAAAGAACGAGGTAGTTTAAGTTTCCTTAACTTAATAATTGAACTGTGGATATATGACAATACATTTTTATATATACTCGCCAGGCTGGTTACTTCAGTCAAGTACGTAATACAAAGAAATCCTCGCAGCGGCTAAAAGAAGCTCTAGCTGAGCATGATCTAGCTGTAGCATTGTGCCTACTGATGGCACAGCAGAAACATTGCGTTGTGTATAGGGAAACAGATAAATCTCATCTTAAACTTGTTGGTAAATATCTTGCTCGCTGAGCAACTCGTCTTCCTGTAATTTTTCTACAAGGATTAATGGGATTTGATGATCACAGGAAAGTTGTACGATCAGTGCCAAGATACGTTAGTTCAGTTCGGAACATTCTTGGGCTCTACAATGACTGTAGACGAATATGTGGAGAGACTCCCTTCCATACATTCTATGCTTCAAGACAATCACATACATTCTGATGTTGCATTTTTCCTCGCGAGGCCAATGTTTGCACACGCCATTAACGTAAATCATTTTTCATCTGAATGAAAATTTAATTTCGATGATCCAGATCAAGTTTGGATTAAAATAAACGAAATGCTTGTAGATTAAATATGACGCCCTACGGAAAGCCGACCCTAATTACAAAAAAATGTCAACCGCGATGAAGCAAACAAAGTATGCAGAGGCCGCGCAAGCTGTGATGGCGCCTGTAGCTCAATCCGTCAGACCTCTGCATCCCCTGAAGGTTTGGGAGGACATTTCACCACAATTTCTAGTGACGTTTTGGTCCCTCTCGATGTACGATTTGTACGTTCCTGTGGAGAGCTATCAACGAGAGATTAATAAACTGAAGCAACTCGCGGCACAGAGCGCTGATTCCAAAGATGTGGTTTGTAATCGCATCGTAATAATAACTTTTATATTTGAACAATTTCTGACGAGTATATTACGCTTGCAGAACGTTAGTAAAGGCAAAAAGGAGCAAGAGCGATGCACCACTTTGGTCGAGAAATTGCAGGATGAAAAGAGAAAGCAGGAGGAGCATGTCGAAAAAGTGTTTGCATATTTGAGGTGAATTTTGGAATCGTTAAGGAGAAGGTTTAAATCGATTACAATTTCGAAATTCTTAATTTTGTTGTTTTTTTTTTTTATTTTAGACAAGAAAAGGATACGTGGTTCTTATCACGAAGCGCCAAATCGGCGAAAAACGAAACGATAACGCAATTTTTGCAATTGTGTCTGTTTCCACGATGTACGTTTACAACCGTGGATGCGATGTACTGTGCAAAGTTCGTGCACACCATACATTCTCTAAAGACTGCAAATTTCTCGACGCTTCTGTGCTACGACAGGGTGAGTAGAATCATTAGACTGCGGATTTTGTTAGACTGCTAACTACAATTGAATCTTTTCAGCTTTTCTGTGATATAACATATTCAGTTACCTCATGCACCGAGAACGAGGCGAATCGTTATGGGAGATTCTTGTGCGCCATGCTCGAGACTGTAATGAGATGGCATTCCGAGAAAGCAATTTTCGACAAGGTACACCTTAGTTCTCGACGTTTCAAACTGCTGGATGTATTTATTACTGTTTTGTTACATTTTAGGAGTGTAGCAATTATCCGGGGTTCGTAACAAAGTTCCGAGTTAGCAATCAATTTTCCGAGGCGAACGACATGGTAGGATTTGAAAATTACAGACACGTGTGTCACAAGTGGCATTACAAGATTACGAAGGTACCCCTTTCTCTACGGCTTGCGGATCGTTCTTGGGGAAACACGATGAGATTTCAGGACTAACACGCTCTATTGTTGTAGGCTATTGTAGTTTGTCTCGATTCCAAGGACTATGTACAAATAAGAAATTCTTTAATAATATTGATTAAAATATTGCCGCATTTTCCCGTGCTGGCCAAGTTGTCTCAAATCCTTGAACGTAAAGTGGAGAAGGTGAGGGAAGAGGAGCGTGGGCAACGGCAGGACCTCCATGTTCTAGCTACGTCGTACAGTGGCCAATTGAAAGCTAAGACACCCAACATGATTCGGGAAGCAGATTTTCACCATGTCGGAGACAAAGTAATTACAATTGGAACGTTCGTAAGGTCTACTAGAGTCTGAACAGAAGCTAACAAGTTTCTTTTACAGGCTGGAAAAGCACAGGATAGTCAGAACAACGATACATCGGAGAAAGTAGGTGATGGAATATCGAATAAAGAGATCACCAACGGTGACACGCGGATAGAGAAGGAAAACAAAGAGCAACGTGAGAAAAGGAGCGCGTCGAATCAACTGTACCAGTAGGTTTTCAGCTTCTTCGTTTAATTGAGTTTCCAGGAAATGTTTTTATCGTTCTTTTTTTTTGGTACAGCGAGGGGTCTGAAAAGATCCGAAAAAAGGAGGAAAGTAAAGAGAGCGTGGAGGGAAAGGACAAACACGTGAAGAAAGACGAAGTCAAGGAGGACGATCCTATGGATAAAAAAGATCGAAAATATTACAAAGTAATTATATGTTTATGCGTGTTGTAGAATAAGTTTTATGGGGATTATTGTTCGGTGTTTGATGAACCGTAAATTGTGATGTTGATTACAGGAAGAACATTATTACAGTAGTGGAGTAGACAATTTAGACAGGGATCTTTCCAGTGTATCGAATAGTAGTGCCAGCTCCGGACCCACGCAAGATGGATCCGACAGAGGTTTGCATTAGATGAAATTAGATCAGAGTATGATTTAGATCCGTTGTTGTCACCTGTGATACAGACAATGTTTGATTTCAGATGCCAAAAGAAGAAAAATTGAAAATATCCAAAAGGTGAGAATCTTCGTACGGCCGTGCGAGCGTTAAACTCATTTCTTACTATAACTTTCTAATTTCTGTTTCGTTAACAGGAGGGGAGACGAGCAGAGGGAAATTTGGATAAAAAGGAGCGTTCGAGCAAAAGTAAAATAAGAGACGAACAGAAGGAATTGCGCAGAGAGAAGAAAGTGGGCCGAAAAAGGGTACGCATTCTATGACTGTGTTTAACCCCTTGCTCTACGACTTATTTTATGATTCTTTAATGTTTGTAACTCATTAGAAAAAAAAAAAAGAAAATTTATATTTTAATGTATACCCACGTGTTCTTTCAATCATTTCCATTCGATAGACTACAGTAAAATAGAATTTCGTTTCAATTTAAAGAGAAATTTCGCTCGAAAATTTTCATTACAAGCCTGACTCGATATTACGATACGAGACGTGTTAATCATACTTTATTTACACCATAATGTCTGTCTAAATCAGGATAGAGCGGAGGAGTCGTCGGCAGTCACTACCGAGCAAAAAAGAAGAAAAGATGACGAAAGAGGTAACTACATTTTATTCGACGGCTGTATTGGGAAGAATCTTTTGATAAACAATGAGATTGTTTGCAGCGAAAGGAGCACATCAGAACGGCGATATGCCCGAACACAGAGAAAAGCATCATTACAATAAGGTCGGTAATTCCGGTTTAAATGTGCCATTATATTTCAAAACCACAGAAAGAAAAATTAAACTAGTTGAGTCTAGAGAGTAATCAATCTCTTCATTAATTCGAGTATACGGGGAAAGTAAAACCTTTTTTTCGAAACGATTTCTTCTGTAGCCGAATAGCTGTTTTTTGTCATCGTTAATAAACAATTGCAAGTAGGTGATTTAGTTGTACTCCCTAGAGTTTTCATGCGTAACCAAAGCGTAGCGTAGGATTAGAGAGAAAAAAAATACTGCGACCCTGATTAATCAAAGGATGTACACGCGTTTCAATTCACGTAATCGCATTACGTTTGTCTATATACAATCCTTATCGCATCACGGTTTTTATACATTTATCCCGACATTCTATCATCAATTAACTGAATCGCAATTTCTAACACTATTCCTTGACCCCTTAGTTGATAAAGACGTCCGCTTCGAGTACATTGAAAAGACGAAATGGGAGACAATAGCAAAGACCAGAAAAAATAGGTGATACTATCAAGTACCCAAACGCCATTTCCAGGGACCCGTGATACTCAGAAGATTCATATAACAATGTATTTTCAGGAAAAGTCTCCCTACACAAAGGAACGTGTTCATGAACGGGAGGGCCGCGAAGGCAGAGACAAACAATATCCTTTTTCTATTGACTAAATAATTCATTAATTATGTCTTTTCGAATTACTTGGTACGATTTACAATCACTCACAATGCGATACGTTCCTTAATTCCTGAACACTAGAAGAAGTTCGGATCCCAAACGAAGATGATGTACAACAATGGAAAAAAATTTGACTTAACATTTTATATACTACGTTTGGTGTTGCATGTAATTAAGGTAGAATTCAAATAATAAAGAAAGATAGTGAATAATTTGTATATTATATTGACGTCCAATTTTATATAAAATAAAGTAGGTAACAAAAAAAAAAGCTTTCTTTGGTACACGTTCAATTCAGTCTGAGATTTGTACATATACAACTACAATACTCTGTGTTATTTATAATAAATAGAAATCAGCGATGCCAATAAATTAAATCGATTTTCACATATACTTTGTTATTTATCTCGCCTTACCTCTAAGTACTTTGTAAATAAATTAATAGAAAACACGCTGCAATGCAAATACTATGTACATATTTGCTTAGCATTTATTGTTAACAACTTACTGTACGTTACGGCGAACTATGTATAAAATTGTAATAATATTGATCTGCTTTCAGACTTTCCTCCTCCAAACGTTTCAATCTCATTCTTGCATCCTGAAGGATGTCCTCTGTCGAACTACTTTCGCTGACGATTGTATTCGCAGTTGTTTGAGTTGGTGCTTCGTTAGCAGGCCTTAGAGTTCGTATTTCTTCTATTTGACGAGATAGTTGGAGAGCACGCTGGGTTATCTGCTCTATTCTCAATTGTTGGTCTTGTATCAGAGTATTTAATTCTTCTTTTTCTTTAGTGAGAACCTCGATCTTCTCCTCTTGCGTAGCATCTACTGCAAAATCGGTTTGCACCTCTATGTTTTGCACATTTTCAATTGCAGCCGTCTCTGCTGCTTTCTTCTCCCCTTGTAGTTGTTTTAAATCCTCCTCCCGTTTCGCGTGGTCATTTTGTTCCCTCTGCAGCCTGCAAATATAATTATTATTAATAAAAGACAGAAAGATTCATATTATTTTTGACTTTTTGAGATCAAGAGACTTGGTCACAATTTTCTAACAGCATAATGCACACCTATTTTCTTCTTGTAACAACAATCTTTCCTTCAACGCTAATTCCATTTCCTTTTGCAGAATTTTTTGTTCATTACTCTGCCGTTTTTCCTCCAATTCTTTCTCCTTTAGACTCATCGAACGCATAACATTCTGAAAAAAGATAATACTAAAGGAATGAGAAACACGCCTGAAAGTTCAGTTAATAGCAACGGTAAAGTTTCAGCTACCTGCACCTGCTGCAGCTTAGCATCCAATGTCTCGACATGCTCTTCAACGAGCAACGCTTGTTCTTTCAGCATCGTCTCCCTCTTGTGCACTTTATTATTGACTATCTGTTTGTGCAGAGATATTTTTCTCTTCAGTGTGACCAGTTTCTCTATACGAGCGTTGTAAGACAGCCAAGAAAATTTGGTTTGCGTGGACTCGTTGCAGAGAGTCACGTGCTCTTTTATCGGTACGCCATTGTACATGTTGTAAGAGAATAGGGTGATGCATTTCAGTATGCACAGGAGAAGCGGCATATCGCTTTCTACGTATTGCGATATAACATATTGGCCTTTCGCGTCGTGAGGATTGATACCTAGCGTCTCCAATGCATGGAGTACGTAATCGTTCTGTAATTTTTCAGTTGTACCTTCTTCGTTCTTGTCGGACCGCTGAGGCGTCTTATTAGAGAAGTTAATTAGCAGGGGTGCTTCGCTGGCAAATACCGACAGTGTGTAAGCATAATTGTGATTGAACAAGTACTCCGCTATCAGTAGATCATAGATGTATTGTTTCGCAGATTTTGGATGATCGGTTTTCAAACCGACGTCCTTGTTCCTCAATGCGTTAATTAAATTTTGACGAAGGTGAGTTCTTATTTTCGATATCATCCCAGATTTTTCAAACCTACGGGTTAAAAATTTTAAATAAAATTCTCTGTTAAACCTAACCTATCGTTGCGTCTTGATTTCGTTTTGAAACATTACGTGAAAGTACACTTACCAATTGTATATAGATGGATGACATTCTTGGTCCATATCTAAACGAATAATTTAGAAGGATTATCGAATAAAGGTACGGTTAATTAAATTGAATTTAATCGACAACAAACTGTTGTGTGTACACAAAATTTAAATCTCGCGTAGATTATCGATGCGCGCGCATTCTGTATCAATGTTGCGCATCGAAGTTTTTGAATTCAAAACTACGGACATAACGGTTTCACAAGTATATCACTTTATTTCTATAATTGTACAAAAATCGTGGTTTATATACAATGATCAAACATCTAATCGAAATATTTATACGTATTAACAAAAGATCGCACTTCTTTGGATGCGATAATGAAATATCAATCATGTTTTTCATTTTTAAAAGTAAATAATACTGATAGTAAATTGAAAAAAATTTCTTACACAATCATATATTTTCCGTATCACAAAATACTAAGTAATTTGACAATTCGCACACAATTTCTGTATGTTTTACACACTCAATCGAATAGAACAAATCTTAGGACAATTTTATATAATTTCATATGCATTAAAAGTAGCCCTGCAACCAGTAATAATTATCCTAACAGTCTAACATATTGTCTATATGCTCAGTATGTTCAGAAATACTTTTTTACATGCCTGATACTTAGGACACTTTAGCCTTTTTCGTATCAGCCTTTTTGTGTTTCGCCCGTTTGTTAGTTGTCGTTGATTCTACTTCTTGCGAGAAATCGTATTTAGCTGCCAGTCGTTCTCTAATGAGCAAACCCCGGATCAGTTTCCTCCAATTACCGTAAACCCTCTTGTCGCGTTTCTCTTTAGCCCGTTTGCGGGCTTCAACCTGTTCCGATTCCCACGCTTCTCTCAAAGTGTCCTCGTACTCTTCGCAAACGACAAATCCTTCGAGTGCAGGCACTGCACCCATGCATCCAAAGTTGAAACCAACGACAGCCGATGCACAGTCGATATTCAACTTCCTGGCGATCCGGTTTAGTCCTGGAACTGTTAACAAAGATTGTTACATTCCTCTAGCCCAAGTTTCAACTTCACGTTTGCTAGGATAATTGCAGAGAAAAATCAAGAACTTACGATCAATGTGGACAGTGCCTTTCGGAAGCATGCACTGTTTGAACAGGTCCACATTTCCATATTCATTCCTTGGCACGATGCCGTTCTTGGCTTCTGGAGGTACATAGTCCATAGTCTGCCACTCCCCGAACAACTCCAGAGCTGAATCTTTGATCTTCATTCCAGACAACTATTCAAAACAAGAAACTTTATATATTATTTACTTCATACGTTTCTTATAACATTTTATAACGTCAGTCATATAACGCCAACTACCTTGTCATACTTTGGACGTGCTTTGACTATCTTGTACGGGTCCTGTTTCGGTTTTACAACTCGAGCTTTCTTAAGCCAAGTTTCCCTCGAGCAAAGGATGTGCACACAGTGGCGAGAGTAGATGGCTTCGCCGGTAGAAGTGTGTCCCAATGGTACACAGTCTGGAGGGTACAATGCCTCGAATTTCAGTAGATGCCTTGCGATAACATACAGTGGATGTCCTTTGCATTCGCCGATGGTTTTAGGTAATGGCTGCTCTAATTCTCTGTAAGGCAAAGTTCATTTTATAATAGAACTAAGTATTCCAGTGAGAATTTACGAGAAACGTACTTGTCTAGAAGCATCTGATCTTCGGCTCTACAGATGGCAGAATCCTTTTCCTTCCAAGGAGTCAACGCTTCAGTCCACCACTTCTCGTCGACTCTTTGCTTGCGTGTGACTGTTAGCCAATGGGGACAGTAGCGTCTGGTCACATCCTTTATCGAACCAACGGAGTTCCATGCTACTACGTATAGGACAGGTTTCGTTGCTTTTTTCTGTAATAGAAAATAAGGATTGTTAACATACAGAAATTTCAGAAACAAGATAAATTATTCCTCGAATCCCTCACATATATTTCTGTCACGCAATGGATCTTCTCTTCCATCACACTCGCAGAAATCCAACTCTCTTCCGATTCTAGGTATACTTCAGCCCAAAGATATTGCGAGTTCTTTTTCTTATTTGGATCCTCGCTTTCGCTGTCGCTAGATAACAACTTTTTATTGCTTTTCTTGCTACTCTTAGAATTTTGTTCATTTTTACTGTTGTCGGTCGATTTCCCTTTTACTACAGCTTTCGGTTTTGGTTGAAATTCTGCCTCGGAATCCGTGGAGTCTACATCTATGTAATATTTCGATTTTGTACTGTTGCTCTTCGAGCTCAAGTTCGCAGGTTTCTTAGATTTATCGTCGTCGGGAGAAACATCAAGTTTTCTGGATCTCAGCTGCCTCAGATTGGACGTGTTTTTTTCTTCCCTTGTTGTTTTAGTCTCGTTTTTTGTAGCTGCCGATTCTTCAGCTTCCTCTTTCGCGATCTTAGACTCTTTCGTAGCATCCGATTTTCCTTTCTTTCTTTTGCTTTGCAATTTCGACTGCAGAACCTCAGCTGCCCTTTTCTTTGCTTCCATATTTGCAGTCTTCTGTGCTTCTGGACTGTTCAGAATTACTTTTGTCACTTCGGATGTCTTCTTCTTGCGTGATTTCAAGCTACTTTTCTCCTTAGCTTTACACGACTCACTCTTAGGCTTTTCCTGTCGTTCCTTTGATTCAATTTTGAATATCGGATCGTCGCTGAACACCTTATGCGGCGGACAAAGAGATATAACTAATCGACAGTGCAAGCCTAATGCTCTTAATATAGCGACATAGAGCACTACTAGCTCCCTGTAATCGGAGATCTTTTTCTCCTGCAGTACCTTCAACAGACTCTCTTTGTCGATACGTTTATTATCGCTGCTTGCAACTTCTTCAAATACGAATAAACGTTTAAACCATTTCGTAAATCTCTCCAGATACGTAAGGTCGATTCTATTCTTTGGGTACTTGTCGGATGATATTAAAGACAGCACAGCCGACATCAGCTCGGGCTCGTTCGCCTGTTTGTTCATATAGAATCCGTAAGCTAGCCAGCAGAGTAAACCTACTTTCTCTACATATACCTGGGTAGTTCGCAATCGTCTTCGTAGAATTGTTTTCAAATCTTCGCCCCCTTTTTTCTTTCTCTTTAGCATGATACTAGTGCCAGGCAGAGTGATCTTAACACCGTCTTTTGGGATAGTGTATTCTGGAGTGTCTTCCGCATCATCCTCTTCTTTTACGGACTCTTGTTTCAGCTTTTTTCTAGCGGGAGAATCCACGGCGGTCTCTCCTTGCAGTAAAAGTTCAGTGATTTCATTGCATGATGCGGTGTTCAGCTCGTTCGTTACCTGTATCTTCCCTTTTTTCTTTTGTTGCGAAGATTCGGAGACTGTTTGTTCCTCTTTGATATCGTCATCGTTGAATTCGAGCTTTCGAGTACTTTCTAGATTTTTCAGAACTTCGGTGAACAGTTCGATGTTGGATCGATTGACGTCCTCGAGATCCTCGTCCTCGGAGGTCTCGTCATCTGTATCGTTCTCCGGCGCGCCAGAATTCTCGTTCGGTTGTCCATTCCGGAAAAAGGTAGAATTCAAATTAATCTTCTCCGGATCCACCAGAAACTCGTTGCTACTATCAGAACTGTCATCTTCCGACAGGCCACTCATCTCACAACCTCTTCGCACTTTGCAAATTCTTTTATCCGCTCCGTTTGGTTAACATTTCAACGCCTTGCGTCATATTACATCAACACAGAGAACATTACCGACAGAGAACTGTCACCGCCGTCGATAACGTAGTTTCCTTACCGACAACATTGTAATTAACTGTAAATTTGATTAAACAACTTTAGACACATTGTAAATATTCACTCGTACGTTCATCGTTTCTGATCGACGAATTTCTTTTCTATAGATCAGGTCTAAATACACCTTTCGTTATTCGGAAAAATTCTCAACTGTCCCTGGCTACTGGTGGCCACCCTGGTCCTTTAAAAGTTGTAATTTGTAGGTATTATTAGAGAGGAAATCTCCTCTCTGGTATTATATTTGTTAGGTGACATCTGACTACTAATTAAGATACTGATGCAGTTTGATAATTATTTATTAATGCGATAATTGCGGACGGGACATTTCTGTAGTAAGTGACGCTGTACATACAGGAATACTAGTTGTAGCTATCCGCAGCAAAGAACATAACGATTCGTTTGTTAACGCAGAACGACATTTGGATTTGACATGTTTCATGATGGAAAAGTTATTTCCGCATTTATATGTCGATCCGAGCATAGAGTGGAGTCTCAAACTGAAATCTACAAGTTTTGGATATTTTTCCTTTGGTAATAATTTAAAAAATTCAAGTCCATATTCGTGTCGACCAAGTAAGAACATATCCGATTGTAAATGACAAAGTTCTATTTGATATGCTGTTCCTTTGTTTATTATTTCGCATCCTTTTGGATTATTAAAAATTTCCAGATCATTACTCAACAAGTCAAAATCATGGAAATGCCTTTGAGATTGTTGTTGAATCTCTATTAGCCATGTTCGAAATACCGAAAAATTTACAGTTGAATATTGTCGAGCAATTTCTTCGCAGGATGGAAAACTATGTAACCGATTTGTTTCTATTTCGTTGATGAATAATTGGAGATGATTTTGAAATTCTTTCACGTATTTAACCAAATCGGAAATAGTTTGATTCTGATTTTGTAAATTTGAATTTAATTTATTAAGATGACATGCAATATCGGTTAAAAATGCCAGTTCACTTAAAAATTCGATATCTTCAAATTTCTCCTGTACATCTGTGGCATCCGCTTCTACTTCGTTTTGTAAAAATTCTCCTATATCGTCTCTCAAATGAAAAAATCGTTTCAAAATATCTCCGTCGCATAGCCAACGTACTTCCTCGTCTAAACACAAATCTTCGTACATAGAGTTTACATCTTTTAAAAATGTTTTAAATTTCTTATGTACGTGAGTCGTGTCGCCGCCTCTAATTAAATTTAAAATTCTGTTTACAATGTTCATTGTAGTGCTCTGCGCTAATGCTTTACCTGAAATTAGAGATTAAGATTGAAACCAGCAAATTCTTGAGAAGAAACTCGATCTTTTGTAAAATAAAATAAATTGGAAGATTTCATAGAAAATTAACTAAAACAAAGGACATCAAGAGACTATAAATGACTGAGATAATATTTACCACATAGTGCCTCCTGGTGAACGATACACTGAAACGTTGGGCAATTTATTCCATGCTTTAATAAAAGTTCCCGAAATCCATATTCTTCGCCAACCATTTCTTTCGTTCTGTTAATTATCGCAGAACACTTGGAGAAACCTCCGTACTTTTCTACTTGCTCGTAGACACCATACAAAACATCCGTTCCGGTTGTGGTCGAATGCAATGGAACCAACGATAACAGTTCTTCGCGGATGGAAAAATCATCGCTTATCATTCTTACAAAAATTGATAACTGTCTTACGTCCGTTATTCCTGTAGTTTCGTGGAGATACAGCGAGAAATAACGACATTTGTCTAATAATGCTTTTAATTTGTTTTCTAAATGCCTATTAATTTCACTAACTCGTCTTGACATGGTTTGCCGTGACAATGAAACCGTTTTAAAACTTTCCACTGCAGTTTTATTGCCGAAAGCTTTCGCCATTTCGATTGCACATTTTTTAATAAGTTCTCCGTCGGAGAAATTTTTTTCCGCACGTGCAATTTCTAACGCGACAGCATACGAAGCCGCGACGCTTTGTTGTTGAATCGTATCCGTGGCACATACACTATCAACTTCTGGTTCATTGTTGTCGCCGTCGTCGTTTTTCATCTGTTTCAAATTGTTCAGTATTTCTATTCGACATTCTGCAGAACACGTATCATACATTTCACTATGACACCTATTATAGTGGCGAGATATATTACTTTTTTTCATCCCTGACATCTTTTTTTTACAAATTAAACATTGTGCTTTTCCGCCAGAATTAACGAAAAAGTAATCTGTTTCCCAACTTTTTTTAAACAGTCGATTTTCTGAGTCAAGTTTTCGTTTAGACATGGTGTCGAGCAGAGTAGAGCAGTAACACTAGGAGATGTGAATAACAATCACGTAATATATTTAAAACAAAATAACTCAAACAACGATAAATTCCATAATATTAGTAAGAGGTTAGAAAATCTAACAGCAGAGAGGAGACGAGAGGAGATAAGAGTGTTCATGCCAGTGTAAAAACAGTGCCGTGTCTAGAATAAGGTAGTAGAGCGGCCAGAGCCCTGAGGCGTATACCGGTCAGTTAGTCAGTACCGGTGCAGTATCATTGGCGGGACGTGCGATCCACAACGAGAGGTAAGTTATTATTAATATTTTAATATACAATGGCAGCTACTAGTGGAGAAAGAGCTACAAAAAGTCCAAAAATTCGCCACTTCGAATTTTTCGCGGGGTACTCAAGGTACCCCATTTTTCTATTACTGAAGCTGAAGACGCCGCCATCTGGTGGCCATCGCGTGCGAATCGGTGCCCCGGATCACCCCGGATCCACACACTGGTTCACGCCCGGAATTCCAGTCTACCTAGTCGTATATCTCGTCTATGACAGTCTATGGTAGCTGGTACCAACCGGACTAACGTTCTACTTTATCCTCCGAGCATTGTATTCACGCGACTATTGTTGACAGTTCTTCTCGAAGAAAGGTTGCTGCAGCTGTTGGGAGAAACAAACGCCAGCTCTTGTCAGAGCATCGCGACTTTTTCTATTGACAAGTTTGAATTCGTGCGGGTATTCGTAGGAGCCGATCAGGAAATCGAGTCACGAAGCTGTATTCCCAACGACGTGTCGCTGCGAAAGAAGGTCATTGCAAAACGGAGAAAATGAGGTATTTATCTATGAATATGAAAGAAGATATTTTCTTCGTTCCCGCGCGTCACTACGTTCTCCTATCGTTCAAATCGTTCTCGTGCGTGAAAATGTTTACGACATCGGCTGACTGACGCTTATTTTTGGCAAAATGCCAGTCGTTCGATTTCCCTGAGAATTGAAGAAGCAACAGTATCGAATAGGTAGAGGGAGAAAGAGGCGGGAATCAAGGTAGCATTCCATTTAACTGTCATGCACGAACCGCCATCTTTTCTACTGACAATTTCTTTTCAAAGCGGCCTTCCATTATACTATTTATCGTGTTGCATTCGCTGGATATGAAAAGCGTTTAGCGTCCGTTTAGCAAATTTTCACATTTCCTCCAATAATTTAGGCGTTTTACTTTTTTGGCAATATCGACAGAAGCTGTTTCTAGAAGGATATGTTAGTCAGAAATTATATATATATAAAAATATGTGGATATGTATATATATATATATATATATATATATATATATATATATATAGATAAATACGTGGCTTCTGACAAGACAGAGCCCTTTCCGCAGTGCGATCAGATGAAACGATGCTAACCTAATTATAAGACCTTTTTTTCCAATGCTTTTTGATTTGAAAATGCACATATGGTATATAATACTAACAAATACAATATTATTGTTCGAAATTAGAGGTTATGTTTTCGGACGCGTCTCAATAAAATGGCTAATCTCTTGTAATGCATGGACCACATAGGCATTATGTTAATGAATTCTAATGAATATGTTAGTTTTCATTCGCGTCTCAATTCTCTGCGTGTTTTGTAACTTCTCGCAGTTATAAAATTTTAGCTGAACACCAAACGTGCTCATCTTCGAATAACGCGAAGATAAGTTTATTTTAACTTTTATAAGATCGTTAAATCTTAAAATAGATTCAATGAACTATATCGCTCGAACGTAGTTATAACCCGGCATTCTTACAGCGACGAATGAATTTTCTGCATTTGAATTTCGGTGTATTTTGAATTTTTGAATTTTTGAATTTTTGCGATTCAAGAGGAATATTTTATTAATAGCGGAAGATCACAGATGACAGCAATGAACGGGAAGAGACCATCTTCGATTCCCTCGCGACATCAATCTGAAACTATAGCTCAACATTTTGATCTAATTAAATACATCTACGATTGTAAGTATAGCGTAAGGAAGGATTGTTGTAGAGTAAATGTTTGCGATAATGAAGGTTTTACATTGAAATCTGATTGTTACAGCCTGGAATTCAGTGTCTAGAGAGCTAGATATGTGCCATAATCAACCACACAGTAATTCTTCTAATTATAGAAACGGGGCATCCGTTACATATTATCAGGAACGAGAACCTAATCCACAATTGAAAGGTATATAATAATTGAATTATATATTATTTTCTAGTGTGTTTCGAGGTTTTTAAATAATCGATAAATCTTTTTACATTAAAAGATTTTGAACCGTTTAACCTCGAGGCTTGGTGGGGACAGCGAGTTGTTCAAAGTATCACCAGGAATGCTAATTCCTAGTGCCAGGCCCATCACATCGACTACAATCGAACATTCTCAAACAGACATAAGAAACAGAAGAGATAAATAAGAGCTGCCGAACAAAACTTGTTTTCTTTTCTATAGAAACAGTTTATTGTATACTCAGAAAAACAATCGACAGAAGGAGGATAACGTAGGTATAAATAAGTATCTAGCAATGAATTTTAAATCTTTTTGATAACAAAAAAAGTAGAATATTAGGAAAGAAACGAAGATAATGCGAGAGAAAGAGAGTGAGATAAAAAGAGCGTGCGTGCGCGCGCACAAGAGAGAGAGAGAGAGAGAGAGAGCGAGAGAGAGGGTGAGAAAGGGAAAGAGCAGGGTTAAGAATGCATACAGATTAGTATGTATATTACATTCCTCCAATCTTTTATTGTAACTTAACGCAATAGTGCGTTTTCCTGGATCCATTTAAATATCGTGTTTTTAAAAGTATTTTACTCCACGATCGAATGTAAGCCTTTGCCTGTTTCTGATATTGTCTTTCTAAGATTTGAGAATCAACACGTTATAAATAATTAAGATTTATAGAGCATGCTGAAAATATTTATTTTATTTGCCGAGACAAGTAAATGTAATTATAAGACGTAGTTTATTACGAATCAGAATTTCATTGTTATTTAAAGAGGAGATGAATTAATTATTAATCTTTTTACCTTTTTCTAACGAAGACATGTATACAGAATGACGAACCGAATGTTAATGAACTGTACATGCGAACGAACTCTACCGAAGGTTTTACCTTTTAAAGTTTGCACATGTATGTATTTTTCCACGGATTGCATTTTGCATTTTTTAATCGATTTTGCACATACGTATCTGTAACGATGTCACACTTCAATTTTAACGAGATAAGTGTCTTTTTGATATTATTTAAAAGAAAAATGAAAAGGTGCATTGTCGCATATGAATATAGTAGGCTGCACTTCTATCTTTGATAAAACTAAAATAAATCATATTCAAAATAGTATGGTTATTATTACAATTTTAAATACAGTTAAACATACAACTATGTACACTTACATCGTATGTTACATAAACAATGTACATGACGCGAGTATAGCGATCTTGTAAAATTTATCCGAATAACATTTTTAAGCAATCGTCAAACCAGTTTTTACCAGTTGCTCGTAGCGGTATTTTTTTACGTACAATAATGGTAAATAGCAAAAGTATTATTACGATTACCCAAAAAACTTAGCTGGATACTGTTACATGTTACGAACATCATTATAATGTTAGACATTTATGCACCTCCGAGAATGATAGGTAGCGCTATGCATAGAGTTATCGATTCAACGCTTGGATCCAATCGAACAATTCACCGTTACCACGGTACTGTGAATCCTTATCGATCATGGTTCGAGCTTGATCTAAAGTGTTGAATTTTAAGGTTTTGACGGTTCGTTCCAAATTGCAGAGACTTCTTTCTATCGCACGTTTTTCGCTATTGAGCATCTGTTTATTCGAAAAATTTCTACATTTTGTACCAATCATTCTAGAAAAATTGATGTACGTTTTTAAGAGTATTATATGAAATCATGAAATATAAGTATCTAAACAATTATTTATCTGTTTAAAAATATTTTTAGCATTAAATCCACACCGATTCTTCCAAAATATCACTGTACACAGCATTTTGTATTCTGTCGTCTTGAAGCTATAAAGCTATAAGCTTGAAGCTATAGTTGATAGAAAAGTTTTATACGAGACTTCTAGCAAAAGTTCATTCGTTGAACGTTAGGTTTAGAATTTGCACAATAAAGAAATATATTTGTTTACTCACTGTGGTTCCAGCATTTAGGCGTAGAAACGATTTTATTCCGACCACTGCCGTTTGCGTAGACCTGTTCACAGTTCTCAATCTCGTTGTTTGCGTACCACAGGGTATGCCGGTTTGTTTAACATTCACGGATGCGTAAATACGATTAAAGAATATTATAATTCGGTCCAAAGGCGCTTTCTCGTATTCGGCTTCGTTATCGACCAATTCCATTCGAACGATTGCCTCGCTGTCATTTAATACGACCGGACATTTTAATTTCATTTCCCTATCGATCGATAATTTGAAAATGTATTCTTCGTACGATCGACCATTCGAATGCGATTCTATGCATAATACACGATCGCGCGCGTTCATTGATTTATTTTCACCAGTGAATTCATGATCTTTATTTTCCTGCATTACTGAGTTTTCGAAATCTTTATTTTCAGGAAACGCGGAGCTGCTCGGTGAGTTTTCATTACGATTTCTTGAACGTGTATTCGCTTCCCGAGAGGTAGAACAGTTCTGGTACTCGGTCTCTTTCTCTGGGACTTGATCGCACGAATGTTGCTGCGCCTGCAACTTTTTCGACAGTTTTGCCAATAGCAGCGTATTCGAGTTTATAACGCGGAGCGCTTCAAGTTTAAAAATTGATCGATAAATGTAAAAGTATGCCAACCTTTCTCTTAAGACTCTTCACCACTTCCTTCAAAACGGCATTCTGTTTTTCCAACAACACCGGTTTTGTTTGATCTTCTCGATCTCGCGTGGTCCAAGCGAGGTGTCTCAGGCTCTTCATACTTCCTTCGAATAAGTTTCCTGGTTCGGTCAAGTTCTTCAGAGCTGTTCCAAGAGGATACATTTGCCTTACATGAAGGAATCTGAAAGTGGGGGATAATACTTACCTTCTGCCGCAAGTTGACAGACAGAACCGACATCCACGTCGAAACGGTTTAAAGTTTCAAGTAGGTTAGCCAGCTCGAAAGTACGGTCCTCGTACTCGCGTCGACAGCTTTGATACATCCCTATCTCTTCCTCTAGTTGATTCACCTTATTGGGAAGACGAAACTTTAATCTCCCCGACCAGAATTCTATCACCAAGATACACTAATGAAACACGCGTTGCTGTAGATTAGTGTAGATAGAAAATCAATTCAGCTACATTTATTCGAACCATACAAAATATTCGTACAAAGTATTCGTACACCTTTTGAAAAGGAATAACTTTCTTTTGAAAAATTAGACCCAACAGATTGGTTTCGAGTGACGCCTCAGAATCGGTAGTCGAGAGTTAAGGGTTAAAAGATGTGTGAAAAAGAAAGCTGTGAGCCTGACGAAGGGGTTGCGCGAAGTGCTCGATTGAACGGCACATTTTGCAGACAAACGGGCAACGTCGCGAAACTTGACCACAAGCCCCTCAAAGGCTGATGAATTTCAGCGACAGGCCATTAACGTTTTAACAGCCTCCATCCTGACACCTTTTGCTAGCCTCAATCTAAGGTTTGCATCAGACCAAGGATGATGGCACGTAGTATCACGTGCAGAAGACGAGGTCGAGCTAGATCTGGATCCCGTTAATGCCCGACGGTCATAAAACTTTCGCGTTAACTTCGTTTTACGCGGATGGCGTTCTGTTGGAAAATTGCCGCAAGCACCGACGGACATCATTGGCTTGAGCTGAAAGAAAGAAAGAAAGAAAGAAAAAAAGAAAAAAGAAAACGAAAAGCATGATGAGATCGATACGAAGAAACGTGGACGGGGTAAGAGAAAAGTTCAGGGATTAGCGAGACACCTTCCCTATTAATCAATCGGGAGACACAGTGGAGTCTTATTCTATTCGGCAGGCTGCTAGTTTGCAAATGGAACACTTGATCTGCATCAAACGCAAAACGAACTTAATTGCACTTGGAAGAACTTCGATGGGCAAACCACGGCCGCGTATGCAAATCATTGTAAATGTAAATTTAAAGAAACGGTCAATTACGTAGCGTGGCAAACGAGGACGCGTTTGTTTCTTCTGCTTCTTGAACTTTCGTTAAAAGTTCTTTTACTTGATTACTTCTTTCGTAAATGCTATGCGATATTGATTAAACTGTTATTATTAGTGTAACTTACACGTATTTGGGATGAGTGAGAAAATTTTGATAGAGGAGTTGCTGGGAAGAAAATGAAAATGAACGATTCATTTACCAGACGCACAGGATCGCATATTAGATGGATGGGGTTTCATGGTTATCGAAGGAATGGACAAATAAAGGGTAAAGGGTGGCAAGCGCGACAATGAAAACCGTGGCGCGGACACGCGAAAGTGTACATTCGAGTTCGCTTGGAATTTCGGCTGGACGCTGAATATTCAAGAGGGCAGCGAAAAGGTGACAAGTTCGATTCTCGCCTATCAGAAAAGCGACATTTTCAAAGGGTCCACTTTTTACGATGCATTGTCTGTAAAAAAGACAACGTCAGAGTGAATGCATATCAATTAAAAAAACCGCTTTGATGTTGGTTTACGATGCATGTAGCCACCGGTATTGCGTTCGAAAGTTTTTGCGCCACTGGCACGATACTACCGAAGAAACTTCAAATGTCTTTTGTATTTACGAGTTTGAATATCTTTAACACAGCAAAAACTGAATATCTACAGGCAAAAGCCGGAAACTAAAAATTTCCGATCGTATTATAATCGAAATAATCGTAGCTTCCAATAATTTCGTTCATAATTTTCTTCGCGTACACGAAACGACTATGACAACGCGGTGGGGCTCCAATGTTGTACCTTAACCGGTCACGATATTTTTGCTGCGTTCAGGACAGTTGAGACGTAGGATTTAATAAAGCTTTTAATGTAAGTACCTTCTCTCTAGTTCCATGGTACAGCTCGATTAGTTCATGAAATTGTTTCTCTGCAGTTTCTCGCGATACCTTCAAAATATCTTCGCGTTCCTGTTTCACCGACGTTATCGCGTTCTTGTACTCTGTTTCGTTCCTAGAAACGAATGATAACAACAGACTCGACATTTTCAACGTAATCAGAATTTTTACATTTTTATCGAACGACACGTCTCTATACGTAATTAAGTTAAATAATGTACGCCTGTGTGTGTGTGTGTGTGTTCACGATAACCATTCGCTGTCCACACATTTCTGCTAATTTGCACAGCAATTTACGTTCCATTTTCAATTCTGTTTGACGTATCTAATCTGTCCGATTTGCCGCTTTGCATTCTCGCGTTGCGTTTAATACATTTCAGGTATTCGCGTGAAATTGAGGGAAAGATCGTTCGATACCACCCAGTAACACGTATCGATTGTTTGTTCAATTATTAGACACTTTGACAGTCGATTTCGCTACGATTGTAGCCATTCTATCATTCTCATTTTACCATGCAAAGAAGAATGCGCGAATCAATTTCTCTAATTTATTCGTTCGATACTTCTGGTATTATGGGCGTACAGGAAAACAGGTTTTGAAAATAGCCCATCTCCATTCAAAGATCGTTTCCACGGTGAAGAACCGAAAAAGAGTGGAAACACGAAATTACCTTGTACTTTCTTGGAGGACTCTACAAACTTGCCGAGTTTCACAAAAATTGTAACTTTCGGGTTACCGAAGTTCCCTTGTTAACATTTTAGTTTCTTTGGGAATGGATACAGAGGATTGGGCGATACGGTATCATGGTGTTCGCGTGTCTCTTAGGCACATTTGTATTCGACCCGTCTTCCCTCATCTGTTCCACCTTGATATATGTACCGCTTAAGATGTCCCTGTAGCTAGATGGCCTGATTACAAAGCAATTTCCGAAATCTTTCAAAAGAACGTACATATTACGTATTATAATCCCAATTTTGGAGCGTGTGCGTATCAGTAGGTGAAATCCAAGACATCTTAGAAAGATCGGAAGAATTTCGAAGTGTCGATACGTCTCATCGGAAACTTTTCATTTGTGAAATTGTTTCTTATTCGCGAGGAAGGCCCGGTCGAGCAACATGCGTAACGAACCTGTAATTCCTCGACGTTCCTGCAACGTCCATCGGCCGTCGCGTCGTCCGTGTGGTACGGTACACAGGAAATTTGCATCTTGCACTTCCCCGAGGCAGATCATGTTTGCAACAACGTTGCAGGACTGCGACGGGTTTGTTTGACGGAATAGAGGCTGCCAACTCGGAAGGAGTACAAACAAATCGCCCGATTCAAATTTAGTTGATAGTTGACGGGGATCGGTGGCTTGGAATTGTGACATTGCGTCACATATATGCAGTGTCAACTGTCAGATGATCTTGACACATACGTGACACGCGTCTGGTCCGTTCAACGTTTACCCGCGAGATTACCATGGTTCTGTCGCACAGGAAACTGGAACGAGCCCTCCGTCTTCGCGTTATTACTGATTTTGGCTAGCATTTCGCGGTCATAATTTTCGAACAGTGATTATAATAATGTGAACGGGAATGCGGTAAATTCGCGCAAGAAAATACACAGTACAGGAAGGTCGTTAACATCGAAGCGTGATTCCCTTGTCAAGTTCCTTCCTTCCTTCCTTCCTTCCTTCCTTCCTTCGCTTCTAAAGGAACTTTGAAAAGCGTGAACTGAAGAGGAGACATGGTTCTGACATTTTCCACAGATAGAGAACTGCGGATAGAAGTACGAGCGTTACGAGGAAATCGTAAATATAATTCAATGAAAATTCTACTAAAATTCGCAAGCACGCGAACCCTCGGAATATGTACGCGGTACTATTAACGATCGATCTTCTATTTATCAAATTATGTTCGTACAAGTTTACGCCAAGCTTATTATTGCAAATGAAATCGTATTTCATTATAGGTAGATATATAAAAAAGGCACATAATCCCTTAAGTAATTTCGTCCGTTCCACTACGTGTGGCGGTAAAATTTGTTCAAATGGTGAAACTTCGCTTGCAGGCTGTTAAATAACAGTAAAACGCGCGAATAGAAGTTCCAGTCGTTTACATCCGCAAGTTCGTGATCCATTAGAGGCACGAAATTTCACGTTTCGATTGCCCCATTCTCGAGCTTTTCCTATTTTTTTTTCCCCCCGACGGAGCTGTTTACCAAACAGTAAAGCAATCGAGAAAGTTCGCGGCAGAGTCAATATTATTTCTACGGAATAACCTCCTTTTAATACGAATTTAGCTTCCCGCGAAGCGCAACCAATCGGGTCTGGCACGATTTACTCGTGAACCAACGCGAAACTTGTACCTGCTGTTGCTGTGTATCACTTTTCGAACGGTAGCGAGATGATCTAATTAAACCACCGGCAATTAACAGCCGAAATAGATGTGTTTTTGTTTTTTTTACGAAGGCGGGAACGAACGATACGTTTTCAATCGTCGCAAATGGAATAGACTAGGTTTCCATCTGCGATGATTAAAAGTGTAGTTTTTTTCCTCTGTTGTTGGGCATTGCGAAGGTGAAAAATTCACGCAGAATTTTTAACGATACTCCATTCGAAATAACGGGTGAATGCACTCATCAGGGAGGAAATTCGATTACATTCGCTCTTTGTAAATCAATACGAAAGCTACGTTCATCAACGCGATTGTTGTCTCGACCAGCGGTAAAACAAGCATCTGCACGCACATATGCGACCCGTAGTATTGCATAAGTCTGCAAACATTGTACGAACAAGCGTTAAAGACTCGAAGTAAGATGTTCTTCTCTATGTTCCACGGAAAAAGTAATACACAATGGGAAAGTTGTGTGAGAGATCGATCAAGTGAGAAACGCGTACTTATTGATTCGTAAAAAAATGTATGAAATGTAAAAATCAAACATTAGCCTTTAGCCGAAAGTCGATATTTCTACGAATGTGTGTGGCAACAATCTGATAAAGGTAAGGTTAGGCATGGGGGAATAGCGTCGTCGTAGAAGGGGAGACAAGGCTTAATCTGGTAATTCTGAGGAGATTTAGCTGGGTGATCGTATAGACGATACACGAGAATAAATAAAATTCCGAAGCAATCTTCGGTCGAAATTAGTACGCGTGTGCAGTTAAGCGTGAAACATCCTCCTCGACTTCCCCAAAGCTGTGGTAATCCTTTTACAGGCTCGGTGACTTCGCTACGAAATCCAGCAATTTTGAACGGCGCGGCGTGTTTCCATAAATGCGAAATGCGATGTAGGTATCTTCCTTTCATTAGCGAGAAAATTTGGTACGAGCCTGTTTTGGTTTCGTCGAATGCAGATCAGCTTGTATATATGCAGAATTTAATCGTGAAACATGCTCCCAGTCGAATCGCGTGCTTATCGGGTGTCCCCGCAGTATCGTGAACGAACGACACGTTCGATGATTTGAAATTCCGCGAGTGAATTCGCGCTTTGTTCCAACAACAGAGAACTCGTCGCTTCGATATCGTATTTTCGAACTACCGAGCAAGCTGAGAAGACATCTTAAGGGAAATTCCATTGTCGACGCCGGCAATCGCTCGGTCTTGGAACGACGCGAACGAGACTCGCGAGATCGACCCGTGTGCGGCGCGTGTCCTCTGACTCGGAATTCCGTATCGACGAAAATCTACGACAACAAAGAATTACATATATCGCAATTAACTTGACCGATAATACACCATCGGCGTAATACTATGCTAATGCGAGTTTGCGACTTGACCGGGGGATTCAAGTTGATCCGTAGAGATCCGTATTATGAGTTTGCATTTCAAATTCGATCAAAGGACGACTTTAATAATCACGGTTTTAATTGCGCGTTCGCGTGACGGGCGGTCAGGCCAGGAGCAATTAATACCGTAGCAGTGTCGCCGGGAAAGACGCTCGTCATTATATTAGAATCCTAGGATTCGCCAGTCAGGAGTATAAATTCATTTATCTCTGGCACATATTAGCATTAAGGAGTAACGGTGCTGCGTAAACGGCGAAATTCGGCCGGAACTTGCTAGATTTATGGCACTGTCGGAACTTTTAAAAGCGACTTTTCCAGTCTCTCCCATTGTTGCCTGCCACCTTCGACTTTTCTCGAGAGTCGAATTTCGAAAAGTTTTCTCCGTGCAGTTTTCCCAGCCATTTCGTTGCCTACGTCTTCGCGGTCATTTTTCCTTATACATATGCAACGTTATAACTTTGCTTCGCGCGGATAATGCCGTTCGTCTAGTTCGCAGATTCCTATAACTCGGCACGTTCGAACGAATATTAATATTTTCACAGACGAACATGTTTATTGTTTCGTACGAACCAAGGAACCGAACTTCTTTTCCTTTGCATCGTGTCGACTCGAGTCTCTTGTTTCGAGATATTTCAAGGAAACGGATATCAACGCTAAACGACCATTTTCTTCGAAGTTCCGAGCTAACGATCCATCCCTCTAACATCCGATAAAGACTCGGGTTGTTTCGTCCAATTTGAAAAAAGCTTCCTTCCATTTGCCGGGGCAACGAAAGTGTTCGTCGCAGTGACAAATTGAGTAGCGAGCTTGCGGCATACATTGTATCGTTCGTTTGCAAAAACAACAATTGAAACATCGGTAAAATTGAATAGTGTTTCAACAGGAGATTGAACGCATCCTGACGTAACACGCGCGTTGTGGAAACGAGGTTTGCTGCCTCTCCCGTGTAGAAACACAGCATCCGCGTGCATGAATATGCTATCAGTGAAACTCACCTATAGCTGGAGAGATAACGGCGTGTTCCATCGTTCATCTCAGTCACGATAAATTAATTTGATTCGCATTGCAGCGCGACGCGAGAACGCCCGCTCGAAATGCTTCTGAACAAAGAAGATTAAAATATTTGATTTTGTTCGCGTGAAATAGGTTTTGGTTTTCATCGATTTCGATACTACCGGCACGTTCGGCCGAACTGGTTGCGAATAGTCACTGGATAAACACATTCTACGGACACGGTGGGTTTTATAATAATTCGTGTAATCGAATGTTAGGTCGACATTCATTTTTTTTACAATACTCACAGTCTATGTATGTAACATACGGTTTGGCGTAGATAGCCTGTATCAATTAGCAATATAAGTTGCCTGTCGAAACAGCTTGTACAACGAAAACTGAAACAGATTAAACTGTCTTCGTGTTCACTCCACACCTGCAATTCTGTTTCCGCACTGTAAGCAGACCTCGTGAAATAGTACGAATAAACAGAATCCCACAAATTGATTGTCAGCGATACGTCATCGCGTCGCGTCGCGTCGCGTCGCGTCGCGTCGCGTCGCTTCGAGATTTGTTAAACCTTGTCCGTTGCAAGTATGCCTAGATTCATAGTATCATAGACTCATTTTAAAAAGGTGAACTTTATTTGGAGGAATAAATTTTAAGCAGGAACGTATAAATTTTTTGTGCAAACAAAATCTCCAACTGACTAACGCGTTGTATACGCTACGCTAAGAGATTTTGAGGATAAGATCGAATCGCAGCGAAATGGTTCCCGACCCCATTCCAGTTTCTCTAATCTCTCTTGACTTATGAAACACATAAATTTTGTGGTTTAGATCCAGACTAGCTGGCCCACAATTTTATAACGTTTTACTAGTCGCTTCGTTCCGCTGCTTGGACATTTTAAAAATAATCTGCTTCCGAAACGAAGAATTGCAGCCGTTGCCCTTGGGACAGCTTAGCCTAGCCGTAGGACTTGGTTAGGCTCTCCGAATACATACTCTGATTCAACCACCCTCCGTTTTCAATGATCCCTCATTTGCCTTGCTGACACCTGGGCTTGATAGTCCACTCTAGTACCGAATACGCTACCGGAAAATAGTCAAGCCGATTCAAGTATGTTCGAACATACTACAGACTGGAAATGGTTCAACTAATTCCGATTTCCACGAGCGGCTTAAAACTCGATTCTGCTTGAGCTGAAACAACCGAGAGGTACTTCGAACAGCTTGAAACTTGAATCAGCTCGGATAGTTGAATCGCCTTGGACCACGCTGTCTTTCGTTCTCTTTGATATCTGTTTTTCTTGCATTAAGTAATCGATACCGAGAAAACGGAACGTTTCCAACAGAGACACATCGGTTGTTCGAGTGTAAATTGTAATCAGTTGGTGTGGAATGACCTGTATCTTCTAATTAAATGTTCCAGTTTTGGTATGGTTGATCGTTTAGCGCTTCTTCGTACGCTTAACACGTTATCGCAACACGACTCGCTGTCCAAGTCAGATTTTTTTCAGATATGGCAAGCGCGAACGAAATCGTACTGCGTGCACCGTGTTCGCCAAATTACAAGTGAAATTTACACGCTTGCAAAGGGGGAGAAAGGGCACGGCGGTCGTTGGCATTACGTCACGTTGCGCGGATCGTGAAACGATAAATTCACTGTCATCGGAACCGACGTTTACGCGGTTCGGGCATCGCCGCGCCGTTGCGACCGTGTTCGCAGGTTGTCATTGATCGCTGGTAAATCATCCGGTTTTTCCGCTGATCGTGTGACAATTGAACCAATATATCTCTACACACCCGGTACACCCCGCTACGAAATTTGATGCTTATCGATAATAAAAACGATGGCCAGCTTGATTTGCGGCTCGTGAACGCCGGAGTAAAATCTGTTGTGCGGTATTACAAGTTCGGTATTACGGATTTGACGTGCGCTGTTCTACAGGTGCCAGTTCTTCTCACTATTTTCAGCACTGAAACGACAACGAATTTTCGGGCACAGTCTGGAGAATCGATAGCAGACACTAAACTGTGGTCTTGCTAACTACGCGTATCCGAGAATGTGTTTAACGGAGTTGTAGGAAACGTTGCGATATCAGGTTATTAATAATGTTGTGGTGCTCGAAGTATGTCGTTATCAGAGATTATAGCATAAATTGGTAGTTTCCTTTAGCTTGGCTGTGCGTCTCGGTACATGCGAGTGGTTCTATACTCAGCGACGTACAGAGACTTTCTTAGTTTACTGGCTTATGTGTAAATAATTTCTTTTCCCAAGGAAGTAATGTTCACGATTTTCAAGTTGCTCGTCTGTGTCTGTAATGGATTCTTCCCGCTGTGATCAATCATAGACTTATTGATCGCTTCCGATAAATAATCGTCGACAATTTGGAGAACGAAAGCGTGCGGGGTTTGATACCAGTATACCGTATAGGCTATACGTTTCGTTGCAGGCTCCGCGAAGGAGCGTAAATCGACGTGGAAGAAGTGGGGTTCGGGAAAATAGACGACGAAGCTCCAGGTACGGTTTATCGATACCATCTGGTTCTCTTTACGTTTTCCCGACAAACAACGTTGTAAATCCGTGATACGGGTCCGTGGACCCGGATGCAAATTGGACAACGTCTGCCTTTACCGAAGAGACCGCGCGGAAATTGAATGCGTCCAAGTACAAGACCTCTTTAAATTAGTCTGCTCGTTGACGAAGAAATTTCGAATGGATTTCTCTGGGTGCGACGGTGCTACTCCGGCAAATTTTACCAATTTTTATTCTATCATTCTTCTTCGCGTATTTCTCTCAGAATTTATTGCTACCGTCTCGATATACTATAAATCAGTGGATAGTCCATACCAGAAGTACATAACTGCGGAGTTAAGAGAAGACCGAGTTAATTATACGCGTGTTGGAGCGAAGAAATTTCGCGAGGTAATTGCGAGACTTGAAAGCGAGATGGAGAAGCGCGAATAAATTATTCTCGAGTTGCAGGACCGAAAATAAGAAACAAGACAGTTTCATAATTAGCGGAAAGACGCTCCATAATCCACAGGATGGACGATGTCTATGAATTATAGTGACTTATGAATAAATTATGGATTCTATGCGTTCGCGAGACACGCAATCCTATAGAATATCTATAGACATTTATTTAATTTCACAGATAGGCTATTCTAAAGACTGTCAAATAGGAGGCGACAGAGGAGCAGAATTTCATAGCAATTATGTTCAACGTACCTCATGACGAATTCTCTTTGTTGTAGGAAAGCATTTTTCCAATGATCCCTTTCGGTGATCGCATTCATTAGTCTCGAACTCAATTCTGTTCTCGTTTGTAGGGCATCGGCATTTAATGTTCGGAGCTCTGAAAGGATCAGTCTGGTATTAGTTTCATTTCGTGTCTCTTTTTTTTCCATCATTATCTGAATGTAAATTGCGACGGAAATTCCTTTTCCTTTTTGTAATCGAACTTTCGGAAAAAAATCATCTTTTCGCGCATAAAGTCGAAAAAGTTGGTAGAACTTCGTGACTTCGGGCTCGCAACGGCCTCGAGCAACTCCGACGTTTCTTATTCTACAGCTACGAGATTTTAAACTTTGAAATTCAAGGAAAATTGTTCCCGTTGTGGTGAAGAATTACGTTTAATTGCGTATAGCCAGGGAAACCAGAATCGACGAATATTTTTCATTTTTTCTCGTAGCGGTGTTTCACTTTTAACTGTTTCGTTCAATGGCATTAAAGATTGACGAGACGCGGGGGTTTGCGGAGCCTCCGCACGCAACGGGAACGCAGATCTCCTGTTAATATTCCAAGTAATTCGATCGAGGTAATTCGAAGACGTATCGTGTAAGCGCGCACCTGTTTAGCGTTAACAAGTTGAGCGGAACTTCCGTAAGGTTTTCTCGTGTTCGAGCAATGCGACTCGATGGAAATTCTCTGAAGTGGTCTATTATTCACCGTCGTCTAACGAGGAGAAAAAGTGAGCGAATCGAACGACGAATGTTGAATCTCGCGTGCTTCTCTTTTCGTATTCCATACCGACTCGATATGAAAAACTAATTTGTTGCCCTAATGCGCCCCGTTCTTCCGTACAATTATCCGTGTAAGTACCCACTCGCGCGATCGGATATTTACATGTACTCGTATCGTATTATCGACAAATGTCCGATTGGCATTTTTACCTCCGAACAAGTAGATTTTCCATGCCCGTTTAACGCTCGCGTGTTCGAACGGTATTATAAAAAACAAACGGTTGGTTGTTCTACGTTAACGCATTGTTCGATCGTTAGAATTTACCTTGACCTTCGCGTTGCAAACGATCTAACCGAGCCTCCCGCCTAACCTGTAGCTGCAAGTTACTTTTAAAAGCCTGTTCGAGTTGAACGAATTTAGCCCCGACTTCGTGGAGAGTCGTACGCAGTTCGGAGACCTCCGATTCCCTTCTTTGCAATTGCTCTTCGAGATACCGGAGCCGCGTCTCCATCCTTCCTGTAATTGCATTAATTAAATCACTGATATCAAGCCGAAGAACCTCGTAGTCCTCGAACTACTAACCGGAAGAAGCAATCCCGGCTGTTTGAAAAAGGAAACTTTCCCCATTTCTTTCAGTGGAAACTGAATGATATCGACGCGGTATACCCAGCCATTTGGGACTTCCCAACTCGCTCGCGTAAACTGGGCTACGCTTTACGGGCTTTTTACCGCTCCTTTGCAAGCTACCGAAAACTTTTCTCTATTTAACTATAATCTTCCAACAATGAAGTTTCCTCGGGACCGATCACGCGGAAGTTATCCTTTAGATCCGTATCATTGATACACAACGCGTTAAGACCTCCGCAACAACGTCTACGTGTCGACGAGAATTCATTTCCGTAGAGCCGTAGAGAATAACGATATAAACACGCGTTTTCGAGACAATCACGTTGCAACTTTCAATTACGGTTCGCAATTAGATAGAATTACAATCCGTTGTTTACGAAGCTTTAATATCCGATCAACTGGAAAACAGCACCTTTCTTTTGAGATCGTCCGAGGTACCGGAGAGGCCCTTGTTGCTTCACGAAAATCAATGGATCTTGATTTTCCGATTGACATCACACCGCGATCTTAGATACGGTTATAAACACCGATAGAGGCTCGATTCCATCTCGAATTTAGGTGCAGACGGTCGACCAAGCTAATCGACGGGGGTAATCGATTGGAAAGAAGCAAACACGAGTTCGATGGCCGACGCTCAACCGGAAGGAAGCCCTTCCGATCGAGTGATCGTAATTTCACAAGTGTAGAAATTAATACGAGCACGCGTGTCCGTATTTTTCAGTATTTCTCAAGTCTTGATGAAATTTTCATTAAACGTTTATTTGAAATGCTTCGGATCTCCTGGCACCCAGAGTCGACGGGTAACTGTTCCAAAAGAAAGTCTGTCTTCTATACCACCCGCGAGAAACTTTCTAAACGAAGGGCAGACTTCTTTTCCGAATGGTTGCGTAAACGAAAATGAACTGGTAACGCGCGTATTAAAATTATATTTACTAGATCAGCCGTGACAAGCATTACAGACGCGAATACTCATTATCGGAATATTCTTCGCGAGCGAAATGGAGCACAACCGGAAATGATCTTCTCTGTTTCATGCTAACGACTTCTGCATTCCCATTTTTCTGCGTCACGACGCGGTCGACGTCGACGTTCTCGGGCTTGTTTTCGTTATGAAATATGCGACCGCGTTGTAGCACAGTCTGTCACCGCAACAACAACAAAAAAAAAAAAAAAAAAAAAGAAAAAGAAGAGGAACAGAATTCCAATACATTGTCGTTACACGTGAGATGTTAATTCCTCCTGCGGACATTCCGTTACGTGTCCACCATTCGACATTCTTTTTCTGAAGTGCGTCCGAACTTTCGGAAGGGTCCTTTCTTTCTGCTTGAAAACAACGTGAACCGAAAAATCTTAATTTGGAGCTGTACACGTGCGCACGGCATAGGGTGTAATCCGAAAGAGCTGGCGAATTGAAAACCAGCAGTTTCCTTGTCCATACTGGAATCTGTAGGTTCGCGCTGCTTATTCGGCGTCAGCGAAAGTTTCCTCGCGTTCTATGAATTTATCGAAGGTAATAATCTCGACGCGATACCGTACGGTATTTTCATTCGATATTCCGGTACGATCTTACTATCAATCTTTTTAATGCGACGTCAGCTGTACCGTTTATATCACAAATTCGTATGAATTGTCGCGGCTGCAGGTGTGAGAATCGATAACGATAATTGGACAAATATATCACTGCGTCTCGATTGCTGGTATTACGCGGAGGACCAAGTTGTTACTACCTTCTCGAGGCTCGGTGGTGTATCGATAAATATGCTGGCAGGGCCGCGCCGCGCCGCGCCGCGCCGCGTGCGTTTGTGCCGCGAAACGTGAACGGGCAAGGGCGGCCGTCGCTGCCAGTGGGCACAAAGCCTAATAGCAGAAGTAACAAATGTTTTCCCTAGATATTTTTGCATTATTACATTTTCAAAAGAGGAATGACTCGTTCCAGTTCCCAGACTCACCCCGTACAGACTCCTTATACTATTGAATAGAGTATAATAAAAATATTTGGGTATTTCACTTATGTAGGTTGTTGGTGGGTCGTAAGACGAGGATCGTGCAACGCATTTGAATAATGCCTTAGAGCCGGCGCCGGTGGAACGCGGTTCAAAGGCAGAACTATTTCGTTACGGCATTGCTAACGGATTCTTTGCCCCGCCTCAATTTGATAGTTGATCTTTGACGTCGTGGAAAGCGCCTGGTTCGAACAGGTACAACCCCGCAGACGTTATAACACCGTCCTTCCTTTAAAACACTTGCCCTAGTTTTCGGTCTCACGGCGCGGCGCGGCGGCGTGCCGCGGCAGAGAGACCGCGCCAATTTAGCCGTTCTAACTTTTATTAATCTAGTCCTCCCTCGGAATTTATATTTGTTCCGTGCTCCCCGATTCTTGTAATCCGTTTCAACTCAATTGATTTAGGGGTTCCTTTAATGGAACCAGTGCAGTCCGTACGATTGAATTTCTCAACTTCTCCCGCAAGGGAGTGCTACCTGTCTCGCGATTCCCTCCGAAAATCTAGAACTTTTGGTACACGGTTTGTCCGAAAACTGTTCTACTTCCTCGAAGGGGCTGATTTCCGTGGTAATTTTAGGAATTCCTCGAACCGCGCGCGTCACGAAACCGATTCGATATATTTCCGTCGTTTCCTCCTTCGTGACTTGATGCCACTCGCGGGAAATCCGCTTGCCCTCGACCCTGGTTCGAGTTATCGCTAGCGTTTTTCTTGGCGCGGATCCATCAAGGTTAGCTGATCAAAAATTTAACACCTACCTGCACCTTCGCGCTAAACGTCCGTCCCTTAACGCGCGGTCGTTGAACACGAGGAAGAGCCCGTGAACTATGAAGATTGTTACCGTATTTCGAGCCATTGTGTCGTTTAATCGACGGGAAATAACCGCGGATACCCACAATTCTATTTCTGGCCGGGCAAAAAGAGGAAGCCCGACATTCCGGTCGGTTTTACCCATTCGTTCCTCGTCGAATTTCCTGTCCCGTTCGCGCTCCCTTGAAAATCGGCCGTTCGAACGCGACCGTGCCCCGACGCTCTCGACAACGATTAATTACCGGCAAGTAACTATTTCCTTTTTTAGTTATTCTTTTGTTTTGTTCTACGCGCGACCACCACCCTCTTATCCGGGCGTCGATCGATAGAACCTTTCTACCAATCGTGACCCACGGCAATTACTGTCGTACGTTTAATGAAAATTACCGACAGGGACCAATTATTGTGGATGAGATACCGGGATCGTTTCCATGGCGAAACGCGTTCGTGGCTTGCGATCGAAACCCCGGCCATTCGTATACATATTTTGATCGTGTCGTCGTGTAATTTCTTCGTCGCCCGATAACACGTACATACTTACTTTCTTACTGTTTCATAATAAGAGATAGCGTTTCATTGTTTCTTCATTTTTTTCGGATTTCAAATTAGACTGTGCGAACGGTTCCCGTTCATCATACCAGAGTTAATTATTTCCTGTCGCTTTCTAATGACGTTCGCTAAGTACCTTAACGTCTAGTCACGCATAATTTCCAGCTTTCTTGATCAGACCACTTCATCGGGGATGTTAATTTCGCCTTTGACCAATCACCTGGAATTTACATCGTAAAGGGTAATTGTTTTACGTTTGATAAGCCTGCGACACTCCGAAAATTACGACTGATACCTCGAGGGCTAGCTAGAACTACTATGTGCTTATTCAAGTTTACCAAATCTACTCGGATCGCCTACCAAATTTCAGAGACAGCTAAGATGCAAAGATTTTCTACGCTGTCGAAACAGTATGTATATTTTGGATTATCCTCTTACTCTATCTGAAAGGATTACCCCCGAATACATATTTCACAAGCACTCGTTGTAGGCATCGTGTAACTTTAACGCGTCCCTTGTAGAACTATCTCGAGTATTTTGATCGGTTTTCGGCAGGGAACTAGTCCAACGGCACCAACGACCGATAAAGACGGATCACAACGGATTATTAACTCGGTAGACGGTGATTCATCCCTTCTACTAGAGTGTTCTTAACGAGATCACAACTTGTAATCTCCTTCGGCTACGCGAAGCTTCGACGTTTGGAGATGTTTGTGGACTTTATTGGCTTATAAAGCGAGGAAGTCCAATTATTAGTCCCCGAGGAACTTTCGGATCAAAGCACGGAATTCGAGAGACTTTGTAGAGACGGAAAAGAATCGATTACTTGGTTTAGTCGACCAGAACTCTAGCCTGGAATTGTTTCCTTGTTCGACACCTGCTCTAATTCTACCGAATTCGAAAGTTCAACAAAGTCCCAACGAGTTTCCTTGATTTCTATCGATACCAAATCGATTACCGCATCAAACTCTATCGATACAGGTTCCTCACTTCAAATTCACCCTTTTGCGAATCAAAAATTCAACCATTTACAAGTAAAGTATTTGTTTAGATAGAAATTATAATTTCGGCGCACAGGTTAGATCCTATGTTACTATTCTCCTAAGCAGTTTTACAAATTAATAATTCGACGTTTCGTTCCAGGTTAAGACCATCTTCAAGAATATAATTGCGTCTGTAACAATTATTATAAGAATATATATTTCCGTGTTAAAAAGCAAAAAGAGAAACAAAAGAGATAAATACAGAAACCGAAACCAATGGTTTGCTGGTACAAACTTACTTGCTTAGTAACAAATTTAACTTAAAATAAAGTATTTGTAATTGAACTTCATTTAATTACCAATTCATTAACTTTGTAATGTATGAAAACCGTGTGTAGATACGTGTATCAGTATCAGTTGTAGCCATGTTATAAACGGCGTGAAATTGGTTTGCATAAGCAGAATTTCAATAATATCGCCGTTTACAGATCATTTCGTTGATAGTCACGCCTCGAACCTTACAATAGGTAATCGTAATCAGCTATCAGTGGGTATCGCTAATACGCTGATGACTCTTTGTGCTGCATGTAAACATTGTAGTCGGTACGTTTAGTTTGCAGTGGCGCGCGCGCGCGCGCGTCCGTCTCGTTGCTAAACAAGCGTATTATCCGGCATAGAAACGGCTGCGCCGCGCGTTGTCTTCGTCCGGTTTCGAGAATCCATGAACAGTGTCACTGGGAAGATCAAAAGCGTCAATTAGAGTGAGAGTACTGGAACATCGCTGCGTTGGGTTAGGTGATGTTGACAATCGCCGTCGATAATCGCATCACGCATGACGAACGTTTCCATCTTTGCCGCTCGCGCGTTGACACGTTGGCTTCGGTTATTATTGGTTGTTTCACTGAAATTGACTGACGCGATTCATCATCCCGCTCTGTTTTCAATAGAAATTGAGCAACGATACCGTCGATACAGAACTTCATAAATTGCCGGACGTAATTAGAAATTTACTATGTACACATATATTATAATTATTATAATATATGCTATAATAAAGCTATATGTATACGTATACACGATTCATTGGCTATTAGACCGAATCAAAAGTAATCTTGTTCGTTATTAACGAGCCTGTATCTCATCAAGAAATATCCATCGAGCAGTTCGTATCAATCGATTCGCCTTCAATTCAGAATTTAGTGCGCTGGCGATGTGCACGGATTACGTAGTGTACAACTACACTTTTACAAAATATTGGAAACAAGAAATCCGCGATAGGAGGATAGAAAATTAATAGTTTATCCGAAGTATTAATTTCCGTTTAAATAAGCACACGGATGACGATTCCTTGCCATCCTGTTTCGCATAAATCGTCGATATTTGATTAGCTACGCGTTTTATTAGTCGTGAGAGGCTGTGCTAGTTTCGCGACGTTCGTGAAAAGTAGCTGTCTTTATAGAAAATCGATACACGCGGAATTCTGTTAACCGAATTTGAAAATTGTACAAAATTATGATCGTCTGTTCAGCTCGAGTGTACCGTGATTTAATAAATCTGCTGCTACGAAATGTGAGTAATTTCATAATCGACATGACAAGGAGCAGGCGTTCTTGAAAGCATTTCAGCTGTGTTGAAATTTTGTGGAAACGTGGGAAGCACGGAGGTACTCTCCCTTTATAAAAAGCCCTTCAACGCGTTGCGCGGGACTCTGTTAGTCGAGATTCAAAATCCTATTAGAATTAACCCTTCCAGCGCGCTGTCCGAGGACCGAGTGCGGTTTTTTATATGCATATTCAATGAAACGTTCAACAATGCACTTTGATTCTGAACGAACACCATGCTCGATTTACCACGTATTTAATGGAATTAAAGATTCGAGTTGTTCGGAAACACGATTAGATTAAATACGCGTTCTCCGTAAAATTGAAAGAATTCGATCGAGAGCACTACCGTCTCGCGTTACGTTGCCGTGTTAATTTAGTTTACAGCTTATTCCATAATCGTTATTTCATTTAATAATCCGTGCTGGCGCGCTGCCCTCGCACAATGTTAATTATGCAATACTAGCATTTAACGCGTTGGAACTTCATTAAAATGCAGGTTTCATTTCAGAATGAAAAAACCTGTTTAATCGAACGCTTCGGAGATCGTTCGATTGGGGGGGGAGGGGAGGAGAAACACTAAAAGGAGCAAATCAGAGAGACTTTGACGAATGCAACAGGTACACGTGTAGCTTGAACTACGAACTTTTAGATAGTCAGCGAAGTCGAAAGTTCGCAAGGCGTTTGTTTGTCGATCTCCGAGTCGATTCGATAATCTAATTGTACATCAACAATCTAACAATCTTTACATTTACCTTCTATTCTATACGAAACACAATCGTAACTTCCGATTGCTACGAAAACGCTCGAAATAATCTTCCGTACGTTTGATTAAAAAACACATACATTATATTCTGATTTCGAATCGTTCTCTTCCGTTCTATTCTTTTTAATATTCACGGTTTACGAGGCGAAGGCTGGTCCAATTTGCCGCGAACACGCTGCGTAACAATTCGAGAACGGTTCCTTTCAGAACATTTTCGACCAGAGACATAATACATCCGCGTTTCATATATGCGAAAATAATCTAGCGTTGTTGCACTCTGGATAAGGGATGCATCGTACGAGTATCCATCTCCGTGCGGAGAGAAGTTTTCACGCGCGTCTCCTTTTTCATTCTTTCTTGTATTCTCACCGACCATATGTGTACAAGCTGACGTCAATGCAATCTGGGTCAATTTTCCACGTACATCGTGGTCCGAAACCCGGGAAACACATAATTACAAGGACGCTTCAGGTGTCGACTCGTCTCTGTGGAATTCGTTCCATAGCGGTTTAAGCACCCGACTAGGATCGGTCAGAGCTGAGGTACGAGGGGGATATATTCGATAAATCAGAGGATATTGTATCTATCGTTCGGTGAAGCGAGACCAACGGATCGGCGCTAAAGGAATTTCGTTAATATATTACGCTGTTGAATATTGAAATATGCTGTTAATTGCAGCAGCGACGCCGCGTTTGCGGGAGAAACTCGATGAAAGTTTTCTCGATGCAGCACGCGGAGGTATGCATCGTAGCGAACATACACCTGACCGAGGCGACTCGTTAACTTATAATTAATCAGTCTGGATTTATACTTTTCTTTGTGTGATTTCGTGTTCCCATCCGAGTGCGATTCTTCGAAAAGTTCATACGCGTCGTGTTTATCGAGTCTGCTCCCGTATTTTCTTCTGTCACCCTGTATATAAATACACGAAGTTGTCCGTATCATATTCCGTAGACCGTCAGTGAAGTTCCAATCAAATGTAAAATAGCGAAGAAAATCACGGTGTAAGAAAAGCAAGGGAACTGTACAGCATTTAATAAACTTGCCATTCTTTTGCGAGGCAATGCAAATTACGTTTTCTCTTGCTCTTTCTTCTTTTTATTGCCACTAGAAATTTACACTTTTCCGAGGCTTTCAAAAGCGTTGTTTGCGCATCGTTGATACCATTCTTCTGGCAACATTTGTTTCGAAAGTTGTGTTTTACTTGAACAAGCTGGGACAAAAGAGTAGATCAACGTTGGCTTCTATTCGGTGGTATCTGATCCGGGTCAGCCGATCTCTGTACTCTGTAGGTTGACGCGTCCACGTCAATTGGCCTGTATCAGCTGCGGGGACTCGCTCGCCAGACCTTGCTCGAACACAATTACGTTATCTGCCGGTGGGAACTTGATGTTTATCGAGCTTCTTACGACGCCGTTCGATTCCTGTCCTCGTGTACGCGTCGAGACGAATCGAAGAAAAAACAAGTGTAACGATGGAGACATCGGCTGCCACCTGACTGACTGAGACCATTTAGCCGAAGGACCGTTCTAGAAGTGGAAAACGAGCTACTTCTTCGTGACAAATGTCGACGCCGAAGCACAAGGGCCGCGATGATTCCCGTTTCAAAACTAGATCGATATCGACACGATTATCGGAAGGACACTCGCCGGGAATACGTATTTCTTCTCGATTCTTTAGGAATTTTTTCGAAACATTCCGTTTATTCTTATTTATACGCGATCGGGTGTCCCAAAACTGTTGCATTTCCTTGAAAGGACCTGCCGTCGTGGGCTTTTGCCCCGGAGTGTACGTACACGGAGAAAGATAAGGAAACTATGTGTCTATTAAAAAATGCGTGAGGCGTAGCCCCTCCTGAGGTTTGGTACTACACGGTGCGAACTGCGAAGAAAGATACGAAAGTCTGAGTAAAATGAAATATTCCCAGAAAATGCAAACGGTCCGGAGGGAAATTAATGTCTGTCTCAGGACAAGGTGTACTTGTCGGATCAACAGCGACTAAATAAAAGATACGGTGTATCGGCCGGCCTGTTCGCCCCGAACAAAATTACTACTCGCAAATACACATTAAACATTAAACATTAAAACGAACTCGCCGAACTACGCTCGTTTTACGTCGAGAATTGTTTCAGCTAGACCGATTCATTTTTCATGGTGAAAATCCTTACGAAAGATAAGCAAAAGTTACCGTTTCAATTTTCATTTGGAAACATGAGAAGTTACAATGCTGTTAACGCGATGCAATGTTTGCTTCCTCTAATAACGCTTCGGCTAATTAGTTTGTTATAGTATAATATATGTTACTTGAGATTGAAGCTTTCAGAAAGCGAATCTTGATTTAATATAAGCCCTACAAATAACAAATATTATAGAAGCTATTAGGAGCAAGCAATTAGAAATACGATTTTCCCTAATCAAATTCTATGTGGATGTATCGTGTTAGTTACAATTTTCGGAAAGTGGTAATAACGCTAATATGTCGATGTAGAACCGTTACATAATTATACCGTTAAGTAAAACCCTCGTCTGCGTCCTCTGGTAAGAATTATGGATAAGAATCCCACCTTAAGGTGATAGATCCTGTTATCGTTCTCAGTCGAGTAGATTTTGCTAAACAATTGCACGGTAATAAATCTCGAAACGTCAGTCGAGGTAAGACAACACTCTGCTCCATCTGTAAAGCTAATGTGACATTTGCGTCGGCACCGTAGCTAATTAAAATGTACCCACGGGAATTGGTTCTGGAATCTCGTTAAAGGGGTTGCCGCGTCTTATCGGGCAGCTGGAAGTGTTTCCTACGAAAACTTTGTCATGCGTACCGCGTACACGTTGCAGACGCGTGTGCAACACACAATCCAACCCTAGCTGCCTGATAAATCTTGATTCCATCTCCATCGATCACTGTCGTTTCATTCCCAGCTGACTTATCGCATGCTTCCGTTTCCTTTGATACGGAAGCTTTCGGATAGGACCTTTTTAAAAATCTGAAATTACGATGAAACTAAACGCGCAGAAAATTTCAGAATAAGAAACATCATTTCGCGCCGGAGGCTGCGCGAGAAAGAACCATCTTGTGCACCAACAGCAACGCGGCGAACAAGTGTGTGTACACTTTTTATGCTTCCCCGCTACATATATTCTCTGCAAGTTTCTTTACATTTCCACTCAGAGACAGCTGCATTGTGTGCAGAATTCACAAAAATATTTCCGACGATGTATCCGAAGAGGATTATAAACTTTATCCTTAGAAATCGTATCGATACTCTCTCCTTTATATTTGCTCGATATTCGTGAAATTCAAATTTATTGGCTCGCAGCTTTGCGCGACATAAAAACTGTTTATCGAGCTTTAAATTGTACGTATCTATTTTCGCGATACGCGCATAAAATTCGCAGTTCCCAACTTATTGTTTATTCGCGGAGAGTTTCTAATGAAGTATCAACTCGCGATTTTTTTTTTATGCTCGGAACTTTTAATGCAATTTTTTCTCGGTGATGCGACGACACGAATTAAACGCGCACTTTGCTGGGAAAGGGTCGACGCGACGGTGTTTCGAGTTGACTCGCAGTTTGATTAATTTCTGTAACTTTTGCTCGAGAAACAGTTGCAAACAACGACGATTACGATTCTCATCTTCGGTTCGTTCATCTGGTGAAAGGCTTAGACGGCCGCGGCCGCAAGAAGTTTCGGCCAGCCGGCCGACCGGCCGCGGCCGTGCTCCTGATGAATTTTACGAAACTTTTCCCGGTTCCGGGAACTGTGTGAATAGGATCCGGTGAATAAGCACGGATCATTTTAACGGTGGCTAATTTTTCCACTGAATGAAACGACGTTTACGAGACCATTAGCTGGGATTGCCGAAGCCGGGAGAATTGGAATGTCTAACACAATTCTTCCGAGTTCGTCCGAAACTTTAAACGAAACAGCCAACGAACATCGATGCGAAGAATAGATAACAACGCGGTTGGATCGCGAGAGAAAGCGATAAGGAAATCCAAGGTTTCTCGGGAGATGAGAAAATTCAGAGACGCGTACGGGATATTGCAAACAGTTATCGTCACCGGTCGGTCCTTTTCAAAATTCCCACTAAAAGATAGTTCAATCTCGTGCTCGACATCTAGAATTCGACAGTCGACGTTACGTTAATGTACGACATACATTACTTTACTACTACTACCCATCGTTCATTCTTAAGGAAACCGAAATTAACTGTACCGGGTGTTTCAAAATTATACGTCGCGAATTTTCACCTCGGGATTCAATGTTACGGTCAACTCTGCGGTCCGTTTCTCTAACAGATCTCGTATCACTTCTGAAACACCCTCTACATATACTTGTCGGATCCACTGCAGGTTCAAGTAAACACTTTTATCACATGGCAATCGTCCGCCGAAAATGTTGCGATATCTACGCACGCAGCATCACGAACTTATTGATTTTTTCCGAAACTGTGATCCGCGTTCGTCAGCAAAAAAATAATATTTGCTCGAGTCATGTCGGGTTCGAATTTGCGATCGGTATATTCCACGAACAAAATATCCTTGTTTACGTTCGCTAAGTCAACTGCAGTTCAGTTTTATAACGAGAGAGACGTGCTCTCGACGGCTTCCTGCTATTTGTACTAGTTAGTTGCATCGTTCGATTCTCTTATAATTATTTTGATAACATTTTTACCTAGTATTTCTTCAAAGTCAAATAACACGGAGTCACAAAGACGCGAGACTCGCTTGTGCTTCGGATGGAACCCGTACAAGTTCACTTTTAAACGGGAAGTATGAAAATGGCTGTTGCCCAAGCTACTCTAGAAAATTACTGTACGCGAACAGGTAACGGAAGGTGTATAACCTGTATTTACGAGTGTGAATTTTGTATACGTTAACCATTAAAAAGAAGTTGTAAAATTACCACTAAACTATTAATCTTTTGTTGTTAGCTCAACGCGTTTCGCTCAGAAACAAACATACCGGAGCTACGATTTTCGAAAGAAACACAGCTTTCCCATCCCTTATCATTTATCCGAGAGTTATTTCGTCTGAAAAAAATTCAATTCAATAAGAGATAACCGTTCGAATTGTTTCCTATAATTTAAGACGGCGTATTCTCCGAAGAAACGCAGTCCACTGCTAATCTTCTACCAAGATTCATGGCGCGAATGATCGAAAAGCTTCAAGTTTTGCAATTCCGCGACCGTATCTCGCTGGAACAAAACTTCCTGCCAACGTTCATTTTAGATGTTCGTGTATTTCCATTAGGGTTAGCTGTCTAATCAGAACTCGGCATCTGATACGTATTTGTTTAGAAAATTTTGGTGCTCAGCGTTGACATGTAAGTTTATCAGTTCTGACGTTTATACGATTTTCGGTATACGGGTCACGCGCTTACGAAACATTGGAGTCGTTTTCTGAGAGAAGGGTTGACTCGAGACCCATGGTTCCATCGGGACGAAGAACAGCGTTTTCGACGTTCAAAATGAAGGTCAAGGACTTTCTATCAGAAATTTCCACCGATCCAACGGTGTAGGTATGCAACGGTTATTATTACCACGTTTTTATTAGCTCGCTTTCTTGTGTGTCTGTTTGTTCGGTACAAATCTTGCAATTGATTTTAAACTAACTTCCCAATGAGCTAGAGACTTGAAATTGGAAACGTAGCTCAGAACTGGATGACAATACAATATGCAAAAAAAATTTTTAAAAAGTATATCCGTTTAGGAGAAATAAGAATTAAATATTTACCGTTACATATCCCCGCGAAACGTTTCGTGATCGCGTTCAGCAATCCCCACTCCGCGCGACAACGCTCTCTACTTTACTATGCGTGCGCACTGCGCACTATGTCTCGTCCCCACTCCAAGGACCCATTTCTCCCCGGCCTTGACGGAGCTCACTATACGATACATACATCATTGCTTTGTTTACACCGTTACTGTTTGCATTTGTTTTCTATCTGCACAGGGTTTGGAATTTGTATGGAACTAGGAAACATTATTTTACACTTTTTAGTCCGTTTTTAAAAACGTGATATTTTTGAAAAATTTATTTTTATTTAAATAATTATTTTGCATACAGCCCGTGCAGATTCTCCTACTTTTCACGGGGAATTTCGCGACCGTCTCAGTTGGTCGAGAACTTGTCTCGTTGGAGCGTCGTCGTCGTCGTCGTCGTCGTCGTCGGAAAACTTTCTTCGGTCAAGCCCCGAAAAATTCGGTATGCTAAATGGTAACCGAGGACAGTGTCTCGAAGAAGAGTGGAGCAACCCCGTAGTCGAGTTACGGAGCGAAACGCGTGCGCGGGTGGGTTTAATCGGGTGAGGAGGGAGACGGCGGGGGCGCGGTCGCGGGTACAGAAACATCGCACTTCAGTTGGGTTTGGTTCGCGTTTCGCGACTGGCCTCTCGCGCGCCTCGAGGTGTCTCTTCTTCGTGGTTCGTGTCCTTTTCTTCGTGAATTTCGTCCCGCGCCTACCGTGACCCACCGAGGAACATAATCTCCGCCAGTGCAATTCCTGTGGAATTTTCTGGGCTCCCGAACGCCACCGGAACAACAACTATCCAGTCCGCTTAGCCCTGACCGCTCGAGATCTCGCATGGACTGTACGTGTCCCCGAGTTTGTGAGTGAAAACCACTTAGCGGTTTCATTGACAACGATCTCATCTAGATGTACCTTTTCTGCTCGGCCGAGTAAAATCGTCGCGTCTTCCTGGTGATCTCCTTTACGGAGACGCTGGTTAATCGGTTTCACACCTTTGTCTCACGATTACGAATGGAAGAACACCGCCAGGAATTGTGCAAATCGTTAAATGTAATTAGGAATTCCAGGACATCTGAACGCTGTTCTCTGTTCTCTGTTCTCTGTTCTCTGATCCTTCTGGTCTAGCAGCTGATATAAACCCTCGCGCCTTATATTTCTCAACGTCCGAAAGTTTCCTTACCGTCATCTATACAGCGAGGTGAATTACGACACGTCCGAGATATACCCTTTTCCAACTTCCACGGTGAAATCCCGTTTGGCCGGGAGTTCGCAGATTCGTAGCATGCCGGACAGCCGGATCGAACTGCGTAGCGATTGATAGCACGTTCGATGGTATCGGGTGACAAAAGTCATTTCTGCGATTCCGAGCTGTGACGCAGCAAAGCCGACACCCCAGCTGACCAACGTATGTTCGGAGAGACGGAAATAGTATTTCCGCGGGATACATTAAAGCGACGATAGCGCTCGCAACATTGGCTCTAACAGGTTTTCTAATTAATGGATATAGAGATGTAGAGTTTTCATCGTCCGGTAATTGCAGACGGCGAACCGGGGGCTAGCGAACGCTTAGGGCATTCGACTCGGTACAAATTGACATTCACGGTTCGATGATTGTGTCGTGCGACAGCCTAAGGCGTTGCGCGAAGTAACAATGTTTATCCTGGCAGGAGCATGCACGGTGCGCGACATTGCGCAGACCTCGGAAACCGTTCGGCGTTGTTTGGTCTATCAACGGATTGCTGAATCCGCGAATCAGCGTCGCATTGGCCCGCATTAGAGGTCAACCAGCGCCGCGGAAAAAGCGAGAGTGGCCGATCTGCTGGCCGCACAGATCGGGTATGGGGTTCGCCGATAAAAAGCGGACCGGGAGACGATCTTGCGGTGCTCAACTTGGCTCGAACTCGAGTCCTAATGGAATTTTTGCCCCGGCAACTCCTCGCCTCAAACTTTCCCGATCTTCCGGCCGACCATTAATTTTAATCCTGAGTTTTTGCCGCGGCCACGAGGAACGGGACGCGATCCACCGATGTCTTACGCCTAGTCCCTCTCTTTCCCGAACCCGTTCCGAGGGAATCGAATTCAAATGTGGCCAATTCGCGGAGAAAAGTTTGCTCCCGGTTCAACGTTTGCCACGGTCCGACGTCGTTACGAAACACGGTGACGATTTATGGCACTTATGTACACGGGACAAGGAGCGACGTGTAATTTGTGCCGCGTCCGGCACGGGGCTCGCTCCCTTCATGGTAAAGTAAATGGACCGTGGCGAATGAAATTCCTTCTTTCGCGTCGTTCCCGTCCTTTCCGTCGTTCCTGAGAAAATGGATTTTAAAAATTCAACGGTTCCACGCGAGCTTCGGCACAGCGCGATACTTACGTTGATGCGCCAGTCATTGTTCTTAATTTCGTCGCTGTTTAACGGATAGTGCTCGTGGAACGAATAGAAAACGACGCGACGCCAGACATTCTCGCGGATAATTCGTTCGGCGGTACGCGCTCGACAGTTGAAGGTACGGGATTCTAAGAGTAACGACCAAGCGATGATGAAATCGACGTTCCCACCTGTACTTCCGTCTCGGTGCACGATTTTACCGTGACCAGTTCAAGCGTCAGCGTACTTCCATTCCGTAGCTGCGTAATCCCGACGTGAAAACAAGTTAATTACCACTGGCTCGTGTAAGTACCTTCTTTTTCAGAAATGTTGTTCGAACAACTCCAGTTTTGTCGCATTGTGTAACTTGTTACGAATTTCTCCGCACGAGAAACTAGGCCATCGGGTAAATTATTTCGGCGAGCTAATTTTTAACGCGTGCCATTTTCGACTGGAAAATTCCGAGTACTCGGAAACTTTTATTTTTTCGCGTGCGCGTGCAACGAGTTGTCGCGAAGCTTTTTTTAATTAAAGGGAGTCTATTAACTGGCTGGCACACACACACACACACACACACAGTGTATTTCGATTTATTTACGATGAATATTTAAAGTGTTATCGTTGACAGATCAGTGGCTTTGATCTCGCGGTTCGTCACGCAGTAGGAGCACAGGACTCCACTTAAAAAGGTGTTATTTAGAAAAGGCACGTGCCACGCGATTAAACCGTTTATAACGCCGTATTTACCAGCTTTGAAGAATGGTGTCGCTCCGCGCTGCCCTCGTATTCGATTCAGCTAAAAGAAGTAAACGTTATTCAACCCGATTCCCGTTCTACTGACATAAACTCGAATGTTACGGGTATACGTGTCATATCCAGAATGGGACGTACCGGCTATAACGAGGGAACTTGCGATACAAGTTTAGGAAGTGCTTCCCGATTAGTCTACTCTCGTCATATATAGATGTGCACGCACGAGGTCTTCGTCACAAACATCTTCGGTTACTATAGAATAGATTAGGCTAGACTATACTATGTATAGACAGAACCTTATATGTAGAACTCGTGCCCTTGAAAGATATAGATGGTATCGACTAACGAATACGCAATCGTGGGGTTATTTTCTTTACGAAGGTAATATCGCACGCTTCTTTATCTGAAAAAATAGCCCCCATTGATTGGCGGAAGTGTCGCTTACTTCCTGGAACTTTTACCTCGATACGTGCCGGGAATCTCGATGTCTGTCGTTCAGATTATGTTTTCTTTTCGTTATGTGTTATACGTGATTGGAATTGTTTCTAATTGTACGAGCGATCGATCAGGTCGAATCTTACTGTATTGCGAAAACGTTGAAAGGAATTCTGAACGAGAAAGCTTTTCGAAAACGAATTAGAGCGTTCTCAATTAAAACGACAACGCCATTGGGAATCAACGATTCGCATAAAATTCCAGAAGTTCCGATGAACTGTGAGCCAGAAACGATAATGGCTGGATTCTGGTTATTATCGGAGCTCTCTTTAAGTTTTTCACTGTATTTTATCTTGGACATCGCGATTTCCTGGGAAATGCAAGTAATCCGGGATTTTTACACGAATTAACCGGGCCATCCTCGGCACGAAATAATTAATCTACAGTCCATTACGACTTTCATAATCACCTCGAAGTAATTCGACGCCGAGACAATTCGGTATTGATTTTTACTTCGCACGACATGTTTCCACCGAGGTTTAATCACGTTTTACTTCACTTAGTAATCCGTATGTGTTTCTGTAGTTTTTGAAACGCAGTTAAATAAACTTAAATATACGTTATCGTTAACACCTTTCTGTTTTACTTTGCGAGGTTAGTGGTTGGGATAATATCCTTTCAATTTTCTCTTTTCATAAATTTCGTATTTCCATATTTTAAACTGGGGAAATGAAAAAAAGAGGTATAAGTCAGAGATTCCATTCACTATGTAAGTAGATAAACCCAGCCATGGTCAGACACGGCGTAGGAGTCCTGACAACAAGTAAAATGTGCTCGTTAGTGTGGTAGTTTTGCTAGCTTTTTTACATTACAATAGCAAATATCCGCGGTAATATAAATAACTTTACATCCAGAAAATGTCCGAGTTAGCTTGGCACAAGGTTTTGTAAGATTGCAAAAGTTTCAAAGTTTCTGCTGACACCAAAGTAAAAAATTATACATTAAGGAAGATAAAGGTATCTCTGGTTGCGAAAAAGGAACTGTCGCCGTCTAGTTTATGTTTTCAACCTTTCCCGTGCTCACTGGCAGGACTCGGTTAATTAACGTCGGTGTTTCAGAGGCAGGCACAATTCGCAACCAACATACGAAGATCCAAAATTAACATGCGTTTCATTGTGAAGGATTAATTACTTTTCGTTGGAGAAAACGTGACGTCTATGCTAAGCCAGGTATCCTCTTTCGATGTAATCAAAACTCCCTCGGGCTATCAATTTAAACAATTAACGCTACAACTTAATACCATCAACTTTTATCCCTATATGTTATGTTATCAAGTGTCTCTCGTTGATTACACTTCTTTTTCCCATTTTTTCCGTTGACATTATGATTTGTTTAGTTTTATCAATGATTTTATAACGTTGATTGTCGAGCGTACTCTGCCTCGCAATTTCGTTTTCATGCAAAACGAAACTAGCTTTTGTGTTAATCTGTACGTATTAAATACGAGATCGTAGCTTCCGGATATGAAATAGTTTTTTTATATTTCATAACAAAATCCGGCTCGGCTCAGTGTATTCTATTTTATTTCTGTATATGTAGCTAAAAAGCTGTAGGGGTTTTAGCGGATTAAAAAGTATGAAAGTCCCATCGAGCAATGAAAAATATATATTTACAAATGCGTAGCCAATCGCGTTCAAATGATATATGTAGAAATGGTTTCATTTGGATAATCGAAATTGCCGTGATACGCGGTTCTGTGCAATTGTCTCGTGTTCAAAGAATCGAGCTTTCATGAGAATTTATTTCTCTAAGAATTTCGAAAATTATACGACACGATATCGAATGATATTTCAATTCTTAGCTTTGTAACTTGTTCTCTCGTAGAGTACTTAATTAGATTTTATCTTGGACGTCGCGTCGTTCCTCCTAACCTCTCCACGAATTTCAGATGTCTTCCGGAAAACTAATTCTTCCATATTAAAACGGAAACAGGAATAACAAGTGAAAATCAAGACAACCTCTTACGAAACAGAAACACAACGGCAAATCCTTGACCCGATTCGTTCAGTTCTCTCCTCATAAATTAATGGTGATTTATAACGGTCTCCTATTCAATTCTGCTCCGCCTTGTAAAACGAGAACATCGCGAATGTTACAAGCGTTGAATTATCTCGGCAGATTGAGAATTCGCGAAGAAGAGACTGTCCCGTCGAGAATCGAAAACCCCGGTGTAAATTCATTAATTCTCACGAACTCGTTGAAATCGCGATGATAAAGGTAAACGCTACGATTTTTCAATTTTTCATCTGTGCCTGTTACGAAAATGAAAAGCATGCTGTACGGTACGGGAATCAAAGTGAACTGCGCTATGTACACCTACTTACATGTAGAAAGTTTCATTGAAATGTAGCGAAGACAACAGATTTCGGTGACAGACTATATTCCAACTTCGGATGCATCTGTCTGCCTTGTCTGAACATCGTCATGTTGAAATTGTATTTCTCAATTTAACGAGGATAGAACAAGGCCATTTGAGCTTCCGGCCTTTTGTCCTATATGAGTACAGTCGACTGCGCAATTAATTAAATGCGAATCGTCCACGAAAACGAAACGATCACAAAGGGTCCGTGTCTGAACCAGGTTCTTTATCCCAAGATTAATTGCTTCGTCCGCATGGGAATCCCATCTTCTGGATGTCGGACGTTGTAGCTCCGGGTTAAGTCGATGGTATAGTCGATTCATCGTTGTTTACGTGATTCCACGAGGATTTCTCGGATCTGATTTGTTCGTTCGGTTCTTTAAACGAAGCTGATTTCCTTTAACAAAAGGATCCAAAGGATACGGAATCTCTGCATACACTCCCGTCCGTAAATCACCGGTCACTTACTTATCCTCGACAAACTTGATTTTATCGTTCAGCATCGGTCCTTTGATAACAAAAAATCGTCCGCATCGAAATTTCAACAACAGGTTGACGCAGTTCTTCCATAGGAGCCGCGTTAAACTGTCGTATTGACGTTGAATGTTGTCAGACAATCGGTTAAGTGGACGACAACGAAAACGTACAAAAGTGTGAGATTAATTAGTACATCGTAGCCAGGGCAATTTGCGTAGCTCGCTCGGGAGGTCTCGCGTTTTTATGGTTGGCAAAAAGGGTTGGGCTTTTTTTTAGCATGCTATGTAACGCTCCCGTATAATTCGCGATAAATAACTTGTAGTGGTTTAAACGGATGAGCGTGGAAACGTTGCAGGGTATCGCAGTAGGATAATGTGCTTGTTGGAACATTACTTCGCTTTTGTTGCGAAAGCTTCATCAAATAATACCCTAAGAAACGAAGGCTCGTTAGCACCGTAGACGGTGTTTCGAAATAATATGTCACTCTCTTCCAGTGTGAGTTTTCCATGAAAGGGTATACGAACACGGAGAAAACAAACAGAGAAGAAATCAGGATGTTGCCGTTATTAATGGAAAATACTTGATTCGTTCCGATTGAATGTACGACAACCGTGTTAGCGATAATTCCGTCGAGGAAAATACCGTTGGCGATTCTGTTTCACGAACGGATTCCTCCGTGTTTTTCGTCGGTTTGTTTTCTTTTTTTTTTCTTTTTTTTATTTTGCGCTCGTTCGCTCAATGATTTTTTAGCGTCGATTTCAGAACAATAACGTAATTACGGAATGAAAGTCCGTGCACGGTTCGCTGGCCAATTTGTATCGGCAACTGCTGGCACGCTGCCTTTTGACCCTTTCTCGTCGTTGCCGCGTGTCGAGGAGAATGGTTAATTACAAATCCTCGTGCGTTCGCCAAAGCGGCCCCTCTGTCTTACAAAGAATTGTTGCGAGCATGCTCGGTCACGATAAAACATTCTCCTCTTTTCCCATTTTTCTGCAGTTAACGGTCCACATTAGCTACCGTAGCCAACTAACCGGCGATTCGCTAATTGGCAAACGAATGCAACAACGTTTCTGTTAATGCGTCGAATATTTTCGAGGCGCTGTTTCATGACTAAAAGTTCCATCGCATGCACGAAAAATAGCAGAACCGTTCTACGAATACCACGCGGATGAGAAACTTGAGGGGAGCGCGTAAAACAAATTTTTCAGATCTGCAGATGAAGTTGATCACTCGCAGATAAAACGAGATATTTTTCCGTCGAACACGATACCGATTGCAACATCTCTGAAAACATAAAAAAATGCCTAGTGAACCAATCAATGATATGTTTCGATATTGAAGCCTCCCCCCTTTGCAACGCGTCGAAATACTTCCTGCACGATTTTTCGGGGTTGTTTTACGAAGCTTTCAATGAATAGTGTACAGCCAGACAATTAATATGTAGCTTTACGCAACTGAACTCGTCCCTCATTTTTTTTCTTCTTGAAACGAAGAAAAATAGTAGTACAAGAATTCAAAAAAGAAAATGTTCAAATCAGTGGTGGATTTCTTAACTCGAATACACGTTCGTTCTATAGTTATTGCACGAATCCAATTTCGAACTGTGAATGTTCTATGTAACTTGTTCGTTCTATTTCGAAGTTTTTAATGCAAAATTTTCGTGAACTACCCGCTGGTATAACGGCTGCTAAAGGATATATTGATCATTATAGCCAGGAAGCTGAATCGAATATCTGCCGAGAGATAGGATATTGACTTTTGCGAGGTGCGAGCAGAACATGGCTGTTTGTATGCACAAAACAATATCGCCGTGATTGCATAGAGATGATAAGATACTACAATATGTAGTGGCGACGATGCCTGGTCAATATTTAAGACATAGCTTTGCAGAGAAGCGAAGTTGACTGTTAACTTAACAAACTTCTTGTATCCGTGATTCTGGTGAAACAAAAAATTTCGTCCTAATACGAAAACTCGATTTCTCGTCAAATTTACGGCCGTCTGACTTATCGTTTAGTTGTACTACTGAATTTCTAATGAATAACGAGTTCGTTTCACGAAAGAAATTACAAATTATTACTGTCGACAATGCTATACTTTCAATCACCTTTTACTTTATACCCGTCCCCGTACAATATTAATTTAACCCACCGGCTAATGAGCGGCGGAGTACCTTTAATCCGTCCCTTTAATCCCCTTTCGTGGCCTCAACTCCTTACAATAAGTAACAAAAAGAAAAAAAAAAGAAAAATCCAATTTATTTAATAAGTGCCAGTCCATTAACGGCCGCTTCGCAATCTGACCGCCGCGCCGCGCCGTCTTCTTCTTTCATTCGCCAACGTCAAGCTCCAGCCTGTTGGACGGAGCGTTTTCGCGACACAGTTCACCGAACCGCGACGATCAGGGTCTTTTTTTGATCCATTAATCTACCCTCGGTCAAGCAGGATCAATTAATTATCGTTGATAACGTGTGCACGATAATCTCGAGGCACCGACGATCCAGTCGCGATCCCGGAACTTGCCTCCTCGTTTTTGTTTCCTTTCTATCCGACTGTTTTCAATCGCGATTCGTCTCTACGTTCGCCACACTACAAAGAACGCGTAGCACCTCTCCCAGAACTGTCGCTCGGCAGACTCGGTGATACGACAGTTACGGAGGGTGTACTGTGTAACGGATAACGGATAACGGATAACGGATAACGGATAACGGATAACGGAACAGAAGGCACTCCGTGGGGAGCTTGGTTCTCCCTTTTTTCTCGATTGCTCCGTCCCCTTTCCACTGTTGCGTTTTTCTTTCGATACGAAACTGGAGAAAATCGATGTCCAAGTCCCTTCACGCGAAAATCCCCTCTCACTTTTGGCTTCCTCGATGAACCTGTTAGGGAAACGATTGATAAGGGCCACTCCCTTACCAGCTTCGGAACTGATCGAGTAGGAGGTTCAGTCTCGCGTATTACAAACAAATTCGTTTTATTTATTTCAAGAAATCTTAATTTTCGTCACGGTGAAAGAATTCTTCTCGTACAGTGTTAGGAAGTATCCGTTGCTATTCGGGATATATGTATTTTATTCGAGGGACAGCAAATTTGAATATCAGAATTCATTAATACGTAATCGATAATGCCAGAGGGAATTTGAGAACTGACAGGATGTTAAAATTTAATTAATTTGAAATAATTGTGTTGATTATCACGTTCGTGTCTAGCGTTATCATTTTTATGATTACGGAAACGTTGCGTATTCTGTTAATTATATTTGTGAGAGCATTATAATAATTTCTTATAGATATTTCAAAATGTTTATCAACCAAACGATTAGCTATTTAAAATTTGCTGCTTGGATCTTTCTAAGCATTCGTTTTACTTACTGTTTACCGGAATTAACAGTACAGTGTACGCGTATCCTCTTGCATCAACTGTCGAATTAGCGAATTAATGATGCCAACCAAATTCAGCCCAATACTGTTGTGTTGCAAAATTAGTTTTTCAGGGTAACCTGTTTCGACGAATCGCTCCGGCAATTAATCGTGTTACATTTAACTATGGTGCACGAGCCATTACTTCGTAATTTCGGTACTGCAGAGAGGAAAGCTCAAGCGTCCTGTTATATTGAATATTTGATTTTGTACAATGTGTGTTTTGAATCACGATTTCGGAACTTACAACCAGACCGGTCTCCACAATCTCATTAAATTGTAATTCCGTATACAGGAGTCTAGATTTCATGTCGCAGACCTCCGAAACAGACTCGATTAAAATGTTTCATTTATGCAGAATCGCAGATTTTATTATTCGAAAGGTTCATTACTAGACTGCGGATCCCCTTATGGATTTATGGTTTGTAGAAATTTTCCAGACAAATGCTGGAATATCATAAAATTTGCAAAAACGTAGTGCGTAATTGATCGATAATTTCCTAAATTTAGTAATCGAATTTTGTTGCGACCGACTCGTTCGAAAAGTGCAATATCTCGATACGTGTATTTAGAAGAAGCGGAATCAGAATCGCGGCGAACAGCTGAGTGGCTTTGAAAGCAGCACGTTTTCCCGCGGGAATCTGCTACCAATATCTATTTGTATCGGTGCGATTTCAGGGGTAAGCTCCGAAAGGGTTATAAAACGATCGCGGCACTGCTTCTAGAGCAGGAGGGAAATACCTCGGACAGAATGGAACGGGAATTCATTTTGCAAGTAGACATTGGGTAACGAGGACTCATCGGATCAGCGAGAAATAACAGAGAAAGAAGATCCGGCACGAACGGTCGGACGGGAATCGGATGGAACGAATCCCGAACGCAAACTAATACAGGAAATTTTCAAGAAAATTCTTTTTGCTTGTATGCAAATTCATAATTTTGTGGGTGAGCTCTCGAACTCGTTAATTTTCCAAAATCAAATACTTTGGTCTCCCGCGTAAAGCGATTAAAAAATTTTTGAAAAAAAAATTATTTACTATCTTTTTACAAAGTGTTTTGATACTCGAATTTGTGTCGTGTTTGGTGTGTTTTCAATCGGGAAAGAGTCGCGATTGTGTCGATGAAAGAGTCTATATCTAGATTACAAGGATTATAAAAATTTCTCTAGGTAAAGAAGACGTTGATTAACGTGTACACTGCATCCTATTTAAAAAAAAAAAAAAAAAACTGTCGGTGTATTTACGATCGATGAAATAGATAGGTAATAAACTCGTTTCAGATAGAAGCTGCTCGTATGTGTACATCGTAACAAGTTCAGTGGCACCGGGAGGGAGACAAGCGGGTCGATATTTTTCATTAAACCTCGACAAGCTCCGATAACTATCCCTTCCGCGAAAAGTTCCTCGAATGCTTGACGTAGGACGGCACCGTCCCGTCACGTCGCGGTTTCCCACGAAAATTTCGATAACGTATCGAGAGCATAAATTTTCAGCACTGCTGCGGCAGTTGTATCAATTCCACGGGATTCCCCCGCGATGCGGATATATATTCTTCGAGGACGGGGCTCGATACGTGCGTATATCTCGGCGTCGACGCCACGCAAAGAAAATCCACCAGCGAGTTTTTAAAATCCCTTCCATTCACCGTCGGAGTGAGTACGCTTCTTTTACGTCACTGGAATCGCGTCGTTAGTTTTGACTTAGCACTCCGCGATGCACACCTCTGACATGCAAAGATCTCGCGAGAGAAAGAGAGGAAGCTTTTTGCAACGTTCCATTCCGTTCGACTTGCTTCTTACCAGACGATGGATCTTCGTGTACTCGTGGCTTAACAAAATCATCGAATTGCCACCAGATTCGCCGTAATTTTCAATCTAATTTCACTCTTTTTGTATTGTACTGTACCAAAAGAATGCATAGAATTTTCTTTTATCTTTCGATCTTTAATGAAATTATTTGATGACTTTATTGAAGGTGACTTGATAGTTCACAATGAAAATTGCTGTTGTTGTTGAAGGTCTCATTAAAAAGTGTTTAGCCATGTACTATAGATTTTTCAAAATTATGCAGGAATGTGTTAAGTGTTTCGTAAAAAAAAGGAAAGAAGTACAGGTGAATCAGATAATTTCCTATAGCGTCTATAATCGAGATTATGAATTTTCCGGCTCACCGAAGTTTTAAAAATTTCAATTTACGCTGGCAGACACAAATACGCCGTGGGTTACTGGACCACGTTTATTTCGAAACTTTCCACGATGTTTAAGAGAACGCGCAAAAGTTTGCTGTCGCCGTTAGGGACGTTGCACCCTTACGAACATGACGTTCTGTTTAACTTTGTTCCACGCTTGCTATTGATTCCGTTTCGAAAGAAACTCGTCTATTGGTCGCGTTTAAAACTATATCGGCGGAAGCCAATCTAGCAGATGATCCAAGTGTTCGGCTTATTAAATCGACCCGAAACCTGGACTTTCTACACACGAGTCTCTATATTCTCAAAGTTCGTCAACATTGTTTCAGGCAAGTTTTTCATGTAACTTCAGATTCGTTTGCGGATTCGCATTAACTAGAAGATGATTAACCAACACACCAGCTGCCGGTTGAAAGGTTGGTTCGGGCCTGCGCTTCCTGTTTAATTTCCTGAATCAGGAACCCGATCCTGCAGCACCAGAGTATCTCTTCGCTCTAGCAATTTATTGCTTTCTTACAATTTACGCAAAGAAAATAATTTTTTAACTCCACCTCGAGCTTCGGAAATTGATCTTCAGTTCGAAATGCCAAAAATACTTAAAATCACGATGTTTTGATATTCACTGAAATTCATTAAGAAAATTCTTCTTATCTATCGATAACTATCGTAATAAATATATTTTTTCTAATCATTTTTTAATTAATTTCGTGAAATTTTGTTGACTAAAAATAGAATAGATCGGAAATTCAATTACGTTAATAATCAAGCAGGATTTGTTATTGCACGTGGACAAAGTCGCGGGTACAGCTAGTTGGTATATAATTTCGAATTAATCCTGTTGCATGGTCAAAAGCAGACAGTATTTTGCACACGAATCTAGAACTTTCGAGTTAGCGTTGGACCTGACCATTGTGCTACATTTACCGAACAAAGTATTAAATACGATTCACGTTGTCCTCCTTTCCCGTGAATAGATGCTATTGATTATTGGCGGTTTTATATCATGAATATGTTAATGTGTCTGGAAGCTTAAAGCTGTTACACGCAGCCGTGTGTAGTAGTAAAATCTGCTTAAGTCAACATCCGTGAGAAAAATCTAGGTACACCTGCATAACACGTAATCCGATTAACTCCGTCCCCCGTTTGTTTAATAAAACAATTCTGGCATAAGTTTTCCAAGCACGGAATAGCTTGAATATTAAGCATCTTCGCGTGTGTGAAACGGCCAGATAAAGCACTACTTGAAACAGTGAATTCCGCTGATTCGGCGAGACTGCGTCTAAGAAACTGAACATATAATAATGTTTGAAAGCTTTATGGATATTTCAAAGCTTCCGCTCGATAATAACGAGGGGCGTCGCCGCGCCGCGCCGCGCCGTGCCGCGCCGTGGCTCAAACAAGGAATACAAATTTCGCGCGTTCAAAATACCGCGGAAGTCACGTTCGTCTCATAAACTAAAGCCCGCGTCGCCTTTGGCAAAACCGTCAATAATGATTCATCGTTAGCCAGTTACGATATCGAGAATTATTTATCGGTAACGGGGTTTGTCGAGGTCGACTGCTCCGGGCTACGGGTTCAGGCTCGCCGAGCCATAAATGCGATCCGCGGAAGGATAAAATTTTAGTTATGTGGTTCTGCGGTGACCCTTTTAGAGTATTGTCATTGATACCATATATTCGACGCGACATGATTCCTCGTGCGTAACACGGGTCAAATAATTCATATACGTCAGACATACCGTTAAATATCATTTAGCGTGGCTACGTGTAAATAGAATTCCTGCTGGAATTTCGGATAGAATTCCTCACAGATGTATGCACGTACCTACCCATAATTACGAAAGCGATCCGAGTCGTATGTTTCTTGTTCAACAAATAACAAGCACCATCTAACCGTTCATTCTTTCACGGTCTCGTATAAAATTACATTTCATTCTGGAGATAATTGTGACGAGCGAACGTTTCTTCTACACGTTTGAAACTTCGTTTCCAGTAGTTCAGGCCGCGAATAATTCCCAGGTCTATGCGAATGGCCGACACTTCATCGGCCAGACGTTTTTCGCCCCTTCTTTCTTCTTGTTGCTTAAACGATCCCGTTAATTAGCTGAATCTGCAGCGTCGAGTGCCACGGCGTGAAGTAGGCGGAAGTATTAAGTAAGAAGAAACAGCGTGCTGTTTTCAAAGAGCCAGTCGACCACGACGACGCGGCTGTACCGGGATTTTACGTCGAATACGTTCATCGAGACTTTTGCCATTCGTTCATCGAGGCACGTCGAATCATAAAATGGAAAAACGTGACTGGCGTCCCGACGCCGGAATCTAATTACCGCGTGGCGGGGAAGAGAGAGAGAGAGAGAGAGAGAGAGAGAGAGGGAGAGAGGGGGGGAGAATTGAGCCCCTCACCTTTGCCCGCGTTGCCTTAAACATTATTCAAATTTAATTATCGTATGATTTTCCGATCTGTCACCAGTCTCGCTCGCAAACGAATGAACAATTAGACAACACCTTCCCCGCTACTGCCTGACCCTTCACCGATCTGTACAGAGTGTCCTAAAAATGTACTTCTCCGAAAGGAAGAAGTTTTCCTTTGCCAAAATCTCCTCCGCAGCTTCGTTAACTCTTAAATGCATTGTGTTGCCGTTTGGCAAATAGATACTGCTTAATAGAATACATAGGCATAAATAGAAATTTTCAACAAAATATCGTGCATTTAAGGGTTAAGGAGTTATCAAAATGACTTGGAAAACGAGTCGACGAAACGTGGCTCGCGAAAGAATATCGCTAGAGATTATTTGCGAATGTTTCAAAAGAGAACTATATCGACGTTGTACGATTGTTATTCGACGCAAAAATAATTTCACTTTGTTCACATTATGCATCATTACTTTATCTCGCCGGAGTCATATTTTTGTTTGTCATTCATTAAGAGTTCGCAAATATACATTGCGCTGTGCTTTTGTCTGGAAACGTATTCAGTTTTGCATACAATTTTGGTGGTACACGTTATTTTCTTCCACGTGAAACGAGGTTGCGAGCACGAGAATAATTACCGACGAACTATGTAACAGCGCGCGTCAAGGTGCTGTTCAAGATTCCGTGGAGAATAGAAAAATTATTTGTTCGACAGAATTTCATTGTGGTTAAGAAAAATACAACGTCGAGAACAATCTAAACGACGTTCCTTCGTTGACCCAGTTTGGCAAGGCGAAATTTATTTTGGTAACGAGATAAAAATGCTAAATGGTTTGTAATCAAGAAATCTGTGATACTACTGGAAATATATGCAGTCGCTAATGGGCAAAAAATAGTGAACGCGACTTTAAATGTTCGAAGAAAGAAACAAAGAATTTCTGGTTACCGATCTAAAACAGAATCTTCCACTAGCTGCAGATATCTGGGTGAAATGTGTTTCGCCCCGGCTATATTCGAAAATCCGCGAACATCGCGGATTACGGGAGGCTGCGAATCGATTTTCAATAAATGCTATTAGATCGCGCGTACGCGGCCGTATCGCGTGTCTTTGGAATAATTAACCAACCAACAATGAGATTATACAGACTCTCGCTAACTCTTGCAGTTGCGTTGTTGTTTGTCAGGGTACGCTCGCGCCACGCTAATCTCTGACTACTGCACGTCTACGGGTTATATTCTACCTATTTACTAGAAATGAGATGGAGCGATGAAATTTATTTTAAATGAAAGCTGAAACCTCGCAGAATATGAAGTAATTATAAAGATTGTGGTACGATCGTTTTTTAACCTTGAAAAAATTCGTTAAACTTGCACAATCTCAAGAAAATTAATCACCGCGACAAACTATGTTCCAACTGAATTCTGTTTACATATTACCGTAATACTTTAGGAAACTTGAACTGAAACGGGCACGATCAGAGCTGTAACATTGCGGCGAATCCGATAATTGAAGGAACAAAAATCTTCGTTCGAATCGGACGCGACACGTGTGCGCATTCATCTCGACCAATGGCCAGTTTATTGCAATTAATCGGGTATCTGATGCTCGCTGTACCGAATTCACGATGTGCGTATACGGTGCGCGGACCGTGGTGTAAAATATCGAATAAATTGACGAGTGCGGAAAAAACAAGAGAACCGATTAATTAACAAGACCGGGAACACGCGTGCGTCATTAGCGACGGTCAAATAGATTATGAATATATCCCGAGAATCGGAGGTTTGATTCGGTCGTCGAAGCAGGATCGAATCGCAGCTAGCGCGCGGCGCGGCGCGGCGCGGCGCAATTAACTCGCCGGAAACGAGATTACTCGGAATTTAGCGCCCCTATCAGCCGGAATATCGCTTGTCAGTACAGCATCGCCTGCCTAATTGTACGCGGCTGGCTTAAAATTTGTTAGAATCCGAGGTGACGAGGCTTTGATGAGCAAAATGGGACACGCACCGCAAAATGAATGGCAGGAAATTAAAACAGCTTTCCTATTTACCGCGGGGCTTCATCTTTCATTAGGCGACTCGGTGCCCGCCTCGAAACAGACGCGTACGATCCTCGCAAAGCAGAGATTTCGAGAAGCGCCGCTAGTTAACACGCGTGTTTTCACTTTCCGGCAGATTCAGCCAAATTATATTATATGTATTTCGTTTCACCGGAAGCGGGATACGCGAATGAAACTGGAGAGCGGTTAGGTCGTTCGGAAAGTAAATTCCTTTTGAAATAATAATAATAATGAATCGAGAAAATGGAGGTTCTTACGATTACCGTGAAAGAGATTCGATCCGCGAGCAATATGGCCGTGCGGACGCTCGCAGCGAATCAGCGGTCGGAAGAGCGCGTACCGTCGGGGCTAGCTTCAAAAGAATGTTAACATCCTGCGAATTTTCATCTCCTAACGAGGCTCTCTGTAAGCCGTGAAAGGTAAAACAGGTGTTCCACACAGATGCGTCAGCCAGATACGCTGGCGGGTGATTTTAAACTATTTTTACACGGTGAGCTTAAAGCAGTTCCCGTTGGCTCGGCCGTTCCGTTTACACCGATTACATCGTCGTCCAATTTCCGTCTGGTCTTGAAATGGAAATCTTGTTCTCGAACCTTTGATACCGAGCACGACAGCTGCGCTACCCTTGCAGAAGGACATCTGTCGTGTACAGAGGCAATTTCGGAAACTGGGTGGTCCAAGTACACGTCGCGTCGTCGTGTCGGCTACTCAGGAAAAGTAACTTCGCGTTGCAATGCGGTTCCTCGATGGTCACCGGTCTTTACCGTTTACCATTCTTCTCCTGATTGTTCGATTGTTCTCCCGGCTATTATACTCTCGCGTCTCCTGCCTGCGATACGTTCGCGATTCTCGCGTCGCGCCGCGACGAACGTTGTTTCATCGATATCTATCTGTCGATCGTTCTAAATCTCTTGACCACGACCCGCCCTCGATCTTGCCGGTCTTGCAATCGGAAACAATCATTTTCAAATTCGATCTTCTTCGAAATGAAATTCCACGCAGCATCGTCTCATTCCACCTCGCCGCTCCCTTCTTGCGTTCACGATTATTTCTTTCAATCGCACAATCATCTTTCCCCAGCTCTCTCTCTCTCTCCCTCTGTGTATCTAGGTCACTGTGTGTTTCCGTTCGAGGAATTTTCAAACTCGATTGCGACGGAATGGAACGAACACCTTCCAGTTGCTGTATAATGAACATCAGTGAATTTTTTATCGGGAAAATTAAGAGTCCGATGATGTACCAGTTACATCGATGACAGAGCAGACATGGTATGCGTATACTCCATGGTATGCGAACCATCGACGAAAGTTACAACACAGATTTCATTTCGGATTGACAAAATCAAATAGTTTGAACGAGACACGAGGGACCGTCAGTGATCTTCAATCTCGTACCCCGTATTCGGCGGAACAATTTTATTTTCTCAATCGGGAACAAAATCTGTATTGCAGCTTCCCTATCAAGATGGTCTACTTTATCCTCGATTTTCGAAAGAAATTGAAGAACATCCGAAAAATTCAACGCGAATGAACAATTTCCCGCTCGCTTCACATATTGTATAAACGTAACGAAACGTTTAGGATTTTCAACAAGATGTACACCATTTTATCAAAGACATGTTAAAAAATTGTCTTTCCCCTTTCCATCCCGGTGTCTGGCTCGTAATTCTTCCTTCGGTTTTCTTTTCTTTAAATCGTGATATCGATGGAAGCAGAAAAAAATTTGAAAAGGACGAGCCCCGGCAAACCACTGTCATAAATAACGGAGCGGGCGAAGTACAGCTTAAATGACAACGCATTAATCACGGGCCGCGGCGAAAAGGAAAAACGTTCAGAGAACGGAGAAGCGTACGAACGAAGAAATCGGTATCCGCATTTTTGTTAGCCCCTTCATGCATATACACGCGTGTACCTCTATTTAGGTTACGCGTGGAAAGAAAAGCCTTTGGCTCGGCAATTCTGGAACCCTGCCTGCCGAAGGCATCTCTCTTTCCCGGCGAAAAATCGGCACACAATTGCGCTGAAAAAAGAAGCTACACGATTTCCGTATTTTCCTGGCTATCTTTTGTTCAAATATTTTCTGAAAAGATTTTCACCTAGAATAGTATCCTTGTGAAAATGAACAAATTGCAGCAGACTTCCTCGGCATCGAGCACCAGCTCCTTCAACTTTTCGGCAAGAATAAAGCTATTGTCTCCGTCTCTCCGGAAAACTTATTAAAGATTTCCCACGCATTTCCGAAACTCGTGCATCAGCGAATCACTTTGTAAAGTTAAATTTTCATTAGAAGGAATAGGTACTAGCTGTACGAATTAATTGATGACCTCGTGAAAAACAGAATCTCCATCGCTTTCTATACACTTGCCCCATCTTATGGGTGACTGATGAGTCCCTCCTAAAGAAATAGACATTTTTCTGCAAGGAACTCGTTAATTTTACCTTTTCAGAAGCTTGAGAGCAGGCTTGGCCAACTACTGGCTTCGAAACAATATAAAGTTTCAAAGAATTGAAGAGTTGCAATCACCTTCGACCTACCGAAAGGAAGGAGTCGATTCATATGCGGGATCCGTTTCTTTCGAGAAACGCAGAAAATGTTCGTTTTGCATTTTAATCTGCTCATTTCTCATCTAAGGCATTGTCTTTTCTTCAATAATGTTTAACGATATTTTCCAAATAACAGGATACAGTGATGGGCGAAAATGTCATGAAATTTTGAAAATTTTGCACACACCACGTCTCGCAATTTAGGGAGGTAAGACAAAAAAATGTTTAAATGTCCTAATGTTTAAAAATCCTAAGGAGTAAGGAGCACCTTAATGTACAGTGGAAAGTTAATCGAAATATACTTGAATCAATTATTTACTTAACTGTAAGTAATCTAGCTACTTAAAGCTACATACTTAAATGAAATTTCTTAAACACACTTACGGAAAACGAAAAAAATAAGGTTGAAATAATTATTTTATTGTAAGTTTTAGACTGAAGGTCTTGAATGTGGGCCGTTCTATGTAACTTGATGGTTACGTAGAGGATCTATTAAAATGAACATTTTACTGTTTTCTTTTAGAATTTGTGAAGATACAGATTGCTTCCGTTTAAACCAGTGATCGCGTTGTCGAATCACTTTCCAGCCATTGGGGAAAAATAAAGACTGAGAAAAATCTCGTTTGGAAAGTAACACTGCCGATGAACTATCTGAACGGTTTTGCAGATTCTGCGGAGGTGTTCACCTCGCAGGATTGCTGATCAAAAAGGAAATTGATGAATACGATTGATCGATATTCTCCGGGAGGTAGAAAGCGATAATACCTCTAGGTCGAGCCACTCGCGGGGTCCCTCGATCTAATTAAGAGGCCGACTCCGAGAATCGGTCGTTTTGACCGTCAAGGGTGGGTGTCTAGCAGGGGTCGCGGTTTATGGCGGCATTGTTCAGCGTTCCGAGCGGTGCTTAATGGTGCATACACCGAAATGTACGATCGCGCTAATTAATTTTCGCTCGACATCGTAGCAACAATATCGGCCGAAACGTAAAAAGATCAAAGATCATTTTCAAGCTCATCGATATTTCTTTTCAACGTGTCCCATCGAGTAGCTTGCCACTAGGAAAAATCCCCTGCCTTGTTCGTAGTCATTCGTTGTGCCAATCAACGTTCCCGATCTGGTTACTCGTTCTCGTGAATGTGGATTGTTATACCCGTTGCTCACTGAAACGCACGCGACTCTTCTCTCTCTCTCTCTCCCTCTCACGAAGAAAAAATAAATGTTGAATTCCAGCGCGACATTTAATTGCAACGAAGTGATTGGAAAAGCGGGGACCCCGACTATCCCGAAATTGAACTTCAATTACCCGGACTGTCGAGAACGTATGGCCGGATTGTGTTTCTGACGAGAGATTGTTTTCCTGTTGCGGAGACATTCGTATCGTTCGATGAAAAAGTGGTTCCTGACGAATCAAAGGTACGCTCTTTTAGTATCAATGAAATAAAACCTACGGTCAGAAATAAAACGCGTAAATAAATTCTTCGAGATAACGTAAGAAAGTTAGTATAAATAATAAGTAGAATATCCGATTTCTGTAGAATGTATCCTCGTACCTTGTGCCTGTTTGCTGGTAAGTAAACCACCGGTGATTAACGACCTTATAATCGCACTTCTAATTTTCGTTAAGATTGACAGGTTTAATTAAATCCTGTTCATGCTGTACCATTAATTCTTGTTGTTTCTTGTGCATCTCTTCCAATTTTAACTGGAGATTAAACTCTGAGACGCGGTCCCTTTAATACATCGCACGGAATGAAAATGCTAGTTTTAGTCGTGTCACGAGCACATTAAATGTGAAATATTAAATTAAATATCATATTTTTGTGACGAGTACGTTCGATAGAAATATTGAAAGTGTCAAGCGAAAATGGAGAAACTGCGGTAGAATCTTTCGTGCAAGTAATTCTGAGGAACGTGGCAGGGTTAATAATTCTGTGCGTGTGCGTTATGAACAGTTGCAACAGGATGCAACCAATATGAGCGGAGGGATGCTGCAGTAGATTTTCAACGGGAGAAGGAAAAGTTCTACCTTTTCATTTACGAGTACAGGCTAAACCACATTTTGTCAGTGCACACGCTTCCTCGACAATTCGTGTAGAACTAGGAAACGGTAAAACGATTAACAGAAGTTCTGGAAAGCGACGCAACAAAGGTTCTCGTGGAAATTGAGACGGAACTCGAACGGTACCTTTGTTGCTGCGAGTTATGGCATTCGGAGGGTATCGACCGAAAGCGGTAGTCTTCTGTGTTAAGTTTTGAATAGGATTGTCACAGTTTCCATAACCAAATAAATTCCCCTTAGCAACACTGTCTCGATATAATATGAAACGTATCAGATGTAAACAGAACATCGAAGTACACGATCGATCTGCTCAAATATTAATGTGCAAGTTCGAAATTGTTTTAAATTTGCAAGTTGCATGTACGTTCGTATTCGACAACCACATGCAAATGCTTTTCTACATACATATAGATCTAGTTTGACACTTCAGAGTCTTAACGTAGTTTTACAAGATTTATAGGTTCCTGGCTGACGTATCCTCAATCTGACATTTATCTATATTTCCTGAATAACGACTATTTGACGACGTACTCGAGATTCGTCTCGAGTTCAACTTTTGTCAGATGAAAGCGCGTTTCGAACGAACCGAATGTTACGAAGGTTTGTGAAATTACAATACATAGAATGACAAATCGACTCGATAGCTACACCAATATCTAATATGTTGCATTAAGGGCTAGCTGTCCCGCGAGGGATTAGTACAACCGTAATCCTATGAATTGCTGCGTTTGAAACTTCGAGAATCCGACAGAAATTGCCGTTCGGACAGGTTATAGAATGTAACGTTTCTGATATTGCGGGTGCCATTGCGCCTTGAAACGTGCTATTGTCGCGGTCGAGTGTTCGATAATCTTATGGGCGATAAAGAACGTAAAGAAGAACTTCGTTTCATCTGGTTTTTTTTCAAATATAAACCGTGCCATAAAATTATTGATAAATTTTGATTCCGTATCTTCGAATAACGTTGCTACACGCTCTATACATTGTCCTGTACTTCTTCCGGTTTTCTATCGATCCGACGATTCGCTCTTTACAAAGGTTGTTTCGCGGTTCAGCTAATATTCAAGATCTCCCTTATTCATGCTGTGCTTAAGTACTTGAAGGAGTTTCGTGGCTTCTTTCGGACGTACCGTACCTAATTCCGTAATCTAACTTCTAGTACTTTGAATCCTATAATCTGCAGGGCCGCTAATCCATCTTATCGTGAAATTTAGTTGGATTGCGTTCACACGTTATAACTTGACAAAACAAAGTTACCTGTGTACTTTGTAGTTTTGTTAGGAGCGCAACTTATCCGATACAGGGATTACGATCGCTCGAAAGCTACCGATTGTCTTTTAGGATTACGTCATTGTTGCTTCATCCCTTAGCGAATATCTATTATACGTAATAGTATCTCTATGGTAGAGCGTGTTTACTTAAAACTTGAAAATATAACAGATTATTCGTTCTGGGCGCAGTTTGTAATTTATGCCGGAAATGCAAAGCGTTCCGCGACCAGTCCGACAAGTTCCCCCTTATCAGATTCCACCGAGCCCCCATTTCGAGATTGCAATTAAGTTAAACGCAGTCATTAGGGATATTACTTAGTTAGTGTTCCGTGTTCCTCCGTTCAATTCAACGATATAATTGCTATTAGTTTCGTTACAGATTGATAACATTCGCAGCATGTATCGGTTAAATGATCTTTCGACCGCAGCATCATCGGCGTGGCCGTCAATGTCGGATTCCATACAGTTGGCGAGTTTTCAAAGTAAAACTTTGAAGTGTATTGCACTCCTTTACGTTACATGCTCAATTGAACGCGCGTTGGATTCCGCTAAAAGCTAACTCTTGTTATTCACGGCAGATTGGATCGAAACTAATATTTGGACAACTTAAACTCCGATAACATGAAACTTTCTCGATACACGTTTGCGACACTTTTATTTCCGTCGACGATACAGGGAAAATCAAATTGCTTTTCGTTATACATATTCTTCACGGTTCTCGGTTGAAACAATCGCGCGACGTCGAACGACACTCGCATCATTTTCGAGCAGAATCGCGCAAAATCTAATTTAATTACATAGTTCATCCAATTACCAGCTATTTTCTGCAACCGTCCGTTGCTATTAATTCGCCATTCCGAGTTAGATAATTACAGTGAGCTGAAACGAACAATTATAGAGTGCTGCCCGAATTGATGGTTACATCTACGGTCGTTATTAGCCTTTGATTGAATTGATCGAATAGTTTAACACGGAGTTACGTGCACGAAAGTACAACCTTCCAAAGACGTACAACAGTTTTTGAGAAAACATGTACATAGAAATTTTCACCACAGAATTTCGTTGCGACATTTCTCTTCGTGATCCTGAAGGAACAGGGAATCGTATGATCGACACGCGACGCAGTTGGAAATGTTGAAAGTGTAAAAATTTCTTGACGCCGCCACTGCTCTTTCATCCCTTTAATAGAAGTTGCAGAAACTTTCTTCGGTCGTTTCTTACACTTTCCTCCATTCGAGTTACCAAAGTAGCCATAAGTACACGTACAGTGTACGCGAGAAGTGTGAGACGGTCTTCTTTTAAACGCGGTATTTACTCTTGTTCCAGAGAATAAAAGACAATGGATGGCGGCCACGGTATTTAACAAGCTTTTTCCCTCACAGAACTGTTGATACTCCTATTACTCTCCTATGTATACGGGACACGTAGAGGGTGCTAGAATTATCTATAGTATTCTTGGTGTACACAGTTGCCAATCAATTTGTTCGAGATACAGTTGTATTCCGACCGAAGAACGATTGGTAAATAGATGCGTCGATTTCTAACGAAAATGTTGCTAACCAATTTTTCATTTTGTCGATCGTATGTTTAAACAAAGTTGATGTTCTTGGCGCACCGGTTCGATCAATTTAATTGAAAGCAAATTGATTGCGTCTGGGAATTATTAAAAAAACACGTAAGGTGATATTCCGTTGATGAGAACGCGTTTAAAATAATTTTTGAAACATGTCAACTTACTTGCTTAATGAAATAACTTAAGAATTATAGAAAAACAACAGCACGTACTTACTGTGAAAATATTGGTACATTGAATGGAGAATGCAAGAAACGTGTAATTTAAATAATGATGCAACTGCAAGGCACTCGGTGGTTTAAAATAATATAGGAAATTCTTTTATGGCGGAATCGAAAATGATCGTAGAAGTATGCTCGAAAGGATTTGCCGGATCAGCGTCGACGTAAGCAAGACGGATTGCGATGCAGTCGCGGTAGAATCGAGTATAAATGTATCGAGTTCAGTGTTTTGTTACGACTGGTCTCGAGCCGTTCGTGCTCGTCGTAAATTCTTCGAAAATTGACCGTGGTCGTTGAATAGCTCGAAGACACTTTGAACGGGCACATTTTGGCCGTACATTTCAGAACAACGTTACCAGTTCGCGTAAAATACCGCCCCCCAGGCTCTGAAAGGTCACACAGAAACTTGCGCTGTTACGGTGTACGTCTTGGCTCGAATTTATTCGAGGTAGCATAGATCGCTTTCAGGAACCAGCGCGGCGCGGCGCGGCGCGGCGGCAGGATGCGTTGCGATCCTCGACGTGCATCGGTTCTTGTGTTTATTTCCTGGCTGCGGTTGTAAGACCAGAACACGGTTTGCTCGAGCGATGAAGCGAACGGTATGACCGGGCGGGTGGGTCGTCGCGTCGGGGCGAGTCGATCTAGACTACGCTACGTTCGGAAAAGGATTAGAGAGGGCCACGTTACAGTGAAATGTTTCTGAAAGGCTTCCCGATCCCAACGGATCTGTGATCCCTTCGATGCCAGGCTAATGGATTCTCGTAAAAATGACGCATCCTTCGATGAACAGTTTTATCAATATTCCTGGAAATGTTCGTTTGCCTCCTTCCATTTAGTAGTCACCGAACCAGAGATGGCCGTCTCAACAGCTCAGCCGCAAGTGGAAGTAGCTTCGAATCCGGATGCATAACTTTGAATATACATATAGAATCATGGGTGGACGGGTACCCAAAAATTAACCCTTAGCACTCGAGTGGCGCCTCCGAGGCGCCACTAAAAATTCCTGTACTATTATTTAAATAATTGTTTACACTATCAGATATGTCGGTATCTAACCAATTAGGTACTACACATTCAAGTATTGTATGAGGTATTATATCAATTTGATATTTATCAAATTTAAACAAATCATAGAGAATGGAAATATTGTAGGTCGGAAGAAACGTTTAATTTTCGAGTTAAAATAGCTCCGAGTGCAAAGGGTTAAGGGACTCCCGGTATCGCGAATCGTATAACGAAAGGAACCGCACTCTCAAGTGAAAATTGAACCAGCTAGAGTACGTTTATCTTAATATTTTTCTATTGTCGCAGACGACGTTCCTACTAAGACCCCAATTTATTTAATGGCACGTGGTACCTCGGTACTGTTTTGCGTTAGACAATAGCTTAATTGCAGGAATTATTTTCAGGCTGCCATTAAGCAGGGAGGCGATTATCGCGCGACAGGAGCGCCAACAAGGCGCTCCAGATTTTAATTGGTCTGTTCGCGTTGCGGTGTATTTTCGTTGGCGTAATCGATTGAAATTGTTCGTTCGCGAAACATAGAATAAAGAAGTACTTATTCGTAGAAGGCTTCTTGTCCGAGATAAACGACTTTTCAAATCGGACACGGTCCTTCAGAATTTTCTACGTTTCTACCGCATCTTTTCATACGGAATTCCGTTCTAACTAGCCTTCGAGGTCAAGAAGAAATTCGAAGCACAGAGTTTCCCGTCAAAATGTTTAACCTCCCGAACCATTCAATGTCTCATCTGGTTTTATCTTACAACCTTTTCAGTATCATCGCCGTCTTCATATTTCTAAGTGCTTGCCGCTTATCTCTTCTTTCTCGAATGTCACGTTCAGCGGGTGACTATTGCGGAAAACGCAATGCATGCACCTTTTTACCGCTCCATTCATGCTCTATAAAAAAAAGAAACGTCTTAGCCGAGCGATAAAAATGTCCGGAACTAGCGAAGAAACGTGGAAGTCAGCCGAGTGATTTTATTCAAAGGAAATTGGATCAGTGGACTCGGTAGACGCGTACAGGGTGACTCCGAAACATCTCCCAACTGATTCTACACGATCTTGAGAAATTTGAACGAGATGTTTGTTATTTCCATACGGAGTGACGAGAAGGAATACGCTCCAACCATTTTCGTAATCTTTGCGGCTCTATATTTTTCTAGACACCGAGTACATCACTGGAAGAACTTCTCAGTCAGATTCTAATAAAATTTTTATAGTCGCCCCCATTGACGTTCTCTCAAGCGATTCGCGCGCGTCATTTTCTTTCTTCGTGCTTCTCGCGAAGAGTAGTCTCGCGAGACACTGCCGCGAAAGTTAAGAGTATCGTTTTCTGCTGCAACAGGAGAACTTTCCGTTGAAATCGCGTTCCCGCGAAATCGATTGCTTCTCTCGCGGAGCCGAGTTTTTTGTAACACGTATACACGGGTCGCTACCAGCGCGCACGTCATTTTTAAAACGTTGCGAGCTTCGGACACTCTTATCCCATTTGCAGAACTTGTTGAACGGTTTCGGTATCGGTCGCGTGACCTCTTCGTAGCGGTATTAACACCGTAAAAATATGTATTCCCTGAAAATGTTTCTGCGTGCAATCAAGATTGATACTAGCCAGCAGCCTGTGCGATACCCAGGCAATGTTGTTTCAATGAAACAGCAGGATCCGCGCGCATCTCTTATATAGACGTATGTATAGAGGCTCGAGTCGCGACTCTAGCTCATTGAATCGTGTACAGGAGAAGTTGGTAACTAGCATTCCCCTCATCAACCGGCCGGGTTCATCGTTTAAAGCACCGTCCGCATTAATCTGAACGAGGCTACGAGTAATTAACCCCAGATATACTTCTCTCGGGTTTCCGTTATTAGAAACGTGTTGAATCAGGATCGGAAAGGCCGATGAACTTCCGTCTGGCTGATTTGACAGTGACCCGAAATTCTTACCGATGTATAAATGGTCGAAAACTATGGTGAACCGAGTTTGCAGAGGAAAACTGGTGAGAAAGAAAATTCCCCGATACCTTTCTCGCAGTGGTTTTCTCATCGAATTGTATTCCCAACGAAAATTACGCCGTTCGAACTGACAGATGTTCTATTCACTGAATGGAACTATTCCCTCGGAGGAATATCGTGCTTTTAATTCGAACAATTTCACCGGACAGAGAAGCTACCCGAGAATGGGAGCGATAAAACGGTGAAACAAAATGTCAGTGTGTATTGGAAGACGCAGTTACGCTCGAATAAGTGGGATCGATGCACTCTCTCGTCCGAGAGAAGGGTCCTCGATTGCGTGCAATTAATCAAAAACTTCCGAGCATCGGCCGGGGCCCGGCCCGTAACGTGGGTCAACGAATTTCTGTTTACCGTCGGAGCACCGACGAGTACAAATTCGATAATTTCTTTTCAACTTGAGAATCGAACGGCGGGATCGAGCACGTAGCCCGAGCATCGACGCCTCTTCATCTCCTATTGTTCGCTTCGGGGTGCATTAACGTTGAAAATGAAATTCGTACGTGAGCTTGGCGTATCTCAGTGCAAATTCAACTTCCGTGGACGATTTTCCGTCGCGCGTTACGAAATACACCTTTAAGCAAATAACTCGTGAAATTGAAATCGAAGCGGTGAATGCGCGATCGAGACTTCGTGTTTACACGGCTGAACGTTGTTCGGCTGAGGAATACCGGAGCCGTTTTAATCGGGGTCGGTTGATCGAGGACCGGTGACCGACACGAATCTTGCCTACCCAATATTTTATTATATTTTACTTTAATCTATATAATAAAAATGAAATGCTGTTCGTTGGTAAGCGCATCACTTGAGAACGATTGGACCGATTTAACTAATTGAAAAAAAAAATGTTCGTAATAGTCTGAATAAGGTTTTTAGGAAAAGAAAAATTGGAAAAGTTGCCCGGAAAAAATGAAAGTGTTTCTCTCTATGTGATTTTTGTATGAACGCGAGAGCATAACTCAAGATTCGAACGATGGATACGCGTGATTCTTTTTTTCGTTTTGTTCGTTATGGAGCTGGAGAAGTTTCCAGGAAAAAAATTCAAGAGAATTACAAAGGAAAGTCGGAAAATTCGGACAAACTACAAAATCATTATTTTAAATTGAATATCCATGGCCACAATCGTTAATAGATACAATGATCACTCAGAAATACGTTTTTTTCTCATTTATACTTTGTTTACACATTTCCAATAGCTTTTTAAAAATTCACAAAACGATCGGAAACAAATTTATTGAAATTTGGACAGGACAACGTCTGTCGGGTCAGCTAGTATAAGATATAACGCAGTTTTCAACCTAACTGCATTCATCGGCTTCAACGTTCTAGTCCCGATTCAAAATTCTATCCTATATTTATATAGAAAATAACGATCCGTTTCGAAGCCCGAGAACAGCCCGAGAACAGCCCTTACAATCGGAGATGAAAAGTGCGTCGTTCGTAATTGCAGTTGGAAAACCACACGCTCCATTCATCATCGCGAGTCGGGTGCATCGAGGGAACTTTCGCTACGGTTTTTATTCCAGAACTTTTCCCTTTTTGTTTTGCTCTTGGTAAAAGATGCACACAGCCTGCGGAGTCAATAATTTTCGAGTCTCCGTTGAAGAACCAAAAGTTCTTCGACTGGGAGTTTCTGCGTAATATCTCAATAATAGAAGTTTCGTCTTTTCGGGAGTAGTTGCGCGTCCGAATGCCCTTTTCTTTTCTTCCCTTCTCGATTTTATTCGCGCAACCCCCTGTCGCGCGTCCTCGTCGCGCGTCCTCGTCCCGCTTCTTCCGCCGTTATTTTCCCGCTATCGAGTTCCATCGTGGATGTCCGGGCATTAAAAGAACTCGTCGTTTGCCTAACGCAGCCGCCTGGCTCTTTTCTTCCTACACAGCTTTTTTCGCTCCTCGATCTCCGACGCTCTTCCGGGAGATCGCCGAGTCGTGTCCTACCCGCGCCCGTTATCTGTCGTATACATTCAAACGATTGCTTCTACTCCTATTCCCACGCGCCGACGACTTTTTCTCTGTTTCGTCGTAATCTCGTTCCTTTCTATTTCGAATCTCTCTTGTTTGCACGCCAGCTATCTTGTCCCGTTGCGTTGTCGCCCACGCGAACGAGGAAGTTGCGTCCGACGTCCGAGTAGATTTAATTTTTGTCCGAATCGAACGTACCCTCGAGTTCAATCGAAGATAAACGAATCTAATTAAAATTCGGAACGAGCGGTTGATCCTGGCTTCGAATCGAAATTTAAATTATAAATTATCGTCACGTTCTGCGATCACGGGAACTGTACACGAAAAGACACGGTAGTGGATCGTGATATCGAGTGGAATAAATAACAAAAAAAAAAACGTTCATTCACCGGATCCGGTTCGCGAAAATTGATTATGCGAGAGGAAGATAACCGTCTGCAAATTGAAGCATGAAATCGAACGGGCCAGCCCATCTCGTCCGTGGAATTTATTTCAAACAGAATCACGGCTCGTGATCGAACCCAACCGGATCGCTTTGATTCTAGAGGCGAGAATTTTAATTAACCGATCGGCCCGTGCGGGATCGTGACATTGGGTAAACAGAATCTAGGAACGGCTAGATTCGCGAGACCTCGTTTCTGAAATTTAATTCGATTACACGCGACGCGGCGCGGCGCGGCGCGGCGCGGTGGAAAGCAAGCAGAAATCGAATATCACGACGGCCCAGTCCTGAATGGTTCTGTTCGTAGGGGCTCATATTTATTCGTCCTACTTCCGGCGTCCGTGCTGCTTATGAAATTCAATTATTCCTTATGGGGCGGGATTCTTCATAAAGTCGTCGAGATTCTTTCGAAACCAGCAAATGTTCCCGCACAGTTCACGTATATTACGTTCAAACAGCATTCATACGATTGAACTTTTCCCGGTTTATCGTGGGAAACGGACGCGACGCGCAACGCGTGGCCACTAGTCGCGATCGAACCTGATTTACGAAAAATCCCCGGCAATCGAAACAATCTTTCCCTGGAATTCGTTTAGCGTTAATATATCCGTTTCCTTTTTCATATCTCGAAGTAAAATATATATGAAAGCAATACAAATATTTCATAGGAACAAATATTTTGGTCGACGACACAGTCGGATATGTACTACGAACATTTTGGAAAAACAAATTTATTGCGAATCCCGCTATACTATGACTGCGGTCACAGTAGTCAGGATATTAACCATATTGTTTGGCAATGTAGTCTCTTCGATTTTACGCGATAAGAATTGATACAACAGTTGCACAAAATTAAGCTTCAGTTGCCCTTAAGTTTGGAAATGTTGGTTGCCCGATCAAATATTGGGGTTTGTCTCCTTATATTTAAATTCTTAAAAAAATGTAAATTGCGAATTTGATTTGGTGTAAGTAGTATGGACTGGATAAGTGCGAATGTGTAAAATATATGCTGTGTTTTGTTATCATATTTTCATTGTAATGTTTTTTGTACTTGCAATATTCTGCTGCGTAAAAATTTTCATATTGTACACTCCACCATGTTGAAATAAATCTCGTATGAGATTTCCTATAATAAAAAAAAAAAATATATATATATATATATATATATATTTACGGGCAAGGAGCAGACTAATTTCCATCGCGAAAACCATTGAGAAAGCATCTCTTTCAGTGGGTACACTGGAGGCTGGTGCTTCGACGGAATATCGGTGCATTTATGAGGTCGTTGATTGAAACGGGAAGCAAAAGTTTCGGATCACAATGGCACTCGGGTTGAACCGTTCTGGCATAGCAGAACATTGCGTTTAGAGGTACGTCACGCACGGAAAGTTCGTTTTATTGACTACTCTGCGAACGGGTAAGACAAAAGGCAGCGTGACAGAAACAGGGAGTGGGAGCGTCTTAGAAATGCAAACGAGCAGCTGGAAGTCTGGCCGCGACGGCAGAAATAAAACTGAATCTCGGGATTACATGTTGAGCCCTTGAGTCAATGTGGCTGCAACGATTGCCATAGGGAGCCGTTCGACAGAGGGTACGGACGAAAGCGTTTCTCGTTACGTTGAAACGAAGAGAGAGAGAGGGAGAGAGAGAGAGAGAGAGAGAGAGAGAGGGGGGGGGGAGATGAAAGAAACAGTTAGTTGTTTTTAGAAAAGTCTACGTTGCTGGAAATACACAAATATTTGGTTAGTTATTCGCGAAAATCACAAACCAACCAGAACGCGGCTGCGGGAGGTTTCGCGAACGAACACGATGCGAAATCGGAGGATTACTAGGATGTAGGCGCGCACATGCGAACCTGACACGAGAAGTCGGATAGCTGCCGGGAGACTGGTTGGAAATCGCAGACACGAACTCGACCAGAAATACGGAAGAAGTACAGATAAACCCGATGCGAAATCAGACAGTTTGTATAGGCAGGACTTCCTCCCGATCTTTATAATTTCGTGTCACGCGTAAATGTTCCCAGAATTTTGTCGGAAGATTTTCATGCTACGGTTCGCGTTCCGACGGGACAGTTTAGATAATAGCAAGGTTCATGAATTAGCGTAAAAGCCCGATGGTAGATCGGCGAGCTGCTTTAGCTGAGTTATGGTTGAAATATTCGACGCGCTAACAAAAACCGTGCTCGGATAGTTCATTAGTCACTGCGAGCTGTGCCGGGAACGGTAAAATCTGCTTGATAGACGAACGTTCCCGCGATGAATGGGGGAAACTGCGAGGTCATGACGCATATTAAAAATCAGCAATTTAGAGTGACGACGCTCAGAATTAATTAGACGAGGAGAAACGCGACGACCCGACGACGCGACGAGGAAGCAGAACCGCTGGAAATACGTGATTCGATGTTGATTCTGTGGGATTCCGGATGCACTTTGTCCGTGGTAAAAACGAGAGCGGGAAACGAACAGCCGCCGAGAGGGAACATCTGCAAGGGAAAGGAGACGGATTTCCCCGTTGCTGTTGGACGACCCTCTTGATTGTCGGACGTGTTTGCACGGTTGACCATCCGAATAAATGCCCAGAGGGCTCCAACAAGATTCGCGTGTCGAGGTCCTTCCGGATGCAACGGAACTTTCCTTGTCAATCAAACTTTCACGACACCGTCGTCCATCGGAGATCTTCGACACGCTGGACTAGCACTTCCGCGTTTGTCGAGGAAGGATTTTTCTACGGATACGCGGTGATTCTAGCTATAGACGAAACGTCACAAAAAGAGAAATAACAGTTTTTTCGTTTGACGTTCCGTTTTCGAGAAAAGGGTGTTTGAAAATTCAGCGAGTACGCGCGCTGTTGATACACCGCACCGAGGAGAAACATTGAATCGATGGAAACCATTTTTCCAGAACATCGTCATTTATGTATGTAGGATCGGGTTTGGAATGAGTTGGTTTCAACCAATATGTGGGTAACAACGCGTATTTATTTTAACGATATTTAGGAAGATGAGGTTACAATACGCTTTGCGTTTTCCATCCATTCGCGCGAATTGAGACAACTCTGACCGTCGCTTGTTTCAACTTATAGTTTATCCTATTTATTTAATATTTTTAGTTAGGATGTTAATTGAATTAAATCGAACCCCTTTTGATTTAGTTGAAGGGGAATCTGAGTTAGTTTCTGGGTTTAATACAGAGTATTTTAGTGGGTTGTTTGCTTTAATTTTTATATCTGAATATTTAAATATTATATTTATAAGTAGGGTGGTAACAATTTTATTTTTGGGATTTAATTTGTTTTGTCAGCATTGTTTCATATATTTTTTATTGTTGGAAATTACTTCCATTAATTTTATTAATCGAAATTACTAACTACAATATCGTTTGCGCGAAGCATCCTTCATTTCTATGTACGTTTATTGAAACGGGACGCGCGCAACGAATTTCGGAGACTGCTGATCGTTAGCTTATTTATTTTGCTAGAAGAACATTCCGGGAAACGTGATCATTCTTTAAATTCGTAGATCGGTACCAGCCTTTTAAGCGATCGGACGATTAGCAGCGATCACGAGCATTTTTCTACGAGGGAAGAAAGATAACAGCCACAGCGAAGAGGGTAAACTTGTTTAGGATTGCCGATTTCCTCAGATTCCTGTGAAATAACTCGTTTCTCGGTGGAGAGGATGTCGAGGGCAGGCTACATTACGAGTGACAATTCCGACTCTCAATCGAGCTAAGAGTGTCTCTGGATTTCTTCCTTTCTTCTGCACGGGAGGATGCAACGAGCTGGAACCTCGCATTCTCGAGGTCAACGAACTGCGCGCGTTCATTCGTTTCTGATCCTTAGAAAAAGTCAGGAAAATGGAACGGTTGCAGCTGAACTATAGATTACATATTTAGCAGTTCGCGAAGGATAATGCAAGACGTTCTCGTTGAAACGTGTTACCGTCGGCCATTTTCAGCTGCAAGTATTACCTTTGTAGTCTAAGGAATTTCCTCTTGAAATCACTCACTTACTTAGCGTGGCACCGTAAGCAGAGGAAGAAAATCTTGAGGTAATTAGGTCAATTTCGCATGTTCCGGACCTCCGTTCTCAAGTTTCGGCGAGATTTGATTAGCTTCGGAGTTCCTGGGCGATCATGTTTTTGGAGTTTCCGCATTGTTTTCGAAACCAAACTTCGGGTTCTGCGATTGATTTGTTTTGTTCGGTCGTAGCCCTGTTTGCTAATGAGAACGGAGCTTTGCGGCGCGGCGCGGCGATGCGGTGCTGTCGTAAACCTCTGACACATTTTTCCTGTTTATTTATTTTTAAATATCTATCATGCCCGTGAGTTAACGTGGACTTGTCTTCTCATTTTTAACCAGCTTTCAACGGTAACGCCGTTTATGTGAAAGTTGATGTCGAACAATTCTCCACGTTCTATCCAAGCAGACCCGAAAAACGACCAACGTAAACCCGAAGAGCACGTTTACCGTACTTGACTCACTTTCTCTTGAACAAATTCTATTCAAGTCCTCTCACTGACTCAGGGCCACCTTCGCCATTAACGGTAATGTCGCATTTACGATTGTCGGCAAGACGAAGGGGGGAATAGAAAGCCTGATGGCAAGAACGCTTGGATTTCCTAGCTCGAATAGCATTGTGCTCGGCTCGAAAGCCAACGTCAGCAAGAAACCTATTGTGTTATTTTAACGATTTTCGGAAGAAACTTCTCATGATTGAAATTTCCCTGGCTCCTCAAAGAAACGGCACAAATATCATTTTAATCGTCGATAATCGGATTTTCATTTTGATAACGGAAAATTACATTTTCCTTAAAAATTCTTTGCCCTGGAAGAACAGACTGTTTCAAGATTTCTATTTATTTACAAGACGCGTAAGCAACATTGTACTTTTCAACCAATCTACGATAGATTTAACATTCTCCTGGAAATCGTAGAAATATTATTCGGCATTCCCTTTCGTGTTATCGAGAACAACGCAAGTATTTGCGTTGGTCAAAATAAATGTACCCTATACGTATACGTAAAAGGAGACGTTTTCTCGGAGAAAAAGCGGTTTCACTCAGATTCACGTGACAAAATCTAAATTGTCTTTGTCAGGAGAAAGCTTTCCGTTTCGTTTACCTTGGGATTTTCCTGGATATTTCTCGCCCACGTGATTTTCTCTTTGGGGAGGTCTCGAAGGAAAACAAGGTTGATTGTTATTAGGATTCGGGATCATGGATGGTATTCAGTTCTTTTTACGGAATAATAAGTATATTCTTCTAGGGTCCAATCAAGTCGATAGCAATTTCGATGATTCCGTAATTGTTACGCTTACCTACCTACAGCGGAACATGGCATGTAGTATTTACAATTTAAAAAACTTTCAATTTAATGTTCGAAGTATAAACAAAGGTGTCGACCACATTAGCCAATATATATTTAGTTATTCAGTGAAATACGCTGGATTAAGTCAGACAGCGCACAGTACGACGAGCGATAGACTGATTTCGAGCAAAATAATACTCTCTTTCGTTTTAATTTGTTCGTGCTCGGTAAGACGGAAAATTTCAATATAGAATTTAGTGGTTGAAGATAACACCTTAATCAGCTTTGTAAATCTCGTGATTTTGCGATGCAGAGAGTAGCTTCGACGAATTTCGCGTTGGCCTGCTTCGATGAAGAATCACGTGGTTCCATGTGTTCTGCGAAATGAATATTTCGTAAAAACTCACCGCAAAGTGCTCCACTTTGGAGCAAGCTTGGTAAAACTTCAGAGAACTGCACTTCAAGTTGAAGTCATGTGGAATACCGTAGCCGAGACCGGCTATACGTTCACATTCCCGGTTCCATTTTATTTTCTATTCGTTGACATATTTCCATACAGAAATATGTACAGGGTGTATAAAAAGTAATGGTCATCCGTCGTAGGGTTGAATCTACACCTCTGGATCGATGAACATTCGTAAAAGAAACTTGTCGCAAAATTGTTTACAAGAAAGAAAATTGTTGGTAAAGTTTCTGTTTACTTGCTATCGGTCGTTCACTTTAAATCATAACGTTCCTTATCATTATTGAATAATATCGGTACGAATTAGTCCGAGAACTCGCAGCTGTTCCGGTACGCCTCGATTTGCTCGTTCGAATCCGTCTACGTGTCAAACGAATTCCCGAAATGACGCGAAACAGTGGAACTGCGGTACATTCTATGAAATTCAAAATCCACGGAATAAGATATTCGATATCGAACGCGAGACCACTAAGGGCGTTTCAATTGATATTCGACGAAACGGTATCGCTAGACAGTAGTCTATTATTCTTGAGGAATGGGCACAGCGGATCTCCTCTCGGCTGTACTTTATCTGCGGCATTCTTTCACCGGCGATTTATTTCATTTCATTCGATCTCCCTTTACGATCACAGGAGTGGCCTCGTTTTGCTTTTTTCCCCATTGACAGACCGTCTCTCGATTCCTGTCTGCGCTCGTGGCGCTCTAACGTTCCCAAACGAACGTAGAAACGTGTCGCTTACTACGAAGAAAAAAAAGGACAGCCAGGAGTTATTGGAATCCGAGGGAATTATTGATTTCGGGGTGGTGGAATCGTGTACGGTGTTCCGGAGAGGACGGCGGCAAACAGATTTCAAGAGAGAAAGAAATTCCTGCGAATCCTTTCTACGTCGATTGTTTCTAGCGAAATTCGTTTTTCTTGTTGTAATCTTTTTTTCGCACGACTGTCCGGTGTTGCGATATTACCGGTACGACCAATATCGCTTTATAGTACAGTAACGATTAAACTCCTCCTCGAATCACTTCGTAATTACTTTATGCCAATGTCGTTACGATGTTTGCAGATGGATAAAACCGAGAAACCTACAGAATCTAAAATTCGTTTACCCCTCAACTGCGCCGTGTGAAAATCAGCGAGCACTTACTTACCGTAAAGTCGAATGTCAAACAAGTTTATTTCTACGCGCGGAAGAATACACAGACCGCGAAAGAAGTTTCTCGTAGAAAATTCAAAAGTTGACAAACCCCGAAATTTTGTTTTTCCCGGCACGCGTTGTCCTCGTCGAAATCTCGCCGGTCAAAGAGATATTTCAGCGAGCAAATTCGCTCTGGAACCTTACGTTTGATCTTCGTGCAGCGCACGGAAAATATTCGGCGAATTCAAATTTTTCCGCGACACGAGGCAACGCGATTTTTCCACAAAAGCAACGGTCGAAGGGAACGTTACGCGATCGTTGAAAAATGGTCGAAGAATCTCGCCCGTCAGGTTAAACACAGAATAGCAGCAGAATAATTCGACGAACAAGCTGAACTCGTCGGAAGACAATGGAGATGTTACAGGAAGCTCTCTGCTGTACGATTGTAATTATGCGAAACTCCTGACTCCTATGGGGAGTTGGGGAACGAGGCCACCAAGCGAACGAAGTTTAGTCTCTGAATGGCAAACGAGAAGAAACGGGAGGAGCGAAGAAAGAAACGCTAGGAAACAACGGAAACAACGGAAACAACTCTTCTTACATTTAGAAACTCTTTTCCTCTTTCTCGTGTCCCATTATCCGTTAGCTCTCTTACTTATCATCCTCCATTAATATTAATTAATTGATTTACACCTGTACTCGAGAAGCACTTTAAAACCGTATTCGAATGTAGATACAAGTAGTCATTTTTATGCGAGTTGAGAGTGTTTAAACCTTGGAAATGAAAATTCTGAAAATAGTGTCTGGTTACATCGTCGCGATCGCGATGCGTAACACGGATGATCGGAAACGGGTTCTTACAGTTTCTCGTATTGAAAACAGTGCAGGTATAATACGTAGCAGCGCACCGGTCGACACGATTTTCTTCTCGATCCATTGGCCAATCGTTTGCGCACAATGATTCGCGAACAAATAGAAGCTCACCGCAAATAGTCGACTTTTATATTCACCCGTCGTCATCTGGCCGATCTGCCAGTATTTTCCTGTCGTTGATCCTCCTGGCCGTTGCATTTTTCATAGGATAACATATCGCGCGGAAATCCAGTCGAATCACGGCTGAAGTTCTCTGGTTGACCGGACACGTACCAGAAATATCCCATCACCGTCGTTCAACCGCACCTGTCCACGAAATCGGCCTTTCTGTGTGTCGCGATTATTTCCTTTTTTTTTCGACAGAGCCAGAGTCTCTCCGTCAGAGAAACCTGTCATAAATGTGTCTTTCCCAACACTTTCATCGTAAGTACACGTAACTTGAGCAGCGTGAAGTTGTCAAATGAAACGACGCGACGACGTCAGAGAAGAACGCAACAGCTCGAAGCAGCTGTTGAAAACGAATTTGATCGTTGGCCCACGTTTCTCTTACTGTTGAAATAATATCGACTAATGTGTTATCAATTAAACTGATAACTGCTTTTGCCAGAGTTGCCTCGTGTTGCAGGAAGCGAGCCCTACTTGGAGTTTTTGCAACTCGATTATTCAACGTCGATTAGCCAACACATAAATTCGCACCTGCTAGCTCAGTGGACGCTGTTAAAGAGGATATTGCGCGCGCTACGCAGATTGTACGTGCTCTAACTTTACCGCGTATGACACGTGTGATTTAGAGTCTTGAAATTGCAGAAAATTAGGTAATTTATAACACACGATCAACAACGCGTCCCGACAAGAATTGTTAACTGCTGCCCCATTAGCGGAACGGTCGTTAATGTCCGAAGAGTCGAGGAGTTAAAATCCGTAAATCCACAGTGTGCCAGAAACATTGGTAAAGCTACTCGAAGAAAGAAACTTAGCCGAGCGAACTCGACGCAACAGGGACGCGTTACAGGAAGGGCGAAGCCATTTTACAATCCGGCGGACGCGGGACGAGTGACACGCGAAATCTTTCGGTGTTCACGAACCGCAACGTCCAACTTTCCCCGTCGTTTGTTCCCGAGTGACAAATCGTTGGATTACAGCCTCTCTCCGCCAATTTTCCCTCTCGTTGGGGAACATAGGTAACCGAGGCTTCCCCGCGAAGACTCGCGGACTTTTCGCTCGCGCGAAACTCCCTCAAACATTCGCGCATGCAAATTTTCCTCTAGCATCTCTAACCGACGCGACGACCGGTGAACGAACGCGCATTAAGCATCGCTCCGGTAAAACGTTGCGCACACAAGGATATATTTGCTGAAGCGTCAGCGTTTCTAATGGGTCCACCTAACGCGCACGTAATTCTACAAAGAACGGCTTTTTTCAGGTGTGTGTGTGTGTGTGTTTAAAATAAAAGTATCCCTGAAAATGAGAAAAAAATCTTCCTGAAAGATTGCCGCGTACAAAATGTCCGATTTTTACACGCCAAACAAACGCAACTTTTTCCTCGGAATAAATTTAGCCGTCGAACATTTGCGTTACAACATTAATCAACGTTGCGACGTCGTTACTCGCGCAGGATTTCCAAAGTGTTTAGCTATTTGATTTCCAACGCTAACCCGTGGTGTACTGTGAGCTTTGGAATGGCTGTAGAGCAAAGCTCAGCTGAATATCAGACACAGCACGTGTGCAACAGCCGGCGCATACAAGAAATGACCGTGAAATCTGCAATAATTGCAATTTTACTGGGTAAATTTCACGAGCTGAATTAAGAAATACAAACTTTCAACCTTCTTTTGCCTGCCACATTCTTATAACATTATAAGCAACGAAATTCTAATGTTAACGAGCAAATAAATTACTGTATTCCGTCGAGTCGTTACACGTTAAGTTAATATTTTGCGGTTTTCAAGGGTTATGCTGTACTGTCCTTTACGTTACTACATTCTGCATTCTGTTAGACATGCTAATATCCTCTGTTGCATATTTGAAGCAGCTTTGGATATGGACTTTCAACAAGAAACTTGGCATACGCGAAGATAATGTAGTTAAACGAACCGTTAAACATTTCTGCTTAGCCGTTTCAATGAACTATCGCTTCATACATAAAAATTGTCGAGCTCGGAACGAATGTTTTTCGTTTTCCCATTCTATGATCCAACGAACAAACGTAGAAAATCTGATTGACTCGTTGCGTTGACAGTATTAATTCGCTTAAAAAATTACGGTTCTCGGCAGTCGGTTAATTTCGAATGTAAGTCACTGAAGAGAACTCGTATAATCGAGTTCCGTCTCCGAAAGTTCCCAATTTCATAACCCATTTTCTCTCGAAACACGGAGGCAGTTTTAATCAAATTTTGATCAACGTCGCGCGTCTCACGATTCTCCTTTGTAAATTGAACGCATTGTTCTTTTATACACTGTCTAAATGAAAATTTCGTTTTGTTCGCCAGTCTCTTTTCTTCGGAAGCGAACGCTATTATTTAATCGCTTCACCGAGCCCGTTCAGCAACTGGTTCGGAGCAGCTGTAAAAAAGAAAATTTTCATTCGGATCGCACTTTTAGATGTCGAGGGGAACGGCTTAAAATGGACGAATAAAATCGATTCTTTGGTAGAGCCACTGTTACCGCATCGATTCATTTCTATTTTCAGCGGTGGAAGTAAGCGGCGCGGTGTGTCAAAATTAATCGTCAGAGTTGCTTAACGCATTACCGACCGGTGATTATTGCATATTTTTGAAAAATCTATGGTACATGGGTAACTTTTCATTTAGCATTTAGTATGAAGTAACCAAGTTACCCTGAATAACGTCGTCTAATAGTTTCATTTAAGATTGCAATGTCAAAGAAAATTTCTATGCTTTTTTTTGGTACAGCAGAATTATTGAAAATCCTATTAATAGGCTTCCGGTCGGTAAAATGTTAATTTAAAAATTACGAAGCGAAGGAAGAAATCGTAAGGGAGGGGGTGATAGGACACGGTGGAAATTTTCGGCGCAGTGGAAAACGTCAGGGACAGCGTTCGATGTTCTTTGTAACTAGACTCGCAAAGAATACATTTCACGCAGAGGATAGTTAAGCGTGTCCTGAGCTCCGCAAAGCCAACGGGCTTAAGTCGATATTTCTAGGTGAAATACAGCGAAGAGGCGGAGCGTTCGACGGCATCGAGACTTTAAGAGCCTTGGCTTCCGCTGTTTTATTCCCCCAAGTATTTTTCGTGTTATCTATTTACCGGCATTCTGCTTGTTTGCTCAACGATAATCACCGGTGTCGTGATCTCGCGAGAATGATTTCGCCAGTGTGTTCGCCAGTGTGTTCGTGCAGTTGTAGCAGCTTTCCTTTCTATTCCTTCCTTTTCTTTTCTCTCTCGGATTGAAAAGCAAGAGGGCCGCGCCGAGCCGCGGGGCTAACCGTATTTCACGTAGACGGAATGTAATCTCGACATTTGGCATGCAAAATATGAGAAGCATCCGATAAAAAGAATGAGAACGACAGAGTAATAAAAGTGGCACGCACGTAACCCAGCCGATTCCGAACGAAAACGTGCGAAACTCGAGAAAAATTTTCCACCGACAATTTTTTTATTCCTACACGCGTCGAAACGGATAAACCGATTTTTACGGCGCGGCGTGACGAAGAATCCGATACGCGCAAGATACGCAGCTCGGAATTAATTAGCGAAAACCGTTGAAATCTCCGTTGGTCGGGTGTCGTCGGAATTTTCGATGGTTCCGAATTTTTATACGATTTATCGCGTCTCGCGAAAATGCCAAGTTTTCACGTTCATCCGAGCAAATATAATTATGATAGTGCTCCAAGCGAAAATGAAAAAAGAATGAGTTTATCAGTTATTTCGCGTGACGGAAGTAAACGAATAGAGAAAATAGGGAAATCGTATCGAGTGTTTACTGTAAGACTCCGACTGTCGATAAAAAGATTCGCGAATTGCTCGGACGAGAAAGACCGTATTCGTATAGCGTATGCGACAAAGCAGATGAGTCGCCGTTTGAAGCGCGAGAGGCAAAGCCAGTATCGCGCTTATCATTCTAGTCAACAAAGAATGAAGAGAGAGGAAAGGTGAAGCGGAACAGAGATGCAGTTGGCGGAAATCGGAAATTGCAACGAATCGGAAAACACTGACACGCCTCGCCACCTTTCCGTCGAGGACACGGCCTGTCCAATGAACAGCACGTTACTCTGTGTACACGAGAACAGAACAGAAAAATGCAAAAACGCGGCGAACACTGGCAGCTGGCAGCTGGCAGCTGGTAGCTGGCGATAACATGCAAACGACAAAAACCTCTCGGTACGGAAGGAAACTGCGACGAATAAATAATTCTTAACAGAAGCTGACCGAAAACGCTCGTACTCGGATACTGGAAATACGATACAGTCGAAGAGATTCGTTTTTCATTTCATATGAAAATTCGACAAACATTCGCAAACTCGAAACTTTACGCTTTCGTACATAAAATTGTTCGTGTTACCCTTCGCGGACCGTGCCGCGTTCACACTAGAAACTTTTTAATTTGGAAACTTGTAGTCTAATAAAGAACAGTGAACTCCGACTGAAGTTTCCTCCGTAGCAGATTTCATACGTGGAGAAAAATAGACTAAGGAAGAGTGACCTACTAAAATCGTTCTTGTCTGCGCGTTACGTGGATGTACGGCGACGTAACCGAACGTTGACGCGAAACTCGGATAGTCGGCTCGTTTGTCGGATCTTTTATCATTTCGAGAAGACTCGTAGAAAGTCGTAATTACCAAATGAGAAAGTAACTGGCAGCAAAAGGGTCGAGCCGATCTAGGATTAATCGAACGATTATGAAAAACGGGGCGATTACTTTCCTCGGATCGGTTCGAGTCCGTAGAAACTGTTCTACTAAATATCGAATTTCCTGGCCGGGAAGGTCCATAGATTCCCTGCGGGCTTCATTAGAGAAGTTTGGCCGTTGTTCGTCGTTATTTAATTTGTCTTAAATCAGAAGGGGCCACGAAGTTAGCCTCGTCGCCTTGGAGTCTGTTCGGTCGGAGCCAGATATCCGAAGCAGCGCTCCATGGTTCTTGCAGTCGCGTGAAAAAGGCCGGCTAAACCCGAGGAACGTCGTCAAGGTGGGTGAAAATTGCCGTGTAACCTGGCAACTCGATGCGCATTATTGGCGAATCGCCAAAATTTCTTCTCGGCTACAGAAAATCATCGAATCCGCAATCCCGTTTGCTCGGCGAACCTGGCTTTTTCTCTTCTTTTCTGCGACATTATTTCGTTACGCGAGTCACTCCGCTTTGTACCCGGGCAAAACTTTCGTTGAATATTATCAGTAGAGAGGTTTACTCGTAGCTTTTTCTTACTCGCTTTTCAGATAGAACTTTCCATCCTGCCCTTTGTCCGATGCTTAATTAAACCGCTGACAAAAAGATTCGAATGCTTCGAACCGACGCGATATTCTTCTTTTATAATAGACAATCGACTTCTCTACGAAACATCTGTAATCGCAACGAACAACGCGCTCGGCTACACAGAAGCTTCTGCGCGATGCTCGAGACCACGGAAGACGAAACGACGATGAGACGGAAATTATCGCGTCGAGGATCTTCGCGTTTCAGCTGATCAAAAGTAAAACGGATGGTTCTGAAGGATTATTCGAAGAAAAATGATGTAGAGAAGTGCAAGAAGAGCGGCCAGACGAGGCACTTATCAGGAGAAAAAGGCAGCAGCGACATCAACGACCGGCTTCTTACCTGTCAACGATACCAAACTTCTCGATGTCGTCCAGGGAACTTCCAGCAGGAATTATCCCACCGGTATCGAGAACTTTCTTCCCGGCCTCGATTTTCTGCTTTAAGGACTCCAGCAACATCATTACTTCCGTCAACGCTGCAACTTCAGCCAGTCGGCCCCAATTCTTTCCTGCACTTGTTAAAACATTTGCGCAGGGAAATCGAGCCAGTGAACTTGGATCGCGTGACAGGCATCTCGGCGTAAAATTAGAGGCATGGCCGTTCAGCCGTTTTCTTCGATGGATGGTGCCGCGATTCAAAAGAGTATTCTACAATCGAAGACAATGCTTTTCCCTCTGTATTATTTGTATTACAGCACGCTCTACCCTACCAGTCACCTATCAACGGAACTCGGTTGATCGACGACGAAACTAATTAACCCGGTGATTAATCAGGCGCGATCGCGTTGTGTTCGAAGCGTTAATCACCGATAAGATTGTCAATCAACGGCGCGGCGCGGCGCGACGCGACGGTGTCGTTTTAATCTGTCTTTTATAGGGCCGCGGGACCGTTAAACCGATGAAAATCGCATCGATCGATGCTTGAAGAACCTAGGAATTCATGTCGCGCCGATCTGAATGCTGTTACTGGTCCGCGCTGTACATTTCGATGCACGTATATCGACAGATGCGACAAGGGGCGGAGTAGCGCGACGGTTATCTCATCGGCGAATCGAGCCAAGAGGCCAAGGTTAGCTTTATTTCGAACACGGCCGCCAGCTTTCTGGTATCGTGCCCGCGCCAATGGTCCGGTCCCGTTTCCGCCAACGTCGCCTTCCATTCCCAACCCACCGGAAAAAATGCAACACCGAGACGATCCTCCACGACGACTATTAACCCCCTAACCGCAAATCACCGATCGACCTTTACATTTTTCCGAGTCTCTACCTGGCCAATCGAAACGCAAATCCAACAGACTTACAACTACCGGGCCAGTCAGAATGACTGGTGCGAACTGTTTTCGATTCGAAATATTCAAAGTATAAATGTGTAATGTGTTTTTCCGAGAAATTTCTTTCATCAACTTCTCTGTTGGAGTACATATTTAAATAAAACTTGCACGAAATCGAAATAAATGGTATATTGTCGTTATTATAATAAGGCAATGTATGCCAACTGCGTTTAGTGCTCGGTAGTTCTAGTCTTAACCAGCAATTTTATTTTATTCGCGACGTCATACTATTTTGAAAGAAATATCCGATGGTAAGCAGAACTGACTGTGTCCAGGCTGTCGAGAAATCATACTTCCCTGCCAACCGAAACACTTGAAACATGTTACGAATGATTAAATAAGTGTCGTCCCATGTAGAAGGACGGTGTTACGAGTTTGCTCTTCAACCAACTATTAACTATCTCTCGACGGACGGTAAAGTTAAATGTGTTAAATCGAATTCGAGGCGAAACAGACAATTACAGCTGGTAAACCGATGAGTTTCCTTTACACGGAACCCGTTACTACGTGCCTACATTCGGAAACATTATGGGTTAATGGTTTAGTTAAACTCCGTTAATTGGTCGAGCCGTTGTGTCTCGCGTTTAACGGGACGTTCAAACTCGAAGTAGAAGCCGAACAACTGAAGATAGTCGAGGTTCTGCTCTATTAATTCTATAATAAGTTCAGTTTGAAAGTTTTATCGTCTGACTGGGGACAGCTACTGTCCTCTAATGTTTTTATTCTACTTGTCAGACTAGAAAGAGATCGTGCTTTACCTATTCAACTGTAAATTCGTTTTATATGTCCCACTGGAGATAGTCTGTCTTGGCAGTTCTCTTGGCCGACTAGAAGCGATTCGTGTTCTTTTTCGTCCAACTTGTACGTGACCTCGGTGTTCCATTGGTTCGCCTACAGAGATCTGGAGCCGTATCAATCACGTCTCGCTTGACCGATGAAGGCAACCCCTCCAACACCGTTGTTACCACTACATCGCCGGTTCTAGTTATCACAGTTTCGGATTTAATGGAAGAAAACCGATCGACATATTTGGAAATCGTTCGAGGATTAAGGAGCACTAGGAACGCACTAATTACACCGGTACTGTGTCTCAAAGCACGCGAACCACAAACGCACCGCATTTATGCACACTTACGCGTTCTACGATTTAGCATCACCACTTGGATGGACATCTCCATAATTCATGCGGTTGTGCGACATTCCTAATGATCTTCTGGATCTCTGCAAACATTGAACCTGACCGAAACGCGACGCTCTGCCAGTGAACGGGCCAAAAAACATAGAAACGTGCTGCAAGCGTAACAAATTCGCTGGAAAGTTAACACATTACCTACCGAAAGCCTATTAATAGGATTTTCAATAATTGTTTTGCAAAACCAAAAAAAGCAAAGAATTTTCTTTTACATTACAATTTTAAATGAAACTATTATATCAGGTTAATGAGGGTGACTTGTTGGTTCGCAACGAAAATTGCTATTGCTATTAAAGGTTTCATTAAAAAGTGTTTAGCCATGTACCATAGATATTTCAAAATTATACAATAATAACCGGTCGGTAATGTGTTAACGTCGCGTCGCTGAATCACCGTTGATCACGAGTCGAAACAATTGCACGGTGTACAAACGAATTATCGATCGGTGCAAAAACGAACGTATTTTCCCGAGAAAATACGTATCGGACGTGTTTTTTTCATTCGCATTCGCATTTGATATCGGTACTTATTAATCGATTCTCTCGCCACACCTCTGTCGCTGCGCGCGGCTTTACTTTCTGGATTTAATAAAGACCACAGTGAAGGAAGAGAGGCTCGTTGTCGCTATTGTTACCAGCGGGTGGGTGTACTTCGGGTTTCAGTCATCGTTTTTCAACCCTCGTTCCCACACATCCCTCTGCTCCGTTCACGCTTCTTTCACACGATCCTCCTAAAAGCGTCTTCCAACTCGGAACAAAAGTGGGATCGCTATTTTTCAAGTAATAAAGCACACACTGTACCGCCTCGACTGTACATTCCACGCGTCCACTCTTGCCGATGATACATCGTCGAGGGAAGCTGTTACATCATATATTTACACCGTCCACGCGCTGACAATGTAATCTACTCAGTCGTACTCCGGAAAATTAGAAGCCCCCTTTCTATTCACGTTTCCGTTATTATATTGTTGCGAATTACTACGCTGCTTCGCGTCGCGCGCGTATTTCAACGAAACATTATATTTTTACGAAAACAAGCCGATCTCTCGCGAAAACTGTCCCTTGTGGTTTTTCTTCCTCAAAGGAAGATCTAGGGTATCGCCGAAAATCGGTCACGAATGTTTGCAATCGTTCAATATACGCGATGCGACCGATAGCATCGTGTACGTAAAAGCCGATTCCTCGCGCAGCTATACAGGGAAACTGGTAAATAACATTTGTTCAGCCGGAGCTTCGTTTTTGAGAAAATCGCGCGTTTAAAAATTCAACGGGCACACGTGACTCTGAACAGAAATTGGCTGACGTGTCCATGCATAATTTACCGTTCCTCCTTCCCGCAAATATTAGGCTCTGTAATAAATTCATTCTCGTCGACGAGGACAGTGGGATGTTCAAATTCCAAAAACGGTGAAAGACGTTTTACGTCGGAAATCATGTATGCAAAGGTGGTCCGGAACGTGACTATGAAACGAAGAATTTCTAAATGTAATATGATTTTGAAAAATCTCATTTTCTCGCAAAGCACAGGAATTATTGTTAGCAGCTTCTACGATGATTCCAGTAATTGCTGGTTCGATTAATACATACAACGTAGTAGTATACATATAGTATACAACGTGGAATGCGGGTAGATACGACAAGCACGAAATTTGCGCATTATCTACGCGTAATGCGATGCTGGAATATCTGCACGATTGTAACCTTCTTCGTATACAAAGTTTTCATATGTATAAAGATATACGCGTATCTCTGCTACATAGTCAGACGCGCGCATTAGTTACTTCTGTAACTGGTGTGCACGATTAATTTTACCTTAACGTGTAACGAAGAGGTTGCGTAACTTCAGGAACAGCTTATTTCTATAGAAATTATAATATGCTGCAGAGTTTTCAACAACGCCGTACTACGCAGATATATTAATAAGCTGGATTGATTCAACTTGGTACATTAATTGTATTGATTATTCCTTAATTGATATCTGCACGCATAAAATGAAGTGACTTTAATTGCCGCATTTCGCGGTATTATATAAAACGAATCAGCGAAATTGATTATGCCAGTTATATAGAAAATACTGCCTCCGAAGTGTACGTCCTGTGAAACCTTTTGTGAAAAAGAACTTTTACGATGCCCACGGCCCTGGGGGGTTTCGTATTAATATACAGGGATATGTATACAATATTTGCTGCTTTTTCGATCCCTCCGCCTCTTCAAATGAAAGACTGCGCAACATACAGTTAAGTTAATAGCGTTTCTTGTTTGGCTTGGAAAGGAAATACGAAACCTCGTAACCGTGAACTCAAAGATTGCGAATATGCTCGTATTGCGCGTGTTTAAACGGCATTTTTAATATTTACGAAATCCTCTTGAACCTGTCTACACTGTCTGGGATGCAAATAACAATTGCTATACACATGGATGCGTTCAGATGTCTTTATTACATGTTAAGTCGGTCAGCTGTGCCTATAATTATGAAAGTGGTAAAATGTAATTTCATAAAATCTGCGAATGAATATTAAAACATCCTCGTACTTCGTAGATCCCAATAAAATTTACTTTGCTCAGTAAATTGTAGGAAAATTTGAGTTTTAAGATTGCTAAATAATTGTGTCGGTCATATACCTACATATAACCAACCTGTCATTCGAAGTGTCAATCGATTTGGCCAACGAACAGGCTAAGTGATAAAATGATGGAGTGGAGTGGGTTTATTTAGGTCGTAGATAGTCGCAAAGTTTCACGGTAAACGATTTTTCATGAAGGGGAAATTAGCACCGGCGCCGCGCCGTTTAGTCTGATATATCAGCGGCGAAAGTTTTACGGTGCCGCATGCCGCGTCGACGGTGAAATAAGAATCGGGAAGGGAAGCTGCAGACAATTTTTCTCATGGAAATTCGCCGCGCGTATTACTTACGGAAAGTATCCGTTAAATTGATCAACGAGGGGCAGAGAGGTGGGTGGGGGGCACGATAATTTTACGGCCGCCTCGGTAACTCGGCGCATTGCTCTCGCGAGTGATTCGCCAACTTGCGTCATTCGTCATGGCTACTAAATCAGGCGTCGCGACGCGCGACCGTTCGAAAAGCGGTTCCCGGTTCCCAACATAAAAGCAGAGGCTCCGTCTACGTATCTCGACACCGGATATCTTGCAAATGATTTATTCGAATCGTGCTTTAATTTAGGTCGCCGCGAACCGTCTGTGCAGTTGTCCGTGCTCTCAACTTTCGCAGGTATAAAAACGATGAAGAAGCTTTTAGTAAGAGAGCGAGAAAAATGGGAAAAAGCTACAGGGGAAACTGAGGCGAACGAAGGCGACCAGAAGCGACAATAATACAGACATTATTCCGTTTTATTATTCTCCGCAATGTTCTTGCTTTTATGCCCTGGCATTATTGTGCATTTCCAACAAATACAAATATTCAATTTATTAAAAGTTTTTTTTATCCACGATGAACAAGTAGCAGATCGCGATTAATACTCAGACAACTGTTACGCAACCGCCACCTCGCGAACAAGTAGTATAGGACTAGCACTTGGCAGGCGAGTAGGTATAGGTCCGTCGCGCTTTGTAGGCTAGTAGCGTAGGCGAGCCATTGTTGAGAATTGCAGTAATGGAACGTCTAATGCACAGGTAAATTTGGGGATAAGGGTGCTAAGAGAAGCAATACTGGTTAACCAAATAGACGTTCCGAGGTTTCAAACAAACTGACGGTTAAGCGCCAGTATAATTGTTTAGTGTTTTCGAGGAAATGGCACGTACGATTGCATCGAAAGCTTTTGTGACTTTTTTTTTTATCAAAATTTTACGATGTCGCGCGTTCCGCTGTGTTCAATGGGCTCTTCAACGTTACCTACGTTTAAATAATTGAATATGGAATATGGAAATAAAAAGCAATGGTACTTGTTCTCAGATTTACGAGACGCGGCACTACCCACGTTCATTGTCTAATACAATTTCCATACTCCGGAGTGTATCTTAAAAATGTGAGAAAATCGCTAACGAGCATTTTAACGGGTTTACTTCGCGAACGCTTTGGACACATTTCCTTGCGCGTATTATTCTTCCTAACGCGATTTCTCTTAGCTTGGAATTATGCGACAAATCGGTGGTGACGATGTGCAAAGTAGGCGGTGCTTATTTTGTCGGACTGGCATGCCGTTACCACGGGTCCCACATCAAATTTATGAAAGTCGCGTCCGAATACAATGCCAATCGTTACAATATTCCTTTGAAACCATTCATTCCTGTCGATACGTACGTTATCGCTGGCACAGAAAGTAATGACAATTTAAACCGGTCGGACCGATCCGGCGTTACGTATATTAGGTATATTCCGTGTCATGCTCAATCCGAATTATCCAGGCAATAATAATGTCGCCAGCGACGATTCATTATCCCAGTATTCATCGTACTCCAATAACAACTTCCGTATTTCGAACATAAAAATCTATAAAACCCGTCCACCGGTTACCGAAACGCAAAATTGCTGTTGCACCGCATAATTACAGGTTCTCTTTCGCCTTGGATACGGTGGCCGGTAATGAATCGTTCCGGGGCACTACTTTTTTTCCCGCGCTTACAAAAACTCCACTGCAAATACGAATGGAAATTTGTGTCACGTACTGCAATCGAGCCCTGAGCGAGAACCGCATTTACGAAAAGTGATTTTCCTAATTTTTAGTTTCCTTTCTGTTAATGCTCTCGAATAATAAAAATTGCTTCGACGCTAGATTTCAATTACAAAAGATTGTTGGAAAGAGCGACGAAAATATTATCGAGGAAAGTTTGAACTGGTTGAAAAGAAAATGCGCGCGTTACTTTCTTAGAGAAATACCGTGCGAGTTGCGAGCGGAGCTAACGGCAAAGCGTTCGAATGCTTTCGCGAGCGGGTGTAATTCCGAACGATTTGAAACGTCAAAGGAAATCGAACATTCCTCTCGCGTGCATCGAAAGTTGTCGAAAAAGTTTAGTCCACGTGTCGCAACGACAACGTCGAGTTTCGCCGCCGTAATTGTATGCCAAACTCCTCCGGAGCGCGAGCGGTCAGAAAGGCGGAACTTTCGTCGCAACTTGCCGCTATGTATATAGTTACGTTACCGCGTCGCGAATGCTTTGAGGATATAATCGATACGCCGAACCGTATAGATCTCCTCTTGCGCTGTCTTTTGTTTACGGGAGATGCGGTGTACATCTACCGAGATACGGTGACGAGCAAAAGTCTATACAGAAAACACCTAAAAACGAAGACAATATTCAAAGTATATAATATTTAACTTCGAAAAGAACGCAACAATGGTTCCCGTCATTTATGGGAACGCACGAGTAGAAAATGATATTTTTATGGCTGACAACTAAACTCCTAGCCGAGCTGGACCATTTCCTTTTTCCAGAGCGTGACCCATGAATTATAGCTCCATCAAAAACACAGAAATATAAATGATTTGTTGGAATTTCTGCACCGATCAGCAAGATCCTATTCTTATCTCGTTTGCTCTCTGCTCGCGACACTCGTTTTCTATGCAGGGCTAACCACGAGTCGCCAGTCGGTAAAGATTACTCGAATCTGTGGAAAAGTGAAACGTGATTTTCTGTAAAATATCGATGCGAAAGCCAAACATAAAAGTATTTCTGAAGCGAGAAACACCTTCTGGAAGGCGCGGCGTGGATTCTCGAGCACACTCGTGTAAATGCAGTTCTCATGCTCGGCTCTGTAGGGATACTTGATCTTTTTTCTCTTCGTGTCGTTCCGAGAGCGATCATACGAGAAACGACGTGTTATGTAATATGCGCGCGGATCCTCCGAAAAATTCATATAAATAACACATTCTTTTGCTTTATGTAGAAATATTCCGTTAGAACGTTCGCGAAATGGTTATCGGTAATTTGGAAGCACGGTGAAAGTTGATCCGCTGGGTACGACCAAGTTCAAGGGAGGTCAGCTCTCATCTGTGCCTGGAGGCGTTCGTTAACGACAAGGATAAGCAGTTTATGCCGCAGGGCTTATTCTTTGATTCTCCTCTTCTCGGGCTCGATGTTTATCGAGCTATTTATTCGTGGTACGTTGAAAAACGATCGTTGAACAAATGAACAAAATATCATAAAACGAAATGACTTTCCGATCTACCTAATAAACTAAGAAATAAGATAGATTTTTCGACATTTTACATGGTCGCTTTGAATAAGGTGTTCAAACGCATTTAGAGATTTTCGGACGCACTGTGTGGAGAAGACGCGACAGCATCGAGAAATTTGAAAAAAGTTTCCAAGATGATCTGCTGTGTAGGAAAACGAAAACGAAGAAACTGGATACAGGAAGAAACGCGGAGAGAATAGGGGGAACGGATGGATGAACTGGCAACCGGGTGAATAAACGAAGCCTTGTACCAGTAGAAGACTTTCGATCGAGCGAATAGAGCAAGCCTTTCATGATTTCCCAACTGGAAGGAGATCAGGAAGTGCTGGCAGAGTTTCTAGCTGCCTTTGACGAAAAGCTAAGTAACAAATCGTTTGAGCGGCGTAGAAATCACAGATTGGGAAACCAGTTTCCCTCGGCACTGTGCTCTCGAGAACGTTTAACGCGAAACCTTGATTTTTAAAGTTCGCCTGATCTCCAGCAATCCGCAGAACATATTCTACCATCGAGTCCGAAGATGATAATGAAAGAAGCGAGACAAAGACAGGTTTTATGAACGCTTATGCAAAGAAAAACATTTTCTCTGCTTACCATTATAAAATGCCTGCGCTTCTTACGTTGATTTACAACGATCAAGATAAAACACTCTGTCTTTACCTTTTGTTTCTTCTATCCAGAAAATATTAGTCATTTGCTTGAACTATTGTTTCTGAAGAATGGTTTAACATTAAACAGAGTAGTCAAAGATCCGATTCAATTGTTTCACAAAAAATATACCATCGATGATTTGATAAGTTGACACGCATAATATCTGGAGAAACAATTAAATCATTTAACTCTATAGATGAGAATGACTGTAGATGCAATAGCTGTCGTGTTCGTGCTTATCGTATCTTCCGAGCGTTAAAATGAGTTTTACGGCGACATTGTTTCGGAAAACAATGTATGGATACATGCATTTTCCTCTGATGTCGGTAATAAATGACCCGGCCGCAAAGAACCGCAGGCTCGTAGTTCCCGAGTAATATCGTTTAATCAAGACATCGAGGGAATGAACCGCGATGATCCCGGGTACGCGTTGCAATGCGTTGCCACAGGGCAATTATCTCGAGTAGGAGATTCAATCTCTTTCTGTGGGAAACGCGCACTCTTCGGTGGCGCGGGCCGTAGACAACTTCGCCGTCGCGTCGCAGCGCACACGCGTAACCGCCAACGATCGGACTTCCACTTCCCGCTTCGACCCGTACTTCCGTGTCGGATAATCGAATTCCGTGCATAACTCGAGCCAATTGCGACGAGATTTCGCTTCTCGACAAGCCTTATGAAATTCACCGCTGCAGAGAATACGACCCCGACCCCGACCCCGTAGAGAAACGAGAAAGAGCCAGTGACACCGTAAAAGCGGATGATACGTCTGCGAACTGTTCGCGCGAACTGAAAAAGGCATTTCCATTTAAGACTGTCGCACGTTCTTTTTTTTTTATGAGCTGCGCAGATCTATTAACGCTGTTCGATCGCGTTCCATCGGGCTGCCATGCCGGCGTATTGCTACCGTTATCCGATCGCGATCAAATACTCTTAATCCTTAGCACTCGAGTGGCGATGATATTCTGTTGCTGCGTTCCATATATTATAAATAAAAACTGTAACACCGTGAAAATCGTGTGTCCGTATCATCATCTCGTGTAATAACGAGTGTCGAGAAACGATTGGTTGATATTGGTCAAGTAGATAGTTGGCAAATGGTACGGCGGATGATTGCATAACGAGAAGTTCGTTCGCAATGCGACACCCCCCCAAAAAAAATCAATGCTCGTGACAGAATCATTCGGCGCGTGGTTCAAAGATTTGAGGAAACTGGATCAGCGAGTGACAGACCAAGAGGTAGGCGTTGTTGAGAACGTGTGATTTCAGCATTCTCCAGATCCCGTTCTCGAACCTATCTACCCAATTGTGATTTCGACCAGTATTTTTCCATCCTTTCAATCAACTGAACGGTCAAAATTAAACAATCGAGCGTCTCGACCGCAACGATTGCGACGCTATCGCGGAACTAATGCGATGGTTGCGACTTGCGAGAGCTGTGCGAATATGTGAATTCGCATAAACCTCTGTAATCTGGCAGCGAAAGGTATTAGCAGTTAAATTACATTACCGTTTAATCCTCGACGATATTGTCGCGTCCGCGAAATAATACGAGGAGTTATCTTACTCGTGATTCTTGGCGAATCGTTACGAGTAAATCCTCTTTCGCTGTAGCGTTACCTCGCGTGGAAAACCATAGCAACAGAATAGTCTCACGGTCACGTTATCGCCGCGAACGATCGTTTGAAACGTAAAACTGGAATAGAAAATGAGTGGGAACAGCAGTCCTCGAAAGCTCTGCGAGCTGTCGCTGTAGTTTACACTGTAGAACCGAAATGGACGACGCGACGCGAACGTGGCATCAACGCAAGAACAGAAATGGAGTCACATTATTATTAAATGCGACCGAGTCGTTTCTGTCGCGGAACGAATAAACGTGCTACCGGAAATGCGACCGCGTCATTATGCGCGGGTAACTGTCGTTTATTCTGAAGAACCACTGTCACGGTCCAGTAAAAATAGAAGTGTCGCTACGTAGATATCTAGTTCGAGCGTTACAATTTCATCTAAAAATACAGAGAATAAAAAGAGAGAAGACAAGATAAATGTACCACGGTACCTAGAACAGGCCTTCTTCGAGGGATACTTTTGCCCGAGAACTTCTCGAAATGTTGCTTTCGATCGAATTCACAGCTAACCGAGGAACTGAAAAAGTTTCAATGCTTCCGGCGCGTCGACGACCAGATGTTGCGATGACATTTTGCTCTGCGGCGCGTCGCGACGTCGTCGTCCTCGATATATCGGTCGATGCTCAACATGTAAACCTTCGGTATTGCACGTACAACTAATCAATCTAACGAGTTTGCAATATTCTAGACAAATTTACTTGGCCAGGACCAATAAACTTGTTTAACCACCTCTTAGCATGTAGCACTTTGATCGTCTTTTATTTTGATACGCGTGAAACCACAGTGAGTCCAATTTTTCATTTTATTTTAAGACAAGAAAATTTAAGTAGTAAGTTGGGATAATTTTTTAATGAATTTTAGTGGAAATTTCATCCCGATATTTCTCCTATGCTTGAAGAGTTGTGGTGTATCTCGGTGCAGTTGTTCCCTTGAAATAATTTTTGGTTTCGTCCATCTTCAAATGTGGATCTCTTTGAAAAGAGGTCCGTAGAGGGGACACTTCGGGCTATGCGACAGGATTACACTTGCAAAAACCCGACGAAACGTTTGAGATATGTGTAATCAGCAAGTCACAGGCTAGAAGAAGCGCGAGTCTCTAACGTAGAGTCCGTTGTTCTAGTTTCGTGCAATACTGTCAGCGTTCAGACGATTTAGATTGTTCAACGACTGTCTCGTTGAATACGTTGCATTCGGTGGTACGCTGGGAATACCAGCATGTATGGGGCACTTGATGAATACCTAGCACGTTACAAATCGTTGCATAGGGGCAGGGATATTTCCCTCGGAATTGTAACACCGAGTAACGCCTTGTCCGCTCGCTGCGGAAAGTAATATGCCGAATTCGGAACGTCTTTCCCAATGAAATCGGTCGGACGTAAAAAATTTCACTCGAGCCACATTCTCGGCTGCTCGCCGCTAAAAATATTCGGTTAAATTGCGAATTTGTCGGAAGAGAAGTATTCCAACTTTTATATTGGACGAACCGACACGCGGAGTAACGTTATTACCACGTTTTTATTAGCTCGCTTTCTTGTTTGTCTGTTTATTCGATACAAATCTTGCAATTGATTTTAAACTAACTTCGTGATGTGAGCTAGAGACTCGAAACTATAAACATAGCTCAGAACTGGATGACAATGCAATATTCAAAAAAAAATCTTTTTAAAAAGTCTTTACGTTTAAGAGAAATAACAATTAAATATTTACCGTTACATCCCCCCGCGAAACGTTACGTGATCGCGTTCAGCAATCCCCACTCCGCGTGACGACGCTCTCTACTTTACTATGCGTGCGCACTACGCACTGCGCACTATGACTCGTCCCCACTCCACGGACCCATTTCGCCCCGGCCCCGACGAAGCTCAGTATACGATAGTACGTCGGCGCGCAATGATCCGTAGTACCTCATCGCTTCGTTTACCAAGTGTTTACCAAACTTTGTTTACCAAATCGCGTTACACCGTTACTGCTTGCGTTTGTTTTCGATATGTCACGGTCGCAATACTGTCTGAATTTAGTACGTGTCTCTGTTTTAATTTCATAACGTGGTAAAAATGTTAAAAATTTTAATAGATACCACGTTTTTAAAAACGGACTAAAAAGTATAAAACGATGTTTCCGAGTTCCATACAGATTCCCAACCCCGTACGGATAGTCCTAAAAATGTGTAATTGTGAATTGTTGAATAGCTGTGAAAATGCTTGCAAGATTTAAAAGGAAAAACGTGGGGCGCAAGATAATATAATAGTAAGGAGTGTATTTAGAGAGTAGCTGCCGTTGAAAAGAAAACTCGCACAACAGTTCCTATTATTTGCGGAGCAATAAAATTTTTCGTGATTTATGTGAACTATTCGTGCATCAATTATCTATTGCATGCGCCCCACGTTTTTCCTTTTAAATCTTACAAGTATTTTCACAGCTATTCAACAATTCACAATTACACATTTTTAGGACTATCTGTACGGGGTTGGGAATCTGTATGGAACTCGGAAACATTATATTATTATATACTTTTTAGTCTGTTTTTAAAAACGTGGTATTTTTTATTTTATCTCTTAAATGTTTTGTTCTGTACGTTGGTAGGTACGAGGAACTTGAGCGGTTATTTCTGGAGATAGGAGGATGATCGTCGCCACCTAGATGACATATACGAACGCTGAATACAAAGGATCTGCGTTCGAGTCAAGACAAAAGAGTTTCGTGACTGTTGAAGCTGGATTTCGGATGACTGGGATTCGAGGAATGTACGTGCCACGCGAAAGCGAGAGATGCGACGAGTTCGAGTGTGTATCGTGGATGTAAAAGCGTCTAAGGATGAGATTGCACGGTGTGACGATCCTGCATAGTTCTCCAGCTATCGTCGCTCGTAATCACTGAACCCGTGGCGCGGTAGATTTCGTAAATCATTCTTCCACCCCTTCGTTATCGCGTCATTGAAATATTTATAAGAAAATGTGAAACAGCGAACGACATATTATACGCAGAGCGTGAACGACAGTGGATCATTTTCTGTTCGTCGAGGAGAAGGAAAACGACGTTCCCTGCGGTCACAAAGTTTCCGAAACTGTCGTAGGACTTGGAGATGTAATCCACACGTGTCACTATTCTAATTCCACAATCATTCGGATTGACAGTGACCTGACGCTCGATAAATGTGAAGTGTAGTGGCGCAGAAAATTAGAATTCCTCCGCGTATACACCGACGACGACGCGGCAGGCAGACTGAATGGATTCTGAACGTCCGTTTTGTTTCCAACTACCGACGAGTAAACGTGGATTCGAACGAACGTTCTTTTACAAAATAGAATTTAAAAATCTATTAATTCTCACGGACGTCAGAGATCACGTAACACATCGCGTTTGCAAAAGTTTGAGCATATTTCATCGGCAATAAGATCGAAAATAACTTTTCCTTTTGACGATCGTATGTTTAAACAAAGTTGATGTTATTGGTGCACCGGTTCGATCAATTTAATTTAAAGCAATTTTCCAATATATTCGTTTCGACGTTTCGGTCTTCGTTTAGATCGTTTTCAAGGAAAAAAGTAGAACGCGTCAGTGAAATATTAATAAAACCTTAAAAGGTCCTGTTGTAGTGAACACGTTTAAAATACTTTTTCAAATATGTCAAGTTACTTGCTCAATGAAATAACTTGAGAATTATAGAAAGACAACAGCACGTATTGCTTTCAATTAAATTGATCGAATATCGGTGCGCCAAGAATGTGAACTTTGAATAAGATCGAACGTACGAAACCTAGCATGGGTTCAAGCACGCCTAACTGACCGGTCTATCGATCATGGGTTATCGGGTTGATCGCGATTATGGATCCCAAGTGTTCGATAAGACAAAAGGACACCGTTGGCTCGGTCTCGGGGAGGTTAGCCTGACGGTCTTCACGCGACAAAGCTGATAGCGCGCTGGTTAGTGGACAAGTGGTAGTTCTGGTGGTGCGGGATTGGTATAAACTATGAAACCCACGTCCCGAGTAAATCAGAAGGATGATCGTTGAAGTTGGAGGATAGTCGGAACCTAGAAACCTCCGGGCAGCCTAGCACCAATTGCGTCCTAGATTCAAGGACTTTGAGAGATAAGCTCTCGCTAAGACGGTGGAATCTGGACGGAAGTGGATACACCACTTTTATTCGGAAATAAAAGTTTTATTCGATGCTGCGTGCAAAGCCGGGCACAACTACTTAGCATCGTTATCGCATGTCCTTGTAATTATGAAATTCGTCGCACCACGAATATTCGGCATCCGATGACAATTGATTTACCGATTGTAATAAATTCGTTTGTATCGATCACGTTACGGTTACCAATGCTCGTTTCCGTCTCGCAATCTCTCTTGTCATTCAAATGAAAAGGGACGTCAAACTCGAATCCCAGAAACGCTTCGAATCCTACGAAAGCATTGACATCGCGGTAATGGGGAACGCTCTACATACATAAATCCTTTGTAATTTGCGTGTCGGATCGGATTTAAAATTTCAATTCCGAATTGAAATTCGAAGTCGTAACTTTTCGTCGACGCGGACCGTCCAAAAGGCCGGCCGAAACTTCGCTGCCGGTATACTGTTACTCGTTGCCAATAAAATGTAAATGAAATGACTTTTTTCTTTTTCATGGACAGAGAGTGAGGGCGGAGGGGAAGAGAGGACTCCTGTGGTACTCTTAGCGAGCCACGTAAATCGAGTCGCAGCCATGATTACGTACAGTGGGGGCAAAACGTACGCGAACAATGGTCGACTTGAACCGGAACGTTTTATAATAACCGTGCGCGCGAGGTACTTTCTACAGAATGAGAGAATGGAATGTTATTTTTTCACGAAAATTGTTTGGTGAACATATTATGCTCGAATACTTTCTACACCCGTTGTATAAAGTTTCTAGGTGCTCGCGTCTGGCGTGGACCAGATAATGGAATGGAATTACGAGAGTGCGAATGAAAACAATGCACGACGTACCTTTGGACGCGATACCGCAGATGCGTCCGCAGAATCCTTCGAACAGGCTCCGCTCCTATTAGCCGCGAATAACGGTGAAAACGGCACGGTAATGAAATTCATCGACCGGATGGAAAACACCGAACTCGTTTAATCCAATAATATGTTTTATTGGCTCCTCGTGAGGGATGGCGATCCACTTGGAAAGCGTATTCGGACGGGCCGGGGCCGTTCAGTATGCAAATGCTACCTTATATCAGTAAATGTGCCTCTTCGATAGAATACTCGAGTATCCTCGAGGAGAGTGTAGTTCGCGAAGTATGCGCAAATACATTGCAGATATGCTGCTCAACTCTTTCCTTCATTACTCGCATCGTAATCGTTAAAAATTTATCAAATCAAATCGTAAGAAATTTTTATGTCAATGAAATTCGCGTGCTCCAAATAAATCACTAAAAATTTCGTACGATTTTATCAGTATAAAGATTTACTTGTATGTGTAACGGCGAATAGAAATGCGCAATTATCGTCGTTATATGAAATGCATACGTTAAATATAACGTAACGATTAAATAGAATTTTTTGACGGTAAAGATATAAACGACTTATGATAAATTGTGGGATGCACTCGGTTAAAGTAGCTTGGAGCGGCTAAGATTCGGCTAACAGGCTTCTTCCGAAACACGACTGTATCGGTGACGTTGATCGAAACACCGGAATGAAATGTAACATGGAGAGTACAACGGGGAAACAGTTTTCCCAACATTTCCGTGACACAATAGGGTGACCCATTTTTTCGCTGACTGATGACACTGGCAAGTGACAGCCTACTTTATGGACGATTTTTGTAAATCGCGGGTAACAGTAAGCCGCGCTGCACCGCAATAGATCTTGGTCACGCGGTTATGAAAACGGCCGGTATTTTTCTTGTTCCGGAAATGCCATCCTCGACTCATTGTTACGAGGAAGAAATTGCAGCGTGCGTGGTGGATTCGAATGTTTTTTTCTTTTTTTTTGTTATCTTCTTGAACGAATACGCGGCACCTATTCATTTGTAAAATAAAATCTTCCGTACATTTATAGAATACGCTTGTTCAGTCGATAAACACAAATGACTACAAATAGTTGCATTAAACTTTTGACTTTTGACTGATATGTCAGTCGCGTAGAGTGACCTGTCCAGTGAATTTTGAGCATAATTGAAAAGTTATCGCGTTAGGCGTGCAAATTACGGGACTCGGCCTGTTTATTCGAAACGGTGACACCGAAAAATAATGGAAGAAGCGACTGAAGTTCGAGGCGTAGTTGTCGGTGGAAAAGGGAAAACTTCCGAGTCCGAGTTGGAGAGAAATCAGCGGGTTGGAAATGCGGGGGCTTGTAAATGAAATCCCGTTCGCAGAGGGATCACGTACGTGAAGTTATTCGCCGCGTGCCCTAGACGGAAGATTGTGTTCGCGGAGGACATGCGCGTCGTATGAAATGCGTCATCACCCTGTTAAATAATCCGCGCGTCGCGTCGCGCGCGTCATTGTGGGTCAGGGAATGGTGTCCCGGAGTTATCGAGCGTTGATTGAAAGAGAAGAATGGTCCCGATATCCTGAACTCGTCGCGCGAAACGAATAAACGGATCTCCTTGGATCATTTGTATGCGGTTAAACCGCTGCGTTGCGCGTTATTCGAGCGACTCGGGTTTTATTGGCCGCTGCGGGGTTGTTCGGTGGTCTGGAAAATTTCTGTTAAATAATCGCAAACAAAACTGTTGATACTTTGTTTCAAGAGCCGGACTGTGGGCCTAACCCGGACTAATTAATCTGTCCGGAGATACGAGGGGACCCGGCTAAAGTAAACAGCTTCCTCCCGCGCCGTTATTAATTAAAGAATAGTTTTATTTCTTATTAACAGCCGTTTCCGATAAAAACAATGACGCAAGGAGTCGAAGAAATTCATTGCTCTCGAGATAAGCGAAAGATATGAAAAGTTGATCGAGCTTTCGCGTCAGGAATTTCAGTGTACTTGGACGACACGATATCCATCTATCACAGTTCTATCAAGAGACACGGAACACGATAGAATATTTCAAGCACGACCGGTTCCAACGATCCTAGTCTCGCGTACACACGGAAACTTTTTCTCGCAAACAAACTAGTCGCTCTCGCGAAATCCATATTGTTATTTCTATCATCGTACCAACCGTGCGAGTACGAAAACGCTATAGGAGGATAGAATTGCGAAGGGTCTCTTTCCTGCAGTGTCTGGCGTTATCACCGCGACGCGACGGTGTAGAGGATACACATTCCTGGACCCGAGAAAATGTTCTTTCGCAAGAAGAAAATTTCCGCGATCTTCCAGATTGAAACGGCGCGGCCCGACCCGGCCCAGAGGATAGTTCGCTGACGCGAGGATGCGCTCGTCCGGATTATACGAAACGAGTTTCTAAATCGATCGCCACGTGCTCGAACTGATTTTAACGGTAACACTTTTCCAACGGAAGTTGGTCGAACTTTAGCGAAGAATTTATTGATGCAGAACGAACATACCCCGTAGCTTTCGCTCTTCACAAAAAAGAACTAACATACCTCTTCCTTGGATACAGATAACAAAGGAATATTCAAGTTAACGCACACCATGCTCTCACAGAATCGTTTCTACCGATCATGTAAAACACCGATGCCTGACTTTTATTTGTTGTTGCACGCGTGTTTTCCGATAAGATTTTTCAGATAGCATCGAATTTCCATCCGGTCCAGCGCGAACTTCAAAATACGTCAGTCTTCATAAACTGGAAAGTCAAGTGGAACTTCTGCAAACTTCGAATAGGCTTTCAAGTCAATGTCTTCTCGTCGAGCTACCGTTCTTCAAAAATAATCTCGACCATTAAGGCAAAGTTTGGAGCGATGCTGAAGATTCAGCTGTAATTGAAATATTTTCCAGAGTCATTTACAACGATCAACATAGTATAAATTGAATACGTTGTCTTTAAACATTGACTCGATTCAGTTTCCATAAATGATTTTCTTCTTCTTTCACGATACACTTCGATGCAAGAGTTTTAAGATTACGCGATTTCCTCCGAATTTTTTTCTTTTATACTCTCGTTATAAAGAACATCTTCCAACGGCTTAAAGAGTTTTCTTACTTAGCCCGAGTGGATTGAAAAAGTCATCCGTTACCTTATGCCCCCCCCCCCTCCCTCCATCCGAAAATACGTACACCGCGTTGTTAGTTATTCGAGAAAAAAAATGTAGCAAGCCAACACACTTTTTTGGATTATTAAATTTAGTAGAAAGCATTACCCTCTTGGAAGTATTTAACCCTTCTTATCGTACAGTATACTCTTGCATTTACAACTGCCTTCATCGCGGATATTTTAAGACCGTCTGGGTAACGCGTGCGCTACATATAAATATGTTTTACGATCATCGGAGTATAAATGCATCTTGTTTTATATCGAGTCGAATTGGAAATGGAAATGTACGCGTATCCGCTTGCCAATGTGCATTACTGCAAAACCAATTTTTCGAAAATGGTCTATTTAGTTATTACGATCCATTCGGAATACTCCCGTAAATGTTTATCTAGAAATTCGTTCGAATCTTGAAGCAGATCGAATCTTTGCAACGGCTGCTTAAACGATTTATTTGTGGTGTAATTATAAGGAACAAACATAAAGAACAAGTTTGAACGTGTAAAATGATTATCCCATTTGAGACGTGTCTCGAGTCTGTTTGGCCGGCAGATTACTCTCCAGGGTCCTACAGCGATAATCGCGCTCCATCAAATTTACCGAGCGAATGGAAAATAAGAATTTCAGATAAAATGTGATTTACCTATCTTAGTCGAGTGTTTCCGATAAAGCAGGAAATGAAATTCCCTCGTGCGGTGAATTAATGCCATTGCCAGGGCTGAGTGTATTCTTTTTGTCGCGGAAAATGTTGCCGGAATGAATTATTTCGTTAATCTGGCAATGTACCTCGCGGAAAAGGAAACTAAAAATATTACGAAATAAATTTGTAATTTTCCGTGGAACGTGGAACCTGTGTCGCGTACACGAAAGGTGTAACAATTTGCGAACGGACATGGGATTATTATTCAATGAAGGAACGAGTTCTTCGCGGAACTAACTGCAGAAATGAAGCATTCCAAAGGAAAATTAATCATGGCCTGTACCAATTGCAGGTACCAATTTTTTAATCGTTCTAACAGGTTCAAAATAATATTTCAATATCCTTAAATTCTTTTAATCGTTTACTGTTTTACATACATGTACATCTTCAAATAGTGATCTCTCTCTCTCTCTCTCTCTCTCCCTCCGTTACCCTGCAATCTCTTGTTAACTATCAATAGCAACGAACAAACTAGGGCCTCCTCGATAAATCCCCCGACTTAATTGTACAAATTAATAGTACGGCAGCCAGTAAAGCGTGTACTTTGAACTGTGCGCTATTTACGCGGAATCTAAGAAAGACCGTACTTAATTGAAGTAATTCCGATGGTTTGTGCTACCTATAACGGAGGAACTGTAGCTTACGCGTTCGATATTGGAAATGCAGCGATGAATTTATTAGTTTAAAGTCTTTCAATTCGTCTTGCCGTTCTAGAAGCCGGCGCAGGGACATTTTGGTCGGCGACTTTGGATTTATGCACAGACCGCCGAGCCGCATTATAGACGCGCATTGTCCTTCTGGAAAACTGTGTTTGCCACTTTTGTCCACGTTGGAGAATTACCCAGTTTGTCTTGCTTACCGGCCGACAGAACAAGATGCTTTGCGAAAGACATGCCCGCAAACTTTACGTAACGGGGAGGGTCCGTGTGCCCTTTGCAGTTCGTTCCATCGGAGGGGGGCGGATCCTTTTGTCTGATTGAATTTATCGCCTCGGCGGATCTAACTTTGTCATGGCTGTCATGATGAACGGCAAGATCCCCTCGCGTCTATGCTACGAGTTTCTTTCTACCTACGAAACGGATCTAGTGGAATCTTGTTTGGACATTAACCGTGCCACCTTTCGGAATAGCTTTCATTTCATTTGACGAACGGCATAGTTTTACGTCTGGTCGAAAAGCTTGGACGCTACGACGCTACTAATGGATCAGTGTACGACTGGTAATAGCGCGGCGCGGAATAAACAACTCTCCTCGAACTTGTTCGTTCTGTTCAACAAAACATAAGTATTTGTTCCTGTGGAAATTTCTTTGAAAATGTTCTCGAGCCGTCCTATATTTATTGCTAAAATTCTACAGACAAATCGATCGGGTATTCACAGCGTAGGTTTCGCTGATGGGTTCAGATTAATCCTTCCAACCAAGAAATGCCCAGGAGAAGAATTCTTGCGATCAAACGAGCGGAGGTTGCTTTCATCCTTACCCGAATGAACTGATTAAAAGGCGACAGAGTAATTTGTTCGACTCGTCCACCTTTGACAGTGGTCTTTGCCCTCTCATTTTTCCGCTCGACCTGCAGCCTAATCGCCACCACTCTATTTATCGTTTACCATTTCGAACGCTGTCTAGCTTCTTACTTTACAAAAGTAATCGATAAATCGCGGATTCATCGATCTTGTGAAAATAGGCGCGGTTTTGTAAATGTTTTTATCACGATTTCATGTCCTTCGGTAATGTTTGGTGATATTCGAGAAGTGTCCTATCACACGCGTTCCATTGACACACGAGGAAAATAGTGAAACACAGAGTGGAAAGTGAGCGTGTGGCTCGTACGCGCGTTACGTATACGCCGTGCGCGTGACAAGTTTCGAACAGAAATTTAGGGCGGTATTTTTGAAAATGTCAAAACGTCGAACAGGGTGAAAAGTGAGTGACACCGTCGAAAACATATTCTGAAGTCTTCGTGTACACCTAAGACTGATTTCAGTGCATACATTAACTTCCGGCAGCGACGCGACGTCGTCCGCAGCAGCGTAATGCGAAAGTTAAATGGAGATGTCGAGAGCTCTTGAAATTTCCACCGTTACTGCCAACACCCGTACAGAAATAATTCCCGATAAATACATTCGATTTTCTAGAACAAAATGGTGCAGCCTGAACAATCGTCGAACCGTATTTTTGCAAATAATTATAAATTCGTTATCTCTATTATTCAGTGTATTTTATCGTTCGCGGTATTGTTGCGTGGTATGCGGATACCAATATTTTCTGTTGGAATTGCGGCCGGTAAACAACGACTAAACAAACCCAGACTATCAGCTAAGTGTCAACAATTTGACTGGCGGATCGTGATTGCAAAATCATCATCGCCATATCCTGTTTATAAATGAAATACCACAATATTTTCAGCAAAAGCGAGATCAATTAATTAATCTAGTTCGAAGAGAGCAATACTGTAAAAAGAACGTGTAATTGTTAGTTTCACAACGTCAATGTTAGCGATGTCTGTTTGCGTTTGAAATTGTAATGCGAAACGGTTGACAAATACGGAAAATTAAACGTCACTCGTGCGATTGAACGCAACATTAATTTATTTTTTTAATTAAGCTGCACGGATCGAAGAGATCGGGAACGCGTAACTGAAAATAATTTTACCATGTGGCTAATTAATTGCAAAGTTAATAGGAAACGAGGGAAACTTTAAAAAAGGATTTAATCCTTCGCTTTTAAACACACGTTTTTAATTATGAAAGTTCTTTTTCTCTTTTAGAAATTAGCCTAGCTAATTAGCTAATACCATATAAATAATAGTAGTCACGTTTCGGCATACATCGTATTAACTACGCGCGGTAAAATATTTTATGTTAATAGGATTTATGAGTTGGCGAAAAATTAACAACGTTTACGCATTGCACGAAATATTACATACTCGTGTCATTCTACCTCGAAGTAATTTTGTCAGCAACACGGTTACACACGAACGTTCTTCGTATGGTAGAACACAGTTGACGCTCAACATTATTTCTCTGCGTAGAATCAAATGTCACGCGTAACGACAATTTTTAAAACAGCGAAAAATTCTTTTATCTCAGTTTGAACAACGCAAACGATGTTCGTATGTCTTTAGACTCTGCACCCTTTTATCCGTCCTTATTGTATCGCGACCGACTAGTTTATATCGATTGAAAAATTTTTGTTTCTGTTATTTATTATACGAGGCCCGTTTAAAATATAATAAAAACAGAAAGAATCGGGAATGTGGTAGACACGACGGTGTAAGAGACGATTATGAAGGGAAACGTACGTGCATCCGCATCCCATTACCATACATTGGAGATTACATAAGCATACGCTTCAGGAGAGCAAATCGTATGCATGACTGTGTCACAGTGGCGCAGTTCCTGCAGATTTCGAGACACCATGATGATAACAGCGTTATCCGTAAACGTTTGAACTACACTGCGATGAGCCTACATACAATACATATATCTAGTCCCATCAATCCGTATGAATCCATCGTGAGAAATATTATCAAACTCAGAAATCGATCTCCAATTGTTTTCACCTTAGGCTAAATTTTCATTTAGCATTTAGTATGAACTAACTAAGTCACCCTGAATAACGTCGTCTAATAGTTTCGAATTAGTTTAGAATTATTGAAAATCATATTAATAGGCTTCCGGTCGGTAAAGTGTTAATATAGAATATAGCTTTGATATTAATTTACGAGATCTTTATTGACGAATCTCTTTCAATACGTGTGTTAGAGTATATCTTACACATTTTACAATATATGTAGAATGTTATCGGAGATTGTAAGTGTGCAGCTATTAGGTGGTTGCTGCACAAGAGACCTGGAAAGGGAAAACTCTTTCAAAGAGAGAAACAAGCGCTATTCAGAGCAGAAGGCCCTGGTTCGAGAGTGACCCGGCGCGTACAATGCTTGCAGCCCAACTCCAGCCAGTACCGATACCCGACGTGTTCACGCCAAGAGACCGACGATGGCCAAGAGAAGTGTTCAAACGATATCCCATTTCCCCCAACTATCTGCCACCAGCCAAGGCAAAGCGTTGAGGCGAACTCGGATAGATTGACTACAGAGAGGACACTGTAGATTAACTACACGAGTGAACAGGCTCTGTGAACCACCTCTCTCTCTCTCTCTCTCGATGTATCAACGCCGAATACCGGCACCAACCGGTCTGGTACACGCATGCAGACACAGTCCGACACAGCAGAAGGCTCTGCAATGGGAAGGACATGCGGAAGGTGAGGTGAAAAAGAAATTGGCAATTTTACAATTGTTGAAAGTGGGCCAGATGACACCTGATTAGCCTCTGGTTAGGTTATCTGTTCTCCTGCCCTTAGAGTCTGGCCAGTGTACCAGGGAAATCTCAACGAAATTTCATTTCGTGTCGGCCCGGATATTTCGGTTGCCGGAACCCTGCTGTGCGTGGAACAAAAAAAAAAGGTTTTTATGGGCTCCACAACTCCTTAGGCAAACTATCGGTAGCTATTCTTTTCATTTCGTCGTCCCTGTCGTAAATGTTCGCTGTTTCTACATACCTGCAATGTAAATTGTTGACCTTTTTTCATTGTATTATAACAGTGAGATGGTTGGCCCGAAAAGTCGGGAAAAACAATTTTCGCGTTATTTAAAGGCTGACGGTAATAATGTAGTAGGTCGTTGAATTCGTTGATTGTTTCTCGCGCATTGTAACGGACAGGGAGTAATGGACAACCGCGTATCTACATATTTGTTTCCGAAGGATATCTGTGATCAACCACTTGAGAAAAATAAATCCGGTCGGTTTAATTCACGGCCGTTCGTCCGGTATGCATTGATCCCGACCCCTCCGAACATTCCATTCGGCAATCTCAAGTAATTCCGTTTGATACACGCGTCAGTCTTTCCTCTCCGATCGGGTATCGAATCGTAGATTGATGAAAAAGAGATTGAAATGAACGCCGATTGGCAGACTCCGAACGGAACGGTGAAAATAGCAGGTCGATCCACTTTTAACGAACACGGGAATCCTTTGACCGCGAGGAGAACCCGAAGCGCCAGCTGACAACGCCCGCGATGAAACAATTTTACAATCGTTCCGATTGCGGTTTCGAATCAGATCTGGATTCAATACATACCGGATTTAATTCTCGTTCTGGCATGATCCGCAATTGATAACGGGATCTCTCGGACGTAGTCACGTTTGAATGCGATGAACCGATTAAGGGAACTCGTCAACAGTCTGCACTCTCTTCCTTTAATGGATCTACGTTCGGTCGTTTTTCTTGCTTGCGATTGCCAAATCTTCCATGATTACTTACATAATTCTTAATTACCAAATGAATTTCAACGTTCACGCTACAACTACATTCCGTGATATCTATCGTCTTTCAACTCATGCATTCCTGTTCCCCCTTTTATATTCACTGTATGCAGTATGCAGTACGCGATGGGTCCTGCTCTTATTTTTCCTTTCATTTCCCTCGTCTTGCTTCTTTTCCATCCTTTATCGAATACTATCCATGCACTCTGACCTACATTTTACCAGCTTTCTTCCCCGCTTTCGCAATATCTGTCACTGTTTTCTTTCTTCGTACAATAGAACAGAGATTTTCGTAAGAAACGTTAGGAATGTTCAAAATCGAATTTAAGCAACGTTAGATTATTCTCGTGGGTCCTTTGCCGATTATATTGATTTTCTGCGCGGGAAATAACTCGACAGCCCATTGGTTCAGAAACTAAGTCCCTGTTTTAACGTTTGTCCGATAAGACCTCGAACGTGACTGATTTTACGAACAACAGAGTGTACACTGGAAAAGGTGAGTAAGCTCCGCAGAGTTTGTTGTCCCAACAAACCGATTTAGCGAATACAAATAGCCCTACTTACGATTTAATCCTGTCCCCAGTTATTAAATAGGGGGGAGGGTGGATTGGCGAAGTGAAATAATTCATGAACAATTCCGAGTCTTATTGGTAGCATTTAGATCATTTATTTAAGTAAACTAATTACTATTTTAAATAAACGAAATGTTCTAACGGCAAAATTTTTTCTCGATCGCACTTGAAATTCTATATAAATAAAAATGAAATGCTGTTCGTTGGTCACGATATCACGTTTTTTTTTTTAAATGTTCGTTGTAGTCCGAATCAGGTTTTTAGCGCAAAACAAAATTGGAAAAGTTGCCCGGAAAAATAGAAAATTCGGGAAAAACTAATAGTGATTTCTGAATCATATTTTAATACAACAAAAAAACGAATGTGGCAGCTTTTAATCAATATTTTAATAGGAAGTTGCATTATTGACGTCTTAAGGTATTTAGGGTAAGAAAAATTGGAAAAGTTGCCTGGAAAAATGGAAGTGCTTTTTTCTATGGGATTTTAGTATAAACTCAAAACGATACCTCACGATTTGAACAAATTTATTGAAATTTGGACAGGACAACGTCTGTCGGGTCAGCTAGTATATAATAAATTAACGATTTCGAAAAGCTTCGAGTCGTACGGTCGAAAAAAGTGATCGTCTTCTTACGAGGGTTCGAATATATGTAGATTAATGGTAGTCGGTCGCGCGTAGATCGAAAGGGACTGTAATTCGATCGCACACGCAGAGTGCCTCTCGTCGAAACTAAACGCACTTGTTCGCGAGTCAGTTCGTGCCCTTTATGTACTACCACAATCGGTCTACGAATATAGTAAGTGCACCGGTGGATTCTCGATTCGTGCTGAATTTCCTGGAAATTATCTTGCCCGTTGTACCATCGTAAGAGCGCTGCGCCACGCTGCGCTGGTTCAATTCGGTTTTCGAACAGTGGGCCCTTTGTATTAGCGCATGGCCAGACCGGGAAAGGATCAAAGCTCGACGGAGGAATAATCTCCGTAACGTGGCTATTCATTTTGCGGATCTTTATGCGTTTACGACACGAGCAAATTTAGCAAATGCGAGAAACCGTTTATACACTCCCGTCCATAAGTCATAATATACATATACATATACATACGCTCTAACAGCTTCGGTAAAGTTTCATTAAAATTCGCAGAAAATTCTTCAATAAATATTTTGTTTCCTTTTACGATTATCATTTCGATAGGAAACATTTCGATTGGAAGTCTATTTATTCTCTATTTATTTTGAAAACTCATATTTCGTACTTTGATGTAACGAGTTACTTTGCAGTTTTCTCCAAGGTATTACAAGGTGAAACTTTCTTAATTACGACAGAAACATTTCTTTATTACGCGATAAGAGTTTTTCAATTTCTCTTGCTACAAAGTTTCCGGTCTTTGTTATCTTTGTTATTATAATTACGAAGACATTGTAAACTTTCGTTCAAAGTGCTATACGATTATGCGTGGACAGGGTAAATTCCTTGCGGCTATTAACTATTCATTTTAGTTCGTCTTCTTCAGCATTGGCGTGGCCACCGTGACGTAACGTTATTTAACAAGAGACATATTTGCAAGCATACTATTCGGGAATGGATATCGGGTTCCATTGATTCTTGTACTGTATCCAGAGTACACCCTACAATGTAACAAACATCTATTTCATGATTAACATAGAATTAGTGTCGTTCGAACTTTAGAAATTCCCGGCGAATGTAATTACTTCCACTTTAGTGTCTCGGAAATTTAATATCAAACAGTGTCGCGATAGCGCGTTCCTCTTAAATTTCCGTTATACTTCGTTAATATACGTTATTAATGTTACACGACTAATTGCGTTTGCATAAAAACTCGTAGCCTCGTCGCATCGTTGCGATTGAAAGACAAAGAACTAAATAAAGAACGAACGGTCTGAGACAGGAGTCGGAAAAATGTCGAGCTTTTCAAAAGAAAAGACCGTGTACGAATCGATAATTCTGCATTGCATGGCTACACAGGAATGTAAGACAATACTATGTGTACTATGATCCGTATCTATCAAGCGCTGCTTCGTCGAAACTTCGCGCAAGCTACAATTGAGATGACATTCCTGTGTCGTATTATGCATAGATAATTCGCGAATGTCATTCTCCTCGTGTCTACGCGAATTCCATATCGTATTAATTACGGTGCCGCTGCCTAATCGAAGTAGCGATTATCGGAATGGCATTTGTTCGAAATGCCACTTGTTCTGTACGACAAATGCGCAACCATAAGCTCCGATCAGTCGAATCGATACGCGAATACTCCCGCGAGAACTGCTCCGCTGCTTTACGTTGGAGAGAGTTAAACAGCGATAACCTTGCAGCCGTAGAATCAGCAGACGGCTGATGTAGGTATTTAGGAAGAATCCGGTGATTCTGCGAAACCAATTACAATTATAGTGTGGGACCTCGATTAACCGGCTTCACCGGAGGACAAACAGCCCGGATAAATTAATCGAGGTTCCACTGTGTTTACATATATATATATATAGCCTGTGAAAAAATATTTATTAACTGTGTGTGTTTACGAACACGAATTTTCTACCTGAGTAAATTCAAATAGGATGCAATGAAAAACGATTTTAACGCTGAAAGAAGGGTCAAAATACATTTTGCCAACCAGTTTCGAACAATTTTTAATCTAATAGCTATTTTGCAATAATGCCTAACGTTTCGGTTCTTCTTTGAACCTTTTTCAAAGGTAAAGAAGTACGTTTCCAACCAGCGTGTTACACAAATCAAATGAAATCAGTTCAATGTTTAAAATTACACAAGTAAAGTTAATAGCATACGCAATTTACCTTTAAAAAAGGTTCAAACTAGAACCGAAACGTTAGGCATTATTGCAAAATAGCCGAAAGCATTAATTTATAAATATTCAACATTTGCGATCGATACGATTGATTATTTACGGACCAGTGTAGTAGAAACCGTCTGGTCGAGCGAAGCTAGGGCATCGCGGACAATAAAGTAAAAATTTAATTAGCCGTTAGCTCGAACGAGAAAAACAATGGATAACGAATAGATGGAAACGCGCTCACGTAAACAGAGTAAGCGTTTCCTCCTCTTGGTTCGGACACGAATACGCGCGCGCCCGACATCGCTCCTTTACGGGCAGGTATTCCAGGTATTTCATTCTCGAAATACCAGTTCATCCTCCATCCCGTATCCATTGCTTCCTTATCGGTCTAAGCGGCTTGGATAAACAACCCACATCAATTTTATGATTCTTGGTACGCGAACGCTTGAACGGTCAACGAACGCGTGCTGCGAACAGTTCTCTTTCATTTGGTTTGCCACCGGATACAATTAAATGAACACTCACTGCCCGCACACCTAATATCTCGACTCTGCACCAACGTAAAAGTTCTTTCTTAGTTAACGCGGAGGTACGAGAGTTTACAAATTCGCCTGTAGAAAATGTTGCACGATTTTCTGTAATTAAAAAAAGTAAAAGTATTTTGAACCATTTTCGAGCTGTACGGAAGCTTTTTATTTTAGGGACTCCGTAGAAACGTGGACAGAAGAGAATAAATGGGAAGAAATTAAAGACAGATTGCGAAAAGGATCTGTATGGAAATGCCGACCGGCAAGAGAGAGAGAGAGAGAGAGAGAGAGAGAGTAAGAAAGGACAATGGAGATGATAACGTGAGTAAAAGAGAAATGAAAAAAAAAACTGTGGCAGAAGACAGAAAGAAAGAGGAGGCTGGCTGGCTGGCTGGGAAGACAAATAAATGTGAATGGAGAGATACGGAATATAAGTATGTGTGGAGGCAGTATCGCGGGATAAAGATGGCGAGGCGTGAAAAGAAAAATAATAGCAAAGGAGGAAAATGAGGTGGTGATTTAAACTCGAGAATATGATTAATAGGGGCAATATTACTGAATGCATAGAAGGAAAATCAAAGAGTAAGAGCAAGAATTTATATTTATACAAATAAAGGTGGTTCGGAACCCGCCGTAATAAAAAGTAGGTCCCGCTGAAATAGGCGATAGGGAGAGTGTGTTGGTAAAAAGGTGAGAAGTGTGGAACGGGATTTGAAACCGTGACGGGACCAAATATCCATTACATACATATTTATACAAATAATATAGATCGAACAAAATAAGGGGAAAATATATCACAGGACGAATACATATTGGTAAGATAACATTTTTCATTTACAATATCGCGTATCTAAACATACACTTGCAACAAACATACGCTTGCAGGTGCAGAGGAGAATGAAATGAAACGATAGAATATGTAGAAAGTGATCGTATCTCATTGTGAAAATTACGATGATACCTCGTTAAGATAACGAGACTGTTGCGCAAGAGAAATCGTAGGTGCGACTTACCTCCTAGTTAAGGAGGATACAAGGAGACGTGAATTATTATAGAATTGGGATTTATCGCGTCTATTTACAACCGAAAGAAACTAGTGACTCTGGTCGTTAATCGTGGTCGGCAGTAACAAGGTTAATTAACGTCTTCGGTCCGCGAGCGTTTTAATCAAGGCAGAAGCTGTAATCGGATAACGTGTCCGCTTCTAATCGAAGAACCCTTATGTATACTCCCGTGTAACAAGCCTACGCGGTTTACCATCCTGTTCACATCATTTTTACTACGCTTAACTAATTTATTAACCGTGCTAACGACTCTCATTTTTTATAACGAAACACTCGAAAAGAATTTTGTTTATTCGAACTCGTCTCGTTATTCTTAACAACTGTTACCACTATTGCAATAACGAAGCTTGTTTATCTTCGACGCATCCATGGTAACAACTAAAAAATTTCCGCGTGCTCGTGTTTTCAATTTAATTATATTTTCTTTCGTGAACAAACGAAAAAAGTATAACCAAACTAATTGTTCAAATTCCAATGTACGGCCAAACAATGTGTGAATTTTGAGTGTACGAAACGGGCGAGTTCCTGAAATATTTGTGCATATAACTTTTATACTGACTGTAGATAACCAGGGGAGCATTTAATTTGTTCGCAACACGTTCATTGTATTTTCAACGATTTCAACCACGCTTTTCTACTTCTATAAAATAGTTATGGAATTTTTTTAACGCTTTTCAGTAATATCGAAACAAAAACTTCACTAGGAAGGAATCGAGTTACCAAGTTACCAATAAATACCTGTTTCGGTAGTTTCCATTAGAAAAATCAAGGTGCTCGTGAAATCTTGCCTGAGAAATTGTGCGTTAATAAACCACTTTAATTTGCACCTATCGTTGCCTGGATCAATTGAAATTTAATATCTTTCGTTGCTCTCACCTCGGCGAATCGAATTAAACGCCGCGCCGCGCCGCGCCGACCCGCACTTACTCGATATCGAATATTGTCAATCGATATCGCACTTAATTATCGCTGAATTTCCTTCGGAGATGCGGTAAATACGGCAACAAGTCAGTTACATCGAGAATATAGCTAGGTGAACATACCTATACCACCCGTTCGTAATTGTTAATTAATGTTGTCTGTGATAATGTTGTAGCGACGTGTGTCAGTCACGAAGTCGGTTTAATTTCGGTAATTCTAATATAGTTCACCTAACGAAACGATCGTACATTTTCCATCGAGCACACAACCGTAGATATGTACTATAAACACGTTTTCGTTACTGCCACTGGCAACATTTGCGCGTGCCACATGCGTTCGCAATCGCACAACACATAAAGGAGTTTCGTAATCAAGTTCCATTGCGCTTCGGGTTCGAGGAGGATTCCACGGCTCTGGACGAAAGTTAATTAATCGCGTTTTATAAGACACGAAATTAGATCGGAAACTTGGCAAAGCGACCGGATTAGCAGGATCGTCGTCCGATACTCCAGGTAGACAACAATGGCTTCGGAGGTATTTCCGCGTTGAATGCCATCGACAATGACAATAATTCCGTACCGGAAAACTGTCCAGTAAACTTTTGCAGAAAGCGATCAAATTATTACGAACACTTTGTAACTACTACTTATTTCAAGCTTCGCGATAACCAGGCACCACCGTTTTCGACTAATTCGAGTAAACCGATAAAACGCGATGAAAAAAAAAAATAGAATACTTACTGTTTGTTTCAATCTCACTGCTCCGATGAAACTGTTTTCAAAATATCCTTTAGTTTTTCTATATGTACTATATGATATCGGCTGCTAATTTTGCAGTATTATAATTTCAACGTTTCGGTTCGGGTTTGTTTGAACCATCATCAAGAAAAGTTCACCACAGTTCAAACCTTCTTATTGACAAGTACTATTTCACTTACTTTGATTTCATTCTGATTTCTCACAATTAGCAAACGCGGACTTTTCTTGATGATGATGGTTCAAAACCGAACCGAAACTTTATAATTCTGGAAATTCTAATACTGGAAAATTGCTAATTTCTGTATCTTTGATCGAACCTGTAGCGCCGATATCATATAGTGCGTATACAAAATTTACGATCGTTAAAACTGTAGATTATTATCCTTTAGTTTTTCAGCGAAATGTTTCTTGGCCAAGAGGATAAAATTGTTGCGAATGTTCGACACGCGTAACTAAAAAATTTCAAGTATTTACGGGAAACGACGGGGAATTTCATTCACCTTGAATAACTCGATAGAGTATGTGCTCTGCATTAAACGGTGCTAATACACGTAAATGAACGCGAACGCTTGGCAGGCGAGGAAGCTACTAGCCGCTTTTAACTCGAGAACTTCAACGTTCGAGAACAATGAAAATTCCATGTGTCTGGTTCCCGTGCTCGGAATATCAACGACAAGACTTCGACATGCATCGACTGCAGCAACCGAGGACATTCTCTAAATATGATGAGCGCGCGAACCCCATTCTATCTTGCTTACTTAGTCTTCTTTTCTTGTTCTTGCGTATCCGTGTACCTCGCAACGAATTTTTTTGCACGGAATTTGATCTGGGATAGCATCGTTGCAACTGTTACGTGAGCTGGAAGATTAAAACCGCTGTAACTCACTATTTTATGCAAAAGGTTGTCCGGCATATTTACGTGTCTTGCTACGCTCAACTCGCAACTAAGTAGACCGCGGAGTTCCTGCATTCCTGGCAAAAAAAAAAAGAAAATAAAAAACAAAACACGAAACAGTAAAAACATTTAAACGATTTCAAATCTTTCATAACGTTCCACGAATGTTTATATAATTGATTGCTTTCACCTTTCAATTACATTTAAAACACGATATCAAAGCGGTACTGAACGGTATTCAAATTATACCCCCGACTAGCAAATTTTTTCAATTGAAATTTCGATTTGTATTTTCACTAAAAGTTTCGCGTTAACGCTCGACGATAAAAATTTCCGAACGATTTGCACGGTGACGAAATAAAATCGAGGATTCATCTGCATTATCGATCGGCTAGATATTACGGACGCATGAAAGATTCATTTTATTTTATTCCGTTTTCCATTAGAGATTCATAATGACTTTTTTCTCGACATGTTTATTAGTCTTTCGTGACTAGAATATTACGCGTAAAAGCGGCTTCTGTCATTTGATAAACTCGAACGTTTGATCGGCAATTTTGTTTGAAAATAAGGTTTGTGCTACCTCGTTGGAATCGAATGCGAACGGAGCGTAACTTGGTGAAATAAAAAAATGATAAGTGGTCCGCGTACGAACAAAATTTCGACATTTTTCGAGCCTTGTGACTCTCGGTTAATTTTATCGTCGTTTAAAGTTGCGAAGCCAGAGGATACACGATCTACAGAGAATTCGAAGAATATACATAGAATCTTTTTCTCACGACGCGACTCATAGAAAAAAATCGGTGGAACCCAAAAGGGAAAGGGAAGCAGGGTCTATCGTAATTAAGTAGGAGTGCGGTTTTAGTGGGTAGGCTGGCTGGAGGGTCCTCCGGTCACTCCCCAAGGGTGCTGAGCTATGCGTAACGCATTTCCGCACTTAAAAAAAAGGGTCCTTAGTCCTTGCCTATCTCCGGATTGTTTCCATCAGGCCCCACAGTTCGGCTATTGAAACAAACTATCAATTGGGATACTTTGAAATCTTTGTATAGAAACGATTCTGAGAATCGTTTCATCGTCCTTCTTAATCTCTGTTTATTAAACCGATACCGGAGATCGTTGATTCATTTTCGACAACGAACGATAAGTTCGTTGTGCTGGTAATTTAATGATAATCCAACAGTACCTAAAAAATATGATCTCTCATTTGTGACTGTAGCATTTTGTATTTCAGGGGTGGCGGTGACGGTAGGCGATGGCGGCTCGTCAGAGCGCAAAGTATGCGCACTCTGACGCGAAATCGGCGACGCGACGCGACTGAGCTCTCAATCTTGCTGAATGGGAGCTCGCGGATCGAAGCGACGACGGTGAAAGCGGACGACGACAGGGGTGCGAAAGAGCTGGTTGGAGCTCTTAATAAACGTTCGAGAAAGCAGCTTGAAGAAAGCGGCTGAAAAATGAACGACTCGTGGTCGGTGTTCGCGATGGTGTCGCTTCTGATGGTGTCGCATACACTCGGCAACCAGCAAACGGGCGCGAGCGGCGGCGTGCTAGGGACGAGGGGTAGCAGCGGCATTCAAATCGGCAGCAGCGACAGAAGGGCGCAAGTCAAAGAATCGGTGTACGGTCGAGGGGGTGGCGTCAGGCTCGGCGAAGGCAGATTTCCGAATTCAACCAGGCAAAGGCCTTACACCACCACCACCACTACAACCACGACCACTCCACTGCCGGAAAGAATCACCCATGCGTCGAACGCTCCCGCAGGAAGCGGCAACAATATCACTTATCTGGAGGTTCGTACCATTTCCGATCTGCAACGCATCGATATCGATATTCTAATAACTGCATCGTTCGCCATTCGAACACGCTCAGGTGTCTCGGATCGTCCGTCCGTATTAATCTCGTAAACTCCCACTAAACGAGACGTTTTTCACTTCGAAACTGTTTAAAGTTGGTTTTCCTGTAACTCTCCTCAATATTTGGTTGAAATGTTTGCTTTTGAAACTTTTTCCCCGCATACGGCAAATCATGCTATGATCGCAATTATGTTGTCATTGACAAGACTGCAGTTCGGAGGTATATTCTAATTTATTCATTGACATATACATGGTCGCATCTCTGTTATTTGTTACCATAGAGGCTATGTGCTTGGCGTGTACCATATGACTATGCAATATGCAAATGACGTACACGCATATACATTTGTTGGTGTGCTCTACACGATTAAGCCATCGTCGAAAAGGCATGGCGACTGTAAGCACCAACGTTGAGTTTCCTTCGAATTACCTGTCTCTCGGCCATTAACTTTAAAGCTACGTTTCGTTATAAAACACCAGGAGTTTTTTTTTCTTTTCGTTATAATCTGCGCGCTCTTCGATATATTTATTGAATTGGTGAAATAATAGTAATCGCGAGAAGCTTACCTGGAGAAGTTTCACCGGTGAAATCCCTGTTAGCAAGCAATCTCGAAGTTCTCTTACGACCGAAGGTGGATCCAGTTTTTCCACGTTTTCCCGTGTCGCCAAACCAAGTTGCTCTTTCTCCGTGGAAGGAACGTTAAAAAATTCAACAAACTCGGCTCCGTAGAAACAGCCTTATGGAATGCTTGGTAAAGAATCTGTCTTCCAGTTCATAAAGGATGAGCTACTCCGCTAGGATATCGAACAGCGTATCTTTAAAATCATACGTATGCGTAATATTCGATTGATGGGACATCTTCTGAAGTTTCAGAAGCATTTCCATCTGTCTGAAATTCCCATCGAAATTCGACGAAATAACCGAGGAAAGTTGAACGCGTTTCTCGCGAAATCGTGCTGTTCAACTTCTTAACGGTTTAAACCGGTTCAGACATTTTTTAATCGTTCCAGTGTGTTTCGAAAGACAAAGTTGCACGAGATTGTCCAACGAAGTTGATCACGGATCGCCACGAAATACGCACGGCGCGTTTCACTGTGTAATTCCCGCGACGTTTTTTTCTTTGTCTCTCGACGGTTGGGTTGTCCGTCGTTGAAACATGATCCCTCGGCTAATTACGAACTTTTGCCGCGAGGTGTAATTTGCTAGAATAATCGGTTTAAACGTGTCACGGAAAAGTGTGTTCACCTCCGGAGAGTCATTATTCCCTTGCTGGTCGCGGTCGTCATTGTTCTCAATTTTCTCGTGTCGCCGCGTCGCATTTAATGAGATATCTACTTGCTGTTTGATCTTCCGAACGTATGCCGGCGAATTGCTTTCACGATTAAACGACCATTCCAAACTTTAACGTCGTTGGACTGGTAACTCGATTCACGCGCCATCGTTAGTCCTCGATCCTTTCTATTCGTTTAAAAGCAGTTTTCAGAACACAGATTCCTTCTCAATTTCATTCAATTTACACTATCGTTTCATACGTTTACGGCACTTGAAAGATGGGACTTGTATAGAAATAAATTTCCATTTCAGTCGAGTTTGTCGTGGTCGAGGCGGAACATTTTTTATTTCGCCCGGCGGTAATCTAACAAAGATTAATTAGCAGCAGAGGCATTAAATAAAAAGCCGAGGAGTAAGACGTGAAACAGAGCAACACGAGAAACGGCGCAAACGAGAGCGGAAGGGACGCGTAGAATGCAGAAGTAAGAAAATTAAAATGCAAATGGGAGGAAGACTGTCCGACGCGTAAGGAAAACTGCGAAAAACTGCGGAAAACTGCGAAAATCTAGAAATCTAAAAATCCGGAAATCTATTCGCGAGGCTGAACGGTAAACGAAAAAATACATCGAGATATCACATTGCCGCGCGAGACTGTAAATTTTGTTGAAAATTATCTACGACGGCCAAAGGAGAGGACGCGAGATAAGGTGCAGCAAGAAGGTGAGATAATGGGCCGATGCGACGCGACGGGAAGATAAGAAACACGGGGGAAGAAGAGCAGCCAATTTTTAAAACGTTAAATTAAACCGGCGCGAAAACGGCAGCAATTATGGCTGGCGAGGCGCGACGCGTTCTAAAGGAAACTGGGACGGAGTTCCTAATTGCAAAGTCGGGGATAATTTACATTTCTAATTAACGATATATTCTAGGAAAGTGAGTGGAACATTTCTTTGCGAGGAACCGCGAGCTTGCACACCGTTTTCTTTATTTATGGTTGCGGGTCTGCACCCGACCACGGTTGCCATCGCGAAGACGACCCTCCCTCCTGTCGCGCAGCTGCACCGACGCGTCGCGACGCGACGAAACACGAGACAACCGCGGGAGAAAGTTTGCTGGCTGCTAGTCAGAACTGTAACTTACTGTCCATTTTCTGCCTACGTTCCATTCGTTCGTGCCGATCGATTTCGAGCAACAGGTGCTGCGACCTGATCCATTCTCGTGCCTCGTGCTAATAAAGCGAACGCTCTCGATGCACTTTTCTGTACCTTTGAATATTTAATGCTTACCAATCACTGTGTCTGTCTTGATAAACACAGCTGCTCTCCCTGCAAGCGCAACCTAGGCATCCGTTCAGAAATATTTTATGCGCTTCGTGCCCCGTTCGGCTCCCGTCGATTCAAAATTAATTTTTTAAACTTTCATCTTACGGAAGACTAACTTTCGAGAACTAGCAGCGCGCAGAACGTTTAATACGATATCGGCAAACGTTCCTTCCGACCGGAGCTCGATATACACTCGTCGTATCCTACCACGTTCTTTGATGTTAAACACGCTAGTGGAACTCATTTTTCCCATGAATGCATCAAATCCGCGGTTGAACGCGTCAGCTAATTAATATATTAATGTTTCTTTACACACAGGGTGATTCTCTCGTTAGAGGTCTCGTAAGCGGTAATCACCGATCGAGCTTACCGCGACGTCAAGGACAGATACAGCCTGTGTCATCGGCGTTACAGTCAATGCGAAAGTTAGAGGTATGAAAAATTTGTAACATTTCACGGCGCGCCTGATTCGAAGACGGTGCCAACTCCCTTGATAGCCCGATAACGTCGATCACCGGCAACTGCTTTCGAAACCTCTAGCGAGACGATCCGCTTGTATCGTAGGTTCTGCTATTCGCGACTACCCCGATTCTTTAGAAGGATATTTTTCTCCATCGCTGTAGATCTCGAAAGCAGTAGCCGCCAGTCGACATTGTTGGTTACATCGAGAGAGCCGATACCGCCTCTGTGTCCGTGAAATTGCACAACTATCTCTTACCTTTGAAACGACCGTTGAAAGAACCGTGAATTGCACAGGTGGTATCAGCCCTTGATGTTGAAACAATGTCGATCGGTCTACTGGTTCGCAGATCTTTACAGACAGATGTTCCTTTCTATCGATCGTATATTTCCTTAGAAAACATGTATTAACGCACTCGACGCACACTGACTCTATCAATCTTTACTTGTTAGAAGCAGCAATTCTGCAATTTATCAAATTCAAATTTCGACGTTTCGATCTATAAATAATCAATTGTATCGATCGCAAATGTTGAAGATTTTGAAATCAATGCTTTCGGCGCAACCGTTTTTAATCTAATAGCTATTTTGCGATAGTGCCTAACGTTTCGGTTCTAGTTTGACACCTTTTTCAAAGGTAAATTGCGTCTAGATGAAGAAAAAAAAATATATATATACATATTGAAAAAATCGCGTGTTGAAATGATTAAACAAAAAATCATTATATTCTTGTAAGTAATAAAAATTGATCGAACCAGTGCGTCGAGATTATTGATACATAGCTACATCTTTTAGGGACAGAGTGTTGCACAGGGTGTTGACGCTATACTAGTCAGCGTTTTTCTTGCAATTAGTACGCATTAGAGAAAGATGAAAGGAAGAAAAGTTATACTGTTTTTTATTTTGTTTTGTAATGCTAATGCTACGTGTTTGTTTGATATAACGATGCTTCGACGGAGACGGTCGCAACAGATAACTTTTCTTACACGAATGAATGGTCTGTTAAAACCAGGTGGGCATGGTGGTGCCCCACAAGTCGTTTGGCGTGAGAGAATACACAAAAGCGGTTACGTTCGCCGTCAACACGCTGCACAAGACCACGAAGAGGGGTCGAAAATTGAAACTTTTCGAGCGGTACGACATTCACGTGAAGGTGGCCATGCAGGAGCTGACGCCAAGTCCCACGGGTAAGTTTATGTTCATCTCGAGCAAATGTTCTTTCCTCAGGAAGTGAAATTCGAGTTGCAGCATCGTCGAGAATCCAAGATGAATTACTATTTCCCCATTAAATAAAATTTAAGAAGATTGTGTTAAACGTAACGCTTAAAATGGACTTGTACGTTTGCTTACACGTTTCTTCGCAGCTCTATCGAGTTAATAATAATTACGCGTAGGTATAAACCGTACGTCGAGCCAGTCTCTCGAGTGAAATCATGCCGGAAGTAAAAAGGTGATAAGGTAGCCACGGGGAAACGTACCAGTCTTGTTTACGAGTCAACCTTAAGGGCTATCGTAAACACTTTTTCGCTCAAGTTCCTAGAACACCTGCAAACTATTGCGTTTCGCCTCCGGGACGAAATAAAAAGAAGTTGCTAAAGGATCCCACGAACCGACGCGAAGCGAATATTTCCAACGAAAGATTCGTGCGCCAGTGGAATTTAGGTGGTGTCACCGGTGTCCTATGCGTGTTGTGTTGTTCATGGCAGCGCAATAAACTTCCGCCGCCACCTACACATTATGTTTCTGCAAAATCTATCGTCGTCGTGGAAAAATATTCGCGTTGGTTTACGGAGCTCGCGATACTAAAGCCACGAAAAATACCAAAACAACCAACCTCAAATTTTCCTTACGAAAAAACTTGGCGCACGTTTCGAAAACACTGTACGTGTACGCTATCTTTCGACACGAAATTTTTTCTCAAGTAATTACTCCACGAATTTATTTCCTATTGGAATGTCGAAGTTATCGGAAATATGTACCGAACTCCCGAGATAAAAATTCCAAGTATGTCGTCGATTGCCGAGCAGTATTCGTGTGCGAGTGTATCCAGGTGAATTTCTGTCGCGAGCAAGTGTATATTTTAATCGGACTTCGGGTGCTGATCCGACTTAAAGAACAATCGCTGAATACATATATACTATGGAAACTTCTCTTCTCCCAGCTGGTTCGTGTAAAGTATCTTGTGGCTGAATTTATCTCAGTTTAAATCCAGTGGCGTCGCGTCGGTGTGGTTCGCCTAACGAGAAGATTGAACTGTACAATTTGCAAGAAATCCTACGTTTCTTTCAAAACTTCTCAACCACTTCCGTGAACTACTTTCCACGTCTGAAATGAAATTTCAATGCTCCTGGCAGGTCGCGAATTTATTATCCGTATTTTTGACAGGAGTTCGAAAAGGCGAGAAAAAGGCGAAACTATCGTTAAAATATTTAGGACGTATCGCGGCACATGATATTTTCCTCCATCATGTTTTTTTCTATTTAAAAAGAAAAAAAAGAGCAATAACTTGTCTCGGTTCCCAGAATCACCCTGTACGAGGCAACACAGTTACCACATATAATAAACACCGTTGAATAGTCTGTTGATAACATTGAGAACGACGAAGAGAAGTGGTAATGGGCCACTGTGCTCCAGAAATCTAGGCCACGAAAATACATTGAATATTAGATCTATTCTTATGTCTGCACGCTGACGATGCTATAGAGCCCATAAATATAAGCTAGGTCTTTGCTAAGCGTGGCAATGACATGCTAAAGAAGGGAAAACGCTCCATAGATCAGTTTCAGGCTATTTCGCGGTGCATTGAACTCCTTCGCAAGGATGCCAGATTTCATCTTCATCGTCGGAACGGCTGGTAATCCTATCTGCAGCCATTGCTTCCTAGCAACGTATAAAATCTTCCATACAATGGCTATAAATATTTTTGTTATACTTGAAATTATTTCGAAATTTCACACCAAACGTATTGTTATTACATTTCTCGATAGTCGACATCCGTAGGTTATCTTTGGTACCTGATATCTCGTGAAAAAGAAAATCTTCTTAATTTGATTACATTTCACCAGATTTATGCTCGAAGCCCTCCGTACTTACGTTCCCCTATTCCTACCTGAAGGAAAACTGAACCAAGATAAGCTCCACCTACGCTTTGACGTGGGGATTTCAGGGATGAAATAGGATATCACGAATAAGGGGTCAATACACCGCACCGTTTTCCTTCTATTCGCGGCCCTTTGGACTTCAGACCACCCAGTCCATTTCATCCAAGAAAACTCAGATAAATAGTAATTTACTGAAAACCGGAAGGAACGCGTAAACCTAAATTGATGAAACGTTTTGATGATTATAAAAAGTAGTCAGGATTCCAAATAAATTGGTCGTCGTCAATTAAATAGTATTAACAAGAATGGTCAGTCGTTATAGAGATAATCAGCCGCATTAGTAGTGAATTAGTAATAACATGAATTGCGTTAGAACAATATGCGCAGAGTGGTTCCGAAAAGAACAGAGAGAGAGAGAGAGAGAGAGAGAGAGAGAGAGAGAGAGAGAGAGAGAGAAGTGCTTTGATCCATTAATTTAGCTTTGGCTAAAATGTTTCGCGCCTGTTTATCTGCTCTTGAAAACGATGCTGTGGAATCTGTGGCTCGTTCAGCTCTCACCTGCAATTTAATTGCCACTAACGAAGCCTCCCCGGTGAATAGAGTCTCCTGTAGGCGACTAGATAATTTTCGGTGCATGTTTTCGGTGATACCGTAAATTACCAACTGAAAAGAATCGATAGTTGAATCGCGACAACAGCTTATCGTGGCTCAGCAATGGTCTCAGTTGATTGGTCAAGCTTTCGTCGAGGGTGGCAATTTTGCGACGCGACGACGCCTCGTCTATCGAACGGGCCATTCTAGCGTAACACCGCCAAAAAATCGATTCCACTAATTTTATGTGAAACTATTATTACAATATACTTGAATAATACAGTACATATCTCGAATGCCAAGACAGAAAGTAAATAAAAACGTTGTAATAATTTGAAAGCTTTCACGAGCAAAACGTCTGGGTAAACGAAGTTTTGTTTGCAAAACTGGTACACTGAAATTACGTACCACACAGGGAGTTTGCACAAAAAATATCGACGCAGGATTACTTTTCGCCGTAAAATTGTTAGCCAGTAAATGCGTCCCGCGCGCGAGCCTGCAGAGACAAAATAACATTTTTCATTCATCCCTCGTTTTTATGCTGTTTTTTATTTGTTCGTGGACGATCGTATTTCATTCTACACTCTCTACGAAGCATTTGATACCCGCGTTCAATAATTTAAGCGTGCCGCGAGAGTCATAAATCATCGCTTCCACCATGGGTAATTATATCTGAAGCGTATTTATTTATCAATTTGTGCTCACAGGGGATTAACCTGAAGTGGAAATTATCGTCTTTGATGAAAAATGTCACTGTGTTGCAGAAATCTCTGTCAGAACGTTGAACGCGTTCGTTTCATCGCCAATCGGTTTGCATTCGTCGAAACTCCGGCTGTACACTGTACACCCCTCCTCGATTAAACATTTACAAAGCATATATTTTTCTATGCAATTGCGAAACACGGAAAAATAATATTGACCTATTCTCAATATACACTGGACGCACGTAATTTTCATTTTATATCGCAGAGAAATCAATTTTTGCGTATCTCGTACACGGCTTCTAAATACATACCTGGGAAATTAATGAAACATCATCCTTTGGATTTGTTTCACTTTTCTTTTATAATTTATCAATAATACGTTGACAAGCCGTATTACCGTCGCATTACCGTGGCGTATCTTCGTCACATTAACATTAATTAATGTAATGCATCTGCGTACTCGTATTTCTCGTTGTCAGTATAAAATATAAAAAAATGCACTAAAATCTGTAGGATTATATCGGTCAACTAACTAAATTCTATGAAATAGTTGTGTTTTCGTTGCAATAGCAGCGGTAACATATTTTCGTTGAGGGACGTATTTCGTATTTCTGGCGTCCAGGGGATAACGTTTTGATTGAAATATACTTAGCACGCGTTACATATGAAGCACGGAAGGGTGCGGTGGCGGGCGGGCGGGTTAACGCGGCGCAAGTCATATTATACTTATAACGGTGGGCGGCAGCCGGGCGCCATTGTAACAGCGACACGCATACGCGCTTTTCCGTGTATGTGTACATGGTGTTGAAAAAGAATGGAGTTCATAAATTTTGAGGTTCGTGTCGGTCACCAGAACGAGTAAAAATTGTTTAAAAGCAGTTTCTTGTTTCGGTACCATCGTAACTTCAAGTTTCAACGTTATTGAAAATTTATGGGTTAAGTAACGATCGCCGGTCCACGGTTGCCTTCCGTATAAAAATTAAATTTGAAGTACGTAAAAGAAGAGCAAAGTTGAACCGTTGACCGAGATATACAATACCGGCAGAAACCTTTAGAATCTAATCAAAGTTTATTGTAACACCTCGGTAAACTCGATTTCTACTTGTCTATAATAATTAAGCCCTTGCCGGTGCAATTTTCTTCACGATAATCGAAACTTCGTCGTCTCGAGTCGCTTTCTCGAACGAATAAAATTTCTGCATCGAGTTTCTAAATTCGAAGTGACATCTTAGGAGTTAACAACGAAAAAAGCTGCTATACGCGTAAACGAGTCTCTGAAATTACGAAGTACGAGAACCGTTATCCGAAAGATTTTCAATTGGGATTAATGCTAGCAGAAAATGTTCAAATGCTTTATATGTATATACATTGTATAATGATTCTATGTATAATATAATAGTTTAGTAAGAGTATTCTTTGAACACGTTGCACACGCTTGTATGCAGCCAGCTTCTAAAGTGGCTACGCTGATATCCACTGGTTGAAGCGATGCGTCTTACTTGTGTCGCCATTCCGTCGTCTTTCGGTCCATTAAGCCGTGGTGCTTTATGAAAATCGCAGGCGTCGGTCCACGCTTCGACTTAATACGATAACGGGGAAAGTGGTCGTCAACTTTTTTACGTGTTAATTTCTCTACACTTTTATGCGAAAACTTTCCCGGACAAAATTGCATTTAGCAATCAACGGAAACGCGTGCATCGCGCTGATGTAACTAGCGATCAAAAGGGAAAAGTTACTCAAAGAAGGTCGGAAGAATTTGGAAGGACGCTGAAACTCGTACGCAGAATGCGTTCATAAACTAAAACTACCTACGACATAGTCGTATGAAATTCATTGAAAATTTAGCGTGAGCTGAAATAAAAAAGAAAACGTAAAAGTGTGTTTGTTTTACTAACAGATTAGGTAAATACTTACCAACGCAACGGACCAAGCTTTAATTTCATGCGTTTTATCTCTGATGCTGAAGCTTTGCCGCGAATTTTGTAATATTTATGGAATCGCAGCCGATTATTCTTTGACGTTGAAGCTTCCACGGGAAACGTTAATGCAATCCTCATCGATCCGTCGCTAAGGAGAATAAGATATATATTTTAATTTAAATGTATGCAAGTGAGATTCAGCTCTGAATCATTCTTTCACGCTGTCACTAATCACTTGCATTATTCAAGCGACGTAGAGCTTTTTGCTACCACTTGTTAGATCAACGGCCGCGCCCACGAATTCCTTTATCTTCTAATTTGTCGTGCTGCGGCTGACGCGCCCCCTCAACTTCCTGAATTACTCGGGGAAAAAAACCGCTGCCAGGAATTTCTTCTTCTCGGAATTTATCCCCGAAAACCGACTCGCGGAGTGTAAATAGCGGCGGGACGTCGTTTACGCTCTGGACTTGTAAAAGGCAAGGAAATATTTTCAAACAATCCGTGAGAAGCTACCAAGCTTCTCGGGCTCGCTTGCATCTCGTTTCGTAAACCGATAAAACATGCCGAGTATTGCACCGGAAACTAAGTTGATCTTCGTGGAGTTTCGGAAACGAAGCTACGCTATCGTCGCTTTTAGTGTTAAAACAATCTTGAACGTTTCTTAATGAAAATTCAGCTGTCGTGGAACTAAATCTGATAAAAGGATTAAAGTAAACAATTATGCTTCGTTGTTATGAAATTTTGTTTGAACTTGTATGTTCCATTTAAGAACGTGTGCGCTTGCTGTGGAATTTCTATGTTAAGAAGAGTTCCTCGTGGAAACTTCATTAAGAAGCGTCCTCGCGGAACAGACATTTTAGAACTTGTATAATAAAAGTTCCACGGAAACAAGTCGTGTAGACACGTTTATTAAAAAAAAAAGTTCCACGAAAGGTATGAATGATCGTACCACGGACATTTGAGGTCACTGGAAAAGAAACGACGACACCTTAATTATTATTGACCGACGGTTAAGAACATAGAACCGCTAAACGTCTGCGGACGAACAAAAGATCAAGATTCTACCGTCGCGTTCCGCTGAGATTGCGCCAGTTTCTCGTAAATGTGCTCCACGAAGTGCGAAAATCAGTTCAAGAAGTGTTAACGAAGATCATAGAAATTCCAGATTGCACTCCAAGGTGATATCAGTAGAGAGTCCAAAGGGACCCATATCACTCGATTCATGCCTAGACCACTTAATTAACAGCTCCACTAAATTCAAGACTGATAATCGCTGAAACATCACTATTTAACTGCCTACTAATCAAGTTTAACGACCAATTCAATAGGATTCTTCTCGAACGAGACTAGTTTCGCATTGAAAGAAACGAAGAATCAATAGTTCAGTGCCACGCGAGCTAAATGCTCGATGCCTACCACTTCACTGCGGATTTTTCTACATTTATGAAGAAATTCCCTCGGTGAATATGTAATAATTAAACTGCAGATTCTTATGCATTTATTGGCAGAGTGAAATACAAAACAGTAAAGGATTAGACAACTTTAAGAACACTGCAATGTTGTTTTCAATGCAATCAAGTCGTTAAGGAATAAAATCTATATTTATTTTATTCCTGCTTCCCACAATCGATGAAGAACATTTTTATCATAAAGTTTTTATTAATAACTAGCTGTACCCTCGACTTTGTCCACGTGCAATTACAAATCCTAGTTTGAAACTTTTTTTAGCTGCGCGTGTGCAATTTTCTTTAAGCTGCGCCTGCGCAGAATTTTTTAGCTGCGCCTGCGCAGGTTTTTTTAAGCTGCGCCTGCGCAGGTTTTTTTAGCTGCGCCTGCGCAGGTTTTTTTAGCTGCGCCTGCGCAGGTTTTCTGAGCTGCGCCTGCGCAGGTTTTTTGAGCTGCGCCTGCGCAGGTTTTTTGAGCTGCGCCTGCGCAGGTTTTTTTAAGCTGCGCCTGCGCAGGTTTTCTGAGCTGCGCCTGCGCAGGTTTTTTGAGCTGCGCCTGCGCAGGTTTTTTTAGCTGCGCCTGCGCAGGTTTTTTGAACTGCGCCTGCGCAGGTTTTTTGAGCTGTGCCTGCGCAGGTTTTTTTAAGCTGCGCCTGCGCAGAATTTTTTAGCTGCGCCTGCGCAGGATTTTTGAACTGCGCCTGCGATTTTATTATATATCGAGATAGAGATAAATTGAAATAAAGATAACAGTGTCTAAAGTGCTTCTAAATTATAGCTGCTCGTATCTGTCATAGATTCATAAGGTTCTAGTTTGGTAATTACTTAGCAAGCCCGAAGCGGGAATCCTTTCTCCTCGCGACATTGATCGAATGTAACAGGGCCAACGTAGAGTATAAAACCGATTGGTATTCATGAGTATACGTTGAACTTGGTCCTACCGCCAGTTAGCCATATCGAGGTCAGATTTAGGTCAAGTCATCGACTCCTATACCAGAGCCACTACTCTACATTAACGTTTCACGATTAGATCAAGGTCCGCCGATTCTGTATTATCCAGTCAATGAAACGCCATACTACCCAGCATAGCAAAACTGCTCTTCGTCAGAAATTCAAATCTCGCAACGCTTCTTCGCAGCCTCGTCGAAATAATTTACTTAATCTAATCGCGAAAAAGGTAGAAAACAAATGAACATGCAAATTTTACGAAATTTCCGGGGCTTGCGTTTCACCACGTTCGGCGCAACACGATCCACGTGCTTGCAGGTAAATTTTCCACGGCGTTTCACTGCGAACCAATGGTCCGCATGGCATAATTTGTTTCTCACCTGCTGCACAATCTGGCGGACGACTTTCTTATGAATTTTATTATCGAACGAGACCGTTGGTGCGAAGAAAATAATTTGGTCCAGCGGGCCAGAGATATTTTGGCTGAGACCCAATCTGTAATGTGTAAAGTGAAAGAAATTCAGCATTCGACGAACGGTTCCTCCATTGTCCGAAAATTCTTTCATGACTCTCCAGTGGATTAACAGAGATATTCGAGCAGAAATTGCTCGATATCTGTTACGGATAGAAATGCATTTCTGTTTCTTTTTTGTTTTTTTTTTTGCGGTAATCTCGTGTACGCGACATTCCTACGAAGTATGAACTGTGAAATATTGTAAGGGATTAGTGGTGGTTGGCTATTGTCAGTCGATTGATATGAAATGGAGAATAGCTAAAAGTTTAAAGCATCCGAATCTCGTAAACACTGGCGACTATCGAAAGCGTTTGCTGCATTCAAGGCAGTAGGTACCATGTAAACTCTACCCTACCTTAGGTCGCGAAAGAATCTCGATTCGGAGAATTTCTTGTATTAAGGTCAGTTTCGAGCACGGGGAAACTGAAAGGTGGATCGAGAATTTGTAAACGGGTGAAAGTAAAGTTTGTGTCTCTTGAATAATATCCTAAATAAAACTGACAAAACATTTCGTAGATCCAAAGAAATAGAGGAGAAACTCGTTGCGGAGGTCGGATGGTAGGGGAACCGTTAACGACCGTTCTCGTAACCTGAGCAGAGGGGCGAGGGTTAAAGCAAACCGGCTTCGTTCCCTAAATACAGATCACCGTGCAAGCAAAGAGCAAGGAAGTGGAGCAACTGCGGGATATCCGATTGTTAATCAAAACGCGGAAACGCGGGCGACAGATTGTCGGTGTCTGCGAGGCCCATACAGCCGGAAATAGCGTGGCCACAAAGCAAATTGAACGTCGCGGTTAAACACGGACCACGCAGCAACTGACGCGCGCAAGGCGCAAAGTGAATCGGTCCAGTCGCGCGTCGTGCGTCGCGCGTCGCGCATTGCGTTGCGTTGCGTTGCGTTGCGCGTCGCTACGCTTGTCCTCCTGCCCCCAGGGATCGATGCAGCCTGCCAATTTTCGAACGGCGACGATAAACATCGGCCTGCTCGATATTCCACCGATCAAGATCTCACCCGAAATGATCCACGTCCGGAACAGGAATCCATTTTAGGGGAAAGAACCAACGCCGACGCCGACGCCGACGCCGATGCGTTCTTCCACTGCATGCCGAATCGAAGCAGCCTGTCCGTTTCAGCCCTCCTCGATATAATTCCTCTGGTCACGTAAAAATAGTCGACCCGCCCGTGCCACGCGTCTAAGAATAATGCCACCGTACCCTAATTTCCACCTCATCTTTTCGGGTAAACGGAACCGATGGCCAATCGATAAAGTCCATTTATCTTGGAGCGGCTCTTATTCAAGATTTTTCAGACACTTCTCGCGACGGACGTGACCGTAATGCCGTCGTCCATTGATGGAGAAGATATGAATCGCTAATTGGAGAAAATGCGAAGGATTCGGAACCTGATATCGATCTTTAGGTGGAGCGTTTTAACGACTCCATCGTTTCTGCCTCAGCTGTTACGCTCGATGGGGTGCACGGGTGGAGCATCGATCGAAACGATTGACAAATATCAAAATTCAATATCGTTCAAAAAACATGTTAAAACGATTCTGGTTCAGCCCTAAGGCTGATAAAGAACGGATCGGTATTTCAGGGCGTAGCTCTAGTTGAAAATTAGGCAACGCCTACTGACCCCGTAGCTTCGTTTTCTCACATCGACCACGCAGGACGCTGCACAATGATCCCCTTTTCAACTATCTTTGTCCGGGACCTAGTATTGTCTTCCACTTCGTGTTTAGCATAAATTTTAGCTCTACGTTAATTGCTACACCGTTTAGACAATCGTTCACTGCTCAGCTTTTATTCCTGAACAGAACTATATTATTAACAAAATCCTAGGGGAAACGTACCGAACAAACGTATCGAAAATAGCAACGGAAACCACCGTATTAAAAATTCTCTAATTATTTTGTCATCTTTTGAAAAGTAGATTCGAGACCAACAATTCCAAACTAAAATAGGATCGTTTGAAGATTTCTATTCCAAACAATACAATGGTTCCAAACACGGGGATGTATCATGAAATCGTGGATGCGGTAGCACATGCGGACCGCACACACGAAACAGTTCATCGGGAAGCCCAAACATTAATTCGATTGAAAATTTATTGGTTGAAATCGGAAGACAGCTAAATAATAAATGAATCGCGCCAACATGTTACAAATTACTCAACATATGTTCGAAGGAATAATGGCCGATCAATGAAATCCCATCGATAACAATATTACAGAAATATAACTACAGATCGTCGACTAATAACGATGTAATATAATAACGCCAAAGGGGATCTCTAGCAACCCGTGTACGCACACTATATCGAATCTTTCAATTGCGTTTATTAATTTCACTGATATAGCCTTGAAATTTTCTTTTTAAAAAGACCAGAACTATCGAACGAACCAGCACGCCGAGGTAGATGCGTTTAAAAATTGGTTAATCGAATTTTCTGAATGAAACTTTGTTTCTTCCTTTGCCCACTCGTAACGATCAACTGTTCAACCCATTGCCGATACAAACTTGTAGCGTTTTGAATGGATAGGTTTGAAAGTTAGAAGAAGGGATCTGATTTCTCGGTGGACAGTTTCCCATAGTGGTGTTAAACGAAATCTGCAATTCCGTTCGTCGACCACATTACCCGCAACGCTAGCAACGCGAGTGGCACTTCAGTTACCCGCCATTGTGTGCGCTGTGTACCTTCCTCTCTGTTCTCTTACCGGGAGAGGTAAAAAGGCCTCGTGGTCACGCAATCGACCACCGACGAGATTCTGTTAAAGACTGCCAGCCTCCGTGCTATTCCGCAGGACGGTAAGTGGCCGAAATGGCCGCGGGGATAACGCTGGAAATTACAGTGATCTGAAAAACCACATCGGTAACAGTTCCACCACTAGTATCAAACTGCAGATAAATTCTACTATGTTCACGTATGTATTGTATATGTGTTAGAATATAAGTTATGCACATGTACAATATTAACACTTTATGTACGCAAAAATAATGAATAAATAAAGACAATGTCATAAAGAACCGTATATATTTATTGCACTACCTATTCTTCCTGAATGCCCAACTCGACTCAGCTGCACTACTGAATTTCCAAATTTTTCGACCGTCTCACTTGCCGTTGACTTGTACTACTGAATTCCAGATACCTCCATCGACATCATGTTCTCCTAATACCAAGTTCACTTTTTGAGGTTCTCGAAAATTTTCACCAATTTTCGCCCGTCTGACTTGTCGTTGACTTGTACTACTGAAAATCGGATACCTTCTTCGACATCATGTTCTCCTAATACCGAGTTCAATTTTCGAGGAAATTTTCGAAAATTTCAATTTTTCGACCGTCTGACTTGTCGTTGAGTTGTACTACTGAAAATCGGATACCTCCTCGGCTATCATGTTCTCCTAATACCCAGTTCAAAAATCGAGCAAATTTTCGAAAATTTCGATTTTTCGGCTGTCTGACTTGTCGTTGACTTGTACTACTGAAAATCGGATACCTCCTCGGCTATCATGTTCTCCTAATACCGAGTTCAATTTTCGAGGAAATTTTCGAAATTTTCGATTTTTCGAACGTCTGACTTTTCGTTGACTTGTACTACTGAAAATCGGATACCTCCTCGGCTATCATGTTCTCCTAATACCGAGTTCAATTTTCGAGGAAATTTTCGAAATTTTCGATTTTTCGAACGTCTGACTTGTCGTTGAGTTGTACTACTGAAAATCGGATACCTCCTCGGCTATCATGTTCTCCTAATACCGAGTTCAAAAATCGAGCAAATTTTCGAAAATTTCGAATTTTCGACCGTCTGACTTGTCGTTGACTTGTACTACTGAAAATCGGATACCTCCTCGGCTATCATGTTCTCCTAATACCGAGTTCAAAATTCGAGCAAATTTTCGAAAATTTCGAATTTTCGACCTTCTGACTTGTCGTTGACTTGTACTACTGAAATTCGGATACCTCCTTCGACATCATGTTCTCCTAATACCGAGTTCAAAAATCGAGGTTTTCGAAAATTTACTCGATTTTCGAACTCGGTAATAGGAGAACATGATAGCCGAGGAGGTATCCGATTTTCAGTAGTACAAGTCAGCGACAAGTCAGACGGTCGAAAATTCGAAATTTTCGAAAATTTGCTCGATTTTTGAACTCGGTATTAGGAGAACATGATAGCCGAGGAGGTATCCGATTTTCAGTAGTACAGGTCAACGACAAGTCAGACGGTCGAAAAATCGAAATTTTGGAAAATTTCCTCGAAAATTGAACTCGGTATTAGGAGAACATGATGTCGAAGGAGGTATCCGATTTTCAGTAGTACAACTCAACGACAAGTCAGACAGCCGAAAATTTGATGAAACTTATAAGCTCTTACAAAACTCAAGTTTTGTCGAATTTAAATAATTTTGATTTAATGAAAATTTTCAAAGATGTTAATCTAATTCTACTATCACACATTCATGTTCAGGGTAGGGAAGAAAGAACACATTAATTGTTGTAAGTAATATTTTTTATTTTTCACCACAAATGTACAATATTATTATTATTATTATTATATTACATGTGTATCGCGACGAGATAAGACGAGGGTGTTTGTCTGGCAGGGTGTGGTGACGTAGAGGTACGAATGTCCAATGTCCATGCTAATACGAATGTGGATGGTTGCTCTCGAGAGACAAATGTAACTTACTGCGTACCGAATTGCTAGGAACAGAAAGGAACACAATTAGCACACGATGGTTAACATAGAGATTTGGGAAATTGATAGAACGATAGTAGCTCGAGGCTCGAAGCAATATTATTAGCGTTGATAGAAAAATCAAATATACAAGCTTGAATAATAGATTTTGTTCTGAGGGAACGTGACGTTGCAAAGTGTTATGGACAGTACTAGATTTAAAATAATCGTGGATATTAATTTACACAGTAGTACGCAATACTGTTGAAAATTTAAAGTGTGCAGCTATTAGCTCGGTATTATCCTTTATTCATAAGATAGTTGAAGTTCTTACAAATAGAGAATAATATCGATTGGCCAGGTCTCACCACTAGAAGGTTGCTGTACAAGAGACCCGAAAAGGGAGTCGGACTGTCTTACAATGCAGGACTTATACTAATGTACTAAACAATTACGTCGAGTAATTAAGGAGAAATTAGATAGGCAAAGTGCGAATTTGACAAACAGAAGCAGAAGGAAAAACACTAGTCCAACATGAAAAATTGTAAAAATGTTTCGAACACAGAACTGTCAAAGTTTCTCCTCCGATGGAAATTGCAATAAGAATATTGGAGATAAACATTGGAAATGATTGTTCAGTGATAACAGTTGAAAGTGGACCGAGAGTGAACAACGCAACAAGCATACACGAATATTTAAATTAAAACTCACCAGGGAAATCCTAATTACTCCTGTCCACCATTGGTTACCCACCACTAGCACACACCCTATCGCTATCACACACACTACAACAACCAGTCTTTCCCTATCAACTCGGCCGGCACGACTGGGCCTAACTGACTCACTGAGCGCTTTCGCTCTCGCTTAGCCGTCTCTCCCCACTCATCTACCATCAACCGATTCGATCGCCGAGTTAGTAATTATTGATAAATTTGTTATTTCTCGCTGTTCAATGTTTATAATAATTCCTTTCGCCAACGATCCCACAACCACTCCCTTCACCATCTGACCACCTAATTTTTTTCGAAAAATATGCAATAAAACTCGAATAATAAATACTACGATAAATTTATCGATTCTATCTGTTCAATGTTTACAAGAATCCATTTGCCATTCTAATTGTTTACAATAAACTCTCTCTTACTCTGTTCTTCAACATATTTCCTTTTCCACAGATCGATTCTTCGAACATTTATGTATGAAACTAGGGCGCTTCGCTCGCCAACCCCTACGGCGCTTCATTCTCTCTCTCTCGTTCTCTCTGAAAAATAGACACTGTTAAGTCGCTCAATTTTCGGTTCCCCTTCAGAAGGCAACCCGCTCAACGTGCGCAATTTTCGGTTCCCCTTTAGTAGACAACCCGCTCTTCAATTTTCGGTTCCCCTTCTAGCAGGCAACCCGTTTCTTCAGTTTCGGTTCCCCTTATAGCAGGCAACCCGCTTCTCAAGTTTCGGTTCCCCTTGTAGCGGGCAACCCGCTTCTCAAGTTTCGGTTCCCCTTCTAGCAGGCAACCCGCTACTCCTTATTCGGTTTCCCTTCAGTTGCTCCCGGTGACTTGACCACCAACGAGATACTTTAAAGACTGCCAGCCCACGTGCTGTTCCGCGGGACGGTAAGTGGGCGAAATGGGCGCGGGGATAACGTGGAAATTACAGTGATCTGAAACACCAAATCGGTAAAAGTTCCACCACCGATAAGAATAGTATTAAAATAGTTTCAAAACATCGTCTGAAATATGGCGGAGAATGCAACATTTAATAATAATGACAGGCGTGTTAATAAAAAAGTTAAATGAACAAGCTTTAATAATATATGTTGTTGTGATGAAACGTGCCATTGAAAAATGTTATGGAAGGGAATAGGTTTGAAATAATCGTAGATATTTATTTACACGCTAGTATACAATATTAACAATAATTCAAAGTGTGCAGCTATTAGCTCGGTATTATCCTTTATTCGTAAGATACTGGAAGTTCTTACGAATAGAAAATAATACCGATTACCAGGTCTCACCACGTGGAGGTTGCTGCACAAGAGACCCGGAAAGGGAGTCAGAACGAATGCGATATTCCTTCTGGCTCCCTTTCTTACAACGCAGAACTTATAATACTAATATACTACGCAAGTACGTCGAGTAATTATCGCGGAGCAAAAGGGTGTGAATCGGAGAAGAAGTCTCCGAATCACAGGGGACAAAAGGCGAATGCAGGCTGAAGGCTCTGATTCTTTCAAGAAGAGAGAAAAAATAAACTAACCAGAGCAGAAGGCTCTGATTCTTTGAAAAATAAAAACTAAGCAAACCAGAGCAGAAGGCTCTGGTTCGAGGGTAACGCGAGCAATGGTCGAGAGGAGTTCCGACAACAATACCAACTTCAACAACCACCTGCCGCCATTGACGGACATGGGTGGGAAAATTTTACCGATGTGTGGTAAAGAGCGGACACAACGCGTCTCGACCCCCCCATTAGTATATTATAAACTACCGCGAACTCCCGTACCAATAAATCCGGTACATACTACATGCGAGCAAAGGTGTCCGACACAGTAGAAGACTGCGTCGGAGTAAAAAAAAACGAACAAAGTGAATTTACGGCGATAATTACTCGACGTGTACACAACGACTATATACAATCTTAATAACAATCGTACAACATAAAATATTACTGACTAACGTAACTTATATATACGCTGCTATCTTCTTCGGCGTTTGTCCTCCTCTTCTTGGTGAGTCTTGTTCGGTGTTTGTCCTCCTCTTCTTGGTGAGTCTTCTTCGGTGTTTGTCCTCCTCTTCTTGGTGAGTCTTCTTCGGTGTTTGTCCTCCTCTTCTTGGTGAGTCTTCTTCGGTGTTTGTCCTCCTCTACTTGGTGTGTCCACTTCGTTGACGATGAAAGACGTTGGCCGTTGTATCCTAACTGAAACAAACTAATCATATTTAGACGCAACACAAACTCCCGCGCACGAGTGCGAATTACAACATGACCACCACGACAAAACAACATTCCGCACACGAGTCTAAACGAGAAGCCAGCTGACGAGAGCAAAGCAGAAAAACAGAAAACGAGCTCTCGTGAGCAAACCAGAAAAAGAACTCTCGTGAGCAAACCAGAAAAAGAACTCTCGTGAGCAAACCAGAAAACGAGCTCTCGTGAGCAAACCAGAAAATGAGCTCATGAGAGCCAACCCAACCCTGCACAGGAGTGCGACCTGACCAACCTATAGGCGATTCGGGTAGCCCCAGGGTCGCGACTCCCCGTACTCACTCACGGTCCCCATCCGTGAGTGAGCCCCTGAGGGAACTCCGATCGGAGGAATACCAATTTTCAACAATATATGAAAATTCTTCGAAGTAGAATTTATCAAAGTTCACAAGTGAACACTTGGAAAATCAGAAAATAGAATTGTCTTGTTCACTGATTGAACAAGTACTTCGAAATAACGAACTGAATGTGGCCAAGGGTAAACGAAGTAAGCATTGAAGTACCCTTGGCCGACTGCGAGCTAGCTAGAAGTAAATTCATAATCAATTTAATTAAATATGTTTTCACATTATGCAAGTCTTACACTCTATTACACATTGTTATCTAAAATTGTATATGTGCAGCTATTAGCTCGACATTATCCTTTATTCGTAAGATACTGAAAGTTCTTACGAATAAAGGATAATGCCGATTGCCCAGGTCTCACCACGAGGAGGTTGCTGCACAAGAGACCCGGAAAGGGAGTCAGAACGAATGCAATATTCCTTCTGGCTCCCTTTCTTACAACGTCGAACTTATACTAATGTACTACGCAAATACGTCGAGTAATTATCGCGGAGCAAAAGGGTGTGAATCGGAGAAGAAGTCTCCGAATCACAGGGGACAAAAGGCGAATCAGGCTGAAGGCTCTGATTCTTTCAAGAAGAGAGAAAAAATAAGCTAACCAGAGCAGAAGGCTCTGATTCTTTGAAAAAGAAAAACTAAGCAAACCAGAGCAGAAGGCTCTGGTTCGAGGGTAACGCGAGCAATGGTCGAGAGGAGTTCCGACAACAATACCAACTTCAACAACCACCTGCCGCCACTGACGGACATGGGTGGGAAAATTTTACCGATGAGTGGTAAAGAGCGGACACAACGCGTCTCGACCCCCCCATTAATATATTATAAACTACCGCGAACTCCCGTACCAATAAATCTGGTACATACTACATGCGATCAAAGGTGTCCAACGCAGTAGAAGACTGTGTCGGAGTACAAAAAAAAACGAACAAAGTGAATTTACGGCGATAATTACTCGACGTATGTACAACGTCGATATACAATATTAATTATATTACAAACTAAAATATTAACAAGTAACACTACTTAAATATACACTGCTGTCTTCTTCGGAGTATGTCCTCCTCTTCTTGGTGTATCTTCTTCGGTGTGTGTCCTTCTATTCTTGATGAATCCTCTTCGTCGACGATTAAAGATGTCCGGCTGTTGTATCCTAACTGAAACAGACTAATTATATTTAGACGCAACACAAAATCCCGCACACGAGTGCTAATTCTAAAATAACAACCAGCACAAAACAACACTCCGCACTCGAGACCAAACGAGAAACCAGTTGACGAGACCAAACCAGACAACCAGAAAACCAGAAAACGAGCTCTCGAGAGCAAACCAGAAAAAGAGCTCACGAGAGCCAAACGAACCCCGCACTAGAGTGCGACCTGACCGACCCTATAGGCGATTCGGGTAGCCCCAGGGACGCGACTCCCCGTACTCACTCACGGTCCACTCCGTGAGTGAGCCCCTGAGGGAACTCTGGTCGCAACTTACGTTTCTACGTTGTCATCGGTGAAACCTTCTCTTGTCTTCTCTTGTCTCTTGTCTATTCCCTGTGTCCACTTTGTTCGTTAAGTCCTCTTCGTACGACATTAAGGATGGCCGGATGTTGTATTCTAGATGAAATAGACTACTAATAATTAGACATAGCAATATATAATCGTGCACACGAGTGCGAATTTCTACACGACCACCAGGACGAAACAACATTCCACACGAGACCAAACGAAAAACCACCTGACGAGACCAAACCAGATACCAGAAAACGAGCTCACGAGAGCGAACCAGAAAAAGAGCTCACACGAGCAAACCAGAAAACAAGCTCTCGTCAGCCCAACTAACCCCGCACACGAGTGCGGCCTGACCAACCTATAGGCGATTCGGGTAGCCCCAGGGACGCGACTCCCCGTACTCACTCACGGTCCCCATCCGTGAGTGAGCCCCTGAGGGAACTCCGATCGGAGGAATACCAATTTTCAACAAGATATGAAAATTCTTCGAAGAGGAACTTGTGAAAGTTTCATAGTGAACAATTGGAAAATCGGAAATTAAAATTGCAATGTTCACTGACTGAACAGGTACTTGGAAATAACGAACCGAAGGTGGTCCCCTCGAAGAGGTTGCTGCACAAGAGACCCGGGAAGGAGTCAGAACTACTAATGTTCTACGCAAGTACGTCGAGTAATTATCGAGAAACTAGGTAGACAAAAGTGCGAATTTGCCAAACAGAAGCAGGAGGAATAACACAAGAACACAACAGCAGAAATATAAAAATGTTTCGAACACTGAACTGTCTAAGTTTCTTCTCCGATGGAAATTGCAATAAAAATATTGGAGATAAACATTGAAAATGATTGTTTAGTGGAAACAGTTGAAAGTGGACCAAGAGTGAACAACGCAACAAGTATTCAAGAATATTTGAATTAAAATTCACCAGGGCACCCCTGGTCACTCCTGGTCCACTACCGGTCCACCCCTGGTCCACCCCTGGTCTCCCGGGACATTTTGGCAGCCCCGGTACCGCAACGCGTCCGCCCCTGTCGACTCCGCCGGCCCGACTGTCTGACTGACTGACTCAGCGCTCTCGCTTACCTGTCTCTCCCCACTCCTCTACCATCGATCGATTCGATCGCCGAGTTACTAATTATTGATAAATTTCTTATTTCTCGCTGTTCAATGTTTATAACAATTCCTTTTGTCAACGATGCCCACAACCACTCCCTTCACCATCTGACCACCTAATTTTTTTCGAAAAATATGCAATAAAACTCGAGATATAAAATAACATTTATAACATGAATATTCGCACGCGATAATTTATTCGATACAATTCACAGAGAAATTTATTATTTCTGGCTGTTCAATGTTTATAACAATTCCTTTTGTCAACGGTGCCCACAACCACTCCCTTGGCCATCTCACCACCTAATTTTTTTCTAAAAATATGCAATAAAACTCGAGGTAGAGAATAACATTTATACTATAAATATTCGATACAATTCACAGAGAAATTTATTATTTCTGCCATTTCTGGCTGTTCAATATTTAGAACAATTCCTTTCGCCAACGATGTTAACCAGCACTCCCTTCACTATCTGACCATCTAATTTTTTAGTCAATATAAGCAATAGAACTCGAGATAGAGAATAACTTTTAAACCATGCACATTCGCATTAATTTATTCAACATAAATACTACGATAAATTTATTGATTTTATCTGTTCAATGTCTATAATAATTCTTTTGCCATTTTAATTGTTTACAGTAAACTCTCCCTTACTCTGTTCTTCAACATATTTCCTTTTTCACAGATCTATTCTTCAAACATTTATGTATGAAAAAGTGTAAGGTAATAATTCTCGTTTATGAAATACTTTGAAAGTACAAATTCAGGTATCTGATATAAAATTTAAAGTTGGAATCGGTGATTTTACGAAAATTATGCTTCAATGCTTTCTTAATATTTCTAGGAATCTTTTGTCCTTGAGTTTGCTTTTAATATTGTAAACCTTCAATAACCAACACTAGAACATCGTTTGAAATATCTGCGTAACTTGGAATACGTTCGGTGCAGTATGTAACAATTCATGATATGATAAATCGATTTCGCCAAGGAAATACTAATAGTCTCTCGTTAGTGTCAAGATGGTTGCGTGACAATCATTTGCCTTCTCACCGACGAGAATCTTCTCGGTAGCCTTCTGTACCGACGAGAACACGTCACGGCCTTCTGTTTTTTCCTCCGGTCAGAATACATCCTAGAGGGCGTAAGAAAACACCGGATTATTCGAGCGACACGATGACACGATCTCCCATAAGGCTGGCAGTCTTTATCAGTATGTGGTCGGTGAATCGACCCAACCGTAATCGACCCAACCGTAATCGACTAAAACGGTTTACACGATTACCCATAACCGGATAATAAAAGCGAGTGTCGTCGCCTGGTTACGTGCAGCGCGTCGTGTCGCCAGGGTTCATTGATTATTTAAAATCTGGTTAATCATCGGATGGGATCGGGGGGTAAGTACAGTTATCCCCGAGATGCAGGGTTCTAGCATGCTGCCGCCATCTAGCGCAAAACCTTGGAACATTTTTCGGTGCGCGCGTACAGAACCGCGGGTCTTTAGAATGCACCGTTTCGAGTTGCTTCTCAACCCTTATTCGACTAAACAAAAACCCGATATAATCTTGTACGCCTCTATCGAATCGATTGCAGAATTTCATAGCAGTGTTATCATTCTCTCAATATCTTTGTATTCTTTTCTACTTGCAGAAATTCTATCATTCAATTTTATTTTACTTCGACAGGCTGGGGCAATCTATGTGTCCATCTTTATTATTTGTAATTTATTTGGGTTTCGACTACAACCGCGTTGATACGCTTAGGCGACATTGAACGCGCGAATTAAACGAAATAGCAAGACGTATTAATTTTAGTGAGGAGGCATCAAGGTGTAAGAGAAACAGTACGAGTTCCAACGACTTTTCTCCGAGAATTTCCTCCGAGGTGAAGTTTCCAAGAAGCGTGCCATGCAAATTCCCCGACACGCAAAGCAAGCACTCGCGGAATCTTGACTTCCCATGGAAACCGCAAAAGGTAACAACGAGTGCAACGCGGGACTATTTTAGTTGCGGTTAAGTGCGGATGTTCACCACGAAATTCCCCGCAAAATTCTCACCGAAGCGAGACAGACCGAAACGAGTAAAAACTAAAAACAGATATTCTTAAGTATTAAGTACTAGTTCGTGTTTCTTACAACCGATGTAGTAGAACATTTTATTGTTTATCCAACGATCGTAGGTGACCATTTGAAAAATGTATCTCTGAAAGCGCTTTAAGCTGTTGAAATATGTTCGAATAAATCATAACCACAAATACACGACTTTTGTCCTTAAATCCCATTGGCTCGACGTACCTCGTGGCTCGTGGTGTACCTCGTAGATTTATGTGTCTCCCGCGATCCTTTCGTCGTGTCTCGAATTAATTTTGATTTAAGCTCCGCATTGCCCAGAACCACTTCCTTTACCGGGTGTCATCGACAAACTACCAATTACGCTACAAACGAAACGAATTCTGCTGTGATTTGTCAACATCCTTTCCATTTTGTCTCGATTCGTTCCGTCGAGTATTCGTTCCGTAAGTAAGCGCTGCTCAATGGGAAAGAATCGTAAGGAATTTGTTATTTCGGTTGATCCAATTCGTTTGATTTTTCGATGTATCGCGCGTGTACGAATTCCAAAGGGTACGACGACGCGTTTGGAAACATTTGGCAGTGTAACTTCTGGGAGACATCGGCGACACGTGTGCGGTATCTGCATAGTTAACTCGTGCGACGCATATAATTGTCGCGCAGTTACCCAACTTGTGGTCACGGTCGAGTTCGATGCTCAAAATTCCCCTGCGATCAATCCAAGTCCGATCTAATTTCCAGGATGTCGCTGCTCTATGTCGGGGGAAGGGGGCTTCCTTGATCGCGAACGAAGACGAAGTACGTCGAGCAAATACGTGTTAGAGGAACCGTGAACGGTCTGACGTTGAAAGTTGCTGGTATTCTGGATTCCTGCTGGCATCTCGAACTTTCAAATCAAAATTAAAGTTTTCTAATTAAAGTCGACTAAATCTACTTAACCGGGTCAGTGGAATAACGGTGTAGATCGAGTCGGTTCAAATATTACATTCTTTGCTGTTTGTTAAACTCTATCGAAACATTCTATGAAATTCGGACATACTCAATCTGGAAGCCGTCGCGTCGCGTCGCGTCGTCTCGTCGTTGTCAAGAAATTTGTAAATCGGTTCGATGGACGACTGTTCGCCTTGTTGTAACCTCTTACGAAGTCTCGATCGTGGGAATTACGCGCGGTCGATCGGGCAACCCTTATTGCGAACGGGGGATGGATATTCCGATTGAGGAACGCTGTTTCAACGAGCTTCCCCTTACAGAGGAATGTTCGTTCTATCTGGTGAACGACTCGCGGTCAATAGCCTTGATCCCCGTATCGGTGCTCGGCTGCGGGACCTTCTTCAGCTTTACAAAAGTTTATCCATTCGAGCAGGGTCCGCCCTTATCGCCCTGTCATACGGGAATCTCTTCGAGAAAGAAAAATCTGATCCACCCCTGTACTTCTCGGCGGTCACTTTCCGCGTCCTGAAATTTCCCTTTGCCGGCCGAGAGAACAATAACGGAACGGAAAGGAAAAAGATCGCGGTTTCAGCTTTAATTTAAAAAAAAAATCATCGCTCTATCTCATTTCTATCGAAAGTTATTTCTTTTTGAATCGAGTTAGGTCAAATTTTGTCACTGTGCGGCGCGGCGCGGCGATCAGGTGATGGTCCGGTGATGGTCGGATTTGTAATTGCACGTGGACAAAGTCGCGGGTACAGCTAGTGGAATACAAAGCAGAGCCGCGCAGAAATAAAGAGGGAGAAAGAGAGAGAGAGAGAGAGAGAGAGAGAGAGAGAGAAAAGAAGGAAAAGTGGGCGAATAAAAAGGCAGTGCAAGAATGAGGCGGTGCGGTAGAAGGAGAATAGAAAAACGGAGCGTGAAACGTACGGGGTGGAGGAGAATTCGTACGGTAGACAAAAGCATCGCAGTGCATTGATGTAGGGTGGCGACGGCTGATCTTCAAATCCCGGAGAAGAGGGGTGGGTACAGGGTCAAGTCCGTTGTATTCTTCCTATGGCATTGGTGGTAAGTTCGGCCAGAATCCACGAACAAGACAAAGACGATTGAAATTTCTTCTAAAAGTCTGCTTCCTTCAAAGTCTTATCCCTGGAAGAATTGACAAGCAAGAGCCATCGACTCTGTCAGCGGAGAAACGTTTCAAATGTTCTTTCTCTTGACTACAATGCTGACAAATAATAACGCTTCTCGTCGTTTCTGTCTTCTAGGTTGATATTAAATTGTCTCGAATTAAAATTTTGTCTATTAGAATTCGAAAATGGATTATAGTTGATAAGTTAGCCCAGCGGTTCGGTCGATTAATCTTCCGAGCTAAGTAATTTATTTACTTGACTGTTTCTGTTCAAACATCTGCATTCATCTTCATCCATCCTCGATCCATTTTGCTCTCGCTTAATCAGTGTCTGCCGACATAAAAAAATTAATCCTTCGAACGTAAGGCGCAATTAAGAAGGCTTTGCTCGGATCGGTGAATTTCAATTCTAAATTAGCGTATCTCGTGGCGTGGATCTTCGTCAACGAACCGGCGCGGCAATCGAATTCAACGTACCTATATGGACGCGAGAAAGAAGTTCGGAAAGACGAAGCGCAGGTACGAACGATCTCCCGCCACTCCTGGTATCGCATACCGATTTCCAATAAAGCGGATACATCCGACGCGAAACTATTCGCAATCGCCGTAATCCTCGTTAAAAAAAAGGGGTAGGTTTGATTAATTTCTCGCTTTGTCTACCGGGTGGCATCGAAAACCCCATCAGTCCCGCAGCCGTTTACAACGATTCCATCCGACCCCAGCGTCATTCGACGAGGAAGCCTTCGGTTCGATCGCAATGGTAATGGTCAAGGACGAATCCACCTCGGTATATCGAGGTTTATCGATGACTCTGTGACTGATCGAATCGGGGATTACGCTCGGCCCGTTCTCTCCATCAATCTTCCGGAGCACGGTCCTCCGAAATCGTAAAAACCTGAATCGAATCAAATTTCCAACCTCTTTCGAAATGTATGAAGTATTTTTCAAGCCGGGATACTTAAATGTTTTAGAACGGTCACGTTTTTCTAAAATTTACGTCAGTTGTGGGTCACCGGGTATAGGAGAACCCGACGGTCGTTCCTTGTCGTCCAATAAAAGAGAGGAAAATCAGGCTGTGACGTTAATGGCGCTTTTCACCCCCCCCCCCCTCCCTCCCTTCCCCCCTTCCCCTTTTGCCAAGCCGCCGCTAACCCTAGGCTGTACCGCTATCGCTCTCCTTCCGCGTTACGATTTCTGATAATCGATTTCCGACCGAGGCTCTGGCTAGAGATCAGCCACGTTCTCGAGCAGCCATTTTTTCCCCTCTCAGACGCCCCGGCATAAACTGCACCGATCCCGATGTTTTTATCCCGATAGGATCGCTCGATCACGGCGTTATTTCGTTTAACAACGTCCCCATACGCCGCGCCGCGCCGCGCCGCGCCGTAAAAGCGACGATATGCTCTCCCCGTCAACCGGGTAAATCAACTCGAAATTGTTTGACGGTACGTGAAAAGTGCCGCGACAGAGGGCTTTGCCTCTGCTCGATTCTCGTATGTTGTTCGTCCTTACTTTGAGTATTGTGCGACGCTAATAATCGATATGGGAGATACACAGTTAAGTAGGCTCCAAAAAGCGCAAAACAGTGCGACGAGAATCATATTGCAATGTTCACAGACGTACAAATATTAATTGTATGCTTGAAACGCTGCAATTTACGAGTATAAGACAAAGGCTTATTTTACTACAATATGTACATATTTATTTTGAAGATTTTAAATAATACGATGCCTGTGCAATTTAGAAATAGACTTAGAATAGTAGGCGATGAAAGTGCAATGCAAACACGACAAGCGGGGAATATTGCAGTGGAATTTCGTAAAACGAGAAGTGCCGAAAAAAGTGTATTCTATGAAGGAATATTAATGTATAATGCACTACCAGACGAAGTAAAATGCTGTCATAGTTTAGACGTATTTAAGAGAATGCTAAAGGAATTCGTTACAACGAATGTTATGTAATATGAATGTAATGGAAAATAGCTGAGAAAGCTAATAAATCATCAATCAATCCTTAAGGTAGGATGTCTTTTGCGCGTCTGGACGCACAAGTTTGCGTTCCTACCACGCGATTTGGTAAATATACATATATTTGTTCAGTCATAAGTTTTGTCGGTGTATCGACGTAACTCCAGTTACGAGTTACGATCGATAGCTGTAAATATAAATTGGTAGCGAGTATGCCGTCCTCGTTGACGCGTACCACAATTTCGGCATTATCTTTTTTATCGGAGCACCGCCGCGCCGACGATGCGATAAAGCATTAATTAATTCCACCGTATTGGCCGCTCAGTCGAGAATGGTAATCCTCTCTACTTATAACGAGCATGGCGGAGTAAAGTATCACGACAGTAACTTACCGTTCGTTATTATGACGTGCTCTAATTAGAATTGATTGCGACGTTATTACCGACGAAGGATTAGCCGATTTGATTAATTAACGACGACATGCTGTACTGTAATTGTTTCCTCATTTCGATAACGCGTTTTTCGTACGCGTTTACAAATATATATGTATAGAAGAAATAACTATAAATTAGAGGTTCGGCTAGGTTGCGATCAAAAAGGGAATCGTATTTAAGTTTTTGAATTTCTCCTCTACAGAATTTTCGAGAGAATTTGCGCACGATGGAAATGCGTAAATATTCCCGGACTAATTATTGCGAAACTAGGCTTCACTCCCACAGCGCTCGCGATGTTCCGACGCACTGTAAACCGTGCTTCTGCAGATGGCGTGTAAACTAATACTACACGTCGAAATGGTATGCAACGTGCATATTCCCTGCTGTCGTTTCTAGTTCTAAAACTCGTAGGAAGTCTAACCATCCGTCGTTCACGCATCCGTCCCAATTACCCTCGAGAGCAATTAATAGCCCTGTAACCTTAAAGCGATCCCTGCAACTAAATTGACACGTAGCCCCAAACCTTTCGCACTTACTCGACTGTTTTTATCTTCCATAGAAATGTCACAGTCTGGTAATAACCGTCACGTGGAAAAGTAAAAATTGAATGAGTAGATTCGGTCTCGCGCTGATTCGAAACCACTTAAACCACAGATCGAAAATTAGATATTACACGAAACATCTGTACCTTGGGGATATTTGAAATTAGGTTTCACGCGAGACATTCCTAATTTAAGTAATGGAGTCGCATGCGTCGACCCGCGGGGTCTCCTACTCTCGTTTAATACATATATGTATGTTAATTACGTTGGAGGTTCGCGTCTGGACCAGGAAAACACGTGGAAAAAGTCTTCGGCTCTAATTACATTTTTCAGTGAACATTCCTGGTGGAATTTGCAAAGAATCGGGAAACTCGCGACCGTTGATCGTTAACTAGTAAAAAAACAATTGGAAAAACTATCTGCGAGCAAAGCGTTAAGAAAGTTTCGTTAAAGCCGCAGAATTGGCCAAGAAAATGTTCAATTTCGAGCAACAGAATGGGTAATCTCGTTGTGCCGTAAGGGCCGTTTTATGTTTCGATACTTACTCATAAAGTTAGCCTAAATCGTTTCCGTAAGCATAAGTTTCGCCGTAAATGGTTCTCTAAGTAAATAAAAGCTGAACGCGAAATTTCCTCCGCGGAACAGTGAATCAAGTTAAGAGCGTGTCGTGGGCATCGCGAGAGGCTTATCCTGGCCAAGGATACAGCGAGAAGAACCATATAACAGCCATCCGCCGATTACTTTCGTTTAAAGAAACGATAGAATTGCTTGTAACCGGGGCCGCGGCCCTCCGATCGCTCCATTATCCCCGGAACTCGGTAAAACGACCGGAACCTCGCGTTCCGTTTCCCTTAATTCTCGTTCCGAACAATATCAGTTTTAAACAACGTCTTCGATCGGCGATCGGTCCGGCATCCCCCCTCGATGCTGGTTAATTCTGCAAACGTTCTGGTATGTTGGCGCAATCAAACGAGGCCATCGGAGACAGATTGGTTTCTCCACTGGGAGGATTTCAACAATTCGACCTATGCATAAACGGACCCACCCCCCTCCCTCCCCCAAAACGAAACAGTCCGATAATTACGTGGAAATATCAATCTTATCCTCGTATGCGGTATAAATTACCTGCCTATGCGAGTCGATAACGATAATCGAGTGGCCCAATCGCAAGATTTTTTCGTTTTTTGGTCTTTAGATCCAAGAACAAATTTTCCCAACCCGGAAAGTCTAACGCCATCGAGATAACAAAAAATACCAAGGACACCATAGAATAATCCCTAGTAAGTTTGAATGTCGAACCAAGGGATTAGAAACCTAAAATTTGTCGAATCCACTACTTCGATCGTGTCGGATTAGGTTGCACCAATTAGTGCTCTCAATCCTTCGTCGGTTCGCTGTAGTCCCTGAACCGAGGGCACAGCTAGTTTGCGTCGCTTGTTTTCAATTGAATTTGTTGGGTTACTTCGCTCGAACTACGTCACAATAATGGATTTGAAAATTACATTATCGAATAACCGTAGCCACTCGCGTATCAAGGAGTTGCAAATACAATGTGATTTCTACTTAATTTCTACTGAATTCGTTAGAAAAGCTTTTTGATACAACCACCAGTACTTGATACGTCGACTAGGAATCAGATTCTTACTGACTCACCCTGCACAAATTACGGAACATTAAGTGCTTTTTAAAGCATCGGCTTTTCAACAGAGTTTCGCCAAGTTATTAATTACTCTACAATCTCTTTCTCTCTAGCGATATTAATGAAGTTCTGAAACAGGAAGACAGCGCGCATTGAGGACTTTCAATAAGCATGAAAAATGCAGGAAATGAATCCTCCGGGCGAATTGTCTTTCGTCTGGGAGAGAATGAGTTTCAGGCAAGAAAAGTCTGTATAAACGAGAATTCGTTGATATTCTTTCGTCTGGTTTCTTTCTTTCTTTCTTTCTTTCTTTCTTTCTTCTCTCTTTCTTTTTGTAAAGGCATTGATACTCGCTGAAAGTACCACCCCTATTTTCTTAGGGTAGCATGAAAGTCCCTCGTGAGCTGTTCCAGGCCATCGTAGCCTGAGGGGCGAGATTCGAAACGTGAGACTACAAACAACTCCCCGGAGAGATCTCCGAGTACTTACAAGGTAAATTTTGTCGTTAAAACTTCTAGCAATCTACAATTGTCTGCTTTGAACGTTCCGATTCGTCGAATTCTGTCAAAGTCTCTCCTCTCTCTCCCTTTCTCTCCCTCCCTCTCCCTCCCTCCCTCTCTCTCTCTCTCTCTCTCTCTCTCTCTCTCTCTCTCTCTCTCTCTCTCTCTGTGGAAATAAATATCGATCGATTTTTCCACGTGAATTTCTCCGACATTTAATATTCTGCGACTTCCGCCTTCTTTCTTGCAAGAGCAGACTTTGAAATTTCAACTGGGACGTCGATATGGCGGATGGAATATTGATCCGTTTCCTTATTTTGTTTGATCTTGTTCTAGCAAAGTCTGCCGAACTCGGTCAGAGCTTTGTAGAAAGCTTTTCCCATACAGTGGCTGATCAAATTACTATAAACACAAACATAGCTCTTATCTTTATGCAACTGAAATAAAAGAAGCCTAAATTTTCAGCGATCGAATTGATTTTTATATAAAAATTATTCTAACCTTCGACTACTGTATTAGGCAAAATCCAACTATACTTTGTTAGACATACAACATATTCTATTCGTTCTATTCATTTTTTCATAAAGGACTGTACACGGAGAATATTGTTCGACCATCGAATTGTTCGCATTCGCTTGAAACTTTCAAAAATATTGATTGGATGAAACTGAAGGTTTTAATCAAATTTAACAGAGTTCCATTGTATTGTTGATATATTGAAAGCAGCGTTCCACGAAAATATTTTCGTTCGGTTTCACATTTTTGAAATTGATTGACAAGAGTGTACATACAGAGTTCCGTGGAATTTGACAGCTATCGCCGCGTGACAGCCTCTTCTTTACCATAATTCGACACTTTCTTTCTGCAACTTCTATGTTTCGGAAAACAATCGAGGTGAACATTTTGATCGAGCTACCCTGTACAGTGAAAAGCGCCTTACGTATTCGTTTTACCAATCGCGACAGGAATCGATCAATATTGGTCGTGTCAAGTGAATCAGCTTCTCAGCTTTCTAGGCGATAGTAGCTGAAACAGCAACTGGCGCCTCGCAGTCCAGACGAACGCTTATTACATTAACATAAGGGTGGTCCTCGCACAGGAATGCGACAGAAGGTCGGGACGAGCTCCTTTTCTCGGGATTCTCGAAGCTTCCCTGTTCGGCTCTGCTCTATCTCTAATTTAGTGTATCCGTAATGCTGTTTTATATTGATTCTCATGGAACTATAGGGCCTGAGACAGTAGCAGATGAAATTATTTCCTCTCGCATTCTCCGCTCGTTGTTCCTGAAACTTTTCTGTAAAAATATCCACGCAACGAAAACGCCTGCTTAACCCTTTTAGTGCCAGGCGAAAAAGAGGTGCCTATGCGAGAATAACCGGCCGAATTTCACGGTTTTACTAGGCTTTGGGAAAATACTCATGATAACCAAACAAGAAACAATATTTACACGATTCAAAAAGCAGTATATCAAGGACGAAATAGAGAACAAAACAATGACACTAGTTTTTCTAAATTCATTGAAAAGAAAAACTATTTTTTTTAATTCTCTCATAATGAAGCGCTACAAGGCGCGAGTCGATATATAGGGCCTCCAGCACTAAAAGGGTTAAAATTTACAAGCACTATCAGTTCCGTAATCCGTTGATAGCGATAGAAACTTATTCGAGTAGCTAATATTTCAAATAGGTTGGACGGAGCTCTGTTTTTCTTTCTCTACGTTCAAACAGCGAGTTGTAAGCTTTTTAATCCTTTGACTTTGTTTTAACGCAGTCGCAGCGGGTCGAATGTCAGTCGGGTTAACCAACTCCGCGCAATTTTTCCCCGAATTCACTTCGCAGCCGCCGCGCAGCCGCCGCGCAGCCGTCGCGCCGCACAGGTTCGCTTCAATTTGTTTTTATATGGCATCGTTGAGTTAATTCGCAACGTTCTCCAATTAATTTTCATTACGAAACTTTTGTCGCGAATTTAAATTACGGCCTCGCCGAGGTTTCGAATAACGTTCGAAACAATATTCGACGCATTCGAAAGTTTACAATGGGCCTACCACCTACCACCGTTTTCCTCGAGTTTATTGAAAAATTCGCAACTGTCAAAGCACCCACTTTACCCTTACAACGACGACCATAAAAGAAGCAAAACTCGACGCCCACTTGTTGAAAATTCCCACAGAGGAATTTAAACTGTGAAAAGCAAACCTTTCTTCGATGGAAGATCAAACACTTGCACAGTTTGCCCGAGGAAGTCGGTGGACCTTTTATATCTGACTATGGAATACAGAGCCCTCAATTATATAAATTATGTTGTATCGATCGTAAATGTTAAACGAACAATGCGTGGTGATATCGGCGCACAGATTCGATCAAAATAAAAAAAATAACAAGCAATCTTGGAAATTAATATCACTAAAAAATTAATATCACTGTGATGTGTGTTAAACAGATCAAACAATACGAAAGTAACAGAAGAAACACTTTGCCTTAGTTGCTTTAACAAAAGGTTACAAATGAAAAATTTCAGAAAGAGACTTGACACATTGCCGGTAGAAACTGTACTGAAGTCATGCGAAGGTTAAGAAATGAAAATAGTACATACATAGGACGATAGGACCGACACTTTTCATACAGAGCCAATCAGAACGTAACGATCAATGTCTGCACAAGTCAATACGTAGCGGTAAATTTGAAATCTTTATCTTCTTTAAATACAAAGGTATTATAATCGAATGTCCATAGAAACGTTATTAATAAACGGAATAACAACAATGTTTTTATAATTGATCGGACCTGTTGCCAAGAACCTTTCCTCTTTTCGTTGTGTAAACGATCCACATCAGGATCGAAATGTTGGGATACCACCACACATTGCCCTCAATTATGCTGGAAATAACATTTGCGGTGAACAGTTGCCGGGCCCCTTCTTTCGCCTTTCAAAACTATAATTTAATAAAACGGAATGTTCCACAGACCCGAACACACAAAATATTGAAATCGGGTGTACCACGTTGACGTCGAGGGTCACCCTACGTTAAACCAGCTTTTTTCTTTTCGCTTTTTTTTTCTCGAAGAAAGCAGAAATATGTATAGTCGACAAGCTGGCGACCGCGACTATTCGCTTTGAACGAGCGAAATCAGCCGGAACCCTCGCACGATAAAGACTCCGGGCAGACCGTAGCTCTTGATCCTTACCCACCGCCGAGATCAACCGCGCGCTGCATCAACGTGAAAACGTTTCTGCACTTATGCGGTAGAACAGGGTGAACAGGGTGAACAGGGTGAACAGTGTGAACCACAACAGCACGGGCTGCTGTCACCCGCACGGGTCACCCTCGTTACGGCAAGCGATGGGAACGACGCAAGGCATAAGTAATTTCCGGGACATTCTGGCATTTCTGCTAGCCGCTTAAGCAACCTCGAATACTGGATACCGCGCAATTACCGACCTCGCTCAGAGTGTCGTTCGGCCTGGCCGTGATTAAATCTTCCAAACGAGCTCTTAATTGTTGAGCTATCGACCGGTCGATTCTTCGTACAGCTAATTCGTGATAAAAATAAAATCACGTCCCCGGCGGGTCCATCGCGAGCTTTCTAAACAGCTGATCGAGGCCACGTGGCGATGCCGCGCCGCGCCGCGCCGCGCCGGTCCCATCGGAACAACCTTCGTTGTTCTCGGATACAGTAGAACGTGAAGATCGTGGATAGCGGCCAGGTGAACATCGCGGCAAAATCAAGCCAGCGTACTTAATTAAATGCAACTGTTTATAGTGGAGCGGCGCGCATAGAAACAAAAGTCACCGCACCACCGTTCTCCTCGTACGAACCCGTGTGATCTAAACAGGGAATTCGGCAACAGGTGGGTGAAAATTTAAGAGGCGGTTTTCTCGCGATTAATAATCAAATGTAAATCTGCAGTAAAAAAATTATAAACATTTCAATCTGTCGTTGATGCACATGCAATTATACGCGCGTGTCGCGTAACAGTTTCTATACGATAAGACTACGATCATCAGCCGCGACAAACTAAGTAGCGATATTTTCGACGAAATATCTAATATTTTATAGCGCGTGTTAATTTCAGGAGAGATTACATTTTCGTTTGATAACTGCGAGACGAATATTGCGGGCTTGATTAAATCCGGTATGTATTCGCCGAACGGTACAATCAGCGATTGGGGGATTAAAATCCGTGGTGTAATCGTTACATCTGAAACCACAGTCGGCACCGCGATCAGAAGCAATTAGCCAAATTTGTTTGTAACCGCTAAGGTTTGCAGCTCGTATGCAGATCCCTGTGTTCGTGTCTGCATCGACCGATCTATCATCGATACGATAGCCAACGCGAGAGCAATGGTCGTTCTATGTATGCGCGAGTGGTACGCTCAAGCTATGGTCATCCTGTACACGCAATTGGTGGAACTTATTATTTCATTTCAGAAGATTCTTCGTACGTGCAACAATCGATCGACGAGCTCGCGCGTTTATTGAAAATCATTCTGTTGCACGCGATCGAAATACATTTAAAGGATCATCTCTGTATCCCCCCATCGACTCTTAACGTTAGATGGAAACGTCTCGAAATAAATCGTAGGATTTGCTGGTCGGTTAACTCCGGAAATCCACGCCGCGCCGCGCGAAGGTCCACCGAAGCGAAGGTGAACAGGACGATTCTCATAATCTCTTCAAGACTAACTTCTTTCGATTTAACTTCCGAGAAAGAAAAGCAGCTGGTCGCAGAGTCACGTGCACCGGACTGCTCGTAATCGTGGCGCGCACCCTCTCAGGGGCCACCGGTTCTCTCCGGTGCGGTGTCCGTTAATTTTGTATTTCTGACTCATCGGCCGACGAGGACTTTTCTCTCTCTCTCTCTCTCTCTCTCTCTCTCTCTCTCTCTCGCGCACGTCCCATCGAGAAAATAACCCGGCAGAGTAGCCCCATAGGAACTGCGCGCGAGGGTAAACCGTGTCTCGTCCATGGGAAGAGCATCCCCACGCGTAGCGACAGCGACGCGTCGCGACGCGGCGCACACGAACGCAAAACCGAGAGACCGTTGATAAGGGTGGTAGTATCGTCGAGCACCGCTAGAGCTTCGGTTGGCGCGCTAGGGCGCGGTAACCAAGGTTACGGTGCGCGCATGGGCAATGCCAGAATTCGGGACACCCGTTGCGGTGCACACCACGGGGGTGGTTTTTCGCGTTGGCACACCCGGGCGACTAGCTGGGGCGGTGTCTGCAGCCTTCACTTTCCTCCTGAAAATCGAAGGCTACAGGGGTGGTGGCCGTCTTTTTTTTCCTCTCCGTCGCCTGCCTGTCCCTTTCTCCCACCGCTGTCGTTTCTTCCGTTTCTTCCGTTTCTTCCGTTCCTTCCGTTTCTTCCGTTTCAACGCGCTCTCCTTTAATCTCTATCCGCGCTCCATCCTCGTCCTCTTTCTCCTCCGCCTCCACCTCCGATCTCCTTTCGCCACCCTCTTCTTCTCTTCGCGACCCCCTTTTTTCTCCGACAGGATCCCAGTGACACGTGTCACGCTGTCGGGGAACGCGGATACCCAACGGGCACCCCCCGTCGCTGCACGTGTGCGGGCTCTCTCCTGGTACACGCGGCAAAACAAGAAAAAAGTGAAAGTGCTAGAACCGAGCGAGGATCGCGTGTTCGCGAGCACCACGTACGGCACCACAAGGGGCATCGTGTTGCATCCGAAAACAGCTGTTCGGGGGCCGATCCCGCGTTTCTCCGATCCTAGTCTAGCCAACGGAATCTTCTAGAGATATCAGCTAGCTAACCGGAACAGCATCGGGTCGCGGGAGAAAATCCTTCGGTTTCTCTCTGCGCCAGTGAAACTTCCCGGTCACGTGATCAAGAGGGGTTGCGGAAGAAGGGGCGCGAGAGAGAGAGAGAGAGAGAGAGCGAGAGAGCAAAGTGTTCCATAGTCAGCGATATTCCGAGGCGACGAGGGGTGTCCCGTGTTCCTCGTGCAACTGCCTGGCCGATACGAGTCCCGGTTTCTCGCGGACGTTGGTCGGTTCGAGAAGTCAGTGCGTGCGCTAATAAGGTGATCGAGGACGGTGAATCATTTGGGACACGAGACATTCGGAAAGGGCGATACGTTCGGAATGTTGGTCGTTCGTGGATAACTCCAACTGTAGATCAGTGGCCAAGATGATCGTCGATCGTCGAATAAGATCGTCCTGGCACGAAGGGGGATCGCCATCGATAAGACTAGTTGGATCGAGGGACCGTTTCGATCGTCGGTTCGGGTAAACGGTGCGCGGCTCCGTATTATTATTCTTCTTCCCAAAGTCGTCGGTCTGTTTGCCAGTGTTTACATAGACTCGACCGACGGTCCGGAGAACGTGGGGACGGTTTCGATCGCGAACGACCTGATTTCCCACCGAGAAGAGAACAGCTTTTCCGGAATCGTCTCCTAACCTTGGCACGCACCACCAAAAACGCTTCGAGGGGAAAGGATATCTTTTGTCGGGTGGCTGGCGATAATACCGCTGTCCCCCGATACCACTGCCAACACGGTTTTCCTCCTCGGGTACGTTGCCAAGGTTTTCATGGCCGCCGTTCTTCGCCGGACGTACGAACGAGAATCCAGTGTTTCTTGATGATCCAACGGGATGGAGGAGAACGCGGTCCATCGCTGGTTCTCTCGCAACAAGTTCTCTCGACCGGTGATCGTACATCGATCACGCGACGCACAGGTGTGGCATAATTTCCTGTTTACACGGTCGCGTTTGTCGACGGTTGAAGCCTCGGGTACCGAAATACACCCTGTTCGGTGTTGCCCGCTGGGTAACGTGCGCGAAATTTCTTCCAATTTCACGGTAATCCCCTTCGAGCTTCGTGCAGCATTAATATAGCCTGCATAATGGAACGGTATTAAATCGCGAATGATTTTCAATAATTGTGCTGGCCGGAAAGCTGGCTGCGGGATTACACGTTTTAAACGACGGGTGAAATTATTATTGTCAGTCACGATTGTTTAACGATTCCACTCGATTACACGATTCGGGGGTCAGCTAAAATTCCGTTACGTCCGAATCGTAGGTTCTACTCGTTATTACTTTATACTTCTCGTCAGTTGCAGAGTCCTTGGCGAATTAACACTACAACTACGGAGCACTAAACGCACTTGGTATACTACATTGCCTTCTAATAATGACAATATGGCGTTTATTTAGATTTCGTACACGGGATATTTAAATATGTGCTTCAATAGAGAAGTTTACTAAACAAAATTTCTCAACAAAAACATATTTATACATTTAATATTTCTAATCGACAAAAAATTCGCATCAGTCTTCTTGACTTATCCGGTAGTTCTAGTGTTAAGGTACGATTCGATACGATCCTATATTGAAAACGTGATCGAAAGATTTCATTGCATTTAGCTGTAGAAAAATAACGAGAGCACGGTTACTAAGATTTTTAGCGATTTTTGATCTACAATTTCCTGATACAATTCGTCCACCATTGTACACGAGGGTCGACGCGGCAGTCAAAGTATTAATTAATACCGAGAAAACTTTGTGCGTGTGCACACGGCGAACGGCCGAACTCGGTCATTTTTTACATGTTTTTCCTTTCGTTTATGCAACGAGATCGGATAGGGACTGCAAAATTTTCCAGGGGCTGAAATTTCTCGAGGAAAAAACAACGGAGTCGTTTGGAGCTTTTTCGTAAACGCGAGAGAAAAATTCGAGTCGTCCACGCGGAACAGCTCGCGCAAAACGGTACGCGGAATTCGTACACACGCGCACGTATGAAACAAACGGGGTAAAGTCGAAAAGGACGCGTCAGCCCCAGAAATTCATTTCGTCGCGTCGCGTCGCGTCGCTTAAAACGCGTAACGAAGGATAATAACGGAACGATCATCTGGTACATAGCTTTCAGTCCGGGCCCTCTTAATCGCAAACGGTATGGGCGTGAGTCGCGAGTGAACTCGTTAAATCGTCGAATTATGGTACATCGCTTCTGTACATCACGCTCGAATGAGCGGAAGTAGCTACACACACCCAGTTAAAAGCACTTGACCCTTAACCGTGCCGCGTATATTCCGGCTATAAATCACTCTGGAGAGCCGTTAAGCGTCTCGGTCACGCTGCGAAAAACGATGCGAAATTTGCATAAAAATAGTGTTTGACGCCGCCAGCACCGTAATTAAAAATCGCCGCGTACGTATCAGCTTGTCGCTCTACGAAATTTCCGAATTTAGAAGGCAAACGTTATCAACCGTTTCACGCAAAAAATGCTATTCCAGCTTACAGGTTTTATCGCATTCCATTTAGTAAGGTATACGTATATGCTGATTCATTCGAAATGAATCGTTCGAAAGGGGTTGACACTACCTACGAGTTTTGAACATGAGATTGTACGTGCAGATAGATCGATCCATGTTTTCCGTTGACAATTTCACACCCGAGAAATCGCTACTTTCAAGGAAGTACAACGTTTTAGGGACATTCTGTAGATATGCTTGGGCGGTTTATAGGTGTTGCCTAAGTGAAGCTAGAAAATATATTGCTGACCAGCAAGGTTGCTTAATGGAAGCTGTACTTCAAGTTGAATGCATCTGAAAATTCCACTTTTTGCTCGGTGGACACATTTTGTTGTCTATTCATCCAAGCTTCCATTAGCATCTTCGCGAGAGATAGATCGTTATTAGTTGAAACGAGAAAAAACATGTTTCGCGTACATAATTAATATGCAGCCGAAGTTCGATGGTATTTTTCCAAGTGGACCGCGTCTGTTCGCGATGTTTAAGGAGGAGGAACGTGCGGCATCTCGGACGACGTTTTAATATTCCTCCAAGCTTTCCGCGCATTTTTGCGGAAATGTTTTTAAAGGCGGTTTATTAAAATCATGATAAAATATTTAGCACGACTCGAAAGAGAGAGAGAGAGAGAGAGAGAGAAAGACTCGCCAGAAAAAACGCGCTGCCAAAGAACCCGTTCGTATTTCCTTGGTTTCGCTCGAATAACCCGTCCTACATTCGTGAGATATCTTCTGTTTACTAGACGTTCATTTATTCTTGAAGAACGTACCGTGCACGGCGAGTCGGATAACGCAAACGGACAGGAACTGGTCCTATATCTGACAACGCATCGGAAATATGGGATCGGATTGCTTTATTCCGATCTTCCGGTTCGCTAAACTTTTTTATTCTACAGCCGAACGACGCGGCTGCTGACCAGCAATACTTACTATTTCTACTTGAAAGTAGCACGGACACAGATTCGAACGCCCTCCTTCTCGAATATTAGTGCTAGACTTATTGTTTCAAATTCTTCGATCGTCTCGATGTGTTCCTATTCTCTCAAAATTCTGTCAATCCATTTTTCTCGTAATTGCATAAAGTTTAATCGAGTCCACGATCATTTATTAACATCGTGCTTTACCCGACAAATATTCATTAATTACGAAATAACGATAGTTCGAGTTAATTAATGCCCGTGCAAATAATTAATCGAACAACGTTCCAGGTCACGAAATTTCGCCGACTACGTTGAGATTTGTAGGAAAACGTCTGGTACCGTTCCCTCGAGAGCCTACACACGTAATTCGACCACTACCATTGCGCTTCGTGCTTAACATTGTCAACCGGAATAGCTCCGCGTCACCCTCCCTGGCATTTCTATTATTCGGAATCGTTATATAAAACGGCTCTAAAAACGCTCGAAATTATTACCCCCATTGTTCTCGACGATTCAACGACGTCGCGTCACGTTCAGAGCATCATATTGTTTGAGCAGCAATTTACGGCTCATTGTCAGGCTCGATTTTACATTCAAACGCGAGGGAGGCTATCTTAAACAAAAAAAAAGAAAAATCGCTTCCTCGCCGAAGCAAAGGGTCGTTGACTCGCGGTGTCTTCGAAAAGCGGTATAACATTATTTTCATTAGAAAGGTGTGTACAGGGTGTGGCCGGACAGGAGGTGAAGGAATAATATTTGTTCGGTTGGCAGCTCGTTTTCGAGAAAACCGAGTTTGAAATTACAGCGTATACTTACGCGTGCTATTGCATTGGAAACGTCTGAAACGGCCACACCCTGTGCATAATGTGTACGCATGCATGCGTATACGTACAGCGAATAAGCGAAACAAACGATTTTTACTTTTTACTTAAACCATTCTAGACACGAACATAATGAATTTCTCATTAATTGACACAACGTGTCCAATCCCATTTAGCGTGTCACAAATTTCTCTAAAGCATCTGCTACAGGCAGAAAGAAAGCTCTTTATCCTGTTCAAACGCAATTACGTATTTACCCGTTATTTCTTCAGACGGCTCTTATCAAGCTTAATTACTGCGAGGCTGGGAATATTTTCACTGTTCGCAATTTTCCAGCAGTCTCTACTTACTGGCCGAAATACGATGAAACAAGTACCAACGCGAACTGCCGTAAAAAAGAAACTTTTCAAGCTGTTCGTTAAGAAAATAAGTTCTTGTCGGATATCGATCATTGGAAATTCATTAATGAAAAACCAAAGTTCCATAAGCATCCGAAGTCTATAATAAGTACACAGGGGGGGGGGGGCTATCAGAAGGATTCTACGATACATAAAAAAAAAAACTTAAGTCGAACATGCAAAATGAAAATTTTTCAGGCCGATTATTAGCAATTATCCCACGGGATAAGTATCGATACTCTCGTTAAATGCATTTAAATGGTGTGCGACGATTAAAACTAACTTTCCATCGACATCGGAACCGTGGCTAACGAGGGGTCTAATTAAAGGGTGCATCGACTGTGCACGGGTCTCGATGTAGAGGCAGGTAAACATCCTTAATGGACGGTTCCCTGGTCTTGATTCATTTTCATCCATCGTCGCAGCGTCGACGCTGTCATTATTTCGCTTTTGTTCTCCGCGCGATGGTCGGCCGGGTGTCGGTATTCTTTGTTCACCGAAAACTCGGTCGCGCGACGAGCTATACTTTAAACTCCTGTCCAGTTTCGCGTCCGCGGAGCTTCATTAAACGAATTCTCCTTCTTATCCGCACCGATGAATTCCTGCTGCCACCCTATCCAATCCAGCACGAGCCGACGATGTCAGCAGATATTCCAGAATCGAAGTCTCCTCGAATATTCTGTTCCCGCGAACTTTCCACTTACGCGGGAATCGATAGTCCGACCTGTACGTTTTTCTCGTCATCTATATTCAATTAGACCATCAGCTTCGACTATCCGGGGAACTAGATATAATTAGCATGCAGATGAACAATTTCCTAATTCGTGTTCAAGGGACTCATTGAAACTCTTTTCCGGCGATTCTCCAGTCCCATGGCACCTGAGCCGAAACAACTGCAGCGTCGCCTCGCGTCGCGCCTCGAGAAGCGACAATTACGGAGCACTGTACCGGGTGACCTATTTTAATCTGCGAATGCCGTTCCGAAAACCGACCGAATTGTTTACTATTCGAGGAACATTTTCAGACGGAATTTCTTTCGTCAACGAAATAATATCGTGTACATTTTTTGCGATCTAATTATTCGAGTTGCACTCGTAAATTGCATGGGGTTTATACGTGTCACAGTGTGAACGTACCTCCGTGACGCGTGGTATTTTCAAGTGAAACTTCTTTGCTGAGGGTAAGAATTTTCTGACGGGACGGATATGTGACGTGTCGATGCAACGGAAGTGGAAATTCGGCCGCGAAAATTTCAACTGAGAATAAACGGAGAAAAATAATTTCTTACCCGGACGGGATTCGAACCCCGGTCCACCGATTACGGACAACCAATGATCTTTAGAATGATAGCGAACATTTTGGAATATATCGCAACGAATAAAATGCTCGGTAGTAGGATCAAACGAAAAGGTTATTTGTTTACAAAGTGTAGAAGACAGTAAGAAAGATTCAACAAGCTCGCGTGTATCTTACGGTATAGATACGGTACTATGTGTTCGCGATAGATAGACACACGTATCGCAGCAATCGTTGCGATCCCGTGTAGCAACCACGTGTCGTTGGAACGCTCGCAGCAGAACGCCTGTGCCAGCGTTTGTTTGCTAACGGTATATTCGTTGTTATAACATTTTATTAGCATTAACAGCAACGTATCATCCTCTTATCGGAAATGAAACGAAACATTATCACAGCAGTGTGTAACCAGTCGAACCGACTAGCGACTGTGTGCGTTACTTCGAAAATATAAAACAGTCGATGCTTTTCTGTTTCACGATGTTAACGTCAACGTTCGGTTTGTTCGGGCGAAGTCTGTGCGGTTACGAGAAGCAGTGCGGTGTTTTTCCAGCGATAAGAGGAGCTAACGGGGTCTATTAGATAGATAGAGTTTGAGTAGCGAAAATGAAAATTCTTGTAGCGGGAATGAAAGCGATGCGCGCGGCATCGTTTCCTCGTACGCCATCGATCAATTCCGCGATACGTGCTGCGAGAACTGTCCCGCACGCGCGCGCGCGCGCCCGCGCGCCCCTTTGTTCCTTGCTCTTTGATCCTCTTCAGTTCCTTTACCGGTGTCGAGTATTCGTCGCAATTTCCCGGGCCTTTGTTTGCTCGGAAAAAGGGCTCTCGTGGTCACGGGTGAAAAGCTAATCCCGTTCGGGCGCCGCGCGCTGTTCTCCTATGATTTACGAATTAATTTCCTCTCTTTTAACCCCTCGTTCTCCGGAAAACGTTCTCGACCGTGTACACGTTTGTTCGACCATTTCGAAATCCCCGATGCATCTTAGGGTTGCATACGCGAATGCGAACAACGTTTTAACACGTTCGTCGCCCAGCGTAATTCGGCTAAGTTTCCCGCGGGCCCAAAATTCGAATGTCCGTACGCAGAACGGTATAATGTGTTTTTAATATTTTTTGATATTGTATATCCTATACAATGTATAATAACCTATATTTAATTAACTCTAACAAGAAGAGCGTCACCCAGATATGGGTGACCTGGCGACGAACTTTTTAACCCTTTGCACTCGGAGCTATTTTAACTGGAAAATTAAACATTTCTTCCGATCGAGAATATTTCCATACCTTATTGATTATTGCAATTTCATGAATATGAAATTGGTACATTACCTTATACAGTATCTAAATGTTTAGTAATTGATTAGATACCGATATATTTAATAAGGTAAACAATATTTTGAAGAATGGCACAACAATTTTTATTGGTGCCTCAGAGGGGACAGCCGAGTGCAAAGGGTTAATGTATGTAATAATGTAACGGTATAGTTTGAAATCGACCAAAGACAAAAAGAAAAGATAATAAGATAGCTGATTTATTAAATAATTTCTTCGGTTGTTTGGACATTAATGTCCGAGACAGTGTGCCAGTCGAATATTTAATCTGGCGGAGAGCCGAGACGAGTGTAGCGAGGCTTTTGGCAAATATTTCAACAGCTCGTTAATGGAACAGACAGTTATTAAACGAACGCTAGGGACCAAGAGGTGCGAAGGTAGTGTGGAGGTAATTCGATGCGCTCGCGCGCTCGATTCAAGTCCCACACTAACGAGCGATTCATTCACGCATAAACTGTGTCAAAAAACGGGTCGCGCGGATACTCTTCACCCTTATTACATCGAATTCTGTTCACCGAATACGCAACAAACTTTTTATCGGCCGCGACGGAAACATTAAGCGAAAGAATAACTACGCGTACAATTCGGGTCAATCGATTTTCCGCAACGCGGGACAGTAATTGTGATCGCAATAAAAATCATTCGTACGCGACAGGAACGCAACACGACCGACAAACAACTGATACTCGCGTTATCAATTTTCAAAATTTCCCAGAAAAAAAAACAAACAGCGATTACGAAACTGTTCAAGCATTTCCCTCTCTCGTTTCAACGAATCGTCTATTCTACGCTCACAGCGAAACGCTTTTTACGACGAAATGCACCGCGTAAATTGACAAATCTCCTTTTTTTATCGCACAAACTTCCTGACCCGCGATAAATTCGAGTATTCGTTGGAATGTAAACAGCGAAACAAGATATGAAATAAAAATGTACACCAAGTCGTTAGAGAAACCAGACCCGAGGGATTAAATGTTTCGGTGCTTAAACGTTGGGGATCTGCAGGGACCCTTGATTGTTTATATTTCACCGCAATTCGCCCCCGAGGAGGTAATAAAATTTTTAATTACTGCCGGTCCGGGCTCTGACGAACACGCTCGGTGTGTTTTCCCTTCGGCTGAGCGACACACGCGCGCAGTGGTCTCCGAGAATTGGAAGGTACGTTCTGGAAACGACTCGTGTAACTCGCCGTATCACGCGTGTGTACAGCACAGCAGCCAGATTTTCGTGGACCGAGGTTCAGACTAAAAGAAAAAAAAAAGAGAGAGAGAGAGAGAAGAAAAAAGGAAAGATAGGAATGAAAAGTGAGGTGGATGAGCAGCAAACGAAGAAGCGGCGAGAACACGAGGAAACTGAGAGCAAGTGGTCAAGCCATAAATCTAGATGTACGCGAGGTGGGTTAGGGGGGGGCTTGAGAATTTGATCGCGAAATGTGCGCAAAGGTTACCGAAAGCCGAGCAAAAGTTTGCTGCAAAAACGAAAGTAACGCGTCGAGAAAATAATAGGAAATTCTTTGAACCATTTGTTGTTCCATTGTAACAACATTCGTCGCGAGTCTCCGTGTTCGTTGGAAATGTGAAAACTCAACGCGAAACGCAAGTTCTCTCAATTAAGAGAATTTTCCGTTTGTACGAAGAAGAAGAAGAAGCGCGGCATCAATAGAAGAAGAGAGAAGGATTTCGTTGAAAATGTTTCGTCGAAGGTTGAGAAAGGGCGAAATTAAAAATGATGAGACGGTAAAATAAAGAGGGGAAGCAGTTACTTCGGACACGGACAGATTTAATGAAAGCGAAACGGAACAAGACCGGGAGATGAAATTACCGCAAAGGAAAACGGCCGAACGCGATGACGAATGATAATTGTCTGTTACATCGTGCACTTAAAAGTGAATCCATTACTAATTCAATCCCAACGAGGCCATTTTCTTACTTCGCGCGACATCGTAAATCTTGGTTCCAACCTTCGCGTTGTAAACTACCCTTAGTTTACCGCTGGGTCATGAATAATTTTCGGGGGAATCTACGACGAGAAACGAGTCGGACGGCTTCGTGTTAATAAATCCGGATCATCTTCGTGCATATCCCTGAATTGTAGTGAGTCGAAGCTGTATCAGGTAGCGGTTCCTATGGGCGTGTAAAGATCCGTAATCTCACTTGAACTGCCGCCGGCTGCGTGATTAATCGAGTGATACATTCATGCAACCAGGTGCATACATAGCTCAGATTGAATGCGTCGCGCGTCGCGTCGCTATTGCTCGCAACACGCGCTACCTTGTTTCTTGTAATCGCTTCGCGTTCACGTGGAATTACTCGAAAAGCTTTTGCCGTGAAAATTTCGTATCGCCCGTAACCATCCTTCAGAGCTCCCGGAAACTTTAGCTCGGCGCGGCAGCTACGCAAACAACTTAAAGTGGAACTACCCTTATCGGAACATCAGCTAACCGCACTCCGCCAAATTGATTTCTCCAGTTAAACAGCATCACTGCGACTAGTCGACTAGCTGGTGTAGGCGTTTCCGGTTCAACTGTCCGCTCTCGCTCGCTGCCTGTTATCAAACTCACCTCGGACAGCCCTTCGAACTATTAACACGATCGGTCGAGAACTACCAACAAAAACTCTCGGAGCGAATCACTCGCCATTCTATTTCAAGGTACAATAGCTATGTATACAGACCTACATTTTTCTATTTTTCAACTCTAAATCAGACTGGTGGACGGACTCTCTCTCTCTCTCTCTCTCTCTCTCTCTCTCTCTCTCTCTCTCTCTCTCTCTCTTTTGGATGATGGTCTGTGTAGAGTACAGCGAATTCTACATATACATATATGTCGGAGATAAAGAAATTTCTTCTTTACTTACTTCACCACTGGTGTCTTCTCCATCGGAAAGTATATTCAATAAACTAAACACTTCTATCCTTCGTGAAATGTCATACACAGAAGACTTTATTGTTGGTCCAACAAAAGAACAAGCAAGTGTACTGTTCGAGAGCTAATTGCAAAGTGTCATTTGTCACTACCTCTTGCTCGCGGCAAACCCCGCGTCATCATTCGCCAACCCCCTCTCTCGACGGTCCAAGGGTCCTCGGCCGCGTGCCGAAGGAAAAAAAATAAAAACTACTCAATAAAATTGTATGAAGCTTCGTTGTCGCGCCCGCTCCCGAAATTGCTAAGCCAAATGGAACCAGTGTAGAGACAATGACGATACTCTGTCTCGTTCCCAATCGAAAAACATTAGTTATCTGTCAACGTCCGAGCAAATTTCTCCCCGGTAAAAAATGAAAAAACTGTTGGCGAACACAACGCTGCTCGATCTTCGTCACCGAAAGAGCCGCGCGCGCGCACCGCAGACAGCCGGGGAGAGCACGAACAGTTCCCCGATTCCGGAATAGGTAAGGAGAAAAGTGGCCAGTCAGGTCGGTGAATCGGCATAAACCACGATAACCCAACCGTGATTTATCCCTTTTACACGGTCGCTGTGCCTCTGTCCACGGGTAATCTCGACACTATCGAAGAATTCCTCGGACTCGGCCGAGACGGAGGAGCAGCTGGAGGAACGTTCGATGGGCGGGGATGTAGTTGGGTCGAACGGTATTTTGCGAAGGGTCAAACGAGAAACGGAGCAAACCGGGGGTGTAGAGGAAGAGGGTAGGTTATCCCGACTGACTCGACGTTTCTATTCCCGACAGAAATCGAGGGCGAAAAGCGGGAAGGGAAAGTATGGTCCCTGGATAATTGAACCCTTCGAATTGACCCGCGATCGTTATCCTTTGCCAACGTAATCCGGCTCGGCCGCGGTTACGATAACCAAGGGGATGCTCTTGCCGTTCTTCTTCTTCCGGTTTTCTTCCCGCCGAGCCTGGACGAGTCGAGAGCACGCTCGTCGAATCAGAGGAATCGACGCGAATCGAAGGGAATCGAAGGGAATCGAGGGGACTGCGGGGTACCCTCCCTCTGCCAATAACGGACTGTACGAAGAAGGGGAAGGGTATAGCGGGAGACGAGTCTTAGAATGAATCTAACGAGTCTGGAGGCAACGCGTGGCTAGAAAAAGAGAAAGAGTCGCGTGTCGCGTCGCGTCGGTTCGGGAGGAGAGAAAGTCGAGTACTGGGACAACGGTAACGTTAAAGAGGATTATCCTGGACCACCACGGAGTCGGCTCGCGTACGTGGACACGCGGAAACGATGCGATATATCGCGAATGCTTCTTTATGCGGGCCGGATTTAATTCAGATCCGTTCCGGCTGATAAACCGCGCGAAACTACCCTTCTCTCGCTGTGCGCGCGCGCGCCTTCTCCACGGAAAGAAATTCTGACCAGGACGGATAATTGTGGACCGCAAATCCTCTTCCACGATTTACCGGCATAAGCAGGATTTTCTTCGAGATCCCCGTTGTTGCGAGGAACAATCGTTTGATGGAACGGTCAAGCGGTTTCAGTTGAATTTATTGCATCCGCGATTGTTCGATTGCCTACACACAGATATAATTTTCAAATATTTGGGGGCGGTGATAACTGTCGAAGCAGCGCGCCAGAAAAGTTCGCGCAGATCATTTTTCTGCGGAAACGGCCATACGTCTTAAAGTATCGGAACGGACGTCTGTCCGTGAACTATCGATTCGCGATGTTTAATTTCTTACGTTCGTGACGCATCGGCAATCCCATTTCCAATTACCGGAGCAAACTTGTCGCATTTCGGACGAACAAGTTCTGCTTGTATTGGGAAATCCTGCTGGCCAAGAAATTGATTTCAGCCGATACCGAATCTGTCACGTTTCTCGCGTACGTTCACGGTTAAATCCGTTTCGCCGTTCCTCGAATAATAGCTACATTAATATTAGGTTTGTCGAACAAGTTTTCCGTCGTTCTTCCGCGAAATAAAAGTTCTTTGCTTCGATTGGAAAATAGAAAATATTTCATTTCAAGTATTCTCGCGTAACAAGTAGATTTCGCGATGGAAGAAATTCGATTCGTCTGGAGTAATTCAGTTTGTCGAGCCAGAGTTTCGAAGAGCTCTGCGTTCCAGATTACGAAAACAACGGTGCCAAACAATCTAATTAATATTTTGAAATCCATTATTTCCATTTCGACCGTTAATAATCCTATGCGAGCAGCGATGCGTTTCAATTGTACCAGCGGGGCGGCCTGATCAATGGTAATTAGCGACCATTTCCCAAATTAAGTCTCCTCGCGTTTGCAACAGCTATTCAAGGGTAGTTACGTGAAAACGCTTTTACGTCGAAGGCTCGTACGGACAGAGTGTCCGTAAAACACGGGGTTAGCCGGAATTCCCCGTAGCGGGATCTTATCGAGCTACTTAAAAAGTACCTTCCACCGGACAGGAATGTCTCTCCGTTGAAGCGTGTCCTATCCGATAATTCAGACGGGAAGCCGAAGCGACGAGCAACGGCGAGAACCAGCCGGGTATCATCTACACCGGGATATTTCCACGAATCGTGTTACCAGCATTTTTCCCAGACGCGGATAAATTCGATCCGATCTATCCTAGGGAAATCGCGTTTCGCGAGCTAACCGATTGCATCTGATGACGCGGAACGAGGAGCTGCGCGCCGCGTCGTCGTTTAGCCCATATTCCACAGTGTTGAACATCTTAAATATGTTTTCTTTTATCTCGATCGCCAGTTTTAAATAGAAATTGCAATTTCGGCGCACAGGTTCGATCCTATGTTACCACATATTTTCCTAAGCAGTTTTACAAATTATAATAATTCGACGTTTCGATCTAGGTTAAGACCATCTTCAAGAATATAATTGCGTCTGTAACAAATTAATATGAGAATATATATATTTGTTACTGAAAAATTATTTTAGGCAATACAGAAATTATTTTCTTTTATGATAATTGATCTTTTTGCTGCCTCGGCACCGCAACCGCGCGGCGGCTCGTAAAAAAATGCGTGTCGCCGCGATCGATGGGAAAATTGATCGTTACGTGGCAACGTTACACCCTCGGCCGATATAATGTATCCGTTAATATTCTCCGATCACAGGACGTGACGCTGTTCGCTTGAAACGACAGGTCGATCGTTCCGGGCACATTTCCGTGATACTCGCGAAAGATACCGCACGCCGCGCTGTCCCGCTCCAACTTTCGTCTGGAACACAGTCATACTTTCACTTCCGAATTGCCTCTTACCGACGCGAATCGATTTCGTACCGATGAATTCCCGCCTACCGTGATTTATGGCAGTCTGTGTTCGGCTCGGAACAATTTCCGGTGATCGATGCGCGCTGATTGAATAATTGATTCCGGCGATCTGGACAAGTTCATTATTTTTAGCGCTCTTAAATGATTTTTGGGTACCTCTTCCTCAACCGTTGGTTCAATCCGTGAACAAAGCTCCACGATTCCATCGAACCCCGAACAAGGAACGAAACACCCGCCGCGCCGTACTGTGATAAAAGACAAAGCGTGACGGGGTTTCGCCGTTTTAAAATAACTTCCTCTGAATCGCCTCAATTCGTTCGGCTTAGCGGAAACTACTCGGACAAAGCCAGCACCTGCAGCTCCGGAAAACTGGAATCCACGGTTAATTCTCTTGGTTGTATCGAACGCGAGTTTCTACGACGACAGTGCGCAACCGAGCCCCCCCCCCCAGCTTCTTAATAAACTCGCTATCTTTCCCCGACCAACCACAGCCTCGCTTCTCCATTCGCAATTCGCGCCGAGCCGCGCCTCCGTTCGTATGAGACAGGGAAACATGACTGAGAGTCCCGAGCAAACAGACTCGGGTATATCCTTGATATCGTGCGCCTCCGCATCCTGTTAACGCCAGTTCCCCACTTGTAAACAAGAATCAATGTTATACCGGGCCGTCGCAAAGTCTAAAGTCCCGTAGCGATGTACAAAAGTGAAAAAACATAACAATTCGTAGGCCCGTGATATTGATAACGGGAATTAAAATGGCACTAAGTGCGTCTCATTTTAAATGCACGTGTAGCTATCTTACGTATACCGTTTCACATAGAATTTTCACTGAATTTTCCAATTTGTTGGCAAATTCGAAAGAAATATATGGTACACGCAGATCACGTCGGCATAAACTTCGCAATACCTGCAAAGTGCAAACAAATACCGGGCAGCGGTATGTTTCCCTCGTTCGATCGGGACCGTTAAAGCGCGGGTAATTCGAAAGTAAATAGGAGCGACGCGCGAGATCCACCCTCTACAAGAATTTCGCAAATAAATTTCGCCTTACTCGTAAACAAGTAAGAGACATCTAATAGGGGTAGCCGAGCTTCCAAGCACACGTCGACGGCATATGTAAATTCTCCACGTGACTGGCATTTTCAATGTATTCGCAGTTTCCGTTGGTCTCGAGAGAAATAGCATCCCTGCGGGGTGCACCGAAACGCCGCGCGCCGCGCGCCGCGCGCCGCCGTGCCGATAACGAAAGATTTTCACTGACAATCGAACGGGAACTTATCTATCTTAGGGTGGTGGAGCCGTGGCCTCGTGAAAAATAGCAACAGTAAAACCGTTTCGTCGACGTTGCCCAAACTATTCTACGGAATTCTCATACAGAAATCGCAGGATTTTCCTTACAAGTTTCGAATGCAAACTGTCCGCGATAGTTTCGGAAGACGTATCGCTCAATAGGATTATATTATTAGACTACTTTTTCGTACAGAAGAATATGGATGAATAATTCTTTTTTAAATTAAAGAACAAACAATCTTTAATTTGATAGAACCTGTGCGCTAATATCACCACAAAGAATTATTCAAATATTACGATCGATATAACACAATTTATAATGTGGATGGACGTACGATTGCGGATTTTGAATACGCGACACTCCCTGTAGGATGTCGATATTGTATACGTAGACATTTCGAATAGACAAACGATCGCGTGGCGGTAAACAGTGACAAGTGAAAACGGTGGGGGTGGGTTTCGAGAGAGCAAAGAAAAATATAAATAATAAAAAAATGCAAGGAACGGGAACAGCTCTCTAAAAGTGGCGGCTGCCTGATAGGTTTCCGTAATTACCAATTAATGTGGAATTACACGGGACGGCGAGTCCTGTCAACCGGCCTGACGAAAATCTCAATAATTAGCTTCGTTGTGATTCTGACGCTCCAGATCCTCGCACGAAATTATCGGGCGTCGGCTTAATTGAGGGCCCCGTAATTACTTCCAGCCAATCTTATCGGGGCTCCGCGAGGGGCATGGTGGATTCTACCGACGAAACTTTCGACCGGCCGGGCAGCTCGTAATGAGTTTCCCTCGATTTCAAACCGAATCGCGGTAGAACGTACTCGCAAAAATCGATTCCCGCAACGATCTTCGCAATATTAAATTTAATTAACTACCCCCGAGGCTTCACCAACGACACCGAACAACCGCAAAAATTATACTGCCACGTAAACAATGAAATTCTTTTTGCAGTGTCTTCCGAATCATTGATTGCTTCGTGCGATCTAGCCAAGTATCCAGAGAACAACGCTCGTCGCCGTGTAACCGAGAAATCAAATGTCGTCTTCCTCCGTCGAAGCGTAGAAAGTAATTGTTTAAAAATATTCAGCTGCCTGTAATTAATATGCCTGCGTGCGTGTTCGAGAAGCTGTATTCGACCGAGCAGCGATAGAACCTCGAACAGGAAAATCCAGGAGTAATTCGAACGAGAACCGTTTATCGACATCGGAAATGTCCAAGATGCTGGAAGCGTCTGCGAACTCGCGCGACAACAACAGTCGTCCCGCTACTGCCGTTAATTGCTTTAATTGAACGTTCGTTGAATCGGTGACGAGAGAAGAGACTCCAAAGAGTTTGATCGATTGATCCGTCAAGATACGCTCGCTCGTGCAAACAGATCGAAATCGTCGAGAACACGTCCGAGGATGTTCGAGGATTCCTGGCTACCTTTCAAGCCCGGGAGTACACGGCGGCGATGATGATGTTTCTATCTTTTCGTGAATCTGCACCGAGATAATTGCGGAATCGGACGACGAATGATACGAACTTGAGGAACGCGGAACAGGAGGAAAGATGAGAGTCGAGCTGTTTTTGGTGGTTGGCACGCTCGTGGTCTCCACCAGTTGCGAGTGGAGGTCAACGGTCGGCGATGCTACAGCTTCCAAGAGCCCAAGAAGTCGCAACAGTTCTTTGCCAACGTTGTACATCGGGCTTGTAGTGCCGCACACGAATTTCGGCGTGCGCGAGTACACGAAAGCAGCGAACCAAGCAATCGGCAATCTCAAGAAGCCCCGCAAGACGAAATTCGACTTTCTCGACAAGTACATGTTCACGAAAGACAGCGTCAGATGGACCATGATGTCGCTCACGCCCAGTCCAACAGGTACTTACGATTAAGAAAGATGTACGATAGAGTGTGCGGGACACGTTCTTCTAAGAAACACGATCCTTACCTTCCCAAAGTTCTGAGGTAAGTCCCGCGTGGTTCCTCTCATTGTCAGTTCTCTTACCAAAAGGCATTGCTTTCCTCGCTCCGTGGCCAGATCCTTCCGAATCACGTGTTCTTATTATTGTTTACCAATACGACGTCGGGTCGCTTGCCTTTTCTAAAGATCTCGCTTTCAATAAACAGTCATTAGTTTTTTTTTTATTATTATTAAGATATGAAACCCCACATGGGATTATTAGCAGCATACTAACATTACAAGGATAACACTAGAGAAGTAAACAGTGAGACTTCAGGAATGTATGTATATAAAATAGGGGGCAAAAAAAGGTCTCCGCACAAAAAGGAATCTATTGTATAGGGTGGAAAGTAACCCTTGTTGCAAAGTTTGCGAATCAAAGTACATACTTCTATTATTATCATAGATCAGACATTGCCATAATATACATATTATTAAGATCCTGTATCCGACAACCACATGGGAACAACTTGTGCCATCAGCAAGTTTAATCTTAAAAAAAAAAAACAGTGATTAGTTCGACACCGATACCTGAGGGACCCTACGCGGTCCTCAGTTTATCGTGTGATAAGGTATTGGGGCTGTTTACTAGATCACGCCCACTCGCACCATAAATCCCCGCCATAAATATGTCAACGAACCAAACATTCGTTCGGTCGATCTTCCCGAAACTCTCTTCTAACTGCGTTACCGCTAACACACGCTAACGTACCAATGTGTCTGGCGACGCTGGACAATGCGAGGTTACCCGACGCTGCGCTTGCGTCACACGCTCGTCCGAATCATCTAGATTTCTTTTTTTGACCTCGCCCGTAACGGCCGAGCCCGCAATCTCGGGTACACCCGCACATCCCTAATCTGTAGTATTGCTCGGTTAAATTTCACTAACGTCGCAACGCTGAAATTTCCACGACCCATCCTAATTCGTCCCCTACCGTTTAATGGCTCGAGCTCGGACAAGGAAAGGAAATGGACCAACCGGAGGAAACGGGAGAGCAGGATCCTGCGACCACTCCCAACGGGGTTACATTTTCTCCTTTCCCCGGAACCAAAGTCGTCAGATTAAGACTTGTCGCCCCACGTTACCGTTCCCTTTCTACGGTGTTATTCCCCCATGCTTTCGCCATGGTCCGGTCACGTGACGACGCGTTTCGACTCTGTCGCGCGTGTGTCGCGACTGTGTTTCCCTCGATTCGGCTGAACCCTGCTCGGAACGTTGAAAATAACGTCCTCAACACCAACCAAAAAAAGTCTCTAGCCAGATATCTCTGCACGTGCCGGCTTAGTCAGGGTAAACGTGACTTGGAAACCGGAACCAGGGCGGGTGACGAATATTCGTCTTTAATTCTGTTTACGCGTCGAGTTCACTTTATTTTCGTTCTGGAGCGTTGCGTTTTCTCGAACGGAAACGATGCGTTTGCAACGTCGCGTCGCGTCGCGTCGGCGTGTACTCCGCGCTGCCGCGCCGGAATATTTTGCACTTGATTCTCCGGTTGGTTGACTTTCGTCGGTAGCTCGCTGCGGAAAGTTTCGCCAACTTTACAGTTTAATCGATGAATTTCAGCGAAAGATTTTTAATTGATCGTAACGGGCTCATCACCGACCAGGTATAACGCGAGGCGCCTCAATCCGGCGCGGCGCAACGCGCAACAGATCAGCTTCGGATGGGTAGAACAAAGAGAGCTCGTTTAAGCGACGAAGCTAATGCTACAGGTGGAAAAATGGAGACCAAACGACACCCGGATTTCCGCGAAGATAACATTCACCTATTTCGAATGTACTTCTCGTTTCTGGAATACTTAACGTTCGCGGCGATCGCTTTATACATATTTTCAACGGCCTCCGTTCCAACTGTACCAAAGCCGATTTTCCATTAACCTAAACGATTGCCGCAAACACAAAACAGCAGCAAATATGCTTGGAAAACTGAAAAAATATTTCTATATTTGAATGGTCTCCTCCCGTATTTTCTCGGTATTTTACCTCGGTGAAACATTTTCGTATCGGAACGTGAAATAACTATTTCAAAGAGCAGTTCGAATCATCCCGTACGATAAATATATGTATACGTATCACCCGGTGTTCATTCGTTACAAATTACAAATATAACTTCCGAGCAAAGTGGCGAGAGGTTTGGGAATACACGAGTGAAGGTGGAAATTATGCTCGAATCACCTTGAACCGACAACTAATTCGCCATCGTAATCAATTACGTGCGCTATAATCCAGATTACGTATAGGTCACGAGAGATCTAACGCGGTGATTGTCTCCGCGCCAATTGCGACAGCAGATCATTATAATCGGCTACCACTGCGTCGAACAGCCGAGGAAATTATTCAGCGTAATATCGAATCGCATCGAAAATAGCAAAGGCGTTTCGTTAAAAATATAAATGATTTCTGATTCGGCAATCGGAGAGTTTCAGCGGCGCGGCGCGGCGCGGCGCGCGATCAGGAGACCATTCTTCTCTCAACCTCGGAAACGTCCATTACGTTTTCAAGTTATAATCGACTACCTGCCAGTTAGACGTGGCAACTTCGCGCGTGTTAATTGGTCGAGAGTTTAATATCCGCTGCAGTTACGTTCCGCGACCATGCCTCTCTGATATTTACTCGAAACTCGTATACATACATGTATTCTCCACGCGGACAGCTCTCGCGATGGTCACGAAGCGCGACGCGGATCAAACGAACTCCGATGTCTGTCTACCTAAAACGATAGCACCGACCTCCTTCTCGCGATGATTGCTTCAACGTTTATCAAACACCGCGCGTCTCCTTCCAGTTAGAAAATATTATTTCGGTTGTTCCACAATGTCGAATTCACTTTCGAGTTCGCTTTCCCTCGGTACTGGGTCACGGTTTTCGTGTCTCGTTCTAATTATTGGCAAACGGACCAGCTGTTTGGTATTTAGTTGGCAAGGAATGACGCGGTGCGCGACGAAGGTGAACTAACCTAACGCCGTTGATCAAAGACTGCGTTATCCCTTGTGCACGGTCGACTACCTCTCCGATCGTGTGTTCTTAATTCAAAGACGGAACGCGAATTGCTTACGATACCGTATCGGAACCGTGGACCTACGTAAGCAGAATTCGTGAGCGGCAGCCTACGATGAGGAACAATATCGTTGACACGGTACGAAATTAGGTTACGAGATTACGACGAGAATCGATTTACGGTTCGAGTTCGTTCGCAGTCGATTAGGCGAGATGAAACATGAAACAGAGAATTTTTTCAGAGTCTCGTTCGTTCGCGATCGAGTGCGACGCACGCACGAGCTCCGGCACAGCTAAGGGAATTTCTTGACCATAAATGCGCCGCAGGAATGCGGCACGCGGATGGTCAGGAATACCAGCGTATAATCGGTCTCTGTCACAAAGTAACAACTACGCAAACAAATTAAATTCTATCGGATTAACAGACTCAAATATGCACGGTGGTGAGGTCAATAGAATCTGTTGGCATAAATTAGTGACTAGAATTAGTTTCGAAACGTATGGCGTACGGTTCGCTGCTAACGATATTCGTACATTGTTTCTATTCCAGTTATTTGATCGTATTCATTTTGCTTCGTAGAACGTTCGATGATCATCGTTATACGCGTAATTATCTACTTGTACGCTTTTATCTACGGTACTTGGAACTACGAGACTGACTGTTTCGAGAGATTACTGCAAAACGTTCGAAGGTAACAGGAACTGGCAGTTTCTATTATTTGCGAATTAGAGTATTCCTGGAATCAGGAAGAATTTCCGAGCGCAACGTCTCGGTCGCGGAAATTGCAGCTTCGACGCGTAACGAATAAGCTGGCTTCCACTCGTTCCCCCCCCCCCCCCCCCTTCCATCTTCATTTTTCTTGGTTGATTGCTTTGCGTCGGGAGGGTGTCAAATCCGTCGAGTCACGGTTTCATTTTGCTGTAAAATTGATCGCCGCTGATCAACCGAGACAGCGCGGCGTGCCAGACTCTCGCACACGCTCGCTTTTCTCTGCGAACCCGTGCTTCTCGTTTTATTCCTTTTCCAACCGTAATGTTTATTGTAGCTGCCGGTAAAAGCCGGCCAGCCGTTAAACACCCGATAGAAACCATTTAGTTCTGCTATCGGCCAAGAACCGCAATATATTGCGCTAATAGATAACACCGAGCATACGCGACGGTACCGATAACAATTAACGCGAATTCGTTTACCAGAATTGCTCGTTCCTACATATTTACTCGATTCCTTCCCATTGTTACGGTGCGACGCGACGTGCGAGAAACGGAGCGCACTGAGCAGTTCGGACGAAATTTCTTTCAAACACAAAGAACTTTCGATAGAAATGAGATAGACGTTTTTTAACCTTGATCAAATTCGTTAAACGCAATTAAAATACCACGCGTGGAAAATTTTTTTTTTAACACGTGCTATATATCATTTCCTGTAGATTTTTTCACGCTGATTTCAAATCTAGTTTCAAAATTTGTCTACGACATCAGGATTTTTCAAGAAATCTATTTCTGTGACAAAAAACTAATGAAATCATTTTTTCGTTCAAATGATTTGATAACACATTAGTTTGAAGGTGTATCGTATTTTCATACATGGAACACAATAAAAATAATAAAACTGTTCTGTGTTCTTGCGAATGTAAAATTGCCGAAAATGTTGAATAGCGCGAATCCAATAAATCGTGATATATTCGAAGATCGCTTGTAGATCGATCGAGGCTCGAAAAAGCCTAGTGGAATTTTTTCATCAAACAGTGGGAAATCGTGAAAAGGCTGACGATAACAATGGTTTCGCATTTTTCTGTTGCAGCGATTCTCAACTCGCTATGCACGGAATTTCTGCCGATGAATGTGTCGGCCATCTTGTACCTGATGAATTACGAACAATATGGCCGGAGTACCGCCAGTGCTCAATACTTTCTACAACTCGCCGGCTATCTTGGAATTCCGGTGATTGCCTGGAACGCCGACAACTCCGGATTAGAACGGGTAAGTCTCTTTCTCAATTCTTCTTTCCCGCGGGTCTAGTCCGGCGTAATACTTACCAGAGATATTCTGGTTATCGAGGACGTTCTTTCACCAGTTTTTCTAAACGTTTTGCATTTTGTATATGCTCTACTATGATATCGGCGCTACAGATTCGATCACAAATACAAAAATATAGAGCATATACAAAATTTACGATCGTTAAAAATAGAGAATGCATTTGTTTTGCATTTTCCTAAGAAAAATCGACTGCTCGAAATTTAAAAACAAAAAAAAAAACAGAATACCGAAAGCGTTAACGAAACCTGTACACTGTACACTGTACACTGTACACGCGATACGCTTGACATGCTTTCCGGTAAGATCTTGTTTCACCGAACCAATCAATTCCGCATTACCAACGAAATCCACGAAGAGTACTATTCATCTGATCCTCCGATGTTCCTACTTATCCGAAACAGACGGATACTCAAATATTCCCAGCTCCGTAAAATTTCAATTGAATGCCTCGAGCTGCTTTTAAGCTTTCGCCACTTCGTTTTAGAGGGTCCAAGGGGATGAAATCGTACGGTGCGGTCTCAAAAAATTCCCTGTACGTTTCTTTAGATTTTCCTTCCATACTTTAATTTTATTTCGAGACAAGAGAATTTAAAGCATTAATTAAAAAATAATTAGGAAAAATATATTTACTGGCATGGTGGTAGGGAGGAATATAATTTTGTTTCAATCAATTTTAGTAGATTCGTCCCGATACGCGCGAAGGAGATACCACCTTAACACGTTGGCGAAAGTTTTTACTGGACTGGTTATTATGAAAATTTCTTGAACGCGATAAAACGCAGCATATTCTTTGTTATTTCAGAGAGCATCGCAGAACAATCTGCAGCTGCAGTTGGCACCGTCGTTGGAGCACCAGACGGCCGCAATGCTCAGTATCCTCGAGAGATACAAATGGCATCAATTCAGCTTAGTCACTTCGCAGATAGCCGGCCACGACGACTTCGTGCAGGCGGTTCGTGAGCGAATCTCGGACATGCAAGATACTTTCAAGTTTACTATACTGAGCTCGACGCTGGTCACAGACGCGGCCGATCTTGCCGAACTGTCCAAAAGCGAGTCCAGAGTGATGCTCCTCTATGCCACCAGAGAGGAAGCCTACCGCATCTTGCAGGCCGCTAAAGATCACAAGATGACCGGCGAGAATTACGTGTGGGTGGTCACGCAAAGCGTCATCGAGAATCGGCAGATGCCTCCTAGCCAGTTTCCGGTCGGTATGCTCGGTGAGTGACGCTGCTGCACCTTTCCATTTCTCCCATTTCTCCCATTTCTCCCATTTCTCCCATTTCTCCCATTTCTCCCATTTCTGCGCGGTGACGCACAGTGGGAAAACTTGACCTAACTCGATTCAAAAAGAAATAACTTTCGATAGAAATGAGGTAGAGCGATGAATTTTTTTTTAAATGAAAGCTGAAACTTTGCAGAATATGGGAAACAATAGGGAGATTACAGTACGAATGGTTTTTAACCTTGAGAAAATTCGTCAAACTTGCACAATTTCCAGAAAAAATCGTTTCTACGTTATCACGAGCAGAATTTTTTTTTAACATACCATGTATCATTTCCCGTAGATTTTTTCACGCTGATTTCAAATCTGGCCTCAAAGTTTTTCTACGACCTCTGGTTTTTTAAAAAAATCGAATTATAGTTAAACAGTTAAACTTTTATTTTTTCAAGCTTAAAAACATTCGTACCATAATCTCCCTATTTTCCCCATATTCAACCATGTTTCAGCTTTAATTTAAAAAAAAAATTCATCGCTCTATCTCATTTCTATCGAAAGTTATTTGTTTTTGAATCGAGTTAGGTCAAGTTTTCCCACTGTGTGACGTACTCGAAACCTACTGCACCGTGTCGATGTCACTTGTTCCGCAAGATTGCCGTAAGCTCGTCCGTGTATTTTTTATTAAGCGAATCTTCTTTTTTTTTTACCACAAGAGTCTGAGAGTACATACGATTGCAAATCCGACTCCTTGTACGTACGAGTAGAAGATTATGGAATTTATGCTGAACAATAAATGGATGATGCCGCGAGGATTTTCAGAGGATATTCGTAGCCGTCGGGAAATCGTTCGAGAAATTTTCCAGGAGCGATACGCTTCTGTGCTTCGCGTTCCAGTGCGAAGAAAATTCGGCAAAACGCACAATGTACGATGTATTCCAGTTCGATAGAATTCGATGAATTTATTCGTTCTCGGAGGGCAGCTGCCATGGAATCTCGAGGAAGACATCAATTTCCGATTTCCGTGATTCTCGCCGTACTTCTGAATAGATTCTTTCCAACAGCTGGCCATTCGAACCATCCGATTCGTCCGTTCGAGAGATTCCAGTATCAAGAAAATTTCTCTTCTCTCCCCGGTCTATCTCGCAAACCGAATGAAACGATATTGTACATACATACTCTGTCAGCAGATTTCAATGCTCGATTCATTAACCTTCTTCCGCTCCTCAAAAATACACAGTTGCGCGACAGGATGTAAACCATTACGAAATACCAATAGTTTATCAATTTCTACAATAAAGGATATTGCGTAGCGCCACCGCTGCTGTGCGATCAATCTAGATCGTACAGAAACCGAAACGAAGCGACTTCGCGAGAAAAACGCTCGAATCAAGAGATCGTGTAGCGTTATTGAAAAAAAAAAGCTTTCCCATTTTTTCCGGCATTTGAAGCCGGAACAGCAGTATCGAAAAGCCAGTTCCGTTCGCATATATAGGCCTCCATCGATTTTCGAAACTGTTTCTCTGTGAAGTTGTCATTGTGATATCGTGTTTCATCCGCTTGAAATCTAAAACGCGGGAACAATGGAGTAACACCGGGTACGCTTGAATAAAAAATCTGTGAAAATTATTGGAGCGCATCGGGATCGACGAGAAACTATACCATCAATTCTTCTCGCGAGCTATCTGCCGATAGACGCGTCTATACAAGTATTTAAGTACACGCGTATTTCACGTGCAATTGCGAATGCAATTGCTGTATACGTGGTAGAACAAGAGGATGACTGTACTACCCTTTTCTGTGAATTTTCTTCATTTCAGGCGTGCACTTCGATACGAGCACGAAGAGTCTGGTGAACGAGATAACAACCGCGGTGAAGGTTTACGCGTACGGAGTCGAGGATTTCGTGAACAATCAGAATCTGAGTTTAAACACTCAGATTGGATGCGAGGGAAGCTACGGAGAGTCTCGATGGAGCACCGGAGAACTGTTTTTCAAGTAATTAAACAATTTATGTTGTCCAGTACGGTGTCTGTCGAGATGCGTGTAACTTTGTCAACGTGTTCGCCAACGATAAATTGATTCGAGTTTCGCATCGTTCGATTTGTATACCGGCAATCTGGGTGTTTTAATTTCCAGGTACTTGAAGAACGTGTCGGTCGAGCACGATCAAGGAAATCCTAACGTGGAGTTCACTCAGGACGGAGTTTTGAAAGCGGCGCAACTGAAAATTTTGAATCTACGTCCCGGCGCGAACAAGCAACTCGCTTGGGAAGAGGTGAGTGACGAACTTCTATTCTCTTTTAACGGTGAACGGTGAAGCATCGTTCGAATTTCGGGTATCCGATGTGCACGCGACTAGAACGTGTATCTTGTGTTCCTTCCGCGCGTTCTCCATCGAATCCCGAGCGGGCGAGCGTACCGGGCGAGATGGGACAGGTGTCGCGAGGAACGGTGATTAATCAGAAAAAGCACGAAAGAGGTGTGACCGACTGTATCCGTGGTGGAAAAAAATGCGAGCGGCAAAGGAGCGAAAAAGAGAGGCAGAGAAGAAAGTCGAGCCGAAAGTTGGCGGGGTATCGCAGCGACGAAAAATGAAACCGGCGACGAAGCCGAAACGGAACGGTGCGAGAGAGAATGAAAAGCACAGCGATATCGAAGCTCGCGGGAGAAAGGAACAATGGAACCGGCAGAGAGTGCAACGGAAGATTTCTACGATCGGGTCGGGGCTGCGTTTGCACCAGGCGGGACTGTGGCTGCCGTAATAAAACGGACATCTTTAATCTCGACTGACCCAATTCCTCGTCGTCGATACCGCACGAAGAAAAAGGGAAAAAGAGGGAAGGAGAGACAGAGAGAGAGAGAGAGAGAGAGAGAGCGCGCGTACACACGCTTCTGGTATCTGGAAGTTGCGCGACGGCGATATCATTAGGAAAATGTTACGATACCAGCTGAAAAGAATATTACCTTTCTGATGTCGAGCGTCGGTAAATTCTATTCGGTTAACTGGGGGAAAAACACGAGCTCGTTGGAACACATATCAGAAGCTCGAAAAGCTCGTTCGCGACCTACTCGCTTTGGCGGATTAAATGCGGGCTACCTCTGGCCCCGGTAATTCGCGGGAAATTAAAATGTTTGGTCGCGCGCGCGGCTATTCACAGACCCTGCTACGTCGGACACGCGTCCTTTCTAGCCGTACGATATACACATAATTTGCAACTTCGCGCGATACCGTTTACCGGGGAGACCGACCCGCGTGTGCATTTCAGCTCAAAGAAAATTCGAGGATATGCTCGCGGACTCGAATGATATTTCCAAACGGTTCCATTCGGTCTAAGCGTAAGAACGCTACAATTTACGAAGGATTATTCAAGTGAAACTTCTTTTGGCAGGGTGTAAGCCTAATTCGCGACACGAAAAAGCGTAACGGTGAAAAGTGGCGGTTACACCCTATACCCCCTGTTCTCTCCATTCAGAACGGTCGGTACGGTCTCTTTTAATATGCTAAAGGTCTACAGTTGAAAATGGTAAAATTGTAAATTCGGAAAGATCCAACTGGGAAATGCTGAAATTGAAAAATTGTCAAATTTTAACGTTGACGAGTAGAACATTGTGAAACATTGTCAACTTTAAATTTAGAGAAATTCAAGTTTTGAATTATGAGGAATATGGGAAATGCTAGAATTGTAAAATTCTAAAATTGCAGAGTAGAAAATTGTGATACATTGAAATTGTAAAGAAAGAGACATATATTTAATGGCATTTCCCATACGCTCTCCTTGTTTGCATCGAAAATTTTTATCATTCATTACTAGAGTACAAGAAGTTTCACTTCTGTCGCGCTTGCTTTTCTACGCGGTGATTTTTTAATGCGCCAACAGCATTCAGTGTGGACGTAACTTTAGATCGCACTAGCAAAATTTCAGCGTACGATCGTACGTTCGATCAATTAGTTGGAGCATAGCCATTGGAAAAACGTTGCCGGAAATTTATTCCCGGTCGAATTGAAACAGCCGGATCATAAATGAGCCGCGCGCCGAAAATAGACGGCGAATATTGCGTAATAATTTTCAAACGAGTTTTTCATTATCGTTTCACCGGATAATTAGGTAACTGCGAAACCGGTGGATACGAAATATTCGACGTTTAAGCGAACAGTGTCGCAATAAGTTTACGCGAACCGTTAACTTTCCTCGACGCTACAGTGTCTCCCGATTCGTGCACCAGAGATTTTTACCACCGCTTCGAAGAACCAACTATAAGTTTTAACGACAATATTAAGCTACTTAACTACCACGGAGATTTCACAAAAGATGTTCTGCAGCCGTTTATCTTTCGTCATCCATTTTATACCGGGGAATTATCGGTCGGGATACTCGAACCTCTCTCGCCTCTTGTGATTTATTAATGGTTTTGTCAGTTTCCGTTTCCCGAGAACAATACACAGCTTCGCTCGAAAGAATTAACAGTTTCAAAGGACGCGAAATGTTGTATTAACCGTGCGCGTTAAATCCAGAAATGCTGAGAAATCACCTTTGGGGTATGTACCTGTGCAAACGATCTATTAGACACGAGGAAACGTTGTTAGCAATGCTTTTAAGGTAATTAGCCGTTTCCCGTGAACCATAATACTAGGGTCTGTAACGAAATTAAAGCGTAGAGATGACACTGTACCGTAGATTCTTCGAATAACACGGTGCGGATTAGAATTTCACGCAACGACGCGACGCGCGCAATCGTTCCTTGGACGAAATAAAAACAAAAATAGTGCTCGCGAGAACGCGTTAATCGACTTATTCCGTGCATGAGATTCGACGAGTATTCATTCTCCTAAACCAATTGTTTATTAACGGGTGGAGCGGTTGCCAGGCCGATACCGAATACCGAGTGCCAGAGCAGACCCTCGATCGTTCTAACTAACAACGCGATTCAGGTCCTAAACCGCTCGTATCAGGCGTAGTTATTCGCGTTCGGTGCAAATATTCACCGAGCAGCTTTCGACTTCCAATTTCATCGTCCGTCGATTTCCAATCAACGCCGAACTCTCTCCAGGAATCGACATCATTTTATTCCTCGGTGCTGTACCTCGAGCCCGAAACTCCAACGGAAAATCCAGGATCGCGGCGCGACGCGACGCGAGTGGCATTTACAGTAACGTCCGACGCGATGGAACGCGCGACTAATTAAATCTGGAATGAGATTTCTTGCCGGTTGTTGCTCATCGGAGAGCTATTTACAGCAGCAGGGCATGCATGCCGGCGGTCGCGTGAAATTATTGCCCCGTACGGAACGATCCGACGATCTCGCGATTCCCTGTTTCGTGTAATCGCATCTACCGAAATTGGCAGTGCTGTCGACCGCGAAACGTAATCTTCGGAACACCGAACACATTTTTAATCCTCGCCCGTAATAACAGAACGGTATGTACATATAACTTCTTTCGAGAGCACTCTGTCGCATTAACGCGAATACCGGATGAGCGTTAACAAACTATTTACGTACCGCGATGGAAGTCTTGAAACTTGCACCGAATAACTGACAAGACAACGGCCGTCGGCCGGTACGTTGCACTTGTCCACCCGCGAATTCAATGCAGATGCTTGTCCGAAAGCTAAGAATCAACTGTCGGGGCTCGACTTCCTGGCCGAACGCGACGAGGAAAACCATGTACCGATTGGTTCCTGCCGAAACTTGCATTTACCAATCAACATCCTCGAAAATGTTTAGCTTTCTTTCCCGTGGCTCTGCACGAGGCCTATCGCGGAGAAAGAGTGGGGCGATACTCGACTTGTCGACGGAGACGTGTTCCGTCGTCACTCGATCGAAACCGTACTTATCGGGCGAAACCCTTTGCCGGTACCTGATTTATGGCACGTTGTAAATTCAACAGCGGAAACAAACTGATTTGTTCGGACTTTTTTTCGGGGACTGACAATTGTGAGATGCAGGGCAGAGCGCTGTGAGTCTTGAGAGCGTGAGAGGTCGAGTGACGAGTTTAGAGAGAGAGAGAGACAGCTAGTTAAAAGAGTGAGAAAGCGGTCGAGCGAGCAAGCTATGTTGCGTGATTTTATTTTCTTAATTTTCTATTTTATTAAATATTATTGCTTTGATTTTTGTTTTTTAAAAATGAAAACTACATCCTACTCTATACACCGAAAATCCCTACAATATCATAAATATCGTTCGCAAGAAAGAATCCACGTGTACGGTTCCGGCGCGATGGAACATTGCGATTTAGCAAATTGAAAATTGATCGGCGATCCGTGCCGAGCGCGTCGCTAGCAATGACTTATACTTGAGCGATTAAATCGTGTAAATCAAGTGGCCCCCGGCATCGGCTCACCCAGATTAGCACGTCAACTCTGTCGGCACGAGCCGCGATCGCCGGCAAAATAGTAATCCGCAGCGGTGTAGTAGACAATTAATCAATCATCGAAAGCAGATCGTGCTAGACCACGCGGAATCGGTATTAACCGTTCGACCTGGCATTCTCGTGGGCACGTAAAGGGCCTCCCATGCCATACGCGTTATGTGCCCCTATTAGAGATAGGTACGCGAACACACGTACGCCGAAATCCAGCACGGTCGGAACCTCCTCTAGTCGCATAATTCGAAATGCGTGACCGACCCGCGCACGGATCGTCCGCTAATTAAGGAAATTGTTGGCATTACGTTGTTGGCGCGAACGGACGGCGCCATGCCGCCCGCTGCCCGCTGCCCGCTGCCCGTTGCCCAAACTTCGATGTACATCTGGAATGGACATCTGTTGGATCAAATATTTGTTAGGTTATCGCGTGTACGATCTCCGATTTCCAACTGTGCCGTTAAAACCAAACGTAATCCTCTTTGAACAGAATTTATGGATCGAAACGTCGTCGTTCGAATCGAGTCGAGATTTCTTAGACGAATAACAAATATTTCTCGATACAACGAAGATACAGCTGAACATTCAAACGTTTCGATATTTGTTCTTCCAATCGCAAAATATCTGACGGTATAAACCACACGGAACACATCATAATAATGGATATGTATTTGGATTTCATCCGAGGTTTCCTTTTCGTAGCCTAAAGCGGTTGAAATGTCAATAGCTTGGATCGTGCTTCTGTTTACATTCTCGGTAATAGAGGCTCGCATCGAGTAATATTCTCGAGAGATCGTGGATTTACAGGCCTCCAGGGATGTGACTTATTCTGCTGCGTACATTCGCGTTATCCGTTACGATCTAATAGCAACATGGAACATTCGATTGCAGGCAATTCTTCTTAAGGTTTTTTTTATTTTCTTTCTAAAAATTTTTCTAAAAATCCGCCGCAGTCTACCGTAGTTGGAGCGACGACGAGATTAATCGAATGGAAAAAGGTGCCAGTCGTCGAACAGCGTAACAATTGAATTAAACGATTTCGAGTCGAAACAGTTCGGAGTCGGACGTAATTGAGAATGGAAATGCGGAGGCACTCGGTTTAATCGTAGTTATCGTTGTTTCAGCGATAATCGAATAGTCTAACAAGCCTGTATGCAAAGTGATCGTAAGCCCTGTCCTCCGTGTCGTTAAGTATTTAGAGGAGGGCTTCCGGTAGCCGTCGCGCCGCGCCGTGCTGCGCCGCCGCGCCTATGCAACTTGCGACACTTGGCAGCGTTCCAATCAGGGAAATGTCTCTCATAATCGTTCCGGGAACGCTCTACAGAGTACATTGTCTCTAATCTGCAAAACTTCCGGAGTAACTTCCCGGAGGAGGAGTGACTCGGCTGGATGGATTTGGTCCCCGAGCGGCGTTTTATGACGCCGAGTTCGTCAGACAACTGTAGTAACAAAGGAAGAAGGCGAAACGACGAATAAACAGGCCGAAACTAAGCTTCCGAGTCGAGGATTTCTCGGATAGTTTAGCCAAGTCCATCGCCTTCGACTCTGTGACCGGAATCAGAGGGCAATCGCGGCTCAAACGCGTTTTCTTCGTGGTCTTCGTCATTCTCGTTTTATAAATCATCGATCCAGCTCGATGAAAAAGGAGGAACCCTTTCTATCAAGTATCATCAGCCTTGCACCGAAAGCGCGGCATTAGATATGCTGGCTGGTTCCAACGGCAAAGATACATCCAAGGAGATTTGCTTGATGTACAAGTCGGAACATCGTTTCCGTATCGACCCCCGTTCAGCGTGTCACATATACATATGTATATGTATATGTATAATTGAACCGGAGCGCGGATCAACAACTCGAACCGTCGCGTCGACACACCTCAGAGAAGAAGTTTCTCGCTCGTGTCCGTGCAAGCCAGAATATACCGTGCTATCTAGCAAAGTAATAAACTATCTAACAAGCTGTAACGCTGCCACCTAATGTATGACTGCTAATGGATCATGATTAACGGCGGTTTCCTAACGAGATCGCGCGATACGCGAGAGTTTCCAAGTTTCATGCAGTAAATGAACACGCCGCGCCGTTGCTGTCGGATACACGATGACGTTGAAACGATAAAAGAAGACGCACGCTCAACCTAACAGCCTGTCACGGCTATTTAAAAGGTTATCGCTGCGAAAATGATAATGATAATAGGAACACAACCGAATGAAAATTTATTTTCCAACATCGCCGTACCGTGGTCGCTCGAAGGTCTTTCTGCGAGGAATGTAATTTCAATTCCGTCGCAGTCAGGAGAGTACCGAATTTACGAACGTGTGCCAGGTGGCAATAAATTTCCTTGATGCAGTCGCGAATGGTTATCGTTTACACGTTTACAGGGAAAGTCTATGCAACGTGAAAGCGATATCGACGAGATTTAGGCAGCGAGCGGCGCTCGAGTTTTTAATGGCAGAAAACATTACGTCGCGCCGCGCGCCGCGTACCCCGGATATCTGGCTTCTTCGGATTTCCATTTCTTCCACAGAGTTCAAAGGGTACTCGTTTCGAGTCCGACGACCAAGTTAAGGCGAAAGCGAAGTCGTTCGTGAGAAATAGGCCAGCCGAATTCGTTGGCGGAAGTGAATTTTTCGGCGAGTCACGGGTACGAACATAATCAACGTTCGACGCGAACGAGTGGCCCCTGTTCCCGGTCGGTCATTGTTTCCGACACGTCGGAGGGCGAATGAAAAATTGCGAGCCGCCTTCGAACGACGCGCGACATTGACGACGACTACACGAACGAGGAGGAACCCGGACCGGGAGCGCGAATCAATTTACATCGTCCCATCTGTATCGAATTCCAATATTCGAATGTCGGCCGATCGCGCGCAAGAGACGCCCCTTCTCTCCGCCTATTACATATTCGAAATGCCAACCAAGTTTTGCCGGACTGCGATTTTCACTCGTGCGCGGCCGCGATCTCCTCTATCTACTGTGTCGACGAGCCGTGCTTTATCCGGCATTGCTCGGCCGGATATACCGATATATGTACCGCGAGCTTCTTAAAGAGGGATTTCGGAACGCGATTTATCAGACCCGCCTGTCAAATAAATTCTGGAGAAGTTTCGGTCGGTCGAGTGGATTAAAAAAGAGAACAGACAGAGATCAATTCTCCGAGCTTAATCCGGTTCTCGAGTCGGTGGTTAACGGTCGGTACGAGCAGGGCTGCGGATAATGCTGAAGCGGGGAAAAATAAAGTTGATATTAATCCTTAAATGCACGATATTTCGTTTACAGTTTCTAGTTTATTTATGCCTATGTATTCTATTAAGCAGTATCTGTTTGCCAAACGGCAACACACAATGCATTTAAGGGTTAAGAGAAAGGCTTTTTTTGTCCTTGATGGAAACGATCGCACGTTTCATCGAACACCTTTTCCGTCGTTTCTGTTTAACAGATCGGCGTTTGGAACTCTTGGGACAAGGAGGGTCTCGACATCAAGGACATCGTGTGGCCCGGAAATACTCATACGCCTCCTCAAGGCGTTCCGGAAAAGTTCAATTTAAAGATAACCTTCCTGGAAGAGTCGCCCTACATCAACCTCGCACCGCCGGACCCTGTCACTGGAAAATGTTTGGTAGACCGTGGTGTCCACTGTCAGATAGCCAAGGCGTCCGACATTGCCGAGTAAGTGGAGAAACTTTCAAAAAAATTTCAATCGTACGGTTCAATTTCAGAGGAGCTGTATTCTTTCAAAGCGCCTTTTAATATTCCCGAATGTCGCGGTTACCGTACACGTGTAAATGCTTCTTTCCTTTACAAACAGAACCAAAAAGAATTTCAGCCGAGAAAAGTCATTTAAACTTCAGCTTTCGTTCAGCTAACAAACGCTGTTCGAAATTCAGCGCACCATGCTCCTTTGTAACGGAACAACCGACGAAATGAAATACTGTTTCCGGTATTCGGAATTCCCCGTTCAAATAACAGGCACAGCCTGAAAGGTCCGAGGGTATTTGCAATATTCTCTGTCCGTTCCTTATACCGAGTGATTATAACGTCCCGATCCAATTTACGAAACGCACAGTTACAGTTTCTTTTATCGCAAGCAGTATCTCAAGTCTTTCAAGTGAAAAACGTACCACCGAAGATTCCATCGGATTTTCGTGGGCGTCGAGTCCGCGGGTCGGTGAACGCGCTCAAGTTGAAACGAATCGAGACGTTGCAACCACCCGATACGTAATAGTTGACACCGCGGACGCGGACAGCGCAGGGTCGTGTTTGCGTGTCAGAGGAGTCGGTAATTCATTTGCTGGCTGCACGCTAACCGCGTCAGGTCGTCGCTTCGCGTCGCCGCGCCGCGCCGCGCCGGCCGTTTAACTGATTTCGTCAAGAACGAACGACGTCAATTTCATTGGAAGTTGCAATCGCGTTCGCCGAGAGGCCAAGAAAATAGAGGGTTGAGCACCGGCGAAGAGGGTGGGCGGAGTCTCGGAAAGAAACAAGGGAGACGCGGAACAGTTGCCAACTCGAGGAGGCAGCTCGCCCCGATGAACCAGCGGCCCGGAAAGAATAATGGATAATGGCGAGGGCTCGCACGGCTGCCGGCCGAAATTGAATTCTCCTCGTGGAATTTCGCGACGGAAACTATGAAGTTGCGCCTTGTAAATTATGCTCCCGGGCGACGCGACGCGACGCAACGACACGGTGGTACCCTAACTCGATTCCATTTACATGCTTTCGTTTCATTGTCACGGGGCCGCAAGCCCGAAAAACTCTGATTAGTGGTAACGGCCCTCCATAGTAAATCGCAGTTGCATAGATACGATGGACTTTATACAATATACATATATTGGAATCCTACAATACCGCGTGTGCAATGTTAAATGTGTAAACTGTTGAATGCATATAACTTTATGAGAAAAACACAACAAGAATGGTTAGTTTATAAAATGCGACGTGCTAGGCTCGATGGTTTCCTTGCGACTGACTTCGGTCCTCGCGTTTTTCCTTACTACAAGGCTCGCTTGTACCTAACGACTGTAAACCGCCATTTAACCCTTTGCACTCGGAACTATTTTAACTGGAAAATTAAACGTTTCTTCTGACCTACAATATTTCCATTCTCCATGATTTGTTTAAATTTGATAAATACCAAATTGATATAATACCTCGTACAATACTTAAATGTGTAGTAATTGGTTAGATACCGACATACCTGATAGTGTAAACAATTATTTAAATAATAGTACAGCAGTTTTTAGTGACGCCTCAGAGGCGCCACTCGAGTGCTAAGGGTTAAACAGTTAAACTACAGTTTCAGCAAGTGGCAATCGTTACACACCAACAAGATACCGAACATAACCGGAATTATTTACGTTAGACCCCAATAGACAGAGCGAGATGTCAATTCCTTGAAATTTCTACCCTGGTAAACTGCACTAGGGAAGAACAGTGTTTCTAAGGTATCCTCGTAACCGACCTATTATTTTCCATGACTACATCTGCATTCCACGACGACGCGGCTAAACGCGAAGAAACCGGTAATTCCACGTATAATCTCGTTTCCGTGCTACTCCGGCATTCGCCTGCTATACTAAATTACCAAGAGAGGTTGATCGAGCACCGAACAATTTCGCGCGACACACTCTGAACAGAAACGCGGCCATAGTTCCCCGACTACAGTTGAAAACACGATTAGCGACAAATCGGTAAATTAGTCGAACGGCGCGAGTAACAGTGCCGGAAGAAATCGAATTTGTAAAGTCGCCGATGCAGACAAAGAACCAGCTACGATAGAGGACGTGCTGCTGCTTGAATTAATTAGCAACTCGAGGGATCGCGAATACCGTGAACAACTTTCAAAATCGGCGTCTCGGTGACGCTCGGGTAACTGCCTAACAACACCACCAGGCCCATAGAAATTGAAATTCCTCGAGAACGCGATTCGCGCGAGGAAATTTGCGAGGAGGAGTAGACGCGAATCAATTTTCGACTCGAGTCGCGCGACGACTGCGCGATAAACCAAATTGAAACGTCGTTACGTCCTCGAACTTTAAATCCAGGATCACATCTCACGATTAGACTACAAATTTTCCAAGTCGATTGCAAGAGACAGAATTTCAATGAAACAGAGCTCTGAGATTCGTCCAAAGTGTTGGTAGTTTTCTAAATTTCCGTTACCGTTATCTTCGTCTGTAAAAGCGGAAATAATATAATCGCAGACGCGCGTCGGTCTTGTTGAAAACACTTTGTAAGTCGAAAAACTTGGTGACCTGAAACTTGCTGGATCGAGCCACGCGACGGTGACATCTTAATTTATATTCAAATTAAAATCAGATTGCTTCGCCGTTCCAAACGTATTCTTCATTTTCAAATTTTTCTCTGTCCGACTCTTATTTAATCCTCGCGCTGATTGCACAACAAGGATTCGCGATCCCCCACGTTCGCACGAAGAAGAAAATAGCGCACGCCCGTAAAAATATTTTTCTCCTTTGACGTGCAATTTTGCCCTTGTCATCGGATCTGGAAAGAGGATCGCACCATTCCGCGAAGGGGGACAGACAATTATAGAAAGCGGAAAAGTGGAGAATTCCCAGCCGCGGCAGAGATTACGTCGGCCATGCTGTAATTAAAAATTCCGCTAGTCGAGGGAGGTGCAGCTTTACAAGGTCGCGGAAAGACGGGAGAAAACGGCGCGGAAAATTGTGAATTTGTTCGAACGCGAACCAGCCCCTGTTGGTTGATTGTTGGAAAGACGGCGATGGAATCGCGCGCGGAGATGCTAATTTGAAAATGTCACGATAGAGGCAACCGGAAACTTAGAAATTTCAGAAAATTGTACCTGCGACTGCTTCCGTTGCTAGACTAAACTTCAAATGAATTTAGTAATTCGTGTTCGCCATGCAAAGCGTACGAATATTGTTAATTTGATGAATGCGTAAAATAGTTCTATTAAAAACGAATATGGAAAACTGCAATTTCGAACGATCCGAACGACAAATTCATTTTGTATTCCAGTGGCAATAAAATATGAATTTTCCACTACCATGTATCTACGCGCGTTACGGTCGACTACGAAGCTCGTTTCTCGAATAAACGTGGCCGAGTTAACGCCGTTTTCGACCGAAGAAATTCAACGAGTCACCGTACTTCCATTAACTTTGTCTCTTCCTTCGATCAGCTTTCTCGTATCGTTAATTTTCTGCTTGCGCACACAGCGACGAGCACCGATTCTTCTTCTTCTTCTTCTTTTTTTTCTGAAACGTTCCCCACTCGATAAAAGTATAAGAAGGGATGTAACGGGATCGATTCTGTTTTTATGGCTCAGTTACAGTTACTTCTCACCGTGCTCCAGCAACGGAATAACTTTACGGCTGCTTCGACGAAACTCCGGAACCCTCGAACAAAACTATATTCGCTGAAAATTGTGCGCGTCGCTTGCTTATTTTCTCCCAGCCATTCGTTTTGTAAACTTTAAGTCTTTTCGGCAACGAACTGCTTCGATACTAAAAGTAGATAACAACGCGCACCGCCGAATAATCCTGCTTAAAAAGCTCTTTGGGCATTCGCGCGTTTCGAGCTCGGCGAATCCTGCTGAAAATTATGTTCGAGTTGGATGGGGTCGAGAGAAAGGCGCGAGAACTCTGTGAAAAATCGACGTCGGCGAAGGATGAACGAGGTGATCAGCCGACGAAAAAAAGCCGGTCGGAGATCTATCCGAGGGTACTTGGATCCTGGCATTCGTTCCCGCGACACGTTCTCGCAGTCTATCCATCTCGGGGATTAGCACGAGCTAGAAATTCCTGGGGATCATCGGACGGTGCCGCGAATTCCAGTTTCGCTCTGTGTAAACGTTGCGTTGTACAGTCCTTTCGGCGCGGCCGCGGTGCCGACACTCTCCGCGAATCGAGATCACGGATTATGACGGCGCGGCGCGGCGCGGCGCCGCGGCGAGAACACCGTGGGTCCACGATTAAAACCTTACCGGAACCGCTCGTCCTTATGGAAATATGTATATATAATGCAGGCCAATACTATTGCCACGATACGGCAGTGTCGCCAGATCGAATCCTAATTTCTCTGAACAACGTTTCTTCGAAGGTCCTTTTCTCGAAGGCTACTCGAAAATCTTCGTACCTGAAAACGGAGGAATTGAACAATGTGTGGTGGTATCAGCGCGCAGATTCGATCAAAATCAAAAAAAGAAAAAACAAGCAATCTTGCAATTAACAAAATCCCAACGTTTCGATCCTGATATGGATCATTTTCAAGAGAAGAATTTTTGTTATGCGTCTGAACCTGTGCGCTGATATCATCGCACATTGTTCATTTATTTAACATTTGCGATCGATAGAATATAATTTATAACAGAGGAATTTATCGTGAGCCAACTAGAATCGAGTTAAGCGGTAGTCAGATGGAAGTGGAGTGTGGTCGACGTAGATCGAGCAAATAGCTTAGAGACCATCTACGAGTGGAATAGAGACGATTTAAACTGAATGGAAACTGTTTATGGTCAGGCATGCGAAGCGAGGTCAGCGTGGAGTCGGACAAGTAGGAATAGAAACCGGCTACGTATATGTATATGGTCGGACAAATGAACGACGCGACGCGACGCGACGCGTTTCCAGAATGTATTGTGTTATAAGAGGGTTTGGCGTGCAACCGAACGATCGATAACTGTAAACGTTGCCGTGACAGTGGTACACACGTATTACAGGTAGACGCATCCATCATTCTTCCCGCAAACGGAAATTTGCGTAGTGGAGAAGATGCCGGTGCGGCGCGGCGGCTACGTTGAAAGATATCAACGTCTCTTCTCGTAGATTCACCAAGATTCGTTCGCCGAGTAATCGCGTGTTGTGTCTCGCAATTTTCGTTGCGTAATTTAATTCGTTTTCAATCCGCGATCAAGCCGCGAAGCTTTCGAGGTAAATACTGTATTGTATTACCGATGGATATTCACCGAAACGACGATATTTCTCGGGGAAATGTTTTTCCGCTAACGTTTTCCCGATAATACCACCGCTTCAATTATAATGCCGCGCTGGTCTTTCGAGAAAAAGTGAACTCGAGCGGTGTTGAATCGGTGAGAGAGGAGAAATATCGACGGAATATTCCGCGATGTTCTACCATATCGTATTCTTCGGATGGCGGCACGGAACGTTAAATCAACGTTAACGACATACAATAGTTGTTAGTTGTAAAAGTCGGACAGGAGATCGAAGAGAAGTAAAAGATTGAGAAAGTGTTTTAAACCGATAACAAATCTCGTTCGACAAAGTACGGTTGTGATATTAAACTGAGTGGCGGGTGCGGGTTATCTTTCGAGTGTACCGGGTTAATGGAACGAATAAAGAGGGATTGCGGCCGTATGAAACGCGGCTTGTACGGGCAGAAAATCATTATGTAGTTTTAATGAAGATTGGGCTAGGCGGTGATCTGAGTTAGGGATGGTTTGGGTTCTGCATTGCCGAGTTAAAGGTTTATCGAGTTACGTCTAGGTTAGAAGGCACCGTGAAAGGGATGGTTTCGCTCGAATTTCGGTTAGGAATGATTAGGTATACACGTATATTAGGTTACGGATAGTTTCCATTAAAAATTAGTTAGCTGGAGTTAGGTTAGAGAAGCGTTTGGCCTGAAACTTGACTCGAAGATTGTCCCTGGTGTGATTCGAGCTTAGGGCTTACCAACTTACCAGGTTCTACGTTTATATAAAAAATACATATAACGAAATTAACGAATGGAAAAGTTTCTAGTCGTAATTTGTCTAGGTTGTCCAATGCAATTTCGTGCGCCGCGTCGTTGGCACATCGAGCGGAAAGCAATCGAGAGGGGCGTCGAAACTACGCAAACACTTTAGCGATATTCAGGAGCAATATCCTTTCGAGTTGCTGAAGTTTCGGGGGGTTTCGTTCGGAAACGTTCTCGACACGATGTCAATTGAAACTCTTCTTGTTCCTTTCAAGGGAAACGTTACAGTGGCTTATAAAAGGCAGACTCGCGTATTTCATACGAACGCGCAGGTGCAGAATTGCTTGCTATCAGTTGTTTATTGGACGTACTCTGACATTCCTTTCGCTGATCCATCATTTCTACTTGCACGTATATGTATAACTTGGTTGCATTTGCAAAAGGCGTATCGTATTTACAAAGAAGAATCGAAGCAATCGAGTTGGGAAAAATGTGTATGACACGGATTATTGTTTAAATTTATGTCGGACCGTAACGAACCGTAACGAAGCAACCGAAGTTAATGTGCGGAATCGGAACGAGCAAACATCATTAACCGAGAATAACGGCGAACGCCGCGAAGATGAAGGGTTTCCGTGTTTACCAGGCTTCAATCGTGTCCGCGTTGCAGCGACTCCGTCGTACTACAATTCGATCCAGCGCGCGTACAAAGATCATCGCTTCAGCAATCGTTATAAATTCAATCGGACAGATTTTTCCCATAAGCAGAATGCTCCACGATTCCAGGAAAACAAATTATAATGCACGTAGGCGTACGTTTGATGTTATTATATCTTTGAAAAGTTGAAGCGGAAAGGAATAAGCGACCAGCTGGAAGATCAGAGAATGTGATCAAGATATGGGATGATTCTCACGTTCCCATTATAAATCTGGATTCTTCTGAATTCTTCTGGTACGCGAGGCTCGCGTCAAACGCGTTGAAAAGTGGTTATTCCCGTGGATGCATGCAAAATGGAGAGATATCTCTCCCTCGAGCAAGTTTTCTTCCTCGTTTTGTTTCCACGGCATTCTAATTGATTTTTCGAGCACTCTACTCCGACCGTCGTCAACTATTTTATTCAAAGCGATTGCGCATTTGTGGAATAGAATCTTCCAGTGAAAGCACATATTCAAGATGCCATGCATTATTCAAGATACATTCGATGCACCAAGTGTTAGACACCGCGTTACAACATTCGGTAGCCACCTCCACGTATATTTCGTTTGATTTGCGAACGAATGGCTCTAGCGATGAATCAACTGTAGGTTGGATTATTCGAGGAAGACTTCGTCTAGTCGCGAACCAAATGAACAATCCTCCATGGTTTTACGTAGACTCGCGTTATCTTGCTTTGCGACTCTAGATAAAACTCTTTCAATTACTATTTCCAATATCTTTTATTTGAAAGGAGACGTAGTCGGCTCTGGCCTAGGGAAACGATCGGTAACGATCGATTTTATTGCCCCGAGTTCATGGCATCTTTATAGCGGACGCCTGTCGGGTAGTCTAAACTTTTCACGCTTGTCCCGTGTACTTGCCTAGGTTCGACGTTTACAACGCTTGCTTTTCAATGAACTTTTTTCCTTCCGTAGAAAACAGCCTCCATCAAAGATATACATACCTACGGCCTATAAACGTTATACGGCCTAGAAACATCCAGCCATTAAATGCGACGAGGGACTGCTTCCTTATGTAGCGTCACATGAAATGTCTTCGTTTACCGTTCGAGGTGTTGTTACGGTTCTTCGAAGATGGTAGGTAGATACATACTTATGAAAAGGATAGAATCGAAGCCGTTCTAATCCAACCTATGGTATTCAACCTTGGAACTACTCTGTAGACAACTCTCGCGCAATCTCAAACTGCATCGAATCTTCTAGAACCCCGTGTAATCTCATTACACTTATCAAGTCCACTTACACTATCCACAAGATCTCTTCGGGTTAAATTACAGCTTAACGAATTTCTTGAGAATTACCTAAATCCTGCCGTTTCCCGACCTTATCGTCATTAAATCTAATCAGATCTTCCTTAATCGCATTAAACTTCAACAAACGTGCCCGCGAGCACTGCGAATTTCAACAAACTTATTTCGAACGAACCTTTACGCGAGCGGATCTCAGCTGATTTAACATTTCGAACTAGGTAGATAGTATCTGAAACCGATTTAAGGTTCGAATTTTATTTACTTTGTTCGAATAAACCGATAAACCCTACTACGATCTACGATTTGTGGACGGGACTGCGTAAGGTTGCTTACCTTTGTCCAAGAATGATTGTAGGTTGCAGGATTGACTGCGTTCCCCTAGAGTCTAACAATTTATCGGACCTAAGGAAGCATACTCGACGATGAGTGAACCACCTTTGCGAATGTTGTAAACTTTTATGACGCGAGAAGAATAGAAGCATGATCGATACAAGCAGGAACTTTACGTGTACGTCGTACACATATACTTCCGACGGCTTCCTCCCTTCCTGTCGCTAGGTCCTCCATATACGTGACAATATACTTGTATAACACAAGATTTTACGACCGAGCGACTGCAAAACTCGTGAAATATACGTCGCGTCGCGCGTCGCGTCGCGTCGGTGCGGTTGAATATTTTTCACTAAGCTGCAAAATAAATCGATATATGCCCGTACACTTTTCTCCCAACGGCGGCGTTTAACCCCCTCGATGAAGGATCCGTTTAGCGACCGAAAACGTGGCTCCTACGAAGGGTCCTTCGAAGCCATCAAATATACATACATATATTTTCACGCTTATCCGATAGGACGTTTGCTTTCCGATTAAACTTCCATTTAATTTGATATTTAAATATAAACTTCGAACTGTTGCTCCGACCAAATACGAAATAGGAAATTCCTTGATTGCATTTTAACACGGAAATTCTGTAATATTGCGAGAAAATTTCTGTACAGATTCGCGTCGCGACATTTCAACGGAACACTTTATTTACTGCATTCTAATTTATGAAACTGACTTGGTCGACTATCGGTTGGCACAACGGTTCCTCGACAACCCAATTTCTTCTATACATTCGATAAGGGGTTGTTCGTTACAGGTCGGTTTCGCATTCTATATACAATGCAATCGAAACGCAGGTTTTATCGTTTCGGTAAATATATCACAGATTCAACTCTGCGGAACACGATTGCGATGGAAATTAGTCAACGCAATATTGTCTATTTGTCCAGATGTGACGCAATCCTAGCGTTTGTTGTTTATGCAACCGGCAAAACACAAGTCACGAGTCTCTGCGCTTCACCAGCTGACGTAGGACCGAACTAGATTCACAATCAGTGGCTGTTATTACGACGTCCAGCAAGCAAGCAATATCCTTGTCTGTCCCCGAACCGTGACGCAACAACGCTGTAGGCGGGCGTCGCTTCTTCGTTTGCTAAAAACATGAATCGTCAACGCCCATTATCCGGTTTTACTTGATCGTTGCCACTAACACGATCCAATAATACAATTAAGATAGTTTTGATCCGCGTGGTAATTATCCCCGCGCGTTCGCAACCGGATATCGAGCCCGTGCGTTACAAAACGAATATGTACCTACGTAGACGACGCGCGATAACGTGTCCTTCCATGGAAGCTTGCAGTGACATCGGTCGTTTTTCAGCATAGACATCTCAACGGCACAGAAGAACGAAAGCTTGTTCCAGTGCTGCAGCGGATTCTGTATCGACCTGCTTCAAAAGTTGTCCGAAGAAATCGGGTTTACCTACGAGCTGATTAGGGTGGAAGACGCCAAATGGGGTACGCTGGAGAAAGTAAGTTCGATCAAATTCCCTGTCGCGCGCGCGCGTCGTTACAGTTTCACCGATCGTGTCGTTTCACAAGAGTTCCTCCCGAGCGTTGCGATGACTTTCTAATGAGCCCTTGACATATTGCGGTAGGTACTTAGTTCTAACAAGTCGAACGCGTCAACACCTCCTTGGTTCGCAAAGTGAATATCTTGCATAGAAGCTGATTGACAAACGAGCGTCGCGTATCGGAAACCGTACGTGCTAGAATACTTACTTAGTCCTTGCTACGAATTCACCAAACTAAAATAATATTCCGAAATCGAAATATCATCGAAATGATCTAGATCGAAACGAAATAGGAAGGTGAGCTGTTAGTTTCTTCTATGCAATTACGCGAGTCCTAGAGCTTACGCGTTCACCACCCAATCTCGATTAGGCAAACGTTACAGTGTGCCGTATCTGCGATCGCGCGAAAACCAAATACATACGTACATTGTACCTATATCGTGAACCGGTGGAAATTCAATCGCGTACGATTTCCTATTTTCAAGACATTCTCCGAACGCGTCTACCGTTTCAACTACACGAACGTACAATTTTAGGACGAAAAAAGGTCGTTGTCTTCTCACCTACGTTCAGCCTAACTGTATTTTTCGCTTGTTAAAGATTGTCTCGAGTCTTGGCGTCGTCGCGTCGCGTCGCGTCGCGTCGCGTCGCGTCGCGTCGAAGATTCAGCTGACGTTCCAACATTTTTACAATTTTACTAAAAGCACGGAACAACGTTAATCGAACGTGTGTGATCGTTTCCCCTGAAACCAACGGGGAATTCCGATCCTTTCGACAGACTGGATTCATTTCAATAACCGTGAAAACGAGCTGAAAATGTCTTGGAAGTACGAACATCATCGATACACGCGCCACCCCCGTCCGCAATCCCGTTTAATCCACCCTTTTAGGTTTTAATGCTGCGAAGCAATATCGATGGAACAGCGATATAGATGAATCACGCGTAATTGCGCCCGGTGTCCATTAACGGTACACTGGAATTTGCATCGAGAACGTAGATAGCTCCGTGGTGTACGACGACGATGAAATGCCGCCGCGCCGTTGCAGCTTCGGCGAATACCTAACTAAATATTTATTAGGCAAATTTGGCAAACTTCGTAAAGAACGTGTCGGACAAAAAAAAAAGATGAACAAATAAAGTTAGAAAGCGAACCCAGCGTTATTTCGGTCGCTGTACCAATGGCGAATAATCTTAAAGCTCGTTTACGGTACGAGCAGTTCCGACATTCGTTAACGAACTTGTTCGAGCATTTAACGTCGTGAAATACTCTGTAATATGTAATCCATTCTCGCGATTGATAGGAGAATGGGAAATGGAACGGACTGATAGCGGAGCTTGTGAATCGGAAGACAGACATGGTAATGACATCTCTGATGATTAATTCGGAAAGGGAAGCCGTCGTTGACTTTACGGTCCCGTACATGGAAACAGGAATCGCGATTGTGGTTGGCAAGAGGACCGGTATAATATCCCCTACTGCCTTTCTTGGTAAGTGTACAGTGCACGCGTCGTATAGCTCGTAGCTATTCGATTAACCCCTTGCTTTGATATCGCATCGATCTTGCGGCGAAGATCCAACCCATAATTTCGCAAACACGAACGCTACGCGTATCAAAAGCATGCCCGAACTCATCGATATTTCGATATTGGACAGTTGTCGTTTGCGACTTTCAGAACCGTTCGACACTGCGTCGTGGATGCTAGTGGGCATCGTCGCCATCCACGCGGCCACCATAATGATACTATTCTTCGAATGGCTGTCGCCGTCTGGTTTCAACATGAAGGTAAACCCTTCAGGCGCTGCGCAGATACTGGTATTATTCGTTTCGCTTCTTATTACTTGTGAATGGCATTTTTTTTCTTTTTTTTTTCACCTACGAGCACCGATTCCACATTCAGCAAATCACTCACTGGACAACATTTCTTGACAGTCTTTAATGACACTTCACCTCCCGACACTCTACCGAAGAAGAGATTAACCACGAACAGGCACAACCGTTTCGTTCTATTAAACGTTACACGTACTAGCAATGGCTGCGTTATCGTGCGAAAGATCTCTGTTTGCAAAGCGATACTTCATTTTTTTCTTTGCGTCCATTTTTCCTTCGTTCGACTTCCCTTCTAGGTGATCGTCGTCGCATGTACTTACTTTCGTTTTCGCTTGGTTGCTCGGTTGTGAGTTTTACCTGGCCCGATTCTGTGCTTCTTTAGCGGTACACCACAGTTTTTATTAATTGTAAGATTTCTTATGATTCAACAAATGTATCGCGATGCGTGTAATTAATGTGTTTTACCTTGATCACGATCAGTTATTGTCGCATCGTTGTTGCTGCGCTTCGCCGGGATAACAATCGTACGCGGTTCATAACGAGTGGTTTACCTTGGTTATAGAAGAACCCGTCACCCAATCACCGTTTCTCCTTCTGCCGCACTTACTGGTTGGTCTGGGCCGTATTATTTCAGGCAGCCGTCCATATCGATTCTCCCAGAGCATTCACAGCCAGGTCGGTGAAAGAAATTTACTGAAAAGAACCGTGGCGACCTTGAAATCTTCGAAACACGTCTTCACCCCTATAAAATATGTTCGCATCGCAATATTTACCCGTCCATACCATGGAAGTTTTAGTAGTTCCGTTCTCTACAGTTTCCTTTCGAAATAAGAAAATCGCTGTCCTCCGACTCCGCAGATTCATGACGAACGTATGGGCGTTATTCGCCGTGGTGTTCCTCGCCATTTACACTGCCAATCTGGCTGCCTTCATGATCACGAGGGAGGAGTTTCACGAGTTCCAGGGATTGGACGATCCACGACTCGCGAAACCATGGTCGCACAAGCCGATGTACAAGTTCGGCACCATGCCGTGGAGCCACACGGAGAGCACGCTCTCAAAGTATTTCAAGGAGATGCACGCGTACATGAAGGCGTTCAACAAAACGAACGTAGCCGAGGGGATCGAAGCCGTTATCAGCGGGTGAGTCGAGACACCCGATAGCCACCGTGTTACCGGATAATACCACGCCGGCAATCGCTGAAATTACCGGCTGTTGTTGTTCAACTCGGACAACGATCGACCGCGTAATGCGCTTCTGTATCCGTGCAATGCTCGCTCGTTGCCCAACTGTCGGAAACGTTCTACGCCTACCGCGAATCTCTGAATAACTTCCCTCGGCTTTCCTCGTAACGATTACCCGCGAACCCAACAGTTCAACACCGGTTGACAAACCGGTCTGCACTCTGCATACTACTTATCTAGTATCCAAGGATAGAGACTCGTCTCCTATATGTATACTCTACCTTACACCTTCCACGACGCTCGGTTCCCGTAGAGTCTGCGTCGTGATAAACTCTTTAATGACAAAGAATGGGTAACTGTATTCCCCTCGATTTCACACCGAGTGGGTCCCATGAAAATCACCGACACAAATTTCACCGACTCCAGATCTGACCGACAACGATTTTAGATTCGTTGTCCGTTAAAGTCGTTGTCGATCAAACTGGTTTTCAGTTAAAGGCGTTGTCGGGCAAATGGGGAGTCGGTGAAAACCGTTTCGGGGAAATTAGTGTCGATGATTTCCGTAGGACCCCACCGAGCAGAGGTGATACGTTCTTCGAAAAAGAAAGAGCGTTCGCGATACGCGTGTACATGAAAATTTTCAACCAAGAAACGTCGACCCTGTACAGATTAATTTTCAAGTAATTTGTTTGCGACAGAGAGCTGGACGCTTTCATCTACGACGGAACAGTTTTGGACTATTTGGTGGGGCAAGACGAAGACTGTCGATTACTGACCGTAGGATCCTGGTACGCTATGACAGGCTACGGTCTCGCATTTCCCCGAAATTCCAAGTACCTGCAGATGTTCAACAAACGTCTATTGGACTACAGAGACAACGGTAGTATCGGCAATATCTTTTCCAATTACACGATAACGTTTCGAAATAGAATAGTCGGCTGGCGGTTTTAGTGTTGATTAAAATCGGTAGCGTGGTGGACACGGTGACGCCAAGTTCTCTCTAGCACCGAGGAACGCTTAATATTTCAGGGGATTTGGAGCGACTGAGAAGATACTGGCTGACGGGCACCTGTAAGCCGGGAAAAGAAGTTCAAAAGAGCAGCGATCCCTTGGCACTCGAACAATTCTTATCAGCGTTTCTCTTACTGATGATGGGAATTCTTTTGGCCGCTGCCTTTCTACTTCTCGAACATTTGTACTTCAAGTATGTCAGACAGCATCTGGCGCGAAGCGACGGCGGCGGTTGTTGCACGCTCTTCAGCCTGGTAAGTGTCTTTCCAACTAGCATAATTAGAGATTCCTTAACAGGTTTATTAGCACAAACACCGAATTTCTTCAATGGTATACAAATATATTAATTATAGAATATCCTCTATTTTTTTGTTCCATTTCAAACAGCGCAGCGTGCCGTTAATATTTTGCGCGAACGTTTTGTTTTTAAAGAGCATGGGCAAATCGCTGACATTCCGTGGAGCCGTGTTCGAAGCGCAGGACATCTTGAGGTACCACAGATGCAGGGATCCCATCTGCGACACACACTTGTGGAAGGTGAAGCACGAGCTGGATATGGCCAGGATCAGGATACGGCAACTGGAGAAGGACCTCGAGGCGCACGGGATAAAGCCGAGGCAGACTAAGTACGCTTTTCCTTTACATAATTCGATCTAATGTCGTTCTAAGATCAAAGCTGTTCGACGTTGTGTACAGTAATTGAGATTCTCTGCTCGGAGTCGTCCATCGTGAGCATCTCGATGGATGGAATGTCTTTCTCGACAAAGAGGACTCACGGTCCGGCCAAGCATCTTTCATGGGAATAGCGAATTGAAATTTTTTTTACACCATCGACAGAAACAGAGACAGAGAACTTTGTTGAACAGCATTAAACGGGAAAGCCAGTTTTTAGCAGTTCGAACGTTTTAGCAGTTTATCCGTCGAGCTCTGTACTATCCAAAAACCGTTGGCACACGTTGAAATCTCCCTTTCCGTAACTTTGATGGAACGATGGTAAACGCCGAATTGGTTGGCTGACCAAAACCATTATCTCTGCTATACGTTGCGTTACAACCTCCTCCTCGGGTTCCTCTTCTCTATTATCTACTCTGAAATTCCTTTGATACGAACGTGAGAAAATTCTGATGAAACGATAAAACTCCACGATTAACGATTAATCGGCCATCCAGCTTGCCGGGTGGCACAGTTTCAAACTTGTTCTACCTTATTCCCGTTATACCGTGGAAAACATTCTAAATTATTTATTAGATATTGCGGTAGGTTAGGTACACCCGTTGACTTTTTGTTCGTTTGTTCGTTTATTCGTACTTACACGTTCGCGTAGCTGTGCAACGAGTTAACGCAACTGCGAATAGTTTTATCCGTGCATCTGTAAAGTTCCTTTTACAGTTTGGTGAGATTTCGAGATTCGCTCGATCACCGAGAAAACCACTGATAAGAAACTCAGGATAGAAAACGAAAACGAAAATGAAAACGAAAACGAACCGCGTTTACCTTCCTAAGCATTGTTTCTACTCCTCTACCTTTTGCCTGCTTTCTCCGAGATATGTTGTATAACTCGCTTCCAGTGAATGAGAAATACACTTAGGTGCAAAAAAGTAGAATCGTGACAAAACCGATACGCTTATTAATTTCAATGCTAATCGATCAAAACGCTAATTCTGTGTCTTTCGTTATGCAATCTTATGCGTGTACACGAAGCTACGATTTACTGTAACAAAAAAAAAAAACGCGTCTCTGTATGAAATTGAAGTTCGCGTCGTATAATATTATATTATGAAAATCCGTTTTTAAGCTTGCATAACTGCATGCTCGAGCGATTACGGAAAGACGACATTTAGAGATTTTAGTAGACTCGGTTAGGTGATCTTGCCTTGTAGTTAGGATAATCGTGGGTCCATCGATAACGTTTTCAATCAGACAGGACCAGAATGAAACTACCGTTCGTTCAGTTTGAAGACTTTTACGAAGAAGCTACGAGTTGATGTTCACCATTCGGCAGAGACGCGCACTCAACAGAGCGAACAGAAGCGAATTACTGGTTACGACAGGATTTCGAGGGTTTTTACAGTTTTTGCACCTCACTGTATCATACGTGGAGTACCAGAGCTTGTTTCCCATGAACCTAACCGTCCCGGCAACCTCTATTCCAGTATCCTTTCAACGTCAACTCCCGACACCCGCCAACGCTCCACCCCTCAATTACGGAAGTGTTTCGCAAAGCGGAGCTGGACCCGTACAAGACAGATCTACGCATGCTACTGCATAGTTACTTCACTTGTCTTTCGTAAAGTCTGCAAGGATTTAATCTCGTCTCGCGACTTCACCGTGCCAACGTAATTATCTACCTAGAAAACCAAAGGCAAGTTCAAGCTGCCGTTGAACCTCAAATAATCTCGGTCAACGTTCCCGTACTCCTAATGGTTCTTTGCAAGGTCATCAACGTCCGATTAATTAAAACCGCGGCTACGCGCCGCGCCGTAAACTCGAGGCGATTGAACGCGCGGATCGAGCTTAAATCCTGACCTATATTCTGACGTCACTTGAAGCCTGGTCGCACAGCATGCATTTATCTACCGATATACATATACGTATCTATGTATATTATATTGTCCAGGGTGTCCCAAACATGTTGCTTCTGAAATCACCTCAGGAATATCAACCCTTTCAAGGAAGCACAACATTTTTCGGACACCCTGTATACATATGCATACACAGTTTACGATAGTTACATAAGTACGTCGGTATCGTGATATATCGGCACTTTCTTTCTAGTTTTTTCTTATATATCTTCGGCATTTACTGTACACCGACGATCGTGAATTCGAGACGCATCGAATCCACACGCCATACGCCATACGCCATACGCAATCGAATTTCGAACGTAACTTCACGGTCTTGCTCTCCTTACTTTCAGCGAGGAAAGGAAGTGGATATTGATTTTCGTTTTTGATAAACTTGCTACGGTTGCTTGCTAATAAACGTTATTCTATAGATTTATTTATCAAAGCTATTGCAGTTTAATCGAAGCGGTGTTTCGTAAGTAAAGAGATTCGAAATTACATATTAACGTGAACGTGTACGGTGTACTTGATTACAAACGTTCCGTTTAATGTAAATAATTTGACGTTCGCGTCGATGGTCTCGAAGCTTACGGCCGACAGTGTATTTTCACTGCATTATTTGAAACAGTGTTTCACGGTTTCATTGGCTTCGAATTTTCGTCTATATACGAGAAAGTTACACCATGGCAAAAGCGAGGGAATGATGAAAAAGAAACAAAGAGGGAGCATGAATGCGCAGAAGGGGAAGACGGTGGTTGGAAAAAGCAGAACTTTTCAACGACACGAGATCTCGTCGAACTTCCTCAGCCCGAGCCGAGAAAAGTTTCTCTTGAAAACTTCATCCGTATCAGCCCGAAGGTATTTGCCGAGTATTCGAGTTTATTGTTTCGACGAATCGTGAACACTATTTAATTGAACTTCTCAAAGAATCAGAGAGAAAAACATACTATACTATACGATACGTCTCGACATGGACAAATAACAATCAGGAAAACTTCTTTATTACATTTTTCTGACAAATCAAATGTCTCGTACTCGAACGAATTTAAGAAATCATTTCGCGCCACCCTTAAATTCTGAATTCTTCGATTCTTCTTCGAACGTTTCTTTTTGTCGATCGTATGTTTAAACAAAGTTGATGTTCTTCGCGCACCGGTTCGATCAATTTAATTGAAAGCAATTTTGCAATATGTATATTCATTTCGACGTTTCCATCTTTGTTTAGACCCTTTTCAAGAAAATGGTGATTGCGTCTGTGAATTATTAAATATTACCTTTTGTGTGTGTGTTAAACGTCGAAGTGAATATATTGCAAAATTTCTGTCAATTAACTTGATCGAACCGGTGCGCCAAGAACATCAAGTTTGTTTAATTCTTGTTCTTCTTATCGAAATATACGTATGGAAAGTCGAAACGGAGTTTCATGTTTGTTCGAATACGAAATGTATAAAAGATTCGATGAATCGATCGATGAAGGGCTGACAAGTCTGAAAAGATGGGATCTCGTGTCGCGAGGTGCTGCCGGTCCATGTTAAGAAATGGTTGGTGGCGGAACGATGGTGGAAAACGAAGCCTGGCACATATCCACGTCGGCTTTTTTAAAGGAGGAAAACCGGAAGTCTCGGCTGGTGGCGAAGATGCTTTCAAAGCTCGGACCGGCAAACGCAACCGGAGCCACTGTCGGTGGAAGCTCCGCATCCGCTACCGCCATACTTCGATTCGTAAGTCCGCAACGCCCACAACAACACGTAAGAATATGTCAGTGACGTAGGGACCATCAGAAATATTTTCAAGATGCGACATATATATGTATACCGTGACCCCGGAATGGAATCCCGTGGGCTGTCATTTTACCACGTTCTTTCCTCCTAAATGCATAAAATCTCGAGTCTCTGTTAACGATAACATAGGATATTTATTAGACTCTGTTCAGAATCTTCGTCGCGAGTCTGACTCGACGTTCCGGGACAACGGGTTAAAGGGTGCACGAGCGCCAATACGAACCACTGAATATGAAATATGCAATTTATGCGAAGCGTCCTGTCATTTCTTTTTTTTTTTATTTTCTCTCTTTGAAGAGCGCTCGGTGAACTTCGAGGGAAGCGAATGAATTGACACTCGGGATCATTTTTTCGCGTAATTCCGTGACAAGGGCTGCCAAGGATTTTTTTCGCGCGGTGATTGCGCTCGCGAGATGCGTTCGCTTGCTGGGTCACGGGTATCGAAATTTGGCACCGGAACGTGCGCGGCCACCGTCGCGCATCAGCTGCCAAATGTCCGAAAAATTCACGGCTGTTTGTATCGCATCTGGCGTCATTCTGACCATGAGAGGCGAGACCGCCGCGCCGCGCCGCGCCGCGCCGCACCGTGTCAAAATGAACCGAAAAACCAGCGTGTCGTGTAACACATGGTAGAAAACGCGCGACATCTGGCACGTAAGCTTAACAGGACACGGTATGTATTTTGTCTTCCTCTTGAAAACATTTCCGCGGTGAACAATTTGAAATTCTAAATTGTTCGAGATCCCCCGCAAGAAATCTCGATGGTGACCAATTCTCGTTGAAATTCGCTTATTCACATTCGTCAATGTTCGTAACGGTAAAAACGCTCTCTCGCGTACACTTTTCGCCGAAAGAACGTCCCTACGTCACTTCTCGAAAATGCTCCATCCACCCTCACCTGCCTCCCTCTCCCGGAGGACACGCAGAAAATCGACGAATCGATACTTTATGTCTTTCTTGCTCGTCCCGCAAACGGAAAAAAAAAGTTGCGGCCGGGAACAGTGTTTCGATGGTAAATAACGGTGGCGTTCCCTCGATGGATGCGGATTCCCGAGCGGATATTGCCGACGGGAGTGCAATCGGTCATACAAATCTGTCCGCAACCGTTTTTATAACATTTCGAATAAACTAGAGTTTCGAAAATTCTGATAGCCTTCCTTACACCGGTTTCTATCGGGAAATTTAAAAATGATCAATTAGAAACTCGATATCACAGCACACGAGATGTCGTATCTAACGAATAACTTTTTTACGAAATCACTGGTCGACTTTAGTTTTTGTTCCGACAAGCTAGAAGTTTACATCTTTCTCGGTAGTTCCGCGAAGGAAACGGTGAAATTGCTACTTGAACGAGCGGAACGAGAAGAATCGAAAATATATGTATCTATGTCGCACTGTTTCGAACGTCGCACAAATACACCTCCGTACACCTCCGGGAGATGATAAAACCGATTCCGTGGGGCTCGATCGGGTTTCAAGCTCCGTAACGATTGCAGTTTCGAACTTTTCGATGGCTCGACGATACCGAGACCGTAAAAAGAATGGACAACGACGTTCGAGCTTCACGCGTATCGGCGACGGCGTCGCCGAAGATGATATTCGATAAGCGTTGAACAGTAGATTAGCCGCTTCGCTTGTAGTGACCGATAGTCTGCGTACACGCATTCAGATATATCCACTTTGTTTTTCGATTTTTCAAATTTCTAGTTTTCGTACTAATCGGAACACGCCCACTTTCTTTTCGTGTGCTCGATAGCATGGCATGCGAGTTGAACGAGAAACTTTCGATCGAGTCGTGGAGAATGTGTCCGAAGCACATATGTAGCAGGCGATCAATCGTCTGCGCCAGCGACAGCCTGGCGAACCAAAGGAACCGATTTATTTATAAGCCGAGGAAATTGTTGGGAATTAGCGAGAACCAGGAAAAGGATATACGTGTCGCGGGAACGAGAGTTATTTGCGCAGAATTCTCCGGCATTAGAATCTCGAATGTTTCGACGGCCTCGATGGTCAAAAATCAAATAGCATACTATGCCAAAACTCGAAACGTGTACTAAGAGTAAAACTGTTTACATATAAAGTAAAGTGTAATTTAGTCAATTCGAGCTTTCGTCGAGTGGCTTTTCATGTTTGATAAATCTGTCACTTGCAGATCCACGTTTCTTAGGCCTTCTGTCCACGATGCGTCGCGTCAGATACGCGTACACGTATGTAGCGTCTTAATGAATGCGAACCACAAAATATGTATATACTGAATCGGCCGGGCGAGGCAAATGCGATTCCCAACCCCATACAGATATGTAGTCCTAAAAATGTGTAACTGTGAATTATTGAATGTAGCTGGGAAAATACTTGTAAGATTTAAAAGGAAAAACGTGGGGCGCATGCAATAGGTAATTGATGCACGAATAGTTCACCTAAATCACGAAAAATTTTATTGCTCCGCAAATGATAAAATGAACTGTTGTGCGAGTTTTCTTTTCAACGGCAGCTACTCTCTAAATACACTCCTTACTATTATATTATCTTGCGCCCCACGTTTTTCCTTTTAAATCTTGCAAGCATTTTCACAGCTATTCAACAATTCACAATTACACATTTTTAGGACTATCCGTACGGGGTTGGGAATCTGTATGCAACTCGGAAACATCGTTTTATACTTTTTATTCTGTTTTTAAAAACGTGGTATCTATTAAAATTTTTAACATTTTTACCACGTTATGAAATTAAAACAGAGACACGTGCTAAATATTAAGACACTATTGCGATCGCGACATGTCGAAAACAAACGCAAGCAGTAAGTAACGGTGTAACGATTTGGTAAACAAAGTTTCATAAACACTTGATAAACGAAGCGATAACTACGGATCGTTGCGCGGCGACGTACTATCGTATTATGTACATCGTATACTGAGCTCCGTCAGGGCGAAGTGGGAGTGGGTCCGTGGAGTGGGGACGAGACATAGTGCGCAGTGCGCACGCATAGTAAAGTAGAGAGCGTTGTCGCGCGGAGTGGGGATTGCTGAACGCGATCACCTAGCGTTTCGCGGGGGAATGTAACGGTAAATATTTAATTGTTATTTCTCTTAAACGTATAAGACTTTTTAAAAAGATTTTTTTTTAATATTGCATTGTCAGCCAGTTCTGAGCTATGTTTCCAATTTCAAGTCTCTAACTCATCGGGAAGTTAGTTTAAAATCAATTTCAAGATTTGTACCGGAAAAACAGACAAACAAGAAAGCGAGCTAATAAAAACGTGGTAATAAAAACGTGAAAAGGTCGCGAAACATCGGTATATTTGGCAATAGCGAAATCAGCCGAAACTAGCCGAAATTTACTAACGAGACGGAACATTTTGACCGCTGAGCGAAGAGCCGACGACGCGTGCCTCGAGCATGCCTTTGTTTGTCTCGACACAAGACGCAAGGGTGAGGGGACAGCGTCACGGAAGAGCAAGGAGGAGTCCCGGTCTGGCATTTTACTACAACGTTTGAACCATAAAAGATATCGGGCTGAAATTTCCACTAAAATTCATGAAAAAATTATTCCTACCTACCGATAACTATCGTACTAAATACATATATGTTTTGTAGTAATATTTTAATTAATGTTATGACGCGACGCTCCGTGGACGGAGGGTCTTAGCGTACTTTCTTGAACCAGCTGAAGTACGAAAAACATGCTCGATTCTAATGTTAGGTCACGCATTCGGTACCCGCGTAACAATGTAATTATAAGCGATGTATAGCATCAATTTTCGCAGAAATCGTTACAAGGAGATTCTTTTAAATCTAGATTCATCGACGCCATCGACGTCGCCAGGCCTAGAGACATGACCAGAAACCACGTCGTCAGCACAGAATATGCAGACAAATTCTTGCCACCAGAAATCTACAGGTAAACAACGAGCGTGTTGCGTAAGTCGTTTACATTGTACATTCAACGAATTGGTTGCTCGGTATAGGTACTTTTTCAAAATTTTCAATTCGAGGATAGATATCGATGTACAAATATGTTAGAAAGTTGTCAGGACGTGTTCACAGTCCTCTTACCAAAAGGCAAACAATACGACGTCGGGTCGGTTGGCTTTTCTAAAGATCTCGCTTTCAATAGACAGTCGTTAAATAGTCGTTAGTTCGACACCGATACCTGAGGGAGCCTACGCGGTCCTCAGTTTATCGCGTGATACGGCATTGGGGCTGTTTACTAGCTTCACGGTCATTCGCGTCATAAATCCCTGCCATAAATATGTCAACGAACCAAATGTTCGTTCGGTCGATTTTCCCGAAATTCTTTTGTAACTGCGTTTCCGCTAACAAGTACGTAGCACCTGTACGCGGTTAAACTTCTGTTATTTACTAGCACCGGTGAAAATCAGCGAAAATTTGAAACGTTCTATTTCCACAGCGATTCCGCCAACCCCGCTATCCACTTCCCGCGAAAGCTTTTCCGGTTATACGGGTGCCTCTCGCCGGAACTATTTATTTCCCGAGAAAACTCTGCGCATTATCGGGAACCCGAATACAAACATCAGACTCTCCCACGGAAATCCAACCATCTTCCTGAACGCGGTCGCAGCGTAAGGGAACGATTCGGCTGAGATTTGCGCGGGATACTGCCCCATCGCGGTTTCTTAAACTAACGGAAGAAATCGAATTTCTCTGTACAGGATCCCGGACGACGGCGGCGCCGCCAGGACGGAAATCGCCGAGATGGAGACAGTTCTGTGATCGTAGAAAATCGGCGGCGATTGCCCAGCCCATTCGAAGCAAAGGGAAACGCGGCGACCGTGAGGCTCCCCCGGGAGTACCGGTCCGTTTTCCCATTTTGGACAACGAGTTTCATGCCTCGTAGCCTCGCGCGAGGCTTCCTTTCAAACGAACCATCCGAGAGAATCAAAGAAGAAGATCAGAGAGGGAGAGAGAAAAGGATAGAAGGAAAAGAAGACACGTAGTTTTTTGGGTTCTGCAACGAGCCCCGGCCGAACGCGCACGTCAAGCACAGAACCAAATTTCGTAAACGAAGAAGACATGGGAGAACGTTCTCAGTGCCTATGATAAGAACGGAACAAACGCCAAGAAGAGCAACTGAAAATCGGATCGTTTTCCACGCTTTAACTATTCGCGGGCGAGCCTGGCTGCCCCCTCGAGACTATTTATTGTTCCTCTGCGAACGACACGCCGCGTCGTCGGTTTCGAATCGTGATCGCGTCCAATCGTTCGTGGACACTGACACTTTTTACAGTTCCGTGGTGTTTATCGCATTGTTCGAGAACAAGCCTCGAGAACGTTCCAGACGTCGGTCTACGGCCGGCCGATAGACATTTGTATTTTACAAAGGATCGCGGATCTCGGATCTCGGATGAAAAATCCGGTGAAATCGAGGTCCGTGAAACGTGCGACAAACTAATACGAACGGAAATTCTGTTTCGAACGGTTCCAGAGAGCACGCGTTGTTCCGCTGATTCGCTGGTATTCTTTTCGATTCGAATCTCTTGGCCTTCGGACCGTGTCCCGGTTCGATTCTCTCGAATCGTACACGAGGGGATCAAAGATCGAGACGCGCGGATCAAGAAATATGTATAATTACCAGACGGTGCTCGAAGCATCGAGGCTGCGGAAAGAACGCGATATGTACATCTGGAACCAAGGTAAACCGAAGAGAAACCGATCGTAAGTTTATTCAGACAGCAACAATGCAATAGATAGTTTATTGAAATTCCTAAATCTTTTGAGAACTCGTTAGAACTTTGTACGTTACTGCGGCCCGTTTTTGCGAAAATTGGGCGAAATTCGAGCGCCAACGATTGTTCGTTAAAGTTAAAACGAACGCCAGGCCGAGTAAACTAATACGGATGAGAAATTACATAAAATGGTTATCTTGATGGAAAAATGTCAATGTGTATCATACGAGGTAATTATGGCGTATGAGTGTGCCATGCGTATACACATACATATACATTCATATACATATACATATACATATACATATACATATACATATACATATATATATATATATATATATTTAATACGTAATGTACACGGGAACTACTACTACACGTTAAGTATGTATATTGTGGTAAAACAATGAAATATTCTAAAAGAAACCTACTTCCAGGACGTAATATGCTCAACAAAAGTACACGTATATTAAATTCACCGGGTATAACGATTAAATAAATACGTGAACGAGTGTCAGGTGTCGCGCGACTAATTTTTACGGGGTTAAGCGAAGAGAGTGGTACAGTAACTATCAAGCGGTATTTCTTTGAATTAAAAGTACTTTTATTTGTAAATTTTCAGATTGTCTTGAAAACAGTTTTCTATCGCGACTGTAACTGAATTATTCGTCATTTATATCTGCAACGCGTTAGGTGTATATCCAAGGAAAAGAAACAATTGTTTTGCAACGAGGCTGCAACAATTTCGTAACTAATATTTTCTATAGTTCCTGTTCGATTCGGAGCGAGCTTCGTTCGACGTTACTGCGCCACTCCGTAATTGAGACTTATTTAAACGAAACCGAGGAAAGTGCCGAAACGATTAGTGACAGAAAAAAAAATTGAAACTAAATATTTTACGATACGCAATGGTGCCTGAGGCAGTGTATATTTTAATTGCGAGTGATTTGTAGTTTGTAAAGAACTATTTTTTAGAGAAACAAAAGCATCGACTTCCACGCGGCCAATCGCGAACGTTCACACCGCGCCGATTCGACGTCCTGACACTCCGCAAGTTTTACAAAAGAAACCTGTCTCGGTAATGGATAGTTGGAGAACGAAGTCCCTTCTAAACCCTCGCCCCCGCCCCATCCCCTCACCCCACCTCCCAAAAAACAAGAACTTTGTGTCTGTAGGAATCGACAGTGATAGAATTAATGTTCTAAAACTACGTCCGCTGTACATACAACGCATTGTACCGTATAAGCCGCAAAGTAAGCTACGGAAATACAATTTTCTTTTTCGATTAAACGCAATATTTCTTGTAAAAATTCATCAAATACATATTTCCGAATAGCTGTACCTTTGTGACTTACACCGCACGTCGAGATCTCCGTTTGGGAAGCACTTGTATCGACTCCCGCCGCGCAAGTTTCTTCAGAGAACTCGGACATTTGCTCAGACAAAATTTCAGTCGTGAACCATCGACGCGACCCCGCGAAACTTATTATTAGTCGTTTTTATTGGCAAAAGACGGGATCGGAAAGCGTAAAATGTACGTGTATACGAGGACGACGACACAAGTGCTGAACACGTGCAACACGAGTCTAATAATAATACGTTACTGTCGGAGAACACTGTTGTTACTGTTATTGTTAAAGATAAAGGAAGTGTTACCATTGTTAAGTCGCGAAGAAGGAAAGAAAGAATAACGTAGAGGGAGGGAGGGAGAGAGGGGGAGAGAGAGAGAGAGAGAGAGAGAGAGAGAGAGAGAAAGGGTGAAAAATTGATAAAAACGGAACGAGATTATTGATTACTTCACCGAAGAAAAAACAAAGAACTAGACGTATCGACTGCGTCGCAAACTAATATCTCTATTTACTATACTGTTAAGTACCTAAGGGAGCGCGAAGCTTCGCCCGTTTCTCAATCAACAGCGATCAACGCTATTTCCATCCGACACAAGACGATTTCTTTTCACCGTGTGCGCACTCGCTACTGTATCGTTATCTTTAAGAATAACGATAGATTTCCACGCAACTATGAAACCTTGAACTCGATGGTGTTTTCGGACAATAGGTATCACCAAACGATTAATGAATCCCATCCGAGAATCTTCAGCGATACAACGAACACGTACACCTTGAAGAAAATTTTAGGGAATCCTTCCTCGACACGTTGATCGAACGTTTCTTCCAATTCTAACGTCCGATCGCGTTACGCATTAGATTGAGTAATTATCTTAACCAAATATCCGTGAAAAATTCAAAAGAAATTGAACGTATCTCTATCTGTTCTGTGTATCTATGGATCGTCAACGTTAGCGCTAACTACTCAATCTAATAGCAGAATTCTATCAATCGATGTCTATAGAAGACTTTTCTGCTGAGCATGCCCGTGAAAACAGTCCACCGTTTAGACCGACACATAATAGTTTGTCACTGCCCAATAGAATATTAATAGAACGATCGAATCATACGAAACGATTACAAACTCTCGATTTCTTGAACAAATTCTAAAATTCAGTTCCTCCGTAACTGTCAATTCGTTCTTTACACTAATCTGTAATAGTCGTTACGAATCATCGTACAAGTTGAACGCTTTTGTTTAGTCGTACGTAATGAGAGAAAGCACCAGAACTACCAGAGTGTTTTTGATCGGTACAACGAGAATCGACTACTTCAAATCACTCGACTGCTATAACAATCACGGTACACGCCAATCAATGAAAAAATTCGAGAAATTAAACGACAATGTAAGCGTATTACATAACTTGTTTATCACCGTTTTGGGAATTGGATGGACTTTTATCAAAGTTCTTTGAATTTTCGTTCGACTTCTCATCGAAAAATTGATTCCGTCAACGTTCGCAACGTTGCGTAGGAAGAATACGCGAAGCGAACTGTACAGCGAAACGACGCGACGCGACGCCGGGATCATGTTCGATGTAATCTACACGTAGTGAAATAAGTAAACTTTGGTCAGCCAGTCAAGCTTCTTCTGCCTACGGTTAGAAATAGAATACCTACATAAAAATCGTGCGCACACACGAAATAGCGGCCTTAATGATTTTTCAGCGTGGTACTGGTTATCTCCTGAAATTCTTATATCCATAATTGTAAATTAGTCGTCCCGATACGAACGATTCGCTTCCATTCATCATTCTCATATGAAAATCATGTCCCTCGCGCCTCGCGCATTTATTAGCCGCCGCGACTCTTCCGATTTCGAAGCATCGCATCGTTGCGAACTATACTGTGCCAAACAATCTTTTACAATTAACCGGATAGAACAAGTAACAGCGAGGAACGCAATTAGTTGAATACAAGCATATCAATAGAATTTCCTATCTTCGATCAAACAGAATTTGAAATTCTGATATTTTTCACACAAAATTCGCACGCTTTCGCGTAAATTGAGAAAATTATCACGATCTTACAAATTGTATCGTCCGTACGTAACGATCATACGACAATCTGTAAAAGTAACTGTTTCTTAAAATAACAACTACACTCCAGTTCTCGTAAGGAAAAAGAAACGTTTCTTAATTAAGACTCTAAAATTGTTACAACGATTATATACTCCAATACAACGTACAATGTTGCAAGCAAAATATTGCAGTCCGCTTAGTAAGAGTTACATCTAAAAGCAATACTGATTTGACAATGATTCGAGGACAGAGGAAGGGAATAATAGTAATAATTAAGCTGCGAGTCGTTGTAAAATTTTAGATTCTTCTATATGAATATTATTTTAGAAATACCAAAATAGAGCCGCGAAGGATTTCTTTCTTTAACATTCGGATGATGAATTTTTGTTGTTGAAATGAATAAATCGGAAGAGTCCGGGCGCAAGTTTTAAAGTTCATCTCTCAGTGGACCCTAAGGCTAGATCATTGAATGCGGACGAAAGCAAGGAGAACGTGTGTGGTGGCTGTACTACGGTGCAGACTTGATGTCAACCGGAAGTTAAGGAGAGAGAGAGAGAGAGAGAGAGAGAGAGATTATGATCGCTCCGTCATCGCGATTATAGTTAGGAGTAATCGAGTGCGTGTGCCGATCGTATAATGAAGTCGCGCGAGTATATCCATGCGTCACATATTCGTCTAATGTACATAAGGGAAACGGACGGGAGAATTGTCGTGTGAGCCCGTTCTCGCTTATCGTCTTCACCATCGAGGATAGCCTAGCGACAGAAAACCCTAGGATTAGAGTAGACCAGCAAATAAGTTTAGCGACGAAACCTCGCCAACTGAAATCTTTTCAAAGGGCGCCAGAACCGAGAGACGTTGTATTTGTGTCTGCGTACATTTTTAATGGGAAAAAAAACTTATACTAAGGAAAACGATAACATTGATGATAAAAAAGAAGAAGAAGTAAAACAGCGAAGATAACAAAAAAGTTCGCGAGTTCCGCGAGGGCAGGGCCAAATCGGAGAGCGAAAGTAGACGTCGAAGCGGACGAAGCTATTGAAAATATCGAAATCCGTTTCGCGGAACGTGCGAACTAACGGCTTTTAAGGAACATATGTGACATGTGATTCTATGTTGTTTCAAATAAAACATTGTTGTTTTGTATACTACATTGTGCTGTCTTTTTTCCTAGGAGCGTTCTAATCATTTGAACTCGAATTAATACCCTTTACACACCGCGACGAAACTCTAATTGTAAGATGTAAAAAAGAAATACATTTTCACGAGTCGGATACTGTTTATTAGTTTTCTTACGCACAAAAATTTTCTAGTAAATAATTGTGCAGGAAGGAAATTCATGAGAGACCCTGACAGAAATATAATAATTATAAATATTTATTGTAATCCATCATAAAATATCGCTATCGATAATATGTTGTTAAAACAGAATTTAACACATTCATCTAAATGCTATAAAGAAGAACCAATAATTCTTAGGGGCGCTAAGACATAAAATGATTCACTTAATTATAAATAAAATAATTAGAAACACCAATATAGCTGTCAACACTCCAATGGCTACCCATTGTCTCCGATCTAAAACAAACGGAAAGTAACATCACATGCGTCACTCATAAAAAAAGTAGTTAGAATCGCATGATTTTATTGGCGTTCGTTGAACGACGATAAAATTTGAATAAGCGAATCACATAGGTATTGTACTGGAAAAAACAATTCTTATATATTTGGCCCTTCTTCAGACGGTAAACATTGTACATCGCTTTCGACATGCACACTTCTAACAAACATTTTTTAACAACCCTAAAATCTCTGCATCGACACTTTGCACTCAAAGCGACACTTTGCAAACAATGCCTGTGTGTGTATTCTTTGGATTTTTATCGAAAGGAAGACTTTGAAATGCAAAGGATCAACGCTTCAAATCATTTTAGTATATCAAATAAACATATTCGTATGTTAAAATAAGACGAATCACAAAAGCTTAAAAAATAATAGTTATATATGTATATTCGTTAAACTGCAGACATATAAATTACTTTCACACAAATAGACGTAAGCCAAATCTGAAAAAATAACGAACCTATAAACGCGCATTCACAAATGTATATATTCCAAATGGAAAAAATTATACTCCATGATTGAGAGATTTTCTATTGTAGACTAGCTTAAATGAAACACAAACAAAACTTATTCTTTTATTAAAATTGAATTGTATCTTGCTCGCAAGACGAATTCTCTCAAGCACAGAATTTAATATAACAGGATCTTATATGTATGTGTATATATATATATATATATATATATATATATATATATATATATACACATACTACTGTAACTATAACTGTAATTTAAATAGCATTTTGGATCAGGAATTTGTGGTACTTCACAGTAACATGTACAGTATAAATAAAGTCGCAAATTTTATTTATCAGTATCTGTTTTCACAATTGGTCATTTATGAGAAATAATAAATTATATCTTTTCCTTTCATGTTTTAATTACATACTAGAATAAACAGTTTCTGTTCTGGTATGAATTCACAACAACGTTATTATATTAATAATAATAACACTCTTCTAACAATGGAATAAACGTTTCATTATCTAAGCTTGAATTGATTTTCTGTCTAATTCTGAATTTCTAATCTTCCTATAATGGAGTTCTAAATTATTTGCAGTCGCTAAGGTCTCATAGCATTCGTGTACAATCTTTTTACAATGCGAACAATCGTTCCCATTGATTAACTATCGATCAGCAGCAGCTATCATACGTACAAATATGTGTTTTTACATCTTGTCTTCTCCTGTGTCTTTTTCTTAAACATTTCCTTTTCCCGAACGTTATAGTTTCATTTACATTCATTGCACACATAAGCTGAGCGGTACTTTCGCAATACCATGTAAATACTTCACAGTAACGTGTACTAATCTATTTTTATCTACATATCCGTTAATATTGTAATATCACATGTTGTATACATTGGAAGTAGAAGTATCAGAGGTTTTGAATCATCTTGAAAATGGTTTTTTTTCTATTGTACTATATGTATATATCTGTCTAGAAGTATACATTAAAATTTTCTTAAGCACAAATAACTTGTGCTAATTTTCCTAGTTTTTGACACTTGCCTTACAATACCTGGCATATTTAGTTTGTTTTTAAATCCGTGTGTAAATAATGTACTTAAATATAATCCATTACTTTTTATCTAAAACTTTTTTGATATACAATCATTCGGTATGTATTTATTGACGCTTACTGAACCAACAATATACTACACTTGTTAGTACCTATCTTACTACACGTGTCACAGTTAACTTCATTATACTTGAATAGATGTAATTGAAGCTAATAATCAGGTTTACTATGACTGGTCCATTTTGATCCTACATTTCCGACATTTACCGACATAAAATAAATATAAATGCTTATAAATTATCAATTTTTTAAACCGTTCGCATCGACCCTGCTGGTAAAATCAGTATACATTGTTTATACAGTAAGACTTTCGTAGTATACGTTGTTTAAATGAATGCTATGATAAAGAAGTATAGAAATGCAAATGAAAGACAGAAGTAGAAGTAGAAATTTTCGAATTTGAAATACGTATATAAACTGCTATGACATATTATGGCTCAAATATTTTCAAAAAAGCAATAGCAGAGGAATACTTCAATAACGACTACCACTAATTGTTTGTACTAACTTTTACTTTTATTTTATGGTCGTAACATATTTTTTCTATACTACTAACATTTTCTTGAAAATTCGATTACTTAAACTTTTCTTGTTAATAAACCATATGCGAGCACTGTTGAATTAATGAAATAACTAATATAGTCAGTACTACAAAACTTTATTTTCAGATTTACCGGTTCGACTTATTTCAGATTTACCTTGAATCTCGTATGGAAATTCTATTTCATATTTATCGAGACTTCTACCCCCCAATAAATGACTCTTCGGTTTCATTGTATATCGTTAAAACTCAAAAAAAAGGGTGCAATAGTGCTATATATTAGTGTCAATCAATTTGTAAAGTGTAAAAAAAAGAATTGTTCTTAGCAAAGCTATTATGCAATGTCATTGCAGAAATAAAATGGATGACTAATGTCAAACTGTTTGGAAGTCCCATAATTTTTCGGTAAACGTAAAGTACCGATTTTACGCGAACACAAACTTCTATGAGCTAGCTCGCCAAATCCAAATTTTATTAGAAACTTTATTTCGTACGTTATACCGAATAATTATGGTAAACTTGTAGCGACAGTATTTTTCTAATCTCCAGAACATAAAAAACAGTTAGTTATTGTACTTGACAAGGATGATAGAGAAGAAGGTTTAGAGGCAAGATCAGAAACACTAGATGTTGCAGTAGTAGGAGCAGGAATGTAATTATTATAGTTACCATTACTCATATGAAGAACTTTGGCCATTTTTTTCATTGTTGCATCCAACTTGGAATCGGTCATCTCCAACTCATTTCCAAATTCATCTAGCATACTGCAATACATCAAAGATATTCCACGTTATACGCTTTCGCGTATAAAAGAATTTCCAGAATGGCGAAAAAAAGTAGTATAATATTTATCGATACTTACACTGCTTGTTCGTCTAATTCTGTATTGATTTGCCTAGATACTGTCTTAAGTGTTCCGATACTTTCTCCGATCATGCCTAACTGTTCGTCTTGTTGTCTTATCATGTCATCCTGACGTTGCAATGTGTCACCCAAAAACTGCCTATTAGGACTATCGATTTCATTTTCCAATTTACTATATTTAGTTGTACCATGGTTGACAGGAACTCGGGCAGGACTATTGTCCAACAGCGGCTACAGTAATAACAATAAAATTATATAGTTGAAAACCCTGCTAACTTGTACATAATTACACCGTAATATATTGATAAGGAAACTGGAAAACTGGAGAAACGACAAAGATTGGCATTGATCGTGTAACGTTACTAATCCAACAAATGTTTATACCATTACGCGAATGGAACAAATTTTTATGTACTCGTTTCGTATACGATTATAATAAGAAGCGTGTTATTGATTTACCGAATAAACCATCTTCTCCTTTCCGTGGACTTTCTAAAATATATTTCTACGATATTCCAATTAACCACACTACTATTTGTAAAACTATAAACGAAAACCGCACTAGAAATAAAAGAAAAGTAAATTTTCACAACACTGCTACGAATAAACGCTGGAGACTAATTACAAATTACAATATTATCGGCGATTTGACAGATACGCACAGATGTCGCGGCGTACACAACTTTAGTTTGCGAGGGAAATTCAAACACGCCACTATATCGAATGATTCGCATTGACGTTTATCTCCGGTCAGCTTAGTTATATGAAATTTAAAAAACAAGCGGTTTTAATTACAGCGGACTAGCTGCGTTTCTACCTGCTCGTATACGTGTGATATGTATTTAAAAAGAAACGAAATATATTAAGTTGTCGCTTCCTTGAAAGGGGTGATTCCTGTCAGTCATTTAAAGTAACTTTCTCTGTAACAGTTTCGAAAATTTATAAGAAACACGAACCTGCCTTGCTGTACTGTCACGATCCCGGCCCCTACTCAAATTCATTTTATCCTTCATGATCTACAACAAATCATTAATTAATCGTTCATTATTTGATAACATACGATAAGTTTATCGAAGAAAAGTAACTTTATCTGAATCTATGAAAAACAAAATACGCGTGATAAGATCATATATATTAGCATTACCTTCACTTCCTCCCGCGCTTGTTCGATAAAACCTCGTTGAACTGTTAACTCCTTGTTATCTATCTTAAACTTCGTCGGATTCTTTTCCACGATACGTATAAAAAGATAGGCATATAGATTAAGAATAATATAGAATGCGTACGCAGCTATCAAAATACGCGCTAAAATCGATTGGAAAATTGAAAATATTACAGAAGATCGGACTAATTGTCGGATCGCTACGTATAAACGCGTGTACGATTTAACGTCCATCAGCGTTCAATGAACGCGGTGTCGAGTACAATATTGTAAGTCTTCCGAGCAGAGCAGTTATGTTATGCGATTGCAATGCTGACAAGACTGATCACAACCGTTTATATCCACCAACGGGGAATTGGCAAGTAATCCTTCGCGATTTTTATGAAATTTTAAAAAGCATGTAACGTATATTGTTTAGGCGACGATTATTTGTATTTATAAGAAAGAAGTGCAAAAAAAATATTTTCTCAAAAGTCGACGCGGTTGCATTACAAACGATTAAATGCAAATGATGGTCATAGGCGAATATATCCGCGATCTATTTCCACCCCCTGAATATGAATAATGGCCGTATATGTATATATACGAAAAGGATATAGATTGTATCCTCCAAATCATCTAGATCCCATTCAATCGAACGTAAGGCCTTCCGCAATTCTGTAGTAGTCCACTCTAATTCGTCACGTGAGATGGGGATTCCTCCACTCGTTGGACTCGTAACAATAACATCTTGCAGCTCTGTCCAGCGTCCATATAAACCTCGATTTTTATTCAACGCTTTACAGACCTCGCTAAAATCGTTTAACAATCATAAACAATTTTCATTGAACAAATAACACACATTCGCTTGATATACAAAATATCAAAATATAGTCATAATTATTTTGTATTTTTAAGGAATTTTACCTAGCGAAGCATGTAATAGATGTAATAAGCCGTATAAATACCTAATACAAGTATTATGTAATAAAAATAGGTTCTAGTAAATACGAGGTAATTTTATGAATTTTTAAATAAATCGCGAACTTTTACTATTTTCTACAAGTCTGAACAACATTTGTTACTTTTGCTGCATACATAAACGTTATGTATTATTCTAGGGTATTGCGACTCGAAGAATTATCGCGTTTTGATAAAAAAACGAGATCAATTTATCTTTCGCTGTCATTTTCTACTCAAAAGCGTATTCGCTTCAGCTGTACAGGAAAACAACAAAATTCATAGATAATTTATTTGTTCTACAAATAATAATATACATGTATATTGGTATTTCGCTTCTCGTCGTGTGTATATATATATATATTAACAGTTTAATCAAGTATTCGCAAATACTTGAATCGAAAAAGCAAGAGTCGTGTCGCGAGAAAGATCAATGCGCTAATTTTGATAAAGAAAGAACACAATATATGTAGATATGAACGCGGATAAATTCATAAAAACCAGATAAGATTTGGAATATCTACAATTGACACGTATTAAGACGAAACTTTCATTTGTTCCAAAAATAATACAACAATTATTATCTAAGTCAGGATGAAGAATTCTTTGTAATTCGGTTCGCGACTATTCTTAAATCACTGATGTACACGTATATGTACAACAATGTCGCGAGAGAAATAACAAAAGTTCGAGTTTTCCGACATCGATGTGACTGCATTGTAAATATATATATATATATATATATATATATATATATATATATATATATATATATATATAGTTACATGATTATTATGGAATAGTAATCTAAGAATGTTCGCGGTAGCAGAAAATTTGTACTTACTCCTTGACGACAAAGAACGGATTCTCCAGCGTCATTCCTTCTTTTAATTTAAAGAGGTAGCCTTTCTCGCCGCCTCACGGCAACCACAAGAATACGTATCAGCGATTTGTCGATCATCGGTAGAAATTCCGAACGATCTTAATAGAAGCACTGATACTCGCGGAAACGATGACAATAATCAAATTGACACTTGCTCGCGCTTCAATGTGTTATGCTACCACGACGTCGTGGTGTATTGTGACGTCTGCTTCGACTCTTCCTGCAGACGACTATTTATTCGATTTTAATGTTCGTGCGCAAACACGCCTCTCTAAGAGCTACTATGATATTGATTTCGCGATGGAAGACTTAAAGGACGGTTCACAGCCCTTCCGAAGCGGACTAACCGAGAACTGAAGCGCTAACAGAATCAGAACGTTAAACAAATAAAATCTTATTTTTAATTATGTCCCGTGTCAGCTTTTCGATTGTACTTCGAGCTCGATATTATCATTTATTTGATTGAAATTGTTTCGTTGTTAGCAGGAGTTTCCTATCTGTCATCTCTGACTAGCCCTTGAACAATAAAGTAGTCGATGTTTGCGCGGTAAAATTTCAAAACGTATGTCAATATGTGTAGTTATAAAAGCACTATTCAACGTGTGTAGAATTTTAAACTAATACATGACAACTTCATAAATAATTGCAATTTTATTTCGATATTTTCTTCAGCGCAACAAATGTGCGTATGTACAAATGTATTTATATTAAGTTATAATACGTACTCATTTTGAATCGGTTGTTTCATCGTCTCGTCACCGGTTACGCATAGCACGCTGTGCAATTTCGCGGTAATCTTTTAAAAACGAACTTGTAAAAGTGCTTATACAAATACGGTTGTGTAATACGAATATATTATGCTGAAAAAGTGACGGCAGTTACTCGAAGATTTGTTATAAAAGAAAATAGAAGCTTCGACGCTAATGGTCAAAACTTGTAAGTCAAAAATTCTATGTTATAATTCTCTATATTTACATTAGATATACATAACCTCTTTGTTGACGCGACTTTAAACAACTTTAAACGAAGGATAAATATAAATCGAGATTATATCTTTGCAATAACAGTTTATTTTACTATATATACTTTTACAACTGACATTTTATTAGAACGAAATTAGAATATTAAAATATTTGTATCTGATATATTGATGATTTTATTGACTTTTCTCAATTGTATATCGTATATCGATTTATATAGCAGGTGTTCTTTTAATACTAGAAAAAATATTTACAAAGCTGACTTTAGTATATGAACAGTTTATGCGTGAGAAGTTTATATAATCTATTAAACATAAATGCATATGTATTATATGGTAACTTTCTTGTTCAAGTACCTTTTGTAATTCACATGGAAAACTATATTTAAAGTATTCGGTGTAATAGGTTTTCAAATGAGTGAAATTTTTTCATGAGTATCACATTTTTGGAAATATACTTCTAAGAAGGTAACATACTGTATGTAATTTTTCTTAAGAATCCGTCGATCTTTCTGCAAAGCCAATAGTGTGCAGTGTTTAACAATTTTAAGATTTACAAGTATACGCATATATAATAAGCATGCCTGCAAATAATGTCTTTGTAGGCATTCAATATGTCTCTGAGATAACGTGATATAGTACTTCTCGTAAAATAAGGGGTGTTTATCTTAAGATACAAATTACACCGATCTTAACAAATTCCCTCTTCGTAATCCTCTTCCTCTTCTCCTTTCTTCGAGATCGATAGTTCTTCTACATCTTTTTCAACAGTTTCCAACACTTTATCTTCTGGTGGTTTCTCGACATTCTCCTGTGCACCGGCACTCGTGCTCTATGAAATTATTTCGTGAAATCATGGTTTAGCTTAGACAAGAAATTGATAGTATAAAAATTTACATACTTGACCGTTGTTAGCAGTTTCATCCAATAATTTTGTCGCGTTAGGAGATGAATAAGACTCTGCTGCGTTTGCTCTTACTCCTGGTGGTTGTATTGCATATTCTTGTTGCGGTAAAGGCAAACCTCTAGCCAGTTTAGCATATTCGACATCCATATGTTTTATGAAAGGACTATTTAAAGCTGATTTGGCAGCATCCGCATCTTCGTTATCGTACGCTTGTAGTAACATTTCTAATGTATTTACCTAAGGATAAATATATTCAAATTAACTGAAAAATGAAACTGAAAAAATTTTTAATTTCAAAAAAATGTATGGATTACCTCAGGAGCTTCGCAATAATTTCCCCATTCTTTAAACGCTTTTTCCGCTGCTACTTGATCACCTCGAGCTAGCTGCACTAATACCAATGCCACGGTTAATCTTCCCACAGAAGGCGCATGATCTATTTGTTGATGCATTCCAATTTCTCTGCGAATTGCATCCGCAGCTTCGTCGTACATTTGTAATTTGACTAGTAATCTTGCCACTTTACTCATGTACTCTGCTGCTTGACGTGGACTATCCTCACCCTATATTTAAAAAGAAAATTAACTCGCTCAGTTTCTAAAAAATTTTCATTGACTGCATAAAATAATACTTTACCATGACAATATTAGCAGCTCGTTTGAACAGTTCTAACGCCTCGTGCGGTTGACTAGCCTCCATTATCTTGCCTGCTTTATCGAGTACAGTTGCGCCAGATTCAGGTGATCCATGCATTTGATATAAAGAACAAGCACTATGCGCTAATTTCGGTACTTCCGTGAGGTTTCCCATTTCTTTGCATATTAGTGCAGCCTGTTCGATGTTCCTAGAATTTATAATATGTATATATATAATATATATATATTTCCTATAAAATATAATGCATCTAACTCGAGCTTTAAAATACTTACTTTGCAGCATGAAACCATCTTTTGTGCAATTAAAGTTAAAGGATAAATATAAACTGTGTAATATACACAAAATACTAATGTATATCTAAAAAAAGGATACGCTTTATTTTCTTTATAACAATCGGCAGACTTCATCAAACACTCTTTACATTTTTGATAGGACCTCGCTACTCTGAAGCATGTTGCTGCAATAAAAAATCAAAAACATATGTTAATCAGCACCAGTTTAATGTGATATATTTGTATTGTATATTTTACCTGCACTCGTATATTCGTCGGCCGCAAGTTCAAAGTCAGGTCTCCATTTCAGCAGTGATGTTTTCAAGCTGCAACATAGATTTCTCTCGTTTACTTCGTCGGGTTAATCGATAAAAATTAAACGATTCTTATTTCGTCGAAATTGTACACTGTCAATGTCACGTATAAGAACTTCGCGAAAATCAAATTAATTGCTGACACAATTTTTCACGAACAATTATTTTCGCAGTGACAGTACCTTTTCTCAGCTTGTCGTATATGAGCGTTTCCTTCTTCGATTTTTGACATTTTCCTCCGAATGGTGTCTTCGATCAAGTGACGTTGTATACAATAAATGTAACAGTAAAACTGTCAGTCCGAAGAGCAGGTAGATTTCGAATGTTAATTGACAACCACCGTGCAGACGACAGATTCTTCGAAATATGTAGGTATCTGTAAGACAAGATTCGTCAATATAGATATGTACACCACAGAGTACAATGCAGCTTGTCCTCCTCATTCGTTCTTTCCGAGAAACGTTAGGATACGCCGCATTCCCATCTATAAACTAAGTGCGATGCGGTGCGACGGTTAATTTGAACAGAGACCGAAAATAACAGTTGGTTTTTCAATGTTTTTGAAAAGTTATCGATACGCGTGTGTGTCAGTTATCGATCAAATAAAATGATTAAAAAATATTAACTTTTAAATACTCTTTACGATTTAAATGATGTAAATTACTTTATGAAGGAATTATTAAGGCGAAAAACTCGGACCAATCACAGTGCAGAGCTACAGCGGACGAACTTCGGCTCGGCCAATACCAACGCCACGCTCAGGAATCACCCACGCTGATTGGTCCGTGTTTTTCGTTAATAACTCCGTAACGAAGTCGCGGAGAACATTTTCGCAAAAGAAAAAGTTGCTTCAAATCGCTTACAGCAACAAATGGCAAATTGACTTAGTTAGTGACGTGACACTGTGACACATGCACGAGAGCTGACGAGAGAAACGACATGTGTCATGTGATTGGGCCATGGCGAAAGAGTGGGGAAATAGTGTCGCAGAAGAGGAAGGTTAGAGTCAGTAGAGTGAGGGTGAGAGTGAGCGAGAGGCTACGATTCTGAATATTTCTATTTAATCCTTGTCTGCATTGTAATGTTTGTATACATACTGATTGGTTAGGAATATATATATAAAGATATTTCTAACTTAAAAGCAATGGTGTAATTGTTAATATTGACTATTAAAGTTTAATGACACAGATAGAGTGAACAAATTTGAAATTTGTGAATTGTTGTGTATACACCGTTTACATTTTATCCGACATTCTTTCACGATTGGACGCATTGGCGGGAAATCAGAAGAAAGAATTTATCACAAGTTATCGATTGCTCATATTGACATACTATTCGTTTAGTTTGTCAAATCAACAAGTTTATTTAAAGAACATTCTGAAAAAGGTAATTTATTTCATAATATTCATACAGTTCTTGTAATGTTGCATCTTGCGCACGCCGAAACATAACCTTAGAACGTAAAATGATGTAAACAACTTTATTTCTGGTGATTATATGATAAAAAATTTTACATCTCTATAGAATAAATAGTTAAAAAGTGTGATGGCAGAACGACTCGAAGATCTCAATTTACCAAATGCCGTTGTAACAAGAATTATAAAAGAGGCATTACCGGAAGGAGTTACAATTGCTAAAGATGCTAGAACAGCTGTAGCAAAAGCATCATCAATTTTTATATTGTATTTAACATCTTCTGCAAATATGATTGCTAAGAAAGTAAATCGTAAAACGCTAAGTGGCCAGGACGTAATTCAAGCTATGAACGACATAGAATTCGATCAATTTATCGATCCGCTGCAGGAATCGTTGGAAAACTTCCGTAAAGCTCAAAAGGAAAAGAAAGATGCAACATCAAAGAAAAAACAACAGAAAAAAGATGAAGATGATTTAATAGAAGACGAAGATGGCACCAGAGAAGTTATGGTTTTTTGATATGCGTCGAACGTATAATTATTTATCTATGCAAATAAAAATATAAATTCTATACTGTTTTAAGTATTTTAAATAAGTAGCTTGTAAGTCTAAGATGTTTGTCATATTCTATATTTATTACTACTAAATAAATGGCAAACTATATTAGTACAAGAATATTTCTATTCAAATATCTATTTTGTTTTACAAACAATATGTAGGTTGATAAAAAGTATTTACAACATTTCGTACGTAATTTTTTATTTTAACAACTTTTGCATGAACACACAAGTCAATAAAATGTCAATACTTTAGTAATGGACACTTTTAAGATACTGCATTTATATAAGAAAGTTCTTTATAAAAATTCACTTCTATCATTTATAAAAGCTTGTTTGCTAGCTTGACTTTTGCATTATTAACTCTCAACCACTTTTAACAGATTAAAATGTTTTTCATGGTATCTGTAAGACTATTACATTTGTGGATATGTCGATGACCATTTTATATAAAAATTGATATTTGTAGTCAAGTGTTAATAAGTGCAATTCGTTCTATCGTGTTATTTTTTAATATATAGTATACGCGTTATACATAATATTAAAAAAGTTAGGCAATTAGAATCTCTTTTAAACATCGTTACACTATATCACTGACATAAAGTAATGTCACTATAGCACTGAAATATAGTATGTACGGATTGTAAAATCAGTTTATATCTGGCATAGTAATACTATTCTTAAAATACTCTAAAAATAGAACAGAAATAACATATAACATGGAAAAAGGTATACAGGATAAGTCGCAAACAGATTGCCACAATATTTGAGTTGATTCCGATAGAATAGAAAGATCAAGTAAAGAATTTATTGTTATAAAAATATTCTTTTCACCCTAAAAAGTTGTATTCTTCTTAGGTTTATTTTTTAAATAGCACCATATATTTTATCTTTCTTTTGCACCAATAAATTCTTCATCCGATAATAAACGCCTTTTGATCTAATATTTTCTTTACATAGCTATCGAAATCAATTCAAGTATTCTGACAGCCAATTCACAAATTATCCTGTATAATTAAAAAGCACTTTCATTAGACAAGTGTAAATGTCATACTTTTCAAGGAATGCTAGTTTCATAGATGGAAATATCTAAACTGTACGAATACGCTATCGTATAACTTACTTTTCTTTGTATAAATTCTTAAACAATGTACGCATGTTATTGATAACAAAATATCGAGGATAACTTGACTAAGAATTATTTACAAAAAGCATTATTCATGCTTCAAGGCTTCACAACATGAATTTTGCGTTCTATAATACTTCTACACATTGGACATTCCGATGAAATCATATTTGCACAACTTGAACAGCAACAGAGATGTCCGCATGGTAGAAAAATGACTTCGCACTGTAAAAGAATAGAGAAAATTATTTATCAACTTGAATAGTATTTGAGGAGACAATGAAATAGTTGAATTATTTCGCTTACTTGTAGATCAAAGCAAATTACACATTCAGCAGTATTAATGCACTGCATTGTGTTATGTTCTTGAGAATCGGAACTCGTGCTTGCTTCGTCAGGCGGTGCAGAAGGTGTTGCAGGTGTTCCGAATTCGTGAATTTTAACTTCCGCCATGTAATTTTCAACTGCGAGTCTTATAGCTGTACGATCATTTTCACAATGTATTCCGATCTATGATACAACCGAATGTACGATTTACATTACAACAGTAAGTATTGAAATAGATACTTATAACAGAAGTTTCATTTGGCTTACACTTTCTAGTTGTTCATCGCTAAGATTTGGTAACAACGACGGTAAAGAAGCTAGAAATGGTAAACAATGTAATGCTCCTGCTATTGCAACGTGTCGCACTAACGTAGGTTCCAGCATTTCTAATAAGCCTTGAGGGCGTGCTTCCATTAGCGACTGATACTGCATCAACCAAAACTGACTTCTCCGTCTAGAATCCTTTGAAGACGCACAAGTACGATTTTATAGGAGTTGTCGAAAGAACAGAATGATAATTAAACATATACATACAACACTTACGCTAATGTAGCGTTGTTGTTCTATATTATTAATTGTTTCCAAAAGCTGATCCCTCCTGTTTTGTTGTTGTTCCAACAAGCTTACCAGAATAACGCTCAATGCCACTCTTTTCTCAGCTATTTCATTCTATTCAGAAAAGAATCGTAAAATATTTTTATATCTAACAAAAGAAAATATGCATAGCTGTTATTAATATTACATACAAGTTGCTGATTAATCTCTAGCTTCCTTCTTTCCAATTCGATGTTTGTTAAAGCAGCTAATTGCGATTGTACCAAGTTGACTTGCTGCACAATACTCCAACAACGTGCATCGCTGCGTTCTAATAACGCCGCAACAGCAGCCTTTTGTAAAACTTCATCTTGCCTTAACGTATCGATTAAATTTTGTCTGTTCTTCTCCTGGTTTTGTACTATCTGTGCTAAATGATCATTATTTCTTACTTCTCTGAAAAGTTTATGACAGTTGTAACATAACAAATTACGTTTATATTTTCATGAGGTATTGGATTTACTAACAATGTGAGCAAAGATTGTGCGGTGTAATCTCTATATTTGCTGTATTCTTCCAACTGTCTCGTTCTATGAAGTTCTTCTTCCAATAACTTTTCCATTGACACTGTAAGAAGAAGTTATATCTAGTTACAGTTATAGTAATATATGTGTATAAATGGCATCGAAAAGGTTACAAATTTTGTATACGTACAGAGAGTATCTTTGGTACGAAACAAAAATTGCTCCGAATGGCAAGAGGATAGTATTTGCATTTCCTCGTGTTTTTCTCGTTCAACTAATTCAGCTTGCGTTTGTCGCTCCGCCTCGCTATGACTTAGAAATTCTTTAATAACATTATCTGCTTCTTTTTCAGCTGAAAGCAAAATTTCAGTAATTTAGTGTGTGGTTGTGTTAGATAGCCGTATACGTCATCTTTTAAATTTACCATTGTAAATATAGGAGAGTAGGCGTGCTCTGTTGAAATCTCTTTCTTGTTGAACCTTCTCAAGTTCCTGTTCTAATTGTGTCTGCTGTAAAGCTAGATCCTCCAGAAGCTAACGAAAACAGTATTATATTGTGAGAGGATATACATTTAATTTTCTGTGAGAATACGTTGAATAATAAATACCTTCTTTCTGTGTTCTTTCAGCACAGATTGAATGCCGATTTCATATTCTTGTTGTTGTCTAATAGTTTTCTCCACTTCCAGTAATGCATTTTGTCGATGCTCCTGTAAAAGTGGTTTGATTACCACATTATAATAATTCAACTGCATACGATCGATCGATCTAATTCTAATGAATTCTAACAAATAGATTTGTATAAAAATAACTGAAGCAAACCTAAGCATCGCTTAACAGGAATGACAAGAATGCGTATAATAAATTAGTTTCTTAATATGCGACAAATTAAAATTAAGTCTCACAGCGAATAATATTAAGTGTGCAGCAAGACATAATTGAAAGCATAATAAAATAAAAGAAGCCTCCACATGCCTTCATTTTTTCTAGCTTCTGTAATGTTGCCTAGAAATGAAAACAATAACATTTAAGACACATTGTGCAAGTACAACATCAAAAGTTTACAGTCCTGTAAAGCAAAGTACCTGTACATCATTGTTCTTATTATGATACATTGTTTGCATATCCTCGGAGCTTATGTCTCTGGATAATTCTGCTTCTGAAACAGACTCTTCCGGTGAATATTCTGTGCCGTTCTCTTTTGCTAAAAATGCTACGATTACTATTGTGCCTCCTTTCAAAATATCTTCCGGTGGATAAGATAGGTTTAATCCGTCGATGTTGAATTCCGTCAACTGTTGTGCATAACCCAACGACTTAGGAAGCCTTTGTAGAGATTTATTCTGACTTATGTCTAACACAGTTAGAAGCTTTAGCTTACCAATTGCTTCTGGCAATTGTTTCAAATTATTTTTTGCAACATTTAATGTTGTTAATTTACTTAGATATACTATTTCATTTGGCAGTTTTCTTATATTGTTGTCTTGTAGATAAAGTTCCTAAAGTATCCATAATAATAAATCATAATTCGTGATATACATATTAGTTGCATATGTATTTAACACATTCGTGACCAATGTATTTGAATACGGTCTAGGACTATACGTAGCCGGTACTCTGATCTCGAATGTGTTAGTACGTATATATATATATATATATTTTTTTTTTAATTACATATACCTTGAGTGAAGAAAGACACATTATGTCTGAGGGTAAGTTGGTAAATTCGTTTCCATGTATATCTAAGACAACAAGTAAAGACAAATCGCTTAAGGCACCTCCACTCGAAAGTGAAGTCAACTTATTATTATGCATCCATAGCACTTTTTTTCTGAATACTTTACATAGCGAATAAATGCCCGAGGGCACATTCTTTAAAGCGCATTCCGATACGTCGAATATTGGTTCTGGATTTTCTCTGGCCTATCGTTTAAAAAAGGAAAGCTTATTTTAATATTGGTGTTGATTAAACGTACAAGGATTGTTTATTTTGGTAGATCAAAAGGTAGTCGATGCATGAATTCAGATGTTAACGACATTAAATGCTTGATGGTTTTTCAGATAATCGTGAATACTACTATCAAATGGATAGAAAATTATGTGAAAATTAATCTATATAGATAAGAGCATGAAAAGTCAAAGAATCAAGATTACTCGTGATACGAACGACCTGAATGATTAACCTCTATTCATTTAAACACGTACCAGGTATAGTTTATGCTCCAGTCGTGCTTTATAATCGACATTAACCTTGTTCCCATGCTTCTTTGGTAGAGACATCATTAATCGTTTATGTCATGACAACACGAGAATGTTATGAGTGCAGGTCATCCTGCCATCGGCTTATCCCAAACCACCATCACGTGATTGCGTGACTTTAAAAAACGCTAACCAATATTTGTCAATTTGACAGTCACTTGGCAGACCGAGCAGCGATGTACCTTCATACCTACAGACCCCGTAGCATTTCGTAATACTTTTTTTTTCCTTCGAATTAATGAGAATACGTTGACAAATCAATTTAATTATAACATTTAAAAAACGAAAAAGAGAGAAACGTTTAAATGCGAATAAACATTAAATTGTCAGCCGTGAAATGTAAAAGACTACAAGCACGACACTATAAATAGCAGGCGTTGTTAACAACAATTTAAGTGTTTTATTAAACCATACATTTTGCCATACAAAGAAACAGGTCATAAACGTCATATAAAACTTTGCATACATGAGAATGGTACAGTAATTGGTTTATTCATTTGAAATATTCAATCTGTTGTTCGATTCTCATAATTTCAAATTGTGCAATAATTAACAGCAACGTCTATCAAGATTATTGAATCTATATAAACTTGTAAATTTATAAATGTTGTCTCTTCGTAAAACTAGATCAACTTCTATGATACTGTAGTAGATTTGTGTCGGTAAATGGTCTAAAAAATAGGCAGTCAATATATGTACAGGTATGTTCTAAAAACTCGGTACAACTAATTCGGATATTTTGTTCGTTAAAGAGGTAAAGTCTTTTTGTGTATCCTATACGACTCGTATCTAAAATCTGAAAATACAATACTGGATTGTGTCTCCCCCTCACTCGCCCTCTCTCTCTCTCTCTCTCTCTCTCTCTCTCTCTCTCTCTCTCTCTCTCTCTCTCTGCGTGTGTGTGTGTGTGTGCGTGTGTGTGTGTGAGTGAGTTCAGATTCTTTTTCTTCTTTTAAACATTATTGTACTTCGATAATATTCCTTTTACGTATATGTGCTCGTACTGCTCGAAGCGTTTAAATAAATCTAGCAAAAGTCATCGTTTATTGCGTAAGTAAATATTGCTAGAACAAGCCAGATAGCACTGGGGTCTGATGGCACATCAGTCTGCACATTCAGACGCCTTGTGTTAGATACTGTACGTCTTAGGGAGACGTCTGAATGACAAGTTCAGGAGGTTTAAGAATTCCCTAAGAAATACGTGTAAAAAAATATTGACACAATTTTATGGTGGAATGGAACAAATAAGGCTTCTTTAAGACGTTCATACCTAAATTGCACGTAAATAAGACGAAGTCGTGTGCTATCTGGAAAGTAGATAAAGTAATTAAGTAATCTTCCGACGATTTCCTGTTCTGATATCAGTCCTGAAACAATTTCTTCTGCCTCAATCGATATTCTGTAGGTGTGAGCATGCCCCTGAAAGATAAAACGTATTTCTACATTTCATTGTGAATGCCTTTCCAATAGCATTAATTTTAATGTGCACAGTTTTCGGTAGCCGTTGCTCGTTTAACATTTATTCGTATTCTCGAACCTTAGAACAGTGTCGAAGGACACGCAAACGCCTTTATCACACATTTTTCTGTAAAGGTGCCAACATTCTTTCTCCTTATTCGTTTGAAACTGTGGTTCCGCGGGTGTCAGCTGTACTTGTTGAGCAGTTTCTCTCGAAGCTGCCGCAAATATCTGCTTCATCTACAAGTTTCAACAATTATCCACATGGGAAGTTTGGGCGGACACTTGTTTTCGTTAACCCTCTGACGGCGGTTTCACGGTCTATTTCGACTCTGAGTATGTATCAAAATCAGCCAGACAATTTCTATCTCTGTCTAATGGAACGCGCAAAATAAAATACGTTATTCCCCTTTCCGACTTATTTTTACGCGTAAAATCATCGCCGCCTCCACCCGGTTCGTGTCAGCTAGGAAAATGGCCCGTCGCGTAGCGCCGTTCGAGGGTTAAATAAGATATTTCTCATACATTTGTCGAAGAATTATTCACAGAGGTTTTCGCGTGTTGCGTAAACGTTTCTATTTTCTGCGAAACGATACTCGGCGATTCCTGTACTTTAATTTTCGATGACATCGTTTGCTTCTCCATTTCTCTGTAACGGAATTACATTACAATATCTTTAAAATCCTATTCTACGAACGAAACGCGAATCTATAAAAATACACGAAGTGCATCGCAGTAATTCAACATCGCCCTAATTCAAGATTGTTCGAACTAATCGAAGAAACGATTTCTCATCGTTCGGTCGTTTTCGTGGTCCTTGACTAAAAAAAGACCGCGTACATTATGAAAACTATTAATACGATTCGATCAGGTTCGTACCATTCTGTTTGGTTCTTTTAAATCATCGTGTATTTCTTATCGGTCTATTGTTCGTTCCATCGATATCGTGCGTCGCACGGTTTTCATACTCACGATCGTGACGGGGTGCTACGCGTCTTCAGAAGTTTTCGCTTTTTGTCGTGTAAATCACCGATAGGCACAGCCAGGCATCTCTTTTCGCGGTCGGTCAACGGGATATCGTGGGCCTCCTCGACGACATCGTGAATCAATGCAAGGACAGGCAGGGCCAATCCAGGAACGTCTGTTCTCGAAGCCGGTGTTTCCTCGGTCGACGAGCAACCACCGCCGTTTCCACGGTGGTTAACGATCGCGAGTCGGGGCTGTGTTGTTTTTTTCTCCTCCTTCGCGAGGGGTTGTTGCTCTTTCGGTGGTTCCTCCTCGAACGAATCCCTCTGAAAGGAAACTATGCCACCAGGCACCACTCGTTAGCAGATTCAATTCTTCGAGTATAACGTGCCTGTATTCTTACATTCTTCGAATACCCTGGGATTATTTTTTTTATATTTCCTTTACCCATCTTTGCAATAAATGCAGAAAATCCGCAGACCAATTATTACATTTATAGTCTTTTCGATAGGATTGATACACACACGTGCATTAGAAGCTACGTCGCGCGTCGTCCGAATGATAATATTGTAGCAACGAGGGGTTCCGTTTCGAAAAAATCACTCGATCGAATTTTTCTATCGTACCGTTCAGAATCGATTCGGTCGAATCAAGGTAATATCAGCCTTAGAATTTTATAGTCACGATACGTATGTTTACCAAGTAACCTGGTTTAGCGGACCGGCAATCACAACACCGTTTACCGAAAACTGGGCCAAACGATATCCTCGTGTCATCGATTCGGTTTTACAGTAACTACTAAATCAGCCTATTAATATTTTCCATTAACTATTTCGTATTATTTCCTTCTGTCTATTATCCACGAGTTCGCGCTCGTAACGTAGTTCGATAATTCGATCATGGTTCGTGTCGGTGTCGGTAGCTGTTCGAAACGAAACGAAACGAAACGAAACGAAACGAAACGAAACGAAACGACCGAGAGACGCAACTTCTCGTTGTGATACGTACACCCTGCATTTCTTTCATTGTCGACTCATTAGTGGCAGGTCGATTACGCGACGCGAGTTTCAATGAAATATTTCGATTCAGGGTCAGTGGTGCAAGAAGAAGAAGAAGAAGAAGAAGTTTGGTCGATTCAACGTGTTCAATCCTATTGTCTTCACGAGTTTCATGTCATTGCGCGATAGAACTTATACTTAATCAGCATTGCTACACAATATACATAGAAAGCGGACCAAGAAGCCGGCACTCGATTGCCATCGAGTCTGCATTTGTCCGAAAGAATTTGTTTCAATGTATAACTAACTTTTAAATACTGTAGAAATATTTTAGGATGTGTAAACGTTTCGAAGTATCGTTCCTTTGCTCTCGGCAATTTTTCGAGGATCTTTGTAAGCCGCAATTACCGACTCACCCTGTATGCACGAAAGGTAGAAGTCAGGGTGTTCAAAGGTCTGTACGTATAGCGTAAGCGATACGATCAGGAATTTCCAGATTCTAACCATAGTTTGCATTTCTCGCGAGAAGTATTTCCTGAGGTGTGAGGATATAAATAAGGGAGGTGAATAGGGAAGATTGATCGAGGGCGAATCGCGCGGCCAAAATTGCCTAAAATTGTTTAAAATGCGATAGAAACAGAAAATTAGTTAGATAATTGATATGATGTTTTACGGACCAACAAAGTTACGAATGCAGTAAAAAGTTTCGCAAGCGGAAACTTTTGATAGAAAGCGAGAGTATTGGCATAGTCCTGCACCAACGCTATCACAATTTTTCGAGCGGTGTCTTTCAACTTTCGAGCTGAATGGAATCGTGTAAAAGCTCGCGAGGCTAATGGATATGAAGTGCTCGTTGTTCTTCGTACACGGAACTTTTTCTCGCACTCGAGAACTACGAGGAATGACAACGATGGATATTTCGAAATTATTCGTGGCATGCGCAGCTCGCGTGTCTTGCGTCGCTTCTAATTAACTCGGTTCAATTATCATTACACGACTGTTCCTGCACGCGTGTGCGTACTATTAAATTCCTGCACGATATTCCCGGTTTTAAATGTTGGTAGGTACCGTTCTCGGTTCGGTTAGATTATATCCTCGAACGCGTTCAAAGCGTTGCTCCAACACCACCCGCCTTCGATATCTTCAAATAATTGATGCTACGTTTGATCTCGGAATTAAGAAGGCATTCTTAAATAAATGTTCTGAACAAAATCTGTCTTTGAATTTTTAATCAAACCATTTCCACCGTACAAAGAATTGGTTAAGTTCGACCTAGTTTCGAGCCGATCGAACATGTAAACCTATAAAGTGCAGAAAAAGAAATTCTCATTTAGGTGCAAGTGGAAAGGCATCGTCCGCATTGTACCTGACTTAATGGGCTTCCCAGTGATTCTCGTGGCTGTATTCATCGACGTTTTGATGATTGACGTGGTTGGTAGTTTGCTTCGCAACTCGTCGATCAATTTATCATCCCTGGGCGAATTCTCGGTATCGCTATCGCTATCCGCGGAGCTGACAAGAGACACCATTGTAACGATATCGATGGTTCTGGCGTCGCTCGGATTTTTCCCTCGTCCGGTCGAACGGTTTCGCGGTTTCCCCTCTTCCCCGTCGTTTCTGCAGAATCCGGCGCCGCAGAAGCGTTTCTTTACGCTTCTCGAGCGCCTCTTCAAAGGCGCCGATCTTACCGTACGTTGCGACGATACCTAATCGCGTTCCCATTTCAATTCTTCGTTTAGTATCATTAAATTAATCAGTATCGATTAAATTTCATTTAAAGATTTGCAAGCTGTGTTGACTCGAAAAAGAAATAATATATTAGAAAACGATAATGAAAATGAAAAAGTCTATTAGACGGTATCTTCGGTGTCTCTAAACAGTATTTATATCTTATTATTTACGTTCACAGCAGACTTTCTAAAGAACAATTGTACCTTCGTTGAAGCTGTATCTCCTTCAGATATGTTATCGTTATTGTCGTCTTCTTTCTCGTTGCGCTTTCCTGGAATCAGCGAGCTAGGCGTGTCGATCACGATGTTCACCTGCAATCGATTGCTCGAAAGATTTCCTAGGTGTCTTTGCGGCGGAGCCGAGCTGGTTCTTCTCGACTTTTGATCGATCTTTTGATTTTCCATTTTCCTCGGTGCCGCGTGTTTCTCGTTCACCGAACTGCGTCTACGCACACATCAGGTTCGCGCAAAAAGCGCAGAAAACAGGTTTCAATTTGTGTTCTGCGTTTTGTCGCAAACATTTATTATCGATTATTTTCCCACCAACCTAATAGCTTCCGACGTTTCCCTAGTCAACGTATCTTCCTCGATCGTGGAACCATAGGGACCATCTTTATTTTCCACCGGCGTCGTATCCGCTACAATAACTTTTTTCATCGTCGAAACAATAAGTTGATCAGCATCGTTCGTCTTCTGTATTACTTTATCGTTTACCGATCGATCGTTCTTTTCGATTACAGTTTTCTCAATTGTCGAACTCGCGTCGCTTTGCGCGTTATCCGTTGCTCCCGGACTCGGTGCATCCATTTCCGTTTTAACGGAAGACGCATCCTTCTCCACCATCGAATTCCATTTGTACTCGGATCTTATTGGATCGAGAAACGCTCTGTTCGCGCCGCTGTGAAAACTAGCCCGTTTCTCCTTCGCGGACGAGAAATCATTCTTCGATGTTTTTACACTAGCTGTCGGCGAAGTCTCGATTTTGGTCGACGATACGGTCCAAGATAAATCGGTAGCCATCGGTTCTTTTCTCTTGACATCGGACGGGCCGGAAGTACAGTCGTCGACGATCGAACCTCCTGACGTCAGCTTCAATAAAGAAAGAACGTGCATTGATTCGCAAATTTCTCGATGAATTAAATATTTCGCGAACTTACGGTCCGATTTATCATTTATTTAGACTCGCGTCAGCTTCATCGCATTACTATATTTATTTACTTACATCTTTCTGCGTTTCACCCGAATCAGTTTCCCTCGGTCCCTCTGAAATTTCATTTTCTCTTTCCACCGCAACCTTTTGCATGTCGACGCGAACATTCGTGAAATCCGACAATTCTTCTTCGAGTTTGTCCATCGACATATTATTATCTCTTATCGGAATCGATAAGTTTTCGTCTCGTTTTTTCCCGTAGACATCGTCGACACTTGTTCGAACTTCCAATCGCCGAGACTGTTTATCGCGCGTTACGGGACACTTGTTCGAAGGATATTGAATCTTCGTTTGATCCCCGTTATTTCTTTGCAACGGCGATGGCGGCGCGGTGACGGACGCGTAGCTGGACATCTCCGAGTCGCATCTTTCTTCCACGGTGCCATGAGCCAAGACAATGTTAATGTTGGTTTTGTTCTCTTCGCGATGCTTCCAAGCTAGCCGTAATCGTTCCGCTAGTTCCTGCCTCGAACAGAGGATAGGTGGCTTCTCGATGCCGACGTAACCCCTGGACTTTCCAGTCGATGGTCTGGTACGTCCAGGGATCTGACGGGCCACCACTTCCACTTGCTCGAGCTCTTTATCATTCTTCCGGCGATTTTCGGTCCAGGCCACGCGCACCTAAACAACACCCATAAAACAAACAAAATCACACGATTAAACAACATAACGTCAAGACGTCAATCTTAGTCATTTCGCAATGCCCAAAATATGAAGTTGAACGTGATACGTTACTTTCAGATCTACAATTTCGATTTTCGAAACAAGTACTGTCTCCCAACTTGTATAAAATACTTCCTATGTGGTCCACATATTAAAAGCCTGTTAATTTATTTACGATTTTGTTAAGCGTTCTGCATTAAAAATATCATTTCATTTCATTTCATTTCATTTCATTTCATTGAATGAACCTCTTGAATTACAAATTAATGTTAAGTTAAGTTAAGAGGCGCATTAAGTCATTATTATATTGTATGTAATACGCTACTGAATTCATGTACTGAACATGCTATAGAAACCATATTTGGTTTAAAGCATTAAATAAATAAATAGCGTGAATCTTGGCTACGAAACGCCTAAGATACATGATTCTTACGCAGCATTACTTAACCAGTAATGTGTTACGATGAAGTTTCCTTTCATACACTTATAATTGGGTCTTACCCATTACAAAAACAATCTGTTTCTGAACCGAAACACGTTAGGCACTATATTGCAAAATAGCTATTAGATTAAAAATTGATCGAAACGGTTGCACCGAAAATATTAATTTAAAAACATAAATTAAACTTGTACGGAAATTATTACTTTTCTTGACTTTTCTGCTTATACATATGTATGTATGAATGACGGCGGCCGTTTACTTACGCGTAAGTCGTACACTGTACTGCATAATTACAATATTCTCTCCGTAACGGTCGAATCGCCGCGGGTCTGCCGCGCCACAGCTACGGAAGAACTATTACTCTTTGTAGCGAGAGGACTTAGTAGCCTCTCTTTCTTTTTTTTTGTCTTTTTTCATTCGCCGTCCTCTTTCACGGCCGAAACATTTTCACGGGTACGGTAGAAATCGTTCCGAGAGTTACGGCGAGAATACTGTAGAGTGGTTTTGCTATCCGCAATCTAGCAGTGCGTACAATGTGATGCGAGGAATTGTAAATTATGGTACGATATCCTTTAGGGGTTAATATATGTACATACATACGTTAGGTCGTACCTTAGGTCTCTCGAAACCAAATTTACCGGTGCCATGTTTCCCACGTGCAAGAGGACTCGCACAGATCTGCAACGATTTCTCATCCTCCGCTGACCGTTGTCTTCTGATTTGTTGTCGGCGGGGTGCAGGTGGTTGCAATGAGAATTGCCGGACTGGTCTTGCCGATTTCCCGGATCCTGACATTCCGAATCTCGAATAGACCCGCGAAGACTACTTACATTCTAGATGAATTTTGTTCGCGCTAGTTCGTCGGTTACATCGAACAGAGTAGCCAGCTCTCGTTCTCGGTTAGGCCTGTTCGAAAAGTCCGGGTCGCGTGAAGTAGGAAAAATGTAATGTTGTGGAAAATAGAAAATGAATCGAAGTCGGTCCGACGCGACGCGGGTTGGTTCGATCTGTTTGCTCGATAGATAGATATCGGTCAGAGATAGATCCTCGCCGACGACGTACGAATTAGGGGTTGATACTTACTCGACTAGATTGCGATCAACGTAGAGGACTCGAGAAACAAAGGCACCGGACGCGACGCGATGGAAGAACTTCCATCGCGGTGGCAGCGCAAGCGAACGCCGACTGACTAACTTCATCCATTGCCCTCTGACACGATCGTTCACCACCACTGCCATTTCACCGATCCACCATTGTGTTTTACGTCCCTACTACTAACAATCGGTGCACGTGCGTACTGTCAGCCACCAACACGCCGTTGTTTCCACCCTCGACCCACCGAGTGGGGTAGTTGAACGATGTATTGCTCCCTCTAATTTGAACGATGCGCGATGTCCGATACACCACTACTCTTCTACCAGCTATATCGTTACGTTCGTTCGTCTACGTATGTATCCACGTATCCACGTATCCACGTATCCACGTATCCACGTTCTATACGTTTTACGAAACCTCGCCGACAAGGTAGTCGAACCCGTTCACCTACACTGTCGTAAGCGAGGCCGGGGTCAACACTTGAAATCTATCATTTCGTCGAACCAAGCGCCTGAAACTACCAACATGTATTACATCTTTGCATCTCAACTGACTAATCGTATCTTCTACCCGAACTCCGAACCAATTGTACACGCTTAATATACAAGGTAGACCATTTGAAACGGACCGCCTTAATGTTTGTTAGAACGTTTTTGAAGTGAAACTTCTTTTGGCAGGGTGTAAGCCTGATTCGCGACATGGAAAAGCGTAACGGTTGAAATTGAGGGAAATGTCAAGTTCAATTTGAAAGAAATTTCAAGTTTAAATCGAGGGAAATGTCAAGTTCAAATTTAGGGGAATTCAAGTTTTGATTTGTGAGAAATGTGAGAAATGCTAAAATTGTACAATTTTAAAGTTGGAAAGTAGAAAATTGTGAAACGATGTAATTGTAACATTCGAAAGCAGCAAATCTGAAACTCTGTAATATTCTAAAGTTGCAAAGTTGAAAATGGCAAAATTGTGAAACTGTGAAATTGTAAAGAAAGAGACATGGTTCATAGCATCATTAGCCTTTTTTTTATTAGCAAAGGAATGACGTCCTATTCGATCCAATTAAGTGGTCGAAATCCAAAGTCTGCAAGCAAGGAACAACGCGTGTATGTAAGCGATAGGAAGTTTCTCGTTAACGAGTCGGGTTTCTGTCTTTCTCGGAATTTCTTTTGGCCATAACAATGCCAATGTCTCGCCGAACCGAGGCACGAAAAGAAAACAGAAAAAAATGAAAGACGCTCGATAACGGCTCGGAGCGGAGGCGTGACGTGCGTGTTCGGGTTTGAACGGAGGTGTTCGATTTCACAAAAACATGTCATTCGGGTAGGGCGAATTCGAATTCAGAGCTGGCAGTCACCAGGTATTATTGATCAAAACTTTACCTATCATCTGACAGGTTGTTGTCCGGTGTTACCATGGCATCGCCGATTATTCGAATCCGCTTCTCTCGTTCGTCTCTTTCTTGCTCGTTCCTTCGTCCGCGCAGAGTCACTCTCTGGCGAACCCGGTGCGGCGCGGCGCGGCGCGGCGCGGCCTGACGAGGATTTAAACGGGGAAAGTTTCGCCCCGGAACTCGGCCACGTCGAACTACCGAAAATTAAGAGAGGCCGCCCATTAGCGCTTCCAGCCCTAATTGCCCCTCTTATCGGTGACTTCGACGTGCCGGGTTCGGGAAACCGGTGGATAACTTGTCCATCGAATCCTTCGACGAGGCTCGTACTCGTCGAAGCAGCCTTTCGATGAAACTTATCGAACAGTTCCGATGTAACAGTCATTTTTCACTGTTCCCTTATCCTTATTTCTAAGAAAACGATTACAAAATAATTTGTATCTATCGATGTTTCTGCTTCATCCAATAAAGGAAATTAGGACAATTCTGAATTCTATACGTAAACAGCTTCACTTGGAATTGAAACATATTACCGAAAAATAAATGATTTCAAATAGGAGGATTAGCTTTGCAATTTCATGATTTGATGGGGAGTTTGCTCATCCCTGGCCCGCTTTCGGGGAAACGGGTGTCTATGTCTATCGTGCGCTCGATCGGGACAAGAAAGTTCGAGCTCCCGTTGCTTGCCAAGAAATTTTCGAGGCCTCGTTCCGCGATCGGGCCGATTGCTAGACCGTCAATTTGTTTGTGACACGAGAAACGGGCTTAGAAATTACTTCGCCATCTATGCCATGCTAGAATTCTCGATTCCAGAGCACTCGAACATTCCTTTCGTACGAGAAATAATTCGCTTCGATTTAAGCATTTAGATTTTACACACCGAAAATTATGTGTCATGTATGTCTAATATTTAACAGTACCACCGAGTGTTTTATATTAATATGCATTTGTTGCAGCTTACAGAAAATGGAGAGTGACAGTTCGTTCACCTGTTTGCTGGAAGACTCATTTTCCGACAATGAAACAGTCGACGAAGATGTAGATTATTCGTCGATGATAAAAATATCCTTTGCGATCGATTTTACATTATTTTCTTTGAATACTAAAATTATTTATATTCAGCATGTTGTATTTATTTCTAGCCATTTTATTGTACCATTAACAATATTCACAATGACATCTTAAACGAACGATCACTTAAAATTAATTGAAAAATGTTTTCTCCGTTGAATTCTCACACTGATTTAATACGTAATAATCAGCTTAATCTGACATCGGTTGTATGATATTTTCTTAACGTTATGATAATTACGATGCATTGGAAAATTCAAGTCAGACGTTCGATGGGAAACTCCTGCAACAGACGTTGCAAGAATGCTTGTCCTCTTGTCCAGAAAATTCGCTGGATGAAAAAATCTTCAAAGAAACGCTCCCCATTGGGCACCGTTTATTGTCTGAGGTAATCTTCTTCTTCTTCTTCTTCTTCGTCTTCTTCTTCTTCTTCTTCTTCTTCTTCTGCTTAATATATAAAAATGTAAAGTATTCGGTACGACGATCGCGCACGACACAAGGATATCGGTAAAATTTCCGATTTAACGTTTTCATAATCTCCGTATTTTTCCCATATTTTACAAAGTTTCAACTTCAATTAAAAAAAAAATTTCATCGCTCTATCTTGTTTCTATCGAAAGTTCTTTGATTTCGAAACAAATTTTTAAAAAACGTGAAACGATCGCGAAAATATCGGTATATTTTCAATAGCGAAATCAGCCGAAATCTGATGAGCTGGAAGAGGTGAGGTTGAGGGGACTTCATCAAATCTCTTCCATAAAATTATTTTAAGGTTGTGCGCGGAAGAGTATTTATTTATGTTAATTCTCTCGAAGGCGCTGGAACAAATTGGCAAATTGATAAGCACCAGCAAAGATGCTGTGGATAATATAAAGCGACAGTTGTCCGTCTGCTGCGAATTGTTAATGATATGGGAGAAGTCGATGGAACGTGTTTCGAAACTTCCTAAAACCTCCGCGATTAATTTGAAATTCCTACTGGAGGATGCATCTGCTACAATTGAATTGATCTTCAAACACTGTCGTGCAAGGTAAAATCTACGTACAGAGAAATACTTGATCGAGAGTCCGATTAATACTCGACGACCGGTCGCGACCGGATGAATCGATACCTCCGTACGTGACAGAAAAGGAGAATTTTCTTTTGCAGCACGAAATTCTACGGAACTTTGTTCGAGGGCGTATCGGAAAAATTAACTAATCTCTTTCGCAAGGCGAAGACGATCTTGAATCTATTCCTAGCCACTTTAGAAGGTGTAATCGTTTTCGACACGGATACGGAATCGGAAACGGAGTTGCTGGTGAAAGGTGAGCGATCCTATTACATCTTAACGATTCTTTAACCCGAGCCATTTTTATCCTTATCGCGTATGCCCGATACGCGTATGAAAATATTAATTAGCCTACGAGACGCGACAGGCCAGCGACGCGCAACGTCAAACTCTCCTTCGGATGTAGATGTAAAGCTTTACTTACTTCTGTTTCACGTTACATTTTCCATTGAAACGTCGATAATTACATGACGCGCGAGAACCTGCTTACATAAATATAATTAACATTCGTGGAGAGATTATAAAAGATTTATTCTAGAGATTCCTAAACATTTCCAGTACCACGTGTGTCTACCTTTTTCGTGTATTTTCAATATAGTGATTGGTGGAATTGGAGGTTTGGTCAGCATCGCGAATGCATTGGATCTAAAGACGTTTGTTGAAACGTCGAAAATGTTTGGTAAACTAGCAATAACCTACCAACAAATTACAAAACGTGTGAATCCAGTAAACATCGTGTTGCACCTTGAACAATTAGCGAAAGACGTGACGTCGATGTTTTTTCAACTCCAGGTACGTGACAATTAATGAATGATCACTAGAGTCAGGATGTTTGCTGTCGCGAGATACGTAAGAAACATATCCTGTCTCGTATAAATGTGTATGTATATGACGCATATTGTCTGCATATTGTACGCAAATATGCGAGATACGTATAGCATGCGAAGTATTAGCGAAATATTTACGAAATTTGTACGAATAATTAATATTCGTCGATTTAGAATTCCCTTGATAATACCGACGAAAGAAAGATAAAGGTGATTGGTCATTCGTTAAAAATTTTGGACAAACTGCTGGCAGCCTATTGTTCCAGTATAACCAGTGAAACGCTTCTGTGCGTGGTCGAGCTCGTTCTACAAATGCACAGGTATTCGATTACGTGAAATATTTGCTTAATGTCGTCTTTATTAACCCATCGTATTTCTGTTGTTCCACGTCGTTAGATATAATCCAGCCCGTTTGAAAAAACATCAGACTTCTGACAAGATGATCGAATTAATAAATGCTCACGTTGCAAGAGGCATCGAGCCGTTGTTGAATACTATTTTCAAACACTCGAATTTCAAGCAGGTACATGTCTAATCTTTCGTTCTGCAAGATCGAACACTCATTCGTTAAACTTGTAGGTATTTTTCGAATACAACAATCGAACGACTTTCGACAAACCGAGTTACTACCATTTGCTTATAATTAGCATTATGAAAAAATTGGTAACCACGCCTTACGAACAACACCGCGAATGGACGCTGGGCGCAGAGTCGATTATCGATGTCGCATTGACAAGTATTTCCGACAGTAAGTATTTACAGGGAAGCTGCTAATCGATTGTTATTGTTATGCAACGTCTTAATAAATATAACTCTGTGTGTGTGTGTTTGTATTGTACGTTTTAAAAGTGCAGGAAGAAATTTGTACGGGTGATATAAAGTTGCTCGGTGGTCACGATATTGGAGAAAAGCCGAGATCGGCCTCATTGTACGAAACCACGCAAGTCCTAATTTGCGGTCTAATCAGTCAGATTCCACCGGATGGTTTTTACGGAATCGAGTTAATTTTATTGAAGCACCTGTTCAGCGAAAGACTTTGGAGTGCCCTTCTTAGCGCGGACATTTGGTGTTTCGTAGCACGGTTTGTACAACTGCAGAATCTAGAAATAGATCTGCCCTTTCATTCCGGTGTATAAAAAGTAACGATGATCCGTTCTAAGGGCGAATCTACACGTCTGGATCGGTGGACATCTGTAAGTTGCAAAATATGAAAGAATACCCTATATCCATTGTTATAAGAATATTATTAATCCTGCGTTATAAAAAGGCTCTTTTCAAACTTTTTCTCTTCTCGATTAGTAGACGGTATTGATTGAAAAACAAACTTTAACAACTATCGTTATATGTAGGTATAACGTATGATACAGAAATTAATCTGTTCCGAGAACTATTGTACGCACGTTCGAGGTCCCATATCTGCGGATCCGGTCACATGATATGTACTTGGCGATCTTATTTAGATTCGAAATCGAAATCAGAACAGCGGCTCTTTGAGTCCGCATGCTAACATGACTCACGTGTCGTGATTATTATAAATACCGTTTAAAAGATATCTGCCATTTTATTAGAAAATTACCTTGCTTCCGAAAAACCGACAACAACAATTTTCTTCGTTTTAAACAATTTTACGGCAAGTTTCTCTTACAATAATGTCCACCGATCCAGAGGTGTAGATTCACCCCAACGACGGATGACCATTACATTTTATACACCCTGTCCGTAATATTATTTGCAGAATTGGTTCTTCAGAATTATGCGCGAACCACGTGAAATATTTGTTAAAAGTTTATGCTGCGTTGACACAGCGTCGGAACAGTTTTGAAGTAGTTATTCTGGAGAACTTAATTGGAAGATTGTACAGTTTACTTTCCGAGGAGACAAGGCACTCTATTATAACGGAGTTCGATGATCTTGAGAATCCATGCTGGACTGCTGTTGCGTGTTTCTTGCCACCGAAAACGACGTCGTTTCTGCAGAAACGTTTGGCCTGCGTACTCAATGAAATCCCAGAAGCTTTTCTAGAATTGCAACGACAACCCACGATGCAAAATTGGAATCGCATTGTAAGTCGTGTCGCGGTGGCTGACAAATGAAAATTTAAACATTGAAATTTCTGTTATTAATAACTTCAACACCAGTTGGTTTCTCAAATGTTGGTCAAACGCGATGCATTCTCGGCCACTGTATCGACGACGTTATCTTGCGCTATTACGTTTGCTGCGGTCACACTACTTTTTGTTTTCTTTCCCTTCCCATCTGTAAGACGACGCTGTTACATCTAATCGAGAAATTGAATTACACCGGCGAAGAAAACACTGTGGACATACTTTCGCAAATATGGAATTGCATTTCGAACACAATCGAGATTTTCGAGGACAGGCAACTGGACATAGTGTCGGAATTCGTATGGAAACTGTTCAACGCGACGCAACCCGAAAATATTCAAGATGACATTTTCTATACGGTATCCGACTTCTTATTACTACAATTAACTCGACTAATTAATTATTCTGATTACAATTATCCTCGTAATACAAATCGCTGGTAAACGTATGTCAAGATCCACTGGGAAAAAATGTCCGATCATTTCAGATTCTAGAGGCAATGTTAACGTCACTTTTGTGTTTGCCATCGCATGTGAAGGCGACTGCGTCGCATTATCTAAAGGACAACGTGAAATCCTTTGACGATTGCGGCCCTAAAACGGCGAACACTTTGGCAGAGTTAAATTGTCAGCTTTTGGATGATAATAATCCATGGGTGCGGCAGGAAGCATTGGAATCTTTCGATTACGTGGCTCACGTGTGTCCGAACGAGGATCTCGTTACCAAAATGGCGACAGCAGTTACAAGAAAACCGTCACTGACCGATTCTCTTCCGGCTTATCTGTCCGGCACGTGCTACTACGAGCTACTTGACTTCTCGGACGTGCGACTTTATCTGCAGCATGTGGCTAGACATTCGGAAACTGTTCGTCACGCTTGTTATCGGTACGAGGAGTCGCAGAGGGATGAGAAACTCGCGCGATTCGATACCGAATCGAGCCAGAGTTCCGTCGAAAATCAGCCATCCTCGGGTATCCTAGATGAACAAGCGAACAAACTATGCGACGAATTGAATGACCTTTTTAAAAAAACCGCTGACATCGGTGATAACACGTTACGCAGATTACGAATGGTCTGCGCGAAAATTTTAGATTTCACTGAATCGTCAAAGTGAATTATTACATATTTTGGTATTACTTTTCGCAAACAACAGATATTATAAATGGTACGCGTTACACATTAAATATCATTGAAACAATTATTCTTAACTTCTTTTTAGAATTCCTATAAATTGCATTGTCGATAAAAAAAATTATCAAAATCAATGTTTTCGATAGCTGTTTACCTTTCTATAGGTGTACTATGGAAATAGTAAACATTTTCAAAAAAATAATGTTTTCTCTTCGTTAAACATTTTTATTTGTTCCGAATCGGCCTGACCAGTGGAGGGGAACGTTCCACGATTCGCATAGTCCCCCTCCATTCTATCCGCCCCCTTTTAGGACGCCGTTCCTCCACTGCTCGGTCCGCTCCTGTGTGACGATTCTTCCATTTCCAGTGTAGCTAAGTCTAACAGAAACGTCAGGAACGGACTTAACAGTCTACATGCTACATACTACATACGCGTAGTTGCATGTTGCATGTTGACAATCGACGTGTGTGCATTCTTAGGCAGCAGTGGTGAGTGAACGGTGACGATAGTAGTATGTACAGCTTTATCGTTGAGGTCAAGATCATGACGAATGTAACCCTTCGTCAAGGCTTGCGATGCAGGCGTAACTTCTTTGCTATTTTTAAAAGAAAGTCTACCATAGTTCCTCATTGGCTATAATTCGCACCAGGAGTGAAAGACCCACTGTTGTTCCTCTGGAAGCCCGTTAGGCCTTAGGGAAACCAGGAGAACGTTCTCCAAGATTTCCATTGAGAATTTCCCCTCCCACCAATATTACAGAAACCGCGTAGCTTTTAAAATTGTTCTTTAGTACACGAAGTATAAATAGACTTTTCGACATTACGAATTATTTGATTGCGTGAAAGAATAAAATGAAAAATTATACGAATTTTATTTGAAATAATTTTAGAAGAATAATGAAATAATTTTTTTAAAAAATTATAATATCAAACTATAATAATACAGATGGAGGAGAAACAGTTGAGAAACCATCTTACTGATGATACGGTATTGCAACTGGTACATAGGAAGTTCATAAAGCTTCAAGTAGAAGAAGTAACAGAAACGAAATGTCTTTTAGAACAGGTATATGTTTGAATAATTAATTAATCATCACCGCATAGACTAGAGTTCAGTGACTTTCAAACTTTGTCGACTCGAAGAACTGTTCCTTGGGGAACGCGTGCTACAAGCAAAATCATTACGAATACGAACTATTTCGAAGTTTTAAAAACTTTTTAAAATTTTCGAATTTTCTCTTTATCGACTCGCGAAGCTCCAGAGTTTGACGAAGCACAGTTTTGAAGATTGCTGTACCAAATTGCATGATAAAAAGTCTCCATTTATTCTTACATTATTATACAACAGATAGTCACCGACTTGATCGACAGGATGAAGAATCAGGATCCTTTATTTGAAAGACTATACCAGAAAATTGTTTTTTGTGGTAGCTTTTATAAAGGTACAAAGATAAGTAAACCAAATGAATTTGATCTGAACATTATTTTGAACTTATCGAAATGTACTGTCCACCCTAATAACATACATGTAAGTATAATATTGTTACAATTTATGCTTATAATAATTATAATAATTATTTAAACCAATATACATCATGTTACGAGGCTATACACGCGTTACATACATTTTTACAGCTTAGATTTACTCAACCAGCGTTTGTCAAAATTCAAATAAGTAACTCCTACAGAACACCTGCCCCAAGATACAATATGTCGGCCAGAGAAAGGGGGTAAGAAAATATAGTAGAATATCTTTTCAAACGTAGGTTTTTCTGTGCCAAATAATCGTATTTTCTACACGCGTTGTCTTCGATTTTTATGTTACTCTCATATCGAACTCTTTATATGTATATGCTGTAAGCGGCAAGCGACCGTTGAGCGACGCCGCTGTTGCATTCTGTTTTTCAAATCGATTAATCAATCAAACCATGATCATACATATTGCCGCGGAAGAATTGCCGAACGATCCGATCGTGAAGCCGCGCTCCACGAATAACGTTAAACGATTCCGAAAAGATCGGCAGAGCACCGTCTTTCAGTCTTCGAAGGTGACACACCTCCTACAGTACAGTTTTCTAAATAATAGATTCTCCGAGTTGTAACTTACAACATGCAATGATACCGTAACGGCCGATATTTTATCGAATCAACTAATAATTCGTCTTTCATAGGAAACATATGGTTTTTCTTCGTATACATATGGCTTTTTCACGAAACCATTTCTCTCGAAACCGTTGTCACATTGCCACGATATCCAAACGTTCTAGTTTGAAATTGTCCGAGTATTTTCTACACGTACCTTGTTATCGCGCCAAGCGACATTTTTCAAATTCATCGTTTCTTTTATTTTGTTATCTTTCAGACAATTCAATAAATTTATAGTGGATGGTTATCTTGATCCCCACAAGTTTCGTAATTGGATAGAAGGAGTTTTAATAAAGAGCATTTGGGCCGAATTACCACTACAATATAATTTTACCACCTGGTTGACTAACATAAGGAAAAGTGGTCCTGCTTTTACACTAGAATTAGAGCATCTACTACGTCAGGACGAACGAATTCATATCGACATAGTTCCTGCATTGAACTTTGATACGGAACTAATTGTTAATTCTCCTGTAAACTTCAAGGAAATACAAAAGGTTTTTACGTGCATCTTATTTTCATATGTATTTTTGATACAGCCTACACACATTTACTGCATACACATTTTTTTCAGTATACCAATAATGAATGGTTCGCGGTATCTATACCAAAAAATACTATTAACGAGAGCGTCGATAATCTTCACTGGAGACAATCTTTCTTTTATCAGGAAAAGGAGATTCTTCAAACAAATGGTCGCATAAAATACATTATACGTCTCATGAAGGTCTTTGAAAAGTTTCTTCAATAAACATTATAATAAATAACAAATTTTAATGGCACCATTGCATTTTCAGAAATTGAGAGACAATCAAAACTGGAATAACATAGCTAGCTATTTCATAGAAACATTATTTTTTAACAAAATGGAAAATATAAAAGAGCAATTGAATACGATACCTTACACATGGCTATTTTATTTGGTAAGACGTTAAGAAATGGTAAATGCACATGTTTACGAGATATGTATAATATTTCAAGTGTACCATGCTTCTAGATGTTAAAAGAGATGCATAATGATTTCAAGAAACACGTAATACCATACTTTTGGGACGAAAGGTACAATTTATTGACGACAAAAATTGGTCACCGCGAAATGTTTAACATAGAACGCAGGTTGCATAGAATTATAGGGGACATTGAAAGAAAAGCATCGACTGATCCATTTGTAATAGCTGAACAGATTTGTAAGTTTATATCACGTAGATTGACGTAGAATATTCAAACAATACGCAATAGTACTCGCTTTGCAAAGTTTCTGCATTTTTGTACCTGTTTTATTACATTACAGTCCACTGTGTCCTTTCCGCTAGTAATTTTATATAGTCTCTTCGCTTGTCTACTGAAATAATTAAGACTCTGCTGAGAGTTCGAAACTAGTGCAAACATAAACAGATTTTGCAAAGCGAGCATTACCGTGCTTGGCTTTCACGAAATTTTACACAAAAAGCTGTTTCTTTTTGTTTCAATTAAATGACAGTGAATGCAAGGGAATTGCAAGAATTATATATTGAATACAATACAGTACAAATGTCAGATCTAAGTATCAGTGATATAGGTAAGCAATGCAAACAAATGCAATTAATTGAAAGGTGCTTATGATATTCTATAACCCTAATCATTTTTTAGACGAGGAAAACCAAGAAAACGATACAAGGTGGTGCGCATTATTTTAGTATTCAATGATAAAAATAATTTCACTGATATAATGTTTGCCAGTCCGGTCGACGGGAGTGGTCATGATTCAGATTATATACTCTGTGGTCGGGCGCGCGTAATTCCACCGACAATAAAGTCAGTCCATTGAAGAGTCTACTGTAGTAACCGTTAATTACTTACTCATTTTCAGTTTGCACCTACGCAGCTTTATTTTAGCTGCGCCTACGCAGGTGTTTTTTAGTTGCGCCTACGCAGGTGTTTTTTAGCTGCGCCTACGCAGGTGTTTTTTAGTTGCGCCTACGCACCTTTTTTTAGCTGCGCCTGCGCACTTTTTTTTAGCTGCGCCTACGCAGCTTTATTTTAGCTGCGCTTGCGCAGGTGGTTTTAGCTGCGCTTACGCAGGTGTTTTTTAGTTGCGCCTGCGCACCTTTTTTCAGCTGCGCCTGCGCACCTTTTTTTAGCTGCGCCTACGCAGCTTTATTTTAGTTGCGCTTGCGCAAGTGGTTTTAGCTGCGCTTACGCAGGTGTTTTTTAGTTGCGCCTGCGCACCTTTTTTCAGCTGCGCCTGCACAGGTGTTTTTTAGCTGCCCCTACGCAGGTGTTTTTTAGTTGCGCCTACGCAGCTTTATTTTAGTTGCGCATACGCAGGTGTTTTTTAGTTGCGCCAGCTAGAAATAATAAATTTCCTTTCAAAGAGCCTTATTCGTCTTATTATGCCTGATTCGCCTTTGGTCCCCCTTTGGTTCTCCGTTTCACACCTTTTGCTCCGCAATAATTACTCTTACATATCAACATGGCGACACAATTCAACATTGGACCATTTCGACCAATGGCAAAATGATGTATGTCTAGATGTCTAACAACCAATCAGATCCAAATTCCACCAGGTGACTTCTGTTCATGTAGCTGTAAAGTGTAAAATGTTGTGTTAGGTGTCAATCCTATATGTAAAAGATTTGAAATCAAATATTCAATTTTATTATAAAAAAACATTGGTGAGTGTGTATCGAATGTAGTTGATTTCTAATACGCATGCTCGAGGAAGGTAATACGGTAATAGTTCGTGCTATCGCCAGCTTTGTAAATACTGTGTGTGACGTAATATTATAATTAATAAAACGAATAGTTGCCTTTTAATCAATGTGAGTCTCAACACATATCTCATTCACAATAATACAATATTTTCAACTTGTACTGTTATTGTGTTTGCTCGCATACCTATATTTATTATTACTGATTTGTAATATACATTATTATAATAACATTATTATATTATTATAGTACGTTGACCTGTACATTATTGTGTGTACATGCGTGTGTTTATATATATATATATATATATTACTCATTGATAAAACGTAAGATATAAGGGCACATGTAAAAAATTAATTTAATTTGTTTTTGTAAAGGGTAGCAGCAAGTCAAATACCAATTAATTATTTTATAGTTTTAGTTGATAATCCTGGTTACAATGGGAGGACATAACGGCAATAATGATACTGCGATATCCATCGGAGGCCGTATGGCCAGAGAAAGAGAACGTTTAATTGGTATGACAGATGACGAACGAGCATGGAGAGCAAAATTCCTCAAAAGTCAGGAGCTTGCACACGACGAACCGCTAATGACACCTGGAATTTACAAAAAACTTTATAATCCACTTAGAAGATTCTATAAAGCGCCTATGAATGTTCTGGAAAGATCATTGACTCCTATTGTGGTAACTCAGAAAAATTCTTACACATATATATATGTCATTAATTATATTTATTTTCTTTTATAAAATATATATATTTTGCTTTCGTATTTAATTACACAGGGTAAGAATCCTGCTTTCGTTATACGTGGTACACTAGGAAGATTAGCAGTTGCTATACCGCTAATCTATATGGCATGGTACCAATTGAAATATAATAAGGCAGTACGTAAATCCTGTTCAATAACTTCGACACTGTTATTATCGTATATTGTTCTGATTATTATTTCTACAGACTTGGCAACGCGCGTCTGGTTGGAGAATAACCAGATCACGTCCTACCGTATTACCAGGTGATCCAGGCTATCCTGCTTTTAATGTTAGAAAACCAAACGAATACGCTACTAGCAGTTTTGAAAAATCACCAATATAAATGTTGTATGAATTGTATTTAATTAGTCCGTAAATATACTTCTGTTATCAATGTACCGCATAAAAAGTCCTCCAACCTCACAAAAAAAAGAGATTGCATATACTCGGAGTTAAAAATAAATAACTGTACCTTTGTAGTTCTTGATCTTTTATTTAATTATAAAATTTACAGGTGTTTTAATAGTTTTCGATTCGTTTTACAAATAATATGTAAGCGAGAAGGTATGCATAGGGAATGGAATTTAACGAAGATAAATAGACAGACGGTGATCGAATAAAATACAATATATTTGTATGCAAGGTACAGGTGATTGGCACATTTTATCTAAGAAAACCAAATACTTCTTTTCTTGAACCAAGTTGCATCTCTTTGTTCAATGCTCTCATTATACCTTCGTTTAACTGTAACCCTATACTTTGGCCCATCTAAAAATATAATTTTGTTAGAAATAGTCCATGTATAGCTTTTTAATAAATAAAGTATAGTTGTTTTACCTTTAACATTTTATTGAAAGTACTGGGTTGAATGCTACCGTAACCCAATTTAACTATCGATGAAATTTTACCACTTGGTAATACAGACATAACTATATTGCTCGCACTGCATATTTCTTCTTCTAAAGTTGGGTCAACTACATAATTTTCTCCAATCTACAGTAAGTCAAGCGTCGATTAGCATTAAAAGATTAAATAATGAATAATATGAAATACGTAACGTACATACTTTGCATAATGTTACGATAACTGGGCAGTTACTTGTGTTTAACCGAATACAGTCGTAAGCATCATCCGATAATTGAATATCTGGTTCTCCGCCATCAAGCGTAGCTGCTATAATTTTTGGAATTTCTGTACTGTATAGAGCAGCTTTAACCGCAGCTCCTATCGCGTCAAACAAATTTCCACCACACTGGAGTACCTATTTTGTACGTATCAAAGCCATAATATATAGAAAGATTTCTGTTTCGAGTTCCAACTACCGTATCAACTTACCAATACGTCGATATAAATTTTCCAACATTTCTTGCCAGGTAAAATACATAGCGTTCTTAAATCGAAAGCGTTGCGCGTTTGATAAGCCACCGCAAGAGTATTACTTATTTCAGTTGCCAAATCATCGCCACCCTTTCCTTCGAACGCTGGCGTTGCATTTGCAGAACTATAAATTAAATTTTATGGTTGATTACTTAACATTCTAAAATGTACGAAATAACGTAACAGAACTTACGACGACATTACATACCAATCAACAAAAAATTCTAAATTTCCTTGGTCCGGTGTATCTGCATTCGGAGTGTCGAGTTCTACTTTAATGCCGGCAAGTATATCGGTATTTCCAATACGTAACCTTGCGGAGCCATGAGTTTGCGGCATTAATTTAGTTTCGATTTCCATGGTACGATATTCGCATCGTCTTCTGCCATCGTTCCTAGAGTCTGCCTAATAGTTACAAAACGTCGTACGTTATATATACCGTTGTCATTACAAATTTGTGAAATACTTACGTCTACACCATGAAGAATAAAAGTTTTTTCGCCAGCGCTTAATATTATTTCTGCCATTGCAGTACCTTATTGATTTTAATAAAATAGCATAAGATTGAAAATTGATTCGACAGACTTTTCTTCTATCTTATTCTAAAACAATTTAATACTTGGTTTATTTTTCGAACGTTATTACGCGAATGACGGGGTGGTGTCGGGGTTCGCTTAACCTACAATATTAGTAATTCAATTTAATTTTCTCAATCGAACAATAGTATTAAAAATGGTAAACATATGCATGTGTTTATATATATTAAATGCGCGAATCAAACAGCAATTCCAATTTGTGTATACATAAAATACGGATCTCGAGTATGTGTATTATTTAGGTGCGTATGCTGGTGTAAATGTAATGTACATAAATACATATGTGTATGAACAGGTATTTATGGGTATTTGGTCGGTATTAGGCCAACAAAGTTATAGCGAGATGGATGGATTACATATTACCGATACCAATAATTTACATAAATACCGGTATTATTTCGGTATTCTTATAGGTATTTAAAAATTTACATTATATAACTGAGCATCATGAAAGTGTATATTTATTAAATAGTAAATACATATTTAAGTAATAAATATATAAATATAATCAGTTAAAAATAAATTTTCATATTTATTTGCTGAAGCTGAAAATGTTGTTTTGTAGAACATCGAGATCTAGATCGAAATCGAGATCTAGATCGAAATTGAGATCGAAATCGAGGTCGAAATCGAGGTCGAAATCGAGGTCGAAATCGAAATCGCGATTCAGCGGGAATGTAACCATATAGAAGCAGTAGGAAAAGTGTTAAAAAATTATTTTATTTGTTTAAGTTAACATTGATTTGTTCAGACGTTAACAGTCGAATCCTTGTGTAATACGTTTTTTATCGCGTCTTTCGACTTCTGAACTCCGAGACGAAATTGTCCATATTCTGGACGAATTTTCATGCCCCGATAATAATAGACGAGACTCATCTCGTAGTCACCCAGATGATACAGGGCTTCCGCTTTACAGTATATTGCTTTAGCCATATTGGCGCTTTTCATTTTATATTTCAGTGCGTTTTCAGCATCTTGTAACGCTTTCCGAGGTTCTCCCAATAACAGGTGACACTTACTCCGGGCTATTAACGCATTTCTGTCGTTCGGTTCAAGATTCAGTGCCTGAAAAAAAGCAATGGCAATTATTTAAAAAAATATATACATAATATATACGTGCTTCCCAACTATTTCGATGACTTGGAAATACGTCGTCGGGGCATGATTCTGATCAAACTTATCCCTATTCCTATTATTTATTCCTTATTTGTTCAAACAAGCAAATGATGTCTCACGGGTCTGTTTTATTTGAACTCGAACACAGTGAAATATCTTTCGAGAGAAATGTTTAAACAGCGCGACGATTGCTTAACGCGAAGGGGGTGTGTTATGCGTTAATTGTTGTTCGGAATAAATGGAAACCTTATTGATACAATTCATGGCGACCATAACATCGCCGATGCGCATTTCGCGCAATCCCAAGGCAAGCATGGCGGTCGGCTCAGTGTTCTCTGGAAGTTGCATATTCCGATCTTCCTTTTGCTTCATCTTCAACGATTGCTTGATGTCCTTGGTGCCCATGTTCACCGCCGCGGCCCGGTCTTTATCCGTGTACACTTCCTCCTGACGATGAACGCCGTTATCCTGCCGGCGTCATTTCTTTTTCTTCTGGATGTTCATCTCCGATTCGATCGACGATTTATCCGTCTTATGCTTTTGCTGCGTCTTCTCGTTTCTTTTCTTCTTATTTCTTTCGTTGCTGACACGGCTCTCTTTGTCAAGATCTTCGGAGGATTCCACGGCGAGGCAAGTGCCCAAGGACGAAGGGGTTTTAGTCGGAGCACAATCTGGCTCCTCCGATTGCCTCGAATTCGTCGTTGCATCTGCGGGAGCTCGCACGTAGCTTTGAAGAAGATCGTGATGATGCAGCGACGGATTTAAAATGTCCATGATCTTGGAGTCGATCGCATCCGCTGCGCTCGCCGCTTCGGTCGCGATTACCTCGGACATTCTTCCACTATCTCCGCTTCTTCTTTCAAATCGGTCACCGATTCGTAACGATTTCTGCGAAGCGTCGCTGATATTCTATACATATATATATATATATATATATATATATATATATATATATATATATCTTCGTTTTATTAAATTTCTATGATCCGCGTTTAATTCTCCAACGAGAGTAGCGTTCTTCGAGTTCACTGATGCTTCACGGGACTGATGTTTCGAAATACTAGCTTCTTTCGTGTGTCTCGCGTGTGGAACGGACGTGTGGTTATCGACACCTTAGCCGGCGGCTTTGTTTCCTTAGAAACAGTCAACAATGCGGGCGAATTCGGCACGTGAGAAGTTCTTTGATCACACGTAACACGAACAAAGACTATATGAAATCAGAGTGGTTCTCCACGACAATGTAAGACGAAAATGAAGAATAAAAATATTTCATATAAATAGTTTACTTCCTGGTACGCATATTGCCGACACATATTGTGCAGTTTTGCGAGTAACTTGCAGTTGTGAGGATTTCATTCAACATTTATGACACAACTAGTTGTACCCGCGACAAATCCTGCTTGATTATTAACGTAATTAAATTTCCAATCGCCAAGGTGGTCTCGGATAGAGATGGAGATTTTATTTTTAGACAAGAAAATTCAACGAAATTAAGTTTAAAAAACGTGGTAAAATGAAGAATTTTTTAATGAATTTTAGTTTCATATTCATTTCGATTCTTATATCGACGGTCAAAATGTTCCGTCGCTCGTGGAATTAGATTTTGGCTGATTTTTCGCGATCACTTTCACGTTTTTTCCACATAGGAAAACTGCCGTAACTGGTGATGAATGTGACGATACAACCGATTGCGAGAATAATAAATACGATGGAGTATATATTAAAAAAAAAAAAAAAAAAAAAAAAAAAACAATCGTAAAGAGACTCCAATCTTCAAAACATAATCTTCGTAAAAGAATCATTTGGCAAACAAGATGAAATAGTAAATAGGCAACGAAGAATTTGGTATGTTCCACCTGGTTCCACATGCTACATACCACATATCCTGCTTTCGCGAACTACAAGCTCGGCAACAGGTAGGAGAAAATAATGTGGATCCCAATTTCAACGCCACGGTTATCGAGAAATTGTCGACGATATTCGAACCGCAATAATTTTGTTGAAAAAAATCGTTCCCTCAAATCTTATATTGAATTTAAATTTATATAATAGTTCCCTCAAATTATATACAAATACTCTAAATTAATAATTCTTTTATATAAAATTCCCTCAAATTTTATATTGAATTTAAAATACAATAATTCCCTCAAATTATATATAAGTACTCCAAATTAATAATTCTTTTATATAAAATTCTCTCAAATTTGATATTGAATTTAAATTTATATAATATTCCTTCAATCGTCTAATCTGTGGTTGACTCATCCGCCGAAAAAATGTTTCAATATTTTTAGACAGTTTTAGACATTTTTGAGAGAACACGTCTCCTCAGTTTTGCTAATCCAGCCGCATCGTGCAAGACTAATTTACGTCTAACTGAACGACAATTATTAGAAAGTCGAATAGGTCTCGGTCAAAGTTTAAGTATGGACAATTTCTCGGGAACGGTAAATTTATAGTGGTGAAATACTTTTTTTTACATTTTTGTATTTTCATTTTATATGTATAGAGTATATGTAGAGTATAGATATATCACATCGCGCGCGCGTTATGCGAAATTGCGTGCATTAAAAGCGAAGGAGTGTTTTCTAACGATTTACTGAAATTTTCCTAAATTATACAAAATCGTTCGTACTTGAAGAACTTACTTGATCGAGCAGATACATTGCTTTATGATAATTCTCATTTTTCACGTGTACCATTGCTTCGTTTACGTATAATTTCTTTTCCGAAAGAGCGAGACGTTTCACCCGCGATTTACTATTAACGCTACGACGATTTACCATGATGCTTTGAACCCTATAATATAAATATATAAAGTTCGATCATAGCGCGACACAACTTTCATTACGTAAGTATTGTATGAAACGGATAATAAAAAATGTGTCCTTTATTAACCTAGAGTATTATTCGGTTCAACTATAGCATAAATGATTTTTATAAATCAAGAATTACGGTTGATACTTTACCAGTCTATCATACGAAGATTGCGAAAGGTTAATTTAAAATTTTATACCTTCTTGTTCCTCCTTTTAAATTGAATTAATCTTAGTGTAACTCGTACACACTTACACAAAACAATAAATTATTCAAAGCATATATTAAATGCCAAATAGATCAATTATGAAAAATGTGTGGTGAGTCGTGACTAAACAAACTATATATATATATATATATATATATATATATATATATATGTGCAATATAGGTACTGATTTTTATTAATACTCTTAATTGTCACTGTTGCATCATTTAACTGTTCACTCACGTATTAATTCAATCCTCAGTTTTCAAATATTCCGTTTTTGCACGCATAACACATCCTTCCATACGTGTATTCAATATTCACCGTTCCTATCGGATGCCATAACTTTCTCGTGCTATCTGTAATTCTTAACTTACGACCGGAACTTTTCTGTCTATACTTTTTGTCGTGTCTCCCTACTCCTGGTAATCAGAATTAATCAATATGAAAGCGGTAACAGGGGACAAAGATATAACGACATTCTTTCGTGACTTCTTTCTCTCCTTCGTTCAAGCCTAATAGAAATACCAATAAACAATTACAAGTACATTCTTCCGTGCTAAGATTATTACGGGCTCCGATAAAAAAATAAATAAATAAATATGCAACAATACTAAACAATACTAAAAGAGATCGAAACGAGGAAAGATTAATTTTTACGTTCGATACTTCGCTAACTATACCATAGCTTTCCATAACTTTCAAACGTTACGAACTGTCCGACATCAAATATATTTTGTGGAGTGTACGTATGAACGAAGTACAATTCAAATAAATAAACAAAAGCGACAACTAGAATTTAAAGCGTGAATTATAGTAAAATGAGAACAAGAAATGCAACTTTTAAATGAAACTATTACCAATAGAATGTATACGTGTATAAACATAATTATTAATGTGCGTTATCTCGAGTGTTTCGCGAAATCAATATTTTATCAGTTCACAATCTTCTGCCATTGCTTCATTTTACAATTTGGATTTGGCGCCATTCTAATATGGTGTCTTGCAATATCGTGTGAGCCATCTATGTATAACTTAATGAACTACAATTAAATTTATGTAAATCTCTAATTAGAAACCATTAGAAACGGAGAGAGAAAACTTTCTCTCCTCTCTATTCAATTCCTTATTGAAAATATATTTACACACAATTTTCTAACTTTCAGTATTTACTTTTTGCATACTATACTCAACCACCAACGACAGGTTTATCTGCATGGTTTATGTAATATAGGTATGTATACATTGGTTCATACATAGCCATGTTGAGTTGACAGATTTCCTAACCTATTCAATGACCAATCTCTTATGGACACATTTAGTAACTGGTATTTATTATATAGTGGATGAATTCTCATGTTCTATGTATGAAGCTTACTTTGACCTGCGCATTTTAGGAATAAACATAATTTACGTCTGGATTATATTATTTTCTTTCTAAATTAAAAGTTACCGACACAGAGGTGTCAGGTCGGTAACCGCTGTTACCGACATCTGGCGGGAGAAAGCGAAACTAAATTTGACGAACAGTTTCAGCGTTTCGCCGTTGCATGAAATGGCGCTGCACGCAGGTTTAGGTACAGCGCCATCTAGCGGATGAATGCGGAACTAAATTTGGCGAGCAGTTTGAGCGTTTTGCCGCTGCACTAAATGGCGCTGTACGGAGGTGCTCGAGAGCGCCATCTAGCGGTAGATTCGGAACTAAATTTGGCTAACAGTTTTAGCTTTTTGCCGCTGCACAACAATGGCGCTGTACGCAGATTTAAAAACAGCAAATAATTCATGCCGGAATTTACATGACGTCTTATGAGAAAAGCGGCACGATTTGGTTGGCGGCACAGCCAGTTGGTTGGCAATGTTGGCAACTTGCCAATGGTAAGCAAAGACTTCGGATACAACATGCAGATGCAAGTTGTATGCAGTTGTATGTATCCATGTGTATCTCTGCTCTACTATCTGTCAACAGTAAGATTATACATTACAGCAAACGAATAGCAATGAATGTGAATATTAAACTGTAAATTACACAGATGCAAGCTCTGCGAAATGTAATGTAAATATGATGCATAAAATACACACGTATAACCTGTACGTACATAATAACAATACTTATGCATAACCTGTCAACGATATAATAACAATAAACAATATTTAAACATATTCTAATTGTCCTTTAGGTGAAACATTTGAGAAACATTAAAAAGACATACATCGAATTCCATATAATGAAAAGTCCGTTCATATATTTTCGTCGTGGGATTCGTAAAAGAAAACTTGTGACAACGAAAAAATGTAAGTTGTGTGTTTAAATGTAAAATGTATATTTTATTTATTTATTTTACAGGGAGGAATCATCAGGGCAAACTACTATTGAGGACGTAACTAGTCCTGCTCCATCTTCGATTTCTGTAAATGACGCTAAAAAGAAGTGTAACCTATCGTTTTCTTTTAATTTTGACTTTGACGACGTTAACAGCGACGCGTCCTCCGATTCCGAGACCGCAGATTTGCAAATTGACGTTTCCGAAGTTGATAATTATGAACCATCGAATAAACACAAAAGAGATGCCGTCGAAGAAACTTCTTCGGTCATTAATGAAATGGAAGAAGAAATTGAAAGGCAACTTGATGCTAAAGCAGCAAAAACTAACTTAACAGCCACAAATGTAAAAAACATCATAAAACATGTTATCACCAACGAACATGTAATGGCTATGGTTAAAAATCGTCTTCAGGACACAGAAGACGATATACTATTCGAACCTAAATTGACCCGAGCGAAAGCAAAGTATGAGATAGCGAAATACAGTTTGCATAAATTTTGATAATTCTTTTAGAATAATAAATTCAATTGAAATATCACATTTCTTTGTAGAGAATTAGCAGCGGCGCAAGTTAATATACCGTGGCCGATTACGCGAGTAAAAAAACCTACGTCGGAAGTACAAGCACTAATCGAAGAAGAGCTACCAGAAGATTCCTCCGACGAAGAGTATAATCCAGAACAAGATAAGCAAAGCGACGACGAGAGAGAAGCGGAAATATCTACGAACAACGATGTAGATTCGCAATCCTCGACACCAACAAATAATTGCGACTCGATATCGGTCGAGCAACCTAAATCACCAAAAATTCAATACGATCCAGAAGGGATTTTTAAAATTCCAGAGTAATACAATTTACGCAATATAGAAATGAATATACAAATGAAAGTATTTTAATTAATTGTAAGCAATACTTTTCAGTATTCCTCATGTACCAACAGAAGAAGAAAGTATCGGCCAAAGAACACGTTCGAAACTTTGTTTGAGCGAAACACCTTTGGAACAAATTGAACAAGCATTTATACCGCCGGATATAACAACTGATATGTACGACTGGGACTGCGAGATTGACGAAGATTGGGACAATTTTTTAAAAGAGTTTACCCAACCGTTAACTCAGGAGCCTATAGTCGAGGATGATCCGGAAGCAGATCCAGAGTATAATATTTTAGAAGACGAAGAAACAGAATTTCGTATGTGTACTTCATATTTTAGACTTTTCGATTCGTTGTTAATTCGGATTACCGAAAATAAATGATTTATTTGCAGTGGACAAGGAAGAATTGAGAGCCGATAAAGCTGTAAAAGTTACTCGTAAAGAATTGAATAATTTAATAGCAGAATTATTTGAATTTACCGATACGTTTTCAAACCAAGAACAGGAAATTTCCAAAAAGAGAAGATCTCCTGAAAATTTTAATTCTAATATTGAAAATAATTCTATGGTAAGGAGATAATCTTCGAACCATATTTACACGTTTTTAAACAAAAACTTCAATTTTATCTTTCAGGACTGCTCTGTAACAGATTTACTGCCCGTTTATAAAGAACCCGAGGTTCCCGAATTAATGAACGCTAACCAAAGACAATTATTAGCAGTTCAAATGTGTCAACATGTTCAATTAATGGTGCAACATTTTGCTATGACGTATAGACATCCGGACCTACATTTTCAATCGAAAAGTTGCAAAGAGAATTTAATGAGTATAAGGTGAGTTTATTATTGCGCAATTTAATTATGAATAATAAATATAGAATTAGCAGTAACCGAGCAGTAATATTCTATGGCATTTACATCAGGAATTTAAGTAACGGTCCTAATTCTGCATTCAATGCAGCAAATTTGCCAGATGCTTTAAAACTGATGTCCGATTGGGAAAACAAATTTTTGGATAACCAATTTTCCGAGGATTTCGAAAAGACTGTATTGGACGAAAATACAGTGAACGAGATATATTCTTCAAACAGATGGAAATACGTGCCAAAGTTTCATCCAGAATTAAAGAAATTATTCATGGAAAGTAAAGCATTAATGTATCCACAACTTTTACCCGAATTACCTTTCAAGAGTGATTTAAGAGTACGTAGCCCGTATTTGAAATCTGAAAATTCGTAAGTAGATAGTATATTTTCCTATTTTTGTAGTACGTTTTAATTCATTAACGTTTTTTTGTCTTTTTTTTTTGTCTTTTTGTTTAGTTTAATCGCACTGGGTCTTGAACAGTTTGTTCCTTTTGTCGCATCAAAACCAAGAAAATTCAAACATAAAAATCTTATACTAATGGATTCATTGGAATTAATCGTTCAGTACTTGTTACCGTGTAAAGAACCCCATGTACTGTATCGTTACATTCAAAGACGTAGACGTGCAAAAGATGGCAATCCGATAAGGGTATGTACTGCGCATGTAACTTGAATTAAAAGTACTGCAACAAACTATTGTTTTTTCAGCATTACTTTGAAAAAGGTTGTGCTCCTAGAACAATACATTATATACCGCAACAATGTGATCTTAAACCGCTAAAGGAACAACCGATAGAATCTTTACCTACAGAGTGGCAGAATTATCTTAACAGTGTACGTTTATCGAAATTAATTTAAATATCTTAATCTAAATACATCTAAATATGATATATTTAGAGACGATCAGAAAAATTTTGAAAATTAGACGGTGTTAATATATTTATCATTTGATCATTGAAAATTATTCACAGACAAAACAGAAAATCGATGCGTTAAAGAGAAAACACATATTGAACTCGTATAATGATCTGATGAAAAAGGATGACTGTATGAATGGAATTTTTAAAAGTTATACAACCGTTCCTATCGTTCATCCCTTACGAAATCCTATTGTGAACATGTTTCCAAGGATATTACCTATGCCGACGAGAAAAAAGAATCCAAATAAGCAAACAACAAAAAATACCTCGTACTTGAATGAAAACGTTAAATCTGAAAATTCAGCAGAAGTATCTAGCAACGAGTCGAATAGAGGAGCGTGTAATTCTGATATAGTAAATACAGAACGGACATCGCAACGCGCTGATCCATTGAAAATACATGTGGAAGAGAAAGAAAAACTATTAGGAAAAAATGAAGAAGAAGAAGACAATCAAAACGAGGAGATTGCAATATCAAGTACATCAAAACATTCCAAGTTTTCTAAAAAGTCTTCTGGCGTAGTACAAGAATTGCCGCAATTGAGAAGGACTACACCTAGATTAGCAAAGACTAGAAGTGCTCAAAACATGAAGTTGATGGCTCAAGTTCTGGGATCGAAAGGATTATCTTCTAGTTGCAATACTTTAAAATCTAGAGAAAAGAATGATATGGACAAAAATTTTGAGAAAACACAATCCTTACCGAAACTTGTAAGTAAAACTAACAACATATTCATAAAAAAAACATGTCGTACTATATATCCCTATTCTAGGATAACGAAGACGAAATAGCAGAACTAATGTTAGCAAGTACAACCATTAAAAAGGATTCAATTAGTAGAAAGAAAGCTAAAGAAGCTAGAGAGATAGAAAATATTAAAAGGCTTTTAGAATCCGAAAATCCGCTAAACGAAGAAGAAAGGGGATCGAGTATGTATATTCCAATTAATTGGAATAATTAATATCTGAACAATCTTATTAGGTCACTTAATTATTCAAAGATAATTAAACATGTTTGTTGTTTGTTTGTTGCACAGAATTTGCAGCATCGTATCTACAAAAGTTGCATTTAACATTGGAGTCCACTAGTCCCGATGTATTTCGATCCGTCGTAAAATTATACTTAGATTATTATGAGAAATTACATAGCATTAATCAGACGGAGAGCGAATTATCCTTTTCTAATGACCTTGGAGCTCCGCAAAATGAAAAAATTGTGGAACAAACAGCAAGGGATAAAGATGCCATAGCTATTAATTTATACCAGGATGTGTGCGAGAAGTTACACGAATATCCTGAACTCTGTACAGACTTTTTGTTATTTTTGAAACCGCATCAAGCAGCGATACTGGATAAATCAGTTGAATATATAATGCTTCAAAAAATGAGAGAATTTATCAATGTTGCACAAATATTTTTCACTAAACAACCTTCTCGAATAGCAAAAATGATGCAAGCTATTACGCAACTTTCGTCTGATCCTCAGACCACGTTGGAGCATGTTCATTCGATTATGGCCCCTATACTTAAGGGGCACCCATTAGTCATGGATTTATTTTTACAAGTATTACCTACCGCTAAACCACCTGAAAGGTATAATATTTACAATAATTAATAATACACATAAGGTATTTATACTACATTACCTAATACATTATATGTGTATATCCTTCTTCTACAGTTTATTTGCATCGCATATGTTTGAAAATTTTACATGTCCTGTGGGGCCGCACGATAAGAACAAAGTTTATACCGAAGATGCACCAGAATTATATGAAAATATTGATCTGCCACTATCCGGTACCCAAGAAGATCCTTACGGTGGAGAAAATTGCAGATGTAATTGTCACAACGAAGACGATTCTATTTGTAAAAGTATTTCTGAACATTGTGTCTCTTGTGGAACGAGGGTAAGAAATTTGCATTATTTTATATGAACTAGGACAACTAGGTATTGCAGTAGAACGGATGAAACAATACAAAATTCTTTCCACAGTTTCTGAATGGAAAGATTTATCTTCAAACATCCGAAGGCCTAAGACCTGCTAAAATTATTTTCCCTGGTGCCGATGAAGAAAAATTAGAAAATATAGCTCGCGTATCTTTAAAAACAGCAGATAAATTTGTTTCTGCTATTCCGTCCAGAGCACGGAGAAAATCATCGAAGAACGAGTCCAATTCTGACGAACAATATCAGAAACCTTGCATGTCGAAAAGTTCGCCTGTTAAGGATAACGAAAAGGAGGAGATAGGAAAAGTAGTGGTAAAACCTAAAAGAAATATCAGATCTCCACCAAAAACAGATAAAAAGCGGGATTTGAAAAGGTTGGGAAGTACAGATCGAATAGACGTAAACGCGAAACGTGCACGAATAACGCAGTATAAAGGCAAAAAAGAAAAAAAAGTCGATAAACAACAAACAAAATTGGAATGTATAGATTCGCATGTTAATCATGGAAAACTGGACGGAGCATCTAGCACAAATACCGTTATAGAAATAAAAAAGAAAGTTTTATCAGATGGAGAAGGCGAAACATCAAACGATTGCGCAAACAAAACGGACTCATCCGAAGATGTTAAAATCTCGAACACAAATGTAAATATTAAACAGTGGACACGACAAGAAGACATGATTCTTCTACAAGCTATTAAGAAAGAATATTCTGATAACTCACTCGTTATGGTCAGTAAAACATTGGATTGTACAGTTGAACAAGTAAGTTTTCGTGTCATTTTTCTTGTCTATTTTCAATATTTAATATATACTATAACGATAACGATTACTGATTGCTATAACTCTGATGCAGGTTAAAGAAAGATGTGAAACGCTTTTGACATTATTACAAAAAATGATGTAGCTGTATAGTTGACAAGAAATGCATTTTCTTGAACATATTGTTCTCTATATGTATACTGATTAAATGCAGGTAAATGAATTTCCTCTCACATAGAATATTTTCTGTTTAAATGCATTTACATGATAACATATAAATTAATTTTATATACTTCTACAGACTACTTTAATATACCGAAGCCGGAACTTTAATTATAGAATTCAAATAAAATTGTAAATTTTCAAAAAAATCTGAATTAATTATTCAAAATGTTCATACTGTCCTTTTAAATAAAATAAAATATACAGAAACTTCCAGACTTCAGTCTTAGTTACAAGATTTATATTGGAAAACTATCTTTTCCCTTAACTACGAGTTAGCTGTATCTGAATTTAATCAATTCATTATGTCGAATAGATTAAATAGACAAAAAGAAAATTTAATTTTACGAGAATTTACAGCCACAACAAACTTATTTTATAGAATATATAGTAATGTCGTTACTCATTGATTACATACTGAAATAATTAACTTTCATGCGGAATACAGAATACAGTTTTGATTGCGAGATAATTCATTTAATACATTATACAAAGTACAAATAGTTTAATGTTTATTTTTATAGTGACTTTTATGTACATAAACAATCTTCAACAATGAAAATTTCATAAAAATTACACAGCAGAAATATTTCTGTTTTACGTTCTCGCAATTATTATGAAATTTCATACTTGTTACGTCTCTTACATTCTTTTATATGTATCTTAACGACAAACACAAACGTGTTAAAGAAAACTTGAAAAAAGTATAGCTACCCTGGAATGAATTAAGCCAAACCGAATGCATCTGTGTTCGAGAGACAAAAGAGTACGACATAGATTTTCAATTTTCTGTTCCAAATAATCGTAGCGAAGTATAGGCTCTCGTAGACTCTCGCAAATACGATCTAGTGTAGTATAGCATGTAACATAACTGACGTAAAAATTATTATTGTTGAATCACATTGGTAAAAACTATGTATGCTTTGGAAAAATGATCTCTACCTTCCTTAGTGGAACATTGGAATTGCTACACTGGAAATTTTATACATTTCTATCAAAAATGATCAAGTTAAATGATTTTTTACTGTGATTTAGCCGCACAGCATGAAACCATTTGCAGTGTAAGCTGTTGGGATAATTTTCATAAAGGAACACAGTTTACACTTGTGTTTATGACCAACATTGCACGAACATTTTATCATTTGGATTATCTATCGATCATGTCTCCCTTATACGACCCAGTTACCCAGTTTTCTCTTCAGAGTCAATTCATTGCAGGAAACCTATAAAAAAATATTACTTACTTTCGAAAATGTAAGAAAACGACACAGCACGTTACCATAGCATGTACACTTGATAAATTATTCGATCACAATATGGAACGTCGTTGCAATTAATCGATCATTCTTTGATCACATTTGATATTTATGTATAGTATATATTGTAAGCAAACATACAAACTATGTGTAAAGTGTATTCACGTATGTATGTTTTTTGTGTGTGCGCGAGTGCGCTCGCGCTTGCGTACGTATGGTTATTTTGCAAATATTAGAATTTCATTTTGTACAAATCATCTGCACATATAAAAAAAATAATGAATTTTAGAGTACATCCATGCTATCTACATCGATACCAATATCAAGGAAATCTTCTTCGTAGTCCTGAATATGCCTTTGTACAAGCGCATGTTCAGAATGATCTGGATCGTCTGTTACGGGACTAGGTGGTGGATTAGTCACCGTACGATCGGAATCCGTAGGCATCCTGTCCATGCCTTCGCCGCGTCTTAATCTCGCTTCTTCAGCTATTTCTTTCGTGGAAAGTTCTGCCTTTGTTAAAAGAGCGGGCAGATCTTTTTCAGAACCATCTGTACGGAAAGTATTTTTGTTATATCATATATCGTGTATTTGCAAAATAATAATCGTAAACAGTATACTCGCTTTCTAAACATTTAATTAATTCTTGCGCCTTTTGCCTCCTAGCACTGGCATCTGCCTTTTTTTTATCAGAAATTTCCTTTTTACATTGGGAAAAGATTTCTCTTATTTTTTCCTGTGGAATATGCTCATCATTCTTGACTAGCCATAAATAAACTCCACCCGCGGTTCTTCTTCGAGATCCTGTTATCGTTAACAGTCCACCTCCTTCTTCAATTTTTCTTGTTTGTTGGAAAAAATCGATAGCTTTCTCTTTCCCAATTACTGTCACGATTCTGTCTATCAACAATACGAACGCAACGTATATTTTAATTACTTATAATATAGAATTTATTTACTTATAATGTAATATATAAACGCGAATACTCTTACCTATAAGATCTTTCTGCCTCTCGTTAAGTTTCTCTGCAATATCCTTAGCCACGTCCGTATCAGTGGACTCGACTGTTGTACTTAGATCTGGTACATTTCGTGCTTTCTGTTTATCCACATCCATCGCGTTTCGTCTCTTCCCTAATCTTAGCTTAACATTACTTCTGTCTGAATTTGTTCTTTTGTTTGTCAATCTCTTTTCAGTTTCTTTCTCATCTTCCGAACTATTGTTGTCCTGTTGCTCTTTATTCCAGCTACCGTTTACAGAGTAATGGTACGGGACGTTATAATTTTCGACATTACGCTCTTGGTAGCGCTTCTTCGTCACACCGCATAATACTAAATCCTCCGTCAGAGAATCCTCTTGCACTTGAGTGCACCAAATTCTATACTTATTATTTTTGTTTCCCCAGTCTTTCGTGGAGTACCTTGATCGCTTTAATTTTAGCTTGGGTTTTTTACTTTTGACATTTCTTGAATCTGAATCAGAGTCGCTTTCAGAATCTACAGAATCATCGGATTCGTCATTGTATCGTATTTTTGGGGGTTCCTCTTTATTTGAGGCTGCAGGAGGTCTTTTTAAAACGTTGTACGTTTCGATATCGCTTGCCTAAATCAAAATATATTATTAGAAAATACTTGACAAGTATATTTCGTTTTAAAGGATATTTTATTCGAAAAGGGTTGTGAGCAGAATTTATCATTATACCAACTTGAGATACGTGAAAATATTTGCAATTAATGTTTAGGCTCGAGTGTTTAATTTCATCTTGACTGAAAGAGGTTAGATTCTTGTCATATTATAGAATTATGATATAACCGACCTCGTCATCGATAACTTCGCCATCCTCGAGATCTAAAGGTTCCGCTTCCATATTTCTCTTTCCCAACACTGACAATTTCTTCAAAGAAGAAATATCAACTGGAGTAACAGTTATTGAACAACTTCCACTAAATAAGTTTGTTCGTTCGGTATATGGTGGTATATGGTTTCACCCGTTTTACTTGTTTTACCCAAAACACAGAGAACTTTATGCAGAAATGAAACTTTCATGTGTTTCTAACGTTACTCTTGACAACCAATTGGCAAACACTGTTTTCACTTGTTTTTCTAGTAATATTCTAGTAATATGCTAGCAAGTAAGATCCATTGCGTACGAAAATAGTACTTCTTGAATATACCTGAATATACCCACCCAGCTAACCAGGCGTGCCTTGAGCCAAACCGGCCTAGGGCAGAGATCGGCAAATCATTGTCCAATCTACGCTCAGAGCTGCTCAAGACTGACCGGATTGGCTCAATTTTGGACGACCTCCTGTGCGCGCATATGCCGCGCCATTGTCGTCCGTAGGACCAGAGTTTGGACATGGGCAGGAGGTCGGCACGAAACCGGCCGCTGGACGAGGAATCTGCCTTTGTGGCAGCACCATCGCACTGAATATCGTTTTGCAGGGCAGCACCGTCAGCGAGGGTAGGTCGCACTAATGTGGCAGATGTTGGCGAAGTAAATTTCTATCGTACCAAACATACAGCACTTGTCCCTTTTATTCACATTCATTCTCGACAATTCGAAATACTATCATACAAATTTTATTTAGTTCTTCATTATTTGTTATTTTTCCTAGACTACGGATCTTTATGCGACGGTGCTGCCACAAAGGCATTCGCCACATTAGTACGAAGGCAGTGTTGTGATTGAGGCCTCAATTTTTCGCGCATGCGCGGCAATTTCAGCCTCAGTGACGTAACCTTTTCGATGAAATCGGGTAGCTTGAGCACCCCGCAGACTTTTAAAAAATTATTAGTGTATACATTGAAAAGGCAAGGGGTTAAGCTACCCTTAAAACGTTAGCAATTAAGTTTTAAGACAGAACACTCGTCCCGCCAATAACACCGGTACACTCCCGCCAATATAACTGCCACGGGGTGCTAGGGCTCTGGCCGCTCTTTTGCTTCATTGTAGATACGCCAGTGTTTTGGTCGCGCATGCGCGAGAAATTGAGGCCTCAATCACAACACTGTACGAAGGTGCTGCTACAAAGGCAGATTCCTCGTCCAGCGGCAGCGGCAGCGACAGTGGCGCGGCATATGGCGCTGATGCGCGCACACAAGGACGACCAGATTTGGATTTTTGGTTGACTGGGGTGGTACTGGACGTATTGAACTGTATTGAACTGTATTGAACTGGATACGTGATACGTGACGTATCATACGTCTGGAGCAGTCTGGAGCAGTTTGGAGATGGCGAAAAAGAATGTAACCAAAAAAGCTGTTACTTATTTGTTGGGGGTATGTGTACCGACAACTAAACAAAATGCAGCAAAAATACGAGTAAATGAACTGGAATTCGATAGTAAACTTTCAATGGTAGGTAAACTTGAAAAAGTATTCTCACGAAGCTAGATTTCTGGTTGTGTAACTCTTTCTCTCATTACAGTACTTTGCCTCACACAAATTTATTTACGCCACTGATCCTGAGAAACTTTCTAAAACTGGCGATACAGTGTTAATACAAAACTTACCAAAACAATTAACACGTCTTATTAGTTATAAGGTATGATTTGTAACAATTAAGACTTACTGTTTACATGCTATATCAACTTAGTACTTTGTTTTATTTTATTTCTAGGTTGTTGAAGTTATTTATCCATTGGGTGATATTACAGATCCCATAACTGGTAAAAAAATAGTCGCATCAAAATATAGGTACGTTATATTATTTTTAAAATCTACGTATCGTTTCTAATTTGCTGAAAATGCAATACTGTATTTAATGCTTCTTTCAATATTTATGAAAATATAGGGATGACGTAGAAGAAGATATCAAATTATTTGGAAAATTAGATTCTGCGTTCGAATATGATAAAGCGCCGCAAAGAGGGTCGATGGAAGGCACGAGAGACTTCTCAAACAAAAAGACTTTTGTTAAATATAACGACGATCCAAACGACACAGACCCATACAAAGTGAATCCACTCTAATTCGCTTGTATTTTTATCGATTTTAGTGTTTAATAAACAAAAGTTACATATTAAGAAAGATAATTTATATTTTATTCCACAATACATTATGATGTAAGTATAAAAAGTTTTTGTAGAAAAGAGTGTGTCTTGGAGTTAGAAATACGTGTTTAATTTGGTTCACTAGATTTCAAAGCAAAATGACTTTACATAAATATTTAATCATTTCCATAGAAAAGTTAGTTTGCTTGCAAACAGCAAGAAGGGCAACAATATTAACATGATCATCTATGAGAAACACATTAGTATCCCTCTATATACGATTCTTGTGCATATATTTTCAATTTAATAATTAAATACAAACAGTTTCTTTGTATTTTTCCTTATTTAACTTGTACATTACTTTTTTTTATACTCTTGATGTTGTAGTAGCATTAAATTATTCGATCGGAGATTTCTACAAATATGTTAATTGTATTAAATATAATCGTTAGCTAATATTGCTAAAAAAATTATCGGATTTAAATGTACAAATAATATGATGACTTTATAAATTAACAAATGATTCGCAGTGAATCATTCGGAAAGAAATTCTCTTTCGAGGGCAGCTCCCATGGCGTTCCATTCCCGATCATCTTCATTGTCCATTATTTCAAGATCTTCGATCGAGTCCTGAGAATTATCACCTAAATCTAAATCGTCAGGTAAGTCTTCGCCTCTTCTAAAACGTATTACGGGATCATCGTCGTCGTCCTCGTCCTCGTCCTCGTCCGCGGCCTCGTCCTCATCATCATCCATAGTATCTTCTTTACCGCTCGACGAATCATCTTCGCTACTTCGACGACAAATTTTCTTTCTCTTTCTCAAAGGTTCGCTTTCATAGTTTCCTGTTAAGCGACAATAAAATTCTTACCTCGCAACGTTTATATATTAACTAAAATAAAAATATTAAGTATTCCTACGTTCGCTGTGCATAGAATCTTCTGAATCGGAGCCGTTTTGTCGAGCTTCTATACCGCACTCCTCTGCACAATCTTCATCTTCGATATCGAAAACAGGTGGTTCCATTTCTTGATCATCCATATCCTCTTCAACTTCTTTCCCCATAATTTCTATCTCCTCTGGTGTGAAAGACATTAGGGGATTAATACTATCGGCAAAACTATTTTCAATCTTTCTTTCTTCTTCTTCTATACGTTCCGGACTACTACAATGCGGAGGCGGTATCCTAGATGCTCGAGCCTAAACATATATAATTACTTTAAGTCAGAGTAAATTTATTACTTCCTCTGGATTACTACAATCGTTGCATTGCTTTTATAGTACCTATACCTTTATAGTAAGTGGAAATAGACGTTCGTCAACGTGTTCCCAGCGTTCCGCGCAAGTCCAAAGCCAATCTGGGTTTACAATTTTGATATTTCCATTTTTCTTAGCTGTATTGACTTTAGCAGTGCCAGGTCTAATTGCTACTAAATGTGTCATTTTGTCTGTCAAGTCCTAATACATAATGATTCATTAAAATAGACAAATAGTATATGTACGTATAGATACCAAGATAAAAGTTGTAAATTACTTGTGCTACTTCTGCCCCGAATGCTCTGGCAACTTTATACGCTCGACTTTGTTGGAGCTTTTGATTAGTAGGTATTAATCCACTGAAAGTTAAATGTACTCCTTTCAACACTTGCGCTCGTACTCGTGGAATGATATCTCTGAGTGACTTGCGTCCATTCTCTTTATCGTAATTAACATAAAACTCGGTATGAATCCTTCGAAGAATATCTTCCAAATATAACAAATAATCATCGTCATCTTCGTCTATGACATTATTTTCAGTAGACTTTGCATCTTTCTTTTCTACATCTTGTCTTGTTTCTTCTATCGATGTCGTGTTTCCTTCTTCTTTCAATATTTTATTGTCTTTGTTCCTTACCGCTTTTTCTTTATCTTCTTCTTCACTTGCTCCTGCTCCTACAGTTTTATTGTCTTTATCATTATCCTGATCTTTATTTTTTTCGTCTGTTTCAATTTCTTTATTATCATTTTTTTTTATTGATGTGCTATTGCGTTCGTTCTCATTGTTTTTTTGCGCTATTTTACTGTCTTCGTTTTCAATTTCTGCGTTAGAACTTTCATTAACGTCATTCTTTGAGTTGTCTTTGGTAACCTCATCATTTTTTTCTTCGGATTTGCAAATGTTTTCCTTATCCTGAATCTTTTGATGCGTTTCCTTTTCATTACTATTATCCACAGAAATTTGTATCGGTACTTCGGACGCGCCATTTTCGTTAGTCGTATTTTGACTTTCTTCTGTACAAAGTTCATTTGTATTTTGCAATTCCGGTAAAACTGGAGCATCGGATTTTTCTAAACCTGGTGGCGCGTGTATGTCACCGGTGTGTCGAAAAAAATGATAAGGTTTTACTTGTACCAAATTACCGCACCCTTGCCACACATCCTCTCTATCATCTATGATGCATACCAGATCATCGCCGCAAGGAAACAAAGCTCTGTAAAAGATCAACTGGAATTAGATAGAACCGTATCCGATAATCGAATCGATGAATAATCAATCCGATTACGAGTATCTAAATACTTGAGGTTAGCTGTTTTTGACGCAGGATCAAAACATTCGTCCCTGGAAAGTATCCTATGAGAGAATAAAGTTCCATCTTTGTCTAGTAATCCTGCTACGGTATGAGCATAATTTCTTGCACCAAATGTACATATATGCAATTCGTATAAACGGCTCATCTCGGAAAGAAAATGTCTGGTATTAGGCCTTAAACGGGTATGATACCACGGAGAGTTTGGTCCATAAAGTTGATAATGATAAACATCCTTAAACATAAAAATTAATAATACCAATTCAATCACCTTTTATAATACATATATAGTTAAATGTACCTTCATATTAGGAGGAACATTATCGTTTGTTGTATGAACAATTGTTTGATCGAGATCGACAAGCAAAGCTAACTTGCGATCATTTAAAAGACGTTCTTCATCTTCTTTTCCGATTTTTTCTGCCAATTCTGGGCATACTTTTAATTCTGGCACACTGTGTACCATTGGCACGCTTGCTTGAGATATTTGTATATTTTCGCTTTCTTTACCAACTCCTTCAACCCTTAAATCTACACCACATTCAGCACATAAATCCTTCATTACAGTAGGATGTCGACATCCTTCTAATATCATTATCACTTCCCTGAAATACTAATCACTTATGCAAATTTTGAAACAAATTACATATCTATATGTATAAAGAGCGATGGAAATATTGATATTAGAAAACATAATTTTGAATCGATTCTTCTTCTTGCAGGAAACTGTGTTTACTGTATATATATATATATATATATATATATATATATATATATATATATATATATATATAGAGAGAGAGAGAGAGAGAGAGATATATATATATATATAGTAAACACACTTCATTTACGCTTTTAAATGAACAAATCGTGAAAAGTAAGGTTAAGAAAAATATATACCCAGGCTGAATGATATCTCCTTCCCTTGCCAACAATTTTGTGACGCGGCCAAATCGTGTGGCCCGATATTTTTTCTCAGGACCCTTTACATCGTCGGTTCCTGGAGTAATATTTTTATATAAAAACAACACTCTGCCCGCTGAAACCATTGTATCCATTCGGACCCTCCATTTTAAAATCTTTCCTGGTTGTCCACCAACTGGAAATGCGACTTCTATTGTACCCATCACTTTTTATCTGTGTACATTCAGACGTCGAAATATTATCTGTTATTGAAGAAAAATATTAATTTCACGAACGTTAAACTTTTAACGTTTTTGCGCGGGAGATGCATACACACACTGACGTTAGATTTCTCACACTGACAGAGCAAAAGCATACATACATGCACAAATAATTCGTCACGAGTCACAATACCAACCATCAGAATTATATATATAATATTGCGCGACCGTGTGAACTTGGCTACGATAGAGCTATAATTAAGACAGTATTGCCAATAGAGGTAACAAGGGGAAAACTGTGACACATTCTGCACATTCCCTCCAGTGCAGCAATGCCAACTGTGGTCAAATACCCCACACTTTTTGGCGCTCGATTCGCTATTTTACATTATTTATTTACTATCCGATCTGGTCCGGTCACTCCGGTCTCCGATCATCTCCGATTCCGATTGTGATTGTCTTCGATCCAGCCTGGATCATCCAGATCCAGGAGAGGTTTTTTCACTTGAAATAATATCGGAAAAAGAAAGTCGAATGAGCGTAAACGAACGTTTGGAAATGTAGATTGCCCCGCATAGGAAGGCTGCTGGGAATAAATATTTCCGATTACTTTCCAATTACTTTCTGATTATTTACTTTCTTGATCATAACCTCTGATCGTAACATGTACCTGAACCGTTTCAAACCAGGATCCACGTTCATGGTTGGATGTGGAGTTGGTTTCCTTGGAACGTTAATCGTGTTTATTTTTCACGATACATTTATTACGTCCAATTGTAAAAGCTCAGCAACAGGTTCTAGCTCCGATCGGAGGAGTAATTTTTTCAGATGGCTGGTCGATACACGGAACGATGATCAAGAGATTATTATTCAGACTTGGAGAAACCAACGATCGAGATCGGGATCGGGATCAGGATCAGAACCGGGATCGGGAGAAACTAAAACGTACTACGAGTGGTTGAAAAGCGAGAATATTCGTACTGACAACATTGATCTGGACTCTTATCTTTATGGACCCAGACAAGATGAAGAATTGGAGTCCGATTGGCTTAGCTCTAACGTACAAGTAACTTGTATCGTTTTTGTAACAAAAGTAAAACTGGCGAGATCTATCTGGAATACATGGGGAAAGCGCTGTAACAACATTTATTTTTTTGGTCAAGAAAAGGATTTGTTGGTACCTATAATAACTTTTGACATGAAAGTGGTATCTTCGTGGCAGCTTTTGTGCGAAGCGTTCAATTACGTTTGGAAAGTTAAAAAAAACTTGGAATGGCTTATCATGGTGAAAGATGATACATTGGTCGTTCCTGAGAATCTACGGTATATGCTTGCTCCGTTGAATTATACAGACGATCACTATTTAGGTCACGCAGTGGTATTGTGGGGACAACCATACAACGTTGCCAACGCAGGATACGTAATAAGCAAGGGAGTTCTACAGAAACTGATAGGCATGTTTGACAATTCGGAAAAGTGTATAGCCGGTGGCAAATATTGGAAGCAAGAGGATTATTATCTTGGTAAATGTTTCAATACTGCGGACTTATCGTCCCATGGAAAATTAATTTTGTTGATGGTAATGTCATATATACGTAGTATGCAAAAATACTGTATTTTCAGCTAAACATTTGGCGTCTATGGGAATCTATCCTTCGGATACGAGGGATCAGTACTCGCGGGGCACGTTCCATGGATATTCTTTGCAATCTTTGTTATGGGGTGTTGTCAGAACTGGTAGTTACTGGACTCGTGCTTTGTATCCAATAAAAAACGAGTGTTGTTCCTTGATGTCTGTTACTTTTAATGTCGGTGAACCCGATAAAATGTATACTTTACATTACTTATTATACCGCTTACACGTCTTGAGAAAAGAAGCTGTTTTCGGAGCTAGAAGAGCACCGACGATTATACCCGACGAAGATGTGGGCTCATTACATTATTTTATGTTATTTTTTGCTGAAAAGAAAACTCGAAACTAATCGAGCGTTATTTTCTCCCTCAGGTATGGAAGATTGCATTGGAAGAAGAATTTAACATCACGCATTTGAATAATATTTCTTCGGATGCTTACTACGAAATTTGGCATTCAAAATATTCGGAACCCGAGCAGTTAATGAACAGAAATTATCGACGGAAAATCCTGAATAGGTCGACTTGAGACCGGTTGTCCTAAACGTATGCCGTACCAATATGTAACTGTGTTCATGATCAAAATATTTTTACCAGATGATTACCATGATTAATTATATATCGATGTTACGTTTCGATCCGTCTAACAAAGTTTACGATTGTTGCAATTGTTGTTTACTACACGATACTATAATATTGTACGTTATATTTACACCGGTTTTAGAGATTATTTTTTCTTTTTTCTTTCAACACGCATAGGTTGTTCTACTCGACAGTCGAATTATTTATTTGCTTTGCATCGTTGCGTTTGTAGATTAGCAAATCTCATTGATACGAGTGCGGTAACAGTGCTGGAATGGTGCTATTTGATAAGTATTTCCCTTGTTATACCATTGCTGCCTTATCTAACTAATTAGGAAGTTATTAACGCTCGTAATGACCGTGATAATCGAATCGCGTTTCCAGGCTAAATGTGTGTCAAAAGTGTGGGAGAGTGTAGGAGAGTATTTTCTATCTTGCCGGCGTACGATTTCAACGAATGCGATCTATTTTCTAGAAGATAGGAAGGAACAGAGACACGATCTCTTAACGACACGGCCTTTAAACAAAAATTGTTAGCTGTAAATGAACGTATAGTACCTGATAAATGCAAATACAACTGGGTATTTGTATACTCGCGTGTCGCCTATACATTTCTATTGTGTTTATCTTTAAGAAAGTTTATACATAGAAATTGCTGTTTAACATTCCGATCAACGACAATAAATATTGAATTTTTCAGAAACTAAAATTTCCATTGACTTTTCGTCGGGTCGGGCCTCTCTTAATCTGGACCCACATTCGGACTGATTTTTTTTTCTTCGAATTCTCTTATCGGACTTTATTTATCAGCAATGTACTTCCTTTTCGAGGCTGTATAAAAGAAATGAATTTGCTTCTACTGGCAGAGCAAGCCTTCTAACGTGTTCCGTAACGTGTTACTTCGAGGATGGTACAAGTGTTATCTCTCGATTCAGAATGAAGCTGTGGAAAGTAATTTTTCAAGTTGCGATAACCATCGACGTTACGAGCCAAATAATTGCTACAAATCCTACGGAAGAGCCCTCGGAGTTTATCGAGTAAGCGATCATACACGTACAATGTATTTCATCCGTATTTCATTGAGATAAACGTATTTTACATATCGATCCGCTAATAGCATTCCGCTGAACGATGCTGTCTTCGATCCAGATTATAGCGTGAAGAAGACCAAAGGTGGTTCAAGAAGACGTTCGTTTATAGGTGGTTGCGCCAGACAACCTGATGCACCTGTAAACGGTCATATTCGCTGTTCTATGGATAGGTAATGCGTCTGTGTGTTTGTCGCGGATTAATATACCCTATATGTATGAATTCGTATGTACACCGATTCGTTTTTACAGCGGATGTATCGCCTCTTGCAATCAGAATTATAAATTTCCGAACGGTGTCACCCAGCTGGCTGTAACTTGTAGTGAGAAACAGTGGCACATCTTTGGTACAGAATGGATTTCCATACCCCACTGCGAACGTGAGTTTTCTCGTGGATGTTTGGAACATGTTCCTTACTTTTTCCAGAACAGATAATGTTTAATGGTAAATTGAATAACGTGTGTTTAGCAATTTGTATGCCAGAGTGTTTGAACAACGGAGTATGCGTCGCGCCGCATCAGTGTTATTGTCCCGAAGACTTTACCGGACCGCAGTGCCAATTTGAGAATAAACCATGCATGGAGTATCCACCAACGGTGCTTAATTCTTATAAGCATTGCAACCCGACGTATGTTATTCGGCGAACGTCGAGCTCTAATTTTCTTCAGATCCGACTGAATGCTCAATTTTGTTTGTTTGTTTCTAATATTCTAGAAGCTGCACGATATCGTGCTTGAAGAATTTCACGTTTCCCGATGGCACGTCCATTACCAATCTGATTTGTAAGAATGGAAACTGGCTACCTAGTAGGCAAGATTGGGTCTCTGTGCCTGACTGCGAACGTACGTATCGAATTCGTAAACGTAAACTTATCGTATATCGTTTGAACAATGCTCGTAGAAAGTAATAGCTCGCACAATACCGTGCGAGAATTAGATTAACGAATTTGTTTATCGGCCGTAGCCGTGTGTAATCCTCCTTGCCAAAACGGGGGCAACTGTCTGCCGTCGAACGTTTGTCAGTGTCCGCAAGCGTATCGAGGACTCCAATGTCAATATTGTAAGTATCGTCATGCGATTTATCGAATGTGATTGAACGATGCGAATGTCACGGAAACATTTCTGTCGAACTTGTAGCCGCCGATGCTTGCAACGGAGAGAAAATTGGATTCAATGGTGGGTTCTATTGTACCAGCGACGGTAACAGTTATTCGTGTGCTCTGAACTGTCCGGACGGAGTAGAATTCGAATTCCCTCCGGCAATCGAATACAAATGTTTCTACGAGACTGGTGTCTTCGAGCCTCAGCCGATACCGCAATGCAAATACGCTGAAAACATGAATGTGATTTCCTTGGGTACAACATATAATTCCTATGTCAAGGAAACAAATCACACGTGGACGTATCAGGATGTTTTAGGCTCGAGCAGCAATCAATCTCCCTTGGCTAAGACCAGCTACAATCTTTACGATAATACGACCTCGAACATGGTAATTATTTGGGAAACTGTAATATAATTTACAATTTATTTAATACGATTAATAAGAATGAAAATTTATTTGAGCGCAGATGCAATTCGGTTCAGCCCTGGAAGACAACGTATTATTTATCGAGGAGAAGCGACCAATTCCGGAGAGCTGCTTCACCTGGGGCGGAGTGCATTACAAAACTTTCGACGACAATATTTTCAGCTTCGACAGCGACTGCTCACATATTTTGGTACAGGAAGCGCAGAACAGAGTTTTTACTATAATAGCGGAGAACAGTCCGACTTGCAAGACGCAAGATTGTTTCAAGATCACGAAGATCTATATTCAGGACAAGGAGTACATACTGACGAAGAATGAATTTGGTATCCCGGAACTTCGAACTCCGAAGAAGTTGCTGCCTATTCCGGCACAGCTATCGGTTATCAGAGTTGAATTGTCGGCGCATTTTATCGTAGTAACCTTGGACTCGTTAGGGATTCGGCTGAAGTGGGACGGTGCTTTGATGTTGCAAATCGAAGCCTCGGAAAACATCTGGAACAAAACTGTCGGTCTCTGCGGCAATATGAATGGTGATAAGACTGACGATCTGATATGTAAAAACGGGGATCGTGCGCGAAGCGTTGCAACGTTTGCTTCTTCTTGGAGAACAGACAACATTGGAGGTACTGTCTCGTCGTCGTCGTCGTCGTCATCGTCGTCGTTCTCCTTCGACTCTGATTCCCAATTATCGAATAAATCAAATAGACAAAAACACGCTGATCGTTCGATTCTATTGTTACAGAAATTTGCAACGAATATCCAGACACTCGTCACGGTTGCGAGTCTAATCCATTTATTGCCAACGAAGCCATCAGCTTTTGCAGCAGCTTGTTATCCGATCACAGATTCCAGGCTTGCGCGCACACTATTAGCGTAGCCGAATTACAGACCGCGTGCTTATGGGATTATTGCGCTTGCAAGGACAACGACCGGAGGAAATGCGCTTGCGACACAATGAACGTCTACGTGAGACAATGTGCTCACAAGAAAGTGGTATCTTTGGCGGGTTGGAGAAACAACGATACTTGTCGTAAGTGTGTTGCGCGTTGCGTTTTGCGTGTTGATCGATTAACGCGTAACTAACGGTAGGATAATTCTTCATCCGGTCGCGCGTTTACAGCCATGCTATGCACCAATGGACGCGTATACACGGGTTGCGGTCCGAAAATGGAATCGTCCTGTTGGACCGAGGTAGAAAGAAAGCCGACGAACATCAAGGATTGCGAGGAGGGTTGTTTTTGTCCGGAAGGAACTGTGGCGCACGAAGGAAAGTGTATAACTTCCGAAGAATGTCCGTGCCGATTACGCGGAAAGCTGTTCCAACCTGGCAAGAGCGTACAGAAGGACTGCAACACCTGCACGTGTTTCTCTGGGAAATGGATATGCACTCAAGCTAGATGCAGCGCTAGATGCGCCGTCATAGGAGATCCCCATTATACAACTTTTGATGGGAAACATTATGATTTCATGGGGAAGTGTAAATATTATCTAATGAAGGACGACGATTATTCCATAGAAGGCGAGAATATTCCTTGTTCCGGCGCGATATCGGAGGTACTCCACTAGAATGTCCAGTATTGGTCTAGTAGACTATCGATGATACAATGTAAAATGTATTGTTTTGTTTGTAGAGTATGGGACTTATTCCGAGCGATGCACCATCCTGCACGAAAACTGTGACGATCAATTACAAAGGAACGTGTATAAAATTGAAGCAAAATGGTCGGGTATCGATAAACGGAGATGATTTAATCGTATTCCCCACTGTAGTCGGTGGTGTCAGAATACGCGTGGCCAGCAGTATATTTCTGGTTGTCGCTTTACCAAATGGTTTGGAGATATGGTGGGATGGAATATCTCGCGTATACATTAACGCTCCACCAGAATTTCATGGCAAGTAGTCTCGAGCAAAAGTTTAAAACGCAGAACGTTCTCGTTGCTTACAAGTATCGTTGCGTCGACAGGGAGAACTCGGGGACTTTGCGGCACATTTTCCGAGAATCAAAAAGATGATTTCATTACGCCGGAAGGGGATACGGAACAATCGGCGGCCTGTTTCGCTAATAAATGGAAGACGGACGAGTTTTGCGCGAATGTCCCGGAAAAGGAATTGGATCATCCTTGCGAGATGGATCCGCAGAAACGAGCAACAGCGAAACAGTACTGTTCCTACTTGTACAGCGATATATTTGCAGGTACCGTGTGACAAGATGTTCGTGACATATCGATGCGGAATCGTACCGCGTTTCTTCTTCGGATTACGATCCTTTTCGTTGTTAGGTTGCCATTGGCACGTTGATCCGGAAACATTTTACAAGGATTGCATGTTCGACATATGCTCTTGCAAAGTGAATCTTGAGCTATGTCTCTGTCCATTATTGGCGGCGTACGCCAAGGACTGCGCTACCGCTGGAGTGAATCTCTTGTGGCGGCTAGACGTCGAGGAATGTAAAGTACATTGTCCCGGAAGCCAGGTGTATCAGATTTGCGGCAACAGTTGCACGCGGTCGTGCGCGGATATATCTTCCTACCAAGATTGCAGACAACAGTGCGTAGAAGGATGCAACTGTCCGGAAGGAGAAACGTTGGACGTCCACGGAGAATGTATTCCTATCGGACAGTGTCCTTGCGTGCACGCGGGATTCGACGGGGAATTTCGAGCGGGACACAAAGAAATTCGGCCTGGGAACAAAGCGCTCGAACTTTGCACATGTACAGGTATCGTGTCGTTTTCTTAACTACGTAGATGTAGCATGTAGATACATGTATCGCAATGTAGCAACATTATCACGAGATAGCAACGGTTTCCTTCGACAGGCGGTGTTTGGCACTGTCGACAAGCTACGCCCGATGAAATAACGGAATACCCGGCCACCAAAGATCTCTCGATATCTTGCGTGGCGAGCAAACATTTCCGAGTTACCGACTGCGCGCCGGCAGAGCCTCGAACTTGTCGCAACATGCACAAGAATAATCCCCAGGATGTTGCTCGGGAACCATTCGTCTGCAAGTCTGGCTGTATTTGCGAGTCTGGCTACGTTCTGAAAGAACTGGGTGGTGACTGCGTCAAGGAAGAATCTTGTCCCTGCCATCATGGAGGTCAAAGTTACGAAGAAGGCTCTGTCATTCAAAACGAATGCAACAGTTGCAAGTGCACGAACGGAACGTGGGACTGTACGGATAGGGTGTGCGCAGGGGTTTGTTCCGCTTGGGGCGATTCTCATTACAAGACGTTCGATGGGAAAATCTATGATTTTCAAGGAACGTGCGACTACGTTTTGGCGAAAGGCGCGCTGACCACCGAGGACTCCTTCCACTTATCGATTCAGAATGTACCGTGTGGAACGACCGGGGCCTCCTGCTCAAAGTCGATTACTCTTGCGATCGGAACCGGAGACGATTCGGAAACTATCGTTTTAACGCGAGGCAAACAGCTACCATCGGAAAAGTTTAACAGACTCGCGACAAGATCGGCTGGTTTGTTCGTGTTTGTCGACGCGCCGGACCTGGGACTGACCGTTCAATGGGACAAAGGTTCTTTTCTGCTTCAATTTTCGATCAAATTCCAAAATTCTTTGTCTATCTTTTTGGAAACGTTGCGTGCAAATGGATGATTCTTCTTAGCTAACTCGTGTATCTTGTTGCATCGTAGGTACCAGAGTCTATATAACGTTAGATCCCAGATGGAAAGGTCGTACAAAGGGGCTGTGCGGCGATTACAACAACAACAGCGAGGACGACTTTAAGACACCTTCTGGTGGTATATCGGAGGTATCTGCAAACTTGTTTGGAGACTCTTGGAAGAAGCACGATTTTTGCCCAGAACCCAAAGACATAGTCGATCCTTGCGAACAACACCCGGAGAAGAAATTATGGGCTGTGCAGAAATGCGGCATTCTAAAATCTTCTGTGTTTCAACCATGTCATTCCGAAGTTTCAGTTGAAAGCTATTTACTCAATTGCATCTTCGATACCTGCAGCTGCGATTCGGGTATGTGTGGGTATGTGTGTGTGTTGTGTGTGTATGTGCGAGCCTTCACTGTATATTTGATTTTTCAGGAGGCGACTGCGAATGTCTTTGCACAGCGTTGGCAGCGTACGCGCACGAATGCGGTGCGAAAGGTGTGCCGATCAGGTGGCGCACTCAAGATCTTTGTCCTATGCAATGCGATGAAAAATGCAGCGCATACTCTCCTTGCGTTACAACTTGTCCTCGCGAAACCTGCGAGAATCTGATGATTTTGAAGGATCGGTCTCCGCTGTGCTCTCTGGATGCTTGCGTCGAGGGGTGTTCGGTTAAACCGTGTCCAGAACAGCAAGTGTACAACAACGACAGCTACGCGGAGTGCGTTCCCAAAGAAAGTTGCAGACCAGTTTGCACCGAGATCAATGGGGTATGTCGAACAAGATGCGTGCATACATATTACACGTATTACATGTATCGGCTCCGTAAGATGAAATTTGTTCTCTTGTTAGCTAAACGATAATCGAGTGGGTCGCGTTGCAGGTTACTTATTACGAAGGCGATACCGTCAGAGCGGACAATTGTCAAACGTGTTTCTGTAGCCGCGGTACAGTATTGTGCAAAGGAGAACCCTGTACCACGACAACGACAACGATCTCCGATACCATTGCATCGAGTATCGTTCCGCTGGAAGAGCCTCAAAGATGCGTGGACGGCTGGACAGCTTGGATAAATCAGGATACAGCTATCAAAGGAAGAAAGGTCAAAGATGTCGAACCTTTACCGACTCTGCTGGACTTGGTATACAGACTTGGATACGATGCTGCAGTTGCTCGATATCGCGTTTGTTTCTACGACGTCGTGTTTTCAATGTTACAGGCGAACGTGCGAGGATCTGCAATCTGCGAGAGAGATCGCATGGTTGACATACGATGCAGATCCGTGAACCACCATTTGACACCGAAAGAAACTGGTTTAGACGTGGAGTGTAGTCTGGAGCGTGGACTCTATTGTCAGTCTCGGCCTGATCTCCCTTGCATAGATTTTGAAATCAGTGTACTGTGTCGATGCTCCGCGACTTCATCGAGCAGCGTGGAAGGTACGCAACGGTTAACGCATAACAGTTATTCTATTTGATGGAATTTGTTCCATAAAATCGGGGCTCGACGGCCTCGTTTTCTCGATTCTCCTTAATCTATTCGAGACTTTTCAATTCCGATAGAGTCGCTGTCAACCACCACGGTGAAAACTATACCCGAAGAATGTAGCGTGCAACATCCCAGTCAACCTCATCCTACGGACTGTCATCTGTTTTATCGGTGCACGCCAGGAATCGATGGAAACGAGCTCGTAGAGATGTCGTGTGGCGAGCACATGTTCTACAATCCACAGACGCAAGTTTGTGATTGGCCGGCGAACGTTATCTCGCAACGGCCAGAATGCTCGTTCGTGCTGACGACCGTCAGCCCGTCGACGAGCAAAACCAACTGGACGACAGGTGACAAGAAAACAAACTCTACGACCACTATTTCGACGACTCTCGAGAAGAACGTTCTAACCACGAGTACGATCGATCGATTCTATAGCTTATTGTATACGCGCACGATTTTATAGCTTACCGTGGCTACGGTCGAGGCCTCGAGACTGAAAGTTGTCTTTACGTTGATTTTAGAAGCCTGCCAGCAAGGAGAAACGTGGAGCGAGTGCGCTGTTACATGCGACACAGCTTGCGATTATTATCGTCATCTATTGTCCAAGAAAGGTTATTGCCGTGGTGGTTCCGAATGTGTGCCAGGTACGGTAGCGAATCTCTTTTCTCTGCTCATTTCTCTGCTATTCAATCAACTATTTTGAAAACTAGGATGCATCCCGGAGGGAGGGAAGCAAAAATGTTCACCGCAAAAATTCTGGAGGGACGCCGCGACCTGCGTCGACGAAGCCGACTGTACTTGTAAATCGCATCACGGAGAAGTGGTTATCCCCGGGGCTGTTTTAAAGGAGTCGGAATGCGAAATCTGTCAGTGTATCAACAATTTTTACACTTGCGATAATTCGTCGTGTGGCGATGTGGTTCGCGAGACGACAACCGAGAAGCCCATCGCATCTACATCTTCCGACGAAAAACTCCCAACTCCCGGCCCAACGGAGCAAACGATCCTCGTACCCAGCACCGTTCATCCGCCAGCGTATTGCGCTAGTAATCGTTTCGTTCCTCTGATTCGGTCTTTGAACGATCGAGTTACGTTTAACGCGAGCAGCGTCAAAGGTCCCATGTTCTTGCCCGAATATTCACCGTTGAACGATCAACGCTACTGGATGCCGGAATACGAAACGCCCCATCAATGGTAAGCAACACTTATCCCGTAGCTGATTTTTTGTGAGAAAACCAGTGCATAGTACGCGATCGTTCGCAGGCTCGACATCGAGTTCCAGAGGCCAGAACCCGTTTACGGAGTGATTTTGCAAGGCACTGACCAGGAAGAAGCATTCGTCACCAGCTATAGAGTACTATTCTCTGAAAACGGCGACGCGTTTTCATACGTAGTGGACGACAGAAGAGATCCGAAATTATTCAGAGGACCCGTGGATCGGTATAAACCGGTCGAGCAGAAATTCAACGAGCCCATCGAAGCAAAGGTTGTTAGAATAAACCCAGTGACCTGGCACAATGGAATAGCGATGAAAGTCGAGCTGCTCGGTTGCAAAGAGGTCACGGATAGCGACGGTACTCCAGGGGCGCAAAGCGTTCCCGTGACGACAACAGCGTTCACCGAGAAGATCGTTGTACCAGGTATATAATCGACAGTTTGAGAAGAAGCTCTGCGCAAAACCGTAACGTAAGCAACGTAACCGTAAATCTCCTACTCGGCAATGTCTTTTCTTTCAGAGTGCGACGAACCGATGGGTTTGGAGAACGATCTGATTTTCGCTGATCAAGTTTCCGCGTCTTCCTCGTCGACGAATGTATTGCCGAATCTGAAGTTGTCGTCTCCGTACGTTTGGCACCCGAAGTTAGACAACCCGCATCAATACGTGAAAATCGATTTTCTGGAGCCCCGTGCGTTGACAGGAATCGTTACGAAAGGCGGCGAGGGCACCTGGACGACCGTTTACAAAGTCTTTTACAGTAACGACGACCAACGATGGAATCCTGTGCTCAACGAGAAAGGTTCCGAAAGAGAATACTTGGCCAACTTCGATTCGGAAACGTCAAAGAAGAACTACTTCGACAAGCCGCTACACGCACGGTATCTGAAAGTACAGCCGGTGAAATGGCACGGACGCGTAGCCTTGAAATTGGAGGTTCTCGGTTGTTTCCAGCCGTATCGTGAGTAAAAATATTTTCAAATGTTTCGATGGTTGGATTATCTGATTGGAGAGAGCGCTGACCGTTTAACGATTGCTAATCGCTGGTAACGATTCGTACAGCTTCCGTGACGAGAACCCCCGAGAAGATCGAATCGACGACCGAGTCGACGATCGAAACTGACGATTGTAGCGTTTGCGAAGGAATACCGTATAGGAATGAGACTGGTTGCGCGTGTCGCGGATCCCCGTACTGGTGGAACGGGAATTCCTGCGTGACCAAGCAAGAATGTCCCTGCGTGGTTGAACACGTGACGTGAGTAGCCGCTGAATACGCTAAAGAAAGTCCGGATTTGCGACGAGTCTTGTACAACTATTAATCGTAAGAGTATTTCGTAGGTACAAAGTGGGCACATCGTACATCGGCAAAGATTGCCAAGAGTGCATGTGCACATTGGGTGGAACCAACTTCTGTCAGCCGAAGAAATGCGAGCCTTGTCGCGATTCCGAAACGAGACCGGTGATAAATGAATTGTGCAATTGCGTGTGTAAACCTTGTCCGGCTGGTACGCGTCTTTGTCCGACCAGCGACGTTTGTATCGACGAGAATTTCTGGTGCAACGGTATTCAAGATTGTCCCGATGACGAGAAAAATTGTCGCGAAACGACTTTGCCGACTTTGCCGACTGTGACTTCCGCTTCGGAGGACGTCACAGAAATCATCGAAGAAATCACGACTCCCGGTAAGATATCAAACAAGATACCGAAGGTCAGCGAAATAACAATAGAATAGATTTGAATTATCTCGTTTGTACGATGTCACAGGTACATCATCGGAATCGTGTCAGGATCCAGTTTGTCCACCTGGTTACAAGACGGTTCTACGGCCGACGAAAGCAAAATCGTCCGACTATTACAAAAACTCTCACAGGAAGACTGCGGTGAAATCTTTGTCGAGACATCCCGGCAGAGCCAAAGGACTCAGGTATTGAATTTTTTCATGCACGCGATGCACGCGATGCACGCGACGCACGACCACGTCTGTACGGTAATAACCAGAGGAAATATATTTTATTAGAAAATCCATGCAGCAGCGGCATTTCTCAGCGACGACAGCCGATACTGAGTTGCAGATACCAGAAAACGAGACTCGATGCGTACAATTTGCTTGCGTACCCAATAAGCCACCGCCGATTCTCGATAAAGGCAAGCCACAGGTCTGTCCAGAAGCCTCTTGCCCGCCGGGTTATACGGTGGTTTACGAAAAGATGAGCATGTACAAGCTGCAAAAGTGCCGAAAGTACACTTGCAAACCTCCTGCGATCGTGGAAGCTGTTTGCAACTCGACAGGAAGAACGTTCTCGACGTTCGACAAGTTGGAGTACAAGTACGACGTCTGCAACCACATTTTGGCTAGGGATATGTACACCAACCAGTGGTACATTACGCGTGAGTACACGTTACACGTTACGCGTTCGACGAGACGAATCGGTCGATTCGGGACCAGAATGATCGGCATTTTTGCGCGTTACAGTGGAGAAGCAGTGCGATCCGCGGATGGGTCATTGCAGCAGAAATCTGGCGGTGACATTGAACGACAACGTGATCGTCCTGTATCCTGATATGCACGCCGAGATCAACGGATACAGCTTCACGCCAAATCAAATAGCACGGATCAGCGATAAATTCTCGTTGTTCAAGATATCCTCGATCGGCGACATCGCCTACTTGGTGTCCAACTACTATGGATTCTGGGTAATCTGGGACTCGAACTCGAACGTGAAACTGGGAGTTTCGACCAAGCTGGCTGGTCGCGTAGACGGTTTGTGCGGCTACTTTGACGGATCCGCGTGGAACGATAAACAATTGCCCGATGGAAACCAGGCAAGAAGCACTGCGGAATTTGGCGATAGCTGGGCGATGGAGGGAGTACCGGAGTGCGACCCTCAAGTCTGCCCTTACGACCTGCAAGCGCAGAGCTGGAAGATCTGCCAAACCGTCAAAGATCCGTCGTTCGCTGTGTGCTCCAACATTTTGGATCTGGACAAATACGTGTCCCGTTGTATGGAGTGCACGTGCAATTGTCTGCGCAGCAATCACACCTACGACGATTGTCGTTGTCGCGCGTTGACCAGCTTCATTACGGAATGTCAGGCCGGCGACTTGAACATAGATCTGTCCACTTGGAGGAGTTCTCACGATTGTCCCGCCACCTGTGCTCCACCGTTGGTCCACAAAGATTGCTTCAGGTACGCCTTTTCGAGCGATTTTACATTTTTTCCTTGCTCGTTTGCTTGTATTTTTCGTATTTGTAGGAACAAATGCGAGACCAGCTGCGACAACTTGCAACAAATAGACCCCTGCCCGGTGATGGAAGGGGTATGTTTCACCGGATGTTTCTGTCCCGAGGGAACGGTGCGCAACGGCGACGACTGCGTACCCGCGACACAGTGCAAAGATTGTACTTGCGAGTGGCTTGTAAACTCCAAGTTTATCAGTTTCGACCGAAAGAACGTCAAGTTTGACGGTAATTGCACGTACGTTCTGTCGCGAGACGTACAAGAGAATAAAAAGGATACCGAAGATCACGTGTTCCAAGTGTTGGTCTCAAACGGAGTTTGCGAGTCCGGCAGTTGCGTGGAAGCGCTCACAGTGCTTTACAAAGAACACGTCGTTCGCGTTCAGAACGATGCGACGTCCCAAGAGGTACGGAAACTTTCTGCCTATACATATATTACTGTACTAATATCTAATCGTATGTATCGTATGTATTTTCGTTAGTTCGCGGTGTCGGTGGACGGTGACTCGAAGGTAGCCGAATATCCATTGAACGCGTCCTGGCTGATTCTGGAACAGACACCCTCGGAGAAACTACGATTACTGATACCGTCGCTGCAGCTGGAAATTACCGCTTACACGGCAAATTTCGCCTTTACTCTGATGCTTCCCTCGCACATCTTCGGAGGAGCGGTGGAGGGACTATGCGGAAACTGCAACGATGACCCCGAGGACGACTCGAGAAAACGGAATGGAGAGGTACGTACGATCGTTTCCTTCGAACGCGTGTGCAACTGTGCTACTGTGCAGTGTGCAACACGCATGCAGCCACGTTAGTAAACGTATACCGTATCGCACGTTAGATCGCCAACGACGCGCAGGACTTTAGCAGCAGCTGGTTGGTCACCGAATCGCCGCGAGGCACAAGTTTCAACGCGGACGCGTGCACCTCGAATAATCAGAGCAAATGCGTACTGCCGCCGTCCGATCAAGATCCGTGCAGAAATCTGTTGAACGCGTCAGACTTTGGAAGATGCCACAACTTTGTCGATCCAATGCCGTACGTGATGGCTTGTCAGGACAGTCTGTGCACCGGCGGCGGGTTCTGCGACAGTTTCGAAGCGTACGCGAGAAAATGTCGGCAGATAGACGTGTGTCTGATTTGGAGAAGCAGCGAGACGTGTCCTTACATATGTCCAGCGAATCTCGAGTATCGACCGTGCGAATCAGGCTGCAGAGAAACGTGCGACACTGTCGCGCGTACCAACGAGGTCGACGTTGCCGGCAAGTGCACGCGCAACTCCGAGGAGGGCTGCTTCTGTCCAGACGATTTGGTAGCTCGCAACGACACTTGCGTGTCGAGGAGCAAATGCTTCGCGTGCGACCAAGACGGTCACGTTGCGGGCGACGTGTGGTTCCCGGATGTCTGTACCAGATGCACCTGCGACAACAACGTCGTCGATTGTCGGCGAACAGAGTGTCCAACCGTGGGCACCATCTGCGAGGAGAATATGAAACCGGTCGCGGTGAACGGGACGGAAAAAGACTGCTGTACAAAGTATCTCTGCGTTCCCGACGCATCCAGCGCAATCACCACCACGGCTCCGTACTGCGAGAGACAAACTCAGATGCCGGTTTGCGGCTACGGTCAAACGATCAAACTATCGACCGACGCCGACGGATGCAAGAAATTTATTTGCGAATGTCTACCGCTGTCCGAGTGTCCCGATATAAATTCAGTGCCTCTTGAAGTCGAGACGATTCTTCCTGGTTACGTGCAAGTGATCAACGATACCGGATGTTGCCCGCGATCGATGAAAATCTGCGATCCGCAAACGTGCCCTCCGCCACCTCTCGCGGCATCCATGTGTCCGCAATACCATCGACTAGAGCCCGTCGCGGCGGAGAAGAACGCTTGTTGCACGGATTACAAGTGCGTGCCGCCCAAGGACCTTTGTCTGCACACCGTCGCGACTGATACTCGAATCGAATTGTCGGAACGAATACTGGCGAAGAAATTGGGAGAACGATGGATGGATGGGAACTGCACGTCGTGCGTTTGCGAGTTGTCGGATGAAACGAACGAAGCGAACGGAGCGGAAGTGAAACGGAGCAAAGTGGCAAAGCCAAAGTGCACCACGATCGAATGTTTGCGAGCCAAGGATCATCCCGACAGGTTTGATTTCGTCCTCGAAGAGATTGTTCGGAAGGACGAATGTTGTCCCGCGTTCGCGAGAACCGCTTGCAAACACTTGGACAAGGTGTACAACGTAGGCGAGATCTGGCAACCAAATCCAGAAGACAGCTGCGTCTCGATCGAGTGCGTGCGAGACGAGAATGCCGTGCGAAAACAGGTCAGAGTGCAGGAATGCAATACCGTTTGCGATCTAGGATTCGAATACCGATCCACCGATGACAGGAGCAGCATTTGCTGCGGAAGGTGCGTCCCGATTGGTTGCGTAGTCGAGAACGAGGTGAGAAACGTCGGCGAACAATGGTTCTCGATAGACTTTTGCACGAAATATTTCTGCGAGTCGAGTGGCAACGGGACCGTACGCGTCGAATCGACCACCGAAAAGTGTCCGGTCGTGGATCCTTGGGAGATGGCGGAATTTCGAATAGAACACCGATACGTGCCTGGACAGTGTTGTCCAGAGATCGTCAAGACCGGTTGCCGTTCGAACGACAAAGTATACGAGCCTGGTGAAAAATGGAAATCCACGGTGGACGATTGTATCACGGAATATTGCGCTATGAACGCGACCGGAAATCTCCTCACGAAATACAAAGAGGTGGAGGTATGTCGGGAAAACTGTGCTCTGGGTTGGACGTACGAAGACCAAGACGGTGAATGTTGCGGAAGATGCAAGCAGACGCATTGCGTGGTCGGGAACGCGTTGCACGAGGCAGGCGCGAGTTGGGTGTCCAGCGATAACTGCACCCGGTACACGTGTATGGATCTGGAAAATCAGCTGTCCGTAGCCAGCAGTTCCGTTGTTTGTCCCGACATCGCTGACTGTCCCGCGGACTCGATTTACACTCGCGATTGTTGCAAAATGTGCAATCTCACGTCCCACGCTCTCAAAGTCGATCAGTGCGCTGCCAACGACTTGGATGCGGACGCCACGATCGGGATGTTCGTCGCTAAGCATCGAAAACATGGACTCTGCAAGAACGTACTTCCCGTTGCTGGCATCAAACAGTGTCGAGGAAAGTGCGAATCTATGTCGTATTTCGACGCAGGTAAATCTAACGATCTGCCGGAGCCGGCCCAGATCTTATTTTTCTTTAGTTTACTTTTCTCGACGCGCCCTCTCCATTTTATTCTTCCTTTTTCTTTGCAGATTGGAACCCAGTGGTCGATTGCCGATGTTGTCAACCTACGGAATATACGAATCTTCTAATCGAACTGACGTGCCAGGATAACAAAATAATGAAGAAACCGATATCTTATCCTGTGTCCTGTTCTTGTTCGGAATGCAGTTCCTCCGATCATTCCGGTTACAAAGGCAGAAAAGGTGGAGTCAAAGGTTAAACGGCCCTGAAAAAAACATTCGAATAAATTGGTCGATGCGTTGGCAAAAACGTAGCGTACAAAAATATTATTCGTTGATTTTATTTAGCGATACGTGTATGTATATATATATATACACACACATTTCATAACAGTTCGTATATCGACTTTCTCCAAAGATATAATATAGTTTATACCTCAAATTTTATAGCATACCAAGTACAATAAAAATGGTTCAGTCTTGACAAGACCTTGTTTCATCCGCACTATCGTATTTGCCTCTTCCGTTTGTACTTTCAGACCCGAAATTTATAGAAAAACTGAAAAGAAAATTAGCCCGTAGGAAGATCGTGATAAGATTCCGAAGCATAAAATAAAAGAACCATTTCATGGACTAGCTGTCGAGAAACCCGAGTCTTCGAGTCGATTACGATTAGCGAGAGTCAAGGAACGAGAATAAATATAATTTTGTACGCGGATAAAATGAAAAATCAGTTACGCTAAACCGTTAACGCTTCTCAACTGATAAATTATTAAATTTTCAACGACCAACACGATCGAACTTGCAAACGCTACGGATAAAAGATAGAATCTCGCGTAACAAAATGTTATTAAATTTTCTTACATTTAGTCCTACATCTTAACGTTTACATCTCTTGATCAGCGAGTTACGTTCGAACAACAACGGTAACGGGCGAAACTAATAATACTTCCTCTCTGTTATATTATAGAAATCTTGTTTCTTCTTCTCACTCTGCCGCTAGCTCCGACGCCACTCGGCGGTGTAGACAACGCACGTTCTACGAATTCGGAAAAATACAAACGGTTGAAAATCTACGGCTAGATATACCGCAATTTTATTTTCTGTACACAACACTTATTGCTACGTTTTACAGAATTCATCGTCATTCATAGATTACCGTTCGAAATGCCAAAGATCGAACGGTGTTCGTTAAAGGACTCCTGAGAAAAGCTGGCTTACAAGCAACCAAAGATTTATACAATATTCTACAATATATGTAGACTTGTTCTTTCGTTGATTTTACGATTCACCCTCGTCGATTGTATCAAGAGTCCTGCTCGATTAGCTTTTCGTTGGTACACGATAAGGTTGCAAAAACGAAACGTATCTAGGTCATGATAGAATAACAATAACAACAACAACAATAATAATAATAATAGTAATAATAATACATATTTACTCTAATTCGAAATACAAGCAAAATCGAACGAAACGATCATTTAGAACTGACAGTAACGATGCGGATACGAGGTACGAAATACGAAAAACGAAAAAGAAACGTTTGTAAGTTTACTATTCGAAGAATAACAAAAGACAATGATCGCGATTCGACTATGGATATTGCGAGTAGAAGATAACGGGTTACTAACAACGAAGAAACGCGATCTTTGCGCAGACCGTCTGCATCTGGAATTTTTCAAAAAATTTTCAAGTTCGCGACGATGAAAAAAGGAGGTGAAATGCGCCTAAAACGAGTCAAAGTTGATTGGCGTTTTACGGCCAACAGGAGTAGCAGAATAGCAGAGTAACAGAATAACAGAATAGCTGTTGCGATTACGGTTGCGATTTCGCTAATGACGAAACAGGCTCTGTACAACGATCGCTGCGAGACGAGGGGTTTAGGCGCAACGTACTTTGAAGTGATCGACTCGATGTGCCCAGCTGCGGTTTCCGCTCGGTGTTCCCTGTGTTTCTTGGCGGGGTACAAGAGACAGCGGTATTCCGTGTACGAACGTACGCGCTACCTGAAAGGAGGAAGGACTACGTTTTGCTACACTTACAGAGCGCACAGCGTTCAATACCGAGCGCTGCGATACCTTTTGCTACCTTGAAACGTAACAAATATGGCACCAACCGATGGCGCGCACGACGCGGTTCCAACAGGATGTCTCACTCCGTGTTTCTCGCGTCTGGACACCTGACGCCGCCCGCCGTTCACCGTATTCACAAATGGACACTGGACACAGCTACGAGACTCGTCGGATGAGTCATTGGCCCTTTATTCAGAGGCCGTAAACAAGTCCTAGGCAAGCTCTCGTTTCGTCTTTGCCTCCGCATAGAACTGTGAGCCGGCGTTGCCGGAAGCAGAGCTGTTGCTGCTTCTCCCGCTGTTAGCGTGCTGATGAAAGTGCCTGCTCAGAATGTACACGACCGCCTCGTACGTTGCCATTATGATGGCCGTGTTCGGTATTTGTCTGATCAAATGAGTGCCCAGTCCACGGTACAATCCGTTTGGTCCTTCTTCGGCGACCACCGTTCTCAGGGTTTGCCAGAACTTTCGATACTTTGTGCCTTCCTCTCGCAGTCGCGTTCTTGCGACCTCTGAAACAATGGGATTTAACTGAAACCTTTCCGGTTGATCGTGATCTAATATGTGGTCGGGACTAGACAATTTTCATCTTGAAAAAAACATGCAAGTACGTGTGCATACGTACACACAGACGGACAGACAGGTATTGTACTGTATATTTATAGAAAACGTGGTAAAAGATGGTCGAAACAGATAGAAACGCGTAGAGAAGGAAAGACCGGCATGCAACATTCGATCTGTGTTTAATAGACGATACGAAAATTTCCGGGAAGAATAAGAGCGAGCGCTTTACCATGGGGGTAGGCGAGGGAGGACGCGATGGTCTTGGAAAAAGATCCTGCCGCCATGAATTCTAGAAAGTCACGGATCGTTTTGTCGTCCGTCCTCGAGACCCTGGACCTTGTCGTCGCCAGCCAAGCCTTCACAGCCTCGTAGATCACAAAATGTATCACAGTCTCGCTTATTCCTACGTAGGACGCCACGATGCCCTTGTAAAATCCCATGACGCCCTGAAAGAACACGACGGGTCGCTCAATCGTTTGGCACAGTTTAGCGTAGTTTAGTGGTTTAGCCGAAGCACGGTACGTATAGCGGATCGTCTACACTACTTTCGATGCAAGGACCCACAGCGTTTATCCGTCTCATCTCGCGTACGTGTTTCCCGCGCTGCGTTGCGTTGCGTTCCGTTGCGTTTCGTTGTCTTGCGTCGTGACGAGATCAACCTCGAGCAACGCGATCAATCCCATTCTGCCCGAGCGGCACGATTGCAACGCAGCGTGTTTATCTCCGTCAAACGAAATAATCTCGAGCACGTTAACGATATCCGTAGACCCTCGCGGCGATAAGGCGGGCACTGTATGCGATGTTTTAACGACGATTGGCAAACCGTTTTCGAACTGACAAGCAATTATCGTGGCCGATCTCCCGTCTATCGACGATTCCCATTCGTAGCGATTCTCAAGTTCCCGACTGGCGAAAGTATCGCGATATCGCAGTTCGGTCTAAATTACATGGAGCGGTTGCGAACTGCAAACGAATTTTCGGATGGGTCTCGGTATAAAGTATGTATAAATCACGCTCGGATGGCGTGATCGGACGCGCTTGCACAGGCGAAATAGAAAATGTTGGCGGCTAATGAAACAATGTGGCAATTGTCGCGTCGGTCAACGTAACACGTTGTTTTGTAAAAGTCTTCCCTTTCGAATGTCTACCAGCAGACAAGACAGTCCCCGAGACTCGTGAACGAAATACATATTCGTTCTCTACGCACGCGTCAACGTTCCGTTCGCGTTTACGTAATTTCTTCGGCGCAGACCTCTCTTCTGTTTCGAGAAAGAATAAGCGATATCCGCGACGTTGAAACGGAGGCGCCGGGAACGAAAACTGCCTGCGAGAGAAGCTGCGACGAGATCTATGATCGCGCAAAGAATCACGCAAATCGTTGCGACGGAGACGGATATGTTGTTTTCGCGAGCTCGAAGCTCCGAGCATCGTAGTCGGTATTTTGGTTGCGTTTTACTATTCGCAGATTGCGCTGACCAATTATAGATCTGGCGCGAGAACAACTGCGATGCGAACACTTTGTCCAAACTATTCCGACACGATCGAAGGAAATTACAATCAGATACTAGACGTTAGACGCTGTACGACGAGGAACGAGACTCGAGGCGTTCGAACGACCGTTTCCGAACGAATACATCTGTTCCACGATATAGTCGTCGATAAACGGACAACTTTTCATTTACTTTTCCTCTGTCTATAATGTTAGCAGCACGTGTTCGATATGCTAGTTACCGAATAGAGTTGGTTCGGATCGTTTTTATGATCAGATGTTTTCGCGCTCGATTCCTAAGCGCGCAGAGTAGCAAAAATATCCTTGGTCAGGGCCAGAATTCTCTGGCTTCTATATCGAGACGATTACAACACTCTTGTTGACTTTCTCGAGATATTTATGCCTCCTGAAAAACACCTGCATTCAAACGATGACAGTACGAACCCGAAACGAGGCAAGGCGAGGCGAGGCGAGGCGAGACGAGGCGAGGCGATACGAGTCCAGCAGAGATGAGAAGAAATGAGAAAAGATGAGAAGAGCCGAGACACCTTGCTGTCTGCGATATCTCTAGCATGCAAAGTCGAATATCGTCGGCGATCGAACTCGGAGCTGTGGAACCGTGCGGCGTTCCGCTGTTCGAAACCCAACAGCACGGTTCTCCGCGCTCCTCCGGATCTTGGTATCGATCAGCGAAAAATGGAATGCTACTCTGGCTAGTTAAGCGTGTATGATCGATGAGCGTGGCTCGTCGATGGTTTCCGTGACGATGAATCGCGGTGCAACGCGGTCGACCACAGACTGTGCACCAGACGGGAAACACATCGATACGGTCTACCGATTTGTGTCCTGCCGTGCCGTGCCGTGCCCTGTCCTGCCCTGCCCTGCCCTGCCCTGCCATGCCATGCCATGCAGCGCGGTGTCATCCTCGGGGTGATCAAACTCTTGTTCTACGTCACGAAACGAGCACACGCTTTCCACCGTTTATCGATGCGCTGCGAGTCCGATAATGCGTGCAGAAACGATATTTTTGTCGACGGATCTACGTTTGAAAGGAGCGTCGCAGAAAATCGAGTCCAATCGGATCGTTATCGTATCGTATCGTATCGTATCGTATCGTATCGAACAAAGTTGTACGCGAATAAGCTTTCGCGCGCGTTTCGATGTATTTTCCGGCTAGGGCCGCATCGATCGCGTCGATAGCGTCGATAGCGTCGATCGCGTCAACCGCATCGACCACGCACGTCGCAACCGAGACTCGTTAATTTTGGCCATGGTCGTAAAAACCAAGTCCACGGATGCGAGAAGGCGACGAAAAACGGTGCTCGTTGTCCTCGTTCGGATACGCTGCGGGGGAACGTGTGTCCGTACCGATTGGCGGTATATCCTGTGCACGCATTCCATCGCGGTGATTCTGTTTGATCGGTGGTCCAGCTGTAGCCTGGTCTTGACGAACCAAATAGGATTTGTCAACGTACATGCCACGAAACCTGAAAAATGAACGCACGTGTCTTTAATCCGATCGGTAGGTGACCGCTGGGCACGGTTTCCTCGAGCTTACTCGCCGTTTCAGAGGGACACTCGATTTCTTCCATAGCGATCGTCAACGTTCAGAATACAATCTCTCTCCGAAGAATTTGAACGTTTCTCTTCGATACGATATACGGTGTACGGTATACTGTACGGTGTACGGTGTACGATGCTAGGTGCATAGTGCACAAAGCACGGGTCACTTCATAGGCCTTTGCTGTCCGACACAGCTCCTTCTGAAACGTGTTCGCGCGCAACAAAACCTTTATTACCCGTGAAACGGTCGTCTTCTTTTTTCAGTTTCTTTCTATCACCATTCGTACGAATACGAATACGAATACGAGTCTACGGTATACGTAATATCTCTTCCTGTTTTACGATCGTCGAATCGTGCAGATATCCGTTGCTCGTTTCGGACGAGCAAAGACTTATAACGTGACCCGATGATAATTTCCGGTCGGTTGCGAGATACGCTGTTGCGAAATCCTTGACAAGGATTTCGAAACATAGCGAATCCGAATCGAACCGTAGCCAGAGAGATTCGCCCATCGATTATTTGGAATTCCGGCAAAGATGCCAACCGCTAATTGTAGAATGTTACCGATCGCGAGAATCGGGCAACTATCTGAAAGAGTTGTCGCGCTGCGCCGCGCTGCGCCGATGCGATACGCGATATTCGATTCGTTGCGGGGAAACGTCGGTCAACACAGCGAACAAAATAAACGAATCGCTCGCGTTCCGAGTTTTGAGCGGTCGCCGAAGCTCTGGGAAGCCGTATCGAGGATGTCTCCAATCAGAATAGGGGAGAGATTGCCGAGTCTAACCTTGTACGAAGCACTACCGAGCAATCGGACGAATATTTTCAATTTGGTAGCTGACAAACGAGCCATCGTTTTCGGAGTACCCGGAGCTTTCGTGCCAGGATGCTCCAAAGTCCACCTGAGGGGATTCATAGAAAAGTGGGAATAATCTATGCGTAGATATCCGACGATGTCGCTACAATGTCCTGTCTTAATTACGATAGATCGGCCGATCTGAGGTATCTAGGATTCCAAGAGATCGTCTGCGTCGCCGTCAACGACCCGTTCGTCCTTTCTGCTTGGGGACACTTGAAAGGCGCGGACGACAAGGTAACGCGTCTCGCCTGCCGTTTCACCACTGACCGGTGCGATCGTTGGACCTCGAGCAAACGCGGCTAGAAAACGCGGCTAGCAAACGCGGCTAGCAAACGCGGCTAGCAAACGCGGTTCGCTTAAAGTACAACGCAAACGCAAGCAAGCGTTCCGCTAATCGCAGTTTACTAGCCACGAACCGATCAAAATGTGTCGGATAGCTCGATCCAGTTACGCGAGGACTTTGATACGCAGGTAAGGATGCTGGCAGACCCGACGGGCTCGTACACCAGGGCAATCGGCATGGACATCGAGATCCCGGAGTTGGGAGGAACGAGGAGCCGACGGTACTCTATGGCAACGGTAAACGGTGTCGTCAAAGAGCTGTTCGTGGACTCGCCGAACGCGAAGCTCGTCTGCCTGCAGCAGGACGGAGTCCCGACTTACTGCACCTGACCACCTTCAGTATACTACCTAACGATTCACGCGCAGATTCTTTCGTTTGCGCGTTTGTAAATGCGTTCGTCAGAATCGGCTATCCCGTACGCCTTACGCGTTTACTCGGACTTAATTCGCAAACAGGTTCGGGGTACCTGTTGACCCAGTTCGTCACACCCAGAAAGCCACACCGGCCAACGCACGGTTTATTGTCGCGACGACGCATCCGGATTACGTAAGCATTTCAAGTCCAGTATGTCCGAGACTCGTACGCGTCGCATGGCTTGCCGAACCGACACACGAACCGTAACACGACGGTCGGCGATTTTCCCTCCTCCGATCGGTATCCAAGAGCTATGGTTCTTAAACGACTTTAGTGAGGTAGGTCGTACGGATCGACGTGACGCGACCCGACCTGAACCGAACCCACCCCACCCTATCGAACGGACGTAATATTTTTCACTGTTCTATCGAGACGGTAGATCACGTAAACGCGTCGCGTACGCGTCAATCTACGCGAAGTCGGTCGATGTTGCGCCGCAACATGAAACTACGAGCAAAGGCATAAAACTGCATAAAACCTTTTTTGCCACGCAGACGGAATACGGCGCAGGTCGATGAATAGCGCGCGCGAACAGTCTTTCGACAAGATAAATTTCTAACAAATTACGGAAGAGGCGATGGCCGTATCGAAAGCTTTGCGTTTTCACGTTGCATCGTCCCGTTTACACCTTGAACGGTTGCAGTCTATTTTCATCAACGAATGGAACGATTAACCATTCCTCTTTTCCCTTTGTAGTTTCTCGAAAAGAACACACCGTGGTTGGATGTCGGGTCTTTATTTCGAATCTCGTCTCCGAATTGTATTAATTGCGTAACTTGACCGAGCGCGAGAACGTGTCACCCGATTCGCGGGCCACGACGCGATTCAAGAAACTGCGCGCGGTAACGAGCGCATCGATTAGCTTGCGCTTCCTGGAGAGCGTGTAAACAGCTCATTGAGAAAAACCGCGTGTCGCAGGCTGCTCCTTTTACCTCGACCGCTTGTAAAAAACAGCGAGACCGACCGTTCAATTACATAGTCGTTCGGTTAAAAATAGACGCGCGCACCGACGCGACGCGACAGTGTCTCTCAAATCTGTTTCGCAAACTATCGTAAGTAACACGCCGCGAACTTTGCGAACGTTTCGACGGATGTTAGAGGATCGATCCGAGAGAACCGAGTGTCCCGATTAGAATGTTTCGTCGATGTCAAGTCGCTCGTGGTACATATCTCGCTGGTACCATATGACTGCATCGAACAGAATCAAACATAAATCGTTTGCTAAAACTGTGCTGGAAGTGTACTTTCACTTTCCGCTATTCGCGCGTGTCCATTAAGCGAAAATTCGACCAATTGTAATCGCGACCATGTAATCTCAAAAATCGGTGACCGAGATGACGCAACGGAAAAACAGAAATGTGCGCAGACACTCGAATACCGAATGTTATAGAGCCAATAGCGGTTCATAATTATCTGCAATTGAAATGTTTACGGCGTGGCTGCTCTGCAGTTGTCGATACAGACCACAGGCATGCACAATCCTGTCAACGTCTACGCATCGAATCGCATCGAAACGCGTCGCAGAGTGTGTGTCGTAGCTGAATCTTGAATCGTCTAGAGACTAGAGAATTTTTGAACCGTGCGATTTGCGCACCGGATGCCAGCACGGACGAGCCCCAATTGCTCGCGCGTACATCAAGGTCGACCGTAATTGGACACAATCGCATACGCGCAAATAAGAAATAGGAAGAACAAGCCAGTCATCTGTTTCGTTTATCGTCCGCTGCTCGGATCGCTATGCATCGTGTATGTCGTATGTCTATCGGATGACGAGACAGCCTGTGGAAAGAAAGGAAACGATGGAAACGGGGCAGATTCGTGATATACGATAGGGCGAGATTTATCGATCAAATATCAATATTATTAGAAATAATCTTTTCCGAGACGAACGATCCCAACATCTCAGAGAGTATGCAAAGTATACGAGTTACCGTACAAAGTATTGGATAGACACATAGATGACCGGTAACGAATAGGGTTCTGCTGGGTGACTACGTGACCGTGTGCACGTTTTCGACGCGGCATGCGGCGTGGTGCGACGTCGTGGCGCGGCCTAAGGGCCACCCCACCGAAATCAGCCTCGGAAATCTAATCGATCCAATGAGATTTGTTTTGCGCGGCTTTCACATCCTTAGATCCTGTCTTAGTTCTCGCCGTAAGCTTTCGACCGGCTATACAACTCGTATCTCTTGTTCTTTTATCGAAGGAAAAATGACCGAGAACTATGTAAAAATGTCGTGTTTACAATGATTACGACGGATTTATCGCATGCGAACGCGCGAGCTCGCGAAGCACCCCTGCGGAGTGTCTTTGCGACGAACATCCGAGGTTCAAGTTTATCTTTCTACGGATAAGATACCTTTTGTTGAATGAATTACGGAAAACCGCAAACTCGAAACTACGACGTCGTTGTAGTCGTTGCGTCGTTAGGCTGTTGCGCCGTTACGTATAGAACGATATACATATACGTTATGTATATGCACGATGTTCTAGATAACGAAACGATGAAAACATTCACTGTACCGCCTAATAATACATTGTTTCATAGTTTCAAGTAAACGGTAAGACAACAGACTGAATCCATTCAATAGATAAGACGAATGACGCGCGTCGTGACCCCACTGTGAGTTTGTTCTATCTAAAGTCGGCTCGATTAGTCGACGACGGAAAAAAGAGAGTTGATAACGCCAACCGAACATTGTTACGCGTTATACGGGTGAGCAAGCGAGCAATGCTTTAGTCAGATACGATCTGATCTATTTTCGCGTCGAGTAGCTTCGATCGCGATTCACACGCTGTACCTTTCTCGTTCCAATGTTTTTCCGTCTTCGCGTTCATTTTATCGCATATTTTGCTCTCTCTCTCTCTCTCTCTCTCCCCCCCCCCTCCAATTTTTATTTGGTAGAAAACGAGATAGAGCGGAATCGGTGAGATGACAGAGTCAACTTACCAGCGCAAAATGCGGAGAAGACGTGAACGACAGCCGTATCCGGGGGTAGAATCGAATTAAAGGCGACCTTGCTCTTCGAGTAGGCGCAAAAGTAAATCGCTCTCGAGGGAGCGACGCCGACGAGGTTTGGACCAAGCCCTTTGAACAGTGCACGAGTCCCTTCGTTTTGGACGATGTATCTAATGCATTGATAGATACCTGGCGCCGAGTGACTATGAGGAGAGCCTCCGGGAGGAGTGGGCACCCCGAAGTGAGACAGAGCGACCAGAGCATGCCTGTAACAGAAAGAACCGGTCGATCTATTTCTCCTTTTTCGAAACTATACTTTATCTACAGTCTATGTAGTATACTTGTACGTATACATATATTAAAAAAAAAAAAAGAATTTAGTTGGTATTTCGCGTAGCGGAGTCCACCTTTCCAGAATTTCTTTGCTCGTTAGGATGTTAAGGTATCCGACCGATAATTGTTAGCAAAGACTAGAAACGACGGAGTTCTCTCTCTAATAGAAAGTTCGCAGTATTCGCTCGGAGGTTCTGCCGCACAATACACTACCACCGACCATTTATTTTCAGCCAAGGAATCCTACGAATGCAAGAATTAGTCAGGCACTAACAGCCAAGCTTTTCGGACACGTTCGCGCGTACACGAATATACGACTGGTTTAGCGTAACTTGGAATACTTGATACTTGATTGGATGATAAGGCATGGACCCGGGTCTATCTTCTCGTGTACCTTCCTACTTCTACATTCTATATACATACAAATACACACAATATATATTGTATATATGTATACTGTGCATATTGTATACCGTGTGCCGTGTACTATTTACCTTGTGTAGCCTCCTGTACATAATCGCCTTCTCTGTTCCGGTTTGGGAAAGCTCTTGCAAGTCACATGGCCAGATGTCAACTCCTTGTTTACCGGAGGTGGATAAAATCCAGAGGAGGAAGACTGCAGCCGCGTTTTCACAACTTCCAAGGGACAAGTGACTATTGCACCTGCGGTGCCGGCCACTCTGTAAAATCGAGAACAGGACTTTAGTACGCAGACGAGAGCACGACTATTTATTTAACAACGATCTCTGCCACGGTCCACATTTGAATAGCAGATAACATCGCGACGACAACGATCCGCTGTTTGTACGTAAAATTAACCGAATGGGTACCGCGTACGCGATAAGATGCCAAACAAACGATCGTTCAAATACTTTGGCCGCTGCAGCGCGTGTCCTTTGTAAACATCGCGTGCAATAATATTTGTCGGCAACGCGTTAACAACAGTGTAAACGAACTTGGCCGGCGCGAAATTTTTTCATCGATACGTCACCCGATTTATTTGAAACAATCTCTTGCCAGTCTCTTGCGGTATCGGAGGGTCGAAAATTAGAGAAAGGCAGAAAGGGGCAGAACCGGTTGAAATTCCCGCCGAAAATGTTTGCCGAAATAACCGGCCAGCATGGCGTCACCGTAATACCGCAAATCCGCATTGTACGTTGTACGTATAAATTCCGCCCACGTCTTGGCACGTCGAAGTTCGCACCACGAAAAATCTCCGACGCGACGCGTCGCTCGAAAATACACAGGTTTCTAAATTGGGACGATCAATTATGCGTGCAGCGAATGCACGCCGTGCTCCACCACAAACTATTTGTTCGAATGTTCGCTAACGAAAAATTTCATCGATCGGACACGGAACGCATTCGAATTCCGAATTGTTTTATTTGCTACGACAAAGTAAAATTTCTTCTGTCGAAATAACAATTCTTATTGCTGTTTATGCACTATATGATATCGGCGCTACAGGTTCGCTTATTGTTGTTGTTGTTGTTGTTGTTGTTATCATGTCTATATTTACATAGTCGAAAGATTTAGTAACGCGTGCATCGATTATGAGGATCACAAATACGATTGTGAAAGATCAGTGCATAGCATGGATCAACGGTTCGAATGTGTAATTAGCGCCAAAGGTCTATGTAGTGATGCAACAGGAATTTGTTCCATGAATAGCTTCGCATTGCTAACAGAATTTCCACGGATTTTTCCAGACACGGCACTCTCGTTAGAACCACGTTGATATTTCGGATACTTTCACGTCTATCACATCTAATTATTCAATTATCTACATATCTACTGCGAATATACAAACGTTTCCACGATTCACTGTATATCGAACTATACCCGACTAACGCGACATACATGTCACTTACACGACACGACACGCACACGCACCACAATGGGACCGGCGAAGATGACGTAAATCTAGCCGGCTACAATGTCATAGATTCCCCCCTTCCCCAAATCCCTTCAGTTTCCTATTCGTTAGTATAGGTTAATTTGCTACTATTATTTTAGTTTATTACCAATAAACTGTAATCTCGTAAAAGTTGGATATCGTCGGACAAGAACGCAGCAGGCTCTCCGAGAAAAGGAGATCGAGTTCGAGAAACGCGCACAACAGAACCGAAGCATAGGTAAACATATACGTAAACATAAGCGAGTATTAAGTATGTAGATACGTATGTAAGTATTTAGTTTGATATTTTAATCGGCTTGTGTCTTATGTAATCCGTTTAGTTTTCGAAGGAAAAAAAATCAGCACTGGACGGGTTTGCAACGATCGCAGAAAATATGCACAGTTTTGGCTCGCGTTTCACGTGTGCTTCTCACTGCGCAAAATACCCCTATCAGGCCCTATCTCGCTACGAGTGGTTTCGATTGTTTCGAACGACCGTAACCGGCGTTGATCGTGGATCTCGAATGCGTTTCGAAGGGTTATGTTTGTTTAAAACGGCGGACAAAAGGAGGGAGAGAGGAAAAAAACGAAAAACGAAAAAAAAAAACAGAAGAAAGCGAAACCCACCCTCCAGCGACGAGGTGTATCGCGGTATCACGATCCAACATTCTTCGATTCTACGGCAGAATCCCTCTGTCACTCGGGAAGCATGAACTTTGCGTAAAAGGAAGAAATCGGAGACACTGAACGTGCACACTTCGCGAATCACACTGTATCGTAGTTAATTGTAGCCGTCAATTATTGTACGATCAACGGATCGCAGCGATTCGTAGACGTTACTCGATCCTTGCTTCGACAACGAAACGAAATGAAACTAAACGAAACGAAACGATCAACGGAACGAGAATTAGAAACAACCCGTTCGAAAACTCGGAAACAACTGATCGCATCGACCGCATCGAACATACGGCGCACCCCACCACGAATCATGTTCGCGCGGCAGCTGCGCACTCGGTGCCGAAATCTTCAAGTTTTCCACGATAATTAGAATGGCGGTACATCGGATATCGTTTAAACGTAAACATTTAATCATACTGGCGGAGCTGTTGTTCGAAATCATTTTTAATCTGAATAAACATCGAACTAAATCAAGTTATACGAGGATAGCATCGTGCGTTGATATTATCGTTCATATTATCGTTCTTGTTGCTGAGAACAACTGCTTATTTACCTATATATGTGTAGTTTACATCAGTTTACATTCGAAAGATAAAAAAATCTGAATAAAAGCACCACCTACGATAAATTCCTCAAGCTCCTAGCGCGCGAGATACTGCCTTCTGTTGTTAGATGGCGCTGCTTTTTCGCGCGCAATTTATTATTTTGTCTGGGTTTACGCATGCAAGATAGAGGCAGATCAAGGCAGATAAAGGCAGAACTGGACAGTCAGTTACATGGTTACAATCAATTACATTCAATTACAGTTCGTTATTCGCTACTATTTGTAATATACGAGGTTCCCATCCTCTTGTACATCCACTGAAAACGTGCCCATAGTAGAAATGTATCCTAGTGTAGTCTATTTTATGTGTAGTAGAACCAAGTAGAACCAAGTAGAACCAAGTAGAACCAAGTTGAACCACTGATCAGTGGTATCAGTGAGTAGAACCGAGAGGTCGTGATGGTCGTGATTCAGGATCTATCTCATCGAAGGTATATGGTCTATGACGCGATACCACACGCTATAGAGATTCGTATTTTTATAAATCGTCAACGGTCAAACGTTTAGGGATAGACGGTTTGGATTCGAGTGGATTCGGGACAGATGCTTTGAAATGTAATGGATGACGATCGAGTCATTGACCGTTCAACAATTAATTATTGCCTTCGTCAACTGTTAGTCGATTATTAAACGATCGTCGAATTGATTTTATTAATGAAATGAGCAAAGCAACGGACGATGATGAACGCAGAAGACGCTCTTTGGAAGCAGGCAGAGAAATGGTATGTATTCGATATCAATTCAGTCTCACTCTTTCTTTTTGATTAATTGGTAGTGAACTTTCGAGAAGAATCTCTACGCGATCTCGTTCGCATCGTTTGCTTACACCCTTGTAGTTGTGTACACCTTTGCGATGCTTAATTGTCAATTATTGCATCTCTCCTTCAGGGGAGATGGACAGTCTTTACAATTGACAATTTCTAGATATTGATTTTTCTGAAATTTCTATTTTTTCTTTAGTTGGAGAAGTACAAGGCGGAAAGAATTAATAAAGTCAAAGGTACGGGTCATGGCCAGATGGACGAAGCATCCGACGATGAATCTTTTCGTATCGATAAATCCATTGGACACAGAGAGTCTTTTGTAAGAAAGCACCAGTTACCGTCGATCCTAGTAAAATGGGCAAAATCATGGTACGAATACAAATGTCTATGTAACATAGGTGCACGAGGGTGCTTCGTCGAGGGATATGACCCAAAGTAGCGTTAGTATGAGCGAAGGAGAAGCCGACGGCGACTTGGAAGGGCTTGCTGGGAGGGTGGCTCAGTTGGAAGAGATGCTACAAGGAAAGGAAGCTATAGTTGAAGCTTTGCATGCTGAGATAGACCACTTACGCGCCGAGGCTTCGTCCCCCAATTCTTCGCAAAGTCAGAACAGTAGTATACACGGCAGAGATATTATCTCGTTGTATCATACAAAGGTATATCGCGTAACAAATGTGTACAGTATTATAGAAAACGAGGGAGCATTCTGGAAAGTCGGCTTTGGTTTGTCCACCTTGTACATATATCGATCGAATGACATTGTGTTTTGTTAAACAGTTGCAGGAATTCGAGAAAGCGATAAATAAACGCGACAATTTGATAGAAGAGTTGACGTGGTCTTTGCAGCAAGCATTATCTGCCAGAGATAATCTCGTTAGTCAACTAAATTCTCTGAATGCCATAGAAATTCCGGACAGAGGTCGTGCCGGTACAGTAAATTGCGCAAACATGCAGGACAAGGTACATAAATATTATATTACCTATATACATATACCTATGTACAATATAATAGTATACATATACATATGCACAAAGTGCTTATACTCTTGTATGATTGTTCGATTAATTTCCTTGCTAGATCGACGCTTTGGAAGCCAGTTTGAGCGACCAAAGATCGATTATAGAGAAATTGAACGGGCAGCTGATACAAATGCAAGAACACGCACGGACATTAGAAAAGGAGGGAGAGACACGAAATGCCGAGATCAGCGATTACAAATTGCAAATAAACAACCTGAACGAACAGATTCGTTTGGGTGCAGCTGACAAGAATTTGAATGTCGCCGAGAGTTTGGAATTGCAAAAACAGTACGAAGCGCGCGTCGATAAAATCAAGAAAGACACGCAACATATTTTAGAAAAATTCACAACCGAGACAAAGGCAAACGACGCGCGGCATCAACAGGAGTTAAAGGTATGGAACGCGACGGAGGCTTCCTTCCGTGACAAAGCGTTTCGAACAGTTCGAGATATTGAACTTGGGAAATTGATTCTTTCTTTTTCGCAGGAGGTGGCTGCGAAACACGAATCGGAAATAATGAACATTCAAGAGAAGTACGAGGAACGGTTGAAACAGCTCAAGGATGAAAATAAACTGCTGGCTGATCGTTTGAACAAAGAGTTGCCCGATTTGGAAACCAAACACGCCAAAGAACTTTCCGTATTTCAGGCACAAATGGGTCATTACAAGAAAACCGTTGAAGCTCTGAAGCTCGAATTGGTAAATCGATCAGAGTCCCAGCAAACGGCACAGACCGAACTGAATCGATACAAAGCAAAAGCGATCGAGGTGAAAATTCAATCGGAGAACGCACGGCACATACAACAGTTGGAACATCAGAAAGAAAAAGAAATGCTGGACGAACAGATCAAGCTGCACAAGCTACAGTTGGAAGAGATTACGTCGAAATACGTTACCGCGACCGCGATTCTAGAATCGAAAGAGAGCATCGAACGTTCCCTCGAACAGGCTCTGACAAATGCCGCGACACTGAAGGGCGAGAACGACAGTTTAAAGTTTAAACTCGACGACCTATCGTCGAGATACTCCGCGGCTCAGTCGTTGATCGAAAATAGTCAAGCGCACGAACGAACGCTGAGCAATCGAATTTTCGGCCTAGAAAAGTCCTTGTCCAGACTGAGCGGTATAAACGCGAGTACGTTCAGTGAACTGAACGAAACCGCTTATCAAAGCTTCGACGAATTTGCGATTCAATATCACATGACAAGACAGAAACTGGAGGAGAAGGCGGAACTGGAGAAGCTTCTGACCGATAAAATCGAGAATCTCGAGGACGAGGTTCGGAAGACGAAGGAGGAGCTGGAGCAAGCAAATCTGACCAAAAAATCGTACGAGAAGCAGTTAAAGGACACAAGGAACATGTGCGACAAGTACATGTCCGAACTTTGCTCGTTGAAAAATCATGGCTCGGATGGACAGAGTTGTTTGCAGACAGAGTTGCCCGACCACCAACTAAATAAATTATCTAGTCAAAGCAAGAGAGATTCTTCGTTGGATAAAACCGAGGAAGACCAACAGGAGATGAAAAAACTGAAAATCAGTTTGGAGCAGAGGGAAGCAGAACTCGCGGAGTCTGCGAGAAAGGTGCAGGTGCTGACGGAGAAATGTGAAAAGTCCGAAGAGGAATGTCGCCAGCTGAAAAATGGACTGGCCGCTGCTTGGGCTCAGTGCGCGGAGGTAGAAGAGAAGTTGAATCAAACGTTGGCTTTGAACGGGAGCAAACTCGATTTCTCTGCACCAACGTTGTCCAGTTTCGACGACGGTGCGTCGACTGGAATGTCGAAGCGAATGAAGTTTGGTGGAACCGATTTCGCCAACGATACCGTGAACGATACCGTGAACGATACCGTGAACGTTTCACGCGATCAACCTACGGACGCCAACAAGCTTCTCTACGAGGACAACGATTCGTCATCGGACACCGTGGCGTCGTCGTTACGGGCGAAGCTGGCGTCGGCTTTGCACGAAAACGAAAGATTGGTCAAGGAGCTGGAATGTTTGCTGGAGAAACAAGTCGATTACGATCAAGTTAAGGACAAAGCGAAACACTGTTCCACACTGGCGGATAATTTGGCAGCCGACAAACATCGTGCCGAGACGGAGAACGAGGCTCTGAGGCGAGAACTGAGGAGCGTGCACTCGTTGAAAGAGTCCGCGAATCAACTGCGAGCGGAGAAAGATTCGTTGAGAATGGAAATCGATGCGTTGATTTGCGTTCACGACGAGGAAATAAGCGCGATCAAAGCCGAGACCGCCTCGGAAATTAGAAAAGTCCAGTCGTTGGTGTTGGCCGTGAATGACGGTGGCACGGAACTGCGTGATCTCAAAACAGAATTAGAGATGCGGCACGCCAAGGAAATGGAAGAGTTGCGGACGTATTTCGAGCAGAAATGTCTGCTGATGGAGAAGCAATACTCGGAGGAGATTTTCAGTCAACAATCGAAGAAAATGTCCGACAACGACAGCGAAATAGCCGACTTGACGGAAGGGTTGTATTTCGGCGGTGCCGGGGATTGTATGAACGCTTCGAATCTTTCCGAACGTAGTTCGAGGGTTGCTTCTCCATTAGCTGACGAACCGTCGAAACACATTAGCAACGGCTTCAACAAGTCCGAGCTCGAGACAACCGTCAAGGCGTTGCAGCAACAACTGCAGAATAAAATAATAGAGGTGCAGGAGGTGAAACTGTATTACGAGAAGGCATTGGACGAACAGAAGATGAAATACGAGAGGAAATTGTACGATAACAGGGAACCAGAGAAATTGGAATTTCTACGAAATATGGTAACTCGGGTAAGTATGCATCATATTATACCTGTCCCCGCTGTATATGATAGTATACAATGTTTTCTGGATTTTTCATGATTTTTCATTCGTGTAAATAACAGGCTAGACTACTTACTAGACTAGACTGTATTCGTGTCAGGTTTCTTTCTACTTGCTCTACTGTTTTGTTTAATTTTTTCTTTTGTTTTGTGTTAAAGCTGCTTTCCCTTATTTTGGCTGACGTACATATGTATCGTGTATGTGATTTACTAATGAAAGTGTTTTAAATAGTTTTTCCGACTATTCCTTTGACCATTTTCATGTCAGATTCCATCTCGAATTAGACTATTATCCAAAGTGAGTGCATGCGATTGTTGCGAATGTCCATGTCTCGGGTTCAAATAATTGTCGACTAGCTAAAACTGTACGGTAAACGTCGGGGGTAGTCGCGCGATTTTATCATTCCTTTTGTTGTAACTAACATGCTACTGTGTGACCATATATGTGTGCATGCAGCAATGTCAAACAGAGTGGGATGCGGGTGCGTTGGAAAGCGGTGAATTAACGCAACTGCGAGCGGCCTACAACCATCAATTGGAAGAACAGATCGCACTCGCTAAGTTGGATATTGTCAATGCGCTTCAAGAACAGATGCAGGTAGCTGTAGACACAGGAATTTACATATTACATGCTCATTTTCTTTTTTCGTATTTCTTTTTTCTCTTTCGGCGAGAGAGAGAAAGGGAGGGAAGACGAGCGATGTGAAATGTCAAATGTTTCGTTTATCTGTGTTTATCTGCGTTTATCTGCGTGTATCTGCGTGTACGTGGTGAATCGTAATTGATTGCTTTTATTTTATACGATAATTGTTCATGCAAAATAGGCTCTCCTGTCGGTTGAGTCGGACGTCGACGACATTTGGTCGCCAGAGTTGCTAGAATTGCGCGACAGACTGACAGGTAATGCGAAACGCGAGATGCAGCTGATGAAAGATGCTCATGCCGCGGAAGTACAACGACTTAAGGAGGAATACTCGCGCAACGTAGCCAGAATGATAGACCGTCATCAAGACGAGCTGAATAAAATTCGAGACGATTCCGATTCGAACAAAGTCTTGTCCCAGGATACGGATCCCCTTCTTGCTCTGAACGAGAGGTATTCGTCTTTTAAAATATTGCGTTATTTCAAGTACCGTTGCTGCTTAATCCACCGTACCTCCACAGTTATTTCTTTTGTCGTACAGAAATAGTTTGCAAAGAACTTGTGCCATTCTCAAGACGTTGGTCGAAGAGCTGCTAAAATATTTTCTCGTATGCGAAGAGGAAGTCAACAATACTTTGATCGGCGAAGTTCTGAAAAGACAATCGCGTGATAGCGTCGGTAGCATCGGTAGCGAGAATCAATTAGACAACGTCGCCAAGGAGGTGGTAAAGTCGAAGACCGACGAACCCGATAGTAAATCGAGTTCCTCTCGGTCGAGGATTCAACGAGTTCACTTCGCTCCACAAACCACAGAAATAATATCCATAATGAACAGCGATAACGATACCTTGCAAACGATATTGCGAGAAAAGAACGACATCGCCGAAAAACTTAGACAAGAATTGAGCAGCTGCGTGCGACGTTTAAAGTCTGAGAGCGCCGAGATTCTTTCGACTGCTAATTGCAGCGACGGAGATCATTGCGGCGGAGCCGACTGTTCCGCGAAAAAAGTCGACTGGATGAATCGGATGAACGAACAGCTGACTCTGAAGCTGCACGAAGCGGAATCGATGATCCTGAGCTATCAAGAGGAAATGGAACAGCTGAAACTCACCGTCCTCGATCTTCAAAGGAAGCTGATCAATGTAGGGAACAAGAAGGAGGTAATTACCGAAGGTTACGGGGAGAACGACGAAGTTGGCGTAGAAATTACCTTGCAAGACTTTTCGCATCTACAGGAGAAAGGTAAACGAGTCAAGATAGAACAATTTCTTATCTTTTCAGAAGTATTCTCTGACGCGATTTCAATCTTTCACTTGAATTTTAGCAAGACACGTATTGTCGAACGGAGGAGGAGACTGTACGGTTTTGTTGCAACTGATAGAGGAATTGTGTAGACAAAGCGACAAGTTGATGGAGGATGCTAGGAGGGAGAAGGAAGACTTGCAGCAACAGGTAAACCCGAATTGTCATTCGTTGCGAAACGGTGCACAGATTGCATGTATTTTTATTATTACATGGAATTGGTATGCTCTATACAAAAGAACGTTGTGGTGTATTGCATATTGAAAACGAGTTCTGTACACGATACTTCATATTTGTACCTACGAGCTTAGTATTCGTACTTGTACTCGTACGTATTGCACAAAATCTTTGTTTAGGTAGTCTCGTTGCATTCGTGCATACATGTTCACACTGTTGGTTTTTTGTCACTAGATTCGAAGAAATGATTTGCTTTCACCTATTTATCTGTTTCATTTGATTGTGCGTGTGCAACTTAGAAGAACAAAGAGAAAAGAATACACGAACGGGGGTACAATTGTACATTCTGGGGTCTGTGATACAGTTTTTAAAGAATTGATTGGCGTTCTGTTATCTTGCCGGCAGGTACCTTTAGAACCTACTCCTCCCCCATACATTCACAGGGTTTGCTGCCGAAAGGTAAATCATAGAGTTACTAATACTATTATAAGAGCTGTTCCGTAAGTTAGTCTTAACTTTAATCGCGTACACATAGTTTTGGAAATTCTTACACCGCGTCTAACTATCCCATCATGATCAACGATTAACGCTGTAGCATGCGAAGTCAGTTTACTACTACTGCTATGGTGTATTTTCTTTTGCATGCGCACTATTATTAATATCTGTTCTTGCATCCTTGCATCTCTCAACTTGTGTTTAGCAATTTTCAAAATAATACACTAAATGCACAGCTAAACCGAATCAAGTTATGCTTATGTTTAACGCGAGCCTATTCCATTATTTTTTAAATTAACTAATTTCGATTACTCACGCGATCAACGTGTCTGCAGTCTCTTCGGTGTGTCGTTACTTGTTACGCGTGTAAAATAGCATTTGGTAGCAGTCAAGTTGCACGGTTTAATTCGATGGAAATATCCGTAGATCGAGGCAGCGGATAAACAATTGAAAGCGACGCGAAGATTCTTGGATGAGCAAGCGAGCGAAAGAGAAGTGGAACGAGACGAAGCAGCAAAGCAGATACATCTTTTGCAAGAACAACTAAAGGAGCGTGAACGCGAAAAGGGAAGAGATCTGCGCATCACCTCAGAGGTAATTTCACATTTGCTTGTTTGCAAAGGGAAAGCGAAGGAAGAGAAAGAAGAGCAGGAAGGAACGATCTTGTCTTACCGTATCGTTCTTTCCAATACCAACGGTTAATTTGCTTATTTTTTGGTGCGAATCAATTAATACGTAAACTCAGGTACAAAAACTAACTAATCGTTTTCACACATTAAGGATTGGGCTTTTCTTTTCTTTTTTTTTCATAATCTTTCACTGACTCGGCAAGTATGCGAAAAATGGTTCGGCTAATCGATAAGGCGTGGATTATTTCTTGTCGATAAATTTTTATTCACACAACTCTCATCGTTTATATTTATTATACCTATACTGCGATTAGGCAGCTTATAACCACGCATCGTTCACTAATTGTATTAACACGAGTTTTCCTGCACTCTGGTTTTGGTTTTCTGTATGTCGCACAAAGCAGTCTACACTATCACCCGAACCAACGTCAGAGGTCCCCGTGCTTCAAACATCTGACATCATTGCAACCGTAAGTGGTATTCTATTTATTACAAGATTTATTCCGCAGTAATAATCGACATAGTTTCAGGTGTGCAGAGTGTATTATGGAAAGAGTGAGATATCGCTTTTGATAATGATCAGATGAATTTGTTATAAAGTTTCTATGCATGCGATTACAGTGATTTTTGGAGGCTTATCTAAGAACTCATCCTATCTAGGAACGCGACGACCATGTTCTTATCTTACAATAATATTCTTGTATGCTTTACGTGTTGGTGGTGGTATTTTATTTCCTAACTAGCGGTGTTGTTGTTGTTGTACTCGGTATTCTCGAACGAATCGGTGCGAATAGAGATGACGATCGATAAAAAGTTTACCGTGTCATTCAGGTGGAGGCTCTCGAGTCTCAGATGAGGGAAATGTCGTCGCTTATGTCCGACACGGAAGCCAAGAAGGTAGAAACGGAGAGCGAACTGAAAGCAGCCATCGACAAGATCTGGGTGCTACGAGATATTATTACCGATTTGGAGCAACAGTTGGAAGTCAAGTCGGAGAAGGAAGAGTCTTTGCTGCTTCAAATCGGGCAATTGGAAACGGTGATTGCTGCCCAAACCAAGAACCAGCAAGAATTGGTTCAGGAGCTGGATGCCATTAAAATGGGCACCGAAACTAAACAGCTGAACGAGCACATCAATCACTTGCAGGTAGGATTTTAGACGGTTCGTTCTCGAAGAAAAAGAACGAAACCTTTACCACGCGATACGATACGATATGTACACGATTTACAGGAGGAGTTGAGGAAACACAAACTGAGCTCCGAACAGTTTACCGTTAATTCGTCTGCTCTGAAACAAATGAAGTCGGAGCTTCGCGAGATGCAAGTTCAATTGGACAAGAGAATCAAAGAATTGGAATCGGTGCACGTGTGCAGTTCGAATTTGAGTCTGAGTCAACCAAGCGAGGACGTATCGATCAGGGAGCAAATCGACGCGACACGGTGTCCCACTCCGGACGATCCTACCTCACCGCCAATGTTGCCGTTGGATCAGTTGCTCAAGCTCAAGGAGAAGATGATGAAACACGCGAGAGCGGAGGAGGTTGCGTTCAAGAGGATCAAAGATTTGGAGATGCAAGTAATCGCTCTGAAGAACCAGAACGAAGAGTTACAGGCGGAGCAGGAGATTTTGCAACAAACCACCTCCGAGCAATTGTACCAGATCGAGGCGATGCGTGGCCGTCTGGAGCAGCACAAGCAGAACGCGCCATTCGCGCAGAGGCAGGCGACGTCGCGGCTCGAGTTGCAACTTCACGAAGCCAATACCAAATTTCAGTCGTTGGAGTGCGTCATAGCGGAGAAAGAGTTGGAATTGAGGGACACTCAAAGTCAATTGGACAGGGTGAACCAACTGTTGCAAGAAAAGGAAGCGGAAATCGCGAATGTCGTCCAGGTGGAGAGAGCCTCCATCCAGAAGCTGAGAGAACACTTGGAGATCGTCGAGGAGGAGAATAGAATTTTACAGGCGAAAGTCGGCGTTCAGGAACATTCTCAGCTGGAATTACCGCGGCTGATCGACAGTATGCTGGCTGATAAAAACGAGGAGATCGATCACCTGAAGGATCAATTATCGAAAAAAGAAAAACAACTGGAACTGTATTGTTCGTTGAATCTGGATGAAACGCAACTGAAAGAACTGATTCGACAAACGGAACCAAAGAATAGTGCTCGTACATTGAGCGATATTCTGTCGATTCATTCGGAATGCGAGGAAACGACCGAGGCTGTACGGGCTGCCAGTTCCACTCAAATGCTGCCAAACATATCTACCTTGAAAATTCCCACGGCATTCGCATCGGTTAAGATCGTGGACGACTCGACGGCGATGCCTTTGGACATCTCCACAAGCACCAGCCGCACCGGCACCGCTACCGCCACCGCCACCGCCACCGACACCGGTAACAGTATCGGCCCCGATAAGATTGGATTACGCGTGCCACCGTTGGACCTGGGCTCTCGTTCTCACAGTTTGTCGGCCATGTCCCATCAACAGTCTTCGGAGATGGATTTGTTGCAGCACGGTGAACTGACCTCGAGGACCACCTCGGAGGAGAACGACACGACGACGGACGAGAAGGAGAACGGACGAGAATCGTCGGTAAAGAAATCCGGTAAAGTCGACGAGTCGCCTGTTCAGTCGGTGTGCGTCGTTTCCGTGAAGCACGCTCAAACTTCGATCAACGAGTCCATCAAGGAAATGGAGCAATTAGAGAATCAACTGAAAGCCGTGCGAGAAGAGTTGCGAACGAAATCAGAGATTTTGGAGAAGCGCGAGGCAGACTTGCTGTCTCTGCAGAAGCTGTATAACGAGCTGCAAACGGAATTGAAGGAAGTCGTGGAGACGCTCTCCAGGGACAAGTGTTTCTACCAGAATCAGTACGAATTGTTGTCGGCGTCCGAGAATAAAATTAAAAAGGACCTTCTAGAAGTGGAGAACGTTTTGAAACTGAGAACTGCGGAGATCCAGGAACAGAAAAGCAAGATGCAGATCAACGAGAAGATCATCACGGAGTTGAACGCGGAGAACAACAAGCTGAGGGAGGATATGAAGGTGAAGGAGCAAGAACACGCGAACAAGTGCAGCTTGTTGCTGCGAGAGAACGCGAACGAGCTGGAGAGGATGAGGAACGCGACTCTCGAGAAGGACAAACAATTGCACGAATTCAACGCGAAGAACGTGTTGCTCAAGCAAGAAATCGTCGAGTGTCAACGCGAGATTCAGAGGCTGACGGAAGGTCTGAACGACAGAGATCAGACCATCAGACGGCTGGAGGAAATGGCCAGACGTATTAGCTTTTCCGGTGCGTCCTCGCCTTCGAACGAAAAGGACGAGGAGATTCATCATCTGCAGGAATATTTGAAAGAGAAGGACAAAGTGATACGGCAAATGAACGACGACAGCAAGAGCTTGCATAGAGCGTTGGAGACCATACAGAATAAAATGAAGGAGTCCGGTAACGTGGTCGAGCTCCGACGGAAACTGAAAGAAGAACAGAAACTGAACGTTGAGTCGAGGAACACGATAGACAAGCTGACCAAGGAATTGTCGGATTTAAAATTGGCTGCGCGTGAGTATACAGTATATTTTATAAGATTTTTTTCGATATACGCGTATATAGTAGTGGTGTACCATATACATGTACGATGATCGAACTTGCAGAGCGCTCGCAGGATGACACCGACATCGAGGATATGGTGCAAAGGGAACTGAATTTATCGGCGCACCTCGACAGGCGATTGATGAATGCGATTGAAAGCGACCAGGAGGACGGCGTGTGCAGAGCGGAGAACCAAGTACAATCCAGAGAACATCCGGAGACGGTTGAAAGGAGCCGCGAATTAAAATTACAATTGAGCCAAGCGAATAGAATCAGCGACGAATTGAAAAAGCTGAAAGACGACTTGGAGATCGAAAGGGCAATGCTCAAGTGTCAGATCGCTGAGTACGAAGGTCGGATCTTCCAGCTGAAGTCGGACCTGGAGGAGGAATGCAAGAAAGTCGCGAAGCTCAACGAGGAACTGTTTTCCGAGAAGAACTTGATTCGCAATTTGAAGATCCAAATCGAGAAAGAACATCGATCGATGGAATCTGGCCACGTGCAGGACTCGGAGCTGATCGAGTACCTCCAGAACAAACTGAAGACTTCTCTGGACAACGAGACGAAGTTACGCAACGATCTGTCAGTGTTGCGGCAGGAGCACAAAAGCCTAGAAATACAGCTCAGTTTGATGAAGGAGCACGTAAAATCCCAGAAGTCAACGGACGAGTTGCCAAAGCTGGCAGATCTTTTGGAAATCGAGAGGAAAAAGTATTTGTCGATGACAGAGAACTTCGAAAAGGAGGAGCGTAATAACGCGGAACTAAAGGACACTCTGAAGAAGTTGCAAACGGAGAAGAATCGGTTCGAGATGCAACTCGAGATGGAAGTCGAGGAGAAGGAGAAACTGATAAGTAACCTTGTCCTGGTCGAGGGGGTCAAGGAACATCTTCAAACAGATCTTAGCCGCACCAAAGAGGAGATCAGAGCGCGAGAGGAGGAGTGCGAATGGCTCCAAAAGAGGATCAAAACTATGTCCGATGCGGAATCCAGAAGGCAAGAGCAGAGAACCAGCGAACATAACCAGCTCAAGGAATTGAGAAGGGAGATTATCAACACAAGAGAAGTCATGGTTGGTATATGCGCGTGCTCCTTGTTTGTTTGTTTGTTTGTTTGTTTGTTTGTTTGTTCGTTCGTTTAACTTTAACAAAATTGTCTGTTGGACAGGTGGACTTGGAAGCTGATATGAAACAGTCCAAGAGGGAATTGACAGAATCGCTTGATCGCGAGTTGAAACTGGCGGAAGAGGTGGAGACTCTAAGGGAGCGAGAAACCAGCCTGCTGAAGAAATTGTTCGCTGCCAACGACGAGGAGAAGAAGTTGCGGGACACGATCGCAGAGTTGCAACAGGAATTGAGATCGTTCGCGGGAAGGGAGTCGGAGTTCACCAAGGAATCGAAGAGCCGATACGCTGGCGATAAGAACACGTCTACGAAGCTGTTTCAAAAGATCAAGGTATTCGACAATTGTATCGGACTAAGTAGACAGATACCGTGTTGTATACTATAGCTCAGATAACATTTTCGTTCTTAGGATCTCAGCGATAGCAACACAAAGTATCTGAACGAGAAAAGTATGCTTCAAGAGAAGCTTGTGAAAGCGCTGGAAGATAAGGAGCAACTCGGTCAACGAGTGAAATTGCTCGAATCGCGCGTCAAAAGAGGTACCGAATCTCACGATGCGAAGGTAGGGATTAGTGGAGATTACACTGACAAGGTAAATATAATATGTCTGTCTATATTTCTATGTATACATTATACATAGAAGATGCGCGTGTACGTAAAATGTAACTTATGTAGCCAAGTGTACGAAAGACGGACAAATTCTGTTTCGCAGTTGATGCACTTTTATGGGAAATATATGCGAGCCAATTCTAGACGCAAGGCTCTAACTTTCCAAAAGCGTTACCTGTTGAGCGTAGTAGGTAGTTATCAGATTTTGGAGGAGAACACGTTATCTATACTCGCGCAATTGACCAGCGAGCAACGATCCTACACTACCGTAGGCCGGCACAAAAAGTCGCCGAGAGTGCGTTTCAAGAGCGCGGCTCTAGTTCTCATCAGTATCCACAGAATGAAGTGGCTGATCGTCAAATTGAGCGTCGGAAGGAAGATAGGAGTGAAGACGTTGCTATGGAACGTGGATCAGTCGTATGTATCAGTTCCTAAACTTGCCATGAACCATTCGCCTCCTGTTCGAGAAAGACACCCCGCAAAGTAAGCAAATACTAACAAAACAAAAATACTTACTAAACTCGATTCGCAATATTTGTTTGTTTAATTAACTGCGTTTCCAGCGATGATGCTAATTTCGATGGATACGCGCTCGAACATTATCAACGGTTAAGGAATATTCAAGAGACATTGGGTTTAGCGATGGCCGAATCTGGAAACCGTCAGATACATCCTGAATAGTATTACAAGCGTCGCGAGTTTCAGTATTCTGAAACTTTGAAATATCACGTAGTTTTTCAAATGGATCTTCGCATGAAAATAGCTCGTCGAATGGAGCATAAGAATAACCGTCGGGCATTTCAATTCAGGAATATTCTGTTGGAATTCGATCGCTCGCGATATATATATTTTTCGTATGGAATTTAAATATAAATAGGATTGTAGGATAGCAATTGCAATTGTTGAAGACGCGTTAAGCCTACTCACCGATAACCGTATTGTGTGCTATTTTAAAAGTTGCTACTAGGATCAAAGGAATCGCCCGGGCGAAACGAGAATGACTAGTGTTAAATACCTGTGCTCGTGTATCATGTTTTACCAAAGTTGCGATAGATTTTACTTTTTAATTGTAGTCTGTTATAGTCCTATCGAGGATGCGAACCAGTGCCTTGTCAACTATAAGTGTCTAGTATTTATTTATTATTCATCTGTAAGTTTTTATATTGTGAATAAACTCTATGCAATGACTTTTTACGAAACCGGTGAGATCAGAATGAATAATTCCTGTAGTTTCAATATATTTATATGTTTAAACGAAAACCGAAAGGAAAGAGCAACTATAATGTTATTACAATTATAATATACTATAATAGAATGGAATGAAATAGAATAGAATAGAATAGAATAGAATAGAATAGAATAGAATAGAATAGAATAGAATAGAATAGAATAGAATAGAATATATATATATATATATATATATATATATATATATATATATATATATATATATATTGGATTAAGAAACATTCGATACTCTTACACACTCTTGTTTGTTTTCGTCTTCGATGATAACTGTAGACGTAAATGTTTAAAAATTTAAATGGTCCGCCGCGCCGGAGCAGGCTGAGCCTATGAATAGGCAACCCGGCGTACAGTAACGCAAACTCTGTTTCGGTTTGGGACGAAAAGACCCGACAGTCGACAGCTAGAGTAACCCTTTCCGAACAGGATTCTGGATCATTTTTACACTGAAAAAGGAAGTTGATTCAGTCTAAAACAATTCTAATTAATTGGTACGATTACGATGAACGGTTAACGGAGATAGCAAGATGCACAATACTCTATCGTTTCATGTACATATTTGTTTCAAACACTGTCTAACCACTACACACGATTTTGTCGTCGTTAAACGATGCTCGAAAAAGTCGAACGCGATCATTGTTGACAAAAGTTCGATGTTATTTACATATTTACAAGAAGGTGAGTGATAAAATATATGGCAATCGTCTAGCTTCCCTACAGAGTGTCGTAAAATATCCAAGACAATCCGAAGAAAGCTACTTGTTTGTTCTCAAATTGTATCGCGTATTTCGAGACACTTGGTATATCCTCGATATCGTATGCATATGTATATTTAAAGCTACGCTCGATTTTGATAAACGTAACCTGAGAATAAGGCTTTCGTTTGTTATTCATTTACAATTACGGTCTAAGACGGTGCAAATCTTATCTTATTACATACTTGAAATATATTAACTCGTTACTATCATTTCGGTTTGTTACTTTGGTTACTTTAAAACGTTTCTGGCAAAAAGTGTCGATTTTGTCGTAGTAACCGGGGACTGGCCAAGTCCAGCCCAGTCCGATTGGGGACTATCAATTTGTCTTACGAATAGAGTGGTTCGTTAGTACGATCAGGCTGCGGAAAATTTGTTTCAGCTGAATGTTTACCAAATGCATACGCTACACGCATACCAAATAATTCGGTCCTGCTATATTTTCTTCCACGCGATCATCCGCCAAATTATTCGTTGTTCGAAGAATGGTCTCGAAACATACATATAGTTGAACGGAAGTCTATGTAATTATTTTGATTGGTAAGTGCAGGGTCCGTGCGACTCGGTGCGACTCGGTGCGACTACTCTGACTCTACATTATCGATCGAAGTTGAAGTCTAAATAGTTTGGGAGACGATCGTGCGGCAATACTCGAACGGGATAGTTTGCGGATCGAAGTATGACTGCGATTCGAATTGGTGCGTACATTGGACATTGAAATGCTTTAATCGAATGTAAATTGTAATTTGTAATTTCCGTCATGTGTCCTGTGTCCAGTGTCCAGGGTTCTTGTGTAGATATGCCTGCTTGTATACGTGTATAGTGTATAGTATGTAGAGATGGGCAATCGAATCGATCGATAGTCCTGGTCGATGGATTACGGTATTGTACGACATCCATTTCGAAATCGACATTATCGACACGGACCGGACAAATAAACTTGTACGTATCGTTAACCTGTACTATTTCGAATCGGAATAATTTCGAATCAGCCACGTTTGCGACTGGTACACGCGTCTTTGAAATTGGTTGCGTTAAACGGACCGAAGTAGTCGTCGTGAAGCTGACGAATGATGGTCTCGATCGGGCAAAGCTTCGAATCTTTGCGAATTCTCTCGGTGTCCGATCGTTCGGTGTAACTGGCGCTGAAGAAATTCGCGTTTCTACAGAACGGTATCTTTTGCGTAAAGTCTTTTCCGTTGACGATCACGCGGAAGTAAAAGTCGCTGGCCACGTGATTTTCGTTTTTCGAATTGACGCGATAAACCTCGATGACGAAACGGGAAGCGTAATGCGGCATGGTCAATTTATCGGAGAAGATGCCGAGAGCGGTCGCCAGATATTCGAGAGTCTTGTCGTGTCCCGAATAAAGTACTATCTTTGGCTTTGCCTCGGATATGATGCGCAACATGTACGAGACTATGTTTCGAAGTAGTCCGTACGCCCTGAGTAACCCGTATTTTCGACGATTGCTGCTTTTAGCCACTTGCTTCGACTCCCATTCGCTGTAGGCGAACAGCCCTGTAACGTGCTCGGTTTTCACGCAGATTCGCTGCGAGTCCAGGTCGACGCAAGGCAACGAGGCACCGTGGCAAACGTAGGTCAACAGGGCGTCCTTCAACGTGTTCGGATCCGTCGTCTGGGCCTGGTCCGGGATTTCGAAGACCGCGTTCGACGCTTGCCTTATCAATTCGGCGACCGCCGGATGGGACCTCAGATGGTCGGACATTTCCTGAAATCGTTTCGAGCAGCCGGTCATAGTCGAGCTAACGCGATATTTTCCGATATTATATTCCGACAATTTCCGAGATTACCTTTACCTTGACGTGCTGCTTGAAGAACTTTTCCGCGGCTGGACACGCGCAGTCGGTATTGCAAAACGCGTAGCTTTGACTCTCCTGCATGCCGATCTTGGCCAAATTCTGGAAGCCGTCCGTCTCCAGGAGCGCGTACAGTAGCGCGACCGCGCTCTGAACCGTCCTACGATACCTGGTGCTGTACACGATCACGTCTTTCCCGGATACCGTACCGTTGCCCAAATTCAGTTTATGATAGTACGCGTTTTTAAGCACTATTCCTGTTTTCAGAAGTTGAGCTACGCCCAAGGTGGTCAACTGACCGATTCTGCAGTCCTTGGAGTTCGCGGGCAGCATCGGAAACCCGTGAAACGGTCCGAGGAACTGCGCCCACGCCGTCCTCGAGTAACTCGAGATGTTCTGAAGGAAGTTGACATAGTTTTGATAGACGTTTTCCAATTCGGGGCTGGAAGCAAAGTCTCCGCCACAGTTTACTATGCTTATGTTCCGAATATGTGCCAACGGTCCTCTGTCTCCGTGCCGTATAAATACCAGAACGCCGCCCAGCGTTAGATTTCCATCCAATTTACCTAAACAGAAGAACGTCATGTAATCGACGAAGCATGGTCACCGAAGCATAGTCACCGAAGCAGAGTAATCGTATGCGAAAACACTGCCGCTGACGCATCCAGGTACCTTCTGATTCCGCGACGATTTCGTTGGGCGGATTGCAATATCGGAATATCTTTTTCGTTTTCACGTCGGCTTTCAAATTTCTAGGAAATTCTCGAACGGATACGTCGTTCCCCAGGACCCTTGTCTGCACGGAACTCTTCTCGTCTATGCCGATGTATTTGTACATACCTACGGAGTTTAGAAGCAGAATTTGATCGATGCGTATCGTACGCTGTGTACGTCGACGATTACTCGGTCTACCGAAGTATTCCGTGCTTCGAGGAAAACATCGATGCGACCAACAAACGGCGGCGTAGGTGTGGCGTAGGTGTTTACGCGTACTTTACGACTCGCAGCAGTTGTTACAGGCAGTTGTTAGCAGGCCAACAAACCCGATAACGCGAACTCGTGTACGCGCGAGTTAGCGAGTTAATCGCGCGCGTCGCGTCGCGTCACGTCGCGTCGCGTCGTCGCGTGTGTTCGCTATTCACCCCTTAACTACCATACGTTACGTTAAATTAGCGTTCCGTTTCGATATCGCATCGGTAGCATGATAGCGACGGTACAACAATAATCTTATGTATTATATTTACATGCATATCGTACAGTGAATCGCAAAGCGTAAGCGATTTTTAGAATATATTTGTTCATTTATTTTCAGCCGAGCTAACAATGGGACGGATCGGAACGGAACGAACGACACGAGAAATCGAATTACCGGCAACGAGCAGGAATATCCAGACGCTGAGGATCACGTAGCAGTAAAATGCTCGATGCTGGTAGGAGAGTCGAACCATTTCGGCCAACATTTTGCAAGCGTTTTCGATTCTACGATGGATCTGGATGTGGATGCGGATCTGAAACCGCGGGTAGATCGCCGATTATCGCGGCCTCGACGACGGTGACGACAACGGCTGTGGTAACGGCGACGACGACGACGACGACGACACCGACACCGACACCGACACCGACACCGACACCGGCACCGAGCCAAACAACCAGAATGAATCCGGTTCAACGACACCGCTCCAGGATGCATCCTCTCTCATCGGCTACTCCGCTACATAATCCTTTCGCCGTGTCGTTCGAAAACCGAGGAGAGACGTTTCGATGGACCGAGAGGCTGAGGAAACCGTCTGGTTTCGGCCGATTCCTCGACACCTTCGCCGATCCTAGGATCGGTAGAAATCTCAACGAGAAGACGTCCAAGGGCGCAGTCGGTCCGATCTCTTTTAACATGTCTCGTCTTTTCGGTTTCATCCGACCAAAATAATGATTTCTCTCGTTGCGCTTGTTTCTTGTTCAGATATTCGGAAAGCTCCGAAAACTTGGATCCCGCCGCAGAATACGTTGCCGTGCAACGATCGCGGATACTATATCGACGTTCTTCATGGAATCGATTACAGGTAACAGCTTTTGCTTTTCGAATTTGACCAGACACGGAGAAACGAGTCGCGTTACCCTAGATTGAAACTTGAACTTTTACTTTCCACGATGTTCGTTGTTTTCGGTTGACGGACGTCAGATACGCTTGTAAGGAGAAAGCGTACAGGGACCGACGGACGAGAGTTCCTCCAATGAAATTATCGAGTCTCGTTTCGTGACGGAAATTGCACGACGGAATGCCGCGCGCCAGTTTTGCTCGTCGCGTTTGCAAACGTCGACGTTTCCGTAAACGGTAGCAACAGGAGCGCGTTAGCGTACGACGAGCCCAATGGTTTCTCGTGGACGTCTTGTACAAGTCACCCTCACTGTTTTGCACCAGCGCGACGTCACTCTGGCGATAGCACTCTCGCGATGTCACGCATCACGCATTACGAATTGCGAATTACCGATGGTCCAGAGAACGGAATCGAATGAAACGGAAGCAAAACTGGTGCCCTAATCGACCATTTTTCCGCGACCGCGGACAGATAAGCCGTGTTCCTTGCGACAGGAGTAGGTTATCGGAGCCCGCATGCGTAGAACGGCCCTCTTTCTATTGGCCTGCCCTCTGTTTTAAATCCATTTCGATCCGGCCAGATCCGGCACGCTGAACGAGTTGATTCCTCCGACGAAAGTGCGCGACATTCGACGAGATTGACGGAACAATCATTGATTGCGAACTTTTTAATTGAAGTTCGAATGAGAATGGCATCATTTGACGTCACCAGTATCAACAGTAATAAAAAGTACTGCTCCAAGATAGAATTCGTCGTAATATCGTCGTAATACTGAACGAGTAGATGCGATAGATATGTATACATACAGTAGAGAGAAAAAAAATCAAGATTACTTTAACAAAACGATTATCCGAACAATTCGATTTCCATATAGCTCAGTTCGAATTATACATATAGCACAGGTACGTAGAGATGCGCTGCCTATGCACTGTGCACTGTGTACGGGGTACACTCTGCGTTTACATTGCATTGGTCGGGTGAATGTTTGTCAAACGCAGTTGTCTGCTGTTAAAGGGGATAAAAGTAGGTGACCAAGGAGCGCAGGCGTCGCCGTATCTATTTCCGATTTCGGGCATGTCTGTGAATCTTGTCTTACCCATCCCCACCGCGTTCTGATTTCACCGATGCTCGAGCTCGAGCTCCACAGATACGCGTACCGCGTATTGGATTCTTGCAAAGTTGCAAAGTTTCAAAGCGGTCATGTTTTCAGGGTTGAACGCGTACGAGCGGGGTGCGCTTTGGCATTGGTGCACAGCCGGAACCACGAACGGAGCGTAAAAATTCGACATGCATACGTTAAACGTCGGACACGATCGAGGAGGCGGCAAGGCGAGGCGAAGAGGCGAGACGAAGAGACGAGACGCGGCGGTCGGTGTTGTGGCGAATGTCGCCGACTTCTTCGGGTCGAAGATCCAGCTACAGAGAGGTTGGTAGAACGTCGTGGGGGCGTTGAATTGGCAATCAGTCAGCAGACGACGTAGACGCGACCGATTACAGTTCCACGAGCCCGAGGTACGCGTAACTCGAGCTAACTGGCCTGATATGAGAGTCCGTAGCCGAGACTAACCGTAGTCAACTACGGACAATCTAGCCATCAACCTTAAACGGAATATATTTACGGTTAGATACGCGCTCTACAGCTACGGTACGTTCCTCCCTCGCGTGGCGAATTCGACGGTACGCGTGTGCGTGCGTGTACCCGAGTGTACGCGTGCATACGCGCATCGGTGCGATCTCCTCTGTTGGAACGTTAGCTCCAATCCGTTTGGATGACGTCGCCATCCGTTTGATCGCTTTGTACGTAGCCGGCGAAAAAGAAAAAATCAGCCAGGAGCAAACAGAGAGGTGGAGATAAGAGAAAAGAAAATAGTTGTAGCGGTCGATACCATCCTGTTCCGATGGAACTCATTGTGAGACTCAAGGAAAAGCGGATCCGGATCCGGATCGGATCGGCTGAACACGGCTGGACGTGCTTCGAGATCGGTCCTTCTCCGTTATAAGCGGATTCGACTGACTCGCATCGAAATCGCGGTACCGTATGTATGTACGAGTCTCGTCGAACATTGACGTCAGAGAAAATACGTATACGCGTGTAATACAGCCCGGATAACAGCTAGACGAATCGGATACGTCGCGCGTTTGAAAGTAAAAGGGAAAACGTACCGAACGGAAAGGCGTATACAAAGGTGTATGTATGTAGAGTACAGAATATAGAATGTGGAGATCGGCCAGAAATTAATGAGATACGGCCGGGCCGCGTTAATTCGCAATCGATCGAGGTCTAGGATATAATCGAAGAAACTGGTTCGACTAAAAAGCAGTTTGATCGGTAGGTACTCTTTTCGTCGGGCGTTTCTGGACTTGATAGTCGACCGGCATAGAAGCAACGAGAATCCTGTCGCGTGACAGGGTCAAAGTTCACTAGTGTACAGTACAGATTCTATAGATTTCGGCAAGCTTTGATCGCGGAACAGACATCTTTCGCGCTATGTAGCATCGCCGGCATCGCGTCGGATCGTTAACGACGCCGCGCCGCCGGTGCTGCGGCGCGGTATGGCGCGGCACGGCTCGGCGATGATCGTGGTTGATCTTGCAGCCTTGACAAGATCATTGCCACCGTTGTCGCGATCGACGATCGGCGATCGCGTACCGCTTAATGGCGTTTAATAGCGTTCTACTTGCGACATCGCTCGCTTATACGATCGCGACGTGGTCGCGTTTGTTTGCGAAGCGTTGGTAAAGCGGTCGGTCAAGGATCCAAACGGTTCATCGCGATTATCTCGATTACCTCGATCTTTCGATCTCGGTGCGCCGAAGAACCGATGTACAGATGTGTCGCATCGCGTACCCAAGTACGAAACATTTCGCACCGTACGCATCGAGTTTCGTCATTGTCGGTTTCTCGTCGGTTTGTCGAGAAAGTCGCGAGTATTCGCGTGACTTGAACGAGTCGCGATGCACGACTCACGATTCACGATTCTCGATGCACGGGGAAAATCATTGTAGCCGGCAGGGAGAGAAAGTTGCGGTTTCGACGTCTCGCGAGTCCGCGAGTTCGACGCATTTGTGCTCCGGGATTTCTAATCGATTTCATAATACTTTATTTTGTCTTGCCTCGTCTCGATAATCTCGAGCCCTCTCATCGATCAACGCGATCCAACACGTTTCAGCACCCGGCAGAATTGTGCCGTGTTCGATCTACGCGGTCTTCGAAAAAGCCCATTCGTCCCAACGAAAAACTCGTTCGTTTTCGTTATTATATGCATTTCGAATAATCTAAATTCATTGCGAATAAAACGATCACCTCGGTCGTGTGAATATAACCAGCTTGCATTTGTATTATACCTATGTAAGTACTCACGTATTGGACCGGCATGTGACTCGGCGTGCGGCACAGCGCGCAGCGCGCAGTGATTCGTGGAAGCGAAATAATAACGATTCGAGAATTCACGCGATGATTGTCGAGCGGAAAGCCGCGATATTGTTGCGAATGGCCTGTTTTCTTTGTCGCAGTGTGATCATCTTCGTGATTCGAAACTCGTGACCTTGGTGGTTGCCGACCCACTATTCTTTCGGACATGGATTCCTCGCTTTGTTTCGCAGAGAATTACTTTTGTCCTCTGTCGCGCCATTATCCGCCGACCAACAACGTCGCGTCCCGTCGTTCAAAAGCTATTGTATTTACCGACGCGCGACGCGACGCGAGACGCGCGTTCTCCGGATCGATTGGCGTCCGAAGGCACTCTTCGAGATTCGAATTTTCCCTCTGCGAACGAAAGACCCAAAGTCGATTCAGATCAGCCGATTGGCGTTCGTCGCTCGTAACTTGTAATTTATAAGTTCTATGTTGTAGGGTATAGGTTGTAGCCGTGTCGTTCGCTCGCAATTTCACCATGGGTTGCGCGCAAGTTCGTTACGTAAATTCCAACTCGTCGTATCGCTCCCCACACGTGGACCGGTGTTATCGAGGTCTGTCCGGATCCTGACCTTTGCTCTCAACCCTGGAAACCACAGAGGATGCGGCCGAGTCACCGATCGAAATATTCGCAGAGACGTCTCGAGACGCCCTACAACGCTACGACTAATTCGACGCAAGGACGAACAGTTTCAAGTTTCGACGATTGTCCGAGTTCAACGACACAGTTGCAGTTGCAGCGGTCCCTGAAAGCGTAGAAAGTCAGCTTACGCGGTTGCTGTTGTACGATCGTTCGTAAGCTGGGAAGGAAGTATCAAACTAGATAAGCGCGCAACGACGTTGATTGCTTCCGTCTACCGCGTGGACGTGGACGTGGACGTGGATAGACGCGCGGCGTTACGTCGCTCGGTCCGCTGCGAAATTCTTGCGTCGATACTACATATTCCGATATCGAGCGCAAGGTTGAAATATTTTTTTCGAAAAGTCGGCCAGCTCCGCATCCGGTGGGCAAATTGCGAAAGAAGGTAGATAAGAAAATGAAATTCTCGGCCGAGGAAGACCGTCGAGAGACCGATGAAACTGCGTTAAGGGGAGGGTGGGGGAGAGGATGTAGAGAGAGTGAGAGAGAGCAAGTAGGGGAACAAAGACGAGAGGAGTGGCAAAGAGCGGCGGCGAGAGGCGCGTGTCCTAGCTAGGAGCTCGCAAGTGCTCGCAACTGTTCGCAACCGAGACCGAGAACGAGAACGAGAATGAGAACTCGCGGCTAGCGGCTAGCGGCTAGCGGCGCGAGTCTCGGCGCTCAGTTCGAATCGAGCATTTCACCGCGCTACTACTCAAACTCGAACCCGTTCGCAACATCGTCGGTTGATTGGAATTGATTGGATTGTCGACGATGACTCGCCGGTGCTTGGAATCGACGAGGTGCGGATGAACATCAGGGACTACCGGAACTACCCAGAACAACAAGGAAACTCTGTACAGCGTGATCGACTCGCGTGGACAGCTGCTCGGCCTGTTTGAACAAGAAGATTCGATACTACACAAAAGGTTAGAGCTACTTGTCTCATAAACGAGTGGTTCCAAGTATAAGAAACGTTTCACGATGTTCGTTTCCCGAGAACGTGGTTTTGATTTCTAAAGAAACGCGAGTGCGCGCATACGTACACACGATTCGCGTTTTTCGCGTTGAAAGAATTGTGTTTGTGCGTTCGTGCGCGTGTGTACACGTGTATCGAGAGTTGGATCGTAAATCGTAACTTCGTAACCCGGTTTGTTGGACGTTGCACGTTGCACGTTGCACGTTGCACCGGCCAACGCTGAAAACCGAGACTCGGCACTAGATTGTTTTGAGATACCGGAGACCGAGATCTATCGCGTTGCGAGCTTCCACGCGTCTATGACGTCCTGCGGCGCGCGTCTCGTCACGCGTCCGTCGCGCGTCGTGTCGACCGGTTAAAGTTTCACTGGTGCATACTGGGACGATAACATGTATCTTTAAACATTCAAGTTTTTGCATATCAGTTCGCAACATCAGGTGTCTAAGAACTGTTCGGGTTTTCCGTCAAGTGTTGCGAACTCCTCGGTTGTTTCTTTGGCAGCCGTTTGCAAGGGATAATGCTAGACGTTTGCCGCGGCGCGTGTAGAACCCACCCATATACATACACGTACGATAAGACGACAAGACGAAGTTTGATAGTAAAATCGATATTATTCGAGGTTCAAGCCAGTCGCGTAATCATCCCGATCGCGTTCCGGATCCCGTTCTCCAGTTTTATTTGTTCGATTTCTGAACTTTCGATTTCTAGTAGATCGCTTATCGAGTTAGTTTCACAGTTAGGAACTCGAGCTCGCCTCGAACGACAGTTTTGTATCGGAAACGGACGTTGGTCGACGATTTAACGAGTCGAACGGTGTGTTCTCTCTGTGTTTGTTCTGTAGACAATTTAACAAATCACAGGAAGTTTCTTTATCGTCGCGCACACAAAAGAGTGAGAAAGAGAAAAAGGGAAAGGAAGAAGGATCGTTAGGGGACGGTCTCAATTTTGCCATGCTACGAACTTAAATGAAACTCGTCTTCGTGTACGTTGTTACGTTACGTTACGTTACGTTACGTTTAGTTATGTTACGTTATTATTTGCTTATGCATAAACATTGTTTGATTTGTTCAAACTTTCGTACCTAACTTTATAACGCAAGTTCAACTACATTCGTTTATATCCGGATCGCGTTCAGGAGAAAGGAGCGTATTCGCGCGTGGAGACGCAGAGACTCCACCGCAGTCCCCTCGACGTCCTTAAATTTCTAGTCAATTGGGCACGTCGTTGACAGCGAACGATTCTTTGTAACGTTTCGACGGCTTTGCCCGTGTCTCGTGAACGTGAATGATCGTACCGCGTCGTAGACGGTAGTACATAGTAGGATTGAGAAATTGACATACGAAAGTCGAAGGTAGTCGAGCTATTTTTAAGAAGCGTTACGGGCCACTTTCTCTAAAAAGAATTCGACGAATTCCATGAATTCTACGAAAATGTCACGGTCGAAGAAGACACGGTTCGGCACACCGATTGATGTTGATGTTGATGCGTCGACAGTGTTATTCGTTGTCATTAGTTTTAATACACTCGATTGTTCTTGTTATCGTCGAGAAGGTATGCTGTACATTGTACACAGCGTGCATGTGATTGAATGCGCGTCGTCGGTCGGTCAATCAACCACCGAGCCAAGCTGAAGCAAACGGAGAGACGAGTCGCCGCGCCATGCCGTTGCATCGGTACCCTCTCGGAACACGACCGTCCCCATAACAAACTGTTGACCTCGGTGCAGAGGGGAATTACGCGGGGATAACTCGTTATCGACGGATCCACCGTCCAACGGGATGGATATCTTCCATTCTATTTTTAACGTCTTTTTTCCTCGGCTTTCGATCGCCGCCGACTCCAGCTCGCTCCGCTTTTCCTCGCTCGTTTTCCGATCGGAGAAAACTCCGGGGATTCTAGCATCGGTCTAGCTCCTCCCTATCGTCGATACATACGTATACAGTATGCACATGTACTTGTATGTAGAGTATAGTTTCGTTCGAAATGACCGCATCCGCCGCGCGACGCGTCGTGTCGACAGTGTCGAGCAACTTTTCGCGAACAAGTGTCCCTACTCTCCCTTCTCTCTCTCTCTCTCTCTCTCTCTCTCTCTCTCTCTCTCTCTCTCTCTCTCTTTCTCTGTGACGCAACAAACTAAAGACCAATCGCTTCCAGTAGTAGCTATTATAATTAATCTTAGTCGATCGATCGAACAGATTTGATGGACATAGATTTGAAGGAAAATCGACCAGCGGCTTTCACAAGAAAGCACGCCAATAGAACCATCGATTCCTTCGTCGGATTAGAAGGACACCGTAAAAACTATTAAGGCTGATTGCCGCATCAATTTCACCCGCGTTCGTTAATCCCGACGAACGACCAAAATCGTTAGAAAGTCGTCGAATATCGTTGTTGGAAATGCGAACAACTTCGTGGTGCACAAGCTGACCGAGGAATACATAACGATTCGCGCGAAACAGGAAACTGATTCGTTTCTTCGTTACAAAGTGAGTTATAAAGTGTATACAGCTACAGGGTGAAAAACGGTCTCCTATGTCGACCTATGGATCAGCGCCTCGATTGCGTCTCGACGAGTGGTTGCTCGCAATCGCGCGTTTTGCGTTCCTCGCACGTTCGTTCGTAGCCCGTCGAACGTGACGGGCAACGCGAATGAAACGCGAATGAAACGCGAACTAAACGCGAACGAAACGCGAATGAGACGCGAATGAAACGCATGGAACATTGCAGATCAACAATATTTGCCACGCAATCGATTAATCGCGCGTGTTGGTGGCGTATCCTGGATAGCGATTTTTTTTTAAATATCCGCATGCTGGTAGGAAAGACGATAGACGAATTTCGATAACGTCAGCCAAGTCCGAAAGATCGATCGGTCGATCGACGATCCTGAAACGATCGAATCGGCATATTGCCACAACGGTCACGTTTCTCGATTTACAATGACGTCAAGAGAAGCTGAAACAATGATCCGCGTAAGCGATTACGATCGCAGTGGAAAAAGTGACGTGTCCTGCGTCGCGTCGCGCGTCGCGCGTCGGACCCCTGTCGACTCATTTTCGTTCGTTTGCTGCCTCCTGCTACTACATATATGTATATATGTATACTGGTACTGGTATGGGAGTTTTGGTCTGGTTCACGATCAAAAATGAAAACTCGCGCGACCGTTTTCTCTGTTCGAATCGGTCCTGGAAGATTTTACTCCGGTCTTGATGTGTCGTAGACGCTTTGAGATCCACTAGGTGTTAGTTCCAACAGCAATCGACTTCTGTTTGCGAAAATTTACCGATTCCAGTCGCGTCCAAGTCCAGTCGGAGAAACTCGAGAGAAGGCTGTTCGCGATTCGAATAGATTGGTTCGACGATGCTCTGGAGCGCTATAACAGAGCGCGTAGCAGAATTTCTAACGAACGGACAAGTTATGTATAATGAAAATTCTCTTAGGCGGAAAATCAGCTGACTGAATCGTGATTCAAGCGAAATTTTACGACGTTAGGATCGTTCGCAGAGTCTCCATAGATATATGGAAAATGTTGGTTTTTATTTGTTAACGCGCTTTCACTTTGACTCGTAGCTTGCGCAACAACGGTCGACATAATTATTATTTAATTATTGTCTGCCATGGACGGTTACGCGATTATGCTTTTCCACATATGCTTCGATCGCCTAAATTCAAAGCTCGTTTCATGGAGAACAATACAATACAATAACAAGGGAACAACAACGGAACGGATAAAGAAGACTCGCGGACGCGGTAGCGTTTGCGGTCGCATATTAATTAATACAATTTGTCGTGTATCGTAGGTTTATCGGTAATAACGACGCGACGGTATCACGATCCATGGATTGCCGATGAAGAAGAACGTCGCGTCACTTGACGTGATCTCGAGGACTTACCGCTTACACACCAAGCAAGATAGACAACGGGCCTAACCAACCAAACGATAGAAATTATGCATTCGCGTGCCCTTTTTTCCCTTGAATCTATCCTCGACCGGTGGTGGCGTACAGTCTTGCGAAATCCAACGGGGTCAGTCGTGGAAAAATCAGAACGAGGCTGTCGCGTGACGATTTCTGAAAATTCCTCGAGTCGATCGATCGTACTTCGAGCGAGGCGCGAGATGCGAGATACGGCAACGATCGAAGGAACAGAGACTGTAAACCGAAACTGTAGATCAGAGTGTAATTCGCAAGGTGTGTTTTACGATCGCGGAAACAACCGACAAAACGGCCGTTTACAATTTACGGACAATCGTTCGCGACGCGAGCGGGAAAGTTGCGCCGTGCCGCGCCGCTTCCTCGAAATGCAAAGTATAACGCATCGAGAATCGAGACCGTTTCGAAGCGTGCAATTACGCTCACGAAGAAAGGATACAATTTCTTGTGGCTTCGCTCGCCCTAGGAAAATAGGGGAAGCTTATGTAAATGGTGAATGGTAAATGGTAAATGGTAAATGGTAAATGGTAAATGGTAAATGGTAAATGGTAAATGGTAAATGGTAAATGCTAAATGCTAAATGCTAAATGGTTCCCCGATTTATCGATTTATCTCGGACTCGACTCTCCGTTTTTGTCGGACCCTCGCGGAGAAACGTCGTTCGCGGAATGAATTTTGCGAGAAGCCGATAAGGAAATCGACGGAGAATCGCGATTTTTACTTTTTGCGGTGCATTGGTTTCGCATCTCGAAAGAACCGTAACTGTCGCTCTCAACCGTGATAATTTCCTCAACCAAGTCGCACAATGTGAAATGTTTTTCATTTCTATTGGAAATGAAAAACGTTAAACCGTATTTACGACACTCGTAAACGTAACGATTTCGTTCGAGCAACGACGTTCCAACAACGCTGTAACAAGGTTGTGTAGCAAGGTTCGAGCAACGTTCGAGACGCACACGCACACAGGATACCAATTTTCCCTTTTCTTCGATTTTGAAAGAGACACGTGCCCGTGCAGCCGCGTATCGATGCTCTTTCGTCACTCGTCCGTCGACAAAATTGCGTTCCGAGCGCGTGGAAATGATTAGGCAACGACCGAGCTAGGCCGCGCTTACTTTCGTTTCACGTAAGGTCGGTAGAAGCGTGCTCCGCTCTGATACAACCTGAAATCGTGTCGAGACTTTCGCGGTCGATTTGTAAACGTGATTGAATTTTGAAATTTTCTAAATTTTCACGATTCTTCTTGCGCACCCAAAATCGCGCTTGCGAACCCGATTTTTCCCGATAGATCGGGATCGCTATGGAACGGATGCTCGAGTTGGCCAATCGCGTGAAATTGTGGCCTCTAAGCAGGTGGAATGTTCGGCCGAGAGCCCCGAGAGGAGAAAAATTATAAAATGTCCCGTTCTCGTAGCGAGGCTGCTCGATCGAGAGTCGAGACGACGACGGGCTGCGTTTGAACCGCGACAGGGTTCACAACGTTGGACATTCGCGTCGGTGATTTCGTAATGGATTGCATCGCGCCGTTTTCCGTTTTCCGTTTTCCTTGGTCTCCCGATCGCTGGAAAAATGTAAAACTGTAAAAATCTTGAACGCCACAAACAACCTTCCATCAGATTTTTTCTCGTCTTTTTATTCCTTTCGAATACGCGAGTCTCGCCTCGTCTCGCCTCGTCTCGCTCCACCTCGCTTCAACTCGCTCCACCTCGCCGACATTTCAAAGTTTTCCTCCTATTCGGACGCAGATTCGATACCGATCTACGGTCGCGGATAGCTCCGTGGTTTACAATCGAATCGAATGGAATCCTGGATCGTTCGTTTGTAATTCGTGCAGCTATATTTTCGAGCGGACAGCTGGTACGAGGACGAACGCACGATTTTACTTGACACTGAAGTAGCATACGCGATCGCGAGCGGGTCGGTGTGAAAGCATGCCGTGACCGAGCACCGAGAATTTCCCATTTTACTATTTATAAGCAGTACTTTCGTTGTTGGTGGTCGCGTGCCTCTTCGGTCGCGATCCGGCGTATGTAGGTAATTGTTCGTTCGTCTCTATTCTCACGAAAGGAGAAATTCCGTGCGTAGTCCTGCTCCTCGAGGAGCAGAATATCTATTATTTTGTCCGGTGCGACACGAGAACAGTGAAGTAAAGCACCGGGAGCTTCGACGATTGCCTCGCGCCTTGAAAATTTCGCTAATCGAGAGAGGAAGGGCAGCGAGCAACGGTTTGTCGTTCGCGACCGACACGCGACGCGACGAATTTCGGGCACAAGGACCACGTCCAGTGAAATTAACCAGTTGATATTCTCACCAACGTGCACGGTCGGCCGCGTGACCGGAATCGCTGAGACTGCCTCCTTGTCGTCGTTTCGATCATTATTTGGTTCATGGATAGCTCTATACAAAGTCCCGCTTCCAAGGTTTTTTTCGCGAGGATAATTAGAGTAACGGTGGAGCAGAATAAAAAGACCAAACAAGATCGATTTTTTGCAAACGACATAACCGGAGAGATTCGCGCTGATACGGCGCAAGTTTACAGTGTTACGTAATTCGTACGATTAAGTGCTAGGTTGGAAATGTTGGAATAATTACGAGCCTAACCGTAACCGATTTCGCACGATTTTGCACGATTTTGCACGATTTTGCACGATTTTGCACGATTTCGCAGGATTGCGAACAAAAGGCGAACAGAAGACGAACAAGAGGCCCCGTCGCGCGTCGATCGCGTTACGTGGACGTTATCCAATCGTCTAGATCGAACAAGGCGCGCGAGCTGACGAGCGCCTCTGTTACCCAATACCCGGTTACTGGTCACTTTCTCCGAGATGGAGAAAGATCTTGGTGACGTCTGCGACGATTGGCCTCTGAACCGACACCACACTATTTCGTTCCTCGTACAACTCGTACAAGGTACATGAGCGGTACGCGTGCGGAGAACCACCATGGAATCGAGTGCAAATGGTTTTAGAAAGTCGTTCGCGTTCGAATCCTCGCGCCTCGTCCAGACCCAATCATCTTCCAGCGAATCCAGAAACTTTTAATGTAAAGAGATCAGCCGTTTTTATCGAAAACAGGCACTCGACCAAACACTAATAAAAACCTAAATACCTATAGCCCAACACAGACTAAAGACTACAGACCACTTCCGGAACGTTCGAGTGTCCTGAGATGCGGGAGTATCCTGGTTACGATCTCGAGAGAGCTGTACCCTTGTCAGGAAAGAATGAGAACAGGGCAGGATATGCTTCGATTCCTCGGTGGCAGCTGCTGCTGCTGCTGTGCGTGGTCATTCGATCCCCGTATCTCTAGTTCGAAGCAAACGTGCGGGAGTGCGGGTTCCCTCTGCTTCGTGGAAGAAGGATAGTTTCGTAAACAGTGACTAGGCGATGACGAATATTCTGCGGAAGTAGGTTCGCGTCTCTCGCAATCATGCAATCTCGCAATCTCGCAATCTCGATTCGAATTAACAATCGGCGATGATCTTGTCGCGGTGTCGCATCGCCCGTCGGTATGCTAAACGCATGCTCATTGTTACGACCCGATTCGGGTCAAGTCCGACCGTTCTGTTTGTTTTTTGGGGCGCGAGTCTTCGATCACGCTCGTCCAAATTGTTTCGCCCCGAAGCCCGTCTGATCGGTTACACCGATTACGATTACGATTACGATTACGATTACGATTACGATTACGATTACGATCACGGCTGCTCGCGAGTGCGAAACCCCGAGCTTTCGTATCACCCGTGTTTCCGGGTCCGGTTAGCCGGATCGATCCCGTTCGAAACGAGCACGATTGCTCGAAGATGACGGTACACGCGATTCGGGTAGACGCGAACGATCCACTGTGCTGCTCCGGTTGTTTCAGAATACCGAGGATGGACGGACGGATGTCTACGTTATTAAATTAATTGCGAGCGTGTCGTTTGACGAGCGACGCGCGTGAGTCGTCATGAGTTGTCGCGTCGTCGTCTGTTCATGTCATTCTCCGCGGCCGCGGACAAAATACTGTCTCCGTTTCTTCCGTCTTTCTTTCGCCTTTCGTATTGCGTTTTTCGTTTTTGCTCTTTCGTTGGAGCTGTCGCTGTCGCACGACGTTATGAATTTCTCAGAATATCCACAGAATCTCTCTCTCCCTCTCTCCTTTCACCGATTCAGAACCGTCGATTTCGCATGAAACGAGAATTTATCGCGAAAAAAACTAGAAACTAGGCGCGTATTCTTTGCCCAGGTAAAATTGGTCGGTACAAGTAATAGGCACGTACCTATACGTGCTTGCGCGTTTCTAGTAGAATACGTGAAGTCTCTGCTTCGAAGAAATAGATATGTACTGTGTACATGCATTGACCAAGCGTACGCGCGGCCCAAGAGGGTCTTACTTTCTACGTCTCGACCGTTTTTCTTTTCTTCTCCGTCCCAGTCGAGGCGAGGCGAGAATGAGGCAAAACAAGCTTTTTAATCTCTTTGTCTCGCACTTGTAATTTCCTAGGTCATAACAAGAAGAATGAGAGAGGTAATCAGAGAGAGAGAGAGAGAGAGAGAGAGAGAGAGAGAGAGAGAGAGAGAGAGAGAGACAGAGAGAGAGAAAGCGTTTAATCGCTTCGAACGTAACGTCGGTTACAGCCTTTTAATTCGTGATTGCGACACTGCTACAAACGACGAAGATTATTCGATTCGGCGATTACGTGGTTTCGAGACGACTGGGTTCGGATTTGTTGGATGCGCGCAGCTGCGATCCGTTTGCTAACCCCCGTTATAATAGTTGTTCACCGAACTTGGTCTTTTTCGCAGATGTGGAAGAATTTTACCTGCGTGGACGAGTTCCTGAACCGAACGTTCCACAAGTTGGGCTTCGCGGTGGGACAGCATCCCGGCTATTTCGTGGTGATCCCAGTTCTGGTAGCTTTCATTTGCTTCACCGGCTATCAGAGGATCCACTACGAGATCGATCCAGAGTATCTGTTTTCACCGACAAATGGGCCGAGCAAAATGGAACGAGCGATCGTCGAGCAGTACTTCAAGGTCAATTACAGTCATCGATTCAACCTGGGTCGCATCACCAGGCCAGGTGAGTCTCTCGGAGCGACGAACAACTTGCTCCCATTGCTAGGTGTACGAGTGTACGATACGTATGCATGGAATCGTATGTACTGGTATATACATCGATCCTGTCGTTGATCGCAAACTTCCTTGAAAAGCCTTGTTCGCTTGCTCGCAACCCGATTCGATCTTACCGACCTTACCCGACCGCTCGCTATCGCGATCGGAATTATCTTGGGCCAAGATGAACGTTTACGTAAGCTACGCGCGGTTCTCTTCGAAATTAAAGTTCAAGGAGAAAGTAAGCAAGTACGTGTCTCGTTTCCTCGTTTCGATGGTTTCGAGCACTTTGTCGGCACGGCCCAGTGGAATTTCACTGGGGATTCGGGAATTGTTATCAACGACGTCTCGAAGGGTTTGGCGCGTGTGTATCTTGCGCTGCGTATTTTCGTGAACTCGGTCCACGACTCGGTCCACGACTCGGTCCACGACTCGGTCCACGACTCGGTCCACGAACATTGCCGAACCGTAGGCCCTTCGGCTGAGCTAAGATCTTGCACGCTTCTTTCGCAGGTCGTTTCGGACACGTGATCATCACCTCGAAGGACGGTGTGGATAATCTGCTGAGGACAGCGGTGTTCGACGAGTTGATGCAATTGGACAACATCATCAGAAGCGCTCGAGCGACCTACGAGGGCGAAGAGTTCACCTACGAACAGATCTGCGCCAGATGGCTGGACGAATGTTTCACCAACGACATTCTGAATCTTCGCCATATCATAGAGTAAGTATCGAGCCGACGAGATTTCTCCGCGAGAAATTGCTCGATTCTTTCGAGTTTGAGTTCGAGTGCGGCGCGGCGTTTCGGTTCGATTCGGCTTCGTTCGAGACCATTCTCGAGGAGAGATATTCCCTTGTAAGTAGACGGTAGCATTTTTCAGAGACGTGGAAAAGAGGGAACTGAACCTGACGTTCCCGGTGATGCTGAATCCGGTCACCTGGGACATCCACCTGTTACCCGTTTACTTCGGTGGTAGCGTGATAAACGAGGATCGAGTGATAGAGTCTGTACCGTCGTTGCAGCTAGCGTACTTTCTAACGGCTGACAACGGTCGTCAAGATGCCGTGTAAGTTGACCAGAATCTGTTGTCTGTCCAAACTTTTGCTCAGGCGTAGGCAACGTAGGCGGCATAGACATTTAGCACGGATAGTATTTCTAGAATTTTGTTGGTTCTTGTTCCGCGAACAGCGGAGCAGCTTGGGAAGAAGCGTTCCTCGACGCCGTGAAAAATGTGGAGGAGAGCGGAGTGTTCAAGCACATCGCTACCGCGAGATTCGCCTCCAGGACTCTGGAGTTGGAACTCGAGGAGAACACGAAAACGATCGTGCCTTATTTCTTCAGCACGTTTGTGCTGATGGCCCTGTTTTCCGTGGTGACCTGCATGATGACCGATTGGGTACGCAGCAAACCTTGGCTGGGACTTTTGGGCAACGTGTCGGCTGCGATGGCCACGGTAGCCGCGTTTGGCCTCTGCATCTATATAGGAGTGGATTTCATCGGCCTCAACTTGGCCGCGCCTTTTCTCATGATCGGTGAGCGCGAATAACCGTGATAACCAGCTTATAACCAGGTTATAACGTATATACTGTCTTTGAACGACGCAATCGTCGACCGAAAACGAACGGATCCGAAATTTACTAAATTGACAAAATTGACAAAATAGTCGAGGAGGGATTTCGCCAGGGTACCATCGAACGTAGCCAGCCGCGCAATCATTATCGATAACGAAGCGACTTTGGTCGACGGTGTGTTCACGCAACCGTGACCAAAGAGAAAAGCCCGGAGACTTCCGCTTTTCACGTATATCACCGTCCGGTCGTTGATGATTCCGCGTGTAACTCGCGGCTGCGATCAAGTCGAACGGGCCTGGATAATGTTGCAAAAGTCGTTTCGTCAGCGAGTGGTTGCATCGCGATCGAAGATTACGGTCGGAAATCGATCGAATGGTTAGGAAATCTGTAACGCGCGTTCCGCGCCTACGATATTCGACGCTGTCCGAATATAGTTTCCGTTAAAACGGTACGTTTCGCGTTTTCCAATCTGATCGCTCTCGACTCTTCCGGCGAACGGCCTTGCTCGAAATTGAATAAACAACGCCCGACGTTTATTACCCGCTATAAATCGTCGTCAAAATGTAAACGGTCGTGACCGGGTGAATCACCAGACGACCAACAATTCTGATTCATTGCGCGCGATCGTGCGCGCGCGCTAACTGCCGCGCCGTTTCGCGATTACCATAACGGCATACGGCATACGGCAAACAGCGGACGTCGAACGTCGACGAATAACTCGTTTAATTATCTTACCGAATTGTCCCAGCATATCCTGTCGCGAACACCCGGGAAAATAGATTTTGAATCTGTGGACAAGGACGCGCAAGTACATAGGTACTTCGCTTTCATGCCCCGCCAAAACGCGGAGTTAACGGCAACCCGATGTACACCTATACATATCTGTATACGGGGAAATGATCTCGTCCGGCTAGGCTAATCTTGACTAGGCGAGACGTAGAAACAAGTGTAATCGAATAATGAATTACGGGGGGACTATAGGAATCGGAATCGATGACACGTTCGTGATGTTGGCGGCTTGGAGACGGACCAGCATAATGAAACCGGTACCCGAAAGGATGGCCACGACTCTCAGCGAGACTGCTGTGTCGATAACGATCACGTCTCTGACCGACATGATATCGTTCTTCATCGGGATCCTATCGCCTTTCCCTTCGGTACAGATCTTTTGCATCTATTCCGGTAAGTCTCGAAATCGAAACTTTCTACAATCCACCTGTCAAAAATGAATCCACGGTTAACGATCGAAGCTAGTATCCTAAGGCGATTGCTGCCGTTTTCAGGATTCGCTGTGGTCTTCACGTTTGTTTTCCATTTGACCTTCTTCACCGGATGCGTAGCTATCAGCGGCTACTGCGAGCAGAAGAACCTCCACAGCCTGGTGTGCTGCAAGGTGCAGCCTCTCTCCAAGTCTTGTAAGTTTTTTTCTCTTGTATTTTATTCGTCGAATCGTTCGCAAAGAAGCGTTCGGTACGCGTTCGCGACGAAAGCAAGCAATGGAAAGGGAACCGGAGCAAGTAGAGTGGAACAGTTTAGAGAAGCGAGTTGTAAATAATTAATTAGCGTATCTTCTTTTCGAGGGGATATACGTTGCGGCAATAGATCGCAATTGCATGGCATCGTTACCGTTATGGTTGTCGTGATCATTATCATTATCATTACCGTCACCGTCACCGTCACCGTCACCGTCACCGTCACCGTCACCGTCACCATCACCGGTCGATCGCAGCCCCACGGGATCAGCCCTGTTAATTGGTAGCATGAAAGTGCGAAGAAGAAACGTCGAAATGGAACTCGGTATTGTTAATACGCGTTCTCGTCGTTACGCAATCGTCGTCGAAGAATTTTCATGGTAAAAGCGAGCCACGCGACTCGATTGAACCGGTTACTACATCCAACGTAACTCAAATGTTCGCGCGTTCGCATTTGCGTTCGCGTGCGCGCACAGCAGCGCACAGCAGCGCACAGCAACGCACAGACACGCGCAAACGCGTTTCGTATCGTTGAGAATGAAAGGCGAACGTTGAACGTTCGCGGGGAAAGAAGACGTTACCCGGAATACTTTCACGAGCCGAGAACGTATCATTCGATGTGTTTTTATTTGAACTTTCATTTATTTTCCTTGGCCGCATACTTTCTACCGTCTACGAAGATAAACGTAACAAGGAAAAACTTTTCGATTGGCTGTCGAGGCTCGAACGTTATGCTCTTCGAAAACGTTACGTTGCGCGACTATGAAACGATCTTCAACGCTGAGGGACACACAGACGATCAACGGAGAAAAGATATTCGGGATCTACGGGCGTCCTCGACTTTCACCGTTCTGGGAACGTATTTGCCGCTGGATTTCGATTTCGGTCTCGATCTCGAGGAAAGTCCAGATCGCCGACGCAACGGAACTTGTTACGTCACGAAAGCGCGCTCGCGGGCTCACGCGTCGCGTGTTACGTTTCAGAGTCGTTAATTCGTTAGATCATTGACCGTTGCGTAACTGGTTCGCTGGACTTTCTCTGGCGCGACATCGCCGGACGCGGTCGGCGTTGTCCAAGTTTATCGTTATTCTCGGCATCTCGAGCTCGAGCAATGATAAGCCATAAACTGTAAACCGTAAACCGTAAACCGTAAACCGTAAACCGTAAACCGTAAACCGTAAACCGTAAACCGTAAACCGTAAACTGTAAACCGTAAACCGTAAACCATAAACCGAACCGAATTTGTTAACAAATTTGAATGCGCAGCAAATCGATCCTGGCTGTACAAAGCGCTGTGCTCTGGAGGCGTTGACCGGGATGACCCGTACAACCCGGTGGATAACCCAGAACACGGTTGCATGAGCTTCTTTCGCGACTACCTGGCTGCCGCGCTCAACTGTCGCCCCGTCAAGGTCATGGTCATTCTGGTATTCGCCTGCTACCTAGCCGGTGCCCTCTACGGGTTGACGACTCTTCAGGAAGGCTTGGACCGACGCAAGCTCTCGAAAAACGACTCCTACTCGATCGTGTTCTACGACCGACAGGACTACTACTTCAGAGAGTTCCCGTACAGAATACAGGTAGGCTCGAAACTCGAAACTCGAAACACGAACAAACATCAATGCCTCGCGTTTCCGCGTTTTCCTGTTCCAGGTTGTGGTGAGCGGCGAATACGATTACAGCGATCCGATCGTTCAGCAACAGATGGAAAACTTGACGAGATCTCTGGAGGCGAGCAAATACATCAGCAGCGCGCCGATTTACACGGAAAGCTGGTTGCGGAGCTTTCTCAGTTACACGAAGAACAGCGAGATAGACGTTCGGAACGAGACGAACTTTATGAAAACGTTGAAAGAAAGTTGGCTGTTCCCGAAGAGCAGCTTTTCCCTGGACGTGAAATTCAACGAAACCGACGAGCGAATCGTGGCGAGCAGGTTCATGATACAGGCGGTGAACGTTAGCGGGACCAACCAGGAGAAGGACATGGTGAAGGAGCTTCGAAGCATATGCGCCGAATCGCCGTTGAACGCCAGCGTGTTTCATCCGTATTTCGTATTTTTCGATCAATTCGAGCTGGTCAAGCCTACCAGCATCCAGTGCATGGTGTTCGGCGCACTGATCATGATGCTGATCAGCTTCATCTTCATACCGAACGTCCTGTGCTGCCTCTGGGTCGCTTTCTGCATCATTTCGATCGAACTGGGGGTGGCCGGTTACATGTCCCTCTGGGATGTCAACTTGGACAGCATATCCATGATCAATCTGATCATGTGTATAGGGTTCAGCGTGGATTTTACCGCTCACATTTGTTACGCTTACATGAGCTCCAAGCAGAAAACGCCCAACGACAGGGTCAGAGAGAGCTTGTACAGCCTGGGCCTGCCGATAGTTCAGGGAGCCACCTCCACGATCCTTGGTCTGATAGCGCTCGTCTTGGCCGGCACTTATATTTTTATGGTGTTCTTCAAGATGGTATTTCTGGTAATTTTCATCGGAGCCATGCACGGCTTGTTCCTCCTACCCGTCCTCTTGTCCCTTTTCGGTCCTACCTCTTGCGAGACCGACGACGACGAAGAGGGCACGAACGCGGATACGAACGCGGACACGAACGCGAATGCCAACGCGAACGCAAACGCGAACGCAAACCCGAACGCGAATACGAACGCGAACGCGGACAAGACTCGCGGAAAACTGCACAACCTGGAGAATCTGGGAAATCTGATAAACCTGGGAAACCTGGGAAACCTAGGCTCGAAGCTTCGATTGGTCGAGAGCCAACCCTACGTGATCCCCCATCCGTGTCTCTCGTACTACCACTCCGGGGGGGCTGTCAAGAGTCTTCAGGGCAGCCCGGTGACCAGTCTGGCCGCCTTGGAGGAGAGAGACCCTGGTCTGGGGACCAGCGAAGACAGCAACTCGACCGAGAGCGGATCCTCGCAGAGCAGGAGACGAGAGACCCACCTGGAACAGGAGAGTCACAGGCGTCACGACGCCTGGAGGAGATCCATAGGAGTCCTTTACGGTGTGTCGCAGTTCCAAACGACTGCGCATCCAACGTCGCCGCCACCCGACTACACCGATACCGGCGCCCTTCGAGACCTTCGGCCCGATCAGGATGGCCGAGCGGTGCGAACGGTTCCTTTCGTTGGACCTTGTCCCGCTTACGGACCGGCCGATCATACGGATCACAGGGATCACTGGAGATGCAGATCGTATCACAACCTTCATCGCTCGTCCAGGTACCTGACCGATCCTCGTTATCCTTAAGGATCCTCCTCGGGACAAGCAAATTTTGCTTTCCAGGCTTCTTTTTCTTGTTCCTAACGCTGGCACAATTTCCGTCAGGACATTAATGTCGCTTGAACACACGGACGGTTTATTATCGAGCCGAAAACGGAGAACGGAGGCTGACATCCCACCTTTCTGCGAATCATTTCAGACACCTATAAAATCTCGATTCTCGAGAAAATAGAGAACCGAACTGGACGATCGAACAAGATATTTTAGTGTAATGTTTCGAGTATGTACCGGGAAACGGACTTTAACGGACTTGTTAAAGTCTGTCAAGACTTTAACGGCTTGTCTTTATGTATTTGTTTTGTCATCGCGTCGCGCCGACGAAACCGATCGACATGCCAACAAAGATAGAAGACGGAGAATCGTTTCGAGGGATACTTCGAATCGATCGTTTCAGTCTGTTTGGCGAGTTTCCAGCAAGTAAAAGGAAATCTCGACGATTTTCGTTTGATACCTATCTCCTCGCAATCGCCGCAGTCGCCGCAGTTTCCGCAGTCTCCGCAATCTCCGCAATCTCCGCATCTCCGCAATCTCCGCAGTTTCTGCTCCTAGATGATATTTATGTAATTTAAGAAGCGAGATCGACGAGCGAGCAAACTGACTCGGCAAATTGATTCGGTATCTGGTATGCGATCGCAATAGAAACGCGTTCGGCGATCCCTCGTTTGGTTCGTCAACTATCCTTGTCATTCGTTTTTTAAAAGAAGTTTCTACGAGCAAACTAATATATGTAAGTCGACGGACGGAACATATTATGTAGCGTTTATATAAGGATCGAACGGCGACCTGCTCGACGGTTGTCGACGGATATCGACGGATATCGACAGATATCGACAGAAAGCAGCGTGTCTGCAGCGAGTAGCGAGTATGTGTGTACTGCGCATCGGTTACATACGTACATACATTTACCATTACCATTACCATTACCATTACCATTACCATTACCATTACCATTACCATTACCATTACCATTACCGTTACCATTACCATTCCCATTACACATGGCATACATACATGGTACAACGAGACGTGCCTTACCGTGTAACGTGGTCGAATAAATATAGAAGCAGGTGACTCGCTGTGAACTATCCCTCGAGATGGAAACGAATTCGAATTCGAATTCTGAATCCGAACCAAAGCGTGGATCTAATTGATCGGGGAGTTTATTTACGAATAATCGGATGATCGAAGCGAATGTTTTGCGAGTGAATGCAATACTACATTGAGAGTGACTGGCAGATGCCGCTGGAACAACTGCTGTAAAACGAAATATATTCTGGTATCGACTTTTTAATGTTATTCAAACATTTCAGATCTATCGAATAACCAACTCGATAAAATAGATAAGTGACCGATCACGCCATCAGTGGCAAAATGCACAAGCTATGAGGCGAACGATACCGACAGGTGCCGACAGGTGAGTCGGGCATTTTGCCTTTGCCACGGATGGCGGCACCAGTTTCAGGCGTGACGGACTAAAGGTTAGGGTTAGAACCAGTTAGAAGTTAGAACTTTTAACTTGGGACTCTGTCAGTCTGTCTGAGTCACTGAGTATCTTCCAGGAGTTCGTGTCACTCGAATATTTCGATGTTCTCTTACTCCCTCTAGGAAATATTCTGATCTGGAGCAGAGAGGAAATGAGAGTGCTCACTGGTGCTCACGCCTATCTCTGAACTTGATTCCACTGTTTGACACGCTCACGCTTAGCACGGAACAGCTCCTATACCGGCGGTAGAGCCCACTTTTACCACGTAACACACAGCACACCAGTTTTAGCATGAAACAGCATGAAACAAAACCTTTACTAGCCTATGGCATATTAAGGCTGTTCTTCCGTTTATAGCAAAAATCAGAATTCGATGAAATTTGAAAATAGCGCACAGCACAAACATAAAGTACAAAGTCGGTAAGTCAGTAGTCGGTAAGCTAGAGCGCAACATTGAAATGATGAAAAAAATTTTGTCGAAACGGGAGAAATCCTTCTGGCAATCGTCATTTTAGTCAAAAATGAACCTATTTTCAAAATTTCATCGAATTCTGATTTTTGCTATAAACGGAAGTTTCGCCTAAATTAATTTATACTTTTATGCCAAGTTTTGCAGAAAACTACGAAAAATATAAATTAATTTCAGAGTAAAATCCGCTCTACCGCCGGTCTAGGATCTGATCCAGGCTAAGCGTTCGCTCTACCGCCGGTCTAGGAGCTGATCCAGGCTAAGAGTTTTGTGTGGGGGCACCACTATATCAGGCACGGTGAAGGCGAATGAAGGCATGAAATTTTACATTCTCCGACAAACGTATACGAGTTACACAGATATTTCTGACGATTTTTGGTGTTGTACTCTCTGACTCTATCAGACTCTATCAAATTGTATCGCATCGCATCGTATTGTATTATACACGAAAAATACAATCATAGACGGTATAACTCGAAACCGTTGATCATGTTGATGGATGTGCGACCAATAAAATAAGGAGTTGGTCAGTTATTGGCAGTTATTGGTAAGATATTCTCGGTCTTCCGTGGTCTTCCGCAACAACCAGCAACAACTCTTTTTGCATGCACATATGCCATATGTAACTTGCATGACCCATACAGCTCATACCCACATTACGGAACGCCCTTTCAACCTATAAAATACATACGAATGCAATAGGATAGTTTAACCGATGCGTACCAATGAATTCGTGCCTGTCACTTTGTACTGCTTTGTACATTTTCTACATTTTGTAACACACGGTGACAGTTGATCGTCCGTAAAATGAAATTTGCGTGGGCCACTAAGTAACGAGTACGTATTTATGTATTATACGATGGCCGACAGTTTGGCAAAAGTGTTTGCGACCGAAGATTTTAGTCCCGAGAAATGTGAGTATCGTTTTCTAAATAAAGCGAGTATAAAATATCAGACTAACGTTGTTTCGTTTCAGTCGTTAAAGAATTAAGCGGTCAATGCGTTGGCGCGGACGAATTGAGGCACCAACGAGCTAAAATTCAAGAACTCGCAAACAACACGTCTGCGCAGTTAAAACGCAATGTTTATCAAAACTACATGCAATTTATAGAAACGGCCAAAGAAATTTCGCATCTGGAAAGCGAAATGTATCAGTTGTCGCAACTACTGAGCGAACAACGTTCCTTGTTGAGCACGTTAGGGTCGACCAGAACTACAGGTGTTATCTTTGAAGATTTATCGGAATCTCGAGAGGAAGGTGCCAACGAATTTACCTCCAAGGAAGAAGAACAAAAGCAAAAGCTGATGCAACTGCTTGAAAATGTAGAAGGCGCGATGGTGAGCCGATATAATTTTGATGCGCTTTACTCGAAACAAGAAATAATAATTAGTTTTAGATTTGCTTCACAGAGTTTAGCGGAAACACCTGGACGTACGTGTTTGCACGAAGGATCGCTACTGGAGCTAGATCCACTGGAAGGAACCCCGCTGAAAAGGGTTCACGCGTATTTGTTCAACGACATATTGATGGTCTCCTCTTGGTTGGCCAATGGAAACAGACGTGGACCACCCAGATATAAAATGCAAGCGGTGTATAATCTCGAAAGTTTAGCAGTTGTTAACGTAAGAGATTTGGGAACGGTCAAATTGGCGTTCAAGCTGTTGGCGTTTTCCGATACGAGAGTATTCCAGTGCGCGACTGCAACGAGTAAAGTTAGTGTTTCAATGAATGTGTCCAAGTATCGAACCGAGTGTCGAACAAATCGACACCAGAAATAGAAATTTCAATGTTATCCTTTTCGTTTCAGAAAGAGTGGTTGGATAAATGCGAACAAGCAAAGAAAATGAAATTAGCCGAAGATAATCCAAACGGGCAAGCACAGAATATCGATACACGGTCCAAAGAAGAAAAAATGGCACCTTCGCGATCGATGTCTCTCGATTCTAATACTCTAGGTACAATTCGATCAAATTGTCAGGCCAAATGAAATTCTGGTAAATTGCATTACATTTTTTGGTGGTCCGTTTTCTTTTTTTCTTTTTCTATACGCATAGGTGTAGACGACGTGGACTCGGAGTTGTTCGAACCACCACCAGAATGGATGCTAGAAGTTGCAGAAGATTTAGATTCCTGTATAGCTCAACGTCATTTCGAAGAAGCTTTTAGCCTTTTAGAGAAGGCGAAAACGTATTTAAAAGATTGTCAACTGTCGCCGATTTTACTCGATATACAATTAAAAGTGAACAATAGAGGATGTTCTCTGGTTGACGTTCTAACGAAAGAACTCGAAGTCAGCGCGGAAACAAAATCGCTTCAAGGCGGTGGTTTGAGAAGCGCGCGACGCGTTGTCAGACTATTGATACAACTTAACAGAAGCGCTCAAGCCTGCCAATTGTATTTACGACTGTGTACCGCTGTGTTAAGGGCACGATTGAAAAGAGTTAAACGAGAAGGCAGCATCGCGCCTTACGCGAAACAACTTAGCGCGATCGCTTTTAGCAATATCGTGGAAATTGCTAAAGAATTTCGGAAACTTTTTCTACAATCTACAAATTGTACATCTGGTAATTATACTATCTATTCTAATAACTATTCGATCAGTCGATCGGTCGATCGGGTATAGATAGATGACACGTTTCGTGTCTTATCGTTAGCCGATATTTTCCGGCTTGCTTTCAGTCTTGCTTTTCCTACATCGACTTTCTCGATTTTAGGTTTGGTCGTATGGTGCAGTCAAGAAGTTAAACATCTAACGACCCATTTAATTAAACAACTGTTTGTTCCGAAAATGTCGCTAAGCACTTTGGTGGAGTGTATAGTTTCGGTTCGATGTCACTGTGATCAGGTAATAATCTAATTCTAAGCAACAGCAACCGATGCAGATAGATATTTCGAAACAGCTCCTAAAGTATTTTTCTTCTCGCAATCAGTTGTCGCAACTTGGAATGGATTTTCGTTATCAACTAGACGGTCAACTGAGATCCCCTTTAACCAAAGCTATACAAGAATCCGGTGAAAAATACGTTGATACCGTAAAGGTGCATATAGCCGAGGATACTTGGCGACCGACCAACTTGGAAACGCCCAGAAACATTCAAAAATTTTTCTGCGAAATGGACGATCTCGGGATAGCTGTGCCATCGTCTTACCTAATGAACGATCATTGGATCGTATTGACCGATAATACGTTAACTTTCTCGAAAATCTACATCAGCTTGCTAGAGGACTGTTTAAACGTTGCTACACCGGAACTCATGGCTACGATAGACGGAGTACTAGTGTCCGTGATGCGAGTCCAAGTACAGCATATTGTTGTATCGCTTACGAATCCGAAATTGAAACAGGAGGTAAATGTTGTTTTTCCATCATTTCCGCTCTTCTTCCACCATTCGAGATTTCTAACGGTTTCGATTATCTTTTGTACATTTAGAAGCAGTTGGTTCACGATAATGCAGCCTACATTCGAGATGTTGTAATTATGCGAGGACTAGAGCTGTATAAATCGACAACCAATCAAGTTTTCAAGAAATTGTTAGCTTTGAAAGAGCAAATTGTATTCGACTCGTTATCTGTAACCAAACCGAAACCAGCACCGAGAACATCGGTATCAAAGTATTTGACCACGGAATATATTTAATTCTATCGAAATGTAGAAATATCGCGAGGTATTGCTGTATATAACGAGGTGTAAAAGAAAATCGGAAGCTGTGAGAAAACTATACATACGATAGAGCGTTTCATTAAGATTTTCTGTACACGCTGCTGGATGTATTATATTCTGTATATAAATTAATTTGTTCATTTGTCTTTGAATAAATACATCTGCTAAATCGAATAAGTAGCCATATAACTCGTTTCTGGAAGTTATCGCAGGTACACGATCGATACTAATACTCGTATAGAACAAATGAAAATCACCCTTGATATATAGCATTTCGATTCGAAAGGATCGCTATCGCTATATCATTCAACTATTTTATCCTTTTATCTTTGTTTTCTGAAATTGTTTTCTCTGTATTTCCGTTTTCTTCTAGTTTCCTTTTCTTCGCACGAATATCAGCCAACGTCTGCTCTATGCTTCTTTGATCTTTCTTGTTTTCACTGGGAACTGAAAACAATCTTTGAATTAACAGCAAGCATCCGGACAACAAACAAATAACAGATCCATGTACCTACCACATCCGTAACTGCTATTAGCCTCCGTTTTCTTGGCTGCTTCTAGAGCAGCTTCCTTCCCTATTAAATGTTGATACTTATCCTTGTAATAACTATTCGGTACAAAGTTATCTTTTCGTTTCTTGGCTTTTGCATCTTCTATTTCTTCTTTGGCACGTCTCTCTTTCTCTTCCGCGACTCTCTTGGCTATTTCTTCGTTCCATTCTTCTCCCCTACGTAACGCATTCAGTTGATCTTCGGACGGAGCGTGTTCCCTCTTAAAGATCATAATATGACGATCCACGCCGTCTTCGCCAAAGGAGTATGCCCATACGCTAGCAACTTCGGCAACGTCGTGTCTGCAACAGGAAAACAAGATATAACCAGCGGCGTATACAATTTGAATTATAGTTTTTTTTCTATGTACATTATACTTCTATGAATCTGGTCCATAGCAGGGAACTTGTATTCCTTGAAATTGTCATCGCGGAGAAACTTGTTAATCTTTGTTTCTACCTAGAACAATAAAAATGAAAGCGGTAATGTGTGTTCGATGTTTTACAATTCTTTTCGCAAAAGCAATGTACCAAAGAAAACGTTTAAACCTTTTCTCGAAAAACTTTTAATCTTTCGGCTTCAGCTTTTTGATGCTTCTGATATTCTTCTTTCTGCTCTGCGTGTACACAAGAGAAGTTATGGTGTCAATGAAAACAATTACTACGAAAACGAAGAAAGACCGATACGATATAGGTTATACATATATATAGATTACAGATTAACTTGCGACTGACTTTTCATCAATGCTTTTTGCTTATCACTGACTGCAGGAGGTTTATCCATAGAATTCATTATAGATCCCAACAAATCCATAATTTTGTTGAATGTTACGTCGACAGTTGTGTACGTTGGAATATTTGACTTTTCGAAAAATTATCTGTACAAAGAAGGAGACCATCAAAACATCACTTTCAATATTATACAATATTATATCTGATTCGATATATGACACATAATTATGATACGTGCACTTGAATCACATGCGTAGGACGTAGGACATAGGACTGCATAGGACAAATATGAATACAATCTGATACGATAAATACGATTACAAGTGATTACTAGATACCACTATTTAGATACGATACGAATGATACGATATACAATCTATAGACAGCGTAATAGACAGACGAACGTCTCATTTTCATCGAATAAAATGTTCTGTGACAAGAAAAAGTAGCGACAGATGTGGCGGCGGTACAGTGCCATCTAGTACTATTTAGTCGAAACTAAAAATAATATGCCAAAAGCAAAACTAGGGGGAAGCACTATACTTGGGACGCCGAAATCCCTAGCGGGAGCACTCTCAGTCTCATTTCCTCTTCGATGCTACGAGAGGAGATGAGAGGGATTGAGAGATTGAGAGAGATACTACATATTTAGATCAGTGTTCTGATTGAGGCCTCAAGTTCTCGCGCATGCGCGGCAATTTCAGCCTCAGTAACGTAACCTTTTCGATGAAATCGGGTAGCTTGAGCACCCCGCAGACTTTTAAAATATTATTAGTGTATACATTGAAAAGGCAAGGGGTTAAGCTACCCTTAAAACGTTAGCAATTAAGTTTTAAGACAGAACACTTGTCCCGCCAATGACACCGGTACACTCCCACCAATATAACTGAATATAACTGCCTCAGGGCGACAGGGCCCTGGCCGCTCTGTTGCGTCATTGGAGATACGCTACTGTTTTGGTCGCGCATGCGCGAGAAATTGAGGCCTCAATCGGTACACTGATTTAGATACCGCTCTATTGCGCTATACTCAGCTATACTTGGCTATACTATTGGATACTTGTGCTCGCAAACACGTGTCTGTGTTTAGCGCAGTTTAGCATAACCTGGTATAACCATAACCTTTACGTTTCTGTCATGATCGGTTCTTTACTTTATCCTTCTTTTTCCGGCTAATAAGAATTGCAACAGGAGGAAAGAATATATATATATATATATAAGAACAGACAAAATGTTGCGCAGGCAAGCAAGACTCCGTAGGGAATATCTGTACAGAAAATCGGTTCAAGATAAGTTGAAGAGCATACAAGAAAAGAAAGAAAAGCTGAAACGTAGTTTAGAAGAAAATATACCGATTCATCCGGATCTTCGGAAGGACGCGTTGCGCGTACAAAGCAAGTTGGAATGGGAAGATGCTGGACCAGAAATGGCTGTTGCTATGGGCACGGAAATGGGTGGAACCGTAGGTTCTCACGAGGACGACGAGTACAGATGGGCAGGAGTAGAAAATCCAAAAATTGTAATTACCACTTCACGAGATCCTAGTTCCAGGTTGAAGATGTTCGTCAAGGAATTGCGCCTAATATTTCCTAATTCTCAGAGAATGAATCGAGGAAATTATGAAATGAAGCAGCTTCTACATGCTTGTAGGGCAAACGATGTTACAGACTTTATAATTGTACACGAACACAGAGGAGTACCGGATTCCATTATTGTCTGTCACTTACCGTACGGGCCAACTGCGTATTTTACAATGTCGGATGTTGTTATGAGACACGATATACCGAACATTGGAACAATGTCTGAACAATATCCTCATCTTATTTTTCACAACTTCAAAACAAAATTGGGAGAAAGAGTTACCAGCATTTTAAAATACTTATTCCCCGTGCCTAAAGAAGATAGCAAGAGAATAATCACTTTTGCCAATCACGACGATTACATATCTTTTCGACACCATACTTACAGAAAAGTCAATGGGAAGGACATCGAGTTGACGGAAGTAGGACCAAGATTTCAATTGAAACTCTATGAAATCAAGTTAGGTACGTTGGACGTGGAAGCAGCTGCCGATACGGAATGGGCTTTAAGACCTTACATGAATACTAGCCATAAAAGAAGATTTTTATCCAACGAAGACGGATGGCAGCAAGAAGACGACATATAGAGAAACGCTTCCAAAGATTCGTCCATTTGAATAAATTTTCAAACACTTTATACATTTACTTACACACATTGAATCCGACAAAATAAAAAATCCGACAAGATAAAAAAAGTAAACTAAATAATCCTTTATACATATATTATACCAGGGATCGTAATCCCTGGAGAAAAAGAAAACTGATTCCTAGAATAGAATTATGCGGATCAGATATCACATGCGAAAATGACAAGCCGATTTTCAAATTTCGCGCCGCGAGTCACGAATGCGTGCGTAGTACGCGTAATACGAGCTGCACACCAGTTGACACCAGTGCATTCTGGTTTTGTTTGTAGCAGTTCTTTTTAAAAACGTCGTAGAATAAAAACGGACTGGTTTAGCTAGCAAACAAGATTCGATCATGAAAAATGAGCAAAGAAAATGCGATCAGATGATTCCGCTATAGAAAATAGAAACGAAGTTGTTGCGTGATGCAAACCAGTGTTTGTAAACACGCGAGATCCGAGAAGACTCCGCGGCGCAAGAAGCTGATCACGGAACAACAGGAACAGGGCAACGCTATGGATATGTTCGTGACACCAAAACGTCAGAAAAGTGACGGTGAGATCAGCATTTATTTCACAAGGAAAGACGTTTTGTAGAACACTTGCTTGTATTGCTCGTGTCCGCTTGCAATATTTCGCATGATTTGCGCGCGTACGTAGCTAATTTGTCGATTTTCTTGGCGATATTTTAGTCGAAGCTGCTTCACTTTTGGTTTCTAGCGCTTTTCTTCGTAGCGGAGAATCGTTGAACTAATCACGAATACAATTATACTATTATTATAGAATTCGTTTGAGGTTAGGCTTTTCTGTTTTTCTACTTTCCTATTTTTCTATATTTATATATGAGAGTTTTCAAATAAAATTTCTTCAAACGAAACGAACGACGATGCGCAATTCAATAATGTATTACTGTTCATTTCGAATATCTTTTCCGAGTTTTCACGTGCTCCGATTTCGTACATAGAAAATCTTTTTGTTTATATTTCTTAACTATTGTAACTTGTTCTATCGTGGTTCTATCGCATAATACGCGTTCACGAGACTGAATCAAGTTCGGTTAAAAGATTTGTCAAGTTTGCCAAGAAAAACGAGAGAAGGAATAAGCGGCAAACTATGTTGTAATATTCGTCCAAGTTTTGTGTATAGTACATTTGAGTACAATGCGTAGGCATAAAAAGTAAAAAGTAATAATTGAGTACTCAGTCGATGTTGAGAGTGGTAGTTAGCTGTGTTACAAAGTATTTTGGACCCTTTCTTTTTCTTGGCAAGGTGCAGTCGGCTTTATATTTCAGATCTAGAGGTCACTGGTATTTCTCGCAGTGGCCGCGTGAGAAAGAAATCCTCCAAACTGGTCGACTTTGAATCGCCGGACGATTTTACGGATAACAAGTACAAACGACAGAAAGCTCAGCAATTACAACGCCAGCAATTGTTGGATAGATATGATTCGGAACCTGTGACGCATAATCGACCGATACTCGCGAGCGGCGCGAGACAGAGAAAAACTTTGAATTTGAATTCTAATTCGAATTGTGGCCAAGAAAGAATCAAGGATGAAACTTTGTCGGATAACGAGGGGCAAACGTCGGGATCGGACTCGGATGATCCGTCCGGGTTGAACGAAGACGACAGATACAGTATGGACTCTGGAAGCGACGACGAAGTAGATCCGCTCATGATAGACGATAGAGAAGCCGGTTTCAGAAAACTGGAGCCACCTGGCCAAGAAACGACACCTTCGCAAGCGAATAGTTTATACATGCTCGAGAAGTGTAAGAAAAAGTTAATTATCAAAGATGGCAAGATAATAGGTAGAATGAAGGCGCAACGAAAAGACAAAGGGGTATGTACAAATGAAAGCGTTACTAAAGAAAATTCTCTTACCGTTGAATAATATTTTCAGAAAACAAGATTTACCGCTTACATGTTATGGGCTAAAGGAATTAGACAAGAATTACTAGAGCAATGTCCATATATGGGTATACGATCATAAGCTTATAAGCTTAATTTCTCTCTTCTCGCTACGTATATACGAATCCGATTCGCTACGCCGCTACGGTATCTCGGAAGAGATCGAAAATATTTACGAAAAATCTTTTCAGAAAAATGCTGCGGTACAAAACTTCTTACGGATCGAGTAGCAGAGAAGATTTCTAGATCGAGTTGAATTTTTGCTATCTACGAACGCTATATTTCTCTATTTATAACGACGTAGCGGCGCATTATCTGCATGGCTCTTGTAGAAAGATTTTTTCATTATTTTCGATCCTTGCCGAGACTGATTTCAGCGAATCGGATTGGGGTAGTACATCGAACGGATGTACGACGTGTATAATATGCAGTTGAATTAGGAAAGAAAGTTGACGTTACTGGTGACATTGAACATTGCTTTTTGTAGATTTTGCAGCAATTTCGAAACGGTTAGGAGAACTGTGGGCTACAGTGCCGAATCTGGAAAAGTATAACTGGCGCAGACGCGCGATACGCTTGGCGGCGAAGCCTCATGCTTTACCAGCGAGTAAAGATGAGCCTGTTTGGAAAATGCCAGCGCCCGCTTCGCGAAAAAAGTTCATTAATAAAATTGGTGGGTTTGTTGGTTCTTCTCATGTATACATCACTTTCACGAGTATGCTACCAAAGTCATGCGGTAGAGTTTGTTCATCCTAATTTGCTTCTCGTGCACGCGTATTAGTGAACATTTTATCAGAATACTAAATATTGTTTTTATGCCTACAAATTCTGTGGTAGATGTTTCATTATTATTTGTTTTGTATGCATGCGTCTCGCTTAGAGATAGACGAATTACAGAAAGAACATTTCGCGATATGCGATGATATATATATACGTTATCTTATGATACCTGATGTTTTACAATTTCTCTGGTTTTCATTGAATTGCAGGTAATGGAAAAGAACAAAAACCCGCTACCTCGAAGAAAACAATTCAGCTGGGACTACCGTCCGTGGTAGGAAACGTTCCGGTATCACCTCCGTCAAACCGATCTGGAAAAGATCTGGTTAACGAGCCGTTAATCGGCACGGGGATGTACAAAGTAGTCGGAACACAACCGATCGACGTTGCCGCCCATTTAAAACTGCTCGGTGAAAGCTTGACCATCATCGGCGAACGTCTTAAAGAACACGATGGTCAAATCGCGGTGTCCGGCAGCCTATCGGTTCTTCTGGATTCGTTGCTTTGCGCTTTGGGCCCGTTGATCTGTTTAACGCAACAAGTTCCGGAAACGAACGGAGCAAAACACGAAACACTTTCGCAGATGCTCGATAATATAGCGTATCTTATGCCTGGTTTATAATGACTCGTCAATCATGAATGTATATGTCAAGTATCTAGACTAAAGAGAAACCTGATATCTCTCTAAGAAGATACACTGTAAATACAATCAATCGAATATCGAATTGTATATTCACCATCGAATATCTACTACACTTTTGTGTAGCCGTAATATTTTGTGCAACAGAATCAATTAGCAAAATATTATAGTATGCGACGGCAGTTTAATGAAATCTTCTTTTATCGTTTTCTTCTTTTGTTAGGGAATTCATTTACAAGTTACACATAAATTATATCATATTCTACATGAGACATACGCATATTTGTACAGAAATTACAATAAATATTTAAATAGTTCAACTATAACTAACTGTACACAGCTACTCTCGTTACGAGTGTTATCTACAGAACTTGTGGTTCATCTCTGCGCTTCGACATCTCGGAAAATCGGAGGGCAAGTACAGAATAAATTTTTGTCACCATATATGTCGTCTATTCTTCCTACGCTGGGCCAAATTTTATTACTTCCTCTCACGAACGGCTGAAATGCGAGAGTGAACATGTTGTTGAATCGTATGTTAAATTGTTTTCATTTCAATACGTTTCGATACGCAATGCACTTACAACCGGGTACGCTGCTACTTCTCGAGTGTATGGCCGATTCCACGTATTCGATATCACTTGCTCTTGAGTATGCGGCGCCATTTTCAATGGATTATTGGCAATATCTAGTTTTCCATTTTCAATGTCGTCGATCTCTTGTCGTATGGCTGCAAAACAGAGAGAGTTAAAAAAATCGACCGTGTAAGAACACGAAGGTCACAGAGTGGAGTTGTGCAAACATTCGTCATCTTACAGATAAGAGCGTCACAGAATCTATCCAGTTCTCCCTTGTCCTCGGACTCGGTTGGTTCGATCATCAGCGTGCCCGTGACAGGCCAACTCATTGTGGGAGCATGAAAACCATAATCCATTAATCTTTTCGCTATATCGACAGCCTCGATGTTCGCTGTCTTTTTAAAGTCCCTCACGTCCAAGATGAATTCGTGAGCGACCAATTCCGTTTTTCCTTTGTACAAGGTTTTATAAAACTTTTCCAACCGCTTGCTCATGTAGTTCGCATTTAGAATCGCAACTTGTGTGGCTTTCCTTAAACCTTTAGGACCCATCATCTTGATGTACGCCCAGGAGATTGGCAAGATAGCCGACGAGCCAAATGGAGCAGCCGACACCGTGCCGGATCGTTGACTACCGATTTTAACGTTACTACCCGTACAGTCGATTATCGGATGGCTCGGAAGAAACGATGCGAGATGCCGTTTACTACAAAGTATAAAGAGAAAATTTGCTAGATTTTTATTGAAAATGAAAAAATCAGTTTTAGGTAAATTCTTGCGATTTAATTTACACTCCGATTGGTCCCATTCCAGGACCGCCGCCTCCGTGAGGTATGCAGAAAGTCTTGTGCAGATTCAGGTGCGACACGTCGCTACCATAATCACCTGGACGGCACAGACCCACCTGGGCGTTCATATTAGCTCCGTCCAGGTATACCTGCCCGCCGGCACGGTGAACCATGCAACAAATGTCGGCGATTGTCTCCTCGAAGACACCGTTGGTCGAAGGATACGTTACCATCAAACACGACAACTCGTCCCGGTATTTGTCGATCATTTCTGTTAAATGCGCCACGTCGACGGAGCCATCCTTCTGTACCAGGATCGGTTTCACTTGCATACCGGCCATTTGAGCAGAGGCTGGATTCGTGCCGTGAGCAGAAATGGGAATCAAACACACTTGTCGGTGCCTCTCTTGTCTGGACTCGTGGTAACATTGTATGGCTCTTAGTCCAGCATACTCTCCTTGAGCACCGCTGTTCGGTTGAAAGCTTATGTTGTCGTAACCGGTTATTGCGCACAGATCTTGCTCCAACTCTGCGAATAACTCTTGGTATCCTCTGGCCTGTTCGACAGGCACGAAAGGATGAATGTTCGTGAACCCTGGCAGACTGCAAGGCATCATTTCCGTCGTGGAATTCAGTTTCATCGTGCAGGATCCCTGTTGCAAAATATTTTCATTACGTTTTCATTCGTTAAGCGTTCCAGTAGAAAGAACTTGGCATCGCTGTCCCCGAGGATTATAGGTACGCGTGTACCGTGTATACTCACCAGCGGTATCATGCTGTGTACCAAAGACACGTCTTTGTTCTCCAACGACTTCATGTACCGAACTATTCTTGTTTCAGAACGATGGCTGGCGAACACAGGATGTTGCAAGTACGGCGTGGTACGAACGAAACACGATCGATTCAAGTCCCTAGCCGTACAAGTTCCGTCTCGACACACGTTATCAACCGTTGTCTCTGCACAGAATACCTTGTAGATGTCATTTATGTCCTGTACAGTCGTGGTTTCGTCCAAGGATATCCCAATACCATCTTCGAAGTATCTGGAAAAAAATTCGCTCTGTTTATCTGTCCGTTGAAGCGATGGGACAGCGTTTTAACCGTCACAGCGGACAGCATCGCGAGCGTACCTGAAGTTGATCTTGTGCGAAACCGCGTTACGCTTTACCACGTCTACGGATAACTGTGGCAGTACTTTGATGGTATCGAAAAAGTACTCGTTCTCTATCCTATTTCCTGCGTTCTCCAAACCCTTGGCAAGGGTCAGGGTTAAATTGTGTACCCGATCGGCTATGTTTTTGATACCTTCCGGTCCATGGTAGACCGCGTACATTGCGGACATGTTTGCCAGCAGTGCTTGCGCGGTGCAGATATTGCTGGTAGCTTTGTCTCTTCTGATGTGCTGTTCGCGCGTTTGCAGAGCCAAACGATACGCATCTCGGCCCATCGAATCTTTGGTCACGCCGATCATTCTACCGGGCATTAGACGCACCAGCTTTTGCCGGCACGCGAAGAATCCCGCGTGAGGGCCTCCGTATCCCAGAGGTACTCCGAATCGTTGGCTCGTGCCGATACAAATGTCGGCTCCGAATTCGCTCGGGGGTCGAAGAATGGCCAACGCTAGCAAGTCGGCAGCGGCGCATACCAGCGTCTATAATGTAACGTAATATAAATTCGACATTACCGCAGATATACATATACGTATCATACAAATGTCCTTACACGAGACACGTACCCCGTTAGCGTGTGCTCTTTTTGCAACATCCTCGAACAAGCGAACAGACCCTGTCGTATCTGGATATTGTACAAGAATTCCAGCAATGTCTTTCGCGCTGGTATCAACTTGAAACACGTCTCCGACTTCGAAAGAGAGACCAAGGGAAGCAGCACGCGTAGCAATCACGCTGATCGTCTGCGGATGAACACCGTCGGAAACAAACAACCTCTTCCTCTTGTTACTCCTATGAGCCAGAGCCAATGCTTCAGCTGCTGCCGTGCCTTCGTCTAAAAGCGATGCGTTCGCAACTTCCATGCCGGTCAAGTCGCATATCATTGTCTGATAGTTTAGTAGACCTTCGAGTCTACCTTGGGAAATTTCCGGCTGATACGGAGTGTACTGTGTTGTCCTGTGTCCCGGTAAATAGTAATAACATATTCGTTTATAATCTATATGCATATCGATATCGATATACATACATATGTTAACGATCGATTGTTCCTTACCATCCTGGATTTTCAAATATATTTCTCATAATTGTGTGAGGAACGCAACAATCGTGGTAGCCCATTCCAATATACGAACGCCACACTTCATTCTTTTCAGAGATTCTCGTGATTCTTTTCAATAACTCGTATTCGGCTGAAACACATTTATTTTATAGAAAGTCTGTTGTGTCGTTTAATGTTTTACGCGCAACATAAATTATGTATAGTCCTTCTAATATTTTCAAGTTGCTCTTGCTCTGACAGAGCAAGCGTTTCAGTGCCAAAGGGTTATCGCTTCTCGTGTTCCTTATCAAGAGTCTCGTGACTCCTCACGTTTCTGCATATAATTCCTGTTTCGGTCTAGTCTAAATACTTACTAATTGACTGTTCAATCTTTAAATCCTCGTTGTATAAAATTTTCGCTGGAATCGCTGCTTTCGTTAATTCTTCTAGACTCTGTGAAATCGTTGAAATAAACACGAATCACAAAAAATTTATATATTGAATTTCTAATATTTCTATGATAGTTATTACCTTGAAACCAATGGTTTTCAGCATGTCCAATTGTTCTTCTTTGCGCGGGCCAATATGTCTCAATTCAAACTCATCCTTTCGAGGAAGCAGTTTCTCGATAGTTTCTGCTTTTACATTACTCGACACCAATCCACGGGTATGTTGTATCAGTTTACAATTACGTAGCAACTTGGAACGCTTTGCGATTTCCGAAATACGGAGCATTGCGATTTCCAAAAAAGTGTTGTTCAATTTATAAAACTATGTCTAAAAATATAAGAACTGGAACTCCTGTGACCGCTTGGACTTCTGAAAACTAAGTAGCACGTTCGAGTGGAGGGAGATTTTATACTGCAAGACCTACTGTTATATCTTCTACCGATGTCACAACTCTTGATTACAGTTTGAACTTTTGTAACCCCTTGGTTGCAATACATACTTACGTATACGTATCTTAAAAACTTAAACCATATTGGGAAATTACCTTCGCACGTGTATCGGTTCAATGTATCGTATCCTGGACCAATCGAAAAGTATTTGAACCTCTTTATAAATAAAATACGCTCCGCAGGCAATCAACTCAACGTTTCAACGACATACATTCCATTGATAAAGTAGCGTTACTATTTATAATTTGAGAGATAACGGGACGTGACAAATGATATTTACAAATTTCATAGTTTAGAAAATTTTCTTTTTCTTATTTATTAGTGAAATTTGAAATCAACTACTTACTATTTAATATAATATAATGGAACTTTACAATTGAATCTTAAATAAAAATACATCGCCAGGAACATATAAACGATAGAACAAACGTGTTCACTTCATAAATTTATCTTTATTTTGGGTAAGAATTTTAGCAGAGGACTTTGCATCCAAGAAAAGAGATCCTACCTCTTCGATATCCTCTTTCTTGATAACTGTTCTCTCGTTTACTTTAGCCGTTAACGCGGCAGGAGTTAAAAGTTGTACTACGTATCTGAGAGTTGTTTTGGTGCCTAGCTCGCCCAAGGTTGTCACAGCTTCCTCTTCGATTTGCAATCCTTCCGTCGTTGCCCTTAGCTTAACTATTTGTTCTATTTCCGTTCTAGAGTATGGCAGCGTTCGTATAATAAGTAATCTATCCAAAAGATCGAGAGGTATCCCATGCGGAGATACTATGTCTTCTGTGCCTCTAATTATACAGCGTCCTCTGTTCGTGGCAAAAATCACTATAGGTGCAATGGCGCTTTCTAGCGCACGATGAAGATAGGTGAACGTTTCTATATCCAACATATGCACTTCGTCTATGAACAAAACTCCAGGCACTAGTTCTGCAATTCCTTGGTCGATGTACTTGTTTACCACTTTGTTAATCTCTTTACGCAATTTATCTGTAATCAAATATTTCAATGGAATTACATTGATGTCGGATACAGAATGAAACTTACCAAAAATTTCAGGAACATGTACTTTACCTGTAATTTCTGTTTTCTTAGGTTTCATTAGTTGTCCCATCATGGACATAATGTCCTGCCCACCTTGCGGCTTTGCATTGGCAACGTCTAAATCGTGCAGCGTTACATCTTGAATAACTTCCTTTTTTTTGTGTACATCGCCTTTAGGCAACGGAACGTATTCTTCTGCTTCCAAATCAAATTCGGTAGCAAAATTATCGCTTCTACCCTGCCTTTTCACAGCCCCACTGTTCGCTTCGATGTAAATTACATCTCCTGTTTCTACTTTCTCTTTCTGTAGAGACTCGTATATAGAAGGATCCAGCTTCAACTGTTTGGTACCTTTAGCGGTTTTCAATCCAATCACCACATGAGATACTGTTTTTCCATATCCACCCATTGGATTTTCCGTTTCGACCGGAGTTAACTCTGTAACTTCTCCTTCGTAGACTTCTTTGGTCTCTTTGATTCTGAGACCGATAGCTCGTCTAAAGTTTTCCATGAGCACCTCTGTTTTCTTTATTTCGGAACTATAAACTTCTGAACCCACCATAGGACAGAATGGCACTTTGTTACCTAATTCTTGTGCAATAGCAAGAGCGATCGCAGTCTTTCCCGTACCGGGTGGTCCAGCCAATAATACAGCTCGACCAGCCATTTTCTTAGATTTTATCATGTCAACCACTATCCCGGCAGCCTAAAATGTTTCGCATTACATCGTAAATTGAATCTGAAATTGGTTTTTCTTCTTTCCTCGATATATATATTAAATAGACTGATACATTGATAATAAAGGATTCTAACCTCACGAGCCATTTCTTGACCAACAAGGCCGGCTGCCGATTGTATCGCAATTCCATTTTCGTCGAGACCTAGACCTTTTATGTGCGTATGAGCTGAAATTCTTTGAGTTTTCGCAGTACTTTTTACTTCTTCGATCTTCATTCTTGTTCGCTACCGTAAACCGTATATTTTTCGAAAAAGTCAAGAACACGTGTCGTATCTAATATGTACAGCGTGTGCGTCAGTGTGCGTGCAGCATCTACGGTCTATGGTTATGGTTTGTTTGATTGATACCAGAGAGGAATCTGTTGATGTTACAGGCTGACACAGACCGACACAGACACAGTGCAGAAAGCAAATACCAAATACGACACGCATACAAAATACACATACAACATTCAACTTCTATCTCACTGATTATAATACATATTTCTATCCCCTCCCGAATTGCTTCGTAACCATAGGAACAAGCTTCGTTTCGAAACAAGATTCGAGTTGAAACTCATTGCACAAAGGAAAAGCAATTGTCTATTTGAAAATTTCTTCTTTCACATACAGCAATATAGGCCAGATAAAAAATATTCAATTGTCCTATAATACTCATAGATGGTTTATAGTTGATAGTTTATAACGTTTATAATTGTACTATTCCCGCCGCGATTCTATTGCGCGTGATTGCGCGTCAGGAGCAGCGCCAAGCAGCGCGCAAATCAAGACAATTTGGTACGTATCCTTGTCGATAGGTGTCTAACGTTCCCATCTTTTTCCCGAAAGTGTTTGATCGGTATATCGTTTGTATATAAGGGGGCTTTCAGAAAGTTCCTGACGGGTCCGATACACCTGGGAAAACATTCGAGTTCAATGTTCTTACAACTTTGACGTTGGACCTATTCCGTTGAAAAACGATATTCCGTTGCAAAACGATATTTCTTACTTCTAACGAAGTAACCCTCCATTGAAAAATGAGAGATGTGTTGTAAAACACTTACCCTTAGCCGTATCTGCTGCTAAGGTTCCTGGCCCAGGTGTGACTGCGACCTACCTTTTGATTTTTCGTTTTTATTTTTACAATAAACTATAGTAACGCTATCCATGTTATTTCTTATTTTAAAATCATATTATTTCGATAGAAGAAGTATTGAAAGCATGGGACAATTTTACCGTTTACTTTTTATTACATGTTACAAACAAACATTTTCGTACAAAATTATACTTTGTGTAACGGTTTTCTCTCTCTCTCTTCCGCTGTTGCAGTCTGAGTATCTTTTATCTGAAAATTAAGCTGTATCAAAAACGATGATTTTCTAGCATAACGATATACATAGTTACCAATCTCATTCAGTATATGTACTCACTTTAACGTGCGCGTACAAAATAATTCCAATCAATGTCAATGTTATACCTACAACTTGATTTATGGCTAATGTTTCGTTAAAAATTAACGATCCACCTAGAAGTAATAAGCAGAACTTGGAATGCCCGACCATGTTGTAACTATGTACATATAATAATTGGCCAATATAAGGAACAACAAAGCGTTCAGAAGTTGTGTGTTCGACGAAAGATTAGAAAAGGATACGTTAGCGGCGAAGTTTTTCCTATTATCCAGTACGAAGTTAAATTAACAAAGAATGCTACAATACCCGATAGTACAACCATGATCTGAAAATAAAATACGCATAATTCCTTTGATATTCTACGTTACATTATTATTAGCTGTTAACATACTAGGTCTACGGGTGACCAGCTCTTTGTCAATGTTTGCTCCAAAGGCTCTAAAAATGGTATAACAAAGAGTAATAGAACAGCAGACAAGGGTGCCTGGTAATACAATAATTGCATCGGATCCATTTGGAATTCTTTCTGTTTTGTATTCAGCATCTATAAAAAAAAGTTTATCAAACGAACAGATTCAGATGAAATTATGTTTTTAGAGATCAAACAAATATGTCCTACCACTTGGTACAGTGACGTTATCAACACTCCCATAGTTGCGTACATTGTTCCAACAATGTTAAATTGTATGTCATAATAGAAATTAATTATTACGCCTAATATAATTGGGATTAGCGTTGCTTTAACAAGCATGCTGCAGTGTTTCTTATAGAAGATTATCTGCAATATTATTACGCAAGGCGTTGTTAGCATTTTTGCCACTTGATAAGTTCCAACTGTATTGTAAGCCAGGCTGAAGTTTGTAAGTACAACGAATCCACAAAAGGTCACAGCGATCCATAGCATTTCCTTAATGGCTACATCTTTTAAACAAAACACGTCAAATTTCTCACAGATTATCAGTCCTGCAAAGGTAATCAGAAAATGTATCATGGACAATGTGATGTTTGGAAAGCCTGTGTGGATGTACAGCCATTTATTCATCAGCACAATCACAATTGAAAATAATATATTCAGTATTAGGTAGAATGCCGTGACAATTCTTTTATTCATGCTCTGTTTATTGTTTTATTAATTTTAATATATTGTACAAGTGTTTATTTCAAATTATGCTTAGCACCAAAAAAAGTCTGCATCTTATTGTTATCTTGTGCGTTATTGTCAGATGGGAATCGATTTCGCTGCATCGTTCGTGCGTATTTATTTGATCTATTTAGTCATCGATCCGGGTGCATTTATTCAGAAAAATCATCGCGTGCGTCTCAACCGTCTAAATAAGTAACCTCTTTACTATCTACATATTTAATTGTATGTTTATGTATATTCACGATTCGGAACTCTGAGGTTATGTTATGGGCATGGTATTTAAATATATGGTTATGGTCGAGAATCGAAAGTGCCAATGGGCGCCAAAACGAACCGCACGAAGCGCAACATAAACGTTCGATCATTGAGCGGCATTGTAATGTAATTTGATAATTAAAACGGCACAGCATTTATTTTCAAAGTAAACCGGAAAATGGAAGAATTTCCACTTGGTTATCGAGAAGTCGTGCCCGATCAAACGGTGCCAGAGAAATGGAACGAAATTACGAAAGATACAGGTGCGTGACCATAACCTTTCAAAGAACACCGAATAAACGAAAATCCTTGAGTTACACTTGAACTTCTAAAAAGTGTAGAAATGGTTTTTACTCTTTCGAATATAGAATATTATTCGGATCAAACGATTAAACTTTTCGAAATGATAGATTCGGATTTGAGTTTATTTAATTTGTAAAATATAGAAGGTATCCTAGGTTTGACCAGTCAATCCGACGCAAATATCAATATATCTGACTATTTTTGAATTATAGGAGGAAGTCAAAGTACCCTGCAAGATATAAAAGTGCCAGAGAGAGCCGGCGGTTATTCGTACAAAGATTGCTCCAAGTATTATACTCGCAATCGGTTTATTTACTGGCGTATCTCCCATGATGTACTCGAGTTGGTTGAACACAGTTTAGACATTAATTTGGTGAATTGTAGAATAAGGTACAAGTTTACCGATACGCCGATCTTGGATGGTATCTCGATACACGAAATAGGCAGTTCTGTTATCATATTGATAGCAACTGTCTCCAGTATACATAAACTGTCGTTTCCTCACCCTGAAAAAATTTATAAAAACGTAAGTAACTTGAAAGGTTTAGACGGTTGGGAAAAATTGTTATTTTTAACCAAATATAATGACGTTGTTGTAAATTGGTTTTCCAAAGGAGCTTAGTACATACAAAGATCTAGGTGTACAATCGATATTCGGCGAAGCGTCTGGTCAGAATGTCAAGAAAGCAAAGGAGGACTCTCATATGTCGTACGTTATCACAAACGCGGGAACAACGAGTGAGTTGAGAAATTAATGAAAAGTTTCAAAAGTTATCCTACGATGCTACATAAATGATAAATTATTGAACATTCTCCCACAGATTCTCCTGTGCCTCATGCGGCCACTTCGTGGTACATATCTCCTCAAGACGCGCTGTTCGCGCTTGCATATAATTCGGGAGTGATACTTCTGCTGAGGCTCGACATTAAAACCGGTGTTGTGCATACCAGTGAGTTGAAAGAGGATTCTATCGTGCCAAGGTTTCTCAGTGGCATAGCGACTGCTTTTAGAGGTCGTAATTCCGAGGCCCACGTAGCTATGTCGTTGGTGATACACAATTGCGGAAGCGATACGTACCTGTTCGCTCTGTGTCGCGAGGGTAACATCCGCATGTGGTCTTGTAACAAAGCCCAATGCATAGCTGTAACCGACGCGACTATCGACAATCGTATAGCCTCCCAAGGAGCGCAAGGCCATTTGTTGAGAAAAGCTCTAGGACCCGACAACGAACTGTACTTGGGAACTTTTCTGAAATTTAGTAGTAGATGCGAATTTAGTATTTTAAAACCAGTTCTGGACAACGGTGTGTTCAAGTTTGTAAGATTGTGTACAAGATTCGCACAAGACGTAAGTGTACACGATCAATCACTGGTACGATCGTGCTATTATTCGTACCTTTATTACCATTAGATAATAGATATGTAATATGTTTTATATATATTTTTTTTATGCCCGCAGCAACATTTAGTTGATTTTTCGTTCACGACTACACGATTGTGGGCAGTATGGAGAACCACCGACATGGATACCGTCGAAGTAACGCATGCACAATTATCGCTAAATGGTAGTCGCGTTAATTCGGAATGGGAAACAACAGTTTTAGAACAAACACCGGACAGAGACTATGTTCTCAGCGATCCCGACACTAATCCAAGACGGGCGTATATCAATTACATTTTTCAACCTGGACAGTTTTCTTTGGCTGATATCACGAAAGCATTGAATATTTACAGAAGGTCGAAACAAAACGTTCGTACCCGAAGGAGATTTAAAAAGAATATTCATGGAATGTGCATAGACGACAGCATTCTTTCCGCTACCGAGTTGAAAGATCAAGTTTGTATCGCGGTAGAAGATGAGATACAAGCCGAAATGATGGATTACGAATTGATGGATCAAGATTACTTGGAGATAGCAAACCGTTGTTGGTCGAGATTTTATTCTTGCGTGGTACAGTATCACGCCAACAGTGCCAGACCCGTCGGACTGTTACTACTGCCCGACGTATACGGGATAGTGCTACTCAAGAAATCATCGTTTTCTCTTTTAAGGCCGACAGGAGCTTTGGAATATTTAATGTTCTGGAACGAAAATTGTTGCGTATCACGATTTAGAACAACGCCTGTTCTATCGCAGGACGAAGATATATGCCAGGATCTGATCACATTGATGTCCGTGTTGGTACTGTTGGAAGAGCAAATGTCCGAAGAAACAAAGAACCTGATCAAAAGGGAATTGTATCATTTGAAAAGTCCAGACAGTATCATCGACGATATCTTGTCGAAGCTGTTGCTCGAATCAGAAGAACCTATCGGTAACATCATTATGAATCATCCTAGTTGTCACAGACTATCGAATGTCCGGGATCTGTCCAGTGCTATGGCTATGTTACTCGAAGCGTTAACGTACAACCTCGGCCAGCCGCACAAGCTACAATTGAACGAAGATCACGACGCCTCGAAAATATTGCTGAATATAAATCATTTTTTCGGTAGTCAACTAGGAATCTCGGCAATATCGAAAAGCATAGCTCAAATATCGCAATTGAGATTCTCGATTTGCAGGAATTTGTTGATTTTGCAACAGATGATACTATTACGGCCGGAGTTGTTCGACTCGCGGTCATTGCATTCTATCAAATCATCGTTGGCGCCGAGAACAGTAGCATTAACGCAGGCTTACTATGTTGTATTATGGATATGCGAATCGACGGCGTTGCCAGCGCCGGCACAGTCATTGTTGTAAGTAGCATTTTCACCGTATCTATTTTCTTGGCACATCACATTTCGAGTTGGCGAACCGATTCGAAAAATATGGATATGAAAAGGTGAGAAATATTTTCAGAGACTCTAGTGTTCAACGCCTAGCATTGTTGAAGCTCGTGGATGCCAGAGGAAATGTGGGATTCAGGCAACATCGTTCGTTATCGTTGTTGGAATTATTTATACAAGGCGGCGGTGCAAAATACGCTCATAATTTAATAGCCCACACAAACTTGAACGCTGCTACCTTGATACCGTGGCATTACGGCATGTTGACGCACGTTACTCTAATCACGCAATTGGTGTATCCTTCTCAATCAAGTATACCGAAACTATACGATATACGTGTGACGTGTATGCATTTAATTTTCCTTAATTGTAATGTCGCATTCGAAACAGATGGCCGAGATCGGGAAACTTCATTTTTCCAGAATGGCTGTTGTCCACTTGCCAATTTTTACTCGTGCAAGAATATGTTCGACTACTGAAGACGTGGTGCGAATGGAACAGCGCGTCCAGGAAGTTCATATTGGCGGTCGCCTTGTTGGAAATGGGAGAAACGCGGAAAGCATGCGACCACTTTCTTCGAGCCTCCGGTGGGATTTTGACCGATGAATTCCTAGCAAACACCTTGCTCGAGACCAGCGTGCTATCAAAAAATAATTCGTTGATTCAGTATTATTTGAAAGTGATCAAACTGTTCGAGGAACACAATGCCGCGGATTGTATCATAGAACTCGCTGAAACGGCTATACTGATGGCTGACAAGGACGAGCCCAACTTACCAACGCTTCATTCCATTGTGTTCACGCAACACTTGAACTTGGGCCATCACACCAAAGCGTACAACTGTTTAAGCTTGAACCCGGACGCTGCTCGTAAAGTCGATTGTCTGCGACAGTTAGTGGTCACTCTGTTCGAGAGACGAAAACTCATAGACCTGATCTCATTTCCCTATGTGGACATGTACGAGGATCTCGAAAGAATAGTGGAGGGTAGAGCGAGAAGTGTGGATCTCATGGAAAATAATTATTATAATTTCTTATACAGTTTCCACATAAACAAAGGAAACATGCGTAAAGGTAAGAACGCCGCGTCTTGTACATCGTCTTAGACATCGGTTCTAACGTGTTATATCTATATATTCTTGTTTCAGCTGCCTCTGTCATGTACGAGCAGGCCATGCGGTTGAGTCAGGAGTCACAATCTGTCCCCATAGTGTCGAGGCAAGCGCAATGTTTGTTGACGTGCATTAACGCGTTGAATCTTGTGTCCAACAAATACAGATGGATCGTCAGACCCGTGATAGATCAGAGCTGCTCGGAAGACCTGAGTCATCTTGATAGACAAATGGTTCGTTCCGCGAGAGGAAGCAACGAAGATATGCCGTTGCCTTATAAGATGAAAAAGCAGATCGAAGTTCTTGAGCTGAACGATATCAAGAAAGAGTACTACGTGGTCGACGCCAGATTGAAGATATCGAAAATTAATTCGGAACTACACATGGTTGCGCACGCTGGCCCCTCGGAGCTTATCATTATTTTGTCAACTATAGGTTTATATACGACAGCGTTACATTTGTGCGACGAATTTAAAGTGAACAAAAGCTCCGTGCTCGAAAGCCTGACCTCGCAGTGCATTCGATTAAGTCGCAGAGAAGATTCGAATGCCTGGAATTGGCTGATTCAAAACGACATATTCGACATTGGTCTCTCCAATACGAATATTACGAACACCGCTTGGAGACTGCTACAGTATCTAATGTTGAAACACGAGAAAGACGGACGCAGCGAATTGCATAAAGCCGTTTCTAGAAAATTACTTCAAGAGGGGGCGTTTATACCTCAGTGGTTGTTAATATCGTATAAGGTAGTTTGAAAATAGCCGGTCACCGAGATGCAAATGCATCTTTATGCATCTTTAAGCATTTGCATTACGATATCATGCGATATGAAAATTAACTATTATTCTATTGTATTCCATTCTATGTCACAGAAACGGAATGCCGCAGAACTTCTTCGCCTCATGCTGAACAGTGGAAGAATAGTGGAAGCCAGCGATTTAGCGGTAGAGTACATTCATGCGATCTTGGGGGATGGCAAAGAACATTTTGGTCTTGAAACATTCTTAACGTCAGTGTCTCCGGCAGTCTGGTTACCGATTAATACGTTGGAAGTACTGTTACACGAATTAGAAAAAGCTAGCAAAGAGAATCACATTTTCTCCGAGGTAATACACAAACTTCCTAGCTAGGGGGTACTTATCTATGTAAATATAGTACGTAAGAGTCACGAGAACAAGTGTTGAGAAATTATTGATTTTAGTCCTACCAGAAACTACTAGGAGCACTGAACGTGTACGAGCAGGAAGTAACAAGCGTGTCGCAGAATATGGTTGAAATGAAGTTAAATAAAAAGATTTGCTAACTGTGAGTACTTTATTTTCATTTCATTAGTAAAAAAACCAAAATATCTCGAAAGACGCAAATATCAGAGGCAGTATACAATACTACCATATACATGTATATGTACTATCTACCACTCGATAAATTACACCAGAAATTAAGTCTGTATCTTCTCTGTAAACGTCACCTACGAATCACAGAGATTTTTGCGTATTATGAGTAATTTCCGATATGCGAAGGATTTCTCTTTATAATGATAACGTTGGTTGTGATTACAGAATCAAGGAAGTTTTACCGTATCTACAGAACCAGTCTCCTATAATGTACATATTTTGGAATACCGCGTCGTAGTACCTGTCTGCTACCATTAACTGTTATGCGGGTCGCGTTTAAAAGTTTCTCATATAAATTTAACGGAAAAAAATAGATTTTATTTTACCGAATTGATGTACCATGGCAATAGACTGAAATACGATTTTCAAATAATTACGTTATTTATCGTAAGTTATTTGCAACAAAGAAGTTTCGAACTTTGAATGTTTCTTCTGGACGTATCAATCTTGCTTTAGAATATACTTTCGAACAAGAAAACGGGTATTGAGTATACTTTATGAATTCATCAATTATTTAACTAACTTTACAACATTTATTATCCATTCACTTATGCAAAGTTTTTAACGACTGGAACGAATATGTTTGTACCATTCTTCATATATTTTCTATTTTGTTATTTCTCTTTGTTCGATGCTCTGCATCACCTTGAAAACCTAACTTAGCTAAGATATTAAAGAATTCTCAGAAGTTATTGTGTGTATCTGTCATAATAAAATATTTTGATGTAATTTATACAAGAAAAATGTTCTCGATATTATAATTCAGAATGTAGTTGATTGTATTTCGATTCTCCTATATTTATGTACATACTAGCTGTACCCACGACTTTGTCCACGTGCAATTACAAATTCTGGTTTGTATTTTTTTTAGTTGCGCAGGCGCAGATTTTTTTGGGATGGGCGTGCGCAGGTATGTTTTAGATGCGCGCGCGCATGTTTTTTTGGTCTGCGCGTGCGCAGGTTTTTTTAGGATGCGCGCGCGCATGTTTTTTTGGTCTGCGCGTGCGCAGGTTTTTTTAGGATGCGCGCGCGCATGTTTATTTTGGTCTGCGCGTGCGCAGGTATGTTTTAGATGCACGCGCGCATGTTTATTTTGGTCTGCGCGTGCGCAGGTATGTTTTCGATGCGCGCACGCATGTTTTTTTTTGTCTGCGCGTGCTCAGGTTTTTTTAGATGCGCGCGCGCATGTTTTTTTTGTCTGCGCGTGCGCAGGTTTTTTTGTCTGCGCGTGCGCAGGTTGTTTTGTCTGCGCGTGCGCAGGTTTTTTTAGATGCGCGTGCGCAGGTTTTTTTAAGTTGGACTTTTCGAATGCGGTTTGCTCTAAAATCTAAAACCTTCCCAGAGAAACGCCGCGTCTAACGGTTCAAATCCCAGCTTTCTACGTTGAGCCGTTCTCAATTAATGCCGATATACATACAGTCAGACAGACAGACACGATTTTATTATACAAAGAGATATAGAGGTAGAGATAGAGATAATGACACTAGCGACTAGCGACGACTCTGTTCACGAAGGGATGCGTAAGGCGTGAGGAGACTTTTCCGACTTTTCTCTCTCGTGTCTCGTGGAATACGATGGTGGAGGGGGAGATGTCGCTGATATCCTTATGATCTATCCCTCTCCGTTTTATTTAGTCAGGATTGTCAGGATTAGTAGGAAGTAAGTAGGACAGATATAATAGATACGACTGTTCAAGCGATAGGTTCGTTTGTTTTTTTTTCGTTAAGTGATTTGAGTGATTGTGAAATACTTGTAACAATATTTATATATTGTAATATGCGTATATATATATATATATATAAGTAAATACGTGTAGGTACTCCTGTGTAGCCGTCATCGGTTTATCGGTTTGTGCGCAACCTACATATGTACAGTCTACACAAGTGAACACAAGTCTACAGCAGCAGCAGCCTACAACGAGCATGTCAGTTATCGGTAATATGGCTGAAAATGGCGCTGCTGAAAAAAACCGGTTGAATTGTTGATCTTTTAAATAGTATTCCGTAAATATATTCCGAAGAAATTGTTCAAGATGATCAAAATATCGGCGTTAAACGAGGAATCCAGCGAAGAAAGCGAAGAAGAGGATGTACCGACAATCACGAAGGAAGCTCAAGTACGTATCGAATCTGTAACTATTTACAATTAAATTAACTTTAACCTAGAAAGTTGTCAATGGTTCGAAAAATTCGATTACTTTGCATAACAAATAGAGGGAGAGCATGAATGATCGCGGAAAAGAAAAGGAAAGAAAGTTTCGCGGGTGTAACCTTTTTTATCTACAAACACATTGGTTATTATGTATTTTAGTTATTAGTACAATAGATATGTATAAAAGAATTGAACTGTGGGAAGCTTATTATTTTGTAAACATCTGTTATAGGAACAAATAGCTCTTACCGAATACAACAAAGCCTTAGTGTTACTAAAAGAAAATAAACAAGAAGACGCTTTGAATATTTTTAAAGATCTATTAGAAACCGAACTGTTGGACGAAGTAGAGAAACCCGAGGTACCCGATGGAAGATCCAGGCCAATGTTGTCGTTGAAATATTCCTGTTTTAAAAATATCGCCGCCATACAGGCAGCATCTGGGAATTACGACGTAGCTATAGAAAATTATTGGGAAGCAGCAAATTTGGATGATACCGACGTAACTTTATGGCACAGGATAGGCACGTTAGCTATGAAGACGTCTAACTTAGAATTAGCTTGTTCCTCGTTCAAACAAGGCTTGAAGTGTAATTCCAATCATTGGCCGTGTTTAGATAATATGATAACTGCCTTGTACGCTGTTCCTGATTATATGAACTGTCTTTTGTACATTTCCATGGCATTAGAACGGGATTCTAACTACGTCAAAGGTTTGGCATTCCGTGATAGAATATTTAAAGACATTCCATGCCTTAAAGAATGTTATAAACTATATAATAGCGACTGGCATCTAGATCCGCCGTTGTACACGGAGTATGATCGTACGATGGGAGACAAATTGTTAGCGGAAGCGAAGGTTGTTGCCGAAAGATGGGCTGAAGTATGTAAGATAGAATTTACCCCAAAACCTCTGCCAGATTTAGTTCTCAGAAAGCCTGTAAAGAATTACACCTGGTTAGACTTAGGAGAAAGTTTATTAGATATGCATAGATACGTTATGGAAAGCGATTCGAGTTTTGTTAGTAGAATTAAGCTGACTGTTCTTAATCCGGATGAGACATCTTTAAAAACAAATATTGAAGTTGATACCGTAGGAAACAATAGCGCGAATACAGATGAAACTCTACTCTCGAATATGATTACGGAGAACAATAACGATAACGATAACCATAACGGTAACGGTAACGGTAACGGTAACGGTAACGGTAACGGTAACGATGATAACGACGATGACCAGAAATTAATGAAAATGGACATCGACGAGACGGATTTTCCATTCGACTCGATCGATGGCGATCGCGTCTGTAACAATAACGAAATGACGATGCAAGTTGAGACAGAAGATGATAAAAAATCGAATTCCAGCGACGTACAAATTATAGATGACGAGGATCCTCTGAGAATTTTGGACATCGATCAAGGTAGTTTGGAACAGAACCAGACAAAGACCGAACTAGAGGAGCAAAATCATTTTGAAACTTACGAGACCGTAGAAAAATTACACCCTGAGAAAGTCGTAGACGACGTATACAATATTGGTGGAAATGAAATACAGCATGACAAAGTTAGCGATAAAGACAGCAACAAATCCAGCGAGAAACCATATGAGAAAGACTCGAAGAAAGCCGACGAAATACAATCCAAGACAGAGGTAAAGTCCAACGAGAAGAACGAGGGAAAAGAAGAAGTGCAAAAAGTGAAGAAACGACGTAGGAGCGCTCTCTGTTTTTTGCAACAGTGGGCCTGGAGTTGCAATAGCATGAGGCGATCGGCCAGAGTGAGAAGTTCGAATAGAAGAGAAGCCGAAAGAGACGACGTTCAGCTAGAGGAGACTCTTCGAAGAATATTCCCTAGCACTTTACTGTAAGTATCTAGAATATTTTTCAGTGCATAAAGTAAGGCAGGAAGAATGTGTAACTTTCGTTGTTTTAGACCAGATTCGGTAAAATTAACTAAAGACGATCCTTCGAAAAATATGGACGACTCCATGGACACGATGGATTTGTATCAATTGTTCACCAACCAAGAAAATAATAGTAACAATGCTACGGAGACCGTTAAAAGCTCCGAAAGTTCAAAATCGCCGAGTCCCGATAGAAGGTAATTATTTGCTTTATTAGAACGTTCTTTCGTGCGCGTAAGTATAGGCATAGTTTTTCCACAAGGAATCTTCTTTTTCGTTTGTTTTTTTTTTGTTTTTGTACAGCCGACAGCAGAATTATTTTGGTACAGAGTATGAAATAGCCGATGTAAATATGTTTATCGCCGAGCACAGTGGCAAAAGCAATCTAATGATAATCATAGCAAGATATACTGAATTTTTATGCACCAAATGGGATCAAGAATGGCCAAAGGGAATGTCCGAAGTCTATTTACAAGCGTACACGTTCATGAGGTAAGGGAATGAATGACCATCGAAATTTATTTCTCCCATCCGAACCGGTAGGTTAAACGTTATAAGGAATCGTTATTTTTCTTTCGCAGAGATCACATTTCGCATCCATCGCCGTTCGAAGAACACGAGAACAATAATATTTTAAAATTGGATGCCGAAATGACTTTATTATTCGGTGAACTTCACACCGATACATGGTTGAGTAATAAACCGGATATCGTACCTTCTTCGACGTATGGTGTCTTCTGATTTTCTTTTTCTGGCTACACGAGCAAATCGCGAGAAAAGAAGAAAAGGCTGTAACGAAAAATATTTCGTTTTAGGTTGGATAAACTCGGCACTGGAATGCCATCCGAAGAGTTGGGTCATATAATATTTACAAGCGTGCGAAAAGATATTATAAACGAAGAAAATATTTTCATACTGGTGAGGGTTCTATGGCTTAAAGCGAATATTTTTTTGTGTCAAGGGGATACGGATATAGTGATCGAAACATTAGAATTGGTGAGCGACTACGATTTCTACCCGAACAAGAATACCATATTATGTACCTGTTACGATACGTTTAACTTAACGTATGATATGTTTTCAGTTGTTATACCACTTGCGAGAACTGGAAAAACGAAATCAAAATGTTTACCTGAAATTACCGAACTGTAAATACAATTCGCAGATCAGTATTAAAATTGTGGAGAAGAAATTGAAGTCTATTCAGAGGTAGGTGTTGTAAACGTAAAGAGGTAGGTAGGTGTTTGATTATTCGATGTTCGACATTCTATATTCTATATTGTATATTCGCAGGGGACAGAAACTGGGCGAAATACAAAGCTTGCACGACGAGAAGAAATACGCCGAGTTGGCCTACGTGTTGCAAGATACGTTTAAATTCGCGAAACAAGGAAACAAATTGTTGTCCGTCAGTGACAACATAGTGGATCGCGTACAACAGTTGTCCATGTTGTTGGACAGCTTGTGGAAGCTTCAGCAATACGAGGAATGCTACGTGTGGGCAGAGGCGTGTCTGAACGAAGCATGGCAGAATCATTTAAATTCGACCGACGAAGTCGAGCAAAAAAAGTGGACGGGTTCGGTTTTAATGGCGCTAGAGAAATTGGAGACATGCACAATCGAAGTGAGCACGTTCGTTCTGAAATACCTGCCGGAGGTTCGTCTTTCCAGACTGGTGCAAAACTTGGTGCACATTGTGTGCAATCAATTGGACGTGTCGGAGACCACGGTAGAGATGCCTCTGGAAACTGTTCTTCCCTGGATCCTGTTGCATTATATTTTACAATACAAGGAGGATAAGGAAAGAGCGAAAGTCGAGTCGGCGTACAAGAACAAGCAGCAGAGTTCGAACAACTACTCGGAGTCGGACGACGAGGACGACGGTGTCCCGGCCTCCATCATGATTCTGTTCATCGCCCACGAATTTATGGGCAGGCATTCCTGGTGTTGTTACAACGAGGCGAAATTGTTATTCTTCACGTTGAACTTGGTCATCCCAAAATTGGAAACACCGCAATTCTCCGGTATCAAGAGCAAACTCTCGAAATATCTCGAGCAAATATTCTATTGCCTGTACGGTCATTATAACAAAGTGAACAAAGGGCGACCGAAACACGTGGAGGAACACGGAGTGCCTCAAATGAAGGTCACGTGGGAGGGAGCGCAATTGCTTTTCGCGTTTTATAAGCCAAAGCAAATACCGGAGTACTGTTCGCCGAGATCTTTGACGATCAGCGCGGACACGGAAGATCTGTTCAAACGCATAATCAAACTGATTCCTCCGGAAAGCGATCCGAACCAAGTGATTGACGAGATGATGGCTTATACGCTGGGCGAACGAGACACTATGCCAACGATCAAGAAACCTTTGCCTCATTCCATGTCTACTATCTACTATTTGTTGGCTGATTTCTACTTCAAAAACTGCAAATGGAGCGTAGCGATACGATACTATTTACTAGATCTCTGCTTTCATCCGACCCGATTGAGCTCTTGGACAGGCGTGGCGATGTCATCGGGCACCGTGATAGACACTTGGTTGAACAAATACAAGCCTATGTGAGTAACGTTGATCTCGGTGATCTTGCTTGCGCGTCTCCAGTTGCTCGACAATTACATCTGATTTTATGTAATTTTCTCGGATTTTAGAAACGAGGATAAACTTTTAACGAAGGCGAAACTGACACAATCCAGTTACAGACACGCCGTTGAACTAGACTCTTGTAATAATATTATATGGACAGAGTACGGAAACTTTGCCTACGTTGTTCACTCGTTCTGCTCGCGACTCTTGAAACAAGAAACGGATACGTTGAGCATGGAACGATTTGAAATTCTCGAAGCGAGGAAAGAAGAAATGCTGGAAATAGCGAATCAGTGTTTTCTGGCCTGCGCACGTTTGTTCATTGGAACCAAGGAAGGGCCGATACTCCACGACGAGAGGTGGCTTTACCAGTATATGCTTGGAAAGATTGCGGAGAAGAAAAATCAGGAGCCTCCTGTATTTTTAGAACACTACGCGAAGGTGAATTTTTATTAGATAATTTTTCTTACATGTACATACTATGCCGAAACAATTCAGCTTCCTTTCGAATCACCTATATCGCACAATTTCCGGTAGGTAATTGATCGATGACCGATAACCAATGACCAATAACCGATTTCCATTCGATTGCAGGCTAGCGACTTATTATACCACAACAACGCGCAATATCCACGCAGGATAAGCCACAAGTCTCCGCAGCATCTCTCGGTGGAAGCGTTGGAGGTTCACTATCGGATTCACGCGAGCATATTGAAATATCTGGAGCAGCACGAGGGTAAACCGTTGAAAAAATCATTGGGCCAATTGTTACAGTTTTATTTAGAAAAATGTGCTGAAGGACCGTTCATGAAGTACAGCTCGAAGCTAAACGAGAAGACCAAAGAGGAGGGGCTGTTTGCGACAAACGACAAGAATATCGGTAGAGAAGTGGAATTCGCTGCCGAAGGGGACAGGAATGTCGTCACCGTTTCTCAGCGATCCAACAGCATCGAGGAGATCGAGATTGTCGACAGAACGAACAAAACCTTCAACGTTAATAACCAACGTACCTCGAACGAAAAACCGGAAACACGTAAGAGGTCTCCGACAGACCTGCCGCATGACAATGCGAAGAAAATGAAGCTGGGCAACGTGTCGCATTTACAGTTGATGCAGGATGTCGTCGCTCTGATAGACGACGTGATCTCCAAGGTTTGCGACATGGTTTCGCAGAAGGAGAAACGAGAGGACGTTATGATGCTGTCCAGCGACGAGAGCAACGAGTCGAAGCAGCAGCAGCAGCAGCAACAGCAACAGCAGAAAAAGAAAGTGAAAACGAAAAACATCGAAAGCAAAAGAACTTCCTCGAGCACGCTCAAGATGAGTAACGTGTTCGAGGGCGACGGAAAATCGGAGAACGTCCAAGATTTGATGGACGCGCTGATGAAACAGGCAATGGAGATCAGTCAGGAGACGAGACAATCGACTCCGGAGGACGAAGATACGCGAAAATTCGATGGAAAGTGGCTGCAGAACGACGACTTGCCCTCGACGAACAAAGAGCCGAAAGATAAATCAGGGGACAAGAAGAAGACGAGCAACAAGGAAGAGGTGACCTTGAGCAGAAGAGGCTCCCAAGAAAGCACCACGACCACTCAAACAACTACAACGACCACGGAAACGAACAACTCCAGTTCCAGTAGCAGTGACGAGTCCAGCAGTAGCGACGACAGCTCCGACAGCGACAGCTCCACCGACTCCGATACGGAGTCTCCGGCCGAAAGCGACACCGACGAGAAGAAGAAAACAAAAGAATCGGATTTCGCGCAAAAAGAAGAGAACATGAGGGACGAGGAAGTCGCGACTCTGATAGCATACTGTCTAGCCGGCTTAGAACAGTGCGTTTTGAGATTCTCCGAACACTACAAATCGTTCTACAGACTGTCGCATTTCTTCTTCAACAACAAGATCGCCAGGGACATCACGAAGTGCAGGAATCTCTTGTTAGACACCTACAGCTGCCAGTTTTATCGCGGCGAGAGTTTCCAAGGATTGTTCGCTGATAGAAAGAGCACCAATTTCTTCAGTGTAAGTACGCATTATATTTTTCGCTTACTTACAATTAGTGTTTTTTTTTACGGGAAGATGAAGGAAGGTCTTCGATTTAGTAGGATTTAGGAGAGGAGTTTCAGCAACACGTTTTGGAAAACCGTCACGTTGAAGTTTTGTATTATCACTGCGTTGTTTGGCTTGCCAGTCGAATGCACGTAATCAACGAGTACAGAACCTCTAGCCATTCCATCGATCACAGGACTCACGTTGGTCGTTATGGATGCCTCTATCGTGTTTGGCCATATCATAGCTGCAGCAGCCATCGCATCCGACGAAATCCACTCGGTAGAATCCTCCAGACTTACTCGTTCTGCTTTGTTCAGAAAATTCATGATAGTCGAGTTTAGCTTTCCAAGCACGTTGATACGCCAATCCTGTTTTAAGAACAAATACCATTGGAATAAGCAGATACGTAATATCATTTTCATGATAAACGTCCCTTTAGTTTTCCCATTACCATAGATATACTGCTACTCTTAGCTGTTTCCCATGGAAATAAAATGGTGGTTGCGTTACTGCGATTCAATACGATCGAATTGCTCTCTGGATCTTGATAAAAATTAAACTCTACATTGGGTGAAACGTTACCGACTCCGGAAACACTGGAGCCTAGTATAACGAGCTTCTTCAAGTAGGTGGCGAACAACGGATCCAATGCCATCGCTATAGCGACGTTCGTTAACGGGCCAATGCATAAAAGAGTTATCTCACCTGAAAAAATTGATTCGATATCACAGATCGAATAACCGATCGAATTATCCAATTATTTATGTAATTTGAACCTGGATGCGCCTTTGCTAAGCTCAGAAGTGCCAGAGCCGCGTGTTTGCTTTCGTCAAGGTGAGCAGTAATTGCCTTGGTAAAATTAAAATCCCCAAAACCGTCCGTGCCAAAGTATTTCGAGGGTTTGTACTCTTTTATGAATGCCCTCTGCGCTCCTTTATATATCGGGATCTGGAAAAAGTGATATCGTTCGGTCTTTAGCTTTGAAATCGATCGTCGAAACGGAACAGTGTAATGCTATTTCTTGCAAGAAAAAATTTAGTATAGCCTTACGTCGTCTCTGTTTGCAATCGTCAAAGTTTTAAGTACATTGTCTACCACATTATCCACATACGTGTTCCCGTATGTGCAAGTAATCGCCAAGACTTGGAATCTTTCAGATTTAAGAGTCAAAAGTATGGCAGCAGCGTCATCGGCTCCGGCGTCCGTGTCTATTATCGCTTTCTCCAAAGCGTCGGTAGACCTTGTGAATGTTTTAAAACCAACGTCTCTACACTTTTTTACGATCAAGTATATACTGCGCGAAAAAGGTTCCAAACATTCTTTCTAATACGCGAACACGAAAAAACGATATGATTTTTACCTGATACTGCACCATGCCAGACAAAGAATTGTAGTAGCGATGATATTATTAGCAGCAAATGTTGTCTTCATCTTTCGGTTCGTTAACGTGTATGTACCTAGATTACGATTAACAGTAATCGATAACCGAGGAAGTTTGGTTGAGAAGCACGGGGAATTTGAAGAAAAGGAGCACCTAACGCGACGTTTGATATTATAGGACGATTCTTCTGTAAAATTGTCTGGAATTCGATTACTATTGCTGCTGCGTTTGTCGTTATAATCTTTCTTATCGCCGTCTGAATATATGCCGCTTATCTTTTCAGGGTGTATGGCATATACCTAATCGGGAGGTAGATAGACCTGGAAGTTTCGCGTTTCACATGTCGCGATGTGTGACGCTATTAATGCAGGTACTCAAAGAAACAAACGATGGTCGAATGTTAATGCAGTTGAGCGTACAACTGGGAAAAATACCAGAATCGGACAAGTATGTTATCGCTTCATTGAAAATTAAACAAATATTCTGCTATCATTGCGACTATAACTGTGTTACTTTTCCAGAAAATACTTACGCGACTCGGAAAGGGAACAATTGTCTCGTCAAGCGCTGACTCTATGTTCGCAATCCCTGCGAAGAAAGGTGCAACTGATGGGAACACCAACTTCCGATCCGGTATCCAACAAAAATCCAGACAATAGGACTCAAGTGCTTCTCGACACGTTCTGGGTGTACCAAAGAGCCTTGAAAAGTTTTCATCCCAAAGAGCAGGCTATCCAAATGCTCTCCGCCTTGCTGGTAGATACGTACAAAACGTACGTGGGTAATAAAGTAAGTTCCCACGAATTTTCTTTCGTGTAACAACGTTCCCTATATTCCTCCAACTCCAGCACTAACCGCAACCGTATGGAAATTTGTTTGTCGACAGAACTTGGAGGGAAACGTCCTGGAAATTGCTACGAAATTTTGCAACGAGTACAATTATAATCGCAAAGTCTTGAGTAAGCTGCTCTCGAATCTCGACAAACCTGCCACCGACGGTCAAGCACAGCCTCGAGCTGTGTCTCCAACTCCTGTAGGTTTTATTTATAGTCTAAGCATCGTAGTACAGACTACTCCACGAGATCAGAGGATCGGTAAATTTTCATCGTTGAATTTTCATTGCTAAATTTCGAAAAATTAAACACACGCATGGGCGAAGCCTCTCTCTTGTGACGTCCCTGAATTAAATGTTCTCCGTTTACAAAAAGCTCGGGTAGACTATCGTACGAGAGTGTTTTTTTCAGAAAGTTATAGTAGTCCTTTTTATAGTAACCCTTTGGTCTTGTGGAATAGCGAATTTTTGAAGTACATTGATTGAACTGATTTACGATAAAAATAAATGTTTCCGATATACGAACAGGTGGTCACAGCACAGACTCAAATTAGTTCTGCTTCGCCACAGTCGTCCCAAAGTCGGAAACCGTACAAGAGTATGACGTCGACTGGTCGACCACGAGGACGTCCACCGAACGTGAACAAGTATTTACAGGCGATGCATCAGGGCGCCAATACCATGAATCAGTTCAACGCGAAAGCAAACTTTCCGAGTTACATGGGCACATCGGGGGGGAATCGTTCGTTGATCAATCCCTACTTCATGCACCCGTTGGTCGATCCGAACATATTATCCGCCATTCTAACCAGTGGTTTGAGCGGTAGCATGATGGACCCTCTGTCGACCATGAACTACTTGAACCAAATGGGAAACTACCAAGATATCTTTAGGCAGTATCAGAACAATCTCTCTTCGTTGTCGAACCTGGCGGGTGGTTTGAGCAGTAACATCGCCGGAGCACCGAGCATCAACAGCGTACCGACAATGAGTACCGTCGCTCCCACCATGAATGCCACGCCCAACACCGGCATCGGTAATTTGAGTAACATGAGCAATCTAACGGTGCAGCAGTTGTTGAGTTTAAGCAACTCGACCAGCACGACCGCTGCACGATCTACGGCCATGCACCAGCAGCAGACAGCTACAACGACCACGTCGTCGATCGCGAAGGACAGACCCAGCATATCTATAACGCCGGTGAACGCGGTGCCATCTAAAACGAAACCGTCATCGAAGCAAAATAGCTCGCAAAGCGATTCGCAAGCGTTGTTAACAGCTCAGCTTCCCAAGACTCTGCAAATATCGCAAGCATCTAAGCAGACGCCTTTGCAACCGCCAGCCACTCAAGTTTCTCTGCTGAAGCCATCGATTGTCCAACAACAACAGCAGCAGCAGCAACAACCACAACAACAACACGTTAAAACCAGTCCACCGAAGCAAATGAGCGCTCCGCAAATCCGTGTTTCAAAGTCTTTGACCGAGCCACAGCCAGCTCACAATCCTTCGTTATCGCATTCCCCATTGAAAAGCAATGCTACTGCGAGTACAACCGTTGTACCCCAAGTCGCGCATGCGACGATAGGTGCAACGATAGGTATGAAGCAATCGTTATCGATAAACGTTACCACTCCCTCTCACTCGGGGACGTCGCTGCAACACAAATTGCTGTCGAAGAAGAACTCTCAGCGGTCGTACACGCAACCCAGCACGCACAATCCTGTCAGGAAGACGAAGCCGTCGACGAAAGCGATGCCTCAGTTGCCTAGCAATTTCTCCGATCTATTGAACGCTATGCCTGCCGGCTCGTCCTCCATGACGCAACCCCCTTACATACCCTCTGAGCTGAGCGGGATCTCAGTGAGTCCGATCAACCCTCAGACCGGGTTGAAGGGTCCAGCCACAAAGTATTCCAATTACAAAAAGTCTCCGGTGAAAACGAAAACACCGACCACGGTCGAGATATCCGCTCCTGTGTCCAATTCGTTTTCTCAGGCTAGCTCCTCCGTCGAGGCTCTGTCGATGCTTTCGCAGTTGAAGCAGCACTCGCACTTGGAGATTATACCTCAGCAAAAGGCGCAGATCAAGCCGTCGATCGACTATTCGAAAAACTTATCCTCCGGTGTAAGCGTAGTTCCGCAAAAATTGTCCGACCCTTTGAGACCGTCTAACGTGGTGGACTGCATAACTATATACGATTTGCCTAGAGGAAAGTCGAGTAATCTCGCTAACAAAAAAATCGAGAAACCAGTCAACGATAGCGTCGAGATTATAACATTGGACGATTGAGAGAATCTGCAGACTACATATATTAGTAAGGAGATGTTACTCGAACAATACCGTGGAACGTGTTTTGCTACTGTGTACGGATTTGTATCGTATTCAACACGACTGAAACAGATTGCTAGCCTTTTCACTTTTGTGTCTAATAACGTCATGCTGTTCAGGCCTTCCCATTGTCATAGCAAACATTTATTTTATCGGCTACGAAGCACCTTGTGTACGAGTAAAAACAGAAAACTATTCGTTTTTGCTAATATTCATGTTTTTCGTGTTTCACAAACTTACTGTAAACGCATAAAAATCCTCAGTCTAGTAATTATAATAGTAACAACAACAACAACAACAACAACAAAATATATTCTAAATTATGGAAATAATGTGTCATTGAAACAAGGAGCAATGAAAATGTAATTTTTCATATTGTAGTGCTAGAAAGTAGTTGAATGTCGCTCACACGTCAACAGTGTCCTGGTAACAAATACTTGTGTTCCACACAACGCATTATTTTTCTACCGTTTACATTTAGCAACCGATAAACTTTTCTTTTGTATATTTAAGGTAAAGAAGTAAAGAAGATACAGCCATGTGTAATATTAGGTATTAGCTAGACTTGTACATTTTCTAATGACTAATTTATAAGAGCATCTTTAACAGCGAATAACCTATGCATATAATTACATGAAAAGTGTTTTAAATATCATTCGCTTCTGTGAGGTAAGAAAGTCGAATAATCGTATTTCAGAAAAGTTAAGAGATTTATTTCTTTGAAAGATTTCTTACAAAATACAAAATTAAATGTTTGTAATTATTATATCATTCGTTGTTTCGGCGACTTAGTACTAAAGAAATATATTTTATATATTTGTACAAATACGAAATATTTATTTATAGGATCGCGTTTACGTTTTAATTCGGCGTCAACTTGAATGAATTTGCGGGTAAGCCACGGACACCTAGACCTTTTACAGCAAACAGATAACCAGAATGCGGTTGATTTTTCAACTGTTCGTCGTTCAGGCCCACGCGCGACGACGTTACGTACAACGTGTCGAAATCGGTACCGCCGAATGCAACGCTGGTTATGTTTTCGACATTAGGAATCTTCACGTAACGTAGCAATTCACCCGTTTCCGGTTTTACATTCAGTATCTGTAAATATTCGTTCAGTTTTTCTTTCGAAGGACGAAGAATTGTAACAGAAATTATTTGTATTTGTAATACTTACGCCACTTCCGCCATAAACAGCTATCCAAAGATTTCCATTTGTATCTATAGTCATACCATCCGGAAATCCGTTAATATTGTTTTCTCGAAGATCGAAGACAGTCCTTTTATTAGCTGTACGGAAAGATCGATTAAACGTTATGTTATTATAAATTTGATTCTTTAAATATGAAAAGGTGTATTCAATATTGTAAGGTAAATTGTAAATTACTTACATATAGCTCCTGTCCGAGAGTCGTAATTGTATGCCACTACCTGATAGCTCAGCGAATCAATGTAATAAAGTGTGTCGTCGTTGAGACTCCAAGCTACTCCGTTACTTATACCTACGGGGGTTACTTGTTTTTTTGGAACAAGATCAGTGCCAATACTGTAGAAAGATCCTTTGTCAGGAGCGAATGGCCCGTCTCCTTCGCGACACATTGTTCCTAAGAAAATTATTTTATTATGTAGCGATAGAATTTATAATAATACATTTACATGCACATTTAGTTCAAATAGTTTCCTACTAACCACCCCATAATCTTCCAGAGGAATCTGCTTTCGCGTCGTTCCACCTGGTTTCTGCAGGATCGCTATCCGCGCTCGTCAACCTTTTCATTTCACATTCTCGAAGATTTTCCTTTCCATCCCATGTTATTAACATCAAATCTGTACCAACGCCGGCTACAAGTTTATTAGGAGCACCGTCGACAGGTATGGCAAATCCAACAGTCCCATTCTCTGAAAATCATATAGTTCTCAAATCAAATATCTATCTATGTCCACGTGTAATATGGAAAATATCAGCAGTACCTGTGTAAGCGGACGTAACGTTGGACGTCGAAGGGTCGTATCTAAGTACTTTTTTAGCTTGTATGTCGACGAAATATAGCATTCCAGAAATCTGGTCCCAATGAGGACCTTCTCCTAGGATGTACGGTCCTGCCAGTGGTTTGATAGACAACTCCGACATCCTTCTAACGGATAGTAACAATAGATAATATTACGATGAGTAGATTGTCAAAACACGATCATGTATTTTAATTGACATAGATGAGAGTATAGACATGCGATACACTTATTATATACAAATGTTACATACGTTCATAATTTACTTCTGAATGAATAAGGAAAAACAGGATTTGCTTCAGTTGGATGCAGTAATAATTATTTCGCATTACATACCTTTCTTGAAGTGTCTATACTTGTGGTGTTCAGGAAAATTTGCTTGAAAACTCGTGCCGCTTCGACGTTTTGTAAAAATGTACAGTTGTTATGATGAAGGGGACTTATATCAACTTATATTACCTCCACCCCCACCCTCTCCCTATATATATATATATACACATGACACGTGTACATACCTACGTTTGTCAGATAAAGATATGTGTATATATATATATATAGATACCTTATCTGCAACTTTTAATTACGTCAATCCAATGGAACTATACTTGTAAATACATATACTTGTGATCAGTTATATCATAGAGATTACCTTAAAAGGTTATCACAAAATATACAGCAATACACATATATATATATATATGTACTTAGTAAATACGATCAAAGTAGTAGGTAAATAGAAATTATTTAATGATACATAACCACTATATAGGTATATTATGTAGCATACATATACTGTATACAGTATACAATACATATAGTACAGTCCCATAGATGTATACGTACAGGAAGGACTATTTAGTCTAAGAAACAAGAAATGCGATGGCTTAGGTAACTTTTGCGTTTTACTTGAGTAATTAAGGGAGCATTAAGCAACACAAGGCTACAAGGCTATTTTCTCAGAATAATCATTGGATTTATCGTTCGATCGCTATGAAGAATTATAGTTGAAACGAGTTTGCTAGAAGGCCGTGTACACCCAAACCGTGTACAGCGAAAACATAACCTGCATAGGGCTGTTCTGCCAATTCTTCTGCATTTAAATCGCGGCTGGATGTAGTCACAAATAGAATATTTAAAAGAGGTCCCCCGAATGCGCAGCTTGTTACCTTATTTACGGGTAGCTTCAAAAATTTCAGCACTTGGTCCGTACGAGGATCAACGTGAAGCACCTGTTTGTACATATATGTCTGCTATTTAATTGTTATTTGTTGTTCGTTATTCGATAAACATTGTACAATTTGATTTTGTTAGTGCATAAACTAGTGGCATAAACGTTGTTCGATACTTACGCCGCCCCCGCCATACAAAGCTATCCAAAGATTTCCGTTTCTATCTATGGTCATACCATCGGGTAGTCCCGTAATATTGTGTTTCTCAAGATCGAACGCGATTCGTTTATTACCTATAAAACAATCGACGATCATCTCGGATTTCGAAATTTTCGATCACACATCTCACATAAAGGTCGAGAAGAATGAATGATTTCATACTTATGGTGCCGCTGATAGGCTCATAATCGAATACGGCTATTTTTCGTGTGGGGGTGTCTATGTAATAAAGCTTGTCATCCTGAAGGTTCCAAGCTAATCCGTTACTGTTCGTAACAGGGGTCAGTTCCACCTTCGGTTTCAAGTCGGAGCCGATGCGATAGAAAGTTGCTTGATCGGGTACCACAACGTCGTTCACTTCGGGTCCGATCGTACCTAGAAACGATGCATATTTTCATACATCCAATACGAAATTTGAAAGTTCCCTGTTATCTACTTGCTTATATATATGAATTCGACTTATATAGTCTTCTCCGTTATCTGCTCCCTACTCCCCACTATGTGCTGAGTTTCGATTGGCGACACTTTTTTAATTTGATTTTGACTAGATAAACAATTTATAGGTATATATAGCTGTCTCATTCTTGGGATCAGTACGCTACGATCTCTTCAACGATTTTGACAGGTAGATAACAGGAGAGATGTGTGTATAAATACTGCCGCAGATGTATTGTATATTGCCACCTACCGCCCCAAAATCTTCCCAAAGAATCCACCTTTCCGTCATTCCATCTGGTGCCATTTCGATCGACGTCGACGATTGCCAACGTTTCGGGGGTCGATCGTGTAAGATTTTTATGGCTGTTCCATGAAATCAGAACGAAATCTGTGCCAGTTCCAGCTACAAATTTATTTAGTTCTCCTCGAACAGGCACCGCGACTCCGACTGGGCCGTTTTCTATAATACAACATCATGTTCGATTCGTATCAAATATACCTATAGGTATATGTATATACACTACACCGTATATCAATCGTTGGAAAAATTCGAAGAATCATTGATTTACCTATATACATACAAGTTAGAGATCTTGTAATGGGATCGCATCGGCAAAAATTTTGTTTCTCTATGTCAACGAAATAGAGTTTCTGAGTACGGTGATCCCAGTGAGGACCCTCGCTATGGTCGAATCGACCTACCAACGGATCGATAATTACTTTGTCTCCTCCTCCTATGTGAAGCGCTTTCCTACAAATCAAACAAAGGACCATGATTTCGATCGAAATATTATAAAACGAAACAACAGAGAAATCTCACGAACGAGCTTCCGTCGATATACGATCTACGAAAAGAAACAGAACAGAGAACGCGGAGATCCTTTCACTTACCCATTGCACGTGAAGGCAACAATGTTTATTAGTCCAAAAAGGAAAACTTTATAAGCAACGATTCGCATTGTACTGTAATTATTAGATCGAAACAGAATTGTAGGACGCGTATACTTTCAAAGAAGTTTTACCAACGAGTCTTCAACGTTCGTTTTGCACCTATACTTATACTTACTTCAACTTACGTACACACACTGTTATGCCACTCGGAAAAATTTGCAATTCTTATTCTCCTTACCTAATTAGGGCGTCGATTTATTTACACAATTTTATTCGAGATAAAGGCCAATAAATTATTTTTTATTATCGCGGTTTATAGTTTCAGCAAAATAACGATGATATTTTTGTGCAAAATTCCTCTAAAAGCCTTCCATATTACATAGAACAATAACACACGGGAATATGACAAATATATGTACGTGTATACATGTATAATGTACATTATATATACTCGTATATCAATCGTCAGATAGTACTCGTAATCGCAATACATGTAAATTACGTGTCAGGTTTTTTTGAAAATAAGCAGCTTTCTAGATCGTGTTCTGAATAAATAATATTATATATATATGGAATCGCTAAAAATAAAGCTTTCTAGAACGGTGGAGATATTATTTTGAAACATTTTGTAAATACAATAATTTCATTTACGATCATTTACGATGTAAATATGATGATTCGTGCGTTTTCAAGCGATTGCGACACTGCAAATTTCGTACACACATATATTTCGTATTTCTGCAACTAATGCATGTTCTACCGATAACAGTCATTATAGATGACTTCGACTTGTGACAGGCACGTACGAACTCATCAATTATTTCGAATAATTTACATAAACAGAGTAAATTAGAAAACCTCTATGTTTGTTCCAACGCATTTTCGATTTTCAAACTTTAGAACCATATAGTTATACATGTATATATATATATATATATATATATATATATATATATATATATATATATATATATATATATATAATATATGTATAAAACTGACCCGAGGTTTGATCGAATGAATGAATAAATATGTAGCGATTCGTTGTTTCGTTGCTTCGTAGCGATATATATAGTAGAATAAAATTTGTTGATCGAAACTCAAAACTAAATAATAAACAAACAATAATATAGGTGTAATTAATTGTTTAGACGCATAACAAAAATTCTTCTCTTGAAAATGATCCATATCAGGACCGAAACGTTGGGATTTTGTTAATTGCAAGATTGCGTGTTTTTTTTTTATTTTGATCGAACCTGTGCGCTGATACCACCACACATTGTTTAGATATCGATGTACTTGGAAATTGTAGTCAATTTAGTGATGGGCACCATCGACTAATTTCAACTATCGACTAATTACTATTCAGTTGCTACATAGTATCGAATATTTAGTCGATAGTTTATAGTCGACTGAAATTTGGTTTTAGTCGTACGTCTAGATTGCGGGTTATAGTCTATGTTTACATGTTTATTAACATATTTATTTATCTTTTTAAATTATTATTTATCCTTTAATAATAATGCGATATAAAGGCAAAGTGTTAATGTACTTTTTAGAAAAATATCTGTTATTGACAGATATAATTATAAAATACTACTTTTTCTTTAGATTATGATGAAAATTTTATAATATAAGTATTGTTATTTAATAATTGTATAATATTTCTAGTATAATAATTGTTATTTGTGTTTATTGAACAAATTATTCGATATCGCTAATAAGTGAATGTATTTGATAGTAAATCTTATAAAATCTATTCGAACCTCCCGCCCGTTAAAATTCAACCAATAGCTCGGCGACTGATTCAGTTAATTGAATTTAGTCGATAGTTTAAAAAATCAGTCGACTGAAAATAGTAGTTGGCTACTATCGATTTAGTCGATAGTTTCAATCGATGGTGCCCATCACTAGTGTAAAACGATCGTATACATGGAAATAATATATGAATTCTACATGTCGAGTTTCGAATCTTACGATTTCGTAGAACGCACGATTGCAGCGGCAGTGGCAGCAATCGCAACCAATCGAAAGTGATCGCAACGAATATCCGCATCCGCTCGCACTCGCGTCGCGGTGCCGTAAACCGTAAACCGTAAACCGTGAATTGTAAACCATAAATGTTTGAACGGTGTCCGTGTCGGTGTCACATCGTTGCATGTGTACGTGTACCACCGTGCATTTTCTACATAGCGTCGTGCGATAACCAGAAGATAGGTAGTAGAATGCTCTAGATCGTGTGCAAAGATGCTTGGCATAATTGTGTCTGGTCGACTTGTGAGTATAGGTTTACCTCGTGTTTCATCTACATAGAATCCGTTATCGCTTCCGATTTCTTCGAATTACAAACCTGTCAATTTCATTTGACCACATTACTTAATATATATATATATAAAACGTATTTTTTCTCACTCTGTAAAAGCTTATCCTTTAGATAATTGATAAACTATTCTATCGTTTGTGGTTTGGCTTCTATCATTTTCACACGTATTTCAATACACATTGTCTTAACCTATCGCGACTACGACGACGATAAATCGCGACTTGTTTATCCTATTTATGAAATTTCTCGTAGGTACAAACGGATTTCCAACAAATAAGAGAAAACCAATTTTTAATAACAGTACCTGACGCGGATAACATAAATCATATTGTGGTATTCCTTACAGGTACTATACCTCTTCCCGATGGAACGGGTGGCGCAGGTATACATTGCACCCAATTATACGGTCTAATTAATATAGAAGAACGTTTGTTAATTGAAATTTTATTGTTTTAGTGTATTTTAGTTGGCCGGACTCGAAAGATCCACCAAATTGGCAATTTCTTGGATACATTTCCAATGGCAAGCCATCGGCCATATTCAAAATATCCACGCTGAAAAGGAATCACGAGTTCGAGAACAGTAACTTAGGAATATTTGGAATTGGGAAAATCTCGCACGTGGCGCAAATAGGAGTTTCGATAGAACCTCTAGGAGCCATAGAATTACAGGCAGCTTCGGTAACCGAAGCCACATCCAATTCTTTCTTAGAATTTGTACAAAAGATGCTTACCAGTTTCTTGAATTACGTGTCCAGTTTCTCTGTGACTCAGGCGCAAATGACACCAAATCCAACAGAGAACTTCGTACCGCTCTCTACTATTCAAGGATGGTACGAAACCTTTGAAAGAAGACTACAACAAAACCCAAATTTCTGGAAGGCTTAACGAGGAAGTGTAATTACCTCTCGCATTGTTTATTTACGTTTGATGGGACTGCACTTTTCGACGAGATACGATGTAACTAACGCGTGTTGTATTACATCCGTAAATTTTCATTTCTTTTTTGTATTTTCATGGATACACGTACAGTACGTGCTAATAATAAGAATAACTGCAACGCTGTCGCATATTTTAATGACGGTTCAGAACAAAAGATTCACCACAAAAAATGCGAACTAGTTCAGTGAAATTGTCCAAGCAACTAAATGTTTAAAATTATTTTCAACGGGTTTTGCCCTCATCAATTTCAAAACTGATTATGACTGTATGTAAATCTGATGTTTATGGAAATAGCTAGTTTTTCTTAATATACATTTAAAAGATAAAAGAAAACCTATCAAACGCGTACATTCGTGTTCATTGAATTCGTATTGCGAGCGCCGATTATGAACTCGTCAGATCTCGTCAAGTCGGAGTTCGGATTCGGAGTGTGCCGTCTTACGCAGAATAATTAACGCACACAGCAACAACCCATGGGTACGATCCATGGCGCTTTCGCATTATAAAGTTTCTTCAATAAATATTGCACGTAGGTACGTCTTTTTACAGAATTATTATGTACTTTTTTCTCGTGAACAATCAAAAATTCGAAATCAGTCGAAATCTAACGATATACTAAAAGTTTACATAGTCTATTGAATCTACACCTCTGGATCGGTGGACGTTCGTAAGAGAAACTTGCCGCAAAATTGTTTATAACAAAGAAAATTGTTGGTAAAGTTGGTTTTTACATCAACACTTTCCACTCATCCAAAAAAGAAAAAGTTTGAAAGAAGCCACAGTTCGCAAACAAATGGTTACCGAGATATAAGAAATACATATGAGATATAAGAAAATACACGGGATGGCTAGCGGGAGGGGGGTGACCAGCAAAGTTATACTAATAACTAAATAACTAATAATAACAAAAAAATATAATACCAATAAAAATTTCCGCCTCCAAAAGGCTTGCGCCCCGGGGCTTAGCCCATTTCGCCCTGTGCTTAAGACGGTCCTGTTCTCAACGTAAAATCCTTTTGACACATCCCCGTCCAATTAAAAAACGCTACATTTCCCCCCATTCACGAAAAACCGAGGAATCGGCAGAATCGGTGGAACCGAGGAAGTTGCCCCTCCGGCTGGGCCCCCCACTCTAACCTCTCAGACTCTAGTGAGTCACTGGTGAACTGATGCCAGACGGAGGAACTTACCCCTCCGGCTGGGCCCCCCACTCTTACTTCTACTGCGCACGTGGTACACACGAACGTACCTCTACTCTGCCTGTGTGAGACTCACAAGAGTCTGAGAAGTAAGAGTGGGGGGCCCAGCCGGAGGGGCAAGTTCCTCCGTCTGGCATCACTGCTGGTGACAACTGGTGACAACCGCAGTACTATTTTGACCGTGATCGGAGTAACTTCTTCCCGTTCGTTGTCACAATTTTGGAATATGTGTTGTGTTGTGCTTCACACTTATCAAGACGTATTCGCGCAAATGGCAGTTTCCTGTTGATCCGACGGAGGAACAGAAAATTGTAAGTACCTATACGCGAGATTAGTATTATTTTATAACCCAGTATTTACAATAGTCTTATTTTCTTATGTGTAAAAATGGATATGATGTTAATGTATAAAAACCAATTCGGTTCTCTATTACTCGAGTCTACTGTTGTTACTGTGCTCATTCGAATTTGAATGTAAACATTTGCTTCTGTAATCTACAACGAATAACGAGCAATAACGACCACGATTCGCAGACGACGGTATTGCCGATAAGTCACGATAAGCGTATTGCCGGGAGGGAGAGCGGAATGCGATTACGTGGCCGTTGCACAGATGACGCTAGCGAGGTTCGATGATTTGAGGCGCGGCGCAAACTGTGCGCGTGCTTTTGCATTCGCATGATTCGCATGCATCGCCGTTCCGGGGTGCAATTCTATTCGATCGAAAAATGTGTCTTCCGCTATATTTGAGCGCGATTCGGCGCACCGTTCTCGCAAAGTTTCGCCTCTGAGTAATACGGTGATCGCGTTCCTGTTCCGGCCTCCGTGTTACGTGTTCAGTTCTCGCCTCGCGTTTCACTAGATATATCAAATCTATTCCATATATTTTATGGACCGTGATCCACACTGAACCGCATCGTTAATACCCTAGCCGCGGATGGTCATCGTGTCTGGCCCGAACTCATCCGATTTCTCCGGTCCGGTTGTATTTATAGTGTCACCTGGTTTATTTTTGCACTCGCGCAGCTCCTTTGGAAAAAAGGATGCAGCTATCCGCTGGCTGACAGCGTTTCCTTGTATCCGTAAGTCTCAATTTACCAAGAACACACAGCCACGGGATATACACTGTGGAAAAAAGACTGACGAATACAGGAAGGTTTTATTTGCATGTATTTGACTGTCATGTGTGAGTGTGCAAGTCTATATTAAATATATATATATATATACATATATATCAGATATATATATATATATATATATATATATATATATATATATATATATATATACACATACATACGCACGCACACACAAGCAAACTCTCTTACAATACACGCAACACATACTCACTCGTATAATATATATACATATAAATACACACACATATAATATATATGCGTACGCCCGTGTGCGTACGAGTGCGTACGTATGCGTGTTGTGGCTGTGTATGTCGCGGGTACGCATATATTCATGGAGAGGAATATGTTAAACGATTAACACATTTTATTTCGGAATTTTCTATTCCGGCGTGTAGATTGGTTGGTGATAAACGGAAAATCATTGGGAACTATTGACGGCGTTGATTATCCGCTTGATATACACCAGGTGCAAGCAAATACGTAATTAGAGAGCTGTACCGCAAAGGTGTTATTCTTAGCGTGACAAACGTTGTAACGTTAGAACTCGAAGAACTGTTTTTATCTGTGCTAAATTCAATTTTCTCCTGAACCGAACGCGATCATATTCGCGTGTGGTGCCGGGTATTGTCAACCCATCTTACGCATAATACGCAGATATATAAGTACGAGATTTGACTAATACTCGACACATGTGCACACACACACACACACACACACACACACATTATTACCGATATATAATGAAAAATATTAGCGTCGTATCAACGTTATGGAAGTTTATCAACGTATAACCAATTATTAACATATCCATTTGGAAATTAACAGGAAGTTGTATATTTGGGTGAAGAGAAACCCTAGCGTGCTAGGAAATTCATTATTTTGCAGAAATACCGCTTCTTATCTGTAAGATAGGAAGTGTCCGTCCGTGTGATTATATCGTTTGCATTGGTTTACCTTAACATTCGAATATAACGTATAACGTAACGATAACATCTACTGTCCATTTGTGAACTACTTGGTTGCGTAACATACGGTTAATGTTACAATTCTGTTAAAAGGTATTATTCTGGTAGTAGGAAAGTTAATCCTTTTGCTATAGCGTACAACAAGCAAAAAGCAATCGTGAGCCGAGGCTATAGGATTTTATTGCAACAAGTTTTTGACGTTGCCGGTATCGTTAGCGGAAGGATTAATAAGTTTTCCTGTTTTAACCTGAACGCTTTCTAAATGTCATTGGTACTTTCATTCGCATAATAAATCTAGTGGCATCGTACGTCGTGTGTATTCGTCGTGCTTTAAAACATGCTCACAAATGTCTCGCTCTAGCATATGTCCCTCTGTCCTTTAGTGTGGTGGTTTGTCTTCTTGTGCGGTGAGGGACGTGGATCTGTCTAGCGCGAGTTGCTGGTATCCGAGCGAAAAACATATATTAAAGCACAGAGAAAAAGAATGGAGGCTGCTATAGCTGGACGTAGGCGGACCGCCGCGAGACATTCGGCGGAGGATCAAGCTCTTGATCAGATAGCCAAGGAGGTATGGCCTGATTATTTTGCAAGTACGCGAAGCGACAGAATTAGCAACTGGAAGATAAGATTGCAAAGAATAAAGATGTATTACTTATAAGGAAATATTACTTGTACAAGTATCGCTCTAACGACATTGAACACATTGCTGTACGTATGCTTGACCTTGATGCTTACGTGTGTGCATGGTTGTGTTAGGTGGGGGATTACGTTGTTTCCGATAAACACGTTCGACGATAAGAATGCATAGAGAACGAAAAAAGTCGATGAAAATTTAATACATAGACACGACATTGTACATACATATCATTAACACAACTAATACTTTCTCTGTGAATTGCGATAAATAAAAAAGAAAAGTAAGTATTTGAAGCTAATTAATCGAGCTCCGCGTTTACACGTATGCGAGCCCCGATTCGTAATTATATTATACAAGAGAATCTGTATATCGTTTATCGATTATATGTGTTAATAATAAATTGAATGTGAAAATGTGTTTTTGGTAACAGGATGGATTTTCCGTACATACTTTCAGGCAGAAGCTAGATTAGCTGCAAAGAGACAGGCAAGAGCCGAAGCGAGAGAAATACGAATGCGTGAACTAGAAAGACAACAAAAAGAGGCAGAAGAGAGTGCAGATAGGGTTTACGACATGTGTTCCGGTACGCGTTAAGTGAAAAATATTACAACGTACGCGAAGATATATATTATTTGATTATCTAACAAAACAATATAGTTCACTCTTTCTTTATTCCAGCTGACGTAAATAGAACGATGAGAGTAACTCCAGATTCCGTAAGGACGTCGCGACTTCTTACGAACTCGAACAATTTTCAATCGAGTCGTAGGTCTTCCGAAGACTCTCTGGAAGATGCTGGCCTAAGTAGAGATCTAAGGGTATTAGTTGTTTTGTTTGTTTGTTTCTTTCTTTCTTTCTTTCGTTCTTTCTTTCTTTCTTTCGTTCTTTCTTTCTTTCTTCCTTTCTTCCTTTCTTTCTTTCTTTCTTTCTCAATGTTCTATAGTCTATAGTTTAATCTTTGGGAACGTTCTCAATACATTCGCTGATATTTTATTTACAGTTAGAGCTAAAAGAGTTTGAAGAGAAATTTAGGAAAGCTATGATAGCAAATGCTCAGTTAGACAATGAAAAGTCTTCTTACGCCTACCAAGTTGATTTGTTAAAAGACAAGTTGGAAGAATTAGAGGAAACGGTTGCACAACTTCGGAGGGAACTTCGAGAGAAGAATCGGGAATCGGAACAGTTGAAAAGAATTAGTCAGAGATTGAAAGAAGAGTTAGATATATGCCATGCACAATTAATAGATAGAGATACGCTTATACAAGTATGTACATTAATTCAAATAGAAAATTCAAACGTGCAATAATCGGTTTTCGAAATGTTCGATAATTAAAGTTCGAATGATTTTAGGAGAATGGTTTAGTTATTCTTGACGACGAGGAGAGTGAAAACGAAGATAACGATATCGAAAACGACCCGCGTCCGAGACGAAGAGTACTAGTCAGTACAGAAGCAGCAGAGTTGTTACAAAATGCTGGAAAAGGTTCATTAGGTACTACCGAATGAATCCTATCTTACCGAATTGCGATTGAACCAATCTATCGAAAAGATTTGCTCGTTTTTAAGGAAAGAAAATAGTCTTTCATGTGCACCGTTTACCCGAATGTTGCAGATGTCCGGCTGCGAAAATTTGCTTCGGAAAAGAAGGAATTACAGGACGAGATACGGCATTTAAGATTGGAATTGGAAGAGACCAGGAATCGCACCAGGTCCGAGAAATCACCTGGTTCGGTGTTAGGTGAGTGTTCGTTTCGACATGAAAAATTATTCGATTCGTTTGTTTGAACGTTGCGACGTTTGTTGCGTGCGGCAGGTTGTTTGTCAGATTCCGAGGACGTGCAGCGAGAAGCGAATAAATTGTTAGCCGATTACAAGTTCAAGTTGCAGAAAGCAGAGCAGGATATGTCGACTTTACAAGCGACCGTAGCCAGGCTAGAGAGCCAAGTGATACGTTACAAGTCAGCCGCGGAAGCATCGGAGAAAGCGGAAGACGAATTGAAAGTTGAAAAAAGAAAACTTCAAAGAGAAGTCAGAATCAGTTTCTTTGTCGAAATTATGACTCATTCGTTTATTCGTTTACTCCGAGATCATTGTTAACGTCAACCTTGTGATGTTTGCTTTACAGGTCAGAGAGACCCAAGGCCGTGTCGAGGAATTAGAGACTGCGAATTCTCATTTACAGAGGCGACTAGACAAACTTAAAAACGCGAAATCGGCTCTGCTGAAGGAGCTTTGACGGGCCGATTTCTTTGGATCTGTACAATGAGTCTGCCATTTTCTTCTCTATTCTGGAAAAACCGTGTGCCGATGTTGCCTCGACATAAATACAACTTAACATTTTCAATAATATAATTTATATAGAACGAGAAAAGAAGAAAAGAACGTGGAATATGCACATTACCGTTATACAATTTCAACTGATTCGCAAAGAAATTATTTCACGAGCACGACAATCTACTAACATCTACTTACCTGGGATGATGTTGTGCTTGTATAATTTGTGTTACTTAAACTGCTGTGAAAAAAAAGTTGCTGTTTTCTATTCAACATGTTCTTTACGATGCTAACCGTTATTCTGCATTTCTCAGTCATGGAGGGAGGGAGGGAGGGAGGGAGGGAGGGAGGGAGGGAGGGAGGGAGAGAGAGAGAGAGAGAGAGAGAGAGAGAGAGAGAGAGAGAGAGAGAGAGAGAGAGAGAGAAATGAAAGTCTTTTTCCATGCATTTCAAGCACTGAATTTGTAAGCAGTTATAGAATCGGTTCGTAATTTGTACATTATGTGAAGAAACAAGCTGGCTTGTACATCACACGCATGGAAAGATTCTTCTCTACGATTTTATTTACATTTTCTTCGTAAAAGAGAATAAAGAAAACGTAGTTAGGCAACATCGAACAAAAGATATATATATGTTTCTAACTAAGGCATATAATAATTAATAATTACAATTCGGTGATGTACATGTCAGCGGAAAAGAGTAATTCTACGGATAAGTGTAATTTGTTTTTACATCGAATAATTTATAAATATATTTCTAAAGATACGAGATATTTATAACTTCTATAAAGAGACACGTCATAGTTAAAACTAGACACGGAACGGAAGCAAGCAATTATTTATCGGAACGGCGAGCACCGGAATTTGATAAACATTTTTAATTTTATATCGCATTTGTTATGTTCGGGATAAATCTATATCAGAACTTTTCTATGCCATTGTATGAACAAAATTTTGGATATTTTTTACTATTGCTCTACTGATCGCATTGCCAACAATTCAGTGTTCAAAAACTTTTCAAGAGGTTTCAAAAAGTATAGTCTAAACAAACGTGGACTAAAAAGAAATGTTTATATGAGATTACTATGAAAAATTTATTGTAAGGTGATTTAATAAAATATCAGTGAAATAATTATTACAAAATCCGGCGTGTCGGACGAGCTTCATTCGAATTCACTTTTCTCCTTGTAATCTTTTCTTTTTCAGAAATATTTATTTCACATGTATATGGATAGTAAAAACAATATGGACGATTACATGCAACGTTTTGTAAAAATTCGCATACAAACAACTAGAGGTGGATACAGCGTTCTTTATTTGGATAAAGTACTTGTTAAATATAGAAAACGTGGCGTATCGCATATTATACTGTATAAATCCGAAGTTTCGTCGCGCTATCCTATACAGGGTGTTCACTGCAAACAACAGTAGATAAGAATTTCTTAAAAAAAAAAGAAGACAAACAAACAATAAGCTAACATGAACACCCTGTATACAAAGAGCAAATAATACCCCTGTAGAACATGTGACGTATTGTTCGACAGATAATACCATTTTATACAAGAATACGTTGGCAATAATCATAACAACTACATTACTTGGTCCAATTATAAAAATATGTATATACTTTGAACAATACGAGACGGAAGCTCAAACTTGCAACGTACTCTTCAATCTGTTTCTACTTGTCCATTTAGGATCTTTAGGACTGGTTGGCATTTTCGTAGATTTTAATATAACCATAGGTTTGTAGACTGGGACCGGTTTCGCCTTCACATCTGCTAATTTCCGTAATTCGGCTCTCTCAGATTTCTCTTTGAGCATTTTTTGTTTCTCCTGCTGTTGCCGCTTCGCTTCCATTACTTGTTCCCTCTTCCTCAATTTCTCATCGAATTCGCTTCGTTCTTTTGCTCTTTTATCGGTATTCATTTCGAACGCAGTTTTCTTTTGATTTGCTTTCAGTTTTTCGTTGTCGTCCAAATTATTAGTATTTTTGAACGGCTTCTTCTGCGTTGAGTCTTTTCTTTTTGTCTCATTCGTACCGATAATAATATTTGGTTGCTTGTTCTCTTGGTCGGCAAAATTTTTCAATTGTTTCGTCGCGATATTTTTGTTTGGATTTTTCTCTTTGGCTATACCATGTATTACCACCGGTTTAAACGTTGGAACAGGATTCGCGTGAAAGACTGGCACCTTTTTGTCATTTTCCTGCATCTTTTTAACAAGTTCTTCTTTCTTCTTAGCCAAGTGCTTGTCCCTTTCTGCAAAGCTAAAAGGACGCGAAATCACTGTGCGTTTCTTTGTGACAGGTTCCTTAGCAGAGTTTGTCGGCTTTGAAAATTTTGGTAACGGTTTTGCATGAAACTCGGCCTTTAGTTTATTCGTTTCTTGCATCTGCAAATGCTTCAATTTTTCCTCTTTTTTTTGTTGAAACTCTTTGTTACGCGCCTCGAAACTAAATGGTAGCGCATTCAGCATTGGTTTTGCAGCAATATTTGCGATAACACTGGAAGCATTGGTAGACCGATCGGTTAGCGCGATGTTCTTGTTTATCTGCTCTTTAACTGTTTTTCTAACGTTCGAGGCACTGAGAGAACGACTGATCGGTACAGTATTTTTCCGAGTTTCTCCTTTATCTTCCTTTTTAGTAATGTTTGAAGCACTGAAGGAATGACTCATTGGTTTAGCGTTCTTAAAAGTCTGTTCTTTATCGTGCTTTCTAACGGTCGAAGTGCTCGTTGAACGGCTAATGGGTTTAACGTTCTTATCGTTCTGTTCTTTGCTGTTGTCTTTTCTAACGGCCGAGGCACTGATGGAACGACTCATGGGTTTAACATTCTTATTCTGTTCTTTATTGTCTTTTCTAACGATCGAGGCACTGATGGATCGACTTACTGCTATCGCGTTCTTATATGTCTGTACTCCATCGGTTTTGCGAACAGCTGAGACAGAGGATAATTCTGGAGCTATTGTGTGAAGAGTTTTTTTCGAATTAGTTAGCTTAAATTCTTCTGTGACAGTGATCAGTTTCTTTGGAACTTTCTTTAACGCGGGCGGCCCTTTAAAAATATTAACTGGTACAGGATTTGCCTTGATCTGATATTTCTTCATTCGTTCCACTTCTAAAGCTTCGCGCTCCTCTTGACTCAGGACATTCGTGCGTCTTACTCTTTGTTTGCATCTTAACATAGGAGAAACTGGGTGAGTCAGCTTCAATGGAGACCGTTTTAATTTCGTCAAGGGACCCAACTTCGAGTCTTTATTGCTGGTAGTACGAAATCGTTCGGGCGTTTCATTTTGGAATTTGGAAATTGCCTCCGCCATGCTAACGAATTTGCTCGAACGTCTATGGTACTTCATCAAACTTCGCCTGCCATATTGGCATGTAAGAACCTTTCGTTGTGGTTGTTTACTGTTAAACACATCGGACTGTCTTCGCTGAGCTGAAACAATTTTACAGTATACTTAAAACATTTGTCGATTAATGCTTAGATTAAACTTAACTATTGTTTAGTTTGTTATATTTGTCAAAGCAACACATGCAGTACCTTTTTGCCGAGGCTTACGAACGACGTTGTTCTTTATTTCCTTTCCACAGGTACTTTTTCTGATCTCCTTTCCCCAAGCTGCTGCTTTAAGTATCTGCGGCACCGATGTTGTTTCAGAGGTGGATGTTAGGTCAGACGTAGAAATATCCCATGTATAATAGAGACTAGATTTCATTAGTTTCTTATCTTCTTTTATGTTGTCGTTACTTGTCTCTTTCTGTTTTTTACTATCATGCGGTACAAAGAATACCACATTAGCGAGATCACCTTCGACAGATTCTAAACTGTCTTCGAAATTAGTCTCCGCAACCAACGATTCCTCCATATTTTCTTGCTTAGACGGTAAAGGTAACTCAGATTTCAAATCTAACCGAGAGTTATGCACTTCGTGCTCCATCTCGAAATAACTGTCGGAGGATAGCTGTGGGCTACAAGCGAAATCTGCCCATTGTGGTGCATAACAATTGTCCATCATATTAACGTATAAGCAGTATGCAGAATAATTCTTGAAATAAAAATCACAGCACACTCTGTTATGAACGACTATTTAAATTATATAATATTCTAGTAAAATCTGAAAAAGAGGAATAAGCGTGAATTGAATCGAGAGCCCTTGTTTTCTTTGTACATAAACGTATAAATAATACACTATTCAATTGCGAGAACAGTAATTACAAACTTACACCGTCTTCATGAACCACTGTTATTTCTTTTCGTTGCACATTTTCATCGTAATTCTCATCGCATGTAGAAACAACACGTTTCAATGCAATATTTATTCTTCAGAGACAGAAAAAGCTTGAGCGGTCTGTTCGTATCTGTTGATGTATATTGATGTATATGCGCAACGGATTCAAGTTTGAAATTTCCTCAACGTTTATTCGATTGGTCAAAACAAATAAGTATGTGCACATGCCAAAAATTAAATGTCCCTAGATATTTCTAGAGAGATTTCCAGTGTTGTGCGCAGTGTTGGACAGTGTTGGACCAGTGTTGGACAGTGTGCGACGACTGGCGACGACGCGATCGCGCGAACCAAGTACTAATTATACCAGAGAGTTATACAATTCATGACTATCACGTCCATATTGAGTCACATCCAGTCACATCCAGTCCAGTGTTGTGATTGAGGCCTCAATTTCTCGCGCATGCGCGACCGAAACAGTGGCGTATAGTGATGGGCACCATCGACTGAAACTATCGACTAAATCGATAGTAGCCAACTACTATTTTCAGTCGACTGATTTTTTAAACTATCGACTAAATTCAATTAACTGAATCAGTCGCCGAGCTATTGGTTAAATTGTAACGGGCGGGAGTTTTGAATAGATTTTATAAAATTTACTATCAAATACATTCACTTATTAGCGATATCGAATAATTCGTTCAATAAACACAAATAACAATTATTATACTAGAAATATTATACAATTATTAAATAACAATACTTATATTATAAAATTTTCATCATAATCTAAAGAAAAAGTAGTATTTTATAATTATATCTGTCAATAACAGATATTTTTCTAAAAAGTACATTAACACTTTGCCTTTATATCGCATTATTATTAAAGGATAAATAATAATATGTGAGATAGACGTAGGCATAGACTATAACCCGCAATCTAGACGTAACCACTAAAACAAAATTTCAGTCGACTAAAAACTATCGACTAAATATTCGATAGTATGTATCAACTAAATAGTAATTAGTCGATAGTTGAAATTAGTCGATGATGCCCATCACTAGTGGCGTATCTACAATGAAGCAAAAGAGCGGCCAGAGCCCTGTCGCCCTGAGGCAGTTATATTGGCGGGAGTGTACCGGTGTTATTGGCGGGACGAGTGTTCTGTCTTTAAAACTTAATTGCTAACGTTTTAAGGGTAGTTTAACCCCTTGCCTTTTCAATGTATACACTAATAATTTTTTAAAAGTCTGCGTGGTGCTCTAGCTACCCGATTTCATCGAAAAGGTTACGTCACTGAGGCTGAAATTGCCGCGCATGCGCGAGAAATTGAGGCCTCAATCACAACACTGATCCAGTCACATCATTGTCACCAACATTGCCACTTGTAGCTTATGGCCGTTGTTTTTACACTTTATCAAAGTATAAAATAATTATGCTGCCCTCGTGAAGAAGCCGAAATGTCGTAACTATTTATTTCCATATGTATGTACTCGTTCGAAACCTTTTGTTCGAACGTAAATCGATGGAGCCTTGATTGCCATAAAATTCTGTGGGATTCTTTCAGGTTAATACAACATAATACATTATTCAATTAGAAGCGGTATTTACTCATATTTATATTTAACAATATATATTTGAGTTAACAAGAAAGTAAGTTTAACATCCGGTCTTTGCGATAGGATCTCATAGGTTTTTCCTGTGAACTTCCATACGGCTGAGAACCCTGTTGTATAGCAACGTGTCGACGTCCTTGCCAAAGACAAAATCCAAATGGCTGAAATATTTATGTGGAACCAAGAAACTCTGAGCATTAGGCAGCCGCTCGTATAACTTTCTCATGTCCTGTGAAAACACGATGGAATTAGTTTACAAAACTACTACAGGGACTGGCAAATGTCCTGCCAATTTCATCTATTTTACAAAAACTCGAGTAAGTTTGCATTGTATTCGTGCATTTAAGAAAGCTACCCTTACTCGTAGGTAAGAGACATACCTTGTAGCTGACCAACTGATCGTGAGTGCTATAGTACAAGTAAACAGGCATCCTGATGTTGGCAAGATTGTACTTGGTAGGATGAATGCTACCGTATGCTTTTAAGTTACCGATTAAGCCATGATCGTAATGTGCAAAATTTCCTAGAAAAATAATGGGTGATAGTTATCACGAATTGTTGCAAAAGAGTATCCAACATTCTACTTATTACTAACCAGAATTAACCAATTGTGCGTAATGTACCAATTGTCTGGCAGCTGCTCCAGCAGGATCGTATTGGCCAATTTCGGGTATAAGAGTCTACAAATTAAAGTTTCTAACAATATTATGTTCCGTACGCATCGAACGTTCTATATATATGGATGATAAAATCGTACTATATTATTACCCTATTCAGTTGTCTAAAGCTAGGTCCGACAACGAGGAATATAACGCTACTACACAGCGGACTTGTAATTGCTTCCTCTTGGCAAGCAATTTTTGCTACATCTTGTATGAATTTGCTTGATGGCCGGAATTCGTACATGCCTATTGCATTTGTGAGTTTCTAAAAATTAGAAGTGTACGTTTAGATATTGTATACTGTATACGCATATATCTTTTTTAACGATATGTGATGATTTAATTAACGAATATTACCTCGATATTATCGATAGAGTTGGCCAGAATTTTCCAGAATGGGTTCGACATATGAGACATGAACGATGCCGGTGCTAAAGGAAACGCAGCTTCAATTTTTTCTTGATATTCCGGTCGCTCGCTTGCCATCACTAAAAACGCGGTGCCCCCTTGGCTATGGCCAACATACATGATTTTTTTCTGACCAGTTACTTTCAGTATATGATCGATCATTGCTGGAAGATCATATATCCCCATCTCGTGCCAGCTGAACATCCAATATTGTTTATCCTTGGTAGTTAACCATTTATGTTTCCGTGAATACCTATTACCGCGTACGTTACCCATCCATACGTCGTAGCCCCAATCCGCTAATATGTATCCTATGAGCGATGGCAATCCCGTTTAACGCTTAATTCGACACGTTTATTCGAATAAGATAAATCAGTTTTACAGTAATTTGACGTACCTAAACTTTTCTCAGGGGTTCCCATCACCCAGGTGGCCGAGCAGTCCAGAAGACCATGGATAAGCAGTACAGCAGGCTTATTGTTGCCTTTCGGACTCCTCTTGGATCCTACGATTCTATGTACCTGTAGAATATATCCATCTGTGGTAGTAACTTCGTGAGTTTCACCTAGATATCCATACTTCTCTCCGCGTACTGCCTGTAACATTATTATTCATTTCAAATTGTTTTCAGGGGTAAAACAGCGTTATTTAACGGTGTAAATGGCAAGTGAATTTTTAATCATTAAACTACTGATATTTACGCGTTACCGTCGGACTTAAACAAGAAAAAGTTTACTTACAGGGGATGGAGCATTTTTATTGGGAACAAGACCTCGGTTCTCTTCGTCAATGTCAACATAATTAATTGACTCGTAGTCGTACTCGGATAAAGGAATTCCCAGTATCACCGGTGCAACACAGTAACAAAGTATTAATAGTGGCAGCATTGTTATACGGCGATACTTCGAACCGGTCACTGACGCTTAGTTAACGCCAGCCGTATATAAAGCATCTTCCACCGAAATACATGGAGGCGTGTATAGAAACACGGATTATATTCTTATCGGTGATTAATTGACAAATTACCGTTCGCGTCGAGAGGCTACGCGGTGATCGACGATGCATTATCTCTTCTTGAACCACCTGCGACATATCTTGATCTGTTACGTAGTTCTCAAATTTTTTTTAAATACCGGTCGTCAATCTTACAATGTATCGTATCAGTATCTTGAATGAAAATCGTTTTGCGCATAGGGACTTTGCTTCCGATCGTCCCGAAGTCCCGAGTCTGCGTAGGAAGTAGTTATGCATCGCGATAGTAGTTGCTAAAATTTCAAAGAGAATACATTAATTCTTTCGTCTACTAGTTCGCTAGTACTAGACTTAACGATTCGCGATCGAGTAGATCGGGGAAATGTTTATACGCGCGAACTCGTCTATCCGGTTTGTCAAGATTTAAAGGAAAAACACCGACAGCTTCGGCTGGTTCAAATTGTACCGCTCGCACGTTCCTGTTCTCTCAAAAAACTGTACGAAACTACTTACGTCTGTTTTCGTTATCGAAAATATAAAGCCTCGAGTCTTTACTCGATACGAATCAAGAATTCTCTCTATCTGATTTAGAAATCTCCACACTTGTCTGACAAAGTACTTATCTTTTTTCCAAGTACATATCCATATTGTGTACAAGGCTAAGTATGAACGTGAAGATATATCTCTGAAGTATTTACAACTTCAACCATGCAGCTGGGTAATGGGAAAATGTTTGGGAAGATAGCAACATCTTAGAAATTTAACTTGGAAAATAAACTGCTCTTGAATTCAGGAAACTAGAAATACCAATATAAACCGCGATCGTACTAAGCATACATGTACCGAGAACGCGTTGGGCCTCACTGAAATACTCGGAGTGAAAGCAATAAACGAGCCACACTGTGAACTCGACGAGCCCTTGTTTGCTCTTGTGAGACGTCCTAAATATTACATCACATTGGTTGGTGTAAAAGGGGGACATAGCATAATCGTTGATGACCGAGCGAAAGTCTTGCAGTTAATGCACGCGTGTTTCGGTCAACCAGTCGTAACGAAGCCGGTCATGCTTCATCGACGGGTATTGCTTCTGATTCGATTTATCCTAGTATTTTTAAACAGCATATTTTAATATTAGTTTAAACCTCTTTCAGCGAAAAAACTTTAAATCGAATTATTTCAGTATACATTGTCCACAGTTGGTTCACAGCTATCAATAAATCATTTTGTATTGTATTAATATTTCCACTGTTTCGATCATTGGCAGCGTGTGCTTCCACCGAATGATATATCCAAGTCAACTACATGTATAAGTATTCGTTTAAATTTTAAATGGTAAAGTGGTTGTTCCGAGCAAAACAGTGGTTGCGAAAATTAGTAGTTCCTGTATTTTGTAATCGTAATAATCGACTGGGAGAGGAGTGTCTGGAGAAGCCGTTCGTGGACACCGGTATCAATCCACGTGCAAAAAAAGAGTTGGAGGAAAGAATATTTTGATGAAAAGAGAGAACTTTAAGCCCAGGGGAAGAAAGGAAAAAATCGAGAAGAAGAAGAAGAAGAAAAAGAAGGAAGCGAGGATTGCAGTAGGACTAAAGACCTAGCAGCGAAAAGGAGTCAAAAGAAAGATGCAGTTTGTTTCTTTAAAATACTATGTTATTGTGCTATTGTTTATTATGCGGGATACAGAGGCCAAACGGGCAGGTAAGTCAATGACAGAACTATGCATTATTTTATCTCTCTCTCTCTATCTATCTATCTATCTATCTATCTATCTGTTTGTTTTCAGTAAAACTTTTAACTGTGAGGAACAGAGCGATGCTACATAGAAAGGGAGTACTACGCGCAGATCTCAAGCCGAAAATTTGCTTCGATTTGGTTGGTTGTTTCTCCGATCCGCCAGCTCATTTAACATTGAAGCGAGCTCCGCAACATCCAAGTATAATTCAGACCAGGTTTTTACTGTACACCCGTGTCAAACAGGATTCGCCCGACAGTCTTGGATATGGCGATGACTTTAAATCTATTTTGCAATCAAAATACGATGCGAGAAAGCCTCTGAAAGTCATCATACATGGTTACAAAGGAAGTGGTAGCGATGTCGGAGCCATACTTCTTGCAAAGAGCTTATTGAACATTGTAATCCAACGGTTGAAAAATATGTGAACTGCGATGCGAGTCTTTTTCATTCTATTGCATGAAAAATTGTGTTTCAGCAAGATGTAAACGTGTTGGTTCTCGATTGGACAAGAGGCGCGGCGACAACGTATTCGGCAGCTGTAGCAAACACCGAACTAGTCGGTCGTCAACTGGGCTTGGTTCTTTTGGATGCCATTGGTCTCGGCACTCCTCCCGAAGATATTCATGTGATCGGCTTTAGTCTCGGTGCCCATGTCGCTGGCTGTGCCTCGGAGATTCTCAAAAGAAAGAATCATCTTTTGGGACGTATAACTGGTTTGGACCCGGCGTCTCCATTCTTCAGAAATCACTTATTCCGAGAAAAATCGAGGAAACTGGACGCCAGTGATGCTCAACTGGTCGATGTGATTCACACGGACGGATCCGAGGACTTTGCGGATGGGTTTGGTCTGTTGACACCCCTTGGTCATGTCGACTTCTTTCCCAACGGTGGTAGGCAACAGCCTGGCTGCAACGACGTAAAAAACTCTGTTATTGTTAGTCACATGAATGGTACGGTTCTCTGTTTATTTTTTTATTTTTTAATTTTTCGGCAAAGGAATCTATATAGAATATGATCGACAGCGTAATTGTTAACCACTACTTTACTACTTTAGAGGATAGCTTAACCAGGGAGGTTGCGTGTAGCCATTTGAGAGCTTGGGCTCTCTTTCTGGAAAGCGTTCGAATGGTTAACGAAACGTGCAAGTTCGTTGCATGGCCGTGTCCACAAGGTAGAAGATCTTACGTAAACGGAATGTGTTTTCCCATGGAGTCCACATTCTGGTCTCAAGAAATGGGTTACGGAGCTGATCGTGGTGCTTTGGGGATTTACTATTTAACGACACGACAGGAGGAACCATTTTGTGGTATAAATTGAAAATTCCATTGGTCACCCACCGAACCGAACGATCGCGAATAGAACTTGATTCTTATTCTTACCAGGTGAACCGTTCAGAGCGTCGGTCACGGTATCCGAAGACACCCCAAGAACATCGGGAATGTTGTTCATGAAAGTTGAACAATACAATTCAACGTTTAAGATTGAATGCCCGTAAGGAATGCATTTACACGAGATGTCTTATTTGATGCTTTAGCTGTCAGTTACACGTTGAATGATTTGCGTAAAACAACAAAATCGATCTCTTATGTCATATAGAAATGTATACAGTTTTGTCAAAATATTTGTTCAAGATTATTAAACTGGAAGATTAATCGAATGACATACTACAACATCGCAGCGGCGACGAGATATCAATCACGCCCCGACAATCGATCAACGATAATGGCAAAGGTTTGGTATGAAAATCTTATGGATGAAGCAGAGGACGATTTGAAAACAATTCATTACTCGGATAGATTATTGATAAACAAACTTACGCTCGAAGACAGGAAAGGAAACAGGCACGTGTAACCGATTGTATTTATTGTTTGATCGTTTGATAATTTGGTCATTTGATCATTTTTTAATTTCTTTTCTATTTTAGGTGGCAGTATTGTATGCGAAACACTATAGTGAATTCGCAAGAAAAATCAATGGCTCTACAACTCGGGGAATGCAATGTTTTATAAACGCAACACATCAATCATAAGATATACTTTGATGAAATTTCTATCGTTGTCTCTCTTATCGTGATACAAATGAATTATAAATAATAAATCGAGATCAATAAAGAGGACAGGTGTTCAGCGATAAATTCATAACAATATTTTTCACGGCTGAGGTTTTTTAATAGAACAGGGATAACGCGTTAAAAATTACTTTCTATACCTATGTTGATCTACGTCCAGTGCTATTGAACAATGAATTTTTTAAATTGCGCGCTTCGATGATAACGCACGTGCACTGTGACGTGCACGCACGTGTTTGCACGTGTTCTCAATTCTCATTGGTTCTCAATGTTCTCATTTTCATCGATTGACTTGTAACATAACATAACCTATATTTACTTTGAAACCGAAGTCACGTCGGAACTCGGAACAATGTCAAATTTAATTAATCAGTCTATTGCATTGTTTAGCAGGTGTTCGAGTCAAGTTCTCCGAAACGTAAGCATCATTAAAAATTACGTATCCTGAAGCGTAGAGAAGTACATACGACGAATACACAATGCGACCGATACAAGTATTTACATAGTAGCTGGTAGTAGAGTTTTGATAGTTGTGCACCGACTACTGAAATATTGCTTTTGTAACGTTTACTTAATTTCATTGTTAATTTCCAATTAAATATTGATCGATTCTGGTTTCAGAAGTGCTTTCAGCATGCGCACACCAACAAGCAGTATTATTCACAGATACGATGTATAAATACGTTTAAGAATTCGTACCAGAAGATGGATTTCAAGTCGTTACCGAAGCACTCGAAAAGCAGTTTTAAAATTAAAAGTCCCATTACAGTGAGAAGCGCAACGATTACAAGTATACTTGGAGGATCTTTTATAGCTTATATATATTATTTGAAACAAACGAAAGATCTATTGCTGGAAAAAGAAAGGAGGCGTGAAATAGGAAAAGCTGCGATAGGAGGAAAATTCGAGTTGGTCGATCCTAATGGGAAATTAGTTAGATCGGATGATTTCTTAGGAAAATGGGTCATGATATATTTTGGATTTACGCATTGTCCAGACATATGTCCGGACGAACTCGAGAAACTAACGGCAGTCGTTAATATTCTTGGTACGCCTTCGACTTATCTAAATATCGACGATACCGCGTCGCTTCTTCTTACCATCGCATCGCGTTTTAGAGAAAGAATACGATACGAAAATGCAACCAATATTTATCTCTGTGGATCCTGACAGAGATACGCCGGAAGTGGTAGGAAAATACATCAGAGAGTTCTCCGATAAATTTGTCGCTCTTACCGGCTCTCAAGAACAGGTTGCTCAAGTGTGCCGAGCTTACAGAGTGTACTATAGTAACGGACCCAAGGACAAAGATGCCGATTATATTGTTAGTAATGTAACGTTAGCAATATAACGTCAGTTGGTATCCTCGACGTGAATATCAATATTCGTGTTCTCTTTCAGGTCGATCATACGATTATCACGTACTTGGTAGATCCGGAGGGCTTGTTTGTCGACTATTACGGTCAGACGCATACGGCGGAACAAATTGCTCAAAGCGTCCACCTAAATAAAATAAAATTCGAGAGACTGCAAAGAGATTCGTGGCTTCCATCGTTATCGTTAAACAAATCTTTACAGTTGTCGTAACGTATTTGTACTATGTGCATTTCCACATGAACCAAGATCACTTTTCAGATTGCTTTTCATCGAATATTAAAGTGAACGATCACACTTGACGAAATCACGAGTTTTTATTAAGTGTTCAGCTGTTATGTTGTTACTGTTACATCTATTGCATTATTTGGTAATGATCAGTAATGATGTCGTAGCGGTGATCGGTGATTGCAAAATATATATATATATATATACATGCATACATATAACAATAAGGGAAAAACGATAAAACGACGATTACTACGATATTCCCCAGAATATTCCCTAGCGAACAGTACGATCTCGACCTCGGCATATTCCCCAGATAAATAAATGTTTGAACTCATTGAACTGCTGACATTTCTGCATTTCTGCATTTCCGTGCTCATCGGTGCTCATCGATATTAGTTTACACACCTGATTTTCTTGATGGACGTTACGCCGAGCCGATTCTCCTGACGTTCGACAAATCGATACATTTGAAAGCGGTTGGTTCCAACATTTACCGAAAGTTTCTCTTCGTGTTCTCATCTTTTTAAATAGAATTTTTACGTATACTTATCATTGGAAGGTTAGAAGTTTAATTTTACATTCGAGTATTTAAAATGATGCACGGATCAACGTGAAATCTCAATGTTATGCGTTTCACTTTATTTTTTCAGCTTTGAAATATTTTGCGAGGAGGAGTCTGGCAGAACTTTGGCCTACAATGGCAGAAGACTTTGGAAGAGAAACCCCGCCGCCGATGTACACAGGAAATGAAGAAACAAAAACAGCTGGTCAGCCTCTTTCTGATTTTCTTTTACAACTTCAAGATTATACTCCGACGGTAATGGAAAAGACGATTATAATTAATGTTCGTTTCTAAGGAATAGAAACACCCTGAACAACATGTGCCTGTTCTAGGTACCGGATGCAATCAGTGAACATTATCTACACACGGCTGGCTTCAACACCACAGACCCCAGAATGTAATATACAATTCATAAATATTGGAATTTGTTATTTAAATTGATTCTATAATAATATTTTTACCGATTACAGAGTAAGACTGGTATCCTTGGCAGCGCAAAAATTCATCTCCGAAATAGCTAACGATGCTCTGCAGCACTGCAAGACCCGTGGAGCTAATCAGAATACAAAAACAAAAGGAAAGGATCGACGTTACACTCTAACCATGGAGGATCTCACGCCGGCAGTCGCAGAATATGGCATTATAGTTAAAAAACCACACTATTTCGTTTGATTTTAGAGCTCTGCATTCTTTTTCTATACAGTCTATACAAAGTTCGACGACCATGTCCGTCTAATTGATACAGCTTAAAGTTTGTGATAGGTTCGCGAGACTAACGAAAAGTCAAATACATTGCATTTCGTATTAGAAACCTGTCTTACAGTCTTCCTAATCGACGAACAGAAAAGTACAAGACTGGAAGACGTCGTTTCCCAATGATTGTTCTGTTATTTTCTATATTAGAGAAACCGTCGGAACATCAAATTTATGTAGCAAATCGTTTTCTTTCTTTTTTTTCTTGTCAAAATGATTTTTAATCGAGAATAAACGAATAAAAGACCGAACGAGAAGACCCGAAAATTCTTGAATTTCTCTTGAAAATTGTGACACTATTAGGGGTGGGGGAATCTTAGATAACGAATGTGTCGACTAATAAAGGCTACTATTCAATTATAAATAAGCGACTATACATAGATGGGTGAAGAGATACTGTCAGATACAGTACACTATATGGTATATGTATTGGAATATGTAAATGTATATGATAAGCTCCCCTCGTTTCTAGAGCAACGGTCTCTCACACGTCGCACTCTCGGCAGGTATTTTACTATATACATATTATATTTACTATATATATATATATATGTGTGTGTGTGTGTGTGTGTGTGTGTAGGAAAACGCAATGGCTAAAGGCAAAAGAAACGAAGAAAGGACGAAGTCAGATCGGGAAGGGACAAAAGTACATAATACCTACTTGTACATATCGGATCAGATACAAACACATACGAGAATATAAGAAAAATTATCATAATTTGTTCGGCCGACGATTGCGCCGACGATGGCTAGAAAAAAATGTGAGCAGCATTCCCTCTAGTGACTTTCGATTGCTTCAGGTGTAGCGAGAGTGTTCGCATGCGCTCCGTTCCCCCAAAAAAAAAACCATCAGCCATATTGGTGTGTTGTATCGCTATCCTCAGTAATTTCGAAGATCAGTGAGGTATTTTTGCGATTTATTGCTTCTTTTCTCTTGGTATTGGTATCTCCGCAAAGAATTAGGATCGCCGATTCTCGATTCGCTGGTAACGGATCGCCGTCCGCGAATTATCGTGACATTTGCGAGCGAGAAAAATGTTTGGTTAACGTTGCCACCTGGGCTCACGGAAATCGGCCTGTTTAGGAGCATGTCGTATAAATAAATGCCAACTATTTCCATCGAACCGAATATCTGTGTCGATCAGTACTAATATCTTTTCCAGCGAGTGTTTCTCGTGGCATCGCCGTGCGTTCGAACGTTGAATCGATTCCGGAAAGAATCGCAGCCTTCGGCGAAAGAGCAGAGCATTTCGGCCGACCGTGTCTGTCGTGCTCTCCTACATACATACTTTCGCCTTTACTTTTACTTGGCTGTTTTGCTCGTCCCGACTATTTCTCTCTCTCGAATGGAAAGTTTTCTTCGTCGTTGCTATCGACGTCGACGTACCAAGCACATGGGTTGTCCGATTTTCATTGAGCAACAGGTACAAGTGGACGCAACTTGTCCTCGGATGCATCGTCGTGCTACCTTTCGTGGTTGTTTGCGCGGACATCTGCTAGAGAAATATCCTTTTCCTATCTCACGTTTCTTCCTATATAACAAGATCGTTTCTTCTTTCCAGCTCGTAGCCCATCATGACGGATTCTATGAAATTTGGTCCAGAATGGTTTGTAATCTTCGAATATACGTTTTTCTCTTTACAACCTTTGTTTCATTACTTTTCTTTTCACAGGTTGCGCAATCTGTCCGCAGACAGTTGTAATAACGGCGGAGGCGGCGGAGGTACTACAAGCTTAACTACTCCACGTTACCAATTAGCGGAACATAGATATGGAAGAGAAGAGATGTTGATTTTGTTCGATCGTAATTGTAAGCCACCCGAATCATTGACAAATTTCTCAACGTTGTATATTGAGAAAACTCAACTTCCCTTGGCTCTTATACAAATGACAGAAGACGAAACGGTAATTACCGAGATACACTTTTATATTCGACGCATTTCTGACGTTAAACAGGAATTTAACTCGAAAGATACTAACGCTCCCAACGTACCTTTGTATTTGCCCTTCGATTGTACACGATAATCATTATTGTCGTTTAACAATTGTACATTCTTATCGCATCCTATATTGGGAACTGCCTTGCGAACTTGGTTTCTATCTATAAATATAACACACTGGAGCCCTTGTGCCACTTCTTTGTAGCATTGTCCTACCTACCGTCGTGTACTTTACATAATCATGACTGTTTAGTTATCATCCGATATGTATGCTGCATACTTTTTATCTGTATTTAGAGGAGAGTTTATTTGTTGAAAATGTTGATCGAGCGAGCGAGCTTATTAGATTTTCCTTGAAAATTGTAATTTTTTTGAACATATTTTTTCAGCGAATGTGGAACGGAGGGATAACCAATGTCGGTGGTCAAGGAAGGGGTGGAAGCGTAGATCGCGGAGGGCGTGGAAAAAGTGGTAGAGGAAGCTTGTACTCGTCCCATTACTCCCGAGGCGTTGGTTTCGACGATTCAGGAGATGGTAGAAGAATCGATAGTATGCCATTTCCGGTACGTAACTTTTGCCATGTTGTAGAAACTGGTTCGAAAAGGGAAGAGAAGAGCGTAGCCACTTTATTAAATAGGGCATGCGTGTTTTGTCTATCCAGGGAAGAAACCGTCCGTTCGATAGATCTCAGAGCGAACGCGGATGGTCGGAAAGAAACGGGGCCTCGGATCCGGGCGAGTGGAACGGCTCTACCAGTCCTAGAAAGGAACTGAGTCGCGGGCCTGGCGGTAGTTCCGTCGTGGAGGGTAATTGGCGGCGTCATCGTGGCGCTGGTACAGAAGACGACGATGGCTGGCGTAAATGGGGTTAGTGCGAGAGCCCCGTGCACAGAGCCCGCTCGCTAATTCGCGCTAATAAACGGCAACGTTATCGCTCTGTTAAATTGTCGTTATCAGGTAGAAGCAGTTGGCGCGAAGGAGGAAGTATGGACAGGGATAGATTAGATCGAAACGAAGGAGACGGAGAGGAGGCTGTGACCAAAGGTGGGAGATTCGAACATCGTGGGAATCACAGAACCTCGCACGATCTAAGTCATCATCCGCCTGCACGTACTGCTCGCACCTGGGAGTCGAATCATCACGATATCAATCACGATAACCTTCCCGAATGGTACAGTCTTTGCTCGATTCGAGTAGCACGGAGTCGCGCCACGACTCTTGTAGATGCGATCGCTAAGAATAGTCTCAGAAAAGAAACTGTATTGCAGGGCCACCGAAAATCCCAGTGAAAGTGGAGGTAGTTTCGACGCTTCCGGCGCGTTCCACGGTGGGATATATTCGGACGACGACGAGGACGGGGTGATAAGTGCGGGTGGTACTCAGGAATCGAGGACTCGACGTGTATCGGAGGGGAGTGCTGGTAGTACAACGAAACCTAGTGGAAAGCATTTATCTTACAGCTCGTCTCAGGGACAGCCTCTGAACCGCGGACCACCCAGCAGCAGTACAATTAGTGCAGTCAATAAAGATAGACAGAAATCTTTGCACCCGCTCGACGCCAAAGACAAGGTCGTCGAGAAAGAGAGGAGAAGCAATTCTCCGTCATCGACGAAACCGTCGATCACGTCGATCACGCCCATCACGCCCATCACGCCGATCACGCCGATCACGCCCACGGACAGCGTGGCCACGAAGACTTTGACATCGACGTCGTCATCGATATCTGCTTCGGCGTCGTTATCGTCATCGTCGTCGGCGTCGGCGTCGTTATCGTTATCGGCGTCGGCGTCGGCGTCGTTATCGTCATCGGCGTCAGCGTCGATATCGGTGCCGGTGCCGACGCCGACGTCGGCGCCGGTGTCGGCGTCGTCGCCGCCCAAAAACGTACAAAAAAGAAGCAACGCGACGGTAAAGGCAAAGGCAAAGGTAGCAGCCACGGATGAAGCCGAAATCGGCAAACCTATGTCCGTCGATTGTTCGGGGAACAATAAAAATAAATCTCCAAGTAAAACGCAGACTAGGGAGGAGATGAAAGTTCAAACGGAGATAAAGGTGGACCACCCGGTTTCAGTTGTGAAGAGACAACAACAGATTCCGTTGCAAACGGAACCTCAGAGGGGCCTCGTCGTGCACGGCACGGGAACGGAGGAGATCAGACAGAAAGGCGACGACGACTTGGATAGAATGAAGGAAGTGGCGGACGCGTTAGTGGCGAAATTAATGGCGGACGAAGAAAGTCATAGGGAGAAAACTACTGCCAGTGTACCGCCGTCTATTGGTAACCAACCTTCTACAGTTCCATCGACCAATGGACAGGAGAAATGGTTTTACCGTGATCCACAGGGTGAAGTTCAGGGTCCGTTCTTAGCAAGCGAAATGGCGGAATGGTGTAAAGCCGGTTACTTCAACGCTGGATTGATGGTAAGGAGAACCTGCGACGAACGGTACACGACTTTAGGGGAGCTGATGAAGATTTGTGGTAGAATACCGTTTACTCCAGGACCTGCTATTCCTCCGTTGAAGGTACGGTCAATAACCACACGATGTGTCGTTCTTTTTGTTAGTTTAGTTGTATCGAGATCGTATTTCATTGTTCACTCGTTCCGACTACCTTTTTTCCAGTTGACGGATCAAGGGATTCCCGCGGTTTCCAGCACGGTACCCGCCGGTTTGTCCACTTTACCAAAGACTGGTATGGAAGACCCAATTCTTTTACTTCAATACCAGCATATGCGGCTACTGCAGAATCAGCAGCTGCTCCTCATGCGTACGTCCGCGATAGCGAAGCTCTCCCAATCCGAGCACTGGGCCACCTTGAGTCCTGTCGAACAGAACCAACTGATCTATCAGTATGTTATCCAAGACTCCGAAATACCGGAAGTCCCGACGATCTCCGCCCCTCCGTTTGTACCTCATTTGCCGTCTCAGACATCGAATCCTGTCATGCAACTTTTCTCACAGATGCAACAGGTTTGTGGAAGATCGAATATATATATATATATACATATATCCGTACGACGCGCTTTCACCCGCTTGTTTCGAACAGCAGTGTTGTTTGCTCTCGCCATTTGATTAATTTGATCGCATCATCGTCCACAGGCGAAACTTCAACCAGACACTACTCATCTAACGTCGAATCCTCATTCCACCACAACGGCCCATCCTCCTACAGTAGATCCCATACAGCAGCTGATACAACAGATGGGTGGAATGCAGAATATACCAGGAATGCAGCAGACGAGTATAAGTTCAACGACGACACCCCCGACGCAGCAAGACAATCCCATAAAATCGTTGTTACGTCAACTGAACGTCAATGCGAATGGCCATCCGCAGACGGCCCACATGGACACCGTTTGGCCGCAGCCTCCGCCTCAAATTACTCCACAATTTAACGCGCAGAATTGGTTAGCACAGGTACATGCTAAAACGATTCGATTCGATTCGATTCGATTATCCTTAACGATCAAACTAAAAACACCACCTCAAGGAAATGTTGGGTGAAAGATTTCGTCGAGAAAACGTTAAGTTCAAGTTGTGTTTCGTAGGTCGGACCGATACCCGCAGTACCACCTGGTCAAATGCCTACCTCTTTATGGGATCTACATACGAAAGAAATAAAGACTGAGCAGCAGATATTGGTTAGTAAACAGTAAACAGTACACGGTATAGAGTAAACGTTCGGACAAGGATCGATCCGTTGTTCTCGACGGGACACAGATTCCCAAAGATGATGAAAAATATTGAATCGCGTTTCAGGAAGAACAGAGTCTTAGGCTGCAGGAAGACAGGAAGAAAGAGGAGCTGCGGAAGCAAGAGGAATTGCAGCGACAGGCGGAAGAGGAGGTCGAGAAGAAGAAGAAGGAGGAGCAGGTCAGACAAGCGGAAGAAGCGAAACGAAAAGACGAGGAAAGGAAACGAAAGGAAGAGGAGAAAAAGAGGAAAGACGAGGAGAAACGCAAGCTAGAGGAGGAGCGTAAAAAGAAGGAGGAAAAGAAGCGAAAGGAGGAAGAGAAAAAGCGAGAGGAGAAGAAACGTAAAGAGGAGGAGAAGAAACGAGAGGAGAAAAGGAAACAAGAGGAGCAGAATCTGAAGAAAAAACAAGAGGAAGAGAAGAGAAAGAAAGAGGAGATGAAGAAGCAGGAAGAGAAGCAGAAAAAGGAGGACGAGAAGAGGAAAAAATTGGAGGAGGAACAACGAAAGCAGGAGGAAGACAGAATGCGGTATGTGCAAAATGCGGTGAACGGTAGCGAATCGAACAAATTTTTATGGGAAATCTGTTATCGTAGGAAGGAAGCGAACGCGCGCAAGCAGGCGGAAGCGGAAGAACAGGCCCGGCGAGCGGAACAGAGACGACGCGAAGCAGAGGCGCTCCGAAAGTTGCAAGAAAGAAGTAAAGCGCCGTGGGCACAGGCACCTCGCGCCCCACCACCTCCCACGCCCATCAATTCGTTCGCCGAAATTCAAAGACTCGAGCGGGAGAAGAAAGTTGTGCGCGCAAACATTATCTAACAATCAGTCTAAACCGTAGCCCGGGAACCGTGCAAGTACAGATCGGTAACATTTCTAAACTATATGTTGCAGGAGGAGCAACGGTTGCAGCAACTGATGCAGCAGCAGCTGGCGCAGCAGAAGGCAATCGAAGCGGCTCAGGAAGCCTCGGCTGCCGATTCCTCGAAAAGATTGCAGTTCAAGTGGGCAGAGAAGGCCACAGCCTCGACGAAACCGCTGCAGGTCAAGAGTCTCGCGCAGATCCAGCAAGAGGAGCAGGAGCGCATCGCCAAGGTAAAGGTACCTATGCATCCTCCAACACTGCCGTGGCACGAAATCGCGTCGCGTCGCGTCTCGTCTCGTCTCGTCTCGTCTTGTTCTTACGTAACACCGGTAATCGGGTATCGCGTATCGTTAGTCGTTACGATGTATATACCTGTGTATTAGCGGCGATAATCTTTTAGCAGCAAGAAAGGGAACGGCAAGAAAAGGCTGGTCAGAAGGAATCGACGAACGTGCTACAAACTGCCGGAATCTGGGGCACCGCTTCGCAGTGTTTGAACTGGGCGAATTCGAGCGCGTCCAGCGGCAGCCAAGCTTGGTCGAACAATACTGGCGGCACTAGCGGTTTCTGGGACGATCCGGCACCCACCAAAGCCACCGCTATAGCCAAGCAACCGGCGAAACAATCCGCCACCGTTAAATCGCCCTCTAGCAATCAAACGTTGCAAATCAACAAGCCGAACAAGAGTAAAAATAAGAGAGAAGAAGAATTGGTGAAGAAATTGTTTGAACAGAACACTGCCAAGGTAGACGATTTCACCCAATGGTGCAACAAGGCACTGAGCGGTTTACAGGTGTCCGTGGACAGTAAGTCGTTGGATCACTTTACTAGGGACCGTGTGTCGAATTAGTTCTCCGTTGCATCGGTTCTTGTTTTTCTTCTTTTAGTACCCACGTTCGTTGGATTTCTGCGAGACATCGAGTCCGCGTACGAAGTGAAGGAATACGTCCGGGACTACCTCGGTGATAATAAACAAAGTTCCGAGTTCGCTAAGCAATTTCTGGACAAGCGCAGTAAATGGCGATCGGCTCAACGACCGCAAGCGCAGGCGGACGATCTCTGCAAACCAGCGCCTGCCATTAATCCAAATGCGCCCACGGAGTTTCAGGAAGTAAAAGTACGTCGGCAAGTCAAACGCCGCGCCGAGTAGATTCGGAAGCATCGTATCGATATACGACTTTCTTTTTCAGGGCAAATCAAAAAAGCCGAAGAAGGGAAAAATGTACAGAGTCGATAATAAAATTCTCGGGTTCAGCGTGACCGCAGCGCCTGATCGTATCAACGTTGGCGCACGCGACTACGGCGAAGGTGTGTGAATCGCTTCCGGAACCGTTTGTCGACCCCTCACACCCACGGAAATTCGCGACGCTTGGCCCGTTACAACTATGGTTCGTTATTTATTTATTGTAGATGCCAAATGACAGTTCTAAGGAACCCGTTACGAGTACTTCATTAAAACAAACAAACAAAAAGCAATACCGAATACACATACGTATATATATATATATATACATATATATTAAGATTTCTTTTTCTATGGTTAACGCAAGGATAATCTTTGGTACCCACATTTGTATCCTTTCACTCTGTGGGTTAACGAGAGCCTTAGACACACCGATTCCCGCAGCATGGCATTATTCCCTTCTTGAGAATCACCGAACTGAACGACTAAATACTCGAACGAGAAAAGGAAAGTGAACTTCTATTGTACATATAATTCACTCTACTTCGAAAAGAAAAATATATAGGCGAATGACATTCACTGATAACTGAGAACGCGCGCAACCATTTTCTCCGGGACATTTCGTCGTTGTTGGTCGTAGACAAAAAAGATCTATGCCGATCGATAACAATTCGTTGTACACGTGGAGGAACGTCGCAGTTAAGAAAGCAATAACGTGTGCTCGCAAAGCCAGAAAGATACGGACGTTACCGCGCGAGAGAGAGGGGGGGTGGGAGGAATGGATGGTGAGGAGGGAGAGAGAGATTTTGAAAAATGAAAAATTTTGACTGACCGACTAAACGACGATTGTATTCATATAGTGGAACGAATCGAACGATTATACTTATATGGAAGCGATATCGCGAGGGAAACGAGAGTCCCTCTAATAACTTCTTAACGCTTTTCGATACACTGAAGTCAAGGAAAAGTTACGGAACAAATCATTCATACTAATGATATTACTTGCATGTGTACGATTTATAGAGAAAAAGGAGAAGTCGCTGGAAAAGCGAGGTGAAGCGTAAATGGCGGGTGGACTCATCTTCCCCTGTTAACAAGTGTTGTCGAGGACAGTTTCGAGGAAGTTTCGATTGCTGCGTGTGCCTGCGTGTGGATCTCGCTATCTCGGTGGCACACCTCTGTTTTCCTTGATGAACGCTGGGGCGCGGTCTATCGGAGGAAAAGGAGTACGTCGTTGTTCTCTTTCGTTTTGAAGTTTCGTTTGTAAGCGTACTGTTGCCCGGAGAAATCTTTCCTCCTAACGAATCTAACGAATCGTGGAAAAGCGAGGCTTTGGTACGAGACATATATCCGAAGAAACACACCGATCTTTTCTTTTCTTTTCCTTTCTCTTGTTTTCTCTCTTGTTTGACTTTTCCGAGTCGGATAGAAAACTGTCAGAAATTGAAGAGAATTCGCAGAAATACTCTGTTTTTGTATGCTTAGCGGGTCGAATATTATCGACAGATCGGGCCGCTCTTAATAATTATAATGGTTGTTGATTAAGGGTCTTTGATCTTCTCTTAGCACGCGAAAACGGCGGCTACATCCTTTAGGAGGAGATCATAGACCCTTGAGTGAAAGATTTATGTATAAATAGATAAATGTACAGTAATACAATGATAATTAATTAGGCAGAAAAGAAATCATTGATATTGTATTAATATTATTATTATTATTGTATCTAACGTACAACATAATAAAAATAAATATTATTATATTTTCAACGTAGCCTTTTTATTTGCTTTTTCTTTTTTCTTGTTTTTCAATATCAAAATTCTACGTATATTATTTCGAAATAATGATACGTGACATTAACGAGAATGGAGAAAATCGAGAAATATTTTATTTAGCTGCATGGTCAAGCTGAATAAAATAGAATTTATGACATTCTTACGAACCTACCAACTGAATTTGCGAACAACCGTTTATTACAGAGACGCATTGTAAATCAGAGCCATATATACATACGGTGCACACAGAAAACACACGCGACCAGTTTGTATCACGGTATCTCTGGTGCATTAAGTTTAAAATACTATAATGTAGATTATGTTATATAAATAAACCAGCAGACGTGTCACGATCTGTGAATGCGAGCAATTCCTACACGTAATATTGTATAGGTATTTTTTAATGTCCGACGATGCAATATATTTTACATGTGAACGAGCATTGCGCGAGTCTGCTATAACTGTGAACTGTTTAACGGATATTATAGGTACGGACACGCCGATATAAGAACGCGTACGATGTTACAACTCTATCAAAATAAAAGGAATCTCTTAAAAAATACATGAACGAAACGTATGAGACGATTTTCACGTACAGTGTGACTGAACTGCGTTTGTGATATATATATATATATATATATATATATATATATATATATATAATGGTATATATATATATATGATACGTGACACATGATACATGATACATGATACACAGGAAAGAAACAATAAAACAACTGCTTTTTATCGACTCGATTTTCGCTAACAATTGTATTTGTACTTTAGACACTGTGCTTTTTTTGGTTTTGAATACATATACATAAAAGGTATAAAAAAAAGGTTCAAGATTTATGTTAGCGCGATGATTTCATTGTTGGAACGAGCGTTGGAATGCTTGGCGTAAGGAGAACTTGTTAGTAGAAAATCCGTGTTGGTTTCTCCGAATTTCTCGGAAATCGCTAGTCTTCTTTTCCATCCCCGTGGACATTAACGTGGACGTTAACGTGAACGCGTATAACGTTCATATTCGTGTAATCTTTCGCGATGTCAATGTACTGAAAGCATTCGGTCGTTAGTAGAAAAAACCTCTAACGGAGTATCAATCGGAACTGTATAGCGTATATAGTTTGGATTTGGAGTTTACGCCACCCACCTTTCTTGGTACGAGAAATTCGAAAATTTGTATAATAATATAGCATAACGACACGACCAACAGATATGCTAGTACCCCGCTACGAACATAGTTTGCCAATTGTTCGCCTAGAGTCTTCCTTCGTTCTCGCCTCGCTAAATTGTATACTATCTCAGTCCTTTTGGTTATATTAAACCAGTTGTAAAACAGACTTATTCTTCGATTGGCTTCGAAAAGGCATCTGGTATTATCTTTCCTATAATTTGTTATGGCAGTTTCCAGCCCTTCTACCAGGGCAGGCACAGTGGGTTCGACTAAATAAATTAAATCAGGAGGTAATACTTCCGGTATGCCACCCACTTTCGTCGAGACTACTTGCAACCTGGAAACGACGACAATCAAATCGAAATCGAAATCGAAATTGAAATCGAAATCGAAAGATGGATTGTTTTCAGCTAAAGTTTCCGAGCGTCTGATCATTGGACTTTTTGTACACGTTAGTAGAATTGAAATTTACCCGCACGAAGCAGCCTCGACGATCGCCATGCAGTAGGCCTCTGTCAAACTAGTGTTTAGAAAGATATGACCCTTGTTTAGAACGTGTCTGATCTCGGAATGCTCCAAGCTGCCCAACAACGTCACTCTGTGCTGCAACAAGTTTCTTTCGCGCACCTCTTCGATCAGCCATCTTTTCGGACCGTCTCCGGCGATCAAAAACTGCACATCCTCGTGCCGACTACAAATATCGGGTATAATGCGAGCTAATAAATCGACGCCTTTGCGATACACTAGTCGCGACACTATGACTATCGTGACTACAATTAACAACGGAAAGGAGCATTAGTAATGCTGCGTATTTTCTGCGTATTTTCTGCATACACGTCGAGGCCTACGGCTCTTCGATTCTTAACGCATTTGACGCATTTGACGCATCAGCTGTTTCGAAACTTACTAAAATTATTGTCCCGTTTGCTAACATCCGGCATAAATAATGTGGTATCCACCGCGTTTGGTATGACAAAAATCTTCTCCTTCGGAACCTTGGCTCTCAATACCGTGTTCTCTTTCCCCGTATGCGACACGCATATACAGTGATCGCAGTCGGCTAAGGATATCTCTAAAAACTTATTTGTCAAGATCGCGGAGGCATCGGCGAAACCGAAAAGCGAATGATCCGTAAAAATCGTCTGAAATTTTCAATACGGTTACTCTAATGGTCGTACGATCTTTTTGTTTGCAATATCTATTTCGCGTCGGCTCACTTTCAATCCCATTAATCGGCCGATCAGCATTCCTTCGTGGGCAAGAGCGGAAAACGCCGAATGACTGTGCACTATTTCAATCTGCTCTCTTACAAAGATATACCTGATAAGAGGAATCGAGCAGATCATAGTTGGAAGAACGCATTGATTATAAAAAACTTTCACCGGTATGTAGTACACCTTGAAAAAAGAGCCGTTCGGTTACAAGATAGAAGTGATTTTGTAAGAAGCGTAAACAAGCGTAATACATACTTTCAGACCATTGGTCATGTATCGTACTCCGATTCTGTCTCCGTACGAATGGGTGAGCACCACCACTTTGTGTCCCTGACCCAGTAAACACTGGGACAGATTGAAAATGTGCTCCTCGACTCCACCCATGTTGGGATAAAAGAAGTCGGAGACCATGCTGCGAAAGATTAACGTAAACGAGCATTTGAATTTTTTTCTTTTTTTCTATTTTTCAATTTTACGATATTTCGACTTTTCTCTAGAATAGAATTTCATTAATAAATATATACCAACCATATCTTATGCTTCACGGTGTTCATCTTCGTGTTTAATCAACAGCATGACTTATGTAAGGTATGCAAAGGTATGTAACACGTGTCACCTATTTCGTTTGTATCAAAGTCCCTCCAAAATCTGACAAACGTTATAGCTCGTTTACGCGCGCGATGATCCATGATCGTCGATGAACTTGTCATTTTCGGAATTTCTCGAATGAATTGCACGTACAACTGTCTTGCCACAATTCTTCATGTTTCTACATTAGTAAGAAAAATTGCAGTTCGATGAATGTCTCTCTCGCCAGCAACAACTTAGATAAGGTTAGGTGGTGTGCTTACGTTTCCACAAGGTCTATCCTATTATCTTGAATAAAACGAGCGCAGCTGAGATCTTCATTATTATTTCGTCTTTTTAATGGTACCGACATCGATAAATTCACCGCACAGTTACGTCGAAAAGCGTAACAAATAAAATTGATCGGAACCAATTGTTTGAATAGGGCCGAATAGGGCAGGGCACCGATATTTTTAAATCGAACTGGATTCGATTTAATTCGATTCGATTCGATTCGATTCAAACCATCCTTGAAGATCGATTGCGTCGGTCGTGGGTTTTTATTCTAGATATGAATATCTTTCTTTTTTCGTTCGCGTTCGCACGTTCAAGTGTAGATGCGCCAGCTAGAAATAATAAATTTAGCAATAATTGTTATCCATTGAATAGTAGGAAAAATCAGGACCGTGAAAATTGAAAATTCGGTCGGAACCATGCAGGGTAGTGTCACTCAATGTATTTTTCTCAAGTAAAAAGTAATCATTAAGAATAATATTTCTATTTCTACTTATTGCTGATTTTAATATATTTAATGTACAATTTGTACAATCAAACTTTGGAAATATGAAATATGCACCAAAATTGTGGAAATATTCGTGGATGTTAATAAATTATTTCTTCTTATGCAGTTCCACTTCTGCAAGATCTTGTAGTCGGAGGATATAATCAAATTTAGAAAAATAACTCACAATATAAAGAAAATAACTTAGAAATATTTATTTATTACAATTGTAAGAACTTTAGAATAAACGTGTTATCACGTCGCGAGATCAAGAAGGAATGAATATAACTGTCATCAATTCCATCTGGCGAACACTTTGAGAATTACTCTTGCAAAGTAGTGACATCTTTATTTTGTGTTACAGTACTAAATTCGTGCTAACAGTTCTCTTATTAGAATGAAACTACCCTGGGTCGGGACAGGTAGGTAGGGAGGGTAGGGATGGGTAAGGATGCCTGGTTCAGTGACCTTCCGTACCGACGACGTAGCGCTGGTAACTGTTGCTAACCTTCTCCTAGAGGGCATTCGAAAATTTTTGGAAAGTCGCAATGTCCCTTGAGGTTAGCAATCTTTGACAGTATCTCGTCCAATCTCGTCGGTGTGTTTCAGTGCGTGTGGTTCGGCTTAGACCATATATATATATATATATATATATATATATATATATATATCAGGTATATATATATATATATATATGGTCTAAGGGTCGGTTCGGTTCGGTTCGGTTCGGTTCGGTTCAGTTCGTTTACATGTCGACGGTCGGTGCACGGCAGCACCAGCACCAGGCAGCACGGTCGGTGTCGGTGCACGGTGCACAACAAATGGTCGACATGTTTCATCAACGATGCGGTCGTCGTATTACTTTAACAAACAACAATCGCACGGCCATAAGGGACTTCTCGCACCATAATTATGCACTGGTACTCAGCGCGGAGCCGCTCAAGGATGGCGAGCTTTTCGAAGTTCGCATCGACAAAAAGGTAACGAGGTTTCTGCTCGCTTTCTTACATCTGTCAAAATCTGTTGTTTACAATGCGGTTCCCTTAAAGTTTCTCGCGTACGATGTTATCTTGCTACACGGAATTCCTATTGCAAATGTGATATAGAAAACTGTCGTACTCTGTTTCGATACTCGTGTCACGTTACTTCGTATGTCATAAATCAAATAAAATTACCTCCTTTGGCAACTAACCCATCGATGGAACAGAAAGGTGTCTGTTTGCGTTGAATTTATCGTTTACTTTATTTCCGTGTTTGTTTCAGATGGCATCGTGGAACGGTAGCATAGTGATTGGGGTGACGGTATGCGAGCCAGAGGCAATAGAATTGTTCTACCGCGCTGACAGCCTCGTTCAAGGAACCTGGATCATGACTGAATCTAGTATAGTCCACCGTGGAACCAAAATAGTTGAAATGTATGGAATGGACCTGGCAACCTTGGAAGAAGGAAATACTCTAGGAGTACTGAGGACGTCCAACGTGAGCTTGAAAGATTCTACCTCGATCCATCCACGTACATTCGATTTCGTTTAATTTTTAATAATTTTTCTGGTTTCAGCACGAACTGGTATTCTATATTAACGGCATCTCGCAAGGCGTAGCCGTGACCAACATACCAGAACGCATTTTTGCAGTTGTGGATATGTGCGGCGATTGCGTACAAGTGACTATTATTCACCCACAAATTACCCCTGCTCCGTGTAATGATCCGAAAGACCAAGTCGAGATCGACAACGACCGTGTCGAAATCAACAACGACTATGTCTTTGGAGAAGCATCCAATTCCTCCACAACTAATCTAGTCGCTAATCTGAATGTTAATTTAAATGTTAATGTCAACGTTAATTTACCTAAGAACCCAAGCCTCGCTGCCATTAGAGAGGATAGACTGAGGTTTCACGAGAGAGTCGGCTCTATGGTGAAACTTTCGAACAATGCCCGAACCGCCGAGAGGAGAAGACCTTTAAACGAATTTAATAACGGCGTGGTAATGACGCATAGACAACTGAGGGATAACGAATTGTTCGAGGTAGATGAAAGAAAATGAGCATGGAACAAAATCGTTGAATCGTACCTGTTGTTCGAATAGAAACAGTTCTGTACAATGACTTATGTTATATCGCAGGTACGAATCGACAGGCTCGTGCGCAAGTGGTCGGGCAGTATAGAAGTTGGAGTAACCATGCACAGTCCCACGGCATTGGAATTTCCAGCCACGATGACGAACATGCGCTCAGGTACGACGATGATGTCTGGTTGCGGGATTTTGGTAAACGGAAAGGGCACGTGCCGCGAATACGGACAATTCAATCTGGACGAGTTGATGGTAATGTTATTTATTTGTACGCGTATATACTACACGTGTGCGGATACGGATACGAATCGATATATGTTTGTGTGTGTGTGTGCGCATATTTTCTTAAAATAGTATAAAACGTTTAGGAAGGCGACAGAGTAGGCATGGTACGAGGAAGCAATGGAAATCTTCATTATATAATTAACGGTCTGGACCAAGGAATCGCAGCCAAAGTTCCTGCAGGCGTATGGGGCGTTATCGATCTCTATGGCATGACGGTGAAAGTAACGATCGTGGATCGGGACGAAAGAGAAGATCAGAATTTAGTTACGAGAAGAAACACGTTGCAACTTCAGGATCTGAACGGTGTGCTATCGCATAAACTATCAACGTTTCCTCGTACGCGTAGAGGGTGTCTCGGGTAGGCGCGTAATAACGTTCCATCGAGATGTCTAAATTTTTGAACTTTCAGAAACAGAGGAGGAACCACTGGATAGACTAATGTTCCACTACTGTTGTGGTACACACGTGGAAGTAATTAACAACGGGCGTACCGCGCACAGACCCAAGTAAACAATCTTTCTGAATCGGAAACACGTATACGCGAAAATATCATCGGTCGTGTCGCGTATCAAGCGATTGATACGCGCGGTTGTGTTGCAGTGTAATGGATGATTTCAACAACGGGGTTGTGCTAACTTCGAGGCCGCTCAAACCTAACGAACTGTTCGAAGTCAGGCTGGACAAAATCGTAACAAAGTGGGCTGGTTCAATCGAGATAGGAGTCACTATTCATTCTCCCACCGAGCTGGAGTTTCCGTTCACAATGACGAACGTTAGGTACGTCTACCGCCGAGTAACAAGTTTCCGACTGCCGTTCATACGCACCCGTCCCACCGTTTCAATTTTACGTTAAGTTTATCGCCCGTGTTATTGCTCGAAGGTGGTCATGTCCCTTGCAGATCCGGCACATGGATGATGACGGAAAACGGGGTGATGCATAACGGAACTGCAATTCTAGATCAGTACGTACAGAATCTCGACCGACTACAAGTAGGAGACCGCGTCGGTGTGATGCGAAAGGATAACGCGACGTTGCATTTTTACGTGAACGGCGCCGACCAAGGAGCCGCAGCGATGAACGTGCCCGAAAGGGTCTACGGTGTGATAGATCTCTACGGGCAAGCGGCCATGGCAACTATAGTAGACAATACGGATTTCTATAGTCCCACTACCAACAATTCAAGCTTCAGCAATACCACCTTGTATAGGTTCGTAAACGCGTTGACAAAACGAAACCGAAAACCTAAACGGAAACAAACTTCGCAATACCTTTTTACGCGATGCGTTTCTTGATTCACAGTGATTTGAGGTTTCATCACATACACGGGAAGAACGCGAAGATTATAAACAATGGACTGACCGCTCTGAGGCCTAGAGCGTTGGGCGAATTCAACGAAGCGATCGTGATAGCGAATCGAGCGCTAAGGGATGGTGAAATGTTCGAAGTGACCATCGACAAAATGGTGGAACGGTGGACTGGAGCTATCGAAGCGGGTATTCGAGAATATTTTAGAATGAGAATTATTCGCGGTCTCCGTCGATCTTGGTCCTAATTTTAACTAAAGCGTAAATATTTTAGGCGTGACCGTTATAAGACCGGACGAATTGGTGTTTCCATCCACTATGACGGATATCGATCACGATACCTGGATGTTATCAGGATCGAACGTTATGCGAGACGGTATCACAGTGAGGAATAACTACGCTTGTGATTTGGACAAGGTAGTCGAGGGTAATAGGATTGGTATGATGCGGTGTTCGGATGGTAGCTTGCATTATTACTTAGATGGGGTAGATCAAGGATCCGCTTGTACCGGATTGCCGCCGCACGTGTACCCTGTGATCGATCTGTATGGTCAGTGCGTTCAGGTACCAATCTTGATTATTATTTATTTTACGACAGAAACCGCGAAACCGATTCTCGTCCATTCTCCTGTTCGAATACATTTCTCAGGTGACCATCGTACTGCCAGAACGCAGAGATCCCATAACGCAACGGTACTTGCCGTCGGAGAACAGTATTAGCCAACAACCTACGTCCGTGATCCAGCTGCAAGCTCAGACGGAGATCATGCACAAATTTCACGAGTCCGTTGGTTTGAATATTCAGCTGAACAGCGACAGAACTGTAGCGACCAGGTGTAGGGAGTACAATAATTCTGTGCTGTTGAGCGAGACAGCGTTAGAAAACAACGAGATGTTTGAAATCGCTATCCAAGAAGTTGCAAGGGAGTGGAGCGGTTGCCTAAGAATAGGGGTGATCAATAACGAAAGTGGGAACTGGTTGACAACTATGAGTCTCGTGCCTGGTATGAGCTCGATTCCACCCGACGCTTGGTATTTGACAGGTAATTGGTACCAAGGCTTACGCGTTATATCCCTGTGTACAATATACAATAACTCTCTCTATCTATCTCTCTATCCATCTTATCTATCTATCGATCTCTCTCTCTCTCTCTCTCTCTCTCTCTCTCTCTCTCTCTCTCTCTCTCTCTCTCTCCGTTGTACAACTTTTCTGTACGTTAGGCAACGAAGTCAGACACAACGGATACGTTCTCTGTATGAATTACTGCCCAAGTTTGGAATGGCTGCGCGCATCCGATAAAATAGGAGTGAAACGCACGCACGAGGGTAATTTGAAGTTCTACATAAACGGGGAGGACATGGGGGTGGCGGCGACCAGCATACCGGAAGGTGTGTACGCTGTGATCGAGCTTCTCGGCACCACCGTGGCTGTGAATATTACGAGTACCAAGCAGCAGAATCAAGCTGCGGTCTCGCCGAACGCCAGCTTGAGGCTCCAGGACTCGTTGGAGTTGCTGTTGGACCCCATGCCGCCGGTCCTACGAAAGTTGTCGAATTATCTAAATTGGATTGTTTAACAAATTTTTTTCCACTCGGAAGATTTCGTTGTATCATGCGACAATTCGACTTGCAGCGACACTGGAATGGATACCTCGATGGACGTGTCCGAAGGAAAATTGGCGAACGAGACGACGCTCACTCCGACGCAGCTCGCTGTCGTTCATTCGATAGGCACAGGCGAGACCGATTGGAACTACGAGTTTCACGAGAACCATGGGAGGAACATACAGTTGGAATCGAAGACGACCGCGCGACGCGTTGCCAGTTACAACCAAGGTAAACGAGACGTAAACGGGGCGATATTCCATTCTAGAATTTATCCCTCGACAGTATTCTACATGTTCCACATATTTTTGAAAGGTGTCGTAATGTCTAGTCGTCCGTTGATAAAGGGCAAGCCATTCCTAGCTAAAATAGAGAAGATAAATGGACAATGGGTGTCGAATATTCTATGCGGGGTGACTTGCATCTCACCAGAGAAGGCAAATTTTCCTCTGACCGCGCTCGGCTTCAAAAAACACTCGTGGATCATTTGTAACGACTGGATATCGCATAACGGCGTCAGGGTAGGTGTTTCGACATTAAATTCAGATTCAGGCAGAATCTCTCGACAACGAGGATTACGAGTTCTAATTGAATATCTGTAATTCGCATCGCAGGTCAAAACAAAATACGGCGCTGCGTTGGAGAGTCTCCAGTTGAATTCCGTGGTAGGTTTGTTCATCGACGAAGAGAACAGGTTGCGGTTAATCGTGAACGGCATAGACCAAGGGGTCGCCGCGACGGACCTACCCCCTTACGTCTACGTTGTGATCGACCTGTACGGTCAGTGCGAACAAATCTCCATCGTCGGAAATAACGACGAGGCGTTGTTCTCCTCGGCTTCTCTTTCCGCGGACAACACCGCGACCGTACCATCCATGGAGACGATCAGGGCGAAGATGGAGGACACGGAAAACTCTCGAGAAAAAGCCGATCTGGAATGTCACGAGAAGGAGAACGTAGTAGCGGCCGCTACCTCCAATTTCTCGTCTTCCACTTCGCCCAGCGTGTCCAGCCAGTGCAGCTCGTACGTGATCGTCGACAATATCCACGACTCCGAGTATTCGGGATTGGACAGCGAGAACGCGTCCCTAGCAAGAATTGAGAAGAAACCCGACCCTGGTGCATCGGACAGCGGTACCAATCACATCGAGACGAACGCGAACGCGAACACGAACACGAACACGAACGAGAACACGGACGCGAACGAGTCGAGATGCGAGAGAAGCAAGGCGTACGATAACTCGAACCAGCCGAACCGGAACAGCGAGTGTACAAATGTAGAGATTAACAACGCGACTAACATCAACATTAAAAACGGCACTGCGAACAGCGCTAGCAACTTGACCAGCTTAAACAGCAACAACGCGATAAACGAAAGCATAGTTTCGTCGAATTTAAACGAGATACGCTCGAACATCGGCTGGAACAATGCCATCGAGAAGAATAGCATTAGCGGGAACACACCTCTGGCGGGACAGAACGCGACCTCGAATCACAGTGCACCCACGACGCTGCAGTTATTGCAGGCTCCGTCCACCCCTCTTGGAACGAACGTTATACCGTCGAAGAAGTGCGAGTACTTAAAGGCCTGCGCGAGACTGAAAAAGTCGCTGATTTTGCCAGACGAGTTCTTTTCTTTGGACGATGTTTTGTGTTATTGTAGTGGCTGCTACAAAGTCGAGGGAGACAGTGCAATATGCAAGAAGGGCGAGCCGCCGGCAGAGTTCGCTGTGCCCGTCGGTTGGGCCAGATTTCCGCTTAAACAGAGTATCAACGCTAATCAAATTCCACAGAGCACCACGGACAAGTGGCACGTCGCTTTCTATGGGATACGGTTGGATGCGATCAGGTAAGGACATCTTATCGAGTTACTTGTCAATACTTATTATGTAACACGCAACAACTTGTCCAGCCAAATTACGCACGAATCGAAACCTCCCAACTCCTCAGTGATACGAACGATTCAACGAGATCGAACAATACAATAAGTATACCGTGATCACTGTTGATAGGTTTCGATGTATAGCCTGGCTGAATCGTATCGGGACATTTAATTGGACGTACACACGTATATACGTTTCATTTGTAGACTGATATTGGATACAGGGGAGCTAATGACGAAGGAGCAGCTAGACGTCAGTAACTTGACGACGAACATGAATGCGGAGGATCAGAATCCTCAGGTGATTTTCTCCCCCAGTATAAAGTACGCTGCGTCCGAGGAATTCACCAGAAAGTATCCGTAAGTGGTTCCATCTGTTCTAGCAACGGTAAATCTCGCGTATTTAACCGTTTATTAACTCTATCTACTAGGTACATCGACACCCAATCGAATAAAAAATTGAATGCATCCACCGCGTTCCAATTATTGGTTAGACCTGGTTCGTATACGATAAGCCCTGGCGCGAAGGATGGCAGCGATCTTCAATTCGAGTCGAACAAATGGGCAACCAAAGAAGCTGGGGCTACAGTAATCGTGGCCCTGTTGATTCATCTTGACGGATTTTAATTTAAATCTCCATCGTCTCATCTTCTTCTTCTTCTTCTTCTTCTTCTCTTTCCTCTTTCACGTTCTCTATCTCTATCTTCACCTTATACAAGGGGAGGCAGCCAACCCAGAACTTCAAAAATTATGAAACTTTTAGAGATGCACGATGCATATATGTATGTAGGTATGTAGGTATTATGCAATTTTTTTGACTGAGTAAATTTACTCTATCGAGTTAAGATTTAAATTCGGTTTATTTCTAACCCCTTTAGGTGAATTTCAGACAGCAAAAAAATTGTATAACACACCCTATATTGTATATGCTATACGCGTCAGTAAACTTTGATAATTTTCCGAGGCTCTTTGTCAGCGGACTGGAGATCTTTTCCTAACGGTTCCACCCACTTAGGAAGGCCGACAGTTTTTTCCAAATTGTGATTTTCTGCAAGAGCAGCGTGTTCATTGCGAAAATAAACAAATGTAAATACGTAAGCATGAAATTATATAATATAATCACCGTAAGATTTTATCAAACTCGATTTTTATCTTAAATTATTACGAATCGAACCTTCGCGAATCGTGTATGTATATTTCCGTTGAACTGTTCAGCGTTAGGCAGTTTATAGCGTAGAATTATGCTTTTTTTTCTTCAGTACAATCTGTTAAGCACACGTATCAGGATCTCGACTCGTTCGAGTATGCAATAGCGTGTGCATCGGATACATAGAGTGTGTATACTGTATGTATTATGTTTCACAGGCAATGTCGCTACTGGCCTAGGTTGACCTTTCGCAAGAATTATGTTGAAGAGGTTCGTCGATAGTTTGCAGAAACACCCTTACGCCTAAGGAATACCAAATGTTTAAGTATTAGTCACCATGAACGAAAAACTTTCTCTCTCTCTCCCTCTATCTGTGTGTATATCTATCTGTCTATCCGCATCTATCTATCTTACCTCTATTCCTATCTCTAGCTATTTATTTTTCTTTGTTTATAAAGCACGCCGCTCTTAAGTGTCGATTACAGAGACACATTAAATGTATAATGTAGAAATAAAATCTATGCAAATTGTAAATCGAAAGTTTGAAACTGGCCCTAGAGAATTTCGAATAATCGAATCTCTTTGTTACCGCGCGCGCGCATTAGAAAGCTCGTGCGGTTATCTACGTCGCAGTTGGCTTTCCTTTTTCTTGCGAATATCGTGAGCATTGATAGTGAAACAACAGAGAAAATAGGCATCAACGTGTTTATATTTGTAAATCGAGATCCATGTTCGTTCGTTTCACAGTTTATGTAACATTGTTGTTCTTCTTTTTCTTCTTCTAGTGATATTTATTCTTCAGTTTAAAAAACAAATGAAAGCTAACACACCCGAGTGCTACGCTTCAAGTAACTATCTTCCTGAACAGAGACACGGAACGTGTTTTATGCGATTTATATTTATAATAGATTATAGAGACGCTACAAGATTTTGTACATAGAAACGAAACGTCGGAGTAGTTGCGTGATTTGGCACAAGGATCTACTCGTCCCTATATCGAAAACTTGGGAAACAATGAAGCGCAGACTCGAAGATTTGGATTTTCCTTCTTCTTTCTTTCTCCTCGAAGACTCTGAGAATTACTAACAGTTCTCTTCCGGTTTCTACACCCAAATCCGGACATTCTGATCCCAAGAGCAACTGGCAACAGCCATTCCGTTTCCTGAAACGCTGAGCGACGTCACCCGGTTCTCGTGACCCGCGAGAACGCCTTCGGAAACAAAGGTACGAACGAATACGATTGAAGGAGAATTGCATCAAGTAGATTTTTCAACTAATTGGTGGGTTGCGTTGTTGCAGGGCTTGGTAAAACAATTGGAACAACACTCACCGTTGTACTGTTTCTTCAACGTGTCCCAGATGTGAATGGAATTATCGTCGCTGCCACAGAATATAAATCTACCGCTCAAGGATAATCCACACGATGTGAATCCAGGATTTCCGCTAGGCGGCTTGAACTCTGCTATCTGCTGGTCCGACCTCAAGTCCCACAGTCTCGCCGTCTTGTCCTCCGAAGCTGTTACGAAAGCTTGTCCCGATGGATGGTACTGAAAAACAACAGTGACCGTGTCGTTTGCGTCGTTCGTGTCGTGAGATCGCGATCGATTCATGATCGAACTAACGTTAAAATCTCGCAATCCATACTCACGCAAACCGAATTTACATCGGCTTCGTGGCCGAAAAAAGTCTGTTTCGCAGTTTCCTCCCTCAAGTCCCACAGTTTACATGTCCTGTCCACCGATCCGGTTATGTAAGTGTTCACGTCTGGTGACAAGCTGATGCTAACGACGTCTCCAGCGTGCGCGGGGAAATCTGTCGTCTTCTTGTTGGCCTCCAAGTCCCATATACAACTGGAAAAGAACGCGTTCAGGTTGTCGCTGTACCAGTCGGAACTTACCATTTCTCTAGGGTATTTCAGGCGAGCACACATTTTCATGTCACCGGATCCGGTGATGATTTTCTTGTCCTCCAAGAATCTGCACGAAGAGAGGAAACCCTCGTAGCCCAACAGCTCTCTGACGATCTTGGCCGAGCCTGTGGCATCGCGGTTGTTCACGTCGTAGACGGTGCACATGTTGTCCATACCACCGCAGGCGACAAAGTTTCCCGATGGAGCGAACGCCACCGACATCACCCATGCCGATCGCAACGGGATCACCTGAATTTTGTTGCCGGTCCACGAGTCCCAGATGATAAGCTTACCGTCCAACGAGCCGGTCACGCAATGCCTGAAACCGAAGCAACCCTTTTCGCGTCACGCTCGAACCGACCACCGACCACCGCCAACAACAAATCGAAGAATCGGGACTGACCTACTGTCGCCGCTGTAGTGTACCGAGTTCACCTTATTGATGTGTCCCTTTAGTAACTTTTTAGTCACTAATTTCACCTTGGGCGCATCCGCTACGCCACTGCACGTGTCCTCCAAGGTGGCATCCTGTTGTTTCTTTTGATCCTCCTGGCATACAAGCAAGAAGAAACCTTTTATCGTTCGTTATAATCGAGAAGCAAGTACCTTCCCGCTATTCGTCATTGCCGTTACGAGATCGCCGCAGTCTTTCAACAACAACCTTGCATTTGTTGATCAGATCTTCCAGCTCCTTCTTCAATGCTGTCGTCTCAGCGTCATCCTTCCCCATTTTCTCGACTGACCCCTCTTACTTTGGGAATTACGGCGCAAAAGCAACTACAACTGGAACTACAACTGGAACTGGAACTGGAAGTGGAACGCCAACGATCACCGATCCACAGACACTGACCAGCGAATTTCCATCGAAACGCGAAAGAAGCCTCAGCATCGTCTAACCTGCTGCCCCAGTAATCATATTAAACCGAGGTTTGATCCCATTTGTTGGGCATTTGTTCGGCTCTCCGCTCTAACTCAATTACCTACATACTACGTGACACAATCCTTATTTTTCATTCCGATGTAATTATAATCTTTTTTTACGATTTATCACGTGTTAGCTTTATTCTTAGAACAAACTCGTCTGTCCATAGTACATGTTTAATGTTGTAATTTTTTTGGTAAAAAATAAAGAATATTAATTACCACAATCAATGCGTTCTTTATTCCCCTCCCCCACGGAATATTCGACAGTAGAGTTAGACTATAACATCTTCGGAAACATTCGAAAAAGATTTCTAAATCGGACAAATTATTGTTGCGTTGTACTACTGACTTTTGGAAAATTTTCGACCATCTGACTTGTCGTTGACTTGTACTACTGAAATTCGGATACCTCCTTCGACATCATGTTCTCCTAATACCGAGTTCAAAAATTGAGGAAATTTTCGAAAATTTCGATTTTTCGAGCGTCTGGCTTGTCGTTGACTTGTACTACTGAAAATCGAATACCTCCTTCGACATTATGTTCTCCTAATACCGAGTTCAAAAATCGAGGTTTTTGAAAATTTCCTCGAAAAATGAACTCGGTATTAGGAGAACATGATGTCGAAGGAGGTATTCGTTTTTCAGTAGTACAAGTCCACGACAAGTCAGACGCTCGAAAAATCGAAATTTTCGAAAATTTCCTCGATTTTTGAACTCGGTATTAGGAGAACATGATAGCCGAGGAGGTATCCGATTTTCAGTAGTACAAATCAACGACAAGTCAGACGCTCGAAAAATCGAAATTTTCGAAAATTTCCTCAATTTTTGAACTCGGTATTAGGAGAACATGATAGCCGAGGAGGTATCCGATTTTCAGTAGTACAAATCAACGACAAGTCAGACGCTCGAAAAATCGAAATTTTCGAAAATTTCCTCAATTTTTGAACTCGGTATTAGGAGAACATGATAGCCGAGGAGGTATCCGATTTTCAGTAGTACAAATCAACGACAAGTCAGACGCTCGAAAAATCGAAATTTTCGAAAATTTCCTCAATTTTTAAACTCGGTATTAGGAGAACATGATGTCGAAGGAGGTATCCAGAATTCAGTAGTACGACTCAACAACAAGTCAGACAGCCGAAAATTTGATGAAACTTATAAGCTCTTACAAAACTCAAGTTTTATCGAATTTAAATAATTTTTAATTAATGAAAATTTTCGAAGATGTTAATCTAATTCTACCATCACACATTAAAGTACAGGGTAGGGTAGAAAGAAGACATTAATTGTTGTAATTAATATTTTTTATTTTTCACCACAAATGTACAATATTATTATTATTATTATTATTATTATTGAAGTGAAACTTCTTATTATATTACATGTGTATCGCGACGAGATGAGACGAAGGTGTCTGTCTGGCAGGATGCGGTGACGTAGAGGTACAAATGTCCAATGTCCATGCTAATACGAATGTGGATGGCTGCTCCCGAGAGACAAGTGTAGCTTACTGCGTACCGTATTGCTAGAAACAGAAAGGAACACAATTAGCACACGATGGTTACATAGAGATTTGGGAAAGTGATAGAACGACAGTAGCTCAAGGCTTGAAGCAATATTATTCGCGTTGATACAAAAATCAAATGTACAAGCTTGTATAATAAATGTTGTTGTGAGGGAATGTACATTCAATGTGGCATTGCAAAGTGTTATGGAAAGTAATAGATTTAAAATAATCGTGGATATTAATTTACACTCTAGTATGCAATACTATCGAAAATTCAAAGTGCACAGCTATTAGCTCGGTATTATCCTTTATTCATAAGATAGTTGAAGTTCTTACAAACAGAGGATAATACCGATTGGTCAGTTCTCACCACTAAGAGGTTGATGCACAAGAGACCAGAAAAGGGAGTCAGAACGAATGCGATACTCCTTCTGGCTCCCTTTCTTACAACGCAGGACTTATTCTAATGTACTACGCAATTACGTCGAGCAATTAAGGAGAAATTAGATAGGCAAAAGTGGGAATTTGACAAACCGAAGCAGGAGGAAAAACACTAGGGACACATCAAAAATTGTAAAAATGTTTCGAACACAGAACTGTCAAAGTTTCTCCTCCGATGGAAATTGCAATAAGAATATTAGAGATAAACATTGGAAATAATTGTTCAGTGAAAACAGTTGAAAGTGGACCGAGAGTGAACAACGCAACAAGCATACACGAATATTTAAATTAAAACTCACCAATGAAACCCTAAATGAAAACCAAGAAACTCCTGTCCACCATTGGTCACCCACAGTCACCCACCACTAGCGCACACCCTATCGCTACCACACACACTATCACACCAGTCTTTCCCTGTCAACACCGCCGGCCCGACTGGCGGGCCCGATTGACTGAGTCCAGTCCAGTGATGCCAGTATCGTGGGTCGTCGGTTTTTTCTCCTCCGCCGCTTTAGCCGGCTCTTCCCCCACTCTTACTTCTACTGCGCACGCGCTACACACGAACGTATGCTAGTCTGCCCGTGTGAGTGCCACTCTGAACAGACATACGTTCGTGTGTAGGGCGCGCGCAGTAGAAGTAAGAGTGGGGGAAGAGCCAGCTAAAGCGGCGGAGGAGAAAAAACCCACGACCAACGATTCTGGCATCACTGATTGACTGACTGAGCGCTCGCTTACCTGTCTCTGCCCACTCCTCTACTATCAACCGATTCGTTCGCCGATTTCGGTTCCCCTTTAGTAGGCAACCCGCTCTTCAATTTTCGGTTCCCCTTCTAGCAGGCACCCCGCTTCTCAATTTTCGGTTCCCCTTCTAGCAGGCAACCCGCTGTTCAATTTTAGGTTCCCCTTCTAGTAGGCAACCCGCTCCTCAATTTTCGGTTCCCCTTGTAGCAGGCAACCCGCTCCTCAAGTTTCGGTTCCCCTTCTAGCAGGCAACTCGCTATACACTATTTGGTTCCCCTTCAGATGCTCCCCGGTGACTTGACCACCGACGAGATACTGTTACTAGCAGTATCTCGTCGGTGGTCAGGATTATATTATTTCTTTCTAAATTAAAAAAGTTATCGACACAGAGGTGTCAGGTCGGTAACCGCTGTTACCGACATCTAGCGGGCGAATTCGGAACTAAATTTGGCTAACAGTTTCAGCTTTTCGCCGCTACACAAAATGGCGCTGTACGCAGGTTTTGAAGGAGCAAATGATTCGTGCTGGAATTTACACGACGTCTTATGGGAAAAGCGGCAGGAATCATTTGCTGCTGTAATACATACATATTCGGTACTCTTCATTTCTTCATTTTGCATGAATCTTCTTCATCTTTATTGTATAATACAGACGGAGAGTACACTAAATACCCAATACACTCCCACACGTACAATCAGGATAGAATATGGAAATAGCAAGCATCTCCATCTCGTGTCCAGCAGGCAGTTGCGTGTTTATCAGTGATACCAAACATTTTTTCTGCACAGAGGTTGGTAACACCGATAAATACCCAAAAATCCACATCTGAAAAGTCACGTGGCTACCCTTCCACCGAAGCCTCCTACGCAACGCATGCACTTTTCCCCCCACCACCTGTTGCACGTTGCACAATGAAATTTGAATTGTCGTCGGTGTCGGTTGGCGATGGTGTGGTAAGTGTGGTTGGTGGTTGTTGGCGACGGTTAATGGAAACGTAATGCACCGTATCCCTGTTGGTCCCTGTCCCCTACAGAGTTTGGTGTCGATCCGTTACGGCGATTACGGGATGGACCAAAGTTTCTATTTTATGGCAAACTGTTGAAGCACGGTAAAACTCCTCGCTGGATCTGGATATCGTGCTATTTTGCTTGTGTGTTATTGTTATTGCAGTGGCTGCATTAGCTGCTACTTGGACACTTACTTGGACATTAACTCAACTGAACTCGACTGAACTCGACCGAGAGATGAGCGATTCTGGAGATGCTGTTAAATACAAATGGACCCCGGAGAGTACTGCGTTGTTGGTGTCTGTGTGGTCGGATAAACAAGTGCAAAAGCAATTGGAGTACGCGTCGAAGCCGCAGTTGATATGGGAAAGTGTCGCTCGATATATGAAGAAAAAAGGGTACAATGTTACTGGAAAACAGTGCCGATCGCGGATGAAACAGGTTCTGGTCTGCTATCGCGAAGCAAAACGAGCTGGCACGCGAGCAGGTGTCGAGCAATATTATGAATCGATCGATAGAGTTCTGAAAAATAAGCGTCTGGATGATGCTAATATTATTGGTATAGATACCGTAGGTAAGACAAGTTTTACAGTTACAGTTCAAACGAATGCTTTCCGTCTTGTTCAAGTCAATTACTCGCAATCGCTTTACAACATTTTTATAGATGCCACAGCGCACGTCAAGTCTCCTCCAAAAGAAGTTAAAACGAATAAAAATTTACAAACCAGATACAAGTTTCCTGTGCAGTCGCTTCACCGTACAGAGGCGTTATCACCCACATGGGGAATAGCACGTAAGAGTTCGTTTACTAAATAAAATGAAAATTATTAACAAGTCTGGTTAGCCTATGCATTTATGTTTTATAGGTGAAAACGAGTATCCCGATTCCCCCGAATCTAACGAAACCATAATAGCTAGGCCCTACAACAGGGTCTTCTCTCCTACCAGAGACGTAGCCATTAACACAGGGGAACCACCGGTACAAATGGCTGGTAAGTCGACGCAGTGCAATACTATTCCAACGGAGGAAACGACACATGCCGGTTACAAGCACAATTTATTAGCTCATCCTTATGGGGAGATACCGTATCAAAATACAGTACAGAACGTGCAAAATCAAATAATTCAAGAGAACATGCAACAACATCAAACGTTGCAACAAAATTGTTTAAGCCATCGGCGAAATATGTTGGTGAATAATCTAGGATTTCAACCGGATCAGCAGAATTTAATGGCGCAATGCGCGAACGTTCCAATGAAATGCGAATGTCCAACGACGGTGCGTAACGCTAATTTGGAACAATTGCTTCAGCAACAAAATCAATTGCAGCAGGTAACGCACGCGAATAATCGTGCGATGCCGCAAGAGCCGCGAAAAATTGTGTTTGGCCAGAATTTGGCAGCTACGTACAAACAACATTACGGCAATATCTTGACTCGTATGCCTGCCGTAATAGATACCAAAGGAGTCGACTGTCTATCGCCAGACTATTCTCCGGATGTCTCTTATAACTTGAACGATGCTTTTTGCCAATCAAAGAATGACGATAAAGCGCATAATTTGAATGAAACCTATAATCGTCCTATGCAAGCAGAGGCTTCCGTATTAACGAACAATGCAACTTGTAACGACGATAGTCTTTTGTTAGAATTTTTGATGGACTCTTTGAGTCAAGCGGGAAGCGACCACAAATCGAAAGATACCGCGGTTAATACGGATAATATTCCTAACGTGCCGATGAGAAAGAAGAAAGCACAGAAATTGGAACAACTTGTTCTAGGCGCCATTAGCTCTCAAAATGAAGTGGTGAACAGGGTAAGATGAAAAAGAGAAAGAATATAAAACTAAAAAACGTGGTAAAAAGAAGTTTCACGTATAATTATGTACCACCTTTCTATGTATTTCTAATTTGATCATTTCTTTCAGATTCTGGCTGCGCAAAACGACATGTTAACAAAGTTCTTAGATTTGGACAGAGATCGGCAAAATAGACTCGAGAATCGAATGGACGATTTATTGAAAGTAGTGCACAACACTCTACTGACAAAACAGTCGTCGGAAACGGATGTTGAAACATCATCACCGGAACCAGCCATAACTTCTCTAGCGCCTCCTCCGATGCCTGGAGTTGCGCCTCCTAAGCTGGATCTGGTTCCTCCGAAACCTTGTCGCGTTCCTTGCACCGTAGCTAATTCGAACATCGAATTAATTAATCAAAACACGGTGATGACGAGACCGGGAGTGATTTCACCTATAACTAGTCCAGTGAAACGGCCTGGAACCATATGGTCGAAACTTGGCCCAGTATCGCAGTCACCTTTCGTAAAGGCTCAGCAACGTTTAGGTTTGCAACCTGTCACGACGACAGACAGCCGGACCCGATCTTCTGCGGAGAGACGTATAGCAAAGGAAGCGGACAAGATGAATATGGACACGGAAACGTTGAAATTCGAAACTGGCAAGTTCTTGGAAACGGAGAGACAGATGGAAGAGAAGATAAAGAACGCATATCTCGACACAGACACGAATCAGACTTTGCACGCTCGCAGGAAGCTATTCGGCCAAAGGGAACCTACCGCGGCGATGGTGCTGACTGCAACGTTCTTGGAAAACGAGCGTCGCGCGTTGGAGCAACTTACAAGCAGTCACGAAACACTAGAAAATTTCGGGAGCATGGATGTTCTATTGGTCGGCCAAGGAGAGAACTACGATCATTTACGACGGTTGAGCATGCAGCCTGCGTGTACAGCTGGCGAACCCTGCGACACGTCCACTCCTGCAAAATTCGCAACCCTGCCTGCTAATGCTAACAGCAACAGAACGTCCGCGGCAGTGCCGAAACAAACGATTCAACAATTGGCTCAGCTTGTGATGAACACTGGCAGGTGGAAGGATCAGATGGAGGTGCAAACGAACGCGGAAAGACAACGAAATGGCTGTCCAGTAGTTCCAGCGTACGTGGAAAGACGACAGAATGGCTACCCAGCAGGCTACAGCGAAGCGATCGCTATCGCACAATCTACCGTTCCGTTCAGAGAGAACGAAATGAAAACTGACAAAAGCTACGTGAGAGATTGGGTGCTGAACAAATATGGAGATCATCCAACGAATCAGCAGAAGCCAAGTTACACGCCGGCTTATAATACCGTGAACGGTAAACCTAACTTCCCTATAAGTTTTCCTATTGCCATGGTGGACAGCGAAAACATAAAAATGAAAGAATCCACCGTTGACGTCTGCAAATCTATTGGATTTAACGATAACGTGTTACCGGATCGGAAACAACAAACTGTACGTTTCATGGATGAACCACTAGCCGAGTTGCAACGAATGTACATCGAAAAGCAGTCTAAAAATCAGCAAGAGAAAAACGATAGTTTGCCGTATGTAACCGGTAACGGTAACGACGTCTCTATCCAAACCCGACAAATGATCGAGAAATATATGAACGATGTAATGCCGAAAAGGTCATTTAGGAATGGTAAAGACAAGGACAGCGACTCGGACGACGAGTTTCTGGACACCACTGCTTCCATGCCTACAATTCTACCGCGTAGGGGATCTCTTACGTCGAATGGTACAGGTTCGACGGAACCTGTTCGTTCCGTCAAGCTCTCGAAAGATAATTGCGTAATCAGCTAATTATATGCGAAATTTCCGAAATTTGTGCATTTTCTTCGATTATTATTTTTTTATGAAAAGTTTACGTAAAGATTTTTTGTACGTGTCTTCGGCCGATACTGGACGATACCACGCGTGCCGTCATTTGAAGCTGTTCGCATTATATAATGCGATATTTGTGTTAGTATGGTGCCTCAAAGGTCGAAGGGTGGCTCAAAAGTAACTAGACCATTTCAACAACCATGAATTTTTAAAAGATAAAAGGACTATTCTATTTTAAAACCGATCGAATAGTGACTTTTGGGCCACGTTTATTTTCATTCACATTGTTAATTACATTTACAGCGATTTATTAGTAAAATGCAGCTATTATTTAATTACTGGTATAGAGCATGAAATATTGTAACTTCTTTTATATGAATAAACTTTTTAAGCGGAAAAGTCAGTAATGCGTCCGCTAAATAAAGTCGTAGAAATTCGGCTGCCTTCTGCGTTTTGAGACTTGTGGAGGATATCATAAAAGAATGGCCGATCAATTTTTACTATTGGAGTAGCTCTATATTCCACGTGGCCACTAAGCGCTATAAATTCCACTACTACTGAAACAAATTAAACATTCAATTATCCGTTGGATATAAATGCGTGAATGATGTATTCGTTCTTGGTGAAAATGAATATGGTTCAAATTGTAGTTAAAAATACTGTTTACATTGTTTAGTTAGAATGGAAAGAAAGCTTTTGTAAAAGACTCCCTTGGTGATTTCAGAATGATCAGTTTGATCAGTTTGAAATGATGTCGATGTCGATCATATGATAAAAACAAATACGCTAACTGTGATGTGAAAATAAGCTGTTAGATGACCGTTTTAAGACCAAGTGTTAAAATTTATACAAGTTCCCTATTCGATTCTTTAACCGCATTAGCGAGTACTTTTTTACACATGTATCTACAACTTAACATCAAATAAAATGTAATTTGAACGATAAGAGAAGTGTTACTTTCAATTTAATACTTTCTAAGATACAAAACAATGCAATTATATAACATAATTGTTAGTTATGGAAAATATATAGAACTTCGGTTAAACTTTTGGTTCGGTTAGACGACCGCTGAACAGCGATACAAAGGAACTCGCTCTCTCATGGCCGTCATTCGCTTTGTATATAATGTTATAATAGAACGGACGGTTAACTTCGAAATCCACGGGGTACACCAATGACAATTTCATCAGAATTAGACCTGAAACATATATTATTAGAAAAATATTTCCACGCACTGCTACCAACTGAACGTGAACCCTTTGCGAACTTGAAAAGGGTTTACTTAAAATTGTTTATCGTGACCATGAATAGTGATTGTTAGACTGCATATCTTCCTTGTGCAAAACTGTTATTTTCAAATTATTCAAAAAATAAAAATTCTAATCGATCCAGTGCAATCGCGTTTTTCATTATTCACATTTACGTTATATGTGATATAAAATATGCTGTAATATACGCTGACCAACTAATTCTATTTTTGGTTATTTAGTAAAAATCATTCGTATAGCTTTCAACTATTTTTAAAAATTATTCTTAAAGAAGTTTCGAATCTAATGTTTAACTGTAGATTGTAGATAATCTATAATTTATAGAATACGGCGTGTCGTATAAATAGTTGTTAGAAACATCAACCTAATAGTAATAGTTTATTTCATTGTTAGGTATAATATAGTAAAAATATATATTTTCTCGTTTTTCTCGATCGGAATCTTCGGTAGACTAGGTTCGACATTAATACTAGAATTCCTATTTCAAAGCACAGAAGAGCAACCAGCATCGTTATAATCGTTATAATTGTTATAATTCTGAAGAATTCGGTTCGAGAATACGACCGGTAAAGAGCTGAACAACTTTGCTATCTTCGGTTCCCAGGTTCTGAATTTTGCTGAGGATACTATAGAAAAATGGACGGTCAACGCTTAGCTGCTTTCCGAATACCAAAGAGCGGGTTTCGAGTACCATCCCTGGAAAAAAATTGATCGTGCTAATTTCTTCGGAGGATCTTTCAACAGTCGCGGTGGCAGTCGCTCGTTTGTCTAAGGCGCAAGGACCAGTACAGGAACGATATTAGCATGCATCGACTCGCACAAATAAATAATATATATATATAATGTGTAAGAATAAAAAGTCTGTAAATGCTTTGTTAAAAAAAATATTATAATCAACGAACATGTGAAACTTTGAGAAACTTACCATACTTCACATTAAAAATGATTTAAAATGATTTAAAATGAATGTCAATAATGGTCTAATGGTTAAATTCTAATGTTTAAATGGTAAATTAATAATTGCATAGAGGTAAAGAATGTGTATAAATTTAATTGTCTGAATTATTTCCATTCAAATCTGATATTACACCAGTGAAAAGCACGGATGACTTGTTGCATTTAATTTCAAAATAGAAGGGTCTGTCGACTCTGAACGTCCTGGAAATTTTCGGAGGAAATGGTGCACTGATTGGAAGAAGTACGCCTGGAAGAGAATAAATGTTAAATATGATCATTAAATTTATTATTTAAATGACTCTACTGTTTCGCGGAATACATAACATCTAAAGCTGTTGAGTAACTATTCGACTCGAAATGATTCGCAACGCGACACTTCCGAAATTCAAGTTGCAGGAACATAACGCATAATTGCATTAATAATAACATCTGTGGCGATAACTAACAGGGCTGTAGAATCTGAGTATTGTAATATAGGTAAAATCCACTACTTGTCGCGAAGCTTCTCAAACTTGTTGTTTCCAGAATATCATTTACGTACGCATATGGAAATAGCGCGGAGGAATTGTTTTGGACCGTAGCCCGCGTACTGTCCCCGTCCGCCAACCCCTCCCCGTAGTGTCATGGACCCAAGTAGGAAGGGGATTTACTGGCCCCCACTCCCCAATACATATATTGAAATAAATCCCCACTCTATTTGGGTCTAAACAGTTTCGAGTGGTTTCGAGTCTCGAGTGCCTTTTTACCATAATTGACCATAATTCACAGCTGACAGCAGCTGTCAGACAGTTCAGGTCGTAAATAGTAGTAAATACAACTTGGCTAGTGCTAACAGTCGTCAGATATTTGTTTTGGACATGCCTGGATGGCAGATGCTGATGTAATACTCAATGCGTTATTGATTCTTGATGCGACGCGCAATTTATACATAGAAAACAAGTATTAGCTAATACTTCAACGTGTCATCAGTTTTCTTTTTATTAACTAGATGAGATTTTTAAATGAGAAATCTATTCGATCAAAATTATTATTAGAGTATTTCTTCGTAAACAAATTCCGATACTAGATTCCGTAACTAGATTTCAAATATCATTATTCGTTTAAATAATACATAAAAAAATAACACTTTTTTATTAATTTTTCTGTATGGAAAGTATGATAACCAAATACAAAATAGCATACAAAAATGTATAGCAAGATCATTTTAAAATTGGAGTGCAACATCTCCAACACAATATCGAATCAACTTATTGTTTTTAGGCAATCTCGCATAAACAAATGCGAAAACATTTGATATGTAATGTGGGTCTATCACTGATTATTGATTATCCACAGTTACTTTCATACGTAGAAAGTATGAAACGTTTATTTTGCAAAGTTTACGAATGATTTTTACTAATCAAATTATTTAGAAAATGCAATGTGTTTCCGCTTTATAGAGTGCATATAGTTATATACTTGTACAAATCTATCGCTAACAAACAATTATTCGGTTGTACAAAATTTAGAAGAACAAAGTATAAAAAAGTCACAAAATATATTAGAGATATTAAGAGACAAAATACTTTGACGAGTACTTAATTTGGTAAAAGACAATAAGCTTGTTACATGAAAATTGGGAAGACAGACAGCGTGAAGCTTGCGTTAATGAATGAAAAACGACGACGACAACCAACTCGGGAAAGTTATACATGTAAATTAAAAATTAAGACAATATTAATAGATCATTTATTCTCGTTGTTCTTCGAGCAGGAACGAAGTAGACGTATAATGATGTTTATAGATATTTTCTTAGTTTTTTAATGAAATATGGATTAGTACAACGAAGCTATAAAAGTATACTTTGCTCAGAAATTTTGTGTAGAAAAAGAAAAATGCTTAAAAAATCAATATAAAAACAACTTTCCTTTCAACGAGGTCTTACACAAAATTCTCACTTATTGGACAGACCAAAACTGTATATAAAATTCATTTGTTAACAAAAAGAAAATCATAAGAAGCTTTCGAATCTGAAATATATGTTTTCATCGAAATTTAATAATTTAAATGCATTTCAATTTGCTCTTATTCAATTATCAATGTAATCATTAAATCGTTAAATCGTTAAATTGAAAATCTCCCTTTCTATAAGAAGAAAATAGAAATATAGTTTCTGGCATGGCGCAGATCGGACACTAAATTAATTGTGGAATTTCTGAAAATCAGTCGAGTGATTTGGAGTAAAAGTAGATTGACAAGAAAGTGAGGTACATAATCACGCAACACATGAAAAGAAACGCTACGATGCGTATTTTGCTAGGAACAAGATTACGTCACGGTATTTAACGATCGACAGGAATGGTCGATTGATGCGGAACTCAATGGGCTCCGGCGGTGACCATAAGCTCGAAAGAGGCCGTACAGAGATACCTGCCACAAGAATTACAAGAACATTATTACTAAATAAGTGAAAGAAGATCCGAGAGCACTTGTTTCATCCCTCTTTTTCTATTTTCACTTCTACAGGCTTTGTTAGTTCTAGTTCTAAATGAATTGCTACCCCAAACTACGATTGTGTTCTACCCCAAATTACTCTGATCTGTACAGTTTTTTTGCCTGGACCAACGATGGGCACGGCAGGTGCACCTGAACTGGCTGCTTCCCCGGCAGGCAAACGTGCACATCGCTGGCCATCAACTGACACGATCGATGAACATGCTACAGAACGGATATATTGAAAGAGAGAAATGATTATGGCGTATTGCGTAACGCAAGCATCAGGCAAACGCACCGTGTACATGCACATGTTTAACGAAAAGCAACATTGTCAAAATGATGCGTAAGCTAATTTAATTCGAATGCTAAGCAGCTTATCGGATTTGCCGAAATTTACAGGAACAAGGTAGAGCCACCAACTAACTAAGCGATACATGAAATTAAGTAAAATATTATTTACAATTTTAATTAGCATCGTCAACCAAACCATGAACAATTTAAAAAGGAATTCGGTAATACTAGAAATTCACGAATTCAGACGATTAACACGTTCTTTTAAGAATTTCATTCTGTCTGCTAGATTTTAGTGGCTATATATGTAGATTGCAGTGGCTGCCTAGTTTCTAGGCATACACTGCTAAGTATTACAACTTCCAATTCTTACAATTTGAAAACGTTTACCACTTTAAACAAGATAATGTTCGAAAACAATACTTCTGTTAATTTCAACCAATTCCAGGGGAAAAAACAGTATATGTGAACTTACCTGTGGCAGCTGCGGCCTCGCTACCTTCCTCGTTCACTTCGATAAATGCTTTTTGTACGACTTTACTGACAGCTATCGGAGCGTCAGCGATACCAGAGAAGTTAGCACGGTCGGTGAACATGTCGGTCAAACCAATCTACATACGATAAAGATTATTAGAACAAAAAAAGGTAACTGATTTGATTGTAGACAGTTTGACAGAATATTACACTTACTTTCTCTAAGGGAGAGTTCATGTTTATTTTACTTTCAATCTTAAACTTTGGAAGGAATAACTTCACTTCTTGTTCATGTCCTTGACTTAGAATGTCATTCAGGTTTATACTCTTTATCTTCTTCTCAACTTCAGCCAAGCCATTAACTTCGTTTGGAAGAATGATGACCATACTTATGGATTTCCCCTGCAAACAAGGATAAAAGATTTCTTTTATATCTCTTGCTTTCTAAAATTACATTCTTGTTCATAAATGAAAGAAGAGATTACCTGGTAAGGTATTTCAATAAATTTGGCATTCATGTCTGGAAGTTCACCGTAATTGTACTGATCGCGCCTGAACATTGTAGGTACTTCCTTCACTACGTTTTCATTAACATGGAACGGCAAGTTACGGGTGTTTACCGGGTCAAATTTATTTTTCCACATACCCTTGAAGTACACTGCGTTAACTAGCACCAATGCTGTATCCTGATTCAAATCGCCTGTTAAAAAGAGATTTCATGCTTCTTTGAGATATTTATGTTATTCTGTGCGAATCGAATAAAACTTATTGTTAGACTACAATTAGAAAAGATTAAGGTATGCGCTAAAAGCGTGTGATAGCGATAGCGCCAGCACCCCGTGTATAGTGTACCTAAGAATACATATACGAATACGTATGAATATAAGCGATTAGTGCTAACACTACTAACCAGACTGTACGATATCTTGAATGCGATCATTCGTCTTTTCTTTAACCCAAGTGTTAATGGTGTCAGCAGCCTGTACAGATTCTCCAAAATTGACCGATTCGCTGGTAGATTTGAAGTAATTCTCTGTTAGTGTCTTGTAGGTTGGTTTCAGAATAAAACGATTATTGACAAAGGCCTTGTTTGCAAGATGAAGCTTACTTTCCTTGATGCTCTAAAATCAAACGTACAAACAAAATATAATGTAACAACAGCATTAAATTTGTATGGAAAACATATACCGGCATAGCGATGTTTCGATAAGATGAAAAAATTATAGTTACGTTTAGAGCAGCGATAAGTTCTTGATAGCCAGATAGACCAAATTTATCCGACGACGGTAAATGCAAAGCAGTTTTTAACTGCCTTTCCGTCTCGCCGCCAGCACCGTAAGCAGCCATACCAAGAACAACAGCAGCGCTCAAAGGACTGATTATAAGATTCCCAGGGTTGTTTTCTGCCACAGCCTAAAAAAACTCTTTTGATTAATGTCTCCTTGTATTTAATAAAATTTTTAATTTACAAATATTCAAGAAATTAATTTCTTTTTATGCTTTTCCTTTACTTATAAAGTTATGTAAAATACTCCCTTCTAGTATTCTGTAAACCCAGTGTTAAATACAAATAAAAAACGTGGTAATAATTGATCCTTTATGATCGTTGTCTAAAAGTTTAAATGGTTTTACCTGAAACAGGGATCCTGAAACTTCATTTATCCCCTGTGCCACAGCACGGAGTGATTCTGTGCTAGTGCCTGATTCAGCCATTCCTAATGAGATTAGGCACGCGACTAAAATACCTTGCTTTACTGAAAACAATTTATACTTGAATTAATATTAATATACTCACAACGAAATATATTCCGAACATTTTAGTGAAATAATCTTTTAAAATTTTAAAATAACTATACAATCTGTTCTTTTATGATCGTATCAATTAATTATTAATTTTTACTGTGACAACTATATATGCTCGACTTTTATCATCAATTATCACATTTCGTAAATTACGCGTAACGCGTAACAACACTGGTTACGGTTACCGATACGTAACCAGCACGTGCATATATAAATATACCATTTATTATTTATTATGCGCGCCCTTGTATAATTCCGAAAATTCAAGGTTGCAGACGCGTAGATGGTCGACTAGGGTTACCGAGAACCCAGACTGTAGACTGTAGACGGGAGACGGGAGATCTTCAAACAAAGTAAGGTTTGCAAACCATAATACATAGATCATTTACCGATTCATTTCCGTTTAACTTATTTTCATAATTACAATGTAAACGAATATATAAATACATACGTATATGTATCATAAGCCTACAGTGAAAATTGCACTAACTGCACTATACGTTCAATGAAAATAGCTGCAAGTATACCATGTATTGCATATTACGACGATTTAATTAGTGAAATGTAAGCAAAAATATCCCTTATCTTATTTCAATATTTTTTACTGTACTTTCATCGGAATATACAGGGTGTCCCAGTTTTTTCCGGCCAAACTTTTCCAGTGTGTTCTACACGCAAAAGTAAGAAAAATATGTTATATGAACATATGCTCTTAAATGTTTTATTAAGGAGTTATAACTAATAGTACTAAACATTATTAGCTCAGTAGGAATCAATGTCGATATCAACTACTTCAGCAAGTAAACATAAGACTTTATGTAAATACAAACAGAGATATTCATAATACGTTCGTACGCTGTGTCGACGAAATGTCAGTTCATTATCATTTTGTATTATTAGTTATAACTCCTTAATAAAACATTTAAGAGCATATGTTCATATAACATATTTTTCTTACTTTTGCGTGTAGAACACACTGGCAAAGTTTGGCCGGAAAAAACTGGGACACCCTGTATGTGTATATACGTATATGTATATGTATACGTGATAGGAAGTAGTTGTGATGTAATTGTAATACATCATATCTTTGTTTATCTCTGGAAAGTATAGAAAGATTTAAAATTCGTTATCTCTTGAAAGAGTTGCTAGAAATATGTATATTAGCGCTGTAGTATAAATCATTGAAGCGACTAAAGTATAATAATTATTGTATCCGTTTGTTCACATAATAGTAAAGTTTGTTGTAAATCTAGCCAATTGAAACAGATGGTATTTTTTGTATAAAGATTTTAACTGATTTTTGTTAAACATTTACAAAGACTTGCAACATTATGATAAGCAAGAATTTAAAAACGCAAAATCTTGCTAAAAACAAACCACTTGATAGGGGTCAAGGGGGGGGGGGGGGGAAGCAGGACAAGGTGTGCCACCTTGTACAATACATGCGTAGACCTTGACTTCGTTTTTTCGCGCAGGTCTCGCAGGATGTTGCAAGATCCTTTGCTCAAGAATACCCGAATCGGCGACCATGAATCAATGTCACGTTTTCGTTACGTACGTGTCAATTTTCGGGCGTTCATAAATATTAAACTGATAAGGAGGATTATAAGCGATTATCGTTATTGTGGATCATCAAGGTCTCGTAATTCGCAGAAATGTTTTTTCCTAATCGATAACAAATTGTGTTTCGCAACTTCCCTTGATGGTTACCATGAAAAAGATTCGCCTATTCGTAATCTTATCAAAATACATACCATTAATATACATATGTACATAGCTTTCAAAAATCTTCCAAAAAAGTTAACATTTCTTATTTCAATCTTAAAATTAAAATTTCATCTTTTTTCAAAACTATGTAAATATCTGAAAAACTGATGAGATAAAAGAGTAAAAGAATCGCACCACTTGCCAGTGACGGAAACATAAAATACATATAACAGTGGGCGCGCGCGTGTTATCATCCCTCGGGATTGTCTCGCTCAGGATTACATATTGACGGATTATAGTTGCTTTACCTTCCCTATACAATCTTATCTATTAGCTGATTCATTGCTCTATAATTTTCGAATGATTGGAATAGCCATATTCAAGCCTCATATATATATATATATATATACGCTTTCCCATACGCTGTCCTTCTTTGCGTCGACAATTTTGATCGTTCATTACTAGACTGCAAGAAGTTTCACTTCTGTCGCGCTAAATCGCAATAAATCGGAACAACTCTGTATGGAATTTCTATCTTTTTCCCTGTTTGCACCGGGGAAAACCCGTCCAAGTGGAAACAAGTGTTACCTGTTGTTTCATCGAAAGGATTGGTGGGGATTTCTCGATGCGACTTTTTCAAACAAAGAAGAGAAAATACAAGAGATGCTACGACAATAATGCTATCCACTTATAACCGATTATTTTTCGATTTATTTGTAAATCAACAGCACAATTTGTAATTTGTTAGAAACTGCAAACGATTTCCGGCATGGTACATTATTCGATTACGATTGTTCGTCGCGTGATTATCTTCAAAGGAAACCTCATTCAAATTACTAAATAATGACGATCTTGTGCCGCGTTCGATGAGAATATAGGAAATATGATCATCGCTTCCTACGTGTAATTGTTTGCATATTTTTTTACACCGTTTATTTGGCTATGGCAAATAACCCTTATGCCCAATATAACTGTAAAATATGATTTGCATTATCACAAATACCAAGCGAAATTTTATTTAAAATTGCTACAACAGTAATTCATGACACAAGCTACCATCTTAATTAAAATAATTAGAAATGCGATTTATAATAGTTCGACAAAATTGGAATTCTCGCATTCATATCTTTATAAATTGCGAAAGGAAATGAATTTGTTAAAAATATATTTTTTGTTCGATCAAACTATGCGGTATTAATATTTACACAGATGTTTGTTTAACCAAACTCTACTTGGATTAAGCGATTACCTTTGTATACAAAGAATACGTTAACGATCGTCCAACGTTTGCCAAGCATTTGTCGTTTGTTCTTTTGTGAGTTCTCTAACTGTATTTAGTTTAACTTCAGAGTTGCAAGAGGCGCTAGGTTTTTTTTTTATTGTAAGGCGCTAGGTTAAATATAAGAAATGAAAAAGTAACATTGACAGTATCTTCGCGTCTCGCCATCGATAAATCATAATTCCATTAGCACTGTCGGCGTTCCGATGATTCAATATGTATAAATACATTTACACCGAGATAATTCGCTCAAACACGATCCTAGTGGAAAAAGTCTAATTGAACTAAAATAAAAATACCTTTACAGAACATCACGCTACAACAAAGTCATCTATCAAAATCTCTAATACAATGTTCACCATATAAACTGAAAATCTAAATTCAGTACTCTGTCGTTACAAACGCGAGAGCGACCAGGAATCGGTATAAGTCAAGAGGAAAACTTTTTTCATGAGAATGTTACGTATTAGTGATCACGATGTGGTTCGCTTGTAGACGATTCGAAAAGGACTGTTGCAAGAAAGGATTCGTTAGATCTTCCGTTTGTGTTGACAGAAAAAGAAAGAAGGATAGTGTTTTATAAGAATACGGTTAACCGCAGCACATACAACGACACGAGTTACTCACACTTGCGCATCTTTCGCCCTTCCGTCGTAACCGCTAATCCACTTCGAAAGGAAAACGTAGACTGAGAGAAGACGTGGTCAAACGTGTTTTAAACGCGGGACCGTGGAACAAGGGACAAGGAGTAAGGAGGTCCTGCAGAGGGATTGGTGACTAACGAACGACCAATCAGAAACTACGAGTCCGATGACACGAATCACAATCGAGCGAAGAACGAATCTGACTGGTGCTTGCCTCTAGAAATTGCAGATCGCCCGGATCCGAAATGCAATATAAATAAAGTGACCCGGTATTACCCGCGATAAATTTCTGTTTTTCTTATATGTATGTATTCGAAGATAACGCGTCCGTAACAATCCGTAACACAGTTCTGCGCATGTAGCAAAGATGCTGATCTAGAAAAATGTATTGTTGAGGAAGTAAATATACTACGTAACTATATATATATATATATATATTTCCACCAGTTTCCACTTTTCTGCGAATCGATATTTTCAGTGGAATTCCGTATTTTCCGTAGACATAATACAGTTCGCTTTTCTTTATCGTAGATGAAATTGTAAGAGAGATCTCATAGTCTATCTCTAACATATGTTTTTCGTATTTCTAATATAGTCGAAAAGATATCCCTCAATTTGTAATTTAAAACATCGCGGTACATCTATTCGAAAATAAATAAAATTACTTAGTAGATATATACAATAATAGCAAGTTCTTCGTGAATAAGACACACTTAGCTGGAACTTGAAATTTTTTTCTTACGTTCAAGATAACATTGAAGAAAAAATGGAAAAATGTCTGGCTATCATGCACTTTAAGTGCGCACAGATTATTACTTCTTCATCAGTTATACATATATAGGTAGTTCCAGCGTTACAAGATAAGATTCTTTTCGATAAAATATCAATTCGTATAGGTTAAAAATTTTACGTAACAAAACACTTGGGGACACGATATAGAAAGTAAAATCATTCTTTCGATCCGATGATAGCTCTACGGCGTACCCATGCATTTTCAATGTCAACGGTCGACGGTGACGCCGGCGCGTATACTAACTGATCTATGAGTCATATTTCGTTAACAGTTCTCGCGAAAGTGTTTGGAAAAATGATTAAAAAATATGTGAAACAGCTAATGCACTCACCAATCGGCACACGTCGTTTAACTGCAATTTTCCCGCGCACTATCACAGGATCGCAGAAACACGTTCAGACTTCAAACTGGTTCAGATTCGGGGACCAAACTACCAAACTCGGACACTTCTTTCGAGGCGCAACGTGGGTGCAACCGGCACCGGCGCAATAGACGAACACTTACACTTGCACAGCTGTTATTTCCTTAGCTACGTGTCGGTGTTTTGGTGTCAGGACTGTCGGGATGTCTGGATTGGTTCACGCCCACAATTCGATAAGTCGAAAGATTCGACAGGTCGATTTCTTGTTAGGTTAGTACGAAAATATCTCCACCGGATATCGGATAGATAAACAGAAACTGGAAACGATCACGAAATATGCAGCTTCTCAATAATACAGTGTAATAGAAATTATGGAATTATGTAAACGCAACGGTAGTCGGTAAACACTTTTTGAAACTTATTTGACGAGCTCTCAAGACTCGAATTGTGTCTGGAACGCGAGCCGTTAGAAACTGCACGATTCGTCACTGACTACACCCATATGAAATAATCTTTCGATAAGATTGTATGAAAAATTCTCCGTAGGTCGTAGGTAGATACGCAACGGCCAAGAACAGGTGTGGAAATGAGCCCGAGTTACGAGAGTTTGGGAGAAATGTGGAAAACGGGGCCCGAACGTACGGGTACTCCGAACATGTGCGGCCCGAGCCCCACACTACCACCTTCCGGGGTGGTAATCCTTAAAAAAAGAAAAAGAAAAAGGTATACCTATAGTAGGTAGGTACATAAAGTTTATGTCGTAAACACAGCGCTCGCACCTCAGAACCTTGAAACCCGATCAGTTTCAGCAATGGAATTGTATGATTTATTGTGTAATAAAGTTTTACTTACGTATATACGTAATCGCATGTTTATGCTTTCTCGAAGTATCTCGAGTCCAGACTTATGCCGCGGAAACCTCTATTCCTGTCGCAACATTTATCGTTGTTGGGATTCTTCTGACAAAGATCGCAGCCGCATATCGGCTGACGTGGTTCTTGAGGACCATATTTGGGCGGACAAGGTGGGAGCTTTGGTTTCGTCTCGCAGCAACACGGTGCACAAGGATCCTATCAACATTTTCATCCATGCAGTCGAAACATTAATACACGTTTACGGAAAAAAGAAGAGGGGAAGAAGAAGCGGAGAAGAGGGGGAGAAAAGGATGAGAGAAGACAATGGATTGGAATTTGGAATGGAAGGGGGAATGTTTAAAATTAAAAATTGCTATTCACCTGCATTTTAATATAGCAACACGATTCGATTGGGGGACAAATTTGACTATGGGGTGTGTACGGTGATTTCTGCTCCCCGGAGGGATCCCTCGAATCGCCACCATTTGCAGATTCTGAATCTCTTTCTCCGGCTGCCTCCCTCGATCTTTCAGCTGCTGCTATTCTTGCTCGTTCTTCTTCTTCTTCTTGTTCCATCTTCTTCCGTTTTGAAGGACATGCCGATGGTTTATTTTCACTGATGTTCCAAATATTCCAATCGGATTTCATTACTAGCAAACAATAAATTATCAAAAAATATTTTGATATCTTGTTTACTACGAGAATAGAAATTTACCGTTATCGAAGAGTTTACCCAACAAAGATTGACAGGGACCGTCATCAGACATAATTTCGAAGTATACGAAAATTTGTAAATTATCGGAAATGTTTATGGTTTCAGGTATTTGATTATTATCTTAACATGTTAAGTACAACTTTTGAAAATTACAGCAGAATTTAAGCTGTTCTTAAATGATATATAGTTAATTAATGCATTTCGAAAGTCAAATTTTTATATAAATGGAAGTCAAATAGTTGAACCGTGATGCCAAATAATAGACATATAGAGATACTTGACATCTATAGGCACTAGACACGGTAGATAATATTCGAATATTTATTCATTTGAATCTACGTTCACAACAGTTCACAATCAATTTACTTGCGGGCGCACACGCGACACGCGCACACCAGCTGATACCAGCGCCAACCAGCGCATACTGGCGTAAACGCGCGGATACGAGCTGAATGGTTTATGGTTTATGGTTTATTCTTCTCTTTATATATACATAAAGATGGCGTTGTAGAGCCTGAGCTAAAAATGCTACAGTTCCCCGTCTATACGTTTATCTATTCTATGATTTTGTCGCATAAAAAAATGCTGTCAGTTATATACTTAGTATGATAATTTATGATCTTATCTCTATGCATATATATATACAATATTAGTTACAATTGGTTACAATTATGTAGTAACCCCGAATCAACTGGAATCCCCCCGAATCTCGTTAAAAGCAGTTAAAAGTAGATACTGCAAGCAGTGATGCCAGACGGAGGAACCTGGAGGACACTGACTGCAAGTATTTACTGCAGTAAATAAAATGTCTTTGAATACGATTACTTTTATATAGGTTATGTAATCATGTTACGCCTTATGGAAAATTTTCGATAGTTCGTTTACAATAGAAGTTTGTAGAAATATATTCGAAATAATATCTAAATAATTGCCAAGAAGAACACTTGTTTGCTGAAAAATTGAACGTCAAAGGATGGATGTTTACACGGTAGCGTTAGATCCTGAAACAGAAATGTATTGTACGATACATTTGTTCAGAAATGTGCAGAACTCTTATGAAATACGTTCGAAAGTTATGAACGGTGAGCTTTGTTGTTCTGTTATTAAAACAACACTTATATCAGATCCATTTCAAATACTGGTGGCTGCCAACAGAGCTGTTGTTAATGAGAAGACGAGCCAACTTACCACAAAGAGTTTATACACAGAACTTTTATTTAATTTATCGATATCGAAGAATATATCCCGTTCGCTGATAGAGTTTGGTATTAATGATCAAGATAAAAACATGTTGATAGCAGTGATACATCAAAAAAATGAGGAGAAGACGCTATCGAAAACAATTCTGGATACCGTGAAAGGAGAACCAACACCAATTTCAAGATTGTCTGAATATTCAGATCACAATTTAATTAAAAAGACATACAAAGTTGACAAAGATGAACTAGCTGTTTCTAATTTAACCGATTCGATTGTGTCCAGAATTAGTTGTAAAGAGTTTATATTGCTAAAATAAGACGAACACGAATCAAAAGATTGTACGTTCAATTGAATTTATTGTAAATCACAATAAATGCTTGTTTCAAATTTGATAATAAATATTGTGCATTATAACCGAAATCTTTGCCAATCATTTTGTTCGTATCCTATAATATCGTAGTTGCATCGTAATTCCTCAGGCGAAACGTATCGTTCGTTTATACATTTTATTTATTATTGTGAGAGTATAAGACTTATGGTAACTTAAGAACTATGGTTCTCCGGTCGCTACAAATATGTACTATCGAATTGCTTAGTCTAATAGATTGACATTACCATTTTCTTGTGAGCGTTATAATTTACAATATTCTTAGAATTTAGTTCAAGTACGACCATAGCTACTTTATATTTTGCATTTCTACACGAGCCACAAACGCTATTGCGTAATAAAGGATCGTAATACAGAGGAGAATCGGAGAATACACTTTGGTGAAAAATATCTTTTTTCGTTCTTTTATTCACTCATAAATAAGGCCAAAGATACGTAGAAAACAATTGTTACATCCGCAAGGACAGAGTATGCGTCAAATCCTGCAGAATTAAAGTAGCAACTTATGGATAACACCCTTAAATGCGTACAGAAGCAATATAGTATCGATAATTTGTTACATGTACCTTGGCAAACCACACATTTCGCACATCGCACGCTCTACGGCATTGAGATAAGTGCAATAAGAACAAGTCCAAAGCGTTTCATCTGGAACTGGATTTACGGGTGGCTCTACGCCATCCCTAAGTCCGCTCGTACCTACGGAGGACGAAGATGACATTCTTGAGCTACTATCGAAGGGTGTTTGAGTCGGATTCACCGCAGGCATCACAGTCGAGAGAAATTCTTTGACCGTTGCCCAATGCTCGGAACATGCCCATTTAGTCGCTTTTTCTCTGTCTTTATCGCGAATCGCTTCTAACAGTGGCATCATGTGGTCCTACAAGTAAAACACACGGTTTATACCAGAGCGACGTCGTTATTTATCGAACAAGAATACAAACGATCTCGCACCTTTATTGGAAATATGTCCATGGTTGCGAGGAAAATTAACAAGTGAAAGTCCGAAGTTGCTTCTAAAAATTGATCCTGAGTAAATTGTTGCATATAGGAACCGAGCAAGTGGAAATATTGAACTTGTCCATCGATGAGCCTGCACGAAAACGGTTGATTAACAAAACTTCTACCAAAGAGAATAATTAAATCGTTTAGATCGTACCAGATACGTACCTATTCTCAATGGGAAACGGAGTGACAGTGTCGCTGATATGGAAAGTGTATTGCGGAGCTAGAGGCGTCGCCGCTGGTATGTCTACCAATAAATACTCTACGGGCAGAGGTCTGGCTAGCCTCGAAACTTCGTTCCCGTACGAGTCTTTCTCCTGATAACAGAAAAGATACGGATCAATCGATTATTTTGTATTCTCGAATCAATTTTATTTGAATGTGTTTTCTCATTTGCCTAATTTCAATGCTACAAACTCTATGTTTTTAGCAAGCGTAGAAAGGATACGTTCGACAAGACCTAATCTTTCTACATAGGAACAGAAAGTTATTGGCTTTTTGAAAATTGGAATCAGGGACACAAAAACATACTTAATTAATTCTTATTTAAATGAAAAACACATGAAATTTTTCGCTAAAATATGGTAATTTCGGTGACCGTATTTGAAAAAACCGCGCTCATTCGGTAGCAGCCGATTGCAGCCGACTCGGAGCGGCCCTGACACGTGCCGATGTGCGCGGAACGCGTTCGCGTCGTTTGATTGGCGGGCTACGGCGAGTCTAACGAGGTTTATAAGACGGATTATATGAAGGCAGGTCCATAATGCCCGCGTCCGCGTCCATCCGCGTTGATTCGCGTTCGCAATCGTTGTGGAGGTGCGCGCGCAGGCGATGGAAGCATTGGAAGCCGCAGACGACAGCCGGCACGGTTCGGCACGAGTGGAGCCGAGAGCGTCGACGGTTCTGGGGTGGGAGTAACGGCAGCGCTCGGCTGCGGCGGTGGTGGGGTTTAGAATAGGCGGCGAGGACGGGGACGGGGACAGAGGCGAGGAGAGAGAGAGGAGAGCAACAGCGTAAGCGACTAGCGCGCGCTGTGGTGTGTGTCGGTCGGTCGGTCGGTCGGTCGGTCGTCGCCGCCATGCTAGTGGTTAGTTTAGTGAACCAAACATTATGATGTGGCAAAACGTTCGCACGAGCTAAGACTGAAGTAACGCCGCGTTACCGGCGCCGCGTCGTTATGTTATTCACAATAACTCACGGCGTTCGATAACCGTAAACACGCAACGTGAATAGTACAAAAAGGCTTCGTAAAAGCAGCTCTTCGCGGCGACAGCGGAGAACGACGTCGGAGAGTGCTCGATTCCTGCGTACGGAACCGCACAACGCTACGTCAATCCCCGATGTAAATGAAACCCGAGTCGTAGACACGAGAAAACGTTGTGGAACGACGGTTCGCCACGGTACACGTTGGGAGTGACGAGTGCCAACGATCAGCCTCCATCGCGCGGCAAGGAGACTATCACGAATCGTATACACGGTACGAAAGTATTTACGGTTCTCTACAATCGAATCGAAAGCAAAGGGGAACGCGAGGCGAGCGAGCAAGCGGGAGAGAAAGAGAGAGAGAGAGAGAGAGAGAGAGAGAGAAAGAGAGCAAGGGAGCGAGCGAGAGGGAGAGAAAGAGTCGGAGAGAATGAAAAAACGAGAGAAAATGTATGTATGTATCTTTACGTGTAGCTCACGCGTGCGTACGTGTTGCTGTGTGTGTGATAAGGAAAATTTATACGTATATTCGTCGGTGTATGGGTGTAGGATCGCGCGTGTAAGTGCGCGCGCATTAGAGAGACGGAAAGAAAAGCAGTGTGTACGTGTGTATATATGTCGTGTACGTAGTGAAACGCTAGCCAGAGAAAGAAAGAAAGAGAGGGAGGGAGGGAGGAGAGAGAATGAACGAAGGAAGAGCGAAAGACTGACAGACGGGGACGAGAACGGTAGAGAAAGAAAAAGCAAACGTGTATAGGGATACCGCGGGGCTACCACGGGGCTAGAAGCAAGAAACAGCCACGATATTCCCGCGGAATTCGCCTAACGCGAACCATAGTACGCAAGTCGTTTTCATGACCCGGACGTCTTGTCACGGCCTATGGTGACAGTGTGCAGGATCGCGTAGAAAAACGAACGCCGATAGCTCGTCGCGAGAGTAATCCGTACGTGGTGCGTCGAACGTGTTGTATCGGTTCGAAACGATTCTAAAGAGAAATGTGTCCAGCTCATCTGTCCATCCTCTGTCCGTAGTCCCTTCCGTCGAACACGTTTTCGCCGAGGAAATGGTAAAACCCAAAACTTCGACCATTCGACCCTGTTAGGTTTTGGCGGGATTTCGTACGCATGCGCGATCTCGTATGAAATGTCATTTTTTCAGTGTTCCATCGGGGCCCGGCCAAATTGTTGCATAATTAGTCTGCGACCGCGCGGGATGTCGATATATAGCGGGATAAACGAAACTAACCTCTCCGCGAACGGGTTTCGGTACAGCAGAACAAACGCGATATAACCTGATAGTACATGTGCACGCATTGTATGCCGTAGTCGTAGAGTCAACCTTACCAGCGAGCAAAGAGACACGCACACAAAAAGAAAAGGAAATCGGGCGAAGTAAACGAACGCGAACCAACTCTCACGGATTTCGATCATTCTTTGTTTTCCCGCCTCTCGCGTCGTCGTGGTCGCGTCGACAACATTCGTTCTATTTCACCGTGTTGCCGATACGGAATCGTTCGGAAAGAAATAATTTCCGTTTGCGCGATCGACCGCGTTGCGTCGATCGGAATAAGTGACAATTCGCTTACTTGTGAAGCGAAATACGTATGTATCGTTAATTGAATAAGGACACGTGTGTATAAACGTAAAGCTTTCTCTCTCTCTCTCTCTCTCTCTCTCTCTCTCTCTCTCTCTCTCTCTCTCTTTCGTCCCCATTGAAAGACTCGATGAGAGGTATTCATTTAAGGTTGGGGAAAGATACAAAGTCGCGCGCGCGCGCCCCAACAAAGAAAAGGCAAAAAAGAGAACGCGGTCTCCGTCGAACGTCAAACCGCTTGTCATTGCTATTAGGAAGACCCAGTACGACCTTTACGCTATTTTTCTAAACAATACGATACCGCGGAGATTCCTCGAACTCGCGCGTATACTCCTCAGCCGAATTGCGCGAAAATATTTTCCAGTATCTGTACGCGCAAACAATGAATACGAACACGCGTGCCCATCGATATAAATAGAAATAATTTCTTTTTCTCTCCCATTGTGGTTTCTGAAAACAGTGTTTTTGTCTTGGCTATATTTCAGATGCTGGATCCTAGCGTACTAACGGATTTAGAAGAACTGACGCTGTGCAGTTACTGCAAGCAGAAGTATAACGACGCCGAACAATGTCCGAAGTACCTTAGTTGCAAACACTATTTCTGCCTGCGGTGCATAGAAAACAATTTATTAAAGGGTCGCGAGTTGTTCTGCGCGCACTGTTGGAAGACGACGGATCTGGGCGACCAAGGGCCCGATGCGTTGCCGACCCATTCCTCTCTTCTTGCCCTGGCCAACAATCTATCACACTTAATGATAACGACGAACAACACGTCCGGGAAGACCAACGACAAGGAGAGAAAGGTATATATGCCATCCGCCCTCAGCTCCCAGCTTCGAGCTCCCGGACCGAAACGAAAAAATAAAAAACGTGGTAGAAAAAGAGAAACGCGCGTTGAAATTAGAGAGGAAAATTTCGGGTTCGTCGCCCCGGACGTTAGTCAGATTTCGCTGCTAATATGGAAATGGTAAAGAACAAGATGCGCGGTCGGTGGGAAGCCGTATCCCGGTAGTTCTAATGGTAACAGGATTACACGTTTTATAAGGTCGTCCGCGATAGTTTCCTTTCAAGATATCCACGGAAGCGATTTCGGTGGATGCGTTCCGGACGAACCCGACGATTAAATCGAGGATTAAATCGAATACGGTAATGATGGTTGTTGCAGAGCGAGAATTGCCACACGCACGGGATGCCCCTAGCGTTATGGTGCGCGACGTGCTGCACGGCGCTCTGTAGGGCATGCGCGACACCCCAGGAGCACCCCGGCCACCAGATCAAATCGCAAACCGATGCCAAAGAACAACTGATATCCGACGTAAATATCCCCGGTCGAGAAAGCAAAACCGGGAGAAACAACAACACCGCTTTGGAAGAGGAGCAAGAGCGTCGCGGTATTGATCGAGTTGTTTCCGTTTCCGCAGGTTCAATTGGAATTAGTTGCTATGGGGAAGCTGTCGGCCGAGATTCAAAGACTGGCGATGCAACAGCGTGAGTTCCTGATCAAGGTGCTGGAGGCCTGCGTGACGCTGAAGACGCACGTCGAGACGGACCTCCAGAACGGTTGGAGTCACTTTCCCGAGATAACGGACGCGCGCGAGACCCTCGGGAAGGCGAAGGCCAGCCTGCAGATGATCGAGAGTCCGAGCGACGTCTACAGCTTGCACTCGCAGCTGATCATCGAGAAACAAAGATTACAGTCCAAGTATCAAGAGATGATGCTGCAGTGCCAGCTCGACGACCTGATAGGCAATTCCGGGGTGGTGTTCGACTTCGCGTTGCTGAAACAAGCGCTGGCCGGTATACATGCCGGAGAACCGATCGTTTCTCAGGGCGCGAGCAACGGTGGCCGGCTACCGAATCACTTGACGGCCTCGCAGAACCCGATATTGTTCCTGGCAAACTACTGTATGTCGCAGCTGTACTCGAGGCACGTGGTGAGCAAACAGCAGCACATGCAGAACGGCTCGATAGAGTACCACTCGAGCATGATGCAGCCGCAATCGGCGCCACCGGGCTCCGTTCACGTGCACCAGGGCCCGCCGCAGTCGACGCAGCAGCAACAACAGCAGCAGCTTCTAATTCCGCCTGGTTCGCCGTCCGTCAAACCTCCGGCCGCGCCGCCGAACGCGATGCTACATCCGCAACAATCGAGCTTCATACCGGAGGGAGTGGGCACCGGTGGTGGAGGTTTGGTTACCGTCCATTCGTCCTCTCAACCACCGTCCAGCGGGATCGCGGCGTCGCTCCGAGGACCCTCGAACCCCTATCCGCTCTACTACTTCAATATCGAGGTGAACGGTTCGCCCCACGGCCGTATCGTGATAGAAGTGAGGCCGGACGCGGCGCCAAAGATGGCCAAGAATTTCAGTGTGCTAGCGACCGGCGAGGTTGGGGTCGGTTACAAGGGCTGTGCGATCTTTCAGTGCTGGGAGGGCGAGTCCGTGATCACCGGTGATTTCGAATTGAACAACGGCCGCGGCGGTAGGAGCATATTCGAGGACGGCTACTTCATGCCGGACGACACCAAGTTCCCGGCGGTCAGAGGAGCTGTGGGCATGCGTAGAACGCAGAAGAGACACGACAACCTCGGCATGGTAGGCTCGCAGTTTCGTATAATACTGCAGGAAATGCGCGGCTTTACCGGGATCTTCGGCCACGTGGTGGAAGGGTTGGAGCTCGTCGAGAAGATCTCTACGTTCGGCGATCAGACCGGCAAGCCTACGAAGAATATTCTAATCACGAAATGCGGCAAGTTGTAACGGCTACGGCCACCGCGGTTGGTATACACCGAGAACGGCGCACCGTGGCGCCCGTATACTTCACATTCTCCCGTTATAGATCACTGAAGCCCCCCTTACGAGCCGCGACGGTTCGCGTACTTTTTCCGTGTATTTTCCCCTTTGCTTTTGGTACCCTTCGTGTTCCTAGGGTCCGCAAAGAGGTACGCGCGCGTTTGCATTTACGCGAACGATAACCGATCCTGCACGGAACGGCGACACATCTACGCACGATACCCAAGGAAAAATAATGCTACGAGAGAGAAAGAGTCTCGCCGGTGTCGGGAGGTTTCGCTGAAACTGTCGCTGAAACCATCGCTGAAACCGTCGTGGCGTCGAACACACTCCGAAATCGCGAAGATACTCCGGTACGAGTCACACACAGTTTAATTAACTATTAACAATAGTAATTCTAAAGATGTTGAGTCTATTTTTAAAACGTGGACGCGCATAAGAGAGAGAGAGGGAGAGAGAAAGAAAGAAGAAATAAAGATCCATATTTTGCTATTGATTGGGAATCAATGTGATTCTGTATCTACAATAAATGACGAAGATGTTCGACGAAGAAACAAACAAACAACAACAAAAAATACGTACCTCAAGATCGATCGTGATATCGATACGACTTCTAACAGTACGACAATTTGTTTTAGGAAGAAGTTCGACTGTTTATTTTCGTTATTGGCGTATTGCTACGTATAGTTGATATATTAAAAGGGTAAAAGAAGAAAAAGACGCGCGTAGGATTTCAAAAATTCCGCGTGTTTCTTGAAGAGAAACAAAACGACAAAAAAAAATGAATCTATGGCGTCGCCGCCCCGCTGGCGTACCCGTGTATGGTGTTTTAGGTTGTAGGTAGTGAAAACGAAAAAACACAAAACAGAAACAGGGGAGATCGACACGCACGTGTATACACGTCACACACACATACATACAAACACACAGCGACCAGGTGGTGAAATTGTATGTGAACGTTAAACACATACATTCATATATTTGTAAAGAAAACGGGATATAAAAGAAACAACGTACGCAGAGGCGAAAACTTTTCTTTTTGTTTTCTAATCGTGAATAATCAAGCGCGCGAGACTTCGTAAAAGTCCAAAAAATCGTGATTCCATATATATATATATATATGCGTGTGTGTCTCTGTGTGTGTGTGTGTGTGTGTGTGTGTGTGTGTGTGTATATGTATATACGCAGGTTGTTTAGAAGTTGAATAGAACGAACGATACGTTGATTCGTGAAGTATAGAAGGACCAATTCCGTGTTTTGTCCGACGAACGTACACGTATCGTTCCGTATCTAGGGGGGGGGGGGAAAGAAATTAAAAGCAAACAAAGAATTTAAAAAATATATAAATACACACATGCGCGCGTAAGAGTGAAAGAGAGAGCCAAAAGGGAACGAGTGAGCAAAGCGACACAAAACGAAAACGAAACGCGAGTCGGGGGAACGAAACTGCGAAGAGAAAAATTATTGTTCCTCGTCGAGCGACTCCGTTAAATACACACTGATCCCTTTTCGTTCTTTGCTGGTCTCGTAGGCCGTCGCGAATTTAACTGTATTTAAGATTAGAGATCTCAAACATGAAGATGTATGCAAGGGCCTAACTACCTACTATTGTAGATCGTAAGCCTCTCGTTGTCTAATCGGGTGAACACACACACACACACAGTAAAAAACGAACTACGAAGAAAATACAAAACATAATAAGAAAACTATAAGCCGATGTATATTAAACGAAATCATTCCTCGATGCTGTATATCGAAGTACTACGATGTAATGTAAAATGCGTTAATTGTATTACTCGTCTGAATCCTCGTAAAAAAGAAAGAATCCCATCGTTATGTATCGTAATCGTCATTAAAATGATATGTGCTCTCGGTGCGTGTGCGAGCAAAAATGCAAGAATGCAAGAAGTCGGTTGAGTCGTCGATATTAGATGGGAGAGAGCGAAAGAGAGAGTATGGTTGTGTGTGTTTCCGGCCGCACGTAAGACGAAACGGAGAAAAGAGTCGTGTAAGCGAAGTGTAAATGCACTCTCTCTCATACACACACATGCGCGTATTCATAGGTAAAAAACGCAAAGAGTAAAAAAACCAGATATAATTTGCACGCCCTCGACGTCGCGGATATGCCTTTTTCGAAGAAAGCCTCATTCGATGTTGAACTTGAAAGTTTTAAAACTTGTTAATTAGCTGGTAAATCGCGCGTTGTGCGGCCAAGATGTTCGAGATAAATGGATAAACGTAAACAATCGCCGTTTAGAGTGTAACAATCATACACACACACACACACACACACACACAGTCACACTTGCGTAACCGTATGTTGAGTCGAAATAATAATCTTCGGGGGTTGGGGGGTTGGTCTCGAAGCGAATTTCTCGTTTTATTTTTTTTTCGTGCGGAAACAAAAACTGCGAATGACCACTAACTAGTTTTAGTCGTCGGATAAAGAACTATCGAATTTTAGACGCGATACTATTCGAAAGGGATGATGACGAACTAAATGGAAGAAACCGATATTCCTGTTTACCGAACGAAGCTAGAAAGCCCACCTGTATACACACAATACCCACGCGCGCGCGTATATACTACATATATATATATTTTTATGAACGTGATGAGGTAACAACGCATAGCTTGTAATATCGATTCAAACAACTGACGGTTTACCTTGCCCCTCGCGTTCGAATTAAACGGTTGAGCGGCTATAAGTTTCGATAAGTTTTCTTTTCATTTCCTTTCCTTTCTTTTTTATTATTATTATTATTTGTCTTTTTCACTTCTCTCCTCGTCCGTTCATCTCTAGATTTCCCTCGAACCTTTTCGTCCCGTGTTCCATTCCACGCATTCCCCTCTCCACCACGTAAGTTAAGGCGTAATCATCGTTACACATGGAAAAATTGACTATCATTTTGTTTGAAAGCCCTACGGGATCGCATATCCGTAGCGCGCACGCTTCAACAGTTTTATTATTTCATGATACATGTACGAAACGAAGCTCGTTGCCCAATTAAAATGTACTTTTAATGAATGAATCGATTTGTTTGGATTATAAATTGTTTCTCTTTCATCTCGTGTACAGTTAATATGCGTACCTTGGTCACACACCTTCCTTTCTAGCGTAAGTAAGTTAGCATACTGTTTGGCAGAGTGCACGGTCTCGTGTACGGTGTGCAGTAACACGAGGTCACGAGGTCTCTAGTTTCGAATCTCTCGGATCGCGTTCGTTTAAACAGTTTAAACGAAGCAGGAGATTCGGTAAATATATCAATGCAAAGAAGACGATAGTACTCACCTTGTAGAAGACGTCTGGGACATATTGTTTGTCGGTCGATTCAATTACATAGCCCAATTCCGGCGCGTCTTTCGTTGGAACCAAACAGCTATCCCGCACTAACGCCATACATTGGTTCGACACTTGATAACCCTCCATGTGAACTTGATTTTTATTGTCGCCTGTAAACAACGAACGTTTGGCGTTTTACATAAACGTAAGGTTGCTCTCTTCCTTTAATCGGAAGCGAAGCGATAACTAGGCTGCGGATCTTTACGCAAAATAAAAATTTTCTACGTCAAATGCATACTAATTGTTTTAAAGCGTAATGTACACATCAAAATGTGCAAAGAGTTGGTCACTTGGTTCTGCTAAATTGCGTTGATCTTCGTAAAGATGGTAATAATAAGATTAGATTTAACAGATGATCTTGGCACAGAAGGTAAACAGCGAAAGAAACGCTGGTAATCTTTCCATTAATCGCCATTCCCACCATTCCCACCATGTTTCAAATGCATCAAGTCCGCAGTCTAAGGATAACGATGCGGGGTACTCACCGGTAACGCAAACAGTAACGAACTTTGAGCCGAAATAGTTGTTAGGCGAGAAACGACAGGGATTCGGATACTGATTTTGAAAGTTTCCAGCCATAATACACTCTTGAGCAGATAAAAAATGACTTTCTATGTTGCGAACGTGTTTTACCTGAATAAATTAAACTAACGCCATTAATCAAGGGAATGGACAACATCGTTGGGAAAAAAGAAGTTTGTATAATCGCTGCAAGAAAAATTTACCGTTCCTTTCTTGACATTGTCGGCTATCAAGTCCGTAAAAATCCAGCCAATTTTCTTTAAATTAAGTAATTGAGCCAACTCGTCCACCAGCGCTTCCTTGTCGTCCGGTAACAGTCGTATAGAGTCTTTTGCACTTTCCTGAAATGCAAAACAATCGAACCGTTTGTATAATTACGATACGAAAGCAACACCTGTAGATTGTCTAGAATCTAGATACTAGCGCATATACAAGTCGTTAGAATTGTTATCTGTTTGAGATTCGCAGGGCCATCGGTAAAGATTTTAGATGGACTGGCATGAATAGCTATTTTTACACCCAACTGATTCTTCTAACAAAAAAGTCAAGTTTTGTCCACTTACTTGCGGTGGCTCGTAAATGGCCGCGACGACGGCTCTGATACCTAACGGTACGTCCGTGTGAATTTCGTATCTGCCGTACAGGTATCCAATACGTTGATGGCCAGTGTCGCGCCAATAATTGAGAAAACGTTCGACCAACGTTGGATTCTCAAACATAACGTTGTCGACGTGACGATACATTTGACGGTTCAGCGTGATCGAATTCGGCTGACATTTACTACAAATACCTCGTGGCCAAGGAGGATGATCCTTACAGCCAGTCTTTACGCGACAGCTTATGTCGTCCAATTGTATAAACTTCCCTCTGCAAGGAATACACAAGTCAGATAGATTCATAGTGAACAACCAAATAGAAAAGTGAACGTACCTATCAACACCGGCAGTGAGTTTTCTCAGATACGAATGGAAAGACAGATGTTTTATATTTTGTTCTTTCAGATAAACTTCGTCGAAAGGCTCTAAAGGAGAACAATGAACGCAACATCCATTTCCACCGTGCCTGCATCTAGAAAAACAAAAATTTTTCGTTTACTATTCGATTTAAAACACAATTTATAACGTCACCTTAACACCAGGGACGCCAGGGACTTGTACCGAAAAAACGTGGTAATACGAAATACCGTTGTGTTTTTTGTTACACCGGTATTTATTATTTATCGGTCATTTTTTCCGTTTCTCTATAATCCTAATGAAATTTATTATAATTCGCAAAGCACAGATTTCAAACCAGTATTATTTTAGTATCAATATAATCATTATGATACTAGTTAAATATTTGAGTATTTGAGTATTTGCATATTTGAACTTGTAACCAGATAATAGCGAACATTCGTTTAGGGGTTACTTACAGCTTTTCATCCCGTTTTCTCTGGATTTTACCATCAATTTTCCACAGTTGCTCGTCAACTTCGTCTTCGACTACGTTTGGTACGGATTTGGAAGCAGCTATGTTTCGAGTCTTAGATCCGGTTCCCTCCATCGGTCCAATTTCTAATGCCAAACGTTAAATCGTTAGACGAGCGTGTCGAGAAGAAGGAAAAATTAAGCGAACAAGGCTGAATTAGAACCTGGGGGTGGATCGTCGCACGCGCTACTCGTCGATGGATTGTTCCATATCTGTGTACCGTTATAGGGAACCAGGTATAACATCTCTCCGTGCGCCAGACCTAACCCAGACACGGTTCTACGTAAAGAAGATATAATTTCATCTTTATGATTTCGTTGCCTGTAAAGTCCGAAACCAAAATTTTTCAATTCGAACGCCAAAAATATCTGAAAACAGAGGGAATCTGACAAAGTCTCGTATTGTTAAGAAGATAAATACAAGTTGGCAATATATACCGAGTACAAACCTTTTCAAACAATCTGGAAATTGTACTAGACGGTTCTATATCTATGCGTTTTGTTCCCTCAGAAGACTGCACGCGCAGGGTCTGAAAATAAATAAAAACGATTTAGCGTGTCGATATCCTCTGTCGGTACCTAACAGTTAGATTAGTGGATTTTCGTGCGAAATGAAAATCATCTGATTCCTCAAACGTGTTCTCGGTTCCGTGTATAAATATAAATAATAATAGTAAATATAAGTGAGATGTACAAGAGACGTAAGTAAAAATAAGATATTTGTAAAATCAAATTTTCAGAGTTATTCTGTCTGTATTGAAAACTTGACACATGTCTCCGGGAGGGGTATCTATTGCATGTATTGCATCTATTGCATCTATTGTAAATTAAAAAGAAAGAAGCAAAAGAAGTAAGCAATTGAAGTGGTGTCTGGGAACTTTAGGGTAAGTTATACTCGTGTCGTCGCGTAAAATGCGAAAGTTTCGGCGTTTTCGGCGTTTTCGACGTTCTCGGCCGGGAACCGAGAACAGAGGATTTTCTGACTGAGATCGGGCTCGGGATCGCTCGAGCTCGACAGACGGAATAATCGTGAACGGTTGGACGGTTTAGCAGCAGATAACTTACGATTTGATCGGACTTTGACATTTCGCCGGTGTCGACGAAGCATCAGCTGTTCAACTTGCTGTTCTGTTCGCTCGCTCGCAACCGATAGCCGTCAAAGTCCCTAGTGGCCGCCAGAAAATTGTCGAGTCAACGTCTAGTATTCTAACCTCTCATCTGCGGGAAACGAACACCGTCTAACGAGAATCAGTGTTTAACCGCTATCTTCCACCGATGACTTGTTTCCTCTTGTAAACCACGTCGACGAACCGCACAAAAACTACGCGTACCCAACTATATTAAAAAGCCAGCCGTGCTAGTAGCCACGGTTCAGTCCAGTGTCCAGTTCAGTCGTCGCCGAACAACAAACACGAATAGAAGACGATCGATCCTTGCACCATCCTTTTGTCGATCAGTGAATTCTCCTAAGTGGATAGACACTGGACACTTGGAGACGGATCACGATTGCGAAGTAAGATTTGTGCAAAGTTTGTGTTTACAATACGCAGGGAGGTTGTCACTCGTTTATCGATGCTCTATACAGTCTATACGTGTGCGTGCACCCTTTTTCCCCCACGAGAACGAACGCGAGCAGTGCGATCGCCAGTTATTAATTTTTCAACCGTTGAGAGAGGATACGCACGGTCGCGCGGTCTTTGATTATTACCACGTTTTATTACGATTAACGATCGAATCGTGCGCGGGCTCGATTTTTTTGTTCACAAACCCGATAACGTATCGCAACGCGTCTTGTATCCGTCTTCTATCCGTCCTGTATCCGTTTACACTTGTATTTTGAATCGCCCCGTACTCGCTGAATATTCCCGAGAACGAGAACGAGAACGAGAACGAGAACGAGAACGAGAACGAGAATCCGTCGCCCGTCACCCGTCGCCTTGGGTCGTTTAGCGTCACGCTGTTGGCCCTCTTGCGTTTATTTTTCAGCAGTTTCGCTCACGCGGATTCCTTTCGAATGTCAAACAACGACACGCAATCGAACCGACACGCGCGATTCTCGTATTGTTGGCGATTAGGCGATTGCGACACGGTTTTATCGAAGGATCACGGTAAATAAATCAGAAATTTTCTGTATATTTAGCTACTTGTATGCACGGGTATACGCTCTCTTGGAAATAATGTCGAGGTTGTCGGAACGCGTGAATTGCTGTCCGCCGTCCGCTGTCCGGTCGTGACCACCGCGGCGATATTACCAATTACCAGGTGATCGTTTTCGTTTATAAATAAAACGGACAGTATTGCTATTTCGAAGCAATTATGAATAGCAAAGGGAGACGCATTGGCACGATGTTAACGAGGCGAGTTTTCGGGAAGGTTACACGGCCTAAGCAAACACGTAACGAAAAACGAAACAGTCGAGTTCTTTGATCTTTTCGTGAAAATGACAGGTGCAATTTTCGGATCTGCAGGGTCTAATCAGTTTTCTCTTAGAAATTTCAACAGTTAACAGCTGTTTTTTTTCTTCATTTTTTTTTAAATCGAGGTATTCTTATCCGTTTCTAGAAGAAATTATGCCGTTCAGATATGTATATTGTTTGTTTTGTTTTCAAATAGTTTTCGATTACGTTATCGTTATAATATGCAATTTGACTCCGGGGAGGTGGGAAAAATACAAATGGCGGAAACAGCGAGAGGATGATGATGCAAAGAAATATTTTAAAAAATTCGCAAGTCATTTGCGTTATTCGTATCTGGAATTACACGTAATTCGGATGTTATTTTGAAAAATCCATTCTTGCGATATATATTTATTCTTCGTTCAGCTAAAATCAGGAAAAAAGGTGGAAAACGTAGAAAACGTACAGCTACTTTGATCTCGCATACATAATATGTTAGGTTAATAAATAAATATAAGGGTTTCTTGTTAGAAATAAAAGTAAGACCGAAAAGATCTGTCTAAAAGAAAAAAGAAAAAAAAATTGGTTGACTCGTTTTGTCAAGGCTACGGCTATACCCTATATCCGTTAGAACTGTTAGAAGCGACACTTCGGTGCCGAATTTTTCTTATATATCGAGATCGAGGCAATACCGTATCGCGTTATTGGCCGCGATGCCGTGCCGGTAGGTAGAGGCATGCGCTGGTTGCGCGCGATCATCCTCCTCTTACTTCTTTAACGATCTTTCCTGGCAAGAACGACTACCGCGCCGTATCTCCTAAAATTGAACACCTGGTCCCTGACTCTCGCGAGGATTTTGCAGTCGTCGGAACAGACTAACAGACCGCGGACAGTCGTCCGAGAACACGAGACCCACGTGTTTGTCAGTTTCCCTCTCCGTCTTTGTTCCTCGACATAGTTTGGTCGTCGTCGCTCTTCGCTCTTCGCTCTTCGATCGCCTAACGTCTAACGAGTTGCGTGCTATCCACTACCCGTAATACCGGTACGTACGCATCGTCGTCCTCTTTCCAGTGGTCTCGAAGATCCAGGACGAACCGCCGCTCCGCTTCCGCGCCGCGACGCGCTGCCAGAGGAAGCTGACAGAGGCTCTCTGCGGGACATCAAAGATCTTACGTCAAACTAGTCATCGTTCGATTCGAGCCGTCCAATCTCTCATCGCGTCGTTTCGTTGAGAAGTCCAACGAGTTGCGTAAGTTTTCTCTCGCTTGTCCTGGAACATCCAGTAGTAAATACGTCCTGTAGATACGTCCTGCGCATTCGAACGTTACCATTAACGCGGGACGAACGAATCGAGTCTGGGACAGTCGAACATACGTCTGCGTTTTGCTTTCGTTGATCGTTTTCGGCATCGTACTGTCGCGTCGCGTCGGCAGAGAAAATTATATGAACGTTCTTTAAAAACTAATAACTAAGCTGGTCGAGTCGATTTGCAAGACGATGCGGCGCGGCGCGGCGCGGCGCGGCGGCCGCGAGTACTGCTGATTCATTGAGCGATATAACGATATTATTGAAACGCGAATAGGTCGCTCCATCTGATGCGCGTCGGCAAAAGTCGTGCCCGCAATAACAGTGAGTTGAAACGTTTGATCCAAAGAGCGCTGGTGATTTGATCTAGTGATCGTGAAATCGTTGCCACTGATTGCCACTGGTTGCACACCGAGTGACTCTCCGCTCAGGACCCGTCGCATCGCGTCAATCGATCGGGTTTAGTCGGTTTATTGAGTTTGTTCTGCTCAATCGAACATCCTGAAACATTCCCCGAGTCCGACTCTCTAAAACAATTTTCTTCGTTTTATCCTCCGAAACGTCATTCTGATTTTCTATTCCGATCCCGAAGGACTCTGGTCGTTCTCGCGTTTTCGTCTTGTTCCGTCGGTCCATCGGGCCATCGGGTCTAGTCGGGCCGGCCGACCCAGTGTATTTGCGTCCCCGAGTCTTTCCATCCATCAGGGCCGACATAACCAGAGTTGGGCGACCCCTTGCCACACACGAAATAGCACCGAGCAATATCAGAGGCAGTTCCGGAATTTCTGGCCGGTCCATCTGGCTGTAACGCGTCTTCTGCGACCCGACGAGGAACCGGAAGATCGCCGCTCTCGGTTTCGAAGCCAGCAAAAAATCGATCAATCGGTAACCCTCTCGAAGATTTGAACGTTTACGCGGGAAATTGCCGTTTCGAGGATTAATCCCGGCCCCGGCCCCGGCCACCTGCCGATTCGATCTGGATCTGCTTGGTCCGGGCACAGTCTTCTGTGAAAAACCGATCGAAAGATCTGTTTCTTGAAAATCTGTTCTCTCGACCCTTCCGCAGTTTGGTTTGCTGAAATTGTGGATCCGAAACAAGTGTGGTTCGTTCGATTAGAATTAGAACTCATGTGCGTGTGCGAGTGCGAGTGCGTGTGCGTTGATACTGTTGATGATACATAGATGGTTTTCGCTGTCAGCGATTCTTGCTGTGTCGCATGTCGCAGGGGGATCGATGGTGACGGCCAGTTTCATTGAACTTTTCGCTTTGTTGCGTTTGGCTCGAATCCTAGAGCTATATGTAATTGAATAAAATCCGACGACTACGCTGCCGGTTTCTCCGAGACTCCGTTAGATACCGTCTTACCATGCTAAATCATCGTTTGCTCGTGGATTCGTCGCGAATCGATTTAAAAATATGCACGAAGCTACGATTTTAGTATCATTTAGTTTCGTTTCGTTTACAATTGTTTAGAAATGCTCTGGTTTAGGTCCATATGTTTGTTTCTTAAATCTTTCGTAAATATTTATATTCTCCCAGAACTTGAAACTCTCGTTTGAAACACAAGCTTTAGCTTCTCGAGAACAAACATGCTGAACAGTTAAAAAGATCCTCCTCCATAACTATTACCTAATCGGTAATCAAATCATTATTTATCGGAGAATCCTTTTCTTTTAGTTGAACAAGATGGACAACGACGAGGACTCCAGCGTTATGGTCGAATTGTATATTTACGACCTGTCGAAAGGCATGGCTGCTAAAATGTCCAGAACCGTAATAGGTGAGTGAAATGTCAACGTTGAATATCTAATGTTATCTGATGTTAACGTTCGAAAATTTTCACCAAGACCATCGTTGGCTCTTTCTTGACTCGAAAGCAACAACTTGCAAGATCAAATTGATTCGAGAGCGTAACGAAAATTTCGATAAGTAGGTCCACGAAAGATAAAGGTTTACATTTGTGTAAAGATCGACGTAAATCATTGCGAACTAAACACGATCCGGGGGACAACGAAGAATTTTGCATTTCCGAAATTTTCGAAAATTCTTGGTAAATTGCCGCGATACACGAACGAATATTCGCGAGATTAATTTTAGCTATGACAATGCAAGGGACGATAACTGTTTTGCGTCGGATGGCCGGAGGTTATTTAAATGGTCGAGTCCGTTTGTTCTGTCTGAAATTCGTTGTACGTTATTTAAAGCACTCGTTGCTGCGTCTTCATCCGAGACACACGAGGTAAACAGCAACAACAAGATATTTTTAAGCAGCGAATAACGGTATACCCGAATCTGGTTGGCTGAGAAAAAAAAACGTGGTAAAATGATGAAAAAGTTGGTGGCTTTCGAACGATTTTGCTCGGTCGTTGTGCCGCGCTGCGCCTAGCCGTTCCTGCGGTTCTTTATTCTCGATTCAACAGTGTTATTTGTCGTTAGTGTCGTTACGCATAAATGCGACACTTTTCCGAACATTTGTGACAATAATATTGTCATATTGTCAATAATAATATAATAGTATTGTCAGAAATGGCCACCGAATGACGGAAATTCGTACTAGTCCCGCATAGTCGAAGCGAAGCTTCGTTTAAATAATAACTAATAATAATTCCGACGTCAGCAACGTGCTAAAAATCCAACTGGCCTTCCCCAACGAGGGAAATCGGAAAGCACCTGTTTAGATGGTTGGATATTTGGCAATATCCACTAAGCGCTACCACCATTTTGCTTCGGAGCAATTTAAATATAAACACTTCCGAAAAGGGAATGAATCGCAAGAAAAGGGCAGCATTGCGCAAGCGTTCGTCGCTGATCTCGCTAAATATATGTACTAGGTCATTGAAAAATAAATGTTAGGCTGATTGTAATCTATGTATATTTGTAGCATTATAATCGTAGCGCGTAAAAATTATAGAGTAACGTTCTTTTTTAGTAAACAATTTGAAATATGCGAAACAGTAATGTTACGTTCGCATAAATGTTTGCATAAATGTTCATTTAAATGGACGTAATTTACTATTTTTGCTGACCAGTACACTTACCGTTTCAATCGATATGCGCGTACATAGTGTAGAGCGTAGAGCGCATAGCAATACATTTACCTCGCTACTACATTTCTGATAATATGCATATACGCGTGTGCGAGTGTGTGTGCTCGCGCGTGGGGTTATACAGGGTGTTCCAAAAATGTTATAGTTTGTTAAAAGGGCTGATTCCAAAGGTCGTTTGGTGTAACTATTTTCTGATCGGTTTCACGAACGAAACGACCGCGGCGCGTCGCGTCGCGACTGAAAATTCGTGCAACTTTAAATGATGAGCTATTCTACAGGTTCCGGCATATTGCAAAATCCGAGTATATAAGCTGAACGACCCCATAACACACCGAGAGTGTCGTCAACAGAAGTGCGGAACGGCTGGAAACGGCTGGAAACGGCTGGAAACGGCTGGAAACGGCTGGAAACGACCGGCCGAACCGGAAAAAGCCGCGATCCTGAGCGTGGCCGGTCGTAAAATGTTGCGCAAGCGTCGAAAGTGGTGAATCGTCGGGTTGGATGGCCCGTACCTCTAACGCGGCGCGGCTATTTCTCGCTTATATTTCGCCATGGCATGGCACGGCACGGCACGACCCTCCCAGAAACGCGTTGCAATAAGAAAATCGCGGATATGCTCGGCTATTCCCGCGGTGAGAAACTGGGTCGAGGAAGTAACGGGCCGACGACTCCGAATTCGAGCCGAGTCCGGACCGAGCAAGCACCAAATTATGCATTACGCTCACCCTGCCTCCATCCTGCCGCGCGAACTAACGTTACCCAACAATCTTATTCAACCCTCGAATTTCCGATGTCCACGTGGCTCCGTCACCTCGGGAATCCTCGCTTTCCAGCGAGTACAACAATTTTTCGGACACCCTGAATACAACTAGAAAGAATTTTCTTTGACATTTTTATGGCGGGACACGTCTACGACCGTACTACGACCGTAGACTCTCCCTCGGACGAATTTCTGTTTCGGTTTCTACATACTTCTTACGAACGTGAAATGATTTATGTTAGTTTGTAGGGGGCTAGTCGCGAATTTGTCATCGCTGCTTCCTGACAGGTTTACGTTCACCGCTAGCAGGCAGGTTTCTCTAAACTCTGACCTCTAAACTCTAAACTCTAAACTCTAAACTCTAAACTCTAAGCTCTAACCTATAACCTCTAAGCTCTAAACCGTTGTACGGTTGCCATTAATTCAGCGTGGACATCGGATGGACGTTACGGTAAACAGCGGACGGATTTGCAATGACAAGGGCAGCCGCGATTATTATTGTACGCCGCGCCACGGGGATTTGTTAACGAGGGTCCTTGGGCAGGAGCGTCCGCTGTCATTCTTAATCTATTTAGATCTAGACTATTAATTGTATTGACATCGAAGTTCACGCACCTCGTAACTCTTTGTGGCTTGGCAGGGGCTAAACGATTCGCTCGATAATCCTGCGATTTGTCAATTGTACTGGCCGCGGTCCGGCCAGTGCGGTCCGCGCCGGCCGGTGCGAAATAAACATTGGTTTTCTCGCAAGAGGAACATTTTCTCTTTTGTAAGTGTCTTGAACAATTTTACAGCAACTACAGCTTTTCATCACGTTTTTTTTTTTCTTCAAAAGATCTTTCTTAGAAATTCCTAACATTTGATTATTTATTATTATCTTTGAAAAGCGACTTTGTTATGCGAAAGTGAACGACAGTTTAAGTTTTACACACCGTTCTTTGGAGCGGTTCAAGTTTAGAGTTTCGAGGTACAGTCGCATGTCAATCATCGCAAAGCTATAGCCAATATGCCCGGATGTATTTCTTGGCAGTTTCATCGATCTAACTGTCACGTTTCGACGCACAGCGCTCGTATACAGCTCGTGTGGATAGCCTAATTACCATAGCTAATTTAGAGGAGAATTTTTCATGCAGCGCAAGATCATTTTATCGAAAGATCAAGTTAAAATTTAATAATTCAGCTGTATTTTGATACGTTTCTAACGGAAATCAATCCAAGAGTCCAAACATTAAATAAATTTTTATCTAATTCTTGCTTACAACTTTTCTTTAGATCAAATTAAAAAGTAGTGTTATTTACGCTTAGGTCGACACGTAGAAGGAATATGGCATACAGCTATCGTCGCTTATGGTAGAGAATACTACTTCGGGCCATTTGGAATCCAGACCGCTCGACCTGTGAGTATAAAACCGTCTTAACTGTTTGATCAAACGTATACATATATATTTGTAATTTATCAACTCAAACAGTATCCATATACTACACGCGTTTCGTTTAATCATCCTGTCTGATTATTCATTCGATGAAAGTTAATTGAATTTTATTTATAGTACTTAAGGACGTTGAATGGCGCTGCAACAAATTATATTATTAGTTTTCTAATTAATTGCATCATATCGATATGCTATCGCATTTCATAATAGCTTTTTTAATTGACTGAACACTGAACTAGATTATTCAAATTATTCGCGTAAGCGTTTTACATCGAGATCCTCGATCGAGCTAATCGCTCTCCGCTCTATCCCAAATAAAATGCATCCAAGTCTAAATAAAAAAAACTCTAGAAACATTGTAACCCGGAAAAAATGAGAATATAGCGATTGATCTGTTCGATCTGGAGTGTCGAAAATGTGGCTTGGGTGGACAACAACGTAGAAAAATCGTGCAGCTGGGTGCCGAGGGTTAATTGCTCGGTTGCTCCCGTTGTTAAGAACGATCCGCCAACATGACATCTGGAATCCGAAAAAGAAAAGACTCCGAAGAGAGCGAAATGTTGGCGACTGATAGCGAGATAGCAAGATGTGCACTCGCTGTTATCCGAATCATGACCGTTGTCACGAGCTTCGAGGCTAGCAACGAGGAGTCATTCCTCGCCATACGATACGCTAGACACGAGTGGGTACTAAATTTGGTCCGGTTGCTCCTAAAATTAGCTACCCGGTTTACTTGATTCTCTTTCACTCTTCTCTCTCTCTCTCTCTCTCTCTCTCTCGCTCTCTCTCTCTCTCTCTCTCTCTCTCTCTCTCTCTCTCTCTCTCTCTCTATCTCTCTTTCTATCGCCTTTTCTCGTCACTCTCTCCGGTGTATGGTACGATCCCGGTCGTTTAAGATTCGACGAGTTCCGGCGAAAGCTGTCGGTAAGTCTTCCCGTCGATTCTCCACCTCTAAGAAGAAGCTGCTGGGACCGAGACCGCGCGTCGCATTCTGTTTCGAGGTACGCCGGAACCTCCGTTCTCCGAACAGATCGATCGGAACCCATAACACTGTCCCTACCCTGGAACCGCTATCGCCAAAAAGTCGTTTGTTAATCGAGAAACGACAGTAGGAATTCGGATTGCTGTGTTGGCTGGTCGCGAATAACGAATAAATGTGATTTTTATTTAATTCTATTTCGTTTGTACCATACACTATTTACTTGTTATTATTTTTATTATTTCTGCCACACGCTATTTCTATTTGATTCGATTTGAAACCCTTCACTGTTGACGCCACCCATTAATTTTATTACCCTATCGCGGCAGGAATGAATTTTCAAGTTCAGTCATTAGAATACTTCCCGAAATATAGCTGACGTAACAATCGATCGTTACTAAATTCACTCACTGGTACTGTAAACCCATAAAGAAAAATTGTAGCACAATATTGTGCGATCTGGTGGGTCAGTGCAATAGTTCGTGACGGATTCCTTGTTGCGTTTTAACACGAAATTGTTCGCTGACGTAATATGTTACGCGTATCAAAGATATTTAGAAAAGAAGAGTTTGCTTTCTCGAAATATACCTCTACCTTTTTTGTAATCTCCTGGAGTTTTATTTTTCGCAATATGGATCAGAAAAAAACACTATAATTTTGAGTACTGGCTACGTTGTGCACGCGGCTGTGAACGCGTCGAAAAATAAACCGGAACCGGCATGGATGTAGAGGTTGCGCGCGATCATCGATGATCTTGAGTTATACGCTGCTCGGACGCGTGGTGTCGCGACGTCACTTCGAATGCGAATGGTTCCTCGACGAAACGACGCGACGCGATGCGAAGGAGAAACGGTTGATCGTGTTTCGACTCCTCCTCGTCCTCCTTTCTTCAAGTGTTCTGCAACTATGAAAAATTCTAGTCGTTTCGACACGCGATTTCGTTGAAGAAAATTTAGGTAGTATGAAGTCGACTGCATAGTTTCGAAGCGTCGCCGTACAACCCCGAAACGGGGATATTTCGTTCGATTCGGTTCGGTTCGGTTCGGTTCGGTTCGATTCGATTCGGTTCGATCCGAGAGAGCGCGCTGGCCCGATACAAGATGGTCCACGGTTATTTCGAGCGATTCTTACAGGGAACGGTTTCGGTTTTGTCACGGTTCTAAAATTGTGCGCGTCGGGGGCGACGCTGGGCTGCGTCGCAACGCATTCGTAAAATTGACATTGGCGCGCTTCCGAATGTACGCTTTCTTCCCGAAACATCATCCCGGAAGAATCCGATTTTTCCGTTTCAGGGTGGAACGGTGTTAGGCGAGCCAGACAAGGTGGAGAGCATCGGCGTCACTTATCTGTCGTACTCCATCTTCCTCGAGTACATCAACGGCCTGGGAACGTCCAAGTTCGCGTAAGTTCGATCATGTACATTTTCGTTCTTCCGCGTGCCGGAAATTTATTCTCCTTCCAATAGAAAAATACAAATTCTCTGCATTTTCGGATTTTTTACAATTTTATTCGAGTGCAACGTAATTCTCTTTGCGTTGGGAATGGTTTGATTATGTTTTCGTTTGCTTGGACATGTCCATTTTGCGTTCTCAGTGTAGCAGTATATTTTTATTAGATGATTACTTCTATTTAATGGGTTTTCGGCCTTCTTACCACGTTTTACCACGTTTTTTAATGAGAAATTTATTAAATTTATTTCACATACAGTACTGGTTAAAGTATATTACTTTTAAATCGCTTGTACGAAATTTAAAAATTAAACTTGTTTGATCTTGTTTGCTGCAGTTGCAAATTGAATCTTTAATTTTCTGAATTTAGAAAATAAAATGTTTAATTCGTTGCATTTGGTGTTTTTCTTCTTTTTTTTTATGTGAAAACAATTTAAAATATGCGAATAATGTGCAAGATATTTGAAAAAATAATATTCCGAGATGGAGTAGCTACTAAATATTATAGTGACATCATTATTCGTCTCGCTGTACCTCTACGTTTTCGTTGTTATTATTATACGATTCATGGATAATTCGTGCGTCACAAGTCACAAGTATCACGAGTGACAAATGACCATGCGAGTGCGAACAATTTTCCGCGGTCTCTGCTATTCTTATTTTAGTTATTGCATGTTGTATTTCTCGCGAAACGAAGGCACGAGAGTTTTCAATTGACCATTATGATTATCTCGCGTTTATCTCGCGTAGTTCTTGGTTCCCTGTGCTCTCTAGGTTTGCATTATAAAATGCATAACATCCGTGGTCTTAGAATAACCGCAGAAAAACAGACCAACTTGGGCGCAGACATCTTTTAACCAGAAATAACCCTTAGCCCTCGCGAGACGGATACTTTCGTGCCACGATTTCATGGCAACCATAACCGGGTCTGGATTTTTATCTTGCATATTTCTGAACCGGTTACCATTTTAGAGTTTCAAAGTTTTTATTATCCAATCTAATCTAATATACTACAAACGACACATTTAGAATTTCAGTAATTTTCGGGAAATTATTGAACTTGAATCTTTTCTAAAGTAGGTTTTTCTATAAATTTTACTACAAACGCGCATACCGGTACTAATTAAGATGACTCTTTCATTACAGCCCAGGAACGTACAATTTATTCAAGCACAACTGCAATTGCTTCACGGAAGAAGTCAGCAACTTTTTGGCGGGAAAAAGTATTCCGAAGTACATCCTCGATCTACCAGAAGAGATACTACAATTGTAAGATTTAAAATCAATTAAACATATGTACATTATTAGAATTCGCATGGTATGTATTGTGTAGCCAGTACATACTACAATACTACATACTAGGTATGAATCGTCTGACGCGTCTGATCGTGGCCGACCAATTATACTTTCTCCTGCCGCGACGCGCCGCACCGTTCTTTAAACTTGACTCTCTCGAAAACGGACTGTCAAACGAAAAATATTATTCCTTTTTTTCTCCTGTATAGCATCGACGTATTTGACATAGAAAATTCTGTTCGACTTGCAGACCCCTTGGACAAGGTTTGAGAACGCTGATAGAAACTTTGAGCAACAGCCCAAGTGGATCAGCACTATTTACAGTCGGTTCAACATTCCTTGGGACAAGAAACCAGAGAGAAGTCTCGCCAGAATTTGAGCTTTTAAATGAGGCCATTGAGGAAGCTCGGTGAGAAGAATTTTCAAACTCTATCTAAACATTGAACGTCTCTGACAATGAGAAACACTTTTTCATTATGAAATAAAACTATCTTAGAAAATGTCTTAAACTATAAAAAATATCATGTAATATTTATTAATATCGTTGTTTCTATATCGCGGCAGATTGAATTCAATCGCGTTGGAAGAAAGAAGGAACGAGCTGAACGAAAAGCTAGCTAAAGAGGACAGAAAGAAGAAGAAAAAGAAGAAGAAGGAGAAGAAACACAAGGGAAGCAAAGAGATTGCCAGTGATATCAATAGTACCGGTCCCAGCAATTGTTCAGAAATGGCGGAAAGCGAAGGTAACGACGTTGTTTTTCGTTTATTTTAGTTTACAGTAGATAATAGAAATAGAAAGTAATAGAAAGAATTGGGTGAAAAAAAGTTACGTTCCTTGCGTTTGTTTAATGTTAAAAATCAAAAGTGTACTGTAGAACGCGTTGCGATAGTACAAAAAGTTTATGCGTTAGCAGCTGCCCAACAATTGACCGAAGCACAATTGTTGAGTTTCGACGAACCCGCGGAATCGTTGCCAGCAGAGCCCCCTATAGTATTCAAAGACTTGGTGGACGTGAAGGCGGAATACGACACTCTGAACAGTTTGGTAACCGAGCAACTGAACGAAGAGGAGAAGCAATGCATGGAAAAACTAAGAATGTACGTCCTAGAGGATGAAGGCTCCTGGGCGCTCGAAGACAACTTTTTAAATTTTGTAGGTGAGTCGACGAACGCTCGTCGCTGTTCAGTTTAGAACGCTAAATGATCTGTACGATGTCTACGTTGTGCCTCAGGTCGAATTCTGAGGGACGAGACGATACCAAGCAACGCGAGAGTGAAACTGTTCAACATACTTTCCGTTGCCGCGTTAAAGGACGACGTGATTCTTTTGCTACACCAAGACAGGAGAGACCATATCATTATGAACTATGCTTACGACTTTGATCTGCATCCCGCGGAAGAACAGCTTGCTCTCACACAATTTGTAAGCAACAGTTAACAGTGGTATCCAATGCTCGATGCATGCTCTCTCGAATCTATCTATACACTATACTCTATACTCTATACGTAAAAATGTGGAAAGAAATTTTAATCTGTCGCGGTTCGCAAACTTGTTAACAGTTGACAAACTTGTTCGAGAACCTGAGCAGTTCCGAATGGCTGTTGTACATATCGTTGTGGCAACACAAGAACCAGAAAATCAACAACATCAGAGTGACAACGAAAGTAGCAATACACGCGTTGCTTTCAACCTCAATAGACTTGCAGACACGGGGTGCCGCTATTATTCACAATCTGGCCTGCAAGGAAGTGAAAACTGTGGTTCGTATCTTTCGCGAAGAGCGAAGGAGGCGTTCGCGACCGCGTTCGTTCGTGTTTCGCTCGCGCGATCCAACGGTCTTCGTGGTTCTGTCTTCTCACCACGTTCTTCTGAAATTCCCATAGGTGTTCGACGATCTGGCTGCTGAACTGACGATGGCGTTATGCCAATACTTCAACGACACACCCGAAGAGGAGCAGCTGTTCGTTTGCATGAAGTCGTTGGCTCGTTTAACCCAGGTCAGCAGCGATTACGTGCCAATGACCATTAAGATGGTTGGCATGACACCGACCAAGTTCCTAGGAACATCCGAGCGGGTTGACGAACAAATCGAACTGGTCAACAAGAGATTGACGTAAATCGGCCAACAAATGGCTACACGTGTGCCAAACCCAGCGCATCGAACGATCTTATTATTGTGTTATAATTGAATTTTTTAATAGAGATTTTATCGAAAATAAATATCGACTATATTAGTATTACCTTTATTAATTATTCATTATCGTTGTCACTTAATATTATTGTTACCATTACTGTCATCGCCATCGTCATTATACATACTATTGTTATTATCATTATCATTATCATTATCATTATTATTATTATTATTATCGTCGTCATTATATCACTGCATTGCAACTTGCACAAGTACCTGTTTGTTTGTTTGTTTGTTTGTGTTGCTTTGTTTCTTTTCGTGCCATCTTCTGTTGTCTACTGGTTGCGCAACAAAGTTCGTTTCCGAAACGTATGAACTCTTTCAGTTATAGTTCTTCTTGCGTTTGGTATCTACGAAAGTTTAGCTGTTTAGGTGTTCATTATAAATAAATAAATCTTTATGCAGCAGCTTATAGCGACCAACTCCCTTTTCATATTAAAGCGATAGGAAAATAATGTATACGTATTTTACAAAAAATCGTGCACAAATTTACAGTCCACTATTAACCATAGAAATTAAACGTTTCGTATCTGATAAATAGGGCTTGCTTAATGTTAGTCTATGTTTGCCGAAGATTAACAGAAACGATTCGATTGCGCCACTGCTGTCTGATTTTGTTTGCCGATGAATTAGTAGGTATATGGAAAAGAGAGAGAGAGAAAGAGAGAGACAGAGAGAGAGAGAGAGAGAGAGAGAGAGCTGTGATATGGACGCAAACTGTAACACTAATTAGATGCTGAGGTATTTCACTTTTAGGATACAACGAAATGGAACGTAAAGCCATATTTTTTCACTTTATGACAGGATTTCTTCCACGTGAAATATTTTTTTAAAAAGTATGGCAACATTGGTTTTCATGTTTCGGAAAAGATAAATATACAAAGAACCATTTATATCCATGAAAAAATTCAAAAGGTGCGAACTAGGTATGTAAAATTTGTTAATGTTCGACGTGGTTCACGAATAAGAAAAGAGGAAAAACTGAATAATAATTGATAAGCCGAAGAGTCGCGAATTGTGAAGTTTCCATCTTGAATAAGGAAGAGCGGAAAATGGTCCAGAAATCGTGTAAGGAAAACGATGGCAGTGAATCGTGACATTGCTCTCGTTTAATCTCCAACAGGTTTACTCGAGTAAACTGAGATCGTAAGATAGGCCCAGATAGGGGATAGTGGTCTAGTACTATATTTCAAGTTAAATGTGGAGCATGCTGATTAAACTTAATATGTTGCGCGTGATTACGTCAAAATTTAGATGTCTCTACACTTATTCGAGATCATAATTTTCTTAACAATTATATTTATTCTAAATACGTTTCTTACTATTCTACCAATAATGTATTTAATAATAACTTTCAATAGAGTACTTATACGTAGAATGTACTTGTTTGCGAGGAGAACGAAATAAAAAATAAAAGAATTAAGAAATAGAAATTGTTGAGTGTACTCGTAAAGTATGTCAAGTTTTCCCGTTTCTAACAAAATTTACTTGGAAAATCTTCCTTTCGCATGAACATCGCTCAACGTTCTATAGTAGTAGTCTATAAGTGAGGTACAGTCTCTATAAGGACTATAGACTATAGACCCTGATACAGGTTCCTGGAAACCAATTTGAAATTTTGTCTTCCTGACATCGCGTCGTCGGCTGTTTGCCCTGAGCTTTATTCAGAGACGCGACACCGTGCGATAATAATTTGGTAGCCGTGAAAATATTGCTGATAGCCGGATAGAACCGCGTTTATGTTTGCAATGTAACGACATAGCGCGGCTACGTCAGTTTGCGCCACAGCTTCCCCGAGTAGGCAGCTTTTCTCCCGTTTGTCTACCGTCGTTTCACTTACCCTATCGTCTCCTCGCTATCCGACTCTCTAATGCTACTCTAACTCCATCGATCGAATTCAATCTTCTATCAATCCTTTAACGCGTCCGATGCGTTTCTCGGTTGTCAAGTTTTAAATAGTGCGTTTCCGGTAGCTTCGTCGATCTTCCCCGTTACGGAGACAAACTTACGACAAAGTTACGACAAAGTTACGATGAAAACATCAATCTCGTTGGATAAACTGGAAGGACTGTCGCCGCAGAAGAAAGATGATAAATCAAAGTGCTCGATAGCGAGCTACATGCCAGTATTGTCCTGGCTGCCAAAGTATTCCCAGTTCGATGCTGTTTCCGATTTGGTGGCCGGGTTCTCTCTCGGACTCACTCTGATCCCGCAAAGTATAGCGTACGCTGCCCTCGCAGGTTTGACTGCACAGGTATTTCATTTATTTCATTTATGCTGTTCTACAGGTATCGTTTCATCGATTTCATTATTTTCCTCTTTCCTTCATGTGTACGTGTGAAATTTTCAATCGATCGATCTCGAGATACGTATTCCTGTCCGAAAACACGCCGATAATCTTGAATACTTGTTGAAAAATCACTTTCGGAAAAGATTGTATACTGCATACCGTATACTGTAGATGTACAAAGAATTGTTTAAAAAGACTGCACGCTTACTGACACCGAAAACGGTGCATGTATGTGCATGTATGTGCATGTATGTGCATGTATGTACAGTCTTTTGAAACAATTGTTTGATCGCGTCGTACATAGAATTGAATTTTCATAGAGACGTCACGTGGAATTTGATTCGACGCGTTTTAATGTTCACATAAAAATGAACTTTCACATTCTAACGATGATGTTGACGCGAAACAGGAGACATTTAATGAAAAGGAATGCGGTTTTTACGTTGATTTGCAGTACGGCCTCTATTCCTGTTTCGTTGGAGCTTTCGTGTACATCGTTTTCGGGACAATTAGAGAAGTATCGATTGGACCATCCTCCCTGATGTCTCTGTTGACATTAGAGTACACGAGGAACATGCCTGTGGAGTTTGTCGTGCTCTTTTGCTTCCTGGCTGGCTGCGTGGAGTTATTGATGGGCTTGTTTCGTTTAGGCTCGTATTATCAAATTTTTTTTCACGCGCTCGCTCCTCTCCATATTTACCACGTTTTCTTTTTTCTTTCTTACAAACAACAACTTGAAACACCGCATTAACCAGAAGTTTACTATCAAAATTTAAAAACGAAAAGTCTTGCAAAAATTCACTTTCCGATCTCGTAACATAACAGACAGCAAAAACTATTAAACAGAAGTATCGATAAATCTGAATGAAATACACTAACGATGTAACAAACTATTACATTCGGTAACGAGTTTTCGTTAATTTTTCGTTAATTTTTCGTTAATTTTTCGTTAATTCAGTTAATCGATTCGAGGTGGGAAGATATCGCATACAACGTATACATAGTTATCGTGTAACACGATATAAGAATGTGGGCGGATTAAAAAATATCGAAATACTTAAATTTTCGATAAATGACATAGCCATAACGAACAGCTAGAACGAACTAAATTTTAACCAATGATAAACCAAGAATAAAATGATGTACTTGATCCGAAAGTAAATTGTCTACAGTCTATATAATTATTAATCGTTAAATCAATTCACGGTCCATACAGGTTTTTTAGTGGACTTCATATCGATGCCAGTTACATCAGGCTTCACATCAGCCACATCGATCATCATAATCGTCTCACAGTTACAAGGACTACTCGGGCTGAAATTTAAAGCTAGCAGCGTGGCCGACAATATAATAAAAATATTGAAAAATTTCGAAAAAATCCGATTGCCTGATTTTGCTCTTGGCCTTTCCAGCATAGCTTTCCTTCTGTTCTTTCGAGTAAGTTTCTCGAAATGTTTGCAACTACATAATCAAATTTTAATTGGCGAACAAAAATAATACTACGTGGATGAACAATTATTAATGTTCGCAGAAACTAAGGGATTTTGATTGTTGCATCGCTAAAAATGGTGACCAAAGGAATGGCAGCAACAGAGCTGCGTTCGCGAAGAAGATGTTATGGTTTCTTTCCATATGTCGCAACGCTTTGGTGATTCTTCTAGCATCTACTGTAGCATTTTATTTTGAGCACAGAGGAGGATCGCCGTTTCTTCTATCAGGTATACATATATTGTATTTTACCGTGCACGCATCGTCGCAATTTCATTTCATTTTAATTAGCATCTGTTTCAACGGATATTAACTTATTAATTCAAATCTGATTTGATTTGAAACGAAATGGACTTTTGTTAAAGGGAAAATCGTATCGGGACTTCCAAAGCTGTCTGTGCCGCCATTTACAGCCCAAGTTGGAAATCAAACTTACACTTTCATCGATATGTGCCAACATTATGGCACCGGGTTGATCGTGCTACCCCTTGTGTCCGTATTGGCAAATGTGGCTATCGCTAAAGCGTTTTGTGAGAATATGTTATAGTCAGTCATGTACAGTGTACATACATCTACATATATCTTTCTATGCTATAAAGTAGAAAGATTGTGACTTGCGACCGACAATATATGTAAATTTCAACTATTTTTTAGCAAGTGGAAACACAATCTATGCGACGCAAGAAATGTTGACACTCGGATTCTCAAATATACTCGGAAGCTTCTTCTCGTCCATGCCAACTGCTGGAGCATTTACAAGAAGCGCCGTGATAAGTGCAAGCGGTGTACGGACCACACTAGCTGGTCTATATGTCGGTAATAGTATAGTCGATTCGAATTAATCGGTGCCGAGACTTCCGAGACTTTCATCTGTTGCCAAGACGAATATCGTCTCTTTATTACTCTTTACCCGATATCGTACTTTATTGTGAATAAATCGATCGACTAACTAGTATCCGAGTATGTCCCGGACACACAGACATCGAGGCAGAGAAACATTATGTTTAAGAGGATTCACTGTTGCAGGAATTATGGCATTGTTAGCGCTAAGCTTCTTAACCCCGCACTTTTATTACATTCCACGAGCCACGCTTGCAGCGGTATTGATAACAGCGGTGGCATTCATCATAGACGCGAAGATCGTAAAACTGCTTTGGAAGGGAAGTAGTAAGTATCGCAATCGTCGTTGCTCATCGAGGGCTTAAAACCGGTATTATTTTCCTTGTTTTCCTTATTTTCCTTATTTTCCAGTAGCTAACATTATACAAACGCAACTTTCTTTCTAAATTAACTTATCGATCAAAGTAAACAACCTGATATGTATTTTATATGTATTTCGATAGAAATCTATGCTTCCAATTCTATGGATAAGTTAACAATAAGAATAAATATTCTGGTATCTCTATGTCTTATTGTTATTGCAGGAAGGGATGCCGTTGCAGTGGTAGTTACATTTTTTGTTTGCACTATTTGCGGAGTTGAAATTGGACTTTTAATTGGCGCCGCGTTCAATTTAATTTATTTGATTCGACCATCTGCTAGGCCACAGATCGAAGTCATCGAATGCAAGGTAAAAGGTAGAGTTCTAATATTATTTAATCGATGTCGATTTTGTCGTTTATCAAATGCAACTTGGGAGACTCTGTATTAGACTATACGTCTATGCATAGACATTTTACACTATTTCATAAATTCGTTTAGTCACAGTCCGGAAAGAAATATGCGATGCTTCGACCGGATGGCGCTATTCTTTATCCTGCGGTTAATTACTTTTGTAATAAAGCCAATGAAATTATTCGGCAATACGAGCAGCATAACATACCTTTCGTTATGAATTGCGAGAAGGTTCGATACATGGACTATACCTCTGTCAAGGTATTTTAATATCATCTACATCTACATATGTATGTCGAAAGATCGGTAAAAAATGAGCAGTATGAAAATGTGCTGTACGTTCATATACGTACATATATTTTTAGGGTATTGAAATATTATCAAAGAACGCGAATGCAAAGAAGAGAAGACTATGGTTTACAAACGTACACCCAGATACGTATGAAATTATTAAAAATCTTGCAAACCTTAAACATTTCCATTTCATTGACGAGGAGGAGAAAGTTTCTGGCATGTTTTATGGTACGTTCTCGCATTTATTTTCATCGATATCGTTAAAAACGTATTGCTCAGCGAAGATTTTTTTTCTTATAGACGATGTTTCAACGAACAATATGGACGAAGAAAAAGAGAAACTGTTGGAAAGTCCATTAACAAGCCCAATTTTCGTGAATGTTAACGACAGTAAAAGCTGTTCGGAAACAATCGAAAAGACTGACGTAGCAACAAAGTCTGAAGATAGTGGTCAAGACATAGTTTCAACTTCCAACGTCATCAACAATGTCAAAAACTGAATAATATTCAGATAAAGTGTCTTTAAAATTTGTATTGTGCCCTTTATTATATTACACACTAGCTATGCCCGCGACTTTGTCCACGTGCAATTACAAATCCTGATTGATTGTTAATGTAATTAAAGTTCCAATCGCCAAGCTGGTCTAAGATTTTTCTTAAACTGTTTAAAAAGTCGGTAAACCAATAAGTTAAACGCACACTTTTTACGTTATAATATAGGTGCTACCATTCATAAGTTATAACCAGATAAGTACCCAAAACTGGGCGAGAAAGTCGTATTTGGTCACTAATGACATCACAACTTTTGGACGAATCGACATTTTCGAATGCGCCTGCGCAGGTTTTTTTAGCTGCGCCTGCGCAGGAATTTTTAGCTGCGCCTACGCAGGTTGTTTTAGCTGCGCCTGCGCAGGAATTTTTAGCTGCGCCTACGCAGGTTGTTTTAGCTGCGCCTGCGCAGGTTTGTTTAGCTGCGCCTGCGCAGGTTTTTTTAGCTGCGCCTGCGCAGGATTTTTTAGCTGCGCCTGCGCAGGTTTTTTTTAGCTGCGCCTGCGCAGGATTTTTTAGCTGCGCCTGCGCAGGTTTTTTTAGCTGCGCCTGCGCAGGTTTTTTTAGCTGCGCCTGCGCAGGTTTTTTTTAGCTGCGCCTGCGCAGGTTTTTTTAGCTGCGCCTGCGCAGGTTTTTTTAGCTGCGCCTGCGCAGGTTTTTTTTAGCTGCGCCTGCGCAGGATTTTTTAGCTGCGCCTGCGCAGGTTTTTTTAGCTGCGCCTGCGCAGGTTTTTTTAGCTGCGCCTGCGCAGGTTTTTTTAGCTGCGCCTGCGCAGGTTTTTTTAGCTGCGCCTGCGCAGGATTTTTTAGCTGCGCCTGCGCAGGTTTTTTTTAGCTGCGCCTGCGCAGGATTTTTTAGCTGCGCCTGCGCAGGTGTTTTTTAAACTGGACTTTTTCGAATGCGGTTTCCTCTAAAACGTTCCCGAAGAAACGCCGCGTCTAACGGTTGAGACCCCGCTTTCTGCGTTCAACCGTTCTCAATTGATGCCGTCACAAACAGACAGACAAACACGATTTTATTATATGTATATAGAGATAGAGATAGAGATAGAGGTTGACTCCCAATAAGGAGTTTCAAACGAATCACTTTAATGTAAAAATGTTTGTGGGTATGAATATCTAAAACAGCGTAATTGATCACTTTAATGTAAAAATGTTCAATTACGCTGTTTTAGATATTCATATGTAAGTAGAAATATAGCATGTTTTCCATACCCGTATAGTTTTCCATTACGCCTTTACGATATCCGCCTGAATCAGCCTGAATCGGTCTCATCCAGCATCCAGTCCCATCAGCGTTGTCATCTGCCAGCGTGCGAGTGTAACAAAGTGTAAACTTGAATTGTAAGGTGCATGCAAATAGTCTATCGTATAGTCTGTAATCTGTAACTCGAGCAGCTTGATTTCTGGTAACGCTAACGCTGCTGCTCGCCATCAAACATTGACAAACATCAAACTGCATCAAACTGATCAAAATTCAAACGTAGGAAACGTGAAACTGACGAAACTGTGAAATGTTCAGTTGTGAAACATGAACGCTGATATGTAGATCAGGATGAGACAAGTGGCGCCACGAAACGGCAGAAAGCGGAAATAAGTAAAGACTGTGGAGTGTGGAGTGAGCGACCTGAAGCCCCTGGAGCGACCACGTCGACCGCGACCTCTACCGACGACATATTGCGAATTGCGACATTTGCGACTGATTGACACTGATTGACTGATCAGACTAGACTGATTCAGACTGATTGCGACGCTACGGCTACGGAGACACGGAGGAAACAAGAGGAAAGAGGAAACGCTGTTTCGCTGTGTCGCTGTGTCGCTGTATCACTGTATCACTGTATCACTGTATCATAAATAGGATCAGGATCACATAAGATCATGCAAAGTCAAAAGCGTGGATACGTGTCTGCTCTCTCGATAGAGCAAAAGCGAATAATTGTGCAGAAATTAGAATGCGGAATTTCTGTATCCAGAATAGCCTATGAATACAATATCCATCCGAGCACCGTACGAAAAATTCGGAAAAAAGGACTCCCCGCGTATCTGGGACACGATATACAAAAGCGAAAGAGGATTCGGAAGCCGATGTACGAAGATTTAGACGCGCAATTGTTTTCATGGTACCGGGACACGAGAACACTAGGAATACCTATTACGAACAGTTTGTTGCAAAAGAAAGCGTTGCAAATTAGTCAGGACACTGGGTGTTCGTCGACGTTCAAAGCGAGCCACGGATGGCTCGAGAAATTCAAACTCCGGCACAACATACGTTTGCTGAACGATTTCGACGCGGAAGAAGAAAACACGGACGCGGCCTCCGTGGGGAAATTCATAGAAGAATTTCACAAGAAACTCGAGGAGGAGAAAATACAGTGGCAGAATATTTATAATATGAACGGGACGAAACTTGGTTGGAAGGTTCTCCCCAGCAAAATACTGGAGCAATGCGTCAAACTGAAAAGCGAAGGAAAGAAAACGCACAAGGAAGTGGTAACCGTAGGTTTCTGTGCCAACGCAAACGGATTGCACAAGTTGAAGCCGCTAGTCGTAAGCAAGCTTAAGAATCCGAGGGCGTTGAAAAGTTTCAAAGACGATATGCCGGTAGTATTTAAATTTCAGAAAAAGTGTTGGATGGATCAGACGGTATTTCTCGACTGGTACGAGAACGATTTTAAACCAGCCGTGAAAAAGTATCAATCTGCGAACGCTGTACAGGAGAAAGTTGTTTTGTTGTTGGATAATTATCGGGGAATAAAGTTAATGGAGGAATGCAGTCGGGACGATCAATTTCAGATCGTGATTTTACCTCTTAATACCACCTCTCTCCTTCAACCCATGGACCAAGGGGTGATCGCTAAGCTCAAGAAATATTTTTCCTTAAAAATGCTCCATAAAATGACAGAACGCGACGGCGGGCTAAGCGAATTTTACACCAGTTATTCCATAAAAGATTACGTGGAAATAATAGGCGAGTCATGGACACAGATCGATTCCAGACTTATTAGAAACTCTTGGAACAACATAACAAAATCCTCAGAAGAGGTAACAACGGAAGAACAGCAAGACGAAGAAGACGATCGAATAAACGAGCTGGTCGCTATACTTACGGACGGCGACGAGCACGTCGACGATATCACGCCGACCAACCTAGAAGCCGAACCGCATTTTTCCGAGAACGAGACTAGAGAAGCTCAAGAAATGTACATGGAGGAAGAAGAAGAAGAAATGGGAGAAGAAGACGAACAACCAGAACAAGAAATCGGACCGGAAGAAGAAGAGGAAGGGCAGATGATCGGGGACGCCGATGAAGAAACTAAATGGACCGCCGACTTAGAGATAGCTAAGGCTTTCGAAGTTTTACACAGGCATACGGAAGGAAAACCAAAATATATAAGGACTTTGTTGTCGAGCGTAAAACAGGCTTTCGTGGAAGAGGAGACGCAAACATTTCGCCGGAATCTTTTCGCATAAAAGACTGTGTCGGGTAAGTTCTTCCTTTCATTTTTCATTTACGTTAAATTAAGTCTCTACAATTTGGCTTACACATAGTTACAGGATAAGAATGGACGTACGGCAGGATGTTTCTAAGAAAACGACACGTGGCTGTGAACAGAGCAGATGTCCTCATTAGTAACACCAAAGCAAATATAATGTATAAAGCAGCAGGAGGATAACGATGGGAATATTTCATTTCTAAAGATCTATTTCACAGTGTTCCGAGTAAGTTTATTGCTACGGTAAAATAATAAGAATATTATTACAAGATCTGAATACCGATAATAGAAATTTGAAATTGAATTCCAGAATTTGCAACCTGGAATCCAGATACAAGAAGCCTGGTTTTTCATTCTCATTTACCATGGAATTTACATCTGGATTTTGCCAAACAACGATATACCTTTCTTCTAATATTCATTGAAATAGTATGAATTTGTAGATTTTATTTAATTGTTCAATTTCGTACCTTTCATACCTGCGATTCGAATAAATTTCATTTATCTACACTCTTACCTACACTCGATATACTAAATAAATTTGAATTAATTCGTTCCTGTATCAACAGATAATGAGTAGCGTCATTAATAAATAAGTTGTACTCAATTGGAAACTTCTGATAATAAATAAATTATATTTTTATAGTTTCTTTTTGTACGGATTCAATTAACAACAAGTAACAAACCTATTATTAATTGTAGATATTGTTACTATTAAATTATCTGGTAGATTATTCCTTGGAAAAAAAACTACACTAAACGATCGTATTCTTTATAAGCTCGTTTCCGGTCTCCGGTCTCCGGTATCCGCGCTCATTTATAAAAAGGGAATCTAGGAATCCATCGGTCGCGCGAGTCAACATAACCTAAAATTATGCGAAATAAACAAACATCATGGTTATAACGAGTCATGAAAACGAGACGGACAAGGCTGTAAAGATGACTGAAATCAATGAATCCGAAAAAAAACGACTGGAATCATTAAAACGAAAGAAGGAATCGTTTAAAGCTAAAGAATTGACAGTACAACATGCACTAAAGAACTTGGTAAATATATTAAAATTTAAATAACAGTTTGATTCATTCTACATAATTCTCGTGTAACGAAACAATTTGAAATGTATCCTTACAGGATAACAAATCGAACAAAAATAAAATAATATTCGATGATAATATCGATCAAGTATTGGAACCTAAAGTTAAAAAAAAAGCAGAAAGGAAGAAACGTGATTTGTTCGATGATACTGTTGACGACGACCAAGACAATAATGAACCAATTTGGGACATTGACAATTTTGAAACTAATAAAAAGGTAGTAAATATTATTAGTTTAAAACAATTCAACGATACTGATTATTAAAAGTTGAATACGTTAATTTCAGGGACGTACCATTACTTTAGGAAACGACGAGCGATTTAAAATAGATGGACGTTTCATGGATGACGATCGTGCATCGGTAAATGATACCGCAACAGAAAACAATGATGAAAATGATCTGCAGAAAGAAAAGAAAATGCAATTGGATATTCTAGAAGATATCCTCGGCAAACCAATTCGAAGTAGTTTGAAAGGCAAAGAAGCGAATAAGGATCCAAAGATCGCGAAGTAAAGACTCAAAGAGCAAATAATATAATACGTAACGCGCTATCGTTTTACAGATTTTTATATTTTATTTTAGGAAACAGATGATTAGATACGATCCTACGGAAAGGAACCATAAAGAATATGAAATTGTTCCACAAACCTCTGAAGCGGATACAAAAAAAGTGATAAAAAGAAAAAAAAACAAGGAAATAGCTGAGAATGCTGTGGAAACTGCACCTGTAGAAGTATCGAAAGATATTTATTTTTCTGTATCGGAATCGCTGACAAAAAGCATGAAAGAAGGAGGTCCATTTAGCTTATTAAAAACATTTGGAAAAGAAGAAGTTAGCGAAAAAGGTGAGTATTTTGACAGGCTGCTTATTATAGTTCTTATTTTTCTAATATTTTCCATGCTTTCAGAGGAACAAGAATATAGCGTAACAACCATAGACTCTAAAGATAAAAAATTTCAATTTAATTTCAATGCAAAGAATCCATTTAAATATGATTCGTCCGACGATGAGAATGACAATAAAGAAATCGAATCAAAGAAAGTAGTGTCGCTGCTAGATATACCTAAACGAACGAATAAATTTTTCTTCGAAGATAACGATGTACGATTTAATGGTACGCGAATTATGACAAGTGTAAATAGATCTACAAAAAATAATCACTTTGTAAATATGAATATTTATAAAATTTCAGAGGCAGCGACATTCTTTTCCAAGGAATTTATGCCCGGCGAAGAGTTCAAAAACCTTAGACGAGAATTAAAGCACATTGTGCGCACGAAAATTCGTCAAAATATGAAAAAACGTGAACCATTTGGACCTAAAAAGAAGGTGATGAAGCAAAACCTAGGACGTAAACAAAAAAAACTAGATGGTGAAACTAAAAGATTTATTTAACTGGATTTTAAATCTTTTAAAATATTAACATCTACATTAAATTTGTACAAATGCTTTCCATAGAAAAAAATAAAATTATGTAAAAATATATATATGTATACGCGTATGAGAAATTCGAATATGTATATGTATACATTTATATAATGTATGAAATATCAAAATATTTTAGTACTCTAATAGAAAATTTGCGACAAGTAATTGCCACGTTCGTACGGTAACGATTTAATACTACTAAACTGGTTCTTTAAGGATTATCCTTGATCGATAAATTCGTAACACGTATGAATATATTTTTCCTGACTTAAGGATAAATTAGGCTACTCTTCCTTAATTAAATTTACGTTATACATTTTATTTCTTTCTGCCGTACGTCATCGAGAGCAACTTCAAAAATAATTTGTGCGGAAGTCCACGTGATATTTGTTGTATGTGCGTGTTCAACAAGTTGTACGTTTCTTCCTCGTAAATCGAATATGTGTTTGGCAAGCCTAGTTCATTGTAAAGCTGTACAACACGATTCACTTTCTCTTCGTCTTGTTCCCCATAACATTCCTGCGTATCGTTAAAAGTTATTATCGTTTGCGCTAGCATCCGGCGAACAAACTTTGTTGAGGTTTAGTCGAGTACATAGTACATATTACTATGGTGATAATGTACCTACATCTAAAACCTTCCTTTGTTTCGGCGTGACACGTTGCAAAGCTACAACAACGAGCCACGAACACTTTCCTTGCGCTATATCCGTGCCCTGTTTACCTGTGAGACTGGTATCGCCGTAACAGTCTAAATAGTCATCCTGCACTTGGAACATGTGACCCATTTCTAGTAAAATAGTTTTCGCTTGTCTATACATTTCTGGATCTTTTACACCAGCCTGAAGTATTATGAAAAATCGATAAATAAAGGGACTAGCTTTAGATAGAAAAAGGAGATTGGCAAACTCACAAAATACATAGCAGCCGTGACTGGCAGTACAAACGTATAATAAGCTGTTTTATATTTCACAATGGCGTTGTATCGATCCATCGTATAAAGATCTAGATTGGGTTTGTTTCCACCGTTCATTGCTAACATATCTAGAGACTGACCCATTATGGTTTTTAACGTAGACTGTAATTAATGTACACACGTAAACGTCAACCGAATCGTTCGGAATTCTCCAAGAAGTGATTTTAATTAATCGATGCAATACGTAACTACTTACATCTAAAAATAAGTTCTGCATTTGCGTATAACACTCTTTTGTCTTGAAGTGTATTCTTAAAAGCTCGTATATATACATTTTGATTAATACAGCATCGTTAATTGCTGCTAATCCGTTATTATTGTATAAATACCAACACGGTTGATTACGTCGAGTTGACGATTGATCTTGAATATCATCGATTATTATAAAAAATGATTGTAACTATAATAGAGTATTGTCATATTACATACATTTTCTACCTATACTATGTGAAACGTGATCAGGGTTATTTAGATATAATATCGTGCAACGTGTAGCGTAAAATACAATAAAATAAATTGATTTGAAAAGCGTAGCAAACGTACATACCATTTCTATACACCAACCCAGTATTCGTGCTAAACGTAAATTCTCGTCTGTTAGTTGATCTTCCGGCGCCAGTGTTTTGTACGCGAGTACATGCGCTAATGCCCTCGCCTTTTTCCCTGTAGGAATAGTATACTGTAATGCCTGAAAGTTTAATAAAAGTTTCATAAAATATCTAGTTAACAATCGATGCCTAATTGCCTAATTATTATGGACACGCTCTATATATATATATATATATATATAAGCACCTTTGTCATCCTCTTGGAGACATCCAACAAATCATGATTACGACCAACGTCCGTGAGATCTCGAACAATATCCGGCCAAATAGCCATCAATTCCCGACTTTCATCTTTACTGGTGAACGTAGACAGCGGAGCATAGCGATACGTTTGCACATTTGCGTACGTTGACCTAAAACATAAAACAATAGTAAACATCAACATGTCAATGGGGTCAATGTTCGCTTATTTCTACAATGTATTAGAAAATTGTTTAATCGTTAAAATTGATGCTTATTTATTATAAACTAATCTGTATTGTCGTGTTGGTATAAGTATAACGATTATACGAAATTGTAGAAATAATTTTTTAACCGATAGATATTCCAATGAAAATAAAAATTGTTCATTATGTAACTATAAAGGCTCCATCTAATAAATACGGCCAATATTTAGAATTTAGAATATCTATCAAATCGTCATGTATAAATAAAATATTAATATAAAAATGTATATATTTGTTTGTTTTTTTTTCGAACATAACACACTATTTGAAAAGATTCCGCGAAACGAGTAGTTTAATTTAAAATAAATAATATATTCTGTTATCGATCTCCCATATTTTAGAGATTTATTTACATGTACATTTTACACGAATGTGCATCATAGTCGTGTTTTAACATTCAGCACGAAGCTCATCTTATTATGCTTATCGGCAATCTGCACATGACATGAGCAGGAAGCAGGATAAATATTTCTGGAGCGTTTGAATTGTGTACTAAAATAACATTTGAAAAACCGAGAATCTACTCGATGGCCGTCATATGCCGTCATGTGTCATGTCATGGAGAGATCGCCCCGATCAGTCAGTTGTTATGTAAATAACAAACCGAGTATGTACACAAACTCTTCCGAACATAGATCTGTTTGCCGACACGTTCCGCGCCCCCCCCCCCCCAAGTATCCGTATTTTTATGTATATATTACATATTATAGGAGGGCTGTAAATGTCACTGCCTGAAGATGAATTATTGAAAAGCCCCGAACAAGAAGAGGTTGAAAAGGAGGCTGAAAAAGAGCCTCAACGAAGAGAATCCGAGGAGATATCTGAATCGGACGACTCTGTAGAGACTGTAATACCGGTATCGGTATGTATGTACATATTTATATTAATAGACCTCCCAGTCCCGGTTCTCCAGTATATCCTGGAGAATTTTTGAAAAACTTGGTAATAAACGTTTCATATTAAATGTCTTCTAACGAATGCAAATATATAATACATCTGGATTGAATAATAAATGGCATGTTCAAGGCCGCGGTTCCCGTTATAATCTTCGTATCTGTGAACACGCGTTATATCTGTCTCTTACTACTATTAAATTTGAACGAATGATAAGGTTGATATTTAAAAAAATATATGCTTCCCATGATGCGAACAGTACTCGTATACGTGCAGTATCAGAGACAGTATACTTCCGGAAATGTAACAGGTTTCTAAACTTCTGCTTTAGTTCTATACGCGAAGAAAATAATTACTAATTAGAAATTAGTATGATTAGTATGACAAAACCGATAATTTTACGTAGGTTATAGATGAAGAATTCGACTCGGAAATAAGCAGATCTATCACGGTAGTTGGAAAGTCAGTGACGCACCGCGGAACGCAAACGGTAATACATTGCAAGTCCGACGAGAGCAAAGACACCTTCTTCAAAATGATTATCAATACGAAAGTATAAACGCATAACTCATTAGCGTCGCTTATAGCGTAAGCGTAAGCGTAAGTGTTACATTTGTATACGCTTACGCTAGATTTCGAAAGCCGTTGCTGGACTATGAATTTTGGCCAATTAATAATAAAAACTGAACCGGTAATATATGAAACAGTCGAAAAAGAATCGAAGGTATTTCGATTGGACTCTTGTCCGTTGAAATGGTGGCAGACAATTTTTCTTTTGCACAAAGATCCGCAATCTATTCATGACATACCGACGACTTTTTTATATGTAATTTCAATATTCGCCGATTCCACGGACCCAACGGTGTACATGCAGACTGTATTTTTCAAGCTGAAATTTGATGTAGACAGCACGACATGGTATTTTATACGTATCTAATATGTGCATGGCTTTCAACTTTGACGAAGATCATAAGCAGAATACCGAGCGAGGAATTCTATTTAATCCAAAGCGAATAATTCAAACAGAACAAATGCACCAATATAATTACAGTGATTTCTTTAAATTCTATTGTTTATCTATAAAATTATAAATTTTTTAAAGCAGATACTGTGACACAGATTCTTTCTATTATGTATTATGTATATTAAAAGAAATAAGAAATTTCGAAATGAAACAATATACAAATACAAGTCTACATGAACATTAGTAGAACATCTGCCTGCCGAAAGTAGTGAACGGTAAGTAGCTCATTTCATTCGCATGTCCAATTTCAAATGTTTATACTTATAGTTGTAGTAAATATTGCGAAATTTATCAAATGGATACTCACCGAAAACATTCCGAAAGAACTATGTTTTCTCTGCTGCGTGGAAATTGTACGACGACTCGATGAAATAATCGTGCATTGTCCCTAATATGTATAGAATCAACAATCTTCCAAGGAAAATCTCGTTTAAATAGTGATCGAACGGTTTTTTGCAAAGTTGAAGTCATATTTGCGTATGTAAATATATTTTAGTGGTTAGACCTGAGTTGAAACCTGTCTTCGTCGAAATAATAACGAACTACTTATGAACGCACGTAGATTTGTACGTTAAGCATAAGACGTTGCGGAAATAAGAGAGTTAACAATTTGTACAAACAAAAAAAAAAAAAGAGACGTCAGAACCAGATAACGTTACCGCATAACCTAACACGCGCTGCTTGACGTACATACTAATCTGCTTCCGTGGAAACGAGACTCATGCTTTTATACCACTGTCGAGCATACGAAGATACACAGAACATAACAAAGTACGCATAAATATTAATTTATTTAAAGATGTTTTTTGAAAATTGATTCGAAGCGGCGATTCAGGATCCTGCTGAATTTTGTTTCGTTGATTTCCCAGCATTTCCCAGATAGTCGTTACATATTTTACCATCGTATACCAAATATATATACGCAGAAACAGAATATAGAATAGTGACTGTGACCGATAGTGACCAATAGTGAAGGCGGTGCGTAACAACCAATCGGATCCGCTTTCTTCTTTCGGTAAAGCACAGTGAAGGCAGTAAATATGTGGTTCCGAGACTATATATTATATATCACTGGCTAAACTTGTCTACGCATGCGCACTCTAAATATAGAGTAATCGAGTGAAAGATTTCAATCTCTGTTTTCGATATACTATATTTGATTTTCTTATATATTTCCTATTACATTATTATAAATAGCTAATTTTGTTTACGGTTTGAAGGGGACTTTGTTAGAAGGCGGTGGTAATCTATACGGCGCTAGTTCAACTTCTGCTTCGCCAAAACTGTCTACGTGATAACAGAAATATTCGGGATTTTTGTAGTCCGTGTTCTTAGCAGCGCCAGGACCTACCGCTGTAAAATGATTAAACTTTCCAACTGTATATGCAACAAATTATGTATAATATAACAATGTATATTGCATACTCGGTCTAAATAAACAGCGACATTGAAACAACTAATATATATATGTGTATATTTTGGAAAATGATTCTTGAAAGTAGTCTTGAAACGAGTCTTGAAAGTATTTCTATTAGAAACGTACAAGTACGAGAAGAAAAAAAGCTAAATACATGAAAATAGTAAATGTATATCGATATCTTACGTTGACTCGGGACATTGACACATCTGTCACTGAGACCTTTAACATTTCCATCCGTTCTAGGCTGCTTAGGCGTTTTCGTTGACTTCGCTGTCGTCGAGAAAGTTCGTAACAACGGCAAGTCCCTTTTCTAGAATAGTGAATGTGTCTTATTTCCCAACAACAGAACCAGGTTACCGCGACGAAATAAATAACCTATGACCTACGACTTACGACCTACGATTATTTTCATTTCTATAGATATAATGTTTGCCTGTACCTGCGACGAAATCACATTTCTAATAGAGCGTAACATTTTTCAAGAGAGATAACGGTAACTGATTTTTACGCGAAAATTGTAATACTTGTTAATATTTATATAACAATATGAATAACCCTCCTCTCCGTCTTTGCCACTTTGCTTACTAAGCTAAGGTTAGGTCGGTAAGTTCGGTTTGGTTAGCTCTCTATTTGGTTCTATCTGTTCTATCTGGCTCCTACATTAGGTTCTATGGCTATTGCATCAAGAAAAAAAAATCCCTATCGAATATGCAACCACATGCAACAATCAGCAACAATATTATATACACATTGTCGAACTTGAAATGCTACTATAATATAATAGAAATTTTATTTGCCATATTTATTTCATGTATTTTATTTGAAAAAGTAATAATCATTTTTTCGAAATTACATATATTTCTCTAGGGATTAGGTACCTGCTGGTACCTGATATCAGAGGCTCTGCTGATACGTGCCTGTACGTGCCCGATACCTGCCGATACGTACCTGAAAAAGCGTTTTTTCACGATACGAAATCTAATATACAGTGCACTATATATGTATACATACACAAAAAATAATCGCAAAGAAATTGTAGAAGGCAAAGTTTCAAATCTGTGATAGAAATGGTTTATGTTATGTAATATTCAGTAATATTGTACGTATATACAACGAATACAACCTGATAGAACCGAAGGAACACTTACCTACATAGCTGCATTTAGAAATTTTTGGTATATATCTACATATTATTTCAGCTTGTGATTGTATTGTTCCCAGATTACTCAAATTCATTCAAAGTATATATTTGAAAAGTGTTATTACACAAAACTCTGATTTCCTACTATAAGAGGACACATTTGAATCATTATCAAATCAGTCAAAGGAATTGCAGAAGTAAGCGGAAATTGTTCGTTTCAGATCTTTAAATCATGTCGGTACGGTACGAGAAAGATCCTTTAAAGAGGATAACGTTTTGGTGCTTTCCAATGATGAAATTGGGAGGGGTTATGGCTCTACACGACATATACGTACGTTCCCAGTGCCAGACAGCTTTACACGCTGCACAACGTATAGGATTTTATGTGATCCCAATGACTGCAATAGGTTTTACTTTACCAGCTATGACTCTTATCGCGGAAGATCTGAGAGGAAAGCGTGATCCGATCAATTACTTTGTAGGAGGTATGTAAACAAAACTAGATTAACAGATACGTCCAACGCTGCTTGTAAAGCCTTAAAGAACGACAAATTCAATTTTCAGTCTGCAGAGTTTATCCGTTTCGATTCAACGATCGACATTCCTTATTTTTGATTTTTCTCAATTTTACAACTCTCTGCAACTATGGAATTATAATAGAAATAAATTATATATACGGAGAAAGAAACTTGCTGTTTCATAGCGAAGTTTCAGTTGCAAAGATATTATTAGTTCCAGATTCCAGAGGTTCGACTATACGTATTCTATTTTCTAATATATTTTCTTTTTCAGCAACATCTTGTTTGCCTATACTGAAACAATGGTTGAAATTACCTCCTTATATGGTACGGAATGGAATTTTCATTATGGCTATCGGTGTAACTCTATTTGGTATTTGCGAAGCTAACAACGGAGTGCACGAATCAGACAGTACACATATTAGGTCCCCTCACCTTCTGGTGTACGATAATTAAACGCGTTGTTCTTTGAAAATTAAAGATACGTTACTGAAAATTGTATAAATTGTAGAAGGTGTATTAAAGTATGGTCTGTATCGTTATTGTCCTTATAGTACATTTATTTATATATAGCTCCGTTAAATACAAAAATCTTAAATCCTAAAAATGGTATGGTGTCGTTAACATTTAATTTAAGTTAGCGTTTCTCCTTTTGTCACCTGTGAACAATAGCAATAAGACAGATGATAAATAATTAAACAAATATAAACATAAATAATAATATATATAAAGGCGAATGCGTAACAAACAACTTACGCATGCTTCCAGATACTCTATTCTCCTTTCAAGCGTAGTCAGTTTTTCGTTTAGGACTGCTATTCGTGACCTGCAAGACATATCTAAAAAGAAGATTTCTCTATTAGTTATTGTCAAGTAATTCATTCCAGATGTTCGCGTACATCTCAATGATTTTTCTATATATTACCAAATGAATTCAGAAAGTCGGTTATCTTTTTAATGCTACCAGTTATAACTTCAATGTATTCACGATTTGCCCAGTCTTGCTGAATTTGTTTTTGGATTGCTTCTCGATGCACAGCGGCCATTTTTGACGGTACATTCAGGCACCGACGAGAGACTGTTAAGACATCCAGCCTCACGGGCGTTCGTGCCTTACGCCCTCTACTATGTGTTATCTCGGATCACTATAAGTTCCACCATGTGCCTCTAAGTGGGTCGCTAAGTTGTGTCTCTAACTGTATCGCTAAGTGCGTCCTAAGTATGTCTCTCTAAGTTGTGTCTCTAAGTGTGTCTCTCTAAGTTGTGCCTCTAAGTTGTGTCTCTAAGTGTGTCGCTAAGTGTGTCTCTCTAAGTTGTGTCTCTAAGTGGGTGGTTAAGTGTGCCTCTAAGTGGGTCGCTAAGTGTGTCTCTCTAAGTTGTGTCTCTAAATTGTGTCTGTAAGTGTGTCGCTAAGTGTGTCGCTAAGTGTGTCTCTCTAGGTTCCCAAATTCTTGGGAGTTGTATACAAAATAAATTACTAAAAGCCGTAGCATTTTCTCACAATTTATTCATAATAAGCACATCTTACCTAATAATTTATAAAACTAATATCACTGACAAATTCTGATACTAAATATAGATAGATTATTCATAGAAAATATAACTAGAAAGCATAACCATAATCTAATCACACAGCACAAGTCTCAATGGTAAACATCAGCTTGGATTCTTTCTGTGCGCAATCCGTCATCTGTTGAATTCTACGCGCGTGCAGAGAGTGCTCACGTCCGGGTTTTGCCCGTGCCACTTTTGTTTGCACATCATCTTTAGCATGGAACAAAACCTACATTATCTTAAGCAGGACATAGAACCCACTTTACTACTTACTACATCTGTGACCAGGACCAGAACGTATACGATACGTATGCGATACGAGTGCGGCCCAGCGGGGGTGTGGAGCAAAGGGGGGCTTCGGCCTCCGGGGGCGTGGCCAAACCCTCCAATGGGTGCTGCATAACCCTCCGAGGGGCGGGGCCTAACCCCTGGGGGTTTGGCCACCCCCCTCGGGGCCAAAGGCCCCCTGGGCCGCACACGTGTCGCATACGTATCACATACGTATCGGATACGTATCGCATACATATCTCACACCCCCCCCCCCCCCCGGAGCCACGGCTCTGGCTCTCAATATCAGTTGAAGCATATTTAGAATACCGTTGGTAATGGCGAATACTAAAGTGTCTAAACAACTATTAAGTTGAATTGAAAGTTCGTAGCTTTTTTAAATTGAAATTCAGAGATAACATTAAAATGTTTATTCATAGGTTCTTTCAAAAACATGGTACTGGCGGAGCATATAACATTTGATGATAATCCATATGGTTTCGTGATGATTCGTCTTCCGGTCCGGTCCACCGATTCGGGACAACCATAATGATCTTTAGAATGATAGTGAACATTTTGGAATACATCGCAACGAATAAAATGCTCGATTGACGCAGAAGAAAAGAAAATGCATTGAAAGCAGGAATTTGAAAGCGTGATGATGTTAAACTGTTACGAGAATATCTGTTCTGTAGTCTTATATCGTTATCGGCTACGGTTCCGTTTCTGTCATTTTGTATTCTGAATTATCTTTGACTTTATATATTTATTATTTAAGTAGTTATTTATTGTTATTTATAATATAAACAATTTTTATACAAATAAATGATTATGATCTGTTTCTATAATCCATATATGAATTATTATTCCAATAATTTCTTGTTAAAATAAGTGTTTAATTAAATTATTATGGGGATAATAATTCAAATAATAAATATAGAAACAATTTATAAAATCCATTTCTTTGAACAATTATTTCAACAATAAATTGTTATTGAAATAGTAATTAAAATAATGAATGTAGAAACAAATTACTAAAATGTATTTATTTAAAAATACGAGAGATTTAGAAATAAGAAAGCAATAAGAGTGCGGAATGTAATGATACAATGAAAAGTAATTTTTTTTCTAAGAATTACAGAATGGGTAATGTCAGTAGCTGCGGTACTAAATCTATTTACCTACGCCACTGACGCAGTTTCACGTGGTTCACGAACAAATGATCTATTTAGGTAGAGAGCGCTGAACCCCCAACTGAATCTCACAGGGGCTGATAATCTTGAGTAGTATCTGATCTCGTCGGTGTCGTAAGTGAATGTTCGTGTTCGTGCTGGATCGTGACAGACGAAGTCTCTTGTTTTTCTGGGTAGATGTGTTTGAAATAAACTAGATTTTCTTGCAAATTCTGATTTCTGATACCGTTCGTACCTATTGTATTTTTTATCATGCTTTTCATTTCCCATTCTATCAACACTTCGAAACTACCAAACTCAAAATACATTGCATATCGAGCCTAAGAGGAATCCGCCATTTTGACTATTTTATTTGCATACAATACGAAATACGAAATACAAAATACAAAATAAAAAATACAAAATACAATACAGTGTTAGTGCATCGCATAGTGTATGAATATATTTCTACTTTGGACTTGAAGCGTAAATAAATACTTTTTAGATCTAACAACAGCGTGTATATTTCTTTCTAAATATTTGTACATAAAACGAATATACGTATATATTTATAAGTACCGATTACGACATGTGTCACGATTGTCATGTGCTTGAAAATTTCTAAATATACATACTATTTCATCCTAAAACCGATCTATATATTCAATGAATTTATTCGAATCAGTATTTCGTTTGAAATGCGTTATTGCATTATTGAATATACAATAATAGTGTATTGCAGCTTGATTAATTTCTAGTTTCTTCTCTGGCAACACAGTTGCAAAAATATCAATCGATTGATTTTTATGTTGCTCTGTACTTTGTACGTTTGTATCAGTTAGTACACATATATTAGAAATCAAGTGTTAGAACTGTGCTTTGTTTTCGAACAAAATAAGATAATTGTTCGCTCTATTAGCCGTTTTAATCTTGTTCATTTGTTCTTTCATGTAAATCAAATGATGATCTTCGAAATTTATGTTTACAGCAAAATCAATCGAAACTTTTGCTTTCGTCAAACGCATTTCCATGCCAAGCCTGTTATGACTCTGGGAAGATGTTGTATCTCGTCAATAATTCGATATACATGCGAATTATCTAAACAACGGTGCACTCGCAATCGTGGCGCGAAATCCCATTTCTCTCAAGGTGCTTTCTTATCAATTGGTGCACATCGACCAATCAGGTAGCACACACAAAAATATCAATTTTTTTCATTGAAATTCAACGTAAATTAAACCATTTGTATTACAACCATTTGTGTCGATCATTTGTAAATCACCGTTCTTTAAACACTCTAGAAACTAATAAACATAATATTATCATGTTTAAGGAATTTCTGAATTTATTCGTGATAAATAATAGTAGCATTTATTGCTTTGAATGAAAATGTTTGCAAGACTACCTGAAATATGTACATATAGGACGTGCTAGAACGTACTAGCATCAATTTATCGGTAGATTCGGCACGTTAAAATGACAAAAATCACAAAAATAACAAAAATAACAAAAATTCATTAGATCTTGCTTATAATAGTTACACCTATTGCATACCTTATTATCTTATTATAGTAAACTACCTTGGTTAAGCAAACCAGTTACTATTCTACAGTCTACAGAGTATAAATGTAACGATAAATGAATAAACAAATAATTTCATAGGGTAGATGGAAAATCATTGAGCTGCCAACCATTTTCGACAAATATGGCTTCATCGAGCAAATCCAAGGACAAGCAGGAGGATGCGAAAAATCGACTCGCTTTAGAAAGGTCTCCGTACTTACTACAACATGCAACTAATCCTGTTGACTGGTATCCATGGTGCGACGAAGCCTTGAGAAAAGCAAAGAAGGAGGATAAATTAATTTTCTTGTCTGTCGGGTATTCAACGTGCCATTGGTGTCACGTTATGGAGAAAGAATCTTTTGTAAATAAGGAAATTGTTGAAATTATGAACAAGTATTTTATCAATATCAAAGTAGACAGGGAAGAGAGGCCAGATATAGATAGAATATACATGACTTTTATACAGGTAACTATTTCATCTATCGTTTTGAAAATACTCTACGATCTTTGCTGTACACGCTACAGGATAAAGTAAAAGAACAATTTTTTAATGTAGGCTACAACTGGTCACGGTGGTTGGCCAATGAGCGTCTTCTTGACTCCTGATTTGAAACCTGTAATCGGAGGAACATACTTTCCTCCGGAGGACCGATACGGGCATACCGGATTTAAGAAACTTTTAACGAATATCGCCGAGAAAGTATGTAAGAGTCGCTTTGTTTATAGCGACGCACGGTAAAACAAATTATTCATGAATTTCTAGATAAACGAATTTACGCGCGAGAAGTCTATTTTGATATTTTTTCGATCTTTTAGTGGAAGCAGATTAAAAGTAAAATAATTGAGTCTGGTTCTGTTAATCTACAAACGTTACAAAATATTTCGGAGATTGCACAAACATCGATGGTAAGATAAAATGTCTGGTACTGTGTCTGATCTAGACGGGTTGAGTTCTCGAAAATTTCGGGATTCCCAAACACGTCAAGGACTGTAATACCAAAATATTGTCCAGTGATTTCTCTGCTACAGATATTGGATCCACCGCCCATGGAGTGTAGTATGATCTGCGTTCAGCAACTCGTTAGCGAATTTGAACCTGAATTTGGAGGATTTGGTTCTACGTACAGTATGCAATCACCTAAATTTCCACAGCCCGTTAATTTTAATTTCCTATTCCACATGTACACGCGTCAAACCAATAGCGATCTTGCTAAAAAATGTCTGCATATGTGCGTATACAGTTTAAAGAAAATGTGTTACGGTGGTATTCACGATCACGTGGGTCAGGTAAGAGTTTCAAGTTCCAACGTACGAACGAACATATTTCAATTGTGTTTTGTCTTTACAAACTACAATCTACAATGCGTTATGTTCGTTTTCGATTAGGGTTTCTCAAGATATGCTACAGATGGAGAATGGCACGTTCCGCACTTTGAGAAGATGTTGTACGATCAAGGTCAACTAATGCAGTCTTACGCGGATGCGTATCTGGCAACGAAAGATGTTCTTTTCGCCGAAGTTATCGATGACATTGCTACCTATGTTTTAAGAGATTTACGACACAAGGTGTGTGCCTTGCCTATGCGTGGCATCTAGAGTTTGCTGAACCTACGGAACAGCCTACTTACCTATTTTACCTCCCATCATTTCTCGAAATATGCTGTAGAAGAAATCAATTGACCGCGCGAAACGAACATCGCTCGAACGTTTCCAATCGGTTTTTTCTTTGCGCGCAACAACGTTACATTCTATTTATTCTACTTGTTCTATTTATTCGATATATACGTTTATACGTTTGTTGTTACATGTGCAGGAAGGAGGGTTTTACAGTGCCGAAGACGCAGATTCATACCCTACGCATGGCGCTCCTGCGAAAAAGGAGGGTGCATTTTATGTATGGACTGCCGAAGAAATTAGGTCGATATTAGATAAAGAGATTTCCGATGAGAAAAATAAGAGGTTGTATGATATTTTTTGCCATCATTTCAATGTAAAAGAATCAGGAAACGTAAAGAAATACCAAGTACGTTTTATGTACATAGTATACGTCATACGTTATCTTATAAAGTATAAAGTATAAACTGAAAAGTATTTAGCCTACTAAATAAGCAAGTACAAATCGAAAATCTTAAATTTCGGTTTTTTTTCATGAAGTTTATCGATTTAGGATCCCCATGGAGAATTAACAGGAAAAAATGTACTGATGATGTACAACGGGATAGAAGAAACTGCAGAACACTTCGATCTGACAGTTGAACAAGCGAAAAAATACTTGAAAGAAGCATGCTCTACTTTGTACAAAGCTAGATCGGCAAGACCACGGCCTCACTTGGACGATAAAATAATTACGGCGTGGAATGGTAAATAATTTCGAACAATTATTATCGCATGTTTCTATCTAATAAGATTGAAAATATTAAACGAAACCACGTGTTTTTAAGAGAGAGGTGGAATCTATCCTACTCTCTTTCGAAAATCTACTGGACAACGTTATCGAAACTGTAATGAACTTTTTCAGGTCTTATGATAAGTGGTTTAGCTCGCGGAGGAACCGCAGCGAACAATAAACATTACATCGAATGCGCAGCAGATGCCGCGAAATTTATAGAACGTTATCTTTTCGACGAGTCTAAAGGTGTATTGCTCCGCAGTTGTTATCGCGACGACAACGATGCGATAATACAGACGTGAGTTGGTTGAATGGTCAATAATTGTTGGGTTTTCAGCGATAACGTGGCTACTCCATTCTTTATATTATATTATAGAATTTGAATTATTTAACTAAAGTCTACTTTGCCACAAGATAGATTTATAAGAGGTTTCGAGCAGTACTCGATTTTGGATTAGTATTTATCGAAAGCTATTTATCGCCACAGTTCTTTAAATTGCAAGTGGTCGCATTCCGCGGAATAACAATTTCACGGTGACTTTTTCAGGAGTGTACCGATAGCTGGTTTTCTGGACGATTACGCGTTCGTCGTGAAAGGTTTGATAGACTTGTACGAAGCCAGCTTGGACGAGAAATGGCTGGAATTCGCGGAGAAGCTGCAGGACATTCAAGACGAGCTGTTCTGGGACGAGGCGAACGGCGGATATTATTCAACAACATCTTCGGATCCTGCTGTAATCCTACGGCTGAAGGAGGGTACGCTTAAGTAGTTTTCGTGGTAATTTTAGCTGGAACGATTAAAATTCTCGGTCCCGTGCGGCGTGCTGCGTGCTGCGTGCCGCGTACGTGCGGTAGTCGCGGTCACGCTCAACTACGAAATCGAGGAAACCTACATTCTCTGGTAAAGTGTAAGCGTGTCTAAATATTTATAGCACGGTCTGCTTAGTGTTTCATTACGTCCAGACGTTAAGTCTATCAACCGACGGCCGTTTCGCTCGCTGCCTACCACGATATTAGATCGAAACTTGAATGGGAAGGAGGAGATACGATACGTGTTTCAAGTTTTAACGAGATTTATCACCATCTATACTTCTATACAGTACAGGACGGAGCAGAGCCATCCGGGAACTCGATTGCCGCCGAGAATTTACTGAGACTAGCCGATTATTTGGATCGCGGCGAATTCAAGGATAGAGCAGTGCGTCTTTTCGGGGCGCTTCGGCGAATGCTGATGCAGAGACCTATCGCTCTTCCACAACTGGTATCGGCGCTTGTCCGGTATCACGACGATGCAACGCAGGTGTGTAGATATCCCACAGGAACTACAGCCTTTCAACCGGAATAACTTTTTTCAACGTTTTATGCTTTCTAGATCGTTATAGCTGGAAAACGAGGAGCAAAGGATACCGAGGACTTGTTGCAGGTGGTCTACGACCGTTTGATATCGGGAAGGATCCTTATCTTGGCCGACCCAGAGGAATCGGATAGTTTATTGTCCCGTAAAAACGAGCATACGAGCAAGATGATACCTTCGGATGGCCAAGCCACGGCGTACGTTTGTCGACGTCGCGCATGTTCTTTACCCGTTACCAGTCCCGATCGTTTGGCTAGCTTATTGGACGAGAAACGATAGGCAGATGCTCGGTAGTTGTTCATGCCCGCGGATCTTTAGGGGACTACTTAATGGGCTGAACAAATCGTTTTGGAAGCTTCGAATTATTTCGCAACATCGGATCGCTCCCTTAAGTTGTCTCATAGTCTGTTCCGAGTTTTACTGCGATGACGGCAGATTCGTTCTGTCGCATGTCGGCGCGTTTAAAACCAACGCACCGGCTAAAATTCGAGCATGCGAATCGATTGTACCGTCGTGCTGTGCTCTCTCCGTTCGGTAGTAGTAGCGCGAAAAAGGTTACCGCGAAGCAACCAGTTACCAGTTACCTTCCGCATTGTTATAAATTCTCTTGTTACCGCGGAATCGACGAACCGTTGCATATAATGTTGCATATAATTGTATATATAGTTTTACTAATAAAGCAGAAATGTCGGAGTATCGGATCTAACGCTCTACCGGTCCTTCCGATAAAGAATATTCTTCGGGTTTCAGGTCGATTGCCCTCCTCTTTCGTTGCTATTTTTCTTGATCTTCCCTTACTTTCTCTAACTTGTGTAGTTTACTTTTTCTCCGACCAGTCCACTGTTTCCTTCCCTTCGGCATAATATACCTCCTCTAAAGTACGGTTCCGTTCTTCCGGTCCAGTCCTCCGACAGATGCTCCGCTCCCGTGCCCCTACCGCACCCCTACCGTCAATACATATTTTGCATATCGCATATTTATCAGAGCGCGCTAGTCATCCATGAACTCGAGTAACGCGAATCCAGCAAATCCAGCAAATTCTATGGATTGGTTCTGGATCATCGACAAACTTTCTCGTCGGATAACTACGGTTGGAGCAGCGGTTGCCGCAAAATCTCGTGTCGAATTCCAACCGAAAATAGCCGCGGTATATAAACCAGCAGAAGCAACGCGAGCACAGGCTTCACGGAGGGAGAAGCGGAAAGAGGAAGGTGAGAGGAGAAAGCGTGCAAAACCGAACGATCTATCCCGTTTGCGAGAGGAAATCGGGACCGAGAAACAAAGTTGATCCTCTTTATTCTCGTTGATCCTCCTTGTCGTCGTCTACGATGCGACGATTCGTTGACTCGTATTCGGCTGCATTCGTCTGTATTCGACTAAGCGAGAACAGGGCACGATAATCGATCGGATCGCGTGTTCAGGTGATCGTTGTCGATTACCGGGATCGTTCGAATCCAAGGCCAAGCTCCCGGACGAGACAGAGTAAGTAGATACAGAAGCGAGATCGAGAAGGACCCGGTGGAGCGGTTTATTGGCGATGAAAACGGCAGCGACAACATCTGGAGGAGGCCTGCTATCCGTCGAGGCTATGCTCCGCTTCTGAAAGTTATCTCGTCTCTTTCGTCTTGGCTGCTCTACTCAAATTGTTTGCCTCGGAATCATTAGTCTACAGCACGTACGAGGTGAGAAAACAAACGTTGAAAAAATTCCAATTGGTCGGTATTACGCGTACGATCGATACGGATCTAGGAAATATATTTTATTAAATTTTCAATACGGGCCCGCATAAAAAAGTTGTAAGCAACAACTTTTCGTATTTTCTCTGTAATTTCAGGAAGTTGGGATTTCTTCAAAATTTCTTCCAACCTCGTACACTAAACTGAAGAATAGTGGCCGAATACAAGTTACTGCGAGCGACTGCATTTGAAATATTCTTTTCTGGAAAATGTTAGCCCGGTCCATGTGGATAGAAGAGGAAGAGCACGCGAGGTGTGTATGTGTGTGTGTGTGTGTGTGTGTGTGTGTGTGTGAGAGAGAGAGAGAGAGAGAGAGAGAGAGAGAAGATGAAGAAGCAGCAGTGGCGGCAGTGGCGGCAGCAGCGAAGGTAGGAGGATCTCCAGATCTTCTCGAGGGAGGACGCAGGAGGTCGCGAAGCGTAGAGCTAGAGGGAGGCGTCGACGTCGACGACGGCTACGACGAGGAACGGGGACGTGTTGCGGAAGGGTCGCGCATGCGTTTCGTTTTGTCGGCGAGGATGTTCGACGTTTTTTTTTCAGTCACCGGTCGACGCTGCACCGGGCACCGTCGACGCGATTGCTCCTCGACGAGACCTGCTATGGTCTCTTAGATCAGCGGAGGTCGTCTCTCCAGGTAGACTGGTGTTCGACCAGACGTCGTCGTCGTCGTCGTCGTCGTCGTCGTCGTTGTTGTAATCCTAAATCGTGCGTACACGATCGGTTCGGTTCGCTAACCGATGGGGACGCCGTCGCTTCGGAGTCCAGTTTCCTGCTTGAAACCCTAACTGGGTAGCCACGCGACACGCCACGCGCCGCTCACGCGCTCATCGGCATCATCCTCCGCGTACGCACTCTTCTCTCTCTCTCTCTCTCTCTCTCTCTCTCTCTCTCTCTCTCTCTCTCTCTCTCTCTCTCTCCCTCCCTCCCTCTCTCCCTCTCTCTCCCTCCCTCTCTCTCTATTTCTATCTTCTACAATCGAAAAGATTACCGAAATTCGTGTGGCGTGCGGTAGTTGGTGTTTCCCCGATTCCTCTGGCATAGAATCGCTGTGATCCGAGCGAACGTAGCGCTCCTGGTAGCAGGTGAGCTCGACCCCGAGATCGAGAGAAAGGGGCACGAAAGGTGAGAGCTGCAGGTGAGAGGACTGGGCAGGCGCGTACACTATCCAGCACACGCACCTGGATACCCAGCAGCCGTCGTTGCCATCACTGCCGTCGCTGCCGACGTCGTCGATCCTGGACTACTTCGTTTTGCTCGAGGAACTCATTTCGGTTTGCTAGTCGTCGGTTGGTCCCGGGTGTAAAATGCGGCCAGTGCGACGATCGTTTATATCACGGGTCATGCCGATCAGGATGACGAATGCCACCGGTAGAACGTGGTAGAGAAGAAATCCGCCCTCCCCCCTGAGTGCAGTGCATCCGTACCCTCGAACCTCGACAGAACCCCTAGGGGGACACCGGACGGCGACCCACCGAGTTCGCAACCTCGATGTCGTTCTGGTGTTCGTTGACGGTCTCGTTGCTCGGATCTGCGAGGACAACAGCCAGCAGCGATCTCGAACAGGTTTCCAAGGACCTAGCATCGTCCACCGGCTCGGTCCCGGGTGATCCCCGTTGATTCCCGTTGATCCCCGTTGATCCCCGTTGATACCCGTTGATTCGAAGACCCTGTAGAGGCAAGATCGGACACTCTGCTAGTTCCGGATAATCGAGAACCATGTCGCTGCATTATCCGCAAGGGTACAGGTACAGATCGGCCGCGAAGGCTGCCGGGATCGGTAACGGTGAACAGGGGTCCGACAGCGACGTGGCAGAGCTGAGCGACCTCGAGGACGACGAGGATGAAGACGGAGGCGGCCAGGGGACCGATAGACCGATTCTACCCGATGTCGAAGACGACGAGGATCTCGAAGACGACGAGGACGATGAAGACGATGACGAGGATGACGATGATGATGACGATGAGGACGAGGAGGACGGTGACGAGCTACCCTATCCTGGTTTCATGCCGGTCGTGCTCAGGTACCTCGACCAGAACACACGACCGCGCAACTGGTGTCTGGCGCTCATCACTAATCCATATCCTTTTGGAACGTTACTGGCATGCCGTATCAACCACGGTGATGTTCTTGTTCTTGTTCTTCTTCTTCTTCTTCTTCTTCTTCTTCTTCTTCTTCTTCTTCTTCTTCTTCTTCTTCTTCTTCTTCTTCTTCTTCTTATTATTATTATTGTTCTTGTTAATGTTGTTGTTCACGGTTTATCGTTGATCTGTTTGTCGCGTCGCGTCGCGTTGCGTCGAGGCCGTAACGATTAACTTAACCCTTTTAGGATTGTTTCGGAGAGAAGAAAACTCGCAGCGATATTCGGACATGTCTAACAAGACGAGCCGGTCTGAGAAAGATACCTTTCGAATTTATATTCAGAGCACTGGAATCTATAAAATTAGCTTAATACGGTAGTTACCGAAATTAATGTTGGACAGTGTAACGGAACAAAGTTATGGATGGCTGAACGGAATCTGAAAAAGGAGAATTTTTCTTCTTCACGGAATGCATAATTTTACGACGGAACCGTAAAACGAAAAAACTTGAAAAATTTTACATTTGTTAGTAATTAGCAATGGTATTTTTGCTCTCGAAAGCCCGTGGTCTGGCTGGCTAATAAATTTGTTCATAGCTCTTTCCGGGTTCAAGACTTTTACCATACATTTTTAATTCTTTAATGGCAGTAAACTGCCAACTATAAAACTCGCTCGCCAACAGTCCTTAAGAGTTTTCCGCGGTATTAACATCAGGAAGCTTTCTTCTGCGTCCAAGTTCTTAACGTGATTCATTCGTGTCTTGGCGAGTCCGGCATTAGAATAATTCTACATCGAAATGCAGCAAGTTCCTTGTTGGCTTTGGCTGCTGCGTGCTGCAGGGTTCTTACATTTATCTCTATTCGGAATTGACTTTGCCTTGAATTTCGCGTGAATACGAAATACATGTACACGCATGTACACGTATTGTATCGAGTGTAAAATATTTTTATTGCTTCGTGGGTTCGGGATTTTTAATAATCTCCTACTAGTAGATTTTCACGAATTTATTCCGCGGAAAATATTTATCGCTTCGGTAGGCGTTCGGGGCAGATTCGATTAGACTGGATTACTTAACTAGATTAACTTGATTAACTATCGCCCGCTGCGCGACATCAATTAATGAAACAACAGAGGATATGTATATCTTTTCTTTTTCTATTATATAAAATAGTTCTTTAATTCAACGTCGAGCGGGTTGCCTTCCGATGGGGAACCGAAAATTGAACAGCGGTTTGCCTCCTGAAGGGGAACCAAAAAGTGAAGAGCGGGTTGCCTTCTGAAGGGGAACCGAAAATTGACGAGCGGGTTGTCTCCTGAAGGGGAACCGAAAATTGAACAGTGCGTTGCCTTCCGAAGGGGAACCGAAAATTGAAGAGCGGGTTGTCTTCCGAAGGGGAACCGAAAATTGAAGAGCGGGTTGTCTTCCGAAGGAGAACCGAAAATTGAAATTGAGCGACGTGACAGTGTGTATTTTTCAGAGAGTAAGTTTAATAAGTTATATTAAAATTATAAATAGTAATAACTATATTTAATAAGTCTTTTCGAGTAATTAAGAAGACTAACGTTTTGAGCGTTCGGTGAGTCATATGGTTCAACATGGCACACACAACGTGCGACGTGGCCGTTTATCGCTGACCGTTTCTATTTGAAAAAAGCACGTACACCGCGATACAATTTTCTATTGGACTTATTACCATGTTAGCATTCGTTTGCGTCGAATTACCGAGTTGCCAGCAGCGAACGCGTTCCATCTGATGGAGCGCTTGGGAACTGGAAAATTCGGAAAAATTCCGAAATTTTGCATAACGCGTGGAATTAGAAGTAGGCGTAATAAGTACAGCTGAGATCGTACCAGAATATTCTGCTCAGACGTTCAGCTCTGTAGGGGGCAGTGTGCCTTATTCTAGACAATCTAGATTGTAGAGAGAGAGAGAGAGAGTGAGAGAGAGAGAGAGAGAGAGAGAGAGAGAGAGAGAGAGATAAAATGAAGGAGGGAATTGATGGTAGCCGAGAGTGACGGGTGCGAATTTTCAGAAAAATCTCCGCGGGCCTTAGGGGATAAGTGTTCGTCTAAGGTAGCAGGCCGGTGGCGTGCGGCGCGGTTTACGGTACAAGTGAACGTTTGTTCAATTTCTCCTCGGTGCAGGGACGAGAAGGGACGAGAAGGGACGAGAAGGGGCGAGAAGGGACGAGAAGGGGAGAGGGGGTGAGGGTGGGAAGGCGAAGGGGGATAAAAGCGGCGGAGAATTGCGAAATGCTTGGCCCGCATTCGCGGTAGTTCCAGCCGTCCATTGTCCGCCCGCACAATGGGGAATCTTTCTGCAGGCGCTTGTTGCTCCGATGCTAGGCTGACTAAACTTTGCCCGGCGACCACGTGCGTCCTGCACACCCCACAATTTCGCGCACAAACGAGCATGCACACTGCCGCTATACGTACAGCTATAGCTGTACATTGTACATACATGCGCCACTGTGTTCCCGTGTTCCCGTGTTCCCGTGTTCTCGTGTTCTCGTGTTCTCGTGTTCTCGTGTACGCGGGCGCTCGCCTGTGTTGTGCACACAGAGGGATGTTTCAACGGGGATAGAAATACGTAGACAGACGTGTCAGCCAGTGTCCGTACAAGCACATTGGGGATTCGTCTCGGGATAGGTCAATCAATGACCTATTTAAACCGCCTTCGGGCCAACCCCGCGCCGACTCCGTCAACAGTCGACCACCCCTAACTAAACGCCGACACCGTCAAACCATGATCGCGACACTGCCATCAACACGAAACTCGAAACCCGCTCGAAACCCGCTCGAAACCCGCTCGAAACCCGCTCTCCATCGCTGCCACAAATAAATTCGCGAATCGACAGAAACGGTAATATAGAAAATCGTTTTCTAATAGAAACTTGTTTCACCGCAAATATCGATTTGTTGCGCAAGGTGCGTCTCGCGAGGGAGGCACTTATCTGCCTTATTTATTACTCTAGGAAACAATCTCTAGAATGAATTTCCAGGAATTTCAGAAAATTTTGAAAATTCAAACTCGAAGGAAGCTACCTACGTACTTACTTCCTTCTGGTCTACTTGTTACGAACGATCCGTTAAATTAAAGGTGCAATTTTCTGTTACGCGATAGTACCGCCGCCAACTTTTGTGGCTCGTAGCCCACTTTGCAAAGTTTGCAAAGTTTTTTTCTCTAGCATCGAGTAAACTATCTCCATTATCGAAATTTCCGAGCGCAGTGGTGTGGATAATTTTCCACTCTTGAAAACTTGGGTCAAAGACGAAACGATTGAAAATCGCTGGAAACAGTTGGCAAAAAATAGAACGTACACAGAGAAGTGTATACACACACTATAGACGGTACATCGAAATAGAAAGTAGTTGCATCGACTAAGGTCTAAAACATTTTGAAATCCCTCTGTGGAAATAAAAAAAAGTAATAAACGCAAGATCGTTGAATTTTCGTCTGACAGCGCGAAAGGATAGACGCGCGCGAGTCTCGGCTGCAATTGGGTCAGAAAAAGGCCGCGTTCGCTTCCCGCGAGGACAACCAAACACTGGCAAGGATCGAGGACGCACATAATTAGGATTAAAAATATTTCGGCCGGTCGAATTAGCGGTTGACACGAACCCGGAGGGTCGTTATCTGATCGGAAACGGTTCTAGGTTAGAAAAGTCTCTCGTGGCTGGTCTCGAATGGCCGGCCGAGTGATCCTCGAAGCATCGCTCTGCAGCCTATTGCAGCCTTGGTTCGGCGAAGAGGCTCGATATAACAAACTTACTTGTGTGGCCTTGCGGGGTGAGAAACACACTTGGCGGTTCGCACCCTTAAGGGTATCGCTTTCTACGCTACTCGACCGTGTCTCGAGCACCCCGCTGTGTTCTTTCCACACCAACAACGTGTCCAAAAGTGCTGCGGAATCCTCCTCCACGCCTCTCGTGTCTTTCTCATTCTCATTCTTTCTTTTCCGGGGCGGCCGTCTTCTAATTGTATGTAAAGCGTCTTGCAATCATCTCGATACCTGACAATTTTCATAGTTGCTCCCGGAATACCTTCTTCGAGATTTATCCAGTGTGAAAGGCTTAAAATTGGAATTTTTATACCATCAGAAATCGACGAGGACGTGTTTCTTTTAATTTCTATCGAGCCATTTCAACTTCCACTAGGAAACTATTTTGTTGTACGAGCGACGACGAGACTTTATCGAATCGATCGTATAGGTTGTAACTGGTTTTGCACAGTTTATAGGTTTAAACGGGCCGGCCCGCGTCGGCCCCGCGAAGAATAATAAGAATCCAAACTGTCCAATTAGAGGAACAAATTGGAGCAAGTCGTGCCAGCCAGGAGGTAACCGAATTATCGCTTTGCCAATCGAGGCGGAACATTGTCCTTTCACGGCGATCCGGTGCATTATAGCGTCTTCGCGTAACCCTCTCGGAATTGTTTTCTATCGATCCGCTGCACGCGAGAGGATAGGGGTCGAACAGATTACAACAAGAGGAAAAAGAATTTCTCTCCACCACTCCCACCACCACCACCGCCTCTCTCGCTCTCTCGATGCATCGGCAAGCTAATTCCATGGCCGTCCGTGATGGACTCGGAAGCGCCAGTCAACAAAACAATTTGCCACGGCGCGGCGCGGCGCGGCGCGGTGCGGCGCCGGGTCGTCTCTTGTTGTTTTCACCCTTGAGTTATATGAGCGCCGAGTCCATCTTCACCAAGAGATACAAACGTTCCATCCGACTTCCAATCTCTTAGCAGCCAATTTAAATCATTTCAATTATAGCATACTGCATTATCCTTGTTTTTCTAAGATAACCCATGAAATTTCGAATTTCGATTAAGCATCGATAATCGTTATAATCGTTATAATCGTGTATTACTTAGCCCGGCGATCGATATCTGGGAACATTGCTTCGACTCGTAACTATCAACGTGGAAGTTTTTGATTTTTGTCCATCGTCGATGAACCGTGGACCGCGGCGCATCGCGGCGCACCGCAAGCTTGCAGACTCGAGGGAAGAAATCGAAATATTTTGGCGAACCAAGTGCCGTTACGGGTTGCTGCATCGACCGCAGCCCAGCAAAACGAAAAGTTTGCGAATCGTTCTCCGCCCCCGGGCCCCCGGGCCCCCGGCCCTACGGCCCTCCGACCACCCGGGGGCGTTTGTCGAAAACAGAACATCGGACGACTAGCACCACGGGTGTGATCGATTACTTCCGTCTATCTAACGATCCATCGGTAAGCTCTGTCAACCTGTTTCTCATCGATGCTTCGAATCTCATTTACGGGACGCTTAATAGACAATCAGCCGGCCGAAGCGGGCCGGGCAAATTGTTTCGATCGACTGTCACTTCCGGCCGGGATTCGGGGCTGTCGAAGATTGCCTCGTTCGACGGTCCTAGTCATTCGATTATTTTTCGCCCGGTTTTGTAATGGAGTTGCGCGAAACGAATCTGAAACGAAAAGATACGTATCGGTTAACCTTGCTACGCCGCGTCGTCGCGCGTCGATCGCTCTGAAACTATTATTCTCTGAACTCTGAACGTAAGTGAAAAACGTGGTAATAAAAATCGATTTTATCTTCGTATACATCGAATGCTACAATATTTCAAAAGCATAATCTGAAAGTCTGAAACTTCTGTAAGAGAATTTAAGAGGAGTCCGAACTTTAAGAAAATCCATTTCTACAGGTGCTCTTTGACACGCGTACAAAAGGGTTCGTCTGAACTCGTACATTTCATTTAGTTTTAGTTGCAGGAGTTTGAACGCGCATCGACTCTCTCGGATGATCCAAGTTCCACCTAATCGTCGATTAAACGCGTAAAACTGATTCATTGAAACTGTGTTGTGCTTGGAATCGTTTTAATCGGAAAAATCTCACGGAAACATTTCCATCGAGAAACAGTTACATTATATCCGGTCGCGATACAAACATTTCGGTCCCGAAGTTTTCGCACGCATATCGACATTATCGACGCACTGTTCTACCGTTCTAACTCTCTAACGAGGGAAATCACCCTCCTGCATCCATCGGGTAGTGCAGCGAATCTCTCGTCGATGACCTAGAGAGATTCTTTCCACGTGGAGAGTTGACTTTGCTTTCCTCCCTCTCGGAGTTGAAGGAAAGTTTTTAAGCAGGAGCCGAATGCTGCGAGCGAAAAACAAAGAGGAAAGTTCGCGGCGAGCAAAGTAAAGCGATCGGAAAAGAAGAATCAGGCCGAGATGGGCCGCCTCGATGATTTATCGCGGAAATTCTTCAAAATGATTCCCGGACCCTCGCGAGCATACACTGCTTGTCCGGAAACTTTCTCAATTCGAATTAAAGCATCGATTTCCTATAGCATAGCTGAGCTATTCGGAACTCGAACTATGAAATATGGAATTGTCGAATGAAAATCAATTCATGTGTGCTCGTGCCACGTCAAATTGATCACGAGTTTCAGAATTGATCGGTTCATCGAAGAAACGAGAAAACCCATAAAACTAATTATTTATGTCACGTTTTAGTCATTTTAATACGTCCTGTCGTTTGTTGGTTTGTCTATGTTTTGCAAGTTTATTAGAGACACGTTCTTCTCTTGTGTTCTTTCGAAAGAGCTTCGAGTTTGCAAGCAGTAACGTTTAATGAGATTCTCGCATTTGAAATTATCTTATTGCACCGCGAGGACCACAATACTTGGTCTCCTCGTTAACTAGTTGGATTTCCATGGCCGAATCCTCATTAAGACGAAAAGAAGCCATCGCGACGAAGCAAACATAAAACAGACCGTGACGTTAATTAACAAATAATTATAGAGTAAAGATATTGTGTAGTATCGTTTCGCTGTACCTACGACCTGTGTATATACTAACTTTTCAATGAGATATTTGTGCAGTACATTTTTTAATAATAATCTGATATACGAAATCTAGAAAAAGACATTTTCTCGCGGTTATATCATTATTCGATATACATATATAGGTCATTCGATGGAGTTATTCTTAAAAGAGCATAATTTATATGTAAAACCGTCGACGACGGTTATTATTTTCAATAATAATTATTATTACACAGAAAAATGAATAGGTCTGCAGTCTGCAATACGTGTAACGCTATATTGCACGTCCTCGACGGAACAGTATACATACATATATGTATATGAGTACATATGCATTTCGAACCATTTGATTCTTGTTCAAGAAAATATCTAAAGGGATTCCGAAAACTTTCGGTTCGGGGGGAATGTCATATTTGTCGTGAAATTAGTTTCGACTCGACGCGCGACGGGATTACGGGATAGCATTCTCCTTGGAAACAATAGATGCATTTCTATCGATCTTATTAAACAGAACCGCCGCGCCGCGCCGCGCCGCGCCGCGCCGCGCCGAGACCGCTGAAACCGCCGAAACCGACGAAACCGCGCGCCCCCATGCCCCATGTATTATGTATTTGGTCCAGTTTCTTCATTGCAGTTCTCGAAAGGTTTCATGCATGTATTCATCTTCTATTCGAAGACTCCGATCAGCTGACTGCCGTTTAACCAAATATGTTGGCAACCGTGTTACTGTGTTATTATTTTTACGATCCAAATCGGCAGCTTGAATCTCTGTGATCGTAACTTTAATTCGTACAGGTACACTTCTACAGTTATCCTGTTCTTTTTAGTTCGATCGGCTTTCTTCCACGTTTCACGTATACGCAGATAATTCGGAAATGAATGATAACTGAAAACATTATTAAGGGTTAATCCTCATAGTTGAAACACTCGCAGAACGTTATTTGAATAGCAACTTCCGGATAGCAGGATATCCGACGCATTGGGGGATATCAGGAATCGTGCTGGCGAGAAGGTGGTGAGTCATCGACAACCAAGGGAATCACGGGGAACAGGTGGAACGAAAGGAAATGGGGGTGAGTGTTGGAGCCCAGTCGATAGATGGGTGGATTTTCACGGAGATTTAGGTCTGCAAGCTGAGAGCAGGTTCGTTGGATCGATCAGCCATATCGCGGGAATAGTGAATCCGAAAGAGGTTGGTGTCGGATCGACAACCCAGACACTTTCATGGTTTTTCAACCCCTCTGGGTTCACCACCTCCTCCCCGTATCGCGTGTCCTGGCCAAATACGGGAATATTCATTTTCTTGTCGCCGTGCCGAGCCGAGCCGCGCCGCATCGCATCTATCTCTTCCAATCTACCCTTTTCATCCCTTGCACGCTATACACCCTCTCTCGTATTCCATGTATTTAGTAAATGACACCAAGTCCGAATGTTGTATCGCCTTATCAAAATTAGGAGATCGCTTTTATTCAGACGGTTGCCACTTTTATCGCGATACGTGTTTCAATCGAATCATTTATTTCATCGATTTCCATACGAAGATTTTTCTACCAAGCTAAGAATCAACCATTTTCATCGATATTAACGCTAAAACTGTCGAGTACTAATGTGCTACGGGCTACGAGTCCTGCACAACGAGTTCTATCAATTTTTCTTATTCAACGGTAACCTGTAAATGTGTAAATCCACCGTTTTAACAGTGGCACCAACGCTTTTTTCTCAATTAAAATATGTTTGCTATCGATCTCTCGCATGCTGTGCCAACCCCCCCTCCCCCCACCCACACCCCTCTCTCACTCTCTCTCTTCTCAATTAACACGCATGCGTGGACGGGCAAACAATTACAAGTTGACACGCCGTGGAAGCAGGGGGGATGAAGAAATTTCTGAATTTGGGAAAATTGCTTTTGTCTTTTTCACGAGTCTGGACAGTTTATCTCATTTTTCTAACACACGGCTAATTGTAGAATGTCAATATCATTATTAGAGAAAATCAATTTATAAATATCCCATTCGCGATCCTCTTAACGCAATTAATGCACGAATCATTTCAAAGAATTATCCAGGTGGATCGTACTTGTCGATGATCGGACAAACGCGACCGACTGTCGCCTACTATCGATTCGCAAACTCGAAGAATTATTTTCGGAAGGCAGCGTGTTCGAACGTGACAGGTGAACGCGAATGTTATTTCCACGCGAAACTTGACGGGTGTTACGTTAGGGAAATTTCCTTTCGGGGATATTCAATTAATTTTACGATGAGACTAATTTCGTGTCTCTTAATTAAAACTGACTGGATTCCACGGACACAAGAGAGCAGCTAGTTTCGTGCACCTATGGCACGCGACTGTAAACATTTCGTAACGAGAATTATTAACGTTATCTTTTTATTATATTCGTTTCGAATTTCACGAATTTTGCGATTCTTTTTTCGAAAAATTGCTTTTTAGTAGGAGTACTGTATCGCTCTATGGCTCTATGGCTCTACGGAACGATGCACACGGTAATGTGCATATGCAATAGAAATTTGCATATCCATTTGCAGTGATTATCGGCTTAAGCTCCGTCCTGGTTTCCTTTTTTACTTCACAGAACACTTCAATTGCTCAGAGACCTATGTTATACCGAATTTAAGGCGCGAATTTTAATTGTTGCAGAAAATTGTGAATTTGTCGAGCTCGGGTTCTCCGAAATATTAAATTTTCTAAAAACTTCATTAGACCAAACTGGAACGAAAAAATTAATGGAAGATACTTGGATAAAGAACACGAGGATTTGAAACGGTAATTGTCGGTGTGAACGTCCCGAGAGGCAATGGAATAATATGTGCCACAAGAAAATTTCCCCAAGTTCTTGGGTTCCGTTGTTCGAAAGAAATAAAGTGGTGATAGGAAGAACAAGTTTCTTTTCAACATTCATATCTGAAACTTTCCCAACTGTTTTAACCCAGTCTAATCGAGATCTAGCGTTCAACCTAGATCTAATTTACTGGAGGGTATAGTCGTCGAGGTAGAAAACTCGTACAGCAACCTTTCGTCTACGAGCAATCGGTCGTTCGAATAAGAAACCAATCTAGTTTATCTATGGTTCTTTCGAGTGACCGTGGCTACTATAAAAAATAAAATGATCGCACGGAAATGATAAATTCTTCCATGAGACAATTCCATATTTCGATTTTTTAATGCTTCTTTTTTACTACGCGTAGAAAAGGCAGGTTTCGAACAACATCGATATTTCTTACCGTAAAAGAATAATGTGTATTCTCGAAACACGATTGTGTAAAATTTCGAATCGATGCGTCCCATATAGTTTCTCGGAAAAATTCCAGAACCACGTCCATTTCGTACCCCCTCGGCGAGGAGACGAGAAGGCGAGGTGACGAGGAGGCGAGGAGGCGAGGAGGCGAGGAGGCGAGGAGGCGAGGAGGCGAGGAGGCGAGGAGACGAGGAGTTCTCGTAACAAAAGACGTGTTTCTTTGCTGCGAAACCAGGTCCTCGAGGAACAATGTCCTTGTTCTTTATGCAACGCCGCGCCGAGTATGATCGCTAGACAGTTAGATAGCCGTAACCGTCGCGTTGCTCGTCTCTTCCGAGAAACATCCCCGTGACAACCGATAGCCGAACGATTCTGTTCTCTACATCTACACTGAACGTTCAGCCTTGTTTCAACGGTGCGCGCGAACTAAACGTAACGCGCGGAGCACCTCGAGCGCTGCGCTCGCCTTTTAATCAGCCTTTCACAGATTCTAAGATTTGCATTGCCAAACCTACCGCGTCAATATCCCCGTCCGCTTGCGGGTCCACGGCTAATAACCTGCAAGATATCGACAACTGGAATAGAGTGATAGAATATGCGCGTACACGGTCCGAACCAACTGACAAATTGCCAGTGAAACCAATTCGTTCGTGCGACCAATTTTCCTCGAATTGCGGCATCGTGTCGGCGACCATCGGTTCATACTGGTTGACACCCTCTACTCGTTTATCCTAACGCGGCATCTTGTCGGCTCGCGTATCGACGGGATCACTCCGGATAAAGCCGGTGGCTTAAATGTTAGCGGGTGCGAGAGATAAAAGTTATCGGGCGCCGGTGAAAGACTATAAATCGAGAACCGACGCGACGCGCCGCGACGCGATGAGACAAATCGCGAGGATTACGAGCCAAGGAGAGAAATGCTCTCCCGAGACCCGAGACCCAAGACCGATGCGATACAATCCCGAAATTGCTCGGCGGACGGCTCGAGCAGATCCAAGGATCGCTTTTCTTTTGATGGCGAACGAACCAAATGATTTTTCACAGGGGCTAACCTAACTTAACCCTCGAACATCCTCCTAACGAAAAGTTCGCAAGGATACTGCGCCGGGTTTTACATAGAAGCTTCTCGCGAGCTGCAACCCCTCGAGAGGGCAATTAGGATCCCAACCTTTGACTCGTTAAAAGACAAAAAGTATTCGCGAATGCGAATCAAACCTTTCCCAGCCTCTTGGCGAGTTTAACGCAGTTTAACAGTTTGAGTGCCGCGAGACTATAAAAGAAGAAGAAACGAAGCGAGTTATCGAAGATGCTCGGGAGTTAGGTGGGACACCCGGTATAAACCTTTAAGGGGATATTTTCGGTTTCGAACGATCACCGCACCGAGGACTATTCAATATTATTTCGACGTTGCGCGAGCTCATAAAAGTGTGGATTCGTGCAAAGGTGTACGGCGTACGCCACTCTACGCGGAGAAGTCCGATATTGTATGTATGTATCTAGTGTGAGAAAACGGCGAAGGAGAAACGACCTCGACCGGGTGGTGGCTCGGACCTCGAGAGAGTTCTCTCGTGCATCTCGAAACAAATTGCTGGCACGTAAATATATTAACGCGAGCATAAATATCGTCCTCGATTGCACTCAATAATTGCGCATCGTGACCTATGTAGAAGAGAACGAAGAGAAGCGAGCAGTATTCCACGTTTGCGGAATACGTAGCTGCGTGCTGAATTTATTTCTGCCCTCCGGCTCATGGCGCATCAACGTCTGCATAATTTATCGCGCACGCGATTCGTCATGTATAGGAGAGCCCCGCGATGTTTCCATGGGATGAACACGGTCCGAGGAGTCGTTCGAAATTTCGAAATGAGATATCATTTTCAAAGATACTAACACAGCCTTAAAACGTTACTCCGAAGCCCGGTTTAGAAAAATATGGATTCTCGATCGCGAGGTTCGATCTAATTTGGCGAACGGGATGAATCTCCCTGGGCGAGCCGTAAGAGGATCGGCCCTTGAAATTTTAATCGGCACAGGTAGACCTCGGACCTCGGTCAAGATATCCAACGGCCCGGGATCGAAACCCCGAAAACAATAGGATTCTGAGCATAAATGTTAGATGGCCAGACAGGGGGCTATTGTTAGAATAGCCGGTTTCCGTCTTTCATTTCCACGGACGCGCATCAAGCGTATTAGGATCGACTGGACGCGCGGCGTGTAGTACCGGGTGAGGCGATACATCCCATCGCGCATCGGTCAGGAAATAAATCCACCGGCGAATCTGGAACGGAGCTAAATAATTCGGCCGATGTTCAGCCGCGATTTATGTCCGGTTATTTTTCACCGAAAATTTGAATCGCCGCGCGCTGCTGCTCCGATTTTTCGAGGCAGACCAAGTCGTTAATGGCGGCCGACGCCGTTGCAGGCCCCGGGAAAAATGCGATCAACGCTATGCTGATCGGAACGGAATGCTGTGATTTATTGGGAAATATTGATGCAAGCTAAAGATTGCCAATGTGGAACACCTGATTTTCGGAAGGCTGCCAAAACTCGCGTATTTTCTTTTTCCCGTTTAATCCTCTTATCTACACGTAAATTTTCAACGATTGATTCAAAATTATTTGGCTGTTCGAACAAACTGACATACGATTATTTCAAATGTAACCGAATAAGATAATATATAATTGTCGATAAACAGTGTATTGTTGGAAACCCGGGTTATATGGTAAAATGGTTCAGCATTCGGCGCAACAGCGATACGGTCGTTGTCGCGGTCGAGCCGCGGGAAAAACCGCTGCGGCGCGGCGCGGCTCGGCGCGGCTCGGCGCGACGTATCGTTTCCCGGAGCAACAGTTGCTCCTGTTTTTACGCGACCGTGATCCAAAATCCAGCTCGGCGATGCGACGTGCGATCGAGCTGGAAAACGTGTTGCGACCGCGCGCGTTTCCACCCCCGCATTAGCCGCGGCGCGACGCGGCGCGACGCAACGCAACGCGAAACGCCAAGATTCGAGGGTTACACGGAGAAGAGAACCTGGCGGAGGCCAGCCGTTTATTGATCGGACACGCTCCGCATGTTTGTGGAAAGTAGATAACGTGTGCCGGCTTTCTCGCGATCTACCCGCGGAAACGTCCCTCGTCAGCTTCCGCTTCTCGTTCCGTCGCGCCCTCGCTCGCCGCAATTTCAGCGAGGCGACGGCGACGCACAGTTCGTCGAACAGCCTGTTTTCCACTATCTACGTTGAAAGAAATTAATAACAAGCACCAAGTACCTTTTGCAACCATCGAAATGAAGAATATTTTCTAGAAAATTGATACGTTTTAATAGAGAAAAATTAAATACCGTTCGAAATTTCCGAGGGGTGCATATTTATAATTAAAAAGGTCTCGTCCCGTCCCTTTGAGTTGCAGCCTGTAACAGTGCTGACAATAAGCCACTCACGATCCACCGTTTATTGTCCTCCATTTTCTTCGGCGCTGTAGCTCGACTGTGCCATGGCCAGCGGACCGTGAAATAAGTTTATAACGATGTCTTTCTAGTAAAGGAAAACGAAAGATGAAGTCGTTGAATCCGATAGGGGCGTTCGAATATCTTGATCTACCATATTACATATAAGATGCCACGCGGATGGCAAATTGGCTATACATAGAAAAATAATTCATAATAATATACATATATAATATAGATTTGAATGCTCTTTAAAAACTGCACGATACGTGGAGCGCACACATCGGGAAATTTAAAATTCGGGTCACGCTGCACGATTTTTCGCATCTTTGAATTAGAACGAAGGACTCGGTGATAAAATCAGTCGTATAAATGGCAACGACACAAGGGAGCATATTAAATACGACGAGATTATTTCGCTGCAGATTTCGCAACAAATCACTCGTATCGCATTTATGTTAACCATACAAGTGGTAATAATCTCACGGTCGCGACGATTGTATCCTACTAAATAATTTCCATCAAGATTTATGCTCGAAATAAAATGATACATCGTTCGAAATTACTTTAGAATCTCATCACCATTTCATCGATACGACGAAAGTGTAAAATATTTTTCAATCAAAAGGCTTCTAATTTTAAAGGATTCGTCAAACTAATCGGTTCGGTTCAAATAGAATAGCTGATCGTTAATGCGATAGACATTTCAAACTTTCATTGTAATCATTTCCTTGATATTAATCATTATCTTTAATTATATTTACTCGTTTAATTCACGATTTAGTAGAACCTTGATTTTCCGAATCGACAATACCTGAATTTTATTCGAACGTTTCAAATGAAAAAATATTGAAATGGCACCCACTACGATATATGTACTTACTCGAACTTTCTGCTTTCATTCATAAAATTCCTTTGATTTTTTGTGGGAGTTGTCGCAGTTGACATTCCGCACTTGACTTAATTTACGACAGGTTGAATTTTCGTGTTGCAACCTGTCAGCCTAACCTAACGGTTGGCCGGGTATCGCTATGTAACAATGTTGGCAGTGTCACTGGCCGGTTAACATGTCGCGTGAACAACGGTTGCGTGCAACGTGCAACGTATTATGTACCTTTGTAATTCATACTTTTCACTTTTCAGATCAACCTGGCAGCTTTATTATCCCATCAAATTCTTATTGACGAGGAACTAGGAACCGGCTTTCATTTCGACGACTAACACGCTCTTCGTCTTCAAACCCGCCTCCTGTTACATATTTCTACATATGTACATATGTATATGTATACTATAAACCATAAACCATAAACCATAAATCTTTTGACAAGTACGAGCTTCTCAATGCTGATTCTGAAATTTGACATCGCTATCACGACAGCAGCATTGAATTTTTCACATTTTAATTCTTGGCGGGAATTTTCAAATGCTGTAACTTAACACAAAGTTCATTTTATTAGATACGATGTTTATTAATTCTACAACTAAGACTCATAAATCATTATTTTTCGGATATATTGACAAAGGGAAAAATAGTACTGTGAATATTGAAAATTTCATTGTTTAAACAAAATTTGATTTCTTAAAAATGATGGCCGACTGAAAAACGCTTTCTCGTCTCTGGTTTATCTTTAATTAACGGTACTCTCCTCGTTTTATTAATTTTATTTCGAATCCATGCCTTTAATAAAAATGTGGTATAGTATTCAAGGACACGAGAGTAGTTAGGGAAGAAGGGGCCGCAGAAATTTTTTTAATTAAATTCTTCAGAATATCATTGGGTGAATCACCCTCGATATTCCACCCTTTTAATCTATTTTCCCATTGGTTTTCACGAGTTCTTGTTAGAAATTGTATTGGATAGATGGCGTTGTGGACGGAATGCGTGTATTGGACCGGTACCGGTTCGCGTTGTCGTGTGTCGCGTGTCGCGTACCGCGTGCCGCGTGCCGATCTATTACCCCACATTTTTTAGTGTGATTTTTCTTTGCGTTCTTCCCAGTTCTTCCTTCGAACAATCCAACAATCGGAACTCCGAACTTCCGTTCGCGACCGTTTTTATTCTCGTTACCGCGTTGCAAAGTTTTGTTCGCCATAAACACGGTGCCCGTGGCCATAAAGCAACAAAGTTTCGGCCGATCCTCATTTGACAGTGGCAGTATAACAGTGATAGCGCATGTAACATCAATCAACGATAATGCCGTTCTCACATCCTTGTAAGTAGTTTCACGTCACTTTAATTGAGACTGCAATATTAAAGCATTTTATCGAGAGTTATTCGTATTCTTATAGTAATATAGGTTTTCTGATGACTACATACATACATATTTATACTGTAGCGAAATCGTTGATTTCAATAGCTGTTTGCAATTAAGGCGGAACATTTTTCTAGATTTTGCTAGATCCACAGTTCAATCATCATTTTATTATCTGGTACATTTATAAGATGACATTAAGGGAGAACTGAATAATTATATGTACAACCTTGAAATGACCTTTACTACCCAGATTTAAAGCCTACGCGTGACATTTATTCCCGACGAACTAAATTATGCACGCGGAACGGGCGGAACGGGCGGAACTCACCCGAGGACCGAGGAAGATGTTCCGGGAACTTGGGTGAATTTAGTTATACTCCTCGGAGAAGTCTAATAATCATTAATTATGCACGAAGCATTCGTTGGTTACGCAACTTAATGAACCCCAAGTTTGAATCCCTTTAGGCTACATCTATTTTTTTCGATTTTTCTCTCGTCTCTTTACCTGGCACGCTTAATTAAATTTTCCAAGTACGGTAATATTTATAAATAGTCGTGGAAGGGGTTCAAGAGAATTTTCCACGGTGGCACGTTTCATAGTGACGTGTTTATGATGGCATCTTCGCGTCATCGTACGACGTGCATAAACAGTGGAAAAACAACAGAGAATCACGCGGATAAATTGGCAATGTACATATTCGAATGTCACACGCTTCGAGCCGATCGAACTCGATAAAGTGAGCTGTAAGATAAACAATTTCCTCTACACTCTACAGCTTCGCATCAAATTGCCACAAACGAAAATTAGTGTCCAGTGTCCAAATACTATACAAATGTATAGTCTGATTCGCGTAACACGGTGTGTCTATATTACGCATACAGAGTCAGACCGTCAAACTCGTAACGTCGGTTCAAACAACTCGTAAGCTATTTGTTGTACGAATAAATATTGCACAGTTTCCAGGGCGGCAACAGTTTGAACAATTTTTTTGCACAATAAATAACTTAATTGTCGTGTCACAAGACTCACCCTGTATGCGCGACATACCATCAAGCCATCGAGTAACATCTTATCGTGTTAGGCGTTAGGCCACCGTTTTCTTTCGCAAGTTGGGGGACGGTCGTTTAGGCGATATGTCAACAACACCGTGCGTTTGTTCGCCGACAAAGAAAGCCTACATACATATATAGTTCACGCATCGTGGAGGATAGTGTTTAGGTTAACAGTCACTTGGCAACGCTGATCGATTAGCGGGATTAGCGCGAGTCTTGTCTCGTCGATCGATCGTTCGTTCATTTCTTCGTTTTGTGACAATGTGATACTGAAATGTCATAATACCAGTTCGTTCAATTGGCGAATGGGTTCTCGACGACGCGGCGCGGTGCGGCGCGACCGAGTACGCTACAAACATACTATGTACAATACATACATCCACCTACTTGGCCTCCCGCCGAGAAATTAATCGTTCATATCACCAGGAAAAAAGAATGATCGCTCGGTCAATTTGTTGCATCGGCAACCGACAGGATCGATAGCTACTTATTGCTGTTCGGAAAAATTTGATCAAACGATCCATTGATCGGCCGCGGCGCGGTGTGTCGCAGTCTGCGGCCGTAATTTTATTACTGTTCAGTCTTCTAAACGAATTCGTAAATTCGTAGATATCTCGAATCAACAAATTTATTAATTATTTATTAATAACGAATCTGACCAGCTAACTGTAGAAAGAAATATCGCTGAGCTTGAAATCTCGTTAGAAACAACCTAATCTAACCTAACCTAACTTAAACCTTTTATTGAAAGTTTTATCGCGTTCACGTATAAGCGTTAATTTCGAGCGAAATACCTAGCAGAAAGTGTTAATTGATATTCTTATCCCGCAACAGCAGACGATTTTCCTTAACATAGTATCCACATGGTTCGAGAGGGTGAGCATGATGGTGATTCTTTTGAATTGCATCACGCTGGGGATGTATCAGCCGTGCGTCGACGATCAGTGCGTGACAAATCGCTGTAAAATACTACAAGTACGTACCAGTCGGATCATAATACGTGTACACATGCATGTATGTACGTATCCTACGTGTCAGTGTCAGTGTTCGTGTTCGTGTCCATGTCCATGTCCCATTAGGGGAACGGTGTAACGAGCGTCGAAAAGAAACGAGACCGTTAAATCACGCTTGTCCTTGCATGCACGCCTTCATTTTCCTCGGCTAGCAGCTGTCGTTGTCCGCCCGCCTACCCGCTGCTTCTGGTTTCACTTTTGCAAACCGTAAACGCTGCAATTACGATCTTCTACGGTCTGATTAAAAGCTTGCAACGCGAGAATCGTAATCTTTGATCGAGAATTTTCCAGCCGTTCCACGACCAAGTTTTTCGCATTTCTTCAAGTTTCATTCAATCGCGAATCGCGATGCAAGTACGTACGTACGTACGTAGGTACATGCTTCGCAGATCTAGAGAAACGATTAGGTATTTAGATTTACATATTATTGTTGCTTCGCCACACGAATGTCTCGATATTTCTGAAAACTTGGGAATGAAAATGTCACTCGGGCAGTGTTGTACTATTCCGAAAGACGTCTCGCAGCAATAAATATTTCAGTGTTTCAATTTCTGTCGGGAACAGATTGTTTCGAAACATTCCCGCCATTATAACTGTCCCAGGACTCTGCTACCTCATCATCCTAATATAGATACGTTACTGTTTTTGCCGCGCATGTGCGCCAAGTCGTGCACAATATCTCTGCTGGTTCACTCTGTTGCGAGTATGAACGGGGCGGGGGAAAGAAATGGAAGAATCGGAAGTTGACGCGGCGGTCACCGAGGATGGCGAGGACGAGATAGAATGAAAAACAGCTGCCAACTAGTGGCGCGAGAGGTGAATTGATTAATTGTCCTGTTTACCTTGCCCCCTAACGGCTAAAGCTCCAGAATTTGCACGGATAGCGCAGAAAACGGAGGCAAACACGAGAAACCAACATCTGGTGTCGATGAGTAATGAAACTCGTGTCGAGTGTCCTTGATCAACTACGTGCCCGATTCAATTTCACCTTCCTCTCGTCTAATCAAGGCCCTCCTCCATTTACCTGCTTGCAGATGTTCGACGACATTATTTTCGCCTTCTTCGCCCTGGAGATGACAATCAAAATGGTCGCGATGGGAATCTACGGGAAAGGAACCTACCTCGCCGATTCTTGGAACAGGCTTGACTTTTTTATCGTGGCTGCCGGGTACGTTTTTCCTTTCTCTCATTGTTTAATCCTTGTGTCAATATTTACCTTCCAGCTCCTCCTCCTCCTCTCTCTCTCTCTCTCTCTCTCTCTCTCTCTCTCTCTCTCTCTCTCTCTCTCTCTCTCTCTCCACCCCACTCGACGTGTACCTATTATAAAGTACGCAGTTTGCAAGACCACTCGCAGTTTCCATTCATGCAGGTTTCCATTAATTTTTTGGTTATGTTTGATCGTTACCGAATTTTATTTTTTAAACAGACCACTCGCAATAAATGTTGGCAATATTATTTTATTTTTATTAGAATGTACCTTTTAGCGAAGGAACGATACAATAGAATTGCCGTGTAAATTTCAACACGAAGAGGGCATCATAAATGTTGTGCTGTTTCGTTTAATTAATTATGTTCGTTCGTCGAGACGTGTTCATTCACTGGACATGCTACAAAACTACAAACGCAACACCCCTAAGTAATAATTGTCTGGAAATAAATAGAGCACTGGTCATAAAAGCCAGCAGTTTGTTCAAAGATTCATAATTTATTCGAGCTTTAATACCAAAGGCTTATAATTTCTTCGTTTCTGCTCAAAACGTAAGGCTCGAAAAGGAGTAAAGCTCGAAAGCTGCAGGCTTTTGTTGCTAATCCAAGGATATGAATTAAAGGAATTCGTTTAAAAATATCAGCAACGAACAATATAGCTTTTCTAAAAGGAGAATTCAAATTGATTTCTAAAAAACTGTTGGACTTTATTAAAAGAACGTTCTCGCATTTAAAACAGGATATATACATATATACGTATGTATGTATGTATTGGAAAATGATTATTATTTACGAAGTTATAAAATCCACAGTCTACTAATATGTAGAAGATAATAACGCAGGAGGATTGCATTTAGTATGTAAAAGAAGGTTTTGTAGGTCCTTTTTGATGTAGAACTGTCGTTGAAAATCTATCAATACTAATACGTTTCTAGGTAAAGAATGAAATTAATCGAATTGCCAATTCTAAAACTGGTCTAAACGATAAAGATCGGATAATTGGATTCATCAGCTATTTTGAGTAGCATTTAACAGCATTTTATAGTAACGCAGTACCATTTGTGCCTTATGCCGTGTGCCGTGTGCTGTGTGCTGTGTGCCGTATGCAATAGAACTACGGCAGGACCGTTAAATTGAGTTGGCAGTTGTCTCGTTAAATAGACTCCGATTCAATTCCACACTGAAAATTCGAGATACAAGGCAAGCTTCGTGTAACGTGACATTTCTGCAATACGGTCGGAAAATTTGAGAAAACCAGAAAAGTCAAATAACTATTTCAGAGAAGTTCTTTCGATTCTCTATGACGATGACACGACGCGTATTGCGTATATGTATACCAGGAATACATAATACAATCTCGCGCAATCTTGCTTCTAAAAATCCTTTCCAACCAACAAATCAAACACTATTCAATTTCTCCTTTCTCAAACTATTGTTGGTGCGAACGGTAGCAATAAGACGAGATAACAGGAAAAACGTATATTTTGGACATTTTGCAGCGCTCTGGAGTACTGCTTGAACGTGGAGAACATGAATTTATCAGCGATACGAACAATAAGAGTTCTAAGACCTCTGCGCGCCATCAACAGAATTCCGAGTGAGTATAGAGATGAACCTGCAAAAATTCTTGACACTTCTATTCGCATGACAAACTCCCTCTCATCGATTTTACAATATGCATGCAGTATAGTTCACGTGAATTTTATCGGCGCTCGTACGCGTCTAAGTAACGAGGGTGATTTCGATCTGCGCTCGAACCGACTGCACATTTCTTCTTCACGCGTATGTGTACGTACGCGTGCTCCGGATAGTTAGATTGCCAGATAGTTGAATAATCCGACACTTTCGCCTCTGACTTTTCCACTTTTCAAAATGTATCATTACCGCTAACGACCACGACGACGATCGTGTTTCATCGTGTTTCCACTGGCATACGTAAAATCTCGCTAGACTGATTTCGACGAAACAACAACTTTCCGTATAGTGTAGAGTATTCAAAAGTAAAATGTGTAAGGGTTGTTTCCGAACGCGTAGGCTACCCGTGACCCACGGCCAATCAATGAACTTGAAACGACTTATTTCCGGCTGTGATTCCGACGAGGAGCCTCTACGTACACAGTGTACTGTATATGTATATGTATATATAACTATATCTATAATCTATATATGACAACGTTCTCGGTCTGTCGTATCTAGCTTTATTCGAGCTACGCTTCCGGTTACAGGTGTGCGACAGGTGACATTATCTTTCCCCCTCGAGACGTAAATAGAAAAACCCTTTATTTATCTGGTTCCTGACAGGAAGAACAAAAAAAGTCTTTTTTCTTAAATGTTAAATGCGAATGTACATGTACATATCCATATATACATATACATATACATATACATATACATATACATATACATATACATATACATCATATACATAGGTACTTTTTAATCTGATTTGTTTGCTCCAGCCTCGGTCTTGATAACAATTCTCTATAATTATTTTTAATCTTATTGTTGTTTTCGTAAATAGGGGTGAAAAATGATAAATTTTCAAGCTATACATACATTGTAGTATTCTATCCAGCATTGATTTTTCTCAGCCACTGTAACTGTCCGAAAACTTCTGTACGGAATTGTACTTTGACACTTGACGAACTACGGCTGAAAATAGCTAAGCTTATAGGCGCCACGTACATTCCTTCGATTGTTAGTTTCCATCGTTTAGAAGGTTTCTTCTAACTAAACCTGTAATACGCTCGCAACCCGTAAAATATGTAATCTGTAACTTCGCTGTAACTTTGCGTCATGTACACTCGTCGCGTTCAGCCTCTTATAATAATTTCATTTGATATTGCTATTTGCTGTATTTCCTATATTAAATGTGATCGAGGTTTGAGCGGAAGGTCTGAAGATCAATTTTGAAATTGCGTTCTTTGAATCTGTCGATAGGTATGAGGATACTGGTGATGCTGCTGCTGGACACTCTTCCTATGCTGGGCAACGTTCTTCTGCTATGTTTCTTCGTCTTCTTCATATTCGGTATTGTTGGTGTTCAACTGTGGGAGGGTATCCTGCGCCAGCGTTGCTTCCTGAAGGCTCTACCAAACGTGAAATACCCCGAGTAAGTCTGCAAACACTATTCGCATGCTTCCATATACATAGGTGTACTCTACTATACGTCTACTCTTCCGTATTATACACGTTTCCTGTGGCTCGAACTCAGCCGCCATTTTCTCCGTTTATTATTACGCTTTACTTGCATCCACTCCGTCCGTTTTCTTCTCTGCTTCTTTTCCTTCGAACTCTGTTTGCCTGCACCGGGGTCGACGCGTATCGTGGTCAATAATTATAGCGGTTGAAAATATGCTTCTTTAGAATTTTTTCGGCTTTCTATCCCCTTCCTCCTAATACTTGTTGTCGTTTAATACTTGTTATCGTCAGCTGACTAAATTGTGATACTTGACTTGTCCTCGTTCACTTCAAAAAGCTTTATAGTTTATCATTCTTTTATAGTATATTTATTATAGTGTCTTTCCATTATATTACATTGTCTTTCCTATCAAACAATTTCAAGAGGGTGAACCATTCGTTGACTGCAAAGAGCAAATGTATTTAGAAGCTGAAAAAAATCACAAAAATTTCAAAATATGCGAGTTTGTGCTCCAATCAGTCCAACATTTCGCACAGATAATTTTCCAAGAAAGTATCACAGTTTGGGAGAAGGGGTTAGGGGAAGCTGTGGATGAATGTCAGCTGCACTCTATTTCAAGAAGATGGCGTATTAACTGAGCCGTTGAACGTGAAGAGAGTGTGTGTGAGAGCGAGAGAGAGAGAGAGAGAGAGAGAGAGAGAGAGAGAGAGAGAGAGAGAGAAGATAGGGTCGCTTTGTTCAACGCTCCATTTCGCGAATTTCACGAATTTCGCGAACACCAACCCCAGCTCTTTGCACTCGACCGAACTTTTCGGAGAATCTCGAAACGCTCGCTTGCAAAAGAAATTTTGGCATACCTGCCCCTTACCTCGAGCGGGGAATTCGACACGGACAATTGCAAAACATGGAATAGTAATTACAGAAGGTAGATAAGAAAATTGGAATATTCAAATTACCGAAGTTTGAGAATTGTAAGGAACGTGGTGGATTATTTATTGGCATACACGGGAGTATATCCGCTTCTGTGAACAAATTGTTGAAGGTAAAGTGACTGTGTCTTCCACAGTTGCCAGTAAGAAATGTGTGGCTTTCGAGTAAATTGGTACTGTGACAAATAGGCTGTGGATTTTATGGGTTCGAACAAACGTGGTTCTGTAAAATCCATCGGAACGAAAACTTGAATGAAACGCGATCGTCATTCTAATAGTCATTCTAATTTAATTTAACTTGATTCATCTTCCTAATATGTACTATGTATACTTGAAACTTGAAACTTGAAACTTGAAACATCATACATAATACTCACACATTCTAATGTCACAAAAATCATCGATATTTCAATATTTCAATAAAGGTCTACAATTACATTCTTTTAATCTGTCTACCTTCAAATTGCATATTAGTTAAATTTCATTAAATTATTTATCGATGTAATTTCTCTGTCTCTATTAATTTAATTTAACGTCAAGAGTTGGTCTGTCTGCGCAAAGAGTTGGTCTGTCTGCGCAAAGAGTTGGTCTGTCTGATAATTTCAGTTTTCTAACATATTTTCGCACTATCTATTATGAAACACTTGGAATGCAATTTCAATATTGTTCAAGAAATCTTCCTCAGTGCGATTTCGTTATGTGCTGCAGCGTTATCGAAGCTTTTTCAATTTTCGACATTCGGCCGTATAGTTTCTTTATCACTGCTTTTCTGTTGTTTCCAATTTCCCTGTCTTATTTTCAGCTTCGTGAATCGTTGGCGTAGTCTCTGGCGTTTTGACGCGGTTCTCCCGCAATTTTTTCGAACGCTCGACGCTCGACGTTCGACGTTCGACGTTCGACGTTCGTTTCCCTTTGTTATTTTATTTTTCTCTTTCCTCTTTCTCTCTTCTCCGTTGAACGTTGAACGCGTCTATTTCCGGGCGCAAAGTTTAAATAGCTTCTGTGTATTTCTAGCACCACCTACATGTACCGGTAATTAAAACTTCTTTGCAGCTAAGTGCTTCCACGATTTCCTGATTCTATTTTCAACGACGGCGCTGGGATGCCGAAAGACCAAATATTTGTCTTATATGGTAGCTCCTCCATTATCCGAATGATTTACCGCGAGCCTGCTCTGCTACCGGAGTATGATCTCGCGAATGTTATAACTGCTTTTCGCGGAACGTTTTTTACCACGTTTTTCGATTTATTTTTCTCGGATAAAGTAGTGCTCGGAGTGGTCTCGCGAAAGTGCGGATCTTTTAAACACCGAACCAACAAACGCGTAGCAGTCTCATACTTTCTCAACTTATTTTGCAATATTTTCCAAGTATACAGGAATTTTTTGTAGGCGAGCATAGCGTTTTTCTCCAAAGTTAAAGTGATTTCTTCCAGGGAGTTCAAGAGAAAGTTTGTTCGATTCTGGTGCAAAAATTGTAATAAGAACATTTTTTTTTACAAAACCGACAAACATTCTCATTTGAAACTTTGAAGTCTTATTTGGTACGGTAATCCTTATTATTTTATTTAGCACGGTGCTCAAATCGAAAAATGGCTAAATATTTTTCGTTTGCAAGATTATACCATAAAAAGCGTTCAATGATTTTAATATTAAAGATTTCAGTATTAAAGACGATAATGGAGATTCTACCAGAATTATACAATTTAGCAAGAAACCATTTAAATTCACAGCTTTCGCGCAACACGTACAAGAGTCTGTAGAAAAATTATTTATCACTAGACTGCAGATTATTATGCGATTTTCTGTCTTTACAGTAGATTTTTTAAAACATTGATTCGTGAACGAAAATTGAAGTGAATTGAAGCAAATCTTTAGAAAATTATGTTTGACGATTAAATTTGTTGGTAAAATGGTTCTCGTTTGTCAGCAAATATTAGCGATCAGTTGGTTTTTTCGAGTGAGATCGATCGAGAGGAGGTAGAGATTCAATGTTGTACGGTAGGATAAATAATTTTTTAAAGACCCTGCGCACGTAGCGCGAGCTGCAGTCAACATGGCCGCGGCTACTTAAAGAATGTTTACATATACGGTTCGTACACACGCAATATGCTGAAGTGCATGGCGAAGTAGCTCATATATGTATATGTGTACGTATACATATAGACGAACTACCACAAAGTATACCGCTTCGAATAAATATTTATTTTGTCGTGTGTCCCTCCAGTGCCCTCCCCTCGGCTCTGTTCACTCAACCTTCCGCGTTTCCGTGGCTGTCTTCAATTTGCTGGAATTTTTCTCGAAACATAGTTTGTCGATTCTCGATACGGAGCCATTTCGCTTCTATTGTATTTACTACTACTACCACCCCTGGCGAAAAGTGAATTATTGCGTTACACTCTATCATTACTGAATAATTGAATTGCATCGTGAACTGGAGTATCCGAGAATACTCGAATTGTTATAAGCAGAGTGTAGATCTTCGGGCAAAATAATAATTCTTCAAGTCAATTGTACGAAATCGAAATTAGCTAGAAATATTTCATACTTACATATATATATATATATATATAGATAGTAACACTTGGGAACAAGTCTTAACAAAGCTTTTAAATTCGACATAATAATTTATTTATATAGATAGAGCTTTCACATGGAACGTTGCCTCGTTGTATAAAAATTTTGTCCCACGGAGCGATTTTCATAAGGGAAGTTCAGTTTCGTCAAGGAAATAACTTTTTGCCAGGGGCGAGTGAGTATCTCGTGCTCAGGCGATAGTGAACTTGGCGATGCGACGCGAGAAGCTTCACGGGAATTGTTGAGCATCGACGTGAAATTTCCCGGGATAGATCTGAATGAGTTTGAATTGCCTTCGAATGTTTTCTAACCCTTAACTGCGCACAACTTTCTAACGGAATCGCGTGCTCTCTGGCGTACGGAGTACGAAGTGTGTTTTATTTCGTTTAAACGTGATGGAACACGGTACTTGGGAAATATCGAAAAAAGATCATTGCGTGTCAGAGCGTGTCAGAGATATATGTACAACGCTGTGCTGCTCGATAAAATTTTTATTCTGCCGCGTACAGTCAATTGTAGCTTTCGCGAAAAATCATGTAAAGATCATGTATCAGTCTTCTCTAAAATCTTGTCTTTTACTTATTTAATCTCACCTGAGCTTGTTAGCTTGTGATTCTTCTCATGTAATTATATACATAATAGTAATGTAATTATAGATACTCTGTCACGCTTTTTTCGATAATCTCATCTCTTCTTTTCTTTTCTTTTCTTTTCTCTTGAATCTTTATCATTCAAATAGTATGTACTTCGTTATTGCTGCTGGAGTCAAAATGCTTCGTTCTTTAAAATACGTAGCAACTGGATAAATACTAGCAGAAATTGTTAAGCATCCGCAGTCGTAACTATATAATTGATCTCTAAACAATTCTTTTACAATCATCTTTTAGAAACTGAAAGTGAATATTCTGCAGGCATCGTTTCACCGTTTCGCGCGTGATTAGTGTATTTCGTACGTTATGTGCGCGCAGTTTAGGGTTAGGTTATTTTCTTAAAAATAATAAATATTTCGTATTAAACTATTGAAAGAAACGAAAAAGATGTCGAGCCGAGTTCAACTTGAAAACGAAATGCGAAGGAGGATGATTAATTATTATAGAAAAGTCTCGTTTCTCGAATTCCCGAGAAGACCTATCTCTGCTATCTGAACGCGTTCGCTGTTCTTCGTTGCATTTCCGTCGAATGAATTCTCGAATAATAGAAAATCGAAGACAATTATCGCGGCAGCGATTTGAAAGTCAATAGAATAACAGCGTACAGTTTCTAATCGTTCGCGAAGAAGCTCATTGATTTCCAATTAACGTAAATGTTCGGACTGGACAGCGAACGCGTTAAAGCGCAACAAATCACGGGTGCTGGTTTTCTAGTAAAAATAAACGAGCGAAATAACGGGTCGCATCGAAATCACCATGATTGTTTGAATTGATTGTCCGAGTCCGACCCGAGTTTGCCGATACCGCGATACCAGCATTAACGACAAACTTGTTCGCCGCCAGTGCACACAAGTTTTGCCACCGAAACTCGAAACGACAAAATATTTATACGTCCCGCCTATCTCGTTACTTCGTTCAAGTTCGTTCACCCGTGTCTACGTATTCGACCAAACGACTGTCGATCATTTGCTCGAGCCAATTAAACTTTACTCGGCGGACACTGTAAGCTGTAGCTTTCGATCTGTTTCTTACGCGCCAATAATGCCAATCACCGGTCCACTGTTTTACCACGTTTTTTCAGATTTCGAGTCGCCCATTTCTTGGAAGCGTCAGATTAAAAATTCTGGTGAATCAATGCCCAACTCACAACTCTATCCCAAACGACACGTTTTTCCGACAAGTCCCATATTTCCCTAAAGAACAAACTCACTAGACGATTAAAAATCTAGAAAGTAGACAAGTAAGTACATGACTTTAGGGAGCAGTGACTATTGTTTCGCTGTTGCAGGTTACTCTCGGACGAGTACTCGGTTCGATCACGCATTTAGTAAGCTCTAGTAGAGAACAATGTGCTATGCATATATATCTCTCTCTATACATATATATCTAAATCTAAACTGCATAGACACAATAATATGGGATAGATGTGCATTCATGTGTGTGCATATATATATGTATATACAGGCCTAGGTCACGTGCATATGTATATATCTCTGTCTGTCTATCTATCTATCTATCTATCTATCAGACTGTCTACTTCAACTTCTACTTCTATCTATCTTCAGTCTATCTTCTGTTTGTACTTAATCCTTGGAAGGAGGACTCTTTCGACCAATGCATAATCTTGGCGATGCCTGGGTTCATTTCGACCCGCTCAATCTTTCTCGATAAACAGTAATAAATTAATATTATTGGAGCAAATGGTCGTTTTGTGATAGAGGTCTAAACGTGCCCAAGTTAAGCCGTCCGGGGGTTGATCATTGTCCGAGTGTACAAATATGTATTATATAGTGTGTCACGCAACATAGTAGCATGCCACCTTGCGACAGTGACGATTAAAACACCAACAGTTTCGAATCAGGGAACATGTTCCTCAAGGTTCGAAACGGTGTTTTAGCTGTCTCTGTATTTCACCTGTCTCCGCGTACCGCCGCGCCGCGCCGCACCGTTTTGTATACATACATACTGCGATGTCGTCCTCGTTGCCTATCGCGTGCATACTTATTTAATGCAGAGTGTCGTCTTCTAATCGATCCTGACCCTCTGTATAGTTGAAAATGATCGTGTCGTAGAATGTTTGCGCCGGCGAGTCGTGGATTTCGACGAGAATTTCGACGAGAATTTCGACGAGGATGTTGCGTGCAGACAGCCGGCATTCTTACAAAGAGTCTTCTTACAGCGAACCTTTGATCTTCGCGGCCCCAAATTGGGTGACCTTGACGCGACGCGTGTGGCCAGCGTTGCCGCGTCTTTCACACGCTGCCTGCCGCAATACAATTAATTAACAAGGGGATTTTGATCTGTAATTTTGCAAAGTTGTGTCGTGCGAGACACGCGGAGAGACGTATGTACATACTAGGTAATTTGACTAAAATACTATTTCACGTGTTTCGTGTGTCTAGGATTTTCTGTGCTAACAGTTTGCGCGTACGCGAAGCCGCACCAAACCCAAACTTTGTTTCGTAATAACTAGAACACGGTTGTATAAACACATTTACATCGTCGTAATCTGAATTTCGTGGTTAAGAGCTTTGGTAATATGAAAGTGAGATAAAAGCACGAAACCTTCGTTGGAACTTTTTAAGCGCGTTACATTATAATTTTAGAAATATTCACCTGCACCCTGTCGGAAAGGGAGAGTGCAATAACAGTTTCTTTCAAGACAACACATGGAAATGCTACATTTATCATTCCGGGAGAGAAAGGAATTAAACGGCAATGCGACGTGGAAATAGCAATCAGAAAATCCGAGAGAACAAACGTTGACCATTATTTTACCACCGTCAAACTAACGAGCCCCAATAACTTGAAACAAAATTAATTGCTCCGGGAGGAAAGGGAGATGGGGTGGAGGTGGTGGTGGTGGTGGTGGTGGTGGTGGTGGTCGCGGTGGTGGTGGGATGGAGGAATCTCCAAGTGTGATTAATGAATCGCGAACGAATTTGTCAAGGCCGTTCGTGGTCCCCGGTTCGCTAATTAATGCGCCAGTTTTTGAGACGCGTAATCGGCTTTACGTATTTCTACCGTATGTGGACAAATACGTTCTCCCTTCTCCTATCCGTGCCCTCCTCCCGTCTTGCGTTTATCCACGAGGTAAATTAATATTTATCTCCCGCTGCGCAGTCCAGCGTAAGCTCAGGGGGCTTAGGAGATCCTCCGCAATGTCTCCGTTAAATGTCACGGCTATATCCAACCGATATAAACACGCGACATGTTGTGTATAGTCCGCGGACAAAGTCTAACGAATTCGACAAATCACCGCGCGTTCAGGGTTGATCGATCTTTAACCCATTAAAGCGGGAGCGTTCGACGATTTTATGGCTGGATTGCTTCAAACGATTTTTTTATCTATTCAAATTTTTACGTGTACATTTTTTATGCTGGGTCTTTCAAATAAATGATATCGTCTAAATTCATCTCTCTTATTTATTGTTGTACAAAGAAACGTGTGAATTGCGCGCGCGCGCTCTCTCTCTCTCTCTCTCTCTCTCTCTCTCTCTCTCTCTCTCTCTCTCTCTCTCTCTCTCTCTACTCGCACAGCATAATCCATTAAACAAACAATTCTCATGCTGTTCAAATTTCAATACGCAACATGGCAACCTTCGCCTGCCTTGAACCACTGCGCAAACATCCTTGTCGAAATATACAAGTAAGCAAAGCGAATGCTTTCCGAGGTCGAGTATATGTAAATCTTATGAAACGACCAGTACAGTGGTGGTGCTCACTTGAATTTCCAAAGTTTAGGATCCAGAAGTAAAATTCGAGCATCAACGAAGTTTAGATATTTCTTGAACCTTTTCAAACACGCTACCAGTGGATCGTTGTGATTCTTCCGCTTAAAACGAGACCAAACGCGACGCGAATCGATCGACTTTGATAGACTTCGTAGATAGCGATCATATGTATGTCCTTAATTATGTGCTATCTAACCAACTTCGTAAAACTAGTCTGATTCACGTCGTGTATGTACTGGTTTTAATCGGAAAAATCTCGACACCCCACCAGTGGCACCAGTACTATCATCGGAAGCGTGTCTCCAACTGGAAAGTGGTTTTATCCTTTTCTCTTAGCAGATTTAGCGAATCCAACGAGTACGACTGTAAAATGCGAGCGTATTATGGTACGATGCGAACGGGAATCGAATGCAAACGACAGGAACCTTTAACCAGAGGATTGTTGGTGTGCACATGGCACGCTGTCGAGCTCGAATGTGTTTCCTCGTGTCCTCGTCGGCATCTTCAGCTCTCCTCGAATCCTTTCGATGCACGAATCGATGTTCTATATTCTCAACATCTCGATATCGTGTTGCTCTCTTCTTGCGTCTTCGCATACCTCTCTCGCTCTCTTTGTCTTTTAATCTCTCTCTCTCTCTCTCTCTCTCTCTCTCTCTCTCTCTGACTGTCTCTTTCTATTTCTCTGTATCACCACTCTCTAGATCTACACGCTGATCTCGTTTGTCTCTTGTCTGTTCCTATTCATCAATAAAATTCGATCAATCCACGATCTTCGTGCGTACACTATGTGCGAGGTTCATCACTTCTGGACTATAGACTATAGACGTAGACTATAGATTATAGATGAAGATACCTTGGAGTATTTTTAATAATAAATACTTACTGTAAATACTTCTTAAATGTTACATTCGTACATATTGTTCCAGTTTTAAGGATTTTCACGAGTTAAGAAATAATGAAATTTGGTTGGTGATAAAACAAAATAAAATGAATGAAACTCTATTAGAAAAACAATGGAAGATCGCATAAAGAAGCATCGGAACGAGAACTTTTGAAAGAAGCCACGGAGGAAAATAAACAGTGAAAAGGATTAGCTAGGGAGTTTGCTGGAGAAGAGTGTGTACGGCCCAGCAATGTTGTTTCTAGCGATGGATGTAAATCTAATCCTTTTGAATCGGAGGGACGAAGAATAGCAAGGCGAAAGAAAAATGAAGAATTCAAAGATAAAAGCACGTAGCTCGCACAAAGCACAGAAACTGAATATACATACGTGCTCGCATGAGAACCTGTTTCAACGTTTAACAATGGAAAATTAGTTTTTGCCGATAACACGATGAACAAAAATCTATATTTCATATCTTTTCACCTATCCAAAATAACTAGACTGCAAATCATTTTTCATCTCCAATAATTTTAACGACTGTCATTTCTGCGAATGATCGAATTTCTTAAGAATTCGACATTTTAGATTTTAGATAATAACCTTCAAGTTTCAAAAAATAGGGGGCCCTCGAATGTCTTCAAGTAAAATGGTCGTAAGTATGGAATCCCATGGTGCTTGCACCGATTTCTGCGCCATTGTTTATCGGTGAAAATTAATTGAATCACAGTCACACGTCCGCGGAAGTCGCGAGTAGAACCTCTGGATCTTTTCAAATAAACTCCGTCCCACTCGCGTTTGCTATTGTTCGGTAGTTGAATGACCAGTGCGAATAGAGGACGGCGAGGAACAAAGCGTGCAGGAAAATAAATGGGATTTGGAATTCGCTTGCGGAGGGAGAGAGAGAGAGAGAGAGAGAGAGAGAGAGAGAGAGAGAGAGAGAGAGAGAGAGAGAGAGAGAGAGAGAGAGAGAGAGAGAGAGAGAGAGAGAGAGAGAGAGAGAGAGAGAGAGAGAGAGAGAGAGCGAGCGAGAGAGAGAGAGAGACTAGTCGATGTACAGTAAATAACAAGTTCGAAACGTGATCGTGCAGCAATTTCATTATACGGTTAATACTCGAATCTTTTCGAAATTGGAACTTCCTCTGTGCAAGCTGTTACGTCCAATTTTCCTGAAAATTGAATTGTCCGTTTAGAGCGATTCTCCCAACATGTAGATGCCGGAAGTGGGACGAGTACTAATTGTTTTAAAAACGATAGCGATCTTTTATGGAAAAATGATTGGGTGATGTTTTGGATTGTATACTTTTAACTTGGATCTCACGAGATAGGATTGCTTGGTTCGCTCCTACATGGAAATCTGGTATTATTCGTAAAGCGCTGTGAAGGATTCCCGACGACGAGACAGTGAAAATTTAGAGTACATAGTTTCTTCTTTTACACGATTTTGGCTTCTAGTGAATAACCATGTTGTCTTGGTCATCGCCAAACGTGGTGTCGCAAACTTTTAATCCGATTTGTTGAAACGTGGGACATTTACGCATTCGGTTTATTGTATACGGCATACGGAGTATACGCGATAGTAGAATACGTCGTATTTATTCGATAAATCAATAGTCCGTATTTTCCAAACAAATTTCGAACCTGTAAAATGATAACTTACTCCCACCTTTCCACCCTCTTCCAATTTCACGAGCTGTACATCATATTTTATTCCAAACGAAATCCCAGACATTGACGTCAAAAAGTGATCGATTTAGTTTGAAATGACCCATTTCACCGAGCAGTACAATATTTCCTATTTTCTAAAGAGACAAGATTTATTTCGTTGTTACTTCACTCCCCAATCACGTTACTTTTCTTCAACTTCTATACTCGTACATTTATGTGTCTAAACAAATTCACGTTGCGAACGTTGATTTATGTTACGTTACGATTAAATGAAATTGTATTTTCAAGCAGTACTCGATGCAAGCATTAAGCGATCGATATTTCATTCGAACATGTAGAGATCGAATTAGTATTTTATTCAGATACGAAATAAAACATTATTTCAAATGTTGCGTCGATGGAAATATTTGAGTGCTCGGTATTTTGTCGGAAACGATAGAAAATTTTCCCCAGCCGTGCTATTTCTTCCAGCACGCGTGTCCTTTCAGTTCCCTCTTCGTCGCGTCGTTCACGGTGGTAAAGTTAAGACGATTTATGATACCGCATCGAAAGAACGAAAGAACGAAAGAACGAAAGGACTCGGTTCTGCTTCTTCACTTTCCATCGATTTCACTGTCCACATCTGGCTTTTGTCACCAGGGAGGGCTGAATGTTTCAAGCGTCCTTGAATCATTGAAGGATCCTCGGAGTTAGGCTGTTAGGCTGGCAAATACACTAGACACTAGTAGACGACTAGACACTGCGACGAACAAATAAGATTAAATCCGCGGTTCCGTTTACGAGCATCGGACTTTCGAAATCATTTTTCGACGTCCGCGGTGTCGCGCCAGTCCCTGCTCGTTTCACTAGTTTTCGAGTTTCGTGTTTTATTGTTAGCCGCGGATAGCGACAACACGGTAACAGAGAACCGTTTGCACCCTCCGGTTGTCATTTCTTGGAACCAGCAATGATTCAAAGTTCTGGAGACAATATTTTAGATTGTCATTTGAGCTGATCTGTGCGCAATTTGTTTGCACAACCCGCCCGGAGAGCGGAGGTTACGATAGGGTTAGTTGCCTATGCCTATAACATCAGCTTCATTCCAAAAGTGGAATTCTAAAGATATTTTGAGGTGCGTGAGAATAATACCATTTTCCGTTCTGGCACACGTTACGCAGCGAAACCTGACGTTTCCACCATTTCCACAATTTCTCGTCGTTTTTTATTTATTTATTGCACGTCGCGTCTACAGCAAGGTCATTAGCAACTGTGCAACTTCCTGGTTACATTGCGTTACAACTCATTTATATTATATGACATTTTGGAGCACGTGTTACCGCGTATTTTTGCGGGTACAGACTCTCCAAAAAGTTTGTGTATTGCATTTGAATTTTGACTAGATTTCAAATATACGGCGCACTTTTGTCATTGATTTCTCGTATCCGCGCGTACGTTTAGATACCCTGAACGAGTTTATAGATTAAAAGGTGCACTACTTTGCACTATTCTGCCATAATTAGCAACGCATGCCAGAAAACTTTGATCGAAAGTTTATACGTTGAAAATGGGATGGTGGTTGCAAACAAAAAATCTATGAAACCTATCTCTGATGAACGGCGAGAGAGCCGTTCCGGCCTATCTATCTACATACATATGTATATCGAGTCCTTCGGCAGTGCTGCAAAAAAGAAGATGTTAGTCGGTGACGTCATTGGGAACAGAGCGAAGTGACCTTGAACCGCCAACTAAATCGACGCTGAGAATAGTAACGTTTGAGGGACGCGTCGAATGAATGGAATTTACAGCGGATCCCCCTCTCCCCTCCCTCTCCCTTTCCCTCTCACCATATCAGAATACCCTAGAGGCGCATGTTTTCACCTAAACAGTAGATATCATGATTCCTCGAAGCTGTCACGACAGCGACGGTTTCTTGCTTACGCGACGACAAAAGTCATTCGCTTTTCTCCGTGTCACTTTACAAACGATTTACTGTCACGCGGAAATGTGATTTAAGGCGCGCTGCGTTCACCACCGAAACAACACTGTACGTTTTCCTTACATTTTTCTGCTCCTTCCCCTTTCCCTTCTCGTTCTCCTTCTCCTGTTATCATTGTTACACGTTATACGGGGTGGTCCAAGAAGATTTACCACTTAAATATCTCTGTTTTGTTTTTATTTCTGCCGATAAATAAAAAGTTTATTAGCAACAGCTTATATTATTCGGTAGAAAAAGGTCTATAATTGAATGACTTTTTCTAAACAGGGAAACTCTTTTGTGAACACTAGCATCTCGACATTAATATTTCATAAGAGAGGTGCCCGTAGTCGATAAAATATTTGAACAAGGGAAGCGAAACAGTTTAACGAGTGTGGGGATCGGGGATCGGGGACCGGGGATCGGGGATTAATTGATACATCGATGCGGTGAAAGAGTGTTGATTCATACATCGTTTGTTAGTTAAGATTGAGAGGTTGCTTAATTTCACCTGAGAACTGAGCTTTCGCCTATTGATTCTGGACACTGACAATGAGAGCCAGGGTCGACGACGCTGTCTTTCACGGCGCGGCAGTCAATTAACTTTCGGTGCCATTGATTTATGCGATGCGAACAGGTTCGCTAGAGCGGTGTGTGTCGCAGTGCTTGATTCGAAATACACTGTACACGCTATATGTATACACTATACACTACAGACCCAAGGCGGTCGATGGTGTTGTGTCGTGGGCTGCGCGCAACGTGTGCAGACCAAGCTACAGAGAACTGTGTCAAGAGGGATGGGAAGGGGGCGAGACCATGCCATGAGTCTCAATGGTAGCGAGTGTACACTCCATGCAAGAAACTGTTTGCGCAAACACACAAACACACGCGCACAAACACCGGAAACCTTCTACGTTTTCGTCCATTAGCATTACTGCGTTAAGCTCAAAGGCGATGTTTCTTTCTACCGATGTTCTCCATGGAATTTCAAACCAGGGAATTTTTCCTCGGCTTCGAAAGATCAAAATTGTACATTGTGAGATTTATGAGAACGAGCACTAGTTGGCATGATTTCCCAATGATTGAGCACTCTCGCACTGCAACGAGAATCTTGTCTATGCGTTCGAGTAGATGTTTTACAAACGAGAAGCACGTGCAGCACATCACGAGCATAGAAATAGTCGTCTTGCATTATATGTACATATAAGTATGTACGTAGTACCGAGCACTAGCGGTGAAACAACCGGCAAACTTCACAAACGTTCGGGTGAGTAATTGTAATTAAAAAAAATGAACTTAATGAACTACTAGAATTATATTTCATTGAATTTTTTCGAATATACATATTTGTCAATGATACATTTCTTAATACTTAATAAGTAGGTATGTAGTAATAAGTTGTAGTTATATTCAGAAAAGTACTGTCCAATATGAAAATAATATTTATTTGTTACTTTTAATTTGGAAATGTGTTGGAGCGTCGCGTCGTGTCACGTCTCAACGTTCTGTCCAGTTTCAAAGATGACCGCAATTGGTTTGCGGAACGGTCGAATAAATAAATTGTTCGGCAAGCGCCAGAGGGTCCGGGAGATTAAAAATCTCCGCGGCGTCGGCAACATGTAACAGTTGTGCGACGCAATAACGGCCGGGTGGGCTGCGGTTCTCTTTAATGCTCCGTCGCATGTTAATTGTTACACCGACTGAATTCGAATGAGGCGTGTTCTGTTTCCGAGAAAGCCATTTAGCTAACAAAACATTAACGAGCTACCTGGCAACCAATTGACCGATCAAAATGCAAAGGATGCCACGTGCCAACCAATAAGAAAATCCCCAAACACTTACCGCATCGAGAGATCGTGAAAGATCTAACGGAAGCATATTCCTGTGAAATTTCAAATTCGAAATTCGATATTCGACCAAAATATGATACAAAGTAGGATCATTCTTCCTACTCTGAGGGGATATTAGTTTCGTTAATTAAATTCGTTAAATAAATGCCTCGGCCTTGCATAACAATTTCGCGGGTTTGTGCGAGTTGGGTGCTACACCGACGCGCGACGCGAGACGCGACGGTAGAGTCGGTGCGCAGGCATATCAAAATCCTTTGTATCGGATTTTCTAATAGAAAGCGAGAATCCAGCAGAATATTTCCACATACCCAGAGGGAATCGTTGTTTACGTGCTGCCTTTTTGGCGGATATTCGCTGTGCGTGTGCGAATATTCCGCACTGGATTCTCGCTGTCTACTAGAAACTCCGATACAAAGGGCTCTGATATGCCCCCTATACGTATACGTGTAGATCCCACTCAGTGGTGGTGGTGTGGTGGTGTGGTGGTGGTGGTGGTGTATTTGGGTCATGCAAGAATTTACCTACGTTTCTTCGCGAAGTATTGCCAAAGTTCTCCTCGGTAACACGGCTCGGCGCAGCGCGGCGTTCCGTCTTGCGAAATCTGTTTCGTGACGAGTTTTTAGTAGGACAGATAACAATTTTGAAAAATAAGGTAATGGTTCAGACAACAATCTCGTGTATGCGGGTTCATTTTATGGTCCAATGATACGCAATTGATGATAATGTCACACCAAATGCTCGCATTTCATTGATAATAATCGATGTACAGAAATAACGTGTATGTGCGTGCGTGTATATGTATGTGTGTACATATTAACAAATCTAATAAAATACGCAGAATATAATGAAGATTAAAAATATATTATATTATAACAAGGAAGAAGATGAGAGTGACCGAGTTGGCGAGCACAGCGCTAGGAACGATGGTCGCGGGGGGATGAAAAATGGCCGCGGGAAGGGCGTCGAAATGACACGATAATTACGAGACAATGGCGGCTCGCGGTAACAAGCTGTGTAGAAATACGGGGGTCGTATCGGGCGCATCGGGCGCATCGAGCGCATCTCTCTATTAAATGTTTTTGTCACGATAACCGACATTGTTTGGCGGCACCACACGATGAGAATGAATAGCACGCCGATAAGAGCAGCTCTCGAAACAAAACAAGAGCGTTTACTTTCTTGCGTTCGCTAGAAACGCCACGAACGTCGCGCGTCGCAGCCCTAAACACTAAAGAGGCGTTAGCAGTTTCCATTCATATCGTTTCGCTTGACTCGTTCGCGTCAACTACGTTCTCTCGTAAATATGTTAGTTGTGTAGTGGTTCGCGAAACTGTTCGAACAATGAAAACACGTATACGGGTTAGACCCGAGATGCAAAGATGATATTTCATCTACCTCGAAATACATGTTCGAAGCTTGTGAAATGTATTCGATTTTGTCGTAAATGCAGAAGATCCGTACTCTGGTAACAGAGCGTAGAATTTTCCGGATCCGTTATATTCGAACAGCCCCATTAAATTGGAACGTGAATACCAATGCGAGAAAGCATGATTGAACCGGAACCTTCTGAAGCCAATTGACACGATCGTGGCAGCATAGATTGAAGTGGGTGCAGACACGCGTTCACGGCTGCATTGTGATCGAGCAAAGCGTGATCGCAAATATCCAACAAGCTCGTTGCTACGGAGTATGTACAAGTGTTACGGAAGTCTGTCGGTTCAGAGGGCTGTTGTTCACTTCACACGCCCGAGTTGCGCGCCAAGTATACTATATGTATACATACATATATGCTACCATAGTAGTCGAAGCGCAGCGAGAAGGAGACGAGGATTCTAGAAGCGCACCATGTCAGACGGAACACCGTCGAGTGTCTGACTCGCATCACTTGCAATTAGAATGCAACGCGTATCAGCAATTGAGCAATTCGCGCGACCGCGACCGTGCCGCCTTCGCTGTCCAGTCAACCAGCATAATTCGTATTTCGTACCGAACGAAAAACAAACAAAAAATTACATCCGAATTTCGTAAATTGTCAAATTAAACGAATTTTCGATATTAGATCGAAAATTTGAAGGGCTGTGCCCGTAATAAGCTGTTTCAATATGAAATTTAAATGTCTTATAGATTTCGACATTTTGAACAACTTTTTCCTTTTCCAATATAGGGGGGACACGACGCTTTTAGTTTTCGAGATATTTCAATTTTTGTCTGTATTGAATTTTTCGTATTTCTACACGCTCCACGGCAACGTAAGCCTGTCCCGATGCAGCATTTGTTTACGTTTTGACGCTGTAGAGATGAGGGAGAAACCAGGGGGGCGGAAGGAGCCGGCCTAACACCACACACATCCACCCACTCAGTGCTTAATACACACCCAGTGCTTCTAAATTATACTCTAGATTTTTACGTATTTTGATGTGCTGATTAGGAATATAATAGTGAAAATTCCATTAGGTTAGGTTAGGTTAGGTTAGGTTATTATTTATTATTGCTAATAACCTAACCTAATCGAATTTTCACTATCATATTCGTAATCAGCACGTCAAAATACGTAAAAATCTAGTGTATAATTTAGAAACACTGGGTGTGTATTAAGCACTGAGTGGGTGGGTGTGTGTGGTGTTAGGCCGGCTCCTTCCGCCCCCCCCCCCATGTTTATTTATCATCTCTACAGCGTCAAAACGTAAACAAACGCCACACCGGGACAGGCTTACGTTGCCGTGGAGCGTGTAGAAATACGAAAAATTCAATACAGACAAAAATTGAAATATCTCGAAAACTAAAAGCGTCGTCTCCCCTATATTGGGAAAGGAAAAAGTTGTTCAAAATGTGTTGTTGCATAACATATTTAAATTTCATCAAAATCGGAGGACGTGGACTTGTTGTAAATACATATTTACCGCTGTTTCTTGTTAAAAAAACATTCGCCAATTCCTTTCGAAAGCATTCTTACGATAGAAGTCAAGACTTCATCGGATTGTTAATTAACAATCTGACGATACGACTCCTTAAACGGCTTCGATAACCCCACGTTGAACGATTCAATCTGATAAGGCAGTGTACATTTTCGCGTCTGTAAACGACGGTAAATAGAATATCACCACGACTAACAAATTAGTTTAGTAAATTGAACAGCGAAGCAACGTTAGGTAGAACGAATCACCGTAGCATCGTGTATTACTGGAAATAGGTCTCGATTGTCCCAGACAACAAATTTCCTCATCGTCAACGAAATAGTTGGCTCGCACTCTCTTCTGCATGACACGAACCAATCAAAACTCTGGACTCCAACATCGAGATCGCCATTTTCGAGTTCGCGATGTATCGTATATTGTATATTATACAAAGACTCGCGATCGGCGGTACAAATCGAAGAATGTCGATCCCATGCGAGAAAGTTTGCGGAGAATGTGGAGTGACATATATTTTTCTGCTGTATTTTCCGCTTTCGAGTTAATCGAATTTTTTTTCCTGCTCCGGGAGATCACGGAAATTTTATTTTGTGTGTTTCCACGGACTTTCGAGTTTAGGGTCGACAACTCTGCGGCTCGTGCGACTGAGTCCGAGTTCCGAGGCGCGCTATACGCGCGTACACTTGCCAAATACATATTATGTATTCGGTCTACTCGCGAACGTACTCCGACATCGGAAACTCTCGATTGTCACGGACAAGGTGCAACGGTATAGCGTGTCTGTGTTGTAAAACATGTATAAATACTGTATACGTACGTCGGCGGACACGCTGCATATACACGATGTGCGCATAAACGAAGCATGCGACGAGTGCATCCGTGCATAAAGCATACATACGCAACCACTTAACTGTAAGGAACGATGTACTGTTCGAGTCGCTTCACTGTACCACCTTTTACTCTTGAATTACTTGCGGTACACACCCCCACCCCCGAGCACACACAAAAATGCTTGCAACGAAAATTGTTTGACATTAGCCAGGACGTATAGTGTAATAATTGGTTTTTCTGTGTTTTATTTTTTTTATCGGGATACGAAGAAGGTGCATGATCTTGAGGTTTAAAAAGCTTTTAAATATGCTACTAGAAAGAGTATCGAACTCTGAGCAAGAAAGCATTAAGCTGTACGAGGTCGGAAACTAACAACTGGCAAGATATTCTTTCGTTAATCTTTAGTGGAAACACAATCGCGTAATTAAATGTCACACGAACAGAAAGTCTAGAGGAGATCTCGCTAAATACGAAGACATGAAAAATCGAATGATCTCGTTGCACGTCTTAGTTGACGTAAGACAAGTTTTGTTCGAAGCTTTTTGTTATGCAACGAGTAAATTTAGGATGTGCGGTTGAGTGACTCACCACTCCTTGCATACACGCATACTTTTACGTGAATGGGGGTGGGGTGGGGGGGTTGGAGAATTGTGGATGCGGGGGCGTTCGAACGGTATTGTTTAAAGCGATATTAATCGTGGTCCATTGGTTTTTCAGCGATCTCGAGAAGTACTTCGAGTATCAGGGTCAGGACTACATTTGCTCGCGGCCCGACGACAACGGAATGCACTCTTGCAGTAACTTGCCGCCGCTCAAGTTCGGTGAGTGCATCTTCGACGCCCTTCACAATGGGCCGATTTCTTTTTTTCCATCTTCCATACAACTTTCTTTCTCGTTTTTTTTTTTTTTTTTTTTTTTTTTTTTACCCTACCTTACACCGGTTCCATTCGGTATTCAGAACGCTTTCGCGCCTATCTATACATGGATGGTGGAATTCCATCGAAGAAAACAAAAAAAAAAAATAGAAAAATAGAAAAACATGGCATATCTTCGATTTTCGATGCTGTGGACATTTATTCTGTAAAAATTGTGCAATACTTTTGTCCTGCACTGTACGACTCGAAAAAAATATTCAATACTTATTTTACCAGTGGTCATCATTCATATTCAGAGGATGAAAATAACCCTGAAAGTTCGGCATGCAAACCATATTTCGCTTTTATTGGTTTATCCCGCAAACTATTTACATTGTAGAGAGGAAGTTTTTATGAACGGGAATATTTATAGAGCGAATACGCTCGCTCGAATCAATTTTTGACAAACTAATCTCGTATACAATAAACTACATCGAAAAATTTTATTAGTTTATTAGTTTCGATTAAAACTTCCGTTAGCTGTGTTAGTTTGTTCTGTTATCACTTTTGAAGAATATGTACAAGAAAGATCATAATAGACAAAATAGTTCTAAGTTGTAATACTTGTAATAGACTCGTATACATATTCGAGTATTGTATTGTCTAAGAAGTTTGTCCATATTATTTGTTCGATAGAAATGGTACTAGAGAGTATCTTTAGTAAAAAAAATATTCGATAGTTTTCGCGTCGAAAGTAATTGTAATTGTAATTGTAATTGTAATTGTAATTGTAATTGTAATTTTGAAAGATACATACGAAATAACTGAAATAAAAGAAATTTAGTACATTTGGCCCGAGTCTGGCAGATGCTACACGCATATACGTTTCTCTTGGTTTTAGGGAACACGGTGTGCAACAATACCGCGCTGTCGAACAATAATGCAACGTTTATCACCAACGACACCTGCGTTAATTGGAATTACTATTATACGGAGTGCAAGGGTCAGGGTAACAATCCTTTCCAGGGAACGATATCGTTCGATAATATCGGTCTTGCCTGGGTCGCAATATTTCTTGTGAGTGTCCTACTTCTACCGCATTCAACGATTCCGACTCCATTGCTCGAGCCAAATTTTTAAGATAACGCCGCAGTTTCCGAGACATTTGTCAAAGCAAAAACATGTTTTCGAATACGCGAGCAGTAGTCCGAATTTTTTGCCGGAGTTGCTTTTGGCTGGAAGTTGATTACAAACTATCATCCCGTCTGTGTAACATAAAATCTTGGGAATCCGATTTTCCATTCGGCAGAGTTGTTGTTTCGAATGTGATAGAACGAGAACGTTATTGCTTTTTGATTAACGCGATAAAGGATATTATGATTTTTATCAATTTCTTCACCACTTATATCGTACATATATTAATATATTAACTGTTAATTGGGAAATTGTTCAAATTTACACACTTGCTGCATATAACGCGAAACAAACGAAATTGATGTGGAAAAGATTGTGCGTGGTACTACGGTTTTCAAATGTTTGCAATCGATGAAAAGTGAAAAGTGAAAGTAATCGTGAACAACGAGTGATCTCGTCTTTCCCGGTTAGCAGGTTAATCAAATAATCAAAGCTGCTATTTATTATAAAAATGAAATTCTGTCGTAGGTAATTAGCCTCGAGGGATGGACAGACATAATGTATTATGTTCAAGATGCTCATTCATTTTGGGACTGGATTTATTTCGTCCTTTTAATTGTGGTATGTTTACATACATAAACACTCGATGCACACACTGACAATGAAATTTCACCGGATCGAAGATCTTCTACCGAAAAATGTTGATTTTCAGATTGGTTCGTTCTTCATGATTAACCTGTGCTTAGTCGTAATAGCAACTCAATTTTCCGAAACGAAAAAGAGGGAGATGGAACGAATGCGCTTGGAGCGGGCTCGGTTTCATTCCACGTCCACCCTCGCATCGTCAACTAATACGTCCGAACCGACCACGTGTTACGCAGAAATTGTCAAGTAAGTATATACAAAAAACAAAAGTAGAAAAATAGAAAAATAGAAAAATAGAAAAATAGAAAAAAAAATATTCTATTCCGTAAACCTATTCTAGAAATCTAAACATTTAAACGAAAGTATTCCAAATGTTTTCTCTTCACAAACAATCACGTTTTTCTTTCATAACTGATTTCTGCGCTATTAGTTTTTCAAAACAAGGCCAACAAACTGCGAAATCAGAGGTATTAGATCAAGGTATTCGAGTCACGCTTCACATTTTAATCGAACAATTTCAATAGAAAGACTCACGGATGGATAACAGGACGCGTAGAAAATTCCATTGCACATTGGCGATCGTATATGCACGCACTAACACGCATGTTGTATGTAAAACGATACATATATGTACTAGACTACATATACGTAAATACGTATGTATACGGTTTATGCCATGCCCCCCGTGCCTCGTGTTAAATGCGGTGTACTCGGGTGAAAAGATAAAAGCGAAGATGTACGTAGCTAAAAATTGCACAATTTCCCGTCAATGGAACGGCATAATTTTAGTAAGTTATCGATTTTCTACGGTGTATTTTTACTTTTACACTATCCTGGCAACGAACGGCAGTCCTGATCGCATTTCACCGTGCCTATTTACATTTTTTTTTGCTTCGGCTAAGGACGATCCGGGTTCCGATTCTTGGTACAGGGCTACAGGGTGTAATATTTCGGAATTGAAATTGAAATTAGAAGGTGAAGTGTTGTCTGTTGAGCAGTGGTGCCAGATGGGAACCGAACGGACGCCCAAATTCTCGGTAATACTCTCCTCCTTTTCCCCTTCCACTATGCTATTCCATCATCATCTATGTAATGCGCCCCGCACACTAACACCGTGGACCGTAACAACGTTGCGCGTGCGCGACGTGATACTCCCATTCGCCATTCGCCCCACTCAATCCCCATCGCGCACATTCTATTACTCTGGTCATCAGAGAGGGAGTACATCGTATCACCGTGATTCCCCTGATCTGGTATTTAGCGCTGCTCTTGAGCCAGCGCAGCGTGCTCGAGAGTATCAATTACTCGTGTTTTCCCCAGATACATCGCACACCTGTGGCGGAGGGGCAAGAGGCGACTAATGAAGAGGTACCGGCTGTATTTATACAAAAGGCAGCAGAAACGCGAGCAGAACTTGCTTAAAGAACAGCAACAGCACGGACATCCGTTTCGAGCAAACGCGCCCACTTCTGCTTCGAATAGATTACCCGGAGGTAAGCAAGCTAGACCACGCTGCGATCGACTCTTATTTTATTTATAGTTATACGTCGTTATTGCACAGTTTCGAGCGCAGTATAACAAACTAGCGTAGCGCGCAACGTAAATTCTGCCATGGCAAATACGTACGAGACTTGGGCTTGTTCGTATTTGCCATGGCATAAGAAACATTGTTCGTTAACGTTAACGCGTCACTTAGCCGCGATTAGTTCCGAAATTTTGCTACGCGAATACCCTTCCACGACAACGTAACCGTTCAACAATTTATATATTTATTTGAAAAAGGTAGCAAGTGTTGATTCCGTAAATACGACATACGACATACGAGATACAGAGGCGAAGATGTTCGGTACACGAATCGGTAACCTGTTTGTTGGAATTTTCTTGGTAGACAGAAGACTTCATCACGGGAGATGTCCAAGGCTGTTGGCAGCTATAGAGTACGCGGAGCAGCATCAGCAACAAGGTGTCGGCGGTGGTGGATCGTTAACCGACTTCGCGGTGAATAGTCCGCCGACGACTCAGGCACCGATTCTCGGCAACTCTGTCGCCAGCAATGGCGGAAGCAATGGGAATTTGGCAATTGCACCACGCGCCAGCCCCGAAGTTTCCGAGGCGGATGTTTCGTCGAATATCTGCAACCGTTTGGGCATCCATCGGACGTCGTCGGTGTCCTGTAATGGCAGCGATAACGTCGTCTCCAACGCCACCGAAGCCAGCATACAGGTGAAACACTCGTGTTCTCGGCTATAATATTCAAATACTTAACCCCCGCTATCTCGACATTTCAAAATCGCGCCTAATATCGTCGATAGATAGCGGATCCTACAAATGTTAAATGTTAAATAAACCTTTTCTATCTGGATTCCAACGAACCGAAAAACTTCTATAATGTTTTTACAGTTTCCCATGCTTATAAATTCGAAATTATAGAATGTTTTCAACAATTATTTTGGATATTTCTTAGAATATTTGTTTGCTATAATATTAGTTTCGAAAAAAAAGATTCGAATTTCTAAGGACTCGAACACGTTTCACTCACTCGAAAAATTCCGTATCGGTGGAAAAAAGGTGGTGAAGACATTTTCAATCTGTGATAGCGAATACGCGAACCCAGCGGAGGCCGCGGCTGATCTGACAGACACATGCCAATATGCGATACAGCGAATCTCTACTGTATGTTACGTAGTAGGAAATGGTAACAGCGACTCGGACATGGATGTACCAACGATAAGCGAGAAAAAGAGAAATAAAGCTCGCACTCGCTTTGCGTTTGAAATAATCGAAAATTTCGACGTATTCAAGTAACGGTTCGAAAGTCTTGCTTTAACAAATATTTCTGATAAGAAAAGGTATTTTAGAAAATGCTTAGCTATAAATACAAGCTACATTCGCGGTATTAGAATCGAAAATGTCTGCAGTTTCCATCGATTTGACACGATTCAAACGATTTTGTTTGGTTAATAATTTTTCAGACGAACAACGCGCTGCTCAGCCCACCGTGCATACATTATAGAAGAAGGAGCAGCGTGATGTTCAGCGATGTCGTGCTGTTGCACGGCAGTTCTGGCGTTGGAAACACTTTGCAACAAAGTTCGACAGTGTCGCCCGGCGAACGTAACGTCTGCTCCAGCGAGAAAATGACACAGACCGGTGACGGCAATGTTTGGTCAAGTCCTCTGGCTGATCCCATACAGGTAAGTAAATTTAAATTATTCTCCACCGATCATACTAATTTTCTAACACTGCAACGATTAGAATTTGCTTATTTATTATTATTATTGGCCCGACGTAATTTTCCTTATCGCACTCGCGCCAACGTGTTTGCATTTTCCTGTCGCATCCATTCAAAACACTCTAATATCGATTTTCAACGAACAAACAAAATTATCGTATTCTCCAACAATGCCCAATTTAACGTGGTTCTTACGATCGATCAACTTTGTTCGAAATTCAGATTGGTTAGAATATTTTTTAAGAGGCTGTGTTACTCGAGGAATTTGTTATTTAGATTTAAAAATATTTCGGTTTGGAATTTGTTTGGTTTCTTGAAAGAATTTATAAAAATCATCTGTTAAGCAAAGAAACTGTTTCGCGAAACGATAAGAATATTAAGCCGGACGAGTAGAAAAATTGTTTCCGAGCTCGCGAAGGATTGTTGTGAAAGCAGCGTTCTTTCGGCATCGGAACATCAAAATTCCCAGGATTCCCCGGTGCTGGAAACATGTTTCGAGAGGAAGAAGTACGCGTTAATATGACCGGGTTCTGGGATCCGCGACTTTGAGTTCTACTTTTTTTTTTTTTTTTTTTTATTAAATTATTAGGTCGCTCGGAAAGTTCGTGTCGTTTTCAGAGCGGCGCGGTGCGGCGCGGAGCGGCGTCTTTATTACCCTTTTTTGCGAAGAAATAAAAGCTCGTCCGACCTAACCCTAGCGGTCCCGCAGTCTTCCAGAAATGTTTCGCGCGCGAGCTAGATGTCACTTTTTAATTTTTCCTGGAAAATACCAATGAAAAACCGTGCATAAGTACAAAGCCCACTTCGGTCGGGTCGCATTACGTTCAACGTATTACAAAAAATTCTGCTACTTGGAGAATCGTGTTGGAACGAGAGCCATACTCGACTCGTTCGCAGAAAAAAAATTTTAACGAGAGCTCGTGCGAAAATATTTTTCAGATCTTCGCATAGGAACGAACGTATTGATAAAATAATTGTTGAAAAGTAAAATTGGTTGTCGAGTACGAAATCTGAGTTTTACGTGAAAATTTCGTACGCAAAAACGTGAAGAAGCGTATGCCTTCGTTTTCTTTTAATGTCCTCATTTTCCGCTTTCATTGTGCCATGTGTGTTCTCTCGTGTCTCGCTTGCTTAGCTGGTCGATTATGTAAAGGGTACGCCAATGTTTAACTTTATCATAAGCTAGGAAGTGTTTGCGAAAAACTTGCGACACCTCTCGACTTTTCCGAAACCGCGATTTATCTTTAGCGACGAACGTAACGAGCCCACTAAATAATCTATCTCATTTTATTGGTTTTATCGTTTAATCATTCTTTAACGAGCCCTCTACTTCTTGTCGCATAAACTCTACCGCAGTGTTTGGAACTTTTCAAATTTATAACTTTCATTCATTGTACTGTACTCGGTCCTACTTTATTCTTGATCATTACCGAAGGTTTATTTCGGTTTGCAGATAAATTCGAAATCATAGAGAAAAATGGATAAATTGATGAATTAAATTTGAGTACGTCAAGAAGAGAAGAAACTTGTTCTCGAGTTGGCTTCTCGGGAACATTCCGAAGCTAATAACTTTCCTGGTTTCGCTGCCAGTAAATCCATTTCCTTTCCACACTATTTCATCGCTCTAACGGATGAGTTACCGTTACCGTTGGCAACGGTCTACGTCTACGTTAAACAGTTTGATCAGATTCAGCAGCGACCCGTGATAAATGATAAATGACATCCTTAATGTCCCACCGAACGCACAATATCACCTTTTTGGCAGGAACGGTTTCGGTCTCGATGTTTACGCTTGATTAATTTCTAGCCGCGACTTTCTCTGCTTAGGACTGTCGTGCAGAATACTGCAGAACCCATTTCACTCGGGTGAACCGCGATCGTTTATACGACATTCAAATGACGCGCATTCAATTAATCGTTATTACGTACGTAGATTTTGAAATTGTTTAAACGATTCGACTACTCTGCATTCCAAATCCTCGGTCTAATATATTCTAACAAGGATTAATTTTATGGAAAGAAATATCCACTTGACAATGAATCCGCAAACACCTGTTGGACCGGTATGGTATGGTAGACTGAAACACACGGCGCGGCGTGGCGCGGCGGCACTGTTTCTCGCATCAGCTAATTTACAACTAGACTATTTCTCTGCTGTCCGTAGTATAATGCTTCTGATAAAACGTGTCCGTTACACGGGCTATCTGTCATGTGCACGTGTCGGCACAGTTGCAGGCGGAGCTGAGCAGAAGCGAAGCTATGACCTGTCAAGAGTTGCTGGCACTGGGCGGTGCTCTAAGCGCTGCATTGCCAACGGGCCAACTAACACTGGACTCCTTCTTGAACTCGCTGACAAAAGGTAACAGTCCTTCTCTGTTTACTTCCGAGCTAATCAGCCGTGGATTTACGACTCTACCGTGCCAGTAGCCTGTCGTACAGTCGCGCATATATTTACTCTGCCAAAAGAGTTTCGGTACGTCCCCTGAACGCTGTCACCTCTAAAACAGAATAATTTGTTTAACATTGGTCCAGGCGACTCGAGTCTTTCGAACTTTCCGATATACTAACGATAAAATTGTATTGGGGTTCGTTAGCTAACCAGCTAACGTATGCGAATATTGTTGTGATTTTGATTGGGATTGTACGCATGTAACGGAAACGAACACGGAAACGGAAACGGGAACGGGGGGCGGGGTATGTAATCCGAAATCACAGCGGAACAGGAGGGTGGCGAATGGGGCGACGCGGCGTCCTATTACGATTACGATCAGGATTACGATTAGGATTACGATTAGGATTACGATTAGGATTACGATTACGCGATCGCATCTAGACGGGAGCATTTGTTTTAGGCATAAGGGATCGACACATTACTCTGGAGGATCGTACACAGTGGCTAACATCGGACATCGATAATTGCTCTTGTTGCTGCGAGCTGCAGGCAGCCGGTGATCAATGGCCGGACGAGGCTGACAAATGGGCGAAATCCTCGCGGGCGAAAAGATTCCTCAGGTCCTGCGGAAGCTGCTGTATCTGCGTGATACGGTGCATCAGACGGTCGATCAAGAAGCTGGTCGAGCACAAATACTTTCAACAGGGTATACTAGTCGCGATTCTGATCAATACGCTGAGCATGGGCATCGAGTACCATAATCAGGTCAGTATGTCCCCCCTCGAGACACAAACACGATTTACAGCGATGTCTCGATAAATGCGAAAGAGATAATACGTTCACTGCGTGTACGTATAGAAGAGATACGTACACTGTACACGACACAAGAATAACATTTCGGTACTGAAGTTTTCCACATATTCGAGACATTGCTGTACAATTAACAATACAGGGTAAGTCACCTAACATTCAAATCACTTTGCGGCGACTTACCCTGCTTGCATTAATTATCAGTGTAATTAGCATTAGGCTAGCAGGTACACTACGATTTTAAACACACGCACCGAACGTGTTATTTTTTTTCTGTTCGTCGGTCAACAGCCAGAGCAATTAACCATAGTGGTTGAAATAAGCAATATTGTGTTTTCGGCCGTTTTCGCCGTGGAAATGTTACTCAAGATAATAGCGGAGGGCCCGTTTGGCTATATTAGCAACGGATTCAACGTGTTTGACGGGGTTGTCGTCGTACTAAGGTATGTACTCCATCAAATTAGTTTTTCTCGAGGATACTCGAGTAACGTCTGAAACGTTTATACTTAAAAATTCGCTTCCAAAACTACTTCATACATATTCGTCGCATCTTTTCGGATTAAAACGAGTCCAAACACGAGATAATTCCGGGAATTAATTATCCGAATACATACACGGGACAGGGCTTATTGACTCGGAACGATTGACTTTCGAAGGCTACGCACCCTCGACCCGGCCGCTCGCCTCGCTTCCCGTGACGGTCCTAGTTTAGCTAATATGTAGCCCGAATTTAGGTAACTTTCGAAAATCGGCCGTCGCGAGTCAATCGTTCAGAGTCCTGATACAGGTAAATGCGGCAAGCGGCACACGGAACGCTACAAGCCACGATCACCGTGCAGAACGTCACAGTCGACAGACTAACGTGTCCTCTCATTTTCCAGTGTGGTCGAGATCTTCCAAGCGTTCGTTGAGGAGCGAAGCGGAAGCTCCGGTCTAAGCGTGTTGCGCACCTTCCGCCTCTTGCGGATCCTGAAGTTGGTTCGTTTCCTGCCGAACCTGCGCCGCCAGCTATTCGTCATGCTGCGCACCATGGATAACGTTGCCGTATTCTTTTCCCTATTAGTACTATTCATCTTTATATTCAGGTAAGTCGTTCCCTTTCGTTCTTCCTTTCGTTGGACCAACAACGGTCAACGTGTAACGCGGTCAATCGTGTGTGTGTGTGTGTTTTATACACCATCGTCGTCGTCGTCGTCGTCGTCGTCGTCCACGTCGTCGTCGTCCTCGTCGTCATCGTCGTCGTCGGCGTTGATCGATCGATCGATATCGAACGGAGGTGCACGGTTCCCAGGATCGCGATTTAGCCCTCGAAGGTACCATCGCATACGCGATCGCGTCGTGGATAAGATTCGGGTACCATAGATCGTTCGCTCCCCCGGTTCAGATGATCACACCTCTTCGCTCCCACCCCCCACTCCATCCCTTTTGTCCTTCATCAGCCTAAACGTGCGTTTTGCATGATCAACGAAGCAGTTCGAGTCGATCCTCCACGGATGTCCTCGCACCGTGGAAAGAGATCTTGATCTTGATCTTGATCAAGGCTAAACGATAGAAGATTTTCGTGGACAAGCGAGCTTGGATCGATTCTCCATGCTAACCGTGTTTTTAACCCCTCGAAATCATTTGACATCCGTGTTTATTACCTTGGGAAAGAGCTTGTTGTGTTTCTATGCTTCCGAGCTTCCACAGAAGCCTGGAGTTTTCTCTCGTTGCGAAATTTTCATTGCTCCAACCAATCCACCCACTCTACCACCGCCCGCCCGCCCCCTCCCTCCCTCTTTTTCGAGCCGCGATATTCGCCATTTAGGTGACACTACGTTCTTCCGTTTTGTATACCTCTTGTCTTTTCTTGTTTATGCGCTTGTCACTTTGTCTCACGGCATTTGGATCGTAACCGCGTGATTGCATCTTCACCATTTACATAAATGATCAAGTCGCAGCCAGTTCTCGTCTACATGTATGCGTACACGGGCTGAGTTGTGGATCCGATAGGGTGTGTGTTGCGGGATAATGGTTGCTGACAGGGAAAAGCTGAATACAAGCGTTGGAACGCGTCTCGACGATTTTCATGTTTTTTACAAGATTAGCATTAGGAAGTCGTCTCAAGGTCACAGCTATAATTCTATTAACTGCAAACTATCATTGTCGTTTATCGTGTAATTTAAAAAAGACAAGATCGCGATTATTTATTATAGATTAAAGACAAATAGTTTCCAGAAATCTCTTCTACGTGTGCTACACTGCTCTGCACTGGAGCGAATGCAAAAAACGAGTATAAACGAAACGATTTAGAATCATGACCTGGACAACGCATTCGAAAGTCATCGAGTTCAGTGAGATGTTGTTACGATTGACATAATCCTAAAAGTTTCAGAAAAAAAGTTTTAATGATACAGATCTATTTTCTTTTTGCTATTTTGCTTTCTTTATGATTCTCGCGTTGTTCAATATGTATATTAATGAGAAACGTAGCGTTTCGTTCAAATGTTTCGAAATTAATAGTTTCTGCTAAAGATATAATAGCAATTCGAATAGCAAGTGAAATGATCAGAATTAAATAGAAAATATTTTTATTAATTCAAAATGAATTGTCGATCGAAGAACTATTTTTATTAAATTAGAAATAATATAGAATACGTGAAGTAAGCGGAGCGGAGGTCCGCAGTTGTACCCCGCAAAGGGAATAAACTATTCTATCTATCTATCTATAGAATACGTGAAACAGACGAATGAAGTTTTTTTTTAATGAAAAGTAGACCATAAATGATTTCGCGCGCGACATTTTTCTCCGTAATGATTTTCCAAGTTTGCCTAATTCGCAACCCCGTCCCGGTCACGCGACCCGGCCAGTGTACGTGCTACCAGACTCTGTATATTATTTTGTTTTTGAAATATTTTTTCATTTTCTAAGCGTTCATCGGCAGCGTTTATCTGAACGTTGTTTATGGTAATGGCGATATGGGTGTTTTGTTGGCACGTCTACGAGGGATGTCTTGTTGGCCCTTTCTCATGGCTTGAGGCATCGAACGTGTATTACTTTGACCGTTTTCTTTAGAGGACACCTATTATACATATATATATGAATTATCAATATAAGTATATACATATATATATACGTATATATACCAGAAATTGTCTCATGTGTGCATGATGCTTTTTATCTAGCGACGAACTATGAGAGCTATATGTATATATATATATCTCTATCTATTATCTATTGATTATTCGTGTATTCGTACTTTCTCTCACTGTCGCTATCAATATTCTTCTATTTCGTTTATTATATTCTTTACTTTCTGCTATATTATTCTTCCTTTTACTTTCTTTCTCCTTTTTCGTTCAGAATTATTATTTCGGTTTTCTCTACTTGTACTTGTACTACATTCTTCTACTACTTCATCTACTACTACTACTACTACTACTACTACTATTACTACTACTACTACTACTACTACTACTATTACTACTACTACTACTACTACTACTACTACATCTTCTTCTTCTTCTTCTGGTTTTAATTTTGTTCTCTCTTTCTTGAAAATGCCTACAAAGTGCGTGCGCCTCGGTGTGGTCATCGATATTAGTCAGCTTGCGAATGAACGATATGTGAACCTTTTCCGACCCCGGTTCTCTGATCATGCTGCGCACAAGGCCTCTCGCTAAACCGGGGTTCACCCAGAGTTCGATTCGATTGGCCGCTCGCCACAATCGCCCTTACCCTCGATCTTCTTGCGACCGATTTTCTATTGCCAACAGGGGATCCTGCGAATAATGTCGTGGCCCACAAGGGAACAGAGAAAGAGTACTCTCCGATGGCTTTGATCAAAATATTGTGTATAAATTCATTCGATTAACGTTTGCAAACAAGTTTCAAAGACAAACTATCGCATTATGGTAGGCAATTTCTGCGCTTACCCAACACTTGGGACTCGATCTAATAGAGGAATGGTGTCACGTATGGAACAAGCTGCTGATGCAGAATCTGTTGTGGTTTTAGAAACTAATTGGCTGGATTTTACACGTGCGCAGTTTGCACTGTGGAGAGCTGTGCTGACTTCGCTAAAATCAGAGACCGTAACACGCAGCTGTGTCCAAAGTTTTTCTATGAAATCGTCAATCGCAGAAATTGTATCACAGAAAGTGAATATTTCATAAAAAGAAAGCTCCGTGGCTTCAGGGTTAATTACAAAGCGTAAAGAACAAATTGGTAGATTCATAATGAATACACTCGTAGCTCTTTTTCTGCTTTGTCCTTTGAACATTTCCGGGATACGTAGCAGTAGCAGTAGCAGTAACAGCAGTCGTGCTGCCAGATTGAAATTGATTAAACCACGGCCACTCGGATCATTCGCTCGGTTCACTCGTATAGCGTTCTTCGATATAATTTGCCCTCGGGCATCGGCCGCAGTTCCTCGACAAATCCAAAGCGCTCATTGACCGTACCTGTTCTGGACACGTGTCTGGGATTACTATGGATTGCCACGATCGAGGGAGATACTAATGCTACAATCTGTCGCGGCAGAGTGTTCCTTCGATATCTCTATGGAAAATTCAATACAACATGTACAAGCTTTCTAGACATAATCAATCTCGAAAAATGTTTGAACAGTAGTACACATATGATATTCATGCTTCGTATCTTTATCAACCATGAAGGGATTTTCAAATTGTTTACATCGATAGATGGTTGATTATACGTTGAATGTATGCACCGTCTAAAGTTTTTTAGCCGACAGACTGGAATCAAACAATATTTATAATCGAAGGAAAAAATTTGGTCAGAAAACGAAGCGAGTAACTGAAAACGACATTACTTACAGGATAACCTGATATTCGCAATTACCGAAATAATAGTCCGATGCTCGTCGAAATTAGGTGATCTAAGCGCGGCTTTCCATAGGTTTCCGTTGAGAATATTTCGCTTTATTTACAAACTCTTCTTTCAATCTATCCCTCTGATTTCTATTCTCATTGTCAGAAAAATATATGTACAATAAATATACCCACAACGTCCAAAAACAGACAAAAATAATAATTCCCAACATTTAGCCACCGCAAAATAAATAATAACTAATTGCCGAAATACTTTTACCCCCCCCCCCCATTCCATTTTTCACATAAAATTTCTATAATATTTCTCTATCCAAACCGAGTCATAAATTGCGTCACCATTTAAATCATAAATACTGGTTGCTTTAATTCTTCGTTATAATTAAATCACGTATCGTTATCAATCCCAATGAAACTGCCTGTTTCTACTAACCTATGGATACGATTTTATACATATACCATAAAATTTCGATAATGTTTCTACCTAAATTGGACCATAAATCGCGCGTCACCGCAGAATAAACAATAAACTCTGAAATGATCTCGTAGTTTAAATCGCTAGCCAGATAGCCATTTTCTTTTAAATCTAAATCGTTTATTCGCCAAATCGGGAATTCAGCAATTATTTACAAACTAAAATGTTCAGTGAATCGGTACGAATTCTTTTGTACACTAAATAATTAAAGTGTCAGACTGAAAAGTAAATCTACACATCGACTAAACGGAAAGGATGGTTTTTTAAATGGCGTCGCGACTTGTGGATCCATTTTAATATCCAACAGTACCGAAAGATTTTTGTTTTGAACGGAAGTTGTTCATTCATACGTGTAACAAAGTCGTGTATTGACTTTGAAACGAAACTCGATTACGCGAGACCGTTCCGTTCCGTGCCGTGCCGTGCCGTGCGGTGCCCTCTCGTTTCGTTTCGTTTCGTTCCGTTTCGTTCCGTTTCGTTTCGTTCCCGAACGGAATCGATAACTATTTTATTCAAAACGTGCCCTCGGTGGTACACAGCGCCATTTTGTTCGATTGTGCACCGTCGAACAGACTTTGTAAGCCGTCGGTTTTTAAACAATTTCGAAACTTTGGCTGCCGTTTGTGCGCGCGTGTGTGTGCACGTGTGTCATCTCCGCTGTGTCCGCGGCCATTCGGACCGTAACTCACTTCGACTAGACCCGCAGAAACCGATCGAAAAGGTCCGAAAAAAATATTCTCTTTGCAATTACCTTCGCGACAAAAATTCAGTTTACGGAACTCTAATTTTGTGAACAAAAAAAACCGGCTTTGATTCGGTTGAACCCGCACGCAAGCTGGCAGTCAATGCGGTAACTTGTTACATATAACCCGGTTAAACTTTTAGAATTACACGTTCTTTCGAAAACGTTTTTTTCGACGCGCCGAACAAATTTGAACGTCCAGGTTCTTCGGTGATGTAATTACTAGGTTTCCGGAGAAAAGTATTTTTGTTTTTGGAGTATGCGACGATCTTTTGATCTTCCGGTATAACGAGTTTTTTTGGCTCACTTTTACCAACTATCTAGTGGAATTCTTAGCGAAGATATTTCAAAACGTATCGATAAAAGTCAAGCCTAGGTTCTTAATCTAAAAACCAAGAAATTATTTTCATTAAATTCCGAAAATTTAATTGCGAAAATTTAATTCCCTCTCCTCTATGTCTGTCGCTCTACATATACGTATATCCCAGCTCTGTCTCTATCTCCTTTCTCCTCTATCTAAAATTGTTCTCTACCACCCAGAAACACGGACACCCACCCCACACGCATACACACATGTATCTCTATCTATCTACCTATCTACCTATCTACCTACCTACCTACCTACCTACTTACCTACCTACCTACCTACCTACCTACCTACCTACCTACCTACCTACCTACCTACCTACCTACCTACCTACCTACCTACCTACCTACCTACCTACCTACATACCTACCTACCCACCCACCTACCTACCTACCTACCTACCTACCTACCTACCTACCTACCTACCTACCTACCTACCTACCTACCTATCTATCTATCTATCTATCTATCTATCTATCTATCTATCTATCTATCTATCTATCTATCTATCTATCTATCTATCTATATATTTACGGATAAGGAAGTACATTGCACGTTTCGTTGTGTTGTAGTATTCTCGGGATGAACCTGTTTGGTTGCAAATTCTGTGAAACGATGAAAGGCAGCTCTGACGTCGAGTGTGATAGAAAAAACTTTGACTCGTTACTCTGGGCTATTGTGACGGTGTTTCAGGTACCTAAAAAAAACAAACAAACAAACAAACAAGCAAAAAAATAAAACTAAAGACAGTAAAAAACAAATCCAAAAACCAAACCGATAAAATGAACAAAAGAGAAAAGCATTAGAAAAATGATAAACACAGATTTACCTTTTTCATCTCTCTCTCGACGGCTTTTTTATCCTCCTATATTACCATAGTGCACATTATATATTCGTATATATGCGTTATTGGACGTTCGCACACGACGCTATGTACATTAACAAAATTGCTATACTACGCATAATAGTCGTCGAGGCAGCTAGACGCACCCTATATTACACGATTACTCCAGTTTACACACTTTGACTTGCGACACTGTGACCGTTTCGCTGGCTATATATATACGGTGGATCCTGATAGGATTTAATCTCTGTTTATTCGTATCGTAGATTGTTAAATTTAATTTGTTAAAGTTAAAATTTACAGTTTGCTATATCGATATTCATGAACGTCTAATCGGCTGAAAACAGTAAAGATGTATTTTAAAAAATTGAAAAGCTTCGTAATTGACCGCGATTAGGATCAGAATGTACGGTATAGTGTGGCACAGTGTAGTATACTGTTGTAGAGTGTCTGCAGAAGTTGTCGCAGGGTGGTTTCGGCTGCCTTGAAAATTAGTATAGCGCGTACGATCACGTACGTTTGCCAACGTTCGAGCGTTTGTCAACGTACGATCGCAGACCCATCTGCTTTTATGATTTCTTGAGGGTTAAAGGTAACGTATGACAGAAACGAAAAGAGAGTGTGTGGATGAAAGAGAGAGAAAGTGAGAAAGGTACATAATCTCGCTCCTATGGCATGTCGCCGTATCGAGGTAGGAGGAGGCCACGGATCATTCGAATTCTTTTCCTAATGTTTCTTCGCTTTTCTACACGTAGACCAACCGCAATTCGCTTGCCGGGAGCTAAGCGGATTTTAACCCCTTAACTGTGACCGTGGACATGCTCTACGAAAGATCCAGATGATCTACGTGTACTAAAGCTAGACTAGAAGCTTCGCTTCACGCTACATATTCTGTGACCAGGTTCGATTCTTACCATTGTTCAAATGTTATTGATCCTCGAGTTCATGCGACTCGGCTGGTTAAGGTTAACAGTGATGCCAGAAAGGGACAAAACGGACCCTCGGTACTCTCCTCCTTTTCCCCTTCCACTATCCTATTCCATCACCATCTAACGTCCCCCACACTAAGCGTAGACACGCTGCGCGTGCACATATTACTCTGGTCAATAGAGAGGGGGTACATCATTTCACCGTGATTCTCCTCATCTGGCATCACTGAAGGTTAGTCAAGGAAAGAGATTCTTCGGGATGATCGAAGAAAAAGTTGAAGAATGAATATCTGGATTATGAATTTCATGAATTTCATGAATTTCATGCATTTCATGAATTTCATGTACATATTTCTAATAGAAACACTTATCATTTCTGGCATCAGATTATTGATTTATGTAAATCAGTTGCAATAGATGTGGCGCGGCACCTGCTGCAGGTGATACACAATACCGTATACAGTACATATACATAGACAGCAGGCTGTTATTAATATACATAGTGGAATAGTCGGGGACTATATATATATTGAGGACGCGAGGACTAAACATCTCTTAACACATGACGTAGTATGTAATATAAAACTGTAATCGTTTTGTTAACATGCCACGCATAAAGACCAGCATAGCAGTCTAACGATTTCAATCGAGTTGATACAATTCACTGCTCTGTACGCGTAACAAGATAGAGGTACGAAGTTAATGCTCGTTCACATTAGTGAAATTATCCGAATTTCCAGTTCAACTAGAGCTTCGCCGCTTCTACGTACGTATGTACCTCTTATTCGCTTCGCTTGAAAGTTGAAAGAAACTTGAGTGTATACTGTACACTCTCCAGCTGAGGCGAATAACAGGTTCACGATGATGCCGAAGCAGTTTCCAATTACTTTGCTTTAAACTCAAGTAACTAAACCAACGTACATAAACGAGAGTTTCGGGAGGCGAACTTTCGAAATACCGATTTAGGGTCAGTTTATTTCCGTTTTGTTCTTTTCGAGCTTCGATAGCTGCCTTGCAACGTATCAACAAATGCAGAGAGAGAGAGAGAGAGAGAGAGAGAGAGAGAGAGAGAGAGAGAGAGAGAGAGAGAGAGAGAGAGAGATTTAACAAGCAGGAGAATACGAATATCAACGAATAGGAAACGGAAGAATGGTATAATCGAATCTGGGAACGAAGGCTGTCGACGAATGAGAGGATCAGGTGAAAGAAAGGATCAGGTGATAGAGGCATCCAGGTCAATAATAGACAATAAGAAACAGATGGTAGAGGATAAACCAAAGCAACTAGAGCAAACAGACAAAAGGAAGAGACTGCAATGAATGGAGAGCTAATCGATATCGGGAACAAGAGGAAAACGGGGCTTTGTAGGATATCCTAGAAGGAAGGAGAAACGTTGCAACTTTTGTCAGGAAGTCTCGTCGAAGGATCAAAGAAACTGGAAAAACGAAGAGTGAACAGATTTAAGTTGGTCGCAACTTAAACGGTGATAAAGAACAGAGGAAAAAGAGGGAAACGGATATTACATAATATGGTGTATGTACCATATTTTTCTAAAACGTCAAACGAAAGGAAATCGTTGACGAAACAGGGAAATTCGTATGAATAATATCCTGGGACTGTAATGAGCCGAACATCCGGCTGGCGCAAACCCCATTGAAAATTGATGGGGATACATGAATCCGCAGCTTCGAAAGGCGGGTGCAGGTAGATTGAAATAATTAATTCGCGAAATTCGATCAATATGGCGGCCCCTATCGCAAGAATATACTGGCTAGTGCCAGAGGATGGCAAGCCCGATGGCTGTGCTATCGAATTATACACGGTAACAGGGGTGATTAAATTCGAATAAGTGTAAGTGATTTTATTTCATTATGTTGAGCGGTCGTTAAATTCTAATGGACGCGTTCGAATGGACAGAGATTCTACTGCATATTACATATATATGTATAGGGGGGGCGGGGAACCTAACCAGCTGAAACCGTATGAACCGTACGAACAGGAAATCGGAATTTATTACACCAAAAACAAATGCCACTTGACTTAATTAGTACTACATGTACACGTATACGCGTATAATATACGAAATATTAAATTATATATTTATCCTAAATAAAATTAAGTTAAGGGGTTAAACAACCGCCCTTTTGCTACAATTATTCTTGTATGCAATGTCTTTTGTGCTTTCCGTCGGCATTTTCCCCTCGGTTTCTACTGGTCCCTTGTTAGTTTAGAATCATTCTTCGATTAAATTTTACTGGTTCGACAATAATAATAATTATCATTATTCTACAATAAAAATTATGTCCTCGGATATAATATACGTATACACAACACAGACACAGTATTCCCGTTTGAAGTATAGAGTAGCTCACTATGCCTCTGCAAGCTCGATAATGTCTCCAACCTCCACCGTCGAGTAATAGCAGAAAAGGTTAGAGGGAGGACTACGCCAGGGCTCGGAAGTATTCACTCGCGACGGCTGATTTTCGAAGGCTACGCTTCCCGTGGCGCCGCGCCGGTTCTACTTCTCGAGCCAGTTGAGACGCGTAATATTTACTATATTACAATTATTCAAATGACACGGAGATAGATAATTAACTCTTAGCGCAATTGCAGTCGCGTCAGAGACAATTAAATTTTCTACAAGTATTAAAGGGATTTTCAAAATAAATGGGCAGATTGTAAAACGGGAACCTAGTAAGGCGGCGGCAGTTCTTTGAACTCGTAGACGCTGACTGAGTTATTCATTATCTTTCCATTTCTTTCAGAAGGAATTCGTAGTGGCGCGGCACAGCGTTACATTTGTTCTCACTGACAATGAAACGTTTAAAACAGTCGCCATTAATAACTTTTCTCTGTCTTTCTCTCTTTCTCTCTTTCTCTCTCTCTCTCTCTCTCTCTCTCTCGTTCTCTCGCTTTGAGATCTAGGGAAAAAAAATTTCTTCTGACGTAAGTTGACATCCTTTTCGCAGAGAAAGAAGGAGTAATCGAGGCATTTGAGCTATTCTGTAGGGTTTATTGGAATAATCAAAACGCAAGTGACATTTAAGGGAAAACTGAGTTAGGTGAATGGATTAAAGAATTTGTTGATTGACAGTAGAATCAGTAAAGTTTAATTCGAAACTTGTCAGAGTACACTGGCGCACAATTCGATATTTCAATTTTTCACCCCCTAATTCTACTATTCCTAAAATTTCTTTTGAAATCGCGCGGAAAATGTGTTGAATGTAGACCCCCGAATAAGAAAGATCTTACATCACACTTTTTAAAACTATATTTTCACCTCTTAACCCTCGGTCGACTCGATTCGACTCGAGAAATCTGTGATATAAGTTCTTAGATGGAGGCTTATATCGCGAGAAACTGCATTGAAGCTTCGCATTCGCTTCGTTACAGGCCTGTTGTTGCGTTGTTACGTTGTTACTTTCGGAATCTGCAAGTGGTCGTCGCAAGTTGCATTTTTGATTTTCGCTTGCTGCTGCATCAACAATTTTTCTATGAGATGGATTACAATATTGTTATTCCGGATCAAACATATACTCTCGTTATCGTTGTTACTGTTGTTGTTGTTGTTGTTGTTGTTGTTGTTGTTGTTGTTGTTGTTGTTGTTGTTCAGAATTTTCTACACTGGTATATTCGAATTGTCGCAACTACAAGTAGATAGGTGAAACACTTGAGTATTTTTTCGGATGTTCCCGGTGCTTTTTTTAGTCTTGATCGCTTCGTTTTCGGTCGGACACGCATAGACTCGAGCCGTGCATGGTGATTGTCCTTTTTCGATATACATAAGATCGATGTTATAATTGTACTTAATTATTTGTAACGCTTCTGCATGCTGACATGTCTCCCTGAGTGTTCGTTGTTGCTTCTCATTTCAATATGCACACGAATTCTTACAATATTCACATTCGATCATACGTACTTCCGTTACACTGTAAAAAACGGCACTGCAATTTAGCCGAAGCTCGGGAGTCGCTATACGTATTACATTGTATATGTTGGAGAAGCCGCGGGCGGACATTTTTGTAAAGAAAAATGTGATTTGGGAGAGCCCGTATACCACTCTATTCGTGTTTCTGTTAGCGAATCATTGATTCGTTAGCACCGATGTCAGGGACCTCTGACCCAAACGCCATGATTTTTAATCGAACTCGCGGTTATATATTTAAATAAATAAATTAGAGTGAGATACATAGTAGAAATTGTAACGAGAAAAAGATTAGAAGTTTTTATTACAAGTTATTTGAAAAGGAATGCTTGCAATATTAACTTGCGATATTTTCTAAAATTCTGCCCACATATGTTTGCCATAAATGCAAAAGTGTATAACCTAACGAGAAACGAAGCTAACCTGCAGATCGCAAAATCGACCGAACCGATGCACGAGGGTTAAAAAGCTGTGTAGACTATCGCTCGAAAATTTAATTAAAGCGTCGGTTTAATTAAAAGAGTCGTTCCGAATTCGGGTAAAAACATTCGATTACGGCTTCGATCGATCCAATTAAATCGCACAATCGGAATCCGATACCGAAAACTGGCAGAGGTCCCTGTTCGCCGAAATCAAACCTAATAACGTATACGATCCATAAATAACCGACAGTAAAAATCTGATTTCCGACAATAATACGATTCCCGCGCGCGCGAAACAGAACTGCGAACGTTAATTTCTCGGGCTACGCCATGAATTTTTGACAGTGTAGCACATACGGTGTGTATCGGCGACATCGGCGACATCGGCGAGCACGGGGCAACCCAAAATCGCATGATTCCACGCGAAAAGAAATGTCTCGATATTATTGAATAAAATATTTTCGTTGAATCGCTCGCTTCCCCGTCTTTGATTGCACGATCACCTGTCGTCGTTGCGCCCCGTCGCCCCGTCGTCTCGTGTATTCTTAATCTCGACCCTTTCGTGTCATTTATTCAGCACCTTCGCGCTTCGGTGTCATTAAAACGTGAACGATTTTCTGTGAACACACATATCCGTTTATCTCCTCTGAACTGTTTGGTCTGCACTGTCGTGTCTCTTTGCCATCTGTTTCTCTCTACAGTCTACAATCTACAGTCTACAGTATCTCCGAGCAATCGCATCGCAATCGTATCTCGATCGACGCGCCACGCGCCACGCGCCACGCGCACCAACATTTCGTCACCGAAAACAGAGAAAAACGAGAATCAAGTTCGCGCGAGTAAATCGGAGGAAATCGCGTTCGAATCACTCCGTGAATTCCGTCAACTATAATAGAGTGAACAATCAAACCGCGCGACAGATAAACAAAAGTAGAATTGCAATATTGTAATGATACACCCGACGCCCGACAGAAACCGCGAGTACGTATACAGTAGTTTTATTATCTGTTTCGAAGTTCGAACGATACAACAACTGTCTCCCACACGTAATTGCGTACGATTTTTACGTACCTATTGTATTAATATTATATTATTGTTGTTGTTATTATGATTGCTACTATTTTATTATTATTATCATCGTTATTGTTATTTTTATTATTATTATCATCATCGTCACCATCATCATCATCATCATCATCATCATCATCATTATTATTATTATTATTATTATTATTATTATTATTATTATTATTATTATTATTACTATTATTATTATTATTATTATTTCATACGTATTAGTCGCTGTAGATAGACATGTTTCATTTCTCCCGACACCTTTACCTTAGGTCTTAGGCCTTAGGTATTCGATTCCAACTTCAGGTAGAGATTTTCTTACAATTAGAGGTATAATATAAGATAACGTGAAAATTACAGATACCGCTATTACTGATAGATAGTGAGTACTTGTACAACCAGTCGCTGACACTCGCCGAACGTTCCTTCAAAATTCTTTTTATTTTTACATTTTTAGAAATACATATTGTGCAGTGGATCCTCGTGCATCCGAACCGATAGAGTTCAAGATGATAGAGAAAGATTTCGAGATTTCTTTCGAGTGTGCAGACACTTTTCATTGAAACCGCCATTACCGTATTGCCCTGCTTCGTTTGCCGTGAATTACTCGTGTTTCTAGCGTTCAACAATGTTTTTGGAAAACTAACTTTTAAAGATTATTAAGGCATCACGTTTCAGCGATTGAACGTATACATAATTAGTTCGGATACGAGAGGCTCTGTACTGTACACACGCTTCGGTATTTTGTTTAATTTTCCGATTTTGAATTTCGTTTTCGAATTGAACGTTGCCACGTGACATTCTGCAACGACTGGTACTCTTTGCTGCACTTTTCTGATTTTCTTAAATAGGAAGAAAGTCCAACGGAAATAAAGGACCGTCGCGTCGCGAGTATACATTTTGTTTACACTGTTTAGTCATTTGTTCTGGAGGCTGAGACGTGTCAAGCATTACCATAAGCAGCTATAAAGTTTCTGTTGTATCGGTTGGACGAGAAAAATGAATTTCAGAAAGTTTCAAATGATTTTCTGTTCGTTACAAAGGATATTTTTGCAAGCTGAAACGGGTATTATTGAAACTATTTTTTGGTGATATTTGACACAGCATCCGTTGCAAACCCATTGCAAACCCATTGCAAACGCAAGAGACGCGCATAATTGTTCGGTAACACCTGAATCGTAGAGATTTTCTAGTCGCTTTGATCGGAGCTACTGGGGTTGCAAATATTGATTTTTTAACGAACACTCGGTGGTAATAGCCCTTCGGTAATTATAATTATAGCACCGTGCCGTGTCGTACCGTTTCTTACCGTTTCTTACAGTTACACCACAGCTTACGTAACATTCGCTTGATAACAACATTACGAGTATATCTCATGTCTTATACAGTTATACACGATCGCCTATTTGTTTCTTGTCTGAATACGAGACACATGTGTATTTGTATAAGTGGAACAGACACGCCGATCTTGCAGAATGTGACTGTATTTATTACAAGCTTTCGAGTGACAGTTGTTCTCGCTGTCAACCCGACCCACCCGCTTAATTGCTGCCAAAGAAGCGTCTTCCCCTCGTTCTCGTGGGGAAATCATTCGTTATCCAAAAATCAGATATTTATCGATAAAGCATCCACGTTGATCGGTAACAGTTGAATTTTAATGATCGTTTGCACATTTCGAATAAGTCTCGATAATAAGGACGATCGCGTATCGCGGTGTCAACAGTCAAGTTAGTAAAACGAAATTTAATCGAGCTCGATCAGCGAAACGATAAATCGTGTGTTGCTCGCCGCGCCGATGCAAGGACAACACCGGTCGTCCTTTAAACTAGTTTAAACAGGATTTGATTCGCGCAACTGTATTCATTCGTGAGGTATAACCATTTCCAAGCCGATGAATAATATCGTGATTACCGAACGGGGACATGCAATTCTAGCTCGGAATTACCGTTTAAAGTATTCGAATACGTGTTCGGGTCGACATGTCGCGACATCGGGACCGCTACGTCCGCTACGTAACTGAAACGCACTCCTGCAACAGAATTCCATGTCTTACGACTTGTGATCTGTTATTCATGATTTACTTTGTGCGAATAAATAAACGATGAAACGAGCCGGTCGTGACAGAATCGGATGGCACGATGGAAGATATTCACGGCTAACGCTATAAATACGGAATAACGGAATACATGGAGAATTCGATTGTTGGGATCGATGGAGAGAGCTCGTAGGTGCAGTACGTAGAATCCTACTTGATTCGACTGATCAAGATGTTAGCGATGCTCGCACGAGGATGGGCATCTCCATCTCTCGCAGCCAGCTGCGTAATTGGCCTAATGAAGAGAAGCTTGTCGAGGGAAAGACGCTTCGCGTGGCACGCGGTATCGGTTCTCCCTCCCCGATTCCCTGACGATCCCCCAACAAAAACCGCCGATCTGAGTCGCGGTGATACTTTAGGCCAGCGGATTGTCTCGGTTGCAGCATCCTAGGGATGTACCTGTTCGGGGGTAAGTTTTGCATGTGGGCGGATCGGAGTCGGCCCTGCACCTGTGCCGAGGTGGTCTCGCGGCACCCAATGTGTCGCTGTGATCGCAAACATTTCAACGACATCGTCTGGGCACTAGTCACGGTCTTTCAGGTACCACTGTTCCTCCCTCTTACAGTCTTACAGCGAAAACAAAAAAATAATACATAATATAATGACATTTCAAAAGAACGATCAATCAATCTATCAATCTTTCAATCTATCAGTCTATCAATCAATCAATCAATCGATAGAACACTGTATATGCACTAAGTAATCATGAACACCAAGGTATTTTCTCTTCTTTCACTGTATCTCTGTATTCTATGTCTATTTTATCTGTGCTTGTGTATCTACGCCTATGTATTCTACATCTATTACGGTGTACTTATTCTATGTCTATATTTCTACGTCTATGGTCTATGTACCAGCTGTATTTCTGTGTCTCTGCATCTGTATCTGTTTCTTTATCTGTATCTGTATCTGTATCTGTATCTGTATCTGTATCTGTATCTGTATCTGTATGTATTTACGTCTTTCTGCATTTATATTTCTCGGCTCCTGAATAATTTTCCGGGTTTTACCATATACAGATACACGCGCGTACAAGGTGCTCCTTGCGATGCTAGATTTCTCTAGATTTCTCTTTTAGATGCTTTTAGTGTATAAAGAAAAATTATAATGCGAAGATCAAAAGCTATTGTATATATATATCGAATTACTTTTAGCATTGTTATTTAATGAGACTTTCTAGATTGATTGCATCGGTCACTAAGTAGCCGGACCCTACTTGCAAAAATCGCGGATTTACAAGTAAATATCCCAGTCAGGCCACGCGCGTGCTGCTTAGAACTGCACATTAAATGTTCAGTCTAATTGAGTCTAATCTGGTGTTATTTATTTTTTTTCGAACGAGTTGTCACTAGTTCTCGAGAAATCAGTTACAAAGAACATCGCAAGCGAGCAGCCCGTATTTTGTGTTTGCATCGATACTTATATCTCTGGCTATGGTTTTACATCTTCAGTGGATAAAAAGTGTTCTTGCGTTACCCACTTTCCTGGGATAATGTTAAATGAAACGAAAGTACGCCGCGCCGTTGCATAAATCAACCAGAAGGTTGTACAACCGATTCTGATCCGCAAGCATTCACTGTTACATATTACTTTTTGTACAGAGTGTTTTAATATTGTAAACTACATAAAACAGCACTAGAAAAGCTTGCGCGCAAGCATCGCTTAAAAAATTTACCGTGGCTTAATAAAAATTTCTATTAAAATATTAGAATTACTTGAATTGTTTACGAGAACGGTAGACTACCAGCACTTACGACAATGCGAAGCCATTGTAAAGATTCCGACATCGTTTCCGACATTCCTTTCGCTCACAACCACTCGAACTTTTTTAATAAAACATCGTCCAACAATTTTTGCTACATTTGTTGCACCGCCGTCCGTCTATTTGATTCGATATGATCGAGAAAATGGGTCACGCAAGTACTATAAAATCGCAGCAAATTGCAAACGATACTCGAATATTTTTCTGCTTTTCCGCGTTTTTCCTTTTTCAATTCATTTTCTCTACGATTTCTCTCTTCTTTTCCTCTCTCTCTCTCTCTCTCTCTCTCTCTCTCTCTCTCTTCCTCTCTCTCTCTCTCTCTCTCTCTCTCTCTCTCTATCTCTATCTCTCTCTCTCTCTCTCTCTGACATCTTCTCTGTCTCTATCCATAGCATTTATCTCACACTCATTCGCTCACGCTCTACATACGGCTTTTCGAGCGCCAGGACAGATAATGAACGTGCTGACGAGTTTCTCTCTCTCTCTCTCTCTTTCCCCCGTCGACGTTTTCTTGCACAAATTTTTGCCAGTTGCCAAGAAAACGATTCGTTTAACACAGCCCCGTTGTCGATCGACAGTGTAAATTGATCACACGGGTCACAGACACGTGTCTCGCCGTTTTTCTCTACAGTGCAATCTCGATTATCCGAAATATCCGACGTTCAAAGTCTCCAGCAACGGAAAGCGATCCGTAAACAGAATCCTATCTATTGCAGAAATCAATAGAAATCGTATTAAACGTTCTATTAGGCGAACTCTTGTGATTACGTGTTCGGGTCGGATAATCGAGGCCCCACTGAATTTAAATAACTGCATCCCGTTTGTCGCGGATCGAACTGCGACCCCTTTCTCGTGCAACTGAAAACCAATATGACTAGATGAAATAAATCTTTGGGAAATGTTTTAGGAAATTCTTGGATAAATTTTTAATAAGACGAAGAGGGTACGAACGAGGATCGTAGTTCGGTCACGTTTGTTGCTATGGTATGAACAATTGCGACCAAAGAACAATGTGTTCGCAAAAATTGTATTGTTCCTTTGGAGAATAACGCTTTCGTTGTGCAGAGAGAAATTCGTGGTGAGATTGGTGCAAGAATGAAGTATGAAGTGTGAAGTATGAAAAAAGGAAAATCAGTATGAAGTATTTACGAGGCGACGCTGATCGGCACTGTTTTGTTTCTTCTTTCTTTTCGGGGCATTGTTTCCCGAGATAGTCGAGCCGATGGATGAGAGATCGATGTAGTAAGTAGCTTGTTCTCGCGTAATTAGATTTGCGGCGTATCAGTCGCGATACGATCGTTGGGAATTAGAATGAGATCTGCCGATCGTTCGCCTCGTGAGATTCATTCCGACGAGGATGTTGATTCGTTGGCAGTCCCTTCGTTACAGCGGCGACCTTTTTTTCTCTTTTTGTTCGGCGCCGACATGTAGATCCTGACGCAAGAAGATTGGAACGTTGTGCTCTTCAACGGCATGCAAAAGACCTCCCATTGGGCAGCACTATACTTCGTCGCGTTGATGACATTCGGAAACTACGTCCTCTTCAATCTGCTGGTCGCCATTCTTGTCGAGGGCTTCTCCTCGGAGGTACGATCGTCTCTAGCAGTCGCCTCTTCGCTTTATGCTCTACATATACATAATACATACCGTATACCGAGTTGGTTCGATGTACGATAAAACACGAAAACTGGCACTAAATTCTATAATTAATACGTGTACATCTTTTCGCACAGAGAAACGAGAGGAGAGAACGTGAGCAGAGGGAAATGGCGCGGCTCGCCGCGAAAGAAGCTGGCATGGGAAGCGACGATGGTTCCTCAAGAATATCGAGATCGCATTCGATCACCGATAGCGATACCTATACTCAGGTAATGTCTTACGAACAAACGGTCACGAACGTGTCTGATTGCAAATTGAATTTTCGCGTTCACCTGTAGCACGGACCAGTTGGATTTCACGTAATTACGCTAGCCCGTTAAATCGCGCGTACGCGCGTTCTGTTTTGCGATTTGTTCGAACAGCCCTGGACTCGAAACGAGACAAATACGACGACTTGTTGCGATTTGTGGACGTTCAAGGCCACTTTGCCAATTAATCCGTTGTGTACGCGCAACGAGCGGATTGCTCTTATGCTTGTTACTCGACGGTTGCTGAATGCAAACTGTACGGTACGGTGTCGAAGCGTGCGAATACCAGCCCGTTTCTATTTTATTTTATTTCATTTTATTACATTTTATTTGATTTTATTTTTAGCTGTTTGCGCAGTTTTGTTCGATGCGCTTTAACCACCGAGTCTTCTCAATTTTTTATTTCTCCTGTCGAATGCTTCTCTCTCTCTCTCTCTCTCTCTCTCTCTCTCTCTCTCTCTCTCTCTCTCTCTCTCTCTCTCTCTTTTTGTTTTTGATCGCCCGTGAATTTCTTTCCAAGTTAATTTCTGTTCTCATTCGGTTTCTACATAAATAAGTGGCATTAGCATTATTTGACGATAGCGTGGATTACGAAGGAAACGATTTTACAAAAATACAGGATCGGGATCGGAAGAACTCGTGGCAAAGCTGCGAGGAGCTGCGCAAGTACAAAGACAACAACAGCAGAGAGAAACAGAATACGGTGTGGAGGCATCAGATAGACGAGCCGAAATGCAACATTCAGAAGGGGAACAAGATGTTGGGTAGTGCGGGACAACCACCGATAATTACACACACGGCGGCCACCCCTCAGGACTCGCCCAACACCACCCTAGACGTCGGATACAGGGACTTGAACTGCCAGGCTGTTTATCCAACCGCGGCACTGTCGATCGAATCTATCGATCGTTCAGGCGTACGTACAACACCTCGTTATACAGTGCTGTATTCACACTGATAGATACTAGATATTGTATACATAGGAAGGTGTAATTATTGTAACATTGCTTTCGTACTACGTACAACCCTTGTTTCAATCAGGGTTGCCCAGTTTTTCTTTCTATCGACCGTTCGATTCAACTGAATTATTTTCATTTCTGCAAGAGGCTTTAATATTTGCTTTGACATTGCTCTTGTTGCTCTCTTGCTATCTTGCTGTCTTGCTGTCTAGCTGTTTCGTATCAATTTACGAACGGTATTATACGCAATGTAGGGCCATAGAATTCTCTGAATATTGATAAAAGTGTTCCGATTTCAGAGTCAATGTAGCATTCCTTCGGGATTGTTAAAATTACCGGACGTTTCTAACAAAATACCAACCAAGAACCTGATCGCCGGACAATTTCCCCGACGAATAAGCCTCGTCGCTGCTACCGTCAACCCGAGGGAGCCATCCAGTTCGAGGTAAAAGCTAATTTGCATTTTTTCCATTTAAAAAATATCGAAACCCTTAGAATCGAACAAGACATTCGACCGTGTAAGGGCGTCGTTGCATTATTTACAGTCCGCCAAGGATACAAAGAGGTTACTCGTGGAAATTGTCTCGTCCTTCTCTGAGAAGGAAGCATTGGTCGCAGAACGAGGATGAACCCCTTGGAAGAGCCACTGTTTTAAACAACGGTCGGAGCACTTTGCTCGGCTCCAATTCTACGTGAGCTCTCGATAAACAATTTATGCGTTTCTACTCGGAAGTTTGACCTCCTGATCGATTTCTAGTACCTTCAAATATTTCGCATTATGTATTCGTTCGAGTGATCCGAATTAAATAAATATTCGGAAATGTATTTTATTTTACAATCAGAATATTCTATCGTGCAACATCCATCCTGTCGAACACCGTTGTGTCATTGTGAAAATTCTTTAATGATATTTGCAGGTTCAATGGCGGTTATTTGCACGGTTCGATAAGGAACGACACGCAATGCGACACGCCGAATAATCGTCCGACCGTCCTAACAAGCAATAATCGTAGCCTCAGCCCAAATAATTCGATTTGCAGTCGTAGCTCCTCCATACGACGTTACACGGCGACTCCTAATCAGGTCAGTCGAACAAATACGCGACAAACTTGTAAACCTGTTTTCCCCATGCGATTCATCTAATCGGTAAGTTTTTATAATATTTCTATGTTGACGACTATGTTGAAAAGATGCGTTGGATCGACGACCTGTCCCGAAGGACGTCGCTGCGCGGATACGAGAACGTTCAATCGCCGACAAGAAAGACATTGCCTCTGGACGAGGTGCACGTGCAATGTCCAACGGCGCGTACAATCAATAATTTGTCAATGGAGACTGGTCCACTGCCCAGAATCAAGCAACTTCCCGATCAAGACGATGATAATCCGCGCACCGACGAACAGTCGCCTCCTTTGAACGGCCACGGAAGCGCTAGCAGCATCGAGAGGATAAAGAAGATCTTCATGTTCTTCGAACCTAAAGGTTGCCTTAAAGAACGCGATGACTATTCGCTCTATCTTTTTCCGCCGAATAACAGGTAATCATTCCTCTTGCGAACAACGAAGCGTTTTAGTGTCAGTTTTAGTTTCAGTTTTAGTGCGTGCAGCCTATTTACCATATGCTCGTGACTCGTGACGAGACATTTATCAAACGAGAAAAAGATACGTCTGGCTTGTTAGGATTTTTATCGAAGAGGACGCGTTTTTGAATTTTCAGGTTTCGAGTTTTCTGTCGAGAGTTGGTTGATCAGAAATGGTTCGACAACGTGGTCCTCTTTTTCATTGGTCTGAATTGTATCACCTTGGCGATGGAACGGCCAAACATACCGCCCGACAGTGGAGAAAGACTTTTTTTATCAACTGCGAACTACATTTTTACTGGAGTGTTCGCCATCGAAATGTTCATCAAGGTACACCTATTACTTTGCAACCATTGCTTTTCTTCCTGAAAATGATTGTCCGTGTATGCTGTATACTGTATACTGTATACTGTATACTGTATACTGTATACTGTATACTGTATACGTACCATTCGTACTCGTACGTATCTTTATAAATGACATTGTTGCAGGTCGTTGCATCCAGCATGCTGTACGGTTCGGACGCTTACTTCACTTCTGGCTGGAACATCATGGACGGAGTCCTTGTGATCATTTCCATCATCGATTTATCAATGTCCCTACTTTCGTCTAGTAGTCCAAGAATATTTGGAATATTGAGGGTACGTGTCCAAGGCGTGGAGAAACGACTTTTCCCATCCATTCGAAATCTACCTCGCTAGAAATAAGCAAAGTAACAAAATGCGGTAAAAACTAATTTCGAATAGAAAAACAAAGATAATTATTTGTTTGCAGGTTTTTAGACTTTTAAGGTCCCTGAGGCCGTTACGGGTTATTAACCGAGCTCCTGGTTTGAAACTGGTTGTTCAGACATTGTTGTCCTCTTTACGACCTATCGGCAACATCGTTTTGATATGCTGTACTTTTTTCGTAATCTTCGGTATCTTGGGCGTGCAGCTCTTCAAGGGTGCCTTTTATTATTGCGATGGGCCTGACATAAAAAACGTACGCAATAAGACCGACTGCCAGGCCGACAAACGGAACGTTTGGCTGAATAGGAAATATAATTTCGACGACCTCGGTAAAGCTTTAATGTCGTTGTTTGTTCTATCGTCGCGGGACGGATGGGTGAACATCATGTACACCGGCCTTGACGCCGTTGGCGTTGATCAACAGGTATAAACCAATCCACATGTTTTCCTTTCATTTATCCAATTCCACCCGTGTTCCGTTCCACTCTCTTCCGCCTCTTCCGCCGCGTTTTGTCTAAATAAACTTTGCTTTAAATCATAATCGACCCGAAGCCCGAACGAACACACTGCTGCTGCTATTTTTATATTTGTTTTCTCAATTATAAATGTTGCTTTAGCAGTTGTGCGCGAGTGTGCAAGCAAACCTTCAAATAAATTCATTCGCGTATATATCTCGCGCATATCATTTTCATCGAAATTTCATTTCAAAATATTTTTAACTTCTTCTTTTTATTCTTATTTTGTTTTCTTTGATCTTTTAAGTTGCATGTCATAACCGCTTTCTTGTTGCAGCCAATCGAGAACTATTCGGAATGGCGTCTGCTGTACTTCATAGCGTTCATCCTGCTCGTCGGTTTCTTCGTGCTGAATATGTTTGTTGGTGTTGTGGTGGAGAACTTCCACAGGTGTCGCGAAGAACAAGAGAAGGAAGAACGTGTGCGAAGAGCTGCAAAACGGGCCCTGCAAATGGAGAAGAAGCGGCGAAGTAAGTAGCAAAGCTGAGAATAATACGATTGTACATCCGTGTCTCATTCTGGGAAATTGTGGGAAATTCTGGGGTAAACGTATACTTTTATCATAATTCTGTTGGTTTTTAGAAATGCACGAGCCACCTTATTACACGAACTATTCAAAGTCCAGGTTGTTCGTTCACAACGTTGTCACCTCTAAGTATTTCGACCTAGCTATCGCTGCGGTAATCGGCCTGAACGTTGTCACGATGGCGATGGAGTTCTACATGATGCCGAAGGCTCTGACTTACGCCCTGAAAATATTCAATTATTTCTTCACCGCTGTTTTCATCCTCGAATCCTTCATGAAACTCCTTGCTTTGGGTCTGCACTTGTACTTGAAAGACAAGTACGTGATATTTCATTCGAAATACAGTTCTTAAAAAGAACTACGATCACTCGCATCGATCGATTAAAAATTGAAACCAATAGAACGAATAAACGAATAAATATGAAATTTCAGATGGAATCAGTTGGACATCGGTATAGTGATACTCTCGGTGGTTGGCATAGTCCTCGAGGAAGTTGAATCGAAAATCATACCGATTAATCCTACGATCATTCGGGTGATGCGAGTTCTACGAATCGCGAGAGGTAAGCAAGTCGGCAATATTAAAGAATATGTAATTCGAATATAAGGAAAATCATTGTCTTTGTAGTTCTGAAGCTGCTGAAAATGGCGAAGGGAATACGAGCCCTTTTAGATACTGTGATGCAGGCGTTACCACAGGTCGGAAACTTGGGACTATTATTTTTTCTGCTGTTCTTCATATTCGCAGCACTTGGCGTGGAACTGTTCGGCCGGTTAGGTGAGTAACAGATATCTGCTATTTGCGGAACAATATTTTTTTCAGTTATTTTACTAGATTTCGCTTGGTCAGGGAAACCAAATGCGACGATTCCTAACAAATTAGGTCGCAAAGCGAACGATCAGCATACATACATAAATACATACATACATACATACATACATACATACATACACGTATAACAGATTCGGAAACAATCGGAAAATTCTCGGATTGTTCTAGAATGCAATGATGAAATGCCATGTCAGGGACTCGGCGAACACGCCCACTTCAGCAACTTCGGTATGGCATTTTTGACGCTTTTTCGGGTGGCCACGGGCGACAATTGGAACGGTATCATGAAGGACACGTTGAGAGACGACTGCGACGAGGCAGCTGATTGCGTGAAGAACTGTTGCGTGAGCACTATCATCGCGCCGATTTTTTTTGTAATTTTCGTATTGATGGCACAATTCGTTCTCGTGAACGTTGTCGTCGCGGTGCTGATGAAACATCTCGAGGAGAGTCACAAACAGATGGAAGACGAACTGGATATGGAAACGCAGCTAGAAAGAGAACTGGCTGCCGAACAAGAGGAACTGTTGGAAGTCGAGGAAGAAGATGACGAAGACGACAGTCGAAGAAGAGAGAAGGACGTTGGGGAGGACGGCGTTGGGGAGGATGACGACGCCAGAGAACGCGAGTCCATTCTAGTGACGAACGATAAGATTCCTATCGGCAGACCTGGTCTCGCCAAAGTCCGTTCCTTGCCTGCGAACTTTATTTATAACCCGCCGCGAGAGAGGAGCGGAGACGATGGATCAGTTTCCGTGTCGCTGTCTCGTCGCAGCTCGTATCATCGTCCCAATTCAAGGCCGTCCAAGTTCAAGTCAAAGCGTCGACAAACGTTCCATTCGGGGCATCACCAGAGAAGGTCCTTACTGCCGATGCACTTCGAAGTAGCCGAAGTTTTCGAGAAGCCTGTCAGCAATCTGAGCGTGCCTCGAATCATCTCACAACATAGTTACGTACCAGTTACGCGGGAAACTACTGGTCTGTCGCAACGTCAACGGTTACAGGCTACCAGCGACGCGCGAGACAACAAGTCCCTGCTGAGCGTGGCCCGACCTCCGGCAGCGAGTTCGTCGTCCCCGGTGACACCGACTGGCTCGGTGACAGCTCTGGCGGGACCCCCGAAGCCAACCAGCGAGCGGTACCTTCTGCCAACGGCGACCGTTTACCCGTCCAAGGCAACCTTGACTCGCAGATCGTCTAGCGACTTGCAAACCCAACAATCCGACGCGAACGCTAGCTCGGGGATCGTAAGCGGTGGCGGCGGCGGTGGCGGCGGCGGCGACGGTGGCGGTGCTACGTCGAAAACCATCAACGGCTACAGCACGGGTGACAGCAACGAGCACGCGTCCAAGATCACCATCGGCAAGCCGGAAGCGGACAGAAAGAGGATCACGGACGAGAGACGCGTGTCTGCTCCTCCGATAGACGACTTTGACGTGCAGTCAATCATAAACGAAAGGAGACCGTCCAAGCTGAAGGCCGGAGGCTCGACAGCGGTGCTGGCTAGCGTCCCCGATCAGTATAGCTCTGCTATTCGGGCCGGTAGCTACGGTCGCATTTACGTCGCCGAGGAGAACGGCAACGCCAGCGACAGCATGATCGGCAGTGGAAACGGCAGCAGCGGAAGCGGAAGCGGTAGCGGTAGCGTCAGCGTCAGCGTCAGCAGAACCGGCAGCGCTGTCGTCTACGTACCGGACAGTGTTTGTCAGAGCATCGGCACCGATGTCAGGATCTACGTCGACGACACCGAGTCGACGAGCAGCAACGGACTCCGTCGCCGGCGTCAGTCCGACGAGACACCGGACGTCTCGACCATGGTCTCGTCGGTGACCCCCGTGCAGGAGGACGTCGACGAACCTGACGACACCGAGGCCAACTCGGACAGGCCCGAGGAGAGACCGTCCTCGGACGACGGACCCGTCGATCCTTCTTAATCGGGACGAACCAGGGCCAATTCGAAACCGGTTTTCCAGTTTTCAAGGCTGGCCGTGAAGCCCGTGGCGATGCGTCTCGGCCAGCTATCCCCTGGGCTCTTCAGGGTTTAGTATCATTGTTCGGACCAGGCTGCTCCCGGGTCTCTGAGAAAGACTGTAGTGCATGACAATATAGTCGTTATATTCTAGTCACTTCGTCGCCGTGAACTTGCCAAAACCAACCACAAAATGGAATCGAGAAAATCGTAAAAAAAAAAAACAAAATTAACAGAAGTCGGGAGCTTCGGTGGATCCTTGCGGGGGGTGGGGCGGGGCGGGGCGGGAACGGTTCGTGAGAGGGTAATTCAGGGTGGGAATATAAGAAAACGCAAGGACGATGAATGACGAGAGGGGATGATGGAAGAGAACCTATGACAATCTATTATTGCCAGCGGAACTGTTTTTACGTTCCGGACAACAAAAAAACAAAAAGAAGAAGAAAAGAAAAGAAAACCGTGAACGAGAGACACGTCGCGGAGAAGATGATCAGTTAGGAATTGGGTAGGACGACGAACGACGTAGACCTTCTCGCGCCGATAAACAATTAGAGAAGTTCAGTAGCTGTTAGGTAGATTATTTAACCGTCGACGTCTACGCGACGACCATCGCAATTAATCGGACCACACTTTCTCGCCTTTCCTTTTTCTCCAGCTCGTCGGGAAATTAAAGATCGTTGTGTGTGAATGACAGAAAGATTAAGAGAGATAGAGAGAGAGAGAGAGAGAGAGAGAGAGCACGATGCCACAAGGACGAAACTACGAGAGAGATAATAAGCGTTCGATATAGCGAAGAGGAAAAGAGATGACGCGCGCTCTGTCGTCGAAGGGAACGATGCCGAGACAAAAAAAAACAAAAGAAAGAAAGAAACGGGGAACGGTCGTTACCGAAGTGCCAGATTATAAAACAAATCTAGTTAAACAAAGAGAAAAAGAGATAAACATAAAAAACGCGATGATACTTTCGGGGAAGACGTGTAGCGCCGTAGCCTTTTCGCGAAACACTCACAAATACACGCACACGCGCATACATATACACACAAACACACACGTTCTTAGTTGTAAAAGAAAAAAAACAGAGAAAGAGAAAACGGGAAATAGAAGAGCAAAAAAATGGGAATCGTTAATTAGACGTAAGACGTACCTTCGTAATCGAGATATTTTCAGAACCAACGTACAGTCGACGGAGGAGGTAGGGCTGATCGAGAAAAATATATTGTTACTATATTGGCTGAACACACAATCGAGATATTGTATATCGCAGCCGGTTCATATATTATTATAACTCTTATAGTCGATGATATATAATGATGGTATTTTTTTGTCTCTTTCGCTACCGACGTATAATAATTCTAGTCGAGCCTCTCGAGGTGTGTATAATTATTATATAAATGTGATTAGGTATATATCTTAAGACTTAAACAAAAAGAAAAAGGAAAAAAAAACAAAAACGACACCCGACGTTGTGATAAAATTGAATACAAATTGAAACTCGTACAATCTTTAATCCTCCATGTCAATTGGGTACACGCTCGACGAGTTCACGTGGACAGTTAATCGTAATTAGCCGAGCGACAGCTGCCGTGCAACTCTTTCGGATTGATGATCCTGCGGCGACCAACGATCGTGGAATATTCACCCTCCCCTAATTCTCCTCTTCTTCTAACCGAAGCCTCTCGCGACATTCCCTAATCTTCTTCTCTTCGTCTTCTTACCTCTGTCGTCCTGTTTCTGAGAAACGCCTTTTCATACCCCTTTATCCGTTATACTCCCCTAAAATCTCTCTCCTCTTAATTTTTTTCCTCTCTCTCTCTCTCTCTCTCTCTCTCTCTCTCTCTGTCACTCTCGCTGTCTCGCGCTCGCTCGATCGCTCGCGCGCGCGCGTTTCTAGAACGTTCTTCTCGTTAACATCTGTGATATACTTTAATCGTAGTGTATTTTCCTGTAAAACGGCTAAAAAACAATGGACATCAGAGATGTAGCGAAAAGTTTCATGAAAAACCTGATGATATAAGTGAAACGGTACGTGGAGATATTTAAACGTAGAAAATGAGAGGAAAAAAATGACGAGTACGAAGACAATTAGAGGTGTAGCCGCCGACTTTTTAATAAAAACGATGGTGTGAGGTGATCCTGTGAGGGATGGATGTAGATACGGTGCTGGGTGGAAGTTCAGTACAAGTAGAAGAGTTACGATGGAACTCGTTACGAGTTTTCAGAATACATGATAGAAGTCCGTGCCCTTTTCCGCAAAGCGGTCCAACGAAATAGTGTACTAGATGTTATATAAAAAAAATGAAAATGAAACTGCACAATGACGATACTTCGAATACAACAAATGAAACAACAATCTTATCTAGCATCAATGAAATAGTTATATGATGAAAATAAAAAATGGTTATTTTCTATAAAATTTAGGAAATTTTACTTTCTTCGAGCGAGTTCTATCGTTCTCCACAGTCTATGTATACTGTACTCTGTACCCTATTTCCACCCAGGCTGTATCTACGTATACGCGTATATTGTCGGTAGAAGAGGTTTAATAAATAAATAAATTCCGCAGGGAACGCTTAAGTGGCACACGAAGCGCTAACAAAATGGCTGCAAACGACTATAGTAATGTATTACAGGGCCTCCATAACGGGCCTATACCCAGGCTCTTAAACAACTACAATCGGATCTAAACTAACAAACATATCCGAGCCACTATCTTAAGACTGCGAGTCCTCTGATAAATGTGGATAGACTATTGCGAGATTCTTCTATCGCTGGAAAAATACTTTTCACTTTTCACTTTTCACCTGACATCTTTCATTTGCTGAGCAATTGGAAAGCAACTAAATTACATCGAAACCCGAACAAAAAAAATATGCAGTTGCAACATAGGTTGCAACATAGGTTTGTTAACGATGGGCTATCATCCTCCACGTTAGTTAATGATTACGCGAAAAAAGAAGATTCTGGGGAGGGGGTAATTTCTACGTTTCTAGGTATCTAGGTATCTAGGTATCTAGGTTTCTAGCTGCGTAAATAGTACATAGATACCACGTATACTTGTTATATGTTATTAGTATACTTAGTGTCGCGTGAATAGGCTTACGCAGTTTTGTTCGAAAGGTAAATGGCCATGAATGTTCCATTGTTTGGTTCAGATCCGATTATATGTATTGCGCCAATGAATCGAATTTGGCCCTGGGATGTTAACTAACTCCCCATATAGAAACGCTACGTACCTCTTCTATCGATGAAAAAATACGGTAAGCGTCACTGGAAACTGTATAACGCGATGCCGTTAAAAAATGTTTCTTACATATTTTCCGACTGAAATATTAACGAATAGAATAAAATATGATTGAAATATATGTCTATAAACAAAGAATGTTATAGAATATGCGTTACGAGAAAAGAAAGAAAAGTGAAGGAATAGTTTATTATTCGGATGTTAAACATTAGTTTACAAGACGATGAACGCGATACATTCTCGAAACTCTAAAGAAAAATGATAGCAATGAAGATCGCGGTACACAGTTTCGAGTAACCGCCCTCGTGCAAGTATAATAGAGCTCTACTGTACATACATACACTTACGAATATTCTACATACTCTACACTTGGTGTGGTTTATTTTGATACTACCGTGTGCGGTAATATTTAACGATTGTCGTAATAAATCCAACAACAAGACGATGAAGAAAAGTAAGAGGAAGTATAAATAAAGAAAGAAATAAATATCTAAAGTAAATAAACTCTATGCCTTCTAACGTTGACGAACGTTGACGAACGTTGATGAAATCTTCGCGCGGTGGTGGTGCGGCGGCTTTTCGGACGATCGATTTGCAAAAACTCCTCTTCGTTGACTCGAAGCAATAGGCTGTTGAATATTTAATCAGCGCTATGCGCCTCGTTATACGGATTACGGATCGGTTCGAAAGTTTCGAGATTCGAGAATACGATAGACCTACGGAATTCTACTAACCATGGAGTTCTATTCGAAAAAACGCTGGTTTGGCTTGGAAATTTTAGCGAATTTATTCGAAAATTTTCCATTAAAATGTTGAACCAACTGTTGCGGAAATCTCGTGCTCGTGAATACGATCAATTGTATTTGAATGGATAATATTCTATGACAATATGTACATACACTTTATAAACATATAAAATAAATCAACCAGTTCATTTACTATGTATATTTAATACTGTCGTGCAGATTATTCACATTTTTTGGCAATAGTTCGTTATCGTTATCGAATGGTTCAGACGAGATTGTACGTATTGAATTCTGTTTTAATGAAGATTTACGAATACATATTTATTCCATCCATTCGAGCCATTTATTATAATGTATATTAATTCGATTTAACTTGATGCCTTACGTTTTCTCAATTGTTTAATTAAAATTTTGATTAATCTCAGGGTTTGCAGCTCTGTTTGCAAGTTTTGTAGTCATTTAATAAAGAAATTTTCATCGAATGAAACTTTCGAACGATCCTCGTGCGTTAATGTTAATCATGAATGGCGTGTGTGTGTGTGTGTGTATTCCGTTGACCGATCGCGAGAATCAATCAAACAACGTCGCGATACTGTCGCCATTTTAAAAAGCGATCGACAGCTACACCAGTGTAAAATATTACATCGATCGCTGTTACTAGATTCGTAGCGATAGTTTCTCTGTGTAACACGTTAAATTGTTGATCGAGACGGCTGTCGATCGACTTTTAACAGTGGCGGCATTTATATTATACGATGAATAACAAACGGTATTTACGACTAAGAAATAAGAACAGACAAATGATTTTTCATTGAAAACGTTTATTTTCTTTAGTTTTCTCTCAGTTAATTATTTCTAGCGAAGTGACTACATACAACGCGTTTGCCGTAATGAATTTCAAACAAGTAAAGTGAAGTTTGTTTATACTGTGAAAAATTCCTTTCGTTTCGAATTTTGCACAAAAATAATCGATGGAAATCTACAAAAATCTATATTTAAATAAATATGCAAAGTCGAGTCATCTCCGAAGGAATTTTAATTGGAAATTCGATTTTTCTATTGTATCAAACGATGCGATATTTGATTGATTTTCGTCTCAGTCGATCGATCGCTCTTCTTCGAGCATAGCGGACGGGGTTGGTTAAAGCTGTTACCTATGAATAGTTGAAATTATTCTAATTCAAAGGTTTAAAGTCACGCCACGATGGCTTACTCGAAACTTGGCTCATCTAAATCTACCATTCGTCGTTCCTTCCGTACCTTGAAACATGCCGGGTCTTTAGCTTGCCGCACATCGACACGCACCTTCAAACGCACCGCGTCTCTCTCTCTCTCTCTCTCTCTCTCTCTCTCTCTCTCATACATACGCACTGCTCACATCCTACAGTAGTTTGCGGTACAAACGGTTTTAGATCGAAACTATAGCAGTAAAACCATAAAAGAAAAAATTCTAAAACCATTCTGGACTGCTTTAGACCTTTGAATCGGACAATCCCGTGTATACATATTCTAATAACAATATAACCGCATGTACTATATAAAGTAAGAATTTATTAAGAAGTGTCCGTGGCACCACAGCCGACTTTCGATAGCTCGATAGCGTTAGACGACTGATCTCCGAATTATAGTGTACTATAGCAATGTGATGATCGTGTGTATTCGCGAGCGAGATTGTTCGCCGATCAGCTGCACTGTGTATCATTAGTGAGATCGATAGGGGGGGGGGAGGGATGGAAAACATTTAAAAAAACGATGCAAAAGAGAGTACACGAAGGGCAGAGCGCAATCGTGTTAGCATAATCGAGCGGAGATCCTAACTAATTGGATTTATGCTATCCACAGGATGCTAAACGAACGAGCAAAATGTAAGAAACTAAACGATGTACAATCACGCGCGCGTGTGTGTGTGTGTGTGCGTGTGTGTGTGGTGTATACATGTAGTATACATATTTATAGCTGCGTATATACGTGTCATGCGTGTGCACTCGATGGCAACGATACTTTGTTGTTTGCGCGGAGACGTGGTCGTTTTTAACAATTATTACCTATGGCTATTGAGTAAAGTTGACAGACGAGTTTCGAATCAATTCGATAAATATTCCAAGTAAAACCTGTTCGGAAAATCGTGAAAGTTTAGAAAGACTTTAGCTTCGTAAATACATATGTATTAATGTATGTATATATATATATATATATATATATATATATATATATGCGTGTGTGTGTGTGTCGGTGAAGCCCAGAAATTTTGTAAACATGTGGCGTTTTTGTTTCCTATTATTCCTCGCGCCCGAGGACTCTTGAGCCACCAGGGAAGGGCACTCGCCCGTCCTACCTGGATTGACCGGGGAGGGGCCCGCGGCTTTGTGTTATGCTTTCGACGAAGCCAATTCGTTTTCTTCTTCAAGCAATAAAATCATTTCTTGTGGGTTTTCTTTAAAGCTGTGAGAGCGATCGATTCCTTCAATTCCTCGACCCGATGGTTAAGTCAGGAGATGAGGAGGGACTTTACGGATCTCTAGGAGAGAGATCTCGCGTTCTCCGACATATATACATATACATATATACATACATTACAATTTAGTCCCGAAGATCTTGAAAGTTTTTCAAATTCTAAAAGTCTCGAAAGTATTGATGTTGTACGTAACTTACAATTAGTTAGATGTATCTATATAGACTGTGACATCGATGGCTATTACTCGTTGAACCGTAAGCATTATTTAAGCATTTCGTTACAGGATCAGTTATTGCAAACTTTCAAGATTTTCAGAGTTCGAGTTCGGTTCGAAATGGTTTGAAACTCTCTCTCTATTCCTACAAAATCAATGTTTTTCTTTTCGTTTTTCTTCCTTCGAAATGGAAATACGTTTCGATTGAATTTTTATAATTCATCAAAACTAACAATTGATCATCCTAAATTAACGTTAATTCCCCAACATTGCTGTGTTTCGGTAAAGAGCTGTGTCTGTTCGAAGAGATCAAAGATCCATAGTCCCATTGGGTAAGTAGTTCACTGTACATACATACATACATACATACATACATACATATATCGTTGCCTGTAGGTGTACGCTTGTATATAGTTACGTGAATATAATGTACAAGGAACGTAATCAGAATTATAACGATAACGTGTTATTCAGTGTACTTGTTGCCGCGTGCCTCTCGAGTCTGTTCTTCGCCCCTAGAAGAGGCAATGCGTAATCGTCTTTTTGAAAAAGACCGAAAAAGCCCCCCCAAAAAAGTAAATAAGAGGGAAACATAATAACGAAGAAGAGAAGATAGAAAATACCCTCAGAAATACCGTACTATTTTAATTACAGCATATGCGTTTCGAAAACAAAAAAAAAAAAGAGAAAATAACGACACGTAGTTTCGCGGGGTTTCCGGTCGAAATTTGAGATTATCAGAGCAGGGAGGGGTGGGAGAGGGAAAGGGAAAGGGATAGAGAAAGAATGTATGTAAGTATACTTACGTGTGCATAAGAGTTTGAAAGAGTGACGGAGCACGACGATAGAGACGTAGTACAAGACTAAATATGTACAAATGTAATAAATTGAATGATGATTACGTTGAATCGAGACGTTGAGTATTTCTTTTTCCAGCTCATGAATGCGCACCATTGCCAGGAGTTAGCTACAATAACAATACTTTTTGCTTTTATGGGCGATCCTTAGAAGATCGTTGCCATAGATTAGTAGACGGTCAGTAGGGGAGGTCCTGCCCAGTCCTGCCACCCAGGTAGCCAAACCTACCTCGGGTAGAAATAGGGTAGGGCGTACCGAGGTCAGGTATCGGGAATTATACGGGTTGAACGTCGCTTGGACGTGCCGAGGGTAGCCCGTACCGCGTTCTGCCGAGGGTACGTTACGAGCCCTCACGGTCATATCTGCCCTCGGCAGAAACGAGGCATTTGGCTATCTGGGCAGGGACCTTGTTGTCACCTCCACGCAAACACACAATACATGTTTGCATGTATACACCTATGTATTTAATTTCTGTTGAATTCGGTTTTGATCGTTTTGAATATAACGATACTAGGAAACTCTGTAGTTTGATACAGAATACAGATTAAGTAAGTATAAGAGTGACACGGATAGCTTCCTTAAATTATATACATATAATTATGTCACATGTTTGCATAAAAATACAAAATGTGTAATTATTTACAAATGTTTAATTCTTTAATATGCGAAAGATGAAAGCTTGAACTACAGGTATAGCATCTTTAAATGTAATATTGTATTTATAATGGAAAAATTTACCCATAAACATGTAACATGTAACATGTATTACATAAAAGTTGTATTTATTTTATTAGCGTCGATTAAATTTGTAAGATTGAAAATTTTTAGTACCGCTTTCTATGATAACACGTGTAAAGGTACCGTGAACAGTTTTCGGAATATTTTACCACGTTTTTATTTTTAAATTGAATTTAAACTAACTTCCCGATGAGCTAGAGTCATTCGTACAAGGTTTAAGTAAATTGCGCGAGTGTTAAACGTAGATGCTCGATAACGTTTGAGCGATTAGAGCTATCCGTCATCGTATAGTAAACTATGTAATAATTCTGGGGTCTCTGGTTCTTTTAAACAAAGAGATACTTTGTCCTGCAAGTTTGTCGAATATTTGCTTTGACCCAATTGGTCGAGATCGCGGTCTAAAATTGTTTCAATTTCATCGTCGATGTACAAAGGATTTTCATAAATTTTCGACACATACGAGCCGCTTTGTTCCGTGGAATTTATGGTCTCATTTATCGTGTTTTGTAACTCGGTCTCTGACATATTAACCGTATTGTAACCGTTCAATGTTGCAGGTACATCGCAATTAACTATCTGATCGCTATATTGAATCTGGTCTCTCAGTTCGGTCAGAGAATCTGGCAGTCGATGATACTTTACTTGGTGCACTTTTAAATTACTGGTTTGCGAGAATGTTTTCATGCAAAAATTGCAATGATACGGTCTTTCGCCGGTATGACACCTCGAATGTCTTTGTAATTTATATTTCGTTACAAATTGTTTACCGCACTCCGAACAAGCGAAACAATTGTTTTCTATATGCAAATTTTGGCTATCGGCAGATTTTTCCGTGTCCATATGGAAGTTTATCATATGAGACTTGAGCGATATCTTGTAACGAAACGATTGATGACAATTTGCACACTGAAATTGCTTTTTCCCTTGGTGCCTTTCTATATGTTTCATTAGTATTTCCTGTTGATTAAACGACATTCTACAAATCTAGAAAAAACATTATTGCGATATCAATGCACTGGATCTTTGGCTTATTCGAATATACAAATACCATCGGCTTACGAACATTGCATACAAACGGTCGTTGTCCAGTATGAATTCGTTTGTGCCTGTTTAAATGTGCCTGACATCTGAAGCTCTTTGCACATATCGGACATACGCTCTTCCTCGGACCTTGTTTCCCTAAGGCATTCTTCGAAACCGTATCATTCTCTTTCAACTGACATAACATACTCTGAAAATAAAGTGTTTTCAGACTAGAGTTCAAGAAGAAAAGAAATGAAAAGAAAAGGAAAGAAAAATCATAATGGTCAGTCGATCCAATCCATTAATTAACTGATTATATTAATAGTCATGAAATACCTCGGCGAAATCAATTTCCAAAGACGGAGCTGTGAGTTGTTTTTGTACATTTGCTACCATAATATAAAACTCGTCGAATGTACAAATCTTATGTTCGCAATCAATACAAACATATTTCGAAAATGTATCAGAATTTGAAATATCGATGACCTGTGCATAGAAATGCGTTAAAATCACTGACATTATAATTGAGGCTTACCGTATGCACCGTAATGTACCTCCTTGGAGAAGTATTTTTTCACGATAGAAATTAAAACCGTTCCTTTAATCTTGTCTGTAAATAATTCTGTGCCATGCAACTTTTCTTTGCCACAAAGACGGCATAACTTTAAACTCGCGCTATGTAACATCATCGTTATCAATTACTTTATGTATGTAGAGTTGAAATTTTCTGTCAGAAGGTACTCAGAAGGTCTTGTCTTTCTCTACTATTTACTTCCCAATGAAACCGTCACAATGTCCGTCACTGGCGGCAGGTGCACCTTCAACCATGGTTGATGTAGTTGGTGTCGGTGTCGGAACGTCGGAACTCTCGACCACTGCTCGTGTCACCCTCAAACCAGAGCCTTCTGCTCTGGTTTGCTTAGTTTTTCTTTTTGAAAGAATCAGATCCTTCTGCTCTGGTTTGTTTATTTTTTCTTTCTTCTTCTAGCAACTAAATAGTAATTAGTCGATAGTTGAAATTAGTCGATGGTGCCCATCACTACTTCAACATTTTTTAATTTGTAAACTAACCTTAATGTATAGTTGATCATATCACACATAGATGGCTCGCTCGATGCGATTTTAGAATAGCGCAAAATTCAAATTGTAAACTGAAGCTGAATGACAAAAGATTGTGAACTAATAAAATATTTCTTTCATAGAATACCCGTGATAACGCACATTAATACGTTTACGTTTAGTTATGTTACTGTCACAGTAACAAAAAAAAACAAAACTGGAAAAACCTAAAAACGGAATACCATTAATATTAACTTGTTGAGAGATATGTTGAAGAATTTGATTAGTTAGTTGAAAAGTTGAATAATATTTGAAACAGTTGAAACGTTCATACCAATTTAATAATAAATATACAAGTATAGCAACTATGCTGTACAATGTCTATAAATGAAATAAATTTTTTCTATAATGTTCCAGTTCTTTTATGCTTTCTTTTATATCACGTAACGCTCTATGTTCAGCACTTTTTGTAAACGTAGGAACATCCAAATTCCACCTTCTAAAACAGAAAAATGGTTATTTTGGTAATCGTATACCAATTTTATGGAAGTTTATACTTTTTTTGTTGTTGTTTTTCTTGTCGATAATACTTACATAATTAATTCTTTGATAGTAGAGGTATCTATAAGCCTATAATGCAAGTAATTATTAACCGATGGCATATATTTATACAGAAACATGCGATCCATGTAAACAGAACTGCCTGCAAGCGGACACGATCCTATTTCTACATGTTTTTGTAAATGATTCAATACAATTTTTTCAGCTTCTCGTACAGAAATTCTGCTTAAACGCGACTCATCGGTTAGACCTGTCTAAAAATCAAAATAATATAACCAATTGAAAGAAATATTCACCCACTTTTCCAGTATTTAATAAAATCTTAAAATACATTTACCTTTTTATGGTGAGTCTGGCACCAATCGTTCATATGATCTAATACATCATCCGGTTGATGTATAACTATATTTAATTCGTTGCCTATAACATTTAAATTCTTATCCGTAACTATGCAAGCAACTTCCATTATATGAGATGTCTCAACATCCAGTCCAGTCATCTGAAATGTTGAATGAAGAAGTGACAATGAAATATACATTGTATAATATAATGTAGAATATGCGCATATCGAATTATATTTATGATACCACCGTACTTCCATATCTATCCAAACAATATGATTTTTCAAACCATTGCTGACAGTATTTAATGTAGACGCTTTGGCTGTTGAAAAGAACAAATGATACATTATATAGAAAATAAAATAAACAAAAAAAATACTCTTAAATAGTTGACTGTTTCCACGGTACATAGTACATAATCTACAAAACAATCAGTCTTTTTTTTGTTTTTAAATATAAATTGCTTTTATAATACCTTTTTGAAAATAAGGAGGTAACGTTAATTGAAGACATTTTCTGTACCACTGTAAACCATGCGTACAAATCATTCTTATATAACAATCTATAAAATTGTCAGAAAATTAACAATTCCAAACCAATGTGTTATTTATTTAATGAGTATGATACATGTAATTCAAAGAAAATCGAACTTATTCAGAATTATTCGAGTTAAAAAAACAGTTTGTAATAGTGTTGTAGGTTCTAGCACTCGGAGCTCGGAGCATTATTTTTTTTAGCTGCACGCGGCACTAGCATTGACTAGCATACTAATATTGACTAGCACCAACTAGCACCAACTAGGCAACTATTACTAGGAAGGTAGAGTTGACTCCACAGAAATTTCATAACTTGACTAAGAGTAGTCAATAGTAATGTAGCCAGTAATGTAGCATAGTTGGCCGACTCTAAGGTAAAATTTCTACTCTGTTATAATTGGACAATTGTTATTTAGCATACGAAGACAGTAATTTATTACTAAATTCTGGCACGAATCATTTGCTCTTCCTTTTTTTTTTTATTAGCTTTGAGCCCAAAACCCACCAAAACCTCCGTACAGCGCGATTTTGTGCAGCGGCAAAACGCTCAAACTGTTACGCAAATTTAGTTTCGAATTCACCCGCCAGATGTCGGTAACAGCGGCTACCCTCCTGACACCTCTGTCACCAATGAGATACTGTTAAAGACTGCCTCCGCCCGTGTTATCCCGCGCACCGACGAGATACTGTTAGTATGACAGTACATACTGACAGTATCTCGCCAGTGATATAATCTAGACGTAAATTATCTTTATTTCTAAAATGCGCATGTCAAAGTAAGCTTCATACATAGTACATACATAGAATTCACACAAAATCCGAGGACAAAAGGTTCTTAGAAATATTAAGAAAGTATTGAAGCATAATTTTTAGAACAATCAACGATTTCAAATATATAAATTTTATACGAGATACCTTAATTTGTACTTTCAAAGTATTTTATAAACGAGAATTATTACCTTACACTTTTTCATACATAAATGTTCGAAGAATCGATCTGTGGAAAAGGAAATGTGTTGAAGAACAGAATAAGGGAGAGTTTACTCTAAACAATTAAAATGGCAAAAGAATTATTATAGACATTGAACAGATAGAATCAATAAAGTAGTATTTATGTTGAATAAATTAATGCGAATGTGCATGGTTTTATAAAGTTATTCTCTATCTCGAGAGTTCTATTGCCTGTTTTGACTAAAAAATTAGATGGTCAGATAGTGAAGGGAGTGCTGCTTAACATCGTTGGCGAAAGGAATTGTTACAAACATTGAACAGCGAGAAATAAGAAATTTATCAATAATTAGTAACTCGGCGATCGAATCGATCGATGGTAGAGGAGTGGGGAGAGGCAGCGAAGCGAGAGCGAGAGCGAGAGCGCTCAGTCAGTCAGACGGGCATGGTCGGGTCGGCGCGGCGCGCGGAGTTGACAGGGAAAGACGTGTTGCGATAGCGTTTGTGATAGCGTTTGTGACAGTGTGTGCGGTAGTGTGTATGCTGGGATGTGCCGGGAGACCTGGGGTGGACCAGGAGTGGATTAGGAGTGAATTAAGAGTGGATTAGGAGTGAGCAGGGGTTACTGGTGAGTTTTAATTCAAATATTCTTGTCTGCTTGTTGCTTTGTCCACTTTCAACTGATTGTTTTCACTGAACAATCATTTTCAATGTTTACCTCCAATATTCTTATTGCAATTGCCATCGGTCAAAAAAACTTTGACAGTTCAGTGTTCGAAAGATTTTAAAAAATATTGTCAAATTCGCACTTTTGCCTATCTAATTTCTCGATAATTACTCGACGTACTTGGTATGTAGAAACAAGGTTTTCGAGAATAAAATATCTGCCCTGCCCTTTATTCAGAATATTGTGACAGAAATAACAAAGATAGAATTACAATACAAGTGTGATAGAAAAAGTGTGTCCGTATTCGTTAATCCGTAAATCCGTAAATCCGTAAATCCGTAAATCGTGATCGTTAACCGTGTGTCTCTCGTCTCTCGTATCGTAGTGCGTATCGTCGCGTTTTTAGCAAAAGCTATCCATCGTCTTCCGCGGTTTGACTTTATCGCCGCACACGCAGGGGCGTTTCGGCACACCTACACGGTTTTTCCGCGACCTACTCGAGGTACGGCCGATCACACTGGTTTGTGTTTACATGCTAGTTCATTCCCCCGGTTCTCGACTCTTTACAATATGTACGAACGTGTCATTTGAAGTTTTTTGGCCGCGCGACGTTTTTTTTTATTGACGGTGTGAGGGCAATGACTCGGTCGGTTGGTGGGCTTCCCAATATGCTGATTCCCACAGGTATAATAATATTCGGTGTTGTAAGAAAGTTAAAGGAAGGGAGCCAGAAGGAATATCTTATTCATTCCTGTTAGAAATAAATGACGTTCGGAGTGGCTTTTAGTTAATTTAATAACTAAGTTTAATATTTAATAATTTACCATCGCTTGTTGTATGTTGTACATATTGTATACACGTTTTCTAACACGCCTCTTTACATTTATATTGTACATTTTGATTTTACATATTCCCTTTTATTTAACATTTATTAGTTTCGTAAAATTTTCAAATGTTTCTCTGCATAAGGATTTTGTAAATATATCCGCAACGTTCTCCTCCGAGTTTACTTTAATTATATCGATTGTCTTTGCTTCAACCAGCTTCAGCATACTCGTGCACATAATTTTAATGAATTTCAATATGTTTTGAATTTTTCATAAAATTCCAATATCAATTTCGCTATGTTAATAGTTAATAGTTCCCGAATTATCTTAATAAATCTTTATTGGTTGATCCAACCTAACATTAAATATCTTAACTCATTCTTGTATAAATATCAATTCGTCAACTGCTTCTAATAATGCTACATATTCTGCAAATGTAAGAAGCTTTTGTGACACATTTTTGTTTTCTCGATTTCCAATGAATAACTTTCCCATATAGTCGAATTTCATAGCCAAGGATTCTTTTATTGTTAAATCTCAAAAATTAATCTAGCCAATATAATCAATATATTCTTAAACTAACCCCACTCACGTCTTACACTTTATGCTAAACCGAAGAACTAACGTTTAACCCATCTACATTCTTATTTACAGGTCTTAATATTGTTCTAATTATTTTTAAAAACTCTTTTCTAGTCGCGATTTATATACAAGTTCTGATCACTTTATATACAATAGTACAATTGGCCAAGTGGTTAGGTCCGTGGACTGCCAAGCGGCCGGGCCGGGTTCGATTCACGAAACGGTGAAATAGTTTTTATTTCTATTTTTATCGGTTTTTGACTTACAAGGCCTCTCCATTTAAAGATTAATACTTAAATAAAATGAAATATAATTTGTAAAAATACGTACTACTATAGCCACTAACGAATTTATTTAGAGTATGTTACCACAGCCTTCTTTAATAATAGCCATTCTGAAGAGAAAATGGCAACATCGCGGTGTTGCCATTTTCTCTTCAGATTCTAAGAATTAATGTAGACTGTGATGGTATGTAGTAGCCCCGGACTCTCGAAATAAATATTAAATGAATCTTTATTTCATATTACGCGAAAAATATATTTCTTTAATATGCAGATAATATTTATCATAATATATTTTTTCTCATTATAAAAGGAATCTTTATGTAATGTTAGAACTATAATATTCTTTTTTAATATGTAGGAAATATTTCATGTTAATCATGGAAAAATATTTGTTTTAAAATACGATGTAAAGTAAATTGTTTGCTTTTAATTTAATTGGAATTCGTGTGTCTCACGTAATCGACATACATTTATGTTATAAGAACATTAATTAACTATGAGTCTGTTGCTACAAACTTTTTAATCTTACAGTTCAATCACATATTGTGTAAGACGTGTAAGAGCTAGACGATTATTTTTCGTGCAACAACTTTGTCGCATTAATGTTCTCATAATATAAATGTATGTCGATTAAGTGACACACACGATTTCAAAGTAAATTGGAAGTACAAATTTTACTTCCAATATTCAATGACGATTTATTTTAAATTTGAAACCCATACTTCATTTGTAATATTAAAGGTGTGTATGTCTTCCAGCATATTCAGGAATAACAATATTTTTCCATGATAAACATAAAATATTTCCTGTACATTAAAAAAAAGTATATTCTCTTTCTAATATTACATAAAAATTCATTTTATATTAAGAAAAAATCTATAACAATTTATTATCTATGTCAACTTTATCACACAAATAATAAATTTATCGTAGTATTTATGTTGAATAAATTAATGCGAATATGCATGGTTTAAAAGTTATTCTGTATCTCGAGTTCTATTGCCTATATTGACTAAAAAATTAGATGGTCAGATAGTGAAGGGAGTGCTGCTTAACATCGTTGGCGAAAGGAATTGTTATAAACATGGAACAGCCAGAAATGGCAGAAATAATAAATTTCTCTGTGAATTGTATCGAATAATAAAAACGTGGTAATAAATTAACGCGCGGGAATGTTCATGTTATAAATGTTATTCTATATCTGGAGTTCTATTGCATATTTTTCGAAAAAAAATAGGTGGTCAGATGGTCAAGGGAGTGGTTGTGGGCACCGTTGGTAAAATAATTGTTATAAACATTGAACAGCGAGAAATAAGAAATTTATCAATAATTACTAACTCGGCGATCGAATCGATCGATGGTAGAGGAGTGGGGAGAGGCAGCGAAGCGAGAGCGAGAGCGCTCAGTCACTGTCAGTCAGTTAGTCGGGCATGGTCGGGTCGACGCGGCGCGCGGAGTTGACAGGGAAAGACGTGTTGCGATAGCGTTTGTGATAGCGTTTGTGACAGTGTGTGCGATAGTGTGTATGCTGGGATGTGCCGGGAGACCTGGGGTGGACCAGGAGTGGATTAAGAGTGGATTAGGAGTGAGCAGGGGTTACTGGTGAGTTTTAATTCAAATATTCTTGTCTGCTTGTTGCTTTGTCCACTTTCAACTGATTGTTTTCACTGAACAATCATTTTCAATGTTTACCTCCAATATTCTTATTGCAATTGCCATCGGTCAAAAAAACTTTGACAGTTCAGTGTTCGAAAGATTTTAAAAAATATTGTCAAATTCGCACTTTTGCCTATCTAATTTCTCGATAATTACTCGACGGACTTGGTATGTAGAAACAAGGTTTTCGAGAATAAAATATCTGCCCTGCCCTTTATTCAGAATATTGTGACAGAAATAACTAAGATAGAATTACAATACAAGTGTGATAGAAAAAGTGTGTCCGTATTCATTAATCCGTAAATCCGTAAATCATGATCGTTAACCGTGTGTCTCTCGTCTCTCGTATCGTAGTGCGTATCGTCGCGTTTTTAGCAAAAGCCATCCATTGTCTTCCGCGGTCTGACTTTATCGTCGTACACGCAGCTGCGTTTCGGCACACCTACATGATTGTTTCCGCGACCCATTTATTTAACATTAATTAGTTTCGTAAAATTTTCAAATTTTTCTCTGCATAAGGATTTTGTAAATATATCAGCAACGTTCTCCTCCGAGTTCACTTTAATTATATCGATTGTCTTTGCTTTTACATACTCGTGCATATAATCATAATGAATTTCAATATGATTTGAATTTTTCGTAATGTTTCAATATCAATTTCGCTATGTTAATAGTTAATAGTTCCCGAATTACTTTATAAATCTTTATTGGCTGATCCAACCTAACATTAAAATATCTTAACTAATTCTTTTATAAATATCAATTCATCAACTGTTTCTGATAATGTTACATATTCTGCAAATGTACGAAGCTTTTGTGACACATTTTTGTTTTCTCGATTTCCAATGAATAACTTTCCCATATAGTCGAATTTCATAGCCAGTTGTTGACTTCCTATCAACGATATCACCTACCCATTCGGCATCTACATAACAATCGAACGTTTCACCCGTTTCATCTTTTTTCATAATTTACTGTTATATCTTCTGTTGAATACAAATATTTTCGGTTTTCTTTAAAGAAAATGTCTCGTACGGTGTTTACTTTTCTATAGTGATTTTTCAAATACGCAGCTGTACACATTATTTTTGCGGTCAATATCGTTTATGTACTTTTGCCTCTGCTAATAAACAACGCGCCATATCCATTATTGTTCTATTGAACCGTTCCTCGGTTCTATTTAATTCGTGTACATACGCTTGACAATTACTTATAACGATACTCTTTTCTTTGACAAAATTATAGATATTATAATTTAAATATTCCTTCCCATTGTCGCATCTGTAAAATTTTACCTTCTTTCCTGTTAAATTGTCACTTTCATTTAAAAATTTAACCAAACAATAAAACACGTCTACTTTTGATTTAACACAGTAAATTTTTGCAATTTCACTATAATCGTAAACGAAGGAGACGAAATATTTTTTTCTCGATTTGTGCCCGCTGTTTGAAAACTACCACACACAAATCTGTATGAATTATTTCAAGAATAGCTTTGGCTTTCGTTCTATTATTTTTGAATGGCAAATTATGCATTTTATTTTCTATACACACGTCTTTCATTTCATAAATTCTGTTTCCAGTTTATTTGAAATGCCCGTTACCAATTGTTGCTTACATAAAATATTGAAATAGTTAAAATTTACATATCCTAAAGTGGCTTCTATGCCACTTTTCTTTCCGACTTATATTCTCTTTACTGAGAGCAACATTTACCGAAAACTCTTTGTATTTTAATTTACAATTCATTTTGTACGTTCTATTTTCTTTGAATGCTATTGCTATAAGCTTACCATTTCCATCTATAATTTTTGACAAATTTCCTTTAGAAATAATCGTATTATTCTCAGTAATTCTTCCATAACTTATTAAATTTGAATGCATAGAACATCTTTTGCATAGAACACGTTTTTCATTACTATTTCATTTTTCATACCGAACGTTTCAAAATAGCTAACTGCATTTCCTATTTTTCTTGCTTTTCAAAACTATTATCTCCTAAATATATGTTTATAGGTTCTTTAAGTTTAGTACATTTATCAAAATATTCCTCAGTATTAATTATGTGATCAATTCTGACTTCCTCTCCGGGTCTCTTGTGCAGCAACCTCCTCGTGGTGAGACCTGGCCAATCGGCATTATCCTCTATTCGTAAGAACTTTCAGTAACTTACGAATAAAGGGTAATGTCGAGCTAATAGCTGCACGTATAATATTTTTTCTTTGATAACAATGTGTAATGGAATTTAAGAATGGCAAAATGTTACAAGATATTTCATTGAATCGAATATGAATTTACCTTCAGCTAACTTGTAAGTCGGCCAAGGGTACATCTATGCTTGTTTCGTTTACCCTTGGCCACCTTCGGTTCGTTTTTTCGTTATTTCGAAAAACACGTTCAATCAGTGAACATTCCACTTTTAATTTCTGATTTCGAATTCTTCACTTGGAACAATTTTTCTATCCTGTAGAAAATTGGTATTCCTCCGGTCGGAGTTCCCTCAGGGGCTCACTCACGGACAGGGCCTTGAGTGAGTACGGGGAGTCGCGTCCCTGGGGCTACCCGAATCGCCTATAGGTCGGTTAGGCTTGCTCACGAGAGTTCGTTTTTTGGTTTGCTTACGAGAGCTGGGTTTCTGGTTTTCTGACTCCTTCTCGTCAGCTGGTTTCTCGTTTCGTCTCGATTGCGGATTGTTGTTTTGTTTTGGTGGTTCTGTTGGAATTCGCACTCGAGTGCGGGATTTTGTGTTGCGTCTAAATATGATTAGTCTGTTTCAGTTAGAATTTCCACAGCTGACGTCTTTCATTGTTAAGGAAGAGGACACACCGAAGAAGACAACGACGTTATAGTTAAGTTGCGTTATTCAATAAGAATTTATTATGTGCAATAGTTATTAAGATTGTAAATCGTCGTTGTATACACGTCGAGTAGTTATCGCCGTAAATGCACTTTGTTCGTCTTTTGTTTTTACTCCGACACAGTCTTCTACTGTGTCGGACACTTTTGCTCGCATGTAGTATGTACCAGATTTATTGGTACGGGGAGACCGCGGTAGTTTATATTAATGGGGGGGTCGAGACGCGTTGTGTCCGCTCTTTACCACTCATCGGTAAAATTTTCCCACCCATGTCCGTCAGTGGCGGCAGGTGGTTGTTGAAGTTGGTATTGTTGTCGGAACTCCTCTCGACCATTGCTCGCGGTACCCTCAAACCAGAGCCTTCTGCTCTGGTTTGCTTAGTTTTTCTCTCTTCTTGAAAGAATCAGAGCCTTCAGCCTGATTCGCTTTTTGTCCCCCTTGGATCGGGGACTTCTTCTCCGATTCACACCCTTTTGCTCCGCGATAATTACTCGACGTACTTGCGTAGTATATTAGTATAAGTTCGGCGTTGTAAGAAAGGGAGCCAGAAGGAATATTGCATTCGTTCTGACTCCCTTTCCGGGTCTCGTGTACAGCAACCTCCACGTGGTGAGACCTGGGCAATCGGCATTATCCTTTATTCGTAAGAACTTTCAGTATCTCACGAATAAAGGATAATGCCGAGCTAATAGCTGCACGTATGCAATTTTTCATAACAATGTGTAATGGAATTTAAGAATGGCAAAATGTTACAAGATATTTCATTGAATTGAATATGAAAGTACTTTCAGCTAAGTTGGGAATCGGCCAAGGGTACTTCAATGCTTTGTTCGTTGACCCTTGGCTACCTTCGATTCGTTATTTCGTTATTTCGTTATTTCGTTATTTCGTTATTTCGAAGTACTGGTTCAGTCAGTGAACATTCCACTTTTACTTTCTGATTTAATAAGTGTTCACATCGGAACATTCACAAGTTCCTCTTCCAATAATTGTCACATTTTGTTGAAAATTGGTATATCTCCGATCGGAGTTCCCTCAGGGGCTCACTCACGAATGGGGCCGTGAGTGAGTACGGGGAGTCGCGTCCCTGGGGCTACCCGAATCGCCTATAGGTCGGTCTGGTTGCCCTCGTGTGCGGGGTTGGGTTGGCTCTCATGAGCTCGTTTTCTGGTTTGCTCATGGGAGCTCTTTTTCTGGTTCTGGTTTTCTTGTTTGCTCTCGTCATGTGGTCTCTCGTATGGTCTCGTGTGTTTGGTTGTATTGTTCTGGTGGTTCAGTAGAAATTCGCACTCGTGTGCGGGGTTTGTGTGTGCTTTAATTAACATTAGTCTGTTTCAGTTATGATTCAGCAGTCTTTCATCGTCGACAGAGAGGACACACCAAGAAGAGGAGGACAAACACCGAAGAAGACTCACGAAGAGAGGAGGACAATCTCCAAAGAAGACTTGACAGCGTATAGTTAAGTTGCGTTAGTTGATAAGACTTTAATTGTATGTCGTCGTTGTACATACGTCGAGTAATTATCGCCGTAAATTCACTTTGTTCGTTTTTGTTTTTACTCCGACACAGTCTTCTACTGTGTCGGACACTTTTGCTCGCATGTAGTATGTACCAGATTTATTGGTACGGGGAGATCGCGGTAGTTTATATTAATGGGGGGGTCGAGACGCGTTGTGTCCGCTCTTTACCACTCATCGGTAAAATTTTCCCACCCATGTCCGTCAGTGGCGGCAGGTGGTTGTTGAAGTTGGTATTGTTGTCGGAACTCCTCTCGACCATTGCTCGCGGTACCCTCAAACCAGAGCCTTCTGCTCTGGTTTGCTTAGTTTTCCTTTTTCAAAGAATCAGTGCCTTCAGCCTGATTCGCTTTTTGTCCCCCGTGAATCGGGGACTTCTTCTCCGATTCACACCCTTTTGCTCCGCGATAATTACTCGACGTACTTGCGTAGTATATTAGTATTATAAGTTCTGCGTTGTAAGAAAGGGAGCCAGAAGGAATATTGCATTCGTTCTGACTCCCTTTCCGGGTCTCGTGTGCAGCAACCTCCACGTGGTGAGACCTGGTAATCGGTATTATCCTCTATTCGTAAGAACTTTCAGTATCTTACGAATAAAGGATAATACCGAGCTAATAGCTGCACACTTTGAATTATTGTTAATATTGTATACTAGAATGTAAATTAATATCCACGATTATTTAAAACCTATTCCCTTCCATAACATTTTGCAATGGCACGTTTCATCAGAATAAAATATATTATTAAAGCTTGTTCATTTAAATTTCTTTTTTTTTTTTTTAATAGTAGTATCTCGTCGTTGTTTAGGGTCAAACCTTCAATGAAATTGTTATTCAAGGACTAAAAAAAAGGATTGTATGTGTGGGAGTGTACTGGGTAGTCTACTCTCTGTCTGTATTATACAATAAAGATGAACAAGATTCATGCAAAATGAATAAATGAAGAGTACCGAATATGAATTACAGCAGCAAATGAATCGTGCCGCTTTTCCCATAAGACGCCACGTAAATCCGGCACGAATCATTTGCTGTTTCCAAACCTGCGTACAGCGCCATTCCGTGCAGCGGCGAAACGCTCAAACTGTTTGCCAAATTTAGTTCCGCATCTACCGCTAGATGGCGCCTTCGAGAAACGTCTGTAGGGAATATCTTATCGGCGCGAGTTCAAATATTTTTATCGTTGTTAATAACAACAGTTGCCTTGGCAAATTAAACAAAATAACTTCTCCTTATGCCAAGCGGCAACTGTTGTCATTCATTCTTTTGTAATCTTGCGACGTGACAACACGTTCTTTCTAATAAGTTCTCAATTGTAATAAATAAATTTCTATAAGTTATTTTCTTTACATTTGAGTTATTTTTCTAAATTCAATTTTCCTCCGACATCAAGATATTGCAGAAGTGGAACTGCATTAGTAAATAATAATTTAGACTATATCCACATTGGTGACCCCGACGTGATATCAACGTCGCAAGGAGTCGGAGGACCAAGATTAGCAGCCAAGCAGTTTTCAGCGTGCTGGTCGCACACCGGAGTAGCAGCCAAGCAGTTTTCAGCGTGCTGGACGCACGTGACAGCTATACCAACTGCAACCATTTCTCAGCGTGCTGTAAAGACACTCCTCATCGAAGCAGCGCAGCGCGGTCCACACCATGGATTCAGCAGCCGAACTGGTAGCGCGTCTACGAGCCGAGCGTGACCACGCCAGGAATGAACTTGCACAATTCGCTCAACAACATCAGCAACAACATCAGCAGCAAGGTCAGGCACACGTCGATCATTACCGCATTCCGAAAATTCCTCCATTCTTTAAACTGGACCCCGCAACGTGGTTTCAGCAAGTAGAAGCAACATTTAGATGTTCAATAATTACTAGCGAGCGTACTATGGCCGACACCGTCATTGCCGGTCTTGATCCGGAAGTCGCGACCGTTATTTGCGATCTCATGCGCGATGTTAATATTGCGGACCCATACACTCGTATTAAGGAACGCGTCATCGCAACTTTCGCGTCTTCAGAAGAGGCCAAATTGCGCAAAATTTTAGGCGGTAATCTCGCGATGGACGGGAAGCCGTCTAAACTTTTAGCTACTATGAGGAATCAGGCGGGCAAATTAATCAATGACGCTGTACTGAAAACTGTTTTTCTTGAATACCTTCCTTCTCAGTGCCGCGGCATTCTTGCAGCTTCTAAATTAGAAGATCTTCAAGACCTCGCTGTACTCGCCGACACGGTTATAGAATCGACGGGCTTAGACAAATCTATCGCGGCAGTTTCGGGGACAAGCGCGACTCGTTCCTCCTCGCAAACGAGGTTAGATAAACTCGAAAAGGACATAGCTGCACTTACGACTATGTTCAATCAGCGGTTTTCAACGCACTCCCCACGCGCGCGTTTACGTTCTAATTCGCGAGTGCCTCCTACCCATTCCCGCTCCTCTAGCAAACGCCGGACAGATCTATGTTGGTGGCACAATCGTTTCGGCACTAAAGCGCGCAATTGCGCTCAACCATGTTCTTGGAAAAAATCCGATTCACGGTCGGAAAACTAACGAGACCTTCCGTGTCCGAGGCGCCCGGCGTAGGTCTACCAAATTCCAAACGCCTTCATGTCCGCGACCGCAATTCCGGTTTGGATTTTCTTGTCGACACCGGTGCCGACATTTCATTGTTGCCGCGATCAAACAAATTTCACGGGAAACCGACTAATTTAAAATTGAACGCCGCTAACGACACTGTCATTCACACGTACGGCGAATCACGTCTCACCCTCGACATCGGGATTCGTCGTCCTATTGTATGGAACTTCTGTGTAGCGGACGTTCCCTATCCTATTATCGGAGCTGATATTCTATCCAAATACGGGTTGATTGTGGATTTAGGCAAGCAGTCGTTGAGCGATTCTCAAACTGGCATCAAGGCTGGTGTATTTTCACGCGCTACATCCAATTTTTCTGCCCACATGATTAGGCCGGAAGAGAAGTACGCGCACATTCTGGCGCGATTCCCTTCTGTCATTGGACTGCAACAATCAGTTCCCCTTAAAGACCGTGGCGTTTTTCATCACATAATCACTACCGGACCTCCCTTAGCTGAACGTCCGCGTCGTCTAGCTCCGGATAAGTTAAAAGCCGCTAAGGCTGAATTTCGTAGACTGGTAGAATCGGGCATTTGCAGGCCATCCAGCAGCCCTTGGGCAAGCCCTATCCATCTTGTCAAAAAGAAAGACGGGGATTGGCGAGTCTGCGGCGACTATCGTAGACTCAACCATGTCACTGTTCCCGATCGATATCCCGTGCCGCACTTGCACGATTTTCCTACAGTGTTGCATGGCAAATGCATCTTCTCAGCCCTCGATCTTTTCAAGGCATACCATCAGATTCCCGTCGCACCGGAAGATATACCGAAAACAGCCGTCAGTACACCTTTTGGTCTTTTCGAATATTGTGCCATGACATTCGGTCTCCGCAATGCCGGTCAGACATTTCAGCGCTACATAAATCGCGCTTTAGGCGATTTAGATTTCGTGTTCGCGTACGTCGATGATATTCTCATCGCTTCCTCCTCATCTGAGGAGCATGAGAAACACATCGATATCGTACTTCAGAGGCTGCAGCAGTTTCACCTGCGCCTCAACCTAGCCAAATGCCAATGGGGCGTTCCTGAGATCACGTTCCTTGGCCATTCCATTAACAAAGACGGTTTCAAACCTACCTCCGACAAGGTAGACGCAGTTCGGAATTTTCCCAAACCTCAAACCGTCGAAGAGCTGAGAAGGTTCTTGGGAATGGTTAATTTTTATCGGCGTTGCATTCCTCACGCAGCCGCAACTCAGGCCCCCTTAAACGCTTATCTTCACGATTCTCGTAAACGCGACAAGCGGCCCATTTCCTGGACCCCCGAAGCAGAAACTGCATTCGAAAAATGCAAGGAGGATTTAGCCAGCGCCACACTCATGGCACACCCCTGTCCCTCCGCGGAGATTCGTCTCGTGTCGGACGCATCAGATTTTGCCATGGGCGCCGTCATCGAGCAATTCATTGATGATCAATGGCACCCACTCGCGTTCTTTTCGCGCAAATTCTCTCCAGCTCAACTCAAATACAGCACGTATGATCGTGAATTGACGGCAGTTTTCGAGGCCGTCAAACACTTTCGATACTTCCTCGAAGGGCGCGAATTTAAGATCTATTCAGATCATAAACCCTTAATCTACGCGTTCAAGCAAAAATCCGATCACGCATCTCCACGGCAAATTCGGCAATTATCTTATATTGCACAGTTTTCAACAGAAATTCGTTTCCTCGCGGGCAATGACAACCTCGTAGCAGATCCTCTCTCGCGTATTCAAGCCATCCGTTTTCCCACCCAGTTCGATTTGAAAGAGCTGAGAGACGAACAAGCGAATGATTCTGAGCTGGCACAAATTCTCAACTCCTCGAACCCACCGCTCGAACTTAAAAAGTTCACCTGGGGTCCGAACAATATCGAAATTTTTTGCGAGCTTTCAAGCGAGTCTATACGACCCTACATTCCAGCATCGCTCCGCGAGAAAGTATTTCATTTATTTCATTCTCCATCCCATTCTGGTGTCAAAGTAACTGACCGTATTATCCGTCAGAAATACGTTTGGCCCAACATGCATCGGGACATAGCCCGTGCATGTAAAAATTGCATCGATTGCCAACAATCGAAAGTTTCGCGCCACGTCAAAATGATTCCCAAACAATTCACAGCACCTGACGGTCGTTTCTCTCATGTCCATCTTGACCTGATTGGCCCCCTCACCCCTAGCGAGGATTTTCAGTTCTGTCTCACCATGGTCGACAGATTCTCCCGTTGGCCAGAAGCGATTCCGATCAAGGAATCTTCTGCGCCAATCGTAGCAAGGGCATTCTACGATAATTGGATAGCTCGATACGGCACTCCCGAAGTTATCACGACTGATCAGGGCACGCAATTCGAATCAGAACTCTTCAATGCACTCCTTTCTCTCTGTGGATGCAAACGCATCCGCACCACCCCCTACCACCCCGCTTCTAATGGATTAGTAGAAAGATGGCACAGAGATCTCAAAGCAGCCATCATGTGTCATTCAGGCGAATGGTCTCGCACCCTCTCCACCGTACTCCTCGGATTACGCACCAGAATACGTTTGGACACCAACGCGAGCCCCGCAGATTTCGTTTTCGGCACAACACTCAGAATACCTGGCGAATTTTTCTTGTTCGGTGATTTTTCACCTAATCCCCAATACTTTCTCGAAGAGTTCCGAGAATACATGAGGGAAGTGCGCCCTGTTCCAGTAGCACACAAATCCAAGCATAAACCATTCGTTTTTAAGGACCTCGCTACATGTTCTCACGTCTTTCTTTTGACCAAGGCCGTCAAGAAACCCTTAGAACGTCCCTACACAGGTCCATACAAAATTATCGAGCGCATAAACGACCGCGTATTCAAAATTGACGTCAATGGCGTTCATTATAGCGTACCGATCGAGCGGCTGAAACCAGCTTATTTCGCTACCTCAGAAATTTGCGAGAACAACGAGAAGAACGCCAAAGAGCCCGACGCTCAACCACAATTAAAGACATACGCTCGAAAACGCGTTCGATTTCAAAAAAGCGTTTCCACAGCGGCAGTTTATAATTAACTTAGTCATAAGTTTTAGTTTATAAGCAACTTTGTGCAAATTGTATATTTTCTTTTTAAAGAAAAACGCTGTAACTGTTAGATTTAAGCGTAGTTAAAACATGTTTATTCGCCATGCACTTTGTTCACGTACCGCCACAATTTTGAATCATTCCGTACCTTCATTAGGGAGGGAGTATGTAGGGAATATCTTATCGGCGCGAGTTCAAATATTTTTATCGTTGTTAATAACAACAGTTGCCTTGGCAAATTAAACAAAATAACTTCTCCTTATGCCAAGCGGCAACTGTTGTCATTCATTCTTTTGTAATCTTGCGACGTGACAACACGTTCTTTCTAATAAGTTCTCAATTGTAATAAATAAATTTCTATAAGTTATTTTCTTTACATTTGTGTTCCGTATTCCAAGCAGAAAAATTTAGTTTTCTGTACTTGATGCTCCATCTAGGAGATCGCTAATTAGGCGAAGTAATTCTCATTTCAGCCGTTATAATTGAGAGCGCCCGTTTACGCGTTACAGGTCGCTAAGACCAGAGTGTCTTGCCTTGCGTAAGAGAGAACACGTGCTTACCAAAAGTTACTTCTTATAATCTACCGCCTGTAAAGTTTTGAGGTTTACAAATAGCGACGAAGCTTACAACTTCTAGCTAAAATTAAAGAACTGTTTAATTGCCGAGAAAAATAATTTATTACTCGCGCCAACATATGGTCCTTCGAGCCGGATCCGACGCTCGAATAGTGTTCGGAGTGTAAACTAAAGTCTGCAGTGCGGTAATCCACGTATTCTATAACACGAATTAAGTTATAGAACTCCTCGTCTTTCTGTGGCGAGTGAAATCGCTTAATTGTGATAACTAACTTATTCTATAAATAACATAAAGTTGTAGAATTCATCGCCTTCCTGTGGCGAATGAAATATCAAAGTCGGTACGTGAAACCGACTATTTCAAAGTCAAGGACATCAAAACAACCGAGGACATTCTTACTCGCGGTTGTGTGCTCTTAAACGTGCTCTCTGTGCTGAATTCCTTTCTAACGGAATTAATTAACGGTGTCGAATTTCTTATTCAAATCTTGTAACCCTTTACAAGCAACATGAACTCTTTGTATAAAGAAGCGCAAGTGAATTCGCGCTTGATTAATAATACGCTTACCAATTTCCACAAAATGGGCAAGGCGAACCACACCTACCAGACTATTAACAATCGAATTGTATTGCTGAAAGAATATTGGAAGGAATTTCGAGCGAATCATATTCAAATTGAGACGACAGCCACTGACCAGGAGAGGATTTCGCATTCGTTTTTCGTCGATGACCTTTACGGCCAAACGGAATTGGTCTACCTCTCAACCCTGGACACTCTGACGTCGGCTTTGGCTGCGATGACCGGAGCTTCCACCTCTGTAGCCGATGAAGATCCAACGTCTGGTAACGATCACAACGAAACTCCACCGTTGAAACTACCAAAAGTTGAGTTATCTAAATTCTCCGGTGATTATACTGGGTGGGACAGTTTTAAAGACTTGTTTCTAGCGTTAGTCGACAAAAATCATTCGTTAAGCGACGTTCAAAAATTATATTATTTGAAAGCTAGTTTGGAAGGTGAAGCCGCGCTCTTGTTACAAAACGTTGTCACGTCCGAGGCAAATTATAAAACCGCTTGGAAGAGCTTAGACGAGCGATATTCTAACGAACGTGCTCTCGTAAAGGCTCATTTAAAAATGTTATTTGATTCTCCGCCTATCGGGATCAATGCAATAGCTGATTTAAAAAATTTACGTAATAAGTCTAATTCTGCACTAGCTGCTTTAAAGAATTTAGGTCGTAAAGTTAAATATTGGGACGATGTTTTAGTCTTCCATTTTCTTAAAAAGCTTGACAAAGGGTCCAAACAAGAATGGGAATTCCGTATGGGAGAAGAGACTAAGTTTCCGACACTTGCGCAATGGAATTCGTTTATAAATATTCGTATTCGCTCTCTCGAAGAGCTCGCCGATTCTTCTGTACAAGCGAATAACCCAGTCAGAAGTAAACACACTCAAAATGTAAAGGCGCACTTGAACGCCCCTGAATCTCAATGTATAGTGTGCGGTTCAAATCATGCGTTATATCAATGCGACGAGTTCCGCGGTAAATCAGTCGAACAACGACTTGCCCTCGCTCGCTCGCATCAGTGTTGTTTTAATTGTTTGCGCCGCGGTCATTTTCCAGCAAATTGTTCAAGCAAACGGGTCTGCTTAAAATGTAAAGGAAAGCACCACACACTTTTGCATTCCGCTCGCAGATCCAGTCAAGGTCAATCAGTAGGTAATTACCGCGAATCGGTAAACGGGAGTGACTTTAAGATACCTCAGAAGTCAAATTCTATTGTTTCTCCGAACGATCCTCTGGTTCCGAGTACCAACAGTAATTCAAACATACAAACGTCTGAAGTACAAACCCATCTCGGTTCGACGCAAAATCAATCAAAACGGATAATCCTTGCTACCGCGTGGATTAAAATAAGCTCTCACGCGGGTCGAAGTGTACAAGCTCGCGCTTTAATCGATCCTGGGTCTGAGGCTACATTTGTTAGTGAGAATGTGGCACAAGTTTTACGCGTCTCTCGCCAGCGCGCACATACAACCGTAACGGGAATAGGCGCGAATCGTACGGCCATTGTAAACGCCGCAGCGAATCTGCTGGTCGAATCGGGTCGCGAGCATGGACAAGTTATAAACATTCGCGCTCTTATATTAAAACGCCTCACCGCTTATCAAGTCTATCCGACTGCTAATCCAGATCGGTGGACTCATTGGCAAAACATAGAATGGGCTGACCCATTCACTTCGCGTCATGCTCCGATAGAATTGATTATCGGTGCTGACTATTATAGTTCAATTTTATTAGATGGTGTACGAAAAAGCGAACTAGGCGCTCTTATAGCGCAAAACACCATTTTTGGATGGGTGTTGACAGGTCCCATTCAGTCTAATAATGAACACGTTACGCATCTACATGCGCTACATGTAAACATTAACGAAGAGATTAATGAAACTTTACAAAAGTTTTGGGAAGTGGAAGCAACTCCACGAGTAAACTTCCTTTCGGAAGAAGATAAGAAATGCGATGAACATTTCAAAAAAACCCATTCACGTAAATCGGATGGTAAATATGTAGTACGATTACCTATTAATACCGAGCCGCCTATCGGTATCGGACTTTCTCACAATATTGCCGTAAAATCCCTTTATAGTTTAGAAAAAAGGTTGGCCAAGAATCCAGAACAATCTACAGCCTATCACGAATTCTTGGAAGAATACTTGCATTTGGGTCACATGCGAGAAGAATCTGACATTGACCTACGGTCCAACCAAAATGTCTTTTTATCTCATCACCCTGTCATTCGTCATGACAGTAGCACAACGCGGTTGCGCGTTGTGTTTAACGCTTCTATGCGAACTAACAACGGTTCGACATTAAACGATTTTCTTTCAGTCGGTCCAAAATTACAAGCCGACATCGTCGCGATCATATTAAAGTGGCGAAGAACTCGTTTCGTTTTTGCTGCCGACGTAGCCAAAATGTTTCGGCAAATTTGGGTGGATCCGCGTGATACCCATTTTCAACTTATAGTGTGGCGGTCTGATTCTAAGCAATTGGTTAAAAGCTATGCATTACAAACAGTAACTTATGGAACCGCTTCCGCTCCATATCTCGCGAATCGAGTGATCAAGCAGCTCGCGATAGATGAGGGAACGAATTTCCCATTAGCAACTCCAATTCTAAACGAACAAATTTACGTCGATGACGTGCTCTTTGGCGCCGATGATCGGGTGCTTGCTTTACAGTTACGCCATCAAGTGACCGAGCTTCTCCGTCGTGGCGGTTTTCATCTAAGAAAATGGTCAAGCAATTGTCCTCAACTCCTCGCAGACATTCCCGACAAAGAACATGAACTAGCTTCTAGTCGAACCTTTCAGGAAATAGAAGGACTGAAAATGCTCGGCTTATTCTGGGTACCTTCCCAAGATGAATTCCAATTCAAATTTAAATTTTTCTATCATCCAGATCAAAGTGACACTAAGCGAACTGTCTTGTCGACAATCGCTCGAATGTTCGATCCACTTGGATGGATTTCTCCAGTAGTTATTTCCGCCAAAATTTTTATGCAGAAATTGTGGAGTGCCAAACTCAATTGGGAAGATCCGTTGCCAGTCGATCTACAACAATTGTGGAATGCTTATTCGGCAGAATTAAAAGAATTGCCACGTATTACCATCCCTCGATGGATCGGTTTAGGAACTTCAACCTTACGTTACGAAATTCACGGATTCGCTGATGCTTCTCAACATGCATACGCCGCTGTAATCTTTTTACGCGTAGTCAATATTTCTGAAAAAATAAATCTGCATTTACTGATAGCAAAGACTAAAGTGGCACCATTGAAACCGCTTACAATCCCAAGACTGGAACTATTAGCAGCCGTCATAATGGTTCGACTCATCGAATACGTACTAGTTACTTTGAAATTTACAAACTGTCCAGTTTACTGCTGGACGGATTCCGCGGTAGTGTTAGCGTGGATTCGCAAGCATCCGAGCCTATTAAAGACGTTTGCTGCTCATCGAGTCGCGGAAATACAAAGCCGTGTGCCAAACGCTACTTGGCGACATGTACCTTCGGAATTTAACCCCGCTGACTGCGCTTCGCGTGGTCTCACTGTTTATCAATTATTAGAACACTCACTCTGGTGGCGTGGCCCTCCGTGGCTAATAAAACCTCCTAATGAGTGGCCGAATTCTAACCCTAGTCCTCCTAATGAGGTTAAAGAAGAGATAAAGATCTCCGTCAAAGCGTTACATGTTCAAACTCACGTTGAATGGGATCTGCCAACACGAGTCTCTTCTTGGTTGAAGTTATTACGAGTTACCGCTTACGTATTTCGCTTCATATTTCGATGTCGCAAAAAACCTACGGTTTTTCTAGACCGCGTTATAAATGCCAAAGAAATTGACGAAGCTCGTAAATTCTGGATTAAATATGTTCAGTCACTACACTTTCAGGCGGAAATAAAAATCATGTCAAAAGGTAAATCGCTACCTAAATCTAGCTCTTTACTACGCCTTAATCCGTTTTTAGACTCAGATGCTGTAGTTCGCGTTGGCGGGCGGCTCCGTCACTCGGAGTTGTCACATTCTCAACGCTTTCCGATAGTTTTATCGAATCATAGAATCTCTGAATTGATAATCGCCGATTGTCACGAGAACATATTACACGGCGGTACTCAGTTAACCCTGAGTACCGTGCGTCAAGTATTTTGGATCATTAACGCCCGACGACTTGTACGTCGTTTAATTCATAAGTGCGTTAAGTGCGTGAGAGCTCGCGCTACCACTTCACAACAAATGATGGGTGACCTACCCAAAGCTAGAATCACACCTTCACGTCCGTTTTCTCACTGTGGACTGGACTATGCGGGTCCGCTTCAAGCGCGCGCACTTTCTGGTCGAGGTTACAAAGCGCATAAGGTCTACATAGCGCTTTTTATATGTCTAGCCACTCGAGCTATTTATCTCGAACTTGTATTAGATTATTCTACTGCTGCGTTCTTAAGAGCGTTCGATCGATTTGTATCACGTCGTTCTTTACCGTCCGAGATGTATAGCGATAATGGCACTAATTTTCAAGGCGCCGACAAAGAATTAAGTGTCGCCTTTCAGAAAGTCATAGCTGATCCTGCTCTTCGCTCTCGCTTGTCAGGTGATAGCATTAATTGGAATTTTATACCTCCTGCAGCTCCTCACTTTGGTGGGATTTGGGAAGCTGGAGTCAAAAGCGTGAAGACTCACTTAAAAAAATTGCTCGCTGCTTACACTCCTTCCATCGAAGAATTAAACACACTTCTCTGCAAAATTGAAGCGTGCCTAAATTCACGCCCTTTAGCTCCATTAACGGACGACATCGAATCCTGCGAAGCTTTAACTCCGGGCCACTTTCTAGTCGGTGGACCCATAAAATCTGTTCCCCTTCCGTCTGTCTTAGATTTGAATGAGAATCGATTGTCTCGATGGCAAACGATTCAATTGATGCACGAGAAATTCTGGAAGATATGGAGCAACGAGTATTTACAAAATCTGCAAGCCCGAGCGAAGTGGCATACGCAAGCTCCTAACTTGCAAATAGGAGATCTAGTGCTACTGAAAAACGCCACGCTCCCTCCTTCTAAGTGGGAGTTAGGTCGTGTGACCGAATGTCACCCGGGACAAGACGGGCTAACTCGAGTAGTAACCGTCAAAACCGCTCACTCTCAGTTTGTACGACCTATTACGAAACTTTGTAAACTACCTATTAGTTCGTAAGTTGTTTGCACCTGCAGCTTGACTGCACTGTACAAAGTTCTAATGATTGCGTTAGTTTAAGTCTTATTTCTTCATTACGCTATTCTATTGTACTGTTTTCACGCGATTAGTTCTAAGTCATTCCTTGTTCAGTTCATCTCTTTCGCGGTAATGATACCGCGAGGCGGGCGGTATGTTCCGTATTCCAAGCAGAAAAATTTAGTTTTCTGTACTTGATGCTCCATCTAGGAGATCGCTAATTAGGCGAAGTAATTCTCATTTCAGCCGTTATAATTGAGAGCGCCCGTTTACGCGTTACAGGTCGCTAAGACCAGAGTGTCTTGCCTTGCGTAAGAGAGAACACGTGCTTACCAAAAGTTACTTCTTATAATCTACCGCCTGTAAAGTTTTGAGGTTTACAAATAGCGACGAAGCTTACAACTTCTAGCTAAAATTAAAGAACTGTTTAATTGCCGAGAAAAATAATTTATTACTCGCGCCAACAATTTGAGTTATTTTTCTAAATTCAATTTTCCTCCGACATCAAGATATTGCAGAAGTGGAACTGCATTAGTAAATAATAATTTAGACTATATCCACACGTCCGTACAGCGCCATTTAGTGCATCGGCGAAACGCTCAAACTGTTGGCCAATTATAGTTTCGAATTCATCCGCAAGATATCGGTAACAACGGTTAGCGATATGGCACATCTGTGTTGATCTGTGTTGGTAACTTTTAATTTCGAAAGAAAATAATATAATCCAGATGTAAATTATCTTTATTTCTAAATTGCGCATGTCAAAGTAAACTTCATATATAGTACATAAAAAATCACACACTACATAATAAATACGAGTTACTAAATTTGTCCATAAGAGATGGGCTATCGAATAGGTTAGGAAATCTGTCAACTCAGCATTTCTATTTATGTATGAACCTATATGTATTACATTATTAACAATGCAGGGAGAACTTCCAGTATCTTACGAATAAAGAATAAGGTCGAGTTAATAGCCGCACGAGTACAATTTTTGATAGACTTTAAAACTTGCAAAATATAGAAACATATTACTTTATTACATTGATTATGAATTTACTTTCAGCTAGCTCGCAGTCGACCATACATAGATGATTTGTTCGTTTACTCTTGGCTCACATCTACTATGCTGTTTCAAAGAACTTGTTCAAATAGTGAACATTCCAATTTGAATTTCTGATTTTCCAAAGTGTTCACATCGAAACTTTCTGAATTTCCTCTTCGAAAATTTTTACATCTTGTTGGAAATTGGTATTCCTTCGATCGGAGTTCCCTCAGGGGCTCACTCACGAATGAGGCTGTGAGTGAGTACGGGGAGTCGCGTCCCTGGGGCTACCCGAATCGCCTATAGGTCGGTCTGGTTGCCCTCGTGTGCGGGGTTGGGTTGGCTCTCATGAGCTCGTTTTCTGGTTTGCTCATGGGAGCTCTTTTTCTGGTTCTGGTTTTCTTGTTTGCTCTCGTCATGTGGTCTCTCGTATGGTCTCGTGTGTTTGGTTGTATTGTTCTGGTGGTTCAGTAGAAATTCGCACTCGTGTGCGGGGTTTGTGTGTGCTTTAATTAACATTAGTCTGTTTCAGTTATGATTCAGCAGTCTTTCATCGTCGACGGAGAGGACACACCAAGAAGAGGAGGACAAACACCGAAGAAGACTCACGAAGAGAGGAGGACAATCTCCAAAGAAGACTTGGCAGCGTATAGTTAAGTTGCGTTAGTTGATAAGACTTTAATTGTATGTCGTCGTTGTACATACGTCGAGTAATTATCGCCGTAAATTCACTTTGTTCGTTTTTGTTTTTACTCCGACACAGTCTTCTACTGTGTCGGACACTTTTGCTCGCATGTAGTATGTACCAGATTTATTGGTACGGGGAGATCGCGGTAGTTTATATTAATGGGGGGGTCGAGACGCGTTGTGTCCGCTCTTTACCACTCATCGGTAAAATTTTCCCACCCATGTCCGTCAGTGGCGGCAGGTGGTTGTTGAAGTTGGTATTGTTGTCGGAACTCCTCTCGACCATTGCTCGCGGTACCCTCAAACCAGAGCCTTCTGCTCTGGTTTGCTTAGTTTTCCTTTTTCAAAGAATCAGTGCCTTCAGCCTGATTCGCTTTTTGTCCCCCGTGAATCGGGGACTTCTTCTCCGATTCACACCCTTTTGCTCCGCGATAATTACTCGACGTACTTGCGTAGTATATTAGTATTATAAGTTCTGCGTTGTAAGAAAGGGAGCCAGAAGGAATATTGCATTCGTTCTGACTCCCTTTCCGGGTCTCGTGTGCAGCAACCTCCACGTGGTGAGACCTGGTAATCGGTATTATCCTCTATTCGTAAGAACTTTCAGTATCTTACGAATAAAGGATAATACCGAGCTAATAGCTGCACACTTTGAATTATTGTTAATATTGTATACTAGAATGTAAATTAATATCCACGATTATTTAAAACCTATTCCCTTCCATAACATTTTGCAATGGCACGTTTCATCAGAATAAAATATATTATTAAAGCTTGTTCATTTAAATTTCTTTTTTTTTTTTTAATAGTAGTATCTCGTCGTTGTTTAGGGTCAAACCTTCAATGAAATTGTTATTCAAGGGCTAAAAAAAAGGATTGTATGTGTGGGAGTGTACTGGGTAGTCTACTCTCTGTCTGTATTATACAATAAAGATGAACAAGATTCATGCAAAATGAATAAATGAAGAGTACCGAATATGAATTACAGCAGCAAATGAATCGTGCCGCTTTTCCCATAAGACGCCACGTAAATCCGGCACGAATCATTTGCTGTTTCCAAACCTGCGTACAGCGCCATTCCGTGCAGCGGCGAAACGCTCAAACTGTTTGCCAAATTTAGTTCCGCATCTACCGCTAGATGGCGCCTTCGAGAAACGTCCGTACAGCGCCATTTAGTGCATCGGCGAAACGCTCAAACTGTTGGCCAATTATAGTTTCGAATTCATCCGCAAGATATCGGTAACAACGGTTAGCGATATGGCACATCTGTGTTGATCTGTGTTGGTAACTTTTAATTTCGAAAGAAAATAATATAATCCAGATGTAAATTATCTTTATTTCTAAATTGCGCATGTCAAAGTAAACTTCATATATAGTACATAAAAAATCACACACTACATAATAAATACGAGTTACTAAATTTGTCCATAAGAGATGGGCTATCGAATAGGTTAGGAAATCTGTCAACTCAGCATTTCTATTTATGTATGAACCTATATGTATTACATTAATAACAATGCAGGTTCATCGATTAGCAAATTAATTGTATAACGAAATATATAGATGAATTCATAATAAAATATATTAAGGAATAAGATATTAACACAATTAATTTTATTCTTATTACTGAAATAGGTACGATCACCACTTATCAATACTGAATTCTAAATATGCTGACACAGAAAAGGTTTGACAATATAAGTTGCGATAATTTGATAATATAATATAAAAGATTCCCTAAATATATTTTTAGCTTAAATTTCAAATAAGTAACATAATCCAATGATTTAATGATTTAGTCTAGTTAGACATTATACAAGTTAAGATTTTATAGATAAAATAATTATCACTATCATAATAAATATGAGATGATGTCCGTGCAGAAGAAAAATAAAAAAAATATACGTGTGGAAAACCACGCGCGGTGGAAGTGAAACTTCTTGCAGTCTAATAATGTTTAGAAGCATATTAAGATTGGAAATGTTAAAAAAAAAACAAGATCAGGAACAACCAATACAAAAAAAAACAAGATCAGGAACAACTAATACAAAAAACAAGATCAGGAACAACTAATACAAAAAGAATCATAGAAAAAGTTTCACTTCAAACATAATGAACGATCAAAATTTGCTTCGCAAAGAAGGAGAGCGTATGAGAAAGAAAGAAACGTAGTTCATAGCATTTCCCATACGCTCTCCTTCTTTGCGAAGCAAATTTTGATCGTTCATTATGTTTGAAGTGAAACTTTTTCTATGATTCTTTTTGTATTAGTTGTTCCTGATCTTGTTTTTTGTATTAGTTGTTCCTGATCTTGTTTTTTTTTGTATTGGTTGTTCCTGATCTTGTTTTTTTTTTTTTAACATTTCCAATCTTAATATGCTTCTAAACATTACTAAACTGCAAGAAGTT